>OV702286.1:427645623-432645623 GCA_916181665.1 Avena sativa | reverse complement strand
CCTCGCAAGGAGGCTATGTCTACCTCTTGGTCGCAGTCGACAAATTCACCAAGTGGATTGAGGCCATGCCAGTGACCAAGCAATCAGGACACAGCACAGTCAAGTTCTTCGAGTCCATCGTCTACCTCCTCGGCGTGCCGCATAGCATCATCACCGACAACGGAACAAACTTCACATCCAAGGAGTTCCAAGATTTCTGTGAGAACCTGGGGATCAACATCAGCTACGCCTCAGTAGCACACCCACAGACCAACGGTCAGGTGGAAAAGGCAAACAGGCTCGTCTGCAGCGGCATCAAAAAGCCACTCCTCCGACCACTCGAACAAGTCGCGGGCTGCTGGCCAAACAAACTGCAATCCGTACTCTGGAGCCTGCGTAAAACTCCAAACAGCGCCACCGGCTACACACCATTCTTTATGGTACATGGAGCAGAGGCAGTACTACCTGCCGAGGTACGGTACAAAGCGCCACGCGTAGTCGCCTATAGCGAGAAGTAGTCATCCCTCGCACTCGAAGACTCTGTCGACCTCCTTGACGAAGCAAGAGAAATCGCCGCAGAAAGATATACGATCTACCAGCAGAACCTGTGCAACAACCATAGCAGAAGGCTTCGCCCAAGATCCTTCGTCGAAGGTGACCTGGTCCTGCGACTGAAGCAGCAGGGGCATCTCAAGCTCGAGTCCCCCTGGGAAGAACCGTACGTGATTACAGAAGTAATCCCAGGTGGCGCCTATCGCCTTCAAGATTTAGAGACACGAGTCGCATACTCCAACCCTTGGAACGTCGCACAACTGCGACGCTTCTACCCTTAGTCGTTTCTTCTTTACTTTTGCATCGCAAATAAGGCTATTCAGCCAAGGCTACTTAGCCGCACATCGTACTTCGTACTATTCTTCGAATAAATAAAAGCTAAGTGCCCAAAAACTCCGTGTTTTCCTTTACTTTGTCAATTTTCATACTCGGGGGCTACGCCACCCTATACACATATGTTCTTCGAACAATAACGCAACATCCTGAGTAGCTGGCACATCAATCGAACCCCTTAACACAAACTCAACCCAGCTGCAACGCACCTGACAGGTTGACAAGGGAACGATACAAAGATGGCCAGGCTAACGAAAAGGACTCGCATAAGTGCAACGCACCCCACGCTTAAAGCTATTTGTACACATTCAACAGTAAATTATCTACAAATATATATGAGCTTTACAACACCAGTACACTTATGTGCAGGATATATATTTGGCTACCCTTGCAACAGAAGAACATTAGTCTGTTCCTCGAAGAAGTCAACGATCTTCTTGGCTGGACGATCCACCGCCTGATAGTGCGGCACCATGTTCCAGGAAGATCCTGCTGGTGGCACCGGTGGCCCAGAGGCAATGGCGGTGACATCCACGTCAGGCCTGTGCAAACGCACCACGGAGAGGGCAGCCTTGGCACTAGCCACCAACTGCTGCCTCACGCACTCGCGAACCGCGGACATATCTTGAAATTTGGTCAGAAGAGCCAGCAGGCTTGATGGAGCATCATCCAGCGGAAACATCGCCCCGTAGATGTTCTTCAAACACGACTGTGACTTCTTCAGAAAGAGCAGCACTCGCGAGGCGCGGTCCTGCAGGGTCACTAACGCAGTCGCACGATCATGATCTACCCAGAAGTATCCACTCCTAAAGTTGCTCCTGGGTGAGATCATGAAGGAGGATGGCAATCCTATCCCTCTCCTCCTGCGAACGGCGTGCGCTAACAACTACACGAAGCAGCATCAACAGCATGAGTACAATGTACCATTGCGATTAACTACGAAGGAAAAGATGAGGATGAGCAAACTAACACTTAAACTGGTCGCCCAGCTGCGTCACCTCGCCAAGCAGATATTGCTCGCGGGCGGCGGCTTTTTCAGCCTTTGACTTCCACACGTCTGCGCTACCACGGATCATGGGCAACTCACGCTCCAGTTGCTTAACGTGATCACGAAGTCGCGAAAGCAAGGAAAGCTCCTCTACCCTGGAGCATGGTGGTGCCATTGTATCCTCAAGAGATGGCGAGTCCGGGGTTCCCCCCACAGGGCCACTTGACGTACCCCACCAAAAATCAAGCCAGAGGCAAAATAAGGCGACCAACTCAAAAGTCAAAAGTAACAGGTGCATTCAGGATCAATAAAAGTATCTACAAACACATTTGCCAACAGGCATGTTCTCCAATCAAAAGAGCAAGTTCATCAGCTATTACAAGAAACTAACTACGGAGCA
Source organism: Avena sativa (assembly GCA_916181665.1). Taxonomy (NCBI): domain Eukaryota; kingdom Viridiplantae; phylum Streptophyta; class Magnoliopsida; order Poales; family Poaceae; genus Avena; species Avena sativa. The sequence continues at coordinate 432,643,371 of OV702286.1, read as the reverse complement.
GCTGGCTTCTTCGACTTCGATGACCTCGGGGGCTTCATCAAGTCCGTGGCAGTATCAGATGCCACTGACTTTCCGCCGGCCCCTGAGGCCGAAGTTTTCGCCGCCTTCTTTGCGCGATTGAGCTCCTATGAATACTTGGCAACAGTGTTTATCAAGGAATGGCCATATTTGGCACAGGCAGTCGCAAAGGGAGCGAATACTACCTGCTGACCATCCGCGCCAACAGGCATCGTCTTCGACACCGCAGAGGGATCCACTTCGACTCCGTGGGCTTGCACCATGGCAAGCGACATGGTCGCGCCAGCTGCGCGGAGGGAGTTCTTGTACGTGGCAGGCACACCCCCAGCGAGCGACTCCACCAGCTCTTCCACATTGTCGACCAGCTCCGCCTTCGGCATCAGCTCCTCCCGGAGGCGACTCAGGGTGGCCTTGGCTTTGGACAACGTATTTTGGACAGCGGCGCTACGATCTTCGACCGCAGATACCGCGCCCGCCAGAGCGTCATCGCGACCAAGGGCTTGTGGATCAAAACTCAAGCCGCCAGCATCTACACCAAAATACACACATGGATCAAACTTCTAATGCCACCGGCACTACAGAGGAAGAGAAGAACATCAATAAAATATCTACCAAGTAAAGGTACCTGAGAGGGCCTTGGCGACTGAGAACAGTTGCTCTTCGAACAACTTCTCCCTGGCTGCCAAGGAGGCACGCAGATCCTCTTTGCGCCTCTGGGTTTCATCACGAGCCGTGATTGCCTCGTCGCGCCCCTTCACAGCTGCGGCCAGCGTCTTCTCCAACGTGGCGACATCATGCAGTAAAGCATTATGCTCAGCTACATGGCAGTCAAAAATTTGGCTGTCAGTCGATTATACCAAAATACAGAGAAGACGAAAAGAATAAGTATAGAACACTCACTCTCAACCACGTGGTGGCGCGTCTCCAGCATCGCATGCTGGCGACCTATCGCCATCACCTGCTCCGCCACCTGCGCGGCTTCCTTTACAAGGAGCTATCGCACAAAACAAGGAGTCAGCAGAGGGCAACAAAAGGGCGTTGACTGCCAAATTATAAAAGAAAGAAAGATATACTTACATGGTCCTCTAGCGACTCCGAAGAAGATTGCCGAACCGTCATCCGAGCAACTACTCGATGCTTCCCTACGTGAGGCGAGCTCGAAGAATTGTGCCTGGAGTGGGCCGCCGCCGGAGGAGAAGGAGCGCGCTCGACCTCTATCTTGGCCTTTGAGGTCGCGACTCCTGATTCCTTCAGAAATTCGACATCGCCAGAAGATGACGACGCCTCTTAACTGCAAGACAAAATCCACGCTCAGAAAGGGGAAACTCCAGGGCAAAGCCAATAAGAAGAAAACAAGAGAAGAATGAATGCACTAGCAAACTTACCAGTCAAATCTGTCAAGATCAAATGTGGCCTCTGTCGACTCTGACAAAGACTCCTTGGGCAATCGCATCTTCTTACGAGAAGACGGTGCCACAGCCCTCACAGGAACGGCGGGAATTGGTGACTCCGCGCCAACAGCCGCGCCTCCTTGAGTTGAAGGAGTCGACGCGTCAGAACCCCCGCTACGCGAACGCTTGCAAGTGTCCAGACTCTCAGACTCGGGGGCTTCCTCTTCCACATCGGAAGGGACAGTCGACTCAGACTCATCCTCTTCCAAAGCTTCACGAGGAATAATCCCCTCGGGGAGGGGAGGCATGCAAAGCGACACCGCCCACTCCTGCATACAAAAAGTAAAACAGATAAGCAACAGAAGACGCAATCGAGAAAATAAGCTACTACGTAGCGCAACTGTACCTTGGGAGGAGGATTCGAAGCATCGAAGGGAGGAACGACTGGCTCGTTCGGAAGCACATCTTTGAGGGTGTACTTCGTGACCAGTCGCACCCTCTTATCTACCTCACTCGCGGACATGCCATCAGCAGACACACGAGTGGGATCATCAGCGCCACCCCATTGGAACATGGGATGGACCCTGGCCTGGAGAGGCTGGATGCAACAACGCAGCCAAGTCCTGACAAGGGCGCAGCCTCCCTCTTCTGCGCCTATGCGACTCTCGAGGTCGCAGACGCGCTGATATAACACGTCTGTCTCCGCGAGTTCGGAAGGCATGATCACGTTCTTCCAAGAACGCATCTTCTTGCAGGGAGTCGCAGGATCGAAAGGCGCGAGTCCAAAGTGCTCGTCCTTGGCCTTCTGGTCGCGCACATAGAACCATTTGTCCCTCCATCCCTGGACGGACTTGGTAAGCTTGATATCGAAGTAGGTGGCGGATGGGTCAACGTGGATTCCGCAACCACCTACGTCATAAACTAAAGAGCCAGATGCGGACTGACGCTTCAATTTAAAGATGCGTTTGAAAAGACCAAAGTGCGGCTCGATTCTGAGCCAGCACTCGCAGAAAGTGATGAAACAAGTGATGTGGAGGAGAGAATTTGGGGACAGCTGATGGAGCTGGAGCCCATAGAAACAAAGAATACCCCGAAGAAAGGGGTGAAGAGGCAAGGAAAGACCGCGAATGATGAATGCAAGAAACATCACTCGATAACCAGCGGGAGGCGCATGAATGGTCTCATCGCTGGGAACGTGCGAATCGGCGACTGATGCAGAAATCACTCCGTCTTGGCGAAGAAGACGGAGATCCGACGCCTTGATGATAGAGGGGCGCCATGCGCCATTGGTCACGCGGGTGCCCGCGACCTTCTTCTTCCCGACGGCGACGGCACTGGTGCCCGCAGCAGCGGAAGCACCTTTCTTCTTCGCTGCAGCGAGGGTGGCCGCGGATTCAGCGGCAGCGCCTCCCTTCTACTTCCCCATTGCGCGGCGGCGATGAGAGCGAAGAAAGTAGCTTGGGAACGAACGGAGCTGGTCCAGCGTCGTGGAGAAGATGGGCGCAGAGGAAAGCAGAAAAGCAAACGGCAATGGCGATGGCAGCAAGGAAGAAAGAGCACAGATGGGAAATTACTGCCGCAACATCGCTACTTAACCCCTGGGAGATGCAATCCAACGGCTGACAAAAACCCTATTGGACGTGTGGCATGCATCGCGTAGGACACGTGGAGAAGAGGAAGCGCGAACCGTCCCCCCACTTCTACCACTACGCGTGGAAATCGAGGAGGCACAGTTAAAGATAAGATTACGCACGCCTAGTCAAATCAAAGTCAGAAAGTGGGACCCACCGCTCGTCACGTCCCGTCAAAACCGCTCACGCGGGCAACTAAGGTCATACAAGCGTCAGCACTGACGTCACCAATGCTATGCAGTGGAAAACTTTGACTATTTTAGTCCTTGCTGGAGTCTTCGACTCCACCAAGCACTCGGGGGTACTCCCATAGGGAGCGTTGGCCGCGCACCCTACGACTTTTCTTTTTCTTGTTGCAGGAACATGAGCAATCACAAAAGCAAACCCAACCACTCGAAACACGGTTCGATTACGGACATGGGTTACTCCCATAGGGAGCGCCGGAAACAAGCAGGCAAAAGACGACAGCAGTCGCAAAAGTATTTTAGTACCTGCCCAAGTCATCGATTGAAACAAGCAGGCAAAAGACGACAGCAGTCGCGAAAGTGGTTTAGTACCTGCCCGAGTCATCGACTGAAACAAGTAAGCGAAAGTCGACAGCAGTCGCAAAAGTTCTTTAGTCCCTGCCTGAGTCTTCGACTCAACCAGGCACTCGGGGGCTACTCCCATAGGGAGCGCTGGTCGCGCACCCTATGATTATTTGTACAAAAAACTGTGTGTTGATAACATCCACACTCGAAACTCATGGCGACACCGCCTCATAATTTTTTCCTACAAAGAGACTGTGTCTCCTGGGTTACCCGAATTGTCTCCGCGATGATAAAATTTGGATGCCGTGCCTACGGCGTGAAGGTAAGACCTGAATAAGGCCTGGCAACGCATTTAACTGCGCACTACCAGAAACATATCCGTACCTACAGGTACGATGAACATGCATTGACGGACGCGTCAAGTGCTCACACCCATATAACTGGAATTCGACTCCTGTAAGACCTCCGCGGCCTGAGTCGGATTACACCAGCACTTTTCCGGATTCGAGTCCGGGGACTCGAATTTGAGTAGATTGCGTTGTTTCACCCTAAGGTGGTTAACTGATACCGATACTTCGGTTATATCAGGCACGTATATCAACAATCCCTATGACACAAATAAAAGCAATCCAAATGTATTCATTTAGGCACTCGAAGGCTTCAAAAAGTCCCCAGTCGAATCTGCGATTCCACTAGACACTCGGGGGCTACTGACATGGGTATACCCTATAGGTACTCGAGCTTGGTATATACGGTCCAAATACATACAGGCCCACGGTGTCGCCAAGGCCTGGATGGAGGGACTCGAGTAACCTACGGACCCTCGATTGCTTGAAGGACAAGGAGAAGCTAAAGATAGAAAATTTGAAGGGGAAAACCCTAACTTGTAACCGACTCGACCTGCTACCTGTGACCTAACCTATCTATATAAAGGCTAGGAGGGGGCAGCGAGGAGGACACAGGCAACCCTAGTTTCCACAACCCTTGCCAGATTGCATCTGCGCACCATTGTAACTTTCGACTCCTTCGATAATTCCATGAGTAGACAAGCAGGAGTAGGGACCTATACGAGGCCTGAACCTGGGTAAACCCTTTGTCCCCTGTGTGCTTGTTTGCTAGCCGATAGATGTCTCCAGCGCTCCCTCCTTCTCCAAAACTCAAGTCCATAACAATGGGCATTGACGAGTTAAACCCTCGTCACCACCATTGTTGCCATTGAGGTTCTGACCGTCAAGGTGAGCTTCATAGGAAAGAAATCGGGAGTAAATATCCCCAAGACGCATAGATTGTTGAGCCTTAATCAGGGTCGTGATCGCCGTCCCGAACCCGTTGTACTCGTCATCTAAGCTAGCAAGAATATAGGAGACGGAATCATCATCGCCTTCAATCTTGTCGGCTCTAGCCATCTCATCACTCACAGTGTTCATGCGATCAAAATATGCTGCACCTGAGGAAAAATTCTCCCTCTTCATTTGTGTAAGCTAGGTACGAAGATGCACGACCCAAGCCTTTGATTGTGATGGGAACATCTCCATCACCTTCTTCCACACAGCAATAGAACTACTCAGCCCGACCAGTTCCGTGAGTACCTCTCTCGTCATACTCCATAGGTGGTAGGAGAGTAGGAGTTGAGCTTGATTTCCTTAGCTGGCTCCACAATAGATCCATCGAGATACCCCATGAGTTGGGCACCTCAAATCCGGCAGGTTTTGAGATTGCCAAATAAAGTAATTTTCCCTTGTAAGTTTCTTGGTGATCACATCGGTAAGGGAGCTCCTGTCACGGCCTGCTACCGTCATGTGTTCTTGGGTTGTGCGCCTTGTAACGCGGAGATATGCTATCTAGGAAGAGCGATGACTACATATGTAACAGGGAGACAGTCGAATAGGGCATCGAATATATGACTACTCTGAATTATCCTATGCGTATCTCTCTAATTCTCTGATCCCAGGTGTTTACGTCCCTTTCCTGGACCCCAAATTCCCTATCCAATCCCCTTCTCTAGCCTCGAGATCTACGGGTTCGTGAAAAATTTGGTATCAGAGCTCCGTTCCTACGGGAATTTGCGCTGGCGCCGAGAAGAAATCAGGAGCAGATGGCTCAATTTCAGGAGCAGATGAAGGCCACCTTGGCCGAGGTGTTGGAGCAGAACCAGGGCAAACAACGTGATGAAGCTGTGCTAGATGGGTTCAACGATCTCAAGGCAAATCAGGTCAAGACGCGCGAGGCGATCCGCGACATCTGATCTAGGACGGAGGCGGTGGAGGCGTAAGCAGCAGAGTTCAAGTGGCGATCTGCATCCACTCCCCCAACACCGGTCGCAACGTTGGACCCGAATCCGCTGCGGGAGGCAATGCGTCCAGCGACAGCACCAGCGGCCGGCGACCATGGAAACGGATCTCATGACCGTCGTGTTCCACATCTCTTCTGGGTTAACGCTCCCAGTATCCTTGGGGACCGGTTGCCCACCCCGGGAACAAGTGTGATTCCTTCTGTACCTCTGCAATTGGGTTTTGTTCGCAACCATGGTGAGGAGAGAGATGAAGTGATCCGTGCTCATGCTCCTAAAATCAAGTTTCCCAAATTTGATGGGGATAAACTGAAATTGTGGCAGGAGCAATGTGAAACTTACTTTGAGGTGTTTCGTGTTCAACCAAGTTTGTGCACTAGGTACGCGGCACTAGGGTTCCAAGGCAATGTTGCTCTATGGTTTCAAGGCGTAGAAGCTAAGGGTAGAGTGGAGGAATGGGACACTATGTGTCACTTGGTGCATGAGTATTTCGGTAAAAACAAACACGCAAGTTATAGGCATCAAACGCGTGTGTTAAGGCAGACTGGAACTGTCTCTGAGTATTGGGAAAAGTTTTCTAGGCTTATACACCAATTATTGCTATACAATCCATATTTATATGAAGGGCATTTTGTAGATGAGTTCATTGTTGGGTTGAGAGATGAAATTCGATCTGCAATTTGGTTACATAGACCCCAGGATTTGGAGACTGCGCATTTGCTCGCCTTATTGCTGGAAGAGGAGTCAGTGTTGTGTAAGAAGAGGTCTTATTCCAAGCAAGAATTCAAGGACTCGGGCAAATCTAAATGATTATCTCGCTCAGATGAAGGACACCGTAGTGAAGCTAAACACGGTGAAGGAGTCAAATCAGATGAGAAACTTGATGCTCTGAAAGCTTTCAGGCAAAGTAAGGAGTTGTGCTTCACCTATGGAGAAAAGTGGAGTCGAACACATAAATTCCTAACTCAGGTGCATCTCCACATAATTGAAGATCTCTTGGAAGTATTGCAAATTCAAGATCAGAATGAGTCTCTTAGCGGCCAGAATTATGAGTCTGATGAAGAATCTATGATGCTACTGGGAAGTGTGTCTCTTGGGCCACAACGATGCAAACGATTGTTCAGGCTACATGGTACAATTGGCAAGCAACACATCTTGATATTGGTGGATTAAGGAAGTGTCTCTTCTTTCATCAATGAGGAGGTTGTTGAGACACTCCAGTGTACTCGCAAAGCAAATGCTAGTGTCTATATTTGTAGTGGACAATGGGGACAAGATGCAATGTGATCAATTTGTTCCTCGGCTGGAGTGGGGAGTACAAGGGCAACTATTCCAGCAGGACATGAAAATTCTGCCATTAGGCTGCTATGACATAATCTTAGGCAACGACTGGCTGGATGACCATAGCCCTATGTGGGTGCATTGGAAGCGCAAAGTGCTGAGATTTTCTCACAAAGGGAGACGCATCACACTTCATGGGTTGTAGGACAATACTCAAATCTGTCGACAAGTGCAGCTCCCAAAGTTACAGGGGCTTCATCAGTGTGGAGCCATCTCTCACATGGTTCAAGTGTGTTGGAAACATGATGGCAATGTATTCCAAGTGGATGTGGTCGATGAAGAGGCTACAACCAGTTTAGCTCCTGAAATTTAGCAGCTGATAGAAGAATTTGTTCCCATATTTGCTTCACCCACTGAGTTACCTCCTACTCGACAGGCGGATCACAAGATACCTCTAGTTGCTGGAGCTCAACCTGTGAAAGCAAGACCATATAGGTACACCCCTCAGCAGAAGACAGAAATTGAGAATCAAGTGAATGAGATCCTCGCAAGTGGAATCATTCAACATAGTGTAAGCTCATTCGCATCGCCGATGCTCTTGGTAAAGAAGAAAGATGGTACCTGGCGGTTCTGTGTGGACTACATGCAGCTCAATTCTCTCACCATTAAACACAAGCAGCCTGTGCCCATTGTCGATGAACTTTTGGATGAGTTAGATGGCGCTCAGTGGTTCACTAAGTTGGACCTCCGGTCAGGTTATCCTCAGATACGTATTAGTGAAGGGGAGCAGCAAAAGACTGCACTTCAAACACACCACGGCCTGTTTGAATTCATGGTCATGTCGTTTGGCCTCACAAATGATCCGGCATCATTTCAAGGTCTTATGAATCAGGTTTTTGATGCTCTATTAAGGAAGTGTGTGTTGGTCTTTGTCGATGATATACTGGTGTATAGTCAGACTTTCGAAGCTCATATGTCCCATCTTAGAGCTGTTTTCACAATTTTGCAACAAAACCAGCTGTTAGTCAAATTCAGTAAGTGCTCCTTTGCTACTCAAAAGCTAGAATATTTGGGACACATCATTGGGAAGGATGGCATGGCCACAGACCAGAGTAAGGTGGCAGCTATTGTGAATTGGCCTACACCTAAATCAGTGAAAGCTCTGTATGGTTTCCTTGGCTTAACTGGTTACTATTGTAAGTTCATCAAACATTATGGCATTCTAGCACGACCCTTGACTCAATTACTCAAGAAAGGAGTGATTTACTTGTGGGGGCCTAAACAATAAAAAGCTTTCCTATTACTCAAATCAGCCATGGTTGAAGCTCTAGTTTTGGCACTACCTGACTTTGCTCATAGCTTTGTGTTGGAGACAGACGTGTGTAACACAAGCATAGGAGCGGTGTTGATGTAGCATGGCCATCCAGTGGCATTCCCGAGTCAGGCGTTGTGTCCCGGAGTCAAACTCTTTCCACCTATGAAAAGGAATGTATGGCTATTATCTTGGCAGTGGACAAATGGTGATCTTATCTGCAGCACAGGAGTTTGAAATTTTGACTGATCATCAAAGTTTACTGCACTTGTCTGATCAGAGGTTGTTTACGGGGGTACATCACAAAGCTTTTGTTAAGTTTCTCAGCTTGCAGTATACAATCAAATACAAGAAAGGCTGCACTAATGCAGCAGCTGATGCTCTGTCTAGGCAACATGAAGAAAGTAATGTGGCTGCTATCTCCAACATGGATGAATTCTTTGCAAGCTGGCTATGATGATGACAACCATGCTAGGCAGTTGGTGCGTGAATTCAGTATTGTTGCTTCCCACACTAATGAGGCAGTGTTTGCTTTGCAAGATGGATTGCTGAAATACAAAGGGCGCATTTGGGTGGGCACCAATCGATTGGCACAAAATCACATCCTCCAAGCTTTGCATAATAGTGCAGTGGGAGGGCATTCAGGCATGAGACTACATATGAGCGTGTCAAACAATTCTTTGCCTGGCCACAACTGAAACAAGTAGTCAAGCAATATGTCACTAAGTGTGTTGTTTGGCAACAGGCAAAACTAGAGCATGTCAAGATGCCAGGGACACTACAGCCACTTCCAATTTCTACTCGTGCTTGGGAAATTATTAGTCTTGATTTCATTGAAGGTATACCGAAATTTCACAAGTATTATGTGATCCTGGTAATCATTGATCATTTCTCCAAATATGGGCATTTCCTTTACAGCACTTCAAGTGGCTCAACTCAGTGTCTATCATCTCCACGGCTTGCCAGAGGTAATCATATCTGACAGAGATCGCATTTTCACTAGTACACTGTGAAAGGAGTTGTTTCGTCTATCAGACACTGCATTACACATGAGTTCTTCATATCACCCACAAACTGATGGACAAACCAAACGACTGAATCAATGCTTGGAGTTGTATCTACGTTGTGATGTTCATGAGTGTCCGAAGAAGTGGTATGATTGGTTGCCATTGGCTGAGTACTGGTACAACACGACATACCACTCATCCCTGGATCGTACCCCATTTGAGGTTGTTTATGGTCAGAAACCCAGCCACCTTGGTATTGGGAAAGGGTCATCTTATCAGTCACCAGACCTAGAAACGTGGATGGCAGAGCGTGCTCGAATGGTGGAAGTGCTTCATCAGCAATTGCTTTGTGCTCAACGTCGTATGAAGGTACAGGCAGACAAAAAGCGTTCGGAACGACACTTTGAGGTTGGGGATCTCATCTACTTGAAACTGCAGCCTTTCATACAGCAAATCGGTGGCCACCCGTTCCAACAACAAGCTATCGCTTCGCTACTTTGGTCCCTACAAAGTTTTAGCTCGTGTTGGTGCAGTGGCGTACATGTTGGAGTTGCCGGAGTCCAGCAAGATTCATCCGGTGGTCCATGTGACCTTGCTCAAGAAGCATGTGTCTGCGTCCGTGGTGGTGGAAAATGATCAAGCATGGCCAACGACCGGGGCGCTGCAACCATCAACGTCGGCGATGGCGCCTGCAGTTCCGGCATGAGGGCATGCCGGTTTCGAAGGGGGGGAATTGTCACGGCCTGTTACCGTCATGTGTTCTTGGGCTGTGGGCCTTGTAACGGAGAGATATGCTATCTAGGCAGAGCGATGACTACATATCTAACACCCGAACCCCAAATTCCCTCTCCAATCCCCTTCTCTAGCCTCTAGATCTACGGGTTCGTGACAGCTCCCCGTGGTAGCCATGGGCGAGGAAGAAGCAAAGCTCATGACGTGTTTACTGATGCGTTCAAGGAAGCCGCTGCTGATACCATGTACGAAATAACGATATGGTTGTGTGTATCCCTAATAGCATCGCGGGTGTGTATTATATTGGACAGATTACAATTGCCTTGATGTACAATTACTTGGATATACATATGAACATGGACCAAGCGCGCTTCGCTGTGCCGTCCTCTGCTAACGGTGTCTAAATTCTATGTCAGAGTCCTTTCTTGATTTTTGTTCTGTGTGCGCGCTGTTATTTGGGCTTGGTCTTGCACAGGGTGTCGTTACGCTTGCACACAACGTGTCATTTATTGGCCTCAACACTAACTAAAGTACACTAAAAAGGTCTTGATTGTAAAAGCAAGAATTGTTCATTTGTAGTTCTAACTTCAGCAAAAAGAAGGATCTAAATACAGCCCTAGATATATAGATTTCAGACACCAGTTTTCTTTTCATTTTTCTTTTCTCTCGTCATAGTGCCGGAGACCATAATCTCAAGACAAACGACTTCTCAATCATGTCGAATATTATAGTGGTGCAAACTGAAGCTGACAACATCTACACTAATCTGAACCTGTAACTTTCGGTTGGGGTAAAATTCAAAAATAAGTATATGCAGACATTTTTTACCGAAGCACCTCATGAAATATTGTTATTACCTATAATCCTAATTTGTTTGGTGGTGATCAAACTACAACGGGAAGTTGTTACCAAGGCTGAATGTTGAAAATTATGCAGTACAAAGATAATACATTAATACAGAAGGAAAACTCAAAGTGAATAATTTGTCGATACAAAGTGTGAATACATATATTTTATCTTTGGGAAAAGAGGTAGGCAGGGTGCAGACAATCTCAAATGCCTTTTCTGTTCGTAATTTTTTCAATTAAGAAAACAAACATTAGAACTTGGATCATAGTTCAAGTATAGCTGAATCTAATAGTTAGCATATTCTTACGATGATAGACACAATATAAATTTTCAATTCTTAGGAAATCATGGCGCAAAAAAGACAGAGAATGCCATGTTCATGGAAATAGATGGCTTCAAAAGAAGGCAAACAATTATTAAAATTAAATTTGAGCATTTTGTGCATTACGAAACAAACATTAATAAAACTGTTGGAGGAACTACCCATGATAAAACAAAGCTGGATTATATTACTTCTAATCCAGACTCAGGTAGGCAGTGGAATTATTTGTTCACTTGGATGGACGACGAAGCAGTCTTCACTATTTAAGTATGCATCCTGTATATGAAATCTTAGTATCCTACCAAAAAAGAAAGCTAACTATGACCTTATCCGGTAGTATGACATCACAGACGAATGCTAGGTGAAAAGCAGTATCAAAGACCGGCTGAAGTTCAAAAATTCTACCACGTAGCTATTTTCTGCCCATCAAGTTGTCCACTTATTCCCATTCATAAAGCAATGTGAAAGACAAACAATAAGAATCTATTCCAATTCTTTAGCTACCGATGATCAAATTATCAAATTCTAGAAGAGCATATTCTGTAGTAAAGGAGTACAATCCTCCATTGAATTATATGGAAACAAAGTAACCAATGATATCCTGTCCAATATTGCGCTAGGATAATTTTCTAGATGATAAAGACATGAAGTTGTTCCAAGCTTGACAGAAAAAATTGAACAAAACCTTGACCCTTGCGTCATAGAGCCCCCCACCGGTTGTTCAGGCGTCACATTTCTCGAATGATTCACAATGCACTCGGTCAAGACATTCCATCTTCCTGCATAACCTGAAATAACGGAGGAACTTCTACAAATCAAAATTTGTAATCATGGAGAAAGAATGAACCAAACCAGAAGAGGACATGTGACCAAAACAAAAAAAAACAGAACCGGTGAAGCAAAGACTGGTTATTTTTCTCTGAATTTTTTGCAATGTGGCTAATTAGAACATGCCATGCATTAGTATTTCAGAATACAGTTTCACCAAAAGTAAAGAAATGGTGAGGAAAAGGATATTCAGTGAAAGGACAAAAATAGCCAGCCATGCACTTCACCAACTGAATTCAGACTACTTTCTTGTATAAATTCAAGACTGAGACTTGCAGAGAATCTGAACATGGGTACACTTATCTAGTTGGCTAGTACTACGTGCACTCTTTTTTGCAGGAACGCATTAACCGCTAGCATAGCTCTACTTAGTGACCAGTAGAAAATCGATTTATCCATGGATTTAACTTCAAACCCTAATTTAATTATATTATAATTTTCTGAAAGACTCACTGCAGACATCACAAGGATGGACCGCGTGTGAGAGTCCCCGCGCTTCATTGTGCTTCTCCGGGACCTCCAGGACCACCAATTGAGCTCCTCCAAGTGTCTTCCGTGGGCATGGTGCCTGCTTGTCGGGGTTGTTCTTCCGCTTTAAGCCTTCTTAGCGTGGGTGTACTCCAGTTTTCGACGACATCAACGCCCGGCTCAACATCCGGCTCCATCCCCAGTACATCCTATATCGAGTACACACTCCACGTACACCTTCGCCTGAACCACCAATAGCGCACCGGCCACCACAGCCAAATCTAGGACAAATCAAGAACAGGCGCAGAAGTTCCGATTATGTAGAAGTCCCTCCATCTTTCCAGCCCCCTCTCACAATATCTCACCCAAATCTCGGTGCCTCGCCCTGATTCTTGATTGTCAGGCGCCAACGACCAAGAAAGCAACCAACCAATGCACAATGTAGCGAGAAATTTCATGCGGAGAAGGGGAAAATGCACAAACCTGAACGGCAGCCGACACCAGCCCCCGGATACGAAGACGACCACCGCAGCGGCACCCAACAACCTACTCCACACCCAGCGACCCCCTCACTCCGAGAAACCCGGCAGCAAAGCGACCAGCCCCCGGAGACGAAGAAGACCACCGCAGCGAACCCGGCAGCACAGCGACCAGGCCCCGGAGACGAAGACGACCACCGCAGCGAACCCGGCAGCACAGCGAGCTCCTCAAGAATACAGAGACCACGGTCAAAACGCCGAGAACCGCCCAGATAACCCCACGCCAACGCTCAGCCCTCCCCGCAGCGACACGATCTAGGCAAACCGACCGTCAGCGACACGAACCGACAGGGGCCCATATCGACACGCATCACAGGCACAATAAACAAAAAAGGCCCAAGAAAACGAAATAAGGAGAGAGCAGCAAAACCAGGGAGCTTAGAGCTCCTTAGGATATTACGGATAGATTACAACGTTTAACATGATGGACCTGGGCCGAAACTGAAAGAGGAAGCAACGGAAATAGCGCTTCTTCCAATGCGCTGGCCCAATACTAATCTCCTCTACACTCTTAGTAGTACCGGATTTGTCCATGCGGGAAATTCAATTTTGATCTATTGTGCATATGCTCCTGCCACCTGGAAAAATGTTTTAAAATACCAAACAAAATACGAATACATCTCGACACTCTACATATGCACGCCAAGTTTCGAGGAAACTGGCATTTTTTTGTCCTATCTAAAAAGGATTAAAAATGTCTTGGGAAAGCTTTTTTACACAGAATTTTGTCTTTTCTAAGCACAGCAAAAAATATCGTTTTTATGAAACGACTCTGTGAGCACATAGAATGTTGAGATCTACGTGCAAAAAATATTGACTTTTTTTTACATTTTAAACTGCATTTATAATTCATTGCAAAAACAAGCATATGTCCCCGGTTGCCAAAAACGCCTCTATGCTCTTATTTTCTTCATTCTTTCTTAGCGGTGTTGTAGATAGCTCTCGTGAACACAAACGAACTAGCTACGTAAGTACTCCCTCCGTCCAAACTAGAGATGGAACTTTTGAACCTTTAGGGTATCCTCTAGTTTCGACTAGTTCAAACAAACGAACTAGTTTTCTAAAAAAGTGGTGTTTTGTCAAAACTTAGTTTTTTTTTACTAAGTAGGGTAAATTAAACACTTGTACTGAAATAAATGAATTACTTGTGAACAGAGGAACAGTTTATTATTAGCTCCACCTAAGAGATTAACTGTAAACATGAACAAATTTGATAATGACACGGTTTCAGTCCGTTTACTTAATGCAGAAATCACACACTCAGCGGAACTAAAAAGACAGTGCAGTTCACGAACGAAGCTACTCGTACATGTCGGTTGGTGCAAGTTAAGTTGGATTTCGTGCATGTATTTATCAGTGTACTATGTGTACATCTATAGATTAACTTCATCTTTATCCTTAGATGGAAACCATCCCTGTCCTGTCTACCTAACTACTTGATGGCCTTAATTATTCTTTCAATGCAAAGAAGAAACAAATTACTAATTCAAACATTTTCAAGCTATAACATATTATTTGGTAATTGTCTTGAAGATTTAGCTGGGATGGTTGCCGCGTTCCTTTCGCAGCCTTGGCCTACGAATGCTTTGCTTTGTCCAGGAGAAAAAGGTACTAGCAAAGTACCAATACTGCGACCTTTTGCTGAATCTGTCTGAAGGACAGGATTGATTGACAACTTGACATTTATAGTGCAAGTGTGAGTTGCTCTAACTAATTAAGGGGGTTAATGAATTTGATCAGGCCGGATATCGGTCACCAAACTATGATGTTTCAGTCTTATCTACCACTCTCAATCTCCTCAACGTAGAGCTGGCATGTAATATTTTGTTAAAAGGTTACAAAAGATGTGCAGCATGGATTCTTGCTGCAACTTCAATTAGTTTTACTAAAATGAGGTAAGATTTTTTTTACTGAGAAAGAGAAATTTCTATTTTGACACACCACGCATCGGACATACACACACCTACACGTACACGCACTCACACTCTCGCGAGCACAAGAATGAAACAGTATTGTGGCTTAAACCGAAAAATATTGTTCATGATTGCAATTGGGCAGATTTTAGGTGGGAAGAGCACCTCTTTTTTAAGGTTCATGTTCATATGTAAATTAAACACTAATAAATTGGAAAGAAATTGCCCTCCTGTTGCTCGTGCGCGAAAATGTCTATGGATAATTTTCTTTCCATGTCCATTCCCGCCAGATATCCCAGCTATGCATGGATATTCATTGAGCAAATAGCCCTGTTGCACGCAACACAAGAAAAGTAAGAAAAATATTTAACTGTCCCTAGGACGTTTCATCAATCAAGAGGAGGCCACGCATGTCACACAACATAGCCAATGTACTTATAGCATCTATATCGGAGGCCTGAAAACTCAACAATTGGTGTATAAAAGAAAGTCAGAAATATTGTGGATCATTGCAACATGGCAACATGGTTGGGGACTGTCTACACGGTTTGCGTCACTCCCATGTAACATGCACGACCCATGAGTTTGTGTGTATCCACCGGTGAAAATCCACGAGCAAAAAATACACTCCAAACCAAAATTCCAATGAACCGGATATCCAATAGTACGCTTGGTATTCGCAAAAAAAGAAACAATACAACGCTTGGTAAAGTACACAGTTGACCCTATAACTTCCAGACAGTCCCAACGTGAACTCTCATATGTCTTTGAAACCGTTGATTTTTTTTTCTGGATCACCGGTTGATCCTAAAGTGGTTTAGCGTACTTGGAGATGAACACACGCGCATGGATACCACTGATAAACATAGTATGTTTAGAGATGTAGTATTTGTACATGTTGTATTTGTATCCATGTACCAACTCTTGATATATAATGATACAGTTTTCTGTCATGGTATCAAAGCTAACCTAATTCTCACTTCCGCCTACCCTACCGCCAGCGCCGCCTAGATCGCTGACCGTCGCCTCGCGCCGCCGTCTGCCGATCGTGCCATGACTACCTCTGGCCTGTCGACAAACTCCTCCAGCTCGTCATCTGCCTTGTCCGCAAGGACAACCTCCACCGGCGTCTCGATGAGCTTCCGGAGCGCCGCTCGGGCGGTGATGGCGTCGAGGATTCCCGACGCTCCCATCAATCTGAAGAACAAATTCACCATTCGGCTTACAGCGGACAACTACCTCTACTGGCGCACTCAAGTCGATCCGATCTTGAGGAGCAACCTGCTCTTCGGCTTTGTCAACGGGTCTCTACCATGTCCGGTCGAACAGCTTCAAATTCTGGCGTCCAGTGATGTCGCCGCCTCAACCGTGCCCAACCCCAAGTACTCGGCATGGCACCAGCAGGATCAGTCGATCCTCTCGGCCATTGTCTCCTGTCTCGGCAAGGGGGTCATCGCCATGGTCATGATGATCCCGACGTCACAGGAGGCGTGGGAGGCCCTGGAGGCCAGGTTCGCATCACAATCGATGGGGCGGGTCATGCAGATCTGTACCCAGCTGTCCAAGGTCAAGAAGCACGACTACCCCAACGCTACCGCCTTCTTCAACAAGGTCAAGTCCCTGGCAGATGTGCTCTCATCGATCGGGCAGCCGCTCTATCCAGAAGAGTTCAACGCCTTTCTACTCGCCGGCCTCAACAGTGATTATGATGCCCTTGTCGATCGTGTCTCTTCTCGGTCGGTGTCCGACCTTATGCCCATACGGGATGTCTACGCGCAGCTCCTCAACACCGAACAGCATGTCGAGGCACGTCACGCCGAGATCGGCGTTGATATCCACTCCACCAACTATACCCCGCGCCAAGGCGGTGAGGGCGCGCCCATGTACCAGCCACCACCACCGATGCCGCCAACGCAGTGGACTGGCCCGGGAAATTCTGCCCCTGGTGCATGCTCGCAGGGACCTGCCGCGCTGCCTCCTCCCGCGCGCCAGCAGGGTCAGGGCGGGGGTGGTCGCAATGTTGGCGGTCATGGTGGCGGTGGAGTTTGCCCGGTGTGCAAAATCTTCTCCAAGGTTGGCCACGTCGCAATCATCCTGTTTCAGGAGGTTCCGGAAAGAATTTATGGGTACCAGGAGAATGACGGTCGTATTATGGACCGCCAGCTCGCTACTCTCAATGATGGTGTTGCTGCTGCCTACCACGTCGGCACCTCTACTCCCTCATATCTAGTTAATCCATACTGGTATGCGGACACTGCAGTGACGGAACACTTCTCCAACGACCTCAACAAGCTGAACATCAAGGAGCAATACCATGGCAAGGACACTGTCCAAACTGCAAATGGTACAGGTATGTGCACTACACATATTAGTCAATCCATAATTCCTACACCTACACAATCCCTACATCTCATGTTCCATCCATTACTCGCAGTCTTGTTTCTGTTCCGAGATTCACATGTGATAATAATGTTTTCTTTAAATTCCATCCATGGTATTTTCTTGTTAAGGACCGGGAATCAGGGCGGTTCTACTTAGAGGGGGATGTCGCCAAGGTCTCTATAATCTTGATGTGTGTTCTGTTAAACAAGCCTTCAGTAGCGTCAAGGTGTTGTGTGATCAGCGGCACTCGCGTCTGATACGTCCATTTTGCATCACTATTTTATATCATAATTTACTATTATTTATTAATATATTTCATATTAAGAGATGATACTTATATTTTCATCTATTTTTGCATGATTGATGATTTTTGGAGGATGAACCACCGGAGTCGGGATTCTGATAGAAAAAGCACTATCCAGATGCAATATTTGCGAAGATCAGAAAATCACAGAAAATATACGGAAATTCCTATTTTCCAGAAGACGAAGAATGCTAGAAGGGGAAGTGGAGATGGGCCACGCCACCAGGTGGTGTGGCCACCCTGGTCCACCTCCGGCATCGCCCTTCCGCGTATATATTCCCCTCGAAACCCTAAGACCCGGGGAGCGACCACAGATAGATTCCACCACCTCTGTGGGGCGGAAATGACAGAGAGAGAAAGAGCTCTCCGGCAGGCAGAAATCTGCTGGGGAAATTCCTTCCCGGGGAGGGGAGATCATCGTCATCAACACCGTGTCAAGCTAGGCTTCATCGGGATCATCATCATTATCATCTCCGCCAGCACCATCACCACCACTCCGTACCGCTGTAATAATTGGGTTGAATCTTGCATAGTTCTTAGGGAAAACTTTCCTGGTGTTGATTACTTGTTGTAGTTAATGCTATTGAGTGGAACCATTGAATTGTTGTTCATGTTCAGATTGTTACTTATCATTATTTCATCTATGATCTTGACCCATATGATAGCTCGTGAGTAGTTCGTTTAGTTCTTGAGGATATGGGAGAAGTCATGTTGTTAGTAGTGGAATTGTGTTGAGAAAGATTTAATGGTTTGTTATTTAAGTTTTGGTGTTATTCTTCTAGTGGTGTTATGTGAACGCCAACTATATGATACTTTACCTTTATGAGCCTAGGGGAATGCATTGTGTATTTGGTTACTAATCGTGGGGTTGCCGGAGTGATAGAAACCTAAACATCCGTTAGGAAACCTTTGCATAAGGAAGTGTAGGATCTCAGAGTTTAAGGTTGTGGTACGGTTTTTATATTAATTACTTTCTTGTAGTTGCGGATGCTTGAAAGGGGTATAATCACAAGTATGTATTAGTCCTAGTAAGGTCATTACATTAGCATAGGTTCACCCCCACAACACTTATCCAACCAGAGAATATTAAATCAAATTTATGAAGCGAAAGCACTTGATAATATTCTCATGTGTCCTCGAGAACGTTTGGTCATCCTAAGTAATACAATCGGCTTGTCCTTTGCTAAAGAAAGAATTGGGCCACTTGTTGCAGTTATTATTATTGTCTTTTATTTACTCGCACTTTATTTATCTGCATTATAAAAAAATCTAAAAATTCGTTTGCTAAGTATTTACAGAAAATTTCTGATCCAAACCACTTGTGAACACCTTCTGCTTCTCGTTGGGTTCGACACTCTTATTTATCGAAAATATTACGATACACCTCTTATACTTGTGGGTCATCAGCGTCTAGGACACCCAGCCTCTCCAATAGTCCAGCATATTTTACATCGTCATGAGCTCCCCTCTGTGTCAGTTAATAAAGATGTAACTTTAGTGTGTGATGCATGTCAGCAAGGTAAGAGTCACCAGTTGCCTTTTTCACTATCTACTCGTGTTACTACATCACCCCTTGAGATTATTTATTCAGATGTTTGGGCACTGCCCAGACTTCAGTTAGTGGTCATCAGTTTTATGTCAGTTTTGTTGATGCCTATAGTCGCTTTATGTGTCTTTACCTTTTGAAACATAAATCTGATGTCTTTGTTGTCTTCCTTTAGTTTCAGCAACATGTTGAACGTTTACTTAACAAAAAGATTATACATGTCCAAAGTGATTGGGGTGACGAGTATCTAAAATTGAATAATTTTTTTGCTGATATTCGTATCTCACACCGTGTCTCATGCCCACATACACATCAACAAAACGGCACAGCTGAGCGCAAACACCGTCATATTGTCGAGACCGGTCTTACTCTCCTAGCTCATGCGAGTGTCCCTTTTGGGTTTTGGAGTGATCCTTTCTCCACAACATGCTTTCTCATTAACCGATTACTTAGCCGCGTTATAAATATGCAAACTCCTCTCGAGCGTCTCCTAGGTGAAACACCATATTACACCTTTAAAATCTTTGGTTGTGTGTGTTGGTCATATCTTCGCCCATATAATAACCGTAAGCTTCAATTTCATTCTAAACAGTGTGTTTTTCTTGGATATAGCTCCCTTCACAAAGGCTACAAGTGTATGCATGTTCCTACCAACTGTGTCTATATCTCCCGAGATGTTGTGTTTGTTGAGATGGTGTTTCCCTTTTCTCACACCACTGTATCCTCCACCACATCATCCTCTCATGATTCTCCCCTACACTCCAACCAATTTTTTGATGTTGCATATACTCCTTTGCTTTTGGCTAATAATGGTGCAGGTTCAGGACGCGGAGCACGTCTTGAATTACTTGACGAGGAGCCACTGGCCACTCCTCACGTCGATCACAGTGCTACAGTCGACGACGACGTTGATCTGCATGAGGCGCATGCAGATCCGGGCCTCTCCCGTGGCGCTTCCATCTCACTTGGGTCGGCCTCGTCCCCGGCGCACTGCTCGGCGGCCCACTCGTCTGGCTCCGCTTCGTTGACCAGCGCGACGGATACCAATCTATAGCCGTCTCCTGCACCATCTACATCGCCCCCTAACGATGGGTCGTCGTCTCCAGCACAGCATCATGTGATGACACGTCTGCAGCGTGGCATTCGACAGCAGAAAGTTCGGACTGATGGTACTATTGCTTGGAATACAACCAAGTCGTTTGATCCTACTCTGCTGGCTACCGAGCCACCTGATTTTCGTACAGCCCTCTCGTCTCCTCATTGGCGCACTACTATAGAAGCTGAGTACATAGCTCTTCAGAAAAATCAAACGTGGCGACTGGTTTAGCCTCGGTTAGGAATGAACATCATTGATTGCAAATGGGTGTTTAAAATCAAGCAGCAAGCTGATGGGTCCATTGACAGATACAAGGCTCGTCTCGTTGCGAAAGGATTCAAGCAGCGATATGGACTTGACTACGAGGACACTTTTAGTCATGTTGTTAAGCCTACTACCATTCGTTTATTACTATCAATGGCTATTTCTCATGGATGGCATCTTCGTCAGATTGATATTCAGAATGCATTCTTACATGGGGTTCTCGAGGAGGAGGTATTTATGCGACAGCCGCCTGGTTTTGAGGATCCTAGTTACCCTAGCACTTGTGTCAGCTTGATAAGGCTCTCTACGGGCTCAAACAAGCCCCTTGGGCATGGCATGCCAGACTCGGTTCTATACTTTCTGGTCTTCGTTTCACACCTTCTACAGCTGATACATCTCTGTTTATCCTGCGATGACCGGAAGTCACAATTTACCTGCTTGTTTATGTTGATGACATTATTGTGGTGAGCTCGCCGTCTGCACCAACTGACCGTCTGATTTAGCAGCTTGGCTCTTTGTTTTCTCTCAAGGATCTTTGTCCACTCCATTACTTCCTTGGTATTGAGGTACATACTCCCCGTCATGGTGGCCTCCTTTTGAGTTAGCGCAAGTATGCCTCTGAGTTATTGACTAAAGTTGGACTTCAGAAGTGTGCTCCTTTAACTACTCCTATGGTGGCTTTTGAGATACTTTTAGCTAGCGATGACACTCCCCTCTCTGCTGAGGACTCTACTCGCTATCATAGTATTGTTGGTGGTCTATAGTACCTCACTATGACACACCCAGATTTGTCCTTTGCAGTCAAGAAAGTGTGCCAGTTTCTACATGCTCCTCGGTGTTCTCATTGGTCGGTGGTCAAGCGCATTCTACGCTATGTGCAGGGTACTCTGTCACATGGACTACTATTGCCCCCCTTCTCTACCGCGTCGATCTTATCAGCTTTCTCTGATGCTGATTGGGCGGGTAACCCTGATGATCGCCAATTAACGAGGAGATTTGCTATCTTTTATGGAGAAAAACTAGTGTCATGGAGTACCAGGAAATAGGCTACTGTGTCTCGTTCCAGTATAGAGTCTAAATACAAGGCACTTGCTAATGCTACAGCTGAGTTGATTTGGGTGCAAGCCCTCCTTGGTGAGCTTGGAGTGATCCAGAAGAATCCACCAATACTATGGTGTGATAATATTGGAGCTACATATCCTCTTCCAACCCGGTGTCTCATGCTCGTACTAAGCATATTGAGATTGATTTTCACTTTGTTCGTGAACGGGTTGCTCAGAAGTTACTTGACATCAAGTTCATCTCCTCTAAGGATCAGTTAGTTGATACCTTCACCAAGCCATTGACATTACCATTATTTTTTTCATGCAGGCGCAATCTCAACCTCCATAATGTTAAGATTGAGGGAGGGTGATAAACATAATATGTGTACATAGAGATGTAGTATTTGTACGTGTTGTATTTGTACCCCTGTACTAATCCTTGTACCAACTCTTCATATATAATAATATCAAGCCGGCCCTAGTCGGCGAGTCTTACCCTACCACATTACGGTTATTCTATCAACCACCACTAGTTTCCACGTCGATGTTTTTAAACCTTTTATTTAAAAGCTCTTATATAGGTTGATAAGAAGCATGTTTACCCATGAAAAATCACTTGAAACAAGCTACGATCCAAAAGTGAATTAATGATTTCAAAAGTTTAAGGTTGAATTCAGATGGTTTCAAAGTTGTACTCCCTCTGTCCAAAAATAACTGACTTAGTTTTGTCTAGATTCAAATATATTTACACACTAAAAGATGCTAAATACATGTGAATCTAGACAGATCTAAGTCACTTGTTTCTGGACGGAGGGAGTACAACCAAGTGTAAACTTGAGAAAAAGTATAAGGTTGATGTAATTAATGTGGAATCAACGAATTATAGTACTAACGGTCTGTGCTATACAGAAGAGAGAGAGGAGGGAAGGGATCTAAAGGAGACGGCGACGTATGTCTCTGAACCGGCATGTGGCGGACGAGCTGCTCAATACTAACGGTTTGTACTATACAGAAGTGAGGAAAGAAGCCAAAGGAGACGGCGACGTATCTGTCCATGCATGGGTCGATCTATGCATCCCATGTGGGCTGGCGGGCAGCCGATCTCCATCGACGGACACGCGCGCCAAGCGCCACCCTCCCGCAATATGGTCGAAAGAGACCGGCCACCCGATGGGAACTTGGTACTCGTCTTCTTGTAGCTAGTAGCTAGCTAGCCCTCCTCCTCTCGCTCACCAGCAATCCAACGGGTGACGGTGAGAGATGCACAGATACGATGTACCTTACCGACTCGGTGAGAGAGAGATGTTTCGAGGGAGTAACAGACATATGCAGCTTTCAGAGTTCAGACCGTACATACGCTTAGATGAGTAGCTTGATTCCTTAATCGTTACTCGTTTCATGCAATTATGTCTTTAGATGCTCTCAATCTTCTTTCAACAGGTGACTGGTCGACCGTGACAGCGTTTCTAGGTGGCCTAATATAAATAGCTAGGCATGGCCTCCGGTTCCAAACGGAGCAGACCGTGCGTCCATGGCACAGCAGCGAAAGATGGAAGGTCAGAGAAAAGAACAGATAGGGATCGTCGAGTGCTTTCTTGAAAATCTGCCTGTGCTTTGATTTAGGTGCGAAAGAAATCTGAGTGTTGCACCATCTATACCTGCCGTGCGCTGCTTTTGCCGGCCTGGGGAACCTTTCTGCTTGATGGATGTCTTGAGCAGCGCATCCACTTGAGCTAACTGGCTAGCTAGACCATGGACGTACAGACAGCGGCTAAACGAATGACTCGCTAAACTCCTGTTGTCTGGCACGGTAGGTGGTGCTTGGCCGACGACTTGCGGCCACGCACGCACGCACGCGCGCCGTGCAGTGCCGCTCTAAAAATCCGAACGGGACCAAAGCGGGATGTATCGGCGTGCCGTGGGCGGCGTGGCGTCCGATGGTCACGCCCAACAAAATAAACAAATTATAATTAAACATTAATTATTAAAAAAAAGAAAACGAACAAATCATCATTGCCCCGTTTCGCGTTCCTCCGCGCGCGTGCGTGGCCACACCCAACATATCCTCCCAGCCCCTCTCTCTCTCTCGGCTCGATCGACCGCTTCTTGACCCGAGTCTCCATCCCTCTCTTTCTTCTCCCTCCCTCGGCCATCGCTCCACTCCACTGCCACACGCCCCTCTCCCCATTTCTCGCAAGCGACTCGCGAGGTAACTGCGTCTGTGTCTCGATCGTCCGTCCATCCATGGGGAAGCTGTGCAGGGTGGTGGCAGCGTTGCTGCTCATCATCACCGTCTCCTTCAGTCTCAGTACACCTTGCACCTCCAGCTCCGTCGCGCGGCAAGGTATATATGTCGTGTGTGTGTCAGTGTGAGTGTGCCTATATATCCTCTCTTCTTTCCAACGTCTCAGCTGCTCAAGAATCGTTGCTGGGATTCGAGCCATTAGTAGTGTTTATTATGTCATGCAGTATATAAGAGCAAGCTTTCCTACTTCCTCAATTTTTCTGTTTCTTGAGAATGGAGATGCTGATGCTACTATGAAATGACTGCAGGAAGGGCGAATAACCATCGACGGCAAGAGGCGCCCTCCGCCGCTCGGTGAGACCCGTGTCTTTCATCTTCATTCCACGAATGCTCTGGATTTCAGCGTCTCGCTGGGAGAGAATAGAGTTTTGCAGCATCACGGTTTCTTTCGTGCAGTTTGAGTTGCAGTAGCTTAGAACTTTTTTTCAACTAGACTATATGTTCAGGTTTTCTTTATTGTGAGCAACATTCCACCTTCCATTTAAATAATCGAGTAAAAGAAACCCACCAGGAGAAAGTTTCCCATCAACATTCGCCCAACACGATCTCCATAGATTGCATTTTGCATAGATAAACACAACGATCTGCGGCGGGAATGGTGTGTCGGCTGTTCAGAGATGGACAGCTGAACCACCGAGCAACGCAGCGCCCGGTTGGTGCGCGTTGTGCGTCTCTTTGTCCAGCTCCTCTTCGCCACTTCCGCTCACTCGCTCTCTCGATCCTTCCTGCTCAATCATCGCCAGGTTAATCCAAGCGGTACGCGTCCGGGAAGCTCTTCGACAACCCAACAGGTACAGGTCTTCCAAGGAGTCGACTACCACGTTCCCGCAGTGGCCGCCCTGGCCATGGGCGACGCCCACGACCCCAACGACGACCTCCCCAACGTTGGAGGATGCTGCTGGATCCCCGTCGCCCGCTCCTGCGCCGTCGCCGGACGTCGCCAAGCCTCTGGCGGCGCCTCGCCACGCCGCGCACGGCATCACGCTGCCTCCGGAGCCTGCCACGGTGGTCACCCACGGCGCCGAGGCCGTCGGAGAGGCGTCTGAAGAAGCGGCGGGGCACGCTCGTGCCAGGCGCCGTGTCTACGTCATCGCGGGCGCAGGAGCTTCCGTTCTCGCGGTCGTGTCGGCGGCGCTGATCGTCCTGTGCTACCGGTCCAGCAAGGTGGTCACCGTCAGGCCGTGGGCGACCGGCCTCAGCGGGCAGCTGCAGAAGGCGTTCGTGACAGGTACAGCTCGTCACACTGAAAACTGTGCGAAGCTTCCACATGCATGGTTGTTGCTTCTGTTCTTGGGAGTGACTGGGAGGTGTCCGGCCGCAGGCGTGCCGGCGCTGAAGAGGTCGGAGCTCGAGGCTGCATGCGAGGATTTCAGCAACGTCATCGGCTCCCTGACGGACTACATGATGTACAAGGGGACGCTGTCGAGCGGCGTCGAGATCGCGGTGGTGTCCACGACCAAGAGCTCCGCCAAGGAGTGGTCCAAGCACTGCGAATCACGGTTCAGGAAGAAGGTGGCTTGCAAAGCTAGGATGAATGAAAACTGACCAATTTAGAATTTACTCTGAAAAAAGAATAACATGAAACTGAACAATCTAGTAAATTGTTTCAGATAACAAGCCTGTCCAGAGTAAACCACAAGAACTTTGTGAACCTGCTGGGCTACTGCCAGGAAGAGCAGCCGTTCACGAGGATGATGGTGTTCGAGTACGCTCCCAACGGCACGCTCCTCGAGCATCTCCATGGTGATTAACTACTAATGGAGTTTCGTCCATACGAAATTCATGAGGTGTAGCAGATTAACTAAAACAAAGTTGATAATGTTTGCTGCAGTGAGGGAAGACGGTCACCTGGACTGGCCGACGCGGCTGCGAGTGGCGGTCGGGATCGCCTACTGCCTGGAGCACATGCACCAGCTGAGCCCGCCGGAGATCCTGGGCACGCTCGACACGTCCACCGTCTACCTCACCGACGACTTCGCGGCCAAGATCGCCGACGTCTTCTTCTGCTCTGACGAGGCCACCTCGACCAAGAAGGAGATCATGGCGAGCCTGCAGTCCCCGGCCATGTCTGATAAGGAGAGCGTGGTGTACAGCTACGGCATGGTGCTGCTGGAGATCATGTCCGGCAGGTTCACGGCGTCGGACGGCGGCCTGCTGGAGGGCTGGGCGGCGAGCTTCCTCAGAAGGGAGAGGCAGCTGAGGGACGTGATGGACCCGGGCCTAAGCAGGAACAACGCGCCTCTCCAGGCCGAGACAGTCGACAGGCTTGACAGCGTGATACGGTCCTGCACCCACCGGGAGGCAAGGCGACGACCGACGATGACGGAGGTCGCGAGGCAGCTGAGGGAGATCACCGCCATGCCGCCGGACGCAGCCACCCCCAAGGTGTCGCCGCTGTGGTGGGCGGAGCTAGAGATCATCTCCACAGAGGCCACCTGAAGATTACCAACACTGGAGCTGCAGAGTTGCCTGGATAGAGCATACGCATGCATGTTGCCTTGCTGCAGTGTTTGCCAAAAGAGTTCGTCTCGTCTCGTCTCGTCTCCACATGTATATAGGAACAGTTCGAATTGCACTGTGTGTATGTGGTGTAGCCTGTGGGCTAAGATGGCGAAATAAATCACAAAATTTTGTAACCGCTTTGTTTACCTGAATGCAGCAGCTGCATACTGCAACCCATAAACAACACCTGCAGAGGAGATACTAGAGCAAAACCATCAGACATGGATATATGCTCAGCACAATTCCATGAAACCGAACCCTGATATAGTACCACGAGGAGAACATTCTATTCCAAGCAGTAACATAAAGCAGCATACCATGGATGAACATAGAGTAGAATACATTAACAAGTGTTTAGCTGTTCAAGACGTCAAATGCAATAACCCCCACCATTAACCCACTGCCGTCATATGTGACGCATACCGACTTGACACACTAAAAATGTGACGCATACCGACTTGACAGACACGAAAATAAACACAGAAGACGCCTATGACAAGGTTCCTACCACTGACACTACATATACTTTGGTATCCTTCCGTTCATCTGCGCCAAACAGACTTTGGCGCAGCAGCAACAAAACAGAACATCCGCCATAACAGACAAAGCAAGACAATTTCTCATACTAAGAAACTATTGCCTGGTTTATCATTCCCTGGGTCCATGACGCCGTCTCCCTGACTTCATCATCCAAATCGAGGCACTCCCTCAAGAACTCAACATGGAAGAGGTGGCTCTTGAACAGATCCTTGGAGATTGGGCCAAGTGTGTCTGCAAGATCCCCCAGGACAGCAACCGCAGCCTTGGTCACGCTCTCATCCCTGAAAGTACAACACATATACATGATTGTTAAGGAACAAGACCAATCCACCAATGTAACAAATAAGGGAACAGAAATGGCATGTACCTGCTACTGTCTTTGTAGACAGCTTCGGTGAACTGCAAAAGATGGCCCGCATACGGTATCATCAGCTGAGCTTTTGCGCCCTTTATACCCTGTAGTATGCCAGAGTATGCCTCAAATATGCCACGTCTGAGCTGGTTACCATAATCAACCATATCCTCATCATTTTGATCCAAAACAACAAGAAGTTCAGCCGCTCCTTGCAGCATTGGCATAGCATATGGCAGGTATTTCTCAAAATTCTCACCAATGGCAAGAGCGATGTCTCCAAAGCATGAGAAAATTGGAGGTTTGACAGACCTGTTTAGCTGTGAGTTTGAGAGATCCTTGAGAAGAACGGTCATAATTCCATCACAGAAGGGCAAAATTTTATCTTCCAAGGCACGGCAAATATCACCAACCACACCTACAGAGATGGAGCATACTTGGTACTCCTCATAATTCTGCAAGCCTGCTTCAAGGTATTTGAAAAACTCGGGCATATATTTCACAAAATCTGAACCAGTGGCATAAGCAAGAGCGCCAATGGCAAGCATAGCTTCTTCATGTACAGTAGCACTGTGGCAGGCAAAGACATGGAGGAACAGAAGCATCAACTGATCAGCAGTCTGGGTAATTATGGACTTTGCATCTGAGCTGTTCAGTTTCTGGATAATGACCTGCAATACACCACACAGCAAAGCTTGCAGATCGCTTTGCCTCTCCTTGTCACCTGATGAACAGATTTGGTGATCAAATGTAAGGTTCAATCTTCTCATGATCTCCTGCAATAACTGCCCTATAATGCTTGAAGTTTCAGGT
The DNA here is from genome assembly GCA_916181665.1 of Avena sativa. NCBI lineage: Eukaryota > Viridiplantae > Streptophyta > Magnoliopsida > Poales > Poaceae > Avena > Avena sativa. The sequence goes on along the minus strand of OV702286.1, from coordinate 432,615,113 downwards.
ATGTTGCTGACTCTTACAATCTCATTCAGCGCCTCATAAGCAGATGCACGAAGCCTGAAATGGGTCACATCACCACGATCCGCAGCAGTAAGGAGAGCAGCTATAACATTAGGAAGATAAGGTGTAAGCAAAGATGAGACCGGCTCTGCATCTTCATAACCTTGGGCAAGGAAATATATGGCTCCACAAACTTTCTCAGCCACATTTGGAACATCTTTGCTACTCTCTAGCAACACAGTCATGATGCGAGGAAGGTTCGCATTTGATATGATTGGATTTGTACTGCATGGAGAATGCAAAAGCTCAAATACTCGCCCAAGAGTCCATGCAGTGGTGTCTTTTACCTGACTGTTTGGATCATTCATTGTGTTGAGCAAGAAATCAAGTCCAGCTTGTACCAGGGGAGCAAGTTTCCCAAGGGAGGGGCCATCAAGGATAGAACCAAATGCAAAAGTTGCTGCCTCACGACAACGCCAATCCGGCTTTGTGATATTAGCCTCCACAAATGGCATCACAAGGGGCACAATTGCATCACCAACAGTTCTAGCAATGAGTCCAAGGCACGTTCCACCACTCATGGAAATGTTCCAAGCATTATCATCTTGCTCTTGATCTTCCTCTTGCTTCAACAGAGTTTCTAGCAGCATTGGAACAAGTGAAGGGAGGGCCTTTTCAATGAAGCGATAATTTACAGTTGAGTTAGCATCATCAGATCCCTCATATTCTTCTTGGAGCTCAATCTCTTCCTCACAAATAGTGCTCCAGAACTCAATAGCTTGGAGTGCAACTTGTTCCTCATCTCCTTTCACAGCATTAGCTGTCAGGTTGAATATAGTCTGCATATAAGGATCTAAGTGCACATAATATGTGGATGCAATCGCAACAAGGCACTCAAAAGCTGCCTGCCTGATCTCCACTTCTTTCGATACAGCCGTTTCACAAATTACCTTCATTATAAAGGTCCTCTCCATCTCATTTGCAAAGTTGCTCTCAGCAAAATCAAGAGCATTATATAGAGCTTTGACTGCTGCAAGACGGACTTCAGAACTTAGCTCTGTCTGATTCATTCCCTGAACAACAGCAGTCAGAACAGCATTCACTTGATCCTGCTCCAATTGCTCAGGAGGAATCTCCTCGCACACGTACCCCAGTGCCTCTAGAGTTGCTTGCTTTAGTGGCGCAGACGCACCCGGCTGCGTCATGTAGCTCAATAATTTGGCAATGAGGTCTTGCCATTCCCGACGGGGAATCTCAATGGATGCAATCTTTGCAATGACTTGTGATGACGTCTGCCTTGCATCAGCAACTAAAGATCCTAGTGTTATGAGCAATGATTCTTTGATCTTCAATTTGACTGATGGATCCAGGCTGACCCATTGCTGAATCAGTACCTCCTTCTTTGCAGAATCTTTTGCATCCAATGAATTCTTAAGGATAATACCAGCAAGTCTTCTAGACTCTGGTGGTCTTTCATCACTGGATAACTCAACTGACAAGGATAGGAGGAAGTTGGGAAGATTCTGCTCCTGGAACTGCTTAATGTTGCCCTCGGCTGCTGCGCGGAGGTTACCATCCGGAGATTGAGCAGCTAGCAAAATCTGAGTGATATCCATGACTGGAACTTCCCTATCAAATATCAAAGGACCAGATTGTGTCAGTTAGCAAATATTATGAAAACCCAGGTATGTACCACTTAACAAAAAATAGCATCCATCAGTCCTAATCCTACACGCTACTTGACCAGTTTCAACTAGCTTAGTCTTCTTCATATTAGAAGGCTTTTGCGTTGAGAACAACATTAGGACAATTAAAAAAGTAGTCAATCAAGAGCTAAAAAGCACGGACACGGGGACAGAAAGACAGGGATACAGCATTTTCCAAAAACAGCCATTTGGGGATACGGCGAGTATATATAAACTAAAATAAACCTATTTACAGAAATTGCAACGAAACTTTGCATTTCCTCCACGGCTACCAGAGGAAGCAGCAGCACCACCACCAAGCTTCTCCACATAAGCCCACAGAGGATACCTAGGATCTACAGCACCAGGACCAAGACGCCCTTCACTGTCACCCACGGACGATTGGCTACTGGCTATGCCGCTACCAGATGCCATGTTACCTACTAATCTATCGATTGGGGAGATGTGGAGGAACGACTAATGGGAACTGAGGAGAGGCTGAGGAATCGAAGGACCAAATCGAAGATGAGGAGAGGCTGCTGTGTTACCTGCGGGTGCTGGAGGGGGCGGTCGCAGGTCGAATCCAGGAGTCGCCGGCGGCGGCGGCGTCGATCCAGGAGGCGGTGTCGACCAGGGAGGCAGGGAGCAGCTCGGACCTGGGTGTGTAGAGTGTGCGGGAGCCCTAATAATAAGATTAGGTATCGGACCTGGATGCAACAGGGAGTGCTGGGTAGTCGGCTAGGGTTGGGATTGGGGACAAGTCTGGGGGGATCGGGAGACTGAGAGAGCAAAACAACACAAATCGAAATAAATCCAGGGCACGGAGAGCTTACCGGAAGCACGAATCGGCCGGGGGATGATGCTTCCGCGCTTGCTCGCTCGCCCGCCTCCGAACCAAATGGGACTGAGCTCTGGAGGAGGGGAGGGGGAATATAGGCAGTGCCGGCGGCTAAGGTTTAGAGGCGGGGAAATTCGAAGGTTTGCCTGATACGATCTTTGGAGTTACGACGGGTGGAGACGCTCCTCGGTCGCCCCAGCCCGACCAGCGCGAACCAAATCTGGCCAACGGGCCGTGCCCGAGGCGTGGCGGCCCGCAGCACGTGAAATCGGCTCGGCACGTGCCGTCTTCCCGGGCACGCGGGCCAAGCCCGGCACGGCCGTTTAGCGGGGCACGCTAGGGGCACGCGGGCCGGCCCGGTAGGCACGCCAGCGGCCCGCCACTGGGAGCGGGGAGCGCGGGATTCGAATTTTCGCGGGGCTCAGGGGGAGCGGGGGCATGGGATTTGAATTCTTGTGTGCCTAGGGGGAGCGCGGGGGGACCGTTTTTCCTGCCGTTGGGAGGGTTTGGGCTAGGGTTTTGAGGGTATTTTGGTCCTTTTTGGGTATTTTTAGGGTTTTAGTTTATTGGGAAGGGTATTTTAGTCCGAATTTGATCAAATTTTTGCTATAAAAAGGGCAGCACACCCCACTCAATCTCCACACCATCCAACACCTCTCTCATATCCTACACCAACACAACACATGGCTAATCCCAACCAGTTTCTTTTCGATGCCGAAGATTTGGGGGTCGAGATTCCTCCCAACTTTAATACTTCTCCCTTCCATGGCAACGACAACATTGACACCATGCAATTTCCATATACCCAATCTGATCATCCAACACCAACAAACACAAGTTCTCCCGATACATCCACCACTTCTGCTAGCCAAAATTCGACCGCTGCCGGTAGCAAGCGGCGGAAAAAAAACCTCGAAGATCTGGCAGCACTTTCCGGAAGAAGAATATGTTGACGGCCATGGTGTGATGAAGATGATAGCTCGGTGCTTGCATCCGGGTTGCTCGAGCAAGTTTTCTCTGAAGATGGGAGGAGGGAACGACCACATGACGAGGCACGCAGCGACCCATGCCAAGGCAGATGGAGAGGCCGCGGCGATCCAGAGCATGATCAACTTCAACCCCGATGGCACTTCCCGAGGTATATTTGTCTATGATTCAGCTCGTCAAAGAGATGTTCTTGCAACATTAATTGTTGTGAATGATTTACCATTAGGATTTGGCGAGTCTCCTAGTTTTATCGAATATATTAGAACTGCTCACACCCCTAGTTTTACACCAGTCTCTAGACAAACTACAACTACGGACATGAAAAGGCTAGCCAAAGCAGACCGTGATGCCATGAAAGATCAATTAGGATCGTCAACTTTTTCTGTCTCCATAACTTCTGATATTTGGAGTGATCGTGCTAAGCAAAATTATATTACTGTTGTTGCTCATTATGTTAGCTCATCCTGGGAATTAAATAAAAGGATAATAGGATTTGAGTAATCGATGTATCACATAATGGTGAGAATATTGCCAATGATATACTGAAAGTTGTTACTGAGTTTGGTCTTACTGAAAAGATATTTGCAGTAACTTTGGATAATGCTTCTGCAAATACTAGTGCAATGACTAATCTCATTCCTACATTTGAAGTATATGCATCAAAAATTTCTAATTCATCAACATTGTGCTTATCATATAATTAATCTTATTGCTAAAAGTGCTTTAGATGATCTAGAACCACACATTGAGAGATTGTGTATGGTAATATCATGGTTGAATGCTTCTAATACTAGACTTGGTGCCTATAGAAATTATTGTGTTGTTACTAATGTACCATGCCATGGTCTTCATCTAGACATGTCGGTTAGATGGAACTCTACATATTTGATGCTTCAGTTAGTTATACGTGAAAAGACTCAATTTTCCGCATTTGTTAATGCACATTTTCAGCAAGATGATGGGTATCATCTACTTGGTGAAGATACTTGGCACGTTGCTGAATCGATTTTTAAGTTTATGGCAATATTTTATGAATCAACTGTCACTTTATCTGGGGTTTATTATCCCACATCTCATATGATTGTGCATCATATTTTAGAAATTGCCCAACACCTGAAAGAGTATGAAAATGATACCACTTAACTAGTAGTTGTCCATAACATGAAACTAAAATTTCTCAAATATTGGAAAACTATACTTTTGCTCTATGCTATCGCATTTATTTTGGATCCTAAGGCTAAAATGGAAGGGTTTAGTGGGATTCTTTCACTCTTAAGTTATACCATAAATGTTAGCTATGATCAATATTCACTTGAGGTAAAAGATAAGCTGTAGGATGTTTATGCTAAGTATGAGCTTAAGTACGGCCTAGCTGTGCTACACAGACCTCCGGCGATACCAGCAGCCGATAAGGGTAAGAAAAAAGTGTGGGGCAAAATATTTGGTACTTCCACGGCCACACCAAGCTCTTCCACACAAACTCCTGTGCTTCAAGGTGGAGGGGAGTTAGCAAAGTATCTGAATAGCGCAGTAGTTGCTACTAATGACGATGACGACGAAAACTTCGACATACTTTAGTGGTGGCAGGATAAAAGGTCAACGTATCTGGTGCTTTCCATATTAGCACGGGATGTGCTATCGGTGCCCATGTCAACTATCTCATCGGAGTCTGCTTTCAGTCTTGCTGGAAGAATAATTGATGATAGAAGAACAAGTCTCACTCCAGATATGGTGAAATCACTGATGTCTGTCAACGATGGAGAACTAGCCAGAAGAAGAGCCCAGCATACCACCGAGAACCTAGAACTGATAGCCTCGTTCGAAGCTATGCGGTGGACTGAAGACCAAGAAGAAACTTAGTTGTAGGATTTTTTAATCTCTTTGTAATTTTTAATCTCTTCTGTAATTTTCTCTTCTTTTTAGAGCCAGATGTACTCTTTTCCCTTCCAAGGATGGAAGGTTTTAACGAGGCAGCTAATAATAAAGGCCAATTTTTATCCCCATACAAACTTGTCTCCATATTGCCCTTGCCCCTTGGTCTCACTTCTTTCCCTTTAAATAGATTAACCCACCCTCTCATTCTCCACACCACCACTCTCATTCTTCACAACACCCTCTCATTCTCCACACCACCACTCTCATTCTTCACACCACATGGCTGTTGAACCAAATTCCAACCAGTGGAACTTTGGAGCAAATCCACCAAGACCCCAACCACCATGAAGAATAAGCCGCATTTGGGAGCACTTCGATCAAGAAGTGTGTGAGGTAGATGGTGAACAAGTGAATACAGCTAGGTGCAGAAGATGCGGCCATTTGTTCAGATTGCGTCGTGGAGCTGGAACTGGTCACTTTCATAGGCATGTCTTGTCTTAGTAGATGCAAGACAGATGGAACTAATTAGTCGATGTAATTTTTTCCTTTTCGAGCGAGTTGTACTCTTTTTCCTTACTAGGGATGTAAGGTTTTTTAATGAGGCAACATTAATAAAGCTCACTTTTTATCCCATATGAAAATTTGTGTCATTTCACTATTTTTCTGCAATTCTTGGGCATGTTTTAGCATTTTTTCGACTCAAATCGAAGGAAAACAAAAAAACAGACGAAACGGGCCACAACAAGCCCCGTGGGCCTAACGTGCCGCGGGCTGGCCCGCAAGGCACCGGGGCCGGGCACGCGTGCCGGCCCGGCACGACACGTGAGCTTGCCGGGCCGCGGCGGGCCGTGCCTGGCCAGGCCCGTTTAGCGCGTGACATGCCTGGGTCGTGCCGGGCCGGCCCGTTGGCCAGGATTGGCGTGAACCCTAAGCCACTCGTAACCCCATACGGGCTCGCGTGCCCTTTTTTTGGGAAAACGATTCCCTTCCCGCGGATCCCCGGACGATGGGTCCGGGTCAGACGTTACGCGTCGTAACCTCCCAGCCAGACGTCCTGCGGGACCCACCACGACCTCTTCTTCCTTATCTCTTCCACGGGAACGAGACGAAGACCAAATCAACCACCGCGTCCCCTATCGGCCTCGCCTGCCCTCGCCCTCGCCTCCCTCCTCTCCCCTTGACCTTGCCTCCCCTCCCATGGTAACTGGGGCCGGCACCGCCGCACGACTCCGTTGCTGCCGCTCGCCTCCTCGGCCCCTCTCCATCCTTCATGCGGCCTCCAATCGTACCTTCATGGTGGCTGCGGCCGGCGCTGTTGCGCGCCTCGCCGTCGCCATGGACTTCCTCGTTATGCGCCTTTCCAGATGCCACCCAGCCCTTGACGATGGTGCTGCAAGCCCAGGGCGGTGGTGTTACCAGCCCTAGACAGCACTACTGCAAGCCCGAGGCGGCGGTTCTCCAAGTCCTAGACCGTGCTACTACAAGCCGAGGCGGCAAAGTTGCTTTTTTGCTACACTTACTGAAATTTTTTGCTAAAATTGTTTTGAGGTTTTGCTACAATTGTGCAAAGTTTTTGGTAGGCCAACAGTTAATTATACCCAATAAAACCGGTTGGGCTAGGCTGGGATTATACCCAATAAAACCGGTCAAAACTCCTTTGCTAAACGAGGCCTAAGGGTGTGTTTGGTAGCCTGTGCCAATTCAAAATTCTTATCTCCACTCATACATGTTGCCCTCATACAAGCAGCTCAGATTTTCCTTCATGTTTGGTAGCTCGGGTTTGCTAAAACGAGTTGGACTGAGACATTGTTAGGTGGCTTGTGTGACGTAAGACACGTTACTGTCTAAAATTTTACATTGAGGTCCTTGGACAAAAAAAGCAATCGGCTCCTCATGAGCTCGTGTGTGGCTTTACTGTGGGCTAGGGGCTAGCGCTGGCGCTGGAGAGACAAGCTCACGTGTGGTTGTGCTAGGGACGCCGGTCCAGTTGGTGTAGGTCGTGGATGGCGGAGGAGCTCCGGCTGCCAGGTCGAGGACGGGGACGGCGGAGGAGTGATACGTTGCTAACGTATCTATATTTTTTGATGTTCCATGCTTGTTTTATATCTACTTTCTTATGTTTTGTCTAAAATTTGGAGTACTTTTATAAAATTTTTGGAACTAACCTATTAACAAGATGTCACAGTGCCATTTGCCTATTTTCTTCTATTTTTGGTTCCAGAAAAGCCAAAAAATGAATATTCTCGGAATTGGACCGGACAAAAGCGAAAGTCGATATTTTACCAGAAGACTCATGGAGCGAGAAGACGAGATGGAGAGGGGCCAGGGGCTGTCCACACCATGTGGTGGCGCTGTTGGGTTCGCAACATAGAAAACAAAAAAAATCCTACGATGGGAACTATACGCCAAGATCTATCTACTAGATACAAGGAACGGGTGGATATACATCCATAGAGAACTTACCCTCGAAGACAACAAAACTTTGTTAACGAGTTGGAACTCGTGGATGATGTAGTCGTACAATTGCCGATCTCAAGATCGTGATGAAGTCCAGCAGGTCCGGCTCCAACATGTCCATCAGATCCAGCTCCAGCAAGTCCAGCACCACCAAGTCCAGCACCGCAAAGCAGAGGTGCATCCGTGATCGCACACACGTCCGGTACCCCGACAACCTCCACCTCCTCGCTCCAGCGATACAGCAGAAGCAACAACTCCTTTCCAGATAAAGCCACCGGGAACATGTATCTCGCTAATCCGAAACCATGGGGAATAACTAGAGGGAGAAGAGAACCTTCACGAGGAGGTGTGTGAGAGTGGAGGAGGAGGAGGTGCTCTTTATATAGGGGAGGGGGCAGCCCAAGGGGGCATGGCACCGGCCATGGTGGGTACCCCCACCTCTCCCTCATTCATGTGGGTGGAGCTCCCACTCACATAAACACACACCTCCACTCATGTCCACTCACATGCATTAAATTTCCACCAAATTTAATGCAAGCTCTCATTAAATAAAACATTTTTATTTATTTTATTCAGAATTTTGTTAATTACTTTAATTAACAAACATTCACATAAAACTCCCTGTAACATTTAAATATCACATGCAGAACCAGTTTCAGCAATTTCACCCGAAACAATTCCGGTTTCCATCGAAATGATTCCAGCTCTTTCTTAATCTTTATCTGAAACATATTTGCTCCTAAATGGTGTCGGTATCCCTTAAGTGTGTCACCCTACGGTTCGCGAATAATGCAGACATGATCGAGACCCCTCTCTGATCAATAATCAACAACGGGACCTAGAGATCCGTACTGACTCCCACATATTCAACGATGACTCTTGTGATCGTGTGAACCTTTAACGTCGTAACTAAATCCCTTTGTATCGCGATATATTACATGTCCGAGATTCGATCATCGGCATCCAAATACCTAGTTTGATCTCGTTACCGACATGCACTCTTTTATCGTTCCCGTGATATAACATTCTAGTGATCACATCACTTGCTTGCAAGCTATCTTAATGTGATATCACCGAGAGGGCCCAGAGTATATCTATCCGTCATCAGGATTGACAAATTCCACTCTTGATCCATGAGCCTCAACATAACACCTTCGGAGTATCTGAACCCACCTTTATAGTCACCCTTTTACGGTGTGATGTTTGATGTTATCAAGTTACTCTTCCGATGTTAGCAATTAACATGATCTCATGGTCTAAGGACTAAGATTACTTCGTATGATGTTATAGCAATATAAACATAATGACTTTGATCGTAATGCTATACTTCGGATAAATGTTCATCACATCATTCCACCAATGTTGTGACCTCGTTATTAACAACATCCAATGTCCATGATCAGGAAACCTTGATCATCTTGTTAATCAACGAGCTAGTTTATATGAGAGGCATTACAAGGAACTTTTTATTTTGTTTATTAAACACACATGTATTAACGTTTCCAATTAATACAATTATAGCATGCAAAATAAACATTTATCATAAACATGGAATAAGATAATAACCACTTTATTATTGCCTCTCGGGCATATTCCCTTCAGTCTCCCACTTGCACTAGAGTCAATAATCTAGTTTGAAAAACTTTGCGTATTGAACACCTATGGCTTTCTGGTGTTGCATATACGCGATTGCTAGTGGTTAACATAATCTCCGGATCTGACAGTTTCAGGTCCGTGTGTATTTGCATGTCTTTGCGTCTCTATGCATCACTCATTCTCAAATGAGATGGCATTGTATAAATTTGGTCCTTTGGTGAGACCTTTAGTTCGTTCGGGTTAAAATATGTTGATATTATTGTCATACAATATATCTTCATAGTATTAGCCCACTTTGAACCACACCTAGTTTGATAACAAACTACTTAACACAAATGCCCTCCTTTGCTGCTACTATAGCAGTCATATACTTAGCCTTTTGTTGTAGTATCTGTCATAATGTCTCAACTTTGGAACTCATCCAAATCCATCATGGAACATCCTTTCCATTACATTGTGCCACCCATAGTCTAAATTGCGATAAATTTAATTTGTATCTTGTGACAAAACTAGTATCAATGTAACACTTTACAATGAACTACCTTTAACTATTTGTCACTTATACATGATATATTCTTAGTTCTTCTAAAGCTCATAAGAATATCTTTACTATCGTCCAATGATCATCTTATGAATCATTCTGGTATGTGCTCATAACATTTAGAGCATAGGACAAATCTAGATATATACATATCATGGTATAATCGATCAAAATATTCATGTGATTTTACTCACCAAGTGTTAAAACACTTGAATCTGATACAATCCTTTCCATGCAGCAAGAACCTTTCTTGTTGTTTCCATATTGAACCCTTTCAATATCTCATATATGTACGTCTGGCATAACCATATTAGCGCCTCAATCTATCCATATAGACATTGATGCCAAATATTCTGATTTTGCCCAAGTCTTTCATTGAAATCCTATTTTAATGAAATTCTTAACTTGTGTCAATAAAAGATACATCATTTCCAATCAACAATATGTACTTTGCATAATGTATTGGAAATTTGTCTCAGTGCTCCCACTTAATTTCTTGCAAATGCAAGCATCTTCATCATCTCCAATGAAATTAAACTCCTTTAACATTTTTATCATGGTGAAGATTCCAACTCCGCTATGCTCACTTCAACTATTAGAGTTTGCATGCCCTTTTTAGCACCCTTTGAATTAACAAAACCCTTTGGACCGTGTCATGTACACGTCCTAGGTAACCATTCTATTAGAAGAACCTTGTTTTGTTTATTCATCTACCATATACCGGATTATATGTAGTGGTTGCTTCATTAATTCGTCAAGACTAAATATTGCTATGAAAGATCAAATCTTGTTAAACATCTTTCCGACATGTCGACTATTTCATAGATGTTAAACATCCATGTCTATTTATTTATAGATCCAAATACGACCGATAGGCTTCACGCCTTTCCGGAGGGTCTTCAAAGTTCAGAAACTTGATTTCTCGTGTATGGGTACTATCACGGAGTCTATGACTTCTAGTCATTTTATGGAGTCAGGGCCCATCATCGCTTCTTTGCATACAGTCGGTTCATCATTGTCAAAACAATAATGACTTGTTTATCAAATCTCACTATTTGATTCTTACCGACCCACATGGTTCAATAGGAACTCTAATCTCCAAGATCACACCCTTTGTAATCACGGGAGCCAGGCGCATTATGGCCGCCACCGGTACACTTTTCAGCGCTGCGCTACTTAGCACATATAGCTAAGGTTCAACAACCTTATGAAAGTTCTATTGTCCTCCCACTTAACTTTTCACGAAATATTCCTTCTCAAGAAACTTGACGTTCCAAGCGACAAACTCTTTTGTCCTCGGTGTTATGGAGGAATTCCCAACAAATTCTTTGGGATAACCTACAAAGACGTGCTTATCCGACTTTGGTTGTAAACATTTTACTCATGCATAGCATACCAAAATTTAAGAAAAGACAATTCAGGTTTTATCCCAAACCATAACTCATATGGTGTCATTTCAACAGATCACGATGGTGCTCTTTTCAGCGTAAAAGTGGTAGTATCTAAAGCTTTAATCCTTAAAACATAATGGCAGTTATATAAATGACACCTTTGATCTTACCAATCATTCCTGAAATCTTAGGTGTTTTGCTAAACCTGCAACTCAAATATCTTCCTTTATGATCAAATCATAAACTCTTTTATTTTCTTGTTACAATGATTTTTCATTTCATCTTGAAAGTCTTTGAAAAAATTTCAAATGTTTCATACTTCTTCCTTATTAAGTAAATATATAGATATATTCACTCAAATTTCTGGAGAAAGCATATGAAGCAAAAGGATCCATCGCATATGGCTACACATAATGGACTGTATACATCAACATGCATAATATCCAATAAGTTAGTCATTCCTTCCTCTTTGGCCTATGGACGGAGTTTCAATTATCTTGAGGAAAGTTTCACAAGCATCAATTGATCAAAATCAAAAGACTCCAAAAATCCATCAACATGGAGTTTCTTCATTTTTACTTTCCAATATAATTCAAACAGCGATGTCACTTCATAAGTGATCTTCCAATCATTTGTCTTACGACATTTTAGAAATAATGTTTATGGATGTGATTTCTCCAACTAGACTTGTAAAAGTTCATCCATCCTTTATGGAATACAGTAATTATTTGAACAACCATTGTTCTCGTAATACCAGAACAAAATAAAAATTATTAAAACAAATCTTGAAGGCTAGGTTTGACGACAACGAAAACACAATAACACTTTATTTGTTTTTGATGAACATCATCATATATTCTCTTGCCAGTTACTTAGGCCGTTGCAGTTCATGAATTGTGTTGTTCTATATGACACTTCACACCAACCAATTCAGTATCCAATACCTTAGAACCACATTGTTTAACAAGCAAGGAATACAGCCATAACATGTATATCTTCTATATACCTAAGTTGGACATCTCCAACCTTTTCTTTTCTGCCAAATATTTTAAAGATTCTCTTTCAACAATTCCTTTTCTTTTAAAAGAATCTATCAACATCAATAGTGGTGCCATTCACATGACACATAGTACAAAGTGTATATAGTCAAATACTAATACCTTTGGACTTGCACTTTGAAGTGGATCACCATCATCAAATGTTTGGTGTTCTTTCAAAAATCCATTCTTTAGTAATCTATTAGTGTAGTAAACATTTTACTTACATCTTATATTCATCCTTATCATGACAACTTTCACGATCAAGATGCTATAGCATATAAGGAAGAATCACGAGTATAATGTTAGTTCCCAAAACCTTTTTGGGACATCCGGATGCCTAGCATCTCCATCCTTCACAAATCCTCATACAATATGAGAACATGTATTTTGCTAAATTATACTCTATCATAATGCAACCAAAAACATTGTTTCAAATATCACAATATTTTCCACACATGATGGTTTCTGAAACAATTTTTCAGCTCCTAGATAATCTTGATATTAAAACAACTTTTGAATATCAATAATCATAGAGGCAAACATGATACTTTAGATACTAACATTGGAATTCTTACTCTTGATTTAATACTACTTATTAAACTTCATGAAGTAAATAGAGTTTACTGAAAGTTTGCAATAAGACTTCTAAACTTTAAATCGACATTCAAAACAATACAATACCAGTTCGTAAAGTAAATATCCAGAATTCTATAGTTCTATTATCTCAATTAAAACTATGCATAAGGTAGTGAACAGATGCCAATAACTACAACAAATTATGCAAATTCACTTTGATTTAGTTTATGACAAATTGAGTTTGACTAATCCAAATTAGAAATAAACTCCACTCAAAAACGACATCCCTCGTGCCTTTTTGGTGATTACATGAACCAAATCCACTACACCAAGTCCGATCATCACGTGAGTCGGTGTAGCTTCAAAGGCGAGCATCAATATGGGCATCACATCAACTATATGAGTCATGCTTAACCTTTCGGTCCGTGTTCCGAGGCCATGTCTGTACATGCTAGGCTCGCCAAGTAAGAACCTTAGTACTCGCATGTGTAAAACTGTCTTACACCCATTGTATGAAAGCGTAGAGTCGAGTACACCCGATCATCACGTGATGTCTCGAAACACGATCCATAGAACGGTGCATACTTAAGTAAGAACACATTTTATCTTGATATTTAAATGAGGGATCATCTTATAATGCTACTAAAACGCCAAACTAGCAATATAAGATGCAAACATCATATGTGTAAAGTGGAATCACTACAAGGATTCGGGTCTATTGCAACAAGAGGATTCGTGGCAATAAGAGCCAAAATGTGGCAATAGGTACCTATTGCAACGACATGACTTTCGTTGCCAAGCGTTGCGACAAGACGCATGGTAATAGGTTATTGCCATGAAAACCAAACCGTGCCAAGAAAGCGAGCTATTGCAACGCCGATGCGACAAGTTGCCACATTTTATCTCGTAGCGGTACTTGCTTAATTCCACAATTTGGTTCGTGGAAATAGCCTAATGCAACAGTGATCAAAACCATGGCAATTAGCCTTCCGTGGCAATAGGCATTTGTGGCGATAGCCTATTCCAACAACACTTGTTTTGTGGCGCATGTCCTTCCGTGGCAATAGCCAATTGTTGTAATAGACCTAAACTCTATAGCAACAACTCTTGTTTTCGTGGTCACAAATGGTTATCACAATAGACAAGAGGTTTGTGGCAAGAGCTGGCAAGAAGCTCTTGCGACAATACAAATTTTCATGGCCAGAGTCTATTTCAACAAATATGAAATTGGTGGCCGCAAATAGCTATCTCGACGTGCAGGACAAATGTGGTCATAGGTTATTGCCACACTTCAAAGTGTTCTGTGGCAATAGTCCAATACAACAAAACAAGCAACTATGACGACTGAGACATAGAGCAACACTATATCTTCCGTGGTACTACCCTATTACAATCGAAAGTAGGTCATAGTAATAGACTATTGCAACCCAAAAAAAAATGCTGACATTCAAATACATGATCCATACATAGTTGGCACAACAAATATCTAACAAAAATAACTCTAATATAATTTAGCAATCATTCAACATACTGAATGTGCCATCCTAATTAAGTGACAAGACTAATACGTCTGTTGTGTAGAGTCTAGTCCGGTTACTTATTTTGTTCCTGCAATCAAGAAAACAAAAAATTATTTAGTTCAAATATCTATAAGCTTTACCAAAGGCAATACTTCAAAACTGGTAGTATAACAAGGAACAACGGATTACATGGAAAAAATATTTAAAAAATGGTCCAGTGCGTACTACTGAAATGTATCCAGCAATTCAAAACTGGTAGTACACATGGGGGCTGTAGCATAGACATGAATTTTTAAAGCATTTAAATAGCGAGTGTCTACAGCATTTTTCAAACTTTTTAGATATCAGGGTGCATAGCACCCAGGTGCTCCACGTATTACCCGCTGTAGCACAAGATACTTTCTCACTTTTAAGTATTGTGCATATTGTTAGTTGCAAGGACTCCAATCAAAACAATAAACAGAGCTAAACACAGCTCTCAGGTTATGTGCAAGTTCTTTCTTAGCTGAGCTATGCAAGGATAAAGCTGTAGTAATGAATACTGACTCACTGAGAAATTGAATCATATGCAAACTAATCAAGTTGCTAGCACATGTTTAGCTATACATGCCTAATTGCCACTAAATATTGTGGTCAGCATGTAGAATTGTACATTTCAGACAACAATTATCCCATTTAGTAAAATTACCCCGTTTCAGACAAAGATTAGGACGATATTCTGTTCAAACATTAGAGTACGTTTTATTAGTCTGTAGCAGCGCCATGGTCATTTCGATGAACCTAACACATGAAGCAAGAAGGGTAACACAAGAAAGTAGGTCTACGGAACCAAACACCAATGCTACAACCAATGTGGCTCCTACACGCGTAAATAAAGTCAATCTACTGCCTGGAGGCGACCACATACATCAAAATGGTGACAGTGTGCTCAGTGAAATCAAGAATATCATCAAACAGAAAAACTTTTCTAGAGATGAAGCAGAACGCTTAATAGAGATCATTCGTTCGAGGACTCCTAATCTTCAGGATGTTTCTTCTGGTGCAAGCATGAGAAAGTGAACGTTCCAAAGGAAATAAAAAGGCAAAGCAGTGGCCTAGTAAATATAACCAAATAAGCGGTCTCTGGTAATCTACTGATAGAACCAAATGACAAAACCACTATAGTAACAACAGTTCAAACAAAGTCAACATGAAGATACAATAGGGTTGTGACTTACCATTGCTCAAAAAATTAGAGAATTCTTTGTTGAAGCTTGTATGAGCGTATTTGGAGCAAATAAACTTCGCCTTGTACCTAGAGTCCTAGATTTACTAGGGGTCCGTGAAGGAGTACTTTGCAAGTTCGGGTTACTATTTTCTTTGGCATTCCTTTTCTTAGTCATCTGCAAATAGAAGTGCACTTTTAGCTATGCAAGTAAGCAAAATAAATCTTACAAGTTCGTAAGCATATGACTATAATCACATGTTGGGTTTCCAACATTTGGCTCACTTTTGCAAACTTTTCCATCATGTTTTTTTCAAACTCCTGTCTTGATCTTCGCAGAGTTTTTCCAACCTTGAATGAACGATAGTTCATTCCTATCCTACCACCCAAAGTTTCAGAGAATGCAATACTAAGCTTCATAGATCCATTGGCAAAATGCTTCTTACATGCTTTATAACCTTTTAGAACACCTCATCCTTTATTCTTTTGTCCATCAGTTTCTACAATCCAAATCACATAAGAAGTATTGTAGTACTCGGTATTACATTGTAGAAACGAGGACACAGATATAAACCAAAAGTAGTACCATTCTGTAGCAGTGCATGGTTGCGACGAGCATGGGATGGCCATTCATCCAGTCCACACATGTCATTAGCAGACACTGGAGCGTCAGACTGTTCTTAAGTCCCTATAAAAGAATTAACAGTGTTAAAGACTAAGCAATTTAACTCATATCGGTATTTTCTGCATTATATGAAATGTCAAAGAACTTAAATGTCATAAACAATTTACCAGATCCGTTTTGTCCATGTTTGTTTTTGTATGCTGTTATACTTTACATCTTTGTTAAGAGAATAGAGGCTTTCCTTACTAAACACAAAAACAATTAATGGACTTAGCATTAACAAAGCTCTGATTTTGTGCACCATTCAGATAGGTGATTAAGAAGTATGGGTCTTGTTTACCAGCAGGTTGTTCTGTTGAATTCATCATTCTGCCCTTGTGTAGGTAATATCAGAATTAGAGTCAATTTCAAATGATCGTAAGAAAAAATACATGATTACTAAACCAATAGAAAATATCACTGAACCAAGCATCAAGTGCATTAAGGTGCTGCTTCAACAATCTGGAAGTAGCTAACACAACTTTTACATTAAAATGCTGAACCAAGCATCAAGTACATGAGAACTTAATCATATGTTTTATCTATCTACATATATGAAGGAGCGGTTAATCATATTTTACTGACTCCTTTAGAGAGGATTTGCACTTGGTTCACAAATAACACCACATATCAAAACAAGTTGTATTCTTCAGATATTGCAAACTGCAATACAGTAGGAAGTATAATTTTCATCTAATATAAATAACATATCACAAGGCAAAAGAATGCATACATTGGTTAAGATTGGAGGATATAAAACATGTGCAATCTACATTTATACTACTTAGAAAGCAATAGTACTACATCAGCCTACTACAATTGCCTAAAGAATTCTGAGGATCTATGGTGATGGAAGGTTGCTCATGGAAGGTTCTATGGATTAATCACAAGATGATAGTAGCACTACCCTATGCAGCTTCTCGGCCCACTACGCATCGTGTGCGCCCAATTCATATGCCAAAAGCTCATAGATTTATTTCCCAACCATCTATCTTATGCTAAACAAATTGCATATCATGAACATGTGATGCATTCTAATTTCAGAAAATGCATGCAGAGTGGCGTGTTCACCTTTGTGCATCATAAAATTGTTAGACTGCATATTCTGCCTCGGAAACATTCAGGATAAAATTCTGCCTCGGAAAATTTTTGCTAAACTGCTAAACAAACTGCTAGACTATACAGAAAATGATCATATTCTTTAATATCATGCCCATATAGTCTGTCTAAGAGAATTGCTGGGAGTACTGCTAGCTAGCCTCATTTTCGTACTATTTTAGGATAGAAACAAGTTGAAGATTTGCTCTCTAGATTACTCAAGCATTTAATCCATTAAAAAAATAAAATACTTAAATTACTTCCAGGAATGAGGCAAGTAGATCTTGCACTACTTGTAGATCCATTCTATTTATGTTTGTTACAACTTCTTCCTAGAGCCAAGGTTGATATATACTGTATTTGGTAAATTTGGGTCTACGGCTAATTCTCCTTGTACTAAATTCTTGTAGGGCACTCACTAACAAAGAATCTGAAAGCAGACGGGAAGGTTCCACAAATACTGCACAATCTCAATGAAGGTTTGCTATATACTTCTATCGTCATCTGCTGTGACGTGCCTATTGTAGACTTCCTAATTTTTCCCTATGCAGATGAGCTACCTGTGTTTGAGGAATCCTGGAGGGAGAACGCTGGACAGCACTTACCAGGCTGGAACCAAAATGCGGGTATATTTAATGGTGCTAACTCTGGTAAGCAATATTCCATATGTCTTAGCTCAAATATATTTCAGATTTCTGGGAACTTGTAGAGATGTCATGTCACCGTCCACACCCACCCATTGAGTTAGAATTGCAAGGAGCTGAACATAAATATTTCAGCATGTCTTTATGTGACATGAAGTCTGTTTCTAGCATCTTAAAATGGATTAGATACTCGTAAAGCTGGTAGGAGCAGATTCCCTGGAAGGATCAGAGCTTGTTTTTCATGTGAAGTATCTCCCTAGTTGGAAACCAGTAAATTTGTTTCTGGCCTCTTAAAATGGATTGGATACCAGGAAGCTGATACGGGAAGATTCCTTGTACTATAAAAGGAGCACACACAAGGACGCCTGAGAACTAGCAGTGATTGTCTATCTATCGTTTCTAGTTGAGGATAACAATTAAATCAAAGAGGCAATCAAGACGCAAGTAGTCGGGTTACACAAAAAACAAATTGTTGATGTCAGTACAGTGCCACCATAGAGATACAAAGTGTGGCCATACAGACATGCAACGATGTGCAAAATCAATCCAGAAGTCAAAAAAATAATCAATACAGATACTAGCAATCTCCAGTTTATTTGATGCATATGCTCGTATCCATGGTTGGTGAACTAAAAACTAAACATATTGAATCGAACCAATTGAGAGGGAAAAGGAGAGCAAGGAGAGTCAGGCTTGGGTAGGGACAGGTGAGTCGCCGCCGTCCTCCTGCTGTCGCTGCTCCCCATCCCGTCCGCCATGGCCTGCTCTCTAGAAGGGATCCCAGCCTAGCCAGGGATCGGCGGGGTGCTGCTAGGCGTGGTTGTGCCCGTGGCCACCATGGCTGTGGTCGCCCTGGCCGAGGCCGTGAGCGCCGCCGCCCCCGCCGCCGGCATGTGATGTAGTAGGAAAGGCGAGGCGGGAAATCGCACGGCGGCTGTCGGCGAGGTCTTTTCTAGGACGGAAAGGGGGCGCTCTGAACGTGCGAGGAGATGGGAGATGGGTACTACCTGAGAGCTTATCCGTGTGGTGGAGTCCGCCGTCATGACGACGCGAAGGCGGAGAGCGAGGAGCGCGTCAGATCCAGTCCCGTCCGATGACGTTGTGATCTGTTTAAAGTGCTAATCGCGATTAGATATAAGGGATGTTTAGCGGGAAGGTTAAACTAGTTGGCGCAAAAGACACTAAAATATTTGGTGTGAAATTTAAAAAAAGAAATTGGAGGGACACTGTTAGTAGGAAAGAATTGGGGCATAGTATCCGATTTGGCCAGAAACTACTCCCTCCGTCTCAAAATAGAGATGTCTTTATTTGTAAATTTTGGATATTGCTAGGCACTATTTAATCTAAATACGTTCAATTTTTGACAAATATAAGCATCTATTTTGAGACGGAAGGCGTACAATTTTTTTAAATGGTTTAGAATAATGAAATAAATTAAAAAATTAATATTTCGAATATAATATAACTAAAATTTGTTTGTAAAGATAATTTGGTTCTAGCCTGGTAAAGATTATTTCTCCCAATATAACATAATGTTTAGCACTTACATAATATAACAAAAATTTGTTGGTAAAGAAATATAATATGAACGCCTCACTTCCACAGCTAAACATAATGTAACTAAAATTTATTGGTAAAGATTATTTATCCCAATTAAATCACCAGATCCGAGAATCTCGGAGGCGCGAACCGGCTCCCTCCCGTCTAACGTTGTGTCGCCGGTCATACCTAGTCTTCATCCTACCTCGACCATCCTCTTCCGGCTATTGAGGAGGGAGATGACAAAGAACATGATGGAAAACACAAACACAGTGCTATCTAAGTGTAATCGGTGCTCTCGGGCTACTAACTTGTCGGAGCTTCTAGTGTGAGGACGGGCAGAACTAATATAATCCAATCCAAGATAGACCCGACAGTCACGCCGAAGTAGAACCTCACAAATGGAAAGATATACTAGAATCTTGCATGGGAATATCGGCGGCGCCGCTTGGTTGCAACTTCATCGATGGTTTTTAATATCGGCGGTCATCTTATCTATTGTATATTGACACACGAAGGCTTTCTTGTCGTTGGTTTGTACGACTAGGGGATTAACTGGTTTTTATTTGGTTGTCCAGATCTAAATTTTTCTATTCTTTACTGAGACAAAAGTACAAAGTCTTTTCATATTGTTTTTTGCATACGCGTATTATAAATTATTATCTACATTTCTGTATTTTTTTAGAATTTTTTATGGGTTCCAAATCGATCTTTTCCACAAAACACCACACTTTAGGCTAGCATTGTCACATACCCACCAATTTCGGATTTTATTCTTCAGCTTCAATGTTCTCGCACTTGGCCTTTATATTGTCTAGACGGAACCGGCATGCCACAACTGTATTAGGCGCTACTATTGCAATTGCCGGGTAGCCATGGCCTAGGTGGCCCATGTGAACACCCTCTATCGACAGTATAAAATGTCGTTGCAATATCTTGTTTTTTATTGCAAAAGTAGTAGGTTGTTGTAATATCCTCTGCGTATTGCCATAGATACACAAATTGTCGCAGTAAACAATAGTAATTGCAACACGGTGGAACCGAGGTAAAAAATATACACAATTACAACAAATATGTGTTTCGTTGCAATAGTTAACAATTTTTTGCAACAATGTTTGTAATTATCGCAACGTGACACAATTGCTGCAATATCTTCTGAATATTACCATAGATGACAATTTTGTTGCGAGACCTACTTTCTATTGCAACAGAATAACTAGCTCAGGCAACGGAATTTGACTGTTGCAATATTGGAGACATATTGCAACGGACATGTCAGTTGTTGTAATACACAGCTTATATTGCAACAAAAAGAGTATTTATTGTGACAAAATTTATTTGAGGTAATACATACGTTCTACTACCTCAAACAGAGAGTTCATGGCAATATTTCGTTTTATTTCAACAAAATGTGGTTGTAGCAATAAATATTGTTGCAATAGACCTGATTTCTTGTAGTGAATAATATGGTCCATGCATTTGATCACCATCATGTGCATCGTGGTATGATCTCTATCATTCCTTTGTGTGTAAGGCCAAGGTCTATGGAACTTACAGGTTAGTTGTGTTGTAAGGGTATCTACCATACATCTACTTACATTGTTAACCATATCATGACACTAGCCCAGCAACAATCTAAACTAGACGCCTCTAATTTATCCATTGCAAGTTTTATGTGGCTTAGGCTTTCGAAGATAGAACCAGTCTTACCTACGAACATGGAACCACAACGATGATAACTAAGTTATTAGCAACTCGTTGTAAATCAGATATTGACTATAGTAGGAGAGACAGACACCCACTAGCCACTTATGCAAAACTAGTTACATGTCAGTCGTGGAACCGGTCTCATGTGCGAGGACATGTAAAGTTAGTCCGGGCCACTTCATCCCACTATGCCACCAATATCCAAAATATATAGAAGATGCAATAACATGATCATCATCGCCCACATATAAACATATGTGTACTACCCGTGCAAAGCACCTACGCATAGATCAGGATCTGATACCACTGTTGGGTTCGCAACATAGAAAACAAAAAAATTCCTACAATGGGAACTATACGCCAAGATATAACTACTAGATACAAGCAACGGGTGGATATACATCCATAGAGAACTTACCCTCGAAGACAACACAACATTGTTAACGAGTTGGAACTCGTGGATGATGTAGTCGTACACTTGCCGATCTCAAGATTGTGATGAAGTCCAGCAGGTCCGGCTCCAGCACGTCCATCAGATCTAGCTCCAGCAAGTCCAGCACCACCAAGTCCAACACCGCAAAGCAGCGGTGCATCCGTGATCGCACACACATCCGGTACCCCGACAACCTCCACCTCTTCGCTCCAGCGATGCAGCAGAAGTAGCAACTCCTTTCCAGATAAAGCCACCGGGAACATGTATCTCGCTAATCCGAGACCATGGGGAATAACTAGAGGGAGAAGAGAACCTTCACGAGGAGGTGTGTGAGAGTGGAGGAGGATGAGGTGCTCCTTATATAGGGGAGGGGGGCAACCCAAGGGGGCATGGCGCCGGCCATGGTGGGTACCCCCACCTCTCCCTCATTCATGTGGGTGGAGCTCCCACTCACATAAACACACACCTCCACTCATGTCCACTCACATGCATTAAATTTCCACCAAATTTAATGCAAGATCTCATTAAATAAAAAACTTTTATTAATTTTATTCAGAATTTTGTTAATTACTTTAATTAACAAAATTTCACATAAAACTCCCTGCAACATTTCAATATCACATGCAGAACCAGTTTCAGCAATTTCACCCGAAACAATTCTGATTTCCATCGAAATAGTTCTAGCGCTTTCTTAATCTTTATCTGAAACATATTTTGTCCTAAATGGTGTAGGTATCCCTTAAGTGTGTCACCCTACGGTTTGTGAATAATGTAGACATGATCGAGACCCCTCTCCGATCAATAATCAGTAGCGGGACCTGGAGATCCGTACTGACTCCCACATATTCAACGATGACTCTTGTGATCGTGTGAACCTTTAATGTCGTAACTAAATCCCTTTGTATCGCGATATATTACATGTCCGAGATTTGATCATCGGCATCCAAATACCTAGTTTGATCTCGTTACTGACATGCACTCTTTTCTCGTTCCTGTGATATAACATTCTAGTGATCACATCACTTGCTTGCAAGCTATCTTAATGTGATATCACCGAGAGGGCCCAGAGTATATCTATCCATCATCGAGATTGACAAATTCCATTCTTGATCCATGAGCCTCAACATAACACCTTCGGAGTATTTGAACCCACCTTTATACTCACCCTTTTACGGTGTGATGTTTGATGTTATCAAGTTACTCTTCCGATGTTAGCAATTAACATGATCTCATGGTCTAAGGACTAAAATTACTTCGTATGATGTTATAACAATATAAACATAATGACTTTGATCGTAATGCTATACTTCGGATGAATGTTCATCACATCATTCCACCAATGTTGTTACCTCGTTATTAACAACATCCAATGTCCATGATTAGGAAACCTTGATCATCTTGTTAATCAACGAGCTAGTTTATATGAGAGGCATTACTAGGAACTTTGTATTTTGTTTATTAAACACACATGTATTAACGTTTCCAATTAATACAATTATAGCATGCAAAATAAACATTTATCATAAACATGGAATAAGATAATAACCACTTTATTATTGCCTCTCGGGCATATTCCCTTTAGACGCGGGTCCCCCTGGCCACGCCACCAGGTGGTGTGGGCCCCTGGTCCACCCTTTGACATCGCCCTTTTTCCTATAAGAAGCCTCCGATGAGAAAACCCAAAAGAATCCAACCTCTAGCCACAAAAAGTTCTGCAGCGCCGCCTCCTCCGAAGGGGAGATTTGGGGGACAGAAAGTCTCTGTTCCAGCACCCTGCCGGGACGGGGAAGTGCCCTCGGATCCATCTCCATCGATCTCTACCACCATCTCCATCGCCGTTGTTGATTCCCATGATGATGAAGGAGTAGTTCTTCCTCGAGGCTAAGGGTTCTACCGGTAGCTATGTGTTCATCTCTCTCTCTATGCATGATCATATTGTGATCATGAGGTTTGTAATCAAGTAGATCTACCTTGCTACTCAAGTGATTTAATAGATCTCTGCTCTCCCCATGTGTGTGAAAGTGACAGCGTGCACACCATGGTGGCACTTAGGCTAGAGATTACAAATACTTGTTATGAGTTATATTTGGAGTTGGATGTCTCTATGAAATTGTGGTGTTTGTTGGAACCATCTAGAGCTCAAGGTGACAGTGTGGGGTTATCTAGATGGGGAAAGCGAACTTTGAGGAGTGCTGTTATAGCCCTACCATGGATTAGAGTGTCCAACCGGACAGTATTTCAGAGTAGTATCATGAAGAGAGGATATTTATATGAGAGTGTTCACTAGCGAAAGTATGATCCCTAGGCCTTGTTTCTAAGCATTGAAACATCATTTGGAACTAGATCTGTTACATGTTTGCTTTCTTCCATCTTTATTTCAGATTGCCTTTAGTCTCTTTCCATGTCAACCACGCGCCATCAAAGCTATTTTTTGGCATCGTTACCACTTATAATTATCCATACCACTTGTATTTCGCTATCTCTTCACTGAACTAGTGCACCTATATACCTGACAAGTGTATCGGGTGTGTTGTGGACACAAGAGACTTCTTGTATCTTGATTGCAGGGTTGCTTGAGAGGGATACCTTTGACCACTTACTCCCTGAGTTCGATAAAACTTGGGTAATCCACTTAAGGGAAACTTGCTGCTATTCTACAAACCTCTGCACTTGGAGGCCCAACAACCGTCTACAGGAATAGAAGTGCATAGACATCAAGCTATTTTCTGGCGCCGTTGCCGGTGAGGTAAGGTAAAAGGTACTCACATCCTCCGGTGTGAGTGCTCGAAGTTATTTCTTTTAGATTCTGTATTTTTGTCTTTTTGTTTCTTGTTTTCACTAGTTAGGCTTAATGGAAAACAACAAAAAAATTAGAGAGCTTTATAGTATTTATCTTGAGTTAGGACATGAAGTGTTTGAAGAGAAAATTAAAAAACCTATGGAACTTTATTTGCTTGCTAATAGCAATGTTATTAGTATGAATTCTTTGAACACCATTATTGCTAATGCTATGGAAAAGTCTAAGCTTGGGGAAGCTGGTTTTTATGAAAATGATCTTTTTAGTCCCCCAAGCACGGAGGAGAAAATTTACTTTGATGATACTATGCCTCCAATATATGATGATTACAATGATGAATATGATATTTTCAGTCCACCTACTATTGAGGAGAAAATTGATTATGATTATAATATGCCTCCTATATTTGATGATTATGGTGATGAGAATAATAATGATAGCTACTTTGTTGAATTTGCCCCCACTATGATTAATAAGAATGACTATGCTTATAGGGAGAGTATTAATAAGAATGTTTTATGTGATAGTTATATTGTTAATTTTATTGATGTTGCTACTAAAAATTATTATGAGAGAGGGAAACATGGTTTTATGCATCTCAATAATGTTAAGTTCCCCTCTTTATGTTGAAAGCCTTGAAGTTGCACTTGTTTTGCTTTACTATGCTTATTGCTTTGTGCTTTCATGACTTGTTTCTTTACAAGATTCCTATGCATAGGAAGTGGGTTAGACTTAAATGTGCTTTGAATTTGCTTCTTGATGCTCTCTTTTACTTCAATTCATATTTCTTATGTGAGCATCTTCTTAAACTATCATGCCTAACTTAAAGGCGTTAAAGAAAAGTACTTCTTGCGAGATAACCCAATAGTTTTCTTGAGTCTTGGAAGTTATTACTTATGTAATTACCTCTCCTTATCCTTTTTATTTGATTTTTGTGCCAAGAGTAACCTCTAATGAGAGAGAAGTAAGACTTGGGAAAGTTGCTGTCCCGAAACAGATTTTTGTGCTTCGCTGTAAAAATTCGTGAAAAATCTCTATACGTCGGTTTGAGCTGTAATTGTTTCTGCTTCTGGCCCAGGTTGTTATCCAACTTTCATTAGTTCAACACTTTTCGATTTGAGCAACAGAAGATCTTCGAAAAAATTGGTTTTTACCTGCTGGTCTGTTTTGCAGATTTCTGCTATTATTTGCATTTGCCTCTTAATCTCTTTCTCTTTGAGTTCTCTTTCATCATTTGAAATTTTTAAGGGAACTGCTACAGTAGCTTGTGTTTTTAATGAAAGTTTTTATATTTTAAAACTAAACCCCAAAGGTTTATTATCTTTTGAATACACTAATGTTGCTAATGAAGATTGTGTGAAGTTTTGTATGAAGGAAATTTTTAGGTGTAGGGAAAGAATGATGTAATGAGATGAAGAATGGACAAGATCTCAAGCTTGGGGATGCCACCCGTGTCACCCCAAGAAATATCCAAGAAGTACAAGCATCAAAGCTTGGGAATGCCCAAGGCATCCCCTTCTTCATCAATAAAAATCTCAGGTCTTTCTAGACACTTCGTTTTTATTGTTTCATGCACTGTTGTGTTGTTCTTGGAGCCTCTTTGTTTTTAGTTTTCTTTTTCTTTTTTTGCTGCAATAAGTTGGTTGGATCCCATCACTTCTTTTGGAGAGAGACACACTCTGCTTTCATTGTTTAGAACACTCTAGTTTTCATTCTTATTGTTTTGTGAGTGTTCTCTTTTGCTAGCACTGTGTTTATCCTTAGTTTTCTTGTGCTTTCAGCTTAGAACTTTTTAGTTCTTCTTTTTGGATTTGTGAGACAAGCTCATTGATCTTTATTTATTATTATCTTTGTGAGTTCTTTCAAATAAGTCGATTGGTGTTGGAAGAGAGTAGGAAAATTTCATGCTTAAGTGGTAAAAAGGAGCTTGCTTTTGACTATGGCCTATGCTTTGTCATGTCATGCTTGATATTGTTTTGGCTTTATGCTTAGTGATTTTTGTTGTAGCATGACATGTTATAAACAATTGAGATTGCTTAATGTGCCTTGAAAGAATCATGCGTTGTTTTAGCATATTAAAGCATAGTATTGTGGTATTCTCCTTTGATGCTTTATTTGGGTTGACTTGGTGCATGCTCACACCATGTTATGACTATACCAAGTCACCATAGCCTATATGATCCTTTAGTTTCCGACTTGTAATATCACTTTATGCTTTAATTAATGATGTTTTGTCGCTTTGCATGATTATGGCCATTATTGCTCTATTAGTTGGTCGCTCCCAGTCTTTTGCTAGCCTCCATAACCAAGTATGAGTTCCACTCATGCATCCAACTCCAAATAAAACCAAGTTATTCCAAAGAGTCCACCATACCTACCTATTAGCATTTGCTATTCTAACTATATTCATGTTTTTATCTACCTTCCGAATTAAACTTGTTATGTGAAAATTAGTGATTAAAGCTCTCAGGAACTTGATGGCACACTTTACTTTTCTTGCCCCTAATAAACTTGGACCATTGTGTCATATATGTTGTATATTCTTGCACTTATACATTGTGGATTAGCAGAACCATGCTGTCATGGGGAACACTTTCAACATTGCACTTGTACATTGTACTCAGTTGATATCATGCTCTTTTGTTTATGGATGTCGTCGGTGTGAAATGAAAGGGGAGCTTGTAAGTCCATGGAGTTATGTATATGTGTTAGAGAAACGCCTGGGCGGCTGGTCTAATCCATGCCTAATCATGGTGGAAACCTGCATCATAACCATAATGAGCAATCTATGAAGCATTCTTCTTATAAAAACGAGAGATAGAGATTGAGAAAAAAAAGATGAGAAAAGAGGAAAGAGAGAAAAAAGCACCATTTTCCCATGGTAAATAAGAAGACGTTGAGATGCTTATTGTTTGCTTGCCTTGTCATTTCGATATGGGGATTCTTCTGTATCATCGGGCAAGGGGTACCCCGTTGGCGGTTCTCTATGATACACATGTACTTACTATGACAAAAACTTACTGGTAACTAAACTTGAGTAGCATGAGGAGCGGCCCTCGTATTCAAGGGACATGAGATTGCCAACTTATACTTTGTCAAGCATATACTCCATAGTTTGTTCACTTTAACCTTAATCACTTCAAGATGCTTATGATAGGGGCAATAAGAGTTGAAAGCTAATAAGTACCATAGTTTTTGGAAGCTCTTTATGAGACTTAAATCCCTGCTTCCTTCTATGAAGGCCTTTCTTTTACTTTTATGTTGAGTTTCCATCTTCTATCTTTACGCACCTATTGAGAGAGCATAGTGGCCATTCTTAGTTTAATGTGCATTGTCCCAAGACTTCTTGATTGATTCATAACTTTGATATTGCTTGTTCTTAAACTATTTGTATCTAGTCACCCTTATGAACTTTGAAGGTGTCCTATGCATTTATGTTTTGCTACAGTATGGGGGACAAGCTGAATACCATTCTTATTATGTTTTCTTTATGTGAAACAATCAAACTTCTTTCAAAGCATTATTATTCATTAATATTTTGTTTGTACCTTTTCATGTTACAACATAGTTGCTATGTCTTATTGTTAGAGCTAAATCTTGCATGCTATGTTAAAGTACTATGATCCCAGCTATCAATGTTATAAATGCCTTGATCAAGATTGTGATGGTGCATGTCACCTCAAAAATTATTCTTTCTTTTTATCACTTACCTACTCGAAGACGAGCAGGAGTTAAGCTTGGGGATGTTGATACATTGCTAACGTATCTATAATTTTTGATGTTCCATGCTTGTTTTATATCTACTTTCTTGTGTTTTGTCCAAACTTTGGAGTACTTTTACACATTTTCTGGAACTAACCTATTAACAAGATGCCACAGTGCCAGTTGCCTATTTTCTTCTGTTTTTGGTTCCAGAAAAGCCAGAAAATGAATATTCTCGGAATTGGACCGGACAAAAGTCAAAGTCGATATTTTACCGGAAGACTCATGGAGCCAGAAGACGAGACTGAGAGGGGCCAGGGGATGGCCACACCATGTGGTGGCGTGGGTCCCCCTAGCCACGCCACCAGGTGGTGTGGGCCCTGGTCCACCCTCTGACATCGCCCTTTCGCCTATAAGAAGCCTCCGATGAGAAAATCCTAAAGAATCCAGCCTCTAGCCACGAAAAGTTCCGCAACGCCGCTGCCACCGAAGGGGAGATTCGGGGGAAAGAAAGTCTCTGTTTTGGCACCTTGCCGGGATGGGGAAGTGCCCCCAGAGCCATCTCCATCGATCTCCACCACCATCTCCATCGCTGTTGCTAATTTCCATGATGATGAGGGAGTAGTTCTTCCTCGAGGCTAAGGGTTTGATACGTCCAAAACGTATCTACTTTCCCGAACACTTTTGCTATTGTTTCTCCTCTAAACTTGTGTGATTTGGATGCAACTAACACGGACTGACGCTGTTTTCAGCAGAATTACCTTGGTGTCTAGTTTTTGTGCAGAAAATCAACTATCAGGAAAAATCCCGGAAAATATGCCAAAAATCCTATTTCACCAGAAGACTCACGGAGCTAGAAGACGAGACGGAGTAGGGCCATGAGGGGACCACACCACCTGGGGGTGGTGTGGCCACCTCGGCTGCCCTCTCGGCCTCTCTCTTCGCCTATAAGTTGCCTCCTGACCTAAAAACCTAGGGTGTTCGACATTTTCTAGAAAGAGTTCCGCTGCGCTGCCACCACCAGATTCCGCGATTTGGAACCAAAAACTCCATTCTGGCACCCTATCGGGATGGGGAATTGGAGGAGATCATCGCCATCATCATCACCATCGCTTATCCATCGACCATCCATGTTTCCCACATCTATGAGTGAGTAATCCCCTGCTGTAGGCTATGGGGATGGTAAGGATTGGATGAGATCGTTCATGTAATGGCATCAGATTGTTAGGGCATGGTGCTTAGTATCTTTTATTAGTGCTTTTTGACTTTGTTGAAACTTGTTATGCTTAATGCTTGTCAATAGGGCCCGAGTGCCATGATTTCAGATCTGAACATGTTATTGATTCATTATGATAGTATTGTTTATGGTCTTACCTGCAAGTTGTATACACATATTGTTGTCCGGAACCAAAGGCCCCAAAGTGACAGCAATCAGGATAACCGGAGGGAATGGCTTTGATGTGAGGATCACATGTGTTCATGGAGTGTTAATGCTTTGCTCAGGTGCTCTATTAAACAGAGCACCTTAATTGCTAGTAGTTCCCTTGAGGCCCCGCTGCAAACGGGCTGGCAGGACAAAAGATGTTGTGCAAGTTCTCATTGCGAGCACGTATGACTATATATGGAACACATGCCTAGGATTATTTAGTACTTGGATTCTTTATCTTATTTATCTGCAAATGCCCTATGTTCTGATTGCCATATGAATTGTCTTGTCCATGCAACGCCCATCTATCCATCCCTATGCCTACCGTGCTTTAGTCCTACTGTTTACTGCAATTGTTACTACTGTCTTTACTTTTACTACTGCTATTACTTTACTATTGCTACTACAAAACTATTGTTACTGATAAAATGCTGTGAGCAAGATTGTTTCCAGGTGCAGCTGAATTGACAACTCAGTTGTTAAGGCTTATAAATATTCTTTGGCTCCCCTTGTGTCGAATCAATAAATTGATTTTCACTTCCCTCGAAAGTACTGTGATACACCCCCTATACTTGTGGGTCATCAGGGTTCTACCGGTAGCTATGTGTTCATCTCTCTCTCTATGCATGATCATATTGTGATCATGAGCTTTGTAATCAAGTAGATCTACCTTCCTACTCAAGTGCTTTAATAGATCTCTGCTCTCCCCATGTGTGTGAAAGTGACAGCATGCACACCATGGTGGCACTTAGGCTAGAGATTACAAATACTTGTTATGAGTTATATTTGGAGTTGGATGTCTCTATGAAATTGTGGTGTTTGTTGGAACCATCTAGAGCTCAAGGTGACAGTGTGGGGTTATCTAGATGGGGAAAGCGAACTTTGAGGAGTGCTGTTATAGCCCTACCATGGATTAGAGTGTCCAACCGGACAGTATTTCAGAGTAGTATCATGAAGAGAGGATATTTATATGAGAGTGTTCACTAGCGAAAGTATGATCCCTAGGCCTTGTTTCTAAGCATTGAAACACCGTTTGCAACTAGATCTGTTACATGTTTGCTTGCTTCCATCTTTATTTCAGATTGCCTTTAGTCTCTTCCCACGTCAACCACGCGCCATGAAAGCTATTTTCTGGCACCATTACCACTTATAATTATCCATACCACTTGTATTTCACGATCTCTTCACCAAACTAGTGCACATATACACCTGAAAAGTGTATTGGGTGTGTTGGGGACACAAGAGACTTCTTGTATCTTGATTGTAGGGTTGCTTGAGAGGGATACCTTTAACCACTTCCTCCCTGAGTTTGATAAACCTTAGGTAATCCACTTAAGGGAAACTTGCTTCTATTCTACAAACCTTTGCACTTGGAGGCCCAACAATTGTCTACAAGAATAGAAGTGTGTAGACATCAAGGAGCTACGACCGCCAGGTTTCCATGGCCCCCGAGCTCTCCATGGCGGTGATGTTGAACTCCCGCCGAACCATGGAGGGCAGCACTAAGGGGATGGTGACTCGAGGTGATTTCGGCATAGAGAGAAGGGCGGGGAGCCTCACCGGCAGTGGGATTTGGGGGCGGGGGGGATGGAGGTGGTGGAAATCGGGGGTAAGATACGAGGGGAAAGAAGAAAAGGGGGGTCGCTCGGGTTTGGGTCGGGGTCTGGGGGTCATGGGGTGGCTTCCAGCGGGATAGGGCGGGCGGGGATAACTTTTTGGGATGGACGTGGTGTTGGGTTTGCAGCATAGAAAACAAAAAATTTCCTACAATGGGAACTATACGCCAAGATCTATCTACTAGATACAAGCAACGAGTGGATATACATCCATAGAGAACTTACCCTCGAAGACAACAAAGCTTTGTTAACAAGATGGAACTCGTAGATGATATAGTCGTACACTTGCCGATCTCAAGATCGTGATGAAGTCGTTCAGGTCCAGCAGTTCCAGCACCATCAGGTCCAGCACCATCAAGTCCAGCACCGCAAAGTAGCGGTGCATCCATGATCGCACACACGTTCGGTCCACCAAACAACCTCCTCCTCCTCGCTCCAGCGATGAAGCGGAAGCATCAACTCCTTTCCAGATAAAGCCACCGGGAACATGTATCTCGCTAATCCGAGACCATGGGGAATAACTAGAGGGAGAAGAGAACCTTCACGAGGAGGTGGTGCAAGAGGAGATGAGGAGAAGGTGCTCCTTATATAGGGGAGGGGGTAGCCCAAGGGGGCATGGCGCCGGCCATGGTGGGTGCCCCCACCTCTCCCTCATTCATGTGCGTGGAGCTCCCACTCACATAAACACACACCTCCACTCATGTCCACTCACATGCATTAAATTTCCACCAAATTTAATGCAAGCTCTCATTAAATAAAACACTTTTATTTATTTTATTCAGAATTTTTTAATTACTTTAATTAACAAACATTCACATAAAACTCCCTGCAACATTTCAATATCACATGCAGAACCGGTTTTAGCAATTTCACCCAAAACAATTTCGGTTTCCATCGAAATGATTCCAGTGCTTTCTTAATCTTTATTTGAAACATATTTGCTCCTAAATGGTGTCGGTATCCCTTAAGTGTGTCACCCTATGGTTCACGAATAATACATACATGATCGAGACCCCTCTCCGATCAATAATCAGCAGCGAGACCTAGAGATCCGTACTGACTCCCACATATTCAACGATGACTCTTGTGATCGTGTGAACCTTTAACATCGTAACTAAATCCCTTTGTCTCGCGATATATTACATGTCCGAGATTCGAACATCGGCATTCAAATACCTAGTTTGATTTTGTTACGGACATGCACTCTTTTCTCGTTCCCGTGATATAACATTCTAGTGATCACATCACTTGCTTGCAAGCTATCTTAATGTGATATCACCGAGAGGGCCCAGAGTATATCTATCCGTCATCGGGATTGACAAATTCCATTTTTGATCCATGAGCCTCAACATAACACCTTCGGAGCACTGAACCCACCTTTATAGTCGCCCTGTTACGGTGTGATGTTTGATGTTATCAAGATACTCTTCCGGTGTTAGCAATTAACATGATCTCATGGTCTAAGGACTAAGATTACTTCGTATGATGTTATAGAAATATAAACATAATGACTCTGATCATAATGCTATACTTCGGATGAATGTTCATCACATCATTTCATAAATGCTGCGACCTCGTTATTAACAACATCCAATGTCCATGATCAGGAAACCTTGATCATCTTGTTAATCAACGAGATAGTCTATAAGAGAGGCATAACTAGGAACCTTTTATTTGTTTATTAAACACACATGTATTGACGTTTCCAATCAATACAATTATAGCATGCAAAATAAACATTTATCATAAACAAGGAATAAGATAATAACCACTTTATTATTGCCTCTCGGGCATATTCCCTTCACGTGGCAGGGCTAAGATGTGAAGCTCGTTTTGAGGTTTGCAACTAGGTAGTTCCTAGAGACCTTTTTGTATTAGTTCGGCAGTGCCCAGACCGCGGAACCGAGCTAACAAACAACAAAAATCGGGATAGGGTGGGAAATTCTAGGGTGAGCTGGTCTACCAAACACGCCCTAAATTCCCCTACCTCTCCACACATAGACACCTCTATTCCCACCCCACCCCGCCCCTTTCTGACTCCATCCCCCTCCCCTCCCGCGGCCATAGGCATGAGCCGCCAGGCAAAAGCCCGTGCAGTGCCAGTCGTGGGAGCTCCGTGCAGGGTGGGTTCCTTTTTGGTGGTGGTTGACATGGCCTGGCACGGCGGTGGACGACGAGCTGCGCTGGGGTGGCTGCTCACATCTGGAGGTGGTTCTCGTGGCCGTTGTGGCCCTTGGTGGCGGTGGTGGTTTCGAGCCTGCTCCCGCATGAGACCTCTCCCAATGACATGGACCTGACACGACGGTGACTCCCTAGACCAGCAGAGGTGTAGGGCAGATCGACGATGGCTCGAGGCGGCATCAAGTGGAGCTGGCCATCGACGGCACAACTCCTTCCCTCGACCCAGATATAGGCCCATACAGGCCTGATTAGGGCTAGACAGGCCCTGCAGTTCACATGGTTTCAAGGGCTTCCGGAAGGATTGGGATCCCATGTTGGGTTTGTAGTATAGAAAATAAAAAAAATCTACGATATGAACAACTAAGCACCAAGATTATCTATCTAGATACAAGCAACGGGTGGATATACATCCATAGAGACCTTACCCTCGAAGACCGAAAAGCATTACGAGATTTATTCTCGTGGATGATATAGTCGTACTCTTGTTGATCTCAATATTGAGTTGAAATCCAGCGCCACAAAGCAGCAGCGCATCCGTGATCGCACATATGTTTAGCACCCCGACAACCTCTGAGTCCTCGCTCTAGCAAAGCAGGAGAAGCAATAGATCATTTCCAGAGAAACACCTAGAATATGTACTTCACTAATCTGAAACCATGGGGAATGGCTAGAGAGGGAAGAGAACCTTCACGAGGAGGTGGTGTAAATGGAGAGGAGGAGGAGGCATCCTTTTATAAGGGAGGGTCTATCCCAAGGGCCATGGATGCTGCCATGGGGGTGCCCCTGAAGGAGATATGCCCTAGAGGCAAATAATAAATGGGTTTTATTGTCATATCTCAATTAGTTCGTAATAGTTTCATATTGTGCTATAATTGTATCAAGTGGAAACATTGATACAGGTGTGATATGAAATGAACCAACTCCCTAGTAGCCTCTATTCATACTTGTTCGTTGGGCAACCGATGATCAATGTTTCCTGATCATGGAGCATTTATGCCAATTGACAACGACGTCATATCATTGGTGAATGATGTGATGGACATTTCCCAAAGATTGCGACATGATCAAGTCACAGAGTTTATTGTTGCAATAGTCAGAAATGTAGTCTCCTTCTCCTTAGAATGTGAGATCATATTATTCACTGTCTCCCAAGACTGCTTTGACTGCATCAAATGTCACTCGGTGAAATGGTGATTATAAAGGTGTACTTTAGGTATTTCAGAGGAGCAGTAGATGACTTATGTATCAAGAGCAGGATTTGTTCACCACGTGATGGGTAAGATACATAAGGATGACTTGGTGTTACATCCATAATGTTGCAATATGTGACTGGGTCACGGGGATGTAATATCGTGGGAACAAGTAAACATAACTTGTCAGTAATGAGATTGAACAAGGTATGTGATACCAATGATCGAATCTCGGACTAGTCACATCAAGAAAACAAAGGGAATTGGACTCAACGTTTTGCGATATATCGATATTGTCATCGTGGAATGCACAAGGGTCATTATGGGCATCCCGGTCCCGCTATTGATCATTGATGGGATCATGTATGTGCCATTCTCGAGCCGTATGGAAATACACTTAAGGATAAAATGAGCTAGAGATACTCTATAAGTTGGAATCATAGTAGAGAAAGAGAAAGACGGAATCGTTCCGAAGAGAGATCCGAGGTTGTTCGGAGAAAGAAAGAAAGGAAAAGGACAAAAGGTGTTTCAGATAAATGGCAATTTATAATATGCATTTATTATATGTTAATTACAAATTAATATATACTAAATAAATATTTAAAATTAAAATTTATAGGGCAGCTTTCTCATTATGCCAAAACCTCGGAGGGAATTGGCCCAAGAGAAAGTCAGCTGAAAAGACAACAAAAACAATAGCCAGAAAAGCTGCTAGGCCGGTTTTGAACCAGCCCAGCCGGACAGGCAAGTAGGCGGCGGGAACCAGGTACCATGGAGGGGAGCTAGGCGACTGCTGGCCGCACACGCCTGTGTCAACACCCAGATTTTTAATCCCAGATGCCTGTTATGCCATACATCGCAATCCCAGGATTACCATTTTTGTGAGACATAACAGATTGGATATCACAGTACATCATCCATTACAAACCATAATAAGGTCTTACACAAATAAAGGATCTCATGATCCAGTCTTAATACAAACAAGCAGCGGAATAATAAGCGTAGTAGTGGGCTCCATCTTCAGGGTCACAGGCAATGCTAACGATGGGAGATGATCCTAGTTGTCGTAGCCGTCCTGTTGTCCATCTTCCTGATAGTCCTCCTCATAGTCTGGCCACGGGAATAGCCAGGGACAAAGCCATGAGTACTCTTTAAGTACTCGCAAACTATCACTAACAAGTAAGGTAGTTCTAGTAGGAATCTTAATCTCTAGGTTTATTTGCAAAAAGCCAGATTTATATAAATTGAGTTCAGACATAAAGAAAACTAACTTAATGTTCTAAATCACTTAAGTGGGAAACTAATTTTCATATCCACAACCCTGTTGTGGTCAAGTCAAAGTCACAATTCATTTCACAAGTCATTTTGAAAACATCTGACGATGGAATAGTATGGCCACTCCAACTGTCCATGACCGCGGACGCGGCTATTCGAATAGTTTGACACTCTGCAGAGGTGGTACACTTTCACCACAAAATTCGATACATCCATCAGGGATAACCCTGAATCATCATACTTAGTATGCGGATAATCAGACATAAACTTTCAATTACACACTCTAGTATAGGCACCTCCCCCATGAGCTTGGCCTCCCAGCCATGGCCATCTGCCATCCTGGGTGTTGGGGATATACTTTCCGGGTATCCTCACAGTTCCTCACTGACCAGGGTGGCCCACTTCGGGTTAGAGCTTTGCTTCACGGGCGGCCCATTCAGGGAGAAAGACGGAGTCCAATCCGGCTACGGGAAGGCCCAGAAGACTTACCGACTTAGGCCCATAATGTTACTTGTAGTTCAAGATGTACTCTATAACCGACTCTTAGACGTAGCCGGATAGATCTCTCCTGTAAACCCTAGGCCGGATATCTATATAAGCCGTCCTAGGGAGAGCCTTTAGGGCACCTCAATACTTTAGACCCTCAACTCGCATAGGCGAAACCCTTGTAACCCATATTCTGGCTCTGCCGTATTACTGGATTGCTAGCAGGAGTAGGATCCGTCCAAAGCCGGCGGATTCGAACCTGGGTAAACTTGTGTGCTCACCGTCCCGGAACACCGTACGTCTCACACCCCTCTCTTCCGCACGCCTCGAGGACCCCCTCATGGCGTACTTGTCATCAATACGACGACAGTTGGCGCCCACCGTGGGGCAAGTGAGCTTCGGATCTGCGTTCCGAGCGGAATCTGCAAAAATCGGAATCAGTGAGACTATCGCCGTCGGTCGCATCCTCTACGCCAGCGACGTCCCTCTCATCGTTCTCGACGAGACTTGGATTCCGGCAAAGGAGGCCGTGACTGCCTACACAATCATGTCTTTTGGCGAGATCGATGTTTACATCGGTTTTGCTGAACCTGCCCAACCCACCCCAGCGGTGATGATAGAGGCAGAAGAATTTTCTGGGTCCCCTTTGTCCATGGAGGCGGCAAAGTTCCGGATCTCAGAAAACAATAATCCCACCCAGCCCGCACCAGTTGCGGAGATAGTGGAGAAACCCGAGGCTGAGGAAGACCTAGCGGACCAAGTCGAATCTGGAGTGGATCTCCCAGGAGGAGCCGGATCCTAGATCGACCCACCCGTGGATGTCGAAATCCAGGAGGAGCATATCAACGACACTGATTCTGTCTCTGATGATGCCGGAACAGACATGCCTTTCCTAAGGTACACACTACGACGTATGATACTGCAAGGCGAAAGCGCAGATGCAATCCTCGAGACCATCAAAAGTTTCGATATGGCTGATCATGAAAGCCGCAGGTACCTCAGGAAGCACGCGTCGCACTTTGTCGGATACGTGGGATCCGGATCCGGCTCTGCCGATGCTGGAGAAAACACCGACTCGGTGCTGGAGGCAATTGGAACAAACGCCGACGTACCCGCATCCTCGGATGAGTCGATGACGTCAGCAGATTTCCAAAAGTTCTCCGCGGAATATGAAGAGGAGTATAACTCCAATGCTACAGAAGATGGAGAAGCCATGTATGAAGGATCCGGGGAACACTCTCCCAAAGCGCATGATGACATGGACGTCGGGGATAATCCCGAAGTCCAAATGTCCGAAAGTACCGATCAGAGCTTGACTCCAAGAAACGGAACCAAAGCCGTCTTTGCTACCGGCGCTGCCAAGAAGGCAAAGAAGAAGAACAAGAAAAACAAGACCCCGACAAAAGATCCTCTGACAGAAGAGGTGATTGCCGAGGAATACGAGGAAGACTCGGATGGAGCACTTATCCCAGACGAGCTGAAAAAAGAAGCATTTGTGGATGGACACGTGATCATTGAAGGTGCACGTAAACTCATCGATGCCGCATTAACCACACCTATCCCTACAGCTGCAGAACTTACTGTAGATGAGCTGGACGAAAGGGCGCAAGCCCTAGAAGCGCGTTGTCAACAACTCCTCGATGAAGCCAAAAACATCGAGGTGGAGAAGAAACGGATGTCAAACAAGGAATACACGTCTCGTCTACATCAGAAGACACGGAAGCATCACATAGATGACAACCAATTCCCACGTGTCCGTGCCGTCCTTTTTGGAGATGAGATGGGGAAGCCACGGAAAGATAGCAACGGAGATTGGGTATACCCAACACCAGTACAAAATACCGTGGTAGCCTGAGAAATTCTATCGGCTAATCTAGGACCAGAGGAGATCCGTTTGGGTATCAAGCTACTCAACAAGGGACAAGAGCAACAAAAAGTCGCCCTGTCCGGAAGTCAAAAACTGGTCTTGGATTCTGACCAGTGTCGCATAGATCCGGCATGGGCTAGCCTAAGATCCCATTACGTTCGGGCGCAGTACCATCACCCCAAACGCAGGGAAGACAACTATTCAAGAACCGGATCTTTAGGACAACATCACAAAACTCCGCGTAACTGGAGCAACGTCGCCCCAGCGGCCGAGAAAGACGCCATCGCTGCCCTGAATCTGACGAACCCTCCCCGACGAGAATCTAAGGATCAAAGGGGAGAAGATAAAGAGAAACGTCGGGAGGAGGATCATCAGAGAATGCCACCTCCTAGACATGAGAACCGTCCGGCTGAGCCTCAGCATGGTGGGAATGACGGACGAAGAAACGACGGAAACCATGCCGGCACAAGCCGGCAGGGGGCTCGTCGGAGTCAAGCCGCTCCACCCTCTCCACCACACAGTCATCACAATGGCTCCCATGGAGGGCAAGGAGGACGACATGGTGGAGGAGGTGGTGGCAGAAGCCGAAGTCCGGCTCCACGGCACCGCAGCCACAGCCGGCATTCGGGACGATCTCTATCCCCGAACGACGCAAGGCACAGGATCAACTCCAACATAGAGGCTCGGCGCTATGAAAACGATGACGTGTACGTGGGCCCAAAGTGCTTCGGTCCATGCATTAGAGCTACAAAATTCCCGGAATGATTTGCTATCTCAAGACATATCCAAGCCTACGGCGGCATTGCTCGGCCAGACACCTGGTTACAGGATTTCTTCCAAGCTTGCTGCATCGCCAAAGGCGGAAACAGCCTGGTCACAACCTGATATCTCCCACTTATGTTGCAGAAGACGGCACGATCATGGCTCAATGAACTTCCGGTAAACACCATCCATAACTGGTATGATTTTCAAAGCGCGTTCTTTCGGAATTTCGAAGGCACATATCGGAGGCCCTGTACGGTTGGAGATCTACAACGTTGCACCCAAAAAGCCGGAGAAACTTGCCGAGATTACCTCGGATGATGGATCGACACCAAGAACTCCTGCGAAGGAGTAAATGATCAAACTGCGATTGAAGCTTTCATCGCAGGTCTCCCTATTGGTTTACTGCGCCATCGCTTGAAGTGTGACAAGGTTACTGATTTGGGAGAGATGATAGAAACAGCGAGCAAGTATGCAGATGCTGACGATGATGCAGAAGGACTACTCAATGCCCTAGATGTGCCTCAGTCGGCAAAACAACCAAAGCAACAAGCTCAGAAGAGCAAAAATAGCTCGGAAGAAAAACCCAACGCGGAAACGGCGGTAGTAACTACTGTTTCCGGGTCTGGAGGACGAGGAGGACATGGCGGAGGCCACGAGCGTGGCCGTGGGACACCAAGGGTCCAAGGTAGAGGAGAACAACAACTAGGCAAAACCTACTCTTGGGCCGACATTGCCAATAACCCATGTGTGCATCACTTAGACGCTAATGGGGGCTCGTCCCACACCAAGATCTATCTACTAGATACAAGCAACGAGTGGATATACATCCATAGAGAACTTACCCTCGAAGACAACAAAGCTTTGTTAAAAATATGGAACTCGTAGATGATATAGTCGTACACTTGCCTATCTCAAGATCGTGATGAAGTCCTTCAGGTCCAGCAGTTCCAGCACCATCAGGTCCAGCACCATCAAGTCCAGCACCGCAAAGTAGTGGTGCATCCATGATCGCACACACGTTCGGTCCACCAAACAACCTCCTCCTCCTCGCTCCAGCGATGAAGCGGAAGCATCAACTCCTTTCCAGATAAAGCCACCGGGAACATGTATCTCGCTAATCCGAGACCATGGGGAATAACTAGAGGGAGAAGAGAACCTTCACGAGGAGGTGGTGCAAGAGGAGATGAGGAGAAGGTGCTCCTTATATAGGGGAAGGGGGTAGCCCAAGGGGGCATGGCGCCGGCCATGGTGGGTGCCCCCACCTCTCCCTCATTCATGTGGGTGGAGCTCCCACTCACATAAACACACACCTCCACTCATGTCCACTCACATGCATTAAATTTCCACCAAATTTAATGCAAGCTCTCATTAAATAAAACACTTTTATTTATTTTATTCAGAATTTTTTTAATTACTTTAATTAACAAACATTCACATAAAACTCCCTGCAACATTTCAATATCACATGCAGAACCGGTTTTAGCAATTTCACCCAAAACAATTTCGGTTTCCATCGAAATGATTCCAGTGCTTTCTTAATCTTTATTTGAAACATATTTGCTCCTAAATGGTGTCGGTATCCCTTAAGTGTGTCACCCTATGGTTCACGAATAATACATACATGATCGAGACCCCTCTCCGATCAATAATCAGCAGCGAGACCTAGAGATCCGTACTGACTCCCACATATTCAACGATGACTCTTGTGATCGTGTGAACCTTTAACGTCGTAACTAAATCCCTTTGTCTCGCGATATATTACATGTCCGAGATTCGAACATCGGCATTCAAATACCTAGTTTGATTTTGTTACGGACATGCACTCTTTTCTCGTTCCCGTGATATAACATTCTAGTGATCACATCACTTGCTTGCAAGCTATCTTAATGTGATATCACCGAGAGGGCCCAGAGTATATCTATCCGTCATCGGGATTGACAAATTCCATTCTTGATCCATGAGCCTCAACATAACACCTTCGGAGCACTGAACCCACCTTTATAGTCGCCCTGTTACGGTGTGATGTTTGATGTTATCAAGATACTCTTCCGGTGTTAGCAATTAACATGATCTCATGGTCTAAGGACTAAGATTACTTCGTATGATGTTATAGAAATATAAACATAATGACTCTGATCATAATGCTATACTTCGGATGAATGTTCATCACATCATTTCATAAATGCTGCGACCTCGTTATTAACAACATCCAATGTCCATGATCAGGAAACCTTGATCATCTTGTTAATCAACGAGATAGTCTATAAGAGAGGCATAACTAGGAACCTTTTATTTGTTTATTAAACACACATGTATTGACGTTTCCAATCAATACAATTATAGCATGCAAAATAAACATTTATCATAAACAAGGAATAAGATAATAACCACTTTATTATTGCCTCTCGGGCATATTCCCTTCACGTGGCAGGGCTAAGATGTGAAGCTCGTTTTGAGGTTTGCAACTAGGTAGTTCCTAGAGACCTTTTTGTATTAGTTCGGCAGTGCCCAGACCGCGGAACCGAGCTAACAAACAACAAAAATCGGGATAGGGTGGGAAATTCTAGGGTGAGCTGGTCTACCAAACACGCCCTAAATTCCCCTACCTCTCCACACATAGACACCTCTATTCCCACCCCACCCCGCCCCTTTCTGACTCCATCCCCCTCCCCTCCCGCGGCCATAGGCATGAGCCGCCAGGCAAAAGCCCGTGCAGTGCCAGTCGTGGGAGCTCCGTGCAGGGTGGGTTCCTTTTTGGTGGTGGTTGACATGGCCTGGCACGGCGGTGGACGACGAGCTGCGCTGGGGTGGCTGCTCACATCTGGAGGTGGTT
This sequence comes from Avena sativa, assembly GCA_916181665.1. NCBI lineage: Eukaryota > Viridiplantae > Streptophyta > Magnoliopsida > Poales > Poaceae > Avena > Avena sativa. Next base: position 432,573,183 of record OV702286.1, on the reverse strand, counting down.
CTCGTGGCCGTTGTGGCCCTTGGTGGCGGTGGTGTTTTCGAGCCTGCTCCCGCATGAGACCTCTCCCAATGACATGGACCTGACATGACGGTGACTCCCTAGACCAACAGAGGTGTAGGGCAGATCGACGATGGCTCGAGGCGGCATCAAGTGGAGCTGGCCATCGACGGCACAACTCCTTCCCTCGACCCAGATATAGGCCCATACAGGCCTGATTAGGGCTAGACAGGCCCTGCAGTTCACATGGTTTCAAGGGCTTCCGGAAGGATTGGGATCCCATGTTGGGTTTGTAGTATAGAAAATAAAAAAATCTACGATATGAACAACTAAGCACCAAGATTATCTATCTAGATACAAGCAACGGTGGATATACATCCATAGAGACCTTACCCTCGAAGACCGAAAAGCATTACGAGATTTATTCTCGTGGATGATATAGTCGTACTCTTGTTGATCTCAATATTGAGTTGAAATCCAGCGCCACAAAGCAGCAGCGCATCCGTGATCGCACATATGTTTAGCACCCCGACAACCTCTGAGTCCTCGCTCTAGCAAAGCAGGAGAAGCAATAGATCATTTCCAGAGAAACACCTAGAATATGTACTTCACTAATCTGAAACCATGGGGAATGGCTAGAGAGGGAAGAGAACCTTCACGAGGAGGTGGTGTAAATGGAGAGGAGGAGGAGGCATCCTTTTATAAGGGAGGGTCTATCCCAAGGGCCATGGATGCTGCCATGGGGGTGCCCCTGAAGGAGATATGCCCTAGAGGCAAATAATAAATGGGTTTTATTGTCATATCTCAATTAGTTCGTAATAGTTTCATATTGTGCTATAATTGTATCAAGTGGAAACATTGATACAGGTGTGGTATGAAATGAACCAACTCCCTAGTAGCCTCTATTCATACTTGTTCGTTGGGCAACCGATGATCAATGTTTCCTGATCATGGAGCATTTATGCCAATTGACAACGACGTCATATCATTGGTGAATGATGTGATGGACATTTCCCAAAGATTGCGACATGATCAAGTCACAGAGTTTATTGTTGCAATAGTCAGAAATGTAGTCTCCTTCTCCTTAGAATGTGAGATCATATTATTCACTGTCTCCCAAGACTGCTTTGACTGCATCAAATGTCACTCGGTGAAATGGTGATTATAAAGGTGTACTTTAGGTATTTCAGAGGAGCAGTAGATGACTTATGTATCAAGAGCAGGATTTGTTCACCACGTGATGGGTAAGATACATAAGGATGACTTGGTGTTACATCCATAATGTTGCAATATGTGACTGGGTCACGGGGATGTAATATCGTGGGAACAAGTAAACATAACTTGTCAGTAATGAGATTGAACAAGGTATGTGATACCAATGATCGAATCTCGGACTAGTCACATCAAGAAAACAAAGGGAATTGGACTCAACGTTTTGCGATATATCGGTATTGTCATCGTGGAATGCACAAGGGTCATTATGGGCATCCCGGTCCCGCTATTGATCATTGATGGGATCATGTATGTGCCATTCTCGAGCCGTATGGAAATACACTTAAGGATAAAATGAGCTAGAGATACTCTATAAGTTGGAATCATAGTAGAGAAAGAGAAAGACGGAATCGTTCCGAAGAGAGATCCGAGGTTGTTCGGAGAAAGAAAGAAAGGAAAAGGACAAAAGGTGTTTCAGATAAATGGCAATTTATAATATGCATTTATTATATGTTAATTACAAATTAATATATACTAAATAAATATTTAAAATTAAAATTTATAGGGCAGCTTTCTCATTATGCCAAAACCTCGGAGGGAATTGGCCCAGGAGAAAGTCAGCTGAAAAGACAACAAAAACAATAGCCAGAAAAGCTGCTAGGCCAGTTTTGAACCAGCCCAGCCGGACAGGCAAGTAGGCGGCGGGAACCAGGTACCATGGAGGGGAGCTGGGCGACTGCTGGCCGCACACGCCTGTGTCAACACCCGGATTTTTAATCCCAGATGCCTGTTATGCCATACATCGCAATCCCAGGATTACCATTTTTGTGAGACATAACAGATTGGATATCACAGTACATCATCCATTACAAACCATAATAAGGTCTTACACAAATAAAGGATCTCATGATCCAGTCTTAATACAAACAAGCAGCGGAATAATAAGCGTAGTAGTGGGCTCCATCTTCAGGGTCACAGGCAATGCTAATGATGGGAGATGATCCTAGTTGTCGTAGCCGTCCTGTTGTCCATCTTCCTGATAGTCCTCCTCATAGTCTGGCCACGGGAATAGCCAGGGACAAAGCCATGAGTACTCTTTAAGTACTCGCAAACTATCACTAACAAGTAAGGTAGTTCTAGTAGGAATCTTAATCTCTAGGTTTATTTGCAAAAAGCCAGATTTATCTAAATTGAGTTCAGACATAAAGAAAACTAACTTAATGTTCTAAATCACTTAAGTGGGAAACTAATTTTCATATCCACAACCCTGTTGTGGTCAAGTCAAAGTCACAATTCATTTCACAAGTCATTTTGAAAACATCTGACGATGGAATAGTATGGCCACTCCAACTGTCCATGACCGTGGACGCGGCTATTCGAATAGTTTGACACTCTGCAGAGGTGGTACACTTTCACCACAAAATTCGATACATCCATCAGGGATAACCCTGAATCATCATACTTAGTATGCGGATAATCAGACATAAACTTTCAATTACACACTCTAGTATAGGCACCTCCCCCATGAGCTTGGCCTCCCAGCCATGGCCATCTGCCATCCTGGGTGTTGGGGATATACTTTCCGGGTATCCTCACAGTTCCTCACTGACCAGGGTGGCCCACTTCGGGTTAGAGCTTTGCTTCACGGGCGGCCCAGTCAGGGAGAAAGACGGAGTCCAATCCGGCTACGGGAAGGCCCAGAAGACTTACCAACTTAGGCCCATAATGTTACTTGTAGTTCAAGATGTACTCTATAACCGACTCTTAGACGTAGCCGGATAGATCTCTCCTGTAAACCCTAGGCCGGATATCTATATAAGCCGTCCTAGGGAGAGCCTTTAGGGCACCTCAATACTTTAGACCCTCAACTCGCATAGGCGAAACCCTTGTAACCCATATTCCGGCTCTGCCGTATTACTGGATTGCTAGCAGGAGTAGGATCCGTCCAAAGCCGACGGATTTGAACCTGGGTAAACTTGTGTGCTCACCGTCCCGGAACACCGTACGTCTCACACCCCTCTCTTCCGCACGCCTCGAGGACCCCCTCATGGCGTACTTGTCATCAATACGACGACAGTTGGCACCCACCGTGGGGCAAGTGAGCTTCGGATCTGCGTTCCGAGCGGAATCTGCAAAAATCGGAATCAGCGAGACTATCGCCGTCGGTCGCATCCTCTACGCCAGCGACGTCCCTCTCATCGTTCTCGACGAGACTTGGATTCCGGCAAAGGAGGCCGTGACTGCCTACACAATCATGTATTTTGGCGAGATCGATGTTTACATCGGTTTTGCTGAACCTGCCCAACCCACCCCAGCGGTGATGATAGAGGCAGAAGAATTTTCTGGGTCCCCTTTGTCCACGGAGGCGGCAAAGTTCCGGATCTCAGAAAACAATAATCCCACCCAGCCCGCACCAGTTGCGGAGATAGTGGAGAAACCCGAGGCTGAGGAAGACCTAGCGGACCAAGTCGAATCTGGAGTGGATCTCCCAGGAGGAGCCGGATCCTAGATCGACCCACCCGTGGATGTCGAAATCCAGGAGGAGCATATCAACGACACTGATTCTGTCTCTGATGATGCCGGAACAGACATGCCTTTCCTAAGGTACACACTACGACGTATGATACTGCAAGGCGAAAGCGCAGATGCAATCCTCGAGACCATCAAAAGTTTCGATATGGCTGATCATGAAAGCCGCAGGTACCTCAGGAAGCACGCGTCGCACTTTGTCGGATACGTGGGATCCGGATCCGGCTCTGCCGATGCTGGAGAAAACACCGACTTGGTGCTGGAGGCAATTGGAACAAACGCCGACGTACCCGCATCCTCGGATGAGTCGATGATGTCAGCAGATTTCCGAAAGTTCTCCGCGGAATATGAAGAGGAGTATAACTCCAATGCTACAGAAGATGGAGAAGCCATGTATGAAGGATCCGGGGAACACTCTCCCAAAGCGCATGATGACATGGACGTCGGGGATAATCCCGAAGTCCAAATGTCCGAAAGTACCGATCAGAGCTTGACTCCAAGAAACGGAACCAAAGCCGTCTTTGCTACCGGCGCTGCCAAGAAGGCAAAGAAGAAGAACAAGAAAAACAAGACCCCGGCAAAAGATCCTCTGACAGAAGAGGTGATTGCCGAGGAATACGAGGAAGACTCGGATGGAGCACTTATCCCAGACGAGCTGAAAAAAGAAGCATCTGTGGATGGACACATGATCATTGAAGGTGCACGTAAACTCATCGATGCCGCATTAACCACACCTATCCCTACAGCTGCAGAACTTACTGTAGATGAGCTAGACGAAAGGGCGCAAGCCCTAGAAGCGCGTTGTCAACAACTCCTCGATGAAGCCAAAAACATCGAGGTGGAGAAGAAACGGAGGTCAAACAAGGAATACACGTCTCGTCTACATCAGAAGACACGGAAGCGTCACATAGATGACAACCAATTCCCACGTGTCCGTGCCGTCCTTTTTGGAGATGAGATGGGGAAGCCACGGAAAGATAGCAACGAAGATTGGGTATACCCAACACCAGTACAAAATACCGTGGTAGCCTGAGAAATTCTATCGGCTAATCTAGGACCAGAGGAGATCCGTTTGGGTATCAAGCTACTCAACAAGGGACAAGAGCAGCAAAAAGTCGCCCTGTCCGGAAGTCAAAAACTGGTCTTGGATTCTGACCAGTGTCGCATAGATCCGGCATGGGCTAGCCTAAGATCCCATTACGTTCGGGCGCAGTACCATCACCCCAAACGCAGGGAAGACAACTATTCAAGAACCGGATCTTTAGGACAACATCACAAAACTCCGCGTAACTGGAGCAACGTCGCCCCAGCGGCCGAGAAAGACGCCATCGCTGCCCTGAATCTGACGAACCCTCCCCGACGAGAATCTAAGGATCAAAGGGGAGAAGATAAAGAGAAACGTCGGGAGGAGGATCATCAGAGAATGCCACCTCCTAGACATGAGAACCGCCCGGCTGAGCCTCACCATGGTGGGAATGACGGACGAAGAAACGACGGAAACCATGCCGGCACAAGCCGGCAGGGGGCTCGTCGTAGTCAAGCCGCTCCACCCTCTCCACCACACAGTCATCACAATGGCTCCCATGGAGGGCAAGGAGGACGACATGGTGGAGGAGGTGGTGGCAGAAGCCGAAGTCCGGCTCCACGGCACCGCAGCCACAGCCGGCATTCGGGACGATCTCTATCCCCGAACGACGCAAGGCACAGGATCAACTCCAACATAGAGGCTCGGCGCTATGAAAACGATGACGTGTACGTGGGCCCAAAGTGCTTCGGTCCATGCATTAGAGCTACAAAATTCCCGGAAGGATTTGCTATCTCAAGACATATCCAAGCCTACGGCGGCATTGCTCGGCCAGACACCTGGTTACAGGATTTCTTCCAAGCTTGCTGCATCGCCAAAGGCGGAAACAGCCTGGTCACAACCTGATATCTCCCACTTATGTTGCAGAAGACGGCACGATCATGGCTCAATGAACTTCCGATAAACACCATCCATAACTGGTATGATTTGCAAAGCGCGTTCTTTCGGAATTTCGATGGCACATATCGGAGGCCCTGTACGGTTGGAGACCTACAACGTTGCACCCAAAAAGCCGGAGAAACTTGCCGAGATTACCTCGGATGATGGATCGACACCAAGAACTCCTGCGAAGGAGTAAATGATCAAACTGCGATTGAAGCTTTCATCGTAGGTCTCCCTATTGGTTTACTGCGCCATCGCTTGAAGTGTGACAAGGTTACTGATTTGGGAGAGATGATAGAAACAGCGAGCAAGTATGCAGATGCTGACGATGATGCAGAAGGACTACTCAATGCCCTAGATGTGCCTCAGTCGGCAAAACAACCAAAGCAACAAGCTCAGAAGCGCAAAAATACCTCGGAAGAAAAACCCAATGCGGAAACGGCGGTAGTAACTACTGTTTCCGGGTCTGGAGGACGAGGAGGACATGGCGGAGGCCACGAGCGTGGCCGTGGGACACCAAGGGTCCAAGGTAGAGGAGAACAACAACCAGGCAAAACCTACTCTTGGGCCGACATTTCCAATAACCCATGTGTGCATCACTTAGACGCCAATGGGGGCTCGTCCCACACCAACGCTGAATGTCGTTTCAATGACGACATCAAAAGAGATGACACTGCAGGCTACAAAGCTAAGCGGAAGAAGGGAAAGAAAAATCCAAAAAAAGACAAAGAGACCAAGGAAGATTCCGACATGGAGGAAGCTGATGCTTCAAATCCCAAGTCGGAAGGGAAGAAGACTTTTCCCACCAAGAAAGACACTTATGTCACCTTCCTCCGATCTCAACCAGCAAAGGTCAAGAAAGAAGTTCTACATGAGCTCAATGCAACAGTTCCGGCTGTTCCCCAGTATCTGGACTGGTCGGAAGTGGCAATCACGTTTGACCATGATGATCATCCGCCTAAGTTACATAGGTGAGGAAAGTACGCCTTAATTGTCAACCCACTTATTGACGGTTATGGTTTCTCCAAGACCCTCATGGACGGTGGTAGCAGCATCAATATTCTCTATGTCGAAACGCTACGCCGGATGAAGATCTCGGAGACCCAGCTGAACCATAGCTATGTGATTTTCCACGGAGTTGTCCCAGGAAGACAAGCTAATTCCCTGGGAGAGATCACTTTGGATGTTACCTTTGGAACTCCAAAGAACTATCGTACGGAGGCACTTTCCTTTGAAGTGGTCCCGTTCAAGAGCGCATACCATACTATATTCGGACGTCCGGCTTACTGGGCTTTTATGGCTCGTTCGTGTTACATTTACAATATGATGAAAATTCTAGGTCCCAACGGCGTGATCACCATCAGGGGAGACCCGAAGAAAGCGCGAGAGTGCGAGGATGGAAATGCCGCCTTTGCCGAAGCCGTGCTGCATGCCCAGGATTACCAGGAGATCAAGAAGAGCATAGATCCGTCTGAGATGCCCGCAACGAAGAAGGAGGTTACCAAGCCAATCCGGAGTTCAAGGCATCAGAAGAGACGAAGAAAGCACCGTTGAAGGATGATGACCCCTCCAAGGTGACCCAGATAGGCGTAGGCCTAGATAGCGCATAGGAAAGCGCGGTCGTCAAGTTCCTCCAAGCAAATCAAGATATCTTCGCATGGCAGCCATCTGACATGACCGGAGTACCTAGGGAACTTGCCGAGCACTCTCTAAATGTAAACCCGAATGCTAAACCCGTCAAATAGTCCTTACGACGGTTTGGCGACGAAAAGCATAAGGCAATAGCTAAGCAACTAGCACGGCTCGAGTTAGCCGGATTCATAGAAGAGGTCATCCACACTGAGTGTTCGGCCAATCCTGTAATGGTCCCTAAAAAGGACACCACTGATTTAAGGATGTGTGTTGATTATACTGCCTTGAATAAGGCTTGTCCAAAAGATCCGTTCGCTCTGCCTAGAATTGATCAAGTTATCAATTCTACGGCAGGCTCGGAACTCCTCTGTTTTCTCGACGCATATTATGGTTATCACCAAATCCATATGAAGGAATCTGACAAAGTCAAAACTTCATTCATAACCCCCTTCGGAACCTTCTGTTTTGTTACGATGCCCTTTGGGCTGAAGAACGCATGAGCTACGTACCAGCGCACGATGCAGCGTTGCCTCCACGACTAACTCAGACGCAATGTACATGCGTACGTGGATGATATCGCGGTGATGTCCAAAAAGAAGGAAACACTCATTTCCGACTTGGAGGAAACGTTCGCCAATCTACGAAAATACAACATCATGCTTAACCCGAAGAAATGCTTCTTTGGAATACCAGTCGGAAAAATTGCTAGGATTCATCGTGTCTCAAAGAGGCATAGAGGTGAACCACGACAAAATCAAGGCTATACTCAATATTTCCAGGCCAACTCGCCTGAAGGACGTACAAAGATTAACTGGTTGCATTGCTGCGGTCAGTCGATTTGTAAGCCGGCTTGGTGAAAGAGCTGCACCATTATACAAACTCCTGAAGAAGACCAAAGATTTTGTCTGGATTGACGAAGCTGAAGCTGCACTACAAGACCTGAAGAAAGTACTCTCGTCTGCTCCTATCCTCGCAGCGCCGGAACCTCAGGAACCGATGTTGCTTTATATTGCTGCGACAAATAAGGTCGTTAGTATCGTCATGGTGGTGGAGAGACCAGAGGAAAATCAGGAGCACCTGGTGCAGCGTCCGACTTACTTTGTCAGCGAGGTCTTGACAGAATCAAAATAGCGATATCCGCACTATCAAAAGTTGGCTTACGGTGTTTTCCTAGTATCTCGTAAGTTACGACACTATTTTCAGGAGCATCCAATTACCGTGGTGAGCAAAGCTCCCATGAGAGACATAATCAACAACAGCGACGCCACAGGACGTGTCGCCAAATGGGGCATAGAGCTCTCAGCTTTGGATATTGAGTATAAACCTCGGACAGCAATCAAATCCCAGATCCTTGCTGCCTTTGTCGCTGATTGGACAGAGACAAAGGAGAACATGGTCCTCCTTGAGTCGGAATACTGGACCCTCTTTTTGGATGGGTCTAAGGCTCGAGGGGGCTCGAGGGCTGGCATGGTTCTCAAATTACCCCAAGGAGATAAACTATTATACGTGTTGCAGATCTACTTCACAGCGACAAACAATATGGCCGAGTATGAAGCACTGCTGCATGGAATCCGGATTGCCAAGGATATTGGCATCCGACGTTTGATGTGTTATGGAGATTCGGATCTTGTTGCTCAGCAAGTCTTGGATATTTGTAATGCAAATAAGCACATGGCATCATATAAAGTTGTCGTGGATGATCTATCTAAATCGTTCGAAGGGTTTGAAGTTCAACACATCCCTCGAGCAGAAAATGAGGAAGCAGATGCACTATCTCGAATAGGCTCTGCGCGGAAAGAGGTCCCGGATGGCGCATTTTTAGAGCACCTCAAAGTTCCCTCGATAAAGGGAGTAGATGAGGAATATCCGACCAAATCTGACTCACCTTTAATAGCAGTTCTGGCTGTAATTCCTAGCTGGACTCAACCCTACCTCGATTATTTGGTAGATGGCAAATTGCCCGAAGACGAGGTGCTGAGCCGGCAGATTATCCGACGAGCAAAAGCCTATACTATTGTTAAGGGTGAGCTCCATAAACGAAGTGTTTCTGGGGTTTTTCAGCGCTGTGTATCTCTAGAAGAAGGAGTGGAAATCTTAAGGGAAATCCACGAAGGCAAGTGTGGTCACCACGCTGCAGCCAAATCTTTAGTGGCAAAAGCTTTTCGACATGGATTTTTCTGGCTTACAGCTCAGGCAGATGCCGAACGATTAGTCAAGACATGCAAAGGCTGCCAAAAGTACGCCAAGCAAGCTCATGTTCCGGCTGATCAGCTGCGAACAATACCTATTACATGGCCTTTTGCGGTCTGGGGGCTTGATATGGTAGGACCTTTTAAACGAGCTCCAAGTGGATTTACTCACCTCTTAGTGATGGTGGATAAATTCACCAAGTGGATCGAGGCTAAACCTGTCACTAGTTGTGATGGAGCAACAACCAAAAGATTTGTCGAGGATGTTATAATCCAGTATGGTTATCCACATAGCATTATCACGGACAACAGGAGTAACTTTTCTATGGGAGAACTGGCCGAATTCTGCGATGAGCAAAATATCCGGCTTGACATTGCGTCAGTCGCACATCCACAGGCTAACGGACAAGTCGAAAGAGCAAATGGTTTAATTCTACAAGGCCTGAAACCAAGACTCGAAGCACCAATACGACGTGCTGCGAGGGCTTAGACAGAGGAACTACCCTCTATAATTTGGAGTTTACGAACAACTCCGAACAGGTCAACAGGATACACACCTTTCTTCTTGGTCTATGGCACAGAAGCAGTTCTTCCTAGTGATTTAATTCATACTTCTCCTAGAGTGGCCGCGTATATCGAAGATCATGCCGAGATTTCTCGACAAAATGATCTCGACTTAGTCGAAGAAGTTCGCGTCGTTGCTAAAATGAGATCTACAGCCTATCAGCAGAAGTTACGCAAGTATCATAGCCAGAGAGTCCGAAATAGATCCTTCAATAAAGGTGATTTGGTTCTCCGGCTTGTGCAACAAAGAAAGCACAAACTTGCCCCAGTATGGGAAGGGCCCTTTTTAGTTAGTCGAGTATTGCATAATGGATCGTACTACTTAACTAACATGAGGCCCGTCAAAGAAAGACCTGCTACTAAGAAGAGAAAGAGAGCTGGAGGCAGTACAAATCTGGATGAGTTAGACAGACCATGGAATATTGCTCAGCTACGTCCCTTTTATTCTTAGTTTATCCTTCTTTGTAAATCATACATATGTACATGTTCTGTGAGAAATAAAAGTTTTGGTTGCCTCAAGTTTTTCTGAGAAGTTCTTAAACCATCTTATTTCCGAATGATCATGTCATAGTCGAAAATCCCAGAATGCTTGAAAGTACTTTATGCTCATGTTCGTTCTGGTCTAGATTTCCGATTCTAAAACTGCTACCTTCGGGTATAACTCTAAAGTTTCTAATCTTTACTTGGGTTATTTATCTGATTGCCGGACGCGGGCATTTTTCGAGTAGTGAATTGTTGGTACTGGAAGCCGGCTTTGTTTCCGAGTTTAAACTGGTTTAGCAATTGAGCTCCGTTGCTTGGCAAAGTTTCCGGCTGAAGGTTTAGCCGGCTCACGAAAGGGACGAGGCAGAAAGCCAAATAAACGATAAGTAGAGACGAAAAAATATAAGTGCTTGTGTAAACATTTCAGGCACGCAAAAATTTCAAAGGTCAAAAGTGCTGAATAGATCAAAAGCTTAGCACTTGCAAAACATAAATAGTACTTAATATTTACAATCGCATCAGTTTTTTTGGAATAATACATAAATTTCTGGTCTATGATGCAGGAGGAGATGAAGGATCTGCTGGCTCGCTGGTCACTCCACCGTGATATCGTTCCGAGATGTCCGCATCCGAGTTGGTGCGTTCATCGTCGGAAACTTCTTCAGCTTCTTCTGCAGGAGGAGGCGGAGTATCCACGCGGGTGAAGAAGGGGATCTCGTAGCTGGTCAGATCAGCTACGTGGCACCCGTATCCGGCGCAGGAGTGCATGATGGCTTGAAGGTCCTGCTCCTGGCCGTCTTCGTCTACCTTGCAGTACCCTCTAGTCACTTGCCATATTTCCATGTTTCCATGGTGGCTCATGACCATGGTGAGAGCGTTCAGCGCAGCAGTCCGCGCGTAGGACATGTTCCAGTCCCGAACAAGCTGCGACATCTTCTTGGCCCTGTCCCGCACCTCAAAATCCGACATGCTTGGCATGTCCGGAATCCTGAGAGACTCGCCAATGTCCTCAAGGGACTGGTGGTAGTCATGAAGAAGATCACCGACTTGGGTAAGCCGGTGAGTGCGGGGCTCGGACGAGGAAGAGTCCGTCAAGTTCAGAGGACCTGTACATCAAAATAAAGTTAAGAAAAAACCCGACATTGATATAGGTCGAAGAAAAAGATAAGTCAGAGAGGTGGAACGTACCAAAAATGATGTCGTCAATCTTGGTCTTCTCCTCCCGTAGACTCTGGAGTTCAGCCCGGAGCGCCTAGGATATGTCCTTCTCTCTGCCAAGCTCATTCTTGAGGTCCGAGATTATTTTATCCTAAGCAGCAATCTTGCGATCACGCTCATCCGTGGCCATGGAGGAGGATTCAAGGACTTGAGCTATGCTCTTTTCATGAGCTGCCTTTAGCTTATCCAGCTCTTGGCGAAGTCCCTTGTTCTCCACCACCAGGGTCTTGAGGTTCTCGGCCTCTTCAATCATAGCGATGGATTGGTTCACCAGCGCTGTAAGTCAAAAAAAAGAACAACAGTTCTAAAATTCGACATTGAAAAAAGCAAAGACAAGGTTTGAATCTCGGAATGTTTACCTTCGGCTTCATCCTTGGCTACTTTGAGCTCAGCATTTTTAAGCCGGAGAGCTTTGATCTCTCTCCGCTTATCACTGACATTGGTCAATAATTCCTGGTTATAGGAACATACTTTCTGTAAGTCAGAATACCCAAAGTCAGAAAGCTACTTAAGACTCGGGCTAATATTTTTGCTAAATATCAGCACGAGCCTTGGGGGCTACACAAGTTCATTCTTTGGCATCCTAATGAAGCATAAACTCGGATTCCATATCCTACTTCATGCTTGGGGGCTAGAGGATATGATATAACATAATGGAAAAAACAAGAGTTGGAATTCCGACTCACATATTGCTCCCGGGTGAGTTTATCTAAACCCGCGTTCAATTCAGCGGCCACCTTCTCGGCAAGAGTAAGAGGGATCACTGGGGCTGTTGGAAGCTCGCTAGTCCTAATCCTCTCGTCGTGAAGGCGGACTTGAGTGAGAAGGTCAGAGAACTTGACGTCCTCTGCTTCTTGCGCTTCCTCCTCAGGGGATAAATGGCTTTTGTCCAGGACTTGCCTGGCCAGCCGCTGGGTCTCCTCTACAGATTTCCGGGTCAAGCCAAACTTGGCAAGACCCGGATTGCCGAGGAGGTTTTCGGCGAAGACTTCAGCCGAGGGATCATTACCCGAAGAGGGTTCACCCTTATCTTGAGCTGACGCACCCACGGTGATGTCAGTTTGCGACCCAAGGATCGCAGGCTCCGTTTGAAGAGCCGGATCTTCTGCAACATCCGACGAGATAACCGGAGTTGCAGAAGGTTGAGGGACCGGAGTCGGAGGAGCCACGACAGGCGAAGCTATGGTAAGCTTCGTCTGGCGTAAGGGCTTCGAAGAAATCCCTTTCCCCTTGCCCTTGATGATCGATTTTGCTCTGAGAAGGTAACAAAGTCGGAAATGTTACATCTCGGAAAGAAGTTTGATTCAAGTACAAAGATGGATAAATTGTGACTGAAAAGATACCTCTTCACGACAGGCACCTCCTTTGTGCCAACCGCTACTGTCGGAGCTTTGCGCTTCTTGAGCGCAAGATCCGGCAGTGGAACTACTTCCACCTCCTGAGAGAACTCCGGAGGGTATCCTTCGAGCGGAGCAAGTTCCGACTCGGGGATGTCAGCAAGCTGAAAACAAGAAAACATATCAGTGTTGCAATATAACTCGAAGATAGAAACACATAAAAGATGTGATGATGAAAGCTTACCGGCACCACAGGGTTTTCCGCCGTGTGCATGTCCAGAGAAACCTCCGGAATCCGCCTTTCGATTCGCTCCTTGATCAGCCACTTGATTTGGCTTATGTAGCCTTGAGTGGTGTAGGATTTGGGGATGATGCGGAGGGAGTCGGTTAGAGAAGACATGATGGAGTGCATCAGTCTATCCCCGTGGTACTGAAGTGGCTGGATCCAACGTGAGACCCAACACTGGACCAAGTCGGATCCCTTTAGACCATTGTGCTTGATCAGATATTTGATCCGCCTCTTAGCGAGGATCAGATCATCAGTGAGAGCCGGAGCAGCCTCGTCCCAGGAAAGCTAGGCCGTGGCGGCTCCGTCAACAAAAGCCGGCAAAGCAGTGGCTTTGTCGGGAGCCGGAATATCCCTATGGTAGAAAAAAGTGGCTGGCCATTGTTTGACCGAGTCACTGGCAGAAATTTTGGGATTTGCCCGGTCTCGTCTAAGAGAAAAACTAATGGTTCCGATGATGTAAGGAACACCGGCAGTGATGGAATTCCTTCGGACATGGAAATAAAACCAGAAGAGAAGCAAACTCGGCCTAATGTCGAGAAAGCCCTCGCAAAGCGCAGCGTATGCGCTCATTTCTAGAAGAGAATTGGGAGGAAGATTATGGAGTTGAACTCCATAGTGATCTATCACCTCGGAGAAGAACCTCGAGGGAGGAAAAGACAGACCTCGGTCCAGATGGGTGCCGAAGTGGACTCGCTCGCCCTCGAGCGGGTTGGGCACGGTTTCACCAGAGCCGCTCCGCCAGTCGCCAGCGACGAGAAGCCCCTCCTTCTCCATGTTCTTGAGGCCTGCTTCGTCATGGGCACAGGGGATCTAGATTCCCCTGTAGCTTTCTTTCTCTACTGCAGCTTCCGCCTTCGCCGCCGCCGCTGCTGCCGCCAGACCGGAGGAAGAATATGATGAAGCCATTTTCTCCGGTGAGAGGGTGACCTTAAAGGGGCGGCGCTGGGAGTTTCTGTGGGGGAAGGACGAGGAGGCTCGGTGCACGCAGGAAGATTGGGAGGAAAGGAAACGACAAAGGACTGGTGGAAAGGAGAAGAATAAATCCGAACCCCTTATATCCACCTACCTGCGCTAAGATTCGTGCAAACGCTATAGTGTAACCGCCACACGTCGTGAAAAGAACTGGTAAGGACCCGTGCGATGATTGCGTCGCCTCGATCTCCACGCACGCATTGAAACGTCGCCTCGGTTCCACGGATCGCGGACCCACCAACGGTCGTGTTGACAGAACACCTGTCAGATGACGTGACTTGACCATGTTTGTGTCAGGTGGCGTTAGAGACTAAGTTCCGGCTTAGTTCAAAATCGAGCTGGAAAATCTGAGTAACCTACTTATAGGTCCGACTTATTTTTAAGACCCGGATCGTATCTTTTGTTGTGAAGTTTCAGGAACCCTTCAAGATTCTGCAAGCCGATGATTAAGCTAGATGATGATAAATCCGACTCTGGATCTTGGAGGCCTCCGAGGGCTGCTGTTGGGGATATACTTTCCGGTATCCTCACAGTTCCTCACTGACCAGGGTGGCCCACTTCGGGTTAGAGCTTTGCTTCACGGGCGGCCCAGTCAGGGAGAAAGACGGAATCCAATCCGGCTACAGGAAGGCCCAGAAGACTTACCGACTTAGGCCCATAATGTTACTTGTAGTTCAAGATGTACTCTATAACCGACTCTTAGACGTAGCCGGATAGATCTCTCCTGTAAACCCTAGGCCGGATATCTATATAAGCCGTCCTAGGGAGAGCCTTTAGGGCACCTCAATACTTTAGACCCTCAACTCACACAGGCGAAACCCTTGTAACCCATATTCCGGCTCTGCCGTATTACTGGATTGCTAGCAGGAGTAGGATCCATCCAAAGCCGGCGGATTCGAACCTGGGAAAACTTGTGTGCTCACCGTTCCGGAACACTGTACGTCTCACACCCCTCTCTTCCGCACGCCTCGAGGACCCCCTCATGGCGTACTTGTCATCAATCCGACGACACTGGGCACTACATAGGTGGACATCATCAAGAGGTAGCCTCAGCTCAAACCTCTCCCGCGAGGGAACAGGAACTAATGCATATAAACTTCCGGCTAAGCCCTACCCAATTCAGGTGTTATGGTTGTATGGTAATATTGGAATGGTATCGCATCCAAACCCAACCATCCGTTTTTATAAAGGGCTAAGGCTCATGCCTCAACATTTTCATCATCAAATCCATTTGTGTTTCACAACACCTGTCAAAACATTTCAATAGAGTGACTCATCATTCCATGGTTTTCATAATCATTTTCACCAAGTATTCCCATCTAAAGTGATCAAGTTTTATGCTTAGCACTAGCCACTAAGTTAAGAGTGTTCACTAATGAGGGATGCTAATCTTCAATCTCATGCCATAGAATGACATCTAGTATAGGTCTAGTTTTATACTCTTTATGCTATCTATACTATCTTTCCAAAATACTCACAAAGCACTATCTAAAAGTAAAGAACTTTAGTAAAGGAAAAAGAATAAAGCTTGCAAGTAAAACTTGGGATGGGTATAAATCAAAGGTATATAACCAAAGCATGCCTAATGCAACTTGCTTAGGTTAAAGCTTGCATGGTTAACTTGTATAATTCTAGCTTTCTTAGTAATGATGGCTTGCATAGTTAAGAAACTTGCAAGTGTTAGCTTGCTAATAATAGCTTGCCTTGATTGGTGCAGTGATTGAAGTTTTCTTCGTCTTCTTCAGGGTAGAACTCCTCCTCCTCATATCCTTGGTCGGTACTATCGTCTATAAATGAATACGGGGTACACAATCACCAAACAATACTTAACTAATTCTACTTAGCACACTAAGGCTCACACTTGATAATCTAGCGTCATCACAAACATCACATGAAATAAAGAACTAGTTTTTATTTATCTTATTTTAGAAAAGTAATTTCTACTCATTGAGATTAATTAAGATTTAATATTCTCCAAATAGAATATGGGATCATGTGGACACATGTCATCACCACATATTCTAATACATGGGAATGTGATTTAAAGTGTTGGTCACATTTTATAAAGTTTAAGGTTATCCTTTAATAGATTTAAAGTGACTAGAAATGCCCTAATAGCATTTTTTTGGTAATAGTCCAATGTCATCGCATGCAAACCTAGATATTTTTACATATTCAGATAGATATTGTCAAATGTGAATTTTGAGAGTTGGAATCAAGTCAAAAGCTATTATGGTTGATTTTTGAATAATGTTTGAAGTTGCAAAAGTATCTGTCTTGTTATTTTTACTAAAGATGATCTCTAACTCCAAATGATTTAAATCCAACGGGCTTGGATAGATATTTTAATTATATTTCTAACAAAATTTGAATCATACAATTTGGTTTAGTGAAACTCTCTGAATTGATTTTTGAATCTAGGCACAAAATATGGTTTTAACTAAATTGGAAAATCAATATTTGAATTTCTTGGGCTGCGCGGGAAAGCTAATTGGGCCAGCCCAGCTACACTGCACAACACAGCAGGCTACTGATAGATGGGGTCCACCAGTCAGCGACTCTTCTAACACGAAACGGTATCGACAAATCTGAGCCGTGCGATTAGAAGGTAGATCAATAGCGGAGAGTCACCATCGACGACGAACTGCTCCGGCGAGGAAAATGACCTAGCGCGGTAGTGGGGGTCAGGCGGGGCTCACCTAGGCTCCAGCTAGGGTTGGTGATGGGCGCGATCGACGTGGTAGACGACAGCGAGGCGAGGCGCGGTCACCGCAGGGCTTGGGGTGGTTGAAATCGGTGACGCCCTTTTCCTCCAGCAACGGCGGGCTCCGATCAAATTCTGGTGCGGTGGTGCTCGCCCTGCTCCGGGGAGAAGTGGGGGAGGGTCAGTGAGAGGTGGTGAGTGGAATGGTGTGGAGAAAAGAGGCATGGGTGGCCTCCTTTTATAGTGCGGCGCGAGCTCGATGGTGGCATCGCTACAAGCGGCTATTGTCGCGGCGGAGGTAGGTGGATGGTGTGGTGTTCCCTAGCAGTTCTTACAGGCATAAATGCGAGGCGTGGGGTGGTGTGGTTCGGTTAGGAGCGTGCGGTGCTCCGCGTGGGCGCTGAGGTGTTTGTGGCAGCGTGCAGCCGCTGCGGGTCACGCGGTGGCGAACGAGGTAGTCTGCTAGGGTGCTGTGATCATGGCGGGCGGGCGCGTGCGCGGTGAGGGCAAAGCGTGGTCTGGGCAAGCTGGTCGGGCACGGCGAGCTGGCGTGCTCTAGACATCGCACAGAGGCACGGTGCACGGTGTAGCTAGGGTGGTCCAGGGCTCAGCTAGGGTCATGGCCTGGATAAGGGGTGGCGGTGGAGAGCGGCGTGTCTGGTGCATGTCGTGGGTGAGGCTGGCGAGGCTCTTGGCGTGCTTCCCACTATCGGCCAGCGACGACCACAAACGGGCGGCGCTCCACTGTGCAAACGGTGAAGGGGGCAGCTAGTCTGGGGCTTGGTTCGACTCAAGGGGGACAGGGGAGTGAAAAGAAGACCAATTGGTCGATGATTACTATGCACAACAGTGAAGTTAGGCAGCGGGTTAATCTATGTAGTTAAGGTGTTTGATGATATGGCCGCTTGAAATGAAGTTTGGAAATTTTGATTCAATTTTTTTGAGTGATCTTAAATTAAGCTTGAGAGTCTATGTTTGCTTGGAGAGGTCAAGGGGAATTGATTTGGTAGGTTTTTGAAAAAGTGGGATCTTAACATATGAACTAGATTCAATTTTCATCTGTCCATTAAATTAATTTGCTAGATGTTTTTGTAACTTTGTAAAGTGGGCCTTGATACACTTTTACTTGGTCTAGCAAGGGGTGAATAGAAGTAGAAAAGTTTCTGTTAGAAATCTTCTTCTAGGAACACCTAAAGTGACCTAGTGGTTGATTTTGGTCAAAATGACCATTTGCTTTATTTATTCATATTTGATTTCTTTTTCTTTTGAATTTGTTTGTACTTGGTCTAGATGATGTAGTGTTCATCCTTAAACCATTTCACAACATTTGTAACAATCAAGCATGGCATTTTCAATCAATTCTACACTAATGCAAAACACACACATGCCTTCATACTCATTTTATTAATAACAGTTTTTGTTAACCCTAAACTTGGGTGATTTGAACTTGGTAATCTTGATTAGAAGTTTTGTGGTGTTACAAACCTTCCCTCCTTAAACAAAATCTCCTCCCGAGATTTAAGAAAAAAACTAGGAACTAAAGAGATCTGGGAACTCGGTCCTAATATAATCTTCTTGCTCCCAGGTAGCTTCTTCTTCGGTATGGTTGCTCCATTGGATCTTGAGAAATTTGATATTCCGGGTCCTGGTGGTTCTGAAAGCTTCTTCCAAAATATGAATGGGCACTTCATGATACGTCAGATCCTTGTTGATATCTATGGCTCGGTGATCGATGTTCTTGAATACTTCGGTCTTCTCCGGAACTTCTAGGCATTTGCGAAGTAACGAGATATGGAACACATCATGGATGGCTGACATTTCCTCTAGCAGTTCCAGTTGATAAGATACTTCTCCTTGGCGATTCAGAATCTTGAAGGGTCCAATATATCTGGGGGCTAACTTTTCTTTCAGTTGAAAACGTTGCATTCCCTTCAAAGGTGATACTTTGAGATACACAAAATCTCCGACGTTGAAAGTCAAGTCTCGACGTCTCTTGTCAGCATAACTCTTCTGTCTGGACTAGGTGGTCTTGAGGTGCTCACGGACTTTGTGAACATTCTCTTCGGCTTATCGTAGGATATCGGGTCCAAAAATCTGACTCTCTCTTACTTGCGACCAATTCAAGGGGGTACGACACTTTCTTCCATACAGAAATTCAAATGGGGCCATTTGCAAACTGGCTTGATAATTGTTGTTGTATGAGAATACCACGAAAGGCAGACAATCTTCTCATTTTGATCCATACTCTAACACACAAGCTCTCAACATATCTTCTAAGATTTGGTTGACTCTTTCAGTCTGTCCATCGGTCTACGGGTGATAAGCTGTGCTGAAGTTCAGCTTGGTTCCCAATCCTTCTTGGTCTTTCCGCCAAAATCTTGAGGTAAACTGGGTTCCTCGATCCGACACGATGGTCTTAGGGGTTCCATGCAAACTAACGATTCTAGCAATGTACAACTCTGCTAGCTTCGAACTCTAGTAGGTGGTCTTGATAGGTATAAAATGGGCTACCTTGGACAGTCTATCAACTATGACCCAAAAAGAGTCATTTCCCGTACTAGATGTAGGCAAATCGGTGATAAAGTCCATTCCAACAGAATCCCATTTCCATTCCAGAATCTACAATGGTTACAAAAGTCCTGCAGGTCTCCGATGTTCCGCTTTGACTCTTTGATAGATATCATACTTGGCGATGTAGCTTCCGATTTCTCTCTTCATCTTGTGCCACCAAAATTGCTGCTTCAAATCCTGATACATCTTCGTTCCTCCGGGGTGGATATAATAACGAGTATCATGAGCTTCTTGCATGATAACTTGTTTCAACTCTGAATCTGCTGGCACATAGATACGTCCTTTGTACCATAAAACTCCTTCTTCATCCTTGGTGAATCCGGGTACCTTCCTGATATGTTGCAAACGTATCTATAATTTTTGATGTTCCATGCTTGGTTTATATCTACTTTCTTATGTTTTGCCCACACTTTGGAGTACTTTTTATACACTTTCTTGGACTAACCTATTAACAAGATGCCATAGTGCCAGCTGCATGTTTTTCTGCTATTTTTGGTTCCAGGAAAATCAGAAAATGAATATTCTTCGAATTGGACGGGACAAAAGCCGAAGTCAATATTTCACCGAGGGGGACACGAAGCCAGAATACGAGACAGAGAGGGGCCAGAGGGCTGCCACACCACCTGGCCACACAGCCAGGCCTAGCCCGCGCCAGGTGGTGGTGTGGCCGCCCAGGGCACCCCCTTGACCTCCCCTTTCGCCTATAAGATGCCTCCAATACAGAAACCCTAAGTACCCGATCAAAATTCCACGAAAGAATCTATAGTCGCTGTCATCTCCATCCCTAGATCGGGAGGGATCTGAAGCTCTTCCTAGCACCCTGTCAAAGGGGAGAATTCAACCTGGAGGCCTTCTTCATCACCATGCCTGCATCCGGTGTGATGCGTGAGTAGTTCATCCTTGGACTACGGGTCTGTAACACCCTCGAATCGGCCCTATGCAAGTTTTATCCCTTTCCACCAAACCTGCATAGACGATTCAAGGACGCCCACCAGGCACTTTCGTGCGGGTGAAAAACGATGTAATACCATTACACAACAGTCCTCGATGGGACCCACAGAACAGATATATATACATCACGACTCCAAGAGTCAAGAATACAGATATACACTACAAAGATCCAAATAACCTTGAAAACGATACAATGTCCGAGTACGGACAAGATGCAAATGGGGCTAAGAGCCCTGCAGAATAACCAATGGCGTCCATAACCCTGCCCAGGCCAAGCCGGAAGGGTAACCCTGCTAACAACGTCGATCTCAAACCTGCTAAAACAAAGGGGGTGCCGACAGAGGGCAAAGGAAAAATAGGAGCGTCAGTATTGAGGCCAGTACATGGTGAGGCTAGAATTTGGTGGCTCTCGCCTACATAGGTATGGTGGACTAAAGCGGCAACACAGCAGCACTAAACAACCTATAGAGACTCAGTAAAACTGGCGGCTATTAGAGAGGGATAAGAAAGACCTATTTGGATCCAACCTGATACTAACACCGAACATACCCATCCTGGAATTTCCCCCTCGAGACCAAACGAGGAAGTCAAACCGAGGAAATCACACAGTTGGCAGTTTTATTCATTCCATTATAGTTGAAGCACTTACTAGTCAGATATAGATAGCATGAGTCATCCTGAAGCATAAGTAGTGGCAGTTTTAATTAACCATTCCGTGGTAGTTGGATCATTTACTAGTTAGATATAATTGTCCTGAGGAATCCCAAAACCCAGCAGTTGTTGGCACTTTTATCACATTCCATTGGAGTTGCAATACTTACTAGGCAGATATAACAAGACACAAGGAACCCCAGCTCCACCAGCCGTTGGCATTTTTAATATCCATTCCATTGTAGTTAAGCTGAATTACTAGTCACATATTAAGTCAAATTTATAGCACTACTTTAGTTATGCTTGTCTATGATCGAGATACTGTGCTCCAAGTCGTCCATAACCGCGGACACGGCTTTCAGAAAGATTTACCCTGCAGGGGTGCACAAATAGCAACACACACACGATCAACCTCGGAAAAAACGAAATCAAAACCCAACAAGGCTTTCACGACAAAGCAATCACAGGATTCATAAAATATTTCAGGGGGCCACCCCACTAAGCTACCTGCAACGAAGTTGGCCGGCTCCGAGACGGACCCAGGGTTTGTGTCAATGGCTGTAAATGACTAGGAACCCGAAAGTGTGACTGGGCTTGTCGATACCGCGAAAACATTCCACGTTCCAAAATAGTACAGGTGCTCCACGCACAATCGTAATTAAAGCAGTAAAGGATGGCATAAGTACAGGATAGTAATAAAACCCCAAACTAGTTTGTGGCCCCAAGAAATAAGAAATGAGTCAAGCTCTGGGTAAGGGGGATTCATAGAGTCTCCCGTATGTGGATAGTGCGAAAATTCAAGGAACAGGTATCAAGTACTCGGGGCCTACGGGACACAAGTGGACATAAAAACCAAATAGCATATATTGCCCACCAGTGCCACTTTCATTAGTTATCACAACAATTTGATAGTTGTAATTAAAGACATGATCATCTCCACCATAAACATCTGCCAGCATTCCAACAACTGTGGTACTCGACAACATGAGACCGCACCTGAGCAAGCAACTACGACTCGCAAGGCTAGCTATCTACCAAACACAAGTAATAGGAGGTGTCCAAGGCAATATAGAGGCTGCACAGGGTATAACTGGTGTACGGAAAACTAAAGCATTGCGACACGGATAGCAATAGATCAACAGGAGGAAATAAAGACTATAAATGCAAAATAGGTAGAAGGGGGAGAGATGCTCGCCTGGGAAAACACTACCGACGGACCATATCCGAAGAACTTGTCGATACTCGCATCCACTCATCGGCCTAATCCGCGAAGAAGCAAACACTAGAAGAAACACGGATGCAGTATTTAATACTACGGCAGAAGATCCGGCATGATTATGATATGATGCAGATGCGGTGCAATTAGGCGATATTAAGCGGAACCGGGGTCCCGACAATTAATTAAACGGTTCAAGTCATTTAACAACCCCGCAATTTAAATGTTGTATTAACAGGGCGAAACATGGCATCGGTTCGCTGCACAAATTTAAATGGAGTCCGGAATAAGACAACAATATTCCGCATATAGGCTCCATATTTAATTATTAGATGATTCGACATAATGCCCCAAACCCACATGATGAGATGTATGCAATCATGAACCATTTAATATGCGATAGTTGATAATGTCATATTATAAAAATAGAGGCTTAGGGTCACACATCTGGGTTCGGAAGATCTTGGGGTTCCGAGGGTTCGAGGGATCGGTCTTGGCAGGATCGGTCTTCAGGGTCTCGGCCATTGGTTTCGGGAAGGAGGACTCGTTGTTCGGTGAAGAAGAACTTCAGGTCGTCGGCTCCGGTAGAAGAACCTTTGGAGTCCATGTTGGAGTACTTGGAATCCATGCCGAAGGTCTTGGGATCTAGGACGGAGAACTTGGGATCGATGTCGGGGTCTTCGAGTGCTGGTGACTTCGGGAGATCATGTCGGAGGAATCGGTGTGGTGACGAACTTGACCAAAAACATGCACACAGATGGGATCAGGGCATTACACCTTATTGAAGTGGAGCGAACGATAGCATATCGTGCAATGCCAAGTTGCAGACATCCAACAACAGTAGCATAACACTTGTGCCCATGCCAACATATGAGCACACATGCTATCCTCAACAGCAACATACAAGGTTTCCATCTTGGTATTGACCAAGCAACACCAAGGTACAGAGGAGCCTGTGTTGTGGGTACAGGGCTCGAGCTTTAGGTGGTCATCGACGACATAGTACCACGGGGACGACGAGGGGCCAGGACTAGGTGGTGGACAGCCTTGCAGCGGCGGGGAGGCACGATCAGTGTCGACGAGCTTGGGCAGTTGCAGACAAAGAGGCGGTCTGGAACTGTAGGGACCCGCGAGGTGGGGCTCGGGGAGGAGACGGTGGCAGGCAGGTCTGCAGCGGAGAGGAGGACTCGCAGCGGCGAGGCTGTGGCCAGAGACGGGGGAAGGCGCGCAGAGGGCGGAGCCTGAGGGCCGAGGTGGCGAGGTTGAGTCGACGGTGACAGAGGAGAGCAGAGGCGGTGATGAGCCTCGCGCGGGGCTGGGCACGGCGAAGGGGCGGCCCGGTGGTGGCACAGACAGGAGGTGCCGGGGATGGTCGGAGGCGAGGACGACCGGTGCGAGGGCCGGCCGGGGAAGCTCCTGTGGGCGGTGGCTCGCGGGTCAAGCTCGGGGAGGCGGCGGAAGCTGGGGGATGGCGGCGTCACGCGGCTGGTGGCGGTGGCGGACGAAGTCGCGGCCAACGGAGATGGTGGAGATGAGGCCGTCGGCGGGGCTCTATAGGCGGAGCTCCGGGGCAAGGGGGAGCTGGGGTGGAGCGGGACGGACGGGGCGGCGACCGGTGAGGGGGACGGCCGCGCGGCGGCGGCGCGGGGCGATGGAGGTGAGACTCCCGAGAGCTCGGAGAGAGGCGAGGGGTAGGTGGTGTGGGAGAGGGCCTGGGGACGCGTTGCGCAGGTGGAGGCGCAGGTGGGGCTGGCGACCAGGTGGGTGGCCTCGCGGGGATGCGTGCGTGCGTGTGTGCCTGTGGGTGTTGGTGTGGGGATGTGGGCAGGAGTGTGTGTGTGGGTGGGGCCAGCGGGGTGACGTGGCGCGCTGCGAGTGGAGGGAGTGAGGTGGCGATGGGGTGTGCTGGCAGGAGGGGACCGGGCAGGAGGCGTGTCGCGGGCTAGGGCTGGCTCGCGTGCGCGGTGTGGGCGGGAAAAGTAGGCAGGTGGCGGTAGGGTACGCGCCCAGGTGGGGCTGGGGGAATCCCGGGGTGGCTGGCGGCTGTGTGTGGCGGGTGGCGGCTGGCAGGGTGAGAGAGAGAGAGACAGAGTGAGAGAGAGTGGCGGCGGGGTGGGGAGATGGTTTGGGGTTAGGGTAGCCGGTTAGGGTTTGTATAGGTAGATGGGCTAGGGTTGTAGGCCCAGCTGCCTCCCTCTAAAAGATTTTTATTTTTAGAGGCTTTTATAAATAGTTTCTATACAAATAAAAGGCCCGGAAAAGACCGGAGTTTTTATTTGAAATTAAGACACGGGATATTTAGAAAACAAAACTAGGCTTTTAGAAAATAGTTTTAGACAAAACATATGCATGATGATGATGATGCTCAAATGCAATGTGGCATGATGACATGAGCAAGCGGTCATGATGATGCAATGCACAAAAAACACAGCGATTTTCTAGTAGTGGTTTTAGCGGGCTGCCACAATTCAACACCACTAACAATGGATCTCGCCCTCGAGATCCGCCTCATGGTACCGGGGAGAAGGCTGATGACCTGAATCTTCTCTCTTCGTGTAGATCCTCGCGACACCACTAACAAGAGGCCGTTGTCCGTGATCATCGAGAGAACACTCCGGGAACAAAGGTGAAGGGAAAGGTATCAACAAATAAAGCCACCTCGAACTTCGATAGAAAGAGAGAACCGATGCATTCTCATCCACTTCAATGTACACGAGCAAATAGACTGAGTAGTCGGCATGGGGGCCAATCCATCACGCACCAAAACTATTACTCCGCACAATCAGTGGAAAAGCGTGCAACCATTCTTGGAATCAGACTAAAGATCTCAACAAGCGAGGTTCGGAACAAAGGAGTGAGGCAGGCTCTACATCTGATCTGGCGTAGATGATGTCGTCGCATCGGAAAACACCGGAAGGCACAAACAAGGAACAAAGAATGGTACCACAGATAAAGGATCTCTCAGATAGCATGAAGTCCGGAGGTAGAAGCACCGTTGCCAAAGGAGGAAGCGAAACCCTGAAGGTACAACGGAAACCCAACCACGAGAATTCCTGGACTCGAAGAAAAGATAAGAGAACAGATCCAAAACACGCAGAGGTGAGAGGAGAACAGCAGTAAGGAGTAAAAGCAGACCTAATCAGATCTATCCAACCGATTTTCCAAAATAGTTTTGACACTCTAATTCGGCCATTAGCTAGGTTATCCTACAGGCTGGACTTGTGGGGTATCACAACTGCTGAGCTCTGATACCACTCTGTAACACCCTCGAATCGGCACTATGCAAGTTTTAGCCCTTTCTGCCAAACTCGCATAGAAACAATTCAAGGACGCCCACCAGGCACTTTCGTGCGGGTGGAAAATGATGTAATACCATTACACAACAGTCCTCGATGGGACCCACAGAACAGATATATATATACAACACGACTCCAAGAGTCAAGAATACAGATATACACTACAAAGATCCAAATCACCTTGAAAACGATACAGCGTCCGAGTACGGACAAGATGCAAATGGGGCTAAGAGCCCTGCAGAATAACCAATGGCATCCATAACCCTGCCCAGGCCAAGCCGGAAGGGTAACCCTGCTAACAACATCGATCTCAAACCTGCTAAAACAAAGGGGGTGCTAACAGAGGGCAAAGGAAAAAAGAGGAGCGTCAGTATTGAGGCCAGTACACGGCGAGGCTAGAATTCAGCGGCTCTCGCCTACATAGGTATGGTGGACTAAAGCGGCAACACAGCAGCACTAAACAACCTATAGAGACTCAGTAAAACTGGCGGCTATTAGAGAGGGATAAGAAAGACTATTCGGATCCAACCTGATACTAACACCAAACATACCCATCCCGGCATTTCCCCCTCGAGACCAAACGAGGAAGTCAAACCGAGGAACTCACATAGTTGGCAGTTTTATTCATTCCATTATAGTTGAAGCACTGACTAGTCAGATATAGATAGCATGAGTCATCCTGAAGCATAAGTAGTGGCAGTTTTAATTAACCATTCCGTGGTAGTTGGATCATTTACTAGTCAGATATAATTGTCCTGAGGAATCCCAAAACCCAGCAGTTGTTGGCACTTTTATCACATTCCATTGGAGTTGCAATACTTACTAGGCAGATATAACAAGACACAAGGAACCTTAGCTCCACCAGTTGTTGGCATTTTTAATATCCATTCCATTGTAGTTAAGCCGAATTACTAGTCACATATTAAGTCAAATTTATAGCACTACTTTAGTTATGCTTGTCTATGATCGAGATACTGTGCTCCAAGTCGTCCATAACCACGGACACGGCTTTCAGAAAGATTTACCCTGCAGGGGTGCACAAATAGCAACACACACACGATCAACCTCGGAAAAACCAAATCAAAACCCAACGAGGATTTCACGACAAAGCAATCACAGGATTCATAAAATATTTCAGGGGGCCACCCCACTAAGCTACCCGCGATGAAGTTGGCCGGCTTCGAGACGGACCCAGGGTTTGTGTCAATGGCTTTAAACGACTGGGAACCCGAAAGTGTGACTGGGCTTGTCGATACCGCGAAAACATTCCACTTTCCAAAATAGTACAGGTGCTCCACGCACAATTGTAATTAAAGAAGTAAAGCATGGCATAAGTACAGAATAGTAATACAACCCCAAACTAGTTTGTGGCCCCAAGAAATAAGAAATGAGTCAAGCTCTGGGTAAGGGGGATTCATAGAGTCTCCCGTATGTGGATAGTGCGAAAATTCAAGGAACAGGTATCAAGTACTCGGGGCCTACGGGACACAAGTGGACATAAAAACCAAATAGCATATATTGCCCACCAATGCCACTTTCATTAGTTATCACAACAATTTGATAGTTGTAATTAAAGACATGATCGTCTCCACCATAAACATCTGCTAGCATTCCAACAACTGTGGTACTCGACAACACGAGACCGCACCTGAGCAAGCAACTATGACTCGCAAGGCCAGCTATCTACCAAACACAGGTAATAGGAGGTGTCCAAGGCAATATAGAGGCTGCACGGGGTATAACTGGTGTACGGAAAACTAAAGCATCGTGACACGGATAGCAATAGATCAACAGGAGGAAATAAAGACTATAAATGCAAAATAGGTAGAAGGGGAGAGATGCTCGCCTAGGAAAACACTACCGACGAACCATATCCGGAGAACTTGTCGATACTCGCATCCACTCATCGGCCTAATCCGCGAAGAAGCAAACACTAGAAGAAACACCGGATGCGGTATTTAATACTACGACAGAAGATCCGACATGATTATGATATGATGTAGATGCGGTGCAATTAGGCGATATTAAGCGGAACCGGGGTCCCGACAATTAATTAAACGGTTCAAGTCATTTAACAACCCCACAATTTAAATGTTGTATTAATAGGGCGAAACATGGCATCGGTTCGCTACACAAATTTAAATGGAGTCCGGAATAAGACAACAATATTGCGCATATAGGCTCCATATTTAATTATAAGATGAATCGACATAATGCCCCAAACCCACATGATGAGATGTATGCAAGCATGAACCATTTAATATGCGACAGTTGATAATGTCATATTATAAAAATAGAGGCTTAGGGTCACACATCTAGGTTCGGAAGATCTTGGGGTTCCGAGGGTTCGAGGGATCGGTCTTGGCAGGATCGGTCTTCAGGGTCTCGGCCATCGTTTCCGGGAAGGAGGACTCGATATTCCGTGAAGAAGAACTTCGGGTCGTCGGCTCCGGTAGAAGAACCTTTGGAGTCCATGTTGGAGTACTTGGAATCCATGCCGAAGGTCTTGGGATCTAGGACGGAGAACTTGGGATCGATGTCAGGGTCTTCGAGTGCTGGTGACTTCGGGAGATCTTGTCGGAGGAATCGGTGTGGTGACGAACTTGACCAAAAACATGCACACAGATGGGATCGGGGCATTACACCTTATTGAAGTGGAGCGAACGATAGCATATCGTGCAATGCCAAGTTGCAGACATCCAACAACAGTAGCATAGCACTTGTGCCCATGCCAACATATGAGCACACATGCTATCCTCAATAGCAACATACAAGGTTTCGATCTTGGTATTGACCGGGCAACACCAAGGTGCAGAGGAGCCTGTGTTGTGGGTACAGGGCTCGAGCTTCAGGTGGTCATCGATGACGTAGTACCACAGGGACGACGAGGGGCCAGGACTAGGTGGTGGCCAGCCTTGCAGCGGCAGGGAGGCATGATCGGCGTCGATGAGCTTGGGCAGTTGCAGACAAAGAGGCGGTCCGGAACTGTAGGGACCCGCGAGGTGGGGCTTGGGGAGGAGACGGTGGCAGGCGGGTCTGCAAAGGAGAGGAGGCGGTGAGGCTGCGGCCGGAGGCGAGGGAAGGCGCGCAGAGGGCGGAGCCTGAGGGCCGAGGTGGCGAGGTCGAGTCGGTGGCGACAGAGGAGAGCAGAGGCGGCGATGAGCCTCGCACGGGGCTGGGGCGCGGCAAAGGGGCGACCCGGTGGTGGCGCAGACCGGAGGTGCCGGGGATGGTCGAAGGCAAGGACGACCGGTGCGAGGGCCGGCCGGGGAAGCTCCTACGGGCGGCGGCTCGTGGATCGAGCTGGGGGAGGCGGCGGAAGCTGGGGGATGGCGGCGTCACGCGGCTGGCGGCGGCGGCGGACAAAGTCGCGGCCGACGGAGATGGTGGAGATGCGGCCGTCGGCTGGGCTCTGCAGGCGGAGCGTCGGGGCGAGGGGGAGCTAGGGTGGAGCGGGACGGACGGGGCAACAACCGGCGAGGGGAACGGCCGCGTGGCGGCGGCGCGGGGCGCTGGAGGCGAGACTCCCGGGAGCCCAGAGAGAGGCACGGGGTAGGTGGTGAGGGAGAGGGCCTAGGGAGGCGTTGCGTAGGTGGAGGCGCAGGTGGGGCTGGCGACCAGGTGGGTGGCCTCGCGGGGATGCGTGCGTGCGTGTGTGCCTGTGGGGGTTGGTGTGGGGATGTAGGCAGGAGTGTGTGTGTGGGTGGGGCCAGCGGGGTGACGTGGCGCGCTGCGAGTGGAGGGAGTGAGGTGGCGATGGGGTGTGCTGGCAGGAGGGGACTGTGCAGGAGGCATGTCGCGGGCTAGGGCTGGCTCGCGCGCGCGGTTTGGGCAGGAAAAGTAGGCAGGTGGCGGTGGGGTACGCGCCCAGGTGGGGCTGGGGGAATCCCGGGGTGGCTGGCGGGTGTGTGTGGCGGGTGGCGGCTGGCGGGGAGAGGGAGAGAGAGAGAGAGAGGCGGCAGGGTGGGGAGATGGTTTGGGGTTAGGGTAGCCGGTTAGGGTTTGTTTAGGTAGATGGGCTGGGGTTGTAGGCCGTCTGGCTAGGCCTTTTGGCCTGGCCGTCTGCCTCCCTCTAAAAGATTTTTATTTTTATTTTTAGAGAGGCTTTTATAAATAGTTTCTAGACAAATAAAAGGCCCAGAAAAGACCGGAGTTTTTATTTGAAATTAAGACACGGGATATTTAGAAAACAAAACTAGGCTTTTAGAAAATAGTTTTAGACAAAACATATGCATGATGATGACGATGCTCAAATGCAATGTGGCATGATGACATGAGCATGCGGTCATGATGATGCAATGCACAAAAAACACAGCGATTTTCTAGTAGTGGTTTTAGCGGGATGCCACAAGGTCCATATAGTAGCTAGATGGTTGGTTCTTCTCCTTTGTGCTACCATGTTTAGATCTTGTGAGCTCCGTTCATGATCAAGCTCATCTATTTGTAATCCTACATGTTGTGTTTGCGGCGATCCGATGGATATTGAGATGCTATTTCAGATTGATTATTAATTCTATCATGTCTTTGTTATTTGTGATCTTGCATGCTCTCCGTTGTTAGTAGATATCTTGGCCGAGTAGATGCTAGCAACTCCAAGAGGGAGTATTTATGCTCGATAGTGGGTTCATGCCTCTAGTAATCTGGGGAAGTGACAGAAATCTCTAAGGTACTAGATGTGCTGTTGCTACTAAGGAGAAAACAACAATCCTTTGTTCATAGAACAATCGTATTGTTTACTTTACGCGCATTATGTAATGAAATTATCTGTTGCTTGCAAATTAATACTGGAGGGGGTTTGGATTGATAACCTGAAGGTGGATTATTAGTCATAGATGTAGTTGGATTATGATCTATGTATAATGTTGTAATGCCCAATCAAATCTTATAGGAGTCAAGATGATTAGTATATGCATGTATGCTTTCTCGATGTTTGTCAATTGCCCTGCTGTAATTTGTTCACCCAACATGCCATTTATCTTAAGGAGAACCACCACTAGTGAACTATGGACCCCGGTTCTCTCTTTTACCATCAATCTACAACTATTTACTATTTTTTGTTTACTTTCTGCAAGCAATTACTTTCTTCCACACAATAGGTTTAATCCTTTATTTTCAGCAAAAACGGTGAGATTGACAACCTCACTGTAAGTTGGGGGCAAAGTTCTGTGGTCGTATTGTGCAGGATTCCAAGTTGTAAACAACACCTTGGAGGTGTTTCCTTGCTCCTACTGGTTCGATAACCTTGGTTTCATAATTGAGGGAAACTTGCTACTGTGCTCATCATACCTTCCTCTTGGGGTTCCCCAACGAGATCGACGTGTTGAGCCGATCATCAAGCTCTTTCTGGCGCCGTTGCCGGGGAGTTAAGGACATCTTCACAAGGGGAGTCCCTCATAACCAATCTCTTTACTTTGTTTTATTTGTTTTGCTTAGTTTATTATTTCTTTGTTTGCTTATTCTTTTTAATAAAAATATAAAAAAATTAGTTCCTACTATAGTTGTTATTTTCGTCGGTCTGTTATTGTCTTGCTTTATCATGCTTTCTATCAATGGTTGGTTTCTTTGAAACTGAATCTAATTGGCAAGGTGGGTTCACGGAAGAACAAAAATATTATTATAAGGAACACCGCTTGTCACAAAAAGGGAAACTCTTATGGGGACAAATTGATAAATTGAATGCCATTGCTAGAAACGTGTGCTCTACTTATAATGTTACTTCTTGCATTGATAAATCTTGTTGCTATAGGAGGTATAAACACCTCCCTTTTCAATGTGAGTATAATGATAATGTTACCATATCTTCTTATGTTAAAGGAAATTATGACTTTTATGATGTAGAACAAATTGAATAATTTATTGCATGGAAGGGTGCATTTGAACTTGCTAGTTTGCTTGAAAATACCGATGATTCACCTTATAAATATGAGGTTTATGATTTACTTAAATTTTGCTTTGATAATTACAAGGAAGAAAATGGCTACATTCTTGAATATATTAATAGATGCTTTCCACAAATGGAAGAGACTAATGCCTTGCATGAGCATATGGAAGAATAAATTGCTAAAACGGGAAGCTCATTAGATGAAAAAGAGGAGGAGAGTGATGAACAAAAGGAGGAAGAATGGATTAGCTACCCATGCCTACCTTCTAAT
This sequence comes from Avena sativa, assembly GCA_916181665.1. Taxonomy (NCBI): domain Eukaryota; kingdom Viridiplantae; phylum Streptophyta; class Magnoliopsida; order Poales; family Poaceae; genus Avena; species Avena sativa. The sequence continues at coordinate 432,541,254 of OV702286.1, read as the reverse complement.
GAGAGTAACTCTTTAATCCCTTACATTATTTGATTGTCCCCCATGCTTACCAAAGGAGGATGAATGCTATGCTCATGTTATCTATGATAATCCTTTATTTGTGCCTAACTTCGAAATGCATTGTACTAAAGAGTTTTGCTTAGAAAATGTTTGTGATAAAGCTCTAGACGATGGTCCTATATTGAATGATCAGTCATCTTGTTATAGAATTGTTAAAAGTGGGTTTGAAGGTTTTAATCCCACTATTTTTGAGCTTGATAAAAATTATGTGTTTGTAGATCATGAAAAGCATACTTTATGTGATAGTTATATTGTTGAGTTTATTCATGAGTCTTCTGAAAATTATTATGAGAGAGGAAAATATGGTTGTAGAAGTTTTCATGGTACTGAAACACCTCTCTATGTGCTGAAAGTTTTGAAGTTACTCTTGTTTTATCTTCCTATGCCTGTCACTTTGTTCTTTGTGAATTTATTTGCAAACAAGATTCATATGCATAGGAAGTGGGTTAGACTTAAATGTGTTTTGAATTTGCTTCTTGATGCTCTTTTTTACTTCAATTCATATTTCTTATGTGAGCATCTGCTCAAACTATCATGCCTAACTTAAAGGCGTTAAAGAAAAGTACTTATTGGGAGATAATCCAAAAGTTTTAGATGAGTCTTGGAAGTTATTACCTCTGTAATAACCGCTGCTTATCCTTTTTATTTGCTTTTTGTGCCAAGAGTAACCTCTAATGAGAGGGAAGTAATGCTTGAGAAAGTTGTTGTCCCGAAAAAAGATTTTTCTGCTTCACTGTAAAAATTCGTGTAAAATCTCTGTACATCGTTTTGAGGCGTAAATTTTTGTGTTTCTTCCCCAGGTTGTTATCTAACTTTCTTTAGTTCAGCACTTGTCGATTTGAGCAACAGAAGGTCTTCTAAAAAATTGGTTTTTACCTGCTGGTCTGTTTTGATAGATTTCTGCCATTATTTGCATTTGCTTCTTGTTGATTCCTTTTTGGGTTCTCTTTGGGGATTTGAGCTTTTCAAGGGAAGTGCTACACTAGTTTGTGTTTTCATGGAAGTTTTATTGGTGTTGAAACTAAACCCAAAGACTTATTATCTTGAGTGCACTAATGTTGCTAATAAAGATTGTGTGAAGTTTTGTATGAAGGAAAAAAATTCAGGTGTATAGAAAGAGTGATGTAATGAGATGAAGAATGGACTAAATCTCAAGCTTGAGGATGCCACTCGTGTCACCCCAAGAAATAACCAATAAGTACAAGCGTCAAAGCTTGGGGATGCCCAAGGCATCCCCTTCTTCATCAATAAAAATCTCAGGTTCCTTCCAAACACTTCATTTTTATTGTTTCATGCACAGTTGTGTTGTTCTTGGAGCGTATTTGTTTTGGTTTTGAATAAATTGGTTGGACCCCCTCTTTCTTACATTAGTTTTCAAATAGTTTGGTTTGGATTGGAAAAGAGTAGGAAAAGTTCATGCTTAAGTGGTAAAGAGAGCTTGTTTTTGACTGTGGCCTATGCTTTGTCATGTCATGATTGATATTGTTTTGGCTTTATGCTTAGTGATTTTTTATGTAGCATGACATGTTTTATGCAATTGAGATTGCTTAATGTGCCTTGAAAGAATCATGCATTGTTTTAGCATATTAAAGCATAGTATTGTGGTATTCTCCTTTGATGCTTTATTTGGGTTGACTTGGCGCATGCTCACACCATGTTATGACTATGCCAAGTCACCATAGCCTCGATGATCATTTAGTTTTTGACTTGTAATATCACTTTACACTTTAATTAATGATGTTTTGTCGCTTTGCATGATTATGGCCATTATTGCTTTCTTAATTGGTCGCTCCCAGTCTTTTGCTAGCCTCCATACCAAGTATGAGTTCCACTCATGCATCCAACTCCAAATAAAACCAAGTTATTCCAAAGAGTCCACCATACCTACCTATTAGCATTTGCTACTCCAAGTATATTCATGTTTTTATCTACCTTCCGAATTAAACTTGTTATGTGAAAATTAGTGATTAAAGCTCTCACGAACTTGATGGCACACTTTACTTTCTTGCACTTAATAATCTTGAACCATCATGTCCATCTTTGTTGCGTATATGCTTGCGCTTTATAAGTTGAAGTTAGCAGAACCATGTATCATGGGGAACACTTTCAACATTGCACTTATTATTCCGTTGATATCATGATTCTTTTGCTTATGGATCCCGATGGTGTGAAATAAAAGGGGAACTTGCAAGATCATGGAGTTTGTATGTGTGTTAGAGAAACGCCTAGGCCACTAGCCTAAGCCATGCCTAATCATGGCGGAAACTTGTAGCATAACCATAATGAGCACTCTATGAAGCATCCTCAATAAAAACCTATGCAAATAGCAAATAAAAAGATCGCTGAGATGCTCATTGTCTGCTTGCCTTGTCATTTTGATTATGGGATAGCTCCTGTATCATGTGCAAGGGGTACCCCGTTGGCGGTTCTCTATGATACATATGTACTTACAATGACAAAAGCTTACTTGTGACTAAAGTTGAGTAGCATGAGGTTCGGTACTCGTAAGTAAGGGGCATGAGATTTCAACTTATAACTTGTCAAGCATATCCTCTTAGTTGTGTCACTTTAACCTTAATCACCTAAAGATGCTTATGATAGGGGCAATGAGAGCTGAAAGCTAATAAGTACCATAATTTTTGGAAGATCTTTATGAGACTTGAATCCCTGCTTCCTTCTATGAAGGCATTTCTTTTACTTTTATGTTGAGTCTCCACCTTCTAGCTTTATGCACCTATTGAGAGAGCATAGTGGCCATTCTTAGTTCTATGTGCATTGTCCCAAGACTTGTTGATTGATGCATAACTTTGATATTGCTTGTTCTTAAACTATTTGTATCTAGTCACCCTTATAAACTTTGAAGGTGTCCTATGCATTTATGTTTGCTACTCTATGAGGGACAAGCTGAATGCCACTATGCTATGTTTTCTTTATGTGAAACAAACAAACGTCTTGCAAAGCATTGTTATTCATGAATCTTTTGTTTGTGCTTTTTCATGTTACAACATAGTTGCTATGTCTTATTGTTAGAACTTTATCTTTCATGCTATGTTGAAGTACTATGATCCCAGCTATTAATGTTTTACAAATACTTTGATCAAGTTTATGATGGTGCATGTCACCTCAAAAAATATCCTTTCTTTTTATCACTAACCTACTCGAGGATGAGCAGGAGTTAAGCTTGGGGATGTTGATAAGTTGCAAACGTATCTATAATTTAGATGTTCCATGCTTGGTTTATATCTACTTTCTTATGTTTTGTCCACACTTTGGAGTACTTTTTATACACTTTCTTGGACTAACCTATTAATAAGATGCCATAGTGCGAGCTGCTTGTTTTCTGCTGTTTTTGGTTCTAGCAAAGTCAGAAAATGAATATTCTCGGAATTGGACGGGACAAAAGCCGAAGTCAATATTTCACCGAGGGGGACACGGAGCCAGAATACGAGATGGAGAGGGGCCAGAGGGTCGCCACACCACCTGGCCACGCGTCTAGGCCTGGCCCGCGCCAGGGGGTGGTGTGGTCGCCCAGGGCACCCCCTCAGCATCCCCTTTCGCCTATAAGATGCCTTCGATACAAAAACCCTAAGTACCCGATCAAAATTCCATGAAAGAGTCTGTAGCCACCGTCATCTCCATCCCTAGATCGAGAGGGATCTGAAGCTCTTCCTGGTACCCTGCCGAAGGGGAGAATTCACCCTGGAGGCCTTCTTCATCACCATGCCTGCCTCCGGTGTGGTGCGTGAGTAGTTCATCCTTGGATTACGGGTCCATGTAGTAGCTAGATGGTTGGTTCTTCTCCTTTGTGCTACCATGTTTAGATCTTGTGAGCTCCGTTTATGATCAAGATCATCTATTTGTAATCCTACATGTTGTCTTTGTGGGGATCCGATGGATATTGAGATGCTATTTCAGATTGATTATTGATTCTATCATGTCTTTGTTATTTGTGATCTTGCATGCTCTCCGTTGTTAGTAGATATCTTGGCCGAGTAGATGCTAGCAACTCCAAGAGGGAGTATTTATGCTCGATAGTGGGTTCATGCCTTTAGTAGTCTGGGGAAGTGACAGAAATCTCTAAGGTACTAGATGTGTTGTTTCTACTAGGGATAAAACAACAATCCTTTATTCATAGAACAATCGTATTGTTTACTTTACATGCAATGGGTAATGCAATTATCTGTTGCTTGCAACTTAATACTGGAGGGGATTCTGATTGATAACCTGAACATGGATTATTAGTCATAGATGCAGTTGGATTACGGTCTATGTATAATGTTGTAATGCCCAATCAGATCTCACAGGAGTCAAGATGATTAGTATATGCATGTATGCTTTGTCGATATTTGTCAATTGCCCTGCTGTAATTTGTTCACCCAACATGTCATCTATCTTAAGGAGAACCACCACTAGTGAACTATGGACCCCGGTTCTCTCTTTTACCATCAATCTACAACTGTTTACTGTTTTCTGTTTACTTTCTGCAAGCAATTACTTTCTTCCACACAATACATTTAATCCTTTGTTTTCAGCAAAACCGGTGAGATTGACAACCTCACTGTAAGTTGGGGGCAAAGTTCTGTGGTTGTGTTGTACAGGATTCCAAGTTGGAAACAACACCTTGGAGGTGTTTCCTTGCTCCTACTGGTTCGATAACCTTGATTTCATAACTGAGGGAAACTTGCTATTGTGCTCATCATACCTTCCTCTTGGGGTTCCCCAACGAGATTGACGTGTTGAGCCGATCATCACTTCCCTGTACCAATACAACGCTTGGTCCCATCGATACTTGCATTTCCTTTCTGCGCTTCCTTGATCTGACTGATCAAAGTGGGTTGAAGTTCAATGCTAGCTAAAAATCCTTTGCTAACTAGCTCTGTTCTAAACTGCTCCAACTCTTCATGCAAACTTGGTTGAGCTTCTTTGATCATGGTGTTTAATCTACACGGCAATCTGCTAAGAGCATCCGCTACCACATTAGCTTTGCCGTGGTGATAGTGAATCAAGGTCATAATCGTTGATTAACTCTATCCATCTCCTTTGCCTCATATTCAACTCCTTCTGAGTGAAAATATACTTCAGGCTCTTGTGATCCGAATAAATCTCACAGCGGTTACCCATAAGGTAATGACGCCATGTCTTCAAAGCTAAATCTACGGCTGCTAGTTCAAGGTCATGGGTAGGATAGTTTTGCTCATCCTACTTCAGTTGTCTGGACAGATACACTATGACTTTGCCTTCTTGCATCAACACACATCCGAGACCAATCTTGGATGCATCACAATACACATCAAAAGGCTTCTTGATATCTGGCATAATCAGAATTGGGGCTGAAATCAATCTCTTATTGAGCTCTTAAAAACTTGCTTCACATTTGTCGGTCCATTCAAACTTCTTATCTTTCTTCAACAACTGGGTCATCGGTCTTGCGATGCTCGAAAATCCTTCAACAAACTTGCGGTAATATCCTGCTAATCCGAGGAATGCACGGACTTGGGTTTGAGTGGTTGGGGCTTTCCTTCTTCAACATCTTTGATCTTGGCAGGATCAACAACGACTCCTCCTGCTGACACAATATGTCCAAGGAATCCTACTTCCTTCAACCAGAATTCACATTTGCTAAACTTGGCATACAACTGATGCTCTCTAAGGGTTTCAAGGATAGTTCTCATGTGTAGCTCATGGTCTTCTTCTGACTTGGAATAGATAAGAATATCATCGATAAAAACAACGACAAACTTATCCAGAAAGTTCATAAAAATCTTATTCATGAGATTCATGAAATAAGCGGGGGCATTGGTTAATCCAAAAGACATGACCGTATACTCATACAATCCATATCTGGTGGTAAAGCTGGTCTTTGGAATATCCGTTGCACGAATCTTGAGTTGATGATAACCAGTTCTAAGATCAATCTTAGAGAACACTCTAGCACCAGTCAACTAATCAAATAGATCCTCTATCTTTGGCAGTGGGTACTTGTTCTTGATGGTGACATCATTCAACTTTCGGTAATCCGTGCACAAACGGTTACCTCCATCTTTCTTATCCACAAACAAAACAGGTGATCTCCATGGCGATGCGCTTGGTTGAATCAAACCTTTCGCTAGCATAGCATCAAGTTGCTTCTTCAGCTCCACTAATTCAGATGGGTTCATACTATAAGGTCTCTGAGCTATGGGTCCAGTCCCAGGAATTAGTTCAATGATGAACTCGATATCCCGATCCGGGGGCAAACCGGGCAATTCATCTGGGAATACGTCGGGGTATTCACAGACTACTCTGACTTGGTCAATGGTTGGTTGGGCTAGACTCTTGCTGCATTTGAATTGACGGGGCAAGGTCTCAGATACATGCTCTACCGATACTCCAAAGCTACTGGTCATGGTTATGGCTTTCTTGGCATAGTCGATCAATCCTTTATGTTTTGACATCCAATCCATTCCTAGTACTACTTCCAAACCGTTGGTTCCAAGTACTATTAGATTGGCACAAAAATCTATTCCATGTATTCTGATAGGTACAACCTTGCAAATTTTTCTAGCTTTTGTGGTTGAACCAGGTATTTGATCTATCATAACATGCTTCAATTTGGTTGGTTGAATCTAGTGCACGCAAATTCTTCTGTAACAAACGAGTGCGATGCTCCAGAGTCAAACAACACTCTTGCAAGTACTGAGTTAACAGAAAACATACAGAACACGACATCTGGCGCTTCCTGGGCTTCTTCAGCATTCATGTGGAACAGACGGCCGTTGCGGTTGAGCGAATTCCCTAGGGCAAATCTTCTTCCAGGCTGAACACGGCGCTGCTGCTGAGGTAGGGCATTCACATTGGTGGTGGCTGCAAGCTTCCTGGGACACTCATTGGAGTAGTGACCCTTGACTCCACATTCAAAGCAAGTAATCTGGGACTTGTCTTTGGCTGCAACAGGCTCAACATTGCTTCCAGTCCTTGGGGCAGTATTGTTGTTGTTGTTGTTGTTGGACTTGGGCGGTGCACGGTTGAAATTGTTGGAGTTGTCGGGGTTGTTGTTGTGGTTTCCTCCAGACTTCAAATTTCCTCCGCTACGATTGGGGTAGCTTGGATGGTTCATCGGGGGTCTATTGTTTCTCGGGGCATATCCTGCAGACGGGTTGGGGCGATACTTCTGGGTATTGTGGGACCCAGTCTGGTGCATCATTCTACGCTTGCGGTTTTCATTGGCTTGGTTGATCTTCCCTTCCATCTGGATGTCGGAATCCACTAGCTCTTCTAGATCCTCAAAACGGATGTTGACTAGAACAGTCCGCATTTCATCATGCAATCCATCCAAGAACCTTTCCTTCTTCTTGACTTCGGTATTGATTTCATCAGGGGCATATCTAGCTAAGGACAGAAATTTGTCACGGTACTCCACTACCATCATCCTTCCTTTCTTCAGTTCCCTGAACTCATCTCTCATTCTAGCGACCAAACCTTGGGGCACATGGGTGTGGCTACACTTTATCTTGAATGCTTCCCACGTCATCACCTAACCATGGTTCATAGTACGGGTGCTATTCCACCAAGCTCTTGCATCTCCTACCAGGTAGTGGGTGGCAAACAGTAACTTCTCATTGGCTTCAACTCCCGCGACTTCCAAATTGTTCTCCATGGTTTGCAACCAATCATCAACATCTAAGGGATCCTCAAACTTCCTAAAGATAGGGGGATTGGTATTCTGAAAGTTCTTAAGTTTGGATCCATGATGATCTTGGTTTCCATGGAGTTGATTATTGTGGGTCATCTGAGCTATCTGTTGAAGAGTGGCTAGGTTGGCTTGGCGTTCGGCTCTACTAGCTTCACGGTCGCAAACTAGCGTTTGCAGAATCTGCAACATCGGGTCCTGCGATGAGCTGCTTCCTCCTTGGTTTCCACAAGTCATCTGAAGATTGAGATAGATAATGAGGTAAGAGGGAAAGTTCTAAGGTTCATGGTTTTGTTTCAAAAGCTTTAAACTTTGAGTTTGACTTAGATTTTTCAAACTAACAACTTCCTCTCATTCATTCATTCACTCAAGCACACAATACAAACACACACCACACACAAATGGAAAACAGATGGTTTTAAGAACCATTCTGTGAAACTAAGATACAGTGGGACCGATACAAATCATTCCTATGGTAGTGATCAAGTGCATCTACTAATCATCAATGAAGTCGGAATCATCATTATTGGTGTAGAAATCCATGGCATCATCCTCCAGGTAGTCATTGTCATCACTGAGGTACGAGTAAAGATCTCCCCGGATGTCTTCACCTTCTTCCTCTTCCTTGGCTTCAAGCTGGACTTCTTGCTCACGGATGGTCTTCTCGAGGTCGGCCACCTCCTTGCGAAGATGAGCGATGGTGCGATCCTTCTTGTCGTGCTGACGACGAAGTGATTGGCGATCCTTGACGAGCATGGCGAGAGTCTGGTCCTTCTTGGCGGCAATGGCAAGGTTGTGGTTGGATTAGGCTCGAGCATTGTCCAATTCCTTCTGCCTATCATACAGCAGGAAGTCAAGGTTTTCCACCTAGCGCTTCATCTCTAGGTGACTTGGCATCTCCAACGGCATTCCCATAGAATCACGCCTTGCGAAGTGCGCAAAGCGAGTTCCTTGGATCAAGTTGATGTTTTGTCCGCACAGACAGGCAAGAGCTTCATGCATAGCACTGGCTAATCCATCTAGCCAGTTGTTCTCTCGCACGGTGAATTGAATGTTCAAAGAAAGGGGTGCTTCCATCTTGCCTCTGAGATCTGCAACTATCAGCCATTGTAGATCTCCTCCTAGGTGATCCTTGAGTTGGGCTCCGAAGAATTCCAGATGCGGGCACTCAAGGTACTCTGACAGTGCATCTAGATCCCTCTCAAAGATTAGTTGGCCTCCGTTGCCTAACTGGTAGAACTTGTAGTACTGAACTTCCATCTATAAGAATTTAGGATGAGTAAGTTAGTGAGGTGATCAAGTGTGTCAAATTTATGTAGTAATGTAAGAATTTTTGAGGAACATGAATTTTTCTGAAAGAACCAAGGATAAGAGTGGCAATAGGTTTTCATAAATACTCACTTCTTTTGTTTTGAAACTAAGTTTTTGTTCGGACGTTTGATACATTGCAAATGTATCTATAACCTTTGATGTTCCATGCTTAGTTTTATCTACTTTCTTATGTTTTGTTCACACTTTGGAGTACTTTTCATATGATTTCTTGGACTAACCTATTAACAAGAGCCACAGTGCCAGCTGCCTGTTTTCTGCTGTTTTTGGTTCTAGGAAAGTCAGAAAATGAATATTCTCGGAATTGGACGGGACAAAAGCCAAAGTCGTTATTTTACCGAGGGACACATGGAGCCAGAATACGAGACGGAGAAGGGCCAGAGGGCAGCCACACCACCTGGCAGCGCGACTAGGCTTGGCCCGCGCCAGGGGGTGGTGTGGCCAGCCCAGGCACCCCCTCGGCCTCTCCTTCCACCTATATATTGCCTCTGATATGGAAACCCTAAGTAACCGATCAAAAATCCACGAAAGAGTCTGTAGCCGCCGTCATCTCCATCCCTAGATCGGGAGGGATCTAAAGCTCTTCCTGGCACCCTGCCGGAAAGGGGAATTCACCTTGGAGGCCTTCTTCATCACCATGCAAGCCTCCGGTGTGATGCGAGAGTAGTTCATCTCTGGACTATGGGTCCATGTAGTAGCTAGATGGCTGGTTCTCCTCCTTTGTGCTTTCATGTTTAGATGTTGTGAGCTCCATTCATGATCAAGATCATCTATTTGTAATTCTGCATGTTGTGTTTGCGGGGATCCGATTGATATTGAGATGCTATTTCAGATTGATTATTGATTCTATCATGTCTTTGTTATTTGTGATCTTGCATGCTTTCCGTTGTTAGTAGCTATGTTGGCCAAGTAGATGCTAGCAACTCCAAGAGTTAGTATTTATGCTCGATAGTGGGTTCATGTCTCTGGTAATCTGAGGAAGTGACAGAAATCTCTAAGGTACTAGATGTGTTGTTGCTACTAGGGAGAAAACAACAATCCTTTGTTCATAGAACAATCGTATTGTTTACTTTACACGCAATTCATAATGCAATAATCTGTTGCTTGCAACTTAATACTGGAGGGGGTTCGGATGATAACCTGAAGGTAGATTATTAGTCATAGATGCAGTTGGATGGCGGTCTATGTATAATGTTGTAATGCCCAATCGAATCTCAAAGGAGTCAAGATGAGTAGTATATGCTTGTATGCTTTCTCGATGTTTGTCAATTGCCCCGCTGTAATTTGTTCACCCAACATGTTATCTATCTTAAGGAGAGCCACCTCTAGTGAACTATGGACCCCGGTCCTTTCTTTTACATTCAATCTACAATCAACTGTTTACTGCTTTGTGTTTACTTTCTACAAACTATTACTTCCTTCCATTCAATATGTTTAATCCTTTGCTTTCAGCAAAACCGATGAGATTGACAACCTCATCGCAAGTTGGAGACAGAGTTCTGTGGTTGTGTTGTGTAGGTCTCCACGTTGCTGCTGGCACTGGTAGTGCGCCCTGCCAATGTTCAGCTAGCTACACCTTTGGGGTGTTTCCTTGCTCCTACTGGATTGATAACCTTGGTTTCGTACTGAGGGAAAACTTGTTGCTGTGCTCATCATACCTTCCTCTTGGGGGTTCCCCAATGAGCTCGATATATTTTGGGCCATCAACGTCCATTCTAACTAGGGTCTCCTATGGTCAGGATAGCTCTGATACCAACTTGTCAACACCCGGATTTTTAATCCCAGATGCTTGTTATGCCATACATCGTAATCCCAGGATTACCATATTTGCGAGACATAACAGATTGGATATCACAGTACATCATCCATTACAAACCATAATAAGGTCTTACACAAATAAAGGATCTCATGATCCAGTCTTAATACAAACAAGCAGCGGAATAATAAGCGTAGTAGTGGGATCCATCTTCAGGGTCATAGGCAATGCTGACGATGGGAGATGATCCTAGTTGTTGTAGCCGTTCTGCTGTCCATCTTCGTGATAGTCCTCCTCATAGTCTGGCCACGGGAATAGCCAGGGACAAAGCCATGAGTACTCTTTAAGTACTCGCAAACTATCACTAACAAGTAAGGTAGTTCTAGTAGGAATCTTAAGCTCTAGGTTTATTTGCAAAAAGCCAGATTTATCTAAACCGAGTTCAGAAGTAAAGAAAACTAACTTAATGTTCTAAATCACTTAAGTGGGAAACTAATTTTCATATCCACAACCCTATTGTGGTCAAGTCAAAGTCACAATTCATTTCACAAGTCATTTTGAAAACATCTGACGATGAAACAGTATGGCCACTCCAACTGTCCATGACCATGGACGCGGCTATTCGAATAGTTTGACACTCTGCAGAGGTGGTACACTTTCACCAAAAAATTCGATACATCCGTCAGGGATAACTCTTAATCATCATACTTAGTATGCGGATAGTCAATCATAACCTTTCAATTACACACTCTAGTATATGCACCTCCCCTATGAGCTTGGCCTCCCAGCCATGGCCATCTGCCATCCTGGGCACTACATAGGTGGACATTATCAAGAGGTAGCCTCAGCTCAAACCTCTCCCGTGAGGGAACCCATACTAATGCATATAAACTTCCAGCTAAACCCTACCCAATTCAGGTATTGTGGTTGTACGGTAAAATTGGAATGGTATCGCATCCGAACCTAACCATTACTTTTTATAAAGGGCTAAGGCTCATGCCTCAACATTTTCATCGTTAAATCCATTTGTGTTTCACAACACATGTCAAAACATTTCAATAGAATGATTCATCATTCCAAGGTTTTCATAATCATTTTCACCAAGTAGTCCCATCTAAAGTGATCAAGTTTTATGCTTAGCACTAGCCACTAAGTTAAGAGTGTTCACTAATGAGGGATTATAATGTTCAATCTCATGCCATAGAATGACATCTAGTATAAGCCTAGTTTTATACTCTTTATGCTATCTATACTATCTTTACAAAATACTCACAAAGCTCTAACTAAAAGTAAAGAACTTTAGTAAAGGAAAAAGAATAAAGCTTGCAAGTAAAACTTGGGATGGGTAAGGTATATAACCAAAGCATGCCTAATGCATCTTGCTTAGGTTAAAGCTTGCATGGTTAACTTGTATAATTCAAGCTTGCCTAGTAATGATGGCTTGCATAGTTAAGAAACTTGCAAGTGTTAGCTTGCCAATAATAGATTGCCTTTATTGGTGCAGTGATTGAAGTTTTCTTCATCTTCTTCGGGGTAGAACTCCTCCTCCTCCTCCTCCTCCTTGTATCCTTGGTCGATACTATCGTCTATAAATGAATACGGGGTACACAATCACCAAACAATACTTAACTAAGTCTACTTAGCACACTAAGGCTCACACTTGATGATCTAACATCATCACAAACATCACATGAAATAAAGAACTAGTTTTTATTTATCTTATTTTAGAAAAGTAATTTCTACTCATTGAGATTAATTAAGATTTAATATTCTCCAAATAGAATATGGCATCATGTGGACACATGTCATCACCACATATTATAATACATGAGAATGTGATTTAAAGTGTTAGTCACATTTTAAAGTTTAAGATTATCCTTTAATAGATTTAAAGTGACTAGAAATGCCCTAATAGCATTATTTTGGTACTAGTCCAATGTCACTGCATGCAAACCTAGATATTTTTACATATTCAGATAGATATTTTTACATATTCAGATAGATATTGTCAAATGTGAACTTTGAGAGTTGGAATCAACTTAAAATCTATTATGGTTGATTTTTGAAAAATGTTTGAAGTTGCAAACGTATCTGTCTTGTTATTTTTACTAAAGATTATCTCTAACTCCAAATTATTTAAATCCAACGGGCTTGGATAGATATTTTAATTATCTTTCTAAAAAAATTGAATCATGCAATTTGGTTTAGTGAAACTCTCTGAATTGATTTTTGAATCTAGGCATAGAATAGTGTTTTAACTAAAATGGAAAATCAATATTTGAATTTCCTGGGCTGCGTGGGAAAGCTAAACGGGCCGGCCCAGCTGCACTGCATAGCACAACAGGCTGCTGACAGATGGGGTCCACCAGTCAGTGACTCTTCTAACACGAAACAGTATCGGCTAATCTAAGTCGTGCGATTAGAAGGCAGATCAACGACGGAGAGTCATCATCGACAACGAACTGCTCCGGCGAGGAAAATGACCTAGCGCGGCGGTGGGGGTCTGGCGGGGCTCACCTGGGCTCCATCTAGGGTCGGTGACGAGGGAGATCAACGTGGTAGATGACGGCGAGGCGAGGCACGGTCACGGCAGGGCTTGGGGTGGTCAAAATCTATGGCGCCCTTCTCCTCTACCAGCGGCAGGCTCTGGTGAAATTCCGGTGCGGTGGTGCTCGCCTTGCTCCGAGGAGAAGTGGGCGAGGGTTAGTGAGAGGTTTTGAGTGGAATGGTGTGGAGAAAAGAGGTAGGGGTGGCCTCCTTTTATAGTGCGGCGAGGGGACCGAAGGGTGCGGCGCGAGCTCGACGGTGGTGTCGGTACAAGCGGCTATTGTCGCGGCGGAGATAGGTGGATGGTGCGGTGTTCCCTGGCGATTCTTACGGGCATAAAGGCGAGGTGTGGGGTGGTGTGGTTCGGTCGGGAGCGTGCGGTGCTCCGCGCGGGCGCAGAGGTGTTTGCGGTGGCGTGCAGCAGCTGCGATCACGCAGCGGCGAACGGGGTTGTCTGCTGGGGTGATGTGATCATGGCGGGCGTGCGCGTGCGCAGTGAGGGCAAAGCACGGTCTGGGCGAGCTGGTCGGGCGCGGCGAGCTGGCGCGCTCTGGACATGGCACAGAGGCACGATGCGCGGCGTAGCTAGGGTGGTCTAGGGCTCGGCTGGGGTCATGGCCTGGACAAGGGGTGGCGGTGGAGTGCAGCGTGTCTGGTGCGCGTCGTGGGCAAGGGTGGCGAGGCTCCTGGCGTGCTGCCCACTGTCGGCCGGTGACAACCACGAACGGGCGACGGTCCACTATGCAAACGGTGAAGGGGGAGCTGGTCTAGAGCTTGGTTCGACTCAGGGGGGACAGGGGAGTGAAAAGGAGACCAATTGGTCAATTATTACTATGCACAACAGTGAAGTTAGGTAGAGGGTTAAGCTGTGTAGTTAAGGTGTTTGATGATATGGCCGCATGAAATGAAGTTTGGAAATTTTGATTCAGAATTTTTGAGTGATCTTAAATTAAGCTTGAGAGTCTATGTTTGCTTGGAGAGGTCAAGGGGAATTGATTTGGTAGGTTTTTGAAAAAGTGGGATCTTAACATATGAACTAGATTCAATTTTCATCTGTCCATTAAATTGATTTGCTAGATGTTTTTGTAACTTTGTAAAGTGGGCCTTGATACACTTTTACTTGGTCTAGCAAGGGGTGAAGTTAAGTAGAAAAGTTTCTGTTAGAAATCTTCTTCCTGGAACACCTAAACTGACCTAGTGGTTGATTTTGGTCAAAATGACCATTTGCTTTATTTATTCATATTTGATTTATTTTTCTTTTGAATTTGTTTGTACTTGGTCTAGATGTAGTGTTCATCCTTAAACTAGTTCACAACATTTGTAACTATCAAGCATGGCATTTTCAATCAATTCTACACTAATGCAAAACATACACATGCCTTCATATTCATTTTATAAATAAAAGTTTTTGTTAACCCTAAACTTGGGTGATTTGAAATTGATTATCTTGATTAGAAGTTTTGGGGTGTTATAGCCCGCGATGGGCTGCTGCACCGCCTGTCGCTGCTGGTGCATTGCTGGGTCATGGCTGTGAAATATAACCATCTACATTGTTGGCCCAAAATATATCAAGCTCGTTGGGGAACCCCAAGAGGAGAGAATATCATTTTGTGGCCCAAAAGTTGGGGTGTACAGGCAACGCGGTACCCAAGTTCCCTGAAATCAGCTGGGATGACTACAGTTGATGTGCCAAATACTTAGAGGGTCTTTTTCGGCACGAATTCAACTTTACGTTTCAATACAAAAAATCAGGCTAACAGGCGTCAAGTTGGCCCCCCTGTCAGTTCTCGCCGTTATGTCGCTCCCATCGCATAGGCGGGGTGGCTGTCACGTAGGCTTGCAGCGTTGACACAGTGGATAGGACAACCCGCCCCTACCCAGTGTATTGACGTGACAAAACAGAGCGCATGTATCAGCGTTATAATTATTTTTTGTTTACTCAGAAGCTGGAACGGCCACCGCCACGCGTCTCTCCTTGGACTTCCGTCCCAATCGTTAACCCCTACCATAAAAGCGCATTGACTGTTCCATCGTTCCCCTGCCTCGCAGAAACCACTCTTCTTCTTCATGTCATCTACTATCTTCTTCCTGTCTTCTCCTTGCCGCCATGGAAGGTCTACGTACTCTATAAATATGAGGCCACAGCGCTCGCTTTCGCCATCGCCTCGGCCTCTCTGTAGTCCATCTCCACCCCACCCCTTTAGCCATCGCCTCTCCAATGTGCCGTCGTCTCGCCTCCCCTCCCTCTCCAATCTCCACCGTGCCGCCATGGAGGTGCCCATGCTCAACCACTGCGATTCGGCGATGTTTGAGTACTACGGCATCCTCGCACCGCCGCGCGTGACCTTGCACGCCGGATTTTGCATCAGCGAGGCGGGTGTGCTGGTGGCTCCGCTCCTCAACCCCCGCGGATACGAGATGGAGTGCGTCATCGCGGAGCATCGCCACCAGCTGCCCGCGTGCATGAGGGCATTGCCCCGGTACACGACGGCCAGCGAGTACTGGCCCCGGCTGTTCAAGAAGGAGCGGAAGGCCCAGCTTGGCAACCATATCGTGGACGGGCGCCTGGTGCACCCGGATCGCCGCAACCAAGAAGGGCGAGAGATGTTCTGGTCCGTCCTTGGACGGACCATCTACACTGCCATCGACGCTGCTAGCCACGCATAGGAGCTCCGTCTCCTGAACAACGCCGAAATCGTGGAGATTTCGTCCGACGATGACGAGGAAGCCGGCGGCTCGGAGGACAGCGGCAACGGAAGTGTAGTCGACTAGGAAAATTTGTAAAGTCGCATGTTTGTATGGAAAAATTTGTGGTCGAATAATAAAATGTCTCAATTTAGATCTTTATCTCGATTAATTTGTGAAATATTTTTTCAAAAATACTAATCAATTCAATTTCTACCTCGAATTAATTTCTGCCCCGAATTAATTTACATTAATTGTCCTGGACTGCTGACCGTCGCGGGGTTTTTGGTCCCAGTTTGTGGCATGGTCCCGATTATGGAAACGAACCGGAACCGATGGAATTTGGGCGCTGAACCAAAGACCCTCTTTCTACCAAGTGCTAGAGACAAGCTTCACTATCCATGACAACAAGAAGATAGACGTTGTCTACACCAACAAGGAGGAGACAGTGGTGCGTGTCTTGAGGATGTACGAGGGTTGGCTTGTTATAGACGAGGACAAGTTTGTGAGATTGGACCTCGAGTACACCCTAGAGCACCCATATGAAGGGAGTGAAGTCGCCGTTGTTCAACTGGCCATGCGGAAACACGTCCTCGTTTACCACCTCTCCCGGTTTGTAGATCTGCTCTCTGTAGCTAACCGCTTTTAGGGTTTTCTCCTCTTGTTCTTTATCCACTTGCTCATCTTGCAACTACTGGATTTTATTTAGGATCAAATAAATTAGGGTTTGCCTATGTATCAATCGACTGAGATTTTCTTTAGTCTCAATCACCTAAGAAAAGTGCAACCGTAGTTAAAAAAATGTGCAACTCGTTCAGTCGACTGAGAAATAGCAAAACCGAATAAATTATGACAATACAATATTGAGAGTCTTGATCTTGCATTTACTAAACTTTTCAAAATTATATTGAGATGATGATCTTGCATTGACAAAATATTTGTAGTTACAAATTTTGGTGATGACAAACTACATACTTTCAGGACTGACAGGAAATGTCCGGCGCTGCGCCAGTTCCTTGAAAAAAGGAAATTGTTTTCTGCACTGTCGACACAACAACTGATTTTTCGAAATTGTATCAAGAGGAAATTATAATTCCTGCGCACAACTGGATCGATATTCAACATCTTGTCAAGATCCTAGGGGGCAGGAAGAAGGATGGGATGACATCACTCGCAACTAGAATCCTCGATGAGTCATACGTCACAATGAAGGAAGATTTCTCTACGGATAGTCATGATTTCTAGAACGAGTGTCCGTTGTCTGATATAAACCTGAAGTATGCAGCCATAGATGCTTACGTGACCTACCAACTGTACAAGAAGATCCATTTTTTTCAACGTTACCTCATGTTTTGCCCTATTTGCAAGAGGGAAGACGAGCTTAGGGGAGCCCTTTGTAGAAAATGCCGAATAGCTGAGTTTGAAGTTGAATATGCAAAGAAATTCATCTGAAGCAGCTGACAGAGAGGCTGCAGAAGCAGCTGAAAGAGAGCTTGCAGCTGAAGAAGCAGCTGATAGAGAGGCTGCAGCTGAAGCAGCAAACAGAGAGGCGGCATCTTCTAGCAGCAACAATCAGGCCTGTGATGTGCCGCTAATTGTTCCACAGGACGCTGAAGATAGGAAAGCCAAGTCATATGCCATTTGGGACAAAGCAGTTCGTCGGATGTGGAGTACCTGTAATGATGGCAAGCGCGTCAAGTGGTCTGATGAGGAGTGAATTAAATTTTACTTGTCAGTGTTATGTTTCTGTTTTGTGGAACTCAGTTAGCTTGCCAAGATGTCTAGTGCATCAAGTGATACTAGTAAAATAAATTTAACACTTGTTGTGTTATGTTTATGTATGTGTCTTGTAGCTTGTCAAGATGGTAGCTTCTTAACTGGCAGTTTAAAACAGTGCCCTTTTCCTCTCTTGCTAAACATATATGTTTCATTTTGCCCAAATTGGTAGAAAATCTAGAGAAGATTCTCACTTCGATATTTCGTTCCCTTTTGGACCTCTTTTTGCCTCCGAACAGGTAGCAAATCTAGAGCAGCAAACCACACCAGGCAGAATACATTCATTCAGAAAACAAAACAAATGTAGATATAGTTGTGCGCAGCTAAATAGGATATAGCGATAGAAAGTAGGTTGCTTAACGAGGTTCGATGCATTTAGCCAGAAATAGGATATAGCTAGAAAGGAGCTGTTGGGCAGCAGGGGCAGCCGCCACAGCTGCAGGCACATCCTGCAAGCAGCCACGCCTCCGCCATCTCCCTCTGGTGCTTCCGCCACTTCTTGCTGCCCAGTTTCTTGGACTTGGGGGCCTTGGGCCTGATTGGAGGCATGCGACCCTCTTTGATGGCCACCCGCTGGAGGTTTTGGAGGTGAATGCAGAGAGCACGGTGTTCAGTGATGTAGGCGTTGATGTTCACGGGCTCGGGCTTGCCGCTTTTGTGGATGCCAGAGCCCGTGGCCTCTGCATGCTTCAGTAAGGTGTTCAAGACGGTGCCGCCGGCGGCGCGACTCGTCAAGCAGTAGACGCCTCCCTTGCAGAAGGGGTAGCTGTAGGGGTCCCTAAGGAAGCCGTCGTGCTTGCCGGCCCGCAGCCTCCTCGGCACCTGACGATCCTTGGTGTGAATGGACTCATCATTGCTGCAGACGTCGCTGCCCGAAACCTATTGGAAGAAAGGGAAAATGGGGGAGTAGATGGTGTAAGAAGATCGAGCAATCGAAGTGCGAACAAGAGAATCCTAATAAACCAAGATGTAGCATCCAACGATGGGAACGGTGTTGGATAATTAGGCACAATTTCCATGATTAATTCCAGAATATTAAACATGACAATACCAGCTAAATTTTAAATAGATTAGCCCATTATTTCTAAGAAACGGTAGAAGAACCAGGGGAGGGGAGCAAACCCAAGTTACCTTCGACCATAGGTCGTCGATGCCGGTGTCGTAGGGGTTCAGCGGAGCGATGTACTTATCTGGATCGTAGGTGCCCAAGAAGTGCGTGATCTGCTTGTGACCGGCGGGGGGCTCCTCTTCGGCGTCTCCGTCGGTAGCTGGGACGAGGGCCTAGACGGGAACGGCGGCTGCCATCGATGGCTCCACTGGGGCCTGGACAGGGACATCGGCTGCTTTCAACGCGTCGAGGGGGACCGGCGAGGAGACGGGGGCCTCCTCGCCGGCGGCCACGGAGGCGACGATGGCCACCTTATCCTCCTCGGCCATCGCCGGTGCGGACGGGGTATTCTCAGGAGTGGGCGGATGCTGGTGGGACAGTGGAGAGGGTTGTGTGGGGACAGTGAGAGAGAGTGGGAGTGGGTGTGCGGAGAGGGGCTCTATAGCTAAGGTGGATAGAAGCAAGGCACGTTTCGTTGCACCACCGTGCAACGCGCCGCACAGTCGACTGCACCGTGCACCGCAGCACGCGCACGGTACGCCACGTTTTTTCCCGGGCCATGCATGGAAGTTCTGTATTGAGCCGCATGCAAAGGGCACACACACAATTTCTATGTACGAAGTTTGACACGGCCCTAAAATTGGCGACTGAGAGCCGCTGCGTAAAAATGGGATATGTTTTATTAAAATCAAGTGGCAATAAATTGTAGTTGTCCATCGACGACCGTGCATTCAATGACGCATGTGTTGTGGCGTAGTAGTAGCAGTAGTAGGCTTTTCAGACTTGATTAAACATGACATGACCGCTCGACGACTTTTTCCATGGACGGCATCATGTTCCTTCTTGTAGAAGTCTCGCTGAGGGAGACGTCCGTGCTGTCTCGCGCTGTACTATGAAGGGCACGACGTGTGCAACGATCATTGTTGGATCGCACAGAATCAACGGCTGGTGCACACGATCCGCGTGACAACTGTGATAACTAATCAGGGAGTAGCAGACAGGGTGAGCATAGATTTGTGCTTCTACGAAAGATAGAGAGAGGGGAGAGGGGGGTGGCAAAACTGAGTAGTACCACATAAAACCAAGGGCGATACTGAGTAGTATAAAAATGGAAAGTGAGTGTCTTGCACAATGAAATACATCATGGCATACATCAAATTATGCCAAGATAAATCCACAAGAGTTCATTGGATATGTGTTCTTCTCACAGACCACATATCACCAGTGTCATTGCATGTGTGTTCTTCCCAAAGACCACACATGGATCCACCAGTGTCATTGCATGTGTGTTCTTCTCACGAACCATATCATGAACCACACCTAGTGTCATTGCATGTGTGTTCTTCTCACTAACCACAGCTAGTGTCATTGCATGTGTGTTCTTCTCATAGACCACACATGGATCCACTAGTGTCATTGCATGTGTGTTCTTCTCACAAACCATATCATGAACCTCACCTAGTGTCATTGCATGTGTGTTCTTCTCACAGACCACAGCTAGAGTCATTGCATGTCTGTTCTTTTCACAAATCACATATCACCAGAGTCATTGCATGTGTGTTCTTCCCATGAACCACACATGGATCCACCAGTGTCATTGCATGTCTACTCTTTTCATGAACCATAGCTAGAGTCATTGGATGTGTGTTCTTCTCACAGACCACACATGGATCCAGTGTCATTGCATGTGTGTTCTTCCCAAAGACCACACATGGATCCACCAGTGTCATTGCATGTGTGTTCTTCTCACAAACCATATCATGAACCACACCTAGTGTCATTGTATGTGTGTTCTTCTCACAGACCACACATGGATCCACTAGTGTCATTGCATGTGTGTTCTTCTCACAGACCATATCATGAACCACACCCAGTGTCATTGCATGTGTGTTCTTCCCATGAACCACACATGGATCCACCAGTGTCATTGCATGTCTGCTCTTCCCACATACCACACATCACTAGTGTCATTGCATGTTTGTTCTTCCCAAAGACCACACATGGATCCACCAGTGTCATTGCATGTGTGTTCTTCTCACTAACCATATCATGAACCACACCCAGTGTCATTGCATGTGTGTTCTTCCCATGAACCACACATGGATCCACCAGTGTCATTGCATGTCTGCTCTTTTCATGAACCACAACTAGAGTCATTGGATGTGTGTTTTTCTCACAGACCACACATGGATCTAGTGTCAGTGCATGTGTGTTCTTCCCAAAGACCACACATGGATCCACCAGTGTCATTGCATATGTGTTCTTCTCACAAACCATATCATGAACCACACCAAGTGTAATTGCATGTGTGTTCTTCTCATAGACCACACATGGATCCACCAGTGTCATTGCATGCGTGTTCTTCTCACAGACCATATCATGAACCACACCCAGTGTCATTGCATGTGTGTTATTCCCATGAACCACACATGGATCCACCAGTGTTATTGCATGTATGCTCTTCCCACATACCACATATCACCAGTGTCATTGCATGTGTGTTCTTCTCACTAACCATATCATGAACCACACCTAGTGTCATTGCATGTGTGTTCTTCCCATGAACCACACATGGATCCACCAGTGTCATGTCTTCTCTTTTCATGAACCATAGTTAGAGTCATTGGATGTGTGTTCTTCTCACAGACCACACATGGATCCAGTGTCATTGCATGTGTGTTCTTCCCAAAGACCACACATGGATCCACCAGTGTGATTGCATGTTTGTTCTTCTCACAAACCATATCATGAACCACACCCAATGTCATTGCATGTGTGTTCTTCTCACAGACCATATCATGAACCACACCCAGTGTCATTGCATGTGTGTTCTTCCCATGAACCACACATGGATCCACCAGTGTCATTGCATGTCTGCTCT
This sequence comes from Avena sativa, assembly GCA_916181665.1. Lineage (NCBI taxonomy): Eukaryota > Viridiplantae > Streptophyta > Magnoliopsida > Poales > Poaceae > Avena > Avena sativa. Next base: position 432,519,443 of record OV702286.1, on the reverse strand, counting down.
TCCCACATACCACACATCACCAGTGTCATTGCATGTGTGTTCTTCCCAAAGACCACACATGGATCCACCAGTATCATTGCATGCGTGTTCTTCTCACTAACCATATCATGAACCACACCCAGTGTCATTGCATGTGTGTTCTTGCCATGAACCACACATGGATCCACCAGTGTTATTGCATGTCTGCTCTTTTCATGAACCACAACTAGAGTCATTGGATGTGTGTTCTTCTCATAGACCACATATCAAAAGTGTCATTGCATGTGTGTTCTTCCCAAAGACCACACAAGGATCCACCAGTGTCATTGCATGTGTGTTCTTCTCACAAACCATATCATGAACCACACCCAGTGTCATTGCATGTGTGTTCTTCTCACAAACCACAGCTAGAGTCACTGCATGTCTGTTCTTTTCACAAACCACATATCACAAGAGTCATTGCATGTGTGTTCTGCCCATGAAACACACATGGATCCACTGGTGTCATTGCATGTGTGTTCTTCTCATGAACCATATCATGAACCACACCCAGTGTCATTGCATGTCTGCTCTTCTCATGAACCACACATGGATCCACCCAGTGTCATCGCATGTCTGCTCTTCCCATGAACCACACATGGATCCACTAGTGTCATTGCATGTCAGCTCTTTTCATGAACCACCGCTAGAGTCATTGGATGTGTGTTCTTCTAACAGACCACTCATGGATCCAGTGTCATTGCATGTGTGTTCTTCCCAAAGACCACACATGGATCCACCAGTGTCATTGCATGTGTGTTCTTCTCACAAACCATATCATGAACCACACCCCGTGTCATTACATGTGTGTTCTTCTCATAGACCACACATGGATCCACCAGTGTCATTGCATGTGTGTTCTTCTCACAAACCATATCATGAACCTCACCCAGTGTCATTGCATGTGTGTTCTTCCCATGAACCACACCTGGATCCACTTGAGTCATTGCATGTGTGTTCTTCTCACAAACCATATCATGAACCACACCCAGTGTCATTGCATGTGTGCTCTTCGCACTAACCATAGCTAGAGTCATTGCATGTCTGTTCTTTTCACAAACCACATATCACAAGTGTCATCGCATGTCTGCTCTTCCCATGAACCACACATGGATCCACCAGTGTCATTGCATGTCTACTCTTTTCATGAACCACAGCTAGAGTCATTGGATGTGTGTTCTTCTCACAGACCACACATGGATCCAGTGTCATTGCATGTGTGTTCTTCCCAAAGACCACACATGGATCCACCAGTGTCATTGCATGTGTGTTCTTCTCACAAATCATTTCATGAACCACACCCAGTGTCATTGCGTGTGTGTTCTTCTCACAGACCACACATGGATCCACCAGTGTCATTGCATGTGTGTTCTTCTCACAAACCATATCATGAACCACACCCAGTGTCATTGCATGTGTGTTCTTCCCATGAACCACACATGGATCCACCAGTGTCATTGCATGTCTGCTCTTCCCACATACCACTTATCACCAGTGTTATTGCATGTGTGTTCTTCCCAAAGACCACACATGGAATCAACCAGTGTCATTGCATGTGTGTTCTTCTCACTAACCATATCATGAACCACACCCAGTGTCATTGCATGTGTGTTCTTCCCATGAACCACACATGGATCCACCAGTGTCATTGCATGTCTGCTCTTTTCATGAACCACAGCTAGAGTTATTGGATGTGTGTTCTTCTCACAGACCACATATCAACAGTGTCATTGCATGTGTAATCTTCCCAAAGACCACACATGGATCCACCAGTGTCATTGCATGTGTGTTCTTCTCACAAACCATATCATGAACCACACCCAGTGTCATTGCATGTGTGTTCTTCTCATAGACGACAGCTAGAGTCATTGCATGTTTGTTCTTTTCACAAACCACATATCACCAGAGTCATTGCATGTGTGTTCTTCCCATGAACCACACATGGATCCATCGGTGTCATTGCATGTGTGTTCTTCTCATGAACCATATCATGAACCACACCGAGTGTCATTGCATGTCTGCTCTTCTCATGAACCACACATGGATCCACCCAGTGTCATCGCATGTCTGCTCTTCCCATGAACCACACATGGATCCACCAGTGTCATTGCATGTCAGCTCTTTTCATGAACCACAGCTAGAGTCATTGGATGTGTGTTCTTCTCACAGACCACACATGGATCCAGTGTCATTGCATGTGTGTTCTTCCCAAAGACCACACATGGATCCACTAGTGTCATTGCATGTGTGTTCTTCTCACAAACCATATCATGAACCACACCCAGTGTCATTGCATGTGTGTTTTTCTCACAAACCACAGCTAGAGTCATTGCATGTCTGTTCTTTTCACAAACCACATATCACAAGAGTCATTGCATGTGTGTTCTTCCCATGAAACACACATGGATCCACTGGAGTCATTGCATGTGTGTTCTTCTCACAAACCATATCATGAACCACACCCAGTGTCATTGCATGTGTGTTCTTCTCACTAACCACAACTAGAGTCATTGCATGTCTGTTCTTTTCACAAACCACATATCACCAGAGTCATTGCATGTGTGTTCTTCCCATGAACCACACATGGATCCACCACTGTCATGTCTGCTCTTTTCATGAACCACAGCTAGAGTCATTGGATGTGTGTTCTTCTCACAGACCACACATGGATCCAGTGTCATTGCATGTGTGTTCTTCCCAAAGACCACACATGGATCCACCAATGTCATTGCATGTGTGTTCTTCTCACAAACCATATCATGAACCACACCCAGTGTCATTGAATGTGTGTTCTTCTCACAGACCACACATGGATCCACCAGTGTCATTGCATGTGTGTTCTTCTCACATACCATATCATGAACCACACCCAGTGTCATTGCATGTGTGTTCTTCCCATGAACCACACATGGATCCACCAGTGTCATTGCATGTCTGCTCTTACCACATACCACACATCACCAGTGTCATTGCATGTGTGTTCTTCTCACAAACCATATCATGAACAACACTCAGTGTCATTCCATGTGTGTTCTTCCCATGAACCACACATGGATCCAGCAGTGTCATTGCATGTCTGCTCTTCCCACATACCACACATCACTAGTGTCATTGCATGTGTGTTCTTCCCAAAGACCACACGTGGATCCACCAGTATCATTGCATGTGTGTTATTCTCACTAACCATATCATGAACCACACCCAGTGTCATTGCATGTGTGTTCTTCCCATGAACCACACATGGATCAACCAGTGTCATTGCATGTCTGCTCTTTTCATGAACCACAACTAGAGTCATTGGATGTGTGTTCTTCTCACAGACCACATATCAACAGTGGCATTGCATGTGTGTTCTTCCCAAAGACCACACATGGATCCACCAGTGTCATTGCATGTGTGTTCTTGTCACAAACCATATGATGAACCACACCCAGTGTCATTGCATGTGTGTTCTTCTCACAGACCACAGCTAGAGTCATTGCATGTCTGTTCTTTTCACAAACCACATATCACCAGAGTCATTGCATGTGTGTTCTTCCCATGAACCACACATGGATCCACCGGTGTCATTGCATGTGTGTTATTCTCATGAACCATATCATGAACCACACCCAGTGTCATTGCATGCCTGCTCTTCTAATGAACCACACATGGATCCAACCAGTGTCATCGCATGTCTGCTCTTCCAATGAACCACACATGGATCCACCAGTGTCATTGCATGTTTGCTCTTTTCATGAACCACAGCTAGAGTCACTGGATGTGTGTTCTTCTCACAGACCACACATGGATCCAGTGTCATTGCATGTGTGTTCTTTCCAAAGACCACACATGGATCCACCAGTGTCATTGCATGTGTGTTCTTCTCACAAACCATATCATGAACCACACCCAGTGTCATTGCATGTGTGTTCTTCTCACAGACCACACATGGATCCACCAGTGTCATTGCATGTGTGTTCTTATCATAAAACATATCATGAACCTCACCCAGTGTCATTGCATGTGTGTTCTTCCCATGAACCACACATGGATCCACTTGAGTCATTGCATGTGTGTTATTCTCACAAACCATATCATGAACAACACCCAGTGTCATTGCATGTGTGTTCTTCTCTCTAACCACAGCTAGAGTCATTGCATGTCTGTTCTTTTCACAAACCACATATCACCAGTGTCATCGCATGTCTGCTCTTCCCATGAACCACACATGGATCCACCAGTGTCATTGCATGTCTGCTCTTTTCATGAACCACAGCTAGAGTCATTGGATGTGTGTTCTTCTCACAGACCACACATGGATCCAGTGTCAGTGCATGTGTGTTCTTCCTAAAGACCACACATGGATCCACCAGTGTCATTGCATGTGTGTTCTTCTCACAAACCATATCATGAACCACAACTAGTGTGATTGCATGTGTGTTCTTCTCACATACCACACATGGATCCACCAGTGTCATTGCATGTGTGTTCTTCTCCAATACCATATCATGAACCACACCCAGTGTCATTGCATGTGTGTTCTTCCCATGAACCACACATGGATCCACCAGTGTCATTGCATGTCTGCTCTTCCCACATACCACACATCACCAGTGTCATTGCATGTGTGTTCTTCCCAAAGACCACACATGGATCCACCAGTGTCATTGCATGTGTGTTCTTCCCATGAACCACACATGGATCCACCAGTGTCATGTCTGCTCTTTTCATGAACCATAGTTAGATTCATTGGATGTGTGTTCTTCTCACAGACCACACATGGATCCAGTGTCATTGCATGTGTGTTCTTCCCAAAGTCCACACATGGATCCACCAGTGTCATTGCATGTGTGTTCTTCTCACAAACCATATCATGAACCACACCCAGTGTCATTGCATGTGTGTTCTTCCCATGAACAACACATGGATCCACCAGTGTCATTGCATGTTTGCTCTTCCCACATACCACACATCACCAGTGTCATTGGATGTGTGTTCTTTCCAAAGAGCACACATGGATCCACCAGTATCATTGCATGTGTGTTCTTCTCACTAACCATATCATGAACCACACCCAGTGTCATTGCATGTGTCTTCTTCCCATGAACCACACATGGATCCACCAGTGTCATTGCATGTCTGCTCTTTTCATGAACCACAGCTAAAGTCATTGGATGTGTGTTCTTCTCGCAGACCACATATCAATAGGGTCATTGCATGTGTGTTCTTCCCAAAGACCACACATGGATCCACTAGTGTCATTGCATGTGTGTTCTTCTCATAAACCATATCATGAACCACACCCAGTGTCATTGCATGTGTGTTCTTCTCACAGACCACAGCTAGAGTCATTGCATGTCTGTTCTTTTGACAAACCACATATCACCAGAGTCATTGCATGTGTGTTCTTCCCATGAACCACACATGGATCCACTGGTGTCATTGCATGTGTGTTCTTCTCATGAACTATATCATGAACCACACCCAGTGTAATTGCATGTCTGCTCTTCTCAAGAACCACACATGGATCCACCAGTGTCATTGCATGTGTGTTCTTCTCACAAACCATATCATGAACCACACCCAGTGTAATTGCATGTGTGTTCTTCTCACAGACCACACATGGATCCACCAGTGTCATTGCATGTGTGTTCTTCTCTCATACCATATCATGAACCACACCCAGTGTCATTGCATATGTGTTATTCCCATGAACCACACATGGATCCACCAGTGTCATTGCATGTCTGCTCTTCCCACATACCACACATCACCAGTGTCATCGCATGTGTGTTCTTCCCAAAGACCACACATGGATCCACCAGTGTCATTGCATGTGTGTTCTTCTCACTAACCATATCATGAACCACACCCAGTGTCATTGCATGTGTGTTCTTCCAATGAACCACACATGGATCCACCAGTGTCATTGCATGTCTGCTCTTCCCACATACCACACATCACCAGTGTCATTGCATGTGTGTTCTTCCCAAAGACCACACATGGATCCACCAGTGTCATTGCATGTGTGTTCTTCTCACAAACCATATCATGAACCACACCCAGTGTCATTGCATGTGTGTTCTTCCCATGAACCACACATGGATCCACCAGTGTCATTGCATGTCTGCTCTTTTCATGAACCACAGCTAGAGTCATTGGATGTGTGTTCTTCTCATAGACCACATATCAACAGTGTCATTGCATGTGTGTTCTTCCCAAAGACCACACATGGATCCACCAGTGTCATTGCATGTGTGTTCTTCTCACAAACCATATCATGAACCACACCCAGTGTCATTGCATGTGTGTTCTTCTCACAGACCACAGCTAGAGTCATTGCATGTCTGTTCTTTTCACAAACCACATATCACCAGAGTCATTGCATGTGTGTTCTTCCCATGAACCACACATGGATCCACTGGTGTCATTGCATGTGTGTTCTTCTCATGAACCATATCATGAACCACACACAGTGTCATCGCATGTCTGCTCTTCTCATGAACCACACATGGATCCACCCATTGTCATCGCATGTCTGCCCTTCCCATGAACCACACATGGATCCACCAGTGTCATTGCATGTCAGCACTTTTCATGAACCACAACTAGAGTCATTGGATGTGTGTTCTTCTAGCAGACCACACATGGATCTAGTGTCATTGCATGTGTGTTCTTCCCAAAGACCACACATGGATCCACCAGTGTCATTGCATGTGTGTTCTTCTCAAAAACCATATCATGAACGACACCCCGTGTCATTGCATGTGTGTTCTTCTCACAGACAACACATGGATCCACCAGTGTCATTGCATGTGTGTTCTTCTCACAAACCATATCATGAACCTCACCCAGTGTCATTGCATGTGTGTTCTTCCCATGAACCACACCTGGATCCACTTGAGTCATTGCATGTGTGTTCTTCTCACAAACCATATCATGAACCACACCCAGTGTCATTGCATGTGTGTTCTTCTCAATAACCATAGCTAGAGTCATTGCATGTCTGTTCTTTTCACAAACCACATATCACCAGTGTCATCGCATGTCTGCTCTTCCCATGAACCAAACATGGATCCACCAGTGTCATTGCATGTCTACTCTTTTCATGAACCACAGCTAGAGTCATTGGATGTGTGTTCTTCTCACAGACCACACATGGATCCAGTGTCAGTGCATGTGTGTTCTTCCCAAAGACCACACATGGATCCACCAGTGTCATTGCATGTGTGTTCTTCTCACAAACCATATCATGAACCAAACCCAGTGTAATTGCATGTGTGTTCTTCTCACAGACCACACGTGGATCCACAAGTGTCATTGCATGTGTGTTCTTCTCACATACCATATCATGAACCACACCCAGTGTCATTGCATGTGTGTTCTTCCCATGAACCACACATGGATCCACCAGTGTCATTGCATGTCTGCTCTTCCCACATACCACACATCACCAGTGTCATTGCATGTGTGTTCTTCCTAAAGACCACACATGGATCCACCAGTGTCATTGCATGTGTGTTCTTCTCACTAACCATATCATGAACCACACCTAGTGTCATTGCATGTGTGTTCTTCCCATGAACCACACATAGATCCACCAGTGTCATTGCATGTCTGCTCTTTTCATGAACCACAACTAGAGTCATTGGGTGTGTGTTCTTCTTATAGACCACATATCAACAGTGTCATTGCATGTGTGTTCTTCCCAAAGACCACACATGGATCCACCAGTGTCATTGCATGTGTGTTCTTCTCACAAACCATATCAAGAACCACACCCAGTGTCATTGCATGTGTGTTCTTCTCACAGACCACAGCTAGAGTCATTGCATGTTTGTTCTTTTCAAAAACCACATATCACCAGACTCATTGCATGTGTGTTCTTCCCATGAACCACACATGGATCCACTGGTGTCATTGCATGTGTGTTCTTCTCATGAACCATATCATGAACCACACCTAGTGTCATTGCATGTCTGCTCTTCTCATGAACCACACATGGATCCACCCAGTGTCATCGCATGTCTACTCTTCCCATGAACCACACATGGATCCACCAGTGTCATGGCATGTCAGCTCTTTTCATGAACCACAGCTAGAGTCATTGGATGTGTGTTCTTCTAACAGACCACACATGGATCCAGTGTCATTGCATGTGTCTTCTTCCCAAAGACCACACATGGATCCACCAGTGTCATTGCATGTGTGTTCTTCTCACAAACTATATCATGAACCACACCCCGTGTCATTGCATGTGTGTTCTTCTCACAGACCACACATGGATCCACCAGTGTCATTGCATGTGTGTTCTTCTCACAAACCATATCATGAACCTCACCCAGTGTCATTGCATGTGTGTTCTTCCCATGAACCACACCTGGATCCACTTGAGTCATTGCATGTGTGTTCTTCTCACAAACCATATCATGAACCACACCCAGTGTCATTGCATGTGTGTTCTTCTCACTAACCACATCTAGAGTCATTGCATGTCTGTTCTTTTCACAAACCACATATCACCAGTGTCATCGCATGTCTGCTCTTCCCATGAACCACACATGGATCCACCAATGTCATTGCATGTCTGCCCTTTTCATGAACCACAGCTAGAGTCATTGGATGTGTGTTCTTCTCACAGACCACACATGGATCCAGTGTCAGTGCATGTGTGTTCTTCCCAAAGACCACACATGGATCCACCAGTGTCATTGCATGTGTGTTCTTCTCACAAACCATATCATGAACCACACCTAGTGTAATTGCATGTGTGTTCTTCTCACAGACCACACATGGATCCACCAGTGTCATTGCATGTGTGTTCTTCTCACATACCATATCATGAACCACACCCAGTGTCATTGCATATGTGTTCTTCCCATGAACCACACATGGATCCACCAGTGTCATTGCATGTCTGCTCTTTCCACATACCACACATCACCAGTGTCATTGCATGTGTGTTCTTCCCAAAGACCACATATGGATCCACCAGTGTCATTGCATGTGTGTTCTTTTGACTAACCATATCATGAACCACACCCAGTGTCATTGCATGTGTGTTCTTCCAATGAACCACACATGGATCCACCAGTGTCATTGCATGTCTGCTCTTCCCACATACCACACATCACCAGTGTCATTGCATGTGTGTTCTTCCCAAAGACCACACATGGATCCACAAGTGTCATTGCATGTGTGTTCTTCTCACTAACCATATCATGAACCACACCCAGTGTCATTGCATGTGTGTTCTTCCCATGAACCACACATGGATCCACCAGTGTCATTGCATGTCTGCTCTTTTCATGAACCACAGCTAGAGTCATTGGATGTGTGTTCTTCTCATAGACCACATATCAACAGTGTCATTGCATGTGTGTTCTTCCCAAAGACCACACATGGATCCACCAGTGTCATTGCATGTGTGTTCTTCTCACAAACCATATCATGAACCACACCCAGTGTCATTGCATGTGTGTTCTTCTCACAGACCACAGCTAGAGTCATTGCATGTCTGTTCTTTTCACAAACCACATATCACCAGAGTCATTGCATGTGTGTTCTTCCCATGAACCACACATGGATCCACTGGTGTCATTGCATGTGTGTTCTTCTCATGAACCATATCATGAACCACACCTAGTGTCATCGCATGTCTGCTCTTCTCATGAACCACACATGGATCCACCCAGTGTCATCGCATGTCTGCCCTTCCCATGAACCACACATGGATCCACCAGTGTCATTGCATGTCAGCACTTTTCATGAACCACAACTAGAGTCATTGGATGTGTGTTCTTCTAGCAGACCACACATGGATCTAGTGTCATTGCATGTGTGTTCTTCCCAAAGACCACACATAGATCCACCAGTGTCATTGCATGTGTGTTCTTCTCACAAACCATATCATGAACCACACCCCGTGTCATTGCATGTGTGTTCTTCTCACAGACAACACATGGATCCACCAGTGTCATTGCATGTGTGTTCTTCTCACAAACCATATCATGAACCTCACCCAGTGTCATTGCATGTGTGTTCTTCCCATGAACCACACCTGGATCCACTTGAGTCATTGCATGTGTGTTCTTCTCACAAACCATATCATGAACCACACCCAGTGTCATTGCATGTGTGTTCTTCTCACTAACCACAGCTAGAGTCATTGCATGTCTGTTCTTTTCACAAACCACATATCACCAGTGTCATCGCATTTCTGCTCTTCCCATGAACCACACATGGATCCACCAGTGTTATTGCATGTCTGCTCTTTTCATGAACCACAACTAGAGTCATTGGATGTGTGTTCTTCTCACAGACCACACATGGATCCAGTGTTAGTGCATGTGTGTTCTTCCCAAAGACCACACATGGATCCACCAGTGTCATTGCATGTGTGTTCTTCCTAAAGACCACACATGGATCCACCAGTGTCATTGCATGTGTGTTCTTCTCACTAACCATATCATGAACCACACCCAGTGTCATTGCATGTGTGTTCTTCCCATGAACCACACATGGATCCACCAGTGTCATTGCATGTGTGCTCTTTTCATGAACCACAACTAGAGTCATTGGGTGTGTGTTCTTCTTATAGACCACATATCAATAGTGTCATTGCATGTGTGTTCTTCCCAAAGACCACACATGGATCCACCAGTGTTATTGCATGTGTGTTCTTCTCACAAACCATATCAAGCACCACACCCAGTGTCATTGCATGTGTGTTCTTCTCACAGACCACAGCTAGAGTCATTGCATGTTTGTTCTTTTCACAAACCACATATCACCAGACTCATTGCATATGTGTTCTTCCCATGAACCACACATGGATCCACTGGTGTCATTGCATGTGTGTTCTTCTCATGAACCATATCATGAACCACACCTAGTGTCATTGCATGTCTGCTCTTCTCATGAACCACACATGGATCCACCCAGTGTCATCGCATGTCTACTCTTCCCATGAACCACACATGGATCCAACAGTGTCATTGCATGTCAGCTCTTTTCATGAACCACAGCTAGAGTCATTGGATGTGTGTTCTTCTAACAGACCACACATGGATCCAGTGTCATTGCATGTGTGTTCTTCCCAAAGACCACACATGGATCCACCAGTGTCATTGCATGTGTGTTCTTCTCACAAACCATATCATGAACCACACCCCGTGTCATTGCATGTGTGTTCTTCTCACAGACCACACATGGATCCACCAGTGTCATTGCATGTGTGTTCTTATCACAAACCATATCATGAACCTCACCCAGTGTCATTGCATGTGTGTTCTTCCCATGAACCACACCTGGATCCACTTGAGTCATTGCATGTCTGCTCTTTTCATGAACCACAGCTAAAGTCATTGGATGTGTGTTCTTCTCGCAGACCACATATCAATAGGGTCATTGCATGTGTGTTCTTCCCATGAACCACACATGGATCCACCAGTGTCATTGCATGTCTGCTCTTCCCACATACCACACATCACCAGTGTCATTGCATGTGTGTTCTTCCCAAAGACCACACATGGATCCACCAGTATCATTGCATGCGTGTTCTTCTCACTAACCATATCATGAACCACACCCAGTGTCATTGCATGTGTGTTCTTGCCATGAACCACACATGGATCCACCAGTGTTATTGCATGTCTGCTCTTTTCATGAACCACAACTAGAGTCATTGGATGTGTGTTCTTCTCATAGACCACATATCAAAAGTGTCATTGCATGTGTGTTCTTCCCAAAGACCACACAAGGATCCACCAGTGTCATTGCATGTGTGTTCTTCTCACAAACCATATCATGAACCACACCCAGTGTCATTGCATGTGTGTTCTTCTCACAAACCACAGCTAGAGTCACTGCATGTCTGTTCTTTTCACAAACCACATATCACAAGAGTCATTGCATGTGTGTTCTGCCCATGAAACACACATGGATCCACTGGTGTCATTGCATGTGTGTTCTTCTCATGAACCATATCATGAACCACACCCAGTGTCATTGCATGTCTGCTCTTCTCATGAACCACACATGGATCCACCCAGTGTCATCGCATGTCTGCTCTTCCCATGAACCACACATGGATCCACTAGTGTCATTGCATGTCAGCTCTTTTCATGAACCACCGCTAGAGTCATTGGATGTGTGTTCTTCTAACAGACCACTCATGGATCCAGTGTCATTGCATGTGTGTTCTTCCCAAAGACCACACATGGATCCACCAGTGTCATTGCATGTGTGTTCTTCTCACAAACCATATCATGAACCACACCCCGTGTCATTACATGTGTGTTCTTCTCATAGACCACACATGGATCCACCAGTGTCATTGCATGTGTGTTCTTCTCACAAACCATATCATGAACCTCACCCAGTGTCATTGCATGTGTGTTCTTCCCATGAACCACACCTGGATCCACTTGAGTCATTGCATGTGTGTTCTTCTCACAAACCATATCATGAACCACACCCAGTGTCATTGCATGTGTGCTCTTCGCACTAACCATAGCTAGAGTCATTGCATGTCTGTTCTTTTCACAAACCACATATCACAAGTGTCATCGCATGTCTGCTCTTCCCATGAACCACACATGGATCCACCAGTGTCATTGCATGTCTACTCTTTTCATGAACCACAGCTAGAGTCATTGGATGTGTGTTCTTCTCACAGACCACACATGGATCCAGTGTCATTGCATGTGTGTTCTTCCCAAAGACCACACATGGATCCACCAGTGTCATTGCATGTGTGTTCTTCTCACAAATCATTTCATGAACCACACCCAGTGTCATTGCGTGTGTGTTCTTCTCACAGACCACACATGGATCCACCAGTGTCATTGCATGTGTGTTCTTCTCACAAACCATATCATGAACCACACCCAGTGTCATTGCATGTGTGTTCTTCCCATGAACCACACATGGATCCACCAGTGTCATTGCATGTCTGCTCTTCCCACATACCACTTATCACCAGTGTTATTGCATGTGTGTTCTTCCCAAAGACCACACATGGAATCAACCAGTGTCATTGCATGTGTGTTCTTCTCACTAACCATATCATGAACCACACCCAGTGTCATTGCATGTGTGTTCTTCCCATGAACCACACATGGATCCACCAGTGTCATTGCATGTCTGCTCTTTTCATGAACCACAGCTAGAGTTATTGGATGTGTGTTCTTCTCACAGACCACATATCAACAGTGTCATTGCATGTGTAATCTTCCCAAAGACCACACATGGATCCACCAGTGTCATTGCATGTGTGTTCTTCTCACAAACCATATCATGAACCACACCCAGTGTCATTGCATGTGTGTTCTTCTCATAGACGACAGCTAGAGTCATTGCATGTTTGTTCTTTTCACAAACCACATATCACCAGAGTCATTGCATGTGTGTTCTTCCCATGAACCACACATGGATCCATCGGTGTCATTGCATGTGTGTTCTTCTCATGAACCATATCATGAACCACACCGAGTGTCATTGCATGTCTGCTCTTCTCATGAACCACACATGGATCCACCCAGTGTCATCGCATGTCTGCTCTTCCCATGAACCACACATGGATCCACCAGTGTCATTGCATGTCAGCTCTTTTCATGAACCACAGCTAGAGTCATTGGATGTGTGTTCTTCTCACAGACCACACATGGATCCAGTGTCATTGCATGTGTGTTCTTCCCAAAGACCACACATGGATCCACTAGTGTCATTGCATGTGTGTTCTTCTCACAAACCATATCATGAACCACACCCAGTGTCATTGCATGTGTGTTTTTCTCACAAACCACAGCTAGAGTCATTGCATGTCTGTTCTTTTCACAAACCACATATCACAAGAGTCATTGCATGTGTGTTCTTCCCATGAAACACACATGGATCCACTGGAGTCATTGCATGTGTGTTCTTCTCACAAACCATATCATGAACCACACCCAGTGTCATTGCATGTGTGTTCTTCTCACTAACCACAACTAGAGTCATTGCATGTCTGTTCTTTTCACAAACCACATATCACCAGAGTCATTGCATGTGTGTTCTTCCCATGAACCACACATGGATCCACCACTGTCATGTCTGCTCTTTTCATGAACCACAGCTAGAGTCATTGGATGTGTGTTCTTCTCACAGACCACACATGGATCCAGTGTCATTGCATGTGTGTTCTTCCCAAAGACCACACATGGATCCACCAATGTCATTGCATGTGTGTTCTTCTCACAAACCATATCATGAACCACACCCAGTGTCATTGAATGTGTGTTCTTCTCACAGACCACACATGGATCCACCAGTGTCATTGCATGTGTGTTCTTCTCACATACCATATCATGAACCACACCCAGTGTCATTGCATGTGTGTTCTTCCCATGAACCACACATGGATCCACCAGTGTCATTGCATGTCTGCTCTTACCACATACCACACATCACCAGTGTCATTGCATGTGTGTTCTTCTCACAAACCATATCATGAACAACACTCAGTGTCATTCCATGTGTGTTCTTCCCATGAACCACACATGGATCCAGCAGTGTCATTGCATGTCTGCTCTTCCCACATACCACACATCACTAGTGTCATTGCATGTGTGTTCTTCCCAAAGACCACACGTGGATCCACCAGTATCATTGCATGTGTGTTATTCTCACTAACCATATCATGAACCACACCCAGTGTCATTGCATGTGTGTTCTTCCCATGAACCACACATGGATCCACCAGTGTCATTGCATGTCTGCTCTTTTCATGAACCACAACTAGAGTCATTGGATGTGTGTTCTTCTCACAGACCACATATCAACAGTGGCATTGCATGTGTGTTCTTCCCAAAGACCACACATGGATCCACCAGTGTCATTGCATGTGTGTTCTTGTCACAAACCATATGATGAACCACACCCAGTGTCATTGCATGTGTGTTCTTCTCACAGACCACAGCTAGAGTCATTGCATGTCTGTTCTTTTCACAAACCACATATCACCAGAGTCATTGCATGTGTGTTCTTCCCATGAACCACACATGGATCCACCGGTGTCATTGCATGTGTGTTATTCTCATGAACCATATCATGAACCACACCCAGTGTCATTGCATGCCTGCTCTTCTAATGAACCACACATGGATCCAACCAGTGTCATCGCATGTCTGCTCTTCCAATGAACCACACATGGATCCACCAGTGTCATTGCATGTTTGCTCTTTTCATGAACCACAGCTAGAGTCACTGGATGTGTGTTCTTCTCACAGACCACACATGGATCCAGTGTCATTGCATGTGTGTTCTTTCCAAAGACCACACATGGATCCACCAGTGTCATTGCATGTGTGTTCTTCTCACAAACCATATCATGAACCACACCCAGTGTCATTGCATGTGTGTTCTTCTCACAGACCACACATGGATCCACCAGTGTCATTGCATGTGTGTTCTTCTCATAAAACATATCATGAACCTCACCCAGTGTCATTGCATGTGTGTTCTTCCCATGAACCACACATGGATCCACTTGAGTCATTGCATGTGTGTTATTCTCACAAACCATATCATGAACAACACCCAGTGTCATTGCATGTGTGTTCTTCTCTCTAACCACAGCTAGAGTCATTGCATGTCTGTTCTTTTCACAAACAACATATCACCAGTGTCATCGCATGTCTGCTCTTCCCATGAACCACACATGGATCCACCAGTGTCATTGCATGTCTGCTCTTTTCATGAACCACAGCTAGAGTCATTGGATGTGTGTTCTTCTCACAGACCACACATGGATCCAGTGTCAGTGCATGTGTGTTCTTCCTAAAGACCACACATGGATCCACCAGTGTCATTGCATGTGTGTTCTTCTCACAAACCATATCATGAACCACAACTAGTGTGATTGCATGTGTGTTCTTCTCACATACCACACATGGATCCACCAGTGTCATTGCATGTGTGTTCTTCTCCAATACCATATCATGAACCACACCCAGTGTCATTGCATGTGTGTTCTTCCCATGAACCACACATGGATCCACCAGTGTCATTGCATGTCTGCTCTTCCCACATACCACACATCACCAGTGTCATTGCATGTGTGTTCTTCCCAAAGACCACACATGGATCCACCAGTGTCATTGCATGTGTGTTCTTCCCATGAACCACACATGGATCCACCAGTGTCATGTCTGCTCTTTTCATGAACCATAGTTAGATTCATTGGATGTGTGTTCTTCTCACAGACCACACATGGATCCAGTGTCATTGCATGTGTGTTCTTCCCAAAGTCCACACATGGATCCACCAGTGTCATTGCATGTGTGTTCTTCTCACAAACCATATCATGAACCACACCCAGTGTCATTGCATGTGTGTTCTTCCCATGAACAACACATGGATCCACCAGTGTCATTGCATGTTTGCTCTTCCCACATACCACACATCACCAGTGTCATTGGATGTGTGTTCTTTCCAAAGAGCACACATGGATCCACCAGTATCATTGCATGTGTGTTCTTCTCACTAACCATATCATGAACCACACCCAGTGTCATTGCATGTGTCTTCTTCCCATGAACCACACATGGATCCACCAGTGTCATTGCATGTCTGCTCTTTTCATGAACCACAGCTAAAGTCATTGGATGTGTGTTCTTCTCGCAGACCACATATCAATAGGGTCATTGCATGTGTGTTCTTCCCAAAGACCACACATGGATCCACTAGTGTCATTGCATGTGTGTTCTTCTCATAAACCATATCATGAACCACACCCAGTGTCATTGCATGTGTGTTCTTCTCACAGACCACAGCTAGAGTCATTGCATGTCTGTTCTTTTGACAAACCACATATCACCAGAGTCATTGCATGTGTGTTCTTCCCATGAACCACACATGGATCCACTGGTGTCATTGCATGTGTGTTCTTCTCATGAACTATATCATGAACCACACCCAGTGTAATTGCATGTCTGCTCTTCTCAAGAACCACACATGGATCCACCAGTGTCATTGCATGTGTGTTCTTCTCACAAACCATATCATGAACCACACCCAGTGTAATTGCATGTGTGTTCTTCTCACAGACCACACATGGATCCACCAGTGTCATTGCATGTGTGTTCTTCTCTCATACCATATCATGAACCACACCCAGTGTCATTGCATATGTGTTATTCCCATGAACCACACATGGATCCACCAGTGTCATTGCATGTCTGCTCTTCCCACATACCACACATCACCAGTGTCATCGCATGTGTGTTCTTCCCAAAGACCACACATGGATCCACCAGTGTCATTGCATGTGTGTTCTTCTCACTAACCATATCATGAACCACACCCAGTGTCATTGCATGTGTGTTCTTCCAATGAACCACACATGGATCCACCAGTGTCATTGCATGTCTGCTCTTCCCACATACCACACATCACCAGTGTCATTGCATGTGTGTTCTTCCCAAAGACCACACATGGATCCACCAGTGTCATTGCATGTGTGTTCTTCTCACTAACCATATCATGAACCACACCCAGTGTCATTGCATGTGTGTTCTTCCCATGAACCACACATGGATCCACCAGTGTCATTGCATGTCTGCTCTTTTCATGAACCACAGCTAGAGTCATTGGATGTGTGTTCTTCTCATAGACCACATATCAACAGTGTCATTGCATGTGTGTTCTTCCCAAAGACCACACATGGATCCACCAGTGTCATTGCATGTGTGTTCTTCTCACAAACCATATCATGAACCACACCCAGTGTCATTGCATGTGTGTTCATCTCACAGACCACAGCTAGAGTCATTGCATGTCTGTTCTTTTCACAAACCACATATCACCAGAGTCATTGCATGTGTGTTCTTCCCATGAACCACACATGGATCCACTGGTGTCATTGCATGTGTGTTCTTCTCATGAACCATATCATGAACCACACACAGTGTCATCGCATGTCTGCTCTTCTCATGAACCACACATGGATCCACCCATTGTCATCGCATGTCTGCCCTTCCCATGAACCACACATGGATCCACCAGTGTCATTGCATGTCAGCACTTTTCATGAACCACAACTAGAGTCATTGGATGTGTGTTCTTCTAGCAGACCACACATGGATCTAGTGTCATTGCATGTGTGTTCTTCCCAAAGACCACACATGGATCCACCAGTGTCATTGCATGTGTGTTCTTCTCAAAAACCATATCATGAACGACACCCCGTGTCATTGCATGTGTGTTCTTCTCACAGACAACACATGGATCCACCAGTGTCATTGCATGTGTGTTCTTCTCACAAACCATATCATGAACCTCACCCAGTGTCATTGCATGTGTGTTCTTCCCATGAACCACACCTGGATCCACTTGAGTCATTGCATGTGTGTTCTTCTCACAAACCATATCATGAACCACACCCAGTGTCATTGCATGTGTGTTCTTCTCAATAACCATAGCTAGAGTCATTGCATGTCTGTTCTTTTCACAAACCACATATCACCAGTGTCATCGCATGTCTGCTCTTCCCATGAACCAAACATGGATCCACCAGTGTCATTGCATGTCTACTCTTTTCATGAACCACAGCTAGAGTCATTGGATGTGTGTTCTTCTCACAGACCACACATGGATCCAGTGTCAGTGCATGTGTGTTCTTCCCAAAGACCACACATGGATCCACCAGTGTCATTGCATGTGTGTTCTTCTCACAAACCATATCATGAACCAAACCCAGTGTAATTGCATGTGTGTTCTTCTCACAGACCACACGTGGATCCACAAGTGTCATTGCATGTGTGTTCTTCTCACATACCATATCATGAACCACACCCAGTGTCATTGCATGTGTGTTCTTCCCATGAACCACACATGGATCCACCAGTGTCATTGCATGTCTGCTCTTCCCACATACCACACATCACCAGTGTCATTGCATGTGTGTTCTTCCTAAAGACCACACATGGATCCACCAGTGTCATTGCATGTGTGTTCTTCTCACTAACCATATCATGAACCACACCTAGTGTCATTGCATGTGTGTTCTTACCATGAACCACACATAGATCCACCAGTGTCATTGCATGTCTGCTCTTTTCATGAACCACAACTAGAGTCATTGGGTGTGTGTTCTTCTTATAGACCACATATCAACAGTGTCATTGCATGTGTGTTCTTCCCAAAGACCACACATGGATCCACCAGTGTCATTGCATGTGTGTTCTTCTCACAAACCATATCAAGAACCACACCCAGTGTCATTGCATGTGTGTTCTTCTCACAGACCACAGCTAGAGTCATTGCATGTTTGTTCTTTTCAAAAACCACATATCACCAGACTCATTGCATGTGTGTTCTTCCCATGAACCACACATGGATCCACTGGTGTCATTGCATGTGTGTTCTTCTCATGAACCATATCATGAACCACACCTAGTGTCATTGCATGTCTGCTCTTCTCATGAACCACACATGGATCCACCCAGTGTCATCGCATGTCTACTCTTCCCATGAACCACACATGGATCCACCAGTGTCATGGCATGTCAGCTCTTTTCATGAACCACAGCTAGAGTCATTGGATGTGTGTTCTTCTAACAGACCACACATGGATCCAGTGTCATTGCATGTGTGTTCTTCCCAAAGACCACACATGGATCCACCAGTGTCATTGCATGTGTGTTCTTCTCACAAACTATATCATGAACCACACCCCGTGTCATTGCATGTGTGTTCTTCTCACAGACCACACATGGATCCACCAGTGTCATTGCATGTGTGTTCTTCTCACAAACCATATCATGAACCTCACCCAGTGTCATTGCATGTGTGTTCTTCCCATGAACCACACCTGGATCCACTTGAGTCATTGCATGTGTGTTCTTCTCACAAACCATATCATGAACCACACCCAGTGTCATTGCATGTGTGTTCTTCTCACTAACCACATCTAGAGTCATTGCATGTCTGTTCTTTTCACAAACCACATATCACCAGTGTCATCGCATGTCTGCTCTTCCCATGAACCACACATGGATCCACCAATGTCATTGCATGTCTGCCCTTTTCATGAACCACAGCTAGAGTCATTGGATGTGTGTTCTTCTCACAGACCACACATGGATCCAGTGTCAGTGCATGTGTGTTCTTCCCAAAGACCACACATGGATCCACCAGTGTCATTGCATGTGTGTTCTTCTCACAAACCATATCATGAACCACACCTAGTGTAATTGCATGTGTGTTCTTCTCACAGACCACACATGGATCCACCAGTGTCATTGCATGTGTGTTCTTCTCACATACCATATCATGAACCACACCCAGTGTCATTGCATATGTGTTCTTCCCATGAACCACACATGGATCCACCAGTGTCATTGCATGTCTGCTCTTCCCACATACCACACATCACCAGTGTCATTGCATGTGTGTTCTTCCCAAAGACCACATATGGATCCACCAGTGTCATTGCATGTGTGTTCTTTTGACTAACCATATCATGAACCACACCCAGTGTCATTGCATGTGTGTTCTTCCAATGAACCACACATGGATCCACCAGTGTCATTGCATGTCTGCTCTTCCCACATACCACACATCACCAGTGTCATTGCATGTGTGTTCTTCCCAAAGACCACACATGGATCCACCAGTGTCATTGCATGTGTGTTCTTCTCACTAACCATATCATGAACCACACCCAGTGTCATTGCATGTGTGTTCTTCCCATGAACCACACATGGATCCACCAGTGTCATTGCATGTCTGCTCTTTTCATGAACCACAGCTAGAGTCATTGGATGTGTGTTCTTCTCATAGACCACATATCAATGCATGTGTGTTCTTCCCAAAGACCACACATGGATCCACCAGTGTCATTGCATGTGTGTTCTTCTCACAAACCATATCATGAACCACACCCAGTGTCATTGCATGTGTGTTCTTCTCACAGACCACAGCTAGAGTCATTGCATGTCTGTTCTTTTCACAAACCACATATCACCAGAGTCATTGCATGTGTGTTCTTCCCATGAACCACACATGGATCCACTGGTGTCATTGCATGTGTGTTCTTCTCATGAACCATATCATGAACCACACCTAGTGTCATCGCATGTCTGCTCTTCTCATGAACCACACATGGATCCACCCAGTGTCATCGCATGTCTGCCCTTCCCATGAACCACACATGGATCCACCAGTGTCATTGCATGTCAGCACTTTTCATGAACCACAACTAGAGTCATTGGATGTGTGTTCTTCTAGCAGACCACACATGGATCTAGTGTCATTGCATGTGTGTTCTTCCCAAAGACCACACATGGATCCACCAGTGTCATTGCATGTGTGTTCTTCTCACAAACCATATCATGAACCACACCCCGTGTCATTGCATGTGTGTTCTTCTCACAGACAACACATGGATCCACCAGTGTCATTGCATGTGTGTTCTTCTCACAAACCATATCATGAACCTCACCCAGTGTCATTGCATGTGTGTTCTTCCCATGAACCACACCTGGATCCACTTGAGTCATTGCATGTGTGTTCTTCTCACAAACCATATCATGAACCACACCCAGTGTCATTGCATGTGTGTTCTTCTCACTAACCACAGCTAGAGTCATTGCATGTCTGTTCTTTTCACAAACCACATATCACCAGTGTCATCGCATTTCTGCTCTTCCCATGAACCACACATGGATCCACCAGTGTTATTGCATGTCTGCTCTTTTCATGAACCACAACTAGAGTCATTGGATGTGTGTTCTTCTCACAGACCACACATGGATCCAGTGTTAGTGCATGTGTGTTCTTCCCAAAGACCACACATGGATCCACCAGTGTCATTGCATGTGTGTTCTTCCTAAAGACCACACATGGATCCACCAGTGTCATTGCATGTGTGTTCTTCTCACTAACCATATCATGAACCACACCCAGTGTCATTGCATGTGTGTTCTTCCCATGAACCACACATGGATCCACCAGTGTCATTGCATGTGTGCTCTTTTCATGAACCACAACTAGAGTCATTGGGTGTGTGTTCTTCTTATAGACCACATATCAACAGTGTCATTGCATGTGTGTTCTTCCCAAAGACCACACATGGATCCACCAGTGTTATTGCATGTGTGTTCTTCTCACAAACCATATCAAGCACCACACCCAGTGTCATTGCATGTGTGTTCTTCTCACAGACCACAGCTAGAGTCATTGCATGTTTGTTCTTTTCACAAACCACATATCACCAGACTCATTGCATATGTGTTCTTCCCATGAACCACACATGGATCCACTGGTGTCATTGCATGTGTGTTCTTCTCATGAACCATATCATGAACCACACCTAGTGTCATTGCATGTCTGCTCTTCTCATGAACCACACATGGATCCACCCAGTGTCATCGCATGTCTACTCTTCCCATGAACCACACATGGATCCAACAGTGTCATTGCATGTCAGCTCTTTTCATGAACCACAGCTAGAGTCATTGGATGTGTGTTCTTCTAACAGACCACACATGGATCCAGTGTCATTGCATGTGTGTTCTTCCCAAAGACCACACATGGATCCACCAGTGTCATTGCATGTGTGTTCTTCTCACAAACCATATCATGAACCACACCCCGTGTCATTGCATGTGTGTTCTTCTCACAGACCACACATGGATCCACCAGTGTCATTGCATGTGTGTTCTTATCACAAACCATATCATGAACCTCACCCAGTGTCATTGCATGTGTGTTCTTCCCATGAACCACACCTGGATCCACTTGAGTCATTGCATGTGTGTTCTTCTCACAAACCATATCATGAACCACACCCAGTGTCATTGCATGTGTGTTCTTCTCACTAACCACATCTAGAGTCATTGCATGTCTGTTCTTTTCACAAACCACATATCACCAGTGTCATCGCATCTCTGCTCTTCCCATGAACAACACATGGATCCACCAGTGTCATTGCATGTCTGCTCTTTTCATGAACCACAACTAGAGTTATTGGATGTGTGTTCTTCTCACAGACCACACATGGGTCCAGTGTCAGTGCATGTGTGTTCTTCCCAAAGACCACACATGGATCCACCAGTGTCATTGCATGTGTGTTCTTCTCACAAACCATATCATGAACCACACCCAGTGTAATTGCATGTGTGTTCTTCTCACAGACCACACATGGATCCACCAGTGTCATTGCATGTGTGTTCTTCTCACATACCATATCATGAACCACACCCAGTGTCATTGCATATGTGTTCTTCCCATGAACCACACATGGATCCACCAGTGTCATTGCATGTCTGCTCTTCCCACATACCACACATCACCAGTGTCATTGCATGTGTGTTCTTCCCAAAGACCACATATAGATCCACCAGTGTCATTGCATGTGTGTTCTTCTAACTAACCATATCATGAACCACACCCAGTGTCATTGCATGTGTGTTCTTCCAATGAACCACACATGGATCCACCAGTGTCATTGCATGTCTGCTCTTCCCACATACCACACATCACCAGTGTCATTGCATGTGTGTTCTTCCCAAAGACCACACATGGATCCACCAGTGTCATTGCATGTGTGTTCTTCTCACTAACCATATCATGAACCACACCCAGTGTCATTGCATGTGTGTTCTTCCCATGAACCACACATGGATCCACCAGTGTCATTGCATGTCTGCTCTTTTCATGAACCACAGCTAGAGTCATTGGATGTGTGTTCTTCTCATAGACCACATATCAACAGTGTCATTGCATGTGTGTTCTTCCCAAAGACCACACATGGATCCACCAGTGTCATTGCATGTGTGTTCTTCTCACAAACCATATCATGAACCACACCCAGTGTCATTGCATGTGTGTTCTTCTCACAGACCACAGCTAGAGTCATTGCATGTCTGTTCTTTTCACAAACCACATATCACCAGAGTCATTGCATGTGTGTTCTTCCCATGAACCACACATGGATCCACTGGTGTCATTGCATGTGTGTTCTTCTCATGAACCATATCATGAACCACACCCAGTGTCATCGCATGTCTGCTCTTCTCATGAACCACACATGGATCCACCCAGTGTCATCGCATGTCTGCCCTTCCCATGAACCACACATGGATCCACCAGTGTCATTGCATGTCAGCACTTTTCATGAACCACAACTAGAGTCATTGGATGTGTGTTCTTCTAACAGACCACACATGGATCTAGTGTCATTGCATGTGTGTTCTTCCCAAAGACCACACATGGATCCACCAGTGTCATTGCATGTGTGTTCTTCTCACAAACCATATCATGAACCACACCCCGTGTCATTGCATGTGTGTTCTTCTCACAGACAACGCATGGATCCACCAGTGTCATTGCATGTGTGTTCTTCTCACAAACCATATCATGA
This sequence comes from Avena sativa, assembly GCA_916181665.1. Lineage (NCBI taxonomy): Eukaryota > Viridiplantae > Streptophyta > Magnoliopsida > Poales > Poaceae > Avena > Avena sativa. Next base: position 432,495,037 of record OV702286.1, on the reverse strand, counting down.
ACCTCACCCAGTGTCATTGCATGTGTGTTCTTCCCATGAACCACACCTGGATCCACTTGAGTCATTGCATGTGTGTTCTTCTCACAAACCATATCATGAACCACACCCAGTGTCATTGCATGTGTGTTCTTCTCACTAACCACAGCTAGAGTCATTGCATGTCTGTTATTTTCACAAACCACATATCACCAGTGTCATCGCATTTCTGCTCTTCCCATGAACCACACATGGATCCACCAGTGTCATTGCATGTCTGCTCTTTTCACGAACCACAACTAGAGTCATTGGATGTGTGTTCTTCTCACAGACCACACATGGATCCAGTGTTAGTGCATGTGTGTTCTTCCCAAAGACCACACATGGATCCACCAGTGTCATTGCATGTGTGTTCTTCTCACAAACCATATCATGAACCACACCCAGTGTCATTGCATGTGTGTTCTTCCCATGAACCACACATGGATCCACCAGTGTCATTGCATGTCTGCTCTTCCCACATACCACGCATCACCAGTGTCATTGCATGTGTGTTCTTCCCAAAGACCACACATGGATCCACCAGTGTCATTGCATGTGTGTTCTTCTCACAAACCATATCATGAACCACACCCAGTGTAATTGCATGTGTGTACTTCTCACAGACCACACATGGATCCACCAGTGTCATTGCATGTGTGTTCTTCTCACAAACCATATCATGAACCACACCCAGTGTCATTGCATGTGTGTTCTTCCCATGAACCACACATGGATCCACCAGTGTCATTGCATGTCTGCTCTTCCCACATACCACACATCACCAGTGTCATTGCATGTGTGTTCTTCCCAAAGGCCACACATGGATCCACCAGTGTCATTGCATGTGTGTTCTTCTCACTAACCATATCATGAACCACACCTAGTGTCATTGCATGTGTGCTCTTCCCATGAACCACACATGGATCCACCAGTGTCATTGCATGTCTGCTCTTTTCATGAACCACAGCTAGAGTCATTGGATGTGTGTTCTTCTCATAGACCACATATCAACAGTGTCATTGCATGTGTGTTCTTCCCAAAGACCACACATGGATCCACCAGTGTCATTGCATGTGTGTTCTTCTCACAAACCATATCATGAACCACACCCAGTGTCATTGCATGTGTGTTCTTCTCACAGACCACAGCTAGAGTCATTGCATGTCTGTTCTTTTCACAAACCACATATCACCAGAGTCATTGCATGTGTGTTCTTGCCATGAACCACACATGGATCCACTGGTGTCATTGCATGTGTGTTCTTCTCATGAACCATATCATGAACCACACCCAGTGTCATTGCATGTCTGCTCTTCTCATGAACCACACATGGATCCACCCAGTGTCATCGCATGTCTGCTCTTCCCATGAACCACAGATGGATCCACCAGTGTCATTGCATGTCAGCTCTTTTCATGAACCACAGCTAGAGTCATTGGATGTGTGTTCTTCTAACAGACCACACATGGATCCAGTGTCATTGCATGTTTGTTCTTCCCAAAGACCACACATGGATCCACCAGTGTTATTGCATGTGTGTTCTTCTCACAAACCATATCATGAACCACACCCCGTGTCATTCTATGTGTGTTCTTCTCACAGACCACACATGGATCCACCAGTGTCATTGCATGTGTGTTCTTCTCACAAACCATATCATGAACCTCACCCAGTGTCATTGCATGTGTGTTCTTCCCATGAACCACACCTGGATCCACTTGAGTCATTGCATGTGTGTTCTTCTCACAAACCATATCATGAACCACACCCAGTGTCATTGCATGTGTGTTCTTCTCACTAACCACATCTAGAGTCATTGCATGTCTGTTCTTTTCACAAACCACATATCACCAGTGTCATCGCATGTCTTCTCTTCCCATGAACCACACATGGATCCACTAGTGTCATTGCATGTCTGCTCTTTTCATGAACCACAGCTAGAGTCATTGGATGTGTGTTCTTCTCACAGACCACACATGGATCCAGTGTCAGTGCATGTGTGTTCTTCCCAAAGACCACACATGGATCCACCAGTGTCATTGCATGTGTGTTCTTCTCACAAACCATATCACGAACCACTCCCAGTGTAATTGCATGTGTGTTCTTCTCAGAGACCACACATGGATCCACCAGTGTCATTGCATGTGTGTTCTTCTCACATACCATATCATGAACCACACCCAGTGTCATTGCATGTGTGTTCTTCCCATGAACCACATATGGATCCACCAGTGTCATTGCATGTCTGCTCTTCCCACATACCACACATCACCAGTGTCATTGCATGTGTGTTCTTCCCAAAGACCACACATGGATCCACCAGTGTCATTGCATGTGTGTTCTTCTCACTAACCATATCATGAACCACACCCAGTGTCATTGCATGTGTGTTCTTCCAATGAACCACACATGGATCCACCAGTGTCATTGCATGTCTGCTCTTCCCACATACCACACATCACCAGTGTCATTGCATGTGTGTTCTTCCCAAAGACCACACATGGATCCACCAGTGTCATTGGATGTGTGTTCTTCTCACTAACCATATCATGAACCACACCCAGTGTCATTGCATGTGTGTTCTTCCCATGAACCACACATGGATCCACCAGTGTCATTGCATGTCTGCTCTTTTCATGAACCACAGCTAGAGTCATTGGATGTGTGTTCTTCTCATAGACCACATATCAACAGTGTCATTGCATGTGTGTTATTCCCAAAGACCACACATGGATCCACCAGTGTCATTGCATGTGTGTTCTTCTCACAAACCATATCATGAACCACACCCAGTGTCATTGCATGTGTGTTCTTCTCACAGACCACAGCTAGAGTCATTGCATGTCTGTTCTTTTCACAAACCACATATCACCAGAGTCATTGCATGTGTGTTCTTCCCATGAACCACACATGGATCCACTGGTGTCATTGCATGTGTGTTCTTCTCATGAACCATATCATGAACCACACCCAGTGTCATCGCATGTCTGCTCTTCTCATGAACCACACATGGATCCACCCAGTGTCATCGCATGTCTGCCCTTCCCATGAACCACACATGGATCCACCAGTGTCATTGCATGTCAGCACTTTTCATGAACCACAACTAGAGTCATTGGATGTGTGTTCTTCTAACAGACCACACATGGATCTAGTGTCATTGCATGTGTGTTCTTCCCAAAGACCACACATGGATCCACCAGTGTCATTGCATGTGTGTTCTTCTCACAAACCATATCATGAACCACACCCCGTGTCATTGCATGTGTGTTCTTCTCACAGACAACGCATGGATCCACCAGTGTCATTGCATGTGTGTTCTTCTCACAAACCATATCATGAACCTCACCCAGTGTCATTGCATGTGTGTTCTTCCCATGAACCACACCTGGATCCACTTGAGTCATTGCATGTGTGTTCTTCTCACAAACCATATCATGAACCACACCCAGTGTCATTGCATGTGTGTTCTTCTCACTAACCATAGCTAGAGTCATTGCATGTCTGTTATTTTCACAAACCACATATCACCAGTGTCATCGCATTTCTGCTCTTCCCATGAACCACACATGGATCCACCAGTGTCATTGCATGTCTGCTCTTTTCACGAACCACAACTAGAGTCATTGGATGTGTGTTCTTCTCACAGACCACACATGGATCCAGTGTTAGTGCATGTGTGTTCTTCCCAAAGACCACACATGGATCCACCAGTGTCATTTCATGTGTGTTCTTCTCACAAACCATATCATGAACCACACCCAGTGTCATTGCATGTGTGTTCTTCCCATGAACCACACATGGATCCACCAGTGTCATTGCATGTCTGCTCTTCCCACATACCACACATCACCAGTGTCATTGCATGTGTGTTCTTCCCAAAGACCACACATGGATCCACCAGTGTCATTGCATGTGTGTTCTTCTCACAAACCATATCATGAACCACACCCAGTGTAATTGCATGTGTGTACTTCTCACAGACCACACATGGATCCACCAGTGTCATTGCATGTGTGTTCTTCTCACAAACCATATCATGAACCACACCCAGTGTCATTGCATGTGTGTTCTTCCCATGAACCACACATGGATCCACCAGTGTCATTGCATGTCTGCTCTTCCCACATACCACACATCACCAGTGTCATTGCATGTGTGTTCTTCCCAAAGGCCACACATGGATCCACCAGTGTCATTGCATGTGTGTTCTTCTCACTAACCATATCATGAACCACACCTAGTGTCATTGCATGTGTGCTCTTCCCATGAACCACACATGGATCCACCAGTGTCATTGCATGTCTGCTCTTTTCATGAACCACAGCTAGAGTCATTGGATGTGTGTTCTTCTCATAGACCACATATCAACAGTGTCATTGCATGTGTGTTCTTCCCAAAGACCACACATGGATCCACCAGTGTCATTGCATGTGTGTTCTTCTCACAAACCATATCATGAACCACACCCAGTGTCATTGCATGTGTGTTCTTCTCACAGACCACAGCTAGAGTCATTGCATGTCTGTTCTTTTCACAAACCACATATCACCAGAGTCATTGCATGTGTGTTCTTGCCATGAACCACACATGGATCCACTGGTGTCATTGCATGTGTGTTCTTCTCATGAACCATATTATGAACCACACCCAGTGTCATTGCATGTCTGCTCTTCTCATGAACCACACATGGATCCACCCAGTGTCATCGCATGTCTGCTCTTCCCATGAACCACAGATGGATCCACCAGTGTCATTGCATGTCAGCTCTTTTCATGAACCACAGCTAGAGTCATTGGATGTGTGTTCTTCTAACAGACCACACATGGATCCAGTGTTATTGCATGTGTGTTCTTCCCAAAGACCACACATGGATCCACCAGTGTAATTGCATGTGTGTTCTTCTCACAAACCATATCATGAACCACACCCCGTGTCATTGTATGTGTGTTCTTCTCACAGACCACACATGGATCCACCAGTGTCATTGCATGTGTGTTCTTCTCACAAACCATATCATGAACCTCACCCAGTGTCATTGCATGTGTGTTCTTCCCATGAACCACACCTGGATCCACTTGAGTCATTGCATGTGTGTTCTTCTCACAAACCATATCATGAACCACACCCAGTGTCATTGCATGTGTGTTCTTCTCACTAACCACATCTAGAGTCATTGCATGTCTGTTCTTTTCACAAACCACATATCACCAGTGTCATCGCATGTCTGCTCTTCCCATGAACCACACATGGATCCACTAGTGTCATTGCATGTCTGCTCTTTTCATGAACCACAGCTAGAGTCATTGGATGTGTGTTCTTCTCACAGACCACACATGGATCCAGTGTCAGTGCATGTGTGTTCTTCCCAAAGACCACACATGGATCCACCAGTGTCATTGCATGTGTGTTCTTCTCACAAACCATATCACGAACCACTCCCAGTGTAATTGCATGTGTGTTCTTCTCAGAGACCACACATGGATCCACCAGTGTCATTGCATGTGTGTTCTTCTCACATACCATATCATGAACCACACCCAGTGTCATTGCATGTGTGTTCTTCCCATGAACCACATATGGATCCACCAGTGTCATTGCATGTCTGCTCTTCCCACATACCACACATCACCAGTGTCATTGCATGTGTGTTCTTCCCAAAGACCACACATGGATCCACCAGTGTCATTGCATGTGTGTTCTTCTCACTAACCATATCATGAACCACACCCAGTGTCATTGCATGTGTGTTCTTCTAATGAACCACACATGGATCCACCAGTGTCATTGCATGTCTGCTCTTCCCACATACCACACATCACCAGTGTCATTGCATGTGTGTTCTTCCCAAAGACCACACATGGATCCACCAGTGTCATTGGATGTGTGTTCTTCTCACTAACCATATCATGAACCACACCCAGTGTCATTGCATGTGTGTTCTTCCCATGAACCACACATGGATCCACCAGTGTCATTGCATGTCTGCTCTTTTCATGAACCACAACTAGAGTCATTGGATGTGTGTTCTTCTCATAGACCACATATCAACAGTGTCATTGCATGTGTGTTCTTCCCAAAGACCACACATGGATCCACCAGTGTCATTGCATGTGTGTTCTTCTCACAAACCATATCATGAACCACACCCAGTGTCATTGCATGTGTGTTCTTCTCACAGACCACAGCTAGAGTCATTGCATGTCTGTTCTTTTCACAAACCACATATCACCAGAGTCATTGCATGTGTGTTCTTCCCATGAACCACACATGGATCCACTGGTGTCATTGCATGTGAGTTCTTCTCATGAACCATATCATGAACCACACCCAGTGTCATCGCATGTCTGCTCTTCTCATGAACCACACATGGATCCACCAGTGTCATTGCATGTCAGCTCTTTTCATGAACCACAACTAGAGTCATTGGATGTGTGTTCTTCTAGCAGACCACACATGGATCCAGTGTCATTGCATGTGTGTTCTTCCCAAAGACCACACATGGATCCACCAGTGTCATTGCATGTGTGTTCTTCTCACAAACCATATCATGAACCACACCCCGTGTCATTGCATGTGTGTTCTTCTTACAGACAACACATGGATCCACCAGTGTCATTGCATGTGTGTTCTTCTCACAAACCATATCATGAACCTCACCCAGTGTCATTGCATGTGTGTTCTTCCCATGAACCACACCTAGATCCACTTGAGTCATTGCATGTGTGTTCCTCTCACAAACCATATCATGAACCACACCCAGTGTCATTGCATGTGTGTTCTTCTCACTAACCACAGCTAGAGTCATTGCATGTCTGTTCTTTTCACAAACCATATATCACCAGTGTCATCGCATTTCTTCTCTGATGAACCACACATGGATCCACCAGTGTCATTGCATGTTTGCTCTTTTCATGAACCACAGCTAGAGTCATTGGATGTGTGTTCTTCTCACAGACCACACATGGATCCAGTGTTAGTGCATTTGTGTTCTTCCCAAAGACCACACATGGATCCACCAGTGTCATTGCATGTGTGTTCTTCTCACAAACCATATCATGAACCACACCAAGTGTCATTGCATGTGTGTTCTTCCCATGAACCACACATGGATCCACCAGTGTCATTGCATGTCTGCTCTTCCCACATACCACACATCACCAGTGTCATTGCATGTGTGTTCTTCCCAAAGACCACACATGGATCCACCAGTGTCATTGCATGTGTGTTCTTCTCACAAACCATATCATGAACCACACCCGGTGTAATTGCATGTGTGTTCTTCTCACAGACCACACATGGATCCACCAGTGTCATTGCATGTGTGTTCTTCTCACATACCATATCATGAACCACACCCAGTGTCATTGCATGTGTGTTCTTCCCATGAACCAAACATGGATCCACCAGTGTCATTGCATGTCTGCTCTTTTCATGAACCACAGCTAGAGTCATTGGATGTGTGTTCTTCTCATAGACCACATATCAACAGTGTCATTGCATGTGTGTTCTTCCCAAAGACCACACATGGATCCACCAGTGTCATTGCATGTGTGTTCTTCTCACAAATCATATCATGAACCACACCCAGTGTCATTGCATGTGTATTCTTCTCACAGACCACAGCTAGAGTCATTGCATGTCTGTTCTTTTCACAAACCACATATCACCAGAGTCATTGCATGTGTGTTCTTCCCATGAACCACACATGGATCCACTGGTGTCATTGCATGTGTGTTCTTCTCATGAACCATATCATGAACCACACCCAGTGTCATTGCATGTCTGCTCTTCTCATGAACCACACATGGATCCACCCAGTGTCATCGCATGTCTGCTCTTCCCATGAACCACACATGGATCCACCAGTGTCATTGCATGTCAGCTCTTTTCATGAACCACAACTAGAGTCATTGGATGTGTGTTCTTCTAACAGACCACACATGGATCCAGTGTCATTGCATGTGTGTTCTTCCCAAAGACCACACATGGATCCACCAGTGTCATTGCATGTGTGTTCTTCTCACAAACCATATCATGAACCACACCTCGTGTCATTGCATGTCTGTTCTTCTCACAGACCACACATGGATCCACCAGTGTCATTGCATGTGTGTTCTTCTCACAAACCATATCATGAACCTCACCAAGTGTCATTGCATGTGTGTTCTTCCCATGAACCACACCTGGATCCACTTGAGTCATTGCATGTGTGTTCTTCTCACAAACCATATCATGAACCACACCCAGTGTCATTGCATGTGTGTTCTTCTCACTAACCACAGCTGGAGTCATTGCATGTCTGTTCTTTTCACAAACCACATATCACCAGTGTCATCGCATTTCTGCTCTTCCCATGAACCACACATGGATCCACCAGTGTCATTGCATGTCTGCTCTTTTCATGAACCACAGCTAGAGTCATTTGATGTGTGTTCTTCTCACAGACCACACATGGATACAGTGTCAGTGCATGTGTGTTCTTCCCAAAGACCACACATGGATCCACCAGTGTCATTGCATGTGTGTTCTTCTCACAAACCATATCATGAACCATACCCAGTGTCATTACATGTGTGTTCTTCCCATGAACCACACATGGATCCACCAGTGTCATTGCATGTCTACTCTTCCCACATACCACACATCACCAGTGTCATTGCATGTGTGTTCTTCCCAAAGACCACACATGGATCCACCAGTGTCATTGCATGTGTGTTCTTCTCACAACCCATATCATGAACACACCCAGTGTAATTGCATGTGTGTTCTTCTCACAGACCACACATGGATCCACCAGTGTCATTGCATGTGTGTTCTTCTCACATACCATATCATGAACCACACCCAGTGTCATTGCATGTGTGTTCTTCCCATGAACCACACATGGATCCACCAGTGTCATTGCATGTCTCCTCTTCCCACATACCACACATCACCAGTGTCATTTCATGTGTGTTCTTCCCAAAGACCACACATGGATCCACCAGTGTCATTGCATGTGTGTTCTTCTCACTAACCATATCGTGAACCACACCTAGTGTCATTGCATGTGTGTTCTTCCCATGAACCACACATGGATCCACCAGTGTCATTGCATGTCTGCTCTTTTCATGAATCACAGCTAGAGTCATTGGATGTGTGTTCTTCTCATAGACCACATATCAACAGTGTCATTGCATGTGTGTTCTTCCCAAAGACCACACATGGATCCACCAGTGTCATTGCATGTGTGTTCTTCTCACTAACCATATCATGAACCACACCCAGTGTCATTGCATGTGTGTTCTTCCCATGAACCACACATGGATCCACGAGTGTCATTGCATGTCTGCTCTTTTCATGAACCACAGCTAGAGTCATTGGATGTGTGTTCTTCTCATTGACCACATATCAACAGTGTCATTGCATGTGTGTTCTTCCCAAAGACCACACATGGATCCACCAGTGTCATTGCATGTGTGTTCTTCTCACAAACCATATCATGAACCACACCCAGTGTCATTGCATGTGTGTTCTTCTCACAGACCACAGCTAGAGTCATTGCATGTATGTTCTTTTCACAAACCACATATCACCAGAGTCATTGCATGTGTGTTCTTCCCATGAACCACACATGGATCCACTGGTGTCATTGCATGTGTGTTCTTCTCATGAACCATATCATGAACCACACCCAGTGTCATTGCATGTCTGCTCTTCTCATGAACCACACATGGATCCACCCAGTGTCATCGCATGTCTGCTCTTCCCATGAACCACACATGGATCCACCAGTGTCATTGCATGTCAGCTCTTTTCATGAACCACAGCTAGAGTCATTGGATATGTGTTCTTCTAACAGACCACACATGGATCCAGTGTCATTGCATGTGTGTTCTTCCCAAAGACCACACATGGATCCACCAGTGTCATTGCATGTGTGTTCTTCTCACAAACCATATCATGAACCACACCCAGTGTCATTGCATGTGTGTTCTTCTCACAGACCACAGCTAGAGTCATTGCATGTCTGTACTTTTCACAAACCACATATCACCAGAGTCATTGCATGTGTGTTCTTCCCATGAACCACACATGGATCCACTGGTGTCATTGCATGTGTGTTCTTCTCATGAACCATATCATGAACCACACCCAGTGTCATTGCATGTCTGCTCTTCTCATGAACCACACATGGATCCACCCAGTGTCATCGCATGTCTGCTCTTCCCATGAACCACACATGGATCCACCAGTGTCATTGCATGTCAGCTCTTTTCATGAACCACAGCTAGAGTCATTGGATGTGTGTTCTTCTAACAGACCACACATGGATCCAGTGTCATTGCATGTGTGTTATTCCCAAAGACCACACATGGATCCACCAGTGTCATTGCATGTGTGTTCTTCTCACAAACCATATCATGAACCACACCCCGTGTCATTGCATGTGTGTTCTTCTCACAGACCACACATGGATCCACCAATGTCATTGCATGTGTGTTCTTCTCACAAACCATATCATGAACCTCACCCAGTGTCATTGCATGTGTGTTCTTCCCATGAACCACACCTGGATCCACTTGAGTCATTGCATGTGTGTTCTTCTCACAAACCATATCATGAACCACACCCAGTGTCATTGCATGTGTGTTCTTCTCACTAACCACAGCTAGAGTCATTGCATGTCTGTTATTTTCACAAACCACATATCACCAGTGTCATCGCATTTCTGCTCTTCCCATGAACCACACATGGATCCACCAGTGTCATTGCATGTCTGCTCTTTTCATGAACCACATCTAGAGTCATTGGATGTGTGTTCTTCTCACAGACCACACATGGATCCAGTGTCAGTGCATGTGTGTTCTTCCCAAAGACCACACATGGATCCACCAGTGTCATTGCATGTGTGTTCTTCTCACAAACCATATCATGAACCACACCCAGTGTAATTGCATGTGTGTTCTTCTCACAGACCACACATGGATCCACCAGTGTCATTGCATGTGTGTTCTTCTCACATACCATATCATGAACCACACCCAGTGTCATTGCATGTGTGTTCTTCCCATGAACCACAGATGGATCCACCAGTGTCATTGCATGTCTGCTCTTCCCACATACCACACATCACCAGTGTCATTGGATGTGTGTTCCTCCCAAAGACCACATATGGATCCACCAGTGTCATTGCATGTGTGTTCTTCTCACTAACCATATCATGAACCACACCCAGTGTCATTGCATGTGTGTTCTTCCCATGAACCACACATGGATCCACCAGTGTCATTGCATGTCTGCTCTTTTCATGAACCACAGCTAGAGTCATTGGATGTGTGTTCTTCTCACAGACCACATATCGACAGTGTCATGGCATGTGTGTTCTTCCCAAAGACCACACATGGATCCACCAGTGTCATTGCATGTGTGTTCTTCTCACAAACCATATCATGAACCACACCCAGTGTCATTGCATGTGTGTTCTTCTCACATACCACAGCTAGAGTCATTGCATGTCTGTTCTTTTCACAAACCACATATCACTAGAGTCATTGCATGTGTGTTCTTCCCATGAACCACACATGGATCCACTGGTGTCATTGCATGTGTGTTCTTCTCATGAACCATATCATGAACCACACCCAGTGTCACTGCATGTCTGCTCTTCTCATGAACCACACATGGATCCACCCAGTGTCATCGCATGTCTGCTCTTCCCATGAACCACACATGGATCCACCAGTGTCATTGCATGTCAGCTCTTTTCATGAACCACAACTAGAGTCATTGGATGTGTGTTCTTCTAACAGACCACACATGGATCCAGTGTCATTGCATGTGTGTTCTTCCCAAAGACCACACATGGATCCACCAGTGTCATTGCATGTGTGTTCTTCTCACAAACCATATCATGAACCACACCCAGTGTAATTGCATGTGTGTTCTTCTCATAGACCACACATGGATCCACCAGTGTCATTGCATGTGTGTTCTTCTCACAAACCATATCATGAACCTCACCCAGTGTCATTGCATGTGTGTTCTTCCCATGAACCACACCTGGATCCACTTGAGTCATTGCATGTGTGTTCTTCTCACAAACCATATCATGAACCACACCCAGTGTCATTGCATGTGTGTTCTTCTCACTAACCACAGCTAGAGTCATTGCATGTCTGTTCTTTTCACAAACCACATATCACCAGTGTCATCGCATGTCTGCTCTTCCCATGAACCACACATGGATCCACCAGTGTCATTGCATGTCTGCTCTTTTCATGAACCACAGCTAGAGTCATTGGATGTGTGTTCTTCTCACAGACCACACATGGATCCAGTGTCAGTGCATGTGTGTTCTTCCCAAAGACCACACATGGATCCACCAGTGTCATTGCATGTGTGTTCTTCTCACAAACCATATCATGAACAACACCGAGTGTAATTGCATGTGTCTTCTTCTCACAGACCACACATGGATCCACCAGTGTCATTGCATGTGTGTTCTTCTCACATACCATATCATGAACCACACCCAGTGTCATTGCATGTGTGTTCTTTCCATGAACCACACATGGATCCACTAGTGTCATTGCATGTCTGCTCTTCCCACATACCACACATCACCAGTGTCATTGCATGTGTGTTCTTCCCAAAGACCACACATGGATCCACCAGTGTCATTGCATGTGTGTTCTTCTAACTAAACATATCATGAACCACACCCGGTGTCATTGCATGTGTGTTCTTCCCATGAACCACACATGGATCCACCAGTGTCATTGCATGTCTGCTCTTTAAATGAACCACAGCTAGAGTCATTGGATGTGTGTTCTTCTCACAGACCACATATCGACAGTGTCATTGCATGTGTGTTCTTCCCAAAGAGCACACATGGATCCACTAGTGTCATTGCATGTGTGTTCTTCTCACAAACCATATCATGAACCACACCCAGTGTCATTGCATGTGTGTTCTTCTCACAGACCACAACTAGAGTCATTGCATGTCTGTTCTTTTCACAAACCACATATCACCAGAGTCATTGCATGTGTGTTCTTCCCATGAACCACACATGGATCCACCGGTGTCATTGCATGTGTGTTCTTCTCATGAACCATATCATGAACCACACCGAGTGTCATTGCATGTCTGCTCTTCTCATGAACCACACATGGATCCACCCAGTGTCATCGCATGTCTGCTCTTCCCATGAACCACACATGGATCCACCAGTGTCATTGCATGTCAGCTCTTTTCAAGAACCACAGCTAGAGTCATTAGATGTGTGTTCTTCTCACATACCACACATGGATCCAGAGTCATTGCATGTGTGTTCTTCCCAAAGACCACACATGGATCCACCAGTGTCATTGCATGTGTGTTCTTCTCACTAACCATATCATGAACCACACCCAGTGTCATTGCATGTGTGTTCTTCCCATGAACCACACATGGATCCACCAGTGTCATTGCATGTCTACTCTTTTCATGAACCACAGCTAGAGTCATTGGATGTGTGTTCTTCTCACAGACCACATATCAACAGTGTCATTGCATGTGTGTTCTTCCCAAAGACCACACACGGATCCACCAGTGTCATTCATGTGTGTTCTTCTCACAAACCATATCATGAACCACACCTAGTGTCATTGCATGTGTGTTCTTCTCACAGACCACAACTAGAGTCATTGCATGTCTGTTCTTTTCACAAACCACATATCACCCGAGTCATTGCATGTGTGTTCTTACCATGAAACACACATGGATCCACTGGAGTCATTGCATGTGTATTCTTCTCACAAACCATATCATGAACCACACCTAGTGTCATTGAATTTTTGTTCTTCTCACTAACCACAGCTAGAGTCATTGCACGTCTGTTCTTTTCACAAACCACATATCACCAGAGTCATTGCATGTGTGTTCTTAAGATGAACCACACATGGATCCACCAGTGTCATGTCTGCTCTTTTCATGAACCACAGCTAGAGTCATTGGATCTGTGTTCTTCTCACAGACCACACATGGATCTAGTGTCATTGCATGTGTGTTCTTCCCAAAGACCACACATGGATCCACCAATGTCATTGCATGTGTGTTCTTCTCACAAACCATACCATGAACCACACCCAGTGTCATTGCATGTGTGTTCTTCTCACAGACCACACATGGATCCACCAGTGTCATTGCATGTGTGTTCTTCTCATAGACCATATCATGAACCACACTAAGTGTCATTCCATGTGTGTTCTTCCATTGAACCACACATGGATCCACCAGTGTCATTGGATGTCTGCTCTTCCCACATACCACACATCACCCGTGTCATTGCATGTGTGTTCTTCCCAAAGACCACACATGGATCCACCAGTATCATTGCATGTGTGTTCTTCTCACTAACCATATCATGAACCACACCCAGTGTCATTGCATATGTGTTCTTCCCATGAACCACACATGGATCCACCAGTGTTATTGCATGTCTGCTCTTTTACTGAACCACAGCTAGAGTCATTGGATGTGTGTTCTTCTCACAGACCACATATCAACAGTGTCATTGCATGTGTGTTCTTCCCAAAGACCACACATGGATCCACCAGTGTCATTGCATGTGTGTTCTTCTCACAAACCATATCATGAACCACACCCAGTGTCATTGCATGTGTGTTCTTCTCACTAACCACAGCTAGAGTCATTGCATGTCTGTTCTTTTCACAAACCACATATCACCAGAGTCATTGCATGTGTGTTCTTCCCATGAACCACACATGGATCCACCACTGTCATGTCTGCTCTTTTCATGAACCACAGCTAGAGTCATTGGATGTGTGTTCTTCTCACAGACCACACATGGGTTCAGTGTCATTGCATGTGTGTTCTTCCCAAAGACCACACATGGATCCACCAATGTCATTGCATGTGTGTTCTTCTCACTAACCATATCATGAACCACACCCAGTGTCATTGCATGTGTGTTCTTCCCATGAACCACACATGGATCCAACAGTGTCATTGCATGTCTGCTCTTTTCATGAACCACAGCTAGAGTCATTGGATGTGTGTTCTTCTCATAGACCACATATCAACAGTGTCATTGCATGTGTGTTCTTCCCAAAGACCACACATGGATCCACCAGTGTCATTGCATGTGTGTTCTTCTCACAAACCATATCATGAACCACACCCAGTGTCATTGCATGTGTGTTCTTCTCATAGACCACACATGGATCCACCAGTGTCATTGCATGTGTGTTCTTCTCACAGACCATATCATGAACCACACTCAGTGTCATTCCATGTGTGTTCTTCCCATGAACCACACATGGATCCAGCAGTGTCATTGCATGTCTGCTCTTCCCACATACCACACATCACCAGTGTCATTGCATGTGTGTTCTTCCCAAAGACCACACATGGATCCACCAGTATCATTGCATGTATGTTCTTCTCACTAACCATATCATGAACCACACCCAGTGTCATTGCATGTGTGTTCTTCCCATGAACCACACATGGATCCACCAGTGTCATTGCATGTCTGCTCTTTTCATGAACCACAGATAGAGTCATTGGATGTGTGTTCTTCTCACAGACCACATATCAACAATGTCATTACATGTGTGTTCTTCCCAAAGACCACACATGGATTTACAAGTGTCATTGCATGAGTGTTCTTCTCACAAACCATATCATGAACCACACCTAGTGTCATTGCATGTGTGTTCTTCTCACAGACCATAGCTAGAGTCATTGCATGTCTGTTCTTTTCACAAACCACATATCACCAGAGTCATTGCATGTGTGTTCTTCCCATGAACCACACATGGATCCACTGGTGTCATTGCATGTGTGTTCTTCTCATAAACCATATCATGAACCACACCCAGTGTCATTGCATGTCTTCTCTTCTCATGAACCACACATGGATCCACCCAGTGTCATCGCATGTCTGCTCTTCCCATGAACCACACATGGATCCACCAGTGTCATTGCATGTCTGCTCTTTTCATGAACCACAGCTAGAGTCATTGGATGTGTGTTCTTCTAACAGACCACACATGGATCCAGTGTCATTGCATGTGTGTTCTTCCCAAAGACCACACATGGATCCACCAGTGTCATTGCATGTGTGTTCTTCTCACAAACCATATCATGAACCACACCCAGTGTAATTGCATGTGTGTTCTTCTCATAGACCACACATGGATCCACCAGTGTCATTGCATGTGTGTTCTTCTCACAAACCATATCATGAACCTCACCCAGTGTCATTGCATGTGTGTTCTTCCCATGAACCACACCTGGATCCACTTGAGTCATTGCATGTGTGTTCTTCTCACAAACCATATCATGAACCACACCCAGTGTCATTGCATGTGTGTTCTTCTCACTAACCACAGCTAGAGTCATTGCATGTCTGTTCTTTTCACAAACCACATATCACCAGTGTCATCGCATGTCTGCTCTTCCCATGAACCACACATGGATCCACCAGTGTCATTGCATGTCTGCTCTTTTCACGAACCACAGCTAGAGTCATTGGATGTGTGTTCTTCTCACAGACCACACATGGATCCAGTGTCAGTGCATGTGTGTTCTTCCCAAAGACCACACATGGATCCACCAGTGTCATTGCATGTGTGTTATTCTCACAAACCATATCATGAACAACACCGAGTGTAATTGCATGTGTCTTCTTCTCACAGACCACACATGGATCCACCAGTGTCATTGCATGTGTGTTCTTCTCACATACCATATCATGAACCACACCCAGTGTCATTGCATGTGTGTTCTTTCCATGAACCACACATGGATCCACTAGTGTCATTGCATGTCTGCTCTTCCCACATACCACACATCACCAGTGTCATTGCATGTGTGTTCTTCCCAAAGACCACACATGGATCCACCAGTGTCATTGCATGTGTGTTCTTCTAACTAAACATATCATGAACCACACCCGGTGTCATTGCATGTGTGTTCTTCCCATGAACCACACATGGATCCACCAGTGTCATTGCATGTCTGCTCTTTAAATGAACCACAGCTAGAGTCATTGGATGTGTGTTCTTCTCACAGACCACATATCGACAGTGTCATTGCATGTGTGTTCTTCCCAAAGACCACACATGGATTTACAAGTGTCATTGCATGAGTGTTCTTCTCACAAACCATATCATGAACGACACCTAGTGTCATTGCATGTGTGTTCTTCTCACAGACCATAGCTAGAGTCATTGCATGTCTGTTCTTTTCACAAACCACATATCACCAGAGTCATTGCATGTGTGTTCTTCCCATGAACCACACATGGATCCACTGGTGTCATTGCATGTGTGTTCTTCTCATAAACCATATCATGAACCACACCCAGTGTCATTGCATGTCTTCTCTTCTCATGAACCACACATGGATCCACCCAGTGTCATCGCATGTCTGCTCTTCCCATGAACCACACATGGATCCACCAGTGTCATTGCATGTCTGCTCTTTTCATGAACCACAGCTAGAGTCATTGGATGTGTGTTCTTCTAACAGACCACACATGGATCCAGTGTCATTGCATGTGTGTTCTTCCCAAAGACCACACATGGATCCACCAGTGTCATTACATATGTGTTCTTCTCACAAACCATATCATGAACCACACCCAGTGTAATTGCATGTGTGTTCTTCTCATAGACCACACATGGATCCACCAGTGTCATTGCATGTGTGTTCTTCTCACAAACCATATCATGAACCTCACCCAGTGTCATTGCATGTGTGTTCTTCCCATGAACCACACCTGGATCCACTTGAGTCATTGCATGTGTGTTCTTCTCACAAACCATATCATGAACCACACCCAGTGTCATTGCATGTGTGTTCTTCTCACTAACCACAGCTAGAGTCATTGCATGTCTGTTCTTTTCACAAACCACATATCACCAGTGTCATCGCATGTCTGCTCTTCCCATGAACCACACATGGATCCACCAGTGTCATTGCATGTCTGCTCTTTTCATGAACCACAGCTAGAGTCATTGGATGTGTGTTCTTCTCACAGACCACACATGGATCCAGTGTCAGTGCATGTGTGTTCTTCCCAAAGACCACACATGGATCCACCAGTGTCATTGCATGTGTGTTATTCTCACAAACCATATCATGAACAACACCGAGTGTAATTGCATGTGTCTTCTTCTCACAGACCACACATGGATCCACCAGTGTCATTGCATGTGTGTTCTTCTCACATACCATATCATGAACCACACCCAGTGTCATTGCATGTGTGTTCTTTCCATGAACCACACATGGATCCACTAGTGTCATTGCATGTCTGCTCTTCCCACATACCACACATCACCAGTGTCATTGCATGTGTGTTCTTCCCAAAGACCACACATGGATCCACCAGTGTCATTGCATGTGTGTTCTTCTAACTAAACATATCATGAACCACACCCGGTGTCATTGCATGTGTGTTCTTCCCATGAACCACACATGGATCCACCAGTGTCATTGCATGTCTGCTCTTTAAATGAACCACAGCTAGAGTCATTGGATGTGTGTTCTTCTCACAGACCACATATCGACAGTGTCATTGCATGTGTGTTCTTCCCAAAGAGCACACATGGATCCACTAGTGTCATTGCATGTGTGTTCTTCTCACAAACCATATCATGAACCACACCCAGTGTCATTGCATGTGTGTTCTTCTCACAGACCACAACTAGAGTCATTGCATGTCTGTTCTTTTCACAAACCACATATCACCAGAGTCATTGCATGTGTGTTCTTCCCATGAACCACACATGGATCCACCGGTGTCATTGCATGTGTGTTCTTCTCATGAACCATATCATGAACCACACCGAGTGTCATTGCATGTCTGCTCTTCTCATGAACCACACATGGATCCACCCAGTGTCATCGCATGTCTGCTCTTCCCATGAACCACACATGGATCCACCAGTGTCATTGCATGTCAGCTCTTTTCAAGAACCACAGCTAGAGTCATTAGATGTGTGTTCTTCTCACATACCACACATGGATCCAGAGTCATTGCATGTGTGTTCTTCCCAAAGACCACACATGGATCCACCAGTGTCATTGCATGTGTGTTCTTCTCACTAACCATATCATGAACCACACCCAGTGTCATTGCATGTGTGTTCTTCCCATGAACCACACATGGATCCACCAGTGTCATTGCATGTCTACTCTTTTCATGAACCACAGCTAGAGTCATTGGATGTGTGTTCTTCTCACAGACCACATATCAACAGTGTCATTGCATGTGTGTTCTTCCCAAAGACCACACATGGATCCACCAGTGTCATTCATGTGTGTTCTTCTCACAAACCATATCATGAACCACACCTAGTGTCATTGCATGTGTGTTCTTCTCACAGACCACAACTAGAGTCATTGCATGTCTGTTCTTTTCACAAACCACATATCACCCGAGTCATTGCATGTGTGTTCTTCCCATGAAACACACATGGATCCACTGGAGTCATTGCATGTGTATTCTTCTCACAAACCATATCATGAACCACACCTAGTGTCATTGAATTTTTGTTCTTCTCACTAACCACAGCTAGAGTCATTGCACGTCTGTTCTTTTCACAAACCACATATCACCAGAGTCATTGCATGTGTGTTCTTCCGATGAACCACACATGGATCCACCAGTGTCATGTCTGCTCTTTTCATGAACCACAGCTAGAGTCATTGGATCTGTGTTCTTCTCACAGACCACACATGGATCTAGTGTCATTGCATGTGTTTTCTTCCCAAAGACCACACATGGATCCACCAATGTCATTGCATGTGTGTTCTTCTCACAAACCATACCATGAACCACACCCAGTGTCATTGCATGTGTGTTCTTCTCACAGACCACACATGGATCCACCAGTGTCATTGCATGTGTGTTCTTCTCATAGACCATATCATGAACCACACTAAGTGTCATTCCATGTGTGTTCTTCCATTGAACCACACATGGATCCACCAGTGTCATTGGATGTCTGCTCTTCCCACATACCACACATCACCCGTGTCATTGCATGTGTGTTCTTCCCAAAGACCACACATGGATCCACCAGTATCATTGCATGTGTGTTCTTCTCACTAACCATATCATGAACCACACCCAGTGTCATTGCATATGTGTTCTTCCCATGAACCACACATGGATCCACCAGTGTTATTGCATGTCTGCTCTTTTACTGAACCACAGCTAGAGTCATTGGATGTGTGTTCTTCTCACAGACCACATATCAACAGTGTCATTGCATGTGTGTTCTTCCCAAAGACCACACATGGATCCACCAGTGTCATTGCATGTGTGTTCTTCTCACAAACCATATCATGAACCACACCCAGTGTCATTGCATGTGTGTTCTTCTCACTAACCACAGCTAGAGTCATTGCATGTCTGTTCTTTTCACAAACCACATATCACCAGAGTCATTGCATGTGTGTTCTTCCCATGAACCACACATGGATCCACCACTGTCATGTCTGCTCTTTTCATGAACCACAGCTAGAGTCATTGGATGTGTGTTCTTCTCACAGACCACACATGGGTTCAGTGTCATTGCATGTGTGTTCTTCCCAAAGACCACACATGGATCCACCAATGTCATTGCATGTGTGTTCTTCTCACTAACCATATCATGAACCACACCCAGTGTCATTGCATGTGTGTTCTTCCCATGAACCACACATGGATCCAACAGTGTCATTGCATGTCTGCTCTTTTCATGAACCACAGCTAGAGTCATTGGATGTGTGTTCTTCTCATAGACCACATATCAACAGTGTCATTGCATGTGTGTTCTTCCCAAAGACCACACATGGATCCACCAGTGTCATTGCATGTGTGTTCTTCTCACAAACCATATCATGAACCACACCCAGTGTCATTGCATGTGTGTTCTTCTCATAGACCACACATGGATCCACCAGTGTCATTGCATGTGTGTTCTTCTCACAAACCATATCATGAACCTCACCCAGTGTCATTGCATGTGTGTTCTTCCCATGAACCACACATGGATCCACTGGTGTCATTGCATGTGTGTTCTTCTCATAAACCATATCATGAACCACACCCAGTGTCATTGCATGTCTTCTCTTCTCATGAACCACACATGGATCCACCCAGTGTCATCGCATGTCTGCTCTTCCCATGAACCACACATGGATCCACCAGTGTCATTGCATGTCTGCTCTTTTCATGAACCACAGCTAGAGTCATTGGATGTGTGTTCTTCTAACAGACCACACATGGATCCAGTGTCATTGCATGTGTGTTCTTCCCAAAGACCACACATGGATCCACCAGTGTCATTGCATGTGTGTTCTTCTCACAAACCATATCATGAACCACACCCAGTGTAATTGCATGTGTGTTCTTCTCATAGACCACACATGGATCCACCAGTGTCATTGCATGTGTGTTCTTCTCACAAACCATATCATGAACCTCACCCAATGTCATTGCATGTGTGTTCTTCCCATGAACCACACCTGGATCCACTTGAGTCATTGCATGTGTGTTCTTCTCACAAACCATATCATGAACCACACCCAGTGTCATTGCATGTGTGTTCTTCTCACTAACCACAGCTAGAGTCATTGCATGTCTGTTCTTTTCACAAACCACATATCACCAGTGTCATCGCATGTCTGCTCTTCCCATGAACCACACATGGATCCACCAGTGTCATTGCATGTCTGCTCTTTTCACGAACCACAGCTAGAGTCATTGGATGTGTGTTCTTCTCACAGACCACACATGGATCCAGTGTCAGTGCATGTGTGTTCTTCCCAAAGACCACACATGGATCCACCAGTGTCATTGCATGTGTGTTATTCTCACAAACCATATCATGAACAACACCGAGTGTAATTGCATGTGTCTTCTTCTCACAGACCACACATGGATCCACCAGTGTCATTGCATGTGTGTTCTTCTCACATACCATATCATGAACCACACCCAGTGTCATTGCATGTGTGTTCTTTCCATGAACCACACATGGATCCACTAGTGTCATTGCATGTCTGCTCTTCCCACATACCACACATCACCAGTGTCATTGCATGTGTGTTCTTCCCAAAGACCACACATGGATCCACCAGTGTCATTGCATGTGTGTTCTTCTAACTAAACATATCATGAACCACACCCGGTGTCATTGCATGTGTGTTCTTCCCATGAACCACACATGGATCCACCAGTGTCATTGCATGTCTGCTCTTTAAATGAACCACAGCTAGAGTCATTGGATGTGTGTTCTTCTCACAGACCACATATCGACAGTGTCATTGCATGTGTGTTCTTCCCAAAGACCACACATGGATTTACAAGTGTCATTGCATGAGTGTTCTTCTCACAAACCATATCATGAACCACACCTAGTGTCATTGCATGTGTGTTCTTCTCACAGACCATAGCTAGAGTCATTGCATGTCTGTTCTTTTCACAAACCACATATCACCAGAGTCATTGCATGTGTGTTCTTCCCATGAACCACACATGGATCCACTGGTGTCATTGCATGTGTGTTCTTCTCATAAACCATATCATGAACCACACCCAGTGTCATTGCATGTCTTCTCTTCTCATGAACCACACATGGATCCACCCAGTGTCATCGCATGTCTGCTCTTCCCATGAACCACACATGGATCCACCAGTGTCATTGCATGTCTGCTCTTTTCATGAACCACAGCTAGAGTCATTGGATGTGTGTTCTTCTAACAGACCACACATGGATCCAGTGTCATTGCATGTGTGTTCTTCCCAAAGACCACACATGGATCCACCAGTGTCATTACATGTGTGTTCTTCTCACAAACCATATCATGAACCACACCCAGTGTAATTGCATGTGTGTTCTTCTCATAGACCACACATGGATCCACCAGTGTCATTGCATGTGTGTTCTTCTCACAAACCATATCATGAACCTCACCCAGTGTCATTGCATGTGTGTTCTTCCCATGAACCACACCTGGATCCACTTGAGTCATTGCATGTGTGTTCTTCTCACAAACCATATCATGAACCACACCCAGTGTCATTGCATGTGTGTTCTTCTCACTAACCACAGCTAGAGTCATTGCATGTCTGTTCTTTTCACAAACCACATATCACCAGTGTCATCGCATGTCTGCTCTTCCCATGAACCACACATGGATCCACCAGTGTCATTGCATGTCTGCTCTTTTCATGAACCACAACTAGAGTCATTGGATGTGTGTTCTTCTCACAGACCACACATGGATCCAGTGTCAGTGCATGTGTGTTCTTCCCAAAGACCACACATGGATCCACCAGTGTCATTGCATGTGTGTTATTCTCACAAACCATATCATGAACAACACCGAGTGTAATTGCATGTGTCTTCTTCTCACAGACCACACATGGATCCACCAGTGTCATTGCATGTGTGTTCTTCTCACATACCATATCATGAACCACACCCAGTGTCATTGCATGTGTGTTCTTTCCATGAACCACACATGGATCCACTAGTGTCATTGCATGTCTGCTCTTCCCACATACCACACATCACCAGTGTCATTGCATGTGTGTTCTTCCCAAAGACCACACATGGATCCACCAGTGTCATTGCATGTGTGTTCTTCTAACTAAACATATCATGAACCACACCCGGTGTCATTGCATGTGTGTTCTTCCCATGAACCACACATGGATCCACCAGTGTCATTGCATGTCTGCTCTTTAAATGAACCACAGCTAGAGTCATTGGATGTGTGTTCTTCTCACAGACCACATATCGACAGTGTCATTGCATGTGTGTTCTTCCCAAAGAGCACACATGGATCCACTAGTGTCATTGCATGTGTGTTCTTCTCACAAACCATATCATGAACCACACCCAGTGTCATTGCATGTGTGTTCTTCTCACAGACCACAACTAGAGTCATTGTATGTCTGTTCTTTTCACAAACCACATATCACCAGAGTCATTGCATGTGTGTTCTTCCCATGAACCACACATGGATCCACCGGTGTCATTGCATGTGTGTTCTTCTCATGAACCATATCATGAACCACACCGAGTGTCATTGCATGTCTGCTCTTCTCATGAACCACACATGGATCCACCCAGTGTCATCGCATGTCTGCTCTTCCCATGAACCACACATGGATCCACCAGTGTCATTGCATGTCAGCTCTTTTCAAGAACCACAGCTAGAGTCATTAGATGTGTGTTCTTCTCACATACCACACATGGATCCAGAGTCATTGCATGTGTGTTCTTCCCAAAGACCACACATGGATCCACCAGTGTCATTGCATGTGTGTTCTTCTCACTAACCATATCATGAACCACACCCAGTGTCATTGCATGTGTGTTCTTCCCATGAACCACACATGGATCCACCAGTGTCATTGCATGTCTACTCTTTTCATGAACCACAGCTAGAGTCATTGGATGTGTGTTCTTCTCACAGACCACATATCAACAGTGTCATTGCATGTGTGTTCTTCCCAAAGACCACACATGGATCCACCAGTGTCATTCATGTGTGTTCTTCTCACAAACCATATCATGAACCACACCTAGTGTCATTGCATGTGTGTTCTTCTCACAGACCACAACTAGAGTCATTGCATGTCTGTTCTTTTCACAAACCACATATCACCCGAGTCATTGCATGTGTGTTCTTCCCATGAAACACACATGGATCCACTGGAGTCATTGCATGTGTATTCTTCTCACAAACCATATCATGAACCACACCTAGTGTCATTGAATTTTTGTTCTTCTCACTAACCACAGCTAGAGTCATTGCACGTCTGTTCTTTTCACAAACCACATATCACCAGAGTCATTGCATGTGTGTTCTTCCGATGAACCACACATGGATCCACCAGTGTCATGTCTGCTCTTTTCATGAACCACAGCTAGAGTCATTGGATCTGTGTTCTTCTCACAGACCACACATGGATCTAGTGTCATTGCATGTGTTTTCTTCCCAAAGACCACACATGGATCCACCAATGTCATTGCATGTGTGTTCTTCTCACAAACCATACCATGAACCACACCCAGTGTCATTGCATGTGTGTTCTTCTCACAGACCACACATGGATCCACCAGTGTCATTGCATGTGTGTTCTTCTCATAGACCATATCATGAACCACACTAAGTGTCATTCCATGTGTGTTCTTCCATTGAACCACACATGGATCCACCAGTGTCATTGGATGTCTGCTCTTCCCACATACCACACATCACCCGTGTCATTGCATGTGTGTTCTTCCCAAAGACCACACATGGATCCACCAGTATCATTGCATGTGTGTTCTTCTCACTAACCATATCATGAACCACACCCAGTGTCATTGCATATGTGTTCTTCCCATGAACCACACATGGATCCACCAGTGTTATTGCATGTCTGCTCTTTTACTGAACCACAGCTAGAGTCATTGGATGTGTGTTCTTCTCACAGACCACATATCAACAGTGTCATTGCATGTGTGTTCTTCCCAAAGACCACACATGGATCCACCAGTGTCATTGCATGTGTGTTCTTCTCACAAACCATATCATGAACCACACCCAGTGTCATTGCATGTGTGTTCTTCTCACTAACCACAGCTAGAGTCATTGCATGTCTGTTCTTTTCACAAACCACATATCACCAGAGTCATTGCATGTGTGTTCTTCCCATGAACCACACATGGATCCACCACTGTCATGTCTGCTCTTTTCATGAACCACAGCTAGAGTCATTGGATGTGTGTTCTTCTCACAGACCACACATGGGTTCAGTGTCATTGCATGTGTGTTCTTCCCAAAGACCACACATGGATCCACCAATGTCATTGCATGTGTGTTCTTCTCACTAACCATATCATGAACCACACCCAGTGTCATTGCATGTGTGTTCTTCCCATGAACCACACATGGATCCAACAGTGTCATTGCATGTCTGCTCTTTTCATGAACCACAGCTAGAGTCATTGGATGTGTGTTCTTCTCATAGACCACATATCAACAGTGTCATTGCATGTGTGTTCTTCCCAAAGACCACACATGGATCCACCAGTGTCATTGCATGTGTGTTCTTCTCACAAACCATATCATGAACCACACCCAGTGTCATTGCATGTGTGTTCTTCTCATAGACCACACATGGATCCACCAGTGTCATTGCATGTGTGTTCTTCTCACAGACCATATCATGAACCACACTCAGTGTCATTCCATGTGTGTTCTTCCCATGAACCACACATGGATCCAGCAGTGTCATTGCATGTCTGCTCTTCCCACATACCACACATCACCAGTGTCATTGCATGTGTGTTCTTCCCAAAGACCACACATGGATCCACCAGTATCATTGCATGTATGTTCTTCTCACTAACCATATCATGAACCACACCCAGTGTCATTGCATGTGTGTTCTTCCCATGAACCACACATGGATCCACCAGTGTCATTGCATGTCTGCTCTTTTCATGAACCACAGATAGAGTCATTGGATGTGTGTTCTTCTCACAGACCACATAACAACAATGTCATTGCATGTGTGTTCTTCCCAAAGACCACACATGGATTTACAAGTGTCATTGCATGAGTGTTCTTCTCACAAACCATATCATGAACCACACCTAGTGTCATTGCATGTGTGTTCTTCTCACAGACCATAGCTAGAGTCATTGCATGTCTGTTCTTTTCACAAACCACATATCACCAGAGTCATTGCATGTGTGTTCTTCCCATGAACCACACATGGATCCACTGGTGTCATTGCATGTGTGTTCTTCTCATAAACCATATCATGAACCACACCCAGTGTCATTGCATGTCTTCTCTTCTCATGAACCACACATGGATCCACCCAGTGTCATCGCATGTCTGCTCTTCCCATGAACCACACATGGATCCACCAGTGTCATTGCATGTCTGCTCTTTTCATGAACCACAGCTAGAGTCATTGGATGTGTGTACTTCTAACAGACCACACATGGATCCAGTGTCATTGCATGTGTGTTCTTCCCAAAGACCACACATGGATCCACCAGTGTCATTGCATGTGTGTTCTTCTCACAAACCATATCATGAAACACACCCCGTGTCATTGCATGTGTGTTCTTCTCACAGACCACACATGGATCCACCAGTGTCATTGCATGTCTGCTCTTCTCACAAACCATATCATGAACCTCACCTAGTGTCATTGCATGTGTGTTCTTCCCATGAACCACACCTGGATCCACTTGAGTCATTGCATGTGTGTTCTTCTCACAAACCATATCATGAACCACACCCAGTGTCATTGCATGTGTGTTCTTCTCACTAACCACAGCTAGAGTCATTGCATGTCTGTTCTTTAAACAAACCACATATCACCAGTGTCATCGCATGTCTGCTCTTCCCATGAACCACACATAGATCCACCAGTGTCATTGCATGTTTGCTCTTTCATGAACCACAGCTAGAGTCATTGGATGTGTGTCCTTCTCACAGACCACACATGGATCCAGTGTCAGTGCATGTGTGTTCTTCCCAAAGACCACACATGGATCCACCAGTGTCATTGCATGTCTGTTCTTCTCACAAACCATATCATGAACCACACCCAGTGTAATTGCATGTGTGTTCTTCTCACAGACCACACATGGATCCACCAGTGTCATTGTATATGTGTTCTTCTCACATACCATATCATGAACCACACCCAGTGTCATTGCATGTGTGTTCTTCCCATGAACCACACATGGATCCACCAGTGTCATTGCATGTCTCCTCTTCCCACATACCACACATCACCGGTGTCATTTCATGTGTGTTCTTCCCAAAGACCACACATGGATCCACCAGTATCATTGCATGTATGTTCTTCTCACTAACCATATCATGAACCACACCAGTGTCATTGCATGTGTGTTCTTCCCATGAACCACACATGGATCCACCAGTGTCATTGCATGTCTGCTCTTTTCATGAACCACAGATAGAGTAATTGGATGTGTGTTCTTCTCACAGACCACATATCAACAATGTCATTGCATGTGTGTTCTTCCCAAAGACCACACATGGATTTACAAGTTTCATTGCATGAGTGTTCTTCTCACAAACCATATCATGAACCACACCTAGTGTCATTGCATGTGTGTTCTTCTCACAGACCATAGCTAGAGTCATTGCATGTATGTTCTTTTCACAAACCACATATCACCAGAGTCATTGCATGTGTGTTCTTCCCATGAACCACACATGGATCCACTGGTGTCATTGCATGTGTGTTCTTCTCATGAACCATATCATGAACCACACCCAGTGTCATTGCATGTCTTCTCTTCTCATGAACCACACATGGATCCACCCAGTGTCATCGCATGTCTGCTCTTCCCATGAACCACACATGGATCCACTAGTGTCATTGCATGTCTGCTCTTTTCATGAACCACAGCTAGAGTCATTGGATGTGTGTTCTTCTAACAGACCACACATGGATCCAGTGTCATTGCATGTGTGTTCTTCCCAAAGACCACACATGGATCCACCAGTGTCATTGCATGTGTGTTCTTCTCACAAACCATATCATGAAACACACCCCGTGTCATTGCATGTGTGTTCTTCTCACAGACCACACATGGATCCACCAGTGTCATTGCATGTCTGCTCTTCTCACAAACCATATCATGAACCTCACCCAGTGTCATTGCATGTCTGCTCTTCTCACAAACCATATCTGGATCCACTTGAGTCATTGCATGTGTGTTCTTCTCACAAACCATATCATGAACCACACCCAGTGTCATTGCATGTGTGTTCTTCTCACTAACCACAGCTAGAGTCATTGCATGTCTGTTCTTTAAACAAACCACATATCACCAGTGTCATCGCATGTCTGCTCTTCCCATGAACCACACATAGATCCACCAGTGTCATTGCATGTTTGCTCTTTCATGAACCACAGCTAGAGTCATTGGATGTGTGTTCTTCTCACAGACCACACATGGATCCAGTGTCAGTGCATGTGTGTTCTTCCCAAAGACCACACATGGATCCACCAGTGTCATTGCATGTCTGTTCTTCTCACAAACCATATCATGAACCACACCCAGTGTAATTGCATGTGTGTTCTTCTCACAGACCACACATGGATCCACCAGTGTCATTGCATGTGTGTTCTTCTCACATACCATATCATGAACCACACCCAGTGTCATTGCATTTGTGTTCTTCCCTTGAACCACACATGGATCCACCTGTGTCATTGCATGTCTGCTCTTCCCACATACCACACATCACCGGTGTCATGGCATGTGTGTTCTTCCCAAAGACCACACATGGATCCACTAGTGTCATTGCATGTGTGTTCTTCTCACTAACCATATCATGAACCACACCCAGTGTCATTGCATGTGTGTTCTTCCCATGAACCACACATGGATCCACCAGTGTCATTGCATGTCTGCTCTTTTCATGAACCACATCTAGAGTCATTGGATGTGTGTTCTTCTCACTGACCACATATCGACAGTGTCATTGCATGTGTGTTCTTCCCAAAGACCACACATGGATCCACCAGTGTCATTGCATGTGTGTTCTTCTCACAAACCATATCATGAACCACACCCAGTGTCATTGCATGTGTGTTCTTCTCACAGACCACAGCTAGAGTCATTGCATGTCTGTTCTTTTCACAAACCACATATCACCAGAGTCATTGCATGTGTGTTCTTCCCATGAACCACACATGGATCCACCGGTGTCATTGCATGTGTGTTCTTCTCATGGACCGTATCATGAACCACACCCAGTGTCATTGCATGTCTGCTCTTCTCATGAACCACACATGGATCCACCTAGTGTCATCGCATGTCTGCTCTTCCCATGAACCACACATGGATCCACAAGTGTCATTGCATGTCAGCTCTTTTCATGAACCACAACTAGAGTCATTGGATGTGTATTCTTCTCACATACCACATTTGGATCCAGTGTCATTGCATGTGTGTTCTTCCCAAAGACCACACATGGATCCACCAGTTTCATTGCATGTGTGTTCTTCTCACTAACCATATCATGAACCACACCCAGTGTCATTGCATGTGTGTTCTTCCCATGAACCACACATGGATCCACCAGTGTCATTGCATGTCTGCTCTTTTCATGAACCACAGCTAGAGTCATTGGATGTGTGTTCTTCTCACAAACCACATATCAACCATGTCATTGCATGTGTGTTCTTCCCAAAGACCACACATGGATCCACCAGTGTCATTGCATGTGTGTTCTTCTCACAAACCATATCATGAACCACACCCAGTGTCATTGCATGTGTGTTCTTCTCACTCACCACAACTAGAGTCATTGCATATCTGTTCTTTTAACAAACCACATATCACCAGAGTCATTGCATGTGTGTTCTTCCCATGAACCACACATGGATCCACTGGAGTCATTGCATGTGTGTTCTTCTCACAAACCATATCAGGAACCACACCCAGTGTCATTGCATGTGTGTTCTTCTCACTAACCACAGCTAGAGTCATTGCATGTCTGTTCTTTTCACAAACCACATATCACCAGAGTCATTGCATGTGTGTTCTTCCCATGAACCACACATGGATCCACCAGTGTCATGTCTAATCTTTTCATGAACCACAGCTAGAGTCATTGGATGTGTGTTCTTCTCACAGACCACACATGGATCCAGTGTCATTGCATGTGTGTTCTTCCCAAAGACCACACATGGATCCACCAATGTCATTGCATGTGTGTTCTTCTGACAAACCATATCATGAACCACACCCAGTGTCATTGCATGTGTGTTCTTCTCACAGACCATATCATGAACCACACTCAGTGTCATTCCATGTGTGTTCTTCCCATGAACCACACATGGATCCACCAGTGTCATTGCATGTCTGCTCTTCCCACATACCACACATCACCCGTGTCATTACATGTGTGTTCTTCCCAAAGACCACACATGGATCCACCAGTATCATTGCATGTGTGTTCTTCTCACTAACCATATCATGAACCACACCCAGTGTCATTGCATGTGTGTTCTTCCCATGAACCACACATGGATCCACCAGTGTTATTGCATGTCTGCTCTTTTCATGAACCACTCTAGAGTCATTGGATGTGTGTTCTTCTCACAGACCAAATATCAACAGTGTCATTGCATGTGTGTTCTTCCCAAAGACCACACATGGATCCACCAGTGTCATTGCATGTGTGTTCTTCTCACAAACCATATCATGAACCACACCCAGTGTCATTGCATGTGTGTTCTTCTCACTAACCACAGCTAGAGTCATTGCATGTCTGTTCTTTTCACAAACCACATATCACCAGAGTCATTGCATGTGTGTTCTTCCCATGAACCACACACGGATCCACCACTATCATGTCTGCTCTTTTCATGAACCACAACTAGAGTCATTGGATGTGTGTTCTTCTCAAAGACCACACATGGATCCAGTGTCATTGCATGTGTGTTCTTCCCAAAGACCACACATGGATCCACCAATGTCATTGCATGTGTGTTCTTCTCACAAACCATATCATGAACCACACCCAGTGTCATTGCATGTGTGTTCTTCTCACAGACCACACATGGATCCACCAGTGTCATTGCATGTGTGTTCTTCTCACAGACCATATCATGAACCACACTCAGTGTCATTCCATGTGTGTTCTTCCCATGAACCACACATGGATCCAGCAGTGTCATTGCATGTCTGCTCTTCCCACATACCACACATCACCAGTGTCATTGCATGTGTGTTCTTCCCAAAGACCACACATGGATCCACCAGTATCATTGCATGTGTGTTCTTCTCACTAACCATATCATGAACCACACCCAGTGTCATTGCATGTGTGTTCTTCGCATGAACCACACATGGATCCACCAGTGTCATTGCATGTCTGCTCTTTTCATGAACCACAACTAGAGTCATTGGATGTGTGTTCTTCTCACAGACCACATATCAACAGTGTCATTGCATGTGTGTTCTTCCCAAAGACCACACATGGATCCACCAGTGTCATTGCATGTGTGTTCTTCTCACAAACCATATCATGAGCCACACCTAGTGTCATTGCATGTGTGTTCTTCTCACAGACCACAGCTAGAGTCATTGCATGTCTGTTCTTTTCACAAACCACATATCACCAGAGTCATTGCATGTGTGTTCTTCCCATGAACGACACATGGATCCACCGGTGTCATTGCATGTGTGTTCTTCTCATGAACCCTATCATGAACCACACCCAGTGTCATTGCATGTCTGCTCTTCTTATGAACCACACATGGATCCACCCAGTGTCATCGCATGTCTGCTCTTCCCATGAACCACACATGGATCCACAAGTGTCATTTCATGTCTGCTCTTTTCATGAACCACAACTAGAGTCATTGGATGTGTGTTCTTCTCACAGACCACACATGGATCCAGTGTCATTGCATGCGTGTTCTTCCCAAAGACCACACATGGATCCACCAGTGTCATTGCATGTGTGTTCTTCTCACAAACCATATCATGAACCACACCCAGTGTCATTGCATGTGTGTTCTTCTCATAGACCACACATGGATCCACCAGTGTCATTGCATGTGTGTTCTTCTCATAAACCATATCATGAACCTCACCCAGTGTCATTGCATGTGTGTTCTTCCCATGAACCACACATGGATCCACTTGAGTCATTGCATGTGTGTTCTTCTCATGAACTATATCATGAACCACACCCAGTGTCATTGCATGTCTGCTCTTCTCAAGAACCACACATGGATCCACCCAGTGTCATCGCATGTCTGCTCTTCCCATGAACCACACATGGATCCACCAGTGTCACTGCATGTCAGCTCTTTTCATGAACCACAGCTAGAGTCATTGGATGTGTGTTCTTCTAACATACCACACATGGATCCAGTGTCATTGCATGTGTGTTCTTCCCAAAGACCACACATGGATCCACCAGTGTCATTGCATGTGTGTTCTTCTCACAAACCATATCATGAACCACACCCTGTGTCATTGCATGTGTGTTCTTCTCACAGACCACACATGGATCCACCAGTGTCATTGCATGTGTGTTCTTCTCACAAACCATATCATGAACCTCACCCAGTGCCATTGCATGTGTGTTCTTCCCATGAAACACACCTGGATCCTCTTGAGTCATTGCATGTGTGTTCTTCTCACAAACCATATCATGAACCACACCCAGTGTCATTGCATGTGTGTTCTTCTTACTAACCACAGCTAGAGTCATTGCATGTCTGTTCTTTTCACAAACCACATATCAATAGTGTCATCGCATGTCTGCTCTTCCCATGAACCACACATGGATCCACCAGTGTCATTGCATGTCTGCTCTTTTCATGAACCACAACTAGAGTCATTGGATGTGTGTTCTTCTCACAGACCACACATGGATCCAGTGTCAGTGCATGTGTGTTCTTCCCAAAGACCACACATGGATCCACCAGTGTCATTGCATGTGTGTTCTTCTCACAAACCATATCATGAACCACACCTAGTGTAATTGCATGTGTGTTCTTCTCACAGACCCCACATGGATCCACCAGTGTCATTGCATGTGTGTTCTTCTCACAGACCATATCATGAACCACACCTAGTGTCATTGCATGTGTGTTCTTCCCATGAACCACACATGGATCCACCAGTGTCATTGCATGTCTGCTCTTCCCACATACCACACATCACCAGTGTCATTGCATGCGTGTTCTTCTCACTAACCATATCATGAACCACACCCAGTGTCATTGCATGTGTGTTCTTCTCACAGACCACACATGGATCCAGTGTCATTGCATGTGTGTTCTTCCCAAAGACCACACATGGATCCTCCAGTGTCATTGCATGTGTGTTCTTCTCACAAACCATATCATGAACCACACCCAGTGTCATTGCATATGTGTTCTTCTCACAGACCATATCATGAACCACACCCAGTGTAATTGCATGTGTGTTCTTCCCATGAACCACACATGGATCCACTAGTGTCATTGCATGTCTGCTCTTCCCACATACCACACATCACCAGTGTCATTGCATGTGTGTTCTTCCCAAAGACCACACATGGATCCACCAGTATCATTGCATGTGTGTTCTTCTCACTAACCATATCATGAACCACACCCACTGTCATTGCATGTGTGTTCTTCCCATGAACCACACATGGATCCACCAGTGTCATTGCATGTCTGCTCTTTTCACGAACCACAGCTAGAGTCATTGGATGTGTGTTCTTCTCACAGACCACATATCAACAGTGTCATTGCATGTGTGTTCTTCCCAAAGACCACACATGGATCCACCAGTGTCATGGCATGTGTGTTCTTCTCACAAACCATATCATGAACCACACCCAGTGTCATTGCATGTGTGTTATTCTCACAGACCACAGCTAGAGTCATTGTATGTCTATTCTTTTCACAAACCACATATCACTAGAGTCATTGCATGTGTGTTCTTCCCATGAACCACACATGGATCCACTGGTGTCATTGCATGTGTGTTCTTCTCATGAACCATATCATGAACCACACCCAGTGTCATTGCATCTTCTCATGAACCACACATGGATCCACCCAGTGTCATCGCATGTCTGCTCTTCCCATGAACCACACATGGATCCACCAGTGTCATTGCATGTCAGCTCTTTTCATGAACAATAGCTAGAGTCATTGGATGTGTGTTCTTCTAACAGACCACACATGGATCCGGTGTCATTGCATGTGTGTTCTTCCCAAAGACCACACATGGATCCACCAGTGTCATTGCATGTGTGTTCTTATCACAAACCATATCATGAACCACACCCCGTGTCA
This sequence comes from Avena sativa, assembly GCA_916181665.1. Taxonomy (NCBI): domain Eukaryota; kingdom Viridiplantae; phylum Streptophyta; class Magnoliopsida; order Poales; family Poaceae; genus Avena; species Avena sativa. The sequence goes on along the minus strand of OV702286.1, from coordinate 432,460,152 downwards.
TTGCATGTGTGTTCTTCTCACAGACCACACATGGATCCACCAGTGTCATTGCATGTGTGTTCTTCCCATGAACCACACCTGGATCCACTTGAGTCATTGCATGTGTGTTCTTCTCACAAACCATATCATGAACCACACCCAATGTCATTGCATGTGTGTTCTTCTCACTAACCACATCTAGAGTCATTGCATGTCTGTTCTTTTCACAAACCACATATCACCAGTGTCATCGCATGTCTGCTCTTCCCATGAACCACACATGGATCCACCAGTGTCATTGCATGTCTGCTCTTTTCATGAACCACAGCTAGAGTCATTGGATATGTGTTCTTCTCACAGACCACACATGGATCCAGTGTCAGTGCATGTGTGTTCTTCCCAAAGACCACACATGGATCCACCAGTGTCATTGCATGTGTGTTCTTCTCACAAACCATATCATGAACCACACCCAGTTTAATTGCATGTGTATTCTTCTCACAGACCACACATGGATCCACCAGTGTCATTGCATGTGTGTTCTTCCCATGAACCACACATGGATCCACCAGTATCATTGCATGTGTGTTCTTCTCACTAACCATATCATGAACCACACACAGTGTCATTGCATGTGTGTTCTTCCCATGAACCACACATGGATCCACCAGTGTCATTGCATGTCTGCTCTTTTCACGAACCACAGCTAGAGTCATTGGATGTGTGTTCTTCTCACAGACCACATATCAACAGTGTCATTGCATGTGTGTTCTTCCCAAAGACCACACATGGATCCACCAGTGTCATGGCATGTGTGTTCTTCTCACAAACCATATCATGAACCACACCCAGTGTCATTGCATGTGTGTTCTTCTCACAGACCACAGCTAGAGTCATTGTATGTCTATTCTTTTCACAAACCACATATCACCAGAGTCATTGCATGTGTGTTCTTCCCATGAACCACACATGGATCCACTGGTGTCATTGCATGTGTGTTCTTCTCATGAACCATATCATGAACCACACCCAGTGTCATTGCATCTTCTCATGAACCACACATGGATCCACCCACTGTCATCGCATGTCTGCTCTTCCCATGAACCACACATGGATCCACCAGTGTCCTTGCATGTCAGCTCTTTTCATGAACAATAGCTAGAGTCATTGGATGTGTGTTCTTCTAACAGACCACACATGGATCCGGTTTCATTGCATGTGTGTTCTTCCCAAAGACCACACATGGATCCACCAGTGTCATTGCATGTGTGTTCTTCTCACAAACCATATCATGAACCACACCCCGTGTCATTGCATGTGTGTTCTTCTCACAGACCACACATGGATCCACCAGTGTCATTGCATGTGTGTTCTTCTCACAATCCATATCATGAACCTCACCCAGTGTCATTGCATGTGTGTTCTTCCCATGAACCACACCTGGATCCACTTGAGTCATTGCATGTGTGTTCTTCTCACAAACCATATCATGAACCACACCCAGTGTCATTGCATGTGTGTTCTTCTCACTAACCACATCTAGAGTCATTGCATGTCTGTTCTTTTCACAAACCACATATCACCAGTGTCATCGCATGTCTGCTCTTCCCATGAACCACACATGGATCCACCAGTGTCATTGCATGTCTGCTCTTTTCATGAACCACAACTAGAGTCATTGGATGTGTGTTCTTCTCACAGACCACACATGGATCCAGTGTCAGTGCATGTGTGTTCTTCCCAAAGACCACACATGGATCCACCAGTGTCATTGCATGTGTGTTCTTCTCACAAACCATATCATGAACCACACCCAGTGTAATTGCATGTGTGTTCTTCTCACAGACCACACATGGATCCACCAGTGTCATTGCATGTGTGTTCTTCTCACATACCATATCATGAACCACACCCAGTGTCATTGCATGTGTGTTCTTCCCATGAACCACACATGGATCCACCAGTGTCATTGCATGTCTGCTCTTCCCACATACCACACATCACCAGTGTCATTGCATGTGTGTTCTTCCCAAAGACCACACATGGATGCACCAGTGTCATTGCATGTGTGTTCTTCTCACTAACCATATCATGAACCACACCTAGTGTCATTGCATGTGTGTTCTTCCCATGAACCACACATGGATCCACCAGTGTCATTGCATGTCTGCTCTTTTCATGAACTACAACTAGAGTCATTGGATGTGTGTTCTTCTCACAGACCACATATCGACAGTGTCATTGCATGTGTGTTCTTCCCAAAGACCACACATGGATCCACCAGTGTCATTGCATGTGTGTTCTTCTCACAAACCATATCATGAACCACACCCAGTGTCATTGCATGTGTGTTCTTCTCACAGACCACAGCTAGAGTCATTGCATGTCTGTTCTTTTCACAAACCACATATCACCAGAGTCATTGCATGTGTGTTCTTCCCATGAACCACACATGGATCCACCGGTGTCATTGCATGTGTGTTCTTCTCATGAACCATATCATGAACCACACCCAGTATCATTGCATGTCTGCTCTTCTTACGAACCACACATGGATCCACCCAGTGTCAGCGCATGTCTGCTCTTCCCATGAACCACACATGGATCCACCAGTGTCATTGCATGTCAGCTCTTTTCATGAACCACAGCTAGAGTCATTGGATGTGTGTTCTTCTCACATACCACACATGGATCCAGTGTCATTGCATGTGTGTTCTTCCCAAAGACCACACATGGATGCACCAGTGTCATTGCATGTGTGTTCTTCTCACTAACCATATCATGAACCACACCCAGTGTCATTGCATGTGTGTTCTTCCCATGAACCACACATGGATCCACCAGTGTCATTGCATGTCTGCTCTTTTCATGAACCACAGCTAGAGTCATTGGAAGTGTGTTCTTCTCACAGACCACATATCAACAGTGTCATTGCATGTGTGTTCTTCCCAAAGATCACACGTGGATCCACCACTGTCATTGCATGTGTGTTCTTCTCACAAACCATATCATGAACCACACCCAGTGTCATTGCATGTGTGTTCTTCTCACAGACCACAACTAGAGTCATTGCATGTCTGTTCTTTTCACAAACCACATATCACCAGAGTCATTGCATGTGTGTTCTTCCCATGAAACACACATGGATCCACTGGAGTCATTGCATGTGTGTTCTTCTCACAAACCATATCATGAACCACACCCAGTGTCATTGCATGTGTGTTCTTCTCACTAACCACAGCTAGAGTCATTGCATGTCTATTCTTTTCACAAACCACATATCACCAGAGTCATTGCATGTGTGTTCTTCCCATGAACCACACATGGATCCACCAGTGTCATGTCTGCTCTTTTCAAAACCACAGGTAGAGTCATTGGATGTGTGTTCTTCTCACAAACAACACATGGATCCAGTGTCATTGCATGTGTGTTCTTCCAAAAGACCACACATGGATCCACCAATGTCATTGCATGTGTGTTCTTCTCACAAACCATATCATGAACCACACCCAGTGTCATTGCATGCGTGTTCTTCTCACAGACCACACATGGATTCACCAGTGTCATTGCATGTGTGTTCTTCTCACAGACCATATCATGAACCACACTCAGTGCCATTCCATGTGTGTTCTTCCCATGAACCACACATGGATCCACCAGTGTCATTGCATGTCTGCTCTTTCCACATACCACACATCACCCGTGTCATTGCATGTGTGTTCTTCCCAAAGACCACACATGGATCCACCAGTATCATTGCATGTGTGTTCTTCTCACTAACCATATCATGAAGCACACCCAGTGTCATTGCATGTGTGTTCTTCCCATGAACCACACATGGATCCACCAGTGTCATTGCATTTCTGCTCTTTTCATGAACCACAGCTAGAGTCATTGGATGTGTGTTCTTCTCACATACCACATATCAACAGTGTCATTGCATGTGTGTTCTTCCCCAAGACCACACATGGATCCACCAGTGTCATTGCATGTGTGTTCTTCTCATAAACCATATCATGAACCACACCCAGTGTCATTGCATGTGTGTTCTTCTCATAGACCACAGCTAGAGTCATTGCATGTCTGTTCTTTTCACAAACCACATATCACCAGAGTCATTGCATGTGTGTTCTTTCCATGAACCACACATGGATCCACTGGAGTCATTGCATGTGTGTTCTTCTCACAAACCATATCATGAACCACACCCAGTGTCATTGCATGTGTGTTCTTCTCACTCACCACAGCTAGAGTCATTGCATGTCTATTCTTTTCACAAACCACATAGCACCAGAGTCATTGCATGTGTGTTCTTCCCATGAACCACACATGGATCCACCAGTGTCATGTCTACTCTTTTCATGAACCACAGCTAGAGTCATTGGATGTGTGTTCTTCGCATAGACCACACATGGATCCAGTGTCATTGCATGTGTGTTCTTCCCAAAGACCACACATGGATCCACCAATGTCATTTCATGTGTGTTCTTCTCACAAACCATATCATGAACCACACCCAGTGTCATTGCAGGTGTGTTCTTCTCACAGACCACACATGGATCCACCAGTGTCATTGCATGTGTGTTCTTCTCACAGACCATATCATGAACCACACTCGGTGTCATTCCATGTGTGTTCTTCCAACGAACCACACATGGATCCACCAGTGTTATTGCATCTCTGCTCTTCCCACATACCACACATCACCAGTGTCATTGCATGTGTGTTCTTCCCAAAGACCACACATGGATCCACCAGTATCATTGCATGTGTGTTCTTCTCACTAACCATATCATGAACCACATCCAGTGTCATTGGATGTGTGTTCTTCCCATGAACCACACATGGATCCACCAGTGTCATTGCATGTCTGCTCTTTTCATGAACCACAGCTAGAGTCATTGGATGTGTGTTCTTCACACAGACCACATATCAGAAGTGTCAATGCATGTGTGTTCTTCCCAAAGACCACACATGGATCCACCAGTGTCATTGCATGTGTGTTCTTCTCACAAACCATATCATGAACCACACCCAGTGTCATTGCATGTGTGTTCTTCTCACAGACCATAACTAGAGTCATTGCATGTCTGTTCTTTTCACAAACCACATATCACCAGAGTCATTGCATGTGTGTTCTTCTCATGAACCATATCATGAACCACACCCAGTGTCATTGCATGTCTGCTCTTCTCGTGAACCACACATGGATCCACCAAGTGTCTTCGCATGTCTGCTCTTCCCATGAACCACACATGGATCCACCAGTGTCATTGCATGTCTGCTCTTTTCATGAACCACATCTAGAGTCATTGGATGTGTGTTCTTCTCACAGACCACACATGGATCCAGTGTCATTGCATGTGTGTTCTTCCCAAAGACCACACATGGATCCACCAGTGTCATTGCATGTGTGTTCTTCTCACAAACCATATCATGAACCACACCCAGTGTCATTGCATGTGTATTCTTCTCACAGACCACACATTGATCCACCAGTGTCATTGCATGTGTGTTCTTCTCATAAACCATATCATCAACCTCACCCAGTGTCATCGCATGTGTGTTCTTCCCATTAACCACACATGGATCCACTTGAGTCATTGCATGTGTGTTCTTCTCACAAACCATATCATGAACCACACCCTGTGTCATTGCATGTGTGTTCTTCTCCCTAACCACAGCTAGTCATTGCATGTCTGTTCTTTTCACAAACCACATATCACCAGTGTCATCGCATGTCTGCTCTTCCCATGAACCACACATGGATCCACCAGTGTCATTGCATGTCTGCTCTTTTCATGAACCACAGCTAGAGTCATTGGATGTGTGTTCTTCTCACAGACCACACATGGATCCAGTGTCATTGCATGTGTGTTCTTCCTAAAGACCACACATGGATCCACCAGTGTCATTGCATGTGTGTTCTCTCACAAACCATATCATGAACCACCCCCAGTGTAATTGCATGTGTGTTCTTCTCACAGACCACACATGGATCCACCAGTGTCATTGCATGTGTGTTCTTCTCACAGACCATATCATGAACCACACCCAGTGTCATTGCATGTGTGTTCTTCCCATGAACCACACATGGATCCACCAGTGTCATTGCGTGTCTGCTCTTCCCACATACCACACATCACCAGTGTCATTGCATGTGTGTTCTTCTCACTAACCATATCATGAACCACACCCAGTGTCATTGCATGTGTGTTCTTCCCATGAACCACACATGGATCCACCAGTGTCATCGCATGTCTGCTCTTTTCATGAACCACAACTAGAGTCATTGGATGTGTGTTCTTCTCACAAACCACATATCAACAGTGTCATTGCATGTGTGTTCTTCCCAAAGACCATACATGGATCCACCCGTGTCATTGCATGTGTGTTCTTCTCACAAACCATATCATGAACCACACCCAGTGTCATTGCATGTGTGTTCTTCTCATAGACTACAGCTAGAGTCATTGCATGTCTGTTCTTTTCACGAACCACATATCACCAGAGTCATTGCATGTGTGTTCTTCCCATGAACCACACATGGATCCACCGGTGTCATTGCATGTGTGTTCTTCTCATGGACCGTATCATGAACCACACCCAGTGTCATTGCATGTCTGCTCTTCTCATGAACCACACATGGATCCACCCAGTGTCATCACATGTTTGCTCTTCCCATGAACCACACATGGATCCACCAGTGTCATTGCATGTCAGCTCTTTTCATGAACCACAGCTAGAGTCATTGGATGTGTGTTCTTCTCACAGACCACACATGGATCCAGTGTAATTGCATGTGTGTTCTTCCCAAAGACCACACATGGATCCACCAGTGTCATTGCATGTGTGTTCTTCTCACAAACCATATCATGAACCACACCCAGTGTCATTGCATGTGTGTTCTTCTCATAGACCACACATGGATCCGCCAGTGTCATTGCATGTGTGTTCTTCTCACAAACCATATCATGAACCTCAAGCAGTGTCATTGCGTGTGTGTTCTTCCCATAAACCACACATGGATCCACTTGAGTCATTGCATGTGTGTTCTTCTCACAAACCATATCATGAACCACACCCATTGTCATTGCATGTGTGTTCTTCTCACTAACCAAAGCTAGAGTCATTGCATGTCTGTTCTTTTCACAAACCACATATCACCAGTGTCATCGCATGTCTGCTCTTCCCATGAACCACACATGGATCCACCAGTGTCATTGCATGTCTGCTCTTTTCATGAACCACAGCTAGAGTCATTGGATGTGTGTTCTTCTCACAGACCACACATGGATCCAGTGTCAGTGCATGTGTGTTCTTCCCAAAGACCACACATGGATCCACCAGTGTCATTGCATGTGTGTTCTTCTCACAAACCATATCATGAAGCACACCTAGTGTAATTGCATGTGTGTTCTTCTCACAGACCACACATGGATCCACCAGTGTCATTGCATGTGTGTTCTTCTCACAGACCATATCATGAACCACACCCAGTGTCATTGCATGTGTGTTCTTCCCATGAACCACACATGGATCCACCAGTGTCATTGCATGTCTGCTCTTCCCACATACCACACATCACCAGTGTCATTGCATGTGTGTTCTTCTCACTAACCATATCATGAACCACACCCAGTGTCATTGCATGTGTGTTCTTCCCATGAACCACACATGGATCCACAAGTGTCATCGCATGTCTGCTCTTTTCATGAACCACAGCTAGAGTCATTGGATATGTGTTCTTCTCACAAACCACATATCAACAGTGTCATTGCATGTGTGTTCTTCCCAAAGACCACACATGGATCCACCCGTGTCATTGCATGTGTGTTCTTCTCACAAACCATATCATGAACCACACCCAGTGTCATTGCATGTGTGTTATTCTCATAGACTATAGCTAGAGTCATTGCATGTCTGTTCTTTTCACAAACCACATATCACCAGAGTCATTGCATGTGTGTTCTTCCCATGCACCACACATGGATCCACCGGTGTCATTGCATGTGTGTTCTTCTCATGGACCGTATCATGAACCACACCCAGTGTCATTGCATGTCTGCTCTTCTCATGAACCACACATGGATCCACCTAGTGTCATCACATGTTTGCTCTTCCCATGAACCACACATGGATCCACCAGTGTCATTGCATGTCAGCTCTTTTCATGAACCACATCTAGAGTCATTGGATGTGTGTTCTTCTCACAGACCACACAAGGATCCAGTGTAATTGCATGTGTGTTCTTCCCAAAGACCACACATGGATCCACCAGTGTCATTGCATGTGTGTTCTTCTCACAAACCATATCATGAACCACACCCAGTGTCATTGCATGTGTGTTCTTCTCATAGACCACACATGGATCCACCAGTGTCATTGCATGTGTGTTCTTCTCACAAACCATATCATGAACCCCACCCAGTGTCATTGCGTGTGTGTTCTTCCCATAAACCACACATGGATCCACTTGAGTCATTGCATGTGTGTTCTTCTCACAAACCATATCATGAACCACACCCAGTGTCATTGCATGTGTGTTCTTCTCACTAACCAAAGCTAGAGTCATTGCATGTCTGTTCTTTTCACAAACCACATATCACCAGTGTCATCGCATGTCTGCTCTTCCCATGAACCACACATGGATCCACCAGTGTCATTGCATGTCTGCTCTTTTCATGAACCACAGCTAGAGTCATTGGATGTGTGTTCTTCTCACAGACCACACATGGATCCAGTGTCATTGCATGTGTGTTCTTCCCAAAGACCACACATGGATCCACCAGTGTCATACCATGTGTGTTCTTCTCACAAACCATATCATGAACCACACCCAGTGTTATTGCATGTGTGTTCTTCTCACAGACCACACATGGATCCACCAGTGTCATTGCATGTGTGTTCTTCTCACAGACCATATCATGAACCACACCCAGTGTCATTGCATATGTGTTCTTCCCATGAACCACACATGGATCCACCGGTGTCATTGCATGTCTGCGCTTTTCATTAACCACAGCTAGAGTCATTGCATCTGTGTTCTTCTAACAAACCACATATCACCAGAGTCATTGCATGTGTGTTCTTACCACAAACCACATATCACCGGTGTCATTGCATGTCTGCTCTTCTCATTAACCACAACTAGATCCACCAGTGTCATTGGATGCATGTTCTTTTCATAAACCGCATATGGATACTAATTAACCTTAGGAGAGCCCTAACCTTAGCGTTAGACCGAGTCTTCTAGAAGGCACGCCCTAACATAGTTGTTCTCTTTGTCGATTGTTACATACCGTCCGATCGGGGCGCTTGGACGATTGGGATGGTTTTCGTGAGATCCATCCGCGAGTAGTCTGTTCTGCGGCATGATTAGCCACGCTTGCTCTGGACAAACTGGCAACACCGGGGGCTCCCCTGTTGCGAGTGTCACGACTCACCAGTTGAGCGGGCCATATCCCAGTGTCACGTCCCCATTACTTCTCTTCCTCCCTGTACTTCTCTTCCTTCCCCTCGAAGCCACATTCCCCACTTCACTCCCATCCTGCCATAGCCACAAGCCGCCGCCGCCTCCATCCCAATCCCCTCTCCGGCATCCACCACCCCCCTCCCCTCTTGCCATGGGTTCAAGGGGAGACGACGAGGAAACGCGTCGTGACGACAGGGATGGTGATTTCGATGTGAGTCGTCTCATCTCTATCATCTGTGGCTAGTTATCTATTTTTTGAGCCAGATCTACTCCGTTTACTCATGCGCGTATGATGTGTTAGGCCAACCAGACGATGTATGACGCCGACTATCATGGTTTAGCGGATGAAGACAATCCTCTGCTATGTAAACATGGATATGTGCCCGCTAAATTTATAGCGTTCGAAGGACGAAACGCAGGCAGGAGGTTTCTACGGTGTCAAGGACATCGTGCAATGATGCGAGGGGGAAGTTGCGGTGTTGTCAAATGGGTAGATCCAGAGTGGCCCAAATCGATGCAGAAAACACAGGACAAACTATGGGAAATGACTGTTGAGTTGAAAGAATCCGCATTCAACTCACTTCTTGACAGTGTTGAGATGAAGCTATGGGAACCAGTTGACACGACCAAGCATAAGCAAGATCTCATGGGGGTGGAAGACAAGGTTAGCAAAGTCGAGAAGGAGAGGGACGCGGCGTTGGCCCTGAAGGCTAAAGCAGAGCAAGAACTGACTCAAGCAAGGAAGGATCTTCACCAGGCCAAAGTCCTGCAGTTCACAACTACAAGTATTGACAAGTGCATGAGGAAAGATGCAGAGAAACAATTGAAGATGTGCAAGGAAGATGCTAAAAAGAAGGAGCAGACAATTCGATCCTTGCTCTCGCAGGAGGATGCGCATCGGGCCAAGATTAGGAAGATCAAGGAGATGTGTGATAACTAGTTCTATTTAGCTTAAGCTCCGTGCCTTTTTAAGTTGTAATATTTGTACTTGTTGACCTAGCGGTCTGAACTATTGGTCCCGGATTCCAGGGAGGAAAAAATTGCTCCGACCCTGCATTAATTTGTGGAAGAATTTGTGATTTAGATCAATTTCTGCCTCGATTTAGATCTCTGTCCCGGATTGGGAACAGAACCGTGGACCAAAGACACCTTTTATACTAATGTATTCTGACACTGGTGGTTTGTTTAAACGTAATCTACGTGGATTGTGCCGCATGCAAATGGCACAACCACAATTTATAAAGTGGAAGCACGTACACCCGGTTACTGGAGATCCGGGAGCTTCGCCAGATATAGGGGATGCAGGAGCAGAGAGACGGTGAGATAGACGGGCTCAAGATTAGGACAGAAAGTGGTACCCATTTCCTCCTTATCTGGGCATTATCGGTGAGAACATTGCTGTTTATGTTGCCACGTCGTTGTGCAGCATCTGAAATAAGTTGCTGCTTCGTGGAGTGTGGTAGCTTAAATAATTTATTTATGTGCCACTTACATTACGTCGTATTTGGAGACCTCCTGCCCCTCAGCAATCATGGAACCGGTGGATCATTGTTTTCAGATAGCAGTGGCACAATCACAATTTCGAATTCAACTACTGACTCGAGTGTTTCCAAACCCTAAGTCGTGGTACATTTTACTCAGAGAACGTGGGTAGATTGTTTCGCCCAGCAACGTGCCACACACAGAGCAATCATAATTTAACAGAATTACATATATAGGTTCAAGTTCAACACATTACTATGCATCTTCATTGCCAGCAGCCTTCTTCCGCAGCCTGGGTGCCAAGCCTTCACGTCCACTGGCTTCTTCATTTCCTGCCTTCTTCCTCTTCCTCGGTGCCAATTTTCTTAGCTTCACGTACTCTGCATCGTCGGGACAATGGGCACCAGAATCGTGTCTAGCATCATCTTTCCACTCGTTTTTAATTTCTTCGGGCAGCAAAATCACTGACCCGGCAGTCATGTTTCTAACCTTGCGGCGCTTCCTGTCAAAGAAACAAGACTGTTGCATAACTGCCTAATATCTACAGAGTAAATAAAACAAAAATTACAATTCAGCACAAACATGCGAACCCCAAGCGACCTTTGCTTACCAGGAGCTAATTGGGTTCGAGCAACCACCTTGTCCAAGAATAGAAGGGCGACTCCCAGTTGCAGCAGCTTCCACATCAAGTACATGACATTTCAGGTCAAACATGGCAGCCGAAGCATACCTTTTCATCAACCCAATTAGCTGACTGTCACACGTTATAGGAACCATGATGCCACATTCATCCATGAAGCTAAACTTTGCTGTCTGCTTCGGCCATAATTCAACATGATTACGCAGAGCAGAAACCATACTAGATATAGTGCAGATCTATGTAGGCGCTTCTTCCATCGTGAAACAATGGCTTCCATACCACTTGCCATTAGAGTCGTACCTGTAGAGGACTACCGTAACCAGGTAAGGGGTGTCCGCACAGATCCCATTTGACAGAAAACTGTGGACAAAATATGTTTGTCAGCGTTGGGCTAACAAACAATTTGAGGTTCAGTAGCCAGCTAGCAGTTGTAATTAGTGTGAATAGCAAAGAGAAGGGTAGCTCACCCGCTTGTAGACAGAACTTCTTCTTTCTTGATAGTAGGATCTGCCATCCTCTGAGCTGCTCGGCTCGTCAGCGGCGGAGGCAGGCTAGAGCCTCGCAACGGCGGCTACGACATGCGCCATTGGAGCTCAGGATCAGTGACTGGGCGCAGCAACTGGCCGCAGCAACTTGGCGCTGGAAGTAAAATGTCCGAAGGGATCGTCCTGCCTGGAGGGTGGATTCCGACGCCGCCGGTGCTAGGGGAAAGCTGGGAATGGATTTGTGAAATTGGTCAACACATCCGATCCACTTAGCTGCTCGATTTTCCTAAGAGTTTGCCGCGTTGGTGCCCACGCCACGGACAGATAATCGACATGTGGGTCCCGACCGTCTACTTCACGGGGCGGTTTAACGGAATGTTTGTATTTGGCGGGGTGAGATGAGTTTGCCTCGAAATGGCCCCTCTCAGTAGTTGGCGGGCCAACTTTTCGAAACGCGGTGATTTCAGGCAACTTAGGTACCGCCATGCGCTGGCCTGCCATCTTTGGTACCGTAGACGAACAAGCCCCCAAGAGGAAGGTATGATGAGCACATCAGCAAGTTTTCCCTCAGTTATGAAACCAAGGTTATCAATCCAGTAGGAGCAAGGAAACACCTCCAAGGTGTTGCTAGCTGGACTTTGGCAGGGCGCACTACCGGCGCCAGTAGCAACGTGGAAACCTGCACAACACAACCATAGAACTTTGCCCCCAACTTACAGTGAGGTTGTCAATCCCACCGATTTTGCTGAAAACAAAGGATTAAACTATTGTGTGGAAGAAAGTAATAGTTTGCAAAAAGTAAACAGAAAGCAGTAAACAGTTGATTGTAGATTGATGATAAAAGAAAGGACCGGGGTCCATAGTTCACTAGTGGTGGCTCTCCTTAAGATAGATGACATGTTGGGTGATCAAATTATAGTGGGGCAATTGACAAACATCGAGAAAGCAATATGCATATACTACTCATCTTGACTCCTTTGAGATCGATTGGGCATTACAACATTATACATAGACCATAATCCAACTGCATCTATGACTAATAATCCACCTTCAGGTTATCATCCGAACCCCCTCCAGTATTAAGTTGCAAGCAATAGATAATTTCATTAAGCATTGCATGTAAAGTAAACAATACGATTGTTCTATGAACAAAGGATTGCTGTTTTCTCCCTAGTAGCTACAGCACATCTAGTACCTTAGAGATTTCTGTCACTTCCCCAGATTACTAGAGGCATTAACCCACTATCGAGCATAAATACTAACTCTTGGAGTTGTTAGCATCTACTTGGCCAAGATAGCTACTAACAACGGAAAGCATGCAAGATCACAAATAACAAAGACATGATAGAATCAATAATCAATCTAAAATAGCATCTCAATATCCATCAGATCCCCGCAAACACAACATGTAGAATTACAAATAGATGATCTTGATCATGAATGGAGCTCACAAGATCTAAACATGATAGCACAAAGGAGAAGAACCAGCCATCTAGCTACTACATGGACCCGTAGTCCAGAGATGAACTACTCACGCATCACACCAGAGGCTTGCATGGTGATGAAGTAGGCCTCCAGGATGAATTCTCCCCTCCGCCAGGGTGCCGGGAAGAGCTTCAGATCCCTCCCGATCTAGGGATGGAGATGACGATGGCTACAGACTCTTTCGTGGAATTTTGATCGGGTCCTTAGGGTTTCTGTACTGGAGGCATCTTATAGGCGAAAGGGGAGGCCGAGGGGGTGCCGGAGGCGGCCAGACCACCCCCTGGTGTGGGCCAGGCTGGGCCGTGCGGCCAGGTGGTGTGGCGGCCCCCTGGCCCCTCTCCTTCTCGTATTCTGGCTCCGGGTGTCCCTCGGTGAAAAACTGACTTTGGCTTTTGTCCTATCCAATTCCGAGAATATTTATTTTCTGACTTCCTGGAACCAAAAACAGCAGAAAACAGGCAACTGGCACTGTGGCTCTTGTTAATAGGTTAGTCCAAGAAAGTGTATAGAAAGTACTCCAAAGTTGGAACAAAACATAAGAAAGTAGATAAAACCAAGCATGGAACATAAAAAATTATGGATATGTTAGCAACGTATCAACATCCCCAAGCTTAGCTCCTGCTCGTCCTCGAGTAGGTAAGTGATAAAAAGAAAGAATAATTTTTGAGGTGACATGCACCATCATAAACTTGATCAAAGTATTTGTAAAATAATGAGAGCTGGGATCATAGTACTTCCATCATAACATGAAAGACAAAGTTCTAACAATAAGAAAAAGCAACTATGTTGCAACACGAAAAGGCATAAACAAAAGATTCATGAATATCAATGCTTTGCAAGACGTTTGTTTGTTTCACATAAAGAAAACATAGCATTCAGCTTGTCCCTCATAGAGTAGCAAACATAAATGCACATGACACCTTCAAAGTTCATAAGAGTGACTAGATACAAATAGTTTAAAACAAGCAATATCAAAGCTATGCATCAATCAACAAGTCTTGGGACAATGCACATAGAACTAAGAATGGCCACTATGCTCTCAAAGTAGGTGCATAAAGATAGAAGGTGGAGACTCAACATAAAAGTAAAAGAAAGGCCTTCATAGAAGGAAGTAGGGATTCAAGTTTCATAAAGAGCTTCCAAAAATTATGGTACTTATTAGCTTTCAGCTCTCATTTCCCCTATCATAAGCATCTTGAAGTGATTAAGGTTAAAGTGAACAAACTATGGTGTATATGCTTGACAAAGTATAAGTTGGAAATCTCATGTCCCTTGAATACGAGGGCCGCTCCTCATGCTACTCAAGTTTAGTTACCGGTAAGTTCTTATCATAGTAAGTACATGTGTATCATAGAGAACCGCCAACGGGGTACCCCTTGCCCGATGATACGGAAGAATCCCCATATCAAAATGACAAGGCAAGCAGATAACGAGCATCTCAGCAATCTTCTTATTTACCATGGGAAAATGGTGCTTTTTCTCTCTTTCCTCTTTTCTCATATCTTGTTTTTTTATTTTTCTCTATTTTCTCTCAATATCTGACTCTTTTTTATAAGAAGAATGCTTCATAGATAGCTCATTATGGTTATAGTGTAGGTTTCCACCATGACGGCATGGATTAGACCAGCAGCCCATGTGTTTCTCTAACACACATACATAACTCCATGGACTTACAAGCTCCCCTTTCATTTCACACCTACGACATCCATAGACAAAAGAGCACGATATCAACTAGGTACAAAGTACAAGTGCAATGTTGAAAGCGTTCCTCGTGACAGCATGGTTCTGCTAATCCCCAACATATAAGTGCAAGCATATACAACATAGACGACACAATGGTTCAAGTTTATTAAGGGCAAGAAAAGTAAAGTGTGCCATCAAGTTCGTGAGAGCTTTAATCACTAGTTTTATCATAACAAGTTTAATTCGGAAGGTAGATAAAAACATGAATATACTTGGAATAGCATATGCTAATAGGTAGGTATGGTGGACTCTTTGGAATAACTTGGTTTTAGGAGTTGGATGCATGAGTGGAACTCATACTTGGTTATGGAGGCTAGCAAAAGACTGGGAGCAACCAACTAAGAGAGCAATAATGGCCATAATCATGCAGAGCGCCAAACCATCATTAATCAAAGCATAAAGTGATACTACAAGTCGAAAACTAAAGGATCATAAAGGCTATGGTGACTTGGGATAGTCATAACATGGTGTGAGCATACGCCAAGTCAACCCAAATAAAGCATGAAAGGAGAATACCACAATACTATACTTTAATATGCTAAAACAACGCATGATTCTTCAAAGGCACATTAAGCAATCTCAATTGTTTATAACATGTCATGCTACAGCAAAGACCATTAAGCATAAATCCAAAACAATATCAAGCATGGCATGACAAAGCATAGGCCATAGGCAAAAACAAGCTACTTTACCACTTAAGCATGAACTTTTCCTACTCTTTTCCAATCCAAACCAAACTATTTGAAAACCAACATGAAAGAGGGGGTCCAACCAATTTATTCAAGAAAACTAAGAAAACCAACCAAACGAAAAACCAAAACAAAAATGAAAAAGAAGACGCTCCAAGAACAACACAACTGTGCATGAAACAATAAAAATGAAGTGTTTGGAAGAAACCTGGAATTTTTATTGATGAAGAAGGGGATGCCTTGGGCATCCCCAAGCTTAGACGCTTGTACTTCTTGGATATTTCTTGGGGTGACACGCGTGGCATCCCCAAGCTTGAGCTTTAGTCCTTCCTTCATCTTATTACTCATTCCTTCCATACACCTGAAATTTTTCCTTCATACAGAACTTCACACAATCTTTATTAGCAACATTAATGCACTCAAGATAATAAGTATTTAGGTTTAGTTTCAACACAAATAAAACTCCCATTAAAACACAAGCTATTGTAGCACTTCTCTCAAAAAGCTCAATTCCCCAAAAGAACTCAAAAAGGAACCAACAAGAAGCAAATGCAAATAATGGCAGAAATCTATCTAAACAGACCAGTAGGTAAAAACCAATTTTTTCGAAGACCTTCTGTTGCTCAAATCAAAAAGTGTTGAACTAACGAAAGTTAGATAACAACCTGGGTCAGAATCACAAAAACTCACACCTCAAAACGACGTACAGATATTTTACACGAATTTTTACGGTGAAGCAGAGAAATCTGTTTCCGGACAGCAACTTTCCCAATCATTACTTCTCTCTCATTAGAGGTTACTCTTGGCACAAAAAGCAAATAAAAAGGATAAGGAGCTATTATTAATGAAGTAATAACTTCCAAGACTCATCTAAAACTTTTGGGTTATCTCCCAATAAGTACTTTTCTTTAACACCTTTAAGTTAGGCATAAGACGCAAGAAAAAGAATCAAGTGTTCTCAAATGAAGAAGCATTAAAATTAATACCAGGAATATCTTCAACAAGGCAAGGTATCTCATCCAAATAAGTTCTAGAGGATCCTCTCTCAACGCTCTTGGGTTCACTATTTTCATCAAACGGGTTTTCAGGAACAATCCAATAAAGATTCTTTTCTATGGCTTCATGCATTGCTACAAGTTTGAAGGGTATTGGTATCTTAATTTCCTCCCCATTTGGTTCAGTTTTGTTCATATTTTATCGTGTACCAACAACATCTACACATGAGCCTAGCATATTAAAACGTTCAAAGACTTTTCTAGCTTCCTTGGCAACATCATAGAATTCCTTAAGCAAAGTTTCCAGAATAAAATCTCTCTTTTCAGGGTCCTCGATTTCTTTAAGTTTAAGAAACATTACTTGCATTAAGGGGTTAAGGTTAACAAACCTAGCTTCCAACATGTGAACTAAAGAAGCTGCATCAATTTCATAGTTTGGAGCAAGTTCTGTAAGGGATCTATCCTCAATATCCTCATGTTTACTAACATGATTAAAGAATTCTTCAATATTATCTTTTCCAATTATTGAGCCACTACCTATTGAAAGGTCTTTAAAAGTGAAATTAGGGATCAACATGGTGAGCTAAGAAAGAGGTAACAACTATAGAAAGACTTAATTTTTTGTTTTTAAATAAAGAAAGCAAAGTAGTAAAACTATACTTTTTTTGGGTTTTTGATAAAGAAACAAGCAAACAAAGCAAAAATAAACTAAGCAAAACAAAAATAACAAAGTAAAGAGATTGGTTATGAGGGACTCCCCTTGTGAAGATGTCCTTGACTCCCCGGCAACGGCGCCAGAAAAATAGCTTGATGGCCCAAACTATATCGAGCTCGTTGGGGAACCCCAAGAGGAAGGTATGATGAGCACAGCAGCAAGTTTTCCCTCAGTTATGAAACCAAGGTTATCAATCCAGTAGGAGCAAGGAAACACCTCCAAGGTGTTGCTATCTAGACTTTGGCAGGGCGCACTACCGGCGCCAGCAACAACGTGGAAACCTGCACAACACAACCATAGAACTTTGCCCCCAACTTACAGTGAGGTTGTCAATCTCACCAGTTTTGCTGAAAACAAAGGATTAAACGTATTGTGTGGAAGAAAGTAAATAGAAAGCAGTAAACAGTTGATTGTAGATTGATGATAAAAGAAAGGATCGGGGTCCATAGTTCACTAGTGGTGGCTCTCCTTAAGATAGATGACATGTTGGGTGATCAAATTACAGCGGGGCAATTGACAAACATCGAGAAAGCAATACTCATATACTACTCATCTTGACCCCTTTGAGATTTGATTGGGCATTACAACATTATACATAGACCGTAATCCAACTGCATCTATGACTAATAATCCACCTTCAGGTTATCATCCGAACCCCCTCTAGTATTAAGTTGCAAGCAACAGATAATTGCATTATGCATTGCATGTAAAGTAAACAATACGATTGTTCTATGAACAAAGGATTGCTGTTTTCTCCCTAGTAGCAACAACACATCTAGTACCTTAGAGATTTCTGTCACTTCCCCAGATTACTAGAGGCATGAACCCACTATCGAGCATAAATACTAACTCTTGGAGTTGCTAGCATCTACTTGGCCAAGATATCTACTAACAACGGAAAGCATGCAAGATCACAAATAACAAAGACATGATAGAATCAATAATCAATCTAAAATAGCATCTCAATATCCATCGGATCCCCGCAAACACAACATGTAGAATTACAATTAGATGATCTTGATCATGAACGAAGCTCACAAGATCTAAACATGATAGCACAAAGGAGAAGAACCAGTCATCTAGCTACTACATGGACCCGTAGTCCAGAGATGAACTACTCACGCATCACACCAGAGGCTTGCATGGTGATGAAGAAGGCCTCCAGGGTGAATTCTCCCATCCGGCAGGGTGCCGGGAAGAGCTTCAGATCCCTACCGATCTAGGGATGGAGATGACGGTGAATACAGACTCTTTCGTGGAATTTTGATCGGGTCCTTAGGGTTTCTGTATCAGAGGCATCTTATAGGCGAAAGGGGTGGCCGAGGGGGTGCCGGAGGCCGCCAGACCACCCCCTGGTGCCAGCCAGGTGGGGCCGCGCGGCCAGGTGGTGTGGCTGCCCCCTAGCCCATCGCCGTCTCGTACTCTGGCTCCTTGTGTCCCTCAGTGAAAAACTGACTTTGGCTTTCGTCCCGTCCAATTCCGAGAATATTCATTTTCTGACATTCCTGGAACCAAAAACAGCAGAAAACAGGCAGCTGGCACTAGGGCTCTTGTTAAAAGGTTAGTCCAAGAAAGTTTATAGAAAGTACTCCAAAGTGTGGACAAAACATAAGAAAGTAGATAAAACCAAGCATGTAACATCAAAAATTATGGATACGTTAGCAACATATCATACATCCACATTTAAACTGGATATTATTCATATTTTTTATGAAATATCTCTCTAAACCCTTCCACTATTGCCTAATGATCAAAGGGGTATGCAATCCTTCCTTTCTATTTTTCTCTGCGTAGATAATGATGTTTGATGATGGGAATCACAACATTAAATTCAAAGATACGAGATTTCCAACAACCCAAAGAAACCAGGGGTCGTGAAGTGGAGACAAAAGCTTTAATGACCAACTATACGACGGGAATAAAATTCCGGCCATATAGTTCTAGCCATATAGTTTCCATCAACACTGCTAGGTCAAACATAACAACTTTCATGAAGTGACCCCTATATAAAGAGGCTTTGGGCGACGAGAAATGAGCCCCGACGTAGAACCCCAGAAACCTGCATCCATAACACCGAAGAGCCGCCAGAGGAATAGACTTAGATCTAATCTCCAAACCCTTCTCCACCACCATAGCCATATTCCACCACTTGTAATAGTAGATCTCATCTTCGATTGGCGACATTGTAAGACTATTTGCTATCAATTTCATGATTTCCATTGCAATGTTTATGATTGTTGATTTCATCTCTATGCATGAGTGACATGGGTATACCCTACAGGTACTCGAGTTTGGTATATACGGTCTAAATACGTAAAGGCCCACGGTGTCGCCAAGGCCCAAATGAAGGACTCGAGTAACCTATGGACTCTCGATTGCTTGAAGAACAAGAAGAAGCTAAAGATAGAAAGTTTGAAGGGGAAAACCCTAACTTGTAACCGACTCGACCTGCTACCCGAGACCTAGCCTATCTATATAAGGGCTAGGAGGGGACGGCGAGGAGGACACACGCAACCCTAGTTTCCACAACCCTCGCCAGATTACATCTGCGCACCACTGTAATCTTCGATTCCTTCGATAATTCCACGAGCAGACAAGCAGGAGTAGGGACCTCTATGAGGCCTGAACCTGGGTAAATCTTTGTCCCCTGTGTGCTTGTTTGCTAGCCGATAGATGTCTCCAGTGCTCCCTCCTTCTCCAAAACCCAAGTCCATAACAATGGGCATTGATGAGTTAAACCCTCGTCAATTGGCGCTGTCTGTGGGAATTGGGAGTGCTGATGTCGCGGCTTCTTCGGCCCCATCAACCGCGATCTACAACTCTGCAACAACGGAGATCCGTCAGCTCTTCGGCGCGTTTGACTTCACCGTCCACACGCCCGCCACTCACCCAGCCTTCGAGTTCGTGGGCGATGGAATCAACCTGGCGATAGGAAGCTTCCGCTTCCAAGTCGACCAGATGGGCACGCTTCGCATGCCTGATCAGCCGATGGCACCGTCGATTGCCCCAGCATCATGGTTCCCTCCATCGATCGGCACCCTCAGTGAGCCCAACGCCCCGACAACAGTCGAGAACACGGTCAGCGACAGCAGTCGCGACTCCGATCTGAGCGATCTGGCCACTGAAGATGGGACCTACGGTTCTGGATCTGAGAGTTGTGGAAGAAGCAGCTTTCCCAATCACTTCATGTGCGCCGTCATCAACGCAGGCGATACCTCTGCCAACCGTGACAACGGTGGCAATCGCGGCAACGGAACCGACCCGCCTAATAGCGGCAACGGTGGCGATAGCACCAACACCAACAACGGAGAAGCAGTCGAACCTCCAACCGCAGTAAACGAGCAAACCGGCGAACACGTCGTGATCAGGCTCAACGAGCAAGAATGGGCTCGCTGCCGCGAGGCCCTACGAGGCACTCCTCTACCCTTCGGATCTCCACAAGAACTGCTAATGGGCTACCATTGGCTCCTGAAGGAAGAATTAAAGTGCCAAGTACAAACAATCGCGCAACTCGAGGTGCGCAAAAAGGCGGCAGACGAGTCGAGCCTTCATCGTGCTGGGCTCTCCTCGTACGGAGGATCCTCCTCAAAGGGCAACGAGCACCTCGCCAAGAAGAGGCAATCTCGGATGGCCCACCTCACCAAGAAAGAATGCATAGAAGCTGCAAAGGTCCTCGACTTCGGCTCTATGATAGTCGACACTAGGGGCAACATGGTCCCCAAGACGCCGCATGCTGCGGTGACAGCGGCCACCATGTACCTCCTCAACAACCAGCCACCGGCTGGAGATCCCCGAGCCGCCATGCACCGATCCACGATCGCGGGCTTAGGATTAGTCGAGGCCGCCCTCCACAAAGAGCCAACACCGGAACCAAAGAAGGGCAAAGCGCTAGCAAAGCGTTACTCCTCGCCCTCATCCAGTGATGACAGTCACGACCTGTCTTGATATCGCTGCTCACGAAGACACGACCACGACTACGACACGCATGATGACATCACGCAGCGCAAGATCGACAAATGAAGGGCACGACGTGCTCGGTCGACTGACTCAGAAGAAGAAGATGTGGAGCTCTGTGGCGCCAGATGCTTCAGTATGTCCATCAGGCAGAAACGAATGCCAAAGGGGTTCAAACTCCCGTCGGAGAACCCGAAGTTCGATGGTCTACAGGACCCAAAAATCTGGTTGGAAGACCACATCTCCTCCGTCAGGCTCCATGGGGGCAGTCGAAGCACGACCATGTGATGCTTGCAGCTACAGCTGCAGGGCGCCGCCCGAGCATGGCTCAACAACCTCCCACGCAGATCCATTCGCAGTTGGGACGAGCTGGTTTACAACTTCGTGTGCAATTTCATGGGCACATACAAGCGGCCTGCATCAATCGAAGAGCTAAGTTGCTGCCAGCAACGATCAGGCGAATCGCTATGCTCCTACATCCAAAGGTGGTCCATCATCAAGAACTCTGCAGAGAACATCTCGGAGGATCGCGCGATTGATGCATTCAACGGCGGCGTCCGCCGCCTAGAACTCAGGGAGGAGATGGCCCGATCAAAGCCCAAGACCATCGACCACCTGATGGGATCGCGAATTGGTGGGCCGATGGAGAAGATTCGGTGAAGAATCACGTCCATTCCAACGAGGAGGCGGAACTCGAGCGCAGACGCGACCGCCGAAGCAAACACCGTATGCGCATCTACGATGACCACGACGACGTCAACATGGTCGCAGCCGGCTACGCCGACATACGTGACGACAACCGCAACAGCGGATACCGTAACGGTGGATATCGCGACTCCGGGAAGACCACGCAAGTGTGGCAACGCCGTGATCGCGATGAAGCACCCGCAACAACCATTGAAGACAAACTGTCCGGGCCATGCACGGTGCACTTCTACATCGACAAGCATGATTGGAAGAAGAAGTCCAGCCACCTTCTCAAGGACTACCGCGAGTTCCTCAAACTACATGAGGGATTAGCTCAGATAAACCGCAACGCAGTCGAAAGAGGTTACGACGCCACCCCAGGCGCCGTGGCACATGGCGCTCCGCCACCACCACCTGGGCCACCACCGAATGCAGCCGCGCTGGACCAGGACCACGGAGGCGAACCCTACCCAAGGGCCATGGGTACCATGATGATCCAAAAAGGACGTCCCTCCAATCGGGTGCAGAAGGCTATCACTCGCCAAGTCAACTTGGCCACACACTCGCCACCATCTACCACTGAGTACCTCAGTGGAAGCGAGTCATGCATCACCTTCGATAAAAGCGACCACCCGCCTCAAGTACCCCGTCCAGGCCACTGTCCCCTCGTACTCGAGGCGCAAATCAGAGGCTTTGACATGATCCGTGTCTTCATGGATGGCAGAAGCAGCATCAACCTCATATTCGCGAGTACCTTGCGAGCAATGAGGATCCCTCTAACCTGCCTGGAAGCCTCGGACACAACATTCCACGACATCGTCCCAGGGAAAGGCGTGTATCCCCTGGGCAAAATCAACCTCGACGTCATCTTCGGCACGCTGAAGAACTTCCGGCGAGAACGCATTGACTTTGAGGTCGTCGACTGGCCCTCACAATACCACTGCATCCTCGGACGTGTCGCGTTCGCTAGGTTCGTGGTAGTGCCGCACTATGCCTACCTATAGATGAAAATGCCAGGTCCCAATGGCGTCATCATGATCAATGGGAACTTCGAGAGATCCGACAGCTGTGATAGGGAATTCAACAGAATTTCCCAGTCCTTTGGCATGCAGGAAGAACTCGCAAGACTGAAAGAGTCAACAAACAATAGTCTGCCTCCCCTGAGCCGGCCAAGCTCGCCCGATCTATCCTTTGACTCATCGGTGCACACCAAGAAAGTACAGGTCCACCCATCGGATCCCGCCAAGACGGCCCTCATCGCCAATAACTTGAGTCTCGCATAGGAACTCGCGCTCGTCGAATTCCTCCGTGAGCACTGGGAAATTTTCGCCTGGTGTCCTGCAGACATGCAAGGAGTTCCCAGGGAATTCGCCGAGCACGCACTCAACGTCAACCCCGATGCAAAGCCAGTCAAGCAAACAATTCGGCGATTGTCCGAGCCACAAGCGCAGGCAGTCGGCATGGAGATCAACAGACTCCTCGACGCCAAATTCATACGCGAGATCAAGGAAAGCACTTGGCTCACCAACACAGTGCTGGTACCAAAAAAGAACACGGATATCCTATGGATGTGCGTGGACTTGACCTCTCTGAATAAGCATTGCCCAAAGGAT
Organism: Avena sativa; assembly: GCA_916181665.1. NCBI lineage: Eukaryota > Viridiplantae > Streptophyta > Magnoliopsida > Poales > Poaceae > Avena > Avena sativa. The sequence continues at coordinate 432,436,210 of OV702286.1, read as the reverse complement.
CACTTCCTGTTGCCACGCATCGACCAGATCATCGACTCCACTGCGGGATGTGAGCGCCTCTGCTTCCTCGACGCCTACTCAGGATATAATCAGATTCGAATGAAGGAGGAAGATCAAGAAAAAACAGCGTTTACAACGCCCTTTGGTGTGTTCTGCTACAACACAATGCCCTTCGGGCTAAAGAACGCGGGAGCTACCTACCAGCGGTGCATGCAGGCTTGCCTCAAGGAACAACTGGGTCGCAATATCCAAGTCTATGTCGACGACATAGTAATCAAGACCAAGGAGGAAGCCTCGTTAATCGATGATCTGCGCGAAACCTTCGCCAACCTTGACCTCTACCGGATTAAGCTCAATCCGGACAAATGCGCCTTCGGCGTGCCATCTGGGAAATTACTCGGGTACCTCATCTCCGCGAGGGGAATCGAGGCAAACCCGAAGAAAAGAAAAGCCATACTGGCCATGGAGAAACCGAAAAACATACGGGGCATTTAGCAGCTGGTTGGGCGAATCGCAGCCCTCAGTCGATTCATTAGTCAGATGGGTGAAAAGGTGCTTCCCTTCTAGCAACTCCTCCGCAAAGCCGAAAATTTCGAGTGGACCAACGAAGCGCAGGAAGCATTCGAAGACCTCAAGCGCCTTCTATCCACCTCGCCAGTACTCGTGACCCCACGGGAAAGGGAACCACTGTTGCTATATATCTCCGCCACCAACCAGGTGGTCAGCACAGTGCTCGTCGTCGAGCGAGCCGAGGAAAACAAGGTCCATGGGGTACAACGCGCAGTATACTACCTCAGTGAGGTCCTCACACCAACAAAACAGCGGTATCCGCACTACCAGAAGCTAGCGTACGGTGTCTTCATGACCGCCCGGCAACTGCACCATTACTTCCAGGAACACCCAATCGTGGTGGTCAACGACGCCCCGTTGGGACATATCCTCAATAACTCCGCACCTACACCTGCACCTTCCGGAGTCGAAGGAGATGACGCATCGGAATCCTCGCTGCGTGAACGCTTGCGAGTATCCGGACTACCGGACTCGGGGGCTTCCTCCTCCACATCAGAAGGGACGGTAGACTCCGACTCGTCCTCCTCCAAGGCTTCGTGAGGAATAATCCCCTCAGGAAGAGGGGTCATACAAGGCGACACCTCCCAATCCTGCATACAGACAACAAGTTCAGCAAAAACAAACAGCAGAAAAGCAATCGACAAATTAAAAGCTACTGCGTAGCACAACTATACCTCAGGAGGAGGGTTAGCAGCATCAAATGGAGGAACAACTGGCTCACTAGGGAGCACATCTTTGACAGTGTACTTGGTGACCAGTCGAACCCTTTTGTCCACTTCACTCGCGGACATGCCATCGGCAGACACGCGAGTGGGATCGTCAGCGCCAGTCCACTGAAACATGGGGTGGACTCTGGCCTGCAGAGGCTAGACGCGACGGTGTAGCCACGTGCGAATGAGGGCGCAACCTCCCTCCTCTGTACCGAGGCAATTCTCGAGGTCGTAGACACGCTCGTACAGCACGTCCGTCTCCGCGGATTCGCCAGGCATAACTACATTTTTCTAGGAGCGCCTCATATTGCACGGCGTCGCGGGATTGAAGGGTGCGAGTCCGAAGTGCTCATCACCAACCTTCTCATCGCGGATGTAGAACCACTTGTCCCTCCACCCTTGGACGGACATTGTGAGCTTGATGTCGAAATAGGTGGCGGATGGGTCGACGTGAATCCCGCAACCACCTACATCATAGACTAAAGAGCCAGATGCAGATTGGCGCTTCAATTTGAAGAGGCGCTTGAAGAGGCCGAAGTGCGGCTCGATTCCGAGCCAGCACTCGCATAGGGTAATGAAGCAAGAGATGTGGAGGATCGAGTTCGGGGTCAGCTGATGGAGCTGAAGCCCGTAGAAACAAAGGAGGCCCCTAAAAAAGGGGTGAAGGGGCAGGAGAGACCGTGAATGATGAATGCCAAAAATAGCACTCGAAAACCAGTGGGAGGAGAAGGAATTGCCTCACCACCGGGGATGCGCGCGTCGGCGACTGCGCCGGACAGCAGTCCGTCTTGACGAAGAAGACGGAGATCCGACGACTTGATGATGGAGGGACGCCATGCGCCATTCGTGACGCGGGTGCCCGTGCCCTTCTTCTTCCCACCGACGGCGGTGCTGGTGCCCGCAGCGGTGGAGCCGCCTTTCTTCTTTGCTGCAGCAGCGGTGGCCACGGAATCGGCCGCAGCACCTCCTTTCTTCTTCGCCATGGCATGGCGGTGATGCGATCGAAGGAAGTAGCTTGGAAACGAGCGGAGCTGGTCCAGTGTCAAGGACGAGATGAGCGCAGAGAAAGTAGAGGAGTAGCGGCAATGGCAATGGAAGCAAAAGGATGAATACGAGCAGATGAGAAATTACCGTCACAGCACCGCTACTTAACCCCTGAAAGATGCAATCCAACGGCTCAGAAAAACCCTATTGGACGCGTGGCAAAAATCGTGATGGACACGTGGAGGATTGGAAGCGCAAACCGTCCCTCCACTACTCCCATTATGCGCGGAAATCGAGGAGGTGCAGTTAAAATAAAGATTACGCACGCCCAGTCAAATCAAAGTCAGAAAGTGGGACCCACTGCTCATCACGTCCCGTCAAACTCGCTCACACGGGCAACTGAGGTCATGAAACCGTCAGCACTCACATCATCAAAGCTATGCAGCGGAAGACTTGGGACTACTTTAGTCCTTGCTCGAGTCTTCGACTCCACCAAGCACTCGGGGGCTACTCCCATAGAGAGCGCTGGTCGCACACCCTACGATTTTTTCTTTCTTCTTCTTTTTCAGGAACATGGATAATCAAATCTAACCCAACCACTCGCAGCATGGCTTGACTATGGGCATGGGTTACTCCCATAGGGAGCGCCGGAAACAAATTCGACTGAAACAAGCAAACAAAAGACGTCAGCGGTCGCAAAATGATTCTCCAGTCCCTGCCTGAGTCTTCGAGTCAACCAGGCACTCGGGGGCTACTCCCATAGGGAGCGCTGGTCGTGCACCCTATGATTATTTATACAAAAAATTGTGTGTTGATAACATCCACACTCGAAACTCATGGCGACACTGCCTCATAATGTTTCCCTACAAAGAGACTGCGTCTCCTGGGTCACCCGAATCGTCTCCGCGATGATAAAATTCGGATGCCGCGCTTACAACGTGAAGGTAAGACCTGAATAAGGCCTGGCAACGCATTAGCTGCGCACTACCAGAAATGTATCCGTACCTACAGGTACGATGAACATGCCTTGACGGACGCGTCGAGTGCTCACACCCATATAACTGGAATTCGACTCCTGTAAGACCTCCGCGGCTTGAGTCGAATTACACCAGCACTTTTCCGGATTCGAGTCCAGGGACTCGAGTTCTACTAGATTGCGTTGTTTCACCCTAAGGTGGTTAACTGATACCGATACTTCGGTTATATCAGGCACGTACATCAACAATCCCTATGACACAAATAAAGCAGTCGAAATATACTCATTCATGCACTCGAAAGACTTCAAAAGTCCCCAGTCGAATCTGCGATTCCACTAGACACTCGGGGGCAACTGACATGGGTATACCCTACAAGTACTCGAGTTTGGTATATACGGTCTAAATACGTAAAGGCCCACGGTGTCGTCAAGGACCAAATGAAGGACTCGAGTAACCTATGGACTCTCGATTGCTTGAAGAACAAGAAGAAGCTAAAGATAGAAAGTTTGAAGGGGAAAACCCTAACTTGTAACCGACTCGACCTGCTACCCGAGACCTAGCCTATCTATATAAGGGCTAGGAGGGGACGGCGAGGAGGACACACGCAACCCTAGTTTCCACAACCCTCGCCAGATTACATCTGCGCACCACTGTAATCTTCGATTCCTTCGATAATTCCACGAGCAGACAAGCAGGAGTAGGGACCTCTACGAGGCCTGAACCTGGGTAAATCTTTGTCCCCTGTGTGCTTGTTTGCTAGCCAATAGATGTCTCCAGCGCTCCCTCCTTCTCCAAAACCCAAGTCCATAACAATGGGCATTGATGAGTTAAACCCTCGTCAATGAGTAATTCTCTTTGGGCTAAGGGCTTCAGCCTAGCCATGTAGTTTTTGTGCATGCTATTTATCATAGATGGGATCATGTATTAGTTTGTATGACATGATGATTATTGTATACTCTCTTGCCTCAATCCAAGGACTTGTCAGGTACCCAAGACCTCGAGGATTGAGCCAGGTATAGGGAGTATGATTAATGACTAATCTGCAGGTTGGGAACCCTAGTGATAGAAGGGGTAGTATGGTTGTATGTGAGGGATTTACTTGGGATTAATGGTGACATCGCTATGCATATCATTAGTTCTCTTTCTTCTATGGATGAAACTAGTAGGCTATTTCTATAAGCGGTTGCGGAGGCAATAGCAATTATGGATGCACTGCCAACATATAATTATCTTGCTCTAACAATTACATGCATACTTTATTATTATCTTTTATTCCCATCAGATGTTTTGCACAGCTACAGGTGAAACCGAAAGCCCTAGGCCCTCTCTCTCCATCATCGACAACAACAAAAGACAGCAGACTCTTGGTCCGATAAAACACAAAAAGAATTCTAAAACTCCCGAAGGTCCGTTAAAGTAACTTCACTATGCTTTGTGCTTCCCGAGGATTCGATAACATAGGTCTACTAGGGAAAAAGAGCTATACTACATTTTTAATCCGGATCGAAGGTATCAACCCTTTTTCTGGTGCTGTTGTCGGCGAAGCAATAGCTACTCTGGTGAGGTTAGTAGGAACCTTGCTAGTTTTAATTCTTGTTTTTAATTTTGTTAGTTTTCTTTTAGTCTTTATTTGTAAAACCAAAAAAATAGTTAGTCTTTAGATTCTTGTTTTTGCTATCATAAGTCTTTGTTTGGGAAAACCCAAAAACATAGGAAATATGGTTGAAAAGAAGCTTGGGGAGTTTGCAACTCCCAACAATGATTATTTTTGTACTCCTATTAGCCAGCCAGGGATTACTATTGATGATTATGAAATTAAGCCCCACTATTTAAGTTTGGTTCAACAGAATCAGTTTGGAGGCTCTACTATTGAGGACGCAGGTATGCACTTGAACACTTTCACTAAAATATGTGATATGATGCACATAAAAGATGTTGACCCCAATGCAGTCAAATTGCGCTTATTTCCTTTCTCTCTTAGAGGAAGAGCAAAAGAATGGTTGCTATGTTTGCCTAGAAATACTATTGCATCATGGGTGGAGTGTACTTCTTTATTTATGACTAAAATTTTCCCACTTGCAAATACTATGCAACTAAGATCTAATATTACTGGTTTTAGACAGGAAGAGCGTGAGCCACTAGTGCTTGCATGGTAGAGGATGAAAAAATGCATGAGAAACTGTCCCAGTCGTGGGATGGAAGATTGGTTAATTCTCCATTTATTTTATAATGCTCTTAACCCTGTGTCTAAGTCTATGCTTGATACTGCAGATAGAGGAACATTTATGGGCAAACATATTACCGAAGCAAAGCAGCTGCTAGACAATATGCAATACAACCATCCTTAGTGGCATGTGGATAGCTCAAACACGAAGAAGGTGAACTCCGTCTCACCACAAGAAAATGAAGAACTCAATGCTAAGCTGGATGAGCTCATATTAGACATAAAAGGTAAGGAAAACCAGGTAAGAGCTATCCCAGAATCAAATATTGAAGAAATAGACTTCATAGATCGTAATGATTATAACCCTGCTTGGAAGAAGAATTATAATCCTATTTTTCAGAAACATTATTCTAGTCCTACGGGTAACTCTAATAATAATATGGGAATAAGTAATGGTAGTCTCCAAGAAACACTTAAGTCCTTTATAGATTCACAAAATGGGCAAAACAATATCCTTGTTAAAATAACGGAGAACCATGATGCTATGCTTGGTAAATTATCTAACCAAGCTATAAGTTTGAGGAATGATTGCAGGCCCTCCAGGAAAGAACAAGAATTGTTGAGGCACAACTAGGTAAGATAACCGAGAGTCAAACTCTCATTCTAGCTAAATTTGCAAGTAAAGCTGAGCCCAATCCTGTTGAAGACCTCAAGATGATGAGAATCCAAAGGGAGGAGCCTGAAGAACTTGATTATACTAATGCTCCTTCACCGAATTACACCATTGAAGATCTTGTAAAAAGGATCAATATCAAGATTCCGATAAGTGAAGGAAATGAGGAAGCTATCTATCAACACTTTGTTAATTAGGTAGCAATAAAGGTACGTGAGCTTGAGGAAGAATATAAGAAAATTGCTAAAAAATTACCTGTGAAGCTTGATGATATATTTGAGCCTACTATTAATATTAAAATTGGGACCGATGAGATATATGCACTTTGTGATCTAGGTGCAAGTATTTCAACAATTCCAAAAAGTCTTTTTAATAAGTTAAATCTTGGTTCCCTTGAAATCAACAAGTTAAAATTACATCTAGCAGATTCTACCTACAAACAAGCTATAGGGATTAAAGAAAATACTTTAGTATACATTAAAGGTTGTCCTGCTCTTATTGATTTTGTTATTGTTGACATGCCTGAAGATGCTAGTGCTCCTATTATATTAGGCCGTCCATTCTTAAGAACTATTAAGGCTTTGATTAATCTACATGAAGGGAACGTGAAGCTCCAATTGCCTTGGCGGGATCCTTTTGTTATTCATTTTCCTGGGAAGAAGAAATCCAAGCATGATGAAAAGGAGGGCATCACTTTGAAGGTCAACTATTTTGGAGTGGGTGTTCCACTCATCTGTCCTAAGTGAGCAACATCGAGGTCAAGCTATTAACCATAAAAGAGTGCTTCATGGGAGGCAACCCATGTGAAATAAAGGTTTGAGTAAAGTTTTTAAGTTTTAGGTTAAGTTTTATGTTTAATAAAGAGTGCTAGAAATCTCTAGTTGAGGAGAAAGAATTCGGTAGTACTAAAAATCCTGCTTTATACATGCTGATGTTGGTCGACAATTTTTACTATCATTTTTCTGTCAAAAAACAAGGTGTTTCGCTAAGTTTCAGGATAAGAAAGAAGTCTCAAAGAAATAGAATTTTTTTGATGACTACAGAAGGTTTAACGACCAACTATACGGCGGGAATAAAAATTCCAGCTGTATAGTTTGGCCGTATAGATATCTTTGCCATCGACAAATTTTCTTTCATAGATAGTAAAGGTCTAATGACCAACTATACGGTGGGAATAAAAATTCCAGCCGCATAGTTCTGGATGTATAATTATCGTTGCCTTTGTAAAATTTCTTTTCCAGGATATATAAGGTTTGACGACCAACTATATGGCGGGGATAAAAATCCCGGATGTATAGTTCTGGTCATATAGTTGTGCCGCCAGGAGGAAACCCTAAATTTTTGACATCAAACCAACTATACAGTGGGAACAAATTGTTCCGACCGTATAGTTTCGTCATATAGTTGCGTCCGACCACAAAATCGCCACGGGAAGGTACCCCCAACACCAAAACTTCAATCCTTTTTCTCTCTTCTACCTCCAAACTCTCTCAAAACCTCAAGAGATCTTCATCTCTACTTAATTTTGTTCGATTTCCTTGCACACAAGTGATCTATGGTATGTTTCTCCTCTGATCCTCCAATTACTTTTTGCAAATTCATTTTTGATATGTTATCATTATCAATCTAGGGTGAGACCTACTATGAACTAATTACCATGATTCTCTTGCCTAGATTATTATTTTGAGGGGACTCTTTAGTGTGCTAAGATGAGGAATATGTTATGCTTATTATTGTTGGATCAAAAACTTTTATTTTTTGTCTTTCCTTATTATTTTAGAGGATGAACACAAGGATCCAAACTCGTGATCATGCTGTCGCTAGTGCTTCTCGGGCGATTGCTCAAGAATGCATGGGGATACGGTTCTGGGATGAGCTCCAACATGATCGCATCAACAAGGTCAAGAACTGAGAAGTGGAGACAACCAAGTGGGCTTGCCCCATTATATTGAATCAACTCGGTATTTCTAATGACTTCAATTTACTTTGCAATAAAGTTGGCCTGCAAAACTTTGTATTCAATGATGTGCCTACTTATCGCCGGTTAACTCTTGAATTCCTAAGTTCTTTGCAAAGTACCGTTAAAGCATGGCATGGAGAGGACATGATTTCTTTCCGAGTTATGAACAATAATTATGCTTTATCACTAGATGAATGGTGCGCATGTTTTAATTTTCCAAACAATGATGCTAATGCCTTACGCGCATACTTTGCTGGCATAGACCATTCCCCGGAACTTTATTATAATGGAATGAGTTTCACTTCTAGAGTAAGCAAGGATAAGAATATTTAACATCCTGCAATTCGCTATTTGTTCTATGTTATTGCTAACACCTTGCAGGCACAAAATGAGTTCATGAGACTCAATGAGGAGGACATCTTAGTCCTTGCAAAAGCTGCTTTCAACAACATCGACTTGTCACTCAACTTGGGCACAATTGTTGTGTGCTACCTGGAGTACCAATCCTCCCAAAGCCAAGGACCAATCACAGGTGCAGGCGTCATCACCGTTCTTGCCATTGCCCTAGGCATCGACCTTGGTCAGTTGAAACCAGTGCTAGGTGAGTGACGTGTTGGTTTCTATACTTTAAAAGCTTGTGGAATGCTCACTTGGAGAGGTGGTGTTTATTACTTGCATATTGCTGGAGCTGGGCGTCTCTACCCCGCTCCTTTGCCTAATGGTATTTTCTTTATCGAGAAAGGACGTTTTCTATATGACTTGCAGGTTGAGCAACACCAACCCGAGGAGGAGATTCCGGATGAGGATGAGGACCAAGAAGAGGAGCAAGAAGTTCCTTATCAAGAGGAGCAACCACCAACCCGGTTTGCTACATACCAAGACTTCCAAGAACTTGGAGGAACTATGGAGATGATGCATAACCTCTCCTTGGACCTCCGAGAAACAACTAGTAATTTATCAACCCAATTTGCAAACTGGAGTTACGACTTTTTCTCGCCACCACAATAATTTGAAGGGCTTGCAAAAGCCTAAGCTTGGGGAAGTTTCCTCATTATATTTATTTGGCGTTCATTTGCTTTTATTTCAAGCTTATGTTTTTAATTTGAGTTTATAAGCACTCGTGTTGGTTTCCCCAACACTTTATCTTTAGTTATTTTTATTTGAGCCTTTTTAGTCGAGCTTTCCCGCTAATTTTCTATTCTTTAATTCCCTCTCTTAAAAACAACAAGAAGATTTTTCCATTTATCTTTATTTCCCCTCTTCTTTCTTTTCTATTCTCCTTGTGGCTTTCACATATTTGTAGGAGAGTGATTGACTTCGAGTTTCCAAGAAGCAAATCAGAAGGAAGAGAGAAGTGGAACCAATCATGAGAGGTATGCCTTAAGACTCCCCACTTTTGAAGTTTGAGAAACCCATGCTAGTTAGTAGTAAATGTTAAGATATTGTATTGGTGGAGTGAGTCTTTATATTGTAGTCAAATTTTGTTTGCATGGGTATTTAGTTGGGTACGTTTAGTTCCAGCTCTTGTAGTTAACCAAGTCTTGCCTGAAAATTTGCTAAACAATTGTAATAAGAAAAGTCTCACAATTGAAGGCTTGGGTGTTGTAGTGTTTAGTCTTGAAGGTTTATTTCTAGAGACACTTAACACCACAGAAAATAATGATTGACTTCATAGCTCTCTTTAAAAGGATTTGTTCGATTGAATTAATGTTTAGCGGTTTTTATGAGCATGCCAAACTTTGACTTGTGAATCATAAGAATGATATAGCTTTATGCGTGTCAAACTTCATGAGATGCCAACAACTCCGCTAGCCTACGAACGATCTTCATGGAGGAAACTCCTAGATTTTGGCTATGAGTTGATTAAACATATGTAGCAACAATGCTATAATGGTTAAGATTCTTGGCATTCTCGGGTAGATGTCTTCATGATGGAATCACTCCTCTGGATGATATGACTAATCATTGTGCAAAAGGAACAAAAACCTTGGTGATGCCACGAGTGTCCATCATAGCCCGATAAACTAATTTTTTTTGCATGCTCTCAATTACTTAAGAACTGAAATTCTTGAAGGGAAATGAACAGAAAAGTAGTGCTTGAAAAGTCTTGATTTATTGATGTGGGAGAATTGAGATACTCTAGTGTATATGTTTTTCATGATAAACTCTCACACTCTAAATTTTACATGATTATACGTTATTGTTCAAAGGCAAGCCTATGAGTTGATTACATGACATGGAATAAGGTTTACTCATTTGAACCATCCATATTAACAATAATGTTGTTGCGCTATAAGGAAGCATAAAAACCCGTATGATATGATTGCCATTACTCTATCTATGCTGAAGTTTTTCAGATTAATAAAGTGGAGGAAACATGAGACTACCAATCATGAGTAAGATCATCATCTCGTTATTTTAGTTTAAATGCTGAGTTCCTTTTGATTTTGGTTTCCTTGCTCGAGGACGATCAAGATTAAGCTTGGGGAGGATGATGGCTGTGAAATATAGCCATCTACATCCACATTTAAACTGGATATAATTCATATTTCTGATGAAATATCTCTCTAAACCCTGCCACTAATGCCTAATGATCAAAGGGGTATGCAATCCTTCCTTTCTATTTTTCCCTGCATAGATAATGATGGTTGATGATGGGAATCACAACATTAAAGTCAAAGATACGAGATTTCCAACAACCCAAAGAAACCAGGGGTCGTGAAGTGGAGACAGAAGCTTTAACGACCAACTATATGGCGGTAATAAAATTCCGCCCGTATAGTTGCCATCGACACTACTAGGCTAAACAGAACAACTTTCATGCAGGGACCCCTATATAAAGAGGCTTCGGGCGAGGAGAAACGTGCCCCGACGCAGAACCCCAGAAACCTGCATCCACAAAACTGAAGAGCCACTGGAGGAATAGACTTAGATCTAATCTCCAAACCCTTCTCCACCACCATAGCCATATTCCACCACTTGTAATAGTAGATCTCATCTTCTATTGGCGACATTGTAATACTATTTGCTATTAATCTCATAATTTCCATTGCAATGTTTATGATTGTTGATTTCATCTCTATGCATGAGTAATTCTCTTTGGGCTAAGGGCTTCGGCCTAGCCATGTAGTTTTTGTGCATGTTATTTATCATATATGGGATCATGTATTAGTTTGTATGAGATGATGATTATTGTATCCTATCTTGCCTCAATCCAAGGACTTGTAAGGTACCCAAGACCCCGAGGATTGAGCCAGGTATAGGGAGTATGAGTAATGACTAATCTACAGGTTGGGAACCCCAGTGACAGAAGGGGTAGTACGGCTATATGTGAGGGATTTACTTGGGATTAATGGTGACATAACTATGCATATCATTAGTTATCTTTCTTCTATGGATGAGACTAGTAGGCTATTGCTATAAGCGGTTGCGGAGGCAATTGAAATTATGGATGCACTATCCACATATAATTATCTTGCTCTAACAATTACATGCATACTTTATTATTATCTTTTATTCCCATCAAATGTTTTGCACAGCTATAGGTGAAACCGAAAGCCCTAGGCCCTCTCTCTCGATCATCGACAACAACAAAAGACAGCAAACTCTTGGTCCGGTAAAACACAAAAATAATAGTAAAACTCCCGAAGGTCCGTTAAAGTAACTTCACTACGCTTTCTACTTCCCGAGGATTCGATAACCTAGGTCTACTAGGGAAAAAGAGCTATAATACATCCGTAATCTGGATCGAAGGTATCACTAGGCCGCATGCGTGTGTGGCTGCCGGCCCACCCGGGGTCACACCGCCTACCGTCGATGCGCGCACAGCTGGCCGCTGCCGCGTGCGATGGGCCACGGGGTGGGCGCACTAGCCCACCTGGCCACGAGTGCTGCTGCTGCTCGGGATGGCTACCTGGCGGGCCGCGGTGCGGGTGGAGCAGTTGGCCCACCCGGCTGGCCGGTGGTGGCTGGTGGGATGGGGCTAGTTGGCCCAGCCGATTGCCCCCTTTTTCCTATTATTTCCTTTAGTATAATTAGTCCCACATGGGGCACCTAATGGAGAGTGCACTCCCCCCTCCACCTATATAAAGGGGTGCCTATGGGTGGGATTAAACACACAATATGAGAGGTTTTCTAAGGCATTTTTCTTAGGGAATTCTCTCCCCTCTCTCTAGTTGTCTCCATGCATCAACATGTTCCCATGAAAGGACTGTTTGCGCAAGAGACGATGCACCTACAACACGTCAATACGCTGCAGGGATTCCAAGCCGGAGATCTATTTCCGCACTCCCAGCAGGGATCAAGAGAGTCGGAGGTCGGCATTGTACACCTTATGTGTACAAAACCTCGAGGGTGCCTCCTAAAGAGTGGCATCTTGGATGTCGTGAGCCAGAGCTGCTGCACGATGAAGATGGAGCAAGGGGTGACCTGCGAGGAGCTTCACGACCTTGAGGTCGGCTACGAGTTCAACTACTTCAACCATGTTCCTCTCAAAACGTTAACCGTGTACGGTCTACAAGGGTATATATTCAATAGTTGATATAGCATTTACAACGGAGAGCCCCGAAAGGGGTGTAGTAGAGAGAACTATTGGATCCATGTTGTGGTTGAAAAGTTCGTAGTTTAGAAACGGTTCTATTGCGAAAGCCCTAACAACCACATAAAACTTGCAAAAGATGAAGTAGTGGCATCTAACTTTGTTTTACAGGAGGGCTTGTGTTATGATATGGTCTTGGTCATTACGAAGTTAAAGTAGTTATTTCTTTCTTACTAAGTAGTATAGTAATAGTCATTGTTCCAATGGATGACCCGCTAGTGGCGTCATGGACATGGCATCAAACCGGTGGCAAGATGAAGATCATGCCGGAGTGCTCGATGGAGATCAAGAGGCAAGAAGAAGGACCATATAATATCACAATATACACGTGATGTTGATACATGTTATTCATCTTATTGTGTGCTAGTATTAGATACTCAACGGTAGCATATGAGATAAGATAATCCCTAATAATTCTAATGAATGTGTTCTCCCTTATGTGTGCAAACACCAAGAAAGTTTGTCGTTATGAAGCCAGTTGTGACGATCAGCGGCTAGACATATCTATGTCCGCATACAGTGTGGGTAACAAGCCATGTATGTGCCACGCAAATACACTAAGGTTAATTTGGTGAGCCTAGCATGTACAAACATGGCCTCAGAACAAAAGAGACTGAAAGGTTGAGCATGAGTCACATGAATGATGTGATTGACATTGGGGAATGTCTACCTTTGAAACTGCATTGCCGGCCATGACAGTCGGTGGTGGTGTAGTGGATTGGGATCGTGTGATTGCTAAAATCTCCTAGGGGATGAAAATTTTAGTGGGAGATCAATTAGGATTGAACTCATATTATGAACTTAGTATCGATGTTTGTTTACAAATATCTTAATAGATCATGTCCTATCCCATTGAGGTCCTTTGTGACCATGGGAAACTTTTGATTGATGTGGATCTTAGTAGAAGGGTCCAACTTCATAGATTGATACCCATGCCTGAGGGATATCCTCGTAATTAGATAATCTTCTCTTCTTGATACAATAACCATTAGGAGATAGTTCGATGACTCCGCAACAATTGCAGTGGAAGTAATGAAGGGTATATGTTATATATACAAATTATAAATGTAGTTCTTGCAAAACTCGTTGCAGTTCACAAGTATTTGATACTTGTCCTATTTTGTGAAAATAGCATTATGCTTGAGAATTGCTGGAAATGAGGCAATGTGGCTTGACGGCGGCAAGCAAAATAGTTGATGGCTGACATCACCCCTTTCCTCAAAGTTTATGATTTGGTTTAATGGACTTGAATATAATTTTGTAATCCTTGTTTATGTGTCTTGCTTCTAGCGACGATTATTCATATGAATAAGTTATAGGCCAGTTGTATTGTTCTTAAGAATAAGTTACAAGCCAGTTGTATTGTTCTTATGAATAATACCTTTATGGTCACATTACGATTATAAATGAGTTATTCTCATCACTATGTTAATGATAATAGTTTAAGCATTTATAAAGGATTGGAATGCTAAAAGATATAAAAAGTTTAATAATGACATGACATTATTGTTTAAGTCATGATGGTTGTTGCATGTTTTTCATTCCAAATGAAAATCAGGGTCTTAGGTATTTGATCTAGAGACTTTGCAAAATCATGCCTCGTTTGGCAGAATGACTAAAACTTTGCATTCTGGTAAAATGGTGATATGTGAAGAAATGTTGAATTTTATACATAGTGATGTATCGTAATTTCAAAAAATAGTGAAAATCATTATTATGAATTTACTTAATGCACACACAAGTTTGAAACTATTTTGAATTGTTAAAGTGATTCCAAAGTGAAGAAGGGTATTGAATTAACAGAAATACTAAGTCTCTTCGATTTGAACGACATGGCTAAAGTATTCAAGTTAATTTTGGCATAAAAAGGACTTGTGAAAGATGTTTCACAAATTATGATAATTGGACAATTTCAAAGTGTATTGAAATGCCTGCCGTGAAGCCAAACTCTACAAATAGAGGAGAAACCAATGATGATGATCATAAAGTTTCACTGAATACTTTTACTAAAGAAAGTAGGATTCAACTATATATTCTTCAAGTTTTCGGAATTATATTATTGATTCGCTTGTCATATTATTTGAACAAGACATACCTGTGATCTACAAAGAAGCATGATGGACCTAAGTGCAAGAAATGACTAGGAGTCATAAAATCCTATATTAAGTTACATTTAAGCTTACAAAGTAATATGTTACTTGATCTCATTATTAAGTAAAGATGTTTACTTGATATTCTAAATGACTGCAAAGTCATAAGAAGGAAATGAAACTTAATAAAGGACATATATCTCGATTTGTCACAAAGAATGTTTGGACAAAGTCAAGGAGTTGACTACAAATGTAGTGATGCTTGAGTCTATTGGGTTTTCACCAGCAAAATATGGATATTAGAATCTCATTGCTGGAGTTCTCAAATTGATGATGATCAAAGAATTTTGGAATGTCCAAGATTATTGAGAGGACCTTCATTTGAGTGGGAGCTAAGTAGCTTGGCTAAACCTCAATATGTAAGAGACATATTTTGAGTGAGAGCTAAGTGAAATCCCTGGATCTCATATATGGATGCCATATTTGAGTGGGAGCATGACATCATTCTAAAATATGTGTATGACATATATGGATGATCTGATTGGTATTAATAATATTTAAGTTAGTAAATATGGATGAAGTTGAACAAGTTATTAAACAATGAGATCTATCGAGATAGATTGGTAAGTTTAATAAACATCATTGTCGAATGCTTTCTGGACTTAATTCTGAAGATGTTCAGAATATCCTAGACAGGATTCTAAAGTAATTCAGAATGGAACAAGAAAAAAGTTTGTACATGTATGAAGCATTGAGTTAGTCTTAGCATTACAACTATGGTTAAAAGAAAGAAAGAGATGCGTTGCATATCCTATGCCTCAACCATAGGTTCTTCCACACAACCATATTGTATGCTCGACATAATGTGACCCATGGTTTTGGTTGGAAGAATAAGCTCTTAACTGTAGGAACATGTCTTGACATGATTCCTGAGTTAATCACTGAACCAGAATTAAGTTTATCCTTAAATGGCAAAAGCGAAGTTAGGCACATAGTTGCATTTCATGCATTTGGATCTGCATAGATATAGAAGTATAGGTTTTGGCTAAATAAGTTTGACTTCTACTAAGTGTGTTTCTAAGTTTACGTGACAATAGTGAAAGTTAAATTGGCTAATAGACCGTCATTGCAAACACTAGAAACAAAGTCTCACTTTGTTGCCAAACGAATACTTCAACCCATTATAAGATAATGGTATGAATGCCAAAATTAGGAAGACATTAACAATTTGTAAAACACATAATGATCTGGTAAAACAAAACATGGACATGACGTTTTCCATGAGCATGCATGATCAATAAACACATGGTTTATGATAAGTAAAATGCGAGCTAGATTATTTGTACTCTAGTGCAAGTGGGAGACTGAAGGAGATATGCCCTAGATGCAAATAATAAATGGGTTTTATTGTCATATCCCAATTAGTTCATAATAGTTTCATATTGTGCTATAACTATATCAAGTGGAAACATTGATACAGGTGTGGTATGAAATGAACCAACTCCCTAGTAGCCTCTATTTATACTTGTTCATTGGGTAACCGATGATCAATGTTTCCTGATCATGGAGCATTTATGTCAATTGATAACAAGGTCATATCATTGGTGAATGATGTGATAGACATTTCCCAAAGATTGCGAAATGATCAAGTCACAGAGTTTATTGTTGCAATAGTAAAAAACATAGTCTCCTTCTCCTTAGAATATGAGATTATATTATTCACTATCTCCTGAGGCTGCTTTGACTGCATAAAATGTCAATTAGTTAAATGGTGATTATAAAAGGTGTACTTTAGGTATTTCAGAGGAGAAGTAGATGACTTATGTATTAAGAGCGGGATTTGTTCACCCACATGATGTGTAAGATACATAAGACCGACTTGGTGATATTACATCCATAATGTTGTTGCACGATGAAGATGAAGCAAGGGGTGACCTGCGAGGAGCTTCACGACCTTGAGGTCGGCTATGAGTTCAACTACTTCAACCACGTTCCTCTCAAAATATTAACCGCGTACGGTCTACAAGGTATATATTCTATACGCTCCATACTGCATTTCTTCTAGATACATCTTGGAGCAAGAGCTGCTGCACAATGAAGATGGAGCAAGGGTGACCTGCAAGGAGTTTCACGACCTTGAGGTCGGCTACGAGTTCAACTACATCAACCATGTTCCTTGTAACACCCCAGTTTTAGTTAATCCTAAATAGGGTTTTATTTGTGCATTCATGAGCATCATATTTTGCTAAGACAAAATAAAAATGCAAACAAGAAAATGTGAAATCCTAAAACCCTAGTTTTCCCTCTCCCTCTCAAATCAATTCAAAAAGGTTTTGAATTTTGAAAAGAGCAAAACTATTGGAACCCAAATTGTTCTAAAGAGTCCCTACAATATTTCTATAGTTTACTAAAGTCTCTTATTTTTGAAATGATTCAAAACAGAAAGTATTTGAAAATACAAAAGGGAAAATGAAAACAGAATTTGGAAAAATGTTTTTAGGAATAAAAACTAAGTCAGCAGCAAACACGCCCGGCCCATAGCTCTCTCCCGCGCTACCTGCCGGTCGCGCCCAGCCTGCATCCCCGCAGCCGCAGCCCAACTTCTCTACGCGTGCAGCCCACCTTGGCCTAAGGCCCGGTACCCCTTCGCTCGTCGTCTTCCTCCCGAGGAATATGAGATCATATTATTCACTATCTCCTGAGGCTGCTTTGACTGCATCAAATGTCAATTAGTGAAATGGTGATTATAAAAGGTGTACTTTAGGTATTTCAGAGGAGAAGTAGATGACTTATGTATCAAGAGCGGGATTTATTCACCCACGTGATGTGTAAAATACATATGGCCGACTTGGTGATATTACATCCATAATGTTGTTGCACGATGAAGATGAAGCAAGGGGTGACCTGCGAGGAGCTTCACGATCTTGAGGTCGGCTACGAGTTCAACTACTTCAACAACGTTCCTCTCAAAACCTTAACCGCGTACGGTCTACAAGGTATATATTCTATACGCTCCATACTGCATTTCTTCTGGATAGATCTTGGAGCAAGAGCTGCTGCACGATAAAGATGGAGCAAGGGTGACCTGCAAGGAGTTTCACGACCTTGAGGTCGGCTATGAGTTCAACTACTTCAATCATGTTCCTTGTAACACCCCAGTCTTAGTTAATCCTAAATAGGGTTTTATGTGTGCATTCATGAGCATCATATTTTGCTAAGACAAAATAAAAATGCAAACAAGAAAATGTAAAATCCTAAAACCCTAGTTTTCCCTCTCCCTCTCAAATCAATTCAAAAAGGTTTTGAATTTTGAAAAGAGCAAAACTATTGGAACCCAATTGTTCTAAAGGGTCCCTACAATATTTCTATAGTTTACTAAAGTATCTGGTATTTTTGAAATGATTCAAAACAGAAAGTATTTGAAAATACAAAAGGGAAAATGAAAACAGAATTTGGAAAAATGTTTTTAGGAGTAAAAACTAAGCCAGCAGCAAACCAACCCGGCCCATAGGTCTCTCCCGCGCTACCTGCCAGTAGCGCCCAGCCTGCATCCCCGCAGCCGCAGCCCAACTTCTCTACGTGTGCAGCCCACCTTGGCCTAAGGCCCGGTACCCCTTCGCTCGTCGTCTTCCTCCCGACGGAAGCAGCTCGGTGTCACTGCCTCCGCCGCTCACCGGCATTGTGATGCACGCACGGTGCCACGATGCGCGCTGCCGCCCTAGAGGCCTACAAGACCCCCTGGCCGCCTCTGCACAAACCCTAGACGCCACTCTCCCTCCCTCTTCTTCCCTGCGAGCCAAGCTGAACCCTAACCGCCTCCAGTCACCGCGTCGCACCACCTCTAGAGGAAGCCCCGGAGTCAACCGAGCACGCCTTGAGCTCTGCCGTGATGTACTACGTCTTCCCCTGAAGGAACCGAGCTGAGGCAGCCGCAATCGACGCCATCGTGGTCACCTTCCCGAAGTCCGGCCGAGGTCCTCGCCGCCGATTCCAACCAACCTTCGCCTTTTTGAGCCTACCATCGGCACCATGGTGAGAACCTAGTGCTCAGGCACCCCTCAAACCTCTCTCTCTCGCTCTGCAGCCCACCCTCGACGTGCGCCACCTCTGGCAGTCGCTCGGCCTTAGCGCTGGTGAGTCTCCGGTGACCTAGAACTAGCGGCGCCACCACCTTTAGGTAGACCATGTTGCTCCGCATCGATCTAGACCAACCGCGCTTCCTCTCAAGCCTCCTAGAATCGCCCCACCGCCGATCTGAGAGTCACCACCGGCGTGACGTCATGGTGATGTCATGACGATGTCAGCAGCGCGTCGGTCAGCGCAGTTAACCGTGTCGGGTCCTTGCTTCCCCACGTGGATGTTGAGGTGGCTTCGGGCCCCTCTGTCAGCCACCATGGCTAGAGACAGATCCCGTGAAAAAAAGATTTAATGCTTCGTTGACGTCAGCGTTCACTTGTGTTGACGCAATAAAAGTTTAATAAACTGTTTTAATAATTTCAGAAATTGGTTTAAATGTTATAAATTAAATATGTTATTATTTATACGTCAGAAAAATGTGTATAATATATCAGAATATTCAGAAAAATGAGATCTACACTTTAGCATCAAAAGCATGCACTATTAAGCAACTTTTATTAGAAGTTTAATTAGAAGAAAAAATCAACCCCTCATAGGTGTTCCAGAGTCTCCTGTTTTAGGGTTTGCGACCCTCGGACCCTGTTTAAAATGGCCAAGCATGCCTTAAGGTTACATTTCCACTCTATTTAACTTGTCATATCATCATACTTGCTTGAGCATTGCATCGATACCATGTGTTGATTGTTTCCCTTTCTTTTCGGTGTTTACTTGTTCTCGGTAGAATACAATATCGAGATCGAGATTGAAGACCGAGATTAAAACCATCGAAGCTTGAAGATCAATGAAGAATACTTAACCAACTGCAATCAAGTCAAGTACAAGGCTTCTGAAGATATGTTTATTTGGGTATCAACAAACAAGGCAAGCATAGCCCCACCATTACACAATCCTATGATTTTGAAAGCATTTCAATTGCCGCCATGATGCATACGATTCTAATGTGGTCTCTTATCAATAGATAGAGTATCCTATCTGTTGCATTACTCCATTTGATCTTATATTACCTGATCCACTGCTCCTAACATAATTAAGTTTGGCTTGTGTGCACTGCTAGAGCTTTTATCTGTGTCTTGCTTAGCCATGCTTAGCTGTCAGTACTGGTTCATCCAGATGATGTATCAGATGCAGAGAATCTAGTATGACAGGAGAACATGATGAGGTAAGGTCAGTGGTAAAGGTTAAACATGCTAAGGATTATATGGGAGGCCATAGTGGGATGTGGTTTTTGTAGTTCCATGCTCGCCACTACTAGGAACTGAGTTCTTGCCTTTGAACCAAGACGAGCGTACAGCCACACGGGGCTTGGGAACCCCTCCGCTGATTAACTTGCCTAGTAGATTCCATGAGTCACATAGTTTGGGCGTTCCATTTTCGACATATGCATAGAAAACATTTTGAAAGATTTGGCAGGAAGGTGCATCATAACAGGTAGGTAAGCATGGACCGGGTTGCTTGGGGTAGATAGCGCCCCTGATAAACCAACCTCGCCCACATCTCTAGGGACCGGCTTCGGGACTTGACCTGTTACGGTGGAACCATCCTTAGGGCGTGACTCATAGTCTCGACAAACGCAAGGTAAAGGTCGTGGCCAACCACCCTCTGCCAGCCTTCTGAGGAAGAGGGCTAATAGCTTGGCATTAAGAGTCGGTTGGTATGTGTGGGTAAATTTGTACACCCCTGCTGGGTTAAATCTTTCCGAAAAGCCGTGTTCATGATTATGAACTCTTGGTGACTGAATTCTAAGATCATAGAGAACTATAACCTAATCGTAAAACTTGGTAGATCAACGTGTGCTTAAGGATGCTTCCTCATGGGTACGAGGGGGTGATCCTAGTTAGGAGATGATGATGATTTGGTGGATATCAAAATATGATGATCAATTCTTTGGAGATGTCGCTCTCTTACCCCCTTTTAAAATATTCTGATTAGACAAGCTTCTTTTCCCTCTCGTTTTATAAACAAAGATGACTTTATGCAAAATAACCCCACCAACCATAAGTCTTGTGGACTACACCTTGTACTCACCCTTGCTATGTTGATACTTTTGTAGAGAATAAATGTTCCCTGAAGACGAGTTTGGTACGACATCGACACCGATGAGTAGCTTGAGATTCTCGGCCGGTAGCCTGGAATCTATGGGCTAGGACATCATCGTTATGCTTCAGGTCTCTTAGGCCATTTGTTAAGTTTGCTATACTTAATAGCATAATTTGCCTTCCATTGTTTGATGTTTGTGGTTAGTGACCTCTGCTTGTAATATTTTGGTTCTTCGCTCAGTTATGAGCTTGCTGTAATAATTTTTGTGTCGTGATAGCTGTGACATTCGACATATTTTTGATGGTTTTTATTGATGGTTTTCTTCTAGATTTGATCGTTTTCTAGCTTTAACTAACGCTAACACTTTGGTATCTAATAAAAGTTGGTTTTTAATGTGTGTTTCAAGTTCTGAACATCAACAGAAGGTTTTAACAAGAGAAACACAATATTCAGGCGAAAACTAGCAAACCTCTTTTTGGAAGCAATCAAGGGAGGCGTACAGAAGCTTTGACGAGCAACTATACGGTGGGAATATTTTTCCAGCCATATAGTTTCCGCCGCCTCCGTCTTGTCAAAAGGGACAACTTTCGTGAAGAGGCCAGACGTGAAATCGTAACATAGTAGCCGCCATCCCATCTAGAAGGGAGAAAGAAGAGATTCGGAGAAGAAGGGGAAGACACTTTTCATCTCCCTCCACGATCTTTGACCTCCTAGCCATCACACCCTCATAGCCATTACTTGTACTTGAGAGAGAGAGAGATCTTCACCTTGCAAGATTAGGGTTTGAGATTGTTTCTTCCTATCTTGAATTGTGTTGGATTACTTTTCTATTCTTATTGTGGATCTCCATGGTTATATAGAGAAGAACTCCCTTTATTTAATTATATCAATGATGCTTTCTTCTCTCACATGTGAGTAAGTTCCTTGGGCGTGGGAGATGTAAGGGATTGGTGAGATGTGATGTGCCTCCTTATATTTTCCATTAGTTTGTGATTGATTTTAATTATTATATTATGTGTGCTTGACTATATGTGGGATGCCTAATGCTTGTTGTCCAATTAAGGGCCTAGACAACATGATGCTTTGTTCTACATAGATAGGATCTTGTTCGCTAGCAGACCGGCGACCCCCGAGTGACATGGGGATATCAATGGGAAACTAGTTTGACTCGAGGATCATGAGGAACCATTGTGCTTATTACATTAGTCTGATCCAAGGAGCTTAATTCCTAAGCAACCTGAAGGATCTTAATCGTCTAGTGACTGACCATGGTTTTGGTAACAGGCTAGTAGGATTATTGAAGTTGAGATGGAGTCTACCAAGAGGAGTTCCGGCTAATTATGGTTTGCTCGCCTACACATATATTTATAAGATTATAATTGTTACACCCATCATTCGCCCATTTGGCACAGTCACAATCACCATGAACTGTATCTCACCACGCCTTCTTTGTCATCTGCAGAAAATAACAAACAACCAAATCGTTCTTTACTTTTATGCTTTTTATTACTGAAGTTTACATTTTAGTTTTATTTAAATACATCCAGTTTAATCGAAATTTCATTCTTATTTCCACACTTACAGTCAATTCACTCGAAGACATGTGTCAACTTTGAGTGTGACAAAGACTTCATTCATAAACACTTACCTTTGGGCTCCCTATGGGATTGATATGTATACTTCTAAACTAGCTACAAACGATTTGTGCACTTGCAGACATCAAGCTATTTTCTGGCGCCGTTGCTAGGGAGCTAAGCGCTAAGTGTTTGTCTCTTGATATTTCAGGTGTTACTACTACAAAAAGGTCTCCCTAGGAGACAAAGGGTTTACACACTCTAGTAGGACCTATTTACCAGATTATATTGAGCGCGTGCCTATTCAAAGGCGCGAGGAAATTATTGGAAAACTTTTAAGATCAAATAAGGTTGAAGTTGAAAAATTGAGTAATTTTATGGAAATCATGTCCATTTACATGACAACTCCCAAGAAACCTAAGAAAATTCTCAGAGAATACAGTGCTCCAAATTCTACTTTTCTTAAACAACCAATAGAATTTCCTAATCTTGGAGTTAGGGAATACAAATTTGATGGTGGAATTATTAAAATTTTGCAGGAAAAAGCTTTCAGTGGAAGGGAAGATGAAGACCCAGGAAGACATCTTAGAGAGTACGATGATGTGATAACATCGCTTGGACCAAAAGGTTTGCCAAGAGACTTCTCTCGTCTAAACTTATTTTGTTGGTCTCTTAAAGGTAAGGCTCTAGACTGATTATATTCTCTCCCTCATCATTACATTAAATGTTAGGACAACTGTATTGTTAAATTCATAAACAGGTTTAATCCTTTTAAAAAGGTAACTGAAATTAGAAAGAATATAGGAAACTTTAGTCAGAACGTGGGAGAAAACTACCCACAAGCCTGGAATAGATTCTTTGGAATGATCGATAGTATTCCTAATCATGGCTATTCTGAATCAACTATTTGCCATTTATTTTACCATGGTCTTAATACTCAATGCAGAGAGTTGCTTGACTTATCAGCAGGAGGATCGATAAATACTTTAACTAATAAAGCATGTTTGGAATTGATGTCTACTAGGGCCAAGAATGATTCTTTATATAATCCTGATTTCGGCACTAAGCTAGAAAAATGGATAATTCGTATAACTCCTGATCTTATGCCTAAAGTACACAAAACAATGAAAGAAAAAGGTATACCTTCTGAACTTGTTAAGGAAAACAAAGTACACTTGTTACAAGTTTTTACTGAAAAAGATGAAACTAGAAAAGTTTTTCAAGAATTAAAACATCGATAAGCAAAATCTCATAATAAACTGCATAAGCATTTTTAAAGACATAAAAAGATTCTGGCAAAACTCACGGAAAATTATGTTGAGATTGGCCAAGAAATAAAATTATTTCACAAGTATCTTAGTATGATTGAAACCCAATGTGCACAAATAGCATCTGGTTATCCAATTTTTCTCCAAGATGATATAGATATTCCTGTTTCTACTAATGTTGTTACAAGAAGAGGTGCAGTTGTTATAGGACCATTAGGACCACCAGAATAGGAAGCTGAAAAAGATCGAAAGGAAAAAAGTCTTGCTCAAAGCAAGCCAAGAAGATGATACACTGGTGGATCCTCAAGATGAAACTGCTCAAGAAACACAAGATCAAACCAAGGAGGACCAAAATGATGCACATGATGACCGTTATGACTCTGATGCAGAGACAGTTGATCCAAGAGAAGAAAAAGAGACAAGCAATGAAGATGAAGTTGTTGTAGTAGAAAAGAAGAAGATCGATAAGCAACAACAAAAAAAAGCAACAAAAGAGCCTGATCCCCCACAAAAGGAAAAATACAAGAATAAGAAAGGTGAGCAAAAGCTTCCTTATCCAGATCGAAAAAAGAAAGCACCGGATCAGGTAATCTATGATTCTTTCAAAAAGGCACTTGGTGATCTTCATCTAGAAATTCCATTTGTGGATGCAATAAAAGTTCCTACCTATTCTATATTTCTCCATGATATTCTTAGTAGAAAGAAAGAAATAACTGACACCGTTTCCATGGTGACTAGTTACCCTGCTAATGGGAAGCTATTGTCTAAATCAGGAGATCCAAGAATACCAACCATTTCATGCTCAATTAGCAAAGCACATATTCATAATTCCCTGTGTGATTTAGGTGCTAGAGTTAGTGTAATGCCATATTCCCTCTATAAAAGGTTAGGATTAGGGGAGTATTCCCCTACTACTATCACTTTACAGATGGCTAACAAGTCCACTAAACAACCCATTAGTATGATTGAGGATGTTCTACTTAGAATAGATGAGCATGTTATTCCCACAGATTTTATTATTCTTGAAATGCCAGAGGATGAAAAATTATCCATAATACTTGGAAGACCTTTCCTTAGTACTGCAGGAGCGTCAGTTGATTGTGCTGAGGGAAAAATAATCTTTAGTGTTTATAATGCTGAAATCAGCCAGTATTTTCCAACGAAGCTGGAAGCAGGAGAAAGATATATTCCACCACCAAAACAAGTTCATGTAGTAAGTGCCTTCAATAAGGGGCAACCCAAGGTAAGAATTCGAGAACAAAGATGGGGTTGAATTATTCAACCATTCTTAATAAAATGCTTAATGGGAGTCAACCCATCACATTAAAATAAATTCAAGAATAAAATGTTCATCGCATTCCTACAACTTTTTCACAGACATTCTTATGGAAGCATGCCCGTGAAGATGAGCTGTCAAAAAGTAGTAGAAATTTTGATTGAACAAGCATAGAATAAGTATAAAAATAAAATTTTGAGTTTTATCTACAAAAACTAGCTTAATCATTCTGTCTAGATTAAAAAGTGAATTTCTAGTTGACGAGAATAAGCTCGGTAGTACCAAAAATCCTGCTCTATACATGTTGTTGTTGGTCGACATTTTTTTACTATCATTTTTCTATCAAAAACAAGGTGTTTTGCTAAGTTTCAGGATAAGAAAGAATTCTCGAAAAAATAGAAATTTGTTGATGAATATTGAAGGTTTGACGACCAACAATACGGAGGGAACAAAAATTTTGGCCGTATAGATATCTTTGCCATCAACAAATTTTCTTTCGTAGGTACAGAAGATTTAACGACCAACTATATGGCGGGAATAAAAAATTTGGCCGTATAGTTCCGGCCATATAGATATCGATGCCTTCATCAAATTTCTTCTCTAGGATACTGAAGGTTTAACGACCAACTATACGGTGGGGCCATTTTGATCTGGCCGTATAGTTGCACCCGTATAGCTTTTATGGCATAAAGAAACCCTAATTGTCAATGCCGCTGCAACTATACGGTGGGAACTACTTATCCTGCCCATATAGTTGCAGCCGTATAGTTCGGCGTGACCACTTAATTACACTGAGGCGACTAGGGTTCTTCCTCCTCCTCACTTTTTCTCTCATATTCTCTCTCCAAACCTCTCAAAACCCACCTAGAATTCTTGATTCTTCACGGATTTCGTTTGTTTGAGTTGAGGAATCAACAAATCGATATGTTTCTCTCCCTATCCATGCTTTATTTTCAGAATTCCATGGTTGAAACTCTCACATTGATCTAGTGGATGAAATCAAGCTTATTTTTTTTCCTTTTGATTTCTCACATTAGGATTAAATTTTTCCACGTAGAATCGTTCGTATATCATGTAGAAACTATATGCCTAAGGTTTCATGGTGAAATTTTTCAGTGCATCAAGATGAACAAAATTGGTAGCATTTTTCACAAGAGCAAGCGCCAACGTGGCGAGAGCTCGGGGCTCTGGGCTGAGCTCAACAGCAAGTTGGCCATGGTTTCATCAAGGAGGGTGATGCCCACATGTTGGGCCGATGATAGCTTTCTCACCATGGCAGGGTTGAGGGCAGACTTCAACCTCATGTATGAAAAAGCAGGGATATCACTACTCGCCTACGCAGGCCACAATACCTATACCGATCTCACCTATGAGTTCCTCGCCTCTTTCTACAATGACCACAAGGACAAAAGGTAATGCGTGCATGGTAAGCTTCACCATAAACCAGCAGCCATATGAAATAACTTTCCAACAATTTTGTGATGCTTTTGGCCTCCACCACAGTGGGTAGTCAGTTGTTACAAATTTATATAGCATCTCAAGTGGAGAAACTTGGGAGGTTATTTCTATTAACGGTGGCAGGGACTTCTACCAGAAGAAGATGTCCACCATCCAGAACCCAACAATTCGCTACTTCGCCTTGTTCCTCGCTAATACACTGTTGGGAAGAGGAGATACCTATTCCATGGCAAATACGGATATGGCCATGATCACCAAGGCACTCTTCCCCAATGCACCGCAAAGCCCTAGTCCTGCGGCTCTACTCCTCCAGCACTTTCGCCACCAGAGCAACAAAAAGAAAGGTGACATTCACATTGGTGGATTGGTAACCCACCTTGCCCTAGCATTGAACATTACGTTACCTGGGATGCAACCTGTTGATGGATCCAAACTTATGAATGTCAAATATTTAACTGCTTGTGGTTTGCTTGGTGTTTACCGAGCTGACAAGAGGCTCCGTGCATATCAGTTTGGTTATCTTGGCGATGCACAAGTGGAGCAGGTTCCGTTGCCCTGTCCACAAGCCTTCACGGTTGTGGAGAAGGACAACTGGATCCTCACCAAGGATCAAGTGGTGGAGATCATGGCTGAATTCCAGCCTGATCAAGAAGAAGATGAAGAAGGAGAGCAGCAGGATGAGGATGAGCAGGATCAGGAGCAGGAATACAACTCTGCTTGGGATGGATAGCAGCAGCAACAGGGGGGATCCTGGGACCCATGGCCCAATCAGCAGCAGCAGGGGTTCAACAACGTCCCCTATCAAGAGTTTCTGCAGCTCAACCAGCGCGTTCGGGAGATTGACCACACTCAACAAGGAGTGAATGAGGATGTGAGTGCCTTAACTCACAACTTCAGTCACTTCATGACCCATGTCAACACCTGGATTTTTAATCCCAGATGCCCGTTATGCCATACCTCGCAATCCCAGGATTACCATTTTTGCGAGACATAACGGATTGGATATCACAATACATCATCCATTACAAACCATACATAAGGTTTTACACAAATAAGGATCTCATGATCCAGTCTTTAATACAACAAGCAGCGGAATTAAACGATAGCGTAGCGGTGGGGTCCATCTCCAGGGGCACAGGCAATGCTGACGAAGGCAGATAGTCCTAGTTATCATATCCGTCCTGCTGACCATCATCTTGATAATCTCCTTCATAGTCTAGCCATGATAATAGCCAGGGACAAAGCCATGAGTACTCTTTAAGTACTCGCAAACTACTACTAGCAAGGTTTATGATTCCAAGTTAAAGTGCTGAATTGAAAGAATAACTATCAAGTTAAGTTTGAAACCTAAGCTGAGTTCTGAAGCAAGAAAAGATAAATTAAAGTTCTAGAATCACTTAAGTTGGGAAGCTATTATCATCTACACAACCCTGTTGTGGTCAAGTCAAAGTTCATCATTCCTTTCAAGTTATTTAGAAAACATCTGACAACGAAACAGTATGGCCATTCCAACTGTCCATAACCGCGGACGCGGCTATTCGAATAGTTTGACACTCTGCAGAGGTGGTACACTTTCACCACAAGATTCGATACATCTGTCAGGGATAACCCTGAATCATCATACTTGGTATGCAGATAATCAAACATAACCTTCCCTTTACACACCCTAGTACAAGCACCTCTCCTATGAGCATGGCCTCCCAACCATGACCATCAGTCATCTTGGGAACTGCATAGGTGGACATCATTGAGAGGTAGCCTCAGCTCAAACCTCTCCCGTGAGGGAACTAATACTAATGCATATAAATTTCCAGCTAAGCCTTACCCAATTCAGGTAATGTGGTTGTACGGTAAATTTGGAATGGTATCGCATCTGAATCCAGCCATCAGTTTTATAAAAGGGTTAAGGCTCATGCCTCATCATTTTCATCATCATAAACCAATTGTGTTTCTCAACACATGTCAAAACATCTCAATAGAATGACTCATCATTCCAAGGTTTTCATAACTCATTTTCACCAAGTGTTCCCATCTAAAGTGACTCAAGTTTGATCTATTCTAAAACACTAGGTTAAGAGTGTTCACTAAGGTGGAAAGGTGGGATCAATCTCATGCCATAGAATGACATCTAAAGGTTCCTGAGTAGGTCAAGTTTTATACTCTTTATGCTACCTTCAAAATTAATTAAAGAACTTTGTGTAGACTAAGGGGGGTGTGATCAAAGTATGCTTAAGGCATCTTTACTAAACCATCTAGTTTTATTCTAGCTTGCTACAATAGCTTACTAAAGCCTGTTTGCAAGGGTTAGCTTGCCACTAATAGCTTGCCTTGGTTGGTGCAGTGGTTGAAGTTTTCTTCTTCTTCTTCTTGGTAGAACTCCTCCTCCTCGAAGGCTTGGTCGGTACTATCGTCTATAAATACATAGGGAGTGCACAATCACCAAACAATACTTAACTTAGGCTAAGTAGTATTCTAAACCATACAATTGATGATCTATTTTCATCCCAACATCATAAGTTTTAATTCAATAGTTTCAACCTTTTTATTTTGGAAAAGCAATTTCTACTCATTGAAAAATTAACTACAATTTAATATTCACCACCAAAATATGGGATCATGTGGACACATGTCCTCACCACATATTCTAGCATGTGGGAATGAGATTTAAAGGTTGGATCAATATTACTTTGGTTTAAGTTTATTATTTAATGATTTAAAGTGACTAGAAATGCCTATATAGCATTATTTTGGTACTAGTCCAAAGTCACTACCTGTAAACCTTAATATTATTACATATTTGGATAGATATGATGAAATGTGATTTTTGAGAGTTGGAATCAACTCAAAAGCTAACTTGGTTGATTTTATAAAAATGTTTCAAGTTGCAAAAGCTTCTGTCTTCTTATTTTTATTAGGAGAAATCTATAACTCTAAATGAATTAAATCCAACGGTCTTCGATAGAGCTTTTCAATACCTTTCAGCCAAAATTAGTTTCATGTAATTTGGATTTGTCAAACTCACAAAATTGAATTTTGAAACACTGGACAGAAACTATATTCTAACTAAAAAGAAAAACCTAGATTTGAATCTACGGGCTTGTGCGGGAAAGGAAATGGGCCGGTCCAGTGGTGCTACGCGGCACGGGGCTCAGCTGACAGGGGGGTCCACTTGTCAGCGGCTCTTTAAAACGTGAAATGGTACGCGCGCTGTGGGCCGTGCGATTAGAGGCTAGATCTACGGCTGTGGGTCGTCGTCGACGACGGACAGGTCACCGGCGAGCTCGAACCCTAGTGGCTCGGTGGGGGTCTACTGGGGGTGTACCAGGGCTTTAGCGGGGTCGGCGATGCGAGCGAACAAAGTGGAAGACGACGGCGAGGCGAGGCGTGGTCGCGGCGGAGCTTGGGGTGGCCGGAATCAACGACACCCTTCTTCTCTAGAGGCGGCGGCTCCGGCTCCAATTCTGGCGAGCTGCTGCTCCACTTGCTCCGGCGAGGGGTGGTTGAGGTTCAGAGAGGTGAGGGGAGTGGAATGGTGTGAGTCTTTTGTGCTGGGGAGGGCTCCTTTTATAGGCTCGACGTTGAGACCGAGCGGGATGGGCGGTCGACGGTGGCGACATGGCTACGGCAAGCTAGCGGCATGGCTGGGGATGGTGATCGATGGGCGGTCCCCTGGCGGTGCTCTTGTGCTTCAATGCGGCCGTAGGGGCGGTGGCATGCGGTCGGGGTGAGGTGGCGCTCTGCGCGGTCGAAGCGGCTGTGTCCACGGCGAGCGGTGGCTGTGGGGCTTTGGGCGGCGAACGGAGGTGTCTGGGGTGTTCTCTAGGTCGAGGCGGAGCGGTGGGCGCGGGCTGGTGTCGAGCGGCGGCTTGTGCACGCGGGGACAGTGCGCGCTCTGCGGGCGGCGTCGGCATGGTTTGGTGGCACTGGGCGCGGTTTCTCCTCTGTGGTCCATGGCTGGTCTTGGCTCGGGCAAGGGACAGAGAGGGGCGGTGCGGTGATGGCTACCTCCTAGACATGGAGAGGAACGAGGAGGTGGTCTGCTGCAGCGGGGCAAGTTTGGCCGGCCAGGGTGGTGCTCGGCATGGCATGGCATTGCTACTAGGGTGTAGGGGATGGGTTGCAAATGGCATGGTTTGATCAGAGGGGGACAAAGAGATTAAATGGAGATCAAATGGGGGCAAAACTCTGTTCAAAACAGTGAGCTAGGATTAGAGGTGTGATTCTGCCTGCCAAGTGTTTGATGAAATGGCCGCAAGAGAAAAAGTTTTGAATTTTGAGTTCAAATTTTTTTGGTGATCTCCACTAGTGATAGGTAGTCTCTGGTTGCAAGGGTTTTGAAAATGGAGCTCAAATACATGGTTTTTGAAATAGGGGTGATCTATGCATATGCATTAGATTCAATTTTAAACTGTCATTTAAAATAGTTAACAGAAGGTTTTTAGTAGATCAAAAGGTGGGCCTTGGTACCTCATTATGTGTACTAGCAAGGGGTGTAAAGATCAATAATTGTTTCTGTTAAGAAATGAGTACTAGGAATAGCCAAAGTAGGCATGAGAGTTAAATTTGTCCAAATGACCATTCCTTCATTTTAATTCTTTTTGATTTGATTTTCTTTAGGAAAAGTTTGGGAATGATGTAGATGATGTTTAAATCACCTAAGAAACATTTTAGAAGCAAAGGATCACACAATCATGGCAATTCAAAACAACTCCTATTTTAAATGCACACATATATGAATGCTTTCATTTTAAATATGGAAAAGTTTTTGTTAAATCCAAAATTTGGATGATTTGATCTTTGATAACCTTGGATTGAAGTTTTGGGATGTTACAAACCTCCCCCCCTTAAATAAAATCTCGTCCCGAGATTTACAAGAAAACTAGGAGCTAAAGAGATCTGGGAACTCTGTCCTAATGTAATCCTCGCGCTCCCAAGTGGCTTCCTTCTGGGTATGGTTGCTCCACTGAATATTGAGAAACTTGATACTCCTGGTCCTGGTGGTTCTGTAGGCTTCCTCTAAGATACGGATGGGCACTTCCCGATAGGTCAGGTCATTGTTGATTTCCACTGCTCTGTGATCGATATTCTTGAAAACTTCAGTCTTATCAGGCACTTCCAAGCATTTGCGAAGTAACGAGATATGGAACACATTGTGGATGGCTAACATCTCTTCCTGCAATTCCAGCTGATACGATACTTCTCCTCGGCGGTTCAGAATCTTGAAAGGTCCGATATATCTGGGAGCTAACTTTCCCTTTAGGCTAAAGCGTTGGGTTCCCTTCAATGGTGAAACCTTGAGATATACGAAATCTCCGATATTGAAAGTCGGGTCTCTCCTTCTCTTGTCAGCATAGCTTTTCTGTCTGGATTGGGCGGTCTTGAGGTGCTCACGAACTTTGTGAACTTTCTCTTCTGCTTCTCGAAGAATGTCGGGTCCAAAGATTTGACTCTCTCCTACTTGCGACCAATTCAAAGGGGTACGACACTTTCTTCCGTACAAGAATTCAAATTGCGCCATCTACAAACTAGCTTGATAACTGTTGTTATATGAGAATTCTGCGAAGGGCAGGCAGTCTTCCCATTTTGATCCATATTCCAACACACAAGCTCTAAGCATATCCTCCAAGATCTGGTTGACTCTCTCAGTCTGTCCATCTGTTTGCGGGTGATACGCGGTACTGAAAGTTAACTTGGTTCCTCAACCTTCCTGAACTTTCTGCCAAAATCTTGAAGTAAACTGGGTTCCTCGATCTGATACGATGGTCTTGGGGGTTCCATGCAGACTAACAATCCTAGCAATGTACAGCTCTGCTAGTTTTGCACTCTGGTAGGTTGTCTTGACTGGTATGAAGTGGGCTACCTTAGATAGTTTATCAACTATGACCCAGATTGAGTCATTTCCCCTACTAAAAGTAGGTAAACTGGTGATAAAGTCCATTCCAACGGAATCCCATTTCCATTCCGGAATCTGCAATGGTTGCAACAATCCTGCAGGTCTCTGATGCTCCGCTTTGACTCTTTGACAAATGTCACATTTGGCGATGTAGCTTCCAATCTCTCTCTCTTCATCTTGTGCCACCAAAATTGCTCTTTCAAATCCTGATACATCTTTGTTCCTCCGGGGTGGATAGAATAAAGAGTATCATGAGCTTCCTTCATGATAATTTCCTTTAGCTCCAAATCTGCTGGCACACAGATACGTCCTTTGTACCACAGTACACCTTCTTTGTCTTCGGTGAATCCAGGTACTTTGCTTGTACCAATACGACGTTTGATTCCGTCGATACTTTCATTCCCCTTCTGGGCTTCCTTGATTTGGCTAATCAAAGTGGGTTGAAGTTCAATGCTAGCTAGGAATCCTTTGCTAACTAACTCAGTCCTGAACTGCTCCAACTCCTCATACAAACTTGGTTGCTTCTCTCTGATCATGGTGTTAAGCCTACACGGCAATTTGCTAAGAGCATCCGCTACCACATTGGCTTTGCCGGGGTGATAGTGAATGTCAAGGTCATAATCCTTGATTAACTCTATCCACCTTCTTTGCCTCATATTCACCTCCTTCTGGGTGAAGATATACTTCAAGCT
Organism: Avena sativa; assembly: GCA_916181665.1. Classification (NCBI taxonomy): domain Eukaryota; kingdom Viridiplantae; phylum Streptophyta; class Magnoliopsida; order Poales; family Poaceae; genus Avena; species Avena sativa. Next base: position 432,403,150 of record OV702286.1, on the reverse strand, counting down.
CTTATGATCTGAGTAAATCTCACAGCGATCACCCATCAAATAATGATGCCATGTCTTCAACGCTAGAACCACCGCTGCTAGCTCAAGATCATGGGTCGGATAGTTCTGCTCATGCTGCTTCAGTTGTCGAGACAGATACGCGATGACTTTGCCTTCTTGCATCAATACACATCCTAGACCAATCTTTGATGCATCACAATACACATCAAACGGCTTCTTGATGTCTGGCATGATCAAAATTGGGGCTGATATCAATCTCTTCTTCAGCTCCTGGAAACTGGCTTCACACTTGTCTGTCCATTTAAACTTCTTGTCCTTCTTCAACAATTGGGTCATTGGTCGGGCTATGCTTGAGAATCCTTCTACGAATTTGCGGTAATATCCCGCTAATCCGAGAAATGAACGAACTTGGGTTTGATTGGTTGGGGCTTCCCATTCTTCGACATCTTTGATCTTGCTGGGATCAACAGAGACTCCTCCGGCAGACACAATATGTCCTAGGAATCCTACTTCTTTCAGCCAAAACTCACACTTGCTGAACTTGGCATATAACTGATGTTCTCTCAGGGTTTCTAGGATGATTCTCAGATGTTGCTCATGCTCTTCTTCTGACTTGGAGTAGATAAGGATGTCGTCGATAAACACAACTACAAACTTATCTAGGAAATTCATAAAGATCTTATTCATGAGATTCATGAAATAAGCAGGGGCATTGGTTAATCCAAAAGACATAACCATATACTCGTATAAACCATAGCGAGTAGTAAAGGCGGTCTTCGGAATATCCGTTGCACGAATCTTAAGTTGGTGATAACCAGTCCTAAGATCAATCTTTGAGAATACCTGAGCTCCAGTCAACTGATCAAATAGATCCTCTATCTTTGGCAAGGGGTACTTGTTCTTGATAGTGACATCATTCAACTTTCTGTAATCTGTACACAGACGGTTGCCTCCATCTTTCTTGTCGACGAATAACACTGGTGATCTCCATGGCGATGCGCTTGGCTGAATCAAGCCTGTTGCTAACATGGCATCCAACTGCTTCTTCAGTTCTACTAACTCTGAGGGGTTCATGGTATAGGGTCTCTGGGCTATAGGTCCGGTTCCGGGGATTAGTTCGATAATGAACTATATATCCCTATCCGGGGGCATACCTGGCAATTCATCTGGGAATACGTCGGGGTATTCACAGACTACTCTGACTTGGTCAATGGTAGGCAGGGCTACACTTTTGTTGCATTTGAATTGATGGGGTAAGGTTTCATAGATATGTTCTACGGTTAATCCAGAACTACTGGTCATGGTGATGGCTTTCTTAGCACAGTCTATCAGTCCTTTATGCCTTGACATCCAGTCCATACCTAGTACTACTTCCAAACCTTTGGTTCCAAGTACAATTAGGTTGGCATAAAAATCTATCCCATGAATTCTGATAGGTACAGCTTTGCAAATTTTTCTAGCTTTTGTAGTTGAACCAAGGATTTGAACTATCATGACATGCTTCAGGTTGGTTGGGCGAATCTTACTAGTGCATACAAATTCTTCGGTGACAAATGAATGTGATGCTCCAGAATCAAACAATACTCTTGATAAAACTGAGTTGACAGAAAACATACCCAGCACTACATCTGGTGCTTCCTGGGCTTCTTCTGCGTTCATGTGGAAGAGACGACCGTTGCGGTTGTGCGGGTTCCCTGGGGCAAATCTCCTGCCTGGTTGAACACGACGCTGCTGCTGAGCTGGGGCATTCACAAGGGCATTGGCGGCAGTCTTCTTGGGACACTCATTGGAGTAGTGACCCTTCACTCCACACTCGAAACAAGTGATCTGGGACTTGTCCTTGACTGCAACAGGTACAGCATTGCTGCCAGTTCTGGGGGCAGTGTTGTTGTTGCTCTTGGGAGGGGCACGGTTGAAGTTGTTGGCGTTGCCGGAGTTGTGATTGTTTCCTCCGGGCTTCACATTTCCTCCGCTACGGTTGGGGTAGCTTGGGCGAGAATTTGGGGGTCGGTTGTTCCTTGGTGCATATCCTGGTGAGGGATTGGGACGGTACTTCTGGTGACTGCTGGATCCAGACTGCTGCATCATACGACGCTTGCGGTTGTCGTTAGCCTGGTTAATCTTCCCTTCCATCTGAATGGCAGAGTCGACTAGCTCTTCAAGATCCTGGAAACGGATGTTGACGAGGACAGTCTGCATCTTATCATGTAGTCCGTTTAAGAATCTCTCCTTCTTCTTGGCCTCCGTGTTGATTTCATCCAGTGCATATCTGGCAAGTGATAAGAATTTGTCACGGTACTCTACTACAGTCAATCTTCCTTGCTTTAGTTCACGGAATTCATCTCTCATCTTGTTGACAAGACCTTGCGGCACGTGGGTGCGGCTGAACTTGACCTTGAATGCTTCCCAGGTCATCACCTGGCCATGGTTCATGTTGTGGACGCTATTCCACCAAGCTCTTGCATCTCCCGCCAGATAGTGGGTGGCGAAGAGAACTTTCTCATTCTCCTCAACTCCTGCAACTTCGAGGTTGTTTTCCATGGTCTGTAACCAGTCATCAGCATCTAATGGGTTTTTAGATTGTTTGAAGATTGGGGGATTGGTGTTCTGAAAGTTTTTGAGTTTAGATCCATGGTGATCCTGATTTCCATGTCCTTGGTTGTTGAGAGCCATTTGGGCGATCTGCTGCAATGTTGCTAAGTTGGCTTGACGCTTGGCCCTGCTTGCTTCACGGTCTGCGATGAGATTCTGCAAGATCTGTAGCATTGGGTCCTGCGATGAGCTGCTCCCTCCTTGGTTTCCACGAGTCATCTAAAGATTGAGATAGATATAGGGGTAAGAGGGAAATTCTAAGGTTCATGGTTTTGGGTTTTCAAAGCTACACTTTGAGTTAGACTCAGGTTTTTCAAATAATTTTACTTTCATTCATGCAAACAAGCACACGATACAACACACACCACTACAACAAAAGGGGAAAACAGATGGTTTTAAGAACCATTCTGTAAACTACGATACAATGAGATGATACATCTCATGCTACGACAGTGCTCTAGTGCATCTACTCATCGTCGATGAAGTCGGAGTCTTCATCATCAGTGTAGAAGTCCACAGCATCCTCTGCCAGAAAATCGTCATCGTTGCTGAGGTAAGAATCCATATCTCCCTGGATGTCTTCACCCTCATCATCTTCTTCTTTGGCGGCAAGCTGAGCTTCCTGCTCCTTGACGGTCTTCTCGAGGTCAGCCACCTTCTTGCGAAGACGGGCGATGGTGCGATCCTTCTTGGCATGATGGCGACGAAGAGCCTGGCGATCTTGGACGAGCAGTGTGAAAGTCTGGGCCTTCTGGTCGGTGATGGCACGGTTCTGGTTGGCTAACTCTCTGGCATTGTCCAGTTCCTGTTGTCGGTCATGAAGCAAGAAGTCAAGGTTCTCCACTTGACGCCTCAACTCTGGGTGACTTGGCATCTCCATTGGCATTCCCATAAAGTCACGTCTTGCATAGTGGGCAAAACGGGTTCCTTGAATCTTGTCGACGCTGAGGGCACATAGACGTGCGAGAGCTTCATGCATTGCCCTGGCTAATCCATCTAGCCAGTTGTTCTCTCTCACAGAGAACTGAATTCTCCCAAAAGTTGGTGCTTCAATGCTTCCTCAAAGATCTGTGGCGACTAGCCATTGTAGGTCTCCTCCTGGGGGTCCTGGAAGTTGAGCTCCAAGAAACTCCGGATGTGGGCGTCCCAGTAATTCTGACAGTGAATCCAGATCCCTCTCGAAGATCAGCTGACCTCCGTTTCCCAACTGGTAAAACTTGCTAAACTGAGTCTCCATCTACAAGAATTTAGGATGAGGAAATTAGTGAAGTGATCAAGTGTGTCAAATTTTAAGTAGTAATGTAAGAATTTTGAGGAACATGTATTTTTGATAAAGAATGAGTTCACAAGGGTAAGAGGGGAAATAGTTTTTCATAAATACTCACTTTGGTTTTGAAGCTAAGTTTTTGGTTTGGACGTCCATTCTAACTAGGGTCTCCTATGGTCAGGATGGCTCTGATACCAACTTGTCAACACCCGGATTTTTAATCCCAGATGCCCGTTATGCCATACCTCGCAATCCCAGGATTACCATTTTTGCGAGACATAACGGATTGGATATTACATTACATCATCCATTACAAACCATACATAAGGTTTTACACAAATAAGGATCTCATGATCCAGTCTTTAATACAACAAGCAGCGGAATTAAACGATAGCGTAGCGGTGGGGTCCATCTCCAGGGGCACAGGCAATGCTGACGAAGGCAGATAGTCCTAGTTATCATAGCCGTCCTGCTGACCATCATCTTGATAATCTCCTTCATAGTCTGGCCATGATAATAGCCATGGACAAAGCCATGAGTACTCTTTAAGTACTCACAAACTACTACTAGCAAGGTTTATGATTCCAAGTTAAAGTGCTGAATTGAAAGAATAACTATCAAGTTAAGTTTGAAACCTAAGCTGAGTTCTGAAGCAAGAAAAGATAAATTAAAGTTCTAGAATCACTTAAGTTGGGACGCTATTATCATCTACACAACCCTGTTGTGGTCAAGTCAAAGTTCATCATTCCTTTCAAGTTATTTAGAAAACATCTGACAACGAAACAGTATGGCCATTCCAACTGTCCATAACCGCGGACGCGGCTATTCGAATAGTTTGACACTCTGCAGAGGTGGTACACTTTCACCACAAGATTCGATACATCTGTCAGGGATAACCCTGAATCATCATACTTGGTATGCAGATAATCAAACATAACCTTCCCTTTACACACCCTAGTACAAGCACCTCTCCTATGAGCATGGCCTCCCAACCATGACCATCAGTCATCTTGGGCACTGCATAGGTGGACATCATTGAGAGGTAGCCTCAGCTCAAACCTCTCCCGTGAGGGAACTAATACTAATGCATATAAATTTCCAGCTAAGCCTTACCCATTTAGGTAATGTGGTTGTACGGTAAATTTGGAATGGTATCGCATCCGAATCCAACCATCAGTTTTATAAAAGGGTTAAGGCTCATGCCTCATCATTTTCATCATCATAAACCAATTGTGTTTCTCAACACATGTCAAAACATCTCAATATAATGACTCATCATTCCAAGGTTTTCATAACTCATTTTCACCAAGTGTTCCCATCTAAAGTGACTCAAGTTTGATCTATTCTAAAACACTAGGTTAAGAGTGTTCACTAAGGTGGAAAGGTGGGATCAATCTCATGCCATAGAATGACATCTAAACGTTCCTGAGTAGGTCAAGTTTTATACTCTTTATGCTACCTTCAAAATTAATTAAAGAACTTTGTGTATACTAAGGGGTGTGATCAAAGTATGCTTAAGGCATCTTTACTAAACCATCTAGTTTTATTCTAGCTTGCTACAATAGCTTACTAAAGCCTATTTTCAAGGGTTAGCTTGCCACTAATGGCTTGCCTTGGTTGGTGCAGTGGTTGAAGTTTTCTTCTTCTTCTTCTTGGTAGAACTCCTCCTCCTCGAAGGCTTGGTCGGTACTATCGTCTATAAATACATAGGGAGTGCACAATCACCAAACAATACTTAACTTAGGATAAGTAGTATTCTAAACCACACAATTGATGATCTATTTTCATCCCAACATCATAAGTTTTAATTCAATAGTTTCAACCTTTTTATTTTGGAAAAGTAATTTCTACTCATTGAAAAATTAACTACAATTTAATATTCACCACCAAAATATGGGATCATGTGGACACATGTCCTCACCACATATTCTAACATGTGGGAATGAGATTTAAAGGTTGGATCAATATTACTTTGGTTTAAGTTTATTATTTAATGATTTAAAGTGACTAGAAATGCCTATATAGCATTATTTTGGTACTAGTCCAAATTCACTGCCTGTAAACCTTAATATTATTACATATTTGTATAGATATGATGAAATGTGATTTTTGAGAGTTGGAATCAACTCAAAATCTAACTTGGTTGATTTTATAAAAATGGTTCAAGTTGCAAAAGCTTCTATCTTCTTATTTTTATTAGGAGAAATCTGTAACTCTAAATGAATTAAATCCAACGGTCTTGGATAGAGCTTTTCAATACCTTTCAGCCAAAATTAGTTTCATGTAATTTGGATTTGTCAAACTCACAGAATTGAATTTTGAAACACTGGACAGAAACTATATTCTAACTAAAAAGAAAAACCTAGATTTGAATCTACGGGCTTGCGCGGGAAAGGAAATGGGCCGGCCCAGTGGCGCTACGCGGCACGGGGCTCAGCTGACAGGGGGTCCACTTGTCAGCGGCTCTTTAAAACGCGAAACGGTACGCGCGCTGTGGGCCGTGCGATTAGAGGCTAGATCTACGGCTGAGGGTCGTCGTCGACGACGGACGGGTCGCCGGCGAGCTCGAACCCTAGCGGCTCGGTGGGGGTCTACTGGGGGCGTACCAGGGCTCCAGCGGGGTCGGTGATGCGGGCAAACGAATTGGAAGACGACGGCGAGGCGAGGCGTGGTCGCGGCGGAGCTTGGGGTGGCCGGAATCAATGGCACCCTTCTTCTCCAGAGGCAGCGGCTCCGGCTCTAATTCCGGCGAGTTGCTGCTCCACTTGCTCCGGCGATGGGTGGTTGAGGTTTAGAGAGGTGAGGGGAGTGGAACGGTGTGAGTCTTTTGTGCTGGGGAGGGCTCCTTTTATAGGCTCGACGTTGAGACTAAGCGGGATGGGCGGTCGACGGTGGCGACGTGGCTACGGCGAGCTAGCGGCATGGCTGGGGATGGCGATCGATGGGCGGTCCCCTGGCGGTGCTCTAGTGCTTCAATGCGGCTGTAGGGGCGGTGGCATGCGATCGGGGTGAGGTGGCGCTCTGCGTGGCCGAAGCGGCTGTGTCCACGGCGAGCGGTGGTTGTGGGGCTTTGGGCGGCGAACGGAGGTGTCTAGGGTGTTCTCTAGGTCGAGGCAGAGCGGTGGGCGCCGGCTGGTGTCGAGCGGCGGCTTGTGCACGCGGGGACAGTGCACGCACAGCGGGCGGCGTCGGCATGGTTCGGTGGCACTAGGCGCGGGTTCTCCTCTGTGGTCCATGGCTGGTCTTGGCTCAGGCAAGGGACAAAGAGGGGCGGTGCGGTGCTGGCTACCTCCTAGACATGGAGAGGAACGAGGAGGTGGTCTGCTGCAGCGGGGCAAGTTTGGCCGGCCAGGGTGGTGCTCGGCATGGCATGGCATTGCTACTAGGGTGTAGGGGATGGGTTGCAAATGGCATGGTTTGATCATAGGGGACAAAGAGATTAAATGGAGATCAAATGAGGGCAAAACTTTGTTCAAAACAGTGAGCTAGGATTAGAGGTGTGATTCTGCCTGCCAAGTGTTTGATGAAATGGCCGCAAGAGAAAAAGTTTTGAATTTTGAGTTCAAAAATTTTGGGTGATCTCCACTAGTGATAGGTAGTCTCTGGTTGCAAGGGTTTTGAAAATGGAGCTCAAATACATGGTTTTTGAAATAGGGGTGATCTATGCATATGCATTAGATTCAATTTTAAATTATCATTTAAAATAGTTAACAGAAGGTTTTTAGTAGATCAAAAGGTGGGCCTTGGTACCTCATTATGTGTACTAGAAAGGGGTGTAAAGATCCATAATTGTTTCTATTAAGAAATGAGTACTAGGAATAGCCAAAGTAGGCATGAGAGTTAAATTTGTCCAAATGACCATTCCTTCATTTTAATTCTTTTTGATTTGATTTTCTTTAGAAAAAGTTTGGGAATGATGTAGATGATGTTTAAATCACCTAAGAAACATTTTAGAAGCAAAGGATCACACAATCATGGCAATTCAAAACAACTCCTATTTTAAATGCACACATATATGAATGCTTTCATTTTAAATATGGAAAAGTTTTTGTTAAATCCAAAATTTGGATGATTTGATCTTTGATAACCTTGGATTGAAGTTTTGGGATGTTACAACCCACTTCCTCGACTACTACCACCAGTATCCGCACCATCCGCCAAACGACGGCAACAACTGAGCCTGGCAATAGCCTAAGCTTGGGAGAGGTTTGAAAACCTCCAAACCTTGCATTCATATTTTTTATTTCTTATTTTGATTTATTTTACTTCTTCAAAATTGCATGTTTACTTTCAGTTTGCATTCCTAAACCAAAAACACAAAAAATATTAGTTGTAATTTTTATTGCAAATTTGTTTCTTTGTTTCTCTCAGAGATTGCTTAGTTTCAGGTGACTTGGCAATGGGAAATATATAGGGGGTCCGAATCAAGTATGAGAACGAAGCAAGCAAGAGGAGGTATCACATTCCTTACATCACCTTTTCTGCAACTTTAAATTGATCCTACAAATATTTACTCGCTTGCACTTGAGCCACTCCCCACTTAGCTTGCTATCCTATAAATTCTATTCCTTTCCTAGTGTCTCCTTTTTAGCTTTGAAATAATGAGAAATGAACTTGGTTAAAAATATTTCCAACAATTTTACAACAAGAAAAAGCATCCAAAAGATGACTTGAGTCCATTTTAGCCTAAAGGATTTGATTTTAGAACTACTCAACCCCATTTGAGCTTAATGTAAATAGACTCGAGAGCACCCTTGAATGAAATTGTCTGATAAAATGGATGCTTTGAAGTAGTAGAGATTATGCCACTGCTTTTTCTAATAATTACCGTAAGATATTGCTTTACTCGTGTCATTACAACACTGTTGTGCTTCATGGGGAACTATTAACTCCGCTGGCCAACGAACGATCTAAATGTGGGAAACCACTTAATTTCGGCTATTGTGTTATGTAAGCGTCTGTAGCTACAATGCTATGACGGGTAAAATTTTAGTCTCCTCATGGTTTCACGTTCCAAGTGAAGTTGTAGCACTCCTCTGACCCACTATTGCTCAACAGTTATCTATTGGCATGGTCAAGAGTGCGTAACACAGTCCCAATTAACATGTTAAAAATAGTGGCATGATTTCTCTATGAAAGGGCCGAAGTTTTTGAAAAACAAGGAAAGGAAAAAGGTGCTTTGAGAGTCTTGAAAATTTTATTTGGGAATAGATGATTTATTCTTAAATTGAATGTTTTTGGTGCCAACTTGAGTACTCTTAATTGATTAAAGACACAAGAGCAAAAAGTTTTCATCTCTCAACAAAGAGAGATGCCAAAAGAATTTGTTTCACTTTCTTAGCTAAACTTTTGACACTTGCTTGGGCATATGATTTATTAGCTAGCAAGATATACGTGGTTAGGAAGTGGACTCGGTGCAATCTTGTGAATACTTGTATGATCATGTTTAAGATTGCAGGAATTGTGAAGAAACGAATTTGACACCAATTCAAGCTTATAAGTTCTTTTATTTCAGTCTCGAATCTCCACTATTCTACCTTATTTTCTTGTCACTCGAGGGCAATCAACATCTAAGCTTGGGGGAGTTGATAGCCGTGAGATTTGACATATTTTTTATGGTTTTTATTGATGGTTTTCTTCTGGATTTGATCGTTTTCTAGCTTTACCTAACGCTAATACTTCGGTAGCAAAGAAAACTTGGTTTTTAATGTGTGTTTAAGGTTTTGAACATCAATAGAAGGTTTTAACAACAGAAACACAATATTCAGGCAGAACCAAGCAAGTCTCTTTTTGGAAGCAATCAAGGGAGGTGTACAGAAGCTTTGACGAGCAACTATATGGCAGGAATATTTTCCGGCCATATAGTTGTTTCCGTATAGTTGCCACCTCCTCCGTCTTGTCAAAATGGACAACTTTCATTTAGAGGCCAGACGCGAAATCATAACACAGCAGCCGCCATCCCATCCAGAAGGGAGAAAGAAGAGATCCGGAGAAGAAGGGGAAGACGTTGTTCATCTCGCTCCACGATCTTCGACCTCCTAGCCATCACACCCTCATAGCCATTACTTGTACTTGGGAGAGAGAGAGATCTTCATCTTGCAAAATTAGGGTTTGAGATTGTTTCTTCCTATCTTGAATTGTGTTGGATTACTTTTCTATTCTTATTGTGGATCTCCACGGTAATATCGAGAAGAACTCCCTTTATTTAATTATATCGATGATGCTTTCTTCTCTCATGTGTGAGTAAGTTCCTTGGGTGTGGGAGATGTAAGGGATTGGTGAGATGTGATGTGCTTCCATATATTTTCCATTAGTTTTTGATTGATTTTAATTATTATATTATATGTTCTTGACTACTTGTGCGATGCCTAATGCTTGTTGTCCAATTAAGGGCCCAGACAACATGATGCTTTGTTCTACATAGATAAGATCTTGTTCGCTAGCAGACCGGCGACCCCCGAGTGACACGAGGATATCAATGGGAAACTAGTTTGACTCGAGGATCACGAGGAACCACTGTGCTTATTGCATTAGTCTGATCCAAGGAGCTTAATTGCTAAGAAACCTAAAGGATCTTAATCGTCTAGTGACTAACCATGGTTTTGGTAACAGGCTATTAGGATTATCGAAGTTGGGATGTAATCTACCAAGAGGACTTCCGGCTAATTATGGGTTGCTCGCCTACACATATATTTATAAGATTATAATTGTTACACTCATCATTCATCCACCTGGCATAGTCACTATCACCATGAACTGTATCTCCCCACACCTTCTTTGTCATCTACAGAAAACAACAAACAACCGAATCGTTCTTTACTTTTATGCTTTTTATTACTGAAGTTTACATTTTACTTTTATTTAAATACATCTAGTTTAATCCAAATTTCATTCTTATTTCCACACTTGCAGTCAATTCACTGAAAGACCTGTGACAACTTTGAGTGTGACAGAGACTTCATTCATAAACACTTACCTTTGGGATCCCTGTGGGATCGATATCTGTACCTCGAAACTAGCTACAAACAATTTGTGCACTTGCAGACATCATGTCACATGGTTACTGTTGTGTTACCGATTTCTCATTGAATATCCTCGAGCTCTAGGTTAAGCTTATGTCAGGCTAAGGTCTGGGTTTTGTTTAACCCTGATCCTGGGGGTGTTGCAATTTTTGGTATCAGAGCAGTACCGACCGTAGGAAAACCCTGTTATTGGTCAATGTTGAGTCTAGTGTTTGTGAAAGCTATTTCAAAGATGAAAAGTATTTGCGAAAACTCTAGTATGCTTCTTTTTCTCCTTATCTAGTATCGCTCTAACTCTGGGTCATCATATCTTGTGTTGATTTGGAAAAGTTTTAATATCTCTTCTAGTCCTTAAAAACTTAGGTGCCTTCTTGGAAGATCGTTCCTCAACCAGTTGACCTAGTGTTGAGTTCTCTAGAGTTGCGTGTGTTGTGTGTTCCTTGTCCCCTTTGCTCTGTTTCAGCTGAGAGATTCCTTTCCATCATGATGTCTCTACCTTATGGGCCCACAATGTTATATTGTAGGATCCAAAGTGTTTAGTTCTAGGCTTCGAGGTTTCCTTTGTCTCGTATGCCTCCTTTTTATTTGTTTGGGTGCTTCGGAAGTCGTTTCTTCTTTTTGAAGCTACCTCGTGGTTACTACCTTGCAGTGTAAGTTGTGACACTCAAGTAGTAGTTACTCTTTTCCTGGGTTTTAACCCTTGGATTTGAACCGAAGATCTCAGATTATACTGGATTCTGGTGTTGTGAATCTTGTACATGAAGCTGATCTTTAACCAAAGGTCCATTCTATTTTCCCCTGTCGTTAATGTTAAAACATTGCCTCAAGATGGCTGGTATTACAATTCTAGCCTTCAAGCTTGTGGTCTTTGTCGCAACTGAATCTCGACAATTAAGGAATTCCCCTACCACTAGCCATGGCAGATGTTCTTTAATGGAACCAAATAGATCACAACAAGAGTACTCCTTGTCAGTCTCGCATATATATATTCGTGACTCTGCAACACCCTCCCTTCTTCACATTGGTTTTTGGAAGATTGATAATCTATGCATCCACATCTCAGGATTCCATCATGAGCATGTTCCTTTTCCCCTTGTTGTTTCCTACCTTTATCTATTAGTTGGTAGCCAAGTAGTAATGCACATTGGTGCCTTTCAATGCAAGATACTCTTGTGGTCCATCGTGACAAACCATCTCGGGATGTTAGGAGAAACAAACTCTAGTACCTCGTCATATCTAGGACTAGGTTAAAGTGTTGTAATTCGCATATCAAGAAGCATTGATTAGTTTCTAGTTGTTCCACCTTCGAGTATCACACCCTTTCACACTAAGAGGTCGCGCTAATTTTCATGACCCCTTAATGAAGTGATGCTTTTACACATCCTTATCCACCCTTCCTCTAAGCTTTCACGTTCATGAATGATGCATGTTTGTAATAGTGTGGTCATCTGAGATTCTTCACAATCATTACTGCTTTGAACTATAAGGACATTTATGTCATTATTAGGGTGACGGTTAACCCATCACTACGCGAAGTTTGACTGTGCTACCAAGTTTGCTATTTAGGTACACTCTCCTCGGTCAAAGAGTTAAGCTCGTGCCGAAGCTCTGAGACTATGTCTTCTTGCCTTACCAAGCAAGGTTCCTCTCGAACTAAGTGACATATAAGTGGTCTGTGATATTCTAGATGTCTACTAGAAGTATTGCCATGTTGCCACATGACCGTGTTGTCAAGTTCTTGAGCAAGCAAGTTGTATAAACTTCTCCTTTCTCCAAGGATCTGTACTGGATACCCCTGAACTAGTTAGTTGAGCTTAAACAACAACTTGGAGAGTTGTAAGACAAAAGTTCTATCTAACTTAGTTCCTTCTTAAAGGGATGTCTAGTTTTGTTCGTGTTGAAGAAAGATAGTGAAGGAGTTATGCCCTAGAGGCAAATAATAAAGTGTATTATTTGATATATCTCCTATATGTTCATAATACGTTTCATACTGTGCTCTAACTGTGTTAATACGAAATGTTAATACACGTGTGGTATGTAAACAAACTGTGTCTCTAGTTACCTCTAGTGAACTAGTTCATTGGTCATGAGGATGGTATATGTTTCAAGATCATGGGCATTTATGCCAACTGACAATGAGGTAATGTTATTAGTTGAATAACATTATAGACAAACATCTGACCGTTATATCTTAATGAGATCTAGTTACAAAGTTCAACCTTAATGATAAAACATAGAGAACCTCACAACATGATCCTTTGACTGTGAGGTAATGCAAATCACCATTCCGGAAGAATCTTAGATGGTTATCAAGAATCATCTCGTAATAGGGTGATCAAAAAGGTGCCACTCGGGTTTTCCGAAGGGATGCGTAGAGGAGTACATATCAAGACCAGGATTTGTCTAGTCCATGTAACGGACAGATACATGTGGCCATCTCGGTGACGTTGCATTAATGAAGCTTGCAAGCATGTGACTAGGTCACGGAATGCAACGACATGATAACGAGAAAATAAGTTCATCGGTAACGAGATCAAACTAAGGTATGGAGATACCGAAGATCAAGTCTCGGATGAATTAGGTAACGAATGACAAAGGGAACGGGGAACGACTATCTCACGGTTAGAGCGATTGTATTCGTGAAATGCACGGGGGGCACATGGCCATCCAGGTCCCTCTGTTGATCATTTATATGAGAATGGTCTCTATCATGTCCGAAGTGTTTCCGAACCGAAGGATGTCACGCTTAAGGGTAGGGACGCTTAGGGTAGATGAGGTATTGTAAGAGAAATAGAGATAGAGAGAAATCGGAATATTTTCGGGTAACATCCGATGGAGATCGGAAGGGGTCCGGAAGGTGTTCCGGAGTGAAGGAATAATATAATATGTGTATTTGAATGTTAATTGGAGAATTAATATTAAATATATATTTTATTTTATTTTATTTTTAAAGGCTCTATATTGCTAATGGGCCTCACCCGAAGGGAGGCCCAATAGGGCAAGGCACCTAGGGAGTGGGGGCCGGCCAGCCTAGGGCTGGTGGGCCGCCCCAGTGGGGCCCACCTAGGGCTGGTGGCTGCCTCTAGGTGGCCGGCGGGTGTGGGGATTAGTCCCACACCGCCTGGCCCCTGGGTGGTGTGCCCCCCTCCCACTATATAAAGGGGTCCCCCTCCCCCTTTGGAATCACCCATTCCTCTCATTCTCTCTCTCTCATCCGCTGAGGACTTCTCCGTAATATTGGGGAGTACCTCGTGGTTGAGTTCTCCACCTTCACACTACCGTCATGTGATCAGTGATCCGGCATCTACTTCTTCTGCTGCTCGGCTGGATCGGAGTCTGGTTGACGTCTCCTACACCGGACGTGTGACGAACTTCAGAGGCTCCACACTTGGGGTGCTGCTCGTCTTCATCAATATACGCCTTCCTGCGTAAGGCGTGCCTCTGTCTGCAAAGGTATGAATATTGTATTCCTTCTCCGTTACTTATGTCTACATAGTATAGATCCTAGTATTAGTGTTCAAGTAGAAAGAAATTTTTTGTTTTCTGCTACGGAACCCTACAGTGGTATCAGAGCGGGTCTATGGGTAGACATGTCATACGGATAGAACACATAGCAATATGTGGGCATTGATTCTCTAGTTGATACCCTCTTTAGTGTTATTGTTCATATCGTGGTGTTTGATGAAGCGGCCCCCAACCAACCTCACGTGGTGATTCACGAGACTGGTCCACAAATCGAAGTGGCTTAGGAGGGTGTCTGTCTCTCTACGGTAATTGATATGGCATTGACACTAGAGGGCCCTGAAAAGGGAAGAAGAATGGCAATCATATAATCCATGTTGTGGCTCGACGTTCGTAGGTGGGAAGGGGTTCTACTGCGAAAGTCCTAAAGCCGCGTAAAACATGCAATAGTTAAAATAGAAGCGTCTATCTTTATTATTGCATAGGGGAAAGTATTATAACATGGCAATGACAAGTTTGTGAAACTCTCATTGAGGCTATTGATGATGATCATAAAGCTATAACCATGTCATAACACTTTACTTTCGAAGTACTACTTATTATGCTAGTATACTTATTAGACGGTAGCATAATAAGATAATCCCTCATAGTATTCCAGTTATCGTATTCCTCTTGTGTGTGCACCACCAAGAAAGTTCTTCGGTATGAGGCGATCTAGGGTTACAGGCCTGGGTGTCAGACATATCTACGTTCGCATACAGTGGGTGTAAGCCATGTTGCACTGCGAATACACATGAGTTAGAACTGGCGAGCCTAGCATGTGCAGACATGGCCTCGGAATACAAGAGACCGAAAGGTCGAGCATGAATCACATGGTTGATGTGATCGACATTAGGGAATGTCCACCTTTGATACTGCACTGATGGCCGTGGCGATCGGGGGAGGTGCAGGGGATTGGGATCATGTGATCACTAAACGAGTAGAGGGATGTTCGTTTAAGTGGGAGTTCTTTTAGTTAAAACTTGAACTCATTATTATGAATATAGTCTAAATACTTTGCAAATCCTTTGTAGATGTCTCGCCCACCCACCTTCAACCTTAGCACTTTCCTCGAGAAGGACAAGCTGAAAACTAATGGAACCAACTTCACCGCATGGTTCCGCAATCTTAGGATCCTCCTAGTCCCCTACAAGTTGACTTATGTCATCGAGGCTGAGCTTCCGGCTAAGCCTACAGATTCCGCTTCCCAGGATGAAAAGAATGTCTGGCAGTCCAAGGCAGACAATTTCTCCCTCATCCAGAGTGGAATGCTCTATGCCATGGAGCCGGAGCTTCAAAAGAGTTTTGAGAAGATGAATGCTTTTGATATCATTGAGGATCTCAAGGCCGTCTTTGCTCCACAGGCCCGTGCAGAGAGGTATGATGCTTCTGAGCTCTTCTTCTCTGCTAAAATGGAAGAGCACAGCAGTATTAGTGAGCATGTGGTCAAAATGTCTGGCTACGTTAAGCACTTAAACACACTGGATTGCAAAATCCCGGAGGATCTCGCTATAGATAGGGTGCTGCACTCGCTACCCCCTAGCTATAATAGCTTTGTGATGAACTACAACATGAAAGGGATGACTAAGACCCTTGCTGAGGTGTTCGCCATGCTCAAAACTACTGAGGTTGAAATCAAGAAGGAGCACACGGTGCTGATGGTCAATAGGACCACCAACTTTAAGAAACCGGGGCAAAAAGGGAAAGGCAAGGGTAAGAAGTCTAAGAGGGATGGCAAGTTTGCTTCCAGCACCTCAAAGACTGCCAAGCCTGGTCCTAAGCCCAGCACTTCGTGCTTCTACTACAAAGGGGATGGGCACTAGAAACGCAACTTCCCCAAGTACCTTGAAGACAAGCGAGCTGGCAAGATAGCCATCCCGGACAAAGGTATATATGATATACATGTTATTGATGTATTCCTTACGAGCGCCAGGAGTAACACATGGGTATTTGATACCGGATCTGTTGCTCACATTTGTAACTCTCAGCAGGATCTGCAGAGTAGGAGGCGCCTGAGGAAGGACGAGGTGACGATGAGCATCGGCAATGGTTCGAGAGTCGAAGTGATGGTCGTCGGCACCCTGCATCTTTGTCTACCGTCAGGATTATTATTGGTTTTGAATAAATGCTATTATGTACCCGCATTGAGTATGAATATTGTGAGTGGGTCTTGCTTGTTGCGAGACCGTTATTCATTTAAATCAGGAACAAATGGTTGTTCAATTTATATGAATGATGTTTTCTATGTTCATGCTCCTGTATGTGATGGTTTATTCTTACTTGATCTTGATTGTGATACACACATCCATAGTGTTGATGCTAAACGTTGTAAGCATAGTGACGATAATTCCATGTTCATATGGCATTGCCGTCTTGGTCATATTGGCGTAAAGCGCATGAAGAAGCTTCATTCAGAAGGGCTTCTTGGATCATTGGATTTTGAATCCCTTGATACATGTGAGCCATGCCTCATGGGCAAGATGACTAGGACACCATTCTCCGGAATAGTGGAGAGAGCTATAGACCTACTTGGGATCATACATACGGATGTATGTGGACCAATGAGTGTCTCAACACGCAATGGTTATCGTTACTTTTTTACCTTTACTAATGACTTAAGCAGATATGGATATATCTACTTGATGAAGCACAAGTCTGAAACCTTTGAAAAGTTCAAGGAATTTTAGAAAGAGGTAGAGAATCAACTTAACAAGAAAATCAAGTGCCTTCGATCGGATCGAGGAGGCGAGTATTTGAGTTATGAGTTTAACATGCACTTGAAGGACTGTGGGATTATCCCACAGCTTACGCCAGCCGGAACACCACAGTGTAATGGTGTGTCAGAACATCGTAACCGAACCCTATTGGATAGTGTACGGTCCATGATGTCTTTAACTGATTTGTCTGTGTCTTTTTGGGGTTACACGTTAGAAACCGCCGCTTTTATTTTAAACCGAGCACCATCCAAATCCGTGGAGACAACCCCATATGAGATATGGCATGGCAAGAAACCAATGTTGTCATTTCTGAAAGTTTGGGGATGTGAGGTTTACGTCAAGAAACTACAACCTGACAAACTCGAACCCAAATCAGAAAAATGCATCTTTGTAGGATATCCAAGGGAAACCATTGGGTATACTTTCTACAACCAAGCCGAAGGCAAAACGTTTGTCGCAAAAACCGGCACCTTTCTCGAGAAAGAGTTTCTTGCAAAAGGAGTGAGTGGAAGGAAAATTGAGTTGGATGAAATTGTTGACCCTTCTCTCCAAATTCCGAGTAGCGCAACAGAAGATGTTCCGAAACCGCTCTCTAATATGGAGGAAGAGCCCATCGATGATGATCAAAACAATGACTTCGAAACTCCTGAGGTTCGCAGGTCTACAAGGGTTCATGCCACTCCTGATTGGTACAGCAGCCTTGTGATGTCTGTCATCCTAGATGAACAGGAAGAACCTGCAAACTACAAGGAAGCTATGGATAGTGCTGACTCCGAGAAATGGCTAGAAGCCATGAAATCCGAAATAGGATCCATGCATGAAAACCAAGTTTTGACCTTGGTGGATCTTCTAGAAGGCCGCAAGGCCATGGAAAATAAATGGATCTTTAAGAAAAAGACAGATGCGAATGGTAATGTGACCATTCACAAAGATCGACTTGTCGCAAATGGTTTTCGAAAAATTCAAGGAGTTGACTATGACGAGACTTACTCTCCCGTAGTGATGCTTAAGGCTGTCAGGATTTTAATAGCAATTGCTGCACATTTCGACTATGAAATTTGGAAGATGGATGTCAAGACCGCATTCCTCAATGGTCACATTGATGAAGAGTTGTATATGATGCAACCGGAAGGTTTTGTTGATCCTAAGGATGCTGGAAAGGTATGCAAGCTTCAATGGTCCATTTATATATTTAAGCAAGCATCTCGGAGCTGGAACCAGTGTTTTGATCAAGTGATCAAGAGTTTTGGATTTGTCCAAAACCAACAAGATTTCTGTGTTTACAAGAAAGGGAGTGGGAGCTCGGTTGTTTTCTTAGTAGTGTATGTGGATGACATATTACTCATGGGAAATGATGTGGATCTTATGTAAAGCGTGAAAGCATATTTGAGAAACCAATTTTCCATGAAGGATTTAGGTGAAGCTGCATATATATTAGGAATCAAGATCTATAGAGATAGATCAAGGCACCTAATATCATTGAGTCAAAGTACTTACATAGAAAAGATTTTGAAGAGGTTCAAAATGGAAAACACCAACAGGGGTTTTACACCTATGATGAAGAATTGCAAAATGAGTATGACTCAATGTCCTATAATGGACAATGATAGAGAGAAGATGTCTTACATCCCCTATGCTTCAGCCATAGGATCTATCATGTATGTAATGCTGAGTACACGAACTGATGTGGCATTGGCTCTTAGTTTGATGAGCCGATATCAAAGTAATCCAGGACCGGATCACTGGACAGCTGTGAAAAATATCCTAAAGTATCTGAGAAGAACAAAGGATATGTTCCTAATCTATGGAGGAAATGATGAAGCTCTAAACGTAACGGGTTATGTAGATGCGAGCTAGAATTCAGATCATGATGACTCGAAGTCTCAAACAGGATTTGTTTTCTTGGTGAATGGTGGGGCGGTTAGCTAGAAAAGCAAGAAGCGGTCGGTGGTGGCACAATCTTCAATGGAGTTTGAATACATTGATGCGGCTGATGCAGCAAATGAAGCTGTTTGGCTAAGGAATTTCATCATCGAACTAGGAGTTTTTCCCAATGTGCAAGACCCCGTGACGATCTATTGCGATAACATGGGTGCTATTGCAAACGCAAGGGAACCAAGAACTCATTCCACAGCCAAACACATCAAGCTAAGATTTCACGTCATCCGGCAGAACGTTGACGAAGATGAAGTCAAGATTTGCAAAGTAGATACGGAACTGAATGTGGCAGATCCTTTGATGAAAGCTCTCCATCTAGAAAAGCACGAACAACACCGAGATTCCGTTGGTGTTAGGTTCCTGCCTATTGTAAACTAGTTTTGTTTATACTCTAGTGCAAGTGGGAGACTGAAGGCGTTATGCCCTAGAGGCAAATAATAAAGTGTATTATTTGATATATCTCCTATATGTTCATAATACGTTTCATACTGTGCTATAACCGTGTTAATACGAAATGTTAATACACGTGTGGTATGTAAACAAACCGTGTCTCTAGTTACCTCTAGTGAACTAGTTCATTGGTCATGAGGATGGTCTACGTTTCAAGATCATGGGCATTTATGCCAACTGACAATGAGGTCATGTTATTAGTTGAATAACATGATAGACAAACATCCGATTGTTATGTCTTAATGAGATCTAGTTACAAAGTTCAACATTAATGATAAAACACAAAGAACCTCGCAACTTGATCCTTTGACTGTGAGGTAATGCAAATCACCATTCCGGAAGAAGCTTAGATGGTTATCAAGAATCATCTCATAACAGGGTGATCAAAAAGGTGCCTCTCAGGTTTTCCAAAGGGATGCGTAGAGGAGTACATATCAAGACCAGGATTTGTCTAGTCCATGTAACAGACAGATACATGTGGCCATCTCGGTGACGTTGCATTAATGAAGCTTGCAAGCATGTGACTAGGTCACGGAATGCAACGACATGAGAACGAGAAAACAAGTTCATCGGTAACGAGATCGAACTAAGATATGGAGATACCAAAGATCAAGTCTCAGATGAATTAGGTATCAAATGACAAAGGGAACGGGGAACGACTATCTCACAGTTCGAGCGATTGTATTCGTGAAACGCACGGGGGTCACATGGCCATCCAGGTCCCTCTGTTGATCATTGATATGAGAATGGTCTCTATCATGTCCAGAGTGTTTCCGAACCAAAGGATGTCACGCTTAAGGGTAGGGACGCTTAGGGTAGATGAGGTATCGTAAAAGAAATAGAGATAGAGAGAAACCGGAATAGTTTCGGGTAACATCCGATGGAGATCGGAAGGGGTCCGAAAGGTGTTCCGGAGTGAAGAATAATATAATATGTGTATTTGATGTTAATTGGAGAATTAATATTAAATATATATTTTATTTTATTTTCAAAGGATCTATATTGCTAATGGGCCTCGCCCGAAGGGAGGCCCAATAGGGCAAGGCGCCTAGGGAGTGGGGGCCGGCCGGCCTAGGGCTGGTGGGCCGCCCTAGTGGGGGCCACCTAGGGCTAGCGGCTGCCCCTAGGTGGTCGGAGGGTGTGGGGATTAGTCCCACACCGCCTGGCCCCTAGGTGGTGTGCCCCCACCCACTATATAAAGGGGTCCCCCCTCCCCCTTTGTTATCACCCATTCCTCTCATTCTCTCTCTCATCCGCTGAGGACTTCTCCGTAATATTGGGGAGGACCTCGTGGTTGAGTTCTCCACCTTCACACTACCGTCGTGTGATCGGCAATCCAGCATCTACTTCTTCCGTTGCTCGGCTGGATCGGAGTCCGGTTGACGTCTCCTACACCGGACGTGTGACGAACTTCGGAGGCACCACACTTGGGGTGCTGCTCGTCTTCATCAATATACGCCTTCCTGCATAAGGTGTGCCTCTATCTACAAAGGTATGAATACTGTATTCCTTCTCCGTTACTTATGTCTACATAGTATAGATCCTAGTATTAGTATTCAAGTAGATAGAATTTTTTTCTTTTCTGCTATGGAACCCTACAGATAGTACCTCCTTCATGGATATGTTATCTCCCTACCTTTGATTTGATTTGGGTTATCATCAAAACAAACTCAGTTCCAAGGACTATCTTGATGATGTTGCTACTCGTGATAATTCCCTTGAGTACATCTTCATGTCTATTGGTCTGACCAATACTTTGCCTTGTTCATACAACATATGAGTCCATCTTCTTGGAGTATTTCGATAAGTTTGTTGTTGAGCCCATCGACAATATCCTTATCTTTTCCACGCTATATTAGATTCATATACTTCAAAAAAAATTAGATTCATATGGAACATTTGGCACTAATGTTGGAAACTTTTTGAGAACCTTCTTTGAGTTATCTCGAAGTATGTGTTCTGAATGTTAGAAGTAACCTCCTTTGATTCACGAGCAATTGTCGAAAGATGTCACTGTGGATTTTAGTAGAGTTATCTATGTTTCCTTATGGACATGTGTGTTTCATGGCAAGTACTTGATGTATAAGCAGTTGTCCTCTGACAAGTTGCTAATACATAGTCTAGAAACGTAGCTCAGTCTATTGGAGCTTAACACTGAAGTCCATGTCTTCAGAATCTAGTGACTTTACCTCTGCGTAAATGTTGCAAACTTTCTATTTAGACATGCTGAGTCTAAAGTATCATCTCACCTGACCTCAAGCAGATGTGATGGTTGGTGTTCCTCAAGGTTTTGACATAGGTTTCTTTGTAAATCCGGGAAGATTGATGTAATGGTTCACACAATTAGTCGGAAGACTTATTGTCATATTCTCTTGAATCAGCAATAACAACCACTCCTCATGAGGCATCTTCTATGATTTAATTATGGGAGTTGTGTTTTTGGCTTTCTTTGTATCCGAAGTCCGACCTTTACTTGATGTACGCTTTCTCGAACATCAAGGAGAACATTTAAAGTAGTGTTGCTAAATGTTTCTAGGTCGATCCTCCAGACCCTTTACGTTGGCCAATGTTTGTTTAGCCAAGTAATTGAAGCCTGAGAATGAAGTTTCTTTTTCCTCGTGTCATCAAGAATCTTCTTACTTAATCATCCTGGTGGTGCAAAGTGATATCACGATCTTTGGCAAAGATTTTGATAACCCTGGATGAATAAAGAGTTTCCTTCTTTTCTCAATCAGTATCAAGAGTGACGATGATCTTGGTAATCATAAATTCGTCTTGCTACATGTTCCTTGTGACTCTTACGAGTCCTCTCCACAAAACACCTTTCTGTCTTGGCCTTCTGTTGAATGAAAGAATGGTCCTTCTATATCAAAAGTGGTTCAACAACTTGGTTATCTGTATCTATGTATCCCTGGAGGCTCTACTTAAGCCATTTAGTAGAGGTTTATTTCTCAAAGTCTGTGGTTATGTTCTTTCCGATGTACGCTCTCCTTTTTAGGAGCTTAAACTCTTCTAAAACTCCATGGTCTCAATCCTTATGAATACCAGCTATCTAACAACTTGAAACCATCTCCTTTTGTTTCCTTTGTTACCTTGATGTGTCTCATGTCTTCCATCTCAGAGTTTTTTATGAACACCCCATCCATGAGTTGACCAAGAGATACTATGTGTGTTGTTAGTCTGTTTCCCTCTTACCCTTAGAAGTGACCATGTTTCTCTTCCTTCTTCCTACCTGCGGAATCTAGGGTCGAGATTCTCGTAAGGGGGATAGATCTGTAACACCCCAGTTTTAGTTAATCCTAAATAGGGTTTTGTTTGTGCATTCATGAGCATCATATTTTGCTAAGACAAAAATAAAAAGCAAACAAGAAAATGTAAAACCCTACTTTTCCCTCTCCCTCTCAAATCAATTCAAAAAGGTTTTGAATTTTGAAAAGAGCAAAACTATTGGAACCCAAATTGTTCTAAAGGGTCCCTACAATATTTCTATAGTTTACTAAAGTCTCGGGTATTTTTGAAATGATGCAAAACAGAAAGTATTTGAAAATACAAAAGGGAAAATGAAAACAGAATTTGGAAAAATGTTTTTAGGAATAAAAACTAAGCCAGCAGCAAACCAGGCCGGCCCATAGCTCTCTCCCATGCTACCTACTGGTCGCGCGCAGCCCGCATCCACGCAGCCGCGTGCATCCCACCTTGGCCCAAGGCCCGGTACCCCTTCGCTCATCGTCTTCCTCCTGACGGAAGCAGCTCGGTGTCACTGCCTCTACCACTCGCCGGTGTTGCGATGCCCGCCCAGTGCCACGATGCGCGTTGCCGCCCCCAGAGGCCTACAAGACCCCCTAGCCACCTCTGGACGAACCCTAGACGCCACTCTCCCTCCCTCTTCTTCCCCACGAGCCAAGCCGAACCCTAACCGTCGCTAGTCACCGCGTCGCACCACCGCTAGAAGCAGCCCAGAGTCAACCGAGCATGCCATGAGCTCCACCATGATGTACTACGTCTTCCCCCTGAAGGAATCGAGCTGAGGCCGCCGTAGTCAACACCATCGCGGTCACCTTCCCGAAGTCTGGCCGAGGTCCTCACCACCAATTCTGACCACCCTTCGCCTTTCTGAGCCTACCATAGGCACCACAGTGAGAACCTAGTGCTCAGGCACCCCTCAAACCTCTCCCTCTCGCTCTGTAGCCTACCTTCGACATCGTCACTGTCGGCCGCCGCTCGGCCGTGTCGCCAGCGAGTCTCCGGTTACCTAGAACTAGCGGCGCCACCACCTTTAGGTAGACCGTGTTGCTCCACGTCGATCTAGACCAACCGCGCTTCCTCTAAAGCCTCCTAGCGTCGCCCGCACCGCCTATCTGAGAGTCATCGCCGACGTGACGTCATGGTGACGTCATGACGATGTTAGCAGCATGTCGGTCAGTGCAGTTAAACGCGTCGGGTCCCACCTTCCCCACGTGGATGCTGAGGTGGCTTCGGGCCCCTCTATCAGCCACCGTGGCTAGAGCTAGATCCGGTGAAAAATGGATTTAATGCTTTGCTGACATCGGCCTTCACCTGTGCTGATGCAACAAAAGTTTAATAAACTGTTTTAATAATTCTAGAAATTGGTTTAAATCTTATAAGTTCAATATCTTATTATTTATATGTTAGAAAAATGTGTATAATATATCAAAATATTCAGAAAAATGAGATCTCCCCTTTAGCATCAAAAGCATGCATTGTTAAGCAACTTTTATTACAAGTTTAATTAGAAGAACAAATCAACCCCTCATAGGTGTTCCGGAGTCTCTTGTTTTAGGGTTTGCGACCCTCAGACCCTGTTTAAAATGGCCAAGCATGCCTTAAGGTTACATTTCCACTCTATTTAACTTATCATAGCATCATACTTGCTTGAGAATTGCATCGATGCCATGTGTTGATTGTTTCCCTTTCTTTCCGGTGTTTGCTTCTTCTCGGTAGAATACAATATCGAGATCGAGATTGAAGACCGAGATTAACACCATCAAAGCTTTAAGATAGATGAACAATACTTGACCAACTACAATCAAGTCAAGTACAAGGCTTCTGAAGATATGCTTATCTGGGTATCAACAAACAAGGCAAGCAAAGCCCCACCATTACACAATCCTATGATTTCGAAAGCATTTCCATTCTTGCCATGATGCATACGATTCTACTATGGTCTTTTATCAATAGATAGAGTATCATATCTGTTGCATTACTCCCTTTGATCTTATATTACCTGATCCACTACTCCTAGCATAACTAGGTTTGGCTTGTGTGCACTGCTAGAGCTTTTATCTGTGTCTTGCTTAGCCATGCTTAGCTGTCAGTACTGGTTCATCCAGATGATGTATCATATGCAGAGAATCTAGTATGACAGGAGAACATGATGAGATAAGGTTAGTGGTAAAGGTTAAACATGCTAAGGCTTGTATGGGAGGCCATAGTGGGATGTGGTTTTTGTAGTTTCATGCTCGCCACTACTAGGAACCGAGTTCTTTCCTTTGGACCAAGACGAGCATACAGCCACACGGGGCTTGGGAACCCTTCCACTGATTAACTTGCCTAGGAGATTCCATGAGTCACATAGTTTGGGCGTTCCATTTGACATATGCATAGAAAATGTTTTGAAAGATTTGGCGGGTGAAGGTGCATCATAACAGGTAGGTAAGCATGGACCGGGTTGCTTGGGGTAGATAGCGCCCCTGATAAACCAACCTCGCCCACATCTCTAGAGACTGGCTTCGGGACTTGACTCGTTACGGCGGAACCATCCTTAGGGTGTGACTCATGGTCTCGGAAAAAGCAAGGTAAAGGTCGTGGCCAACCACCCTCTATCAGCCTTCCAAGGAAGAGGGCTAATAGCTTGGCATTAAGAGTCGGTTGGTACGTGTGGGTAAAGTTGTACATCCCTGCATAGTTAAATCTTTTCAAAAAACCGTGTTCACGGTTATGAATGCTTTGTGACCAAATTCTAAGATCATAGAGAACTATAACTTAATCGTAAAACTTGGCAGATCAACGCGTGCTTAAGGATGCTTCCTCATGTGTACGAGGGGGTGATCCTAGTTAGGAGGTGATGATGATTTGGTGGATATCAAAAGATGATGATCAATTCTTTAGAGATGTCGCTCTCTTATCCCCTTTTAAAATATTCTGATTAGACGAGCTTCTTCTCCCTCTCATTTTATAAAGAAAGATGACTTTATGCAAAATAACCCCACTAGCCATAAGTCTTGCGGAGTACACGCTGTACTCACCCTTGCTTTGTTGATACTTTTGTAGCAGAATAAATGTTCCCTAAAGATGAGTTTGGTACGACATCGACACCAACGAGTAGCTTGAGGTTCCCGGCCGGCAGCCTGGAATCTATGGGCTGGGACATCATCGTTATGCTTCAGGTCTCTTAGGCCATTTGTTAAGTTTGCTATACTTAATAGCATAATTTGCCTTCCGTTATTTGATGTTTATAGTCAGTGACCTCTGCTTGTAATATTTTGGTTCTTCGTTAGTTATGAGCTTGCTGTAATAATTTTTGTATCGCAGGGTTACTGTTGTGTTACCGATTTCTCAGTGAATATCCTCGAGCTCTAGGTTAAGCTTATGTCAGGCTAAGGTCTGAAATTTGTTTAATCTTGATCCTGGGGGTGTTGCATTCCTCTCGAAACGTTAACCGCGTATGGTATATAAGGGTATGTATTCTATACACCCCGGTCATTACTGTATTTCTTCTAGATAGATCTTGGGCAGTTAGGGTGTTCCAATGTAGAATTTTTTTTTACCACGAAACCCTTCAGCCTCCACCTCTTTTCTCGTTCATGTGGGTGGACTCTCGACTCACATGAATTCCTCTTCCACTCACATGCATTAATTACCCACTAATTTAAATGAATTTTTCTCTATAAATAAAATACTTTTATTTCTTTTATTCAGAATTTTATTAATTATTTTAATTAACAAACATCTGCATAAAACCCCTTACATTATTTTGATATTACGTCTAAAACCATTTTCAGCAATTTGACCTGAAACAATTCTGGTGCTTATCGAAATAACCTCTACGCTATCAAAACCTTTCTCTGGTATTATATCTTCTCCATTTGGTATCGGTATACCTTAAGTGTGTCACCCTACGGTTCGTGAATGGTGCAGACATGATCGAGACCCCTCTCCGACCAATAATCAGCAGCGGAACCTGGAGATCCGTACTGACTCCCACATATTCAATGATGATTTCTTGTGATCGTGAGAACCATTGACGTCGTAACTAAATCTCTTTGTCTTACGGTAGATTACATGTCCAATATTCGATCTTCTATATCCCCATACCTAGTTTGATCTCATTATTGACAAGTGATCTTTTCTCGTTTCCGTGATATAACATTCTTTGTGATCTTATCAGTTTCTTACATGCTATGTCAATGTGATATCACCGAGAGTGCCTTTAGTATATCTCTCCGTCATTGGGATGGAAAAATCCCACTCTTGATCCATGAGCTTCAACGTAACACTTTTAGAGTACCCAAACCCACATTTATAGTCACCCTGTTATGATGTGATGTTTGATGTTATCAAAGTACTCTTTTGATGTTAGAAATTAACATGATGTCATGGTCTAAGGATTAGGGTTACTTCGTATGATATATAGCAATGTAAACATAATGACTTTGATCGTATTTCTAGTTGTTATTAACAACATCCAATATCCATGATCAGGAAACCTTGATCATCTTGTTAATCAACAAGCTAGTTTATATAAGAGGCATAACTAGGAAATATTTATTTGTTTATTAAACACGCATGCATTAACATTTCTAGTTAACACAATTATAGCATGAAAAATAAACATTTATCATATATTTAGAATAAGATAATAACAACTTTATTATTGTCTCTCGGGCATATTCCCTTTAGCCCATTCCTCGGCCAGGGAGTGGTCGAGGTGCTGGATTCGAGCCAGTTCATCCTATATCCGGCGACCACCATGGATTCTGTTCCATGTTGTCTGAGACCTGGTTGGTTGGACCAAAATTTCACACTAGTTCGTGTAGTATTATGGTGGTGGGGTGCCATGTCGCGGGTGTGAGATCTTGAATGACGGGGCGGCGACCCCGGAAGGTGGATTGCGCGGCTGCCTCAACGACAGGACGGCGTTGCGGTGATGATGGCTCATCTCTTTGGACCATGAGGGTGGCAAGGAGTGGGCATCGGGAGCTCCTGGTGGTGGCAGCGGCTAAATCGCGTTTGGAAGTTTGGCTCGGGGATTGGTGGTGGTCCGAGATACCGAATGTGCAGGAGTTTTTCCGAGCGAAAGCTCGGCGCTTTGGCGCCGACAATGGCGGCATCTATGGGTGTCTTGACCCTCTTGGGGGCGTTGTTGTGGCTACTCTCATCCTATTAGAGCTCCAGTGAAAACCCAAGACCCTTGTGGTCTCGGCGGCGGCGACACTTGTGCTTTGCTACTGTCTTGGAGGCGTTGTCGTGGAGCTTTGGTCTTCTTAGTCTCGTCGTCTTCGGTGGCAAGCTAGATGCTTCTTAAACTGTGTAGTAGTTTATCTTTGATCTGCTTGTAAGAGAAATTCCTTGTCACTTTATATCGGTTTGGCCGTGTGGCTTTATTTATAAAGCTTGGCAAAAGCCTATTTCAAGGTTTAGATGCGGGATTGGGGGGTTTTGGGGTTGGAAATTTTGGGGAGGAGGCGACACGTGGTTTAGTACTAGTGGACGCACTCCATCCAACGGTCCAGGCGACTCCCGCGCAAGTCCGACACGTCTCGCGGGATGATCGGAGGGTTATCCGTGAAGCCCTACTCATCTCTGACGGGTGGGGAAAAGTACAATGGTTATATCTTAGTTATATTATAGCAATGTCACGTAGGTTGATAGATGATATGGAGGAGAGAGAACTAAAAAAAGAGATTTGTCTTCTCTTAGCTAAGTGATGATCTCTTAGCAACAATTTCTCTCACCACATATTTAGGATATCTACTTACTAAAGATAAGACTAAAAAATAGCCCATTATACGTAATATTTTATGGTTATATCTAGATTACGTGACGGGACTAAGATAAGACTGTCTTATTAACCATTATACATGCCCTGAAGCAATCTCCTGATGCTGTCGCAAGAACACGAACTCTTCAATCGTGGCAGTCTTCATTTCCTGATTATAGCACCAAACAAAAAAAAATCCCTTTCCGACTCCCATGCATAGATTGAACATACTCCCTCTGCATGTATCTATGCATAAAAATATGTCTAAAAATATGTCTAGATACATGTGAATCTAGATAAATCTTCGAAATCTTTTTTAGGATGGAGGGAGTACTAAATTTTATGCCATGAACATTTGAATCATATCATAATATATGTATATAGAAGAAAGCATCAGATACATTTAACCCGTGGATCAGGAACCAAACCCGATTAAAAAGAAGCAGCCGACCCTAATGAACTTTTGCAAAGGCAACAGAGATTTGTTCATCACTTAAATTACTTTCATTAGCAGCTTAAGCCATAAGGAGGCGGGCCATTTCTTGTTCAAAAGATAGTAACAAGTACATCAGCATCGGGAAAAAAAGTGAGGCTACATACAAGATTACAAAGACGATTGATGTAAGTATATCACAACTTTACAAGCACTTTGTTTACTATACATGTAAATGGTTCAAGTGTACATTGATCAACACCTCCTCCTTTGGTATATGCTCCCCTACAGCAGCTAGCGCCCTCCATTCAACATACAACTGGAGATGGTAACACTGAAATTTACACTCTTATGTACTCTGTTCGACAATACAACAGCAGCTCTGATGGGGTGAACACTCAGAGAGCTCCTTTCCAGTCAAAAATATACAAGGAACCAAGATTGTGCATCAGTTGGTTCACTGCAGTCCGAACATTCTAAGCCTAGTTCATCGAATCAAAGCTATGAAAGCATATGAAGCAACCGCAGTTCATACCTGAGTATGCCCACCGCATATATGATTCAAGGCTTTGTCCAAACCGTCACAGCATGTGCATCATCCAGAGCTTGAATTTGCGTACATATAGATATATGACGCACGGTCCGATCAGGTCTGTCTCAGATAGACGCTTGCAGAGTTTCATATACAATTCTAGGTTGCCAGATTCCTGTATGTTTCTCCGCAGTGTGGTCAGGACAGCAGCTCTGTCCAGGTAATCAGGACATAACCCCATATCGAGCATCTGCATTAGTGTTTCTGAGGCATCCAGACAGAAACCACCTTTGAGGTAGCCACGCAAGAGCCATGACATCGACTTCTTCCTTCTTCCTGCACTGGTTGACTCGACTCCTGCGAGTAATCGTCGGACAGCAGCAGCTTCCCCTTGAGAAGCACAAATGGCCAAAACAACATCATAGAGTTGTGTATCAGGTTCCCTACCAACAAGCTTTAATTCCCAAAGCTGGCGCTCGGCTTCTAAGCCACAACCAGCACAAGCGTACAATGAAAGGAGCCTCTCGTGCACAAGTCCTAGGACCTCACTGCTGCCTTCCTGAACTGCCCAATTTGATAAAATAACACCATCCCCTAACAGTTCTGCCTGATAATTTTCAATGTTGCGCATGCTCTCGGTATCCAGCTTGGCAATTGAGCCATCCTTCACTGACAAATTCAATTTACGCACGGCTTTTGAGAATTCCTTTTGCTCTTTAACCAAGGCAGTCAACCCAATAAGATAACTATACACTTCAGGGTTCAGTCCACTCTCTTTGAATTCAATGACCAGTTTAATAGCATCACTGTAGTCCCCGTCCATCTATCAGAATAAAAGTAACACAGAGCTTAAACAAACTGGAGCCAAGATACTATATGAGATTGGTATCAGAGATAGAAGTATCATGCAACGGTGTTTGTAAGCAGCTAGGATGTGTTAAGTTATCACAAAGGAGCCCAGACAGAAGAAATAGATGCACATAAGTTGGTATAATGACCATGTAAGTTGGTACACTGCATCAATCCAGTCTGATATGTATATATACCAATACCACATTCCAAGCTATCCAAATCAAAACGTATTCACTAATTCTGAAATACTAAGGACCCATGTATCAGGATAATGTAACCATAGAATGCTAACTTTCTATTACTCCAGTATCAAAATGCTTCCATAGATGCATATGATAGTCTTTGGTTTGTACGTTATATTTTAAAATAAGCCCATAGGTTTCAAGGATAAGGATCACAAAACAAAGAATAAGCTGGCAAGTAGAGAACAAATATATGGTGTGACTATACTTGGTTAAAGTTTTTGAACAACTAGTGGTGCTTCTTCATATCATAACAGTTGATGTTCTTTAATATTTGGTGGTGATTTGCGACCATATTTTTCAATGCTAACAAGCGTAAATATATGCCCAACTTTACAGTCACTTATTAGCAACATAACTTTCTTTCATAGTGGATTTGGCAACCAAAATCATCAAGTATTTGGTAACCCAAAAAACTGATAAGATTCTTTAGGTAACAAAATAATAAGATTTCATGGGGCGAGCCAAATATCTTAAGTCAACCAAATCAGTGAAATGATTTGGGATATGAATTGCATTGCATGACCAAAATTTGGTATGGTAAGCTTGGGACACAAACCAACCACCGACATCAAAAAAGGAATAGTGTGAGATGATTAATCATGTGCCAAACTTTAAGGGATGTCCAGCGAGCTGATTAAACTAACAATATAGAACCTAACAGATTACATTACATGTGATCAGCGTGGGAGTCAGGCCTTAGTCTATAGCCTGAACCATGTGCTTATATAGAAATAATCCAATACGTGTTATCCAAATAAGATACAATAAGAGCATGAGACACTAGATATAAATAAACCTAGTACAAGCAGAACTCAGTAATGATCATATTAAAATAATGTGTTTCATTAACTAACGATGAAGGCAAGACAGCTGTCATCCCAACAACCTATCCAGCACAGAAGTTACCATCACGCATAGAACAAGTGAAATTGGACAAATCGAAATGAGGATAGGACCTGGCCGCACCAGTACAGATCATGTCAAAATCCAGTACTATAGAAATCTAAGCTGGTTTTGAGCAGGCAGTTCCAACTTCTAAGAATCATGAAACGGTACCGAGGAGGATATGTATGGACAATCAACAGAGGCGCATAACCGACAGGAACAAGCAAAGCACAACACATGGGTAAAATTGCAGGATTGAGAAAAATAAAGCCAATTAATTACTTACCATCATCTTCCAGGCAAGGTAGCCGACGGGGCCTCCACGCTCGCCGTCGTAGTCCCCTCCGGCGCCTAGGCTCCCCCTCCTGAGCACGTCCCTGACGAACTCGACAGCGCGCGCCCTCTCGCTGCGTTCCCAGTAGAGCGCGACGGCCTTCTCGACGAGGCTAAACCCGGGGCGTAGGCCGACGCAGTCCATCTCCCCGAGAAGCGCTGAGACGTCGGAGACGTCACCCCCCGCCCCCACGAGGCGCTCGATCCAGCCGCAGGCGATGGCTGTCATGAGCTCCATGGTCTCGCCGTCGACGCGGTCGGCGCGGCGCAGCCAGTCGAAGACCTCGAGGGCGCAGTAGGCGTCGCGGCCCTCCTGCGCGAAGTAGACGAGCACGAGCTGGAGCTCCCGCGGGGAGAGGTCGGCGAGCGGGGCCTTGTCGTCGGCCGCCGCGGCGGGCTCCCGCTCGAGGTGCTCGATTGCGGCGGCCAGGAGCCCGCCGCCTGCGCCGAGGCTGAGCTCGTCGGCGTCGGCGGGGATGACGTGGTCGAGGCGCACCGAGCGCGGGGGAGGCGGGGGGCGGAGGGAGACGGCGGCTGGGCGCGGGCGTGGGGAGGGGAGGGAGACGTGCGGGAAGGCGGCGGCGCGGGAGGAGAGGGCCATCTCCTGGGTGGTTAGGGTCGGGAGGGCATGGGGAGCGGGGACTCGGGGAGGGAAGAGGAGAGGAGAGGAGGAGAAGGGGAGACGTGGTCGAACCGAGGGGGAAGGAGACGACACGGTGATGGCCTGATGCGGAATGTGTGAATCGATGAACGTGTGGGGCAGTGGATAGAGGCACCAGCGGCGGGGCCGTCGGAAGAGTGTCGCGTGATGAAGACGGAGAGGCGGAAGCGGTTGCCAGAAAAAATCGCCGCCACAGGTTTGGGCGATTTTTTCTGTAGCCCCGGCTTACATCGAATGGTGGATATACAGTACTAGCTCCATTCCAAAATAAAGCGACTTGAGTTTGTTTAGATTTACATGTACCAATATATTAAAACGTGTCTAAATATATTCGAATCTAGACAAATTTACGTTACTTATTTTTGCGACGGAGAGAGTACAAATTTTAACCAATCCAAACAAACCCAACTTTTTTTAATGAGATGACTGCAAGAGTGTATCCCGCTGAACCATTGGGATTTCTTGTATTGTTTGATTTACTGCGTTTTTTCTGATTCCATGAATATTTTCTTTAATGAATTACTCATCTTTATCCAAAAAATGAATCACGCACCCCAGCCCAGTTCGCTAACTGGAAAGTGTAATACATGTAATCGTGTTTTTCACACAAGCAACATGGTCACGAACACGAGTCTATTTTCGCGTGTTGAAGAAGGGCAACAATCGTGCACTCAAAAACAAAGAAAGTGTAAATCTTAAGTTAAGATATATAAGATGTGGATCAAGCGAGTAAATCCACATGCCAATTCCGTAAGGAGATGGTTCTCTTAGCTAAGATGTACAAGAAACGATGCGACATGCGAGAAGATGTTAAAGTTGTAATTATTGCTTTCTCTTTGCTCACTAGAAAATGGTAATACATGCAATTGTGTTTCTCACACATGGTAACATCTTTACTATTAAATGGGAGTTGATGATAGTAGGTCGTCCTCAAACATCAAACATTGGAGCAATCTGGACCATACAATTTACACCCAACTATAGCTGATACATCGTATCAATGGTTGGCTGGGTAATTACCTTCTTTGCCACCGACAAATGAAACGTACGTTCAGGTAAAAAAGGCTAGCAACCAGGTCAATAAAAAAAAGGCAATCAATGCCCTGATTAATTAGTGCTTACCAACTCCTACGAAAGGCATGCACATTAAAGGAAAATCTACAATCAAGAAAAATCAAAACGAAATCTTTACAATTAATCTCATAATCACGGAAAGCTAATTATCCATTGGTCTTCTAACCGAAATCACACCAAACATTGGGGCCAATCTCGACCGTTAAACACAATCGTCAAACATCGAGAGAATCAACGTCGTTGGATCACCCTTCTCTCGCCTGAATCACGCAAAGATTTTTTCATCGTCCCCCCGATTTTGCCCTCCTTCATTAGCGCTAATCAGTCCCTCCCGACGACTCCCCTTGATCTCTCTGTTGCTTCCCTCGTCGCCACAACTCGGGGGCTAGATCGATGGCGTGAGGGGCCTTCTTCTCCCCGGAGGTGTTGCTGGCGCACACGGCGACCATGGGGCTGAGGGCTGGTGAGGTGTTGCGCCGTAGGCTGGGGAAGGAGAACCAACGCGGTGGGGATTTCGTCGTCTTTCGCCCGAGCGCCTTGTTGGATCCCTCGACCCCTAGGCCCAGCCCTGCAGCCAGCGATCGAGTCACATCTTCTTGGGGGCTCATCCTCCTCCCAGAGGACGACATCACAAGGGGTGTATGCGTGTTTGGCGACAGCGACTAGATTGACCTTGTTCCCCGACCTCTCCAGTATCTATGGGGAAGCTTGGGACTATCCTGCCACCAAAATTTGAGCTAGATGTCAAGGTGCGTGATGTAGGCT
Organism: Avena sativa; assembly: GCA_916181665.1. Taxonomy (NCBI): domain Eukaryota; kingdom Viridiplantae; phylum Streptophyta; class Magnoliopsida; order Poales; family Poaceae; genus Avena; species Avena sativa. The sequence goes on along the minus strand of OV702286.1, from coordinate 432,368,882 downwards.
GCGCAATGGAGGAGGCTGGGCGGCCCTGGGAGTGCGTGACGGCCGAGCATGATGCGAAGCCGACAGCCGGCAGGCAGGGTTTGGTTGGCAGGGGTCGAGGGAAAAATTAGTGAGGATGAAGATAGAGGAGGGGCAACGGCTTTTTCGTCTGATTCGGTATGATGAACTGTTCAGTTATTCCCTTCTTTATCGCTTTTGAGGTTCAGAATGTGTATCAAGGAAGATACCATAAGCCAATTATTATACAGAGTACCAATTTTTCTAGGTGGATCTTCGTTTTTGTCTGCTTTAGTTTCGTGGATTACAATTTCTATGACTCAACAAAGAGCTAAACCTTTTTTACTCTTTTTTGAACATCGGTATTCATTTGAATTTAATTTTTGCTGATGGTTACTATTTTCTCTATCCAGCTTCTGCTCCTCATTTTCAAAGTCTACTTCAGATCACGGATTGCTTGTGGCAAATGGAACATATGCGCTTGCTATCAGCAAATGTGTATAGTGCAGTTGCAGGTCAATAAATCTCAAGTAAAATTCAGCTTACCTTCTCTATTCACAAAGCAACATTACTGCTGAAATTTATTGTGGATCATAACACTGTCTTTTGTTTTGTACCAGTTTATAATGCACACCAGCTTCACTGTTAGGATCATGCCCAAGCACACGCAGTGCAGCAAAAACTATGAGTTGCTCGGCAATGTGAGCACCTTCGCTACAAGTGCACGTTGCAATGTTTCAGTTTTGTCGGTTCGAGTGAAACTTATGTATAGACAAGTATGACGGACAAGATTAGTTAGAAGCTATGAATGGGAGAAAATCACCCGATGTTCAAAACAAAAAGAGAATGGAGCCTGCAATTCTAATAAGTTGAGGGTTTAGATGGCGTTGCACACTTCTTTGTTGGCTGGCGCATACATGGCAACCTGGTGGTATTGGGATTGGAAGTTTACCGTATGAAACAAGTTATGTCCATGTCAAGCACGCAGGATTTTTTTAAACCGTATTCTACATCTCCTTTTTCAAATAAAAATATAATAAAAGGAAGGACCAAATTTGACTACCATATTCTACACTCCTTTTTTACCATATTCTATAAACATAGCTGTTTTTCTCAAGTTCTTCTATGAAATACAAAATAACTTGTACTTTTTAAACCTATCCTACATTAGGAACTTGGAATACAAAATGTGGGGAAAATATGAATGGTCTGGCTGGCTTTGTTTTTACCATGGCACAGGTAAATGCATCATCGAGCTACACAAAAAGTTTGCAGTCATAGCAATCATGATGAAGTTCAGAGTTGTTTGCCGGAAGTTGTATGATTAGGTGAGATATGATCTTAGAGATATTGCATTTCCGACTTCCCTGCCAGATCCTCTAGGAAAAAAGAGGCGTCCTAAACCCACACGGAAAGATAGGATTCTGTATCGTAGGTGTTTCAGTTATTGTTTTTTGAACCATGATTTAATTCATATATGTGAGCAACAAGTTCAGCAATTATTACAGGGCTACGATCAAAACTGATTTCCTCACCAAGGAGGTGCACTTCGAGGACATGCTCTTCTTCACTCTACAAGTAAGAATTTAGTGTTGTTGTGTGATGCTCTCCTCTGATTTATCAATGTACAGTTTATGTTGCATGACTGTTGTAAACCTAGCATGATCTGCAAGTTTGTTTTGTCTAGATACTTCATTTGACCTGTCAACGTTGTTGGTTTTGTTGATTTTCGTTGTGTCTTAGGTAAATGAGTGTGCTGGAGTTAATTTGTAAGATAGAGATATTAGAGCATTAGAGTCATAACCAATACCATTTAGATGGAGAATAGAGTGGATATATATAGCATTGTTTTACCATTAAAATTTACCATTTTTGGCCTGCTAGATTTCTTATTCAAGGGTAAAAAGAATAATCTATAACAAGAGAATCATGAGCTTGAGAGATAACACCGTTAGAGGGGCTACGAGCATCGATTTTAGGTCCTATGAGTGAAACCGAACTACTTACAAGAATGGTAGACGAACATAATGTGTTGAGTGAAACCATATGGCTTACAAAAATGGCAGAAGAACAAGATGTGTTCATTAGTTTCATGCTTGCCACGTCTATCCCAGTTAGACCTTATTGAAAACTTATTGTTAACCATTGTGCATGCATGCACGTGCTATTGAATTTCTGCATGGCAGTACATGGAATTCTTTGTTTTAACCTGTACTATTAATTAAAAAAATATTTAATTCGTTGTACGTGTGTCAAAAAGATGTAGAGAATTGGTTGGAGAAAACAGAGTCGACCGGGATATGTAAGTTTTGTCTCAAATCGTGTGAATTATTTACATAAGCTCTAGCTGCATACTGATAATTTTCTATAAAAACCTTTTTCGTGTTATCTAATGCTAGCTAGGTTTTATTTTTTTTCAACTACAAAATGCGCATATAGTATTTAGCTTCCTGAAACAAACACATTTTATTCTTGCCGTTGTGAGTGCACTATTATTTGGACGGAAAATATTGCCAGATTGTTGTGTCCATGTAAAATATTGCTAATTTTCATGTTCCCCACTTAGATATTTGTTACACAAGTATATGCTTCCCAAATATACTACCAAAGCCAGTTTAAAAGGTGCTATTTAGAGTTGCTTCAATTATTATTCCATTGATCTAAATTTGTATCTTTTGTCTTCTTTTGTAGGGTGATCAGGCTTCACGTGGATGTTTTCGAAGAACTACATGTGTCATTTCCAGCGATGATGGAACCTACATGTGTCATTTTCCCTCCCTGGAGATGTTTCTAAAGAACTCACCATTTTTGTTCTAGGTTATGGGCATGTCTGGTGGTGGAGAAGGGTCTTTGGACGATTCGTCAATGACTTTTCTCTCCTTATGTTTTGATGTTAATTGTCGGTAACTCCTTTTAGTTTTTCTCTTTAATTAAATGGGTAGAGTGCCCGCAGTTCCCATAAAAAAGGAAAGCTGAAGATGGCCAGAAAGAGGCATCAGTTGCTCTCTTCATAGTTGAATCAAGGGGCAAAATAGCTCTTGAATGAGTTCCATGAACAAGAGCCTTGACCAATCGAAAGATTCAATAAAAGGGACGGTGGTGCTGAGGCGGATGATGGAGAAGGATCTTCTCAGGTCATCTCTATAAGAAGGTATGACATGAACTCCATGATGGCAGTATTGACATATACCAATTCACCTAAAAATATGAATCTTTGGAATAAGCAAAATTAGGATTGTAGTATATTGATATTTTGCTATTTGTTCCGTAAAAAGAAGATATACTAATAAAAAGATCAATGTTTTTAACTTTAGATAATTTATTAAGACCTAAAGTGTCACCTAGAAAAGCTACAAAAGAAAAGCATGTACTAAAGACAAAACCTCAATTACATAGTTATTATTTGCATGACTCTATAGAAGTTTCACAGGGGAAAATGCATATGAGAAATTTGTACTTTGCTACTATGAGCACTGGTTGCATTTCTTCATGATTAGATAATCAAGATTCATACATAAGGGTAGTTCCTTGTTGCAGACATTCACTAGATTGAAGGATATAGAGAAATATTTTCTATGTTTAGGATGATAAATTTTGAGATTAACATTTTTATTGCAGAACTCTAAACCTCACACTATATTCTTCTTTCTTCTCGGTTGAGCTGAAATGGTCCTTTATGAAGAAAGAGAAATAGGGGCTACTTTCAGGAGTTGAGAATAAGATACGGGACCACGACAAGCTTCTGAAAAAGTAAAAAACTCTCCCTCTGAGCTACTCAACAGCTACCGTATGATTAAGAAGGCATCATGAAGCATGATCTAAACAAGGATGCTAGTTGATGTTAAAGATCCTAAAATAATTAGCAAAGTTTATATTTCTTATGGATTATATATATTTTACCTTCTGGACTGATATGTATTTTGAGAGAGTGGACTATTGAATGTTGTGGTGTTGGTTCGCCTTCCTTCAAACAGACTACCATTCTCAGAAATGGATTTTTTACTGTATTTTTGACTCATTCGTGAATAAGTGTACGGTGTATGTTAATCAATCCTATAGTATGAAGAAATATGTTTTCATATTTTTTGAGGGTAAAGTGTTTTAGTAGGCGCCAACTTGCAAGGAGTTATTTTCTCTGAATGGGTAAAGATGTGAAGTCAATGTTAAACATGGAGTGAACCCGGAAATGAAGCCATGCGCACGTGCACATCGCGTACACACAAAAATACACTATATGAACTACAAGAAAAAGCTTAAGTCGTTGGCTTCAGGCGGAGCATAAAGAGTAGACGGACATAAAGATGACGGTTTGAGCAGATAGATAGGACGTCTAGATAATCTCAGCTAATAAGTAGTCAGACACTTGGTTTCTATGCATAAAGATGAGATTACCTCTTACCAAAATACAACCGAAAGAAATTGAAATCTAAAAGATTTTGTGATACTATATAACTATAGTTTAATACATGTAGTTTCACACTTCACATGTGCAATGGAACGACATTAGAGAAACCATAGCAACACACGGGCACTCAACTAGTGGTCATGAAACACCATTTTCACGTGTTGAAGGAAGACAACAATTGTGCACTCAAGGCAAAGAAAATGTAAATCTGAAGTTAAGATAAACAAGATATGGATCAAGCGAGTGAATCCACATGCCAATTTCGCGAGGAGATGGCTCTCTTAGCTAATAAGTACAAGGGTACCATGTGGCATGCGAGAAGATGTTAAAGTTGCAATTGTCGCTTTCTTTTTCTCTAAGTTATTTACCTAAGGATGTTTGTACATCTTTCGTATTTCTATGGCATATCTATATCTATAACTAACAATAAAGGAAGGAGAATTTCTCTGTTCCTACATTTTTTAGACAGTTTACTCTTTCACTGAACCATGTATTACCACCAAAACACCTGTAAGTCAAAAAAACTATTTGTCCTAAAAAACTACATAAAAGAAATACTTTGTTCCGCTAAAAAAGTACTACTACTATGGACAGAGAAAACTAACAACTTATACTCCGCTACATACATGTTGACAATCAGATTGTTTTTTTCCTCCATTAAAACCAAGAAAAACATGTGCCAACCATGAGCGTGTTGTTGTAATTGATGTGTGGGGCAATTGGCATGAGCAGCTGATACGTTGCAAACGTATCTATAATTTTTGATGTTTCATGATTATTTTATATCTACTTTCTTATATTTTGTTCACACTTTGGAGTACTTTTACACATTTTCTGGAACTAATCTATTAACAAGATGCCACAGTGCCATTTGTCTGTTTTCTTCTGTTTTTGGTTCCAGAAAAGTCAGAAAATGAATATTTTTGGAATTGGACCGGACAAAAGCCAAAATCGATATTTCACCGAAAGACTCACGGAGCCAGAAGACGAGACAGAGAGGGGCCAGGGGCTAGCCACACCATGTGGTGGCGCGGGTCCCCTTGGCCGCACCACCAGGTGGTGTGGGTCCCTAGTCCACCCTCTGACATCGCCCTTTCGCCTATAAGAAGCCTCCGATGCAGAAACCCTAAAGAATCAAGCCTCCAGCCATGAAAAGTTCCGCAGTGCGGCCACCACCGAAGGGGAGATTCGGGGGATAGAAAGTCTCTATTCCGGCACCCTGCCGGGATGAGGAAGTGCCCCCGGAGCCGTCTCCATCGATCTCCACCACCATCTCCATCGCCGTTGTTGATTCCCATGATGATGAGGGAGTAGTTCTTCCTCGAGGCTAAGGGTTCTACCAGTAGCTATGTGTTCATCTCTCTCTATGCATGATCAGAGTGTGATCATGAGCTTTGTAATCAAATAGATCTACCTTGCTACTCAAGTGCTTTAATAGATCTCTTCTCTCCCCATGTGTGTAAAAGTGACAGCGTGCACACCGTGTGACACTTAGGCTAGAGATTACAAATACTTATTATGAGTTATATTTGGAGTTGGATGTTTCTATGAAATTGTGGTGTTTGTTGGAACCATCTAGTACTCATGGTGACAATGTGGGGTTATCTAGATGGGAAAAGCGAACTTTAAGGTGTGTTGTTATAGCCCTACCATGGATTAGAGTGTCCAACTGGAGAGTAGTTCGGAGTAGTATCATAAAGAGAAGACATTTATATGAGAGTGTTCACTAGTGAAAGTATGATCCCTAGGCCTTGTTTCTAAGCATTGAAACACCATTTTCAACTAGATCGGTTACATGTTTGCTTGCTTCCATCTTTATTTCCGATTGCCTTTAGTTTTTCCCGCGTCAACCACGCTCCATCAAAGCTCTTTTCTGGCACCGTTACCACTTATAATTATCCATACCACTTGTATTCCACTATCTCTTCGCCGAACTAGTGCACTAATGGCTCAGTATTGATGTAGAGCTCGTTGGGAACCCCAAGAGGAAGGTATGATGAGCACAGCAGCAAGTTTCCCTCAGTTATGAAACCAAGGTTTAATCGAACCAGTAGGAGCAAGGAAACACGCCAAAGGTGTTGCTAGCTGAGCCTTGGCAGGGCGCACTACCGGTGCTAGTAGCAACGTGGAGACCTGCACGACACAACCACAGAACTCTGTCCCCAACTTGCGATGAGGTTGTCAATCTCACCGTGTTTTGCTGAAAACAAAGGATTAAACGTATCGAATGGAAGGAAGTATTAGTTTGGAGAAAGTAAACACAAAGAAGTAAACAGTTTGTAGATTGTATGTAAAAGAAAAGGACCGGGATCCATAGTTCACTAGAGGTGGCTCTCCTTAAGATAGATAACATGCTGGGTGAACAAATTACAACGGGGCAATTGACAAACATCGAGAAAGCATACAAGCATATACTAAACATCTTGACTCCTTTGGAACTTGATTGGGCATTACAACATTATACATAGACCGCCATCAACTGCATCTATGACTAATAATCCACCTTCAGGTTATCATCCGAACCCCCTCCAGTATTAAGTTGCAAGCAACAGATTATTGTTTTATGAATTGCGTGTAATGTAAACAATACGATTGTTCTATGAACAAAGGATTGTTGTTTTCTCCCTAGTAGCAATAGCACATCTAGTACCTTAGAGTTTTCTGTCACTTCCCCAGATTACCAGAGGCATGAACCCACTATCGAGCATAAATACTAACTCTTGGAGTTGCTAGCATCTACTTGGACAAGATAGCTACTAACAACAGAAAGCATGCAAGATCACAAATAACAAAGACATGATAGAAACAATAATCAATCTGAAATAGCATCTCAATATCCATCGGATCCCCGCAAACACAACATGCAAAATTACAAATAGATGATCTTGATCATGAACGGAGCTCACATGATCGAAACATGATAGCACAAAGGAGGAGAACCAGCCATCTAGCTACTACATGGATCCGTAGTCCAAGGATGAACTATTGACGCATCACACCGGAGGCTTGCATGATGATGAAGAAGGCCTCCAGGGTGAATTCCCCTCTCCGGCAGGGTGCCGGGAAGAGCTTCAGATCCCTCTCGATCTAGGGATGGAGATGACAGCGGCTACAGACTCTTTCGTGGATTTTTGATCGGGTACTTAGGGTTTTCGTCCCGAGGGCATCTTATAGGCAGAAGGAGAGGCCGAGGGGGTGCTGGGGTCGGCCAGACCACCCCCTGGCGCAGGCCAGGCCTGGCCGCGTGGCCAGGTGGTGTGGCCGCCCCCAGCCCTTCTCCGTCTCATATTCTGGCATCTGATGACTTCCGGAAAAATAGGCACTTTGGCTTTTGTTCCGTCCAATTCCGAGAATATTCATTTTCTGACTTTCCTGGAACCAAAAACAGCAGAAAATAGGCAGCTGGCACTGTGGCTCTTGTTAATAGGTTAGTCCAAGGAATCATATGAAAAGTAGTCCAAAGTGTGGACAAAACACAAGAAAGTGGATAAAACCAAGCATGGAACATCAAAAATTATAGATACATTTGCAATGTATCAACATCCCCAAGCTTAACTCCTGCTCATCCTCGAGTAGGTAAGTGATAAAAAGAAAGAATAATTTTTGAGGTGACATGCACCATCAAAGACTTGATCAAAGTATTTGTAAAACATTCAAAGCTAGGATCATAGTACTTCAATCATAACATGAAAGACAAAGTTCTCGCAATAAGACAAAGAAACTATGATGCAACATGAAAAGGCACAAACAAAAGATTCATGAATAACAATGCTTTGCAATACGTTTGTTTGTTTCACATGAAGAAAACATAGCATAATAGTATTCAGCTTGTCCCTCATAGAGTAGCAAATATAAATGCATAGGACACCTTCAAAGTTCATAAGAGTGACTAGATACAAATAGTTTAAAACAAGCAATATCAAGGTATGCATCAATCAACTAGTCTTGGGACAATGCACATAGAACTAAGAATGGACACTATGCTCTCAAAGTAGGTGCATAAAGGTAGAAGGTGGAGACTCAATATAATGGTGGAAGAAAGGCCTTTATAAAAAGAAGTAGGGATTCAAGTCCCATAAAGAGCTTCCAAAAATTATGGTACTTAATTTTTCAGCTCTCATTGCCCCTATCATAAGCATCTTTAAGGTGATTAAGGTTAAAGTGACACAACTAAGAGGATATTCTTGACAAGTTATAAACTGAAATCTCATGCCCCTTACTTACAAAGACCGAAGCTCATGCTACTCAACTTTAGTCACGAGTAAGCTCTTGTCATTGTAAGTACATGTGTATCATAAAGAACCGCAAACGGGGTACCCCTTGCACATGATACATGAGCTATCCCATAATCAAAATGACAAGGCAAGCAGACAATGAGCATCTCAGCGATCTTTTTATTTGCTATTTGCATAGGTTTTTATTGAGGATGCTTCATAGAGTGATCATTATGGTGATGCTGCAAGTTTCCACCATGATTAGGCATGGCTTAGGCTAGCGGCCCAGGCGTTTCTCTAGCACACATACAAACTCCATGATCTTACAAGTTCCACTTTTATTTCACACCGCTGGGATCCATAAGCAAAAGAACATGATATCAACGGGGTACAAAGTACAAGTGCAATGTTGAAAGCGTTCCCCATGATACATGGTTCTGATAATTTCAACTTATAAAGCGCAAGCATATACGCAGCACAAAAGGACCCAATGGTTCAAGTTTATTAAATGCAAAAAGTAAAGTGTGCCATCAAGTTCGTGAGAGCTTTAATCACTAGTTTTCTCATAACAAGTTTAATTTGGAAGGTAAACAAAAGCATGAATATACTTGGAATAGCATAAGCTAGTAGGTAGGTATGGTGGACTCTTTGGAATAACTTGGTTTAGTGAGTTGGATGCATGAGTGGAACTCATACTTGGTTGTGGAGGCTAGCAAAAGACTGGGAGCGACAAACTAAGAGAGCAATAATGGCCATAATCATGCAGAGCGACAAAACATCATTGATCAAAGCATAAAGTGATACTACAATTTGAAAACTAAAGGATCATAAAGGCTATGGTGACTTGTTATAGTCATAACATGGTGTGAGCATGCGCCAAGTCAACCCAAATAAAGCATCAAAGGAGAATACCACTATACTATGCTTTAATATGCTAAAACAACGCATGATTCATCCAAGGCACATTAAGCAATCTCAATTGTTTATAACAAGTCATGCTACAACAAAGAATACTAAGCATAAAGCCAAAACAATATCAAGCATGGCATGACAAAGCATAGGCCACAGTCAAAAACAAGCTCTTTTTACCACATAAGCATGAACTTTCCTACTCTTTTCCAAACCAAACCAAACTATTTGCAAACCAATGTATGAAAGAGGGGGTCCAACCAATTTATTCAGAAAACTAAGAAAAAAAAGCAAATGAAAAACCAAAATGAAAACAAAAAAGAAGACGCTCCAAAAAACAACAGAATTGTGCATGAAACAATAAAAATGAAGCGTTTGGAAGAACCTTGGATTTTTATTGATGAAGAGGGGGATGCCTTGGGCATCCCCAAGCTTTGACGCTTGTACTTCTTGGATATTTCTTGGGGTGACACGCGTGGCATCCCCAAGCTTGAGCTTTAGTCCATCCTTCATCTCATTACTCATTCCTTCCATACACCTGAAATTTTTCCTTCATACAAAACTTCACACAATCTTTATTAGCAACATTAGTGCACTCAAGATAAATAAGTCCTAAGGTTCAGTTCTAACACAAAATAAACTCCCATTATAACACTAGCTACAGTAGCACTTCCCTCAAAAAGCTCAATTCCCCAAAAGAACTCAAAAAGGAACCAACAAGAAGCAAATGCAGAAAATGGCAGAAATCTGTCAAAACAGACCAGCAGGTAAAGACGATTTTTTCGAAGAACTTATGTTGCTTAAATCAAAAAGTGTTGAACTAATGAAAGTTAGATAACAACCTGGGGCATAAGCACAAAAATTCACGCCTCAAAAAGACGTTCAGAGATTTTACACGAATGTTTACGGTGAAGCACAGAAATCTGTTTCGGGGCAGCAACTTTTCCAATCATTACTTCTCTCTCATTAGAGGTTACTCTTGGCACAAAAAGCAAATAAAAAGTATAAGGAGCAGTTATTACTAAAGTAATAACTTTCAAGACTCATCTAAAACTTTTGGGTTATCTGCCAATAAGTACTTTTTTTAACGCCTTTAAGTTAGGCATAAGAAGCAAGAAAGAGAATCAAGTGTTCTCAAATGAAGAAGCATTAAGACCAAATTTTGTTTTCATAGGAGAGGCAAAAGAAATCTTCTCTCTCTTCTTGGGGAAGTGTTCTATACCTTTCTTGAGTTGGAGTTGATATTTAATGGTGCCTTCTTTCATATCAATAATGGCACCAACAGTTATAAGAAAAGGTCTTCCCAAAATAATAGGACAAGAAGCATTGCATTCAACATCCAAAACATAGAAATCAACGGGGACATAGGCATTGTTAACCATAATAAGAATATCATTAAGACTCCCCATGAGTTTCTTTTTAGCATTATCATCAAGTGGGACATTCAAATAACAATCTTCAAGAGGAGGCAAATCAAGCCTATCATAAATCCTTCTAGGCATAATAGAAACACTACTATCAATATCACATAAAGCTTTGAAATCAAAGTCATTCACTTTCATATTAATGATGAGTTCCCAACCATCTTCTTGTTTTATAGGAATAGAAGCTTTATGTTTCATCTTTTCTTCTTTAATCTTTATGAGAGCATCAGTAATGTGTTTTGTAAAGGCCATGTTCATAACACTAGCATTAGAACTTTTAGCAAGCTTTTGTAGGAACTTAATAACTTCAGAGATGTTGCAACCATCAAGATCAAAATAATAATTATCATTTAAAGTAGTAGAACTATTACTAGCCTCAACACTAGTGGTGGTAATAGTAGAAACATTAATTTTTCTAGCAATTTCATCTTCTCTTTCCCACTTAGCATGTAATTCAGCTAATAGTCTAATATTTTCATCAATTCTTACTTGTATGGCATTAGTAGCTGCAAATGGATTATCATTAGTTTCAGGTTTAGCAGCCATCTTATTCAAAGAAGATTGAGCTTCAGCCAAAGATGCTATTTTCCTTTCAGCATTAGAGAGTTTTTCCTCAATAGTTTTATTGAAAGCAGTTTGTTTACCAATAAAGTCTTTAAGCATAACTTCAAGTTCAGAGGGTGCACTCCTATTATTGTTGTAAGAATTTCCATAAGCATTACTATTGTTGGGAGGATATGGCTTATAATTATTGTTACCAAAATTACTCCTATAGGCATTATTGCCAAAATTATTATTTCTTATGAAGTTCACATCAACTTGCTCTTCTTGAGCAACCAAAGAGGCTAAAGGAACATTATTTGGATCAATATGGGCTTTCCCATTAACAAGCATAGACATAATAATATCAATCTTATCACTCAAGGAGGAGGTTTCCTCAACAGAATTTACCTTCCTACATTGTGGAGCTCTCTCAGTATGCCATTCAGAATAATTAACCATCATATTATCCATAAGTTTTGTTGCAGCACCCAAAGTGATGGTCATAAAGGTACCTCCAGCAGTAGAATCCAATAGGTTCCTTGAAGAATAGTTCAATCCTACATAAAAAGTTTGGATGATCATCCAAGCAGTCAGTCCATGAGTGGGACAATTCTTTACCAAAGATTTCATTCTTTCCCAAGCTTGAGCAACATGTTCAGTATCAGATTGTTTAAACTTCATTATTTCACTTCTCATAGATATAATCTTAGCAGGTGGATAGTATTTTCCAATGAAAGCATCTTTGCATTTAGTCCAAGAATTAATACTATTCCTAGTTAGGGAATTCAACCATTCTTTAGCTTTTCCTCTCAAAGAGAAAGGAAACAATTTTAGCTTAATAATATCACCATCTATATCCCTATGCTTTTTCATCTCACAAAGTTCAACAAAGTTATTTAGATAGGCAGCAGCATCTTCATTACCAATACCAGAAAATTGTTCTCTCATCACAAGATTGAGTAAAGCAGGTTTTATCTCAAAGAAAGTATCTTCAGGCACAGGTGGAGCAATAGGTGTGCTCATAAAATCATTGTTGTTGGTGCTAGTGAAGTCACACAACTTAGTGTTTTCAAGGGTAGTCATTTTTTTGTGTTTTCAAATAAGAAAGCAAACTAGTAAAACAATTTTTTGTGTGTGTTTTTGATAAAGAAACAAGCAAACAAAGCAAAAGAAACTAAGCAAAACAAAAATAACAAAGTAAAGAGATTGGTTATGAGGGACTCCCCTTGTGAAGATGTCCTTGACTCCCCGGCAACGGCGCCAGAAAAATGCTTGATGGCTCAGTATTGATGTAGAGCTCATTGGGAACCCCAAGAGGAAGGTATGATGAGCACAACAGCAAGTTTCCCTCAGTTATGAAACCAAGGTTTAATCGAACCAGTAGGAGCAAGGAAACACCCCAAAGGTGTTGCTAGCTGAGCCTTGGCAGGGCGCACTACCGGTGCTAGTAGCAACGTGGAGACCTGCACAACACAACCACAGAACTCTGTCCCCAACTTGCGATGAGGTTGTCAATCTCACCGTGTTTTCCTGAAAACAAAGGATTAAACATATCGAATGGAAGGAAGTAATAGTTTGCAGAAAGTAAACACAAAGCAGTAAACAGTTTGTAGATTGTATGTAAAAGAAAAGGACCAGGATCCATAGTTCACTAGAGGTGGCTCTCCTTAAGATTGATAACATGCTGGGTGAACAAATTACAGCGGGGCAACTGACAAACATCGAGAAAGCATACAAGCATATACTAAACATCTTGACTCCTTTGGAACTTGATTGGGCATTACAACATTATACATAGACCGCCATCCAACTGCATCTATGACTAATAATCCACCTTCAGGTTATCATCCAAACCCCCTCCAGTATTAAGTTGCAAGCAACAGATTATTGCTTTACGAATTCCGTGTAATGTAAACAATACGATTGTTCTATGAACAAAGGATTGCTGTTTTCTCCCTAGTAGCAACAACACATCTAGTACCTTAGAGATTTCTGTCACTTCCCCAGATTACCAGAGGCATGAACCCACTATCGAGCATAAATACTAACTCTTGGAGTTGCTAGCATCTACTTGGCAAAGATAGCTACTAACAACGGAAAGCATGCAAGATCACAAATAACAAAGACATGATCAAAACAGGTTTTTGGACACTTCCCGGTGGGATTTGTCCAGATTGTCCGCTCATGAGAAGTGGGCAACTTCTCCGGACACTCAGAACAGGTTTTTGGACACTCCCCCGACACTTCCCGGATTCTGGCTGTAAACTTGGCCAGGCCGGAGTGTCCGGCTGGTCTCACCCGGAGTGTCCGGCTGGGCCAGACTGTCTGGCTGGTTCTGGCCGGACTGTCCGGGTCAAGTGGCTCCCAACGGCTCCATTTCCAGGGGGCCTATATAAATGCCCCTTCTTCTACCTTGGAAGCTGCTCGTCCATCTCAAGAACTCCAGCACCATTAGAGCCACCAAATCCACAAGATCTCCTCACTCAACCATCCAAAGTCATTGATCTTTGGAGAATCGAAGGAGGATGCCTTGATCTACATCTTCACCAAGAGAGATCTTCATTTCCCCCTCATTCACTTGAGGGCCCCTTGCTCTACTGTTTCATTGGAAACCCTAGCTTGTGATTTGGTTCTTACTAGCTTGTCTTTGATTGTTTGACAGCTAGCTTGTACTTGGGAGCCTCCAATTAAGTTGTGGATGTGTGCCCCAAACTCGTTGTAAAGGTGCCGGCATCCACCTCGAAGGTTGCTGTATAGTGGAAGAGGTGAATCGAACCCTTTGGGGTGAGGTTCATCGGAGAACAAGGGAGGCCTCTCGTGGCGTTGGTGGTTTGAAACCACCCCCTCTCCAAACGTAGACGTACTTCCCCTCAAAAGGAAGGAACTACGGGAAACAAATCCTTGTGTCTCCGTGTGCTTCACTTTGGTTACTTCTATCCTTTACCGCACTTTGCTTATCTAGTCATTGCATAGTTTGTGCTTGTTTGTCATATAGGTAAATTCACCATAGTTGCATAATCTAGAGAATTTACCTTTCATGTCAAACCCTAAATTGAAAAGGAGTAAAATTTGAAGTAGCACCTATTCACCCCCCTCTAGGTGCCCATACGATACTTTCAATTGGTATCAGAGCCTCGGCTCTTTATTCGGGCTTAACCGCCTAAGAGATTATGGGCAACCCAGAGGAGGGGGAAAGTGAGGCTAGCCATTCGGTGACCATGGTAGATCTCAAGAAGTTGGAAACAAGCTTGAGCTCTACCTTGGGCAATGAAATCCAACAGTTGCGTCAACTTGTTGAGAAACTTGTTAGGGATAAGCAAACCTCACCTCCTCCCTCTCCAGAGGAAACACCACCAAACCCAAAGGCTAATGCTCCGGCTAAGCCTTTGGATGAAGTGGTGGGGGATGAACATAATTCCACTAACTCCACCACCAAAAAGGGTGATGGGAAGGAAGAGTTCCATACTGTTCCCGGATGGTACTCTCCCGACCCTCCTATCCCTCATCCACATATAAATAATAGAGGAGACCCACCTAAGTTAGTTGTACATACTTTTGCTCAATGGCAAGTGTTAATGAAATCTAATGTGCGCAGCTCTTGCATTGATTTGTGGAATATTATTGAAGAAGGACTCAAAATGGAGGATCCGACCAACTTGACAAGAAGAGAAGTGGTCAATAGCCAACTCAATGTGACTGCCTTGCATATGATCCAACTTGGGGTGGGGACAAAGGATTTTCCCCACATTGAGCACTACAACACCACCAAGGAATCTTGGGATGCTCTCATTGACTTTGTCGTTGGCAATGAGAGTATGAGGAGAAATAGATATGATGCCTTAAGCAATGAGGCCGAAGGTTTCTTCATGAAGGATGGTGAGGATCATGAAGACATGTATCAAAGACTCAAATCCACAGCCACCGCTTTCAGGAATGTTGGCGCCTCTCACATTGATGATGCTTGGATCAAGAGGAAGTATGTGAGTGCACTCATGCCTTTCGAGCCTACTGACTTGAAGAGTCTCCAAGGAAGACACAACTACCATCTCATGACCTCCAATGAAGTGATGAAGAGATGTCCGCCTTCAAGGTTGCTGCCAAGAATGCCAAAGACGCCTGTGCTCGTGCCATTGGAATGAGTAGTGGTGTCAACCTTGCCTTGAAGGCCAAGGTTGTGGAGTATGATGAAGATGAAGGAAGTGATGAGGGACCTTCAATGAGCCACCCCGAAGATGTCAATATTGCTCATGGTGAATACATGGCCTTCTATGCAAGAAACTTTTGGAAAGATCCCGCCAAGGCCAAGATGGAAATGCAACGAAGAAGCAACCCCAATGGGAGAAGAGACAATGGGTCCAAGTTGATAACTTGTTTCAATTGTGGTGACCGCTATCACTTCGTTGCGGCTTGTCCCTATGAGAAAAGAGAAGACCATGGGGGTAAACTTGTGTTGAAGAAGACCTCCAAAGCTCCCTACAAGAAACCCTTCATCAAAAGGAACCCAACCAACAAGAAGCCGGGAGAAATTGTCTTAATCACACATGAAGAGTACTCCCCCGATGATGATGATGAAGATGAATAAGAGGATACATCAAGTGGTGTGGCGGCTCTTGCCACTACCTCTACCCCATCATTCTCCCTCTTCGACTCTCCAAATGAGAATATCTCCAACAAGAACGTCACTTGCCTTATGGCAAGAGGAACGGAGGTATTATCATCAACGCACTCCACCTCCCTAATCAATGATGATGATTTTTATGATGAGTTGTCTCTTGAGGTCAAAAAGGAATTAGTTGCTTTTGATGTGTTCATGAACAACTTGCAAGGGGAACATAAGAAACATGTTGTGGACCTCTTAAATCAACTTGCCCACACACAAGAACTTCTAGATGAGAGATGTCAATTAGGGAGAGAGCACATGATTGAGGTAGAAGCTCTAAATAATGCCCTAGAAGAAGAACAAGAAACTAGATTATCTCTTGAAACTAAACTAGAGGGTCTTGATGATGCAAATGATCTCATTATTGATAAACTCATCAAGGAACATGATCATGCTATTGCTAAATATAAAAAGGCTAAAAAGGACAAGATTGAGTTTGATGCTGTTCATAAAAAACTTGCCGAGGACTTTAGGTCACTTGACAAGGCTCACAAGGCCTTGGAAGGTGAACTCTTGTCGCTCATAAAGTCTCGTCAAAATCTTCAAACTCAATTGATCAATACTCCCTCACCTAGTACGTTCAGTCCTTCTAGTTGTACAAATACACTTGAAGAACATGCTAGGTTGAAGGGGGAGCTAGCTAAGACCTCCTTTCCAAAAGGAAATAAGTCTATTGATGATCTCTTGAGCAAGCAAAGGTCAAATGGTGAAAAAGGGGGCATTGGTTTTATCCCTAAAGCCAAGAAGAAAAAGAACAAGAAGAAGAAGAAGGCCAAGCCCGCCCAAGAAAAGAACAAGGTCATTGTGGGAAGTAAGACCGCAAGTGGCAAAACTATGTCTCATGATGATTTTGCGGGTAGTGCTAACCCTCATTATGTTTTAATGCGTGATTATTATGGTGATGTGTATGCACAATATGTTGGCCCATTTGATGGTTATATTGCATGGTCTATTTGGGTTCCCAAGACCCTTGTTGCTAACAAAAGAGGACCCATTGAAAAATGGGTACCTAAAAACTAGTTTGATCTTTTGTAGACCTATGCTTCCGGAGGGTCAAAATGGGTGCTTGATAGTGGATGCACAAGTCATATGACCGGAAGCGCATGTAGTGTCAAGGAGTTGAGACCAAATGTTGATCAAATATCCGTGACATATGCTGACAAGTCAAAGTCTAAGGTAATGGGTTTCGGCAAAGTTGTGGTTGCACACGATATCACTCTCGTGGACGTCATGCTTGTTGAGACCCTTGGCTATAATTTACTTTCAGTCTGTGCTCTTGGAAAGATGGGTTTTGCTGTCTTTATTGATAATGATATTGTGATCCTCATGTGGAGCAAGTCTCTAAAGGTTGCTTTCGTTGGGTACATCGAGAATGACTTGTATGTGGTGGAATTCTCATGGGAAACCACTACAAGTCCAATGTGCCTATTCGGAAAGGCCGATGTGGGTTGGCTATGGCATCGCCGTCTAGCCCGTGTCAACATGAGAACTTTGCAAAGCCTCCACAAGGATGGTCATATTGTTGGACTAAAAGAAAATGTTTGCTTTGCCAAAGATCATATTTGCTAGGCATGTGTTGAAGGAAAGATGCATGATTCTCCCCACAAGCCAAAGAACTACATCAAGTACAAGAGGATCTTGGAGCTCCTTCATGTGGATTTCTTTGGTCCTCCGTCTCATGTGAGTCTTGGTGGGAAGAAATATTGTTTGGTGATTGTTGATGACTACTCAAGATACACTTGGGTATATTTCTTCAAGTTAAAAAGTGAGACCCAAGAGAACTTCATTGACTTCATCAACATGGCTCAACGTCAACATAACGTCCAAGTGTTAACAATAAGAATTGACAATGGTACCGAGTTCAAGAACTACACATTAAATGGATTTCTTAGTGATGAGGGAATAAAACATCAATATTCCGCTGCATATACCCCTCAACAAAATGGTGTAGCTAAGAGGAAGAACCGGACTCTTATTGACATGGCAAGGACTATGTTGGCAGAATTTAAATCTCCATACAATTTTTGGGCTGAAGCTATCTCCACCGCATGCCATGCATCAAACCGTCTCTACCTCCGCAAAGAATTAATCAAGACTCCATATGAAATCCTTACCGATAACAAGCCTAACATTTCTTACTTCCGGGTATTCGGATGTAAGTGCTTCTATTGCATTAAGGGCACTCGTTTATCCAAGTTTGATTCCAAAGCATTAGAGGGTATTTTTGTTGGTTATGGTCTCGAATCCCACACTTATAGAATCTATGACAAGCTCTCAGGAAATGTCATAGAATCTTGTAGTGTGGTGTTTGAAGAATATGATGGTCCCCAAGCGGGGTGTGTTGATGTTTGTGATGTAGATGCTGAAATGCCTCAGGATGCCATAGTAAGAATGGGTGCGGGTTTTATCCGCCCTGTTGAGGAACACTTTATGGTGGATCGAGAAGAATTATGCTCTACTCAAGTTGATCCCTCATCTTCACAACTTCAACAAGCTACTGTCGAGGAGGACATTGAGCCATGCCAAAGACAAGTTGTGGACCCTCAACCTACTGATCAAGAAGAAACCTCTAGCCAGGAGTTACTTGAATCTCCATTTGCCAGAATGTCTAGTGGTGCGAAGGCTATTACACAAGGAAGATCTATAGAAACTGCCATAAGGAAAGCTCAATGCCTGTCTAGGAGTATGCTTGATCAAGACCAAGGTCAATCTTTGCCTCTTACAGAAGAGAATAATTCCAATGATGATCAAGGTCAAGTTGATGGTCAAGACGAGGACCAAAATGATGAAGTGATCCCCCCAAGAAACAACAAGGAGATCGAAACTCGTCGCCAAGCTAGAATGGATAGAATATTGGAATTAAGAGACCACACTCTTAAGAATGTGGTAGGAGATCTAAGAAGAGGGATATCTACTCGAGCACAACTGAAGAACTTTGGTGAGCACCAAGCACACATTTCCATGGTGGAACCAAATAAAGTATGGGAAGCTCTTGAAGATTCGGATTGGTTGGATGCAATGCACAAAGAGCTCAACACCTTTGAGAGAAACAAAGTATGGAAGTTAGTGGAAAAGCCAAAATATTGCCACAATGTTATAGGCACCAAGTGGATTTTCAAGAACAAGCAAGATGAGCATGGAATTGTGATAAGGAACAAGGCAAGATTGGTTGCACAAGGGTTCTCTCAAATTGAAGGCATTGATTATGGAGAGACTTATGCACCTGTGGCTCGCCTTGAGTCCATCCGTATCCTTCTTGCTTATGCGGCACATCATAAATTTAAACTACAACAAATGGATGTAGAAAGTGCATTTCTTAATGGTCCATTGCATGAGTTGGTATATGTGAAACAACCCCCGGGATTTGAGGATCCCAACTTTCCAAACCACGTCTACAAACTCGATAAGGCACTCTATGGGCTCAAGCAAGCCCCACGCACGTGGTATGAGCACCTTAGAGACTTGTTGTTAGATTGTGGGTTTGTGGTTGGGAAAATCGATCCCACTCTTTTTACCAAGAGGGTCAATGTGGAACTTTTTGTATGCAAAATTTATATAGATGATATTATCTTTGGCTCATCTAACAAAGCTTTTAATGATGAATTCTCAAAGCTTATGACTGATAGGTTCAGGATGTCTATGATGGGAGAATTGAGAGTATTTCTTGGTTTTGAGATCAAGCAAGTGAGAGGAGGTACATTCTTCAACCAAGACAAGTATACTCAAGATGTGCTCAAAAGATTCAACATGAAAGACCTAAATGGAGCTCCCAATCCCATGGCAACAAAGACTCATCTTGAACTAAACCCAAATGGTAAAGATGTGGGTCAAAAGGTATACCGGTCCATGATTGGCTCTTTGCTTTACCTTTGTGCATCTAGACCCGATATTGTGTTGAGTGTAGGAGTGTGTGCAAGATATCAAGCGGCTCCTAAAGAAAGCCATTTGATGGCAGTCAAGAGAATCTTTCGATATTTGGTTCATACCCCAAACTATGGTATTTGGTATCCTAGGGTCTCAACTTTCTCTCTTTATGGGTACACGGATTCTGATTGGGCTGGTGACAAGGATGATAGAAAATCGACCTCTGGGGCTTGCCAATTCCTTGGGAGGTCCTTGGTGTGTTGGTCTTCTAAGAAGCAACACTGTATATCTCTTTCCACCACCAAAGCCGAGTATGTGGCAGCTGCTAGTGCTTGTACACAATTGCTATGGATGAGGCAAACTTTAAAGGAATACGGTGTCCATTGTGAAAAAGTGCCTCTTCTATGTGACAATGAAAGTTCTATCAAGATTGCATATAACCTAGTGGACCATACAAGAACAAAACATATTGAGATTCATCACCACTTCATTAGAGATCATGTTGCCCAAGGTGATATTGAGCTACCATATGTGTCAACCAAAGACCAACTTGACGACATTTTCACGAAACCACTTGATGAAGCAAGGTTTTGTTATTTGAGGAATGAACTAAATATCGTGGATTTTAGGAGCTTGACTTGATTACCTTGCATACTCACCTATGTCTTGACCCATATTTGGTGTAGGTGCAGGCATGGAGATAGGGGGAGTGTGGTTCTAATTCATTGGACTACCCCTCCCCCCATAATGCCAACATTAAGAAATTGAATTCTCTTAGTATCATTTAGTGATATGTGAGTTTCATTGATGAGTAGTGGCAATGAACCCAAGGATAATTCTTCGCGGTGTCATACCACAATCTCTTACATGGTGGCCTCGGCCACTGCCCTCTTCATATTTGAAGAGTTGGGTCTTGACTTGTGTGGTTTGGATCTTACTTTGCCATCTTTTGACTATCTATGGTTGTTTGGTTTTTCACAGTACATCTTCTGAATCCTAGGCCTATACTCATCCCTAAACATGCTCCTCTTGCCACACATTTGTCCAAATACTATACCCGGAGTTTTTTGGTCGTGGGGACCGGAATGTCCGCCTTGTACCGACCGAAGAGTCCGGTGTGGCCGGACACTCTGGTTGATATAGACCGGACACTCCGGCTAATTTCGCCCGGATAGTCCGACCCTAGCAGTTTCAGTCCTATAAAAGGGGTCAGGGGAAGTGGATGGTTCAGTCCTCCTTCTTCCCCCGACTCTCTTCTCTCCACAACCTGCTATCCCCGACCAATATCTTCACCGGGAGGGCCTCTCCACCCTGGATTCGATCGTTGCCGCCGGCCATTGTCATCCCTTTGCCGCTGGGACTCGTTCCCCTCCGGTGAAGGCCCCATGGATGCTGGTACTTGCCTCCCCTTCTTCTACATCTCTAGGGTTTCCTCTAGATGCCTTTTTTGGAGGAAATGACCTATTTTGATCCATGGATTCATCACTGCGTGCATATGGCGTCTTAGCAGTAGTCCTAGCAATCCCGATCCACTCTGATTGAGTACATTCGCACTGCCCAGAAAAATCACCAGATCTCCCGCTGGACAGTCCGGTGAGTACAAGGCGGACACTCCGACCCAGCCGGAGTGTCCGGCATGTACGCACCGGACTGTCCGCCCCTAGCGGAGTCTCTGGATCGATTTTGCCGGACAGTCTGGGTTTCCTCAATCTGTCTTTGATCTGGTGTTCCTTCCACTACTGCTACGTGCTGTCTCCTCCTGGACAAATGTGCTTACCCTGCTGATATCTCTCTACTCTGAATTCACAGGTAGCTCCCATCATCGTTGCTCTAGGGCCACTCAGAAAGCCTGTCCTCGCATGTACCATGATGAAGAAAATGAGGTTCATGTGGATCCATCCATGGTCAGGCAGGCTGATCGTGACTGTGTTGCAGCAAAGCAGGAGAAGGTCAGAAAACTAAAGACGGATGAAGCCAAGCGCATGAAATTTGAGTCTTTGACCACTTTGGCAAATTTGGGCACCGAAGAGTTTGTGGAGATGCGTGTCCAACAATTCTATTCTCTGCAGTGCACTTCTGAGGATCCTCGCTTCTAGAGGAATGAGCATGCCCTGCTTTTATCTAAGGTGTTTTCTGCTTTCAGGACTTATGTGTGCCCTATGCAGTGGTTGGATATTCCGAAGCTCCAGACACACAGGTACTTTGAGGACGCTCTCTGGGTAACTGAGAAGATGGGACTGCACACCATCTTTCAAACAAGAGAATATTACAACATTGAGTTGGTCCAGCAGTTCTATGCCATGGTGGTTTTTGGGGACACTCTTGATGTTCCCCTTGAGTGGATTTCTATCACTACAAGATGTCGCTCCAGCATGGCTCAGTTTGCCCATCTCCTTGGTGTGCCTTTCAACCCCAATGCTCACAGTGGTCACCGGATGCATGTGCACGGTCAGGCGTATGACAAACAGCTATTGGCTCCTATCTACCCTCAGAATGGAGTGGTTAGACAAACCACCAATATTAAGCTCATTTACAACATCCTACTCCGCATGTTCCGCCACACTCTCACTCCCAAGGCGGGCAACAAGGATGAGATGCGGGGTGCTGAGATCAATCTTATGGCCCATGCCCACTCCGTGTATGTTCGCGGTCCAGCTCACCCAGGTGGTACCATAGATGTCATGGACTTCATCTATCAGGATATGTACAAGTGCATCACTGACAAAAAGTGCCCTCTTTTTGCTCCATATGTCATGCAGCTCATTGTTGCTCAGGCTCCAGACACTCCACTGCTGTACACTGAGCTTGTTGCTCATCTCCCTGCCAAGTTACAGAGGAAGGGTGCCCCTACCTCCAAGGCACCTCGTGGCTACACCCCTGCTCAGGATATTTTTGAGGATAATGAGATAGATGCCTCTGATAGTGATGATGTTTCTGAGGAGGTTTTGGGGGCTGTCACCCGTGGTCCTCGCATGAAGCATGCTAGCAATGCATACCGCTTCACCACCTCCAAGGAGGAAGTTCACAAGAAGGTGAAGAAGGCCTCCTGGTGGAAGAAGCTTCTTCTATGCCAGAACATTGACATTCGCCATGGTCAGTATGATGCATACAAGGAAAACAAGAATGTGATGAAGGAGCTCAAGCGGATCAACCATCCTATGGATGTTGATCCTTCTCTGCAGCAGTCGTCTGATGGCACACTCTCCTATGGGCACTGGAGTCAGGGTCGTGTGGATTGGTCCATGTTTGAGGATGTATCTTCTTCTTCTCGCCCTCACGTCCAGAGCTCTACTCAGGAGGATCAGGATGATGAGGACGAGGATGAGGAGGAGGACGATGACGACTACAATGGCTAGAGTTGGCTTTGGGATGCTTTAGTTGTGCTCTTTTCCCTTTTTGGCGTCTTGATGCCAAAGGGGGAGAAGTAGCCCCTTTATTAGGTTGCTACCGGGGATTTGCGTGGGAACACGAGATTCACGTTATTTTGATTTGCCTCTTTGAAGCGTCGTGTCTTTATCTTACTCTTTGAGTACTTTGTTGTGTTGAACTCTGTGTTATGTGTTGAGACATGCCTACCCGGTTGTGTTAAGTGACTATGTTATATCTATGCCTAGCTTATTGATCTAGTCATGTTTATATATCATGTCATATAGTGCTAGCTACAAAATCTAGAGAGGATGTAATCCTATGGTGTGTGATCATGTATTCAAATGCAAAGCAAAAATTGGTCACACATCTAGGGGGAGCCTCACTATATTTTGTATTTCTCCACTTGTGAACATTTATAGCTAACCTTTTGCAAATCCTTGGGTTGTCATCAAACACCAAAAAGGGGGAGATTGAAAGGACATTTATGCCCTTACTATTATTTTGATGTTTGGTGACAACACTTGGATAAGTTTAATCATCTGTCAAATGTTTTAGGAGATTCTAGCTATCCCATGTATGCTGCATTAAAGGAAAGAGCTTCCCTGGGTCAGGTCTTTGCAAGGGATAAGTCCCAGCCAGACTGTCCGGCTGATCCAGGCCGGACTGTCCGGTGGGATTTGTCCAGACTGTCCGCTCATGAGAAGTGGGCAACTTCTCCGGACACTCAGAACAGGTTTTTGGACACTCCCCCGACACTTCCCGGATTCTGGCTGTAAACTTGGCCAGGCCGGAGTGTCCGGCTGGTCTCACCCGGAGTGTCCGGCTGGGCCAGACTGTCTGGCTGGTTCTGGCCGGACTGTCCGGGTCAAGTGGCTCCCAACGGCTCCATTTC
The DNA here is from genome assembly GCA_916181665.1 of Avena sativa. Taxonomy (NCBI): domain Eukaryota; kingdom Viridiplantae; phylum Streptophyta; class Magnoliopsida; order Poales; family Poaceae; genus Avena; species Avena sativa. The sequence continues at coordinate 432,344,605 of OV702286.1, read as the reverse complement.
CAGGGGGCCTATATAAATGCCCCTTCTTCTACCTTGGAAGCTGCTCGTCCATCTCAAGAACTCCAGCACCATTAGAGCCACCAAATCCACAAGATCTCCTCACTCAACCATCCAAAGTCATTGATCTTTGGAGAATCGAAGGAGGCCTTGATCTACATCTTCACCAAGAGAGATCTTCATTTCCCCCTCATTCACTTGAGGGCCCCTTGCTCTAGTGTTTCATTGGAAACCCTAGCTTGTGATTTGGTTCTTACTAGCTTGTCTTTGATTGTTTGACAGCTAGCTTGTACTTGGGAGCCTCCAATTAAGTTGTGGATGTGTGCCCCAAACTCGTTGTAAAGGTGCCGGCATCCACCTCGAAGGTTGCTGTATAGTGGAAGAGGTGAATCGAACCCTTTGGGGTGAGGTTCATCGGAGAACAAGGGAGGCCTCTCATGGCGTTGGTGGTTTGAAACCATCCCCTCTCCAAACGTAGACGTACTTCCCCTCAAAAGGAAGGAACTACGGGAAACAAATCCTTGTGTCTCCGTGTGCTTCACTTTGGTTACTTCTATCCTTTACCGCACTTTGCTTATCTAGTCATTGCTTAGTTTGTGCTTGTTTGTCATATAGGTAAATTCACCATAGTTGCATAATCTAGAGAATTTACCTTTCATGTCAAACCCTAAATTGAAAAAGAGTAAAATTTGAAGTAGCACCTATTCACCCCCCCTCTAGGTGCCCATACGATCCTTTCACCTATACACCTGACAAGTGTATTGGGTGTGTTGGGGACACAAGAGACTTCTTGTATCTTGATTGCAGGGTTGCTTGAGAGGGATACCTTTGACCACTTCCTCCCTGAGTTCGATAAACCTTGGGTAATCCACTTAAGGGAAACTTGCTGCTGTTCTACAAACCTCTGCACTTGGAGGCCCAACAACTGTCTACAAGAATAGAAGTGCGTAGACATCAAGCTATTTTCTGGCACCGTTGCCTGGGAGGTAAGGTAAAAGGTATTCACATCCTCTGGCTACTAAGCTATCTTCTAGTGCGGTTGATGGTGTGTGAGTGCTCGAAGTTATTTCCTTTAGATTCTGTAATTATATCTTTTTGTTTCTTGTTTTTATTTTCACTAGTTAGGCTTAATGGAAAACAATAAAAAAATTAGAGAGATTTATAGTATTTATCTTGAGTTAGGACATGAAGTGTTTGAAGAGAAAATTAAAAAACCTATGGAACTTTATTTGCATGCTAATAGCAATGTTATAAGTATGGATTCTTTGAACACCATTATTGCTAATGCTATGGAAAAGTCTAAGCTTGGGGAAGCTGGTTTTGATGAGCATGATATTTTTAGTCCCCCAAGCATGGAGGAGAAAATTACTTTGATGATACTATGCCTCCAATATATGATGATTACAATGATGAGTATGATATTTTCAGTCCACCTACTATTGAAAAGAAAATTAATTATGATTACAATATGCCTCCTATATTTGATGATTATGGTGATGAGAATAATAATGATAGCTATTTTGTTGAATTTTCTCTCACTACGATTAATAAGAATGACTATGCTTGAGAGTAATAATTATTTTATGCATGTGGCTCATGATAAGAAGTTTTATGTGATAGTTATATTGTTAATTTTATTCATGATGCTACTTAAAGTTATTATGATAGAGGGAAACATGGTTTTATGTGTCTCCACAATATTAAGTCTCCTCTCTTTATATTGAAAATTTTGAAGTTGCACTTGTTTTGCTTTCCTATGCTTATTGCTTTGTGCTTTCATGACTTGTTTCTTTACAAGATTATTTTCCATAGGATGTGGGTTAGACTTAAATGTGTTTTATATTTTCTTCTTGATGCTCTCTTTTACTTCAATTCATATTCCTTATATGAACATCATCGAAATTATCATGCCTAGCTCAAAGGCGTTAAATAAAAGCACTTATTAGGAGATAACCCAAATTTCTTTAGGAGTATTTTTGTTGAGTATTGGAAGTTATTGATTCAGTAATAACCTATCCTTATACTTTTTGTGCGGTTTTTGTGCCAAGAGTAACCTCTAATGAGAGGGAAGTAAGATTTGGGGAAGTGCTGTCCCGAAACAGATTTTTGTGCTTCACTGTAAAAATTCATGAAAAATCTCTGTATGTTGGATTGATCTGTAATGTTTTGTGCTTATGCCCCAGGTTGTTATCCAACTTTCGTTAGTTTAACACTTTTCGATTTGAGCAACATAAGGTCTTCGAAAAAATTGGTTTTTACCTGCTGGTCTGTTTTGACAGATTTCTGCCATTATTTCCATTTGCCTCTTAATCTCTTTCTCTTTGAGTTCTCCTTGATCATTTGAACTTTTAAAAGGAAGTGCTAAAATATCTTGTGTTTTAATGGAAGTTTTACTTGTGTTGAAACTGAACCAAAATACTTATTATCTTGAGTACACTAATGTTGCTAATGAAGATTGTGTGAAGTTTTTTATGAAGGAAATTTTCAGGTGTAGAGAAAGAATGATGTAATGAGATGAAGAATGGACAAAAGCTCAAGCTTGGGGATGCCATCCGTGTCACCCCAAGAAATATCCAAGAAGTACAAGCGTCAAATCTTGGGGATGCCCAAGGCATCCCCTTCTTCATCAATAAAAATCTCAGGTCTTTCTAAACACTTCATTTTTATTGTTTCATGCACAGTTGTGTTGTTCTTGGAGCATCTTTGTTTTTGTCCTTAGTTTTTATTTGCTTAGTTTGCTGCAATAAGTTGGTTGGATCCCAACACTTCTTTTGGAGAGAGACACACTCTGCTTTCATTGTTTAGAACACTCTAGTTTTCATTAGTTCTTATTGTTTTGTGAGTGTTCCCTTTTGCTAGCACTGGGTTTAGCCTTAGTTTTCTTGTGCTTTCAACTTAGAACTTTTTAGTTCTTCCTTTTGGATTTGTGAGACAAGCTCACTGATCTTTATTTATTATTATCTTTGTGAGTTCTTTCAAATAAGTTGGTTTGGTGTTGGAAGAGAGTAGAAAGCTTCATGCTTTAGTGGTACAAAAGGGAGCTTGTTTTGACTGTGGCTTAGGCTTTATCATGTCATGCTTGATATTGTTTTGGCTCTGTGCTTAGTGATTATTGCTATAGCATGACATGTTATAAACAATTGAGATTGCTTAATGTGCCTTGAAAGAATCATGCGTTGTTTTAGCATATTAAAAGCATAATATTGTGGTTTTCTCCTTTAAATGCTTTATTTGGGTTGACTTGGTGCATGCTCACACCATGTTAAGACTATACCAATTCACCATAGCCTCTATGATCATTTAGTTTTTGACTTGTAATATCACTTTATGCTTTAATTAATAATTTTTTGTCGCTTTGCATGATTATGGCCATTATTGCTCTCTTAGTTGGTCGCTCCCAGTCTTTGCTAGCCTCCATACCAAGTATAAGTTCCACTCATGCATCCAACTCCAAATAAAACCAAGTTATTCCAAAGAATCAACCATACCTACCTATTAGCATTTTCTATTCCAAGTATATTCATGTTTTTATCTACCTTCCGAATTAAACTTGTTATGTGAAAATTAGTGATTAAAGCTCTCACGAACTTGATGGCACAATTTACTTTTCTTGCCCCTAATAAACTTGAACCATTGTGTCATCTATGTTGTATATGCTTGCACTTATACGTTGGGAATTAGCATAACCATGCTGTCATGGGGAACGCTTTCAATGGGAATTAGCATAACCATGCTGTCATGGGGAACGCTTTCAACATTGCACTTGTACATTGTACCCAGTTGATATCATGCTCTTTTGTTTATGGATGTCGTCGGTGTGAAATGAAAGGGGAGCTTGTAAGTCCATGGAGTTATGTATGTGTGTTAGAGAAATGCCTGGGCGGCTGGTCTAATCCATGCCTAATCATGGTGGAAACCTGCAGCATAACCATAATGAGCAATCTATAAAGCATTCTTCTTATAAAAAAAGAGATAAAGATTGAGAAAAAAGAAAAAAAAGATGAGAAAAGTGGAAAGAGAGAAAAAAGCACCATTTTCCCATGGTAAATAAGAAGACGCTGAGATGCTTATTGTCTGCTTGCCTTGTCATTTTGATATGGGTATTCTTCCGTATCATCGGGCAAGGGGTACCCCGTTGGCGGTTCTCTATGATACACATGTACTTACTATGACAAGAACTTACCGGTAACTGAACTTGAGTAGCATGAGGAGCGGCCCTCGTATTCGAGGGACATGAGATTGCCAACTTATACTTTGTCAAGCATATACTCCATAGTTTGTCACTTTAACCTTAATCACTTCAAGATGCTTATGATAGGGGCAATGAGAGCTGAAAAATAAGTACCATAATTTTTGGAAGCTCTTTATGAAACTTGAATCCCTGCTTCCTTTCTATGAAGGCCTTTCATTTACTTTTATGTTGAGTCTCTATCTTCTATCTTTATGCACCTCTTGAGAGAGCATAGTGGCCATTCTTATTTTAATGTGTATTGTCCCAAGACTTGTTGATTGATTCATAACTTTGATATTGCTTGTTCTTAAACTATTTGTATCTAGTCACCCTTATGAACTTTGAAGGTGTCCTATGCATTTATGTTTTGCTACACTATGAGGGACAAGCTAAATACCATTCTTATTATGTTTTCTTTATGTGAAACAAACAAACATCTTGCAAAGCATTGTTATTCATGAATCTTTTGTTTGTGCCATTTCATGTTGCATGCATAGTCACTATGTCTTATTGTTAGAACTATATCTTTCATGCTATGTTAAAAGTACTATGATCCCAGCTATCAATGTTTTATAAATGCCTTCATCAAGATTGTGATGGTGCATGTCACCTCAATAATTATTCTTTCTTTTTATCACTTACCTACTCGAGGACGAGCAGGAGTTAAGCTTGGGGATGTTGATGCGTTGCAAACGTATCTATAATTTTTGATGTTCCATGCTTGTTTTATATCTACTTTCTTATGTTTTGTCCACACTTTGGAGTACTTTTACACATTTTTTGGAACTAACCTATTAACAAGATGCCACGGTGATAGTTGCCTGTTTTCTTCTGTTTTTGGTTCCAGAAAATCCAGAAAATGAATATTCTTGGAATTGGACCGGACAAAAGCCAAAGTCGATATTTCACCGGAAGACTCAAGGAGCCAGAAGACGAGACGGAGAGGGGCCAGAGGATAGCCACACCATGTGGTGGCACGGGTCCCCCTGGCCGCGCCACCAGGTGGTGTGGGCCCCTGGTCCACCCTCTGACATCACCCTTTCACCTATAAGAAGCCTCTGATGTAGAAACCCTAAAGAATCCAGCCTCCAGCCATGAAAAGTTCTGCAGCACCGCTGCCACCAAAGGGGAGATTCAGGGGATAGAAAGTCTCTGTTCCGGCACCCTGCCGGGACGGGGAAGTGCCCCCGAAGCCGTCTCCATCGATCTCCACCACCATCTCCATCGTCGTTGCTGATTCCCATGATGATGAGGGAGTAGTTCTTCCTCGAGGCTAAGGGTTCTACCGATAGCTATGTGTTCATCTCTCTCTCTATGCATGATCATATTGTGACCATGAGCTTTGTAATCAAGTAGATCTACCTTGCTACTCAAGTGCTTTAATAGATCTCTGCTCTCCCCATGTGTGTGAAAGTGACTGCATGCACACCCTGTGGCACTTAGGCTAGAGATTACAAATACTTGTTATGAGTTATATTTGGAGTTAGATGTTTCTATGAAATTGTGGTGTTTGTTGGAACCATCTAGTGCTCAAGGTGATAGTGTGGGGTTACCTAGATGAGGAAAGCGAACTTTGAGGTGTGTTGTTATAGCCCTACCATGGATTAGAGTGTCCAACCAGAGAGTGGTTCAGATTAGTATCATAAAGAGAAGATATTTATATGAGAGTATTCACTAGTGAAAGTATGATCCCCAGGCCTTGTTTCTAAGCATTGAAACACCGTTTGCAACTAGATATGTTACATGTTTGCGTGCTTCCATCTTTATTTTAGATTGCCTTTAGTCTTTTCCCACGTCAACCACGCTCCATCAAATCTCTTTTTTGGCACAGTTACCACTTATAATTATCCATACCACTTGTATTACACTAACTCTTCGCCGAGCTAGTGCACCTATACACCTGACAAGTGTATTGGGTGTGTTGGGGACACAAGAGACTTCTTGTATCTTGATTGCAGGGTTGCTTGAGAGGGATACCTTTGACCACTTCCTCCCTGAGTTCGATAAACCTTGGGTAATCCACTTAAGGGAAACTTGCTGTTGTTCTACAAACCTCTGCACTTGGAGGCCCAACAACTATCTACAAGAATAGAAGTGCATAGACATCAGTAGCCGTGGTCGTTCTTTCTGGTTCTTGCATCTTGCTTGATTTAATAAACAAGTTAGATGGGGAAAGTAGAAGATACTAAGCAATGTTTGTCCCAAGCGTGAAAACTGCACAAACTGTTTGCTTCAGCGCTGCAAGACTAGATGGAGAGGATGAGATCGCCGTTTGGTGATGGTTCCAAAGCTCATGCCATCATGGCGTGTGCACAGGCTACGTAGAGCGGACGACAGCTGCAGGACGTGTGTAGGCATCAGCCAACTCTATTTTTCAAGAAATCTGTCATAGCTTAGTTTTATATCTTTTGGGCTATTTGTTTGTATCTTTTTGGTCCTGATGCCGCTGGAGCGACCACGAGGGGATAACAATGGAGGCTATTCGAGGCACGACAAGTAGATACGCCAAGTACGTGATCGTCCTACCACACGTTTTTAGCTCCCCGTGGCCCGCAATGTGTATATGTTTGCTCAGAGAAAAGGTATATAAGCATAGTGTTTCCCCTTCCACCGCAACGCGTGGGCATTTTGCTAGTAGTAATCTAAAGAGAGAGCCAGAGATTGCTTCCGTCAGCTTCTACGCCAACACCCCTTTCCCTAATGCATCGGACTAGCCTACCGATCCTCGATCTTCCCTCCAAACCCTAGCTCATGCGATCACCTACCTCATCCGCCATGACTCCGGAAGAAATCGAGAAGAAGGAAGACGAGATCAAGGCTCGGGCCGAAGCCCTAGACACTCACGAGGCTGATCTCTCTCTCCAAGCAACCACTACCTCTCACGAGGCTGAACTCCATCGCCAGGAGGCAGATCTCGACGCGTGATACGTTGCTAACGTATCCATAATTTTTGATGTTCCATGCTTGTTTAATATCTAGTTTCTTATGTTTCGTCCACACTTTGGGTTATTTTACACACTTTCTTGGACTAACCTATTAACAAGATGCCACAGTGCCAGTTGCCTGTTTTCTACTATTTTTGGTTCCAGAAAGTCATAAAATGAATATTCTCGAAATTGGACGGGACAAAAGCCAAAGTCAATATTTCACCGAGGGGAGCACGGAGCTAGAAGATGAGACGGAGAGGCGCCAGGGGCCGGCCACACCACCTGGCCGCGCGGCCAGGCCTGGCCTGTGCCAGGGGGTGGTGCGGCCACCTCGGGCACCCCCTCAGCCTCCCTCTTTGCCTATATATTGCCTCCGATACAGAAACCCTAAGTACCCGATCAAAATTCCACGAAAGAGTCTGTAGCCGCCGTCATCTCCATCCCTAGATCGGGAGGGATCTGAAGCTCTTCCCGGCACCCTGTCGGAGGGGAGAATTCACCCTGGAGGCCTTCTTCATCACCATGCCTGCCTCCGGTGTGATGCGTGAGTAGTTCATCCTTGGACTACGGGTCCATGTAGTAGCTAGATGGTTGGTTCTCCTCCTTTGTGCTATCATGTTTAGATCTTGTGAGCTCCATTCATGATCAAGATCATCTATTTGTAATCTTAAATGTTGTGTTTCCGGGGATTCGATGGATATTGAGATGCTATTTCAGATTGATTATTGATTCTATCATGTCTTTGTTATTTGTGATCTTGCATGCTCTTCGTTGTTAGTAGCTATCTTGGCCAAGTAGATGCTAGCAACTCCAACAGGGAGTATTTATGCTCAATAGTGGGTTCATGCCTCTAATAATCTAGGGAAGTGACAGAAATCTCGAAGGTACTAGATGTGTTGTTGCTACTAGGGAGAAAACAATAATCCTTTGTTCATAGAACAATCGTATTGTTTACTTTACACACTTTGCTTAATGCAATTATCTGTTGCTTGCAACTTAATACTGGAGGGGGTTCGAATGATAACCTGAAGGTGGATTATTAGTCATAGATGCAGTTGGATTATGGTCTATGTATAATGTTGTAATGCCCAATCAAATCTCAAAGGAGTCAAGATGATTAGTATATGCATGTATGCTTTCTCGATGTTTGTCAATTGCCCCGCTGTAATTTGTTCACCCAACATGTCATCTATCTTAAGGAGAATCACCACTAACCCTTTATGCTTTAAGATATGTCATCCTTTATGGATTTGGAAAACATGTCTACAGTTCTCTATTAGACACCACGAACAAACTTAGCTCAACGTTCCGTGATTTGAACTTAATCACTTTTCAAACGTTCCTTCTTGGATCATATATTATGTTAAGTTATCATCATGGTTTTCCAAGATAGAACCTATGTCTCAACATAGTGGATGATGTTCATCCTATTCTTTCTTTCAACCATCAATGTTAGACTTAATTCTATTCCTAATTTGAGTTATCAAGGACTAGTGCCTTAACTAACTTCTATTCCGAAAACCCTTTTTAGAATCCTTTAAGGAATACTACATAATATCATAATATACTTATTATCAACTTCTACTCCTTATAAATCATTATTTATCGGTCCGCTTTTATTCTTAATGTGTCGTATACACACTTAAGAATCACTCCTCTAAGCTCCCACTCAAATATGTTCCCAACATGTTTGGGTATGAGTCACTACTCTTACTCAAACTATGTTCCTACATATTTGAACTTGAGACTTATATTGCTCCCACTTAAAAATATGTCATTCACATATTGTTTTAGGAAGACTTTAATAGCTCCCACTCAATTTCATGCAAATTGCATATCCACTCACTATTTTGAATGACTTCAAAATCCTTTGATCAAATATCAAACTTGGAGATTAACTATGAGATACTAGTACTTTACCAGGTTTTTAAATCCACCTGACTTTCAGCACACTTGAATCAAATTCGTTTGAATTTGTCCAATAGTTGACAAATTGTGCTTTTGTCATTCACCCCCTTTTCCACTATGGCTTTGCAGTCATTTGGGAAAATCCAAGTAACTCCTTTACTTGTAAGATTCAACAACGGATTGCTTTCTAATCTCAAGTGGATTTTTCTTTGGGATTTCTCACATCTTTAGCTTACCATTATTTCCTTAGTAGTTTATAGGTATGTCATATTCCGGTAATCATGACAAATGATTCACAAATGTATCCATACAAGATATGGGCTGCATTTTGAATCATGTTTTTGTAGTGACAACACCAGTAGGGAAAACACAATGATAACTATCATTGATTCTTTCCTTTGTGAAGAGAATCGTTCAAGAACACTTTCCATTGCGCTTCTCAACACTCTGATGCAGGGTTTTGAATCCTCATCATGTTTTTCACTATCTTCCATTTGCTCCATAATCGAGAAATATCACCGAATGTGAACTTTCTCGAGAATGCACCAAAATCCAAGCAATACAAGTTTTGCTTTCCTTTTGGTTCTAGCTATGGATATTGTGTTCATAATTTCCAATGAATACTCTACAAGGACTTATTCGTTATTGTTTTGGTTATATCGAATAACCCCAAAACTTCCACGACGATCCATACTAGATATGGAGCCGATCTCACGAATCCATATGGTTAACTATATGTTCTAATTGAGTGCTAACTATTTCTAACTAATGGTCTTTTACATCTATACTACAACGATTTATTTGGCGCCTTCTATTCACCCTCTTTGATATCAAATATCATATTGCGATGCTTTGCATTTTGACATTTCAAACACATTGCATTTCACAATTTTCTTTATGCCATTCTTATAAAGTCGAATTTCATTACTATTGATCAAATCATAGTAATTAGATTCTCTTTTATCTTTATACCCTTCATACGCTAAAATTCTTTGATCATATCAAATAGTTTCATGCTTATATTTCTTTGGTAAACTTCTTTACAAAATTTAAACAATCATATAATGATAATCACCATTTTTGTTAAAACACAATACATCGAATATGTATTCTCTTTTAACAATTCATCAAACACTTTGTATTCTTCCAATACATGGTGTTCAAGTTATTTTGCCGAACTTACGCAAGATTCATATGTGACAAGTAATCAAATGACTTTCACATATTATCAACATAACTTTGAATTCAAACAACAGTTTCATTCATTAATGAATATATCATTAAGTTGGGTAATTTCAATGCATTTAAATATTTTACAAATGTTCATGTATTATCAATTAGTTTCAAAACCAGGATAGTTCACACATAATCGAACAAGATATGGACACAAATAGAAATCATTCATAAAAGTGGAACAACTGTTTGTTACAAGCTCATATGAATAACCGTCTCACAAAGTGTGAGACACACTAAAGAAGTTCACAATCTTTTGATTACAATAACTATCCAAAAATGATAAACTAAGTGATAAATGTTGAGGGCGAGTGTTGTTTGCCATCATCATCATGCTCGCCATCAACACGCAATGTCACCTCCTCTCCACGAAGCACCTATCATGCAGAAGGACCTGTTTTCAGTAAAACAGAACAAGTGTCAAATATACTTAACACTGCAACATGTGTTTGCAAGATTATAACATTTATAAAATTGTATATCAAATATATACCTTTTCATCGATGACCTCTCCTGCAATGGGTTCAACCTTCACATTCCTGAGATGTGATATGAACCTGTGGAAATACTATGTTTCCGCATTGCCTCTCATGATGCAAGTCCTGACATGTGCTTGGTAGCTTGGTGGCAGCGACCGCAGCACAACGCCATTTGCAAAAGAGCTCATCATCCAGCTGTCTAGGAAGTATGTTGGCCTCATGTATGCATCATGCATGCGCTCCAAGTGGTCGTCAAGTGCAGAGTTCTCCTCTATCTTAATGGAGAGGAAATCTCCCATCAGCTCATGCTCCCATATGCGTGCTTGTTCCATGAAATGTGTCCTGAGCTGTAGCATTACCGTACGAGGGTCAACATTACCCACGACTAGCCATAGCTCATCCACCATTCCTAAACGCATTGTAACTGAAATGAAGGAGGCCATCTCATGACGGTAATAGTGGTCTTCCTGCTGCTCTAGGGTCTCTAGGTCACTAGGCTGATCCAAAATCCATTTCATTGAGTATATAGTTACCACGTTATTCTCGCTAAGGAGAACATGGAGACACACAACCCACATAGAGAAGTTTTATCCGTCTAGCCTGAGCTTCTCTCCATCTAACCAATCATCAACAGGAAAGGTAGCATCAGGGAGAACCATTTTATACATTTATAATTGCAAAAAGGAATTTAGACTAAGTTTATAATTAAATGAGTTAATAATAACTCCACTAAGAAACACCCATCCCCTAAAGGGTTCTAGTGATAACATGATCCCTTTTCCCCACATCTCCCCCGATTGTCAGGGCCATCAATGTGGGTTCTAGGGTGGACGCTAAACGTCGGTCACATCATTCATGCGACTCATGCTCGATCTTTCGACCATCCGTGTTCCGAGGCCATGTCTACATATGCTAGGCTCGCCAACTCAACCTTAGTGTATTCATTGTGCAACATGGCTTATACCCACTCCGTGCGAACGTAGATATGTCTAACACCTGATCATCATGGTGCTGCCTCATACCAAGAACTTTCTTGGTGGTGCACACTAAGGGGGAACACAATCATTGGTTAGTTTTTTAATAAGGATCATCTTATTAGGCTATCGCCGAGTATCCAATACTAGCACACAATAAGATATACAAACAATGACATTGAATGTAAATGTGGTGTGATATGGTCCTTCTCGTCGTAATCTCCATCCGGCGTCACTGGATTCTGGCACTAGGGTTCCAGCCCCGTAGACACCAGGGTATCGATGTCTTTCCGGCATGGTAGTCTTCCACCTCCGTGAATATCTACTACTACTTCGTAACATAAGGTAATAACTTTACCTTTGCCACAACCATATCACAAAGCAACGCCCCTTGCAAAACAAAGTTAGACACCTCTACTTTATCTATGCATGTTTTACGTGGCTGAATGGGTTTTTGCACAAGAACCATTCTTATCTATGAACTTTTACCATAACGCTGATCAAGTAGTTGTCTATACTATACCCCTTTTGGGGCCCTCCGTTGCAAATGGCATACCAACTAATGCAAGAGAGAGAGACACCCCCAAAGCCACTTTATACGGTACAAGCCATATGTCAAGCGTGGACTAGTCTCGCGAATGAACGCGCAAAGTCGGTTGGGGGCCGCTTCATCAAGCATTACTGCGGTATACACAAGTACACATGGGAGGTTAACAACTAAAATATCAATGCCCACACACTACATCTCGTGTGTTCTACCCGTACTAGCAATACCACGCATAGATCTAGCTCTGATACCACTATAGGGGTTTTGCGTATGAAAACAATAAAATTTTACCCTACGCCCCTCAACCCCTGATGCTACTAGGACCTATCTATTAGTAATGCAGTAATGGGAGGGGCCTTTCGTGAACTTACCCTTGAAGACCGAAAAGCGTTGTCAATGCTCAGGAGAGTGTGGTTGATGTAGACGAGTCGAAGCCAACCTCAAGGTTGTGATGAAGTCCTTGCGCTCCTGCGGCTCCAACGACTTGAGTGCCTCATGTGTGACACCTCGCGGGGAGTTACATGTATCCAGTGCCTGGCGATGACTCCCGCTTCCCCAATCCAGGAGCTGTTGCGGAAGTAGAGCTCCTGGATCCGAATCCCACAGCGCGACGTTGCTCCACGGTGAAGATGTATCTCGTTCGCGCAGTCCAAACTTGGGACCACTATCATGAGAGAGAGAAGAGAAGAGAAGAGAAGAGAGAGAAAGAGAGGGAGAGAGATAGAATATCAACTGGAGGTCTCCCAAAAAGAGAGGAAACCTTTATTGAATATTGGTTGTGTATTTTCTGGTCAAAATACCCCACTATATATAGGGGGAGGAGAGGTACTACCTCCCTTAAAGTCCCGGGGTGGCACTAAAGGAGGGGGAGGGGGAGGCGCCGCCGGACAGCCCTAGTGGGACCTGCACGGGGGGTAGGCCCAGCCGACCACCCCCTTGCCTCCTCTCTCCTCTTGCCTTTCCCTCATGGGCCCTTCTCCCTCCGGAATTGGCCCATTAAGCCTTTTTGACCTTTAATTGATTTCTCTTTTATTAAATAATTATGAATAAATGATCAAATCATTATTTAACATTCATTCACATATTAGTCAATCTCCGTGGCTATGGAACATCTTCCACCTCCACTCCGGACTTACCGAAACCCTTCCGATTTTCTCTCTTCTCTTCTTTTGTGATTCTACCAATCCTGTAAACACTCTCTAAGCATCATACAGTCCTTAAGAGTGATAGCCCATGGTTCAGGTACACTCTAGACATGGTCGGGACACTCCCGGACCAATGATCGACAGAGGGACCTGGATGGCCATGTGACCCCTATGCATTCCACGAAGATCTTTCGTCGTTTGAACTGGGATAGTCGTGTCTTATTCCTTTTGTCTATCGATACTTGCATTGCCCGAGATCTGATCAATGACATCACCATGTCGTGTTCAATCTCATTACCGAACAATGCTACTTGACTCGTTTCGACAAGTGATATCCATTAGATCAAATCACACGCTGCGTAGCTATTGGATATAACTTCTCCGAGTGGGACCTTGAGTATCTTTCTGTCACGCGGATGGACAAATCCCTCTCTTGACATATATTGCCTCTATGGTTCCTCTAAATACCTGAACACACCTTTATTGTCAATGTATTACCAAGTGACATTTGATGCTATCTAAGCACTCTCAGGAGACAGTGATTGATATAGTCTCACGGTCTAAGGAATAGTCTACGAGGTCTATTCTAATCATCATAACTTGAGCTTCGTTACCTAATCAGGTCATGATGTTTAGGTTGGGTATTGGTTCATCATCTCATTCTCAGATTGAGTTGATCCTATTTCCAACTGGCATAAATGCCAATGATCAGGAAACCTTGATCATCTCTTGACCAATGAACCGGTGACTAGAGTTTCACCGGGAACCCCTGGTTGTTTATATATCACACGTGTATTGGCGTTTCCTCTCAATGCAGTTATATCATGATATAAAAATTACTCATAAACTTTATGAAATATGATAATAATCCTTATTATTATTTGTCTCTAGGGCATATTTCCAACAGGTGGGTCCCCCATGTCAGCGTTTCATTAAAAGAAAGATGTGCATGCTGGAATTTTTTCTCGCTTGCTCCTCTGTGTTTCGAACTTGGCAATGTTACTCAATGCATCAGCCGTTTATACAGGCTGGTGGGTCCCGCATGTTAGCCTCTCATTAGAAAAAACGTGTGTATGCTGGACTTTTTTCTTGCTCGCGCCTCCCTGTTTTGAACTTGGCAACATTGCTCGATGCCTTCTTTGTATAAGGTCTCGCTGGTAGGTCCCACATGTCAGCCTCCTCTGTAGAGGAAACATGTGTATGTTGAACTTTTTTTCAGTTGCCTCCGCCAGTTTGATCTTGGTAACACTGTTGGGTCCCAGAAGTCAGCCTTCTCTGTGCAAGAAACGTGTGTATGCTAGAAAAAATGTACATGTAAGATAGAGATTATATATATTGATAAACCTAGGATTTGAATAAAACTCAAGAGTTCAACAAATGGCAACTGCGTGCGCTTCCACTATGCCAGAACCAACTATGCTACTCATAAAACGTTAGGTTTAGAAATGTTGATATCACTTAAAATGAAAAGGCAGCGATCCTAGCGAATTTCCATTAAGAAATGCTACATGGTCTATATAAATAAAACTTGGGTAGGCAAAGCTTGCCCCTATATTTTCTCAGGATGGCATAGAAAATGCTAAATAAAGAAGATTTTGGGAGATTTAAAAATAATTTGGGTCCAATCTTGTGAACCAATGGGCTTATTATCGTGGGCTCCTTAGCGAAACTTCTTCAATGTGCTTCATGCTTAAAAAAGTAACAATGTGTTGAGGATTGGCGGCCCACGGCCGACCTGGCCCTGGAAGGATAAATTAGCGAGATTTTTGGGCCAGAGTTGGGTCGAATGTACTATTTTCTAATTAGTTCGTCACTAAAAATTCAATGTACTAAATATGTCGGGGGTTGACAGTCCACCAGACCCAGCAGGCTAAATTTGCAATGTTTGGGTCGAATGTCCAATCTTTTCATTAGCTCCTTAGTGAAAATTCAATGTAGTTGGTAAAATGTACTAGGGTTTGGCGGCTTTTCTCACCACCAAAGGCTAATTAAGGGAAGATTTTTTGAAACAAGATTATGGGAAGAATGAAGTTGGAAAGGGAGAAAATTGACTGATATTGTAAGACTTCATATGACCTAGCTAGCAAAGAACTTTGGCAGCGCATGATTCGAACATGGAAAGTACTGGAGAGAGTTTGACTGATTGACATAAAATCGTGTCATAGCAAGACTTACAGCGTAGGGTCATCTTTTCAGCAAAGGTTATATTTCAAGATGGTTTGGGTAGCTTTGAATCTGCCTAATCGATTTGATGTACTCAAAACCATGTACTCATGCCATTTAAATTGTAGGTGATATAGACATAGTTGCCTTGACTTGCCCAGCTTCACACAGCTCGGGTAAACACCAGCTTATACTGTTCACTCGAAGTTGTATGCTTTAGTAAGATCAAATTAATATATGTCGCAATCAGCACCAACATGTGGCATTGTCATCATGCAAAAAGCCAAAGAATTCGCACATTTAGTTCATAGTTTTAAACAAAATAATACAACCAGTTTGTACACTAGCACATCACAGTACAATGTCAGCACATCAGAGCTTGACTTGTTAATTTCACATACACTAGAGCAGATTCAGTACCAAATGCAGTACCAAATGCCTTACCTGAAATTATGCAGAATCAGACCCTCATATCGACCCATTGAGCCACAAAAGTTGTGGCCACCATCACGAATAAGAGCAGTTCATGTACCGTCCACCTTTCCGAGCTACATAGGGAAGATGTCAGGCAAAAGAGCATAACATATTCCATTATGAGTATTGTCGCGGAGCACGTGTTGAACATGCACGAGCACATGATGCTTGAACATAGGTTGTGCCCTCTAAAATGGCAACTGCAGCACGCCATTAGCCATTATCGATTCATGCACCGGCAAGTCAACAAAGAGGACCTTCGGCACGTGTGAAGGTTCCTTCAACCATGCAACCACCGATAGACCAGCTGTCTCTCGGAGGAAAGATCTTCACTAGCTCACCGTCGAGGCCGTTTAGCAGCTCCTTCCCTATCTCGCGGCCCCAAGCCCGTCGCAGTATAGCCTCGAAGGTTAGCTTCGTAAAAAAGGGTAACTAAGAGCACTCTGAGGTGCCCCAACCTGGGTTCCATCGTGTGAAGCTAACCCACACGCCTAGGCAGAGAACAGAGGATTTCTTGAACATAAGACAACATTCAATTTCCCTCCGGAATGTAACCATAAAATCTGTCGGGGTGCACACACTTCCACGAGAAACTAACGGGACCGGATGCCTTGGATAGCCTAGAGATCTTTCGCTAGGTCATTCAACAACCTCGTAGGACAGGGTCCTTCCATGGTAGCCATGAGGGCTAACCGGCCATACTCGTAGTCCTGCATCGCCATGCCAACATTCATCGATAGAACGCAATGCCCAAGATCAGTATGGAGCTCGGGATCTCTGTGTCAGAGTGCTTTTGAGACGTCGAAGGGGGCGGCATAGTAGTGATGGTGGTTCTTGGTAGAGGGAGTGGTGTGCATGTGGTGGTGGGAGGGTTGACGATTTGATTTGGGGGTAGCCCGGCTGGGGGTGGTGGATTTTGGAAGAATGAGCAAGGATACATATTGAAGAAGTAATTTCACGGTAGTGCCAAAAGGTTTCTGCCCTGCGCCAAAAGTATGCTATGTATTAGTGAAAATATGGGGTTTGTGTAAACATTTTTTTAGGACGGGTCTGCAAAAACATTTTTTTCATAAAATCTGCATGAAAAATTGCGGCTATCATCCTAGGGAGGCTCGGCCTACTTTGGCGTACCGATCCTAGATCAATTACAGCCCAGTTGAGGCCCGTTTCCTGGCCGTGGTGACCTACTTTCCATGTTCGCCAAGAGGAAAGAAGGAATATTCCTCTGAAAGCAGAAAGTTGCATAGTAGTAGTACAGATAAATATAGTACATAAATGATAGTACGAGATAAGCACCACTACATGGATTATAACATGGAAGGCAATACTAATTACAAAAGCATGGCATGGCTCATTGATACGTCCATTTTGCATCACTATTCTATGTCATAATTCACTGTTATTCATTGATATATTTCATATTAAGAGGTGATACTTATGTTATTTCATCTGTTTTTGCATGGTTGATGACTTTTGGAGCATGGACCGCTGCAGTCAGGATTCTGATGGAAAAGGTGCTGTTTGGAGGCAAAATTCACGAAGATCAGAAAATCCGGGAAAATATACGGAAAATCCTATTTTTCCAGAAGACGAAGGAAGCCAGAAGGGGGGCTGGAGATGGGCCATAGGGGGCCCACACCACCCCCTGGCGCGGGCCACCCTAGGCCGCGCCACCAGGTGGTGTGGCCACCCTGGTCCACCCCTAGCACTCCCCTTTGGCGTATATTATCCTCCCGAAACCCTAAGACTCGGGGAGCGACCACAGAAAGATTCCACCACCTCTGCGGGGCGGAAAACACCGAGAGAGAAAGATCTCTCCGGCAGACATATTTCTGCCGGGGGAATTCCTTCCCGGAGAGGGGAAATCGTCGCCATCAACACCACCATCAAGATGGACTTCATCGGGATCATCATCATCATCACCATCAGCACCCTCATCACCATCTCCATATTGCTGTAACAATTGGGTTGAATCTTGCATAGTTCATAGGGGAAACTTTCCTAGTGTTGATAACTCTTTGTAGTTGATGCTATTGAGTGGACCATTGAATTATTGTTTATGCTCAGATTGTTATACATCATTATTCCATCTCTGATCATGATCCATATGATGTCTTGCGAGTAGTTCGTTTTGTTCTTGAGGACATGGGAGAAGTCATGTTGTTAGTAGTGGAGTTGTTTTGAGAAAGATTCAATAGTTTGATATTTAAGTTGTGGTGTACTTCTTCTAGTGGTGTCATGTGAACGTCGACTACATGACACTTCACCTATATGGGCCTAGGGGAATGCATTGTGTATTTGGCTACTAATCGTAGGGGTTGCCGGAGTGACAGAAACCTGAACCCCCGTTAGGAAACCATTGCACAAGGGACGTAAGGGTCTTAGAGTTTAAAGTTGTGGTTAGGTTTCTACCTTAATTACTTTCTTGTACTTATGGATGTTTGCAAGGGGTATAATCACACGTATGTATTAGTCCTAGGAAGGTCGGTACATTAGCACAGGTTCGCGCACACAACACTTAGCAAGCTAAAGAAGATTAATCAACTATAAGAAGCGAAAGCACTTGACAGTCTTCCCATGTGTCCTCGAGAACGTTTGGCATCTTAAGTAATACAACCGGCTTGTCCTTTGCTGCATAAAGGATTGGGCCACTTGCTGCATTTAGTCCTACTGTCTTTTATCTACTCATACTTTGTTTACTTGCTTTATCAAAAACCCCTAAAAATTCGTTTGCTAAGTATTTTAACATTTAGCCAACACCTTCTGCTCCTCGTTGGGTTTGACACTCTTACTTATCGAAAATACTGCGATACACCCCCTATACTTGTGGGTCATCAAGACTATTTTCTGGCACCGTTGCCAGGGAGTGAAGCACTATTGGAGAGTGGAACTGGTAAAGGAAACTTCTACTGTGAGTATTGTTTACTTCTGTTAGTTGCTTTATTTTCGTTATGGATAATTCATTGAGTTTCTTATTTGGTAATGCTACTACCACTGCTAAGGTAGTAGATAAACCACCACCTGCTGAGAATGATGTTTTTAAAATACCTACAAGAATTATTGATCGTGTTATGGATAACTATTTTGTTGGGGATGGAACTGTCCATCCCGGTGATCATTTGCTCTTTATACACGAATTATGCGGGTTGTTAAAGTGTGCAGGTATTACTATAGATCAAGTTAAGAAGAATTTATTCTCATTGTCACTGAAAGGAAGAGCTGAGGAATGGTATAAGCTGCTGAAGAATGGTCAAGCTCTGGAATGGGAGGAAATAGTGGCTCTCTTTTATTCAAAGTTTTATCCTCCTAGTGAGATTCATAAAGATCGGAATCAAATATACAACTTTTGGCCTCTTGATGGAGAGAGTACAACTCAAGCTTGGGGGAGATTGAAGTTAATAATGCTCAAATGTCCCATTCATGAGCTCCCCAACAATATTATTATCAATAACTTCTATGCAAGGCTTTCTCTTCATGATAAGGATTTATTGGATGCTTCTTGTGCTGGATCATTCACTCGCATGGAAGAAGAAGCTAAATGGGATCTTCTGGACCATATTCAAGACAATGATGAAGCATGGGAGAATGACAAAGGTAGAACGTCAGGTATAAATTATGATTATGAATGCATTGAATCTTTTATGGGAACTGTTGACTTTCAAAATATTAGTAATGCTTATGGTCTTGATTTACAAGTTATTACGAATTGCTTTAGGGCTTTTTCTTCTTATATTGAAATTCCAAAAAGGGGATGGAACAAGTACCATGCACCTTATAAAGATATTGTTGGCTGTGTTCCTATTGGGAGTGCTGAGTGTTGCACTATTGATCACATCTTACCTGAACCTTATATCGAGAAGATTCCCTTCCCAGATAAGGTAAAGGATCATCCTATGATAACTAATGTAATCACTAAAAGTGAAAAGAGAACTGTAAAACCTGATGAACAAATAAACATTGAACCTATGGTAGCAATTGTGAAAGACCTTGTTACTAAAAGCATAGAAGATGGACACATAGTTTTTTGTGAGGATGCTTCTAACATTGTTTCACATCCTAATAGAGCTAAAAAATCTAGTGTCCCTGTGCTTTCCGTTAGAATTGGTGATCATTGCTATTATGGTTTATGTGATATTGGTGCAAGTTCCAGTGCTATTCCTTATGAGCTTTACAAAGAAATTATGCATGAAATCAGTCCCTGTGAATTGGAAGAGATTGATGTGGTTATTCACCTTGCTAATAGAGAGACCATCTCTCCAATTGGTATTGTACGAGATGTGGAAGTTCTTTGTGGTAAGATTAAGTATCCTGCTGATTTTCTAGTACTTGGTTCAGCTGCTAGTAAAACTTATCCTATCATTTTTGGTAGACCTTTCTTGAGTACTTGTGGAGCTATTATAGATTGCAAGAGGGAGAAAATCTTGACTAAGTTTGATGGGGAATCTTATGAGTTTAATTTTTCGAAATTTACTAAAGAACCCTGTGAAGAGGAAACCCATAATGAGGATTTTAGAGTTGAACAACTTGCTTCTATCTCTCTTGCTCCTAACAATGCTTTGCAGCAATTTATGGAAGATCACGAAAGTGAGATCTTCATGGAAGAAAGGAATGAGATTGACGAGATCCTCCGTCATCAACCCAAGATGCTTAAGCATAACTTGCCTGTAGAAGACTTGGGTACCACGTTGCCACCTAAAAAGGATCCGGTCTTCGATCTAAAACCTCTCGCTGATGATCTTAAATATGCTTATATTGATGATAAAAAGATAAATCCTGTTATTATTAGGTCTAAACTTTCAGGAAGGGAAGAAGAAAGGTTATTGGAGGTTTTGAAGAAACACCGAGGAACTATGGGCTATACTCTGGATGATTTAAAAGGGATTTCACCTACTATATGTCAGCATTCTATCAATATAGAACCAGATGCAAAGCCAGTAGTAGAGCACCAACGGCGTTTAAAACATAAGATGAAGGAAGTGGTAAGGAATGATGTAACATCCCAAAAATCTAATCCAAGTGATCAAGATCCAAATCATCAAATTTAGAGTTAACAAAAACTTTTCCATTTAAAAATATTAAAGCATTCATATGTGTGTGCATTTAAATTAGGAGTTGATTTGAAATGCCATATTTAAGTGATCCATTGATTGTAAAATGTTTCTTAGGTGAATTAAGCATCATCTAGATCATTCCCAAACAAATCCCAAAGAAAAACAAATCAAAATGAATAAAGGAAGCAAATGGTCATTTGTGCCATTTTAACCAACATGCCTACTTTGGCTATTCTTAGGACTCAATTCTTAATAGAAACAAATATGGATCTTTGCACCCCTTGCTAGTACAAGTGGTGATGCACCAAGGCCCACTTTGTGATCTACCAAAAACTTTCAAACACTAATTTTAAATGGCATTTGAAAATAGAATCTAGTGTAGGTATCAAGATCACACTTATTAAAAAACCACTCAAATGAATTCCATTTTCAAAACCCAAGCACACCTAGAAGCTCAAGCATAAGATACAACACTCCACCAAAATTCAGCCCAAAATTCAAACATTTTTCTCTTGCGGCCATTTGATCGAACAGGTTGTAGACATAATCAATTTGGCCTAACTTATACTGTTTTTAATCAAATTTTGTCAAACCATTTGAACCCTAGTAGATGCCCTTGTCTCCCCCAGGCCCAACCCAGCCATCAAGAGGATACTCCTTAGCCATTTGCACTAGTGCCGCGCCACCTGAGCCCCATGCTCGCCGGTCAAGCATGGATAGCTCACAGCCGACCACCTCTCTCTCTCGCCATGTCTAGGAGCTAGACCAGACCACACCACCGCCCTCTGTCCCCTCCCCGAGCAGAGTCGAGCCATGGACCACTCGCAGAGCGCCGCGCCCAGAACGTCTGCACCATGCCGAGCACGCGCCAGAGCGCCATGCCCGACAAGCATGCACACAACGCGCCTCGATCGCAACCTGCGCGCACCGATTCGCCATGACCCCAGGAACCGCCCGGACATGCCCATTCGCCGCCACTTGACCCGCAGCCCCCGTGCGCCGCGTCAAACGCCGCCTCTGCCGTGCAGAGCACCAGCTTCCCCCGACCAAATGCCATCGCCCCTAGCCACGTATTTAAGCCGTAGAGCACCGCCAGGAGGCAGGCCACCGTCCCCTACCTCTAGCCACGACGATAGCACGCTGTACCGACCTCGCCAAAGACGCCAGCCCATCCCGTTCGGTTGCCTCGTCGAACTATAAATAGAGGCCACCCCCAGCCTCATTCTGCACACCATCTCACTCCCCTCTCTCCACGAATCCTTCCACCCCATCCCCGGAACAAGGTGGGCTGCCGTTCGCCGGAATTTTGCCGGAGCTTGCCGCAGCAGAGGAGGAGAGGTGTCATTGATTACGACTGCCCCAGGAGCCGCCGCGACCACGCCTAGAACCGCCATCGTCCACCAGCTCGATCGCCCCCATCACCACGTCTAGCTGGAGCCCCGGTAAGCCCCCACGTACCCCCACCGTGCCGCTAGGGTTAGCTCTCGCCGGCGACCTATTCACCAGGGACGACGATCCTCAGCCGTTGATCAACCTTTTAATCGTAGCACTGAGAGTGCCCCATACCGCTTCGCATTTGATGTGTCGCTGACCTGCGGGACCCCCTGTCAGTTGTCATCCGTGCCGCGGAGTGCCACTGGGCCGGCCCGTTAGTTTTCCCGCGCGACCCCGTTAGTTCAAATATAGACTTTTCTATTTTAGTTTGAACTCACTTCTGTCCCTTAGTTCAAAAATCAATTCAGGAAGATTTACTAAACCAAATTGAGTGATTCAAATTTTTGTTAGAAATCTACGGAAAAGATCTATCCAAGCCCGTTGGATGTAATTCATTTAGAGTTAGTGATCGCTCCTAGTAAAAATAACAAGACAAGAGCTTTTGCACATTCAAACATTTTTATAAAATCAACCATGATAGCTTTTGAGTTGATTCCAACTCCCAAAAATCACATTTAACCATACATATCTGAATAAGTAATAATATTAAGGTTTGCATGCAGTGAATTTGGACTAGTACCAAAATAATGCTATATAGGCATTTCTAGTCACTTTAAATCATTAAATTTTAAACTTAAACTTATTAAAATGTGATCCAACCTTTAAATCACATTCCCATATGTTAGAATATGTGATGATGACATGTGTCCACATGATCCCATATTTTAAGTGGAGAATATTAAATCTTAGTTATTTTTAATGAGTAGAAATTACTTTTCTCAAATAAAAAGAATGAAGCTAGTTAAATAAAACCTTGTGATGATAATAGATCATCAAATGTGTGCCTTAGTGTGCTAAGTAGACTAGTTAAGTATTGTTTGGTGATTGTGTATACCATATGTATTTATAGACGATAGTATCGACCAAGCTTTCGAGGAGGAGGAGTTCTACCAAGAGGAAGAGGAAGAAAACTTCAACCACTACACCAACCAAGGCAAGCTAAAACTTGCAAGTATTATACTTACCAAGCCATCATTAACAATGCAAGCTAACACTTGCAAGCTATTGTTAGCAAGTTAGAATTAAACTAGATAACCTAAGCAAGGTGCATTAGGCATGCTTTGGTTATACCACTTTGAATTTTACCTACCCCAAGTTTTACTTTCAAGTTTTTTACTTTCTTTACTTTACCAAAGTCCTTTACTTGTGAAGGTAGCATAAAAAGTATAAAACTTGACCTATCTAGATAACCTTAGATGTCATTCTATGGCTTGAGATTGATCTTAGCATCCCCACCTTAGTGAACACTCTTAACTTAGTAGCTTAGAGCTAAATCAAAACTTGAGTCACTTTAGATGGGAACACTTGGTGAAAATGAATTGTGATAACCTTGGAATGATGAGTCATTCTATTGAGATGTTTTGACATGTGTTGAGAAACACAAAAGGTTTATGATGATGAAAATGTTGAGGCATGAGCCTTAGCCCTTTTACAAAAACTGATGGTTGGATTTGGATGCGACACCATTCCAATTTTACCATACAACCACAATACCTGAATTGGGTAAGGCTTAGACGGAAATTTATATGCATTAGTATTAGTTCCCTCATGGGAGAGGTTTGAGCTGAGGATACCTCTCGATGTTGTCCACCTATGCAGTGCCCAAGATGACAGATGGTCATGGTTGGGAGGCCATGCTCATAGGAGAGGTGCTTATACTAGGGTGTGTAAAAGAAAGGTTATGTTTGATTATCTGCATACTAAGTATGATGATTCAGGGTTATCCCTGACAGATGTATCGAATCTTGTGATGAAAGTGTACCACCTCTATAGAGTGTCAAACTATTCGAATAGCCGCGTCCGCAGTTATGGACAGTTGGAGTGGCCATACTGTTTCGTTGTCAGATGTTTTCAAAATGACTTATGAATTGAATGGTGAATCTTGACTTAATCCCAATAGGGTTGTGACTATAACACTAGCTTCCCAACTTAAGTGATGCTAGAACTTTATTTTATCTTTCTTTGTTTCTGAACTTAGCTTAGGTTTCAAACTTAACTTTATAGTTAAACTTACAATTGGCATGACTTTAGAACTATACTACTTGTTAGTGGTAGTTTGCGAGTACTTAAAGATTACTCATGGCTTTTGTCCCTGGCTATTCTCATGGCCAGACTATGAAGGAGACTACCAATATGATGGATAGCAGGATGGCTATGATAACTAGGACTATCTGCCTTCGTCAGCATTGCCTGTGCCCCTGAAGATGGACCCCACCGCTACGCTTATTATTTATTCCGCTACTTGTTGTATTAAGACTGGATCATGAGATCCTTATTTGTGTAAGACCTTATTTATGGTTTGTAATGGATGATGTACTGTGATATCCAATCTGTTATGTCTCGCAAAAATGGTAATCCTAGGATTGCGATGTATGACATAACAGGCATCTAGGATTAAAAATCCGGGTGTTGACAAGTTGGTATCAGAGCCATCCTGACCATAGGAGACCCTAGTTAGAATGGACGTCCGAACAAAAACTTAATTTCAAAACCAAAGTGAGTATTTATGAAAAACTATCTCCTCTCTTACCCTTGGGAATTCATTCTTTCTCAAAAATTCATGTTCCTCCACTTCTTACATTACTACCTAAAATTTGACACACTTGATCACCTCACTAACTTCCTCATCCTAAATTCTTGTAGATGGAGACTCAGTTCAGCAAGTTCTACCAGTTGGGCAACGGAGGCTATCTGATCTTCGAGAGGGATCTGGATTCATTGTCGGAGTTATTGGGACGCCCACATCCGGAGTTTCTTGGAGCTCAACTTCCTGGACCCCCAAGAGGAGATTTACAATGGCTAGTCACCACTGATCTCCGAGGAAGCATAGAAGCACCAATGTCCGAGAGAATGCAATTCTCCGTAAGAGAGAACAACTGGCTAGATGGGTTAGCCAGGGCAATGCATGAAGCTCTCGCACGTCTGTGTGCCCTCAGTGTCAACCAAATCCAAGGAACCCGTTTTGCTCACTATGCAAGGCGTGACTTCATGGGAATGCCGATGGAGATGCCCAGTCACCCGGAGCTGAAGCGTCAAGTGGAGAACCTTGACTTCCTGCTGTACGATCGCCAGAAGGAATTTGATAATGCTAGGGAGTTTGCCAACCACAACCGTGCCATTGCCGACCAGAAGTCCCAGACTTTCTCACTTCTTGTCAAGGACCGTTAGTCTCTTCGCCTCTAGCACGAAAAGAAGGATCGCACCATCGCCTGTCTTCGCAAGAAGGTGGCCGACCTCGAGAAGACCGTCAAGGAGCAAGAAGCTCAGCTTGCAGCAAAGGAGGAAGAAGAGGAGGGTGAAGACATCCAGGGAGACATGGATTCTTACCTCAACAATGATGATGACTTTCTGGAGGAGGATGCTGTGGACTTCTACACTGACGATGAGGACTCCGACTTCATCGACAATGAGTAGATGCACTAGATCACTATCGTAGCATGAGATGTATCGGTCCCACTGTATCGTAGCTTGCAGAATGGTTCTTCAAACCATCTATTTTCCTTTGTTGTTGTGGTGCGTGTGTGTTTGTATCGTGTGCTTGTTTGAATGAATGAAAAGAAGTTAGTTGCAAAAACCTGAGTCAAACTCAAAGTTTTAGCTTTGAAACCAAAACCATGAACCTTAGGACTTTCCCTCTTAGCCCTTTATCTACCTCAATCTTCAGATGACTCGTGGAAACTAAGGAGGGAGCAGCTCGTCGCAAGACCCGATGCTGCAGATCCTTCAGAATCTCATCGCAGACAAAGAAGCAAGCAGGGCAGAGCGCCAAGCTAATATAGCAACACTGCAACAGATCGCCTAGATGGCTCTCAACAACCAAGGATATGGAAATCAGGATCATCAAGGATCCAAGCTGAAGAACTTCCAGAATACCAATCCCCCAATCTTTAGCA
Organism: Avena sativa; assembly: GCA_916181665.1. Taxonomy (NCBI): domain Eukaryota; kingdom Viridiplantae; phylum Streptophyta; class Magnoliopsida; order Poales; family Poaceae; genus Avena; species Avena sativa. The sequence goes on along the minus strand of OV702286.1, from coordinate 432,318,089 downwards.
CTTCAGAGAACCCATTAGATGCTGATGACTGGTTACAGACGATGGAGAACAATTTGGAGGTAGCTAGATTTGATGACAACGAGAAAGTTCTCTTTGCCACCCACTACTTGGCAGGAGATGCAAGAGCCTGGTGGAACAACATCCGCCTGATGAACCATGGTCAAGTGATGACATGGGAAGCCTTCAAAATCAAGTTCAGCCGCACCCACATGCCATAGGGCCTAGTCACCCGAATGAGGGATGAATTCAGAGAGTTGAAGCAAGGTAGAATGACTGTGGTGGAGTACCATGACAGATTCCTGTCGCTTGCAAGGTATGCACCTGATGAGATCAACACGGAGGCTAAGAAGAAGGAAAGATTCCTGAACGGACTGCATGATGAGATGCTGACTGTCCTTGTCAACATCCGCTTCGAGGATCTCGAAGAGCTAGTAGACTCTACCATTCAGATGGAAGGGAAGATTAATCAGGCAAACGACAACCGCAAACGTCGTATGATGCAGCAATCTGGATCCAACAGTCACCAGAAGTACCGTCCCAACCCCTCACCAGGATATGCACCAAGGAACAACCGACCCCCAATGTCTCGCCCAGGCTACCCCAACCATAGCGGAGGCAATGTGAAGACAGGAGGAAACAACAACAACTCAGGCAACACCAACAATTTCGTCCGTGCCCCTCCCAAGAGCAACAATAGCAACAACAACAACACTGGACCCAGAACTGGAAGCAATGCTGTGCCTGTCGCAGCAAAACACAAGTCCCAGATCACTTGTTTCGAGTGTGGAGTGAAGGGTCACTATTCCAATGAGTACCCCAAGAATATTGCCGCCACTGTCAATGTGAATGCCCCAGCTCAACAGAAGCGTCGTGTTCAACCAGGGAGAGGATTTGCCCCAGGGAACCCTCACAACCGCAATGGCTGTCTCTTCCACATGAACGCTGAAGAAGCCCAAGAAGCGCCAGATGTAGTGTTGGGTATGTTTACTGTCAACTCAGTTTTAGCAAGAGTGTTGTTTGATTCGGGAGCATCGCATTCATTTTTCACCGAAGAATTTGCATGCACTAGTAAGATTCACCCAACCAACTTGAAGCATGTCATGATAGTTCAAATCCCCGGTTCAACTACAAAAGCTAGAAAAATTTGCAAAGCTGTGCCTATCAGAATACATGGGATAGATTTTTATGCCAACCTAATAGTACTTGGAACCAAAGGATTGGAAGTAGTACTAGGTATGGACTGGATGTCAAGGCATAAAGGACTGATAGACTGTGCCAAGAAAGCCATCACCATGACCAGTAGCTCCGGAGTAACAATAGAGCATATCTCGGAAACCCTGCCCCGTCAATTCAAGTGCAACAAGAGTCTAGCCTTGCCCACCATTGACCAAGTCAGAGTAGTCTGTGAATACCCCGATGTATTCCTAGATGAATTTCCAGGTATGCCCCGGATAGGGATATTGAGTTCATTATCGAACTAATCCCCGGAACCGAACCCATAGCCCAGAGACCCTATAGCATGAACCCCTCAGAGTTAGTGGAACTGAAGAAGCAGTTGGATGCTATGTTAGCAGAAGGCTTGATTCAACCAAGCACTTCGCCATGGAGATGACTAGTGTTATTCATCGACAAGAAAGATGGAGGCAACCGTTTGTGCACAGATTACAAAAAACTGAATGATGTCACCATCAAGAACAAGTACCCTTTGCCAAAGATAGAGGATCTATTTGATCAGTTGACTAGAGCCCATGCATTCTCAAAGACTGATCTTAGGACTGGTTATCACCAACTTAAGATTCGTGCAACGGATATTCCGAAGACCGCCTTTACTACTCGTTATGGTTTATACGAGTATAAGGTTATGTCTTTTGGATTAACCAATGCCCCTGCTTATTTCATGAATCTCATGAATAAGATCTTTATGAATTTCCAAGATAAGTTTGTTGTGGTGTTTATCGACATTATCCTTATCTACTCCGAGTCAGAAGAAGAGCATGAGCAACATCTGAGAATCATCCTAGAAACCCTGAGAGAGCATCGGTTATATGCCAAGTTCAGCAAGTGTGAGTTTTGGCTAAAAGAAGTAGGATTCCTAGGACATATTGTGTCTGCCGGAGGAGTCTCTGTTGATCCCGCCAAGATCAAAGATGTCGAAGAATGGGAAGCCCCAACCACTCAAACCCAAGTCCGTGCATTTCTCGGATTAGCGGGATACTACCGCAAGTTCGTAGAAGGATTCTCTAGCATCGCCAGACCCATGACCCAATTGTTGAAGAAGGACAAGAAGTTTGAATGGACTGACAAATGTGAAGCCAATTTCTAGGAGCTGAAGAAGAGATTGATATCAGCTCCAATACTAATCATGCCAGACATCAAGAAGCCGTTTGATGTGTATTGTGATGCATCCAAGATTGGTCTTAGATGTGTATTGATGCAAGAAGGCAAAGTTATCGCCTATTTGTCTCGGCAACTGAAGCAGCATGAGTAGAACTATCTGACCCATGATCTTGAATTAGTAGCCGTAGTTTTGGCATTGAAGACATGGTGTCATTATCTTATGGGTAATCGCTATGAGATTTACTCGAATCACAAGAGCTTGAAGTATATTTTCACTCAGAAGGAGCTGAATATGACGCAGAAGAGATGGATAGAGTTAATCAAGGATTATGACCTTGACATCCACTATCACCTCGGCAAAGCCAATGTGGTAGCGGATGCTCTTAGCAGATTGCCTTGTAGGCTAAACACCATGATCAAGGAGAAGCAACCAAGTTTGTATGAGGAGTTGGAGCAGTTTAGGACTGAGCTTGTTAGTAGAGGATTCTTAGCTAGCATTGAACTTCAACACACGTTAATCAGCCAAATCAAGGAAGCCCAGAAGGGAAATGAAAGTATCGACGGAATCAAACGTTGTATTGGTACATGAAAGGTACCTGGATTCACTGAAGATGAAGAAGGAGTTCTATGGTACAAAGGACGTATCTGTGTGCCAGCAGATTCGGAGCTGAAGCAAGTTATCATGCAGGAAGCTCATGATACTCTTTATTCTATCCATTCCGGAGGAACGAAGATGTATCAAGATTTGAAAGAGCAATTTTGGTGGCACAAGATGAAGAGAGAAATCGGAAGCTACATCGCCAAGTGTGACATCTGTCAAAGAGTCAAAGGAGAGCATCAGAGACCCGCAGGACTGTTGCAACCTTTGCAGATTCCGGAATGGAAATGGGATTCCGTCGGAATGGACTTTATCACCGGATTGCCTACTTCTAGTAGGGGAAATGACTCAATCTGGGTCATCGTTGATAGACTGTCCAAAGTAGCTCACTTTATACATGTCAAGAAAACCTACCAGAGTTTGAAACTAGTAGAGCTGTATATTGCTAGAATTGTTAGTCTGCATGGAACCCCCAAGACCATAGTATCAGATCGAGGAACCCAGTTTACCTCGAGATTTTGGCAGAAAGTCCAGGAAGGATTGGAAACCAAGTTGAATTTCAGCACCACTTATCACCCGCAAACTGATGGACAAACTGAAAGAGTCAACCAAATCCTAGAAGATATGTTGAGAGATTGTGTGTTAGTATGGATCAAAATGGGAAGACTGCCTGCCTTTCGCAGAATTCTCATATAACAACAGTTATCAAGCTAGTTTGCAAATGGCACCATGAATTCCTATATGGAAGAAAGTGCCGTACCCCTCTGAACTGGTCACAAGTAGGAGAGAGTCTGATCTTTGGACCCGACATTCTCCGTGAAGCCGAAGTGAAGGTTCACAAAGTCCGTGAACACCTCAAGACCGCCCAATCCAGGCAGAAGAGTTATGCTGACAAGAGAAGGAGAGACCTGACTTTCAATATTGGAGATTTTGTATATCTCCAGGTTTCGCCATTGAAGGGAACCCGACGCTTTAGTCTGAAAGGAAAGTTAGCCCCCAGATATATTGGACCATTCCAGATTCTGAACCGTTGAGGAGAACTCTCATATCAATTGGAACTACCTGAAGAGATGTCAGCCATCCACAATGTGTTCCATATCTCGTTACTTCGCAAATGCCTAGAAGTGCCAGAGAAGACTGAAGTTTTCAAGAACATCGATCACAGAGCTGTGGATATCAACAAAGACCTGACATATCGTGAAGTGCCCATCCGTATCTTGGAGGAAGCCTACAGAACCACAAGGACTAGAAGTATCAAATTTCTCAAGATTCAGTGGAGTAACCATACCGAAGAGGAAGCCACTTGGGAGCGAGAAGATTACATTAGGACAGAGTTCCCAGATCTCTTTAGTTCCTAGTTTTCTTTTGTAAATCTCGGGACGAGATTTTGTTTAAGGGGGTAAGGTTGTAACATCCCAAAACTCTAATCCAAGTGATCAAGATCCAAATCATCAAATTTAGAGTTAACAAAAACTTTTCCATTTAAAAATATTAAAGCATTCATATGTGTGTGCATTTAAATTAGGAGTTGATTTGAAATGCCATATTTAAGTGATCCATTGATTGTAAAATGTTTCTTAGGTGAATTAAGCATCATCTAGATCATTCCCAAACAAATCCCAAAGAAAAACAAATCAAAATGAACAAAGGAAGCAAATGGTCATTTGTGCCATTTTAACCAACATGCCTACTTTGGCTATTCCTAGGGCTCAATTCCTAACAGAAACAAATGTGGATCTTTGCACCCCTTGCTAGTAAAAGTAGTGATGTACCAAGGCCCACTTTGTGATCTACCAAAAACTTTTAAACACTAATTTTAAATGGCATTTGAAAATAGAATCTAGTGTAGGTATCAAGATCACACTTATTCAAAAACCACTCAAATGAATTCCATTTTCAAAACCCAAGCACACCTAGAAGCTCAAGCATAAGATACAACACTCCACCAAAATTCAGCCCAAAATTCAAACATTTTTCTCTTGCAGCCATTTGATCGAACAGGTTGCAGACAGAATCAATTTGGCCTAACTTATACTGCTTTTGATCGAATTTTGTCAAACCATTTGAACCCTAGTAGATGCCCTTGTCTCCTCCAGACCCAACCCAGCCATCAAGAGGCTACTCCTTAGCCATTTGCACCAGTGCCGCGCCACCTGAGCACCATGCTCGCCGGTCGAGCATGGATAGCTCGCAGCTGACCACCTCTCTCTCTTGCCATGTCTAGGAGCTAGACCAGACCACACCACCGCCCTATGTCCCCTCCCCGAGCAGAGCCGAGCCATGGACCACTCGCAGAGCGCCACGCCCAGAACGTCTGCACCATGCCGAGCACGCGCCAGAGCGCCGTGCCCGACAAGCGTGCACACGCAGCGCCTCGACCGCAGCCCGCGCGCACCACTTCGCCACGACCCCAGGAACCGCCCGGACATGCCCATTCGCCGGCGCTTGACCCGTAACCCCCGTGCGCCGCGTCAAACGCCGCCTCTGCCGCGCAGAGCACCAGCTTCCCCCGACCAAATGCCATCACCCCTAGCCATGCATTTAAGCCGTAGAGAACCGCCAGGAGGCAGGCCACCGTCCCCTACCTCTAGCCACGATGATAACATGCTGTACTAACCTCGCCTAAGAAGCCATCCCATCCCGTTCGGTTGCCTCGTCGAACTATAAATAGAGGCCACCCCCAGCCTCATTCTGCACACCATCTCACTCCCCTCTCTCCACTGATCCTTCCACCCCATCCCCGGAGGAAGGTGGGCCGCCGTTCACCGGAATTTTTCCGGAGCTTGCTGCAGCAGAGGAGGAGAGGTGCTGTTGATTGTGACTGCCCTAGGAGCCACCGCGACCACGCCTAGAACCACCGTCGTCCACCAGCTCGATCGCCCCCATCACCACGTCTAGCTGGAGCCCCGGTAAGCCCCCACATACCCCCACCATGCCGCTAGGGTTAGCTCTCGCCGACGACCTGTTCGCCGGGGACGACGATCCTCAGCCGTTGATCAACCTTTTAATCGTAGCGCTGAGAGTGCCCCGTACCGCTTCGCGTTTGATGTGTCGCTGACCTGCGGGACCCCCTGTCAGTTGTCATCCGTCCCGTGGAGCGCCACTGGGCCGACCCGTTAGTTTTCCCGCGCGAGCCCGTTAGTTCAAATATAGACTTTTCTATTTTAGTTTGAACTAACTTCTGTCCCTTAGTTCAATAATCAATTCAGGAAGATTTACTGAACCAAATTGAGTGATTCAAATTTTGTTAGAAAACTACTGAAAAGATCTATCCAAGCCCGTTGGATGTAATTCATTTAGAGTTAGTGATCGCTCCTAGTAAAAATAACAAGGCAAGAGCTTTTGCACATTCAAACATTTTTATAAAATCAACCATGATAGCTTTTGAGTTGATTCCAACTCCCAAAAATCACATTTAACCATACATATCTGAATAAGTAATAATATTAAGGTTTGCATGCAGTGAATTTGGACTAGTACCAAAATAATGCTATATAGGCATTTCTAGTCACTTTAAATCATTAAATTTTAAACTTAAACTTATTAAAATGTGATCCAACATTTAAATCACATTCCCATATGTTAGAATATGTGGTGATGACATGTGTCCACATGATCCCATATTTTAAGTGGAGAATATTAAATTATAGTTATTTTTAATGAGTAGAAATTACTTTTCTCAAATAAAAAGAATGAAGCTAGTTAAATAAAACCTTGTGATGATAATAGATCATCAAATGTGTGCCTTAGTGTGCTAAGTATACTAGTTAAGTATTGTTTGGTGATTGTGTGTACCGTATGTATTTATAGACGATAGTACCGACCAAGCTTTCGAGGAGGAGGAGTTCTACCAAGAGGAAGAGGAAGAAGACTTCAACCACTGCACCAACCAAGGAAAGCTAACACTTGCAAGTATTGTACTTAGCAAGCCATCATTAATAATGCAAGCTAACACTTGCAAGCTATTGTTAGCAAGTTAGAATTAAACTAGATAACCTAAGCAAGGTGCATTAGGCATGCTTTGGTTATACCACTTTGAATTTTACCTACCCCAAGTTTTACTTTCAAGTTTTTACTTTCTTTACTTTACCAAAGTCCTTTACTTGTGAAGGTAGCATAAAAAGTATAAAACTTGACCTATCTAGATAACCTTAGATGTCATTGTATGGCATGAGATTGATCTTAGCATCCCCACCTTAGTGAACACTCTTAACTTAGTAGCTTAGAGCTAAATCAAAACTTGAGTCACTTTAGATGGGAACACTTGGTGAAAATGAATTGTGAAAACCTTGGAATGATGAGTCATTCTATTGAGATGTTTTGACATGTGTTGAGAAACACAAAAGATTTATGATGATGAAAATGTTGAGGCATGAGCCTTAGCCCTTTTACAAAAACTGATGGTTGGATTCGGATGCGACACCATTCCAATTTTACCGTACAACCACAATACCTGAATTGGGTAAGGCTTAGACGGAAATTTATATGCATTCGTATTAGTTCCCTCGCGGGAGAGGTTTGAGATGAGGCTACCTCTCGATGTTGTCCACCTATGCAGTGCCCAAGATGACAGATGGTCATGGTTGGGAGGCCATGATCATAGGAGATGTGCTTATACTAGGGTGTGTAAAGGAAAGGTTATGTTTGATTATCTGCATACTAAGTATGATGATTCAGGGTTATCCCTGACAGATGTATCGAATCTTGTGGTGAAAGTGTACCACCTCTATAGAGTGTCAAACTATTCGAATAGCTGTGTCCGCGGTTATGGACTGTTGGAGTGGCCATACTATTTCATTGTCAGATGTTTTCAAAATGACTTATGAATTGAATGATGTATCTTGACTTGACCACAATAGGGTTGTGACTATAACACTAGCTTACCAACTTAAGTGATGCTAGAACTTTATTTTATCTTTCTTTGTTTCTGAACTCAGCTTAGGTTTCAAACTTGACTTTATAGTTAAACTTAGAATTGGCATGACTTTAGAACTATACTACTTGTTAGTGGTAGTTTGCGAGTACTTAAAGAGTACTCATGGATTTTGTCCCTGGCCATTTTCATGGCCAGACTATGAAGGAGACTACCAAGATGACGGACAGCAGGACGTCTATGATAACTAGGACTATCTGCCTTCGTCAGCATTGCCCGTGCCCCTGAAGATGGACCCCACCGCTACGCTTATTATTTATTTCGCTGCTTGTTGTATTAAGACTGGATCATGAGATCCTTATTTGTGTAAGACCTTATTTATGGTTTGTAATGGATGATGTACTGTGATATCCAATCTGTTATGGCTCGCAAAAATGGTAATCCTGGGATTGCGATGTATGACATAACAGGCATTTGGGATGAAAAATCTGGGTGTTGACAAATGAGGTATTGAAACTCCTTGATGCTGGTATTATTTACCCTATTGCTGATAGTGAATGGGTTAGTCCTGTTCATTGTGTTCCTAAAAAGGAGGTATTACCGTTGTTCCTAATGATAATGATGAGCTTATTCCCCATAGAATAGTAGTAGGCTATAGGATGTGCATTGATTTTAGAAAAGTCAATAAAGTTACTAAGAAACATCACTACCCGCTTCCTTTTATTGATCATATGTTGGAAAGGTTGTCTAAAAAGACCCATTTTTGTTTTCTTGATGGTTATTCTGGTTTCTCTCAAATTGCTGTTAAACAACAAGATCAAGAAAAAACTACTTTTACTTGCCCTTACGGAACTTATGCTTATAGATGTATGCCTTTTGGTTTATGTAATGCTCCTGCTACTTTTCAAAGATGCATGTCTGCTATCTTTCATGGTTTTTGTGAGGAAATTGTAGAAGTGTTCATGGATGACTTTTCTGTCTATGGAACTTCTTTTGATAATTGTCTGCACAACCTTGATAAAGTTTTGCAGAGATGTGAAGAAACTAATCTTGTTCTTAATTGGGATAAATTCCACTTCATGGTTAATGAAGGGATTGTCCTTGGGCATAAAGTTTCTGAAAGAGGCATAGAAGTTGATAGAGCTAAGGTTGAGGCAATTGAGAAGATGCCATGCCCAAGAGACATCAAAGGTATTCGTAGTATCCTTGGTCATGCTGGTTTCTATAGAAGGTTTATTAAAGACTTTTAAAGGATATCAAAACCCCTCACTAATCTTCTTCAAAAAGATGTACCCTTCGTTTTTGATGATGATTGTAAGGAAGCTTTTGAAACTCTTAAAAAGGCTTTAACTACAGCCCCTATTGTTCAACCACCTGATTGGATTTTACCCTTTGAAATAATGTGTGATGCTAGTGATTTTGCTGTAGGTGCTGTCCTTGGGCAACGAATTGATAAAAAGTTAAACATTATTCATTATGATAGTAAGACTTTAGACGCTGCTCAAAGGAATTATGCTACTACTAAAAAAGAATTTCTAGCTGTCGTTTTTGCTTGTGATAAGTTTAGACCCTATATTGTAGACTCAAAAGTCACCATTCATATTGATCATGCTGCTATTAAATACCTTATGACGAAGAAGGACGCTAAGCCTAGGCTTATTAGATGGGTGCTGCTTTTACAAGAGTTTGATCTACATATAGTAGACATGAAAGGTGCTGAAAACCTTGTAGCTAATAATTTATCTCGATTGGAAAACATCTCTTTTGACCCTATGCCTGTTAATGATAGTTTCCCAAATGAACAGTTAGCCGCAGTAGGGGTAAGCTCGCGAGGGAGCCCTTGGTACGCTGATTATGCTAACTTTATTGTCTCCAAGTATTTGCCTCCAACTTTTACAGCTCAGCAAAGAAGAAAGTTCTTCTATGATTTGAGGCATTATTTTTGGGATGACCCACACTTATACAAAGAAGGAGTGGATGGTATTATGCGAAGATGTGTTCCAGAATATGATCAAAAGGAGATATTGCATAAATGTCATGGTAGTGCTTATGGAGGACATCATGCAGGAGATAGAACTGCACAAAAGGTGCTACAATCAGGTTTCTACTGGCCTACCCTTTTTAAAGATGCAAGAAAATTTGTTTTATCTTGTGATGAATGTCAGCGTGTTGGTAATATTTCTAGACACAATGAAATGCCTATGATCTACTCTCTAGTTATTGAACCCTTTGATTGCTAGGGATTTGACTTTATGGGTCCTTTCCTTCCCTCGAAAGGTTATACTCATATTCTTGTTGCCGTTGATTATGTTACTAAGTGGGTAGAAGCCATTCCTATGAAGAGTGCGGATGGGGAAACTTCTCTAAAAATGCTTAAGGATGTTATCTTTCCTAGGTTTGGAGTGCCTAGGTATCTCATGACTGATGGGGGTTCTCATTTCATTCATGGTGGTTTTAGAAAGACCCTTGCTAAATATGATGTTAATCATAGAATTGCTTCAGCTTATCACCCCCAAACTAGCAGACAAGTAGAGTTATCAAATAGAGAAATTAAATCCATCTTGCAAAAGACTATTAATAGATCTAGGAAAAACTAGGCTAAAAAGTTGAATGATGCTTTATGGGCTTATAGAACTGCCTACAAAAATCCTATGGGGATGTCTCCTTATAAAATGGTTTATGGGAAAGCTTGTCACCTACCTTTAGAATTAGAACACAAATCTTACTAGGCAGTTAAAGAACTAAATAGAGATTGTAAGATCGCTGGTGAGAAAAGATTATTTGACTTAAGTTCTTTAGATGAATGGAGGAGTGAAGCCTATCAAAATGCTAGGCTCTTTAAGGAAAAAGTTAAAATATGGCATGACAAGCGAATACTTAAGAGAGAATTTCATGTTGGTGAGAAAGTTCTATTGTATAGGTCTCGTCTCAGATTTTTTGTAGGAAAGCTACTGTCAAAATGGGAAGGACCTTTCATTATTGAAGAAGTATACCGTTCAGGAGCAATACAAATTTCTTCTTTAAAAGATAATACTGCACAAGTAGTGAATGGGCAGCGACTCAAGCACTATATTGCTGGGGATTCTTACAATGAAGATGTTGATGCCTTTCAAGTTATAACTTCGGAAAAATTTATCAAGGACAAAATTCAGAGACCTGCAGAGTCCGCTTTCAAATAGGTAACAGTTCTGGTAAGAAAGTTCCACAAAAACACTATTTAACTATATTTTTGCAGTTTTTAGTCAATAAGGAAAGCTACAAAGCGAAATAGGGACGGAAACGGAGCCAGGGTGGCTCACACCACCCTGTGGGGCGGGCCCACCCCAGGTCGCGCCACCAGGTGGTGTGGCCACCCCAGACTCCGTCTCCGACCCGTTTTCTCCCAGTACCTTCCTTTCGTCATGAAACTTCGTAATATATAATCCCCCGGATCCCCCGAGGTTCGTATATCGTGTTTTCGTCGTGTTTTCATTTCGATCTGTTTCAGACAGGTAGAGTCCCAGATTTGGAGCTACAATGTCTTCCTCTGGATCAGCCAAGGAAGATTCTTTAGAGGATATCATCAACCCATACATGAGAGAGTTGAAGGTTCATCCCAAGGAGTTGTTGCTTGAAGATGAGGAGCTCCGGATAAAAGAGGTTCGAGGCCCTAAAGGTGAAGGAAGTCTGGAGGACAGGATGGAAGCACTGGAGCAAGAAGTCTTCAGGTACAAGAAGATGGCGGAATGCAAAGTGGATATCATCCATAAGATTTGTTCTGAACTCATCGCCGAGCACCAAAAGGAGACTGCTGAACTCAAGGATGAAGTCCTCTCACTCTGCCAAACAACCAACAAACTGCAAGCACAACTCTACGACGTTCAAAATAAAAACTGTGAGTATGAGGTTACGTTTAAACACATAAGTGCTGCTGCAAGTTTCAAGATGCTGGAAACCACGATGTCCTTTGTTGATGGGAAACCCTTACCCTGGAAGTCGGACGATGATGAGAGAATACCACCACCACCAAAGGAGTAATTCGTCATCAGGTTTGGCATCCCCTTGGTTTGTTCCAAGCTTGGGGGAGTGCCGCGGTATCACATCACTATCTTCTATCTTTTACCTTTTTAGTAGAGTCATATCATGAATAGAGAAGTTATTATGTAGGATGGTTTGCATTATGGAAGTGTCCCCTCTCTCGTTAGATATGTATCCCTTTGTGTGAGTTGCCGTTATGGAATATTAATGAGAAGTTCTATCATTTACTCTTTTGCATAGCTTATATTAGTTTTCCATTCGTGGTTATATGATTGATATTGTTGTTAGTATTGGTATCACTTTGGGATCATTGAGTTAATTTAGTTGGTTTTGGCAAACCTGGCTCGGTCAGTAGCATCACTATTTTTGAGAGTTGAAAGAAAAGATAAAAGTACTCTAAAGAAAAATTATTTCATCGTATTTCTTTCTTGATTTGCTCATAAGTCTAGTATTCTCTAGTTAAGATCTTTTGTGCTTCCAAGGAAGATTGCATGTTTGTCTTTATCGCTTGTATGTTTGTTTGTTTCCTTCAACTCTTATACTTGCTACCCAGCCTTGCTAGCTAAAAACCTGTACTGAGAGGGAATTCTTCTCGTGCATCCACTCCTTAAAACCGAAACCTTTGCCATTTGTGTCCACCATACCTACCTATTAGCACTATTGCTATTCCAAGTAAATTCTTATTTTATCTATCTCCCAAATTAAACTTGTTATGTGAAAATTAGTGATTAAAGATCTCACGAACTTGATGGCACACTTTACTTTTCTTGCATTTAATAACCTAAACCATTGGGTCCTTCTTTGTTGCGTATATGCTTGCGCTTTATGAGTTGAAGTTAGCAGAACCATGTATCATGGGGAACGCTCTCAACACTGCATTGGTACTTTGTACCTAGTTGATATCATGTTCTTTTGCTTATGGATCCTGGCGGTGTGAAATAAAAGTGGAACTTGTAAGATCATGGAGTTTATATGTGTGTTAGAGAAACGCCCGGGCCGCTAGCCTAAGTGTCGTTGGATTGAGGACAAGTACGCCATGAGGGGGTCCTCGAGGCGTGCGGAAGAGAGGGGTGTGAGACGTACGGTATTCCGGGACGGTGAACACACAATTTACCCAGGTTCGAATCCACCGGCTTTGGATGAATCCTACTCCTGCTAGCAATCCAGTAATACGGTAGAGCCGAAATATGGGTTACAAGGGTATCGCCTGTGCGAGTTGAGGGTCTAAAGTATTGGGTGTTATCTGGTGCCCTAAAGGCTCTCCCTAGGACGGCTTATATAGATATCCGCTCGTGAAGCAGAGCTCTAACCCGAAGTGGGCCACCCTGGTCAGTGAGGAACTATGAGGATACCCGGAAAGTATATCCCCAACAGCAGCCCCCAGAGGCCTCCAAGATCCAAAGTCGGATTTTATCATCGTCTAGCTTGATCTTCGGCTTGCAGAATCTTGAAGGGTTCCTGAAACTTCACAACAAAAAATACGATCCGGGTCTTAAAAGTAAGTCGGACCTTTCAATTAGTTACTCGGATTTTCCAGCTCGCTTTTAAACTAAGCCGGAATTTGGTCTCTAACGCCACCTGACACAAGCATGGTCAAGTCACGTCATTTGACAGATCGTTCCGTCAGCATGACCATTGGTGGCTCTGCGGTTCGCGGAACCGAGGCGCCATTTTAATGCGTGCGTGGAGATCGAGGCGATGCAATCATCGCGCGGGCCCTTCCCAGTTCTTTCCATGACGCGTGGCGGTTACACTGTAGCGTTTGCATGAATCTTGGCGCAGGTAGGTGGATATAAGGGGTTTAGATTTCTTCTTCTCATCCCCACCAGTCCTTTGATGTTCCTTCCTTCCCAATCTTCTCACGCGCACAGAGCCTCCTCGTCCTTCTCCCACAGAGCTCCTAGCGCCGCCACCTTAAGGTCAATTTTTCCACCGGAGAAAAATGGCTTCATCTTCGTCTTCCTCTGGTCTGGCGGCAGCGGCAGAAGCAGCAGCGGAGAAAGAGAGTTTCCGAGGAGTCTGGATCCCCTGCGCCCTCAACGAGGAGGGCCTCAAGAACGTGGAGAAGGAGGGGCTTCTCGCCGCCGGCGACTGGCGGACCGGCTTCGGGGAAACCGTCCCCAATCCGCGCGAGGGCGAGCGCGTCCACTTCGGCACCCATCTGGACCGAGGTTTGTCCTTTCCTCCCTCAGAGTTCTTCTCCGAGGTGATTGACCACTATGGATTTTAACTCCACAATCTTCCTTCCAATTCCCTTCTAGAAATGAGCGCATATGCTACGCTTTGCGAGGGCTTCCTCGGCATTAGGCCGAGTTTGCTTCTCTTCCGGTACTATTTCCATGTCTGGAGAAATTCTATTACTGCCGGTGTTCCTTACATCACCGGTACCTTTAGTTTTTCTGTTAGACGAGACCGGGCATATCCCAAAATTTCTGCCAGTGACTCAGTCAAACAATGGCCAGCCACTTTTTTCTACCATAGGGATATTCCGGCTCCCGGCAAAGCTACTGCTTTGCCGGCTTTTGTCGACGGAGCTACCACGGCCCAGCCTTCCTGGGACAAGGCTGCTCCGGCTCTCACCGACGATCTGATCCTCGCTAAGAGGTGGATCGAATATCTTATCAAGCACAAGGGTATGAAAGGATCCGACTTAGTCCAATGCTGGGTCTCACGCCGGATCGAGACACTTAAATACCACGGGGACAGATTGTTGCACTCCATCACATCTTCTCCAACCGACTCCCTCCGCATCAGCCCCAAAGCCTACACCACTCAAGGCTACATAACTCAAATTAAGTGGCTGATCAAGGAGCGGATCGAAAGGCGGATTACAGAGGTTTCTCTGGACATGCATACGGCGGAAAACCCCGTGGTGCCGGTAAGATTTTATCATCACATCTTTTATGTGTTTCTATCTTTGAGTTATATTGCAATACTGATATGTTTTCTTATTTTCATCTTGCTGACCTCCCCGAGTCGGAGTTTGCTCCACTCAAAGGATACCCTCCTGAGTTTTCTCAGGAGACAGAAGTAGTCCCATTGCCGGATCTTGCGCTCAAGAAGCGCAAAGCTCCGACAGTGGCGGTTGGCACAAAGGAGGTGCCAGTCGTGAAGAGGTAATCTTCTGTCACAACTTTTCCGCCTTTGTTCTTTACTCAAGTTTCTTTCCGAGATGTAATGTTTCCGACTTTACTACTTTCTTAGAGCAAAATCAATCATCAAGGGCAAGGGGAAGGGGACTTCTACGAAGCTCTTGCGCCAGACGAAGCTTACAATAGCTTCCCCTGCCGTAGCTCCTCCGACTCCGGTCCCTCAACCTTCTGCAACTCCAGCGATCATCCCTTCTCCGGTGATTGCAGAAGATCCGGCTCCATAAGCAGAGCCGACGATCCTTGGGTCGCATACTGACGTCACCGCGAGTGCGTTAGGTCAAAATAAGGGTGAACCCTCTTCGGGTAATGATCCCTCAGCTGAAGTCTTCGCTGAAAACCTCCTCAACAATCCGGGTCTTTCTAAATTCGGCCTAACCCGGAAATCTGCAGAGGAGATCCAGCGGCTAGCCAGGCAAGTCCTGGACAAAAGCCATTTATCCCCCAAGGAGGAAGCGCAAGAAGTAGAGGACGTCAAGTTCTCTGACCTTCTCACTCAAGTCCGCCTTCACGACGAGAGGATCAGGACAGGCGAGCTTCCAACAGCCCCAGTGAGCCCTCTTACTCTCGCCGAAAAGGTGGCAGCTGAAGTGAACGCGGGTTTAGACAAACTTAGCCGCGAGCAGTATGTAAGTCGGAATTCCAACTCTTGTTTTTACATTATGTTATATCATATCCTCTAGCCCCCAAGCATGAAGTAGGATATAGAAATCCGGGTTTATGCTTTCATTAGGATGCCAAAGAACAAACTAGTGTAGCCCCCAAGGCTCGTGCTGATATTTAGTAGAAAATATTAGCCCGAGTCTTAAGTAGCTTTCTGACCTTGGGTATTCTGACTTACAGAAAGTGTGTTCCTATAACCAGGAGATATTATCCAATGTTTGTGATAAGTGGAGAGAGATCAAAGCTCTCTGGCTTAAAAATGCTGAGCTGAAGGTAGCCAAGGACGAAGCCGAAGGTAAACATTTCGAGATTCAAACCTTGCCTTTTGCTTTTTAATGTCGAATTTTTCTGAACTGTTGTTCTTTTTTGACTTACAGTGTTGGTGAAACAATCCATCACTATGATTGAAGAGACCGAGAACCTCAAGACCTTGGTGGTGGAGAACAAGGGACTTCGCCAAGAGCTGGAAAAGCTCAAGGTGGATCATGAAACGAGAATAGCTCAAGTCCTGGAATCCTCCTCCATGGCCACTGAAGAGCGCGATCGCAAGATTGCCGCCCAAGATAAAGTTACCTCGGACCTCAAGAATGAGGTTGACAGAGAGAAGGATATCTCCCAAGCACTCCGGGATGAACTCCAGAGTCTCCGGGAGGAGAAGGCCAAGATTGACGACGTCATTCTTGGTACGTTCCACCTTTCTGACTTATCTTTTCTTCAACTGTTATCAATGTCAGATTTTTCTTGACTTGTTTTGTGTATAGGTCCTCTAAAGTTGTCAGACTCTTCCTCGTCCGAGCCCCGCACCCAAGTCGGTGATCTTTTTCATGACTACCGCCAGTCCCTTGAGGACATTGGCGAGTCTCTCAGGATTCCGGACATGCCAAGCATGTCGGATTTTGAGGTGCGGGATAGGGCCAAGGAGATGCCAACTTGTTCGGGACTGGAATATGTCCTACACGTGGACTGCCGCCCAGAATGCCCTCTCCATGGTCATGAGCCACCATGGAAACATGGAAATATGGCAAGTGACTAAAGGGTACTGCAAGGTAGACGAAGACGGCCAGGAGCAGGACCTTCAAGCCATTATGCACTCCTGCGCCGGATATGGGTGCCACGTAGCTGATCTGACCAGCTACGAGATCCCCTTCTTCACCCGCGTGGATACTCCGCCTCCTCCTGCAGAAGAAGCCGAAGAAGTTTCCGACAATGAACGCACCAACTCGGATGCGGATATCTCGGAATGATATCAAGGCGGAGTGACCAGTGAGCCAGTAGATCCTTCATCTCCTCCTACATCATAGACCACAAACTTATGTATTATTCTGTGAAAAACATGATGCGTTTTGTAAATATGAAGTACTATGACTTTTTGCTAGTGCTAAGTTTTTTTTTATCTATTCAGCACTTTTGTTTTAGAATTTTTGTGTGCTTGAAATGTTTGCATAAGCACTTAGAATTTTTTGTCTCTACTTATCGTTTATCTGGCTTTCTGCCTCGTCCCTTTCGTGAGCCGGCTAAACCTTCAGCCGGAAACTTTGCCGAGCAACGGAGCTCAATTGCTAAACCAGTTTAAACTCGGAAACAAAGCCGGCTTCCAGTACCAACAATTCACTACTCGGAAAATACCCGCATCCAGCAATCAGACAAATAACTTAAGTAAAGACTAGAATTTTTTAGAGTTATACCCGAAGGTAGCAGTTTTAGAGTCGGAAATCTAAACCAGAACGAACATGAGCATAAAGTACTTTCAAGCATTCTGGGATTTTCGACTATGACATGATCATTAGGAAATAAGATGGTAAAAACTTCTCAGGAAAACTTTGAGGTAACCAAATTTTTTATTTCTCACAGAACATGTACATATGTATGATTACAAAGAAGGATAAACTAAGAATAAAAGGGACGTAGCTGAGCAATATTCCATGGTCTGTCTAACTCATCCGAATTTGTACTGCCTCCAGCTCTCTTTCTCTTCTTAGTAGCAGGTCTTTCTTTGACTGGCCTCATGTCAGTTAAGTAGTACGATCCATTGTGCAATACTCGACTAACTAAAAAGGGCCCTTCCCATACTGGGGAAAGTTTGTGCTTTCTTTGTTGCACAAGCCGGAGAACGAAATCACCCTTATTGAAAGATCTAGTTCGGACTCTCTGGCTATGATACTTGCGTAACTTCTGCTGATAGGCTGTAGATCTCATTTCAGCAACGACGCGAACTTCTTCGACTAAGTCGAGATCATTTTGTCGACAAATTTTGGCATCCTCTTCAATATACGCGGCCACTCTAGGAGAAGTATGAATTAAATCACTAGGAAGAACTGCTTCTACGCCATAGACCAAGAAGAAAGGTGTATATCCTGTTGACCTGTTCGGAGTTGTTCGCAAACTCCAAATTACAGAGGGTAGTTCCTCTGCCCAAGCCCCCGCAACACGTCTCAGTGGTGCTTCGAGTCTCGGTTTCAAGCCTTGTAGAATTAAACCATTTGCTCTTTCGACTTGTCCGTTAGCCTGTGGATGTGCAACTGACACAATGTCAAGCCGGATATTTTGCTCATCGCAGAATTCAGCCAATTCTCCCATGGAAAAATTACTCCCATTGTCCGTGATAATGCTATGCGGATAACCATACCGGATTATAACATCCTCGACAAATCTTTTGGCTGTTGCTCCATCACAACTAGTGACAGGTTTAGCCTCGATCCACTTTGTGAATTTGTCCACCAACACTAAGAGGTGCGTGAATCCACTTGGTGCTCGTTTAAAAGGTCCTACCATATCAAGCCCCCAAACCGCAAAAGGACATGTTATAGGTATTGTTCGTAGCTGATCAGCCGGAACATGAGCTTGCTTGGCGTACTTTTGGCAGCCTTTGCATGTTTTGACTAATCGTTCGACATCTGCCTGAGCTGTAAGCCAGAAAAATCCATGTCAAAAAGCTTTTGCCACTAAAGATTTGGCTGCAGCGTGGTGACCACACTCGCCTTTATGGATTTCTCTTAAGATTTCCACTCCTTCTTCCGGTGATAAACAACGCTGAAAACCCCCAGAAACACTCCGTTTATGGAGCTCACCTTTAATAATAGTATAGGCTTTTGCTCGTCGGACGATCTGTCGGCTCAGCACCTCGTCTTCGGGTAATTTGCCATCTACCAAGTAATCTAGGTAGGGTTGAGTCTAGCTGGGAATTACAGCCAGAACTGCTATTAAAGGTGAGTCGGATTTGGTAGGATATTCCTCATCTACTCCCTTTATCGAGGGAACTTTAAGGTGCTCTAAAAACGCGCCATCCGGAACCTCTTTCCGCGCAGAGCCTATTCGAGATAATGCGTCTGCTTCCTCGTTTTCTGCTCGAGGGATGTGTTGAACTTCAAACCCTTCGAACGATTTAGATAGATCATCCACAACAGCTTTATATGCTGCCATGTGCTTATTTGCATTACAAATATCCGAGACTTGCTGAGCAACAAGATCCGAATCTCCATAACACATCAAACGTCGGATGCCGATATCCTTAGCAATCCGGATTCCATGCAGCAGTGCTTCATACTCGGCAATGTTGTTTATCGCTGTGAAGTGGATCTGCAACACGTATAAAAGTTTATCTCCTTGGGGTGATTTGAGCACCACGCCAGCCCCCAAGCCCCCTTGAGCCTTAGACCCATCAAAAAAGAGGGTCCAGTATTCCGACTCAGGGAGGACCATGTTCTCCTTTGTCTCTGTCCAATCAGCGACAAAGTCAGCAAGGATCTGGGATTTGATTGCTGTCTGAGGTTTATACTCAATATCGAAAGCTGAGAGCTCTATGCCCCATTTGGCGACACGTCCTGTGGCGTCGCTGTTGTTGATTATGTCTCTCATGGGAGCTTTGCTCACCATGGTAATTGGATGCTCCTGAAAACAGTGTATTAACTTACGAGATGCTAGGAAAACACCGTAAGCCAACTTTTGATAGTGCGGATATCGCTGTTTTGATTCTGTCAAGACCTCGCTGACAAAATAAGTCGGACGCTGCACCAGGTGTTCCTGATTTTCCTCTGGTCTCTCCACCACCATGACGATACTAACGACCTTATTTGTCGCAGCAATATAAAGCAACATCGGTTCCTAAGGTTCCAGCGCTGCAAGGATAGGAGCAGATGAGAGTACTTTCTTCAGGTCTTCTTCAGGAGTTTGTATAATGGTGCGGCTCTTTCACCAAGCCGGCTTACAAATCGACTGACCGTAGCAATGCAACCAGTTAATCTTTGTACATCCTTCAGGCGAGTTGGCCTGGAAATATTGAGAATAGCCTTGATCTTGTCGCGGTTCACCTCTATGCCTCTTTGAGACACGATGAAACCTAACAATTTTCCGGCTAGTATTCCAAAGAAGCATTTCTTCGGGTTAAGCATGATGTTGTATTTTCGTAGATTGGTGAACGTTTCCTCCAAGTTGGAAATTAGTGTTTCCTTCTTTTTGGACATCACCGCGATATCATCCACGTATGCATGTACATTGCGTCCGAGCTGGTCATGGAGGCAACACTGCATCGTGCGCTGGTACGTAGCTCCTGCGTTCTTCAGCCCAAAGGGCATTGTAACAAAACAGAAGGTTCCGAAGGGGGTTATGAATGAAGTCTTGACTTTGTCAGATTCCTTCATCCGTATTTGGTGATAACCGGAATATGCGTCGAGAAATCAGAGGAGTTCCGAGCCTGCCGTAGAATCGATAACTTGATCAATTCTAGGTAGAGCGAACGGATCTTTTGGACAAGCCTTGTTCAAGGTAGTATAATCAACACACATCCTTAAATCAGTGGTGTCCTTTTTAGGGACCATTACAGGGTTGGCCGACCAATCAGTATGGATGACCTCTTCTATGAATCCGGCTAACTCGAGCCGTGCTAGTTCCTTAGCTATTGCCTTACGCTTTTCATCACCAAACCGTCGTAAGGACTGTTTGATGGGTTTAGTGTTCGGGTTTACATTTAGAGAGTGCTTGGCAAGTTCCCTAGGTACTCCGGTCATGTCAGATGGCTGCCATGCGAAGATATCTTGGTTTGCTTGGAGGAACTTGACGAGCGCGCTTTCCTATGCGCTACTTAGGCCTACGCCTATCTGGGTCACCTTGGAGGGGTCGTCATCCTTCAACGGCGTCGTCTTCGTCTCTTCTGATGCCTTGAACTCAGGATTTGGCTTTGTCACCTCCTTCTTCATCGCAGGCATCTCGGACGGATCTATGCTCTTCTTGATCTCCTGGTACTCCTGGGCATGCAGCACAACTTCGGCATAGGCGGCATTTCCATCCTCGCACTCTCGCGCCTTCTTCGGGTCTCCCCTGATGGTGATTATGCCGTTGGGACCTGGAATTTTCATCATATTGTAAATGTAACACGACGAGCCATAAAAGCCCAGTAAGGCGGACGTCCAAACATAGCGTGGTATGCGCTCTTGAATAGGACCACTTCGAAGGAAAGTGCCTCCATCCGATAATTCTTTGGTGTTCCAAAAGTAACATCCAAAGTGATCTCTCCCAGGGAATTAGCCTGTCTTCCTGGGACAACTCCGTGAAAGATCATAGAGCTGTGGTTCAGCTGTGTTTCCGAGATCTTCATCCGGCGTAGCGTTTCGACATAGAGAATATTGATGCTGCTACCACCGTCCATGAGGGTCTTGGAGAAACCATAACCATCAATAAGTGGATTGACGATTAAGGCGTATTTTCCTCGCCTATGTAGCTTAGGCGGATGATTAGCGCGGTCAAACGTTATTGCTACTTCCGACCAGTCCAGATACTAAGGGACAGCCGGAACTGTTGCGTTGAGCTCGTGGAGAACTACTTTCTTGACCTTTGCTGGTTGAGATCCTAGGAAGGTGACGTAAGTGTCCTTCTTGGTGGGAAAAGTTTTCTTCCCTTCTGACTTGGGATTTGAAGCGTCGGCTTCCTCCATGTCGGAATCTTCCTTGGTCTCTTTGTCTTTTTCGGGATTTTTCTTTCCCTTCTTCCGCTTAGCTTTGTAGCCTGCAGTATCATCTCTCTTGATGTCGTCGTTAAAACGACATTCAGTGTTGGTGTGGGATGAGCCCCCATTGGCGTCCAAATGATGCACACATGGGTTATTGGCGATGTCGGCCCAAGTGTAGGTTTTGCCTGGTTGTTGCTCTCCTCTACCTTGGACCCTTGATGTCCCACGGCCACGCCCGCGGCCTCCGCCACGTCCTCCTCGTCCTCCAGACCCGGAAACAGTAGTGACTACCGCTGTCTCCGCGTTGGGTTTTTCTTCCGAGGTATTTTTGCGCTTCTGAGCTTGTTGCTTTGGTTGTTTTGCCGACTGAGACACAACCAGGGCATTGAGTAATCCCTCTGCATCGTCGTCAGCATCTGCATACTTGCTCGTTGTTTCTATCATTTCTCCCAGATCAGTAACCTTGTCACACTTCAAGCGATGGCACAGTAAACCAATTGGGAGACCTGCGATGAAAACTTCAATCGAAGTTTGATCATTTACTCCTTCGCAGGAGTTCTTGGTGTCAATCCATCATTCGAGGTAATCCCGACAAGTTTCTCCGGCTTTCTGGGTGCAACGCTGTAGGTCTCCAACCGTACAGGGCCTCCGATATGTGCCTTCAAAATTCCGAAAGAACGCACTTTGTAAATCATACCAGTTGTGGATGGTGTTCGCCGGAAGCTCATTGATCCATGATCGTGCCGTCTTCCTCAGCATGAGTGGGAGATATCGAGTTGTGACCAGACTGTTTCCGCCTTTGGCGATGCAACAAACTTGGAAGAAATCCTGTAACCAGGTGTCTAGCCGAGCAATGCTGTCGTAGGCTTGAATATGTCTTGAGATAGCAAATCCTTCCGGGAACTTTGTAGCTCTGATGCGTGGTCCGAAGCACTTTGGGCCCATGTACACGTCATTGTTTTCGTAGCGCCGAGCCTCTATGTTGGAGTTGATCCTATGCCTTGCGTCGTTCGGGGATAGGGATCGTCCCGAATGCCGGCTGTGGCTGCGGTACCTTGGAGCCGGACTTCGGCTTCTGCCACCACCTCCTCCGCCATGTCCTCCTTGACCTCCGTGGGGGCCGTTGTGATAACTGTGTGGTGGAGAGGGTGGTGCAGCGGGGTAGTTTCTGGCTGATCGCCGGCCTCCATCCGGAGCGTCATTATTCCAGTTCCGGGGAGGTTCTTGACTATGACGAGCCCCCTGCCGGCTTGTGCCAGCATGGTTTCCGTCGTTCCTTCATCCGTCGTTCCCACCATGGTGAGGCTCAGTCGGATGGTTATCATGTCTAGGAGGTGGCATCCTTTGACGATCCTCCTCCCGACGTTTCTCTTTATCTTCTCCCTTTCGGGGAGGATTCTTCGGATTCAGTGCGGCGATCGCATCTTTCTCGGCTACTGGAGCGACGCTGCTCTAGTTATGTGTAGTTCTGCGATGCTGTCCCGATGATCCGGTTCTTGAATAATTGTCTTCCCTGTGTTCGGGGTGACGATACTGTGCCCGGACATAGGGGGTTTTGACGTCAGCCCATGCCGGATCTGTGCGACATTGGTCGGAATTCGAGAACAGTTTTGGGCTTCCGGATAGGGCGACCTTCTGCTGCTCCAGTCCCTTATTGAGTAGCTTGATGCCCAAACATATCTCCTCTGGTCCAGGATTAGTCGATAGAATTTCGCGAGCTGCCACGGTATTTTGCACTGGTGTTGGGTAAACCCAATCTCCGTTGCTATCCTTCCGTGGTTTTCCCATCTCATCTCCGAAAAGGACGGCACAGACACGTGGGAATTGGTTGTCATCCATGTGGCGCTTCCGTGTCTTCTGATGCAGACGAGACATGTACTCCTTGTTCGACATGCGTTTCTTCTCCACCTCGATTTTTTTGGCTTCATCAAGGAGTTGTTGATGACGCGCTTCTAGGGCTTGGGCCCTTTCGTCCAGCTCATCTGCAGTAAGTTATGCAGCTGTAGGGATAGGTGTGGTTAATGCGGCATCGATGAGTTTACGCGCACCTTCAGTGATCACGTGTCCATCCACTGATGCTTCTTTTTTCGGCTCGTCTAGGATAAGAGCTCCATCCGAGTCTTCCTCGTATTCCTCCGCAATCACCTCCTCTGTCAGAGGGTTTTTGCCGGGGTCTTGTTCTTCTTGTTCTTCTTCTTTGCCCTCTTGGCAGCGCCGGTAGCAAAGACGGCTTTGGGTCCGTTTCCCGGAGTCAAGCTCTGATCGGTACTCTCGGACATCTGGACTTTGGGATTGTCTCCGACGTCCATGTCATCATGCGTTTTGGGAGAGTGTTCCCCGGATCCTTCATCCATGGCTTCTCCCTCCTCTGCAGCTTTGGAGTTGTACTCCTCTTCATATTCCGCGAAGAACTTTCGAAAATCTGCCGACGTCATAGATTCATCCGAGGATGCGGGAACGTCGGCATTTGTTCCAATTGCCTCCAGCACCGAGTCAGTGTTTTCTCCAGCATCGACAGAGCCGGATCCGGATCCCACGTATCCGACGAAGTGCGACGCGTGCTTCCTGAGGTACCTGCGGCTTTCGCGATCAGCCATATCGAAACTTTTGATGGTCTCAAGGATTGCATCTGCGCTTTCGCCTTGCAGTATCATACGTTTTAGTGTGTACCTTAGGAAAGGCCTGTCTGTTCCGGCATCATCAGAGCCGGAATCAGTGTCATTGATATGTTCCTCCTGGATTTCGACTTCCACGGGTGGGTCGATCTGGGACCCGGCTTCTCCGGGGAGATCCACTCCAGATTCGACGTTGACCGCTAGGTCTTCTTCAGGTTCGGATTTCTCCACTGCCTCCGCAACTGGTGCGGGCTGGGTGGGATTAGGGTTTTCTGAGATCTGGAACTCTGCCGCCTCCGCGGACAAAGGGGACCCAGAAAATTCTTCTGCCTCTATCATCACCGCTGGGGTGGGTTGGGCAGGTTCAGCGAAACCGATGTAAACATATATCTCGCCAAAAGACATGATTGTGTAGGCAGTCACGGCCTCCTTTGCCGGAATCCAAGTCTCGTCGAGAACGATGAGAGGGACGTCACTGGCGTAGAGGATGCGACCGACGGTGATAGTCTTGCCGATGCCGATTCTTGCAGATTCCGCTCGGAACGCAGATCCGTAGCTCACTTGCCCCACGGTGGGCGCCAACTGTCGTCGGATCAAGGACAAGTACGCCATGAGGGGGTCCTCGAGGCGTGCGGAAGAGAGGGGTGTGAGACGTACGGTATTCCGGGACGGTGAACACACAAGTTTACCCAGGTTCGAATTCGCCGGCTTTGGACGAATCCTACTCCTGCTAGCAATCCAGTAATACGGCAGAGCCGGAATATGGGTTACAAGGGTATCGCCTGTGCGAGTTGAGGGTCTAAAGTATTGGGTGTTATCTGGTGCCCTAAAGGCTCTCCCTAGGACGGCTTATATAGATATCCGGCCTAGGGTTTACAAGAGAGATCAATCCGGCTACGACTAAGAGTTGGTTACAGAGTACATCTTGAACTACAAGTAACATTATAGGCCTAAGTCGGTAAATATTCTGGGCCTTTCCGTAGCTGGACGGGACTCCGTCTTCTCTCCCTAACTGGGCCGCCCGTGAAGCAGATCTCTAACCCAAAGTGGGCCTCCCTGGTCAGTGAGGAACTGTGAGGATACCCGGAAAGTATATCCCCAACACTAAGACATGCCTAATCATGGCTGAAACTTGCAACATAACTATAGTGAGCATTCTATGAAGCATCCTCAATAAAAACCTATGCAAATAGCAAATAAAAAGATCACTAAGATGCTCACTGTCTGCTTGCCTTGTCATTTTGATTATGGGATAGCTCCTGTGTCATGTGCAAGGGGTACCCCGTTGGCGATTCTCAATGATACACATGTATTTACAATGACAAGAGCTTACTCGTGACTAAAGTTGAGTAGCATGAGGTTCGGTCTTCGTAAGTAAGGGGCTTGAGATTTCAACTTATAACTTGTGAAGCATATCCTCTTAGTTGTGTCACTTTAACCTTAATCACCAAAAGATGCCTATGATAGGGGCAATGAGAGCTGAAAGCTAATAAGTATCATAATTTTTGGGAGCTCTTTATGAGACTTGCAATCCCTGCTTCCCTCTATGAAGGGCCTTTCTTTTACTTTGTAGTTGAGTCAGTAAACCTATTCCCTTCTATCTCAGCAAGTATTTTGAGTTGTTGTGTTTCATTCATTCATATGATGATTTATTCAATCATGTTTCTTATGTTCCTTGTTTTGCACATTGCTCTTATCTTGATGTTTACTACTTTGAAAGCTATCATTGAAAAACCAGTTATTTGTGAACTCCAACAAATTATCAACTATTCTTCGATCAAGAGCTAAGTTTGCTATTACCAATTATGATCCACTTTATGTATCTTTATTGTCTTTCCTTTACTTATTGCAAGTTAAGTTATATAATAGTGAGTTGTCTTCTATTATGATCTATGTATTTGATGAATGTGATGCTTCTTGTCCGGATTCTTTTATCGACTCTTCACTCCATAAACCTGAGGCCATGTTTATTGAGCTCAGTTTCGCTTGGGGGCAAGCGAAGTCTAAGGTTGGGGGGAGTTGATACGTCCATTTTGCATCACTATTCAATGCCATAATTCACTGTTATTCATTGATATATTTCATATTAAGAAGTGATACTTATGTTATTTAATTTGTTTTTGCATGGTTGATGACTTTTGGAGCATGGACCGCTGCAGTCAGTATTCTGATGGAAAAGGTGCTGTTTGGAGGCAAAATTTGTGAAGATCAGAAAATCCCGGAAAATATACGGAAAATCCTATTTTTCCAGAAGATGAAGGAAGCTAGAAGGGGGGCTGGAGATGGGCCATAGGGGGCCCACACCACCCCTTGGCGTGGGCCATCCTGGGCCGCGCCACCAGGTGGTGTGGCCGCCTTGGTCCACCCCTGGCACTCCCCTCTGGCGTATATTATCCTCCCGAAACCCTAAGACTCGGGGAGCAACCACAGAAAGATTCTGCCACCTCTACGGGGCGGAAAACACCGAGAGAGAAAGATCTCTCCGGCAGACAGATTTCTGCCGGGGGAATTCCTTCCCGGAGAGGGGAAATCGTCGCCATCAACACCACCATCAAGCTGGACTTCATCGGGATCATCATCATCATCACCATCAGCACCCTCATCACCATCTCCATATTGCTGTAACAATTGGGTTGAATCTTGCATAGTTCATAGGGGAAACTTTCCCGGCGTTGATTACTCTTTGTAGTTGATGCTATTGAGTGAACCATTGAATTATTGTTTATGTTCAGATTATTATACATCATTATTGCATCTCTGATCATGATCCATATGATGTCTTGCGAGTAGTTCGTTTTGTTCTTGAGGACATGGGAGAAGTCATGTTGTTAGTAGTGGAGTTGTGTTGAGAAAGATTCAATAGTTTGATATTTAAGTTATGGTTTACTTCTTCTAGTTGTGTCATGTGAACATCGACTACATGACACTTCACCTATATGGGCCTAGGGAAATGCATTGTGTATTTGGCTACTAATCATAGGGGTTGCCGGAGTGACAGAAACCCGAACCCCCGTTAGGAAACCATTGCACAAGGGACGTAAGGGTCTTAGAGTTTAAAGCTGTGGTTAGGTTTCTACCTTAATTAATTTCTTGTACTTAAGGATGTTTGAAAGGGGTATAATCACAAGTATGTATCAGTCCTAGGAAGGTCGGTACATTAGCACAGGTTCACCCACACAACACTTAGCAAGCTAAAGAAGATTAATCAACTATATGAAGCGAAAGCACTTGACAGTCTTCCCATGTGTCCTCGAGAACGTTTGGTCATCTTAAGTAATACAACCGACTTGTCCTTTACTGCATAAAGGATTGGGCCACTTGCTGCATTTAGTCCTACTGTCGTTTATTTACTCGTACTTCATTTACTTGCTTTATGAAAAACCCCTAAAAATCTGTTTGCTAAGTATTTGCAGAGAATTCCTGATCCATACCACTAGCCAACACCTTCTGCTCCTCGTTGGGTTCGACACTCTTACTTATCGAAAATAATGTGATACACCCCCTATAATTGTGGGTCATCACTCATATAAACTGATTCAAGCTAGCCACTAAAACCAGTGTACTAACAGTCAACTATTAAACCACGATGCAAAAAAGATAACATAGCGATACACCAGAAAGATCCACAGGTTAGTTTAGGGATGGAAGAACGAGCCTACCACACCTAAACTAGGACTAAACCAAATCGTTGCTTATCGCAAATAGTTCTAACCATCTTTGGGAAGGCTGATAACTACCACAGGCTCACCTTTAGTTGGCTGCAGGTTGCAGCGTTTAATATGAGGAAATTGTATTCCGCGAGACCTCTTCTATGTTGTTTACACACAGTTTTTCCTCATGAATGGGAACAGTGTGCCATCAGGAGCCTGGCATCCGCGTTACTAGCATACATATTCTAACACTAGCATTCTTCATTGTTCATGCTAATAGTGTGAATAGGAAAATCCTGAGAATAATATTACTCAATAAATTAACGACATTAGTACTTGATTTTTCTTATTCTGCTATTCCAAATATTTGGATTTCTTCCTTATCTTACTTTCCTAGTTGTTGTATGTTTTAAAAGAGGGACCGATCATTTAGCTATATGAAAAATCAGGGATTCTTTGGATCACATGAACACATGAATGAGAAAAAAATGCTGGTAGCACCAGTTTTTATTGATATAGAGGCATGTCCACTTGAATCCTATAGGATTAGGTACCTACAGGATTTTGGATCAAGTGTAGTGTTTGATTGCACAGGAAATCCAAAGGAATTGTACAAAGAGATTGGAGTGGATGGAAATTTTCCTCCAAAATAGAGTGCAAATCCTTTGAAGGAATTTCTAAGTATTATACTCTTTTGAATCAAACATAATTTATAGAAAAAACTAAGGATCCAAATCCTACAAAAATCCTACACCTATCCAAAGGAAAAGATTGGTGTCCTACAAAAATCCTATGTGATTCCTACAATCTGAGGAGGGCCTAAAAGTACAAACAAATCAAGAAACCCGGCTTCCGTGTGTTGCCCTGACATTTGAGATGCTAGATA
Organism: Avena sativa; assembly: GCA_916181665.1. NCBI lineage: Eukaryota > Viridiplantae > Streptophyta > Magnoliopsida > Poales > Poaceae > Avena > Avena sativa. The sequence goes on along the minus strand of OV702286.1, from coordinate 432,289,360 downwards.
ATACCTTTCATATTCTGACAATGAACGAACTTACTAGTGCAAGGACGTCATCATACACTATATTTTTGAAAGACTTATTACTGGTGCTAATTCATTAGTAGCAATGGTTCATTCATTTTTTTAGGACATAAAGGTTGTGCTCATTTAGTCATACCAAAGGTAAAACATAAACAAGGTAGTTAAAGAACAACTTCACTAAATCACTCGCAATATATCATGGAACTAGAATTATATTCCGATGTGGGATCCCAGAAGTACGTGCATCTTTCACTTGCAACCACAAAAATGAAGCCATCGTGTTCAATGGAATCATGGTGTTGTCGTCTTCCATTACTTGACTGGTCCAGACATCTCCAAACTTCACTACCTCCTTCTAGGTAGGCGATCACTATCAAACAATGCAAGGAGCTTATAGTCTGTGTAACCCCCAACTTCTATGGGCACTCTGTTGATTACGATCTTTAGTAGGTCAAGATATCCATCCCATGACTTTTCGTACTTTTCTGCATAGCTTCGGATTCGCCAAAAAATCGAACTTTTGAAATATGCATGAGTATAGAAATCAGTACAGGTAACTATGGGAACCCTGGCTGGCTAGTAGCATTACCTGCTATATATTGGCAATGACTTGCACTCAATTCCACAAGTATCCATAGATGGAAGGTTGATTAATCGATAGGTGTAGATGTTTGCTAGGCACCAGATCCTGCTCGGGTCCACGTCGGCGAGCCATTCACCGTTCATGCCCTCCCAGATTTTTTCATGTATGAAGGGCAGGATGGCGATGCGTCGAGGATGGTCGAGGGGCACCACATCATACACCATGTCGTGCAGATGATTTACCATCAGCTCTTCATAGTGCTCGTCGAACCAATGAGTAGGCTGAGACATCAGTAGGCAGGGTTCATTCCAATGGTGCAAAGTCCATTTCGTACCTTCGTTGTTGGCGATACGATCATACAACAGCATGCGGCTAGCCTAACGGTGCTGGAACTATCTAGACGCTGAATTGTGAGGTCGACATCGTCCACACTGAGTTGATCCCACTTGCATCGCCCGCTGAGCTTCAAATCGGTCATCACGATCATATAGATTTAGGCAGAATAAGCGGATGCAAGTGAGATTGGGGTTTTCTGGAGGAGGATGGGTAGCGTTATGCAAGGAACATGTGAGAAGAGAGAGCGTGGGGAGATCGTGGGTGGAGTAGGGACCAGGGATTAGGGAAGAAGATGGAGAGGCAAAGAAAAAATGAGAGGAGGGAGATTTTACTTGCTTGCTTTATCAACCACAACATCAAGGATGTCACCGTCTCCTAGACTTCAATGTATGTAAGACTAGCATGCCACGGAGCTACTCCTACGCATCAGAGGTGTAGTATAGTCTAGTCACATCAATTTTATCAGAGGGTTTTCTTTTTACAACTTTCATTTCAACATAGTATTTTCAACGAAAAATAGGAGGACGAACTATTACTACTAGTAGTAGCCGCGACATGGACACATGTACTCTCACCTTGTTCTCCTACATGCAGAAGTCATAGTATAAGACCGAATATATATACACCAGATACGATGCACAATACGGGTGTGTCCGTGGTAATTTTGGCATGTTACATATGTTCATATATACATGGAATTACACGTGTCCAGCATGCAACCGCGCAGTAAAATGAGAGACAAGTACTACATGCACAGACACCAGATTTAACATGCATTACTTGGTGTGGCTCTGAATCACTAACAGGCGGGCCCATTTTAGGTCGGTCCCACTTGCCAGTGAGAACCTGCATGCATCATGCGCACAGAGCCACTAGAGACATCCATGACGGAGATTACAATTTGCAACTAGTTACACCTGCAACTAGTTGTTGCATGACGCACTTTCAAGTTTTTCATAAAATGTGAAATAAATCATGAACATAGATCATATTGTATATAGTCCGTCTATAAATTTCCAGCCCAAAATATTACATGGTCTGGCCACCATAAAATTAACAAATGAATACAAGATATCGTTCGATTAGGTTTTTTCCTTTTTACACAGGTCACATAAGATCATATTATGGGAACGAGTATTGTAGATGCACGTGATACAACATAGCCAATATTCCTGATTTATTTCACATTTTTTGAGAACTCAAAAGTGCAACAAATAATAAAGGGATGTGGGCGCAACGAGTTGCAGAATAATCATAACGCACTGATGAAAGCTATGGCTTGCATACAAAAGTAGTTTGATCAAATTGCAGGCCTTGCACTGACATTACAACGAAATGAGTGTCCGAGTACAGCAAGTTAAAGGCCGAGGTCATGCGATACAAATGAGGCAAAGGAAATAATTCAAGATATGCAAATCCATATTCCATATGATCGCTACGTTCAACCCCTCTTCCTTGAACTGTTAATTATGTCGGTTCCAATCCTTCGTGTTGGCCAAGCAGCTTGGGACAAACCACAACGGAGTCTGTCGACAATTTTAGCCAATGTTTGTTGAGAAACCAACATCGATGTCTTGAGCATTCATACTAAAGCGGCATATTTTAGGACGAGAATTAAATCCACCGAGGCTAACTACATGTGGCGAGGTGTATACACAGTTACTCCTCGTTAGATCTCTAGGGACAAGTCCTGCCGCACCAACTAAAATAGTAATCAGATAGTTCAATCCAGGAAAGATAGAAAATGCTCCAAGGTTAAAAACCCTCCACCATTGCCTCGGTGGAAGTAACCTACTAATGTCAATCGAGAAAACATGGTAGCAAAACCCAGTAGAATAGTTGTGAATAGTATGGCCATGATGATAAGCTACATTATCAGCGACAGGATAACCACCCTAAGTATTGTCTACCGCCTATCACTAATGCCCTTAGTATTTATCAGAATAAGGCTACCATCATCAAGAGATCTTTCTAACCACCATAGATTAGGACCGTACTCACGATTACCATCTAAATCGAGTGGCTCTTGAAGATTCACAAGACCTTGCAATGAAAGAACATTCAGAGGTTAGTTCGGAAAAATTTGAATGATGAAGCTAAAAAATTTAAGGATGGAAATTTTACCCCATGACTGAGGATCCCATGCATAAACATTGTCAATATGAGTTACGGCATAAAAAACTCCCTTGTGTATAATTGCATCGCGGTAGCTGAACATGCTGAACTGGTTCTCAAGAACCATCCAAGTACCATGAGGACCATCAAGGAAGGCAATTATAGTGTCGAAGATGGCTAGGATAGAGAAATCTATATAGTTCAACAGGTGTGGGAACTCAGCAAATGGCTATCTTCTGTAGATTAGTTGGCTGACAAGCAGGCACAAACTTAAGTACCTCGGGGGTGGCCTCAAAGTTGAAGATTGCTGGTAGACAAATCCGGTGACGAGTGAACACATTCACAAGCTCCCAGTTCCAGGCGAGGCCAACAGTGGCAATCCAATCTCCATTCACGCCTGCCGATTTCTTATCCTCATAGTCTAGTATCACAACATCGGAGGAGGACCTGTCTAATGGCGTCAACTTGCACAAGGTCCAGCTGAAATTCTGTTGTGGCTTCTGCTTGCCCCTGCCCCAATAGTAGCTGCCCATGTAGAACTGCTTCTTGCGATTGTCGCGGTAGAAGACATTATACTCATGTGGTAGCTCAGTTGGGTGAGAGTTAAGAACACACGGGAGACCAAATAGTGAGATTTTGCTAGGGATGAACTATGTGTTGCTGAGTAAAGATAACATTTGCAGAAGGCGATGGGGCTTGCGGCGGTGATGATATCGCATCTGGCTAAATTTTTTTTTGACTATTTACTATAGGGCAAAAGCCCCATAGCTTATTTGGTATCACCAAAAACCCAACCAGTACAAAATTAAAAGAACAAAAGTAAGGGGGAGGGGAGGGGAGGAGGGCTAACCTATATATACATCACAGAAGACTATACAAGGGGACAAAGCAAGAGAGAGAGAGAGAACAAAGAAAAAAGACTATGCCAGATTAGAGAGCCAAGTGAGAAGCTTAGCCCTATGAGCCTTCTTCATCCTATGACTTTGTAATGTCAAATCATACACAAACTGAGCCTTCCAGGTAGCAAACCTAGGTTGAGCATTTTGGAATATGTGACCATTTCTGAACTTCCAAATATTCCAATAGGCAATAAACACTACCTTAGAGAAGAAAGGCAGATTAAAGTCTCACCTAGCAGAGATTGCACACTGTACAAGATCACCACCTTGTCCCCAACCAATTTGCAAATAATTACAAATCCTAATACTACAGTTGTAGTTGAAAAATAGATGATCTCTATCTTCATGACACCTTCCTGGACACAATACACAGCTGTAGTCATTAGTTACATTTCAGTGCCTCCTATGAATCATGTCCCTCGTGTTTAGCCTATCACTCAGCAGGAGCCAGGCAAACACCTTAACTATCATGGTGCATTTGCTTTTCCAGATCCACTTATATAATGGGGAAACCACCATATTGGCATAGAGTGAATGATAGTATTTGTCGTCGAATTGAGGAAAAGTACGCCATGAGGGGGTCCTCAAGGCGTGCGGAAGAGAGGGGTGTGAGACGTATGGTATTCCAGGACGGTGAGCACACAAGTTTACCCAGGTTCGAATCCGCCGGCTTTGGACGAATCCTACTCCTGCTAGCAATCCAGTAATACGGCAGAGCCGGAATATGGGTTACAAGGGTATCGCCTGTGCGAGTTGAGGGTCTAAAGTATTGGGTGTTATCTGGTGCCCTAAAGGCTCTCCCTAGGACGGCTTATATAGATATCCGGCCTAGGGTTTACAGGAGAGATCAATCCGGCTACGACTAAGAGTTGGTTACAGAGTACATCTTGAACTACAAGTAACGTTATAGGCCTAAGTCGGTAAATCTTCTGGGCCTTTCCGTAGCCGGACGGGATCCGTCTTCTCTCCCTAACTGGGCCGCCCGTGAAGCAGAGCTCTAACCCGAAGTGGGCCACCCTGGTCAGTGAGGATACCCGGAAAGTATATCCCCAATAGCAGCCCCCGGAGGCCTCCAAGATCCAAAGTCGGATTTTATCATCGTCTAGCTTGATCTTCGGCTTGCAGAATCTTGAAGGGTTCCTGAAACTTCACAACAAAAAATACGATCCGGGTCTTAAAAGTAAGTCGGACCTTTCAATTAGTTACTCGGATTTTCCAGCTCGCTTTTAAACTAAGCCAGAATTTGGTCTCTAACGCCACCTGACACAAGCATGGTCAAGTCACGTCATCTGACAGATCGTTCCGTCAGCACGACCGTTGGTGGGTCTGCGGTTCGCGGAACCGAGGCGCCGTTTCAATGCGTGCGTGGAGATCGAGGCGACACAATCATCGCGTGGGCCCTTCCCAGTTCTTTCCACGACGCGTGGCGGTTACACTTTAGTGTTTGCACGAATCTTGGCGCAGGTAGGTGGATATAAGGGGTTTAGATTTCTTCTTCTCATCCCCACCAGTCCTTTGCCGTTCCTTCCTTCCCAATCTTCCCACACGCAAAGAGCCTCCTCGTCCTTCTCCCACAGAGCTCCTAGCGCTGCCACCTTAAGGTCACTTTTTCCACCGGAGAAAAATGGCTTCATCTTCGTCGTCCTCTGGTCTGGCGGAAGCGGCGGAAGCAGCAGCGGAGAAAGAGAGTTTTCGAGGAGTCTGGATCCCCTGCGCCCTCAACGAGGAGGGCCTCAATAACATGGAGAAGGAGGGGCTTCTCGCCGCCGGCGACTGGCAGACCGGCTTCGGGGAAACCGTCCCCAATCCACGCGAGGGTGAGCGCGTCCACTTCGGCACCCATCTGGACCAAGGTTTGTCCTTTCCTCCCTCGGAGTTCTTCTCCGAGGTGATTGACCACTATGGAGTTCAACTCCACAATCTTCCTCCCAATTCCCTTCTAGAAATGAGCGCATATGCTGCGCTTTGTGAGGGCTTCCTCGGCATTAGGCCGAGTTTGCTTCTCTTCCGGTACTATTTCCATGTCCGGAGAAATTCTATTACTGCTGGTGTTCCTTGCATCACCGGTACCATTAGTTTTTCTGTTAGACGAGACCGGGCATATCCCAAAATTTCTGCCAGTGACTCGGTCAAACAATGGCCAGCCACTTTTTTCTACCATAGGGATATTCCAGCTCCCGGCAAAGCTACTGCTTTGCCGGCTTTTGTCGACAGAGCTGCCACGGCCCAGCCTTCCTGGGACGAGGCTGCTCCGGCTCTCACCGATGATCTGATCCTCGCTAAGAGGCGGATCAAATATCTTATCAAGCACAAGGGTCTGAAAGGATCTGACTTAGTCCAATGCTGGGTCTCACGCCGGATCCAGCCACTTAAATACCACGGGGACAGATTGTTGCACTCCATCACATCTTCTCCAACCGACTCCCTCCGCATCAGCCCCAAAGCCTACACCACTCAAGGCTACATAACTCAAATTAAGTGGCTGAGCAAGGAGCGGATCGAAAGGCGGATTCCAGAGGTTTCTCTAGACATGCATACGGCGGAAAACCTCGTGGTGCCGGTAAGCTTTTATCATCACATCTTTTATGTGTTTCTATCTTTGAGTTATATTGTAATACGGATATGTTTTCTTATTTTCAGCTTGCTGACCTCCCCGAGTCGGAGTTTGCTCCACTCGAAGGATACCCTCCTGAGTTTTCTCAGGAGACAGAAGTAGTCCCATTGCCGGATCTTGCGCTCAAGAAGCGCAAAGCTCCGACAGTGGAGGTTGGCACAAAGGAGGTGCCAGTCATGAAGAGGTAACCTTCTGTCACAACTTTTCCGCCTTTGTTCTTTACTCAAGTTTCTTTCCGAGATGTAATGTTTCCGACTTTACTACTTTCTCAGAGCAAAATCAATCATCAAGGGCAAGGGGAAGGGGGCTTCTTCGCGGCGATCATCCCTTCTCCGGTGATTGCAGAAGATCCGGCTCCTCAAGCGGAGCCGACGATCCTTGGGTCGCATACTGACGTCACCGCGAGTGCGTCGGGTCAAAATAAGGGTGAACCCTCTTCGGGTAATGATCCCTTGGCTGAAGTCTTCACCGAAAACCTCCTCAACAATCCAGGTCTTTCTAAATTCGTCCTAACCCGGAAATCTGTAGAGGAGATCCAGCGGCTAGCCAGGCAAGTCCTAGACAAAAGCCATTTATCCCCCAAGCAGGAAGCGTAAGAAGTAGAGGACGTCAAGTTCTCTGACCTTCTCACTCAAGTCCGCCTTCGTGACAAGAGGATTAGGACTGGCGAGCTTCCAACAGCCCCAGTGATCCCTCTTACTCTCGCCGAAAAGGTGGCAGCTGAAGTGAACGCGGGTTTAGACAAACTTACCCGCGAGTAGTATGTCAGTCGGAATTCCAACACTTGTTTTTACATTATGTTATATCATATCCTCTAGCCCCAAGCATGAAGCAGGATATAGAAATCCGGGTTTATGCTTTCATTAGGATGCCAAAGAATGAACTCCTGTAGTCCCCAAGGCTCGTGCTGATATTTAGTAGAAAATATTAGCCCGAGTCTTAGTAGCTTTCTGACCTTGGGTATTCTGACTTACAGAAAGTGTGTTCCTATAAGAAGGAATTATTATCCAATGTCTGTGATAAGCGGAGAGAGATCAAAGCTCTCCGGCTTAAAAATGCTGAGCTCAAGGTAGCCAAGGATGAAGTCGAAGGTAAACATTTCGAGATTCAAACCTTGCCTTTTGCTTTTTAATGTCGAATTTTTCTGAACTGTTGTTCTTTTTTGACTTACAGCGTTGGTGAAACAATCCATCACTATGATTGAAGAGGCCGAGAACCTCAAGACCTTGGTGGTGGAGAACAAGGGACTTCGCCAAGAGCTGGAAAAGCTCAAGGTGGATCATGAAACGAGCATAGCTCAAGTCCTGGAATCCTCCTCCATGGCCACTAAAGAGCGCGATCGCAAGATTGCCGCTCAAGATAAAGTTATCTCGGACCTCAAGAATGACGTTGACAGAGAGAAGGATATCTCCCAAGCACTCCGGGCTGAACTCCAGAGTCTCCGGGAGGAGAAGGCCAAGATTGACGACGTCATTCTTGGTACGTTCCACCTTTCTGACTTATCTTTTCTTCGACTGTTATCAATGTCGGATTTTTCTTGACTTGTTTTGTGTATAGGTCCTCTAAAGTTGTCGGACTCTTCCTCGTCCGAGCCCCGCACTCACCGGCTTACCCAAGTTGGTGATCTTCTTCATGACTACCGCCAGCCCCTTGAGGACATTGGTGAGTCTCTCAGGATTCCGGACATGCCAAGCATGTCGGATTTTGAGGTGCGGGACAGGGCCAAGGTTCAGGACTGGAATATGTCCTACGCGCAGACTGCCGCGCAGAATGCCCTCTCCATGGTCATGAGCCACCATGGAAACATGGAAATATGGCAAGTGACTAAAGGGTACTGCAAGGTAGACGAAGACGGCCAGGAGTAGGACCTTCAAGCCATCATGCACTCCTGCGCCGGATATGGGTGCCACGTAGCTGATCTGACCAGCTACGAGATCCCCTTCTTCACCCGCGTGGATACTCCGCCTCCTCCTGCAGAAGAAGCCAAAGAAGTTTCCGACGATGAACGCACCAACTCGGATGCGGATATATCGGAACGATATCAAGACAGAGTGACCAACGAGCCAATAGATCCTTCATCTCCTCCTGCATCATAGACCACAAACTTATGTATTATTCCATGAAAAAACATGATGTGTTTTGTAAATATGAAGTACTATGACTTTTTGCTAGTGCTAAGTTTTTTTATCTATTCAGCACTTTTGTTTTAGAATTTTTGTGTGCTTGAAATGTTTGCATAAGCACTTAGAATTTTTCGTCTCTACTTATCGTTTATCTGGCTTTCCGCCTTGTCCCTTTCGTGAGCCGGCTAAACCTTCAGCCGGAAACTTTGCCGAGCAACGGAGCTCAATTGCTAAACCAGTTTAAACTCGGAAACAAAGCTGGCTTCTAGTACCAACAATTCACTACTCATAAAATACCCGCATCCAGCAATCAGACAAATAACCTAAGTAAAGACTAGAATTTTTTAGAGTTATACCCAAAGGTAGCAGTTTTAGAGTCAGAAATCTAAACCAGAACGAATATGAGCATAAAGTACTTTCAAGCATTCTGGGATTTTCGACTATGACATGATCATTAGGAAATAAGATGGTAAAAACTTCTCAGGAAAACTTTGAGGTAACCAAAACTTTTATTTCTCACAGAACATGTACATATGTATGATTACAAAGAAGGATAAACTAAGAATAAAAGGGACGTAGCTGAGTAATATTCCATGGTATGTCTAACTCATCCGGATTTGTACTACCTCCAGCTCTCTTTCTCTTCTTAGTAGCAGGTCTTTCTTTGACTGGCCTCATGTCAGTTAAGTAGTACGATCCATTGTGCAATACTCGACTAACTAAAAAGGGCCCTTCCCATACTGGGGAAAGTTTGTGCTTTCTTTGTTGCACAAGCCGGAGAACGAAATCACCCTTATTGAAAGATCTAGTTCGGACTCTCTGGCTATGATACTTATGTAACTTCTGCTGATAGGCTGTAGATCTCATTTCAGCAACGACGCGAACTTCTTCGACTAAGTCGAGATCATTTTGTCGAGAAATTTTGGCATCCTCTTCAATATAAGCGGCCACTCTAGGAGAAGTATGAATTAAATCACTAGGAAGAACTGCTTCTACGCCATAGACCAAGAAGAAAGGTGTATATCCTGTTGACCTGTTCGGAGTTGTTCGCAAACTCCAAATTACAGAGGGTAGTTCCTCTGCCCAAGCCCCCGCAGCACGTCTCAGTGGTGCTTCGAGTCTCGGTTTCAAGCCTTGTAGAATTAAACCATTTTGCTCTTTCGACTTGTTCGTTAGCCTATGGATGTGCAACTGACGCAATGTCAAGCCGGATATTTGGCTCGTCGCAGAATTCAGCCAATTCTCCCATGGAAAAATTACTCCCATTGTCCGTGATAATGCTATGCGGATAACCATACCGGATTATAACATCCTCGTCAAATCTTTTGGCTGTTGCTCCATCACAACTAGTGACAGGTTTAGCCTCGATCCACTTTGTGAATTTGTCCACCATCACTAAGAGGTGCGTGAATCCACTTGGTGCTCGTTTAAAAGGTCCTACCATATCAAGCCCCCAGACCGCAAAAGGCCATGTTATAGGTATTGTTCATAGCTGATCAGCCGGAACATGAGCTTGCTTGGCGTACTTTTGGCAGCCTTTGCATGTTTTGACTAATCGTTCGGCATCTGCCTGAGCTGTAAGCCAGAAAAACCCATGTCAAAAATCCAGAACTGCTATTAAAGGTGAGTCGGATTTGGTAGGATATTCCTCATATACTCCCTTTATCGAGGGAACTTTAAGGTGCTCTAAAAACGCGCCATCCGGAACCTCTTTCCGCGCAGAGCCTATTCGAGATAATGCGTCTGCTTCCTCGTTTTCTGCTCGAGGGATGTGTTGAACTTCAAACCCTTCGAACGATTTAGATAGATCATCCACAACAGCTTTATATGCTGCCATGTGCTTATTTGCATTACAAATATCCGAGACTTGCTGAGCAACAAGATCCGAATCTCCGTAACACATCAAACGTCGGATGCCGATATCCTTAGCAATTCGGATTCCATGCAGCAGTGCTTCATACTCGGCAATGTTGTTTGTCGCTGTGAAGTGGATCTGCAACACGTATAAAAGTTTATCTCCTTGGGGTGATTTGAGCACCACGCCAGCCCCCGAGCCCCCTCGAGCCTTAGACCCATCAAAAAGAGGGTCTAGTATTCCGACTCGGGGAGGACCATGTTCTCCTTTGTCTCTGTCCAATCAGCGACAAAGTCAGCAAGGATCTGGGATTTGATTGCTATCCGAGGTTTATACTCAATATCGAAAGCTGAGAGCTCTATGCCCCATTTGGCGACACGTCCTGTGGCATCGCTGTTGTTGATTATGTCTCTCATGGGAGCTTTGCTCACCACAATAATTGGATGCTCCTGAAAATAGTGTCTTAACTTACGAGATGCTAGGAAAACACCGTAAGCCAACTTTTGATAGTGCGGATATCGCTGTTTTGATTCTGTCAAGACCTCGCTGACAAAATAAGTCGGACGCTGCACCAAGTGTTCCTGATTTTCCTCTGGTCTCTCCACCACCATGACGATACTAATGACCTTATTTGTCGCAGCAATATAAAGTAACATCGGTTCCTGAGGTTCCGGCGCTGCAAGGATAGGAGCAGATGAGAGTACTTTCTTCAAGTCTTGTAGTGCAGCTTCAGCTTCGTTAGTCTAGACAAAATCTTTGGTCTTCTTCAGGAGTTTGTATAATGGTGCGGCTCTTTCACCAAGCCAGATTACAAATCGACTGACCGCAGCAATGCAACCAGTTAATCTTTGTACATCCTTCAGGCGAGTTGGCCTAAAAGTATTGAGAATAGCCTTGATCTTGTTGCGGTTCACCTCTATGCCTCTTTGAGACACGATGAAACCTAACAATTTTCCGGCTGGTATTCCAAAGAAGCATTTCTTTGGGTTAAGCATGATGTTGTATTTTCGTAGATTGGCGAACGTTTCCTCCAAGCCGGAAATTAGTGTTTCCTTCTTTTTGGACATCACCGCGATATCATCCACGTATGCATGCACATTGCGTCTGAGCTGGTCATGGAGGCAACGTTGCATCGTGCGCTGGTACGTAGCTCCTGCGTTCTTCAGTCCAAAGGGCATTGTAACAAAACAGAAGGTTCCGAAGGGGGTTATGAATGAAGTCTTGACTTTGTCAGATTCCTTCATCCGTATTTGGTGATAACCGGAATATGCGTCGAGAAAATAGAGGAGTTCTGAGCCTGCCGTAGAATCGATAACTTGATCAATTCTAGGCAGAGCGGACAGATCTTTTGGACAAGCCTTGTTCAAGGCAGTATAATCAACACACATCCTTAAATCAGTGGTGTCCTTTTTAGGGATCATTACAGGGTTGGCCGACCAATCAGTATGGATGAACTCTTCTATGAATCCGGCTAACTCGAGCCGCACTAGTTCCTTAGCTATTGCCTTACGCTTTTCATCACCAAACCGTCGTAAGGACTGTTTGACGGGTTTAGCGTTCGGGTTTACATTTAGAGAGTGCTCGGCAAGTTCCCTAGGTACTCCGGTCATGTCAGATGGCTGCCATGCGAAGATATCTTGGTTTGCTTGGAGGAACTTGACGAGCGCGCTTTCCTATGCGCTACTTAGGCCTACGCCTATCTGGGTCACCTTGGAGGGGTCGTCATCCTTCAACGGTGTCGTCTTCGTCTCTTCTGATGCCTTGAACTCCGGATTTGGCTTTGTCACCTCCTTCTTCGTCGCAGGCATCTCGGACGGATCTATGCTCTTCTAGATCTCCTGGTACTCCTGGGCGTGCAGCACAGCTTTGGCAAAGGCAGCATTTCCATCCTCGCACTCTCGCGCCTTCTTCAGGTCTCCCCTGATGGTGATTACAGCGTTGGGACCTGGAATTTTCATCATATTGTAAATGTAACACGGAGGAGCCATAAAAGCCCAGTAAGACGGACATCCAAATATAGCGTGGTATGCGCTCTTGAACGGGACCACTTCGAAGGAAAGTGCCTCCGTCTGATAATTCTTTGGTGTTCCAAAAGTAACATCCAAAGTGATCGCTCCCAGGGAATTAGCCTGTCTTCCTGGGACAACTCCGTGAAAGATCACAGAGCTGTGGTTCAGCTGTGTTTCCGAGATCTTCATCCGGCGTAGTGTTTTGACATAGAGAATATTGATGCTGCTACCACCGTCCATGAGGGCCTTGGAGAAACCATAACCATCAATAAGTGGATTGACTATTAAGGCGTATTTTCCTCGCCTATGTAGCTTAGGCGGATGATCAGCGCGGTCAAACGTTATTGCTACTTCTGACCAGTCCAGATACTGAGGGACAGCCAGAACTGTTGCGTTGAGCTCGTGGAGAACTGCTTTCTTGACCTTTACTGGTTGAGATCCTAGGAAGGTGACATAAGTGTCCTTCTTGGTGGGAAAAGTTTTCTTCCCTTCTGACTTGGGATTTGAAGCGTCGGCTTCCTCCATGTCGGAATCTTCCTTGGTATCTTTGTCTTTTTCGGGATTTTTCTTTCCCTTCTTCCGCTTAGCTTTGTAGCCCGCGGTATCATCTCTCTTGATGTCGTCGTTAAAACGACATTCAGCGTTGGTGTGGGATGAGCCCCCATTGGCGTCCAAATGATGCACACATGGGTTATTGGCGATGTCGGCCCAAGTGTGGGTTTTGCCTGGTTGTTGCTCTCCTCTACCTTGGACCCTTGATGTCCCACGGCCACGCCCGCGGCCTTCGCCACGTCCTCCTCGTCCTCCAGACCCGGAAACAGTAGTGACTACCGCTGTCTCCGCGTTGGGTTTTTCTTCCGAGGTATTTTTGTGCTTCTGAGCTTGTTGCTTTGGTTGTTTTGCCGACTGAGACACAACCAGGGCATTGAGTAATCCCTCTGCATCGTCGTCAGCATCTGCATACTTGCTCGCTGTTTCTATCATTTCTCCCAGATCAGTAACCTTGTCACACTTTAAGCGATGGCGCAGTAAACCAATTGGGAGACCTGCGATGAAAGCTTCAATTGCAGTTTGATCATTTACTCCTTCGCAGGAGTTCTTGGTGTCAATCCATCGTCCGAGGTAATCCCGACAAGTTTCTCCGGCTTTCTGGGTGCAACGCTGTAGGTCTCCAACCGTACAGGGCCTCCGATATGTGCCTTCAAAATTCCAAAAGAACGCACTTTGTAAATCATACCAGTTGTGGATGGTGTTCGCCGGAAGCTCATTGAGCCATGATCGTGCCGTCTTCCTCAGCATGAGTGGGAGATATCGAGTTGCGACCAGGTTGTTTCCGCCTTTGGCGATGCAGCAAGCTTGGAAGAAATCATGTAACCAGGTGTCTGGCCGAGCAATGCCGTCGTAGGCTTGAATATGTCTTGAGATAGCAAATCCTTCCGAGAACTTTGTAGCTCTGATGCGTGGTCCGAAGCACTTTGGGCCCACGTACACGTCATCGTGTTCGTAGCGCCGAGCCTCTATGTTGGAGTTGATCCTATGCCTTGCGTCGTTCGGGGATAGGGATCGTCCCGAATGCCGGCTGTGGCTGCGGTACCTTGGAGCCGGACTTCGGCTTCTACCACCACCTCCTCCGCCATGTCCTCCTTGACCTCCGTGGGGGCCGTTGTGATAACTGTGTGGTGGAGAGGGTGGTGCAGCGGGGTAGTTTCCGGCTGATCGCCGGCCTCCATCCGGAGCGTCATTATTCCGGTTCCGGGGAAGTTCTTGACTATGACGAGCCCCCTGCCGGCTTGTGCCAGCATGGTTTCCGTCGTTCCTTCGTCCGTCGTTCCCACCATGGTGAGGCTCAGTCGGATGGTTATCATGTCTAGGAGGTGGCATCATTTAACGATCCTCCTCCCGACGTTTCTCTTTATCTTCTCCCTTTCGGGGAGGATTCTTTGGATTCAGTGCAGCGATCGCGTCTTTCTCGGCTACTGGAGCAACGTTGCTCCAGTTATGTGTAGTTCTGCGATGCTATCCCGATGATCCGGTTCTTGAATAATTGTCTTCCCTGCGTTCGGGGCGACGATACTGTGCCCGGACGTAGGGGGTTTTGACATCAGCCCATGTCGGATCTGTGCGACATTAGTTGGAATCTGAGACCAGTTTGGCTTCCGGACAGGGCGACCTTCTGCTGCTCCAGTCCCTTATTGAGTAGCTTGATGCCCAAACGTATCTCCTCTGGTCCTGGATTAGCCGATAGAATTTTGCGAGCTGCCACGGTATTTTGCACTGGTGTTGGGTAAACCCAATCTCCGTTGCTATCCTTCCGTGGTTTTCCCATCTCATCTCTGAAAAGGACGACACGGACACGTGGGAATTGGTTGTCATCCATGTGGTGCTTCCGTGTCTTCTGATGCAGACGGGACATGTACTCCTTGTTCGACATGCGTTTCTTCTCCACCTCGATGTTTTTGGCTTCATCAAGGAGTTGTTGACGACGCGCTTCTAGGGCTTGGGCCCTTTTGTCCAGGTCATCTGCAGTAAGTTCTGCAGCTGTAGGGATAGGTGTGGTTAATGCGGCATCGATGAGTTTACGTGCACCTTCAGTGATCACGTGTCCATCCACCGATGCTTCTTTTTTCGGCTCGTCTGGGATAAGAGCTCCATCCGAGTCTTCCTCGTATTCCTCGGCAATCACCTCCTCTATCAGAGGGTCTTTTGCCGGGGTCTTGTTCTTCTTGTTCTTCTTCTTTGCCTTCTTGGCAGCACCAGTAGCAAAGGCGGCTTTGGGTCCGTTTCCTGGAGTCAAGCTCTGATCGGTACTCTCGGACATCTGGACTTCGGGATTGTCTCCGACGTCCATGTCATCCTGCGTTTTGGGAGAGTGTTCCCCGGATCCTTCATCCATGGCTTCTCCCTCCTCTGCAGCTTTGGAGTTGTACTCCTCTTCATATTCCGCGGAGAACTTTCGTAAATCTGCATCATAGATTCATCCGTGGATGCGGGAATGTCGGCGTTTGTTCCAATTACCTCCAGCACCGAGTCGGTGTTTTCTCCAGCATTGGCAGAGCCGGATCCGGATCCCACGTATCCGACGAAGTGCGACGCGTGCTTCCTGAGGTACCTGCGGCTTTCGCGATCAGCCATATCAAAACTTTTGATGGTCTCGAGGATTGCATCTGCGCTTTCGCCTTGCAGTATCATACGTTTTAGTGTGTACCTTAGGAAAGGCCTGTCAGTTTCGGCATCATCAGAGCCAGAATCAGTGTCGTTGATATTTTACTCCTGGATTTCGACTTCCACGGGTGGGTTGATCTGGGATCCGGCTCCTCCGGGGAGATCCACTCCAGATTCGACGTTGACCCCTAGGTCTTCTTCAGGTTCAGATTTCTCCACTGCCTCCGCAACTGGTGCGGGCTGGGTGCGGGCAAGTATATCCCCAATAGTATTTTGCAGCTATATAGGGACCCCAAGAGCAACTCCAGACATCCTTACCATTATCATCCAAAGTCACCTGATCAAGCCAACTGTCGATTAAAAGAAATTCATCATACGTTCTCCCAGAAAGAGGCAAATAAAATTCAGCCTGTTCTGTCCTAAAGAGAGACCATATACCTAACCGAGATCTTATGATCTTTAGCAAAAGAGAATAATCTGGTGATTCTTTCCCTCAAAGGAAGCCTTGAGTCATTAATTTCCCAAGTATCAGACCAAAACAAAATAGTATCTCCACAAATTACATCAGGAAAAGCAACTTGTCTGAATTTGTCCATAAGAGAAGCAACATCTCTCCACCAGTAAGACCCACAGACTTTAGCACCATGTGGCACCTCATCTTCATAATAGGAGTCCCAGATCGGTTCCACCCAGAGTATATGCAATTCCTTATTATAAAATTTATTGAGGAATTTGATCAATAGAGCATCATTTTGATGATGGAAATTCACAATTCCCAATCCCCCTTTCATCTTAGGTTTGCAGATCATTTCCCAAGAGGCTAGAGACTGCTTTGGGATATCCACATCATCTCTCCATAAGCATTGCCTAATGATTCTTTTAAATTTCTTAACAATGCCATGGTGGATTTGAATGGTACAAAGCATATGCAAATGCATAGAAGCAAGGGCAGATGTAATAAGCTATAACCTTGCACCATGAGATAGAAAACTAGATGTGGCAGTCAATCTTCTCTCAAGTTTATGAACCACAGGAGAGAGATCTTGGATAGTAGGCCTGGTGGTCCCAACTGATAGGCTAAGGTAAGTGAAAGGCAAACTCCCCACCTGACACCCAAAGTTCTGAGCTAAAATGTTCAAATTGTCCCTCTCCACATTGATGCCAATCATAGAGGATTTATGGTAGTTAATACTTAGACTAGTGGAGACAGAGAAGATTTGTAGTACTTTTTAAGGGCCAAAAACTTTATCTAGATCAGCAGGCATGATTAGCAGAGTATCATCAGCATATTGAATAATGGGGAAATCTTTATCCTTGGAATTGATTGGTAGTTGGATTCCACCATCCCTCGGAAATTAATTAACAGCAGACTGTAATAGGTCCCCTCCAAGCACATAAAGGATCGGAGACAGAGGATCACCCTGCCTCACCCCCCACTTACATTGAAACTATTTGCCTGGTACACCATTAAGAAGGACAGAAGAAACACCAGACAATAAGAAATTTTGTACCCATCTCAACCAATCATCCCCAAAACCCTTGTGTTTCATAATCATGATCCAGGCCTCATGTTCAATAGAATCAAATGCTTTCTCAAAATCAAGTTTTGGGATGATTATTGGCTTCTTGGACTAGTGATGTTGGAACAAATACTCAAGTGTCCAGGACAAGCTATCATGAATAGTGCATGATCTTATGAACCCATATTGTTTTTTGTGAATACAGTCAAGGATTTTATCCTGTAATCTGCTTTCAGCTAGTTTGGTAATGAATTTCATACACACATTGGTAAGAGAAATATGCCTAAAATCATTGACACTCTCAGGAGAGTTAACTTTAGGAACTAGAGTGATGTAAGAGGAGTTAATATTCTCCAGGGAAATTTTACCAGCATGAAAATCATGAGCAAGGTTGTGAAAGTCTTGAGCAATTATATGCCAGCATTTCTTGAGGAACATACCATTGAAACCATTAGGCCTAGGGGCTTTGTCAGCTGGCATGTGCTTAATGATTAAATCCATCTCCTCTTTCCCAAATTTCCAAGTAAGATCTTGAAGTCCATCCACCTTCTGAAGAATACTAGCAAGATCAAGACCCATGATAATGCCCTTTGATACATTGCAAATGTATCTATAATTTTTGATGTTCCATGCTCGGTTTTATCTACTTTCTTATGTTTTGACCACACTTTGGAGTACTTTTCATATGATTTCTTCGACTAACCTATTAACAAGAGCCATAGTGCCAGCTGCCTGTTTTCTGCTGTTTTTGGTTCCAGGAAAGTCAGAAAATGAATATTCTCGAAATTGGACGGGACAAAAGCCAAAGTGCCTATTTTTCCAGAAGACTCCCGGAGCCAGAATATGAGACAGAGAGGGGCTGGGGCCGAGCCACGCCACCTGGCCACGCCAGGGGGTGGTCTAGCCACCCCAGGCACCCCCTCGGTCTCCTTCGCCTATAAGTTGCCTTCTGACCTAAAAACTCAGGGGGGTTCGACGTTTTTCTAGAAGGAGTTCCGCTCTGTCGCCACCACCAGATTCCACGAAACAGCACCAGAAACTTCGTTCTAGCACTCTGTCGGGACGAGGAATTGGAGGAGATCATCGCCATCATCATCACCATCGCTTATCCATCGACCATCCATGTTTCCCCCATCTATGAGTGAGTAATCCCCCGCTGTAGGCCATGGGGATGGTAGGGATTGGATGAGATCGTTCATGTAATGGCATCAGATTGTTAGGGCATGGTGCCTAGTATCTTCTATTAGTGCTTTATGACTTTGTTGCGACTTGTTATGCTTAATGCTTGTCACTAGGGCCCGAGTGCCATGATTTCAGATCTGAACATGTTATTGATTCATTATGATAGTATTGTTTTTGGTCTTATCTACAAGTTGTATACACACGTTGTTGTCCGGAACCAATGGCCCCAAAGTGACAGAAATCAGGATAACCGGAGGGAATGGCTTTGATGTGAGGATCACATGTTTTCATGGAGTGTTAATGCTTTGCTCCAGTGCTCTCTTAAAAGGAGCACCTTAATTGCCAGTAGTTCCCTTGAGGCCCCGCTGCAAATGGGCTGGCAGGACAAAAGATGTTGTGCAAGTTCTCATTGTGAGCATGTATGACTATATATGGAACACATGCCTAGGATTATCTAGTACTTGGATGCTTTATCTTATTTATCTACAATTGCCCTATGTTCTGATTGCTATGTGAATTGTCTTGTCCATGCAACGCCCGTCCATCCATCCCTATGCCTATCGCACTCGAATCCCACTGTTTACTGCTATTTCAACTACTGTCTTTACTTTACTACTACTGCTACTTTGCTATTCCTACTACAAAATTGTTGCTACTGATAAACTGCTGTGAGCAAGATTGTTTCTAGGTGCAGCTAAATTGACAACTCAGTTGTTAAGGCTTATAAATATTCTTTGGATCCCCTTGTGTCGAATCAATAAATTGGGTTTCACTTCCCTCGAAAATACTGCGATACACCCCCTATACTTGTGGGTCATCAAGACTATTTTCTGGCGCCGTTGCCGGGGAGCATAGCTTTATTTATCAAGTCCACTTGGAATCACTATTGTTCAAGCTCAGTTTATTTCTGCCTTGTTTGCTTGTTTCTTTATCAAAAATACAAAAAATTAGTTCCTACTCTAGTTGTTATTTTCGTTGGTCTGTTATTGTCTTGCTTTATCATGCTTGCTATCAATGGTTGATTTCTTTGAAACTGAATCTTATTGGCAAGGTGGGTTCACGGAAGATCAAAAATATTATTATAAGGAACACCGCTTGTCACAAAAAAGGGAAACAATTATGGGAACAAATTGATAAATTGTATACCATTGCTAGAAACGTGTGCTCTACTTATAATGTTACTTATTGCTTTGATAAATCTTGTTGCTGTAGGAGGTACAAACACCTCCCTTGTTAATGTGAGTATAATGATAATGTTACCATATCTTCTTATTTTAATGGAATTTATGACTTTTATGATGCGGAACATATTGAAGAATTTATTGCTTGGAAGGGTGCTTTTGAACTTGCTAGTTTGCTTGAAAATATTGATGATTCACCTTACAAATATGAGGTTTATGGTATACTTAAATTTTGCTTTGATAATTACAAGGAAGAAAATGGCTATATTCTTGAATATATTAATAGATGCTTTCCACAAATGGAAGAGACTAATGCCTTGCAGGATCCTATGGAAGAAGAAATTGATGAACCTGAAATCTCATTAGATGAAAAAGAGGAGGAGAGTGATGAACAAAAGGAGGAAGAATGGATTAGCTACCCATTCCTACCTTCTAATGAGAGTAACTCTTTACCCCTTACATTATTTGATTGTCCCCCATGCTTACTAAAGGAGGATGAATGTTATGTTCCTGAGGATTCTTTTGAAAATGTTTATAATAAAGCTCTAGTGCTTGTAGATCATGAAAAGCATGCTTTATGTGATAGTTATATTGTTGAGTTTATTCATGAGGCTACTGAAAATTATTATGAGAGAGGAAAATATGGTTGTAGAATTTTTCATGGTATTAAAACACCTCTCTATGTGCTGAAAGTTTTCAAGTTACTCTTGTTTTATCTTCCTATGCCTCTCACTTTGTTCTTTGTGAATTTATTTGCATACACGATTCCTATGCATAGGAAGTGGGTTAGACTTAAATGTGTTTTTACTTTGCTTCTTGATGCTCTCTTTTACTTCAACTCATATTTCTTATGTGAGAATCCTCTCAAACTATTATGCCTGAAGATGATAATATGTCTATTATTCTTGGGAGACCTTTTCTTAAAATACTGCAGGAGCTGTTATTAATTGTAATCAAGGAAAGGTGACTTTCAATGTTAATGACAAGCTCAATTCCCCAACAAGATTGAAAGGAATTATGATTTGAATTCAATTGAACATGTTGAGGGCATTCAAGTTGGAGAAATATATTGTCCCATACCAAGAGAAAAATTTGAAACTATTATGATTGGGACCATTGCTATCAAGGTTGAGGTAACATAATCATTAGTGGAATACAAAGTTTTGTCTCATATGAAATTGTTTTGGTAACAAGACCTGATCAACCTTGTTAACAAAAGGATTTCATTGAATAAAACGATGTTTTCACCATGATTATCTCCGCTTACTTCTATTCTATCCATTTTAGTTTTTGCTTATGCCTAACTTAAAGGCGTTAAAGAAAAGTACTTATTGGGAGAAAACCCAAAAGTTTTAGATGAGTCTTGGAAGTTCAGTAATAACCGCTCCTTATCCTTTTTATTTGCTTTTTGTGCCAAGAGTAATCTCTAATGAGAGACAAGTAATGATTGGGAAAGTTGCTGTCCCGAAACAGATTTCTGTGCTTCACCGTAAAAATTCATGTAAAATCTCTATACGTCCTTTTGAGGCGTGAATTTTTGTGCTTCTGCCGCAGGTTATTATCTAACTTTCATTAGTTCAACACTTTTCTATTTGAGCAACATAAGGTATTCGAACAAATTCGTCTTTGCCTGCTGGTCTATTTTGACAGATTTCTGCCATTATTTGCATTTGCTTCTTGTTGGTTCCTTTTTGAGTTCTTTTGGGGAATTGAGATTTTTGAGGGAAGTGCTACAGTATCTAGTGTTTTAATGGAAGTTTATTTGGTGTTATAACTGAAACTTAAGACTTATTTATCTTGAGTGCACTAATGTTGGTAATAAAGATTGTGTGAAGTTTTGTATGAAGAAAAATTTCAGGTGTATGGAAGGAATGAGTAATGAGATTAAGGATAGACTAAAGTGAAGGGAATATGCCCGAGAGGCAATAATAAAGTGGTTATTATCTTATTCCATGTTTATGATAAATGTTTATTTTACATGCTAGAATTGTATTGATCGGAAACATCAATACATGTGTGTTTAATAAACAAAAAGGGTTCCTAGTTATGCCTCTCTTATAGACTAGCTTGTTGATTAACAAGATGATCAAGGTTTCCTGATCATCGACATTGGATGTTGTTAATAACAAGGTCACACCATTGGTGGAATGATGTGATGAACATTCATCCGAAGTATAGCATTACGATCAAAGTCATTATGTTTATATTGCTATAACATCATACGAAGTAATCTTTATCCTTAGACCATGAGATCATGTTAATTGCTAACACCGGAAGAGTATCTTGATAACATCAAACGTCACACCGTAACATGGTGACTATAAAGGTGGGTTCAGTGCTATGAAGGTGTTATGTTGAGGCTCATGGATCAAGAGTGGAATTTGTCAATCCCGATGACGGATAGATATACTCTGGGCCCTCTCGGTGATATCACATTGAAATAGCTTGCAAGCAAGTGATGTGATCACTAGAATGTTATATCACGGGAACGAGAAAAGAGTGCATGTCGGAAACGAGATCAAACTAGGTATGGAGATACCGATGATCGAATCTCGGGCATATAATATATTGCGAGACAAAGGGATTTAGTTACAAGCGTTAAAGGTTCTCACGATCACAGAAGTCATCGTTGAATGTGTAGGAGTCAGTACGGATCTCTAGGTCCCGCTGCTGATTATTGATCGGAGAGGGGGTCTCGATCATGTCTACATTATTCGCGAACCGTAGGGTGACACACTTAAGGGATACCGGCACCATTTGGAGCAAATATGTTTCAGATAAAGATTTAAGAAAGCACTGGAATTATTTAAATAGACACCGAAACTGTTTCAGGTGAAATTGCTGAAATTGGTTCTGCATGTAATATTGAAATGTTGTAGGGGGTTTTATGTGAATGTTTGTTAATTAAAGTAATTAACAAAATTCTGAATAGAAAATAATAAAAGAGTTTTATTAAATGAGAGAGCATTAAATTTGGAGAAATTTAAAGCATTTAAAGTGGAGACTTTAAAAGAGAATGTGAAGGGGCATTTTAATGTGGAGGGGTTACCACCACATGAATGGAGGAGGTGAAGGGTCACCTCCCCCATGCGCCGGCCATGAAGGAGGGGTACCCTCCCCTCCTCCTATAAAAGGCCCCCCTCTCCTCACTTCTAAAACACACCTCCTTGTGAAGGATCTCTCTCCCCCTCTAGTATTATTCCCCCATGGTCTCGGATTAGCGAGATACATGTTCCCGGTGGCTTTATCTGGAAAGGAGTTGCTGCTTCCGCTGCTTTGCTGGAGCGAGGGACGGAGGTTGTCGGGGTACCGGACGTGTGTGCGATCACGGATGCACCGCTGCTTTGCGGTGCTGGACTTGGTGGTGCTGGAGCTGGATCTGATGGACGTGCTAGAGCCGGACCTGCTGGACTTCATGACGATCTTGAGATCGACAAGTGTACGACTACATCAACCACGAGTTCCTACTCGTTAACAAAGCTCGTTGTCTACGAGGGTAAGTTCTCGTTGGATGTATGTCCACCCGTTGCTTTGTACCTAGTAGATAGATCTTGGCGTGTAGTTCACACCGTAGGAATTTTTTTTGTTTTCTATGTTGCGGACCCAACAGTGGCATCAGAGCCTGATCTATGCGTAGGTGCTTAGCACGGGTAGTACACATATGTTGATATGTGGGCGATGATGATCATGTTATTGCATCTTCTATGTATTTTGGATATTGGTGGCATAGTGGGATGAAGCGGCCCGGACCAACCTTACATGTCATCGTACATGAGACCGGTTCCACGACTGACATGCAACTTGTTTTGCATAAGTGGCTGGCGGTTGTCTGTCTCTCCTACTATAGCCAATATCTTATTTACAACGAGTTGCTAATAACTTAGTTATCCTTGTTGTGGTTCATGTTCATAGGTAAGAACGGTTCTATCTCCGAAAGCCCTAAGCCACGTAAAACTTGCAATTGATAAATTAGAGGTGTCTAGTTTAGATCGTTGTTGGGCTAGTGTATTGATATGGTATTGTTGTAAGTAGATGTATGGTAGATACTCTTACAACACACTCAAGGTGTAAGTTCCATAGACCTTGGACTTACACACAAAGGAATGATAGAGATCATACCACGATGCAAGTGATAGAGATCAAATGCATGGACCATATCATCTCACTTTACACATTAGATGTTAGCTTCTTATACTGCTAGTTTGGCGCTTTCTGTAGCATTGTAAGATGATCCCTCTTTTAGATATCAAGATAAAAATGTGTTCTTCCTTAAGTATGCACCGTTTTGTGGATCGTATTTCGAGACATCAAGTGATGATCGGGTGTACTCGACTCTACGCTTTCATACAACGGGTGTAAGCCAGTTTTACACACGCGAGTACTAAGGTTCTTACTTGGCGAGCCTAGCATGTACATACATGGCCTCGGAACACGAACCGAAAGGTTAAGCATGAGTCATATAGTTGATATGATGCCCATATTGATGCTCGCCTTTGAAGCTACACCGACTCACGTGATGATCGGACTTGGTGTAGTGGATTTGGTTCATGTAATCACCAAAAAGGCACGAGGGATGTCGTTTTTGAGTGGGAGTTCATTTCTAATTTGGATTAGTCGAACTCAATTTGTCATAAACTAAATCGAAGTGAATTTGCATAATTTGTTGTAGTCATTGGTGTCTGTTCACTACCTTATGCTTAGTTTTAATTGAGATAATAGAACTATATAATTCTGGATATTTACTTTACGAACTGGTATCATATTGTTTTGAATGTCAATTTAAAGTTTATAAGTCCTATTGCAAACTTTCAGCAAACTCTATTTACTCCATGAAGTTTAATAAGTAGTATTAAATCAAGAGTAAGAATTCCAATGTTAGTATCTAAAGTATCATGTTTGCCTCCATGATTATTGATATTCAAAAAGTTGTTTTAATATCAAGATTATATTGGAGCTGAAAATTGTTTCAGAAACCATCATGTGTGAAAGATATTGTGATATCTGAAACAATGTTTTTGGTTGCATTATGATAGAGTATAATTTAGAAAAATACATGTTCTCATATTGTATGAGAATTTGTGAAGGATGGAGATGCTAGGCATCCGAATCTACCAAAAAGGTTTTGGGAACTGATATTATACTCGCGATTCTTCCTTATAGGCTATAGTAGCTTGATCATGAAAGTTGTCATGATAAGGATGAATAGAAGATGTAAGTAAAATGTTTACTACACTAATAGATTACTAAAGAATGGATTTTTGAAAGAACACCAAACATTTGATGATGGTGATCCACTTCAAAGTGCAAGTCCAAAGGTATTAGTATTTGACTATATACGCTTTGTACCATGTGTCATGTTGATGACACCACTATTGATGTTGATAGATTCTTTTAGAAGAAAAGGAATTACTGAAAGAGAATCTATAAAATATTTGGCAGAAAATAAAAGGTTGGAGATGTCCAACTTAGGTATATAGAAGATATACATGTTATGGCTATATTCCTTGCTTGTTAAACAATGTGGTTCTTAGGTATTGGATACCGAATTGGTTGGTATGAAGTGTCATACAGGACAACACAATTCATGAACTACAATGGCCTAAGTAACCAGCAAGAGAATGAGTGATGATGTTCATCGAAAACAAATAAAGTGTTATTGTGTTTTTCGTTGTCATCAAACCAAGCCTTCAAGATTTGTTTAAATAATTGTTATTTTGTTCCGGTATCATGAGAACAATGGTTGTTCAAATAATTACCGTATTCCATAAAGGATGGATGAACTTTTACAAGTCTAGTTGGAGAAATCACATCCATAAACACTATTGCTAAAATGTCGCAAGACAAATGATTGAAAGATCACTTATGAAGTGACATCGCTGTTTAAATTATATTTGAAAGAAAACATGAAGAAACTCCATGTTGATGGATTTTTGGAGTCTTTGATTTTGATCAATTGACGCATGTGACACCTTCCTCGAGATAATTGAAACTCCGTCCATAGGCCAGAGAGGAACGGATGACTAGCTTATTGGAAATTCTGCATGCTGATGTGCATAGTCC
Organism: Avena sativa; assembly: GCA_916181665.1. NCBI lineage: Eukaryota > Viridiplantae > Streptophyta > Magnoliopsida > Poales > Poaceae > Avena > Avena sativa. The sequence continues at coordinate 432,263,703 of OV702286.1, read as the reverse complement.
ATTATGTGTAGCCATATGCGATGGATCTTTTTGCTTCATATGCTTTCTCCGAAAATTTGAGTGAATATATCTGTATATTTACTTAATAAGTAAGAAGTATGAAACATTTGAAAATTGTTCAAAGACTTTCAAGATGAAGTGGAAAATCATTGTAATAAGAAAATAAAGAGTTTATGATTCGATCATAAAGGAAGATATTTGAGTTACATGTTTAGCAAAAACACCTAAGACTTGAGGAATTGTTCCATGATTTGTGTTTCCCGATAAACCATAGGAGTATGGCATATTCGAGAGATAAAATCAAACCATGTTTGACATGGTAAGATCAAGGGTGTCATTTATAAAACTGCCATTATGTTTTAAGGATTGAAGCTTTAGATACTACCGCTTTTACACTGAAAAGAGCACCATCGTGATCCATTGAAATGACACCATATGAGTTATGGTTTGGGATAAAACCCGAATTGTCTTTTCTTAAATTTTGGTATGCTATGCATAAGTAAAATGTTTACAACCAAAGTCGGATAAGCACGTCTTTGTAGGTTATCCCAAAGAATTTGTTGGGAATTTCTCCATAACACCAAGGACAAAAGAGTTTGTTACTTTGAACGTCAAGTTTCTTGAGAAGGAATTTTTCGTGAAAAGTTAAGTGGGAGGACAATAGAACTTTGATAAGGTTGTTGAACCTTAGCTATATGTGCTAAGTAGCACAGCACCGGAAAGTGTCCCGATGGCGGCCACAATGCTCATGGCTCTCGTGATTACAAAAGGTGTGATCTCGGAGATTAGAGTTCCTATAGAACCGTGTGGGTCGGTAAGAATCAAATAGTAAGATTTGATAAGCAAGTCGTTATTGTTTTGACAATGATGAACCGACTACATGCAAAGAAGCGATGATGGGCCCCGACTCCATAAAATGACTAGAAGTCATAGAATCCGTGATAGTATCCATACACGAGAAAACAAGTTTCTGAACTTGGAAGACTCTCCGAAAGGCGTGAAGCCTATCGATCGTGTTTGGATCTATAAAGAAATAAGACATGGTTGTTTAACATCTATGAAATAGTCGACATGTCGGAAAGAAGTTTACGACAATGTTCAAGGAGTTGGCTATGACAAGATTTGATCTTTCATAGCGATATATAGTCTTGACGGATTAATGTAGCAATCACTACATATAATTTGGTATATGGTAGTTGCATAAACAAAACAAGGTTCTTCTAATAGAACGGTAACCTAGGACATGTACATGACATGGTCCGAAGGATTTTGTTAATTCAAAGGGTGCTAAAAGGGCATGTAAACTTCAATAGTTGAAGTAAGCATAGCAGAGTTGGAATCTTCACCATGATGAAACTGTTAAAAGAGTTTAAATTCACCGGAGATGATGAAGATGCTTGCATTTGCAAGAAATTAAGTGGGAGCGCTGAGACATATTTCTAATACATTATGTAGAGGACATATTGTTGATTGGAAATGATGTATCTTGTATTGACACAAGTTAAGAATTTCATTAAAATAAGATTTCGATGAAAGACTTGGGCAAACCCGGAATATTAGGCATCAATATCTATATGGATAGATTAAGGCGCTAATATGGTTGTGCCAGACATACATATATGAGATATTGAAAGGGTTCAATATGGAAACAACAAGAAAGGTTCTTGCTGCATGGAAAGGATTGTATCAAAATTCAAGTGTTTCAACACTTGGTGAGTAAAATCACATGAAGATTTTGATCGATTATACCATGATATGTATATATCCAGAATGTCCTATGCTCTAAATGTTATGAGCATATACCAGAATGATTCATAAGATGATCATTGGACAATAGTAAAGATATTCTTATGAGTTTTGGAAGAACTAAGAATATATAATGTATAAGTGACAAATAGTTAAAGGTAGTTCATTGTAAAGTGTTACATTGATACTAGTTTTGTCACAAGATACAAATTAAATTTATCTCAATTTAGACTATGGGTGGCACAATGTAATGGAAAGGATGTTCCATGATGGATTTGGATGAGTTCCAAAGTTGAGACATTGTGACGGATACTACAACAAAAGGCTAAGTATATGACTGCTATAGTAGCAGCAAAGGAGGGCATTTGTGTTAAGTAGTTTGTTATCAAACTAGGTGTGGTTCAAAGTGGGCTAATACTATGAAGATAAATTCTGTGATAATAATATCAACATATTTTCAGCCGAACGAACTAAAGGTCTCACCAAAGGACCAAATCTATACAATGCCATCTCATTTGAGAATGAGTGATGCGTAGAGACGCAGAGACATGCAAATACACACGGACCCGAAACTGTCAGATCTAGAGATTATGTTAACCACTAGCAATAGCGTATATGCAACACCAGAAAGCCATAGGTGTTCAATACGCAAAGTTTTTCAAACTAGATTATTGACTCTAGTGCAAGTGGGAGACTGAAGGGAATATGCCCGAGAGGCAATAATAAAGTGGTTATTATCTTATTCCATGTTTATGATAAATGTTTATTTTACATGCTAGAATTGTATTGATTGGAAACATCAATACATGTGTGTTTAATAAACAAAAAGGGTTCCTAGTTATGCCTCTCTTATAGACTAGCTTGTTGATTAATAAGATGATCAAGGTTTCCTGATCATGGACATTGGATGTTGTTAATAACAAGGTCACACCATTGGTGGAATGATGTGATGAACATTCATCTGAAGTATAGCATTACGATCAAAGTCATTATGTTTATATTGCTATACCATCATACGAAGTAATCTTTATCCTTAGACCATGAGATCATGTTAATTGCTAACACCGGAACAGTATCTTGATAACATCAAACGTCACACCGTAACAGGGTGACTATAAAGGTGGGTTCAGTGCTATGAAGGTGTTATGTTGAGGCTCATGGATCAAGAGTGGAATTTTTCAATCCCGATGACGGATAGATATACTCTGGGCCCTCTCGGTGATATCACATTGAAATAGCTTGCAAGCAAGTGATGTGATCACTAGAATGTTATATCACGGGAACGAGAATAGAGTGCATGTCGGAAACGAGATCAAACTAGGTATGGAGATACCAATGATCGAATCTCGGACATATAATATATCGCGAGACAAAGGGATTTAGTTACAAGCGTTAAAGGTTCTCACGATCACAGAAGTCATCGTTGAATGTGTAGGAGTCAGTACGGATCTCCAGGTCTCGCTGCTGATTATTGATCGGAGAGGGGTCTCGATCATGTCTGCATTATTCGTGAACCGTAGGGTGACACACTTAAGGGATACCGACACCATTTGGAGCAAATATGTTTCAGATAAAGATTTAAGAAAGCGCTGGAATTATTTAAATAGACACCGAAACTGTTTCGGGTGAAATTGCTGAAATTGGTTCTGCATGTAATATTGAAATGTTGCAGGGGGTTTTATGTGAATGTTTGTTAATTAAAGTAATTAACAAAATTCTGAATAAAAAATAATAAAAGAGTTTTATTAAATGAGAGAGCATTAAATTTGGAGAAATTTAAAGCATTTAAAGTGGAGACTTTAAAAGAGAATGTGAAGGGGCATTTTAATGTGGAGGGGTTACCACCACATGAATGGAGGAGGTGAAGGGTCACCTCCCCCATGCGCCGGCCATGAAGGAGGGGTGCCCTCCCCTCCTCCTATAAAAGGCCCTCCTCTCCTTACTTCTAAAACACACCTCCTTGTGAAGGATCTCTCTCCCCCTCTAGTATTATTCCCCCATGGTCTCGGATTAGTGAGATACATGTTCCCGGTGGCTTTATCTGGAAAGGAGTTGCCACTTCCGCTGCTTTGCTGGAGCGAGGGACGGAAGTTTTCGGGATACCGGACGTGTGTGCGATCACGGATGCACCGCTGCTTTGCGGTGCTGGAGCTGGATCTGATGGACGTGCTAGAGCCGGACCTGCTGGACTTCATCACGATCTTGAGATCGGAAAGTGTACGACTACATCAACCACGAGTTCCTACTCGTTAACAAAGCTCGTTGTCTACGAGGGTAAGTTTGGATGTATGTCCACCCGTTGCTTTGTACCTAGTAGATAGATCTTGGCGTGTAGTTCACACCATAGGAAATTTTTTGTTTTCTATGCTGCGGACCCAACATAAAGCTCAAGCTTGGGGATGCCACGCGTGTCACCCAAGAAATATCCAAGAAGTACAAGTGTCAAAGCTTGGGGATGCCCAAGACATCCCCCTCTTCATCAATAAAAATCTCAGGTTTCTTCCAAACACTTCATTTTTATTGTTTCATGCACAGTTGTGTTGTTCTTGGAGAGTATTATTTTTCGTTTTCGTTTTGGTTTTTCGTTTGCTTGGTTTTCTTAGTTTGCTGAATAAATTGGTTGGACACCCTCTTTCATACATTGGTCTTCAAATAGTCTGGTTTGGATTGGAAAAGAGTAGGAAAGTTCATGCTTAAGTGTTAAAGAGAGCTTGTTTTTGACTGTGCCTATGCTTTGTCATGCCATGCTTGATATTATTTTGGCTTTATGCTTAGTATTCTTTGCTATAGCATGAATTGTTATAAACAATTGAGATTGCTTAATGTGCCTTGGAAGAATCATGCGTTGTTTTAGCATATTAAAGCATAGTATTGTGGTATTCTCCTTTGATGCTTTATTTGGGTTGACTTGGCACATGCTCACACCATGTTATGACTATCCCAAGTCACCATAAGCCTTTATGATCCTTTAGTTTTCAACTTGTAGTATCACTTTATGCTTTGATCAATGATGTGTTGTCGCTCTGCATGATTATGGCCATTATTGATCTCTCGTTTGTCGCTCCCTTGCTATTGCTAGCCTTCACTTTCACTGAGTATCTTTTACTCATGTTTCCAACTCCCTAAAACCAAATATTGCCAAAGTGTCCACCATACCTACCTATTAGCATCATTTGCTACTTCGTGCATATTCAATATGCCTTGTTTTCTTCTGAATAAAATGTTTGCTTGTTATGAGAAAGTTAGTTAGTAAAGCTCTCACAAATTTGATGGCACACTTTATTTTCTTGCATGTAATAAACCAGAACCATTGCATCCTTCTTTGTTGTGTATATGCTTGTGCTTTATAAGTTGAAGTTAGCAGAACCATGTATCATGGGGAACGTTTTCAACATTGCATTGGTACATAGTACCTCGTTGATGTCATGTTCTTTTGCTTATGGATCCCGGTGGTGTGAAATAAAAGTGGAACTTGTAAGATCATGGAGTTTGTATGTATGTTAGAGAAACGCCTGGGCCGCTAGCCTAAGACATGCCTAATCATGGTGGAAACTTGCAGCATAACCATAACGAGCATTCTATGAAGCATCCTCAATAAAAATCTATGCACATAGTAAATAAAAAGATCGCTGAGATGCTCATTGTCTGCTTGCCTTGTCATTTTGATTATGGGATAGCTCCTATATCATGTGCAAGGGGTACCCCGTTGGCGGTTCTTTATGATACACATGTACTTACAATGACAAGAGCTTACCCGTGACTAAAGTTGAGTAGCATGAGGTTCGGTCTTCGTAAGTAAGGGGCATGAAATTTCGGTTTATAACTTGTCAAGCATATCCTCTTAGTTGTGTCACTTTAACCTTAATCACCTTCAAGATGCTTATTGTAGGCGCAATGAGAGATGAAAGCTATAAGTACCATAATTTTTGGAAGCTCTTTATGAGACTTGAATCCCTACTTCCTTCTATGAAGGCCTTTCTTCCACCATTATATTGAGTCTCCACCTTCTACCTTTATGCACCTACTTTGAGAGCATAGTGGCCATTCTTAGTTCTATGTGCATTGTCCCAAGACTAGTTGATTGATGCATAACTTGATATTGCTTGTTTTAAACTATTTGTATCTAGTCACTCTTATGAAGTTTGAAGGTGTCCTATGCATTTATATTTGCTACTCTATGAGAGACAAGCTGAATACTATTATGCTATATTTTCTTTATGTGAAACAAACAAACGTCTTGCAAAGCATTGTTATTCATGAATCTTTCGTTTGTGCCTTTTCATGTTGCATCATAGTTTCTTTGTCTTATTGCTAGAACTTTTTCTTTCATGTTATGATTGAAGTACTATGATCCCAGCTTTGAATGTTTTACAAATACTTTGATCAAGTCTTTGGTGGTGCATGTCACCTCAAAAAATATTCTTTCTTTTTATCACTTACCTACTCGAGGACGAGCAGGAGTTAAGCTTGGGGATGTTGATACATTGCAAATGTATCTATAATTTTTTATGTTCCATGCTCGGTTTTATCTACTTTCTTATGTTTTGACCACACTTTGGAGTACTTTTCATATGATTCTTGGACTAACCTATTAACAAGAGCCACAGTGCCAGCTGCCTGTTTTCTGCTGTTTTTGGTTCCAGGAAAGTCAGAAAATGAATATTCTCGGAATTGGACGGGACAAAAGCCAAAGTGCCTATTTTTCCAGAAGACTCCCGGAGCCAGAATATGAGATGGAGAGGGGCTGGGGCCCAGCCACACCACCTGGCCGCGCGGGCTGGGCCTGGCTGTGCCAGGGGGTGGTCTGGCCACCCCAGGCACCCCCTCGGTCTCCCTCTTCGCCTATAAGTTGCCTTCTGACCTAAAAACTCAGGGGGGTCGACATTTTTCCAGAAGGAGTTCCGCTCCGCCGCCACCACCAGATTCCACGAAACAGCACCAGAAACTCCGTTCTGGCACTCTGTCGGGATAGGGAATTGGAGGATATCATCGCCATCATCATCACCATCGCTTCTCCATCGACCATCCATGTTTCCCCCATCTATGAGTGAGTAATCCCCCGCTGTAGGCCATGGGGATGGTAGGGATTGGATGAGATCGTTCATGTAATGGTATCAAATTTTTAGGGCATGGTGCCTAGTATCTTCTATTAGTGCTTTATGACTTTGTTGCGACTTGTTATGCTTAATGCTTGTCACTAGGGCCCGAGTGCCATGATTTCAGATCTGAACATGTTATTGATTCATTATGATAGTATTGTTTTTGGTCTTATCTACAAGTTGTATACACACGTTGTTGTATGGAACCAATGGCCCTTAAGTGACAAAAATCGGGATAACCGGAGGGAATGGCTTTGATGTGAGGATCACATATGTTCGCAGAGTGTTAATGCTTTGCTCCGGTGCTCTATTAAAAGGAGCACCTTAATTGCCAGTAGTTCCCTTGAGGCCCCGCTGCAAACGGGCTGGTAGGACAAAAGATGTTGTGCAAGTTTTCATTGCGAGCACGTATGACTATATATGGAACACATGCCTAGGATTATCTAGTAGTTGGATGCTTTATCTTATTTATATGCAATTGCCCTATATTCTGATTGCTATGTGAATTGTCTTGTCCATGCAATGCCCGTCCATCCATTCATATGCCTACCGCACTCGAATCCCACTGTTTACTGCTATTGCAACTACTGTCTTTACTTTACTACTGCTGCTACTTTGCTATTCCTACTACAAAACTGTTGCTACTGATAAACTACTGTGAGCAAGATTGTTTCCAGGTGCAGCTGAATTGACAACTCAGTTGTTAAGGCTTATAAATATTCTTTGGCTCCCCTTGTGTCGAATCAATAAATTGGGTTTCACTTCCCTCGAAAATACTGTGATACACCTCCTATACTTGTGGGTCATCACCCTTCATTTGCCCCATTCTTTCTCTATAAGTATTCAGAACCAGACCTGCCATTTGCCCATGATCAGATATCATATCCCCATTAGAATCTTTCAGAGCAGCAATAGAGTTCCTTCTGAATCTCTGACTTGCCATAGCATGGAAAAATTTAGTGTTGTCTTCTCCCACTTTGATCCATCTAATGGAGCATCTATACCACCAATAAGTGCACTAATCCTTGAGAAGCTTCTTCAAATGAATTTTTACAATGTTTCTGAAATTAAACTCCGGCCTTGTCCGAGCTCTATTTTCTTCTAGCTGATCAAGAACCAGGATGACATTATTACATTGTTCAATCAGAGCTTTGATGGTGGACAGGGTTGTTTGCCATTTTCTGAGATCATATCTTAAACATTTCAACTTATGAACCAAGATAGCAACACTATTAGTTTTATGATGAGGTTTACTCCAAGAACTGGCAACAAAATCTAGGAAAGTTGGGTGATTTACCCAGTAATTCTCAAACCTAAATAGCCTGACTTTGGGAATAGTCGTGTCAATTGTAACCATGCAAGGAACATGATCAGAAGAGGATTTAGAAAGGGGAAGCACCATGGTGTTAGGGAATTTAGTTTCCATGATGGTGAGGTGAAGAACCAATCTAGTTGCTCTAAGAGACGGTCCCTCTGCATATTAGACCATGTGTACATTCTCCCTTTAATCGGTAACTCAATCAGACCCAGCTGCCCAATGATGTCATTACAAATGAACATACCATTCATGCCACCTCCAGGTCTATTCCTATTCTCATGTGATCTAATGAAGCTAAAATCACCAAAAATAAGCAAAAGAGTGTCAAATGGAATCTACAGATTATAGAGCTAAGTGATAAAATTGTCTCTTTCAGGTCCTTGACAAGGGCCATAAACACATACTAGGTTCCAGCAATCTGAGTTATGGGCAGACTAAAACTGAACCACCAAAGCAAATCTCTGAATCTCCTGTAACACCCCTTTAAATATAGCAGAATTCCAAAGAACAATGATTCCCCTAGAGGCCCCCACATCAGGAGAATAAGCAAAGTTATCAAATCTTTTGGGACAAAATTTTCTAATGATCCTATGATCAAAGTAATCCATTTTAGTTTCTTGCAAGCAAATAGTAGAACAGTGGCTTTCGTCATTTTTATCACGCACATCAAGTTGCCTAGCCTCAAAATTCAGACCCCTAACATTCAAACCCAGCACACGCCATTTTCTGAAATTTTGATTATCCATTACGAACCAGCATATATAACAGGACTTGAGACGAGCAATAATGCATGGTCTCCACACCAAGTCTGATACCAGACCACACTAACATAGTACTGACAACATTGATAGAAACACAAAAGCACATGCAGCCACCATAAGTAGCCAACAACCCATAAACTCCAAAAATAAAGACAGAATGGAAGATAATAGGTTCCTGCCTAGAACCAATCTTCAGGAGTGGCTTAAACATCAGCTGATGAGGATGGGTCATCTTGATCTTGAGGATCTGCCATAAGCTTCTTCTTGGTGATGTCCTCTACAACAACGCCAAGACCAATGCCAATGTTCTGCAAGGTGGGGATGGAGATAGGAGGGAGGACAGAGACATGCTCTGCATCATTCTGCCTCCCTTGTGAGTCTGCATTAGGTTGCTGGTTTGCATCATCCTCATGGGCCATCAGCCCCTTGCCTTTCTCACTTCAAACAATTCTTCTCTTCTTCTTTGTTGGTGTGCGAGAATCAGGAAGCACCACGTGCCTATGCCCATCTCTATTAGTACAACTACGTGTGCTTCTTCATAGACGATGATCACAGACAGGGGTTTCCTTGAATTGTTTCCCCTACCCTTCTTCCGAGTGGTCAAATTAGTCATAGCAGAGAAGTAAACTGTCTCCCCTTCCTTATTATCTTCAGAGGTCAAAACCTACTGTACCTTGCGTCTGCTGGAAGCAATCATCCTTCAACCAATTTGTGCCCCCAAGACAGAATAGGTAGAGCTTCACCAGGACACGTAGCTTCAAACCAACTGCTCTTAGACATAACTAAATTTTGAACGGGGGATCCCCTTGATAAAGGTGCTTGCAACTTCTGCATCAAGAGAGAAGGCATGGAAGATTAAAATATATTTTCCCACTGATCACTAGGGGACAAAGCTGGACCAAACACTTTTCATCCATAATGAGCATGAGGTGCCAAGATGTCAAACAGGGGATTTCACCAAGTCACCCTCCCCTGTAGTCTGACAGAGTTAATTATCAGGTGAGCATTATACTTCCCATTATTTATGGAATCATCAGAGTCTGAATCATTGAGCACAATGGAGTTGTTAACATCCAACACCACTTGTTCTTCTGGCTGAACCTCAATCTCTTCCAGAACAGGCTCCTCCTATTGGTTCTGAAAGTTCTCCTGCTCTTCTAGTACCTGGGCCTGAACCTGAGCTTCAACATGTGCTTCTGGCTGAAAGAAATCATCATCCTGCACATTTGGTATGTTGGGCACCACATTCCACCCTATCTCAGGAAATTGAGGCATGACAAAGTCATTGTCAACATGCTGTATGTGGCCAGGCAGAGGGTGTGGGTTTCCATGAGGCAGCATCTGATCCTCATCAGCAGGGGACTCATTAACAAAGTCAGCGTTCAAGATATAGCAAACTCCAGTCCATGATTCCTTCATAGTACCCACATAGTTCCCAAAAACAATATCACGAGGCACAAAAGCAGGTGAAGGAAAAGATGCATACACCAGAGTTCTTTCCATTACTTCCTCATCCTAGTGCCAGTGTAGGAACTTACCAAAGGTGGCAATAGCATTAGCAATGTCATAGTCATTGCGATAATCCAAAGGAATTCCCAAGAACATTAGCCACCCATTGCAATAGCCATGCACAGCCCTGTGGTTGGCACGATCATCGTGCCTCACAAATCTCACTGAGAACCCCTGCTGCAACTGAAACGGGGCATGTCCTAACAAAGCATCACGAGCAGCCTGGCTACATAGGCAATAAAACCCCAATCCGAATAGGCAAGGCTGCACATCAACTACTTCTCTTTACATGGTTTCAACAATAAACACTCTCACCCGTTCCCGCCAAAGATTCTCCGAACATGGGGGCGGCAGCGGCATCAGAATCGTCGTGCACACAGATTCATTGCAGCATGACGGAGGAACAGAGAGATTGTAGAAGGTTCTTGGCAACCAAGTTGGCCCACCATCAATGATCTGGTCACCCAGCGGCACCCATTGTTGTGGATTTAGTGCGAAGTTGGCCATGGCCTTGGAACGGAGCAATGCCGAAGGAAGAGGAGGCAGCTGAGGATTGGGGTCTGGAGAAGGAGAAATAGGGGAGGTTTGCATAGTGCCTCCTGGAGAAGACGGAATGGAAACCTTGTCAAAAAGGTGACTGGCGCAAGTATCGAGGCCTTCTCTGCCAAAACTTCCCTTCTTAGGAACCCACCTTTTCTCAATTTTCTTTGTACAATCCTTTTCAATGTGTCCGAGATAAAAATAGCAACGTCAATGGATCTTTTTTTGTGCAATTGGCTTTAACGTGTCCCATTGAGAGGCAACGTCCGTAATCTCCAAAATGGCAGGCAATATCTTCCACCACCTTATCAAGGCCGAAAATATCCTCCTCCTCTTCAGCAATCTCCTGGGGTTCAGTTTGAGGTCCACGAAGGCCTAGAGAAGGGCCAGCCGGATTTGTAATAAATGCGCAGTTTAAACCCAGATTTGGCGCCTGATCCTCCTGGCAATCAGTGATCACCTGCCTATCTCTACCCACAACTGCAGCAAATGAAGTGGGTTGTATCACCATAGGATCAGACTGAAGAACATGTGCAGAATAACCACTGCAGGCCTCATATGCCAATGTTGAAGAAAATGAGATCTAATGTTTAGAGGTAGGAACAACATATATTTTCTGAAGGATAGAAACCTTGGACATGAGCTTCAGAGCAGAAACAACCTTTTCAGTTCTTATTTTATTCAGACTAACAAGGGTCCATTCCTCATTACATGTAGTCTGCCAACTCTGAAATTCCTTTTGCCAATTAGGACCCCCATTGCCCCAAGTATGAAAGTAGCACTAAAATTGCTTGCAAGAATATGAGTTCAAAGATTTCACCATGAAGCCCACTTCCTTAGAAGAAACTGAGAATCGATAAACCCTATCTCTTAAATACTCAACTGAAAGATCATCACATAAACTACCAATGAAGGATTCCAGAGCAATACTGACAGAGTCCTCAGTCAGACGAAATGAAGACCGCCGAAACGAGGCAACCAATAGAAAATGATTTGCCTTGCTAATAGGATGAACTGTAGCTCTGAATAAATGCCTAACTTCAGCCTTGAATCTAGATCCATGTGAGAAATCAAGCCCAGAGCAATCAAGGGAAAAACAACCATCTGATCCTCTTCCTCTAGATTGTTCAAACGAACACATTCATTCTTATCAGACATCACGGTGCTGTCTAACCTAGTGTCCCACAAGGCTTCAGGGAAACAATCAGAACCAGAGAGGGAGGAAGTGCAACCTCCAATCATAACCACATGATCTGGGAACCAGAACTCAGATCCAGGACAACCAATCTTGACCTTCAAAAGATGCCTCCCAAATAAAGGAGCACCTTTGGCATTCATCAAGACGATCCAACCAGGCACGAAAGAAGTCCAAAGTTGCACAGATCCATCATATGCCTTTGGCCTCCCACGATCTAGATCCTTCGAGGTGGAGCAAGATGCTGCCCAGCAGAATGCAAGGGGCAACATGATGCCCAAAAGAGGAGAAGAGCCCATCTGGCTAAGATTTCTTCAAGGGGGCCATTGGAAAACACCCTAGAAGTGTCACTTTCACTAATCGATTGGGCCATCACGAGGAATAGCTCGAGCAGGTGGGGGACGATGGCGTTTTGTTTTGACTAGGGTTTTGGAGGAGAGAGCATGCAGTAGATGACAGGGCGAGATGGAAAACAGTCTATCAAACTAGGCCTCGGAGCTAATCCTAAAGTGGCATGGCAGCCTTGGCGGGTGGCTGTATGGGTGTGTGAGTGGGAATGTCCATCGCCGAGACGTTGGAGGTGAAGTGAGGATGGAGATTGAGGCAAGGGGAAGTAAGGGATGAAATAAAACCAAGCATTGCTTCTTTCTCTCTGCTAAATCTACTATGCCTATTGAACTAGGTTCCGGAGATGATCCGAAAGCGGCATGGCGACGTTGGAGTGTGCTAAGGTAGGAAAGTGGGGATCAGTGAGAAGATGGATAGGAAGAGGACAGAGAGAAAAGGAAAATACTAGAAGTAGAATAAATCAATTGAAATCATACTGACTCGAGTAGGTCTAGCTTTCACTACATCATAGCTAGCCTAGCATGCCATGGAGCTATACTGTCATGTCAAATGAATGGTCATGGCAGAGAGACGGTCTAGAGTATACTCGAAGCTCCTCCAACTGAACGTAAATAACCCTTGGATCTTCTACATTCATCATCGTGTCTAGGAACAAGTACTATACTAGTTCCACCGGTAAGGAACGAAAACAGGAATACTCTCGAACTCTTGTAGTAGTACAACAACAAAAATGCTAAAAAATGGGCTACCGGTACCATCTGTACACCCACATGCTGCCACCCCAAATCAACTTTCTTGCAACACCTCCAATTTCTTGTCCCTTGTCGGCCTTTACACCCCCATTACCGGACCCCAAATCGACCAATTCTCGAGAAAAATCAGCCATCGACCAAAATAAAATCCATTGTCTAATCATTCCTGTTCATTTTGGACGGACGGTCGCAATTGCTCGAGAGCTGTTGGGGGGATACCCCCGGGTAGGGTCACGCCGGGGTATAAAGGCCATGTTAGCCGAGGTACGACAAGGTCAAAGCGAATGCTGGCCGAGTCACCTCAAGGCTGGCCGAATTACGGAGTAACCCGGACCAGAGGATGTCCACCTAACTGAGTCCCGGCCAACGTATGTCATATGCCGACATGATTTATGTAACTTGTATGCAGGTACCCACGTGGCCGGATTAACCAGGCATGATCCGGGTTATATCAGGCTTGCAAGAGAAGGAAGGTATCTCGCTGGTCAAAAGGTGATCACTGTATGCTGGAGCATGAGCAAAGCGGACAGAGGGAAGGACCACCAAAGCATGGCCGACAAGGGTGACGCGCCTTGTGTTAGATGACGCTGGCGCTGCAAAGGCTTACGTAGCCTCTGCATAGCTTATGATGGCAAAAGGTGACCCAGTCGGTTTGCTATTTTGGGAAGAGGCATATTCCCAGGAATATGCCTCCACGTATGCCCTAATTGGAGACCTAGCCTCCCCTTTATAAGGAGCGCTAGGGCCTCTGTAGAAGGGGTTGGCATTTGAGTAGTTGGTTCCTTGGAGATAGGTAGTGGTGAGAGTAAGAGAGCTCCTTCTTCCTCCTCTCCCCAATACAGCTCAAGGAGCATTTGTAAACCTTGTGAACCTAGTGAATACAAAGCATTTGTGTGTGGAATCACCACACTATCCCTCCCTGGATTCCTCTAGTGCATATTGGCCCCACCTTTTTCCTATCCATGGCATCTGCCGTGACACCACCATGATAGTTGGCGCCCACCATGGGCCTAGCGGCGCTAGCAGGAGTGAAGATCCGGACAGGAAACCTCATCGGCAACAGCGAGCGCATCGTCTCTGGGATCGTTCAGCCCTTTGGAGCGTTGGACTACATCAGCGACAATGCTGGTTGCTTCGGCAAACGACCTCTTCCGCGCAACGGCCTCTTCGTCAAGCTTGGCGCTCACAAGATCTACGTCGCTGTCGATATGTCGTGCGTTCACCCGCGTCACGTCGTCGAGGGAGGCGAGCCACCCCTTAGTGTGGCTCACGGGTCACGTATCACTCGCTCCCCTGACCGCGCCGAGGTGATGATGATGATGCCTGGCGCTGGCACGAGCAAGGATCCGACACTAGATCCGGAGGTAACACCCAAGGCACCAAGGAAAAGTAGGGGCCCTCCACTAGAGAGGTCAGAGAATGTGCTGCAGCAAGCGATAGATAGCTTGGCAAGTCCCATAGCACCCGTAGTAGATCCGGCTCAGGCACAGGCCGAGTTAGAAGAAACTAGGCAGAAAATACTAGAGGGTGCGAAAAAGATAGCCGCGGCTCAGCAGTCGTTGAACATGACACTATGCGAGTACGCAAGAGCAAATAAGGTAGATGCTGTGAAAGTAAAGGGGAGAAACCTCATCAATGAAATGAACAAAGAGGGTGATACTAGAGTCGAGGAATCAGAAAACATTCTGTCCGTGGGGCTGCCGAAGTACAGTACCCCGACAAAGAACCTCAGAGCAGTGGATGCAGCTGCGTCCGAGTTAGAGGGTTTGACGGGTGAAGCCCGGCAAAGACAGCAGGATAGGGTCAATGAGTTAGTTCAGATCGCTAACAGACAAAATGAAGAGTTACTCAGGGCTAATCCGGCAAGGGTTGGGGCTTCCAAAGTCGTTTATTCAGCGATAGGTAACCCGGAGAAATCTGCTGGAGCAGCATCGTCCCCTCATGGTGGCCCAAGAAGAGAGGAAGTGGTAACCTCGACGAGGAGAAACAAACAGATAGTCCCCTATGACCCGGCAAGGGCAGGGAAAGGAAAAGCAGTGCAGGGAAATGAGGATCGACAAAGTGTCAGCTGAGGAGAAGCTGGCCGAGGTAACCGCGACCAAGACAATGCCAGTTAGGGAAACGCTGTGAACAGCAATGCCGGACAGCGCAACTCGGTGGGTGCAGGGCAACTGCAACAGCAGAATATACCACGGCAAGAGCGAAGGGCTGCCCAAGGTATGCAACAGAGAGGCGCTCCACAAGAGCAAGATAGATACAATGATGGTGACTTGGAAATGGTGAACGCAGGATACCCTAGGCTGGACTATCACGTGATAGGGTCAAGGTTGGGAAGCAGGAACTTGATGCCTGATGACGCCAGGTTAAAACTGGATCGGCTCTATAGGTCGGAGCAGATTGAGGGGCAAGGTCCTTCGGGTCCAGTGTGCTTTGGGCCCCGGATCATGAAAGAACCTCCAGTACCTAACTTCCAGTTACCTAGAGGCACGAAAACATATGAGGGTAGCACCAAGCCGTAGGATTGGTTGATCAACTACGCGACGGCGGTGAAAATTGCTACAGGCAACTTGAGGTGGGCTGTGAGATATGTGCCTCAGATGCTGGAAGGGCCAGCAAGGGTATGGCTAAACAATTTACCACCCGGTAGTATCAACTGTTGGATCGATTTGGAGGAAATGTTCGTCAACAACTTCTTAAGCACGTATCAGAGGCCGAATAGGCCACAGACTCTAGCGATGTGCAAGCAGATACCAAATGAGACAGACCGAGAATTCTTAACCCGCTGGTGCACTATGCGAAAATCATGCGAGGGCGTGATTGAGTCACAGGCCATAGCTTGGTTTGCGCCAGGGTATAGATATGCAAGCATGATGTGGCAAAGGTTACAAAGGGATATGCCAACTACACTGGCAGGGACAATCCGGATTGCTGATTCATATGCTTTGGGTGACCCAACTCAACCTATGCTTGTGTCAAACGAGTCAAATGAGGAGTACTACTAGCGAGATGGAGCCGGGTCATCCCGGCGGAATTATTACCGGGGTAAGAGAAGAGATGATAGACCAGATTACAGGTACAGTTCGCAAAAAGTTGCTACTGTAAATCAAGATCAACCCGGAGCAGGGAGTAATCAGCGTCAGAAAACTGGAGGGCAACAGTGGACCCCAAGAAATGATGGCAAGAAAACTTGGACGCCCGATCAAAAGAGACAGTGGCAAGAAAAGAAAGACCGACCGAGGTATACGCATGAGGCAATGCTGGATCAGCTGTGCAAATTTCACACGCCAAATCCGAGTAACCCGGCGGGTCACACGACTCGGCAATGTGAGTGGATGAGGAAGATAGAACAAAGTGGTTCGGGGAATGCCCAGGCACCTCGGAGCGATCAACCTCGGCAGGAGTTACCCCGGTGTAGCATCCCAATTGTCTAACAATTGCAATGCTACTAGCCTAGTCTATATAATGCTACCTTAATATATATATAATTGTTGCATCATCATTATATCATGCTCATGTCATCATGCCACCTTGCATTTGAGCATCATATAAAACCCTTTTTGATTTGGTTCTTATCTCATATGCATTATTAATTGTATTTGCCTCTTGATATTGTATTTGGTTCTTGATATATTGCTTAATGCCCAAGTTGAGTTGGGGGCATATCTCTTATTAATTCCACCACCTTTTTCTTTCACCACCTTATAATTCCACCATCCAACTAAATATGAGCTTAGCATTTATTGAGTTTACCTCTAGCTCATGTGGGTTGGGATGGATCCAATTCTATTCCACATGCTCTCATCTTAGCATCATGTTGTTTTCACAATATTAAAACATGAGAGCCACATGGCCACCTTTGCATGCCTTGTGAGTGGGACCTTTTCCTAGCTTCCATATGTGTGGTTTTGGGGTTATCATCATGTTGGGATATTTTTGTGGGCTTATTAAATACCTAGTGGCATATACACACTAGCAAGTCCCAAATATAATCCAATGTGATCATCTCCATATGCTCCACTTGGAATTCTTTCTAAATTCTTCTGCTGGGGCCTTACTCCAATTTTGGGTTGCATAATAATAATGCCATGAAATAATATTGTTTTCACAAGAATTATCATGGCATTAAATATTTTGCATGGGCCATGCAAGTACCCTTTAAGCTTGTCATTTGGATTTTAGTTGGTTTTTGGGAATCCTCTCACTCTCTCATCTCGCTCTTTTAGCTTGAACTTATTTGATCATGCTTACACCACCTCCCCCTCTTTTCTTGTTTTGTTTTGGTTTGATCTTAGTTGTTCTTGGCTTGACCTTGTCCTTAGCAAACCCTAGCTTCAAAGCCACTCCATCTATCTCTCTCTCGAATCCCTAGACCATCACCTACCCCATCTAACACCATACCCCCCCTCTCTCTCTTTCCTCCTAAACCCTAGCTACCCTCTAACCTAACCCGAGCCATACCCTCTCTCTCTAACCCACCCTAGTTAACCCTAGCCCCACCACGAGCTCCCCTCCACCCTTGGTCCCTCTCTGCCCTCTCTCAGCTACAGGACAAGGAGGAGGCAAGAAAGAGCCCTAGCCCATCCCTCCTCCCCACTTTATGCAAAGCAACCACCCCATGTGCTCCTCCTCCCCTCTCTACCCAGCCACCCCAGCTCACCTCTCCTCGCCCAGATCCCATCTAGAGGGCGTCCAAGCCCCCTCCCTTTCTTCTTCTTCCTCACAAGCAGCCTGGCCTTCCCATGCCGACCCCAAACCCTAGCTTCGGCCACCTCTCCCTCTAGACGTTCCCGAGCACGCCAAGCTGTTCCAGGAACGCCAGGAGCTTCCTCTGCTTCCTCTTCTTCGCCCTGAAGCGCCGGGACACGCTGGACCTCGCCGGAGAAGCCCCGCCGCCGCCGTGCCCGTGAGCACCAGGACGCCTCCGGCCTGCTGCCTCCTCGCCGATCCACGCCACCCCGAGCCCGCTCGCTGCACCGACGAGTTCCTGGTGAGCTCCTCGACCTCCTAGACATGGTCCCTACTCCCCGCTCGCTGTAGAACGTCGCCGCTCGGCGTCGAGCACCCTGCGCGCGCGGGCGTCGCCGCAGTCGCCGCCAGCGTGCGCGTCAGCAGTTTCTGTCTGCCTCTGTTCCTCGCCCTGCCCCGCGCGCTGCAGCCCTTCTCCGTGCGAGCTCGCTAAACGAAAGTTGTAGCCCTACGCTCCCTCGACGTTTTTCGTTTTTGCGGCGTGGCGAGATACGCCGTCGTTCGGTCGTCATCGTCGATCAAACTCCGGCCATCTCCTTTGATCTCTGCAGATCGTCGCGCAGCAGCAGTCCGTCGTCGTCGTCGTCTTAGCAGAAAACCCCCTGGGCTTTTTCCCGCCTCAACCCACAGCCCCGCGTCCCCACCTGCCAGCCTCGGCGCGCTCTTTGCAAGAAGACCCCCGGCACACACGGCCACCACGGACCAGTTCCCCCCGCCGCGCGCCTGGATCGCCCACGTGTCTGGCACACGTTGGCCACGCCCGCGTGTGGCCCTGCGATCGCCTGGCCCCGCCTGTCGGTCACAACGCCTAGAATAGGCCGCGGTGAAAAACGTTTTCTGCGCGCCGTGAATGCCCAGTCAGCAAGGGCCCACTGGACAGTGACAGTGGCTGGCTTAACCTGGGTAACAAAAGTATTTCCGAAATCTGTTTTTAATTCAAATCTTTTCCAAAATTAATCCAAATTCAAATATAATTCTGTTTTTAAATATCTTTTAAAATATAAACCCAAATAATGTAAATAATATATGTTTTTGAATCAGAAAAATATGAGGAATTCAAATATGCCCTCCAAAATATATTTTGAACATTTAAAATTCCAAGTTTATTTAAATTACAATAAATGCCCCTTTTCTTTAATAAATTAATAACTTTTGTTTTATAAGTCCAATTTTAACAAATGATATGTCTAAAATGATTAGCTCGACGAGACCTTTCTGTTTATGCATTCCATGGTTTGTTTTGCAGCATGCATCATATAAATATAAAGTGAACAGCAACTTAATTGTGAATAAAATGGGGCCAAAACTTAATAAAATGATTTAATCTTGTACTTCACACCTCACCCATGCCATGCTACCTTATTGCCATGCAAATTGTGCATCATTCATCATGGCATGATTGTTTGCTTGTCACATTTATTCATATGCTTGTACACTTTATTTATGTTGGCCCTTGTTTGTTTGGTTCTTCTTCGAATAGACGCTGAGCAGGGGATATATCAAGAGAACCAGGAACACTACCCAGATCCATCCTTTGCTTCAACTGAGCTGCCAGGCAAGCACTACCACATGCTTGCATACATATAGTACCTATTGCCTCTATCTTATTCTTGCATCATTGAGTCGCGTATGCATTAAATTGAATCCCAAGTATTGCATAGCCTTTACATTTAAACCCCACCGAAGCTTGTTCCTCCATCCCATGAGCCATTACTACAGGAGTTGTTTGAGCCATGCGAGTCGTAGAACAGCATGTGTAGGGTATGTGAGTGTCTGATGGATAACGAGGTACCTATACAACTTAACCTGAGTAGTAATGGGATAACTAATGAAAGTGGCATCGGTGAGCCATATTCGCTATTTGGTTTTTCAGGCTCACTTGTGTCCCGTAAGACCCCGAGTACTTGATTCCTGTTCCAAGAATATTCGCGCTATCCACATCCGGGAGGCCTTATGGACCCCCCTGAGCCAGAGCTTGACTCATTCTTATTTCTTGAGGGCCACAAACTAGTTTGAGGATTTATTTTACTATCCTGTACTTATGCCATGCTTTACTGCTTTAATTTAAGATTGTGCGAGGTAATGCACACTGTACTATTTAGGTCCGTGACCCGTTTACGCTGTATCGACAAGCCCAGACACACTTTCGGGTTCCCAGTCGTTTACAGCCGGCTCCACAAACCTTGAGACCGTCTCGGAGTCAGCTAACTTCGTTGCGGGTAGCTCAATGGGGTGGCCCCCTGAAATATTTCTGAATCCTGTGATTGCTTTGTCGTGACTGCCTCGTTGGGTTTTGATTTGGTTTTTCCGAGGCATATCGAGTGTGTGTTGCTATTTGTGCACCCCTGCAGGGTAAAACTTTCTGAAAGCCGTGTCCGCGGTTATGGACGACTTGGAGCATAGTTTCTCGATCATAGACAAGCATAACTAAAGTACCGCTTATAATTTGACTAGACTAGGTACCTGACTAGTAAATAGTGCAATACTCACGGAATGGATAATAAAACGGCCAACGGATGGGGGTTGTTCGTCCGCTTCCTCGTCGGTAAGCGAGGAGGAGGATGGATCTGTTAAGATCACCTTTATTACTGTTATAACTGTTGTTTTTAATTCACGGACATCCGTCTATATCTGGTTAGGCGGATGGTTAGCGAGTATCTATAGAATTGTTAGGGTTTATCTTTTGCTGCAATTGCGTCACCCCAGGTTGTGTCCCCTTTAGAGGCATAAAGACTTGCTGAGTCCCCTAGGGTCTCACACGATAAATTATTGGTTCAGATGGACAGGTACACTCGCAAGAGGGATACTGGGTGGAAGAGACGGACGATGTGGGCAACGATCATTCGGTGTAGAGATTCCGGGAACGGGGATCCGTGAGATCTGTGGGCGGGATCTGCTTATTTATGGGGCATCTTATGCCGATTTGCTTCTTATCCGTACTCGGATTTTGTCTTCCGCTTCCGCCTGATACTCTGTTGATTGATGTATGAGGAGATATCCTAAACTATTATTTCTATCTAGGATATTTGGATCTTGCCGTATGGCGTTGCTATATTTCCTTTCTTTTTAGATGGGATGACTCTGATGTACTGTTGTATGGTGGCTTGCATACATACTCATTTGTGTATGTAGTTGATCCCTTCGCCTGCCGATTACGCCGCCCGTTCTTGTCCCGATGTGTGGAAATGGTTGGGACGGCCGAGAGGTCTACCTGTGAGTGGCATTTGGGCCCCACCGTACTATTTCAACCATTCCTGCTCATCCAGGCTTGTAACTAGGAGCGTAATTCACCGAGGTAGTTACAATTGGTATCAGAGCCATCCCGACCTTCAGGGTCTCAGCCAAATGGTCGTTGTCTGTCTAGCAAATATTTTGGTAGTTATGTATACTAGGGAAAAACAAAACGCGAGAGTAGGACTGCTTCCACTTTTCTTCTTACCCACCCACCACCCTTTTCTGGTAAGGAAGTGTAACGTTTTCAATCCTCTTCTTAAAATTCAAACTAGGATTCACGTGTCCTGGGTTTCCGTAGTACCATAGAAAGTGTGTGTGTGTGTAATTCCTTGTCTATCTGTTGCATCCAAGTTGTTATCTTTATCTGCCTTTGGTTATCAACTGTTGGTACATTCCATACTGACAGGCTTTTGAAAACCGGCGCGATCTATCTGACTCCTTGTTAACCGGTGCCATCTTCTTAAGGGTGTTATTCCTTCTAGCAACTCCACTTGCTGTGTAAGCATCTGTTGCTAATCTCTACCTGATAAGTGTTTTTGCGCATCTATTGGTATTTTAATGCCGAAAAATGCGGAAATTTTTTCTTTAATACATCTGTGTTTCCACACTCCTTTTCAGTCGTGTGTGAAACATTATCTATCTCCCTTTTTATCAGCATATCCATGCTAACTCATTCTTTTGTCACCGGCGCTTAATCCTGGAGTTTCGTTTCATCTCCAATCCTCTTGGGCTAATTACATAACATGTGTCGATCCGATGCTGATGATTGTAATTTGGCTCTCGGCATAGCTATATTCCACTCATGATAAGTGTCGATTGGAGTATGGAAAAATGCTATCAACCGTCACCATCTGGAGGATACGGTTATCTCCTGTGATTTCGAGTACACCGTGATCATATCTATGCATATTCAAGCATCCTTGAAAAATCCAGAATTTCTCAAGGCACTACGGCGGTCTATCATCTGTTTATCATGCTGCACATCTTTTTCGTCTCTGATAGCTCATACCATAAGCAAAGCTATATCATCGGTTCTTATCCAAGATCCCCTTATCTTTGTAACCGGCGATCCGATCGACAATGTGAACCAGGTGACACCTCTTTTCTTCCAAAGGACCAGATAATCTATTCTGCTAGTGCATCTTCTTCAACAAGAACCCGTGCTCTTAATATTGATCTTTCTAAGAGCGTTGAGCTCAGAAAGTGTTTCGAGCATTTGTTTGTTTCTCCCGCCTCTTGAACTTGATATTCTGGGAATATCTTGTTAGTCCATGGTGGTATATGTTGATAATATACTTGCCTATTCCATATCAATGGAAGGACATGGAGGATCATCTGTGTCTCTTTCTCTCAAGCTTCGTGAGCAATGCCTGTGTGCAAAGTCTCAAAGTGAGAGTTCTGACTTTTTGAAGTCACCTATCTCGGCCACGTCCTTCTGCTAAATAGATCGCTTCAATTCTGGAATCAGCAAGCCCATTGTTAATTCCATCCTCCATCTTCAACCAATCCGGAGTTGTTCCTTGTTGGCAAGTTATCATCGTCGTTCCGCCGAAGATTTTCCTCAGGACTGCTAAATCTCTCTCAATCTTTTCAAGAAGAACATGGAGTTCTTTTCACCTCAGTCTCGTCAAGTAATCTCTTGAAACCCTCTCGCTCTATTATCTATGCTCAATCCACCGGAGGCCATGAAGACCTTCCAGATCTTGTTTTCCTTCTGTTCAAGTTGGTGCTATCTTTTCTGTAGCTGTTGAATCTTGCAGTTCTCCTCCGTAATCTTCCGTCATATCTTTCCGGTGGCTTGGTACTTCCGACATGACGACAACATAATCACCCTTATCTATCTATGAATCCGGCGAATCGTTTGCATCTATCCTTGTTTTCTTACGGAGTCCCATAAGTTTTTGTCAATACCGTCAGTCTGTTTTGGTAGTTGGGTTGCATGGTTTTCTTATTCATGTGCGGAGTAATGCTTTGAGTGCGGGGTGGAGTAGCTACCATACCACTACTCTTATCATTCGCTCTCGTACATTGAATTGGTAAATTAATGTGATTTCACTCATTCCACGGAAGTTAGAAGTGGCCTTTATCCCTCGATACTTTTACTTCCGTCTTTGTTTTTCCGGAGTGCTCTCTCGAAGAAAGTAATCAATAATCTCTTGTGGTGATCTCACCCTTTCTACACGGAGCAAAATCTTCAATTATCTGGTGGAAACAAACGCAAACTCTTTTTGTCCTCGACATTCTACCGGTGCTTGACATCCCCAAACAAGAGGAAAGGAAACTATCTCTCTCTTTGTTTCATCAATTCTTTTTCTGTGGTAAGGCCAATTATGGTTGATGCCATCAGCCGCAAATCTATTGCGTTAGCCTCAAGGCTAAAGAAAGCAATAAGTATCTCTACAATAAACTCCAGATCCCCCATATTCTTTTCTTCTCAGGATTCAACCATGATCTGGCTTCACATCCGTCTCTGGAAGTATATCCGCGCATCTCAATTGCGTGATCCTTTGGTTCTTACCGGCGCAACAAGAATCTAATCCGACGATGTCCATCTAAATCTTTCGATTGATATCAAGGGACTCTATTGTTTGAAGGCAATATTGTTTCCGTACTTCATTTCTCAAATCCGAGAGAAGATACGATGCTATTGTCATAGTGGTTCAAAACCTCTCCAATCTAGCTCTTTTCCTTCTGGCGAGATAAAGATTCATCCTCTCTAGTATCGGTAAATCTTTAATCTTAATGGTGTGTCTTTCTTTATCCATGATACATCATCTTGTCCTTTCTTTCACAAGTGGTTCTATTTTCTCTTATCATGTTTCTTGAGAAAACCGGAGCTATGTTCATCCTATCCTTCTTGTCTCACGACAATCCTTCAATTCTTCTAAACCTTTGTGTCTCAAGCAAAACGCAAGACTCGCAGCAAGTCTAGCAAGTTTGCATGGTGTAGTGGTCACACCATTCCGTTCTTCATCATCTTGGGAACGTGAGGGTCACCTTCGTTCCAAACACCGCCTCTCCTTGTGTTGTTTTCTTTTTCCTAGGAATCTCGGGGCGAGATTCTTGTTTAGTGGGGGAGAGTTGTAGCATCCCAATTGTCTAACAATTGCAATGCTACTAGCCTAGTCTATATAATGCTACCTTAATATATATATAATTGTTGCATCATCATTATATCATGCTCATGTCATCATGCCACCTTGCATTTGAGCATCATATAAAACCCTTTTTGATTTGGTTCTTATCTCATATGCATTATTAATTGTATTTGCCTCTTGATATTGTATTTGGTTCTTGATATATTGCTTAATGCCCAAGTTGAGTTGGGGGCATATCTCTTATTAATTCCACCACCTTTTTCTTTCACCACCTTATAATTCCACCATCCAACTAAATATGAGCTTAGCATTTATTGAGTTTACCTCTAGCTCATGTGGGTTGGGATGGATCCAATTCTATTCCACATGCTCTCATCTTAGCATCATGTTGTTTTCACAATATTAAAACATGAGAGCCACATGGACACCTTTGCATGCCTTGTGAGTGGGACCTTTTCCTAGCTTCCATATGTGTGGTTTTGGGGTTATCATCATGTTGGGATATTTTTGTGGGCTTATTAAATACCTAGTGGCATATACACACTAGCAAGTCCCAAATATAATCCAATGTGATCATCTCCATATGCTCCACTTGGAATTCTTTCTAAATTCTTCTGCTGGGGCCTTACTCCAATTTTGGGTTGCATAATAATAATGCCATGAAATAATATTGTTTTCACAAGAATTATCATGGCATTAAATATTTTGCATGGGCCATGCAAGTACCCTTTAAGCTTGTCATTTGGATTTTAGTTGGTTTTTGGGAATCCTCTCACTCTCTCATCTCGCTCTTTTAGCTTGAACTTATTTGATCATGCTTACACCACCTCCCCCTCTTTTCTTGTTTTGTTTTGGTTTGATCTTAGTTGTTCTTGGCTTGACCTTGTCCTTAGCAAACCCTAGCTTCAAAGCCACTCCATCTATCTCTCTCTCGAATCCCTAGACCATCACCTACCCCATCTAACACCATACCCCCCTCTCTCTTTCCTCCTAAACCCTAGCTACCCTCTAACCTAACCCGAGCCATACCCTCTCTCTCTAACCCACCCTAGTTAACCCTAGCCCCACCACGAGCTCCCCTCCACCCTTGGTCCCTCTCTGCCCTCTCTCAGCTACAGGACAAGGAGGAGGCAAGAAAGAGCCCTAGACCATCCCTCCTCCCCACTTTATGCAAAGCAACCACCCCATGTGCTCCTCCTCCCCTCTCTACCCAGCCACCCCAGCTCACCTCTCCTCGCCCAGATCCCATCTAGAGGGCGTCCAAGCCCCCTCCCTTTCTTCTTCTTCCTCACAAGCAGCCTGGCCTCCCCATGCCGACCCCAAACCCTAGCTTCGGCCACCTCTCCCTCTAGACGTTCCCGAGCACGCCAAGCTGTACCAGGAACGCCAGGAGCTTCCTCTGCTTCCTCTTCTTCGCCCTGAAGCGCCGGGACACACTGGACCTCGCCGGAGAAGCCCCGCCGCCGCCGTGCCCGTGAGCACCAGGACGCCTCCGGCCTGTTGCCTCCTCGCCGATCCACGCCACCCCGAGCCCGCTCACTGCACCGACGAGTTCCTGGTGAGCTCCTCGACCTCCTAGACATGGTCCCTACTCCCCGCTCGCTGTAGAACGTCGCCGCTCGGCGTCGAGCACCCTGCGCGCGCGGGCGTCGCCGCAGTCGCCGCCAGCGTGCGCGTCAGCAGCAGCTGCAGCAGTTTCTGTCTGCCTCTGTTCCTCGCCCTGCCCCGCGCGCTGCAGCCCTTCTCCGTGCGAGCTCGCTAAACGGAAGTTGTAGCCCTACGCTCCCTCGACGTTTTTCGTTTTTGCGGCGTGGCGAGATACGCCGTCGTTCGGTCGTCATCGTCGATCAAACTCCGGCCATCTCCTCTGATCTCTGCAGATCGTCGCGCAGCAGCAGTCCGTCGTCGTCGTCGTCTTAGCAGAAAACCCCCTGGGCTTTTTCCCGCCTCAACCCACAGCCCCGCGTCCCCACCTGCCAGCCTCGGCGCGCTCTTTGCAAGAAGACCCCCGGCACACACGGCCACCACGGACCAGTTCCCCCCGCCGCGCGCCTGGATCGCCCACGTGTCTGGCACACGTTGGCCGCGCCCGCGTGTGGCCCTGCGATCGCCTGGCCCCGCCTGTCGGTCACAACGCCTAGAATAGGCCGCGGTGAAAAACGTTTTCTGCACGCCGTGAACGCCCAGTCAGCAAGGGCCCACTGGACAGTGACAGTGGCTGGCTTAACCTGGTAACAAAAGTATTTCCGAAATCTGTTTTTAATTCAAATCTTTTCCAAAATTAATCCAAATTCAAATATAATTCTGTTTTTAAATATCTTTTAAAATATAAACCCAAATAATGTAAATAATATATGTTTTTGAATCAGAAAAATATGAGGAATTCAAATATGCCCTCCAAAATATATTTTGAACATTTAAAATTCCAAGTTTATTTAAATTACAATAAATGCCCCTTTTCTTTAATAAATTAATAACTTTTGTTTTATAAGTCCAATTTTAACAAATGATATGTCTAAAATGATTAGCTCGACGAGACCTTTCTGTTTATGCATTCCATGGTTTGTTTTGCAGCATGCATCATATAAATATAAAGTGAACAGAAACTTAATTGTGAATAAAATGGGGCCAAAACTTAATAAAATGATTTAATCTTGTACTTCACACCTCACCCATGCCATGCTACCTTATTGCCATGCAAATTGTGCATCATTCATCATGGCATGATTGTTTGCTTGTCGCATTTATTCATATGCTTGTGCACTTTATTTATGTTGGCCCTTGTTTGTTTGGTTCTTCTTCGAATAGACGCTGAGCAGGGGATATATCAAGAGAACCAGGAACACTACCCAGATCCATCCTTTGCTTCAACTGAGCTGCCAGGCAAGCACTACCACATGCTTGCATACATATAGTACCTATTGCCTCTATCTTATTCTTGCATCATTGAGTCGCGTATGCATTAAATTGAATCCCAAGTATTGCATAGCCTTTACATTTAAACCCCACCGAAGCTTGTTCCTCCATCCCATGAGCCATTACTACAGGAGTTGTTTGAGCCATGCGAGTCGTAGAACAGCATGTGTAGGGTATGTGAGTGTCTGATGGATAACGAGGTACCTATACAACTTAACCTGAGTAGTAATGGGATAACTAATGAAAGTGGCATCGGTGAGCCATATTCGCTATTTGGTTTTTCAGGCTCACTTGTGTCCCGTAAGACCCCGAGTACTTGATTCCTGTTCCAAGAATATTCGCGCTATCCACATCCGGGAGGCCTTATGGACCCCCCTGAGCCAGAGCTTGACTCATTCTTATTTCTTGAGGGCCACAAACTAGTTTGAGGATTTATTTTACTATCCTGTACTTATGCCATGCTTTACTGCTTTAATTTAAGATTGTGCGAGGTAATGCACACTGTACTATTTAGGTCCGTGACCCGTTTACGCTGTATCGACAAGCCCAGTCACACTTTCGGGTTCCCAGTCGTTTACAGCCGGCTCCACAAACCTTGAGACCGTCTCGGAGTCAGCTAACTTCGTTGCGGGTAGCTCAATGGGGTGGCCCCCTGAAATATTTCTGAATCCTGTGATTGCTTTGTCGTGACTGCCTCGTTGGGTTTTGATTTGGTTTTTCCGAGGCATATCGAGTGTGTGTTGCTATTTGTGCACCCCTGCAGGGTAAAACTTTCTGAAAGCCGTGTCAGCGGTTATGGACGACTTGGAGCACAGTTTCTCGATCATAGACAAGCATAACTAAAGTACCGCTTATAATTTGACTAGACTAGGTACCTGACTAGTAAATAGTGCAATACTCACGGAATGGATAATAAAACGGCCAACGGATGGGGGTTGTTCGTCCGCTTCCTCGTCGGTAAGCGAGGAGGAGGATGGATCTGTTAAGATCACCTTTATTACTGTTATAACTGTTGTTTTTAATTCACGGACATCCGTCTATCTCTGGTTAGGCGGATGGTTAGCGAGTATCTATAGAATTGTTAGGGTTTATCTTTTGCTGCAATTGCGTCACCCCAGGTTGTGTCCCCTTTAGAGGCATAAAGACTTGCTGAGTACCCCTAGGGTCTCACACGATAAATTATTGGTTCAGATGGACAGGTACACTCGCAAGAGGGATACTGGGTGGAAGAGACGGACGATGTGGGCAACGATCATTCGGTGTAGAGATTCCGGGAACGGGGATCCGTGAGATCTGTGGGCGGGATCTGCTTATTTATGGGGCATCTTATGCCGATTTGCTTCTTATCCGTACTCGGATTTTGTCTTTCGCTTCCGCCTGATACTCTGTTGATTGATGTATGAGGAGATATCCTAAACTATTATTTCTATCTAGGATATTTGGATCTTGCTGTATGGCGTTGCTATATTTCCTTTCTTTTTAGATGGGATGACTCTGATGTACTGTTGTATGGTGGCTTGCATACATACTCATTTGTGTATGTAGTTGATCCCTTCGCCTGCCGATTACGCCGCTCGTTCTTGTCCCGATGTGTGGAAATGGTTGGGACGGCCGAGAGGTCTACCTGTGAGTGGCATTTGGGCCCCACCGTACTATTTCAACCATTCCTGCTCATCCAGGCTTGTAACTAGGAGCGTAATTCACCGAGGTAGTTACACCCGGCAGCAATTACTCTCCGGAGCTAACACGCAACAGTTAATGTTGCCACCACCTCCACCGAGGTATGAAAACCATGAGAGAATGGATGCAGTGCATCAGGTGGAAAATCAGCATCAGCCAGATCAAATATATCCCGGCAATGAGGGGAGAAATGAATATAGAGAGCATCACCAGAGTTACTGTGTGTTTACCACGGAGGAGACAGATAGAAAGAGCTTGTAGCGCCAACATATGGAAGTGAATGCGGTAATGCCGGCGGTGACAAGGTATATGCCTTGGTCGGATCAGGAAATTACCTGGAGTATCAAGGACCATCCCAAGCTTATGCCTAGTCCTGGTTCGTATGCACTAGTGCTGGGCCCAACGTTCATCGGGCCAAATATCAATGTAAGATTCTCTAAGGTGCTGATTGACAATGACAGCATCATCAATATTATGTACGTGGATATAATGCGCAAGTTGGGTATCTCGGAGAACATGCTCCAGGCCACAAGAACAACTTTCCATGGTATTGTGCCAGGCATTTCCTGTGAACCCATTGGCAAGGTCCGGGTAGACGTGTTATGTGGCACAAGAGATAACTGCCAAACTGAAAATTTGGAGTTTGAGGTGGTGAACCTAGAAAGCGCATATCACGCGTTACTCGGTAGGCCAGCGCTGAACAAATTTATGGCAAGTTGTCACATCAGTTACCTTAAGATGAAGTTGCCCGGGCCAAATGGAGTAATTACTATAGCAGGAGATCTCTAACGTTCCATTGAATGTGCGCCAGTCGGGTCTAACCTGGCCGAGTCACTTGTGATCGCACAAGAAAAGAGAAAAATCCAGGAAGTGGCGGCATTGGCTCAGTCCGCACAGCAGTATATGCCGGCGCTGAGTAACCCGCATGGAAGTGTCTCATTTCAAGCAACGAAAGATACAAAGAAAGTGCATGTTGATGATCTACCCAGAGCGCACTGTAACGATTGGTGCCGGGTTAAATGACAAATAGGAAAGCGAGCTCGTCAACTTCCTCCGTGAGAATCGGGATATCTTTTCTTGCATTACTAGGAAACAGCTCTTCTGTGGCACATGTAATTACATCTTCTGTGGCGCATATCCTAGTCGCCACTGTTATCTCGCCACTGATATCTGCTTCCTGTGGCGCATATAGATATGCGCCACAGAAGTCCCAGACTTCTGTGGCGCATTTCTTCATATGCGCCACAGGAATAGCTTCTGTGGCGCATTTACACATATGCACCACAGAAAAGCCATGCGCTACTGACTATATAATTATATGCGCCACTGATTGCGTAACACGTATTCAAAGTAAAATACTTTCCTGGTGTATAATCAGGTATTTATACAGGATTTATATAGTATTTATCCAGATGAGTATAAAATACATTGCACAAGTAGTAGATGCATGAAAACCGACATATATATAATACAAACACTTAGAGCCCGATCGAGATACATATATAGTGTCAAGTGCCAAATTTTTACACAAGCGCCGAATAAAAGTTCATATCAGCTCACATTACAAATATAAAGTGGCCACCGCCGCCTACACTAGGATCAAATAGAATACAGCTGTGATAATGGTGAGCAAGAGCATTAGCCCGACCAATATCTTCATTTGGTTCTTCTTCCACAAGTGGTTCCTCCACTTGGCTATCGCCTCCTCTCTAGTCGCGTATCCTTTGTAGATGTTGCCGCTGAACTTGTTCACTTGTTTGTGGCAATCCTCCCACTCCTCGTAGACTCCTGGAACCCTACCCATGTACACCACATACCACCTCGTCGCCATTTCTATAGACGACAAGGAATATTAGTAAAAATACAACGAAAAGAATGAATAAAGGGTTCACATCCATATATATATATATATGTTCACAGAATATAAAACAAATGATATATAAACCTAAAAGTTAGATCATCATAGAAGCAATAAGTTCAACGACAACACGACCACAAGGTAGTTTAAGTCTAACAACAATGACCATTTTGACCACGAGATAGTAAAGTTTATGACACACACACTAATACAGCACGCGTCCATCAAGAATATACACACACTGGATCATGCTAGAGGAACACATCGATCATGATGAAGACTTCCTCTTCTCGCTCGGCTTCGGGAACGGTAGATAGCCCTCTTTCGTCATCCACGTCCTTGTGTCACCCTACTTTTGGAGGCGTTCTTCGATCTCCCTCTTCCTCAACCCTTTGGCTTGTTGTAGAGGACCGCCCCTTGTGTTGACATCTTCAATGATGATTTGCGACAACTTCATCTGAATGCGATGGAAGTCTTCTCTAAGATCAGCATCGTCGATTTTCGCCAAAGTTTCGGCCCATCCTTGGAGACTAGATGGCAACGTTAGGTTCTGGCAATCCCAAACATAGCCTTTAAGGTGATGGAGGACGTAGAAGGCCTCCTTGGCACCAGTAGTCGACTGCTTGACGCAGGGGAAGTCAAGCACATGCTTGAACACGTGTTTGCCATCCTTGATACATTCCCCCTTATCTATGAAGGTGCATCCCTTCTTGGTGTAGCCCTTGAGAGCCTCATTGAGAACACCCCTTATTCTGGTGTAGTGTTTCTTCTTCGTCAAACTCCCCGAGTCGAAATACGTGGCTAGCGAATACCTCGGGGCAAGGACGATGAGTGTGCAGTATTTGTTTCTGCGCAACACAATTGGAACGGAATGTTGGAAAAAGAGAAAAGGAAGAAATCTATAAGAAATGCATAAGTTACGGTGGCGATGAGCGAGTGTGTGTACTTACTCAGGAAAGAAAGGCAAAATAAGTGTGCCCTTCCTCTTGTTGTCCACCATGAACTTCTCGAGGTACGCCGTCGCCTTGGTCCGTGTCTCTGATCCTTCGACCAACTGGCTGTCCCGCATGTAGTAGGGATCCACTATCGCGATTTCCGGGGTACTTTCTCTCTTGATCGTGAGCGCCATATTGAGCGCGTATAGGCGGACCAAGTTATAGTCCAGCCGTTTCGTGAGAAACAGCTTGAATATGTCCTCGAACACTATGAAGAATATATCTGCGGGGGGTTCATCGATGAAGCCCATGTCCAATGGCACCTTGGCCGTGAAAACTGGGTAATTTGGATCTTCGTCTTTAAGAAGGAGGGCCTCTAGTGTCTTAACACCCTCGTGCAAAGTTAACATGGCTCCAACCGCAATGTGGATCATATCCGGAGTCAATATCGGATCACCAGCTACATGCACTCGGGGCAAGCCAAATTGTGTGGATGGTACGACAACGGTGTCCTGACCCCGGATCCTCTTCGGAAGAGGCTGGCTCGCACCCTTCTTATTATTATTACCTCTCTTCCTGTAGTGCTTCTTCTTCACAACAGTGTCAGCCACTGCCATCTGCTCATCAGTCGCCTTTCAGAGTGTGTTGGGGCTGAAAACCAATCCCGGTTTCTCTTATGGTGGATCTGCGGCCGGAGGCGTCTCTTGAGAAAGACCATGGAAGACCAGGTGCTGCATGCATGTATTGGGCCAACCAGCTTGATGGTCGTCGCGAGCTACGAAGGGTTCTTCATCCACAGAAGGCATATACAATCCTTTGGCGGTGCCGGTGTTGATGAAGTCGTCAATGTTGACCAATTCATCATCATCTTCATGCGTGCCATCATGTGGTGGTGGTAGCGGGGGCGACGGCGGTTGCGGCACAACGTCTTTGCCATGTGGCGGTGCACACGCTGCCAAGAGTTGATGGTGACGGCTGGTGGTGGCGACGACGGTGGCTACTGGCTTCCGAGGTGGTGGCCAGGCGATGATCGATCGAGAGGTGGCGCCGGTGCTCCCTCCTGCAAGACGAATCTGGGTCATCGGCCATGTCAAGGGCCAGTTGTAGCATTCCCCAAGGGTCTTGTGTTCGTCGGCTCCCTGAGGTTGAAAGGGGGTCCATGTCGTCACACCCTGGCAACACCCGAGCCAACCTGACCCTCATCACGTCATCATCCATTGGATTGTTGTGCATCGTGTGGCTCGCCGGTTGTATAAGAGTGCCCTTGGCAACATCCTTCAACTCACCGCCGACATCTTTAAGCATGAGTATGCAAGAAGTGTCCTGAGGCAAAAACATGTTGTTGGGCGTCATGAGATGGCAGTAGTCATGCATCAAAGGCATAAAGGAGATGACATGCACTAACTAATTAGTTACCTTGGTGATGGCGTGGATCTCAGCTAATGTAGAGACACGACCGATGTCGGTGGCCGACCTATCATCATCTGCAATCTCCCGCTCGGGTGCCGCATGAAGCACCACCGCCGTCGGCTGCGCCTTATTGGTATCTTTGGCGGGAGGGGGCGTCGGTGCGACCAAAACGAGCAGCTGCGTCCCGACGTTGACGGCCGGCGGGGTCACCAAGTCCGGCAACACGGTAACATTGATGCTCGAGTTGTTGCCGCTTAAGCTGGGCAGATGTATCGGCCCCTATAGACCTCCCGCATTCCAAGCAGTAAGCCCCTCGAAAAACTCAGGGGGGATCATCGAGCAGAGCTTCTCTTCCACTAACTTGTCCACCGTTTTCTCGTCCACTGCCTTCTCCTCCAGTGTCTGCACCTTCATCTTCAGCTCTGCAACAGCGGCTTTATCCTGGTTCTTCCTCTCCCTTCTTTTCTTGGCGTCCTCTTTGTAGTAATCCATGAAATTCATGCTCGTACCGAAGCCGGACACACGGCCAGCTGAGGACGGCGGCAACCCCTTGTCCCTCTTCTTGTAAGCATTGGTCGCCATGTTGAAAACCGTGTTCCATGGCTCCGTCGAATCCTGGGACGACTCTATGGCAGTAGCGTTCATTTCATCCTCCTGCAGAGACAAGGAAAGGTGAACCCATTTAGATTCTTAACTTCATTATCTTAATTAGAACGCAATAGACTTGAGATCGGCGATAAATTCCTTACCAGCTTCTTCTCGAATGCCTTCACCTCCGGATCGTCGGTGATGAACTCTCCTGTTTCCTTGTCCAGGTAGTAGCGGGCCCGAACAAATTGCCTAAGCTGCAAGTCCGTGATTTTAAGCCAAGGGTTGTCTTTACCAAGGCGTTCAAGCTCGGCGTCCTCCTTGTCCCAAATGGCCTGTTTCCCCCTGTAACCGCCGCTTCCAAGGCAGTGGTTACCTATGTTCTGTTCCCGCATACTCCTTCCCCATTGAGTCCATTTTATAGCATCAGCGGTAGCTATATCCTCCTTGAATATCCTAAACTCTTCTTCGTCGAGCATCGAATTTTTCTTACTAATAACCTCCCAGCTTTCACCTTTGTCAATGATATTCTTCACCCGGGTTTTCCAGCTGCTCAAGGCGTTGCTCATCTTCGTGAGGGCCAGTTTGTTCACCGGGTTCTTTCTCTCGATGTTTCTAAACCGCTCTGGGAATCTGTATCGCTTGTGAAGATTCTTAAGGAGGTTATCGACCAAAGCTGCATGGTCAGCATGTCTAATGTACTTCGTGTTGATCGACATGCTTTCCCGGACGATGCACCCGAGTTGCAGGCCGTACCCTTTAGCAATCACCTCTGGCGCAATGGGTTGGCCACTTTCTGTGACCTTAGTGAACTCATCGCAGACGGTGGCGAGCACTAGCACCTTCTGCTCCTTCTGTTCCTTCTTCTTCTTCTTCTTCTGAGAAGCGGCCGGGTTGCCACTACCGCCATCTGTGCGCTCGCCGCCATCGGTGCGGGCGCCGCCATCGGTGGTGTCATCCTCTTCGCCGCCGCCTTCACTAGTTCCATCGTAGTCGTCTTCTCCCCCCTCGTAATCAGGATCTCCGCCCTCATTGGCCCTAGCAGCTCTGGCGACGGTCGCCTCCTCCTCCTCCTGTTGGGACCCCTGCCAGAATGACTGGTTGGCCTGTCTAGCTTGTTCTTCGATGCTGATCATGTGCTTAGAAGGGCCAGACTCCTTGTTGCCTGACATGTTTGCACTACTCTATTTAAAAGAGGCAAAAAGTTAGCACAAATCTCGGCCGAAAAATTCGGCATGACCTTTGCTAATTTTTTGACCTAGGAGTGCCCATTTCTCAACTGAAACGGAAGTGAATCGACACTTCGGGAGAAATGGGCAACTGAAATGAAGAAATATATCCCTGCAAGACAAAAGACCCCATCCCCCCATGCATTGACCCCAGTATCCATCATCCATCATCCATCATCCACAGTACATTTCAACAGCAGGTACCATCATCCCCATACAGCATGTATAACAGATATATATATATAACGAGCTCTAATTCTGGCATAACAGATATATAATGAGCACACACACATGCACACACAGACATGCTAACCCAGCACTATGCAATGCCTCCACATTTCCCACTCTGATACATGAGCATTGAAGTAGGCAGAGGTTAAATAAAAAAGAGCTCTAGCTATTTAAACAGTAGATGTATCAAAGTATCTATTTAAACAGTAGCTATTTAAACATGTCCTAAAATGTGTGTCAATAAAACTAAAAACATCGCGCCACCAAAATGACCCCCTAGCATTTTCAGCGTGAGGAGGACCTAGACCATAAACTGGCCAAACCAGCCGAACTGATGTAAGCCTGCGGTAGCTCTACACGCAACCAGAAAGAAGCAAATAAAATATACACTTCGTAAGACATGTACTTCTGTTCTAACAAAGAATGCAATCACTTCTTGACAGAAAACAAGCCCAACTTTCTCTAGGCACGAAATCTTTTTCTGGATATGTCTGCTCCAAAATGTAGAATCTTTTGGTTCAGCCTACCAAAACGTTCTACATTTTGGAATGGAGGAAGTACAAGGGAAATATTTGAATCATATGCAACAAATCAAGTGTAGCGCACTCCGTTCTTATCCTATTATATAACCAGAAGCTGGCCTAGTGAAAAGATAGGAACCAGCTGCATCTAAACATTGGTGGGATTAACTATTAACCCTGTACTCTAATTACCAAGCTAGAGATCAAATTCTAAGTAACAGAAATATACAAGACTAGATAGCTAGATCAACATGCATCATGAATCAGATGAGGGCAATCGGCTAGAAGGCCAGGATAGAAACACCCATGGATGTGGTATCACAGAGCACAAGGGAGTCGGAGATCGATGTGAGACCAAGAGGCTTACTTAGTCTTCTTGTTGGTCTTATTCTTTCTCTCTAACTGCCAAAATGCAAAGACACACAGCAGAAAAATGATTGCATAATAGTAACTACTAGCAAGAGTGGACAACCCAGATTACATCTTTAGAAAAGACACCATTGTGTGTATTTGTTGGATCACAAAAACCAATTTGATCAAGTCCAGATCAGCACCAACTAGATATGGACAAGTAAAAATGGCAATTTCCAAGATAATTAAACTATGCGAATTCTAGCTAGCAGCTAGCACCAGCTAACCTTAAACTATACTCCCTCCGTTCCTATATATAAGACACTTATATTTAGGAACAGAGGTACTACAATCAAACCTGATACTATCTTATTATCCGCAGCATGTCATGGCCCAATAACCTCAAACCATACTACAATTACAATAGATGAATACCACAAAATATAATTAAAGCTAGAGGAAGATAAATATCACAAACTGATCTCCTGAAGAACATCAACCCATACTACAATTACAACAGATGAATACCACAAAATATTTATGCCACAAAACAACCACACACATAGAAATCAAAAATACTTTTGGAAGTTGATAATCTCATGTAAGATAAAAATATTCATGTGGTGGGGGGTGGGGAGGACAAACCGTGGGGAGTGGGGGTGGGGGGTGGGGGGACGAACTTGCTGCGGTGGTTGACGACGATGAGGGTTGCGGGGTCCGGCACAACGGCTCCTCCTCCGGTGGCTCCTCCTCCACGGGCTGCAAGGCGGCTCCACCTCCGGCGGCTCCTCCTCCACAGGTTCGTCGGGCGGCTCCTCCTCCACTGGTTCGCCAGGCGGCGCGGCGGTGGCGGCTCCGGCAGCAAGGGCTAGCGCGTCTGTGGCGGCTCTGGCGGTGGCATCTAGGTCTAGGGCTAGCACGCAGCAGTGACTAAATATGGGGAGAAGTGGGAATGAAGGCCGAACCGTTTATTTTGCTAAGTCCACAGGTTCTGTGGCACATTTCGGCAATATGCGCCACAGAAGTTGGAACTTCTGTGGCGCATATTGCCGAAATGCGCCACATAACCTATGGACTTAGTACAAAACGCGGCGCGCGTGGTAGTATGACAAGATCACACACTTGCCTTAGTGGTCTCTGTTGCTTGCTTGTGCTATTCTAATCCTGGCGCAGCCAGGTTCGAATCCTGGCTGTCTCACACTTTTTTTTTAAATATATTTTTAATTATAGATCTGTTTAAAAATAAAGCAAGAACATATTTTTAATTATAGATCTGTTTAATTATAGATCTATTTTTAATTATATATTTATAAAAATAAAGCAAGAACATATACAAACATTCATATTTATTCAAAAAAAACTCTCTCTCCGAACATATACAATCATGTAATGTGTTTTTAATTATATGTATGTCTAAAATAAAGCAAGAACATATACAAACATTCATATTTATTCAAAAAACTCTCTCTTCGAACATATACAATCATGTGATGTGTCGAGCTAGTGTCTCTTCACAATCTTCTTGCCCTTTTTCACCGTGGTTGAATACTTTAGCCCGTGCACTTTGAGATTTCTTCTTGTGAATGGACAACCTTTAGTAGGCAGTGTGGTCTTCCTTCTTACTTTAGTAGTAGTAGGCATGTCGAAGTACTTGTCGAATTCCTCTTCGATCTTTGGGTCGCCGTTTTTGTCAAAGTTTTGCTCGTTGGCGGCTCCTTCCATTCCGATGATGCTCCTCTTGCCCCTCCTAACTACAACACGGTTGGGCTTTGACTGGTCGGTAATAAAAAACATTGATCAACTTGGCTAGCGAGTACCCAAGGCTCATTTTTTGCGGATGCGTTCTTCGTTGATTTGGCATCTGGTATAACCATTGTGGTGAAATAGCGGCCTTTCTTTTCCACGTTCTTGGCCCATCTAACACGGAACATCGGTACGATCTCTCCACAGTAGTCGAGCTCCCATATCTCCTCGATCCTTCCGTAGAATCTTTCCATCATAGTAGTCTCGTCATCAGCAAAGGATAACATAGTTACTCCTGAGTTTTGATATTCTCTATTCTTGTCCTTTTCCTTGGTGTAGAATCTGTAATCGTTTATGTCGTATGACTGATAGGTCCTTAGATTGTGCCCTGGGCCCTGCGACAAGGAGAATATGAGTTTTTGATCTTCCGTAGAAGGCGTTTGTGGGGGATTGTCTAGTTGTCTTTTCTTGAACCAACCCGTGAAGCTAGAGTTGTGCTCTCTGGTTACGTCTCCCTTCTTCCTCGGCCGGCCCTGGTCGACGTACTCCTGCTCGATTAAGCTTCTGTGCTCTTCGACCCAAGGGCCGACCACTTCAATGTGTTGTAGCGCGACTCGGTGTGCCCTTTCAAAATCAGTGCGTTGACCATCAATGCCGACATGTAGTGAGCGACAGCCCTTGTGATGACCATATCCACCGAGCCTGCCGAGGTGCTTCTTTGTGGGTATTCCAACATCCTCGTTCTCGGTGGTTAGATGATTCTGGCAGAAGGAGATGCACTCGTAGATCAGAAAGCCCTTGGCTATGCTTCCATCTGGATGAGACCTGTTGCGAACGAATCCTTTGATGACACCGTTTAGCCTTTCAAACGGCATCATGTTGTGCAGGAATGTCGGCCCGAGCTGGATGATGTCGTCCATGACATGTACAAGCAGATGCACTATGATGTCGAAGAATGCGGGCGGGAAGTAAATCTCAAGCTCACATAGTATCATCACGATCTCTTCCTGTAGCCTGTTGAGCTGCTTCACACCAATCGACTTCCTAGATATGACGTCGAAAAAGTTACAGAGGCCAAACAACGTCTCACGGACATGCTCGTCCATTATCCCACGGATCGCAACGGGGAGTATCTGCATCATCAGCATGTGACAGTCGTGAGACTTCATACCGCTGAACCTCTTCTTCGCCACGTCCATATATCTGCTTATCTTCCCCGAGTAACCGTGAGGAACTTTCACTCCTAAGAGGCACCTGCAAAACTGCTCGAGCTCCTCCAGACTCAGAGTGAAGCAGGCAGCGCGAAGCACCACCTCATTCTTCTTAACTCTTTTGCGGCGACCTTGAGTCCCTTCCGTCTGATCATCATCATCATCACTATCAAGGTACTGAAGATCTTTCTTTATGCCAAGCAATTTAAGGTCCTTTCTTACTTTCGGCCCATCCTTGGTCCTCTCCGGCATGTTCAGTAGAGTGCCAAGCAGACTCTCCGTAACGTTCTTCGTGATGTGCATTACATCGAGGCTATGGGGAGTGTGAAGGACCTTCCAATACGGCAGGTCCCAGAAAACAGACCTTGCTTTCCATACACCCAGCAGCGGCTTTGTCCTCGGTCGTTTTTTCCAGGCGCGGGGCAATCTACCCAATTATTCAAAAGCTCCTCGATTTCATCGCCGCTCCTTAGACGCGGGGCTCTTTCGAGATCATCCTTACCATTGAACAGGTCACCACGTTTTCTCCACGGGTGATCCATGTGGAGCCACTTTCGAGTACCTTGGAACACGGTTTTCGAAGACCCGAGATCCCTTGGTAGCTGGAGATGCGGTGTCTCATCCATGCACTTGACGCATGCATTGTGTCCGTGGTTCACCTGGGCCGATACATATGCATAACCAGGATAGTCCTGCACGATCGTGAGCAACGCGGCTCTCAGATGGAAATATTATTTAGTGTAGGTGTCCCACGTATGAGCCGACATCTCCCACAAGTTGTCTAACTCCTCTCTCAATAGCCCAAGATACAGATGCATATCGATACCTGGTTGTTTCGGCCCCTGAATAAGAATGCTCATGTGTACATACCTTTGCTTCGTGCATAGCCACGGGGGGAGGTTGTATGGCCATACAAACACGGGCCATGTGCTATGCGTGCTACTCTGGTTTCCAAAATGATTGAGTCCATCGGTGCTCATACCTAGCATGACGTTCCTTGCATCGCCCCCGAACTCTTCGAACTCGATGTCTAATGCATTCCACTGGCTAGCGTCTGAAGGGTGTGTCAGGATCTTGCCCTTCTCTAGATCATCTTCGGGTTTCTCTCTTTCCGCGTGCCATTGCATGAGCTTTGCTTCCTTAGGATCTACGAAATATCGCTGCAGACGAGGGGTGATAGGAAAGTACCATACCACTTTTCGAGGAACTTTCTTGTTCCCTCTCTTGTACCGTCCTTGGCCACACACTGGACATGTGGTTCTATCCGCGTACTCGTTCTGATAAAGTGCGCAATCATTGATGCATGCGTGGTATTTAATGTGTGGTAGGTCGAAAGGGCACACGATTTCTTGGCCTCCTCGATACTTGTTGGCAATGTGTTCCCCTTAGGAAGTCGGTCGTGCCAGTATTCCATGTTCGCGTTGAAGCTCACATCGGTCCATTTGTGTTCGGCCTTCATCTCTAGAGCCTTGAGCGTTACACTCAAACGTGTATCCTCGGGGCGACACCCAGGATACAATGGAGTCATCCTGTCTACCTCCATTTGGGCCAGCTTGGCTTTCTCTCTGGCTACACCTTTGTCGTTGCTTGTCTCCTTAAGGAGCAGTTCTTGAACATGAGGGTCCTGTAAGACCGAAGTTAGCAGCGTCTATGTGTTCGCGTCTTCTCCTTCTTCATGATCATGATCATGATCATGCCCGTTGCCATCTCCTTCTCCATGCTGATCATGCCCGCCGGCATCTCCTTCGTCATGATGATCATGCCCGTTGGCATCTCCTTCGTCATGATGATCATGCCCGGTAGACTCTTCGTCTTCTCGCTCGCCCACGTCTTCGTGACCACCACCATGTCCTGTCGGCGCCTCATTGAGGTCGCACATGAAACCGCGCCTGAGCAGGTGACCCTCCAATTGTCTAGATTCAGGGTCGATCCAGCACTGCAGTTTGCATGTTTGACATGGACATCTTATCATGGTCTTGTTGTTCAGAATCATGTCCTCCTTCGCGCCTTTCTTGTACCTAGCAATTCGACGTTCGCTCATCGTGAGGACCATGGTTGCCTGAGTGGTCAAAACAGAGAGTATAGGTGAGAACCACACCATATGAACACACACATGCATGAATGCTAGCCGGAAAAAATTCGGCATGACCTTTCCTAAAATTAGGACATATGGGTAGTGCCAAAATGGAAATGAATCAACATTTCGGCAAACATCCATGCAACCACACCGGCCGGGCCCGACAAAACAACAAGCAACCAACAAAAAACTTCCTCCCATTGCAAACATTCATGCACCACACAAGCATCATCTCGCCATGGATCGCACACACACACCGCCCGCGCGACAAGCTTCACCTACATGTTCATGGCCAAGTACTCACCTAGTAGACACAATAATAGCGAGACGAGACCGCGCGATGAGAGAGTGTGGACAAATAGATCTACAATGCAAGTTGGTGGAGAGGAAATTAGGAAACAAATAGAGATGTGAGAGAGAAAAGTAAGGAACTTTTAGATCTAGAAGTTGGAGCGAAGCTTCCACTTACCAATCTATGGATTAAAGTAGGTTTAGTTACAAGAAAATGGAGAAACTATGGGCAAGATGGGGTGTGAGGGAGGAGGAAGACGAGTTGGGAGGAGGTAGAGATGTGAAATGGGTGGTGGCGGATAGATAGATAGATAAGAAATCTAGCTTTTGTCACCTTTTTAAAATGGATCTGGACGCCCTCATCTGTGGCGCATATGGACGAAATGCGCCACAGATGCTGAAACTTCTATGGCGCATAAGTCCATATGCGCCACAGAAGTGGGTGAATTAGATTCCTTGTGTGGGTCCCACCTCCAAGTTCTGTGGCGCATGTTGGGATATGCGCCACAGAAGTGAAACACATCTGTGGCGCATATCAGATCATGCGCCACAGAACTTGGGTGAATTAGATTCCGTGGTGGGGCCCCCCTCAATGTTCTGTGGCGCATGAGGAAATATGCGCCACAGAAGAGGCAACTTCTGTGGCGCATATCTCAGAATGCGCCACAGAACTTGGATCAACCCACCTCGGCTGGCGGGTCCCACCAATCTTCTGTGGTGCATATTCTGGAGAATGCGCCACAGAACTTCCAATCTTCTGTGGCACATGCTTTCTGGTGCGCCACTGATGTTTTCCTGTGGCGCATGGTTTCGCATATGCGCCACTGAACATCTTGTCTATCTATAGGCTGTTTCCTAGTAGTGTTGGTCCACACAGGACTTGCAAGGTGTTTCGAGGGAGTTGGTCGAGCACTCTTTGAATGTGAGACCCGGAGAAAAGCCGGTGAAGCAACCTCTCCGCCGCTTCGCCGAAGATAGGAGAAAAGTCATTGGAGATGAGATAGCTCGGCTCCTAGCAGCTGGGTTTATCATGGAAGTGCTTTACCCGGATTGGCTGTCTAATCCGTTGTTGGTGGAAAAGAAGAAAGATGATCCGAATGTGAAAGTGGTTTGGCGTATGTGCATCGATTACACGAACCTGAATAAGGCGTGCCCAAAAGATCCATTCCCACTGCCAAGGATAGATCAAGTCATAGATTCTACTACTAGGTGTGAACTGTTGTCATTCATAGATGCATATTCTGGTTTCCACCAGATACCTCTGAACCCAAATGATCAAATAAAGACTATGTTTATCACCCCGTATGGGGCTTATTGCTATCGCACCATGCCTTTTGGTTTACGTAATGCAGGGGAAACATACCAAAGATGTATGCAAAAAATGTTTACACGACCAAATCGG
Organism: Avena sativa; assembly: GCA_916181665.1. NCBI lineage: Eukaryota > Viridiplantae > Streptophyta > Magnoliopsida > Poales > Poaceae > Avena > Avena sativa. Next base: position 432,220,914 of record OV702286.1, on the reverse strand, counting down.
CCGAAATGTGCAAGTATATGTGGATGATGTGGTTATAAAAACCAAGGAAAGCAAAATGCTCCTTGATGATACCAGGCAAACATTCGCGAACCTAAGAAGGTCCGAATGAAGTTTAACCCGGAGAAGTGTACTTTCGGTGTCCCTGCTGGAAAATTACTCGGATTTCTTGTCTCCAGCCGAGGTATCAAAGCTAACCCAACTAAAATCCTAGCCATAGAGCGAATGGAACTGCCGAAGTGTCTTAACGATGTCCAGAAGTTCACTGGTTGTCTGGCATCTCTAAGTCAGTTTGTATGTCGGATGGGAGAAAAGGCATTGCCTCTCTATCAACTAATGAAAAAAGTGGACAAGTTTGTATGGACGCCGCAGGCCAATGAAGCCTTCATCCAGTAAAATAAAATGTTAGCCACTGCACCAGTGCTAGCCTCTCCACTATCAAAAGAGCCAATGTTGCTCTACATAGCCGCAACCAACCAAGCTGTAAGTGCAGTAGTAGTGGTGGAGCGCGACGAAGAGGGTAAGTCAGTGCAAAGGCCAGTCTATTACCTGAGCAAGGTATTATCAGCATCGAAGCAAAACTATCCTCACTATCAGAAGATGGCGTATGGTGTGTATATGGCAGCGAAGAAGCTAAAACACTACTTTGAAGAACACGCAATCAAAGTGATATGTGAAGCCCCCATATCTGAGATAATGAGTAACAAGGATGCAAGCGGCCGGATCGCAAAATGGGCATTTGAGCTAGCCCCTTATGCTCTGCAGTACGACAGGCGAGATGCGATCAAGTCTCAGGTTGTGGCCAATTTTTTCGTAGATTGGGCTGAAATGCAATATGAGCCACTGTTACCAGATCCGAACTACTAGAGAATGCATTTTTATGGATCAAAAACAAAAACCAGATTAGGCGCCGGAGTTGTACTTACCTCACCAAAGAAAGACCAAATGAAGTATGTGTTGCAGATCCATTTCGCAGCATCAAACAATGTCACCGAGTATGAAGCACTTGTGCATGGGCTCAAGGTGGCAAAAGAAATTGGAATACGTCGGATCCAATGCTTTGGCGACTCGGGTCTGGTAGTTCAGCAAGTCTTGGGGAAATGGGATGCTTTGGATGCAAACATGGCATTGTACAGATTTCATGTGCAAAAGATATCAGGGTACTTTGAGGGATGCGAGTTTCACCATGTACCCCGTCTAGAAAACGAGGTTGCCGATGTATTGTCAAAGCTCGGATCAACCCGACAAGCAATTCCACCAGGTGTAGCTCTAGAACACCTCAGAAAACCATCTATCAGACCGTCCCCAGAAACCGACTCAATCTACATCCCGGCAGATCCGGAGTCCGGAGTTGTACCCATGGACATTGATGTGGGATGTGGTTCAGGAAACCTGGGGACTGCTTCACAGAACCTGGGGACTACACAGCGCGATCTGGCCGAGGTTATGTCGGTGGATCAAATGGAAATTGATGAGGATGTGTTTCTGGTGCGAGCTATACCAGCTTGGGCACTGCCCATATTTCAATTCCTGAAGGATGGAACTTTGCCCGGTGAAGATGTGCTTTCCAGGCAAATTCAGAGGCGTGCAAAGGCATACACGATTATCAATGCTGAATTATACAAGAGGAGTGTCACAAACGTCCTCCAACGATGTGTTGACCCGGAAGAAGGGCTTGACATCCTCCGAAATATACATCAAGGGGAATGTGGGCATCACGCCTCATCTAGAGCTTTAGTGGCAAAAGCTTTCCGGTATGGGTTCTACTGGCCAAGTGCCTTGGAACAAGCAGAAGATCTAGTAAGAAAATGCAATGGTTGTCCGAGGTATGCAACCAAGACACACATGCCAATGTCAGAGCTCAAGACCATACCAATTACCTGGCCATTTGCCGTATGGTGTCTCGATATGGTTGGCCCGTTTAAACCGGCAAGAGGGAATATGACCCATATCTTGGTTATGGTGGACAAGTTTACGAAGTGGATTGAGGTAAAGCCGATAAGAAAATGTGATGGAGCTACAGCCATGACATTCCTCAAAGATATCATTCTGAGATATGGCTATCCTCACAGTATCATAACAGATAATGGCACCAATTTTGCTGAAGGAGCATTTGCGCGATTCTGCCGAGATAAGAAGATCCGTCTGGATGTTGCCTCGGTAGCCCACCCCGCATTGAACGGACAAGTGGAGAGATCCAACAGATTAGTATTATCCGGGATAAAACCCCGGCTCGTTGAGCCGCTGCAAAGATCAGCGCGGTGCTGGATAGAACTACCAGCGGTACTATGGAGTTTAAGAACAACTCCGAATCGATCAACAGGCTATACGCCATTTTTTCTGGTATATGGGGCAGAAGCTGTATTACCAGCCGACATAGAGCATGATTCGCCTAGGGTCACCCAATACACAGAAGCAGAAGTGCGAGAAGCCCGGCAAAATGATGTTGATCTGCTGGAAGAAGCGAGAGAATTGGCATTGTCCAGATCCGCCATATATCAGCAAAATCTCTGACGCTATCATAGCCAGAAACTAAACCCCCGAGTCTTCCAGGAAGGTGGCCTGGTACTCCGGTTGGTACAACGTACTGCTGGCATGCATAAGTTATCCCCCTCATGGGAAGGGCCATTCATTGTGAGCAAAGCATTGCACAATGACTCTTATTATCTCATCGACGCAAAACCACAGGAGAAGAACAAGGCGGACATGTCCGACGAGGAATCTAAGCGTCCATGGAATGTAGCTCTACTTCGTCCGTTCTGCACTTAACAAAGAAGTGTGTGTATCCGAGTCTCTCATACGTCGGTATGTATGCCGGCAATGAGTTTATCAATGAAGTATTGGCACCTCGAGCAGTAACTCGAGGACTGCCTTAATAATATTTGTTATCTTCTGTACTTGTAATTTATTTTTATGTCAGCTGGCTTAAGTTGCTTCTGCCTAAGCCTTAATAAAAACTCAACTCTTCGATTTGCTGCTGTCCAACAAGATTTGGCTTCATGGCAAGCAAGAGAACAAGTTTGGAATTGCATAGCACACAAAAGACGACTAAGGAAAAGAACGTAATCGAGCCGACATTTGTTATTCGGACTAACTTTATGTTTACCTTGTTTTTACTATGTTGGATTATTTTAAGCTAGTCCTAAAGTTTCCAAGTATTGTTAATTCAATTTTTGAAACTCGGACTCATAAGTCACAAAACCGAATCAAGGTAGACACGAGCCGAGCCAGGAAATTGGAGAAACAAGAAAATGAAACTCGGGGACTACGCCCAAGTTAACCCGGCATGAGCAACTTAGTAGAAAAATATAATCTGTGTGCCTAATACATCTGCACCCGGCATATCGGGGATCTAATAAATTTCAAAGTGTTTTTTCACGCTCAAGGAGCAGCAGTAGGAGGAGGAAACTCGGTGCCAGCAGGTGGAACTCCGGCTTCAGCCTCATCATCGTCTTCATTTTCTTCGATATCTGAAGCTTCATCCTCTTCCTCGTCTCCCTAACCATCTTCGACGTATTTGTCGTTAATAGCGCCAAGGAAACTTGGTCCTTCATTCCATTGATGGATGGGAGAAAACTGGATGAGGTTGTGGGCGCAAGCCTTGCGCCAGGCCACCCAATCCGGGTCATCCGACCACTTTGATCCGGTGCGCAGGCACTCGAGAAGCTTCAGATCCAACTTTTCATACCATGTGAGAACAAAGTGGAGGATAGTTTCAGCTCCGGCGCGTGCGGCGGATTCCCTCTAGAGGTCAAGCTGGGTCTCGCAATCCATTAACTTGGTAATCAGAGTAGTGGACCCCTCCAGAGTATATTCACCAGGCTAAAGGGCATGGAAGATCCGAACTGCTGCATCAAGGAGACCCGAACCATAGTTCTTCACAATCTCAATGCGAGAGGATAGGCTGACCAGCAAGTCCTCCATGTCATAGGGAATGTTTTCAGAGCAAGGACCAGTTGGGGTACCCCTCTGCTGGCGGAACTTGGTAACTGCAGCAACCGCAATAGCATCACCCTCTGGAAATTTGCCTGAAAACAAGACAAGTGAAATAAGTAAAGGAGGTTGACCCGGAGAGACTCATGTTGGCTGAAGGAAAAGAACTTACGAGAGATATGACTGTGGATCCGGGTCAGCTCTGTGGTGCAGTCAGCACGCCTCTTCCGGAGTTTCTCAAGTTCAACATTTTCTGACTCAAGCTTGACGTCGGCCTCCTTCAGTAGCTCTTGATCTTTGGCAAGTTGAAGATTGAGACATTCTCGTTCCTCGGTGAAGTCTTGGCCAGCTTTCTCCATCTCAGTCTTGTGGAGCTCCTTGAGCTTTTTCATTTCAGCCTTGAGCTTGGCAATTTCATCATCTTTGGCCTGGAGAATGGCAAGCTCGTCGTCCTTTTTCTTGAGCTCAGCCTGATGTTGCCCTGCTTGTTCGAGAAAATGGAGCATCATATCAGGCATGGGCACACTATCTTCAAGGGATGCTGCATCGGTGTGTTAACCCGTCAGAGCCCAGGCATAAATATCTACCGAGCCAAGAAGAAAAGGAGAAAGAGCACAGAAGAAGATTAACCAAAATGATTTACCTTTTATCTGATCCAAGTTCTTCCTCATGTTGGTGTTTTTGGCCTCTACTCCAGCTGCGCAATCCGAATAATAAATTAATCCGACGGGGAAGGACAAAGAAAGATGGGAAAAGAGGCAAAGAGAAAACTTACCCCTTTTCTCAAACTCAGCAAGAAGTACAGAATGTTTCGAGCGCAGCACCTTGTGTGTGTCCAAGAGGCGCTGAAACTCAGCACTCCGACGATTGGTGGTGACCTGAGAAAAGCAAAGTTGACTTAGTTATGTGCATATTCGAAGTGTACAAAATCTGGGCCAAGTGGAACTTAACCCGGCTCTAGGTGTGTGCATATTCGAAGTGTACAAAATCCGGGACAAGTGGAACTTAACCCGGCTCTAGGTGTGTGCATATTCGAAGTGTACAAAATCCGGGCCAAGTGGAACTTAACCTAGCTCTAGGTGTGTGCATATTCGAAGGGTACAAAATTCGGGCCAAGTGGAACTTAACCCGGCTCTAGGTGTGTGCATATTCGAAGTGTACAAGATCCGGGCCAAGTGGAACTTAACCCAGCTCTAGGTGTGTGCATATTCAAAGTTACTAAGGAGCTATGCTAGTTCTCTAAGGATCATCCGGCCGAGTAACAAATTACTCCCCCGGAGGCTCGGGGACTAATGGATATATCTCTAAGCACGTGTGCATGCTAAAGGAAAGACAAAGTAGCGTACCTCCATCATCCGGCCGGCAAGGTTGATAGCCTTGGCTGCTGTGTTCATTTTTGTGCTAAACTCCGCGGGCCCAAACTTCTCCGGAAGATCATCATTGGGATTGACGAACTCCGCTTTGTTCCAGTTATTGATGTATTCGATTAGGGCCGAGGGATATCGCTCTCCACTAAGCATGTGGGGCACAATCAAACCCTTGGCGTGGGCCTCCCTCCTTTCAACTTGGGCGGCATCAGGGCTGGTGTGCAATGTAAGTTGCGTGCTAGCTGACCTGAGGGAGGCATCCTTCTTCGGCAGATTTTTCTTCGGAAGCATGGACGCGAGCGTGCGCTGTCCAGCTTCGATGGATGCTGCCCTGGAAGCGTCAGAACTTTTCTTGGCCTTGGGTTGCTACTGAGAGGCTGAGGTTTGAGCTGCGGATTTGGACTTGGGCGCAGCCTTGGTGCTAGATGGGTCTTATCGCCGAGTCTTGGAAGACTCGGAAGAGGCAGAAGGAGTTGGTGCTGCTGCTGGTACTTGTGGTGCTGCTGTTGGTGCTGGTGCTGGTCTTGGCGGTGGTGCTGTTGGTACCTCGGAGGTGGCAGGTTGCGGCTGAGCCAATGAGGAGCTGGGAGCATTCGCTGCCTCGGCAGAGCCACTTCCCCCTGCTCTAAGGATGCCCTCCTCTGGACGAGGTAGACTAGAACCCGGAGCAGCTACTGAATCCTCCTAAATGGGGCTCAGCGGGCGTGTATCGTCGCCACGGGGGGGGGGGATGGGCTGTGCCGGAAGGAAGAGGAGATGCTGGAGCCACTCTGAGGAACCTCCACCGCAGCCCTGCCGAATCAAACGACGAATAATAAGTTATAACAAAAGAATGGCATATGAATAGAAAATCATGAAGCAGAGAATTGGACGAAGAAAAAAGTGACTTATGAAGGAAATATGCCCTGAGAGGCAATAATAAAGTTGTTATTATGTATTCCTTGTATATGATAGATGTTTATTTTACATGCTATAATTGTATTGATAGGAAACATCAACACATGTGTGTTTAATAAACAAAAAGGGTTCCTAGTCATGCCTCTCTTATAGACTAGCTTATTGATTAACAAGATGATCAAGGTTTCCTGATCATGGACATTGGATGTTGTTAATAACAAGGTCACACCATTGGTGGAATGATGTGATGAACATTCATCCGAAGTATAGCATTACGATCAAGTCATTGTGTTTATATTGCTATAACATCATACGAAGTAATCTTTATCCTTAGACCATGAGATCATGTTAATTGTTAACACCGGAAGAGTATCTTGATAACATCAAACGTCACACCGTAACAGGGTGACTATAAAGATGGGTTCAGTGCTACGAAGGTGTTATGTTGAGGCTCATGGATCAAGAGTGGAATTTGTCAATCCAGATGACGGATAGATATACTCTGGGCCCTCTCGGTGATATCACATTAGGATAGCTTGCAAGCAAGTGATGTGATCACTAGAATGTTATATCACGGGAACGAGAAAAGACTGCATGTCGGTAACGAGATCAAACTAGGTATGGAGATACCGATGATTGAATCTCGGACATGTAATATATCGAGAGACAAAGGGATTTAGTTACAAGCGTTAAAGGTTCTCACGATCACAGGAGTCATCGTTGAATGTGTAGGAGTCAGTACGGATCTCCAGGTCCCGCTGCTGATTATTGATCGGAGAAGGGTCTCGATCATGTCTGCATTATTCGCGAACCGTATGGTGGCACACTTAAGAGTTACCGGACACCATTTTGGAGCACATATGTTTCAGACGAAAGAATTGCAAAGCGCAGGAATTGTTTCAATAGAAACCGGAAATTGTTTCAGGTGAAATTGCAGAAGGTGGTTCTGCATGTGATATTGAAATATTGCAAGGGGGTATATGTGAATGTTTGTTAATTAAAGTAATTAACAAAATTCTGAATAAATTTAATAAAAGAGTTTTTATTAAATGAGAGAGCATTAAATTTGGAAAAACTTAATGCATTTAAAGTGGAGACTTTAAAAGGGAATGTGAAGAGGCATTTTAATGTGGAGGAGTTACCACCACATGAATGGGGGAGGTGAGGGGTCACCCCCCATGCGCCGGCCATGGAGAGAGGGGGCACCCCCCTCCTCCTATAAAAGGCCACCCATTCCCTCCTTCATCCTCACACCTCCTTGTGAAGGATATCTCTTCCCCTCTAGAATTATTCCCCCATGGTCTCGGATTAGCGAGATACATGTTCCCGGTGGCATTTCGTCTGGAGGAGTTGCTGCTTCCGCTGGATCGCTAGAGCGAGGAGGTGGAGGTTGTCCGGTGGCTTGAACGTGTGTGTGAGTGCGGATGCGCTGCTGAGTTGTGGCGCTCGGACTTCCTCACGATCTTGAGATCGGCAACTGTATGACTACATCAACCACGAGTTCCTACTTGTTAACAAAGCTCGTTGTCTTCGAGGGTAAGTTCTCTATGGATGTATGTCCACCCGTTTGCTTTGTACCTAGTAGATAGATCTTGGCGTGTAGTTCACACCATAGGAAATTTTTTGTTTTCTATGCTGTGGACCCAACAGTGGTATCAGAGCCTGATCTATGCGTAGGTGCTTTGCACGGGTAGTACACATATGTTTATATGTGGGCGATGATGATCATGTTATTGCATCTTCTATGTACTTTGGATATTGGTGGCATAGTGGGATGAAGCGGCCCGGACCAACCTTACATGTCATCGTACATGAGACCGGTTCCACGACTGACATGCAACTTGTTTTGCATAAGTGGCTGGCGGGTGTCTGTCTCTCCTACTATAGTCAATATCTGATTTACAACGAGTTGCTAATAACTTGGTTATCCTCGTTGTGGTTCATGTTCGAAGGTTAGACAGGTTCTATCTCCGAAAGCCCTAAGCCACGTAAAACTTGCAATTGATAAATTAGAGGCGTCTAGTTTAGATCATTGCTGGCCTAGTGTTTTGATATGGTATTGTTGTAAGTAGATGTATAATAGATACTCTTACAACTCACTTAACGTGTAAGTTCCATAGACCTTGGCCTTACACACAAAGGAATGATAGAGATCATACCACGATGCAAATGATAGAGATCAAATGCATGGACCATATCACCTCACTTCACACATTAGATGTTAGCATCTTATATTGCTAGTTTGGCGCGTTTGGTAGCATTATAAGATGATCCCTCATTTAGATATCAAGATAAAATGTGTTCTTCCTTAAGTATGCACCGTTTTGTGGATCGTGTTTTGAGGCATCACGTGATGATCGGGTGTTTTCAACTCTACGCTTTCATACAACGGGTGTAAGACAGTTTTACACACGCAAATACTAAGGTTCTTACTTGACGAGCCTAGCATGTACAGACATGGCCTCGGAACACGGACCGAAAGGTTAAGCATGAGTCATATAGTTGATATGATGCCCATATAGATGCTCGCCTTTGAAGCTACACCGACTCACGTGATGATCGGACTTGGTGTAGTGGATTTGGTTCATGTAATCACCAAAAGGACACGAGGGATGTCGTTTTTGAGTGGGAGTTCATTAGTAATTTGGATTAGTTGAACTCAATCTATCAGAAACTTAGTCTAAATATACTTTACAAATTCTGTTGTAGATGGCACCACCTGCTTTTAATTTCAATGTGTTCATGGAGAAAGAGAAACTTGTTGCGAATGGTAGCAACTTCACCAACTGGGCTATGAATTTGAGGATTCTCCTCACTGCTGCATAAAAGCAATATGTGCTAGATGCGCCGCTAGGCCCCCCACCAGCTCCTGGTGCCCCTGACGAGGAAAAGAACGTCTATATAACTCGTCAGGAGGACCACAACTTAGTTCATTGCGGCATACTGTATGGGCTAGAGCCAGAACTTCGAAAGCGTTTCGAAAATGGCAATGCCTTTGATACCATGGGAGAATTGAAAATGATTTTCGATACCCATGCTATCGTAGAGAGTTATAATGCTACAGAAAAGTTCTTTAGCTGCATGATGGAGGAAAATAGCTCCGTTAGTGAGCACGTACTCAAAATGTCTGGGTACGCCGATAAGCTTGTGTCCTTGGGAATAACAATTCCCATTGACTTAGGCATACATCGTGTTCTCCAATCTCTGCCACCTAGCTACAAGAGCTTCGTGATGAACTATAATATGCAGGGCATGAAGAAGTCTCTTCCCGAGCTTCTGTCAATGCTTAAGACTGCAGAAGTGGAGATTAGGAAAGAACATCAAGTGTTGATGATCAATAGGACCACCGGTTTCAAGAAGGACAAGAAAGGCAAGCACAAGGGAAAGAAGGGTGGCAAGTCTGTTGCCACGCCTGAAAAGAAACCCCGAGCTGGCCCTAAGTCTGACACCGAGTGCTACTATTGCAAGGGGACTGGCCATTGGAAGCGCAACTGCCCCAAGTATTTGGCGGACAAGAAGTCCGGAAAGGCAAACAAAGGTATATGTGATATACATGTTATTGATGTGTACTTGACTAGTACTCGCAGTAGCACCTGGGTATTTGATACGGGATTGGTTTCTCATATATGTAACTCGGTTCAGGGGCTGCGGAACAAGCGACAACTAGCAAGGGATGAGGTCTCGATGCGGGTCGGCAATGGATCAAGAGTTGATGTGATCGCCGTCGGAACGCTGCCTCTCCATATGCCATCGAGATTAGTTATAAACCTAAATAATTGTTATTTGGTGCCTGCACTGAGCATGAACATTGTATCCAGATCGTGTTTGATGCAAAGTGGTTATTCATTTAAGTCTGAAAACAATGGTTGTTCGATTTATATGAATAATATCTTTTATGGTCATGCACCTATGTTGAATGGTTTATTTCAGTTGGATCTCGATAGTAGTATTACGCATATTCATAATGTTGATGCTAAAAGGATTAAACTTGATAATGATATATCTACATATATGTGGCACTGCCGTCTAGGTCATATTGGCGTTAAACGCATGAAGAAACTCCATTCTGATGGACTTTTGGAATCACTTGATTTTGAATCATTTGATACATGTGAGCCATGCCTTATGGGCAAGATGACTAGAACGCTGTTTTCCGGTTCAATGGAACGGGCGACAGATCTATTGGAAATCATACATACTGATGTGTGTGGACCAATGAGTATGTCGGCGCGAGGTGGATATCGTTATTTTGTTACTTTCACGGATGATTTGAGTAGATATGGGTATATCTATTTGATGAAACACAAGTCTGAAACTTTTGAAAAGTTCAAAGAATTTTAGAATGAAGTGGAAAATCATCGTAACAGAAAGATCAAATTTTTGCGGTCCGACCGTGGAGGAGAGTATCTTAGTTACGAGTTTAGCACACATATGAAAGACTGTGGAATAGTTTCACAACTCACGCCTGCCGGAACACCACAACGTAATGGTGTGTCAGAACGTCGTAATCGTACTTTATTGGATATGGTTCGATCTATGATGTCTCTGACTGACTTGCCACAGTCATTTTGGGGTTATGCACTGGAAACCGCTACATTCACTTTAAATAGGGCACCATCTAAATCTGTTGAAAAGACACCGTATGAATTATGGTTTGGAAACAAACCTAAGCTGTCATTTCTTAAAGTTTGGGGATGCGATGTTTATGTGAAGAAACTTCAACCGGATAAACTCGAACCCAAAGCGGAAAAATGCGTCTTCATAGGATACCCTAAGGAAACGATTGGGTATACCTTCTATCACAGATCCGAGGGCAAGGTCTTTGTTGCCAAGAATGGATCCTTTCTTGAGAAGGAGTTTCTCGCGAAAGGTGTGAGTAGTCGGAAGGTAGAACTCGAAGAGGTCATTGAACCTTCTCTTCATGGAATGGCGAGTGGCGCAGCACCGGAAGTTGTTTCGGAGTTGACTTCACCTGATGAAGAGAGAGCTAATGATATTGATCATGAAACTCCGAAAGAGGACACTACCGAACCTCGCAGGTCAAGCAGGACACGTGCAGCTCCTGAACTATACGGCAATCCTGTTATGAATTTCATGATTGATGAAATGGATGACCCCGCGACATATGAAGAAGCGATGATGAGCCCGGATTCCAACAAATGGCTAGAAGCCATGAAATCCGAGATGGAATCCATGTACGAGAACCAAGTTTGGAACTTGGTGGACTTACCTCATGACCGAAAGGCCGTTGAGAATAAATGGATTTTCAAAAGAAAAACTGATGCTGATGGTAATGTGACCATCTATAAGGCTCGACTTGTCGCAAAGGGGTTTCGACAAATTCAAGGAGTTGACTACGATGAGACATTCTCTCCCGTAGCGATGCTTAAGTCGGTTAGGATTATGTTAGCAATTGCTGCATATTTCGATTATGAAATATGGCAGATGGATGTCAAAACTGTGTTCCTCAATGGTAATATTGAAGAAGAGTTGTATATGATACAACCTAAGGGTTTTGTCAATCCTAAGGATGCTAATAAGGTGTGCAAACTTCAGCGATCCATCTATGGACTGAAGCAAGCATCACTGAGTTAGAATCTCTGCTTTGATGAGGTGATCAAAGAGTTTGGATTTGTCCAAACTTATGGAGAGGCTTGTATTTACAAGAAAGTGAGTGGGAGCAATGTGGCATTTCTAGTATTATATGTGGATGACATATTATTGATTGGAAATGATTTAGATCTTTTAAACAGTGTTAAAAGTTATCTAAACAGCAAATTTTCGATGAAGGACCTTGGTGAAGCTTCATATATATTAGGCATTAAAATCTATAGAGATAGATCAAGACGCCTAATTGGGCTATCGCAGAGTACATACCTTGATAAGATATTAAAGAAGTTTAATATGGACGGAAGTAAGAAGGGGTTCTTACCTATGTTGCAAGGCAAGACATTGAGTAAGACTCAAAGTCCGGCTACGGCGGAAGAAAGAGAGATCATGGATAAGATCCGCTATGCCTCAGCCATAGGCTCTATAATGTATGCCATTCTATGTACAAGACCGGATGTGGCACATGCTATTAGTTTGACTAGTAGGTACCAATCTGATCCAGGTTCGGAACACTGGATAGCGGTCAAGAATATCCTTAAGTACTTGAGAAGAACTAAGGATATGTTTCTTGTATACGGAGGTGAAGAAGAGCTAGTCGCTAAGTGTTATGTCGATGCTAGTTTTGACACTGATCCGGATGACTCTAAGTCTCAATCCGGATACGTATTTCTCTTGAACGGAGCAGCAGTTAGTTGGAGGAGCTCCAAACAACCTGTGGTAGCTGGATCAACAACGGAGGCAGAATATGTTGCTGCTTCAGAAGCGGCGCAGGAAGCAGTTTGGATGAAAGAGTTCATAACAGAACTGGGTGTGGTTGCCAGTGCGTTGGACCCGATGGTGATCTATTGTGACAACAATGGAGCCATAGCCAACGCAAAGGAACCAAGGTCTCACAAGAATTCCAAGCATATTAAGCGCTGGTTTCACTCCATCCGCGAACATGTCAAGGATGGAGATATAAAGATTTGTAAAGTGCACACGGACCTGAATGTAGCAGATCCGTTGACTAAAGTACTCCCTAGGGCAAAACATGATCAACACCAGAACTCCATGGGTGTTAGATTTATTGCTATGTGAACTAGATTATTGTCTCTAGTGCAAGTGGGAGACTGAAGGAAATATGCCCTGAGAGGCAATAATAAAGGTTTTATTATGTATTCCTTGTATATGATAGATGTTTATTTTACATGCTATAATTGTATTGATAGGAAATATCAATACATGTGTGTTTAATAAACAAAAAGGGTTCCTAGTCATGCCTCTCTTATATACTAGCTTGTTGATTAACAAGATGATCAAGGTTTCCTGATCATGGACATTGGATGTTGTTAATAACAAGGTCACACCATTGGTGGAATGATGTGATGAACATTCATCCGAAGTATAGCATTACGATCAAGTCATTGTGTTTATATTGCTATAACATCATACGAAGTAATCTTTCTCCTTAGACCATGAGATCATGTTAATTGCTAACACCGGAAGAGTATCTTGATAACATCAAACGTCACACGTAACAGGGTGACTATAAAGATGGGTTCAGTGCTACGAAGGTGTTATGTTGAGGCTCATGGATCAAGAGTGGAATTTGTCAATCCAGATGACGGATAGATATACTCTGGGCCCTCTCGGTGATATCACATTAGGATAGCTTGCAAGCAAGTGATGTGATCACTAGAATGTTATATCACGGGAACGAGAAAAGACTGCATGTCGGTAACAAGATCAAACTAGGTATGGAGATACCGATGATCGAATCTCGGAAATGTAATATATCGAGAGACAAAGGGATTTAGTTACAAGCGTTAAAGGTTCTCACGATCACAGGAGTCATCGTTGAATGTGTAGGAGTCAGTACGGATCTCCAGGTCCCGCTGCTGATTATTGATCGGAGAAGGGTCTCGATCATGTCTGCATTATTCGCGAACCGTAGGGTGGCACACTTAAGAGTTACCGGACACCATTTTGGAGCACATATGTTTCAGACAAAAGAATTGCAAAGCGCAGGAATTGTTTCAATAGAAACCGGAAATTGTTTCGGGTGAAATTGCAGAAGGTGGTTCTGCATGTGATATTGAAATATTGCAAGGGGCTATATGTGAATGTTTGTTAATTAAAGTAATTAACAAAATTCTGAATAAATTTAATAAAAGAGTTTTTATTAAATGAGAGAGCATTAAATTTGGAGAAACTTAATGCATTTAAAGTGGAGACTTTAAAAGGGAATGTGAAGAGGCATTTTAATGTGGAGGAGTTACCACCACATGAATGGGGGAGGTGAGGGGTCACCCCCCCATGCGCCGGCCATGGAGAGAGGGGGCACCCCCCTCCTCCTATAAAAGGCCACCCATTCCCTCCTTCATCCTCACACCTCCTTGTGAAGGATCTCTCTCCCCCTCTAGAATTATTCCCCCATGGTCTCGGATTAGCGAGATACATGTTCCCGGTGGCATTTCGTCTGGAAGGAGTTGCTGCTTCCGCTGGATCGCTGGAGCGAGGAGGTGGAGGTTGTCCGGTGGCTTGAACGTGTGTGTGAGTGCGGATGCGCTGCTGAGTTGCGGCGCTGGACTTCCTCACGATCTTGAGATCGGCAAGTGTACGACTACATCAACCACAAGTTCCTACTCGTTAACAAAGCTCGTTGTCTTCGAGGGTAAGTTCTCTATGGATGTATGTCCACCCATTTGCTTTGTACCTAGTAGATAGATCTTGGCGTGTAGTTCACACCGTAGGAAAATTTTTGTTTTCTATGCTGCGGAACCAACAACTTACTCATCAGAAGTCAAAGGCTCGTTGGGCTTCCGAGCTCTCCGAGTCATGGCCTTAGTAGGAGGCTTGGTGGCGGCCTTGTCTGCGGACTTCTTTCACCTCTTGGTTGTTTTAGAAGGTCCAGAAGAAGCAGCAGAAGCGGCCGCCCGTTTCTTTGACGCGGCTGGGACCGGCTCACCCGTGGCGAGAGGAGGATCTTCGTGGATCTGCCCAGCCGGGTTAGCTGAAGCCGGAAAGGCGTAAGAAATGGGTACAACGTCAAATGCTTCCATCACCTCAACGTCGGAATCATCTTCATCATGAGGCCAATCCCTTAAGGAAGAGAAGTTACCAGTGGGTCGCTTGGTTGCATCAGGGAACAGCAGGAACATCTCCTGATCCGGCTCCTCCTCGTCCGAGGCAAGTCGATCCTTCGCCCATTTGAGGGAAGGCTCGGTGCCATCTTCGAGGGTTTGCTGAAGGAACAACTAAGAAGGAAATACAAAAGGATCAAATAAAAAATATACTCTGACATAGGATATAACTCAGAAAAAGATTGAATCACGAGATTTACCGTAGGAGGAGGCTTGGCCCGGGAAGAATGCTCCAATCCCCACTCCCAATCAGTGGAGAAGTCCTTGTCTGCCGTAAAAAGGGCCTTGACCCGGCGGAATATCTCGGTGTTGTTCAGTTCAAAGGAAGAAGTCCGGTTGGGGTCAAGTCGCCATCTCATGTGGCAAAGCTTGTGTGTGCGCTTCTGGAGAGGGGAGATCCGGCTGCGGATGAAAGTGATCATCGTGTCCTTGTTGCGCAGCCCCAAATCCTTCAGCTCCTTGAACCGCTTGTTGACTTGATTCGCCAAGACGGTGGGTTTCTTGGAAACCCGGTCCCACAAATCCGGATTAGGAGGACCTGGAGCATAGGGGCGCAGCCGGATCAAATCTTCATCGGTGCCATTTCTGACATAGAAGAAAGTTTGGGCCCAGTCCTTGTAGGAATCAAGCCCCGTGACCCGGGGAAAGACGGATTGTTTCCGGGGAGAAATAGAGGCAGCTCCGAATTGTGTCAGATGTTTGTCCTCCGGACCAAGTAGTTTATTCAGAATCACGTTCCTTCGTAGACCGAAGAACCGGATCCAAAGCTCTTTAGTGGGCCACAGACCGACATATCCTTCTATGGTGGAGGCGAAGGAAGAAAGGGATGTGATGGCATTCGCCGGGAGATGGTGAGGTTGAAGTTCATAGATATTGAGGAAGTCATGGAAAAAATCGCTCACGGGTAGGCCGAAGCCACGCTGAAAGTGAGAGAGGAACACGACGAACTCACCCGGATTGGGTGAGGGAGCGAGCTCCTCGGAGGCGAGGCGGCCAGTCACGCCCTCGGGGATGCGGCGGGTGCGGTAGAGCCAGTCCAGGTCGTCCTGGCACACCCAGGAACCGACCCAGGCACCACGCTCCGTGTTTTCCGCCCCTCCTTCATCTCTTCTTCAGCGACAGCGAGCTCCTCTTCGGTCATATCTAGATCCCTGTCCTCACCGGCCCTATCAGAGGTGGGAGGCAGATACTTGGACTAGCGCGAACCCGTGACGGTGGAGCTGGGCGGGAGCGGCAGCGAGGCAGGTGCAAGAAAGCACGGAGCGGCAGCGGCGCTGCTGAGCAGATGCGGCGGTGGCGGTGCTGTCGCTAGGAAGAAGAAGAGGCAGAGGGGCGCGAGAAGGGGAAAATGGCCAAGGGGCGCGCCCCTCCCCTATTTAACCACGCCCCAGCGGGGGTAGTGGGATCGTGCGAGGCCACACGGTGTGGTCGTGTATCTGCCGGGTCAGCCAATCAGAGGCGAGCCACAGGAAGGGCCACAGAGCACAAGGGATCCCACGACGCGATGTGGTGATATAGTTAACGAGGAGGCAGTCGCGACGTGACGTGTGCAACAGTAACACCTGACAATAAGTGCAATAACTGGCGCATGCCCTTAAAATGAGGCAAGATAATGATTACCCTCCACATGGGACGTGGGGAAGCATACGAGAGAAGGAAGGATAACCTGGAAAATTAGAGGGTGCCCCAGCCTGCGAGTGAAAACTCGGAATGTGCCAAAGGAAAGTTAGCCCATGAAATCCGGGCTATGAGGTAACTCGGAAAAGGGAGCAAAAGGCTCGGTAAATTGAACATGTCGTGGCCTTGGCGGCTGAAGCTGCTAAGACCGCACCAGCTTCGGGGACTAATGTTGGGGGGATACCCCCGGGTAGGGTCACGCTGGGGTATAAAGGTCGTGTTAGCCGAGGTACGGCAAGGTCAAAGCGAATGCTGGCCGAGTCACCTCAAGGTTGGCCGACTTATGGAGTAACCCAGACCAGAGGATGTCCACCTAACTGAGTCCCGGCTAACGTATGCCGTATGCTGGCAGGATTTATGTAACTTGTATGCAGGTACCCGCGTGGCCGGATTAACCAGGCATGATCCGGGTTATATCAGGCTTGCAAGAGAAGGAAGGTATCTCGCTGGTCAAAAGGTGGTCACTATACACTGGAGCATGAGCGAAGAAGACAGAGGGAAGGACCACCGAGGCGTGGCCGACAAGGGTGACGCGCCTTGTGTCGGATGACGCTGGCGTTGTAGAGGCTTATGTAGCCTCTGCATAGCTTACGATGGCAAAAGGTGACCCATTCGGTTTGCTATTTTGGGAAGAGGCGTATTCCCAAGAATATGCCTCCACGTATGCCCTAATTGGAGACCTAGCCTCCCCTTTATAAGGAGCGCTAGGGCCTCTGTAGAAGGGGTTGGCATTTGAGTAGTTGGTTCCTTGGAGATAGGTAGTGGTGAGAGTAAGAGAGCTCCTTCTTCCTCCTCTCCCCAATACAGCTCAAGGAGCATTTGTAAACCTTGTGAACCTAGTGAATACAAAGCATCTATGTGTGGAATCACCACACTATCCCTACCTGGATTCCTCTAGTGCATATTGGCCCCACATTTAGCCTATCCATGGCATCTGCCATGACACCACCACGACAAGAGCCACGCGAGTAGACCTCTAAACTACTGGTTGTATCTCCACGAAAGCACGAGCCGACAAGCAGCATAATAATTTATTCTCTATCAGTGATGGAAGAAGATCGACAATACAATACCAAATTAACAAGTCAGTGAATTTATCCGTCTGACCAGTGAGAGCCGACACGAGTGGTCAGCAGCTTATTCATGGTATTGCCGACAAGTATGCAATGGAGGGGTCCTCATAGTGCGTGTTTAGATACGTGGGGTAAGGCAGAGAGTGGGCGGGTACGAGGTAACATGGCTTACCCAGGTTCAAGTCCCACAACGGTGGCGGAACTCTACTCCTACTATAAATACTATAATGCCAGTACGCTGAGTTACAGAGATAGGTTCGCTGTGCAAGGTGTTGCAAGCTGTACGTAGCAATTTGATAGGTTGTGACCTAAAGGCTCCCACATGTTTGGTTTATAAAGGCACCAAAACCTAGGGTTATAGGGAAAGGTCCTTGCCGGACAAGGTAAAGAGTCCTACACTAATACGAACTAGTCTTTCGTGTCTTGCACTCCAAGGCTCCGAGTATGTCGGTGACTCCTGCGTAGCCTTCCTTCATCCGACATGGGCCTCCCTTCTGGATCCATCTAACTAGGCCACCCAGTAGGCCATAGGCCTTGCTACCAACTATGGGCCACCCGGGTTATCCAGATTAAGGATGTGCTATGGTCATACCCATTTAGGATATCCCCAACAGTAGCCCCTGGAGGACTTCGAGATCTTGCGCCATCTTGCTTATTAATCTTGAATGCTCCGTATATGTGATGCTGGCAATTTGTCAAGCAATATCTCAAAGGTCTCCCAAACAACCCTGCAATCCTCTTCGGCTTCGCAATGTAGCCGGAGATTCCGTCAGTCTTTATTTCCAGAGCCGGACAATCTCTGCCTTCGATGGAATCTTCAGACGTGACTCTTCACTACAACTGTCAGGAGGATGACGTTGGATACATCCTACGCTACCTCAAAACTCACAAAAGGTAGGGAATTAATCATTAGCTATTTTTACACGCGTGAAATCCAAAACGGTAAAGCGAAAAAGATAGAGGATGTGGCAAAATTACCGTGCACGCTCGTCTCCACGTCGGCAGACCATGTGTTAGATTCTCTACATCTTGATGTTGAGAAAAGTCGACCTCTCAATATTTGTCTCTCATGGGGACTTGATGGAGGGAACTACTTGTTGGTAGACGGAGGCGTGCTAGCACTTACAGTGACTATAAAGCTGTTGGCACCCCTTATGTATCAACTTGGGAAACCGAGGAAACTCACGGAACACTATCCATGCCATGGGATACGTCCTACGGGATTACGTCCCTTAATAGCACAGTAATTTGATTGATGTCGATTTCTGACTGTTGTGGTTATGAGGATGATGTGAGTAGCGGTTGTTGCCTATTCGTCCAAATACGGAGTTCCTCCCACATATTCATAGTTCAGAATGTTCATGATGATAATCTTTATCTTAAATATTTACAATGCTAGTGGTGTATCTGCTACTCCCTAAGAATGCTTTTTCCCTACTGCAGTTCCAATCTCTCTTACATACGCGATACTTACTTTCTGTACTCATTTGTTTATTACTTTATTATTGATCTTATACCCAAAACCCAAAAACACCTTTTTACACAATACTCGTATTTTATGTTGTTACTTAGAACTTTATCTAGCATTTCCATTGCAATATTTATTTCAAGAATTATTAGACTTTAGACTCCTGCTCCCTGTGGGATCGATATCTTTATTTCGAAACTAGCTACAAACGATCTGTGCACTTGTAGTCAGCAACGCGCAGTTGCAGAATCTATGAAGCACGTCACTTGATGCAGTGCAGTCCTCACGATCCGATCATCGAAGTGTTGAACGTACAACACCTCTGCTAGTATCCACACGTACGAGAGGAGCATCGGCCGTGGACTGCTAGGTCCGGTACGACAGCTAGATGAACTGGACTCGGGCTAGGGTTTCCAACGCTTGGAATGACCTATCGTACCTTGTATCTAGGTATGTGTGTCCCAGTATATATAGGGAGTAAAAGTGGGCTCCACTCATTTGTGACCCATTCACTAAAGCCCATATTAGTCACTATGAGTCCAACTCATTGAATCAGTCCGTATCTGATTTGGGTCCAACCCAAATACATTTCCGGTTCATGTCTAACCCAAACTTTCTTCTGCTCTTAAGTGTGTGACCCGGCAGACTCATGGTGACTCGGACACGATCCTAGTCTCACTCTTGATCGATCAGTCGGTAGTGGCTCCTAGCAGAACATGTTGACTCCCAAGTACCAAAGAGTCATGGCGACATTCCTTCCAATGAGACTTTCGTCTAAGTCCATTTTGCCTCACGATATACCTTGTCGAACTACAGGTGAATAATCTTCATCCCTAAATGGTATGACTCTCTTCTCCATTAGAGATAAGTGATGCATCTGACTAACTCTTAGTCGACCGCCTCGGTTAACACTTAACCGAGTCATGCACGGCCATGCTTTATGAATCATATCTTCCGAGAGGTCCCAGAGAATATCTCTCCATTTGGAGGGGAAAAATCCCATCTTGGTCATCCACATCATGCAGCTTGATTCTCAGAAGGCCCGAACTTTGCCTTTATAACTGCCTAGTGATGGAACAACGTTTGACAGAACCTAAGTTGGTGATCCTCAACTCGTATTGTGCAATAACCTCAGGTCTAAGGATTACATTGATTGAGACATACAAAAGGAGACTTGTTCATTGTATCTCAATATGGGACAATCCGACTCGCTAAACTCTTTAGCCGAATCTGTGTAAGTCGGAATAACATCACCATGCCCATGACAAGTGGAACTGAGTCATCAGTCGACTTTCACATTAGTCTAAGTTGTGTGTCCAGCACAACTTCAATGACCAAGGAAAACTAGTATGAACAACATGAATATATAGTTCCACAATTGAATCACATATTCAATAATTAATATCAGTAGTTCATATAAGGACAATAACTTTATGAATACATTGGGAATACCATCATACATGACTGCCTCTAGGGCTTATTCCCAACAGTCTCCCACTTGCACTAGAGTCAATCATCCGACATCACATGTCTAGGCATCCAATGCCCATAGCTCTTAGGTGCGCCTCATGCTTCGGCTATGGTAGCAGCTTTGTCAACGAATCCGCAATATTTGCATCCGTGTGTACCTTGCATAACTTGATATCACCTTGATCCATGAATTGGCAAATCAGGTGGTACCGCATGAGTATATGTTTGTTCTCCTGGTGTTGTCTAGGTTCCTTGGCTTGTGCTATAGTACCATTGTTGTCACAATACACATCTAATGGATTAGACGAGCCCTGAACCACACCAATATGCATGAGGAAATTCCTCATCCAAATGGCTTCCTTTGCTGCCTCGGTTGTAGACATAGACACATTCTCTTTCTTGGAACTCTTCGAGCTCACAACCCCTCTATTTATAACAAACACATATCTGGATTGCGAATGAGAATCATCTGAGTCAATGAGATAACTCGCATCCATGTAACCCCTTACATTGATTTCATCCTCACCTCCATAAACTAGGAACATATCCTTAGTACTTCTCAAGTACTTGAGAATATTTTTAGACACTTCGCATCATCCGAGTCAGTGAGATAACTCGCATCCATGTAACCCCTTACATTGAGTTCATCCTCACCTCCATAAACTAGGAACATATCCTTAGTACTTATCAAGTACTTGAGAATATTTTTAGCCACTTCCCAGCGGATTTCTCCAAGGTTAACATGGTATCTTCTCACAACACTTAGAGCATAGGAAACATCCGGCCTTGTACAAATCATAGCATACATGATGGATTTGACTGCTGAAGCATACGTAATCGCACTCATCTGACTTTGCTCATCAGTTGTCGAAGCACACTAAGTCTTGCTATGTTTTACACCATGGGACATTGGTAAGAAACCGTCCTTAGACGATTCCATGTTGAACTTCTTCAACACCTTGTCCAAATAGGTACTCTGACTCAATCCAATGAGCCCCCTAGATCTATCTCTATAGATCCGGATTCCTATTATGTAAGTCGCCTCACCCAAGTCATTCATTGAAAAACTCTTTTCCAATGATTCCTTGGTTTCTTGCAACATGTGGACATCATTTCCAATCAGTAATATGTCATCCACATATAAGATCAAAAAGTTTACTTTGCTCTCAATGAACTTCTTGTATAAGCAAGAATCATGATCACTTTTGATGAAGCCAAACAATTTGACTACCTCATCAAAGTGAATCTTCCAACTCCGAGATGCTTGCTTCAACCCATAAATGGATTTCTGAAGCTTGCATAACATATCAGCATTATATGGATCGACAAAACCCTTGGTATGTATCATATACATGTCCTCGGTTAAATTTCCATTAAGGAAAGCCATCTTGACATTCATCTACCATATCTCATAGTCAAAATAGGATGCTATAAATAACATGATCCGAATTGACTTAAGCATCACTACGGGTGAAAAAATCTCATCGTAGTCAACTCCTTGAACTTGTCAGAACTCCTTCACGACAAGCCCTACTTTATAGACAGAAACATTTCCATCCATATCAGTTTTCTTCTTAAAGAACCATTTGCACTTGACGGGTCTTGGACCGTCTGGCGAATCAACCAAGTTCCAAACTTGATTTTCATCCAAGGACTTTAACTCAGATCTCATGGCTCCAAGCCATGACTCAGAATCGAATCCCACCATTGCTTCTAAATAAGTTGTCGGCTCATCACTGTCCAACAGTAACACATAATGAACATTTCGCAATCTGGCGGATCTCTGTGGTGCAAGTACAGGTGCTGGCTCAGCTACCACGATCGTCTCAACCTCCAAGGCTTTTGTCGATGCGCTACTAGCTGGTTTATCACGAATTTCTTCGAGCTGCACCATACTCCCACTGACTCCCCGATTGAGAAACTCTTTCTAAAGGAATACACCGTTCCAAGCGACAAACGCTTTGCCCTCTTCTCAGTTGTAGAAGTAGTAGCCCAAGGTTTCCCTCGGATACCCCATGAAAGTACACTTATCTGACTTAGCCGTGAGCTTGTCTGACTGAAGTCGCTTGACAAATGCTTCACAACCCCGAATATTAAGAAAAGAGATACTCGGCTTCTTGCTAGTCCACATCTCATGCGGTGTCTTCTCTACCAACTTTTATGGTACTCTGTTTAGTGTGAACGCTGCAGTTTCTAGACAAAACCCCCAAAATGATAAAGGCAAATATGTCTAACTCATCATTGATCGTACCATGTCCAACAAGGTCTGATTCCTCCTTTCCGACGCACCGTTTCTCTACGGTGTTCCCGGAGGAGTGAGCTGGGGAACTGTTCCACAATTCTTCAGATGGTCATCCTACTCATGGCTCATGTACTAACCGCCTCGGTTCAACCGAAAAACTTTATTTTCTTTCCAATTTGATTCTGTACCTCATTATGGAATTCCTTGAACTTGTCAAAGGCTTCCGACTTATGTTTCATCAAGTATATATATCCATACCTACTCAAATCATCAATGAAGATAATCAAGTAGTCATAACCACCTCTGGATGTCGTACTCATTGGGCCACATACATCACTATGTACTAGTCCCAATAAAAAGGTCGCCCCTTCACAACTCTTTGCAAAAGGTGTCTTGGCCATCTTGCTGAGTAGGCAGGATTCACATGTCTCGAACGACTTCAAGTCAAACGAAGGTAGCAGTCCATCATCATGGAGCTTCTTCATGCGTTTCCAACTTATATGACCAAGCTAACAGTGCCAAAAGTAAGTCATATTCAGATCATTTCATTTCAACCTGTTGGAGATTTGTCCCGCGAAGAAACTAGGGTCCAACGATCCGTTGGTTCGTGGGGGGCTGAAAATGCGATTCTAAGGGAACTCAATGATGGCGATGACGATAGAGCAAGCACACGACATAGAGATGACACCAGGGTTTTTTACCCAGGTTCGGGACCCTCGTGAGGAGGTAAATCCCCTATTCCTGCTTTGTTTGTATTGCTCGTGTGCTTCGCGAGGGTATAATGGAGGACGAAAGTCTAGGGTTTTAGATCTCAAGGATCGATCCCTTCCAAGGTAGGAGAAGGGATCCTTATATAGGGTGGCGTCGGACCTCTTCCCCCAGTCGATGGGCAGGAAGGGTCTCCACAGTGTCGTTCCCCAGGTCCTAGTCTACAAGGCTACTTTTGGTGGACTAGGTCTTAAACTATTGGCGCTCCTCCGTCTGCTGGTAAAGCGGCCTTCCCTTTTTCCTTTTTCTTTGTTCGGCACCACTAGCTGTCTCCTTAACACTCAAACGCAAGGTCAAGTGCCTACCATGCTAAGGTCGACTGTCCTTCTGCTGCAAGAAAGGATGGGTGGACTAGATCTTCCTTTATTGAGGCGAACAGTGGGAACGCAGTGACCATGCCCCTTGTCATGACCTGGCCCGCCCGCTGACTTCTTGGTGAGTTTACCGAAAAGCTCCGGGTATGCTTCGAGGCCTTCGTGGGTGGGCTCTGCGGATGCTCTCGCTAGGGAGGGCATCGCCTCACGAGGCGGACCCTTGCAAGGACTAAACCGGTTGCGCCTATCTCTAGAGGTGCCGAAGCCTCTCAGGGGAAGTCGCCTAGAGGCATTGGGGACCACCAACCGTAGGGACCTGGCACCCTGGTTGCCAGGGCCCTGACAGTAGCCCCTAGCCGTTTGGCCTGTACGTGGACTTTCTTGGACTCGAAGGGGAAAACGGCCTAGGACGGTTAGTGGGTCACGGGGCTTGCCCATGTAATCAAGATCCTGCCACGCCCTCATCTTGACTGCAGATTTGAAGCGCCCGCGAGCTCTTAACCGCTAGACTCGGGTGCATCGCCCCCACCTTGGGTGTTGTTCCCATGATGCGACAACGCATGTGACCCTTGAAGTTATACCCCGTGCATGGGGCTGCGACATGTCCTTTCAGCCGACCCCCTTTATACCGAGGCGTGAACGCGTGAGTTCTACTCTTCGCCTTTGTTCCCCCTATTTCACCACATGTTCGTGTGAAACCCCCATTCTCCTGGATGCCATCCCATTTCTCCCTATCGTTGTGATAGGCAAGGCCGACATGCCCGAGGGTGAGGGCTCTGGCCGTTGTCTCACCAGCAGAGGAGGCAGCTCCCCTCGCGAAGCGCGACCGTGGTTGCCCGCGTGGGACTGGAAGAGGGAGGCGCGGGGGTCGTGGCGCGGGCCCCGGGGTCACCTCACCCTTGGTCATGGAAGCGTTGGCTGGCAAAGCTCCGATAAGACGCGCACATGGGAATCCCCGTGGGAGCGGCCGCGGCCGGCACAAGGTCCGACGCCGAGCCCAAGCCTCCAGTGGCGATCGGCATGCAGCCCCCTCTGGTGGTGATCAATATAGAGGACGACCCCAGGCCTTCTCAAGTGATCGTCTTCATCATTATTCTCAGTAACTCCGACTGGTTCGTCAAGGTGAGGCTTCCTTCTCGCTCTGCCCGCGGGGTTATGGCGGATCTTCCAGAGGAGGTGGAGCTGCGGCAGTCTGGTGGGCACCAAAGGTGGCGGGTGATTATGGAGACCCTTCCGCCTGATGAGATGTACCTCTGCGATAGTTGGAATCAGTTCCTCGTCACTCATCGCATCCGGCGCGGTTCCATTTTGTGGTTCTGCTATGTCGGTGGGAGGGACTTCTCTGTTTTGGTGTTCGACACCCTACTGTGCCGGGTGTCCTACCAAGAGTACCTCCCTTGAGGAGGCGAGGCTAGGGCCGCTCCGCGTCCGCCGCCTTGCCCCTGGGGTCACGGTTCTTTTGCTAGCGTAAGTGTAGCATCTTTTAGTATTCGGTTCCCGTGTTAGGCCTGTAAGGAAGACTTGCCATAGATGTTTGTAAGCGGATCCCCGCGCTTGATATATCTCCCTTCGCATGTTTTTGTTGTGATGCTTGGGGTCTTGGCGCTCATGTCGGGGAGCTAGCTCGGCGAAGCTAGCCACGTCCGGTGGTCTTGCCCATGGTTTGGCATCAGGAGGGGGAGCTCATGGAGACCTCGCCTAGCTGAGTGACCTCCGGGGGGTGACCTTAAGGGATAGTGCCCTCTCTAGGCACCTCTGGCCAGGGCCCCTGCCTGTTGTACTGGGATTCGTATGTGGTGGCTCACGAGGGGTCTCTGTGAGTCCCCGAGCCCGGCAGTTTGGGCGGAGCGACCCTTTAGAGGCTTACACGTGTTGTTGATTCGAGCCTCGCAGGGGGCGTTCCACTGCTTGGGAGTTCCATCGCTGGTGATGCGACTTGTTGATGGGCCCTCGTGGTCCCCTCACGAAGCCTCTCGAGGTGGTGACCATGAGCAGCGAGGGAGGTCCTGCAACGGGCTTGTGCGGTGAGTTACGAGCATTCAGAGTCATTCATGAGGTAACTTAATGCCACGGCTGGGCGATAAGTCCAGGGCTCAGCGTACTAGGCCATGTGATCTCCTAGCCGCCTGAGGGACAAGAGCCTCACGAGACATGCTGCCAACCTCTCGAGGGGAAAGTCGTCTGGCTAGCACGAGGATTTTGATTTTGTAGAGTTCGGAAACCGTTGGTGAGGTGGCTCACAGCCGCGGGGCGGGTCATGAGCTCAGATCTTGACACTTTGGATACTGAAGGATTTAAGACATGGAGGGACAGTGCCTCACAAGGCGTCACGAGGGAGAAAGCTAGGTCAGGAATTGTGGGTGAGTTAACTCACAGCCGAGGCATGGGCCGTGAGTTTAGAGCTCGACCCTTTAGGCCCTGATGAGTTTAGGCCGCGTCGGGGCAGTGCCTCACGAGCCGTCGCGAGGATAAAAAATGGTTCCAGAACCATGGGTTAGGTAACTCAAGGCCGAGGAACGGGCCATGAGTTTAGATCTCGACACTTTAGGTCCTGACGAACTCAGTCCGTAGAGGGGCAGTGCCTCACAAGCTGTCACTAGGATAAAAACTGCGTCAGAAACCATGGGTGAGATAACTCACAGCCGAGGAACGGGCCGTGAGTTTAGGGGTCGACACTTTAGGTCCTGAAAAGCTCAGGCCGCGGAGGGGCAGTGCCTCACGAGCTATCGCTAGGATAAAAACTGGGTTAGGAACCGTGGGTGAGGTAACTCACAGCTGAGGAATGGGCCGTGAGTTCAGAGCTCGACACTTTAGGTCCTGATGAGCTGCCCCGTAGACCTTGTCAGGAGTGGGCCATAGGGAAAAGTACACACTGCTAGAGGTCCGTACACGTGCCACACGAGGATCTCAAGCACTAGGAACTGTGGGCGAGGTGACTCATGTTTGGGACTATCCCGCGAGTTTAGATCTCGACGCTTTAGGCTCTTATGTTGACGAGGGATTGACCCGGTGAAGTCTACCGTCCCCATCCCCCGCTCGTGCGGTGTGTGTGAGGGAAATCTGGCGGCATGTTTTTTTGAGAAATGCTTTTTCGAGGAAAAACCAGATAACCAAGCGTGCACGCAGAACAAGATCCAAAAGGGCGCCGGCAGTACAGGCTTATTACAATGCCACCATGGCCTGCACAGGGTCTTATGAGAGATGAAACCGTAAGGGATGAGGGTTTTTCGGGGGTCACCTTCAAAAATTCGTGGAGTTAGGCTCGCCGTTCGGAGAGGTTTGTCCACCTTCCAACAGCCCGGTCTGTTGGCTTATCCAGTAGTTCAGCCGCCGTCATGACGGCAGCTGGCGCGTTGGGTGCAGACCATAGGGAAGTTCGGATCCCCCAGGCAGTCACCGTCCTCGGAAGGTTCCACATCCCTCGTGAGGACGGGCAGGGGCGGTCCTGAGCTCCTCTTGAGGTCGTGGGCGTCGACCGCGCCCTGTCCCTCATGAGGCAGGAACAGAGCGGCCACTGCCCTCTTTGCCATGGCGTTGTCTTGGGCCATCATTTGCTTCCTCCTGGTGGAGCCCCAGACATAGTCCAGGGCATCGACATATATCCTCAGGGTAGGTGGCAGTCGCGGTCTTGTAGGCGTTCTCAAGGGAGTGCAAGGCTTCTACCTCGTTGCAACGGACCGTGATGACTCCGCCATTGCCTCCAGGCTTCTACCTCATTGCAACGGACCCATGAACTTGCCCAGCATGGGGTAGCCGAGGATGATGTTGTACGGGAGGTTGATGTGCGCCACGTCGAAGTCGATGAGCTCGGTGCAGTAGTTGTCACGCGTCCCGAACATGATGGAGAGGCGCACCTTCCCGATGGGTATGGTGTGCTGGTCATGCTGGAGAACGGCATGGTCGGCATCAGCCTATCGTATGCCACCTTCTGTTGGGAAAAGTCTCGGTGGAGATCACATTTAGGCTTGAACCTCCATCTATGAGGGTCTTCGCAACCGTGATGTTGTTGATGGTGGGGGTGCAGATCATGGGGAGAGTGCCCACAGGCCTGGTGGTGACGGGGTGGCCACTGGCATCGAAGGTGATGGCGCACTGGGACCACTTGAGATTCGGCGATGGGACTCCCGATCTGGTAGTTGCGACCTTGCGAGTGAGTAGATTGAAGTGTCGGTTGGATGTCGGGGCCTGGGAGCCACCAAGTATGCAGGCTATGGCACCCTGCGGCACTTGGTAGCCCCTAGGATAATCGGCATGCCCCTCTCCTGGCAGTGAGGGTGTTGTTGCACGGTGTTGTCTTGGTGGCCTGCCAGAGGAGCGTCGCGACTGCTGAAGTTATTGTTCCAGCTGTCATCGCCGCGAGTGCCTCCGTTCTGGCCACCTCGCTCGCGGCCCAGCCTCCCATTCCTCTGGCTGCTACGCAGGTCACTTTGAGGACCGGAACTTTACTTCCAGACCCCCCTGTGTTTATTCGTCAATCCCAAGATCAATGTTGACGACACAGCGAAATTTATATCATTGCAGACGTACAAAAGTAATTTATTATAAAGTCTGGATAACAACATAGTAAAATGTCTAGTGACATTTATTACATCTAGAAAGCACAACGGAAATATAAAACACGTGGTGACTCCGTCTCAGCCACATGCAGTCGATGTAGTCCACGAGGCCTCACTCATCAGCGTCATCATAGTAGTCGTCTTCTTCTCCATAGTACTCTGAAGTATCAACAAAAGCATTTCCATGAGAAAAGAACGTACTCAACATACCCCCTCATGGGAGACCTACAATATATATGGGAGGCTTCAAAGGAAGGTTGTATGGTTCTTTTGCATAAAAGCCAATTTTATTTGAAATACGATAATATATTTGATCAAAGCGGTTTTAGCCGAAAACATGTTTTTGTATTCAATGAAATATTTCTCATCAATGTGATTGTCCAAGACAATTCACATATCCATAAGATTTTAGAAGTAGAATGGAGGCAAAGAGGAAAGTAGCAAGACAAGTTCCCGTATATCAAGAAAGATTCATGTGTCGTCCATGACCGTGGACATGACTATTCGAATAGGTTTACACTATGCAGAGGTTGTACACTTTTCCCACACGACATAATCCCGCCTTGTTGCCCACCAGTGGCCCCTGGTTTAGTACACACCTATTGGTGTACCGGTAGAGAGATTGTGACAAGGTCTTTTAGCTAGATCCCCCAAAGATGTGACGAGCCCACCAGGTATGGCGCATGGAACTAAGAGTATTTCCCCAAACCGGTCCTCCCATCTGTGCCGAAGGCTCCCCCGCAGGCAGACACCTTATCAGCGGTACGACGACATAGACACCTAAGGATGACTAACCTACTTGACCAAGCCAGTGTCCATTATAGCATGTGGTTGTACGGTGGTCACAATCTTTAAATCCAAGACTTATTAGGCCCTCATGCGGCACGGATGACGGATTTCTCCCTCCAACTAGTGAAGGGCAGCCAATTGTTCCATCCTTGGATCCAGCTGTCGCCCGCTCCAGTATTTAGACGGTAAGTTTTACTCAGAGTAGAATAGAGTAGAAGAAGTAACAACGGCTAACCAGCCTAGCTCAACAAGTTTCAAAAGGTGTGTGTGACCCGAAGGTCATCCAATTCCTCCAAGAGGCAAGATAGAATATCCTATATATTATTGAGCATGGTAAGCAATTCTACTCTACTAGGATTACTATATAATCTCTACTCAGGATATCAAGTATATGGGGACAAGCAGATCAAGTTGTGTATGTCAATCGACACGAATAAAATAGCGAGTATATTTGTAAAACAACAAAATAATATGGCCATTGTAAAACATGGGATACATCATGATCAAAGATGGGGCATGCCTTCGTTGATGAATCCTTCTTCTTCAGTAAGTTGATTATGTCCATGACCAAACTTGTCACCCCTATTCGTCCTAACACTAGCAAATGACAACCAAATAAATACCAACACAATAAATACCAAATTAAATACAAATCAGAACGAATGTATAAGTTGGTGTAGAATAGGACATAGAACAATTTGGTAAGAATCGAGGAAGTGAGTTGTAGTAACTCGAATATGAATCAATCGAATGTATATCTAGGATTCTAGGATGCTAGGATAGATTATCTCAACATAATTTTGTGATAAGATATATGGGTAGGCTTGCTAGGTTTAGACGGCTCGAGGTATATTGGTTGGTCTACCGTTCTAAACTAATAATAACATGTTAGGAAAATATATGTTTTTGATATGACCCCTATACGTGGTTTAGTCTTAGTATGCCATGCATAAACATTCCATCGAATATTGTAGAACTACTCATGTGATAGAAATGTAATGAAATAGTTATCATATGCTCACATTATACAAACAAGTAGCAAGAACAATTCATGACTTGAATATAACAATACCACTATATCTAAAGAAAATAGGTATAACTACATATCTATCACAAATTTTATACATACGATAACAAGCACATCCACACTTGAATATGAACCAAGTAAAACAATCTTGACAGTAGCATGGCATCAAAACAACCACTAATAGGGTGTGCTAACAAAATATTTATAGGCTAAATATTCAAAACGACGAGCAATAGGCAACAAATAAATCCTACAATTATTCTACTCTAGAAGCATGCTGAGAAAATAGTATTAATTAAGGTTAAAAATAACCTAACATGTTAAACTAGTTAGCATATATACTAGAAAAGATACACTGTAAGACAATAATTAAATCTAGCAATTACCCATAGCTAAACATGTGTGAGCAGTGCAAAAGAATTCAGGGAACGAATCATCTAAGTTACCAAGCACGTGTAGACGAATCGGTATGCAAACTAGCAGATGGCAATCAGTACACGATGATACAACGAATTCAAACTAGACAAACACCGAAACTTAACTAGCTAGAAGCAGTGCAAACAGTACACTACGCAGATGCAATACACGGACATGATCTCTTTTCAAAATAGGTTGCTAAACTTGAACATATATATACAGCTGTGTTTCTAAATATATTTGGAAGCTTTTCTATATTGTTCTTGCGCTCAACAGACATGTACACGGTGGTCTAATGCGCCCGTGCCACTAGATGGCATTCGGTTCACCGGCAACACGGCCAACTATAAAATTACAACCCGAAACCATGTCTAGGAGGTAGATCGCATCTATTATAATGTGTGGGTGCAAAGAAATCTGAAGGTGTTCACCAAATGCGACGTAAATGTCCGATGAAGTAGATGAACCGAACTGACGGAGTGGCAAAGTACGTCCTAAATGATCAACTTCTTCAGCTCCTGGTTCCCTCGATCATCCATTCTCCTCCTTGTGCTGGTGGTGGCGTGGCAGCTCAGTTCCTCGTCACCGGAGCTACCATGAATGCGTGCAGCATCCAACGATGCCCAGGGAGCTCTCCAAAATGGAACCGGGATACCTAAAGTCTGTGTGGTTGTGTAGAATAGCAGCAGCATTCTACGGACATTGTACTGGGATTAATAGGGGCGAGTGATGGCATCAGTTTATGCTGCGTTTATGGTATTGATGGCTGTGGGTTTTCAAGTGCGTGTGTGTGTGGAGGAAGGCCAAGAAGAAATAACGCTTCAGCTCGTTGTACTACTCGGCATGTACACTCCACTCAATCTACTCGATCGGGTGGTCAAGAGAGAAGAAGAAGAAAAGAATAGAGAGAGTAGGATGACGTATATATACATATATATACCCAAAAGCTAAAAAGTGCACGGTGGCTCGTTTGTTACATCCAGCCACCGTTTTGTGGCCGTCCGATCGGCTCCATCCGACACGCTCACACGCGCGTCATGCGCCCCGACCCGACATATTTCACTTGGTCGGACCCACCCCCACCCCTCTCTCTCCATTCCGTTCCCCTTCCCGTCTCCCCCAAATCGCCAAATTTCTGATCGCGAGGACTCTTGAGGCAAAATCTGCTCGCAGTGGTGGGATCTGGCATGGATCTCGGCGTCGGAGAGTACCCGCGTCCGTGAGGGCGTGGAGCTAGGCGCTCTAGAGCGGCCGCACTCGGGGGGCATGGAGCTCCTGAACGCCGTCAATGTTCTCAGATTCCCCGCCGGTCAAACTGCATGTTCTCGTACTTGAGAAACAACACCTGGTCGGCATGCCGGCGGCTCGCCTCCACAACTCGAGCGTGTGGTGCCAGTGCAGACCTGATGCGCATCGGCCCTTGCAGAAGAGCTCGAATGCCTCCTCAAAGGTTGGCATGGTGGGCGGCAACTGAGAGAGGTTGCGGTCCAGAGAACATAGCTCGTCGGAGGGAAGCGAGAGGTCGCGCAGATCGGCGGTGGTGAGCGGTTACCATCACGGCTGCGACACTAAGAGGTAAGCCCCGTGAGCTTATGATTATGAACCCTCCACGGAATAATATACGATTCTTTGGTGATGACTTTGTCATCCTGACGGAGATATACTAATTGTCGTGAAATCACGCACTAGTAATCGATGAGGCATTCTCAGTCTATGATGAGGGGGTTCTGTGTGGTAGTGTTGCTAGGATGTAGAAAATTAAACCTGTTGTTTACTAGCTCACACGGTAATTCAGTGAAATCACTCCATGAGATTATGTGGTGTACTTGGCACATGCTTGTGCATCTAACTTTTACATGGCGAAGCTATGCAGAATACTCTATATTTCTGGTGTCAATGCATCTGATAAAGGTGGTAGAACAGTAAACACTGATTAGGGCTCTTTTAAGTTTAAGTTGCGCCACATGAAAAATCTATACCAGTCTATGAAATTGTGTCAAAAATGAGAAAACGATGGTGTCCTTTATTTTTGCACCGCTACCTCAGCGTGGGTGGCTTTCATCAAAGAACACGACAAAGAAGTAGCACAAGATCTGCATAATTGCTAGTGCTAGAAATATTGATTTTACGGACATGGCAATGCTATAGCTAGGCACAGTGGGTGGGCGCTCCTTCGTGGGAGCCGGGAGGATGCCGTGATGTACTTCTTGGGTCCTGCAACCTCTAATCTATGATTTCCTCGGCATCTGGTTTCCATTTCATTGTTTCAGTCATACATGGACTTGGATATCATAGCCACCATGTCCTAGTACATGTCGCTCGACAGCCAGAAAAACGAGCAGCAGCCCCTCAGACAACAAGCTTCAGAAGCCTAAGGTAAATTATTTAGCCAAATGTGTGCCACTTGCTAGGTTTTATAACTACACAACTACCTCTACAACATCCCAAATGCGGTAACTTATGTTGAAACTGCGGCAAGCAGCCACTCTCAAGATCTTATTTCTGCTCACTTTATCATAAGTTGCTTATCCCATTTCATTAAGTTGAGTAGTCATTTTTTTCTTAAGTTGGTTACCACTTTATCCCAAGTTTCATCTTCCATTTAATTAAGTTCATTAGTCACTTTATCTTAAGTTGATTCCCACTTTATTCTAAGTTACTTATTCCATTTTTAATTAAGTACATTAGCCACTTGAGCTTAAGTCGGTTTAGACTTTATCCTAAGTTGCCTATCTATTTCATTAAGTTGAATAGCCACCCGGTATCTATCTACCTAATAAGTTGCCCCATGTTTATTCTTTGTTGCATACACCTGGTATCTATGAATACAATTAAGTGACTGCTTGTTTTTTGTTGATGTTCTTGATGTCAATGACCTCGGATTTCCTATGTATGTAATTAGTTGTCCCATGTTTGTTCCATACACCTATCTTTGCACACACAACTAGTCGTTTGGTGCAGTAGTACACCACCATACTTCGTGTTTTTCGAATAGGGAGAACAAGGACAATAGCAGATCCCTCATATGTACATTCCCACTTTTTTATGGTCAAGTTGTGTCCTCGCCTTAGTTAAGTTGTGTATCCACCTTAATTAAGTTGTATAATCACCTAAGTTAAGTTGTATATATGTGCATATACTTACGAAGAATGAGGAGAGCGGGAGGGAGTCAAGTTCGGCGACGGAGAGCGCTGGAGGAGTTGGGAGCTCCGACATGGGACTTTGGCTATGGCGTCTTCTAGATTGTGTTTTCCCAATGCTTGCTGTGAAATCCCCCAGATACAAGCATTTTAGTTGTCAATCCACACCTTAGAAATGTGTATTACTTCATTTTCTATGGATTGTTCTATTGATTTTATCTGTTCACGAGATCCGCATCTCGACCCACCCCATGTTTCGCTCAGTTGCTATTGGGGGTGGGGGGGGGGGGGGGGTCTTCTGCGTGTGCACAGTATAGGACCACACTGAAATAAAATTGGACATACCATGGATACATTCGATTAGTGTAGATCCCTAGGTTCTAGGTGGCAGTATATGCACTCACTCCCCTGCATAGCATGTTGCACAAATAGATTGTGACTTAATTTAGGCTGTGGCTTTTCTTTATAGCTAACTTGTGTTATCACCATAGCTAAGTTGTTTTGTGATCATTCCTGATTGCTTTTCACCAACCTAACTAAGTTTGGTTCCATATAGTCTACTTATATGGTGTGCCTTAATTGGGGGTAGATTATGTAAGGCGTTCCTTCTTTTGTACTTAAATCGATTTGCAACAATTAACTAAGTTGTTTCTTGCAACATGGACATTTGCTGTTTTTCCTACTTTGATTTTTTTGCTTTGTATGTAAGTTCATTTTCAAAATAGCTAAGTTGTTTTTGTCACCATATCTAAGTTGCTTTTCACTATTTTAACTAAGTTTGATTACATAGAGTAGATTTCTAACTTGGTTCTTTAGAATATTTTTTCTAAGTTGACTAGGACTAGGTCAATCATCCAAATGATAAGTTGCTTAGCCAATTAATTAAGTTGCATCAGCTACAATGCTTAGTTGCATCCACTTTGTCCATCTTAGTTGTGGATGGACAAGAACACATTTAGTAGGGAAAGGTTACAATAGCTACACAAAATCATTTTTAGTCAGTTGCAGAGCAATAGAGGTTAGTCGCTTATATTGTCCAACCTAGTCGTGGATGGAACAAACACAGTTGCATTCTTTCGCAATTAAGTCTGTTGTTTGGGCAGTTTTTTTATTATGCTTTTTTTGGTTAAGTTTTAGTAGATACAAGGCTTAGTTGTATCCATTGTGCAACTTAATTGTAGATGGAACAAAATACAGTCGTTTTTCAGGGAATATGCATGGATGTGGGTTGGTACCCTATTTTGCTTGAGCGTTCATTTTTTTCCATGACGCTATGTTACAGAGCTGGGTTGGTATGCAATTTTATTAGTTGGTTTTATCACATGACGCTATGTTTATCGTTGTTGCTGCTACTTATGCATACCACTACTAACAAGCTAGCTAGCACTATTGCTGTGAAGTTGTGCACCATTATCATAAAGTTGTCTATCACTATGTCTGAGTTGCCTACCACTAGTACTAAGTTGGATAGTACTATTTATTGTGAGGTTGCATACCATTTGTCGTGAACTTTCCTGTCGATGTTTCTAAGTTGCCTACCATTAGTACTAAGTCGTCTAGCACAATTGTTGTGAAGGTGCGCGCTATTGCAGTGAATTTGCCTTCCACTACGGCTAAGTTGCTTTTGTATATGTACTTTCTTGCTACACACATGCAATAAGTTTCTTTTGCATACAACGTGGTTTGTTGCTACACATATGCGCTAAGTTGCTTCTGCATACGATGTTTTGTTGCTATATACATGTGCTAAGTTTCTTTCATCATGTTGGTGTTCCGCTAGCTCTCATGTACCAGGGTCCCTGCTGGTCCCCCGCTGTCTCCGCCACTGAAACTAAGTGTGATCATATAAGTAACAACTAGTTTTCTTTTAAATAACCGTTGTCTCCGCCACTGAAACTAAGTGTGATCATATAAGTAACAACTAGTTGCTTTTAAATAACCCCTTTTTTTATGCCGACACATACTATATGACACTAAATGTTTTCTACGATGTTATTTCCTCATCTAACAGGTTGAAGAAGGATATTTTCATCAAGTACATGAGCAACATTGTATAAATACTACTAGTGGAGAAACATCAAGTATGGAAGGAGGTCTGACAACTTCCACTACATTGTGTTTTGCTATGTGTTCGACAACCAAGGAAGCAATGTCATCTCATATTACTCCCATGTTCTTGGTTTTGGGCCAGTTTCACAACCCCTAGCAGTAGTTTTATGTGGTTGTGTTCCCGCAATGGCAAAGGTTCTCAACATTATTGTGTGTGCTTGCATGTCTAATGCACAGTTTAACAACATTTGGTCATGTGGATGGTGCATGTTCTTGCCCCATGCTAGTTCCTTTCCTTGTTACATGCACCTTATACTAAGTTAATTTTCTGTGTATTTTTGGTGATGCACAATAGTATATGCATGTGTCCAAATGCTGCAATTGTTTTTGCAATTAAAGAAATTTTTATTGTCTTCCCTGATTTTCACATGATGAATCTAGCACAATAACAAACTCAAGGTTGCACATACCTTACTTTATGTTGTATTTCTTGCTCACCTTATCATAGAGCTGACCTTGTTTTACTTCTTTTCATGAGCTAAGATTTTCAAATCATGGTTAGCTAGAAGAAAAGCCTTGTAAATTGTAAGGATTTGATAATCTGAAGGGAGAGGAAGAGGAGTTAATGTCTTATAGAGGAAGAATAAGAGAGAAAGGGGAAGGGTGGATCACGTGTTCTAGGGGTTGGTGGCATGGCAGGTTTAGCGCCCAAGGTTGGGCCGGGCGGCAACGCGCCTAGGAAGAAAATTGATCAGGGTGGGGTGCATGCCACAGGATTGGACAACTTTCCGTTTCCGGATTGGTGGGGGCTAGGGGTACTTTCCATATTGGGCGAGGGCTGGGAGCGACTAACTAGCACCCGATTGCTCCCTACCCGATTGCTCCCTAGATGCACCCTATATATATATATATATATGTTTAGCTCGGCCAAGAAAAACAAGATGAGAGGGAATAGGATATATATATATATATATATATATATATACACATGGGTAGGCATGCATGGCATCACACGAGTATGGCTTAGGCCAATAGGATTCGTTTTAACAGAATCAAATAAGAAGTAAATTGCCAACAGATAGAAATTTAAAGGCAGATCCAAATAATAGTATTAAAAGTAATTTTGAGAAATTAGTCTGTTTTATATATCAAAATAATTCCAACTATGTTGGAATTGATTAAAAAACAAAACAAATTTAAATGTGCATATTTTAATATGCTATAACTCTAAGAAGAAAAAAAAATCAATCTAACTTGAAGTGACAATTTAAAATAAAATTTATTATCATGCTGGTTTATTCATGTTAAAGCCGTTTGACTGGGAAATTTCCAGTTAAGCTTTTATTAATTGAATGAAATTTTCTAGTGCATTTTTTTAGATAAAAGTTTTTGAAAACTTCCAAAAATCGGTCCGTGAGAGTCACGGAGCTTCTTGAGCTTGTAGCAGTCGTCGGTGGGGTGCCCTGGCTTCTTGTGGAAGTGGCAATATGAGATGTCGTCCCGCTCCCTCTCGCCATTCCCCTCGCAAGGACTCTTCCGATCCGGATCTGCTGCTAGGACGGTTGCGGTCTTGCGCTTGGTGTCCTTGTCTTTGCCCTTGGACGAGCCAGAGGCCTTGGGGGTAGTCTCTGCCTCAACAAGGCCAAACATCTGCCATGCCTCCCCTTGGCGCACTTCTCGACCATGACGAAGAGATCGGCAGCGGTGGTGAGGCTCTCGTCTCGGGTGCTGATCTTCTCTCTTATTTTGACGTCCTTCACGCCCTCGGAGAAGGCGGTGATCACGTTGCACTATGAGATTTTGGGGATCTTGTTGCGGACCTGGCTGAACCTCTGTAGGAACTTGAAGAAGGTCTCTCCAGGCTGCTGGCGTATCTGACGGAGGTTGTAGTAGGTGAGCGGGAGTTGGTCCCCTTGAAGTTGGCGATGAAGAGGGAGCTAAGCTCTTCCCATGAGTCGATTGACTCCTCAGGGAGGTTCATCAGCCAGGTATTGGTTGTCTCCTTCAGGCACAGGGGAACCAGTTCAGAATGACGCGGTCGTCCCCTCCCGCGGCCTCGACGCCTGTGGTGTAAAGCTGGAGGAACTCACACGGGTTGGTCGTTCCATCATAGCGCATCGGCGTCACTGGGCGGAACTTGTGGGGCCAGACAACACGGTGGAGGCTCTTGGTGAAGGCGAGGTAGCCGTTGGCCTGGACCTCCTTACCATTGGCGAGGGCCCTGCGGTTCTCCTGACCCGCGGCGGTGATTTTCTCGGCAAGGGTCCTCACGCTCGCGCGGTGGCGCCAAGGCCACGGGAGGCAAGATGGTCTGGCAACTGTCACAGGTGGTGGAGTGGCATGTCTGGCTTGGTGGCATCCTCGTGGCAGCAAGGCGGGAACGAGCCTCCAACCCCCGGTGGCCTGCCCTCGGTCCGTGCCCCCGGGCCCTTGGGAGGGAGGGTAGCAGTGTCAAGGAGCTCGGCAATCCGGTGGTGCCACATCTCCTAGCCCTGTTCAATCGGTGGGTGATACAGGAGCTCGCACACCATGTGCTTGGCAGCCTCTGGGGTGAGATGCTCGGGGTGGCCACGAGACGACGCGGTGCGGGAGAGCGATGTGACGTTGTGCGAGGAGGGAGCGGGCTCCGGCAATGGGCGGTAGGAGGATCCCCCTTCGTCCTCTGTCCATGGGACCAGCTCCGTCTGGGCCTTGCTTGCCGCGTGAAAGAGGGCTCGCTCGGCGCGCGTCTCGTTGTCAGCCAACATGTCGTCGAAAGTCTTGAAAGCGTGCCTCAGCCCCCTACCTGGCGTACCAAATGTCAGAGATTTGTCCCGCGAAGGAACTATGGTCCAACGATCCCTTGGTTCATGAGGGGGCTGAACACGTGATTCCGAGGGAACTCAGCGATGGTGATGATGACGGAGCAAGCAAACAATAGAGAGATGACACTAGGGTTTTTACCCAGGTTCGGGACCCTCGTGAGGAGGTAAAGCCCCTACTCCTTTGTTGTATTGCTCATGTGCTTCATGAGGGTACAATGTGTTGGAAATATGCCCTAGAGACAAATAGTAATAAGGATTATTATCATA
The DNA here is from genome assembly GCA_916181665.1 of Avena sativa. Classification (NCBI taxonomy): domain Eukaryota; kingdom Viridiplantae; phylum Streptophyta; class Magnoliopsida; order Poales; family Poaceae; genus Avena; species Avena sativa. The sequence goes on along the minus strand of OV702286.1, from coordinate 432,181,927 downwards.
TTTCATAAAGTTTATGATTAAGTTTTATATCATGCTATAACTGTATTGAAAGGAAATGTCAATACACATGCGATATATAAACAACCAGGAGTTCTCGGTGATACTCTAGCCATTGGTTCATTGGTCAACAATGATCAAGGTTTCCTGCTCATGTGGCATTTATGCCAGTTGGAAATGGAGTCACTTCATTATGAGAATGAGATGATGAACTAATACCCAACATAAACATCGTGACCTGATCATGTCATGAAGTTCAACTTACGATGATTAGAATAGACCTAGTGTACTATTTCTTAGACCGTGAGGCTATATCAATCACTCTTACCCGAGGTTACTTTGGTAGCATCAAATGTCACACGGTTAAACGGTGATCATAAAGGTGTGTTCAGGTATTCGTAGGAACTGTAGAGGCAATATATGTCAAGAGCGGGATTTGTCCACCGCGTGACAGAAAGATACTCGAGGGCCTACTCGGTGAAGTTATATCTAATAGCTACACAGCGTGTGATTTGATCACAAGGATATTACTTGTCGGAACGAGTCAAGTAGCATTTTTCGGTAACGAGATTGAACATGACATGGTGGTGTCATTGATCATATCTCGGACAATGCAAGGTATCAAGAGACAAAAGGAATATGATACGACATTCATGGTTCAAACGATGAAAGATTTCGTGGAATGCACAGGGGTCACATGGCCATCCAGGTCTCTCTATTGATCATTGGTCCGGGAGGGTCCCGACCATGTGTGGAGTGTTCCCGAACCATGGGGTATCACGCTTAAGAGCTTGGTGATGCTTAGAGAGTGTTTATAGGATCAGTAGAATCACCGAAAAAAGAGAAGAGAGAAAACTAGAAGGGTTTCTATAAGTCCGAAGGATGTCCGGAGTGGAGGTGGAAGGTGTTCCATAACCATGGAGATTGAATAGTATGTGAATGAATGTTAAATATTGATTTAATAATTTTTTTAATAATTATTTAATAAGGAGAAAATCAATTAAAGGGTCAAAAGGCTTAATGGGCCAAACCCCGGAGGGGAAGGGCCCGAGAGAGTGCCACATCCTAAGGAGGGGACAAAGGGGGTGGCATGCGGACCTACTGGGTCTGACCCGTGTGGGGACCATGGTGGGGGCTGGCCGGCGTAGCCTCCCCACCTCCTCCCTTGATTAGTCCCTCCCGGGACTTTCAAGGAGGGAGTGCCTCCCCTCCCCTATATATAGTGGGGTATTTTGACCAAATAAATACACCAATATTCAATAAAGGTTTCCTCACTTTTGGGGAGACCTCCAATTGATATTCTCTCTCTTTCTCTCTCCCGTGACCGTGGTCCCAAGTTCGTATTGCACGAACGAGAGTCTTCTTCATCGCGGAGCACCGTCGCGCTACGGGATTCGGATCCAGGAGCTCTACTTCCACAACTGCTACTGGATCGGGGAAGCGGGAGTCATCCCTAGGCACCGGATGCATGTAACTCCCTATGAGGTGCAACATTTGAGGCACTAGAAGTTGTTGGGGCCGCAGGAGCACGAGGACTTCATCACGACCTTGAGGTCAGCTTTGGCTCGTCTACATCAACCACACTCTCCCGAGAATTGACAACGCTTTTCGGTCTTCAAGGGTAAGTTCACGAAAAGCCCCTCCCATTACTGCATTACTAATAGATAGGTCCTAGCAACGGGGGGTTAAGGGGCGTAGTGTAAAAAATGTTTTCATACGCGAACCCCTACAGTGGTATTAGAGCTAGATCTATGCGTAGTATTGCTAGTACGGTAGAACACATGATATGCAGCGTGTGGGCGTTGATCTTTTAGTTGTCCCATGTGTACTTGTGTATACCGTAGTAATGCTTGATGAAGCGGCCCCCAACCGACTTTACACGTTCATTCGCGAGACTGGTCCACGCTTGACATACGGCTTGTACCATATAAAGTGGCTTCGGGGGTGTCTTTCTCTCTTGCATTAGTTGGTATGCCATTTGCAATGGAGATCCCCAAAAGGGGTGTAGTATAGACAACTACTTGATCAGCGTTGTGGTGAAAGTTCGTAGGTAAGAACGGTTCTTGTGCGAAAGCCCATTCAGCCATGTAAAACATGTAGAGATAAAGTAGAGGCGTCTAACTTTGTTTTGTAGGGGGCGTTGTGATGTGATATGGTTGTGGCAAAGGTAAAGTACTTACTTTATGTTGCTAATTAGTAGTGGATGGTCACGGAGGTGATGGACTACCACGCCAGAAGGCACCGGTACACTGGTGCCTATGGTGCCAGAACCCTGGCGCCGGAATCCGGAGGCACGAGATGGAGATCACAGCGAGAAGGACCATATTGCATCACTCTTACATTCAATGTTTATTGTTTGTATATCTTATTGTGTGCTAGTATTAGATACTCGACGGTATCCTAATAAGATGATCCCTAATAAAATACCAATGAAATTGTTCTCCCTTAGTGTGCACCACCAAGAAAGTTCTTCAGTATGAGGTAGGCCATGACGATCGGGTGTCAGAGATATATACGTTCGCATATAGTGGGTGTAAGCCATGTTGCATAGCAGATACACTAAGGTTGAGTTGGCGAGCCTAGCATATGTAGATATGGCCTCGGAACACAGTGATCGAAAGATCAAGCACACGTCACATGGATGATGTGATCGACCAGTAAAGTCCACCCTAGCACCCACATCAATGGCCATGACAATCGGGGAGATGTGGGGAAAAGGGATCGTGTAATCACTACAACCCTTCTAGGGATAGGTGTTTTTATTGGAGTTATTATTTAACTCATTTAATTATAAACTTAGTCTAAATTCCTTTTGCAATTATAGATGTAGAAAATGGTTCTCCCTAATGTTACCTTCCCTGTTGACGATTGGTTAGAAGGAGAAACGCTCAAACTAGATGGATCCAACTTTTCTATGTGGGTTGCGCGTCTCCATGTTCTCCTTTGCGAGAATGACGTGGTCGACTACATACACTACGAGATGGATTTGGAGCAGCCCTATTTTGATGAGACCCCAGAGCAGCGGGATCACCACTGCTGCCGTTGTGTGATGTCCACCTTCATATTAGTGATGATGCGCTTCAGAATGGTTGATGAGTTGTGGATGATTGTGGGTAGCATTAACCCTCGAACGGTTATGGGATAGCTCAGATCATATTTCGTGCAACAAGTGCGCATATGGGAGCATGAGCTGATAGGAGATTTCCTCTCCATAAAGATGGAGGAGAACTCTTCGCTTGATGATCACTTGGTGCGCATACATGATGCATGCATGAGGCTTGCATACTTCCTGGACAACTGGTCAACGAGCTCTTTTGCAATAGGCGTGTTGTTGCGTTCGCTGCCACCAAGCTACCAAGCACATGCCAGGACTTGCATTATGAGAGGCGATGTGGAAACACAGGATTTCCACGAGTTCATATCACATTTCAGGAATGTGAAGGTTGAACTCGTTGTCGGAGAGGTCATCAGTGACAAAGGTATATATTTGATATACAATTTTATAAATGTCATAATCTTGCAAACACATATTGCAGTGTTAAGTATATTTGATACTTGTTCTGTTTTGCTGAAAACAAGTCCTTCTGCATGAGAGTTGCTTGCTAGAGAGGAGGTGACGTTGCGTGTTGATGGCAACATGATGATGATGTCCAATGGCATTCTCCCTCAACATTTATCATTTAGTTTATCGGTTTTAGGATGATTATTGTAATCGATAGATTATGAACTTATTTAGTGTGTCTCACACTTCATGAGACAGTTATTCATATGAGTTTGTAACAAACAACTGTCCTACTTTTATGAATGATTTCTATTTGTGTTCATATCTTGTTTGATTATGTGTGAATTATCTTGGTTATGAAACTAATTGATAATGCATGAACATTTGTAAAATATTGAAAATGCCTTGAAAATACCCAAATTAATGATATATTCATTAATGAATGAAACCATTGTTTGAATTCAAAGTTATGTTGATAATATTTGAAAGTCATTTGATTTATTGTCACATATGAATCATGCCCAAGTTGGGCAAGATAACTTAAACACCGTGTATTGTAAGGATACAAAGTGTTTGGTGAATTGTTGAAAGTGAATGCACATTCGATGTATTGTATTTCTACAAAATGGTGATTATTATTATATGCTTATTTAAATTGTGTAAAGAGTTTATCAAAAGAAACATGATTATGAAACTATTTGATATGATCAAAGTATTTCATCAACCAAGGGTATTAAAGATAAAAGAGAATCTAATTACTACGATTTGATCAATAGTAATGAAATTCGACATTATAAGATTGGCATAAAGAAATTGTGGAATGCAATGCGTTTGAAATGTCAAAATGCAAAGCATCACAATGTGATATTAGATATCAAGTGGGTAAATACATGGCGCCAAGTAAATCGTTGTATTGTAGATGTAAAGACCATTAGTTAAAATAGTTAGCACTCAATTAGAATATATAGTGAACCATCTAATTCGTGAGATTGGTGCCATATCTTGTATGGATTGTTGTGAAAGTTTTGGGGTTATTCGATATAACCAAAACACTAGCGAGTAAGTCCTTATAGAGTATTCATTGGAAACTTTGAATACGAAATCCATGGCTAGAACGAAAAGAAAGGCAAAACTAGTATTGCTTAAAGTTTTGGTGCTTTTTCGAGAAAGTTTGTGTTCTCGAATAAGGATCTTTTGGAAGATAGTGAAAAACACGATGCGGATTCAAAACCCTGCATCAGAGTGTTGAGAAGCACAACGGAAAGTGTTCCTGAACAATTCTCTTCATAAAGGAAAGAATCAATGATAATGATCATTGTGTCTTTCCCACTAGTGTTTTCACTACATATATTAGGATTCAAAATGTACCCCATATCTTCTATGGAGACAATTATGAATCATTTTTCAGGATTACCGGAATATAACGTACCTACAAACTATTAAGGAAATAATGGTGAACTAAAATTATGAGAAATCCTAGAGGCAAAATTCACTTAAGATTAGAAAGTAATTTATTGCTGAATCTTAACAAGTAAAGGGATTACTTGGATTTTCCAAACGACTGCAAGGTCATGAAGGAAAAGTTGAATGACAAAGGCAAGATTTGTCATGAATAATGTATTGGAAAAATCCAAAAGAAATTGATTCAAAAGTGTTGAGAGTCTAGTGGATTTGGTACTAGTAAGCTACTAGTATCTCATAATAAAACTTTCAGTTTGATAATTGATCAAAGATTTTTGAAGTTATTCAAAATAGTGAGTGGATATGCAATTTGCATAAAATTGAGTGGGAGCTATGAAAGTCTTCCTAAAAAATATGTGAATGACATATTTTTGAGTGGGAGCAAAGTGAGTCTCTGATTCAAATATGTAGGAACATATTTTGAGTAGGAGTAGTGACTCATACTCAAATATGTTGGGAACATATTTTGAGTGGGAGCTCAAAAGAGTGATTCCTAAGTGTGTGTATATGACAGATTAAGAATGAAAGCGCAAGTACCAATAAATAATGATTTATAGGGATTAGAAGTTAATAGTAAATATATTATGATCTTATGTAGTATTCCTAAAAGGGATTTTGAAAAGAGTTTTAGAACATAAGTTAATTAAGGACTAGTCCTTGATCACTCAAATTAGGAATATCATTAAGTTAATCATCGATGGTTGAAAGAAAGAAAAGGATGATCATCATCCACTATGTTGAGACATAGGTTCTATCTTAGAAAACCATGATGGTAACTTAACATAATATATGATTCGAGAAGGAACATTTGAAAAGTGATTAAGATTGAATGGCAGAAGGTTGAGCTAAGTTTGTCCACAGTGCGTAATTGAGAACTATATACATGTTTCCATATCCATAAAGGATGACCTATCTTAAATCATAAAGGGTTATGTTATAAGGGAATATGTTCGAAACTCCTATATCGATAATACCGACTAAAGTCAAGTAGGAAGCGAGGTGAACAAAACATTGAAAGTTGCATAAGGTGCACTAGTGTTTTGATAATTACATTTATAATAATAGATAAGGGTACCATCTAAAGTGATGTATACTGTTATGGTCGGACTAGTTCGTCTTTAACGCAGGAGGTGTGTCCCAGGGCATAGTGCCCATGAGAAATCCCATGAGGTTGATCTAAATTCACACTAGGATCTTGGAAACCAACCTCCTTCTGCTGCCATAACTACGATGCATACACAAAGATGTTATCATGTGAAGATAAAGTATTAATGTCAATCAAGGTGACATTAGTAAGTTGCAAAGGATTTGGGACTCTAAAGTACAGACCCAAGACTAAACCTATTCAATGAGCAAGCATGTTCAAGGTACTGGGATATATGGTGCCAATGATTAAGAACAAATGCACCTAGTTTATTTGTACTCCAGTGCAAGCGGGAGACTGTTGGAAATATGCCCTAGAGACAAATAGTAGTAAGGATTATTATCATATTTCATAAATTTTATGATTAAGTTTTATATCATGCTATAACTGTATTGTAAGGAAATGCCAATACACGTGTGATATATAAACAACCAGGAGTTCTCGGTGATACTCTAGTCCCTGGTTCATTGGTCAACAGATGATCAAGGTTTCCTGATCATGTGGCATTTATGCTAGTTGGAAATGGAGTCACTTCATTATGAGAATGAGATGATGAACTAATACCCAACCTAAACATCGTGACCCGATCATGTCACGAAGTTCAAGTTACGATGATTAGAATAGACCTAGTGTACTATTTCTTAGACCGTGAGGCTATATCAATCACTATTACCCAAGGGTACTTTGATAGCATCAAATGTCACACGGTTAAATAGTGATCATAAAGGTGTGTTCAGGTATTTGGAGGAATAGTAGAGGCAATATATGTCAAGAGCGGGATTTTTCCATCCACGTGACGAAAAGATACTCGAGGTCCCACTCGGAGAAGTTATATCCAATAGCTACGCATCGTGTGATTTGATCACAAGGATATTACTTGTCGGAACGAGTCAAGTAGCATTTGTCGGTAACGAGATTGAACACGACATGGTGATGTCATTGATCAGATCTCGGACAATGCAAGTACCAAGAGACAAAAGAAATATGACACGGCGTTCATGGTTCAAACAACAAAAGATTTTGTGGAATGCATAGGGGTCACATGGCCATCCAGGTCCCTCTGTTGATCATTGGTGCGGGGGGTCCCGACCATGTCTATAGTTTTCTCGAACCGTGGGGGTATCACCCTTAAGGGATTGGTGATGCTTAGAGAGTGTTTATAGGATCGGTAGAATCACCGAAGAAAGAGAAGAGAGAAAATCGGAAGGGTTTCGGTAAGTCCGGAGGATGACCGGAGTGTAGGTGGAAGGTGTTCCATAACCATGGAGATTGAATGATATGTGAATGAATGTGAAATATTGATTTAATCATTTATTCATAATTATTTAATAAATATAAAATCAATTAAAGGGTCAAAAGGCTTAATGGGCCAAATCCCGGAGGGGAAAGGGCCGAAGAGGGGGCCGCATCCCAAGGAGGTGCCAAAGGGGGTGGCCGGCGGACCAAGTGGGCCTGCCCCATGTGGGGACCATGGTGGAGGCTAGCCAGCGGCTCCTCCCCCCACCTCCTCCCTTGATTAGTCCCACCCCGGGACTTTGAGGGAGGGAGTGCCTCCCCTCCCCCTATATATAGTGGGGTATTTTAACCAAATAAATATACCAATATTCAATAAAGGTTTCCTCACTTTTGGGGAGACCTCCAATTGATATTCTCTCTCTCTCCTGTGACCATGGTCCCAAGTTTGGACTGCGCGAACAAGAGTCTTCTTCACCGCGGAGCGCCGTCGTGCTGCGGGATTTGGATCCAGGAGCTCTACTTCTGCAACTTCTACTAGATTAGGGAAGGAGGAGTCATCGACAGGCACCATATGCATGTAACTCCCTGCGAGGTGCAACATTTGAGGCACTAGAAGTTGTTGGAGCCGTAGGAGCGCAAGGACTTCATCACGACCTTGAGGTCGGCTTCGGCTCGTCTACATCAACCACGCTCTCCCGGGCATTGACAATGCTTTTCGGTCTTCAAGGGTAAGTTCACGAAAATCCCCTCCCGTTAGTGCATTACTAATAGATAGGTCCTAGAAACAGGGGGTTCAGGGGCGTAGGGTAAAATTTATTGTTTTCATAAGCGAACCCCTACACAATTGAGGATGAAAGTCTAGGGTTTTAGATCTCAAGGATCGATCCCTTCCAAGGTAGGAGAAGGGCTCCTTATATAGGGAGGCGTCGGGCCCCTTCACCTGGTCTACAGGCGGGATGGGTCTACACGCTGTTGTTCCCCCAGGTCCTGGTCTACAAGGATGCTTTTTGGTGAACAAGGTATTGGACTCTGGGTGCTCCTCCGTCTGCTTGTAAAGCAGCCTTCCCTTTTCCCATTTGTCTTTGTCCGACACCACTAGATGTCTCCTTAACACTCAAATAGCAAGGTCGAGCGCCTTCCATGCTGAGGTCGACTATCCTTCTGACACAAGAAAGGGTGGGTGGACCGGATCTGTTGGGAATATTCCCTAGAGGCAATCATGTATGATGTCATTTCCAATGTATTCATAAAGTTATTGTCCATGTATGAACTACTTATATATGTCATTGAATATGTGATTCGATTGTGGAACTATATATTCATGTTGTTTATATTTATTGTCCTTGGTCGTTGAGGTTGTGCTGGACACACAACTTAGACTAATGTGAAAGTCGGCTGATGACTCGGTTCCACTTGTCATGGGCATAGAGATGCTATTCCGACTTACACTGATTCGGCTAAAGAGTTTAGCGAGTCGGACTAACCCATATTGAGATACAACGAATAAGTCGTCATTTGTATATATCAATCAATGTAATCCTTAGACCTGAGGTTATTGCATAATCCGAGTTGAGGATCACCGACTTAGGTTCTGTCAAACGATGTTCCGTCTCTGGGCAGTTATAAAGGCGGAGTTCAGGTCGACTTAGAATCAAGCTGCGTGATGTGAATAACCAAGATGGGATTTTGCCCCTCCGTCTAGAGAGATATTCTCTGGGCCCTATCGGAAGATATGATTTGGAAAGCATGGCCATGCATGAATCGGTTAAGTGTTAACCGAGGCGATTGACTAAGAGTTAGTCAAATGAATCACTTATCTCGGATCGAGAAAGAGTGTCAAACTATTTAAGGGATGACGATTATTCGCCTATAGTTCGACAAGGTATATCGTGAGGCAAAAGGGACTCAGACGAAAGTCGCATTGAAGGTATGTCATCATGACTCTTTGGTACTTGGGAGTTGACACGTTCTGCTAGGAGCCGCTACCAATTGATCGGTCACGAGTGAGACTCGGATCGTGTCCGGGTCACCATGAGCCTGTCGGGTCACACACTTAAGAGCGGGAGCATATTTGGGTTGGGCCTAAAAAGGAAATGGACAGAGTCAGTGAGTTGGACTCACAGTGACTAATATATGCGTTTTAGTGAATGGGCCACAAGTGAGTGGATCCCACTTTCACTCCCTATATAAGCTGGGGCGCAGGTGCTTGATACGTTGCTAACGTATCTATAATTTTTGATGTTCCATGCTTGGTTTATAACTACTTTCTTATGTTTGTCCACACTTTGGAGTACTTTTATACACTTTCTTGGAATAACCTATTAACAAGATGCCACAGTGCCAGCTGCCTGTTTTCTGTTGTTTTTGGTTCCAGGAAAGTCAGAAAATGAATATTCTTGGAATTAGACGGGACAAAAGCTAAAGTCAATATTTCACCGAGGGGGACATAGAGCCAGAATATGAGACAGAGACGGGCCAGGGGCCGCCCACACCACCTGTCCGCGTGGCCAGGCCTGGCCTGCGCCAGGGGGTGGTGTGGCCGCCTAGGGCACCCCCTCCGCCTCCCCTTTCGCCTATGAGATACCTCCTATACAGAAACCCTAAGTACCTGATCAAAATTCCATGAAAGAGTCTGTAGCCACCGTCATCTCCATCCCTAGATCGGGACGGATCTGAAGCTCTTCCCGGCACCCTGCCGGAGGGGAGAATTCACCCTGGAGGCCTTCTTCATCACCATGCAAGCCTCCGGTGTGATGCGTGAGTAGTTCATCCTTGTACTACGGGTCCATGTAGTAGCTAGATGGTTGGTTCTTCTCCTTTGTGCTATCATCTTTAGATCTTGTGAGCTCCGTTCATGATCAAGATCATCTATTTGTAATTCTACATGTGGTGTTTGCGGGGATCCAATGGATATTGAGATGCTATTTCAGATTGATTATTGATTCTATCATGTCTTTGTTATTTGTGATCTTGCATGTTTTCCGTTGTTAGTAGCTATCTTGCCGAGTAGATGCTAGCAACTCCAAGAGGGAGTATTTATGCTCGATAGTGGGTTCATGCCTCTAGTAATCTGGGGAAGTGACAGGAATCTCTAAGGTACTAGATGTGTTGTTTCTACTAGGGAGAAAACATCAATCCTTTGTTCATAGAACAATCGTATTGTTTACTTTACACGCAATGCTTAATGCAATTATCTGTTGCTTGTAACTTAATACTAGAGGGGGTTTGGATATAACCTGAAGGTGGATTATTAGTCATAGATGCAGTTGGATTACGATATATGTATAATGTTGTAATGCCCAATCCAATCTCAAAGGAGTCAAGATGATTAGTATATGCATGTATGCTTTCTTGATGTTTGTCAATTGCCCCGCTGTAATTTGTTCACCCAACATGTTATCTATCTTAAGGAGAATCACCACTAGTGAACTATGGACCCTGGTCCTTTCTTTTACCATCAACCTACAATTGTTTACTATTTTCCGTTTACTTTCTGCAAGCTATTACTTTCTTCTACACAATATGTTTAATCCTTTGTTTTCAGCAAAACCGGTGAGATTGACAACCTCACTGTAAGTTGGGGACAAAGTTCTGTGGTTGTGTTGTGCAGGATTCCAAGTTGGAAACAACACCTTGGAGGTGTTTCCTTGCTCCTACTAGTTCGATAACCTTGGTTTCATAACTGAGGGAAAACTTACTGTTGTGCTCATCATACCTTCCTCTTGGGGTTCCCCAACGAGCTCGATATCAACCATGAGCCAGCAAGTGTTTTTCTGGCGCCGTTGCCGGGGATACAAGGACATCTTCACAAGGGGAGTCCCTCATAACCAATCTCTTTACTTTGTTGTTTTTGTTTTGCTTAGTTTATTTCTTCTTTGTTTGCTTGTTTCTTTATCAAAAACACACAAAAATTAGTTGTACTAGTTTGCTTTCTTTATTAAAAACACAAAAATGACTATTCTTGAAAACACTAAGTTGTGTTACTTCACTAGCACCAACAACAATGATTTCATATGCACACCTATTGCTCCACCTGTTCCTGAAGCTACTTTCTTTGAAATTAAACCTGCTTTACTCAATCTTGTTATGAGGGAAAAATTTTCTGGTATTGGTACTGAAGATGCTGCTGCTCATCTTAATAACTTTGTCGAACTTTGTTAGATGCAAAAGCATAGGGATATAGATGGGGATATTATTAAGCTTAAATTTTTTTCCTTTCTCTTTGAGAGGAAAAGCTAAAGAATGGTTGCAATCCCTCACTAGAAATAGTATTGATTCTTAGACTAAATGCAAAGATGCTTTCATTGGAAAATACTATCCACCTGCTAAGATTATATCTATGAGAAGTGAAATAATGAATTTTAAATAATCTGATAATGAACATGTTTCTCAAGCTTGGAAAAGAATGAAATCTTTGGTAAAGAATTGTCCCACTCATGGACTGCCTGCTTGGATGATTATCCAAACCTTTTATGCAGGATTGAATTATTTTTCAAGAAATCTACTGGATTTTTCTACTGGAGGTACCTTTATGACCATCACTTTGGGTGTTGCAATGAAGCTTCTGGATAATATGATGGTTCACTATTCTGAATGGTAGACTGAGAGAGCTCCACAAGGTAAGAAGGTAAACTCTGTTGAAGAAACCTCCTCCTTGAGTGATAAAATTGATGTTATTATGTCTATGCTTGTAAATGGGAAAGCTCATATTGATCCAAATCATGTTCCTTTAGCCTCTTTGGTTGCTCAAGAAGAGCAAGTTGATGTGAACTTCTAGAAGAAATAATAATTTTAGCAACAATGCCTATAGGAATAATTTTGGTAATAATAATTATAGGCCATATCCTCCCAACAATGGTAATGCGTATGGAAATTCCTACAAAAATAATAGGAGTGCACCCTCTGAACTTGAAGTTATGCTTAAAGATTTTATTAGTAAACAAACTGCTTTCAATAAAACTATTGAGGAAAAACTCTCTAATGCTTAAAGAAACATAGCATCATTGGCTGAATCACAATCTTCTTTGAACAAAATGGCTGCTAAACCTGAAACTATTTGTGGCATCCCGCAAAACCACTACTAGAAAATCGCGTTGTTTTTGTGCATTGCATCATCATGACCGCATGCTCATGTCATCATGCCTCATTGCATTTGTGCATCGTCGAGTCATCATGCATTTGTTTGTCGAAACCTATTTTCTAAAAGCCTAGTTTGGTTTCTAAATATTCCCCGTCTCAATTTCAAATTATAGCGCCGGGCTTTCCCGGGTCTTTTATTTGTCTAAAAACTAATTACAAAAGTTATTTTTTTAAATTAAATAAAAATCTATATTATTTTTAGGGGGCAGTCGAACGGGCCGATTCGACCCAGTCGACCACCCCCAGTTCAAAACGGTCCACCAGAATCCTAAAACTACCCAATCCTAGTCTACCCACCAATCCCAGCTTGCCACCTCACCGTCCCTCCACCTCACCCTCAGCCCAGCCACCTCACCAATCCACAACCCCACCTACACCCCTCTCTCTCTCTCACCTAGCCCCCACCTACCCCTCTCCCTTCCAACCTGGTCCCACCGCGCCTGGACCCACTTCCCACTCCCCACAGCAAACACACGCACGCACGCATCCCTGCCCAGTCCCACCCGACCCCACCTACCTCTAACCCCATGCCCCGGCCCCACCCCCACGGTCCCCCGCTCGCTCCGCTCTCTCCCTCCTTCCTCCTCTCGCCACGACCGCGCCCCCTCCCCGCGCGCGTCGGCCCCGTCCCGCCCCCTCCTCCTCTGCGTCCTCCAGCGGCCGCGGCCAGCGCCGCTCCCGAGCAGGGCCCCGTCCGCCGCCGGCCTCCCCCCCGGTGCTCGCCGGTCTGCTCCACCGGCCCGGCCCCGAGCTCACCGGAGGCCACCTCCCGTTCGCCTCCTCGCCGGCTCTCCCTCTCCTCTCCTCTGGCTGCCCGCCGCCGCGTCCCCGTCGAGCCCGGCCCAGCGCGCTCCAGCCTCGTCGACCCCCCTCGCCGCCGAGCTTTCCCCTCTGCCTCCGCCGCCCGCGGCCTCCACCTCGCCGCGCCGCCAGCGCCAAGCCCCGCCCCCGCCGTCCGCTCCTGCGCCTCCTCCTCTGGGCCACGGCCGAGCACCGTCGCTGCCGCGCCCCTCCTCGCGTCCATGGGCAGGCTCGTGAGGGTGTGCGCCGCCCGGAGCCATCTCCGTCCAGGCCGGCCAAGTCGCCTGTTGTGCCTCGTCGTCGGTGCGCAGCGAAAGGGAAGGAGCTAGGGAGGAGGGCCAAACGGCCAGGTGTTTGGCCAGGGCTACAGATGATGAGGTGCGGAGACACGCCTATCTGGACAGAGTACCACCCGAGGATCGCCTGCATCGAAACTCAAGTACGGCATCGACATCGAACCGTCTAGTCAAGTTCGTCCGCAGTCAAGACCGACAATTGTACATGATGACCCAAGACCGACATGAGGCCCCCGACAAGATCTCCTTCGCGGATCCGCAGACCCTGATCCTAGCGTCCGAAGACCGTTCCGAACCCCGAACCCCGTGGACCGACATGATCTTCTTCACGGATACGACAAGTATTCCCTCGAGGACGCCGAGTACTTCACCCCGAACACCGAGACCCTGGACGACAAGTTCTCCTTCCCGGAAGCATTGACGCTCGTGCGACAAGATCTACTTCCCCGATCCGAAGACCCTAAATCCCGGAGTCCGAGAACGATCCCGTCGAACCCTGAGACCCGACCCCGAACCCTCGGAGCCCAAGATCGACAAACCCTAATGTGATTCCCTTCCCGAGCCCTATTTTACAAAATGAAATATAAACTTGTTGCATATTGATTTGTCATATTCGCATGCATATTGTCAGGAGGTTTGGGGGCCTTATGCCGATTCACCATATAATTAAATATGGGGCCCATATGCGGGGAAATCTAGTCTTATATTGGCCTCATTTAAATTGGTGTAGCGAACCGGTGCTATATTTGGCCATGTTCAAACAACATTTAAATTGCGGGGTAGTTAAATAACTTGAACCATTTAATTAATTGTCGGAACCTCGGTTCCGCTTAATATTGCCGAATTGCATTGCACCTTTGCCATGCCATACATCATACATGCATCATGCCCGATCTTTTGCCGTAGTATTAAATAGTCCATCCGGTGTTTCTTCTAGTGTTTTGGTTCTTCGCGGATAAGGCCGTTGAGTTGATGCGAGTGTCGACCCGATCTTCGGATGAATCTTCGGCAATGTTTTCAGGCGAGCATCTCCCCCTTTCTACCTATCTTACTTTTATAGTATTTATTCCCTCCTGTTGATCTATTGCTATCCGTGTTGCGTTGCTCTAGTTTTCGTGCCTGTGATATCCCTTGCAGCCTCATATTGCCTTGGACACATCCTATTACCTGTTGTTGGTAGATAGTTGGACTTGCGCGTCGTAGTCGCTTGCTCTAGTGCTGCTGCGTCTCGTCCAGTACCACAGTTGTTGGAGTGTTGCCGCATGTTTAACGTTGAAGTAGGTCAAGACTTTAATTATTGTTTAATAACTAAAATTGAAGTAGGTAAATGCAGAGGCACCGGTGGGTGATAGATAATATTTGGTTTCCGACCGCCCACTTGTGTCCCGTAGGACCCCGAGTTCTTGACACCTGTTCCGAGATCGAGCGCGCTAACCACGGGTGGGGAGATATGGGCCCCCCATTGATTAGTACCTGATTTCAAAGTATTGTACTGGGGGCCACAAACTAGTTTGAGGTTTTATTTACTATCCTGTACTTATGCCATGCTTTACCGCTTTATTTAAATTGTGCGATGGATAGCACACTGTACTGTTTAGGATCGGGACACGTTTTCGCGGTGTCGACAAGCCCAGTTTTGGGTCCCCAGTCGTTCACAGCCGTCTACCCAAACCCTAAGTCCGTCTCAGAGACCGGCCGACTTCGTTGCGGGTAGACTTAGTGGGGTGGCCCCCCGTGCTTGCTTTGGGTCTGGAAACGTCATGACTTAGGCCCCGCCGACATACCGATGGGTGTATGTTAACTGATCTGGCAAAAAGGGTCGAAGTGCTTGTGGATACTTTGGTGCACCCCTGCAGGGTTAAATCTTTTCGAAAAGCCGTGTTCGCGGTTATGGATGACTTGGAGCACAGTGCTTGATCATAGACAACTATAACTAAAGTTTACTGTTATAAATTGACTTGTATCCGATGTGACTAGTAATCAGCTCAACTACAACGGAATGGCTAAATAAAAGTACCAACAACTGCTGGGTTTTGGGATATCTCATGCTAATTGTATTTGACTAGTAAGTGTTGCAACTACAACGGAATGGTTAAATAAAACTGCCCACTGCTTATTTTATCAGGATGACTATCTATACTTGACTAGTAATTGCTGCAACGATAACTGAATAAATAAAACTGCCAACTGTGTGAGTTCCTCGGTTGACTTCCTCGTTTGGTGTCGAGGGGGAAATACCAGGATGGGTATGTTTGGTGGTAGTATCAGGATGGTTCCAAATAGGTCTTTCCTATCCCTCTCTGATAGCCGACAGTTATATCGAGTCTCTATAGGTTGTTTAGTGCATGCCGCGCTGCCGCCTCAGTCCACCATACCTATGTAGGCGAGGACCGCCGAATTCTAGCCTCGCCGTGTACTGGCCTCAGTACTGACGCTCCTCTTTTTCCTTTGCCCTTTTGTCGGCACCCCTTTTGTTTAGCAGGTTTGAGATCGACGTCGTTAGCAGGGTTACCCTTCCGGCTTGGCCTGTGCAGGGTTATGGACGCCATTGGTTATTCTTCAGGGCTCTTAGCCCCATTTGCATCTTGTCCGTAGTCGGACGCTCTATCATTTTCAAGGTGATTTGGATCTTTGTTCTGTATATCTGTATTCTTGACTCATTGAGTCGCTGTTGTATATATATCTGTTCTGTGGGTCCCATCGAGGACTGTTGTGTAATGGTATTACTTCGTTTTCCACCCGCACGAAAGTGCCTGGTGGGCACCTTTGAATCGTTTCTATGCGGGTTTGGCGGGAAGCGCTAAAACTTCCATAGGGCCGATTCTGAGGGTGTTACAGAGTGGTATCAGAGCTCAGCAGTTGCGATACTCCACAAGTCCAGCCTGTAGGATAACCTAGCTAACAGCCGAAGTAGAGTGTCAAAACTATTTTGCAAAACCGGTTGGATAGTTCTGATTAGGTCTGATTTTACTCCTTACCCCTCTGCTGCTTTCCTCTCACCTCTGCGTGTTTTGAGTCCGTTCTCTTCTCTCTCTTCGAGTCCAGGATTTCTCGTGGTTGGGTTCCGTCGTACCTTCAGGGTTTCGCTTCCTCTTTTGGTAACGGTGTTGCTACATCTGGTCTTCGTGCTATCCGAGGAATCCTTCGTCTGATGGACTTCTCTTTGTTCCTTCTCGTGCCTTCCGGTGTTTTCCGACGCGACGACGCCATCTACGCCAGATCCGATGCAGAGTCTGCATCACTCCTTCGTTTCTGAACCTCGATTGTCGAGATCTACAATCTGAATTCCGAGAGTTGGTTGCATAATCCGCCTATTCGGGTGCAGAGTAATGGTTTGGGTGCGCGATGGACTGATCACCATCCGACTACTCTTAGCATTCGCTCTTGTACATCGAATCAGTGGATCCCGCAATTTTACTCCGTCCACGGAAGCTAGAGGTGGCTTTATTTGTTGATACCTCTACCTTCGACCTTTTGTTCCCGGAGTGTTCCTTCGACGATCACGGACAACGACCTCTTGTTAGTGGTGTCGCGAGGATCTAAACGAAGCGAGGAGATGCAGATCACCGACCTTCTTTCCGGTACCATGAGGCGGATCTCGAGGGCGAGATCCATCGTTAGTGGTGTCGAATTGTGGCATCCCGCAAAACCACTACTAGAAAATCGCGTTGTTTTTGTGCATTGCATCATCATGACCGCATGCTCATGTCATCATGCCTCATTGCATTTGTGCATCGTCGAGTCATCATGCATTTGTTTTTCGAAACCTATTTTCTAAAAGCCTAGTTTGGTTTCTAAATATTCCCCGTCTCAATTTCAAATTATAGCGCCGGGCTTTTCCGGGTCTTTTATTTGTCTAAAAACTAATTACAAAAGTTATTTTTTTAAATTAAATAAAAATCTATATTATTTTTAGGGGGCAGTCGAACGGGCCGATTCGACCCAGTCGACCACCCCCAGTTCAAAACGGTCCACCAGAATCCTAAAACTACCCAATCCTAGTCTACCCACCAATCCCAGCTTGCCACCTCACCGTCCCTCCACCTCACCCTCAGCCCAGCCACCTCACCAATCCACAACCCCACCTACACCCCTCTCTCTCTCTCACCTAGCCCCCACCTACCCCTCTCCCTTCCAACCTGGTCCCACCGCGCCTGGACCCACTTCCCACTCCCCACAGCAAACACACGCACGCACGCATCCCTGCCCAGTCCCACCCCGACCCCACCTACCTCTAACCCCACGCCCCGGCCCCACCCCCACGGTCCCCCGCTCGCTCCGCTCTCTCCCTCCTTCCTCCTCTCGCCACGACCGCGCCCCCTCCCCGCGCGCGTCGGCCCCGCCCCGCCCCCTCCTCCTCTGCGTCCTCCAGCGGCCGCGGCCAGCGCCGCTCCCGAGCAGGGCCCCGTCCGCCGCCGGCCTCCCCCCCGGTGCTCGTCGGTCTGCTCCACCGGCCCGGCCCCGAGCTCACCGGAGGCCACCTCCCGTTCGCCTCCTCGCCGGCTCTCCCTCTCCTCTCCTCTGGCTGCCCGCCGCCGCGTCCCCGTCGAGCCCGGCCCAGCGTGCTCCGGCCTCATCGACCCCCCCTCGCCGCCGAGCTTTCCCCTCTGCCTCCGCCGCCCGCGGCCTCCACCTCGCCGCGCCGCCAGCGCCAAGCCCCGCCCCCGCCGTCCGCTCCTGCACCTCCTCCTCTGGGCCACGACCGAGCATCGTCGCTGCCGCGCCCCTCCTCGCGTCCATGGGCAGGCTCGTGAGGGTGTGCGCCGCCCGGAGCCATCTCCGTCCAGGCCGGCCAAGTCGCCTGTTGTGCCTCGTCGTCGGTGCGCAGCGAAAGGGAAGGAGCTAGGGAGGAGGGCCAAACGGCCAGGTGTTTGGCCAGGGCTACAGATGATGAGGTGCGGAGACACGCCTATCTGGACAGAGTACCACCCGAGGATCGCCTGCATCGAAACTCAAGTACGGCATCAACATCGAACCGTCTAGTCAAGTTCGTCCGCAGTCAAGACCGACAATTGTACATGATGACCCAAGACCGACATGAGGCCCCCGACAAGATCTCCTTCGCGGATCCGTAGACCCTGATCCTAGCGTCCGAAGACCGTTCCGAACCCCGAACCCCGTGGACCGACATGATCTTCTTCACGGATACGACAAGTATTCCCTCGAGGACGCCGAGTACTTCACCCCGAACACCGAGACCCTGGACGACAAGTTCTCCTTACCGGAAGCATTGACGCTCGTGCGACAAGATCTACTTCCCCGATCCGAAGACCCTAAATCCCGGAGTCCGAGAACGATCCCGTCGAACCCTGAGACCCGACCCCGAACCCTCGGAGCCCAAGATCGACAAACCCTAATGTGATTCCCTTCCCGAGCCCTATTTTACAAAATGAAATATAAACTTGTTGCATATTGATTTGTCATATTCGCATGCATATTGTCAGGAGGTTTGGGGGCCTTATGCCGATTCACCATATAATTAAATATGGGGCCCATATGCGGGCAAATCTAGTCTTATATTGGCCTCATTTAAATTGGTGTAGCGAACCGGTGCTATATTTGGCCATGTTCAAACAACATTTAAATTGCGGGGTAGTTAAATAACTTGAACCATTTAATTAATTGTCGGAACCTCGGTTCCGCTTAATATTGCCGAATTGCATTGCACCTTTGCCATGCCATACATCATACATGCATCATGCCCGATCTTTTGCCGTAGTATTAAATAGTCCATCCGGTGTTTCTTCTAGTGTTTTGGTTCTTCGCGGATAAGGCCGTTGAGTTGATGCGAGTGTCGACCCGATCTTCGGATGAATCTTCGGCAATGTTTTCAGGCGAGCATCTCCCCCTTTCTACCTATCTTACTTTTATAGTATTTATTCCCTCCTGTTGATCTATTGCTATCCGTGTTGCGTTGCTCTAGTTTTCGTGCCTGTGATATCCCTTGCAGCCTCATATTGCCTTGGACACATCCTATTACCTGTTGTTGGTAGATAGTTGGACTTGCGCGTCGTAGTCGCTTGCTCTAGTGCTGCTGCGTCTCGTCCAGTACCACAGTTGTTGGAGTGTTGCCGCATGTTTAACGTTGAAGTAGGTCAAGACTTTAATTATTGTTTAATAACTAAAATTGAAGTAGGTAAATGCAGAGGCACCGGTGGGTGATAGATAATATTTGGTTTCCGACCGCCCACTTGTGTCCCGTAGGACCCCGAGTTCTTGACACCTGTTCCGAGATCGAGCGCGCTAACCACGGGTGGGGAGATATGGGCCCCCCATTGATTAGTACCTGATTTCAAAGTATTGTACTGGGGGCCACAAACTAGTTTGAGGTTTTATTTACTATCCTGTACTTATGCCATGCTTTACCGCTTTATTTAAATTGTGCGATGGATAGCACACTGTACTGTTTAGGATCAGGACACGTTTTCGCGGTGTCGACAAGCCCAGTTTTGGGTCCCCAGTCGTTCACAGCCGTCTACCCAAACCCTAAGTCCGTCTCGGAGACCGGCCAACTTCGTTGCGGGTAGACTTAGTGGGGTGGCCCCCCGTGCTTGCTTTGGGTCTAGAAACGTCATGACTTAGGCCCCGCCGACATACCGATGGGTGTATGTTAACTGATCTGGCAAAAAGGGTCGAAGTGCTTGTGGATACTTTGGTGCACCCCTGCAGGGTTAAATCTTTTCGAAAAGCCATGTCCGTGGTTATGGACGACTTGGAGCACAGTGCTTGATCATAGACAACTATAACTGTTATAAATTGACTTGTATCCGATGTGACTAGTAATCAGCTCAACTACAACGGAATGGCTAAATAAAAGTACCAACAACTGCTGGGTTTTGGGATATCTCATGCTAATTGTATTTGACTAGTAAGTGTTGCAACTACAACGGAATGGTTAAATAAAACTGCCCACTGCTTATTTTATCAGGATGACTATCTATACTTGACTAGTAATTGCTGCAACGATAACTGAATAAATAAAACTGCCAACTGTGTGAGTTCCTCGGTTGACTTCCTCGTTTGGTGTCGAGGGGGAAATACCAGGATGGGTATGTTTGGTGGTAGTATCAGGATGGTTCCAAATAGGTCTTTCCTATCCCTCTCTGATAGCCGACAGTTATATCGAGTCTCTATAGGTTGTTTAGTGCATGCCGCGCTGCCGCCTCAGTCCACCATACCTTGTAGGCGAGGACCGCCGAATTCTAGCCTCGCCGTGTACTGGCCTCAGTACTGACGCTCCTCTTTTTTCCTTTGCCCTTTTGTCGGCACCCCTTTTGTTTAGCAGGTTTGAGATCGACGTCGTTAGCAGGGTTACCCTTCTGGCTTGGCCTGGGCAGGGTTATGGACGCCATTGGTTATTCTTCAGGGCTCTTAGCCCCATTTGCATCTTGTCCGTAGTCGGACGCTCTATCATTTTCAAGGTGATTTGGATCTTTGTTCTGTATATCTGTATTCTTGACTCATTGAGTCGCTGTTGTATATATATCTGTTCTGTGGGTCCCATCGAGGACTGTTGTGTAATGGTATTACTTCGTTTTCCACCCGCACGAAAGTGCCTGGTGGGCACCTTTGAATCGTTTCTATGCCGGTTTGGCGGGAAGCGCTAAAACTTGCATAGGGCCGATTCTGAGGGTGTTACACTATTGAAAATCCCTTTGCTTCTACTAATGCCATACAAGTTAGAATTGATGAAAATGTTAGACTATTAGCTGAATTGCATGCTAAGTGGGAAAGAGAAGATGAAATTGCTAGAAATATTAGTCTTTCTACTACCACTACCACTAATGTTGAAGCTAGTAAACCCAATGGAACCTTTTCTAATAAAAATGCTAAAATTCTTTGAAATATGGGAAACAATAGCTCTACTACTTTAAATAATAATTATGATTTTGATCTTGATGGTTGCAATATATATGAAGTAATTAAGTTCCTACAAAAGCTTTCTAAAACCCCTAATGCTAGTGCTATGAATATGGCCTTTACAAAACACATTACTGATGCTCTCATAAAAATTAAAGAAGAAAAGATGAAACATAAAGCTTCTATTCCTATGAAACTAGAATATGGTTAGGAACCCATCATTAATATGAAAGTAAATGATTTTGATTTCAAAACTTTATGTGATCTTGATAGTAGTATTTCTATTATGCCTAGAAAGATTTATGATATGCTTGATTTGCCACCATTGGAAGATTGTTATTTAAATGTCCCACTTGATGATAATGCTAAAAAGAAACTCATGGGGAGTATAAATGATGTTCTTATTATGATTAACAATGCCTATGTCCCCGTTGATTTCTATGTTTTGGATGCTGAATGCAATGCTTCTTGTCCTATTACTTTGGGAAGACCTTTTCTTAGAACTATTGGTGCCATTATTGATATGAAAGAAGGCACCATTAAATAGCAACTCCCACTCAAGAAAGGTATATAACACTTCCCTAAGAAGAGAGAGAAGATTCCTTTTGCCTCTCCTATGAAAACAAAATTTGCTCTTAATGCTTCTTCATTTGAGAATACTTGATTCTTTTTCTTGCTTCTTATGCCTAACTTAATGGCGTTAAAGAAAAGTACTTATTGGGAGATAACCCAAAAGTCTTAGATGAGTCTCAGAAGTTATTACCCCTGTAATAACTGCTCCTTATCCTTTTTATTTGCTTTTTGTGCCAAGAGTAACCTCTAATGAGAGAGAAGTAATGCTTGGGAAAGTTGCTGTCCCGAAACAGATTTTTGTGCTTCGCTGTAACAATTCGTGTAAAATCTCTGTAGGTCGTTTTGAGCTGTGAATTTTTGTGCTTCTGCCTCAGGTTGTTATCTAACTTTCGTTAGTTCAACACTTTTCGATTTGACCAATAGAAGGTCTTCGAAAAAATTGGTTTTTACCTGCTGGTCTGTTTTGATAGATTTCTGCCATTATTTGCATTTGCTTCTTGTTGATTCCTTTTTGGGTTCTTTTTGGGGAATTGAGCTTTTTGAGGGAAGTGCTATAGTAGCTTGGGTTTTAATGGAAGTTTTATTGGTGTTGGAACTAAACCCAAAGACTTATTATCTTGAGTGCACCAATGTTGCTAATAAAGATTGTGTGAAGTTTTGTATGAAGGAAAAATTTCAGGTGTATGGAAAGAGTGATGTAATGAGATGAATAATGGACTAAAGCTCAAGCTTGGGGATGCCACACGTGTCACCCCAAGAAATATTCAATAAGTACAAGCGTCAAAGCTTGGGGATGCCCAAGGCATCCCCTTCTTCATCAATAAAAATCTCAGGTTCCTTTTAAACACTTCATTTTTATTGTTTCATGCACAAGTTGTGTTGTTCTTGGAGCGTCTTCTTTTTCATTTTTGTTTCTAGTTTTCATTTGCTTGATTTGCTTGAATAAATTGGTTGGACCCCCTCTTTCATACATTAGTTTTCAAATAAGTTTGGTTTGGATTGGAAAAGAGTAGGAAAAATGCATGCTTAAGTGGTTTGGTTTGGATTGGAAAAGCGAGCAGTGCTTAGAGCACAAGGTTAGGTCACTCCATGTTTTTGGAAACCCTAGCCCTAGTCCAGTCATGTCGTTGCCGTATCGGACCTAGCAGTTCACCGCCGGTGCTCCTCCTTGTACGTGTGGATACTAGCGGAGGTGTTGTATGTTCAGCACTTCGATGATCGTGGAACCAGAATGGATCGTGAGGACTGCACTGCATCAAGCGATGTGCTTCATCGATTCCGCAACTGCGTGTCTAGTGGTAATCCTCGTGGCCTACTACCTAAGCTAGATCTTGGGGTCACCGCGTAGGAAAAAAGTTTTGTTTATCTATGCGTGGCTCAACAGTGGTATCAGAGCTTTAGCTTCTGGTTTTAGGCTCGAGATCGTGCATATGTGATATGCGGTTGGCGTTAGATTGGATCTAATTGCAGTTTTGGTGGTCGATCTATGAGATAGATCGGTTTTGTACGAGGTTGATTGGATCAACTGTACTCGAGGAATTGGATGATCCAGTTTCCGTGAGCATACTGCTAAGGTCGTGGAACGACATAGCCCTACCGGTCGGCTTCCGCCATCGGGTAGACTATGACACGTAAATCCGGATGCGGTGATCGAAGATCAAAGAGTTTGGTCGAATCGGAGTACGGATCAGATTTGGGTAAAATTGTTTTATCCGATGAGACTTGTCCGAAATGTTTGGGACCGCCGGCTTCGCCCTGTCGTAGCGCCTTATATGTCGTTGCGAGTTTCACAACGCCGGTAGATATCGTATCTATGCATAACTTGTTTTCGCAGGATGATGTTGTGAATGGTATGGCTTATGTGCATGTGATGTGTGTAATCCATACGTGATCTGCGTATCACGGTTTTTGTCAGCTGGCTGGAGCCTAGGTGTTGTCACTTTATTATATAACGACCCGCGTGTCGGATTCTCTATGTAATTTACATTACAAGCTAGTGTAGTTGTTTGGAGAACCCGGATGGCATGCAAGTCGATGTACAAGTCGGCTACATGGTGTAAGGCGGCACGTGACAAGAGTTGGCACGAGTCGGATTACAGACTTTGTGGAGATGGAGATCGCCATAAAGAGAGCCATACCATTTCACATTATAATTGTATTATTTTGTGTTATTGTTATGTCTCTGTTTTTCTCTATTAGATAGTTGCTACAAAGTAATCCCTCAAAGAAGGTCTAGTCGGTTTCCCCGCCAGTGCTGCACCATCACAAGTCGGACATTTTTGGTAGTGGGCTCATAAAATTGAGGTGCCATCATTTCTTTCCGACTAGGTGGGTTCGAGTCGGACTCTTACAGCGGAAGCACTTGGTAATCTAGACGGGTCTATCACAACGGTTGTGGGACTCAGGGAAAACTCGGATGGGAGCCAGGGCATGTGATGCCACTCATCCAACATGAGTCGTATGAGATGCGATTGACAAGGAGTTGTCTACCTAGATCACTTGACGGCTAGCAGTGATGCTAAAGCTCACTAGTCGACTTGCTTATTTAGGGTCCTGAATCACTAAGTAACCATCGGAGGGGTGTTGGTTCTAGTGGAAGCATAAACATTAAAGTGTTTAATATGCTTGCTCTTTTATGGATACATGTCTTAAGTGTTTTGCATATTTTCTGTTGTAGATCAATGGCACCTAGCAGTCTCCCTCAAATTTCTAGTTTTGCTTTGAGAACCATCTTAGAGAAAGATAAGCTAAATGGAACTAATTTCACCAACTAGTATCGTAATCTGAGAATTGTTCTCAAGCAAGAAAATAGGGACCATGTCCTAGACAACCCACTTCTAGATGAGCCGGGTGAGAATGCGACTGTCGCAGCAACCAATTCCTACCACCAGATTTGTGATGAATCCACGAAGATTAGTTGTCTTATGCTTGCTCACATGGAACCAGACTTGCAACAACAGTTCGAGAATGTTTGGCCTATGATATGCTCGAAAGCCTCAAAAGCATGTTCCAGGCTCATGTAAAGACTAAGAGGTATCAAGCCTCTTAGGCTTTGTTGAGCTGTAAGCTTAAGGATGGTGATCCAATGAGTCCGCATGTGATCAAGATGGTTTGGTTACGTGCAGTCTCTGGAAAGGCTTGACTACCCCATTAGCAAATAGTTTGCTACAGACATAATTCTGAACTCTCTTCCTAGTGCGTATGGTTAGTTCATATCGAACTACCACATGCATGGTATGGATAAGAAGCTCACTGAATTACATGGGATGCTCAAGCAGGCTGAGGCAGATCTCAAGAAAGGTGCAAGTCAAGTGTTGATGGTGCAAAATAAGGCTAAGTTCAAGAAGAGTTCTTGGACTAAGAAGAAGAAGGCAAAGTCGGGAGGTAAAGCTGAGGACCCGGTCCAAAGCGCTTCCTCAGGGACTAAGCCATCTCCTTTAGCCGGATCCACTTGCTTCTACTACAAGTCGGATGGCCACTAGAAGAGGAATTGCAGCAAGTATCTGGCTGATAAAGCCAAGAGTGGAGGTGTGACTTCCGGCTCAGGTACACTTGTTTGCAATGTTATAGACATTTATCTTGCTGATGCACCTGGTAGTTCTTGGGTATATGATACCGGATCAGTCATTCACATCTGCAACTCGTTGCAGGGACTGGAAAGAACTAGGAGCATGGCAAGAGGCGAGGTTGACATTCGAGTCAGCAACAAAGCGAGAGTCGCTGCGTTGGAAGTCAGCACGATGCAACTTCATTTACCTTCTGGATTCTTAATGGAGCTGAATAATTGTTATTATGTTCCAGTGCTTAGTCGAAACATTATTTCCGCCTCATGTTTGATGAGACAAGGCTATGATTCGAATATTAAGAATAATGGTTGTTCTTTATATTTGAATAATATATTTCACGGCTTTGCACCCGTCCGGGACGGGTTATTTATTCTGAATCTTGAAGGTAAATCTGTCTATAACATAAATGTGAAAAGGTTGAAACCAAATGATTTGAATATGACTTACTTTTG
This sequence comes from Avena sativa, assembly GCA_916181665.1. Classification (NCBI taxonomy): domain Eukaryota; kingdom Viridiplantae; phylum Streptophyta; class Magnoliopsida; order Poales; family Poaceae; genus Avena; species Avena sativa. The sequence goes on along the minus strand of OV702286.1, from coordinate 432,155,900 downwards.
GCATTGTCGGCTTGGTCATATAAGTTGGAAACACATGAAGAAGCTCCATGTTGATGGACTCCTGACTTTGTTCGACTTGGAGTCGTTCGAGACATGTGAATCCTGCCTACTCGGCAAGATGACCAAGACACCTTTTGCAAAGAGTTGTGAAAGGGCGTCCGACTTATTGGGACTACTACATAGTGATGTATGTAGCCCGATGAGCACGATAGCCAAAGGTGGTTATGAGTACTTCATTACATTCACTGATGATTTGAGTCGGTATGGATATATCTACTTGATGAAACATAAGTTGGAAGCCTTTGAAAAGTTCAAGGAATTCCAAAATCAGGTGCAGAATCAACTCGGCTAGAAAATAAAGTTTCTTCGATCGGACCGAGGAGGCGAGTACATGATCCATGAGTTTGATGACCATCTAAAGAGTTCTGGAATAGTTCCCAACTCACTCCTCTAGGAACGCCGCAGAGAAACGGTGTGTCGAAAAGGAGAAATTGGACCTTGTTGGACATGGTACGATCAATCATGAGTCGGACAGATCTGCCTTTTATCATTTTGGGGTTATTGTCTAGAAACTGAAGCGTTCACACTAAACAGAGTACCATCAAAGTCGATAGAGAAGACACCACATGATTTGGGGTTGTGAATCTTTTGTCAAGCGACTTCAGTCGAACAAGCTTACAGCCAAGTCGGATAATTGTATTCTCGTAGGATATTCGAGGGAAACCTTGGGTTACTACTTCTACAACCGAGAAGAGGGCAAAGTGTTTGTCGCTCGGAATGGTGTCTTCTTTGAGAAAGAGTTTCTTAGTCGGGGAGTCAGTGGGAGCACGGTGCAACTCGAAGAAATTTGAGAGGTACCGGCCAGTAGCGAGTCGGCAAAAGCCTTGGAGGTTGAGCCGGTCGTGGTACCTGAGCCGGCAACAACACCGACACTGTGAAGATCGGCCAGATTGCGAAGTGTTCGTGATGTGTTACTATAGGATAGTGATGAGCCGGCAACTTATTCGGGAGGAATGGTGGGATCTGATTCTGAGTCGTGGATTGGAGCCATGAGATCCGAGTTAAAGTCCATGGATGAAAATCAAGTTTGAAACTTGGTTGATCTGCCAGATGGTGCAAGACCCGTCGAGTGCAAATGGGTCTTTAAGAAGAAAACTGATATGGATGGAAATGTTTCTATCTATAAGGCACAGCTTGTCACGAAGGGGTTCCGACAAGTTCAAGGAGTTGACTACGATGATACTTTCTCTCCCATGGTGATGCTTAAGTCAGTTTGGATCATGTTAGCTATAGCAGCCTATTTTGACTATGAGATATGGCAGATGGATGTCAAGACGGCTTTCCTTAATGGAAATTTAACTGAGGACGTGTATATGATACAGCCCAAGGGTTTTGTCGATCTGGCTAATGCTGACAAGGTATGCAAACTTCGGAAATCCATTTATGGGTTGAAGCAAGCATCTCGGAGTTGGAACATTCTCTTTGATGAGGTAGTCAAATCGTTTGGCTTCATCAAGAGTGATCATGATTCATGTTTATACAAGAAGTTTAGTGGGAGCAAAGTAAACTTTCTGATCTTATATGTGGATGCCATATTACTGATAGGAAATGATGTCCAGATGTTCCAAGAAACCAAGGAATCATTGGAAAAGAGTTTTTCGATGAAGGACTTGGGTGAGGCGACTTACATACTAGGAATACAGATCTATAGAGATATATCAAGGTGGCTCATTGGATTGAGTCAGAGTACATACTTGGACAAAGCATTGAAGAAGTTCAACATGGAATTGTCTAAGAAGGGGTTCTTACCAATGTCCCATGGCGTAAAACTTAGCAAGACTCAGTGTACTTCGACAACTGATGAGCGAAGTCAGATGAGTGTGATTCCGTATGCTTATGCACTCGGATCCATCATGTACGCTATGATTTGTACTAGGCCAAATGTTTCCTATGCTCTAAGTGTTGTGAGCAAGTACCAGGCTGACCCTGGAGAAATCCACTAGACAACATCTAAAAATATCCTTAAGTACTTGAGAAGGACTAAGGATATGTTACTGGTTTATGGAGGTGAGGAGAACTCAGTGTAAAGGGTTACACGGATGCGAGTTATCTCACTGACTCATATGATTATCATTTGCAATCCGGATATGTGTTTGTGATAAACGGAGGGGCTGTGAGCTGGAAGAGTTCCAAGCAAGAGACGGTGTCTGCATCTACAACAGAGGCTAAGTATATTGCTGCCTCGGAGGCAGCAAAGGAAGCCGTTTGGATGAGGAATTTCCTCATATATCTTGGTGTGGTTCAGGGCTCGTCCAATCCGTTAAACATGTATTGTGACAACAATGGTGCTATAGAACAAGCCAAGGAACCTAGACAACACCAGAAGAACAAACATATACTCATGTGGTACCACCTTATTCACCAGTTCGTGGATCAAGGTGATATCAAGTTATGCAAGGTACACACGGATGTAAACATTGCGGATCCGTTGACAAAGCCACTTCCAAAGCCGAAGCATGAGGCGCACCTAAGAGCTATGGGCATTAGATGCCTAGACATGTGATGTCAGATGATTGACTCTAGTGCAAGTAGAAGAATGTTGGGAATATGCCCTAGAGGCAATCATGTATGATGTTATTTCCAATGTATTCATAAAGTTATTGTCCATGTATGAACTACTGATATATATCATTGAATATGTGATTCAATTGTGGAACTATATATTCATGTTGTTTATACTGATTGTCCTTGGTCGTTGAGGTTGTGTTGGACACACAACTTAGACTAATATGAAAGTTGGCTGATGACTCGGTTCCACTTGTCATGGGCATAGAGATGCTATTCCGACTTACACGGATTCAGCTAAACAGTTTAGCGAGTCAGACTGACCCATATTGAGATACAACGAATAAGTCATCATTTGTATATCTCAATTAATGTAATCCTTAAACCCGAGGTTATTGCACAATCCAAGTTGAGGTTCACCGACGTAGGTTCTGTCAAACGATATTCCGTCACTGGGCAGTTATAAAGGTGGAGTTCGGGTCGACTGAGAATCAAGCCGCGTGATGTGAATAACCAAGATGGAATTTTGCCCCTCTGTCTAGAGAGATATTCTCTGGGCCCTCTCAGAAGATATGATTCGAAAGCATGGCCATGCATGACTCAGTTAAGTGTCAACCGAAGCGATCGACTAAGAGTTAGTCGGATGAATCACTTATCTCAGATCAAGAAAGAGAGTCATACTATTTAAGGGATGACGATTATTCGCCTATAGTTCGACAAGGTATATCGTGAGGAAAAAGGGACTCAGAAGAAAGTCACATTGAAGGTATGTCGTCATGACTCTTTGGTACTTGGGAGTTGGCATGTTCTACTAGGAGCCGCTACCAACTGATCGGTCACGAGTGAGACGCGGATCGTGTCTGGGTCACACACCTAAGAGCGGGAGCATATTTGGGTTGGACCCAAAAAGGAAATAGACAGAGTCCGTGAGTTGGACTCAAAGTGATTAATATAGGACTTTTAGTGAATGGGCAACAAGTGAGTGGAGCCCACTTTCACTCCCTATATAAGCTGGGGCGCAGGTGCTTAGAGCACAAGGTTAGGTCACTCCATGTGTTGGTAACCCTAGCCCCAGTCCAGTCATGTTGCTGCCGTACCAGACCTTGCAGTTCACCGCTGGCGCTCCTCCTTGTACGTGTGGATACTGGCGGAGGTGTTGTACGTTCAGCACTTCGACGATCGTGGAACCGGAACGGATTGTGAGGACTGTACTGCATCAAGCGATGTGCTTCATCAATTCCGCAACTGCGCGTCTAGTGGTAATCCTCGTGGCCTACTACCTCAGCTAGATCTTGGGGTCACCGCATAGGGAAAAAGTTTTGTTTATCTCTGCGTGGCTCAATGGGATCTTCCTTTACCGAGGTTAATAGTGGGCACGCAGTGACCACGCCCCTTTTCGTGACCTGGCCCGCCTGATTACTACTTGGTGAGTTTACCGAAAAGCCCCGGGTATGCTTCGAGGCCTTTGCGGGTGGGATCTGTTGATGCTCTCGCTCGGGAGTGCATCCCCTCATGAGGACTAAACCTGATGCACCTGTCTCTGGAGGCGCCGAAGCCTGTCGGGGGGCATCGCCTCGAGGCGCTGGGGACCGCTAACCATAGGGATGTGGCACCTTGGTTGTCACGGCCCTATAACACCCTCGAGATCAGGGTTAAACAAATCCCAAACCTTAGCCTAGCATAAGCACCTAGAGCTTGAAGATATTCAGTGAGAAACCGGTAACACAACAGTAACCCTACGACATAAAAGTTATTACAGTAGGCTCATATCTAAGCAAAGAACCAAAATATTACAAGCAGAGGTCACTGACCACAAACATCAAACAACGAAAGGAAAATTATGATATTAAGTATAGCAAAATTAACAAATGGCCTAAGAGTCCTGAAGCATAATGATGATGTCCTAGCCCATAGATTCTAGGTTGCTGGCCAGGAACCCCAAGCTACTCATCGGTGTCGGTGTCATATAGAACACGTCTTCGGTGGAACACTTACTCTGCTACAAAAGTAACAACAAAGCAAGGGTGAGTACAGGGTGTACTCCACAAGACTTATGGCTGGTGGGGTTATTTTTCATAAAGCCATCTTTGTTTATAAAACAAGAGGGAGAAGAAGCTCGTCTAATCAGAATGTTTTAAAAGGGGATAAGAGAGCGACATCTCCAAGAATTGATCATCATATTTGATATCCACCGAACTAATCCTCATCTCACAACTAGGATCACCCCCTCGTACCCATGAGGAAGCATCCTTAACAGACCTCAGTTACCAAGTTTTACGATCAGGTTAATGTTCTCTATGATCTCACATTCATTCCCAAGTCGTCCATAACTGTTGACATTGCTTTTCGAAAAGATTTAACCCTGCAGGGGTGTACAACTTTACCCACACGTACCAACCGACTCATAATGCCAATAGATAAGCCCTCTTCCTTAGAAGTCCGACAGAGGGTGGTTGGCCATGACCTTTACCTTGCTTTCACTGAGACAATGAGTCACACCCTAAGTATGGTTCTGCTGTAACGGGTCAAATCCCGAAGCTGGTCCCTAGAGATGTCGGCAAGGTTGGTTTATCAGGGGCCCTATTTACCCCAAGCAACCCGGTCCACACTTCCCTGCCCGTTATGATGCACCTCCTTCACCGCCTTCAAGAACAACCAAATATGCATATGCCGAATGGAACGCCAAACTAGGTTACTCATGGAATCTACTAGGCAAGTTAGTTGGTCGAGAGATTCCCAGTCCCGTGTGGCTGTATGCTCGTCTTGGTTCTGAGGACAAGAACTCGGGTCCTAGTGGTGGCGAGCATGGGTCTACAAAAACCACATCCTACCGTGGCCTCCCATACAAGCCTTAGCATGTTTAACCTTTACCACTGATCTTACCTCATCAGTATACCTCGGTCTCCTATCATACTATAATCTCTGCATCTGATACATCATTTGGATGAACCAGAACTAACACCTATGCATGGCTAAGCAAGACACTAGTATAAGCTCTAGCAGTACAGACAAGCCAAACCTAGTTATGGTAGGAGCAATGGATCAGGTAATATAAGCTCAAAGGGAGTAATGCAACATATAGGATACTCTATCTATCGATAAAAGACCCTATTAGAATCATATACATCATGGCAAGAATGAAATACTTTCAAAATCATAGGATTGTATAATGGTAGGGCTATGCTTGCCTTTGCCTATTGATAATTCAAAAAGAAGATCTTCGGAAGCCTTGTATTTGCCTTGGTTATAGTTGGTCAAGTATTATTCGTCAATCTTCGATGGTGTTGATCTCGGTCTTCAATCTCGATCTTGATATTGTATTCTACCGGGAAGAAGCAAACACCGAAAAGAAAGGGGAAACAATCAACACATGGCATCGATGCAATGATCAAGCAAGGATGATGATATCACAAGTTTAATATTATTTAAATGGAACCCTAAATCATGCTTGGCAGTTTAAACGGGGTTCTGAGGGGTCCAAACCCTAATACATGAGAGACCCCGGAATCACCTACGGGGTTCAATTAGTTCTTCTATTTAAACTTGCAATGAAAGTTGTTTAACAATGCATGCTTTTGAGTCTATTGTGTGGATCTCATTTTTCTGAACATTTTGATATATTATACATATTGTTCTAACTTATAAATATTAAGTTATCGGGCTAACGTCAGCGCAGCCTTCTAAACTTTTCTCACCCGAGCGAGCCTGTGTGACTGACTGCTAGGCCCGGGGCCATGTTAACAGCCATGCTGGCGGTGAGCGAGTCAATGGCCACGCTAGCGGTTCGTCATGGTGACAGCCACGCTGGCGGTGAGCAAGTCAAACGGTGGTCGCTGGCAATGACATAGGGTGAGCCAGCATGCGTGGGTGGTCGCGTTCGACGTGCCTCGTGATGGGGAACCTGGACATGGTGGCGCCGCTAGTTTTGGGTCACCGTAGGTGTGGTTGTGATGGCAAGCGGTGGCGGTTCTTGCAGCACGGTGGCAAGCAGCAGCTATAGAGTGAGAGGGGGTCGGGGAAGAGGTCCTAGGGGACCACCAGCTCACTGCGGTTTGGCTAGAGGCGATGATAAGGAATGGGGAGGCTGGATACAAGTGAATCGATGATGGCAAGCTTCATCAGGGTTAGAGAAGACGGGGTCGTGGGCATCGACTAGGGGCACCCCTCCATGATTCCGCTGGTAGGGAGGAAGAGGGAAAGGAGGCGGAAACTCTAGCACTATTGACGGGGCACGGGGTGGCTGGGAATGGTGGCGACTGATGGCATCTAGCGGCTAGGGTTTCGGCCGGAGGAGAAATTGGGGAAGAGAGGGGATTAGGGTTCTTTCAGGATATGGTGGGGTATTTGTAGACGACCGGCGATGTTAGTAGAGTGCATCCTAGCACGGGCGGGCATCACAGCGCAGACGGATGGCAGCGGTGGCGATAGCGAGCTGGTTCCCAGTCGTCGACGAGGACGACGAGGCGTTTAGACACCGAAGAGCGTACGAGCTAGTGGTTAGGCCACATGTGGGTCGTGGGTGGCTGTCTGCGGGCGTGCGTGGGTGGCAGGTAGCACCGAGGACGGTTGGGCCAGCCTGGGCTGCTAGCTCTAGATTCCAACAAAACCTTTTTCCAAATTTTGTTTTCATTTCTCTCTTTTGTGTTTGAATTTCTTTTCTGTTTTGAATCATTTCAAAAATACGAGAACGTTTGTAAATATCCAAAATAATGCAGGGACCCCTTTATAATTTTTGGGATCCACACTTTTGATCTTTTCAAAATACAAAACCCATTTTGAATTCATTTTAGAGAGAGAGAGAGAGGAAAGATTAGGGTTTAGGGTTTTGTCTTCAATTTCTTTGCATGCATTTCAAGGGATGATGCTCATGAATGCACAAACAAAGCCTAATTACTCATGAGCCAAAACTGGGGTGTTACAGGCCCCGACAAAACCTTTTCACATTTATATTATAGACAGATTCACCATCAAGATTCAAAATAAATAACCCGTCCCAGATGGCTGCAAATCCATGGAACATACAATTCAAATATAAAGAACAACCATTATTCTTAAAATTCGACTCATAGCCTTGTCTCGTCAAACATGAGGCATGAATAATGTATCGACTAAGCACTGGAACATAATAATAATTATTCAGCTCCATTAAGAATCCAGAAGGTAAATAAAGTTGCATCGTGCTGACTTCCAACGCAACGTCTCTTGCCTTGTTACCAACTCAAATGTCAGCCTCACCTCTTGACACGCTCCTAGTTTTTACCAGTCCTAGCAACAAGTTGCAGATGTGAATGACTGGTCCGGTATCATATACCCAAGAACTATTAGGTGCATCAGTGAGATAAATGTCTATAACATTGCAAACAAGCATACCTAAGCTAGAAGTCACACATCCACTCTTGGCTTTATCAGCTAGATACTTGTTGCAATTCCTCTTCTAGTGGCTATCCGCCTGGCAGTAGAAGCAAGTGGATCCGGCTGAAGGAGATAGCTTAGTCCCTAAGATAGCCTCCCGACTTTGCCTTCTTCTTCTTAGTCCAAGAACTCTTCTTGAACTTAGCCTTATTTTGCACCATCAACACTTGACTAATGCCTTTCTTGAGATCTGCCTCAGCCTGCTTGAGCATCCCATGTAATTCAGTGAGATTCCTATCCATACCATGCATGTGGTAGTTCGATATGAACTGACCATACACACTAGGAAGAGAGTTCATAATTATGTCTATAGCGAACTCTTCGCTAATGGGGTAGCCAAGCCTTTCCAGAGACTACACATACCAACCATCTTGACCACATGCGGACTCATCGGATCACCATCATTAAGCTTGTAGCTCAGCAAAGCTTGAGAGACTTGATATCTCTCGGTCTTTGCTTGATCCTGGAACATAGTTTTGATGCTTTCAATCATATCGTAGGCCTCAACATTCTCGAACTACTGTTGCAAGTTCGGTTCCATGTGAGCAAGCATAAGACAACTTATTTCCGTGGACTCATAGCAAGTCCGACTATAGGCATTGGTGACCGCGATAGTCGCATTATCATTCGGTTCATCTGGAAGGGGTTATCTAGGACATGGTCCCTCTTTTCTTGTTTGAGAACAATTCTCATATTACGATACCAGTTGGTGAAGTTAGTTACATTTAGCTTATGATTCTCTAAGATAGTTCTCAATGCAAAACTAGAAATCTGAGGGAGACTACTAGGTGCCATTGATTTACAATAGAAACTATGCAAAACACTTAAGACATGTATCCATAAAAGAGCAAGCATATTAAACACTTTAATACTTATGCTCCCACTAGAACCAACACCCCTCTGGTGGTTACTAAGTGATTCAGGATCCTAAATAATCAATTAGACTAGTGAGCTTTAGCATCACCACTAGTCATCAAGTGATCAAGGTAGACAACTCATTGTCAATCATATCTCATTCAACTCCTGTTGGTCGGGTGGCATCACATGCCCCGGCTCCCGTCCGACTTTTCCTCGAGTTCCACAACCATTGTGATAGACCCGTCTAGATTACCAAGTTCTTCCATTGTAAGAGTCCGACTCGAACCCACCTAGTCAGAAAGAATTGATAGCACCTCAATTTTGTGAGCCCACTATCAAAAATGTCCGACTTGTGGTGGTGCAGCACTGGCGGGGAAACCGACTAGACCTTCTTTGAGGGATTACATTCTACCAACTATCTAATAGAGGTAAAATAGAGACATAACATAACACAAAATAAAGAAATTGTAATGTGAAATGTTATGGCTCTCTTCATGGTGATCTCCATCTCCACAAAGCTTTGTAATTCGACTCGTGCCAACTCTTGTCACGTGCCGCCTTACAACATGTAGCTGACGTGTACAGTGAATTGCATGCCATTCGAGTTCTCCAAAGAGCTACACTAGATAGTAAAGTAAATTACATAGAGAATCTGACACACGGGTCGTTATACAATAAAATGGCTGCACCTAGGCTCCAGCCAGATGATAAAAATCATGATACGCAGATCACGTATGGATTACGCACATCACATGCACATAAGCCATACCATTCACAACATCATCCTGCAAAAACAAGTAATGCATAGATACAATATCTACCGGTGTTGTCAAACTTGCAATGACATCTAAGGCGCTATGATAGGGTGAAGCCGGTGGTCCCGAGCTCCGAGTCGATCAAACTCTTTGATCTTCGATCATCGCATCCGGATTTACGTGTCACAATCTAACCTGATGGAGGAAGCCAATCGGTAGGGGGATGTCGTTCCATGACCTTAGTAGTACGATCATAGAAACTAGATTATCCAATTCCTCGAGTATAGTTGATCCAATCAACCTCGTATAAAACTGATCTATCTCATAGATTGACCACCAAACAGCAATTAGATCCAATCTAATGCCAACTGCATATCACATATGTATGTTCTCGAGCCTAAAACCAGAAGCCAACTCTCTGATACCACTATTGGGCCACACAGAGATAAACAAAACATTTTCCCTACATGGTGATCCCAAGATCTAGCTGAGGTGTTAGGGCACGAGAATTACCACTAGACGCGCAGTTGCGAAATCAATGAAGCATATCGCTTGATGCGGTGTAGTCCTCACGATCCGAACATCGAAGTGTTGAACATACAACACCTCCACCAGTATCCACACGTACGAGGAGGAGCACCGGTAGTGGACTGCTAGGTCCGGTACGGTGGCTGGATGAACTGGCCTGAGGCTAGGGTTTCCAACACTTGGAATGACCTAATCGCACCCTGTCTCTAGGTATGTGTGCCCTAGTATATATAGGGAGTGAAAGTGGGCACCACTCACTTGTGGCCCATTCACTAAAACCCGTATTAGTCACTGTGAGGCCAACTCACTGACTCAGTCCATATCCGATTCAAGTCCAACCCAAATACATTTCCGGTTCAAGTCTAACCCAAACTTTCTCCTGCTCTTAAGTGTGTGACCCGACAGGCTCATGGTGACTCGGACACGATCCGAGTCTCACTCGTGATCGATCAGTCGGCAGCGGATCCTAGCAGAACATGCCGACTCCCAAGTACTATAGAGTCATGATGACCTACCTTCCAATGCGACTTTTGTCTAAGTCCCTTTTGCCTCACGATATACCTTGTTAAACTATAGGTGAATAATCGTCATCCCTAAATAGTCTGACTCTCTTCTCGATCTGAGATAAGTGATTCATCCGACTAACTCTTAGTCGACCACCTCGGTTAACACTTAACCGAGTCATGCATGGCCATGCTTTCTGAATCATATCTTCCGAGAGGGCCTAGAGAATATCTCGCCAGTTGGAGGGGCAAAATCCCATCTTGGTCATCCACATCAGGCAGCTTGATTCTCAGTCGACCCAGACTCTGCCTTTATAACTGCCTAGTGATGGAACAACATTTGAGAGAACCTAAGTCGGTGATCCTCAACTCGGATTGTGCAATAACCTCATGTCTAAGGATTACATTGATTGAGATATACAAATGACAACTTGTTCGTTGTATCTCAATATGGGTTAATCAGACTCGCTAAAATCTTTAGTCGAATCCGTGTAAGTCAGAATAGCATCACCATGCCCATGACAAGTGGAACCGAGTCATCAGCCGACATTCGCATTAGTCTAAGTTGTGTGTCTAGCACAACTTCAACGACCAATTACAACTAGTATGAACAACATGAATATATAGTTCCACAATCGAATCACATATTCAAAGATATATAGTAGTAGTCCATACAAGGAAAATAACTTTATGAGTACATTGGGAACAACATCATACATGAATGCCTCTAGGGAATATTCCCAACGTGAATAACCTTCCCTCCCGATGTTTGGGAAGCAAGTGAAAATTTCGAAACCGGAAAAGTTTGAGTTTTTTTGCCGTCAAGGACCAAAGTGGTTTCCTTCCTATGTACTCCTCCTACTCCACACCAACGCGGCTGCTGAACACGCCAGAGAAATAGAGCCGTCCTCTAAAAAATAGAGCCGTCGTACCAATGCACACATGCACAGTGCCACGCTGTGGACGAGGGAGAGATCAGCCGGGCCGATGCGTGAGGGGAGAGGGGTGGAGAGGTGAGAGGGAGCAAAGGAGAGATAAACACTTTGTTTTGCATGCATAGGTCCTGAAATTTACTATTACTAGTAGAGTCAGGAGTACCTCGTGTTAGGAACCCATCATAACTTTGCTCTGGCATCTCCCCCGCAATAAAAACTTTGCTCTGACATCAAGCTGCCTTCAACTCCTCTTCTCTCTTTGCTGCTTTCCTCTTCCCTTGCCTATGTTTTATTATATCTACATGTACAGTGCATGGACAGAGGTGAGCATATGTCTAAGCAAATAAATACTACGAGTAAGGGCATCCACTATGTTGTCCATAAGGTAAAAAAGTATTCCTGGTGGACTCCATAAGCTAAAAACTTAAGGGTCACCCTACTTATGGGTAGTCCATAAGCACTAAAATATTGATATCTAGTACACATAGCAATAGAAAACAAATTTTAATCACAAGACTATGAGAGGGTAGCTCTTACATATGGGTCCTATCTTATGTACAAGTTTGACTAGATACATTGTGGTGCCATCAACTAGCTTGGTATAACAAATGGGTACCATCTTAAAGATGGGTTTGGCCATATACATAGGTGTTGGGGATATACTTTCTGGGTATCGTCACAGTTCCTCACTGACCAGGGTGGCCCACTTCGGGTTAGAGCTTTGCTTCACGGGCGGCCCAGTCAGGGAGAAGAGACGGAGTCCAATCCGGCTACGGGAAGGCCTAGAAGACTTACCGACATAGGTCCATAGTGTTACTTGTAGTTCAAGATGTACTCTGTAACCGACTCTTAGTCGTAGCCGGATAGATCTCTCCTATAAACCCTAGGTCGATATCTATATAAGCCGTCCTAGGGAGATCCTTTAGGGCACCCCTTACAATCACAATATCAACTCGCATAGGCGAACCCTTGTAACCCATATTCCGGCTCTGCCGTATTACTGAATTGCTAGCAGGAGTAGGATCCGTCCAAAGCCGGCAGATTCGAACCTGGGTAAACTTGTGTGCTCACCATCCCGGAACACCGTACATCTCACCCCCTCTCTTCTGCACGCCTCGAGGACCCCCTCATGGCGTACTTGTCATCAATCCGATGATAGTTGGCGCCCACCATGGGGCAAGTGAGCTTCGGATCTACGTTCCAAGCGGAATCTGCAAGAATTGGAATCAGCGAGACTATCACCGTTGGTCGCATCCTCTACGCCAGCGACATCCCTCTCATCGTTCTCGACGAGACTTGGATTCCGGCTAGGGAAGCCGTGACCACCTACACCATCATGTCTTTTGGCGAGATCGATGTTTACATCGGCTTTGCTGAACCTTCCCCACCCACCCCAGTGGTGATGATAGAGGCAGAAGAAATTTCTGGATCCCCTTTGTCCGCGGAGGCGGCAGAGTTCCGGATCTCGGAAAACCCTAATCCCACCCAGCCCGCACCAGTTGCGGAGATAGTGGAGAAAGCTGAACCTGAGGCAGATCTCGTAGTACAAGTAGGATCTAGAGCTAATCTTCTTAGCGAGATTGAATCCCAGATCGACCCACCTATGGAGGTCGAAATCCAGGAGGAGCATGAAAACGACCTTGGTTCTGGCTCTATTAATGCCGAAACTGATAGACCTCTTCTGAGGTACATGTTGAGGCACATGATGATGCAAGACGCAAGAATGGATGATATTCTTGAGACCATCAGGTGTTTCGAGGAAGCCGATCGCGAAAGCTGCAACTACCTCAGGAGGCAGGCATCGCACTTTGTCGGATATGTGGGATTCGGATCCGGCTCTGCCGATGCTGGAGACAACACCGACTCTGTGTTGGAAGCTATCGGAACAAACGCCAACGCACCCGCATCCTCGGATGATTCAATGAACTCGGCAGATTTCCGAAAGTTCTCCGTGGAATACGAAGAGGAGTACAACTCCAAAGCTGCAGAAGAAGGGGAGCCATGGACGAAGGATCCAGGGAAAACTCCCCCAAAGCACAGGATGACATGGAAATCAGAGATAATCCCGAGGTCCAGATGTCCGAAAGTACCAATCAAAGCTTGACTCCGGGAAACGGACCCAAAGCCGTCTTTGCTACCGGCGCTGCCAAGAAGGCAAAGAAGAAGAACAAGACCCTGGCAAAAGATCTTCCGCCAGAGGAAGTGATTGCCGAGGAATACGAGGAAGACTCGGATGGAGCACTTATCCCAGACGAGCCCAAAGAAGAGTCGGTGGATGGACACGTGATCACTGAAGGTGCGCGTAAATTCATCGATGCTGCATTAACGACACTCCCTACAGCTGCAGAACTTACTGCCGAAGAGCTGGATGAAAGGGCCCAGGCCCTAGAAGCGCGTCGTCAACAACTCCTGGATGAAGTCAAAAACATCGAGGAGGAGAAGAAACGCATGGAAACTGTGGAGAAGTACATCTCTCGGAAGCATCAGAAGACCCGGAAACATCACACACGTGACGATCAATTCCCGGAAGTACACAAGGTTCTCTTCGAAGGAGACCCAGGGATGCCTCATCTTGACAGCAAAGGAGACCCGGTGTATCCAACACCGGTACAGAAGATATCCTGTCGAAGAATCCAGGCCCAAAGGAGGTTCGATTGGGCATCAAACTACTCACCAAGCGTCTGGAAGAACAAAGGGCTGCGAAATCCGAAAGCAGAAAACTAGTCTCCAAATCCGACCAATGTCGCACGGATTCAGCCTGGAATAATATAAGGCCCCAGCATGTTCCGGAACAGCATCACCGTTCCGACAGACGGGAAGACAACTACTGCAGAACCGGATCATCAGGACAGCATCACAGAGCTGCACGTGACTAGCGCAATGTCGCTCCAGCTGCCGAGCAATAAGCAATTGTTGCACTGTATCCGAGAAACCCTCCCCAACGGGAGTCGAACGATCATAGGGGAGAAGATAAAGAGAAACGTCGGGAGGAGGACCGACAAAGAATGCCACCTCCTAGACATACTAACCATCCGGATGAGCCCCACCATGGTGGGAGTAACGGATGAAGGAACGACGGACACCGTGCCGAGTCAAGCCGGGAGGGGGCTCGTCACAATGAAGACCCTCCCCGGAACCAGAATAATGACGTTCCGGATGGAGGCCGACGATCAGCCAGAAATAACCCAGCTTCTCCACCCTCTCTGCCAAGTGGCCATCACAACGGCTCACAAGGAGGCCAAGGAGGGCGTCGTGGTGGAGGAGGTGGTGGCAGAAGACGAAGTCCGGCTCCAAGGCACCGCAGCCATAGCCGTCACTCGGGACGCTCTCTATCCCCAAATGATGCAAGGCACAGGATCAACTCCAACATAGCGGCACGGCGCTATGAAAACAATGACATAAACGTGGGCCCAAAATGCTTCGGACCATGCATAAGAGCTACAAGATTCCTGGAAGGATTTGTTATCTCAAGACATATTCAAGCCTATGACATCATAGCTCGGCCAGATACTTGGCTACAGGATTTCTTCCAAGCTTGGTGCATCACCAAAGGCGGAAACAGCCTGGTCGCAACCCGATATCTCCCACTTATGTTGTGGAAGATGGCACGATCATGGCTCAATGAACTTCCAGAGAACACCATCCACAACTGGTATGACATGCAAAGTGCGTTCTTTCGGAATTTCGAAGGCACTTACCGGAGGCCCTGTACGGTCGGAGACCTACAGCGTTGCACCTAGAAAGCCGGAGAAACTTGCCGAGACTATCTCAGATGATGGATCAACACCAAGAACTCCTATGAAGGAGTAAATGACTAAACTGCGATTGAAGCTTTCATTGCAGGTCTCCCAATTGGTTTACTACGTCATCGCTTGAAGTGTGACAAAGTCATTGATTTGGGAGAGATGATAGAAACAGCAAGCAAGTATGCAGATGCTGACGATGACGCAGAGGGATTACTCAACGCCCTGGGTGTGCCACAGTCGGCAAAACAACCAAAGCAACAGGCTTAGAAGCGCAAGAATACCTCGGAAGAAAAACCCAATGCGGAAACAGCAGTAGTCACTGCTACTTTCGGGTCTAGAGGACGAGGAGGACATGGCGGTGGCCGCGGACGCGGTCGTGGGACGTCAAGTGTTCAAGGTAGAGGAGACCAGCAGCCTGGCAAAACCTACTCTTGGGCCGACATTGCCAATAACCCATGTGTGTATCACTTAGACACCAATGGGGGGCTCGTCCCACACACACGCCGTGTGTCGTTTCAATGACGACATTAAGAGAGATGATACCGCTGGCTACAAAGCTAAGCGAAAGAAGGGAAAGAAGAATCCTGAAAAGGATAAAGAGACCAAGGAAGATTCCGACATGGAGGAAGCTGATGCTTCAAATCCCAAGCCGAAAGGGAAGAAAAATTTTCCGACCAAGAAAGACACTTATGTCACCTTCCTCAGATCTCAACCAGCAAAGGTCAAGAAAACAGTTCTGCATGAGCTCAACGCAATAGTTCTTGCTGTCCCTCAATTATTGGACTGGTCGGAAGTGGCAATCACCTTTGACCGCACTGATCATCCGCCTAAGTTACACAGGCTAGGAAAATACGCCTTAATCATCAATCCCCTTATTGACGGTTATGGTGTCTCCAAGACTCTCATGGACGGTGGCAGCAGCATTAACATTCTGTATGTCGAAACGCTACGCCGGATGAAAATCTCGGAGACCCAGCTGAACCACAGCTCTGTGATCTTTCACGGGGTTGTCCTAGGAAGACAAGCAAATTCCCTAGGAGAAATCACTTTGGATGTTACCTTTGGAACTTCAAAGAACTTTCAGACGGAAGCACTTTCTTTCGAAGTGGTCCCATTCAAGAGCGCGTACCATGCTATATTTGGACGTCCGGCTTACTTGGCTTTTATGGCTCGTCCGTGTTACATTTACAATATGATGAAAATTCCAGGTCCCAACGGCATGATCACCATCAGGGGAGACCCAAAGAAAGCGCGAGAGTGCGAGGATGGAAATGCCGCCTTTGCTGAAGCCGTGCTGCATGCCCAGGAGTACCAGGAGATCAAGAAGAGCATAGATCCGTCCGAGATGCCTGCAACAAAGAAGGAGGTGACAAAGCCAAATCCGGAGTTCAAGGCATCAGAAGAGACGAAGAAGACATCATTGAAGGATGATGACCCCTCCAAGGTGACCCAGATAGGCGTAGGCCTAGATAGAGCATAGGAAAGCACGCTCGTCAAGTTCCTCAAAGCAAATCAAGATATCTTCGCATGGCAGCCATCTGACATGACCGGAGTACCTAGGGAACTTGCCGAGCACTCTTTAAATGTAAACTCGAACGCTAAACCCGTGAATAGTCCTTGCGATGGTTCCGCGATGAAAAGTGTAAGGCAATAGCTAAGGAACTAGCATGGCTCGAGTTAGCCGGATTCATAGAAGAGGTCATCCATCTTGATTGTCCGGCCAATCCTGTAATGGTCCCTAAAAGGGACACCACTGATTTAAGGATGTGTGTTGATTATACTGCCTTGAACAAGGCTTGCCCCAAAGATCCGTTTGCTCTACATAGGATTGATCAAGTTATCGATTCTACGGCAGGCTTGGAACTCCTCTGTTTTCTCGACGCATATTCTGGTTATCACCAAATCCGGATGAAGGAATCTGGCAAAGTCAAAACTTCATTCATAACCCCCTTCGGAACCTTCTGTTTTGTTACGATGCCCTTTGGGCTGAAGAACGCAGGAGCTACGTACCAGCGCACAATGCAGCATTGCCTCCATGATCAAATCGGACGCAATGTACATGCATATGTGGATGATATTGCGGTGATGTTCAAAAAGAAGAAAACATTGATATCTGACTTGGAGGAAACGTTCGCCAATCTACGAAAATAAAACATAATGCTTAATCCGGAGAAATGCTTCTTTGGAATCCCAGCCGAAAAATTGTTAGGTTTCATCGTGTCTCAAAGAGGCATAGAGGTGAACCGAGCCAAAATCAAGGCTATACTCAATATTTCCAGGCCAACCCGCATGAAGGATGTACAAAGACTAACTGGCTGCATTGCCGCAGTCACTCGGTTCGTAAGACGGCTCGGTGAAAGATCCGCACCATTATACAAACTCCTAAAAAAGACCAAGGATTTTGTGTGGACCGACGAAGCTGAAGCTACACTACAAGACCTGACGAAAGTACTCTCAACTGCTCCTATTCGTGTAGCCCCGGAACCACAGGAACCGATGTTGCTCTATCTTGCTACGACAAACAAAGTCGTCGGTATTGTCATGGTAGTGGAGAGACCGGAGGAAAATCAGGAACACTTGGTGCAGCGTCCGACCTACTTTGTGAGCAAGGTCCTGACAGAATCGAAATAGCGGTATCCGCACTATCAAAAGCTAGCTTATGGTGTGTTCTTGGCATCTCGTAATCTACGACATTGTTTTCAGGAACATCCAATTACCGTGGTGAGCACAGCTCCCATGAGAGATACAATCAACAACAGTGATGCCACAGGACGGGTCGCCAAATGGGGCATACAGCTCTCAGCTTTCGATATTGAGTACAAACCTCGGACAACAATGAAATCCCAAATCCTTGCTGACTTTGTTCCTGATTGGATAGAGACGAAGGAGAATATGGCCCTACCTGAGTCGGAATATTGGACCCTATATTTTGATGGGTCTAAGGCTCGACGGGGCTCGGGGGCTGGCGTGGTGCTCAAATCACCCCAAGGAGATAAACTTTTATACGTGTTGAAGATCCACTTCACAATGACAAATAATATTGCCGAGTATGAAGCACTGCTACATAGAATCCGGATTGCTAAAGATATTGGTATCTGACGTTTGATGTGTCACGGAGATTCGGATCTTATTGCTCAGCAAGTGTTAGATATTTGTAATGCAAATAAGCACATGGCAGCATATAAAGCTGTTGTGGATGATTTATCTAAATCGTTCAAAGGGTTTAAGGTTCAACGCATCCCTCGAGCAGAAAACGAGGAAGAAGATGCACTATCTCGAATAGGCTCTGTGTGGAAAGAGGTCCCGGATGGCGCTTTTTTAGAGCACCTCAAAGTTCCTTCAATAAAAGGAGTGGACGAGGAATATCCGACCAAATCCGAATCACCTTTGATAGCAGTTCTGGCTGTAATTCCCAGCTGGACCCAACCCTACCTTGACTATTTGGTAGATGGCAAATTACCCGAGGACGAAGTTCTGAGCCGGCATATAATCTAACGAGCAAAAGCCTATACTGTGGTTAGTGGTGAGCTCTATAAGCGGAGTGTATCTAGGGTCTTTCAGCGATGCATATCTCCAGAAGAAGGAGTGGAAATCTTAAGAGAAATCCATGAAGGCGAGTGTGGTCACCATGCTGCAGCCAAATCTTTAGTGGCAAAAGCTTTCCGACACGGTTTTTTCTAGCTTACAGCCAAGGCAGATGTCGAACGGCTGGTCAAGATGTGCAAGGGCTACCAAAAATATGCCAAACAAGCTCACGTTCCGGCTGATCAGCTGCGAACAATACCTATAACATGGACTTTCACGGTCTGGGGACTTGACATGGTAGGACCGTTTAAACGGGCTCCAAGTGGATTTACTCACCTCTTAGTGATGGTGGATAAGTTCACCAAATGGATTGAGGCTAAACCCGTCACTAGTTGTGATGGAGCAACAGCCAATAGATTTGTCGAGGATGTCATAATCCAGTATGGTTATCCGCATAGTATTATCATAGACAACGGGAGTAATTTCTCCATGGGAGAACTTGCCGAATTCTGCAACGAACAAAATATCCGGCTTGACATTGCGTCAGTCGCACATCCACAGGCTAAAAGACAAGTCGAAAGAGCAAATGGTTTAATCCTACAAGGCCTAAAACCGAGACTTGAAGCACCACTACGACATGCTGCGGGGGCTTGGGTAGAGGAATTACCTTCTGTAATATGGAGTTTACGAACAACTCTGAACAGGTCAACCGGATACACACCTTTCTTCTTGGTCAATGGCGCAGAAGCAGTTCTTCCTAGCGATTTGATTCACACTTCTCCTAGAGTGGCCGCGTATATCGAAGAGGATGCCAAGATTTCTCGACAAAATGATCTCCACTTAGTCGAAGAAGTTCGCGTCGTTGCTAAAATGATATCAACAGCCTATCAGCAGAAGTTATGCAAGTATCATAGCCAGGGAGTCAGAAACAAACCTTTCAATAAAGGCGATTTGGTTCTCTGGCTTGTGCAACAAAGAAAGCACAAACTTTCCCCAGTATGGGAAGGGCCATTTTTAGTTAGTCGAGTATTGCACAATGGTTCGTACTACCTAACTGATATGAGGCCAGTCAAAGAAAGACCTGCTACTAAGAAGGGAAAAAGAGCTAGAGGCAGTACAAATCTGGATGAGTTAGATAGACCCTGGAATATTGCTCAGCTATGTCCCTTTTATTCTTAGTTTATCCTTCTTTGTAATCATATATATGTACATGTTCTGTGAGAAATAGAAGTATTGGTTGCCTCAAGTTTTTTCTGAGAAGTTTTTACCATCTTATTTCTGAATGATCATGTCATAGTCGAAAATCCTAGAATGCTTGAAAGTACTTTATGCTCATGCTCGTTCTGGTTTAGATTTCCGATTCTAAAATTGCTACCCTCGGGTATAACTCTAAAGTTTCTAGTCTACACTTTGGTTATTTGTCTGATTGCCGGACGCGGGTATTTTCCGAGTAGTGATTTGTTGGTACTGAAAGCCGGCTTTGTTTCCGAGTTGAAACTGGTTTAGCAATTGAGCTACGTTGCTCGGGCAGAAGGTTTAGCCGGCTCGTGAAAGGGACGAGGCAGAAAGCGAGATAAACGATAAGTACAGACAAAAAAGTATAAGTGCTTATGCAAACATTTCAGGCACACAAAAATTTAAACCAAAAGTGTTGAATAGATTAAAGCTTAGCACTAGCAAAAGTATCATACTAGATATTTACAGACCCATAATGTTTTCGGAATAATACATCTGTTTAACTTATGATGCAGGAGGAGAGGTCGGAGCTGCCGGCTCGCTGGATACGTCGCCTTGATATTGTTCCGAGATGACCACATCCGACATGGTGTGGTCATTGTCGTAAACTTCGGTTTCTTCTTTGGGAGGCGGAGGTGGCGTGTCCACGCGGGTGAAGAAGGGAGTGTCGTAGCTGGTTAAGTCAGCTACATGACACCCATATCCGGCGCAGGAGTCCATGATTGCCTTGATGTCTTGCTCTTGTCCGTCTTCGTCCACCTTGCAGTACCCTCTGGTCACTTGCTAGATTTCCATGTTTCCATGGTGTCTCATGACCATGGTGAGAGTGCTTTGCGCTGCAGTTCGCGTGTAGGACATGTTCCAGTCCCGGACGAGATATGGCATCTCTTTTGCCTTGTCCCGCACCTGAAAATCGGACATGCTATGCATGTCCGGAACCTTGAGAGCTTCGTCAATATCCTCAATGGATTGGCGGAAGTCATCGAGCAAATCACCGACTTGGGTAAGCCGGTGGGTGCGGGGCTCGGTAGAGGTGGAGTCCGTCAAGTTTAGAGGACCTATGCGTATAACGCAAAACAGATAAGAAAATCCGACATCGAAATACTCGAAAAATGTAAACAAGTCAAAAAGATGGAAACATAACAAAGATGACGCATCAACTTTGGTCTTCTCTTCCCGAAGACTCCGAAGTTCAGCCCGAAGAGCCTCGGAAAGGTCCTTTTCTCTGCAAAGCTCGTTGCTGAGATCTGAGATTTTCTTCTCCTGGAGTGCAATCTTGCGATCACGCTCCACGGTGGCCATGCAGGAGGATTCGAGAACTTGAGCAATGTCTTCTCATGATCCGCCTTAAGCTGGTCTAGCTCTTGGCGGAGATCCTTGTTTTCCACCACCAAAGTCTTCAGATTCTCGGCCTTTTCGATCATAGCACAGGACTGCTTCACCAGTGTTGTAAGTCAAAAAGAATAACAGTTCAGCAAAAAATATTCGGCTATGAAAAATCAAGACAAGGTTTGAGTCTCGGAAAGTTCACCTTCGGCCTCATCCTTGGAAACTTTAAGCTCATCATTTTTAAGTCAGAGAGCTTTGATCTCTCTCCGCTTATTGCAGATGTTCTTCAACAATTCCTGGTTATATGAATTAACTTTCTGTAAGTCAGAATACCCAGAGCCAGAAGTCTACTAAAGACTCGGGCTAATATTGAAGCTAATATTAGCACAAGCCTTGGGGGCTACACTAGTTCATTTTTTGGCATCCTAATGAAGCATAAACCTGGATTGTTTATCCAACTTCATGCTTGGGGGCTAGAGGATATGATATAAAGTACAGCAAAGAAAAATGTGAGTTGGAATTCTGACTTACATGATGTTCATGTGAGAGCATGCTCAGGCACATGTTCACCTCAGTAGTAACCTTCTCGGCGAGGGTGAGTGGAATAACTGGAGGTGGTGGAAGAACACCAGCTCTTAGTCCCTCGTCACGAAGGCGGACTTGTTCAAGAAGTTCGGAGTACTTGACGTCCTCCGCTTCTGGTGCTTCTTCTTCGGCAGAGAGATTATGACTTTCCAGACATTGCTGGGCCAGCCGCTGGATTTCCTCCGCAGATTTCCGAGACAAGCCAAATTTGGCAAGTCCCGGATTGTTCAGGAGATTTTTGGCGAAGGTCTCTGCCGAGGGATCATTACCCGAATAGTGTTCACCCTTATCTAAACCTGACTCACCCATGGTGATGTCAGTCTATGATTCAAGGATCGTTGGCTCTGTTGAGGGAGTCGGATCCTCTGCGATGACCAGGGATGGCGTAATCACCGGCGTAGCAGAAGGTTGAGGGGCAGGAGTCGGAGGAGCCACGGCAGGAGAAGCCATAGTCAGCTTCGTCTACCGCAGGGGCTTCGAAGAAGTTCCCTTCCCCTTGCCCTTGATGAGCTGTTTAGCTCTGAGAATGCAATAAAATGGAAAACATTACATCTCGGAAGAAATTACGAGTAAGGTACAAAGGCGAAAGTTGTGTGGAAAGTTACCTCTTCACAACTAGTACTTCCTTTGTGCCAACGGCCACTGTCGGAGCTTTGCGCTTCCTAGGTACAACATCTGGCAGTGGGACCAATTCTTCCTCCTAAGAAAACTCCAGAGGATATCCCTTGATAGGAGCCAATTCTGACTCGGGGATGTCGGCAAGCTGAAAAGAGATAATATCTCAGTATTGCGAAATAACTTAAAGGTGAAACAACTAAAAGGGGTTTACTACTAAAAGCTTACCGGCACTACAGGGTCTTCCGCTGTGTGCATGTCCAGAGACACGTCCGGGGTCTTCCTTTCGATCCGCTCCCTTATCAGCCATTTAATCTGGCTTATGTAATCCTTTGTCGTATAGGTTGTGGGGATGATGCGGAGGGAATAGTTTTTGGATGACATGATGGAATGCATCAGTCGATCTCCGTGGTGTTGGAGGGGTTGGATCCGGCATGATACCCAGCACTAGACCAAGTTGGACCCCCTCAGGCCCTTGTGCTTCATCAGATATTCGATCCGCCTCTTGGCGAGAAGCAGATCGTCACTGAGAGCCGGGGGGACCTCATCCCAGGATGCTCGGGCCATGGCGGCTCCGTTGACAAAAGCCGGCAAAGAAGTAGCTTTGTCGGGACCAGGAATATCCTTATGATAAAAGAAGGTAGCCGGCCATTGTTTTACTGACTCACTAGCTAAAATCCGGAGATAGACACGCTCGTGCCTAACCGAAAAACTAATAGTACCGGTAATATAAGGATTACCAGCAGTGATGGAGTTTCTCCGGACATGGAAATAAAACCGGAATAAAGTGAGACTCGGCCTAATGCCGAGATATCCCTCACACAAAGCCGCATAGGCGCTCATCTCTAAGATGGAGTTGGGGGGAAGATGGTGAAGTTGAACACCATAGTGATCTATCACCTTGAAAAAGAATTCCGAGGGAGGGAAAGACAAACCTCTGTCGAGGTGGGTGCCAAAGTGGACCCGCTCATCAGCGTGTGGATTGGGGATGGTTTCACCGAAACCGCTCCACCAGTCGCCGACACGAAGGAGCCCTTCATTCTCCACGTTGTGGAGCTTCTCGTCGTCAAGAACGCAGAGGATCCAGACCCCATGATTGCTTTCTTTCTCTGCCGCCGCCGCCCTCGTCGCCGCTACGAACCCAGCCAAGCCGGATGATGGAGATGAAGCCATTCCTCCGGTGCGCCGGTGACCTTAGATGGGCGGCGCTGGGAATCTGGGAAGTAGGGGAGTTCTGTGCACGAGGGAGAAGTGGAGGAAAGTAAACGGCAAAGGGAATAGGTGAAGAAGATGAGGAAAAGGGAATCCTCACCCCTTATAACCACCTAACCGCGCCAAGATTCATGCAAATGACACAGTGTAAACGCCACGCATCATGGAACGAAACTGGGAAGGACCCACGCGATGATTACGCCGCCTCGATTTCCACGCGTGCATTGAAACGACGCCTCGGTTCCACGAACAACGGACCCACCAACGGTCGTGCTAACAGGATGTCTGTTGGTGACGTGACTTGACCATGACCAGTGTCAGATGACGTCAGAGACCAAGTTCTGGCTTAGTTTGAATATGAAGCTAGAAAATCCGAGTAACGTACTGATAGGTCCGACTTACTTTTGAGACCCGGATCATATCTTTTGATTTGAAGTTTCAGGAACCCTTCAAGATTCTGCAAGCCGAAGATCAAGCTAGACGATGATGAATCCGACTTTGGACCTTGGAGACTTCCGGGGGCTGCTGTTGGGAATATACTTTCTATGTATCCTCATAGTTCCTCAGTGACCAGGGTGGCCCACTTTGGGTTAGAACTTTGCTTCACGGGTGGCCAGTCAGGGAGAAGAGACGGAGTCCAATCCGGCTACGAGAAGGCCCAGAAGACTTATCGACATAGGCCCATAGTGTTACTTGTAGTTCAAGATGTACTCTGTAACCGACTCTTAGTCGTAGCCGGATAGATCTCTCCTGTAAACCCTAGGCCGGATATCTATATAAGCCATCCTAGGGAGAGCCTTTAGGGCACCCCTTACAATCACAATCTCAACTCGCACAGGCAAACCCTTGTAACCCATATTCCGGCTCTGCCGTATTACTGGATTGCTAGCAGGAGTAGGATCCGTCCAAAGCCGGCGGATTCGAACCTGGGTAAACTTGTGTGCTCACCATCCCAGAACACCGTACGTCTCACCCCCCCTCTCTTCCGCACGCCTCGAGGACCCCCTCATGGCGTACTTGTCATCAATCCAACGACAATAGGTGATGCCATAAGCTCTACCATTTAGATTGTGTCTATACGAGACGATTCGTGGGACCTACTAAACTGGAGATGCTATCTTTTGCATAGTAGTTTTACAGCTTGGTCATACACTGCTAAGTGGGGACCATTATTTTCTTTTTAGTTTAGACACTTGTGCCTTGTACTCCCCTCGCTACCCCGCTAGACTCGAATTTTTGTAAAATTCCATCGATCTATTAATATGATCAACCATAGTATAAAGATACCCAAAAGTAAGTTGCTCTTGCACACCTTATTTCCTCAACAATTTGCATGCATAATCTCTTCTTGTTCTTCGATTTTCCCCTCTATTATGAGCTATATTCTTTACATAAAAGAACAATTTGACCTAAGTTCATTAAATATACATAAAGTCATTTAAGTGTACCAAGTTAGCTAGTAATCTTGAAAAATCCATCTAAAAACTAGGGAATTGTAAGAAAGCATGGTCCAATTTCTATGAAAATCAGGGAGGTGGAATTTTCTTTTAACTGAGGTTGGTCATGTAGGAGCAATGAGCTTCAGTTAACATAGTCCGTGGAAGTACAAGTTGCATCAAGGACCTTAGAAAATTAAAAAGACATCCAAGTCCACCACTTGGAAAAATGAGAATGTTATTTCCTGATATTTGAAAACTCACACCGATGGCATTGTTTACTAAAAGAAGATGTACCCATCTACCTCAAAAATGATATTTAATTTGAGAGCAATCTATCGTGCTTACTGGTAGCTAAAGTTTGACCTAATTTCATTAAATTTTCAAGATGCAAAATCTTAGCAAGAAGTTGAACCTGTTGTCAAAACTCTCGTTGGTGGTTTGTGATATATTAAATGACCCCCCGATGGTTACCTCCAAAAAATCACAAAACTTTCAAAGCAACCTATGGTTTTTTGTAGTTCAAATTTGACCTAATTTTGATAAATTAGCATAAAATCATTCAAGTGGGCAGAGTTAGCAAGGATGAAGTTTGAAAACTCATGAAACATGGGAATCATAAGTAGTACAACATGTCGGTCCACTATATATGTCCAAAAGCTTGGCTTGTGGCATATTCAGATCCAATATTCTCCGGACTTTCTTTATAGAAAGGAACAATCTCGTCATCACTTGGAACATTGCGATGGTTCTTTCCTAGTAGTTGGATACTCACACCAATGACATTGTTTACTAAACGAAGATGCACTCATCTACCTTCGAAAATACAATTGATTCAAGAGCAATCTATCGCGCTTACTCATAGCTCAAGTTTGACCTAATTTCGTTAAGTTGTCAAGATGAAAAATCTTAGGAAGAAGTTGAACCTATTTTCAAAACTATTGGTGGTGGTTTGTGATATACTAAATGACCCCCCCCAATGGTTACCTCAAAAGAATCACAAAACATTCAAGCAACCTACAATATTCCTGTAGTTCAAGATTGACCTAATTTTGATAAATCGGCATAAAGTCATTCAAGTGGGCAGAGTTAGCTAAGCCGAAGTTTGAAAATCATAAAACATGGGAATCATAAGTACAACATGTCAGTCCACTATAAATATTTGAAAGCTCTGCTTATGGAATTCAGATCCATATTCTTCAGACTTTCTTTATGGAAAGGAACAATCTCGTCATCACTCGGAAAATTGAGAATGTTCTTTCCTAATAGTTGGAAACTCACACCGATTACATTGTTTACTATAAAGAAGATGCACCCATCTACCTTCAAAAGGACAATTAATTCAAGAGCAATCTATCGCGCTTACTGGTAGCTCAAGTTTGACCTAATTTATTTAAATTATCAAGATGCAAAACTTTAGCTCCCGGGTGTGACCGTCTATGGTGCATGCGATAACACTTAGAGAAGTGCTGGACCTATAGGAGGAAACTCTCGTGATGGGTCAAATAAAGGGAAACCGGTGGAACCATGGTCTCAACCTTGGTTTTCCATGTAGGTATGGCCTAAAAAATCCTAGAACAATAGTAAAGTACATTGGTCAATCCTCGTACATAGAAAGCTAGGGGCTAGACCAGTGGGGCCCTCGAATTAGGGTTTCACTGGAGAAGGACCGCTTAAGCGCCGGAATGCCATGAGAACATGTGTGTGTCCCTAGCATACATGCACAAGTGTGGTGAATGTTCCTAGATGGAATACCTAGCTCCCGGGTGTGACCATCTACGGTGCATGCGATAACACTTAGAGAAGTGCTGGACCTATAGGAGGAAACTCCCGTGATGGGTCAAATAGAGGAAAATTGGTGGAACCATGGTCCCAACCTTGGTTTTCCATGTAGGTATGGCGTAAAAAATCCTAAACCAATAGTAAAGTACATTGGTCAACCCTTGTACAGAGAAAGGTAGGGGCTAGACCAGCGGGGCCCTCGGATTAGAGTTTCGCTTGAGAAGGCCTGAGCGCCAGAATGCCACGAGAAAATGCGTGTGGCCCTAGCATACATGCACAAGTATGGTATAATGTTCCCAGATGGAACACCTAGCTCTCAGGTGTGACCATCTACCATGCATGCGTAACACTTAGAGAAGTGCTGGACCTGTAGGAGGAAACTCTCGCGACGGGTCAAACTAAGGAAAATTGGTGCAACCATGGTCCCAACCTTGGTTTTCCATGTAGGTATAGACTAAACAATCCTAGTCCAACAGTAAAGTACATTGGCCAACCCTCTTACAGAGAAATATAGGCGTCTAGACCAGCGGGGCCCTGGGATTGGGGTTTTGTTGGAGAAGGACCGCCTGAGCACTGCAATGCCACGAGAACATGTGTGTGTCCCTAGCATACACGCACAAGCATGGCAGAATGTTCCAAGTTGGAACACCTAGCTGTCAGGTGTGACTGTCTATGGTGCATGCGATAACACTTAGAGAAGTGTTGGACCTGTAGGGTGAAACTCCCACTATGGGTCAAACGGAGGGAAACCGGTGGAACCATGGTCCCAACCTTGGTTTTCCATATAGGTATGGTCTAAACAATCCTAGACCAACAGTAAAGTACATTGGTCAACCATCGTACAGAGAAAGCTAGGGGCAAGACCAATGGGGCCCTCGGATTAGGGTTTCATTGGAGAAGGACCGCCTGAGCACCGAAATGCCGCGAGAACCTGCCCGTGTCCCTAGCATACGTGCACAAGTGTGATGGAATGTTCCTAGATGTAATACCAAGCTCCCGGGTGTTACCGTCTATGGCGCATGCGATAAAACTTAGAGAAGTGTTGGACCTATAGGAGAAAACTCTCCCGGCAGGTTAAACAGGGGGAAACCGGTGGAACCATGGTCCCAAACTTGGTTTACCATGTAGGTATGTCCTAAACAATCCTAAACCAATAGTAAAGTATATTGGTCAACCCTCGTACACATAAAGCTATGGGTTATACTAGCGGGGCCCTCAGATTAGGGTTTTGCTGGAGAAGGGCCGCCTAAGTGCCGAAATGCCACGAGAAACTGTGTATGGCCCAAGCATACATGCACAAGTGTGGTGGAATGTTCTTTATATGCAATACCTACCTCATACTTGTTATAATAGTAATTTACTTTTATGTATACGGTAGACATCATATGGTATGTAGACGTATATTATATGAAAGAAATGAAAAAGACGAGGGAGAGAATGAAAAGAAGTATATTTAATCAGTAGAAAGTAAAAATAAATAATATCTTCAAAATAAATAAAAATATCTAAAAAAACCTTGCTAAGCTGATGAGGCTCGGCCCAAAACTACCCTAGCTAAGTTGACGGCAAAGCCCGTTGGCATAGGCTCGGCCTATCTCTAATTTGTGTGGGCCAAGAATCGCACGCCCGTGAACTGCTTTCTCCCCACCTCGCGTGCCTCCCCTTGCCCCGTGCCGCCTCCCCTTGCCCCGCACCGCCTCGCTGCCTCACTGTGATACGGCCGCCACCCACACCGTTGTCGCCCTAACCCGCGCGATCACACTTCGCCCCGCGCTGCCTCCCCACCTCGCGTGCCTCTTGCACATGCGTTGCCCTCACCCGAGCGCTGCCCCTTTCCGAGCTCACATCGCCTACCAGGCGAGGTTGTCCCGCCCTCCTCACCCTGAGCTCGTGCCACCCTGCCTCCTCCCGAGCTCGTGCGGCCCCCTCCTGACCCCTTGCAGCATCTCCCCCTCCTGAGATTGAGCGGCCGCCCCTCCCGACCCCTTGCAGCAGCCCCCCTCCCGAGCTCGCACGGCCACCCCTCCCGAGCATGCGGTATTCCTCTTTTTCCCTCTATAGTTTAGGTAGTTTAGCTTACCTAGGTTAGCTAGTTTAGGTAGTTTAGTGTTAGCTAGATTAGCTAGTTTAGATAGATTAGCTAGTTTAGGTAGTTTACTATGACCTAACATTAGCTAGTTTAGGTAGATTAGCTACTTTAGGTAGTTTACTATGAGATAACCTAGCTACTTAATTTGTAGGTGTTTGTAGTATCTTTAGGTCCTTAGTGTAGTTTAAAAATAGGCCACTTTAGCAAATAAATGGGCCCCTAGTTAATTTTTTATGTCCCCTACTTTGTTCATTTTTCATAATAGTAATTGACTATATTGTGTATGCTAAATTTTCTTTATTTTGTACACTAGGCCCTATTGTGACCATATCGATAGAACCGAACTTGTTTCCATCCTGTAGGTTGCTGTTCTTAGAGTCCACGATGTTGTCTCAGAGCCCCAGCCATTCGACTACTTCCTCTACCATCGAGGGTGAGCTAGAACTCTGTCTCCTCCCTCACATTTTTTATGTTAGTAGAGTCCATTTCCATGTCAAGCCACATCACCTAGGTGTCACTTCCCGTCTGAAAGTGTTCGCGGATAGATATCCATTAGAGGTCGGCATGTTTTGAACCGTAATGCTTAGGAGACAGTCGACGGATTCATAGTTGGGTACGTTCTCCATGTTCTGCTCCAGTCCAAGTCAGGATTTCGGAAGCGTCTCCTCGTTGTTCTCTGGATGCACATCCTCTTGGTTTTTTGCTGAGACATGTATCAGGAGAGCAGTGGGGAGGTGTTGTTGAAATTCTGTCTTGGACCGGGGTAGAGCACGGAGAACATACTAAATCTACGGATCTGGGGGCTGCTAGGACCCTCTATACCTATTAGAGATGTTGGTTAATGCATGCGTTTTGCCCGGTAGAAAATAAAAATATGATGCATTTAATTTCATGCTATTATTTGATATGAAATGCTATGGGTCCCAATAAAGCAAAGGATGGCTGATAATGGGTGGATGTACAGTGCATGTATTAGTGAGACTGAAAGAACAGATGAGTGGATATGGAAGACCAATTTATTAGTGAAGGAGTTAGCACGTGGTTCAAAGGCAGGTGTTTGTCCAAATTTTCCTTGCGCTCATTGCAAGAGGCATCATCATTAGGGAAAGGATGAAATGACTAAACAACTTTGGTGGCATGGGTATATGCCTAACTTTGTCACGTCGGTTGACTTTGCTCAATACGAACGTGACAGAGGTGAGGTGATGTGGCAGCAGATCGATGGCAATGAGTACGATGGGATTACATACTTGCTAGATGATCTCCGTGATGCCTACGTGCCAGATTCGCCACCTCCACGGGAGGAACTGGAGGAACTGGATGAACCGGAGGAACCGGAGCCAACTGTGAAGGCCTTCCTTGATATGATGGCCTCGGCTAAGAGGCCTCTATATGAGGGTGCAAAAATTTCTCGGCTCGATGCCATCTCACATGTACTAGACGACAAGGCCCAGTACTGACACCCGAGCCTCATTTGAAGCTCATCTGAAAACATTTGGTAACATGTTGCCCAAAGGGCATTGTTTGCCTAAAAGCATGTATGAAGTGAAGAAAATCATGAGAGCGCACAACATGGATTATGAAAAGATAGAATGTTGTCCAAAAGGTTGCTTTTTGTTTTGGAAAGAGTTTGCGGATGACAAGTACTATAGAAAGTGTCGGTCCTCTAGGTATCATGAGGTAAAGGGAGCTGATGGTCAAATGAAGCAGCCAAAAGTCGTCGTGAAGATTCTTCGTTATCTCCCATTCATAAAAATAATCCAACAACTTTACATGACCGAGGAGTCTACTAAACAGATGGTGTGGCACAAGAGGGGGTAGAGATACATGGACGAGCATAGATGGGTAAAGATGGGACATCCATCTGATGGTAAGGCATGGAAGAACTTCAATGCAAAACACCCCGAGGAGGCAAAATAAGCTCGAAATGTTAGAATTGTGAGAGCAACCGATGGATTCAATACATATGGTATGATGACTGCCTCGTATAGCTATTGTCCGGTGTTTGTTATTCCGCTCAATCTCCCTCTCGGAGTCATAATGCAAAGGAAGAACATATTCATATCGCTGATCATTCCAGGGCATGAATACCCGGGGAAGAATTTGAGTGTCTACATGCAAACAATTGTGGTGATTTGAACCACTCTTGGCACCATGGGACATTGACATACGACCGAGAATCAAAGATAAACTTCCTCATGGAAGTTTGTTTCCACTATTACATGCACGACCTACCTGGGTATGCCCTATTCTTCGGATGGTGTACAGCTAGTAAGTGGCCATGCCTAGTGTGAAGGCACCGAATGAAGTTCCTTTGGCTAGAGGAAGGTCGCAAGTATGTATCCTTTGACGCGAACCGGCCTTTCCTCAACAGAGGGCATCGGTTCAGAGAAGACAAAAAGAACTTCATGAAGGGCAAAGTTGTGCATGAAGAAAAAGAGATACCAATGTGCGATGGTGTAGCTATTGATGTCGAGCTACTTGCTCTCGTGCCTACTAGGGTAGATGGCCCACATTTGCAGGATATGATTTAACACACAACTGGACTCACGTGACAGGCTTAACGAAGCTCGAGTATTACAAGGACCTTGAACTTCCGCATAACAACAATGTGATGCACACCAAAAAGAATGTCGCGGAGTCCTCTTTCACACAGTCCTAAACATTCCTGAGAAGTCAAAGGATAATATCAAGGGTAGAGTCAATGTAGAGAAGCTATGTGATAGGAACAGACTATACATGGAGCTTCCTAACCACAATCAAAAGAATTGGTTCAAGCCACGTGCCAACTTCTGCCTTGATGGTCTCCAAAAGAAGGAGTCATTCAAGTGTCTAATACGTCACGATGTTCCCTGATGGTTATTGTTCGAATATTAGTAAGGGAGTCAATCTATTAACAGGAAAAGTCCATGAGCTCAAGAGTCATGACTATCATATATGGATTCAGCGGCTGATGCTAGTGATGGTTCAAGGGTATCTCCCAAGCATGTCTGGCGAGTGCTTGTGGAGTTGAGCCATTTCTTCCACATGCTCTATGCTAAGAAGATATGTCCCCTGATGATTGAGAAGCTGCATGATCTAGTTCCAAAGTTTCTATGCAAGTTAGAGATGATATTTACGCGAGGCTTCATTACTCCAATGGCACATCTCATTGTGCATCTAGCGAATGAGGCACTCTTGGGTGGACCGATGTAGTATTGTTGGCAGTTTTGTATTGAGAGAGAGTTAAGTATATTTGAAACAAATGTGGAAACAAAGCTAGCATTGAAGCATGCATAGCTGAGGTATCCTCGAGGACATGGTAGATGCCATGACAACTTACTATGCGGATGATGTTCCCACTCTGCATAACCAGGTCTCTCTGTACAATGTCAACGAGCCCAAGCATGACCCCAAGCTCCTCCTCTTCCAATGTCCCAGTGGCACGGCCGGTGCCCCCAAAAGGCACAACTTGTAGAAGGAAGAGAAGGATTGAATAATTCTCTATGTTCCTATGACCATGAAGGAAGTGGTCAGTTTCATCAGGTAAAATTATGAACAAATTACTTTGCAACTAGTAACTCGGGTTTGGTCTAATACGCATTTTCTCTTTTTAGCCAATTCATGGATGAACAGTGGTCGGTAACGATGGATCCTGATGTCACGGAAATGGACACTCTTCTGAAAGAGGGTGTCCCAAGAAAAATCACGAGTTGGTTCAGGGAAAAAGTAATTTCTAACATGTCCCTCTTACCTTGCAATCCGTGGCTTGTCCCTCTTATTACACGTAACTAATGCACAAAATAATTTGAACTGAACTTGTAGGGAGATGATCCCAATGTTGAGATGACGGATGGGTTGAGATGTGTTTCCCAGGGTTGTAATCGTAAATTCATGATGTATGTGAAGTATGATGTGAATGGGGATCACTTCCATATGGAGTATCACTAGAAGAATCGACATAATCCAAAAATTGTAAATACCGGGGTCTTCACCCAAGGAGCCGATAACATTGATTACTACGGAAGGTTAGAGAACGTATATGAGCTGACGTTCAATCTTACGAACCTAGAATTGAAGCTCACTATGTTCAAATGCCACTGGTTCGACCCACACGGTGGATCGAGAAGTACCTCTTCCATTGGGTTAGTTGAAGTTAGGCCTTCAACAACCTATAGTGGAGCCGATGTCTTTGGTGTGCCTCACCAAGCCAAGAAAATTTATTATTTTCCCTACCCATGCTAGAAAGAGGAACTCAAGGGCTGGGAAGTCGTGTTCCAAGTATCACCACATGGTAAGCTACCCATGCCCTCCGACAACGATTACAACAACATTGACCCTGTAACATATGAGAGAATTTTCTATCAAGAGAAAGAGGACTTCAAGAATTTTGACTTTTTCAAATGTGTGGTTTTGAGGACCTCGAGAACGATGCATGATAAGTCCAAAAATTGAGCATTTTTACTTATTGTTTTGCATTAGTAGTATAGGGTTTTTAGCATTTTACCGTGTTAGCGCGCACCTTTTTGTCCTTGTTTCAACACGATCCCAATTTACTAAGTCTTTAATGAACATATCAATTGAGACTATCATATTACACAGTAATATGGTATTTTAAGTGATAAAATTCATTTATTGATTTACCTCTGCACCTGGAAGAATTGCCCATGCCCAGGAGGCTCTAGACGACGTAACGACCTGTGGTGCAGGTGGAGCCCACCCATATGACCCAGTGATGGGACCGCCTCATCAAATACTTCCTCCTCACAAAAACAGAGATCAGATCCGACATTCACAGAAATCTCAAGCCACGAAAAACCACACCAAAAAGGGATCTAAAGGAGGAACTTGAAGAAGGGCAAATCCTTGCTGCTGCATAGATCATTGGAGGACAACACATCATAACCTACATCATCAACCGCTGCATCTCCATCACCATCTCTACCCCCATCTTTCATTCATTAGATCTTGTTATAATTCTAGATTCAATTATGGTTTGCACTAGATTTGTTCCATTACTTTTATCCATCCATTTGATTATGATGATGTTGTTGATTGCTTCCATGTGTGAGTAGTTCCCTTCATTCTTGGGGAGATGGACAAACCATAGCATTATTATGAAATGAAATAAAGATGATTTATTACTTGTAGAGGATCTGGCAAATCTATGATGTGTGTTTGATATCTCCCTTTAGATGGTATGTGTAGTCAGCTACATATCATTTGCCTTCGGGTCTAAAGTAAGAGGGTTAAACCCTTTGGACGTGCTTGGGTTCCTTGTGTTCGTTGCTACTGTGACTATAAGCACCGCTATCACCCAACACAGTTAAAGGGGGAACAAAGGGAGATTCACTAAGATAATTATGATATCCACAGGGAAACCCTTAATTGTGGTGGTCTGCATGGTGATTGCTTCCAGGCATTATAGTGGTTATTTAGAGATAACCTCATTCTTGGCTCAACAAAGTGACTGCCTACGAGCCATGGGTGAACATCTTATTGCGGAACTCTCTCCACACATATCATGACACAACAAATAGATTATCCTAATTATGATTAATTACGACATGCTAGTGGTGTATCCTACATCCCCGAGAACGTCTTAGCCCTATTGAGTTCAGCCACCATTCCATACGCTCTTTTTACTCGCTTTGTTTTTACTTGTTTTATTTACTTTATTGCACTCGAACCAAAACCTTTCAAACACATGTTCACCTGAAATCAAAGACATCTTATAAGTACCCTTTGGTAGATAGTGATGAGGGGCATAAAGACCTCAACCAAATAGCTCTATGTGGGTTCAATGCTCTTATTTCGAAACTAGCTACAATTGGGCACTTGTAGTCATCAATCCACAAACTCGTGGTGAGGCAGTGGTGAATTTAAAGGACATAGATATGCTAACCAAGTTACATGCAGACAATGGCAACGATAATGAGCCTAAACCGTGCAATGAGCCTCCAAGTTACTACTCATGTGATAGTGATATAGTGATAGCGAAAATGAGAACCCAATACTTAATTATGAGAGTGATGATTCGAGGTGAGGGTTTTTTATGTCTTTATGCTTAGTATTATTCTTTACTTGTATCTTTATGCTTAGTGTCTACATTTTATTATGTCTTTATGCTTAGTATTATTCTTTACTTGTATCTTTATGTTTAGTGTCTACATTTTATTATGTCTTATGCTTAGTATTTATTTTTCAACATGCTTCTTAATTGCATTACATCTTTATGCTTATGTCTACATTTTATTATGTATTTATGATTAATTGTTTACTCTCTCTCAATGCAGGTTATTGACCAATATGAGCCAAGGCAAGGAATCACCGACCTCCTTATTGAACACAATGCGCCAAGAGAGGGTTAGGAGAAGTCATAGAGCACTTCTTCCCACGACGCGTAACCGGGACCTAGGAGCCATCGGATTGGAGGATGCACCTATCCTGCAGGGAAAATGAGGACGATGACGAGGTGCAGGGGGAGGGCGAGGGTGTGGTGCAGGGGGAGGAGGAGGACGAGGTGCATAGAATACAGACTCACCTCCCCCACGGCATGTAGCTCTTTTGTCTAACATACCCTCCGCTTCTGGCACCGTGGCTTCCCAGTTTCCTCAGTCGGAGTCTAATGAGGTGGAGGAGGAGGCCGAGTCTAGAGACTTGGAGATGGGATCTAGGGAGGAGGATACAGAGAGGGAGGCGGTAAAGAAGGGATTGCCGATTCATGGGGAAGCGTCTGTCTCCTATGGAAAAGGAACCTTCTACCAAGGAGGAGAAAATCCTCATTAAGCCTAACGGTGTTGAGTAAGTGGCTATACTAAATTTGAACATGTAATTTCATTTTTGGTCATAACAATTTGGCATGTACTAATGTTTGATTATTGTGCTGCAATTGGTTGTATCCTAAGGGGCGGCGTATGCCTAATAGCTTGGTTGGAGCTCTGATTAAGAAGTTTTGGCCAAGCATGTACACTATGGTCCCCGGTGGTGAGAGGAAGCTAGCCCTCCGTTGGGCAGACTATGAGGCCGCCGATTACCCAACATTCGGGAAAGCTTCTGACGCTGTGATCACCAAGTTTTGCGTAAGGGTGCT
Organism: Avena sativa; assembly: GCA_916181665.1. Taxonomy (NCBI): domain Eukaryota; kingdom Viridiplantae; phylum Streptophyta; class Magnoliopsida; order Poales; family Poaceae; genus Avena; species Avena sativa. Next base: position 432,119,717 of record OV702286.1, on the reverse strand, counting down.
CTCTGTCGTCGGATTGATGACAAGTACGCCATGAGGGGGTTCTCGAGGCGTGCGGAAGAGAGGGGTGTGAGACGTACGGTGTTCCGAGACGGTGAGCACACAAGTTTACCCAAATTAGAATCTGCCGGCTTTGGACGGATCCTACTCCTGCTAGCAATCCAGTAATATGGCAGAGCCGGAATATGGGTTACAAGGGTTCGCCTATGCGAGTTGAGATTGTAGACTATGAGGGTAGGTTATATGCCCTAAAGGCTCTCCCTAGGACGGCTTATATAGATATCCGGCCTAGGGTTTACAGGAGAGATCTATCCGGCTACGACTAAGAGTCGGTTACAGAGTACATCTTGAACTACAAGTAACACTATGGGCCTAAGTCAGTAAGTCTTCTGGGCCTTCCTGTAGCCGGATTGGACTCCGTCTTTTCTCCCTGACTGGGCCGCCCGTGAAGCCAAGCTCTAACCCGAAGTGGGCCACCCTGGTTAGTGAGGAACTGTGAGGATACCCGAAAAGTATATCCCCAACAGCAGCCCCCGGAAGTCTCCAAGATCCAAAGTCAGATTTAGACCCCCTTCTTTTCAGCTTCTTGGCCAGCTTCTCCCAGAAGCTACCCTCGACCAGCTTCTCCCAAAATCTCATCTTCAAAATTCGTTCAAATTTCTTAACTAGTAGTTTCAATGTCAATTTAAAAGTATAAACGATTTTTGCAGATGAGATTCTGGGAGAAGCTGGTCGAGGGTAGCTTCTGGGAGAAGCTGGCCAAGAAGCTAAAAAGAAGGGGGCCTTATCATCGTCTAGCTTGATCTTTGGCTTGCAGAATCTTGAAGGGTTCCTGAAACTTCACAACAAAAAGTACGATCCGGGTCTTAAAAATAAGTCGGACCTATCAACATGTTACTCGGATTTCCCAGCTTAATTTTCAAACTAAGCTAGAACTTGGTCTCTGACGTCACCTGACACTAGTCATGGTCAAGTCACGTCATCTGACAAACATCCTGTCAGCACGACCGTTGGTGGGTCCGCCGTTCATGGAACCAAGGCACCGTTTCAATGCGTACGTGGAGATCGAGGCGACGTAATCATCGCATGGGTCCTTCCCAGTTCCTTCCACGACGCGTGGCGGTTACACAGTGTCATTTGCACGTATCTTGGCGCGGTTAGGTGGATATAAGGGGTGAGGATTCTCCTTCTCCTCTCTTCACATGTTCCCTTTGCCGTTTCTTCTCCTCCACATCTCCCTCGTGCATAGAGCTCCCCTGCTTCCCAAACTCCCAGCACCGCCCATCTAAGGTCACCGGCGCACCAGAAGAATGGCTTCGTCTTCATCATCCGGCTTGGCTGCGGCAGCGGCGACGGTGGCGGCGGAGAAGGAAAGCTATCACGGGGTTTGGATCCCCTGCTTGCTGGACAACGAGAAGCTCCGCTGCGTGGAGGCTGAAGGGCTCCTCCGTGCTGGCGACTGGCGGAGTGGTTCCGGCGAAACCATCCCCAACCTGCGTGCCGGCGAGCAGGTGCACTTCGGCACCCACCTCGATAGAGGTTTGTCTTTCCCTCCCTCGGAATTCTTTTCCGAGGTGATAGATCACTATGGTGTTCAACTTCACCATCTTCCCCCCAACTCCATCCTAGAGATGAGCGCCTATGCGGCCTTGTGCGAGGGATTTCTCGGCATTAGGCCGAGTCTTACTTTATTCTGGTACTACTTCCATGTCTGGAGAAACTCTATCACTGCCGGTAATCCTTATATTACCGGTACAATTAGCTTTTCAGTTAGGCGTGAGCGCGCATATCCTAAGATTCTAGCCAGTGACTCAGTCAAACAATGGCCGACACTTTCTTTTACCACAAGGATGTTCCTGCTCCCGGCAAAGCCACTGCTTTGCCGGCTTTCATCGATGGAGCCGCCACGCCTCAATTATCTTGGGACGAGGCCGCTCCGGCTCTCAGTGATGATCTTCTTCTTGCCAAGAGGCGGATTGAATATTTGATAAAGCACAAAGGACTGAAGGGATCCAACTTGGTCCAATGTTGGGTGTCACACCGGATCCAACCCCTCCAGTACCATGGAGACCGACTGATGCATTCCATCACGTCGTCCAAAAAAGATTCCCTCCGCATCAGCCCCAGAGCCTATACCTCACAAGGTTATATAAGCCAGATTAAATGGCTGATAAGGGAGCAGATCGAGAGGAGGATCCCAGAGATTTCTCTGGACATGCACACAGCGGAAAACCCTGTTGTGCCGGTAAGCTTTTAACAATAAACCCTTTGTATGTGTTTCACCTTTAAAATTGTTTTGTAGTACTGAGATATTATCTTTCTTTTCAGCTTGCTGACCTCCCCGAGTCGGAACTTGCTCCACTCGAGAGATATCCTCCAGAGTTTTCTCAGGAGGCGGAATTGGTCCCATTGCTAGACATTGTGCCCAAGAAGCGCAAGGCTCTAATAGTGGCTATTGGCACAAAGGAAGTGCCAGTCGTGAAGAGGTAACTTTCAACACAACTTTCGCCTTTGTACCTTACTCAAATTTTCCTCCGAGATGTAATATTTTCCATTCTATTACATTCTCAGAGCTAAGCAACTCGTCAAGGGCAAGGGGAAGGGAACTTATTCGAAGCCCCTGTGACAGACGAAGCTGGCCATAGCTTCTCCTACCGTGGCTCCTCCGACTCCGACTCCTACCCCTCAACCCTCTGCAACACCGGTGGTTACTCCATCACCAATTGTCGCAGAAGATCTGGCTCCTTCAACGGAGCCAGTGATCCTTGAATCACAAACTTACGTCACCATGAGTGAGTCGGGTTTAGATAAGGGTGAACCCTCTTCGGGTAATGATCCCTCGACAGAGACCTTTGCCCAAAACATCATTAACGATCCAGGGCTTGCCAAACTTGGCTTATCCCGGAAATCTGCAGAAGAGATCCAGCGACTGGCCCGGCAATGCCTGGAGAAAAGAAATCTCTCTGCCGAGGAAGAAGCACAAGAGGCGGAAGACATCAAATATTCTGACCTTCTTGAACAAGTTCGCCTTCGCGACGAGGGACTTAGAGCTGGTGTGCTTCCACCACCTCCAATTATTCCACTCACCCTCGTCGAGAAAGTTACCACCAAGGTGAACATGTGTTTGAGCAAGCTCACACATGAACATCATGTAAGTAAAAATTCCAACTCACGTTTTTCTTTATTGTACTTTATATCATACCCCCTAGCCCCCAAGCATGAAGTAGGATATAAAATACGGGTTTATGCTTCCTTAGGATGCCAAAGAATGAACTAGTGTAGCCCCCAAGGCTTGTGCTGATATTAGTAACAATATTAGCCCGAGTCTTCAGTAGACTTCTGACTCTGGGTATTCTGAGGATTTGTTGAAGAATATTTACAACAAGCGGAGAGAGATCCGAGCTCTCCGACTTGAAAATGCTGATCTAAAGGTCTCCAAGGATGAGGCCGAAGGTAAACATTCCGAGACTCAAACCTTATCTTTCATGTTTTCATAGTCGAATATTTTTACTGAACTGTTGTTCTTTTTGACTTACAGCACTGGTAAAACAGTCATGCGCTATGATTGAAGAGGCCGAGAACCTCAAAACCTTGGTGGTGGAGAACAAAGAACTTCGCCAAGAGCTGGATAAGCTCAATGCGGATCATGAGAAGAGCATCGCTCAAGTTCTTGAATCCTCCTCCATGGCTACTGACGAGCATGATCATAAGATTGCGGCTCAAGATCAGAAAATCTTGGACCTCAGTAATGAGCTTTGCAGAGAGAAGGATCTTTCTGAGGCACTCCGGGCTGAACTCCGGAGTCTTCGGGAAGAGAAGACCAAAGTTGACGAGGTCATCTTTGGTACGTTCCATCTGTCTGATTTGTTTATTTTCTCCAACTTCTTTCAATGTCAGATTTTCTTAACCATTTTGTGTATAGGTCCTCTGAACTTGACGGATTCCACCTCCGTCGAGCCTCGCACCCACCGGCTTACCCAAGTCGGTGACCTGCTTCATGACTTCCGCCAATCCCTTGAGGATATTGGTGAAGCTCTCAAGATTCCGAACATGCATAGCACGTCAGATTTTCAGGTGCGGGACAAGGCAAAGGAAATGCCGCAACTTGTCCAGGATTGGAACATGTCCTACGCGTGATCCGCAGCGTAGAACGCTCTCACCATGGTCATGAGCCACCATGGAAGCATGGAGATATGGCAAGTGACCAGAGGGTATTCTACAGTGGATGAAGACGAACAGGAGCAAGACATCAAGGCTATTATGGACTCCTGCGCCGGATATGGATGTCATGTAGCTGACTTGACCAGCTACGACACTCCCTTCTTCACCCACGTGGACACTCCGCCCCCACCTCCCGAAGAAGTAGCCGAAGTTTCCGACGATGACCACACCATTTCGGATGTGGACATCTCGGAACGATATCAAGGCGATGTATCCAGCGAGCTGGCAGCTCCTTCCTCTCCTCCTGCATCATAGATTACCAGAAACAAATGTATTATTCTGAGAAACACGATGGGTCTGTAAATATGCAGTACTATAATTTTGCTAGTGCTAAGCTTTTGATCTATTCAGCACTTTTGTCTTTAAATTTTTGTGTGCCTGAAATGTTTACATAAGCCCTTATACTTTTTCGCCTATACTTATCGTTTATCTGACTTTCTGCCTCGTCCCTTTCGTGAGTCGGCTAAACCTTCTGCACTGAAACTTCGTCGAGCAACGGAGCTCAATTGCTAAACCAGTTTAAACTCGGAAACAAAGCTGGCTTCCAGTACCAACAATTCACTACTCGGAAAATACCCGCATCCGGCAATCAGACAAATAACCAAAGTATAGACTAGAAACTTTAGAGTTATACCCGAAGGTAGCATTTTTAGAATCGGAAATCTAAACCAGAGCAAACATGAGCATAAAGTACTTTCAAGTATTCTGGGATTTTCGACTATGACATGATCATTAGGAAATAAGATGGTAAAAAACTTCTCAGAAAAACTTGAGGTCCACCAAGACTTTTATTTCTCACAGAACATGTACATATGTATGATTAAAAAGAAGGATAAACTAAGAATAAAAGGGACATAGCTGAGCAATATTCCATGGTTTGTCTAACTCATCCGGATTTGTACTGCCTCCAGCTCTCTTTCTCTTCTTAGTAGCAGGTATTTCTTTGACTGGCCTCATGTTAGTTAAGTAGTATGAACCATTGTGCAATACTCGACTAACCAAGAAGGGCTCTTCCCATACTGGGGAAAGTTTGTGCTTTCTTTGTTGCACAAGCCGAGAACCAAATCACCTTTATTGAAAGATCTGTTTCAGACTCTCTGGCTATGATACTTGCGTAACTTCTGCTGATAGGCTGTTGATCTCATTTCAGCAACGACGCGAACTTCTTCGACTAAGTCGAGATCATTTTGTCGAGAAATCTCGGCATCCTCTTCGATATACGCGGCCACTCTAGGACAAGTATGAATTAAATCACTAGGAAGAACTGCTTCTGCGCCATAGACCAAGAAGAAAGGTGTGTATCCGGTTGACCTATTCGGAGTCGTTCGTAAACTCCATATTACAGAGGGTAATTCCTCTGCCCAAGCCCCCGCAGCACGTCGTAGTGGTGCTTCGAGTCTCGGTTTTAGGCCTTGTAGGATTAAACCATTTGCTCTTTCGACTTGTCCGTTAGCCTGTGGATGTGTGACTGACGCAATGTCAAGCCGGATATTTTGTTCGTTGCAGAATTCGGCCAATTCTCCCATAGATAAATTACTCCCGTTGTCCGTGATAATACTATGTGGATAACCATACTGGATTATAACATCCTCGACAAATCTTTTGGATGTTGCTCCATCACAACTAGTGACGGGTTTAGCCTCAATCCATTTGGTGAATTTATCCACCATCACTAAGAGGTGAGTAAATCCACTTGGAGCCCGTTTAAATGGTCCTACCATATCAAGCCCCCAGACCGCAAAAGTCCATGTTATAGGTATTGTTCACAACTGGTTAGTCGGAACATGAGCTGGTTTGGCGTACTTTTGGCAGCCCTTGCACGTCTTGACTGGTCGTTCGGCATCTGCCTGAGCTGTAAGCCAGAAAAATCCGTGTCTAAAAGCTTTTTCCACTAAAGATTTGGCTGCAGCGTGGTGACCACACTCGCCTTCATGGATTTCTCTTAAGATCTCCACTCCTTCTTCTGGAGATACGCAGCGCTGAAAAACCCCAGAAACACCCCGCTTATAGAGCTCACCTTTAACTATAGTATAGGCTTTCGCTCGTCGGATAATCTGCCGGCTCAGAACCTCGTCTTCGGGTAACTTGCCATCTACTAGATAATCAAGGTAGGGTTAGGTCCAGCTAGGAATTACAACCAGGACTGCTATTAGAGGTGAGTCAGATTTGGTCGGATATTCCTCATCTACTCCCTTTATTGAGGGAACTTTGAGGTGCCATAGAAAAGCGCCATCCGGGACCTCTTTCCGTGCAGAGCCTATCCGAGATAGTGCATCTGCTTCCTCGTTTTCTGCTCGAGGGATGTGTTGAACCTCAAACCCTTCGAACGATTTAGATAAATCATCCACGACAGCTTTATATGCTACCATGTGTTTATTTGCATTACAAATATCCGAAACTTGCTGAGCAACAAGATCCGAATCTCCATAACACATCAAACGTCGGATGCCGATATCCTTAGCAATCCGGATTCCATGCAGCAGTGCTTCATACTCAGCAATATTATTTGTTGTTGTGAAGTGGATCTGCAACACCTATAGAAGTTTATCTCCTTGGGGTGATTTGAGCACCATGCCAGCCCCTGAGCCCCCTCTAGCCTTAGACCCATCAAAGTAGAGGGTCCAATATTCCGACTCAGGGAGGGTCATATTCTCCTTCATATCTGTCCAATCAGCAACAAAGTCGGCAAGGATTTGGGATTTGATTGTTGTCCGGGGTTTATACTCAATATCAAAAGCTGAGAGCTCTATGCCCCATTTGGCGACGCGTCCCATGGCATCACTATTGTTGATTATATCTCTCATGGGAGCTGTGCTCACCACAGTAATTGGATGCTCCTGAAAATAGTGTCGTAGCTTACGAGATGCTAGAAAAAAACTGTAAGCCAACTTTTGATAATGCGGATACCGCTGTTTTGATTCTGTTAGGACCTCGCTGACAAAGTACGTCGGACGCTGCACCAGGTGTTCCTGATTTTCCTCCGGTCTCTCCACCACCATGACGATACTAACTACTTTGTTTGTCGCAACAAGATAGATCAACATCGTTTCCTTTGGTTCCAGCGTAGCAAGGATAGGAGCAGATGAGAGTACTTTCTTCAGGTCCTGTAGTGCGGCTTTCGTCCGTCCACACAAATTCTTTGGTATTTTTCAGGAGTTTGTATAATGGTGCGGCTCTTTCACCAAGTCGGCTTACAAACCGACTGACTACAGCGATGTAACCAGTTAGTCTTTATACGTCCTTCAGGCGAGTTGGCCTGGAAATATTGAGTATAGCCTTGATTTTGTCCCAGCTCACCTCTATGCCTCTTTGACACACGATGACACCTAACAATTTTCTGGCTGGTATTCCAAAGAAGCATTTCTTCGGATTAAGTATGATGTTGTATTTTCATAGATTGGCGAACGTTTCCTCCAAGTCAGAAATCAGTGTTTCCTTCTTTTTGGACATCGCCGCAATATCATCCACATATGCATGTACATTGCGTCCGAGTTGATCGTGGAGGCAACGCTGCATAGTGCGTTGGTAGGTAGCTCCTGCGTTCCTTAGCCCAAAAGGCATCGTAACAAAACAGAAGGTTCCGAAGGGGGTTATGAATGAAGTTTTGACTTTGTCAGATTCCTTCATCCGGATTTGGTGATAACCGAAATATGCGTCGAGAAAACAGAGGAGTTCCGAGCCTGCCGCAGAATGGATAACTTGATCAATCCTAGGCAGAGCGAACGGATCTTTTGGACAAGTCTTGTTCAAGGAAGTCTAATCAACACACATCCTTAAATCAGTGGTGTCCTTTTTAGGGACCATTACAGGATTGGCCGACCACTCAGTGTGGATGACCTCTTCTATGAATCCGGCTAACTCGAGCCGCGCTAGTTCCTTAGCTATTGCCTTATGCTTTTCATCGCCAAAACGTCATAAGGACTATTTGACGGGTTTAGCATTCGAGATTACATTTAAAGAGTGCTCGGCAAGTTCCCTAGGTACTCCGGTCATGTCAAATGGCTGCCATGCGAAGATATCTTGATTTGCTTTGAGGAACTTGACGAGCGTGCTTTACTATGCGCTATCTAGGCCTACGCCTATCTAGGTCACCTTGGAGGGGTCATCATCCTTCAACGGCGTCTTCTTCATCTCTTCTGATGCCTTGAACTCCGGATTTGGCTTTGTCACCTCCTTCTTTGTTGCGGGCATCTCGGACGGATCTATGCTCTTCTTGATCTCCTGGTACTCCTAGGCGTGCAGCACAGCTTCAACAAAGGCGGCATTTCCATCCTCGCACTCTCGCGCTTTCTTCGGGTCTCCCCTGATGGTGATTACGCTGTTGGGACCTGAAATTTTCATCATATTGTAAATGTAACACGGATGAGCCAAAAAAGCCCAGTAAGCCGGACGTCCGAATATAGCGTGGTATGCGCTCTTGAATGGGACCACTTCGAAGGAAAGTGCCTTCGTCCGATAATTCTTTGGAGTTCCAAAGGTAACATCCAAAGTGATTTCTCCCAGGGAATTAGCTTGTCTTCCTGGGACAACTCCGTGAAAGATCACAGAGCTATGGTTTAGCTGAGTCTCCGAGATCTTCATCTGGCATAGCATTTTGACATAGAGAACATTGATACTACTCCCGCTGCCCATGAGGGTCTTAGAGAAACCATAACCGTCAATAAGTGGATTGACGATTAAGGCGTATTTTCCTCGCCTGTGTAGCTTAGGCGGATGATCAGCACGGTCAAATGTGATTGCCACTTCCGACCAGTCCAGGTATTGGGGGACATCCGGAACTATTGCGTTGAGCTCATGTAGAACTGCTTTCTTGACCTTTGCTGGTTAAGATCCGAGGAAGGTGACATAAGTGTCTTTTTTGGTCGGAAAATTTTCTTCCCTTCCGGCTTGGGATTTGAAGCATCGGCTTCCTCCATGTCGGAATCTTCCTTGGTCTCTTTATCTTTTTCGGGATTCTTCTTTCCCTTCTTCCGCTTAGCTTTGTAGCCAGCAGTGTCATCTCTTTTGATGTCATCATTGAAACGACATTCGGTGTTGGTGTGGGATGAGCCCCCATTGGCATCTAAGTGATGTACACATGGGTTGTTGGCAATGTTGGCCCAAGTGTAGGTTTTGCCTGGTTGCTGGTCTCCTCTACCTTGAACTCTCGAAGTCCCACAGCCACGCCCGCGGCCTCCGCCGCGTCCTACTCGTCCTCCAGACCCAAAAGTAGCAGTAACCACTGCCGTTTCCGCGTTGGGTTTCTCTTCCGAGGTGTTCTTACACTTCTGAGCTTGTTGCTTTTGTTTGTTTTGCCGACTGTGGTACAGCTAGGGAGTTGAGTAATCCCTCTGCATCGTCGTCAGCATCTGCATACTTGCTCCCTGTTTCTATCATCTCTCCCAAATCAGTGACCTTGTCGCACTTCAAGCGATGGCGCAGTAGACCAATTGGGAGACCTGTAATGAAAGCTTCAATCACAGTTTGATCATTTACTCCTTCACAGGAGTTCTTGGTGTCGATCCATCATCCGAGGTAATCCCGGCAGGTTTCTTCGGCCTTCTGGGTGCAACGCTGTAGGTCTCCGACCGTACAGGGCCTTCGATATGTGCCTTCGAAATTTCGAAAGAACACACTTTGCATGTCATACCAGTTGTGGATGGTGTTCTCCAGAAGTTCATTAAGCCATGATCGTGCCGTCTTCCGCAACATGAGTGGGAGATATCGGGTTGCGACCAGGCTGTTTCCGCCTTTGGCGATGCAGCAAGCTTGGAAGAAATCCTGTAGCCAGGTATCTGGCCGAGCAATGCTGTCGTAGGCTTGGATATGTCGTGAGATAGCAAATCCTTCCGGGAATCTTATAGCTCTGATGCGTGGTCCGAAGCACTTTGGGCCCACGTAGATATCATCGTTTTCGTAGCGCCGCGCCTCTATATTGAAGTTGATCCTGTGCCTTGCGTCGTTCGGGGATAAATATCGTCCCGAATGTCGGCTGTGGCTACGGTGCCTTGGAGCCGGACTTCGGCTTTTGCCACCACCTCCTCCACCGCGACACCCTCCCTGGCCTCCTTGAGAACCATTGTGATGGCTGCTTGGTGGAGAGGGTGGAGTAGCTGGGTTTTTTCTGGCTGATCGCCGGCCTCCGTCCGGAGCGTCATTATTCCGGCCCCCCGTGGAGGGTGTTCATCGTGACGAGCCCCCTACCGGCTTGTCCTAGCATGGTGTCCGTCGTTCCTTCGTCCGTCATCCGGACGGCTTCCATGTCTAGGAGGTGGCATCCTTTGTTTGTCCTCCTCCCGATGTTTCTCTTTATCATCATCCCTGCGGTCTTTCGACTCTCGCCGGGGCGGGTTCCTCGTATTTAGTGTAGCAATTGCCTCTTGCTCTGCAACTGGGTTAACGTTACGCCAGCCATGGGCAGCTTTGTGGTGTTGTCCTAAAGATCCGGTTCTCGAATAATTGTCTTCCCGGCGTTCGGGGCGATGATGCTGCTCCGGAACGCGTTGGGGTCTTACGTCAGCCCATGCCGAACCTGTGCGACATTGGTCGGAATCAGAGACCAGTTTTTGACTTCCGGACATGGCAACCTTTTGTTGCTCTAGTCCCTTGTTGAGTAGTTTGATTCCCAACCAGATCTCCTCCGGGCCTGGATTAGCCAATAGAATTTCTCGGGCCGCCATGGTATTCTGTACTAGGGTTGGATACACCCAATCCCCTCTGCTATCTGTCCGAGGCTTCCCCATCTCTTCTCCGAAAAGGACGGCGTGAATCTGCGGGAATTGGTTGTCACTGGTATGACGCTTCCTGGTCTTCTGGTATTGCCTGGAGTTGTACTTCTCCACAGATGCTATACGTTTCTTTTCCTCCTCAATGTTTTTGGCTTCATCGAGGAGTAATTGACGACGCGCTTCTAGGGCCTATGCCCTCTCGTCCAGTTCTTCAGCAGTAAGCTCTGCAGCTGTAGGAATACGTGTGGTTAATGCAGCATCGATGAGTTTACGCGCACCTTCAGTGATCACGTGTCCATCCATCGACTCTTCTTTTTTGGGCTCTTCTAGGATAAGTGCTCCATCCGAGTCTTCCTCGTATTCCTCGGCAATCACCTCTTCTGCCAGAGGGTCTTTTGCCGGGGTCTTGTTCTTCTTCTTTGCCTTCTTGGCAGCGCCGGTAGCAAAGACGGCTTTGGGTCCGTTTCCCGGAGTCAAGCTCTGATCGATACTTTCGGACATCTGGACTTCGGGATTATCTCCAACTTCCATGTCATCCTGCGCTTTGCGAGAGTGTTCCCCGAATCACTCATCCATGGCTTCTCCTTCCTCTATATCTTTGGAGTTATACTCCTCTTCATATTCTGCGGAGAACTTTTGGAAATCTACTGATGTCATCGATTCATCCGAGGATGCAGGTACGTCGGCGTTTGTTCCAATTGCCTCCAGCATAGAGTCGGTGTTGTCTCCAGCATCGGCAGAGCCGGATCCGGATCCCACATATCCGACAAAGTGTGACGCGTGCTTCCTGAGGTACCCGCGGCTCTCGCGATCAACTCCGTCGAAACTTTTGATGGTCTCGAGAATTGTGTCTACGCCTGAGTTTTGCACTATCATACGTCGCAGTGTGTACCTTAGGAAAGGCATGTCTGTCCTGGCATCATAAGAGCTGGAATCAGTGTTGTTGATATGCTCCTCCTAGATTTCGACTTCAGCGGGTGGGTCGATCTGGGATTCGGCCTCTCCAAGGAGATCCACTCCAGATTCGACTTGGGACGCTAGGCCTTCTTCAGGCTCGGATTTCTCCACTATCTCCGCAACTGGTGTGGGCTAGGGGGGATTAGGATTTTCTGAGATCCGAAACTCTGCCGCCTCCGCGGACAAAGGGGACCTAGAAGATTCTTCTGCCTCTATCATCACCATTGGGTGGGTGGGACAGGTTCAGCAAAACCGATGTAAACATCGATCTCGCCAAAAGACATGATTGTGTAGGTAGTCACAGTCTCCCTAGCCGGGATCCAGGTCTCATCGAGAACGATGAGAGGGACGTCGCTGGCCTAGAGGATGCGACCGACGGTGATAGTCTTGCTGATTCTGATTCTTGCAGATTCCGCTCGGAACGCAGATCCGAAGCTCATTTGCCCCACGGTGGGTGCCAACTGTCATCGGATTGATGACAAGTATGCCATGAGGGGGTCCTTGAGGCATGCGGAAGAGAGGGGTGTGAGACGTACGGTGTTCCGGGATGGTGAGCACACAAGTTTACCCAGGTTCGAATCCGCCGGCTTTGGACGGATCCTACTCCTGCTAGCAATCTAGTAATGCGGCAGTGCCGGAATATGGGTTACAAGGGTTCGCCTGTGCGAGTTGAGATTGTAGACTATGAGGGTAGGTTATATGCCCTAAAGGCTCTCCCTAGGACGGCTTATATAGATATCCGTCCTAGGGTTTATAGGAGAGATCTATCCGGCTACGACTAAGAGTCGGTTACAGAGTACATATTAAACTACAAGTAACACTATGGCCCTAAGTCGGTAAGTCTTCTGGGCCTTCCCGTAGCTGGATTGGACTCCGTCTTTTCTCCCTGACTGGGTCGCCCATGAAGCAAATCTCTAACCTGAAGTGGGCCACCCTGGTCAGTGAGGAACTATGAGGATACCCGGAAAGTATATCCCCAACACTCTTGAGTTTCATTCATAGTTGATGACCCCACCATTCTAACTCATGACTCTCACAATTTTTTATGCATGATTGAAGGTCCATTACAGGGTGCTTTCGAAGGATGAGGCCAAGGCGGACACAACTATGCTGGGGGCTTGCCAGAAGTTGATACGGCAACAGTGGTACAATGAAAAGCATATGGCCATGAATCACTTCAAGTCTGAGCATGACGAGAGGGCCAAGAAGGAATACAATGTCAAGAACCCTCCTAAGATGACGTTGGCCAAGTACATATCGGTAAGTAAATTATCAATGAGATTCTATGTTGCTGCTGAGTTGCTATTGCATTATCTGTTTTTCAAACGAGTATTGATTTTACAGGTTATGCCCTAGTGGGCCGATGGGAAAGAAGACGCATAGGAGGCGTTGGCGAGCGGAACAAGGCCAACCGCAGCAGCGAGGGAACACACAGTGCGGGAAACCGCAACCATGATCGCTTTAAGGAAAAGCTGGTATATATTTACATGGAACAACCTGCATTTATTTCCCCTCATGTTCTTACTTGATACGCATAAAATTTCTTTGGCGATGCAAGAGGGTCATCTAGGGCATCCTGTTTCCGACATTCGAATGTGGCAGACGATGCACCAGAAGAAGGTCGATCTAAACGAGCCTCAACCCTCGCTACCCGAGTACTTAGGCGATACCGAAGATGACTTGAGCAATTACTGCTCAACGCTCTAGGCTTTTCATCTGGAAGTGGATGACCCCATTAATGAGGAGATCGACGAGATTTCGTTGATCGTGGCGGGGCACGGAAGGCAGCATGATCGTCTCTTCATTTTTAATGCGGTGACCAAGCCTACCACTAACCTCACGTGTATCAAGGCTACCCTCACCACCGACGACCCCTCTACCTGCCTCCTCGAAGGCCGCATTCATCCGCCGATATAAGTTTTTCTCATTTTCATCCTCTTTCTGACATTCGTTTCTGAAAGGCTAAGATGACGATATTCCCTAGCCTGAGTTCGATGTGGCCTACGATTCACATCATGTGAAATATAAGGTGGCCATTCAGGAGTGGCAACAGAGGAATGATGCATACGAGGTGTACCAATAAACCATGAATGAGGTAAGTCCCACTCCCCCTAGATAGCTAGTTTGAACTTTTATTTCTGCAACTCCTGAGATCTAAACCATCTTGAAGTCGTTCAAGAGGTTTATGGCCACTGGAGAGCGAGATTCGGCACCCATAGGTTGTTCCCAGTGATGCCATCGAAGGAAGAATTCGCTCGCACCTACTACGTAGGACCCCGATAAGATCTTTTTGCCTGACCACTTGTTACCTACTACTCTCTAAGCCAACGTGCCTCGCAAGTTGCTAACTATTGCTCAGACATGTAGGGAACGAGGTGTTCCGGGAACCAACACTTTGGTCGTACTTCTCCCACATCGGGTTTGTCGCGCGAGATCACACCTTTGCATATCAGTGACCATTCTCCTGTTGCTTCTCCTATGTCGTGCCTAGCCCTCCTTCCGTTGGTGATCATCAGGGACCAAGATGTAGGACGTCTGACTTCATGCTGGGAGATCACGTGTTATCGAGCTAGAGATGGGTGTAGGATTCTAGGGCTACATGTCGGACACTCTTTATGTATGATGATGATGATACTATATATGTATTGTGTATGCACTTGATGGCCTACTTTTGAATGATATATATGTATTGTGTATGCACTATATATGTACTTTGTATGCATGCTATGATTTTGTTGTGCATTCTGCAGGAAAAGCTAGGAAATAGAATCTAAAAAAAATCTAGTAGTCACTATGCCGATGGCATTGCCATGACCATTTGGTCCTCCCCCGCTTCTGTGCTGATGGCAGTCTATCAGCGTAGGTGCATAGCTGAGTCGACGACAGTACCAGTCCTAGCCGCCCAGGTGCCGCCCCAGGTCTGGTCACGTGGAAAGCTAGGCCACGGTCAAGTCGTCGGCATAGCTTCCTCAGGTCCTGCCCAGGTCCGGCCACGTGGACAGCTAGGCCGACAGTGAAGCCGTCGGCATAGCTTCCTCCGCCGCTAACGGACGTTACCGGACCAAGCGGACCCCACCTAGTCTAGACTGACGGCGAAGTAACGCCGACGACTCCCTCTGGCCGTCGGCACAGCCTACGTCACGGTAGTCCGCTACACTGACGGCTACCTCCTCTACGCTGACGCGGTACTACACCGACGGCACTACGCCGATGGCAGCCGTCGGCGTAGGGCTGCGCCGATGGTTTATTGGCCTATGCCGACGGGTTCAGGCCGTCGGCGTAGTGGCCGTTCCCTGTAGTGATGTGGACATGCTCAAAACCTAGGTTGATATAAAAGAGTATCGTAGACTTGATCCCTTATTTCCTGGAATCAAATATCGCCTGCTATGTAAAGAAAGAAGAGACACTACAGTGTAGATAAAGTTATTTTTCAGAGCATTGGATACCAAAAAGAATTGCCAGAATAGTGTAGATAAAGTTATTTTTCAGAGCAAACTAATAATTATTTTGGTGCAGTTACAGTTGTCCTTGGAACTTGGGTGAAAGGCTACCGTTTAGTCACACAAAATATGATGTCTGAATGCTAAACTACCTGCACCAGACACTTTAGCATTCTTTTTTTTAGATTACAGGCAGAAAACCGTCCGACTTTATAAATTAATAAAGAAGTAAATTTCAAATTTTATCCCCTAATTTTCTTTTTGACAGTAATTACCTATTTAGCAACTTTTCATCCTAATTACCTTATTTAGCGAAAGGTTTGCCAAATTTTACCCCTTAAAGATTTAAGAGCATTTCTACAGTTGGTCTACACCGTCAAGTCCATGTGGCATTACATACAATCGTCTTCTCTCTTCTCCTTTTTTCTTCGATGCAACATGTTGGCTGCTGGTTACATTTTTACTTCTGCTCCTAGATCTCTCACGCATATTAGTAGTGCATGAGCCGACCCTATCAATCTCAATATATTCCCGGTCTCACCACTCACCACACTCTGGAATCCATGGATGCATGCACTCCAAATATATGGGGTTTTATGTAATGTTATATTGCAGAAGTTGGGATCTGTATGTACAGACCAATACATTGCTGATCAGTGATCAGAGTGGCTCACCCAAAAAACAAAACAGATCAGCTCACTCAATCAGGATCAGCTCACTCAATCAGGCCGGTCTGTGCACAAAACCAAACAGAGAACTGATGACCTGTCATGAGTGGCCTAGATCCACATGTCAAAATGTTATAAAAACTTTAGAAGGGGTAAACATTGGCAAAAGTACAACTAAATGGGGTAATTTGGATGAAAAATGGTTAAATGGGGTAATAAGTGTTAGAGATAAACTAGAGGGTAAAATTTGGAATTTGCTCTTAATAAGAGGCCTTTTACGGTACCCTTAAATAAATATTATCCATCCATTTTCATTAATCTAATGGTCCATAAGCCTTCATACCGTTGTAAAAAACTCGACCAGTACGAATCCTACTTGTACCTAGCGACCACAAGTATGCAAAAGAGACATGGCCCAATATAGCCCATCGAGGCCTCGTCTTCTACTAGACCGGTGTTTCCTCAAAAAATAAAAAATCCTTCTCTCCCTAACTCGGTCGCTGGCACCCCTCCCGATCCCCTTCGCTTTGTCGCTGTCTCCGGTCAATTCCGGCCGGCTCCGACGAATACTCGCGTCACTGACTACCGCCTCGAAGCCACCCTTTCCTCCTCTATCGATTCCAAGATGTGGAGCTAGCCGCCCATCCGCTGCCCCACGGCGAACCTTAGCCGCCATGGATCACGGCTGGTCGGCATTGCCACGGACGCCTGCCGCATGGCTGCAACACCAGGCCGTGCGGTGGCCGTAGACGCCACCCCAACGGCAGCGCTTGTGTGCCTGCACCGGTCGGACTGCTGCTAGTGTGTTAGGTCAGGGGTGTCACCTCCACAGAGATGAATGCCGCCTCCATGACAACCAAGGCTACAGGGTTCCAGTTCCTTGAGTCGTGCGATCGGCTTTGCTTTCCTTGGAGTCCCCGTTTCATGGAGCTACGATCGTTATTATTTGTTCCGGTGAACTATAATTGCTGGGCTACTTTTGGCCTAATCTGGCAAGAACATATCCGAGCCGTTAGATGCAATCATACTGGCCCCTCGCCCAACACCAGTAAAAGGTACTGCTCCCTTCGGCCCGAAATACCTGTCGCGCGCGTAGTATACTATACATTTCGCAAAAGAGTCCCGAATGCATACAAATCATTTCAGATTTATCCTAAAAGTTGAAATCTAAAAGAGTAAACCGCACCCGCGGTCCTATTTCTTTCGACGCAACGTCAAGTAGGTCCTAGTTCTTCTAAACTGAACATTAAGGTCCTAATTATTTTTAAGTGATTCATCGCAGGTCCTTTTCTCGTCTGACCCGGGTTGACCAGCGCCACGTTGGCAGGGAGGGCCACTAGGACTAACCGCTGGAGGTGAATATTTGCACATAGCCCCGTCTTCTTCCCAGACCTCACCGGCTAACCTGTTCCTCTTTCCACCTCTCCCGCGACATGGAAGGCGATCTGGCGGCGGCGACGGTTTTGCTCCGATACTAAATGACGACAATCGATAGGCGGCGGTGGTCACGAGGATGGAGCCTGTGAGCAAGGGGCCAAATTTGCGACAACCTCGCAATCCTCCGGCGGGCTACGGTAAGATGACCTAACCCTAGATCTCCATTTCTATCTATGGTGGCGGTGGTAGAGAAGTAGATCGAATTGCTGCTAGTTCTTGACTATATGCATGTTTTGTTAGTACCATACGAGGATGCTTTCACTGTAGAAATCAATTATGCTGGATTTTTTTGCGGATTTGGGATGTCGAAGAGCTATGTGGATGGCAAAGTAGTTCGATTTGATGGGTGTGAATGTAGCATCTCAATTGTCTAACAATGGTAATGCTACATGGTTTAATAATATAATGGCTTCTTTCTACATTTAATTGTTGCATCATAATTATATCATGTTCATGTCATCATGGCACCTTGCATTTGAGCATCATATAAAACCCTTTTTCTTTTGGTTCTCCTCTCATATGCATTATTAATCGTATTTGCCTCTTGATATTGTATTTGGTTATTGATATATTGTTTAAATGCCCAAGTTGAGTTGGGGGCATATATTTTATTTCCAATCTACACCTTTCTTTGTCACCACCTTATAATTCCACCACCTCAGTAATCCATGAGCCTGTACTTCTTTTTCTTTTGATATTTTTATTCTAGCTCATGTGGTTTGGGGTGGATCAAATTCTATAACTTGTTTGCTTGGCTTTTATTCCACTTCTTTGGAATGCACAAGAATAATGCCATATTATTATTATTATTTTTACAAAATACATCATGGCATTAATTATTTTGCATGGGCCATGCAACCATCACCACCTTGTTGTCCTTCCTTGCCATGTGCCTCAAATCATCATCTCCTTTGGTTATGTCCTTGCATGATCTTGTTAGATCATACCACACCCTCCCCCTAAACCTACCCCTAACCTCTCTCTCTAATCCTCTCTCCAAACCTTGATCTAAGCTAAACACTAACCTCAATCTCACCTCTCTCTAACATGTTGGTCCCACCTGTCCCTCTCTCTCTGACCCACCCATCAGCTAACCCTACCCTACCCTAACCCTCAAAACCCTAACCCGAGCTACCCCATCTAACCTAGCCAAGTGCACCCGAGCCCCTCCCCTCTTCCTCTCTTTCTCTCTGCCGTGCGGGCCTAGCTGCACCACCACGCCGACCCTACCTAGCGGCCTCCACCACCTCTCCCTGCCCTGCCTACCTGCCCCCGGCCCGGGCACGTGATCGGGGAGAAAAAGGGAAGGGCCGAAGCCACTTTACCCTGAGCCGCTCCCACACGGCAACCCTCCTTCCTATCACTCCCTTTCTCCTCCTCTCACACGCCTCCTGCATCGCCCAGATCCACCCCAAGATCTGCCGCGCCTCCCCTTTCTTCCTCGCCATCGCCAGCTCCTGCCACCAGTCGCTGCCGTCTACCCCTGCCCCTCTTCGTTCCAGCCGGCGTGCACGTCGTGGAGGTGGCCTGGGAGACCGAGGGTACCTCCCTGCCGCCCCCTGCACGCGTCGACGAGGAAGGGAAGCCCCAGGAGCGCCGGTACCGCCGCCACCCAATGCCAAAACCTAGCCGCCAGTACGCCTGCGTCCTCGCCGCTCCGTCGCCCCCCTGCACGATCCGACCACACCAACCAACCCGCGGTGAGCGCCTTGATCTCCCTGACATGCTCCGCCTCGCCATCGCCATCTAGTGCCGCCGTTCGTTTCGATGAACACACTGCACGCGCCGTCAGCCACTGCCGTTTGCTCCGCGCCGCGCCTCGCAGAAGCATACCTAAGCCCCGTCCGCTCCTCTGTTAACCTCCCATACCCATCCGCGCTGGCTAACCCCCTCAGTGCGGACGCCTGCGACGCGAGTTCGATTCCCCACGCCGCGCCCCGCGACTGTCGACCACCAACCTGTCCGCGTGGTTCAGAGGAAGATCTACAGGGGTCGTTGGTTACTTTATAGAAAACCCCCTCTTTTTGTATCTCCCTAAACCCGTGATCCCTCTGGGTCCACGGGTCAGCCTCCCGGTGTTTTTGCAGTTAAGCCCCCAGCTTTTATTCCCTTAACCCACACTCCAGCCACGCCCGACCTGTCAGCCTCTGGGGGTAATCTCCACTGTCACGTGGGCCCGCAGCCACTGGGCCCGCTTGTCATCCGCGTGGGCTAGCCAGAGCCACGGTAGCAAAAGTTTTTCCCCGCGCGTGGCCCCGGTCAGCGCAAGGCCCACCCGTCAGTGACGGTGGATGGATCTGTCTGAGTACAAATGGGTTTCTATTTGCTGTTTTAATTAAACCTTTTCAAAATTGATTTAAATTCAAATTCAATTCAGTTTTAAATAACTTTTCAAATATAAATCCAAATAATACATATAATATATGTTTTGGAATCAGAAAAATGTGAGGATTTCAATTATGCCATTCAAATTATTGTTTGAGCACTTTAAAATTTCGAGGTGATTAAAATTACAATAAAATGCCCTTTTCCTTATTTAATTAATAACTTTGGTTTTATAACTCCAAAATTGACAAATAATATGTCTAAATCGATCAGCGCGACAAGCCCGTTCTATCTATGCAATCCATGTTCTGAATTGAAGCATGTATCATGTCATTATTAAAAATCTGAACTGTTTATGGCAATAAAACTTGACTAAATAAATCAAGAAATGCTTTATTCTTGTACCCCACACCTCACCCTTGCCATGCTACTTTAATGCCATGTAAATTGTGCATCATTCATCATGGCATGCTTGTTTACTTGTCGCATTTTAATTCATATGCTTGTGCACTTTATTTATGTTGGCCCTTGTTTGTTTGGTTCTTCTTCGAATAGACGCCCAGCAGGAGAATTATCAGGGATCACAGGAGTTCTACCCAGAGCCACCTCTCGCTTCAACTGAGCTGCCAGGCAAGCACTGCCACATGCTTGCATACATATAGTACCTATTGCCTCTATCTTATTCTTGCATTATTGAGTCGCGATTGCATTAAATTGAATCCCAAGTATTGCATAGCCTTATTTTAAACCCCACTGAAGCTTGTTCCTCCATCCCATGAGCCATTACTACAGGAGTTGTTTGAGCCATGCGGGTCGTAGAACAGCATGTGTAGGGTATGTGAGTGTCTGATGGATAACGAGGTACCTAAACAACTTAACCTGAGTAGTAATGGGATAACTAATGAAAGTGGCACCGGTGAGCAATATCTGCTATTTGGTTCTTCATGCTCACTTGTGACCCGTAGGACCCCGAGTACTTGATTCCTGTTCCTTGACTATTCACACTATCCACATCTGGGAGGCCTTATGGACCCCCCTGAGACAGAGCTTGATTCATTATTATTTCTTGGGGCCACAAAGTAGTTTGGGGCTTTATTACTATCCTGTACTTATGCCATGCTTTACTGTTTTATTTAAGATTGTGCGAGGAGCACATGTACTGTTTTGGATGCGGAGTGTTTTCGCGGTATTGACAAGCCCAGTCACACTTTCGGGTTCCCAGTCGTTTATAGCCATTGACGCAAACCTTGGGTCCGTCTCAGAGCCGGCCAACTTCGTTGCGGGTAGCTTAATGGGGTGGCCCCCTGAAACATTTCTAAATCCTGTGATCGCTTTGTCGTGAATGCCTCGTTGGGTTTTGATTTGGTTTTTCCGAGGTTTACCGAGTGTGTGTTGCTATTTGTGCACCCCTGCAGGGTAAATCTTTCTGAAAGCCGTGTCCGCGGTTATGGACGACTTGGAGCACAGTTTCTCGATCATAGACAAGTATAACTAAAGTACCACTTTTAATTTGACTAAGTACTTGACTAGTAAATAGAGCAACACTCATGGACTGGTTAATAAAACTGCCAACGGATGGGGGGGTTGTTCGTCCGCTTTCTCATTGGTAAGCGAGGAGGAGGATAGATCTGTTACTATTACTGTTATAACTGTTGTTATTAATTCACGGACATCCGTCTATCTTTGGTTAGGCGGATGGTTAGCGAGTATCTATAGAATTGTTAGGGATTATCTTTTGCTGCAATTGCGTCACCCCAGGTTGTGTCCCCTTTAGAGGCATAAAGACTTGCTGAGTACCCCTAGGGTCTCACACGATAAATTGTTTGGTTCAGATGAACAGGTATACTCGCAAGATGGATACTAGGTGGAGGAGACGGACGATGTTGGCAACGATCACTCGGTGTAGAGATTCCGGGAACGAGGATCCATGAGATCTGTGGGCGGGATGTGTTTATTTATGGGGCATCTTATGCCGATTTGCTTCTTATCCGTACTCGGATCTTGTCTTCCGCTTCCGCTTGATACTCTGATGTTTGATGTATGAGGAGATATCCTAAACTATTATATCTATCTAGGATATTTGGATCTTGCTGTATGGCGTTGCAATATTTCTATTTCTTTTAGATGGAATGGCTCTGAGGACTGTTGTATGTGGCTTGCATACATACTCATTTGTGTATGTAGTTGATCCCTTCGCCTGCCGATTACGCCGCTCGTTCTCGTCCCGATGTTTGGGAAATGGTTAGGACGGCCAAAAGGTCTACCTGTGAGTGGCATTTGGCCCCACCGTACTATTTTAACCATTTCCGCTCATCCAGGCTTGTAACCAAGAGCGTAATTCACCCAGGTAGTTACAGTGAAGCAGACACATGGTCGCCTCTATGGCTCACTGATTTTATGCAACAGTTAGGTTACTCTGAACCAGAGAAATATGTGCTTTACTGGCTGCTTCCTGGAATGAACTTAGACACAGGGCTATGAATTGTGGACAGTGATACTGACACCTTGAGCATGATTGCTGTTGTCCCAAAGTTTTAGTATTTTCAGCTATATGTGGACCACAAGGATTTGCAGTTTGACAATGCAATGTTGGATGATGTTGTGATCTGTGGTTCTCCTGATCTGCCTCCAGTGTTAAGCCCTGGAAAGAGGATGGGTAAAGCAGCAGCTGGTAGGAGCAATGTAGGTAGCAGTAATAGTGTTCTACCTAGGCAGGAGCACAATGTTGGGCATGAGCTTAGAAGAAGTAGGAGGCCGCTAGATGTGGAAGAAGAAGCAAAGAATTGCACAGATAGTGACAGTGATGATAGTGATTGGGATGCAGATTGGGTAGACTCTGATAATGAGTTAGCAGCTGATGATGATGATTTGTATGAATAATGGGTAGATGACAAGTTTGAAAAAAGAAGGAGCAAATCCAAATGGGAGGAGGACAGTGACTATGATACAGATGTTGATTTGAAAGAGCTACAAGATTCAGATGTTGAGGAAGATGATTCCGCAGAAGAAGTGGAAGTAGTTGACAAGCAAGGAAGGAAGAAAATAAAGAAGAAAGTCAAGCTGAAAAGGTGGAGGCCAGAGAACATGAAAGAAGTAGATTTCCACATTGGCATGGTGTTCCTGACAGTTGGTGAACTTAGAGGAGCATTACAGGAGTACATTGTGCAGCAAAGAGTTGGTGTACATTATGTGAAGAATGACAAGCAAAGGGTGAGGGCTTGTTGTGTTGGTGATTGTCCTTGGTACCTATATGATGCACCTGATAGTAGGACAACAGGTTCATGGGTTGTGAAGAAATTTGTGGGAAAACACAAGTGTGAGAGAGAGAGTTTGTACTGAAACAGTTCATAGCCAAATATCTAGCTGCAAAGTACTTGGAAACATTCAGAGCTGATGGCAAGACGTCACTGAAGAATTATGCTAGGCTTATTGAACAAGATTTCAACATGAGTCCAAGTAGAGGCAAGTTAGAAAGGTCTAGAAGGATTGCACTGAAGAAGATCAATGGAGATGAGTTGGAACAATATAATCTACTATGGGATTTTGCAGCTGAGATAAGAAGATCAAACCCTGCAAGCACCATGTTTGTAAATGCAAAGGATGGACTGTTTGAGAATTGCTATATGGCATTGGATGCATGCAAAAGAGGTTTCTTGGCAGCCTGTAGGCCCATCATAGGCATTGATGGGTGCCATATCAAGAACAAATTTGGTGGAGTGATGCTTACAGCAGTTGGTGTTGATCCAAGCGACTGTATATTTCCTATTGCCATTGGTATAGTTGAAGTTGAAGATACAAACAGTTGGAAGTGGTTTTTGAGCACACTGAAGGAAGATTTAGGCACAGAGAACACAAGGCCGTGGACTTTTATGAGTGATTGCAGAAGGTATATTACTTGTATATGCTTGTAAATTATTCTTGTATATATTTATTACTTGTGTATGCTTGTATATTTATTACTTGTCTATGCTTGTATGTAGGGATTGATAAATGCTGTCAATGCATTATGGCTTGATGCACAACACAGGTTTTGTGTAAGGCATCTGCATCAAAACTTTGCAAAGAATGGCTGGAGAACTGAGATTTTAAAGAATAAGTTGTGGCAGATTGCTAGAGCAACACGTGAGGCAGACTGGCAGAAACACATGGATGAGATGAAGGCTATGGACCAGGGGCATTTGAGTATCTGAATGCAATTGACCCAAGACAATGGTGCAAAGCATTTTTTGAGGACCTGCCAAAATATGATTTGCTTTTGAACAATATATGTGAAGTTTTCAACAAGTACATACTTGATGCTAGAGAATTGCCTATTGTAACAGCACTAAAGAAGATCAAGGACCAGCTCATGATTAGATATTATGCCAAGAGGAAATAAACTGATGATATGTGTGGATATATTTGCCCAAAAATTAGGAAAAAGTTGGAAAAGAACATTGAATTTTCCAACAGGTACTAATCTGCACCTGCTGCAGAACACCTATTCCAGGTGAAAGGAATGAATGGAGAGTATGAAGTGCACTTAAAGAAGCTGGAATGCTCTTGTAGGTCCTGGCAACTCACAGGAATTCCATGCAGACATGCTTATGCAATATTTAGGCATGAAAGGATCAAGCCAGAGTCAGTGGTGCACAAGTGCTACAGCATAGAGGCATTTAAAACTGCTTATGCTAATGTGATAATGCCATGCAGTGATCCTAGAGTGTGGAAAAAAAATGAATGGGCCTTCAATAAGGCCACCCAAATTTGATAAACAAGTTGGAAGGCCTAGTAAGAAAAGAAAGAAAAATCCACTAGAGGAGGATGATGGAACTAGGATGAGCAGACATGGAACAGTAAGCCACTACAGTGTGTGCAATGAAACTAACCATAACAAAAGGAAGTGCCCAAAGTTGGGTAGAGGTCCAGCTCCATCACATGTACCAGATCTTGAACAACCAGATGTAGCAGATCATGAACAACAACATGTACCAGATCCTGAACAACCAAATGTAGCAGATCATGAACAACCACATGTACCAGATCCTGAACAACCAGAGCCAATTCAGGTTGTACTTCCTATTGATGAACCAGCAACACTAAAGAAAATGCCAGTGAAGAGGAAGATTAATTACAAGGTAGATTTCATTGATCTCACACTTGTTTACATTAATAATGCATTTCATTGCTCTCACACCAATATCTTTTTAGAAAAAGGTAGTTCCACAGATGGGGATGAGTCCATCTTGTACTATTGTTGCATCTTCTATGAGTTATGATATTTCATCATCCAGTGTCCTACAGATCCTACATGACCAAGTGAGTACATAAACAATTGATTGTAAAGAAACAACTAATTGTAATTTCCTATGCTTTATTCTTGGTTTCCTATGCTTTACAGGCTGCAGCAACTCAGCAGTCTCAGGCTCCATTGCCAGGTCCTCTTCCTGAAAGCCAGTTTATTGCAAGCTGCAGAGGTGACATACCCCCTCCAAGGGAAACTACTAGCAACACTTGGTTTAAAAAGAAAGAAGAAGGTGATGGGCAAGAAGAAGGAGAACATACTTCCAGCTGGGAAGTAGTTGAGAAGTGAAAAGTAGATGGATATTTTGGACATAACTAGGTAGTAGTTCCATATTTTCGATGGTTTGTAATGAAACCACTTGCTAATGATGTGGCTATGGTTTCACACAAACCATTTAACTGCAAACTTATATTAAGTGTACTATTTTACTGGATGTTGCAGAACTTGTTGCAAATCCTGAATGTTGCAGACTAGCTCATCCCAACACTTATATTAAGTGCTCTATGGTCTTCATTTAAATTGTCATTTACTTGTTCTTTTACTATTATACTTGACTATCTCATCCCAAATACAGAAAAACAAATAAAGTTCTGCTGAAATTTCCATTTGAACTAAGATATGCTGCCAACAATCAAACAAGCATAGTTCATTCTTTTCAATCCCCAGATTACATCATAGCATACATACTTGGCTAGCTCATGCCAAATTCCATCACACAACTGACACTACTTAGCAACAGCTACATAAACCATGACTACAATAAGAAATGCAATTGCAGTGAACAAATTCCTGCAAATCACCACTAGTTCATCCAACTTCTTTAACAATTCATCCATTTTCTTCAGTGGGAACTCCTTCTGCCCATGTTCTTCTTCTTCCTCCTCTGTTTCTTTACGACCAATCTGTCCATCTGAATCTACAACAACAGAGGTGGGGATAGGAATGGTAAATCCATTTCTAGCTAAAAAATCCACATAGCTGTCTTCACCATTCTCCCAGTAGTAGTGGTTGCAGGGATTGGGCACAACCTGTCACGAATCAGAGAAAATAAGAACCAAAGGGAACTGACAAAATCCAGATGAACTAACTAGCAAAACTTACACGATGATTTGGGCACTTGTAGAAGACACGTCTAGGATTAGCTGGCGATTGCGAGACAAGCCAGATCGTCCTGCGAAATCGACAACAGGGACAGGGCACTAACGGCAACGTCCCTGGTGGTAGAGGAGCTGCTGACACTGCTGGAGAAACTTGCTTCTTCCTCCGCCGATTCCCGGAACTTGCGGACATGGACATGGCGATGGATCGACAGCAAGAGAGAGAGCAGAGAGGTTGGGAAGAAGAGCTAGGGGCTGGGGATTAGAAGCCGGCTGCTTATAAGGGTTCATTCGCATAAATCCCAACCACCAGCCACGGGAAAATCTCCCGCCAAGCCCTCCCTGCCGACGTGGCGCTAGTCAACCCAGGTCAGACGAGAAAAGGACCTGCGATGAATCACTTAAAAACAATTAGGACCTTAATGTTCAGTTCAGAAGAACTAGGACCTACTTCACGTTGCGTCGAAAGAAATAGGACCGCGGGTGCGGTTTACTCAATCTAAAACTCAGATCTTCTCCGTCCTCCCGGCCGTTCGCCGTGCTCCGCTCGCCGCTGGAGGGATCCCGCGGTGGTCGCCCCACCTGACCTTGCTCGCTGTCAGAGGCCTCTCGCGGGGGTCGCTGTGCTCCGCGCGTGAGTAGCTCGCTCCTCCGGTCGCCCCGCTAGAGCAAGGTCACGCCGACGGAGGGCTATTACCGGCCTCCTGTCCACGTTCCTGTCCCTGCAATCAAGCTCGCCATCCGCCTTCTCTTCCTCGTCGAGCATGCCAGCGGAGCACCCAAGCTCCTCCGCCTCCAGCAAAGCGCCGCCTCTATCTCTCCACGCGCGGCTCCAGCGACAAGCGCAGTTGCCAGCGACCGGGAGGGCCCCTGGTTCCCAGCACCGCCCCTAGCCCCCCTCTGCTTAGTCCCGGTATCTGCCCCGCCCCCAGCGCCGTCGCCGGTTGGCCAAAGAACGCATCCCTGACTCCTCGCGGACGTCCTCGTGGCTGCTGCTGATCTTCGCCTGCTCTCGTTCCAACGCCGAGACAAAAATTCAGTTCATCAGAAGTTCAGAACAGTTCAGACAGAATAGTTATTCTTCAGCAAAATGCACGTACGGTTACAATAGTTATTAAGCAATCCACGAGAGATTTGAAATTGTATAAGCCAGCTGAAAATTATGAACATCTGGCTTTCACCATGGATATGCGGGATACTCAAGAAAATGACTATCTGAAGTTGTACCAGTGCATATGGACCAAGAGTAGACAAAAAATCACCACACTGATGGATACTGCACATTCAGTTTATTGGGTTCAAAATAAATCCAAGAGAGCCGGATGATCACATAAAGAGATATACAAATAAAGGAAAAGTGAGTAGTGGCAGGCAAAATAAGTGAGCATGAGTGGAGCTATTTATAATCAAAATACAGATATACTAAATTAGAATATCTGTCATCAATCTCTACAGTACAGTACTGAAACAAATAACTGTCAAGAGTAAGTTAATATTCACTACTCCATCTCAAGTTCTCAACTGAATATTGTGTTACAGTCAATATTACTGACTGACTTATTTCGATAAATGAACATATTCAGTCTTAAGAGGTGTAAGGGTGTCAACCTCCATAAAATAAAACAAATTCAATGGTTTTCTATCTAAAACAAATCTTGAAAACCATTGAATTTGTTTTAGATTTATTTTATTTCCTAACATAAATACATGTGAAGCAATAGATTATTTCACCCAGGTCATTTTCTATTCAAGAACAATGTTTGGTGAAATACCAAACAATCACCTAGGTCATTTTCTACATTCTGAGTAGAGAACAGCAGCATTACAGTACCCTTAAATTAATATGGTCCATCTATTTTTGTGGATCCGGTGGACAAGATTAATCTATACTAGTGCTCCAAACGTGAGCAGTAGAATTATGGCCCGTTTTAAGGTACCTTTTACTAGTGGTGATCGGCGAGTAGTATAAAATAAAATCTGACCCTTGATTTACGAGGGTAAAATTGACTTTTTCTGTAGGAAATAAATATTATCTGGTGCTCAAATATCGCATTAATTAACATGAAATCCGGTAACTGATCCGTTATTTCCGGCGTACATGATGTGCACACGTTCGTTTGATCGTTACTAAGGTATTCTGAGGAAACAAATCACCCCTTTCCTTGTGATGCTCTTGACCATGTACAGCTCTTGTGTTCATGGTGGCCGTGTGACATGACGTCAAAGTACCAGCTGTGGTGCCGCTTTTCTCGATTAATGGCGGCGCCCTTACCATCTGACGATTTATACTATAGAATCAAGGTCTCAAGGACACAGAATATGATTAATACACCTTTGCCGCTGTATTGATCGTGTGATCCTCTCACCTGTCATGGAAATTTCAGTGAAGCCTTTTACCACGAGCTCGTATATTTCACCATACGTCTGGCGGGCGGTGCTTCATCGAGGAAGATGGAGAGGGTCGTTGGTGTTTTGAGAGTTATGCCGATTATGCCCTTAATGGATTTGTACTACTCATGTTTTGAGGAGTAGTATAATTTAGTACCCTCAAATCAATATAAGCCATCCATTTTAGTGCATCTAACGGACCACACGATTTCATACTAGTGATAAAAACCTGACTAATACAGATTGTACTAGTACTTTTACCGTGGGCAAAACTGGGACATCACGGAAAAAAATCACAGACGCAGATAATTCCAGGTCCAACAGACGGAAATGATTACACTGCTAATTCAGATTCCACTGCCGCGTGAACATCTTCACGCTGCTCGACCTGCCGGGCAACGAGCGCACCTCCGTCCTCCGTTGGCGTCGCCTGATGCCACGCCATGGCGCTGATACGGACTCGGCAGCGTCGTCATCGGAGGTTGTACTCTGAGTCTCTGATCCGCCGGCCATGCAGCGCCCCACAGCCCATAGGACCGTCCGCACGAAGATCCGCTAGCTTCCGTTGTAACCACACGCGGACCCGATGCCGCTTGAGCAGCGTTTCCCGGCAGCGGCCAACCTCGCACCTGGTAGTAAATCCCTTCAACGACCGACCTCCACCTCCCGCCGCGCTGGCACCACTGCACGTACGTGACGGCGCACGCATCCCGTCCATGGACGCCACGGCACCGCAGCCCAGTGTGTGCATGTCATACGTGGCGGCGCGCCGGTCCGCCAAGGCCAGCAGCAGCTATGGCCCCGGAGTTGAACTTCAATGGCAGAACCGCGATGCCGGCCCGGGCTGTCGCCCACGACGCAGTCTCGCCAGGAAAGGGCGCTCTGGTCCCAGACGTGTGTGCGGTACGGGCATCTGAGCCGGGCACACCATGAGCGAACGATGGATACGCCTATATTTTTTCCGGAGAACCTGTGGAGTTTTATCATTGACCTAATCTCCGTAATGTCCGTCCGGGAAAAAACTGTCATGAAAAATGTCTAAAATACCCACCTATGTTCACCGTAATGTCGGATGAATTTATACTAATCTCTATCCTAACAGTAATAAAAGGTACCATAAAAGAGGGCCACAAAAAATGTCGCACTTTGTCATTTTTTAGATCAGAATAAAAAGTATTTTGAATTCAGATTTTGCACGTTTATGGGATACATCATTAGCAAATTTTAGGATTTTGTTTCAAAAAAATTCAAACTCAATGTGTAGTTTCAAAAAAAATACACAGGGAGCACTGGAGCTGGTAGCCAAAGGTCTTTCCGGTTTCTAAGGGATTATAAAACAATATTTGAGATATGATAAGAATTTAATTGACTGAGGCATAATACACAATTACAACAGGAATGTCAATGACTTAGATGAGGCACGGGTTAGGCAATGTTGTTGAATCCATGGGTAATATTGGCAGAACTCACGGTAAAAGAATTTTTTTTGGGCAGAACTCACGGTACAATAGTGTCTGGTACCCTTGAGCTACTTACAAGTCATCTCTTTTTCCCTTAAATATGCAATAATCTTCGCCCGTGTTTTAAATGGTCGGCAAGCTAGGTTTGCCTAGTCGTTTGCAGATTGGCTCCTCCTCCTCGGACAGAATTTGCAGTAGCAGCTTCGCTGTAGCACTGCCTCAATTGTACTCAATATTCTGCCTTCAGTTATGAGTTTGCAACCCAGTTAGACAGGCAGATGAAACCAATCAAAACCTAAATCTGCAAGCAAAACCCAAGATAATATCGGTAAAAAAATCAGACAGAAAAATGAAGTAATTTTATTATACTGAATTGAATACAAACTCATCCACGTCTCAACCATGAAGTGTATAGCCTAAGGTATATTGTGCATGATCAATGAACAGACGTATCATAAAAAGTAGAGCTCTAGACCTCTAGTCCTTAGTGTACACTATTGTTGGATAGACTGGATTCCACATATTTTTCTTGACATACTCGATAGTTTCTTCCTGTAACACAAATTGTAGGAGATAATTAATTAAAGAAGAAACCTATAATAATAAAATATGGATTGGGTGGTAAGGTTATTAACTACCTCACTGTGTCCTGCAAGTTCACCTACATCCATGTCACGGTATTCGTCAGCTAGGTTTGCCGCAACAGCTTCCCTCACAACTGCTGCTGCCACCTCCTTAGTGATGTCACGGATTCTGCGTGTGTATTGGCATATCAATAAGCTTAGCAACAAAGGAACTCCCTCCCAAAAATAAAAACAACGCTGTGAACACTGAAACATTGTTTTAAGAGTATTGAACCTGGAGGTTGGAGGGTAAATTATCCCTTGGAGAACTTCCTCTTTCATGTATGAAGCCAAGATAAACAATTTTCACGGTTAAGAAAATAAAGAAGATTAAATAAGTAATATGATTGTGTTAAAAGATGACAGGTTAAGTTAGTCTGCTCTGCTGCAGCCTGAAGCATTTCATCAGAGACAATCAGTGCACCAGACAACAGGGTTCCAAGTCCTATCCGGTAGAGCGATGAAGGAAATCAAATGAAATCACAATTTGCACAAGGACCAACTACATATAGTTTACAATAGTAACATGACTAACCCAGGAAAGAGATACATGTTATTCCCTTTATTAGAGTGGCCGGTCTTCCCATCAGCTACAAGATAACCATTAAAAGCTACACTCGGGGTAAAACCTTACAGATTCATTATTTCACAATTCATCAAACTATCCAAGTTTGATTACAACATCTACTTGATCCTTTGGTAGCTGATGCCAAGCATAGATATTAATGCATAAATGATGTATTTGGAGATAGTGAGGCTCAGCTGACTTTGAAACAATTGCACAAAAGAATGAATACATACCAAGATCCGCATCCTCAAATGGACTTCCAGTGGAGAAGACGACCTTTTCACCAAGAATTGAGAAGGTACTTGGGCGCTATTACTTGGCAGTTAAAATTTTATCCCCACGGCATGGTGCATACTGCAATTAGATCTACAGAAAAACACTCAAAGTAGATGACGATAGTAGTGTATAGTCGTTTAGCTGGAAATTTTTCTCGATTAAATGTAGTCAAGTTGTTTTAAAAAAGAGAGTTTCTAATTAATCTCGTTGTTTCCTACCACTGGCGTGGCTTTAAGGAGGAGCATGTTCAGTGTCTTTAGCATCAGAAACATCATGTTCACATCCTTCTCTACTTCCGTATTTCATTTCTCGACTTTGCAAAAGATAAAAGTGCACAAACTTGCACATGAAGAAAACTGCAAGACATGTAGACAGAGGCAGTGCTGGACAAACGTGACCACACATTTGCGACACGATGAGAAGTTTTGTCTGCCGGACTTGAGGAGAACAACACAGAAAGTTCCCCAATCTCATCCAACGATGATTTGACACCATGCAGTGCATGCAAAGCCAAACGAACCAAAGCTGCATCCTGTAGAACAAAGATGATCCTCGCAACCATTAGCAATACAAAACGAAATATAATGGTACTACTAAAGTTATAACACAGATACAACTGTAATTGTTTCCAAAAACGTTCAATTTATCATATCCGTTACTTATAATCATATCGTAGCAATTTGCACATAACTTTGTTCACGCAATACAACATCAGATTAAAGCTTCCTTTCAAGAATTCACGGACTACACACATCTACCACATTTAAGGAGCCTAGCACAAGAAATTCTAAACTCCCCAACTCCACTACCCACACACACCCATTGTCATTGCAAATAACAAGTACTATTTCGTGTTGATCTACTGACATTCGACTCACTGCGTATTCTGACCATGGTCGATACAAGCTGCACAACTTGTTTTCACAGAATACCGTATTCTCTCACTTTTCTGAATGTAATACTGAATCTTTTTGGTAGGCACAACAGGTCAGAACATAGCACCGAATCTAGGAGGGTTCAGGAAGCACTCATTCCCTACAGGGTCTGCAACACCGGCGAATGTGCTCTTGCGAGCGATGGAATCCCAGGTTGTAGGCGGTGTCCAGGGGCCATCCACGCGGAGGGGGCGAGCAACGACGAGAGGCTGGAGGCAGTGTAGCACCCCGATAAAACCACTACTAGAAAATCGCTTGTTGTTTTTATTTTGTGCATCATAATGATAACATGCTCATGTCATCATGTCACGTTGCATTTGAGCACCACCATCATCATCATCATGCATATGTTTGTCTAAAACTATTTTCTAAAAGCCTATTTTGTTTTCTACATTATTCTCCTTCTTATTCAAAGTATAACCCGGTCTCTCCGGATATTTGGTCTGTCTAAAATCTATTGAAAAATGTTTTATTTTAAAAATAAATAAATAAAACATATATTATAAAGCTCCGGGGAGACAGCCCAGCCCATAGGCCAGGCCACCTACTACCCGGCAGTCGAAAACAACCTAGTCCTAGCCTATCTAACAGCAAACCCTAAACTAACTAAACCCTAACCACACCCATCCGTCACCCTACCAAACCTAGACGCAGCCGCCACTCCCTGCCGCTGCGCGCAACACACGCCCACGCATTTGCCGACGCGATGCGACGCAACAACACGCTAGCACACCACCTACCGCGACCCACCCTGCAGCACACGCTACAGACGCGATCAAACCAAGCCCCACCCCGTCGCGCACAACCGCCCAGCCCGGCCCCACTCCCTCGCACACTCGCATCGATCACACGGTTCCTTGCCGCGATGCCAGCGCTCCAGACCGCGTCCACCTACCCCACGCCCCAGTGACCCTGGCCCCACCCCCGTGAATCGCTCCCACCTTTCGCGAGGGCTTGTTCGTCTGCGGTACCAAAGTTCGCAGGCTAGTGCATGGTGGTACCTAAGTTGCCTGAAATTACCGCGTTTCAAAAAGTTGGGCCGCCAACTACTGAGAGGGGCCATTTTGAGGCAAACTGATCTCACCCCTGCCAAATTCAAACATTCTGTTAAACTGCCCTGTGAAGTAGACGGTCGGGACCCTCATGTCGGTCATCTGTCCGTGACGCGGGTTCCAACGCGACAACCTCTTAGGCAAATCAAGCAGCTAAGTGGATTGGATGCGTTGACCAATTTCACAAATCCATTCCCAGTTTTCCCCTAGCACCGGCGGCGTCGGAATCCATCCTCCAGGCAGGACGATCCCTTCGAACATTTGACTTCCGGCGCCAAGTCGTTGATCCCGAGCTCCAATGGCGCATGTCGTAGCCGTCGTTGCGAGGCTCTAGCCCGCCTCCGCCGCCGACAAGCCGAGCAGCTCGGATGATGGCAGATCCTACTATCAAGAAAGAAGAAGTTCTGTCTACAAGCGGGTGATCTATCCTTCTCTTTGCTATTCGCAATAGTTACAACTACTAGTTGGCTACTGAACCTCAAATTGTTTGTTAGCCCAACGCTGACAAACATATTTTGTCCATAGTTTTCTGTCAAGTGGGATCTGCGTGGACCCCCCTTACCTGGTTACGGTAGTCCTCTATAGGTACGACTCTAAGGGCAAGAGGTATGGACACCATTGTTTCAGGACGGAAGAAGTGCATGCGCAGATCTACACTATATCTGGTATGGTTGCTGCTCTGCGTAATTATGTTGAATTATGGCCAAAGCATACTGCAAAGTTCAGCTTCATGGATGAACGTGGCATCATGGTTCCTATAACGTGTGATAGTCAGCTAATTGGGTTGATGAAAATGTATGCTTCGGCTGCCATGTTTGAGCTGAAATGTGATGTACTGGATGTGGAAGCTGCTGTAACTGGGAGTCGCCCTTCTATTTTTGGACAGGGTGGTTGCTCGAACCCAATTAGCTCCTGGTAAGCAAAGGTCTCTTGGGGGTTCGCATGTTTGTGCTGAATTGTAATTTTTGTTTTATTTACTCTGTAGATATTGGATAGTTATGCAACAGTCTTGTTTCTTTGACAAGAAGCACCGCAAGGTTAAAAACATGACTGCCGGGTCACTCATTTTGCTGCCCAAAGAAATTAAAAACGAGTGGAAAGATGTCATTTTGCTGCCAAAAGAAATTAAAAACGAGTGGAAAGATGATGCTGAACACGATTCTGGTTCCCATTGTCCCGGCGATGCAGAGTACGTGAAGCTAAGAAAATTGGCACCGAGGAAGAGGAAGAAGGCAGGAAATGAAGAGCAATTGGACGTGAAGGCTTGGCACCCAGGCTGCGAAAGAAGGCTGCTGGCAATGAAGATGCATAGTAATGTGTTGAACTTGAACCTATATATGTAATTCTGTTAAATTCTGGTCGCTCTGTGTGTGGCACGTTGCTGGACGAAACAATCTACCCACGTTCTCTAAGTAAAATGTACCGCGACTTAGGGTTTGGAAACGCCCAGTCAGTAGTTGAATCCGAAATTGTGATTGTGCCACTGTTATCTGAAAACAAGGATCCACCGGTTCCACGATTGCTGAGGGACAGGAGGTCTCCAAATACGATGGAATGTAGTGGCACAGAAATAAATTATTTAAGCTGCCACACTCCACGAAGCAGCAACTTATTTTAGATGCTGCACAACGACATGGCAACATAAACAATAATGTTCTCACCGATAATGCCTAGATAAGGAGGAAATGGGTACCACTTTCTGGCCTAATCTTGAGCCCGTCTATCTCACCGTCTCTCTGCTCCTGCATCCCCTGCATCTGGCGATGCTCCCAGATCTCCAGTAACCGGGTGTACGTGCTTCCACTTTATAAATTATGGTTGTGCCATTTGCATGCGGCACAATCTATGTAGATTACGTTTAAACAAACCACCAATGTCAGAATACACTAGTAGAAAAGGTGTCTTTGGTCCACGGTCACGTTCCCAATCCGGGACAGAGATCTAAATCAAGGCAGAAATTAATCTAAATCACAAATTCTTCCACAAATTAATCGAGACAGAGATCTAAGTGGAGGCATTTTATTACTTCAACCACAAATTCTTCTAAACAAAGGTGCGATTTCACATCCTACATTAATTCAACCACTAGTCAACAATTTCACTTCCGCTGCCACTGTCCTCCGAGCCGTCGGCTTCCTCGTCGCTGTCGGACGGAACCTCCACGATGTCCACATTGTTCGCGAGACGAAGCACCTCTTCGCGTCGAGCGGCGGTGATGATGGTGTACTTGGTCCGTCCAGGGACAGACCAGAACCTCTCCCGCCCTTCTCGGTTGCGGAGATCCCGGTGCACCACGCGCCCGTCAACGATGCGGTTGCCAATCTTGGCCTTCCGCTCCTTCATGAACAGCGCCGGCCAGTACGGGCTAGCCGCCGCGTACCGGGGCAGCGCCCTCTTCCACGCGGGCATCTGGCGGCGGCACGCCGCGATTTTGCTCTCCATCTCGGCTCGGCCAGGTAGCGGAGCCACCGGCACCTCCGTAGAGCTGATGCGCCATCCATGGGGCACCTTCATGGCTGGCGGCGCGAGGTTGTCGAAGTTCGCGAACATCACCGCCTCGTACAAGTTCAGATCGGGCATCTCCATGGCGGCGTGGTGGAGATTGGAGAGGACGAGGGGATGGACGATGAAGCGACGCGCTGTGGCGCCTCCTATTTGTACACGAGGATGACGAAGCGACAGTCAGACAAAAGAAGTAATGCAGGGCCAGACAAAAGAAGTAATGCGGGGTCAGAGCAATTTTTTTCCTCCCTGGAATCCGGGACCAATAGTTCAGACCGCTAGGTCAACAAGTACAAATATTACAACTTAAAAAGGCACGGAGCTTAAGCTAAATAGAACTAGTTATCACACATCTCCTTGATCTTCCTAATCCTGGCCCGATGCGCATCTTCCTACGAGAGCAAGGATCGAATTGTCTGCTCCTTCCTTTTAGCATCTTCCTTGCACAGCTTCAATTGTTTCTCTGCATTTTTCCTCATGCACTTGTCAATACTCGTAGTTGTGTACTGCAGGACTTTGGCCTGGTGGAGATCATTCCTTGCTTGAGTTAGTTCTTGCTCTGCTTTAGCCTTCAGGGCCAACACCGCGTCCCTCTCCTTCTCGACTTTGATAACCTTGTCTTGCACCCACCTGAGATCTCGCTTATGCTTGGTCGTGTCAACTGGTTCCCATAGCTTCGTCCCAACACTGTCAAGAAGTGAGTTGAATACGGATTCTTTCAACTCGACAGTCATTTCCCATAGTTTGTCCAGCGTTTTCTGCATCGATTTGGGCCACTCTGGATCTACCCATTTGACAACACCGCAACTTCCGCCTTGCATCATTGCACGATGTCCTTGACATCGTAGAAACCTTCTACCTGCGTTTCGTCCTTCGAATGCTACAAATTTAGCGGGCACATATCCATGTTTACATACCAGAGGACTGTCTTCATCCTCTAAACCATGATAGTCGGAGTCATACATCGTCTGGTTGGCCTAACACATCATACACGCATGAGTAAACAGATTAGATCTAGCTCAAAAAATAGATAACTGGCCACAGATGATAGAAATAGAGATGTGACGACTCACATCGAAATCACTGTCCCTGTCGTCACGACGCGTTTCCTTGCCATCTCCCCTTGAACCCATGGCGAGAGGGGAGGGGGTGTGAAAAGGATACAGATGCCGCCTAGAGGGGGGGTGAATAGGCGGTTTAAAACTTTTACGATATGGGCTTAACAAAGGCGGAATAAAACTAGCGTTTACTTTGTCAAGCACAAATCTTATATAAACTACGGTTCACCTATGTGCACCAACAACTTATGCTAAGCAATACAAGCAACTATGTGATAGCTAGATATAAGACTTCAAGCACGAAGGCTATCACAAAATGAAGTGCATAAGTAATAGCTCGGGTATAGAGATAACTAAGGCACGCAGAGACGATAATTTATTACCGAGTTCCTCCCATAAAGGGAGTACGTCTCGTTGGAGGGGTGGGCGGTACTAGGACCACCACGCCACAAAAGGCCTCACCCTATTCTCCTGTGAACCTCGCCACAAGAGGCCCGGTTCACTTCTTCACTATCGGTGCACTTGTCGGTGGCAATCCGTAACCTCTCACAAAGATTGGGGCAGTTCTCCACAACTCAATTGGAGGCTCCCAACAAACAAGCTCGGGGAAAGCTCCGCAACTTAATTGGAGGCCCCAAGTAATCCACAAACCTGCAAAACAACTAAACCGTCTAGGGTTCCAAGAACCCAAGAGTAAAAAGCTTCTCACCTTTCACCCAATCAAATCCTCACCGAGAACTCAAACCTATGCACCAAATGCAATGGCAAGAACACAAGAAGTGCTCAAGTCCTTCTTTCCCAAATCCCACCAAAGCTACAAAAGCTAGTGGGAGAATAAGAGAGGAAGAACACAAGAGGAAATCCACAAAAGAAACCCGAAGATCTAGATCCCAATATGTTCCTCTCACATAGAGGAGAGATGGATTGGTGGAGTTGTATATCTAGACCACCCCTTTCAAATCCCCCAAAAAGATTCAAGAAATATGGGAGGGATTGAGAGAATTTGCAAGATCTTGAAGGTCAAAACAATGGAGGAGAGAGAAAATGCAAGCCACCAGCCTAAGGAGGAAGAAGGGGTCTATTTATACCCCTCCCCAACGAAATATGACCGTTTGGGACCTCCCAGGCCGAATAATCCGCCCCTCCCCCGGATATTCCGGGTTCCCCGGGCCAAAATATGGCTAAGGACTTCGTGGCGCGACCCTCAGTATAGGGGGCGGATATTTGGGCTGGATAATCCGCCCCCGGAGGCCCGGATAATCTGCCCCTGTTACTGGGAGCCACGCCTCAAACTCCTTAGCCGTTTTCCGAAAATTGGGCCGGATAATCCGCCCCCCTGAAAACTGGCAGAAACAGCGAAACTGAAACAATCATAACTTTTGCATCCGGACTCCGTTTTTGATGATCTTGGGATCGTTTTAAAGAGGACAATAAGATCTACAAGATCATCCGTAGAAACATCATAGTCCAGAAAGGTAGGATAGAACCAAATAACTAAATGTTTGACCTCTCCCAAAAAGACGAACCGATAAAACCTCCAACATCGAAAACGCAATAGAGAAAGCATATGAAATTCATTTTCGATGAACTTGAGCTTGTCATGGAGATTAACACAAGATCTAAATACTCACATGAGTAAGACCCAAATAATAACCAAGAAAGATGATGCCAAGTATGCAAAGGTTTGAGCTCTCACCGAGGGATATGATCAAGTTACTCACTCGAGAGCCCCTCTTGATAGTACGGTTATCTATCCTATAAACTGGTCTCCCCAACTAACACCACGAGACCGGTAAGAAAGAAACCCTATCAATATCAAACAATTGCCTTGTGTATATTCCACCTGATGTTGATGATGACGATCTTCTATACCTCAAGATGGAACACCTTTCTTGATTGCGCTAGCTTGGTGAAGACTTGGAATTTGCTCCCCCATACTCCACTATGGAAGAGCCTCTCCTTTAGGCATATCTTCACATATCCATGATCACCATAAGGATGGAAAGCTACACTTGAGATCATCTTATTATTCAAGACACACTTGCCATAGGCTCAACTTCTACTTGACCAATCTCTGGATCATTCCTTGAAACCTTGATCAACACTTGATCTTCTTCACTTTCTTCTTCTTCCAACCTTGAAGC
The DNA here is from genome assembly GCA_916181665.1 of Avena sativa. Lineage (NCBI taxonomy): Eukaryota > Viridiplantae > Streptophyta > Magnoliopsida > Poales > Poaceae > Avena > Avena sativa. The sequence continues at coordinate 432,080,578 of OV702286.1, read as the reverse complement.
CAACATATGGTTCAAGCATTGCCTATGGACAAATCCTACAAGTAGAACTCAATGCAAACATAAGTCCATAAAGATTGACATTAATTACCAAAACCACACATGGGGCACACATGTTCTTTCAGGGTGGCTGCCGAAGAGGGGATTGGGATGGAGGCGTCGTCGGCTTGTGGCTACGGCAGGATGGGAGTGAAGTGGGGAAAGTGGCTTCGAGGGTAAGGAAGAGAAGTATGGGGAGGAAGAGAAGTAATGGGGACGTGACACTAGGATGTGGCCCACTGAACTCGTGAGACGTGACACTCGCAACAGGGGAGCGCCCGGTGTTGCTAGTTTGTCTAGAGCAAGCGTGGCCAATCATGCCGCAGAACATCCTACTCGCGGATCGCTCTCACAAAGAACATCCCAATCGTCCAAGCGCCCCAATCGAACGGTATGTAACAATCGTCAAGCAGAATAACTGTGTTAGGGCGTGCCTTCTAGAAGACTCGGTCTAACGGTTATCCATGCAATTACACTGGTGTATCCATGTGTGGTTTGTGAAAAGAACAGACATGCAATCACACTAGGTGGATCCATATGTGGTTTATGGAAGTAACAGACATGCAATGACTCTAGCTGTGATTCATGAAAAGAAAAGACATGCAATGACACTCATGGATCCATGTGTGGTTCATGGGAAGAACACACATCCAATGACACTGGTGGACTCTAGCTGTGGTTCATGAAAAGAACATACATGCAATGACACTGGTGGATCCATATGTGGTTTGTCAAGACAACACACATGCAATGACACTGGGTGTGGTTCATGAATAGAACAGACATGCAATGACACTGGTGGATCCTTATGTGGTTTGTGATAAGAACAGACATGCAATAACACTGGTGGATTCTTATGTGGTTCATGAAAAGAACTGACATGCAATGACACTGGGTGTGGTTCATGAAAAGAACTGACATGCAATGACACTAGGTGTGGTTCATGAAAAGAACATACATGCAATGACACTGGTGGATCCGTGTGTGGTTTATGGAAGTAACAGACATGCAATGACTCTAGCTATGGTTCATGAAAAGAACAGGCATGCAATGACATCGGGTATGGTTCATGAAAAGACCAGACATGCAATGACACTTGGGGTGGTTCATGAAAAGAACAGACATGCAATGAAACCGGGTGTGGTTCATGAAAAGAACAGACATGCAATGACTTATGTGGTTTGTTTAGAAGAAAACACATGCAATGACACTGGGTGTGGTTCATGAAAAGAACAGACCTGCAATGAAACTGGTGGATCCTTATGTGGTTTGTTTAGAAGAACACACATGCAATGACACTGGGTGTGGTTCATGAAAAGAACAGACACACAATGACACTGGTGGATCCTTATGTGGTTTGTTTAGAGGAACAGACATGCAATGACACCAGTGGATCCTTATGTGGTCTGTCTAGAGGAACACATATGCAATGACATCGGGTGTGGTTCATGAATAGAACAGACATGCAATGACTTATGTGGTTTGTTTAGAAGAACACACATGCAATGACACTAGGTGTGGTTCATGAAAAGAACAAACAGGCAATGACACTAGTGGATCCTTATGTGGTCTGTTTAGAAGAACACACATGCAATCACACTGGGTGTGGTTCATGAAAACAACATACACACAATGCCACTGGTGGATCCTTATGTGGTTTGTTTAGAGGAACAGACATGCAATGACACCGGTGGATCCACGTGTGGTTCATGAGAAGAACACATATGCAATAACACTAGTAGATCCTTATGTGGTTCATGAAAAGAACTGACATGCAGTGACACTGGGTGTGGTTCATGAAAAGAACAGACATGCACTGACACTGGGTGTGGTTCATGAAAAGAACAGACATGCAATGACACTGGTGGATCCTTATGTGGTTCATGAAAAGAACAGACATGCAATGACACTGGTGGATCCTTATGTGGTTTATGAAAAGAAGAGACATGCAATGACACTGCTAGATCCTTATGTGGTTTGTTTAGAAGAACACACATGCAATGACACTAGGTGTGGTTCATGAAAAGAACAGACATCCAATGACACTGGTGGATCCTTATGTTGTTTATTTAGAGGAACAGACATGCAATGACACCGCTGGATCCACGTGTGGTTCATGAGAAGAACACACATCCAATGACACTGGTAGATCCTTATGTGGTTCATGAGAAGAACACACATGCAATGACACTGGGTGTGGTTCATGAAAAGAACAGACAGGCAATGACACTGGTGGATCCTTATGTGGTTTGTTTAGAAGAACACACATGCAATGACACTGGGTGTGGTTCATCAAAAGAACAGACATGCAATGACACTGGTGGATCCTTATGTGGTTTGTTTAGAGGAACAAACATGCAATGACACCGGTGGATCCATGTGTGGTTCATGAGAAGAACACACATCCAATGACATTGGTGGATCCTTATGTGGTTTGTTTAGAGGAACAAACATGCAATGACACCAGTGGATCCTTATGTGGTCTGTATAGAGGAACACACATGCAATGACATCGGGTGTGGTTCATGAAAAGAACAGACATGCAATGACTTTTGTGGTTTGTTTAGAAGAACACATATGCAATGACACTGGGTGTGGTTCATGAAAAGAATAGACAGGCAATGAAACTGGTGGATCCTTATGTGGTTTGTTTAGAAGAACACAGATGCAATGACACTAGGTGTGGTTCATGAAAAGAACAGACACGCAATGACACTAGACGATCCTTATGTGGTTTGTTTAGAGGAACAGACATGCAATGACACTCGTGGATCCACGTGTGGTTCATGAGAAGAACACACATCCAATGCCACTGGTAGATCCTTATGTGGTTCATGAAAAGAACTGACATGCACTGACACTAGGTGTGGTTCATGAAAAGAACAAACCTGCACTGACACTGGGTGTGGTTAATGAAAAGAACAGACATGCAGTGACTCTAGATGTGGTTCAAGAAAAGAACACACATGCAACGACACTGGGTGTGGTTCATGAAAAGAACAGACATGCAATGACACTGGTGGATCCTTATGTGTGGTTCATGAAAATAACAGACATGCAATGACACCGGTAGATCCACGTGTGGTTCATGAGAAGAACACACATCCAATGACACTGGTGGATCCTTATGTGGTTCATGAAAAGAACTTACATGCAGTGACATCGGGTGTGGTTCATGAAAAGAACAGACATGCAATGACACTGGGTGAGGTTCATGAAAAGAAGATACATGCAATGACTCTAGCTGTTGTTCATGAAAAGAACACACATGCAATGAGACTGGGTGTGGTTCATGAAAAGAATATACATGCAATGACACTGGTGGATCCTTATTTGCTTCATGAAAAGAACAGAGATGCAATGACACTGGTGGATCCTTATGTGGTTTGTTTAGAAGAACACACATGCAATGATACTGGGTGTGGTTCATAAAAAGAACAGACATGCACTGACACTGGTGGATCGTTATGTGGTTTGTTTAGAAGAACAGACATGCAATGACACCAGTGGATCCACGTGTGGTTCATGAGAAGAACACACATCCAATGACACTGGTAGATCCTTATGTGGTTCATTAGAAGAACACACATCTAATGACACTTGGTGTGGTTCATGAAAAGAACAGTAATGCACTGACACTGGGTGTGGTTCATGAAAAGAACAGACAAGCAATGACACTGGAGGATCCTTACGTGGTTTGTTTAGAAGAACACACATGCAATGACACTAGGTGTGGTTCATGAAAACAACAGACATGCAATGACACTGGTGGATCCTTATGTGGTTTGTTTAGAGAAACAGACATGCAATTACACCGGTGGACCCACATGTGGTTCATGAGAAGAACACACATCCAATGACACTGGGTGGATCCTTATGTGGTTCGTGAAAAGAACTAGCATGCAGTGACACTGGGTGTGGTTCATGAAAAGAACAGACATGCAATGACATCGGTGGATCCTTATGTGGTCTGTCTAGAGGAACACACATGCAATGACACCGGGTGTGGTTCATGAAAAGAACAGACATGCAATGACTTATGTGGTTTGTTTAGAAGAACACACATGCAATGACACAGGGTGTGGTTTGTGAAAAGAACAGACAGGCAATGACACTGGTGGATCCTTATGTGGTTTGTTTAGAAGAACACACATGCAATGACACTGGGTGTGGTTCATGAAAAGAACAGACACGCAATGACACCGGTGGATCCTTATGTGGTTTGTTTAGAGGAACAGACATGCAATGACACCGGTGGATCCACGTGTGGTTCATGAGAAGAACACATATGGAATGACACTGGTAGATCCTTAGGTTGTTCATGAAAAGAATTGACATGCAGTGACACTGGGTGTGGTTCATGAAAAGAACAGACATGCACTGACACTGGGTGTGGTGCATGAAAAGAACAGACATGCAATGACACTGGTGGATCCTTATGTGGTTTGTTCAGAAGAACACACATGCAATGACACTGCGTGTGGTTCATGAAAAGAATAGACATGCCATGACACTGGTGGATCCTTATGTGGTTTGTTTAGAGGAACAGACATGCAATGACATCGGAGGATCCACGTGTGGTTCATGTGAAGAACACACATCCAATGACACTGGTAGATCCTTATGTGGTTCATGAGAAGAACACACATCCAATGACACTGGTAGATCCTTGTGTGGTTCATGAAAAGAACAAACATGCAGTGACACTAGTGGATCCTTATGTGGTTTGTTTAGAAGAACACACATGCAATGACACTGTGTGTGGTTCATGAAAAGAATAGACAGGCAATGACACTGGTGGATCCTTATGTGGTTTGTTTAGAGGAAGAGACATGCAATGACATCGGTGGATCTACGTTTGGTTGATTAGAAGAACACACATCCAATGACATTGGTGGATCCTTATGTGGTTTGTTTAGAGGAACAGACATGCAATGACACCGGTGGATCCTTATGTGGTCTGTATAGAGGAACACATATGCAATGACACCGGGTGTGGTTCATGAAAAGAATAGACATGCAATGACTTATGTGGTTTGTTTAGAAGAACACACATGCAATTACACTGGGTGTGGTTTATTAAAAGAACAGATAGGCAGTGACACGGGTGGATCCTTATGTGGTTTGTTCAGAAGAACACACATGCAATGACACTGGGTGTGGTTCATTAAAAGAACAGACATGCAATGACACTGGTGGATCCTTATGTGGTTTGTTTAGAGGAACAGACATGCAATGACACCGGTGACTCCACGTGTGGTTCATGAGAAGAACACACATCCAAGGACATTGGTAGATCCTTATGTGGTTCATGAGAAGAACACACATCCAATGGCACTGGTAGATCCTTGTGTGGTTCATGAAAAGAACAGACAGGCAATGACACTGGTGGATCCTTATGTGGTTTGTTTAGAAGAAAACACATGCAATGACACTAGGTGTGGTTCATGAAAAGAATAGACTTGCAATGACACTGGTGGATCCTTATGTGGTCTGTTTAGAGGAACAAACATGCAATGACACCGGTGGATCCATGTGTGGTTCATGAGAAGAACACACATCCAATGACACTGGTGGATCCTTATGTCGTTTGTTTAGAGGAACATACATGTAATGACACATGTGGATCCTTATGTGGTATGTCTAGAGGAACACACATACAATGACACCGGGTGTGGTTCATGAAAAGAACAGACATGCAATGACTTATGTCGTTTGTTTAGAAGAACACACATGCAATGACACTGGGTGTGGTTCATGAAAAGAACATACAGGCAATGCACGGGTGGATCCTTATGTGGTTTGTTTAGAAGAACACACATGCAATGACACTGGGTGTGGTTCATGAAAAGAACAGACACGCAATGACACTGGCGGATCCTTATGTGGTTTGTTTAGAGGAACAGACATGCAATGACACCGGCGGATCCACGTGTGGTTCATGAGATGAACACACATGAAATTGCACTGGTAGATCCTTATGTGGTTCATGAAAAGAACTGACATGTGGCGACACTGGGTGTGGTTCATGAAAAGAACAGACATCACTGACACTGGGTGTGGTTCATGAAAAGAACAGACATGCAATGACACTGGTGGATCCTTATGTGGTTCATGAAAACAACAGACATGCAATGACACTGGTGGATCCTTATGTGGTTCGTTCAGAAGAACACACATGGAATGACACTACGTGTGGTTCATGAAAAGAACACACATCCAATGACACGGGTGGATCCTTATGTGGTTTGTTTAGAGGAACATACATGCAATGACACCAGTGAATCCACGTGTGGTTCATGAGAAGAACACACTTCCAATGACACTAGTAGATCCTTATGTGGTTCATGAGAAGAACACACATCCAATGACACTGGTAGATCCTTGTGTGGTTCATGAAAAGAACAGACATGCAGTGACACTCGTGGATCCTTATGTGGTTTGTTTAGAAGAACACACATGCAATGACACTGGGTGTGGTTCATGAAAAGAACAGACATGCAATGACACTGGTGGATCCTCATGTGGTTTGTTTAGAAGAACACACATGCAATGACACTAGGTGTGGTTCATGAAAAGAACAGACACGCAATGACACTGGTGGATCCTTATGTGGTTTCTTTAGAGGAACAGACATGCAATGACACCGGTGGATCCATGTGTGGTTCATGAGAAGAACACACATCCAATGACACTGGTAGATCCTTATGTGGTTCATGAGAAGAACACACATCCAATGGCACTGGTAGATCCTTGTGTGGTTCATGAAAAGAACAGATAAGCAATGACACTAGTGGATCCTTATGTGGTTTCTTTAGAAGAACACACATGCAATGACACTGAGTGTGGTTCATGAAAAGAACAGACTTGCAATGACACTGGTGGATCCTTATGTGGTTTGTTTAGAGGAACAAACATGCAATGACACCGGTGGATCCATGTGTGTTTCATGATAATAACACACATCCAATGACACTAGTGGATCCTTATGTGGTTTGTTTAGAGGAACAGACATGCAATGACACCTGTAGATCCTTATGTGGTCTGTCTAGAGGAACACACACGCAATGACACCAGGTGTAGTTCATGAAAAGAATAGACATGCAATGACTTATGTGGTTTGTTTAGAAGAACACACATGCAATGACACTGGGTGTGGTTCATGAAAAGAACAGACAGGCAATGACACTGGTGGATCCTTATGTGGTTTGTTTAGAACAACACACATGCAATGACACTGGGTGTGGTTCATGAAAAGAACAGACACGCAATGACACTGGTGGATCCTTATGTGGTTTGTTTAGAGGAACAGACATGCAATGACACCGGTGGATCCACGTGTGGTTCATGAGAAGAACACACATCCAATGACACTGGTAGATCCTTATGTGGTTCATGAAAAGAACTGACATGCAGTGACACCGGGTGTGGTTCATGAAAAGAACAGACATGCACTGACACTGGGCGTGGTTCATGAAAAGGACAGACATGCAATGACTCTAGATGTGGTTCATGAAAAGAACACACATGCAATGACACTATGTGTGGTTCATGAAAAGAACAGACATGCAATGACACTGGTGGATCCTTATGTGTGGTTCATGAAAAAAACAGACATGCAATGACACCGGTGGATCCACGTGTGGTTCATGAGAAGAACACACATCCAATGACACTGGTGGATCCTTATGTGGTTCATGAAAAATACTTACATGCAGTGACAGTGGGTGTGGTTCATGAAAACAACAGACGTGCAATGACACTGGGTGTGGTTCATGAAAAGAACAGACATGCAATGACTCTAGCTATTGTTCATGAAAAGAACACACATGCAATGACACCGGGTGTGGTTCATGAAAAGAACAGACATGCAATGACACTGGTGGATCCTTATGTGGTTCATGAAAAGAATAGACATGCAATGACATTGGTGGATCCTTATGTGGTTTGTTTAGAAGAACCTGCATGCAATGATACTAGGTGTGGCTCATGAAAAGAACAGACATGCAATGACACTGGTGGATCCTTATGTGGTTTGTTTAGAGGAACAGAAAGCAATGACCCCGGTGGATCCACATGTGGTTCATGAGAAGAAAACATATCCAATGACACTGGTAGATCCTTATGTGGTTCATGAGAAGAACACACATCCAATGACACTGGGTTTGGTTCATGAAAAGAACAGACATGCACTGACACTGGGTGTGGTTCTTGAAAAGAACGGACAGGCAATGACACTGGTGGATCCTTATGTGGTTTGTTTAGAAGAACACACATGCAATGACACTGGGTGTGGTTCATGAAAAGAACAGACACGCAATGACACTGGTGGATCCTTATGTGGTTTGTTTAGAGGAATATACATGCAATGACACCGGTGGATCCACGTGTCGTTCATGATAAGAACACACATCCAATGACACTGGTAGATCCTTATGTGGTTAATGAAAAGAACTGACATGCAGTGACACTGGGTGTGGTTCATGAAAAGAACAGACACGCACTAACACTGGGTGTGGTTCATGAAAAGAACAGACATGCAATGACACTGGTGGATCCTTATGTGGTTCATGAAAAGAATAGACATGCAATGACATTGGTGGATCCTTATGTGGTTTGTTCAGAAGAACACACATGCAATGACACTGGGTGTGGTTCATGAAAAGGACAGACATGCAATGACACTGGTGGATCCTTATGTGGTTTGTTTAGAGGAACAGACTTGCAATGACACCGGTAGATCCACGTGTGGTTCATGAGAAGAACACACATTCAATGCCACTGGTAGATCCTTATGTGGTTCATGAGAAGAACACACATCCAATGCCACTGGTAGATCCTTGTGTGGTTCATGAAAAGAACAGACATGCAGTGACACTGGGTGTGGTTCATGAAAAGAACAAACATGCACTGGCACTAGGTGTGGTTCATGAAAAGAACACACATGCAATGACACTGGTGGATCCTTATGTGGTTTATGAAAAGAACAGAAATGCAATGACACTTGTGGATCCTTATGTGGTCTGTCTAGAGGAAGACACATGCAATGACACCGGGTGTGGTTCATGAAAAGAATAGACATGCAATGACTTATGTGGTTTGTTTAGAAGAACACACATGCAATGACACTGGGTGTGGTTTATGAAAAGAATAGATAGGCAATGGCACTAGTGGATCCTTATGTGGTTTGTTCAGAAGAACACAAATGCAATGACACTAGGTGTGGTTCATGAAAAGAACAGACATGCAATGACACTGGTGGATCCTTATGTGGTTTGTTTAGAGGAACAGACATGCAATGACACCGGTGGATCCACGTGTGGTTCATGAGAAGAACACATATCCAATGACACTGGTAGATCCTTATGTGGTTCATGAGAAGAAAACACATCCAATGACACTGGTAGATCCTTGTGTGGTTCATGAAAAGAACAGACAAGCAATGACTCTGGTGGATCCTTATGTGGTTTGTTTAGAAGAACACACATGCAATGACACTGGGTGTGGTTCATGAAAAGAATAGACTTGCAATGACACTGGTGGATCCTTATGTGGTTTGTTTAGAGGAACAGACATGCAATGACACTGGTGGATCCTTATGTGGTCTGTCTAGAGGAACACACATGCAATGACACCAGCTGTAGTTCATGAAAAGAACAGGCATGCAATGACTTATGTGGTTTGTTTAGAAGAACACACATGCAATGACACTGGGTGTGGTTCATGAAAAGAATAGACAGGCAATTACATTGTTGGATCCTTATGTGGTTTGTTTAGAACAACACACATGCAATGGCACTGGGTGTGGTTCATGAAAAGAACAGACACGAAATGACACTAGTGGATCCTTATGTGGTTTGTTTAGAGGAACAGACATGCAATGACACCGGTGGATCCACGTGTGGTTCATGAGAAGAACACACATTCAATAACACTGGTAGATCCTTATGTGGTTCATGAGAAGAACACACATGCAATGACACTGGTCGTGGTTCATGAAAAGAACAGACATGCACTGACACTGGGTGTGGTTCTTGAAAAGAACAGACAGGCAATGACACTAGTGGATTCTTATGTGGTTTGTTTAGAAGAACACACATGCAATGACACTAGGTGTGGTTCATGAAAAGAACAGACATGCAATGACACTAGTAGATCCTTATGTGGTTTGTTTAGAGGAACAGACATGCAATGACACCGGTGGATCCACGTGTGGTTAATGAGAAGAACACACATCCAATGACACTTGGTGGATCCTTATGTGGTTCATGAAAAGAACAGACATGCAATGACATCGGTGGATCCTTATGTGGTATGTCTAGAGGAACACACATGCAATGACACCGGGTGTGGTTCATGAAAAGAACAGACATGCCATGACTTATGTGGTTTGTTTAGAAGAACACACATGCAATGACACTGGGTGTGGTTCATGAAAAGAATAGACAGGCAATGACACTGGTGGATCCTTATGTGGTTTGTTTAGAAGAACACACATGCAATGATACTGAGTGTGGTTCATGAAAAGAACAGACACGCAATGACACTGGTGGATCCTTATGTGGTTTGTTTAGAGGAACAGACATGCAATGACACCGGTAGATCCACGTGTGGTTCATGAGAAGAACACACATTCAATGCCACTGGTAGATCCTTATGTGGTTCATGAAAAGAACACACATCCAATGCCACTGGTAGATCCTTGTGTGGTTCATGAAAAGAACAGACATGCAGTGACACTGGGTGTGGTTAATAAAAAGAACAAACATGCACTGACACTAGGTGTGGTTCATGAAACGAACACACATGCAATGACACTGGTGGATCCTTATGTGGTTTCTGAAAAGAACAAACATGCAATGACACTTGTGGATCCTTATGTGGTCTGTCTAGAGGAAGACACATGCAATGACACCGGGTGTGGTTCATGAAAAGAATAGACATGCAATGATTTATGTGGTTTGTTTAGAAGAACACACATGCAATGACACTGGGTGTGGTTTATGAAAAGAACAGATAGGCAATGGCACTGGTGGATCCTTATGTGGTTTGTTCAGAAGAACACACATGCAATGACACTGGGTGTGGTTCATGAAAATAACAGACATGCAATGACGCTGGTGGATCCTTATGTGGTTTGTTTAGAAGAACAGACATGCAATGACACCGGTGGATCCACGTGTGGTTCATGAGAAGAACACATATCCAATGACACTGGTAGATCCTTATGTGGTTCATGAGAAGAACACACATCCAATGACACTGGTAGATCCTTGTGTGGTTCATGAAAAGAACAGACAAGCAATGACACTAGTGGATCCTTATGTGGTTTGTTTAGAAGAACACACATGCAATGACACTGGGTGTGGTTCATGAAAAGAACAGACTTGCAATGACACTGGTGGATCCTTATGTGGTTTGTTTAGAGGAACAAACATGCAATGACACCGGTGGATCCATGTGTGGTTCATGAGAAGAACACACATCCAATGACACTGGTGGATCCTTATGTGGTTTGTTTAGAGGAACAGACATGCAATGACACCGGTGGATCCTTATGTGGTCTGTCTAGAGGAACACACATGCAATGACACCGGCTGTAGTTCATGAAAAGAACAGACATGCAATGACTTATGTGGTTTGTTTAGAAGAACACACATGCAATGACACTGGGTGTGGTTCATGAAAAGAACAGACAGGCAATTACATTGTTGGATCCTTATGTGGTTTGTTTAGAACAACACACATGCAATGGCACTGGGTGTGGTTCATGAAAAGCATAGACACGGAATGACACTGGTGGATCCTTATGTGGTTTGTTTAGAGGAACATACATGCAATGACACCGGTGGATCCACGTGTGGTTCATGAGAAGAACACACATACAATGACACTGGTAGATCCTTATGTGGTTCATGAAAAGAACTGACATGCAGTGACACCGGGTCTGGTTCATGAAAAGAACAGACATGCACTGACACTAGGTGTGGTTCATGAAAAGAACAGACATGCAATGACTCTAGATGTGGTTCATGAAAAGAACACACATGCAATGACACTGGGTGTGGTTCATGAAAAGAACAGACATGCAATGACACTGGTGGATCCTTATGTGTGTTTCATGAAAAGAACAGACATGCAATGACACCGGTGGATCCACATGTGGTTCATGAGAAGTACACACATCCAATGACACTGGCGGATCCTTATGTGGTTCATGAGAAGAACTTACATGCAGTGACACCGGGTGTGGTTCATAAAAACAACAGACGTGCAATGACACTGGGTGTGGTTCATAAAAAGAACAGACATGCAATGACTCTAGCTGTGGTTCATGAAAAGAACACACATGCAATGACACCGGGTATGGTTCATGAAAAGAACAGACATGCAATGACACTGGTGGATCCTTATGTGGTTCATGAAAAGAATAGACATGCAATGAGACTGGTGGATCCTTATGTGGTTTGTTTAGAAGAACCCGCATGCAATGATACTAGGTGTGGTTCATGAAAAGAACAGATAGCAATGACACTGGTGGATCCTTATGTGGTTTGTTTAGAGGAACATAAAGCAATCAGAACGGTGGATCCACGTGTGGCTCATGAGAAGAACACACATCCAATGACACTAGTAGATCCTTATGTGGTTCATGAGAAGAACACACATCCAATGACACTGGTCGTGGTTCATGAAAAGAACAGACATGCACTGACACTGGGTGTGGTTCTTGAAAAGAACAGACAGGCAATGACACTGGTGGATCCTTATGTGGTTTGTTTAGAAGAACACACATGCAATGACACTAGGTGTGGTTCATGAAAAGAACAGACATGCAATGACACTAGTAGATCCTTATGTGGTTTGTTTAGAGGAACAGACATGCAATGACACCGGTGGATCCACGTGTGGTTAATGAGAAGAACACACATCCAATGACAGTGGTGGATCCTTATGTGGTTCATGAAAAGAACAGACATGCAATGACATCGGTGGATCCTTATGTGGTCTGTCTAGAGGAACACACATGCAATGACACCGGGTGTGGTTCATGAAAATAACAGACATGCAATGACTTATGTGGTTTGTTTAGAAGAACACACATGCAATGACACTGGGTGTGGTTCATGAAAATAATAGACAGGCAATGACACTGGTGGATCCTTATGTGGTTTGTTTAGAAGAACACACATGCAATGACACTGAGTATGGGTCATGAAAAGAACAAACACGCAATGACACTGGTGGATCCTTATGTGGTTTGTTTAGAGGAACAGACATGCAATCACACCGGTGGATCCACGTGTGGTTCGTGAGAAGAACACACATGCAATGACACTGGTAGATCCTTATGTGGTTCATGAAAATAACTAACATGAAGTGACACTGGGTGTGGTTCATGAAAAGAACAAACACGCACTAACACTAGGTGTGGTTCATGAAAAGAACAAACATGCAATGACACTGGTGGATCCATATGTGGTTCATGAAAAGAACAGACATGCAATGACATTGGTTGATCCTTATGTGGTTTGTTCAGAAGAACACACATGCAATGACACTAGGAGTGGTTCATGAAAAGAACAGACATGTAATGACACTGGTGGATCCATATGTGGTTTGTTTAGAGGAACATACATGCAATGACACCGGTGGATCCACGTGTGGTTCATGAGAAGAACACATATCCAATGACACTGGTAGATCCATATGTGGTTCATGAGAAAAACACACATGCAATGACACTGGTAGATCCTTGTGTGGTTCATGAAAAGAACTGGCATGCAGTGACACTGGGTGTGGTTCATGAAAAAAACAGACATGCACTGACACTGGGTGTGGTTCATGAAAAGAACACACATGCAATGACACTGGTGGATCCTTATGTGGTTTATGAAAAGAACAGACATGCAATGACACTTGTGGATCCTAATGTGGTTTGTTTAGAGAACACACATGCAATGACACTGGGTGTGGTTCATGAAAAGAACAGACATGCAATGACACTGGTGGATCCTTATGTGTTTTTTTAGAGGAACAGACATGCAATGACACCAGTGGATTCACATGTGGTTCATGAGAATAACACACATCCAATGACACTGGTAGATCCTTATGTGGTTCATGAGAAGAACACACATCCAATGACACTGGTAGATCCTTGTGTGGTTCATGAAAAGAACAGACAGGCAATGACACTGGTGGATCCTTATGTGGTTTGTTTAGAATAACACACATGCAATGACACTGGGTGTGGTTCATGAAAAGAACAGACACGCAATCACACTGCTGGATCCTTATGTGGTTTGTTTAGAGGAACAGATATGCAATGACACCGGTGGATCCATGTCTGGTTCATGAGAAGAACACACATCCAATGACACTGGTGGATCCTTATGTGGTTTGTTTAGAGGAACAGACATGCAATGACACCGGTAGATCCACGTGTGGTTCATGAGAAGAACACACATTCAATGCCACTGGTAGATCCTTATGTGGTTCATGAAAAGAACACACATCCAATGCCACTGGTAGATCCTTGTGTGGTTCATGAAAAGAATAGACATGCAGTGACACTGGGTGTGGTTAATAAAAAGAACAAACATGCACTGACACTAGGTGTGGTTCATGAAAAGAACACACATGCAATGACACTGGTGGATCCTTATGTGGTTTCTGAAAAGAACAGACATGCAATGACACTTGTGGATCCTTATGTGGTCTGTCTAGAGGAAGACACATGCAATGACACCGGGTGTGGTTCATGAAAAGAATAGACATGCAATGATTTATGTGGTTTGTTTAGAAGAACACACATGCAATGACACTGGGTGTGGTTTATGAAAAGAACAGATAGGCAATGGCACTGGTGGATCCTTATGTGGTTTGTTCAGAAGAACACACATGCAATGACACTGGGTGTGGTTCATGAAAAGAACAGACATGCAATGACGCTGGTGGATCCTTATGTGGTTTGTTTAGAGGAACAGACATGCAATGACACCGGTGGATCCACGTGTGGTTCATGAGAAGAACACATATGCAATAACACTAGTAGATCCTTATGTGGTTCATGAAAAGAACTGACATGCAGTGACACTGGGTGTGGTTCATGAAAAGAACAGACATGCACTGACACTAGGTGTGGTTCATGAAAAGAACAGACATGCAATGACACTGGTGGATCCTTATGTGGTTCATGAGAAGAACACACATCCAATGACACTGGTACATCCTTGTGTGGTTCATGAAGACACTGGTGGATCCTTATGTGGTTTGTTTAGAAGAACACACATGCAATGACACTAGGTGTGGTTCATGAAAAGAACAGACTTGCAATGACACTGGTGGATCCTTATGTGGTTTGTTTAGAGGAACAAACATGCAATGACACCGGTGGATCCATGTGTGGTTCATGAGAAGAACACACATCCAATGACACTGGTGGATCCTTATGTGGTTTGTTTAGAGGAACAGACATGCAATGACACCGGTGGATCCTTATGTGGTCTGTCTAGAGGAACACACATGCAATGACACCGGCTGTAGTTCATGAAAAGAACAGACATGCAATGACTTATGTGGTTTGTTTAGAAGAACACACATGCAATGGCACTGGGTGTGGTTCATGAAAAGAACAGACAGGCAATTACATTGTTGGATCGTTATGTGGTTTGTTTAGAACAACACACATGCAATGGCACTGGGTGTGGTTCATGAAAAGAATAGACACGGAATGACACTGGTGGATCCTTATGTGGTTTGTTTAGAGGAACATACATGCAATGACACCGGTGGATCCACGTGTGGTTCATGAGAAGAACACACATACAATGACACTGGTAGATCCTTATGTGGTTCATGAAAAGAACTGACATGCAGTGACACCGGGTCTGGTTCACGAAAAGAACAGACATGCACTGACACTAGGTGTGGTTCATGAAAAGAACAGACATGCAATGACTCTAGATGTGGTTCATGAAAAGAACACACATGCAATGACACTGGGTGTGGTTCATGAAAAGAACAGACATGCAATGACACTGGTGGATCCTTATGTGTGGTTCATGAAAAGAACAGACATGCAATGACACCGGTGGATCCACATGTGGTTCATGAGAAGTACACACATCCAATGACACTGGCGGATCCTTATGTGGTTCATGAGAAGAACTTACATGCAGTGACACCGGGTGTGGTTCATGAAAACAACAGACGTGCAATGACACTGGGTGTGGTTCATGAAAAGAACAGACATGCAATGACTCTAGCTGTGGTTCATGAAAAGAACACACATGGAATGACACCGGGTGTGGTTCATGAAAAGAACAGACATGCAATGACACTGGTGGATCCTTATGTGGTTCATGAAAAGAATAGACATGCAATGAGACTGGTGGATCCTTATGTGGTTTGTTTAGAAGAACCCGCATGCAATGATACTAGGTGTGGTTCATGAAAAGAACAGATAGCAATGACACTGGTGTATCCTTATGTGGTTTGTTTAGAGGAACATAAAGCAATCACACCGGTGGATCCACGTGTGGCTCATTAGAAGAACACACATCCAATGACACTGCTAGAACCTTATGTGGTTCATGAGAAGAACACACATCCAATGACACTGGTCGTGGTTCATGAAAAGAACAGACATGCACTGACACTGGGTGTGGTTCTTGAAAAGAACAGACAGGCAATGACACTGGTGGATCCTTATGTGGTTTGTTTAGAAGAACACACATGCAATGACACTAGGTGTGGTTCATGAAAAGAACAGACATGCAATGACACTAGTAGATCCTTATGTGGTTTGTTTAGAGGAACAGACATGCAATGACACCGGTGGATTCACGTGTGGTTCATGAGAATAACACACATCCAATGACACTGGTAGATCCTTATGTGGTTCATGAGAAGAACACACATCCAATGACACTGGAAGATCCTTGTGTGGTTCAGGAAAAGAATAGACAGGCAATGACACTGGTGGATCCTTATGTGGTTTGTTTAGAATAGCACACATGCAATGACACTGGGTGTGGTTCATGAAAAGAACAGACACGCAATCACACTGTTGGATCCTTATGTGGTTTGTTTAGAGGAACAGATATGCAATGACACCGGTGGATCCATGTCTGGTTCATGAGAAGAACACACATCCAATGACACTGGTGGATCCTTATGTGGTTTGTTTAGAGGAACAGACATGCAATGACACCGGTAGATCCACGTGTGGTTCATGAGAAGAACACACATTCAATGCCACTGGTAGATCCTTATGTGGTTCATGAAAAGAACACACATCCAGTGCCACTGGTAGATCCTTGTGTGGTTCATGAAAAGAACAGACATGCAGTGACACTGGGTGTGGTTAATAAAAAGAACAAACATGCACTGACACTAGGTGTGGTTCATGAAAAGAACATACATGCAATGACACTGGTGTATCCTTATGTGGTTTCTGAAAAGAACAGACATGCAATGACACTTGTGGATCCTTATGTGGTCTGTCTAGAGGAAGACACATGCAATGACACCGGGTGTGGTTCATGAAAAGAATAGACATGCAATGATTTATGTGGTTTGTTTAGAAGAACACACATGCAATGACACTGGGTGTGGTTAATGAAAAGAACAGATAGGCAATGGCACTGGTGGATCCTTATGTGGTTTGTTCAGAAGAACACACATGCAATGACACTGGGTGTGGTTCATGAAAAGAACAGACATGCAATGACGCTGGTGGATCCTTATGTGGTTTGTTTAGAGGAACAGACATGCAATGACACCGGTGGATCCACGTGTGGTTCATGAGAAGAACACATATGCAATAACACTAGTAGATCCTTATGTGGTTCATGAAAAGAACTGACATGCAGTGACACTGGGTGTGGTTCATTAAAAGAACAGACATGCACTGACACTGGGTGTGGTTCATGAAAAGAACAGACATGCAATGACACTGGTGGATCCTTATGTGGTTCATGAGAAGAACACACATCCAATGACACTGGTACATCCTTGTGTGGTTCATGAAAAGAACAGACAAGCAATGACACTGGTGGATCCTTATGTGGTTTGTTTAGAAGAACACACATGCAATGACACTGGGTGTGGTTCATGAAAAGAACAGACTTGGAATGACACTGGTGGATCCTTATGTGGTTTGTTTAGAGGAACAAACATGCAATGACACCGGTGGATCCATGTGTGGTTCATGAGAAGAACACACATCCAATGACACTGGTGGATCCTTATGTGGTTTGTTTAGAGGAACAGACATGCAATGACACCGGTGGATCCTTATGAGGTCTGTCTAGAGGAACACACATGCAATGACACCGGCTGTAGTTCATGAAAAGAACAGACATGCAATGACTTATGTGGTTTGTTTAGAAGAACACACATGCAATGACACTGGGTGTGGTTCATGAAAAGAACAGACAGGCAATTACATTGTTGGATCCTTATGTGGTTTGTTTAGAACAACACAAATGCAATGGCACTGGGTGTGGTTCATGAAAAGAATAGACACGGAATGACACTGGTGGATCCTTATGTGGTTTGTTTAGAGGAACATACATGCAATGACACCGGTGGATCCACGTGTGGTTCATGAGAAGAACACACATACAATGACACTGGTAGATCCTTATGTGGTTCATGAAAAGAACTGACATGCAGTGACACCGGGTCTGGTTCATGAAAAGAACAGACATGCACTGACACTAGGTGTAGTTCATGAAAAGAACAGACATGCAATGACTCTAGATGTGGTTCATGAAAAGAACACACATGCAATGACACTGGGTGTGGTTCATGAAAAGAACAGACATGCAATGACACTGGTGGATCCTTATGTGTGGTTCATGAAAAGAACAGACATGCAATGACACCGGTGGATCCACATGTGGTTCATGAGAAGTACACACATCCAATGACACTGGCGGATCCTTATGTGGTTCATGAGAAGAACTTACATGCAGTGACACCGGGTGTGGTTCATGAAAACAACAGACGTGCAATGACACTGGGTGTGGTTCATGAAAAGAACAGACATGCAATGACTCTAGCTGTGGTTCATGAAAAGAACACACATGCAATGACACCGGGTGTGGTTCATGAAAAGAACAGACATGCAATGACACTGGTGGATCCTTACGTGGTTCATGAAAAGAATAGACATGCAATGAGACTGGTGGATCCTTATGTGGTTTGTTTAGAAGAACCCGCATGCAATGATACTAGGTGTGGTTCATGAAAAGAACAGATAGCAATGACACTGGTGTATCCTTATGTGGTTTGTTTAGAGGAACATAAAGCAATCACACCGGTGGATCCACGTGTGGCTCATCAGAAGAACACACATCCAATGACACTGGTAGATCCTTATGTGGTTCATGAGAAGAACACACATCCAATGACACTGGTCGTGGTTCATGAAAAGAACAGACATGCACTGACACTGGGTGTGGTTCTTGAAAAGAACAGACAGGCAATGACACTAGTGGATCCTTATGTGGTTTGTTTAGAAGAACACACATGCAATGACACTAGGTGTGGTTCATGAAAAGAACAAACATGCAATGACACTAGTAGATCCTTATGTGGTTTGTTTAGAGGAACAGACATGCAATGACACCGGTGGATCCACGTGTGGTTAATGAGAAGAACACACATCCAATGACACTGGTGGATCCTTATGTGGTTCATGAAAAGAAAAGACATGCAATGACATCGGTGGATCCTTATGTGGTCTGTCTAGAGGAACACACATGCAATGACACCGGGTGTGGTTCATGAAAAGAACAGACATGCAATGACTTATGTGGTTTGTTTAGAAGAACACACATGCAATGACACTGGGTGTGGTTCATGAAAAGAACAGACAGGCAATGACACTGGTGGATCCTTATGTGGTTTGTTTAGAAGAACACACATGCAATGACACTGAGTATGGGTCATGAAAAGAACAAACACGCAATGAAACTGGTGGATCCTTATGTGGTTTGTTTAGAGGAACAGACATGCAATCACACCGGTGGATCCACGTGTGGTTCGTGAGAAGAACACACATGCAATGACACTGGTAGATCCTTATGTGGTTCATGAAAATAACTAACATGCAGTGACACTGGGTGTGGTTCATGAAAAGAACAAACACGCACTAACACTAGGTGTGGTTCATGAAAAGAACAAACATGCAATGACACTGGTGGATCCATATGTGGTTCATGAAAAGAACAGACATGCAATGACATTGGTTTATCCTTATGTGGTTTGTTCAGAAGAACACACATGCAATGACACTGGGAGTGGTTCATGAAAAGAACAGACATGTAATGACACTGGTGGAACCATATGTGGTTTGTTTAGAGGAACATACATGCAATGACACCGGTGGATCCACGTGTGGTTCATGAGAAGAACACATATCCAATGACACTGGTAGATCCTTATGTGGTTCATGAGAAACACACATGCAATGACACTGGTAGATACTTGTGTGGTTCATGAAAAGAACTGACATGCAGTGACACTGGGTGTGGTTCATGAAAAGAACAGACATGCACTAACACTAGGTGTGGTTCATGAAAAGAACACACATGCAATGACACTGGTGGATCCTTATGTGGTTTATGAAAAGAACAGACATGCAATGACACTTGTGGATCCTTATGTGGTTTGTTTAGAAGAACACACATGCAATGACACTGGGTGTGGTTCATGAAAAGAACAGACATGCAATGACACTGGTGGATCCTTATGTGTTTTTTTAGAGGAACAGACATGCAATGACACCGGTGGATTCACGTGTGGTTCATGAGAATAACACACATCCAATGACACTGGTAGATCCTTATGTGGTTCATGAGAAGAACACACATGCAATGACACTGGTAGATCCTTGTGTGGTTCATGAAAAGAACAGACAGGCAATGACACTGGTGGATCCTTATGTGGTTTGTTTAGAATAACACACATGCAATGACACTGGGTGTGGTTCATGAAAAGAACAGACACGGAATCACACTGCTGGATCCTTATGTGGTTTGTTTATAGGAACAAATATGCAATGACACCGGTGGATCCATGTCTGGTTCATGAGAAGAACACACATCCAATGACACTGGTGGATCCTTATGTGGTTTGTTTAGAGGAACAGACATGCAATGACACCGGTGGATCCTTATGTGGTCTGTCTAGAGGAACACACATGCAATGACACCGGGTGTAGTTCATGAAAAGAACAGACATGCAATGACTTATGTGGTTTGTTTAGAAGAACACACATGCAATGACACTGTGTGTGGTTCATGAAAAGAACAGACAGGCAATGACACTGGAGGATTCTTATGTGGTTTGTTTAGAACAACACACATGCAATGACACCGGTGGATCCACGTGTGGTTCATGAGAAGAACACATATCCAATGACACTGGGTGGATCCTTATGTGGTTCATGAAAAGAACTAGCATGCAGTGACACTTGGTGTGGTTCATGAAAAGAACAGACATGCAATGACATCGGTGGATCCTTATGTGGTATGCCTATAGGAACACACATGCAATGACACCGGGTGTGGTTCATGAAAAGAACAGACATGCAATGACTTATGTGGTTTGTTTAGAAGAACACACATGCAATGACACTGGGTGTGGTTCATGAAAAGAACAGACAGGCAATGACACTGGTGGATCCTTATGTGGTTTGTTTAGAAGAACACAAATGCAATGACACTGGGTGTGGTTCGTGAAAAGAAAAGACACGCAATGACACTAGTGGATCCTTATGTGGTTTGTTTAGAGGAACATACATGCAATGACACCGGTGGATCGACGTGTGGTCAAGGAGAAGAACACACATGCAATGACACTGGTAGATCCTTATGTGGTTCATGAAAAGAACTGACATGCAGTGACACTGGGTGTGGTTCATGAAAAGAACTGACACGCACTGACACTGGGTGTCGTTCATGAAAAGAAGAGACATGCAATGACACTGGTGGATCCTTACGTGGTTCATGAAAAGAACAGACAGGCAATGACACTGGTGGATCCTTATGTGGTTTGATTAGAAGAACACACATGCAATTACACTAGGTGTGGTTTATTAAAAGAACAGACAGGCAGTGACACGGGTGGATCCTTATGTGGTTTGTTCAGAAGAACACACATGCAATGACACTGGGTGTGGTTCATTAAAAGAACAAACATGCAATGACACTGGTGGATCCTTATGTGGTTTGTTTAGAGGAACAGACATGCAATGACACCGGTGATTCCACGTGTGGTTCATGAGAAGAACACACATCCAATGACACTGGTAGATCCTTATGTGGTTCATGAGAAGGACACACATCCAATGGCACTGGTAGATCCTTGTGTGGTTCATGAAAAGAACAGACATGCAATGACACTGGTGGATCCTTATGAGGTTTGTTTATAAGAAAACACATGCAATGACACTAGGTGTGGTTCATGAAAAGAACAGACTTGCAATGACACTGGTGGATCCTTATGTGGTCTGTTTAGAGGAACAAACATGCAATGACACCGGTGGATCCATGTGTGGTTCATGAGAAGAACACACATCCAATGACACTGGTGGATCCTTATGTCGTTTGTTTAGAGGAACATACATGCAATGACACATGTGGATCCTTATGTGGTATGTCTAGAGGAACACACATACAATGACACCGGGTGTGGTTCATGAAAAGAACAGACATGCAATGACTTATGTCATTTGTTTATAAGAACACACATGCAATGACACTGGGTGTGGTTCATGAAAAGAACATACAGGCAATGACACGGGTGGATCCTTATGTGGTTTGTTTAGAAGATCACACATGCAATGACACCGGGTGTGGTTCATGAAAAGAACAGACACGCAATAACACTGGTGGATCCTTATGTGGTTTGTTTAGAGGAACAGACATGCAATGACACCGGTGGATCCACGTGTGGTTCATGAGATGAACACACATGAAATTGCACTGGTAGATCCTTATGTGGTTCATGAAAAGAACTGACATGCGGTGACACTGGGTGTGGTTCATGAAAAGAACAGACATGCACTGATACTGGGTGTGGTTCATGAAAAGATAAGACATGCAATGACACTGGTGGATCCTTGTGTGGTTCATGAAAAGAACAGATAGGCAATGGCACTGGTGGATCCTTATGTGGTTTGTTCAGAAGAACACACATGCAATGACACTGGGTGTGGTTCATGAAAAGAACAGACATGCAATGACAGTGGTGGATCCTTATGTGGTTAGAGGAACAGACATGCAATGACACCGGTGGATCCACGTGTGGTTCATGAGAAGAACACATATCCAATGACACTGGTAGATCCTTATGTGGTTCATGAGAAGAACACACATCCAATGACACTGGTAGATCCTTGTGTGGTTCATGAAAAGAACAGACATGCAGTGACACTGGTGGATCCTTATGTGGTTCATGAAAAATACTTACATGCAGTGACACTGGTGGATCCTTATGTGGTTCATGAAAAATACTTACATGCAGTGACACTAGGTGTGTTTCATGAAAACAACATACGTGCAATGACACTGGGTGTGGTTCATGAAAACAACAGACGTGCAATGACACTGGGTGTGGTTCATGAAAAGAACAGACATGCAATGACTCTAGCTGTGGTTCATGAAAAGAACACACATGCAATGACACCGGGTGTGGTTCATGAAAAGAACAGACATGCAATGACACTGGTGGATCCTTATGTGGTTCATGAAAAGAACAGACATGCAATGACACTGGTGGATCCTTATGTGGTTTGTTTAGAAGAACCCACATGCAATGAGACTAGGTGTGGCTCATGAAAAGAACAGACATGCAATGACACTGGTGGATCCTTATGTGTTTTGTTTAGAGGAACAGAAAGCAATGACCCCGGTGGATCCACATGTGGTTCATGAGAAGAACACACATCCAATGACACTGGTAGATCCTTATGTGGTTCATGAGAAGAACACACATCCAATGACACTGGGTGTGGTTCATGAAAAGAACAGACATGCACTAACACTGGGTGTGGTTCTTGAAAAGAATAGACAGGCAATGACACTGGTGGATCCTTATGTGGTTTGTTTAGAAGAACACACATGCAATGACACTGGGTGTGGTTCATGAAAAGAACAGACATGTAATGACACTGGTGGATCCTTATGTGGTTTGTTTAGAGGAACGGACATGCAATGACACCAGTGGATCCACGTGTGGTTCATGAGAAGAACACACATAAAATAACACTAGGTGGATCCTTATGTGGTTCATGAAAAGAACTAGCATGCACTGACCTTGGGTGTGGTTCATGAAAAGAAAAGACATGCAATGACATCGGTGGATCCTTATGTGGTCTGTCTAGAGGAACACACATGCAATGACACCGGGTGTGGTTCATGAAAAGAATAGACATGGAATGACTTATGTGGTTTGTTTAGAAGAACATACATGCAATGACACTGGGTGTGGTTCATGAAAAGAACAGACAGGCAATGACACCGGTGGATCCTTATGTGGTTTGTGTAGAAGAACACACATGCAATGACACTTGGTGTGGTTCATGAAAAGAACAGACACGCAATGACACTGGTGGATCCTTATGTGGTTTGTTTAGAGGAATATACATGCAATGACACCGGTGGATCCACGTGTGGTTCATGATAAGAACACACATCCAATGACACTGGTAGATCCTTATGTGGTTCATGAAAAGAACTGACATGCAGTGACACTGGGTGTGGTTCATGAAAAGAACAGACACGCACTGACACTGGGTGTGGTTCATGAAAAGAACAGACATGCAATGACATTGGTGGATCCTTATGTGGTTCATGAAAAGAACAGACAGGCAATGACACTGGTGGATCCTTATGTGGTTTGATTAGAAGAACACACATGCAATGACACTGGGTGTGGTTCATGAAAAGGACAGACATGCAATGACACTGGTGGATCCTTATGTGGTTTGTTTAGAGGAACAGACATGCAATGACACCGGTAGATCCACGTGTGGTTCATGAGAAGAACACACATTCAATGCCACTGGTAGATCCTTATGTGGTTCATGAGAAGAACACACATCCAATGCCACTGGTAGATCCTTGTGTGGTTCATGAAAAGAACAGACATGCAGTGACACTGGGTGTGGTTCATGAAAAGAACAAACATGCACTGGCACTAGGTGTGGTTCATGAAAAGAACACACATGCAATGACACTGGTGGATCCTTATGTGGTTTATGAAAAGAACATACATGCAATGACACTTGTGGATCCTTATGTGGTCTGTCTAGAGGAAGACACATGCAATGACACTGGGTGTGGTTCATGAAAAGAATAGACATGCAATGACTTATGTGGTTTGTTTAGAAGAACACACATGCAATGGCACTGGGTGTGGTTTATGAAAAGAACAGATAGGCAATGGAACTGGTGGATCCTTATGTGGTTTGTTCAGAAGAACACACATGCAATGGCACTGGGTGTGGTTCATGAAAAGAACAGACATGCAATGACAGTGGTGGATCCTTATGTGGTTAGAGGAACAGACATGCAATGACACCGGTGGATCCACGTGTGGTTCATGAGAAGAACACATATCCAATGACACTGGTAGATCCTTATGTGGTTCATGAGAAGAACACACATCCAATGACACTGGTAGATCCTTGTATGGTTCATGAAAAGAACAGACAAGCAATGACACTGGTGGATCCTTATGTGGTTTGTTTAGAAGAACGCACATGCAATGACACTGGGTGTGGTTCATGAAAAGAACAGACTTGCAATGACACTAGTGGATCCTTATGTGGTTTGTTTAGAGGAACAAACATGCAATGACACTGGTGGATCCATGTGTGCTTCATGAGAAGAACACACATCCAATGACACTTGTGGATCTTTATGTGGTTTGTTTAGAGGAACAGATATGCAATGACACCGGTGGATCCTTATGTGGTCTGTCTAGAGGAACACACATGCAATGACACCGGGTGTAGTTCATGAAAAGAACAGACATGCAATGACTTATGTGTTTTTTTTAGAAGAACACACATGCAATGACACTAGGTGTGGTTCATGAAAAGAACAGACAGGCAATGTCACTGGTGGATCCTTATGTGGTTTGTTTAGAACAACACACATGCAATGGCACTGGCTGTGGTTCATGAAAAGAACAGACACGTAATGACACTGGGGGATCCTTATGTGGTTTGTTTAGAGGAACAGACATGCAATGACACCCGGTGGATCCATGTGTGGTTCATGATAAGAACACACATCCAATGACACTGGTAGATCCTTATGTGGTTCATGAAAAGAACAGACATGAAGTGACACCGGGTGTGGTTCCTGAAAAGAAGAGACATGCGCTGACACTAGGTGTGGTTCATGAAAAGAACAGACATGCAATGACTATAGATGTGGTTCATGAAAAGAACACACATGCAATGCCACTTGGTGTGGTTCATGAAAAGAACAGACATGCAATGACACTGGTGGATCGTTATGTGCGGTTCATGAAAAGAACAGACATGCAATGACACCACTGGATCCACGTGTGGTTCATGAGAAGAACACACATCCAATGACACTGGTGGATCCTTATGTGGTTCATGAAAAGAACTTACATGAAGTGACACCGTGTGTGGTTCATGAAAACAACAGACGTGCAATGACACTAGGTGTGGTTCATGAAAAGAACAGACATGCAATGACTCTACCAGTGGTTCATGAAAAGAACACACATGCAATGACACCGGGTGTGGTTCATGAAAAGAACAGACATGCAATGACACTGGTGGATCCTTATGTGGTTCATGAAAAGAACGGGCATGCAATGACACAGGTGGATCCTTATGTGGTTTCTTTAGAAGACCCCGCATGCAATGATACTAGGTGTGGTTCATGAAAAGAACAGACATGCAATGACACTGGTGGATCCTTATGTGGTTTTTTTAGAGGAACAGAAAGCAATGACACCGGTAAATCCACGTCTCGTTCATGAGAAGAACACACATCCAATGACACTGGTAGATCCTTATGTGGTTCATGAGAAGAACACACATCCAATGACACTGGGTGTGGTTCATGAAAAGAACAGACATGCACTGACACTGGGTGTGGATCTTGAAAAGAACAGACAAGCAATGACACTGGTGGATCCTTATGTGGTTTGTTTAGAAGAACACACATGCAATGACACTAGGTGTGGTTCATGAAAAGAATAGACATGCAATGACACTGGTGGATCCTTATGTGGTTTGTTTAGAGGAACAAACATGCAATGACACCGGTGGATCCACGTGTGGTTCATGAGAAGAACACACATCCAATGACACTGGGTGGATCCTTATGTGGTTCATGAAAAGAACAGTCATGCAATGGCATCGGTGGATCCTTATGTGGTCTGTCTAGAGGAACACACATGCAATGACACCGGGTGTGGTTCATGAAAAGAACAGACATGCAATGACACTGGTGGATCCTTATGTGGTTTGTTTAGAGGAACAGACATGCAATGACACTGATGGATCCACGTGTGGTTCATGAGAAGAACACATATCCAATGACACGGTAGATCCTTATGTGGTTCATGAGAAGAACACACATGCAATGACACTGGTAGATCCTTGTGTGGTTCATGAAAAGAACTGACATGCAGTGACACTTGGTGTGGTTCATGAAAAGAACAAACATGCACTGACACTGGGTGTGGTTCATGAAAAGAACACACATGCAATGACACTTGTGGATCCTTATGTGGTTTATGAAAAGAACAGACATGCAATGACACTTGTGGATCCTTATGTGGTTTGTTTAGAAGAACACACATGCAATGACACTGGGTGTTGTTCATGAAAAGAACAGACATGCAATGACACTGGTGGATCCTTATGTGGTTTGTTTAGAGGAACAGACATGCAATCACACTGGTGGATCCACGTGTGGTTCATGAGAAGAACACACATCCAATGACACTGGTAGATCCTTATGTGGTTCATGAGAAGAACACACATCCAATGACACTGGTAGATCCTTGTGTGGTTCATGAAAAGAACAGACATGCAATGACACTGGTGGATCCTTATGTGGTTTGTTTAGAAGAACACACATGCAATGACACTGGGTGTGGTTCATGAAAAGAACAGACACGCAATGACACTGGTGGATCCTTATGTGGTTTCTTTAGAGGAACAGATATGCAATGACACCGGTGGATCCATGTGTGGTTGATTAGAAGAACACACATCCAATGACACTGGTGGATCCTTATGTGGTTTGTTTAGAGGAACATACATGCAATGACACTGGTGGATCCTTATGTGGTCTCTCTAGAGGAACACACATGCAATGACACCGTGTGTGGTTCATGAAAAGATCAGGCATGCAATGACTTATGTGGTTTGTTTAGAAGAACACACATGCAATGACACTGGGTGTGGTTCATGAAAATAACAGACAGGCAATGACACTGGTGGATCCTTATGTGGTTTGTTCAGAAGAACACACATGCAATGACATTGGGTGTGGTTCATGAAAAGAATAGACATGCAATGACACTGGTGGATCCTTATGTGGTTTGTTTAGAGGAATAGACATGCAATGACACCGGTGGATCCACGTGTGGTTCATGAGAAGAACACACATCCAATGACACTGGTAGATCCTTATGTGGTTCATGAGAAGAACACACATCCAATGACACTGGTAGATCCTTGTGTGGTTCATGAAAAGAACAGACAGGCAATGACACTAGTGGATCCTTATGTGGGTTATTTAGAAGAACACACATGCAATGGCACTGGGTGTGGTTCATGAAAAGAACATACGTGCAATGACACTGGTGGATCCTTATGTGGTTTGTTTGGAGGAACAAACATGCATGAACACCGGTGGATCCATGTGTGGTTCATGAGAAGAATAAACATCCAATGACACTGGTGGATCCTTATATGGTTTGTTTAGAGGAACAGACATGCAATGACACTGGTGGATCCTTATGTGGTCTGTCTAGAGGAACACACATGCAATGACACCAGGTGTGGTTCATGAAAAGAATAGACATGCAATGACTTATGTGGTTTGTTTAGAAGAACACACATGCAATGACACAGGGTGTGGTTCATGAAAAGAACAGACAAGAAATGACACTGGTGGATCCTTATGTGGTTTGTTTAGAAGAACACACATGCAATGACACTGGGTGTGGTTCATGAAAAGAACAGACACGCAATGACACTGGTGGATCCTTATGTGGTTTGTTTAGAGGAACAGACATGCAATGACACCGGTGGATCCACGTGTGGTTGATTAGAAGAACACACATCCAATGACACTGGTGGATCCTTATGTGGTTTGTTTAGAGGAATTGACATGCAATCACACAGGTGGATCCATGTGTGGTTTATGAGAAGAACACACATCCAATGAACTCTAGTGGATCTATCTTGGCATAATTTGTTGTATTCCATGATGTATTTCATCGTAAAGACACTTTCCATTTTTATACTACTCAGTTTTGCCCTTGGTTTTATGTGGTACTACTTAGTTTTGGCCCCCCTCTCTCTATCTTTCGTAGAAGCCCAAACCTGTGCTCACCCTGTCTGCTACTCCCTGATTGGTTGTCACAGTTGTCATGTGGATCGTGCGCACCAACCATTGATTCTGTGCGATCCAACGATGATCGTTGCACATGTCGTGCCCTTCACAGTACAACGTGACACAGCACAGACGTCTCCATCCGCGAGACTTCTACAGGAAGGAACACGATGCCGTCCATGGAAAAAGTCGTTGAGCGGTCATGTCAAGTTTAATCAAGTTTGAAAAGCCTACTACTGCTACTACAACTCATGCATAGGGCAACGGGGTCATCGAGTGCACGGTTGTCGACAGGACGCTGCAATTTATTGCCACTTGATTTTAATAAGACATATCCCATTTTTACGTAGTGCTCTCAATCTCACTTCCAACTGGGCCCTACCGCTAGTAAATTCCATGAGTCAAGGACCCCCCTTGAGTAGATCTAATGTTGCTAGAAATTAGTTCAGCGCCACTTGCATGTAGTGGAATCGAGGTCTGCCATGAGCGTGTTTTCAATGCAGCTCTAAAGTGGAGACCGTGGCTGTTTCAAAAAAAAGGAACCGAAAAAAGGGTGGAGATCATGGTAGCCCTGCCCCCGCCCCCTGCCCACCACACGTGTCCACTCGAGGACTACGAATGGTATGGTGTTTATAACCCCCCTCGACCTTCTTCTTCCATGAGCTCGTGTCATCCCCCCAGTTTGTCTAGTCCCAAGACCCCAATCTACACCTGCCGCACGCGCCGAAGCTCCCTCGTTTGCACTACCTCCTTCCCTTGGTGTGCCATGAATCGTATGCGTGGAGATGATCCGGAGGTGAAGCCAGTTGAAGGCGCAGCAGCAGATGGCTCGGTCGTCGCCAAGCAGGTGGAGGCGTCTTCTTCGGGCACGAACGCCGCTCGTCGCCACGCTGTCGAGGGTGCGAACTCACCGGTCCAGCCAATAGCTGTCTCCGCCGAGCAGTAGGTGGTAGCCGTCGTCGCCGAGAAGCAGGTGGTAGCCGTCGCTGCCGAGCAGCAGGTGGTAGCCATCGCCGCCGAGCAGCAGGTAGTAGCCGTCACCGCCGAGCAGCAGGTGGCCAACAAGATCATGGCCGACAATGTCGTGGTGCCAGGGGCAGATCTGGATGGGGGCAGGCGGCAGGCGGAGGCAATCCGGTGATCTACATCGATGACCCCATCGCCGTTCAAGAAATCTTCCATGCAGTCGCGGGGAATGATGAGTTCGAGGAGGAGGTCCCTGATGAGGAGTCCGAGGTACTACATTGCTAGCTTCTCTAGTCGCATCTACAGTTTTCACTGTTCATACATAGGATTTGCTCAATCGTGTACAGATTCTTTTTCTCTTGAAGTAGGGTAGTATATATATATGATTCGATCGGTTGATTGATGCATCTGCCATCTAGTCACAAAACCCCAATCCGTCTAGTCACAAAACCCCAATCTGCTCATCTACCATCTAGTTGAGTTTGCTAGTTGAGTGTTGATTTCGATACACAGCAAGGCCTATAACATTACATTTCTATTCCTTACTGAGCCCAATGATTCAATTTTGCCCCAAAATAGTGCAAGGGCATCTGATGGTCTCGTTTTCTTAGGGATGGTTAGTGGCCCTGAGACAGCAATGCACATAAACAATATAGGTTGTGATGTTGGTATTTTGGTTCTCCGACTCCATCGCTGAAAAAAATGAGGCCCTAATTTTCTCTCTCATATGGAACCTAAATATATAATATTTGTATTGTTTCTGATCTATGAATGCGTTGTATGATGCATTTGTATATCCCTGAATATTGTTTTGTACGATTACATTTCAATTTCTTATTGTGGCCAATGATTCAAATTTGCCCCAAAGAGAGGCAGACACATTGGTGTCAAAAAATTTCAGGGATGAGTGAGCGAACCTGGGGCCATGTACAAGATCAATATAAGCTGTGCAATTGTTACTTGGTTCGCTTACGCCATCTCTGTAGAAACTTATGAGGCTGCAATCTTTATTCTACATTCATAGAACTATGATATTTGAATTATCTATTCCATGCATTCATAGTGTATAAGAATTACAGTTTAGTTTGTCACCGAGGCCGATGATTGAAATTTGCCCCAAAATAGTTCAAGGGGAGACACATATGATGGTGTCGTGTTTTAGGGATGGGTTGGTGAACCTGAGGCAGCAATGCACACAAACAATATAGGTTGTGCTGTTGGTACTTTGGTTCTCCAACTCCATCTCTGAAACAAATTATGAGGCCCTTGATTTATTCTCATATGGAACTATATATATGATCCTTGAATTGTTTTTGATCTTTTAATGATTGGTATGATGCATATGTATATGAATGGTTTTGATCATAAGTATTTTTAACATGTACCTGAAGATTAATTGTTTGGTTTTTTATTTATAATTACAATATTGAGGCTTGTTTTTGTACCTGACTATGTATATTCCTGAATAATGTTTTGTACGATTACATTTCAATTTCTTATTGTGGCCAATGATTCAAATTTGCCCCAAAAGAGAGGCAGACACATTGGTGTCAGATTTTTTCAGGGATGAGTTAGTGAACCTGGGGCGATGTACAAGAACAATATAGGCTATGCAATTGTTACTTGGTTCACTCACGCCATCCCTGAATAAACTTATGAGGCCGCAATCTTTATTCTACATTCATAGAACTATGATATTCGAATTATCTATTCCATGCATTCATAGTGTATAAGAATTACATTTTAGTTTGTCACCGAGGCCGATGATTGAAATTTTCCCCAAAAGAGTTCAAGGGGAGACACATATGATGGTGTCGTGTTTTAGGGATGGGTTGGTGAACCTGAGGCATCAATGCACACAAACAATATAGGTTGTGATGTTGGTACTTTGGTTCTCCAACTCCATCTCTGAAACAAATTATGAGGCCCTTGATTTATTCTCATATGGAACTACATATATGATCCTTGAATTGTTTCTGATCTTTTAATGATTGGTATGATGCATATGTATATGAATGGTTTTGATCATAAGTATTTTTAACATGTACCTGAAGATTAATTGTTTGGTTTTTATTTATAATTACAATATTTAGGCTTGTTTTTGTACTTGACTATGTTTATCCCTGAATAATGTTTTGTACGATTACATTTCAATTTCTTATTGTGGCCAATGATTCAAATTTGCCCGAAAAGAGAGGCAGACACATTGGAGTCAGATTTTTTTAGGGACGAGTTAGTGAACCTGGGGCGATGTACAAGAACAATATAGGCTGTGCAATTGTTACTTGGTTCACTTACACCGTCCCTATAGAAACTTATGAGGCCTTAATCTTTATTCTACATTCATAGAACTATGATATTCGAATTACCTATTCCATGCATTCAGTGTATAAGAATTACATTTTAGTTTGTCACCGAGGCCGATAATTGAAATTTGCCCCAAAAGAGTTCAAGGGGAGACACATATGACGGTGTCGTGTTTTAGGGATGGGTGGGTGAACCTGAGGCAGCAATGCACACAAACAATATAGGTTGTGTTGTTGGTACTTTGGTTCGCCAACTCCATCTCTGAAACAAATTATGAGGCCCTAGATTTATTCTCATATGGAACTACATATATGATCCTTGAATTGTTTATGATCTTTTAATGATTGGTATGATGCATATGTATATGAATGGTTTTGATCATAAGTATTCTTAACATGCACCTGAAGATTAATTGTTTGCTTTTTTATTTATAATTATAATATTTAGGCTTGTTTTTATACCTGACTATGTATATCCCCGAATAATGTTTTGTATGATTACATTTCAATTTCTTATTATGGCCAATGATTCAAATTTGTCCCAAAAGAGAGGCAGACACATTGGTGTCAGATTTTTTCAGGGATGAGTTAGTGAACCTGGGGCGATGTACAACAACATTACAGGTTGTGAAATTGTTACTTGGTTCACTGACTCCATCCCAGAAGAAACTTATGAGGCCCCTAGATTTATCCTACATTCACTCTGATGCAATTATTTGTCATTGTGTTGAGATGAAATGATATATGAACCGATCAAACTATTGCTGATATGCTTTATCTTTGATATCTACAGATATATTGTCTTACATATACATGTTGTCAATTCTTGAGTTATAGTACAATTCAATCATATGTATGAGTTTTAAGTTATGTTCTTAAAAATCAATAGGAGGATGATGATGAAGTGGATGATAGCAAGGTATCCAGGGACAACAAGAGCCGCTACGTGCTGAGGCGGTTATGGTGTGGGCTAATCCGTTTCCACCGTAGGGGGAGACTATTTTGCCCATTCTGTGGCAGAGCAATCAACGTGGACCTCAACAGCATGATCCAGCACGCGGAGGGCGTTGGCAGAGGCGAAGGCAGAAGCCATAGGCCGATTACCTTGGTGCGGCATGTAGCCTACGACAAATTCCTCTGGGAGTATGTCAGGACTGGCATGTATCCCATCGACTAGGCTGTCCTTGCCTCCTGCTGATAAACCCCTGCCCTGCTAGGCGTCTCTGTGTCCCGGCCTCCTGCTTTAGCCCCTGCTTTTATTTTGTTCTAGTTAATTATTACATGTGTGTGGCATGTAAGACAATATATCCGTGGTGTCTCTGGTGAACCTTCTATATTAATCTACTCCTTTATATGGAGTGCCTTAAAAAATATTTACTGATCATGCTCATGCACACTACAAAATATTTATAGTGCTCGATTATATTATAATTGACAAGAAATACATCAACAAGTTAAATTGGTCGAAATTTTGTATTGAAGTAACTAAATGTATCACACACATAATAAACTAGAAACTAAAATCTAGTTCAAACACATAATGTATCACCACCACTTGTTGTCGTCCTTGACTTGCTTCCCCTTCAACCGCTTGATGTCGCCACCGTCCCAAGATCCCTGCTCGTCCTGAAACCGCTTTCTGTCCTCCTCGCGCTTCTTCTCCTGGGCTAGCTTGCAACCAGGGCATAGCGCTCTCGCGATGCCTTAACCATCCCATCTTTCATGGTAATGAGCTTACTATACAACTCGTACGCCATGTAGGCGTCTCTGGCTGCATACTCGAGGTGCACCTGGCTCATCGGCTTCCACTCCCAATAGTCGTGATCGAGTCGCTTCAATTTCTTCAGTTTTTCATAGGATTTATCGATGATTTCCGCTGCCATATCACCCATGCCATCCTTTGCTGGGTATGATTTGATCTTGTACAGATTTTGGATGTCGATGTGGTGCCCCTCTGGGATTTTTATCAACGCACGAGAAAGCATAATTATGTCATTTGTGATATCCACGCTAGTGAAACTTATCCCTTTCCTACACAAGAACTCGACCAGAGATGGACAACGCATCTTAGTTGGTTTACTCCTGCACTCAGATGGTTCTAGGGATGTAAGGGAACAAGGGATGCAGAAGTGGTGATCTCAAATTTAAATTTCACATACCTAAAGAAGTGGTAAACGAGGACCTCCTCATGTATGGCGATTTGGACGACAGCGATCTCTTGTGGAGGATTTTTTCACTTATTTGCACGGGTGTACTCCAAGTATAGCCCCACAAACTTGTGCTTCTCTTTCTCAAGCAATTGCTCAAACCTGGCGAGAGTTGTCTCCATAGTTGCTTCATCATTTGTGTACACCACTGTCAAAGTCGTGGTACCATGGGCATGGACCAACTGGGCCTCTGTTGTGCGTTTCCCATCGTCCATGCCTGCAAGGAAATGGGTGAAAGGAAATGCCTGCAAGGAACTGCCTGCGAGAGGAAGAAGAAGATGAACCGACGGTTCCAGAACAGAGGAAGAAGAAGCGCCCAGGAAAAACTGCAGAGGAATGACTGAGGAAGAGGAATGACTGCAGAAGAAACGTGGTAACTGCAACTTTCGGTTCAAGAACTCACCGTGGTTACGTGGAGATCGTGGCAGTGTCGCTGGTTCAACAAGTGGGGCTAGTTCCTGCGAGAATATGAAATTAGCTGTGCATTTTTTATGCGAGAAATTGAGAGAAGTCATTTATATTTTGTCTTTCATAATTAAACACAATGAAGTTGGTACAGCCCAAGAGATTTGAACAAAAGAGATTTGCTAGTTTAACATACAACAACACTTACATGCCCAATATGGCGAACTTGGAGAGCCCCAGAACTTGAGCTAGCACAAAGACCTCGGCAGAGGTGGCAGAATTGGTGCGGGTGCAACCACGGCGACGGCGAGCTCGGATTCTAGAGGAGAAAAACAGAACCGAGCATGGTCGACAAGGTGATAGATCTCACCGGGAACCAATTCTCGTCCCCGATCGTGCCATGGGTGCGTCCATGGTGAGGGCGAGCTCCGACTCAGGATGGGGAGGAGAGCGGGGCCGAGCAGCTTCGTCACGTCCCAGCTCTGCGCCATGGCCGCGACCACAGATTGCCGCTCGGGGGAAGAAGATGCGTAATGGATGCATGCACCAATGCTGCAAGCCTACAGGGAGGAGAGCTGGGCCGAGTAGGTTCGTCCACGTCCCAGCTCCGCGCCATGGCTGCGACGCCCCACAGATTGCCGCTCCGAGGAAGAAGAAGACGCGTAATGGATGCAGGCGCCAATGCTGCAAGCCTAATTGACACCTAAGCGACGGGAGCGACATGAGCGACATAACGGCGAGAACTGACAGGGGGGGCCAACTTGACGGCCGTTAGCCTGATTTTTTGTATTGAAACGTAAAGTTGAATTCGTGCCGAAAAAGACCCTCTGAGTATTTGGCACACCAACTGTAGTCATCGCGGATGATTTCAGGGAACTTGGGTACCGCGTTGCCTGGACACCCCAACTTTTGGGATGCAAAATGATATTCTCCTTCGGTGAAGCCACCCCGCTCTCCTCGCGTGCCCCGTGATCCCCACCCTTCCCAGCGCCGCTTGTCTCTCCTCCGCGCGCAGGGACACTACCTACCTCAAACCCCTCTCCACCACCGTCTCCTTGCCGCTAGGAACCGCGACCGTGCGACGCACCTCGCTCGGCCGCTGTCCCTTGCCGTCCTCGCCGCCAGGACGAGCGTTGCCTCGAGCCTGCCCATGTTCTCCTCCGGCTGCGGCCCTCTGCCGTCCCTCGACGCCCTCGTTCGCTTCGGCCTCGTCGAGCCACCATCTTCCTCCCGGACCGCATCGAGCCCTGCTCGACATCGCGTTCCTCACCGCCGTGGCCGTACATGGCATCATCATCCCCAAGCCCGCCGCCGAGCACGTCATGTTGCCTCCCTCCCCGAGCATGGCATCGCTGCTCCCAGCCATCCTCGCCCATGTCATGCACCTCCCAGCCATACGAGCTCCTCCTTCTCCCTGTTCCTCTTGATCTGGTCCTCACCGCCTGGAGATCCCGCGAGCAACGCGACCCCGCCCCCGAGCACGTCGGGCTTCACCTCCCTGTGGCCTTCCGTCGGTGCCCCTGCCGCTTCTCTGCTGCTCCATGTCCACGTCATCTCCTGTGAGTCGACCATGCGCGGGTGTCCCTGCTCACCTCCTGTTTGTTTGATCCTGGTACCTTGTTCTATGCCGATAACTGCAGTGTATCGTGCAGATGCCTCTCTTGTGTTACGATGTGGTACTACCAATCCTGTGCTTATTGACAAGCTCTTCCCCGACGATCAAAGACTGAACCAAGTATGATTGTGACATAAACCTGAAGGCGATTATGTCGAATGTCAATCAAGAGCTCCTCCTCGGAAACCGAAGATGAAGCCCACTCATGATCTCCTTCCTAGACCCGAAGACCGAACCCGACGCCTTCTCCCTCTCGGATCCGAAGACCGATCCCGTCGAACCCCAAGCCCCCCGGATCCGAACCCTCGGCACGCCAAGATCCCCTTCCCAGAGTTCGAAGCCGACTCGAACCCTCCAAACCCCAAGATCGTCGATCCGATGTGTGATCCCCTTTTCTGAGCCCTATTTTATAAAATGTTATATAAACTTGTTGCATATTAAATTGTTCATGATTGCACACATGCTTGCCATTGTGGGTATTTTGTCGACTCACCTAATAATTAAATATGGAGACTATATGCGGGCTATTCTAGTCTTATATTGGCTCCATTTAAATTTGCGTAGTGAACCGATGCCATGAGTAGCCTTGTTAATACAACATTTAAATTGCGGGGCATCTAAATAACTTGAACATTCAAATTAATTGTCGGGACCCCGGTTCTGCTTAATAATTAATTGTCAAGACCCCGGTTCCGCTTAATATTGCCTAGTTACATTGCATCTTGCCATGTCATGCATCATATCATGATCATGCCGGTTCTCCCGCATTAGTTGTAATTGTGCATCACTTGTTCCTTTTAGTGCTTTGCTTCTTCCCGGATAGGACGATGAGATGCTGTGAGATTCGACAAGTTCTTCGGATATGAACCTTCGGCAATGATCGCCAGGCAAGCATTCTCCCCCTTTCTACCTATTTTGCATTTATAGTCTTTATTTCCTCATGTTGATCTATTGCTATCGATGTCTTGATGCTTTAGTGTTCCGTACCAGATATATTCCGTGCAGCCTTTATATTGCCTTGGACACCTCCTATTACCTGTTGTTTGGTAGATAGATGGCCTTGTGAGTCGTAGTCGCTTTCTCAAGTGCGATCCCGTGTCGTGAAGTACCACATAGTTATTGGAATGTTGTCATATGCTTTACGGTGGAGAGGGGACTTTAAATACAACTACTAAATTGCTGGGATAACTAA
The DNA here is from genome assembly GCA_916181665.1 of Avena sativa. Classification (NCBI taxonomy): domain Eukaryota; kingdom Viridiplantae; phylum Streptophyta; class Magnoliopsida; order Poales; family Poaceae; genus Avena; species Avena sativa. Next base: position 432,042,212 of record OV702286.1, on the reverse strand, counting down.
TGAAAGAGGCACCGGTGGGCAATATATGCTATTTTATTTTTCATGTCCACTTGTGTCCCGTAGGCCCCGAGTACTTGATACCTGTTCCTTGATTATTCTCACTATTCACATCCGGGAGACCCTATGGATCCCCCTTAGCCAGAGCTTGATTCATTTCTTATTTCTTAGGGCCACAGACTAGTTTGGGGCTTTATTACTATCATGTACTTATGTCATGCTTTACTGCTTTATTTAAGATTGTGCGTGGAGCACCTGTTACTGTTTTGGATCGTGCCACGTTTTTGCGGTATCGACAAGCCCAGTCACACTTTCGGGTTCCCAGTCGTTTACAACCGTCGTCACAAACCCTGGGTCCGTTCTAGAGCCGGCCAACTTCGTTGCGGGTAGCTTAGTGGGGTGGCCCCCTGAAATCTTTTATGAATCCTATGATTGCTTTGTCATGAAAGCCTCGTTGGGTTTTGATTTGGTTTTTCCGAGGTTGATCGTGTGTGTGTTGCTATTTGTGCACAGGGTAATCTTTTTGAAAGCCGTGTCCGCGGTTATGGACGACTTGGAGCAAAGTATCTCGATCATAGACAACAATAACTAAAGTAGTGCTGTGAATTTGACTTAATATATGTGACTAGTAATCAGCTTCACTACAATGGAATGGATAATAAAAGTGCCAACAACTGGTGGAACTGGGGTGTATCGTGTCATGTTATACCTGCCTAGTAAGTATCGCGACTCCAATGGAATGAAATAAAAGTGCCAACAACGGCTGGGTTTGGGATGTCACATGCTAATTGTATCTGACTAGTAAGTACTGCAACTACAACTGAATGGTTAACTAAAACTACACATTACTTATGCTAACAGGATGACTCATGCTATCTATATCTGACTAGTAAGTGCTTCAACTATAATGGAATGAATAAAACTGCCAACTGTGTGAGTTCCTCGGTTTGACTTCCTCGTTTGGTCTCGAGGGGGGAAATGCCAGGATGGGTATGTTTGGTGTTAGTATCAGGTTGGATCCGAATAGGTCTTTCTTATCCCTCTCTGATAGCCGCTAGTTTTACTGAGTCTCTATAGGTTGTTTAGTGTTGTTGCGCTGCCGCTTCAGTCCACCATACCTATGTAGGCGAGGACCGCTGAATTCTAGACTCGCCGTGTACTGGCTTCAGTACTGACACTCCTCTTTTTCCTTTGCCCTTTGTCGGCACCCCTTTTGTTTTAGCAGGTTTGAGATCGATGTCGTTAGCAGGGTTACCCTTCTGGCTTGGCCTGGGCTGGGTTATGGACGTCATTGGTTATTTTTCAGGGCTCTTAGCCCCATTTGCATCTTGTCCGTAGTCGGACGCTCTATCATTTTCAAGGTGATTTGGTTCTTTGTATAGTATATCTGTATTCTTGACTCATTGAGTCATTGTTGTATATATATGTTCTGTGGGTTCCATTGTGGACTAATGCATAATGGTATTACTTTGTTCTCCACCTGCACGCAAGTGCCTAGTGGGCATCCTTAAATCGTTTCTATCCGGGTTTGGTGGGAATCGCTAAAACTTGCATAGGGCCGATTTAAGGGTGTTACAGACATCGGCCTCCATCCTGGGAGAGGTGGGGGTTAGCTAGGGTCTAGGGGAAATATAATTCCCTGCGTAGATGAAGATATGGAGAAGAGAGTGGTAGCGGTGGACTGGTGGTGGTGGTGGCAGCCGTACGGCAGGCTAAGAGCTAAAAAACATATCTGCGCCGGCCGGAGAGAGGCGGGCGCTCGGGAGGAAGGCGGACCAGCATGACCGCCAGATAGATGCGGGAGGCGGAGCTGCGCAGGCCCCCCGCCGCCGACCCGGCCCAACCCCAGTGTTGAGGAAGTTCCCGTTGTGAGGGCAGACACCATCCATGGCGCCCGTAGAGCTCGCGCCATAGCACTCCCGCAGTCGGGATCTGGTTCAGGACGCAGGTTTGCGTGGGTCGCGTGAGGTGAGCAGAGGGTCAAGGTACTTTCACTTCGCGGTGGCAGGTCTCTTAAAATCGTCAAACGTGCAGGGGCAAAACCGTCCATAGAAGGCAGACGAAAAATTTGATGCCGACGTACGACACGAATCTTTTTAATAATATAGACTAGTGGAATGCCCGTGCATTGCAACAGGATTACCGAAGAAAAATGATAACACTGGTCAAACAATTAGTGAATGTCTCGACATTAGAAATGTTATCATCCTTTATGGGTGTAACGATAACTTTCCATCATACCACGCACACGGCTGCATAAAAGTCATCTACACATAAGTAGAAATTTTATTTAAAATATCGACACGAAGTGCTACAGGAGATATAATACAGGAGATATAAGACGGACTATATATGAGCATTATCTACAAAGCTTTTATACATGATAACAACAAAGAAGTAATTTTTACAAATCCGAGTTAAATACGGCGTTTAGAGTCTTGTTCTTACACTACAACATGAATGTACATTTGCCGCAAAACAAAACTACTATAATTTGGAAAATGTATTGCATAATTTCATCCCCTACTCTGTAAAATTCTTATAGGCACCAAGTATCCACTGCCTCAAATTCAGCACATAAGTGATAGTGTTTGTATGTAGTCTTGTATGAGCAAATAAAATTGTGTTGTACCGAGTCTATTCTCAAGTTGACAGGACATCAAAAATGATCTAGAGAATGAAAGAACGAGAAAACAACCATTCATCTCTTTCAATCAGTCAAGGTCGCTCAGATCAAAGCTTCCTGAGAGTTTTTTTGTGAAACCCCCACAAAGGGAAATAGTTCTCACGTTCCTGCACTGTAAAACCAGATGGTGAATACAATATTTTCTCTATCAAATATATATCTTCATATTACTTATGCACTTCAAAATCAATTAATAAAGTCCTGTAAATTTCAAACAATACATCCATACCTGCTGCCTATGAGAATATGAACTGATTTAATATGAGAAGACAGAGAGAAAAATAGATGAATAAGCTTATTCTGAATATCTTGCATGCTAGCTCAATTACATAGGGGACACTCCTATAAGTATGATTTTCTCTTTTAAAAGGAGTTCTTATTTCTAGCCTCCAGGAAGCAAAATGGCTAGGGCTCTATTCTCGATTTAGGACACACACAGCCGCAGGAGGGTGCCCTCTTCTTCTTCTTCTGTGTACCAACATGGTGGTCCTTCGTCCCGTACAGATAATCTCTCAGGAACATCCGAGTGCGTCTATCGGATACGTTGAGCCTTATGTACTCATGCTCTTCCTCGAGCTTAAGCAAGACATACCGTATCTTCTAAACCTCCAATTCCAGCCTCTCCATACTATCTGACCCTTTTTTCACCTGCTCGAAGATATTAGTTCTGCTGAACAAACCTTCCAGCTCAGTGTTCATGCTATCAAACCAGTGCAGGGTAATAAAACCAACACAAAAAAGAACCAACGCATTGACATTCACGCTAGAAAACGCACACAAAGTTGCATGACATACAAGCAAAATGAGCGAAGCATTAGCAGATATCTTAAGCAAGAATTAAGCTTTTCTTATGTGCGGATGAAAGAGATACAATATTGGGCAATGATACAATAATCCGGAAGATTCCACAGAGGTAATAGTAAATGGCAGGGTAAGTCAACGATGGTTGCGCGGGTAACCTTGTAGTCAAATGCTAACGAAAACAAAGGTTATAATCCATAGAAGATGCTTGTCGAATTAGTAATAGCAGCTTCCTTGTAATTCAGTTTATTGTATGGAAGCGATGTACCAATAATTTAGTACTACAATATATCATGACCAAATTGGTTGTCAAAGAAACTACTGACCTAGAGTGTCACCACTAATTTCCTATAAGATGGACCCTCGAATCATAAAAAGCATCAGTAACACATACTACAGTAAAACTTTGTACAAAAATTAAGGATCTCACACCAACTAACTGCAGATGAATTGACACTGTTTCTGTTCACCATAAGATATAAAAGTGTGACTGAAACCTTGTGTGCTCCAATAACCAGTTACATGAGAGAGCAGTCAGGTACTCACTCCTTTGTTACCAGCAACATGGCCAGTTTTGCAAGCTTCTACCACCGCCTGGGTGATCACGATCGCTCCACAATGAGACCTAGATAACGCGGACTGCTCAAGATATATCCAGCAAACATGAGATGATGTCTGTGTTTGGAGTTTGACAGATGCGTGCACAAAGCCCTAGATTGTGTGGATAAAAAAATGAACACCAATTTTTTTACACGCAACTAAAATCATGGAAATATGCAACTCAAATCGTATAAATACCGCGAGTAACAACAATGTGACGTATCATGTCTGATTGGGAAAATCTAAGAAACAACCCGGTCTGTAAAAACAATAGTAAAATGATTTTCAGTAAATATGAAATCAAGTAAAAAATATATAGCTTACTATTCTGCATCAAATAGACATTTTAAATAATAACACTTTTGTAAGAAATAAAATGAGCAAAGATAATGATACCAGCATGTGCAGATCAAGTTTAATACAAGAGAAGAGCTAAAGTATGTGTACTCTGCAACATAAGTGCATAGCTGATTTACGTAGCACCACAATGTAGATGTTTTCCGGAAGCATCCATGGACAACTCCAGCACGACAATGTCTGATTAATAATAGAGTGAAGAGACACCTCCACATACTAATAAACCTAGCCAATATATTAGTTGTAGCCTGCAACCTGCATCGCCACCCACAAAAACAATAAAAAGAACCATACAGAACAAAAGAGGACATAGACTCAAGAGTGATGAAGCATTGTCAAATAAAGATACAACAGGACCATACAGACCAAAAAAGGTAATATAAGTAGTTGCATCCTGCAAGAATTTAAATTGAAAAAACATATTAAGAATCATGCCTTTACAACAGATTATAAAGAGCTATGGTACCATTAATGCATTCTAAAGCACCAAGGAAGCATGAATGAGAACAAAAGGTGCTAATGTCTATAGGTAATCCAAATGATAAATCAGCTATGAAAGGAGTAGATAAAAAGTTAATTTAAATGGATGAATCTAAATGATAAATTAACCAAAAGTTACCATATACTGTTGTCGTTGGGTCTCGTAAGAAATAGTATAGTAATTTGGTCGTCACATCAAGTCCCCAAAAGCTTAAGACAATCCGCAAAAATATACTGAAAGAGTAGTCCATATATGCTCAGGCTTCCCTATACATCTGAAAAACGAATTGAATATTCCTACAGTATCATCAAATAAACATCATGTTAGTTCCACTTAAGTACATAAAAATCACCAGCTTCGTTTCTGACATGGTGTCAAACTGTCAAGTGTGACATCAGTAAACCAAGAACATAGTAATCAACCATGGTGGTCAGTGTGGATTCTTCACCCATCATGGATGGAGAACCCAGAGAGGCCGGTGGCCATCAGCATGTCCATGACGACTGGCCTCTTGGCGGTGTGCTGCATGTCACAATCTCACTTGTTGGGCCAGCACGCCGATGGTTAGCATCAACAAAGGGGATCCGTCAACTTCTCCGTAGACTCGAATCACATTTGGCTGCTGTGATATGGATTATAAACTTCTCAATAGCAACAATGATGATGTGGTACTCCATTCTTGTCAGATAAATGAGTAAGGGTAATAAAATTATATATGGGCAGATCAAGATAATCAAACTGCGGGTAATAGAACTTACAATTAGTGTTGCCCGTTCAAAGTTTAGTTACCCCCTTGTACATTGGAGTGGAAGCTGATGGATTCAAAGCAAATAAAGGGCAAGACCAAGCAAAGGAGGCAGGATTAATATATTTGTAGACATGGGTGATATGCGGGCAGTTTTGCACTGAGATCGCACATACAGTGCATCACCAGAAATATTGGGCTTCGAGACATGCAGAACCTCACCAGAGTTGTTCCGGATTGGTATGGGCTCATGTAGCTATTGGAGAACTCCGCGTTGGTTCTTCTCCAGGTGTGTGCAATATAGACTAACAGCGATGGCAGCCTGACATCAAGGAGAGAAAGCAAGGGTTTGGGTATGACGAAGGCGCGCGTGGTATATTCCTTACCTGTATCTGAGGAGGACCTGGATGTTGACGCCGCCGACCGCCTTGGCGAAGCAAGGGGATGGGGAGGAAGCGGTGATGACGGGTGCCCCGCGGGCGGTGGTGGTCTCAATTTCTGTCCGGCAGCTTCAGTGGGGGGTTTGGTATTACAAAAGGGGAATCGAGCGAGGAGGGAGGAGCTGGAAGAGAACGGATTGGATCAGATCAGAACCAAACCGATTGATTGTACCTCGATCCACGAAAGTGGTGCACGGGGACTGGTCTTGGATGGTGTTGATAATGACAGCACCGACGAGCGGCAGGCAGAGGCTGATATTGTCCAAGCGGCGCATCGGATCCGCGCCGCCCCTGCTATCACCGTAGCAAGAATGGTTGGAATTTGGGTGTGGGCCTTGGCCCATAGCCTAATACAAATTCTGAAATTCTTTTGGCTCATTCATGTCTAACAAGGGGTGACATCAAAGTTTAGTCCCACTTTGCTAGTTTAGAGGGAGTTGGACCAATATATATAGTGGAGTATTTCACTACCTCCTAAAGAGAGTGAAGAGGAGTGGCATACACGCGCGCTCCTCCTCCTCCGCCGCCCGCCTCGTCACGACGCGGTTTGCGGAATTGTGCCTCGGTGCCACGACGCGGCGCGCGCCGCGGTTTGCGGAATTGTGCCTCGGTGCCGATCTTATCTTTTTGCTGCTCGGGAAAATTATTGTGCGAGTTATTTTTCTGTCAACCGTTTCCGGTTTTTCCGGAAACGTGGGCTGTTACTACTCGGACGTGGACTACGCCCCCACGTCTTACCCGACCGGCGCCTATATATAGACGGCCTTAGGCTAAAACCCTAATACGAGAAAATACACATCTCTCTGCCTCCAGAACCTTGCGCCGCCGCTACACCTTCTCCATCCCCTCTTCCGGCGTGCACCGGACGACGGGACAGTAGGCCTCCGGAACCACCGCCTCTCGTGAACCTGTACGGATGAGGGTCGATCAGGTTTTTGGGGAGCGCGTCTGCGCGACTACTGACGGCATCACGTCGACCGACCACTCCTTCCCCGACGAGGACTTCTTCCCGGACATCAGCAGCCTCTACATCGACGCCATGACTGACGACACTGGTGTCAACCTCAACCCCAACCTGAACGCGAACCCGATTCCTCCTCCAGCACCGTACGTAATCTGTTCCTATCTAGTTCAGTTTCTGTTGCAGTTTCTTGTACTAGCTCTTGGAATAGATGTGATCTGTTTATTCTGGTTGAATATGATCTGTTCGTTTGTTCTGCTAGTATACATGATTAGATTAATTCTAGCACTTATACTCATGATTTATTATTACTTATTTCGGATTAAATATTATGGTAATTTGCTTATATGTTCAACATTCCAAAAACCTGAATATAGGCAACTGAATTCAACTGGTTTAGCCACGGCTACAAGGCCGCCTCCTTTTGACGGTGTCAATTATAAGAGATGGCGCACGAGAGCAGTTCTATGGTTGAAAAACCTAGGCTGCTATAGCGCCACTCTTGGCAAACCTGAGGGAGACCTTTCTCCTGTTCAGGAGGAAGCGTTTCAGAAAGTCGACACCATGTTTATGGGGGTTTTGTTCAATATTCTTGGTGACAACATTGTTGACACCTATATGTCATTTGATAATGGCAAGGATGCGTGGGATGCACTAGACGCCAAGTTTGGTGTTTCGGATGCTGGCACTGAACTGTATATCATGGAGCAATTCTATAACTACAAGATGACTACAAGATGCTGGCACTGAGAGTATTTTTCCAACGAATTTGATTCTTTTTGTGCGGAGCATGGTATTATCCATGAGAGGACGCCTCCCTACTCACCTCAGTCAAATGGGGTGGCCGAAAGAAAGAACCGTACTCTAACTGATTTGGTTAACGCCATGTTAGATACATCGGGTCTATCCAAGGAATGGTGGGGGGAGGCGATAAAGACTGCGTGTCATGTCCTAAACCGTGTTCCCAAAAAGAACAAAACCATTACTCCATTTGAGGAATGGGAAAGGAAAAGGCTGAAACTCTCCTACTTACGAACTTGGGGTTGTTTGGCGAAAGTGAATGTGCCGATACCCAAGAAGCGCAAGCTTGGACCAAAAACCGTGGATTGTGTCTTTCTGGGATATGCATTTCATAGCATTGGCTATAGATTTTTGATAGTGAAATCTCAGGTATCTGACATGCATGTTGGTACAATCATGGAGTCGAATGATGCGACTTTCTTTGAAGACATCTTTCCCATGAAAGATTCGTCTAGTTCATCAAATCAGGAGATGCCTAGTTTATCTAGTCAAGAATTAATCACAATTCCTGAACCCACCATTTCGATAGAACACCCTGATAATCCTGTGGAGGATAACAGTGAAGCTCCTACCAGAAGTAAGAGACAAAGGACTGCGAAGTCCTTTGGTGATGATTTCATTGTATACCTCGTGGATGATACTCCCACTTCTATTTCAGAAGCTTATGCATCTCAAGATGCTGACTACTGGAAAGAAGTCGTTCGCAGTGAGATGGATTCCATCATAGCAAACGGAACTTGGGAAATTACTGATCGTCCTTATGGGTGCAAACCTGTAGGATGTAAGTGGGTGTTTAAGAAGAAACTTAGACCTGATGGTACTATTGAGAAGTATAAGGCACGCCTTGTTGCCAAGGGTTATACCCAGAAAGAAGGCGAAGACTTCTTTGATACTTATTCACCTGTGGCTAGATTGACCACCATTCGAGTACTACTATCCTTGGCTGCCTCGCATGATCTTCTCGTTCATCAAATGGACGTTAAGACGGCTTTCCTAAATGGAGAGTTAGATGAGGAAATTTATATGGATCAGCCGGATGGATTCGCGATAGATGGTCAACAAGGCAAGGTGTGCAAGTTACTGAAGTCTCTGTATGGTCTTAAGCAAGCACCTAAGCAGTGGCATGAGAAGTTTGAAAGGACTTTAACTGATGAAGGCTTTATTGTAAACGAAGCTGACAAGTGTGTGTACTATCGCCATGGTGGGGGCGAGGGAGTCATCTTATGTCTGTATGTTGATGATATACTGATATTCGGGACCAATATTAATGTTATCAATGAGGTCAAAGACTTTCTATCTCGTTGTTTTGAGATGAAAGATCTAGGAGTGGCTGATGTGATATTGAACATCAAGCTGCTGAAAGATGATGATGGTGGGATAACACTGCTTCAGTCTCACTATGTGGAGAAGATCTTGAGTCGTTTTGGGTATAGCGAATGTAGATCCTCTCCTACACCATATGATCCTAGCGTGTTGGTTCGAAAGAATCAGGGAGATCCTAAGGATGCTAAAGATCAGCTGAGATATTCTCAGATTATTGGCTCGCTTATGTATTTAGCCAGCGCTACGAGGCCTGACATCTCCTTTGCTGTAAGCAAGTTAAGTCGATTTGTCTCAAATCCTGGAGATGTTCATTGGCAGGCCCTTGAAAGGGTTTTGCGTTATTTGAAAGGCACTGCGAGCTATGGGATTCACTACTCCGGGTATCCAAGGGTACTTGAAGGGTATAGTGACTCAAACTGGATTTCTGATGCTGATGAGACTAAGGCCACGAGTGGTTATGTGTTTACACTTGGTGGTGGCGCTGTTTCTTGGAAGTCTTGCAAGCAGACCATCTTAACGAGGTCAACTATGGAAGCAGAACTCACAGCATTAGACACAGCCACTGTTGAAGCAGAGTGGCTTCGTGAACTCTTGATGAACTTACCTGTGGTTGAAAAACCAATACCTGCAATCCTTATGAACTGTGATAATCAAACTGTGATCATAAAAATAAACAGTTCTAAGGACAATATGAAGTCATCAAGACATGTGAAGAGGAGATTGAAATCTGTCAGGAAAATGAGAAACTCCGGAGTTATTGCATTGGATTATATCCAAACATCTAAAAATCTGGCAGATCCCTTCACAAAGGGTCTATCACGTAATGTGATAGATAATGCATCGAGGGAGATGGGTTTGAGACCCACTTTTTGAGTTGCTCACAGTGGTAACCCGCTCTATGTGATCGGAGATCCCGTGAAGTAGAGTTGGGAGACAAGCTGTTGCTCAACTGGGAGGAGAGTATCCTTATAGCATACTACCACTCCGTATAGATGCAATACTCTCCTATTCTGCATGGCAGGTTGGTATTTACCTTAATGTGTTCTGAGTGGCTTGTTTAAGCAAAGATGTTGTCCTGCAGAACATCTTTTGAAGAACACACCTATATGAGTCCGACTGTCAAACGTCGCAGTCCGTGAGAGTTGGGTGCTCTCTAATAAACTCATGAAAGGCCATGGAGTATGACGCATAAGCTCCAAACCGCGGAGAAGCTTCGCGGCAGCCCTGTATCGGTCTAGACCTTATGTGAAACTAGTGCGCACCAAACTTGTAGTTCAAGGCATAGTCCACTATTCAAGTTGCAATCTAGTGTAGCATGAAGTTCTAAGTGGAAGTTCAACTTAACAGTCTCCACCTCGCACCGGTATATAAACAATGCTCTGGAACTGATTGATGTGATGTGATGATATGTGCCTATGAGAATTTGTGGGGGATTGTTGGAATTTGGGTGTGGGCCTTGGCCCATAGCCTAATACAAATTCTGAAATTCTCTTGGCCCATTCATGCCTAGCAAGGGGTGGCACCAAAGTTTAGTCCCACCTTGCTAGTTTAGAGGGAGTTGGACCAATATATATAGTGGAGTGTTTCACTACCTCCTAAAGAGAGTGAAGAGGAGTGGCATACACGCGCGCTCCTCCTCCTCCGCCGCCCGCCTCGCCACGCCTCGCCTCGCCTCGCCTCGCCTCGTCACGACGCGCGCGCCCGCGCCGCGGTTTGCGGAATTGTGCCTCGGTGCCGATCTTATCTTTTTGCTGCTCGGGAAAATTATTGTGCGAGTTATTTTTCTGTCAACCGTTTCCGGTTTTTCCGGAAACATGGGCTGTTACTACTCGGACGTGGACTACGCCCCACGTCTTACCCGACTGGCGCCTATATATAGACGGCCTTAGGCTAAAACCCTAATGCGAGAAAATACACATCTCTCTGCCTCCAGAACCTTACGCCGCCGCTACACCTTCTCCATCCCCTCTTCCGGCGTGCACCGGACGACGGGACAGTAGGCCTCCGGAACCACCGCCTCTCGTGAACCTGTACGGGTGAGGGGCGATCAGGTTTTTGGGGAGCGCGTCTGCGCGACTACTGACGGCATCACGTCGACCGACCACTCCTTCCCCGACGAGGACTTCTTCCCGGACATCAGCAGCCTCTACATCGACGCCATGGCTGACGACACTGGTGTCAACCTTCAACCCCAACCTGAACGCGAACCCGATTCCTCCTCCACCACCGTACGTAATCTGTTCCTATCTAGTTCAGTTTCTGTTGCAGTTTCTTGTACTAGCTCTTGGAATAGATGTGATCTGTTTATTCTGGTTGAATATGATCTGTTTGTTTGTTCTGCTAGTATACATGATTAGATTAATTCTAGCACTTATAGTCATGATTTATTATTACTTATTTCGGATTAAATATTATGGTAATTTGCTTATATGTTCAACATTCCAAAAACCTGAATATAGGCAACTGAATTCAACTGGTTTAGCCGCGGCTACAAGGCCGCCTCCTTTTGACGGTGTCAATTATAAGAGATGGCGCACGAGAGCAGTTCTATGGTTGAAAAACCAAGGCTGCTATAGCGCCACTCTTGGCAAACCTGAGGGAGACCTTTCTCCTGTTCAGGAGGAAGCGTTTCAGAAAGTCGACACCATGTTTATGGGGGCTTTGTTCAATATTCTTGGTGACAACATTGTTGACACCTATATGTCATTTGATAATGGCAAGGATGCGTGGGATGCACTGGACGCCAAGTTTGGTGTTTCGGATGCTGGCACTGAACTGTATATCATGGAGCAATTCTATGACTACAAGATGACTGATGACCGTCCCATCGTGGATCAGGCTCATGAGATACAGTCCCTTGCCAAAGAACTCGAGCAGTTCAAGTGTAACTTACCGGACAAGTTCGTGGCCGGAGGCATTATTGCCAAGCTTCCTCCTTCTTGGAGGAACTTTGCTACCTCTCTGAAACATAAGAGACAGGAGTTTTCTGTTTCGGATCTCATCGGATCTCTTCATGTTGAAGAAAAGGCGAGAGCAAAAGATACACGTCCTCGAGGCTTTGATGGAAGTTCTAGCGCACATGTAGTGCAGAAAAACAACTTCCAGTCCCACAAGTTCAAGAATATGAACAGGTCTGATGGCAAAGGAAAGTTTGATGGCAAAAACAAGGCCGCACAGACTACCAACTTCAAGAAGAAGACTGAGTATAAGAAGAAAGGATCCTGCCATGTCTGTGGTGATCCTAATCATTGGGCTCCTAGCTGCCCCAATCGCTTTGACAAGCGTTCACATGGAAATAGTGGCAAGTCCGCTAATGTTGTCCTTGGTGATATTGAGATGAAGGATGCTGGGTACGGTATATTTCCCACTGTTCTTTCAGTTTGTAATTCACCTGATTGGTGGATAGACACTGGTGCAAATATACATGTATGTGCTGATATTTCCATGTTCTCTTCTTATCAGGTCGAACGGGCTGGCTCCGTGCTGATGGGAAACGGCTCACGTGCTTCTGTTCAAGGTGTTGGTACGGTGGATCTGAAGTTTACTTCGGGGAAGATCGTACAGCTGAAGAATGTGCAGCACGTTCCCTCAATCAATAAGAATCTCGTCAGCGGATCTCCTCTGTGTCGAGATGGTTTTAAGTTAGTCTTTGAGTCCAATAAAGTTGTAGTTTCTAAGTGTGGACAATTTTTTGGAAAGGGTTATGAGTGCGGAGGCTTGTTCCGCTTATCTTTGTCAGACTTATGTACTCAAGTTATTAATCATGTTTGCAATGATAGTGAGTCCAATATTTGGCATTCACGACTTTGTCATATTAATTTTGGGTGCATGACGCGGCTTGCCGATATGAATTTAATTCCGAAATTTACTACTGTCAAAAGTTCCAAGTGTCAAGTATGTGTGCAAGCTAAGCAACCTCGCAAGTCTCACAAGACTGCCGAGGTACGAGATTTGGCACCACTGGAACTAATACATTCAGATCTTTGTGAGATGAATGGTGAGTTGACAAAAGGTGGAAAGCGATATTTCATGACTTTAATTGATGATTCCACTCGATACTGTTATGTGTATCTTCTGAAATCTAAAGATGAAGCTTTTAATCACTTCAAAATCTATAAAGCTGAATCAGAAAACCAACTTGATCGAAAGATTAAGCGACTTCGGTCTGATCGTGGTGGAGAGTATTTTTCCAACGAATTTGATTCTTTTTGTGCGGAGCATGGTATTATCCATGAGAGGACGCCTCCCTACTCACCTCAGTCAAATGGGGTGGCCGAAAGAAAGAACCGTACTCTAACTGATTTGGTTAACGCCATGTTAGATACATCGGGTCTATCCAAGGAATGGTGGGGGGAGGCGATAAAGACTGCGTGTCATGTCCTAAACCGTGTTCCCAAAAAGAACAAAACCATTACTCCATTTGAGGAATGGGAAAGGAAAAGGCTGAAACTCTCCTACTTACGAACTTGGGGTTGTTTGGCGAAAGTGAATGTGCCGATACCCAAGAAGCGCAAGCTTGGACCAAAAACCGTGGATTGTGTCTTTCTGGGATATGCATTTCATAGCATTGGCTATAGATTTTTGATAGTGAAATCTCAGGTATCTGACATGCATGTTGGTACAATCATGGAGTCGAATGATGCGACTTTCTTTGAAGACATCTTTCCCATGAAAGATTCGTCTAGTTCATCAAATCAGGAGATGCCTAGTTTATCCAGTCAAGAATTAATCACAATTCCTGAACCCACCATTTCGATAGAACACCCTGATAATCCTGTGGAGGATAACAGTGAAGCTCCTACCAGAAGTAAGAGACAAAGGACTGCGAAGTCCTTTGGTGATGATTTCATTGTATACCTCGTGGATGATACTCCCACTTCTATTTCAGAAGCTTATGCATCTCAAGATGCTGACTACTGGAAAGAAGTCGTTCGCAGTGAGATGGATTCCATCATAGCAAACGGAACTTGGGAAATTACTGATCGTCCTTATGGGTGCAAACCTGTAGGATGTAAGTGGGTGTTTAAGAAGAAACTTAGACCTGATGGTACTATTGAGAAGTATAAGGCACGCCTTGTTGCCAAGGGTTATACCCAGAAAGAAGGCGAAGACTTCTTTGATACTTATTCACCTGTGGCTAGATTGACCACCATTCGAGTACTGCTATCCTTGGCTGCCTCGCATGATCTTCTCGTTCATCAAATGGACGTTAAGACGGCTTTCCTAAATGGAGAGTTAGATGAGGAAATTTATATGGATCAGCCGGATGGATTCGTGATAGATGGTCAACAAGGCAAGGTGTGCAAGTTACTGAAGTCTCTGTATGGTCTTAAGCAAGCACCTAAGCAGTGGCATGAGAAGTTTGAAAGGACTTTAACTGATGAAGGCTTTATTGTAAACGAAGCTGACAAGTGTGTGTACTATCGCCATGGTGGGGGCGAGGGAGTCATCTTATGTCTGTATGTTGATGATATACTGATATTCGGGACCAATATTAATGTTATCAATGAGGTCAAAGACTTTCTATCTCGTTGTTTTGAGATGAAAGATCTAGGAGTGGCTGATGTGATATTGAACATCAAGCTGCTGAAAGATGATGATGGTGGGATAACACTGCTTCAGTCTCACTATGTGGAGAAGATCTTGAGTCGTTTTGGGTATAGCGAATGTAGATCCTCTCCTACACCATATGATCCTAGCGTGTTGGTTCGAAAGAATCAGGGAGATCCTAAGGATGCTAAAGATCAGCTGAGATATTCTCAGATTATTGGCTCGCTTATGTATTTAGCCAGCGCTACGAGGCCTGACATCTCCTTTGCTGTAAGCAAGTTAAGTCGATTTGTCTCAAATCCTGGAGATGTTCATTGGCAGGCCCTTGAAAGGGTTTTGCGTTATTTGAAAGGCACTGCGAGCTATGGGATTCACTACTCCGGGTATCCAAGGGTACTTGAAGGGTATAGTGACTCAAACTGGATTTCTGATGCTGATGAGACTAAGGCCACGAGTGGTTATGTGTTTACACTTGGTGGTGGCGCTATTTCTTGGAAGTCTTGCAAGCAGACCATCTTAACGAGGTCAACTATGGAAGCAGAACTCACAGCATTAGACACAGCCACTGTTGAAGCAGAGTGGCTTCGTGAACTCTTGATGAACTTACCTGTGGTTGAAAAACCAATACCCGCAATCCTTATGAACTGTGATAATCAAACTGTGATCATAAAAATAAACAGTTCTAAGGACAATATGAAGTCATCAAGACATGTGAAGAGGAGATTGAAATCTGTCAGGAAAATGAGAAACTCCGGAGTTATTGCATTGGATTATATCCAAACATCTAAAAATCTGGCAGATCCCTTCACAAAGGGTCTATCACGTAATGTGATAGATAATGCATCGAGGGAGATGGGTTTGAGACCCACTTTTTGAGTTGCTCACAGTGGTAACCCGCTCTATGTGATCGGAGATCCCGTGAAGTAGAGTTGGGAGACAAGCTGTTGGTCAACTGGGAGGAGAGTATCCTTATAACATACTACCACTCCGTATAGATGCAATACTCTCCTATTCTGCATGGCAGGTTGGTATTTACCTTAATGTGTTCTGAGTGGCTTGTTTAAGCAAAGATGTTGTCCTGCAGAACATCTTTTGAAGAACACACCTATATGAGTCTGACTGTCAAACGTTGCAGTCCGTGAGAGTTGGGTGCTCTCTAATAAACTCATGAAAGGCCATGGAGTATGACGCATAAGCTCCAAACCGCGGAGAAGCTTCGCGGCAGCCCTGTATCGGTCTAGACCTTATGTGAAACTAGTGCGCACCAAACTTGTAGTTCAAGGCATAGTCCACTATTCAAGTTGCAATCTAGTGTAGCATGAAGTTCTAAGTGGAAGTTCAACTTAACAGTCTCCACCTCGCACTGGTATATAAACAATGCTCTGGAACTGATTGATGTGATGTGATGATATGTGCCTATGAGAATTTGTGGGGGATTGTTGGAATTTGGGTGTGGGCCTTGGCCCATAGCCTAATACAAATTCTGAAATTCTCTTGGCCCATTCATGCCTAGCAAGGGGTGGCACCAAAGTTTAGTCCCACCTTGCTAGTTTAGAGGGAGTTTGACCAATATATATAGTGGAGTGTTTCACCTACCTCCTAAAGAGAGTGAAGAGGAGTGGCATACACGCGCGCTCCTCCTCCGCCGCCACCCGCCTCGCCACGCCTCGCCTCGCCTCGCCTCGTCACGACGCGCCCGCGCCGCGGTTTGCGGAATTGTGCCTCGGTGCCGATCTTATCTTTTTGCTGCTCGGGAAAATTATTGTGCGAGTTATTTTTCTGTCAACCGTTTCCGGTTTTTCCGGAAACGTGGGCTGTTACTACTCGGACGTGGACTACGTCCCACGTCTTACCCGACCGGCGCCTATATATAGACGGCCTTAGGCTAAAACCCTAATACGAGAAAATACACATCTCTCTGCCTCCAGAACCTTGCGCCGCCGCTACACCTTCTCCATCCCCTCTTCCGGCGTGCACCGGACGACGGGACAGTAGGCCTCCGGAACCACCGCCTCTCGTGAACCTGTACGGGTGAGGGGCGATCAGGTTTTTGGGGAGCGCGTCTGCGCGACTACTGACGGCATCACGTCGACCGACCACTCCTTCCCCGACGAGGACTTCTTCTCGGACATCAGCAGCCTCTACATCGACGCCATGGCTGACGACACTGGTGTCAACCTCAACCCCAACCTGAACGCGAACCTGATTCCTCCTCCAGCACCGTACGTAATCTGTTCCTATCTAGTTCAGTTTCTGTTGCAGTTTCTTGTACTAGCTCTTGGAATAGATGTGATCTGTTTATTCTGGTTGAATATGATCTGTTCGTTTGTTCTGCTAGTATACATGATTAGATTAATTCTAGCACTTATAGTCATGATTTATTATTACTTATTTCGGATTAAATATTATGGTAATTTGCTTATATGTTCAACATTCCAAAAACCTGAATATAGACAACTGAATTCAACTGGTTTAGCCGCGGCTACAAGGCCGCCTCCTTTTGACGGTGTCAATTATAAGAGATGGCGCACGAGAGCAGTTCTATGGTTGAAAAACCTAGGCTGCTATAGCGCCACTCTTGGCAAACCTGAGGGAGACCTTTCTCCTGTTCAGGAGGAAGCGTTTCAGAAAGTCGACACCATGTTTATGGGGGCTTTGTTCAATATTCTTGGTGACAACATTGTTGACACCTATATGTCATTTGATAATGGCAAGGATGCGTGGGATGCACTGGACACCAAGTTTGGTGTTTCGGATGCTGGCACTGAACTGTATATCATGGAGCAATTCTATGACTACAAGATGACTGATGACCGTCCCATCGTGGATCAGGCTCATGAGATACAGTCCCTTGCCAAAGAACTCGAGCAGTTCAAGTGTAACTTACCGGACAAGTTCGTGGCCGGAGGCATTATTGCCAAGCTTCCTCCTTCTTGGTGGTGGAGAGTATTTTTCCAACGAATTTGATTCTTTTTGTGCGGAGCATGGTATTATCCATGAGAGGACGCCTCCCTACTCACCTCAGTCAAATGGGGTGGCCGAAAGAAAGAACCGTACTCTAACTGATGGTTAACGCCATGTTAGATACATCGGGTCTATCCAAGGAATGGTGGGGGGGAGGCGATAAAGACTGCGTGTCATGTCCTAAACCGTGTTCCCAAAAAGAACAAAACCATTACTCCATTTGAGGAATGGGAAAGGAAAAGGCTGAAACTCTCCTACTTACGAACTTGGGGTTGTTTGGCGAAAGTGAATGTGCCGATACCCAAGAAGCGCAAGCTTGGACCAAAAACCGTGGATTGTGTCTTTCTGGGATATGCATTTCATAGCATTGGCTATAGATTTTTGATAGTGAAATCTCAGGTATCTGACATGCATGTTGGTACAATCATGGAGTCGAATGATGCGACTTTCTTTGAAGACATCTTTCCCATGAAAGATTCGTCTAGTTCATCAAATCAGGAGATGCCTAGTTTATCTAGTCAAGAATTAATCACAATTCCTGAACCCACCATTTCGATAGAACACCCTGATAATCCTGTGGAGGATAACAGTGAAGCTCCTACCAGAAGTAAGAGACAAAGGACTGCGAAGTCCTTTGGTGATGATTTCATTGTATACCTCGTGGATGATACTCCCACTTCTATTTCAGAAGCTTATGCATCTCAAGATGCTGACTACTGGAAAGAAGCCGTTCGCAGTGAGATGGATTCCATCATAGCAAACGGAACTTGGGAAATTACTGATCGTTCTTATGGGTGCAAACCTGTAGGATGTAAGTGGGTGTTTAAGAAGAAACTTAGACCTGATGGTACTATTGAGAAGTATAAGGCACGCCTTGTTGCCAAGGGTTATACCCAGAAAGAAGGCGAAGACTTCTTTGATACTTATTCACCTGTGGCTAGATTGACCACCATTCGAGTACTGCTATCCTTGGCTGCCTCGCATGATCTTCTCGTTCATCAAATGGACGTTAAGACGGCTTTCCTAAATGGAGAGTTAGATGAGGAAATTTATATGGATCAGCCGGATGGATTCGTGATAGATGGTCAACAAGGCAAGGTGTGCAAGTTACTGAAGTCTCTGTATGGTCTTAAGCAAGCACCTAAGCAGTGGCATGAGAAGTTTGAAAGGACTTTAACTGATGAAGGCTTTATTGTAAACGAAGCTGACAAGTGTGTGTACTATCGCCATGGTGGGGGCGAGGGAGTCATCTTATGTATGTATGTTGATGATATACTGATATTCGGGACCAATATTAATGTTATCAATGA
The DNA here is from genome assembly GCA_916181665.1 of Avena sativa. Taxonomy (NCBI): domain Eukaryota; kingdom Viridiplantae; phylum Streptophyta; class Magnoliopsida; order Poales; family Poaceae; genus Avena; species Avena sativa. The sequence continues at coordinate 432,023,196 of OV702286.1, read as the reverse complement.
GGTCAAAGACTTTCTATCTCGTTGTTTTGAGATGAAAGATCTAGGAGTGGCTGATGTGATATTGAACATCAAGCTGCTGAAAGATGATGATGGTGGGATAACACTGCTTCAGTCTCACTATGTGGAGAAGATCTTGAGTCGTTTTGGGTATAGCGAATGTAGATCCTCTCCTACACCATATGATCCTAGCGTGTTGGTTCGAAAGAATCAGGGAGATCCTAAGGATGCTAAAGATCAGCTGAGATATTCTCAGATTATTGGCTTGCTTATGTATTTAGCCAGCGCTACGAGGCCTGACATCTCCTTTGCTGTAAGCAAGTTAAGTCGATTTGTCTCAAATCCTGGAGATGTTCATTGGCAGGCCCTTGAAAGGGTTTTGCGTTATTTGAAAGGCACTGCGAGCTATGGGATTCACTACTTCGGGTATCCAAGGGTACTTGAAGGGTATAGTGACTCAAACTGGATTTCTGATGCTGATGAGACTAAGGCCACGAGTGGTTATGTGTTTACACTTGGTGGTGGCGCTGTTTCTTGGAAGTCTTGCAAGCAGACCATCTTAACGAGGTCAACTATGGAAGCAGAACTCACAGCATTAGACACAGCCACTGTTGAAGTAGAGTGGCTTCGTGAACTCTTGATGAACTTACCTGTGGTTGAAAAACCAATACCCGCAATCCTTATGAACTGTGATAATCAAACTGTGATCATAAAAATAAACAGTTCTAAGGATAATATGAAGTCATCAAGACATGTGAAGAGGAGATTGAAATCTGTCAGGAAAATGAGAAACTCCGGAGTTATTGCATTGGATTATATCCAAACATCTAAAAATCTGGCAGATCCCTTCACAAAGGGTCTATCACGTAATGTGATAGATAATGCATCGAGGGAGATGGGTTTGAGACCCACTTTTTGAGTTGCTCACAGTGGTAACCCGCTCTATGTGATCGGAGATCCCGTGAAGTAGAGTTGGGAGACAAGCTGTTGGTCAACTGGGAGGAGAGTATCCTTATAGCATACTACCACTCCGTATAGATGCAATACTCTCCTATTCTGCATGACAGGTTGGTATTTACCTTAATGTGTTCTGAGTGGCTTGTTTAAGCAAAGATGTTGTCCTGCAGAACATCTTTTGAAGAACACACCTATATGAGTCTGACTGTCAAACGTCGCAGTCCGTGAGAGTTGGGTGCTCTCTAATAAACTCATGAAAGGCCATGGAGTATGACGCATAAGCTCCAAACTGCGGAGAAGCTTCGCGGCAGCCCTGTATCGGTCTAGACCTTATGTGAAACTAGTGCGCACCAAACTTGTAGTTCAAGGCATAGTCCACTATTCAAGTTGCAATCTAGTGTAGCATGAAGTTCTAAGTGGAAGTTCAACTTAACAGTCTCTACCTCGCACCGGTATATAAACAATGCTCTGGAACTGATTGATGTGATGTGATGATATGTGCCTATGAGAATTTGTGGGGGATTGTTGGAATTTGGGTGTGGGCCTTGGCCCATAGCCTAATACAAATTCTGAAATTCTCTTGGCCCATTCATGCCTAGCAAGGGGTGGCACCAAAGTTTAGTCCCACCTTGCTAGTTTAGAGGGAGTTGGACCAATATATATAGTGGAGTGTTTCACCTACCTCCTAAAGAGAGTGAAGAGGAGTGGCATACACGCGCGCTCCTCCTCCTCGGCCGCCCGCCTCGCCACGCCTCGCCTCGCCTCGTCATGACGCGCGCGCGCCGCGGTTTGCGGAATTGTGCCTCGGTGCCGATCTTATCTTTTTGCTGCTCGGGAAAATTATTGTGCGAGTTATTTTTCTGTCAACCGTTTCCGGTTTTTCCGGAAACGTGGGCTGTTACTACTCGGACGTGGACTACGCCCCACGTCTTACCCGACCGGCGCCTATATATAGACGGCCTTAGGCTAAAACCCTAATACGAGAAAATACACATCTCTCTGCCTCCAGAACCTTGCGCCGCCGCTACACCTTCTCCATCCCCTCTTCCGGCGTGCACCGGACGACGGGACAGTAGGCCTCCGGAACCACCGCCTCTCGTGAACCTGTACGGGTGAGGGGCGATCAGGTTTTTGGGGAGCACGTCTGCGCGACTACTGACGGCATCACGTCGACCGACCACTCCTTCCCCGACGAGGACTTCTTCCCGGACATCAGCAGCCTCTACATCGACGCCATGACTGACGACACTGGTGTCAACCTCAACCCCAACCTGAACGCGAACCCGATTTCTCCTCCAGCACCGTACGTAATCTGTTCCTATCTAGTTCAGTTTCTGTTGCAGTTTCTTATACTAGCTCTTGGAATAGATGTGATCTGTTTATTCTGGTTGAATATGATCTGTTCGTTTGTTCTGCTAGTATACATGATTAGATTAATTATAGCACTTATAGTCATGATTTATTATTACTTATTTCGGATTAAATATTATGGTAATTTGCTTATATGTTCAACAAGAATGGCCAGATTGGGCAAACGGCATGTCAGCTGGGCAAATTGGGTGCAGCGATTTGGGAGGAGGGCACGCGGAATATGCGAGGTGTAGCCGGGATTCCCGCATGCGGTAGAGTACGCCAGGGGCGGCGACGCTCGTGCGGTTGAGGCCCCTCGCGTGGTTGACCTTAAGAGGTGGTCGCGACAGAGAGGGAGAGCCGGAGATAGCGACTGTGGGGAGCGACCGTTTCATGTGGATTTGGTTTGGTGGCGCGATCTGCGGTTTGCGAGGATCACGGAGTAGTACGACCGATGCGAGCGATGAAGGAGGTGGGACGAAGAACGAGCGAAACGCTCCCGGCAGAACACAGAACACTATCTCTTTTTTTAAGGTAGTAGAGATAGAGATAGAGATTTATCTAAAAATCTAAAAATCATATAATTATAGAGTGGACATAATTTCTAATTTGTGACATAGCTCTCTAATCGGTCTAAATAGATTCGTCTAAGATAAGAAAAACGTCAAATTCGAGATCGGTGCCATGAGACAAGATAAAAAATTCTTCTTGTCAATCCGAGCGCGGTAGGGTCAGTGCCATAATGCAGCAGGATTAAAAGTCGACGGCTGGCTCCCATGCGCAGCAGTGGTGGACGGAAGCCGGGACACGTACGGGCAGGTCGAGTAGCGGCCGGGAGGGCGGGAGGCGTCTATCCTCCGGCAAGATGCGGTAGTGGATATTCCTATTGAGAGGGAGAGAAAAGCGAGAGGATACGTGGCCGACTGCTGCACTCGCACTACTCCGGCAAGAAGGAACTCGCCCAGGCCAACGCGCACCCGGCCGTCGCTGAGATGAGGCCGTCGCTGACCAGTAACCACCAAGATGCTGGGCCTGAAATCCTACTGCTCGGAGCGAGCTCAAAAAATCCAGATGACCGAAGATGCAATATACAGACAACACTGGTGGGACACAGCCTCACTCGCGGTGGTCGTCCTCGTCGAGGTCGACATGCGCGAGAGCTCCCTAGCTTCTTCGATCTCGTCTCTCTAATCACACGTTTTCTCCACCTCATGTAATTTATATAGGGAATCAGGACGAAAGGTGCATAGTATGGATAGGAGTTGTTTGTTTTGTCGCACAACAGCCGAAACCATCGGAGATCACGCGCGACCAAAACAGAAGGCGCCCACGTGATGGACGAAAACGCAAATAGACAGACAAGAGAGAAACTTTCCTGTTTTTATTATTACTAGTAAATATGTCCGTGCGTTGCTACGGGTTGAGCCAGTCGGACACTTTGTGACTGCTCGTGCTCCTGCAACTTCTCACTGACTCAGCTGAATCGACATTACTTAAAAAAAAAAACTGAGCCGACGCCATCTCCTTGTCTTCATTCCTCGTCCTCCTCCTCGCGGCACGGCCTCAGTCTCTGGTGGACGCAGCCTGCCCTAGAGCCACATCTCCCCAATCCAGCGAGCTCCATGGCCGTCCACGTGAGTTCCTCCGCGCGCAGACGGTGTGGGCACTGGCCCTGACCGCCTTCGGCCTCCTCTTTGTCGCCCTCGCTGTCATGCGCGGATGAGCCTCATGCTCTAGCCTGTACTCGTACTGAAGTTCAGAGAGTAAAATAGATCAATGTGAGAGACGAGAACCTGCCAGTGAGTGATTGAGTGAGCGGAATCCACCACCCCCGTATAGCAACACGGTCCCCAACGAGAGGCAAAGGAAAAATATATATCCAAAGAATACATAATGAGGTTAATCACTAGCAAACATGTGACTTATTTATGAAATATAGAGATGATATATCTAAGAACTTATATCAATGTAAATTAAATTTTTAAGGATGTTAATGAATTTACAGATAAAATTATTGTTGCATAAGAAATACTTCCTAATTTATAGTGATTGCACTATTCATCCTCGTGATCATATTCAATTAATTTGGAAATAATCCTATCATGATCACCCCACCCATGCGACATAGTGATTATGCATGCAGTTTGATGGCACGATCAAGGTGCATTTTGATAGAAAACATCAAATGCGTTGGATGTAGGGAGGGGACCTAGATTCTTCACAAAACTCACAATGCTAAGACACAAAGTAACATAATACATCGTATGGGACTAGAGTCTTCCTTGCTTGGACTGATTTTCCTACCTCATGCTCTATCTACGAAAAAGTTATAAATGTTGTACACGATCAATTTTAGCATGCTTTCCCTTTAGCAGGTTTCTCTTACAATCAATAAAAATTCATATGACATAGACGTCTTTCATAAAAGGTGGATAAATGTCACATGTGTGTTACCATTGATAACAATAGGAGCATGTACATAACACATTTCAGTATTGTGGGGTTGGTAGCGGAAAATAAGGGAAGTCAAACATGATGGCAACGCGCAGGAATTATGGGTTGTATATGGGACATAATGATTAATGACCAAAATCAATCATATAACTATGATGATCCAAGTTTTTTCAATACCTTTTAAAAAATCCCGCCAGCATTCTGGTCTGGCCTGCATAATACATGTGGGATTTTCATGGACCGGCCATTCTTGGTGGACCAGGTTGTTCATAGAGTAACGTTGTATTCAGACAAAAATATGCTTAAATGGACATACCAACATTCATACTCAGAACCAAGTCACTAAGTTCCATGATGGTTCGGTTTTTCTTCATGATGGAGCTTCCAGGTCTAATCATGGTGAGATAGAATAGGAACGTTGTTATTACCATGACATCAATTGTCCCTTTACTAATTTTTCTCTAGGGTCTAGCCATATCTATAATTTAAAATAGTTATGCGGTATATGTGAAATCACAAGCACCACAGACATGTCTTGTCGTGGTAGATGTCAGCCCATATGCAACGGAAAATCTTGATCAGTTGTATATTCAATCATGATTGATATTTGGTGAGAAAAATGGTCTACCGGGAAAAAACTATACTTCCACCCTAGGAACTTTCTGTGGTAGACCAACACGTTTCTTATCGTGAAGTCCCATATCCAAGGCCCGGGCTCATTTGTGATCAATATACATGTTTGTACTGCACGAGGTTGCTTAGGCTCTAGTAAAACCTTACAGGTGATTCACACAAAAAATGAAGGCTTATCTCCAAGCTAGTTTGTTGATGCCATAACAACCACAACAACAAAAATGAATTTCTGTAGTCATTCCACTATCCATTTTTTCATAATTGTATGATACTCGCCATTAAGAAGTTTTCCAAGAGAAGAAATAGATTATATAACCTGCCTCGCTCTCCCAACCATACAAAACTATGAATAGATAAGTTATTCCAGGACACAATATTAGAAATTATTTATTGATAACTTCAGGTGCACTTAGCATTGTAAATGTAACTGAAGTTCTTGTGAACAGAACAAATCTTGCAATTACAGTGGAAGCCAACTACTCCATCACACCAGTTTTCGCGGACCTTGTCACCCCATTTCAACCAGCATTCGTGCTCGCATTCTTCATCGGTGCAAAACATGAACCGAAAGCGAATATTCTCACAATTCTCTGTGTACCACAAACATAACAAAAGTCACACCATATTAGTGAGATATTGATCAAAATAAAATGACTTTTACGCCATTGCATACAAATTTCAAATTATCGAAAACCTCAAAGACATATGAAGAATGTGTATCCACATTATATTTAAGAAATCTTAAGTTAATAGTATGTCGAATTCTTATGTGGATATTCCTAGGTTCACCCTTCAAAATAAGTTATGACCCAGGAAATCAACTATAGATCAATAAAAGAAGAACACACCTGCAGACGTTGTGCTTCCAAATAACACAAGCATCACCAAAACACAGGACAAGGCAGACCTTCCATCCATTCTTGAATTCCACATCTTAAAATGAGCCAATGGGACTATTTATAATGTCAAAATGATATGAAATGTTGTCCCATGTCGAATCTTCTAGAGAAAGAGAGAAAATAATATGGCCAAAAGATATAATGACTAAGTTTAATGTGGTGATCCTAGGAGGGACACATACACAATATATTAAGCCAAAGGATATTAATTGACGCTCCATCTCTAAAATTCTAGAGAAAGAAACAAAATAGTGCATCCAAAAGATATAATGACCGTGAACCAAGAGGTGGTCCCCGACAAGAGTCATATGGAAAATATATATGATTACAAGATATAGAATTGTGTAACATCTATAAATATTTATATAAGGACATATAAATGTCCATCTATAAGATAATATTAAGATGTAGCAACATGTGGTCCGCAGCGAGAGGTAAAGGGGAAATATTTATCAAAAGAATACATAATGAGGTTTCATCAACAACAAACATGTGACTTATTTCTGAAAATTAGAGATGATATATACTAAGAACTTATATTGATGAAAATTAAAATTTTAAGGATGTTAATGAGTTTATCGATGGAATTATTGTTCCATAAGATATACCTCCTAATATCTAGTGATGGCACTATTCATCCTCGTGATCATATCTGTAACACCCCTACTTTTAGTAATCCTCACTTAGGATTGATTTTTCATAGCATGGGCATCATTATTTTTTGTAAGGCAAAATGCATACAAGAAAACAAAACCCTAAACCCTATTTTCTCTCTTTATGGAACCTTTCTAGATGTTTTGAATTTCTTTGGAAAATCCAAAACTAATGGAGCCAAAACGGATTATAAGGGCCCTTGTTGTATTTCAATTTTTTTAGAAATGTTCTGGTAATTTTGAAACTAGACTTCTCTCTGCGTCCGAGGACACGGTCGGTAAACATAATGTTCCATCAAACCTCACATACATAGAAACTTTGTCTAATAAGCGCTCGAGGTTATACACCGTGTAGGTCTAAACATCCACACGCTAAACGGTCATATTTTTTTACTGCATTCGCATGTGAAGGAAACATCTCGCTCGCGCCTTCGTCGTCTTGCGCACATGCTTCTCTTTCAGCCCACCGGAGCGCAGCTAGTAGACAAAACGTCTGACGATCAAACGCCAAAGTTCAGCGTAGTACATTCCTAAGTGCTCTGGAAATAACGTTTCTCTTTAGCGTACATCGCCTCACAAGGCGTGTGTCAGTCAGTCAAAACATTTGCATGTCTGCTACATGCGGTTGTACCGTTTTCGTGTCTGCTTGCATGTACGTGTCGTAACACACATAAGCGAGTTTGGAAATTGCGAGTCTATGAGTAGCGCGTGGATTAGACATGAAGTTTGACAATATATTTACAGTAGGCCGATGAAATAGACCAAGGGTTACCATATGCATGTATACATAGGCGCATGGTACGCAGACACGCTGCCATCTTCGTGAGCACACACTATGTAAGACTTCTGACGCGCGTGCTATACATGCATACTCGCCAAAGGGTATGAACGCTCGTACAAACATGTTTGTAAAAGAGTACGCATTCTACCGTACACGCGAACACGGACAACGAAAATACATGAACAATATGTGGAAAGACAAACAAACATCGAAGGTAAAATAGAGTGAGCACGGTAGAAACGACTAAAGTCGAAACTCTTGAAGACATACCATAAAATCTTAGCAAGTATCATAGATCGAGTAGAACATATTTCGTTTTCACCGAAAGAGACAGAGACATAACATGCAGTATAAAACACGCAGGATAAGTAGACTAACTTAGATTGAAAAAAATATATAGACTAAGCCTATTGTATACAATAGGCTAGCTAATAGAGATGGAAAGAATATGGTCGCAGAAATGACACTTGCGCCTATTTTTTCTATTTTTTCTCTCTCATCTATTATCCTTCGCGTATCACCACCGCTATGTCTGCACACAGCACAACTCGTGTCTCGTACCTTCTAGAAGGGGATCAACAATCCAAACTAAAGAAGACGGTAAGCGATGGAAGAGCCCTCCAAGGCGTTGGCAGCCGGCGATTCGTCTCTTCCGTCGACATTGGCAGAGGGAGCCATCATGCTCCCATCACTGTCATCCGCTAGCTAGGATGAAGAGAACACTCCAGATGCGATCCTTTCCTCCTTCCATGGCACGTCGATGAAGGACACAACAGTCGTGTCGTCCACGGAGACCGACATGGCCTGTTGACCCGAGGACGCCATGTTGATGACACATGAAGAAGGCGCCAAAGACATGTGCTTGTCATTCTTCGAGGCACTGTTTTCCTCCCACATTCGGGCATGGGATGGTAGCATGCCGACGAAGCAAGAGGAAACCACCGCACAGATATCACCGTCATCTAGCACTCTGTTGTCCCATTGACGTGGGCATGCCTTACATGTACCTAAGATTAGCCTATACGGTTCAGCCCAAGAAGGAGTACACGGTGCAATCGAATCCTAACAAAGATTCGGGTGGTGAAATGGATCGTATGGGCACCTAGAGGGGGGTGAATAGGTGCTACTTCAAATTTTAAAGCTTTTTCAATTTTAGGCTTAACACAAAGGGTAAATTCTCTAGATAAACTATTAGGTGGAATTTCCCTATATGCAAACCTATCTACTAGCGAGTAAAGAGCGAGTGGAAGAGGAACAGGTGAACCGTAGTGAAGCACGCGGAGACACAGGATTTGTTTGACCGTAGTTCCTTCCTTGTTAAGGGAAGTACGTCTACGTTGGAGGGGTGTGCGGTACTAAGACCACCACGCCACAATAGGCCTCACCCTGTTCTCCGATGGATCCCGCCACCAAAGGCCTGATCCACCTTTCCACTATAGGGACCCTTCGAGGCGGGTACCGGTGCCTTTACACAACTAGCGGGGCACAACTCCACAATCAACTTGGAGGATCCCGTAATGACAACAAGCTGCCACAAGAACAAGTTATCAATAACAAAGAATAAGATCTAGATATTGACAAGAATACTAGATCAGAGATTTCTCCAAATGAATGGAGAGGAGTTGATGCGCTTGATTCGTGATGACGATGATGATTCTCTCCTCCTTCAATTCCCCCAAAGATCGAAGCTTTTGGGTGGTTGAAGTGGGAGATCTAGGATCGGAGCTCTTACACAGTGTCAAATAATTTCGAGTGAATCAAGAGATCTGAACGTTGGGGAAGGAGGGATATTTATACCCCTTCCAAAACCAAGCCGTTGGAGTCTTTGGGGGACGGATTATCCGGCCCAAGTGAGGGCTGGATTATCCGGCCTGGGGAAAACTCCGCCCTAGACTCGGATTATCCGGCAGATAATCTGCCCCCTCTCTGAGTGTCGCGCCGAGCATGCCCTTGATCGCCTTCTGGGGGCCGGCCCCATGTGAAGGCCGGATTATCCGGCCTAGGGAGGAAAACCCCCCCAGTTCAGATTTTCCGGGAGAAAATCCGACCAGACTCCGAGCGACGCACCTTGGCAGGCTTTGGTCAAATTTCGGGGGCCAGATTTTCCGACCTATGCGATAGCCAGATTATCCGGCCTGGGGAAGAAAAACCGCCCCAGATCGGATTTTCCGGGAGATAATCCGACTGGACTCCGAGCGACTCGCCTTGGCAGCCTTTGATCGATGAGGTAGGCTAGATTATCCGGCCCTTGGTGGGGCGGATAATTCGCCCCACCCCCAAAACTCCTGCACACGTAGCGCACATGAGAAAACTCCACAATATTGTTATCTAACACATAAAACACAGGAAAACATGAAATGTTCTTTCAATCTCCCTCTTTTTGGTGTTAGATGACAATACTAGGATTTGCAGGAAAGGATCACAAGACTACCAGCAATAAACATGGAAGAGACTCCCCCTCAATGTGTGCATATTAGAATTTTGCATTTGAATACAAATGCACATAAATAGGTGTGAATCTATTCCATTGACATATGAAAACATAATAATACCACCGAGATGGGGAGAGAGTCGTCCTTGAAAATAGCCACAATTATCAATGTGATAATCAATATAATATAAGCGCCTTCCTCGATATAGATTCCCAGCATAATAGGATGTGAAAAGATGAATCCATAAGCATAATCCATGAGATAAATCCAGACATCCATCGTCACAGTCTCAAACAAACCACAAATCACAAATTTAAAGTTCAACACTAAATGGGCACAAGCGAGAAAATGATGAATAGGAAAAAGTGCAAATGCTTATGCCCGACCCATGCAAATCCTCGAAGACCTAATAGAACTACTTCTCCCCCTTTGGCATCGACACGCCAAAAAGGAAGAAGAGCGATGCTAGCGCCCCAAGGGATCACTCATAGTCCTCATCCTCGTCTTCGTCCTTGTTCCCATCCTCGTCCTCATCTTCAAGATCCTCGGTGTCATCATCCTCATCATCAGTAGTATCCGCAGAGGGGAACAAGTGACGCTCCAGCTCTCCATAGTTCAGCCCAGAAGAAGAGTTCCACCGAGCATATGGTGTGGGAGGGGTAGGAGCCGAGGGATCACCAGAAGCACCGGACACATGGTGAAGGATGAGCTGCTGAGAGTGAGCCAACTCATGGCGCTGCTTATACTCCTCGTACTGGCCCTTGCGTGTGTCCACGCCCATGCAAAGGATGTTCCGCTGGAACCAGTTCAGCTGCTTGATCTCACGAGCAACAGGAGGCACTGGAGGCCTGCGAGCATCCCTCATGAGACCCTCAGGAGCAGAAGAGGGGTGAGAGGTCTTCTGAACCTTGGTGTAGATCTTCTTTGCCTTATGCACAACATCAATGTTGAAATCTCCAGAAGGAAGCAGGTGCCTGATGAGCATCATAATGTAGGGAGCATAAGGAATGGACAGCCGGTTGAACATTGCATCAATCAATTCATGGTAGATGAAGTCCATCACATCTAGCTTGTATTACACGGACTCATCCTCACACGAGGCAACCTCATGGGAGAAGGCAAGGAGCTGGACAAGGTGACCACAGATGCTATCATTGTTGCCTCCACTTGGAGTGATGGAATCATGGAAGAGACCTACCAGGGAAGCATAGATAGGAGCAAGACCAGCAAGAGTGCCCACAATGCCATTGTCCATTGTGCAAGGAGAGAGAGTTGCATCTTTGTTGGGCTTCAGCTGTGTGATGATGCGGTGACCACTGGCCCTATCCCTGCTGCGGAAATTGTATCCAAGGACCTCAGCAAACACACGGAAATCAGCAGTCATGGGCCTGTCATGAGTCATCCACTTCATAGTGCGATGCTCATCTCCACAAATAATCAAAGTGGAAAAGAACTGCTTCACCACCTCAGAGTCATATGAGCACTGGAGAGCCATGAGATGGTGCAGCCCCATCCGCTCAACCACATACATTGCATCCACAAGGTGGGGCTTCTCCAAAGCCTCAGCAAGAACCAGCGGGTGCATAGGCCTAATGTTCATCCTAGCATACACCTCTTCAAAAATACCTTTCTGTTCAACACACCAAAAGCGAGCATCCCCCAACTCATCATCACGAGGCAACTCTGCAAACAAATCACGATGACGGATAGAGGAATAAGTGACTGGTTCCAAAGCCTTGTAGTTGATCTTGGGCTCCTTGCCCTTCCTTTTGGACACCCCCTTTCTAGTCCTCTTTGCTTGTTCAGCCATGCGCTTATCTTTGTTCTTTCTTCTCCTCAACTCAACCTCGTCCACTAAGTTACCCTGTCCGTCGTCCCGAAAGTATTTACCACGAGGACGGCGCTTGTAGGTCTTGGGAACACTAGAACCACCTGTGAGGAGAACAAGGGCGATAACATGGGGATAAGCATACACACAAGTCCAGGAGAGAGCATGGAAAAAGTAGTCAAAAAGTTCATAAGACAAATCTACTCAATGCACGCAACATGGTGAAACTGAACCAGATGTGATTCTGTCAGGCCGGATTATCCATCCTGGCCAAGGACGGATAATCCGGCCCTGACAGAAAATTTCAACTTCACATAGATTGAATGCAAAAAGTAGATCAGGCCTAGAAACTGCAAGACTATGATTTCTACACGAAACAACGTCCTTCTAGACAACGTTCCACCCAACAAATAACACATCTAGCCAAAGATGGGGAGAGAGGGAGTTACCCTCACTCATTGGAGGAAGAACGCGGAGGAGAAGGTACCCAGAGGCGCGGAGAAGAAGATCCGAGGAGGCCCGGAAAATCTGGTGGCCGGAGAGGCTCCGGGGAGGGTGGGGGATGGCAGGCGGCGGCTGAGGAGGAGGAGAGGGTTGGGGGAGAAGTGCTGCTCGTTATGAGCCCTTCCCCCCGATCCCTGCCCTTTACGATGAAATCCGCTAGGGCCGGATTATCCGGCCTACACTTGAGCCGGATTATCCGGCCTCAAATCTGAATTTCTGTTGTACACAGATTCAGGCCCGCGTGTCCCCAAACAACACCCCCACAAGGTGTACAAGGGACTTGTGTGCAAGAATAGATGGCTTAGGGGTGGAGCAAGGCTTAGGATTAAGAGAGACAAACTGAGATGGTACTATACACTCAAAATTGAAAGAACCAAATCAAATAAGAGCCAAAATTGAGTGTGTTTCCCATAAGAACATGAGATGAGCAAAAACAACCAAAAAGATCCATAAAAATCCAATTCTCCTCAAGGGAGAGGGCGGTGGCCGAAGCCACCTTGTTGGAGTGTATGGTGTGACACCGTGAAGATATATCTTGGGTTCATGACCAATACTCATCAATAAGCTCACATATCACAAAATGATATTAAGGGAAATGATTTATCTTGCTTTTGGCATAATGGGGGGAGGGTTAGCCCAATTAATTAGGACCACACTCCCCCTATATCCATGCCCACATCTAGACCAAATAAGACTGAGATGTATGAGTGAGTGCATGGGTAATCAAGACAAATTCCTGGAATCAATGATATTTAGCTCATTCCTCAAGTAGCAAAATATTGATTCATAAAGTGGCTTCGTAAAAGCATCAGCAAGTTGGTTCTTCGTGCTCACAAAAGATAGATCAATATCGCCGTGAGCAACATGGTCTCGAATAAAATGATTCCAAATCTCAATATGCTTTGTCCTTATGTGTTGTATCGGATTGTACGCAATTTTGATGGCACTTTCATTATCACATAAAAGAGGCACTTTGTCACAATTGACACCGTATTCCTTTAAAGTTTGCCCCATCCACAATAACTGAGTGCAAGCACTAGCAGCAGCAACATATTCAGCTTCGGCGGTGGAGAGAGAGATACAATTCTGCTTTTTAGATGACCAACACACTAGAGATCTTCCCAAGAATTGACAAGCTCTAGAAGTGGATTTCCGATCATCCTTATCACCAGCCCAATCTGAATTAGTATAACCACATAGAGAGAAATTGGAGCCCTTGGGATACCATAGACCAAAGTTAGGGGAATGAACCAAATATCGAAAGATCCTATTGACCGCCACTAAGTGGCTTTCTTTAGGAGCTGCTTGATACCTTGCACACACCCCCACACTCAACACAATATCGGGTCTAGATGCGCAGAGGTAAAGAAGAGAGCCGATCATGGACCGGTATACTTTTTGGTCCACATCTTTACCATGTGGGTTAAGTTCAAGGTGACATTTTGTTTGCATCGGAGTGGCGACACCATTAAGATCCGTCATCTTGAATCTCTTGAGCATGTCTTGGATGTACTTTGCTTGATTGATGAAGGTTCCTTCTCTAAGTTGCTTGATCTCGAATCCAAGAAAGAACCGTAATTCCCCCATCATAGACATCTTAAACCTGTCAGTCATAAGCTTTGAAAATTCATCATTAAAAGATTTATTAGTAGAACCAAAGATGATATCGTCTACATATAGTTGGCATACGAAGAGCTCCCCCTTAACCTTCTTATTAAAAAGAGTGGGATCGATTTTCCCAACTTCGAAGCCACGATCTAGCAAAAGCTCTTTAAGGTGCTCATACCACGCACGTGGGGCTTGTTTAAGGCCATGGAGTGCCTTATCAAGTTTGTAGACATGGTTCGGGAAGTTAGGATCCTCAAATCCCGGGGGTTGCTTTACATATACCAACTCATGTAGAGGACCATTAAGGAAAGCACTCTTGACGTCCATTTGCTGCAATTTAAAATTGTTATGGGCAGCATAAGCAAGAAGGATACTGACATGGGTATACCCTACAGGTACTCAAGCTTGGTATATACGGTCCAAATACATATAGGCCCACGGTGTCGCCAAGGCCCGGATAGAGGGACTCGAGTAACCTACGGACTCTCGATTGCTTGAAGGACAAGAAGAAGTTAAAGATAGAAAGTTTGAAGGGGAAAACCATAACTTGTAACCGACTCGACCTGTTACCTGAGACCTAGCCTATCTATATAAAGGCTAGGAGGGGGCGGCGAGGAAGAGACACGCAACCCTAGTTTCCACAACCCTCGCCAGATTACATCTGCGCACCATTGTAACTTTCGACTCCCTCGATAATTCCACGAGCAGACAAGCAGGAGTAGGGACATCTAAGAGGCCTGAACCTGGGTAAATCCTTTGTCCCCTGTGTGCTTGTTTGCTAGCCGATAGATGTCTCCAGTGCTCCCTCCTTCTCCAAAACCCAAGTCCATAACAATGGGCATTGACGAGTTAAACCCTCGTCAATTGGCGCCGTCTGTGGGAATTGGGAGTGCTGATGTTGCGGCTTCTTCGGCCCCATCAAACGTGATCTACAACTCTGCAACCGCGGAGATTCGCCAGCTTTTCGGCGCCTTCGACTTCACCGTCCACATGCCGGCCACTCGCCCGGCCTTCGACTCCGTGGGCAAAGGAATCAGCCTGGAAATTGGGAGCTTCCGCTTCCAAGTTGGTCAGATGGGCACGCTTCGCAAGCCCGATCAGCCGACGGCACCGGCGATTGCCCCAGCATCATGGTTCCCTCCATCGATCTGTACCCTCAGCGAGCTCAATGCTCCAGCGGTGGTCGGGAACATGGTCAGCGACAGCAGTCGCGACTCCGATCTAAGCGATCTGGCCACTGAAGATGGAACCTACGATTCCGGATCTGAAAGTTGTGGAAGCAACAGCTTCCCAAATCACTTCATGTGCGCCGTCATCAACGCGGGCGACACCTCCGCCAACCGCGGTAACAATGGTAACACCGGCAACGGCACCGACCCGCCCAACGCCGCCAACGGCGGCAACGGTGGCAATGGAGGAGCAGTCGAACCCCCCACCATAATCAACGAGCAAACCGGCAAACGCGTCATGATCAGGCTCAACGAGCAAGAGTGGGAACGCTGCCGCGAAGCCCTACGAGGTACACCTCTACCCTTCGGGTCCCCGCAAGAACTGCTGATGGGCTACCACTGGCTCCTAAAGGAGGAATTCAAGCGCCAGAAACAAGCAATCACGGAACTTGAGGCGCGTAAAAAGGCGGCAGACGAGTCAAGCCTTCGTCGCGCTGGGCTCTCCTCCTACGGAGGATCCTCCTCAAGAGGCAACGAGCAACTCGCTAGAAAGAGGCAATCACGGATGGCTCACCTCACCGAACAAGAACGCATAGACGCCGCGAAAGTCCTCGACTTCGGCTCTATGACAGTCGACACAAGAGGCAACATGGTTCCCAGGACGCCACAAGCCGCAGTAACGGCGACCACCATGTACCTTCTCAATAACCAGCCACCGGCTAGAGATCCGTGCACGGCCATGCACCGATCTATGATCGCAGGCCTAGGACTAATCGAGGCCGCCCTCGACAAAGAACCAGTACCAGACCCCAAAAAGGGCAAAGCGTTAGCAAGACGCTACTCCTCGCCCTCGTCAAGCGATGATAGTCACGACCTGTCTCAACGCCGCCGCTCACGACGACACGATCGTGACTACGATGGACGCGACGAGCTCACGCAGCGCAAGATCGACAAGTCAAGGGCACGACGTGCTCGGTCGACTGATTCGGAAGAAGAAGATGGGGAGCTCTGCGGCGCCAGATGCTTCGACAGATCCATCAGGCAAAAGTGAATGCCTAAAGGGTTCAAACTCCCATCGGAGAACCCGAAATTCGATGGTCTGCAGGACCCCAAGATCTGGCTAGAGGATCACATCTCCTCAGTCAGGCTGCACGGAGGCAGTCGAAGTACTGCCATGCAATGTTTCAGCTACAGCTGCAGGGCGCCGCCCGAGCATGGCTCAATAACCTCCCACGCGGATCCATTCGCAGCTGGGATGAGCTGGTCTACAACTTCGTACGCAACTTTAAGGGCACGTACAAACGCCCCGCTTCAATCGAAGAACTGAGATGCTGCCAGCAAAAATCTGGCGAATCGCTGCGCTCTTACATCCAAAGATGGTCCATCATCAAGAACTCCGCGGAGAACATCTCGGAAGACCGCGCGATTGATGCATTCAACGGTGGTGTCTGCCGCATGGAACTCAGGGAGGAGCTAGTCCGCTCAAAGCCTAAGACCATCGACCACCTGATGGAGATCGCGAATCGATGGGCTGATGGAGAAGATTCGTTGAAGAACCGCGTTCACTCTGACGAGGAAGCAGAACTCAGACGCGACCGCCGGGGCAAACGTCGTATGCGCGTCTATGACGATCGCGATGACGTCAACATGGTCGCAGCCGGCTACGCTGATAGACGCGACGATAACCGCAACAGCGGATACCGCAGCGGTGGATACCGCGACTCCGGGAAAACCACACAAGTGTGGCAACGCCGCACTCGCGATGAGGCACCCGCGACTTCCATCGAGGACAAACTGTCCGGGCCATGCACGGTACACTTCTACATCGACAAACATGATGGCAAGAGGAAATCCAGTCACCTCCTCAAAGACTGCCGCGAGTTCCTCAAGCTACATGAGGGGCTGGTTCGGATGAACCGCAATGTAGTCGAAAGAGGCTACGGAACCGCTCCAGGCGCAGTGGCACATGGCGCACCACCACCACCACCTGGGCCACCCCCGAACGGAGCTGCACCGGACCAGCATCACGGAGGCGAACCATACCCATGGGCCATGGGCACCATGATGATCCAAAAGGGACGCCCCTCCAACAGGGTGCAGAAGGCCATCACTCGCCAAGTCAACTTGGCCATGCACTCGCCACCATCCACCACTGAGTACCTCAGTGGCAGTGAGTCGTGCATTACCTTCGACAAACGCGACCACCCGCCTCAAGTACCTCGCCCAGGTCATTGCCCCCTCGTACTCGAGGCGCAAATTGGAGGCTTCGACATGAGTTGCGTCTTCATGGATGGCGGAAGCGGTATCAACCTCATAATCGCGAGTACCTTGCGAGCAATGAGGATCCCTCTAACCTGCTTGGAGGCATCGGACACAACGTTCCATGGCATCGTCCCTGGGCAAAATCAACCTCGACATCATATTCGCCACGCCAAAGAACTTCCGGCGCGAGCACATTGACTTTGAAGTTGTCGACTGGCCCTCACAATACCACTGCATCCTCGGGCGCGTCGCGTTCGCTAGGTTCATGGCAGTACCTCACTACGCCTATCTGCAGATGAAAATGCCAGGTCCCAATGGCGTCATCATGATCAACGGGAGTTTCGAGCGATCTGACAGTTGCGACAGGGAATTCAACAGAATCTCCCAGTCCTTTGGCATGCAGGAGGAACTCGCGCGATTGAAGGAAACGACAGACAACAGTCTTCCTCCTCTGAGTAGGCCAAGCTCACCTGGTCTCTCCTTCGACTCATCTGTGCACACAAAGAAGGTGCAGGTCCATCCATCAGATCCCGCTAAAATGGCCCTCATCGCCAACAACTTGAGTCCCGCATAGGAACTCGCGCTCGTCGAATTCCTCCGTGAGCACTGGGAAATTTTTGCCTGGTGTCCTGCGGACATGCCAAGAGTTCCCAGGGAATTCGCCGAGCACGCACTCAACGTCAACCCCGACGCAAGACAGTCAAGCAAACAATCAGGCGACTGTCTGAGCCACGAGCACAGGTAGTCGGAATGGAGATCAACAGACTCCTTGAGGCCAATTTCATACGCGAGATCAAGGAAAGCACTTGGCTCGCCAATACGGTGCTGGTGCCAAAAAAGGACACGGATATCTTGCGGATGCGCGTGGACTTCACTTCTCTTAACAAGCACTGCCCAAAATACACTTCTTGCTACCACGGATCGATCAAATCATCGACTCCACTGCTGGATGCGAGCATCTCTACTTCCTTGACACCTACTCAGGCTATAACCAAATTCGAATGAGGGAGGAAGACCAGGAGAAGACCGCGTTTACAACGCCCTTCAGCGTGTTCTGCTACAACACAATGCCCTTCGGGCTAAAAAACGTAGGAGCCACGTACCAGCGGTGCATGCAGGCCTGCCTCAAGGAGCAACTTGGTCGCAACATCCAAGTCTATGTCGACGACATAGTAATCAAGACCAAGGAAGAAGCTTCTCTAATCGACGACTTGCGCGAAACCTTTGCCAATCTCGATCGCTACCGGATAAAGCTCAATCCGGACAAATGCGCCTTCGGCGTACCCTCTGGACAACTGCTCGGGTATCTCATCTCCGCGAGAGGGATTGAGGCAAACCCGAAAAAGATAAAGGCCATACTGTCCATGGAGAAGCCAAAGAACATAAGGGGCGTTCAGCAACTAGCTGGGCGAATCGCGGCCCTCAGTCGATTTATCAGTCGAATGGGAGAAAAGGCGCTGCCATTCTATCAGCTCCTCCGCAAAACCGACAAATTCGAGTGGACCAATGAAGCGCAAGAAGCATTCGAAGACCTCAAGCGCCTGCTATCCACCTCGCCAGTATTGGTAACTCCACGAGAAAGGGAACCACTGTTGCTGTACATCTCCGCCACCAACCAAGTGGTTAGCATAGTGCTCGTCGTCGAACGGGCCGAGGAAAACAAGGTCCACGGCGTACAACGCCCGATATACTACCTCAGCGAGGTCCTCACGCCAACAAAACAGCGGTACCCGTACTATCAGAAGCTGGCGTACGGCGTCTTTATGACCACCCGGCGACTGTGCCACTACTTCCAGGAACACCCAATCGTGGTAGTCAACGACGCCCCATTGGGACATATCCTCAATAACCCTGACGCCACAGGGCGAGTCGCGCTTTGG
The DNA here is from genome assembly GCA_916181665.1 of Avena sativa. Lineage (NCBI taxonomy): Eukaryota > Viridiplantae > Streptophyta > Magnoliopsida > Poales > Poaceae > Avena > Avena sativa. The sequence goes on along the minus strand of OV702286.1, from coordinate 432,003,789 downwards.
GGAATCGAACTGTCTCCACGAGACATCACATACGAAAAGCGCGGCGCAATCAAGTCGCAAGTTCTCTCGGACTTCCTCGTACATTGGATGGAAAACCAACTCCCGGACAAACCAGACATGTCCTACCTCTGGACAATGCACTTCGATGGGTCCAAGAGAAAAGATGGAGCAGGTGCAGGTGTCATACTGACATCGCCTCAAGGAGACAAGCTGAAGTACGTCCTGCGAATGCAGTTCATAGCCTCAAACAATGAGGCTGGATACGAGGCCCTGTTACACGGGATGAGGATGGCAAAAGCCTGCGGCGCAAAGAGGCTAATCATATATGGCGACTCCAAGCTGGTCGTAAACCAAACAATGCACGAGTGCCACGCACTAAACGACAACATGATCGCATACCGCGACCTCTACGACACACTTGAAGGAGACTTTGATGGCTGCGAGTTGCGACACATAGGTCGCGAAAGCAACGAGGAGGCGGACGCACTCGCCAAAATAGGTTCCACCTGCGCACCCATACCGCCTGGGGTATTTCTCGAACGCATATGCGAACGCTCCATCAAGCCAAAGGCCGCAGAGAAGAAAACAAGCGCAGCAACGGACTCAGGGGCTACGCCACCCAATGAGCCAACAACAATCGATGATTTGGAGCTCGACACAGGACTCGAGGGACCAATGAGCGTCATGATGATCGAACAATCCTGGACGCAGCCGTACATTACGTACCTCCTCAGCAAGCGCCTACCGGACAACCCGACAGATGCACGACACATCGCACGACGCTCCAAGGCATTCGCCGTTATCAACGACGAACTGTATAAACGCAGCATCACAGGCGTGTTACAGCGATGCGTCTCCCTAGCCGATGGAAGAGCAGTCTTCCTCGACATCCATGAAGGGACCTGCGGGCACCACGCCGGCAGCCACGCCCTCGTCGCCAAAGCTCTACGAGCTGGATTTTACTGGCCCACGGCCATGCGCGACGCCAAGGATATAGTCCAAAAGTGCAACGCCTATCAGCGATTCGTGGACAAGCCACATGCACCAAGCGCAGAACTACGGCCTATTCCATTGGCCTGGCCCTTCGCCCAGTGGGGACTCGACATGGTCGGCAAACTTCCAAGGTCCTCGCAAGGAGGCTACGTCTACCTCTTGGTCGCGGTCGACAAATTCACCAAGTGGATCGAGGCCATGCTAGTGACCAAGCAATCAGGGCACAGCGCAGTCAAGTTCTTCGAGTCCATCGTCTACCGCTTCGGCATGCCACACAACATCATCACCGACAACGGAACGAACTTTACATCCAAGGAGTTCCAAGATTTCTGCGAGAACCTGGGGATCAACATCAGCTATGCCTCAGTCGCACACCCGCAGACCAACGGTCAGGTGGAAAAAGCAAACGGGCTCGTCTGCAGCGGCATCAAGAAGCGACTCCTCCGGCCACTCGAACAAGCCACAGGCTGCTGGCCAAACAAACTGCAATCCGTACTCTAGAGCCTGCGTATAACTCCAAACAGCGCCACCGGCTACACACCATTCTTTATGGTACATGGAGCAGAAGCAGTATTACCCGCCGAGGTACGGTACAGGGCGCCACGCGTAGTCGCCTACAGCGAGAAGGAGTCATCCCTCGCACTCGAAGACTCCATCGACCTCCTTGACGAAGCAAGAGAAATCGCCACAGAAAGATCTACGATCTACCAGCAGAACCTGCGCAACTACCATAGCAGAAGGCTTCGCCCAAGATCCTTCGTCGAAGGTGACCTGGTCCTGCGACTGAAGCAGCAGGGGCATCTCAAGCTCGAGTCCCCCTGGGAAGGACCGTACGTGATTACAGAAGTAATCCTAGGTGGCGCCTATCGCCTTCAAGATTTAGAGACAGGAGTCACATACTCCAACCCTTGGAACGTCGCACAACTGCGACGCTTCTACCCTTAGTCGTTTTCTTCTTTACTTTTGCATCGCAAATAAGGCTATTCAGCCAAGGCTACTTAGCCGCACATTGTACTACGTACTGTTCTCCGGATAAATAAAAGCTAAGTGCCCCAAAACTCCGTGCTCTCTTTTCTCTTGTCAACTTTCATATTCGGGGGCTGCGCCACCCTATCTACATATGTTCTTCGAACAATAACGCGACATCCCGAGTAGCTGGCACATCAATCGAACCCCTTAACACAGACACAACCCAGCTGCCACGCAGCTGACAGGTTGGCAGGGGAAAGACACAAAGATGACCAGGCTAACAAAAAGGACTCGCACAAGTGCAATGCACCTTACGCTTATAAAGCTATCTGTATACATTCAACAAATAAATTATCTACAAATATATATGAGCTTTACAACACCAGTACACTTATATGCAGGATACATATTTGGCTACCCTTGCAATAGAAGAACATTAGTCTGTTCCTCGAAGAAGTCGACGATTTCCTCGGCTGGACAATCCACCGCTTGATAGTGCGGCACCATGTCCTAGGAAGATCCTGCTGGTGGCACCGGTGGCCCAGATGCAATGGCGGCGACATCCACGTCAGGCCTGTGCAAACGCACCACGGAGAGCGCAGCCTTGGCACCAGCCACCAGCTGCTGCCTCACGCACTCGCGAACCGCGGACATATCTTGAAATTTTGTTAGCAGGGCCAGCAGGCTTGATGGAGTATCATCCAGCGGGAACATCGCCCGGTAGATGTTCTTCAAACACAACTGCGACTTCTTCAGAAAGACCGTACTACGTAGCACAACCATACCTCAGGGGGAGATTCGAAGCATCGAAAGGAGGAACGACTGGCTCGTTTGGAAGCACATCCTTGAGGGTATATTTCGTGACCAGTCGCACCCTCTTATCTACCTCACTCGCGGACATGCCATCGGCAGACACGCGAGTGGGATCATCAGCGCCACCCCATTGGAACATGGGATGGACCCTGGCCTAGAGAGGCTGGATGCGACAACGCAGCCAAGTCCTGACAAGGGCGCCACCTCCCTCTTTTGCGCCTATGCGACTCTCGAGGTCGCAGACGCACTGATATAACACGTCTGTCTCCGCGAGTTCGGAAGGCATGATCACGTTCTTCCAAGAACGCATCTTCTTGCAGGGAGTCGCGGGATCGAAGGGCGCGAGTCCAAAGTGCTCGTCCTTGGCCTTCTGGTCGCGCACATAAAACCATCTGTCCCTCCATCCCTAGACGGACTTGGTGAGCTTGATATCGAAGTAGGTGGTGGATGGGTCAACATGGATTCCGCAACCACCTACGTCATAAACTAAAGAGCCAGATGCGGACTGACGCTTCAATTTAAAAATGCGTTTGAAAAGACCAAAGTGCGGCTCGATTCCGAGCCAGCACTCGCAGAGAGTGATGAAACAAGTGATGTGGAGGAGAGAATTTGGGGACAGCTGATGGAGCTGGAGCCCATAGAAACACAGAAGACCCCGAAGAAAAGGGTGAAGAGGCAAGGAAAGACCGCGAATGATGAATGCAAGAAACATCACTCGATAACCAGCGGGAGGTATAGGAACGGTCTCACCACTGGGGACACGCGAATCGGCGAATCATGCAGAAATCACTCCGTCTTGGCGAAGAAGACGGAGATCCGACGCCTTGATGATAGAGGGGCGCCATGCGCCATTCGTCACGCAGGTACCCGCGACCTTCTTCTTCCCGGCGGCGGTGGCACTGGTGGCCACAGCAGCGGAGCCACCCCTCTTCTTTGCTGCAGCAAGGGTGGCAGCGGAATCAGCGGCAGCGCCTCCCTTCTTCTTCCCTATTGCGCGACGGTGATGAGAGCGAAGAAAATAGCTGGGGAACGAACGGAGCTGGTCCAGCATCGTGGAGAAGATGGGCGCAGAGAAAAGAAGGAAAGCAAAAGGCAATAGCGATGGCAGTAAGGAAGAAAGAACACAGATGGGAAAATTACTGCCGCGGCATCGCTACTTAACCCCTTGAAGATGCAATCCAACGGCTGACAAAAACCCTATTGGACGCGTGGCACGCATCGCGTAGGACACGTGGAGAAGAGGAAGCGCGAACCGTCCCCCCACTTCTACCATTACGCGTGGAAATCGAGGAGGCACAGTTAAAAATAAGATTACGCACGCCCAGTCAAATCAAAGTCAGAAAGTGGGACCCACAGCTCGTCACGTCCCGTCAAAATCGCTCACGCGGGCAACTAAGGTCATACAAGTGTCAGCACTGATGTCACCAAAGGCTATGAAATGGAGAACTTCGACTATTTTTAGTCCTTGCTGGAGTCTTCGACTCCACCGAGCACTCGGGGGCTACTCCCATAGGGAGCGCTGGCCGCGCCCCCTACGACTTTTCCTTTTCTTGTTGCAGGAACATGGACAATCACAAAAAGCAAACCCAACCAATCGAAACACAGTTCGATTATGAACATGGGTTACTCCCATAGGGAGCGTCGGAAACAAGCAGGCAAAAGACGACAGTAGTCGCGAAAATATTTTAACTGCCTGAGTCATCGACTGAAACAAGCAAGCAAAAGACGACAGCAGTCGCAAAAGTTTTTAGTCCCTGCCCGAGTCTTCGACTCAACCAGGCACTCGGGGGCTACTCCCATAGGGAGCGCTGGTCGCGCACCCTATGATTATTTGAACAAAAAACTGTGTGTTGATAACATCCACACTCGAAACTCATGGCGACACCGCCTCATAATTTTTCCCCTACAAAGAGACTGCGTCTCCTGGGTTACCCGAATCGTCTCCGTGATGATAAAATTCAGATGCCGCGCCTACGGCGTGAAGATAAGACCTGAATAAGGCCTGGCAACGCATTTAACTGCGCACTACCAGAAACATATCCGTGCCCACAGGCACAATGAACATGCCTTGATGGACGCGTCAAGTGCTCACACCCATATAACTAGAATTCGACTCCTGTAAGACCTCCGCGGCCTGAGTCGAATTACACCAGCACTTTTCCGGATTCGAGTCCGAGGACTCGAATTCGAGTAGATTGCGTTGTTTCACCCTAAGGTGGTTAACTGATACCGATACTTCGGTTATATCAGGCACGTATATCAACAATCCCTATGACACAAATAAAAGCAATCAAAATATACTCATTCAGGCACTCGAAGGCTTCAAAAGTCCCTAGTCAAATCTGCGATTCCACTGGACACTCGGGGGATACTGACATGGGTATACCCTACAGGTACTCAAGCTTGGTATATACGGTCCAAATACATACAGGCCCACGGTGTCGCCAAGGCCCGGATAGAGGGACTCGAGTAACCTACGGACTCTCGATTGCTTGAAGGACAAGAAGAAGTTAAAGATAGAAAGTTTGAAGGGGAAAACCCTAACTTGTAACCGACTCGACCTGTTACCTGATACCTAGCCTATCTATATAAAGGCTAGGAGGGGGCAGTGAGGAAGAGACACGCAACCCTAGTTTCCACAACCCTCGCCAGATTACATCTGCGCACCATTGTAACTTTCGACTCCCTCGATAATTCCACGAGCAGACAAGCAGGAGTAGGGACCTCTACGAGGCCTGAACCTGGGTAAATCCTTTGTCCCCTGTGTGCTTGTTTGCTAGCCGATAGATGTCTCCAGCACTCCCTCCTTCTCCAAAACCCAAGTCCATAACAATGGGCATTGACGCGTTAAACCCTCGTCAGATACAGATGGACTCAAGTCGAGCCACAAGAGCATAGGTCTCGCCGAAGTCAATGCCCTCAACTTGAGAGTAGCCTTGTGTCACAAGTCTCGCCTTGTTCCTCACAACAATGCCATTCTCATCTTGCTTGTTTTTAAATATCCATTTAGTGCCGATAACATTGCGGCAATCTTTGGGTTTCTCCATGAGTTTCCAGACCTTGTTGCGCTCGAAATTATTCAATTCTTCATGCATAGCAACAACCCAGTCCGGATCGTCAAGAGCTTCAAAAACTTTCTTGGGTTCCACCATTGAGATGTGAGCTTGATTCTCACCAAAACTTGCCAATTCCCTTCTTGTAGAAACCCTTTGTCAAAGGTCACCTACAACCTTGTCGAGGGTGTGACCCCTTAACTCAAGGTTCCGATCAGCACGAGCCTTGCGACGAAGTTCAATAAGCTTGTTGTCTCTTGGTGGAATAGTTTCATCACTTGAATCTTCATTAGAATCATTTTCTCGACCTTGATTAGAATTTGGGATAACAATAGTAGGCGGTGATGAAGTGTGCCCTTGAGGTGGGCCAACAGCCGTAAGAGGAGACTGCTGAACAACAGGTGATTTAGGGTCAGATAATCCAGCCGATGGAGAGGCCAGATAATCTGGCCTGGGAGAACTTGTAGCAGCTTCATCAGGCTGCCTGGGACTTGCTTGAACTGGTGAGGGGCCGGATAATCTGGGGCCAGCCGGAAAATCCGGCCTGGAGCTTGCAACGATTTCTTCAGCACCATGAGCAGTTTGGTCGTCAGGAGCAGGGTGGCCTGATAATCTGGTGTCAGCCGGATAATCTGGCATGAAGCTTTCTAGAACATCTTGACCTTTAGCAGTTGATGGAGATGGTGTAGAAGTTACTCCCATGGTTGGAACATGATGAGTATGTGTAGATGAGGGCTCTTCATGAGTAGAGCATTGTCCTTCCCGATCCGCCACAAGGGGTTCCTCAATGGGGCGGAAAAATCCCACGCCCATTCTTCTTATGGCATCTTGGGGTATTTCAACATCTGCATCACAAACATCAACTTGCCCCGCACAGGAGCCGTCATTTTCTTCGAACACCACACTACAAGATTCTACAACAGTTCTGGAGAGCTTATTGTAGACTCTATAATTGTGGGATTCGGCACCATAACCAACAAAAATACCTTCTAGAGCCTTAGATTCAAACTTAGATAAACGAACTCCCTTGATGAGAAAGAAACACTTACACCCGAATACCCGAAAGTATGAGATGTTTGGCTTGTTACCGGTAAGTATTTCATATGGAGTCTTGTCCAAGATTTTACGGAGGTATAAACGGTTGGATGAGTGGCAAGCGGTAGAGATTGCTTCAGCCCAGAAATTATAAGGAGACTTGAATTCGGCTAGCATTGACCTTGCCATATCCATTAGAGTCCGATTTTCCCTCTCAGCTACACCATTTTGTTGAGGGGTGTACGCAGCGGAATATTGATGTCTTATCGCCTCTTCACTTAGGAACTCATTTAAGGTGTAGTTCTTGAAATCAGAGCCGTTATCACTTCTTATAGCCAGAATAGGGACGTTGTGTTGACGTTGAACCTCGTTGGCAAAGTCGATGACCGTTTGTTGAGTTTCACTCTTCAACTTGAAGAAATAAACCCAAGTGTATCTTAAGTAATCATCAACGATCACAAGACAGTACTTCTTCCCACCGAGGCTTGAATGAGATGGAGGTCCGAAGAGGTCCACATGTAGGATCTCTAAGATCCTTTTTGACGAGATAATAGTCTTCCTACGATGAAGAGAGTCATGCATTTTCCCTTCAACACAAGCGCTCAGATTTTGACTTGTCACCATAGGAGACACTAATATGATCATGATTTGGCCGCATCTCCGTGATGATCTCCTTGCTTCCGGTCATATGACTCGTGCATCCTCTATCGATTACCCATTTAGACCCATCGAAAGCATAGCCCTGCAAGAAAGTTACTTCTTGGTTTTAGGTACCCATTTTTCAATGGGTCCTCTCATGTTAGTGACACGGGTCTTAGGGACCCAAATAGACCAAGGAATGTAACAATCATAAGGACCTACATAACTAGCATAAACATCACCATAATAATCACAATATAACTCAAAGTTAGGATTGTTAGCCCCTGCAAAACCATCATAATTAGACTTGTCATTGGTGATGTTGCTAGTCTTTGGTTGAGCAGTCTTGCTCTTCTTCTTCTTCTCTTATTGTTTTTCTTGTTCTTTGTCTTGGGAATGTAACCAAGACCATCTTTTCTATTGTTTGTCCTTTGCTTGCTTAGTATCTCATGAAGAGCTTCTTTACCTTTGTATTGAGAACCTCTTGCAAGATCATCTTTTCCATAAGATGATGTGGAGGTACTTGGCACATCATACAACTTCAATTGAGTTTGGAGCTGATCATGAGACTCATTTAGAGTAGAGTGATCACTCTTCAATGCCTTGTGAGCACTCTCAAGTTTATCAAACTTCTCCGAGAGTCTAGCATGAGCAGCCCCAAATTCAATATTTTCTTTCTTTAGTTTCTTTACCTAGGTAAGAGAATTGTCATGTTCTTTGATGAGCTGAGCCACAACTTCTTCATGTGAATCCTCAATGGATTTGAGTCTCTCTTCCAAAGATACTCGAGCTTCCTCTTCTTCTTCCAAAGCATTCTTCAAAGAAGCTATCTCCAAGGCATCTTCTCTTTCAATTCTGCCCTTTTCTTCAAGAAGATCTTCGGCTTGAGCAAGTTGACTCATAAGAGCATCAAAATGAAGTTTGTGCTCACCTTGAAGGTTAGTGAAAAAGGTGTCGAAAGCAATAACTTCTTCTTTCATTTTAAGACTATCATGATCATCCATATCCAAATTTATGTTAGTCTTAGGAAATGTAGAGCTAGAACTTGATACCTCGGACCCTCTTGCCATAAGGCAAGTGGCGTTGTTGTTGATGACGTTCTCGTTTGGCGAGTCGAAGAGAGATGATGGAGTCGACGTGGTGGCTATATCAGCCACCTCACGAGAACTATCTTCATCCTCTTCATCTTCACTTGCAGAGGAGTATTCTTCTTGTGCCACTAAGACGATCTTAGGTTGCTCCTTGTAGGGGCCATTCTTTTTGATAAATGGCTTCTTCTTAGGTGCCTTGGATTTTTCTTTAAGAATGAGCCTGCCACCATTGTCTTCTCTATTTTGATAAGGACACTCAGCTACAAAGTGCAGCCTATCTCCACAATTGTAGCATGTTCTCAGTTTTGGGCCACTTTCTCTTCTTCCACTCGACCCATTCTTGCGCTCGAGTTCTGACTTGGCCTTGGCAGGATCCTTCCAAAAGTTCCTTGTGTAAAACGCCATGTACTCACCATGAGCACATTTGACTTCATCGGGGCAGTCCATGGAGGCCCCCCTCAAAAGCTCTTTCATCCTCATCTTGCTCAACAACATTATCTTTTAGAGCAACATTGACTCCCTTTTGCATTCCAATGGCACGGGCCCGGGAATCTTCAGCGTTCTTTGCGGCAACTTTGAATGATGCCATTTGTTGCATGAATTCATTGGATGTCATTTGATGGTAGTTGTGTCTACCTTGCAAGCTCTTCAAATCCGTTGGCTCGAAAGGCATTAAGTCACTCACATATTTTCTTTTTATCCATGCATCATCAATGTGGGTGGCTCCATGCTTTCTAAATGTTGTTGCAATGCCCTTGAGTCTTCTATACATGTCTTCATGGTTTTCACCATCCAACATGTAGAATCCTTCAGCTTCATTACTAAGGGCATCATACCTATTCCTTCTCATGCTTTCATTCCCAATAAAGAGATCGGTGAGGGTATCCCAACCTTCTTTAGCTGTGTTGAGATGTTCAATGTGGGGCATGTCCTTGGGACCCACACCGAGTTGTATCATGTGGAGAGCCGTAGCATTCAATTGGCTATCCACAACTTCTCTTATTGTCAGATTGGAATGATCTCCAATATGAAGACTCTCTTCAATAATCCTCCAAAGTTCAATTGAGGAGCTGCAAACATGAGACTTCATTAAGAACTGCCATTGATTAAAAGAGGATGCAGTAAGCTTGGGTGGATCACCCCTATTGTTTATATGAGGATGAGGGATAGGTGGATTGGGGGAATATACGTGACGAACCTCACTATATTCCTCCTTACCACTTCCCTTCTTGGAGGTGGAACCATTATGTTTTTCACCTACCACTTCATCATCCTTGGATCCGGTGTTAGCCTTATCCTTGGATGATGGTGTGGCGGCCTCAGAGGAGGATGGAGATGGGGCTATGGATGATGTGAGACGAGCAATCATTTGATTCATCTCCTCCATCTTGGCCTCAAAGGATTTCAACAAGGTTGTTTCCAGCGTCTTGAGGTCATCCATTGTGACCTTATCCACAGCCTCATCCCCATCTCCCTTGGTACCCATACTTCTCTTAGGCGGTTAAGCCCGAATAAAGAGCCGGGACTCTGATACCAATTGAAATGGATCGTACGGGCACCTAGAGGGGGGGGGGGGTGAATAGGTGCTACTTCAAATTTTAAAGCTTTTTCAATTTTAGGCTTAACACAAAGGGTAAATTCTCTAGATAAATTATTAGGTGGAATTTCCCTATATGCAAACCTATCTACTAGCGAGTAAAGAGCGAGTGGAAGAGGAACGGGTGAACCGTAGTGAAGCACACGGAGACACAGAATTTGTTTGACCACAGTTCCTTCCTTGTTAAGGGAAGTACGTCTGAGCTGGAGGGGTGGGCGGTACTAAGACCACCACGCCACAATAGGCCTCACCCTGTTCTCCGATGGATCCCGCCACCAAAGGCCTGATCCACCTTTCCACTATAGGGACCCTTTGAGGCGGGTACCGGTGCCTTTACACAACTAGCGGGGCACAACTCCACAATCAACTTGGAGGCTCCCGTAATGACAACAAGCTGCCACAAGAATAAGTTATCAATAACAAAGAACAAGATCTAGATATTGACAAGAATACTAGATCAGGGATTTATCCAAATGAATGGAGAGGAGTTGATGCGCTTGATTCGTGATGACGATGAAGATTCTCTCCTCCTTCAATTCCCCCAAAGATCGAAGCTTTAGGGTGGTTGAAGTGGGAGATCTAGGATCGGAGCTCTTGCACAGTGTCAGAATAATTTCGAGTGAATCAAGAGATCTGAATGTTGGGGAAGGAAGGATATTTATACCCCTTCCAAAACCAAGCCGTTGGAGTCTTTGGGGGCCGGATTATCCGGCCCAAGTGAGGGCTGGATTATCCGGCCTGGGGAAAACTCCGCCCCAGACTCGGATTATCCGGCAGATAATCCGCCCCCTCTCTGAGTGTCGCGCCGAGCGTGCCCTTGATCGCCTTCTAGGGGCCGGATTATCCGGCCCCATGTGAAGGCCGGATTATCCGTCCTAGGGAGGAAAACCCCCCCAGTTCAGATTTTCCGGGAGAAAATCCGACCAGACTCCGAGCGACGCACCTTGGCAGGCTTTGGTCAAATTCTGGGGGCCGGATTATCCGGCCCATGCAAAAGCCGGATTATCCGGCCTGGGGAAGAAAAACCGCCCCTGATTGGATTTTCCGGGAGATAATCCGACTAGACTCCGAGCGACGCGCCTTGGCAGCCTTTGATCAATGAGGTAGGCCGGATTATCCGGCCCTTGGTGGGGCAGATAATCCCCCCCCCAAACTCCTGCACACTTAGCACACATGATAAAACTCCACAGTATTGTTATCTAACACACAAAACACAGGAAAACATGAAATGTTCTTTCAGGTGGCCCGCTGGACGTTCGACTTCTTGGATGACACGACGAAGTATAGATAGAAACTTAAAGGGAAAACCCTAACTTGTAACCGACTCGATCTGCTACCCCGAGACCTCGTATCCCTATATAAAGGCTAGGAGGGGGCGGCGAGGAGGACCAACACATACACCCCAGCATACGCACCGCCAGATTGCATCTGCGCACCATTATAATCTTCGACTCCCTCATAATCAAGAGCAGACAAGCAGGAGTAGGGTCCTCTATGAGGCCTGAACCTGGCTAAACCTCGTGTCACCTGTGTGCTTGTTTGCTAGCCGATCGATGCCTCCAGCACTCCCCACTTCCTCGAACCTAAGTCCATCAACGATGGGCATTGATGAGTTAACCCCTCGTCAATTGGATATAAAACCACTTCTCCCTCCATCCCTGGACGAACTCAGAGCTCTTGAGGGAGAAGTATTGGACAGTCGTGTCCACATGGATACCACAGCCTCCGATATCGTAGACTACAGACCCAGAACCGGACTGCCTTTTCAGCTTGAAGAGATTTTTGAAGAGGCCAAAGTGCGACTCGATTCCAAGCCAACACTCGCAGAGAGTGATATAACACACAATGTACAGAATAGAATTTGGGGTTAGCTAATGCAGCTAGAGCCCGTAAAAATAGAGTAACCCTCGCACAAACTTGTGGAGGGGGAGAGAAAGGCCCCGAAGGACAAAGGCAAGGAACATCACCCGAAATCCAGCAGGGAGATCGGGGATTACCTCTAGGCCGGGCACCTTACAGGCTTTGGCATCAACAGGAAGAAGACCGTCCTGGCGGTGCTGCTCGAGCTCATGTTCCTTGATGGCGGTGTGCCGCCACGAGCCGTTGGTGACGCGCATCCCCACGCCCTTCTTCTGTCCGGCTGCAGCCGTGGTGCTAGAACCAGCGGCGGCATTGCCCTTCTTCTTGGTCGCAGCAGAGACAACGGTAGATCCAAATGCAGCCGCACTTTTCTTCTTCCCCATTTTCCGTTGGCGGTGGGAGCGAAGGAAGTAACTAGGGAAGGTTTTGAGTTCGTCCAGTGCAACGGCGTGGGCAGGACCAGCAGAGCAGCATCGGGCAATGAGAGAAGCGCAAGGAGGAAGATGATGAACTATGGGGAATTTACCGCACATGAATCCCAACTTAACCTCAAAGGCAGATGCAATCCAACGGCCAGAAGCACACCAGCCAAACGCGTGGTGCAAATCAAGGCAGACACGTGGAAAACGAAACGCTGAACTGTCCACGCACTTTCTCCAGTACGCATGAAAATCGAGGAGACGCAGTTAAAACAAAGATTACGCATGCCTGGTCAAATCTCAGTCAGAGATGGGGCCCCACTTTTGTCACGTCCCGTCAATACCGCTTTGGCGGGAAAATGAGATCATCTAATCGTTAGCACTGACGTCATCTGCTTCAGCAGAGGATACACTTGACTACTTTAGTCCTTGCTTGACTCTGTGAGTCGACCAAGCAATCGGGGGCTACTCCTAACAGGAGCGCTGGCTGCGCATCCGAAGAATTTCATGGGGACAGAACAGCCTTCATTAAAGCATTACTTCTCTTTGACTCAACACTTAAATTATTTTACTCAAGATTTACTCCCATAGGGAGCAGGGATGCATCCAAAATTGAAGCATATTTACCTCCTGTTTTTGCATAAATAGAGTAGGGATTTTTGTATTTCACTGCGCATACGCACGCTATTTCGTTCTTGTTTCAACAAGATCCCAAATCACGGAGTCATAGATGAACATATCAATTAGAGCCATCATATTGTGTAATTATATGATATTTCTAAGTGATAAAAGCTATTTTATGAATTTACCTTTACACCTGGAAGAATAACAAACAAGGAGGAGGCACCTGTATCGATAACGACCACTGGTACGGGCGGAGCCCACCCGTATCGTCTGCCCGTACCAGGTGCCATCGGGACTGCCTCATCAAATATTTTCTCCTGGCAAAGACGAGAGAGAGATCTGAAATTCATAGCCACTAGAAACCATGAAACACCACATTCAAAAGGTATCTGAAGGAGGAACTTGGTTGGGGAAAAATCCCAGCTGCTTCGTGGATCATTGGAGGACAACGCATCATCCCCTTCACCATCAACCGCTGCATCTTCATCACCACCATTACTCCATCTTTCATCTATTAGATCTCTTTGTAATTCCAGATCCAATTGTGGTTTGCATTAGATCTACACTCGTACTTTAATCCATCCATTTGATTATGATGATGTTGTTGATTGCTTCCATGAGTAAGTAGTTCCTTTGTTCTTGGGGAGATGGAGAAACCATAGCACCACTATGAACTTGTAATAAAGATGATATATTCTTGTGTCCATATGACTTGCTTGTCTATGATATATTTATGAATTGTGTTTAATTTCTCTCTTTAGATGATATGTGAAGTCGACCACATATCATTTTCCTTCGGGACTAAAGGGAGGAAGAAACCCTTTGGACGTGTTGTGGAAGCGTTCCCGGAGTGCCCCGTGACAGATTGGCGTCGGCTCGTAACCCATACGGTCAAAGGGGGATTAAGAGGGACTCACTAAGCTAATTACGATATCCATGGTGAATCCCTTAATTGCGGTGGCCTGCTATGGGTGATTGCTCTCAGGCATTGAAGTGGTTATTTAGAGGTGACCTCACACTTGGCTCAACAAAGTGGCTTCCTATGAGCCTTGTTGTGAACATCTTATTATGGGGCTCTCTCCACACATATCATAACATACGAAGTATGTTATCTTGATTACATATAATAATAGTACTATGCTAGTGGTGTATCCTACGTCCCCGAGAACATTTTAGCCCTATTGAGTTCAACCACGCTTTCATACAATCTCGTTACTTGTTTTCTTTTATTTGTTTTAATTACTTTTTCTGCAAACAACCATAAAAAATTCAAACACCCTTTTCTTGGAATCAAAGACAACTTACAAGTATTCTTTGGTAAATATTAACGAGGGGCATAAAGGCCTTTACCAATAGCTCTCTGTGGGTTTGATATCTTTACTTCGAAACTAGCTACAATTGATCTGTGCACTTGTAGTGATCAAGCTTTTTTATGGCGCTATTGCTGGGGAGCTAAGAACTTTTGGTCTTTGTCCTTAGTTACTCATTATTCTACTATAGTTGTTTACTAGTTTCAGGTAAACACCATGGCCACACTCAAACTGATTAATCAGATCGATGCTACTCAATACCTTGGGAGATTCAATAGAGGATTAGTGAAAGAATTCCTGAGTGGGAGCGAACCAGAGTATGAGGTTAACCCTCAATTTATCACTATTATTAAAGAATTTTTTTTTGCAAGAGATGATCCTGATGAGGATCCTTATAATCATTTAATGCACTTTACCGAGCTATGTTGTACTCTGAAATTGAGAGGCTATTCTGATGATGACTTAAAACTTAAACTGTTTAGCCAATCTCTAACCAACACTTCTTTGGCTTGGTATAGAATTTGCCTTGTAGAGAAAAAATTGATACCTGGGAAAATCTTAAAATGGAATTTGTGTCTCGTTTCTTTCCCAAGGTGAACATTGCTGAGGTAAGAAGGGAAATTACAAACTTCAAAAACTCCCAGGTGAAGGTTTGGTAAGAGCCTACAAAAGGTATAAGTCTCTACTTCACAAATGTCCCCATTATGATTTACCAGAATGGTATGTGCTATATATTTTTATGGAGGACTTAATCAAGAAACTAAACATGAGCTTGACACGAATTCAGGAGGTTCTTTCATGAAGTTAACTATAATAAAAGCTTGGGAACTTTTAGAACGCATTCGCCGTAATAGAGAAACATGGGGATTTGATATAGGAGGTGAAGGAGGTATAGAAATTGAATATGATTATCTCAATGCTTATAAAGACTCCAGTAAGGTAAAAGAAACTGCTAATGAACTGCAACTTGATGATGATATTGTCTTGCAAATCCTTCAGTCTTTTACAGAACATATTGAAGCTCCAAAGAAGGACTGGCTTCATTATACTTCGCCACCTGAGCCAGTCGATGAAGAAGAAACAATAATTATGTCCCCTATCGAGCCAATGAGGGAGGTGCCTTCATATGTTGAACCCCTTCTTTTTCCAAGGACGGTGAGAAAACACATGATGACTCAGCAACTTGAGGATCAACACAAAGAGGAAGAATTATTTCTCAAGGAGCTGGAAGAAGGAACACTAATAAGGAAAACCAAGGAGGGAAGTGAACAAGAGGCAGAGGCATCAATAAAATAAGATATTCTAACCATGTTTGCACATTGCAACATGATTGAGCTATATTCCAAAGCCTCGCAATTTGTTGAAGGAAAGGTAAAAGCCAAAGACACTAGTAGAAAAAGGGTCTTTGGTCCAGCACCCAAATGCCATCAGTCCCGGTTCAGCTCGTAAATCGGGACCAATGCCAGGCACCGGTCCCGGTTCATGCCGTCTGGACATTGGCCTCGGTTCATCTCTAAGCAAACAAAGTGGATAATTTTATGTTGTGTCCCTGCGTCGACTGTCGGAACATGGCGGAGCACTCTGCCCCGAGAATCCTTCAAAGACATCTACTTCAGAGATGTTTCATGCCTGGATATTATTGTTGGTCCATGCACGGAAAAGAGGGGTTAGGCTGGAAGAAAATGAAGAAGAGGAGGATGATGACAGCTATCCTATGTCCCCTGAAGAATACAGTGATACTACAATGGAAGATAATGAAGAAGAGGGAGGCAGCAATGAAGAAGAACAACGGGCATCGGATGAGCCTGCTGATGGTCTTGGTCGGGTCATTTCTGATGCAAAGCAACAATGCGATACAAAAAGGGAGAAGCTTAAGTTGGAATCCATGCAAAAGGATCACAAAAAGTTGTTGTACCCAAATTGCAAAGATGGTAGCACAAAGCTCGGTACCACACTTGAACTGCTGAAATGGAAGGCAGAGACTAGTTTATCTGACAAGGGATTTGAGAAGTTACTAAAAATAATGAAGCCGAAGCTTCCAAAGGATAACGAGCTGCCCGAGACAATGTACGAAGCAAAGAAGACTATCTACCCTCTAGGATTAGATGTGGAGAAGATACATGCATGCATTAATGACTGCATCCTGTACCACGGTGATAAGTACGAGAATATGGATAAATGCTCGGTATGCACTGCATGACGGTACAAGATCAGACAAGATGACCCTAGTTATGTTGAGGGTGATGACGAGCCCCCAGGAAGAGGGTTCCTGCTAAGGTTATGTGGTATGCTCCTATAATACCACGGTTGAAACGTTTGTTCAGAAACAAAGAGCATGCTAGGTTGTTGCGATGGCACAAAGAAGAGCGTAAGAAAGACAGGAAACTGAGACACCCCACCGATGGGTCGCAGTGGAGAAACATCAAGAGAAAGTACTCAAACTTTGTAGGTGACACGAGGAACTTATTGTTTGGTCTAAGTACAGACGACATGAATCCTTTTGGGGAGCAAAGCTGCAGTCACAGCACCTAGCCAGTGACTATGTATCCACAACCTTCCTCCTTGGTTGTGCATGAAGCGAAAGTTCATTATGATGCTAGTGCTCATCCAAGGACCGAAGCAACTCGGCGACGACATTGATGTGTACGTAAGGCCATTAGTCGATGAACTTTTGCAGTTGTGGGCAGAACCAGGTGTAAAGGTGTGGGATGAGCACAAACAGGATCCATTTGACCTACGAGCATTGTTGTTCGTAACCATCAATGATTGGCCTGCTCTTAGTAACATTTCAGGATAGTCAAACAAGGGATACAATGCATGCACGTATTGTTTAGATAAGACCGAAGGTACATATTTGGATAAATGTAAGAAGGTTGTGTACCTGGGGTGTCATAAATTTCTTCCGACCAATCATCAAGTAAGAAATAAAGGCAAGCATTTCAACGGTGAGGCAGATTAACGGAAGAAGCCTATGTTGGGGTACGCAGAGAAAAACAAAACTTTTTCCTACGCGGTGATCCCAAGATCTAGCTAAGGTATTAGGCCACGAGAATTACCACTAGACGCACGGTTGCGGAATCGATGAAGCATGTCGCTTGATGCAGTGCAGTCCTCACGATCCTCGAAGTGCTGAACGTACAACACCTCCGCCAGTATCCACACGTACAAGGAGGAGCGTCGGCGATGGACTGCTAGGTCCAGTACGGCGGCGACACGACTAGACTAGACTGGAGCTAGGGTTTCCAACACATGGAATGACCTAACCGTGTGCTCTAAGCAACTGCTCCCCAGCTTATAAAGGGAGTGAAAGTGGGCTCCACTCACTTGTGGCCCATTCACTAAAAGGCTTATATTAGTCACTGCGACTCCAACTCACGGACTCTATCCGTTTCCTTTTTGGGTCCAACCCAAATATGCTCTCGCTCTTAAGTGTGTGACCCGATAGGCTCATGGTGACCCGGACACGATCCGAGTCTCACTCGTGATCGATCAGTTGGTAACGGCTCCTAGCAGAACGTGCCAACTCCCAAGTACCAAAGAGTCATGACGACATACCTTCCAATGCGACTTTCGTCTGAGTCCCTTTTGCCTCATGATATACCTTGTCAAACTATAGGCGAATAATCGTCATCCCTTAAATAGTTCGACTCTCTTTCTCGATCTGAGATAAGTGATTCATCCGACTAACTCTTAGTCGATCGCCTCGGTTAACACTTAACCGAGTCACGTATGGCCATGCTTTCCGAATCATATCTTCCGAGAGGGCCTAGAGAGTATCTCTCCAGTCAGAGGGGAAAAATCCCATCTCGGTTATTTACATCACGCAGCTTGATTCTCAGTCGACCCGAACTCCGCCTTTATAACTGCCCAGTGACGGAACAACGTTTGACATAACCTAAGTCGGTGATCCTCAACTCGTATTGTGCAATAACCTTAGGTCTAAGGATTACATTGATTGAGATATACAAATGACGACTTATTCGTTGTATCTCAATATGGGTCAGTCCGACTCACTAAACTCTTTTAGCCGAATCCGTGTAAGTCGGAATATCATCTCTATGCCCATGACAAGTGGAACCGAGTCATCAGCCGACTTTCACATAAGTCTAAGTTGTGTGTCCAGCACAACCTCAACGACCAAGGACAATCAGTATAAACAACATGAATATAGTTCCACAATCGAATCACATATTCAATGTTATATATCAGTAGTTCATACATGGACAATAACTTTATGAATACATTGGAAATAACATCATACATGATTGCCTCTAGGGCATATTCCCAACAGTCTCCCACTTGCACTAGAGTCAATCATCCGACATCACATGTCTAGGCATTTAATGCCCATAGCTCTCAGGTGCGCCTCATGCTTCGGCTGTGGAAGTGGCTTTGTCAATGGATCTGCAATGTTTGCATCCGTGTGTACCTTGCATAACTTGATATCACCTTGATCCACGAACTGGGGAATAAGGTGGTACCGCATGAGTATATGTTTGTTCTTCTGGTGTTGTCTAGGTTCCTTGGCTTGTGAAATAGCACCATTGTTGTCACAATACATGTCTAACGGATTGGACGAGCCCTGAACCACACCAAGATCCATGAGGAAATTCCTCATCCAAATGGCTTCCTTTGCCACCTCTAAGGCAGCAATATACTCAGCCTCTGTCGTAGACGCAGACACCGTCTCTTGCTTGGAACTCTTCCAGCTCACAAGCCCTCCGTTTATCACAAACACATATCCGGATTGCGAACGAGAATCATCCGAGTCAGTGAGATAACTCGCATCCGTGTAACCCCTTACACTGAGTTCATCCTCACCTCCATAAACCAGGAACATATCCTTAGTCCTTCTCAAGTACTTGACGATATTTTTAGCCGCTGCCTAGTCGATTTCTCCAGGGTCAGCCTGGTACCTGCTCACAACACTTAGAGCATAGGAAACATCCGGCCTAGTACAAATCATAGCATACATTATGGATCCGACTACAGAAGCATACGGAATCGCACTCATCCGACTTCGCTCATCAGTTGTCGAAGGACACTGAGTCTTGCTAAGTTTTACGCCATGGGATATCGGTAAGAACCCCTTCTTAGACGATTCCATGTTGAACTTCTTCAACACTTTGTCTAAGTATGCACTCTGACTCAATCCAATGAGCCGCCTTGATCTATCTCTATAGATCCGGATTCCTAGTATGTAAGTCGCCTCACCCAAGTCTTTCATCGAAAAACTCTTTTCCAATGATTCCTTGGTCTCTTGCAACATCTGGACATCATTTCCAATCAGTAATATGTCATCCACATATAAGATCGGAAAGTTTACTTTGCTCCCACTAAACTTCTTGTATAAACAAGAATCATGATCACTCTTGATGAAGCCAAACGATTTGACTACCTCATCAAAGCGAATGTTCCAACTCCGAGATGCTTCCTTCAACCCATAAATGGATTTCCGAAGTTTGCATACCTTGTCAGCATTAGCCGGATCGACAAAACCCTTGGGCTGTATCATATACACATCCTCGGTTAAATTTCCATTAAGGAAAGCCGTCTTGACATCCATCTACCATATCTCATAGTTGAAATAGGCTGCTATAGCTAACATGATCCGAACTGATTTAAGAATCACCACGGGAGAGAAAGTCTCATCGTAGTCAACTCCTTGAACTTGCCGAAACCCCTTCGCGACAAGCTGTGCCTTATAGATTGAAACATTTCCATCCATATCAGTTTTCCTCTTAAAGACCCATTTGCACTCGACATGTCTTGCACCATCTGGCAGATCAACCAAGTTCCAAACTTGATTTTCATCCATGGACTTTAAATCGGATCTCATGGATCCAAGCCATGACTCAGAATCAGAACCCACCATCGCTTCCGAATAAGTTGGCGGCTCATCACTATCTAACAGTAACACATCACGATCACTTTGCAATCTGGCTGATCTTCACAGTGTTGGTGCTGTTTCCGGCTCAGGTACCACGACCGGCTCAACCTCCAAGGCTTTTGCCGACTCGCTACTGGCCGGTACCTCTCGAATTTCTTCGAGTTGCACCATGCTCCCACTGACTCCCCGACCGAGAAACTCTTTCTCAAGGAAGACACCGTTCCGAGCAACAAACACTTTGCCATCTTCTCGGTTGTAGAAGTAGTAACCCAAGGTTTCCCTCGGATATCCTACGAAAATGCACTTATCCAACTTAGCTGTAAGCTTGTCTGACTGAAGTCGCTTGACAAAAGCTTCAAAACCCCAAATCTTAAGAAAAGATAAACTCGGCTTCTTGCCAGTCCACATCTCATGCGGTGTCTTCTCTACCGACTTTGATGGTACTCTGTTTAGTGTGAACGCTGCAGTTTCTAGACAATAACCCCAAAATGATAAAGGCAGATCTGTCCGACTCATCATTGATCGTACCATGTCCAACAAGGTCCGATTTCTCCTTTCTGACACACCGTTTCTCTACGGCATTCCTGGAGGAATGAGCTAGGGAACTATTCCACAACTCTTCAGATGGTCATCAAACTCATGGATCATGTACTCGCCTCCTCGGTCTGACCGAAGAAACTTTATTTTCTTGCCGGTTGATTCTGTACCTCATTCTAGAATTCCTTGAACTTTTCAAAGGCGTCCGATTTATGTTTCATCAAGTAGATATATCCATACCTACTCAAATCATCAGTGAATGTAATGAAGTACTGATAACCACCTCTGGCTGTCGTGCTCATCGGGCCACATACATCACTATGTACTAGTCCCAATAAGTCTGACGCCCTTTCACAACTCTTTGCAAAAGGTGTCTTGGTCATCTTGCCGAGAAGGTAGGATTCACATGTCTCGAATGACTCCAAGTCGAACAAAGTTAGGAGTCCATCATCATGGAGCTTCTTTATGCGTTTCCAGCTTATATGACCAAGCCAACAATGCCAAAAGTAAGTCATATTCAGATCATTTGGTTTCAACCTTTTCACATTTATGTTATAGATAGATTCACCTTCAAGATCCAAAATAAATAACCTGTCCTGGACAGGTGCAAAGCCGTGAAACATATTATTCAAATATAAAGAACAATCATTATTGTAACATCCCAATTTCTGCAATCCTGATTAGTTGTCCAGAATGCAAAAATCAGGGGGAACAAAACCTTTTTCTTGTTGAGTACTAAAGTGTTTGCTTGTTGTTTGGATATGCTATGCCTATGATTGTGTATTAGATGATATACTCCTTACCTAAACACCAGTTGACCAACGCTACTTCCCAAAACAGTCTTGGCTTAATTTTCCATATTCTCAAATGATCTGGCATTTCAAAACATGAGCGAAGATACCTATGAAACCAAAACTATTTTATTAGCTTCTATTGATAAAACTATGGAGAGCTATATAACATAATCTCCTTATGTTTTCAAGACAGAACCTTCAACTACTCTTACCTCTAGGATCTCCAAAACCTTTTTGTAAGATTTTGAGTTTAACTCTTGGTAGAGATACCAAGGACCTTACCTTGTTCAAACTTAAACTATTTTCAAAATACCCATCCATACCTCAAGCTAAGTTTGGTGGTAACCCCAGTAGTAGTTGATTTGTTTGTAAGATGAGTTACCTTAATCTGCTGTTTGAATTGTCTGCTTAGGAGATAGTATGAGCTACTCTAGGAGATCATCACTAGGATCAAGATGTCTCCAACTCATCCCACACTAAGCAAGAATGCAAAGCAAGCTCAAATCTCCAGCCACCAGGTGATCCTCAAAAATCCTTACCCAGATCATTTCTGTAGTGATCCATTCTAGAAGCTTCAAAGTTAATGAAGCCCAATATCAAGCCTGGATCCCTTCTACTCAATCTACTCTTCAATATAATCCATTTGATGATGCTTGGGTACTTTGCAACCCATCAAAATCATCTCCACCAACATTCTAGTCAAAAACCCTAAATCTGCCAAATTTGACTAAGTCTGGAAACTGTTTCAACATCACCTTTTTGAATGCCTCTCTTTCTCAACCCTTGTGAATTTTTGGTAATGCACTTGGACCATATTGTTAACCATACTAATTACTACCAAGGACCACTCTTGCCCTTGGTTATAGCACCTTCCAACCCACTTATTCTTGATGGTTTTGCAGGCAAGAAAATAACTTTTCCTTCAAATCTAGTCAACATGCCTACTTTGATAGAAGCTCACACCACCATCCAACCTTCTATGGACCAAATCTTTGCATGATTGTGTTCTACTCATATAGATCTATCATTACCTACTTCACTTGTCCCAATTGGATCCTTGAGATGTTTAAACCCACAAGGTTTTGAAGGCTAGTGGATAATCTGTCTTGGCAGGCTTATTTTGTTCAAAGTTTGAAAGCTTGTCTTGGTGAACTCAAACCAGATCAAGATCAAAACTCTGTACCATGTTGATCTACATCACTTGGTCTATCCATCCATATATCCCATGCCCCAAGGGGAGCCCTGAGCTCCAAGACCCAACAAGGTTTTGGTGGTATGAAAACAATCTTAACCAAGATCCTTAAATCTCAAGTTTTCACCAAAATCAACTTGGACTCTCCCATCCCAAGGTTGAAAATGCTTTCAACACCTTGTATACATCATCTACCTTGGTCATCAAGATTTATAAAATATTATCCATAATTATTAGGGCTCCAAATCTAATGACTCTCTTTTAGTCAAAATCTCCAAAACTTCTCCCATAAAGGAAAGTTTGGTTTTTACCAAAGAACTTCCCCAACTCTTGGCTCAATTGAGATCCACATATCCTACCCCATCTTCCCACTTCAAAAATAAATATTTTTGAAGAGTTTTATTATTTCTTTTTGCCTATTTTCTTAAATGGCTGAAATGGAATAATAAATGTTTTAAATACTTTTAAACCCCAATAAATCTTGGGAAAATTCCCCTAAGTGTGTATTCACATTTGGGATCATCCCACATCAAAAACTCCACCTGTCCAGTGTAAATTTATCAAATGATCCCCTAGAAACTACTTCTGTACTTATTGAGTAAATGGATTTAAGTGGACTTTAAATCCTCTGAAAAATCCCAAATAAATCCTGGAAGTATATCTTGACCTCATCTATCTACTAGTACCATTTTACCTCCTTGTCCTATGCAAAATTTTGAACTTCCCTCACAAGCACATATTTACTCAATTTGGCAAACCTAGCTAGTTTTGAGCTAAATCAATATAAAACCACCACCAATCTTGCAAAGTAATGCACCACAA
Source organism: Avena sativa (assembly GCA_916181665.1). Taxonomy (NCBI): domain Eukaryota; kingdom Viridiplantae; phylum Streptophyta; class Magnoliopsida; order Poales; family Poaceae; genus Avena; species Avena sativa. The sequence continues at coordinate 431,980,151 of OV702286.1, read as the reverse complement.
CAACTCCACCTCCCCTGGTCGTGCCCACACTGTAGCAACACTGTAGCATCACTGTAGAAACTTCCACCTCCTATCTCTAGTGCTTGTCCATGATGGAGACACAAGCCAACCCCTCTTTTTCCTTGCCATCAAAGCTTTGCAACAGCTGCCCCTGCTCCTCTCTGACCTGCCCACGACCAGAACCACCCCTCCACCGCCCCAGAAAACTCTCCCCTGGTTTCACCTCCCTCCTCCACAAGCTCCATGGTACCCTCTCTTCCACTCTCCCTCCCTCTGCATGAGTCGCCTTTGAGACCCCCCTGATCTCCTGAATCTAACTTTGCTCCCCTCTTGTCCTAGGACCTCCCCAGGACGCTGCTCCGGCGAGCTCCGACGAGCTCGCTTCCGGTGTTTTCGTGCAAGTCGGATTCTGTCGCGGAAAACCACCCTGCCGCCCCTCCCTAGAGTCCCCGCGACGCACCACATCCGCTCCACCCCCCCCGCCTCCGGCGTGGCCTCAGGTGAGCTCCCTGCCGACCCCCGACGCCGTTTAGGGTTTCCACCCGGCGACGCTCTGTTCTGCGAGGATGACGGCCAGGCGCCGTCGATCTCCCTTCGATCCGACGGTCAGCATCCGCGCATACTGTTTCGGCCGCTGGCGCCTGCTAACGGGCAGGCCCCGCCTTCCAGGCCATTTAAACCTCCCTCCCGTGCACAGAGGCACCCGGGTGGGCCGAATCCTCCTCCTCGTCCCAACTCGCTTGCAGCTCTGGCCCACCGCACCCTCTGTTCTTTTTTTATTAGATCTGTTAATCCAGAAATTTGACTCATTAGATTAAATCAATTTGAAAATGGAAACCAGTTCCAATTGCCTAGATCTAAATTTCCTAGGGTTACTGAAGGTTCACACCATCATGCAGTACCCTTGTCTGCCTCAAATATTGCCCATATTAGTTATACTAAATCTGCTACAAAAATGTATCATTTTCTACCAAGAAAATCCCCCTGTGAGTTTCACAACTCCAAATGGGGTAAACCCAAGTGCCCCTGGTAGGTACTACCTGTACCTATCTCATGTCTTTTGTCCCTTGCCAAGGTGAACAATAGTTTGGCCCTGGTAAAAATAACAAAAACCATTAGTTTCTGACCTTAGAAATTTCTCTAGGTCAAACCAACAGAGGTATTGACCCACTTCCAACTCCCTTTGATGAAGGACACTATGATCCACCAAAATCCAGGAGATCAAATTTTATGGAGGCCCTGTCCAATTTTGGTGAATTAATCATCTCTTCCTAGGGTAATTCCAGTAGAAAAAGCACTACAGAAGTTTTACAACTCCAAATTGGGTGATTCCAAATTCTACAGAAAGGTATTCTAAATACCTACACTGTGTCTATGGAATCAAACTAAAACCTTCTGTAGATTAAATCTGCTGAAAAAGACAAGTTGTGTACAGAACTGCCTTTGGGAATTTCCTGAGGGCATTCTGGTAATTTTCTTGACCTGATTCCAACTCTCAGTGATCAATTACATCAAACCCTACTGAACCATCCAAGGGAATAATTTTTGGAGCTCCAGAACTCTTCTGGTGAATTATTCCCTAATACTAGAGTTATTTCACTAGAAAAATCATAACTAAATAAAGAAAAGTGATAAAATAGTGAGATCACTTTGTTAGTTTCACTTTATCAATACCTATCTGCTGGTATCATGTTCTTACACTCGTACCATACAGAATATGGTCTTGCTTCAAAATCCATCTCCTAGGTAGTTTCTAGACTATAAATCCGAAGGGATATTCATTCCCTTCTCCAAGGCCATCTCAATCTCCTTTTTCCAATCCTCTCAAAACCATCTGAATCTTAATCTGGTACTATTCATTGTTTGTTGTATTGTAATGGTGCTTGTTTGTCTGGTATTGATTGTGGCTTTGTTTGCTTGCATGTGTTGTTAGGACGATGATAGTTGCGATGAAATTGGAGAACAAAAGAAGTGGTATTTATTATTTTGATATTGGTATTCTGGGGTATCTAAAGAAGAAGTCCAGGGACAATTATGCCATACTATTGATCTCAGGCAAGCCACCTTCTTTCTCATAAGCCTTGCCCTACTATTTTACTTATGCATGTTTTATCTACTGCTTATTAAAAACTGCGTTATTTTGCTATATATTGATGTATATATATATATGGTAGTGGTTTGGATCCTCCAAACCCTTACTCAATGGTACTACTAAGTACAACCCTCTTGATGATACCTATTTGCCCGTAGTGGAATATATGGTGTATTACACCATACCCCTTTGGAGACCCGATTTAGCCGAAGCAAAGCTGAGGATGGAAAGACCCCGGAAAAAGGTTTACCAAATGTTTTGATGATAAAAATGTTTTATGATAAAACCTTGGTGAGGTGGGACCTCCCAAGAGTTGATGAGAAAGAAAAAAGTTTTGTTTTACAAAATGCTGGGGGAAAAACCGGAGGTAGAAGGTTTACGAAAATGCACCTGGTTCTTTGCAGTCTAGCTATAACAACTTAACCCTGTGCAACCACATTACTCTGGTATGGGACAGGGCTGGATTTGATGTTTGTCTACCCTAGTATAAGCTGCCTTGCAACAACTACAAGGGACCAAAAATCCCTGGAGGGTGGGCCTTCTCACGTAAGGGTCTATGTGGGACATCGACCTAGAGAAGGAATGAAGGGTCGGCAGGCCTACACGCGTTACTATGAGCCCCTCATTGAAAGCACAGCTGGGAGGTGTTCCGGTTGGTCCTCGCCCGACGTCCCGGTGTGGAGGGGATTAACACTCATAGGGTAGGCACTTATACTGGAGTGGACTTACGGAGAGTCTTGATCGGTTACTCAACCCACGATCGGTGAAGATCAGGGTAGGGTACCCGGATGGTGTGGGTAAAGTGCGCAACCTCTGCAGAGTGTAGGTACATGAATATATAGTTCCACAATCGAATCACATATTCAATGATATATATCAGTAGTTCATACATGGACAATAACTTTATGAATACATTGGAAATAACATCATACATGATTGCCTCTAGGGCATATTCCTAACAGCCTAAGCTCCCTAAAGGTGCTGATGTATTTGGTATGGTGAAGGACCTAGAAGTAATCTTTGGAAAGGGTCTTGGCGGTCAATCTGTTCCAAAAGACCCCATTACCAGACACACGGCCATGTGGAAGAAGAAATCTATATTTTGGGAGCTTGAGTATTGGAAAGACCTAGAGGTCCGTTCTTCAATCGACGTGATACACGTGACGAAGAATCTTTGCGTGAACATGCTAGGCTTCCTGGGCATATATGGGAAGACAAAAGATACACCAGAAGCACAGGAGGACCAACAACGTATCAAAGACCCATACAACAAGCATACTGATAAAGGCCGTCAATACTTAAGCAGCTACACTCTTACCAAAGCAGAGAAGGAAATCTTTTTTGAATGCCTGAGCAGTATCAAGGTCCCAGCTGGCTTCTCTTCAAATATAAAGGGAATAATAAATATGGCAGAGAAAAAATTCTAGAACCTAGAGTCTCATGATTGCCACATGATTATGATGCAGTTGCTTCCAGTTGCATTGAGGGGGCTTCAACCGGAAAATGTTCGAGTACCCATTGTGAAACTATGTCCATTCCTCAATGCAATATCTCAAAAGGTAATCGATCGAGAAAGTCTGGAAAGGCTATAGAAGGATGTGGTCCAATGTCTTGTCAGTTTTGAGTTGGTGTTCTCCTCGTCCTTCTTCAATATTATGACGCATATCTTAGTTCACCTAGTCAAAGAGATTTCCATTCTCGATCCTATATTTCTGCACAATATGTTCCCCTTCGAGAGGTTCATGGGAGTCTTAAATAAATATGTTTATAACCGTGCTAGGCCAGAAGGAAGCATCTCCAAGGGCTATGGAACAGAGGAGGTCATTGGGTTCTGTGTAGACTTTCTTCCTGACCTTAAGCCGATTGGTGTTCTTGAATCACGGTATGAGGGGAGACTGAGTGGAAAAGGCACGCTAGGAATCACGATATTTAGGGATGGGCATTCTTTGAATCAAGCACACTACACAGTTCTACAAAGTTCTACCTTCGTGGCTCCGTATATCGAGGAACACATGAATGTTGTACGCTCCAAGTTCCCTGGGAAGGATGACTACTGGATTAAAGAAAATCACATGGAGACTCTCGGCACTTGGTTGCAATTACATCTCATGAATGACACCACTATTGGAGATCAACTCTACTTGTTGGCCGCGACACCATCTGCGACTGTATTGACTTTCCAAGGGTATGAGATAAATGGGAATACATTTTACACGATTGCCCAAGATAAAAAGAGCACCATCCAAAACAGTGGTGTCCACTTTGATGCAACATGCAAGAATGGGAAAAAGGACACATACTATGGTTACATAGAGGAGATATAGGAACTTGACTATGGACCTACTTTTAAGGTCCCTTTGTTTCGGTGCAGTTGGGTCAACATGAATGGAGAAGGGGTAAAGGTAGACCAGCTGTATGGAATGACGATAGTGGATCTCAAGAATCTTGGTTACAGAGACAAACCATTCGTCCTAGCCAATGATGTGGCTCAGGTTTTTTATGTGAAGGACATGTCCTCTAGATCGAAAAAAGAAAAAATAAGGAAATGAATACATCAGATAATGAGCCTAGGCATCACATAGTTCTTTCAGGTAAAAGAAACATCGCGGGAGTCGAGGACAAGACAGACATGTCAGCAGATTATGATAAGTTTGTTGAAATTCCGCCCTTCATCGTGAAAACTGACCCAAGCATCTCGTTAAGCAAAGAAGATGCTCCATGGTTACGGCCTAAGAAGCGATCGTAGGCAAGGGAACGACATACGCGACGAAGGATTCATACCCTAAACCCTATGTAAATCTATGTAATGTATGAAAACTTTATGTGATGTATGAAAACTTTATATGACACCACACGAAGGTTTCACATTGCTTGGATCATTAAACTTGAAGTGGATCTCTGATGAAATAGCATGTTGTGAACCTATAAATGATTTAAAAAAATCACAAGCATTATATCATGTACTTGTAGTTCAAATCTGGGCACACTCCTACAGATTTGGCAGGAATTTGTCTTTTTCATGAGGGATGGACGGAAAGGTTCCAGATACACCCGTTGTGAAATTGTCCATCTAAGGTGGTCTAGTATTTTTGAAAAATGGGTTGGTACCAATGCCAGACTTTAATTTGGTGGTTGCTTCATAGAACACCCCGATTTCTGCAGCTCAAAAATGGAAATTGGCTATTTTATGTGTCGAAAAGGAAAACTTCCTCCTGCAACATCGTAAGCCATCCCAAGATGCACATGTGTGCACAATATGGGCACATTATCACAAACTATGCCCTGATTCTAGCCATAACATTGGTGGTTTGACCTAAATGTCATGAAACCTCGAACATGATAGGTCATTTTGTGAAGGATTTTTTATGATGTTTGCATTTTTCAAGTTCAATATTTTTCCTTGCAACTATGACACAAAATATGACACCACGCGAAGGTTTCATATTGTTTGGATCATTTTTGAATTTCTTATACCCGTTTCAAACTATATTCAAAATGGCGGGCATGAAGCTTCTTAGCCCGGGGCTGAGCCTCGCTAAACTTGAAGTGGATCTCTGATGATATAGCATGTTGTGAACCTATAAATGATTTAAAAAAAATTCACAAGCATTATATCATGTACTTGTAGTTCAAATCTAGGCACCCTCCTGCTAATATTTGTTAATGCATTTTTATTTAAAATAGTAAAATTGTTTAGTTACACTAAATATTTTTGAAAACAGAAAATGGTTTTGGATTAGTTATTTAAATTGAAGCACTTTTCCTATTAAAAGTTTTTTCAAATTCCAAATAAATAATCATTTCAAATTGAAACACATAATTAGTTAAAGAAGAAAACAAATTTGAAGAAACCAAAAAAGGTTCATTGGTCCCGGTTCATGCCATCAACTCAGACCGATGACCCTGGGCACGTGGCGGCCCAGCAACGCCCCCCACCCAGGTCATTGGTCTCGGTTCATGCCATCAACCGGGACCAATGACCCTGGGCACGTGGCGGCGGAGCAACGCCCCCCACCCAGGTCATTGGTCCCGGTTCATGACATCAACCGGGACCAATGACCCTGGGCACGTGGCGGCGGAGCAATGCCCCCCACCCAGTCATTGGTCCCGGTTCATGCCATTAACTAGGACCGATGGAGCAATGGTCCCGGTTGATGGCATGAACCAGGACCAAAGACCCCGATGTATATTGGTCCCAGCCTTCTTCCTTCCCACTTCCCCCCAAACTCGCAAAATGGCTAATGAAAAGCGCAGAAATCAGAGAACGATGCTAACAAGCTGCCAATCGACGCTGTCCTCGGTCTCCGGTGATCTCTCCCGTCACCGCCTCGCCCTTCCTCCTCTCACGCTGCTCACCCTAGGTCTCTTCTCCTCTGTAGGTCATCGTCGTGCCCATCACTCCGCCGCTGCCCGTCGATCATTGCTCCACCGCCGCCACGCCGGAGGAGCTCCCCTGCAGCCCCCGTCCATCGTGCCGTCGATATCTTCTCCCCTTCAGCCCCTCGTCCGTCGCGCCGTCCCGGAGGAGCTCCGCCGCCGCCACCACTCTCGGTGAGCTCCTCGGGAGCTCTCTCCCGGCCGGCCCTTGGCCATTTTGAAACCTAGCTAGCTCAAGTAAATGGAGCTATTTTTTTAAATAATACACTTTTTTTAATCATTTTGAAAAGTAGTGCACAAATTTAGTAATTTACAAATGTAGCACATTGTCGACTACGGCGTAGCCGAATGGACCAATCGGCCTTGGCCAAACCGAATCGGCTCCACTTGGCAAGGAGCTGGCCGACTGCATGACAATACCCCACTCGGTCATGGTTAGGCCGAATCGTCCATTCGATCAGGCGCACGCTGATAGGGATGGTTGGTCGCGCATGCGCATGCATGTCTGATGTGTGAGAGAGAGGCTGCTACATCAGGAGAGAGAGGCATGCATGTCTGATGTGAGGAGAGAGAGAGGCTGCTGCGCGCGCATATGCACGAGGAGAGAGAGGCGGCGTGTCCATGCATGTCTGGTTGTGAGAGAGAGGGGCTAGCGCATGCATGTCGACCAGTAGCCATCATCTTAACCATTCTGCTTAGGCCTAACCGAATGAAGCAATCGGTCTCGACCTGACTGCTAGAAGCTATTGGCCTAGGTCTGACCGATTGCATGCTAGTCACCAACCGACAGACCATTCGGTTTGGCCCCTGCCAAATCAAAGCAATTCCGCTACGCCGTAGTCGATAATATGCCAAATTTGTAAATTACTAAATTCGTGCAATACTTTTCAAAATAATTAAAAATAGTGTATTATTTTAAAAAAATCACAAGTAAATGTTTGTTAACATTCAAAAAACTCAGTGTAATTTTATTTAAAATATTAAATTGAGCATATATTTATACACTACTTAATATGTAGTATTCATAACGATGGTGACAATGTGACTCATAGAACAACTCATTCACTATATCAATGTGATACTCCTATAATAGTTCGAGTCATATTAGGTGTAGTTTTGCTTTAAATAAAGGTTAGGAATTTTAATCGGCACAAAAAAGGAAAAAAAAAAGGAAGAAACAACTATATTATAGGATATACTATGTTTTTTGCTAGGAGTATGATATACTATGCTATATTAGGTTAGCTTCATCATCTAATCCGATATATCAGTTTCCCTCCTATGCAATTTGTATAATTCACATTGTCATTTCAATTTGCAATATCTAGTTACTTATCTGATAGAGGTTTGATTATAATTTTATCCTTGTTTACATGAGTAAGTTACTATGAAACCACTAATTGTTTGATGGGACTCGTCATAAATCCACTAACTCGTACTATAGCACCACCAATTGTTTCTATTGCGACTCACTTTTTCAATGTGATATAAGAATGCTTATCTTGTGCAGCCCTCGTCCGTCGCGTTGTCAAGATCTTCTCCCCTGCAGCCACCGTCCGATAATAACTTCCAATTCTTAATTTGTAGATACTATGGATCTAGCACATGGCACAACTCAAGATGATGAATACTTACTCCAAGAAATGATCCGCGAAAATGAAGATATCAATATCGATGTCACCAAGAAGTTTCTGAACGATTCCGGTGAGGGAGATGAATCTCTCAACCGAGGAGACGTCTCCGGTGAGGTAGAAGCCGAAGCCTGGGACGGGGGAGAAGCCGATGAGGGAGAAGGCAACGGCTCCGGTGGAACCTTAAATCTCGCAAACTCCGGCGAGGTGTATATATGTATTTTTGTAATTAAAATGCCGTTGTCTACATATATACATGCATATATTAACACTCTTTCTTCTTTTAGCCCTCTGGATCGAGAACTTCTTCCGTAAGAACAAAACAAGGCCCAACAAAAAAGTTGGATGACACTGTGAGGTATAGGATCGAAGTGGTCGGTGTAGACGGTGAACCGCAAGCTTCCCGGCAATGTCGCAAAAAAATTTGTCAAGAAATGTGGAGTTCTTGTGAGGGACTACATCTCGATCACCGTTCAAGAATGGAATCAGCCAAGCGGCGGTGGAGTCCCGTATGTCGGTGACATTGCCAAAGATAAGCTTTTTGACAAGCTCATGATTAATTTCCTCCTGCTGAGGCCAGATGTGAATCTAGATGAGGAGGAGAGAGAAAAAAGGAGCTTGTGCAAAGAGTCAAGAAGTTTGCGCTCATCAAGATGGCCAATGCATTCAAGAACTGCAAGAAGAAAATGTACAATAACTTTGTCAAGGTAGAGAAGACTCCGGATTTCAATCAAGGCGGCTATGCTAAGTTAAGACACCAGTGGGCTGATTTTGTGAAGTACAAGACATTAGAGAAAGATTTGGAAAGGTCTCGAATAAATACGGAGAACGCTGCTAAGAAAGTGTACCATCATAATATGGGGCCTGCTGGCTACGCCGGTTGCATGCCTAAGTGGGATGCACTTGAGGTCAAGTACATTGCTGCCGGGATCAGACCAGAGCCCACAACATGGACACCACAGGCAAGAAACTGGTTTTACGACCATGGGGGCACGTTGGACGAAGAAGGGAGGGCAATATATAATCAGAAACACAAAGATCATCCCCCACTGCCCATCAACGATATTAGAAATGCAGTAGATGATGTTGCAGCGGGACGGTTTGTTCCCAATAGAGAGAACGACAAGCTCACACGCGCCCTTAAAAATCCTGAACACAAAGGACGAGCACGAGGCACACCAGGCTCCAAGTCCTGGAATGTTGCCTTCCTCGGGGAAATGAAGAGATATCCCATAAAATCCATCAGAGGAGAAATGAAAGGGAGGCAGTTGAGAAAGCGGCTGCCACAGACCGGCTGCATAATGTAGAAGAAGCATTAAAGCGGCACCAGGATCAACTCAACAGACTTAGCCAGCAAGGTATTAGCGGCCAATCTCAGCGGCACATGGTAGAAGCTGCATTCGATGCTACCGGCACCCTATCGAATAAGAAAAGCAGCATCGCTTCCACGCAGCTCCAGGATGTTAATGATGATGCACTGACGACGGCTCCTCCTAAACCCTACCTAGTAGATGATATCACGGAGAGCATAGCTTGTGAGCTAAAGTTGCAATTTATAAACTTAAGGGTGATGGCGACAGTCAGCATGGCCATACCAATTGCGCCTAACCCAACTTGGCATTGCAGACCGGTTCCAAAAGGGTACCGCTGTCGTCACGGTGGATGATGTGAAGCAAGATTTTGAGGAGCTGAAGTTGGACCACCCTACAGGGGAAGATATGGAGCTGAACTAGGAGAAGCCAAAGAGGGGACTATTGTATGGCCAAAGGAGCACATCATGCTTCCAAATTATGTGCCGCCAAGGCCACCCACTCCTCAGAGCAGCAATCCACCTTCGCTGCCACCTCACCATTCTCCAGCGGAACCGTTGCCTTCACCGCCTCACCACTCAGCACAGCCGTCTCCACCGCCACCTCAGTCGTCTCCGCCGCCACGTAAGCCGTCTCCGTCCCCTGAGCCTCAAAGACAAAAGCGGAAGTATACTAAGAGGGACAACACCACCAGCCGCAGCAAGAGCATGTTCCGATCACCGAAACATAAGCTATCGCCCCTCCCAAGAGTACCTCATAAGAATATGAAGAAGCTACCTTGCGAGAAGACAGATGAGGAAATTGATGCGGCCACAGATGCCCATTATGAAAAGTGGAATATTGACATGGCTAACAAGAAAAAGGCGATAGAGCCATTCTTCCCGGTCACCACAGAAGATAAAGCCAAAGCAGCCGCGCTTAAGATTCAGCTTCACCAACCCATAGCACTCACATCAGACTATAATCGCTCTATTACCAAGTCGGCTGTGGCAAAAGAGCGGAGAGTCGGGAAATAAGTTGCCCAGCTTGGACAACAGAAAAATCAATCGATCAAACCGCTCAAAGTGTACAATACCAATGAGTGGAGAGCCCAGGAGCGGCATGATCCGAACATTGATCCAGAGTTTATTCAAGTGTACGGAGAAAAGACCAAATTATATGGACTGTCTATTACTGAGTACATGAGCCGTATGGATGAGTTCAAGGGGTACCAACAAATAGCATACGTATACCGGCACGGGGCTCCTCTCGTCAAACCCGAGTTAGTCAAAGATCTACCAACAAAAATGCGAAGATTGCATAACTGGTACATGCAAGCCCCTACTGAATCCAAAAACTGGATCTATGCTGGATATAAACACCACCATTCCGGTCATGGAGATGGCTTCGTACTGATTGAATTTTCAGAATTATTTCAGTTTTACCAACGAGACGCCCTCGACAAAACTATCGTCAATCCTATTGTTTGTAAGTATTATTAATTTCTGTAATTAAGTCTTCCTAGCACAGCTCATTCGTTGCTTTTATAATCTTACTCATCACTATACTAATTATATATCCAGAATGAAGATTCTCGAATGCAACAAAAGACAAATCTATGACCTTGGGTTTGTTGACTGCAATTTCGTTCATGAAGTTACTCTAAAACCAAAACCCAAAGAGAAGAGGATAACTTGATACAAGCGTTGATGTATTTCGGCAAAAGAAGGAAAATACTATTTCCTTACAATGCTGAGTGAGTGTTACTGTCTTGTACACATTCTATTTTCGCTTACTCGATTTTAAGCGTATAATTGACTTGTGTTATATTCTGTTAGTGTGTCCAGCTTCCACTATATTCTGTTAATCATTGTTGTTGACCAAGGAGCAGTAAAAGTCATGGACTCGAAATGCACACCTTTATAAAAGTGGGCGAACATGCAGGAATGCCTCCAGAAGGCTTGGAAACGGTTCACCGCCAACACTAGGGGTGTTTGGAAGCCAGAGCTTACATTTTAACCATTGACTGTAAGAAGTACTTGCTAGATCCACGCATATCTTTGATTCTAGTTTCAATACCATTAACATGCTTGATTATTATTTTGATTGAACTCCGTTCTCGTAAAGTGCTTGAGGCAGGAAGCCGGGAATAACTTATGTGGATACTATGTCTATGAGACCGGAACATCGAAAAAATTGAAGTACGATAAACAATAATCACAACTTTATTTTATTACCACCAATTGTGTTTAGTTTCATTCATATATATTGATCCCCTTCTTTAAATTAGATCGAACGGATGCAGGATGGTCTTCTATCACAAGAATGTGTGCAAGCAATTCAAGAGGAAATTGCCGGATTCTTATTAGAACATGTCATAGATCTGAAAGGAGAATACTATTACCTGGTTCATTTGGAAGGGTGAAGTGTAAAAAAGAAGATGTAATTAGATCAAATTCGTGTGAGTAACGTTTGTAATTAATATGTTTCGACCAAGCACGACAGATGAGACGGCGTATAATATATTCGTGACCATGATGTGTAATATATATATATCGCGGTTTTATTATTGTTGTATATATGTAGTATCATTAAATTGAATACAAAACACCAAATAAATAAATGGAAAAAAACACAAAACCCTGCCGCGGTACAAAAATAGCCCAAAATGTAGAGACCAACAATCCCGGTTCGTGCCACGAACCGGGACCAATGATCCACCCCTCCCCTCGTTGCACGCGCTTCCACGTGTAGACCCATTGGTCCCGGTTTGTGCCACGAACCAGGACCAATGATCCACCACCCCTCGTTGCACGCGCGCCCACGTGGAGACCCATTGCTCCCGGTTCGTGCCCGAACCGGGACCAGCATTGGTCACGAGTGATTGGTCCCAGTTCAAAAACCGGGACCAATGACCCTTATGAACCGGGACCAAAGGGGTGGTTTTGCACTAGTGAGAAGTGGGTAAGCCTATACTTCCATGCACTTTCGGTGGAACTTCCTATTATGGCCTTTGCGATATAGGTACAACTGTTTTAATTGTATTCCTGTTAACTTTTATTTAGAAATTCAAAACGAATTAGCCCTAGCTGAAATGGAAGATATGGATATGACCATAATTCTTGCAGATAAAACTCTAAGAGTACCTATGGGAATAATTAGGGATGTACCAATATGTATTGGACCCCACAAATATCCTATTAATTTCGTGGTTATTGATATGCCGACTGACGTTTCATGTCCCATCATCTTTGGAAGGACTTTTCTAAATATCACAGGTGCGAACATAGACTGCAGGAAGCAGACTATGTCTCTCAAGTTTAGTGAAGAGAAGATGGATTTTCATTTCTCCAAATTTGACCATAAACCGGCTATTGAAGAATTCGATGATGATGAGTACGAACGTGAGGAAGAAGGTAATATCATAAACTTAGCCTCAATAATTATCGAGACTCCAGATGATGATCTAGCAAGAAGTCTAGTCAACAATAATAACACTTTTGAGGACATTGAAAAAACTGAAATAGACGACTATCTTGACTCCACACCGGAGGTGGACATCGAGATTAATCAAAAATATGAAGAACCTATAAGAAAGAGAGATGAGGCTCTTCCTCCTCCAACCCTTGAAACTTTACCAAAGGAATTAAAATATAGGTTCCTTAATGATACAAATAATTTGCCTGTTATTGTAAGTGCTAACATCATAGAGAAAGAGGAGGAAAATCTGATGAAGTCTCTCCGCATGCATCAAAATGCTCTTGGGTATTCGATGAGCGACTTGAAGGGGATTAGTCCTTCGATAGCCACTCATAGAATATTCATGGAAGAAGGAGCCCAGCCGGTGGTGGATTAACTTTCAGCGACGTCTTAAACCTCACATGAAAAAGGAGGTAAGAAAAGAAATAATACGTTTGTTGGATACAAGCGTTATATTTCATGTGGAGGAGAGTGAATGGGTAAGTCCCGTCCATTGTGTTCCAAAGAAAGGTGGGTTTACGGTTGTAGAAAATGAACATAATGAAATGGTACCAACTAGAAATATTGTTGGCCACAGAATGTGCATTGACTATAGAAAGCTTAATAAGGAAACCAGGAAGGATCATTACCCTTTAATGTTTATAGACCAAACTTTAGAAAGGCTCGCCATGCATTCTCATTTTTGGTACTTAGACAGTTATTCCGTTTTTCCCAAATTGCTGTACACCCTGATGATCAACTTAAAACTACTTTCATTTGTCCTGATGGTCTCTATGCTTATCGTCATATGCCGTATGGTCTTTGCAATGCTCCTGCCACTTTTCAAAGGTGCATGACTACTATTTTTGACGATTATGTTGAAAGTATTATGGAGGTGTTCATGGATGATTTCTCTGTTTATGGAACCTCCTTTAATCATTGCCTCCATAATCTGCATAATGTTTTGCAGAGATGCGAAGACACTAACTTAGTCTTGAACTAGGAGAAATGTCATTTCATGGTCCAAGAAGGCATAGTACTCGGCCACAAAGTCTCAGGTAAGGGCATAGAAGTCGATAAGGCAAAGATTGAAGCAGTAGAAAGATTAACTCCTCCTCAAGATATAAAAGGTATAAGAAGCTTTTTGGGTCATGTAGGGTTTTATAGAAGATTCGTTTAGAACTTTTCAAAAACTTCTAGACCATTAACTAACCTTATTCAAAAGGATGTTCGTTTTAACTTTGATGAAAAATGTCTTGCTTCTTTCAACATATTAAAACAAGATCTCCTAGAAGCACCAGTTATTAAACCACCAAATTGGAAGAAACCCTTCGAGCTGCTTGGTGAAGCTAGCCATGAAGCTGTAGGAGAAATTCTTTGCCAGTATGATGGTGATGATCTCAATATCATTCATCATGCTAGTCACACCTTAAACAGGGCCCAAAAGAATTATCCTATGGCGGGAAAGAATTATTTGCTGTAGTCTTTTCTTTTGATAAGTTTAGATCTTACACCATGGACTCCAAAGTTAGAGTGCATACTGACCGTGTTGGCTTGAAAGAAATCCTAGAAAGGACTGATGTTAAGCCAAGAATGATCCATTGGACTCTACTTCTGCAAGAATTTGATTTATAGATCCTACAAAGAAAGGAAGAGGTGGAGGAAGCATTCGCGGATAATCAAGGAGTTCTTCATTGTAAGGAAGTATCATCCATGTGCATACCTGTGGGAACCACACAACCAAAAAGAAACTTTCCTATTTCCCCTATAATAGTTTTGGCAATTTTCTGCGGCCTGTTTTATTAGAAGAGAGGAAGAAAAGAAATTCAAGTGAGACCATCTTCCCTTGATGAAACATGACTTATGAAATTCTCAACACGCTTTTGTTCTAGATAATTTTCTAATATTTCTTTTTTGCATATTTGAGCTTCTTTTGTTTTTCTGAGTCAACTGCTCGTCTTATGAGATCGGTACGGGCAGATGGTATGGCCGGATCCGCCCGTACCGATGGTCGTTATGCCTGCTAACGCCTCATTGGTGTTTTCATGGAAGCGGTACGACTGCGTGTTACAGGCGCACCCTTTGTACCGTTGGTCGTTATCGGTTTGGTGACTTTCTTCTTATATTTTCTCATTTACACTTTGTGTAAAAAAACAAAAAAACTCTGAGGTTGCGAAGTCAGTACGGATGGAATCCGCCCGTACCACTTAGTCAGTTGACCTTTTACCGAGTTCGTCCTGTAATGTTTTTCGAAATGATCCGATACGGGCACACCATACGGGCGCCGCCCGTACCATGTTGGTTGTTATGACCCGAATTTCCTTCTTTTGCACTTATTTGTTTTCTTATTTGTTGGGATTCTTTTATTGGGCGACCCTTTTTCTCCGAGCATGAATTTTTACCTTACCTCTAACCCTTTATAGGTCTCTTTAGAGATCCACCTCTATCTTATGTCAACAGATCTAATCTACTTGATGCACTACTTGATTCAAGGCAAGGGCAAGCCTCTAAACCTCATGGCTCATTCGTGGGATAGTTTCCAGACCTCCTCCATTGAAGCCGATGATCGTGAAGCTCAAGGCCTAAGCTCGAAGGACAAGTGGTACATATATGATTCCGATGATGATTCTGAAGACGAGGAGTTCCAGATCTTCATGGAGCAATCAAAGAGGGGATGGAAGCAACCGGACTAATTGGCGATGGTGAAGCCCGAATATGAGGAAGAAGCCAAGAAACCCCATGGGAAGGGATGCACGGAGTCTCTCAAGCTCATCTCCACCAACTACTCATCACCAAAGCGTAAGAAGTCTAACAACTCCACTGCAGGAACCTATCAGGAGACTATGGCCCACACATCAACAACAAAGAAGATCACCATGAACGCACGCATGAGCGTGAAGCCGCAAGAGGACTAGGAGTTCAAAGTTCTAGACGTACCGGTTGGTATGCATGTCCCGGACAATGAACACCGTCTCAACAAGATAGAGAAGTACCAGAAAGAAGAACTCGTCCACGGGGAGATCGTGTGCAGGAGCCTCTTGGATCTTGAAGGCAAGAAGGAACTCGATGAGATGATGAGCAAAGTCGCTGATGGGATCTTCCTCTTGCGTTTGGATCTACAGAAGTGTCTCCAACACATATCTTCCCTGGAGAGGAAAAACAAGAAGCTCTGAGCGACACTCTCCAACAAGACCTCCTCACCATGAAGCACGCCACAGTATCAAATAATCGCAAGGGATTATTTGATCCACCCGGCTTGACATCAAGCTTGGGGGATCTATGAGAACCTTGTAATCTATCTTACGGTTTTTAGCATGTTTACTTTTCCTGCATGCATGGTTTAGTTTAAATTTCCGAATTTGCATTAATTGCATCAACTTCGAGTTCCCTTTGTTCAAGAGAAGAATCACATCAGTTGAGTTATGAGAATTTATGATAATTGAAGTTGTGTTTGATTTATGATTATTATATTAGATGATTGAACTAGGTTGAGTTTTATGATACTTGTACAACTGTCATAATTTTAGGGACTTCCACACGTATATAAGTATTAGTTAAGTTATAAGAAGAAGAATTCTGGTAGCATATTATGATTAAGGGTTTTCAAAAGCCATTGAAGTAGTGAGCATGATCAAATAGCTTGATGAAAAGAAGAAGAGAAAAAGAGATCAAGGAAAAATATAGACATGCAAGTATAGAAAAAGAAAAATAAAGCAGCTATCAAAAGAATCAAGCATATAAAAAGAGAGGAAGAAGAAAAAGAAAATGATCATGAATCTTCACTATTAAACCTAGAGCTGCAAACTCTAAACTCTGTGATTATATGATATGTTGAATCACTAGTAGCTTCTTATAATTTCACTAATACTAGAACAAGGGTGTGGAAGTCTCTAAGTTATGTAATGTGTAAGGGTATGGTAATACCGCCGATGTATCTTTACGTCTGATCTTGTATTCTTGTTTCAATTTTTGCCTCATTTATTATAACATCTCGTGTCTCATGAACATGATGATCTTGTCCATAAGCCACCATCTTGCTCGGGGACGATCAAGAACCTAGCTTGGGGGAGTTGATGCGTCCAAAATTGAAGCATATTTACCTCTTTTTTGCATAAATAGAGTAGGGATTTTTGTATTTCACTGCGCCTACGCGCACTATTTTGTTCTTGTTTCAACAGGATCCCAAATCCTGGAGTCATAGATGAACATATTAATTAGAGCCATCATATTGTGTAATTATATGATATTTCTAAGTGATAAAAGCCATTTTATGAATTTACCTTGGCACTGGAAGAATAACAAACAAGGAGGAGGCACCTGTACCGATAATGACCACTGGTACGGGCGGAGCCCGCCCGTATCATCTGCCTGTACCAGGTGCCATCGGGGCCGCCTCGTCAAATAGTTTCTCCTGGCGAAGACGAGAGAGAGATCCAACATTCACCGCCACCAGAAACCACGAAACACCACATCTGAAAGGGATCCAAAGGAGGAACTTGGCTGGGGAAAATCCCAGCTGCTTCGCGGATCATTGGAGGACAACGCATCATCCCCTTCACTGTCAACCACTTCATCTTCATCACCACCATTACTCCATCTTTCATCTATTAGATCTCTTTGTAATTCCAGATCCAATTGTGGTTTGCAACAGATCTACACCCATACTTTAATTCATCCATTTGATTATGATGATGTTGTTGATTGCTTGCATGAGTGAGTAGTTCCTTTGTTCTTGGGGAGATGGAGAAACCCTAGCACCACTATGAACTTGTAGTAAAGATGATCTATTCTTGTGTCCATATGACTTGCTTGTCTATGATATATTTATGACTTGTGTTTGATTGCTCTCTTTAGATGATATGTGAAGTCGACCACATATCATTTTCCTTCGGGACTAAAGGGAGGAACAAACCCTTTGGACATGTTGTGGAAGCTTACCCGGAGTGCCCCGTGATAGATTGGCGCCGGCTCGTAACTCATACGGTCAAAGGGGGATTAAGAGGGACTCCCTAAGCTAATTACAATATCCATGGGGAAACCTTTAATTGCGGTGGCCTATATGGGTGATTTCTCTCAGGCATTGTAGTGGTTATTTAGAGGTGACCTCACACTTGGCTCAACAAAGTAGCTTCCTACGAGCCTTATCATGAACATCTTATTATGGGGATCTCTCCACACATATCATGACATAAGAAGTATGTTATATTGATTACATATAATATTATTACTATGTTAGTGGTGTATCCTACATCCCCGAGAATGTTTTAGCCCTATTGAGTTCAACCACGCTTTCATACAATCTCGTTACTTGTTTTCTTTTATTTGTTTAATTTACTTTGTCTGCAAACAACCATAAACAATTCAAACACCCTTTACTTGGAATCGAAGACAACTTACAAGTATTCTTTGGCAAATAGTAACGAGGGGCATAAAGACATTTACCAATATCTCTCTGTGGGTTCGATATCTTTACTTCGAAACTAGCTACAATTAATCTGTGCACTTGCAGTCATCAAGCGCTGGAAACATTTCTGGCTAAAACAAGAAATGACAGTAGTCGAAAGCATATTCAAAGTCCATACCTGAGTTTATGCCTCTAATAGGCACTCGGGGGCTACTCCCATAGGGAGCACTGGTCGTGCACCCTATGAAAAGTTTTAATTGTCAAAGCATGTTTTGATTACATCCACACTCGAAATGGCGACTCCGCCCCATATTCTCCCTACAAAGAGACTACATCTTCGGGGTTACCCGAATCACCTCCACGGTGACCAAAACTTTGGATGCCGCGTTTACAATGTGAAGGTAAGACCTGAGAAAGGCCTGGCTACGCACCTGCTGCGCTCTACCAGATATGAACCGTGCCTACCGACATGATGAAATAATCCTTGACGGACGCGTCGAGTGCTCACACCTAAACACTAGAATTTGAACTCTGTAAGACCTCTGTGGCCTGAGTCGAATTACACCAGCATTATTTCGAATTTGAGTTCGAGGATAGATAGCATTGTTTTTCCCTAAGGCAGTTAACTGATCCCGATCCTCCGGGTGAATCAGGCACACTTATCAACAATCCCTATGCCATAAACTGTAGTACCCGAAATAACTTTGGATGAGGTTATATCCCACACTCTCAAAAACTTATAGTCTCCACCTGAATCTACGAGTTGACTGGACACTCGGGGGATAGTGACGTGGGCATACCTTACAGGTACCTAAGATTAGCCCATACGGTTCAGCCCAAGAAGGAATACACGGTGCAATCAAAGCCCAACAAAGATTCCGGTGGCCTGCTAGATGTTCGACTTCTTGGAGGACACAGCGAAGTATAGATAGAAACTTAAAGGGAAAACCCTAACTTGTAACCGACTTGATCTCCTACCCCGAGACCTAGCCTCCCTATATAAAGGCTAGGAGGGGGCAACGAGGAGGACCAACGCATACACCCCCGCATACACACCGCCAGATTGCATCTGCGCACCATTGTAATCTCCGACTCCCTCGTAATCAAGAGAAGACAAGTAGGAGTAGGGTCCTCTACGAGGCCTAAACCTCGGTAAACCTCGTGTCACCTGTGTGCTTGTTTGCTAGCCGATCGATGCCTCCAGCGCTCCCCACTTCCTCGAACCTAATTCCATCAACGATGGGCATTGATCAGTTAACCTCTCGTCACCCATCCTTTTGAGGCACCATCTTCCTCCCACATTCCGGCATGCGACGGTGGCATGCCAGCGAAGCAGGAGGAGACCACCGTACCGATATTGTTGTCATCCGGCACTTCGTTGTCCCATCCTTCAAAAAAGGAAATGGCTCGTCGATGCCGCAAAAACAGGGAGAGGCTATGGTGATGTCTTGGTGACGTGTTTCCTCCTAGAGTAAAACCTCCAGCAAAACTCAAGTGTCCTCTAATATTCCTACACTACAAAAAGGAAGATCAGGAAAAGTGCTACTATCGTCTAACATTCCTACACTCAAGAAAGGCATGATAAAAATGCGGGGAGAATGCGACGAAGCGTCACAATCAGAAAATGTTAGGTCGAGGAGTCAAAGAGAAAGAAAGTTATGACATATGCAAGGAGCATGAGGTACGTTCGCGACATCATCAAAGATCGAGAGACATGTGCCAGCTTACGCAGAAATCTAGAAAACAACAGAAAGATCAGAACATAGGTGAGGAAACATCACGTAATGTAGACCATAGGAATCAGCTAAAAAGAGAAGAAGATACTTACCAAGTCAAAGATAAAAATAGAAAGGAAGGTGGACTCATCCACAGAAAGCTGCAAAATCAAAGGAAAAACAGCCATGCAAACACTAAAAAATACGTAATCCAAGGAGACGAATACAATAGGAAAGGAAAAGAAAGACGTACCACGCACCGATGAGCCTGCTTCCAAATAGCATACTTGTCACACATATGAAAAGATAAAAACAGGTCATGAACAACAAACGAAATATTAGAATGTAAGCAAAAGAAATACTGTAAAAGAGGAAGAAGTTTTTGAAACATACCGTGTGTGTGGAAGATGATGGTAGACGAAATGTCAAAGAGCAAGCGTGGAAGAGAAAGACGATGCCTACATGTCTGGTGATCCTTGTAAATGGCATGAGGCGCATTATCCAATGCGCTTGAAATGGAAATAAAAGAGGAAATGAGGCTTGACGTTGTTTATGGTCTGTGGAGAGAGAACAACATTGTATAGCATATAGACGCAACGACGTGTGAGGAGTGTTAGAACCCGGACGGCGCGCGCGGTATGATGTCTGCTATCATATCCCAGTGCCGGATTTGTGCGAGCTAGTATCCACCACAAAATCTCTCCATGAGAATTTGCACATGGCTGCAGGCTAGAGACGCGAGGTCGGGACC
The DNA here is from genome assembly GCA_916181665.1 of Avena sativa. Lineage (NCBI taxonomy): Eukaryota > Viridiplantae > Streptophyta > Magnoliopsida > Poales > Poaceae > Avena > Avena sativa. The sequence continues at coordinate 431,959,433 of OV702286.1, read as the reverse complement.
CACCGCACATATCGCCATGAGAAACCACGCACGTCCATAGGCTATAAATGCCAAGACAATTAGAGGAGGATATGGTATGGTACGTGGGATCTATTTTAACACATGGGTAGTATCCACGACTCTACTCTCGCACCTGAGAATCCACACTCACCCATCCTTACCTATGGTAACTCAGCTGCCATCTCATATATAGGCTGCGAGAACATGCGGCCGTATAGCATCTAGGTCGCCACGTTGTCTCTATATGGGGCCCACACCCGCGACAAACTACTTTCGGATAGATTTCATGAAGCCATGTAAGTTTTGAACATCACAAACATTTGCAAGAAACCGCGGCCGTCGAGTGTCCACTAAGCTATGCTAGCTTAGGATGGACCCCACTGCCGCGAAAAACAGCGTCGAGCGAGGGACCACAACGACATGTCTAGGTCTAGGTCACCATGTTGGCTCTGGACGAGCCCTACTTCCGCGACAAAACGCGTACAAATTGGGTGGGGTTTATGACAACACATCGTCTCTAGATGGGACCCATGCCCATGAGATACCATGGCCAACATGGGCCTACAGCGCCACGTAGTCTTACGATAGGCCCCATGTGAAGGAGATATGCCCTAGATGAAAATAATAAAGTGTTTTATTTGATGTATCTCTTGTATGTTCATAATACATTTCATACCGTGCTATAACTGTGTTAATACAAAACATTAATACATGTGTGGTATGTAAACAAACCGTGTCTCTAGTTACCTCTAGTGAACTAGCTCATTGGTCAAACGGATGATCTAGGGTTTCGAGATCATGGGCATTTATGCCAATTGAAAATAAGGTCATATCATTGGTTGAATGATGTGTTAGACAAACATACAAAGTTACATCATAATGAGATCTAGTTACAAATGTTCAACATTGATGATAACATAGCAACCTCGCAACCTAATCCGTTGACTGTGAGATAATACATAATCACCATTACTGGAGGGAGATTTGATGGTATCAAGTATCAAGCCGTCAAAGGGTGATCGAAATGGTACCACTCTGATTTTCCAAAGGGACATGTCGAGTAGTATGTATCAAGACCAGGATTTGCCAATCCAAGTAACGAATAGATACACGTGGCCAACTCGGTGATGTTGCATTAATGAAGCTTGCAAGCGTATGACTAGGTCATGGAATGCAACGCCACGAGAATGAGTACACGAGTTCATCGGTAACAAGATCGAACTAGGTATGGAGATATCAAAGATCAAATCTCGGATGAACTAGGTATCGAGTGGTTATTGGAGTGGGACGCTACATTGAAGGTTCAAGCGATGAGATTCATGAAGTGCACGGGGGACATTATGGGAATCCATGTGCCGCTAATGATCATTGATACGAGAGGGGTCTCGGTCATGTCCGGAGTGTTTCCAAACCAAAGGGTGGCACACTTAAGGGTAGGGATGCATAGGGATTGATCCGACAGCATAGGAGAAATGAGAGAGAGAAACCGGAAAAGTTCCGTGTAGCACCCGATGTTGATCGGAGGGGTCTAGAAGGAGTTTCGGAGTGAAAGATATAATAATATATGTGTTTTATATTAATTAATTGAATTAATAATAAAACATATTTTTTTAAGGCAACCCATGCCTAATGGGCCTCACCCAAAGGGGAGGCCCAAGAGAGCAAGGCGCATGGGAGGAGGGGCCAGCCAGCCAAACCTGGGGCATACCATGGGCCGGCGGCACCCTTGGTGGCCGACGGGTACCCCTTGCCCCTTGGGTGTTGGACCTCCCCTCCTACTATAAATAAAGGGGCACCCCTCCCCTTGGAATGCATCCCATTGTCTCTTCTCTCTCTTATTTTCCTTAGAGATTTCTCCGTAACATTGGAGAGAACTTTGAGGGATTTGAGTTCTCCACCTTCGCACAACCGTTGTGTGCTATTTGGTCCACCATCTTTCTTCTTCCGCTGCTCAGCTGGATCGGAGCCTGGGAGACATCGCCTATTCTGGTGACTGCCTGCACCATCATGTCTTTTGGTGAGATCGATGTTTACATCAGTTTCACTGAACCTTCCCCACCCACCCCAGTGGTGATGATAGAGGCATAAGAAGTTTCTAGGTCCACTCTGTCCGCAGAGGCGGCAGAGTTTCGGATCCCAGAAAACCCTAATCCCACCCAGCCTGCACCTAGCATGGAGATAGTGGAGAAAACTGAGCCTGAAGCAGATCTTACTAGGAACGTCGAATCTGGAGTGGATCTCCCTAGGGAGGCCGAATCCCAGATCGATCTTCCCAACAAGGTTGAAATCCATGAGGAGCAAGACAACAACTCTGGTTCCGGCTCTGCCAACACTGGAACGGATCAACCTTTCCTGAGGCACACGTTGAGGCGTATGATGCTGCATGATGCCAGCGTGGATGAAATTCCCGAGACCATTAGATGTTTCGAGGAAGCCCACGAAGAAAGCCGCAACTACCTCAGGATGCACGCATCGCACTTTGTCGGATATAATGGATCCGGATCTGGATCTGCCGATGCTGGAGACAACGAAGATTCGGTGCTGGAGGCGATCGGAACAAACACTGACTTATTGGCATCTTTGGATGATTTGATGACATCGGCAGATTTCAAAAAGTTCTCTATGGAATATGAAGAGGGGTAAAACTCCAAAGTTGTAGAAGAAGGAGAAGCCATGGACAAAGGATCCAGAGAAAACTCTCCCAAAGCGCAGGATGATATGGATCTCGGAGATAATCCCGACGTCCAAATGTCCAAAAGTACTAATCAGAGCTTGACTCCAGGAAACGGACCCAAAGCCGTCTTTGCTACTCGTGTTGCCAAGAAGGCAAGAAAGAAGAACAAGAATAGAACTCCGGCAAAAGACCCTCCGGTTGAGGAAGTAGTTGCCGAAGAATATGAAGAAGACTCGGATGGAGCACTAATCCCAGACAAGCCAAAGGAAACTCCGGTAGATGGACACGTGGTTACCCCTGGTGCCCGTAAACTCATCGGAGATGGATTAACTATGCCAATCCCTATAGCTGCAGAGCTTACACCTATAGAATTGGCAGATAGAGCCTAAGCCCTAGAAGCGCGTCGTCAAGTACTCTAGGATGAGGCTAACAACCTTATGTAAGAGAAGAAGCACATTGCATCCACGGGGCAGTTCAATTCCCTACTGCATCAGAAGACCCGGAATGGCCCCGTGTGGGTTAACAAAAATCCGGAAGTCCACAAGACCCTCTTTGAGGGAGATGACGCCGTCAAAGGAGAACCTCAGCTCGATAGAAAAGGAGATCTGGTCTATGGAACACCAGTGGAAAATACTACTTCAACTCGAGATATCCTGGCGAACAATCCAAACCCACATCAAATCCGGTTGGGTGTAAAGCTACTTACCAAGGGTCTGTAGCAACAGAAGGTCACGAAATCCGAAAGCGGAAAACTATTCTCTAAATCTGACCAATGTCGCACGGATCTGGCTTGCCATGACATAAGGCCCCGAAGGGACCTAGAACAACATCATCGTCCCAACCATCGGGAAGACAATTACTCAAGAACCAGATCTTCAGGGCAACGGCACAGAGCCGCATGCGACTGGAGCAATGTTGCCCTAGCTGCAGAGTGAGACGCAGTTGCAACACTGGTTCCGAGGCAGCCTCCCTGGTGATAGTCGAATAATCATAGGGAAGACGAAGAAGAACGACCTCGGGAGGAAGACAAAAAAGGATGCCACCTCATAGACATGCAATCAGTCCGGTTGAACCTCATCACAATGGGGGAAACAACGGACGAAGGAACGACAGACACCGTGTGGAGTCAAGCCGGAAGGGGGCTCGTGTTAATCAAGACCCTCCCTAGAACCGGAATAATGATGCTCCGGATGGAGGCCGGCACTCAGCTGGAAACAATCCACTTGCACCACCCTCTCCACCAAGCAGCCATCATAGCGACTCTCGAGGAGGCCAAGGAGGGCGTCGTGGCGGAGGAGGTGGTGGTAGAAGAAGAAGTCCGGCTCCAAGTTACCACAACCATAATGAACAACCAAGACGGTGTTCTCTGTCACCAAGTGACGCGAGGCACTGGATCAACTCTAATATAGAGGAGCGGTGCTACGAGTCCGACAATATTTATGTGGGTAAAAAATGCTTTGGACCATGCATTTGACAAACAAACTTCCCGGAAGGATTTGCTATCTCAAGGCACATCCAACCCTACGACGGTGTGGCCTGGCCAGATACTTGGCTTCAGGATTTTTTCTAGGCTTGCTGCATCACCAAAGGAGGAAATAGCTTGGTCGTGACCCGGTATCTCCCACTTATGCCGAGGAAGACGGCACGATCCTGGCTCAATGAACTTCCGGAAAACACCATCCACAACTAGTATGACATGCAAATCGCGTTCTTTCAGAATTTTGAAGGCACATATCAGAGGCCCTGTATGGTAGGAGATCTACAACGTTGCACCCAGAAAGCTGGAGAATCTTACCGAGATTATCTCGGATGATGGATCGACAGCAAGAACTCCTGTGAAGGAGTAAACGATCAAAATGTGATTGAAGCTTTCATTGGAGGACTCCCAATTGGTTTACTACATCACCGTTTGAAGTGCGACAAGGTCACCGATCTAGGAGAGATGATAGATACGGCGAGCAAATATGCAGATGCCAACGATGACGCAGAAGGACTACTGAACATCCTGGCTATACCACAGTCAGCAAAATCACTGAAGCAACAAACTCGGAAGCGCAAAAATACCTCGGAAGAAAATCCCAATGCGGAAACGGCGGTTGTCAACGCCACTTTCGGGTCTAGAGGAGGAGGAGGGCACGGAGGCGGCCGCGGATGCGGTCGTTGCAAATCAAGAGTCCATAGTAGAGGAGACCACCAACCTGACAAAACCTACTCTTGGGCCGACATTGCTAATAATCCATGTGTGCATCACTTAGATGCCAACGGGGGCTCATCCCACACAAATGCCGAGTGTCGTTTCAATGACGACATCAAGAAAGACAAATCCGCTGGTTATAGGGCCAAGCGAAGAAATGGAAAAAAGAATCCCGAAAAAGAAAAAGAGGCCAAGGAAGATTTCGACATGGAGGAAGTAGAGCCTTCAAATCCCAAGTCGGATAGAAAGAAGAACTTCCTACTTCCCAGGCAAACCCGCATAGAAATGATTCAAGTATGCCCACCAGGCACTTGCGTGCGGGTGGAAAACGAAATAATACCATTACACAATAGTTCACGATGGAACCCACAAAACATACATATACAACAACGACTCTTCGAGTCAAGAATACAGATATACAGTACAAAGATCCAAATCACCTTGAAATCGATACATCATCCGAGTATGGATAAGAAGAAAATTGGGCTAAGAGCCCTGAAGAATAACTAATGGCGTCCATAACCCTGCCCAGGCCAAGCCGGAAGGGTAACCCTGCTAACAACGTCAATCTTATACCTGCTAAAAACAAAAGGGGTGCCGACAAAGGGCAAAGGAAAAAGAGAGTGGTCCATACTGAGGCCAATACACGGCGAGTCTAGAATTCGGTGGCTCTCGCCTACATAGGTATGGTGGACTGAAGCAGCAACGAAGCATGCACTAACAACCTATAGAGACTCGATACAACTGTCGGCTATTAGAGAGATAAGAAAGACCTATTCGGAACCAACCTGATACTAACACTAATCATACCCATCCTGGCATTTCCCCCTCGAGACCAAACGAGGAAGTCAAACCGAGGAACTCACACGGTTGGAAGTTTTATTCATTCCATTATAGTTGCAGCACTTACTAGTTAGATACAATTAGCCAGAGATATCCCAAATCTGGCAGTTGTTGGCAATTTTGTTTGCTCATTCCATTGTAGTGAAACTGATTACTAGAATGTCAAAGTCAAATTTATAGCACTACTTTAATTATAGTTGTCTATGATCGAGATACTGTGCTCCAAGTCATCCATAACCGTGGGCACGGCTTTCAGAAAGATTTACGCTGCAGGGGTGCACAAATAGCAACACACACACGATCAACCTTGGGAAGAACCAAATAAAAAGAAACGAGGCCTCACGACAAATCATTCCTAGGATTCATAAATCATTTCAGGGGGCCACCCCACTAAGCTACCCACAACAAAGTTGGCCGGCTCCGAGACGGACCCAGGGTTTGTGTAGACGGCGGTAAACGACTGGGAACCCGAAAGTGTGACTAGACTTGTCAATACAGCGAAAACGTGTCACGATCCAAAACTGTATAGGTGCTCCACGCACAATCATAAATAAAGCAGTAAAGCATGGCATAGGTACAGGATAATAATGAAGCCTCAAACTAGTTTGTGGCCCCAAGAAATAAAGTGTGAATCAAGCTCAGGCAAAGGGGGATTCACAGAGTCTCCCATATGTGGATAGTGCGAATAGTCAAGGAACAGGTATCAAGTACTCGGGGCCTACGGGACACAAGTGAGTGTGGAAGAACCAAATATTATCTATTGCCCACCGGTGCCTCTGCATGAGTTATATCTATTCCCAGTATTTTAATTGACAAGTTATAATTAAAGTCATGATCATCTCCACCATTAAGCATCTCCATCATTAAGCATGTGCCAACCTTTTATCAACGGTGGAACGTCAACGACGCGAAGCAGCACCTGGGCAAGCAACTACGACTCGCAAGGCCGATTGTCTATCAATCAACAGGCAATAGGATGTGTCCAAGGCAATATAGAGGATGCAAGGAATATAAATGGTACGGAAACTAAAGCATCGCAATGCGGATAGCAATAGGTCAACAGGAGGAAGTAAAGACTATAATGCAAAATAGGTAGAAAAGGGGAGATTTCTCGCCTGGGAAACACTGTCGAAGATTCGTTATCCGAAGGACTTGTCGATACTCGCATCCACTCAGCGACCTAATCCACCAAGAACCAAAGCACTAAAATAAACACCGAATGCACTATTTAATACTACGGAAGAAGATCCAACATGTTTATAATATGGTGCATGACATGCAAAGATGCGATGCAACTAGTCAATATTAAGCGGAACCAGGGTCCTGACAATTAATTAAGTGGCTAATGTTGTTTATATACCCCACATTTTAAATGTTGTCTTAACAAGGAAAATATAGCATCGGTTCGCTACACAAATGTAAATGGGGCCAATATAAGACTAGAATAGCCTGCATATAGCCTTCATACTTAATTATGAGATGAATCGAAAAAGCACCCCCAAACAAATGAATATGTATGCGAGCATGAGCCATTTAATATGCAACAAGATATATGTTATATATTATAAAAATAGAGGTCTCAGAAAAGGGGATCACACTTTAGGGTTCGGAGATCTTGGTATTCTCCGGGGGGTCGATGGGGTTCGGGTTCGGTCTTCGGAGAGGATGAAGAAAAGCGTCAAGGTCTTGTCGATGGTTCATCAGGTGCCATCGGGTTCGGTACGGTCTTCGCGTGGTACCATGTTCCTTCTTCAGAGGTATCGGGGCAACGAGAAGATCTTGGTGGTGCTGACCTTGGACACACAGTATCAAACCCTCGGAACACCAATCGCTTCTCTAGCTTGCAAAAACACACACGGGCAACAGCAAGCCTGCAACAACATGCTACACTCGGGGAACAACATGTCTGTCTCTTGACCAGAAGCACCGCAACAAGAGGCAGACGCGACGCCAGGTCGAGTGGAACCACGCGCTGGTGGACGCACTTGTCCATGGATGAATCACGAGGGTAGCGGTTCTACAGAGAGGAGGTATCGATGTTGCAGAGCTCAGGCCGGGGCGAGCGCGACGGGTTGAGGGCGGCCTGGTAGGAGTGCTTGCTACCGGGGACGGGGCTCTAGGTGGCAACGACGCTGGTCGGCGGGGAAGCAAAGGGCGAGCGCGTGCAGGATGGCGAGGAGGCAGCCATGTGATGCGGGGCTCGAGGCGGCCAGTCGGGGCTCCAGGAATCCAGCGGCGAGGAAGCGGGCTCGGGGCAGCGAGGTTCGTGAGGAAGAGGGCGGCGGGAGGAGCTCTAGGCAGCGATGTCGCGGACTCGTGGGCCGGTGTGGAGGAGCTCCGAGCAAGGCGGTGTGTGGCCAACAGGGGCGTCGACGCCGCCAGGCGCACGGACGGCGAGGCCAGGCGCCAGCGTTGGCACTGCAGGAGGGAGGGCTCACGCAGGGAGAGAGGACAGAGGCGGGCGAGCTCGGCCGGGGTGGATCTGGCAGCAACAGAGCAAGGGAGAGCGGTGCTGTGGGCGTGCAATGTACGCGAGCGAGGGAGGTTGTGTAAACCGCTGGGTGGGTGCGGGGTCGGTGGGGAGTGGGCCAGGGGACGAGCGGGGTTGACCGCGGTTGGCCGGCTTGGGGCTTGGGAGCGTATCGCGTGTGGTAGGTTGGGTGGGGATCGTGAGGTGATGGGGTAGGGTTGGACACTGTGGTGATTGTTGGTCAGGGAGGGGCCAGGCGCGAGTGGGACTGGGTCGTGTACGTGACAAAGGGAGAGGGTGGATCATGCGTCTGTGTGCTTCATGCGCGAGTGCATGCGCGTGCTGCTGGCGGCGGCAGGTGGGATGAGGGTTGGATGGCTTTCAGTTAGGGTTTTGTCTCAGGGATATGTTAGCTAGGGTTTGACTAGATTGGGCCGGGTAGTAGGCAGTTTGGCCTGGTTAGGCCTCTGGCCTGACCAGCTGGACTGCCTCCCCGGGGTTTTATAAAAAACTGTTTTATTATATATATTTGTTCTCTTTTATTTTAAAGACCTTTGTAAATTATTTTTAGACAAAACAAAAATATCCAGAACAGACCGGGGTTTTGATTTGAAATAAAGATGGGGGATATTTAGAAAACAAAGATAGGTTTTTAGAAAATAGTTTAAGTTTAAATATGCATGATGACATGACGATGCTCAAATGCAATGTGGCATGATGACATGAGCATGCGGTCATGATGATGCACAAAACAGAAATAACAAGCGATTTTCTAGTAGTGGTTTATCGGGGTTCTACATCCACAAAGGCGAATACGGCCATCATGCTACAACCAATTCTTTAGTGGCAAAAGCTTTCAGACACGGATTTTTATGGCTCACAGCCAACGCAGATGCTGAACGGCTGGTCAAGACATGCAAAGGCTGCCAAAAGTATGCCAAACAAGCTCATGTTCCGTATGATCAGATGCGAACAATTCCGATAACATGGCCCTTCACGGTCTGGGGGCTTCACATGGTAGGACCTTTTAAACAGGCTCCAAGTGGATTTACTTACCTCTTAGTGATGGTGGATAAATTCACAAAATGGATTGAGGCTAAACCTGTCACAAGTTGTGATGGAGCAACAGCCAGAAGATTTGTCGAGGATGTTATAATGCGATATGGTTATCCGCATAGTATTATCACAAACAACGGGAGCAATTTTTCTATGGGAGAACTTGCCGAATTCTATGACGATCAAAAAATCTGGCTTGATATTGCGTCAGTCGCGCATCCATAAGCCCACGGATAAGTCGAAAAGAGCAAATGGTGTAATCCTTCAAGACCTCAAACCAAGACCCGAAGCACCACTTCGTCGTGCTGCGGGGTCTTGGGCAGACGAGTTGTCGTCTATCAGATGGAGCTTAAGAACAACTCCGAATAGGTCAACCGGATACACACCTTTCTTCTTGGTATATGGCATAAAAGAAGTTCTTCCTAGCGATTTAATTCACACTTCTCCTCGAGTTGCTGCGTATATCAAAGAGGATGCTGAAATTTCTCGACAAAATGATCTCGATTTAATTGAAGAAGTTCGCATCGTTGCTGAGTGATACGTTGCTAACGTATCCATAATTTTTGATGTTCCATCCTTGGTTTTATCTACTTTTTTATGTTTTGTTCCAACTTTGGAGTAATTTTCATAAACTTTCTTGGACTAACCTATTAATAAGAGCCACAATGCCAACTACCTGTTTTCTGCTATTTTTGGTTCCAGGAAGTCAGAAAATGAATATTGTCGGAATTGGACGGGACAAAAGCCAAAGTCCGTTTTTCACCGAGGAGGAGACGGAGCTAGAATACAAGACAGAGAGGGACCAGGGGGCCGCCACACCACTTGGCCACGCGGCCAAGCCTACATGTCATGCCTACATGGCAAAGATGCTGCGGGGATCTGATGGATATTGAGATGCTATTTCAGATTGATTATTGATTCTATCATGTCTTTGTTATTTATGATCTTGCATGCTTTCTGTTGTTAGTAGCTATCTTGGCCAAGTAGATGCTAGCAACTCCAAGAGTTAGAATTTATGCTCGATAGTGGGTTTATGCCTCTAGTAATCTGGGGAAGTGACAGAAATCTCTAAGGTACTAGATGTGCTGTTGCTACTAGGGAGAAAACAACAATCCTTTGTTCATAGAACAATCGTATTGTTTACTTTACATGCAATTCGTAATGCAATTATCTGTTGGTTGCAACTTAATACTGGAGGGGGTTCGGATGATAACCTGAAGGTGGATTATTAGTCATAGATGCAGTTGGATGGCGGTCTATGTATAATGTTGTAATGCCCAATCAAGTCTCAAAGGAGTCAAGATGAGTAGTATATGCATATTGCTTTCTCGATGTTTGTCAATTGCCCCGCTGTAGTTTGTTCACCCAACATGTTATCTATCTTAAGGAGATCCACCACTAGTGAACTATGGACTCCGGTCCTTTCTTTTATTATCAATCTACAATCAACTATTTACTGCTTTGTATTTACTTTCTACAAACTATTACTTTCTTCCACTCGATACGTTTAATCCTTTGTTTTCAGCAAAACCGGTGAGATTGACAACATCAACGCAAGTTGGGGGCAAAGTTTTGTGGTTGTGTTGTGCAGGTCTTCACGTTGATGCTGACGCTGGTAGTGCGCCTTGCCAAAGTCCAGCTAGCAACACCTTTGGAGTGTTTCCTTGCTCCTACTAGGTTGATAACCTTGGTTTCATAACTGAGGGAAAACTTGCTGCTATGCTCATCATACCTTCCTCTTGGGGTTCCCCAACGAGCTCGATATATTTTGGGCCATCACTGAGCAGAGATCAATAGCCTATCAGCAAAAGTTACGCAAGTATCATAGCCAAAGAGTCAAAAATTGGTCTTTCAATAAGGGTGATTTGGTTCTCCATCTTGTGCAGAAAAGAAAGCACAAACTTTCCCCAGTATTACACAATGGTTCTTACTATCTAACTGATATGCGGTCAATCAAACAAAAACATGCTACGAAGAAGATAAAGAGAGCTGGAGGCAATAAAGACCCGGAAGAATTAGACAGACCATGGAATATTGCTTAGCTACGTCCCTTCTATTCTTAAAATTTCTTTCTTTGTAATCATATATGTGTACATGTTCAATGACAAATAAAGTGTTGGTTGCCTCGATATTTTCTGAGAAGTTTTATATTACCATCTTATTTCCGAATGATCATGTCACAGTCGAAATTCCCAGAATACTTGAAAGTACTTTATGCTCATGTTTCTTCTGGTTAGATTTCCGATTCTAAAAATGCTACCCTTGGGTATAAATTTTCTAGTTTATACTTTGGTTCTTTATCTGATTGCCGAATGCGGGTATTTTCCAAGGGGAGAATTGTTTGTATTGGAAATCGGCTTTGTTTCTGAGTTTAAACTGGTTTAGCAATTGAGCTCCGTTGCTCGGCAAAGTTTCCGTGTTGAAGGTTTGCCGGATCACGAAAGGGACAAGGCAGAAAGCCAAAAAAAGCGATAAGTATAGACAAAACAAAAGTGCTTATGTAAAATTTCAAGCACAACAAAATAAAGCCACAAGTGCTAAAAGGAAGTAAAATTCATCAGTTCTTGCAAAACCTTAGCACTAGCAAAAATATTATACTACTTATTACAATCCGATTGTTTCAGAATAACACATTGTTTTTTGGTACTCTATGCTGCAGGAGAAGAGGTAGGAGCTACCAGCTCACTGGAGATATCGCCTTAACCTTGATACCTCTCCGAGACAGGCAAATCGGATTTGGTTTGCTCATCGTCAGAAACCTCGGTTGTTTCTTCGGGAGGCGGAGGAGGCGTTTCCACGCGAGTGAAGAATGGAGTGTCATAGCTGGTCAGGTCAGCTACATGGCATCCATAGCCGGCGCAGGAGTCCATGATGGTCTTGATGTTTTGCTCCTTGCCATCTTCATCCACAGTTGAATAACCCCTGGTTACTTGCCAAATCTCCATGCTTCCATGATGGCTCATAACCATTGTTAGGGCATTCTGTGCCGTGGTTCGCGCATAAGACATGTTCTAGTCCTGGATGAGCTGGGGCATCTCTTTTGCCTTACCTCGCACATCAAAGGCAGACATTCTATTCATATAAAAAATCTTTAAGGCTTCGTCAATATCCCCAATTGATTGGCGGAAATCGTGAAGCATATCTCCGACTTCATTAAGTCGGCTAGTGCGAGACTCGGACGAAGAAGAATCTAGCAAATTCAGAGGACATGTCTATATAAGGCAGATGTCAGAAAATATATCTGAACTCTTAGAGTCGGAAACACGAAAAGTTGGAGACAGGAAAATTACCGAAGATAACATCATCACCTTTTGTCTTCTCCGCCCTAAGGCTCTAGAGTTCAGCCTGGAGTGCTTGGGTGATGTCCTTCTCCCTAGCCAGCTCGTTTGAGAGATCCGAGATTTTCTTATCCTGGATAGCAATTTTGCGATCACGTTCTTTGGTGGCCATTTGGAAGATTCAAGAACACTCTTAATACTGTGCTCATGATCTACCTTAAGCTTTTCCATCTCTCTCCTTAAGTCGGAGTTCTCCACCTCCAAGGTTTTGAGGTTCTCGGCATCTTCAATCAATTTACATGACTTTTTGACCAATTCTGTAAGCAAAAGAAAACAGTCGAACAAGAATTCGACTATGAAATAAAGCAAAAAGAGCAAGGATAAGGACTAAAATGATTACCTTTAGCCTCATCCTTAGAAATTTTTAGTTGAGAATTTTCAAGACGGAGAGCTCTGATTTCTCTCCGCGTATTGCAAATATTCTTTTATAATTCCTGGTTATAAGCATTAACTGTCTATAATTCATAATAATACCCACAGTCAGAAGTCTACTAAAAACTCGGGATAATATTTTAACTAAGTTAAATATCAACACGAGCCTTAGGGGATACACTAGTTCGTTCTTTATCATCCTAGGAAAGCATAAATCTGGATTTTCTATCCAACTTCATGCTTGGGGGCTAGAGGATATGATATGAAATAAAGTAAATGAGAAAGTCAAATTCCGACTTACATATTGTTCATGGGTAAGCTTGCTTAGACTCCTGTTCACCTCAGAAGTAACATTCGTGGCGAGAGTCAGCGGCATCACTGGTGGTGGCAGAGCCATGCCAGCCTTCAGCTTTTCTTCACGAAGACAAAGTTGGTCAAGAAGCTCGGAGAACTTAACATCCTCGGCTTCTTGCGCCTCTTCCTCGGCAGTAATGTTCCAGCTCTCCAACCATTGCTGAGCCAGCTTTTGGATCTCTTCTACAGTTTTCCGAGTAATGCCAAGTTTGGCAATATCCAGATTACTGAGACTGTTGTCTACGAAAACATCTACTGAGGGATCATTACCCTTTGAGGGTTCACCCTTATCAATTGCCGAGTCACCCATGGTGACGTTGGTCTGCGATCCAAGATTTGCTGGCTCAGTATGCTGAGCCGGATCTTCCGCAGCATGGGGAGATGAAGTAACCTCCGGTGCTATAGAAGGCTTCGGGGTAGGAGTCAGAGGTGGAGCAGCATACAAAGTCAAACTTAACTTTGACTGTTGCATAGGCTTTGCCGGGATGCCCTTCCCCTTGCCCTTGATGAGTTGTTTAGCTCTGAAGAAGTGACAGTGCAAGATCGTTACACTTCAAAAAGAATAAGAGAATAAATACAAAGACCTTGTGAGCAAAGTTACCTCTTCACAACTGGCACTTCCTTTGTGCCGATAGAGATAGTTGGAGTCTTACGCTTTTGAGTAAGTGCCTCCGGCAGTGGTACAAGTTCTCCATCCTCCTGAGATATTTCAGGAGGATATCCCTCAAGAGGAGAAAGCTCCGACTCGGGGAGCAGCAAGCTAAAATAAGAATTACCTCATTATTGCAAAAAGATATAACAAAGTATGGATGAGCAGATATTCGAGTAACTACTGGAAAACTTACTGGTGTCACAGGATCGTCAGCCGTGTGCATGTCCAAGGAAATATCTGGAATCTTCCTCTCAATCCTCTCTTTGATCAACCATTTGATCTGGGACTCATAGTCCTTGTCCAAATAAGATCTGGAGCAGATCCGAAGAAAACCCGTCTTGCTCTTGGTGACTGTATGCATGAGCCGGTCACCATGGTGTTGGAGAGGCTAGATCCGGCACGCCAGACAATAGTGAATAAGGTCGGATCCTTTCAGAACCTTGTGCTTCATCAAATATTCGATCCTCCTCTTGGAAAGAAGCAGATTGTCGGTGAGAGCCCAAGCTTTTGCGTCCCAGGACTCTTGGGGCGTGGCGGCGCCATCGACGAAAACCGGCAAAGCGGTTGCTTTGCCAGGAGCCGGTCTGTCCTTATGGTAAAAGAACGTGGACGACCATATCTTCGCGGACTCGCTAGCTTTAATCCCAGGATAGACTCGTTCTCTCCTAATAGAAAAGCTGAGAGTTCTGGTAGTGTAAGGATTACCGAAAGTGATGGAATTCCTCTGGGTACCAAAATAGAAAAATACTCGGTCTAATTCCGAGATACCCCTCACACAAAGACGCGTAAGCACTCATTTCTAAAATTGAGTTTGGGGGGAGATTGTGGAGTTGCACTCCGTAGTGATCTATGACCTCAGAAAAGAAATCTGAGGGAGGAAAACTCAAACCTCCGTTGAGGTGGGTGCCAAAGTGCACTCGCTCATCGGTGTTGGGGGTGCGGATGGTTTGACCAAAACCACTCCGCAAGTCTCCAGCACGGAGGTGGCCTTCCTTCTCGACGACGCGAAGCTTGTCATCATCAAGGACGCAGGGGATCTAGACCCCACAGAAGTTCTCCTTCTCCACCGCAGGGGATCTAGACCCCGCGGAAGTTCTCCTTCTCCACCGCAGGGGCCATCATCGTTGTCACCACCGTGCTGGAGGATGAAGCATCAGCCATTTTGCGGGCGGTGGTGACCTAGGATGGGAGGCACTATGCGCTTGGGGGGAGGCAGAAGAGCTTTGTGCGGAACCATTGAGAGAAAGGAGAAGACAATGGCGTTGGTAAGGAAGAAAGAGGAAATCTTGACCCCTTATATCCCTCACTTGCGCTAAGATTCGTGCAAGATGAACAGTAATTGTGCCACACATCATGGAAGGAGTTGGGTAACCTCCTCGCAAGGATTACACCACCTTGATCTCCACACAAGCATTAAAATGAACCATGGTTCCGCGAAAGGCGGACCCACCAATGGTCATGCTGACGGGAATATCTATCAGTAACGTGACTTGACCTTGACTGATGTCAAGTTACGTCAGGGACCAAGTTCCGGCTTAGTTTGAATTTCAAGCTAGAAACCCGAATAATGTACTCATAGGTCTGGCTTATTTTTAAGACTCAGATCCTATCCTTTCTTTTGAAGTTTCAGGAACCCTTCAAGATTTTACAAGCCTAAGATGGATCAAGCTAGATGATGATGAAATCCGACTCTGGATCTTGGAGGCTTTCGGGGGCTACTGTTGGAGATATACTTTTCGGGTATCCTCATCGTGCCTCACTGACCAGGGTGGCCATCTTTGGGTTAGAGCTTTACTTCATAGGCGTCCCAATCAAGGAGAAGATACAGAGTCCAGTCCGACTACGGGAAGACCCAGAAGACTTATCGACATAGGCCTATAATGTTACTTGTAGTTCAAGATGTACTCTGTAACCGACTTTTAGCCGTAGCCGGATAGGTCTCTCTTGTAAACCCTAGGACGGATATCTATATAACCCGTCCTAGGGACCAGCCTTTAGGGCACCCCACAATAGTCTACAATCTCAACTCGCACATGCGAAACCCTTGTAACCCATATCCGGCTCTGCCGTATTACTGGATTGCTAGCAGGAGTAGGATCCGTCCAAAGTCGGCGAATTCGAACCTGGGTAAACTTGTATGCTCACCCTCCCGGAACACCATACGTCTCACACTCCTCTCTTTCGCACGCCTCGAGGACCCCCTCATGGAATACTTGTCCTCAATCCGGCGACATTGCCTACACCAGATATGTGTAGAAGTTCGAAGGCGCCACACTTGGGGCGCTAGGAGCTCGGTGCTTGGAGATAGGAGCTATTCGTCTTCATCGACATACACATACCTGCGTAAGACGTACATCATTCTTCAAGGGTATGAATACCGTTTCCCTCTCCGTTACTTACATCTACATAGAATAGATCTTATTTAGAATTTTTTTATTTTTTACTACAGAATACCAACAGTGGTATCAGAGCCGATATATGGGTAGATATGTCGTACGGATAGAACACATAGAAATATGTGGGCATTAATTTTCTAGTTGCTACCCTCTTTCGTGTACTTGTTATATTGCGGTACTATTTGATGACACGGACCCCAACCGACATTACGCGGTGATTCACGAGACTGGTCCATAAGAAAGTGGCTTTCGGGGTGTCTGTCTCTCTGTAGTAGTTGATATGACATTTACAACGCAGGGCCCCAAAAGGGGAGAGAAGAGGCAATTTTTGAATCCGTGTTGGGGCTCTATATTCACAGATGGGAAGAGGTTCTGCTGCAAAAGCCCTACAACCACGTAAAACATGCAAACGATAAAGTAGAGGCGTCTAACTTTATTTTGTAGGGATGTGTATCGTGATATGGTATTGGTAAGTTTATGAAACATTTTCCATTGGAGCTCTCGATGGCCATCAAGGCTCTACAACCATGTCATGGCACCATACTTTTGAATTATTTGTTTTGCATCTTATTTTTCTTTTATATTAGATATATGATGGTAGCATAATAGGATGATCAATCACATAATTCCAGTGATAGTGTTCCCTTTGTGTGTGCACCACTAAGAAAGTTCACCGTCACGAGGCACGCCGTGACGATCAGGTGTCAGACATATATGTGTTCGCATACCGTGGGTGTAAGCCATGTTGCACTGCAATACACACAAGTTAGAATTGGCACGCCTAGCATGTACATACATGGCCTTGGAACACAAGAGACCTAAAGGTCGAGCATGAGTCACATGAATGATGTGATTGATATTGGGGATTGTCTACCTTTGAAACTACATCATCGGCCGTGATCATCGGGGGTGGTGTAGCGTATTGGAATCATGTGATCATTGAACGAATTGAGGGATGTTCGTTTGAGTAGGAGTTCTTGTTGTTTTTAGTTTAGTGTAAATTAAAACTAGAATTCATATTATGGATATGGTCTAAATACTTTGAAAATCCATTGTAGATGTCTCGCCCACCCACCTTCAACCTTAGCTCATTCCTAGAGAAGGACAAGCTGAAAACCGATAGAACCAACTTCACTGCCTGCTACCGCAACCTGAGGATACTCCTAGTACCCTACAAGATGACATATGTCATCAAGATTGAGATGCCTGATAATCCCGCAGACACCGCCTCCCAGGATGAAAAGAATGCCTGGTAGTCCAAGGTGGATAATTTATTCCACATCTAGAGTGGATTGCTCTATGCCATGGAGCCGGAGCTTCAAAAGCGTTTTGAGAAGGTGAGTACTTTTGAGATTGTTGACGATCTTAAGGCTGTCTTTGCTCCAAACTGTCGGGCTGAGAGGTATGAAGCTTCCGAGCTCTTCTTCTCTGCTAAGATGGAAGAGCACAGTAGTGTGAGCGAGCACGTAATCAAGATGTCTGGCTATGTTCAACGCTTGAATGCCCTGGATTGCATGATCTCAGACGAGCTTCGATTGATAGGGTGTTGCACTCACTTCCCCTAGCTACAAGGGGTTTGTGCTGAACTATAATATGCACGGAATGAAAAAGTACCTAGCTGAGTTGTTCTCCATGCTCAAAACTGCTAAGGTTGAGATCAAGAAGGAGCACATGGTGCTGATAGTTAATAAGACCACGAACTTTAAGAAGTCGGGGCATAAGGACAAGGACAATAATTCTAAGGAGGATGCCAAATCTATTGCCAACACCACTAAGGCTACAAGGCCCGGTCCTAAGCCTTGCGTCACGTGCTTCTATTGTAAGAGGGACGAGCACTAGAAGCGCAGCTGCCCCAAGTACATTGAGACAAGAAAGTCGCCAAAGACAAATGTATATTTGATATACAAATTATAGATGTATTCCTTACTAGCACCAGGAGTAACACCTGCATATTTGACCACCTAAAGAGCACCGCCGCCAGTGTCGCCATTGACCACCGATGAGAGCTTGAACGCCTCCTGAACCGTCGGATCGCGTCTGAGTGGTCGGGATTAGATCGATGCTGAACGGGTACTATCCAGTGCATGCATGCTGCATGGTGTATGCGTGGTTTCCGCGTCAGTGCTGACTCAGCATCAGCGTCAGAATTGGCGTTGCACGCGTGATTGCTGACCAACGGCAGCTACAACATGTACGTAATTATAATCATCTACATGCGCGGTGTTGTGTCGTGGAGGATGCAATGATTGATATTAGCTACTTAGGTCTTGTGTTAAATAATAAATACTTAATAAATCGTTTTGCTGATCATTCTTAGAGTAGAGAGACTGCGTTATGTGTGCATGCCCTTCTTTATTAGTGAGAAATAAAATTCTACGTAGTCAATATTTAAAAAAATATTTTCTAATTAAAATATGCAGAAAATGCTGCAACCTTGTAAACCTCATAGAAAAATAACTAAATACCAGAAAAATACAAGTTATATGCCGTGGATTCTGAAAAATGCGTAGTATATGTTTATGTAATAAGATCGCAAATTTACAGAATAACTATTTTTGAGTATTTTAAAAGTTGTAATGTAGTATTTTAATTCTATAAAAAGATTTGTAAACTATTTTGACCTGAAACCTTTTGAATTGGGTTATAAATTAAAATGTTTATCGAGTAGCATGGTTTTCACAATTTTACAAAACTATTTAGTACTGAATGCGTTCAGATTCCAATAATGCCTATTTTAAGCCTATTTGATTAATAGAAAATTCCAATGAAAAGCTTTTGATTTTCTTTTCTTTTCCAGCATGCATGCATACTGTATTTTTGTGTTGTGCTATTTTTTGTTGATTGTATTTATTTCTTTTCCGTGATTAATTTACCAGAGTGCGAATTGTGACCGACTGTGTGAACGAAAACTACAACTAAGGAAAGTGTCTCTACCATAAATCTCTTATTGTTTTCTATGCATTTAGTTTTTAGTAGCTTGCATGTGTAGAAAATGTTGTATCTTATATATTATGGTATGCTATGGTGTGAGTATCCAATAGAATTCTTATAGACCCTAGATGATTCCTTGACAACTATTATATTGTAGATTGCGTAGCCATGCTATTAGTTGCGTGGGTGATTTTCATGATATTATTTAAGAAGGAAATTATGTTTTGTTGTACTAAAACCACTTAATCAATGAATCACCTGGGTGAAATGGCATTGATTGGGTCATCGAGTGTGGATTATGGTGGTGGTGGCCACCTAGGCTTAAAGAGATAATAGATGGTCTTGCTTAGTAATTTCCATGTACAACCACATGTCATTATGGGCTCTGACTTGAATGAGTAAGTTATGGGATCATGTCCTACTGTGACTAGCAAATGTAGGTGTCTAAAGAATGGTACGGTCCGGGGCTAGGCTCATGATTTTGTTTCCTAAAGATCTTGTCCTGGTCTTCTCTCAAAAGTTGATTGGGTCTTGTGGGTAAAGTGTACTAACCCCTGCAGGGTGTAAAAACTAAGTGCTTAGCCGTGTCCCCGGTAATGGAGAATTATGAGTAACTTCTATTAACGCAGTTAAAAAATCTCATTCATTCTAGTTTCTCTATTAAAATTTGATGGGTGAACTTAATGGGGTTTAGTAGCACTTGAGTGAGTCAGTGTGTCCATAGTTTATATTAGGAGCCCTTGAGTGACTCAAGGTGTTCTTAGTTATTTTGAAGAACCAAAACTTTATTTGGAAATGTATGAAAAAATGTTGCTTTATGCAAATAAGCCTGAACCTCACTAGCCAAAGTTGCATGTATATGTTAGGTTGCCAACTGACTCCACTTACTAGTGATATCTTGCCAATACAATTTAAATATATTGAATATTCGTGGCTACAACCTTTTATGTTACAGATTACTCCAACGACGAGTAAAGTTATCGTTTAGGTTGCGAATCTCCATTCAACGTGTAGTCTATGGCATGATGGAGCTTTTATCTGTTGTTTATTTGTTGAAATATGTTATTTGAGCTAGCTGTGAACTAACAAAGTTTGTAATAATTATACTCTTGGATGAACGTTGCAATATTGTGATGCATTGATACTCTTTTATTCATTTAAACTGTGTGTGCTAGCTAATCGATTTAAGGAACTAGCACTGTAAACACATGATCCAATCTTTAACGGGTTAGATCGTTTTACGATCTAGACGGCGCGAATAATTCGTTGCCGAGTATTTTTTTTCCTGTACACGCGCTCGTTCCTAGATCAATAGTACATAGAGATTTACGCACGATGCGTCCACTCAGCACGTGATCTCTTTTTTTTATGAATAATCACTGGACGTAGTGCCTGACGGATCGTAACCTCTGTTAACATGTATAATGTAAAGCTGACTTTTTTTTCTCTATTTTCCTTCGGATTAAAAGATATTGCTACATGTTTTTGTTCACGTCTCATCTACTTGGGTTCTTAAATTCACGGTTTCGAAAGGACTCATTCTTCAATAGACAAAAAATGAAAAAAGAGCGCACTCACCGTGTCTTAATAAAGCCTAACAAATAGTGCATTTAGTTACCGTATTCCAGCACATCTGGGTCTTCAACATCCTGGCTTATCGCCATATTCGTTTATCCATGTTTTAAGAAACGAAGAGGACACGGAAAAACTGTTGCATTTTATTTTCTTTCCACAACGAATTTTAATCTGGACATTTTTCGCTTTTCAACATATCCACTTTTCAACGATTTCTTCTGAATAATTTCTTTTCATATGGGCTTTTGAACGATTGCTTTTCAACATCTTCGCATCTCACGTTTTCACATATAAACATTCTAAGAACCAAAGGAGCGCAACATAGAAGCATGGGAAGAGGCAATCGAACTCCAGAAAATGCAAAACAGAGAGAGAACAATAGAATCAAGAAAAATATAGGCAGAAACACGACGAAACAAAGAAGTCAAATAAAACAAAGAAAGAAAAGAAGAAAACTCACTATGATCTCAAGTATCACTAAGTGAGACCCAGGCTACTACTGCACCAGAGTGCAGGAGGCCGGGTAATAGCCGTTAGCTAGAGTATCACCAAGTGAGGGCCATGCTATGGCTGAACCGAAGCAACGGAGCCCAGGCATTCGTCGCATGTCCCGCCGCTTCGAAAGCGCTAGCGTGCTATTTCATCTCACGACTGTCGGCAGCCGTGTCACTGGAACCAGGCGTGTTCACCATGACAGATGACGGTAGCGAGATGAAAATAGACGGAGGTGAAAAGAGGGGAGGGCTTATCTAATGCATTTGTTGAAGAAAATACAGGAAGAAGCATCATATACTCCTTCCGCTATGAGAATTCGCGTACGGCTAGAATCTACGCTGCCAACTATTCTATCGCCGGCCAGAAAAATCATGCTGCCAGAAATGCCCTCCCACGCACGATAACGCTGCCAGCTCGTCTTTACGCCCGCGAGAACCCGCGTAGGCTAGGGTCTATGCCGAAAGACGACATGAGTTTACGTAGCCACGCCGGCGTTGGATGGCCCCACGTCTGCGAGAAGCTGTGGCCGGCATGATCTTACCGCGCCACTTCATCTATGGGCAGGCCCATAGCCGCAAGAAACCGCTCACCAGTAGAGTCTACGCCGCCACACCAACACTCAACGGGCTGCAGGGAATATGCCCGAGAGACAATAATAAAGTTGTTATTATATGTATTCCAAGTATATGATAGATATTTATTTTGCATGCTATAATTCTATTAATTTGGAAATATTAATACATGTGTGTTTAATAAATAAATAAAAATTCCTAGTTATGCTCTCTTATAAACTAGCTCGTTGATTAACAAGATGATCAAGGTTTCCTGATCATGGACATTGGATGTTATTAATAACAAGGCCACAAAATTGGTGGAATGATGTGATGAACATTCATCCAAAGTATAGCATTAGGATCAAAGTCATTATGTTTATATTGCTACAATATCATACGAAATAATCCTAGTCTTTAGACCATAAGATCATGTCAATCACTAACACTGGAAGAGTATCTTGATAACATCAAACGTCACACTGTGATAGGGTGACTATAAAGGTGGGTTCAGTGCTACAAAGGTGTTATGTAGAGGCTCATGGATCAAGAGTGGGATTTGTCCATCCCGATGAAGGATAGATATACTCTGGGCCCTCTCGGTAATATCACACTGAGATAGCTTGCAAGCAAGTGATGTGATCACTAGGATATTATATCATGGGAACGTGAAAAGAGTGCATGTTGGCAACGAGATCAAACTAGGTATGGAGATAATGATGATCGAATCTCGGACATGTAATATATCGCGAGACAAAGGGATTTAGTTACTAGCGTTAAAGGTTCTCACGATCAAGAAGTCATCATTGAATATGTGGGACTCAGTATAGATCTCCAGGTCCCGCTTTTGATTATTGATCCGAGAATGATATCGATCATGTCTGCATTATTCGTGAATTGTAGGTTTACACAGTTAAGGGATACCAACACCATTTGGAGCAAATATGTTCCAGACGAAAGAATTGCAAAGCGATGGAATAATTTCAATGGACACCAAAATTGTTTCAGGTGAAATTGCTGAAATTAGTTCTGCATGTGATATTGAAATGTTGCAGGGGGTTTTATGTGAATATTTGTAAATTAAAGTAATTAACAAAATTCTGAATAAAATAAATAAAAGAGTTGCATTAAATTTGGTGGAAATTTAATGCATTTCGAGTGGAGAAAATGGAGGGTCAAATTTATGTGAATGGAGCTTCCACCATATGAATGAGGAAGAGGTGGGGGCACCCTCCATGGGCACCGGCCATGGGGAGGGGCTTACCTCCTCTCCTATAAAAGGCTCCCTCCCACTCTGACATGGGCATACCCTACAAGTACTCGGGTTTAGTGTATACGGCCTAGATATGACAGGAGCCCATGATGTTACCAGGGCCCAATACAAGATTCGGGTGACCCATGGAGACTCCGACTGCTTGCGACGCAAGTCAATATCAAAGATATAAAGTTTAAAGCAACAAACCCTAACTTGTAACCGACTCGACCTGCTATCTGAGACCTAGTATATCTATATAAAGGCTAGGAGGGGCGACGAGGAGGACGATCACAACCCTAGTTTCCACAACCATCGCCAGATTGCATCTGCGCACCCCCTGTAACTTTCGACTCCCTCGATAATTCTAAGAGCAGCAAGCAGGAGTAGGGACCTCTACGAAGCCTGAACCTGGGTAAACCTTGCATCCCTGTGTGCTTGTTTGCTAGCCGATTGATGCCTCCACCGCTCCCTCCTTCTCCAAAACCCAAGTCCATAACAATGGGCATTGATGAGTTAATCCCTTGTCAATTGGCACCGTCTGTGGGAACTGGGAGTGCTGATGTCGTGGCTTCTTTGGCCCCGTCAACCGCGATCTACAACTCTGCAACATCGGAGATTCGCCAACTCTTTGGTGCTTTCGACTTCACCGTCCACACGCCAGCCACTCGTCTCGCTTTCGAGTCCATAGGCGACGGAATCGGCCTAGCAATCGGGAGCTTACGCTTCCAAGTTGGTCAGCTGGGCACACTTCGCCTCCCCTATCAGCCGACGGTTCCCGCGATTGCTCCAGCATCGTGGTTTCCGCCACCAATTGGCACCCGGAGCGAGCTCAATGCCCTGACAACAGTTGGGAGCACGGATAGTGACAGTCGTCGCAGATCTGATCTAGGTGACCTGACCATAGAGGATGGAGCCTACGGCTCCGGATCTGAGAGTTGTGGGAGAAATAGCTTCCCTAATGACTTCACGTGCGCCGTCATCAACACAGGCGACACCAGCGTTAATCGCGACAACACCGGTAACGGGCCAACCAATGGCGGAAATGGTGGCCCCGTCAACGGCACGCCCACCAACAATGGGACAGAAGGGGACCCAAACCTCACGGCAAATGAGTGCACCGAAGAGCGCGTGCTGATCAAGCTCAACGACAACGAGTGGGCCCATTGTCGAGAAGCTCTGCGGGGTAATCCTCTACCCCCTAACTCATCACAGGACATGCTGATGGGCTACCATTGGCTGCCGAAGGAAGAATACAAGCGCCAGCAGCAAGTAATCGCGCAACTCGACGCGCGCAGAAAGGCAGCGGACAATTCAAGCCTTAGATGGGCTCCACTCTCCTCCCATGGAGGATCCTACTCCAAGGGCAACAACTACGTGGCCGCCAAACGACGATCTCGACTAGCCCACCTCACTGACAAGAACGCGAGGAGGCCACGAGAGTGCTCGACTTCAGCTCCATGATGGTGGATACAAGGGGAAACATGCTCCCAAAGACACCGCAGGCAGCGGTGACGGTGGCCACCATGTACCTCCTCAACAACCAGCCACCGGCTAGAGATCCACGAGCTGCCATGCACCAATCTACGACCGCAGGCTTGGGGCTAGTCGAGGCCGCCCTCGTCAAGGAGCCAACGCCGAAGCCGGAGAAAAGTAAAGCTTTGGAGAAATATTACTACTCGTACTCCTCCAGCGACGACAACCATGATCTGTCACGGCGATGTCACTCACGACGGCATGACCGCGACTACGATGCGCGTGATGACATCACGCAGCGCAAAGTCGACAAGATGCACGTGAGGCTCGCTCATTCGACTAACTCGGAAGATGACGAGGTAGAGCTCTACGACGCCAGATGCTTCAGCAGAGCCATTAGGCAGAAGCGAATGCCTAAAGGATTTAAACTCCCATCGGAGAACCTGAAATTTGACGGCCTACAGGACCCAAAAATCTAGCTAGAGGATCACATATCCTCCGTCAGACTACATGGTGGAAGCTCCAGCACGGCAATGCAATGCTTGCAGCTATAACTGCAAGGCGCCGCCCGCGCATGGCTCAACAATCTCCCGCACGGATCAATTCGCAGCTGGGAGGAGCTCGTCTACAGCTTCGTACGCAACTTCAAGGGTACCTACAAAAGGCCCACATCAATTGAGGAACTAAGAGGCTTCCACGAAAGGTCTAGCGAGTCGCTACGCTCGTACATCCAGAGGTGGTCCATCATCAGGAACTCCGCAGAAGATATCTCGGAGGACTGCGCAATCGATGCGTTCAACGACGGTGTTCGCCGTAGAGAGCTGATACATTGCAAATGTATCTATAATTTTTGATGCTCCATGCTTGGTTTTATTTACTTTCTTATGTTTTGTCCATACTTTGGAGTACTTTTCATATGATTTCTTGGACTAACCTATTAACAAGAGCCACAGTGCCAGTTGCCTGTTTTCTGCTGTTTTTGGTTCCAGGAAAGTCAGAAAATCAATATTCTCGAAATTGGACGGGACAAAAGCCAAAGTTCCTATTTTACCGGAAGACTCATGGAGCCAGAAGCAGAGACGGAAGAGGGCTAGGGCCTGGCCACACCATATGGTGGCGCGGGCTAGCCTTGGCCATGCCACCAGGTGGTGTGGGCCCCTGGCACTCCACCGACCTTGCCTCCTTCGCCTATAAGAGCCTCCCGATACCAAAACCCTAAATCGTCAAGCCTCCAGCCACGAAAAGTTCCATAGCGCCGCCACCACCGAAGGGGAGATTCGGGGGATAGAAAGTCTCTGTTCCGGCACCCTGCCGGGACGGGGAAGTGCCCCTAGAGCCATCTCCATCGATCTCCACCACCATCTCCATCACCATTGTTGATTCCCATGATGAGGAGGGAGTAGTTCTCTCTCGAGGCTATGAGTTCTACCGGTAGATATATGTTCATCTCTCTCTATGCATGATCTTATTGAGATGATGAGCTTGTAATCTACCTTGCTACTCAAGTGCTTTATTAGCTCTCTGCTCTCCCCATGTGTGTGAAAGCGACAGCGTGCACACCATGGTGGCACTTAGGCTAGAGATTACAAATACTTGTTATGAGTTATATTTGGAGTTGGATGTCTTTATGAAATTGTGGTGTTTGTTGGACTCATCTAGTACTCAAGGTGACAGTGTGGGGTTATCTAGATGGGAAAGGCTTACTTTGAGGTGTGCTGTTATAGCCCTACCATCGATTAGAGTGTCCAACCGGATAGTAGTTAAGAGTATTATCATAAAGAGAAGATATTTATATGAGAGTGTTCACTAGTGAAAGTATGATCCCTAGGCCTTGTTTCTTAGCATTGAAACACCGTTTGCTACTAGATCTGTTACATGTTTGCTTGCTTCTATCTTTATTTCAGTTTGCCTTTAGTCTTTTCCACGCCATCAAGCTATTCTCTATCACTGTTACCACTTACAATTATCTATACCACTTGTATTTCACTATCTCTTCGCCGAACTAGTGCACCTATACACCTGACAAGTGTATTGGGTGTGTTGGGGACACAAGAGACTTCTTGTATCTTGATTGCAAGGTTGCTTGAGAGGGGATACCTTTGACCACTTCCTCCCTGAGTTCGATAAACCTTGGGTAATCCACTTAAGGGAAAACTTGCTGCTGTTCTACAAACCTCTGCACTTGGAGGCCCAACAACTGTCTACAAGAATAGAAGTGCGTAGACATCAAGCTATTTTCTGGCGCCGTTGCCGAGGAGGTAAGGTAAAAGGTATTCACACCAGAGGATTAAAGAAGAAGAACCTCCCACGGCAAACGCCTATTTTCTGGCGCCGTTGCCGGGGAGGTAAGGTAAAAGGTACTCACAGCCTCTAGTGTGAGTGCTCGAAGTTATTTCCTTTAGATTCTGCAATTTTGTCTTTTTGTTTCTTGTTTTCACTAGTTAGGCTTAATGGAAAACAACAAAAAAATTAGAGAGCTTTATAGTATTTATCTTGAGTTAGGACATGAAGTGTTTGAAGAGAAAATTAAAAAACCTATGGAACTTTATTTGCATGCTAATAGCAATGTTATTAGTATGAATCTTTTGAACACCTTTGTTACTAATTCTATGGAAAAGTCTAAGCTTGGGGAAGCTAGTTCTTATGAAAATGATCTTTTTAGTTCCCCAGCTTTGGAAGATAGCTATTCTATTGCTTATGATGATACCAAACCTCCAATATATGATGATTACCATGATGAATATGATATTTTTAGTCCACCTACTATTGAGGAGAAAATTAATTATGATTACAATATGCCTCCTATATTTGATGATTATGGTGATGAGAATAATAATGATAGCTATTTTGTTAAATTTGCTCCCACTACAATTAATAAGAATGACTATGTTTATGTGGAGAGTATTACTTCTTTGATGCATGTGGCTCATGATAAGAATGTTTTATGCGATAGTTATATTGTTAATTTTATTGATGATGCTACTGAAAGTTATTATGAGAGAGGGAAACATGGTTTTATGCATCTCAATAATATTAAGTTCTCCCTCTTTATGTTGAAAATTTTGAAGTTGCAATTGTTTTATGCATCCCAAGGCATCCCCCTCTTCATCAATAAAAATCTTAGGTTCTTCCAAACACTTCATTTTTATTGTTTCATGCACAGTTGTGTTGTTCTTGGAGCGTCTTCTTTTTCGTTTTCGTTTTGGTTTTTCGTTTGCTTTTGTTTGCTTAGTTTTCTGAATAAATTGGTTGGACCCTCTCTTTCATACATTGGTTTTCAAATGGTTTGGTTTGGATTGGAAAAGAGTAGGAAAGTTCATGCTTATGCGGTAAAAAGAGCTTGTTTTTGACTGTGGCCTTTGCTTTGTCATGCCATGCTTGATATTGTTTTGGCTTTATGCTTAGTATTCTTTGCTGTAGCATGACTTGTTATAAACAATTGAGATTGCTTAATGTGCCTTGGATGAATCATGCGTTGTTTTAGCATATTAAAGCATAGTATAGTGGTATTCTCCTTTGATGCTTTATTTGGGTTGACTTGGCGCATGATCACACCATGTTATGACTATCTCAAGTCACCATATCCTTTATGATCCTTTAGTTTTCAACTTGTAGTATCACTTTATGCTTTGATCAATGATGTTTTGTTGCTCTGCATGATTATGGCCATTATTGCTCTCTTAGTTTATCGCTCCAAGTCTTTTGCTAGCCTTCGCAACCAAGTATGAGTTCCACTCATGCATCCAACTCCCTAAACCAAGTTATTCCAAAGAGTCCACCATACCTACCTACTAGCTTATGCTATTCCAAGTATATTCATGCTTTTGTTTATCTTCCAAATTAAACTTGTTATGAGAAAACTAGTGAATAAAGCTCTCACGAACTTGATGGCACACTTTACTTTTCTTGCTCTTAATAAACTTGAACCATTGTGTCGTCTATGTTGTATATGCTTGCACTTATTTGTTAGGAATTAGCAGAACCATGCTGTCATGGGGAATGCTTTCAACATTGCACTTGGTACTTGTACCTAGTTGATATCATGCTCTTTTGTCTATGGATGTCGTCGGTGTGAAATGAAAGGGGACCTTGTAAGTCCATGGAGTTATGTATATGTGTTAGAGAAACGCCTGGGCCGCTGGTCTAATCCATGCTGACATGGTGGAAACCTGCAGCGTAACCATAATGAGCTGTCTATGAAGCATTCTTCTTATAAAAAAGAGTCCTATATTGAGAAAAAATAGAAAAAGAGAAAAAAGAGATTATGAAAAGAGGAAAGAGAGAAAAAAGCACCATATTCCCATGGTAAATAAGAAGATTGCTGAGATGCTTGTTGTCTGCTTGCCTTGTCATTTTGATATGGGGATTCTTCCGTATCATCAGGCAAGGGGTACCCCGTTGGCGGTTCTCTATGATACACATGTACTTACAATGACAAGAACTTACCGGTGACTAAACTTGAGTAGCATGAGGAGCAGACCTCGTATACAAGAGACATGAGATTTCTAACTTATACTTCGTCAAGCATGTACACCATAGTTTGTTCACTTTAACCTTAATGACCTTCAAGATGCTTATGATAGGGGCAATGAGAGATGAAAGATATAGGTACCATAATTTTTGGAAGCTCTTTATGAGACTTGAATCCCTACTTCCTTTTATAAAAAGTCCTTTCTTCCACCATTATATTGAGTCTCCACCTTGTATCTTTATGCACTTACTTTGAGAGCATAGTGGCCATTCTTAGTTCTATGTGCATTGTCCCAAGACTAGTTGATTGATGCATAACTTGTTATTCCTTGTTTTAAACTATTGTATCTAGTCACTCTTATGAACTTTGAAGGTGTCGTATGGATTTATATTTGCTACTCTATTGAGGGACAAGCTGAATACTTTTATGCTATGTTTTCTTTATGTGAAGCAAACAAACGTCTTGCAAAGCATTGTTATTCATGAATCTTTTGTTTGTGCATTTTCATGTTGCATCATAGTTTCTTTGCCTTATTGCTAGAACCTTGTCTTTCATGCTATGATTGAAGTACTATGATCCCAGTTCTGAATGTTTTACAAATACTTTGATCAAGTCTTTGATGGTGCATGTCACCTCAAAAATTATTCTTTCTTTTTATCACTTACCTACTCGAGGACGAGCAGGAGTTAAGCTTGGGGATGTTGATACATTGCAAATGTATCTATAATTTTTGATGCTCCATGCTTGGTTTTATCTACTTTCTTATGTTTTGTCCACACTTTGGAGTACTTTTCATATGATTTCTTGGACTAACCTATTAACAAGAGCCACAGTGCTAGTTGCCTGTTTTCTGCTGTTTTTGGTTCCAGGAAAGTTAGAAAATCAATATTCTCGGAATTGGACGGGACAAAAGCCAAAGTTCCTATTTTAACGGAAGACTCACGGAGCCAGAAGCAGAGACGGAGGAGGGCCAGGGCCTGGCCACACCATATGGTGGCGCGGGCTAGCCTTGGCCACGCCACCAGGTGGTGTGGGCCCCCTGGCACTCCACCGACCTTGCCTCCTTCGCCTATAAGAGCCTCCTGATACCAAAACCCTAAATCGTCAAGCCTCCAGCCACGAAAAGTTCCGCAGCGTCGCCGCCACCGAAGGGGAGATTCGGGGGACAGAAAGTCTCTGTTCTAGCACCCTGCCGGGACGGGGAAGTGCCCCCGGAGCCATCTCCATCGATATCCACCACCATCTCCATCACCATTGTTGATTCCCATGATGAGGAGGGGGTAGTTCTCTCTCGAGGCTATGGGTTCTACCGGTAGCTATGTGTTCATCTCTCTCTATGCATGATCTTATTGAGATGATGAGCTTGTAATCTATAGATCTACCTTGCTACTCAAGTGATTTATTAGATCTCTGCTCTCCCCATGTGTGTGAAAGTGACAGCGTGCACACCATGGTGGCACTTAGGCTAGAGATTACAAATACTTGTTATGAGTTATATTTGGAGTTGGATGTCTTTATGAAATTGTGGTGTTTGTTAGACTCATCTAGTACTCAAGGTGACAGTGTGGGGTTATCTAGATGGGAAAGGCTTACTTTGAGGTGTGCTTTTATAGCCCTACCATCGATTAGAGTGTCCAACCGGAGAGTAGTTAAGAGTAGTATCATAAAGAGAAGATATTTATATGAGAGTGTTCACTAGTGAAAGTATGATCCCTAGGCCTTGTTTCTTAGCATTGAAAAACCGTTTGCTACTAGATCTGTTACATGTTTGCTTGCTTGCATCTTTATTTCAGTTTGCCTTTAGTCTTTTCCATGCCATCAAGCTATTCTCTATCACCGTTACCACTTATAATTATCTATACCACTTGTATTTCACTATCTCTTCGCCGAACTAGTGCACCTATACACCTGACAAGTGTATTGGGTGTGTTGGGGACACAAGAGACTTCTTGTATCTTGATTGCAAGGTTGCTTGAGAGGGGATACCTTTGACCACTTCCTCCCTGACTTTGATAAACCTTGGGTAATCCACTTAAGGGAAAACATGCTGCTATTCTACAAACCTCTACACTTGGAGGCCCAACAACTATCTACAAGAATAGAAGTGCGTAGACATCAAGAGCTCAGGGAGGAGCTGGGCCGCTCGAAGCCCAAAACAATCGACCACCTGATGGAGATCGCGAATCGGTGGGCCGACGGAGAGGACTCAGTGAAAAACCGTGCCTACTCCGATGATGATGACGACCTCGGACGTAGACATGATCGCCGAGGAAAACGTCGAATGCGTGTCTACGAGGACCACGGAGAGGTCGACATGGTCGCCGCTGGCTACGCTGACAAACGCGACGACAACCGCAACAGCAGATACCACGGTGGTGGATACCGCGATAGCGGGAAAACCATGCAAGTGTTGGAAATATGCCCTAGAGACAAATAGTAGTAAGGATTATTATCATATTTCATATAGTTTATGATTAAGTTTTGTATCATGCTATAACTGTGTTTAGTGGAAACATCAATACACGTGTGATATATAAACAAACCAGGGTTTCCCAGTGAAACTCTAGTCACTGGTTCATTGGTCAACAGATGATCATGTTTCCTGATCATGTGGCATTTATGCCAGTTGGAAATGAGATCATCTCATTCTAAGAATGAGATGATGAACCAATACCCAACCTAAACATCGTGATTCGATCATGTCACGAAGTTCAAGTTACGATGATTAAAAAAGGATCCTTGTAGACTATTCCTTAGACCGTGAGGCTATATCAATCACTGTCTCCTGAGAGTGCTTAGATATCATCAAACGCCATCTGGTAAAACGGTGGTTATAAAGGTGTGTTCAGGTATTCGGAGGAAACCGTAGAGGCAATATATGTCAAGAGCGGGATTTGTCCGTCCATGTGACAGGAAGATACTCAAGGGCCCACTCGGAGAAGTTATATCCAATAGCTGCGCAGCGTGTGATTAGATCACGGGGATATCACTTGTCGGAACGAGTCAAATAGCATTGCTCAGTAACGAGATTGAACTCGACATGGTGATGTCATTGATCAGATCTCAGGCAATGCAAGTGTCGAATGACAAATGGAACAAGACGCGACTGTCCCGGTTCAAACGACGAAAGATCTTCGTGGAACGCACAGGGGTCACATGGCTATCCAGGTCCCTCTATTGATCATTGGTGCGGTACTGTCTAGACCATGTCTGGAGTGTTTCCGAACCATAGGGTATCACGCTTAAGGGCTTGATGATGCTTAGAGAGTGTTTATGGGATCGGTAGAATCACTAAAGAAAAGAAGGGAGAAAACCGGAAGGGTTTCGGTAAGTCCGGAGGATGTCCGGAGTGGAGGTGGAAGGTGTTCCATGGCCACGGAGATTAGATAATATGTGAATGAATGTTAAATATTGATTTAATCATTTATTCATAATTATTTAATAAAGAGAAAATCAATTAAAAGGTCAAAAGGCTTAATGGGCCAATTTCCGGAGGGAAAGGGCCCATGAGGGAAAGGAGAGAGGGAGAGGGACCAAAGGGGGTGGCCGACTGGGCCTTGCCCCCCCCCACGGGGCCCACTAGGGCTGGCCGGTGGCCTCCCTTCCCCCTCCTCTCCTTTAGTCCCACCCCGGGACTTGACGGGAGGTAGTACCTCCCCTCCCCCTATATATAGTGGGGTATATTGGCCTAGAAAATACACCCAATAATCAATAAAGGTCTCCCCACTTTTTGGGAGGACCTCTAATTGATATTTTATCTCTCCCCCTCTCTCTCGTGACCGTGGTCCCAAGTCTGGACTGCGCGAGCAAGAGACATCTTTACCGCGGAGCGCCGTCGCGCTGCGGGATTCGGATCCGGGAGCTCTACTTCCGCAACTGCTGCTGGATCGGGGAAGCGGGAGTCATCGTCAGGCACCGGACGTGTGTAACTCCCACGAGGTGTCACACTTGAGGCACTCAAGTCGTTGGAGCCAGAAGGAGCGCAAGGACTTCATCACGACCTTGAGGTCGGCTTCGGCTCGTCTACATCAACCATGCTCTCCTAAGCGTTGACAACGCTTTTCGGTCTTCAAGGGTAAGTTCAGAAAAGCCCCTCATGTTACTGTATTACTAATAAATAGGTCCTGGCAGCTTCAGGGGTTCAGGGGCGTAGAGTAAAATTTATTGTTTTTATGCGCGGAACCCCTACAGTGGTATCAGAGCTAGATCTATGCGTAGTAATGCTAGTACGGGTAGAACACACGAGATGTAGCGTGTGGGTGTTGATCTTTTAGTTGTTACCCTCCCACGTGGACTTGTGTATACCGCAGTAATGCTTGATGAAGCGGCCCCCAACCGACTTTACGCGTTCATTCGTGAGACTGGTCCACGCTTGACATACGGCTTGTACCGTATAAAGTGGCTTAGGGGGGTGTCTGTCTCTCTTGCATTAGTTGGTATACCATTTGCAACGGAGGGCCCCGAAAGAGGTGTAGTAGAGACAACTATTTGATCAATGTTGTGCTGAAAGTTCGTAGGTAAGAACGGTTCTTGTGCGAAAGCCCATTCAGCCACGTAAAACATGCAAAGATAAAGTAGAGGCGTCTAACTTTGTTTTGCAGGGAGGGCGTTGCTTTGTGATATAGTTGTGGCAAAGGTAAAGTAATTACCTTTTGTTGCATAGTAGTAGATAGTCACGAAGGTGACGAACTACCACGCCGGAGTGACATTGGTACCCTAGTGTCTACGGCGCCGGAACCCTGGCGCCGGAACCCGGTAACGGCAGATGGAGATCACGACGTGAAGGACCATATCACATAGCATTTATATTCAATGTTATTGTTTGTATGTCTTATTGTGTGCTAGTATTAGATACTCGACGGTAGCCTAATAAGAAGATCCCTGTTAAAATAACCAACGATTGTGTTCCCCCTTAGTGTGCACCACCAAGAAAGTTCTTCGGTATGAGGCGATCCAGGGTGACAGGCCTGGGTGTCATACATATCTACGTTCGCATACAATGGGTGTAAGCCATGTTGCACAGCGAATACACTAAGGTTGAGTTGGCGAGCCTAGCACGCTAGAGAAGCGTGGCCTCGGAACACGGATGGTCGAAAGATCGAGCACGAGTCGCATGAATGATGTGACCGACGTTTAGCATCCACCCTTGAACCCACATTGATGGCCGTGACGACCGGGGGAGATGTGGCTGATAGGGGCCGTGTTATCACTAGGAACCCTCACTTGGGATAGGTGTTTCTAAGTGGAGTTATTATTGACTCATTTAATTATAAACTTAGTCTAAATTCCTTTGCAATTATAAATATAGAAAATGGTTTCTGCCGAGATTACCTTTCCTATCGACGATTGGTTAAAAGGAGAGAAGCTCAAGTTAGATGGATCCAACTTTTCTGCATGGGTCATACGCCTATTTGATCTCCTTGGGGAGAACGATGTAGCTGAATACATGACCTGCGAGATGTTTTTGGAACCACCCTATTCTCATGAGACCCAGGAGCAGCGGGATCTGCGTTGTCGTTGTCGTGTGATGGCCACATTTATATCAATGACCATGTACCTCGGAATGGAGGATGGGCTATGGCCAATGGTGGGGAGTCTCAAGCCCCGAATGGTCATGGCACATCTGAGAGCACATTTCGTGGAACAAGTGCGCATGTGGGAGTATGAGCTGATGGGGGACTTCCTCTCCATAAAGATGGAGGAGGGCTCCTCACTGGATGAGCACTTATTGCGCCTCTACGATGCGTATATGAGTCTGGCATACTACCTGGACAACTAGTACTCAAGCTCATTTGTGATGGGAGTTGTGCTTCGGTCGCTTCCTCCAAGCTTCCAAGCACAAGTCAGGATCTGCGTTATGAGAGGCGACACGGAAACACTGGATTTCCTTGAGTTCATATCACATTTCAGAAATGTGATAGATGAACCCAACGTCGCTGGAGTCGTCAACGACGAAGGTATATATTTGATATACAGTTTTATAAATGTTATAATCTTGCAAACACATTTGCAGTGTTAAGTATATCTGATACTTGTTCTGTTTTGGTGAAAACAGGTCCTTCTGCATATAGGTGCTTGCTGGAGAGGAGGTGACGTTGCGAGCATGATGATGATGGCCGATGACACTCTCCCTCGACATTTATCACTTAGTTTGTGTTTTAGGATGATTATTGTAATCGAGAGATTTGAACTTCTTTAGTGTGTCTCACACTTCGTGAGACGGTTATTCATATGAGTTTGTAACAAACAGTTGTTCTACTTTTATGAATGATTTCTATTCGTGTTCATATCTTGTTTGATTATGTGTGAATTATCCTTATTGTTTGGAACTAATTGATAATGTATGAACATTTGTAAAATATTAAAATGCCTTGTTTAAGATACCCAATTTAATGATATTTCATTAATGAATGAAACCATTGTTTAAATTCAAAGTTATGCGATAATATGTGAAATTCATTTGATTTATTTTCACATATAAATCATGCCTAAGTTCGGTGAAATAACTTGAACACCGTGTATTACTTGAATACAAAGTGTTTAGTGAATTGTTAAATAGAATACATATTCGATGTATTATGTTTTAACGAAAAATGGTAATTATCATTAAATGATTGTTTAAATGTGTAAAGTAGTTACCAAAGGAAACATGAATATGAAACTGTCTGATTTGATCAAAGTGTTTCATCAACAAAGGGTATAAGTATAAAAGAGAATCTAATCACTATGATTTGATCAATAGTAATGAAGTTCAACTTTATTAGAATGGCATAATAGAAATTGTGGAATGCAAAGTGTTTTGAAACGTCAAAATGCAAAGCACCACAATGTGATATTAGATATCAAAAGGGGTTGAATAGAAGGCACCAAATAAATCGTTGTAGTATATATGTAGAGACCATTAGTTAGAAATAGTTAACACTCAATGAGTTTACAGTGAACCATTAGAATTTGTGAAAGTCTTGGGGTTATTCGATATAACCTAAACAATAGCGAATAAGTCCTTGTAGAGTATTCATTGGAAACTTTGAATACAAAATCCATAGCTCAAACCAAAAGGAAAGCAAGATTCGTATTGCTTGGATTTTGGTACATTCTTGAGAAAGCTCACTTCAGTGAAATTTCTCAATTATGGAGCAAATGGAAATTAGTGTAAAACACGATGAGGATTCAAAACCCTGCATCAGAGTGTTGAGAAGCGCAATGGACAGCGTTCCTGAATGATTCCCTTCACAGAAGGAAAGAATCAATGATTTTGATCATTGTGTTTTTCCCTCCACTATTGTTTTTCACTATATGAAGTAGGATTCAAAATATAAATCCATATCTTGTATGGAAACATTTGTGAATCACTTGCCATAATTTTTGGAATATGACATACCTACGAACTACAAAGGAAATGATGGTAAACTAGAATTATGAGAAATCCTAATAGCAAAATTCCCTTGAGATTAGAAAGCGATTCGTTGCTGAATCTCACAAGTAAAGGGGTTACTTGGAATTTTCCCAAATGACTGCAAAGCCATAGTAGGAAAAAGGGGTGAATGACAAAAGCACAAATTTGTCAAGTATTGGACAAATTCAGATGAATTTGATTCGTGTGTGCTAAATGTCTAGTGGATTTAAAACTAGTAAAGTACTAGTATCTCATAATAAATCTCCAAGTTTGATGTTTAATCAAAGGATTTTGAAGTTGTTCAAAATAGTAAGGAGATATG
This sequence comes from Avena sativa, assembly GCA_916181665.1. NCBI lineage: Eukaryota > Viridiplantae > Streptophyta > Magnoliopsida > Poales > Poaceae > Avena > Avena sativa. The sequence goes on along the minus strand of OV702286.1, from coordinate 431,922,615 downwards.
CAATTTGCATAAAATTGAGTGGGAGCTATGAAAGTCTTCCTGAAACAATATGTGATTGACATATTTTTGAGTGGGAGCAACATAAGTCTCAAATTCAAATATGTAGGAACAATGTTTGAGTAAGAGTACTGACTCGTACCCAAATATGTTAGCAACATAGTTTGAGTGGGAGCTTATAGGAGTAATTCTTAAGTAAGTTAAGGATGAAAGTGCAAATACTTATAAATAATGATTTATAAGATGTAGAAGTTGATAATAAGTGTATTATGATATTATGTAGTATTCCTTAAGAGATTCTGAAAGGGATTTTCAGAATAGAAGTTAATTAAGGAACTAGTCCTTAATGACTCAAATTAGGAATAGCATTAAGTTTAAACATCAATGGTTAAAAGAAAGAAATGGATCATCATCGTCCACTATGTTAAGGCATAGGTTCTATCTTAGTAAACCATGATGATAACTTAGCATAATATGTAATCCAATTAAGGAACGTTTGAAAGTGATCAAGTTCGAATCACAGAACGTTGAGCTAAGTTTGTCCATAGTGTCCACTAGAGAACTGTAAACATATTTTCCAAATCCATAAAGGATAACATATCTTAGAGCATAAATAGTTATGTTATAAGGGAATATGTTGGAAACTCCTCTAGATACCAATAAAAGTCAAGTAGGAAGCGAGGTGAACAAAACATCGAATATGTTGTATAATGTTATGGCGGGGATAATTCTCTTTTAACGTATAATGATGTGTCCCAGGGCACAGTGCCCATGAGAAAGCCCTCGAGGTTGATCTAACGTCACTGTAGGCTCCTGGAATCAGGCCTCGTTCTGCTGCCATAGCGACGATACATACACACAGATGTTGTCATGTGATGATAGAATATTAATGTCAATCAAAATGACATTAGTAAGTTGCAAAGGATTTGGGACTGTAAAGTACAGACCCAAGACTCAACCTCTTCCATGAGCAAGCATGTTCTAGGTACCGGTTATATGGTGCCAATAATTAAGAACAAATGCAGCTAGTGTATTTGTACTCTAGTGCAAGTGGGAGACTGTTGGAAATATGCCCTAGAGACAAATAGTAGTAAGGACTATTATCATATTTCATATAGTTTATGATTAAGTTTTGTATCATGCTATAACTGTGTTGAGTGGAAACATCAATACACGTGTGATATATAAACAAACCAGGGGTTCCCAGTGAAACTCTAGTCACTGGTTCATTGGTCAACAGATGATCAGGTTTCCTGATCATGTGGCATTTATGCCACTTGGAAATGAGGTCATCTCATTCTGAAAATGAGATGATGAACCAACACCCAACCTAAACATCGTGATTCGATCATGTCACGAAGTTCAAGTTACGATGATTAGAAAAGGATCCTCGTAGACTATTCCTTAGACCGTGAGGCTATATCAATCACTGTCTCTCGAGAGTGCTTAGATAGCATCAAACGCCATCTGGTAAAACGGTGGTTATAAAGGTGTGTTCAGGTATTCGGAGGAAACCGTAGAGGCAATATATGTCAAGAGCGGGATTTGTCCGTCCATGTGACAGGAAGATACTCAAGGGTCCACTCGGAGAAGTTATATCCAATAGCTGCGCAGCGTGTGATTAGATCACGGGGATATCACTTGTCGGAACGAGTCAAATAGCATTGCTCAGTAACGAGATTGAACTCGACATGGTGATGTCATTGATCAGATCTCGGGCAATGCAAGTGTCGAATGACAAAGGGAACAAGACGCGACTGTCCCGGTTCAAACGACGAAAGATCTTCGTGGAACGCACAGGGGTCACATGGCCATCTAGGTCCCTCTGTTGATCATTGGTGCGGGAGTGTCTCGGCCATGTCTGGAGTGTTCCTGAACCATAGGGTATCACGCTTAAGGGCTTGATGGTGCTTAGAGAGTGTTTATGGGATCAGTTGAATCACTGAAGAAAAGAAGGGAGAAAACCGGAAGGGTTTCGGTAAGTCCGGAGGATGTCCGGAGTGGAGGTGGAAGGTGTTCCATGGCCACGGAGATTAGATAATATGTGAATGAATGTTAAATATTGATTTAATAATTTATTCATAATTATTTAATAAAGAGAAAAATCAATTAAAAGGTCAAAAGGCTTAATGGGCCAATTTCCGGGGGGAAAGGGCCCATGAGGGAAAGGAGAGAGGGAGAGGGACCAAAGGGGGTGGCCGGCTGGGCCTTGCCCCCCCCCTCATGGGGCCCACTAGGGCTGGCCGGCGGCCTCCCCTCCCCTCCTCTCCTTTAGTCCCACCCCGAGACTTGAGGGGAGGTAGTACCTCCCCTCCCCCTATATATAGTGGGGTATATTGGCCTAGAAAATACACCCAATAATCAATAAAGGTCTCCCCACTTTTGGGAGGACCTCTAATTGATATTTTCTCTCTCCCCCTCTCTCTCTCGTGACCGTGGTCCCAAGTCTGGACTGCGCGAGCGAGAGACATCTTCACCGTGGAGCGCCGTCGCGCTGCGGGATTCGGATCCGGGAGCTCTACTTCCGCAACTGCTGCTGGATCGGGGAAGCGGGAGTCATCATCACGCACCGGACGTGTGTAACTCCCACGAGGTGTCACACTTGAGGCACTCAAGTCATTGGAGCCAGAAGGAGCGCAAGGAGTTCATCACGACCTTGAGGTCAGCTTCGGCTCGTCTACATCAACCACGCTCTCCTGAGCGATGACAACGCTTTTAAGTCTTCAAGGGTAAGTTCACAAAAATCCCCTACCGTTACTGTATTACTAATAGATAGGTCCTGGCAGCTTCAGGGGTTCAGGGGCGTAGAGTAAAGTTTATTGTTTTTATGCGCGGAACCCCTACAGCAAGTGTGGCAACGCTGCACTCACGACGAAGCACCTGGATTATCCATCCAGGACAAATTATTCGGACCGTGCAATGTACACTTCTACATCGACAAGAACGGCGGCAAGAAAAAGTCTAGCCATCTTGTCAAGGACTGTTGCGAGTTCCTCAAGCTCCACGAAGGCCTAGCCAAGATGAATCGTGACGCGATCAACCAGGGATACGGAGCTGCCCCAGGCGCCGTGGCTCACAGAGCACCACCACCACCACCTGGGGCACCACCAGCTGCAACTGCACCAGTCCAGAACCATGGAGGCGAGCCGTACCCGCGAGCACTAGGCAATATGGGGATGATCCAAAAGAGGCATACCTCAAATCGAGTGCAGAAGGCAATCACTCGCCAAGTCAATTTGGCGATAAATTCTCCACCTTCCACCACTGAGTACCTCAGTGGAAGCGAGTCTTGCATCACCTTCGACAAGAGCGACCACCCGCGCCAAGTACCTGGCCCAGGCCACTGTCCCCTCGTACTCGAGGCATAGATCGGGGTCTTCGATATGAGTCATGTCTTCATGGACGGCGGAAGCGGCATCAACCTCATGTTTGAAAGTACCTTGCGTGCAATGAGGATCCCTCTGACATGTCTAGAAGTTTTAGACACGAGATTCCATGACATCGTCCCAGGGAAGGGAGTGTACCCCTTGGGAAAAATCAACCTCGACGTCATCTTTGGCATGCCACAAAATTTCCGGCGAGAACGCATCAACTTCGAAGTTGTCGATTGGCCATCACAGTACCACTACATCCTTGGACGTGTCGTGTTTGCGAGGTTCATGGCGGGACCACACTATGCCTATCTGCAGATGAAGATGCCAGGCCCAAACGGCGTCATCACAATCAACGGAAGCTTCGAGAGGTCTGATAGCTGTGACAGGGAATTCAACAGAATCTCCCGATCCTTCGACATGCAAGAGGAACTCGCAAGGTTGAAGGAGTCGACAGACAACATTCTGCCTCCCCTGAGCAAGCCAAGCTCACCCGACCTCTCCTTCGACTCGTTAGTGCACACCAAGAAAGTCCAGGTCCACCCAACGGACCCAGCCAAGACGGACCTCATCGCAAACAACTTGAGTCCCGCATAGGAACTCGTGCTCGTCGAGTTCCTCCATGAGCACTGGGAAATTTTTGCCTGGTGTCTAGAAGACATGCCAGGGGTTCCTAGGGAATTCGTCGAGCACTCACTCAATGTGAATCCAAACGCAAGGCCAGTCAAGTAGACAATACGATGACTGTCTGAACCAAGCGAAAAAGCAGTCGGTATGGAGATCAGCAGACTCCTCGATGCAAATTTCATACACGAGATCAAGGAAAGCACCTGGCTCGCAAATACAGTTCTAGTGCCTAAAAAGGACACGGATATCCTGCGGATGTGCGTGGACTTCACTTCCTTGAACAAGCACTGCTCGAAGGACCACTTCCTGTTGCCACGAATCGATCAGATAATCGACTCCACTACAGGATGCGAGCACCTCTGCTTCATCGACGCCTACTCAGGCTACAATCAGATTCGAATGAAGGAGGAAGACCAAGATAAAACGGTGTTCACAACACCCTTTGGTGTGTTCTGCCACAACACGATGCCCTTCGGGCTAAAAACGCAGGAGCCACCTATCAGCGGTGCATGCAAGCATGCCTTAAGAACCAACTTGGTCGCAATATCCAAGTCTACGTCGATGACATCATCATCAAAACCAAAGAGGAAGCCACATTAATCGACGATCTCCACGAGACCTTCGATAACCTCGATCGCTACCAGATCAAGCTCAATCTAGACAAATGCGTCTTCGACGTACCATCTGGGAAATTACTTGGGTATCTCAGCTCTGCGAGGGGGATCGAAGTAAACCCGAAGAAAATAAAAGCCATACTGGCCATGGAGAAGCCGAAGAACGTAAAAGGTGTCCAGCAGCTGGCCGGGCGAATCGTGGCGCTCAGTAGATTCATCAGTCGAATGGGTGAAAAGGCACTTCCTTTCTACCAACTTCTCCGCAAAGCTGACACGTTCGAGTGGACAGACGATGTGTAAGAAGCATTCGAAGACCTCAAGCGCCTACTATCCACCTCTCTAGTATTGGTCACACCTCGCAAAAAGGAGCCATTGTTGCTATACATCTCCGCCACCAACCAGGTGGTCAGCACCATACTCATGGTGGAGCGAGCCGAAGAAAATAAGGTCCACAGGGTTCAGTGCCCAGTATACTACCTCAGCGAGGTGCTCACACCAGCTTCTGATAGTGGTACCCACACTACTAGAAGCTGGCATATGGAATCTTTATGATAGCCAGGCGACTGTGCCACTACTTTCAGGAGCACCAAATCATGGTGGTAAACGACGCCCCGGTCAGGCACATACTCAATAATCCCGACGCCACTAGACGAGTCGCGCTCTGGGGAATCGAACTGTCTCCACGAGACATCACATATGAGAAGTGTGACGGGATAAAATCGCAAGTTCTCCTGGACTTCCTCGTGCACTGGATGGAGAATCAACTCCCTGACAAGCTAGATATGTCATACCTCTAGACAAAGCACTTCGACGGGTCCAAGCAAAAGGATGGAGCCGGCGCAGGTGTCATACTGACATCACCTCAAGGAGACAAGATGAAGTAAGTTTTGCGAATGCAATTCACAGCCTCCAACAATGAAGCTGAATATGAAGCCTTGATCCATGGAATGCGAATGGCGAAAGCCTGCGGCACCAAGACACTCATCATCTATGGCGACTCCAAGATGGTGGTCAACCAAACAATGCATGAGTGCGATGCCCTGAGCGACAACATGATCGCCTGCCGTGACCTCTACGACACACTCGAGGGAGACTTTGACGGCTGCGAGCTGCGACACGTTGGCCGTGAAAGCAATGAGGAAGCAGACATACTCGCTAACATCGACTCCATCTGCGCCCCAATACCACCTGGAGTATTTCTAGAGCGCATCTGCGAACAATCCATCAAGCCCAAGGCTCCAGAGAAGAAGCCAAGCACGCCAACAGACTCGGGGGCTATGCCACCCAACGATCCAATGGCACTCGATGACATGGAGCCTGACACAGGACTCAAAGGCCCAATGGAGGTCATGATGATTGAGCCATCTTGGACACAACCATATATTACATACCTGCTCAGAAAAAGGCTACCAGACGACCCGACGAATGCGCGGCACATAGCACGGCGATCCAAAGCATTCGCCCTCATCAACGGCAAACTATACAAGCGCAACATCACGAGAGTTCTTCAGCGGTGCGTCTCCAACAGGACGGAAGAGCCATCCTCCTCGACATACACGAAGGCACTTGCGGGAACCACGCTGGCAGTCGTGCCCTCGTCACCAAAGCTCTATGAGCTGGATTTTACTGGCCAACGGCCATGCGTGACGCCAAGGAGATCGTTCAGCGCTGCAATGCTTGCCAGCGATTCGTGGACAAACCGCACGCACCTGGCACGGAGCAAAGGCCAATACATGTGACTTGGCCCTTTGCACAATGGGGACTCGACATGGTCGGCAAGCTCTCGAGGTCCTCGCGAGGAGGATACGTCTACCTCCTAGTCACGGTCGTCAAATTCACCAAGTGTATCGAGGCCATGTCGGTGACGAATCAATCAAGAGCCAGCGCTGTTAAGTTCTTCGAGTCCATCGTCTACCGTTTTTGGGGTGCTACATAGCATCATCACGGACAATGGGAAGAACTTCACCTCCAAGGAGTTCTAGGAATTCTGCGAATACCTGGGAATCAACATTAGCTATGCCTCGGTAGCCCACCCTCAGACCAACGGTCAAGTCGAAAAGGCCAACGACCTCGTCTGCGGTGGAATCAAGAAAAGGCTACTCCGGCCACACGAACAAATTGCTGGTTGCTGGCCAGATGAGCCGCAATTGGTACTTTGGAGCCTACACACAACTCCAAACAGCGCCACAGGCTACAGACCGTTCTTCATGGTGCATGGCGCTGAAGCGGTACTACCCGCAGAAGTACGCTACAAAGACCCGCGGGTGGTTACATACAACAAGAAAGAATCAACTCTCGCACTCGAAGACTCCGTCGACCTCCTAGATGAAGCACACGAGATTGCAGCAGAGAGATCCACGATCTATCAACAGAGCCTCCGCAACTACCACAGCAGAAGGCTACGCCCTAGATCCTTTATCGAAGGAGACTTGGTCCTGCGGCGGAAGCAATAAGGGCATCTCAAATTCGAATCCCCTTGGGAAGGACCTTACGTGATTACCGAAGTAATCCCAGGTGGCGCCTATCTCCTTAAAGATTTCAAGAGTGGAGTCGCATACTCCAACCCCTAGAACGTCTCACAACTGTGCCATTTCTACCCTTAGATGTTTTTTACTTTACAAATAAGGCTATTCAGCCAGGCTACTTAGCCACACATTGTCCCTCGTGATATTCTGTGAATAAATAAAGCTAAGTGCCCCAAACCCTATGTTTTTTGCTTTCCATGTAATTATTTTACTCGGGGGCTGCGCCACCCTTTACAACTTGTTCCATGAACAACATAGTATCGTGAATAGCTGACACATTACCAATCGAACCCTTGATAAATACCAACCTAGCTACAACACACCTGACAGGTTGGCAAGGTGCTGAGATGTATACACGTCAGGCTAATGAAAAGGATCTGTACCTTACAATACACTCGAACAAATACACAAGCTAGCAAGCTCTTCGCACAACAATGGGTATCAAACGTACCCAACATAATTCTGTGAATTTTACAACACTTATACATCTATGTGCAGGATACAAATTACACTATTGATGCAGAAGGAGAACATTTGTTTGCTCTTCGAAGAAGTCTACAATATCCTCAGCTGGCTGGTCAACCGCCAGATAGTGCGACACCGTATCCCAAGTCATCCCTTCAGGTGGCGGCGGTGGTCTAGCGGCAATAGTCGCGATGCCCAAGTCTGGCTGATGCAGTCGAATCAGCGACAATGCAGCCTTGGCACCTGCGACCAACTACTGGTGCACGCACTTGCGGACCGCACTGATATCTTGAAACTTTGCCAGAAGAGCCAACATGCTTGAGGGCACAACGTCCAGCAGAAACATCGTCTGATAAATACACTTCAAGCACGACTACACTTTCTTCAAACACTAAAGCACTCGCGATGCATGATCCTGTAGCATCGCCAACGCGACTGCGCGATCGTGGTCCACCCAAAAGTACCCACTAGCCTGCAGCTGCTCCTGGGTTAAGTCATTCATTCGAATGGTAATCCGGTCCTTTTCATCATGTGGATGCCGAGCGCTAACAACTACAAAAAGCAAGACCAAAGCAGAAAAACAAGGCACCGCCGTGAATGGCTATTGAATAGATAAGAAGATAGAGAGCTAACATTTAAATTGCTTGTTCAACTGTGCCACTTCATCCAAGAGATACTTCTCGCGAGCGGTGGACTTCGCAGTCTTCAACTTCCACACATCTTCCTTATCACGGATCATGGGCAACTCACGCTCCAACTTCTTAATACGGTCGCACAGTCGCGAGAGCAACGACAACTCCTCCACCTTTGAACGCGGTTGCGACGTGGTTTCATCGGTGGAAGGAGAGTCATGAGGATCCCTTGAAGGACCACTCGAAGGACCCTATTACAACCAAGAAAGAGGCAAATGAGACCAATCATACATTGATAAAATAGACGAGTGCATTAAAATTCGATAAAAAAGTATCAAGGGGGAACACCCCCCACACAAAATGCGGACCAACAAAATGAAGCTATAACTATTACAAAGGGCAGCTATGGAGCAATCTGCTTCTTCAACTTGGACTTCGACTTCAGGGGATTCCTCGAATCCGTGGCAGTCTCCGACGCCACAAACTTTCTGGTGGTAGCCCCAGACGTGGCAGCCTTCGCCGTTTCACCCACCGCTGCTCCTCAGAGTATTTGGCGACTGTCTCAATAAGACGAGGCCCATACTTACTTCATTTAGTGGGGAAAGGCTGGAAGACTACCTACTGACCATCTACATCGACAGGCATCACATCGGAGATTGCGCTCGTGTCCAACTCCGCACCATGCGCATGTGCCATCGCGAGTGCCATGGTGGCACCAACAGACCGCTGAGCATTCTTGAAGTCCATTGGGATGCCTTTTGCGAAGGACTCCACTAGGCCATCAAGAGTTTCGATTAAACCAACGTTCGGAACCATATATTCACGAAGGTGGCTCAACATGCCTTTGGCCTTCCCGAGCGTATCTTGGAGGGATACACTACGGTCATCGACTGTGGCCATGGCGCCAGCTAAAGCATCCGCACGACACAAGGCCTGGGCGTCGAAGCTTACGCCGGCGACATCTGCATACACAGAGTATCAGCACAGCGACATGAAATCAAGAAGGGAAAAATGCAAGTGAAGCTAAACAATACCTAAGAGAGCCTTTGCAATCGAGAAAAGTTGTTCTTTGAACAACTTCTCCCTTTCAGCAATGGAGGCACGCAAGTCTTCCTCACGCTTCCGTGACTCTTCCAGAGCTGCGACTGCCTCATCGCGCTTTTTCTCCGCTGCGGCAAGTCCCTTCTCGAGGGAAGTGACGCGATGGAGAAGCTCATTATGCTCACCTACAAAGGATAGAGCATGACAACAACTGAGTTTGCAAATTTCTACAGAAGCAGAGTAAAGAGAAAAGATTAGTACAAACCTTCGACTGCACGGTGGCGATTGTCCAGCAGAGCGTGCTATCGACCCAATGCAAGGATTTTCTCTGCAAGGCGAGTGGAATCCTTCACAATGGGCTACACCAAATGAAACAAAGATTCAGCATTGACAAAAGGCACAAATTCACAAATTCGACTGCCATCGACAAAAAAGATACTTATGTGTTCCTCCAAGGACTCCGGAGAGTCCTGAAGAGTGGGCGTCCGTGCAACCATCTAGTGCCCCACAGTACGAGGGGAACTCGAAGAGTTAGCGTCGGAGTGGGTCGCCACTGGAGGAGAATGCGACCGTATGGCCACCTCCTTGTTCTTAGAGTCTGTGACTCCGGATTCTTTCACGAATTGGCAATCGTCAGAGGACGACGACGCCATTTGACTAGAAGCAGGACCAACACCACTTCCGAAGAAAAACTCCAAGGGATAACAAGACGCACTCGCAAATACTAAAAACTCACCCGTCGAATTTATCAAGGTCAAAGGAGTTATCCGACGACTCCTTCGGCAACCTCAGCTTCTTCCGCATGGGAGGAGCCATGGCGCGTACAGGCACGACAGTGATTGGCTCCTCTACAATAGCAAGAGAACCCACCGGTGTTGTCAGCGAGGAGGCATCGGAATCCTTGTTGCGGGAGTGCTTGTGAGTCCTATGGCCATTGGACTCGTGGGATTCCTCCCCTCCCTCAATAGGAATGGTGGAGCCCAACTCATCCTCTTCCTCCGCCTCGCGCTAGATAACTCCTTCCGGCTGAGGAGGCAAGCTGGCAGCCACTTTCCAGTCCTACAATCAGAAGAAACATCAGTATATATCAAGCACCTGACAAGCAATCGAAAATCTAGAACACTTCATAGGAAAATTTTACCTCCAGGGGAGGATTGTTGGCATCGAAAGGAGGCATGACTGACTCGCCTAGGAGATCCTCCTTGGCGGTGTACTTGGTAACCAGCCGCAACCTTTTGTCCACCTCACCCGAAGAAATGCCCTCCGCAAAAATGCGAGTGACATGGCCAGTACCAATCCAGCGGTACATCGGATGGGATCTGGACTGTAGAGGCTAAACACGGCGGCGCAACCACATGCGAATGAGTGCAGCGCCACCTTCCCCTTTTCCTATACGGCTTTCGAGGTTAGAGACACGCTGATACAGCATGTCCGTCTCCTCGGACTCGCCAGGCATCACGATGTTCTTCCAGGAGCACCTCCTCTTACAGGCCGGAACGTGATCGAAGGGCGCGAGTCTGTAGTGCTCTCCGTCAGAATTCTGGTTCAGGATGCAGAACCACTTATCTCTCCACCCTTGGACATACACGGTGAGTTTGATATCGAAATAAGTGGCGGAGGAGTCGACGTGGATCCCGCAGCCTCCTACGTCGTAGACCACCGAACCAGACGCCGACTGATGTTTGAGCTTAAAAAGCTTCTTGAAGAGACCAAAGTGTGGCTCAATTCCGAGCCAGCACTCGCAAAGGGTGATGAAACAGGTGATGTGGAGAATCAAATTCGGGGACAGCTAGTGCAACTGGAGCTCGTAGAAGCAGAGGAGACCCCTAACAAACGGATGTAGGGGGAGAGAGAGGCCATGAATGATGAACGTAAGGAACATGACTCTGAAACCCACAGAAGGACTGGGAATTACCTCCTCACCAGGAATGCGCGAGTCGTCTTCCGCGGGAGGAAGTGCTCCATCTTGGCGCAGATTGAACAGCTCCGAAGATTTGATGATGGATGGGCGCCAGGACCCATTGGTGACGCGAGTCCCCACGCCCTTCTTCTTCCCAGTGCCGGTGGCGCTGGTGCCCACGGTGGCGGCGCCTCCCTTCTTCTTGGTGGCGACAATGGTGGTCGCAGATCCTGCGACAGAGCCTCCCTTCTTCTTGCCCATCTTGCGCTGGCGATGTGAGTGCAGGAAGTAGTTGGGGAAGACGCGGAGTTGGTCTAGTGCCATGGAGGAGATTGTGTGCAAAGAAAGAGCAAGAACGGCAATGGCGGAGATGTGCGAGCAAGACAAAGAAGTGGGCAAAATTACCGCACGGCATGCCCCCTACTTAACCTCCTAGCAGATGCCATCAAACGGCCAAAAGAAACTCTACTAGCAGCATGGCGTACATCGGCATTGACACGTGGCAGGGGTGAACCACGAACTGTCCCTCACTACTCCCATTACGTGTGGAAATCAAGGAGACGCAGTTAAAACAAAAGATTATGCATGCCCAGTCAAATCCAAGTCATAAAGTCGGACCCACTACTCGTCACGTCCCGTCAAAGCCGCTCACGTGGGCAACTGAGGTCATATCATCGTCAGCACTGACGTTACCAACTCTAGCAGAAGAACATTTTGACTACTTTAGTCCTTACACGAGTCTTCGACTCAACCAAGCACTCGGGGGCTACTCCTAACAGGAGCACTGGCCGTGCACCCGAAAGGATTTTATGAAGATATCCAAGCATCATGAAAACCCTCCACTCGAATCAACGATTCGATTGTGGACTCCGGGTTACTCCCATAGGGAGCGCTGGAAGCACATTCGACTGAAACAAGCAAATTAAGATGACAGTAGTCGCAAAGTACTTATAGTACCCACTCGAGTCTAGGAATCGAATAGGCACTCGGGGGCTACTCCCATAGGGAGCGCTGGCCGCGCACCCTTGATGACCCACAAGTATAGGGGGTGTATCGTAGTATTTTCGAGGGAAGTGAAACCCAATTTATTGATTCGACACAAGGGGAGCCAAAGAATATTTATAAGCCTTAACAACTGAGTTGTCAATTCAGCTCCACCTGGAAACAATCTTGCTCATAGTAGTTTATCAGTAGCAACAGTTTTGTAGTAGCAATAGCAAAGTAACATCAGTAGTAAAAGTAAGACAGTAGTGACAGTAGCAGTAAACAGTAGGATTAAAGCGCGGTAGGCACAGGGATGGATGGATGGGCATTGCATGGACAACACAATTCACATGGCAATCAAGACATGGGGCAATTGCAGATAAATAAGATAAAACATCCAAGTACTAGATAATTATAGGCATGCGTTCCATATATAGTCCCTACATGCTTGCAATGAAAACTTGCACAACATATTTTGTCCAACCAGCCCGTTTGCAGCTGGGCCTCAAGGGAACTACTGGCAATTAAGGTGCTCCTTTTAATAGAGCACCGGAGCAAAGCATTAACACTCCGTGAACACATGTGATCCTCACATCAAAGCCATTCCCTCCGGTTATCCTGATTGCTGTCACTTCGGGGCCATTGGTTCCGGATAACAACGTGTGTATACAACTTGCAGGTAAGACCAAAAACAATACTATCATAATGAATCAAGAACATGTTCAGATCTGAAATCATGGCACTCGGGCCCTAGTGACAAGCATTAAGCATAACAAGTTGCAACAAAGTCAAAAAGCACTAATAATAGATACTAGGCACCATGCCCTAACAATCCGATGCCATTACAATGAATGATCTCATCTAATCTCTACTATCCCCATAGCCTACAGCAGGGGATTACTCACTCATAGATGGGGGAATCATGGATGGTCGATGGAGAAGCGATGGTGATGATGATGGCGATGATCTCCTCCAATTCCTCCTCCCGGTAGGGTGCCAAAACGGAGTTTCTGGTTCTGAATCACGAAATCTGGTGGTGGCGGCGGAGCAGAACTCTTTCTGGAAAAACGTCGACCCCCTCTGAGTTTTTAGGTCAGAAGGTAACTTATAGGCGAGGGGGAAACCACGGGAGTGCCTAGGGTGTCTAGACCACCCCCTGGCGCGGCCAGGCCTGGCCCGCGCGACCAGGTGGTGTGGCCAGGCCCCAGCCCAAGTCCGTCTCGTATTCTAGCTCCATGAGTCTTCTGGTGAAATAGGGTTTTTGGCATATTTTCCGGGATTTTTCCTGATAGTTGATTTTCTGCACAAAAACTAGACACCAAGGTAATTCTGCTGAAAACAGCATCAGTCTGTGTTAGTTGTATCCAAATCACACAAGTATAGAGGAAAAACACTAGCAAAAGTGTCCGGGAAAGTAGATACGTTTTGGACATATCAACTCCCCCCAAGCTTAGCTTATTGCTTGTCCTCAAGCAATTCAGTTGAAAACTGAGTGCGATAAAAGAAACTTTCACGAACACATTTGCTTCATATGATGTATATATTCTCAGCATGTGATCAACTACTTAGACAATTAATAATAAGGAGAATGCAACTAAGTTTACTTAATAGGCGTTGCAAGCTATGAAGAGATTCCAACTCAAAAATAATAAGTAGCATGAAACATAAACATAAGCAACATTACAATGCTCATAACAAGGTATGATGGAGTGGTATCTCGCTTGCCTTTGATTGTGAATGCCAAGGCACCTCTGAAGTTCAAGTGAAGACTAGAAGTAAAGATGTTAAAGATACAAGCATCAAAGTCATAACACAATTAATCAAGTTTTGAAACAAGCACATTACACTAAGAATGACAACTATGCTCTCAAGAAAGTGCCCATAGAATATGTGGCGACTCAACAAGGAGATGAAAAGAGTTTTGAATAGTTTGAAAGGCTTCCAAATGCTGAAAGTATGGTACTCATTAGCTTTGATCTCTCATTGCCCCTATCATGAGCATCTCTAATATGGTTAAGGTGAAAGTGAGGTCCAATCTGAGTTATATGCTCGGCAGACTATAAACTGGAAATCTCATGTCCCTTGAGTACGAGGGCCGCTCCTCAAGATACTCAACTTTAGTTACCGATAAGTTCTTGTCATAGTAAATACGTGCATATCATAGAGAACCGCCAATAGGGTACCCCTTGCCCGATGATGCGGAAGAATCCCCATATCAAAATGACAAGGCAAGCAGAAAATGAGTATCTCAGCAATCTTCTTATTTACCATGGGAAAATGGTGGTTTTTTCTCTTTTTCCTCTTTTCTCATATCTCTTTATTTATTTATTTTTCAATAGCTATATCTTTTTTTATAAGAAGAATGCTTCGTAGATACTTATTATAGTTACGCTGCAGGTTTGCACCATGATTAGGCATGGATTAGACCGGCGGCCCAGGCGTTTCTCTAACACACATACATAACTCCATGGACTTACAAGCTCCCCTTTTATTTCACACCGACGACATCCGCAAACAAAAGAGCATGATATCAACTGGGTATATATTTACAGGTGTTGAAAGCATTCCCCATGACAGCACGGTTCTGCTAATCCCCAGCCTATAATTTGCAAGCATATAACTTTCATGGACAGTCACAATGGTTTAGGTTTATTAAGTGCAAGAAATAAAATGTGCCATCAAGTTCGTGAGAGCTTTACTAACTAACTTTCTCGTAACAAGCAAACATTTTATTCGGAAGAAAACAAGGCATATTGAATATGCACGGAACATCAAATGATGCTAATAGGTAGGTATGGTGGACACTTTTGGCAATATTTGGTTTTAGGAAGTTGGAAACACGAGTAAAGCATACTCAGTGTAAGTGAAGCCTAGCAATAGTAAGGGAGCGACAAACGAGAGAGCAATAACTGTCATAATCATGCTTGCAACAAAACATGACTAATCGTGGCATGAAAGTGGTTCAAGACCCTCAAGGAAAAATAATTCATCGAGGCTTAACTGTTTATTTCAGTCATATGCATGCGTGAGCATGTGCCAAGTCAATTCAAGTGAAACATTCAGAGGAGGATACCACAGTGTCATACCAATTTATGAATAGAGCAATGCAAGCAAACATTCACATGACATGCTACAAACTATTAGTGGGCTAGAGCTAATCATAAGAAAGCAAGAACTACTAAGCATCCATAAATAACATACACCCTACATGAACAGACTAAGCATGCCCACAATGATGAGTATATGAACAAAAATGAAAACAAATAGAGTTCGTTACCAGCCTCTTACCACACCTCAAGTTGTCATTAATCCTCATTATTGCCCTTCACTTGTGTGGCTTGAATAATAACATGAAACCAAATTCAACTGAGGACTGCTGAACCCTGCAACAAACTCACAAAACCAAAGAAGAAGAACAAATATTTTTTGGTGTTTTTTGAGTTTTAAAGGGAAGAACCAAAAGGGAGAACAAGCAAAGCAAAAATCTTTTTGGGTTTTTCGAATAATCAAAACAAAACCAAATGGAAGAAACAAACCAAGGCAAAAAGAAGAAGAAGCAAACTAAGAGAAACAACAGAAATATTTTTGGTCTTTTTGTGTTTTAGAAAGCAAAAGCAAAGAAAGAACAAAAACTAAAAAGAGAACGAAGCATGGATATACAAAGTACCGACAAAACATGATATAGAGATGAGTGTGATGTCGGTGTACCTCCCCCCAAGCTTAGGCTTTTGGCCTAAGTGGGTATCAATCCCAAGCTGGCCAAGATGAAGTGTGTCCGTGGTACGACGAGGAGGTACCCTCGTCCTGGTATGAGCTCGAGGACGCCCTACCGTAGTGCGCAGAGTAATCGTAGGAGGGCACATCCTCCTGGTGCTTCCTGTGGAAACCCAGCAAGCGGAGCTACTCGTCCACCTCCTCCTTGGAGCACGACCACGTCCTCCTGTGAACACTAAACAAAGTAGATTGCGGCAAAGGAATCTCCCTTTCATCCTCGTCAGTAAACAACATCCTGTATACTAGACTGTCCATATCAGAGTTAGCAGTGATGAAGTGATGTGTTTTCATGGCAGCAAGGTCAAGCCTTTGTGGTGCCAATATAGTATCATTTGGATCCACCAAAAGCTCTAATGCATTGATCATTCGTGAAGCGATGATGCCCCCATAAATAGGTCTCCTAGCAGCTAGGCGACGAGCAATAAGAGAGCCAAGATTGTACCGAGTATCATTGTTAAGCGCGGCAGCAAGGATGGCTAAATGATAATTGGAAATATTACTCGTATTCTCCCTACCAAGAATGCTAGTAGCAAGATAATAGGCAAAATATCTAAGAGCTGGGAGTTGGATGTTTCTTATCTTCCCGTGCTGAGCTACGCAGTCATCGTCAGTGGTCACCCCTTGATAGAGCTCCAGCAAATCAGTGGGTCACCCTTGAATCTTCTTCACGGTCCCTGCCATGCCTACACCTATAATGCTGCAAAATCTTTCTAATGGCATGGTAAAAGGCAGATTATAAATTCTGAAAGAGACAGTTGACTGATAGGGGGTGTTAGTGAAAACGAAACTCTCAACAAAAGTTTTGGTGAGCATAGCGTATTGCTCACTCTCGTCTTGCATATATGAGGTCAAACCAACCCTCTGAATTAATAGCAAGAAGTCATCAAGAAACCCTGCAGCTTGTAAGAAGGTAAAACAAGGAAAACTAGATGGGTGAGCATCCCCATCATCTCCTTCATTACCAAAGCGAGGTGCAATGAGATCTTCATTGTATGAAGGCCTAAACTGAGAGGCTGATCTTGAGGGCCTTGACCTCCTAGGTGTGTCCCTCTCAAATATTTCTCCAAAGGTGTGGTTGTTCATCTTTGATATTCTGAAATTTAAACATCTATTAAACAAGTGATTGCAAAGTGAGTATATAATGAAGGGCACTACTCATAGGGACTTGTAAGAGGCCTAAACATGCATCAAAACAATATCTCTAAGCATTGAACAAGCTTACAAGCTCTCATAACCTGTCACCTACAGCAGCAAAATACTCAAGATATAAACTACTAAACACAAATCTACTTGGACAAGCGGAGGGGTCACATACCGAAGAACAAATGCTCCAAATTTCAGCAACAAAGTTGGGCTGAGCAAGGAGATCGAAAAATCGAGGGCAAGAACAACAAGAACACGATTTTGAGCAATGAACTGGTGTTTTCTTGGGAGAGAGAGGGCAGTGGCAAGTGAGAGAGTGAGTGGAGGGCCAGGGGTGGCCCACACCATGGCCAGGCGCGCCCCTGGGCTGGCCACGCCACCAGGTGGCGTGCCTGCCTGGTGGGCCACCCTGGTACTCTCCAGGCACTTCTCTGCCCCTTTTTTCACGTAAAAAATTAATATGAAGTTTTTGGAATTTTTTGAGACACTTTAATTTTGAGCAATTTTCAGGTATAGATGAATGATATTCTGACAGAAAATGTTTTTTTGAAAGATGCAATGGCAAAACAAAACTAAGACTTCATAAGTTCTAAGACACTCTAACATGCAAGCAACTAACAATAGAAAAGTAAACTAAACGAAAGCAAAAACTAAAATGGATAGAATAGAAGTAAGCGGAGATAATCATGGTGAAAACATTGTTTTGTTCAATGAAATCCTTTTGTTAACAAGGTTGATCAGGTATTGTTACCAAAACAATTTTATATGAAACAAAACTTTGTATTTCACTAATGACTACATTACCTCAACCTTGATAGCAATGGTCCCAGTCATAATAGTTTCAAATTTTTCTCTTGGAATGGGACAATATATTTCTCCAACTTGAATGCCCTCAACATGTTCAATTGAATTCAAACCATAAGTCCTATCAATCTTCTTGGGGAAATAGACAGTATTTTCCTTGTCATTAACATTAAAAGTCACCTTTCCTTGATTACAATTAATAACAGCTCCTGCAGTATTAAGAAAAGGTCTCCCAAGAATAATAGACATATTATCATCTTCAGGCATTTCAAGTACAACAAAATCAGTTAATATCAAGCAATTATGAGCCACAACAGGTACATCCTCACATATACCAACAGGAACAGTAGTAGATTTATCAGCCATTTGCAAAGATATATCAGTTGGTATTAGTTTTTCCAGTTGTAGTCTCTTGTAGAGTGAAAAAGGCATAACACTAACTCCTGCTCCCAAATCACACAAGGCAGTTATAACATAATTATTTTTAATAGAGCACGGGATAGTTGGAATTTCTAGGTCTCCAACTTTCTTTGTAACCTTACCGTTAAAGGAATAATTAGCAAGCAAAGTAGAAATTTCTTCATTAGGGATTTTCCTTTTATTCGAGACAGTATCCTTCATATACTTTGAATAAGGAGGCAATTTAATAGCGTCAGTCAAAGGAATTTGTAGGAATAAAGGTTTCATCCACTCACAAAACTTATTATAGTGTTCATCTTCCTTTGACTTGTGTTTCTTATCAGGGAAAGGCATAGGTTTTTGGACCCAAGGTTCTCTTTCATTACCATGTTTCTTAGCAACAAAATCTTCTTTAGTGTATTTAGTATTCTTAGTGTGCCTTTCAGGTTCTTCTTCAACTTTTTCTTTATCAGGAACATTATTTTCTTTGTTACCACTTTCAGTTTCAGCATTAGAGACAGATATACTATTAGGATCTTTAGCAAGTTCAGAGGGTTCTACAATAGTTTTATGTTTATTTTTTCTTTTCTTACGAGTAGTACCACTATTTTCAGCTTGTTGAGAATCCTGCTCAATTCTTTTAGGATGCCCCTCATGATATAGAGGATCCTAGGTAGCAGCACTACTTCTAGTTCTAATTTCATAAGCATGTTTTTCTTTGGCAGCATTAACTAGCAAGTCTTTTTGCACTTTAATAAGTTGATCTATTTGAGTTTGAACCATTTGAAAATGTTTAACAAGCATTTTAACATCATTAGAGGTTCTTTCCACAATATCCTTCAACTCAACAATAGCTCTAGAGTTTTCCATTAGATGATTTTACACCCTTTTATTAAAATTATCTTGCTTAACAATAAAAATATCGAATTCTTCTAAGCATTGATCAGGAGGTTTAAGGTAAGGAATATCACCTTCATCAAAGTGTTGGAAAGAGTGTACCTCAATAGTGGATGAATGGGGGATAGGCTTACATAATTCTTCTGTAGGAGGTAAATTCTTGACATCTACAGCTTTAATTCCCTTCTCCTTAAGACATTTCTTAGCTTCCTTCATCACTTCATCATTTAGTTCAATAACTCCCCTCTTCTTTGATGTTGGTATAGGCACATGTATGGCTGGTTCAGGTATAATTGTTTCAGGTATAGCTGGTTCAGGAGGAGTCCAATCTTCATAGTTCTTGCTTATTTTAGCCATTAATTCATCAGCTTCCTTGGGAGTCCTATTCCTGAAAACACAATCAGCACAACTATCCAGTTATGTCCTAGATTATTCAGTTAGTCCATTATAAAATATATCAAGAAGCTCATTCTTAGGTAATGGACATCCATCATGTGCATGAATCAAAGAACAAAACCTTGCCCATGATTCAGGCAATATCTCCTTTTCTCCCTGTTTAAAATCAAAAAGTTCCTGCAAAATAGCATGTCTAGCACTAGGAGGAAAATATTTCTACAAGAAAGTACTAATCAAGCAATCAGGGCTATCAATAGATCCAGGAGGTAAATTATTAAACCAAGTTTTAGCTTCTCCTTTCAATGAAAAAGGGAAAATTTTAGCGACAAAGTAGGTGCGCATCTTAATATCATCAGAAAATAAGACACTCATGGTAGAAATCTCATTCATACGTGCTACCGCACTTTCATTCTTAGTCCCACAAAAAGGTTCTTTCTCAACAATAGCTATATAAGATAGATCAAGAGAGAAATCATAATTTTTATCTTTAATGTTTATGGGAGATGCAGCAAACTTAGCATTAGAAGAGAATTTAGGTTTTATAGTACGCCTCTCAAGGAGACTCTTAGCAGCACTCCTATCATGGGTGTTTTGACATTCTTTAATAAATTCATCGGTCATCTCAATATAACCGTCTTCAATATCATAGCTCTTTCTAGACTTAGGTGAACTAACAGTTGTAGTAGTGTCTTCATTAGGAGTTTTAGTATTTCCAGCTATAGTTCTAGCGATCGTAGCATCTAGGAAAGGACCTAATGAACCATATTTATCAAGCACAGTAGAAGCAGCATCATAAGTATCAGAAGTTTCAGATTCAGCAGTAGTAGCAGTGTGTGTAGCATGTGTATGTGGTGGTGTAAGGAACTTACTCATAACAGATGGTGAATCAAGAGCAATAGAGATGTTCCGAACCGTACCTCTTCTTGCAGTGGATGGTAAAATAGGAACCTTGCCATCACGAGACTTACCCATGATGGATGGATGGCAGCGAACAATAATGATTCCAACTGGACTTGATAAATAAAGCTATGCTCCCCGACAACGGCGCCAGGAAATAGTCTTGATGACCCACAAGTATAGGGGTGTATCGTAGTATTTTCGAGGGAAGTGAAACCCAATTTATTGATTCGACACAAGGGGAGCCAAAGAATATTTATAAGCCTTAACAACTGAGTTGTCAATTCGGCTGCACCTGGAAACAATCTTGCTCACAACAGTTTATCAGTAGCAACAGTTTTGTAGTAGCAATAGCAAAGTAACAGCATTAGTAAAAGTAAGACAGTAGTGACAGTAGCAGTAAACAGTAGGATTAAAGTGCGGTAGGCATAGGGATGGATGGACGGGTGTTGCATGGACAAGACAATTCACATGGTAATCAATACATAAAGCATCCAAGTACTAGATAATCATAGGCATGTGTTCCATATATAGTCATACGTGCTCGCAATGAGAACTTGCACAACATCTTTTGTCCTGCCAGCCCGTTTGTAGCGGGGCCTCAAGGGAACTACTGGCAATTAAGGTGCTCCTTTTAATAGAGAACCGGAGCAAAGCATTAACACTCCGTGAACACATGTGATCCTCACATCAAAGCCATTCCCTCTGGTTATCCCGATTAATGTCACTTCGGGGCCATTGGTTCCGGGCAACAACGTGTGTATACAACTTGCAGGTAAGACCAAAAACAATACTATCATAATGAATCAATAACATGTTCAAATCTGAAATCATGGCACTCGGGCCCTAGTGACAAGAATTAATCATAACAAGTTGCAACAAAGTCAAAAAGCACTAATAATAGATACTAGGCACCATGCCCTAACAATCCGATGCCATTACAATGAATGATCTCATCCAATCCCTACCATCCCCATAGCCTACAGCGGGGGATTACTCACTCATAGATGGGGGAAACATGGATGGTCGATGGAGAAGCGATGGTGATGATGACGACGATGATCTCCTCCAATTCCCCGTCCCGGCAGGGTGCCAGAACGCAGTTTCTGGTTCCGAATCATGAAATCTGGTGGTGGCGGCGGAGCGGAACTCTTTCTGGAAAAATGTCGATCCCCTGAGTTTTTAGGTCAGAAGGTAACTTATAGGCGAAGGGGGAGACCGAGGGGGTGCCTGGGGAGGCCAGACCACCCCCTGGCGCGGCCAGGCCTGGACTGCGCGGCCAGGTGGTATGGCCAGGCCCTAGCCCCACTCCGTCTCATATTCTGGCTTCGTGAGTCTTCTAGTGAAATAGGATTTTTGGCATATTTTCCGGGATTTTTCCTGATAGTTGATTTTCTACACAAAAACTAGACACCAAGGTAATTCTGCTGAAAACAGGGCCAGTCCGTGTTAGTTGTATCCAAATCACACAAATTTAGAGTAAAAACACTAGCAAAAGTGTTCGAGAAAGTAGATACGTTTTGGACGTATCAACCCTAAGAATTATTTTTTCTTATACATTATACTGTGTGTTGATAACATCCACACTCGAATAATATGGCGACTCCGCCTAATAACTTTCCTGCAAAGAGACTGTGTCTCCTGGGTCACCCGAATCATCTCCGCGATGGAAAAATTTGGATGTCACATCTACGACGTGAAGATAAGACCTGAATAAGGCTTCGCAACGCATCTGCTACGCTCTACCAGAAAATATCCGTGCCTGCAGGCACGATGAAATACGCCTTGACGGACGCGTCAAGTGCTCACACTTACACACTAGGATTCGACTCCTGTAAGACCTCCGTGGCCTAAGTCGAATTACGCTAGCACTCTTCTGAATTCGAGTCCGGGGACTCGAGTTTGAGTAGATTGCGTTGTTTTTCCCTAAGGAAGTTAACTGATCCCGATGCATCAGATGAATCAGGCATGTATATCAGCAATCCCTATGACATCAATCAAAGCACTCGCTAAGCTATGCATTCGAAAGACTTCATAAAGTCTCCACTCGAATCAATGATTCCACTTGACACTCGAGGGCTACTGATGTGGACATACCCTATAGGTACTCGGGTTTAGTGTATACGGCCCAGATATGATAGGAGCCCACAGCGTTACCAGGGCCCAATACAAGATTCGGGTGACCCATGGAGACTCCGACTGCTTGCGGCACAAGGCAATATCAAAGATAGAAAGTTTAAAGGGACAAACCCTAACTTGTAACCTACTCGACCTGCTACCCGATACCTAGTCTATGTATATAAAGGCTAGGAGGGGCAGCGAGGAGGATGATCACAACCCTAGTTTCTACAACCATCGCCAGATTGCATCTGTGCACCCCCTGTAACTTTCGACTCCCTCGCTAATTCCAAGAGAAGACAAGCAGGAGTAGGGGCCTCTACGAGGCCTGAACCTGAGTAAACCATGCGTCCCTGTGTGCTTGTTTGCTAGCCGACTGATGCCTCCAGTGCTCCCTCCTCCAAACCCAAGTCCATAACAATGAGCATTGACGAGTTAATCCCTCGGCACACTCCTTCTCACTCACACCTCCTCATGAAGGATCTTTCTCCTCCTCTAGAATTATTATCCCATGGTCTCGGATTAGCGAGATACATATTCCTGGTGGTATTTCATCTGGAAGGAGTTGCTGCTTTCGCTGCATCGCTAGAGCGAGGAGGCGGAGGTTGTTCGGTGACCTGAACGTGTGTGCGATCACGGATGCGCTTCTAAGTTACGGTCCTAGACTTCTTCTTGATCCTGAGATCAGCAAGCGTTCAACTACATCATCCACGAGTTCAATCTCGTTACACTTTATCAGTCTACATCAGCCAACACGGGCCCCATGTCAACGGAAAACTGCGACCGGCATGTGCCTAGGGAACCAAGTCGGCTCCGTGCACGCCCCATGTACGTGAGAAGCCGTGACCTACATGGGCTCACGGCGCCACGTCGGCTCTTGATGGGCCTGCCACCCGGTGGGTGCCGAGACGTGTCGTGCCGGGAATGCCTCTCATAGAGTGCGGTCCCGCCCGCATACGCCGATGACAGACCCATGTCTCGCGCGCGGTCCACCGTCCTGCAACACGGGGTACGACGGCAAGCGTGACACACGTCCGCAGTGTGGAATCATTCTCCCTGGCCCGCAGCGGGTCTCGCCTCCCGGAAGAGCAGGGCTCCATTGCGACAGTGCCGCGTGTCCTCTCCGACGTCCATCCCACGACCGAAAAGAATCGGGACGACGTGGATATGAGTTTGGCCAAAACAATCTAGCACTATTATTTACTCTGATAAAACATGATATATTCTAAGAACTTATATTGATGAAAATTAAATTATTAGGGATGTTAATGAATTAAGATGAAAATATTGTTCCATAAGAAATACCTCCTAATCTCTAGTGATGACACTATTCATCCTCGTGATCAATTTAATTAATTTGGAAATAATCACATCATGATCACCGCACCAACGCGACATTGTGCTTATGCATACAGTTTGATGGCAGGATCAAGGTGAATGTTGATAGAAAACATCACATGCGTTGGATGTAGGGAGGGGGCATAGATTCTTCACACGACTCACAATTCTATACACAAAGCAACATATTATATCGTATGGGACTAGAGTCTTGCTTACTTGGACTGTTTTTTCTACCTCAGTCTATTTCTATGAAAATGTTATAAACTTTGTACGTGATCAATTTTGACATGCTTTTCCTTTAAGCAATTTCTCTTGGAATCCATAAAACTCATATGACATAGGCATCTTGCATGAAAGGTGGATAAATTTCACATGTGTGTTACCATCGATAACAATGGGAGCATGGAGATTAGACATTTCGGGCTTGTGGGGTGGGTAGAGGCAACATAAGGAAAGTCAAACATGATGGCAATACGCAGGAAAGACGGGTTGTATATGGGACAGAACGATTAATGGCCAAAATCAATTGTATAACTATGATGATCCAAGTTTTGTCAATAATTTTTGAAAACTCCTGCCAGCGTGCTGGTCTAGCCTGCATAATACATATGGGATTTTTATGGACCTACCATTTTCTATGGACCAAGTTTCTCATAGAGTAATGCCATATTCAGAGAAAAATATGCTTACATGGACATACAAACATTCATACTCGGAAGCCAAGTCACTAAGTCCCATGATGGTTCAGTTTTTCTTCATGATGGAGCTTCCATGTCTAATCATGGTGAGTTAGAAGATGAATGTTGTTATTACCATGGCATTAATTGTCCTTTTACTAATTTTTCTCTAGTGTATATCCATATCTATAATAGAAAATAGTTATGTGGTATATGTGAAATCAAAAGCACCACATACATGCTTGTCGTGGTAGATGTCAGCCCATATACAACGAAAAATCTTGATCGGTGGTATATTCATTCATGATTTATATTTGGTGGTAAACATGGCCAGGAGAGAAAAATTGTACTTCCACCATAGGAAATTTCCGTGGTAGACCAACATGTTTCTTATTGCAAAGTCCCATATTCCAGGCCTCGGGCCCTTTTGAGATCAACATACATGTTTGTGCCACACAAAGTTGCTTAGGATCTAGTAAAAACCTTATAGGTGATTCACAAAAAAGGAAGGCTTTCACCAGGATAAAGCTAGTTGGTTGATGCCATAACAACCACGGCAACAAAAATGAATTGCTCTAGTTGTTGCACCAACTATTTTATCATAACTATATAATATTCGCCATTAATAATTTTTCCAAGAGAACCAATAGATTATATCACATGTCTCGCTCTCCCAACCATATACAATCCTATGCATAGATAAGTTATTCCAGAACACAATATGATGAATTATTTATTGATAACTTTAGGTACAGTTAGCATTGTAAATGTAACTGAACTTCTAGTGAACATAACAAATCTTGCAACTACAATGGCTGCTAACTATTCCATCACACCAATTTCCATGGACCTTGTCACCCCAGTCCTGCCAGCATTGTTGCTCGCATGATTTTCGGTGCACAACCCGAACCGAAAGTGAATATCCTTACAATTCTCTGTGTACACTAGTACAAACTCGTTACTTAGAGACTGTGCCTAGAGTCGGTTTATCCTAAAAATAAAAATCACCAGCTGTATTCATCAACCTCGGGCGGTCATAATTTTTTGACCGCCTCTAACTGTAATCTCAGACGGTTGTTAATCTGCACTGTCTCTAGTACGAGTCCCCTCTCAGCCGGTCTATAAAGAAATCTGCCTCTAAATTGAACCTGAAACGATGAAAATTATTGGCCGTCTCTCTAGATCACTCAACCGCAGCCAGTCAGAAATATTAATCGCCTCTACGTTTCTACTGAGGCGGACCATTATGCCACTCGTCTCGAAAACTGGCGTCGTGCATGTTCCCGAGGTAGCATGCGCGTGTTCCTTTTTTGAGGGAAAGCATGCGCGTGTTGTTAATACAGTTAGAAAGTTGAGATAGTGCTAGCCTCCCACCCACATGAGTCCACACCATGTGTCCACTCGAGAACTACCAACGGTCCCATGTATATAAACCCGTCCGGCCTTCTTATTCCACGAGCTCATGTCATTTTCCCCAATCTATCTAGTCACAAAACCCCAATATATACCTTCCACGCGCGCCGAATCTCCTTTGCTTTCACCACCGCCCTCCCTAGCTGTGCCATGAAGCGTACGCGTGGAGACAAGCCGAAGGTGAAGCCAGTTGGAGGCGCAGCAGCATATGGCTCGATCATCACCGAGCAGGCCGAGGCGGCATCTTCGGGAACGCACATCGCTCGTCGCCGCGTCGTCGAGGCTTCGAGCTCCGTCCAGCCAGTCACCGTCGAGCAGTAGGTGGCCGAAAACATCGTGGTGCCAGCTGTAGATCTAGATGAGGGGCATGCGGCGACAACTCGGTGCTCTACATCAACGACCCCATCCTCCACCAAGAAATCTTCGACGCAATCGCGGAGAAGGACGAGTTCTAGGTGGAGGTCTCCGATGAGAAGTCTGAGGTACTACTTTGATAGCTTCTCTAGTCGCAGCCGTAGATTTCACTATTCATATGTAGGATTTGCTTAATCGTCTATAGATTATTTTGCTTTTGAAGTAGGGAATATATATGGTCTGATTAGATCTGCTCATATACCATCTACTAAATTAACATTTGCTTAACTTGTTAGTTCATACGGTTCTTCTTATGCTGTAAATTTAATCGATCTATAACATTTGATTTAAGGGTTTTAGGGTTTTCTAGCTGAGTGTTGATTTCGATACACAACATGTATATAACATTACATTTCTATTCCTTACTAAGGTCAATGATTCAATTTTGCCCCAAAAGAGTGCAAGGGGAAATACATATGGTGGTGTCAGATTTTTTTAGGGATGGTTAGTGAACCTGAGGAAATGTACAACAATATAAGTTGTGTCATTGGTACTTTGGTTCGCTAACTCCATCTCTAAAAAATTACGAGGCCCCAGATTTATTCTACACATATGAACTATGATCTTTGAACTATTTCTCATTGAGGCTAATGCTTGAAATTTGCCCCAAAAGAGTGCAAGGGGAGACACGTATGATGGTGTCATTTTTTTAGGGATGGGTTGCTGAATCTGAGGCAGCAATGTACACAAATAATATAGATTGTGATATTGGTGCTTTGGTTCTCCAACTCCATCTCTGGAAAAAATTATGAGGCCCTTAATTTATTCTCATATGGAACTATATATATGATCTTTGAATTATTTCTGATCTTTGAATGATTCCTATGATGCATATGTGTATATCCATGGTTTTAATCATAATTTGTTTTTACATGTACCCGAAGATTGTTTGGTTTTTTTATTTATAATTACAATATTTAGGATTGCTTTTGTTACATTTCAATTTTTTTATTATGGCCAATGATTCAAATTTTCCCCAAATGAGAGGCAAACACATTAGTGTCATATTTTTGTGAACCTGGGGCAATGTATAAGAAGAATAGGTTGTGCAATTGGTACTTGGTTCACTAACACCATCCCTGAAGAAACTTATGAGGCCCCCAGATTTATTCTACATTCATAGAACTATGATCTTTGAATTGTTATTGTATGCATTCATAGTGTATAAGAATTATATTTCAGTTTGTCACTGAGGCCGATGATTGAAATTTACCCCAAAAGAGTGAAGTGGTGACACATTTGTTGGTGTCGTTTTTTAGGGATGAGTTGGTGAACCCGAGGCAACAATGTACACAAATAATATAGATTGTGTTGTTGGTGCTTTGGTTCGCCAACTCCATCTCTAAAAAAATTACGAGGTCCTTGATTTATTATCATATGGAACTATATTTATGATCTTTGAATGATTTGTATGATGCATATGTATATACATGGTTTTGATCATAAGTTGTTTCTACATGTACCTGAAGATTGTTTTTTTTGTTATTTATAATTACAATATTTTGGATTGTTTTTGTACCAGAATATGTATATCTCTGAATATTGTTTCATAGGATTACATTTCAATTTCTTATTGTGGCCAATGATTCAAATTTGCTCCAAAAGAGAGGTAGACACATTGGTGTCCGATTTTTTTAAGATGAGTTAGCGAACCCGGGGCAATATACAAGAACAATAGGTTGTGCAATTGGTACTTGGTTCGCTTACACCATCCCTGAAGAAACTTATGAGACCGCAATCTTCGTTCTACATATACTCTGATCCAATAAATTGTCATTTTGTTGAGATGAAATGATCAAACTATTACTGAGATGCATTCTCTTTTATATCAATTTAATATTGTCTTACATATATTTTGTCAATTCTTGAGTTGTAATACAATTTAATCATATGTATGAGTTCTAAGTTATGTTCTTAAAAAACAACAGGAGAATTATGATGAAGTGGACGATAGCAAGTACACTAGGGACAACAAGAGCTACGTACTGAGGCGACTACGGTGTGGGAAAACCCCTTTCTACCGTAGGGTGATAACCCACAAGTATAGGGGATCATGTGTAGATTTTTCGATAAGTAAGAGTGGCGAACCCAACGAGGATCTAAAGGTAGGATAAATATTCTCTCAAGTTCTATGAACCACTAATACAACTCTATGCACACTAAACATTTGCATTATCTATGAAATAAAACTAGAGCAACAATACGAGTAACAGAGATAGCTTTACATGATAATAAATAACAAGAAAGTAAAGCTAGTTGCTGCAGCAATAAAATACAGCAAACTAACAGAACCATGAGTGTGGAATAGTGGTGGTAATTGTGGTGGCTTTGTCCAAGTTTAAATAGCAAATAGATCAAGTTCATTGTCTTTGATGCAGTTTTCTATGTGGGAGAGGCTAAATGTATATGCGCTTCACTACTTGGAATTACATGTACTATATGATTGGATTGTTAGAAAACATCTGTAAGTACTAATCAATACATTAAGGTTTCCCCAACCATAGTCTTAAGTTTAATGGTCCTCTTACTCCCATATGTGCAATGTTCCAGTTCGCGTCCTCAGGAGGATGAGGTGATAGAGATGGTGGTGAAGATGGTGAAGAGGGCGGCGGCGCGGGGGACTCCTTCCCCGCCGCCGATATCATGGGGAGCATCGCCCCTTAGCCCCCTTCCTTCATGGCTTCTTGGGAGCCCTCCCCCATAGAGATGTGATCCATGGGAGAGGAAGAACGTGGCTTTGGTGGCTGTAAATTCGTGGGTGGAGATGCCCTGGGCGAATTATGTTTCCTCTCTTTATATAGCTTCTCAGATTCCCATCACCCCATCTTGGGCTGCAGTAAATCAGACCTAAAAGGTCCGTCTACACTCGGACTCAGCTAAATTTTATGTCTAGAACATTTGTCGCGAAATTGCCAACAACTTTGTAGTTGAAGAGTTTTCCGTTTGACGCTGTCTTCAATCCAAAACGTGACCATCTTCAAAAAGAGTTCTGAGACAGATTTCTGGAAAATCCCAATTTGACTCCAACAAGGTTTCCACTTGTATTCTTGGCAATTCCTACACATCAAAGTGTAAAACAAGAACATTGTGCACTTTTGCAACTATTAGTAGGTTAGTCCAAATAAATCATAAACTTTATACAAAAAGGCGTGTCAAAAGCATATTATTAGCATAAAACCATCAAAAATTATAGATACGTTATGGACGTATCATAGGGACAAACTATTTTACCCATTCTATGGCAGAGCCATCGACACAAACCTCGACAGCATGATCCAGCACGCGGTGGATGTTGGCAAAAGCCGAGGCCGAAGGCATCGGCCGAAGACCTTGGCACGGCATGCATCCTTCTGCAAATTCCCTGGCAATATGTTATGACTGGCATGTATCCCCTCGAGTAGGCTGTCCCGGCCTCCTACTTCTGCCCCTGCTAGGCATCTCCATGTCCCGGCCTCCCTGCTGCTTCTCCTACTTTTATTTTGTTTAAGTTAATTATTATCCTGGTTGCATGTAAGACAATATATCCGCGATGTCTCTCGTGAACCTCATCTATATATATATATATTAATCTAATCCTTTATATAGAGTTCCTTAAACTTTCTAGTGTTAAATTATATTACTAATCATGCTCATACACACTACCAAATATTTCTAGTGCTCGATTATATTATAATTATCAAGGAATACATCAACAAGATTTTAAATTGGTGGAAAATTCGTATTGAAGTAACTAAGGCTTAGTTTAGCAACATAGTTTTTCTAAAACTAACGTATATCAATACCATAGTATTCTATTGCCTAGCAAAGGAATACTTCCGTTTTTCTCTTTTCTCAGTTTTAGAAAAAAGAGGGTCTGACTTTTTTCTCAAATACTTCGAAAAAACATAGTTTTGGATAATACTTCAGTTTTGAAACCATATTATTTTATGGATCCAAACACCTCAAAATATTTAATACTTCAGTTTTTTCAGAAACCAAAGTATATCCTCAATACTTTAAAAATACTTTGATGGTAAACGTGGTGTAGATGATCTCACATCGGTAGTAAACATTTGAATTATCCAAATTCAAAATAGTTGCAGCTTATTGCTCTACAGCATGGTATGAACCTCCTTTGAATTGGTCAAATTCAAAATAGTTACACCTTATTGCTCTTAAAATTTAGGATTAACAAAATCTGGAGTTCTGAATATATCCGGATGTCCCAATATTCACTCAACGAGATTTCCTTCAAAGAATACATGAAAAAAGGTTATATTGGTGAAAATTTCATAATTAAGTAACCAAATGATCTCACTTCGTGATTAAACATTTGAATTACTCAACTTCAAAATACTTATACCTTATTTCTCTGCAACAAAGCGCATGAACACTAGTCTTCATGCCTTCTGGGTAAATATCCAAGGTTTGTAGTACGCCAATTATTTTCTTAAATTTATGAACCAAATTTAGTCTTAGGGGACTTAGTTTCACTCTAGCAAGCATGTATACACACCTTTCTTTGCTTTCAATTATGAATAGTTCTCAAATATTAGGATAATCAAATGCCAGAGTTCTGAATATATCAGGAGTTCCGAATATTAGCTCTTTTCAAATTACTACTCGTCAAGTACTTGGCATAAAAATGTGAAATATTCGGAGAACGGACGTTCTTAGAGACTTTTTACACTTGCAGCCATTTGAGGCTAGTACTTGGATCCAAATATCTGAAAATATTTAGACAAATATTTCAGATCCGTGCCACTTTTGTTCTTCTCCCCCACCCAGACTACTTTCCATCGCCGCCGCCCTCCACCACCGCCACCTCCGGTCCCCTATGGTGCAGACCCTCTCCCTCGCCTCCGAGGACCCCTTCGTCGTCCAGGTAGGTATGTGTGAAAACCAAAACCCCAAAACCCTAAATCAGTAGCTTCGATTTAGGAATTTTGCCATTTTGCTTCTCGAATTTAAGGTTTAGGGTTACCAAGCTGCAAAGACCCGCCGACACCGTCGGGAGAGCCTCCCCCAGCCGGCCTGCATATGTCCCAACTCTTTTCCCCGTGTATAAATTTCAAAATCTGCAATTTCACTTCCAATAATAGAGATTTAATTGTCACTTCCTTTGTCTATTTTAATTGTCACTTCATTAGTCTGCTTGCATCTTGATTACATTAAGATGCTCTCTCTCTGTATCTATTTAACAGATGGGAACCTGCAGTGATGATGCAGTCATCTAGCGATGACAATTTTTGCATTAACTTTGGTGGTTTTGAATTCCAGTTAACTTATAAAGAGTCCACCGAGAGGATTGAGTTTAGAGGTACCAAAAGAACATCAAAATTGATGTCATTTGTTTTGTGTGCGTTTACACGGTAGACATTAATATTCCACCGCATTGAAATTTTTATGTGTTGTTGCATCAGGGCCTCAACACAAGGGGTAAGATGATATATTCTTGATTATGTTATCAACAAGCTACCCTATGATATTTAAATACTTCTAGTAATCACACGCATGCTAATTCTTGAATTCTATGTACTTGCCCAGACATTTGGAGCTGAGTTCACAAGAAAATACCTAAAGAATCACCTTGATGAACCTATTGATGTCCAGGTTTGGCAAATGAAGAGCAAAAAGCCAAAGATGGTTAGGATGAATATGGGAGCTAGGTCAAATGCAATCTTGATGACTAGATGGGAGAAGGTTGTGAGAAGCTTCAACCTAAAGAGGATAGCATTATCCTTTTTTGCTTTGATGAAAAAGATAATGGAGATGTACATATTCAGGTTCAACAACTTCCACCCGGTGGCCGATTATAAATGCAATCCTGGTTTTGTAGAGATTACTAACTATGCTATTTGATTGATTTATGGACTACACTTTGTATATATGTACTTCCATAACATATAATGGCTAAATTTGTATGGATTTCTCCAATTAAATATCTGGCTAATGTTGCCATGATTGAGCTGCTATAAGTTCTTTAGTTAATGTGTCTACATGTCTGATGAATCATGATTATGTGTCATGACATCTATGATCGAGTTCCAATTAGCATGCTATTATTTAAAATGGTTTACACACACTAGAGACGGTCACTCTAAAAGCCGCTTCTAGGCACACCAGTTCTAGAGACGGTCTTTGTTAGAATCCGACTCAGGTCACCTAACTATTGGAGAGGGTCCCTAGTATAGGCCGTCTGAGGTTGAGGAGTTGTTGTAAGTGGTCAAAAATACGTGTCGTCTCGATCTTGTACATGTTAGAGGCATTTTCCTTTTTACACCGTCTGAGGTCTCGTATCCTAGAGCCGCAAAGAAAAACTAGCTGAGGTGGTGTGCTCTTAGAAGCTATGCGCTTGAGGCGGAATGAGAAACCAGTTGAGGCCCATGGGAAATTGACATCTCTAAGTCATGCATTTGTACTAGTGGTACCACAAACATAATAAAAATCACACCATATTAGTGAGATATTGATCATAGTAAATGACTTTGTACACCATTGCATACAAGTTTCAAATTATCAAAAACCTCAAAGACATATGAAGAATGTGTATCCACATTATATTTAAGAAATTTTAAGTTAATATTATGTTGAAATGTTATGTGGATATTTCTAGATTCACCCTTCAAAATAAGTTGTGCCCTAGGTAATATACTACATAACAATAAAATAAGAACGCACCTCTAGACGTCGTGCTTCCAAAAACATAGGCGTCACCAGAACACAGGCCAAGGAAGACCTTCCGTCCATTCTTGAATTCCACATCCTAACATGAGCCAAAGGGACCATTAATAATGTCAAAACAATATGAAATGGTGTCCCATGTCTAAACTTGTAGAGAAAGATGTAGCATCCCAATTATCTAACATTGGAATGCTACATAATAAATAAGGATTAAGGCTATTTTATAATTGTTATTATTGCATCATTATTATATCATGCGCATGTCACCATGCCACATTGCATTTGAGAATCATATAAAACCCCTTTAATTTGGTTCTTCCCCTCATTATCCATCTGTCTATTAATTATATTTGCATCTTGATATATTGTTTGATGCCCAAGTTGAGTTGGGGGCATATCTTTTCAAACTTCCCCCACCTTTCTTTGACTCTACCTTAAATTCCACCTTCCTAATTATATATGAGCCATTGCATTTACCTTGGTATTTAAATCTAGCTCATATTTGTTGGGGTGGATCACTTCTATTTCTAAATGCTCCCATATATGATCCATGTTGTTTTCACAATATTGAATATGTGGAGCCACATCTCCACCTTTGTATGCTATGTGAGTAGGAATGTTTCTCAAGCTTCCATATAGGCTATATTTGAATTTATGTTCATGTATGAATATATATGTGGCTATACAATCATTAGTGGGACACACACACACTAGCATGAGCCATTTATATTCATATATGATTACTTTCATCTATTCTATGTGGGAAGCAAGCTTGTTCTTTTGTGGGGCCATAATTCAAGTAATTTGAATGCATGTATGAATATATATATCCATGTGCACTACTAGGGAAAATCCTACTCGAGGCACATCACAAAAGTCATTCGAGGCGCATATGTGATGTGCCTCGAGGCCCGCGCTTCTAGTATTTTTTACCCGAGGCGCATCTGATATGCGCCTTGTGTACCCTAGATATGCGAGGCACATATCAATATGAGCCTCGTATATATTAGGGTTTAGGGTATATATTAGGTCGGGCATGGAAATAACAATGCTGTTGATGGATCTTGTGTAGTAAGTAGAGGAAGCTCAAATTACGAGTCTACTTGGCACACCAGATCCAGCAGTGGTATAGTCACACACATATATAGTGCCACAACGCATTTTAATCATCGGCATTTCGAATAAAGACAAAAAAGCAAACCAAGAATGACCTGTGCCTCATACTTAGGTTGGGCACGAAAATATAAATGCCGTTGATCGATCTGGTGTGGAAAGTAGAGGATGCACAAATTACAAGTCTACTTGGCACAGCAGATCCAATAGCGGTATAGTCACACACACATATATAGTGCTACAACACGATTGAATCATCGGCATTTTGAAGAAAGACAAAAAAAGCAAACCAAGAATGACTTGGATTAGTGCCTCATACTTAGGTTGGGCACGAAAATAACAATGCCACTGATGGATCTGGTGTGGCAAGTAGAGGAAGCTCAAATTACAATTCTACTTGGCACACCAGATCCAACAACAGTATAGTCACACACATATATAGTGCCATAACACGTTTTAATCATCGGCATTTCGAAGAAAGATGGAAAGCAAACCAAGAAGTAGGGCGGCAATATCGAATGAGAGGCAACATATGACCAACCACTAAAATAGTTCATAACACAAATAACTAGCATCGCTCACAATCAAGTTTAATGGTTTACAAAACTTACTCTAGAGGTTGCTAGGCAAGTTAACATAGGGATAAAGTTTACAACACAAGTTTGGAACTAACAGCTAGCTAGGAAAACACCAAGACTTCTTTGGCTGATGAGTCAGCTCAAAGGATATTGATGAATCCCCGTTTAGCTCCTTTCTCTAACATCATGAACGCCCTGCCATCACCCTGCTTCGCTAAGTGTTCATCTATCTCCTTGTTATGTGGTGGATTGTTGCCGTAGAAGAGGCCCTCGGATTTTATGACTTGTTGGTGCATGATTGTTGAGATATCCTCCTAGATATTGAAGAAATCCATCCTGAGGTTGTGATACTATATACGTTCAAGATCTTCAGCCCACCTTCGGAGGATAGATGGTAGCACACGGTTATGCTGGTCCCGTACAAATGCCTTCATGTGGTGTAGGGCGTAGAAGGCATCCTTCCCGCTTCCAGGCGTCTGCTTGACGCAGGGGAACTCCATTATGTGGCCGAACACATGCATGCCATTTCTCTTAACTATCCTACCAGTGACATCGCCTCCTACTATGATGTAGCCATTCAGAGCATCATGAAGAACTGTCTTGATAGTGGAGTAGTCTTTCCTCGTCGCACTACCCTAGTCGAGATACAAGGCGTTTGAGCATTGCACATTCAAGGATATGATCACGTAGCCTTGGTGACCTCTCTTCGACTCTGGATGGTAGGGAATGAGAATTACATCCTTGCCCGAGTTTGTTTCAGGAAGCATGAGAGGTAGTCGGTCGCTATTAGGATGCCCTCATGTGTTCTCAAGATGGCGTCACACATGAAGTAGGGATCTGATAGCTGTGAGATTCGACATATTTTTGATGATTTTTATTGGTGGTTTTCTTCTGGATTTGATCATTTTCTAGCTTTACCTAACGCTAATACTACGGTAGCAAAGAAAACTTGGTTTTTAATGTGTGTTTTAGGTTTTGAACATCAATAAAAGGTTTTAAAAAGAGAAACACAATATTTAGGCGAAAACAAGCAAGTCTCTTTTTGGAAGCAATCAAGGGAGGCGTACAGAAGCCTTAACGAGCAACTATATAAAGGGAATATTTTTCCAGCCGTATAGCTGCCGCCACCTCCGTCTTGTCAAAAGGGACAACTTCCATGAAGAGGCCAGATGCAAAATCATAACACATCAACCGCCATCCCTTCCAGAAAGGAGAAACAAGAGATCCGGAGAAGGAGGGGAAGACGTTCTTCATCTTGCTCCACGATCTTCGACCTCCCAGCCATCACAGCCTCATAGCCATTACTTGTACTTGAGAGAGAGAGAGACATCTTCACTTTGCAAGATTAGGGTTTGAGATTGTTTCTTCCTATCTTGAATTGTGTTGGATTACTTTTCTATTCTTCTTGTGGATCCCCATGGTAATATTGAGAAGAACTCCCTTTATTTAATTATATCGATGATGCTTTCTTCTCTCACGTGTGAGTAAGTTCCTTGGGCATGGGAGATGTAAGGGATTGGTGAGATGTGACGTCCCTCCATATATTTTCCATTAGTTTGTGATTGATTTTAATTACTATATTATGTCTGCTTGACTATCTGTGGGATGCCTAATGCTTGTTGTTCAATTAAGGGTCCAGACAACATGATGCTTTGTTCTACATAGATAGGATCTTGTTTACTAGAAGACCGGCGACCCTCGAGTGACACGGGGATATCGATGGGAAACTACTTTTACTAGAGGATCACGAGGAACCACTATGCTTATTGCATTAGTCCGATCGAAGGAGTTTAATTGCTAACCAACCTGAAGGATCTTAGTCGTCTAGTGACTAACCATGGTTTTGGTAACAAGCTAGTAGGATTATTGAAGTTGGGATGAAATTTACCAAGAGGAGTTCCGGCTAATAATGGGTTGCTTACCTACACATATACTTATAAGATAATAATTGTTACACTTATCACTCGTCCACCTGGCATAGTCACTGTCACCATGAACTATATATCCCCGTGCCTTCTTTGTCATCTGCAGAAAACACAAACAATCGAATCGTTCTTTACTTTTATGCTTTTTATTCCAGAAGTTTTCATTTTAGTTTTATTTAAATACATCCAGTTTAATCCAAACTTTGTTTTTATTTCCACACTTGCAGTCAATTCACTCGAAGACCTGCGACAACTTTGAGTGTGACAAAGACTTCATTCATAAACACTTACCTTTGGGCTCCCTGTGGTATTGATATCTATACTTCGAAACTAGCTACAAACAATATGTGCACTTGCAGACATCAAGCTAATTTCTAGCGCTGTTGCCGGGAGCTAAGCGCTAAATGTTTTTCTCTTGACATTTTAGGTGTTACTACTACAAAATGGTCTCCCTAGGAGACAAAGGGTCTACACGCTCTGGTAGGACCTATTTACCAGATTATATTGAGCGCGTGCCAATTCAAAGGCGCGAGGAAATTATTGAAAAACTTTTAAGATGAAATAATGTTGAAGTTGAAAACCTGAGTGATTTTATGGAAATCATGTCCATTTACAGGACAACCCCCAAGAAACCTGAGAAAACTCTCAGAGAATACAGTGCTTCGAACACTGATTTTCTTAAACAACCAATAGAATTTTCTAATCCTGGAGTTAGGGAATATCGATTTGATGGTGGAATTATTAAAATTTTGTAGGAAAAAGCTTTCAGTGGAAGGAAAGATGAAGACCCAGGAAGACATATTAGAGAGTTTGACGATGTGATGACAACACTTGGACCAAAAGGTTTGCCAAGAGAGTTCTCTCGTCTATTTTTTTCATTGGTCTCTTAAAGGTAAGGCTCTAGACTGGTTATACTCTCTCCCTCGTCATTACATTAAATGTTGGGAAAACTGTATTGTCAAATTCATAAACAGGTTTAATCCTTTTAAAAAGGTAACTAAAACTAGAAAGAATATAGGAAACTTTAGTCTGAATGTGGGAGAAAACTAGCCACAAGCCTGGGATAGATTCTTTGGAATGATCAATAGTATTCCTAATCATGGCTATTCTGAATTAACCATTTGCCATTTATTTTACCATGGTCTTAATACTCAAAGCATAGAGTTGCTTGACTTATCAGTAGGAGGATCGATACATACTTTGCATATTAAAGCATGTTTGGAATTAATGGCTACTAGGGCTAAGAATGATTCTTTATATAATCCTGATTTTGACACTAAGCTAGAAAAAGGGATACTTTGTATAACTCCTGATCTTATGCCTAAAGTATGCAAAACAATGAAAGAAAATGGTATACCTTCTGAACTTGTTAAGGAAAACAAAGTAGACTTGTTACAAGTTTTTACTAAAGAAGATGAAACTATAAAAGTTTCTCACGAATTAAAACGTCGACAAGAAAAATCTCCTAATAACCTGCATAAGCAATTTCAAAGACATAAGAAGATTTTGGTGGAACTCACAGAAAATTCTGATGATATTGGTCAAGAAATAAAGTTATTTCACAAGTACCTTAGTATGATTGAAACCCAATGTGAACAAATAGCATTTGGTTATCAAATTTTTCTTCAAGATGATATAGATATTCTTGTTTCTACTAATGTTGTTACAAGGGGAGGTGCAGTTGTTACAAGACCATTAGGACCACTATAATATGAAGCTGAAAAAGATCGAAAGGAAAAAGCCTTGCTCAAATAAAGCCAAGAAGATGATACTCTTATGGATCCCCAAGATGAAACTGCTCAAGAAACACAAGATCAAACCATGGAGGACCAAAATGATGCACAGGATGACCGTTATGACTCTAATGCAGAGACAGTTGATCCAAGAGAAGAAAAAGAGATAAGAAATGAAGATGAAGTTGTTGTAGTAGAAAAGAAGAGGAGAGATAAGTAGCAACAAAAGAAATCAACAAACGAGCCTAATCCCCCACAAAAGGTAAAAGACAAGAATAAGATAGGTGAGAAAAATCTTCCTTATCCATATAAAAAACAGAAAGCACCAGATCAGGTAATCTATGATGCATTCAAAAAGGCACTTGGTGATCTTTGTCTGGAAATTCCATTTGCGGATGCAATAAAAGTTCCTACCTATTCTAAATTCCTCTGTGATATTCTTAGTAGAAAGAAAGAAATAACTGAATCTGTTGCCATGGTGACTAGTTATCCTGCTAACGGGAAGCTATTGTCTAAATCAGGAGATCCCGGAATACCAACTATTTCATGCTCAATTGGCAAAACAGATATTCATAATGCCTTGTGTGATTTAGGTGTAGGAGTTAGTTTAATGCCATATTCCCTATATAAAATGTTAGGATTAGGGGAGTATTCCCCTACTACTATCACTTTACAAATGGCTGACAAATCCACTAAACAACCCATTGGTATGGTTCAGGATGTTCTACTTAAAATAGATGAGCACGTTATTCCCACTAATTTTATTATTCTTGAAATGCCAGAGGATGAAAAATTATGCATAATCCTTGGAAGACCTTTCCTTAGTACTGCATGAGCATTAGTTGATTGTGCTGAGGGCAAAATAATCTTCAATGTTTATGATGCTGAAATCATCCGGTATTTTCCAAAGAAGCTAGAAGAAGGAGAAAGATATATTCCACCGGCAAAACGAGTTCATGTGGTAAGTTCCTTTGATAAGGGGCAACCCAAGGTAAGAATTCGAGAACAGAGAAGGGGTTGAATTATTCAACCATTCTTAATAAAATGCTTAATGGGAGTCAACCCATCACATTAATAAAATAAATTAAGGAATAAACTGTTCATCGCATTCCTACAACTTTTTCACAGACATTCTTGCGGAAGCACGCCCGTGAAGATGCAGCTGTGAAAAAGTAGTAGACATATCGATTGAACAAGCGTAGAATAAGTATAAAAATAAAAATGAGTTTTATCTACAAAATGTATCTTAATCATTTTGTCCAGGTTAAAAAGTGAGTTTCTGAAAAATTTGGGCAAAAAGGCTTGGTACTGAAGGTTTAACGACCAACTATACGGCGGGAATAAAAATTCCAGTCGTATAGTTCCGACCGTATAGTTATTGTTGCCTTCGTCAAAATTCTCTCCCAGGATACAGAAGGTTTAACGACCAACTATAAGGCGGGAATAAAAATTCCATCTGTATAGTTCCGGCCATATAGATATTGATGCCTTCGTCAAAATTCTCTCCTAGGATACTAATGGTTTAACAACTAACTATACGGCGGGAATAAAATGCCAGCCGTATAGTCGCGACCGTGTAGTTATCAATGCCTATCTCAGAAATTTTATCTCGAAGATGCAGAAGGTTTGACGACCAACTATACGGTGGGAACATTTTGATCCGACCGTATAGTTGCACCCGTATAGCTGCGATCTGGCATAAAGAAACCCTAATTGGCAACACCGCCGCAACTATATGGCAGGAACTACTTATCCCGCTCGTATAGTTGCGGTCGTATAGTACGGCGCGACCACTTAATCGCACCGGGGCGGCTAGGGTTCTTCCTCCTCCTCATTTTTATCTCTCATATTCTCTCTCCAAACCCCTCAAAACCACCTAGAACTCTTGATTCTTCGCGGATTTCGTTCATTTGAATTGTGGAATCAACAGATCGGTATGTTTCTCTCCCTATCCATGCTTTATTTTCACATTTCCATGGTTGAAACTCTCACATTGATCTAGTGGATGAACTCAAGCTTACTTTGTTTTTTCCTTTTGATTTCTCACGTTAGGATTAAATTTTTCCACGTAGAATTGTTCATATATCACGTAGAAACTATATGCCTAAGGTTTAATGGTGAAATTTTTCAGTGCATCAAGATGAACAAAATTGGTAGCATGTTTTGCAAGAGCAAGCGCCAACTTGGTGAGAGCTCGGGGCACCGGTCCGATCTCAACAGCAAGTTGGCCATGGTTTCATCAAGGAGGGTGATGCCCACACTTTGGGCTGATGATAGCTTTCTCACCGCGGCAGGGTTGAGGGCGTACTTAGACCTCATGTGTGTGAATGCAAGGCTAGCACTACTTGCCTACGCAAGCCACAACACCTACACCAAGCTCACCTATGAGTTCCTTGCCTCTTTCTACGATGACCACAAGGAGAAAGGTACTGCGTGCACGGTAAGCTTCACCATGAACCAGCAACATTATGAAATAACTTTCGAACAATTTTGTGATGCTTTTGCCTTCCCTCACGATGGGGAGTCAACTGTTACAAATTTATAGCGTCTCAAGTGGAGAAACCTGGGAGGTTATTTCTGTTAACGATGGCAGGGACTTCTACCAGAAGAAGATGTCCACCATTCAGAATCCAATAATCCGCTACTACGGCTTGTTCCTTGCTAATACACTGCTGGGAAGAGGAGATACCGGTTCCATGGACAATGCGGACATGGCCATGATCACCAAGGAACTCTTCCCCAATGCATCGCAAAGCCCCAATCCCGCGGCTCTACTCCTCCAGCACTTTCGCCACCAGAGCAACAAAAGGAAAGGTGACATTCGCATTGGTGGATTGATAACACACATTGCCCTAGTATTGAACATTACATTACCTATGATGCAATCTATTGACGGCTCCAAACTTATGGATGTCAAATATTTAACTGCTTGTTGTTTCCTCGGTGTTTATCAAGCTGACAAGAGGCTTCGAGCATATCAGTTTGGTTGTCTTGGTGATGCACAGGTCGAGCAGGTTCCGTTATCCTGTTCACAAGCCTTCTTGATTGTGGTGAAGGACAACTGGATCCTCACCAAGGATCAAGTGGTGGAGATCATGGCTGAATTCCAGCCTGATCAAGAAGAAGATGAAGAAGGAGAGCAGCAGGATGAGGATGAGCATGAGAAGGAGTAGGAGAAGGAATACAACCCTGCCTGGGAGGGACAGCATCAACAACAAGGGGGATCCTGGGACCCATGGCCCAATCAGCCGCAACAGGGGTTCACCAACGTCCCCTATTGGGAGTTTTAGCAGCTCAATCAGCATGTAGGGGAGATTGACCACACGCTACAAGGAGTGAATGAGGATGTTAGTGCCTTATATCACAACTTCAGTCACTTCATGACCCACTTCCCCGACTACTACCAACAGTATCTGCACCCACCAGCGAACGACGGCAACAACTAAGCCTGGAAACAGCCTAAGCTTGGGGGAGGTTTGAAAACCGCCAAACCTTGCATTCATATTTTTATTTCTTCTTTTGATTTATTTTACTTCTTCAAAATTGCATGTTTACTTTCAGTTCGCATTCTTAAACCAAAAACAAACAAAAATTAATTGTAACCTTTATTGCAAATTTGTTTCTTTGTTTCTCTCAAAGATTGCAAAGATTTTAGGTGACTTGGCAATAGGGAAATATAGAGGGGATTCGACTAAAGTACGAGAATGAAGCAAGCAAGAGGATGTATCACATTCCTTTCATCACCTTTTCTGCAACCTTAAATTGATCCTACAATTATTTACTCGCTTGCACTTGAGCCACTCCCCACTTAGCTTGTTATCCTATAAATTCTATTCCTTTGCTAGTGTCTCCTATTTAGCTTTGTAATAATGAGCAATGAACTTAGTTAAAAATATTTCTGACATTTTTACAACAAGAAAATGCATCCAAAAAGATGACTTGAGTCCATGTTTAGCCCAAAGGATTTGATTTCAGAACTACTCGACCCCATTTGAGCTTAATGTAAATAGACTCGATAGAACTCTTGAATGAAATTGTCTGATAAAATTGATCCTTCGAAGTAGTAGAGATTATGCCACTGTTTTTTCTAATAATTACAGTAAGATATTTCTTTACGGGTGTCATTACAACACTGTCGGTGCTCCATGGGGAACTATTAACTTCTCTAGCCAACGAACGATCTAAATGTGGGAAACCACTTGATTTCGGCTATTGAGTTATGTAAGCGTCTGTGGCAGCAATGCTATGACGGGTAAAATTTTAGTCTCCTCGTGGTTTAATGTTCCAAGTGAAGTTGTAGTACTCCTCTGGCCCAATATTGCTCAGCAATTATTTATTGGCATGGTCATGAGTGCGCAACACAGTCCCAATTAACATGTTAAAAATAGTGGCATGATTTCTCTATGAAAGGGATGAAGTTTTTGAAAAACTAGGAAAGGAAAAAAGTGCTTTGAGAGTCTTGAAATTTTGACGTGGGAATAGATGAGTTGTTCTTAAATTGAATGTTTTTGGTGCCAACTTGAGTACTCTTAATTGATTAAGGAAACAAGAGCAAAAAGTTTTCATCTCTCAACAAAGAGAGACACCAAAAGAATTTGTTTCACATGCCTACCTAACTTTTGAAACCTACTCGGGCATAAGATTTATTTGCTAGCAAGATATACGTGGTTAGGAAGTGGACTCAGTGCAATCTTGTGAATACTTGTATGATCATGTTTAAGATTGCAGGAGTTCTGAAGAAAAGAATTAGATACCAATTCGAGCTTGTAAGTTCTTTTATTTAAGTATCAAATCTTTGCTATTCTTCCTTATTTTCTTGTCACTCGAGGGCCAGCAACATCTAAGCTTGGGGAGTTGATAGATGTGAGATTCGACATATTTTTGATGATATTTATTGGTGGTTTTCTTCGGGATTTGATCGTTTTCTAGCTTTACCTAACATTAATACTTCGGTAGCAAATAAAACTTGGTTTTTAATGTGTGTTTCAGGTTCTGAACATCAACAGAAGGTTTTAACAAGAGAAACAGAATATTCAGGCGAAAACAAGCAAGTATCTTTTTGGATGCAATCAAGGAAGGCGTACAGAAGCTTTAACAAGCAACTATACGGTGGAAATATTTTTCCGACATATAGTTCCTGCCATATAGCTACCGTCGCCTCCATCTTGTCAAAAGGGACAACTTCCATGAAGAGGCCAGACGTAAAATCATAACACAGCAGCCGCCATCCCATCCAGAGAGGAGAAAGAAGAGATCCGGAGAAGAAGGGGGAGATGTTCTTCATCTCGCTCCATGATCTTCGACCTCCTAGCCATCACACCCCCATAGCCATTACTTGTACTTGAGAGAGAGAGAGAGAGAGATCTTCACTTTGCAAGATTAGGGTTTGAGATTGTTTCTTCCTACCTTGAATTGTGTTGGATTACTTTTCCATTCTTATTGTGGATCTCCACGGTAATATCGAGAAGAACTCCCTTTATTTAATTATATTGATGATGCTTTGTTCTCTCATGTGTGAGTAAGTTCCTTGGGCGTGGGAGATGTAAGGGATTGGTGAGATGTGATGTGCCTCCATATATTTTCCATTAGTTTGTGATTGATTTTAATTACTATATTTGTTGGAGATATGCCCAAGAGGCAATAATAGAAGTGGTTATTATTATATCTTTGTGTTTATGATAAATGTTTGCATCCCATGCTATAATTGTATTATAAGGAAACACTAATACATGTGTGTTTTGTAAACATAAAAGAGTCCCTAGTAAGCCTCTTGTTAAACTAGCTTGTTGATTAATTGATGATCATGGTTTCCTGATCATGGACATTGGATGTCATTAATAACAAGGTTATATCATTAGGAGAATGATGTAATGGACACACACACCCATAGTAAGCATAGCATAAGATCAAGTCATGAAGTTCATATTGCTACAAGCTTTCAAATACATAGTAATCTAATCCTTCGACCATGAGGTTGTGTTAATCACCATCACCGGATGGGTACTTTGATGACATCAAACACCACTTCGTAACTAGGTGGTTATAAAGGTGTCATTGGGTATTCTGAAAGTATGTGTTGAAGCGCATGGACCAAGATTGGGATTTGTCCATCCTTATGACGGATAGATATGCTCTGGGCCCTCTCGGTGGAATGTCATCTAGTTAGCTTGCAAGCATGTGACTAGGTCACAAGGGATGGCATGACACGGAACGAGTAAAGAGTGCTTATCAGTAACAAGGTAGAACTAGGTATGGAGATACCGACGATCAAACCTCGGATAAGTAGAGTATCACG
Source organism: Avena sativa (assembly GCA_916181665.1). NCBI lineage: Eukaryota > Viridiplantae > Streptophyta > Magnoliopsida > Poales > Poaceae > Avena > Avena sativa. The sequence goes on along the minus strand of OV702286.1, from coordinate 431,877,879 downwards.
TGACAAAGGGAATTGGTTTCGTATGTTAATGGTTCTATCGATCACGAAGTCATCGTTGAGTATGTGGGAGCCGTTATGGATCTCCAGATCCCGCTGATGGTTATTGATCGGAGAGGTTTCTTCATCATGTCTACATATTCACGAACCGTAGGGTGACACACTTAAGGTTCGAAGTTGTTTTAAGTAGATATTGAATATGCGTTGGAGACCGAATGTTGTTCGGAGTCTCGGATTGGATCCGAGACATCACGAGGAGATCCAGAATTGTCCGGAGAATAAGATTCATATAATGGGGATCATTTTCTAAGTTAGGAAATGTTCCAGAGTGTTTGTATGGGGATTCTAGAAGGTTTCGGAATGTTCCGGAAGGTTCTAGAAGATATCTTCGAGTTTATTTGAAAACCGAGATAAGATAAGATAAGATAAGGGGAGTTTAAAGGGGAAACTTGGGGGGGAAGGACTCTCCCCCCAAGCTCCCTAGTGCGCCGGCCCTAAGGGGTGGGTCTAGGGGTGGGAACCCTAGGCCACACCCCTCCCTCTATATATAGAGGGGTGGAGGCGCCACCCCTCCTTGCCCCCTCCCACTCCAAACCCTAGCCGCCTCTCTCTTCCTCCTTCCATCTGCTCCGGCTTAGGCGAAGCCCTGCAGAATTCTCTACTCCACCACCACCACCACGCCATCGTGCTGCTGGGATTGCGTGGAGAAGATCTACTACCTCCGCTGCTCGCTGGAACGGGGAGAGGAAGGTTTACTTCGACTCCGCACGTGTGACCGTATGCGGAAGCGCTGCTGGAACGCGGTGCCGGAAGGATCATCTACTCGATCTTGAGATTGGCAAGTGATCGACTACATCAACCACGAGATCCGATCTCGAACAAGGCTTTGGAAACTACAAGAGTTAGTACAGATCCATCTCGTTGCACTTGTCTAATAGATTAGATCTTGGCTTTTATCTAGATTAGATCTGGGTTTTGTTCGTTCTTGCGGTAGAAATTTTTTGTTTTCCATGCTACGAACCCATCAGTGGTATCAGAGCCTTGTCTATGCGTAAATCTGTTTCACGACTAGAACACAATGGTGTTGTGGGGGTTGGTGCTCGTGTCGTCTTTTGCTGTGTGTACTTTGCATCTTGCGGTATGGTGGGATGAAGCGGCTCGGGCTAACATTTCATGTCATCGCACATGATACTTGCTCCACGCTTGACGTGCAACTTGCTTTGCACAAGTGGCTTTGCTGGTGTCTGTCTCTCCCATCATAGTATAGATCAAATCTACACTTTGCACTTGATAGCACTTGTATCAACGTTGTGGTTCAGTTTCGTAGGTAAGATCCGTTCTTATTCGAAAGCCCCAAACCACGTAAAACTTGCAAATAAAATTAGAGGCGTCTAACTTGTTTTTGCAGGGGTTTTGTGATGTGATATGGCCATCATGTGATTGTGATTACATTTGATGTATGCAATGATCCTTGTTGTAATATGGCAACCGGCAGGAGCCTAATGGTTGTCTTTAATTCTGTTAAGACCTGCGTGTCTATTCATCTTGTAATAGCTTTATTCCAAGTAGTTTTAATAGTTGCTTGTGATGATGGACAACCATGAAGCGGCGCCACTGACCTTGACGCAATGCTGGTGATGATGGAGATCATGTTCGTGCTTTGGAGATGGAGATCAAAGGCACAAGAAGAAAGGGCCATATCATGTCACATTAATTATGAATTGCCTGTGATGTTAATCCTTTATGCATCTTGTATTGCTTAGATCGCGACGGTAGCATTATAAGATGATCCCTCTCACTAAATATCAAGTAATAAAAGTGTTCGTCCTTAGTTGGCACCGTTTCTAAGACTCGTCGTTTCGAAGCATCTCGTGATGATCGGGTGTGATAGATTCTACGTGTGCATACAACGGGTGCAAGCCAGATTTGCACATGCGGAAACTAAGGTTAATCTTGACGAGCCTAGCATGTACAGACATGGTCTCGGGACACGGAATACCAAAAGGTAGAGCACGAGTCATATGAATGATATGATGAACATGAAGATTGTTCACCGATGAAACTACATCTTCTCACGTGAAGATCGGACTTGGTGTAGTGGACTTGGTTCGTGTAATCACTAAGACAATGTGAGGGATGTTGTTTTGAGTGGGAGTTCACCTAGTTAATTTAAGAATTAAAGTTGAACTCAATTTATCATAAACTTAGTCTAAACTACTTGCAAATTTGTTGTAGATTATGGCGAACCTCTCCATCAATTTCAATGCGTTCCTAGAGAAAGAAAAACTTAAGAACAATGGAAGCAACTTCACGGACTGGCTACGTGGTCTGAAGATTGTCCTCAGGGCTGGTCAGATGACCTATGTGCTCGATGCACCACTAGGTGACCCACCTGCAGAAGATGCCACCGATGACGTAAAAAATGTTTACGCCACTCGGAAAAATCATTACTCCAGTTCAGTGTGCCATCCTGTATGGTCTAGAAACGGAGTTTCAGAAGCGCTTTGAGAACCACGACCCGTTCGATATCATTAAGGAGCTCAAGCTCATTTTTGAGACTCACGCGGCCATGGAGAGCTATGAGGCCTCCGAAAAGTTCTTTACCTGCAAGATGGAAGAGGGAAGCTCTGTTAGCGAGCACGTGCTCACCATGTCTGGGCACGCAAACAAGCTCCAAGAGTTGGGGATAACGATTTCTAATGAGTTAGGGATTCACCGTGTCCTCCAATCACTGCCACCGAGTTATAAGAACTTTGTGATGAACTACAATATGCACTTCATGAACAAGACGTTGCTTGAACTATCGTCCATGCTGAAAACTGCTGAAGTGGAGATCAAGAAGGAGCACCAAGTGTTGATGGTCAATAAGACCACCAATTTCAAGAAACAGGGCAAGCCTAAGAACAAGGGCAACTTCAAGAAGGACGGCAAGAAAGCTGCCGCACCTGCTAAAAAGCCCAAGGCTGGTCCTAAGCCTGAAACTGAATGCTTCTACTGCAAGGGTGCTGGTCACTGGAAGCGTAACTGCCCCAAGTACCTGGCAGATCTGAAGAACGGCAACATCAAGAAGAAAGGTATATTCGATATACATGTTATTGATGTGTATCTTACTAGTAATCGTAGTAGTGCCTGGGTATTTGATACTGGTTCGGTTGCTCATATTTGTAACTCGAAACAGGAGCTGCGGAATAAACGAAGACTGGCGAGAGACGAGGTGACGATGCGCGTTGGAAATGGCTCCAAGGTTGATGTGATCGCCGTCGGCATGCTCCCTCTACATCTACCTTCGGGATTAGTTTTAAATTTAAATAATTGTTATTTGGTGCCTGCGTTAAGCATGAACATTATATCTGGATCTTGTTTATTGCGAGACGGTTACTCTTTTAAATCCGAGAATAAAGGTTGTTCGATTTATATGAGTAATATCCTTTATGGTAATGCACCTGAGATGAATGGTTTATTCTTACTGAATCTCGATAGTAGTGATACACATGTTCACAACATAGATGCTAAACGAACAAAATTGAATGATAATTCTACATACATGTGGCACTGTCGTCTTGGTCACATTGGAGTGAAGCGTATGAAGAAACTCCATTCTGATGGACTTCTTGAATCACTTGATTTTGAATCACTTGAAAGATGCGAAGCATGTCTAATGGGAAAAATGACTAAGACTCCATTCTCTGGAATAATGGAGCGAGCTACAGACTTATTGGAAATAATACATACCGATGTGTGCGGTCCAATGAGTGTAGCATCGCGTGGTGGATACCGTTATGTTCTCACTTTCACAGATGACTTAAGTAGATATGGGTATGTCTACTTTATGAAACATAAGTCTGAAACTTTCGAGAAGTTTAAGGAATTTCAAAGTGAAGTGGAAAATCAGCGTAACAAGAAGATTAAGTTTCTGCGTTCTGACCGCGGAGGTGAATATCTAAGTTATGAGTTTGGCATGCATTTAAAGAAATGTGGAATACTTTCGCAGTTGACACCGCCGGGAACACCACAGCGTAATGGTGTCTCCGAACGTCGTAATCGAACTCTCTTAGATATGGTTCGGTCTATGATGTCTCTTACAGATTTACCGCTATCTTTTTGGGGCTATGCATTAGAGACAGCCGCATTCACTTTAAATAGGGCACCATCTAAATCCGTTGAAACGACACCGTACGAATTGTGGTTTGGAAAGAAACCTAAGTTGTCGTTCCTTAAAGTTTGGGGTTGCGAAGCATATGTAAAGAAGTTACAACCTAATAAGCTAGAACCCAAAGCGGAGAAATGCGTCTCATAGGATACCCTAAAGAAACAATTGGGTATACCTTCTATCATAGATCCGAAGGCAAAGTTTTCGTTGCCAAGAATGGATCCTTTCTTGAGAAGGAGTTTCTCTCGAAAGAAGTGACTGGAAGGAAAGTAGAACTCGACGAGGTTATTGAACCTTCTCTCGGGGTTGAGAGTAGCACAGCACCAAAAGATGTTTTTGTGCCGCCTGCACCAACTGGAGAGGAAGCTAATGATGGTGATCATGAAACTTCGAACGAAGTTACTACTGAACCTCGCAGGTCAACGAGGGTTCGTACCACTCCTGAGTGGTATGACTCTGCCTTGAACGTCATGTTGGTGGACAACACTGATGACCCTGCGACGTATGAAGAAGCTATGGTGAGCCCAGATTCCGACAAATGTCTAGAAGCCATGAAATCCGAAATGGGATCCATGTACGAAAACCAAGTATGGACTTTGGTGGACTTATCGGATGGCCGTAAGGCTGTCGAGAACAAATGGATTTTCAAAAGAAAAACAGATGCTGATGGTAATGTTACTATCTATAAAGCTCGACTTGTCGCGAAAGGGTTCCGACAAATTCAAGGTGTTGACTATGATGAGACTTTCTCACCAGTAGCGAAGCTAAAGTCTATGAGGATTTTGTTAGCAATTGCTGCATATTTCGATTATGAGATATGGCAGATGGATGTCAAAACGGCGTTCCTTAATGGTGACATTGAGGAAGAGTTGTACATGGTACAACCCAAGGGTTTTGTCAATCCTAGTGAAGCTGACAAGGTATGCAAACTTCAGCGCTCCATTTATGGACTGAAGCAAGCATCCCGGAGTTGGAATCAACGTTTTGATAAAGTAATCAAAAACTTTGGATTTATACAAACTTATGGAGAAGCTTGTATTTACAAGAAAGTGAGTGGGAGCTCTGTAGCATTCCTAGTACTATATGTAGATGACATATTGTTGATTGGGAATGATATAGAACTTCTTAATAGCGTCAAAGCCTATTTGAATAATAGTTTTTCAATGAAGGATCTTGGCGAAGCGGCATATATTCTAGGCATCAAGATTTATAGAGATAGATCAAGACGCCTACTAGCGCTTTCACAAAGTACATACTTGGACAAAGTTCTAAAGAAGTTTAGAATGGAAGAGAGCAGGAAAGGGTTCGTGCCCATTTAGTCAGGTAAGACCTTGAGTAAGACTCAAAGTCCAGCTACGGCAGAGGATAGAGAGAAGATGAATAATGTTCCCTATGCCTCAGCCATAGGTTCTATCATGTATGCCATGTTGTGTACAAGACCGGATATAGCACATCCTGTTAGTTTGACTAGCAGATATCAAAGTGATCCTAGAATGGAGCACTGGACAGCGGTCAAGAATATCCTTAAGTACCTGAATAGGACTAAGGATATGGTTCTTTCTTATGGAGGTGATGAATAGCTTGTTGTAAACAGTTACACTGATGCTAGTTGGAACACCAATCCAGATGACTCGAAGTCACAGTCTGGATACGTATTTATTTTGAATGGTGTTGCAGTGAGCTGGAGGAGTGCCAAGCAAAGTGTTGTGACGAAATCTTCAACTGAATCGGAATACATAGCTGCTTCGGAGGCTGCACAAGAAGCCATATGGATGAAGGAGTTCATTACTGAACTTGGCGTGGTTCCTAGTGCGTTGGACCCGATGGCCATCTACTGTGACAACACAGGTGCCATAGCTAATGCACAGGAGCCAAGGTCACATAGCAAGCTGAAGCACATCAAGCTACGTTTCCATGCTATTCGCGAGTATGTCCGAGATGGTGACATAAAGATTTGCAAAGTACACACTGATCTGAATGTGGCAGATCCGTTGACTAAACCTCTCCCTAGAGCAAAGCATGACCAACACCAGAACGCCATGGGTGTTAGGTATATTACCATGTAATCTAGATTATTGACTCTAGTGCAAGTGGGAGACTGTTGGAGATATGCCCAAGAGGCAATAATAAAAGTGGTTATTATTATATCTTTGTGTTTATGATAAATGTTTGTATCCCATGCTATAATTGTATTATAAGGAAACACTAATACATGTGTGTTTTGTAAACATAAAAGAGTCCCTAGTAAGCCTCTTGTTAAACTAGCTTGTTGATTAATTGATGATCATGGTTTCCTGATCATGGACATTGGATGTCATTAATAACAAGGTTATATCATTAGGAGAATGATGTAATGGACACACACACCCATAGTAAGCATAGCATAAGATCAAGTCATGAAGTTCATATTGCTACAAGCTTTCAAATACATAGTAATCTAATCCTTCGACCATGAGGTTGTGTTAATCACCATCACCGGATGGGTACTTTGATGACATCAAACACCACTTCGTAACTGGGTGGTTATAAAGGTGTCGTTGGGTATTCTGAAAGTATGTGTTGAAGCGCATGGACCAAGATTGGGATTTGTCCATCCTTATGACGGATAGATATGTTCTGGGACCTCTCGGTGGAATGTCATCTAGTTAGCTTGCAAGCATGTGACTAGGTCACAAGGGATGGCATGACACGGAACGAGTAAAGAGTGCTTATCAGTAACAAGGTAGAACTAGGTATGGAGATACCGACGATCAAACCTCGGATAAGTAGAGTATCGCGTGACAAAGGGAATTGGTTTCGTATGTTAATGGTTCTATCGATCACGAAGTCATCGTTGAGTATGTGGGAGCCGTTATGGATCTCCAGATCCCGCTGATGGTTATTGATCAGAGAGGTGTCTTCATCATGTCTACATATTCACGAACCATAGGGTGACACACTTAAGGTTCGAAGTTGTTTTAAGTAGATATTAAATATGCGTTGGAGACCGAATGTTGTTCGGAGTCTCGGATTGGATCCGAGACATCACGAGGAGATCCGGAATTGTCCGGAGAATAAGATTCATATAATGGGGATCATTTTCTAAGTTAGGAAATGTTCCAGAGTGTTTGTATGGGGATTCTAGAAGGTTTCGGAATGTTCCGGAAGGTTCTAGAAGATATCTTGGAGTTTGTTTGAAAACTGAGATAAGATAAGATAAGATAAGATAAGGGGAGTTTAAAGGGGAAACTTGGGGGGGAGGACTCTCCCCCCAAGCTCCCTAGTGCGCCGGCCCTAAGGGGTGGGTCTAGGGGTGGGAACCCTAGGCCACACCCCTCCCTCTATATATAGAGGGGTGGAGGTGCCACCCCTCCTTGCCCCCTCCCACTCCAAACCCTAGTCGCCTCTCTCTTCCTCCTTCCATCTGCTCCGGCTTAGGCGAAGCCCTGTAGAATTCTCTACTCCACCACCACCACCACGCCGTCGTGCTGCTGGGATTGCGTGGAGAAGATCTACTACCTCTGCTGCTCGCTGGAACGGGGAGAGGAAGGTCTACTTCGACTCCGCACGTGTGACCGTCTGCGGAAGCGCTGCCGGAACGCGGCGCTGGAAGGATCATCTACTCGATCTTGAGATCGGCAAGTGATCGACTACATCAACCACGAGATCCGATCTCGAACAAGGCTTTGGAAACTACAAGGGTTAGTACAGATCCATCTCGTTGCACTTGTCTAATAGATTAGATCTTGGCTTTTATCTAGATTAGATCTGGGTTTTGTTCGTTCTTGCGGTAGAAAAGTTTTGTTTTCCATGCAACGAACCCATCAATATTATGTGTGCTTGACTATCTTTGCGATGCCTAATGCTTGTTGTCCAATTAAGGGTCCAGACAACATGATGCTTTGTTCTACATAGATAGGATCTTGTTTACTAGCGACCCTCAAGTGACACGGGGATATCAATGGGAAACTAGTTTGACTCGAGCATCACGAGGAACCAGTGTGCTTATTGCATTAGTCCGATCGAAGGAGCTTAATTGCTAAGCAAACTGAAGGATCTTAATCGTCTAGTGACTGACCATGGTTTTGGTAACAGGCTAGTAGGATTATTGAAGTTGGGATGAAATCTACCAAGAGGAGTTCTAGCTAATTATTGGTTGCTCACCTAGAAATATACTTATAAGATTATAATTGTTACACTTATCACTCGTCCACCTGGCACAGTCACTATCACCATGAACTGTATCTCTCCGCGCCTTCTTTGTCATCTGCAGAAAACACAAACAATCGAATCGTTCTTTACTTTTATGCTTTTTATTCCTGAAGTTTACATTTTACTTTTATTTAAATACATCCAATTTAATCCAAATTTTGTTTTTATTTCCACACTGGCAGTCAATTCACTCGAATACCTACGACAACTTTGAGTGTGACAGAGACTTATTCATAAACACTCACCTTTGGGCTCCCCGTGGGATCGGTATCTATACTTCGAAACTAGCTACAAACGATATGCACACTTGCAAACATCAGGATCCACTATCGCAATACCCGGGGTCCCATCTCTAATGATCTGCATGGAAATATTGAGCAAGAACAATTGGACCAGGGTATCGTGCAGACGGAATCCTTGCAACATGTCGAAGAGGTCAGTATGCCGCACGTATAAAATATCCCTGGGGGATACTGCGACGAAGCTCGACATATTTCGCACCTTAGCCTTGTAAACCAGGTATGGCTGATCGCCCTCTCGAATGCGGCTCTCCTCAACAAATAGACTACCATGATGAGTACCACGCATATGAGAGTCTACAACCGCAAGCATCGATTCACTAAGCATCGGTGTACCTACCTCGTGCACCCGCTTCCTGGGATTTTCTGCAGGGTTGTTCTAAGCCCGGAAAGCAGGCATTGGATTTTGGCTTGCACCCTTAGGCTTCCTTTTTCAACCCTTCTTTCCTTTATGGCTTCATTATAGGCCGCCACTATCACCACATCGGCTGCCCTATGGAGGGTGCTAGAGCTGATCATAGGACGAGCTGGCATCTGAGGCTCGGTGAAGGCGGAGGGTAGTGGCGTCTCCTAACTATATGGGAAGAGACGCACTTGGCTAGTGGGTTTCGCCGAGGGTCTAGATCCTAGTTGGGGCTTGACAATTGTCTGCCTGAATAGCTGGCCTCCATGTTGCTCATGGTCATCACCAAACCTTGTGTTCAAGAACTAGTCATCGAAGTTTTCATACATTTCATCATCAGCAGCGGGATTCTGTGCCATCTTGATGTCTTCATGTGCTGGTTGTTCTGCCTTTGGGGTGGTGCCTCGGCCCTTCATCCCCAAACGGATCTGGCTCTTCAGCCATAGGAACATGTAGCCGAAGCCCGTACTGAGGACTTCAGGATCATCACTATCCCATCCATGAGATTGAGAGGGAGGTTCCAAGCCCTCGTAGCCCAGAAGAACCATACTGTATTTGACCCTAAGCACGACGGGTGCCATTGGTTTGCTGTGGAGGATGTGGTTTGCCGTTCACCTAGTGCAGTAGAGTGCAAGGAGTGTCTTCCTGCGAAAGACATGTAGGTCGATCGTTAGTAAAACAGGGAGAAGGCCGATGAAGTCATCGGTTGAGCCTCCCAACTCTCGCTTTAATTAGTTACCTTGAGGGCGTCGAGCTCGGCCAATGTCGAGGCACCACCGCCGACATTGAGCGTGCAAGTGGCAGAGTGGATGCTTGCTGGCATGGTGCTGGCCGGCCCCTTCGTCACACCAGACAAGGTAAGCTCCGGACCTTCGGGCACCGCCGAAAGAGTCACCAACACATACGGCGCCGCGTTGTCCAGTTGGGTGCTGGTGATGTTGGGAACTGGGCGCGGACCCCGTTTACCACTCTTATTCCACTTGGCATACTATTCGAAGTAGGCGCGAAGGATGGTGTTGACCTTCTTGGTCACTTCTGTATGGACTTGTGTCTGGAGTTGTGATTGGAATTGTGTCTGGACTTCCGTCATAGCCTCCTTCACTGTATCTTGGAGAAGCTGCGGAAACATCTCCACTTGTTCCCTTAGGTGTTTTACCTCGGAGCTCTTGGCTTTCTTTCTCTTCCACAGCGAGGTGCCATAGTATTCGGACCATGGAATCCCGCCAAATCCGAGAACACGGCCAGCCGATGACGGTGGTGCCTAGGGCTTGACATTCTTGACCCGGTTCAGCGTGCTGTTAAAAGTGGTGTCCCACATGGCGATCGGCGCTGACCCCTAGGATGAGAAGCTCCTACATTTCTTGTCCTGCACATAAGGAACGTGAAGCATTTGAGAAATTGGACTTCATTGATTAATTGTGAATGCAATTAATCGACTTGCATGCAAATTACTTACATACATACTCATGAAGTCCTTCACCTTCGAAGCGAAGGGGCCGGAGGGTCCCGAGGAATATTCAGAACTCCCTTTCGTCTTGCGAAACCGGGCCCCGACAAAGTTCTTTGCCTACACTTCAGTGATATTGGCAAAGGAAGGTGTCTCCTGCTTTTCACGAGATACATCGTTCTGTAGGGTTATGGATAGGCTACACTAGCGTAAAACAAAAAATTCTACCGCGTCAACCAGGAATACTGTTGTCATAGATCACGAGATTACCACTAGACACGTAGTTGTGGAACTTGATGAAGCACGTCGAGGCAATGTAGATGTTTTACGTCTCCTCCTTTGTCCTCGTCCCACGAGCAGCTCCCCTTTGCGCAGCTCGTCCAAGTGCTACAGCTGCAGCACCTCCGAGGTATCCACACGTTCGGAGTGGAGCGTCACACGACAGACTTCTAGGTCTGCACATGCAACACATGCATGAGAGGAGTGGCGGCTGGGTGGAATGATCAACGCTATTTAGCTCGCCTCACTCTCTCTTATATAGGCATCCTTGGTGGGCTTCTACATTAGCAGCCCATTAGTAGCCTAAGCCTGGTCTAATTCATATCCAATCCGCATTAGGCTTCCAGCCCCTAAAGTGCGTGACCCTATAGGTCCATACACGTATAGACATGGCACGAGTACACTTACTCCGTCAATAGTTGGTAGCGGCCTCTAGCAAGATGTGCCAACTCCTAAACGCATATAAAGATCATTTGGACGAACCATCACAAGGTTGAGTACATGTCTTTCCCTTTACCCTATGATATTTGGTCTAGCTCCAAGCTGACCTCTCTTTCTCGAGAGTGTGATTCAGAATCCCTTTACTAGGTTAACTCTTAACCGTATGTAGCACGTCCATGCATTTCTGGATCCGATCACTCGAGGGGCCCAGAGATATCTCTATCAAGTAGAGAGGGGCAAATCCCATCTTGATTAACCAATTCCTTGCAGCATGTATCAAGACAAACCCAAAAGCTACCTTTATAACTACCCAGTTACAGAGCAGTGTTTTATAGCCCCAAAGTAGGTCGATCCACATCTCAAGTACATGCGACAATATTAGGTCCAAGGACAAAACATACACGATGTGTAGAGAGAGCTGCAAGTATTATTGCCAGTCTCAAGTTGGGTCAGTCCAACCCCATGTTCATAACATGTGTCAACATCATTGGTTTGACATCTCTATGTCTATGACTTGTGAAACATAGTCATCAACCAATCGATGTGCTAGTCTAATATTCACGTGTGTCCTCACATGAACTCTGACTAGGGACAACTATTAGATAACCATACAAGTAAAGAGTTTTAGAAACAATTCACATAATTGCCAATCAATACAAGTTGCCTGATATATGGATATTCAAGGAACATTATAATAACTCATGGATACATATGAAATATAATCATCTCTATGATTGCCTCTAGGGCATATTTCCTTCAGTCTCCTACTTGTAGTAGAGTCAATCTAGATAGTATCTAATACCTATTGCTCTTGTGTGCGCTTCATGCATAGGCTGCGGAAGTGGCTTTGTCACGGGATCAGCAACATTTGAGTTCGTATGTATTTTGCATAACATGACACTACCATCATCAATGAACTCACGAATCTAATGGCAACGCATGCGAATATGTTTGTTCTTCTAGTGCTGTCTAGGTTTCTTGGCTTGTGCAATAGCACCATTGTTGTCACAATAAACGTCCAAGGGATTGGACGCGCCTTGAACCACACCAAGAGCGATCAGGAAAATCCTAATCAAAACAGCTTCCTTTGCAGCCTCCGAGGTGGCAATATATTCAACTCCTATTGAAGAGGAGGCCATTGTATCTTTCTTGGAACTTTTCCAGCTCACAGCGCTACCATTCATGAAAAACACATAACCTGATTGTGATTTGGAGTCATCTGAGTCATTAAGGTAACTCGCATATGTGTAACCCTTTACACTAAGTTTATCCTCACCTCCATAAACTAGGAACATATCCTTAGTCCTTCTCAAGTACTTAAGGATATTCTTTACCGCCGTCTAGTGGTTTTCACCTGGATCAGCCTGGTATCTGCTCGTAACACTTAGAGCATAGGAAACATATGATCGAGTACATGTCACTTCATACATGATGGATCCAATAGTCAAAGCATATGGAACCTTACTCATGCATTCTCGCTCATCAGTGGTCGAAGGACACTGACTCTTGCTGAGTTTAATGCCGTGAGACATGGGTAAGAACCCCTTCTTAGCCTCTTCCATGCTGAACCATTTCAACACTTTGTCAATGTATGTACTCTGGCTTAATCCAATTATCCTCCTTGATCTATCTCTATAGATCTTGATACCTAGAATATATGCCTCTTCTCCTAAGTCCTTCATAGAAAAACTATTTTTCAATGAGGTCTTAACAAACTCGAGCATAGGAACGTCATTTCCAATAAGTAATATGGCATCTACATATAAGATTAGAAATACAAGTGATTTCTCACTTTCTTTCTTATACACACAAGGTTCTTGTTCGTTTTTGATGAAGCCAAACTCCTTTACAACTTCATCAAATCGAATGTTCCATCTCCGAGATGCCTGCTTTAGCCCATAAATAGACTTTTGAAGTTTGCATACCTTTCCAGCATTGTTTGGATCGACAAAACCTTTGGGCTGCATCATATACAGGTCCTTAGTAAGGATTCCATTTAAGAAAGCCATCTTGACGTCCATCTGCCATATCTCATAGTCAAAATGTGTAGCAATGGCTAGAATGATCCGTATAGATTTAAGCATCGCTATGGGCGAGAAAGTCTCGTCGTAGTCAACTCCTTGAACTTGTCAAAAACCTTTTGCAATAGTCGAGCTTTATGGATGTGAACATTTCCATCTGTATCAATCTTCTTCTTATAGATCCATTTGCACTCGATGGCTTTAAAACCATTAGGCAGGTCAACCAAGTTCCAAACTTGATTGTCTCCCATGGAATCTATCTCGAATCTCATGGAAACAAACCATTTCTCAGAGTCTGGGTCCACCATCGCTTCTGCATAGGTTGTAGGCTCACCATTGTCTAACAATAATAATTCCCGCGATTTGTGGAGCCTTGCCGACCTTCGTGGTTGTGGTGTGATACGTCCATTTTGCATCACTATTCTATATCATAATTTACTGTTATTCATTGATATATTTCATATTAAGAGATGATACTTATGTTATTTCATCTCTTTTTGCATGGTTGATGACTTTTGGAGCATGGACCGCTGCAGTTAGGATTCTGATGGAAAAGGTGTTGTTTGGAGGCAAAATTCACGAAGATCAGAAAATCCGAGAAAACACATGGAAAATCCTATTTTTCCAGAAGATGAAGAAAGCCAGAAGGGGAAGTGGAAATGGGCCACAGGGGGCCCACACCACCCCCTGGCGCGGGCCACCCTGGGCCGCGCCACCAGGTGGTGTGGCCGCCCTGGTCCACCTCTAGCTCTCCCCTCTAGCGTATATTATCTCCACAGAACCCTAATACTAGGGGAGCGACCACCGAAAGATTCCACCGCCACTGCGGGGCGGAAAACACCAAGAGAGAAAGATCTCTCCGGCAGACAGAATTCTGCCAGGGGAATTCCTCCCCGGAGAGGGGAGATCATCGCCATCAACACCACCATCAAGCTGGACTTCATCGAGATCATCATGATCATCATCACCACCATCATCTCCATCATCACCATCACTACCACCATCATCTCGCTGTAACAATTGGGTTGAATCTTGCATAGTTCTTAGGGGAAACTTTCCCGGTGTTGATTACTCTTTGTAGTTGATGCTATTGAGTGGAACCATTGAATTATTGTTTATGTTCAGATTGTTATACATCATTATTCCATCTCTGATCATGATCCATATGATGTCTTGTGAGTAGTTCGTTTTGTTCTTGAGGATATGGGAGAAGTCATGCTGTTAGTAGTGGAATTGTGTTGAGAAAGATTCAATGGTTTGTTAATTAAGTTGTGGTGTACTTCTTCTAGTGGTGTCATGTGAACGTCGACTACATGACACTTCGCCTATAAGGGCCTAGGGGAATGCATTGTGTATTTGGCTACTAATCGTAGGGGTTGCAGGAGTGACAGAAACCTGAACCCCTGTTGGGAAACCATTGCACAAGGGACGTCAGGGTCTTAGAGTTTAAAGCTGTGGGTAGGTTTCTACCTTAATTACTTTCTTGTACTTGCGGATGCTTGCAAGGGGTATAATCACAAGTATGTATTAGTCCTAGGAAGGTCAGTACATTAGCACAGGTTCACCCACACAACACTTAGCAAGCTAAAGAAGATTAATCAATTATATGAAGGGAAAGCACTTGACAGAATTCCCATGTGTCCTCAAGAACGTTTGGTCATCTTAAGTAATACAACCGGCTTGTCCTTTGCTAAAGAAAGGATTGGGCCACTTGCTGCATTTATTCTTATTGTCTTTTATTTACTTGTACTTTATTTACCTGCATTATCAAAAAACCCTAAAAATCCGTTTGCTAAGTATTTGTAGAGAATTCCTGATTCATACCACTAGCCATCACCTTCTGCTCCTCGTTGGGTTCGACACTCTTATCGAAAATACTACGATCCACTCCCTATACTTGTGGGTCATCAAGACTATTTTCTAGCGTTGCTGCCGGGGAGTGAAGCGCTATTGGAGAGTGGAACTGGTGAAGGAAACCTCTACTGTGAGTATTTTTTATTTCTGTTAGTTGCTTTACTTTCTTTATGGAAAATTCGTTGAGTTTATTATTTCGTAATGCTACTACCACTGCTAAGGTAGTAGATGAACCACCACCTGCTGAGAATGATACTTTTAAAATACCTACAAGAATTATTGGTCGTGTTATGGATAACTACTATGTTGGGGATGGAACTGTCCATCCCGGTGATCATTTGCTGTTTATACACGAATTATGCGGGTTGTTCAAGTGTGAGGGTATTACAACAGATCAAGTTAAGAAGAAGTTATTCTCATTATCAATGAATGGAAGAGCTGAGGAATGGTATAAGCTGCTAAAGAATGGTCAAGCTCTTGAATGGGAGGAAATAGTACCTCTCTTTTATTCAAAGTTTTATCCTCCTAGTGAGATTCATAAAGATCAGAATCAAATATAAACCTTTTGGCCTCTTGATGGAGAGAGTACAGCTCAAGCTTGGGGGAGATTGAAGTTACTAATGCTCAAATGTCCCATTCATGAGCTTCCCAACAATATTATTATCAATAACTTTTATGTAAGGCTTTCTCTTCATGACAAGGATTTATTGGATGCTTCTTGTGCTAGATCATTCACTCGCATGGAAGAAGAAGCTAAATGGGATCTTCTAGACCATATTCAAGACAATGCTGAAGCATGGGAGAATGACAAAGGAAGAAAGTCAGGTATAAATTATGATTATGAATGCATTGAATATTTTATGGGAACTGATGACTTTCAAAATATTAAAAATGCTTATGGTCTAGACTCTCAAGCTATTGCAACTTATTTTAAGGCCTTTACTTCCTATATTGAAGTGCCTAGAAAGAAGTGGAATAAGTATCATGAACCTTATAAAGATATTGTTTACTGTGTTCCTGTTGGGAGTGCTGAGTATTACACTATTGATCCCATCTTACCTGAACCTTATATCGAGAAGATTCCCTTCCCAGATAAGGTAAAGGATCATCCTATGATAACTAATGTAATCACCAAAAGTGAAAAGAGAACTGTAAAACCCGATGAATAAGTAAACGTTGAACCTGTGGTAGCAATTGTGAAAGACCTTGTCACTAAAAGCATAGATGATGGACACATAATCTTTTGTGAGGATGCTTCTAATATTGTTTCACATCCTAATAGAACTAAAATAGCTAGTGTTCCTATGCTTTCTATTAGAATTGGTGATCATTGCTATTATGGTTTATGTGATATTGGTACAAGTTCCAGTGCTATTCCTTATGAGCTTTACAGAGAAATTATGCATGAAATCAGTCCCTGCGAATTGGAAGAGATTGATGTGGTTATTCACCTTGCTAATAGAGAGACCATCTCTCCAATTGGTATTGTGCGGGATGTAGAAGTTCTTTGTGGTAAGATTAAATATCCTTCTAATTTTCTAGTACTTGGTTCAGCTGCTAGTAAAACTTATCCCATCATTTTTGGTAGACCTTTCTTGAGTACTTGTGGCGCTATTATAGATTGCAAAAGGGAGAAAATCTTGACTAAGTTTGATGGGGAATCTTATGAGTTTAATTTTTCAAAATTTACTAAAGAACCTTGTGATGAAACCCATAATGAGGATTTTAGAGTTGAACAACTTGCTTCTATCTCTCTTGCTCCTAACAATGCTTTGCAGCAATTTATGGAGGATCATGAAAGTGAAATCTTCATGGAAGAAAGAAATGAGATTGACGAGATTCTCCATCGTCAACCTAAGATGCTTAAGCACAACTTGCCTGTAGAAGACTTGGGTACCATGTTGCCACCTAAAAAGGATCTGGTCTTCGATCTAAAACCTCTCCCTGACGATCTTAAATATGCTTACGTTGATGATAATAAGATATAGCCTGTTATTATTAGCTCTAAACTTTCAGGGAAGGAAGAAGAAAGGTTATTGGAGGTACTGAAGAAACACCAAGGGGCTATGGGCTATACTCTGGATGATTTAAAAGGGATTTCTCCTACTATATGTCAGCATGCTATCAATATAGAACCAGATGCAAAGCCAGTGGTCGAGCACCAATGGCGGTTAAATCCTAAGATGAAGGAAGTGGTAAGAAATGAGGTATTGAAACTCCTTGATGCTGGTATTATTTACCCTTTTGCTGATAGTGAATGGGTTAGTCCTGTTCATTGTGTCCCTAGAAAGGGGGAATTACCGTCGTCCCTAATGATAATGATGAGATTATTCCCCAAAGAATAGTAGTAGGCTATGGAATGTGCATTGATTTCAGGAAAGTTAACAAAGTTACTAAGAAAGATCATTACCCACTTCCTTTTATCGATCAAATGTTAGAAAGGTTGTCTAAAAAGACCCATTTTTGTTTTCTTGATGGATATTCCGGTTTCTCTCAAATTGTTGTTAAACAACAAGATCAAGAAAAAACTACTTTTACATGCCCTTACGGAACCTATGCTTATAGACGTATGCCTTTTGGTTTATGTAATACTCCTGCTACTTTTCAAAGATAAATGTCTACTATCTTTCATGGTTTTTGTGAGGAAATTGTGGAAGTGTTCATGGATTACTTCTCCATCTATGGAACTTCTTTTGATAATTGTCTGCACAACCTTGATAAAGTTTTGCATAGGTGTGAAGAAACTAATCTTGTTCTTAATTGGGAGAAATGCCAGTTCATGGTTAATGAAGGGATTGTTCTTGGGCATAAAGTTTCTGAAAGAGGCATAGAAGTGGATAGAGCTAAAGTTGAGGCAATTGAGAAAATGCCCTGTCCAAGAGACATCAAAGGTATTCGTAGTATCCTTGGTCATGCTTGTTTCTATAGAAGGTTTATTAAATATTTCTCTAGGATATCAAAACCCCTCACTAATCTTCTTCAAAAAGGTGTACCCTTTGTTTTTGATGATGATTGTAAGGAAGCTTTTGAAACCTTAAGAAGGCTTTAACTATAACTCCTATTGTTCAACCACCTGATTGGAGTTTACCCTTTGAAATAATGTGTGATGCTAGTGATTTTGCTATAGGTGCTATCCTTGGGAAACGAATTTATAAAAAGTTAAATGTTATTCATTATGCTAGTAAGACTCTTGACGCTGCTCAAAGGAATTATGCTACTACTGAAAAAGAATTCCTAGCTGTCGTTTTTGCTTGTGATAAGTTTAGACCTTATATTGTAGACTCAAAAGTTACCATTCATACTGATCATGCTGCTATTAAGTACCTTATGACGAAGAAGGATGCTAAGCCTAGGCTTATTAGATGGGTGCTGCTTTTACAAGAGTTTGATCTACATATTGTAGATAGGAAAGGTGCTGAAAATCCTGTTGCTAATAATTTATCTCGGTTGGAAAATATCTCTTTTGATCCTATGCCTATTAATGATAGTTTCCTGAATGAACAGTTGGCCGCAATAGGGATAAGCTCACGAGGGAGCCCTTGGTATGCTGATTATGCTAACTTTATTGTCTCCAAGTATTTGCCTCAAACTTTCACAGCTCAGCAAAGAAGGAAGTTCGTTTATGATTTGAGGCATTATTTTTGGGATGACCCACATTTATATAAAGGAGTGGATGGTATTATGCAAAGATGTGTTCCAGAATATGAACAAAAGGAGATATTGCGGAAATGTCATGGTAGTGCCTATGGAGGACATCATGTAGGAGATAGAACTGCGCAAAAGGTGCTACAATCAGGTTTCTACTGGCCTACCCTTTTTAAAGATGCAAGAAAAATCGTTTTATCTTGTGATGAGTGTCAGCGTGTTGGTAATATTTCTAGACTCAATGAAATTCCTATGAACTACTCTCTAGTTATTGAACCCTTTGATTGCCGGAGATTTGACTTTATGGGTCATTTTCCTCCCTCGAAAGGTTATACTCACATTCTTATTGATGTTGATTATGTTACTAAGTGGGTAGAAGCCATACCTACGAAGAGTGCTAATGGGGAGACCTCTCTAAAAATGCTTAAGGATGTCATCTTTCCTAGGTTTGGAGTGACTAGATATCTTATGACTGATGGGGGTTCTCATTTCATTCATGGTGGTTTTAGAAAGACCCTTGCTAAATATGATGTTAATCATAGAATCGCTTTAGCTTATCATCCCCAAACTAGTGGACAAGTAGAGTTATCAAATAGAGAAATTAAATCCATCTTGCAAAAGACTGTTAATAGATCTAGGAAAATTTGGGCTAAAAAGTTGAATAATGCTTTATGGGCTTATAGGACTGCCTATAAAAACCCTATGGGGATGTCTCCTTACAAAATGGTTTATGGGAAAGCTTGTCACGTGCCTTTCGAATTAGAACACAAAGCTTATTGGGCAGTTAAAGAACTTAATAGAGATTGTAAGCTTGCTGGTGAAAAAAGATTATTTGACTTAAGTTTGTTGGATGAATGGAGAAGTGAAGCATATGAGAATGCTAGACTCTTTAAGGAAAAAGTTAAAAGATGGCATGATAAGCGAATACTTAAGAGATAATTCCATGTTGGTGAGAAAGTTCTATTGTATAGGTCTCGTCTCAGATTTTTTGCAGGGAAACTACTGTCAAAATGGGAAGGACCTTTTGTTATTGAAGAAGTGTATCGTTCAAGAGCAATAAAAATCTCTTCTTTAAAAGATAACACTACACAAGTGGTGAATGGGCAGCGACTTAAGCACTACATTGCTAGAGATTCTTATAATGAAGATGTTGATGCTTTTCAAGTTATAACTCTGGAAAAAATTATCAAAAACCAAATTTAGAGACCTGTAGAGTCCATTTTCGAATAGGTAACAGTTCTGGTAAGAAAAGTTCCACGAAAGATCTGTCCAGTTATATTTTTGTAGTTTTTATCCAACAAGGAAAGCTATGAAGTGAAAGAGGGACAGAAATGGAGCATGGGTGGCTCACACCACCCTGTGGCACGGGCCCACCCCTGGCCGCGCCACCAGGTGGCGTGGCCTCCTCGTACTCCGTCTTTGACCCGTTTTCTCCCAGCACCTTCCTTTTGTTGTAAAACTTCGTAATATATAATCCCCCGGATCCCCCGAGGTTCGTATATCGTGTTCTCATCGTGTTTTCGTTTCGATCTGTTTCTGCCAGGAACTATTCTTGAAAGCTTAGAAGCACAATGGTGTCCGCCAAGGATACGGGGAAGGAGCCTATGGAGGAAGATCTCCAAGACCCCGGGCAGGAGAAGGAGAACAAGTGTGAAGGTGAAGAGAAGACAAAGCAAAGCCAACATCCGCACACCGGCACTACCATTGCAAGCATTGGATTGGTGGCCAACCCTGCCAGGATTAGAAGGACTACACGGATGTCGATTGGAGGGAAGCCTCCGCGTCACTGTTTGGCCCCACAGACACCTTCTCCAAGCACCAAGAGAAAAGAAGACCGTAAGGAGGAAGAGTGGGGAAAGAATTGCAAGAGCTGGGATTCACAACCTGACATGATCATGCACCGCATCGAGCACAACTCGGAGTTGATTCGTACTCTCACCTTCGAGATTGAGGACTTGGGGAAATTGATCATAAAGCTCATCGAGAGAATACCACCACCACCGAAGGAGTAATTCGTCATCAGGTTTGGCATCCCCTTGGTTTGTTCCAAGCTTGGGGGAGTGTCGCGGTATCATATCACTATCTTCTATCTTTTTACCTTTTTAATAGAGTCATATCATGAATAGAGAAGTTATCGTGTAGGATGGTTTGCATTATGGAAGTGTCCCCTCTCTCGTTTCATACGTATCCCTTGGTGTGAGTTGCCGTTATGGAATATCAATGAGAAGTTCTATCATTTACTCTTTTACATATCTTATATTAGTTTTCAATTCATGGTTATATGATTGATCTTGTTGTTAGTATTGGTATCACTTTGGGATCATTGAGTTAATTTAGTTGGTTTTTGGCAAACCCGGCCTGGTCAGTAGCAACACTATTTTTGAGAGTTGAATGAAAAAGATAAAAGTACTCTTAAAGAAATATAATTTCATCATCTTTCTTTCTTGATTTGCTCATAAGCTTAGTATTCCCTAGTTAAGATCTTTTGTGCTTCCAAGGAAGATTGCATGTTTGTTTTTATTATTTGTATGTTTGTTTGTTTGTTTCCTTCAACTCTTATACTTGCTAACCAGCCTTGCTAGCCAAAAACCTGTACTGAGAGGAATTCTTCTCGTGCATCCAATCCTTAAACCAAAACATATGCCATTTGTGTCCACCATACCTACCTATTAGCACTATTGCTATTCCAAGTAAATTCATGTTTTTATCTACCTTCCAAATTAAACTTGTTATGTGAAAATTAGTGATTACAGCTCTCACGAACTTGATGGCACACTTTACTTTCTTGCATCTAATAAACTTGAACCATTGTGCCCATCCTAGTTGCGTATATGCTTGCGCTTTGTAAGTTGTGAATTAGCAGAACCATGTTGTCATGGGGAACGTTTTCAACATTGCACTGGTACTTTGTACCTAGTTGATATCATGTTCTTTTTTCTATGGATGTCGTCGGTGTGAAATGAAAGGGGAGCTTGTAAGTCCACGGAGTTATGCATATGTGTTAGAGAAACGCCTGGGCCGCCGGTCTAATCCATGTTGTCATGGTCGAAACCTGCAGCGTAACCATAATGAGCATCTATGAAGCATTCTTCTTATAAAAAAGAGATTGAGATTGAGAAAAAGAGAAAAAGAAAAAAAGAGATGAGAAAAGAGGAAAGAGAGAAAAAAGCACCATATTACCATGGTAAATAAGAAAATTGCTGAGATGCTCGTTGTCTGCTTGCCTTGTCATTTTGATATGGGGATTCTTCCGTATCATCGGGAAAGGGGTACCCCGTCAAGCATATCCTCATATTTGATCACTTTAACATTAATCACCTAAAGATGCTTATGATAGGACAATGAGAGCTGAAAGCTAATAAGTACCATAATTTTTGGAAGCTCTTTATGAAACTTGAAATCCCTGCTTCCCTCTGCGAAGAGCCTTTCTTTTACTTTTCAGTTGAGTCAGTAAACCTATTCCCTTCTATCTCAGCAAGTATTTTGAGTTGATGTGTTTCATTGATTCATATGATGATTTATTCAATCATGTTTCTTATGTTCCTTGTTTTGCACATTGCTCTTATCTTGGTGTTTACTACTTTGAAAGCTATCATTAAAAATCAGTTACTTGTGAACTCCAGCAAATTGTCAACTATTCTTCGACCAAGAGCTAAGTTTGCCATTACCAATTATGATTTCCTTTATGTATCTTTATTGTGTTTCCTTTACCTATTGCAAGTTAAGTTATATAATGGTGAGTTGTCTGCTATTATGATCTATGTAGTGACGAATGTGATGCTTCCAGTCCGTATTCATTTATCGACTCTTCACTCCATAAACCTGAGGCCATGTTTATTGAGCTCAAATTTGCTTGGGGACAAGCGAAGTCTAAGCTTGGGGGAGTTGATACGTCCATTTTGCATCACTATTATATATCATAATTTACTGTTATTCATTGATATATTTCATATTAAGAGATAATACTTATGTTATTTCATCTGTTTTTGCATGGTTGATGACTTTTGGAGCATGGACCGCTGCAGTCAGGATTCTAATGGAAAAGGTGTTGTTTGGAGGCAAAATTCGCGAAGATAAGAAAATCCGGGAAAACACATGGAAATCCTATTTTTCCAGAAGACGAAGACAGCCAGAAGGGGAAGTGGAGATGGGCCACAGGGGGCCCACACCACCCCCCAGCGCGGGCCACCCTAGGCCGCACCACCAGGTGGTGTGGCCGCCCTGGTCCACCTCCAGCTCTCCCCTCTAGCATATATTATCTCCACGGAACCCTAATACCAGGGGAGCAACCACAGAAAGATTCTACCACCTCTGCGGGGCGGAAAACATCGAGAGAGAAAGATCTCTCCGGCAGACAGAATTCTGCTAGGGAATTCCTTCCCGGAGAGGGGATATCGTCGCCATCAACACCACCATCAAGCTGGACTTCATCGGGATCATCATCATCACCATCAGCACCATCATCTCCATCATCACCATCACCACCACCATCATCTCGATGTAACAATTGGGTTGAATCTTGAAGAGTTCTTAGGGGAAACTTTCCCGGTGTTGATTACTCTTTGTAGTCGAAGCTATTGGGTGGAACCATTGAATAGATTGTTATACATCATTATTCCATCTCTGATCATGATCCATATGATGTCTTGTGAGTAGTTCATTTTGTTCTTGAGCACATGGGAGAATTCATGTTGTTAGTAGTGGAATTGTGTTGAGAAAGATTCAATGGTTTGTTAATTAAGTTGTGGTGTACTTATTCTAGTGGTGTCATGTGAATGTCGACTACATGACACTTCACCAATATGGGCCTAGGGGAATGCATTGTGTATTTGGCTACTAATCGTAGGGGTTGCCAGAGTGACAGAAACCCGAACCCCCGTTAGGAAACCATTGTAGAAGGGACATCAGGGTCTTAGAGTTTAAAGCTGTGGTTAGGTTTGTACCTTAATTAGTTTCTTGTACTTGCGGATGCTTGCAAGGGGTATAATCACAAGTATGTATTAGTCCTAGGAAGGTCGGTACATTAGCACAGGTTCACCCACACAACACTTAGCAAGCTAAAGAAGATTAATCAACTATATGAAGCAAAAGCACTTGACAGAATTCCCATGTGTCCTCGAGAACGGTTGGTCATCTTAAGTAATACAACTGGCTTGTCCTTTGCTAAAGAAAAGGATTGGGCCACTTGCTGCATTTATTCTTATTGTCTTTTATTTACTCGTACTTTATTTACCTGCATTATCAAAAACCCCTAAAAATCCGTTTGCTAAGTATTTGCAGAGAATTCCTGATCCGTACCACTAGCCAGCACCTTCTGCTCCTCGTTGGGTTCGACACTCTTACTTATCGAAAATACTGCGATACACCCCCTATACTTGTGGGTCATCATGGTGCGTGTATTGCCACGGGTTCCTCAAATTTTTATGCTACAATAGCATCACTCATAGAAGCATCCCCGACTGGGTCATCTTGAACTTCTTCAAGTCGCACCGACCTTCCACTCGTTCCCTTTGTGAGAAATTCTTTCTCTAGGAAAAGAACCGCTATGAGCGACAAACATTTTGCCCTCTTCTCGGTTGTAGAAGTAATACCCTAAGGTTTCCCTTGGATATCCCACGAAAATGCATTTATCCGATTTGGCTGTTAGCTTGTCTGACTGAGGTCGCTTGACAAATGCATTACAACCCCAAACCTTTAGAAAAGACAAACTGGGATTCTTTCTAGTCCACATCTCATATGGTCTTAACTACGGATTTAGACGGTACCCTATTTAGTGTGAAAGGTGCTATTTCTAGAGCGTAACCCCAAAATTATAATGGTAAATCCGACTGGCTCTTCATCGAACGAACCATGTCCAACAAAGATCGATTGCACTGTTCGGAGACCCTGTTTCTTTGAGGGGTTCCGGGCGGCGTGAGCTGTGGAACAATTCCGCAACTCTTAAGATGATTGCTAAATTCTTGACACAAATATTCACCTCCACGATCAGATCAAAAGGCCTTTATTTTCTTGCCACTTTGATTCTCTACCTCACTCTGAAACTCTTTGACCTTTTCAAAAGTTTCAGATTTATGCTTCATCAAGTAGACATACCATATCTACTGAAATCATCAGTGAAAGTAATAAAGTAGTGATATCCTCCTCTGGATGTCGTTCTCATTGGTCCACATACATCAGTATGTATGAGTTCCAACAAGTCTACCAACCTCTCAGGAAAACCGTAAAAGGCGTCTTGGTCATCTTTCCAAGTAACCAAGCTTGACATGTCTTGTATGATTCAAAATCAAACGAAGTTAGAAGACCATCACCATGGAGCTTCCTCATGCGCTTTTCACTTATATGCCCCAAACGACAATGCCATAAATAGGTAAGACTCAAATCATTAGGCCGAAGCCTTTTATCACTAACATTGTAAACAAATGCATCATCAAGATTTAAAATAAATAACCCATTCACAATGGGAGCATCAGCCATAAACATAGCATTCTTAGTGATTACACAACCATTGTTTGTACTCGCGAATGACTAACCATCCCTCATCAAACATGAAGGTGATAAAATATTTTGACCCATACTAGGAATGTAATAACAATTATTTAACTCCATAATAAATCCTGACAGAAGGTGAAGCTGCATGACGCCGATGAATAATGCAGCAACCCTTGCTTTATTTCCGACGCAAAAATCCACTTCACCTTTCTGCACTTCTCTAGTCCTTATTAGCCCCTGCATTGAATTGCAAATATGAGCAACCGATCCGGTATCAAATACCCAAGAGTTAACATAAGAATCTGCGAGAAAAATGTCCACAACATTTAGAACAAGCGTACCTAAGTGGGAAGTACTCTTACTTCCACTCTTCTTCAAAGAATCCTGGTACTTGCTGCAGTTTCTCTTCCAGTGGGCACGCTCATGACAAAAGAAACACTCAGTGTCTTCTGCAGGTCCAACCTTTTGCTTGGGTGTAGGTTGTGGCTTACAGATTGTATCCTTAGCCTTGCCCTTCTTCTTCTACCAAGAAGTGCCCTTTTTCTTGAAGCTAGGCTTGTTCTGCACATCCATCACATGGCTATGCCCTGCACACTTCTTAATGTCACATTCTGCTATTTTCAGCATCCCACATAACTCATTAAGGCCCTTCTCCACCCCATGCATATGGTAGTTCGAAATGAAATTCCCATAGCTAGATGGAAGAGATGCCAAAATGAAACCAGTACCCAACTCTTGGCCTAATGGAAAACCAAGCTTTTCCAAAGTCTGACAGTAACCAACCATTTTGATCACATGGGGGCCTACAGCTGCTCCCTCTGCCAGCTTGCATTCCACAAAGGACTTAGCAACATTGTACCTCTCTATCCTAGCATGAGTCTGGAACATGTCCTTAAGCACGACGATCATATCGTACGCTTCTTGATCCTCAAACTGCTTTTGAAGATTAGGTCCCATGCATGCAAGCATAAGACAGCTAACCTCAAGAGATTCATCACATGCTTTCTTGTGGGCATTCTTAAGGGCAGCAGTTGCATTATCAGCATGTTCATCTAGGATTGGGGTATCAAGAACAGTTTCCTTTTTATCAGCCCTGAGAATAATTCTCAGGTTATGGACCCAATCCGAATAGTTTGTTCCATTTAGTTTATCTTTTTCAAGAATCGAATGCTAAGCAAAAGGTGATGAAGTGTTTGGTGCCATTGATCTACAACATAAAAACATGCAAAATACTAAGCCATGTAACCATGAAAGAGTAAAACATATTAAATAATTTAATAGCATATTCTCCCACTTAAATCAACATCCCTCTATTGATACTAAGTGATTCAAGAACCACAATTAACAAGTCAACTAGTGACCTTTAGCATCACTTCTAGAAGACAAGGTAAATCGATAAGCAACCTTTGCTAATCATATCATATATGACTCTTGTTGTTGGGTGACATCTCTATGGCAAAACTAGGCGCACAACCTTTATGCCCCAAGGTCCTTAACTGTTAAGATGACCTTGTTAAGCTCACCAACTCTTATGTGTGTAGGTATCCGATACAAACCCATCCAGCCAAGGAAAACCGTGGCACCCTAATTTCATAGACCCACCAACGATTGTACAGGGCATAGGATGGTGCAAGGTTTGGTTGGGAGGGCATGGTTTAACTTAAACTTTGTGAGGGATCATTCTACTTCTATGAACTAAGCATGCATAGTAGTAAAACGTATAAGAATAGCATTCACATAGATGTGATACAGTATGGCCCATTTTCTCATGGTGATCTCCATCGCCATAGAACCTGTCCACCATGATGATCTCCATCTTCATGCTCTATGTGATCCATCCTCCAAGTGATGAGTTCTCCAAGAGCTAATACAAGCTATTACTCCCGACAGCTAGTAATCAAAATTACATGGTATTGGGATCATCACAAGTTGGCACGCGGGCCATTACAATAATTTGATAACACATTTGGCTCCAACCATGTTGTCCTACTCACAACATGCAGGTCATGAAAAATACATACATGCATCACATACATTTTTGGGACATACTTATCACATACATCTTGCAAAAACAAGTTGTGCATAAAATCACATTCTACTGGATCATGTGAAATCATAGAACCTAAGAACCATAATGAGATACAAAAGGGGCTACGACTAAGGGGCGTCTAGGGGGTCTCCTCCTACGGGGTTCGAAGAGGCAGCGCCCCTCACGGTATCTATACAATTTTCTTTAAGGATTTTGATCAGCAAATCAAATTTACCATAAACCGACTATTGTTCTGATTCGACCAATTTCCTTTGATCACGGTACATCGATTCAGATCTAGTTCCCGATTCAATCAATCATATTGATCTTCGCGTGATTCAACTGGATTTATGTGTCACTGTCTACCCCGATGGCGGAAACCGACTCATAGGGGTAAGTCGTTCGACGACCTTAGAATCACGATCACGGAAAGCAAGATCATAGATCAATCCAGAACCACCGCCATATAAATGATCACATAATTCATATCAATCTACATATCACCATATGCAAACTTCTAGAACCTATGACTTAACAACATCAGCTCTGATACCACTGTAGGGTTACGGGTAGGCTACACTAGCGTAAAGCAAAAACATTCTACCACGTCAACCAGGAATACTGTTGTCATATATCACGGGATTACTACTAGACGCGCAGTTGCGGAACTTGATGAAGTACGTCGGAGCAGTGTAGATGTTCTACGTCTTCTCCTTGTCCTCGTCCCACGAGAAGGTCCCCTTTGCGCGGCTTGTCCAAGTGCTATAGCTACAGCACCTCCGAGCTATCCACACGTCCGGAGTGGAGCGTCACACGACAAACTGCTAGGTCTACATGTGCAACACAGGCGTGAGAGGAGTGGTGGATGGGTGGAATGTTCAACCCTATTCAGTTTGCCTCACTCTCTCTGATATAGGCATCCCTGGTGGGCTTCTACATTAGCATCCCATTAGTAGCCTAAGCCTGGTCTAATTCGGATCCAATCCTCATTAGGCTTCCAACCCCTAAAGTGTGTGACCCTATAGGTTCATACACGTATAGACATGACACGAGTACACTTACTCCGTCAATAGTTGGTAGAGGCCTCCAGCAAGACATGCCAACTCCTAAACGCTTATAAAGATCATTCGGACGAACCATCACAAGGTTGAGTACATGTCTTTCCCTTTGCCCTACGATATTTTGTCTAGTTCCAAGTATACCTCTCTTTCTTGATACTGTGATTTGGAATCCCTTTAATAGGTTAACTCTTAACCGTATGTATCAGGGCCATGCATTTCTGGATCCGATCACTCGAGGGGCCCAGAGATATCTCTCTCAAGTAGAGAGGGGCAAATCCCATCTCTATTTGAACAATACCTTGCAGCATGTATCAGGACAAACCCGAAAGCTACCTTTATAGCTACCTAGTTACGGAGCAGTGTTTGATAGCCCCAAAGTAGGCCAATCCATATCTGGAGTACATGCGACAATCTCAGGTCTAAGGACAAAACATACACGATGGGTAGAGAGAGCTGCAAGTATTATTGCTAGTCTCAAGTTGGGTCAGTCCAACCCCATGTTCATAATATGTGTCCACATCATTGGTTTGACATCTCTATATCTATGACTTGTGAAACATAGTCATCAACCAATCGATGTGCTAGTCTAATATTCACGTGTGTCCTCACATGAACTCTGACTAGGGACAACTATTAGATAACCATACAAGTAAAGAGAGTTTCACAAACAATTCACATAATTGCCAATCAATACAAGTTGCCTGATATATGGATATTCAAGGAACATTATAATAACTCATGGATACATATGAAATATAATCATCTCTATGATTGTCTCTAGGGCATATTTCCTTCATGTCCTCCTTCTCCCATTTGGGAATAGCAGCTCTATAACCACCGGAGCCGAGATGGTGGGTACTAATGTTCATCTCGTACAACTCCTTGAAGTACAGACTCTTGGCCTTGCCCACGGTGGAGTGATACGTCCAAAACGTATCTACTTTCCCGAACACTTTTGCTATTGTTTCTCCTCTATACTTGTGTGATTTGGATGCAACTAATGCGAACTAACGCTGTTTTCAGCAGAAGTGCCTTGGTGTCTACTTTTTGTGTAGAAAATCAACTATCAGGAAAAATCCCGAAAAATATGCCAAAAATCCTATTTCATCCGAAGACTCTAGGAGCCAGAATACGAGATGGAGAGGAGCCCTGGGGTGGCCACACCACATGGTGGCGCGGGCCAGGCCAGGCCGCGTCAGGGGGTGGTGTGGGCCCCCCAGGCACCCCCTCGGCCTCTCTCTTCGCCTATAAGGATCCTTCTGACCTAAAAACTTCGGGGGGGTCGACGTTTTTCAGAAGGAGTTCCGCTCCGCCGCCACCACCAGATTCCACGAAACAGCACTAGAAACTCTGTTTTGGCACCCTACCGGGACGGGGAATTGGAGGAGATCATCTCCATCATCATCACCATCGCTTCTCCATCGACCATCCATGTTTCCCCCATCTATGGGTGAGTAATACCGCGTTGTAGGCTATGGGGATGGTAGGGATTGGATGAGATCGTTCATGTAATGGCATCAGATTGTTAGGGCATAGTGCCTAGTATCTCTTTTAGTGATTTGTGACTTTGTTGCGACTTGTTGTGCTTAATGCTTGTCACTAGGGCCCGAGTGCCATGATTTTAGATCTGAACTTATTATTGATTCATCATGATAGTATTGTTTTGGGTCTTATCTACAAGTTGTATACACACGTCGTTGTCCGGAACCTATGGTCCCGAAGTGACTGAAATCGGGGTAGCCGGAAGGGAAAGGCTTTGATGTGAGGATCACATGTGTTCACGGAGTGTTAATGCTTTGCTCCGGTGCTCTATTAAAAGGAGCACCTTAATTGCCAGTAGTTCCCTAGAGGCCCCGCTGCAAACGGGCTAGCAGGACAAAAGATGATGTGCAAGTTCTCATTGCGAGCACGTATGACTATATATGGAACACATGCCTAGGATTGTCTAGTACTTGGGTGCTTTATCTTATTTATCTGCAATTGCCCTATGTTCTGATTGCTATGTGAATTGTCTTGTCCATGCAACACCCGTCCATCCATCCCTATGCCTACCACACTCGAATCCCATTGTTACTGCTTTTGTTACTACTGTCTTTGTTTTGCTACTACTGTTACTTTACTATTCCTACTACAAAACTGTTGCTACTGATAAACTGCTGTGAGCAAGATTTTTTCCAGGTGCATCTGAATTGACAACTCAGTTGTTAAGGCTGATAAGGATTCTTTGGCTCCCCTTGTGTCGAATCAATAAATTAGGTTTCACTTCCCTCGTAAATACTGCGATACACCCCCTATACTTGTGGGTCATCAAGACTATTTTCTGGCGCCATTGCCGGGGAGCATAGCTTTATTTATCAAGTTCACTTGGATTCTCTATTGTTCGCTGCTATCCATCCATCATGGGTAAGTCTCGTGATGGCAAGGTTCCTATTTTACCATCCACTACAAGAAGAGGTACAATTCTGAACACCTATGTTGCTCTTGATTCACCGTCTGTTATAAGTAAGCTCGTTACACCACCACATACACATGCTACACACACTGCTACTACTGCTGAATCTGAAACTTCTGATGCTTATGATGCTGCTTCTACTGTGCTTGATAAGAGTGGTTCATTAGGTCCTTTCCTAGATGCTACGATTGCTAGAACTATAGTTGGAAATACCGAAACTCCTAATGAAGACACTTCCACACCTGTTAGCTCACCTGAGTCTAGTGAGAGTTATGATGCTGAAGAAGATTATGTTGAGATGACTGATGAGTTTATTGAAGAATGTAGGAACACCCATGATAGGAGCGCTGCTAAGAATCTCCTTGAGAGGCATACTATTAGACCCAAATTATCTCCTGCTGCTAAGTTGGCTGCTTCTCCTGTAAACATTATAGATGAAGATTATGATTTCTCTCTTGATCTATCATACATAGCTATTGTCGAG
Organism: Avena sativa; assembly: GCA_916181665.1. Lineage (NCBI taxonomy): Eukaryota > Viridiplantae > Streptophyta > Magnoliopsida > Poales > Poaceae > Avena > Avena sativa. The sequence continues at coordinate 431,846,637 of OV702286.1, read as the reverse complement.
AAAGAACCTTTTGGCGGGACTAAGAATGAAAGTACGGTAGCACATATGAATGAACTTTCTACCATGAGTGGCTTGTTTTCTGATGATATTAAAATGCGTACTTACTTTGTTGCTAAGATTTTCCCTTTTTCACTGAAAGGAGAAGCTAAAACTTGGTTTGGTAATTTACCTCTTGGATCTATTGATAGCCCTGAGTGCTTGTTTAATACTTGCCTGCAGAAATATTTTCCTCCTAGTGCTAGACATGTTGTTTTATAGGAACTTTTTGATTTTAAACAGGGAGAAAACGAGGTATTGCCCGAATCATGGGCAAGGTTTTGTGCTTTGATTCATGCACAGGCTGGAAGTCCATTACCTAAGAATGAACTACTTGATATATTTTATAATGGACTAACCGAAGAATCTAGGACATACCTAGATAGTTGTGCTGATTGTGTTTTCAGGAATAGGACTCCTAAGGAAGCTGAGAAATTAATGGCTAAAATAAGCAAGAATTATGAAGATTGGACTCCTCCTAAACAAGCTATACCTGAAGTAATTGTACCTGAACCATCTATTCCGGTGCCTATTCCAACATCAAATAAGAGGGGAGTTATTGAATTAAATGATGAAGTGATGAAGGAAGCTAAGAAATGTCTTAAGGAGAAGGGAATTAAAGCTGCAGATGTCAAGAATTTACCTCCTATAGAAGAATTATGTAAGCCTATTCCTTATTCACCCACTATTGAGGTACACTCTCTCCAACACTTTGATGAAGGTGATATCCCTTACTTGAAACCTCCTGATCAATGCTAAGAAGAATTTGATATCTTTATTGTTAAGCAAGATAACTTTAATAAAAGGGTGCAAAATCATCTAATGGAAAACACTAGAGCTATTGTTGAGTTGAAAGATATTGTGGAAAGAACCTCTAATGATGTTAAAATGATTGTTAAACACTTTCAAATGGTGCAAACTCAAATAGATCAACTCGTTAAAGTCCAAAACGACTTGCTAGTTAATGCTGCTAAAGAAAAACATGCTTATGAAATTAGAACTAGAAGTGGTGCTGCTACCCAGGATCCTCTATATCCTGAGGGGCATCCCAAAAGAATTGAGCAGGATTCTCAACAAGCTGAAAATAGTGGTTCTACTCGTAAGAAAAGGAAAAAAGAAACATAAAACTGTTGTAGAACCCTCTGAACCTGCTATAGATCCTAATAGTATATCTATCTCTGATGCTGAAACTGAAAGTGGTAATGAAGAAAATGAAGTCCCTAATGAAGAAAAAGTTGAAGAAGAACCTGAAAACCACACTAAGACTACTAAATACACCAAAGAAGATTTTATTGCTAAGAAACATGGTAGTGAAAGAGAACCTTGGGTCCAAAAACCTATCCCTTTCCTTGATAAGAAACACAAGTTAAAGGAAGATGAACACTATAATAAGTTTTGTGAGTGGATGAAACCTTTATTCTTGCAAATTCCTTTGACCGATGCTATTAAATTGCCTCCTTACTCAAAGTCTATGAAGGACATTGTCTCGAATAAAAGGAAGATCCCTAATGAAGAAATCTCTACTTTGCTTGCTAATTATTCCTTCAATGGTAAGGTTCCTAAGAAACTTGGAGACCCAAGGATTCCAATTATCCCTTGCTCTATTAAGAACAGTTATGTTAGAACTGCTTTGTGTGATTTGGGAGCTGGAGTTAGTGTTATGCCTTTCTCTCTCTATAAGAGGCTTCAGCTTGAAAAATTAATACCAACTGATATATCTTTGCAAATGGCTGATAAGTCTACCACTATTCCTGTGGGTATATGTGAGGATGTACCTGTCCAGGTGGCTCATAATTGCTTGATATTAACTGATTTTGTTGTGCTTGAAATGCCTGAAGATGATAATATGTCTATTATTCTTGGGAGACCTTTTCTTAATACTGCAGGAGCTGTTATTAATTGTAATCAAGGAAAGGTGACCTTCAATGTTAATGACAAGGAACATACTGTCTATTTCCCCAAGAAGATTGAAAGGACTTATGGTTTGAATTCAATTGAACATGTTGAAGGCATTCAAGTTGGAGAAATATATTGTCCCATACCAAAAGAAAAATTTGAAACTATTATGATTGGGACCATTGCTATCAAGGTTGAGGTAACATAATCATGAGTGGAATACAAAGTTTTGTCTCATATGCAATTGTTTTGGTAGCAAGACTTGATCAACCTTGCTAACAAAAGGATTCCATTGAACAAAACAATGTTTTCATTATGATTATCTCCGTTTATTTCTATCCTTTGCATTTTAGTGTTTGCTTTCGTTTAGTTTTCTTTGTGTTGTTAGTTGCTTGCATGCTAGAACTTCTGTAGTTCTAGCCTTATTTTTGTCCTTGCATCATGTTTCCAAAAAGAAAAAATCTGTCTATCAGAAAAATCATTCTTCTATTTCTGAAAAATGCCCAAAAATAAAGTGTCTCGAAAAATTCCAGAAAATTCATATTAAATTTTTACGTGAAAAAAGGGGCAGAGGAGTACCTGGTAGGTACTAGGGGGGCCCACTAGGCAGGCACACCACATGGTGGCGCGGCCAGACCTGGGTGGCGCCATGCCCTGGTGTGGGCCACCCCTGGCCCCCTACTACCTCTCTCTCCTGCCACTTTCTTCTCTCTCCCAAGTAAGCTCCAGTTCATAGCTCGAAATCGCATTCTCTGTGTGCTTGCCCTCAATTTCTTCGATCTCTTTGCTCAGCCCATCTTTCTTGCTGAAATTTGGAGCAATTGTTCCTTGGTATGTGACTCCTCCCCTTGTCCAAGTAGATTTGTGTTTAGTGGATTGTATGTTGAGTATTTTGCTGCTGTAGGTGACTGGTTTTGAGAGCTTGTAAGCTTGTTTGATGCCTCGAGATATAGTTTTGATGCATGTTTAGGCCTCTTGCTAGTCCCTATGAGTAGATTCCTTCATTATATTTACTTTGTAATCACTTGTTTAATAGGTGTTTAATTTTCAGAATACCAAGCATGAACAACCACACTTTTGGAGAGATATTTGAGAGTGATGCACCTAGGAGGTCAAGGCCCTCAAGAACAGCCTCTCAAGCTAGGCCATCATATAATGAAGACCTCATTGCATCACGTATTGGTAGTGAAAGAGATGATGGAAATGCTCACCCATCCTCTTTCCCTTGTTTTACTTTCTTGCAAGCTGCAGGTATTCTTGATGATTTCTTGCTACTGATTGAGAGGATTGGCTTGACCTCTTATATGCAAGATGGGAGCGCACAATATGCTCTGCTCACCAAAACTTTTGTTGAGAGCTTCTCATTTTCTAACACATCCTATCATTCTACTGTCTCATTTAAGATCTATGACAATCAAGTATATAGGATGCTTTTCACTGACGGGGATGAAAGGGAGATCCTTTTGCCCCAGCCTGCTTTGTTCAGTGTTGACAGGAGACCGTGGTCGCGCTCCAAGGAGGAGGTGGACGAGCAGCTTCGCTTGTTGGGTTTCCACGAGCAGCACCAGGAGGATGTGCCCTCCTATGATTATTCCGCACATTTCGGAGGGACGTACTCTGGCTCGCACCAGGACGAGGGTACCTCCTCGTCATAACCCGGTGACACTTCATCTTGGCCAGCCTGGGATTGATACCCACTTAGGCCAAAAGCCTAAGCTTGGGGGGAGGTACGCCGACACCGCACTCATCTCCATATCATGTTGCGTCGGTTCTTTGTATATTCATGCTTTCATTCTCTTTTTAGTTTTCGTTCTTCTTTGCTTTTGCTTTCTAAAACACAAAAAGACCAAAAAATATTTTTGTTGTTTCTCTTTGGTTTGCTTCTTCTTTTTGCTTTGGTTTGCTTGTTCCTTTTTGCTTTGTTTGAACTATTTGAAAAACCCAAAAAGATTTTTCTTTGCTTGTTTTTCTCTTTTGGTTCTTGTTTAAAAATCGAAAACACCAAAAATATTTTTCATTCTTCTTTGGTTTTTGCGAGTTGGCTACAGGGTTCGGCAGTTCTCAGTGGATTATTGGTTTCATATTATTATTCAAGCCACACAAGTGAAGAGCAATAATGAGGATCAATGACAACTTGAGGCGTGGTAAGAGGCTGGTAACTAACTCTATTTGCCTTCATTTTTGTACATATACTCATCATTGTGAGCTTGCTTAGTCCGTTCATGTAGAGTGTATGTTTTCTTTGGATGCTTAGTAGTTCTTGCTTTCTTGTGATTAGCTCCAGCTCGCTAATAGTTTGTAGCATGTCTCATGAATGTTTGCTTGCATTACTCTATTCATAAATTGGTATGACACTATGGTTTCCTCCTCTGAATGTTTCATTTGATCAACTTGGCACATGCTCACGCATGCACATGACTGTAATAATCAGTTAAGCCTTGACGAATTATTTTGCCTTGAGGATCTTGAATCATTTTCATGCCATGAGTAGTCTTGTTTTGTTGTAAGCATGATAATGACAGCTATTGCTCTCTCGTTTGTCGCTCCCTTACTATTGCTAGCCTTCATTTCCACTGAGTGTTTTACTCATGTTTCCAACTCCCTAAACCAAATATTTCCAAATTGTCCACCATACCTACCCATTAGCATCACTTGCTACTTCCGTGCATATTCAATATGCCTTGTTTTCTTCCGAATCAAATGTTTGCTTGTTATGAGAAAGTTAGTTAGTAAAGCTCTCACGAACTTGATGGCACACATTATTTTCTGCACTTAATAAACCTGAACCATTGCGTCCTTCTTTGTTGTGCATATGCTTGTGCTTTATGAGTTGAAGTTACCAGAACCATGTATCATGGGGACCGCTTTCAGCGCTTCATAGGTACTTTGTACTTAGTTGGTATCATGTTCTTTTGCTTATGGATCCCGGCGGTGTGAAATAAAAGTGGAACTTGTAAGATCATGGAGTTTGTATGTATGTTAGAGAAACGCCTGGGCCGCTAGCCTAAGTCATGCCTAATCATGGTGGAAACTTGCAGCATAACCATAATGAGCATTCTATGAAGCATCCTCAATAAAAATCTATGCACATAGTAAATAAAAAGATCGCTGAGATGCTCATTGTCTGCTTACCTTGTATTTTGATTATGGGATAGCTCCCATGTCATGTGCAAGGGGTACCCCGTTGGTGGTTCTCTATGATACGTATATACTTACAATGACAAGAGCTTACTTGTGACTGAAGTTGAGTAGCATGAGGATCGGTCTTCGTAAGTAAGGGGCATGAGACTTCAATTTATAACTTGTCAAGCATATCCTCTTAGTTGTGTCACTTTCACCTTAACCACATTAAAGATGCTTATGATAGGGGCAATGAGAGCTCAAAGCTAACAAGTACCATACTTTCAGCATTTGGAAGCCTTTCAAAATTATTCAAAACATTTTTCTTCTATTTGTTGAGTCTCCACATATTCTTTGAGCACCTTCTTGAGAGCATAGTTGTCATTTTTTGTGTTTGTTCCATTACTTGATTATTTGTGTTATGACTTTGATGCTTGCATCTTTGATATGTTTCCTTCTAGTCATCACTTGAACTTCAGAGGTGCCTTGACATTCATAATCCAAGGCAAGCGAGATACCACTCTATCATACCTTTCTATGAGCATTGTAATGTTGCTTATGTTTGTGCTTCGTGCTACTTATTATTCTTGAGTTGGAATCTCTTCATAGCTTGCAATGAATATTAAGTAGACTCAGTTGCATACCCTTTATTATGAATTGTCTAAGTAGTTGATCACATTGCTGAAATCATTTACATCATATGAAGCAAATGTGTTCGTGAAATTTCTTTTATCTCACTCAGTTTTCAACTGAATTGCTTGAGGACAAGCAATAAGCTAAGCTTGGGGGGAGTTGATACGTCCAAAACGTATCTACTTTCCCGAACACTTTTGCTTTTGTTTCTCCTCTATACTTGTGTGATTTGGATGCAACTAATGCGAACTAACGCTGTTTTCAGCAGAATTGCCTTGGTGTCTACTTTTTGTGCAGAAAATCAACTATCAGGAAAAATCCCGGAAAATATGCCAAAAATCCTATTTCACCCGAAGACTCTAGGAGCCAGAATACGAGACGGAGAGGAGCCCTGGGGTGGCCACACCACCTGGTGGCGCGGGTCAGGCCAGGCCGCGCCAGGGGGTGGTGTGGGCCCCCCAGGCACCCCCTCGGCCTCTCTCTTCGCCTATAAGGAGCCTTCTAACCTAAAAACTTCGGGGGATTCGACGTTTTTCCAGAAGGAGTTCCGTGCCTCCGCCACCACCAGATTCCATGAAACAGCACCAGAAACTCCGTTCTGGCACCCTGCCGGGACGGGGAATTGAGGAGATCATCGCCATCATCATCACCATCGCTTCTCCATCGACCATCCATGTTTCCCCCATTTATGAGTGAGTAATCCCCCGCTGTAGGCTATGGGGATGGTAGGGATTGGATGAGATCGTTCATGTAATGGCATCAGATTGTTAGGGCATAGTGCCTAGTATCTCTTTTAGTGCTTTATGACTTTGTTGCGACTTGTTGTGCTTAATGCTTGTCACTAGGGCCCGAGTGCCATGATTTCAGATCTGAACTTATTATTGATTCATCATGATAGCATTGTTTTGGGTCTTATCTACAAGTTGTATACACACGTCGTTGTCGGGAACCTATGGTCCCGAAGTGACAGAAATCGGGGTAGCCAGAAGGGAAAGGCTTTGATGTGAGGATCACATGTGTTCACAGAGTGTTAATGCTTTGCTCCGGTGCTCTATTAAAAGGAGCACCTTAATTTCCAATAGTTCCCTAGAGGCCCCGCTGCAAACAGGCTGGCAGGACAAAATATGTTGTGCAAGTTCTCATTGCGAGCACGTATGACTATATATGGAACACATGCCTAGGATTGTCTAGTACTTGGGTGCTTTATCTTATTTATCTGCAATTGCCCTATGTTCTGATTGCTATGTGAATTGTCTTGTCCATGCAACGCCCGTCCATTCATCCCTATGCCTACCGCACTCGAATCCCATTGTTACTGCTTTTGTTACTACTGTCTTTGTTTTGCTACTACTATTACTTTACTATTCCTACTACAAAACTGTCGCTACTGATAAACTGTTGTGAGCAAGATTGTTTCTAGGTGCGGCTGAATTGACAACTCAGTTGTTAAGGCTAATAAGTATTCTTTGGCTCCCCTTGTGTCGAATCAATAAATTGGGTTTCACTTCCCTCGAAAATACTGCGATACACCCCCTCTACTTGTGGGTCATCTTGGAGTCACATCTGGCCTTGAACACCTTGAAGTCTTCTTCCGTGACAAGAGGCTCCTTCTTGATGACCTTCTTGTAACTTAGCTTATCCTTGTAAATCAACATCTTCACCCGCTCCTTCCAATTTGACAAGGCCTTAGTCATCGTCTTGAGGGTGTACTTGTTTACCGGATTCCCTTTGAGATTATCATTGTTGTATTTGTTGTCCTCATCAGCCGGGTACACATATCTTGCGTGCAGCTTCCTGAAGAGCTGATGGCGGTAACGCTGATTCTCACGGGCCTTTAGGTTCTCGGTATTGATCGTGACGGTGTTCCGGGGGATTAAAGAGAGCTGTAGTGAGTACGACACGACAAATTCCTCCGGCTCCAAAGGCACCCCTTTATTGCTCACGCTTGTGAAGATGGACCTTTTGAGGTTGACTGTGATCGGTATCCGCTCCTTCTGGGCCTTCTTCGGTTGGCTACCATATGTGGCTTCACCACTGCCACCTCCATTAGTGGTAGTGGTGTCCTCGCCATTAGCGTCCCCCCATTTCCTCATCCGACAAGGTATCCTCGTCCTCCATCTCCTCTTCCTCCCGTGGCACAAATTCTGGGTTCTCTTGTGATTCCATCTCATCCAAATGCTCGCAAAGGCCTTCTTTCTAGAAGTGCCCGCCTCGGCATCGTGATGTCCATCACCCGACATATATAAACACGAAAAGAAATGGAACTAATAAGCACCAAAATTCACAAAAAACTGGGCATGACCTTTGCTAATTTTCTAGACCTAGGAGTGACAGAAATTCACCAGAATGGAAATGAATCAACATTCTAGAGAAACATTGGCATCTCAAAAAGAAAAAACCTGCACAAAAATGTCCTACATAGGCACAAACACCACCAGCAACTTGCTGCCAACATACACAACCACATTTGTCCACAATAAAAGGCCTACATAGGCCTAAATACTCCAGCAAAAGCTGGACAACATACATAATATATACATAAAATAAATATAATGTGTTGAAACAGTAATATAATTACCAAATCATTAGCCCAGTGGCTATCCACATAGAGCAACCCCTCCATTCTCTCGGCACACAGGTTCGATTCCTGGTGTCCACACTTTTTAGTATTATTTAAAAGGACATTTTAATTGTTAAATCATTGTCCAATATTAATATATGATTCTAGTGGTACTGAATGTTTATTCATCTCAGCAACATTTTACTACAAAATATATGAAGAGTGAAAGGACCCACGCTGGCCATAGAGAAATCATCTCCGCATAAGCATGTACTTGTACTCGATGAGAGACATCTAAAAGCTAGAGAAGAAAAAGTCTTAGTCCTACTGATCTAGCTTGATTGGTCTGGTTTGGAGCATGGAGAACCAAGTAGGCTTTTGCTACTGATTCCAATGCAAGGTGGAGCAATCTGTGAATATTTTGGCTGAAGTGCTAGTGATAGATGCCTGATAAATGCTAGCAGCAGTCCAAAAGCATGCGTGGGTGAAGTCATAGATGCCGGATAGATGCCTCAAAATGGAATAAAGGCACAATTGCCATTTTTGGATGCATTTACTTATCACTATTATTTTCATTTGGCTAAAGTGCTAGTGAGCATCTTTGAACTGTGCACTATTCTACTTGCGTGTGCATGCTCTTATCCATAGGTGATCTTGTATGTCAATAAAAGCTATCACACTCTGCATCGACATTTCATTCCCAACTATGGAGACCAATGATACACAAGGAGAAGCAAGGCAGAGAAGGAGGAGAGGAAGGATGCTAAGGGACTTGAGAAGTTGGGTGAGGTAGCAGTGCCAGATGATCCAACAATAGTAGAGAATGAAGCCATTTGCCAAGGTTTGTTTAAAAGAAATGCTCCTTTGCCTAAAAAAGTTCCATCAGGGTTGCTTCCTGAGCTCAAAGCAGCTAGTTCATTGTTATTGATTAAAAAAGGCATTGAGTATTGCAAAGATAGGATCAACATGCTGAAGAAGAAGAAGGTGAAGTTTGGTGAAGGCAACATGTAGAAGAAGAAGGGCAGTTTGTTCTATGAATAAAATACAGCTACTAGAGATGTAGTGGTACTTGTATGTGGTTGTAGAAGGATGCATGAACTCTATGTATGTGCTTGTGGCAGGATGATGTGTATGTGTTTGTAGTAGGATGAACTATGAATAAAATGCACTGCAAAACTATGTGCCAAAACAAGATAGATGTGCCACATAAATGTAGTTTTAGGAGATATAATTATAAGGTTGCTACAAGTGCCATGTCATATTGTTAGCTTACTAAAAGACACATCGGAGGTGATTATTACTTTATACACTATCTTTATTACTAGTACTTATATGAAGCTGTACAAAATTACCATGCCCTTTATAAATTAAAAAGAGTAGCCTAACTTGGAATTGCATGTTTAAACTAGCATCCTCAAGGTACTGTGCACAATACATAATTGGAGGCACCACAACAACAACCCAGGATAGAAGAGGCTACTAAAATAGCTATATCCACTAGTTTATCACAAGGTGTAAGAAGCAATATCATTCCTAGCTATTTCTTAGCAAAATCCATTTGGCTAGGAATCAAAGCTACACACACAGGTTCACTTTCAATATTGACATGAGATACTTCATTTTCTTTATCCATTTGGCTAGGAATCATCTACAAAGTGTATTGTTATGACAAAAATATATATCTAACAAATCTTATCAGTTACTGCCTGTAACATCATATCCTGGAAGTGTCTAGTTGATAATAATAAGGTTAGTAATTACATTACTAGAGAAAACCAGGTTGCGGGAACGCGGCAGGCGGGCAGGCTACTCCTCCTCCACGGGCGGCTACTCCCCCTTCATGGGTCTCCTCCTTTGCAAAGCGGACATCAATGAGCGGCGACGAGCAGACTGTGGGACAGCGACGAGCTCCTCGATTAGATGGGGAAAGAGGAAAGGGGAAAGGGGAAGGGGATGAGGAGGGGGAGGGGCGGCTCACATGTGGATGGCTGACTCGACGGTGTGCTCGCGGACGGCAGAGTCGACGGCGTGCGGTTGCGGAAGGAGGTCATTGCATAGGAGGAGAAGCGCAGGGGGGAGAGGGAGAGAGGAAAGGGGAAAGGGGAAGGGGGAGGGGCGGCTCACCTGTGGACGGCGAACTCGACAACGTGCTCACGGACGGCAGACTCGATGATGTGCAGCGCGCGGCAGTTGCAGGGAAGGATGGAGGAGAGAGAGCGACGAACTGTGAGAATGAAGAGGGAGAGAGGCGCACGCAGTGTCTGTCTCTGATCCTTGGCTAGCTACTTATGCGAGACACATATTTAAAAGATGCACCTCGTATAACAAATATGCAAGATGCATATTGCTAGGATGCGCCTCGTATAATAGTGTGCTTGTACTCAAAAACCTAAGAGCGCCTATTTGTTCACAAAATGCTTTGTAGCCCAGTGGCTAGACACTCGAACTATGGCCTCACAGGTTTGAGTCCTAGAAGCCACCCTTTTTTGGAAATTTTTAAGAAAAACAAATATGAACTATAAAAATAGTGTAAATATTTTAAATATACAAATATTGTCAAAACAATAGAAGTGATGCTTAAGAATATTTCGATACATAATATTCCATCTAATTAGCATACAAAAGAGATAATTAAGAATGTGTCGATACATAATAATACCACACACACGCACGCGGCACGTCGTTCTTTCATTAGAGATAGTTAGTGTTTCATGTTTACAAGTATCTTCTTGCCCTTCTTTGTCGTAGTTGAATAGGTTAGGTCCGGAACGTCTTCACTTTTTCTCTTGAACGGGAGTCCTTTTTAGGTAGGCTTGTGGTGTATGGTGCTTGGTCGCCATATCCGTCTTCCATCTTTGGGTCGCCGTACTGGTCAAAGTCTTCCTCGTTGACGACTCCATCCATTCCATTGATGTTCCTTTTGCCTCTCCTAATGAAAACTTAGTTAGGCTTTGACAGGTCGGTAATGTAGAAGCATTGACCGACTTTACTAGCGAAAACCCATGGCTCATTTCTCGCGGGTACATTCGCGCCGGTGGTCTTTGACTTTGGAGGTATAACCATGGTGGTGAAATACCGGTCTTCTTTTTCGACGCTCTTGCCCCACCTAACACGGTACATAGACACCTTCTCCATAACATAGTCGAGCTCCTATATCTCCTCGATCCTTCAATAGTATCTTTCCGAGATGTCGTCGGTGTAGAATATCCTCGTTACCCCTGAGTTCTGGTAATCGCAATTATTGTCCTTTTCCTCGGTGTAGAATGTGTATCCATTGATATCGTATGCCTGATAGGTCATCAGGTAGTGGACGACGCCCTTTGACAAGGCGAATATGAGTTTATCATCCACCGTAGACTCGCCCTGCGGTGGACTATCAAGAACCTTCTTCCTAAACCACTACATGAAACCAGGCATAGCACCTGATGTGCTTAATGCCTATCGACTTCCGAGAGATGATGTCGAAAAAGTTGCAGAGGCCAAACATCATTTCAGGGACGTGCTTGTCCATTATCCCTCGAATCGCAACCAGAACTACCTGCGTCATCAGCACAGCGACATCGTGAGACTTCATCCTACTAAAGTGCTACTTCACGTCGTCTAGCCATCCGCTTATCTTTCCCGCGTAGCCGTTCGGAAATTTGACTCTGAGGAGGAACTTTATAAACTGTGTGGCCTCCGCCTTACTTAGAGTGAAGCACGCAGCCTTGAGCTTAACTTTGACCTTCTTGGCCTTTTTGCCCTTGCAATGACTATTTTGCATTTATGTCTCCTCCTCCACTGACTAATCATCGGGTTCATCGTCACTAGGTGGTGGTTGAAGGTCTTTCCTGATGCCCACATGCTTCAAGTTGTTCCTTGCCTTTGGCCATTGTTGGTCTTGTCGGTATTAAGGATGGTGGCAAGCAGACTCTCACCCATGTTCTTCATGATATGCATGAGATCAAGGCTATGAGGCACATGGAGGAGCTTCCAGTATGGCATGTCCCAAAAAACAGACCTCTCCTTCCAAACCCTCAATAGCATCTCTGGCTTCTTTTAGTTCTTTCCTGGTGCAGGGCACTCTTTCCAGTTTTTCAACAGCTCATCGATTTCTGCGTTGCTCCTCTAGTCTGGGATTCCTCTGATCTTGACTATCCCATTGCACATATTTCCTTTCTTTCTCTAGGCGTGATTCTTGGGAATCCACCTTCGACACCCCTAGAACACGGTTTTCCTAGACCAGGGATCTTTCTGTAGCTAGCGATATGTTGTATTATCCTTGCACCTAACGCATGCAAAGCATCCTTGGATCACATGCCCTGAGAAGTATCCTTAACCAGGATAGTCTTATACCATCGTGATCACCGCCACTCTCATATCAAAATATTCTTGTGCGGCAGTGTCCCACATACGGGCTCCGTCTTCCCATAGCGTTGCCAACTCATCTTTAGTGTGAGATATAGATTGATGTCTGTACCGGGTTGTTTTGTCCCTTGAACTAGCATACTCATGGTTACATACTTCTTCATGCATAGCCAGGGGAGGTTGTAGATCCATACAAACACGGGTTAGGTGCTACGTGTGCTGCTCTGGCTTCCAGACGGATTGAGTCCGTCGGTGCTCATGCCCAGCCTGAGGTTCCTTGACTCTTTTCTGAACCGTTGGTAATATTCGAGGTCCAACGCCTTCCACTGGCTAGCATCCGAAGGGTGCCTCAGCATTTCCTTTCTGGATCTTTGTCCTCTGGCCTCGTTCTTTCCGCGTGCCAGCGCATGAGATGTGCTTCCTTAGGGTTCACGAAATACTGGTGCAAACGAGGAGTTAGAGGAAAGTACCGCACCACTTCTCTAGGATCTTTCCTGGTCCCTCTCTTGTATCAAGAGGTCTTGCACACCGGACACATGGTCTTCTCTGCATCCTCACCCCGGTAGATGATGCAATCATTTATGCAGGCATGGTATTTCATGTGTGGTAGGTTGAGAGGGCACACGACTTTCTTGGCCTCAGCGATACTAGTCGGGCATGTGTTCCCCCTCTTGGGAAGACGATCATGCCAAAATTCCATGTTGTCATCAAAGTATTCATCAGTCATTTTGTGTTTCACCTTCATCTGCAGAGCCCCGAGCGTTACATTTAGACGGGTATCCTCGTTGTTGCATCTGTCAAACAATGGAGTAACCGTGCCTTTCTCCATTTACTCCAGCTTAGCTTTCTCTCTAGCAGCTGCTCTGGCGTTACTCGTCTCCTTGAGAAGCAGCTATTGGTAATGAGGGTCTCGTAACCAGCTGGAATCATGCTCGGTACCTTGATCTTCATGTTCCTGCTTAGAGCCACCTTGATTATCTTCATGTTCATTCCTAGCGCCATCTTGATCTTCATGTTCATGCCCAGTGTCACCTTGATCTTCATGATCACTTGCCCCACCGGCATCTTGATCTTCGTATTCACCATTATTGACGTCCTCATCATCTTTGGCATCACATATCCACCGAGTGTAGCCATCCATGAAACCACGCCGGAGTAGGTGCGACTCCCGCATTCCGCAATCATGCTTTGTCAAATACACCAGTTTGCAGTCATGACACGGACATCTTATCTCTGTTATGTTTGTCCGTGCCACATCGGCCCTCGCGCATCTCATCCACCTATCCACGAGGGGTGTGCTCAGTGGTTGGACCATGGTCGCCTGCACGTTATACAAAGAGCAAAAGAATAATCAGAGCATGGACATTGAGATCGCCAGAAAAATTCGACATGACCTCCCCGAAAAAGAGGACATCCCCCGGGTGCCAGAAATTCGCCAGAACAGAAATGAATCGACATTCCGGTGAAACATTGGCAACCCAAAATGAAATGCCTACACAAAACAAAGGAAACACACAACACAATCTAGTCGGTGTGGCCGACAACGCGCATACATGCAACAACGCCTTCACGCTTCCTGCAACAACGACTAGGAGTAGGAGAACCGGAGGAGAGGTAAAGTTAGATCTTGTAGTTCTAGAAGTGCAAGATCTTCCACTTTCATATGTGTGTCACCCAATAGAGGTTTAGCAAGTTCTATGGTGAAATACTGGAGAAAATGAGGTGGGGAGGAGGAGGGGGCGACCAGATCAATCTTTGTGTGGAGGAGAAAGCAAGTGAGAGAAGTGAGTGGGGTGTAGGTGACTGCATGCATGTGCCAAAAAGTGAAAAAGGTGGCCAGATTACTCGAGGCGCATCCCCTACAACATGCGCCTTGTATAGTTAAATTACCCGAGGCGCATCTTGTAGGGGATGCGCCTCGTGTATCTGGCGCCTACCACCCCCGGGCCCACCTCAGTTACTCGAGGCGCATATAATAGTGATGCGCCTCCAATATTGAAAATTGCCCAAGGCGCATATCAACTGGTGTGCATCCAGTATTGGGGCACCTACCACCACTGGGCCCACCCACCTTACTCGAGGCGCGCCTGGTCCGTATGCGCCTCGAGTAATTCAACTACTTGAGGCGCATATGGGGTTGGTGCACCTCGAGTAAGTGGGGGCAACCATATCTAGTCCGTACATGACATATATGAGACACATCCTGCACGGATGCGCCTCCAGTATAAAAATATAGAAGGCACGCACTTTACCCATGTGCCTTGTATATTTAGTGGATGCGCATTTGTTTGGGATGTGCCTCCTATAAGCATGTCTCCTATAGGGTTTTCCCTAGTAGTGGTGCACAAATAGTTGTTTCCACAACTAGCAGTAGTGGTCATTTATGAATCATGCATGGCCCATGCAAGATCATCACCATCTTCCTTCTTTTGGTTTCTTTGGGATTTGAAGAAAGCTTGTTTGATTTACATTCATATAAGTTGAATCAATTTCAAATCAATCTATATGGTCCATCTACATTCCTACTTGCATATAGTTGGTTCTTGATTTGAATTGGTTTTATTTGAGCTTGTAACCTTGTGAAGCTTACTTAGATAACTTGTTTTCAAACAAAACAAAACAAATAAAAGGTTATGAGAGGAAGGAAACATATCTATCTAACCTAGACTCCTCTAACCGAACCCCTTCCTCTTGTTTGCTGGAACGAAACCACACCACCACCCCACCTAAATTCCTAGCCCTAACCATCTAAACCAACCCGAGGCCACCATGGTGGCCACGGTGAAGGGAATATGCCTGAGAGGCAATAATAAAGTGGTTATTATATTATTCCATGTTTATGATAAATGTTTATTTTGCATGCTATAATTGTATTAATTGGAAACGTTAATACATGTGTGTTTAATAAACAAAATACAAAGTTCCTAGTAATGCCTCTCATATAAACTAGCTCGTTGATTAACAAGATGATCAAGGTTTCCTGATCATGGACATTGGATTTTGTTAATAACAAGGTCACCACATTGGTGGAATGATGTGATGAACATTTATCCAAAGTATAACATTACAATCAAAGTCATTATGTTTATATTACTATAACATCATACGAAGTAATCCTAGTCCTTAGACCATGAGATCATGTTAATCACTAACACTAGAAGAGTATCTTGATAACATCAAATGTCACACCGTAACATGGTGACTATAAAGGTGGGTTCAGTGCTACAAAGGTGTTATGTAGAGGCTCATGGATCAAGAGTGGGATTTGTCCATCCCGATGATGGATAGATATACTTGGGGCCCTCTCGTTGATATCACATTGAAATAGCTTGCAAGCAAGTGATGTGATCACTAGAATGTTATATCACGGGAATAAGAAAACAGTGCATGTCGGTAACGAGATCAAACTAGGTATTTGGATACCGATGATCGAATCTCGGACATGTAATATATCACGAGACAAAAGTATTTAGTTACGAGAGTCATCGTTGAATATGTGGGAGTCATTACGGATCTCCAGGTCCCGCTGCTGATTATTGATCGGAGAGGGGTCTTGACCATGTCTACATTATTCGCGAACTGTAGGGTGACACACTTAAGGGATATCGACACCATTTGGAGCAATTATGTTTTAGATAAAGATTTAAGAAAGCACTGGAATCATTTCGATGGAAACCGGAATTGTTTCGGGTGAAATTGCAGAAACTGGTTCTGCATGTGATATTGAAATGTTACAGGGGGTTTTATGTGAATGTTTGTTAATTAAAGTAATTAACAAAATTCTGAATAAAAAATAAAAGGAGTTTTATTTAATGAGATATTGCATTAAATTTGGTGGAAATTTAATGGGATTTGAGTGGGGTTTTGAGTGGAGGAAATGGAGAGCCATTTGTCTGAGTGGGAGATCCAGTCACATGAATGGAGGAAGAGGTGGGGACACCCTCTTTGGCTGCCGGCCATGGCCCTTGGCTTCCCCCTCCTCCTATAAAAGGAGCCCCTCCTCTCACTTCTCACTCACACCTCCTCGTGAAGGATCTCTCTCCCCCTCTAGTTATTCCCCATGGTCTCGGATTAGCGAGATACATGTTCCCGGTGGATTTATCTGTAAAGGAGTTGCTTCTTCCGCAGCTTTGCTAGAGCGAGGGACGGAGGTTGTCGGGGTACTGGACGTGTGTGTGTTCACGGATGCACCGCTGCTTTGTGGTGCTGGACTTGCTGGATCTGGATCTGATGGACGCGCTGGAGCTGGACCTGCTGGACCTGCTGGACTTCATCAAGATCTTGAGATCGGCAAGTGTATGACTACATCATCCACGAGTTCCATCTTGTTAACAAAGCGTTGTTGTCTTTGAGGATATGTTCTCTATGGATGTATATCCACCCATTGCTTGTATCTGACAGATAGATATTGGCGTATAATAGTTCCCATCGTAGGAATTTTTTTGTTTTCTATGCTGCGAACCCAACAGTGGTATCAGAGCCTGATCTATGCGTAGGTGCTTTGCAAGGATAGTACACATATGTTTATATGTAGGCGATGATGATCATGTTATTGCTTCTTTCATGTATTTTGGATATTGGTGGCATAGTGGGCTGAAGCAGCCCACACTAACTTTACATGTCCTCGCACAGAGACCGGTTCCACGACTAACATGCAATTAGTTTTGCATAAGTGGCTAGCGGGTGTCTATCTCTCCTACTATACCCAATATCTGATTTACAACGAGTTGCTAATAACTTAGTTATCATCGTTGTGGTTCTATGTTCGTAGGTAAGACCGGTTCTATCTTCGAAAGCCCTAAGCCACGTAAAAATTGCAATGGATAAATTAGAGGCATCTAGTTTAGATAGTTGCTGGGTTAGTGTCATGATATGGTAATATTTTAAGTTGATGTATAGTTGATACCCTTACAACACACCTAACGTGTAAGTTCCATAGACCTTGGCCTTACACACAAAGGAATGATAAAGATCATACCACGATGCACATGATGGTGATCAAATGCATGGACCATATCATTCCACTTTATACATTTGATGTTTGCAACTTATATTGCTTGTTTGGTGTTTTAATAGCATTATAAGATGATCCCTGATTTAGATATCAAGATAAAAATGTGTTCTCCCTAAAGTACGCACCGTTTATGTTTTGCCGCTTCAAGACATCACGTGATGATCGGGTGTACTTGAATCCACGGTCATATTTCAGGTGTAAGACAGTTTTACACATGTGAGTACTATGGTTCTTACTGGGGAGCCTAGAATGTACAGACATGGCCTCAGAACATGGACCTAAAGGTTAAGCATGAGTCATATAGTTGATATGATGCCCATATAGATGCTCGCCTTTGAAGCTGCACCGACTCACATGATGATCGGACTTGGTGTAGTGGATTTGGTTTATTTAATCACCCAAAAGACACGAGGGATGTCGTTTTTGAGTGGGAGTTCATTTCTAATTTGGATTAGTCGAACTCAATTTATCATAAACTACAATCGAAGTGAGTTTGCATAATATGTTGTAGTCATTGGCATCTGTTTACTACCTTATGCTTAGTTTTAATTGAGATAATAGAACTATGGAATTCTGGATATTTACTTTACAAACTGGTATCGTATTGTTTTGAATGTCAATTTAAAGTTTATAAGTCCTATTGCAAACTTTTAGCAAACTCTATTTACTCCATGAAGTTTAATAAAGTAATATTAAATCTAGAGTAAGAATTCCAATGTTAGTATCTAAAGTATCATGTTTGCCTCCATGATTCTTGATATTGAAAAGTTGTTTTTAATATCGAGGTTATATAGGAGCTGAAAGAATTGTTTCAGAAGCCATCATATGTGGAAGATATTTTGATATCTAAAACAATGTTTATGGTTGCAATATGATAGAGTATAATTTAGCAAAATACATATTCTCGCATTGTATGAAAATTTGCGAATGTTGGAGACGCTAGACGTCCTAGTCTCCCAAAAGGTTTTGGGAACTGACATTATACTCACAATTCGTCCTTATAAGCCATAGTAGCTTGATAATGAAAGTTGTCATGATAAGGATTAATACAAGATGTAAGTAAAATGTTTACTACACTAAAAGATTACTAAAGAATGGATTTTTCAAAGAACACCAAACATTTTATGATGGTGATCTACTTCAAAGTGCAAGTTCAAAGGTATTTGTATTTTACTATACATGATTTGGACTATGTGTCATATGTATGGCGCCACTGTTGATGTTCATAGATTCTTTTAAAAGGAAAATGAAATGCTGAAAGAGAATCTATAAAATATTTGGCAGAAAATAAAAGACTGGAAATGTCCAGCTAAGGTATATAGAAGATATGCATGTTATGGTTGTATTCTTTGCTTGTTAAACAATACGGTTCTTGGGTATTGGATACCGAATTGGTTGGTATGAAATATCATACAGAACGACGCAATTCATGAACTACAATGGCCTAAGTAACTAGCAAAAGAATATGTGATGATGTTCATCAAAAACAAATAAAGTGTTAATGAATTTCTCGTTGACATCAAAGCTTACCTTCAAGATTTGTTTAAATAATTGTTATTTTGTTCTGGTATAATGAGAACAATGGTTGTTCAAATAATTACCGTATTCCATAAAAGATGGATGAACTTTTACAAGTCTAGTTGGAGAAATCATGTCTATAAAACTTATGCTAAAATGTCGCAAGACAAATGATTGAAAGATCACTAACGATGTGACATCGTTGTTTAAATTATATTGGAAGGAAAAAAATGAAGAACTCCATGTGGATGGATTTTTGGAGTGATTTTGACCAAATTACGCTTGTGAAACTTTCCTCAAGATAATTGAAACTCTGCTCATAGGCCAAAGAGGAACGATGACTAACTTATTGGACGTTGTGCATGTTGGTGTATATAGTCCATTATGTGTATTCATATGCGATGGATCTTTTTGCTTCATATGCTTTCTCTAAAAATTTGAGTGAATATATCACTACAAGGAATCTGTCTATATATGACCCTCAATTTTCGTCACAGAATTGTCACAATAGTCTGTTTATGACGATTCTATGACGATTTTGAGATCGTCGAAAGCTGAGCGTCGCTAATGAACTATAACGACGATTTCAGCAAAATCGTCATAACCTTCTATGATGATATTGGATCATCATAACCTTTATGACGATTCAATATTGTCACGGACGAAGAGGCCTTGCCACATCAGATCATATGTGGCATGTCCGACGTGGCACACAATCAGCCCAATCCATTTCTGCCATTTGTATGGGCCAAGCCCAATAATTTGGTCCATGAAATTTTCTATCAATTCGGTTGCTTAACCTTTATGACGATTCAATATCGTCACAGACGATGAGGCCTTGCCACATCAGATCATATGTGGCATGTCCAACGTGGCACACAATCAGCCCAATCCATTTCTGCCATTTGTATGGGCCAAGCCCAATAATTGGTCCATGAAATTTTCTATCAATTCGGTTGATTACTTGGGCCAAGCCAAAAAAATGGCCTTTTCTATTTCAGGCCCTTAGCGTTTTTAGGTCCATTTATTTCATATTTTCAACCTTTTTTTAGTTGTGCATTTCTCTAGTACAACATTGGGCGAGCCATAGCCTTTTTAGAGCCATTTAGCATTTGGTTTATTTCAGACACACATACAATAAATAACCGATATTTCTTAAGCACAGCCCAAATAACATTATTTTTCACAAATGATAACAAAAATTAGAACATATATTACATTCAAGACATAGTGCATGTCACGAAAGAATATCAAACTGCTACAAATGTACAGTGTAGTATATTACAACAATTTCATAGTTCAAATCACCCAGAAAAATACAAATAAAGCTTCAAAAAATAGACTATCTACTCTCTATTGAGTACGGAATCCCTTTTCTTCTTCCACCTTCAGCATGTAACCCTTATAAAAGAGAGGATATAGGTTATGGAGACAACAAAAGCAACATATTCAAACAATAACATAGACCAACTAGGAACAAAATAAAGAACATATATATACTAGCAGCTACATAAACAAAACTTGATTTTATTTTCTGTAGTAGGAACAAAAACATGGTTAACAAAAATGACAAGCCTTAATCACGACATTGTCTTCTAGTTTGGCTATCAGTATGTCCAAAATTACAATCAAGCATGAAGTATGAGTAGCATTTTACAACACCAAAACTAAAATCATCATAAATAAAAGATATATGAATTCATGATCTAACATATCTATATCACAGAAATATCTGAACATTCATACACAACCAGCAGAAACATACATCCATTTTCACAATTTATAATCTCGCAGAAAGTAAAATTCATGGCACAAGCAGTTTGGATATTTGCATTTAGAGGTTAAACTGAACACTTATCGAATCCAGAGAATGAAGCGTCCCAGGGGTATTTTTCCGCCAAGTTGCCGCTACTACATAAAATAGGTACAACCAACCAGCCACTACCAAGCTTGATGCAAGTCCTCTTCCTGGTTATATATACTTGCACACCAACACCAAACACATGATCATGGTCAGCAACAGAATTCTTCTGTATACAAAGAAGCTATTCATGCATTTCTTTAACCAAGCCTAACAAGAATACAAAGGAGGTGGGAAAAGATCTTAACAGGTGCCGGCAAAGGCCTGCTACAGTGCTCCTCATGGGATGCTTATCGCTTGGTCTCCTACAGCATGACATCCTTCTGTCGTCATTGGAGGGTCTCGGTCAGGAGCAGACCGCCGTGTCCATTGGAGGAAAGCAGCGGCATCAGCTGTTACAGAACATACAAATAGCAAGAATGAGAAAGCGAAGGCAATTACCAAAGCAGCAACACTTCTAGCTATACAAATGAAGTAGCTTACTTCTAGCTATACAAATGAGCAAGAAAATCAAACTTCAATCTAAATAAATCAACCCCTTCTATCCAACCATACAATAGTTTAGCAACAAATTGTCAAAGAAAGGAAGTGAAGAAACCTTGAAGAAACAACATATTTTGTTTAGGGATATGAACCGACAGAGAACCCAGTCTTTTCTGTAACCTACAGGTCTAGGTAGTAGCCTCTCCACCGTTGATATAAAGACCCTAGACCTACGCCACCAGACCAGCCTTCTTTTAACATTGATAAAATCCTCAATCCGTTAACATTGATAAAATTCTCATATTGTGTTTTCATCTATTCCATCATAATTTTTTAATACTAACTTGCATTGATATGTGTTAAATAGATATAGCATATGACCACAAGGGTAACAATTCTGACATTTTACATAGTCATGAAACACGTGAATATAGAAGTTGCACTATAGTTATAGTATAAACATTGTGTAGCATGTATCCAAAAGGGTCCCTTCCGAAGTTACAAAAGAATAATCAGATTCTTGTAAGTATACGGAGGGTCACTCAAATGATAAGCCAGGTTTCTAAAGTTTATATTTTAATAACAGGGGAAAACATGATTAGCTTAAATGGGTCATAGTACACATGTAGCACAAGAGTTTATTGGGTCACTTCAATGAGTGAATGTTTGAAGCATAATTGGAAACAATACAAAATTCAGAAGCAATAATAAGAGCTACTTTGACATGAGTAACATTCATTAGCAGGACACATGCTTCTACTTTGAAATTATACAATGAGTTTCAGGGTGCATAAATAAAATTCAGAACACATGCTTCTGCTCGTAAGCATCTAAGTCACGACAGAAATGTGGTATTGCTGCTACCTTTTCTTGATTTTGATTAATGCAGAATTGCTAAACCGGACTGGAACTGACCTACTATGGGACATAAATCATCTGTCGATGCTACATGGTTGCCTTGCTATCGCTGTCCTGACCGCCGGCCAGCAGCGTCGCTAGCATCGGTCTCATCTCAGCTGGGCCGCAGATCTCAGGTCGTCGGGAGCGGCCTTGGTGTCCACAACCTGGAGGGAGATGAACGCGCACGGCCAGATCAGCGGTCATTGGGCACGGCGTTGCTCACAGTCGCATCTAGGGGAGCCTGAAGAGAGACACATACAGACAGAAGGGAATTGTTAGAGAACGCTAGAGAGAGAGGGAATGGGATGGAAAGAGAGAGGAGGGGCCGCACGACTCGTGATTGAGGGAAGCGGGGGAGTATACCTTCATGTAGATGCTCTCGCGGGCCTCCTCCTTATCGCCGAGCACCTTGTCGCCGGTGCGTACCGCAGCCGGATCAACACGAAGCTCGCCGTCGCCGACCCATCCGGGGTCCTCGACGCCACAGCTCTGCCTGCCCCCATTGACATTGCCGCCTGAAACCCTAGAGATGGGAAGGACCTAACATGAGGGAGGAGAAGAGAGGAGGGACATGGCGGTGGCGGTCAGGGAGGGGAGGCGAGGGTTAGAGCATCACCCGCTGGAAGATGGCTGGCCCGACGATGTGCCTGTGGGTAGGGCGGAGGGGACCAGGGTGGCTCTGTGAAGGGGCGGGGAAAGGCGCAGCCGCTGCTGGGAGGAGAAGGGGCAAGGCTGTCAAGCGGAGATGGGCACGGTGCTCCACGAGATCGAGAGGAGATGGTCGGCGGGAGGCGGAGTTGGGCTCAAGCCGGGGAGAGAGGAGGGAGAGGGTGGATCAACGGCGCACAGACAGGGGAAGGAATGGGCGGCACGAGGGGAGGCAATCTGGAGTTGGTGAAGTTAGGGTTTTTCCTTTTTGAGAATAGGTGAAGTTAGGGTTGGTGAGATCATGGACGCGGTGGGGTGTTGTGCTTCTTCGGGTGACAGCTCAAGCGTTGGATCGGCATTGAATGATCCAGATTATGCCGATAATCATGATCTGTGGGAGGTGGTTTCACGTGTTTTGATTGGTTGGTTCACAAAACACCGCATTTTTCATTTTCCGAGTGCTAAAAATGGGTGTTTTGTGAAGCAGACACCAAATGCATAATTTTAAATGGTACAACCCCATTTTTCTAAAATACTAGACCACCTTACATGGACAATGTCCCAACCAGGGTATCTCAAACCTTTCCGTCCACCGCTGGCAAAAAAGAAAATTCCTGCCGAATCGGTAAGAAGTGAGTCAGATTTGAACTACATGTACATTATCTGATGCCCATGATTTTTTGTAAAAATGATTTTTAGACTCACAATATGCTATTTCTTCAGAGATCCAATGCAAGTTTAGCGAGGCTCAGCCCCTAGCTAAGAACTGTCATGCCCATAGTTTTAACCATTGTTTGAAATGGCCATAAAAAATTTAAAAACGGTCTGAACTATGTGAAACCTTCGCATGGCGTCATGTTATGTGACATAGTTCCAAGAAAAAATATCAAACTTGGTAAATTGATTGCGTATCAAAAAAACCTTCTCAGAAATGACCTATCATGTGTGAGGTTTCATGGCTTTCGGGTCAAATGGTCAATGTTATGGCTAGAATAAGGGCATAGTTTGTGATAATATACCCATATTGGGCACGTGTGTATATCTTGGGATGGCGAATAATGTTGCAGGAGGAAGTTTTCTTTTTTGAAGCACGAAAAATCTATTTTCTATTTTCCGAGCACAAAAACAGGACGTTTTGTGAAGCAACCACAAAATGACAGTTTTAGAATGCTACCACCCAAATTTTCAAAAATAGTAGACCACCTTAAATGGACAATGTCTCAACCGGGGTATCTCAAACCTTTCCGTCCACCTCTGGCAAAAAGGACAAATTCCTGCCGAATAGGTAGGAAGTGGGTCAGATTTGAACTACAGGTACATTATCTGATGCCCATGATTTTTTGCAAAAATGATTTTTAGACTCACAATATGCTATTTCTTCAAATATCCAATGCAAGTTTAGCGAGGCTCAGCCCCTAGCTAAGAACCTTCATGCCCACAGTTTTAACCATTGTTAGAAATAGGCATAAAAAATTCAAAAACGGTCCGAACAATGCGTATCCTTCGCGTGGCATCATATTTTGTGACATAGTTGCAAGGAAAAATACCAAACTTGGTTAATTGATTGCATCTCGAAAAAACCTTCTCAGAAATGACCTATCATGTTTGAGGTTTCATGGCTTTCAAGCCAAATGACCAATGTTATGGATAGAATCGCGATATAGTTTGTGATAATGTGCCCATATTATGCACGCATGTGCATCTCGAGATGGAGAACAATGTTGAAGGAGGAGGTTTTCCTTTTTGTCGCATGGAAAAGGCATTTTCTATTTTTTGAGTGCCAAAACCAGGGTGTTTTGTGAAGCAACACCAAATAGTGAATACAAAAATGCTACCAACCTATTTTTCAAAAATAGTAGACAATCTTACATGAACAATGTCCCAATTGGGGATTTGAAAACCTTTTCGTCCACCCCTGGCGAAAAAGACAAATTCCCACCGAATCGGTAGGAAGAGGGTCTGATTTGAACTACAGGTACACGATCTAATGCTCAAGATTTTTTGAAAAAATCATTTTTATACTCACAATATGATGTTTCTTCACAGATACAATGCAAGTTTAGCGAGGCTCATCCCCTATTTTCATGCCCGTCGTTTTGACCATAGTTTGAAATAGGAAATTTTTGAAACAGGCATAAAAAATTCACAAATGGACCGAACAATACGAATCCTTCGCGTGGCATCATATTTTGTGACATAGTTGCAAGGAAATATACCAAACTTGGTTAATTGATTGCATCTCGAAAAAACCTTCTCAGAAATGACCTATCATGTTCGAGGTTTCATGGCTTTCAAGCCAAACGGCCAATGTTATGGATAGAATCGCAATATAGTTTGTGATAATATGCCCATATTGTGCACGCGTGTGCATCTTGAGACAGAGAATAATGTTGTAGGAGGAAGTTTTCCTTTTTGTCGCATGGAAAAGGCATTTTCTATTTTTTGAGTGCCAAAATCAGGGTGTTTTGTGAAGCAACACCAAATGGTGAATACAAAAATGCTACCAACCTATTTTTCAAAAATAGTAGACAATCTTACATGAACAATTTCTCAATTGGGGATTTGAAAACCTTTTCGTCTACCCCTGAAGAAAAAGACAAATTCCCACCGAATCGGTAGGAAGAGGGTCTGATTTGAACTATTGGTACACGATCTAATGCTCAAGATTTTTTGAAAAAATCATTTTTATACTCACAATATGATGTTTCTTCAGAGATACAATGCAAGGTTAGCGAGGCTCATCCCCAATTTTCATGCCCGTCGTTTTGACCATAGTTTGAAATAGGAGATTTTTGAAACGGGCATAAAAAATTCAAAAATGGTCCGAACAATGCGAATCCTTCACGTGGCATCATATTTTGTGACATAGTTGCAAGGAAAAATACCAAACTTGGTTAATTGGTTGCATCTTGAAAAAACCTTCTCAGAAATGACCTATCATGTTTGAGGTTTCATGCTTTCAAGCCAAACGGCCAATGTTATGGATAGAATTGCGATATAGTTTGTGATAATGTGCCCATATTGTGCTTGCATGTGCATCTCAAGATAGAGAACCATGTTGCAGGAGGAAGTTTTCCTTTTTGTCGCATGGAAAAGGCATTTTCTATTTTTTGAGTGCCAAAATCAGGGTGTTTTGTAAAGCAACACCAAATGGTGAATACAAAAATGCTACCAATCTATTTTTCAAAAATAGTACACAATCTTACATGAACAATGTCCCAATTGGGGATTTGAAAACCTTTTCGTCCACCCCTGGCGAAAAAGACGAATTTCCACCGAATCGGTAGGAAGAGGGTCCGATTTGAACTATAGGTACATGATCTAATGCTCAAGATTTTCTGAAAAAATCATTTTTAGACTCATAATATGATGTTTTTTCAGAGATGGTAATTCATCCATTGCACTCATGTAATTTTTTAAATCAAAACGCTAGTTTCAAAATTATATTTTGAATTATGATATGTCCCTATCATGGACTAATGTGGGATTAGTAAATTCACTTTTTTAAATAATCAAAGTATTGTTAATAAAAACCCTAAGATGATCTGCTGAATTTTATAAAAATTTAGAAACAAAAATCAATTCGTTTGGACTTGTTATGTAAAAGATACAAAAGAATTAAGAAAACCAAAGAAACAAAGAAAAAAACTAGCAGAACTGGACCGGCCGAGCTGGCTAGACCTAAACTACCGTCCTGATCCAAATCTGCTGCAATCGATAGAAGAAAATAGCCCAGGCACAGATTCGAACAAAGGCCCAGTCCTATCGGTATGAGAACAAGTCCAAGCCCGACAAATATATGTTATTATAACTATGATTGTACTAGTAGAACATAAAAGCTTGATTGGTGCAGCGGCAAGCCTCGCTAGGAGGTGCTCTTGGGTCGCGGGTTCGAATCCCTCGGCCACCTACTTTTTGCACAATTGGTAGTGAATTTTGTGGATTACATACACATATAAAAGATCGTTGTAGTAATATGATAAGAAATATTGGCTGGTGTAGTGGCAAGAAGTGGCATGTTTGGTTGGGAGGTTGCAAGTTTGAATCTCTGCTCCTAGTCTTTTTTGCAGATATTCAAGAAGTGCCACGTAAGCGCCACATAAGCAGATATTAACATGCAGATATAACACGTAGTGCAGATATTAACACATCATATGACACGTAGTTAAAAACTGACACATAGACATGACACATAGGCGCAATTGCTGACGTGGCCGACTACCAATTTCTACTTATCCTAATTTGGACGCCATGAAGATTTTAAATCGTCGTAGTGATGTATAAATAATGTTGTAGGCTACATCCATCAGGTTATGACGATTTGAGATAATAAAACTATAACGTTTCTAAGCAAAATCATCATAATCTTGTAAGGTTTTGAACCTCTCGAACGGCTTACGACCATTTGGTGCAAAATTGTCATAACTTTATGACGATTTTGTCCACGGTCACAATTAGAAGGTCATAGAATAATATATTTCTTGTAGTGTATCTATATATTTACTTAATAAGGAATAAGTATGAAATATTTGAAAATTGCTCAAAGACTTTCAAGATGAAGTGGAAAATCATTGTAACAAGAAAATAAAAAGTTTATGATTTGATCATAAAGGAAGATATTTGAGTTACAGGTTTAGAAAAACACCTAAAATATCAGGAATTGTTCCATGGATTTGCATTTACCGATAAACCACATGATTATGGTATGTTCGAGAGATCAAATCAAACCTTGTTTAACATGGTAAGATCAAAGGTGTCATTTATAAAACTGTCATTATATTTTAAGGATTAAATCTTTAGAGACTACCGTTTTTACACTTAAAAGAGCACCATCGTGATCTATTGAAATGACACCATATGAATTATGGTTTGGGATAAAACCCGAATTGTCTTTTCTTAAATTTTGGTATGATATGCATAAGTAAAATATTTACAACAAAAGTCAGATATGCACGTCTTTGTAGGTTATCCCAAAGAATTTGTTGGGAATTCCTCCATAACACCGAGGACAAAAGAGTTTGTCGCTTGGAACGTTAAGTTTCTTGAAAGGAATTTTTGTGAAAAGTTAAGTGGAAGGACAATAGAACTTTGATAAGGTTATTGAACCTTAGCTATATGTGCTAAGTAGCGCAGCGCCGGAAGGTGTCCCGGTGGCGGCCACATTGCTCATGGCTCCCGTGATTACAAAGGTTGTGATCTTGGAGATTAGAGTTCATATTTGAACCATATACATCGGCTAACAATCAAATAGTAAGATTTGATAAACAAGTCGTTATTATTTTGACAATAATGAACCGACTGCATGCAAAGAAGCGATGATGGGCCCTGACTCCATAGAATGACTAGAAGTCATAAAATCCGTGATAGTTTCCATACACGAGAAATCAAGCTTTTGAACTTGGAAGACCCTCCGAAAAGGCATAAAGCCTATCGGTCGTGTTTGGATCTATAAAGAAATAGACATGGATATTTCACATCTATGAAATAATCGACATGTCGAAAAGGAATTTAGGACAATGTTTAAGGAGTTGACTATGACAAGATTTGATATTTCATAGTGATATTTAGTCTTGAGGTATTAATCTAGCAACTACTACATATAATTTGATGTATGGTAGTTGAACAAACAAAACAATGTTCTTCTAATAGAATGGTTACCTAGGACGTGTACAAGACACGGTCTGAAGGGTTTTGTTAATTCAAAGGGTGCTAAAAGGGCATGCAAACTTCAATAGTTGAAGTGAGCATGGCGGAGTTGGAATCTTCACCGTGATAAAAATGTTAAAGGAGTTAATTTCATCGGAGACGATAAAGATGCTTGCATTTGCAAGAAATTAAGTGGGAGCGCTGAGACAATTTTCCAATATGTTGGCACTCATTTTTGGATTGTAGCTAGTCAAGGCAAATGGCGAGAGACACGCACTCGGAAAGGTCCACTACTAGGAATATTAATCATCATCAAAGAGGCACCATATCAAGTAAATCCATGATCAGGCTTAATAGTCGATTATGTTAGTGTTCAGAGAAGATTGGGGGACTAATATATGGAGGCTTCAATTATGACTTCTTTAAGATGACCTCAAATGAAAAAGTGCTAAATATGAAAGTTGTGCGTCTTATTGAAACAAGCAACTTTGGTTTTTGAATTATCTTGATCCAAGGTAATATGCAAAAGTTAGAGCCAAAATACTTTAAGAGACCGAATTAGCACGACCGGGGTCGCCGGACCACAGACTTTTCTCAGCTTTGGCGTGGACAAAAGGTAAAAGTTCGTCTGAAAACCGCTAGACTAACTTATCTGCTTACGACCAAAATTGAGCGGTCAAGATCCACTCCGATGAAAAAGTGATAAATACGAAAGTTCTTTGTTTTCTCAAGATGAACAACTTTTCTTTTAGAGTCAACTTCTTTTGAGTAAGTATGTGGCCTCCAGATTCAAGATACGGCCGAATTGAGTTAAATTCGTTCGGTCTAAATCCGAGTTTGATACGAACATAAGCGAAAAATTCCATGAAGATCAGATCATATGAAAAGGTGGCCAACATAAAAATTGTTCATTGTTTCGAGACGCACAACTTTTCTTTTTACGACATTCCGATTCGAGCTCGTTTACTATCTCAAAAGTGGTCCGGAAGGTACAAACAAGTTTTTGACCGAACAGTTATACAAATTTCGGGTTTGCCTGTTCGAGTTGGACCCAAACTAGGGTTTTGGACGTGAACCCAACCCTCTTTTGCACGTAAAGTCCAGCCGCTCCTTATATACACGAGGGGTAACGGCCGATTGAACCTACACCAATCGAACAAACATATCTACTACTTTTTCGTGTTCATCTACTTTTTATCCCTCTTCCTTGTATCTTGCTTCTTGTTCTTCCACGATTCTTTAAACCGGAGGGCTACAAATCCACGAGGCTCTAGGGGCGGTCAGGCCGAATTAGGGCAGCCCATAGCCGCCGCGCCGCCCTGATGGGGTCCCTCCCGGGCGAGCGGGGTTTCGGGTCTTCAAAAGCGCCCACCGGACTGTCTTCGTACCGTGCTTCCGGCAAGCCTCCCTCGGCACGTGCTGCCGCGCATCGCGCTCGGCATCGAGGGTACACGGTGACGTGTTCGTGTGCGAACACACTTTTTGGCGACTTTGCTGGGGACGAAGATTCAAACGGTCTCTAGTCCGTTCTTGCTACGAAGAGGCTGCAATCTACAAGCGGTATCATCAATCCCCAATCTTTCTACGTAGATGCATATTACTCTTATGTTGATGTTGCTAGATCTTTTGATATGTGTACTCTATCGGCTAGCCCTAGTTTTTACTATGTGCAAAACCCGATGTATAATAATCTACATGCTTCAACTTATCTTAGTAACTTGCAACCTATAAATTCAAAGTCTCATGCATCGGCAACCCCAGAAATTCATATGTCGATGAATAACATGATGAATTTTGTTAATCCATATGAAACACCCGATGTTAGAAATTTCAATAGCATGCAACCAAGTGTTTCATCTCCATATTCATCGGGAAATAAGTTACAATCTCTAAGTTTAGCTTCAAACATGCTGATGGATAGGGAAATTGAACATGCTACAACTATTTATTTGCCTAATTACTCTTAGTCATCATATGCTACACCTTATGTTTCAGCACCGTATGCAACTAATGATATTCATAATTCGGCTTCACACCTTTAGGGTTATAGCCGAATAAGTGAAAACTCAATAGAAGCTAATATGCCTTCATCTAATATTGTAGCATATGGTACATCCCCGCACAAGTGCAAAGTTTAGGTGACACCTCATTGCAAAAAGATACAAATAGCATTGGGGAGCATTCTTATGCAGGACTTGAAGGAAAAACTTGCAGCTGAGTTCAAGAAGCTTAATTCTCTTCACCTAGAACTAGAAGAGAGGCCCCACGATCTTGCTACAATGCAAGCTTTTGAGGCATACAATAAGAAGCGTGAAGAGGAGCGTAAGGCAAACAAGATCAGGTTCTCCCCTTCTCAATTGCTAAGTTTCAACGACACTATGTTGCTGAAAGAAACTAAAAGCATTGGGGGAAATCATGTGCGGCTGAGGTTAACGCCGATAATGTCATAACATTTGATGATTTATCAAAGGAACATCTTTAGTTATTTGAGACACTCAAGAAGAAGCGTGATGAGGAGTTTCATGCACTTGAAAAGAAGATGAAAGAGGATCATGAAGCGTATAAGATAAAACTTGAAGAAGAAGAACTGCAGAAGTTTCTTGAAAGTCTTGAAAAGCATCATCAAAACAATACTACTCAAGTTGATGGAATCAATTCATCTCCTCCACGCAGCAACCAAGTTCAACCCAATGCTACATCAAGGCAAAAAGAAGAAGATTTGCAATCTGATGAAACCCATGAAGGTACAAATGATTCAGCTACGATGGTTAATTCGATTATTAAAAAAGACGAATCAGAAAATACATGTGCTGAATCTACCGAATCAGAAGAAGCAAGCTTCGTTGATCAAAAGCATGGCAAGCTTAGCATAACAACCATGCTTGACTTTTCTGGATATAAGGGAGCTTACGTACTACCCTGCGAGTTCTATTCCAAAGAAATTAATGATCATCAAGAACTAGAAAATATAGCCGAACAATATTAGGTTGACAAAGAACATCAAAGTGAAGAGGCACAAAATCCAGAAAAGGAAGAAGAAAAGGCGTTGGAGAATTATCTAGAGGCCTAGCAAGATATTGTTCAGGTAATGCAACCATCATACGCTTCCAACGTCTTCAAAGAGGTACATCTAGCAAATTATTTACTTATATTCCGATTTGGTCAAGACTTTATTATCGATATATCTGTTAGCAAAATTCTCATAAGCTATGAAAGACCAATCGAGAGAGGTAATTTATTTGTTAGTAATATAATTGTCACAGAACCTATCAGTCAATATGTTGTACCCTTTAGAGAGACGGATAATAACGAATTATTATAGCCAAAGATTTCCACATGGTTTCATCTAGATTTTATATGTACATGGGTAGCTTTGTTTATTTCATACTTGGCTAACATTTGGTCTCAAGTGAGACATATGTGTTTTAATCTTTTTAGTTTCAAAAACCTAAAGCCAAGGTTATTGTATCTTGAGAAAGCCAATGCTAGTATAACTATGTATTTAAAGACATCGGAAAAGAAGTGCAGAAAAGAACACATAGCCGAACTAGGTGATGTAAAATCTGAACCATTCGGTTGCTCAATTCCAAAGTCATTCTCAAAACAAGATCGGTTAGAAGATAAAAGGTGTACCTACAGTTTGAGAATGTGTGCTCATATCTTTGATATATTGGTGCAAACTGATTATATTAGGATTCTTGATCACAATGCTGAGCCATCATCACAAGAACAGATGTATTGCAAGTTGCATGAATCTTTTGAGCATAGTATATAGGATTGCAACATGTTTCATCAAATAGTACAATCGGCTGTTAATAAGGAACGATTGAAATTTGCTGAAACACAAATTGATGACCAATCTATTTTGATTGGTCTTGATGGCCAAACGACATTGCATCGGTTACCTATAGCTGATTCATACAATGAGGAGCAGGTACGCACTAAAGATGATGGCATCAAGCCTACAAGTAAAGGAATTGTGCATGAGCATGTTGAAGATACTCTTGAAGGTGAGAGTTCCAATTAAACTACAATGAAGACATCAAGCACAAGGGGGCAACAAGAAAACTCCAATATCGATGCGTGCAAGATTCAAAAAGACAAAAGACGCAATAAGAACAAGGGAACCAAACCAAAAGTCACTTTCGCACAGCTACTAGAAAAATATAAAAAAGAGAGTGAAGCAAAAGGTTCTTATCGGCCAAGTAGTGCAAAAGCATCAAGATCACCCCCAAGGCAAAATTTTAAAGACAGGGATTGGTGAAGGGAGAAATTAAATGCAACAAATTCATATCCTCCTTTTGGGCCACCAGTGCCAAGTTCATGGATACCTTCCTATGCTAATTTTTATTCATATCCATCATGGAAAAGGTATGATTCACGGGCACGTTATCCATCCAATTCTAGATCATCTTACCCAAATTATGTAGCTCCAATAAGATCAATTCATCAATAATCACATGTCAAAGACCATTTCAATCAAAAAGAATCGGTTTGGAGTTCATGGGTAAAGAAAGAAGTGGTCAAGCAAGTATACCGAATCAAAAAGGATGGATGCATGTGTGTTGTTTCAGATTTGACTCCAAATAATGAGAAGCCAGCTGAATTGATGTTGGCTACTAAGGGCAAGGAAGTGAAGCGAGTAACTTTCAAAAATCCATTTTCTGAATCTGAGAAAGCAAAACTGAAGGTGCCAAAGATTAATAAAGACATGCCATTGTGTGAAACAAAACAACAGCTGAGATGCCCACTCGGCTTATCAAATTGGCAAGATAGGAAGCTATATCGTCTTATAGTTGAGGAGTTGAAGAAAAGAAACATGGCGTGGGTTCCCAAAGGAAACCCTCAAGGCAAGAAAGATGTATGCGATCTTGTCATAAGAAGGGCAACAAGAGTGGAGAACAAAAAGAATAAAGCCAACAAGCGATCAGGCCAAAGAATTCAGTATCACTATCAAAATCTTCGGCCAGCACATCAAACATATTGTTCTAATTCACTATTAATGCCTATGCCATGGAATTCATCCTCAGGTATGATTAGTTACCCACCATGGTTTATTTTGATCCTTGGATGCATCATAATTCTATACATCATGAAAGGGTATTGCCAAATCATTATTCATTTCATTAGTTGCAATTTTGTTGCTAATCCAAAAGGCCGAATGATTGAAGTTCATAATCATATTTGTTCTTTTGTTTACTTCGGCTATACATATTTTGGTGGATGGATTATGCAGGCCCGTTGGGAAAATATATATGGACGATTTATTTTATCTCCCTCAGATCATCATCCAATCATGGATGATGTGGTGTTCTAACATCGTCCTTAGTGTTACTTGAGACTGAGACAAGGTAAGGCCGGATTGGAGACCATCATTTTGGACACTAATGAAAGATCTAGTGGGGCGAGAATTATTATTGGAGTTTTTCATGAAAACATTCATTGTATCCATCAATCGTCAAGATGAAAGTAGTTGTTCTCAATGCAAACTAGTTGAAGAAATTGTACCCAAGTGGTAACAAGCTTGGACATAAAATGGCCGATATATATTTATCGCCCATAGCACATATGGCCGATATAGAGTTATCGCCCTAAGACAACCAGTGGCCGATGGAGTGTTGACATCGTCCTTAGGCTAAAAGTGGAGCAAGTTATTTTCTAGCACGCAAGCTCTGCCAGAAAACAGGGGGGCATGTGTTGGCACTTATTTTGGTATTGTAGCTAATCAAGGCAAATGGTGAGATACACACACTCGGAAAGGTCCACTATGAGGAATATTAATCATCATCAAAGAGGCACCATATCAAGTCAAGCCATGATCAGGCTTAATAGCCGATTATGCTAGTGTTCAGAGAAGATTGGGAGACTAATATATGGAGGCTTCAATTATGACTCCTTTAAGATGACCTTAGATGAAAAGGTGTCGAAGATGAAAGTTGTGTGTCTCGTCGAAACAAGCAACTTTGATTTTTGAATCATCTTGATCCAAGGTAATATGCAAAAGTTAGAGCCAAAATACTTCCAGAGACCCAATTAGCACGGCCGGGGTCGCCGGACCACAGACTTTTCTCAGCTTTGGCGTGGACAAAAGGTAAAAGTTCGTCTGAAAACCGCTAGACAAACTTATCTGCTTACGACCAAGATTGAGTGGTCAAGATCCACTCGGATGAAAAAGTGATAAACATGAAAGTTCTTTGTTTCCTCGAGATGAACAACTATGCTTTTGGAGTCAACTTCTTTTGAGCAAGTATGTAGCCTCCAGATTCAAGATACGGCTGAATTGAGTTAAATTCGTTCGGTCTAAATCCGAGTTTGATACGAACATAAGGGGAAAGGTCCATGAAGATCAGATCATATGAAAAAGTGGCCAACGTCAAAATTGTTCATTTTTTCGAGACGCACAACTTTCCTTTTTACGACATCTTGATTCGAGCTTGTTTACTATCTCAAAAGTGGTCCAGAAGATACAGATAAGTTTTTGACCGAACAGTTATACAAATTTCGGGTTTGCCTGTTCGAGTTGGACTCCAACTAGGGTTTTGAACGTGAATCCAACCCTTTTTCTTGCACGGAAAGTCCAGCCGCTCCTTATATACACGAGGGGTGACGGCCGATTGAACCAACACAAATCCAACAAACATATCTACTACTTTTTCGTGTTCATCTACTTTTTATCCCTCTTCCTATCTTGCTTCTCGTTCTTCCGTGGTTCTTCATACCGGAGGGCTGCGAATTCACGAGGCTCTAAGGGCGGTCATTCCGACCTAGGGAAGCCCATAGCCTCCACGCCGCCCTGACGGGGTCCCTCCCGGGCAAGCGGGGTTTTGGGTCTTCAAAAGCGCCCAACAGACTGTCTTGCGTACCGCGCTTCCGGCGAGCCTCCCTTGGCGCGTGCTGCCGCGCATCACGCTCGGTGTCGAGGGTACAATGTGACGTGTTCGTGTGCGAACACAATACATTATGCAGAATACGTATTGTTGATTATAAATAATGTATATTTTATTGACACGGGTTAAGAATTTCATATTGATGAAAGACTTGGGCAAAACTGGAATATTTGACATCAATGTCTATATGGATAGTTTGAAGTGCTAATATAGTTGTTCCATACATACATATATGATATATTGAAAGGGTTCAATATGGAAACAACAAGAAAGGTTCTTGCTGCATGGAAATGATTGTATCAAGATTCAGGTGTTTCAATACTTGGTGAGTAAAGTCACATGAAGATTTTGATCGATTATAGCGTGATATGTACATATCCAGATATGTCCAATGCTCTAAATGTTATGAGCATATACCAGAATGATTCATATGATGATCATTGGACGAAAGTAAAGATATTTTTATGAGCTTTGGAAGAACTAAGAATAGTTGAAAATAGTTCATTGTAAAGTATTACATTGATAGTAGTTTGTCACAAGATACAAATTAAATTTATCTCAATTTAAACTATAGGTGGCACAATATTATGGAAAGGAAATTCCATGATGGATTTGGATGAGTTCCAAAGTTAAGACATTATGACGGATACTACAACAAAAGGCTAAGTATAAGACTACCATAGTAGCAGCAAAGGAGGGCATTTGTGTCAAGTAGTTTGTTATCAAACTAGGTGTGGTTCACTGTGGGATAATACTATGAAGATATATTGTACGATAATACTATCGACATGTTTTAACGCAAGATGAACTAAAGGTCTCACCAAAGGACAAAATTTATACAAAGCCATCTCATTAGAGAATGAGTGATGCGTAGAGATGCAAAGACATGCTAATACAAATGGACCTAAAAGTGACAAATCCGGATATTATGTTAACCACTAGCAAACGCGTATATTCAACACCTAGGTGTTGTATATACAAGTTTACAAACTAGATTATTGACTCTAGTGCAAGTGGGAGACTGAAGGGAATATGCCCGAGAGGCAATAATAAAGTGGTTATTATCTTATTCCATGTTTATGATAAATGTTTATTTTGCATGCTAATTGTATTAATTGGAAATGTTAATACATGTGTGTCTAATAAACAAAATACAAAGTTCCTAGTAATGCCTCTCATATAAACTAGCTCGTTGATTAACAAGATGATCAAGGTTTCCTAATCATGAACATTTATATGAAGTATAGCATTACTATCAAAGTCATTATGTTTATATTGCTATAACATCATACCAAGTAATCCTAGTCCTTAGACCATGAGATCATGTTAATCACTAACACTAGAAGAGTATCTTGATAACATCAAATGTCACACTGTAACAGGATGACTATAAAGATGGGTTCGGTGCTATGAAGGTTTTATGTAGAGGCTCATGGATCAAGAGTGGGATTTGTCCATCCCGATGACGGATAGATATACTCGGGGCCCTCTCGGTGATATCATATTGAAATAGCTTGCAAGCAAGTGATGTGATCACTAGAATGTTATATCACAGGAACGAGAAATGAGTGCATATCAGTAACAAGATCAAACTAGGTATTTGGATACCGATGATCGAATCTCGGAAATGTAATATATCACCAGAAAAAAGGATTTAGTTACAATGTTAAAGGTTCACACGATCACAAGAGTCATCGTTGAATATGTGGGAGGCTGTACGGGTCTCCAGGTCCCGCTGCTGATTATTGATCGGAGAGGGGTCTCGATCATGTCTACATTATTCGCGAACCGTAGGGTGACACACTTAAGGGATACCAGCACCATTTGGAGCAAATATATTTCAGATAAAGATTTAAAAAAGTGCTGGAATCATTTCGATGGAAACCGGAATTGTTTCGGGTGAAATTGCAGAAACTGGTTCTG
Organism: Avena sativa; assembly: GCA_916181665.1. Taxonomy (NCBI): domain Eukaryota; kingdom Viridiplantae; phylum Streptophyta; class Magnoliopsida; order Poales; family Poaceae; genus Avena; species Avena sativa. The sequence continues at coordinate 431,809,165 of OV702286.1, read as the reverse complement.
CATGTGATATTGAAATGTTGCAGAGGATTTTATGTGAATGTTTGTTAATTAAAATAATTAACAAAATTCTGATTAAATAAATAAAAGGAGTTTTATTTAATGAGAGATTGCATTAAATTTGGTGGAAATTTAATGAGATTTGAGTGGGATTTTGAGTGGAGGAAATGGAGAGCCATTTGTGTGAGTGGGAGGTCCACTCACATGAATGGAGGAAGAGGTGAGGGCACCCTCTTTGGCCGCCAGGCATGGCCCTTGGCTTCCCCCTCCTCCTATAAAAGGAGCCCCTCCTCTCACTTCTCACTCATACCTCCTCATGAAGGATCTCTCTCCCCCTCTAGTTATTCCCCATGGTCTCGGATTAGCGAGATACATGTTCCCGATGGCTTTATTTGGAAAGAAGTTGCTGCTTCCGCTGCTTTGCTAGAGCGAGGGATAGAGGTTATCGGGGTACCGGACGTGTGTGCGATCACGGATGCACCGCTGCTTTGCGGTGTTGGACTTGGTGGTGTCGGACATGCTCGAGCTAGATCTGATGGACGTGTTGGGGCTGGACCTGCTGGACTTCATCACGATCTTGACATCGGTAAGTGTACGACTACATCATTCACGAGTTCCATCTCGTTAACAAAGCTTTGTTGTCTTCGAGGATATGTTCTCTATGGATGTATATCCTCCTGTTGCTTGTATCTAATAGATAGATCTTCGCGTATAATAGTTCCCATCGTAGGAAATTTTTTGTTTTCTATGCTGCGAACCCAACACATGGTACATGCCCATGTTCCACCACCCCATCTACCTCACCACTAGACTGATGCCTCCCAGCTTTCTTGCTGTCCAAGATGGTCAGCCCACTCTCTAACTCTGGTCGTTCCCTTGCTAACCTGACCGAGAGAGAGAGAGAGAGTGGAGAAGAGAGGGAAAAGCAACCATGGTTGCTTTTTGCCAAAACCCCACCCGAGTGCAACCTGCCCTCCCTGTCCTTATCTACCCCAACCACCACCTCTAGTTTGATCTAGCTCGCTCGGGGATCTGCCTAGGAACCCCTCTGCCCTCCCCCATCTACCCTAATATCCTAGTCCCACGACCATAGCCGCACCTTCGGTGGTGCTTGTCCCCAGCGAAGAGGAGAGGGGGAGAGGAACCTGGATTGTTGAGGAAGACATGGAGCAACCCCAGGATGTCATCAGTACTTGGAGGCGAAGGTGAGGAGCACTAGATCCTACAGAACACGAGGAACTCGATGAGGAAACCCTAGATCCAGTTCGCAAGCTCCTTTGTAGAGCGCCGCCGCCCCGAGCCAGTTCTACACAACCAACCACCCCGTGGAATCTCCTAGACATCCCCGTTCACACTTTTGCTTCCTAGATCGCCGGCCCGCTTTGTCAAGAAGCCTGTGCACGCTGCCGCTCATTGATGTCCTGCTTGCGTGCATCATCTGCAACGTGTCCTAGGCCATGCCATGTGTGTTGCCGCATCCGCGTCGTTGCGCCGCATCGATCCATGCCCTTGCCAACTTCCTGAAGCCCTAGCTAGTCTCGCCACCGTGCATGTTATTGTCGCTGTCGGCGCCTCCCGTTTACGGTCATCGTTTCCGAGCGTCTGCAGTTTATCCCATGCCGCGGACCTACCATAGCAACTAACCGCAAACACCAAAGTGGCACCGTCCCACCGGGCTGTGCTGGAGGTCGCCAGTTCGAGACCCCCGCGTCTCTGAAATATTTTTGTGGCTACTATGTCCGTCAGTTAAACCGAGAATACGAACAATAGAAGGTTCAGAGATAGCCCTTGTACCAAATCTGTCTAGAACCTTTTATGAAAAGGTACCCGATGTTTTTGCTAATCCCAACCATGGCTTGCCCACGTGTCAGCTCCCCGCTAGCCGCGCGCGCTATGGCTCCGTGGACCCTGATCCTACTTGTCAGCGTCTATGGGTAAGTCAGACATGAGTAAGAAAAGTTGCTACCTATTTTCTAAATTCAAATAAATTCCAGAATATGAATATAAATCAAATTAATTCATAAATTTTAAAATAAATCAAATTTAGAAAAACTTATAAAAGGAAATATGAATGATTTTCAAATATGAATTAAAATCCCATTTCAAATTTGAATTAATTTGCATTTAATAATGTTTTTAAATTGATAATTCTATATAATACAAATAATATATGTTTTCTAATCAGAAAAATATTAGGAATATGAATTTGCTATTTAAAATAGTTTATGGGCAATTAAAAGTTTTTAATTAAGTAATTATTAAATGCTATTAATGTCTTTTTCTGAGGACGACTAGCGAGAGCGCGCTCTTCAGGAAGCGCACGTTTCGGCCACAGCGCGCACGTTTTCGGACGCTCGGCAGTGCGCGTATTTCCGGCCGCACAGCAGCCCGACACGTGGCGTGACCCGTGCGTATTTCCGGCCGCTCGGCAGCGCGTGTACTTCCGGCCGCATGGCAGCGCGTGTATTTTCGGCCACACGGCAGCCCGACACGTGGCTAGCTGCTCATGCAGTGCACGCGATGAAAGGCAGTTCCACGCAGTGCAATAAGGCAGTGCACGAGCGGTGTAACTCGTTTACTGTCGATCGAAAGCAGTGAAACGCAATACAACAAGGCAATACATGGATCGTCCACTCCAAGAACATCGCGCAGTATAAGCTTGACGTCTGGTTCTCACGCCTAATGGCGATAGTCGACCTAAAGCTGTACAATAAGATGAAATCAGTATAAGCTTTGATCTTACCCACTACACGTGAAGGATGGGGCATTTTTTCACCATTTCTTACATTGTTCCTATTCTCCCAGATGTGCCAGATGTGCCAGATTGCAACAGCGAGGATCATTGAGTGGAGGTCAGAGGCATTAGAGATCCAGTTCAAAATTCACTGTTGCATGCGGACAAAACTTTTTAGTTTCAAAGATACCTCAAAGGAGTTTTTTAGCTTTGCCCAGATCTTTTTAACATAATGGCAACGGAGAAAACAGTGTTCCACCGTCTCATCCTTGTTTCAAAATATGCATTCGTACCTTGTTGGAATTGAACGTTTGTGAAGTTGATCACCGGTAGGAAGGCAGTTTTGTGCAATTTTCCATAGTACTATCTTCATTTTATCTGGACACTGGATTCTCCAAAGATTCTTCTATAATTTCTCCATGACACCTTGTTCCGAAGATGATCCTTCACCATCTGAGCTTCGATTTATCCAGAACAGATGTGTCCTTGCAAGGTTGTAGCCCGACCTCACTGTATAGACTCCATTCTTGGTATATGGCCAGGAGGCAAAATCACCACACCCTTCAGAGCTTAGAGGGATTTTAAGAATTTTTTCCACAATGTCTTCGGCAAACAATTCTCTAACAGATTCTTCTTTCCATAAGGCACTGTTGGAGTCAATTAGAGAACTCACCATTCGGCTATTTTGCACAGGAACTAAGGTGCGTATTTTACCTCGTATTGTATCTGGCACCCAATTATCCTCGGTAATAGAAATCTGCTTCCCATCTCCTACTCTCCACAATAATCCTTTTTGTAGGAGTTCCTTCCCGTGCATGATGCTTCACCAAGTGTAGGATGCGGCTCTTGGACACTTAGAATTCCAGAAGTCCCCGTCAGGGAAATATCTCCCTTTCATTACACGATGACAAAGAGAGGAAGGCTCCAATAATAGTCGCTAACATTGTTTTGCATGCATTGCTTGGTTAAATATCTGCATGCCCATTCCACCGAGATATTTCAGAGAAGACAACCAATCCCATGATCTCCAATGTAATTTCTTTTTACCATCTTCCATACCCCACCAGAAGTTGGATATTGGTTTTCTCATCTTATCACAAATGTTAGCGGGGATTTGAAAGCAGCTCATCACGTACGTTGGAAGTGCCCGTGCTACTGATTTCAGGAATACTTCCTTGCCAGCCCTCGATAGGGGCCTATCGTTGTAGCCATTTAGCCTTTTCCATAGCCTGCTCGTGAGAAAACCAAAATTACTCGATGGAGAGCGTCCCACACAGGTTGGCATGCCTAGGTAAGTATCCTGAAGGGTTTCATCTTGCACACCCAGGTTAGTTTTGACGCGTTCTTTAAGCCCAATGTCACAACATGGGCCAAAATAGATTGAAGATTTATGTAAGTTGATTTTCTGACCTGTGCCTTCGCAATATATCCTCAAAACATCTTTAAGGGTATTAGTGCTTCTATCATCCCCTTTCACAAAGAACACACCATCATCTGCAAATAAGAGATGGGAAATGGGTGGTCCACTTCTACAATTACAAACACCTTTGAGTTCACCTGCCGTTTCTTTCTGTTGCAATAAACAAGATAAACCTTCAACACATAATAGGAATAAATATGGACTAATGGGATCACCTTGGTGAATGCCTCTAGTTGGAACGAAAGGTTCTGTTAATTCTCCATTAACTTTAACAGAACATTTAACCGAGGTGACACATCTCATAACAATTTCCACCCAAGAGGAAGCGAACCCCAATTTCAGCATAACACCTTTTAAATACTCCTATTCAACCCGGCCATAGGCTTTTGTCATGTCAATTTTAAGTGCGAAGAAAGGGGATTTGGCTTTTTGTTTCTTGATGGCGTGAAGGCACTCATAAGCAATCAACACATTATCCGTAATGAGTCTTTCAGGTACAAAAGTGTTTTGCTGTTCAGATATAATCTCTAATAAGAGTGGTTTTAGGCAATTTGCAAGCACCTTTGAAGCGATTTTATATACTACATTAAATAAGCTAATTGGCCTGAAATTAGTCAAGGATTCAGGGTTATTCACCTTTGGTATTAGAACAATTATGGAATCGCAGAAGCCCTCAGGAATATCAGAACCCATTAAGAAGCCCTTCACCGCTGAACATAGATCATGCTCCAACAAATCCCAGTGCCTTTGATAAAACATGGCTGGAAATCCATCTGGCCCTAGCCCTTTGTAGGTCCCATCTGGAATAGAGCATTTTTTATTTCTTCATTCGTGTATTCCCGAGCCAAAGCTTCATTCATTTCATTATCAACTTTTCTGGGAATTGCTCTTAGAACTTCATTCAGCAATGAACAATGCTCGGAAGAGAACAAGTCCACATAGAATTGATGGGCCATGTTTAACATTCCTTTCTGATCTTCACACTTGGATCCATCATGCCTCCTTAAGAATTTAATTTTGTTTGTTCTCCTTCTTGTTGACACCCTAGCGTGGAAAAATGTCGTGTTACGGTCCCCCGCTCTAAGCCACTCCACTCTAGAACGTTGGTGGGCCATTATCTCTTCCCTTGCAAATAGCTCACACAACCTTTTCTCAATTTATTTTTCCTCCCCGAAAGAGGTTGCCCCATTATTGTACCTTCTCAAAGTAGCAAGTTTCTTTTCAAGCTTCTTGATTTCTTTTTTCACTGAACCAAAGGAGCTTCTGCTCCAACGTTGGAGTATATTGGACATCCTTTTTAGAGTTGACCATGTATTATTGAGGGATGGAGGACCTTCTCTATGTGAACAACAAGATTCTTCAACTGTTTTTGAATAATCTGGAGCTCTCATCCATGCCGCCTCAAACTTGAAAGGTTGCTGAACTGGGCAACCAACAGTCTGATCGCCTCCCTTTTTTACCGTGATCAAGACAGCAAGGTGGTCAGATGAAGTTGTGATTATATTTTCCACAACACAACCATCATAGATCTGTAGGAAATCACCATTAGCTACAGCTCTATCCAGTCTCTATCCAGTCTGACCTTGACATTTCGATCGCCGTCTTGTCTATTTGTCCAAGTGTATTTAGGCCCCACAAAATCCATATCTACTAGACCACAGTCATCCAGGCAATCTCTAAAAAGTTCCATCTGGTTTTCATCTCTATCCATAGTTCCGAAGTGCTCGTCACCATGAAGTGCCTCATTGAAGTCACCTGCACAAATCCATGGACCATTCCAGGTGGTCCTAAGGAATCTCAATCTATCCCAGAATTGATGCCTCAACTCTTTTCTTGGTTCACCATATACTAATGTAGCCCGCCACTCGGGTCCTTCTTTTGATACAACAATGTCGATCAGTTGTGAAGAAAAAGCTCGAATGTCGACCTTCAGGGAGGAGGACCAAAACAAGGCCAAGCCACCACTCAAACCATTACTGCTAACTGCAAATGCACTAGAAAAACCAAAAGACCACATAAGGTTCCGAGCTCTGTTATCCCTCATCTTCGTCTCGGATAAGAAGACAAGGGAGGGACGGTGTCGTCTAACGAGCCATCTCAGCTCACCAACTGTCGCGTCCGTCCCTAGGCCGCAACAGTTCCATACAAGTAGAGTCATGGCGTATGGCGGGGCTAGACAGCTGCAACCTCCGCCCGATCCGCCGATCCTAGAAAGGTAATGGTGAGATCCTTCTTTTGCTTCTTAAAAGAATCATTGTGCTCTTCTTCATCCATCGGACACAAAGCTTGACATGTATCATTTGGTTTCAGGTTATTTCCGCCCAGTACAATGGCCTTGCTAATGTTGTTTGGCATCACCATCTCTCCTGTGTTTGTAGCTATAGCTTTGGGTCTGTAGACCTTGGTTTGCTTCCTCTTCTGCCCAGCAACACTCCTAGTAGTATCTTGTAAAGGAGAGAGATCCTTACTCACGATGCTCTCCTCCATGTTATCTTTCAGCTTCTGATTATGCATCTTTAGTTGCGTAGGAGAAGTGAACTCGTCTTGACTTTGTAATCCATCAGTATTTGGAGCCACGGACTTGGCTTTAGTAGAGAAGTGAGTGTCCCCTTTTTTGTCTTCATGGTGTGAGCTTCTGCCGCTTGACTGAGAACTTTGGACAGATTTGGGGGCTACGAAATTCCTCTTCTTTTCATCCTTGACACACAATTTGTTAGCGTTCCATGAAAGCTTACCCTCTGCATCCCTCTCAGCTGGTGTTGGGCATTCCATAGATGAGTGACCAAGCAGGCCACATGAGAAGCAATAATGTGGAAGCCTCTCATACACCACTTCGTAAGTGTCAAACTCTTTATACTTTTTGGAGTAAGCCGTGACACATCTTAGTAATGGTTTGGTAATATCAACAATTACTCTAACTCGTAGATAGTCTCCCCATGCTCTGCCTTGGCTATCAGTCTCAACACTCTCCACCTTCCCTAGTCTTGCTCCAAGCTGTTTTCCCCAACGCCTGTTCATCAATTCAAATCTTGGATTTTTGATTCTAGCCCAAACTGTCAGTTTATCAAAGCAAACATCCGATGGTCTCTGTCTCGCATCAAAATTGTTAATGAGAACAGCATGTTTTCCAACAGTCCATGGAGCTCCTGCTTTAATCCTATCTTTGTCCGCCTTAGTTGCAAATTCAACAATAAAAGTATTATCTCCAACAGATCTAAACTCCATGCCCTTAGGATTTTCCCAAGCTGGTCTTAGAGCTGACATAATCGTTTGAACATGGAGAATGGTTGGGGATAATACCTTTCCTATGATTGCCCACTCCAGGGACACCAAATCTTCATCATTTTCATCCTCTAGGATGACTGCAGTAGCCTCTTCAGATGTGAGATTGAGTTTTTCCATTAATTCCGCCATCTTTTCTTATGCTACAGTTGGGATATCCTCAGCCTCGACGCCCACGTTTTTCTCCTCTTCAGCCGCCTGCAATGGCAAACCTGGCCTGGGAACAATCTTTATGTCCATCCCTAGACCACCGCCTTCCAACGCCGCTGCCGACAGTGCGTAGTACACTGCCTGGACACCGTGTCGTGCATTGCAACCGAAGGCATCGTGTACTAGACCAAAAGGCAGTGCAACCTACGCATCAAAGACAGTACGATAAAAAAGTTCGTCAAAACATATAACAATGGATCTAATTTTGAAGATCTGGACGTGACTAGCACGACAGTGAAAACGGATATCGATTTAGACTCTGTTTGAAAGATATTGCAGTTTTCATGTTCAAATCTACAAAAAGAAAAAGAAAAAGGACCCGCGACCCTCTCCGCATCCACCACGTGTCGCACGGGACAAGGCTGGTATAATGCGTGAGGCACTCCGCGCCCGCCATGTGCAGACAGCAGCAGCGAAGCGGCGCAACCTCCCAGGAGTGCGCCCTTTTTCTAGCATTTTTGTCTTTTTCTTATTAAATCTATAAATTTTAAACCGTAATTCCGAATTCGACAAATAATATGTTTAAATAGATCAGCGCGACGAGCCCTTTCCAACTAAGCATTAAATGATATCAATTGAAGCATGTATCATGTAAATATTAAGTATAGAGCAAGGTTTATGGGAGCTAAACATGACTAAATAATTAATTAAAGTGTTTTATTTTAGTTCTTACACCTCACCATGGAGGGGTTCTCACAGTAATTGTGCATCATGGCATATGTCGTGGTATTGCCGACGAGTACGCCATGGAGGGGTTCTCACAGTGCGTGTTTAGAGATGTGGGGTAAGGCAAAGAGTTGTCGGGTACGAGGTAACACAGCTTACCCAGGTTCAAGTCTTACAACAGTGGTGGAACTCTCCTCCTTCTCTAAATCACTATAATGGTAATACGCCGAGTTACAGATATAGGTTCGTTGTGCGAGGTGTTGCACGTTGTACATAGCAATCTAAGAGGTTGTGCCCTAAAGGCTCCCATAGGTCTGGCTTATAAAGGCACCAGAACCTAGGGTTTATAGGGAACGGTCCTTGCCGGACAAGGTAAAGAGTCCTACACTAATACGAACTAGTCTTCCGTGTCTTGCAAGGCTCCGAGTATGCCTCTGACTCCTGCGTAGCCTTCCTTTATCCGGCATGGGCCTCCCTTATGGATCCGTCTAACTAGGCCGCCTAGCAGGCCATAGGCCTTGCTACCAACTATGGGCCACCCGGGTTAACCGGATTGGTGACATGCTATGAGGATACCCATTTAGCATATAGCCCCCAGAGGACATTGAAATCTTGCGCCGTCTTGCCCATTGGTCTTTGAATATCCTGTCTAAGTGATGTCGGCAATTCATCAAGCAATATCTCAAAGGTCTCCCAAAGAACCCTACAATCCTCTCTAGCTTCGCAATGTAGCCGAAGATTCCTTGAGTCTTCGTTTCCAGAGCCGGACATTCTCTGCCTTCGATGGAATCTTCAGATGTGACACTTTACTGCAACTGTCAGGAGGATGACGTAGGGTACAACCTATGCTACCTCGAAACACACAGAAAACATAGAATTAATTATCAGCTATTTTCACGCGCGCGAAATCCGAAACGGCGAAGCAGCAAAGACGGTGGATGTGGTGAAATTACCACGCATGTTCGCTTCCATGTCGGCAACGCTCCATCTGTTGGATCCCTTAGCACGAATCTTGATGCGGGGTCTATATATTTTCACCGCGGTCAGTTTGTTATCTTTTTACTCGCATTTGCTTTCTTGTCTTTGTCTTCCTCTAGTCGTGCGTCCGTTCGAGCTCCTCCTCGAAAACCCTAGCCAGAGCCCTCTTCTCCTTCTCCTACTCCCTCATAGCAATGGCCTCCAGCAGCTCCGTTCCTTCGATGGCGGCGACCCCCGCGGCTATTTCAGAGCCATCCTAGGGAGAAACGGTCTTGCTGAAGGGGGTGGTTGTCCCTGTCATCGCCGTGGTGGAGACCACCGGCGATGACCAAGAACGAGCGGCGCTAGAAGCTCCTGAAGAAGATAACGACTCTCACAAGGGGGTGTGGAGGGGCTCTGATCTCTCTGCCGAAGATCTGCAGGAACTGGTCACTAAGGGGTATCTCCGCGTGGGCAAGGAGTTGGTCTGGCGGGCGGCACTGGTCAGCGAGGTGGTTCCTTCTCCCCAAGCCGGAGAGAAGGTGTACGTCAACGCTCAGCTGGTACGAGGCATAAGCCAGCCAGTCTCCGACTTCTTCTTGGACATTCTCCGGCACTTCTGGGTACTTCCCCACAATCTCTCTCCCAACAGCATCTTAGTCCTCAACAACTTCGTAGCCTTGTGCCAAGGATTCCCAGGCATAAAACCTAGGTTAGATCTATTCGTGTACTTTTTTACCATCAAGAGAGAATCCATAGAGTCCAAAGACGAAATGCGTATTTGTGGAACCATTAGCTTCAAGATCCAGCCTAGCAAGCGCTTCCCCGACATCGTAGGGCATGAGTCATGCAAGAACTAGCAGCGCACATACTTCTATGGCCCAGATATTCCTCTGCCTGACCGCCTTGAGACTTATCCCAACTTCATCGATGGAGCCATCGCCAAGGTGCCCGCATGGCGGACCCCAGCCTCCCTTCCCTCCGACGACGAGGCCAACCACACCGTAAGGCGGATTAAATGGCTCGTAGACGGAGGTCTGACAGGCTTGGATCTGGACATGTGCTGGTTTGTTAGGCGGATCCAGCCTCTGTAGCATCGCGCCGAGTTGATGTGTAAGTACACTCAAGACAGGAGGGATCCCATGCGAATTTCGCGGGATAACTTCTCTATTGACTCCATCACACTCCGGCTTAAGGACATCATCAAGGTGAAAGATAGGAAGCGTGTCTTCAAGATCACCTATGACATGTTTGATTGCAACATGTTCCCAGAGGTAGCCTTTGTTTCCTTTGTTGCTCGTTATATACTCTAAAGGTTTTCCGACTTGAAGTTGTCAGTCTAACACTCCTCTATATCCCAGCTGGCGACCTTGGTGGTGGATCAGATGGCCACCCAGGTCTATGATCCCAAGCTGAAAGATATCCAAGTGTTGTCCGACGACGACACCCCAAGGATCAACTAGCTCCGGCAGCGCGAAAGCGGAAGAGCTCCACCTCTAACATTGCTGCCAAGGCCAAGAAGAAGAAGAGATCGGAGAGTGGAGTCCCCAAACAATCCACCTCCGCCTTAGAGGCGGAGAAGAAGAATAAATCCATCGGCATTCCCCTCACCAAGGCTCCTGCTGTGGAGTAAGTATTTTCATTCTCCGGCTTGTACTTTTCAGCTCATACCTTTTTTCAACTCTTGTACTTATACTTCATATGTTTCAGCAGGAAAGCCGGTGTTAGTTTGAAGCGATCCTCCAGAGATGCTGGAGGGTCAAAAAACATTCATGACATGCTGACTAGAGATGTGGCCGCCAAGCCCTCTCCCCTACTCCTACCGCCAAGCCTTCTGCAGGCCCCGCTAGGCCCTCGTCCCCCGTCATCCCTAAGATCTCCTCCATGGAGACAGATGTCAATCCAATCCTTGATATCTCAGGCTCTGTCAAGGCAGACGTTGCTCCCAGCGGCCAAGCGACACAGGAGATCACTTCCTCCATAGTGGCTGAAGCTCCGACTAAGGATGCCACTGAGAAAGGGAAGCAGGTGGTGGAAGAGGCGGATGCGGAAGCAACGGTTAAGGCGGGAGCCTCTGAGCCATCAACTGTTCTAAAGACGCAACAGGCGGCTACGACATCATTCATGCCTCCTGCTTCAACATCTCCATTGGCCGCGACTCCTCCCACATTATGCCTAGATGACCTCATTGCGCAGGCGGATGCCGTGTATAACAATGCCAGCATCATCCACACCGCATATGCCAATCTGGCCAACAATCTCAAGCTTATTGCCATTGTAAGTCTTTTGAACTTCACTTTGTTCATTTTGCATAGTATATCCCTCTATAGCCCCCGAGATCTTAGGCAGATAAACAAGGGTTATTGTCCTGAGTGCTCCAAAGAACCTTTAAGAGTAAAACTTGATAGTGTAGCCCCTGAGTGTCTAGGTGGAAACTTAGAATAATTTCGGCTAGATGCTCTAAGAGTAGCATACTTGTTGGTTAAAAACTTGTGTTGTAGCCCCCGAGTGTGTAGTTGAAACTATATAGATTCGACTAGATGCTCTAGTGAAACTAAGCATGCTTGTTTGTTTGCAGAATGAGAATAGGCGGAGGATCATGGCCAATGAGAGGTTTGCTGCTTTGCGAAAGGAGCTGGAGATTGAACAGGGTAAAACAACCTCCCTGAAGCAACAGATCAAAAATAGCCAGAGTCTGTTTCTTGTAACAGCTCCTTTCTTTTCCTCATGGAATTATTTCAGCCGTCTTCTCATAGTACTTTCTGATTTCCGTATTATAGAAGCCATTACCAAGGCCAAGAGCATCATCAAGCAATCCAAGCATATCCAGAAGCTCGATGATGAGAACAAAATTTTGAAGAAGGACCTGGTCAACGCGGTCAAGGGCCATGAGGCAGCGATGAAGGTGCTACAAGAGTTTGCTGACGCTGAGATGCAACGCCTGAAGGACGAAATTGCACAACTAAAGGAGCAGAACTAAGCTGCCAAAGAGCATAATGTGAGGAACCTTGAGGTGTACAAGACAGTCCAGAAGGAGCGAGATGTCTTGGCGGAGACATGCAAGCAAGCGGAGACGAGCATCTTTGGTAACCTTTCTCCATCTTGGTGAATTCTATACATTGGAGAACCATTTGATTTGTTTATACTCATGGTCTTTGTATCTTGTGCAAACCACAAATCACATTGGCTTAGCCAACTTGGGTAAAGGTGCTCCAGACCCCAAGGAATGCATGATTCTTGCCAGCAACTTCGTCAGCACCACCATTGCCTAGGCCAAGGAGATAGCCCAGCCTCTAGGGATTAACATCAAGGCGGCAGACTCAGCGGCCAAGTACGCAGAAATCCTGCGCCGAGCCCCCGAGAAGGTCAAGGACTGGAAGGCCTCCTACGCCTGGGCTGGTGCTAGGATGTCCCTGACTTTGGTCAAGGAACACTATGAAAACACCGACATCGACCTGATGACCTCTGACTTTCCCAAGCTGGATGAGGAAGGGAAGGAAATCGATAGCGATGGTATTTGGAATTCTCTCTCTGGATTCGACACAAGGATTAACATAATGGTTAATGTAGATGTCTTTGTGCCTGCCAAGATCCTTGATGAATACATGGCCTCTTCTGAGTCTAGCCCATCTCCCTCTGAGTTTGACGAGCTCTCCCGGCCTGGCTCTCCTGATGATGCCACCACGAAGCCCCCTAGAGCAGAGCCATGAAAAACAATGTATGTATTAAATGTATCTCTACGAAGTGTATGCGAAAAAAACTTATGTTTTGCTAAGGCGGAAAAGGTTGTACTCAAGTTTCCTACTACTTATGTGTTTCCTGCATGTGTATATTTTTTAAACAAGTGCTGACTTATCCATTATTCTAGTTCGTATGCTTGACCTTTCGTGAGACGGAAGACTCGCAGCACAAAACTATGCTCTCAGGTGATGATGCTTAATAGCACCGCCAAGAACCTAAGAGCAAAATCACCGGCTTTGAGTGCCGAGAAGTCACTACTCCAAAATCCACATAAAAACTTCAGAAAACGTGTAGACTAGAAAACTTAAGCTAACACCCGTAGGCGGAATTTTCACAAGTGCAAATGCAACCTTGCGCATAAAGGGGTTTATATGATCTAAAAATGAACAACTAAAGGAGGTAAAAGACTCACATAATATGAGTAAACCAAATGCTTTATTTTATTGATCATATAAGAAACTTATTACATAATGTAAATGTGCTAAGTGTAAAAAGGACGTAGATGTGCTATGTTCCATGGCCGATCTATCTTCGGGTAATCATCATCGGAGTCATGTTGCTTGCTCTTGCATTTTTTTGGCCTATCTTTCAACTCGCGAATATCGACGAGGTAATAGGAACCATTTAGCAAAGCTTTGCTTATGACGAATGGTCCTTCCTAAGGCGGGGATAGTTTGTGTGATTTCTCCTGCTTGAGTCTAAGCACCAGATCTCCTTCTTTACACGAGTGATGCTTTACATGGTGACTATGGTAGCCACACAGCTTCTGCTGGTAGACGGCGGATCTCTGGCATGCCAGCACATGCTCTTCTTCAAGTAGGTCCACAGATAGGCGTCTGAATTCTTCAGCATCATCCTCTTCGTAGGCAGTGACTCTTGGTGCATCGTGGATGATGTCAGATGGAAGGACAGCTTCTGCTCCATAAACCATGAAGAAAGGAGTCAAGTTGGTGGATCTGTTGGGTGTTGTTCGTAAACTCCACAAGACAGATGGTAATTCCTCCGCCCAGGCTCCAACTGCTCTATGTAGCGGTGCCTCTAAGCATGGCTTGATTCCGTGCAGAATTAGTCCATTGGCCCTTTTAACTTGCCCATTGGAGTGGGTGTGCCACATATGCTAGGTCAAGGCGGATGCCTTTTTCATGAAAGTACTCCTCAAATTCTCCGAGAGATAAATTTATGCCATTGTCAGTGATTATGCTGTGTAGGAGACCAAATCTCACCACTAGATCCCGGACAAATTTTTGGGATATTGCCCCATCAAGCTTTCTAATGGGTTTAGCTTCAATCTATTTTGTGAACTTATCCACTGCTACTAGAAAGTGTGTAAATCCACAGGGTGCTGTCTGCAAAGGTCCCACCATGTCCATCCCCCAAACTGCAAACGACCAAGTTATTGGTATTGTTTGCAATTCTTTAGCTGGAACACTTGGTTGTCTTGCATAGAACCAACCCAAGGCATGTTTGTACCAACTTGTCGGCATCCGCCATGGCAGTTAACCAGTAGAATCCTTGTCGGAAGGCCTTAGCCACCAACGATCGGGGAGCGGCGTGATGCCCGCAATCTCCGAGATGTATTTCCCTAAGTATTTCCATACCTTGCTACTGGGAGACGCATCGAAGGAAAACTCTCTTGGTATTTCTTTTGTATAGCTGGCCGTCAATGATGATGTAGCTTTTTGCTCTGTGTACTATTTGTCTGCTTTCGACTTTGTGAGTGGGCAAAGTTCCGTCTTGTAGATAGTCCATGAACGGTTCGTCCAAGCCAGAGAGGTCACTGTTACTGTATTAACGAAGGAATCCACTCTATCTGGGTTGTCGGGGTCTTCTCCCTTCACATATGGGGTCCGTAAATGCTCCAGGAAAACGCCTGGAGGAATTGGTCGACGAGCTGATCCAAGCTTTGATAGCAGATCTGCCGCCTCATTCTCCTCCCTTTTGACGTACTTGAATTTGTAGTCTCGAAGCACTTGGCTATTTCGTCTACTTCATCTCGATATGCCACTATCATAGGGTTCAGCGCATTCCAGGTGCCAGCTACTTGCTAGGCAACCAAGTTGGAATCTCCACAGCAAACTATGCGCTTGATGTCAATATCTTTAGCCACACGTAGTCCGTGAATGAGGGCCTCATACTCTGCCATGTTGTTGGTAGCATTGAAGTGAATTTGCAGGACATATTGCAACTTTTCTCATGTTGGTGATTGCAATAATACACTAGCCCCCGATCCGTTGAGTAGCTTTGATCCGTCAAAGTGCATGACCCAATATTCTGGCTCTGACACATGAGTGTCTTCTGGCAGTTCTGTCCAACACTACTGCAGGATAGGCCATCAGTGACAGGCTCAAAACGTCCATTAGTGACAGACAATGCGCCTGTCACTAATAACTAGTCACTGGTATGCCTGTCACTAGTATAAGTACCAGTGACAAGCGTTTACGGATGCCTGTCACTAGTATGTATGTATTAGTGACAGGCAAAAAAGATGCATGTCACTAGTCAGGATCAAACCCCGCAGCAATCTAGGATTTTTTAGTGACAAGCCCATTATTCTGCCTGTCACTGGTTCAAATTTCGGTAATAAAAAAATTAAATTCGTTTTCCATAAATATTCCGGATATAATAAGATGTTATAAAAAATTAAATGCATTTTCACTAATATTTGAGATATCACAATATAACTGACCATGACATAATTATTACACCGCCTAAACACATTCTTACAATCTCCACTTCAAAAACTAGGATTGCCAACACATGAAAACTCTAACTCTTACATCACGTAACCCCTAAACGGCCAAGAAACTTTGCCTACATTAAACAGGACCACCCAATCAATGTGCAAAAGACAAACAAGTAGCTAGACCGACATTGTAATACGTGGATCAAGCGTCACCTTCACCACAAAGTACGGGCTCCATCTCCTCCTGTCGAACATTCTACGGGTCTGAACAGCAAAAACCTGCAAGTTGTTGAAATTTATTAGGAAGAGTAAAAACAAGACAGAACACATAAGCACATGCACAAGATACTTAGGTTTCTAACTGAGTAAACAGACCTCCAAGGCTAATCAACATGTAAGACCACTATGCTACGGTACCAATCAGCAAAGGTCAATATCTATGCCGCAAACAGGATCCCAAGTTGCGGTCAGCAATAGTACTATTGTTAGAAAGTCCCTTTATTTTGTTTGGAACTCATGGCCTGCAAAAAATCAGGCAAAAGGAAAACATGATTTTGCATCAGCCCATTAGACCAACTAATCTCACCACTTTATCCACAGGTTAAAACAAGAAATTAGTAAAATGTATAAGTATTGCCATAACAACAGTAGATAGAGCACCTGAATGACTTCCATATGTCTTTGCTGATTACTGGTTGTAGGTATCTGTAACAATTTATATTCACCATTTCAAACAAAACTAGTTGCTCGAGAACAACTGTTTGAGTTAATTATAAGCCTAAGATATAATATACATAACTGAAGTAAACACAAAACATTCCATCTCTACATAAGTATGCACAGGTCATCATGATGTATTGAGTAATGATCAAGGACGCACATCAACCAATTCAGTACTTTCAGCAATGTCCAGCAGCTCTAGATTCAGCAATATCCAGGAGCAATTGAACAACAAAACCAATTAATAAAGGTCATGACTCTCCCAAAAATAACAGAGTACACTATGCCATCTTCCATATCTACTTTGATAACATGGAGAATTGGGAAAATGCAGTCCTGAAGGAACCACTTTTAAAATCATTAAGGCAACAATAAATAAACAACAACAGAAGATAACTCAGAAATACTAAAATGATCAGATATTAGATGAACCTGCTAAATGCTTAATCATCTTGCCAGAGAAGTCCTTGCTCACCAATAGCAGCATCTTTTCTGTTCATAATTGCAGAAAAACAGATCAGCTTGTTAACCAAAATAAAGATAGCAACATATTTTTAGTTCACAATTCGGATAGCAAGATTTAGCATATTTACAGTGAACCAAGTGTCTGAAAAAAGCATATCTAAAAAAATTGCCACAAGCAATCAGCTAAAATGAACTTAAAACTGAATAAAACGATTAGTCTCTTGTTGTAGATTTGCTTACATACAACGACCAAAATTTTATACTTGAAAAATAGATATTGAAGTACATCACCATGGTTAACGACGGGAGAAAGTTATGTTTTGACACCTAGAAACGAGATTTAGCTATAACAGTGACAAGTGTAAGCAACATATATAAGATTTCTACCTTAGAGAAATCAGTCTCCAGATTTGGAAATACTATATTATGTCATGATCCGACATGAAGAGAGATAAAAATTAAGCCCAGGTTGTAGCTATTTTTAGAACTACTTGAAGAAATTGTCAACGAGCTAAGTGCACTATAAGCTTTATAGTGCAGATATTCTTTTGAAAACAAAATCGTCATTGTAGTATGTGGACTGTTTGTACTCCTTTACAATGCAATTATTGGAGCCGATGAAAGTCCCATCTTTTGCAAATTCACGACTGATCTTGTTCCCTTATTATTGATAGGTTGAGTGTGAGGAGCTTGCTCGAAGGATAATCCGAGTATATATATTTCAACTGACATTGCCATGGAAGGTTAGCTATGCATATTGAAAGTATTTATCAATCATATCAACGATTACTTCTGAAGCATGATCATCTTAAACTTTTAGTGAATTTTTTGTACAATGATAAATGTGGAATATGAACCTGGGACACGTCGCCTGGCCGTGTAGGGAGAACCATCGCAGCGTCGGCGGGAGGAACAGTGTACGACGCCGGACATAAGTTGAAGGGTGGCGACGTCCTCGCTTCGAGCAGCGGCGTCCTCGTGTGGCGGCTTCCTCCCGTCGGGGGGAGGGCGGCACGGAGTGGGGTTGCAGGGAGGAGTCCTCGGGCGACGGCGTTGGGGATGCAGGGCCATGCGCTGGAGGCCTAGCGGCGTTGGAGGGGCGCAGCTTCCTCTCGTCGGGGGGACGGGCGGCGCGGCGTGGGATGCAGGGTGGCGTCTCCGCGCGGCGGAGTTAGGGATGCAGGGCCATGCGTTGGAGGGACGGCGGCTTCTTCCCGTCAGGGGGACGGGCGGCAAGGCAT
This sequence comes from Avena sativa, assembly GCA_916181665.1. Taxonomy (NCBI): domain Eukaryota; kingdom Viridiplantae; phylum Streptophyta; class Magnoliopsida; order Poales; family Poaceae; genus Avena; species Avena sativa. The sequence goes on along the minus strand of OV702286.1, from coordinate 431,791,049 downwards.
CGGAATGTAAGGCGGCATCCTCGGACGTCGGCATTGGGGATGCAGGTTGGAGGATCTGGCGGCATTGGAGGGGCAGAGAAATAAATCCTATGAGATCCGGTCTATATTCCTTGAAGGATAGACCCAACTCTATTCATAAGGCTAGGCCCATTTTTGTTGCCGCACTGTTTTATTTTCTCGTGCGTTGGTAAGCTTTTTTTCTTCTTGGCTGTTTCTTTCTCCAAAACGCTTTGGATCAAAACCAGTACTTTGCACTTTGTCTTTTCTGCTGCCAAAAATAATGCGTGCACAGCTAGATCGATTAGACTGAGAGACGTTCCTAGCTTTTTTTTTCAACAGACATAGCTTGTTCGTTGGGATTGATCAAGTACATATATCAATCAAGCAGTCGAAACACGAGAGGAAATAACCATGGAATCCAAATATGGATCGGCTCATGTTGACATCGTTGTAGGCGACGCAAGTCGGACATGTTGCACAAAGCGCCGTATAGAACCTCCCCTCCGCGTCGACATCGCGCGAAAGAGCTGGAGTGAGAGCGATCAAGCGGGTGAGCCTGCAAGCGAAGGAGGAGAGGGGGTGTGCGACTGGGTGGTTTGTCCAATAGAGGAGGCGCGTGGGTGGCACCGATATGGTTGGCACGGCCTGGGAAAAAAAGTTATCATTGTTACGGTGATAGTTCTTTAGAGATGCGCTTTCACTCAGCCTCCACGAAAGATACTAGTGATGAGCATATTTTAAGGCCGTCACTAATAATAGTGCTACCAATGACAGACATTTATATATACCTGTCGCTGAGTAATTTTTCCATTTAGCCGGTTTTCACTAATAATACTAGTGACAGTCACTTTTATAAGCTGTCACTAGTGTTTCGTACTAGCGACAGGCTTACCATTGCCTGTCGCTAGTAATACTTACTAGTGACTGGCATAATTTTGCCTGTCACTAACCACCTAGAGGTTATAAGCCTTTCTGCAGTAGTGCAATCTGCGAGAAAATCCACCAATGCTTTTGATTTGATAGCGTCACATCTCTTGTAGGTGATTTCAATGGCGGCAAGTTCAATGCCCCACTTTGCCACTCTCCCTGTAGCGTCGCCGTTGTTGATTATCTCGGATAGTGGAGCCTTGATCACTACTGTGGTAGGGTGCTCCTAGAAATAATTCCTTAGCTTGCGTGAAGCAAAAAAAACTGCATAAGCTATCTTTTGATAGTGCGGGTAACGCTGTTTGGATTCCGTCAAGACCTCGCTTACATAGTAAACAGGCCGCTGAACTCCATATTCGTGCGTTGGTTCCTTGCGCTCCACCACGATGACGATGCTGATTACTCGGTTGGTTGCCGCCATGTATATTAACATAGGCTCCCTTGACATCGGTGCTGCAAGTATTGGCGGGGAGGAGAGTATTCTCTTCAACTCCTGAAGTGCTGCGTCAGCCTCGTCCGTCCATGTGAATTTGTCCGCCTTCTTGAGCAACTTGTAGAGTGGCATAGCCTCCTCCCCAAGTCAGATGATGAACCGGCTTACTGCTCCTACGCAGCCCGTGAGCCTTTGTATGTCCTTCACGCATGTCGGACGTTTGATGTCGAGGATGGCCTTGATTTTCCCCGGGTTCACCTCGATTTCGCAATGCGAAATGATGAAACGCAACAGTTTGTCGGAAGGTACCCCGAAGACGCACTTCTTGGGGTTCAGCATCATGTTGTATTTCTGGAGATTGTCAAAGGTTTCCTACAAGTCAGCGATAAGATCATTTCATTTCTTTGGCATTACCGTGATGTCGTCCATGTAAGCGTGTACAGTGCGACCTATTTGGTCGTGTAGGCAATGTTGCATTGTCCGGTAGTAAGTAGCACTAGCTTTTTTCAACCCAAAGGCCACCATGACGTAGCAATACGTGTCGTAGGGTGTGGTGAACGAAGTGGTCAGTTGGTCCAACTTTCACACCCGGATCTAGTGGTAACCTGAGTAAGCATCGAGAAAACACAGAAGTTCCGAGCCAGCCGTCGAGTCAATGACTTGGTCATACGAGGCAAAGAAAATGGATCCTATAGACATGCTTTGTTCAAGCCTATGTAATCAACGCATATTCTTAATTCATTGGTTCCCTTTTTGGTGACAAGTATAGGATTTGCCACCCATCGGGTGTGAATAACTTCTCGGATAAAGCCAGCCTTAAGTAACCTAGCTATTTCTTTGCCTATAGCCCTTCGTCTTTCATCACCAAAGCATCATAGAGGTTGTTTCACCGGTTTGGCATTGGGATCAATATTCAAGTTGTGCTTGGCAAGTTCCCTAGGTACACCTTTCATGTCGGCAGGTTGCCAGGTGAATATGTCCCTATTCTCACGGAGGAACTTGACGAGCGCGCTTTCCTATTTGGGATCCAGGTCCGTGCCAATAGCAATGGTCTCGGAGAAGTCTCCTTCAACAAGCTCCACCTGCTTGGTCTTGATGGCGGCCTTGAATGCGGGTTCGGCAATAGTGATCTGCTTCTTCGAAGCTGGCATCTCCGAGTCATCGACTTGGTTATGGATATCCTTGAACTCCTCACCATAGAGAACTTCTTCGGTGAAGGCGGCCTCGCTGAGGTCGCAGTCTCGTGCCTTGGTGAAGCTTCCGTCAATGGTGATGACGCCATTTGATACGGGAATCTTGAGCTTGTTGTAGACAAACCATGACCTTGCGAGGAAGGAGTGGAAGATGTCGCGTCCAGAAATGATGTGGTACACGCTCTTGAAGGGGACCACTTCAAAGGTCATGCGTTATTGGCGGTAATCGTTAACATCACCAAAAGCGACCAGAAGGGATGCAACCCAGGGAAATTGCTTGTCGGTTAGGGACAACTCCATGGAACACGGTCTTGCTCTTTCTTAGCTGGGTCTCTGTTAAGTTCATCTTGTGCAGTGTATCCAGGTACATGATGTTGATGCTGCTTCCACTGTCCACGAGGCACTTGGTGAACTCTGCGCTGTCAATCAAAGGGTTGATGACCGTGGCATACTAGTTCTCTGTTGGGATAAGGTCTGGGCGATCCTTCCTATCCCAAGTAATTGGAATTTCCGACCACTTAATGTACTGGGGGACCAGAGGGAGGGTAGCCATCAGTATCCTCAGAGAGGTTTTCTGTGCCCGGACGGTGGGAATGCCAGGAAAGGTATGGTAACATGGAGCCTTCTTTTCGAAGGGATTTTTCCCTTTACCCTCTCCCTTATCGAAAGATTTGGGTTCCACGCCTTCATCCATATCACTTGACTCCTTGGACTCATCTTTCTTCTCCTTCCCTTTGTCCTTTCCACAAGGTCTGTTCTTCTGACTTCCCTTGTAGCCGGACTCAGGGTCTTCCTTGAGGTTGTTGACAAATTTGCATTGGCGGTTGGTGTGGGTGGCTTTGTCGTTTGCGTCTAGGTGGACGAAACACAGCATATCATGGTACTCTTAGTACGTTTGGGGAACGCGGGGCGCTGAGGGTGTAGGATCACTCCTCTGCTGGCCACTGCTAGATCCCCGACCATGTCCACACTGACCGCCTCCACCTATGCTAGTGAACGTTGCGGCGACCATGTTGGCTGCTTGTTGTTCTTTAGGCGGATTTTCCACTTGTTATTGTTGTTCTTCCTTGTCTGGGTAGGGATTGCTATTGCCGACAACGATCCGCGCGCGTCATTGTTAGCCGCGGTGAACTCGCTAGCCATGGCGATCATTGCGTTGAGGTTGAGCTCATTGTTGTCTTGCTTGCGCTTCAACGTATGCCGGAGCAAAGTTCCCTTTTCCAGACCGTCGATGAAGGTGGCCATAGCGGTCTGTTCGTGCACCCCTGCTAGGAATTTTTCATATCCAGCCAGCGAGAGAGGTAGGCACGAGAGGTTTCATCCTTTTCTTGCGCACACCACTGTAGGTCTCTGACAGTGCAGGGATGTTTGTACGTACCCTTGAAATTCTTGGTGAATGCTTCATGCATGTCCAACCAATTGCATATTGATTTCTCTGGCAAGTCGTCGATCCATTGCTGGGCGGTGCTGGTCCACATGAGTGGGAGGTACTTGACGATGAAACTGGGGTTTCCCCCTGCGATGTGAATCGCTTCGCTGTAATCCTGCAACCATGTTGTTGGCCTGGTGGTGCTGTCATAGGGCTTGATGGTCTTGTTTATTCGAAGGCCCTTGGGGTAGGTTGTGGCTCATATTACTAGTCCAAAACAACGTGGCCCAAGGTATGGGAGCTCCTGAGCTTCTTAGATCTTGTCCAACCGTGTACGTGCATCATACGACTCTGGTTTCTTCCCTTTTTCGTCATTTGGAGGGTAGTTGTGGCGCGATCTATGAGATCCACCGTGCCTTGCGCCATGATGGTTGCTAGGTGGCTAGGTGGCGGTGGGTTAGCCTTCTTGCTGTGTCCCTCCTGTGACTCTTCATGCCTGTCGTAGTTGCTTGTCGGACGTGGTGGCTCCTTGTGGGACCTGCTGCTATGTCCTTCAATGCCGCTGTAGTCTCTGGCATGCCAGGGCTGCTCGCCCTGGTCGCGTATAACAATGTCAGCCTAGGGACGCCTTGGTGGTGTCATATTCTTGTATGGTGGCGCGGTTGTGGTTCCTCATGACGCCGAGATGGTGGTGGAGGTGGCGACCAGCGAGGACGAGCCTTTTCTCCATGATCGGAGGATATGGGGATGGCGTCAGTCCTGTTGCATGCCTCTCTCCGTATTTGCTCTATGGAGCCTGTGTGGGATCCCTCGTCAAGGGGAGATTTTGACCTTCTGCGGCTGTTCAGGGTTGACTGGCAAAGCTCCGGGTTGGACTCAAGCCTCTGTGAGGCAACCTTTTCCTATTGCTTGCATGCCTTAGCGACGAGGTCGTGCACCTGAGCAACTTCTTCTGGTGACCTGTCCTGTTCCAGGAGGGTCTTGGCGATGGCGATGGCGATGTTGAGGGCGGGAGTTGGCATGACTTGCCTCCCTTCTGAATTTATGTATGGGGTGGCTTTTGTCGGCTCGGACCCATCATATCCCAACCTATGCCAAACGCTGGGATCTTCGACGACATGAGATGGCACTTTCTTTGCCTTTTGCTTCAACATAAATTGCTTGTACTCAGCCTCCATAGCTCTTGCCTCCTTGATGGATTGCTGCGCCTTGGCCATGTCTTCGTCCATCTTAGCGCCCTGCTCCGCAATGCATTTGGCCTCCGCTGGGATTACCGCACGCTTCTCATCAAGCTCCGTAATGCTCCAGATATGGGCGACGGTGATAGGCTCAACGAGGAGTGCGCCGTATATTGCCTTATCGGCAGGAGTAACCAATGGGTTGCCAGCTGCAGATATTGATGGTGGCATTGGTGGCTGATTTGACTATCTGGAAGTACTGGGGGCTGTGGTGAGTTCCTGCGCTGGTTGCAGGCGGATAACCGTAGGGGGCAAGGCCTTGGCCAGAGCCGGAGGCTCGGCGGCTTTCTTGGATGCTGCTTCTCTGGTAACCTCTGCATGGGCGGAGCTCTCTCGCGTTTCGGTTCCTGTCCCTCTTCTTCCATCACACTCCCAATGGCGACGAGCACCTGGTGGGAAGCATTGGTCTTTTCGACGTGCTCTTCCTTCTTGATCTCCTACTCGATCTCCCTCATAACAACATCGTATTCCTCTGAGTTAGTGTCCGACCCGCCGCCATCCATATTGATGTCGGCGTATAGCAAGTCGAGGATGGAGTCAGAGTTGGCTTCGGTGTTGTCGACGGCGAATGTTGAGGGTGATGGAAGCGGGTTGTTGTTGTTGTTTCCTACGGCTTCTAGCCCATGCATAGCTTGGGTGTTCTCCTCACACTACCAGAAAAAAGCTAATTCGTGGCGCACCTATTTTCCCCTTCCGTGACGCACTAGGGGTGCGCCACGACTTCTACGCTATGGCTAAAAAGTGCCCGTAGCGCACTGCCGGGTGTGCTACAGGAATCTCGACATAGTAGTGGCGCACAACACAGTGCGCTGCCACTGTTTTCCCTGTGGCGCATGACAAGTGCGTTGCTAGTATGTAGTTAGTAGTAGCGCACTGGCTGGTGCGCCACTAGGGTTATTCCTGTGGCGCATGACGTAGTGCGCTACTAGTAGCTGACCAGGTGCGCCACCAACGTGGTGCACCACTAACAACGTATATGTGCGCCACGGCTTAGCTTTTCAAAAAAAAATTACTCAATACAGATGATATTCAATACATATTATATACAATACAGCTGATATACACAGATATACAGTACAGAAATAAATAGATAGATATACAATACAGAAATAAATACACAGACAAGATAGAAACAAATACATATAGATAAGTCACATACATAAATACATAGTATAAGTTATATTATTTCGATCAAGTTACAAAGTAGCTAGTGATGACATGAATACATGTCTCAACCAAGTTAGAGCTCGCGGAAGCTCGCCTAGACATCTAAAGTAGGAACATGCATGACAGACAACCAAGGACAATAACCATCACCACGACGGAGGTATAGGTCTTCATCCGGTTCCTCGTCCTAACTCCCGCTAGATAGCGCGCGTATCTAGCTTCCGCCTCCGCCATAGTATTGTACCATTTGTAGCTATTGCCGCTGAAACGGTGCACTTGTCTCCGGCAGTCTTCCCAATCATTATAGACTCCAGGAACCCGTCCCTTGTACACGACGTACCACGTCATCTAAAAGTTGGCAATAATAATTAAATGATGGTGAAAAAACAAGTAAAAGTCGCATATAAAGATATACTTGTCAAATAAGGTAACAAAGTAAGCAAAAAATACCAAGTAGTAGCATGTACATGTCGACACACACAAGTACACGTGGGAATAAAGAACTACAACTAGACCAACACATCAAGACTTCTGGCTCGGCTCAGGGAATGGGAGGATGCCTTGTTTCGTCATGAACGCCCTATAGTCACCCTGCATGTTTAGGCGATCTACTACGTCACGGTTATTCGGGGGATTGCCTCCGTAGAAGACCCCCCTGAAGTCATGACATCACGGCTGATGATTGCCCCAAACTGTTGCTGGATGCGATACATCTCTTGTCTAATATCTGAATCATTGATCCTGGCCTTGACTTCGGCCTACCGTTTGAGATGATCTGGCAGCGTAGAATTCTGTTGCTCTAGTAGGAACACCCTCATGTGATGGAGTGCATAGTAGGCTTCCTTCTGACTGCCTACCGGCTGCTTCACGCAGGGAAATTCCGTCACATGGGTGAAGACGTGCCTGCCAAACTTGAGCTTCTTACGCATGAAAGTGGCGCCTTCCGCTGAGGCATAGCCGGTGAGAGCATCATCTAGAACTTCCTTGATCTTGTCGTAGTTTTTCTTCTTCTCTTGACTCCCCGAGTCGAAATACGTGGTTTGCGAATGTTTCGGCGACAAGCAGATGAGTGTGCAGTGTTGATCTCTGCGCAAAACAATTCAAATGGAATGTGTTGGAAAAAGAATGATGAAAATCTAATAAAGCATGTTATGGAGGCGAGTGAATAATGACTTACTCGGGAAAGAAAGGCACGAGAATGTATTCCTTTGTCTTGTTCGCCACCAAGATGCCTTGGAGGTACGAGGCCACGAATCGCCGTTCAATGGCGCTTCCCAAGCAGCCATCATGCATGTAGTAGGGGTCCACTATAGCGATGCCCGGGGTGTTCTCTCTACTGATCTGAATGGCCAGGCTGAGAGAAAATAGGCGTACCATGGAATAGTGCAGCGGATACAGGTGGAACATATTGAAGATGTCGTCAAACCGCAGGAAGAACAGATCCGCGGGGACATTATCAACGAAGCCCAAGCCTCGTGGCACCTTAACCACGAATACCGGGTGCGAGGGATCTTTCTCCGCAAGAAGGCGTCTCTCTATCGTCAGCACACCGTCATGCACACTCCTCATTTCTGAAGTGGCGAGCCTAAGCAATTTCTTAGTTAGCATGGGCTCACCCGCCACATGGATCCTCCACATAATACCCTTTGGTCTTGGTGGCCCGTCCTGAAACCTAATCGGATTCGCAGTTGACACCACCGGCTAGCTCGAGCTGCGAGATTTTCTATTCCTGGTCTTCTTGCCATTTGGGAAGTGGGTAGGCACCGCAATCTGAGCATCGATCGCCCTATGTAGTGTGTCAGGGCTTAGAACAAAGGGCCGGTTGGATGTATCCGTTGGCTCGGTGAAGGTGCAAGTTGGAGGTGTCTCCTGAGAACCAAAGATACGTTTGTTGCAAGTGGCTTTCTCTGCGGGGCCACCAGCTGGGTCTTCGTTTAGGTCGCCAGGGAAAATATTAGTGTTGATGAAATCATCGAAGTAATCTTTGTCATCCTCGTTCGGATCCTGCGCCATGGTCATGTCAATATGACCAGCCGAACAATCGTGTGGAGGTGACGGTGTGGGGGTCTTGCCATGGCTTGCCGCTGGCACGACAGACAGTGTTGTTGTCTGTGGGGTGATGGCCCCGACCGTCCCCAAATGAATCATGCTCTTTGGCCATAGCAGGAATAAGCCGAAGCAACTTTTGAGGACAGCCGGCTCTTCTTCATCCGCTCCTAGGGGTTGAATGGGAGGTTCCAGGTCATCGTAGCCCCTTAGTACCCGGATAATTTTAACCCTATGCACGCTATCTGGCATCGGCTTTGAGTGGAACGTGCGGTCCAAGGGTTGAATGATGGTACCCTTGGCAACATCCCTCAACTCGTTGTTCACGAAGCTTAAGAGAGTGCATGGAAAATTCGTCTGCGAACAACATGTATGGCATTAAAAAGATGCCATAAGAGTAATAAATGGCAAGGCGGTAAACTATTTGGTTTACCGTGATGGCGTCGAGCTCGGCTAATGTCGAGGCACCGCATACGACGATGGGTGTGCAAGAGACGGAGGGGCTGCTTGATGGCACGGTGCCGGCCGCCGATGTATTCTCCCTATCGGTTGCATTAAGCTCCGGCGCCGCGGTGATGGCAGGGGGAGTCACGAATGCTTCCGGCGCCGCCGTGCTAGCGGGCGGAGTCACCAATGCTTCCGGCGCCGCCGTGCTAGCGGGCGTAGTCACAAACACATAATTCACCGGGATCGTTGGCGCCGCATTGTTTGAGTGGCTACTGACCATGCTTGGAATCGGGCACGGCCCTTGTCGACCACCCGCACTCCAGTTCGCTATTGACTCCACCAAGGTAGGCAGGATGGAGGTGAGGTTGATTGCCAGGTTGTCTTGGACGATCTGCGGGATCCGCACCACTTGTTCCTTAAGTTCCTGAACCTCGCGGTTTTCCTCGTCGCTCCTTCCCTCCACACGCGTCCTCGGGGGTGGACCAAAATGATCCACCCAATTCTTAGCCCTGAAGCCGGCCAGACGGCCAGCCGACGATGGCTTCTTTGTAACCGACATGATTTTCTTGGCCCGGTTCATCGCCCGGTTAAAAGGGTTATCCCACCAGGTGGCCGCCGTCGACCCGTGGGATGAGGAACCATGGGATCCCTGACTAGCAATTTCCTCGTCCTGCAGAAGAAGTAACGTGAACCGTTTAGAAATTCGACTTGATCGATTATAATGTAATTGACTTGATCCGCGGTAATTAAATTACTTATCGCAAGAACCTCGAAGTCCTTCACCTTAGTTTCCACGGTGAGTTCTTTGGTTTTGGGGTCCACATGGTAACGAGCCCTGATGAAGTTTCGAAGATGCTTGTTTTCAAATTTCAAAAAGGGGTTAGGTATCCCCTTAGCTCTATACTCGTCGTCCTCCTTATCCCATTTGGGCTCCGCAGCTCTGTAACCACCAGATCCAAGATGGTGGTGACCTATATTCATCTCCTACAATTCCTTTCCCCACTTACTCGAGGCCTTGGCTGCTTCGGAGGTGCACTTGGCCTTGAACTCCTGGAATTGATCTTCGGTGATCTGCGGGTCAATCTTCTGGATCTCCTCGAGACTTTTCTCTTCTTTAAATATCTTCTTCTTTATCCGGGTTCTCCAGCTGGCCAGGGCGGTGCTCATCCTCGTGAGGGCGGATTTATTTACTTCATTCCCATGATAATCTGTGTTCCGATACTGAAGGGGGAACTTGTATCTTGCGTGAAGCTTCTCGAAGAGGAGTGTGCGCAAATGGCCATTATCTTTATGCCGGAGATTCTCGGTGTTGATCGAGATGGTGGTCCGGGTGATAGCCGCCACTTGCCCACCGTACCCTTTGACCACATGGGCGGGCGCCAAAGGAACCCTTTTTGGGCTCACTTCGGTAATTTCCTCTCTAACGGTGCCGACCGTGTTCGGGCGCCTTTCCTTCTTCTTCTTAGGTGGATTACTACCACTTGTTGTGCCCTCGCCGCCATCAGAGGTTTCATCATCCGCCGTTCCTTCGGCCGCTTCTTCTTCCTCCGCGTCTTCCATATCATCGGCGTTGCTCTCGGAAGGGTTGTATTCTTCATCACCCTCTGTCATTCTTTCTAGCTGCTCGACCTCCTCCCAGAATGACAAGGGTCTGTTTTGAGGTCTCACTTCTCCTTCAGCATTGATACGCTGAGAAGATCCAGCCTCGTCGTTGTCACACATGTTTGCACTAATAAAAGGCAAATAATGGTTAGTAAAGTGCGCGGAAAAATCCGGCATGACCATTGCTCATTTTTGTTAAACTAGGAGTGCCCGATTTCTGCCGAAACAGAAGTTAATCAACATTTCGGCGAAAATCGGGACTCATTTCATACAAGCACCTGCATACGAATACATCTTAGGAGTACTTTATTCAGGAACCTGACCATGAACAAAAAGATATTGACATATTATCTTTTCTTTCAACAAGAATCACTATAAATATGCACATTTAGAACAGACACAACTTCAAATAGAATTCAAAGTATGTATGAAGTGATAGTTTAATAAAATCGATAAAAAACTGGTTCATATAATAAACTCACATGTGCTCTAAGCAATGGTCATGAGCAAACAGACCTAGAAAGTAAGCAATGAGATTGCTAATTACCTTCGATACAGTTCATCACTCAAATTAATCAACCATTGCTAACACGACAACATCAAAACTAAGTCATAGACTTGTAGCCCCTAAAACAGATCAGGATTTTGTCCAAACACATGTGGTACATCCCAACATTTTATACATACTAGGTGGCAAATTATACAGTGGCATAGCGAAAAATCATACTAGGTGGCAAATTATATAATACTGCATTATATAATTTACTGAATGAATGAATGAATGACTGAACCCTAAATCATAATTTACTGAATTATACATCCCAACTTTACTGAATGAATGCCTGAACCCTAAATACTGATTATATAATACTGAATGACTGAACCCTAAACACTATCACTGATTAGGGTTGAAATTAGGGTCACCGAATGACTGAACCCTAAACACTATCACTGCATTATGTGTTCTAGGTCATGTGCTCGGAGGAGGAAACCCTAATTAGGGTTGAAATTTTCGGAATCTATCACTGAATCAAGCTAGGGTTCATGTGCTCGGAGGAGGAAACCCTAGAGACGGGAGAGAGGGATATAGGGGAGAGGGGACGCTCACCTCAAAGACGACGACGATGAAGAGCGTGCGGACGACGACGATGAAGAGCACGGACGAAGCTCCTCCACGGACGCGCGGCGGCCTCCTCTCCTCCTCCTTGGACGCGGCGGCCTCCTCTCCTCCTCCTTGGACGCGGTGGCCTCCTCTCCTCCTCCACGGACGCGCGGCGGCCACCTCTCCTCCTCCTCGGACACGGCGGCCTCCTCTCCTCCTCGGACGCGGTGGCCTCCTCTCCTCCTCCTCGGCAGGCAGCGGGCGAGCGGCGGAGGCGGCAGATCGAGCGGCGGAGGATAGATGGGAGATGTGAGCGAGATGGGAGATGGCAGATGACGACCGTGCGTAGCACAATAGACTTGTCACGACACTTAGCCGTAGAGCACCCTTACCTAGTGCGCTACATGTAACCGTAGCGCACTAGGTAAGGGTGCGCTACAGCTAAGTGTCATGACAAGTCAAACAAATAGCTGCCGCCCCGTTAGTTGACACTAGCACTTGCATATCCCACTGGTTCTGCCCTAGCTATTTACGCTCACAAACCTGGAGCACCCAGGTTCGAACCCTGGTGCCCCCATTTTTTGTTTTTATTTTAAAACTACTTTAAAATGTTAAAAAATATCCCAAAAATTATGTAAACTATATAAAAATATATGTTATATGTTTTATATGACAAAAATGGTACATATATATCATCAAAAGTGGTACAAAAGTGATTCAAAGTAGAAAGAAATTAAATAATAATGTGTCCATTAATAATATGCCATCCATATGCATCAATACAATCTTTTTGAGCTAGCGTTTTACAATCTTTTTTCCCTTCTTTGTTGCGGTTGAATAATTTAGCCCTGGCACTTTTATGTTTCTTCGCTCGAACGGGCTACCTTTTTTAGGTAAGGTTGTCCTTTTTCTTCTTGTGATGTATATTTTTTCATCGTAGTCGTCGTCATCTTCAATCTTTGGATCACCGTACTGGTCGAAGTCTTGCTCGTTGGCGACTCCATCCATTCCGATGATGTTTCTTTTTCCTCTCCTCATGACAACACAGCTAGGCTTTGTCGGGTCAGTAATAAAAAATCATTGGTCCACTTTGCTAGCCAGTACCCACGGTTCATTTTTCGCGGCGACGTGCGCACCGATGGCCTTGGATTTGGCTGCTTCGGGTATTAACATGGTTGTGAAATACCGGTCTTCTCTTTCGACGCTCTTGGCCCATCTGACACGGAACATCGGCACCTTTTCTCCATAGCAGTCGAGATCCCAGATCTCCTCGATCCTTCCGTAAAATCTTTCCTTCATGTTGTCATCGGTGTAGAATTCCGATGTTACGCCTGACTTCTGATAGTCACACTTGTTGTCCTTTTCCTCTGTGTAGAATGTGTAGCCGTTAATATCATACGCCTGATAGGTCACCAGGTTGTGCATGGGTCCCTGCGACAAGGTGAATATGATGTTTTCCTCCGCAGAATGCAATTGCGGGGGATTATCTAGGAGCGTCTGCCTAAACCAACGCGTGAAATCTGAGTTGTGCTCTTTGATTATTTCTCCCTGCGTCCTCTGTATGCCCCGGTCACTATACTTCTTCTCGATTGACCTTTTGTGCTTTTGTACCCAAGGATCGACCAGTTCTAAATGTTGTAGCACGACTAGGTTTGCTCTATCAAAGTCTGCGTGTCGATAATCGTAGAGTACGCGACGACCCTCTCGGTGACCCGATCCATCGAGCTTGCCAAGGTGCCTATTGATGGGAAGACCGACAGGGTTCTCGATGCCTAGATAATTCATGCAGAAAGAGATGCACTCTTCGGCCAGAAAGCCCTTGGCTATGCTTCCATCTGGACAGGACCTATTGCGAACGTATCCTTTGATGTGTCCGTTCATCCTTTCGAATGGCATCATGCTGCGGAGGAACATCAGCCCGAGTTGGATGATATCCTCCATGATATGGACCAGCAGATGCACCATAATGTCGAAGAATGCGGGCAGGAAGTAGATCTCGAGCTCGCATAGTATCACCACGATCTCCTCTTGTAGCCTCCCGAGCTGTTTCACGCCAATTGACTTTCGAGAGACGACGTCGAAAAACTTGCAGAGCCCAAACAATGTTTCTCGGACATGCTCGTCCATTATACCTCGTAGTGCAACCGGAAGTATCTGCGTCATTAGCACGGCACAGTCGTGAGACTTCATCCCACTAAACCTCTGCTTAGCCTCATCTAGGTACCTGCTTATCTTGCCAGCATAGCCGTAAGGAAATTTGACTCCTAGAAGGCACTTGAAAAACTGTTTGATCTCATCCTGGCTTAGTGTGAAGCACGAAGGGGGGCAGTAATATTCGTTCTTCTTGACCTTTTTACCCTTTCTACGACCTTGTTGTGTCGCCTCCGACTGATGATCATCGTCATCTTCCTGATCATCAGGAGTAGGGCGTCCTCCGTGAAGATCCTTCCGGATGTCCATGAATATCAAGTCATTCCTTGATTTAGGACCATCTTTCGTCCTATCTGGCATGTTGATTAGGGTGGCGACTAGACTCTCGCACACGTTCTTCGTGATATGCATGATGTCAAGGCTATGAGGTGTGCGGAGAAACTTCCAGTATGGCAACTCCTAGAAAACAGACCTTGTTTTCCATACCTTTATCAACGGCTTGTCTTGCTGCCTCTTTCGCTTCTTTCCCGGTTTAGGACACTCTTTCCAGTTTTTCAGCAATTCATCCACTTCTTCACTGCTCCTCTGCTCTGGGATTCCTCGGGTCTCGGATTTTCCATTGAACAGATCTCCACGTTTTCTCCATGCATCATTCTTTCCAAGCCATCTACGGTGCCCCATGAACACGGTTTTCGAAGACCCTGGATCTTTCTCTAGTGGAGATAGGTCGTGTTATCCATGCACCTAACGCATGCGTAGAATCCTTGGATAACCTGTCCCGAGAAATATCCGCAACCTGGATAGTCTTGCACCGTAGTGACCAACGCGGCTCTCATAGTGAAATAATCTTGTGCGACAGCGTCATACGTATTGGCTCCGGATTCCCATAACATGGCTAGCTCCTCTTTCAACAGCCTGAGATATAGATTGATGTCGGTACCAGGTTGTTTTGGCCCTTGAATTAGCATACTCATTTGTATGTACTTCTTTTTCATGCACAACCAGGGAGGGAGGTTGTACATCCATACAAACACGGGCCAAGTGTTGTGCGTGCTGCTCTGGCTACCAAACGGATTGAGTCCATCGGTGCTTGCACCTAGCCTGATGTTTCTCGAATCTCCACCGAATTCGGGGAATTCGAGGTCTAATGCTTTCCACTGGCTACCATCTGAAGGGTGTGTCAGCAGCTCGTCCTTTTCAGGGTCATCGTCATCTGTTGGCTTCTTTCTTTCCGCATGCTAGCGCATGAGATTTGCTTCCTTAGGGTCTGCGAAATAGCGTTGCAGACAAGGAGTGATAGGAAAGTACCATACCACTTTTCGAGGAGCTTTCTTCCCTTTCTTGTATCGACTAACGCCGCACACCGGGCATGTGGTTTTCTCCGTGTCCTCGCCCCGATAAATGATGCAATCGTTGATGCAGACGTGGTATCTAATGTGCGGTAGATCAAGAGGACACACAATTTTCTTGGCGTCCTCGATACTAGTTGGACACATGTTCCCCTCTGGGAGACGATCGTGCCAGAATGCCATCATATCGTCGAAGCTTGCGTCGGTCCATTTGTGTTTTGCCTTCATCTCCATAGCCTTGAGCATTACATTCAACCGAGTATCATCGGGCTTGCATCCTTCATACAATGGAGTAACCGCATCTTTCTCAAGTTGCGCAAGCTTGGCTTTCTCCCTAGCGGCAGCCCTAGCGTTACTCGTTTGCTTGAGAAGTAGTTCTTGAACATAAGGGTCCTGCACCCAGCCTGACGTTGTTCCATCGTCTGCTCCGGCATCTAGATCATCATCATCCTGGTCTACTTCCGCACCTTCACCATCTCTAGGAGACTCTTCTTCATCTCGCCCGTCCTTGCCGTGATCATGATCATGATCATGTTGCCCGCCTTCCTCATTTTCCGCCGCCCCATTTACGGCCTCATCGTCTTTGTCATCACTTATCCACCGAGTGTAGCCATCCATGAAACCATGGCGGAGCAGGTGCGCCTGCAGATTTCCGGAATCTGGGTCAATCAACCAATTGAGTTTGCATCTTCTGCATGGACGTCTTATCTCCGTCATGTTATTTCGTATCATTTCGGCCGTCGCGCATTTCAAAAATCTAGCCACAATGCCTTCGCTCATTATGCGGACCATGGTTGCCTGCGCGGTGTACAAGGTAGAATTAGAAGTTTATTACAACCACAGAACCAATGCATGCATGCAATGGTCGATGGAAAATTTTGGCATGACCTATCCTAAAATTAGGACCTTTGCGAAATGCCAAAGTCTTGCCAAAATGGAAATGAATCAACATTTTGGCAAAACAATGCCAATATATGAGAGAGCATACAATGCATGCTCTCCAAACACATGAGAGCATCGATCCTCTCCATAGATATGTGACCATATATCATCCATACACATAAACACATCCTCTTACATAGACAACTTACCAAGATGAGAGACCGAGAAGATCTCGAAGGAGAGGTAACAGACCGAGAGATGGTGGCCAGAAGGAGAGCTTTCCTATATTATATATGTAGCATCCAAGGTAAGTTTTACATGCTACAAATGGTGAAAGAGTGGAGAAATTGAGGTGGAAGGAGGAGGGGGGCGAGATCCAAGGAGGAAGAAGGAGGGGAAAGTGAAGTGTGAGATGGTGAGATCTAGTCAAATGTGCAAAGGTGTGTCTGCCAAAAAGAAGTAGCAGAACACACATCCATGGCGCACATGGGTGGGTGCGCCATAGGAGTAAAGAACATCCGTGGCGCACATACCGGCAGTGCGCCACAAACGTGTTTTCCAAGTTAACAGTACGGGTGGCCCGATCTTGCCTGTAGCGCACGGTGGCCGTGTGCGCCACGACTACCGGCCACACCTGTAGCGCACTTCACCGTGGTGCGCTATGGCTATGTGGTCTACGGCCGATAGGGGGATGGCCCACACACAGCCGTGGCGCACCATCCGCATGTGCGCCACGATTATGGTAGATAGCCGTAGGGCACCTGTGGCCAGTGCGCCACGCCTATTTTAGCCGTGGGGCACCACTAGCACGTGCGCCACAGATATGCGGATTACCTATAGCCATTTTCCTGGTAGTGTCAGCGTCCACATATTCGTTGATGATTGCGACCA
The DNA here is from genome assembly GCA_916181665.1 of Avena sativa. Lineage (NCBI taxonomy): Eukaryota > Viridiplantae > Streptophyta > Magnoliopsida > Poales > Poaceae > Avena > Avena sativa. Next base: position 431,774,252 of record OV702286.1, on the reverse strand, counting down.
TCTCACCAAGTGTGAGAGGACCCTCGGCCTTCTGCCTTCGGAGGGTATGCCGGAGGAGTGTTCTGGGTGTCAGCCCTTCCACAAAGGGCATGTTCATCTGCGGTACCAAAGTTGGCAGGCCAGCGCATGGCGGTACCTAAGTTGCCTGAAATTACCGCGTTTCGAAAAGTTGGGCCGCCAACTACTAAGAGGGGCCATTTCGAGGCAAACTCATCTCACCCCTGCCAAATACAAACATTCCGTTAAACCGTCCCGTGAAGTAGACGGTCGGGACCCACATGTCGGTTATCTCTCCGTGACGCGGGCGCCAACGCGGCAACCTCTTAGGCAAATCGAGCAGCTAAGTGGATTGGATGCGTTGACCAATTTCACAAATCCATTCCCAGCTTTCCCCTAGCATCGGCGGTGTCGGAATCCACCCTCCAGGCAGGACGATCCCTTCGGACATTTGACTTCTGGGGCCAAGTTGCTGCGCCTAGTCGCTGATACCGAGCTCCAATGGCGCATGCCGTAGCCGCCGTTGCAAGGCTCTAGCCCGCCTCCGCCGCCGACGAGCCGAGCAGCTCGGAGGATGGCAGATCCTACTATCAAGAAAGAAGAAGTTTTGTCTACAAGCGGGTGATCTACCCTTCTCTTTGCTATTCACACTAGTTACAACTGCTAGCTGGCTACTGAACCTCAAATTGTTTGTTAGCCCATCGCTGACAAACATATTTTGTCCACAGTTTTCTGTCAAGTGGGATCTGCGCGGACCCCCCCTTACCTGGTTACGGTAGTCCTCTATAGGTACGAATCTAAGGGCAACAGGTATGGACACCATTGTTTCATGATGGAAGAAGTGCCTACGCAGATCTGCACTATATCTGGTATGGTTGCTGCTCTGCGTAATCATGTTGAATTATGGTCGAAGTAGACTACAAAGTTCAGCTTCATGAATGAACGTGGCATCATGGTTCCTATAACATGTGACAGTCAGCTAATTGGGTTGATGAAAAGGTATGCTTCGGCTGCCATGTTTGAGCTGAAATGTGATGTACTGGATGTGGAAGCTGCTGCAACTGGGAGTCGCGCTTCTATTCTTGGACAGGATGGTTGCTCGAACCCAATTAGCTCCTGGTAAGCAAAAGTCTCTTGGGGTTCGCATGTTTGTGCTGAATTGTAATTTTGTTTTATTTACTCTGTAGATATTGGGCAGGTATGCAACAGTCTTGTTTCTTTGACAGAAAGCACCGCAAGGTTAGAAACATGACTGTCGGGTCAGTTATTTTGCTGCCCGAAGAAATTAAAAACGAGTGGAAAGATGTCATTTTGCTGCCCGAAGAAATTAAAAACGAGTGGAAAAATGATGTTGGACACGATTCTGGTGCCCATTGTCCCGGCGATGCAACGTACGTGAAGCTAAGAAAATTGGCACCAAGGAAGAGGAAGAAGGCGGGAAATGAAGAAGCCATTAGACGTGAAGTCTTGGCATCCAGGCTGCGGAAGAAGGCTGCTAGCAATGAAGATACATATTAATGTGTTGAACTTGAACCTATATATATAATTCTGTTAAATTCGGATCGCTCTGTGTGTGGCACGTTGCTAGGCGAAACAATCTACCCACGTTTTCTAAATAAAATGTACCATGACTTAGGGTTTGGAAACGCCCGAGTCAGTAGTTGAATCCGAAATTGTGATTGTGCCACTGCTATCTGAAAACAATGATCCACCGGTTCCACGATTGCTGAGGGACAGGAGGTCTCCAAATACGACGGAATGTAAGTGGCACATAAATAAATTATTTAAGCTACCACACTCCACGAAGCAGCAACTTATTTCAGATGCTGCACAACGACGTGGCAACATAAATAGCAATGTTCTCACCGATAATGCCCAGATGAGAAGGAAATGGGTACCACTTTCTGGCCTAATATTGAGCCCGTCTATCGCACCGCCTCTCTGCTCCTGCATCCCCTGCATCTGGCGAAGCTCCCGAATCTCCAGTAACCGGGTGTACGTGCTTTCACTTTATAAATTATGGTTGTGCCATTTGCATGCGGCACAATCCACGTAGATTACCTTTATACAAACCACCAGTGTCAGAATATACTAGTAGAAAAGGTGTCTTTCGTCCACGGTTACGTTCCCAATCCGGGACAGAGATCTAAATCGAGGCAGAAATTGATCTAAATCACAAATTCTTCCATAAATTAATGCAAGGTCAGAGCAATTTTTTCCTCCCTAGAATCCAGGACCAATAGTTCAGACCGCTAGGTTAACAAGTACAAATATTACAACTTAAAAAGGCACGGAGCTTAACCTAAATAGAACTAGTTATCACACATCTCCTTGATCTTCCTAATCTTGGCCCGATGCGCATCTTCCTACGAGAGCAAGGATCGAATTTTCTGCTCCTTCCTTTTAGCATCTTCCTTGCACAGCTTCAATTGTTTCTCTGCATTTTTCCTCATGCACTTGTCAATACTCGTAGTTGTGTACTGCAGGACTTTGGCATGGTGGAGATCGTTCCTTGCTTGAGTCAGTTCTTGCTCTGCTTTAGCCTTCAGGGCCAATCTCACGTCCCTCTCCTTCTCGACTTTGATAACCTTGTCTTGCACCCACCTGAGATCTCGCTTATGCTTGGTCGTGTCAACTGGTTCCCATAGCTTCATCTCAACACTGTCAAGAAGTGAGCTGAATACGGATTCTTTCAACTTGACAGTCATTTCCCATAGTTTGTCCAACGTTTTCTGCATCGATTTGGACCACTCTGGATCTACCCATTTGACAACACCGCAACTTCCGCCTTGCATCATTGCACGATGTCCTTAACACCGTAGAAACCTCCTGCCTGCATTTCGTCCTTCGAAGGCAACAAATTTAGTGGACACATATCCATGTTTACATACCAGAGGACTGTGTTCATCCTCTAAACCGTGATAGTCGGCTCGTCTGGTTAGCCTAACACATCATACGCGCATGAGTAAATATATTAGATCTAACTCAAAAAATAGATAACTGGCCACAGATGATAGAAATAGAGATGAGACGACTCACATCGAAATCACCGTCCCTGTCATCACGACGCGTTTCCTCGCCGTCTCCCCTTGAACCCATGGCGAGAGGGGTGGGGGTGGCTGCCGAAGAGGGGATTGGGATGGGGCGTCGTCGGCTAGCGGCTACGGCAGGATGGGAGTGAAGTGGGGAAAGTGGCTTCAAGGGGAAGGAAGAGAAGTATGGGGAAGAAGAGAAGTAATGGGGACGTGACACTGGGATGTGGCCCACTGAACTCGTGAGACGTGACACTCGAAACAGGGGAGCGCCCGGTGTTACCAGTTTGTCCAAAGCAAGCGTGGCCAATCATGCCGCAGAACAGACTACTCGCGGATCGCTCTCACGAAGACCATCCGAATCGTCCAAGCGCCCCAATCGAACGGTATGTAACAATCATCAAGCAAAACAACTGTGTTAGGACGTGCCTTCTAGAAGACTCGGTCTAACGGCTACCCATCACTACACCACAGCAGTGAATTCCCTACAAACAAGTTGGTTGGGAAAAGAGCTTTCAACAACTGAAAGTTGGTCGGGGATGACATTTGCCGACCAACCTTGTCTGTCACCAATAGTCCGGTCGACAAAGGTCTTTCCCGACCAACATTGTTTTGCCAACCGACTAATCGACGGAACCAGATAACTTTTCCCGACTGACATATGCTTTTCCTACCAACATTATTTTCCCGACAGACAATCTTTTGCCGACCAACAGTCTGATGGCATGCAGTCTACCGACCAACTCTTTGTAGGCCAATGATATACCTTTCCCAACCAATAGTCTGATGGCGTGGGTTTTACCAGCCAACTTTTTGTTCCCATTAGACAATCCAATGGCCTTTCTAACCGTTCCAATATATTTATACTTATATATCTCTAACTTATCACCATGCATATTCTCCCAATATGCACTACATCCATAAGAAACGCATGATGCCATATATTAAATCTTCACAAATACAACCATCTGTTCTCAGCTGAGTGTGCACTAAACATTTTGACTTTGTACAGAAGTGTGACATACATACATCTGACTTTGAGAAAAAATAATATCTACTAGGTGCATCTCCAACGACATAGAATCTCCTCAATTGCAACAAACATCTTGATGCGAACCTCTAGCTTCCTGATGCATGTCCTTCCTACAAAGTTATCAGCCATTACTTTTAGTTGATGAAACTAGCCACGTAACTATGAATTTGTTATCAATTAGTAGGCTCACGTAACAAAAAGTATGTCACATCACAATAGAATGTAGCATGATATATATTCATCTACTAATTTCAAATATTAGGTTGTCACAATAAAAGATATAGTATGGTATTCAGCCATTTAGGTCAAAGAAAGTTCCGCCTTTCACTGAAATAGTAGTACTATCTATTAAGAGAAGCATAATTAATACAGAGTACTAAATACAATGATTCCCTAACTAGGAAAATGGTGAGTTGCATTATCAGACCATGGGCCTAGTCTAGAGGGAGGAAATCAAACTCATTTAAATAGGTAAGCAGCGAATATCAGAGATGAGCCTAGTGCTCAATGCATTATCATGTGTCGCTAACTCGCTACGTGAAGTTTGCAGTTCAAGCAGTTAAATCCATCTTCCTTTTGCTTGGCCATGTGGCAGTTACCTGAAGTCCATGCTACAATACAACAAAGATATAACATTTAAGTACTTATTTAGGAAAGGAGCGGAACTAAAACTCAGCTATGCATGCCCATCTTTACAGGTTCAGAATCAATGTAACTCACAAGCACATAGTTTGTACCATTTTGGGATCTACAGTATCACAGTTGCAATTGTAGAACTAGTATCTTATATAGAGCATAGATTGGAATTATCTCTCGGAACAAATAGATTAAATTCTGAAAAAAATATGATATATAGGTACATGTGACCACTACACGTACTTTAATCGTTTGGCATAAATGTTATGCCCATCTGCTTGATTTGCCACTTCGTTATTCTGCTGCATCATGGACATGTGAGCTTCTCCATGTCCATGGTGATCTGCTGCTCCACGCCCAAATACCCCTGCTGGAACAAGTTCATTCGTCCATTATCTGCACCACAACAACCAAGCTTGACCTAATTAGCCTACTGAAATAAACCTAACCTTCGAAGTCTTGTTTCTGGACCATGGGCCTAGTGCTAAATAAATTGAAGATAAAGTAGTTGACAATTTAACTATGAGTAATCATTTTAAGGAACAGAGGCAAAGCTCGGACATGCATGAACAACTTTATTAATTGATATACTACTTTTAAGGAGCTATTTCAGAAAGAATGCACAATGATACAACAAATGGAAGTAGAGAACCAAAATGCACCACAGCTACTAGGAACATCACATGAATCCTAGTGGAAATAAGGGGAGAATTAGGCTACTACAATTACTTTGAATTTTTAAACCATGCACGAAAATTAACAATACTTAGCTGCTACAATATACCCTCATACTCTATGCATGACAAAAAATCTGTACGCACATGATCAAAGTACCAAAATTTGAAGTGGTTATAATTCATTATTTTTGTTTGGTCATCCTCAACATAAAAATACTCCAAAAGAACGCTATTAGCAGTTATTACAAGAAATGAGGGGCGAATCACAAGGCATCCTAAGCTATCATGTGAAGATAAAAAGTTATGTATGGTATAACTGCTGCCTGTATTAAAACTTGGCAAGGCAGAACAGTTACTAGTGTGTTAGTGTCGAAGCCTTGATGATATCATGCTAGTCTTCTCATTTTCCTTTAACAAGCACGTAGCAATAGCTTTTGTTCATCACCTCATAAACTAGGTCGTAATTCTTGCAGCACTAACCACTTTCAAGCACAATGGAGTTCGGTAGGATTCCTTATAGAATTCAGAAACACTTTCATGCTGTATAATTCTCCAGAACACATTAGACATTCCTCTGTATGCATCCTCTGAACTGGTTCGTTGAGCTTGCAGACTACACATATTTCGAATTATAGCTCAGACTTTTGTGTATGTATACACACTTGCACGTTACTGATTTCTTACCTTGTTATGGTAACTTGTAAAGGGGAGTCAAATGTTGCCCCAAAGCAGACACAACACTGTTGTATTAAAGGAACGGGATCTAAATTATCATAATAACAAGGAATCAAGAAATTGTAAAGAAAAAGGATGGAAAATGCCACCAATTCTAAACGAGAGCTTACCATGTCCTTTATGATATATTTCCTCGACACATCTTTCAAAGTGTCATATAGAGCAAGATCGGTCCAGGAAAATACCAATAAAAATGGAACGAGACCACTGCAGACCTTTGTGGTTCAGTAGATCCCTTCGTACTGCACAAAGATTAGGAACTTTATATTGGACAAAAATAGTTCAAAGGTACCAAGCTCCAGTTCCAACAAAAATGCATCGAAGGAGGTCATATCTAGTCTTAATCGGGAACATTAGATGGACATAAATAGATCAAAGAAGTCAGGAAGAACTCACCAGTGTGTGGGAAACGCGAGTGACGAGATGGACGGGAGCAGGGCGTCGCTGGGTGCCGCCGCTGCGTGCTAGTGAGCACACCGGTGAAACGCGCCGCCACCGGGAAGAACAAGCCGCCCGAAAAGAAGGCGCCGTAATCGGGAGCGCGCGACAGTAGCTGGCAAGGAAGTTCGCTGGGAGCACGTGGGGGCAGGTCGCATCCGGCAGGAGATCGCCGGGAGGACGTGTGCGGCGGAGTCAAGCGGAGTCGTATTTGGGGCAAGATAGGGTTTGCTCTGGCGGCTGGTAAGGGGGAATTTTGAAGAGCTTTTGGGTTTTACGCGGCGCTAAAAAAATTGGTAGCACGCGCGCTCAGCACCGAAGCGGTAAGTTTTGGATTTGGCTGCGCGCGCATATTTCGGCGGGTCTCAGCGATGAACAATCGGTCGGTATTGGGTTGCCGATCGACCGTTCGATCAAAATACGAGCACTGCCGACGAACCACTTGACTCTAGATGTTATAACACTATCGACCGATAATCTGTTGGTGTACACAAATTTTACCGACCAACTGTCTAATAAAAGTATTGCCTACCAATGGTTTGTTGGTTAAAATGACTTTTTCCAACCAACGTCACTTGGGAATTTGATGCTGTGGTGTAGTGCATGTAATGACACTAGGCGTGGTTCATGAAAAGAACAGACATGCAATGACATCGGTGGATCCATGCGTGGTTTATGGAAATAACAGACATGCAATGACTCTAGCTATGGTTAATGAAAAGAACACGCATGCAATAACACTGGGTGTGGTTCATGAAAAGAACAGACATGCAATGACACTAGTAGATCCGTATGTGGTTCATGAAAAGAACAGACATGCAATGACACTAGTGGATCCTTATGTGGTTTGTTTAGAGGAACAGACATGCAATGACTCTAGCCGTGGTTCATGAAAAGAACAGACATGCAATGACATCGGGTGTGGTTCATGAAAAGAACAGACATGCAATGACTTATATGGGCTGTTTAGAAGAAGACACATGCAATAACACTAGGTGTGGTTCATGAAAAGAACAGATAGGCAATTATACTGGTGGATCCTTATGTGATTTGTTTAGAAGAACATACATGCAATGACACTAGGTGTGGTTCATTAAAAGAACAGACACGCAATGACACTGGTGGATCCTTATGTGGTTTGTTTAGAGGAACATACATGCAATCACACTAGGTGGATCCATATGTGGTTTATGGAAGTAAAAGACATGCAATGACTCTAGCTGTGATTCATGAAAAGAACAGACATGCAATGACACTGCTGGATCCTTATGTGGTTCATGAAAAGAACAGACAGGCAATGACACTGGTGGATCCTTATGTGGTTTTTAGAAGAACACACATGCAATGACACTAGGTGTGGTTCATGAGAAGAACACACACGCAATGACACTGGTGGATCCTTATGTGGTTTGTTTAGAGGAACAAACATGCAATGACACCGGTGGATCCACATGTGGTTTATGGAAGTAAAAGACATGCAATGACACTAGTAGATCCTTATGTGGTTCATCAAAAGAACAGACATGCAGTGAAACTGGGTGTGGTTCATGAATAGAACAGACGTGCACTGACACTGGGTGTGGTTCATGAAAAGAACAGACATGCAATGACACTGGTGGGCCCATCCTTATGTGGTTCATGAGAAGAACAGACATGCAATAACACTGGTGGATCCTTATGTGGTTTGTTTAGAGGAACACACATGCAATGACACTAGGTGGATCCACATGTGGTTTATGGAAGTAAAAGACATGCAATGACACTAGGTGTGGTTCATGAAAAGAACAGACATGCAATGCCACTGTTAGATCCTTATGTGGTTCATGAAAAGAACAGACATGCAATGACACTGGTGGATCCTTATGTGGTTTCTTTAGAGGAACAGACATGCAATGACTCTAGCCGTGGTTCATGAAAAGAACAGACATGCAATGACACCGGGTGTGGTTCATGAAAAGAACAGACATGTAATGACTTATGTGGTTTGTTTAGAAGAACACACATGCAATGCCACTGGGTGTGGTTCATGAAAAGAACATATAGGCAATGACACTGGTGGATCCTTATGTGGTTTTTTTTAGAAGAACACGCATGCAATGACACTGGGTGCGATCATGAAAAGAACAGACACGCAATGACACTGGTGGATCCTTATGTGGTTTGTTTAGAGGAACAGACATGCAATAACACTAGGTGGATCCATATGTGGTTTATGGAAGTAAAAGACATGCAATGACTCTAGCTGTGGTTCATGAAAATAACAGACATGCAATGACACTGCTGGATCCTTATGTGGTTCATGAAAAGAACAGACAGTCAATGACACTGGTGGACCCTTATGTGGTTTGTTTAGAAGAACACACATGCAATGACACTGGGTGTGGTTCATGAGAAGAACACACACGCAATGACACTGGTGGATCCTTATGTGGTTTGTTTAGAAGAACACACATGCAGTGACACTGGGTGTGGTTCATGAGAAGAACACACATTCAATGACACTTGTGGATCCTTATGTGGTTTGTTTAGAGGATCAGACATGCAATGATACCGGTGGATCCACATGTGGTTTATGGAAGTAAAAGACATGCAATGACACTGGTAGATCCTTATGTGGTTCATCAAAAGAACAGACATGCAGTGAAACTGGGTGTGGTTCATGAATAGAACAGACATGCACTGACACTGGGTGTGGTTCATGAAAAGAACAGACATGCAATGACACTGGTGGGCCCATCCTTATGTGGTTCTTGAGAAGAACAGACATGCAATGACACTGGTGGATCCTTATGTGGTTTGTTTAGAGGAACACACATGCAATGACTCTAGCCGCGGTTCATGAAAAGAATAGACATGCAATGACACCGGGTGTGGTCATGAAAAGAACAGACATGCAATGACTTATGTGGTTTGTTTAGAAGAACACACATGCAATGACACTGGGTGTGGTTAATGAAAATAACATATAGGCAATGACACTGGTGGATCCTTATGTGGTTTGTTTAGAAGAACACGCATGCAATGACACTTGGTGTGGTTCATGAAAAGAACAGACACGCAATGACACTGGTGGATCCTTATGTGGTTTGTTTAGAAGAACAGACATGCAATAACACTAGGTGGATCCATATGTGGTTTATGGAAGTAAAAGACATGCAATGACTCTAGTCGTGGTTCATGAAAAGAACATACATGCAATGACTCTGCTGGATCCTTATGTAGTTCATGAAAAGAACAAACAGGCTATGACACTGGTGGATCCTTATGTGGTTTGTTTAGAAGAACACACATGCAATGACACTGGGTGTGGTTCATGAGAAGAACACACACGCAATGACACTTGTGGATCCTTATGTGGTTTGTTTAGAGGAACAAACATGCAATGATACCGGTGGATCCACATGTGGTTTATGGAAGTAAAAGACATGCAATGACACTGGTAGATCCTTATGTGGTTCATCAAAAGAACAGACATGCAGTGAAACTGGGTGTGGTTCATGAATAGAACGGACATGCACTGACACTGGGTGTGGTTCATGAAAAGAACAGACATGCAATGACAGTAGTGGGCCCATCCTTATGTGGTTTATGAGAAGAACAGACATGCAATGACACTGGTGGAACCTTATGTGGTTTGTTTAGAGGAACACACATGCAATGACACTAGGTGGATCCACATGTGGTTTATGGAAGTCAAAGACATGCAATGACACTGGGTGTGGTTCATGAAAAGAACAGACATGCAATGACACTGGTGGGCCCATCCTTATGTGGTTCTTGAGAAGAACAGACATGCAATGACACTGGTGGATCCTTATGTGGTTTGTTTAGAGGAAAAGACATGCAATGACTCTAGCCGTGGTTCATGAAAAGAACAGACAGGCAATGACACCGGTTGTGGTTCATGAAAAGAACAGACATGCAATGACTTATGTGGTTTGTTTAGAAGAACACACATGCAATGACACTGGGTGTGGTTCATGAAAACATAGATAGGCAATGACACTGGTGGATCCTTATGTGGTTTGTTTAGAAGAACACGCAAGCAATGACACTAGGTGCGGTTCATGAAAAGAATAGACACGCAATGACACTAGTGGATCCTTATGTGGTTTGTTTAGAGGAACATACATGCAATCACACTAGGTGGATCCATATGTGGTTTATGGAAGTAAAAGACATGCAATGACTCTAGCTATGGTTCATGAAAAGAACAGACATGCAATGACACTGGTGGATCCTTATGTGGTTCATGAAAAGAACAGACAAGCAATGACACTGGTGGATCCTTATGTGGTTTGTTTAGAAGAACACACATGCAGTGACACTGGGTGTGGTTCATGAGAAGAACACACATTCAATGACACTTGTGGATCCTTATGTGGTTTGTTTAGAGGATCAGACATGCAATGATACCGGTGGATCCACATGTGGTTTATGGAAGTAAAAGACATGCAATGACACTGGTAGATCCTTATGTGGTTCATCAAAAGAACAGACATGCAGTGAAACTGGGTGTGGTTCATGAATAGAACAGACATGCACTGACACTGGGTGTGGTTCATGAAAAGAACAGACATGCAATGACACTGGTGGGCCCATCCTTATGTGGTTCTTGAGAAGAACAGACATGCAATGACACTGGTGGATCCTTATGTGGTTTGTTTAGAGGAACACACATGCAATGACTCTAGCCGCGGTTCATGAAAAGAATAGACATGCAATGACACCGGGTGTGGTTCATGAAAAGAACAGACATGCAATGACTTATGTGGTTTGTTTATAAGAACACACATGCAATGACACTGGGTGTGGTTAATGAAAATAACATATAGGCAATGACACTGGTGGATCCTTATGTGGTTTGTTTAGAAGAACACGCATGCAATGACACTGGGTGTGGTTCATGAAAAGAACAGACACGCAATGACACTGGTGGATCCTTATGTGGTTTGTTTAGAAGAACAGACATGCAATGAGACCGGTGGATCCACATGTGGTTTATGGAAGTAAAAGACATGCAATGACACTGGTAGATCCTTATGTGGTTCATCAAAAGAACAGACATGCAGTGAAACTGGGTGTGGTTCATGAATAGAATAGACATGCACTGACACTGGGTGTGGTTCATGAAAAGAACAGACATGCAATAACACTGGTGGGCCCATCCTTATGTGGTTCATGAGAAGAACAGACATGCAATGACACAGGTGGATCCTTATGTGGTTTGTTTAGAGGAACACACATGCAATGACACCGGTGGCTCCACATGTGGTTTATGGAAGTAAAACACATGCAATGACACTGGGTGTGGTTCATGAAAAAAACAGACATGCAATGACACTGGTAGATCCTTATGTGGTTACTGAAAAGAACAGACATGCAATGACACTGGTGGATCCTTATGTGGTTTGTTTAGAGGAACATACATGCAATGACTCTAGCCGTGGTTCATGAAAAGAACAGAAATGCAATGACACCGGGTGTGGTTCATGAAAAGAACAGACATGCATTGACTTATGTGGTTTGTTTAGAAGAACACACATGCAATGGCACTGGTTGTGGTTCATGAAAAGAACAGATAGGCAATGACACTGGTGGATCCTTATGTGGTTTGTTTAGAAGAACACGCAAGCAATGACACTAGGTGTGGTTCATGAAAATAATAGACACGCAATGACACTGGTGGATCCTTATGGGGTTTGTTTAGAGGAACAGACATGCAATCACACTAGGTGGATCCATTTGTGGTTTATGGAAGTAAAAGACATGCAATGACTCTAGCTGTGGTTCATGAAAAGAACACACATGCAATGACACTGGTGGATCCTTATGTTGTTCATGAAAAGAACAGACAGGCAATGACACTAGTGGATCCTTATGTGGTTTGTTTAGAAGAACACACATGCAATGACACTGGGTGTGGTTCATGAGAAGAATACATACGCAATGACACTGGTGGATCCTTATGTGGTTTGTTTAGAGGAACAGACATGCAATGACACCGGTGGATCCACATGTGGTTTATGGAAGTAAAAGACATGCAATGACATTGGTAGATCCTTATGTGGTTCATGAAAAGAACAGGCATGCATTGAAACTGGGTGTGGTTCATGAATAGAACAGACATGCACTGATACTGGGTGTGGTTCATGAAAAGATCAAACATGCAATGACACTGGTGGGCCCATCCTTATGTGGTTCATGAGAAGAACAGACATGCAATGACACTGGTGGATCCTTATGTGGTTTGTTTAGAGGAACACACATGCAATGACACTAGGTGGATCCACATGTGGTTTATGGAAGTAAAAGACATGCAATGACACTGGGTGTGGTTCATGAAAAGAACAGACATGCAATGACACTGGTAGATCTTTATGTGGTTCATGAAAAGAACTGACATGCAATGACACTGGTGGATCCTTATGTGGTTTGTTTAGAGGAACATACATGCAATGACTCTAGCTGTGGTTCATGAAAAGAACAGACATGCAATGACACCGGGTGTGGTTCATGAAATGAACAGACATGCAATGACTTATGTGGTTTGTTTAGAAGAACACACATGCAATGGCACTGGGTGTGGTTCATGAAAAGAACAGATAGGCAATGACACTGGTGGATCCTTATGTGGTTTGTTTAGAAGAACACGCATGCAATGACACTGGGTGTGGTTCATGAAAAGAATAGACACGCAATGACACTGGTGGATCCTTATGTGGTTTGTTTAGAGGAACAGACATGCAATCACACTAGGTGGATCCATATGTGGCTTATGGAAGTAAAAGACATGCAATGACTCTAGCTGTGATTCATGAAAAGAACAGACATGCAATGACACTGCTGGATCCTGATGTGGTTCATGAAAAGAACAGACAGGAAATGACACTGGTGGCTCCTTATGTGGTTTGTTTAGAAGAACACACATGCACTGACACTTGGTGTGGTTCATGAGAAGAACACACACACAATGACACTAGTGGATCCTTATGTGGTTTGTTTAGAGGAACAGACATGCAATGACACCGGTGGATCCACATGTGGTTTATGGAAGTAAAAGACATGCAATGACACTGGTAGATCCTTATGTGGTTCAATAAAAGAACAGACATGTAGTAAAACTGGGTGTGGTTCATGAATAGAACAGACATGCACTGACACTGGGTGTGGTTCATGAAAAGAACAGACATGCAATGACACTGGTGGGCCCATCCTTATGTGGTTCATGAGAAGAACAGACATGCAATGACACTGGTGGATCCTTATGTGGTTTGTTTAGAGGAACACATATGCAATGACACCGGTGGATCCACATGTAGTTTATGGAAGTAAAAGACATGCAATGACACTGGGTGTGATTCATGAAAAGAGCAGACATGCAATGATACTGGTAGATCCTTATGTGGTTCATGAAAAGAACAGACATGCAATGACACTGGTGGATCCTTATGTGGTTTGTTTAGAGGAACATACATGCAATGACTCTAGCCGTGGTTCATGAAAAGAACAGACATGCAATGACACCGGGTGTGGTTCATGAAAAGAACGGACATGGAATGACTTATGTGGTTTGTTTAGAAGAACACACATGCAATGGCACTGAGTGTGGTTCATGAAAAGAACAGATAGGCAATGACACTGGTGGATCCTTATGTGGTTTGTTTAGTAGAACACACATGCAATGACACTGGGTGTGCTTCATGAGAAGAACACACACGCAATGACACTTGTGGATCCTTATGTGGTTTGTTTAGAGGAACAGACATGCAATGATACCGGTTGATCCACATGTGGTTTATGGAAGTAAAAGACATGCAATGACATTGGTAGATCCTTATGTGGGTCATGAAAAGAGCAGACATGCAGTGAAACTAGGTGTGGTTCATGAATAAAACATACATGCACTGACACTGGGTGTAGTTCATGAAAAGAACAGACATGCAATGACACTGGTGGGCCCATCCTTATGTGGTTCATGAGAAGAACAGACATGCAATGACACTGCTGGATCCTTATGTGGTTTGTTTAGAGGAACACACATGCAATGACACTAGGTAGATCCATATGTGGTTTATGGAAGTAAAAGACATGCAATGACACTGGGTGTGGTTCATGAAAAGAACAGACATGCAATGACAATGTTGGATCCTTATGTGGTTCATGAAAAGAACAGACAGTCAATGACACTGGTGGATCCTTATGTGGTTTGTTTAGAAGATCACACATGCAATGACACTGGGTGTGGTTCATGAGAAGAACACACACGCAATGACACCAGGTGTGGTTCATGAAAAGAACAGACATGCAATGACTTATGTGGTTTGTTTAGAAGAACACACATGCAATGGCACTGGGTGTGGTTCATGAAAAGAACAGATAGGCTATGACACTGGTGGATCCTTATGTGGTTTGTTTAGAAGAACACGCATGCAATGACACTGGGTGTGGTTCATGAAAAGAACAGGCACGCAATGACACTGGTGGATCCTTATGTGGTTTGTTTAGAGGAACAAACATGCAATCACACTAGGTGGATACATATGTGGTTTATGGAAGTAAAATACATACACTGACTCTAGCTATGGTTCATGAAAAGAACAGACATGCAATGAAACTGATGGATCCTTATGTGGTTTATGAAAAGAACAGACATACAATGACACTGGTAGATCCTTATGTGGTTTGTTTAGAAGAACACACATGCAATGACACTGGGTGTGGTTCATGAGAAGAACACACAAGCAATGACACTGGTGGATCCTTATGTGGTTTGTTTAGAGGAACAGACATGCAATGACACCGGTCGATCCACATGTGGTTTATGGAAGTAAAAGACATGCAATGACACTGGTAGATCCTTATGTGGTTCATAAAAAGAACAGACATGCAGTGAAACTGGGTGTGGTTCATGAATAGAACAGACATGCACTGACACTGGGTGTGGTTCATGAAAAGAACAGACATGCAATGACACTGGTGGGCCCATCCTTATGTGGTTCATGAGAAGAACAGACAAGCAATGACACTGGTGGATCCTTATGTGGTTTGTTTAGAGGAACACACATGCAATGACACTGGTGGATCCACATGTGGTTTATGGAAGTAAAAGACATGCAATGACACTAGGTGTGGTTCATGAAAAGAACAGACATGCAATGACACTAGTGGATCCGTATGTGGTTTGTTGAGAGCAACATACATGCAATGACTCTAGTCGTGGTTCAAGAAAAGAACAGACATGCAATGACACCGGGTGTGGTTCATGAAAAGAACAGACATGCAATGACTTATGTGGTTTGTTTAGAAGAACACACATGCAATGGCACTGGGTGTGGTTCATGAAAAGAACAGATAGGCAATGACACTGATGGAACCTTATGTGTTTTGTTTAGAAGAACACGCATGCAATGACACTGGGTGTGGTTCATGAAAAGAACAGACACGCAATGACACTGGTGGATCCTTATGTGGTTTGTTTAGAGGAACAGACATGCAATCACACTAGGTGGATCCATATGTGGTTTATGGAAGTAAAAGACATGCAATGACTCTAGCTGTGATTCATGAAAAGAACAGACATGCAATGACACTGGTGGATCCTTATGTGGTTCATGAAAAGAATAGACAGACAATGACACTGGTGGATCCTTATGTGGTTTGTTTAGAAGAACACACATGCAATGACATAGGGTGTGGTTCATGAGAAGAACACACACGCAATGACACTGGTGGATCCTTATGTGGTTTGTTTAGAGGAACAGACATGCAATGACACCGGTGGATCCACATGTGGTTTATGGAAGTAAAACACATGCAATGACACTGGTAGATCCTTATGTGGTTCATCAAAAGAACAGACATGCAGTGAAACTGGGTGTGGTTCATGAATAGAATAGACATGCACTGACACTGGGTGTGGTTCATGAAAAGAACAGACATGCAATGACACTGGTGGACCCATCCTTATGTGGTTCATGAGAAGAACAGATATGCAATTACACTGGTGGATCCTTATGTGGTTTGTTTAGAGGAACACACATGCAATGCCACTAGGTGGATCCACATGTGGTTTATGGAAGTAAAAGACATGCAATGACACTGGGTGTGGCTCATGAAAAGAACAGATGTGCAATGACACTGGTAGATCCTTATGTGGTTCATGAAAAGAACAGACATGCAATGACACTGGTGGATCCTTATGTGGTTTGTTTAGAGGAATAGACATGCAATGACTCTAGCCGTGGTTCATGAAAAGAACAGACATGCAATGACACCAGGTGTGGTTCATGAAAAGAACAGACATGCAATGACTTATGTGGTTTGTTTAGAAGAACACACATGCAATGGCACTGGGTGTGGTTCATGAAAAGAACAAATAGGCTATGACACTGGTGGATCCTTATGTGGTTTGTTTAGAAGAACACACATGCAATGACACTGGGTGTGGTTCATGAGAAGAACACACACGCAATGACACTGGTGGATCCTTATGTAGTTTGTTTAGAGGAACAGACATGCAATGACACCGGTCGATCCACATGTGGTTTATGGAAGTAAAAGTGATGCAATGACACTGGTAGATCCTTATGTGGTTCATGAAAAGAACAGACATGCAGTAAAACTGGGTGTGGTTCATGAATAGAACAGACATGCACTAACACTGGGTGTGGTTCATGAAAAGAACAGACATGCAATGACACTGGTGGGCCCGTCCTTATGTGGTTCATGAGAAGAACAGACAAGCAATGACACTGGTGGATCCTTATGTGGTTTGTTTAGAGGAACACACATGCAATGACACCGGTGGATCCACATGTGGTTTATGTAAGTAAAAGACATGCAATGACACTTGGTGTGGTTCATGAAAAGATTAGACATGAAATGACACTAGTGGATCCTTATGTGGTTTGTTTAGAGCAACATACATGCAATGACTCTAGCCGTGGTTCATGAAAAGAACAGACATGCAATGACACCGGGTGTGGTTCATGAAAAGAATAGACATGCAATGACTTATGTGGTTTGTTTAGAAGAACACACATGCAATGGCACTGGGTGTGGTTCATGAAAAGAACAGATAGGCAATGACACTGGTGGATCCTTATGTGGTTTGTTTAGAAGAACACGCATGCAATGACGCTGGGTGTGGTTCATGAAAAGAACAGACACGCAATGACACTGGTGGATCCTTATGTGTTTTGTTTAGAGGAACAGACATGGAATCACACTAGGTGGATCCATATGTGGTTTATGGAAGTAAAAGACATGCAATGACTCTAGCTGTGATTCATGAAAAGAACAGACATGCAATGACACTGGTGGATCCTTATGTGGTTCATGAAAAGAATAGACAGGCAATGACACTGGTGGATCCTTATGTGGTTTGTTTAGAAGAACACACATGCAATGACATTGGGTGTGGTTCATGAGAAGAACACACACGCAATGACACTGGTGGATCCTTATGTGGTTTGTTTAGAGGAACAGACATGCAATGACACCGGTGGATCCACATGTGGTTTATGGAAGTAAAACACATGCAATGACACTGGTAGATCCTTATGTGGTTCATCAAAAGAACAGACATGCAGTGAAACTGGGTGTGGTTCATGAATAGAACAGACATGCACTGACACTGGGTGTGGTTCATGAAAAGAACAGACATGCAATGACACTGGTGGACCCATCCTTATGTGGTTCATGAGAAGAACAGACATGCAATGACACTAGTGGATCCTTATGTGATTTGTTTAGAGGAACACACATGCAATGCCACTAGGTGGATCCACATGTGGTTTATGGAAGTAAAAGACATGCAGTGACACTGGGTGTGGTTCATGAAAAGAACAGACATGCAATGACACTGGTCGATCCTTATGTGGTTTGTTTAGAGGAACAGACATGCAATGACTGTAGCCGTGGTTCATGAAAAGAACAGACATGCAATGACACCAGGTGTGGTTCATGAAAAGAACAGACATGCAATGACTTATGTGGTTTGTTTAGAATAACACACATGCAATGGCACTGGGTGTCGTTCATGAAAAGAACAAATAGGCTATGACACTGGTGGATCCTTATGTGGTTTGTTTAGAAGAACACACATGCAATGACACTGGGTGTGGTTCATGAAAAGAACAGACACGCAATGCCACTGGTGGATCCTTATGTGGTTTATTTAGAGGAACAAACATGCAATCACACTAGGTGGATACATATGTGGTTTATGGAAGTAAAAGACATGAAATGACTCTAGCTGTGGTTCATGAAAAGAACAGACATGCAATGACACTGCTGGATCCTTATGTGGTTCATGAAAAGAACAGACATGCAATGACACTGGTGGATCCTTATGTGGTTTGTTTAGAAAAACACACATGCAATGACAATGGGTGTGGTTCATGAGAAGAACACACACGCAATGACACTGGTGGATCCTTATGTGGTTTGTTTAGAGGAACAGACATGCAATGACACCGGTCGATCCACATGTGGTTTATGGAAGTAAAAGACATGCAATGACACTGGTAGATCCTTATGTGGTTTATGAAAAGAACAGACATGCAGTGAAACTGGGTGTGGTTCATGAATAGAACAAACATGCACTGACACTGGGTGTGGTTCATGAAAAGAACAGACATGAAGTGAAACTGGGTGTGGTTCATGAATAGAACAAACATGCACTGACACTGGGTGTGGTTCATGAAAAGAACAGACATGCAATGACACTGGTGGGCCCATCCTTATGTGGTTCATGAGAAGAACAGACAAGCAATGACACAGGTGGATCCTTATGTGGTTTGTTTAGAGGAACACACATGCAATGACACCGGTGGATCCACATGTGGTTTATGGAAGTAAAAGACATGCAATGACACTGGGTGTGGTTCATGAAAAGAACAGACATGCAATGACACTGGTAGATCCTTATGTGGTTCATGAAAAGATTAGACATGCAATGACACTAGTGGATCCTTATGTGGTTTGTTTAGAGGAACATACATGCAATGACTCTAGCCGTGGTTCATGAAAAGAACAGACATGCATTGACACCGGGTGTGGTTCATGAAAAGAACAGACATGCAATGACTTATGTGGTTTGTTTAGAAGAACACACATGCAATGGCACTGGGTGTGGTTGATGAAAAGAACAGATAGGCAATGACACTGGTGGATCCTTATGTGGTTTGTTTAGAAGAACACGTATGCAATGACACTGGGTGTGGTTCATGAAAAGAACAAACAGGCAATGACACTAGTGGATCCTTATGTGGTTTGTTTAGAGGAACAGACATGCAATCACACTAGGTGGATCCATATGTGGTTTATGGAAGTAAAAGACATGCAATGACTCTAGCTGTGATTCATGAGAAGAACAGACATGCAATGACACTGGTGGATCCTTATGTGGTTCATGAAAAGAACAGACAGGCAATGACACTGGTGGATCCTTATGTGGTTTGTTTAGAAGAACACAGATGCAATGAAATTGGGTGTGGTTCATGAGAAGAACAGACGCGCAATGACACTGGTGGATCCTTATGTGGTTTGTTTAGAGGAACAGACATGCAATGACACCGGTGGATCCACATGTGGTTTATGGAAGTAAAAGACATGCAATGACACTAGTAGATCCTTACGTGGTTCATCAAAATAATAGACATGCAGTGAAACTGGATGTGGTTCATGAATAGAACAGACATGCACTAACACTGGGTGTGGTTCATGAAAAGAACAGACATGGAATGACAGTGGTGGACCCATCCATCTGTGGTTCATGATAAGAACAGACATGCAATGACACTGGTGGATCCTTATGTGGTTTGTTTAGAGGAACACACATGCAATGACACCGGTGGATCCACATGTGGTATATGGAAGTAAAAGACATGCAATGACACTGGGTGTGGTTCATGAAAAGAACAGACATGCAATGACACTGGTGGATCCTTATGTGGTTTGTTTAGAGGAACATACATGCAACGACTCTAGCCGTGGTTCATGAAAAGAACAGGCATGCAATGACACCAGGTGTGGTTCATGAAAAGAACAGACATGCAATAACTTATGTGGTTTGTTTAGAAGAACACACATGCAATGGCACTGGGTGTGGTTCATGAAAAGAACAGATAGGCAATGACACCGGTGGATCCTTATGTGGTTTGTTTAGAAGAACACGCATGCAATGCCACTGGGTGTGGTTCATGAAAAGAACAGACACACAATGACACTGGTGGATCCTTATGTGGTTTGTTTAGAGGAACATACATGCAATCACACTAGGTGGATCCATATGTGGTTTATGGAACTAAAAGACATGTAATGACTCTAGCTGTGGTTCATGAAAAGAACAGACATGCAATGACACTGTGGATCCTTATGTGGTTCATGAAAAGAACAGACAAGCAATGACACTGGTGGATCCTTATGTGTTTTGTTTAGAAGAACACACATGCAATGACACTGGGTGTGGTTTATGAGAATAACACACACGCAATGACATTGGTGGATCCTTATGTGGTTTGTTTAGAGGAACAAACATGCAATAACACCGGTGGATCCACATGTGGTTTATGGAAGTAAAAGACATGCAATGATACTGGTAGATCCTTATGTGGTTCATGAAAAGAACAGACATGCAGTGAAACTGGGTGTGGTTCATGAATAGAACAGACATGCACTGACACTGGGTGTGGTTCATGAAAAGAACAAACATGCAGTGAAACTGGGTGTGGTTCATGAATAGAACAGACATGCACTGACACTGGGTGTGGTTCATGAAAAGAACAGACATGCAATGACACTGGTGGGCCCATCCTTATGTGGTTCATGAGAAGAACAGACAAGCAATGACACTTGTGGATCCTTATGTGGTTTGTTTAGAGGAACACATGCAATGACACCGGTGGATCCACATGTGGTTTATGGAAGTAAAAGACATGCAATGACACTGGGTGTGGTTCATGAAAAGAACAGACATGCAATGACACTGGTAGATCCTTATGTGGTTCATGAAAAGAACAGACATGCAATGACACTAGTGGATCCTTATGTGGTTTGTTTAGAGGAACATACATGCAATGACTCTAGCCGTGGTTCATGAAAAGAACAGACATGCAATGACACCGGGTGTGGTTCATGAAAAGAACAGACATGCAATGACTTATGTGGTTTGTTTAGAAGAACACACATGCAATGGCACTGGGTGTGGTTCATGAAAAGAACAGATAGGCAATGACACTGGTGGATCCTTATGTGGTTTGTTTAGAAGAACACACATGCAATGACACTGGGTGTGGTTCATGAAAAGAACAGACATGCAATAACACCGGTGGATCCACATGTGGTTTATGGAAGTAAAAGACATGCAATGATACTGGTAGATCCTTATGTGGTTCATGAAAAGAACAGACATGCAGTGAAACTGGGTGTGGTTCATGAATAGAACAGACATGCACTGACACTGGGTGTGGTTCATGAAAAGAACAAACATGAAGTGAAACTGGGTGTGGTTCATGAATAGAACAGACATGCACTGACACTGGGTGTGGTTCATGAAAAGAACAGACATGCAATGACACTGGTGGGCCCATCCTTATGTGGTTCATGAGAAGAACAGACAAGCAATGACACTTGTGGATCCTTATGTGGTTTGTTTAGAGGAACACACATGCAATGACACCGGTGGATGCACATGTGGTTTATGGAAGTAAAAGACATGCAATGACACTGGGTGTGGTTCATGAAAAGAACAGACATGCAATGACACTGGTAGATCCTTATGTGGTTCATGAGAAGAACAGACATGCAATGACACTAGTGGATCCTTATGTGGTTTGTTTAGAGGAACATACATGCAATGACTCTAGCCGTGGTTCATGAAAAGAACAGACATGCAATGACTTATGTGGTTTGTTTAGAAGAACACACATGCAATGGCACTGGGTGTGGTTGATGAAAAGAACAGACAGGCAATGACACTGGTGGATCCTTATGTGGTTTGTTTAGAAGAACACAGATGCAATGAAATTGGGTGTGGTTCATGAGAAGAACAGACGCGCAATGACACTGGTGGATCCTTATGTGGTTTGTTTAGAGGAACAGACATGCAATGACACCGGTGGATCCACATGTGGTTTATGGAAGTAAAAGCCATGCAATGACACTAGTAGATCCTTACGTGGTTCATCAAAATAACAGACATGCAGTGAAACTGGATGTGGTTCATGAATAGAACAGACATGCACTGACACTGGGTGTGGTTCATGAAAAGAACAGATATGGAATGACAGTGGTGGACCAATCCATCTGTGGTTCATGATAAGAACAGACATGCAATGACACTGGTGGATCCTTATGTGGTTTGTTTAGAGGAACACACATGCAATGACACCGGTGGATCCACATGTGGCATATGGAAGTAAAAGACATGCAATGACACTGGGTGTGGTTCATGAAAAGAACAGACGTGCAATGACACTGGTGGATCCTTATGTGGTTTGTTTAGAGGAACATACATGCAATGACTCTAGCCGTGGTTCATGAAAAGAACAGACATGCAATGACACCAGGTGTGGTTCATGAAAATAACAGACATGCAATAACTTATGTGGTTTGTTTAGAAGAACACACATGCAATGGCACTGGGTGTGGTTCATGAAAAGAACAGATAGGCAATGACACCGGTGGATCCTTATGTGGTTTGTTTAGAAGAACACGCATGCAATGCCACTGGGTGTGGTTCATGAAAAGAACATACACACAATGACACTGGTGGATCCTTATGTGGTTTGTTTAGAGGAACATACATGCAATCACACTAGGTGGATCCATATGTGGTTTATGGAACTAAAAGACATGTAATGACTCTAGCTGTGGTTCATGAAAAGAACAGACATGCAATGACACAGTGGATCCTTATGTGGTTCATGAAAAGAACAGACAAGCAATGACACTCGTGGATCCTTATGTGGTTTGTTTAGAAGAACACACATGCAATGACACTGGGTGTGGTTTATGAGAATAACACACACGCAATGACATTGGTGGATCCTTATGTGGTTTGTTTAGAGGAACAAACATGCAATAACACCGGTGGATCCACATGTGGTTTATGGAAGTAAAAGACATGCAATGATACTGGTAGATCCTTATGTGGTTCATGAAAAGAACAGACATGCAGTGAAACTGGGTGTGGTTCATGAATAGAACAGACATGCACTGACACTGGGTGTGGTTCATGAAAAGAACAAACATGCAGTGAGACTGGGTGTGGTTCATGAATAGAACAGACATGCACTGACACTGGGTGTGGTTCATGAAAAGAACAGACATGCAATGACACTGGTGGGCCCATCCTTATGTGGTTCATGAGAAGAACAGACAAGCAATGACACTTGTGGATCCTTATGTGGTTTGTTTAGAGGAACACATGCAATGACACCGGTGGATCCACATGTGGTTTATGGAAGTAAAAGACATGCAATGACACTGGGTGTGGTTCATGAAAAGAACAGACATGCAATGACACTGGTAGATCCTTATGTGGTTCATGAAAAGAACAGACATGCAATGACACTAGTGGATCCTTATGTGGTTTGTTTAGAGGAACATACATGCAATGACTCTAGCCGTGGTTCATGAAAAGAACAGACATGCAATGACACCGGGTGTGGTTCATGAAAATAACAGACATGCAATGACTTATGTGGTTTGTTTAGAAGAACACACATGCAATGGCACTGGGTGTGGTTCATGAAAAGAACAGATAGGCAATGACACTGGTGGATCCTTATGTGGTTTGTTTAGAAGAACACACATGCAATGACACTGGGTGTGGTTCATGAAAAGAACAGACATGCAATAACACCGGTGGATCCACATGTGGTTTATGGAAGTAAAAGACATGCAATGATACTGGTAGATCCTTATGTGGTTCATGAAAAGAACAGACATGCAGTGAAACTGGGTGTGGTTCATGAATAGAACAGACATGCACTGACACTAGGTGTGGTTCATGAAAAGAACAAACATGAAGTGAAACTGGGTGTGGTTCATGAATAGAACAGACATGCACTGACACTGGGTGTGGTTCATGAAAAGAACAGACATGGAATGACACTGGTGGGCCCATCCTTATGTGGTTCATGAGAAGAACAGACAAGCAATGACACTTGTGGATCCTTATGTGGTTTGTTTAGAGGAACACACATGCAATGACACCGGTGGATCCACATGTGGTTTATGGAAGTAAAAGACATGCAATGACACTGGGTGTGGTTCATGAAAAGAACAGACATGCAATGACACTGGTAGATCCTTATGTGGTTCATGAGAAGAACAGACATGCAATGACACTAGTGGATCCTTATGTGGTTTGTTTAGAGGAACATACATGCAATGACTCTAGCCGTGGTTCATGAAAAGAACAGACATGCAATGACTTATGTGGTTTGTTTAGAAGAACACACATGCAATGTCACTGGGTGTGGTTGATGAAAAGAACAGATAGGCAATGACACTGGTGGATCCTTATGTGGTTTGTTTAGAAGAACACGCATGCAATGACACTGGGTGTGGTTCATGAAAAGAATAGACACACAATGACACTGGTGGATCCTTATGTGGTTTGTTTAGAGGAACAGACATGCAATCACACTAGGTGGATCCATATGTGGTTTATGGAAGTAAAAGACATGCAATGACTCTAGCTGTGATTCATGAAAAGAACAGACATGCAATGACACTGCTGGATCCTTATGTGGTTCATGAAAAGAATAGCCAGGCAATGACACTGGTGGATCCTTATGTGGTTTTTTAGAAGAACACACATGCAATGACACTAGGTGTGGTTCATGAGAAGAACACACACGCAATGACACTGGTGGATCCTTATGTGGTTTGTTTAGAGGAACAAACATGCAATGACACCGGTGGATCCACATGTGGTTTATGGAAGTAAAAGACATGCAATGACACTAGTAGATCCTTATGTGGTTCATCAAAAGAACAGACATGCAGTGAAACTGGGTGTGGTTCATGAATAGAACTGACATGCACTGACACTGGGTGTGGTTCATGAAAAGAACAGACATGCAATGACACTGGTGGACCAATCCTTATGTGGTTCATGATAAGAACAGACATGCAATGACACTGGTGGATCCTTATGTGGTTTGTTTAGAGGAACACACATGCAATGACATCGGTGGATCCACATGTGGTATATGGAAGTAAAAGACATGCAATGACACTGGGTGCGGTTCATGAAAAGAACAGACATGCAATAACACTGGTAGATCCTTATGTGGTTCATGAAAAGAACAGACATGCAATGACACTGGTGGATCCTTATGTGGTTTGTTTAGAGGAACATACATGCAATGAATCTAGCCGTGGTTCATGAAAAGAACAGACATGCAATGACACCGGTTGTGGTTCATGAAAAGAACAGACATGCAATGACTTATGTGGTTTGTTTAGAAGAACACACATGCAATGGCACTGGGTGTGGTTCATGAACAGAACAGATAGGCAATGACACCGGTGGATCCTTATGTGGTTTGTTTAGAAGAACACGCATGCAATGCCACTGGGTGTGGTTCATGAAAAGAACATACACACAATGACACTGGTGGATCCTTATGTGGTTTGTTTAGAGGAACATACATGCAATCACACTAGGTGGATCCATATGTGGTTTATGGAACTAAAAGACATGTAATGACTCTAGCTGTGGTTCATGAAAAGAACAGACATGCAATGACACTGTGGATCCTTATGTGGTTCATGAAAAGAACAAACAGGCAATGACACTGGTGGATCCTTATGTGGTTTGTTTAGAAGAACACACATGCAATGACACTGGGTGTGGTTTATGAGAATAACACACACGCAATGACATTGGTGGATCCTTATGTGGTTTGTTTAGAGGAACAAACATGCAATAACACCGGTGGATCCACATGTGGTTTATGGAAGTAAAAGACATGCAATGATACTGGTAGATCCTTATGTGGTTCATGAAAAGAACAGACATGCAGTGAAACTGGGTGTGGTTCATGAATAGAACAGACATGCACTGACACTGGGTGTGGTTCATGAAAAGAACAAACATGCAGTGAAACTGGGTGTGGTTCATGAATAGAACAGACATGCACTGACACTGGGTGTGGTTCATGAAAAGAACAGACATGCAATGACACTGGTGGGCCCATCCTTATGTGGTTCATGAGAAGAACAGACAAGCAATGACACTTGTGGATCCTTATGTGGTTTGTTTAGAGGAACACATGCAATGACACCGGTGGATCCACATGTGGTTTATGGAAGTAAAAGACATGCAATGACACTGGGTGTGGTTCATGAAAAGAACAGACATGCAATGACACTGGTAGATCCTTATGTGGTTCATGAAAAGAACAGACATGCAATGACACTAGTGGATCCTTATGTGGTTTGTTTAGAGGAACATACATGCAATGACTCTAGCCGTGGTTCATGAAAAGAACAGACATGCAATGACACCGGGTGTGGTTCATGAAAAGAACAGACATGCAATGACTTATGTGGTTTATTTAGAAGAACACACATGCAATGGCACTGGGTGTGGTTCATGAAAAGAACAGATAGGCAATGACACTGGTGGATCCTTATGTGGTTTGTTTAGAAGAACACACATGCAATGACACTGGGTGTGGTTCATGAAAAGAACAGACATGCAATAACACCGGTGGATCCTTATGTGGTTTGTTTAGAGGAAAAGACATGCAATCACACTAGGTGGATCCATATGTGGTTTATGGAAGTAAAAGACATGTAATGATTCTAGCTGTGGTTCATGAAAAGAACAGACATGCAATGACACTGGTGGATCCTTATGTGGTTCATGAAAAGAACAAACAGGCAATGACACTGGTGGATCCTTATGTGGTTTGTTTAGAAGAACACACATGCAATGACACTGGGTGTGGTTCATGAAAAGAACACACACGCAATGACACTGGTGGATCCTTATGTGGTTTGTTTAGAGGAACAAACATGCAATGACACTGGTGGATCCACATGTGGTTTATGGAAGTAAAAGACATGCAATGATACTGGTAGATCCTTATGTGGTTCATGAAAAGAACAGACATGCAGTGAAACTGGGTGTGGTTCATGAATAGAACAGACATGCACTGACACTGGGTGTGGTTCATGAAAAGAACAAACATGCAGTGAGACTGGGTGTGGTTCATGAATAGAACAGACATGCACTGACACTGGGTGTGGTTCATGAAAAGAACAGACATGCAATGACACTGGTGGGCCCATCCTTATGTGGTTCATGAGAAGAACAGACAAGCAATGACACTTGTGGATCCTTATGTGGTTTGTTTAGAGGAACACATGCAATGACACCGGTGGATCCACATGTGGTTTATGGAAGTAAAAGACATGCAATGACACTGGGTGTGGTTCATGAAAAGAACAGACATGCAATGACACTGGTAGATCCTTATGTGGTTCATGAAAAGAACAGACATGCAATGACACTAGTGGATCCTTATGTGGTTTGTTTAGAGGAACATACATGCAATGACTCTAGCCGTGGTTCATGAAAAGAACAGACATGCAATGACACCGGGTGTGGTTCATGAAAATAACAGACATGCAATGACTTATGTGGTTTGTTTAGAAGAACACACATGCAATGGCACTGGGTGTGGTTCATGAAAAGAACAGATAGGCAATGACACTGGTGGATCCTTATGTGGTTTGTTTAGAAGAACACACATGCAATGACACTGGGTGTGGTTCATGAAAAGAACAGACATGCAATAACACCGGTGGATCCACATGTGGTTTATGGAAGTAAAAGACATGCAATGATACTGGTAGATCCTTATGTGGTTCATGAAAAGAACAGACATGCAGTGAAACTGGGTGTGGTTCATGAATAGAACAGACATGCACTGACACTAGGTGTGGTTCATGAAAAGAACAAACATGAAGTGAAACTGGGTGTGGTTCATGAATAGAACAGACATGCACTGACACTGGGTGTGGTTCATGAAAAGAACAGACATGGAATGACACTGGTGGGCCCATCCTTATGTGGTTCATGAGAAGAACAGACAAGCAATGACACTTGTGGATCCTTATGTGGTTTGTTTAGAGGAACACACATGCAATGACACCGGTGGATCCACATGTGGTTTATGGAAGTAAAAGACATGCAATGACACTGGGTGTGGTTCATGAAAAGAACAGACATGCAATGACACTGGTAGATCCTTATGTGGTTCATGAGAAGAACAGACATGCAATGACACTAGTGGATCCTTATGTGGTTTGTTTAGAGGAACATACATGCAATGACTCTAGCCGTGGTTCATGAAAAGAACAGACATGCAATGACTTATGTGGTTTGTTTAGAAGAACACACATGCAATGTCACTGGGTGTGGTTGATGAAAAGAACAGATAGGCAATGACACTGGTGGATCCTTATGTGGTTTGTTTAGAAGAACACGCATGCAATGACACTGGGTGTGGTTCATGAAAAGAATAGACACGCAATGACACTGGTGGATCCTTATGTGGTTTGTTTAGAGGAACAGACATGCAATCACACTAGGTGGATCCATATGTGGTTTATGGAAGTAAAAGACATGCAATGACTCTAGCTGTGATTCATGAAAAGAACAGACATGCAATGACACTGCTGGATCCTTATGTGGTTCATGAAAAGAATAGCCAGGCAATGACACTGGTGGATCCTTATGTGGTTTTTTAGAAGAACACACATGCAATGACACTAGGTGTGGTTCATGAGAAGAACACACACGCAATGACACTGGTGGATCCTTATGTGGTTTGTTTAGAGGAACAAACATGCAATGACACCGGTGGATCCACATGTGGTTTATGGAAGTAAAAGACATGCAATGACACTAGTAGATCCTTATGTGGTTCATCAAAAGAACAGACATGCAGTGAAACTGGGTGTGGTTCATGAATAGAACTGACATGCACTGACACTGGGTGTGGTTCATGAAAAGAACAGACATGCAATGACACTGGTGGACCAATCCTTATGTGGTTCATGATAAGAACAGACATGCAATGACACTGGTGGATCCTTATGTGGTTTGTTTAGAGGAACACACATGCAATGACATCGGTGGATCCACATGTGGTATATGGAAGTAAAAGACATGCAATGACACTGGGTGCGGTTCATGAAAAGAACAGACATGCAATAACACTGGTAGATCCTTATGTGGTTCATGAAAAGAACAGACATGCAATGACACTGGTGGATCCTTATGTGGTTTGTTTAGAGGAACATACATGCAATGAATCTAGCCGTGGTTCATGAAAAGAACAGACATGCAATGACACCGGTTGTGGTTCATGAAAAGAACAGACATGCAATGACTTATGTGGTTTGTTTAGAAGAACACACATGCAATGGCACTGGGTGTGGTTCATGAACAGAACAGATAGGCAATGACACCGGTGGATCCTTATGTGGTTTGTTTAGAAGAACACGCATGCAATGCCACTGGGTGTGGTTCATGAAAAGAACATACACACAATGACACTGGTGGATCCTTATGTGGTTTGTTTAGAGGAACATACATGCAATCACACTAGGTGGATCCATATGTGGTTTATGGAACTAAAAGACATGTAATGACTCTAGCTGTGGTTCATGAAAAGAACAGACATGCAATGACACTGTGGATCCTTATGTGGTTCATGAAAAGAACAAACAGGCAATGACACTGGTGGATCCTTATGTGGTTTGTTTAGAAGAACACACATGCAATGACACTGGGTGTGGTTTATGAGAATAACACACACGCAATGACATTGGTGGATCCTTATGTGGTTTGTTTAGAGGAACAAACATGCAATAACACCGGTGGATCCACATGTGGTTTATGGAAGTAAAAGACATGCAATGATACTGGTAGATCCTTATGTGGTTCATGAAAAGAACAGACATGCAGTGAAACTGGGTGTGGTTCATGAATAGAACAGACATGCACTGACACTGGGTGTGGTTCATGAAAAGAACAAACATGCAGTGAAACTGGGTGTGGTTCATGAATAGAACAGACATGCACTGACACTGGGTGTGGTTCATGAAAAGAACAGACATGCAATGACACTGGTGGGCCCATCCTTATGTGGTTCATGAGAAGAACAGACAAGCAATGACACTTGTGGATCCTTATGTGGTTTGTTTAGAGGAACACATGCAATGACACCGGTGGATCCACATGTGGTTTATGGAAGTAAAAGACATGCAATGACACTGGGTGTGGTTCATGAAAAGAACAGACATGCAATGACACTGGTAGATCCTTATGTGGTTCATGAAAAGAACAGACATGCAATGACACTAGTGGATCCTTATGTGGTTTGTTTAGAGGAACATACATGCAATGACTCTAGCCGTGGTTCATGAAAAGAACAGACATGCAATGACACCGGGTGTGGTTCATGAAAAGAACAGACATGCAATGACTTATGTGGTTTATTTAGAAGAACACACATGCAATGGCACTGGGTGTGGTTCATGAAAAGAACAGATAGGCAATGACACTGGTGGATCCTTATGTGGTTTGTTTAGAAGAACACACATGCAATGACACTGGGTGTGGTTCATGAAAAGAACAGACATGCAATAACACCGGTGGATCCTTATGTGGTTTGTTTAGAGGAAAAGACATGCAATCACACTAGGTGGATCCATATGTGGTTTATGGAAGTAAAAGACATGTAATGATTCTAGCTGTGGTTCATGAAAAGAACAGACATGCAATGACACTGGTGGATCCTTATGTGGTTCATGAAAAGAACAAACAGGCAATGACACTGGTGGATCCTTATGTGGTTTGTTTAGAAGAACACACATGCAATGACACTGGGTGTGGTTCATGAAAAGAACACACACGCAATGACACTGGTGGATCCTTATGTGGTTTGTTTAGAGGAACAAACATGCAATGACACTGGTGGATCCACATGTGGTTTATGGAAGTAAAAGACATGCAATGATACTGGTAGATCCTTATGTGGTTCATGAAAAGAACAGACATGCAGTGAAACTGGGTGTGGTTCATGAATAGAACAGACATGCACTGACACTGGGTGTGGTTCATGAAAAGAACATACATGCAATGACACTAGTGGGCCCATCCTTATGTGGTTCATGAGAAGAACAGACATGTAATGACACTGGTGGATCCTTATGTGGTTTGTTTAGAGGAACACACATGCAATGACACCGGTGGATCCACATGTGGTTTACGGAAGTAAAAGACATGCAATGACACTGGGTGTGATTCATGAAAACAACAGACATGCAATGACACTGGTAGATCCTTATGTGGTTCATGAAAAGAACAAACATGCAATGACACTGGTGGATCCTCATGTGGTTTATTTAGAGGAACAGACATGCAATGACTCTAGCTGTGGTTCATGAAAAGAACAGACATGCAATGACACCGGGTGTGGTTCATGAAAAGAACAGACATGCAATGACACCGGTGGATCCACATGTGGTTTATGGAAGTAAAAGACATGCAATAACACTGGTAGATCCTTATGTGGTTCATGAAAAGACCAGACATGCAGTGAAACTGGGTGTGGTTCATGAATAGAACAGACATGCACTGACACTTGGTGTGGTTCATGAAAAGAACAGACATGCAATGACACTGGTGGGCCCATCCTTATGTGGTTCATGAGAAGAAAAGACATGCAATGACACTGGTGGATCCTTATGTGGTTTATTTGGAGGAACACACATGCAATGACACTAGGTGGATCCACATGTGGTTTATGGAAGTAAAAGACATGCAATGACACTAGGTGTGGTTCATGAAAAGAACAGACCTGCAATGACACTGGTAGATCCTTATGTGGTTCATGAAAAGAACAGACATGCAATGACACTGGTGGATCCTTATGCGGTTTGTTTAGAGGAACAGACATGCAATGACTCTAGCCGTGGTTCATGAAAATAACAGACATGCAATGACACCCGGTGTGGTTCATGAAAAGAACATACATGCAATGACTTATGTGGTTTGTTTAGAAGAACACACATGCAATGACACTAGGTGTGGTTCATGAAAAGAACAGATAGGCAATGACACTGGTGGATCCTTATGTGGTTTGTTTAGAAGAACACGCATGCAATGACACTAGGTGTGGTTCATGAAAAGAACAGACACGCAATGACATCGGTGGATCCATGCGTGGTTTATGGAAGTAACAGACATGCAATGACTCTAGCTATGGTTAATGAAAAGAAGACGCATGCAATGACACTGGGTGTGGTTCATGAAAAGAACAGACATGCAACGACACTGGTAGATCCTTATGTGGTTCATGAAAAGAACAGACATGCAATGACACTGGTGGATCCTTATGTGCTTTGTTTAGAGGAACAGACATGCAATGACTCTGGCCGTGGTTTATGAAAAGAACACACACGCAATGACACCGGGAGTGGTTCATGAAAAGAACAGACATGCAATGACTTATATGGTTTGGTTAGAAGAACACACATGAAATGACACTGGGTGTGGTTCATGAAAAGAACATATAGGCAATGATACTGGTGGATCCTTATGTGGTTTGTTTAGAAGAACACGCATGCAATGACACTAGGTGTGGTTCATGAAAAGAACAGACCAGCAATGACACTTGTGGATCCTTATGTGGTTTGTTTAGAGGAACAGACATGCAATCACACTAGGTGGATCCATATGTGGTTTATGGAAGTAAAAGACATGCAATGACTTTAGCTGTGATTCATGAAAAGAACAGACATGCAATGACACTGGTGGATCCTTATGTGGTTCATGAAAAGAACAGACAGGCAATGACACCGGCGGATCCTTATGTGGTTTGTTTAGAAGAACACACATGCAATGACATTGGGTGTGGTTCATGAGAAGAACACACACGCAATGACATTGGTGGATCCTTATGTGGTTTGTTTAGAGGAACATACATGCAATGACACCGGTGGATCCACATGTGGTTTATGGAAGTAAAAGACATGCAATGACACTGGTAGATCCTAATGTGGTTCATGAAAAGAACAGACATGCAGTGAAACTGAGTGTGGTTCATGAATAGAACAGACATGCACTGACACTGGGTGTGGTTCATGAAAAGAACAGACATGCAATGACACTGGTGGGCCCATCCTTATGTGGTTCATGAGAAGAACAGACATGCAATGACACTGGTGGATCCTTATGTGGTTTGTTTAGAGGAACAGACATGCAATGACTCTAGCCGTGGTTCATGAAAAGAATAGGCATGCAATGACACCGGGTGTGCTTCATGAAAAGAACAGACATGCAATGACTTATGTGGTTTGTTTAGAAGAACACACATGCAATGACATTGGGTGTGGTTCATGAAAAGAACATATAGGCAATGACACTGGTGGATCCTTATGTGGTTTGTTTAGAAGAACAAGCATGCAATGACACTGGGTGTGGTTCATGAAAAGAACAGACACGCAATGACACTGGTGGATCCTTATGTGGTTTGTTTAGAGGAACAGACATGCAATAACACTAGGTGGAACCATATGTGGTTTATGGAAGTAAAATACATGCAATCACTCTAGCTGTGGTTCATGAAAAGTACATACATGCAATGACACTGCTGGATCCTTATGTAGTTCATGAAAAGAACAAACAGGCAATGACACTGGTGGATCCTTATGTGGTTTGTTTAGAAGAACACACATGCAATGACACTGGGTGTGGTTCATGAGAAGAACACACACGCAATGACACTGGTGGATCCTTTTGTGGTTTGTTTAGAGGAACACACATGCAATGATACCGGTGGATCCACATGTGGTTTATGGAAGTAAAAGACATGCAATGACACTGGTAGATCCTTATGTGGTTCATCAAAACAACAGACATGCAGTGAAACTGGGTGTGGTTCATGAAAAGAACAGACATGCAATGACACTGGTGGGCCCATCCTTATGTGGTTCATGAGAAGAAGAGACATGCAATGACACTGGTGGATCCTTATGTGGTTTGTTTAGAGGAACACACATGCAATGACACTAGGTGGATCCACATGTGGTTTATGGAAGTAAAAGACATGCAATGACACTGGGTGTGGTTCATGAAAATAACAGACATGCAATGACACTAGTAGATTATTATGTGGTTACTGAAAAAGAACAGACATGCAATGACACTGGTGGATCCTTATGTGGTTTGTTTAGAGGAACATACATGCAATGACTCTAGCCGTGGTTCATGAAAAGAACAGACATGCAATGACTTATGTGGTTTGTTTAGAAGAACACACATGCAATGACACTGGGTGTGGTTCATGAAAAGAACAGATAGGCAATGACACTGGTGGATCCTTATGTGGTTTGTTTAGAAGAACACGCAAGCAATGACACTAGGTGTGGTTCATGAAAAGAATAGACACGCAATGACACTGGTGGATCCTTATGTGGTTTGTTTAGAGGAACATACATGCAATCACACTAGGTGGATCCATATGTGGTTTATGGAAGTAAAAGACATGCAATGACTCTAGCTATGGTTCATGAAAAGAACAGACATGCAATGACACTGGTGGATCCTTATGTGGTTCATGAAAAGAACAGACAGGCAATGACACTGGTGGATCCTTATGTGGTTTGTTTAGAACAACACTCATGCAATGACACTAGATGTGGTTCATGAGAAGAACACACACGTAATGACACTGGTGGATCCTTATGTGGTTTGTTTAGAGGAACAGACATGCAATGACACCGGTCGATCCACATGTGGTTTATGGAAGTAAAAGACATGCAATGACACTGGGTGTGGTTCATGAAAAGAACAGACATGCAGTGAAACTGGGTGTGGTTCATGATTAGAACAGACATGCACTGACATTGGGTGTGGTTCATGAAAAGAACAGACATGCAATGACACTGGTGGGCCCATCCTTATGTGGTTCATGAGAAGAACAGACATGCAATGACACTGGTGGATCCACATGTGGTTTATGGAAGTAAAAGACATGCAATGACACTGGGTGTGGTTCATGAAAAGAATAGACATGCAACGACACTTGTAGATCCTTATGTGGTTCATGAAAAGAACAGACATGCAATAACACTGGTGGATCCTTGTGTGGTTTGTTTAGAGGAACATACATGCAATGACTTTAGCTGTGGTTCACGAAAAGAACAGACATGCAATGACACCGGGTGTGGTTCATGAAAAGAACAGACATGCAATGACTTATGTGGTTTGTTTATAAGAACACACATACAATGGCACTGGGTGTGGTTCATGAAAAGAACAAATAGACAATCACACTGGTGGATCCTTATGTGGTTTGTTTAGAAGAAATCACATGCAATGACACTGGGTGTGGTTCATGAAAAGAACAGACACGCAATGACACTGGTGGATCCTTATGTGGTTTGTTTAGAGGAACAGACATGCAATCACACTAGGTGGATCCATATGTGGTTTATGGAAGTAAAAGACATGCTATGACTCTAGCTGTGGTTCATGAAAAGAACAGACATGCAATGACACTGGTGGATCCTTATGTGGTTCATGAAAAGAACAGACAGGCAATGACACTGGTGGCTCCTTATGTGGTTTGTTTAGAAGAACACACATGCACTGACACTGGGTGTGGTTCATGAGAAGAACACACACGCAATGACACTGGTGGATCCTTATGTGGTTTGTTTAGAGGAACAGACATGCAATGACACCGGTGGATCCACATGTGGTTTATGGAAATAAAAGACATGCAATGACACTGGGTGTGATTCATGAAAATAATAGACATGCAATGACACTGGTAGATCCTTATGTGGTTCATGAAAAGAACAGACATGCAATGACACTGGTGGATCCTTATGTGGTTTGTTTAGAGGAACAGACATGCAATGACTCTAGCCGTGGTTCATGAAAAGAACAGACATGCAATGACACCGGGTGTGGTTCATGAAAAGAACAGACATGCAATGACTTATGTGGTTTGTTTAGAAGAACACACATGCAATGACACTGGGTGTGGTTCATGAAAAGAACAGATAGGCAATGACACTGGTGGATCCTTGTGTGGTTTGTTTAGAAGAACATGCATGCAATGACACCGGTGTTCCACATGTGGTTTATGGAAGTAAAAGACATGCAATGACACTGGTAGATCCTTATGTGGTTCATGAAAAGTACAGACATGCAGTGAAACTGGGTGTGGTTCATGAATAGAACAGACATGCACTGACACTAGGTGTGGTTCATGAAAAGAATAGACATGCAATGACACTGGTGGGCCCATCCTTATGTGGTTCATGAAAAGTACAGACATGCAATGACACTGGTGGATCCTTATGTGGTTTGTTTAGAGGAACGAACATGCAATACCACTGGTGGATCCTTGTGTGGTTTATGAGAAGAACACACATCCAATGAACTCTAGTGGATCTATCTTGGCATAATTGGATGTATTCCACGATGTATTTCATTGTACAAGACACTTTCCATTTTTATACTACTCAGTTTTGCCCTTGGTTTTATGTGGTACTACTTAGTTTTGCCCACCCCCTCTCTATCTTTCGTAGAAGCCCAAAACTGTCCTCACCCTGTCTGCTACTCCCTGATTGGTTGTCACAGTTGTCACGCGGATCGTGCGCACCAACCGTTGATTCTGTGCGATCCAACGATGATCGTTGCACACCTCGTGCCCTTCACAGTACAGCGTGAGACAGCACGGACGTCTCTCTCCGCGAGACTTCTATAGGAAGGAACACGATGCCGTCGATGGAAAAAGTCGTCGAGCGGTCATGTCAAGTTTAATCAAGTCTGAAAAGCCTACTACTGCTACTACAACTCATGCACAGGGCAATGGGGTCATCGAGTGCATGGTTGTCGCAGGACACTGCAATTTATTGCCACTTGATTTTAATCAGACATATCCCATTTATACGCAGTGCTCTCAATCTCACTTCCAACTGGGCCCTACCGCTAGTAAATTCCACGAGTCAAGGGCCCCCCTCGAGTAGATCTAACGTTGCTAGAAATTAGTTCCATGCCACTTGCATGCAGTGGAATCGAGGTCTGCCATGAGCGTGTTTTCAATGCAGCTCTAAAGTGGAGATCGTGGCTGTTTCAAAAAAAAGGGTGGAGACCGTGGTAGCCCCCGCCCCCGCCCGCCACACGTGTCCACTCGAGGACTACGAACGGTCCGGTGTTTATAACCCCCCTCGACCTTCTTCTTCCATGAGCTCGTGTCATTTCCCCCCAGTCTGTCTAGTCCCAAGACCCCAATCTACACCTGCCACGCGCGCCAAATCTCCCTCGTTTGCACTACCTCCTTCCCTTGGTGTGCCATGAAGCGTACGCGTGGAGAAGATCCGGAGGTGAAGCCAGTTGAAGGCGAAGCAGCAGATGGCTCGGTTGTCGCCAAGCAGATGGAGGCGTCTTCTCCGAGCACGAACGCCGCTCGTCGCCGCGCCATCGAGGGTGCAAACTCATCTGTCCAGCCAGTAGCCGTCGCTGCCGAGCAGCAAGTGGTAGCCGTCACCGCCGAGCAGCAGTTGGTAGCCATCACCGCCGAGCAGCAGGTGGTAGCCATCACCGCCGAGCAGCGGGTAGTAGCCGTCACTGCCGAGCAGCAGGTGGCCGACAATGTCGTGGTGCCAGCGGCAGATCTGGATGGGGGGCAGGCGGCAGCTAGAGGCAATCCGGTGATCTACATCGACGACCCCATCGCCGTTCAAGCAATCTTCGACGCAATCGTGGAGAATGATGAGTTCGAGGAGGAGGTCCCTGATGAGGAGTCCAAGGTACTACATTGCTAGCTTCTCTAGTCGCAGCCGCAGTTTTCACTGTTCATACTTAGGATTTGCTCAATCATGTACATATTCTTTTGCTCTTGAAGTAGGGTAGTATATATATGATTCGATCGGTTGATTGATGCATCTGCCATCTAGTCACAAAACCCCAATCCGTCTAGTCACAAAACCCCAATCTGCTCATCTGCCATCTAGTTGAGTTTGCTAGTCGAGTGTTGATTTCGATTCACAGCAGGCCTATAACATTACATTTCTATTCCTCACTGAGCCCAATGATTCAATTTTCCCCCAAAATAGTGCAAGGGCATCTGATGGTGTCGTTTTCTTAGGTATGGTTAGTGGTCCTGAGGCAGCAATGCACATAAACAATACAGGTTGTGCTGTTGGTATTTTGGTTCTCCGACTCCACCGCTGAAAAAAATGAGGCCCTAATTTTTTCTCTCATATGGAACCTAAATATATAATATTTGTATTGTTTCTGATCTATGAATGCGTTGTATGATGCATTTGTATATCCCTGATGAAAGGATCATATGGGCACCTAGAGGGGGGGGTGAATAGGTGCTACTCCAAATTTTACTCTTAATCAAATTAGGGTTCGACACAAAAGGTAAATTCTCTAGATTATGTAACTAAGGTGAATTTACCTATATGTCAACTAGCACAGAACTACGGAAGAACTAGAGGAGTAAAGTGCGGTAAAGGATAGAGGTAACCAAAGTGGAGAGCTTGGAGACAGAAGGATTTGTTTCCCGTAGTTCCTTCCTTTTGAGGGGAAGTACGTCTACGTTTGGAGAGGGGGTGGTATCAAACCACCAACGCCACGAGAGGCCTCCCTTGTTCTCCGATGAATCTCACCCCAAAGGGTTCGATTCACCTCTTCCACTATAACGGCAACCTTCGAGGTGGAAGCCGGCACCCTTACAACAAGTTCGAGGCACACATCCACAACCTAATTGGAGGCTCCCAAATACAAGCAAGTTGTCAAACAATCAAAGACAAGCTTGTAAGACCAAATCACAAGCTAGGGTTTCCAGGAAACCCTAGAACAAGGGGCCCTCAAGTGAATGAGGGGGAAATGGAAATATCTCTTGGTGAAGTAGTAGATCAAGGCCTCCTCCTTCGATTCTCCAAAGATCAACGACTTTGGATGGTTGAGTGAAGAGTTCTTGTGGATTTGGTGGCTCAAATGGTGATGCTTTTCTTGAACAGGACGAGCAGCTTCCAAGGTAGAAGAAGGGGTCTATTTATAGGGCCCCTGGAATTAGAGCCGTGGGATCCACTTACACCGGACAGTCCGGCAAATACAAGCCAAACAGTCTGGCCCAGCCGGACACTCCGGGTGACACCCGCCGGATACTCCGCCCTGGCAAAGTTTCCGGCCTGTGTCCGCACCGAGTCCGGGAGGAGTCCGATGAGGCATTCTGAATGTCCAAGCTGATCGATAAGCCCCTAGGGCCGGACACTCCGGGGCAAACTCACCGGACACTCCGTCTAGAGAAGATTCTGGCCAGATTCCAGGCCGTGTCCGGGAGGAGTCCGATATGGTGTTCTGACTGTCCAGGGAAGACGCCCATATCCTAGGGGCGGAAAGTCCGGCCGGATCCAACCGGACAGTCCGGCCTGGGGCGGACACTCCGGTGAAGATCAGCCGCACAGTCTAGCTAGGACAGGTTTCTTAGCACATACATGATACAGGGGAGCTCTTTTCCTTAAGTACAACCACTCTCAACTATCTGATATTTCCTGCAACATTTAACAACAGATTAAACTATCCAAGTGTTGTCAACAAACATCAAAATAATAGGGAGGGCATAAATGCCCTTTCAATCTCCCCCTTTTTGGTGTTTGATGACAACCCAAGGATTTGCAAACAGGATAGGTAATAAAATTCACAATAGGAGATATACAAAAAATAGTGGGGCTCCCCCTAGATGTGTGACCATTTTAGCTTTGCATTTGAAGACAATCACACACCCTAGGATCACATCCTCACTAGGTTTTGTAGCTAACAAGGTATGACATGATAATAACCACTAGAATGATAAGCTAGGCATAACAAAGTCGTTAACAAAATCGGGTAAGCATGTCACAACACACAACTGAGTTCAACACAACATAGTACTCAAACAAGTAAAGTAAGATAGCGAACACGAGGCTTCAAAGAGACATGAAGCACTCGTGTACCCATGCAAATCCCGGCAACAACCTAATAAAGGGGTTGCTTCTCCCCCTTTGGCATCGAGACGCCAAAAAGGGAAAAGAGCACAACTAAAACGTCCCCAAAGCCAACTCTAGCCACTGAAGTCGTTGTCGTCATCCTCCTCCTCATCCTCGTCCTCATCCTCATCGTCATCCTCACCATCATGATCACCCTGAGTCGAGCTCTGGCCGTGAGGGTGAGAAGAAGAAGTCACGTCCTCAAACATGGACCAGTCCACACGACCCTGACTCCAGTGACCATAGGAAAGAGTGCCATTTGATGCCTGCTGCTGAGGAGGATCAACATCCATGGGCTGGTTGATCCGCTTGAGTTCCTTGATGATATTCCTGTTAGCCTTGTATGCCTCATACTGTCCATGGCGAATGTCAATGTTCTGGCATAGGAGAAGCTTCTTCCACCAGAAGGCCTTCTTCACCTTCTTGTGTACTTCCTCCCTAGAGGTGGCAAAGCGATATGCATTGCTGGCATGCTTCATGCGAGGGCCACGGGTCACAGCCTCCGGTACCTCCTCATCATCACTGCCAGAATCATCTGCATCCATCACATCATCCTCAAATATGTCCTGAGCATGGGGGTAACCACGAGGAGCCTTGGTGGTGGGGGCAGCCTTCCTCTGTAGCTTCGTAGGAAGGTGTGGAACAAGATCAGTGTAGAGCAATGGAGTTGCTGGAGCCTGAGCAGCAATGAGCTTCATCACATAGGGAGCGAACAGAGGGCACTTCTTGTCAGTGATGCACTTGTACAAGTCCTGATAGATGAAATCCATGACATTAATAGCACCACCTTGGTGGTCAGGACCATGAGTATACATAGAGTGAGCATGTGCCATAAGATTGATTTCTGCACCTCTCATCTCATCCTTGTTGCCTGCCTTGGGAGTGAGTGTATGGCGAAACATGTGAAGCAGAATGTTGTAGGTGAGCTTAATGTTGATGGTTTGGCCAGCCACACCATTCTGAGAGTAGATTGGGGCCAACCTCTGCTTGTCATATGCCTGACCATGAACATGCATTCTAAGACCACTGGGAGCATTGGGATTGAAAGGCAATCCAAGAATCTGTGCAAACTGAGCCATGCTGGAGCGGCACCTAGTAGTGCCAGAGATCCACTCAAGGGGAATATCCGTAGTGTCCCTAAAGACCACTGTAGCATAGAACTGCTGGACCAACTCAACATTATAGTCTTCTTTTACTTGAAAGATGGTGTGCAGCCCCATCTTCTCTGTCACCCAAAGAGCATCCTCAAAGTACCTGTGTGCTTGGAGCTTCTCGAGATCCAACCACTGCATGGGGCACACAGCAGTCCTGAACCCACAAAACACCTCAGAGAAAAGTAGGGCTTGCTCATTTCTCTAGAAGGGATCATCATCCGAGGTGCGAGGCAAAGAGTAGAACTGCTAGACTCTCATCTCCACAAACTCCTCGGTACCCAAATCTGCCAGAGTGGTCAATGCTTCAAACTTCATGCGTTTGGCTTCATCCCTTTTCAGTTTTCTGACATTTTCCTGTTTTGCTATAGCACGGTCATGAGCAGCCTGTCTCACCATAGAAGGATCTACATGAACGTCAAACTCTTCATCACGGAACCTGCGAGGATGTGCCTGCTTAGCAGCCCGAGGCCGGCGAGGACGAGAACCACCTGTGAGATCAGAGTAGAAGGATAGCATATGGGGTAAGCACACTTGTCCAGAAGATACAACCACATAGTAGTAGTCAAAGTAATGCAGGAGCTGAACTGGCAGAAAACACTCGGACTGTCCGGCAAAATCATCCCGGAGACTCCGCCTCGACCGGACATCCCGGTGCGTAATAGCCGGACATTCCGGTCGGACCGGAGTGTCCGACCCATACACATCGGACATTCCGGCTGGAGTCTTGATGATTTTAGGGGTAGTTCGAGTGTGTTCAACCATTGCAGATCGGGATTGCTAGGACCACTACCAGGACTAGTATTGCACGCTATATGATGTATCCATGGATCGAGGTAAGACATGGCCCCCAAAAGTTCATCTAGATCAAACCCTAGGTATGAGGAAGGGGAGAGGCACCAT
Source organism: Avena sativa (assembly GCA_916181665.1). Lineage (NCBI taxonomy): Eukaryota > Viridiplantae > Streptophyta > Magnoliopsida > Poales > Poaceae > Avena > Avena sativa. Next base: position 431,731,552 of record OV702286.1, on the reverse strand, counting down.
ACCAGCATCCATGGTGTCCTTCACTGGAGGGGAATGGATCCCAGCGGCAAAGGGAAGGGAATGGCCGGCGGCAACGACTGGATCCGGGGTGGAGGAGCCCTCCCGGTGGAGTCCTTGGTCGGGGGCAGGAGGCAGAGAGCAAGAGGGAGTCGGGGGAAGAAGGAGGACTGAACTGTTCGCTTCTCCCCGACCCTCTATTACGATTTGGAAACTGCCGGGGCCGGAGTGTCCAGGTGATATTCACCGGAGTGTCCAGCCCGGCTGGAATGTCCAGAGTGAATCAAGCGGAGAGTCCGGTCTGGCCGGATACTCCGGTTGGTTCAGGGCAGACAGTCCGGCCTCCCCACGACCAAAAAACCCCAGTTTCAAGTAGTGGACAAATGTGTGGCTAGAGGAGCATGTTTAGAGATGAGAAAAGGCCTGGGATTCAGATGCTGTACTACGAAGAACCAAGAAAACGTTGATATTCAAGAAAAAGTCAAATTAAGTTCCAAATCAAACAGACCAAGAACCAACTCTTCAATAAGAAGAGGGCGATGGCCGAGGCCATCATGTAAGAGTTTGTGGCATGACACCGCGAAGAATTATCCTTGGGTTCATAGCCACTACTCATCAATGAAACTCACATATCACAAAATGATATTAATAGTATTGAATTTATTAATGTTGGCATTATGGGGGGAGGGATAGTCCAATGTATTAAGACCGCACTCCCCCTATCTCCATGCCTGCACCTACACCAAATATGGGTCAAGACATAGGTGAGTATGCAAGGTAATCAAGTCAAGCTCCTAGAATCCACGATATTTAGTTCATTCCTCAAATAACAAAACCTTGCTTCATCAAGTGGCTTCGTGAAAATGTCGGCAAGTTGGTCTTTGGTTGACACATATGATAGCTCAATATCACCTCGGGCAACATGATCTCTAATGAAGTGATGACGAATCTCAATATGCTTTGTCCTTGTAAGATCCACTAGGTTATATGCAATCTTGATAGCACTTTCATTGTCACATAGAAGAGGCACTTTGTCACAATGGACACCGTATTCCTTTAAAGTTTGCCTCATCCATAGCAATTGTGTACAAGCACTAGTAGTTGCCACATACTCGGCTTCGGCGGTGGAAAGGGATATACAATTTTGCTTCTTAGACGACCAACACACCAAGGACCTCCCAAGGAATTGGCAAGCCCCAGAGGTTGATTTTCTATCATCCTTGTCACCAGCCCAATCCGAATCCGTGTACCCACAAAGAGAGAAAGTTGAGCCCCTAGGATACCAAATACCATAGTTTGGGGTATGAACCAAATATCGAAAGATTCTCTTGACCGCCATCAAATGGCTTTCTTTAGGAGCCGCTTGATATCTTGCACATACTCCTACACTCAACACAATATCGGGTCTAGATGCACAAAGGTAAAGCAAAGAGCCAATCATGGATCGATATACCTTTTGATCCACATCTTTACCATTTGGATTTAGTTCAAGATGAGTCTTTGTTGCCATGGGAGTGGGAGCTCCATTTAGGTCTTTCATGTTGAATCTTTTGAGCATATCTTGAGTATACTTGGCTTGGTTGAAGAATGTTCCTCCTCTTACTTGCTTGATCTCAAAGCCAAGAAAAACTCTCAATTCTCCCATCATAGACATCCTGAACCTGTCAGTCATAAGCTTTGAGAATTCATCATTAAAATCTTTGTTAGATGAGCCAAAGATAATATCATCAACATAGATTTGGCATACAAAAAGTTCCCCATTGACCTTCTTAGTAAAAAGAGTGGGATCGATTTCCCAACCTCAAACCCACGATCTAACAACAACTCTCTAAGGTGCTCATACCACATGCGTGGGGCTTGTTTGAGCCCATAGAGTGCCTTATCGAGTTTGTAGACGTGGTTTGGGAAGTTGGGATCCTCAAACCCTGGGGGTTGTTTCACATATACCAACTCATGCAATGGACCATTAAGAAATGCACTTTCTACATCCATTTGTTGTAGTTTAAATTTATGATGAGCCGCATAAGCAAGAAGGATACAGATGGACTCAAGACGAACCACAGGTGCATAAGTCTCTCCATAATAAATGCCCTCAATTTGAGAGAACACTTGTGCAACCAATCTTGCCTTGTTCCTTATCACAATTCCATGCTCATCTTGCTTGTTCTTGAAAATCCACTTGGTGCCTATGACATTGCGGCAATCGTTTGGCTTCTCCACTAACTTCCATACTTTGTTATCTCAAAGTTGTTGAGATCTTTGTGCATTGCATCCAACCAATCCGAATCTTCAATAGCTTCCCATACTTTCTTTGGTTCCACCATGGAAATGTGTGCTTGGTTCTCACCAAAGTTCTTCAATTGTGCTCGAGTAGATATCCCTCTTCTTAGATCTCCTACCACATTATCAAGAGTGTGGTCTCTTAATTCCAAAATTCTATCCATTCTAGCTTGGCGACGAGTTTCGATTTCCTTGTTGTTTCTTGTGGGAATCACTTCATCATATTGGTCCTCGTAATGACCATCAACTTGACCTTGATCATCATTGGAGATATCCTCTTCTACAGGAGGCAGAGATTGACCTTGGTCTTGATCAAGCCCTCGACTGGCTAGGTATTCGGCTGTTCTTATGTCAGTTTGTACAGATCTTCCTTGTGTAATGGCCTTAGCACCACTGGACATTCTAGCAAACGGAGACTCAATCACTTCTTGGTTGGAGGCATCTTCTTGATTAGTGGGTTGAGGGTCCACAACTTGTTCTTGGTGTGGGTCATTGTCCCCTTCGATCGGAGCTTGTGGATGTTGTGAAGATGAGGGCTCCACTTGAGTAGAGCATAGTTCTTCTCGATCCGCCATAAGGGGTTCCTCAATAGGACGGATGAAGCCCGCACCCATTCTTCCTATGGCTTCCTGAGGCATTTCATCATCTACATCACAGACATCAACATGTCCCGCTTGGGGACCATCATATTCTTCAAACACCACACTACAAGATTCTATGACAACTCTAGAGAGCATGTCATAGACTCTATAAGTGTGGGATTCGAGACCATAACCAACAAAAATACCCTCTAATGCTTTGGAATCAAACTTGGACAAACGGATACCCTTAATACGATAGAAGCACTTACAACCGAACACCCGGAAGTATGAGATGTTGGGTTTGTTACCGGTAAGTTTTTCATAAGGGGTCTTGACAAATTCTTTGCGGAGGTAGAGACGGTTTGAAGCATGGCATGCGGTGGAGATGGCTTCAGCCCAAAAATTGTATGGAGACTTAAACTCCGCCAACATGGTCCTTCCCATATCAATAAGAGTCCGGTTCTTCCTCTCAGCTACACCATTTTGTTGAGGGGTGTATGCAGCGGAATATTGATGTTTTATTCCCTCATCACTAAGAAATCCATTCAATGTGTAGTTCTTGAATTCAGTACCGTTGTCACTTCTTATTGTCAATATCGGGACATTGTGTTGGCGTTGATCCATGTTGATGAAGTCAATGAAGTTCTCTTGGGTCTCACTTTTTAGCTTGAAGAAATATACCCAAGTGTATCTTGAGTAGTCATCAACAATTACCAGACAATATTTCTTCCCACCAAGGATTGCATGAGAGGGAGGACCAAAGAGATCCACATGAAGGAGCTCCAAGATCCTCTTTGACTTGATGTAGTTCTTTGGCTTGTGGGGAGAGTAATGCATTTTTCCTTCAACACAAGCCCTGCAAACACGATCTTTGGCAAAGCAAACATTTTCTTTTAGTCCAACAATATGACCATCCTTGTGAAGGCTTTGCAAAGTTCTCATGTTGACATGGGCTAGGCGGTGATGCCATAGCCAACCCATGTCGGCTTTTCCGAATAGGCACATCGGACTTGTTGTGGTTTTCCCCGAGAAGTCCACCACATACAAGTCATCTTCGACGTACCCAACAAAAACAACCTTTAGAGACTTTCTCCACAAGAGGATCACAATATCAACATCAATAAAGATGGCAAAACCCATCTTTCCTAGAGCACGGACTGAAAGTAAATTATACCCAAGGGTCTCAACAAGCATGACGTCCACGAGAGTGATATCGTGTGCAATCACAACTTTGCCGAAACCCATTACCTTAGATTTTGACTTGTCGGCATATGTAACGGATATTTGATAAACATTTGGTCTCAATTCCTTGACACTAGACGCGCTTCCGGTCATATGACTTGTGCATCCACTATCAAGCACCCATTTTGACTCTCCGGAAGCATAGGTCTACAAAAGATCAAACTAGTTCTTAGGTACCCATTTTTCAATGGGTCCTATTTTGTTAGCAACAAGGGTATTGGGAACCCAAATAGACCATGCAATATAACCATCAAAAGGGCCAATATATTTTTCATACACGTCACCATAATAATCACGCATTAAGACACACTGAGGGTTAGCACTTCCCGCACAGTCATCATGAGACATAGTTTTTCCACTTGTGGTCTTACTTCCCACAATTACCTTGTTCTTTTCTTGGGAGGGCTTGGCCTTCTTCTTCTTGTTGTTCTTATTCTTCTTGGTGATAGAGATAAAGCCAATGCCCCCTTTTTCACCATTTGAACTTTGCTTGTTTAAGAGGTGATCAATAGACTTGTTTCCTTTGGGGAAGGAGGTCTTAGCTAGCTTCTTCTTCAACCTAGCATGTTCTTCAAGATTATTTGTACAACTAGAAGGAATGAATGTACTAGGTGAGGGAGTATTGATCAATTGAGTTTGAAGCTTTTCATGAGACTTTGTGAGTGACAATAGTTCACTTTCCAAGGCCCTGTGAGCCTTGTCAAGTGTCCTAAAATCCTCGACAAGTTTTCCATGAACAACACCAAACTCAATCTTATTATGTTTAGCCTTTTTATATTTAGTAATAGCATGATCACGTTCCTTGATGAGTTTATTAATAATGAGATCATTAGCACCATCAAGGCCCTCTAGTTTGGTTTCAAGAGATATTCTAGTTTCTTGTTCTTCTTCTAGAGCATTATTAAGAGCTTCTATCTCAATCATGTGCTCTCTTCCTAATTGACATCTCTCATCTAGAAGTTCTTGTGTGTGTGAAAGTTGATTTAAGAGGTACACAACATGTTTCTTGTGTTCCCCTTGCAAGTTATTCATGAACACATCAAAAGCAACTAGTTCCTTTTTGACCTCAAGAGATAACTCATCATCAAAATCATCATTGATTAAAGAAGTGGAGTGTGATGATGATAATACCTCCGTTCCTCTTGCCATAAGACAAGTGACGTTCTTGTTGGAGAGGTTCTCATTTGGAGAGTCAAAGAGTGAGAATGAAGGACTAGAGGTGGTGGCAAGAGCCGCCACACCATTTGGTGTATCCTCAACTTCCTCTTCATCATCATCGGAGGAGAACTCTTCATGTGTGATCAAAGAAATTTCTCCCGGCTTCTTGTTGGTTGAGTTCCTCTTGACGAAAGGTTTCTTGTAGGGAGCTTTGGGGTTCTTCTTCAACACAAGTTTACCACCATGATCTTCTCTTTTCTCATAGGGACAAGCTGCAACGAAGTGATAGCGGTCACCACAGTTGAAGCACGTTCTCAACTTGGAACCACTATCTCTTCTTCCATTGGGGTTGTTTCTTCATTGCATTTCCATCTTGGCTTTGGCGGGATCTTTCCAAAAGTTTCTTGCATAGAAGGCCATGTATTCACCATGAGCTACCTTGATATCTTCGGGGTGGCTCATTGAAAGTCCCTCATCACTTCCTTCATCTTCATCATATTCCACAACCTTGCCTTCAAGGCAAGATTGACACCGCTATTCATTCCAATGGCACGAGCGCGGGCGTCTTTGGCATTCTTGGCAGCGACCTTGAAGGCGGCCATCTCTTGCATCACTTCATTGGAGGTCATGAGATGGTAATTATGTCTTACTTGGAGACTCTTCAAGTCAGTAGGCTCAAAAGGCATGAGTGCACTCACATACTTCCTCTTGATCCAAGCATCATCAATGTGAGAGGCACCAACATTCCTAAAGGCGGTGGCTGTGGATTTGAGTCTTCGGTACATGTCTTCATGATCCTCACCATCCTTCATGAAGAACCCTTCGGCCTCATTGCTTAAGGCATCATATCTATTTCTTCTCATACTCTCGTTGCCAACAAACAAGTCAATGAGAGCATCCCAAGCTTCCTTGGCGGTGTTGTAATGCTCAATGTGGGGAAAATCCTTTGGCCCTACTCCAAGTTGAATCATGTGCAAGGCAGTCGCGGCTATTGACCACTTCTCTTCTAGTCAAGTTGGTTGGATCCTCAATTTTGAGTCCTTCTTCAATAATGTTCCACAAATCAATGCAAGAGCTGCGCACATGATATTTCATTAAAACTTGCCATTGAGCGAAGGATGAAGGAAATATGCCCTGAGAGGCAATAATAAAGTTGTTATTATATATTCCTTATACATGATAGATGTTTATTTTACATGCTAGAAATGTATTGATTCGGAAACATCAATACATGTGTGTTTAATAAACAAAAAGGATTCCTAGTCATGCCTCTCTTATAGACTAGCTTGTTGATTAACAAGATGATCAAGGTTTCCTGATCATGGACATTGGATGTTGTTAATAACAAGGTCACACCATTGGTGGAATGATGTGATGAACATTCATCCAAAGTATAGCATTACGATCAAGTCATTATGTTTATATTGCTATAACATCATACGAAGTAATCTTTATCCTTAGACCATGAGATCATGTTAATTGCTAACACCGGAAGAGTATCTTGATAACATCAAACGTCACACCGTAACAGGGTGACTATAAAGATGGGTTCAGTACTACGAAGGTGTTATGTTGAGGCTCATGGATCAAGAGTGGAATTTGTCAATCCAGATGACAGATAGATATACTCTGGGCCCTCTCGGTGATATCACATTAGGATAGCTTGCAAGCAAGTGATGTGATCACTAGAATGTTATATCACGGGAACGAGAAAAGAGTGCATGTCGATAACGAGATCAAACTAGGTATGGAGATACCGATGATCGAATCTCGGACATGTAATATATCGAGAGACAAAGGGATTTAGTTACAAGCGTTAAAGGTTCTCACGATCACAGGAGTCATCGTTGAATGTGTAGGAGTTAGTACGGATCTCCAGGTCCCGCTGCTGATTATTGATCGGAGAAGGGTCTCGATCATGTCTGCATTATTCGCGAACCGTAGGTTGGCACACTTAAGAGTTACCGGACACCATTTTGGAGCACATATGTTTCAGACGAAAGAATTGCAAAGCGCAGGAATTGTTTCAATAGAAACCGGAAATTGTTTCGGGTGAAATTGCAGAAGGTGGTTCTGCATGTGATATTGAAATATTGCAAGGGGCTATATGTGAATGTTTGTTAATTAAAGTAATTAACAAAATTCTGAATAAATTTAATAAAAAGAGTTTTATTAAATGAGAGAGCATTAAATTTGGAGAAATTTAATGCATTTAAAGTGGAGACTTTAAAAGGGAATGTGAAGAGGCATTTTAATGTGGAGGGGTTACCACCACATGAATGGGGGAGGTGAGGGGGCACCCCCCCCTCCTATAAAAGGCCACCCATTCCCTCCTTCATCCTCACACCTCCTTGTGAAGGATCTCTCTCCCCCTCTAGAATTATTCCCCCATGGTCTTAGATTAGCGAGATACATGTTCCCGGTGGCATTTCGTCTGGAAGGAGTTGCTGCTTCCGCTGGATCGCTGGAGCGAGGAGGTGGAGGTTGTCCGGTGGCTTGAACGTGTGTGCGAGTGTGCATGCGCTGCTGAGTTGCGGCGCTCGGACTTCCTCACGATCTTGAGATCGGCAAGTGTACGACTACATCAACCACGAGTTCCTACTCGTTAACAAAGCTCGTTTTCTACGAGGGTAAGTTCTCGTTGGATGTATGTCCACCTATTGCTTTGTACCTAGTAGATAGATCTTGGCGTGTAGTTCACACCGTAGGAATTTTTTGTTTTCTATGCTGCGGACCCAACAGTGGTATTAGAGCCTGATCTATGCGTAGGTGCTTAGCACGGGTAACACACATATGGTTGATATGTGGGCGATGATGATCATGTTATTGCATCTTCTATGTATTTTGGATATTGGTGGCATAGTGGGATGAAGTGGCCCGGACCAACCTTACATGTCATCGTACATGAGACCGGTTCCACGACTGACATGCAACTTGTTTTGCATAAGTGGCCGGCGGGTGTCTGTCTCTCCTACTATAGTCAATATCTGATTTAGAACGAGTTGCTAATAACTTAGTTATCCTCGTCGTGGTTCATGTTCGTAGGTAAGAACGGTTCTATCTCCGAAAGCCCTAAGCCACGTAAAACTTGCAATTGATAAATTAGAGGTGTCTAGTTTAGATCGTTGTTGGGCTAGTGTGTTGATATGGTATTGTTGTAAGTAGATGTATGGTGGATACTCTTACAACACACTCAACATGTAAGTTCCATAGACCTTGGCCTTACACACAAAGGAATGATAGAGATCATACCATGATGCAAGTGATAGAGATCAAATGCATGGACCATATCATCTCACTTTACACATTAGATGTTAGCATCTTATACTGCTAGTTTGGCGCGTTTGATAGCATTATAAGATGATCCCTCTTTTAGATATCAAGATAAAAATGTGTTCTTCCTTGAGTATGCACCGTTCTATGGATCGTGTTTCGAGACATCACGTGATGATCGGGTGTACTCGAATCTACGCTTTCATAGGAACGGGTGTAAGACAGTTTTACACACGCGAATACTAAGGTTCTTACTTGGCGAGCCTAGCATGTACAGACATGGCCTCGGAACACGGACCGAAAGGTTAAGCATGAGTCATATGGTTGATATGATGCCCATATAGATGCTCGCCTTTGAAGCTATATCAACTCACGTGATGATCGGACTTGGTATAGTGGGTTTGGTTCATGTAATCACCAAAAGGACACGAGGGATGTCGTTTTTGAGTGGGAGTTCATTAGTAATTTGGATTAGTTGAACTCAATCTATCATAAACTTAGTCTAAATAAACTTTACAAATTTTGTTGTAGATGGCACCACCTGCTTTTAATTTCAATGTGTTCATGGAGAAAGAGAAACTTGCTGCGAATGGTAGCAACTTCACCAACTGGGCTATGAATTTGAGGATTCTCCTCACTGCTGCACAAAAGCAATATGTGCTAGATGCGCCGCTAGGACCCCCACCAGCTCCTGATGCCCCTGACGAGGAAAAGAATGTCTATGTGACTCGTCAGGAGGACCACAACTTAGTTCATTGCGGCATACTGTATGGGCTAGAGCCAGAACTTCGAAAGCGTTTCGAAAATGGCAATGCCTTTGATACCATGGGAGAATTGAAAATGATTTTCGATACCCATGTTGCCGTAGAGAGTTATAATGCTACAGAAAAGTTCTTTAGCTGCATGATGGAGGAAAACAGCTCCGTTAGTGAGCACGTACTCAAAATGTCTGGGTACGCCGATAAGCTTGTGTCCTTGGGAATAACGATTCCCATTGACTTAGGCATACATCATGTTCTCCAATCTCTGCCACCTAGCTACAAGAGCTTCGTGATGAACTATAATATGCAGGGCATGAAGAAGTCTCTTCCCGAGCTTCTGTCAATGCTTAAGACTGCAGAAGTGGAGATTAGGAAAGAACATCAAGTGTTGATGATCAATAGGACCACCGGTTTCAAGAAGGACAAGAAAGGCAAGCACAAGGGAAATAAGGGTGGCAAGTCTGTTGCCACGCCTGAAAAGGAACCCTGGGCTGGCCCTAAGTCTGACACCGAGTGCTACTATTGCAAGGGGACTGGCCATTGGAAGCGCAACTACCCCAAGTATTTGGCGGACAAGAAGTCCAGCAAGGAAAACAAAGGTATATGTGATATACATGTTATTGATGTGTACTTGACTAGTACTCGCAGTAGCACCTGGGTATTTGATACCAGATCGGTTGCTAATATATGTAACTCGGTTCAGGGGCTACGGAACAAGCGACAACTAGCAAGGGATGAGGTCAGGATGCGGGTCGGCAATGGGTCAAGAGTTGATGTGATCGCCGTCGGGACGCTACCTCTCCATTTGCCATCGGGATTAGTTATAAACCTAAATAATTGTTATTTGGTGCTTGCAATGAGCATGAACATTGTATCTGGATCGTGTTTGATGCAAAGTGGTCATTCCTTTAAATCTGAGAATAATGGTTGTTCGATTTATAAGAATGATATGTTTTATGGTCATGCACCTATGTTGAATGGTTTATTTCTATTGGATCTCGATAGTAATATTATGCACATTCATAATGTTAATGCTAAAAAGATTAAACTTGATGATGATATGTCTACATATATGTGGCACTGCCGTCTAGGTCATATTGGCGTTAAACGCATGAAGAAACTCCATTCTGATGGACTTTTGGAATCACTTGATTTTGAATCATTTGATACATGTGAGCCATGCCTTATGGGCAAGATGACTAGAACGCCGTTTTCCGGTTCAATGGAATGGGCGACAGATCTATTGGAAATCATACATACTGATGTGTGTGGACCAATGAGTGTGTCGGCGCGAGGTGGATATCGTTGTTTTGTTACTTTCACGGATGATTTGAGTAGATACGGGTATATCTATTTGATGAAACACAAGTCTGAAACTTTTGAAAAGTTCAAGGAATTTCAGAATGAAGTGGAAAATCATCGTAATAGAAAGATAAAGTTTCTACGGTCTGACCGTGGAGGAGAGTATCTAAGTTACGAGTTTAGCACACACATGAAAGAGTGTGGAATAGTTTCACAACTCACGCCTGCCGGAACACCACAATGTAATGGTGTGTCGGAACGTCGTAATCGTACCTTATTGGATATGGTTCGATCTATGATGTCTCTGACTGACTTACCTCTGTCATTTTGGGGTTATGCACTAGAAAAAGCTGCATTCACTTTAAATCGGGCACCATCTAAATCCGTTGAAACAACACTGTATGAATTATGGTTTGGAAACAAACCTAAGCTATCATTTCTTAAGGTTTGGGGATGCAATGTTTATGTGAAAAAACTTCAACCGGATAAACTCGAACCCAAAGCGGAAAAATGCGTCTTCATAGGATACCCTAAGGAAACAATTGGGTATACGTTCTATCACAGATCCGAGGGCAAGGTTTTTGTTGCCAATAATGGATCCTTTCTTGAGAAGGAGTTTCTCGCGAAAGGTGTGAGTAGTCGGAAGGTAGAACTCGAAGAGGTTATTGAACCTTCTCTTCATGGAATGGCGAGTGGCGCAGCACCGGAAGTTGTTTCGGAGTTGACTTCACCTGATGAAGAGAGAGCTAATGATAATGATCATGAAACTCCGAAAGAGGACACTACCAAACCTCGCAGGTCAAGCAGGACACGTGCAGCTCCTGAACTGTATGGCAATCCTGTTGTGAATTTCATGGTTGATGAAATGGATGACCCTGCGACGTATGAAGAAGCGATGATGAGCCCGGATTCCAACAAATGGCTAGAAGCCATGAAATCCGAGATGGAATCCATGTACGAGAACCAAGTTTGGAACTTGGTGGATTTACCTCACGACAGAAAGGCCGTTGAGAATAAATGGATTTTCAAAAAGAAAACTGATCCTGATGGTAATGTGACCATCTATAAGGCTCGACTTGTCACAAAGGGGTTTCGACAAATTCAAGGAGTTGACTACGATGAGACATTCTCTCCCGTAGCGATGCTTAAATTGGTTAGGATTATGTTAGCAATTGCTGCATATTTCGATTATGAAATATGGCAAATGGATGTCAAAACTGCGTTCCTCAATGGTAAGATTGAAGAAGAGTTGTATATGATACAACCTAAGGGTTTTGTCGATCCTAAGGATGCTAATAAGGTGTGCAAACTTCAGCGATCCATCTATGGACTGAAGCAAGCATCACGAAGTTGGAATCTCCGCTTTGATGAGGTGATCAAAGAGTTTGGATTTGTCCAAACTTATGGAGAGGCTTGTATTTACAAGAAAGTGAGTGGGAGCAATGTGGCATTTCTGATATTATATGTGGATGACATATTATTGATTGGAAATGATATAGATCTTTTAAATAGTGTTAAAAGTTATCTAAACAGCAAATTTTCGATGAAAGACCTTGGTGAAGCGTCATATATATTAGGCATTAAAATCTATAGAGATAGATCAAGGCGCCTAATTGGGCTATCACAGAGTACATACCTTGAGAAGATATTAAAGAAGTTTAATATGGACGAAAGTAAGAAGGGGTTCTTACCTATGTTGCAAGGCAAGACATTGAGTAAGACTCAAAGTCCGGCTACGGCGGAAGAAAGAGAGATGATGGATAAGATCCCCTATGCCTCGGCCATAGGCTCTATTATGTATGCCATGCTATGTACAAGACCGGATGTGGCACATGCTATTAGTTTGGCTAGTAGGTACCAATCTGATCCAGGTTCGGAACACTTGATAGCGGTAAAGAACATCCTCAAGTACTTGAGAAGAACTAAGGATATGTTTCTCATATACGGAGGTGAAGAAGAGCTAGTCGCTAAGTGTTATGTTGATGCTAGCTTTGACACTGATCTGGATGACTCTAAGTCTCAATCCGGATACGTATTTCTTTTGAACGGAGCAGCAGTTAGTTGGAGGAGTTCCAAACAACCTGTGGTGGCTGGATCAACAATGGAGGCGGAATATGTTGCTGCTTCAGAAGCGGCGCAGGAAGCAGTTTGGATGAAAGAGTTCATTACGGAACTGGGTGTGGTTCCCAGTGCGTTGGACCCGATGGTGATCTATTGTGACAACAATGGAGCCATAGCCAATGCAAAGGAACCAAGGTCTCACAAGAATTCCAAACATATTAAGCGCCGGTTTCACTCCATCCACGAGCATGTCAAGGATGGAGATAAAAATATTTGTAAAGTACACACGGACCTAAATGTAGCAGATCCGTTGACTACAGTTCTCCCTAGGGAAAAACATGATCAACACCAGAACTCCATGGGTGTTAGATTTATCACTACGTGAACTAGATTATTGTCTCTAGTGCAAGTGGGAGACTGAAGGAAATATGCCCTGAGAGGCAATAATAAAGTTGTTATTATATATTCCTTATACATGATAGAGTTTATTTTACATGCTAGAAATGTATTGATTCGGAAACATCAATACATGTGTGTTTAATAAACAAAAAGGGTTCCTAGTCATGCCTCTCTTATAGACTAGATTGTTGATTAACAGGATGATCAAGGTTTCCTGATCATGGACATTGGATGTTATTAATAACAAGGTCACACCATAGGTGGAATGATGTGATGAACATTCATCCGAAGTATAGCATTAGGATCAAGTCATTATGTTTATATTGCTATAACATCATACGAAGTAATCTTTATCCTTAGACCATGAGATCATGTTAATTGCTAACACCGGAAGAGTATCTTGATAATATCAAACGTCACACCGTAACAAGGTGACTATAAAGATGGGTTCAGTACTACGAAGGTGTTATGTTGAGGCTCATGGATCAAGAGTGGAATTTGTCAATCTAGATGACGGATAGATATACTCTGGGCCCTCTCGGTGATCACATTAGGATAGCTTGCAAGCAAGTGATGTGATCACTAGAATGTTATATCACGGGAACGAGAAAAGAGTGCATGTCGGTAACGAGATCAAACTAGGTATGGAGATACCGATGATCGAATCTCGGACATTTAATATATCAAGAGACAAAGGGATTTAGTTACAAGCGTTAAAGGTTCTCACGATCACAGGAGTCATCGTTGAATGTGTAGGAGTCAGTACGGATCTCCAGGTCCCGCTGCTGATTATTGATCGGAGAAGGGTCTCGATCATGTCTGCATTATTCGCGAACTGTAGGGTGGCACACTTAAGAGTTACTGGACACCATTTTGGAGCACATATGTTTCAGACGAAAGAATTGCAAAACGCAGGAATTGTTTCAATAGAAACCGGAAATTGTTTCGGGTGAAATTGCAGAAGGTGGTTCTGCATGTGATATTGAAATATTGCAAGGGGCTATATGTGAATGTTTGTTAATTAAAGTAATTAACAAAATTCTGAATAAATTTAATAAAAAGAGTTTTATTAAATGAGAGAGCATTAAATTTGGAGAAATTTAATGCATTTAAAGTGGAGACTTTAAAAGGGAATGTGAAGAGGCATTTTAATGTGGAGGGGTTACCACCACATGAATGGGGGAGGTGAGGGGTCACCCCCCATGTGCCGGCCATGGAGAGAGGGGGCACCCCCCTCCTCCTATAAAAGGCCACCCATTCCCTCCTTCATCCTCACACCTCCTTGTGAAGGATCTCTCTCCCCTCTAGAATTATTCCCCCATGGTCTCGGATTAGCGAGATACATGTTCCCGGTGGCATTTCATCTGGATGGAGTTGCTGCTTCCGCTGGATCGCTAGAGCGAGGAGGTGAAGGTTGTCTGGTGGCTTGAACGTGTGTGCGAGTGCGGATGCGCTGCTGAGTTGCGGTGCTCGGACTTCCTCACGATCTTGAGATCGGCAAGTGTACGACTATATCAACCACGAGTTCCTACTCGTTAAAAAGCTCGTTGTCTACGAGGGTAAGTTCTCGTTGGATGTATGTCCACTCGTTGCTTTGTACCTAGTAGATAGATCTTGGCATGTAGTTCACACCGTAGGAATTTTTTTGTTTGCTATGCTGCGGACCCAACAAAGGAATGTGCAGATAACTTAGGTGGGTCTCTCTATTATTTATATGTGGATGTGGGATAGGAGAGTCGGGAGAGTACCATCCGGGGACCGCATGGAATTCTTCTTTCCCATCACCCTTTTTGGTGGTGGAGTTAGTGGAATTATGTTCATCCCCCGCCACCTCCTCCAAAGGCTTAGCCTTTGGGTTAGGTGGTGTTTCCTCTGGAGAGGGAGGAGGTGAGGTTTGCTTGTCCTTAACAAGTTGCTCAACGAGTTGACGCAATTGTTGGATATCGTTGCCCAAGGTAGAGCTCAAGCTTGTTTCCAACTTCTTGAGATCTACCATGGTCACCGAATGGCTATCCTCAGTTTCTCCCTCCCTGGTGGTGGCCATAATCTCTTAGGCGGTTAAGCCCGAATAAAGAGCCGAGGCTCTGATACCAATTGAAAGGATCGTATGGGCACCTAGAGGGGGGGGTGAATAGGTGCCACTCCAAATTTTACTCTTAATCAAATTAGGGTTCGACACAAAAGGTAAATTCTCTAGATTATGCAACTAAGGTGAATTTACCTATATGTCAACTAGCACAGAACTACGCAAGAACTAGAGAAGTAAAGTGCGGTAAAGGATAGAGGTAACCAAAGTGGAGCGCTTGGAGACACAAGGATTTGATTCCCGTAGTTCCTTCCTTTTGAGGGGAAGTACAACTACGTTTGGAGAGGGGGTGGTATCAAACCACCAATGCCACGAGAGGCCTCCCTTATTCTCCGATGAACCTCACCCCAAAGGGTTCGATTCACCTCTTCCACTATAACGGCAACCTTCGAGGTGGAAGCCGACACCCTTACAACAAGTTCGAGGCACGCATCCACAACCTAATTGGAGGCTCCCGAATACATGCAAGCTGTCAAACAATCAAAGACAAGCTTGTAAGACCAAATCACAAGCTAGGGTTTCCAAAGAAACCCTAGAACAAGGGGCCCTCAAGTGAATGAGGGGGAAATGGAAATATCCCTTGGTGAAGTAGTAGATCAAGGCCTCCTCCTTCGATTCTCCAAAGATCAACGACTTTGGATGGTTGAGTGAAGAGTTCTTGTGGATTTGGTGGCTCAAATGGTGATGCTTTTCTTGAATAGGATGAGCAGCTTCCAAGGTAGAAGAAGGGGCCTATTTATAGGGCCCCTGGAACTAGAGCCATTGGGAGCCACTTACACCGGACAGTCCGGCAAATACAAGCCGGACAGTCCGGCCCAGCCGGACACTCCGGGTGACACCCGCTGGATACTCCGGCCTGGCAAAGTTTCCGGCCTGTGTCCGCACCGAGTCCGGGAGGAGTCCGATGAGGCATTCTGAATGTCCAAGCTGATCGATAAGCCCCCAGGGCCGGACACTCCGGGGCAAACTCACTGAACACTCCGGCTAGAGAAGATTCCGGCCAGATTCTGGGCCGTGTCCGGGAGGAGTCCGATATGGTGTTCTGACTGTCCAGGGAAGATGCCCATATTCCAGGGGCGGAAAGTCCGGCCGGATCCAACCGGACAGTCCGGCCTGGGGCGGACACTCCGGTGAAGATCAGCCGGACAGTCCGGTTGGGACAGGTTTCTTAGCACAGACATGATACAGGGGAGCTCTTTTCCTTAAGTACAACCACTCTCGACTATCTGATATTTCCTGCAACATTTAACAACAGATTAAACTATCCAAGTGTTGTCAACAAACATCAAAATAATAGGGAGGGCATAAATGCCCTTTCACCTGAATATTGTTTGGTACGATTACATTTCAATTTCTTATTGTAGCCAATGATTCAAATTTGCCCCAAAGAGAGGCAGACACATTGGTGTCAAATTTTACAGGGATGAGTGAGCGAACCTGGGGACATGTACACGATCAATATAAGATGTGCAATTGTTACTTGGTTCGCTTACGCCATCTCTGTAGAAAGTTATGAAGCTGCAATCTTTATTCTACATTCATAGAACTATGATATTTGAATTATCTATTCCGTGCATTCATAGTGTATAAGAATTACATTTTAGTTTGTCACCGAGGCCGATGATTGAAATTTGCCCTAAAAGAGTTCAAGGGGATACACATATGATGGTGTCATGTTTTAGGGATGGTTTGGTGAACCTGAGGCAGCAATACACACAAGCAATATAGGTTGTGCTGTTGGTACTTTGGTTCCCTAACTCCATCTCTGAAACAAATTATGAGGCCCTTGATTTATTCTCATATGGAACTACATATATGATCCTTGAATTGTTTCTGGTCTTTTAATGATTGGTATGATGCATATGTATATGAATGGTTTTAATCATAAGTATTTTTAACATGTACCTGAAGATTAATTGTTTGGTTTTTTATTTATAATTACAATATTTAGGCTTGTTTGTGTACCTGACTATGTATATCCCTGAATAATGTTTTGTACGATTACATTTCAATTTCTTATTGTGGCCAATGATTCAAATTTGCCCCAAAAGAGAGGCAGACACATCGGTGTCAGATTTTTTCAGGGACGAGTTAGTGAACCTGAGGCGATGTACAAGAACAATATAGGTTGTGCAATTGTTACTTAGTTCACTTACGCCATTCCTGTATGAACTTATGAGGCCTTAATCTTTATTCTACATTCATAGAACTATGATATTCGAATTACCTATTCAATGCATTCAGTGTATAAGAATTACATTTTAGTTTGTCACCGAGGCTGATGATTGAAATTTGCCCCAAAAGAGTTCAAGGGGAGACACATATGACGGTGTCGTGTTTTAGGGATGGGTTGGTGAACCTGAGGCAGCAATCCACACAAACAATATAGGTTGTGCTGTTGGTACTTTGGCCCAATTTCACATTCTCATATGATACTACATATATGATCCTTGAATTGTTTCTGATCTTTTAATGATTGGTATGATGCATATGTATATGAATGGTTTTGATCATAAGTATTTTTAACATACACCTGAAGATTAATTGTTTGGTTTTTTATTGATAATTACAATATTGAGGCTTGTTTTTGTACCTGACTATGTATATCCCTAAATAATGTTTTATACGATTACATTTCAATTTCTTATTGTGGCCAATGATTCAAATTTGCCCCAAAAGAGAGGCAGACACATTGGTGTCAGATTTTTTCAGGGACGAGTTAGTGAACCTGGGGCGATGTACAACAACATTACAGGTTGTGCAATTGTTACTTGGTTCACTCACTCCATCCCTGAAGAAACTTATGAGGCCCCTAGATTTACCCTACATTCACTCTGATGGAATTATTTGTCATTGTGTTGATATGAAATGATATATGAACCGATCAAACTATTGCGGGGATGCTTTATCTTTGATATCCACGGATATATTTTCTTACATATACATGTTGTCAATTCTTGAGTTGTAATACAATTCAATCATATGTATGAGTTCTAAGTTATGTTCTTAAAAATCAACAGGAGGATGATGATGAAGTGGATGATAGCAAGGAATCTAGGGACAACAAGAGCCTCTACGTGTTGAGGCGGTTATGGTGTGGGCTAATCCGTTTCCACCGTAGGGGGAGACTGTTTTGCTCATTTTCTGGCAGCGCAATCAACATGGACCTCAACAGCATGATCCAGCATGCGGAGGGCGTTGGCAGAGGTGGAGGCAGAAGGCATATGCCGATTACCTTGGCACGACACGCAGCCTACGGCAAATTCCTCCGGGAGTATGTTAGGACTGGCATGTATCCCATCGACTAGCCTGTCGCTGCCTCCTGCTGATAAACCCCTGCCCTGCTAGGCGTCTCCGTGTCTCGGCCTCCTACTGCAGCCCCTGCTTTTATTTTGTTCTAGTTAATTATTACCTGTGTGTGGCATGTAAGACAATATATCCGTGGTGTCTCTGGTGAACCTTATATATTAATCTACTCCTTTATATGGAGTGCCTTAAAGTTTCTAGTGTTCAATTATATTTACTGATCATGCTCATGCACACTACAAAATATTTCTAGTGCTCGATTATATTATAATTGTCAAGAAATATATCAACAAGTTAAATTGGTCAAAATTTTGTATTGAAGTAACTAAATGTATCACACACATAATAAACTAGAAACTAAAATCTAGTTCAAACACATAATGTATCACCACCACTTGTTGTCGTCCTGGACTTGCTTCCCCTTCAGCCGCTTGATGTTGCCACTGTCCCAAGATCCCTGCTCGTCCTGAAACCGCTTTCTATCCTCCTCGCGCTTCTTCTCCTGGCTAGCTTGCAACCAGGGCATAGCTCTCTCGCGAAAAACCCCGCCTTAACCATCCCATCTTTCATGGTAATGAGCTTACTGTACAACTCGTACGCCATGTAGGCATCTCTGGCTGCATACTCGAGGCGCACCTGGCTCATCGGCTTCCACTCCCAGTAGTCGTGATCGAGTCTCTTCAATTTCTTCAGTTTTTCATAGGATTTATCGATGATTTCCGCTGCCAGATCACCCATGCCATCCTTCCCTGGGTATGATTTGATCTTGTATAGATTTTGGATGTCGATGTGGTGCCCCTCTGGGATTTTTATCAACGCACGAGAAAGCATAATTGTGTCATTTGTGATATCCACGCTAGTGAAAGTTATCCCTTTCCTAACAAGAACTCGACCAGAGCCGGACAACGCATCTCAGTTGGTTTACTCCTGCACTTAGATGGTTCTAGGGATGTAAGGGAACAAGGGATGCAGAAGTGGTGATCTCAAATTTAAATTTCACATACCTGCAGAAGTGGTAAACGAGGACCTCCTCATGTATGGTGATTTGCACGACATCGATCTCTTGTGGAGGATTTTTTCGCTTATTTGCACGGGTGTACTCCAAGTCTAGCCCCACAAACTTGTGCTTCTCTTTCTCAAGCAATTGCTCAAACCTGGCGAGAGTTGTCTCCATAGTCACTTCATCATTTGTGTACACCACTGTCAAAGTCGTGGTGCCATGGGCAGGGACCAAGTGGGTCTCTGTTGTGCGTTTCCCATCATCCATGCCTGCAAGGAAATGGGTGAAAGGAACTGCCTGCAAGGAACTGCCTTTGAGAGGAAGAAGAAGATGAACCGATGGTTCTAGAACAGAGAAAGAAGAAGCGCCCAGGAAAAACTGTAGAGGAATGACTGAGGAAGAGGAATGACTGCAGAAGAAGCGTGGTAACTGCAACTTTCGGTTTGAGAACTCACCGTGGTTACGTGGAGATCGTGGCAGTGCTGCCGGTTCAACAAGTGGGGCTAGTTCCTGCGAGAATATGAAATTAGCTCTGCATTTTTCTATGCGAGAAATTGAGAGAAGTCATTTATATTTTGTCTTTCATAATTAAACACAATAAAGTTGGTACAGCCCAAGAGATTTGAACAAACGAGATTTGCTAGTTTAACATACAACAACACTTATAGGCCCAACATGGCAGAACTTGGAGAGCCCCAGAACTTGAGCTACCACAAAGACCTCGGCAGAGGTGGCAGAATTGGTGCGGGTGCAACCACGGCGACGGCGAGCTCGGATTCTAGAGGAGGAAAACAGAACCGAGCATGGTCTACAAGGCGATAGATCTCACCGGGAACCAATTCTCGTCCCCGACCGTGCCATGGGTGCATCCACGGTGAGGGCGAGCTCCTACTCGGGATGGGGAGGAGAGCGGGGCCGAGCAGCTTCGTCACTTCCTAGCTCTGCGCCATGGCCGCAACCATAGATTGCCGCTCCGGGGAAGAAGATGAGTAATGGAGGCACCAACGCTGCAAGCCTACAGGGAGGAGAGCTGGGCCGAGCAGGTTCGTCCACATCCCAGCTCCGTGCCATGGCTGCGACGCCCCACAGATTGCCGCTCCGGGGAAGAAGAAGACGCGTAATGGATGCAGGCATCAAAGCTGCAAGCCTAATTGACACCTAAGCGACGGGAGCGACATAACGGCGAGAACTGATAGGGGGGCCCAACTTGACGACCGTTAGCCTGATTTTTTGTATTGAAACATAAAGTTGAATTCGTGCCGAAAAAGACCCTCTGAGTATTTGGCACGCCAACTATAGTCATCGCGGATGATATCAGGGAACTCGGGTACTGCGTTGCCTAGACACCCCAACTTTCGGGCCGAAAAATTATATTCTCTTCAACAAAGTGGTACACAAGCTCATCGACACGGTCACCCTCTAGGGTTTCCCTCACCCTCATTCATCTGGCGAGGTATTCGCGGGGAGGTTCTCCGTCCCTTTAACGCATCTAGCCAGATCAAACATGGTGACTACACCAACAAAGTGTGACCTGCGCATCTCTAACACTCGGGTAAGCCAAGCGGATTTGCGGGGTCCTTCCACCTTTATATCCTGCACAGGGGCGGTTTGGGTGGGTCTTGAATTTTCCTGATCCAAGCCACCATACTCCAAGGAGGGATATGGCCTAGATCCTTGGCGAACGTGTCCTGCTCATAGGCGGTCCGTGCACGGCTTGACGAGTTTTCGACTTCCTGGGAGCTAGGACCCGAGTCGGTTTCGTTGATGAAGATGTGGATGTCTCTGAAGGGGATGATGGAGCAGCATGTAGGGTTCGTCTTTGTCAGCACCCAGAACTCATCTAGAGGGACGATCGGGACATTGCCGGAGAAGAGAACGCATCCGATGGCTACGGTGTCACTGATTCCTACAAAGATATTGGACCTCACCCAGTGCAGAGCTCGAAGCGCCTCTTGCCCCACGGTGGGCGCCAACTGTCGTGGTATTGCCGACGAGTATGCCATGGAGGGGTCCTGACAGTGCGTGTTTAGAGATGTGGGGTAAGGCGGGGAGTTGGCGGGTACGAGGTAACACATCTTACCCAGGTTCAAGTCCCACAACGGTGGCGAAACTCTACTCCTGCTATAAATCACTATAATGGTAATACGCCGAGTTCTAGAGATAGGTTCGCTATGCAAGGTGTTGCACATTGTACGTAGCAATCTAAGAGGTTGTGCCCTAAAGGATCCCACACCAGAACCTGGGGTTTACAGGGAACTGTCCTTTCCGGACAAGGTAAATAGTCTTACACTAATACAAACTACTCTTCCATTTCTTGCACTCCAAGGCTCCGAGTATGTCGGTGACTCTGCGTAGCCTTCCTTTATCCGGCATGGGCCTCCCTTCTGGATCCTTCTAACTAGGACGCCTAGCAGGCCATAGGCCTTGCTACCAACTATGGGCCACCCAGGTTAGCCGGATTGGTGACATGCTATGAGGATACCCATTTAGCATATCCCCAACAATATACCTTGTTTTGGTTGTTGCATATGTTCATATGATTGCGCACTTTATTTATTATGGCCCTTTGTGTGTTTGGTTCTTATTTCGTATAGACGTCGAGCAAGGGAGTTATCAGGAGAACTAAGAGTACTACCCAAATCTCAGTTATTCCACTGCTTAGCTAACATGCAAGAAATTCCCCATCCTTGCATTACATATAACAACTATGCATCTATCTTATTCTTGCATCATTGTGTCATGAATCGCATTAAATTGAAATCCCAAGTACTGCATAGCCTTTACTTATAAACCCCACTGAAGCTTGTACCTCAATCCTATGAGCCATTACTACATGATTTGTTTGAGCCATGCGAGTCGTAGAATTGCATGTATAGGGTTTGTGCGAGTCTCTGGATAACGATGTACCTAAACAACTTAAACTATGTAGTAAGGGGATAACTGAAGAAAGAGGCATCAGTGGACAATAGCCGTTATTTGGTTCTTCCATGCTCACTTGTGTCCCGTAGGACCCGAGTACTTGATTCTTGTTCCTTGACTATCACACTATCCGCATGTGGGACCATAAATCCCCCTCTCCCGATCTTGATTCACATCTTATTTCTTGGGGCCACAAGTAGTTTGGGGCTTTATTACTATCATGTACTTATGCCATGCTTTACTGCTTTATTTACTATTGAGCATAGAGCGCCCATACTATTTTGGAACGTGGAATGTTTTCGTGGTATCGACAAGCCCAGACACACTTTCGGGTTCGTAGTCATATGCAGCCATTGGCACAAACCATGGGTCAGTATCAGAATCGACCAACTTCATTGCAGGTAGCTGAGTAGGGTGGCCCCTGAAATAATTTATGAATCTTTTGAATGCTTTGTCGTGATGCCTCATTGCTTTTTATTTGGTTATTCCCGGGGTTGATCGTGTGTGTGTTGCTATTTGTGCACCCCTACAGGGTAAATCTTTCTGAAAGTCGTGTTCACGGTTATGGACGACTTGGAGCACAGTTTCTCGATCAAAGATAACTATAACTAAAGTACCGTGTTTAATGTGACCAAAACATGACTAGTAAATAGTGCAACACTCATGGAATGGTTAATAAAATTGCCAACGGATGAGATGTTCTTCTGCCTTCTCATTCGGTAAGCGAGAAGGAGGGCGAGTGATCTTTATTTATTGTACTTATATAACTGTTGTTTCTAATTAACAAGCGTTCGTCCATATCTGGTTGGGCAGATGTTGTATCGTGTCTCTATAGAGCTGTTTAGATATTATATTTCGCTGCAGCGTCACCCTCAGGTTGTTCCCTTTAGATGCATAAAAGATTGCCGAGTGCCCTAGGGTCTCACACTATAAATATTGATCAGATTGTTAGGTATACTCCTATGGAGGCTACTACATCGACGAGGTTGTTGAAGAAGGCAACGACCCTCTTCCATAGAGATTTCGGGGATGGAGATCTTTGAGATCTATGGGTGGGAATGTGCTTATTTCTATGGCACCTTATGCCGATTTAACTTTTAATTTGTACTCAGATCTATGTTTCCAGTTCCGCCGGATGTTGTGTTGAGTGATGTATGAGGATATAATCCTAAATTATTATTACTACTATCTATATAATTTGGATCTTGCCGTAATGCCGTTGCAATATATTTCTATTTCTTTTATATGGAATTTCTCTAATGTACTCTTGTATGTCCTTGGCATACATACTCACTTGTGTACGTTAGACTTGTAGCCAACCTATCACGTTTCTCGCACTCGAAGCAATAACCATGAATACTAGGGTGGATGGTTGGCCGGTACCGTGCACTGCCATTATGGCCTGCTTGTGGGTGGCCTTGCAGCCTCCACGGTAGTACGTCCTCCCCCTATTCGGGTTATACCGGCTTGTGATGTAGAAACATGAGGTCGGGGATTACATATGGTATCAGATCCATTCTCCCCTTCAGGGTCTCAACTAAGGTGGTCATTGTCAGTCTAGAACATATTTTGTAGCGATGACTCTGATTTTTGCCATCTTCCACTATGTTTAAACATTGTTTTTGGTCAAGCAATTGGCAAAAAACTCACAATCCTTGCCATAATGACTAATAAATGCAAAGATATGCAAATACTCTCTTTGATTTATGTTGTGCAGGTAATCATGACTTTTAATACGAAATAAGGAGTCATAATGAAGGATTTTGAGGAAGTACACATGGCCAAGTAATTGGGATGCAGTACCAAGGCGCTAGAATGCTTAACGACTACAGGTACGGGTGCGGTCCGCCCATACCACCCACCCGTACTAGGTGGCGATGGCTTTGTCTCGTCAAACCCTACAACTTTCATGAATCCGCCTATATATTCTGAGGCTCCAGCCGTCGGCCAGAGAGCCGCCATTCTCAGATTCAATCACAACGCCACCAAAGGAGATCCACACCATTGTTCATCCATTGTTCATCACTTCCACCATCCATCCATCCGCTAGCCATAGCCATTGCTTTGTACTTTATATCTCATTGTGATTTAGTGACCATTGTAAGAATATTTGATTTCAATCTAAGTATTTGTATGATGTTTTCTATCTTTGATCTATTTGTTATGAGTGAGTAGTCCTCATGGGCTGTGGGTTGGAGAGAAAGATCGCAGAAATATATGCATCTAGATCATGGGAGCATTGTGTTTTGTTTGCAATTGTGATTTTTTTATTCATCTCTTGTCTCGATATGTGGAGTTGTAGGTACCCAAGATCCCATAGATTGATAAAGGCTTGAGGTGGGATACTTGGCTAGCGGCAATCTCATAGGAACCTCAGTGACAAAGGGTAGTATGGTCTTCGCTTAGAGCCCCATTCAGGATCAACAACATCACCATTTAAAGCTTTGATCTGTGTTTTACACTTAATAATCATTTGTAACCCGTGGCTTCGGTGTGCTCTCGGTTGGATTAAAAGTCTATTGCTATGCCCGCTGCATCATGGGGGCTCTACAATATTAGGACGTGATGCCCACAAGAGATTATATCCATTCAAACATTATACACGACTATGCTTATTATTATCTTTTATCCCATTTGATGCGCAGCTGCAGGTGGATCTGCAACCCTAGCTTATTTCCATCCATTGATTCAAACCCGTTATAAAGTAAACTAGATTGGTCCGGTTAACTGAGGTAAAACAAACAAACAAAGTCTTGTAGACATGTCCTTTTTATTACCTTTTAGTAGTGCTTTCCGGGGTTTGATTAAACCTAGGTCTTCTAGGGAAAGATCTATTATACTACATCCATGAATCTGGATCAAAGGTATCAGGTAGATATATATATTAGGGAAAAACTAAATGTGAGAGTAGGACTGCTTCCATTTTTCTTCTTACCCGCCCACCCACCCTATTTTGGTAAGGAAGTGTAACGTTTGTCTATCCTCTTCTAAAAATTCAAACTAGGATTCACGTGTTTGGGGTATCTGTAGTACCATAGGATGTGTTAATCCTTTGTTGATCTGTTGCATCCAACTTTGCTTCACAATCTTCCTTTGGTTATCAACTGCTGGTACATTCCATACCGACAGGCTTGTGTGTAAACCGACATGATCTCTCCGACTCCTTGTTAACCGATGTAATCTTGTTAAGGGTGTTCTTCCTTCCTGCATGCTTTCACAGAATGTGAAGTGCTAATCTCTATCTGATAAGTGGTTTTGTGCACCTAGTTGGTATTTTACTGCCGAAAAATGCGGAATTTTTTTATTTCATACATCTGTGTTTCCACACTCCTTTCTGTAATGTGTGATATGCTCTCTATCTTCTTTTTGTTGGCATGTTCATGTTAACTCCATCTTTTGCCACTAGCGCGTAATCTGGAGTTTTTACTTCATCTTCAATTCTTTTGGGGCTAAATGCATAACTTACGTTGATCCGATGCTTGCGATTGTAATTTGGTTCCCGGTATAGTTATATGACACTTATCATGAGTGGAATATGGCCAATGCTATCAATATAATCCTTCAAATGATGGCAGTCATCTTTTGTGATTTTGAGTTATACGGTGATCATATCTATATCATATTCAAGTATTTTTTTGGCAATCCGGAGTTTTCTGAAGGCACTATGATGGATCATTATCCGGTTATCATGCTTCATTTGAATCCCATATCCACAAAGGTTCTCTTTGATACAGGAGAATCTCATCCTTTCATCTCCGATAGCTTTGCTTAAATGTATGAGTTATCATCGCTTCTTTATCCAAGTTCTCCTTATATTTTCAAATGGTGATCTGATCAACTATGTGAACAACTCGACATCTCTTCTATCATCCGAAGGGCTAGATAATCTATTCATCCAATGGAAGAACATGGAAGAACATCTTCTTCTTTTTCTCTCAAGCTTCGTGAACATTGCCTGTGTGCAAAGTTCTCAAAGTATGAATTCTGACTTTTCATAGTTGCCTATCTCAGCCACGTGCTTCTACTAAATACGTAGCTACAATTCTGGAATCATCAAGTCAATTGTTAATTCCATCCTCCACCTTCAACCAAATCTGGAGGTTTTTCCTTGTTTGGCAAGTTATCATCGTCATTCTACTAAAGTTTTCCTCAAGACTGCTACATCCCTCTCGGATCTTCTTAAGAAGGACAAGAAATTCTACTGTTCTTCCACACATCAAGAAAATTTTGGAAACCCTCTCTATCTTCTATTCTCTCTCCGTCGGATGCCACGCAAAGTTTTCAGATCTTATGCAATTCCTCTTTTCAAGACCTTAGTGTTTTCCCGTTCTATTTGTTGTATCTATCATCTGTTTTACTGATGTTCTCTCATATCTTTTCCGATGGCTTGGGACTTCCTACAAAATGAACCAATCGTCATATTTATGTATTTTGGATCCGACGAAGTGTTTGCACAAAAACCTTTGTTTTCTTATGGAGCTTCATGAGTTGTTCTTATCAAGATCTTCAGTCTAAAATTCGAGAGTTGGGTTGCACGATTTCCTATTCATGTATGGAGTAATGCTTTGAGTGCGGGATGGAGTCATGATCATACCACTACTCTTATCATTTGCTTTGTACATTGAATTGGTTGATTAAGGCAATTTCACTCATTCCATGGAAGTCAAAAGTGGCCTTCATCCCTTGAGACTTTTACGTCCGTCCTTGTTTTCCAGAGTGTCCTCTCGATGAACATGTGCAACAATATCTTGTTGGTGGTCTCGTCTATTTCAAGATGGAGAAAAATCTTCAACGATATGGTGGAAACAAATGCAAAATCTTCCCTGATACTCTTCATTCTACCAGAGCTCGACATCATCAAACAAGATGGATGGAAGATATCTCTCACTTCAATTTTTTCAAATCTTTTTCTCTTAGTAAATCCAATTACGATCGATACCATCAAATATTGTCGAAAACAAATACAAACCGGATACAGTATAGATGCAGAATGATGCTGATTTTATCTAGAACCAAGAGAACTCTAGAATCATGAACAAATCTCAAGCATTAAATAAAACCAACAAAATTGTGCCCTAATTAACGCACGGTGCTAGTTTTATAAGGGAATAAGGGAAAGATAAAATCGTGGAAGCCTCCTCAAATGCATGGAGAGATTACATGGTTATCGATCCTGGGATGAGCATCTTTGCAAGTTTGGCTTGACAAAGTCATGTAATGGGTCAGTTGGATTCAACCATACACATCAACCCTAAAACAATATTTCCATATTAGATGGAAACGGAAATTCCGTTTCCGCTACTATTCCACCGAAAAATGCTATTCCGTTTTTGTTTCCGTTTCCACCAAAAAAATCCATTTTTGTTTCCGTTTTGTAAAATTCCGTTTCCGTATTTTCATTATATTTCCGGTTTTTCGCAGAAAAAGGAAACTTTCCGCTCCACTTTCATCCCTATTCTACATTGAACTTCTTTCTTAGGATTCCACCAGAAACTCGTGTCACTTTTTCTCCTTTGGTTCTTACCGACGCAAGAAGAATCTAATCTAAGAACTCCTCAATGCTAATTTTTTCCATGGTACCAAGGAACTCTATTGTCTGAAGGCAGTATTGTTTCTCGAAACTTCATTTCTTAAATCTATAGGAAGAAACAATGCTATTTTCATAGTGGTTATTAACTTATCTAGAGTTGTTCTTTTCTTCCGGCGAAAAAAAATCATATTCACGTGCATCTGTTGATCTTTAATCCTATTGATGTATCACATCCTTCACCTTGAAGTAAGAAGCTTGCTTCTTTCTAATCTCTTCAAGTTGTTTGTTCAAGAAGCAAAACATAAGACTCACAACAAGTCTATAAAGTTTTGCAAGGTGTAGTGGTCGCACCATTCCATTGCTAAATCAACTTCGAAACTTGAGGATCACCTTCGTTCCGAACACCCTCCTCCACTTGTGTCTTCTTATTTTCATTTGAGCATCATATAAACCCCTTTCATTTGGTTCTTACCCCCATTATGCATTTGTCTATTAATTGTATTTGCATCTTGATATATAGTAGTTGGTTCTTGATATATTGTTTGGTGCCCAAGTTGAGTTGGTGGCATACCTTTTCAAACTTCCACCACCTTTATTTGACTCTACCTTAAATTCCACCATCCTAATTACATATGAGCCATTGCATTTTCCTTGGTATTTAAATATAGCTCATATGTGTTGGGGTGGATCACTTCAATTTTTACATGCTCCGATATATGATCCATGTTGTTTTCACAATATTGAATATGTGGAGCCACATGGCCACCTTTGCATGCTATGTGAGTAGGAATGTTTCTCAAGATTCCATATGGGATCTATTTGAATTTATTGTAGGGGTTCCGCGTATGAAAACAATAATTTTTACTCTATGCCCCTGAACCCCTGAAGTTGCCAGGACCTATCTATTAGTAATACAGTAACGAGAGGGGCTTTTCGCGAACTTACCCTTGAAGATCGAAAAGCGTTGTCAACGCTCAGGAGAGCATGGTTGATGTAGACGAGCCGAAGCCGACCTCAAGGTCGTGATAAAGTCCTTGCGCTCCTTCTAGCTCCAACGAGAGAGAGAGAGAGGGGGAGAGAGAAAATATCAATTGGAGGTCGTCCCAAAAGTGGGGAGACCTTTATTGATTACTGGTGTATTTTTCTAGGCCAAATGCCCCACTATATATAGGGGGAGGAGAGGTACTACCTCCCTCAAAGTCCCGGGGTGGGACTAAAGGAGAGGAGGGGGTGGGGTGGCCACCGGCCAGCCCCTAGTGGGCCTCGGGGGGGGGGGGGCTAGGCCCAGCCAGCCAGCCCCCTTGGCCCCTCTCCCTCTCTCCTTTCCCCTAATGGGCCCTCTCCCTCCGGAAATTGGCCCATTAAGACTTTTTGACCTTTAATTGATTTTCTCTTTATTAAATAATTATGAATAAATGATTAAATCAACATTTAACATTCATTCACATATTATTCAATCTCCGTGGCCATGGAACACCTTCCACCTCTACTCCGGACATCCTCCGGACTTACCAAAGCCCTTCCGATTTTCTCCCTTCTTTTCTTCGGTGATTCTATCGATCCTATAAACACTCTCTAAGCATCATCAAGACCTTAAGCGTGATACCCCATGGTTCAGGAACACTCCAGACATGGTCGAGTCACTCCCGCACCAATGATCGACAGAGGGACCTGGATGGCCATGTGACCCCTGTGCGTTCCACGAAGATCTTTCGTCGTTTGAACCAGGACAGTCATGTCTTATTCCCTTTGTCACTCAATACTTGCATTGCCTGAGATCTGATCAACGACATCACCATGTCGTGTTCAACCTCGTTACTGAACTACTTGACTCATTCCGACAAGTGATATCCCCGTGATCAAATCACAGGTTGCGCAACTATTGGATATAACTTCTCCGAGTGGGCCCTTGAGTATCTTCCCGTCACATGGACGGACAAATCCCGCTCTTGACATATATTTCCTCTACGGTTTCCTCCAAGTACCTGAACACACCTTTATAACCACCGTATTACCAGATGGAATTTGATGCTATCTAAGCACTCTCGGGAGACAGTGATTGATATAGCCTCACGGTTTAAGGAATAGTCTACAAGGGTCCATTTATAATCATCATAACTTGAACTTTGTGACATGATCGAGTCACAATGTTTAGGTTGGGTATTGGTTCATCATCTCATTCTCAGAATGAGATGACCTCATTTCCAACTGGCATAAATGCCACATGATCAGGAAACATGATCATCTGTTGACCAATGAACCAGTGACTAGAGTTTCACTGGGAACCCCTGGTTGTTTGTATATCACACATGTATTGATGTTTCCACTCAATACAGTTATAGCATGATATAAAACTTAATCATAAACTATATGAAATATGATAATAGTCCTTACTACTATTTGCCTCTAGGGCATATTTCCAACAGTCTCCCACTTGCACTAGAGTACAAATACACTAGTTGCATTTGTTCTCAATCATTGGCACCATATACCTGGTACCTAGAACATGCTTGCACATGGAAGAGGTTGAGTCTTGGGTCTGTACTTTACAGTCCCAAATCCTTTGGAACTTACTAATGTCACTTTGATTGACATTAATACTTTATCATGACATGATAGCATCTGTGTGAATGCATCGTTGTTATGGCAGCAGAACGAGGCCTGATTCCTGGAGCCTACAGTGACGTTAGATCAACCTCGAGGGCTTTCTCATGGGCACTGTGCCCTGGGACACATCATTCTACGTTGAAAGCGAACTAGCCCTGCCATAACATTATACAACACTTTAGATGGTACAATTATCTATTATTATAAATGTATTCATCGAAACACTAGTGCACTGTATGCAACTTTCGATGTTTTGTTCACCTCGCTTCCTTCTTGACTTTAATTGGTATCTAGAGGAGTTTCCAACATATTCTCTTATAACATAACTCTTTATGCTTTAAGATATGTTATCCTTTATGGATTTGGAAAATATGTCCACAGTTCTCTACTAGTCACTGCGGACAAACTTAGCTCAAACATTCTGTGATTTGAACTTAATCACTTTTAAACGTTCCTTATTTAGATCACATATTATGCTAAGTTATCATCATGGTTTTCTAATATATAATCTATGTCCCAACACAGTGGATGACGATCATCCTTTTCTTTCTTTCAACCATTGATGTTAAACTTAATGCTATCCTAATTTTGGTCATTAAGGACTAGTTCCTTAATTAACTTCTATTCCGAAACCCTTTCAATATCCCTTAAGGAATACTACATAATATCATAATACACCTATTATCAACTTCTACACCTTATAAATCATTATTTATAAGTATTTGCGCCTTCATTCTTAACATACTTAAGAATTACTCCTATAAGCTCCCACTCAAAATATGTTACCTACATATTTGAATTTGAGACTTATGTTGCTCCCACTTAAAAATATGTCAATCACATATTGTTTCAGGAAGACTTTCATAGCTCCCACTCAATTTTATGCAAATTGCATATCCATCACTATTTTGAATAACTTCAAAATCCTTTGAACAAATATCAAACTTGGAGATTTACTATGAGATACTAGTACTTTACTAGTTTTAAATCCACTAGACATTTAGCACACATGAATCAAATTCATTTGAATTTGTCCAATACTCGACAAATTGTGCTTTTGTCATTCACCCCTTTTTCCACTATGGCTTTGCAGTCATTTGGGAAAATTCAAGTAACCCCTTTTACTTGTGAGATTCAGCAATGAATTGCCTTCTAATCTCAAGGGAAGTTTGCTTCTAGGATTTCTCATTATTTAGTTTACCATTATTTCCTTTGTAGTCTGTAGGTATGTCATATTCCAAAAAAATATGACAAATGATTCACAAATGTTTCCATACAAGATATGGATTTACATTTTGAATCCTACTTCATGTAGTGAAAAACAATAGTGGAGGGGAAAACACAATGATCAATATCATTGATTCTTTCCTTCTGTGCAGAGAATCGTTCAGGAATGTTGTCCGTTGCGCTTCTCAACACTCTGATGCAGGGTTTTGAATCCTCATCATGTTTTACACTATCTTCCATTTGCTCCATAATTGAGAAACATCACTAAAGTGAGCTTTCTCAAAAATGTACCAAAATTCAAGCAATACGAATCTTGCTTTCCCTTTGGTTTCAGCTATGGGTTTTGTATTCAAAGTTTCCAATGAATATGCTACAAGGACTTATTCACTATTATTTTGGTTATATCGAATAACCCCAAAACTTTCACGAATTCTAATGGTTCACTACATTCTAATTGAGTGCCAACTATTTCTAAGCTAATGGTCTCTACATCTACACTACAACGATTTATTTGGTGCCTTCTACTCAACCCCTTTGATATCTAATATCATATTGTGATGCTTTGCATTTTGACGTTTCAAAACGCTTTGCATTTCACAATTACTTTTATGCAATTCTTATAAATTCGAATTTCATTACTATTGATCAAATCATAGTAATTGGATTCTCTTTTATAGTTATACCCTTTGTTGATGAAACATTTTGATCAAATCAAATAGTTTCATATTCATGTTTCCTTTGGTAAACTTATTTACACATTTAAACAATCAATTAATGATAATTACCATTTTTCATTAAACACAATACATCGAATATGTATTTACTTTTAACAATTCTTTAAACACTTTGTATTCAAGTAATACATGGTGTTCAAGTTATTTTGCCGAACTTAGGCATGATTTATATGTGATAAGAAATCGAATAATCTTTCACATATTATCACATAACTTTGAATTTAAACAATGGTTTCATTCATTAATGAACATATCATTAAATTGGGTATTTTAAACAAGGCATATTAATATTTTACAAATGTTCATGCATTATCAATTAGTTTCAAACAACAAGGATAATTCACAAGTAATCAAACAATATATGAACATGAATAGAAATCATTCATAAAACTAGAACAACTGTTTGTTACAAACTCATATGAATAACCGTCTCACGAAGTGTGAGACACACTAAGGAAGTTCACAATCTCTTGATTACATTAATCATCCTAAAACACAAACTAAATGATAAATGTCGAGGGAGAGTGTCGTCGGCCATCATCATCATGCTCGCCATCAACACGCAACGTCACCTCCTCTCCAGCAAGCACCTCTCATGCAGAAGGACCTGTTTTCAGTAAAACAGAACAAGTATCAGATATACTTAACACTGCAATGTGTTTACAAGATTATAACATTTATAAAACTGTATATCAAATATATACCTTGGTCATCAATGACCTCTCCGGCGATTGGTTCAACCTTTACGTTCCAAAAAGTAATATGAACTCATGGAAATCCAATGCTTCCGTATCACCACTCATGATGCTACTCTGGACATGTCCTTTGTAGCTGGGAGGCAACGACCGAAGTAGTACGTCTATCGCAAATGGATCAGCCATCCAGTAATCCACGAAGTGAACCAGTCTCGTGTGTGCATCAAGCATGCGCTCCAAGTGACTCTTCAGACATGTATGCTCCTCCATCTATATGGAAAGGAACTCTCCAAGCAGCTCGTGCTTCCACATGCGCACATGGCCTATGAACTCTGCTCTCAGCTGATCCA
Organism: Avena sativa; assembly: GCA_916181665.1. Taxonomy (NCBI): domain Eukaryota; kingdom Viridiplantae; phylum Streptophyta; class Magnoliopsida; order Poales; family Poaceae; genus Avena; species Avena sativa. The sequence continues at coordinate 431,698,044 of OV702286.1, read as the reverse complement.
CCATCGAATATGGATCAAGATCACCTATAAGCGGATGTAGTTCATCCACCATCCCGTAACGCATTATTATCTAAATGTAGGTGGACATCTCTTGACGATAGTAGCGGTCTGCCATCTCTTGTGGGGTCTCATAGTAGTCTGGCTTAGTAAAATCCATCGTGCGGCATATGTAGTCTACCACATGATTCCTAGTAAGGAGGTCATCTAGGCGCACAAGCCAACTAGGGAAGTTGGATCCATCAAGTCTAAGTTTTTCACCCTTTACCCAATCCTCAATGGAAAAGTAAGCTTCATGGTGAGCCATCTACATTTATAATTGCAAAAGGAATTTAGACTAAGTTTATAATTAAATGAGTTAATAATAACTCCACTTAGAAACATCTATCCACAAAAGGGTTCCTAGTGATAACACGACCCCTATCAGCCACATCTCCCCCGATCGTCACGGCCATCAATGTGGATTCAAGGGTGGACGCCAAACGTCGGTCACATCATTCATGCGACTCGTGCTCGATCTTTCGACCATCTGTGTTCCGAGGCCATGCTTCTCTAGCGTGCTAGGCTCGCCAACTCAACCTTAGTGTATTCGCTGTGCTACATGTCTTACACCCACTGTATGCGAACGTAGATATGTCTGACACCCAGGCCTGTAACCCTGGATCGCCTCATACCGAAGAACTTTCTTGGTGGTGCACACTAAGGGGGAACACAATCGTTGGTAATTTTAACAGGGATCATCTTATTAGGCTACCGTCGAGTATCTAATACTAGCACACAATAAGACATACAAACAATAACATTGAATGTAAATGCTATGTGATATGGTCCTTCACATCGTGATCTCTATCCGCCGTCACCGGGTTCCGGCGCCAGGGTTCCGGCGCCATAGACACCAGGGTACCGATGTCTTCCCGGCGTGGTAGTTCGTCATTATCGTGACTATCTACTACTATGTAATAGAAGGTAATCACTTTACCTTTGCCACAACCATATCACAAAGCAACGCCCTCCTGCAAAACAAAGTTATATGCCTCTACTTTATCTTTGCATGTTTTACGTGGCTGAATGGGCTTTTGCACAAGAACCATTGTTACCTACGAACTTTCAGCACAACGCTGCTCAAGTAGTTGTCTCTACTACACCCCTTCCGGGGCCCTCCGTTGCAAATGGTATACCAACTAATGCGAGAGAGACAGACACCCCCCTAAGCGACTTTATACGGTACAAGCTTATGTCAAGCGTGGACCAGTCTCGCGAATGAACGCGTAAAGTCAGTTGGCGGCCGCTTCATCAAGCATTACTGCGGTATACACAAGTACACATGGGAGGGTAACAACTGAAAGATCAATGCCCACATGCTACATCTCGTGTGTTCTACCCATACTAGCATTACTACGCATAGATCTAGCTATGATACCACTGTAGGGGTTCCGCGTATGAAAACAATAATTTTTACTCTATGCCCCTGAACCCCTGAAGTTGCCAGGACCTATCTATTAGTAATACAGTAACGGTAGGGGCTTTTCGCGAACTTACCCTTTAAGACCGAAAAGCGTTGTCAACTCTCAGGAGAGCGTGGTTGATGTAGACGAACCGAAGCCGACCTCATGGTCATGATGAAGTCCTTGCGCTCCTTCTGGCTCCAAAGACTTGAGTGCCTCAAGTGCGACACCTCGCGGAGAGTTACACATGTCCGATGCCTGACGATGACTCCCTCTTCCCAGATCCAGCAGCAATTGCGGAAGTAGAGCTCCCGGATCCGAATCCCGCAGCACGACGGCGCTCTGCGGTGAAGATGTCTCTCGCTCGCGCGGTCCAGACTTGGGACCACGGTCACGAGATAGAGAGGGGGAGAGATAAAATATCAATTGGACTTTTGGGAGGACCTTTATTGAGTATTGGTGTATTTTTTCTAGGCCAAATGCCCCACTATATGTAGGGGAGGAGAGGTACTACCTCCCTCAAAGTCCCGGGGTGGGACTAAAGGAGAGGAGGGGGTGGGGTGGCCGCCGGCCAGCCCCTAGTGGGCCCCGTGGGGGGGGGGGCTAGGCCCAGCCAGCCAGTCCCCTTGGCCCCTCTCCCTCTCTCCTTTCCCCTAATGGACCCTCTCCCTCCGGAAATTGGCCCATTAAGCCTTTTTGACCTTTATATGATTTTCTCTTTATTAAATAATTATGAATAAATGATTAAATCAACATTTAACATTCATTCACATATTATTCAATCTCCGTGGCCATGGAACACCTTCCACCTCCACTCTGGACATCCTCCGGACTTACCGAAACCCTTCTAGTTTTCTCCCTTCTTTTCTTCGGCGATTCTACCGATCCTATAAACACTCTCTAAGCAACATCAAGCCCTTAAGTGTGATACCCCACGGTTCGGGAACACTCTAGACATGGTCGAGGCACTCCCGCACCAATGATCGACAGAGGGACCTGGATGGCCATGTGACCCCTGTGCGTTCCACGAAGATCTTTCATCGTTTGAACCGGGACAGTCGTGTCTTATTCCCTTTGTCACTCGATACTTGCATTGCCCGAGATCTGATCAATGACATCACCATGTCGTGTTTAATCTCGTTACTGAACAATGCTACTTGACTCGTTCCGACAAGTGATATCCCCGTGATCAAATCACACGCTGTGCAGCTATTGGATATAACTTCTCCGAGTGGGCCCTTGAGTATCTTCCCGTCACATGGACGGACAAATCCCGCTCTTGACATATATTGCCTCTACGGTTTCCTCCAAGTACCCGAACACACCTTTATAACCACCGTATTACCAGATGGCGTTTGATGCTATCTAAGCAATCTCGGGAGACAGTGATTGATATCACCTCATGGTCTAAGGAATAGTCTACGAGGGTCAATTTCTAATCATCATAACTTGAACTTTGTGACATGATCGAGTCACAATGTTTAGGTTGGGTATTGGTTCATCATCTCATTCTCAGAATGACATGACCTCATTTCCAACTGGCATAAATGCCACATGATCAGGAAACATGATCATCTGTTGACCAATGAACCGGTGACTAGAGTTTCACTGGGAACCCCTGGTTGTTTGTATATCACACGTGTATTGATGTTTCCACTCAATACAGTTATAGCATGATATAAAACTTAATCATAAACTATATGAAATATGATAATAGTCCTTACTACTATTTGTCTCTAGGGCATATTTCCAACATTTATGTCCATGTATGAATATATATGTGGCAATAAAATCATTAGTGGGACACACACACTAGCATGGCCCATTTATATTCATATATGATTATTTTCATCTATTCTATGTGGGAAGTAAGCTTGTTCTTTTGTGGGGCCATAATTTAAGTAATTTGAATGCATTTATGAATATATGTCCATGTGTGAAAATAGTTGTTTTCACAACTAGTAGTAGTGGTCATTTATGAATCATGCATGGCCCATGCAAGCTAATCACCACCTTCCTTCTTTTTGTTTCTTTGGAATTTGAAGAAAGCTTGTTTGACATACAAGTTGAATCAATTTCAAATCAAAATCTATGGTCCATCTACATTCCTCCTTCTTGCATATAGTTGGTTCTTGATTTGAATTGGTTTTATCTGAGCTTGTAATCTTGTGAAGCTTATTTAGATAACTTGTTTTAAAACAAAACAAAAACAAATAAAATGTTATGAGAGGAAGGAAACATATCTATCTAACCTAGACTCCTCTAACTAAACCCCTTCATCTTGTTTGCTAGAACCAAACCACACAAGTACCCCACCTAAATTCCTAGCCCTAACCATCTAAACCAACCTGAGGCCACCATGGTGACCATGCCACATGCCCATGTGCCACCACCCCATCTACCTGACCACTAGGATAAACCCTCCCAGCTTTCTTGCTGTCCAAGATTGTCAGCACCCTTTATAACTAACCTTGGTCATTCCCTTGCTAACCTGACCGAGAGAGAGAGAGGAGAGAAGAGAGGGAAAAGAAACCATAGTTGCTTTGTTGCCAAACCCCCACCTGAGTGCAACCTACCCTCTCTGTCCTTATCTGCCCCAACCACCACCGCTAGTTCGATCTACCTCGCTCAGGGCTATGCCCAAGAACCCCTCTGCCCTCCCCCATCTCCCCCTCTATCCTAGTCCCACCACCATAGATGCACCTTCTGTGGTGCTTCTCCCTCGAGAAGAGGAGATAAGGAGAGGAACCTAAGTCCACGGAGATGAAGGCGAGGAGCACCAGATTCTGCAGAACATGGGGAAGTCGACGAGGAAACCCTAGATCCAGTTCACGAGCTCCTCTATAGATCATTGCCGCCCCGAGCCAGTTCAACACCACCAACCACCCTGCAGTGAGCTCAGTAACCTCCCAGACATCCCCGTTCATGCTTTTGCTTCCTGTATCGCCGGCCCATTTCATCGAGCAGCCTGTGTGCGCTGCCGCTTGTTGCTGTCCTGCTTGCACGCATCATCTACAGCATGTCCTAGGCCATAACACATGTGTTGCCGCATCTGTGTCGTTGCGCTGCATCAATCCATGCCCTCTCCACTTCTTGAAGCCCTAGCTAGTGTAGTGACCTTGGATCGATAAAGATCATAAGTCCCTCTGATTAACATGCTAGTCCCTGGATCATTAGCTAGCACTCACAGTTAATGAAATATCATGTAAAACACAAGTCTTTATTATATGAATCGAATAATCCAGAGTTTACATTATTACAACAGAAGCGACATATATACAACTTGGAGTCCCATCAATGCCACATGCAGATTGAGTGAAGACCAAGTTCACACAAACTATGTCTTGATATACGTAGGAAATTGGTATGGGAGTGTTTCCTAATTCTTGATCTTGCCGAGGCAGTTGTATGTTGTCCATATTCAAGCTTGTGTTGCAATCTCCACCATTTGTGGTTATTCTTCTCTTCATCCACTTGGTAGAATTTTAACTTGGCATCCCCATTGAAATTCTTTGCTTTATCTCCATCTCTTGGCGTCATTTCGCCCATCTTCGAGGTTTAAGATAGGGGAGGAAAGGTAGCTACCGCACACAAACAAATTTTGTGTTTAAAATAAGTTTTATTTGTTGCTATCAAAAAAATCACAAAAACGACAGCTCACAAATCACCACGTCTAATTGTAGTGTAGTCTATCCAAGTTTGGTTCCTAATAGTTCACTTATATACCTTCATGATCATCAGAATCTTCATTGTATTTGAGGTCTTCGGTTAATAACTTTGACTTAAGTCCTTCGATGTCCTTGGTACTTGCATCTTTGAAGTCTTCAATTCTCATAGCTTCAGTCTAGGAACATCTTCTACGGAGGTCTTCAAGTCTTGACTTGAGCAAGATGGTCTTCTTTGGAAAGGTAGTCTTGGGAGAAGTTTCTTCTTGAAGTTCATAGTGGTCATTTCTAATGTTGAAAAGAAGAGACTTAACAAATTTTAAAACCCCAAATATAGATGATGAGAAGTATGAGAGTTTTTCTGAAATAACTTAGAAAATATTACTCCTAAGGTTTTTCCGAGGCTAGGGTCACGATCTACAGTCAACTTATGCTCTGATACCATCTGTAGTGACCTTGGATTGATAAAGATCCTAAGTCCCTGTGATTAACATGCTAGTCCCTAGATCATTAACTAGCACTCATAGTTGATGAAATATCATGTAAAACACAAGTATTTATTACATGAATCGAATAATCCAGAGTTTACATTATTACGACAGAAGCGAAATATATACAACTTGGAGTCCCATCAATGCCATAGGCAGATTGAGTGAAGACCCATGATCCTAGCGCACCTTTCAACGATCTCCAATTTCTGCACATGAAACGTGCAGCCAAACGAGTTGGTCAATACTTTGAATGTATTGGCAAATTAAACCATGAAGGAAAAGACTTGGCTATTTCTACATGCAAGGCTAAGATAAGGGTTTGTGGTTTATTTGCATAAAGCCAATTTTTGCTAAGTAAAAGAGAAGTAGAGAGAGGATATTTTATCCTACTTTGCAAACTTTTAGTAAGTAAAATAAGGTCAAGTGGCTCGCACTGGGTCCTCCAGGCTACGAACTCTCAATCCAACACATGGCACCCAAAATAATCCCACTAAGTCTGAGTTCATAGAGCCCACATGATGCAACTCACAACTTAGGTTTGGAAACATTTTATTTGAAAAAGATAGAGGAAAATCCTTTAGATGCTCAATGTTGTTCTGTATCCGTGAACACGGCTGATCGATCATATTATTACTCTCGAGAGTTCGTGCACTTTGCCCACAATCCACGATCAAGTCCTTTTACAGACAAGACCATGGCGAGGCTTTCCCTTAGTAGCCCCTCTACCTTCTGGATCCAACTGTGCCAAGAACCTCCAAATGTTGGTACCCAGGTGAGGTTTCCCACTAAGTACTAGGCCAAGACAGAGCCCATATGTATTGTGGTTGCACTAGAAGCTTCTGAATTTTGAAACATGGCAGACTTCTTTGATTCCTGGGCGGCCGTCCTCCACAAAATTCCACTCATTGACCCGACAACGATTCCACCCTGAAGAAAACTTAGTTTTTATTTTGAAGTGGACTTGAGAAGAAAAGATCACTCAGGAGAGCCTTTATACTTAGAAAATTTCTTGTCTTTTGAACCCCAGACTGTACTTTATATATATAGCATAGCAAGCAAACACTTAGCAAAATAGGGGTAACCTATTAGGAGGGATAAATCCTAAGTATAGAGATACTCATGGCATACTACAAAATCATCGCACTTGCAAAATAATACTAAGAAGTTCTACTAGAACATCCTACACATGCATTCTACAGAATTTGAAGGTCAAAACATGCATAGTAAAAACTAGGACAAAAACATGAACAAGTGGTGTAACCTACCTTATGTTGAATATATGGATGACGATTGAATTCCTTCGCAGCAACCGCACTCTCTGCACAATCTAACCCAAGACAAGTAGTTCCAATCAAAAAAATTGCAACCATAGCAAACACAACAATGATTATCACAACACAATGGTTATATTTAGTTCTCTAAATAGTATTAGATCACATGATGCATGCATAGAAGTTTTTGATGCAATAGGACATTTATTATTAATTCTTGATTGCCATTAAAGGGGTTTTTAATAGTTCTACTACAACTTATGTCCTAATTATCTAATAAAATTTGGTTCTAAGTTTCACTAGATAGAGGACATTAAAACGAACCAGTAGGAATTGGATTCACCCTAATCAAAGTTGTAGATCTTTGTCTATGATTTATTTACTATTTAATAGAGGTTAAATCATTTAAAATATTTACTTTGTCAAAAATTATATCTAAGACCATATCTGTATTCTACGTAAAATTTTGAATCCATAGACATATTATTTATATTTTTTCCGATCTATAAATAATTTATTATGAATTGAATAATCTAAATGGACATTAAAGCTAATAAAATAACTATAGTAATTATACACTACGAAAATTATATCTAACAGCATATTAATATTGTATATTAAATTATTAATCCATAGATGCCTTATTTGTATTTTTATGATCTATAGATAATTTACTATAATTTATTTTGTCTAAAAGGGCTATTAAACCAATTAAATTACCGCAGTAAAACTATATAGTAAAACCTATATCTAATCTCATATTAGTATTCTACACAATTTTGTGAATCCAACGATATATTATTTGTAGATTTTGGATATGTATATCTTTTCCTATGATTTTTGCAAGGTTAAACATATTTTATGCCTATTTTAAATTATCAGGGAATATTCTTGGTATATTCCGTGCTGACTGGGCGCTAACCTGTTAACTAGACCTGACGTGGCCGCTTACGGAGCTGCTGACTAGATCGCCACACGGCACGCATCGATTCGACGATACCCCTTCGACTGGCTTCTAATCTGAGTCGCCCAGATGCGATCCACCGGCCGAGAGTGAAAGATTCAAGAGCTCACCGGCTTGGTCAACGCCAACAGCGGCAAACGGTGGTGACGGCTCAGCGATGGTGGAGTGGGTTCTGGTGATCCCCCGGGACGATAGAGTCGACGACGAGGAGCGGTGTAGCACGGTGGTTTCTATGGTGACCATGGCGCTATGTCTTGCTCCCAGAGGCGATGGCACGCGGTGGACGGAGCCGACGGATGACGGTGGAGCTCCGGTGAGCTCGCGTGCTTGCTGGGGGCGCCTGCGAGGGGGAAAACACATGAGGATCCACGGGCAAGGATGGAGAAGAGGATCAAAGGGAGAAGGAGGGCAGGGACGACTAGAGAGAGCTCTACCTGGGCTCAGTAATGGAGCACAGAGGTAGCTAGATCAGAATCAATCGATTCGGTGGCTAGGGTTTGCGAATTTGTGAAAAAATAGAACCAAGAGATGCAGCAGGTTTATAAGAGGCTCTGGCGTGTGAGAGGGGTCACGGAGTCGAACAAATCCTCGCAGATTTCGTGGGATTCTGTTCGGAGATAGCGACCTACGCGTCCAGGTCTCCGGCCAGAGGAGGGAGATGACACGCGGGCCCGGCATGTCAACGACACGAGGGGGAAAGCGGGTTGCACGGCTAGCGGTGCTTGTTGGGCTGGTCCATGCGGCAGCTGCTGCTGTGCGTTGCTTGCGCCTTAGGGACAGGCTGGCTCGGCTAGACCGGTAGGTTAGGTTTACTTGTTTTGATTTTCATTTTCCTTTTATATTTTCTGTTTTACTAATTCTTTCATATCTTTTGTTTTATAACTCCAAATGACATGAAATTTGTTTATATAATTTTCTAAAATTCACTAGATCAATATATGATCTTTTTTGCAATACTTTTATGTTTAAAGCAAATGGATTTATAAATCCTTGTTTGTACTCTTGTAGGAGTATTTTGGTAATTCAAAATAGGGTTTTGTAAATGGGGTTTTAGCCTAAGAATTTGCATGAATGCAATGATGTAGTATCATGAATGCAAGGCAAGTACAATGCTTTGGTTTGTTCAAACTTCCCAACCGATATGATAGTCATGTTAATCCACTTACTTTAATGTGGCTTGGTAAAATTTCAAGAAAACAATAAAAGTTTATTTTCACTCAAAAATTTCAACAAGACCAAACAATTCAATCAACTTATTTAATTATCTTTAATATTCCAAAAGTAGGAAAGTTTGGGATGTTACAGACTACACCCTTAAAAGGAATCTCGTCCTCGAGATTCGAGAAGGCTAGAAAGGAATAGGTTTGGATTACACTAGGGTGCTACCACCCTTAAAAGATTGTCTTTGTTGGGTTCTCCTGATTGGGTGATTTTACGGTGCATCGTCAATTTCCTTGATGTGAGTATCCATATGCTTCATCCACGGAGACATGATTCACAATAGAATTACTAGGAGGGCGAATCTTTCCATTCGCATTATCATTCTTTGGTTCTAGGCAATCAATGGCATAGTGTCCAGGTTTGCGACAGTTGAAACAGAGTACTTTGCTCGTGTCCTTCCTTTTACCTCCATTGGTGCCATTTCCTCCATTCCTGTTTTGGTGTTTATGACCGATGTGGCCATTGTTCTCGTCCAAATGGGAGTCATCATGCTCGTGGGGTGGTGGAGAATTAGTGCGACGCTTCTGGTATGATACGGAGGTGTGCTTGTGGAATGTGGACTTCCTCTTACGATTCTCCATGCTCTTTTGTTTGGCTTCTACCATAACTACCATGTCTAGGAGTTCTTCGTAGTTATCAAACTTCAAAGCCACAAGCTGGATGGGTATCTCGTCATTAAGTCCTCTCATGAATTCTTCCTGCCTCTTGGCATTAGTGGAAACATCATCAGGTGCATAACATGCCAACTTGTTGAAAAGCTCTCCATACTCGAAGACAGAGCGGTGTAGTTGATGTAAGTAGCAAAACTCACCCCTCTTCAGTCACATGACACCAGCAGCTACATGATCAGTATAGAAAGCTCCCTCAAATTGGTTCCAGGTGATAGCATCAATATCAGGATGGGTGACCTGGTAGTTATCCCACCATTCAGCAGCAGGTCCTTCAAGTTGGTGCGCGTCAAAGCGCACCCTGTCAGCTCCAACCACTTGGATAGTGTCTAACTTCTTGTTGATGATGCAGAGCCAGTTATCTTCCACGATTGGCTTTGAGCTACTTGAGAAGGTAGGAGGGTTCAACCTCAAAAGACCGAGTCAAGTGATCCTGCTAGTGCGGCGAAGGTGGTGGGTTGTTGTTGTTTTGCATGTTTTAGGTGAGGAGTTGGATCAGCTGGTTCTAGCAGTTCAGAAGTTGTGCAATCTCCGGAGGCAGATCATTGTTCGTACATCTTGGCGGCATCAGTGGGGTTGGGGCAACAAGTTAAGATATAGATAGAAAGACTTAGAGAATATTCTACCCTTATGCATGCATCACACATATCACACAGAAACAAGGAAAAACCAAACAAATATCAAATCACACAAGTTCACACAAACTATGTCTTGATATACATAGGAAATTGGTATGGGAGCGTTTCCTAATTCTTGATCTTGCTGAGGTAGTTGTATGTTGTTCATATTCAAGCTCGTGTTGAAATCTCCACCATGTGTGGCTGTTCTTCTCTTCATCCACTTGGTAGAAATTTAACTTGGCATCCCCATTGAAATTCTTCGGTTTATCTCCTTCTCTTGGCGTCATTTCGTCCATCTTCGAGGTTTAAGATAGGGGAGGAAAGGTAGCTACCGCACACAAACAAATTTTGTGTTGAAAATAAGTTTTATTTGTTGCTATTAAAAAAATCAAAAAAATGATAGCTCACAAATCACCGCGTCTAATTGTAGTGTAGTCTATCCAAGTTTGGTTCCTAATAGTTCACTTGTATACCTTCATGATCATCATAATCTTCATTGTCTTTGAGGTCTTCGGTTAATAACTTTGACTTAAGGCCTTCGATGTCCTTAGTACTTGTAGCTTTGAAGTCTTCCATTCTCGTAGCTTCAGTCTTGGAACATCTTCTACGGAGGTCTTCAAGTCCTGAGTTGAGCGAGATGGTCTTCTTTGGAAAGGTAGTCTTGGGAGAAGTTTCTTCTTGAAGTTCATAGTGGTCATTTCTAATGTTGAAAAGAAGAGACTTAACAAATTTTAAAACCCCAAATATAGATGATGAGAAGTATGAGAGTTTTTCTGAAATAACTTAGAAAATATTACTCCTAAGGTTGTTCTGAGGCTAGGGTCACGATCTACAGTCAACTTATGCTCTGATACCATCTGTTGTGACCTTGGATCGATAAAGATCCAAAGTCCCTATGATTAACATGCTAGTCCCTGGATCATTAGGTAGCACTCGCAGTCAATGAAATATCATGTAAAACACAAGTCTTTATTATATGAATCAAATAATCCAGAGTTTACATTATTACAATAGAAGTGAAATATAAACAACTTGGAGTCCCATCAATGCCACAAGCAGGTTGAGTGAAGACCCGTGATCCTAGCGCACCTTTCAAAGATCTCCAATTTCTGCACATGAAACGTGCAGCCAAACGAGTTGGTCAATACTTTGAATGTATTGGAAAATTACACCATGAAGGAAAAGACTTGGCTATTTCTACATGCAAGGCTAAGATAAGGATTTGTGGTTTATTTGCATAAAGCCAATTTTGACTAAGTAAAAGAGAAGTAGAGAGAGGTTATGTTATCCTACTTTGCAAACTTTTAGTAAGTAAAATAAGGTCGAGTGGCTCGCACTGGGTCCTCCAGGCTACCAACTCTCAACCCAACACATGGCACCCAAAATAATCCCACTAAGTCTAAGTTCACAGAGCCCACAGGATGCAATCACAACTTGGATTTGCAAACATTTTATTTGAAAAAGATAGAGGAAAATCCTTTAGAGGCTCCATCCTTCAGACGCTCAATGTTGTTATGTTTTCTTGAACACGGCTGATCGATCAGATTATTACTCTCGAGAGTTTGTGCACTTTACTCACAATCCACGATCAAGTCCTTTTACAGACAATACCATGGTGAGGATTTCCCTTAGTAGCCCCTCTACCTGATGGATCCAACCGTGCCAAGAACCTCCAAATGTTGGTACCCATGTGAGGTTTCCCACTAAGTACTAGGCTAAGACAGAGCCCATGTGTATTGTGGTTGCACCGAAAGCTTCTGAATTCTAAAACATGGTCGACTTCTTTGATTCCTGGGTGGGCGTCCTCCACCAAATTCCACTCGTTGATCCAACAACCATTCCGCCCAGAAGAAAATTTCGTTTTAATTTTGAAGTGGACTTGAGAAGAAAAGATCACTCAGAAAAACCTTTATACTTAGAAAATTTCTTGTCTTTTGAATCCCCCAATGGAACTTTATATATATATAACATATCAAGCAAACACTTAGCAAAACAGGGGTAACCTATTAGGAGGGATAAATCATAAGTATAGAGATACTCATGGCATACCACAAAATCATCGCACTTGCAAAATAATACTAAGAAATTCTACTAGAACATCCTACACATGCATTCTACAGAATTTGAAGGTCAAAACATGTATAGTTAAAACTGGGACAAAAACATGAGTGTTGTAACTTGCCTTATGTTGAATATATGGATGACAATTGATTTCCTACGTAGCAATCGCACTCTATGCACAATCTAACGCAAGACAAGTAGTTCCAATCAAAACAATTGCTAACCATAAAAAACAAAACAATGATTAGCACAACACAATGGTTATATTTAGTTCTCTGAACAGTCTTAGATCACATGATGCATGCATAGAAGTTTTTGACGCAATAGGACATTTATTATTAATGGTGTAACGCCCCAGAATCGGGTCTATGCAGATCTTAGCATTTCCCGCCAAAACCCGCATAGAAGCGATTCAGAGATGCCCACTAGACACTTTGTGTGGGTGGGATTTGATTACAAGTAGTTACATCATAGTAGTTTACAATAGAGTCCACAAGAACTTATATATTCACCAACGACCCAACGAGTCAGGAATACAAATGATACAACTTAAAGATAAAACTCAAGAAGGAAGAATAAATTGTATCCGAGTACGGAAAAGAACCAAATGGGACTAAGAGTCCTGAAGAATAACCAAGCGGTGTCCATAACCCTGCCTAGGCCAAGCCAGAAGGATAACCTTGCTAACATCGTCAATCACATACCTATCAAAGCCAAAGGGCTGCCGGCAAAGGGCAAAGGAAAAAGAGAGCGGTCAGTACTAAGGCCGGTACACGGCGAGGCTAGAATTCGATGGTCCTCGCCTACATAGGTATGGTGGGCTCAGTGGCAGCAAAGCTTGCACTATCTAACTTATAAAGACACACTATAACTTCGGCTATTAGAGAGATATAAGAGAGCGCTATACGATAAGTATAATATAACACCAAACATAACCCATCCGAAGATTTCCCCCTCGAAGACCAGTCGAGAAGTCCTCTTGCGGAACACACACGGTGGCAATTTTAGTAAAGCAGGTATTTAGTTGATAATACTAATTACTAGTCATATTATTAGAGGCAAAGAATTAATGGTGTTGTCTATGATCATGACACCGTACTCCTGAGGCTTCCATAACCGTGGACACACGGCTTCTCAAAAAGATTTACCTTGCATGGGTACACTACAGTACCCAAACGCATGTTCAACCCTTCAGGCAACATAATACACGTGCCTTCCGAATCTCACAACAAGAAATGTCCGATAATCACGCGCATATCTAGAGGAATCACCTACTATATTTACCCAACCAGGAGGCACGATGATTCTCAAGGGAGGTACAACGTTTGCGTCTATGGTCGGAAGGATCGGAGCTCCACTATGGAAGATGACCTCCTGGTCATACCGCGTTTTATGCAATGCAGTTGCTGTCCACCAAATATCCAGTGTGAAGACATATTATGCGTATGCACCAAATTGAAAACCAATTTTGTGACCCTCTGGATAAACGAATAGCACCGGTAGTTGAGGGGGGATCCTAGGGGCCCCCACGTTTGGTTAGCGCCATCAACTCAGAACTAGTATCGTAGAACGAACGGGTCCTAGGTTGGCTCAAGCAGTTCCCAAAGGTGGTCCCTGCCGGGGCCTTATTATTAGGTGAAACCATAACCACAACCAACATCACCAATTTAATTATCTTAGTATCAACCATATCCGGTTATCACGGTGCACCTGTATGAGAGCGGTACTAAGCATGCCTACGACTCGCAAAGGCAAAACTAGCTACTCAAACAAGGCATTAGGATTCCAAGGCTATATAGTAGAACAGGTAATTAAAGGGAACGATACTAGAGCATCGATAATAAGGATAGCAATAGATCAAAGGAAGGAAGTAAAGGCTACAAATGCAAACTAGGTGGAAGGAGGGAGGATGCTCGCTTGTGAGACAAAGTCAGTATCCGAAGACTCATCGTATCTCGCATCGACTCATCGTCCTATCCGGTGAAAAAGCAAATCACTAGAAGAGGCAACGATGCAATATTAATAATATGGTAGAAGATTCGGCATGTTCATGATATGATGCATGGCATGGCAATATGTGGCCTAGCTTAGCAATATTAAGCGGAATTAGGATCCCGACATTTAAATAGACGGTTCAAGTTGTTTATCTACCTTGCAAATTAGATGTTGAATTAACAAGGCAAAGCATGGTATCGGTTCGCTACACAAATTTAAATAGATACAATATAAGACTAGAATAGCCCTCATATAGTTCCATATGTAATTATTAGGCGAGTCGACCAAATACCCCCAAACATATAAATATGTATGCATGCAAGAATGATTTAATATATACAAGTTTAATATGGCAATTTATAAAATACGGCTCGAAAAGGGGTCACACATGGGTTTGGAGATATTGGCTTCCGAAGGGAGTCGCGTTTGGTCTTCACATCCTTGATCGGGAAGATCTTGGGGTTCTGTGAAGGAGGCCTTGATGTTCCATGATGAAGTTCTTGGAGTTCGGCACCGATAGTTGATGGCGTACTTGGATTGGCATCGGTTCCACTTTGGTTGTTGGGTGTCAGACTCGAGGTTCACACCTTTAGGCTTTTGGGCCAGGGTCGTCCTTGCGACTTGACAAGAGTAGCTTGGGGATCTTCAGTAGCACACGTAATCCACCAACACTCAGACAATCTTCATGTTCACCTTCAACTTGAGCAGTGCAACACCACTCGATCAGAGAGTCACATTGGCAAGAGCTAACCAAAGGAACTCGATTGGGGAAGCAAACACAAATGGATGCAGCTTCAGCAGTTCATTGAAGCAAAACCAACCCTATGAGTTAAATCACATCGAGGTAGTGGAGTCGGGAGACGTTGAAACAAAGCCCACACGCGGATTGGCGGCAGCCTCGTGTGCGACGTCAAGGAGGACGCCAAGCGTGGAGGCTGTAGGGACGGGCCTTGGCGATGGTTGCTGGAAGAACATGGGGCGACGTTGAGCTCTGAAGGGAGCCTAGGGCAAGATCGACGACGGGCTAGAGCCCGGAGGAGACCTGGGCGACAAGGAGACACGGGCGATGGCGGGGTGCTGTAGGAAGACGGCGGTGGCTTGTAGAGACGGAGGTGTTCGGGGCCGAGCACAGGGGGACGCAGGCTCGGGGGCCTCTGGTGGATGCCGGTCGGAAGGCTCGAGGCCGGGAGATCAAGGTCGAACAGCCGGGCACCGGGTCGACAAGCTGTAGGGACGGGTGTAGCAGGATGGCCATAGAACGAGCTTGCTGCCAGGGAGGCGGCGCGGGGTGACTGAGACGCGCAGCCGGGCGAAAGGAGGTCGGTCGCAGGGACCTTGAGGTGGCGCAGATGGCGGCAGAGCGGCCTTGGCTGCTGGCGGCCGAGGAGGAGGGAAAGGAGGCCGGCGACGGCATGAGGCTCGCTGACCGGGCGGTGCAGAGGGGAACCGCTGGAGCGGCCGGTGGAGAGGAGAGAGGGGCTCGGGAGGCGACGGTCGCCCGCAGCAGAGCATGTCAGCAAAAAAATCGAGAGGGGAGGAGGCGCGGTCGCTGGCGGCGGGGTTGGTGGCGAAAGTTGTCTGCTGCACGCTCAGGTGTGTGTGTGTTGCAGCTGGTGGTGGCGGCAAGATGTGGTACTAGGTCAGGCGCAGGTCGTTATCTAGGGTTTGGTCTGTGGGTTGTAGGCTGACTGGCCGGCCCTTTGGGCTGACTGGCTGCCTCCCCTGGAAAATCTTTTTTTGTTTTATTTTATTTTATTTGTTTTATTTTTTAGAGAGACTTTTGTAAATAGTTTTTAGATAAATAAAAGATTTAGAAAAGATCGGAGTTTTAATTTGAAATAAAGGAGGGAGATAATTAGAAAACAAAAATAGGTTTTTGGCGAAAAATATTTTAGGGCAAAATATGCATGATTTCATGATGATGCACAAAATAAAAATCACAGGCAAATCTAATTGGGATATTTTCCCGGGCATTACACCTGGCTCGATAATGGAGCACGGCGGCAGCGAGATCGGAATCGATCGATTCGGCGGCTAAGGTTTGTGAATTTGAGAAAAAATAGAACCAAGAGATGCGGCAGGTTTATAAGAGGCTTTGGCGTGTGAGAGGGGTCACGGAGTAGAACAAATCCTCGCAGATTTTGTGGGATTCTGTTTGGAGACGGCGACGTGCACGTCCAGGTCTCCGGCTGGAGGAGGGAGATGACACGCAGGCCCGGCATGTTAGCGGTGCGAGGAGAAAGCGGGTTGTGCGACTAGTGGTGCTTGTTGGGCCGGCCCATGTGGCGGCGGCTGCTGCGCGTTGCTTGTGCCTGGCGTGCGCGGTAGATAGGGACGGGCCGGCTCGGCTGGCCCGGTAGGTTAGGTTTACTTGTTTGTTTTTTCATTTTCCTTTTATATTTTCTATTTTACTAGTTCTTTCGTATCTTTTGTTTTATAACTCCAAATGACAAATTTATTTATATAATTTTTTGAAATTCACTAGATCAATATAGGATCTTTTTTTGCAATACTTTTATGTTTAAAGCGAATGGATTTATAAATCCTTGTTTGTACTCTTGTAGGAGTATTTTGGTAATTCAAAATAGGGTTTTGTAAATGCGGTTTTGGCCTAAGAATTTGCATGAATGCAATGATGTAGTATCATGAATGCAAGGCAAGTACAATGCTTTGGTTTGTTCAAACTTCCCAACCATAGTCATGTTAATCCACTTCCTTTAATGTGGCTTGGTAAAATTTCAAGCAAACAATAAAAGTTTCTTTTCACTCAAAAATTTCAACAAGACCAAACAATTCAATCAACTTATTTAATTATCTTTAACATTCGAAAAGTAGAAAAGTTTTGGGATGTTATAGCTAGCCACGCCGCCGTGAATGTCGTTGTCGCTGTCGGTGCCGCTCATTTACGGTCATTGTTGCCGAGCGTCCGCAGTTTATCCCGCACCGCAGACCTACCATAGCAACTTACCGAAAACAACGAAGTGGCACCATCCCACCGGGCCATGTTGGAGGTCACCAGTTTGAGACCCCGTGTCTCTGAAATATGTTTGCGGTTATTGCGTGTGTCAGTTAAACCGAGAAGACGAACAGTAGCAGGTTCAGATAGAGGTAGCAGTTTATAGATAGTCCCCTGCACCTTCTTGATGTGAACCCACAATCCAACCAGCTAGCCCACCTATCAGCCATACAAGAAGATCCGTCTGAAACCTTTTATGAAAAGGTACCCGATGTTTATGCTAATACCAAATGTGCCCCTAGCTCTCCCATGTGTCAGCTGCCTGCTAGCCGCGCATGTTGTGGCCTCGTGGACCTTGATCCCACTTGTCAGTGTCTATGGGTAAGTCAGACACGAGCAAGAAAAGTTGCTACCTATTTTATAAATTCAAATAAATTCCAGAATATGAATATAACTCAAATTAATTCATACCTTTTAAAATATTTCGAAGTTGGAAAAACTTATAAAAGTAAATATGAATAAATCTAATTTCAAATTTGACCAGAGTTGACTCTATCTAGTCAAACCTTTGACTTTTGTCCCAATTTGAATTAATTTGCATTTAATAATTGTTGGAGATGTGTCCCGGGAAGGAACAGGGGTCCAACGATCCCTAAGTTTGAGAGGGCGATGAATCACGCGTTTCAAGCTTCTTAGCAGCGACGAGGACGATAGCACGCGAGCATGACAGAGAGGTTGAGACAGATTTTTTTACCAAGGTTCAGGACCCTTGTGAGGAGGTAAAGCCCCTACTCCTGCTTGGTTGTATTGCTCGTAGTGCTTCGCGAGGGTACAATGGAGAACGAATGTCTAGGGTTACTAGTGCTACGAATTGGCCCCCTCCAAGGTAGAAGAAGGCCTCCTTTTATTGGGCGGTTGGCCCTCTTCCCCCAAATATTGGGTGGGAAGGGTCACCACATTCTCGCCATCGAGACGTGTCAAATCCCCCTCTTATCCTAGTCTGCGGTCTGGTATCCGATGGAGCTAGTGGTCGGCCGCCGAGGTCACTGATGACGTTCCTTCCGCCTCGTGGCGTCATCTCGGTCTTCTTGCACCAAAGAGGGGTTATTGGGCTGCTGCGCAGCTCCTGTGTCATCCTCTTGTCTGTAACACTAAAGCAACCAGGCAGAGATCCACTTTTCCCAAGACGGTATGTCACCGACTTGGACCAACCATTCCACTTGTCATGACATGGGGCTTATGTATGTCACTGCGGTGCCCAGTCCAGTCCCTTGTAAGGAGCCGAGGCCTCATGAGGGGACATCCTTCAACGTCCTTGTGCCTCGGTCATGTCCACCTAGTTATCTAGTGGGTGCCAACCCTCACGAGGTTGGGTAGTGTGAGACTGGTACTTGATGGGATGTGGTACCCCCGGTGCCAGTAGTCAGACAGTAGCCCTCGGTCGCTTGTCGGGCACGCTACCCCCAAAGGGGCAGGAGAGTCAAGCGAACCCTCTGTTCCGGGCCTGCATCGACCAGTGTCAGCGCACACCTCACCGCACATTTTCCCATGTTGTCCACGCGTCCATGACCTAGCTGGTGTCCGTTGGTCGCACGTCTCGTCGCCTCAGCTGCCCCTCGGGGCCGGGATCTCCCTTAAAGGCCTAGACCCGCATGGGGCTTCGTCACTTCACCTTCATGCTGCTGAGCGCTCCCTGGTTCTCTTCCGTCGCCACGTCTTGTCCCCCGGAGCTCTCAAGATGGCACCCAAGAAAGCATGCAATGCTCTGGGCTCTGCAGGCTTCACTACTGTGAGTGTCCGGTTCTTACCTGCTCAGTCGGTCGCAAATGAGGAGGGCATGTAGAAGATCAGGCATTTGATGGTGTCCGCCACGAACAAGTGGGGCACCTCTAGGGCATGGTGCATTGGGGTAGGTGATGAGGATCTGCCTGCCACCGCATTCCTGGTCTTCATGTATTCCGTCACTGTCGGCCTCGTTCCCCTTCTCATCCTTCCTCCCTGTTGTCCTAGAGCACTACTGCATCCAACTGCTCCACCTTCATCCGTGGAGTGTGACCCTGCTAGCTGCTTTCGCGTACTGGTGCGAGGCCTTCATGGGCGTGACACCCTCCTTTATGCTCTTCTGACACTTCTTCAGCTTATGCGTCCTTTCACCAGAGGACAGCCTCGGGGTTGTTGGGTTCTTCGCCGACGACAACGAGGGCTTTCTGAATCCCTCCATCCTAGGGGTGGCTTCCGAGTTTCGCTAGGACTGGGTCCTTTTGGATGCCTCTCGGGTGCTTCCTCAACTCCGCATTCTGATGGGGGCAGTGGTGGAGAACCCTGGTTGGTCCCGAGCGGTCGCCTCTTGCATGAGGCCCGGAGCCCTCACGAGGCTCGTGGCAGACTTGCAGGGGCAAGGGATGTCAACAACCGGATTTTTAATCCCAGATGCCTGTTATGCCATACATCGCAATCCTAGGATTACCATTTTTGCGAGACATAACAGATTGGATATCATAGTACATCATCCATTACAAACCATAATAAGGTTTACAAAAATAAAGGATCTCATGATCCAGTCTTAATACACACAAGTAGCGGAATAAATAGCATAGCGGTGGGGCCCACCTTCAATGTCAGAGGCAATGCTGACGATGGGAGATGATCCTAGTTGTCGTAGCCGTCCTGTTGTCCTTCCTCTTGGTAGTCTTCTTCATAGTCTGGCCACAGAATAGCCAGGGACACAAGCCATGAGTACTCTTTAAGTACTCGCAAACTATCACTAACAAGTAAGGTAGTTCTAGTAGGAATGCTAAGTTCTAAGTTTATTTGCAAAGTTAAGTTTGAAACCTAAGCTAAGTTCAGAGACAAAGAAAGATAAAATAAAGTTCTAAATCACCTAAGTGGGAACTTAGTTTTCATAATCACAACCCTATTGTGGTCAAGTCAAAATCACCATTTAGTTCATAAGTCATTTTGAAAACATCTGACAACGGAACAATATGGCCACTCCAACTGTCCATAACCGCGGACGCGGCTATTCGAATAGTTTGACACCCTGCAGATGTGGTACACTTTCACCACAAAATTCGATACATCTGTCAGGGATAACGCTGAATCATCATACTTAGTATGTAGATAACCAAACATAACCTTTCAATTACACACTCTAGTACAAGCACCTCTCCTATGAGCTTGGCCTCCTAGCCATGGCCATCTGCCATTCTGGGCACTGCATAGGTGGACAACATTGAGAGGTAGCCTCAGCTCAGACCTCTCCCGCGAGGGAACTCATACTAATGCATATAAACTTCTGGCTAAGCCTTACCCAATTCAGGTATTGTGGTTGTACGGTAAAATTGGAATGGTATCGCATCCGAACCCAACCATCAGTTTTTATAAAGGGATAAGGCTCATGCCTCAACATTTTCATCATCATAAACCATTTGTGTTTCTCAACACATGTCAAAACATCTCAATAGAATGACTCATCATTCCAAGGTTTTCATAAGCATTTTCACCAACTATTCCCATCTAAAGTGATCAAGTTTTTGGTTTAGCTCTAACCACTAAGTTAAGAGTGTTCGCTAAGGTGGGATGCTAATCTCAATCTCATGACATAGAATGACATCTAAGTCTAACTAGATAGGCCAAGTTTTATACTCTTTATGCTATCTATAAACAAGTAAAGAACTTTGGTAAAGTAAAAGAAAGTAAAGCTTGTAAGTAAAACTTGGGATATGTATAACTCAAAGAGGTATAACCAAAGCATTCCTAATGCATCTTGCTTAGGTTATCTTGCATCTAGTGATGGCTTGCATAGTTAGGAAACTTGCAAGCGTTAGCTTGCTCAGTTTACTTGAAGTGCTAGGCTTGCAAGTAAAAGCTTGCAAGGGTTAACTTGTATAATGCTAGCTTGCCTTGGTTGGTGTAGTGGTTGAAATTCTCCTCGTCTTCTTCGGGGTAGAACTCGTCCTCCTCGTAGACTTGTTCGATACTATCGTCTATAAATACATACAAAATACACAATCACCAAACAATACTCAACTAGTCTATTTAGCACACTAAGGCACACACTTGATGATCTAGCATCATCACAATCATCACAAGATTTAATGAACTAGTTTTATTTATTTTATTGAGAAAAGTAATTTCTACTCATTGAAATTGTTTAATATTTAATATTCTCCAATTAAAATATGGGATCATGTGGACACATATCATCATCACATATTCTAATACATGGGAATGTGATTTAAATGTTGGATCATATTTTATAAAGTCTAAGATTAATATTTAAAAGATTTAAAGTGACTAAAAATGCCTATATAGAATTATTTTGGTACTATCCCAAAGTCCCTGGATGCAAACCTAAATATTATTACATATTCAGATAGGTATGGTCAAATGTGATTTTTGAGAGTTGGAATCAACTCAAACGCTATTATGATTGATTTTTGAAAAATGTTTGAATGCAAAAAAGTCTCTATCTTGTTATTTTTTCTATAGGCGATCTATAACTCTAAATGATTTAAATCCAACGGTCTTGGATAGATATTTTAATTATCTTTCCAACAAAATTTGAATCATTAAAATTGGTTAAGCAGAACTCTCTGAATTCATTTCTAAACTAGTGGACAGAATTGAGTTTAAGTCTAAATAGAAAAATCTAAATTTGAAATACAGGGCCAGTGCGGGAACACTAATGGGCCGGCCTAGTGACACTCCGCGGCGCGGCTGGCAACTGACAGGAGGGGTCCACATGTCAGCGACACAACTTAATGCGAAGCGGTATGGGGCGATGAGGACCGTGCGATTAGAACCTAGATCGACGGTGGTGGTTCATCGTCGATGACGGACTAGTCGCCGACGAGACGGAACCCTAGCGGCTCGGTGGGGGTGCAATGGGGGCATACCAGGGCTCCAGCTAGTGTGGTGATGGGGGCGATCGAATGAGGATACAACGGTGGACTCAGGCATGGTTGCGACAACTCCTGGGGTGGACAAAATCGACGGGGCACTTCCTCCTCTACTATGGTGGCTCCGGTGGAAATTCCGGTGAACTGTGGATCGAGTGGCTCCGGCGAGAGGTGGGGAATGGTCAGTGGTGAGAGGGGAGTGTTGGAGTGTGGCGAAATGGTGCTGGGGAGGGCTCCTTATATAGGCTCGACGAGGAGACCGTGAGGGCGACGACGAGTTCGTCCGTGACGTTGATACAGGGCGCTAGAGGTATGGGCGGGGTAGGCGGACGGTGGCTTACCTCCTGGCGGTTAGCTACGATGTAATGGCAACACTAGGGGCGGTGGCTTCCGGTTGGGAAAGGCTGGCGCTCTGAGCGGCAGAGGCGGTTCTCAACGCGACGTGCGGTGGCTGGTGGTCGTGCTGCGAGAAAATGGCGTGTCTAGGGATGTGCTAAGGTTAAGGTGGAGCGGCACGTGCAGGCTGGGATCGAGGCGCGGCTTATGCTGGCTTGTCGGGGACGGCGCTCTGGCGTGAGATGTGCACAGCGCAAAGGCGGTGGGCGCGAGCTGTCTACGGTGGTCCATGGGCTGGTTGCGTCCGTGGGGTGGATAGGGGATCGTTGTAGGGTGCAGCGGAGCTAGGGCAAGCTGGTTTGGCGCGGCGCTGTCTCTGGCTCGTTGCCCACGCTCGGCCAACAGTGACCAAAGACGGGCAACGCGATACTGGCGCTGCGGTGTTGGAGAGGGGTTGTCTGGGGGTTAGTTAGACTAAGAGGGGACATAGGAGAGATGTGAGGTTTAAATGGGGACAAGAAATCAATTGTCAACAGTATTAGTTAGGCCAATATTTCTCTGCCTGCCAACTGTTCGACAAAATGGCCGCATGAAGAAATTTTTTGAATTTTGAAAAGATTTTTGGTGGAGTTGTTGGTCATATGCTTGAGCATCTGTGGTTGCTTGGGTTTGTCAAGGTGAACTCATTTGAGTGGTTTTTGAAAAAGTGGGATCTAGGTACATACACTTGATTCCATTTTCAAATGTCATTTAAATTTAGTGTTCAAATGTTTTTGTAAGATCACAAAGTGGGCCTTGGTACATCTTTACTTGTACTAGCAAGGGGTGCAAAGAGTTATAAATGTTTCTATTTGAATTTGAGTTCTCAGAACACCTAAAGTGGCCTAGTTGATTAAAATGGCAAAAGTGCCCATTTGCCTTTATTAATTCCATTTGATTTATTTTTCTTTGAATTTTGTTTGGGAATGATCTAGATGATGTGGCATTCACCTTAGAATCATTTTACAACCATTAGAACAAAAAAACATGGCAATTTCAAACAATTCCATATTAATGCAACACATATATGCATTCTAAATTAATTAAATGAGAAAAAGTTTTTGCTAACCCTAAATTGGGTGGTTTGGATCTTGATAACCTTGATCGAAGATTTGGGATGTTACAAACCTTCCCCCCTTAAACAAAATCTCGTCCCGATATTTAAGAAAGAAAACTAGGAACTAAAGAGATCTGGAAACTCAGTCCTAATGTAATCTTCTCGCTCCCAAGTGGCTTCTTCTTCGGTATGGTTACTCCATTGGATCTTGAGAAATTTGATACTCCTAGTCCTGGTGGTTCTGTACGCTTTTTCCAAGATACGGATGCGCACTTCACGATACGTCAGATCCTTGTTGATATCAACGGCTCGGTGATCGATGTTCTTGAAAACTTCGGTCTTCTTCGGCACTTCTAAGCATTTGCGAAGTAACGAGATATGGAACACATCATGGATGGCTGACATCTCCTCTGGCAGTTCCAGTTGATACAATACTTCTCCTCGACGATTCAAAATCTTGAAGGGTCCAATATATCTGGGGGCTAGCATTCCTTTCAGACTAAAACGTTGCATTCCCTTCAATGGAGAAACTTTGAGATACACAAACTCTCCGACATTGAAAGTCAGGTCTCTCCTTCTCTTGTCAGCATAACTCTTCTGTATGGATTGGTCGGTCTTGAGGTGCTCATGGACTTTGTGAACCTTCTCTTCAGCTTCTCGTAGGATGTTGGGTCCGAAAATATGACTCTCTCCTACTTGTGACCAATTCAAAGGGGTATGACACTTCCTTCCATATAAGAACTCAAATGGGGCCATCTGCAAACTACCTTGATAACTGTTGTTGTATGAGAATTCTGCGAAAGGCAGACAATCTTCCCCTTTTGATCCATACTCTAGCACACAAGCTCTCAACATATCTTCTAAGATCTCGTTGACTCTTTCAGTCTGTCCATCGGTCTGCAGGTGATAAGCTATGCTGAAATTCAGCTTAGTTCCCAATCCTTCTTGGACTTTCTGCCAAAATCTCGAGGTAAATTGGGTTCCTCGATCCGACACTATGGTCTTGGGGGTTCCATGAAAACTTATGATTCTAGCAATATACAACTCTGCTAGCTTCGAACTCTGGTAGTTGTCTTGACAGGTATAAAGTGGGCTACCTTGGATAGTCTATCAACAATGACCCAGATAGAGTCATGTCCCCTACTAGAAGTAGGCAAACCGGTGATAAAGTCCATTCCGACGGAATCCCATTTCCATTCCGGAATCTGCAATGGTTGCAACAGCCCTGCGGGTCTCTGATGTTCCGCTTTGACTCTATGACATATATCACACTTGGCGATATAGCTCCCGATTTATATCTTCATCTTGTGCCACCAAAATTTCTCCTTCAAATCCTAATACATCTTTGTTCCTTCGGGGTGGATCCAATAAAGAGTATCATGAGCTTCTTGCATGATAACTTGCTTTAGCTCCGAATCTGCTAGCACACAGATACGTCCTTTGTACCACACAACTCCTTCTTCGTCTTCGGTGAATCCAGGTACCTTTCCTGTGCTGATACGATGTTTGATTCCGTCGATACTTGCATTTCCCTTCTGGGCTTCCTTGATCTGACTGATCAACATGGGTTGAAGTTCAATGCTAGCTAAGAATCTGTTGCTAACTAGCTCAGTTCTAAACTGCTCCAACTCTTCATGCAAACTTGGTTACTTCTCCTTGATCATGGTGTTTAACCTACATGGCAATCTACTAACAGCATCCGTTACCACATTGGCTTTGTCAGGGTGATAGTGAATGTCAAGGTCATAATCCTTGATTAACTCTATCATCTCCTTTGCCTCATATTCAGCTCCATCTGAGTGAAAATATACTTCAAGCTCTTGTGATCTGAATAAATCTCACAGCGGTTACCCATATGGTAATGAGCCATGTCTTCAAGGCTAAAACTACAGCTGCTAATTCAAGATCATGGGTGGGGTAGTTTTTCTCATGCTGCTTCAGTTGTCTTGACAGATATGCTATGACTTTTCCTTCTTGCATCAACACACATCCGAGACCAATTTTGGATGCATCACAATACACATCAAACGGCTTCTTGATATCCGGCATAATTAATATTGGGGTTGAAATCAATCTCTTCTTGAGATCTTGGAAACTTGCTTCACATTTGTCGGTCCAGTCAAACTTCTTGTCCTTCTTCAACAGTTGGGTCATGGGTCTTGCGATGCTAGAAAACCCTTCAACGAACTTGCGGTAATATCCCGCTAATCCGAGAAATGCATAGACTTGGGTTTGAGTGGTTGGGGATTTCCATGCTTCAACATCCTTGATCTTGGCGGGATCAACATTGACTCCTCCTGCTGACACAATATGTCATAGGAATCCTACTTCCTTCAGCCAAAACTCACGTTTGCTGAACTTGGCATATAACTGATGCTCTCTCAGGGTTTCAAGGATAATTCTCAGATGTTGCTCATGGTCTTCTTCTGACTTGGAGTAGATAAGAATATCGTCGATAAACACAACGACAAACTTATCCATAAAATTCATAAAGATCTTATTCATGAGATTCATAAAATAAGCGGGGGCATTGGTTAATCCAAAAGACATGACCGTATACTCATACAATCCATATCTGGTGGTAAAGGCAGTCTTTGGAATATCTGTTGCACGAATCTTGAGTTGGTGATAACCAGTCCTAAGATCAATCTTAGAGAACACTCTGGCACCTGTCAACTGATCAAACAGATCCTCTATCTTGGGCAGTGGGTACTTGTTCTTGATGGTGACATCATTCAGCTTCCGGTAATCTATGCACAAACGGTTACCTCCATCCTTCTTGTCGACAAACAAAACAGGCGATCTCCATGGCAATGCGCTTGGTTGAATCAAGCCTTTCGCCAACATGGCATCAAGTTGTTTCTTCAGCTCCACTAGTTCAGATGGGTTCATACTATAGGGTCTCTGAGCTATGGGTCCAGTTCCAGGAATCAGTTCGATGATGAACTCGATATCCCGATCCGGGGGCATACCGGGCAATTCATCTGGGAATACGTCGGGGTATTCACAGACTACTCTTACTTGGTCTAGGGTGGGTAGGGCTGGACTCTTGTTGCACTTGAATTGATGGGGCAAGGTTTCAGATATATGCTCTAATGATACTCCAGAGCTACTGGTCATGGTGATGGCTTTCTTGGCACAGTCGATCAATCATTTATGTTTCGACATCTAGTACATTCCTAGTACTACTTCCAAACCTTTGGTTCCAAGTACTATTAGATTAGCATAAAAATCTATCTCGTGTATTTTGATAGGTACAGCCTTGCAAATTTTTCTAGCTTTTGTGGTTGAACCCGGTATTTGAACTATCATGACATGCTTCATGTTGGTTGGGTGAATCTTACTAGTGCATGCAAATTCTTCTGTAACAAACGAGTGTGATGCTCCAAAATCAAACAACACTCTTTCTAATACTGAGTTAACAGAAAACATACCCAACACGACATCTGGCGCTTCCTGGGCTTCTTCGGTGTTCATGTGGAAGAGACGGCCGTTGCGGTTGTGAGGGTTCCCTAGGGCGAATCTTCTTCCGGGATGAACACGACGTTGCTGCTGAGCTGGGGCATTCACATTGGCAGTAGCGGCAATCTTCTTGGGACACTCATTGGAGTAGTGACCCTTCACTCCACACTCAAAACAAGTAATCTGAGACTTGTCTTTGGCAGCAACAGGCACAACATTGCTTCTAGTCCTTGGGGCAGTATTGTTGTTGTTGTTGTACTTGGGCGGCGCACGGTTGAATTTGTTGGAGTTGTCGGGGTTGTTGTTGTGATTCCCTCTGGTCTTCACATTTCCTCTGCTATGCCTGGGATAGCTTGGACGAGACATTGGGGGTCTATTGTTCCGCGGGGCATATCCTGTAGATGGGTTGGGGTGAGAGTTCTGGTGACTGTTGGATCCACTCTGGTGCATCATTCTGCGCTTGCGGTTGTCATTGGATTGGTTGATCTTTCCTTCCATCTGGATGGCAGAGTTGACTAGCTCTTTGAGATCGTCAAAACGGATGTTGGTTAACACCATTTGCATCTCATCATGCAATCCATTCATGAATCTCTCCTTCTTCTTGGCTTCAGTATTGATCTCATCAGGTGCATACCTAGCGAGAGACAGAAATCTGTCACGGTACTCTACTACAGTCATCCTGCCCTGTTTCAGTTCTCTGAATTTATCTCTCATTCTGGTGACTAAACCTTGCGGCACATGGGTGTGGCTAAACTTGGTCTTGAAAGCTTCCCACGTCATCACTTGACCGTGGTTCATGGTACGGGTGTTGTTCCACCATGCTCTTGCATCTCCTTCCAGATAGTGGGTGGCAAATAGTACTTGCTCATTTGCGTCCACTCCTGCTACTTCTAGGTTATTCTCCATGGTCTATAACCAATTATCAGCATCGGGTCTTCAGACTTTCTAAAGATAGGGGGATTGGTATTCTAGAAGTTTTTGAGTTTGGATCCATGATGATCCTGATTTCCATGGCCTTGATTATTGTAGGCCATCTGGGCAATCTGCTGCAGGGTGGCTAGATTGGCTTGGCGCTCTGCTGTACTAGCTTCATGGTCGGAAACTAGCATATGCAGAATCTGCAGCATCGGGTCCTGCGATGAGCTGCTTCCTCCAGGGTTTCCACGAGTCATCTAAAGATTGAGATAGATAAAGGGGTAAGAGGGAAAGTTCTAAGGTTCATGGTTTTTTTTCAAGCTAAAACTTTGATTTTGAATCAGGTTTTGCACTAACTTCTTTTCATTCATTCAAGCAAAGCACACGATTCAAACACACACACACCACAACAACAAGAAAAACAGATGGTTTTAAGAACCATTCTATGAACTACGATACAATGGGACCGATACATCTCCTTCCTACAATAGTGATCTAGTGCATCTACTCATCATTGATGAAGTCGGAGTCCTCATCGTCGGTCTAGAAGTCCATGGCATCATCCTCCAGATAGTCATCATCATTGCTGAGGTACGAGTGAATATCCCCTTGGATGTCTTCACCTTCTTCCTCTTCTTCTTCTTTTGTTGCAAGCTGAGCTTCTCACTCCCTGATGGTCTTCTTGAGGTCGGCCACCTTATTGCAAAGACAGTCGATGGTGCGATCCTTCTTTGCGCGTTGACGACGAAGTGATTGATGATCCTTGACGAGCAGGGCGAAAGTCTAGGCCTTCTGGGCTGCAATGGCATGGTTGTGGTTGGCATACTCTAAAGCATTGTCCAATTCCTTCTGCCTGTCATACAGTAGGAAGTCAAGGTTCTCCACTTGACGTCTCATCTCCGGGTGACTCGGCATCTCCAACGGCATTCCCATAGAATCACGCCTTGCATAGTGAGCAAAGCGAGTTCCCTGGATCAAGTTAACATTCTGTCCGCAAAGACGAGCGAGAGCTTCATGCATTACCCTGGCTAATCCATCTAGCCAGTTGTTCTCTCTCACGGTGAATTGAATCTTCTCGGAAAGTAGTACCTCCATCTTTCCTCGAAGATCAGCAACTATTAGCCATTGTAAATCTCCTCTTGGGGACCATTGAGTTGAGCTCCAAAAAATTATGGATGTGGGCGCTCCAGGTACTCAGATAGTGCATCAAGATCCCTCTTGAAGATCAGTTGGCCTCCGTTGCCCAACTGATAAAACTTGCAGTACTGAACTTACATCTATAAAAATTTAGGATGAGTAAGTTAGTGAAGTGATCAAGTGTGTCAAATTATAGGTAGTAGTGTAAGAATTTTTGAGGAACATGAATTTTTTTGAGAGAAAGAATCCCAAGGGTAAGAGGAGAAATAGGTTTTCATAAATACTCACTTCTTTGGTTTTGAAACTAAGTTTTTGTTTGGACGTCCATTCTTACTAGGGTCTCCTAGGGTCAGGATGGCTCTGATACCAACTTGTCAACACCCGGATTTTTAATCCCAAATGCCTGTTATGCCATACATCACAATCCCAGGATTACCATTTTTGCGAGACATAACAGATTGAATATCACAGTACATCATCCATTACAAACCATAATAAGGTTTACACAAATAAAGGATCTCATGATCCAGTCTTAATACACACAAGTAGTGGAATAAATAGCGTAGCGGTGGGGTCCATCTTCAGTGTCAGAGGCAATGCTGACGATCGGAGATGATCCTAGTTGTCGTAGCCGTCCTGTTGTCCTTCCTCTTGGTAGTCTTCTTCATAGTCTGGCCACGGAATAGCCAGGGACACAAGCCATGAGTACTCTTTAAGTACTCGCAAACTATCACTAACAAGTAAGGTAGTTCTAGTAGGAATGCTAAGTTCTAAGTTTATTTGCAAAGTTAAGTTTGAAACCTAAGCTAAGTTCAGAGACAAAGAAAGATAAAATAAAGTTCTAAATCACCTAAGTGGGAACTTAGTTTTCATAGTCACAACCCTGTTGTGGTCAAGTGAAAATCACCATTCAGTTCATAAGTCATTTTGAAAACATCTGACAATGGAACAGTATGGCCACTCCAACTGTCCATAACCGCGGACGCGGCTATTCGAATAGTTTGACACTCTGCAGAGGTGGTACACTTTCACCACAAAATTCAATACATCTGTTAGGCATAACCCTGAATCATCATACTTAGTATGCACATAATCAAACATAACCTTTCAATTACACACTCTAGTACAAGCACCTCTCCTATGAGCTTGGCCTCCGAGCCATGGCCATATGCCATCCTGGGCACTGCATAGGTGGACAACATTGAGAGGTAGCCTCAGCTCAGACCTCTCCCGCGAGGGAACTCATACTAATGCATATAAACTTCCGGCTAAGCCTTACCCAATTCAGGTATTGTGGTTGTACGGTAAAATTGGAATGGTATCGCATCCGAACCCAACCATCAGTTTTTATAAAGGGATAAGGCTCATGCCTCAACATTTTCATCATCATAAACCATTTGTGTTTCTCAACACATGTCAAAA
This sequence comes from Avena sativa, assembly GCA_916181665.1. Taxonomy (NCBI): domain Eukaryota; kingdom Viridiplantae; phylum Streptophyta; class Magnoliopsida; order Poales; family Poaceae; genus Avena; species Avena sativa. The sequence continues at coordinate 431,667,421 of OV702286.1, read as the reverse complement.
CATCTCAATAGAATGACTCATCATTCCAAGGTTTTCATAAGCATTTTCACCAACTATTCCCATCTAAAGTGATCAAGTTTTTGGCTTAGCTCTAACCACTAAGTTAAGAGTGTTCACTAAGGTGGGATGCTAATCTCAATCTCATGCCATAGAATGACATCTAAGTCTAACTAGATAGGCCAAGTTTTATACTCTTTATGCTATCTATAAACAAGTAAAGAACTTTGGTAAAGTAAAAGAAAGTAAAGCTTGTAAGTAAAACTTGGGATATGTATAACTCAAAGAGGTATAACCAAAGCATGCCTAATGCATCTTGCTTAGGTTATCTTGCATCTAGTGATGGCTTGCATAGTTAGGAAACTTGCAAGTGTTAGCTTGCTTAGTTTACTTGAAGTGCTAGGCTTGCAAGTAAAAGCTTGCAAGGGTTAACTTGTATAATGCTAGCTTGCCTTGGTTGGTGTAGTGGTTGAAATTCTCCTGTCTTCTTTGGGGTAGAACTCCTCCTCCTCATAGACTTGTTTGGTACTATCGTCTATAAATACATACGAAATACACAATCACCAAACAATACTTAACTAGTCTATTTAGCACACTGATGGCTCAATGCACGGCGCCCAGAAAAGTGCTTGGTGCGTGGTTGATGTAGAGCTTGTTGGGAACCCCAAGAGGAAGGTATGATGAGCACAGCAGCATGTTTCCCTCAGTTATGAAACCAAGGTTTAATCGAACCAGTAGGAGCAAGGAAACACCCCAAAGGTGTTACTAGCTGAGCTTTGGCAGGGCACACTACCGGTGCTAGTAGCAACGTGGAGACCTGCACAACACAACCACAGAACTTTGTCCCCAACTTGCGATGAGGTTGTCAATCTCACCGTGTTTTGCAGAAAACAAAGGCTTAAACGTATCGAATGGAAAGAAGTAAAAGTTTGCAGAAAGTAAACACAAAGCAGTAAAAGATTGTAGATTGAATATAAAAGACAAGGACCGGGATCCATAGTTCACTAGAGGTGGCTCTCCTTAAGATAGATAACATGTTGGGTGAACAAATTATAGCAGGGCAATTGACAAACACCGAGAAAGCAATACATGCATATACTAATCATCTTGACTCCTTTGAGACTTGATTGGGCATTACAACATAATACATAGACCGCCATCCAACTGCATCTATGACTAATAATCCACCTTCAGGTTATCATCTGAACCCCCTCCAGTATTAAGTTGCAAGCAACAGATTATTGCTTTACGAACTGCGTGTAAAGTAAACAATATGATTGTTCTATGAACAAAGGATTGTTGTTTTCTCCCTAGTAGTAACAGCACATCTAGTACCTTAGAGATTTCTGTCACTTCCCCAGATTACCAGAGGCATGAACCCGCTATCGAGCATAAATACTAACTCTTGGAGTTGCTAGCATCTACTTGGCCAAGATAGCTACTAACAATGGAAATCATGCAAGATCACAAATAACAAAGACATGATAGAATCAATAATCAATCTGAAATAGCATCTCAATATCCATCGGATCCCCGCAAACACAACATGCAGAATTACAAATAGATGATCTTGATCATGAACGGAGCTCACAAGATCTAGACATGAAAGCACAAAGGAGGAGAACCAACCATCTATAGGGGTGTAGACGGACACCTGTGAAGCCAATGAAACCTGTCTGCCTAGTGTACTTCTTCCCTAATCAAATCACTGGTCCTTAACAATTTTGCTCTACATGCTAATTATACGGATGTCCGTCAACGTCCACCGGACAGACGGACAACATCCCTAACCATCTAGCTACTACATGGATCCGTAGTTCAAGGATGAACTACTCACGCATCACACCGGAGGCTTGCATGGTGATGTAGAAGGCCTCCAGGGTGAATTCCCCTCTCCGGCAGGGTGCCGGGAAGAGCTTTAGATCCCTCCCGATCTAGGGATGGATATGACGTCGGTTACAGACTCTTTCGTGGATTTTTGATCGGTACCTTAGGGTTTTCGTCCCGAGGGTAATATATAGGCGGAAGGAGAGGCCGAGGGGGTGCCGGGAGGGGCCACACCACCCCCTGGCGCAGGCCAGGCCTGGTCGCGCGGCCAGGTGGTGTGGTGGCTCCCTGTCCCTTCTCCGTCTCGTATTCTGGCACTTGATCACTTCCGGAAAAATAGGAACTTTGGCTTTTGTCCCGTCCAATTCCGAGAATATTCATTTTCTGACTTTCCTAGAACCAAAAACAACAGAAAACAGGCAGCTGGCACTGTGGCTCTTGTTAATAGGTTAGTACAAGAAATCATATGAAAAGTACTCCAAAGTTGGAACAAAACACAAGAAAGTGGATACAACCAAGCATGGAACATCAAAAATTATGTATACATTTGCAATGTATCAACATCCCCAAGCTTAACTCCTGCTCGTCCTCGAGTAGGTAAGTGATAGAAAGAAAGAAAGAATAATTTTTGAGGTGACATGCACCATCAAAGACTTGATCAAAGTATTTGCAAAACATTCAAAGCTAGGATCATAATACTTCAATCATAACATAAAAGACAAAGTTCTAGCAATAAGCAAAGAAACTATGATGCAACATGGAAAGGCACAAACAAAAGATTCATGAATAACAATGCTTTGCAAGACGTTTGTTTGTTTCACATAAATAAAACATAGCATAATAGTATTTAGCTTGTCCTTCAATAGAGTAGCAAATATAAATGCATAGGACACCTTCAAAGTTCATAAGAGTGACTAGATACAATAGTTAAAAACAAGCAATATCAAAGTATGCATCAATCAACTAGTCTTGGGATAATGCACATAGAACTAAGAATGGCCACTATGCTCTCAAAGTAGGTGCATAAAGATAGAAGGTGGAGACTCAATATAATGGTGGAAGAAAGGCCTTTTGTAAAAGGAAGTAGAGATTCAAGTCTCATAAAGAGCTTCCAAAAATTATGGTACTTATAGCTTTCAGCTCTCATTGCCCCTATCATAAGCATCTTGAAGTGATTAAGGTTAAAGTGAACAAACTATGGTGTACATGCTTGACAAAGTATAAGTCAGAAATCTCATGTCCCTTGTATACGAGGGCCGCTCCTCATGCTACTCAAGTTTAGTCGCCAGTAAGTTCTTGTCATTGGAAGTATATGTGTATCATAGAGAACCGCCAATGGGGTACCCCTTGCCCGATGATACGGAAGAATCCCCATATCAAAATGACAAGGCAAGCAGACAACAAGCATCTCAGCATTCTTCTTATTTACCATGGGAATATGGTGCTTTTTTCTCTCTTTCCTCTTTTCATAGTATCTTTTTTTTCTTTTCTCTTTTTTTTCTCAATATAGGACTCTTTTTTTATAAGAAGAATGCTTCATAGACAGATCATTATGGTTACGCTGCAGGTTTCCACCATGTCAGCATGGATTCGACCAGCGGCCCAGGCGTTTCTCTAACACATATACATAACTCCATGGACTTACAAGCTCCCTTTCATTTCACATCTACGACATCCATATACAAAAGAGCATGATATCAACTAGGTACAAGTACCAAGTGCAATGTTGAAAGCATTCCCCATGAAAGCATGGTTCTGCTAATTCCCGACAAATAAGTGCAAGCATATACAACATAGAAGACACAATGGTTCAAGTTTATTAACGGCAAGTAAAGTAAAGTGTGCCATCAAGTTCATGAGAGCTTTAATCACTAGTTTTCTCATAACAAGTTTAATTTGGAAGGTAAAAAAAGCATGAATATACTTGGAATAGCATAAGCTAGTAGGTAGGTATGGTGGACTATTTGGAATAACTTGGTTTAGGGAGTTGGATGCATGAGTGGGACTCATACTTTGTTGTGGAGGCTAGCAAAAGACTGGGAGCGACAAACTAAGAGAGCAATAATGGCCATAATCATGCAGAGCGACAAAACATCATTGATCAAAGCATAAAGTGATACTACAAGTTGAAAACTAAAGGATCATAAAGGCTATGGTGACTTGAGATAGTCATTACATGGTGTGAGCATGCGCCAAGTCAACCCAAATAAAGCATCAAAGGAGAATACCACTATACTATGCTTTAACATGCTAAAACAACGCACGGTTCATCCAAGGCACAATAAGCAATCTCAATTGTTTATAACAAGTCATGCTACAGCAAAGAATACTAAGCATAAAGCCAAAACAATATCAAGCATGGCATGACAAAGCATAGGCCACTGTAAAAAACGAGCTCTTTTTACCACATAAGCATGAACTTTCCTACTCTTTTCCAAACCAAACCAAACTATTTACAAACCAATGTATGAAAGAGGAGGTCCAACTAATTTATTCAGAAAACTAAGCCAACCAAAGAAAACGAAAACCAAAACAAAAATGAAAAAGAAGACGCTCCAAGAAAAAACACAACTGTGCATGAAACAATAAAAATAAAGCGTTTGGGAGAAACCTGGGATTTTTATTGATGAAGAAGGGGATGCTTTGGGCATCCCCAAGCTTTGACGCTTGTACTTCTTGGATATTTCTTGGGGTGACAGGCGTGGCATCCCCAAGCTTGAGCTTTAGTCCATCCTTCATCTCATTACTCATTCCTTCCATACACCTGAAATTTTTCCTTCATACAAAACTTCACACAATCTCATTAGCAGCATTAGTGCACTCAAGATAAAAGGTCTTAAGGTTCAGTTATAACACCAAATAGACTTCCATTAGAACACTAGCTACTATATCACTTCCCTCAAAAAGCTCAATTCCCCAAAAGAACTCAAAAAGGAACCCACAAGAAGCAAATGCAGAAAATGGCAGAAATCTGTCAAAACAGACCAGCAGGTAAAGACGAATTTTTTCGAAGACCTTCTGTTGCTCAAATCAAAAAGTGTTGAACTAACTAAAGTTATATAACAACCTGGGGAAGAACCACAAACAAATACAGCTCAATCCGACATACAGATCTCTCTCACGAATTTTTACGGTGAAGCACAGAAATCTGTTTCGGGACAGCAACTTTCCCAATCATTACTTCTCTCTCATTAGAGGTTACTGTTGGCACAAAAAGCAAATAAAAAGGATAAGGAGAGGGTATTACAGAGGTAATAACTTCCAAGACTCGTCTAAACCTTTTTGGTTATCTCCCAATAAGTACTTTTCTTTAACGCCTTTAAGTTAGGCATAAGAAGCAAAGAAAGAATCAAGTGTTCTCAAATGAAGAAGCATTAAGACCAACTTTATTGCCCTTACCTCTCTTATTTTTATTCTTAACCTTGGGTAAAATATGATTGTTTGGTGGAGAATAAAGGTGCATGGTCCCCTTTCCCACATCTATTATTGCTCCAAGGAGTTCTAATAGGGACCTTCCAAGTTTAATTTGTCCTTTTCCTGCACATTCAATAACAAGATAATCAATAGAAATCGTTTTCCCAAGGATCTTTGTAAACACTCCTTCAGCTATTCCAAGAGGTAATATGGTAGTATTATTAGCAAGAGATATTTCTTTTCCTCCTTCAATAAGCCCCCAAGTATTTAGAGATTTATAAATATCTTTGGGCATAAGGCAAAATTCAGACATGATATCACAGCGAGCTTGAAAAGTTTTAGTGTTCATCTCAATCTTTACTATAGGGAACCACTTTGAAGGTTCAGAGTTTATTGGAACATAATAGTGATGCTATCTAAGCATATTATAGCAACTTTCTAAGCTAGTAGTGCTAGCCTCAAGATTGTCCAACCTAGCAATTATTTTTACGAAAGAAATATCAGTTTGGCTAGGCATGTTGTAAGTGAGGATCAATTTCTTTATAGAATTAATAGCATCATCCTCATTACATTGGAGGAAATCTCCTCCCACAACAGCATCTAAAGCATATCTATAGCAAAGAGCAATCCCAAGGTAAAAAGTGCTAAGAAACAAGATTTGAGTCATTTTAGGCTCGGTTTTTTCATGTAGATCGGAGATTCTAGACCAAGCTTCCTTAAAAATTTCCTCAATTCCTTGTTTAAAACTGAAAATCATTTCCTCGGGTGACATAGTGATTGGAGCAAGGCTAGACATAATGGCACTCAAGATAGTAACTATTTATTTTGTGTTTTTCAAATAAGAAAGCAAACAAGTAAAATTATTTTTTTTTGTGTTTTTGAAGAACAAAACAAGCAAACAAAGAAAAAAGAAAACTAAGCAAAACAAAAACAACAAATTAAAGAGATTGGTTATGAGGGACTCCCCTTGTGAAGATGTCCTTGACTCCCCGGCAACGGCGCCAGAAAATTGCTTGATGGCTCAATGCACGACGCCCAGAAAAGTGCTTGGTGCGTGGTTGATGTAGAGCTCGTTGGGAACCCCAAGAGGAAGGTATGATGAGCACAACAAGTTTCCCTCTGTTATGAAACCAAGGTTTAATCGAACCAGTAGGAGCAAGGAAACACCCCAAAGGTGTTACTAGCTGAGCTTTGGCAGGGTGCACTACCGGTGCTAGTAGCAACATGGAGACCTGCACAACACAACCACAGAACTTTGTCCCCAACTTGCGATGAAGTTGTCAATCTCACCGTGTTTTGCGGAAAACAAAGGATTAAACGTATCGAATGGAAAGAAGTAAAAGTTTGCAGAAAGTAAAAACAAAGCAGTAAAAGATTGTAGATTGAATATAAAAGACAAGGACCGGGATCCATAGTTCACTAGAGGTGGCTCTCCTTAAGATAGATAACATGCTGGGTGAACAAATTACAGCGGGGCAATTGACAAACACCGAGAAAGCAATACATGCATATACTAATCATCTTGACTCCTTTGAGACTTGATTGGGAATTACAACATAATACATAGACCGCCATCCAACTGCATCTATGACTAATAATCCACCTTCAGGTTATCATCCGAACCCCCTCCAGTATTAAGTTGCAAGCAACAGATTATTGCTTTACGAACTGCGTGTAAAGTAAACAATACGATTGTTCTATGAACAAAGGATTGTTGTTTTCTCCCTAGTAGCAACAGCACATCTAGTACCTTAGAGATTTCTATCACTTCCCCAGATTACCAGAGGCATGAACCCACTATCGAGCATAAATACTAACTCTTGGAGTTGCTAGCATCTACTTGGCCAAGATAGCTACTAACGACGGAAAGCATGCAAGATCACAAATAACAAAGACATGATAGAATCAATAATCAATCTGAAATAGCATCTCAATATCCATCGGATCCCCGCAAAGACAACATGCAGAATTACAAATAGATGATCTTGATCATGAACGGAGCTCACAAGATCTAGACATGAAAGCACAAAGGAGGAGAACCAGCCATCTAGCTACTACATGGATCCGTAGTCCAAGGATGAACTACTCACGCATCACACCGGAGGCTTGCATGGTGATGAAGAAGGCCTCCAGGGTGAATTCCCCTCTCCGGCAGGGTGCCGGGAAGAGCTTCAGATCCCTCTCGATCTAGGGATGGAGATGACGGCGGCTAGGGTTTTTGATCGGGCCCTTAGGGTTTTCGTCCCGAGGGCAATATATAGGCGGAAGGAGAGGCCGAGGGGGTGCCGGGAGCGGCCACACCACCCCCTGGCGCGGGTCAGGCCTGGCCGCACGGCCAGGTGGTGTGGTGGCTCCCTGGCCCTTCTCCGTCTCGTATTCTGGCACTTGATGACTTTCGGAAAAATAGGCACTTTGGCTTTTGTCCCGTCCAATTCCGAGAATATTCATTTTTTGACTTTCCTGGAACCAAAAATAGCAGAAAACAGGCAGCTGGCACTATGGCTCTTGTTAATAGGTTAGTCCAAGAAATCATATGAAAAGTACTCCAAAGTTGGAACAAAACACAAGAAAGTGGATAAAACCAAGCATGGAATATCAAAAATTATGGATACATTTGCAATGTATCACACACTAAGGCACACACTTGATGATCTAGCATCATCACAATCATCACAAGATTTAATGAACTAGTTTTATTTATTTTATTTGAGAAAAGTAATTTCTACTCATTGAAATTGTATAAGATTTAATATTCTCTAATTAAAATATGGGATCATGTGGACACATGTCATCACCACATATTCTACTACATGGGAATGTGATTTAAATGTTGGATTATATTTAATAAAGTCTAAGATTAATATTTAAAAGATTTAAAGTGACTAGAAATGCCTATATAGTATTATTTTGGTACTAGACCAAAGTCACTGCATGCAAACCTAAATATTATTACATATTCAGATAGGTATGGACAAATGTGATTTTTGAGAGTTGGAATCAACTCAAAAGCTATTATGGTTGATTTATAAAAAATATTTGAATGTAGAAAAATATATGTCTTGTTATTTTTTCTATAGGTGATCTATAACTCTAAATGATTTAAATCCAACTATCTTGGATAGAGATTTTAATTATCTTTCCAACATAATTTGAATCATTCAAATTGGTTAAGCAGAACTCTCTGAATTGATTTTTAAACTAGTGGATATAATTGAGTTTAAGTCTAAATAGAAAATTCTAAATTTGAAATACAGGGCCCGCGGGGGAACACTAATGGGCCGACCCAATGACACTCCACGACGCGGCTGGAAACTAACAGGAGGGGTCCACATGTCAGCGGCACAACTTAACGCGAAGCGGTATGGGGCGATGAGGACCGTGCGATTAGAACCTAGATCGACGGTGGTGGTTCATCGTCGACGACGGACTAGTCGCCGGCGAGACGGAACCATAGCGGCTTGGTGGGGGTGCAATGGGGGCATACCATGGCATCAGCTAGTGTGGCGATGGGGGCGATCAAACGAGGAGATGATGGCGGACTCAGGCATGGTCGCAGCAGCTCCTGGGGTGGATGAAATCGACGGGGTGCTTCCTCCTCTGCTGCGGCGGCTCCGGTGGAAATTCTGGCGAACTATGGCTCAAGTGGCTCCGGCGAGAGGTGGGGAATGGTCAGTGGTGAGAGGGGAGTGTTGGAGTGTGGAGAAATGGTGCTGCGGAGGGCTCCTTATATAGGCTCAACGAGGAGACCGTGAGGGCGATGGCAAGCTCATTGGTGACATTGATATAGGGTGCTAGAGGTATGGGCGGGGTAGGCGGATGGTGGCTTGCCTCCTGGCGGTCAGCTATGACATAATGGCAATGCTAGGGGCGGTGGCTTGCGGTCGGGAAAGGCTGGCGCTCTAAGCGGCAGAGGCGGTGCTCGATGCGGCGTGCGGTGGCTGCTGGTCGCGCGGCGGGAAAAGGGCGTGTCTAGGGGTGTGCTGAGGTTAAGGCGGAGCGGCGTGTGCAAGCTGGGATCAAGGCGCGTCTTATGCTGGCCTGTTGGGGATGGCGCTCTGGCATGAGCTGTGCACGGCGCAGAGGCGGTGGGCGCGAGCTGTCTACAGTGGTCCAGGGGGTGGTTGCGTCCGTGGGGTGGACAGGGGATCACGGTAGGGTGCAGCGGAGCTAGGGCACGCTGGTTTGGCATGGCGTTGTCTCTGGCGCGTTGCCCAGGCTCGGCCAGCACCGACAAAAAATGGGCGGCGCGATACTGGCGCTGCAGGGTTGGAGAGGGGTTGTCTGGGGGTTAGTTAGACTAAGAGGGGACAAAGGGGAGATGTGAGGTTTAAATGGGAGACAAGAAATCCATTGGCAACAGTATTAGTTAGGCCAATATTTCTCTGCCTGCCAACTGTTCGACAAAATTGCCACATGAAGAAAAGTTTTTAATTTTGAAAAGATTTTTGGTGGAGTTGTTGGTCATATGCTTGAGCATCTATGGTTTCTTGGGTTTGTCAAGCTGAACTCATTTGAGTGGTTTTTGAAAAAGTGGGATCTAGGTACATACACTTGATTCCATTTTCAAATGTCATTTAAATTTAGTGTTCAAATGTTTTTGTAAGATCAGAAAGTGGGCCTTGGTACATCTTTACTTGTACTAGCAAGGGGTGCAAAGAGTTAGAAATGTTTCTGTTTGAATTTGAGTTCTAGGAACACCTAAAGTGGCCTAGTTGATTAAAATGGCAAAAGTGACCATTTGCCTTTATTAATTCCATTTGATTTCTTTTTCTTTGAATTTTGTTTGGGAATGATCTAGATGATGTGACATTCACCTTAGAATCATTTTACAACCATTATCTATCTTAATTTAGGTCAGTGATGCAAGAGCCTAACGGTAGAGATGGCTCTCCCCCACCCACCCTCCCACCGCCGACTTGACTCCATCGCCGACGATCTCTCCAACCTATGATGTCTCACCTTTTCCAATCCAGCCATCCTCTCCGGCAACCTCTTCTTATCAAGAATGCTCCCTCCGATTGGGCATTGGAATGTTTCTTATTCTACTTCCAAGGATCAAAATCTTGGCCGCCAGAAAAGGTATGATGGTGAAGTGCATCTTTGGGATCGTAGGAATTGGCTTGTGTGGATCATTGCTAGAGGTACTGTGATTGCTGGTCGGCATTTTCAAAATGGGGATCAATTCTCGGTTGGATCTTTGGTGACGTTCCCCTGTCACTCGGTTTGGATTTCTTCCTGTCTGCTCGAACCTCCTCAGGTACCCTTCCCTCATATTGCTCCCACCTCGGTTGATGATCACCACATGGCTGTTTTTGAATCTTTGGCAATGGGATTGGATTTATCATTGGGTAAATCCTTCAAGGCTGAGGTCAAACGTTCCTTTAGATCCACGGTTCATCCTCTGGGAAAGGCTAATCATTTCCTTATCGTGGTCTCTTTTGGGCGATCCAATTTTAAACTTAACCCTGATTCAGTCAGCCTGGCTCTCGAATCCTGTATTGGAGGGTTTTGTGATGATCTCCATGTCCTATAACTATCTGACAGAGTTTTCAAGTTCTCTGTTTCTTCTAGGGACATGGGTTTTCTGGTTTATAGAATCAGATCAGTCTCTTGTGATGCCTTTAAATGTTATTTCAATCTCTGGCACAATGGTGGCCTGCTTTGGATGAGAGAATTTCAGAAATGGCAGTCTGAATGCAAGGAAGAATGGATCCTGGTCAGTCCCAACAAAAGGAGGACTGACAAAGCCCTCAGTGCTCTTAAGTTTAACCCTACTAAGCCAGCTATCAAGGTCAACAATTCTTCTTTCGAGCAAAAAGAAAGTTTTCTTTTGCTACCTTTCAAACTTATGATGCTTGCTCTGGTTATGAATATCCTGCTATTGTTGAAGAGGCCACCATTGCTCTTGAAGCTGGTTATGGTTTCCCTCAAATTTGCAAAAAAGCGGGGGTGGTTTTCCATCAGCCTTTACCTTCAAATTCAGTCAAGCTTTAGGTTGGTAAACTGAACTTACCAGTTTCAGGTGTTGGTCACGGGCAGGTCCAGGTCGAAGGAGCTCCAATTCCAATTTCAAATTCAAAGGTTGTAGTTTCGGCCCATCAATCTTGCCCGGCTCCCTCGGGCCCAATTAATTATCCTGAGAACGATCCCGATTTTGTCGCCATGATTGAGGATATGGCCGATCGTGTCTGGCTTTGTGATCGTTGCCTAAGTATGTCACACAGAAAAAATGTCTGCACGGACACATTTCGGTGCAAATTTTGTTTCCATTATGGTCACGAAAAATCAGACTGCCTTAAGGTGAAGCGAGCGTCTTCAATGCGATGGGTGGTAAAAAAGATTCCCTACCTCGACACCCTCGTTCTGCGTGCCTCTAAGGAAATTTGCCTGACCGCTACCGCTTCCTCTGCTTTCCGTCCTCCTGACCAAGAACAGTTGCCATCCCCTGCCTCCTTCGATTCTCCGCCCTCCTCCCTCCTGCCCACCACCATGGCCAACTTTGCGGTCGACCCGCATCGCTTCACTCCGGCTGGCTTCGAGATTCTGGAGCCTTGGGGCGGGGATGAACGTCCTCCATGCATGTATGTCACTGCGGCGGTTGCTTCGCCGCGTCGACATGAATCTTGGGCCATTGCATAAGTCAATCCACGGCCGGATGCAAAGTACATTGACAATGTGCTCAATCAGGTACATGATCACATTGAACAGACTCTGCAGTTACAATTTCAGAATTTTGCTGAAAGTGCTGCCGGTTTGGGGCTTTTCCGCATGGCTGATAGTGCGGTTAGAGATCTGCTTGTTGCACAGCCTGAACACCACCTGAGACAGGGTAGAATTCTGACTTTTGTTCGGCATGATGAGGTTGAGAACTTCCAGGCTACAGTTTACACTAGGCTCCGTTGGATCATGCTGCTAAATCTACACATGGATTACAGAAACGAGGAGTTCCTTCGTGAAGTGGTCGCCAAATTTGATAAAATGCATGGATGGATCCGGGATGATCCCACGCCTGCGCGTACTCTAATTCGGTGTGCCTATGGGGAACAAGTGATATTCCTAGGTCCATTGTCATCAGGGAACCACAGAGGTATGGGGGCACAGTGGTTTCCTGGAGTGTGCCAGTTTATATTCTTACAAGTGATCCTGCTGATATTCTACCTGGGGATGAGTCACCTGAACCTGCTAATGGGAACCCACATCCTCAGTTCATGGCTGTCCCTATCCCACCCCCTAACAACTTGGTCCCCCTGCTGACAACTGGGGTCCACCTGCTGATCATGGGAACTAGGGTGCTTGGCATAATGAAGAGGCTGCTGACAATGTGGTTCATGATGTTGCTCCTGGCTGGGGTGCCCCAATACTGCAGAATTTACCTGCTCATCCTCAACAACCTCAGTCCACTGTCTCCTTTCAGTTCTCTGCCAGTTCTTCTTCCTCTGTTCAGGTGATTCCTGGAGCTGGGCCTGTGCAGGAGATGTTTGTTCAACAGAATGCTGGAAGTGTTGAGCTGATTCTCATTGAAGATATCACTGATGACCCTGAGGAGGTGGAGATGGTTCCTATCTCTTTTGGCAATCCTAGGTCTGAGTCTGCTGCTGACCAATCTCTTGCCATTGTCCCTTACACTGAGCCCACTTTTCCTTTCTCTCTGATCAAGGCTGCTAATGTTAGTGTGGTTCAGTTGGCTCCCCAAGGGTCTGGCTCCTCTCTATTGGAAAATGCTGGATCACAGTCTGAATCTGCAGCTATGCTACTTGATCCCTCTGTTGGTCAGAGCCCATAGTGCAATAAAAGGAAAGGCAGAGCCAAGAAAGTGGGACCTTCTTCTGAAGCAGAAGTTAGGAGGAGCACTAGGCAGGTTGTTCTTAGAGATGGACACAGGTTGGAGCCAATGAGGGACATGCCTACTCCAAAGAAGAAGCCTAGGTCCAAGGATCAAGTCACTCCCTTTACTCCAATCAAAACACTGCAGAAGGTCGGTGCTGAGCTGGAGATGCCTGAGGAAGACCTCACTGTGGAGAAGCTTATGGCTAATCCAGATGCTGCAAAACCCTCCAAGGCTTAATGGTTAATTTTCCTTTTTCTGTCCTCCTGGTCACTTGTTGGGACCTGCACTATCTTTTATCTGTCACTGTACTGAACCATGTCCTATTATTGGTGTGTTTGCTTGTCATGAGACTCTGTAATATGTGGGATCTATGCTTTCTACCTTGCCATATGATATTTGAGTATATCTGGTTACTTTTGGGACTTGCTTTGCTCCTCCCATCATATTCTGTTTTCATATCACCCAATGGATAGTTCACCCCAATGGCTTTTTGATTGGCTTGTGCTAGACTGGAATGTTAGAGGATTGAATGACAAACACAAAAGGCTGGCAGTTTATAGTAAAATTGATGAAAGTAACTATGCTATAGTTTGCCTGGAAGAAAGTAAGGGTGAAAGCTTTGATCACTCTTTTATCAGAAGTTTTTGCCCCAAAATATTTGACAGATTTGTCTTTTCTCCTTCGGTGGGTGCCTCTGGGGGTTTGATTGTTTTGTGGAATAGTGCAATTTTTGAGGGACATCTCCTGGAAATTCATAGATCTACTATTAGAGTTTGTTTTACCTCCAGACAATCTAATCAATTCTGGACTCTGGTTAATGTTTATGGTCCTTGTCAGGGCTTGGAGAGGGATATTTTTGTTCAATGGTTACAAAATCTTGACATCCCTCATCATGAGAATTAGCTTATTTTGGGAGATTTTAACTTCATGAGGTCTGTGGAAAACAGAAACAAGGAGGGGGCTGATATGAATGATATCTTTGTCTTTAATTAGATTGTTAGTTATCTGGGGCTCATTGAACTTCCTCTCAAAGGCAGGGCTTTCACCTGGTCCAATATGCAATCTCAGCCACTTCTGGAACAATTAGACTGGTTTTTCACTAGTTGTCAATGGTCTCTTAGTTACCCCAACACCATGGTTCACCCCCTTGGTAAATCAACTTCTGACCATGTGCCTTGTGTTGTGTCAATTGCTACAAAGATCCCAAAGGCAAAAAATCTTTAGGTTTTAGAATCATTGGATACAGCAGCCTGGGTTCCTTGATCTGGTAGAAAAGGTTTGGAAAGGGCCTGTTAAAGCTAGCTCTTCTGCTGCAATAATTACTGCTAAACTTAAAAGTCTGAGATTTGAATTGAAAAGATGGGGGAAGAACATCTCACATACAAAGACCATCATTGATAAATGCAACCATGTGATCCTGCTCCTGGACCAACTTGAAGAGGAAAGGGACTTGAGTTCTCCTGAGTTCAACTTCAGAAACATGGTCAAATTACACTTGAAAAAACTCCTTCTCATTCAGTCTAATTATTGGAAATCTAGGTGTACCATTAGATGGTTCAAGCTTGGGGGAGAAAATACCAATTTTTTCACTCTAAGGCTACTGAAAGGTTTAGGAACAATGTCATTTCATCAATCAAGGATGAGAATGGTAATCCACTTGTGCAACACCATGATAAGGCTAATGCTTTTTGGTTAAGTTTGAAGAGAAGGATGGGAATGTGTATACCTATTGCCTCTCCTTTTCATCTCAACTCTCTTCTTCATCCTGTGGAAGATTCTAGTTTAATGGACCCTCTAGTTGCTCCTTTTTCTATTGAGGAAATTGAGAATATTGTGAAATTCATGAAGCTTAACAGAGCCCGGGCCCAGATGGTTTTAATGGGCTTTTCCTCAAAAAATGCTGGCACATTGTGAAGGATGATTTCATTAATCTTTGTCATGATTTTCATTCGGGGAAGGCTTCTCTTCAGAGTATTAATGGTTCCTTCATTACCTTGGTTCCCAAAGGACAGAACCCTGAAGCCATCAGTGACTTCAGACCCATCTCTCTAACCAACACCGGCCTTAAATTCCTTACCAAGTTGGCTGCTAATAGACTGCAGGGGGTCATCAAAAAGACTATTCATGCTAATCAATATGGGTTCATTAAAGACAGAACCATCCAAGATTGCCTTGCCTGGTCTTTTGAATTTATTCATCAATGCCAACAATCCAAGAGGAAAATAGTGATTCTCAAAATTGACTTTGAAAAGGATTTTGATACTTTGGATCATGATGCTATTATTCAAATTATGAGAGCTAAGGGGTATCCTGAGCTCTTTATCTCCTGGGTAAGAGAAGTTTTATCCTCTGGTTCCTCTTCTGTTCTTTTAAATGGGGTACCTGGGAGAGTTTTCCACTATAAGAGGGGGGACAGGCAAGGTGATCCTTTATCCCCTCTCCTTTTTGTTCAAGGAGCTGACCTGCTGCAAGTTTTGGTCAATTTTGCCTATCAAAATGGCATCCTTCAGAGGCCTATCCATGTTGAGGGTGACTATCCTATAATACAATATGCTGATGACACTATCATTGTCTTGCCTGCTGACTTTGGATAGATCTATGCTTTCAAGGAAATTCTACAACAGTATGTTGCCTTCACTCGATTAAAGGTCAACTTTCATAAATCCTCCATGATACCCATTAATTTGTCTAATGAGGAGGCAACCCAGTATGCCACTGAATTTTAATGCAATCTGAGTAAAATGCCTTTCACTTATTTGGGTCTACCTATGGGTACCACTAGACCCACAATAAAAGATCTATCTCCTTTAATTGATAGAGTTGAAAGAAGATTGAATGCTACGTCCTCTTTACTCTCTTATGGAGACAGATTAGTCCTGGTTAATTATGTTCTTTCCTCTTTACCCACCTACTTTATGCTCACCCTTCAGCTACCTATTGGAGTAATTAATGTGGTGGATAGAGGAAGAAGGCACTATTTATGGAGAAAGAAAGACAAAGATAAGACTCACTCTTTGGCGGCTTGGGACATGATTTGCAATCCAAAGTCTAAAGGTGGACTGGGAATTATTGATCTGAAGGTTCAAAATACTGCCCTTCTCATAAAGCACCTCCATAAGTTTTATAATAATGATGATACACCTTGGGTGCAGCTGGTTAGAAACTCTTATTATTACAATAGTGTGCCTCATGCTACAAGACCAGTTGGTTCCTTTTGGTGGAAAAATGTCTCTAAATTGACTGATAATTATAGGGCCATCACCAGGTGTGAGGTGGGTTCTGGCTCTTCAATCCTTCTGTGGTCTGATCTTTGGCACAACCAACATTTGTCTCTGACATTCCCGAGGATTTTCACTTATGCTAGGGAGAAATTCCTATCGATCATGGAATATAAACAATTAGGCAATGTATTGGATGGCTTTCATCTCCCTCTTTCCATTCAGGCCCACCAGGAATTATCAGAAATGCAGAAGATGATCCAATCCATTACTGTGAATGAACACTTGAGTGACAAGTGGATTTGTACACTTGGCAAAGGTGAATTTAAACCAAGTATTATTTACAGAAAGCACTTTGAGCATATTGATAACCATCCTCCATCTGTTTGGATCTGGAAAAGCAAATGCACTTCAAAGCTTAAGTTTTTTGCCTGGCTCATTTTACATGATAGAATCAATACAAGGATATGCTAATCAGAAGGAATTGGCAGGTGACAAATGATCACAGTTGTGTCCTCTGCAAAGATCTTGTGTTAGAGGACTGGAGGAACCTTTTCTTTAACTGTGTTTATAGTACCCGTATTTGGAATTACCTACATATTTCATGGTACCCTGGAGACCTTGAGGAGACCATCTGTTGGGCCAAGAAAAGCTTCAAAGGACCTTGTTTCTTTGAGGTGATTATCATCACTTGCTGGTGTATTTGGAAACAAAGGAATGGTTGGATCTTCAATGGAATTAGGCCCACCTTCCAGGGATGGAAGGCCATATTCTTCCAAGAAGTCACCTTGCTTAAGCATAGAGTGAAACCCTCAGATATTCCCCTTCTATCTAGATGGATTGACAATCTCTTGTAAATCCTTGTGTTTTCCTTTGTAAATAGGTTTCTCTCCTCTGTAATATTTCGCTTATTAATAAAATGTGGCTATGGGGGGCTCCCTCACAGTAATTGCTTCAAAGAAATTACAACCATTAGAACAAAGAAACATGGAAATTTCAAACAATTCCATATTAATGCAACACACATATGCATTCTTAATTAATTAAATGAGAAAAAGTTTTTGTTAACCCTAAATTGGGTGGTTTGGATCTTGATAACCTTGATCAAAGATTTGGGATGTTACAAGGGATGACCAAGGAGATGGTGGTGAGGGAGTTCCTCCGCTAGCAGGTTGCGCCGGGACTGTGCGCCGAAGACACCGTGGCCGCTCTGATGCGGCTGCTCCTCGGCATGGGGGCCATGCCTGAGATCCCCTAGGAGCTTGCCAGCTGTACTTGCTGGATGCTGCCTCCTTCATTCACTCAGGGATTCCTTCCTTCGACCCGTGGGGAGAGGTCCCTAGGGAGCTGGAACCGTCTGAGAGTCCCTCCGCCACATTCCAGGCGACGGAAGCCACGTCTAAGCTAGTCGTCGAGGGCGCTACACTGTACGATAGTCGCACGATGCTTCTCCCATCCAAGGAGGTCAGTGCCACATGGGTAGAGTACTCCACCGTTCGACCCTCCACGTTTGGCGAGGGGGCGGACCTTGTTCCTCCTGGGCTAAAGAGGGGCAGCTGGTCTTGTGTTGTCCGCTCAGGCAAGCAGTGAGTTATCTTCTCGAGGGCTCCATTCGGCCGGCGCCTGCTTCTCCTGATGGTTAATGGGCTCATTTCTCCTGAACGCAGGCACGAGAAAAATAAGAAATGGCTGGGTGATGACTGCAAGTGCACATATCAAATAGAGCTAGTTTCGAAGTAAAGATATCGAACCCACAGAGAGCTATTGGTAAAGGTCATTATGCCCCTCATTAATATTTACCAAAGAATATTTGTAAGTTGTCTTTGATTCCAAGTAAAGGGTGTTTAAATTGTTTATGGTTGTTTGCAGATAAAGTAATTAAAACAAATAAAAGGAAACAAGTTACGAGATTGTATGAAAGCGTGGTTGAACTCAATAGGGTTAAAATGTTCTCGGGGTGTAGGATACACCACTAGCATAGTACTATTATTATATGTAATCAAGATAACATACTTCTTATTTTATGATATGTTTGGAGAGAGCCCCATAATAAGATGTTCACGACAAGGATCGTAGCAAGCCACTTTGTAGATCCAAGTGTGAGGTCACCTCTAAATAACCACTACAATGCCTGAGAGCAATCACCCATATAGGCCACCGCAATTAAGGGTTTCCCCATGGATATTTTAATTAGCTTACGGAGTCCCTCTTAATCCCCCTTTGACCATATGGGTTACGAGTCGGCGCCAATCTGTCACGGGGCACTCCGGGTACGCTTCCACAACACGTCCAAAGGGTTTCTTCCTCCCTTTAGTCCGGAAGGCAAATGATATGTGGTCGACTTCACATATCATCTGACATGGGTATACCATACAGGTACTCGAGCTTGGTATATACGGTCCAAATACGCACAGGCCCATGGTGTCGCCAAGGCCCGGATGAAAGGACTCGAGTAACCTGCAGACTCTCGATTGCTTGAAGAACAAGAAGAAGCTAAAGATAGAAAGTTTGAAGGGGAAAACCCTAACTTGTAACTGACTCGACCTGCTACCCGAGACCTAGCCTATCTATATAAAGGCTAGGAGGGGCGGCGAGGAGGACACACGCAACCCTAGTTTCCATAACCTTTCGCCATATTGCATCTGCGCACCCTTGTAACTTTCGACTCCCTCGATAATTCCACGAGCAGACAAGCAGGAGTAGGGACCTCTACGAGGCCTGAACCTGGGTAAATCCTTTGTCCCCTGTGTGCTTGTTTGCTAGCTGATAGATGTCTCCAGCGCTCCCTCCTTCTCCAAAACCCAAGTCCATAACAATGGGCATTGACGAGTTAAACCCTCGTCAATTGGCGCCGTCTGTGGGAATTGGGACTGCTGATGTTGCGGCTTCTTCGGCCCCATCAACTGCGATCTACAACTCCGCAACAGCGGAGATTCGCCAACTCTTCGGCGCCTTCGACTTCACCGTCCACACGCCAGCCACCCGCCCGGCCTTCGAGTCTGTGGGCGACGGAGTCAGCCTGGCGATTGGGAGCTTCCGCTTCCAAGTTGGTCAGATGGGCATGCTTCGCATGCCTAATCAGCCGACAGCACCGGCGATTGCCCCGGCATCATGGTTCCCTCCGCCGATCGGCACCCTCAGCGAGCTCAACACCCCGACAACAGTCGAGAACACCATCAGCGACAGCAGACGCGACTCCGATCTGAGCGATCTGGCCACTGAAGATGGAACCTACGGTTCCGGATCCGAAAGTTGTGGAAGCAGCAGCTTCCCCAATCACTTCATGTGCGCCATCATCAACGCAGGCGACACCTCTGCCAACCGCGACAACGGCAGCAATCGTGGCAACGGAACCGACCCGCCTAACGGCGGTAATGGTGGCAATGGTGGCAACGGCGGTAACGGTGGCAATCGCGTCCCCGTTGACAACTGAGGGGCAGTCGAACCTCCAACCATAGTAAACGAGCAAACCGGCGAACGTGTTGTAATCAAGCTCAACGAGCAAGAATGGGCTCGCTGCCGCGAGGCCCTGTGAGGCACCCCTCTACCCTTCGGATCCCCGCAGGAGTTGCTGATGGGCTATCACTGGCTCCTGAAGGAAGAATTCAAGCGCCAGGTACAAACAATCGCGCAACTCGAGGCGCATAAAAAGGCGGCAGACGAGTCGAGTCTTCGTCGCGCTGGACTCTCCTCCTACGAGGGATCCTCCTCAAGGGGCAACGAGCACCTCGCCAAAAAGAGGCAGTCTCGGATGGCTCACCTCACCGAGCAGGAACGCATAGAGGCCGCAAAGGTCCTCGACTTCGGCTCCATGACAGTCGACACTAGGGGCAACGTGGTCCCCAAGACGCCGCAGGCTGCGGTGACAGCGGCCACCATGTACCTCTTGAACAACCAACCACCAGCTAGAGACCCCCGAGCCGCCATGCACCGATCTACGATCGCGGTCTTGGGATTAATCGAGGCCGCCCTCGACAAGGAGCCGACACCGGAGCCAAATAAGGGCAAAGCGCTAGCAAAGCGGTATTCCTCGCCCTCATCCAGCGATGACAGCCACGACTTGTCTCGACGTCGCTGCTCACGGCGACATGACCACCACTATGACGCACGTGATGACATCATGCAGCGCAAGATCGACAAATCAAGAGCACGGCGTGCTCGGTCGACTGACTCAGAAGAGGAGGACGTGGAGCTCTACGGTGCCAGATGCTTCAGCAGATCCATTAGGCAAAAGCGAATGCCTAAGGGGTTCAAACTCCCGTCGGAGACCCAAAGTTTGACGGTCTACAGGACCCCAAGATCTGGCTGGAGGACCACATCTCCTCTGTCAGACTCCATGGAGGCAGTCGAAGCACTGCCATGCAATGCTTGCAGCTACAGCTGCAGGGCGCGCGCCCGAG
Organism: Avena sativa; assembly: GCA_916181665.1. Lineage (NCBI taxonomy): Eukaryota > Viridiplantae > Streptophyta > Magnoliopsida > Poales > Poaceae > Avena > Avena sativa. The sequence continues at coordinate 431,646,737 of OV702286.1, read as the reverse complement.
CATGGCTCAATAACCTCCCACGCGGATCCATTCACAGATGGGATGAGCTAGTTTACAGCTTCGTGCGCAACTTTAAGGGCACGTACAAACGGCCCGCATCAATCGAAGCGCTGAGATGCTGCCAGCAAAGATCTGGCGAATCGCTGCGCTCTTACATTCAAAGGTGGTCCATCATCAAGAACTCCGCGGAGAACATCTCGGAAGACCACGCGATTGATGCATTCAATGGTGGTGTCCGCCGCATGGAACTCAGGGAGGAGCTAGGCCGCTCAAAGCCCTAGACCATCGACCACCTAATGGAGATCACGAATCGGTGGGCCGATGGAGAAGATTCGGTGAAGAACCTCGCCCACTCCGACGAGGAGGCAGAACTCGAGCGTAGGCGCGACCGCCGAGGCAAACGCCGCATGCGCATCTACGATGACCGTGACGACGTCAACATGGTTGCGGCTGGCTACGCTGATAGACGCGACGATAACCACAACAGCGGATACCGTAGCGGCGGATACCGTGACTCCAGGAAAACCACGCAAGTGTGGCAACACCGCACTCGCGATGAGGCACCCGCGACCTCCATCGAGGACAAACTGTCCGGGCCATGCATGGTACACTTCTACATCGACAAGCATGATGGCAAGAGAAAGTCCAGCCACCTCCTCAAGGACTACCGCGAGTTCCTCAAGCTACACGAGGGATTGGTTCGGATGAACCGCAATGCAGTCGAAAGAGGCTACGGAGCCACTCCAGGCGCCGTAGCACATGGCGCGCCACCACCACCACCACCTGGGCCACCCCCAAACGGAGCCGCACCGGACCACCACCACGGGGGCGAACCGTATCCATGGGCCATGGGTACCATGATGATCCAAAAGGGGCGCCCCTCCAACAGGGTGTAGAAGGCCATCACTCGCCAAGTCAACTTGGCCATGCACTCGCCACCATCCACCACTGAGTACCTCAGCGGCAGTGAGTCGTGCATCACCTTCGACAAAAGCGACCACCCGCCTCAGATACCTTGCACAGGTCATTGCCCCCTCGTACTCGAGGCGCAAATTGGAGGTTTCGACATGAGTCGTGTCTTCATGGACGGCGGAAGTGGCATCAACCTCATATTCACAAGTACCTTGCGAGTAATGCGGATCCCGCTAACCTGCCTAGAGGCATCGGACACAACATTCCACGGCATCGTCCCAGGGAAGGGCGTATACCCCCTGGGAAAAATCAACCTCGATGTCATCTTCGGCACGCTGAAGAACTTCCGGCGCGAGCGCATCGACTTTGAGGTCGTCGACTGGCCCTCACAATACCATTGCATCCTTGGGCGCGTCACATTCACCAGGTTCATGGCAGTGCCCCACTACGCCTACCTGCAGATGAAAATGCCAGGACCCAACGGCGTCATAACGATCAACTAGAGCTTCGAGCGATCTGACAGTTGCGACAGGGAATTCAACAGAATCTCCCAGTCCTTTGGCATGTAGGAGGAACTCGCAAGACTAAAAGAGATGACAGACAACAGTCTGCCTCCTCTGAGTAGGCCAAGCTCACCTGACCTCTCCTTCGACTCATCTGTGCACACAAAGAAAGTGCAGGTCCATCCATCAGATCCCGCCAAGACGGCCCTCATCGCCAACAACTTGAGTCCCGCATAGGAACTCGCGCTCGTCGAATTCCTCCGTGAGCACTAGGAAATTTTTGCCTAGTGTCCTACGGACATGCTAGGAGTTCCCAGGGAATTCGCCGAGCACGCACTCAACGTCAACCCCGACGCAAGGCCAGTCAAACAAACAATCAGGCGATTGTCTGAGCCACGAGCGCAGGCAGTCAGAATGGAGATCAACAGACTCCTTGAGGCCAAGTTCATACGCGAGATCAAGGAAAGTACTTGGCTCGCCAATACGGTGCTGGTACCAAAAAAGGACATGGATATCCTATGGATGTGTGTGGACTTCACCTCTTTAAACAAGCACTGCCCAAAAGATCACTTTCCGCTGCCACGAATCGACCAGATCATCGACTCCACCGCGGGATGCGAGCGCCTCTGCTTCCTCGACGCCTACTCAGGCTATAATCAAATTCGAATGAAGGAGGAAGATCAGGAGAAAACAGCGTTTACAACGCCCTTTGGTGTGTTCTGCTACAACACAATGCCCTTCGGGCTAAAAAACGCGGGAGCCACCTACCAGCGATGCATGCAGGCTTGCCTCAAGGAACAACTAGGTCGCAACATCCAAGTCTATGTCGATGACATAGTAATCAAGACCAAGGAGGAAGCCTCTCTAATCGACGATTTGCGCGAAACCTTTGCCAACCTCGATCGCTACTGGATCAAGCTCAATCCGGACAAATGCGCCTTCGGCGTACCATCTGGGCAGCTGCACGAATCGAGGCGAACCCAAATAAGATAAAAGCCATACTAGCCATGGAGAAGCCGAAGAACATAAGAGGCGTCCAGCAACTGGCCAGACGAAACACGGCCCTCAGTCGATTTATCAGTCGGATGGGTGAAAAGGCACTGCCCTTCTACCAGCTCCTCCGTAAAGCCGAAAAATTCGAGTGGACCAATGAAGCGCAAGAAGCATTCGAAGATCTCAAGCGCCTACTATCCACTTCGCCACTACTGGTGACTCCACGAGAAAGGGAACCACTGTTGCTGTACATCTCCGCCACCAACCAGGTGGTCAGCACAGTGCTCATCGTCGAGCGAGCTGAGGAAAACAAGGTCCATGACGTACAACGCCCGGTATACTACCTCAGCGAGGTCCTCACGCCAACAAAACAGCGGTACCCGCATTACCAGAAGCTGGCGTACGGCGTCTTTATGACCGCCCGACGACTGCGCCACTATTTCCAGGAACACCCAATCGTGGTAGTCAACGACGCCCCGTTGAGACATATCCTCAATAACCCCGATGCCACGGGGCGAGTCGCGCTTTGGGGAATAGAGCTGTCTCCACGAGAAATCACATACGAAAAACACGACGCCATCAAGTCGCAAGTGCTCCCTGACTTTCTCGTGCACTGGATGGAGAACCAGCTCCCGGACAAGCCAGATATGTCCTACCTCTGGACAATGCACTTCGATGGGTCCAAGCGGAAAGACGGAGCAGGCGCAGGTGTCATACTGACATCACCTCAAGGGGACAAGCTGAAGTATATCCTGCGAATGCAGTTCACAACCTCAAACAACGAGGCTGAATATGAGGCCCTGTTGCACGGGATGAGGATGGCAAAAGCTTGCGGCGCCAAGAGGCTCATCATATATGGCGACTCCAAGTTGGTCGTCAACCAAACAATGCACGAGTGCGACGCACTGTGCGACAACATGATCGCGTACCGCGACCTCTATGATACACTCGAAGGAGACTTTGATGGTTGCGAGTTGCGACACGTCGGTCGCGAAAGCAACGAGGAGGCGGACGCACTCGCCAACATAGGCTCTACCTGTGCCCCCATACCACCTAGGGTATTTCTTGAGCGCATATGCGAACGCTCCATCAAGCCAAAGGCCGCAGAGAAGAAAACAAGCGCAGCCACGGACTCGGGGGAACCCAATGAGCCAATGGCACTCGATGACTTGGAGCTGGACACAGGACTCGAGGGACCAATGAGCGTCATGATGATCGAGCAATATTGGACGCAGCTGTACATTACGTACCTCCTCAGCAAAAGACTACCAGACGACCCGATAGATGCACGGCACATCGCGCGGCGCTCCAAGGCATTCGCCGTTATCAACGGCGAACTATATAAACGCAGCATCATAGGAGTGCTACAACGATGCATCTCCATGGCCGATGGAAGAGCAGTTCTCCTTGACATCCATGAAGGGACCTGCGGGCACCACGCCGGTAGTCGCGCCCTCGTTGCCAAAGCTCTACGAGCTGGATTTTACTGGCCCATGGCCATGCGCGACGCCAAGGACATAGTCCAAAAATGCAATGCTTGCCAGCGATTCGTGGACAAGCCACACACACCAGGCGCAGAACTACGGCATATTCCATTGGCCTGGCCCTTCGCACAATGGGGGCTCGACATGGTTGGCAAGCTTCCAAGGTCCTCACGCGGAGGATACGTCTACCTCTTGGTTGCAGTCGACAAATTCACCAAGTGGATCGAGGCCATGCCGGTGACCAACCAATCAAGGCACGGCGTAGTCAAATTCTTCTAGTCCATCGTCTACCACTTTGGTGTGCCGCATAGCATCATCACCGACAACGGGACGAACTTCACATCCAAGGAGTTCCAAGAATTCTGCGAGAACCTAGGGATCAACATCAGCTATGCCTCAGTAGCGCATCCATAGACCAACGGTCAGGTGGAAAAAGCAAACGGGCTCGTCTCCAGCGGCATCAAGAAGCGACTCCTTCGGCCACTCGAACAAGCCGCGGGTTGCTGGCCAGATGAACTACAATCTGTACTCTGGAGCCTACGTACAACTCCAAACAGCGCCATGGGCTACACACCGTTATTTATGGTGCACGGAGCAGATGCAGTACTACCCGCCGAAGTACGGTACAAGGCGTCGTGCGTGGTCGCTTACAGCGAGCAAGACTCATCCCTTGCACTCAAAGACTCTGTCGACCTCCTTGACGAAGCAAGAGAAATCGCCACAGAAAGATCCACGATCTACCAGCAGAACCTACGCAACTACCACAGTAGAAGGCTTCGCCCCAGATCCTTCGTCGAAGGTGACCTGGTCCTGCGACTGAAGCAGCAGGGGCATCTCAAGCTCGAGTCCCCCTGGGAAGGACCATACGTGGTTACAGAAGTAATCCCAGGTGGCGCCTATCGCCTTTAAGATTTAGAGACAGGAGTCGCATACTCCAACCCTTGGAACGTCGCACAACTGCGACGCTTCTACCCCTAGTCGTTTTTACTTTTACATCGCAAATAAGGCTACTCAGCCAAGGCTACTTAGCCACACATTGTACTTCGTACTGTTCTTCGAATAAATAAAAGCTAAGTGCCCCAAAACTCTATGTTCTCCTTTAATTTGTCAATTTTCATACTCGGGGGTTGCGTCACCCTATACACATATGTTCTTCGAACCAAAACGCGATATACTGAGTAGCTGGCACATCAATCGAGCCCCTTAACACAAACTCAACCCAGCTACAATGCACCTGACATGTTTACAAGGGAACGAGATAAAGGATGGCCAGGCTAACGAAAAGGACTCGCATAGTGCAACGCACCTCACGCTCACAAAGCTCCTTATACACATTCGACAATAAATTATCTACAACATCTATACGAACTTTACAACACAAGTACACTTATGTGCAGGATACATATTTGGCTACTCTTGCAACAGAAGAACATTGGTTTGTTCCTCGAAGAAGTCGACGATCTCCTCGGCTGGGCAGTCCACCGCCTGATAGTGCGGTACCATATTCCAGGCAGATCCTGCTGGTGGCGCTGGCGACCCAGAGGCAATGGTGGCAATATCCACATCAGGCCTGTGCAATCGCACCATCGAGAGGGCAGCCTTGGCACCAGCCACCAACTGCTGCCTCACGCACTCGCGAACTGTGGACAGATCTTGAAATTTGGCAAGAAGAGCCACCAGGCTTGCCGGAGCGTCGTCCAGTGGGAACATCGCCCGATAAATGCTTTTCAAGCACGACTGCGACTTCTTCAGGAAGAGCAGCACTCGTGATGCACGATCCTGCAGGGTCGCCAACGCAGTCGCACGACCATGATCTACCTAGAAGTATCCACTCTCTTGAAGTTGTTCCTGGGTGAGATCATGAAGGCGAATGGCAATTCTATCCCTCTCCTCCTGCGGATGCGCGCGCTAACAACTACACGAAGCAGCATCAATAGCATGAGTACAACGTACCTCTGCGAGTAACTGCAAAGGAAAAGATGAGAAAAAGCAAACTAACACTTAAACTGGTCACCCAGCTGCGTCACCTCACCAAGCAGATATTGCTCGTGGGCGACGGCTTTTTCAGCCTTCGACTTCCACACGTCCGCGCTACCGCGGATCACGGGCAACTCACGCTCCAGCTGCTTCACGCGATCACAAAGTCGTGAAAGCAAGGATAGCTCCTCTACCCTGGAGCGCGGTGGTGCCACTGTATAATCAAGAGATGGCGAGTCCTGGGTTCCCCCCACGGGATCACTTGATGTACCCTACCACAAGCCAAGACAGAAGCAAATAAGGCGACCAACTTAACTCAAAGGCAAAAGGAACAGATGCATTCAGGATCAGCATAAGTATTCACAAACACACTCGCCAGCAGGCATGTTCTTAGACCAAAAGGACAATCCATCAACTATTACAAAAATCTAACTATGGAGCAGCTGGCTTCTTCGACTTCGACGGCTTCGGGGGCTTCATCAAGTCCGTGGTAGTATCAGACGCCACTGACTTTCCGCTGGCCCCTGAGGCCGAAGCTTTCGCCGCCTTCTTAGCACGTTGAAGCTCCTCCGAATACTTGGCAACGGTATTTATCAAGGAATGGCCATATTTGGCACAGACAGTCGCAAAGGGAGCAAAGACTACCTGCTGACCATCCGCGCCAACAGGCATCGCCTTCGACACCGTGGAGGGATCGATATCAGCTCCGTGGGCTTGCACCATCGCGAGTGACATAGACGCGCCGGCCGCGCGGAGGGAGTTCTTGTAGGTGGAAGGCACACCACCGGTGAGTGATTCCAGCAACTCGTCCACGCTATCGATTAGCTCCGCCTTCGGCATCAGCTCCTCTTGGAGTCGACTGAGGGTGACCTTGGCCTTGGACAATGTATCTTGGATGGCGGTGCTACGGTCCTCGACTGCAGACACCGCGCCTGCCAGGGCGTCATCGCGGCGAAGGGCATGCAGGTCAAAATTCAAATCGCCAGCATCTGCACAGAAAAACCCACACATGGATCAAACCTTTTGCGCCACCAGCAAAAACTCTAGATGCAGAGAAGGAAAACAATAAATATCTACTAGCGAAGGTACTTGAGAGGGCCTTGGCGACTGAGAACAGTTGCTCTTCGAACAACTTTTCCCTGTCCGCAAAGGAGGCACGCAGATCCTCTTCGCGCCTCTGTGCCTCATCATGAGCTGCGATTGCCTCGTCGCACCCCTTCATAGCTGCGGCCAATGTCTTTTCCAAGGTGGCGATGTTACGAAGCAAGGCATTATGTTCAGCTGCTTGGCAATCAAAAGTTGACTATCAGTCGACTATACCAAAGAAGGAGAAGACGAACAAGAATAAGTGCAAAACACTCACTCTCGACCACGCGGTGACGCGTCTCCAACATTGCATGCTGACGACCCATCGCCATCACCTTATCTGCCACTTGCGTGGCTTCCTTTACAAGGAGCTGTCGCACACACAAGGAATCAATGAACGCAACAGATAACATTGACTGCCACATTAAAAAGAAGGAAAGATATACTTACATGGTCCTCCAATGACTCCGAAGAAGTTTGTTGTACCATCATCCGAGCAACCATTCGATGCTCCCCTACGTGAGGAGAGCTCGAAGAATTGTGCCCGGAGTGGGCCGCCAACGGAGGGGAAGGAGCGCGCTCGACCTCTTTCTTGGCCCTTGAGGTCGCGACTCCTGATTCCTTCAAAAACTCGACATCGCTAGAAGATGATGACGCCTCTTGACTACAAGACAAAATCCACATTGAGAAAGGGCAAACTCTAGGGCAAAGCCAACAAGAAGAAAACAGTGAAGTAGAAATGAACTCGAAAACTTACCAGTCAAACTTGTCAAAATCAAACGTGGCATCCACCGATTCCGACGAAGACTCCTTAGGCAGTCGCATCTTCTTGCGAGAAGATGGTGCTACAGCCCTCACAGGAACAGCGGGAATTGGCGATTCCATGCCAACAGCCGTGCCTTCTGGAGTCGAAGGAGACGACGCGTCAGAATCCTCGTCGCGTGAACGCTTGCGAGTATTCGGACTCTCGGACTCGGGGGCTTCCTCTTCCACATCAGAAGGGACAGTCGACTTAGACTCGTCCTCTTCCAAAGCTTCGTGAGGAATAATCCCCTCAGGGGAGGGGGCATACAAGGCGACACCGCCCAATCCTGCACACAGACAGGGAAGATCCGCAAAAAAAAACAAGTAAGCAGCAGAAAAGCAATCGCTAAAACAAGCTATTGCGTAGCACAACTGTACCTCGGGAGGAGGGTTCGAAGCATCAAAAGGAGGAACAACTGGCTCATTCGGAAGCACATCCTTGCCGGTGTACTTCGTGACCAGTCGAACCCTCTTATCCACCTCACTCGCGGACATGCCATCAGCAGACACGCGAGTGGCATCATCAGCGCCACCCCATTGAAACATGGGATGGACTCTGGCTTGGAGAGGCTGGACACGACGGCGCAACCAAGTTCTGATAAGGGCGCAGCCTCCCTCTTCTGCGCCAATGCTACTCTCGAGGTAGCAGACGCGTTGATACATCACGTTTGTCTCCGCAAGCTCGCCAGGCATAACTACGTTCTTCCAAGAACACATCTTCTTGCAGGGAGTCGCGGGATCAAAGGGCGCGAGTCCAAAGTGCTCATCTTTGGACTTCTGATCGCGGACATAGAACCATTTGTCCCTCCATCCCTTGACAGACTTGGTGAGCTTGATGTCGAAGTAGGTGGCGGATGGGTCGACATGGATTCCGCAACCACCTACGTCATAAACTAAAGAGCCAGATGCGGACTGACGCTTTAGTTTAAATAAGCGTTTGAAAAGACCAAAGTGTGGCTCGATTCCGAGCCAGCACTCGCAAAGAGTGATGAAGCAGGTGATGTGGAGGATAGAATTTGGGGACAGCTGATGGAGCTGGAGCCCGTAGAAACAAAGAAGACCCCTAAGAAAGAGGTGGAGAGGCAAAGAAAGGCCGCGAATGACGAATGCAAGAAACATCACTCGAAAACCAGCGCAGGAACAGGAATGGTCTCACCGCTGGGAACACGCGCATCGGCGACTCCTGCGGAGATAACTCCATCCTGGCGAAGAAGACGGAGATCCGACGCCTTGATGATGGAAGGACGCCATGCACCATTTGTCACGCAGGTGCCCGCGACCTTCTTCTTCCCGCCGGTGGCGGCGCTGGTGCCCGCAGCAGCGGAGCCACCCTTCTTCTTCGCCGCGGCGACGGTGGCCGCGGAATCAGCAACAACGCCTCCCTTCTTTTTCCCCATTGAACGGCGGCGATGTGAGCGCAGGAAGTAGCTCGGGAACGAACGAAGCTGGTCCAGCGTCGTGGAGGAGATGGGCGCAAGAGAAAGCAGAGGAGCAGAAGCAATGGCGATGGCAGCGAGGAAGAAAGAGCGCAGATGGGAAATTACTGACGTAGCATCGCTACTTAACCCCTAGACGATGTAATCCAACGGCTGAGAAAAACCCTACTGGACGCGTGGCACACATCGCGTTGGACACTGGAGAAGGGGAAGCACGAACCATCCCTCCATTACTCCCATTACGAGTGGAAATCGAGGAGGCGCAGTTAAAAATAAGATTACGCACGACCAGTCAAATCAAAGTCAGGAAGTGGGACCCACCGCTCGTCACGTCCCGTCAAACTCGCTCACGCGGGCAACTGAGGTCATACAAGCGTCAGCACTGACGTCATCAAGGCTACACAGTGGAAAAATTCGGCTACTTTAGTCCTTGCTGGAGTCTTCGACTCCACCAAGCACTCGGGGGCTACTCCCATAGGGAGCGCTGGCCGCGCACCCTACGATTTTTCTTTTCTTGTTGCAGGAATGAGGACAATCACAATCAAACCCAACCACTCGAAACACGGTTCGATTACGGACATGGGTTACTCCCATAGGGAGCACCGGAAACAATTTCGACTGAAACAAGCAAGCAAAAGACGATAGTAGTTGCAAAAGTGTTTTAGTCCTTGCCTGAGTCTTCGACTGAAACAAGCAAGCAAAAGACGACAGCAGTCGCAAAAGTTCTTTAGTCCCTGCCTGAGTCTTCGACTCAACCAGGCACTCGGGGGCTACTCCCATAGGGAGCGCTGGTCGCGCACCCTATGATTATTTGCACAAAAACTGTGTGTTGGTAACATCTGCACTCGCAGTTCATGGCGACACCGCCTCATAATTTTCCCTACAAAGAGACTATGTCTCCTGGGTCACCCGAATCGTCTCCACGATGATAAAATTCGGATGTCGCGCTTACAGCGTGAAGGTAAGACCTGAATAAGGCCTGGCAACGCATCTAGCTGCGCACTACCAGAAATATATCCGTGCCTACAGGCACGATGAACTTCCCTTGACGGACGCGTCGAGTGCTCAGACCCGTATAACTGGAATTCGACTCCTGTAAGACCTCCGCGGCTTGAGTCGAATTACGCCAGCACTTTTCTGGATTCGAGTCCAGGGACTCAAGTTCGAGTAGATTGCGTTGTCTCACGCTAAGGTGGTTAACTGATACTGATACTTCGGTTACATCAGGCACGTATATCGACAATCCCTATGACACAAATAAAAGCAGTCGAAATGTACTCATTCAGGCACTCGAAGACTTCAAAAAAAAGTCCCCAGTCGAATCTACGATTCCACTGGACACTCGGGGGCTACTGACATGGGTATACCATACAAGTACTCGAGCTTGGTATATACGGTCCAAATACGCACAGGCCCACGGTGTCGCCAAGGCCCGGATGAAAGGACTCGAGTAACCTACGGACTCTCGATTGCTTGAAGAACAAGAAGAAGCTAAAGATAGAAAGTTTGAAGGGGAAAACCCTAACTTGTAACTGACTCGACCTGCTACCCGAGACCTAGCCTATCTATATAAAGGCTAGGAGGGGGCGGCGAGGAGGACACACGCAACCCTAGTTTCCACAACCTTCGCCAGATTGCATCTGTGCACCCTTGTAACTTTCGACTCCCTCGATAATTCCACGAGCAGACAAGCAGGAGTAGGGACCTCTACGAGGCCTGAACCTGGGTAAATCCTTTGTCCCCTGTGTTCTTGTTTGCTAACCGATAGATGTCTCCAGTGCTCCCTCCTTCTCCAAAACCCAAGTCCATAACAATGGGCATTGACGAGTTAAACCCTCGTCATCATCTAAAGACATAAATCAAACACAAGTCATAAATATATCATAGACAAGCAAGTCAAATGGACACAAGAATAGATCATATTTTTCTGCAAAAAAAAGAATAGATCATATTTATTACAAGTTCATAGTGGTGCTAGGGTTTCTCCATCTCCCCAAGAACAAAAGAATTACTCACTCATGGAAGCAATCAACAACATCATCATAATAAAATGGATGGATTAAAGTACGGGTGTAGATCTAATGCAAACCATAATTGGATCTGGAATTACAAAGAGATCTAATAGATGAAAGATGCAGTAATGGTTGTGATGAATATGCAGCGCTTGATGGTGAAGGGGATGATGCGTTGTCCTCTAATGATCTGCAAAGCAGCTGGGATTTTGCCCCAGCCAAGTTCCTCCTTTAGATCCCTTTTCGGATGTGGTGTTTCGTGGTTTCTGGTGGCTGTGAATGTCGGATCTCTCTCTCGTCTTTGCCAGGAGAAACTATTTGACGAGGCGGTCCCGATGGCGCCTGGTACAAGCGGAGGGTACGAGCGGGCTCCGCCCATACTAGTGGTTGTTATCGGTATAGGTTCCTCCTCCTTGTTTGTTATTCTTCCAGGTACGAAGGTAAATTCATAAAATGGCTTTTATCACTTAGAATTATCATATAATTACACAATATGACATGTCTAATTGATATGTTCATCTATGACTCCATGATTTGGGATCCTGTTGAAACAAGAACAAAATAGCGTGCATAGGTGTAGTGAAATACAAAAATCCCTACTCTATTATGCAAAAACAAGAGGTAAATATGCTTCAATTTTGGACGCATCACTAGGTGCACTGGGCCCACTGTCGATGAATGCCGGAGGGCCTGTGGTGGCCGCCACTACTTCGGGCCCAACGACAGAGTGTCTCTCGCTGTGTGTTGCCGTAGAGGACCCACTTCCCACTCAGATCACGGGCAGGGCCTCCGCCACCTAGGAAGCCCCCGCCTCAGGGCCGGTGGTCGTGGTCATGCTTGTTGAGGGGGGCGAGGCGCTAGCAGAGAGTCCTGCAGCACTCGCCTCCTTAGTGCTTCCAACCACGGATGACGATGACGCATACGCTGAGGCACCACCGGACCCCGTGGGTGCTCAGGATGCTTTGCCATCCCCTCCTCCTGCCACCAAGGAGGACCTATGCGTGGGGAGCCCCACCGTCGTTGAGGCCGTCGGGTCATGCACGCTCGCGCTGGAGACTATCAACCCGGCCTCCCCTGTGAGGGTAGGGCATCTTCGTGCCGTCATGGGAGCCGCGCATGCCGGACTGAACTGTTTCCTTGCTGATGTCGCCGTAGAGGAGAACCGGTTTAGGGGGCATGGTGCCGCCTTCATCAAGAGAGAGTCGTCCTTAATGTGCCCCTAGAGCGGTGGGAGCGGTGCCAGGGCGCCTAGAGTCCTTGAGCCGCAGAGATCCCTGGAGAGACGCGTCATGGATCAGCAAGGATCCTGTATCCCGATACAGGGCCGTCCCAAGCCTTCGGAGGGTGCGGGCCCTCCGCTCGGAACCTCGATGGCTTGGCGCACGAGCTTTCCATGCATGATCAAGAGCTTGCCTTTTTTGAGGAGGTCGAGGAGGACCACCGCCGGGTCGCTTCCCGGGAGTGAAAGGTGTCACAGAGGGAGGAAGAGGTTCATCCTCAAGAGGACGAGGCTCTCCTGGAGAGGGAGCGACCAAAGGACCTGGAGGCTGAGTTGGGCGTGACCCGCGAGAAACTCGAAGAATGAGACCTTGATGCTGCGCACCGCAGCGCCAAGATTGACAACCGCATGCATCATTGTAATGCCAAGCTCACCGAGGGCCGGAGGGAGATGGAGGCGTCTATTCAGAGGGTGCTTGAGCAGCGGGGCATGGCCCTTCGGGAGGATTACCTGCATAAGGCTATTACACAGGGGCGACGCTTCTTGGAGAAGAAATCCAAGACGGAGGCCTCTCAGCATCAAGTGGAGGAACGTCTGGGATAGTCCTACACGGATCTGGCCACCCTGAAGGAACTACAGAAACAGTGGGCCCTTCGTGAGCATGAGGAACTAGAACGCCGGATGCTCGAGAAGGAGCGATGCAAGATATACTAAGATCTTGCCTAGCATGCCACCGCTACCCTTTAGGAGCTCGGGGTGATCGATTTTTTCACAGGGCCCCTTGTGGATGCTGATGAAGGCGAGGCCTTCATAGCGATCTTCATCTGGATTACCACGGTGCTGGAAGGAAGGGCCGCAATTTATCATGCCTTCCATCTGAGGGAGTGTGCGAGCATGCTGCGAGTTGGTGCGACCCAGGTCTTCCTCAACCTTCATCAGCATGACCCCGACTTCCCTAGAGGAAACTACTGAGGGATGCAAGGCATCCCCGGGGGACTCCCATCAGCGAGATCGTCTGCCTCGACCAGCTCATAGCCAAGCGGATAGATGCCTTTGTGCCATAGTTTTCCTGGGTCGAGGAGGGCGAGAATGGTCTGGCTCCCACCGCTGCCTCTAAAGCTACAGAAGATCCTTGCGGAAGGGAGCCAGGCGACACCCCCGGAAGTGGGTCGTTCGGCGATGAGGACTCCTCTGGTGACGGTGCCCCAGATCCGCTGGCCTGAGGGGGTGTTAGGCGCCCCGGCCGCCTTCCTCCCCATGATGGGAAGCTTTTAGCTTGGCGCTCTGATGACCCCATGCTCTCTCTCCACCCCAAAGTTTCATGTACTTCTTTGGTGCATGCTTGAACCCTGATGATGTACATAACTGTGACATGCAAGGTTACTGCTTTGGCTACTGGAGGGGGATACCCTCACAAGCTACCCCATGATCCTTCTAAGAGGAAGACCATAGGACCAATGCTTATCCAGTTAGCCCCCTCCGAGGAGGAGACCGTAGATCTAGCACAAATTTTTGTCGCTGGAGTGGGATACCCTCACGAGTCGCCCCGTAAGCCTCCCGAGCGAAAGTATAAGGGAAATGCTTATCCTATTATCCCCCTCCGAGGAGGAGACGGTAGTTCTAGCACGAATTTGGGCCACTGGAGGGGGATACCCTCATGAGCTGACCGTCAGCCTCCCGAGGGAAAAGCCGTAGGGCTAATGCTTATCCTGTTAGCCCCCTCTGAGGAGGGGACTGTAGGTCTAGCAAGAATTTGGGCTGCTAGAAGGGGATACCCTCATGAGCCGACTCGTAAGCCTCCTGAGGGAAAAGCCGTAGGGCTAATGCTTATCCTGTTAGCCCCCTCAGAGGAGGAGACCATAGGTATAGCATGAATTTGGGCCGCTAGAGAGGGATACCCTTACGAGCCGCCCCATCAGCCTCCCGAGGGAAAAGCCGTAGGGCTAATGCTTATCCTGTTAGCCCCCTCTGAGAAGGAGGCCGTAGGTCTAGCATGAATTTGGGTCGCTAGAGGGGATACCCTCACGAGACGCCCCGTAAGCCTCTCGAGGGAAAATACGTAGGGACCGTGCTTGTCCTATTGGCCCCCTCCAAGGAGGAGACCGTAGGTCTACATGTTTTTATGCTCATGAACAACAACGAACACGCTCTGAGCAGACCGTGCCACATGCACTTGTCTATTTCTGTGTAGGTATTATACGAGGGTCTCAAGCATCGGGAACTGAGGGTGAGGTGATTCATCGCTGGAACTAGTCCAAACATGCATAGCTCTATGCTTTAGGTGCTAATGCTGATGGGAGTGGTTTGGTCATAGACACACCCCCAGCCCCCACTCGCATGATGCTTATATGAGAACACGATAAGCACGTGGAAAGAAATGCACACCATTGCACACTCAGCTGGACTTCGAAAGAAAACACGTGAAACATGAGGGTGAGGAATGATAAAACATCTAGAGTGGAACCTGAGGCAGGCTGATCGTTACCTCAGGGAGCTCGCTCGAGGGGGGTTGTAGCCATGGCCCCTATCTGGGGGATGACCCCTTGATAGGCTAGCCGGATAAGAACAAGGCAGCGCAGGTTCCAACCGACTAGTGGGTACCAGTCGGACAAGCATAGAGAGGAATCTAGACCAGGGCGAGCTGGCACACCAACCAGCTGGATAAAGCGGGACCACTAAGGTATCGGTCCGCCTAGACAATCCTAGCCGGACAGAGTCAAGACGGAAATAATACTCAGGGCGACGTGTGGCACAATACGTGGTACGCCCTGACCCATTGACAAGATGTAAAGGAGGCAGAGGACGAGGCCCATATCGGCAACTTTGCAGATGACGAGTGGTACGGTAGCTGATTGCTAACGTTGTGCTTGCAACAGGTCACATGATGCTCACTGTACACATGATGTATCGCATGGTGAACACTATCGACACGACCTTCACTCTGTGGCACTCTAGGTGACCAGCCAGCTAGGGCCTGCCTATGGGACCCGCTAGCTGGCCTGGCCAATGTAACTGCTGGCCCCGGCCTATATATGGGGGAGCGGGTATCTCGTAGGAAGGGTGGGAAACTAGTAGTCTAATAGCTCACATATAGCTCGAGGAGTGCTTTGTATTTCATCTCATAGTTAGATCGGTAGGAGTAGGGGTATTAACTCCTCGCGAGGGCCCCGAACCTGGATACTTCCTGTGTCACGCTACACTGGCTCGTATCCAATCCCGCCTGCAAACATCGTCGTAGTTTTCCTGCTAGTCCCCACACCTCTATCTAGCCTATTTAGGCACTGTCGTTTCCATAACAATGAAAGCCCCAAAGGGTCGCGGGCCGGATGGATGCTCTCGAAGGGTGGCCCTCGGGGTTAGGAGGGGCGTGGATGTAGTCCATCCCCCAAGCCCCCCTATCTGGTCATCAAGGCCTCGGCTCGCCCATCCTCGCTTTGCCGCCCTCTGGCTCGTTGCGCTGTTTGCCCCGCCTGCGCCTCCTCTTGTCGGCATACTCCACTCTCACCTCCTTGAGCTTGACGCAGTCATCGGTGTCATGCCCTGGTCTTCGATGGAAGGTGTAGTATCAGTGGGCCATCGATACGCTCTTCCCAGTCCTTGCTGTGACACCCATCGTCAGGGCTTTCCTCTTCGTCTTGGTGGAGGGGGCGGCTGGCATCCCGTCTTCACCATGAGTGAATAGTTCACAAGCCTCTGCTTTCGAGCAGCGGTCAGCCACCGCGAAGAGCTCAGCGACCATGTGGAGGCTCTTCCTTTAGTGGGCGAGCTTGGTGAGCATCGGGTCATCCACGACGCCATCGGTGCAGCAATGACTTCGGCCTTCGAGGCCTCGTGCACCCTGATGATGCACTGGTCGAAGTGCTGAAGGTATTTGTGCAGAGTCTCACCAGGCTTCTGCCGCACCTACCGGAGATCATGGCATGTGAGGGGCTCCCCTCCACAACAATCTGATAGAACCCTCTGGAAGGTTGAATAGCCAGACGCATGCCGCGCCCTCTACTCCCATGGGGAACCAGTTGGACAAGACCCGGTCATCTCCTCCGGTCGTCTCCACCCCCGTCGCATAGAGTTGCAAATACTTAGTAGGGCTGGTGATCCCGTTGTATCGCGGGGGCATCTCCGGCTTGAACTTAGGCGGAGATACCACCTGCCGGAGAGGCTCGGCGAGCGCAGGGCAGCTACTGTTGCGGGCTCTGATCCGTTTGGCGAGTGTCGCCCAATTCTGGCACCCGCAGCTGCTACATCTCGGGTGTTTCGGGCTTCACGCTCTCGGCATCGTGCCAAGGTTACCCGGGCATCCTCTGCCGAGCGGATGATTAGGGAGGGGTCAGGGTCCTGAATGGGCCGCGTCGTGCCTGGGGACCTCTCATCGGTCAAGCCCCCGTTCCCAGGGGAGCGTGACGACGGTGGAGGCATCCAGTGGGCTACCTCTCTGGCTCGCATTCCTGGGACTGTGGGGCAATCCCAGGCGATGTCCACGAGCACCAAGAGCCGCACCCTCCATTCCCCTTGCACCACTTCAGCTGGTGAGTAGCGTAGGGGCTCCTTTACCTTGAGCTAGGCGGCCTCCGGAGTGAGTGCGGCATGGCATCCCACCGATGACATCGTGCTTAGGGGAGGGTCCTCCACTCTCCTCGCCGACTGAGCACACGGGGAGAGGTCTTGGCTGGGCTCGGGGGGTGGTGCAACCCACTAACCCTCTCGACGCTCTCCCTAGACTCCGGTGGCCCTTCCCTATATGGGGTGGCCGGCTCGAGGGTCGCCATGTGCCGCCATCTCAATGGTGTCGTTTGGCGCGCTCAAAACCACGCCTCAGCCCCTACCTAGGGCGCGAAGGAATAGGGGTCCAACGATCCCTGAGTTCAAGAGGAGGATGGATCACGCGTTTCGAGCTTCTTAGCGGTGACGGGGATTGCGGCGCACGAGCATAATAGAGAGGTTGACATAGGTTTTTTTACCCATGTTCGGGACCCTCATGAGGAGGTAAAGCCCCTACTCCTGCTTAGTTGTATTGCTCGAAGTGCTTCACGAGGGTACAATGGAGAACCAATGTCTAGGGTTACAAGTTCTAGGAATCGCCCCCCTCCAAGGTACAAGAAGGCCTCCTTTTATAGGGCGACTGAGCCTCCTGCCCAAAACATTAGGTGGGAAGGGTCACCACATTCCTTCCATCGAGACGTGTCGAATCTCCCCTCTTTTCCTAGTCTGTGGTCTAGTGGCCGGCCGCCGAGGTCACTGATGACGCACCTTCCGCCTCGTGGCGTCATCTTGGTCTTCTTGCACAAAAGAGGGGTTGCCGGGCCGCTGCACAGCTCCTGCGTCATCCTCCTGTATTTAACAGTGAAGCGACCAGACAAAGACCACTTTTCCCGAGACGGTCTGTCACTGGCTTGGACCGACTGTTCTACTTGTCACGATGAAGGGCTTATGTATGTCACCATGGTGCTCAGTCCAGTCCCTCGCCGGGGGTCGAGGCCTCCTGAGGGGACATCCCTCAACGTCCTTTCATCTTGTCTGTGTTCACCCGGTCATCCAGTGTGTGCCACCCCTCACGAGGTCGGGCAGTGCGGGACTGGTACTTGACAGGGCATGGTACCCCAGTGCCAGTAGTCCGATAATAATGTTTTTAAATTTATATTTTCAAATAACACAAATGATATTTGTTTTCTGATCAGAAAAATGTCAAGAATAGGAGTATGCCATTTAAAATTTTCGAATTATTAAATTCTATTAATATGTCTTTTTCTTATTAAATCTATAACTTTTAAACCGTAATTCCGAATTCGATAAATAATATGTCTAAATTGATCAGCGCGACGAGCCCTTTCCAACTATGCGTTCCATGATATCAATTGAAAAATGCATCATATAAATATTAAGTACACAGCAAGGTTTATGGGAGCAAAACATGACTAAATAATTAATTAAAGTGATTTATTTTTGTTCTTACACCTCGCCCATACCATGCTATGTTATACCATGTAATTGTGCATCATTTCATCATGGCATACCTTGTTTTTCTTGTTGCATATGTTAATATGATTGTGCACTTTATTTATCATGGCCCTTTGTATGTTTAGTTCTTATTCCTGATAGACGCCGAGCAAGGAAGTTATTAGGAGAACCAAGAATACTATCCGGATCCCAGTTATTCCACTGTTGAGCTAACAGCAAAGCAATTCCCCATGCTTGCAATACATATAACACATATGGCTCTATCATATTCTTGCATCATTTTGTCACAAATCGCATTAAATTGAAATCCCAAGTGCTGCATAGCATTTACTTTTACACCCCACCAAAGTTTGTACCTCAATCCTATGAGCCATTACTATAGGAGTTGTTTGAGCCATGTGAGTCATAGAATTGCATGTGTAGGGTTTGTGCGAGTCTCTAGATAACTAGGTACCTAAACAACTTAAGCTGTGTAGTAATGGGATAACTAAACAAAGAGTCATCAGTGGGCAATAACTGTTATTTGGTTCTTCCATATTCACTTGTGTCCTGTATGACCCGAGTACTCGATTCCTGTTCCTTGACTACTGCACTATCCGCATGTGGGACCATGAATCCCCCTCGCTTGAGCTTGATTCACATCTTATTTCTTGGGGACACAAGTAGTTTGGAGCTTTATTACTATCCTGTACTTATGCCATCCTTTACTTCTTTATTTACTATTGCGCGTGGAGCGCGTGTACTGTTTTGGAACATGGAATGTTTTCGCAGTATCAACAAGCCCAGTCATACTTTCGGGTTGCCAATCATTTACATCCATTGGCACAAATCCTGGATCCGTCTCGGAGTCGGCCAACTTCATTGAGGGTAGCTTAGTGGGGTGGCCCCCTGAAATCATTTATGAATCTTGTAAATGCTTTGTCGTGATGCCTTATTGGTTTTTATTTGGTTCTTCTCGGGGTTGATCGTGCATGTGTTGCTATTTATGCACCCCTGCAGGTTAAATCTTTCTGAACGCCGTGTCCACGGTTATGGACAACTTGGAGAATAGTTTTTCGATGATAAATAATTGTAACTAAAGTACCGTGTTTAATGTGACCAAAACATGAGTAGTAAATCATGCAAGATTCATGGAATGATTAATAAAATTTCCAACTAACGGGATATTCTTCCACCTTCTCGTTCGGTAAGCGAGAAGGAGGGCGAGCGATGTTTATTTATGTTACTTATATAATTATTGTTTCTAGTTAACGTGTGTCCGCCTACATCTGGTTGGGCGGATGTTGTAGCATGTCTCTATAGAACTGTTTATATATTATCTTTCACTACAATTGTGTCACCCTCGGGTTGTTCCGTTTAGATGCATAAAGACTTGCTGAGTGCCCTAGGATCTCATAGCGATCAGATTGTCAGGTATCTCCTATGGAGGCTACTATGTCGATGAATCCGATGAAGGAGGCAACGAACCTCTTGCGTAGAGATTCTGGTGATGGAGATATCTGAGATCTGTGGGTGAGAATGTTCTTATTTCTTTGGCATCTTATACCAATTTGACTCTTAATCCGTACTTAGATCTGTGTTTTTGGTTCCTCCTGATGTTGTGTTGAGTGTTGTATGAGGATATAATACTAAATTATTATTACTACTATTTATATAATTTGGATCTTGCCGTTTATTTTAGATGGAATTGCTCTAATGTACTCTTCTATATCGCTGGCGTACATACTCATTTGTGTATGTTAGGATCATAGCCAGCCGGTCACGTTTCTCAGACTCGAAGCTATAACCATGAATACTAGGCAGGATGGTTGGCCGGTACCATGCCCTTCCATTGCGGCCTGCTTGTGGGCGGCCTCGTGGCCTCCACTGTAGTATGTCCTCTCCCGATTCGGGTTATACCGGCTTTTGGTTTAGAAACGTGAAGTCCCGGGATTACAAAAGACACAAAACAATATGGACAAAAGATATAATGACTAAGTTTAATGGGAAAGTCCTAGGGAGGGACACATAGTAGTAATAGATTAAGCCAAAGGATATTAAATGACGTTCCATCTCTAAAATTCTAGAGGAAGAAACAAAATTGTGAATCTAAAAGAATTAATGACCGTGAACCAAGAAGTGGTCCCCCACCAAAGTCATATGGACAATGTATAAGATTACAAGATATAGAATTGTGTAACATCTATATATCGAAGTAATACTAGTGATAGATTGTTTCGGTCGAAACTGCTATCCATATCATCCCGATTATTTTTGGTCGTGGGATAGACGCCGGAGAGGAGGCACGACGCGGTTGCAATATAGCCCTTCTCTTCCGGGAGGCGGGATCTCTACAGGCCAGGGCGGCAGATTTCCTGCTGCAGACGTGTGTTGCCCGCGACATCATACCCCACGTCGCCGAATGATGGACCGCACGTGGGACCTAGGCCCACAGCCAACATGCGCGGGTAGGACCACGCTCTATGAGAGGCGTTCCCGGCACGACTCCTCCGCACCTGCCGGGTGGTGGGGCCCACTGGGAGCCAACGTGGCGCTGTGAGCCATGCTGCTGGCGGACTCTAGCGACCATGGGCCCCGTCCGGATCCGACGTGACAGCGTAGGCCCTAGCCGGACATGTATTTTCGCGGACGTGGGTCCATCCAGAGCCGATGTGGATCCGTAAGCCCATGTTGTCCGTGTTTTCTTGTGGACATGGGGTCGTCCAGAGACGACGTGGCGCCGTAAGCCCATGCAGGTCACGGTTTCTCGCGGACATGGAGATGTCTAGGGCCGAGCTGGCGAAAGAAGGCTGTGCCATCAGTCAACGTAGATCGTCGACCACGTGGGTTTTCGTGGACGGAGAGCCGACCTGGCAGCATAGACTTTAGACGTCCACAACTTCTCATGGCGAGATCGTACAGTAGGTCCTGTTCAGATCGAGCTTCCTACGCGGATATTGCGACGTCCCATGCGTGGCGTTATCATGTGCCGCACGACCATCATGTGTGAGAGTGGTTTTCCACGCCAGAAGGACCCACTCACATACACGTCCTCGTCATGAGAACCCGTGCATGCCTTGCACAATGAGGTAGAGCTCTTCTATAAAAGGTCCCTCGGTTTCGTATTCGTGGCATCATATTAGCTCTTCTACTCTGTTCTCGTGGCCTAGACTCATGCCGCTCTTTGTCCTAGAAGGACCACCACCGAATCGCTCCCGAACAATGGCTTAGCCGTATTCGATGCGTTCTGGGGGCTAGTGTGGTTTCTTCTAGGTTTGATAGCGGGATGAGGACATCGCGGTAAAGTAGGTTTCGTTTAGTGGTACAATTGTATAAAGCGGGCCAACGAACGTCTGACTAGAGAAGCATATAAGGGCATGGCTGGCCGGATGGCCTGTTGCTTCGGTGTTCGCGGGGTACCACTATCGGTGGCATGGGGGTACACCAATGGAGGGAGATGAGTATAATTAGGCACCTTACATGCGCCTAATAATACTCTTCTCCCTGTATTTGGTGTTCTCCGCTTTCCTTCACAGCTGGACAAAAGGCGATGATTAGGAGCATCCTTCCACTTATCGAAGGTGAGGAGACTTTCCATGCACGAACCGTGGCTTGCGCAGTGTTCGGTAGCCGCGACACTCGGCGGTGGCGACTTCGGGCCGCTGTTCCTGTCGCGGTCAGTAGCCGACACACTAGACGTTGGTGTGAATATCTTCATCGGTCGCTTCTTCAGGCTGGTAACGATTTCATCCTCAGGTGTCTTCCTTTCTTTGTCTTCAGCATGTATTGCCAGCTTTGTCAATACCTTTTGAAAAATCCCACCAGCATTCTGGTGTGGCTTGCATAATACATGTGGGATTTTCATGGACCGACCATTCTTGGTGGACCAGGTTGTTCATAGAGTAACGTTGTATTCACACAAAAATATGCTTAAATGGACATACCAACATTCATACTCAGAACCAAGTCACTAAGTTCCATGATGGTTCGGTTTTTCTTCATGATGAAGCTTCCATGTCTAATCATGGTGAGATAGAATAGGAACGTTGTTATTACCATGACATCAATTGTCCCTTTACTAATTTTTCTCTAGCTCTAGCCATATCTATAGTTATATGGTTTATGTGAAATCACAAGCACCACAGACATGCCTTGTCGTAGTAGATGTCAGCCCATATGCAACGGAAAATCTTAATGAGTTGTATATTCAATCATGGTTGATATTTGGTAGTAAAAATGGTCTACAGGGAAAAAACTATACTTCCACCCTAGGAACTTTCTGTGGTAGACCAACACATTACTTATCGCGAAGTCCCATATCCAAGGCTCCGGGCTCATTTGTGATCAATATACATGTTTGTGCCACACAAGGTTGCTTAGGCTCTATAAAACCTTATAGGTGATTCACACAAAAATGAAGGCTTATCTCCAAGCTAGTTTGTTGATGCCATAACAACCACAACAACAAAAATAAATTTCTGTAGTCGTTCCACTATCCATTTTTTCATAATTATATGATACTCGCCATTAAGAAGTTTTCCAAGAGAAGAAATTAAGAAACACTAAAATTCACCAAGCTACGGACTCTCACAGCGATTCGGCATCTTTAACCGTCGGATCTGCTCTTTGAACGTCCAGATCAAAACCGCCTAATCGGAAGAGTTGTTAATCTCGTTCAGTTCATTCGATTGCTGGTCCAACTCCATAACTGGGCTGCTACTCCGCGGATCAAGTCAGAATACTCCCGGTTAATCGGGCCGTGAAACACTTGTATGGGCTGCACCGGTTGAGCCTTTTCTAGCTCGGAGTCTTCGCGTACAGTAAAAAACAGCAAAATGAGCCCCGTTTTGCTTTCCTCTCTCTGGGTCTGTCCCTGGTGGCCACCTCGTTCTCCCTCCCTCCACTCCGCCCGCCCTTGCCTCACGGTGGTTAGCTCCGGCAGCGATTTACATTGGCGAAGAACCGGCGAGGTGAATTTCTGTATTCTGGTTGCCGATCTCGATCCGTTTCGCATCAATTTAGAAGAGGATGCCTGATTCGTGCGCTTCTTCTCTATCGCCGGCGCGGTGAGGATGCGGCAGGCAGCGGAGTGGGCTTCCTTCCAGCGGGATTGGGCTTCCTCAATTCACCTGAGAACTCGGCCAAACGCGGAGCAAAGGCTCCCCTTCCGTCTGTGCAGTCGGCGTCGTAATCATGGCGTGGGAACTGAAACCGATGACGGTGTTGTAGTCATGGTGGTATAAATTTCGACTCTCCACCTGCTGTAATTATGGTGATTAATCTCAGCATTATTGTCAGTTTCTTCTGTCCTTCATACATATGTGCAGCGAGCAATCATCTTTTTTCCCCTTCCATCTCGCCTTGCGCCTCCCATTGTTCATCAGCAATGTTCCTGCTTAAGGTGCCTTCTTTGTTTGCCTGCAATGCTCCTCCTTCTCTGTAATTTAATGGACGCCAACATTACGGATCCAACTGAATTACCGTCATTTGTTTCATGGGGTGACTATGCGTGTTCGTTTGGGATTTCAATCCAGGAGCTCCTCGTAGCAATTGTGGTACCTTCATTTTCGACCATGGCTGCTGGACACAGGTATACTCGTTGATGCCATTTTACCTCTTTTTACTGATTCGTCGTTAATAAATTTAGTATTCTCTTCAAATTTTGTCGTGTACAGTGTGCAACTTCTTGGATTTGCATGCATTTGCCTGCTTCTTTTGATTTACTATGTCACCCATTTGCTTGCTATCTAGCACTCTCTGTATTTCTCAACCTGTGTATATCACAAGATATACCGCTATAGATAAAAAATGACAATGGAACGGGACAACCATAAGATCATCTTCGTCCATGGATCCTGCAGATATGATGTGCTGCAAGTATCACTTGTATGTGACGATCAATCAGTCTGACCTGAATATATTTTTGGTACACAAGGTACACTTGTAGATTTTGATTTGTTTCTCAAAATATTGGCATTGCAGGAACTGGCACGAGAGCTCGGGATCTATATTGTGTCATTTGATCAGCCAGACCACCAGGTTTCTCTTATAAAATTTTCTTTTAGGTTCTCAGAAATAATTTCCATCAGAAAAATACAATACCCTGAATTTTTCTATTGCAATGATTTATGTTTCCCCTATTCTTGGCATGGTCCATTTAGGTTGTCCTTGGATTTAAAATAGGATGTGCATGCTTTAAACTGATTTAAACACATCTATTTCTGCACCTCAATTTGATTCCTTAACTGTAACCGGTGTCTCATCATACAGGTCTTAGTTTACTTCCATTTATTCCATACAAAATGTTAGATATTTCTATAGTTCCTATGTGTTTCATTTTTTGCATAATATAGAAACTTTTCAGTATTTTTATGCTTACTCTGACACATAATAACCTAGGAGCAAGCTGTATGAAAAAATAATCTTGGACCAAGATAGTTGCCTTGCTTTGAAGTCATGAGGTTGATCTTCCAATATTGAGCATACCTTCTACAAGGTGCAAGACCAAACTCTAACGTACACACAACTGCGGAGGGTGCCCATTGGGCAGTTGTTTTTGCTGCTGATACAACTTTAGCCGGCGAGTACTGGCATGTACATAAAAGATTGTTGGTTGAAAGATCTCTGCCGAATTTGGTAAAAGCTTATATTCTCATTTGACTTTAACATGCTATTAGCATCTTGATATTATAGCGTAAGTAACTAGCCTTGAACTAATGACCTAATTCACTATTTGATGCTTGCATAGTTTTCAAAGGATGGTTTGTGCTCAGCTCTGGAAGGACATGTATTGCACTTTGTAATGACATTCAGATTTACCGAAAATAACTTCTCTTAGTTCTCAAGCTTCATTATTCAGTTAGATAATTTTTTTTACCATGAAACTGTTGGGGCAAAAAAACCCACGGCAATGTATTTGTTTTATAAAGGGATTACACTATGTGCAAAATGGAAAAAGAGTAGGGAGTAGAAAAGCAACTATACACACATATTGTGGAACTATGCCAATACCATACACATATCTTCCCAATAATCATGCCGAAATCAATTTTCCTATGTATTTATTATACTGAAATGATCCTGACTAACTGTCAAAGGAAAGTTACTCAAGAACATGGGTTTTTAGCTCAGAGATATAAATGTCCTTTGCCAGTTTATTGATGCCTCTTCTTTAGAATTGCAGATATATCCTTAGGTATGTAAGGTAATATGTATCAGCACGCTAGGGCTTCATTTGAATCAGTTCATCTTAGTATCTTGTTCACGGGACAAATTCTTATGTCCTTTTCATGAGTTATTAAAGGATCTCATTTGATTAATTATTCTGGGAAGTTCTTGCCTTGATCACTTGAGAAGATGACCAATCATGTTAAAGCAAAAGTTGAACTCTAAAGAACGTGACCCTCCTATGTGAGTTTGACTATTGAATTCTTATCAACATATAGTGAAAGATGCTAGCATTTGGAGGACATAGTGTTGTATGTTTTTGCTCTATCCATTCTTGGCATCTCCTTCGCATGTTGCAATATGGAGAAAACATCAAAAGGAAAGTAGTTGCATGATTCTGGCAGCTGTGATATAAATCTGCTCCAATCACCTGTATGACCGCACTGTAATCAGACATGTTGCAATATGGACAAAACATCAAAAGAAAAGCAGTTGCGTGATTCTGACAGTTGTGATATAAATCTGCTCCCATCACCTGTATGACTGCACTGCAATCAGACATTTTTTCAGATTTTATCAAATGTTTCTACTGTCTAAGATTTCTCACATATTTTTGTTCTTTTCTCAAGATGGATGGGCGCGGCAACGCGCGCTTTCATGATCTAGTAGATTATATAACCTGCCTCGCTCTCCCAGCAATACAAACTTATGCATAGATAAGTTATTCCAGGACACAATATGATGAATTATTTATTGATAACTTCAGGTGCACTTAGCATTGTAAATGTAACTGAAGTTCTAGTGAACAGAACAAATCTTGCAATTACGGTGGAAGCCAACTATTCCATCACACCAGTGTCCGCGGACCTCGTCACCCCAGTCCAACCAGCATTGGTGCTCGCATGATTTTTCGGTGACCACAGACCTTCCGTCCATTCTTGAATTCCACATCCTAACATGAGCCAAGGGGACTATTTATAATATCAGAATGATATGAAATGGTGTCCCATGTCGAATCTTCTAGAGAAAGACACAAAACAATATGGCCAAAAGATATATCTTCTAGAGAAAGACACAAAACAATATGGCCAAAAGATATAATGACTAAGTTTAATGAGAAGATCCTAGCAGGGACACATACACAATATATTAAGCCAAAGGATATTAATTGACGCTCCATCTCCAAAATTCTAGAGAAAGATATAATGACCGTGAACCAAGTGGTGGTCCCTGACGAGAGTCATATGGACAATATATATGATTACAAGATATAGAATTGTGTAACATCTATAAATATTTATAGAAGGAAATATAAATGTCCATCTATAAGATATTATTAAGATGTGGCAACATGTGGTCCACATCGAGAGGTAAAGGGGAAATATTTATCAAAAGGATACATAATGATGTTTCATCACCAGCAAACATGTGACTTATTTTTGAAAATTAGAGATGATATATACTAAGAACTTCTATTGATGAAAATTAAAATTTTGAGGATGATAATGAATTTATCGATGGAATTATGATATATCTCCTAATCTCTAGTGATGGCACTATTCATCCTCGTGATCATATTTGTAACACCCCTACTTTTAGTAATCCTCTGCTAGGGTTGATTTTTCATAGCATGGGCATCATTATTTTTGCTAAGGAAAAATGCATACAAGAAAACAAAACCCTAAACCGTATTTTCTCTGTTGATGGAACCTTTCCGGATGTTTTGAATTTCTTTGGAAAATCCAAAACTAATGGAGCCAAAATGGATTATAAGGGACCTTGTTGTATTTCAAAATATTTAAAATCTTCTGGTATTTTGAAACTAGACTTCTCTCTGCAACCCCCCACGGCGTGGTCGGTAAACGTAACGTTCCATGAAACCTCATGTCCAGAGAAACTTCGTCTAATAAGCGCTCGATGTTATACACCTTGTAGGTCTAAACGTGCATGCGCCAAACAGTCATATTTTTTACTGCATTCGCGTGTGAAGGAAACATCTCGCTTGCGCCTTCGTCGTCTCGCACACATGTTTCTCTTTCAGCCCACCGGAGCGCAGCTAGTAGACAAAACGTCTGATGATCAAATGCAAAAGTTTAGCTTAGTACATTCCTAAGTGCTCCGAAAATAACATTTCCCTTTAGCATTCGTCATGTACATCGCCTCACAAGGCGTGTGTCTGTCTGTCAAAATATTTGCACGCCTGCTGACGAGGGTTTAACTCATTAATGCCCATTATTATGGACTTGGGTTTTGGAGAAGGAGGGAGCGCTGGAAGCATCAATCGGCTAGCAAACAAGCACACAGGGGACTCGAAGATTTACCAAGGTTCAGTCCTCGTAGAGGTATCTACTCCTGCTTGTCTGCTCGTGGAATTATCAAAGGAATCGAGAATTACAATGGTGCGCAGATGCAATCTGGCGAGGGTTGTGGAAACTAGGGTTGCGTATGTCCTCCTCGCCGCCCCATCATAGCCTTTATATAGATAGGCTAGGTCTCAGGTAGCAAGTCGAGTCGGTTACAAGTTAGGGTTTTTCTCTTTAAACTTTCTATCTTTAGCTTCTTCTTGTTCCGCAAGCAATCGAGAGTCCATAGGTTACTCGAGTTCCCCATTTGGGCCATGGCTATGCCATGGGCTTCCGTCGTATTTAGCCCGTATTTACCAAACTCGAGTACCTGCAGGGTATACCCATGTCAGTAGCCCCCGAGTGTCCAGTGGAATCGCAGATTCGACTGGGGACTTTATGAAGCCTTTCGAGTGCATGACTGAGTATTTTTTTCGAGTGCTCTGTTTGTGTCATAGGGATTGTTTGATGTGCGTGCCTGATTTGACCGATTTATTGGTATAAGTTAACTACCTTAGGGTAAAACAACGCAATCTACTCGAATTCGAGTCCCCGGACTCGAATTCGGAAAAGTGCTTGTGTAATTCGACTCAAGCCGTGGAGGTCTTACAGGAGTCAAATTCTAGTATATGGGTGTGAGCACTCGACGCGTCCGTCAAAGCATGTTCATCGTACCTGTTGGCGTGGATATATTTCTGATAGTGCGCAGTGGATGCGTTGCCAGCCTTATTTAGGTCTTATCTTCACGTTGCAAGCGTGACATCCGAATTTTGTCATCGCGGAGATGATTCGGGTGACCCAGGAGATGCAGTCTCTTTGTAGGGAAACATCATGAGGCGGTATCGCCGTAAGCTTCGAGTGTGGATGTTATCGACACACAGTACGATAAATAATCATAGGGTGCGCGACTAGCGCTCCCTATGGGAGTAGCCCCCGAGTGCCTGGTTGAGTCGAAGACTCAGGCAGGGACTAAAGAACTTTTGCGACTGCTGTCGTCTTTTGTTTGCTTGTTTCAGTCGAATTTATTGCCAGCGCTCCCTATGGGAGTAACCCATGTCCATAGTTGAATCGTGGATTCGAGTGATTGGGTATGCTTTGAATGTCCATGTTCGTGTAGAAGAGAAAAATAAAAATCGCAGGGTGCGGGACCAACGCTCCCTATGGGAGTAGCCCCTAAGTGCTTGGTGGAGTCAAAGACTCGAGCAAGGACTAAAGTAATCGAAGTCTTCTACTGCTCAATTTTGGATGACATCAGTGCTGACGATGTGATGACCTCAGTTGCCCGCGTGACCAGGTTTGACGGGACGTGACGAGCGATGGGTCCCATTTTCTGACTCTGACTTGATCGGGCGTGCGTAATCTTTGTTTTAACCGTGCCTCCTCGATTTCCGCGCGTAATGGGGGTAGTGGGGGACGGTTCACGCTTCGGGTCCTCCACGTGTCGATCACGATGAACGCGACGCGTCTGATAGGGTTTTTCCTGGCCGTTGGATTGCATCTTCCAGGGGGTTAAGTAGTAGTGCTGGGATGGTAATTTTTCCCATCTGCTCTTTTCTCTTCCTTTGCCTCCGTCGCCATTGCTGCTGCTCCTCTGCTTCCTACACTTCATCTTCCTCGCGGCACTGGACCAACTCCGCGTATTCCCTAGTTACTTCCTCCGGTCGCATCGCCACCACAGGATGGGGAAGAAGAAAGGAGGTACCGCGACTGAATCCACCGCCGCCACTGGTGCTGCCAAGAAAAAGGGCAGCTCCACCGCTGCGGGCACCAGCGCCGCTGCCGCCGGTAAAAAGAAGGGCACGGGCACTCGCGTCACCAATGGCGCGTGGCGCGCATCCGTGATCAAGTCTTCTGAGCTCCGTGTCCTACGCCAAGACGGAGTTCTATCTTCCACAGTCGTTGACGCGCGTGTCCCCAGTGGTGAGTTAATCCCTTCTCCTTCTGCCTGTTTTCGGGTGATGTTCCTAGCGTTCATCATCTGCAGTCTCTCGTTGCCCCTGCATCCTTTCTTCAGGGGCCTTCTCTGTTTCTATGGGCTCCAGCTGCATCAGCTATCCCCCAACTCCATCCTCCATGTAACTTGCTACTTTACTCTTTGCGAGTGCTGGCTCGGAATCGAGCCACACTTCGGTCTCTTCAAACGTCTCTTCAAGCTGAAGCGCCAGTCGGGCGTCTGGCTCCATAGTCTACGATGTAGGCGGCTGCGGTATCCATGTCGACTCCTCCGCCACGTACTTCGACATCAAACTCATGGCGTCCGTCCAAGGGTGGAGGGACAAGTGGTTCTACATCCGCGACCAGAAGGCCAACGGAGACTACTTCGGACTTGTGCCCTTTGATCATGCGACGCCGTGCAAGAGGAGGCGCTCCTGGAAGAACGTAGTGATGCCTGGCGAGTCCGCGGAGACAGATGTGCTGTACGAGCGCTTCTGCGACCTCGAGAGTCGCATGGGTAAAGAAGAGGGAGGCTGCACCCTCATTCGCACGTGGCTGCGCCGTCGCGTCTAGCCCCTACAGGCCAGAGTCCACCCTATGTTCCAGTGGGCACTACCAGGAAAATTGCTATAAGTAATCCACACATCCGTGGCGTACGTGCTAGTGGTGCCCCACGGCTAAAATAGGCGTGGCGCACTGGTCACAGGTGCCCTACGGCTAACTACCGTAAGCGTGGCGCACATGCGGGTGGTGCGCCATGGCTGTGTGTGGGCCAGGGCACTATCGGTCGTAGACCACATAGCCGTAGCGCACCTGTGGGAACTGCGCTACGGGTGTGGCCGGTAGTCGTGGCGCACATGGCCACCATGCGCTACAGGCAAGATCGGGCCACCCTGCTGTGTAACTGGGAAAACACGTCTGTGGCGCATGGCTGGTATGTGCGCCATGAATGTTCTTTATTCCTGTGGCGCACCGCTCCATGTGCGTCATGGATGTGCGTTCTGCTACTACTTTTTGGCAGATACCTTTGCACATTTGAATAGATCTCACCATCTCCCACTTCACTTTCCCCTCCTTCTTCCTCCTTGGATCTCGCCCCTCCTCCTTCCACCTCAATTTCTTCACTCTTTCACCATTTGTAACATGTAAAACTTACCTTGGATGCTACATACATAATAGAGGAAAGCTCTCCTTCCGGCCACCATCCTCTCGGTCTCTTACCTCTCCTTCGAGATCTTCTCGGTCTCTCATCTCGGTAAGTTGTCTATGTAAGAGGATGTGTTTATGTGTATGGATGATATGGTCACATATCTATGGAGAGGATCGATGCTCTCATGTGTTTGGAGAGCATGCATTACATGCTCTCTCATATATTGACGTTATTTTTCCAAAATGTTGATTCATTTCCATTTTGGCAAGACTTTGGCATTTCGCAAAGGTCCTAATTTTAGGATAGGTCATGCCGAAATTTTCCATCGACCATTGCATGCATGCATTGGTTCTGTGGTTGTAATAAACTTCTAATTCTACCGTGTACACCGCGCAGGCAACCATGGTCCGCATAATGAGCGAAGGCATTGTGGCTAGATTTTTGAAATGCGCGACGGCCGACATGATACGAAATAACATGACGGAGATAAGATGTCCGTGCAGAAGATGCAAACTCAATTGGTTGATCGACCCAGATTCCGGAAATCTGCAGGCGCACCTGCTCCGCCATGGTTTCATGGATGGCTACACTCGATGGATAAATGATGACGAAGACGATGAGGTCGTAAATGGGGCGGCGAAAAATGAGGAAGGCGGGCAACATGATCATGATCACGGCGAGGACAGGCGAGATGAAGAAGAGTCTCCTGGAGATGGTGAAGGTGCGGAAGCAGACCAGGATGATGATGATCTAGATGCCGGAGCAGACGATGGAACAACGTCAGGCTAGGTGCGGGACCCTTATGTTCAAGAACTGCTTCTCAAGCAGACGAGTAACGCTAGGGCTGCCGCTAGAGAGAAAGCCAAGCTTGCGCAACTTGAGAAATACACGGTTACTCAATTGTATGAAGGATGCAAGCCCGATGATACCCGGTTGAATGTAACGCTTAAGGCTATGGAGATGAAGGCAAAACACAAATGGACCGACGCAAGCTTCGACGATATGATGGCATTCTGGCACGATCGTCTCCCGGAGGGGAACACGTGTCCAACTAGTATCGAGGACGCCAAGAAAATCACGTGTCCTCTTGATCTACCGCACATTAGATACCACGTCTGCATCAACGATTGCATCATTTATCGGGGCGAGGACATGGAGAAAACCACATGCCTGGTGTGCGGTATTAGTCGATACAAGAAAGGGAAGAATGCTCCTCGAAAAGTGGTATGGTACTTTCCTATCACTCCTCGTCTGCAGTGCTATTTCGCAGACCCTAAGGAAGAAAATCTCATGCGCTGGCATGCGGAAAGAAAGAAGCCAGGAGATGACGATGACCCTGAAAAGGACGAGCTGCTGACGCACCCTTCAGATGCTAGCAAGTGGAAAGCATTAGACCTCGAATTCCTAGAATTCGGTGGTTATTCAAGGAACATCAGGCTAGGTGCAAGCACCGATGGACTCAATCCGTTCGGTAGACGGAGCAGCACGCACAGCACTTGGCCCGTGTTTGTATGGATGTCTAACCTCCCTCCCTGGTTGTGCATGAAAAAGAAGTACATACAAATGAGTATGCTAATTCAAGGGCCAAAACAACCTGGTACCGGCATCAATCCATATCTCGGTCTGTTGAAAGAGGAGCTAGCCATGTTATGGGAATCCAGAGCCAATACGTATGACGCTGTCGCACAAGATTATTTCACTATGAGAGCCACGTTGGTCACTACGGTGCAAGACTATCCAGGTTGCGGATATTTCTCGGGGCAGGTTATCCAAGGATTCTACACATGCGTTAGGTGCATGGATAACACGACCGATCTCCAACTAGAGAAAGATCCAGGGTCTTCGAAAACCGTGTTCATGGGGCACCGGAGGTGGCTTGGAAAGAATGACGCATGGAGAAAACGTGGAGATCTGTTCGATGGGAAATTCGAGACCCGAGGAATCCTAGAGCGGAGGAGCAGCGAAGAAGTGGATGAATTGATGAAAAACTGGAAGGAGTGTCCTAAACCGGGAAAGAAGCGAAAGAGGCAGCAAGACAAGCTGTTGATGAAGGTATGAAAAACAAGGTCTGTTTTCTAGGAGTTGCCATACTGGAAGTGTCTCCGCACGCCTCATAGCCTTGACATCATGCATATCACGAAGAACGTGTGCGAGAGTCTGGTCGCCACCCTAATCAACATGCCAGATAGGACGAAAGATGGTCCTAAAGCAAGGAACAACTTGATATTCATGGGCATCCGGAAGGATCTTCACGGAGGACGCCCTACTCCTGATGATCAGGAAGATGACGATGATCATCAGTCGAAGGCGACACAAGGTCGTCGAAAGGGTAAAAAGGTCAAGAAGAATGAATATTACTGCCTCCCTTCGTGCTTCACACTAAGCCAGGATGAGATCAAACATTTTTTCAAGTGTCTTCTAGGAGTCAAATTTCCTTACGGCTACGCGGGCAAGATAAGCAGGTACCTAGACGAGGCTAAGCAGAGGTTTAGTGGGATGAAGTCTCATGACTGTGCCGTGCTAATGACGCAGATACTTCCGGTTGCACTACGAGGTATAATGGACGAGCATGTCCGAGAAACATTGTTTGGGCTCTGCAAGTTTTTCGAAGTCATCTCTCGAAAGTCAATTGGCGTGAAACAACTCGGGAGGCTACAAGAGGAGATCGTGGTGATACTATGCGAGCTCGAGATCTACTTCCCGCCTGCATTCTTCGACATTATGGTGCATCTGTTGGTCCATATCGTGGAGGATATCATCCAACTCGGGCCGATGTTCCTCCGCAGCATGATGTCGTTCGAAAGGATGAACGGACACATCAAAGAATACATTCGCAACAGGTCCCGGCCAGATGGAAGCATAGCCAAGGGCTTTCTAGCCGAAGAGTGCATCTCTTTCTACATGAATTATCTAGGCATCGAGAACCCTGTCGGTCTTCCCATCAATAGGCACCTTGGCAAGCTCGACGGATCGGGTCACCGAGAGGGTCATCGCGTACTGCATGCAGACTTCAATTGTCGACGCGCAGACTTTGATAGAGCAAACCTGGTCGCACTACACCATTTAGAACTGGTCGATCCTTGGGTACAAAAGCACAAAAGGTCAATCGAGAAGAAGTACAGTGACCGGGGCATACAGAGGATGCAGGGAGAAATAATCAAAGAGCACAACTCAGATTTCATGCGTTGGTTTAGGCAGATGCTCCTAGATAATCCCACGCAATCGCATTCTACGGAGGAAAACATCATATTCACCTTGTCGCAGGGACCCATGCACAACCTGGTGACCTATCAGGCGTATGATATCAACGACTACAAATTCTACACGGAGGAAAAGGACAACAAGTGTGACTATCAGAACTCAGGCATAACATCAGAATTCTACACCGATGACAACGTGAAGGAAAGATTTTACGGAAGGATCGAGGAGATCTGGGAGCTCGACTACTGTGGAGCAAAGGTGCCGATGTTCCGTGTTAGATGGGCCAAGAGCGTCGAAAGAGAAGACCGGTATTTTGTTAGAGATATGCCCAAGAGGCAATAATAAAGTGGTTATTATTATATCTTTATGTTTATGATAAATGTTTACATCCCATGCTATAATTGTATTAACCGGAAACATTAATACTTGTGTGTTTTGTAAACATAAAAAAGTCCCTAGTAAGTCTCTTGTTAAACTAGCTTGTTGATTAATGGATGATCATGGACATTGGATGTCGTTAATAACAAGATCATATCATTAGGAGAATGATGTGATGGAAACACACCCATAGTAAGCATAGCATAAGATCAAGTCATTAAGTTCGTATTGCTGTAAGCTTTCAAATACATAGTAACCTAATCCTTCGACCATGAGGTTATGTTAATCACCATCACCAGATGGGTACTTTGATGACATCAAACACCGCTTCGTAACTAGGCGGTTATAAAGGTGTCATTGGGTATTCTAAAAGTATGTGTTGAAGCGCATAGACCAAGATTGGGATTTGTCCATCCATATGACGGATAGATATACTCTGGGCCCTCTCGATGGAATGTCATCTAGATAGCTTGCAAGCATGTGACTGGGTCACAAGGGATGACATAACATGGAACGAGTAAAGAGTACTTATCAGTAACGAGTTAGAACTAGGTATGGAGATACCGACGATCAAACCTCGGATAAGTAGAATATCGTGTGACAAAGGGAATTGGTTTCGTATGTTAATGGTTCTATCTATCACAAAGTCATCGTTGAGTATGTGGGAGCCGTTATGGATCTCCAGATCCCGCTGATGGTTATTGATCGGAGAGGTGTCTTCATCATGTCTGCATATTCACGAACCGTAGGGTGACACACTTAAGGTTCGAAGTTGTTTTAAGTAGATATGGAATATGCGTTGGATACCGAATGATGTTTGGAGTCTCGGAATGGATCCGGGACATCACGAGGAGATCTGGAATGGTCCGGAGAATAAGATTCATATATTGGGGATCATTTTCTAAGTTAGGAAATGTTTCGGAGTGTTTGTATGGAGATTCTAGAAGGTTTCGGAATGTTCTGGAAGGTTCTAGAGGATTTCTTGGAGTTTACTTGAAAACCAAGGAAGGGATCAAGGAGTCCAAGTGGGGCAAGACACGGATTCGTGGGGGAGGAGGACTCCTCCCCCTTCCCACCGCCGGCCCTAGGAGGGGAGTCCTACTAGGACTCCCCCTCCCCAGGCGCGCCTCCCTCCCTTAAATAGAAGGGAGGGGGCGCCCCCTCTTGGCCCTCTTCCATAACACCCAATCTCTGCCGCCTCTCTCCTCCACCTTTCTTCTGCACAGGCATAGGCGAAGCCCTGCAGAATTCTATAGTCCACCACCACCACCACGCCGTCGTGCTGCTGGGATTCCGTGGAGAAGATCTACTACCTCCGCTGCTCACTGGAATGGGGAGAGGAAGGTCTGCTTCGACTCCGCACGTGTGACCGTCTGCGGAAGCGCTGCCGGAACGCGGCGCCGGAAGGATCGTCCACACGATCTTGAGATCGGCAAGTGATCGACTACATCATCCACGAGATCTAATCTCGTAACGCTTCCGGTTCTACGAGGGTTAGTACCGATCTATCTCGTTGCTCATGTCTAATAGATTAGATCTTGGCTTTTATCTAGATTAAATCTGGGTTTTGTTCGTTCTTGCGGTAGAATTTTTTTGTTTTCCATGCTATGAACCTATCAGTGGTATCAGAGCCTTGTCTATGCGTAGATCTGTTGCACGAGTAGAACACAATGATGTTGTGGGCGTTGGTGCTCGTGCCGTCTTTTGCTATTTGTGTACTTTGCATCTTGCGGTATGGTGGGATGAAGCGGCTCGGGCTAACATTACATGTCATCGCACATGATACTTGCTCCACGCTTGACGTGCAACTTGCTTTGCACAAGTGGCTTTGCGGGTGTCTGTCTCTCCCATCATAGTATAGATCAAATCTACACTTTGCACTTGATAGCACTTGTATCAATGTTGTGGTTCAGTTTCGTAGGTAAGATCCGTTCTTAGTCGAAAGCCCCAAGCCACGTAAAACTTGCAAAGAAAATTAGAGGCGTCTAACTTGTTTTTGCAGGGGTTTTGTGATGTGATATGGCCATCATGTGATTGTGATTGTATATTATGTATGCAATGATCCTTGTTGTAATATGGCAACCGACAGGAGCCTAATGGTTGTCTTTAATTCTGTTAAGACCTGCACGTCTATTCATCTTGTAATAGCTTTGTTCCAAGTAGTTGTAATAGTTGCTAGTGATGATGGACAACCATGAAGCGGCGCCACGGACCTTGACGCAATGCTGGTGATGATGGAGATCATGTCCGTGCTTTGGAGATGGAGATCGAAGGCATAAGAAGAAAGGGCCATATCATATCACACTAATTATGAATTGCCTGTGATGTTAATCCTTTATGCATCTTGTTTTGCTTAGATCGCGACGGTAGCATTATAAGATGATCCCTCTCACTAAATATCAAGTAATAAAGTGTTCGTCCTTAGTAGGCACCGTTGCTAAGACTTGTCGTTTCGAAGCATCTCGTGATGATCGGGTGTGATAGATTCTACGTGTGCATACGACGAGTGCAAGCCAGATTTGCACATGCGGATACTAAGGTTAACCTTGACAAGCCTAGCATGTACAGACATGGTCTTGGAACACGAAATACCGAAAGGTAAAGCATGAGTCATATGGATGAT
The DNA here is from genome assembly GCA_916181665.1 of Avena sativa. Taxonomy (NCBI): domain Eukaryota; kingdom Viridiplantae; phylum Streptophyta; class Magnoliopsida; order Poales; family Poaceae; genus Avena; species Avena sativa. Next base: position 431,609,581 of record OV702286.1, on the reverse strand, counting down.
ATGATGAACATGTTGATTGTTCGCCTTTAAAGCTACATCATCTCACGTGATGATCGGACTTGGTGTAGTGGATTTGGTTCGTGTAATCACTAAAACAACTCAAGGGATGTTGTTTTGAGTGGGAGTTCTTTTGTAATTTGGATTAGTCAAACTCAATTTATCATAAACACAATCAAAGTGAATTTGCATAGTTTGTTGTAGTCATTGGCATCCGTTCACCACCTTACGCTTAGTTATAGTTGAGATAGTAGAACTATAGAAATTCTGGATATTTGCTTTACGAACTGGTATCGTATTGTTTTTAAGTGTCAATCTAAAGTTTAAAAGTCATATTGCAAACTTTCAGCAAACTCTGTTTACTCTGTGAAGTTTAATAAATAGTATTAAATCAAGAGTAACAATTCCAGTGTTAGTATCTAATGTATCATGTTTGTCTCCATGATTCTTGATACTCAAAAGATTGTTTTAATATCAAGTTTATCTAAGAGCTGAAAGCGATGTTTTAGAAACCATCATATGTGAAAGGTATTGCGATATCTAAAACAATGTGTTGGTTACAACATGATAGAGTATATGTCCTCATATTTGATGAAAATTTGTGAAGGTTGGAGACGCTATTCGTCCTAATCCTCCAAAAGGTTTTGGAAAAGAAACATTATACTCGCAATTCACCTTTATAAGCTATAGCAGCTTGATCATGAAAGTTGTCATGATAAGGATGAATAGAAGATGTAAGTAAAATGTTTACTACACTAAAAGATTACTAAAGAATGGAACTTTGAAAGAATGCCAAACATTTGATGAAGGTAATCCACTTCAAAGTGCAAGTCCAAAGGTATTAGAATTTGACTATACATACTTTGTACTATGTGTCATGTGAATGACACCACTATTGATGTTGATAGATTCTTTTAAAAGAAAAGGAATTGTTGAAAGAGAATCTATAAAATATTTGGCAGAAAAGAAAAGATTGGAGATGTCCAACTTAGGTATATAGAAGATACATGTTATGGCTGTATTCCTTGCTTGTTAAATAATGTAGTTCTGCGGTATTGGATACCGAATTGGTTGGTATGAAGTGTCATACAGGACAACACAATTCATGAACTGCAATGGCCTAAGTAACTAGCAAGAGAATATGTTATGATGCTCATCGAAAACAAACAAAGGGTTGTTGTGTTGCTCGTTAACATCAAAGCTTGCATTCAAGATTTGTTTCAATAATTGTTATTTTGATCAGGTATTATGACGACAAAAGGTTGTTCAAATAATTACCGTATTCCATAATAAATGGATGATATACAAGTCTGGTTGGAGAAATAACGACCATAAAACTAATGCTAAAATGTTGCAAGACAAATAATTGAAAGATCACTTGCGAAGTGACATCGTTGTTTAAATTATATTGAAAGGGATACCTGAAGAAACTCCGTGTTGATGGATTTTTGGAGTCTTTGATTTTGATCAAATGACGCTTATGATACTTTCCTGGAGATAATTAAAACTCCGTTCATAGGCCAAAAGAGGAACGGACGACTAACTGATTGGAATTTGTACATATTGATGTATATAGTCCATTATGTGTAGTCGTGGGCGATGGATTTCAACTTCATATGCTTTCTCCGAAGATTTGAGTGAGTATATGTATATACTTACTCAATAAGGAAGAAGTATGAAACATTTGAAAATGTTCAAAGACTTTCAAGATGAAGTGGAAAATCATTGTAACAAGAAAATAAAAAGTTTATGATTGGATCATAAAGAAAGATGTTTGAGTTACAAGTTTAGCAAAACACCTAAGATTTGAGGAATCGTTCCATGGATTTGCATTTCCCAAAACACCATAGGAGTATGGAGTGTTCGAGATATGTGATGAAACCTTGTTTGACATGGTAAGATCAAAGGTGTCATTTATAAAACTGCCATTATATTTTAAAGATTAAACCTTTAGTGACTACCGCTTTTACACTGAAAAGAGCTCCATCGTGATCCGTTGAAGTGACACCATATAAGTCATGGTTTGGGATAAACCCAGGTTGTCCTTTCTTAAATTTTTGGTATGCTAGGCATAAGTAAAATGTTTACAACCAAAGTCAGATGAGCATGTCTTTGTAGGTTATTTCGAATAAAGATTGGGTATTCCTCCATAACACCGAAGACAAAAGTGTTTATCACTTAGAATGTCGAGTTTCTTGAGAAGGAATTTTTGGTGAAAAGTTAAGTAGGAGGACAATAGAACTTTGACAAGGTTGTTGAACCTTGGATAATATGTGCTGAGTTGCGCAGCGTCGAAAAGTGTCCCGGAGGCAGCAACAATGCTCATGGCTCACGTGCCTCAAAGGTTGTGGTCATAGAGATCTAAGTTACTATTGAACCAAGTAGGTCGGATAAGTAATCAAATGCCAAGATTTGAGAGTTAAATCATTGTTGTTTGACAATGATGAACCGACTACATGCAAAGAAGCAATGCTGGGCTCTGACTTTGTTAAGTGGCTTGAAGCCATAAAATCCGTGATAATTCCATACACGAGAAATCAAGCTTTAAATTTGAAAGACCCTCTGGAAAGGTGCAAGACCTTGCAGTCGTATATGGATCTATAAAGAAATAGACATGGATGTTTCACATCTATGAAATAGTCGTCATGTCGGAAAGAGTTTACGACAATGTTCAAGGAATTAACTATGATAAGATTTGATCTTTCATAGCGATATTTAGTCTGGACGGATTAATGTAGCAACCACTTCATATATTTTGGTATATGGTAGTTGAACAAACAAAACAAGTTCTTATAATAGAATGGTTACCTAGGACGTGTACATGACACGATCCAAAGGGTTTTGTTAATTCAAAGGATGCTAAAATAGTATGCAAAACTTCAATGGTTGAAGTCAGCATCGCGGAGTTGGAATCTTCACCGTGATGAAACCGTTAAAAGGTTTAATTTCATCAGAGACGATGAAGATGTTTGCATTTTGCAAGAAATTGAGTGGGAGCGCTAAGACATATTTATAATACATTATGTGAAAGACATATTGTTGATTAGAAATGATGTATCTTTTATTGACACAGGTTAAGAATTTCATTTCCATGAAAGACTTAGGCATAACCCAAGAATTAGGCATCAATGTCTATATGGATAGATTGAGGCGCTAATATGGTTTTGCCAAATGTACATAGATAAGATGTTGAATGAGTTCAATATGAAAACAAAAAGAAAGGTTCTTGACGCACGGAAAGGACTGAATCAAGATTCAAGTATGTTGACACGAGATTCAAGTGTTTTGACACTTGGTGAAATCACAAGAATATTTTGATCAATCTTTGAGATGTACACATCCAGATATGTCCTATGCTCTAAATGTTATGAGCATATACCAGAATGACTCATAAGATGATCATTGGACAATAGTAGGGATATTCCTATGATCTTTGGAAGAACTAAGAATATATTATTTATATATTGGTGACAAATAATTCATTGTAAATTGTTGCATTGATACTAGTTTTGTCACAAATTAAGTTTATCTCAATTTAAACTATGGGTGGCACAATATAATGGAAAGGAAGTTCCATAACGGATTTGGTTGAGTACCAAAGTTAAAACATTGTGATAGATACTACAACAAAAGGCTAAGTATATGACTGCTATTGTAACAGCAAATGAGGGCATTTGCGTCAAGTAGTTTGTCATCAAACTAGGTGTGGTTCATAGCGGGATAATACTATGAAGATACATTGTACGACAATTGTATCAACATGATTTAATCCCAAGGAACTAAAGGTCTCACCAAAGGACCAAATTTATACAATGCCATCTCATTGGAGAATGAGTAATGCATAGAGACGCAAGGACATGCAAATACACACGGATCTGGAAGTGTCAGATCCGAAGATTATGTTTACCACTAGTAATAGTGTCTATACAACACCAGAAAGCCATAGGTGTTGAATGCACACGTTTTTAACTAGATTATTGACTCTAGTGCAAGTGGGAGACTGTTGGAGATATGCCCAAGAGGCAATACTAAAGTGGTTATTATTATATCTTTATGTTTATGATAAATGTTTACATCCCATTCTATAATTGTATTAACCGGAAACATTAATACTTGTGTGTTTTGTAAACATAAAAGAGTCCCTAGTAAGCCTCTTGTTAAACTAGCTTGTTGATTAATGGATGATCATGGTTTCCTGATCATGGACATTGGATGTCATTAATAACAAGATCATATCATTAGGAGAATGATGTGATGGACACACACCCATAGTAAGCATAGCATAAGATCAAGTCATTAAGTTCGTATTGCTGTAAGCTTTCAAATACATAGTAACCTAATCCTTCGACCATGAGGTTATGTTAATCACCATCACCGGATGGGTACTTTGATGACATCAAACACCGCTTCGTAACTGGGTGGTTATAAAGGTGTCATTGGGTATTCTGAAAGTATGTGTTGAAGCGCATAGACCAAGATTGGGATTTGTCCATCCATATGACGGATAGATATACTCTGGGCCCTCTCGGTGGAATGTCATCTAGATAGCTTGCAAGCATGTGACTGGGTCACAAGGGATGACATAACATGGAACGAGTAAAGAGTACTTATCAGTAACGAGTTAGAACTAGGTATGGAGATACCGACGATCAAACCTCGGATAAGTAGAATATCGTGTGACAAAGGGAATTGGTTTCATATGTTAATGGTTCTATCAATCACAAAGTCATCGTTGAGTATGTGGGAGCCGTTATGGATCTCCAGATCCCGCTGATGGTTATTGATCGGAGAGGTGTCTTCATCATGTCTGCATATTCACAAACTGTAGGGTGACACACTTAAGGTTCGAAGTTGTTTTAAGTAGATATGGAATATGCGTTGGAGACCGAATGATGTTCAGAGTCTCGGAATGGATCCGGGACATCACGAGGAGATCCGGAATGGTCCGGAGAATAAGATTCATATATTGGGGATCATTTTCTAAGTTAGGAAATGTTCCGGAGTGTTTGTATGGAGATTCTAGAAGGTTTCAGAATGTTCTGGAAGGTTCTAGAGGATTTCTTGGAGTTTACTTGAAAACCAAGGAAGGGATCAAGGAGTCCAAGTGGGGCAAGACACGGATTCATGGGGGAGGAGGACTCCTCCCCCTTCCCACCGCCGGCCCTAGGAGGGGAGTCCTACTAGGACTCCCCCTCCCCAGGCGCGCCTCCCTCCCTTAAATAGAAGGGAGGGGGCGCCCCCTCTTGGCCCTCTTCCATAACACCCAATCTCTGCCGCCTCTCTCCTCCACCTTTCTTCTGCACAGGCATAGGCGAAGCCCTGCTGAATTCTATACTCCACCACCACCACCACGCCGTCGTGCTGCTAGGATTCCGTGGAGAAGATCTACTACCTCTGCTGCTCGCTGGAATGGGGAGAGGAAGGTCTGCTTTGACTCCGCACATGTGACCGTCTGCGGAAGCGCTGCCGGAATGCGGCGCCGGAAGGATCGTCCACATGATCTTGAGATCGGCAAGTGATCGACTACATCATCCACGAGATCTAATCTCGTAACGCTTCCGGTTCTACGAGGGTTAGTACCGATCTATCTCGTTGCTCATGTCTAATAGATTAGATCTTGGCTTTTATCTAGATTAGATCTGGGTTTTGTTCGTTCTTGCGGTAGAAATTTTTTGTTTTCCATGCTACGAACCTATCATATTTCATAACCATGTTAATACCCGAAGCAGCCAAATCCAAGGCCGCCGGTGCGAACGTCGCCGCGAAAAATGAACCGTGGGTACTGGCTAGCAAAGTGCACCAATGTTTTTTATTACCGACCCGACAAAGCCTAGTCGTGTTGTCGCGAGGAGAGGAAAAAGAAACATCATTGGAATGGATGGAGTCGCCAATGAGCAAGACTTCGACCAGTATGGCGATCCAAAGATTGAAGATGACGACGACTACGATGAAGAAACATACATCACAAGAAGAAAAAGAACAACCTTACCCAAAAAAGGTAGCCCGTTCGAGCGAAGAAACATAAAAGTGCCGGGTCTAAATTATTCAACCGCGATAAAGAAGGGAAAAAAGATTGTAAAACGCTAGCTCAAAAAAGGTTGTAAAACGCATGCTCAAAAAAGATTGTATTGATGCATATGGATGTCATATTATTAATGGACACATTATTATTTAATTTCTTTCTACTTTGAATCACTTTTGTACCACTTTTATGATATATATGTACCCCTTTTGTCATATAAAACATATAATAGATATTTTATATAGTTTACATAGTTTTTGGGATATTTTTTAACATTTTAAAGTAGTTTCAAAATAAAAACAAAAAAGGGGGGGCACCAGGGTTCGAACCTGGGTGCTCCCGGTTTAGCCACCGTAGGGAAGAACCAGTGGGATACGGTAGTGTTCGTGTAAACTACAGGGGTGACTGCCCTCTTATTTGACCCGACACGACACTTAGCCATAGCGCACCCTTACCTAGCGCACTACGGTTAACCGTAGAGCACTAGGTAAGGGTGTGCTACGGCTAAGTGCCATGACAGGTCAACTGTCGAGCACGGACCCGTCCCTCTCCCCATCCTCAGATAGATTTTCCCTGAGCCAAGAGACGCGCCGCCCCCGCCGCCGCTCCATCTAATCCGCTCGCCCGCTACCTGCCGCCACACTTGCTGCATCCGAGGAGGAGGAGGAGGAGAGGAGGCCGCCGAGTCCATGGACGAGGAGAGGAGGCCGCCGCGCGTCCTAGGAGGAGGAGTCCGTGGAGGAGCGCGTCTGAGGAGGCCGTGGAGGAGCGCATCCTAGGAGGAGGAGGCCGTGGAGGAGCCCCACCAGACCACGCCGCACCATTGCACCGCCGCACCAGCGATATCTAAGCTAAACCGCTCCGCACCTCTGGCACCGACGCCTCCGCGAGACCCCGCCTCTGGCACCGCCTCCACTGCTCCACCCCGCCTGTGACACCGCCACGACGACCACGACTAGGTAAGTAACGTCAAGTCCCACATCACCTGATTTCATCTCACCTCATGGACATGATATTCTCCATCTAAATCTGATGGATTCATGTAATTTAGGAATTTGGATACTCTGTCATAGCCATATCATTTTGCTGCATTTAGGGATTTAGGAACTTTCATATGTTATTCTCCAATAATGAATTTCAGATTAGTCTCTATTAGTATAGTTTGAATCATCTAGCACCTTAAAAAACCTTAATATCCATAAAATAACACGGGGGAGATTGATCAATATAGTTCTTAAAGAATGTAAGGAATATATACATACCTGAAAGCACCTGGGAAGAAACTTTAGGCATGCAGAAGATGCATCTATTTTAAGGTGCATTTACATTGTCGGGTAGAGGATGTTTTTGTTCGCCGTATGTAGAATTCCAGATATAACATACTTATCTGAAAGATTTTATAACATACTAATCTACCTATATGCTAAGTTCTTAGTTCACTTGCTGTAAATCTCAATTGGCACGTGTAAAGACAGAGTGACATGTTCAGATTGAAGAGGATAGTAGACATTCAATTCCTTCTACATGGTTCCTGAGTCAGATATAAAAGAAATAAAAATTCCTTTTTATGACCATAGGATAGTAAAAAAAATAATAGTCGATAATTTGGCATTTGTCATTCTCAGCGAATTTTTTTCTTTTACATGACCGATAATACAAGTTAATAGTGGGTAATTTGTTCTTGCATGGCATTATCCTCTTATAATCAAATATTTGTTTTACTAGACCGCAAGATATATAATGGAAATATAACCTGTCCAGGATAGAAGGTATTTAACCTATACCCTGGAGCTTAAATAAAGGGGAAAATGGAGAAGTACTCTGTAGGAACAAATGTTAATTTGACTGTATGAAGCACTTGTATAATACTGTATGAAGCACTTTGTTATGATCTGTAGCACTTGAAATTGTACTTGTGCTTGTATGAAGCATTTTCTTATGTCGTGTATGCAGGTGCTTGTATGAAATGAGTCCTGATTTTCGCCGAAATGTTGATTAACTTCTATTTCGATAGAAATCAGGCACTCCTAGTTTAACAAAAATGAGCAAAGGTCATGCCGGATTTTTCCGTGCACTTTACTAACGATTATTTGCCTTTTATTAGTGCGAACATGTGTGACAACGACGAGGCTGGCTCTTCTCAGCGTATCAACGCTGAAGGAGAAGTGAGACCTCAAAAGAGACCCTTGTCATTCTGGGAGGAGGTCGAGCGGCTAGAAAGAATGATAGAGGGCGATGAATAATACAACCCTTTCGAGAGCGACGACGATGAGATGGAAGACACGGAGGAAGAAGAAGCGGCCGAAGGAACGGCGGATGATGAAACCACCGATGGCGGCGAGGGCACAACAAGTGGTAGTAATCCGCCTAAGAAGAAGAAGGAAAGGCGCCTGAACACGGTTGGCACCATCAGAGAGAACATTACCGAAGTGAGCCCAACAGGGGTTCCTTTGGCGCTCGACCATGTCGTCAAAGGGTACGGTGGGCAAGTGGCGGCTATCACCCGGACCGCCATCTTGATCAACACCGAGAATCTTCGGCATAAAGATAATGGCCATTTGTGCACATAAGATACAAGTTCCCCCTTCAGTACGGAACATAGATTATCATGGGAATGAAGTAAATAAATCCGCCCTCATGAAGATGAGCACCGCCCTGGCCAGCTGGAGAACCCGGATAAAGAAGAAAATATTTAAAGAAGGGAAAAGTCTCGAGGAGATCCATAATATTGACCCATAGATCACCGAAGATCAATTCCAGGAGTTCAAGGACAAGTGCAAATCTGAAGCAGCCAAGGCCTCGAGTAGGCGGGGAAAGGAATTGCAGGCGATGAATATAGGTCACCCCCATCTCGGATCTGGTGGTTACAGAGCTGCGGAGCCCAAATGGGATAAGGAGGACGACGAGTATAGAGCTAAGGGGATACCTAACCCCTTTTTGAAATTCGAAAATAGGCAGCTTTGAAACTTTACCAGGGCTCGTTACCATGTGGACCCCAAAACCAAAGAACTCACCGTGGAAACTAAGGTGAAGGACTTCGAGGTTCTTGTGGTAAGTAATTTAATTACTGCAGATCAAGTCGATTGCATTCTAATCGATCAAGTCGAATTTCTAAATGGTTCATGTTACTTCTTCTGCAGGAGCAGGAAATTGCTAGTCAGGGATCCCATGGTTCCTCATCCCACGGGTCGACGGCGGCCACCCGGTGGGATAACCCTTTTAACAGGGCGATGAACCGGGCCATGAAAATCACGCCGGTTACAAAGAAGCCATCATCGGCTGGCCGTCTGGCCGGCTTCGGGGCTAAGAATTGGGTGGATCATTTTGGTCCACCCCCGAGGACGCGTGTAGAGGGAAGGAGCGATGAGGAAAACCGCGAGGTTCAGGAACTTAAGGAACAAGTGGCGCGGATCTCGCAGATCGTCCAAGACAACCTGGCAATCACCCTCACCTCCATCCTGCCTACCTTGGTGGAGTCAATAGCGAACTGGAGTGCGGGTGGTCGACAAGGGCCATGCCCGATTCCAAGCATGGTCAGTAGCCACTCAAACAATGCGACGCCGGCGAATCCGGTGAATTATGTGTTCGTGACTCCGCCCACTAGCACAGCGGTGCCGTAAGCATTGGTGACTCCGCCTGCTAGCACGGTGGTGCCGGAAGCATTGGTGACTCTCCCTGCCATCACCATGGCGTCGGAGCTTAATGCACCCGATAGGGAGAATACACCGGCGCCCGACACCGCGCCATCAAGCAGCCCCTCCATCTCTTGCACGCCCGTTGTCTTATGTGGTGCCTCGACATTAGCCGAGATCGACGCCATCACGGTAAACCAAATACTTTACCGCCTTGCCATTTATTACTCTTATGGCATCTTTTTAATGCCATACCTGTTTTTCATAGACGGATGTTCCATGCACTCTCTTAAGCTTCGTGAACAACGAGTTGAGGGATGTTGCCAAGGGTACCATCATTCAACCCTTGCACCGCACGTTCCACTCAAAGACGATGCTAGATAGCGTGCATAGGGTTAAAATTATTCGGGTGCTAAGGGGCTGCAACAACCTGGAACCTCCTATTCAACCCCCAAGAGTGGATGAAGAAGAGCCGGCTGTCCTCAGAAGTTGCTTCGGCTTATTCCTGCTATGGCCAAAGAGCATGATTTGTTTGGGGACGGCTGGGGCCATCACCCCACAGACAACAACACCGCATGTCGTGCTAGCGCCAAGCCATGGCAAGACCCCCACACCGCTACCGCCATAACCTCCACGTGATTGTTCGGCTGGTCATATTGACATGGCCATGGCGTAGGATCCGAACGAGGATGATGAAGATGACTTCGATGATTTCATCAACACTAATCTTTTCCTGGCGACCTAAACGAAGACCCAGCTGGTGGCCCTGCAGAGAAAGCCACTTGCAACAAACGTCTCTTTGGTTCTCAGGAGACGCCTCCATCTTCCACCTTCACCGAGCCAGCGGATACATCCAACCGGCCCTTTATTCTAATCCCTAACACTCTACATAGGGCGATCGATGCCCAGATTGCGGTGCCTACCCACTTCCCAAAAGGCAAGAAGGCCAGGAAAAGAAAATCTCGCAGCTCGAGCCAGCCAGTGGCGTCAACTGCGAATCCGATCAGGTTTCAGGACATGCCACCAAGACCCAAGGGTATTATGTGGAGGATGCATGTGGCGGGTGAGCCCATGCTAACTAAGAAATTGCTCAGGCTCGCCACTTCAGAAATGAGGAGTGTGCATGACGATGTGCTGACGATAGAGAGACACCTTCTTGCGGAGAAATATCCCTCGCACCCGGTATTTGTGGTTAAGGTGCCACGAGGCTTGGGCTTCGTCAATAATGTCCCCGCGGATCTATTCTTCCTGTGGTTTGATGACATCTTCAATATGTTCCACCTGTATCCTCTGCACTATACCATGGTACGCCTATTTTCTCTCAGCCTGGCCATTCAGATGATTAGAGAGAACACCCCCGGCATAACTATAGTGGACCCCTACTACATGTGTGATGGCTGCTTGGGAAGCACCATTGAATGGTGATTCGTGGCCTCGTACCTCCAAGGCATCTTGGTGGCGAACAAGACAAAGGAATACATTCTTGTGCCTTTCTTTCCCGAGTAAGTCATTATTCACTCACCGCCATAACATGCTTTATTAGATTTTTATCATTCTTTTTCCAACACATTCCGTTTGAATTGTTTTGCGTAGAGATCAACACCGCACGCTCATCTGCTTGTCGCCGAAACATTCGCAAGCCACGTATTTCGACTCAGGGAGTCAAGAAAAGAAGAGAAACTACGACAAGATCAAGGAAGTTCTGGATGATGCTCTCACCAACTATGCCACAGAGGAAGGCGCCACCTTCGTGCGTAAGAAGCTCAAGTTTGGCAGGCACATCTTCACCCATGTGACGGAATTCCCCTACGTGAAGCAGCCGGCAGTCAGTCAGAAGGAAGCCTACTATGCACTCCATCACATGAGGGCGTTCCTACTAGAGCAACAGAATTCTATGCTGCCAGATCATCTCAAACGGTGGGCCGAAGCCAAGGCCAGGATCAATGATTTAGATACTAGACAAGAGATGTATCGCATCCAGCAACAGTTTGGGGCAATCATCAGCCATGATGTCATGACTTCAGGGGGGTCTTCAACGGAGGCAATCCCCTGAATAACCGTGACGTAGTAGATCTCCTAAAGATGCAGGGTGACTATAGGGCGTTCATGACAAAACAAGGCGTCCTCCCGTTCCCTGAGCCGAGCCAGAAGTCTTGATGTGTTGGTCTAGTTGTAGTTCTTTATCCCCACAAGTACTTGTGTGTGTCGACATGTACATGCTACTACTTATTAGGGTTATGAATCAACGCTTACTTCTTTTGCTTATTATTAGGGTTATATATGGATCAATCCTTAGTTTGTTTGCTTACTCTTTGGTCCTTTTTTGCTTACTTTGGTCCTTTCTTACTTTTTTGTATTTTTTGCTTACTTAGTTACCTTATTTGATAAGTATATCTTTATATGCGACTTTTACTTGTTTTTTCACCCACCATTTAATTATTATTGCCAACTTATAGATGACGTGGTACGTCGTGTACAAGGGACGGGTTCCCGGAGTCTACGATGATTGGGAAGACTACCGGAGACAGGTGCACCATTTCAGCGGCAATAGCTACAAAGGGTACAACACTATGACGGAGACGGAAGCTAGATACACGCGCTATCTAGCGGGAGTTAGGACGAGGAACCGGATGAAGACCTACACCTCCGTCGCGGTGATGCTTATCGTCCTTGGTTGTCTGTCCTGCATGTTCCTACTTTAGATGTCTAGGCGAGCTTCCGAGCTCTAACTTGGTTGAGACATGTATTCATGTCATCACTAGCTACTTTGTAACTTGATCGAAACAATGTAACTTATACTATGTATTTATATATGTGACTTATCTATATGTATTTGTTTCTATCTTGTCTGTGTATTTATTTCTGTACTGTATATCTGTGTATTTATTTCTGTACTGTATATCTGTGTATATCAGCTGTATTGTATATAATCTGTATTGAATATCATTTGTATTGAATATTTCTTTTTTTAAAAGCTCAGCCGTGGCGCACATATACTTGGTTAGTGGCGCACTACGTTAGTGACGCACGTTGTCAAATATTAGTAGCGCACTACATCATGCGCCACAGGAAAAACAGTGGAAACGCACTGCCTTTTACAGCCATGGCGCACCAAGCAGTGCGCTACTACTAACTCGAGATACCTGTAGCGTACCTGACAGTGCGCTACATGCACTTTTTAGCCGTAGCGCAGAACTCGTGGTGCACCCCTAGTGCGCCACGGAAGAGGAAAACAGGTGCGCCACGGACGTGCGTTTTCCTAGTAGTGGGGCTGGCGCGGACGATGTCACTCGCGTATCTGCCGATGGCATTTCCGCGAGTAAGGTAGATAAAAGGGTGCAACTGGTCACCAAGTACACCGCCAAGGATGTGCTCCCCAATGAACCAGTGCCTCCCTTCGATGCTGTTAATCCTCCTCCAGAGGTACGGTTGTGCTACGAAGTAGCTTTATTTGTCAAATGTTTCTCTTGTCTTGACTTGTACTAACTTGTTTTTTTGTATGCAGGATTGGAGTGTACCACCCTATATGCCCCCTCTTCCTGAGGGGATTATTCCTCGTGAAGCCTTGGAGGAGACGAGTTGGAGTCGACCGTCCCATCTGATGTGGAGGAGGAAGCCCCTGAGTCGAGTAGTCTGGACACTCGCAAACTTTCGCGCAGCGAGGATTTGGATGCATCGTCTCCTTCGACTTCGGAAGGTGCAGCTGCTGGTGCAGAGTCGCTGATACCTGCCGTTCCTGTGAGCACCGTGGCCCCATCTTCTCGCAAGAAGATGCGACTGCTGAAGGAGTCATCGTCAGAGTCGGGGGATCAAACCTTTGATTTTGACAGGTTTGATTGGTAAGTATATGAGTCTTCCTTCTGGTTCTTTTTTGGAGTTGCATTTTCTTGATGTTGGTTTTGTTCTACAGTCAACCGGCATCGTCATCTTCTGGCGACGTCCAATTTTTGAAGGGATCTGGAGTCGCGACCTCCAAAGCCAAGAAAGTGGCTGAGCACACCCCTTCTCCTCCATTGGCGGCCCACTCCGGGCATAATTCATCAAGTTCTCCACATGATGTGGAGCACCAGATGGTTATCCGGACATCTGCGCGTCCATCGACTTCGGAGTCATTGGAGGATCATGTATGTGTAGTGTTTCTTCTTCTTATTTTGCAGTCAAGTTTTTTCATCTATACCATCTGCTGATCCTTTACTGTTTCTTTTGTCGCAGCTTATTGTGAAGGAAGCCGCTTGTTTGGCAGAGCAGGTGCTTGCGATGGGTCGTCAGCATGCGATGCTGGAAAATCTCCATCGCACGGTTGAAAGTGAGTGTTTTGGCTTCTCCTTCTTCATCCTTGCATTATATTCTTGTGTCACAGCTGAGCATAATGCACTCCTTTGTGACACTGCTTCCCTCGAGAAAACACTCGCCATGGCGGTGAAGAGCCGCGATGAGGCAATCGCAGCATAGGACGAATCGCGGAAATGCGAAGAGGATCTGCGTGCCTCCATCGCAGCTAGGGAGAAGTTGTTCGAAGAACAGCTTTTCTTGATTGCCAAGGCTCTCTCAGGTATTCCCTTGTCTGGATTTTTGTCGTGTCCCTTCTTTCGAATTTGTTGCCGTGCTGACTTTTTGTGCCAATGCTTGATTCTTGTGTAGATGCCAGCGGTCTGAGCTTCGACCCCCAGGCACTCCGTCGTGATGATGCCTTGGCGGGTGCCATTTCGGCAGTCAAAGATCGTAGCGCTGTCGTTCAGGGGACGCTCACCAAGGCCAAGGGCGTGCTCAGTCGCCTCCGGGAGGAGCTGGCGCCCAAGGCTGAGTTGATCGAGAATATGGATGAGCTGGTGGAGTCCCTTGCTGGAGGCATTCCTGCAGGCTTCAAGAACTCACTCCGTGCGGCTGGCGCTTCAATGTCACTCGCGATGGTTCAAGCCCATGGAGTCGAGGTTGATCCTGCAGCGGTCTCCAAGACGATGCCTGTCAGCGCGGATGGCCAACATGTAGTCTTTGCTCCTTTTGCAGCTGCTTGTGGCAAGTACGGGCCGCAGCTGATCAATAGAGTTGCAAAGTATTCTGAGGAACTGCAGCGAGCCAAGAGGGCAGCGAAGGCTGCAGCGTCAGGGGCTGGCAGGAAGTCTTTGGCGTCTGATACCGCCACAGACTCGATGAGGCCCCCAAAACCAAAGTCTAAGTCGAAGAAACCAGTTGCTCCTCAGTAGTTGTGTCTGTAATAGTTGAATAGTTTGTCTCTTTTGTCTGGAACATGCCTTTTGGCGAGTGTATCTGTTGATACTTTATTATGCTTGAATGCACTCGAGTCTTTTGTCTGTGCATCGCCTTAGTCTTCTTATTATCTCTTGCTTGGATTGTGATAGGGCGCAACGAGTGGTCCTTCGAGTGAACCTCGGAATATGCCATCCGCTGATGATACTTTGGCACAGTCGCACTCAAGGGTAGATGAACTGTCCTTGCTCTCGCGACTCCGTGACCGCGTGAAGCAGTTGGAGCGTGAACTGCCCGTACTCCATGGTAATGCGGACGTATGGAAGTCAAGGGCAGAGAAGGCCGTCGCCCGAGAGCAATATCTGCTAGGGGAGGTGACGCAGCTCGGCGACGAATTTAAGGTTAGCTTTCTGCTTCCTTATCTTTTTCTTGTAGTCACCCACAATGGTTCGTTGTCTTCATACTTTTTCCTTTGTTTGGTATAGTTGTCAGTGCACACCATCTGCAGGATGAGAAGGACAAGATTGCCATTCGCATGAATGATCTCACCCAAGAGCAGCTTCAGGCGAGTGGATATTTCTAGGTGGATCATGATCGTGCAATCGCACTTGCGACCCTGCAGTATCGTGCTTCGCGAGTGCTTCACTTCCTGAAGAAGTCACAATCCTGCTTGAAGATATTTATCGGATGATATTCCCGCTGGACGTCGTTCCATCGAGCCTGCTGGCCCTTCTTGCCAAATTCCAGGACTTGAGTGCAGTCCGCGAGTGTGTACGACAACAGTTAGTGGCTGGTGTCAAGGCTGCTCAGTCGCTGGTGCGACTGCACAGGCCTGATGTGGATGTTGCAGCAATTGTGGCTGGACCGCCCGTGCCGCCAGCAGGTTCGACTTGGAACATGGTTCCTCACTACCAGGCGATGGATCGTCCGGTGGAGGAGATCGTCGACTTCTTCGAGGAGCAGACCAACGTTCCTTTGTTGCAGCAGTAGTTTAGTTTGTATCCTGCACATAGTTGCACCAGTGTTGTAAAGTTCATATATATATGCTGTGTATACTTGATTGACATTGATGTATATAAGGAGCTTGTTAGCGTGTATGTTTTGCGAGTGCGTTGCACTCTGCGATTCCTTTTCGTTAGTATAACTTGTGTTTATCTCAGCACCTTGCCAACCTGTCAGGTGCGTTGCAACTGGGTTGGTTCTTGTCAAGGGTTTCGATTGGTGCATCAGCTACTCAGGATATCGCGTTAGTACGTAGAACAGATGTGTATAGGGTGGCACAGCCCCCGAGTGGATAATTTGCAAAAATAAAAGGAACACAGAGTTTTGGGGCACTTAGCTTTATTTATTTATAGAATAGTACGGGGTACAATGTGTGGCTAAGTAGCCTTGGCTGAGTAGCCTTATTTGCAATGTAAAAAGTAAAAGGACGACTAAGGGTAGAAGCGTCGCAGCTGCGCGACATTACAGGGGTTGGAGTATGCGACTCCTGTCTCGAAATCTTTAAGGCGATATTTCTGTAATCACGTATGGTCCCTCCCAGGGGGACTAGAGTTTGAGATGGCCTTGTTGTTTCAGTCGCAGGACCAAGTCACCCTCGACGAAGGACCTGGGGCGTAGCCTTCTGCTGTGGTAGTTGCGCAGGTTCTGCTGGTAGATCGTTGATCTTTCCGTGGCGATTTCCCGCGCCTCGTCAAGGAGGTCGATGGAGTCTTCGAGTGCAAGAGTTGACTCCTGCTCGCTGTAAGCGACCACTCGTGGTGCTTTGTATCATACCTCTGCGGGTAGCACCAATCGGCTAGCCTAAGGTAGTTAACTGATACCGAAAGCCGGGCGAGTGGCCGGCGTGTGGACGGTGAAGTCGAACACGCCGAAGAGCTTGCGAATCTCCGCTGTTGTGGAGTTGTAGATCGCGGTTGATGGGGCCGAAGAAGCTGCAACATCAGCACTCCCAATTCCCATAGACGGCGCCAATTGACGAGGGTTTAACTCATCAATGCCCATTGTTATGGACTTGGGTTTTGGAGAAGGAGGGAGCCCTGGAAGCATCAATCGTCTAGCAAACAAGCACACAGGGGACTCGAAGATTTACCCAGGTTCAGGCCTCGTAGAGGTCCCTACTCCTGCTTGTCTACTCGTGAAATTATCAAAGGAATCGAGGATTACAATGGTGCACAGATGCAATCTGGCAAGGGTTGTGGAAACTAGGGTTGCGTGTGTCCTCGCCACCCCCTCCTAGCCTTTATATAGATAGGCTAGGTCTCAGGTAGCAATTCGAGTCGGTTACAAGTTAGGGTTTTTCTCTTTAAACTTTCTATCTTTAGCTTCTTCTTGTTCCGCAAGCAATCGAGAGTCCGTAGGTTACTCAAGTTTCCCATTTGGGCCTTGGCAACGCCGTGGGCTTCCGCCGTATTTAGCCCGTATATACCAAACTCGAGTACCTGTAGGGTATACCCATGTCACCTGCTATATGCGGTTGTACCGATTTAGTGTCTGCTCGCGTGTACATGTTGTAACACACATAAGCGAGTTTGTAGATTGCGAGTCTATGAGTAGCGCGTGGATTAGACAGGACGTTTTACAATACGTCTACACTAGTCCAATGAAATAGACCAAGGGTTACCATCCGCATGTTTCCATAGGCGCATGGTTCATGGTGCACAGACGCGCTGCCATATTCATGAGCGCACACTATGTAAGACTTCTGAGGCGTATTCTATACGTGCATACTCGTCAAAGGGCATGAATGTGCGTACAAACATGTTTGTAAAAGAGTGCGCATTCTACCATACACGCGAATATGGATATTGAAGAGACATGAATAATATGTGGAAAGACAAACAAACGTCAAGGTTAAAATAGAGTGAGCACGATAGAAACGACTAAAGTCGAAACTCTTGAAGACATACCACAAAATCTTAGCAAGTATCATAGGTTGATTAGAACATATTTTGTTTTCACCGAAAGAGACGGAGATATAAAATCCAATATAAAACACGCAGGATAAGTATACTAACTTAGATTGAACAAAATATACAGACTAAGCCTATTGTATACGATAGGCTAGCTAACAGAGTTGAAAAGAATACGGTCGCATAAATGACACTTGCGGCTATTTTCCCTCTTTTTTCTCTCTCGTCTACTATCCTTTGCGTATCACCACCGCTCTATCTACACATAGCACAACTTGTGTCTCGTACCTTCTGGAATGGGACCAGCAATCCAAGCTGGAGAAGACAGTAAGCGATGGAAGAGCCCTCCAAGGCGTTGGCATCCGGTGATTCGTCTCTTCCGTTGACATTGCTAGTGGGAGCCATCATGCTCCCGTCACTGTCATTCGATATCTAGGATGAAGAGAACACCCCAGACACGCTCCTTGCCTCCTTCCATGGCACATCGACGAAGGACACAATAGTCGCGTCATCCACGGAGGTCGACATGGCCTATTCACCCGAGGACACCATGTCGATGACACATGAAGAAGGCGCCAAAGACGCATATTTTTCATTCATCGAGGCACTGTCTTCCTCCCATATTCGGGCATGCGACGGTGGCATGCCGATGAAGCAAGAGGAAACCACCGTACTGATATCACCGTCATCTAGCATATGTTGTCCCATCCTTTCGAGGCACCATCTTCCTCCCACGTTCAAACATGCGACAGTGGCATGCCCGCGAAGTAGGAGGAGACCATCGTACCAATATTGTTGTCATTCGTCACTCCGTTGTCCCATCCTTCAAAAAAGGAAAATGGCTTGTCGATGCCGCAATAGGGAGATTTTGCGGTGATGTCATGGCGACGCTTTTCCTCCTAGAGTAAAACCTCGAGAAAAACGCTAGTATCCTCTAACATTCTTACGCTATAGAAAGGAAGATCAGGAAAAGTGCTACTATCGTCTAACATTCCTACGCTCGAGAAAGGCATGATAAAAATGCGGGGAGAACGCGACGAAGCGTCACAGTCGGAAAATGTTAGGTCGAGGAGTCGGAGACGAAGAAAGTTATGACATATGCAAGGAGCATGAGGTACGTTGGAGACATCATCGAAGATCGAGAGACGCATGCCAGCTTACTCAGAAATCTAGAAAACAACAGAAAGACCAGAACATAGGCGAGAAAACATCACGTAATGTAGACCATAGAAATCAACTAAAAAGAGAAGAAGATACTTACCAAGTCAAAGATAATAATAGAAAGGAAGGTGGACTCATCCACTAAAAGCTGCAAAATCAAGAAAAAAATAGCCACGTAAATACTGAAAAATGTGTAATCCGAGGAGGCGAATACAATAGGAAATGAAAAGAAAGACGTACCATGCACCGAGGGGCCTTCTTCAAATTAGCATACTCGTCATGTATATGAAAAGACAAAAATAGGTCATGAACAATAAACGAAAGATTAGATTGTAAGCAAAAGAAATACTGTAAAAGAGGACGAAATTTCTGAAATTTAGCAGGTGTGTGGAAGAAGGCGGCAGACAAAACGTCGAAGAGCAAGTGCGGAAGAGAAATACGATGCCTACATGTCCGACGATCCTTGTAAATGGCATGAGGCGCATTATCCAATGCGCTTGCAACGACAATAGAAGAGGATAGGAGGCTCGACGTTGTCTATGGTCTATGGAGAGAGAACGATATTAAAGAGCATATATACACAACGACGTGTCAGAACCTGGATGGCGCGCATGGCACGATGTCTGCTATCATATCCTAGAGTCGGATTTGTGCGAGTTAGTATCCACCCCAAAATCTCTGCATGAGAAACCGTACACGCCTGCAGGCTAGAGACGCGAGGTCGGGACCCACCGCACATATCACCATGAGAAACCATGCACGTCCATAGGCTATAGACGCCAAGAAAATTAGAGGAGGATATGGTATGATATGTGGGACCTATTTTAACGCATGGGTAGTATCCACGACTCTACTCTCGCATGTGAGAACCCGTATTCACCCATCCTTATCTATGGCAACTCAGCTACCATCTCGTATCTAGGCCACGAGAACATGCGGCCGTATAGGATCTAGGTCGCCATGTCGTCTATATACAGGACCCACATCCGCGACAAATTGCTTCCGCATAAATTTCACGAAGCCATGTCAGTTTTGGACGTCACAAACATTCACGAGAAACCGCGGCCGTTGAGGGTCCACTACGCCAAGCTGGCTTAGGATGGGCCCCACTACCAAGAAAAACCGCGTCGAGCGAGGGACCACAACTTCATGTCTAGGTCTAGGTCACCATGTTGGCTCTGGACGAGCCATGCTTCCGCGACAAAACGCATCCACATAGGGTTTACGACACCACGTCATCTCTAGAAGGGACCCACGCCCACGAGATAGCGTGGCTGACATCGGCCTACGGCACCACGTAGGCTTACGGTAGGCCCCATGTGAAGGAGATATGGTCTAGAGGAAAATAATAAAGTGTTTTATTTGATGTATCTCTTGTATGTTCATAATATGTTTCATGTCGTGCTATAATTGTGTTAATACGAAACATTAATACACATGTGGTATGTAAACAAACCATGTCTCTAGTTACCTCTAGTGAACTAGCACATTGGTCAAACAGATGATCTAGGGTTTTAAGATCATGGGCAATTATTCCAATTGAAAATGAGATCATATCATTAGTTGAATGATTTGATAGACAAACACCCAAACTTATATCATAATGAGATCTAGTTACAAATGTTCAACATTGATGATAACATAGCAACCTCGCAACCTAATCCGCTGTTTTTGAGATAATACATAATCACCGTTACTGGAGGGACCTTTGATGGTATCAAGAATCAAGTCGTCAAAGGGTGATTGAAAAGGTACCACTCCAGTTTTCCAAAGGGACTTGTAGAGGAGTATGTATCAAGACCAGTATTTGCCAATCCATGTAACGGATAGATACACGTGGCCAACTCGGTGACGTTGCATTAATGAAGCTTGCAAGCGTATGACTAGGTCATAGAATGCAACGCCACGGGAATGAGTAAATGAGTTCATCGGTAACAAGATCAAACTAGGTATGAAGATACCAAAGATCAAATCTCGGATGAACTAGGTATCGAGTGGTAATCGAAGTGGGACACAACGTTGAAGTTTCAAGCGATGAGATTCTTGAAATGCACAGGGGTTCAATATGGGAATCCAGGTCCCGCTGATGATCATTGATACGAGAGGGGTATCGGTCATGTTCGGAGTGTTTCTGAACCAAAGGGTGGTACACATAAGGGTGGGGACACATAGGAATTGATCTGGCATCACAGGAGAAATGAGAGAGAGAAACCATAAAAGTTCCATGTAGCACCCGATGTTGATCGGAGGGGTCTGGAAGGAGTTTCGGAGTGAAAGATATAATAATTTATGTGTTTTATATTAATTAATTGAATTAATAATAAAACATATTCTTTAAGGCAGCCCATGCCTAATGGGCCTCACCCAAAGGGGAGGCCCAAGAGAGTAAGGCGCATGGGATGAGGGGCTAGCCGACCAAGCCTGGGGCCCACCATGGGCCGGCGGCACCCTTGGTGGTCGGCAGGTACCGCTTGCCCCTTGGGTGGTGGCCCTCCCCTCCAACTATAAATAAAGGGGTACCCCTCCCCTTGGAATGCATCCTATTCTCTCTTCTCTCTCTCTCTCTCTCTCTCTCTCTCTCTCTCTCTTGTTTTCATTAGAGATTTCTCCGTAACATTGGAGAGAACTTTGAGGGACTTGAGTTCTCCACCTCTACACTACCATTGTGCGCTATTTGGTCTTCCATCTTTCTTCTTCCATTGCTCGGCTGGATCGGAGCCTGGGAGACGTCACCTACACCGGACATGTGTAGAACTTCGGAGGCACCACACTTGGGGCGCTAGGAGCTCCGCGCCTGGAGAGAGGAGCTATTCATCTTCATCAACATACACCTACCTGCATAAGGTGTACATCGTTCTTCAAGGGTATGGATACCATTTCCCCCTCTGTTACTTATGTCTACATAGAATAGATCTTGGTTATTGTGTTTGCATAATTAGACTTTTTTATTTTCTACCGCGGAACCCCAATAGTGGTATCAGAGCCGATATATGGCTAGATATGCCGTACGGATAGAACACATGGCAATATGTGGGCATTGATTTTCTAGTTGCGTGTACTTGTTATATTACTGTACTATTTGATGAAGCGGACCCCAACCGACATTACACGATGATTCTCGAGAGTCCACAAGAAAGTGTCTTTGGGGTTGTTTGTCTCTCTATAGGAGTTGATATGACATTTACAACGGAGGTACCAAAATTGGAGAGAAGAGGCAATTATTGAATCCCTGTTGTGGCTCTATGTTCATAGGTGGGAAGAGGTTCTGCCGCAAAAGCCCTAAAGCCGCTTAAAACATGCAAAAGATAAAATAGACGTGTCTAACTTTATTTTGCAGGGGCGTGTGTCGTGACATGGTATTGGTAAGTTTATGAAACATTTTCCATTGGAGCTCTTGATGGTGATCAAGGCGCTGCAACCATGTCATGGAACCATACTTTTTAAGTATTTTTTTGCATCTTATTTTTCTTGTATATTAGATATATGACGGTAGCATAATAGGATGATCAATCACATAATTCCAATGATAGTGTTCCCCTTGTGTGTACACCACTAAAAATTTCTCCGTTATGAGTCACGCCATGACAATCAGGTGTCAGACATATCTGCGTTCGAATATGGTGGGTGTAAGCCATGTTGCACTGCAATACACACAAGTTAGAATTGGTGAGCCTAGCATGTACAAACATGGACTTGGAACACAAGATACTGAAAGGTCGAGCATGAGTCATATGAATGATGTGATTAACATTGGGGATTGTCTACCTTTGAAAAAACATCTGTTGGGGGATAACCCCGGGTAGGGTCACGCCGGGGTATAAAGGCCGTGATAGCCGAGGTACGGCAATGTCAAAGCATAAGCTCGCTGAGTCATCTCAAGGCAGGCCGACTTACGGTAAGACCCATCCCGAAGGATGTTCGTCTAACGTTACCCCGACCGACATAAAACATATGTCGGCTAGCTCTTTGTAACTTGTTTACAAGTACCCATAGGGCTGAGTTAACCAGGCCTGAGTTGGGTTACCAGTTGGCTTACAAGGGAAGGAATCTTCTTGGTCAAAGGTTTTCTCTCTCTACAGAGGGATGGACCAGCGAGTACGGGATGACAAAGGTGACGTTGCCTATGTCGGGTGACGTTGGCTATGTCGGATGGCGCCGCGCCATAGAGGGGCTCAGAGAGGCTTACGCCTTGGGTCCAGATTAGTTTAGTCAGAGAAAAGAGGAGCACCGCTTTGCTATTTTGGGAGAGGCGTATTCGTAGAATATGCGTTCCACATATGCCCTAACTTGTAACCTAGCCCCCCTATATAAGGACGGGAAGGATCTCTGATGGCTCTAAAATATAGCCATCTACGTCCACATTTAAACTGGATAATAATCATATTTTTGATGAAATATCTCTCTAAACCCTACCACTAATGCTAATATTCAGAGGGGTATGCAATCCTTTCTTCTTGTATTTTTCCTGCATAGATAATATCGTTTAAAGGAGGAAATCACTACATTAAAGTCAAAGATATGAGATTTCCAGCAACCAGAAGAAACTAGGAGCCGAACAACGGAGGCAGACGCCGGAACGACCAACTATACGGCCGAAGCAAAAATTTCGACCGTATAGCTCCGGTCGTATAGTTGGCGACGCCACTGTTAGGTCAAACAGAACAACTTTCGTGAAGGGACCCCTATATAAAGAAGCCTCAAGCGACGAGAAAACAAGCCCCAAAGAAGCCAGACTTTGGAAAAAGTCTTTTCCACAGATCTCCAGCCACCTCCAGATCTCCAAACCGTTCTCCATCTCCATAGCCATATTCCACCACTTGTAATAGTAGATCTCTTCTCTGATTGGCGACATTGTAAGACTATTGCTATCAATCTTATGATTTTCATTACAATGTTTGCGATTGTTGATCTCATCTCTATGTGTGAGTAATTCTCCTTGGGCTAACGGCTTCGGCCTAGCCATGTAACAATTGTCCATGTTATTTATCATAGATGAGATCGTGTATTAGTTTGGATGACATGATGATTATTGTATCCTCTTTTGCCTCAATCCAAGGACTTGTCAGGTACCCAAGACCCCGAGGGTTGATCCAAGTATAGGGAGTATGAGTGATGACTGATCTACGGGTTGGGAACCCTAGTGACAGAAGGGGTAGTACGGCTGTATGTGAGGGATTTGCTTGGGATTAACGGTGACATCACGATACATATCATTAGTTCCATTTCTTCTATGGATGAGACTAGTAGGTTATTGCTATAAGAGGTTGCAGAGGAAAGAACAATTATGGATGCACTACCCACATATAATTTATCTTGCTCTAACAAGTACACGCATACTTTATTTCTATCTTTTATTTCCATCAGATGTTTTTGCATAGCTACAGGTGAAACCGAACGCCCTAGGCCGTCTCTCTCCATCATCAACAACAACAAAAAGACACAAGCTACTAGGCCGATAAAAACACAAAAGGGATTCTAAAACTCCCAAAGGCCCATTAAAGTAACTTCACTACGCATTCGCTTCCCGTGGATTCAATAACCTAGGTCTGCTAGGGAAAAAGAGCTATACTACATCTGTAATCCGGATCAAAGGTATCAACCCTTTTTCCGGCGGCGTTGCCGGGGAAGCAATAGCTACCCTAGTGAGGTTATTAGGAACCTTGATAGTTTTAATTATTGTTTTTAATTTTGTTAGTTTTCTTTCAGTCTTTATTTGATAAACCAAAAAAATTAGGTAGTCTTTAAATTCTTGTTTTTACTGTTATAATTTTTAATCTAAGAAAAGCCAAAAACATAGGAAGTATGGCTGAAAAGAATCTTAGGGAGTTTGCTACACCCAATAATGATTATTTGCGCACTCCTATTACTCAGCCAACAATCGCTGCTGATGACTATGAAATTAAGCCCTATTACTTATGTTTGGTTCAACAAAATCAATTTGGAGGCTCTGCTGTTGAAGACGCAGGTATGAACTTAAATACTTTCACTGAAATATGTGATATGATGCGTATAAAAGACGTTGACCCTGATCACTGCAAGAAAAGTTTCCTTCCGCAAAGAATTGGCCCGACGGTTATCGTAGAAGGCGCGTCTTCCGCGATGAAATTCTCGGCTCGGCCGTGGCCGATGGAAAACTTTTTTTTCCGGTTTCGCGGCCCTCTACTATGACAGATCTGCTAAAAACATGGAGAAAGCTGGGCCAGCGCATGGCAGAAGCATGATTTTTTTTCCTCGCGCGATATTGACTCGCCGAAGTCTTTTGAGGCGTGTGGGTCCCGGACGTTAGCGTCTCTAGCGGACCATACTTTTCGGTCACACCTCTCTGATTTGAACTCGATAACATAGCTCGAGGCGTCTGTTGTTTAGTCAGGCTGCTAGGTCCCACATGTCAGCCTCTCATTAGAAGGATCGTGTGTATGATGGAATTTTTCCCCTTCGCTCGCGCTACCCTGTTCCGAAGTTGATAGCGCTGCTCGATGCATCTATCGTCTAATCAACCTCCTGGGATCCACATGTTAGCCTCTCATTAGAAGAAACGTGTGTATGATGGAATTTTTTCCTTCGCTGGCGCTACCCTGTTCTGAGTTGATAACGCTACTCGATGCATCTACCGTTTAACCAACCTCCTGAGCCCCACTTGTCATCCTCTCATTAGAAGAAACGTTTGTATGATGGATTTTGTCCTTGGCTCGCGCTACCCTGTTCCGAACTTGATAGCGCTGTTCAATGCATCTACCGTTTAATCACGATGTTGGGCCCCACATGTCATCCTCTCATTAAAAGAAACATGTGTATGATGGATTTTTTACCCTCTGTAGCGCCTTCGTGTTCCGAACTTGATAGCTTTGCTCACTGCATTAGCCGTTTATTCAGGCTGGTGGGTCCCTTATGTCAGTCTCACATTAGAAGAATTGTGGGTACGATGGATTTTTTTCTTCTCTAGCGCTACCCTGTTCCGAACTAGATAGCATTGCTCGACGAATCTACCGTTTTCTTACGCTGCTAGGTCCCCCATTTCAACCTTTCATTAAAAGAAACGTGTACATGCTGAACTTTTTTCTCGCTCACGCCTCCCTGTTTTGAACTGCCTATGTTGCTCGATGCAGCATCTGTATAAGGTCGTGCTGCTGGGTCCCACATATCAGCCTCTCTGTAAATGAAACATGTGTATGATGGACATTTTTTTGGCCATGTCCGCTGTTTTGACC
This sequence comes from Avena sativa, assembly GCA_916181665.1. Classification (NCBI taxonomy): domain Eukaryota; kingdom Viridiplantae; phylum Streptophyta; class Magnoliopsida; order Poales; family Poaceae; genus Avena; species Avena sativa. The sequence continues at coordinate 431,583,441 of OV702286.1, read as the reverse complement.
TTGGGAACTTGCTGGGTCCCAGATGTCAACCACCTCTGTACAGGAAAAGTGTCTATGCTGGGTCCCAGCTGACAGCCTACGTGTGTATGTTGGACTATTTTTTCGGGTCCCAGATGTCAGCCTCAGAGTACAAAAACTGCTCAGAAAGACCGAATTAAAAAGATTCTGGGCTAACTCGGGGCGGATTCCCTATTCGTCATGGCTTATATTCTATGGACTCACTCCTAAATTGAATGGGCTATGGTGGGTGGCCACAAGACCACGAAAATACCGAATTAGAAGGTATTGGGCTATGCTTGGGGCTGATAGGCTAATTTCATGGGCTATGTTTGGGCCTGCTGGGTCCGACATGTCAGCTTCTCTGTAAGTGCAGCGTGTGTATGATGGACTTTTTTTCGGCCGCGTTCGCTATTTTCACCATGGCAGCCATGTATGGTCTTACTGCTGGGGCTCTTATGTCTGCCTCTCTAGCATGTTCTAGCTTGTGGGTCTCCGATGCAGCCTTGTATGTTCTATCTGGTGGGTCTCCGATGCGAGCCTCTCTGTACAAGTATTTAAACTTTTGTTTCGAACCCACCCTCAAAACAAACTCCAGGGACGCTGCATGCTGGTGGGTCCGTGATGTCAGCATCTCCGTAATGTGACATTTCTAGAAGAAAAAATATAAATCCAAGATACGATTCGAACAAAATACCTTCAAATCAAATAAACGTAAACTAAGTGTGTTTCCACTATAACAAAGATATTTATAGACTAAATATCAATAAACTTTTATTAGTACTATAATTTATGTATTAGTCTTCTTAAAAATATATTGGGTGTGTATGTTTATCTATTTTAAAATATAAAAGGGCAGCGCTCCTGGCATCTCAATTTATAAAATGCCACATAATGGAGTATTTTCTTAAAAACATGGGTAGACAGAGTTTTTTTATTTTGAGAGGTGGGAGGCAATGCTGAAAAGGCCGAATTAAAAAGAGTTTGGATATTCTACATAGGCTTCTCTATGTGGGTTATACTCCATAGGGCAGGCTCCATGGGCTTCATTCTCAAATTTTAGTAGGTTGTGCACAGCAGTCCCCTGACCCCTAAAAGGCTGAATTAATATGTTCTTGGCTATGCTCCATGGGGTCCTTTCTCAAATTTCACTTGGCTATGATCAGCAGTCCCCTGACCCCGAAAAGACCAAAAAAAAATGTTCTGGGCTAAAGTGGGGCTGAATGAGCTACTAGATTCCTTCTCCTGGTTAATAAAAATATCATTATGATGTGCTCGGCCGGATTCGAAACAAAGACCTCAGAGAGGGAGGGGAAAGCGATAATTCTTTTTGGCAGCTATTGATGTCCAAATTTAGCAGTACAAAATAAGGTAGAAAAATTATCAACAGATTCGAAGTTCATATTCATGAGCACTTGACCAATTCTTCAGCATTTCAAAATTGACCATTTTAGCAATATAGACAATGAAATACAATAGCAGTACAGAGAGAACCTGTTTTTGTTTCATCTCTAAAAACCTTGTCACGCGATCAGTTTGTCTTTCACCAAACACACTCGACCATTGGAGCAAGCAGAACAGACGATGAAGTATGCTTTGAGTACCTTCTTATCACATCAATGCATGTGTGACCCCCGTATGAAACCCAAAATGCCCAAGTCTCATCTACATTGTGATATGGCCATGTTTCAAAAGAAAAATAAATACTAGTACATCAGTATTAGTTCCACAAAATGCTTTAGTAATAGTAACAACAGGACATTTGAGAGATTCAGTAGCTTTCCTGCTTGAAATTCAATAGCAGTACAGAGATAATAAGTTCTTGTTGCATCTCAAAAAACCTTGGCGCATGATCAGCTTGCCCTGTTCTCTGAATAGGCTCGATCATAGGATTCTATCCCCGCGATTGATGCATATTGAGTAATGCAGGCTGGTAATATGAGATGGTTCACTGCAGAACATAAAGGAATGTTTTTTCCTCTGGATGATGCCCGACACCTCCCAGCTCTCAGACATGGAGGAACTGCAGATTGTACGGGTCCAAATCTCTAGCTCTACTCTCAGGTAATAGGCAGTGATCAGCACATTGTACAAGGTCGACGAGCATGCATCCGGCCTGATGCACACGACGGATCCGCTGATGTCGCCCGACTCGCGTATGTCGAATAGCAGAGCAAACACCGTACCATCATCCCCCGATGCGATCTTCTCTACTCTCGATGAGCATGGCGCCAACAATGGCTGAGAGATGTACCTAGAGTTTCTAAAGGAAGTAAGATTCAGCTGACTAAATTGCCGCATGCTAAATATTATAATAAAAATATGATAAAGTAAATATGAGTAACCTGACTTCGATAAAACATACGTAGTACCCCCTCCGTTTCAAATATAAGATATTTTAGCTTTTGTGAAACGAGTGTATCTAGACCCCTTTTAGTATATGGGTTCACTCTGAACTACATGCTAAAAAGAGTCTAGATAAACTTGTTTCACAAAAGCTTTCTTGCTTGAAATTCAATAACAGTACAGAGATAATCAGTTCTTGTTCCAGCTCAAAAAACAGACTTGATCATTGGAGCAAGCAAAACTGACAATCAAGTGAGAATGCATGTGTGACCCCCATATGCAACCCAAAATGCCCAAGACTCATCTAGATAATTGTGACAATGCTAACTTTCAAAAGAAAAGCAAGACAAACTGTTGCAAGCTGTTGCAGTTGATCTAAACAAGTAACAGTACATCACTATTAGTTAAACAAAATATTTCAGTAATAGCGACGACAGAATAAAGGCAAAGCAAGACTATCTCCTGTCCTTGGCCTAAACAAGTACTACCGGTACCGGTATATAGTAGTACAAAATAGTACGAAGTACAAGAACTAGTGCTATACTAGTACTACTCCGCATCCAAAATCCAATCTCTAGTACACGTACATCCGTGGTATGTAGTGAGAGTGGGATAAACAAAATCTGAGGTAGTAGAATGGTCAATTTAGAATTCTCCCTCGCAATGGATGCATATTGAGTAATATAGGCCCTGGGTCTGAGAAGTTTGAAGGTACACCACCATGGAATGCTTTTCCTTCTACATGATGCCAGGCACCGCCCTACTCCCAGCAGTGAAGGAATTGCGCACTGCACCCTCCCAAAACCCAGCCTTTGGTGACGGGTGATAGACGGTGAACTGCACATTGTACAAGGGCGATGAGCACCCTTCCGGCCTGACGCACACGATGGATACGATGATGTCTCCCCACTCGAGCATGTCAAATAGCACATCGAACACCGTACCATCGTCCCCAGATCCGATGTTCTCTAGTCTTGATGAGCGTGGTGCTGACAGCGGCTGAGAGATGAACCTGGGATTTCTAAAGGAAGTAAGAATCGGCGGATTAAATTGCAGTATGCTAAATATACATATAAGAAGTTCTCAGGCTCCTGAGATCTAGGCACTCCCAAGAAAAAATATAGAGCCATGTGTCAAAGGAAATGCTAGATCATCTCCAGAGTTTGATCTAAACAAACTTGAACGGCAGATCATCATCAGACTCATGATGGTCATATTTTCCATCTCCCACATTGTGGGTGCAAAATGTGTAATCCAGTGTGAACCTATCATGTTTCTTAATCATGAAATTAAAGTAATCTTCAGTAATCCTGACAGAGGCCGGCGACGTGCTGCTCTTCAGCTCGAAAAACAAGCTATCTTTGGCGAACTCCTCCAAGTCCTCTCCAATCATTGAAGGTTTATAAAAGTGCAACTCCAACACGTACTACGGAAACAAGCACGCCACCAACCTGACGCACTAGACGGATATAGCGAGGCCATAGTCGAGCATATCAAATCACATGGCGAACAATGTACCATCATCCCCGGATAACACGGTCTCTACTCTCCATGAGCTAGGTGCCAGCAAAGGCTGAGAGATGTACCTGTGTTCCTCACCGTAGTGGAAACTCTGTACTTCAATTGAGTGAGCTTTTTCGAGGTGAGCGAGGAGCGTTGTCGGCAGGGCGGCGAACTTGCAGCCAGACTCAGTGTAGTTGCACGAGCCATGCGGGGACGCCATCCTGTGGTTGAGGAAGTCTTGGAAGGCGACCAATGTCCCCCAGCTGACATTAGGGCATCTGCTACCTTTTCCGCTGACGACTTGGTGGTGCAACTCCTTGGAGCATGTGGCCAGCTGTACGGTGCTGGTAGTGTCCATATGGATAGCAATTTCTCTGAAGGCATCGTCGCTGACCTTGCTCCAGCCACCGTACCGAATGTTGTGCATTGAATCCGCCATTGCGTTCGGATGGACTGGGGGTGAGGGCGGATTCAAATATGATTGTTAGGGTTTCTTGGAGGAGAGTGATGGAGGCCTGCAAGAACCAATGCAGCGGGCGAGAAATGGCTAGGAAAATTTAAGAAGTGCGGCGCTCGAGAGGATCCAAAATGCGTTTAGCCAGCGTTAGCGAATAGGGATCGCCAGAGATGGGGAAGATAGGAGGCTCTTTGAACGAGGGGTGTTAATTTTGCATGTTCCCTCATCGGTCTTCTGCAGTGGATCGAGGACGCCTGCTGGAGTTATAGCTAGAGTGCTAGACTAGCAAGCTATCACGTCCTGACATAGTATTGTACAGTCTCGTCACATAGACTATGTTTTAGGAAAGGACGTGAACCCACATTTCTCACCTCCCTGCTAGATAGCGTGCACCGTAGAACCACTTTTCTAGCACGCGAAGGATTTGAACCCACATGCCCAACTCTGATAATTAGGACTACTAAAAAACTATAATAATAGGTGAAGCTCAAACAATAATTATAATTTTGAGCCACGTTCATAGAATATCCGTTGTATATTTGGTTCTTATACTTTGTATCATGTGCTCCCTCCGACACATATTAGTTGACTCAGATTTGTCTAGATAGGGATGTATCTAGACACATTTTAGTATTAGATACATCTGTATCTAGACAAATCCAAGTTAACTAATATGGCTCAGAGGGAGTAGTAGTAATCAACCTATTAGCTACCTAATAGTACTCGCCATGCTCTAGAGAAATGACGAAGAACATTCTAGAATTATTGAGAAGTGTGTTTTGAGGTTTGTGCATATATTTTAGATGCTAGAATGGATAGAATTAATATCCAATGGTACTTTATGGACGTAGCTCGAAATTATAATTATTTTTGGGCTTCACCTATTATAATTTTAATAAACTAGTAGAAGGCACGTGCCACACACGTATATACTGTATGAAATGTGATTAACAAACACTAAGTTGTTATAAACCAATAGTCTTATTTTAGAAAAATGCATACATTAATTCTATTAATAATAACTATCTACATATATTGAGAATACAACCTACTATGCTATAGAATTTGGGGGGAGGGTGACATGATGGTTCTAGAACATGGTGGAGTTTGCTCTAGGTAGTACCCAACACGAATCCACCTGCTCTGAACCATTTGATCTAACAACCCAACGGTCAGGATTGGTACTATGGATCCAATTCGAAACTGCTCCTTTATAATAGTAGAGAAAAAAATGATATGGCATATACTTCTAGTATCTGATTCTCACGTGCAAGGCATGTGCAACTTACTAATAATATATATAACATGGATATCTTTGAACATCGATCATTGTATATAGATTGACAGATTCCAACATTGCTAATTGTTGGATCTCTTCCAAATTCAAGAAAGAATCTATCGTGCTTACTTGTATTTCAAATTTGACCTACTTTCTTTAAATCGACATCAAGTTATTTGAGTGCATGGGCGTAGTTAGCTAATATATAGGGAAGCTTGAAACTTCCTAAGACTAGGGAATTGTAACAAAACATGTCCGTGTTTTCTGAAAATCGGGTCGTGGCACTTTATTTTTTTGACTGGGGTATGTCCTGAAGGAGTGAGATGCTTCAATAATTAACACAGCTAGTGCATGTGTACATGTTACACCAAGGACCTTAAAAAGGTGAAAACTGCATCCAAGTCCATACATTTAACACAAAGGACCCTACAATCAAGCAATTAAAATTAGTAGTCGGGTCCTGCTCCTCTATCACGGAGCTGAGCCATGCTCTTCGTAGTAGTATCAGTAAGCTTCACGTGCCTTGCACGTGAAACTCACATAATATACAGAAGCATGACATGTCATTAGTATATAACATTGTAATAGGTAAATCTTGAAATATCTATGAATTTGAGCCACGTCATTTCTAAAGTATGAGTGTATATTTAGTTCTTGCACTTTATATCATGTAGAAATAAATGTTTATTAGCTACCTAATAATTGAAATTTTAGAACCATGGTCTAGAGAAACAATCGAGAAGATTCTAGAATGATGGATAAGTGTGTTTTGACGTTTTTCTCTATATATCTTATCTTATCTTATCTTACCACTATATAGTGTACGAATAACTTTGAATATTGACCATTGGATCAAGACTCGTGAATCCCAACATCTCCAGTCGTTGGATCTTCTTTTCCATTCTAGCATCTAGAAGATTTTATTGATAGTCTTCATCACAATGAATGGTATGCACACAACTCAAAACACACTTCTCCATCATTCTAGAATCTTGTCCCTCGTTTCTCTAGAGCATGTTACCAGAATTTTCTAGTTTTAGATAGCTAATAATCGTTGACTTCTAAATGATATACAAAGTACAAGAACCAAATATACACCCATACTTTATAGATATCGATCAAATTTATATTTTTGTATGCTTTACCAATTAAAATTGTATATAGTGATGATATGTTAGACGTCTATTATCCGAGTCTCACATGTTGACCAAAAGGGACATGCCACACACGTATATACTGTATGAAATGTGATTTAACAAAGGTTAAGTTGTTATTAACCAATATTCTTGTTAGAGAAAAAATGCATACATTAAGTCTATTAGTAATAACTATCTACCCATATGGAGAATACATCGTATAATGCTATGAAATTTTGGGTGTGGTGAAATGATGAACATGTTGGAGTTTGATCTAGGTACTATTCGACACGAATACATCTGCTCTAAATCATTGGATTTAACAGCCCAACGGTTAGGATTGGTGCTATGGATCCAATTCACAACTGCTCTATTGTAGTAGTAGTAGAGAGAATACAGCCTACTATGCTATGATATTTTGGGGGTGGTGACATGATGGTTCTAGAACATGGTGGAGTTTGCTCTAGGTACTATTCAACACGAATCCAGGTACTCTGAACCATTGGATCTAACAGCCCAACAGTCAGGATTGGTGCTAAGGATCCAATTGAAAATTACTCCATTATCTTATCTTACCACTATATAGTATATGAATAACTTTGAATGTTGACTGTTGGATCAAGATTCGCGAATCCCAGCAATTCTAGCCATTGGATCTTATTTTCCATTCTAGCATCTAGAATATTCTATTTATAGTCTTTGGCATAATGAATGTTATACACAAACCTCAAAACACACTTCTCCATCATATTGGAATCTTCTCTTCTTTTCTCTAGACCATGTTATCAAAAATTCATGTGTTAGCTAGCTAATAATTTTTGACTTCTACATGACATACAAAGTACAAGGATACACCCATACTTTACAGATGTTGATCAAATTTATAATTTATTATGCTTTACCAATTATAATTTTATATAGTGATGATATGTCATACTTCAACTATCTGAGTCTCATGTGCAAGGCACGTGCAAGTTTCTAGTAATAGTATAGATAGAGATATGATGTCGATATGGTCATCCTTTGAATAACCTTCATTCCTGATGCTTGGAATGGAATATAAATAATTGAAAGTTTGAATTCTACTAATTTTTGCCGCCAATGCCGGGTTCCTTCATATGTACACTAACGCACACGCTGGAGACGCAGCTGAGCCACCGTACCAAGACACACATGGGCAGCGCTATGGACGAGGGAGTGCTGAGATGGATGGTGAGGCGGCAACTGAGAGCGAAAAAAATAAATTTGTTTTCTTTTGAGTGCACATAAGTCCTGAAATTTACTAGACTGTGTACGGTATAAAGGCTATAGTACCTCATGTTAGGAACCCATCATAATTCTTTTCTAACATCGCACCGCCTTCAAGTGCCCTGTCACGCTGCCCTCCCGCCCTGCCTCCCTTTTATTCTCCGAGCTCCTCTTGCTCTTCAGTTTTTTCCCTCATCTCACTAGTACCTCCGTCCCAAAGCTTAAGGCCCCGTTTGGAATGCAGCAATGCAAAACATAGGAATAGAAAAAACGCAGGAATTAAGATAGTATCATGTATGCTCAATTCCTACAGGAATCAATACCACGGAAAACTTTTTAGGGTGTCGTTTGGATGTCACACAGGAAAACCGCATGAATTGTAGACACAAGGAGATGAAACATGAGGTTAGACCTCATGTTATTTTTCCTAGAAAATTCCTATGAAATAGCCTATAGCATAGGAATTTCATAGGAATCTTAGATTCCTATTCCTTTGTCCCAAATGAACCCATAGGAATTTTTCCTATAGGAATCCTATCCTCCAAAAATCCTATGATTTTCCTTTGTTCCAAACAGGGCCTAAGGATTTTTTTATAAGTGAAACTACGAAAAGTTTGACCAAACTTCTAAAAAAAATATCAAGAACTACTGTATGATATTAGTAGATACCATGTGAATATATGTTTCATGATGTATCAAAGGGTATGTATTTCATATTGTAAATATTAATATATTTTTCTATAAACTTGGTCAAACTTTGCATAGTTTGACTTTTCAAAAAAAAAATAGGCCTTGATCCCTTGATGCAGGTACTACTAGTGTTTTGTACTCCGTCCCAGAACTTAAGTCTTTATATATAGACATCATGATTCCCTTCAGACGGTGTTAGGAAAATTCAAGAGGAATCTACCGCGCTTACTTGTAGTTCAAGTTTCACCTAATTTCTTTAAATTGACATAAAGTTATTTAAGTGGGCACGGTTCTCTAGGTAATCTTGAAATGTGCTAATACTAGGGAATTGTAAGAAAACATGGTCCCCAGTTTTTCAAAAAAACCGGGTGGTGGTTAGGCCTGGAATTATAACTCAAAACTCGCGAGCTAAATGAGTGTAACTCGTGACTCGGCTCGACTTGGCTTGAACTCGGTGTCTAACGAGTCGAGCCTAGTTTTAGATTTGAACTAGTTTGTTCACCCAAGCTAAATGAGCTACTCGTTTAGCTCGTTAAACTCGTTCAAATATAGAATTTGAAATTTTCCACTGCTGAGTGCCATACTACCAATGTTTCTTGTACATGTAATGGTGTATAACTACTATATTTTCCATTCGATCTTTCCTTCATGTTATTATGAAAGTACTATCCTTATTCTAGTTCTTAATTAGTAGGATAATTACTAGTTTTTCTTATATGTGCTCTTGTTCGTAACTCATAACGTGCTAAACGAGCTACTCGTGAGTTTACCGAGTCGAGCCGAGTTTCAAATATGAACTCATTTTGTAAACAAGACGAGCCAAGCTAGGTCATTAGTTGAACGAGCTTTAGCGAGTCGAGCCGAACTGATTCGGCTCGGCTCGAATTCCAGCCCTAGTGGTGGTACTTTTTTTTGACTAAGCTATGTCCCGAGAGAGCGAGATTCTTCAATTAATTAACACGGTAAGTGAATGTGTACATGTTCCACCAAGGACCTCAAAAACAAAAAATACATCCAAGTACATACATTTAGCACAAAGGACACTAAAATCAAATGCTTGAAAATTTTGGTAACATGGTCTATAGAAACGGAGGAAGATTCTAGAATGATGGAGAAGTGTGTTTTGAGGTTTGTGCATAGTATTTCATTATGATGAAGATTATTAATAGAATCTTCTTGATGCTAGAATGGAAAAGAAGATCCAACGGTTGGAAATGATAGGGTTCGTGAGTCTTGATCCAATAATCAATATTCAAAGTTTTTTTGTACACTATATAGTCTTAACATAGTGGTAATGGTAAGACTAGTACTTGATTAACAAAATAAACAACACACTTCTCACTTTTTAGCATATCTTGTTGAAGAAGATGCACGTATCTACCAGATGCATATACTGTATAATAAACTATATATGATGTCAATATGGTCATCACCTTGGCTATTCGGGTCGAAACCAGGAATGTTCATACACCTTAGGCCGATACACATTGTGAAGCAGCGAGAGCATTTTTTGTATTCAAAAGTGTCAAAACACATGTTTCTCATTTTTTTTCTTAGCACTATATAGTGTATGAATAACTTTGAATATTGACCATTGGATCAAGATGTGAATACCAACATTGTTAGACATTTGATCTTCATTATTTCCATGTTAGCATCGAGAAGATACTATTGATAGTCTTTCTTTTCTTATCTTACCACTACTAGTAAAAGGCACGTGCAACACACGTATATACTGTATGTAATGTGATTTAACAAACATTAAGTTGGTATTAACCAATAGTCTTGCTAGAGAAAAAATGGATACATTAAGTCTAATAATAATATATCTACACATATTGAGAATACAACCTACTGTGCTATGAAATTTTTGGGGTGGTGACATGATGGTTCTAGAATATGGTGGAGTTTGCTATAGGTACTATTCAACACGAATCGAGCTACTCTAAACCATTGGATCTAATATCCAAATGGTCAGGACTGGTGTTATAGATCCAATTCAAATTAAAACTACTCCATTATAGTAGTAGAGATATGATGTTAATATGGTCATGACCTTGGCTGTTCGGGTCAAATCCAGGAATGTACATACACCATAGGCCAATACAGATTGTGAAGAAGCCATATAATTTTTTTTGTATTCAAAGGTGTCAAAACACATGTTTCTCATTTTTTTCTTAGAACTATATAATGTACGAATAACTTTGAATATTGAATGTTGGATCAAGATGTGGATCCCAACATTGTCAGATGTTGGATCTTCATTTCCATTTTAGCATCAAGAAGATACTATTGATAGTCTTTCTTTTCTTATCTTACCACTATGTTTTATATATAGAGTGCGGACAAATTTGAATATTGACTGCTGATTCATGACCCGCGAATCCCAACATTGCTGCTAGTTATTGGATCCTCTAATCCATTCCATCATCTAGAAGATATTATTGATAGTCTTTGTTATCTTATCTTACAACTATATAATGTACAAATAACTTTGAGTATTAACTTATGGATCAAGACTCACGAATCACGACAATGCTAGCCGTTGGATCTTCTTTTTCCATTCTACCGGGTGGTGGTACTTTTCTCTACTACTATAATGGAGCAGTTTTGAATTGGATCCATATCACCAGTCCTAACCGTTGCGCTGTTAGATCCAATGGTTAAGAGCAGCTAGATTCGTTTTGAATAGTACCTAGAGAAAACTCCAACATGTTCTAGAACCATCATTTCAACACCCCAAAAATTTCATAGCACACTAGGATGTATTCTCAATATGGGTAGATAGTTATTACTAATAGAATTAACATATTCATTTTTTCTCTAACAAGAATATTGGCTAAAACAACTTAACGTTTGTGAAATCACATTTCATACCACTTTATCATTATCAATTTGTTTTCACCCATCAACTCAGTCATCCACGTAGGGCCCAATGATTGGGGAGATCGCGGTTGCCTTGGACGCACCACAAAATTATGACTGGGTCATCGAGTGCAGGAAGTAGAGTCAGCATTTCGTCCAATCACTTACCCTAGTCATCGTCATCGATATTTGCCACACGCATCAGCTTCATCAGCGACATTTATTGTCCCCTCGCTTTGGTAATTTGCCACATTAATCTTGGATCACATCCTTCCTATTTAATCTCTCCCCTTCCCCGCACCAAACCATCTCTAATCCCCCGCTTCCAGCAACCATCTCCGACCTCGTCTATCATGCATGGCCACCTTCCGACTGCCGCCCGCCGTACCGAAGTGCAAAGACCCCGACATCGCTGCACAGGAGGACAATGCCCTGCGTATTTGGGCTTTCTCCCCGTGTAGAACAAATAGGAAGCTGGCGTGTGCCTTCCTCGACGCTTGGTATGGTGACCACAAGTACCAGATGTATGACATGTATGACAACCCGGACGGGACGCTGAAGTTCAAGTTCGTCAACTTCAGGGATGCCCATCTCCTCTACGGCCAGGCCTTCCACTGTGGCTACGAGATGGTGGTGTTCACCGGCTCCAACATTTTCACCAACTACTGGAACCGGTTCCCAAACAACGACAACTTCATCCACAATGTTCTTCCTAAGCTGCCGATGGCTCAGGAGGTGCCGCCTCGTTTTTCGGTGGTGCCGCCGATGGCTTAGGAGGTGTGGCCGCCTTCTCTGGAGGTGCCGATGAGTTAGGATCCGGCTCTGTCGCTGGAGCTGTCGTTGGTGCCGATATCACGAGCTATCGCTAGCGGCGCGAACTAGGTGCAAGGAGGCGCCGGACCTACATTAGTTCAGCAGCGAGTCCTATATGAATTTAATGGTTGTATGAAGTTTCTTCTGGTACTACTCGTCAAAAAAAAGTTTCTTTTGGTACTACTCACTATACCCTGTAGTACTAGTAGTAGTACTACGAATGACGATCTATTGAATATCCTCCCCCCGGATGTTTGTGAAGGAAGTGAAAATTTCGAAACCGGGAAATTTTGAATTGCTACTCTATTGTAAGGACCAAAATGGTTCCCACCAACGCAGCTGACGAACATGCCAGACAAATACACGGAGCCACCGACAAAGAAATGGAGCCACCAATGGCAAGTTGTCGGTCGACGCGTGTGCGCAGCGCCATTTTGTGGACGAGGGAGAGACCAGCCGACCGGGGTGTGGGGGTGGTGATGGGGGCGTGAAGGAGAGAGAAAACACACTTTGTTTTGCATGCATATATATTGTGGTCCTGAAATTTACTCTACTAACTGTACCCTATACCTCGTGTCAGGAACCCATCCCAGCTTTGCTCTGACATCGCACCGCCTTCAAATCCTCCTCTTCGCAGCTCTCTCGCTGCCTCCTCTATTCTCATAGTCTCTTCTCGCCCATTATTTTTTAACAGAAAAAAGGAAATAAATTCTTCTTACTTGCTTTTCAGAAAATAAATTTCTATCACTTGGAAAATTGAAATTAAATATTTTTTGTTTTTAATATCTTCAATTGTTCTCAAAAGATGGCCAAATTTGTTAGCATGTAAATTCTTGGATATTGGATCATGAGCATAAAGTCTAATGTAGAGATATGGCCTTGACCTTGTGGTCGTTCGCCTTGAAATCCAAGATTGTTTCAAACTCGCTGACAACTATGCTAAAATTCGTTGAAATTTCACCACTTACTTTTATGTTAGCATTTTACATGGTTGTTGGGAGTGCATTCCACATCAAGGACCTAAAAAAGGGAAAATTACATCGAGGTCCACACATTTAGCACAAAGGACCCTAAAATTGAGCAAAGACAACAGTCGGGTTCGGCTCCTTCTCGAGAGAGTAGATGATCGAGCCACACTCTTCATACTACTTCATCTTTGATTGTTTTCAAAAGATGGCCAAATTTTTCGGCATGTAAATGCTTGGATATGGGATCATGAGCATAAAGTATGATGTAGAGATATGGCCTTGACCTTGTGGTCGTTTGCCTTGAAATCCAAGATTTTTTTATACTCGTTGACAACTATGCTTAAATTCGTTGAAATTTACCACTTACTTTTAGGTTAGCATTTTACACGGTCGGTCGGAGTACATTCTACATGAAGGACCTAAAAAAGGAAAAATTACATTGAGGTCCACACATTTAGCACAAAGGACCCTAAAATTGAGCAAAGAAAAAGTCAGGTTCGGCTCCTTCTCGAGAGAGTAGTTGATTGAGCCACACTCTTCATACTACTTCATCTTCGATTGTTTTCAAAATATGGACAAATTTTTCGACTTGCAAATTCTTGGATATGGGATCATCAACATAAAGTCTGATGTAGAGATATGGCCTTGACCTTGTGGCCGTTCGCCTTGAAATCCAAGATTTTTTCATACTCATTGACAACTATGCTTAAATTCGTTGAAATTCACCACTTACTTTTAGGTTAGCATTTTCACGGTCAGTGGGAGTACATTCTACATCAAGGACCTAAAAAAGGAAAATTATATCGAGGTCCACACATTTAGCACAAATGACCCTAAAATTGAGGAAAGAAAACAGTCGGGTTCGGCTCCTTCTCGAGAGAGTAGCTGATCGAGCAACACTCTTCATACTACTTTATCTTCGATTGTTTTCAAAATATGGCCAAATTTGTCGGCATGCAAATTCTTGGATATGGGATCATCATCATAAAGTTTGATGTAGAGATATGTCCTTGACCTTTTGGTCGTTCGACTTGAAATCCAAGATTTTTTCATACTCGTTGACAACTATGCTTAAATTTGTTGAAATTCACCACTTACTTTTAGGTTAGCATTTTACACGATCAGGGGGAGTACATTCTACATCAAGGACCTAAAAAAAGGGAAAATTACATCAAGGTCCACACATTTAGCACAAATGACCCTAAAATTGAGAAAAGAAAATAGTCAGGTTTAGCTCCTTCTCGAGAGAGTAGCTGATCGAGCCACACTCTTCATACTACTTCATCTTCGATTGTTTTCAAAATATGGCCAAATTTGTCGGCATGTAAATTCTTGGATATGGGATCATCAAGATAAAGTCTGATGTAGACATATGGCCTTGACCTTTTGGTCGTTCGGCTTAAATCCAAGGATGTTCATACTCATTGACAACTATAAGCTGAAATTCGTTTAAATTTCACCACTTACTTTTAGGTTAGAATTTTACACGGTCGGTGGGAGTACATTTTACAGTAGGGACCTAAAAAGGGGAAATTTTACATCGAGGTCCATACATTTAGCACAAAGAATCCTAAAAATAAGCAAGCAAAATAGTCGGGTTCGGCTCCTTCTCGAGAGAGTAGCTGATCGAGCCACATTCTTCATACTACTTCATCTTCAATTGTTATCAAAATATGGCAAAATTTGTCGGCATGCAAATTCTTGGATATGGGATCATCATAAAGTATGGTGTAGATATGGCCTTTACCTTGGTCATTCATCTTGAAATACAAGAATGGTTCATACTCATTGACAACTAAGCTTAAATTCATTTAAATTTCACCTCTTACCTTTAGGAGGTTAGAACATTACACGATCGATCGGAGTACATTTTACATCAATGACCTCAAAAAAGCAAAAATTACATCGAGGTCCATATACATTTAGCATAAAGGACCCTAAAAGAAAAAAATCTGGTTTGGCTCATTCTCGAGAGATCAGCTGATCTGAGCCAAACTCTTAATACTACTTCCTCTTCGATTGTTTTCAAAACATGGCTAAATCTGTTGCCATGCAAATTCTCTAACATGGGATCATCAGCACAAAGTATAATGTTGATATGGCCTTGACCTTGGTCATTCCGCTTGAAATCCAAGAATGCTCATACTGATTGACAAGTAAGCTTAAAATCATCTAAATTTCACCACTTACACTTTTAGACCTAACAAAAGGGGGAAATTACATCGAGGTCCATACATTTAGCACAAAGGACACTAAAATTAAGCAAGGAAAACAGTCGGGTTCAGCTCCTTCTCTAGAGAGTAGCTGATCGGGCCATACTCTTCATACTACTTCATCTTCGATTGTTTTCAAAATATGGCCAAATTTGTCGGCATGCAAATTCTTGGATATGGGATCATCAGCATAAAGTATGATGTAGATATGGCCTTGACCTTGGTCGTTTGTCTTGAAATACAAGAATGGTTAATAAGCATTGACAACTAGGCTCAAATTCATTTAAATTTCACCACTTACTTTTAGGTTAGAACTTTACACGGTCGATTGGAGTACATTTTACATCAGGGACCTCAAAAAAGTAAAAATTACATCGAGGTCCATATACATTTAGCATAAAGGACCCTAAAAGAAAAAATCTGGTTCGGCTCATTCTCGAGAGATCACCTGATCTGAGCCAAACTCTTAATACTACTTCCTCCTTGATTGTTTTCAAAACATGGCAAGATCTGTTGCCATGCAAGTTCTCTAACATGGGATCATCAACATAAAGTATGATGTTGATATGGCCTTACCTTTGTCGTTCGGCTTGAAATCCAAGAATGTTCATACCCGTTGAAAACTAAGCTTAAATTCGTTTAAATTTCTCCATTTACTTTTAGATTAACATTTTACACGGTCAGTGGGAGTACATTTTAGATCAAAGATTTAAAAAGGGAAAATTATTACATCGAGGTCCATACATTTAGCACAAAGGATCCTAAAAGGAAAACTTTATAGTTTGGCTCCTTCTCGAGACATCAGCCGTAGGCCAATACACAATGTTGATATGGTCATGACCTTGGTTGTTCGGGTCAAAACAAGGAATATTCGTACACCATAGATCAATACACATTGTGAAGAAGCCAGAGCATTTTTTTGTATTCAAAGGTATCAAAATACATGTTTCTCATTTTTTTCTTAGCATTGTATATAGTGTACGAGTAACTTTGAATATTGACCATTGGATCAAGACTCAAATCCCAACATTGTGAGACGTTGGATCTCCATTTCCATTTTAGCATCGAGAAGATACTATTGATAGTCTTTCTTTTCTTATCTTACCACTATTATATATAGTGTGCAGACAAAAGTATGAAAATTAATTTATGCAAATTTGTTAAAATTATATGTCTGTATTTTTTTAATAAATATATGCATGTATTTGAACTATTAATGACTGACAAAATGTTTTTATTGTCTAGTGTCTAAAAAATTAAACATAGTTGAAAACTGGGGTGTAAGTGTGAGATGTTTTCTTTTCTACTTTGCTTTGGATCACTTTTGTCCATCAGATGAATATTGGGTGGTAGATACAGGGGGCATGCTGATCCGAGTCCCCCTAGCAGTGGGCACGTGGACTAGTAGTTGAACAATTTCAGAAAACACTTAAAATCCAAAATATAAACATTAACAACAAAGACAGTTTACAGCCAAAATACACCCTTCCTAGTGCCAAAAGAGACCCTGCCTCCGACTACTACTACATTAACTAGTAAACGAGTGGTACTTTTCTACAACTAAATTAACTAGTAATACATCATTACCATCGCATTACGATCAATTAGCCGAAGATTAAGATCAATTCATCCTGTCGATGCAAACGCTGAAAGACAACACCTTGATCGTCCCGTACTATCCATCAGCCGTGGTAATGTACCGCGGCGGCACCATGAGGAACGTCAGATCTTCGGGGCCAACAGTGCCGGGCGATGCGCAGCTTGTCGACTCAATGACCCCATTAAGGGTGTCCATCGAGAAGTCCGCCGGCGACTGCGGGCCAGTCGCGCACAGCTTCATCCTGTACCGTGGCCACAGGCACGAGGCCGCCCTGACGCACACCGAGGAAACAGCGGCGACCTGGCTGTAGCATCCCATCTGTCTAACATATGTAATGCTACTTTGTCTAGTAATATAATGGCTACTTCCTACATATAATTGTTGCATCATAATTATATCATGCTCATGTCATCATGCCACCTTGCATTTGAGCATCATATAAAACCCTTTTCAATTGGTTCTTCTCTCATATGCATTAGGAATTGTATTTTGGCTCTTGATATATTGTATTTGGTTCTTGATAAATGCTTGATGCCCAAGTTGAGTTGGGGGCATATCTTTTATTCAACTCCATCACCTTTCTTTGTCACCACCTTATAATTCCACCATCCTAATTATCCATGAGCTTTACTTTTCCTTTGGCATTTAAATCTAGCTCATGTGGGTTGGGATGGATCCTTTTTACCACTCCACATGCTTCCATGCAAGCATCATGTTGTTTTCACATTTTTGATATGTGGAGCCACCTTTGCATGCCTTGTGAGTGGTACCCCTTTTCAAGCTTCCATATGGGATCATTATGAATGCATGCTCATGTTGGAATATTTTTGGGACTATTAAACATCTAGTGGAACATACACACTAGCAAGTCCAAAATATATTCAAATATGATCATCTCCATCTACTCCACATGGAACCTTCTTTTTAATTCTTTTAGCTTGGCCTTACTCCATTTTTGGAATGCATATGTATAAATGCCATGATCATTTACTTTGTTTTCACAAGATTAAAACATGGCATTTAATATATTTGCATGGGCCATGCAACAACCACCACCATCTTGTCTTCCTTGGTTTTTCTTGGTTTTTGAGTGGATCATCTCTTTGAGCTCCCTCTTAAACCCTTCTCATCTTGATCTCCTTTTCTTGCCATGTGCATCAAGCCTCACCTCACCACCATCTCCTCCATCTCTTGCATGATCTTGTTGGCTCATCACCAAAACTCTAAACCCCTTGGTTGGTCTTGCCTTGGACATGCTAAAACCCTAAACACCATCACCACCCCTTGCCTTGACCATGAGGAAACCCTAACCTACCACCTTACCCTACCTAAACCCTCTTCTCTTTTTCTCTCTACCTAGCCGAGCCTCCTCTCACCACTTTTCCCTCACCATGTCGAGCCCCTCGCCCTCTCTCTGCTAAGAGGGACCCACCCCCATGCTAGCTACCCTCTCTAGTCTAACACCACCACCTCTCTAACCTAACCCTAACCCGAGCTACCCCCCAACCTAGCTAACTCTCTCGGCCCCTCTCTCTCCCTCTCGTTTCCTCTCTTCCTCCATGCCAAGGAGGCCCCACCAAGCCAGCCACCACCTCCCTGTCCTCTCTTTGGCCCACCTGCAGTTGTAGCCCTCTGCCTGCCTGGCCTTGCATGCCGAGCACGTGAGGAAGGAGAGGAGAAAAGGTGACCGAGGCCACCTTTTTCTCCCGACCCTTCCCCGACGCCATCTACCTCTCCCTCTCTGCTATTTACTCCCTCCCATCTCTCTCTCGTGCCCAGATCCACCCCTGGCCGCTGCGCCGATCCCTTCCTCCCCCTGCGTCTCTCCTCCAACTCCGGCCACCACCTCGGCATCCACCTCCCCTCTATGATACTGTCGGCGGACGTGGCGTTTGGTCATCGAGGAAGGACTAGTGGAGCACCCGTGCGTCGCCCGTACCCAGCAGCGAGGAGGAGGAGGCCCAGTACACGCCGAACACCGACGAGGCCGACCGAAACCCTAGCCGCGGGAGCGTCTGCATCGCCGTCGGTCCACCGCTTCCCAGCCCGATCCGCTGCCACCAGCAGCCCCGCGGTGAGCCCACGATCCTCCCTGACACCCTCTCCTCGTCTTGCTCTTCCTGGACGCACGAATCCACCCGTCGAACGCTCTCAGTGCACCGTCGTTCGCGTGTGTTCCCCCGTCGATGCACCGCAGTAGATCCATCTCGTCGCTCGTTGGTTAACCAGCACCAATCCCCGTCTAGCCCAGTGGTCGCCACTGCCGTGCGAGTGAGAGGATGCGAGTTCGAGCCCCGCTGCGCCGCGCCGCGCGTCTGTCAGTTTCGACAGACAACGCGAGAAGAGAAACAGTAGGCCGTGCGCTCTTTGCAGATAGCCCCTGTCTTTTTGTTTTCCTCAACCCGCGCTACCAACCGGACCCACCTGTCAGCCGCGATGGCAATCTTACGAAAAGGCACCCGGTCTTTCTGTTTCTCAACCCGCAGTCCTCACTGTGCCGCGTGGCAGCCTTCGGCTCACCCGCTGGCAGCTGGGCCCGCGAAGCCTCAAGCCCCACCTGTCTGCCTCGTGGGCTAGATAAGCTCGCGGTGCAAAAAGGTTTTCCGACGCGCCGTCTCGCCCAGTAAGCACTGGCCCCACCTGTCAGCGACTGGGGCTAGCTGCTTCTGTGTACAAAAAGTTTCTGTGTAATTCTGTTTTAATAAAACAATTTCTGAAAATGTTTAAATACAAATTTAAATCTGTTTTTAATAACTTTTGAATTCTAATTCCAAATAATACAAATAATATATGTTTTTGAATCAGAAAAATGTGAGGAATTCAAATATACTATTCAAAATATTATTTGACCACTTTAAATTTTCGAGATGATTAAAATTATAATAAAATGCCCTTTTCTTAATAAATTAATAACTTTAACTCTACAACTCCAAATTCGACAAATAATATGTTTAAATCGATCAGCGCGACAAGCCCGTTCTAACTATGCACTCTATGTTCTAAATTGCAGCATGCATCATATAAATATAAGTATAGAGCAACTTATATGAGAGCAAACCGGACTAAAAACTTAATAAAATGCTTTATTCATGTACCCCACACCTCACCCATGCCATGCTACTTTATTGCCACGTAAATTGTGCATCATTCATCATGGCATGTTTGTTTGCTTGTCGCATTTTAATTCATATGCTTGTGCACTTTATTTATGTTGGCCCTTGTTTGTTTGGTTCTTCTTCGAATAGACGCTGAGCAGGGGATATATCAGGAATCCTAGGAGCACTACCCAGATCCGACTCTCGCTTCAACTGAGCTGCCAGGCAAGCACTACCACATGCTTGCATACATATAGTACCTATTGCCTCTATCTTATTCTTGCATCATTGAGTCGCGATTGCATTAAATGGAATCCCAAGTATTGCATAGCCTTTACTTTTAAACCCCACCGAGCCTATTCCTCAATCCCATGAGCCATTACTACAGGAGTTCTTTGAGCCATGCGAGTCGTAGAAAAGCATGTGTAGGGTATGTGAGTGTCTGATGGATAACGAGGTACCTAAACAACTTAACCTGAGTAGTAATGGGATAACTAATAAAAGAGGCACCGGTGGGTAATATCTGCTATTTGGTTTTCCTGCTCACTTGTGTCCCGTAGGACCCCGAGTACTTGATTCCTGTTCCTTGACTATTCGCACTATCCACATCCGGGAGGCCTTATGGACCCCCCTGAGCCAGAGCTTGATTCATTCTTATTTCTTGGGGCCACAAAGTAGTTTGAGGCTTTATTACTATCCTGTACTTATGCCATGCTTTTATGTTTTATATAAGATTGTGCATGGAGCACCTGTACTGTTTTGGATGCAGAGTGTTTTCGCAGTATCGACAAGCCCAGTCACACTTTCGGGTTCCCAGTCGTTTACCGCCATTGACGCAAACCTTGGGTCCATCTCGGAGCCGGCCAACTTCGTTGCGGGTAGCTTAATGGGGTGGCCCCCTGAAATATCTTTGAATCCTGTGATCGCTTTGTCGTGAATGCCTCATTGGGTTTTGAGTTGGTTTTTCCGAGGTTGATCGAGTGTGTGTTGCTATTTGTGCACCCCTACAGGGTAAATCTTTCTGAAAGCCGTGTCCGCGGTTATGGACGACTTGGAGCACAGTTTCTCGATCATAGACAAGTATAACTAAAGTACCGCTTTTAATTTGTCTAAGTACCGGACTAGTAATAGTGCAATACTCATGGAATGGTTAATAAAACTGCCAACGGATGGGTTGTTCGTCCGCTTTCTCGTTGGTAAGCGAGAAAGAGGATGGATCTGTTAATTATACTATCATAACTGTTGTTACTAATTAACGGACATCCTTCTATCATTGGTTAGGCGGATGGTTAGCGAGTATCTATAGACTTGTTAGTTATTATCTTTTGCTGCAATTGCGTCACCCCAGGTATATGTCCCCTTTAGAGGCATAAAGACTTGCTGAGTACCCCTAGGGTCTCACACGATAAATTGTTTGATTCAGATGAACACGTGTATTCGCAAGATGGATACTGGGTGGAGGAGACGGATGAGGTTGGCAATGATCACACGGTGTAGAGATTCCGGGAACGGGGATCCGTGAGATCTGTGGGCGGGATGGGTTTATTTATGTGGGATCTTATGCCGATTTGCTTCTTATCCGTACTCGGATCTTGTTTTCCGCTTCCGCCTGATACTCTGATGTTTGATGTATGAGGAGCTATCCAAAAATATTATCTCGATCTAGGATATTTGGATCTTGCCATATGGCGTTGCAATATTTCTATTTCTTTTAGATGGAATGGCTCTATGAACAGTTGTATGGTGGCTTGCATACATACTCACTTGTGTATGTAGTTGATCCCTTCGCCTGCCGATTACACCGCTCGTTCTTGTCCCGATGTTCTGGAAGTGATTAGGACGGCCGAAAGGTCTACCTGTGAGTGGCCCCTGGGCCCCACCGTACTATTTTAACCACTTTCGTTCACCCAGGCATGTAACTAAGAGCGTAATTCACCGAGGTAGTTACACTGGCCGAGCTCGCCGATGATGAGGCTGAACACGGTAGCGTCATCACCGTAGACGATGACCATAGATGGTGGAAAGGACGGTAACGACATCGTTACTATACACTCAATGGGCTGGCCGTACGATAGCCTATGCACTTGTACCTTGTGGACGCTGTTGAGGTGCAAAAGGAGCTCGACCGGCGAGGCGGTGAATATGCAGCCGCACGGGCTGTATGGGCACGCGGCCTTGTGGTTGTCGAGCTCGTGGTAGGCGACCATGGTGAGGCAGCCATCGTGGGGGCATAGAATAGTTATCGACGCTAGCTCGTCTTTGTCCATCACCGGCTAGCTCTTGGTGGAATCCATCGACGCGCCCAGCGTTGGAGTGGTTCTCTGGAAGCTCGTCTCGCCGATGTAGTGCCTATAGTCCTGAATTTTTATGCAGCATTGAGTTTTATTCGAACGAAGGCTGCAGAAATTTGACAGGTGAGAGTAAATTAGGCACTTAATACCCTGTACAGTACTGTACCAGACAAACAATCCTACCAGCGTGACTGGTAAGAAGGCCTACGCCTTTTTTTTGGAAATGGAAAAGGTCTACATCAACAGAGAGACGGATAAACCCGGGGCCTGGCGCAAAGTGTACAGTGCTAGGGGGGATAGAACGAGGACTGCATGCATGTCTTCAACACCATCTGCCTGCTTGTCTCTTCTGGATTTTCTTTCTCGGCATGGTAGACTCGTTTCTCTTCTCCATTTCTTTCTTGTGGTTAAAGCTTGTCCAGATACAGATACAGAGTACTAGTAGTAGTATGTAGTACATTTGAACTAGTACTCTAGTAATACAGAGTATATGTCTTTTTATACTCGAGTTGTACTACTAGTACTCCAATAGTAATACAGTATATATGTCTTCTTTTTACTATACTACTACTACTAGTACTCCAGTAGGTAGGCATCTGCGGGCGGTGGGTGGCGGGCGGCGGTGGCTATTTGCGGTGGCTATTTGTGGGAGTAGTACTCGAGTACGCCTGCTCACTAATTGATGAAGAAAGACTTCAGTAGTGTACTGTAGTCCTGTACTGCTTAGATGCATCTGTCATCATACCACGGTTTCTAGGGAGACGCCAGAGACACAGGTGCTCAAATGCACGTCCCAAGTGGGCCCCGATGCCTAGCGATTGGATAAAGCCTTGCTGCCTGACCACACAGCCAAGGCAATTCATTTCGCTACGCCCTACTATAGTAGTATACTATTTCTCGGTGTGTTTTGAAATTAACTTCTTGCTAAGAATATAAATGCCTAGAAATTTGACCGTGTTTTGAAAATAATCAAAAGATTGTGACTCACCGTGTTTTCAAATTTTGCCCGTGTTTCGAAATTAACTTCACACCTTGGCAAAATCTGTTCAGTGGACCCACCACCAGGCAGTCAATGTATGGAGACGAGTGAGGGTTTGGAAAGATTCAACTTCTTGCTAAGAATATGCATGCCTAGAAATTTGACCGTATTTTGAAAACAAACAAAGAGACTATAACTCTCCGTGTTTTGAAATTTTGGCTGTTTTTCGAAATTAACTTCACACCTTGCAATAATATTTTTAGCGGACCCACTAGGCAGTCAATGTATCGAGAACAAGTGAGAGTTGTTTGGCAAGATTCAACTTCTTGCTAACAATATGCATGCCTGGAAAGTTTGACCATGTTTTGAAAACAATCTAAGAGACTGTGACTCACCTTGTTTTGAAAGTTTGGCTATGTTTTGAAACTAACTTCACACCTTGTGATAATATGTTCAGTGGACCTACCAGGCAGTCAATGTATTGAGAACGAGTGAGAGTTTGGAATGATTCAACTTATTGCTAAGAATATGCATGCCTAGATATTTGACCGTGTTTTGAAAACAATCAAAGTGGCTATGGCTCACCGTGTTTTGAAATTTTGCGTGTGTTTCAAAATTAACTTCACACCTTGCGAAAATCTGTTCACTGGACCCACCAAGGAGTCAATGTATCAAGAACGAGTGAGAGTTTGGAATGATTCAGCTTATTGCTAAGAATATGCATGCCTAGAAATTTGACTTTGTTTTGAAAACAATCAAAGTGGTTATGGCTCACCGTGTTTTGAAATTTTGTGTGCGTTTAGAAATTAACTTCACACCTTGCGAAAATCTGTTCACTGGACCCACCAGGCAGTCAATGTATCGAGAATGAGTGAGAGTTTGGAATGATTCAACTTATTTCTAAGAATATGCATGCCTAGAAATTTGACCGTGTTTTGAAAACAATAAAAGAGGCTATGACTCACCGTGCTTTGAAATTTTGGATGTGTTTCGAAATTAACTTCATACCTTGCAAAAATCTGTCCAGTGGACCCACTAGGCAGTCAATGTATCAAGAACGAGTGAGAGTTTTGCAAGATTCAACTTCTTGCTAAGAATATGCATGCCTAGAAATTTGACCCTGTTTTGAAAACAAACAAAGAGACCACGACTCTCCTTGTTTTAAAATTTTGGCGGTGTTTCAAAATTAACTTCACCCCTTGCGATAATCTTTTCAGTGGACCCACCAGGCAGTCAATGTATTGAGACTGATTAAGAGTTGTTTGGCAAGATTCAACTTCTTGCTAAGAATATGAATGCCTCGAAAGATTGATCGTGTTTTGAAAACAATCAAAGAGACTATGACTCACCGTTTTTTGAAAGTTTGGTTGTGTTTCGAAATTAACTTCACACCTTGCGATAATCTGCTCAGTGGAACTACTAGGTAGTCAATGTATCGAGAATGAGTGAGAGTTTGGAACGATTCAACTTATTTATAAGAATATGCATGCCTAGAAATTTGACTGTGTTTTGAAAACAATCAAAGTGGCTATGGCTCACTGCGTTTTGAAATTTTGTGTGTGTTTCGAAATTAACTTCACACCTTGCAAAAATCTGTTCACTGGACCCACCAGGCTATCAATGTATCAAGAACGAGTGAGAGTTTGGAATGATTAAACTTATTGCTAAGAATATGCATGCCTAGAAATTTGACCGTGTTTTCAAAACAATCAAAGAGGCTATGACTCACCGTGTTTCGAAATTTTGGCTGTGTTTTGAAATTAACTTCACACCTTGCGAAACTCTATTTAGTGGACCCACCAGGCAGTCAATGTATCAAGAACAAGTGAGAGTTTGGCAAGATTCAACTTCTTGCTAAGAATATGCATGCCTCGAAATTTGACCGTGTTTTGAAAACAATTCTTGAGAGCAAAACTGATTCATAAACAACCTCACAAATTTCAAATTATAAAAAGCAACACAAAGAGCCTCACAATTTTCAAAATATAAAATGGAAGAGAGAGGAGAGAGGAAAATCAATTTTCTATTTCTTGTGGGCAATCCACAAGCTTGAGGTGCACCTTAATGCTGATGTAGTCGTAGGTGCCTCGCCGGTGAGAATCGATGGGACCGAGGCTAGCTAGGGCTATGATTCTAATGTTTGCGTGTCTGCTGGATTCTTCTGGCGTATATAGATCGATGTTTCGTGCTTGCTTGATTTTGCAGGCGACGCAACCTTTTTGACGTACCATGGTGACGGCCAGGGGATAGGGGAGAGCACATGGCACGTTGGGTGCACTTGAGTTTTCAAATCAATGTGACATTAAATAATTTCAAATCAATGCCTCAGAAATGCCGTGCAAGGAGATGATTTACGTGGACTGTACAGAGGTTATTTTTATCCATGTACTTTGATATACTACTAATCCGTATTTCACTTATAGTGAATGATATTGGTAATTAGTAAAGAATACATGCGGGTTCCCATGCTTCTTCCTTTCAGTATTAATTACCTGAATTCACGTGAGTAATTAACGTGGTTTTTTTGTATTGGCACCCTTCTTTCCTCGAATGCATGCAGAAATTAAGGGGAGGAAGTAATTTCACCTTCCTCGGTAATACAAGAGGTTTTATTGCGTCGAAGTGGAAGATGAAATGACAAACGGAGTACTTATGCTAGTACTAGATCGCAAACACCGTTCCAATTTGCACTTGATAATACTAGTATTCAATCTCCGAACATTATTATAGAAAGGAAGTAGAGGTGAAAATTAAACAAAATTAATCCTAAGACTTCTTCATCTTCTTAGACCTGGATCCTTCCGCTGTCACCTTATTGTTGGCGTCGTCCTTCCGCTTCCCGTGGCATCCCCCAGCTCTCGTCGTCTTCTTCTTCTTCAAGCCTCCTGCCTGCTTCTCCTTGCTCTTCTCATTGCAGATGAAGGCGGGACCGAGTGCACTCTTCTTGGAGACGAAGTCGAGAAATGGCCAGAAATCTTTCGACCCCTGATCCTCCTGCTCGTGCTCCCTCTTCTTCTTGCCGATGGAGGATGGATCCAGAGATCTCTTCTTGAAGACGACGTCTCCTTCATAGATGAAAGACCAAGGATCATCCTCCTCCTCCTCTTTGCTCTCTGCCGGTGGCATCCCCTCCATCAGATGACGGTTAACACGGTCCTCGTCGAAAAAATCACCTTCTAGTGTGTCGGAATAGTACGGCCCGTCAATGGACACCCCGTTATCACCATGGTAGGGACTGATATCCCCATTCGCCCGTGCGTTGGACTTGTCGATGGAGGTGCATTGATCGGAGCAGCTGCGCAGCATTTTTGTGTTTGTGGTGGCTTTGCTAGCCTAAAGGGACAGGGAGAGACAGAGAGAGTTCTTCGCTGTGTGCGTCGTGCCTGGATGGGAGAGGTGGTGGTTGTTGATGGCCCCTTAAAAAGGCTTGCTCGGGACATCCAGGAGTTGCCACGTGTCGTAGGAGCAGCCTGGAAGTTCCCTTCCATCGTTTTTTATACTCCCTTAAATCGTTATTTTTTACAAAAGTTCCCTTCCATCGTTGAAACATGATCGAACGGTTGGTACTCCTTCACCCTGAGAGCATTAGCAGCAAGGATATTGCAAGTACCACCACATGTTGGGGAGGTTTTTGCACATAACAACAACCATAGACCTTTTTTGTGCAAAATACAGACATTTTTTGTAATCGTTGTACATAATACATAATGAGTCATTGAATGTTTCTTATTTTTTTGGGAAACATTTCATAGTTAATTATATAATATAGTACTAAAATATAATTTTTATCTAAATTAATAATAGGTAAATCTCAAAAAATAATTATAATTTTGAGCCACATCCATAAAGTATCTGGTGTACTTTTGGTTCTTGTAAGTTGTATCATTTAGAAATCAACCTATTAGTAGGTACACAATTCCCGACATGCTCTAGAGAAATGATATATAGATTCTATAATGATGGAAAGTGTGTTTTGAGGTTTATGCATAGCGTTCATTGTGCTAAAGGCTATATCAATAGAATCTTCTAAATGTTACAATGGAAGGAAAATCCATCGGTAAGCAATGTTGGGATTTCCAATCTTCATCCAAGGGTTAAAGTTCAAAATTATTCGTACACTATATACGGGGTATGATATGATAATTAAATGTATAACATGTCATTAGAATCTTTGTGGTTTTTGCATAGCGTTCATTGTGCTAAGGACTATCAATAGAATCTTCTACATGCTAGAATGGAAAAAAAGATCCAAGAGTTAACATTGTTGGGATTTGCCAATCTTGATTAATTTTCATTGTTCAAAGTTACTCGTACATTATATAGTGGCAAGATTTGCAAGAAATCACACGCTACTTCCTACTAGTAAAAGGCACGTGCAACACTCATATATACTGTATGAAATGTAACTTAATGAACATTAAGTTGTTATTAACCAAAATAAACAAAATAATATTTTAGTCAAAATTACGGAGAACCATGATGCTATGCTTGCAAAATTATCTAACCAAGCTGTTAGTTTGAGAAATGATTTGCATGCCCTTTGATGGCTCAATGCACGACGCCTAGAAAAGTGCTGGTGCGGTGTTGATGTAGAGCTTGTTGGGAACCCCAAGAGGAAGGTATGATGAGCACAACAACAAGTTTCTCTCAGTTATGAAACCAAGGTTTAATCGAACCAGTAGGAGCAAGGAAACACCCCAAAGGTGTTACTAGCTGAGTTTTGGCAGGGTGCACTACCGGTGCTAGTAGCAACGTGGAGACCTGCACAACACAACCACAGAACTTTGTCCCCAACTTGCGATGAGGTTGTCAATCTCACCGTGTTTTGTGGAAAACAAAGGATTAAACGTATCGAATGGAAAGAAGTAAAGGTTTGCAGAAAGTAAACACAAAGAAGTAAACAGTTTGTAGATTGTATGTAAAGAAAAGGACCGGGATCCATAGTTCACTAGAGGTGGCTCTACTTAAGATAGATAACATGCTGGGTGAACAAATTACAGCGGGGCAATTGACAAACATCGAGAAAGCAATACATGCATATACTAATCATCTTGACTCCTTTGAGACTTGATTGGGTATTACAACATTATACATAGACTGCCATCCAACTGCATCTATGACTAATAATCCACCTTCAGGTTATCATCCGAACCCCCTCCAGTATTAAGTTGCAAGCAACAGATTATTGATTTACGAACTGCGTGTAAAGTAAACAATACGATTGTTCTATGAACAAAGGATTGTTGTTTTCTCCCTAGTAGCAACAGAACATCTAGTACCTTAGAGATTTCTGTCACTTCCCTAGATTACCAGAGGCATGAACCCACTATCGAGCATAAATACTAACTCTTGGAGTTGCTAGAATCTACTTGGCCAAGATAGCTACTAACAACGGAAAGCATGCAAGATCACAAATAACAAAGACATGATAGAATCAATAATGAATCTGAAAGAGCATCTCAATATCCATCAGATCCCCGCAAACCCAACATGCATAATTAAAAATATATTATCTTGATCATGAACGGAGCTCACAAGATCTAAACATGAAAGCACAAAGGAGGAGAACCAGCCATCCAGCTACTACATGGATCCGTAGTCCAAGGATGAACTACTCACGCATCACACCGGAGGCTTGCATGGTGATGAAGAAGGCCTCCAGGGTGAATTCCCCTCCCCGGCAGGGTGCCGGGAAGAGCTTCAGATCCGTCCCGATCTAGGGATGGAGATGACGGCGGCTACAGACTCTTTCGTGGATTTTTTATTGGGCACTTAGGGTTTTCATCCCGAGGGTAATATATAGGCGGAAGGAGAGGCCGAGGGAGTGCCGGGAGCGGCCACACCACCCCCTGGCACGGGCCAGGCCTGGCCGCGCGGCCAGGTGGTGTGGTGGCCCCTGGCCCCTCTCCGTCTCGTATTCTGGCACTTGATGACATCCGGAAAAATAGGCACTTTGGCTTTTGTCCCATCCAATTCTGAGAATATTCATGTTCTGACTTTCCTGGAACCAAAAACAACAGAAAACAGGCAGCTGGCACTGTGGCTCTTGTTAATAGGTTAGTCCAAGAAATCATATGAAAAGTACTCCAAAGTTGGAACAAAACACAAGAAAGTGGATAAAACCAAGCATGGAACATCAAAAATTATAGATACATTTGCAATGTATCAACATCCCCAAGCTTAACTCCTGCTCGTCCTCGAGTAGGTAAGTGATAAAAAGAAAGAATAATTTTTGAGGTGACATGCACCATCAAAGACTTGATCAAAGTATTTGTAAAATATTCAAAGCTAGGATCATAGTACTTCAATCATAACATGAAAGACAAAGTTCTAGCAATAAGCAAAGAAACTATGATGCAACATGAAAAGGCATAAACAAAAGATTCATGAATAACAATGCTTTGCAAGACGTTTGTTTGTTTCACATAAAGAAAACATAGCATAATAGTATTCAGCTTGTCCCTCAATAGAGTATCAAATATAAATGCATAGGACACCTTCAAAGTTCATAAGAGTGACTAGATACAATAGTTTAAAACAAGAAATAACAAGTTATACATCAATCAATTAGTCTTGGGACAATGCACATAGAACTAAGAATGGCCACTATGCTCTCAAAGTAGGTGCATAAAGATAGGAGGTGGAGACTCAATATAATGGTGGAAGAAAGGCCTTTGTAAAAGGAAGTAGGGATTCAAGTCTTATAAAGAGCTTCCAAAAATTATGGTACTTATCGCTTTCAGCTCTCATTGCCCCTATCATAAGCATCTTTAAGGTGATTAAGGTTAAAGTGACACAACTAAGAGGTTATGCTTGACAAGTTATAAACCGAAATCTCATGCCCCTTACTTACGAAGACCGATCCTCATGCTACTCAACTTCAGTCACGAGTAAGATCTTGTCATTGTAAGTACATGTGTATCATTAAGAACCGCCAACGGGGTACCCCTTGCACTTGATACGGGAGCTTTCCCATAATCAAAATGACAAGGCAAGCAGACAATGAGCATCTCAGCGATCTTTTTATTTGCTATTTGCATAGGTTTTTATTGAGGATGCTTCATAGAGTGCTCATTATGGTGATGCTACAAGTTTCCACCATGATTAGGAATGGTTTAGGCTAGCGGCCCAGGCGTTTCTCTAACACACATACAAACTCCATGATCTTACAAGTTCCACTTTTATTTCACACCGCCGGGATCCGTAAGCAAAAGAACATGATATCAATGGGGTACAAAGTACAAGTGCAATGTTGAAAGCGTTCCCCATGAAACATGGTTCTGCTAATTTCAACTTATAAAGCGCAAGCATATACGCAACAAAGAAGGACCCAATGGTTCAAGTTTATTAGATGCAAAAAGTAAAGTGTGCCATCAAGTTCGTGAGAGCTTTAATCACTAGTTTTCTCATAACAAGTTTAATTTGGAAGGTAAACAAAAGCATGAATATACTTGGAATAGCATAAGCTAGTAGGTAGGTATGGTGGAATCTTTGGAATAACTTAGTTTAGGGAGTTGGATGCATGAGTGGAACTCATACTTGGTGGTGGAGGCTAGCAAAAGACTGGGAGCGACAAACTAAGAGAGCAATAATGGTCATAATCATGCAGAGCGATAAAACATCATTGATTAAAGCATAAAGTGATACTAAAAGTTGAAAACTAAAGGATCATAAAGGCTATGGTGACTTGAGATAGTGATAACATGGTGTGAGCATGCGCCAAGTCAACCCAAATAAAGGATCAAAGGAGAATACCACTATACTATGCTTTAATATGCTAAAACAACGCATGATTCATCCAAAGAACATTAAGCAATCTCAATTGTTTATAACAAGTCATGCTACAGCAAAGAATACTAAGGATAAAGACAAAACAATACCAAGCATGGCATGACAGAGCATAGGCTACAGTAAAAAACGAGCTCTTTTTACCACATAAGCATGAACTTTCCTACTCTTTTTCAAACCAAACTAAACTATTTGCAAACCAATATATGAAAGAGGGGGCCAAGACAATTTATTCAGAAAACTAAGCAAACCAAAGAAAATGAAAAACTAAAACGAAAACGTAAAAGAAGATGCTCCAAGAACAACACAACTGTGCATGAAACAATAAAAATGAAGCGTTTGGAAGAAACCTGGGATTTTTATTGATGAAGAAGGGGATGCCTTGGGCATCCCCAAGCTTTGACGCTTGTACTTCTTGGATATTTCTTGGGGTGACATGCGTGGCATCCCCAAGCTTGAGCTTTAGTCCATCCTTCATCTCATTACTCATTCCTTCCATACACCTGAAATTTTTCCCTCATACAAAACTTCACACAATCTTTATTAGCAACATTAATGCACTCAAGATAAATAAGTCTTAAGGTTCAGTTCTAACACCAAATAAACTTCCATTAGGACACTAGATACTATAGAACTTCCCTCAAAAAGCTCAAATCCCCAAAAGAACTCAAAAAGGAACCAACAAGAAGCAAATGCAGAAAATGGCAGAAATCTGTCAAAACAGACCAGCAGGTAAAGACGAATTTTTTCGAAGACCTTCTGTTGCTAAAATCAAAAAGTGTTGAACTAATGAAAGTTATATAACAACCTGGGTCTGAAGCACAAAAATTCACGCCTCAAAAAGACGTTCAGAGATTTTACATGAATTTTTATGGTGAAGCACAGAAATCTGTTTCGGGACAGCAACTTTCCCAATCATTAATTCACTCTCATTAGAGGTTACTCTTGGCACAAAAAGCAAATAGAAAGGATAAGGAGAGGTTATTACAGAGGTAATAACTTCCAAGACTCATCTAAAACTTTTGGCTTATCTCCCAATAAGTACTTTTCTTTAACGCCTTTAAGTTAGGCATAAGAAGCAAGAAAAAGCATCAAGTGTTCTCAAATGAAGAAACATTAAGACCAAATTTTGTTTTCATAGGAGAAGCAAAAGAAATATTTTCTCTCTTTTTAGGGAAGTGTTCTATACCTTTCTTGAGTGGGAGTTGATATTTAATGGTGCCTTATTTCATATCAATGATGACACCAACAGTTCTAAGAAAAGGTCTTCCCAAAATAATAGGACAAGAAGCATTGTATTCAACATCCAAAACATAGAAATCAATGGTGACATAGGAATTGTTAACCATAATAAGAACATCATTAAGACTCCCCATGAGTTTATTTTTAGCATTATCATCAAGTGGGACATTCAAATAACAATCTTCAAGAGGAGGCAAATCAAGCATATCATAAATCCTTCTAGGCATAATAGAAACACTACTATCAAGATCACATAAAGCTTTGAAATCAAAGTCATTCACTTTCATATTAATGATGGGTTCCCAACCATCTTCTTGTTTAATAGGAATAGAAGCTTTATGTTTCATCTTTTCTTCTTTAATATTTATGAGAGCATCAATAATGTGTTTTGTAAAGGCCATGTTCATAGCACTAGCATTAGGACTTTTAGCAAGCTTTTGTAGGAACTTAATAACCTCAGAGATGTTGCAACCATCAAGATCAAAATCAACTTTATCATCTAAAGTAGTAGAACTATTACTAGCCTCAACACTAGTGGTGGTGATAGTAGAAACACTAATGTTTCTAGCAATTTCATCTTCTCTTTCCCACTTAGCATGTAATTCAGCTAATAGTCTAACATTTTCATCAATTCTTACTTGTATAGCATTAGTAGCTGCAAAGGGATTATCATTAGTTTTAGGTTTAGCAGCCATTTTATTCAAAGTAGTTTGAGCTTCAGCTAAAGATGCTATATTTCTTTTAGCATTAGAGAGTTTTTCCTCAATAGTTTTATTGGAGGCAGTTTGTTTACTAATAAACTCTTTAAGCATAACTTCAAGTTTAGAGGGAGCACTCTTATTATTGTTGTAAGAATTTCCATAAGCATTACCATTGTTGGGAGGATATGGCTTATAATTGTTGTTACCAAAATTGTTCCTATAAGCATTATTACCATAAGCATTGTTGCCAAAATTGTTATTTCTTATGAAGTTCACATCAAATTGCTCTTCTTGAGCAACCAAAGAGGCTAAAGGAACATTATTTGGATCAATATGGGCTTTCCCATTAACAAGCATAGCCATAATAATATCAATCTTATCACTCAAGGAGGAGGTTTCCTCAACAGAATTTACCTTCGTACCTTGTGGAGCTCTCTCAGTATGCCATTCAGAATAATTAACCATCATATTGTCCAGAATTTTTGTTGCAGCACCCAAAGTGATGGTCATAAAGGTACCTCCAGCAGCAGAATCCAATAGGTTCCTTGAAGAATAGTTCAATCCTGTATAAAAAGTTTCGATGATCATCCAAGCAGTCAGTCCATGAGTGGGACAATTCTTTACCAAAGATTTCATTCTTTCCCAAGCTTGAGCAACATGCTCATTATCAAGTTGTTTAAACTTCATTATTTCACTTCTCATGGATATAATCTTAGCAGGAGGATAGTATTTTCCAATGAAAGCATCTTTGCATTTAGTCCAAGAATCAATAATATTCCTAGTTAAGGAATTCAACCATTCTTTAGCTTTTCCTCTCAAAGAGAAAGGAAACAATTTCAGCTTAATAATATCACCATCTATATCCCTATGCTTTTGCATCTCACAAAGTTCAACAATGTTATTTAGATGGGAAGCAGCATCTTCATTACCAATACCAGAAAATTGTTCTCTCATAACAAGATTGAGCATAGCAGGTTTTATCTCAAAGAAAGTATTTTCAGCCACAGGTGGAGCAATAGGTGTGCTCATAAAATCATTGTTGTTGGTGCTAGTGAAGTCACACAACTTAGTGTTTTCAAGAGTAGTCATTTTTTTGGTTTTTCAAATAAGAAAGCAAACTAGTAAAACTATTTTTGTGTTTTTTGATAAAGAAAGCAAACTTGTAGAACTAATTTTTTGTGTTTTTGATAACAAAACAAGCAAACAAAACAAAAAAAAACTAAGCAAAACAAAAATAACAAAGTAAAGAGATTGGTTATGAGGGACTCCCCTTGTGAAGATGTCCTTGACTCCCCGGCAATAGCGCCAGAAAATTGCTTGATGGCTCAATGCACGGCACCCAGAAAAGTGCTGGTGCAGTGTTGATGTAGAGCTCGTTGGGAACCCCAAGAGGAAGGTATGATGAGCACAACAGCAAGTTTCCCTCAGTTATGAAACCAAGGTTTAATCGAACCAGTAGGAGCAAGGAAACACCCCAAAGGTGTTACTAGCTGAGTTTTGGCAGGGCGCACTACCGGTGCTAGTAGCAACGTGGAGACCTGCACAACACAACCACAGAACTTTGTCCCCAACTTGCGATGAGGTTGTCAATCTCACCGTGTTTTGCAGAAAACAAAGGATTACATGTATCAAATGGAAAGAAGTAAAAGTTTTCAGAAAGTAAACATAAAGAAGTAAATAGTTTGTAGATTGTATGTAAAGAAAATGACCGGGATCCATAGTTCACTAGAGGTGGCTCTACTTAAGATAGATAACATGCTGGGTGAACAAATTACAGCGGGGCAATTGACAAACATCGAGAAAGCAATACATGCATATACTAATCATCTTGACTCCTTTGAGACTTTATTGGGCATTACAACATTATACATAGACCGCCATCCAACTGCATCTATTACTAATAATCCACCTTCAGGTTATCATCCGAACCCCCTCCAGTATTAAGTTGCAAGCAACATACTATTGCTTTACGAACTACGTGTAAAGTAAACAATACGATTGTTCTATGAACAAAGGATTGTTGTTTTCTCCCTAGTAGCAACGGAACATCTAGTACCTTAGAGATTTCTGTCACTTCCCCAGATTACCAGAGGCATGAACCCACTATCGAGCATAAATACTAACTCTTGGAGTTGCTAGCATCAACTTGGCCAATATAGCTACTAACAACGGAAAGCATGCAAGATCACAAATAACAAAGACATGATAGAATCAATAATGAATCTGAAAGAGCATCTCAATATCCATCAGATCCCCGCAAACCCAACATGCATAATTACAAATAGATGATCTTGATCATGAACGGAGCTCACAAGATCTAAACATGAAAGCACAAAGGAGGAGAACCAGCCATCTAGCTACTACATGGATCCGTAGTCCAAGGATGAACTACTCACGCATCACACTGGAGGCTTGCAGGGTGATGAAGAAGGCCTCCAGGGTGAATTCCCCTCTCCGGCAGGGTGCCGGGAAGAGCTTCAGATCCCTCCCGATCTAGGGATGGAGATGACGGCGGCTACAGACTCTTTCGTGGATTTTTCATCGGCCACTTAGGGTTTTCGTCCTGAGGGCAATATATAGGCAGAAGGAGAGGCCGAGGGGGTGCCGAGAGCAGCCACACCACCCCCTGGCACGGGTCAGGCCTGGCCGCGCGGCCAGGTGGTGTGGTGGCCCCCTGGACCCTCTCCGTCTCGTATTCTGGAACTTGATGACATCCCAAAAAATAAGCACTTTGGCTTTTGTCCCGTCCAATTCCAAGAATATTCATTTTCTGACTTTCCTGGAACCAAAGACAGCAGAAAACAAGCAACTAGCACTGTGGCTCTTGTTAATAGGTTAGTCCAAGAAATCATATGAAAAGTACTCCAAAGTTGGAACAAAACACAAGAAAGTGGATAAAACCAAGCATGGAACATAAAAAATTATAGATACATTTGCAATGTATCACCCTTCAAGAAAGAACAAGGATCATTGAGGCACAACTAGGTAAGATAATCGAGAGTCAAAATCTCATTTTAGCTAAATTTGCAGGTAAAGCTGAGCCCAATCATGTTGAAGAACTCAAAATGATGAGGATCCAAAGGGAGGAGCCTAAAGAACTTGATTATAGTAATGCCCCTTCACCAAGCTACACCATCGAAGATCTCGTAAAGAGGATCAACATTAAAATTCCGGTAAGTGAAGGTAATGATGAAGCCATGTATCAAAACTTTGTTGATCAAGTAGCAATTAAGGTACGCGAGCTTGAAGAGGAATACAAGAAAATCACTAAAAAGATACCTGTTAAACTAGATGACATATTTGAGCCTACTATTAAGATAAAGATTGGAACCAATGAGATAGCTGCACTTTGTGATCTAGGTGCAAGCGTCTCAACAATTCCAAAGAGTCTTTTTAACAAGTTAAATCTTGGCTCCTTTGAAATTATTGAATTAAAATTGCATCTAGAGGATTCTACCCACAAACAAGATGTAGGGATTAAGGAGAACACTTTAGTTTATATCAAAGGCTGTCCTGCTCTCATTGATTTTCGTTATAGTTGACATGCCTGAAGACACTGTTGCTCCTATAATACTAGGTCGTCCTTTCTTGAGAAGTATAAAGGCTTTAATTAACCTTCATGAAGGGAACGTGAAGTTGCAATTGCCTTCGCGAGATCCTTTTGTTATCCACTTCCCCAGGAAGAAGAAAGTCAAACATGACAAGAAGGAGGCCATCACTTTGAAGGCCAATTACTTTGGAGTGGGTGTTCCACTCATCTGGCCCAAGTGAGTATCATCAAGGTCAAGCTATTGACCATAAAAGAGTGCTCCATGGGAGGCAACCCATGTTAAATTAAGTTTTGAGTTAATTTTTTAGTTTTAGTTTTTTTTGTTTAATAAAGATTGCTAGAAAACTCCATTTGAGGAGAAGAAATTCGATAGTACTTGAAATTCTGCATTATTCATGCTATTGTTGGTCGACAATATTTACTGTCAATTTTCTGTCAGAAACAAGGTATATCACTAAGTTACGGGAAATAAATAGTTTATGAAGAAACATAATTTTTTTATGCACACAGAGAGTTTAACGACCAACTATACGGCGGGAATAAAAATTCCGGCCGTATAGTTCCGGTCGTATAGTTCCAACTATACGACCAACTATACAGCAAGGAGAGGATAGTATTTCTTTCCGTATGATGAATAACAACTACACTTTAACATTAGATGAATGGTGTGCATGCTTTAATTTTCCAAACAATTATATTCATGCTTTACATGCATCCTTTAATGGCTTATCTCCTTCCCCCGATCAATATTATAATGGAAAGAGCTTCACTAGTAGAGTGAACAAGGCGAAGAATATTCAACATCCTGCAATTCGCTATTTGTTCTATGGTATTTCTAACACCTTGTAGGCACGTAATAAGTTCACGAGACTCAACGAGGAGGACATCCTAGTCCTCGCAAAGGCTGCTTACATCAACTGCAACCTATCACTCAACTTGGGCGCCATCCTTGTGCGCTACCTGGAGAACCAAGCCTCCCAAAGCCAAGGGCCAATCACAGGAGGAGGCATCATCACCGTGCTTGCCACTGCCCTAGACATCGATCTAGGTGAGTTGCAACCCGTACTAGGTGAGACACATGTTGGTTTCTCCACCTTGAGGGCATGTGGAATGCTGACTAGCAGAGGTGGTGTTTATTACCTGCATATTGTTGGAGTTGGGCGTATCTACCCTGATCCTATGCCTAATGGTCTTTTATCTATCAAGGGAGGACGTTTTCTATGGATTCGGAGGTTGAGCAGCACCAACCCGAGGAAGAGATTCCTGAAGAGGATGAGGACCAAGAGGAGGAGAAAGAAGTTCCTTATCAAGAGGAGAAGACACAAACCCTATTCGTCACATACCAAGATTTCCAAGGACTTGGAGGGACTGTGGAGAGTATGCACAACCTCTCTTTGAACCTCTGAGAAGCAACAAGTAACCTCTCAACTCAATTTGTGAACCGGAGTACCGACTTTTTCCCGCCACCACAATGATTTGAAGGGCTTGCAAAAGCCTAAGCTTGGGGAAGTTTCCTCATGTATCTTTATTTGGCATTCATTTTCTTTTATTTATTTCGATGTTGTGTTTTTATTTGAGTTTATAAGCACTCGTGTTGGTTTCCCCAACACTTTATCTTTTAGTTCTTTCTATTTTGCTTTCGAAATTTTCTATCTGAGATTTGCCACCAATATTCTATTCTTTAAAGTTCCTCTATTAAAAATCACAAAAAGATTTCTCCATTTTTCCTTATTTTCCCTCTTTCTTTTCTTTCCGCCTCGAGGTCTTCATATATTTGCAGGAGAGTGATCGACTTCGAGTTTCCAAGAAACAAATAAAAAAGGAAGAGAGAAGTCGAACCAAACATGAGAGGTATGCCTTACGACTCCCTACTTTTGAAGTTTGAGAAACCCATGCTAGTTAGTAGTAAATGTTGAGATATTATATTGGTGGAGTGAGTCTTTGTATCATTGTAAGATTGTTGTTTGCATGGGTATTTTATTGGGCTCATTTTGTTCCAGCTCTCTTAATTGACCAAGTCTTGCTTAAAAATTGCTAAACAATTGTAATAAGAAAAAGTCTCCCAATTAAAGGCTTGGGTGTTGTAGTGCTTAGTCTTGAAGGTTTATTTCTAGAGACACTCGACACTACTGAACATGTTGATTGACTTGATAACTCGCTTAGAAAGGATTTATTCAATTGAATTAAAGTTTAGCAGTTTTTGTGAGCATGCCAAAGTTTGACTTGTTAATCATAAGAATGATATAGCTTTACGTGTGTCAAACTTCATGGGATGCCAACAACTCCGTTGGCCTATGAACGATCTTCATGGAGGAAACTCCTAGATTTCGGCTATGAGTTGATTAAACACTTGTAGCAGCAATGCTATAGTGGGTAAGATTCTTGGCACTCTCGGGTAGCTGTAATCATGATGGAATCACTCCTCTGGCTATTATGAGTAATCATTATGCAAAAGGAGTAAAAATCTTAGTGATTCCACGAGTGTCCATCACAGCCTGATAAACTAATAAAAATCTTTGGCATGCTCTCAATTACTTAAAAACTGAAATTCTTGAAGGACAATGAATAGAAAAGTAGTGCTTGCAAAGTCTTGATTCATTGATGTAGGAGAATTGAGATACTATAGTATATATGCTTTTCATGACAACTCTCACACTCTTAATTTACATGATTATACTTTACTATTCAAAGGCAAGCCTATGAGTTGATTACTTGACATGGAATAAAGTTTACTCATTTGGATCATCCATGTTTACAATAATTTTTCTATGCTATAAGGATGCATGAATCCCAGATGATATGCTTTCCATTAATCTATCTATGCTGAAGTTTTTCAGATTTATGAAGTGGAGGAAACATGAGACTATTAATCATGAGTAAGATCACCATCTCGTTATTTCTGTTTAAATGCTGAGTTCCTTTTTGATTTTGGTTTTCTTGCTCAGGACGATCAAGTTTAAGATTGGGGAGGTTGATGGCTCTGAAATATAGCCATCTACGTCCACATTTAAAATGGATATTAATCATATTTTTGAGGAAATATCTCTCTAAACCCTGCCACTAATGCTAATATTCAGAGGGGTATGCAATCCTTTCTTCTTGTAGTTTTCCTGTGCAGATAATGTCGTTTAAAGGAGAGACTACATTAAAGTCAAGGATACGAGATTTCAACCAACCAGAAGAAACCAGGAGCCGAACAACAGAGGCAGATGCCGTAATGACCAACTATATGGCCGGAGCAAAAATCTAACCGTATATCTCCAGTCATATAGTTGGTGCCGCCACCGTTAGGTCAAGCAGAACAACTTTCCTGAAGGGACCCCTATATAAAGAAGCCTCGGGTGACGAGAAAACAAGCCCCGAAGAAGCTAGACCTTGCAAAAAAGTCTTTTCCACAGATCTCCAGCCGCCTCTAGATCTCCAAAGCCTTCTCCATCTCCATAGCCATATTCCACCACTCGTAATAGTAGATCTCTTCTCCGATTGGCGACATTGTAAGACTATTGCTATCAATCTTATGATTTTCACTATAATGTTTGTGATTGTTGATCTCATCTCTATGTGTGAGTAATTCTCCTTGGGCTAAGGGCTTCGACCTAGCCATGTAGCAATTATGCATGTTATTTATCATAGATGGGATCGTGTATTCGTTTGTATGACATGATAAATATTGTATCCTCTCTTGCCTTAATCCAAGGACTTGTCAGGTACCCAAGACCCCGAGGGTTGAGCCAGGTAAAGGGAGTATGAGTGATGACTGATCTGCAGGTTGGGAACCCTAGTGACAGAAGGGGTAATACGGCTGTATGTGAGGAATTTGCTTGGGATTAACGGTGACATCACTATGCATATCATTAGTTCTCTTTCTTCTATGGATGAGACTAGTAGGCTATTGCTATAAGCGGTTGTGGAGGCAATAGCAATTATGGATGCACTGCCCACATATAATTTATCTTGCTCTAACAAGTACACACATACTTTATTTCTATCTTTTATTTCCATCAGATGTTTTTGCACAACTACAGGTGAAACCGAACGCCCTAGGCCCTCTCTCTCCATAATCGACAACAACAAAAATACGCAAGCTACTGGTCTAGTAAAAACACAAAAGGAATTCTAAAACTCCCGAAGGTCCATTAAAGTAACTTCACTAAGCATTCGCTTCCCATGGATTCGATAACCTAGGTCTACTAGGGAAAAATAGCTATACTACATCTGTAATCCGGATCGAAGGTATCAATCTCCATAGAGGAGGTCGGCAATTTTGACTAAGGGAAAACCCTAGAGAGTTGTACGAGTAGTAGAGAAGCTAGTCCTCTTCTTCCCCAAGAATAGAGCAAGGAGCCCTTGTAATCCACCATTCACAAGAGAGAAATACAAACATCTGTGTGTGGAATCACCACACTATCCCTCCCTGGATACCTCTAGTGCTTATTGGCCCCATCTTTAGCCTATACATGGCATCTGCTGTGCCACCACCATGACAGTTGGCGCCCACCGTGGGGCTAGCTGCGCTAGAAGGAGTGA
The DNA here is from genome assembly GCA_916181665.1 of Avena sativa. Taxonomy (NCBI): domain Eukaryota; kingdom Viridiplantae; phylum Streptophyta; class Magnoliopsida; order Poales; family Poaceae; genus Avena; species Avena sativa. The sequence goes on along the minus strand of OV702286.1, from coordinate 431,542,153 downwards.
AGATCCGGTGGGAAACATCATATCCACCAGCGAAAGCATCGTCTCCAAGCTCGTTCAGCACTTTGGAGCGCTGGACTACATTAGCGACAATGTTGGTAGCTTCGGCAGGTGCCCTCCACCACGTAATGGCCTCTTCATCAACCTTGGTGCCCACAAGATCTATGTTGGCGTCTGATACATTGCAAATGTATCTATAATTTTTGATGTTCCATGCTTGGTTTTATCTACTTTCTTATGTTTTGTCCACACTTTGGAGTACTTTTCATATGATTTCTTGGACTAACCTATTAACAAGAGCCATAGTGTCATCTGCCTGTTTTCTACTATTTTTGGTTCCAGGAAGTCAAAAAATGAATATTCTCAGAATTGGACGGGACAAAAGCCAAAGTTATTATTTTCCTGGAAGTCTCACGGAGCCAGAAGGAGAGTCGGAGAGGGGCCACAGGGTGGCCACACCACCCCTAGGCGCAGGTCCCCCTGGTCGCGCCACCAGGTGGTGTGGGCCCCCTGGCCACCCACCGACCTTGCCTCTTCGCCTATAAGAAGCCTCCCGATGCATAAACTCTAGATCATCAAGCCTCTAGCCACGAAAAGTTCCGCAGCGCCGCCGCCACCGAAGGGGAGATTCGGGGGACAGAAAGTCTCTGTTCCGGCACTCTGCCGGGATGGGGAAGTGTCCCCGGAGCCATCTCCATCGATCTCCATCACCATCTCCATCACCGTTGTTGATTCCCATGATGAGGAGGGAGTAGTTCTTCCACGAGGCTAAGGGTTCTACCGATAGCTATGTGTTCATCTCTCTCTCTATGCATGAACTTATCGATATCATGAGCTTGTAATCTATAGATCTACCTTGATACTCAAGTGCTTTAATAGATCTCTGCTGTCCCCATGTGTGTGAAGTTGACAATGTGCACACCATGGTGGCACTTAGGCTAGAGATTACAAATACTTGTTATGAGTTATATTTGGAGTTGGATATATTTATGAAATTGTGGTGTTTGTTGGACCTATCTAGTGCTCGAGGTGACAGTGTGGGGTTTTCTAGATGGGAAAGGCTTACTTTGAGGTGTGCTGTTATAGCCCTACCGTTGATTAGAGTGTCCAACCAGAGAGTAGTTTAGCATAGTATCATGAAGATGATATATTTATATGAGAGTGTTCACTAGTGAAAGTATGATACCTAGGCCTTGTTTCTAAGCATTGAAACACCGTTTGCAATTAGATCTGTTACATGTTTGCTTGCTTCTATCTTTATTTTAGTTTTACTTTAGTATTTTCCACGCCATCAAGCTATTTTCTATCACCGCTACCACTTATAATTCTCCATACCACTTGTATTTCACTATCTCTTCGCCGAACTAGTGCACCTATACACCTGACAAGTGTATTGGGTGTGTTGGGGACACAAGAGACTTCTTGTATCTTGATTGCAGGGTTGCTTGAGAGGGGATAGCTTTGACCACTTCCTCCCTGAGTTCGATAAACCTTGGGTGATCCACTTAAGGGAAAACTTGTTGTTGTTCTACAAACCTCTGCACCTGAGGCCCAACAACTGTCTACAAGAATAGAAGTGCGTAGACATCAAGCTATTTTCTGGCGCCGTTGCTGGGGAGGTAAGGTAAAAGGTATTCATACCGGAGGATTAAAGAAGAAGAACCTCCTAGGGCAAACGCCTATTTTCTGGCGCGGTTGCCGGGGAGGTAAGGTAAAAGGTACTCACATCCTCCGGTGTGAGTGCTCGAAGTTATTTCCTTTAGATTCTGCAATTATATCTTTTTGTTTCTTGTTTTTATTTTCACTAGTTAGGCTTAATGGAAAACAACAACAAAATTAGAGAGCTTTATAGTATTTATCTTGAGTTAGGACATGAAGTGTTTGAAGAGAAAATTAAAAAACCTATGGAACTTTATTTGCATGCTAATAGCAATGTTGTTAGTATGAATTATTTGGACACCATTATTGCTAATGCTATGGAAAAGTCTAAGCTTGGGGAAGCTAGTTTTTATGAAAATGATCTTTTTAGTCCCCCATATTTAGAGGAGATTTTTTTTGATGATACCAAACCTCCAATATATGATGATTACAATGATGAATATGATATTTTCAGTCCATCTACTATTGAGGAGGAAATTAATTATGATTACAATATGCCTCCTATATTTGATGATTATGGTCATGAGAATAATAATGATAGCTATTTTGTTGAATTTGCTCCCACTACAATTAATAAGAATGACTATGCTTATGTGGAGAGTAATAATCATTTTACGCATGTGGCTAATGATAAGAATGTTTTATGAGATAGTTATATTGTTAATTTTATTCATGTTGCTACTGAAAGTTATTATTAGAGAGGAAAACATGGTTTTATGTATCTCACCAATATTAAGTTTCCCCTCTTTATGTTGAAAGTCTTGAAGTTGCACTTGTTTTTTGCTTTACTATGCTTGTTGCTTTGTGCTTTCATGACTTGTTTCATTACAAGATTCCTATGTATAGGAAGTGGGTTAGACTTAAATGTGCTTTGAATTTGCTTCTTGATGCTGTCTTTTACTTCAATTCATATTTCTTATGTGAGCATCTTCTCAAACTATCGTGCCTAACTTAAAGGCGTTAAAGAAAAGTACTTATTGGGAGATAACCCAAAAGTTTTAGATGAGTCTTGGAAGTTATTACTTCAGTAATAACTGCTCCTTATCCTTTTTATTTGCTTTTTGTGCCAAGAGTAACCTCTAATGAAAGAGAAGTAATGATTGGGAAAGTTGCTGTCGCGAAACAGATTTCTGTGCTTCACCGTAAAAATTCGTGTAAAATCTCTGAACGTCTTTTTGAGGCGTGAATTTTTGTGCTTCTGACCCAGGTTCTTATCTAACTTTCTCTAGTTCAACACTTTTTGATTTGAGCAACATAAGGTCTTCAAAAAAATTCGTCTTTACATGCTTGTCTGTTTTGACAGATTCCTGCCATTATTTGCATTTGCTTCTTGTTGGTTCCTTTTTGAGTTTTTTTGGGGAATTGAGCTTTTTGAGGGAAGTGCTACATTAGCTAGTGTTTTAGTGGAAGTTTTATTGGTCTTGTAACTGAACCTAAAGACTTATTATCTTGAGTGCACTAATGTTGCTAATAAAGATTGTGTGAAGTTTTGTATGAAGGAAAATTTTCAGGTGTATGGAAGGAATGAGTAATGAGATGAAGGATGGACTAAAGCTCAAGCTTGGGGATGCCATGCGCGTCATCCCAAGAAATGTCCAATAAGTACAAGCGTCAAAGCTTAGGGATGCCCAAGGCATCCCCATCTTCATCAGTAAAAATCGCAGGTTTCTTCCAAACGCTTCATTTTTATTGTTTCATGCACAGTTGTGTTCTTGGAGCATCTTCTTTTTTTTGTTTTAGTTTTGGTTTTTCGTCTGCTTAGTTTGCTGAATAAATTGGTTGGACCCCCTCTTTCGTGCATTGGTTTTCAAATAGTTTGGTTTGGTTTGGAAAAAGAGTAGGAAAGTTCATGCTTAAGTGGTAAAGAGAGATTGTTTTTGACTGTGGCCTATGCTTTGTCATGCCATGCCTAATATTGTTTTGGCTTTATGCTTAGTATTCTTTGTTGTAGCATGACTTGTTATAAACAATTGAGATTGCTTAATGTGACTTGGATGAATCATGCGTTGTTTTAGCATATTAAAGCATAGTATGGTGGTATTCTCCTTTGATGCTTTATTTGGGTTGACTTGGCGCATGCTCACACCATGTTATGACTATCCCAAGTCACCAGAGCCTTTATGATCCTTTAGTTTTCAACTTCTTGTATCACTTTATGCTTTGATCAATGATGTTTTGTCGCTCTGCGTGATTATGGCCATTATTGCTCTCTTAGTTTGTCGCTCCCAGTCTTTTGCTAGGCTCCGCAACCAAGTATGAGTTCCACTCATGCATCCAACTCCCTAAACCAAGTTATTCCAAAGAGTCCACCATACCTACCTACTAGCTTATTCTATTCCAAGTATATCCATGCTTTTGTTTACCTTCCAAATTAAACTTGTTATGAGAAAACTAGTGATTAAAGCTCTCACGAACTTGATGGCACACTTTACTTTTCTTGCCCTTAATAAACTTGAACCATTGTGTTGTCTATGTTGTATATGCTTGCACTTATTTGTTGGGAATTAGCAGAACCATGCTGTCATGGGGAACGCTTTCAACATTGCATGGGTACTTTGTACCTAGTTGATACCATGCTCTTTTGTCTATGGATGTCGTCGGTGTGAAATGAAAGGGGAGCTTGTAAGTCCATGGAGTTATGTATATGTGTTAGAGAAACGCCCGTGCCGCTGGTCTAATCCATGCTGACATGGTGGAAACCTGCAGCGTAACCATAATGAGCTATCTATGAAGCATTCTTCTGATAAAAAAAGAGTCCTATATTGAGAAAAAAGAGAAAAAGAAAAAAAAGATTATGAAAAGAGGAAAGAGATAAAAGGCACCATATTCCCATGGTAAATAAGAAGATTGCTGAGATGCTTGTTGTCTGCTTGGCTTGTCATTTTGATATGGGGATTCTTCCGTATCATCGGGCAAGGGGTACCCCGTTGGTGGTTCTTTATGATACACATGTACTTACGATGACAAGAACTTACCAGTGACTAAACTTGAGTAGCATGAGGAGCGGCCCTCGTATTCAAGGGACATGAGATTTCTAAATTATACTTCGTCAAGCATATACTCCATAGTTTGTTCACTTTAACCTTAATCACTTCAAGATGCTTAGGATAGGGTCAATGAGAGCTGAAAGCTATAAGTACCATAATTTTTGGAAGCTCTTTACGAAACTTGAATCTCTGCTTCCTTCTATGAAGGCCTTTCTTTTCCCTTTATGTTGAGTATCCAGCTTCTACCTTTATGCACCTACTTTGAGAGCATAGTGGCCATTCTTAGTTCTATGTGCATTGTCCCAAGGCTAGTTGATTGATGCATAACTTGATATTGCTTGTTTTAAACTATTTGTATCTAGTCACTCTTATGAACTTTGAAGGTGTCCTATGCATTTATATTTGCTACTCTATGAGGGACAAGCTAAATACTATTATGCTATGTTTTCTTTATGTGAAACAAACAAACGTCTTGCAAAGCATTGTTATTCATGAATCTTTTGTTTGTGCCTTTTCATGTTGCAACAAAGTTGCTATGTCTTATTGCTAGAACTTTGTCTTTCATGTTTTGATTGAAGTACTATAATCCTAGCTATCAATGTTTTACAAATACTTTGATCAAGTTTATGATGGTGCATGTCACCTCAAAAATTATTCTTTCTTTTTATCACTTACCTACTCAAGGACGAGCAGGAGTTAAGCTTGGGGATGTTGATACATTGCAAATGTATCTATAATTTTTGATGTTCCATGCTTGGTTTTATCTACTTTCTTATGTTTTGTCCACACTTTGGAGTATTTTTCATATGATTTCTTGGACTAACCTATTAACAAGAGCCACAGTGCCAACTGCCTGTTTTCTGCTGGTTTTGGTTCCAGGAAGTCAGAAAATGAATATTCTCGGAATTGGACGGGACAAAAGCCAAAGTTATTATTTTCCCGGAAGACTCACGGAGCCAGAAGGAGAGTCGGAGAGGGGCCACATGGTGGTCACACCACCCCTAGGCGTGGGTCCCCTTGGCCGCGCCACCAGGTGGTGTGGGCCCCCTGGCCACCCACCGACCTTGCCTCTTCGCCTATAAGAAGCCTCCCGATGCATAAAGCCTAGATCGTCAAGCCTCCAGCCACGAATAGTTCCACAGCGCCGCCGCCACTGAAGGGGAGATTCAGGGGACAGAAAGTCTCTATTCCGGCACCCTGCTGGGACGGTGAAGTGCCCCCGGAGCCATCTCCATCGATCTCCATCACCATCTCCATCATCGTTGCTGATTCCCATGATGAGGAGGGAGTAGTTCTTCCTCGAGGCTAAGGGTTCTACTGATAGATATGTGTTCATCTCTCTCTCTATGCATGATCTTATCGAGATCATGAGCTTGTAATCTATAGATCTACCTTGCTACTCAAGTGCTTTAATAGATCTCTGCTCTCCCCATGTGTGTGAAGTTGACAGTGTGCACACCATGGTGGCACTTAGGCTAGAGATTACAAATACTTGTTATGAGTTATATTTGGAGTTGGATATCTTTATGAAATTGTGGTGTTTGTTGGACCTATCTAGTGCTCTAGGTGACCATGTGGGGTTTGCTAGATGGGAAAGGCTTACTTTGAGGTGTGCTGTTATAGCCCTACCATTGATTAGAGTGTCCAACCGGAGAGTATTTCAGCGTAGTATCATGAAGATGATATATTTATATGAGAGTGTTCACTAGTGAAAGTATGATCCCTAGGCCTTGTTTCTAAGCATTGAAACACTGTTTGCAATTAGATCTGTTACATGTTTGCTTGCTTCTATCTCTATTTTAGTTTTACTTTAGTATTTTCCACGCCATCAAGCTATTTTCTATCACCGCTACCACTTATAATTATCCATACCACTTGTATTTCACTATCTCTTCGCCGAACTAGTGCACCTATACACCTGACAAGTCTATTGGGTGTGTTGGGGACATAAGAGACTTCTTGTATCTTGATTGCAGGGTTGCTTGAGAGGGGATAGCTTTGACCACTTCCTCCCTGAGTTCGATAAACCTTGGGTGATCCACTTAAGGGAAAACTTGCTGCTGTTCTAGAAACCTCTACACTTGGAGGCCCAACAACTGTCTACAAGAATAGAAGTGCGTAGACATCAGCGTCGACGAGTCCTGCGTTCACATGCAGCACGTCGTCGAGGGAGGCGAACCACCTATTAGCGCGGTGCATGGCTCGCGTATCACTCAACCTGCTAGCTGTGTTGAGCTCATGATGACAACGCCAGATGCAGGGGCAAGCAAGGATCTGGCACCAGATCTGGACGTTACGCTGAAGTAGGCAAGGTCAAGATTCCCTCCACTAGAGAGGCCAGAGAATGTGCTGCAACAGGCAATAGATAGCTTAACTACTCGCATAGCATCTGTAGTAGACCCAGCTTAGGCACAAGCTGAGTTAGAGGAGACCCGACAGAAAGTGGTAGCTGGGCAAAGAAAGTAGTTGAGTTACAGCAGTCACTAAACATCACCTTGCGTGAGTATGAAAAAGCAAAATGTTTAGATGGAGTAAAAATTAGAGGTAGAAACTTGATCACTGAGATAGACAAGGAGTAGGTGCCTAAGCCGGGGCAAACAACTACACTAGTGATAGCACGGCTTGAGAGGTACAGTACCCCAGCAGAGGCAGCAGTGTCCGAGTTAGAGGGTCTAACCAGAGAAGCCCGGGAGAGGCAACAGGAGAGAATAAACCACTTAGTGAGAGTGGCAAATAAGCAAAATGAGGAGATACTCAAAGCAAACCTGGCGATACTAGGTGGATCACACATAGTTCTTTCGGTGAGGGGTAACCCGACGAAGTCCGCTGGGGCTGCATCATCACCTCATGATGGCCCTAGAAGATAAGAAGTGGTAACCTCAGGGATAAAAGACAAACAAATGGTCCCCTATGACCTGGCAAGGGCAGGAAAAGGAAAAGCAGTGCAAGTTGATGAGGATCGCCACAGTGCTAGCCGGAGTGAAGCTGGCCGACGTAACCGCGACCAAGGCAATGCTGGTCAGGGGAACACTGCCAATGGCAATGTCGGACAATGTAACTTGGCGGGAGCAGGGCAAAACCCACCTCAGCAACAACAACAGCAATATGTACCTCGGCAGGACAGAAGTGCTAGCCCGGCAATGCAACAGCAATATGCTTGTCCGGGTCAAGATAGATACAATGATGGTTATTTGGCGATGGCTGATGCTGGGTTTTCAAGGCCAGAGCACCATGTGATTGGATCAAAAGTGGGAAACAGGAACTTGCAGCTAGATGATGCAAGGGTGAAATTGGACCGAATATATAGGTCAGAGATGATTGAGGTATAATGTCCTCCAGGTCCAGCGTGCTTTTGACCTCGGATCATGAGAGAACCACCTGTGGCGAACTTCTAGTTATCCAGAGGAACAAAGACATATGACGGCAGCACAAAGCTGGATGATTGGCTCATTGATTATGCAACTGCAGTGAACATTTCCACGGGCAGTTTGAGATGGGCTATGAGATATGTACCGCAGATGTTGGAGGGGCCAGCAAGGGTCTGGTTGAATAACTTGCTGCCAGGAAGCATTAACTGTTGGTCACATTTTGGAGGAGTTGTTCATCATCAACTTCTCAAGCACATACAAGAGGCCAAATAGGCCGCAGACTTGGCATTATGCAAGCAAAGACCGAATGACCGAACCAGGAGTTCTTGACTCGCTAGTGCAATGTGCGTAATTCCTTTGAAGGAGTAATTGAGTCACAAGCTATTGCGTGGTTTGCCCAAGGATGTAGATATGGGAGTATGTTGTGGCAGAGGTTGCAGAGAGATATGCCACTACCCTGGCTAATCCTATCCGGATTGCTGATTCATACACCTTGGGTGATCCAACCCAACCTCGGCTGATGTCGAGTGAGTCAAATGAAGAGTACTACAACAGAGATGGAACCAGGTCTTCCCGGAGGAATGATTTTCGAGGTAAAAGGAGAGATGCGCGGCCGAATTATGGTATAGTTTGCAGCCAGTTGTGATAGTAGGTCAAGATCATCCCAATGCTGGTGCTAGTCAGCGTCAGAAAATTGGAGGAAAACAATGGCAACAAAGAAATGATGGCAACAAAACTTGGACGCCAGAGCAGAAGAAACAGTGGCAGGAAAAGAAAGACAGACCGAGATACACGTAGGACTCCATGCTGGATCATGCGTGCAAGTTCCACATGCCAAATCCGAGTAACCGGCGAATCATACAACCCGGCAATGTGAATGGATGCGAAAACTAGAGCAAAGTGGCTCGGGGAATGCTCAGGAACCTCGTCACAATGCACCTCGGCATGATGGACCTCGACACGATGCACCTCAGCAGCAGCAACTTACTGGGGGGGAATGGACAACAACTGATGTTGCCACCTCATCCACCGAGGTAAGAGAACCATGAGAGGAGGGATGTAGTGCATCAGGCGAATAATCAGCAGCAGCAGGACCAAGGGTATCATGGCAATGACGAGAGAAATGAATATAGAGAGCATCACCAGAGTTACTACGTGTCCACCATAGAGGAAACTGACAAAAAGAGTTTGCAGCGCCAACATATGGAGGTGAATGCAGTTATGCCGACCGTGACAAGGTATATGCCTTGGGCAGAACAGGAAATCACTTGGAGCATCAAGGATCACCCTAGGCTCATGCGGAGTCCTGGATCATATGCACTGGTGTTGGATCCGACGGTCATTGGGCCAAATATAATTGTAATATTCTCCAAAGTGTTGATAGACAATGGCAGTAGCCTCAACATCATGTACAAGGACACAATGCACAAATTTGGAATATCGGAGAACATGCTCCAAGCGATGAGGACAACTTTCCATGGCATTGTGTCAGGTATCTCCTGTGAGCCCATTGGCAAGGTCCGGGTTGATGTGTTATTCAACACAAGGGATAATTGCCGGACTGAGAACTTGGAGTTTGAGGTTGTGAACTTGGAAAGTGCGTATCACGCGTTACTCGGCAGGCCTGCTCTCAACAAGTTTATGGCAAGTACTCACATCAGCTACTTGAAGATGAAATTTCCTGGGCCAAAATGGGGTGATCACCATAGCTAGGGACTTCAGGCGTTCCATTGAGTGTGCCTCAGCCAGATCTAACCTAGTCAAGTCACTTGTGATCTCTCAAGGGAAAAGGAAAATCTAGGAGGTGGCGGCATTGGCTCAATCCACGCAGTAGCATATGCTAGCTCTGACTAACCCGCATGGAAGTGTCTCATTTCAAGAGACAAAGGATACAAAGAAAGTTCCTGTTGATGATCAGTTCCCAGAGGGCACCATAACAATTGGTGCCACGTTAAGTGACAAATAGGAAAGCAAGCTCGTCCACTTCCTCCATGAGAATCGAGATATCTTTGCTTGGTCCATGCAGGATCTTCAAGGTGTACCGAGGGAGTTGGCCGAGCACTCTTTGCATGTGAGACCCGGAGCTAAGCCGGTGAAGCAACCTCTCCGCCGCTTCTCCGAAGGTAGGAGAAAGGTGGTTGGTGATGAGATAGATCAGCTCCTTGTAGCCGGGTTTATCATGAAAGTACTCTATCTAGATTGGCTCTCTAATCTGGTGCTTGTGGAAAAGAAAAAGGATGATCCAAATGTGGAAGTGGTATGGTGAATGTGTATCCATTACACGAACCTGAATAAGGTGTATCCAAAAGATCCATTTCCACTGCCAAGGATAGATCATGTCATAGATTTGACCGCTGGGTGTGAGTTGTTATCATTTGTAGATGCATACTCTGGTTTCCACCAGATACCCCTGAACCCAGATGATCAAATAAAAATTGCTTTCATTACCCCGTATGGGGCTTATTGCTATCGCACTATGCCATTCGGATTACGTAATGCAGGGGCAACATATCAAAGGTGTATGCAAAAATGTTTACATGATCAGATTGGGAAAATGTTCAAGTGTATGTGGATGACGTGGTGATAAAAACTAAGGAAAGCAAAACGCTCCTTGATGATATTCGGCAAACATTCATGAACCTAAGGAGGTTCCCAATGAAGCTTAACCCGGAGAAGTGTACCTTTGGTGTGCCGCCTGGAAAGTTGCTCTCTTTTCTCGTGTCCAGTCGAGGTATCGAGGCCAACCCCACTAAAATCCAAGCTATAGAAAGAATGGAACTGCCGAAGTGTTTTAACGATGTGCAGAAGTTCACTGGTTGCCTAGCATCGTTAAGTCAGTTTGTATGTCGGCTGGGATAGAAGGCATTGCCCCTCTATCAGCTAATGAAAATGGCAGATAAATTTGTATGGACACCGCAAACTGATAGTGCATTTCATGAACTAAAAAAGATGCTAGCCTCTAAACCAGTGTTAGCTTCACCACTATCCAAAGATCCAATGTTACTCTATATAGCAGCGACCAACCGAGTCATAAGTGTTGTAGTTGTGGTGGAGCGCGACGAAGAAGGTAAGTCGGGGCAGAGGCCAATGTATTACTTGAGCAAGGTATTGTCTACTTCGAAGCAGAATTACCCTCATTATCAAAAGATGGCGTATGGTGTGTACATGGCAGCTAAGAAACTCAAGCATTACTTTGAAGAACACCCCATAAAAGTGATATGTGAAGCGCCCATATCCGAGATAATGAGCAAAAAAGATGCAAGTGGCCGGATTGCAAAATGGGAAATTGATCTAGCCCCGTACGCACCATAGTTTGATAGAAGAGATGCAATCAATTCTCAAACAGTGGCTGGTTTTTTCGTAGATTAGGCTGAGATGCAGTATGAAGCACCTTTGCCGGACTCCAACTATTGGAGGATGCACTTTGATGTGTCAAAACTAAAAGAAGGATTAGGGGATGAGGTAGTACTTACCTGCCCAAGAAAGATCAACTGAAATATGTTCTCCAGATCCATTTCAGAGCATCAAACAATGTGGCCGAGTATGAAGCACTCATGCATGGACTTAAGGTGGCAAAGGAAGTGGGAATACGTTGGATACATTGCTTTGGTGACTCGGATTTGGTGGTGCAACAAGCGTATGGTCATTGGGATGCCCTGGATGCAAACATGGCCCTTTATAGATTCCATGTGCAAAAGATATGTGGGTTCTTTGAAGGGTATGAATTCCATCATGTACCTCGGCTTGAAAATGAAGTAGCTGACGTACTATCTAAGCTAGGGTCATCTTGGCGGCCAATCCTGCCAGGAGTTGCTTTGGAGCACTTGAGAAAACCATCTATCACACCTTCACCAGAATCTGAGTCAATCTATATCCCGACACACTCCGGATCAGAAGCTACCCCTGTGGAGATTGACTGGGGGAACACCTACGTAAACCCGGGGAATGACTCGGCAAACCCGGGGACTGCCTCGCAGAACCCAGGGACTGTTCGGCTTGATCCGGTGGGGGTTATGTCGATGGATGTAATGGAAATAGACGAGGAGATTTTTCCAGTTCGTGCTATACCAACATGGGCCAAACCTATATTTGAGTTCTTAAAAGACGGAACTTTTCCAAGTGATGAGATACTTTCAAGGCAAACCTAAAGGAGAGCAAAGGCATACACCATTATCAATGCCGAACTATACAAAAGAAGTGTCACAACTGTGCTGCAACGGTGTGTAGACCTGGAAGAGGGGCTTGACATCCTCTGAGATATACATCAAGGGGAAGTGGGCATCACGCATCATATAGAGCCTTAGTGGCAAAAGCTTTTCAGCATGGATTTTACTAGCCAAGTGCCTTGGAGCAAGCAGAAGATCTTGTAAGGAAGTGCAATGGTTGTCAGAGGTATGCCACCAAGACACACATGCCAATGTCGGAACTGAAAACCATACCAATCACTTGGCCATTTTGTGTATGGTGCTTAGATATGGTTGGACCATTTAAGCCAGCTAAGGGCAACATGACTCACATCTTGGTCATGGTTGACAATTTTACCAAATGGATTGAAGTAAAGCCAATCAGGAAATGTGATGGGGCAGCAACTATGACATTTGTCAAAGATATAATCTTGAGATACGGCTATCCTCACAATATCATAACTGATAATGGCACTAATTTCGCAGAAAGAGCATTTGCACGATTCTGCCGAGATAAGAAGATCCGGCTAGATGTTCACTACAACAAAAATCGTATTTAGTGACAGACCCATTTTGTCACTTAATATCCATATTTTTTCAATGAATATATGATGTTGACAAAAATGGGTTGTCACTAATTTTGTCATAAAAGCCGCGTCATAAAAAATCCATAACCACAGTTTGCATTTTTTTTGTCATTATTTAACTTATACTAGTTGACGGTGTTAGTTTTATCAACAATCATGTGAAATCAGTGACGGAAATATTTGTCATGATATATATGAATGGTTTGTCATCGTAAATTAGAAGGGAGTGTAGGATAGGTCATCGTTACAAAAATGGCATTTTGTTAATTTATTGCAATTTGCTGACGTGGCATTATGACTAGTGGGACCAAGTGGTTCTTACATGTGGACCAACAACGGGTGCAAGACGGCTCGGACAGGTGGGACCCGGAGGGTTCGGACAGGTGGGAACCATAGGGTTCTGAGAGGTGGGACCCAGAGGGTTCTGACAGGTGGGACCAAGAGGGCTCACACAGGTTGGACCCAGAGGGTTCGGACAGGTGGGACACGGAGGGTTCTGATAGGTGGGACCCATAGGATTCAGACAGGTGAGACCCGAAGGGTTCTGACAAGTGGGACCAAGACGATTCGGGCAGGTGTGTCCATGAATTGATAACGGTGTCAGTATTTCGTTACGTTAGTAATTATGCAGAAAAGGAAAAAATATCATACAGACAAATAAAATTTAGAACCAATATATGAAATGGCAGTGATAAAATTTTGTTCAATAGTTTAAACATGAAGAAACAACTAAGTAAATCATATTGATGAACAATTTCATCAAGATGGAGGTGTTGTTGAGTTGTTGCCCTATTGTTCCTGCTATGATGTTGTTAAGATGAAACTAAGTGTGGCTTCTAATTCTTGCTGTTTCTTTTTAGTTGCTCTATTTTTCTCTTCATGTTCCTTCATCAAAGCTGCATGGTCCTCTTGTTTTTTTCATTTCTTCAAATATTTTATCCTGGGCTTCCATCCTTTCCTGCATCACTTGTTTATACCTTTCAGCTATGAGGAGTGATTGTTCATCCTGTTCAACAAGCATGTTTTCTAGTTCTCGGATGCGTGTTGTGGACAAAGAGCTCTTCTTTGAGATTGATCCAACTCCAAAATTTGAGACGAACGGGCTTGTGCTCTTCTCCTTCAGGACTTCTTCAATAATCTGCAATTCTGTTTGTTTAGTCTCATCTTCTAGGCGTGGTATATTTTTCATGGTCATCACTGCATCCTGCAAATAAGTTCAAATGAAAGCATAAGAAATATTGAAGTAGAAAGCTTATTCATTACAAAATATTAGCATTATTAAAAATGTCTTACATAAGCATCTTTGGCTTCCGTAGTCATGATGCCTTCCCTGTTAGTGTGAGCAAGTCCATAGAATTCAATTGGAGATGTTACCTCCTCCGAGTTCAACAAGTTCTACAAAAAATTGGAATTACGAACATGAGTTAGCAAAATTTATACTAAGTTTGGTAGAAAAATTGTTTCATATATGAACTAAAAAAGTACAAGAGCTTAGTAGTGTGCAACGAAGCATCTCGATCCAGTTGTATGGTTTTTCTTCACAGCTTCTCTGTTCGCTTGATTCTTCAGACACATTTCCTAAATTTGAGTATGAACTTGTGAGTTTTATGCGCAACAGAGATTTATGTACTAAGTATTTGTAAGTGTAAATATTAGTACCTGATAGTGGGCATCAAACTATCTGTCCACAAGATCTTTCCAACTTCTCTCTAGTACATTTTCTGGCTTCATCTTATATGCTTCCTGGGGGCTCATATATTTAATCTTGTCCCAATTCTCCTTCTTAAGCTTGTAGCGTAGTTGGCGTATACTACTCTGTATAATATTAGTGCACACTGTCTTGGTCACTACATCATTTGTGTCCATTTCAAAATTTCCATGAAAAAAGGAGATGCATATTATGTAGTTACATAGGTAGACAAGATAAATTCCTATGATGTAAAACTATAGAGTTAGGGATCACCGCTACTTTGCGAATAGCTCCTGGAATAACATCTTTCAGAGTCTCATATTTTTTGTATTGAGTCCAGTTGGTTGCCAGATGCACTTTGTCTCGAATTTGTATTCTGACCTCAGCGCTTAGTTTTGTTGGTTGAAGAGGATTTTTGGGCCTTCTAACCTACTCAGTAAATTCAATTCTCATTTTATTCCGACCATTTCTTCTAGTGTAGTCATGCAGACCATGGCCCATGGAAATGCCATGTTCCCCACGCTTTTGCTTTGAACCGGAAGAAGTTACCTCTGAAACATGGTAGGAAGAAAGTTAAAATTAGAGTATATATTATAGGACTAACCATAAGTACAATTATTTAAGTAAAATTGTTAATACCTTTCTGTTTTGTAATGACAAGTTGATTGTTGTCAGGTGAGTTGATTCCTCTAGATGTTAGGTTCAACATTGGTGAGATTTGAACTTCTGCGTTCTCACCCTCTAGGCATGTAGGGGTCTGACACACGACAGTTTCAGTTACTTCTGTGACATGAGGTGCTCTTGATCTAGTGGTTACGGTAGATTAAGGTACAGTTGTTGTTGCAAACTTCTTCTATGCTGCAGTTGATGTACCATTAGTAGCCTATTTTTTTAAAATAATAGTTAGTAATAAAACTGTAGTACTTTACAAGGATTAAAATTTAGTGAAAAGAAGATATGATAACCTTTCTTTTAGGGTTACCGACGTTCTGATCCTCGTCATCTGAAGTTGGCTTGTCATTAGCTATCGCCATTTCTTCAGCACTGGGTTCATATGTAGGGTCTAGTTGAGTGTGGTTAGCATCCTTTTGTTTACTTTTTTGGTGGCCTTTGTCACTTTGCAAATGCCACTATACACGACTTTATGTGCTACCTCTTTTATATTTTCTAGAGGCAAACCTCTGGCGGCTTGCGCTTCTTTTAAAACTTCCATCATACGAGCTTTATTTTCTTCCAAATTTTTGTACTTGTTTTCCTCATACGGATTAGTTGGTTGTTTTTCGTCACCTGACAAGGGATGGTCACAATTGTATTACAGCTTAATAGCATATTACATCATGAATTACAAAGTCCCAACAATTTTAATTTCTAAAATAACATACCCAAGGGCATACATATTAAGAGTGTGCTGTTAAAGAGCAAACTAAAGTAGGTACAATAGAAGTAGTTATCTATACCTTATGAGCACAAGAGTGAGCTATACTGTTTTTATCTCTACAAATGTGATTTACTCTAGGGAGTAGATGTAGGGAGTAGACTGAACTCAATCTTTCTACTGTAAAACAATATCATTGCGTCTGTGCAGGAAAACAATGTATGGAGTAGATCGCTAATATTTTAACTAGAATGACGGAAACAAGATGTTTAACCACTTTGTAATGAATGGTTCTAGCAGATCTACTACATATGAGAAGGATCGGGGGATTGAATTATCACCTGACGGTCATTTGACATTGGGCTTCTTCTTCGGTGTAGACCTCAATGGTTTGCGTGCCTTACCACTGCGAAGTGTCCTGATCATGGCTTCGGCCAAGGAGATCGCCCATCATATGGGGTGATGAGTTCTGATCCTCCGTGGACGAGATCGGATCCGGGGAAGGAGAATGATGAGGCGCTAGAGGGGGATGGGTTTTGGGAGTTAAGATGAGACGCAAATCGTGGGAGGGATTCGTGCCCCATTCTAATGTTGCGGGGTTTTAAATTTTGGCGCTGGGGTGCGGCGGAAAAAGGAGGGAACGAAAATGTGTCGAAAATTTTGGAGGGAGGTTCTCTTTAGTTGTTAATTTTGACGTCTGAGGTAACACATTTCTTGAAAGTTTGGTTTACTTCGTATATTTAAGTTTTACATAGTTGGTATAAAAAATGAAATGAAGTACTGACTAGTTGAAAATTAATATTACATTACAATGTCCTATTATTAGACCCGAATGATGCATACATTACCCGTCCCTAAATCATATATAAGAATAGTGAAATATTCATATTCTTTAAATTACAAGTTTTGATCTATTGATGCAAGTTAAATGGACTTAAATTTGGCACAAGGGTTTATCACCATGTAGTTAGTGGTGCTAGCATTGTATCTAGCCATTTTGGTTTGAAAAATTCAAAATTTTCATCCTCAAACTCGGAAACAAGGAACCATTTGTGAAGAAAGTACCAAAACTACAATTTGAAACCTTCAAGTTACATGCTTGAATAGTTGTACATCTCATTGGGACCACGGGATAGCTGTTGTACCTTTCAGATACTTTTGCAATCTCTCAAAAGACTCTAGTCAACCTAGGTTGACCAAAACTTGTGAATTTCATAGAAAAATGAGAAATTCTCAAAATCTCTTGAAACCTTCGAATTTGATCATAGTGTGGCAAATAATTTGCATGAAAAATGAGAAACTTGGAAAAAATGTCCCTCTAGCAGTCCACTCTCAAATGTGGTGTAGTTTGGTCAATGATCATGTCTGACTAATAGAAAGAGCCACTTGTGTACCATGTTTTCATCTACTTTTCTTCAAATGGACTCAAATTTGGCACAAGGGTTTATCACCATGTGGCTAGTGATGCTAGCATTGTATCTAGCCATTTTGGTTTGAAAAACTCTAAAATTTCATCGTCAAACTCGGAAAAAAGGGACCATTTGTGAAGAAAGTACCAAAACTACAATTTGAGACCTTCAAGTTGCATGCTTGAGTGGTTGTACATCTCACTGGGACCATAGAATAGCAGTTGTACCTTTCATATGATTTCGCAATCTGTCGAAAGACTCTGGTCAACCCTAGGTTGACAAAAACTTGTGAATTTCATAAAAAATGAGAAATTATCAAAATCTCTTGAAACCTTTGAATTTTATCATAGTGTGGCAAATAATTTGCATGAAAAATGAGAAACTTGCGAAAAAATGCCCCCCTAGCAGTCCACTCTCAAATGTGGTGTAGTTTGGTCAATGATCATGTCCGGCTACTAGAAAGAGCCACTTGTGTACAATGTTCTCAACTACCTTTCTTCAAATGAACTCATCCGAGAAATTGTGATTGTGGGGCCCCCGGATTAATCATCCGAGAAATCCCTGTTATGCATACACCACGTTCCCATGATCCGTGAGCCGTGGAACATACCCGACAAGTATCATTACAACATCCGAGAAATACCGAATTTACAAGACTTACATAAATGCCATTATGGCTACATCAATAATCATCCGCGGAACTTCATCAAGCGTAGAGCCCGATCCATGCCTTAACCTACAGGCAACTGACTGGGACAACGTCCTACCTCAGATAGTCGCCAACGCCATCTCCTTCTTGATATCTGGCCAAGTTAATAGCCAGGGACAATGCCAGTGAGTACTTTGAATGTACTCGCAAACCACCTTAAGAGAGTAATAACAATAATAAGAGGATATGCAATATGGCTGTGGTATTAGGAGGGTTTCAAGAGAGGTTATTTTCTCAAGTAGTTTCTCTTGTAGATATAGCATATACATATCTTTGTTGAAAACTTTTGTACGCATTTTGGAAACCTTTTTGAAAAGTTTTGGAAAACATCAGGACTGGGTCACCCATGTGTTCTAGTCTTCAGGTCATCCCACGACCAAACTCCTTTCTCCTCCTTCCAACCATCCCATGGTCAAAACTTTTCTCCTTTACGACCATCCCATGGTCAAAACACTTCCAAAACCATTTCTTTACGGAAATCCTTTTTGAAAACAAAACCATCACCGCTCTACAGAAGTTTGTCCAACCCATCCATAACCGCGGACACGGCTATTCGAATAGATTTACACTCTGCAGAGGTTGTACACTTTCCCCACATCATCCGGGTAAACTACCCTGATCTACACCGATCGTGGGTCGACTAACCGATCAAGACTGTCCGGATGCCCACTCCAATATAAGTGCCTACCCTATGAGTGTTGTTCCCCTCAACACCGGGACGTCGGGTACCGAGGACCAACTAGAGCGCTTTTTCCACTCTTCGAGTGTGCGCTTTCAATGATGGGCTCATAGTAATGCGTGGAGGTCAGCAGACCCTTCGTTCCTTCTCCCGGTTGATGTCCCACATGGACCGTTTGTCCAGAGAAGGCCCACCCTCTAGGGAGTTTCATCCCCTGTAGTAGTTGGAGGCAGCTTATACCAGACTAGACAACTAGCAAATCTAGCCCTGTCCCATTCCAGAGTAATGTGGTTACACGGGTTAAGTTGTTATAGCTAAACTGCAAAGAACCGGGTCCCTTTTTGTAAACCTTTTTCCTCCGGTTTTCCTCCAGCATTTTATAAAAACAAAACCTTTTCTCTTTCTATATAGCTCTTGGGAGGTCCCACCTCACTAGGTTTTATCATAAAACATTTGGTAAAACTTTTTCTGGGGTCTTCCCATCCTCTAGCTTTGCTTCGGCTAAATCGGGGGTCTCCAAAGGGTATGGTGTATTACACCATCTATTCTACTAGGGACAAGTAGGTGTCACCAAGGGGGTTATACTTAATAGTACAAAAGTGTAATAGTTCGGAGAAGCCAAACCACTACCATGTATACATCAATATATAGTAAATTAATGCAGTTTTAATAAACAGTACATAAAACATGCATAAGTAAAACAGTAGGATGAGGCTTATGAGCAAGAAGGTGGCTTGCCTGGGAATCAGCGATATGGCATAATTGTCCTTGGACTTCTTCTTAGAAAACCATAATAACCAATAAAAACCATCTCCTTCTGCTCTCCGATATAATCGCAACTATCGTCGATAGGGAACCCATGCAAACAAACAAAAGGGCACAATAAATACAAGACATACAATCACCAATAAAATACAACAAGCAACTGAATAATACCAAACTAATATTTAGAGGGTTTTGAGAGGATTTGATTTAGAAGGTGGAGATGGCCTTGGAGAAGGGGATGAACACCCCTTAGGGTTTTTGGACCAAGGACATACTCTATAGGATACTATTGGGTAAAAATGATACCAACAGATAGGATTTGATAAAATGAAACCAACAAAAGTGGTTTCACTATTTTATCAATTACCAAAGATTTATAGTGATTTTTATAGTGAATAAGATTCTAGTTTTAGGAAATAATTCACCAGAAAAGTTCTGGAGCTCCAAAAATTCTTTCCTTGGAGGATTTTGTAGAGTTTAATGTACTGAACCACTGAGAGTTGGAAAGACTCCAAAATAATTACCAGAATGCCCTCAGAATATTCCCAAAGGCAGTTCTGTAGGCAATTTGTCTTCTTCACCAGATTAAATCTACAGTAACTATTGATATGACACCAAGGGAACCTGTTAGGTATTTCTAATACCCTTCTGTAGAAATTGGATTCACTTTTTTTGGAGTTGCACATCTACGGTACTGATTTATCTAGTGAATTGTCTAAGCCCAGAATAGATTAATTCGCAATAAATCAACAGAGGCTTAGAAAAGTATGGTCTCCTGGATTTTGATAGATCTTATGTTTTAGGAACTAGGAGAGTTGGATTTAGGTCAGTACCTATTTTAAATTGGCCCAGAGAAAATCTTAAAGGCGGAAATGCCCTGTCTTTGTTATTTTTGCTACTGGTGGAGTAGAGGTCAAACTGGCATGGGACCAATGCTAGATAGAAGGTATGGGGAATACCTACCAGGTAATTCTTCTTTCAGTCCAATTGGACCATTATAATCTCCTAAGGGATTTAATGACTACAAAAGGTACTATTTACTAGGTTAAATCCTAGAAAAAGAGGAATATTGTTTTCAGCCAGGTACAAGTTCTGAAGGTTGTACAAAACAGTTCAGAACATGTACAAATTTGCATCTGGCCAAAACTAAGCATTTTACATTTTTGGATCTCTTTAAACTAAACAGCAACTTGCAGCTTTAGAAAAATTACAGAAAAGAAAAGGAAGACAGGGGGTAGCGGGCCAGATCCAGAGGGAACTAGGCCGCGATACGCAGATTTGGCCCACTCGCATGCCGACGCATGCGGGCGACAGATTCAAACTCCCGCAGGGCGGGTCCCGCTGGTCAGCGAGGCCACGAAGCAAAGGGCTATGGAGCGGCAGGAGCCGCTCGATTAGATCGATATCGACGGCTCCCGGCCGTCTTCCACCTCGCAGTTAGGGCGCCGGGGAAGAAACCTTAGGAGGGGTCGAGGAGGCGCGGGGGAGGCTTACCGGCGGCTCTCTGGCGACTGGGGAAAAGCAGAGGAGGAGTGGCGGTCGATGACGGTCCCGGCGATGGGCAGCAGTGGCGGTTTTGATGCCGGGATGAAGCTCGCGCGGGAGCCACGACGACGCACACGGCGGGCCTCGTCGGAGATGCTTCCAGGGGTGCCTGCATGTTGGATAAAAGAGCTGTTTTAGCTCAGGCTCACCGGGAGGCTCACGCCAGAGAATAAATGGGGAGGAACGGAGTAGGGTAGCCCTTGTACGGCCTTCTTCTTCCTCGCAGCTCCATGGGCCGAAGCTTCGGGTTCCTGGGCAGGGGAAGCCAGGGAAAGGGAGAGGAGGACCTCGGGTGGCTCAGAGAAGGTTTGGGGGTGGAATGAGGGGATGGGGGAAGGTCAGAGTCGACCAAGCACTCCACTAGCCGGAGGAGACCGAGAGGAGAGCTTATTATCCTCCATGGCAATGGGGAGCTCGAGATCTGGATCTTGAGTTCGAGAGGGGTGATGGGATAGGGTAGGGGTGGTTTGAGAGCAGATGGGAGAGTTGTGCTGGTTTCTAGCCCTTTAAACCGAAGGGAGAGGTCCATGGGGAGCTTGGTGCATGAGGGAGCTTGGACATGGTCCATGGCCGTGCCATTGGGCAATGTGGGCGGTGGAGGGGTGTGGTGGGGTACTGGAGTCGAGCAGTGAGTGGTGGGAGGATGGTGGTTGCCGCAACGCAATTATTTCCAAGATTTGCAAGATATGCATATCTCTCTTTCTCTCTATCCAAGAGTAAAAGACAACGGGAGGGAAGATGCTACATTAGTGGGCTATAGTGTAGCATGACCAGGAGGGGGTGTTAGTGCTGTGGAGAAGTGTGATGCCAGCTTTGGTGATGATTTGGTTTTTTTTAGTTCAAGTTTTGATTGTTTTGCATAATTTGATCACAAGAGTGCTTGGAAGGAAGTTCCAAAATTTGTATTGGACATGGTGGGGAGATGATACTGGCAGGTAGATGAGGTCAAGGCATAACCCTAGGAATTATTTGGGGTTTTTCAGAGGACTTTAAGTCCACTTAAAACCAGTTATTCAAAAAGTACAGAAGTAGTTTATAGAAGGTTATTTGATAATTTTACATTGGACAAGGTTGGTTTTTGGTTTGAGATGGTCCCAAATGTGAATACACACTTAGGGGAATTTTCCCAAGATTTATTGGAAGATAGAAGTATTAAAAACAATTATTATTCCAATTCAGCCATTCAAGAAAATGGGCAAAAAGAAATAATAAAGCTCTTATAAAATATTTGGGATGATATGGTATGATATATAAGACTCAATTGTGCTTAAAGTTAGAGAAGTGTTTTGGCAAAAACCAAACTTCCCTTTATTGAAGGAGTTTTGGGGATTTTGTTTATTAAAGATATTAATTTGATTTGGATCCATAATAATTATGGATAATATTTGATAAACCTTGATGATGTAGACAAGGTGTAGCAAGCATTTGCAACCTTGGGAATTGGAAAATCCAAGTTGATTTTGGTGAAATACCCTAGGTTAAGGATCTAGGGTGGTGTTAATTTCATACCATCAAAACATGGTTGTATCTTGGAGTTTAGATCTCCCCATGGGGCATGGGGTAGATGGATGGATATACCAAGTGATGTACATCAACATGGTATAGAGGTTTGAGCTTGATCTTGTTTGAGTTCCCCCGGAATTGATTTCAAACTTTGAATAAAATAAGCCTGCCAAAGAAGATTATCAACTAGCCTTCAAAACCTTGTGGATTTAATAAGCACAAAGATCTAGTTGGATCAAGTGAAGTAGATATTTATAGACCTATTTGAGTATCATACAACCATGCAAAGAGTTGGTACATAGAAGTTTGGATGATGGAGTGAGCTTCTGTCAAAGTAGGCATGTTAACTAGATTTGCAGGAATAGTTATTTTCTTGCCTACAAAACAATCAAGAACAAGTAGGTTGGAAGATGATATAAGCAAGGGTAAGAGTGGGCCTTGGTAGTCCTTAGGATGGTTAACAAGATGGTTCAGATGCATTTTCAAAAATGCACAAGGGTTGAGAAAGGGAGGCATTCAAAGAGGTGATATTGGAAATAGTTTTCCAGACTTGGCCAAATTTGGCAGATTTAGGGTTTTTGACTAGAGCATGGGAGGGGATGTTTTTAATGGGTTGCAAGACCCAAGAATCATCAAGTGTATGATGTTGAAGTGTATATTGAGTAGAAAGGATCCAGGCTTGATATTGGTCTTCATTGACTTAGAAACTTCTCGAAGGGATATCTTCAGAATTGATTTGAATTGATTTGGTTAAGGGTGTTACATGATCCCTGGTGGCTAGAGATCAGATCCATGTTGTATTCTTGCTTAGGTTTTGGGGATTTTAAAGTTTCTTGATCCTAGAGGATGAGCTCCTAGAGTAGCTCATACTACTTCTAAGCAATCAAGTCAAACAGCAGATCAAGGCAACTCATCTTACAGACAAATCAACTACTACTAGGGTTACCATCAAGCTTACCTTGAGGTAAGGATGGGCAATTTTGAAAGGTTGGAGTTTGAATAAGGTAAGAGTCTTGATATATCTACCAAGAGTAGAATTCAAAGGCTTTAAAAGGAGGTTTGGGAAATCTAGAGGTAAGAATGGTTGAAGGTTCTGTCTATAAAACATAAGGAGATTATAATAGGTTGCTCTCCATAGTTTAGGCAAATAGAAGCTACTAAAATAGTTGGTTCGCAAAGGCTTCTTGGCTCATGTTTTGAAATGCCAGAACATTTGAGAATATGGAAATTAAGCCAAGACAGTTTTGGGAAGTAGCTTTTGTCAACTGGTGTTGAGGTAAGGAGTATATCTTCTAATACACAATCATAATCATAAACATAGTCAGACAATAGGTAAACACTTTATTCCTAAACAAGAAAAACTTTTTGTCCCCCTGATTTTTGCATTCTTCACAACTAATTAGGGTTGCTGAAATTGGGATGTTAAAGTGATGCTAGCCATTTTGGTTTGAAAATTTCATCGTCAAACTCGGAAACCAGGGACCATTTGTGAAGCAAGTACCAAAACTACAATTTGAGACCTTCAATTTGCATGCTTGAGTGGTTGTACATCTCATTGGGACCACAGAACAGCAGTTGTACCTTTCAGATTGTTTCGCTATATATCGAAAGACTATGGTCAACCCTGGGTTAACCAAAACTTGTGAATTTCATAGAAAAATGAGAAATTATCAAAATCTCTTGAACCCCTGGGTTAACCACAATGTTAAGGGTTGACCAATCTTGATGAAAAACTTGAAAAAAATGAGAAACTTTGAAAAATGATAAACTTGGAAAAAATGAAAAACTTGAAAAAAAATGAGAAACTTGGAAAAAATGAGAAACTTGGGAAAATGAGATATTTTACCACAAAGTTCAGGGTTGACCAATCTTGATGAGAATCGGCCCATAATCGGATGCAAAAGTCTAATACCTATTACTTCCGAAAAAACTGTATACACAAATATCGGAGCATTAGTATATAGGGGCTCCTAACGATCTCGCGTCATCCCTCTTTCACAAACGCCTGCCCCCATCTCACCGTCGTCTTGTTCTGTTGTGACCTCACTCTTTCATCTGCGAACGACAAATGGTCCTACACTACCAGGAGAACTATGGAGATGACTGCCGATGTACGTATGTTGTCTTGACCCAACGCGGTGTGAACTCTACTAGCTGAGATTGTTTGTGCTTTCGGTTGTGATAGTGGTCGGCATCTTGTAGATCTGAGTGTATGCACTCAAGATCTAACTTCACACTCAAGATCTAATTTATCATGTAGTGTGGTCTTTGTTTCGACACGAAGGGTTTGTGCACTGCTCCAACTCAAAAGCACAATTTTTTCACATTTACCCTACGTCAAGGATTCGAGAAGAGGGAGGTATGATTTTCTTATCAAAGAACATAGGAATGTACAGATTGTTTTGTACTCCCTCTGTTCCTTTCTAAAGTGTCTATAGTTTTTTAAGAAAAAACGAAAATAAGGTATATTTAAAGGGACTATCATGCACATAAAAATAATTTGAGGGGTTATATGTTACTATTCCATGTAAGTGCCTTCCTCTCATTGTGTCATACATGCTACGCAGGTTCTCCCATGATATTCAATATCTAGTTTGCTCAATAAGTATTTAGTGAAAAAGCATGAAAAAAGAGATGCTACATGTCCTTTACTACACCAGAGAATTTTGAATTTATGTTGATGGTTACAAATGAACCAAATTTAACTTTCATCAGTGGTGATGGTTGGAAAGAATTTTGTAGAGTGTACAAACTTCAAAGGGAACAAGAGGTGAATTTCACCATTCACAAAAATCTTGGTGAATAAAACAGTGTTGTCTGTGGAAATTTCCCTATAATCCATCCAAGTAATACTTCTATATTAATTTCATTCTGGGTTTCATTAACATATTGTGATTTTACTAATGTGCCAAAAGCTCAATGCATAATGATATTTGCCACATTTTGTTTGTAGCATTTTACCATTTGGGTAATGAGGCAGAGACACCATAGTTGATTGTCTCATTGCAACTGAGGGAACCTAATTTAATTGGAGAATGATGGATAAGGTATGCATGAAGGTAGGAAAGCTTGACGTGTTTGTAGACCAGCATGATGCTGGAGTCTATGATCTTGGAAGAGCTTATGGATTGATTCATACCGTGAATTGGTCCAACTGCACCAAGGATTTTATGGTATTTTTTATTACATCATAATTCAACTAACTTAGTTAATGTTTTTGAATTGTCACAAACACCATTGTTTACAAATTTTCAACAGAAACTATCTCGTCGTCTTCTTCCAAACGACATGGACCAAGAAGGTGCTATTACTATAGTTTTCGATCCTAAGACGACGGTGCAATCTACGTACACCATTTCTACTGATGATGATCGTGCGTGTGTCAACAGATGGGACAAATTCATGGAGAAGGAACATAGTTTTGATATTGGACACAAGTTGTTCATGATGCTCTACATTGGTGATCATGGGGCCTATCTATTTGTCTCTCATGTGCTAGATGTTGAACTTAGTCAGTAGTTTTAGGACATTACAATGTTGCCTCAAATAGTAATGTCATATTTGTCTTGAAGACTATTATGTATGCATGATTTGCAACATGTGTGTACGGGTGCAATACATTAATATGGCTACAAGTTAATCTTTTCAATGATCGAGTTTGCAACATTTAATGTGTGCACTTATGGTAATCTTCATAAATTTACTTATTTTACTACGTAATTAACAAATGACAATGCACAAGTAATGTGCATGACACAGTCATATGTGTGCAGACTAGGTTGTTCACACAGTACTGTAATTAGGTACGTAATGAATAGAAGTACACATTTGTTCTCTACACGTTTTAATGTGCCACTAGTTACTGCAGTAGGTAGCGAATAAAATTAATTTTTATTCTCCCGGTTTTATTTCTACGATGTGACTCTCTCCTTGATAACCGAGCAGATGGTGCCAAAAACTAGGAATAAACCGCGTCTCCACAAAAGCCCAATTTCTCATCTCTATTTCTTTTACGGTGGGTCTAGATAGCGCCGCTAGCCTTCCATTTCTTCTACAGCGGTTCCAATCCTCTCTTCCTCTTCTTCTCGTTCATCCTCTTCCTCCATGGGTGCGGGAGGCTCAGCCTTGATGCACTGGGGTCGCCTAGTGGAAAACATGGATGATGGCAAGCGGAAGACGGCGGTTCATCAGTTTTGTATCCTCGGTGACACTTGCATCCAAGTAGTCTACACCAACAAGGATAGCACCGTCGACAGCATCCTCGCCATGTACCTAGAGTGGCTCAAGGACGAGGAGGTCAGGTTTGTCGGCCTCGATTTGGAGTACGACATCACACAGAGGAAGATTGTGGTCATGAAGATTACGATGAAGGAGCATGTCCTCGTCTTCCACATAATCAGGTTCGATTTGTTGCAGTTCATCTGATTATGCTGTAGTTTTTTAACCTTTTTTCCGAGTAAGGTAATGTTGCTCCTGATGTAGTTATATTTAGCCCATTTGTCCCCAAAAGTGGCCCAAAAGGTGTCCATGGCCCATTTGCCACCCCAACCCGTTGCCCAATTGTAGGTACAGAATGTTGTAACCAAAATTTCGAAATGAACAAAAAAAAATCAGGCAGGTTCCTTGTTGCAATATGTGCATCTTTTGGAGACAATAACACTCTGAATTGCTTGTGTTATATTTGTGAATGCCTAAGTAGGAAATTCTATAGTCTTATCTGTAAAGTTAATTTGGAAATCAAAATTGCTTGTGTTATATTTGTGAATGTGCTTCTTCAAATCAGATTTGCTAGTACACCTTGTAATAATCCTAGTTGTAATGTTACTTTGGATAGACATTTCAATCTTTGAGCAAGGTTAAACCTTTTCTAGTACTTAAATGGCACAGTTCGAGCATGCCATTTCATTATTTTAATAGAGAATCATTGTATTTGTTACTACAACATATTTTAAACTGCCCGAGTTAAATAATGCAATGTAGGTGCAAGGACTATCTTCGTAGCCTTCGGGATTTCCTTTATCGGAGAAACGTAACTTTTTTTGGTGTGGACATAAGGAAAGACAACAAATTGTTGCGGGAAGAATGGTTGTACATTCCAGAAGGCAAACACATCGACATCCAGGACATCTTCAAACTGAAAGGTCATGGAGATAGGGCTAGCATGGATGCTATGGCTGCAAACCTCATCCACCCCGGGTGTAGCATCCCAATTGTCTAACAATTGTAATGCTACTTGGTCTAGTAAGATAATGGCTACTTCCTATATATAATTGTTGCATCATAATGATATCATGCTCATGTCATCATGCCACCTTGCATTTGAGCATCATATAAAACCCTTTTGATTTGGTTCTTCTCTCATATGCATTGTTAATTGTATTTGCCTCTTGATATTGTATTTGGTTATTGATATATTGTTTAAATGCCCAAGTTGAGTTGGGGGCATATATTTTATTCAACTCCATCACCTTTCCTTGTCACCACCTTATACTTCCACCATTCCTATAACCCATGAGCTTGTAAGTCTTTTTCTCTTGATATTTATTCTAGCTCATGTGGGTTGGGTGGATGTAATTCTATAACTCCTTAGCTTGGCCCTTACTCCATCTTTTGAGGATGCACATAAATAAATGCCATGAGATTTTATTTTGTTTTCACAAGATTAACACATGGCATTAAATACATGCATGGGCCATGCAAAGCTCCACCATCTCTTCTCCTTTGAGTTTTGCCTTTGTTTTAAAGTGGGTCTTGTCTGGTGTTATCATCCTATGTGTTCTTGATCTCTTGTTGATCACACCTTTTTCTTTCATAACCTCACCATCTCCATCTCAACACCTTTTCTAGCTTGATCTAGTTTTGGGCATGTTAAACCCTATACCTCAATCACACCCTACTCTACCTCTCTCCCATCCCCTCCTTGCTTGCTCATGTGAGGATGTAAAACCCTAAACAACCTCACCACCACTTCCCTAGGATCTCTATCCTTAACCTCCTCTCTAAACCTAAACCCTAACCAAGCCCTCCACCTAGCTACCCGACCCTCTCTCTCGGCCTCTCTCCCTTCCTCTATGCCATGCAGGTCCCACCTAGCTACCTCCCTAGCCCCAACCCTAACCGAGCTTCTATTTCCTTCTAACATAGCTCACCCGAGCCTCCCTTCTCCTCTCTCTTTCTCTCTCACAGCCGGGGATGGCCCACCCGAGCCTATCCCTCCTTGGACGCTCCCTGGCCCGACTATTAGCTCCACCCTACCTGCCCCTGCCCTGCTCAAACCGAGCCAGCCCGAGCACGTGAAAGGAGAAGAAGAAAAAGGTGACAACCGAGCCACCTTTATCTAACCATGCCACGGCTGCCTCGCCTCTCTCCCTCTCGTTTCCTCCTTCCCCACGGCTCCTCTACATCGCCCAGATCCACCCCAAGCCCTGCCGCACCTCCCCTCTCTCTTCACCATCGCCAGATCTCGCTGCCAGACACCGACGTCTACCCCTGCTCCTCGTCGCTCCGGCCAGCGAGCGCGTCGAGGAGGTGGCCTGGAAAACCAAGGGGACCTCTCTGCTTCGCCCTGGACACGCCGACACGAAGGAGGAGCCCCAGAACCAACGGTACCGCCGCCACCCGACGCTACACCCTAGAACTCCGGCCGCCAGCCTCGTCGACGATCCTCTGCGCCACTCCCCGATTTGACCACACCAACCAACCCGCGGTGAGCTCCTCTACCTCCTGGACATACTCCGCCTCACCGGGTAGCCCTAGCTGCGCCAGACTTTTCGCCGAGCAACCTCAGTGCGCCGTGGCCGCGAGCCTCTGCACGTCCCTGCGTCGCCTCACACTGTACCTAGCCGCGCGAGCGCAAGCCAGCACAACCCCCAAGCCACCCCAGCGGTAGCCGCCGCCGCTCGCGCGCGCGAGGTCGCGAGATCGAAATCCCGCTGCGCCGTGCCGTGCATGCTGTCAGTCCGTCAGAGAACAAGAAGAGAAACAGTGGCCGCGAACCCTTTTGCACTTAACCCCCTGCGTCTTTTACCGGCTCAACCCGCGCTCCTAGAGGCCCCACCTGTCGGTCACCCGGGCTTTTTGCGAAAAGGTACCGGGGTTTCCACAGCCTTGCCCCGTGGTCCCTCGGATCCACCACGTGTCGCCTACCGGCTGGCCGCGCGCGCCGTGGACCCTCAGCCCCACCGGCCCCACCTGTCAGCCGCATGGGCTAGCTCAGCTCGCGGTGAGAAAAGGTCTCTCTGCGTCGTTTTCCCGCCAGGTCAGCCCGGGCCCAGGTGTCTGTGTCTGTGGCTAGATCTGGGTGAGTACAAGATGGTTTCTGCTTGCTGTTTAATTAAAACCTTTTCAAATTTGTTTTAAATTCAAATTCAAATCTGTTTTCAAATATCTTTTAAGATATAATTCCAAATTAAACTTGTAATATATGTTTTGAAATCAGAAAAATGTGAGGATTTCAATTATGCCATTCAAAATATTATTTGAACACTTTAAAATTTCGAGTTGATTAAAATTACAATAAAATGCCCTTTTTCTTAATTAATTAATAACTTTTGTTTTATAACTCCAAATTTGACAAATAATATGTCTAAAATGATCAGCTCGACGAGACCTTTCTGTTTATGCATTCCATGTTCTGAATTGCAGCATGCATCATACAAATATAAAGTTTACAGCAACTTATTTGAGGATAAAATGTGACTAAAACTCCATAAAATGCTTTATTCTTGTATTCCACCTCTCACCCATGCCATGCTACATTATTGCCATGCAAATTGTGCATCATTCATCATGGCATGATTGTTTGCTTGTCGCATTTTAATTCATATGCTTGTGCACTCTATTTATGTTGGCCCTTGTTTGTTTGGTTCTTCCTCGAATAGACGCTGAGCAGGGGATATATCAAGAAACCCAGGAGCACTACCCAGATCCGTCCCTCGCTTCAACTGAGCTGCCAGGCAAGCACTACCACATGCTCGCATACATATAGTACCTATTGCCTCTCTCTTATTCTTGCATCATTGAGTCGCGATTGCATTGAAAATGAATCCCAAGTACTACACAGCCTTTACTTTTAAACCCCACCGAAGCTTGTTCCTCCATCCCATGAGCCATTACTACAGGAGTGTTTGAGCCATGCGGGTCGTAGAACAGCATGTGTAGGGTATGTGAGTGTCTGATGGATAACGAGGTACCTAAACAACTTAACCTGAGTAGTAATGGGATAACTAGTGACAGTGGCACCGGTGAGCAATATCTGCTATTTGGTTCTTCATGCTCACTTGTGTCCCGTAGGACCCCGAGTACTTGATTCATGTTCCTTGACTATTCGCACTATCCACATCCAGGAGGCCTTATGGACCCCCCTGAGCCAGAGCTTGATTCATTCTTATTTCTTGGGGCCACAAAGTAGTTTGGGGCTTTATTACTATCCTGTACTTATGCCATGCTTTACTGCTTTATTTAAGATTGTGCGAGGAGCACCTGTACTGTTTTGGATGCGGAGTGTTTTCGCGGTATCGACAAGCCCAGTCACACTTTCGGGTTCCCAGTCGTTTACAGCCATTGACGCAAACCTTGGGTCCGTCTCGGAGCCGGCCAACTTCGTTGCGGGTAGCCTAATCGGGTGGCCCCCTGAAACATTTCTGAATCCTATGATCGCTTTGTCGTGAATGCCTCGTTGGGTTTTGATTTGGTTTTTCCGAGGTTGATCGAGTGTGTGTTGCTATTTGTGCACCCCTGCAGCGTAAATCTTTCTGAGAGCCGTGTCCGCGGTTATGGACGATTTGGAGCACAGTTTCTCGATCATAGACAAGTAAAACTAAAGTACCTTTTTTTTAAATTGACTAAGTACCTGACTAGTAAATATGCAACACTCATGGAATGGATAATAAAACTGCCAACGGATGGGGCTGTTCGTCCGCTTCCTCGTTGGTAAGCGAGGAGGAGGATGGATCTGTTAATATTACTGTTATAACTGTTGTTATTAATTCACGGACATCCGTCTATCTTTGGTTAGGCGGATGGTTAGCGAGTATCCCTAGAGTTGTTAGGTGTTATCTTTTGCTGCAAATTGCGTCACCCCAGGTTGTGTCCCCTTTAGAGGCATAAAGACTTGCTGAGTACCCCTAGGGTCTCACACGATAAATTGTTTGATTCAGATGAACAGGTAAACTCGCAAGATGGATACTGGGTGGAGGAGACGAACGATGTGGGCAACGATCACTCGGTGTAGAGATTCCGGGAACGGGGATCCGTGAGATCTATGGGCGGGATGTGTTTATTTATGGGGCATCTTATGCCGATTTGCTTCTTATCCGTACTCGGATCTTGTTTTCCGCTTCCGCCTAATACTCTGATGTTTGATGTATGAGGAGATATCCTAAACTATTATATCTATCTAGGATATTTGGATCTTGCCGTATGGCGTTGCAATATTTCTATTTCTTTTAGATGGAATGGCTCTGAGGACTGTTGTATGGTGGCTTGCATACATACTCATTTGTGTATGTAGTTGATCCCTTCGCCTGCCGATTACGCCCTCGTTCTTGTCCTGATGTTTTGGAAATGGTTAGGACGGCCGAAAGGTCTACCTGTGAGTGGCATTTGGCCCCACCGTACTATTTTAACCATTTCCGCTCATCCAGGCTTGTAACTAAGAGCGTAATTCACCGAGGTAGTTACAATTGGTATCAGAGCCATCCCGCCCTTCAGGGTCTCAGCCAAATGGTCGTTGTCAGTCTAGCAAATATTTTTGGTAGCTATGTATACTAGGGAAAAACAAAACAAAACGCGAGAGTAGGACTGCTTCCACTTTTCTTCTTACCCACCCACCCACCCTTTTCTGGTAAGGAAGTGTAACGTTTTCAATCCTATTCTTGAAATTCAAACTAGGATTCACGTGTTCTGGTTTTCCGTAGTACCATAGAAAGTGTGTGTGTGTGTGTGTAATTTCTTGTCTATCTGTTGCATCCAATTTGTTATCACAATCTGCCTTTGGTTATCAACTGTTGGTACATTCCATACTGACAGGCTTTTGAAAACCGACGCAATCTATCTGACTCCTTGTTAACCGGTGCCATCTTCTTAAGGGTGTTCTTCCTTCCAGCATGCTTTCACAGAATGTGGAGTTGCTAATCTCTACCTGATAAGTGATTTTGCGCATCTATTGGTATTTTAATGCCGAAAATGCGGAAATTTTTTCTTTGATACATCTGTGCTTCCACACTCCTTTTCAGTCGTGTGCGATATGCTTAATATCTTCTAGGTGCTTTGAACTTTTTTGATATTTTAATATCATCTTAGTAAATTGTATCCTTTAATCTTGGTTAATTCCATCTTGGTACTATTTTGGATTATTATTATTCTCCATTATAGTACTGACTTGTGTTTTATATCAATCACAGGATGGCACCACCACGCCGTTCTGAGGAGGACATACAACCGGAACTGGGGTCCGTGTTGGCAAGCATCGCCAATGCATTGGCAGCAATGCAACAGAACCAGCAGCGTTTTGAAGAAATTGTCAGGAGGAATGAGTTTGTTCCGCTACCTCCACCTCCCAAGCGAGGAGACATCAAAAGCTTCCTGAAGTTCAACCCACGTCAATTTGATGTGTCTGATCAACCACTTGATGCTGATGATTGGTTACGTGAGATGTCAAGGTTACTGGTGACTGCTGATGTTCCTGAGCAAGAATGGGTAAAATGTGCCACTCACCTTCTGAAGGGAGATGCAGCTCTGTGGTGGGAGAATTACCTCAAGGCAAACTGCACTGGTTTTCAGCCTACTTGGGAACAGTTCACTGGAGCTTTCAAAGAGCAGTATCTGTCAGAAATTGTCATGGAGAGGATGAAGGAAGTGTTTCTCAACCTCAAGCAGGGCAATGACAATGTCAATACCTACATCAGAAACTTCATGAACCTTTCTCGTTATGGTGGAGGTGAGATCTCTGATGACAAGAAGAAGCAAAAGAGGTTCAGACAAGGGCTCAATGCATCGATTAAATATGCAATCACACATGCAAGGCCGGCGTCTTTTCTGGAACTTCAGCATACAGCTCTGCAGGAAGAAGCAAGTAGGCAAGTGTTTGAGGAGTCAAAGAAACACAACCGCGATGCAGCAAGCTCTTCAGCTATGTCAACTCCTTCTAAGCGTCGTGTCTGGGTTCCTAACACCCCACCGTCGCTCCCGGCTCCACCAAGACCTTCAAGCTACGCGGCAAGGCCACCAAACTTCCTCACTGCTGCTCCCAGGGGCTACAACCACAACTACCCTGGAGCGCCTGGCGGAGTCCCTGGCTACATTGCTCCATGTCCACCTGGTGCTTGTTACACTTGTGGAAACACTGGGCATCAACACTGGAACTGTCCATTGAACAACAAAGCTCTTCCTCCACCACCTCCAAGACCTGCGGCAAGCTCTCCTATGGTTCGTGCACCACCACCTCGGGCTCTCAACATCAACACCAAGCCCGGGTCTACGGTTGCTCGTGCCAACTGTGTCAACGCCGCTCAAGCTGAGCATGCACCTGGAGTTGTGATGGGTATGCTTCCCGTTAACTCAGTCCCTGCACGAGTTTTGTTTGATTCTGGTGCATCGCATTCTTTTGTTTCTCACAAATTTGCAAATGAGAATGAGTTAGCTATGGATCCTCTCCTTAAGCGGTTAATGGTCCTTTCTCCTGGAGCAACAATGGCAGCTTCTAAAATCAGCCATGGCAACCAAATTGAGATTGGTGGCTCTTTGTTCTCGGCGTCCTTAATTATTCTGGGCAATTCTGACATTGATGTTATCTTGGGCATGGATTGGTTGACAGCAAATGCAGCTGTGATTGATTGTGCTGAACGCTCGGTTTCTCTGAAAATTCCTGAAGGCCATATAGTCTATTCTCCAAGTCTGACTCCTGCTTTTCAGCTTTTCTCTTTGGCGGCTCTGAATGCTGATGCTATGGAAGCTATTCAGAGTGTTCCGGTGGTCTGTGAGTTCCCAGATGTCTTTCCTGAAGAGTTTCCAGGTATGCCTCCGGATCGTGAGGTTGAGTTTGTAATTGAGCTTGAACCTGGAACGGCTCCTATCTCCAAGCGGCCTTATAAAATGGGTCCTGCTGAGTTGGCTGAACTCAAACGTCAGCTTGATGAACAAGAGAAGTTGGGTTTCATTCAACATAGTACTTCTTCTTGGGGTAGCCCAACCATCTTTGTGAAGAAGCGAGACAAGACTGATAGACTTTGTGTTGACTATCGGGCTCTCAATGCTAAAACCATCAAGAATAAATATCCCCTTCCGCGGATTAATGATCTCTTCGATCAGCTAGCTGGAGCTGTGGTATTTTCTAAGCTTGACTTGAGAAGTGGTTATCATCAAATCAAGATTCGCAAGGAAGATGTTCCTAAAACAACTTTCACCACCCGCTATGGCCTGTATGAGTACACGGTCATGTCTTTCGGTCTCACCAACGCACCTGCCACCTTCTCGAGGCTTATGAACTCGGTTTTCATGGAGTATCTTGATAAGTTCATTGTGGTCTATCTGGATGACATCCTAGTCTATTCTAAGTCAAAGGAAGAACATGAAGAACACCTTCGGTGTGTCCTAAACAAGCTTCGTGAGAACCGCCTGTATGGAAAGTTCTCCAAATGTGAGTTTTGGCTGCCTCAAGTCACCTATATTGGTCACGTCATCTCTGCCAAGGGCATTGCCGTCAACCCGGAAACTATAAAGACAATTGTTGACTGGCTTCCTCCTGTAAATGTCAAAGAAGTCCGGAGCTTCCTTGGTTTGGCTAGTTATTGCCGTCGCTTCGTTCAGAACTTTTCGAAGATAGCGAAGCCTCTTACCGATCTCCTCAAGAAAGGCAAGAAATAACTTTGGACTCCTGCATGTCAAGCAAGCTTCAAAACACTCAAAGAGAAGCTCACTTCCACACCAGTCTTGGTTCCTCCAGATACATCCAAGCCTTTCCAGATATTCTGTGACGCATCTTTGCAAGGATTGGGTGTGGTCCTTATGCAAGAAAAACAAGTTGTTGCTTATGCTTCTCGATAGTTGAGGATGCATGAGATCAACTATCCTACACATGACCTCGAACTCGCAGCAGTTGTCTTTGCTTTGAAAGTATGGAGGCATTACTTGCTTGGCAACCGTTGTGAAATCTTTTCTGATCACAAAAGTCTGAAGTATATCTTCACACAGCCTGATCTCAACCTTCGTCAGAGGAGGTGGATTGAAGCAATCAATGATTTCGATTTGACCATCAACTACACTCCGGGCAAAGCTAATGTCATGGCCGATGCTCTCAGCCGCAAAGCTTATGTCAGCAACCTCATGTTGGAAGAACAACAGCCGCTCTTGTGCGAGGAATTCCGTCAGCTCAACCTTGAAATTGTGGATCAAGGGTATCTTCTGAACCTTCTGGCAACCCCTCTCTTGGAAGAAAAGGTTTGCTCCATTCAACTTGGTGATCCGTACACCAAAAAGATCATCTCCAACTTTCAGCTTCCGAAGTATGAGTCCTTCCACGTCGATGACCAAGGCACGCTTTTCTTTGAACACTGGATGTTTGTTCCGAACTACCCGGGTTTGAGAGAGCAAGTTCTCAAGGAGGCGCATGATTCTGTTCTTTCTATCCACCCTGGTAGCACAAAGATGTACATGGACTTGAAAACACAATATTGGTGGCCGGGATTGAAACGATATTGTGCCAAGTATGTCTCGGAGTGTGATGTCTGCCGTAGAGTTAAAGCTGTCCATCAGAAACCTTCCGGTCTTCTACAGCCATTGAAACCCCCGGAATGGAAATGGGAGAAAGTAGAGATGGACTTCATCACTGGTTTTCCAAGGTCGCAGAAGGGCAACAATGCAATCTTTGTTGTCATTGACAGGCTTTCTAAAGTGGCTCACTTCTTTCCCGTCAAGGAAACAATTTCTGCAATTCAGTTGGCTGAGCTCTATATCAACAGAATTGTCTCTCTGTATGGGGTTCCTCTTGAGATCAGTTCAGACCGTGGAAGCATCTTCACTTCCAAGTTCTGGGGAAGTTTCCAAAATGCTTTGGAAACAAAATTGAACTTCAGCACAGCTTACCACCCTCAGTCACAAGGACAAGTTGAAAGGATCAATCAGATTCTGGAAGATATGCTCCGTGCTTGCATCATCTCTTTTGGCATGAAGTGGGAAGAATGTCTTCCTTATGCTGAATTCTCTTACAACAACAGCTTCCAGAAAAGTCTAAAGATGGCACCATTTGAGGCTCTCTATGGTCGCAAATGCAGAACTCCGATTGGTTGGTCGGGTGCAGGAGAAAGAATATTGTTTGGCCCCGACATTGTAACTCAAGCGGAGGAGAAGGTGCACATCATTCTTGAAAATCTGAAGATTGCTCAAAGTCGCCAGAAGAGCAATTATGACAGAAAGCACACGGACATGGAGTATGTCCCTGGTGATCTCGTTTACCTTCGTGTCACTCCCATGAGAGGCACACACCGCTTTGGTATCAAAGGAAAGCTGGCTCCTAGATACATCGGCCCATTCAAAATTCGTGGAAGAAGAGGAGAAGTTGCTTATGCTCTTGAGCTCCCGGAAAAACTCAAGGTCCATGATGTTTTCCACATCTCTCAACTCAAGAAGTGCTTCAAGGATCCCGGCAGGACCGTGGATCATGATCTCATCAATCTCCAAGAAGACCTGTCTTATCTAGAACACCCCACAAAAATCCTTGAAGTCGCAGAAAGAAGGACTCGCAACAAGTCCATCAAGTTCTGCAAGGTCCAGTGGTCGCACCATTCCGTGGATGAAGCCACTTGGGAACGTGAAGATGAGCTCCGTGCCAAGTATCCTGCCCTCTTTGAGTCTTCTTCTTCTTCCTAGAATCTCGGGGCGAGATTCCTGTTTAGTGGGGGAGAGTTGTAGCATCCCAATTGTCTAAAAATTGTAATTCTACTTGTTCTAGTAAGATAATGGCTACTTCCTATATATAATTGTTGCATCATAATGATATCATGCTCATGTCATCATGCCACCTTGCATTTGAGCATCATATAAAACCCTTTTGATTTGGTTCTTCTCTCATATGCATTGTTAATTGTATTTGCCTCTTGATATTGTATTTGGTTATTGATATATTGTTTAAATGCCCATGTTGAGTTGGGGCATATCTTTTATTCAACTCCATCACCTTTCCTTGTCACCACCTTATACTTCCACCATTCCTATAACCCATGAGCTTGTAAGTCTTTTTCTCTTGATATTTATTCTAGCTCATGTGGGTTGGGTGGGTCTAATTCTATAACTCCTTAGCTTGGCCCTTACTCCATCTTTTGAGGATGCACATAAATAAATGCCATGAGACTTTATTTTGTTTTCACAAGATTAACACATGGCATTAAATACATGCATGGGCCATGCAAAGCTCCACCATCTCTTCTCCTTTGAGTTTTGCCTTTGTTTTAAACTGGGTCTTGTCTGGTGTTATCATCCTATGTGTTCTTGATCTCTTGTTGATCACACCTTTTTCTTTCATCACCTCACCATCTCCATCTCAACACCTTTTCTAGCTTGATCTAGTTTTGGGCATGTTAAACCCTATACCTCAATCACACCCTACTCTACCTCTCTCCCATCCCCTCCTTGCTTGCTCATGTGAGGATGTAAAACCCTAAACAACCTCACCACCACTTCCCTAGGCTCTCTATCCTTAACCTCCTCTCTAAACCTAAACCCTAACCAAGCCCTCCACCTATCTACCCGACCCTCTCTCTCGGCCTCTCTCCCTTCCTCTATGCCATGCAGGTCCCACCTAGCTACCTCCCTAGCCCCAACCCTAACCGAGCTTCTATTTCCTTCTAACCTAGCTCACCCGAGCCTCCCTTCTCCTCTCTCTTTCTCTCTCACAGCCGGGGATGGCCCACCCGAGCCTATCCCTCCTTGGACGCTCCCTGGCCCGGCTATTAGCTCCACCCTACCTGCCCCTGCCCTGCTCAAACCGAGCCAGCCCGAGCACGTGAAAGTAGAAGAAGGAAAAGGTGACAACCGAGCCACCTTTATCTACCCATGCCACGGCTGCCTCGCCTCTCTCCCTCTCGTTTACTCCTTCCCCACGGCTCCTCTACATCGCCCAGATCCACCCCAAGCCCTGCCGCACCTCCCCTCTCTCTTCACCATCGCCAGATCTCGCTGCCAGACACCGACGTCTACCCCTGCTCCTCGTCACTCCGGCCGGAGAGCGCGTTGAGGAGGTGGCCTGGAAAACCAAGGGGACCTCTCTGCTTCGCCCTGGACACGCCGACGCGAAGGAGGAGCCCCAGAACCAACGGTACCGCCGCCACCCGACGCCAAACCCTAGAACTCCGGCCGCCAGCCTCGTCGACGATCCTCTGCGCCACTCCCCGATCTGACCACACCAACCAACCCACGGTGAGCTCCTCTACCTCCTGGACATACTCCGCCTCACCGGGTAGCCCTAACTGCGCCAGACTTTTCGCCGAGCAACCTCAGTGCGCCGTGGCCGCGAGCCTCTGCACGTCCCTGCGTCGCCTCACACTCTACCTAGCCGCGCGAGCGCAAGCCAGCACAACCCCCAAGCCACCCCAGCGGTAGCCGCCGCCGCTCGCGCGCGCGAGGTCGCGAGATCGAAATCCCGCTGCGCCGTGCCGTGCGTGCCGTCAGTCCGTCAGAGAACAAGAAGAGAAACAGTGGCCGCGAACACTTTTGCACTTAACCCCTTGCGCTTTTACCGGCTCAACCTGCGCTCCTAGAGGCCCCACCTGTCGGTCACCCGGGCTTTTTGCGAAAAGGTACCGGGGTTTCCACAGCCTTGCCCCGCGGTCCCTCGGATCCACCACGTGTCGCCTACCGGCTGGCCGCGCACGCCGTGGACCCTCAGCCCCACCGGCCCCACCTGTCAGCCGCATGGGCTAGCTCAGCTCGCGGTGAGAAAAGGTCTCTCTGCGTCGTTTTCCCGCCAGGTCAGCTCGGGCTCAGGTGTCTGTGTCTGTGGCTAGATCTGGGTGAGTACAAGATGGTTTCTGCTTGCTGTTTAATTAAAACCTTTTCAAATTTGTTTTAAATTCAAATTCAAATCTGTTTTCAAATATCTTTTAAGATATAATTCCAAATTAAACATGTAATATATGTGAGGATTTCAAATATGCCATTCAAAATATTATTTGAACACTTTAAAATTTCGAGTTGATTAAAATTACAATAAAATGCCCTTTTTCTTAATTAATTAATAACTTTTGTTTTATAACTCCAAATTTGACAAATAATATGTCTAAAATGATCAGCTCGACGAGACCGTTCTGTTTATGCATTCCATGTTCTGAATTGCTGCATGCATCATACAAATATAAAGTTTACAGCAACTTATTTGAGGATAAAATGTGACTAAAACTCCATAAAATGCTTTATTCTTGTATTCCACCTCTCACCCATGCCATGCTACATTATTGCCATGCAAATTGTGCATCATTCATCATGGCATGATTGTTTGCTTGTTGCATTTTAATTCATATGCTTGTGAACTCTATTTATGTTGGCCCTTGTTTGTTTGGTTCTTCCTCGAATAGACACTGAGCAGGGGATATATCAAGAAACCCAGGAGCACTACCCAGATCCGTCCCTCGCTTCAACTGAGCTGCCAGGCAAGCACTACCACATGCTCGCATACATATAGTACCTATTGCCTCTCTCTTATTCTTGCATCATTGAGTCACGATTGCATTGAAAATGAATCCCAAGTACTGCACAGCCTTTACTTTTAAACCCCACCGAAGCTTGTTCCTCCATCCCATGAGCCATTACTACAGGAGTGTTTGAGCCATGCAGGTCGTAGAACAGCATGTGCAGGGTATGTGAGTGTCTGATGGATAACGAGGTACCTAAACAACGTAACCTGAGTAGTAATGGGATAACTAATGACAGTGGCACCGGTGAGCAATATCTGCTATTTGGTTCTTCATGCTCACTTGTGTCCCGTAGGACCCCGAGTACTTGATTCCTGTTCCTTGACTATTCGCACTATCCACATCCAGGAGGCCTTATGGACCCCCCTGAGCCAGAGCTTGATTCATTCTTATTTCTTGGGGCCACAAAGTAGTTTGGGGCTTTATTACTATCCTGTACTTATGCCATGCTTTACTGCTTTATTTAAGATTGTGCGAGGAGCACCTGTACTGTTTTGGATGCGGAGTGTTTTCGCGGTATCGACAAGCCCAGTCACACTTTCGGGTTCCCAGTCGTTTACAGCCATTGACGCAAACCTTGGGTCCGTCTCGGAGGCGGCCAACTTCGTTGCGGGTAGCCTAATGGGGTGGCCCCTGAAACATTTCTGAATCCTGTGATCGCTTTGTCGTGAATGCCTCGTTGGGTTTTGATTTGGTTTTTCCAAGGTTGATCGAGTGTGTGTTGCTATTTGTGCACCCCTGCAGGGTAAATCTTTCTGAGAGCCATGTCCGCGGTTATGGACGACTTGGAGCACAGTTTCTCGATCATAGACAAGTAAAACTAAAGTACCGTTTTTTTTAAATTGACTAAGTACCTGACTAGTAAATAGTGCAACACTCATGGAATGGATAATAAAACTGCCAACGGATGGGGCTGTTCGTCCGCTTCCTCGTTGGTAAGAGAGGAGGAGGATGGATCTGTTAATATTACTGTTATAACTGTTGTTATTAATTCACGGACATCCGTCTATCTTTGGTTAGGCGGATGGTTAGCGAGTATCCCTAGAATTGTTAGGTGTTATCTTTTGCTGCAAATTGCGTCACCCTAGGTTGTGTCCCCTTTAGAGGCATAAAGACTTGCTGAGTACCCCTAGGGTCTCACACGATAAATTGTTTGATTCAGATGAATAGGTAAACTCGCAAGATGGATACTGGGTGGAGGAGACGAACGATGTGGGCAATGATCACTCGGTGTAGAGATTCCGGGAACGGGGATCCGTGAGATCTGTGGGCGGGATGTGTTTATTTAATGGGCATCTTATGCTGATTTGCTTCTTATCCGTACTCGGATCTTGTTTTCCGCTTCCGCCTGATACTTTGATGTTTGATGTATGAGGAGATATCCTAAACTATTATATCTATCTAGGATATTTGGATCTTGCCGTATGGCGTTGCAATATTTCTATTTCTTTTAGATGGAATGGCTCTGAGGACTGTTGTATGGTGGCTTGCATACATACTCATTTGTGTATGTAGTTGATCCCTTCACCTGCCGATTACGCCGCTCGTTCTTGTCCCGATGTTTTGGAAATGGTTAGGACGGCCGAAAGGTCTACCTGTGAGTGGCATTTGGCCCCACCGTACTATTTTAACCATTTCCGCTCATCCAGGCTTGTAACTAAGAGCGTAATTCACCGAGGTAGTTACACCGGGTACGGTGGCATGAAGGATTCCTTTGTCAAGGACATTGCCAAATGCCAAGGCCATGAGTACTGAGAATGGAAGCCGCTTGCAGAGAACAACCTGGAGTATGTGCCACTAATGGATATGTCATGTATGAACTGTTTCACATCATCAATATAGTGACCCAAGGTACTCCTTCAAACAAGGGGCCAAGCATCGTCGTGGTTATTAGAACTAATCTACCATAACATCTGCAAGAAGCCAGTCCTATTTGGTGGCAGTAGTATATGTTTCTAACTCTAAAAATAGTGTAACATGTGTGGAAAAAACTATGTGCCCTGTCTTTTGATTTATAATTATCAAGATGCATTGGTATAACTAGTTATGGTTACAACACATGTGTTTTGTTCATAATCCAACAAGTTTTCCAAAAATTATGAATAATGTAGTACACATATCTAATCCTCAACATCTATGTCATAATCAGAGTTCCTGCCTTCAGCATCATTTGCAAGGTCTTCGAGGTTGTAAACATGTTCATCATCACTTATGTCCATGTCCTATATACTGTTGTCTTCCTTTTCTAGATCTTGGACAAATCTTGCTACAACACATTCCACTTCGTCTAGACGATCAACAGCCTCGACATCATCATCTTCATCTTCTTTGACAACTACATGTTGAAATCTACGATCCATTTGACATATGTCCTCCTGGTATGCCAAATTCTCTTGATGAGTAGCTTCATTACCAAATTCAATTTTTAGTACATCATAGACATTCCTATTGCTAAATGTCTTGATACGTCCATTTGCATCACTATTCTATTTAATAATTTACTGTTATTCATTGATATATTTCATATTAAGAGATGATACTTTTGTTATTTCATATGTTTTTGCATGGTTGATGACTTTTGGAGCATGGACCGCTGCAGTCAGGATTCTGATGGAAAAGGGGCTGTTTGGAGGCAAAATTCGCGAAGATCAGGAAATCCAGGAAAATATATGGAAAATTCTATTTTTCCAGAAGACGAAGTATGCCAGAAGGGGGAGTGGAGATGGGCCACAGGGGGCCCACACCACCCCCTGGCGCGGGCCACCCCTAACCGCGCCACCAGGTGGTGTGGCCACCCTAGCCTACTCCTGGCTCTCCCCTTTGGCGTATATTATTCCCACGAAACCCTAATAACTAGGGAGCGACCACAGAAAGATTCCGCCACCTCTGCGGGGCAGAAATCTACAGAGACAGAAAGATCTCTCCGGTAGACAGATTCTGCCGGGGGAATTTCTTCCTAGAGAGGGGGGATCGCCACCATCAACACCACCATCAAGTTGGACTTCATCGGGATCATCATCATCATCATCACCACCATCATCTCCACCAGCACCATCATCACCACTTCATACCGCTGTAACAATTGGGTTGAATCTTGCATAGTTCTTAGAGGAAACTTTCCCGGTGTAGATTACTCCTTATAGTTGATGCTATTGAGTGAGCCATTGATTTATTGTTATGTTCAGATTGTTACTTATCATTATTTCATCTCTAATCTTGATCCATATGATGTCTTGTGAGTAGTTAGTTTAGTTCTTGAGGACATGGGAGAAGTCATGTTGTTAGTAGTGGAGTTTTCTTGAGAAAGATTCAATGGTTTGATAATTAAGTTGTGGTGTATTTCTACTAGTGGTTTCATGTGAACGTCGACTACATGACACTTCACCTATATGGGCCTAGGGGAATGCATTGTGTATTTGGCTACTAATCGTAGGGGTTGCCGGAGTGACAGAAACCTGAACCCCCGTTAGGAAACCTTTGCACAAGGGATGTCAGGGTCTTAGAGTTTAAAGTTGTGGTTAGATTTCTATCTTAATTACTTTCTTGCACTTGCGGATTCTTGCAAGGGGTATAATCACAAGTATGTATTAGTCCTAGGAAGGTCGGTATATTAGAACAGGTTCACCCACACAACACTTATCAAACAAGAGAAGATTAATCAACTATATAAAGCGAACGCACTTGACGATATTCCCGTGTGTCCTCGAGAACGTTTGGTCATCTTAAGTAATACAATCGGCTTGTCCTTTGCTAAAGAAAGGATTGGGCCACTTTTTGCATTTATTCTTATTGTCTTTTATTCACTCGTACTTTATTTATCTGCATTATCAAAAACCCCTAAAAATCCGTTTGCTAAGTATTTATAGAGAATTCCTGCTCCAAGCCACTCGTCAACACCTTCTGCTACTCGTTGGGTTTGACACTCTTACTTATCAAAAATACTGCGATACACCCCCTATACTTGTGGGTCATCAAGACTATTTTCTGGCGCCATTGCTGGGGAGTGAAGCGCTATTGGAGAGTGGAACTGGTAAAGGAAACTTCTACTGTGAGTATTGTTTATTTCTGTTAGTTACTTTATTTTCAATATCGATAATTCGCTGAGTTTCTTATTTTGTAATTATACTACCACTGCTAAGGTAGTAGATGAACCACCACCTGCTGAGAATGATACTT
This sequence comes from Avena sativa, assembly GCA_916181665.1. NCBI lineage: Eukaryota > Viridiplantae > Streptophyta > Magnoliopsida > Poales > Poaceae > Avena > Avena sativa. The sequence continues at coordinate 431,497,839 of OV702286.1, read as the reverse complement.
TTAAAATACCTACAAGAATTATTGATCGTGTTATGGATAATTACTATGTTGGGGATGGAACTATCCATCCCAGCGATCATTTGCTCTTTATACACGAATTATGTGGGTTGTTCAAGTGTGCAGGTATTACAGTAGATCAAGTCAAGAAGAAGTTATTCTCATTATCACTGAAAGGAAGAGCTGAGGAATGGTATAAGTGTAACATCCCAAATTCTGTAACCCTGAATAGTTGTCCAGAATGCAAAAATCACGGGGAACAAAAACTTTTTCTTGTCCATTGGTGTAGTGTTTGCTTGTTGTTTGTTTGTACTTGTGCATGTGAGTGTATACCCTATGCTACTCCTTACCTCACCATCAGTTGACAAAAGCTATTTACCAAAACTATCTTGGCTCGATTTACACTTTCTCAAATATTCTAGCATTTCAAAACATGAGCCAAGATGCTTATGCAACTAAAACTATTTTAGTAGCCTCTATTTATAAAACTATGGAGAGTTATATAATATAACCTCCGTATGTTTCCAAAACAGAACCCTCAACTAATCTTATCTCTAGTTTTCCCAAAATCTCTTCCCAAAGCATTTGAATTCTATTCTTGGTAGAGATACCAAGGACTCTCATCTTATTCAAACCCCAATCTCTTCAAAATGCCCCAACCTTACCTCGAGCTAACCTTGATGGTAACCCTAGTAGTGGAGTTGCTTAGTTTATAAGATGAGTTGCCTTGATCTGTTGTTTGGCCAGTTTGCTTAGGAAGTAGTAGGAACCACTCTAGGAGCTCATCACTAGGATCAAGAGGTTCCCAAATTCCCAAATCCTAATCAAGGAAAAAAAGCAAGATCAACTTACTAGATACTAAGTGATCATCTAAAACCCTTACCAGATCAATTCTGAAGGTTTCCATTCTAGAAGCCTCCAAGTCTATGAAGACCAATATCAAGAATGGATCCCTTCCCCTCAATCTACACTTCAACATCCTCCAATTGTTGATGCTCTGATATCTTGCAACACCACCAAAAACATTCCCACTCATACTCTAGTCAAACCCCTCAAAACTGCCAAATTTGACTAAATCTAGAAACTGTTTCAACATCACCTTTTTGAATGCCTCCCTTTCTCAACCCTTGTGCATTTTTGGAAATGAATTTGAACCATGTTGTTAACCATGCTAAGTAATACCAAGTACCACTTCTGCCCTTGGTTAGATCATCCTCCAAACCACTTGTTCTTGATGGTTTTGAAGGCAAGAAAATAACTATTCCTGCAAATCTAGTCATCATGCCTACTTTGATAGAAGCTCACACCACCATCCAACCTTCTATGGACCAACTCCTTGCATGGTTGTGTTCTACTCATATAGGTCTATCAACATCTACTTCACTTGTTCCAACATGATCTTTGTGCTACTTAAACCCACAAGGTTTTGAGGGCTAGTTGATAATCTGCTTTGGCAGGCTTATTTTATTCAAAGTTTGAAAGCCTGTCTTGGTGAGCTCAAGCAGGATCAAGCTCAAACCTTTGTACCATGTTGATGTACATCACTTGGTTTATTAATCCATCTACCCCATGCCCCAAGGGGAGATCTAAACCCCAAGATACAAGCATGTTTTGATGGTATGAAATTATCATCACCATAGATCCTTAATCTAGGGTATTCCACCAAAATCAACTTGGATTCTCCAATCCCAAGGTTGCAAATGCTTGCTACACCATGTATACCTCATATACCTTGATTATTAAGATTTATAAACAATTATCCATATTATTATGGACCAAAATTATTTAATTCTCTTAATAGGCAAAATCTCCAAAACTCCCCTCATAAAGAAAAGTTTGGTTTTTTCCAAAACACTCCCTCAACTTTTGACTCAATTGAGTCCTATATATCATACCCTATCTTCCCACTTAAAAAATAAATATTTTTGAAGAGCTTTATTAATTCTTTTTGCCCTTTTCCTTAAATGGTAGAAACAAGAAATAATTGTCTAAAAATACTTTTCCTTCCCAATAAATCCTAAGAAAATTCCCCAAGTTGTGCCTTGGTATCTAGGACCATCTCACATAAAAATCCAACAAAGTCCAATGTAAGAATATCAAATGAGCTCCAATACTTCATTTCTGCAATTTTTGAGTAAATAGATTTAAATGGACTTAAACTCCTCTGAAAAATCTCAAATAAATCCTGGAAGTATACCTTGACCTCATCTATCTACCAGTACCATCTCCCTACCTTGTCTTATACAAAATATTAAACTTCCTTCACAAGCCTCATTTGGATCAAATGTGGCAAACTAAGGAATTAGGTGGCCTAGACCAAATTAAAATCACCACCAAGTCTCACCCCCACTCACCACTGTAGCGGATCACTGTAGCATGCTTGTCCTCTAGTTCTTGGACACTAGTGCTTAACCCCATGTGGGTGTCTTAACTTGCAAAACTCCTTTACTTAGCATGCAGCAGCCATTCCACCCCTCCTCTGCCCTCAACACAGACCAGATACAACTCCACACGCCCACAGTAACAAGCCACTGGTTTCCCTCCCCTCTCCCATGCTCCTTGGATTAGATCCACCATGAACCCCTCCCCTTTAGTATATAGCTCCACCGGCCAGCACCCCTCTCCCCCTTGGCCTCATTTGCCTCCTACCCCTCTACCTCACACCCCAGAGCACCCCTCTCCCCCTCCACTGCTCTGCCTTGCTCGAGAGAGAGCAAGGGAGAAGCCTTGGCCGCCTCCCCGAAAACGAGCTAAGCTCAGTCTCCTCTGTCCCTCCCTCTCTGCATGTCACATGATACACTCCCCTTCTTCCCCTCTCTCTGATGGTGCGGTTTCTGTGGCCAGGTACTGCCCCGTTCGTCGTCAGCGTCGAGCTCCAACGAGTTCTCCATCGGGCGTCCTCGTGCTAGCCAGCTTCCGGCGTCAAACCCCATCGTGTCGCCCCTCTCTGGACTCGTCGCCGACCACCGCATCTCCCTGGACCCTCCCCGGCTCCTCTCCACCGTCAGGTGAGCCTCCCCGACCCCTCCTCCCTCTCAGCTAGGGTTCCCCGTTGTGGGGCTCCTTTTCATGAAGACGATGGCCGAGCACCGTCGATATCGTTTAGATCGAGCGACCGAGATTCCCCCGTACCCCCTCGTTGTCCCTCCGCCGCTGGCAGGCAGGCCCCACCCTGCGGGTTTGAATTCCACCTCCCGCCGGTGCTGCCTACCGTGGGTTGGGCCGATTTGGCTCCGCGAGGCCCAACTGCTCCTAGATCCCAGCTTACTAGCCTTCACCCTTCTTCTTTTTATTTCCTTTTTCCAGATCTGCTACTTTAAGCTGCTAGGTTTAATTCGAAACAAAAATGAAAACGAGATGAAACTCCCAGATCTAAATTTCCCTAGATGCATGCATGTTTTCCCTAACATGCAGTATAGACCACCTGCCCAGATTTTTATCTCATTATCTCCTGGTATGTCAATTACTAAAAAGTATCCAAAACACTAATAAATTATTTTTGGGAGATTGGTAAACTCAAATGGAATGAATCCAACTGTCTCTGGTAGATTCTTGATTTAACCAACACCTAGAGTTGGCCCCCAGCCAAGTGGAGCCTATGTCTCCCTGTAGTAAAAATAACAAAATCCCTCCAATTATAACTTTATAAAACTCCCTAGACCAAATCATGAGTCAAATTGACCCAAGTCCAATTATCTTGGATGTGGTACACTAAGGCCTATCCAAATCCAGGAGCTCATGATTTATTGAGCCCTAGATATTTTCTGTGAATTAAACTATTCTATGCATGGTTTATTCACCCCTAAATTCACTACAGAAGCTATACAAATCCAAAAATGTTGATTCCAATTTCTACAGAAGGGTATTGGAAGTAGCTACCATGTGCCCTTGGAATAAAATTATAAGCTACTGTAGATTTAATCTGGTGCGAAAAGACAAAACAGCTCTAGAACTGTCTTTGGGAATTTCTTGAGGGCATTCTGGTAACTATGTTGGAGTGTTTCCAACTCTTAGTGAACAAGTACAAAAGGACCTACCTAACTATCCAAGGAAATCATTTTTGGAGCTCCAGAACCTTTCTGATGAATTATTTCCTAAAACTAGAGTATTATTCACTATAAAAATCACTATAAATCTTTGGTAATTGATAAAATAGTGAAACTACTTTTGTTGGTTTCATTTTATCAATACATATCTGTTGGTATCATGTTTTTACAATGGTATCATACAGAATATGCTCTTGTTCCAAAATCCATCTCTTAGGTAATTTCTAGACTATAAATCCTAAGGGATTTTCGTCCACTTTTCAAGACAAGGCCAATCTTATTAAATCCATTCCTCCTAAGACCCAATGATTTGTGAACTTGTATATTTCATTGTTGCTATATGCATTGGTGATTGTATGCCTTGTATTGATTGTGCCCTCTTGTTTGTTTGCATATCAGAGAGCAGAAGAAGATGGTTTCTATTGGTTACTATGGTTTTCTAAGAAGAAGTCCAGGGACAATTATGCCATATTGCTGATCTCAGGCAAGCCACCTTCTTGCTCATAAGGCTTGTCCTACTATTTTACTTATGCATGTTTTATATACTGTTTACTAAAACTACATTGTTTTACTATATGTTGATGTATACTTAGTAGTGGTTTGGCTCCTCCGAATCATTACACTTTTGTACTCTTAAGTACAACCCCCTTGGTGACACCTACTTGTCCCTAGTATAATAGATGGTGCATATCCACCATGCCCCTTTGGAGACCCCGTTTTAGCCGAAGCAAAAACTAGCGGATGGGAAGACCCCGGAAAAAGGTTTTACCAACTGTTTTATGAGAAAACCTTGGTGAGGTGGGACCTCCCAAGAGTTGTTGAGAAAGAAAAAGGTTTTGCTTTACAAAATGCTGGAGGAAAACCGGAGGAAAAAGGTTTACAAAAACGCACCTGGTTCTTTGTAGTTTAGCTATAACAACTTAACCCTGTGCAACCACATTACTCTGGAATGGGACAGGGCTGGATTTGATGTTTGTCTATTCTGGTATAAGCTGCCTCGCAACAACTATAGGGGATCGGGGATCCCTGGAGGGTGGGCCTTCTCCGATATAGGTCCATGCGGGACATCGACCTGGAGAAGAAATGAAGGGTCGGCAGGCCTCCACGCATTACTATGAGCCCCTCATTGAAAGCACACACTCGGGAAGTGGAAAAAGCGCTCCGGTTGGTCCTCGCCCGACGTCCCGGTTTTGAGGGGATTAACACTCATAGGGTAGGCACTTATATTGGAGTGGGCATCCGGAGAGTCTTGATCGGTTACTCTACCCACGATAGGTGAAGATCAGGGTAGTGTACCCGGATGGTGTGGGTGAAGTGTACAACCTCTGCAGAGTGTAAATATATTCGAATAGCCGTGTCCGCGGTTAAGGACGGGTTGGACAAACTTCTGTAGAGCGTTGCTGGTTTTGTTTTCAAAAAGGATTTCTGAAAATAAAAGGCTTTCGAAATGTTTTGACCATGGGATGGTCGGCAAGGATCCCTGTTTTGACCATGGAATGGTCAGAAAGGGATGGAAGGAGTTTGGTCGTGGGACGACCGGAGAAGGAAACAAATGGGTGACCTAGTCCTAGGGTTTTCTAAAACTTTTCAAAAAGGTTTCCAAAATGTTTTACAAAAGTTTTCAACAAAGATATGTAGATGCTATATCTACAAGAGAAACTAATTGAGAAAATAACCCCTCTTGGAGCCCTCCTACTACTGCAGCCATATTGCATATCCCCTTGTTATTACTATTCTCTTAAGGTGGATTGCGAGTACATTCAAAGTACTCACTGGTATTTTCCCTGGCTATTAACATGCGAGCTAGGACGTTCTCCTAGTCAGTTGCCTGTAGGTTAAGGCATGGCTCGGGCTCTACGCTGGAAGAAGTTCCGCTGATGATAATTAATGTAGCCATAAAGGCATTCATGTAAGTCTTCTAATTCGGTATGTTCTCGGATGTTGAAATGATACTTGTCGGTTATGTGCCACGACTAACTGATCATGGGATCGTGGTTGTATACATAACAGGGATTCTCGGAGGATTAATCCGGGGGACCCACAATAAGCTACTGAAGAATGGTCAATCTCTTGAATGGGAGGAAATTGTGCCTCTCTTTTATTCAAAATTTTATCCTCCTAGTGAGATTCATAAAGATCAGAATCAAATATATAACTTTTGGCCTCTTGATGGAGAAAGTACAGCTCAAGCTTGGGGAGATTGAAGTTACTAATGCTCAAATGTCCTATTCATGAGCTCCCCAACAATATTATTATCCATAACTTTTATGCAAGGCTTTCTCTTCATGATAAGGATTTATTGGATGCTTCTTGCACTGGATCATTTACACGCATGGAAGAAGGAGCTAAATGGGATCATCTAGACCGTATTCAAGACAATGCTGGAGCATGGGAGAATGATAAAGGAAGAAAGTAGGGTATAAATTATGATTATGAATGCATTGAATCTTTTATGGGAACTGATGACTGTCAAAATATTAAAAATTCTTATGGTCTAGACTCTCAAGCTATTGCAAATTATTTTAAGGCTTTTGCTTCCTATATTGAAGTTCCTAAAAAGAAGTGGAATAAGTATCATGAACCTTATAAAGATATTGCTAATAGTGTTCCTGTAAGAAATACTGAAGTTTTTACTACTAATCATGTCTTACCCGAACCTTACATTGAGAAAATGCCTTTCCCAGTTAAGGTAAAGGAACATTCTATGATAGCTATTATGGTTAATGAAAGTACAAATAAAGCTGTTGAACCTAATGAACAAGTAGCTATTGAACCTATGATAGCAAATGTGAAAGACTTTGTCACTAAATATGTAGGAGATGGACACACTATTCTTTGTAAGGATACTTCTAGTATTGTTTCGCAAAGTAGTGTTATGAGAGCTAGTGTCCCTGTGTTTTCTGTTAGAATAAGTGATCATTGTTACAATGATTCTTGTGATAGTTATATCATTAAATTTATGCATGATACTGAAAGTTATTATGAGAGAGGAAAAGGTGTTCTTATGCATCTAAATAATATTAAGTTTCCTCACTTTATGCTGAAAGTCTTTATGTTGCACTTGTTTTGCCTTCCTATGCTAGTAGCCTTTGGTTTCAACAATTTATTTTCTACAAAATTCCCTTGCATAGGAAGTGGTTTAGACTTAAACATGTGTATTTTTTCCTCTTGATGCTCTCTTTTTCATTTCATATTCTTATGTGAGCATCATTGAAATCATCATGCTCATCTTACTGGCTATAAAGAAAGAGCTTTCGGGGAGACAACCCAATATATTTTTGTTTTAAGTTTTCTTTCGTTTATTTGAGTCTTGGAAGTTATTACTTCGGTAATAGACTCTCCTTATCCCTTTTGTTTGGTTTTTGTGCAAGGATCAACCTCTAATGAGAGAGAAGTAATATTTGGGAAAGTGGCTGTCCTAAAACAGATTTTTGTGCTTCACCATAAAAATTCGTGAGATATCTCTGTACATCGGATTGAGCTGTAATTTTTTGTGCTTTTGACCCAGATTGTTATTTAACTTTCATTATTTTTGCACTTTTTGATTTGAGAAATATAAGATTTCCAAAAAAATTGATCTTTACCTGCTGGTCTGTTTTGACAGATTTTTACCACTCTTGCATTTGCCTCTTAAATCGATTTCCTTTTTGAATTCTTTTTGGGTTTTCAGAAGGAGTTGTTATATTAGCTTATGTTTTGATGGATTTCAGTTGAAATTGTACTTAAAAGGTTTATTACCTCGCTTATACTAATGTTGCTAATGAGAATTGTGTGAAAGAAATATCTAGGTTAGTGGAGAAAATGGTGTAATAAGAAAGTGAAAGGTTTAATGAGTCAAGCAATATGTGTATGAAGATGAAGATATTGATGTTATTCAAGTGGTGACTCCGGAAAAATCTATCAAAGACCAAGTTCAGAGAGAAGGCGAGTCCGTTTTCGAATAGGTAACAAGTTTTGGTAAGAAAAGCTCCACGAAAAATCTGTCCAGTTATATTTTTGCAGTTTTTATCTAACAAGGAAAGCAACGAAGTGAAAGAGGGACAGAAACGGAGTTAGGGTGGCTCACACCACCCTGTGGCGCAGGCCCACCCCTGGCCGCGCCACCAGGTGGTGTGGCCGCCCTGGAGTCCGTCTCCGACCTGTTTTCTCCCAGTACCTTCCTTTTGTTGTAAAAATTTGTAATATATAATCCCCCGGATCCCCCGAGGTTCGTATATCGTGTTCTCGTCGTGTTTTCATTTTGATCTGTTTCTGCCAGGAACTATTCTTAAAGTTTAGAAGCACAATGGTCTCTGCCAAGAATAAGGGAAAGGAGCCTACAGAGGAGGACCCCCAAAACCCTGGGCAGGAGAAGGAGATCGAGAGTAAAGATGAATAGGAGGCAAAGAAAAGCCAGCATCCGCACATCGGCACTACCATTGCAAGCATTGGACTGGTGGCAAACCCTGCCAGGATCAAAAGGACTACACAGATGTCAACTGGAGGGAAGCCTCTGCATCACTGTTTGGCTCCACGGTCACCTTCTCCACGCACCAAGAATCCCTTCCATGCCCTTATCCATGAGCATCAATTCCAAAATATGCCCAAGGAGAAACTACCCTCCAATTGGGATATGCCTCATTCCAACCATGCAGGAAAAGAAGACTTCAAGGAGGAAGAGTGGGGAAAGAATAGTACGAGTTGGGATTCACAACCCAACATGATCATGAACCGCATTGAGCAAAACTCGGAGTTGATTCGTACTTTCACCTTCGAGTTTGAAGACTTAAGTAAATTGATTGAGAAGCTCATCGAGAGAACACCACCACCACCGAAGGAGTAATTACTCATCAGGTTTTGGCATCCCCTTGGTTTGTTCCAAGCTTGGGGGAGTGTCGCGGTATCACATCACTATCTTCTATCTTTTTACCTTTTTAGTAGAGTCATATCATGAATAGAGAAGTTATTATGTAGGATGGTTTGCATTATGGAAGTGTCTATCCTCTCGTTAGATATCTATGTATCCCTTGGTGTGAGTTGCCGTTATGGAATATTAATGAGAAGTTCTATCATTTACTCTTTTGCATATCGTATATTAGTTTTCAATTTCTATTATATGATTGATCTTGTTGTTAGTATTGGTATCACTTTGGGATCATTGAGTAAATTTAGTTGGTTTTGGCAAACCTGGCTCAGTCAGTAGCAATACTATTATGAGAATTGAATGAAAAAGATAAAAGTACTTTCAAGAAATATAATTTCATCATCTTTCTTTCTTGATTGGCTCATAAGCTTAGTATTCTCTAGTTAAGATCTTTTGTTCTTCCAAGGAAGATTGCATGTTTATTTTTATCACCTATATGTTTGTTTGTTTCCTTCAACTCTTATACTTGCTACCCAGCCTTGCTAGCCAAAAACCTGTATTGAGAGGGAATGCTTCTCGTGCATCCAATCCTTAAACCAAAACCTATGCCATTTGTGTCCACCATACCTACCTATTAGCAGTATTGCTATTCCAAGTAAATTCATGTTTTTATCTACCTTCCGAATTAAACTTGTTATGTCAAAATTAGTAATTAAAGCTCTCACGAACTTGATGGCACACTTTCTTTCTTGCACTTAATAAACTTGAACCATTGTTTCCATCTTTGTTGCATATATGCTTGCGCTTTATAAGTTGAAGTTAGCAGAACCATGTATCATGGGGAAGGCTTTCAACATTGCACTTATTCCGTTGATATCATGATTATTTTACTTATGGATCCCTGCGATGTGAAATAAAAGTGGAACTTGTAACATCATGGAGTTTGTATGTGTGTTAGAGAAACGCCTGGGCCGCTAGACTAAGCCATGCCTAATCATGGTGGAAACTTGCAGCATAACCATAATGAGCATTCTATGAAGCATCCTCAATAAAAACCTATGCAAATAGCAAATAAAAAGATCGCTGAGATGCTCATTGTCTGCTTGCCTTGTCATTTTGATATGGGATAGCTCATGTGTCATGGGGCAAGGGGTACCCCGTTGGCGGTTCTCTATGATACATATGTACTTACAATGACAAGAGCTTACTTGTGACTGAAGTTGAGTAGCATGAGGTTCGGTACTCGTAAGTAAGGGGCATGAGATTTCAACTTATAACTTGTCAAGCATATCCTCTTAGTTGTGTCACTTTAACCTTAATCACCTAAAGATGCTTATGATAGGGGCAATGAGAGATGAAAGATAATAAGTACCATAATTTTTGGAAGCTCTTTATGAAACTTGAAATCCCTACTTCCCTCTACGAAGGACCTATCTTTTACTTTTTAGTTGAGTCAGTAAACCTATTCCCTTCTATCTCAGCAAGTATTTTGAGTTGTTGTGTTTCATTCATTCATATGATGATTTATTCAATCATGTTTCTTATGTTCCTTGTTTTGCACATTGCTCTTATCTTAGTGTTTATTACTTTGAAAGATATCATTAAAAACCCATTATGCTTGAACTCCTGCGAATTGTTAACTATTCTTTGACCAAGAGCAAAGTTTGCCATTACCAATTATGATTTTCTTTATGTATCTTTATTGTGTTTCCTTTACCTATTGCAAGTTAAGTTATATAATAGTGAGTTGTCTTCTATTATGATTTATGTATTGCTGAATGTGCTGCTTCTTATCCGTATTCTTTTATCGACTCTTCACTCCATAAACCTGGGGTCATGTTTATTGAGCTCATTTTCGCTTGGGGACAAGTGAAGTCTAAGCTTGGGGGGAGTTGATACGTCCATTTTGCATCACTATTCTATCTCATAATTTACTGTTATTCATTTATATATTTCATATTAAGAGATGATACTTACGTTATTTCATCTGCTTTTGCATGGTAGATGACTTTTGGAGCATAGACCGCTGCAGTCAGGATTCTGATGGAAAAAGGGGCTGTTTGGAGGCGAAATTTGCGAAGATCAGAAAATCTAGGAAAATATATGGAAAATTCTATTTTCCAGAAGACGAAGTATGCCATAAGGGGGAGTGGATATGGGCCACAGGGGGCCCACACCACCCCTTGGCGGGGGCCACCCTGGCCGCACCACTAGGTGGTGTGGCCACCCTGGCCCACTCCTGGCTCTCCCCTTTGGCATATATTATCCCCACGAAACCCTAATACCTGGGGAGAGACCACACAAAGATTCCGCCACCTGTGCGGGGCGGAAAACTACAGAGAGAGAAAGATCTCTCCGGCAGACAAATTTTGCTAGGGGAATTCCTTCCTAGAGAGGGGAGATCGTCGCCATCAACACCACCATCAAGATGGACTTCATCGGGATCATCATCATCATCACTACCATCATCTCCACCAGCACCATCATCACCACTTCATACCGCTGTAAAAATTGGGTTGAATCTTGCATAGTTCTTAGGGGAAACTTTCCCGATGTTCATTACTCCTTGTAGTTGATGCTATTGAGTGAGCCATTGAATTATTGTTATGTTCAGATTGTTACTTATCATTATTTCATCTCTGATCTTGATCCATATGATGTCTTGTGAGTAGTTCATTTAGTTCTTTAGGATATGGGAGAATTCATGTTGTTAGTAGTGGAGTTGTGTTGAGAAAGATTCCATGGTTTGATAATTAAGTTGTGGTGCATTTCTTCTAGTGGTGTCATGTGAACATCGACTACATGACACTTCACCTATATGGGCCTAGGGGAATGCATTGTGTATTTGACTACTAATCGTAGGGGTTGCCGGAGTGACAGAAACCTGAACCCCCATTAGGAAACCTTTGCATAAGGGATGTCAGGGTCTTAGAGTTTAAAGTTGTGGTTAGATTTCTATCTTAATTACTTTCTTGTACTTGCAGATGCTTGCAAGGGGTATAATCACAAGTATGTATTAGTCCTAGGAAGGTTGGTACATTAGCACAAGTTCACCCACACAACACTTATCAAACTAGAGAAGATTAATCAACTATATAAAGCGAAAGCACTTGATTATATTCCCATGTGTCCTCGAGAACGGTTGGTCATCTTAAGTAATACAACCGGCTTGTCCCTTGCTAAAAAAAGGATTGGGCCACTTGCTGCATTTATTCTTATTGTCTTTTATTCACTCATACTTTATTTATCTGCATTATCAAAAACCCCAAAAATCTATTTCCTAAGTATTTACAGAGAATTACTACTCCAAGCCACTCATCAACACCTTCTGCTCCTCGTTGGGTTCGACACTCTTACTTATCAAAAAAACTGCGATACACCCCCTATACTTGTGGGTCATCATGTCTACACAATTTTCCAAGGGAAACCAAACTCAATATCTTCCAAATAAAAACATGATTCTACTTGATCTGCCAATATGATGGGGGAATTCTTGTACCAAATAACAAAAGTATTAACAATTTTGTAATGTCCATCATATTTCATCTTCGATTTTTGCTATCTAGATTAAACCAGTCGCAACGAAATAGGAATACTGATCTGGGACCATGCTTATTAGGCACATACTTGAGCTCTCGAACTTACTAGAGAACACCATAAAACTCATTATCTTGTTGAGCACCAACAAATGTCTTATTCATTACCCCACAATTCTGAGTTCTTAGGTTCTTCTCCCGAGTGACTGTATGAAACCTAGCACCCTTTATATTGCAAGCAGAGTGTACAATTACATGCTTGTCTAGCCCATCGGCAAGTGACTTTAAATCTTCAGATGCATTGTTCAGTTGAGTCACATGGTTTTTAAACCATGCTGGGAACACTTTCTTGAGTGCCTCATCTATGTTATTAGAACCCCTAACAAGTAATTCTTCTCGGCAAACGCTGAAATAAACAAATAAAAATGAGACAATATGATATTAAGTATAAGTCCCAGCAATTATTTATGCATAATGATGTCCAAAAAAACTTACTTGATATAAGATTCTGCCTCTTCACAATTGTCCAGAACATACCAAACCATGTTATCAAATTCCTTCTCAACAAATTTCAGATATGATTTTCCAAACCCTTTGGCTCCATCAGAGAAAACTTTGAACACATCGGCACTAACTTCCCTTTGGATATCTTGGATCCTTTCAGCGTTGTTAAATCTTGTTTCCATGTCATCATTAAAATATCTAGAGCAAAATGTGACACACTCATTGATGATATACCCTTCAGCAATTGAACCTTCATGCCTTCCATTGTTACAGATAGTAGACTTAAGATAACCTAGTCTTCTCTGAACTAGATACATGCAGCCATAATGGACAGGCCCCCTTAGAATAGCCTCCTCAGGAAGATGAACATCTAAGTGCACCATGATATTAAAAAATGCAGGGGGGATAGCTTCTCAAGTCTGCAAATAATTAAAACTATCTCTACCTTCAGTCGTTCCAGGAGTTTGACATGAAGAGTTCTGGCACAAAACTCTCTAAAAAAACTCCCCAAATCAGCAATAGACTCATACATTTCTTTTGGTGCAACACCTTTCAAGCCAGCTGCCAAAATATGCTGCAGAAGAATGTGGCAGTCATGTGTCTTCATACCATGTACTTTTCCAGCTTCAATATCCACACACCTTTCACAGTTTGAACAAAAACCATCTGGGAACCTAGTTTTTGCCAAAAACCTGCAAACACGTTTCTTTTTTTTTGCTTTTCAAGCGTCCAGGGGCATGTGGCTTCAAACAACTAACCCCTTCTTCTTCCATCCAAAATTTCCTACTAATGTTCAGTTTCTTCAAATCAACTCTAGCACTGACAGTGTCCTTGTTTTTTCCATCAATTTCAAGAAGTGTACCTACTATGTTGTCACATATGTTCTTCTCGATGTGCATCACATCAATGTTGTGCGATAACAAAAGTGTGGACCAATAAGGTAAATTATGTAAGTTGACCCTAAGGTGCTAGGTCGGTTCACCTTTAACAACACGCTTGCACTTCTTACAAGTTGGATTTTCACCATGTATGTAATCCTTAACTGATTCTAGCTTCTCCATTTCTCTTCTACACTGAACTACCTTGGTGGATCCCTCTTCTCAACTTTACCGTTGAACAAATTACTTCTCCTATAGGGGTGATCCTTAGGAAACAACCGAGGATGTCCAATGTACCCAATTTTGTTTTTAAGTGGCTCATAGCAAGGATTCTCATCACAATACACACAATCATAAAATCTTCTAGTGTTACGGCTAGATATTGTAGCATGCCCTGGATAGTCATGAAAAGACCATAGGAAAGCAGCATGCAATTTGAAGTCATCCTCTACAAGAACATCATATGTGTTAACACCTACCCATAGCTTCATCATATCTTTAATAAGTGGCTGCATAAATACATTAAAATCCTTCCCTGGTGAATATTTCCCTGGTATAAGCAATGACAACATAAAGTTGGATTGATCCATGCACACCCATGGTGGGAAGTTATATGAAATCACAAATACTGGCCACATACTGTATGAACTGCTCATGTTACTGCTATAGGGGTTGAATCCATTTGTGGCAATGCCTAGCCGTATGCTCTCGGGGTCATCAGAAAACCAACCAAACTTCTCATCAAAGTGTTTCCATGCCTTTTCATCAGCTGGGTGCCTCAAAACATCATCCTCAACAACCATCTTCTCTTTGTGCCACCTCGTATGTGTTGACAATTCTGTTGAAACAAAAAATCTTTGTAACCTTGGAATTATAGGAAAGTACCTCAAAACCTTGTGAGGCACCTTCTTGATTCCATTTGGGTCTCTCCGTCTAGAAAATCCACAAACACGATAATGTGTATTCTTCTCGTGATCTTCCCAAAACAAAGCACAATCAAACTTGCACACATGTATAGTCTCATAACCAAGTCCAACTTCAGAAAGTACTTTTTTGGCATCAACATAAGATTTTGGGAAATCCACCCATTGCAAAGCATCACATAACAGGGAAATAAAAAGATCAAATGTTTTGTTTGTGACCTGGTTGTATGTTTTGATATGAAGAAGCCACATAATAAATGCCAACCTTGTATAAGTGTTGCATCCCTCTTGAAGCTCTCTCTTGGCTTCTTCCAATAGCTTTGAAAAAATTAGGTTCATTAGGACCTTTCTTTCTAGACTTCTTCAACTCATGAACCATATTACATGCATCATCAACTAATTATTCTCATTGAATTCATCATATTCTTCATCATTGTCACTATCATATGCACCATGACCCTCACTGTGCTGGCCATCACTATCATTTTCATTATCACTAAATGCCTCCCCATGAAATATCCATTTATTGTAATGCATGGACATACCATTACAATTTATGTGTTGCAACACTTCTTTCTGATCAAGAGGTACAAGATTAAGGCAGCGAGTACACAGGCATAAAATTGCTTCATCTTCCGTCCTATGTTGTTGCACAAACTTCATGAACTCTTTACAACTTTTCGTTTATGGACCTATGAAATTTTTCGCATTCTTAATCCAATCACGATCCATTACCTCCAATACAACTTATAGAATCAAATTCATTATCAGTAGTAATTACAAATCATTAATACTAATAAATGAATTCAATATTTGCAAACGCATAAACTAATCTACATGCGATACATGATATGAAGATTACATAGTTACATCGTTCGACTGGTTGAAAACAACAATAACTATACAATCTGTTGGCACTGTCACGCGATCTAACCTTTAAAATTGTATGAACCTGATTTTGAAAGGAAAATCTCATAGATCAGGTACAATCCGACATGTAAACGAAACTCACATCCTGGCAAAGCCTACCCGTGCGCTGCCTTCCAAATAGCCCTCCGATTAACTGCAATAGTCGTGTCCATGAACTCTCCTACTATCAAAAGCGACCGGGATTGGATCGACGGCGACCGGGATCGGACCAACGCCGACCGTGCTCGCCTCCTCCTATCCTGCCTCACACCACCTCGACTTGGAAGGACGCTCACGGCAACATGGTTTTGTCAGATCTTTCCTACTAATCACATAGTTAAAGATCATCTAATAATGACATATCCTATAACAATTAATTTCTATTACAAAGCTATTCGACAACTATACATGGCAAACACATTACCTCTATCGTAGCGGCAGCAACACTAATCAACTCATGGTTGCAAGCTCAAACCCCGCGTAAGAAAATATTCTACATTTAATTTCTTTGCCTCATTGTTTTATAAAGCGTCATTCAAATTTTGATAAACTATTTTCCCATACTGACAACTTGGTACTGCGTGATTTTCAGTGACAATTTAAATTCACAACGATAAATTTTTGTCACCAATATCGACAAACCACCCGGAAGAGTGATCCATGATGATATAACAATGACAAAATTCTAAACGGTCATGCATTACGCTTAATCCTTGATGCCATAACCAAACCGTCAACGATTAAGATAATATATGACGGTTCACAACTTTGTCAACAAGCCATTTTGTCAATAAATATCACATATGTTGTAGTGGTTGCCTCAGTAGCCCACCCCGCATCGAATGGACAAGTGGAAAGATCCAATGGACTAGTTTTGTCTGGGATAAAACCACCGCTCATTGAGCCGCTGCAAAGATCACCGGGGTGCTAGATAAAAGAACTACCAGCGGTACTGCGGAGTTTAAGGACAACTCTGAATCGATCAACAGGCTATATGCCATTATTTCTGGTATATGGGGAAGAAGTTGTATTACCAGCCGACATAGAGCATGACTCGCCCAGGGTTGGCTAATACACAGAAGCCGAAGTGCAAGAAGCCTGGAAAAATGATGTTGATCTGGTGGAAGAAGCAAGAGAATTGGCCTTGTCCAGACCCGCCATATATCAGCAAAATCTCTAATGCTACCATAGCCGGAAAGTAAACCCCCGAGTCTTCCGAGAAGGTGATCTGGTACTTCGGCGGCAGTGCACTGCTGGCATGCATAACTTATCCCCTCCATGAAAAGGTCCATTCATAGTGAGCAAAGCTTTGCAAAATGATTCATATTACCTCATTGATGCACATCCACATGAGAAAAACAAGGCAGACAGGTCCGACAAGGTATCTAGGCGTCCATGGAATGTAGCTCTCCTTCGCCCATTTTACACTTAGCAAAAAGTATGTATCTCAAACTCTCATATGTCGACCTATATGTTGGTAGTGAGCCTATCAATGAAACCTCGGCACCTCGAGCAGAAACTCACGGACTGCCTTAATAATAATTGTATTTTCTGCATTTACTGCTTATATGTCGGATGGCTTAAATTACTTACACCTCAGCCGGATTAGTAGTGTGTAGGCACCAAAAACCTAACTCTTCGACTTGCTGTTTTCCAACAAGAATGGCTTCATGGCAAGCAAGAGAACAAGTTTGGAATTGCTAAGCACATGAAAAATGACTAAGGAAAGGAACATAATAGAGCTGACATGTGTTATTCCGACTAATCCTTGTATTTACTTTATTTCTATTCTGTTGAGTTATTTTGAACTTTTCCTAAAGTTTCAAGTATTGTTAAGTTAACTTTTTGAACCTCGGACTCGTAAGTCAAAAACCAAATCAAGGTAGACGCGAGCCGAATAATAAAATTGGGGGTACAAGAAAACGGAACTCGGGGAGTCCGCCCAAGTTAATCCGAAGTTAAAAACTTAGTCGTGGCAAAACATAACCATTGTGCACATTACTTCTGTGCCCAGCATACCGGGGATTTAACAAATTTAAAGTGTTTTTGCTCAAGGAGCAGCACTAGCCAGAGCATCTGTTGCAGGTGGAGGCAAGTCGGAATCAGTTGGAGGAGCCTTGGTTTCTGCCTCATCGTCCGGGCTAGTTTCTATGTCTTCTCGATCTTCTGTTTCCTCGGCAAAATCCGAGGCTTCTTCCTCTTCACTACCCGATCCATTTCGACATAACCATCCTGGATTTCATCGAGGAAGCTCGGCCCCTCATTCCAACTGTAGCAAAAGGCGTACTAGATTAGGTTGTAGGCACAAGCTTTACATTGAGCGATGCACTCCGGGTCATTAGTCCACTTAGATCTGGTGCGCATGCGGTCAAGAATCTTCAAGTCCAGGCCCTCATACCATGACAGCACAAAGCTCAGCGCCGTGTCATCTCCAGCGCATGCAACAGATTCCCTCTAGAGGTCCAACTAAGTCTCACGCTCCATCAATTTTGCAATAAAGGGTGCAGAACCTTCAGGAGCATGCTCATTGGGCCAAAGGGCATTGTAGATCTGGACAGCTGCAATCATAATATTTATGCCATAGTTCTTCATGGTTTTAGCTCGGGCAACGAGGCTCACCAGCATGTCATCCATATCGTAAGGAATAGATTCGGCGCTAGGACCAACAGGAGTGCCTCTCTTCAAGCAGAACTTGGTAACAACAGCGAAAGCAATGGCATCGCTCTTTGGAAATTTGCCTGAAAATGAGACAAGTAACATCAGTAAGTAAGGGTGCAAGACCCGGAGAAACGAATGTCGGCGGAACAGAAAAACAGATGAGAGATATAACTAAGGACCCGGGTCAGCTCCATGAGACAGTGAGTGTTCCTTTTCTTGAGCTTCTCATATTCTGTGGTCACCGACTCAAACTTGATGTCGGCTTCCTTCAGCAAATCTTGGTTCTTCTCAAGCTGGGTTTTCAGACGCTCCTTTTCCTGAGAGAAGTTTTGGTCAGCCTTGTCCAACTCAGCCTTGTGGAGATCTCTTAGCTTTTTCAGTTCGGCGTTGTGCCGAGTAATCTCATCATCCTTGACGCAGAGTTTGGCGAGCTCATCATCCTTCTTCCTGAGTTTGGCCTGATACGGCCCTACTTGTTCGAGAAAGTGGAGCATCATGTCAGGCAAAGGCATGCTATCTTGAAGAGACACTACAATAGTTTGTTGACCCGACAGAGCCGAGATATAATTATCTGCCGAGTCACAAGGAAAAAAGGACAAAGATTGAATAACTAAGACGAGTTACCTCTGATCTTGGCTAAATTTTTCCTCATGATGATGTTCTCAGCCTCTACTTCGGCTACGCAATCCGAATAACAAGTTAGTTCGGACAACCAATGTTGAAGGGAAGTAAAAGTAAAAGAATTGAGCAAGATAACTTACACTTCTTCTTCAGCTCAGCAATCAACCCACTGTGCTTTGAGAGAAGATCCTTGTGTGTGTCCAGGAGCCACTGGAACTCGACGGTGCGACGGTTGGTGGTGATCTAAAAATAAGAACATTAGCTAATATATCATAAGGAATATTTGTATCTGGTCAAGTCCAGGGCCAAGTGGAACTTAACCCGGCTCTAGGTGAGTGAAATTTTAATCTTCTCAAGACCCAGGCCAAGTGGAACTTAACCCCGTCTCTAGGTGAGTGATTATTTGAAGCTGCTCAAGACCAGGGCCAAGTGGAACTTAACCCGGATCTAGGTGAGTGAATATTTGATGTTACTCAAGAACTAGGCCAAGTGGAACTTAACCCGGCTCTAGGTGAGTGAGGATTTGAATCTACTACAGATCTTGGCCAAGAGGAACTTAACCCGACTCTAGGTGAGTGAATATTGGAAACTACTAAGAAATTTAGTGCAACTAGAAATACTTCGGATTGGAGCATCCAACCGAGTAACGCGGTTACTCCACCGGAGGCTCGGGGAGTGGAGGATATATCTACAAGTACTTGCGCATATGTAAGGGCATGATGAAGAGGTTTACCTCCATCATTTGGCCTACAAGGGAAATAGCCTTGGAAGCTATGTTCATCTGGGCGCTGAACTCAGCGGGACCAAACTTCTCCCGGATTTCATCATTTAGATTGCTGAACTCGGCATCATTCCATTTTTTAACGTATACAATTAAAGGATCACAGCTCTCCCCGCTAAGTGTCTAGGTTGCCACCAAGCCTTTGGCATGAGCCTCTTTCCTGGCAATCTGTGCTGCAGCCAGGCTGGTACATAAAGTAAGCTGCTTACTACCAGCAGACCCAGAAGCAGCAGAGGTGGAGGGAGTGTTCCCCTTTTTCAACATGGACACGAGAGTATGCTGTCCAGATTCAATGGTCGATCCCTTAGGGGTTTTGGTAGCCTCAACAACTGGTTGGCCTTTGGAGGCATTAGCACCTTTCTTGGCCTTGGTGCCTGCTTTGGGCTGCTGCTGTGAAGGTGTGTCTTGTGCCCCGGGTTTATCCTGAGGTTTCTACTGGAATACATCTTTGGCAGAAGCAGCTGGCGTGGGAGATTTGGCTGAAAGCGTGGTCTTGGTCTGGTCTCTCACAGTCTTGGGAGACTTAGATGAGGCAGGAGGAACTGAAGTAGCAGAACTTGTAATTGGAGCTAGAGCTAGAGCTGATTCGGGTAAAACTTGGGTCGGTGTCGGAGTAACTGGCACCTCGGTGACAACTAGTTCGGCGCCGACATTTTTGGTGCCTTCATCATCTTGTTGCGGCTGAGCCGAAGAAGAGCTTGGCTGGTCCAGCATAGCCGTGTCGTCGGTAGCACCACTTCCCTTTGCGCTGACATTGCCCTTCTCTTGATGAGATGGGCTAAGATCCAGCATGGACGCTGAGCTCTCTAGAATAGGGCTCAGGGGGTGCGCATCGTCGTTGCGAGCAGAAGGTGGAGCATCCTAGAGAGGTGAGGCAATGCTTGAAGCACTCCGGGGGATATCCTTGGGGGTGCTGCCAAATCAATCAAAATAAACAACAAGTTAGAACAGAGAGAGAGAAACAAGAAATACATGAATATAGTGCAATGCAACTTAAAGATGAGCAAGGAAGGAAAAAGAGGCTTACTCAGAGGAAGTAGGTGGTTCTCTAGGCTTTGGCGCTCTCCGAACCATGGCTTTAGTCAGAGGCTTGCTAGGGGTCTTGTCTCCGGCTTTCTTCTGCCTCTTTTTAGTCTTGGGCGCTCAGAAGGAGTCAAGGTAGCCGCATGTTTCTTGGAGGGGGAAGGAACTGGATCACCCACAGCAAGAGGAGGATCCTCGTGGACCTGACCGATCGGGTTAGCTGAAGCCAGATCAACAGGAAAGGCATATGAGATAGGCATAGGATCATATACCTCCAAGATCTCAATATCAGGGTCTTCGTCATTATCTGGCCAATCCCTTAAGCTAGAGGTCTTAACATAGGGTTGTCTGAATATTGGATCCGGAGTGGGTAGGAAGTACTTGGGGTCTAGGTCCACCGTGTCCGAGACAGTTCGGTCCTTCCCCCAATTAAGGGATGGTTCCTTGTCGTCTTCAACTGACTTCTAAAGAAACAACTGAAAGCTGAAGGGGTTCCGCGCATGAAAACAATAAATTTTTACCCTACGCCCCTGAACCCATGATGTTTCCATGACCTATCTATTAGTAATACAGTAACAGGAGGGGCTTTTCGCGAACTTACCCTTGAAGACTGAAAAGCGTTGTCAACGCTCAGGAGAGCGTGGTTGATGTAGACGAGCCGAAGCTGACCTCAAGGTCGTGATGAAGTCCTTGCGCTCATGTGGCTCAATGACTTGAGTGCCTCAAGTGTGACACCTCGTGAGGAGTTACACACGTTTGGTGCCTGATGATGACTCCCGCTTCCCCGATCCAGTAGCAGTTGCGGAAGTAGAGCTCCTGGATCCGAATCACGCAGCGCGACGGTGCTCCACGTGAAGAAATCTCTTGTTCGCGTAGTCCGAACTTGGGACCATGGTCACGAGATATATATATATATATATAGAGAGAGAGAATATCAATTGGAGGTCTTCCCAAAAGTGAGAAGACCTTTATTGAATTTTGTGTGTATTTATCTGGCCAAATACCCCCACATATATAGGGGAAAATGAGGTACTATCTCCCTCAAAGTCCCGGGGTGGGACTAAAGGAGAGGAGGGGGAGGGGCAGCCGCCAGCCAGCCCTAGTGGGCCCAGTGCAGAGGGGCTTGGCCTTGCCGGCCACCCCTTGCACCTTCTCCCTCTCTCCTTTCCCTAATGGGCCCTCTCCCCTCCAAGAATTGACCCATTAAGCCCTTTGACCTTTTAATTGATTTTCTATTTTATTAAATAAATATGAATAAATGATTAAATCATTATTTAACATTCATTCACATATTATTCGACCTCCGTGGCTATGGAACACTTCCACCTCCTCTCCGGACATCCTCCGGACTTACCGAAACCCTTCCGGTTTTCTCTCTACTATTCTTTGGCGATTCTTCCGATCCTATAAACACTCTCTAAGCATCATCAAGCCCTTAAGAGTGATACCCCATGGTTCGGGAACACTCCATACATGGTCAGGACATTCCCTCACCAATGATCGATAGAGGGACCTGGATGTCCATGTGACCCCTATGTGTTCCACGAAGATCTTTCTTCGTTTGAACCGAGACAGTCATGTCTTATTCCCTTTGTCTCTCGATACTTGCATTGCCCGAGATCTAATCAATGACATCACCATGTCGTGTTCAATCTCATTACCGAACAATGCTACTTGACTCGTTCCGACAAGTGATATCCCTGTGATCAAATCACACGCTGCACAGCTATTGGATATAAACTCTCTGAGTGGGACCTTGAGTATCTTTCCGTCACGTGGATGGAAATATCCCGCTCTTGACATATATTGCCTCAACGGTTTCCTACGAGTACCTGAACACACCTTTATAACCACTATATTAGCAAGTGGCGCTTGATGCCATCAAAGCACTCTCGGGAGACAGTGATTGATAGAGCCTCACGTTCTAAGGAATAGTCTACGAGGATCCATTTCTAATCATCGTAACTTGAACTTCGTGACATGATCGGGTCACGATGTTTAGGTTGGGTATTGGTTCATCATCTCATTCTCAGAATGAGTTGACTCCATTTCCAACTGGCATAAATGCCACATGATCAGGAAACTTGATCATCTGTTGACCAATGAACCAGTTACTAGAGTTTCACCGAGAACCCCTGGTTGTTTATATATCACACGTGTATTGATGTTTCTAGTCAATATAGTTATAGCATGATATAAAACTTAATCATAAACTATACAAAATATGATAATAGTCCTTATAACTATTTGTCTCTAGGGCATATTTCCAATAGTCCTTGTACACTAGCTGCATTTGTTCTTAATCATTGGCACCATATCCGGTACCCTGAACATGCTCGCTCATGGAAGAGGTTGAGTCTTGGGTCTGTACTTTACAGTCCCAAATCCTTTGCAACTTACTAATGTCACCTTGAT
Organism: Avena sativa; assembly: GCA_916181665.1. Classification (NCBI taxonomy): domain Eukaryota; kingdom Viridiplantae; phylum Streptophyta; class Magnoliopsida; order Poales; family Poaceae; genus Avena; species Avena sativa. The sequence goes on along the minus strand of OV702286.1, from coordinate 431,474,705 downwards.
TGACATTAATACTTTATCATCTCATGATAACATTTGTGTGCATGCATCGCCACTATGGCAGCAGAACGAGGCCTGATTCCAGGAGCCTACAGTGACTTTAGATCAACCTCGTGAGCTTTCTCATGGGCAATGTGCCATGGAACACATCATTCTACGTTAAAAGCAAACTAGCCCTGACATAATATTATACAACACTTTACATGGTACCCTTATCTATTATTATAAATGTAATCATCGAAATACTAGTGCACTCTGTGCAACTTTCGATGTTTTTGTTCACCTCGCTTCCTACTTGGCTTTAATCGGTATTACAAGAGTTTCCAACATATTCCCTTATAACATAACCCTTTATGTTTTAATATATGTCATCCTTTCTCGGATTTGGAAAATATTTCTACAGATCTCTATTAGACACTATGGACAAACTTAGCTCAACATTCTGTGATTCGAACTTAATCACTTTTAAACGTTCCCTACTGGATCATATATTATGTTAAGTTATCATCATGGTTTTCTAAGATAGAACCTATGTCGTAACATAGTGGATGATGATCATCCTTTTCTTTCTTTCAAAACATTCATGTTAAACTTAATACTATTCCTAACTTGAGTTATTAAGAACCAGTTCCTTAATTAACTTCTATTCCGAAACCCTTTTTCAGAATCCCTTAAGGAATACTACATAATGTCATAATACATTTATTATCAACTTCTACACCCTATAAATCATTATTTATTGTCACTCACGCTTTTATTCTTAACACACTTAAGAATCACTCCTATAAGCTCCTACTCAAAATATGTTTATACCATATTTGGGTATGAGTCAGTACTCAAACTATGTTCCTACATATTTGAATTTGAGACTTATATTGCTCCCACTCAAAAATATGTCATTCACATGTTGTTTTAGGAAGACTTTCATATCTCCCACTCAATTTCATGCAAATTGCATATCTACTCACTATTTTGAACAACTTCAAATCCTTTGATCAAATATCAAACTTGGAGATTTACTATGAGATAGTAGTACTATTACTAGTTTTAAATCCTCTAGACACTAAGCACACATGAACCAAATTCATTTGAATTCATCCAATACTTGACAAATTGTGCTTTTGTCATTCACCCCCTTTTTCCACTATGGCTTTGCAGTCATTTGGGAAAATTACAAGTAGGCCCTTTTACTTGTGAGATTCAGCAACGAATTGCTTTATAATCTCAAGGGAATTTTGCTTTGGGATTTCTCATAATTCTAGTTTACCATTATTTCCTTAGCGGTTCGTAGGTATGTCATATTCTGGTAATCATGACAAATGATTCACAAATGTCTCCATACAAGATATGGATTACATTTTGGAATCCTACTTCATGTAGTCAAAACACCAGTGGGGAAAATCACAATGATCATTATCATTGATTCTTTCCTTTGTGAAGAGAATCATTCAAGAACGTTGTCCGTTGTGCTTCTAAACACTCTGATGCAGGGATTTGAATCCTCATCATGTTTTTCAATATCTTCCATTTTCTCCATAATTGAGAAGTATCACTAAAAGTGAACTTTCTCAAGAATGCACCAAAATCCAGGCAATACTAGTTTTCCTTCCCTTTTGGTTTCAGCTATGGATTTCGTATTCAAAGTTTCCAATGAATACTCTACAAGAACTTGTTCATTATTGTTTTGGTTATATCGAATAACCCCAAAACTTTTACGACGATCCATACCAGATATGGAGCCGCTTTCACGAATTCAAATGGTTCACTATATATTCTAATTGAGTCCTAACTATTTCTAACTAATGGTCTCTACATCTACACTACAACGATTTATTTGGTGCCATCTGTTCACCCATTTTGATATCTAATATCACATTGTGATGCTTTGCATTTTGACATTTCAAAACACTTTGCATTTCACAATTTCCTTATGCCATTCTTATAAAGTCGAATTTCATTACTATTGATCAAATCATGGTAATGAGATTCTCTTTTATACCCTTTGTTGATGAAACACTTTGATCAAATCAAATTGTTTCATACTTATGTTTCCTTTGGTAAACTTATTTACACATTTAAACAATCATATAATGATAATTACCATTTTGTCAAAACACAATACGTTGAATATGTATTTACTTTTAACAATTCATTAAACACTTTGTATTCAAGTAATACACGGTGTTCAAGTTATTTTGCCGAACTTAGGCATGATTTATATGTGATAAGAAATCGAATGACTTGCACATATTATCACATAACTTTGAATTTAAACAATGGTTTTTTTATTGAAAATGAATATATCATTAAGTTGGGTATTTTAAGGCATTTTAATATTTTACAAATGTTCATGCATTATTAATTAGTTTTAGACAACAAGGATAATTCACAAGTAATCAAACAAGATATGAACACAAATAGAAATCATTCATAATAGTAGAACAAATGTTTGTTACAAACTGATATGAATAACCGCCTCACAAAGTGTGAGACACACTAAAGAGGTTCACGGTCTATTGATTACAATAACTATCCAAAATACAAACTAAATGATAAATGTTGAGGGAGTGTGTCGTTAGCCATCATCATCATGCTTTCCATCAACACGCAATGTCACCTCCACTCCAGCAAGCACCTCTCATGCAGAAGGACCTGTTTTCAGCAAAACAGAACAAGTATCAAATATACTTAACATTGCAAATGTGTTTGCAAGATTATAACATTTATAAAATTGTATATCAAATATATACCTTTGTCATTGATGACCTCAGCGGCATTTGGTTCAACCAACACTTTCCTGAGATGTGTTACGAACCGGTGAAACTCCATTGATTCCGTGTCGCCTCTCATAATGCACGTCCTGACTTGTGCTTGGTAGCTTGGTGGCAGCGACCGTAGCACAACGCCATTTGCAAAAGAGCCCATCATCCAGCTATCAAGGAAGTATGCAGGCCTCATGTACACATGATGCATGCATTCCAAGTGGTCGTCAAGTGATGAGTTCTCCTCCATCTTAATGGAGAGGAAGTCTCCCATCAGTTCATGCTCCCATATGCGTGCTTGTTCCACGAAATGTGTCCTAAGCTATAGCATTACTGTACGAGGGTTGACATCACCCACGAAAGGCCACAGCTCATCCACCATTCTGAAATGCATTGTAACTAAAATGATGGAGGCCATCTCCCGACGGAGATAGCGGTCTTCCTGTTGCTCTGGGGTCACTAGGTCAATGGGCTGATCCAAATCCATCCCATCGAGTATGTAGTCGACCACGTCATTCTCGCTAAGGAGAACATGGAGACGCGCAACCCATATAGAGAAGTTTGATCCATCTAATCTGAGCTTCTCTCCTTCTAACCAATCAATCGTCAATAGGAAAGGTGGCATCAGGGAGAACTTTTCTACATTTACAATTGCAAAAGGAATTTAGACTAAGTTTATAACTAAATGAGTTAATAAAAACTCCACTCAAAAACACCTATCCCCATAAGGGTTCCTAGTGATAACACGACCCCTATCAGCCACATCTCCCCCGATCATCACGGCCATCAATGTGGGTTCAAGGGTGGACGCTAAACGTCGGTCACATCATTCATGCGACTCGTGCTCGATCTTTCAACCATCCGCGTTCTGAGGCCATGTCTGCACATGCTAGGCTCGCCAACTCAACCTTAGTGTATTCGCTGTGCAACATGGCTTACACCCACTATATGCGAACGTAGATATGTCTGACACCCATGCCTGTACCATGGATCTCCTCATACCGAAGAACTTTCTTGGTGGTGCAGACTAAGGGGGAACACAATCGTTGGTAATTTTAAGAGGGATCATCTTATTAGGCTACCGTCGAGTATCTAATACTAGCACACAATAATATATACAAACAATAACATTGAATGTAAATGCGATGTGATATGGTCCTTCACGTCATGATCTCCATCCATCGTCACCGGATTCCGGTGCCAGGGTTCCGGCGCCGTAGACACCAGGGTACCGATGTCATTCCGGCGTGGTAATCCGTCACCTCCGTGACTATCTACTACTACGTAACATAAGGTAATAACTTTACCTTTGCCAAAACCATATCACAAAGCAACACCCCCCTGCAAAACAAATTTAGACGCTCTACTTTATCTTTGCATATTTTATGTGGCTGAATGGGCTTTCGCACAAGAACCGTTCTTACCTACGAACTTTCAGCACAATGCTAATCAAGTAGCTGCCTCTACTACACCCCTTTCGAGGCCCTCCATTGTAAATGGCATACCAACTAATGCGAGAGAGACAGACACCCCCCTAAGCCACTTTATACGGTACAAGCCGTATGTCAAGCGTGGACCAGTCTCGCGAATGAATGTGTAAACTTGGTTGGGGGCCGCTTCATCAAGCATTACTACGGTATATACAAGTACATGTGGGAGGGTAACAACTAAAAGATCAACAACCACACGCTACATCTCGTGTGTTCTACCCATACTAGCATTACTATGCATAGATCTAGCTCTGATACTAGTGAAGGGGTTCCGTGTATGAAAACAATAAAATTTTACCCTATGCCTCTATGTTGGGTTCACAGCATAGAAAACAAAAATTTCCTATGATGGGAACTATACGCCAAGATCTATCTACTAGATACAAGAAACGGGTGGATATACATCCATAGAGAACTTACCCTCGAAGACAACATAGCTTTGTTAATGAGATGGAACTCGTGGATGATGTAGTCGTACACTTTCCAATCTCAAGATCGTGATGAAGTCCTTCAGGTCCAGCAGTTCCAGCACCATCAGGTCCAGCACCATCAAGTCCAGCACCGCAAAGTAGCGGTGCATCCGTGATCGCACACACGTTCGGTCCACCGAACAACCTTCGCCTCCTTGCTCCAGCGATGCAGCGGAAGCAGCAACTGCTTTCCAGATAAAGCCATCGGGAACATGTATCTCGCTAATCCGTGACCATGGGGAATAACTAGAGGGGGAGAGAGATCCTTCATGAGGAGGGGGTGCAAGAGGAGAGGAGGAGGAGGTTCTCCTTATATAGGGGCGGGGGGCATCCCAAGGGGGCATGGCGCTGGACATGGTGGGTGCCCCCACCTCTCCCTCATTCATGTGGGTGGAGCTCCCACTCACATAAAAACACACCTCCACTCATGTCCACTCACATGCATTAAATTTCCACCAAATTTAATGCAAGCTCTCATTAAATAAAACACTTTTATTTATTTTATTCAGAATTTTAGTAATTACTTTAATTAACAAACATTCACATAAAACTCCCTGTAACATTTGAATATCACATGCAGAACCAGTTTCAGCAATTTCACCCGAAACAATTCTGGTTTCCATCGAAATGATTCCAGCGCTTTCTTAATCTTTATATGAAACATATTTTCTCCTAAAAGGTGTCGGTATCCCTTAAGTGTGTCACCCTACGGTTCGTGAATAATGCAGACATGATCAAGACCCCTCTACAATCAATAATCAACAGCGGGACCTGGAGATCCGTACTGACTCCCACATATTCAACGATGACTCTTGTGATCGTGTGAACCTTTAACGTCGTAACTAAATCCCTTTGTCTCGTGATATATTACATGTCCGAGATTCGATCATCGGCATCCAAATACATAGTTTGATCTCGTTACCGACATGCACTCTTTTCTTGTTCCCGTGATATAACATTCTAGTGATCACATCACTTGCTTGCAAGCTATTTCAATGTGATATCACCGAGAGGGCCCAGAGTATATCTATCCGTCATCGGGATGGTCAAATCCCACTCTTGATCCATGAGCCTCAACATAACACCTTCGTAGCACTGAACCCACCTTTATAGTCACCCTATTACGGTATGACATTTGATGTTATCAAGATACTCTTCCGGCGTTAGCAATTAACATGATATCATGGTCTAAGGACTAAGATTACTTTGTATGATGTTATAACAATATAAACATAATGACTCTGATCGTAATGCTATACTTCGGATGAATGTTCATCACATCATTCCACCAATGTTGTGACCTCGTTATTAACGACATCAATGTCCATGATCAGGAAACCTTGATCATCTTGTTAATCAAAGAGCTAGTTTATAAGAGAGGCATAACTAGGAACTTTCCTTTTGTTTATTAAACACACATGTATTAACGTTTCCAAATTAATACAATTATAGCATACAAAATAAATATTTATCATAAACATGGAATAAGATAATAACCACTTTATTAGTGTCTCTCAGGTATATTCCCTTTAGTCTCCCACTTGTACTAGAGTTAATAATCTAGTTTAAAAAACTTTGCATATTGAACACCTATGGCTTTCTGGTGTTGCATATACACGATTGCTAGTGGTTAACATAATCTCCGGATTTGATAGTTTCAGGTCCGTGTGTATTTGCATGTCTTTGCATCTCTACGCATAACTCATTCTCAAATAAGATGGCATTGTATAAATTTGGTCCTTTGGTCATTATTGTCATACAATATATCTTCATAGTATTAGCCACTTTGAACCACATCTAGTTTGATAACAAACTACTTAACACAAATGCCCTCCTTTGCTGCTACTATAGCAGTCATATACTTAGCCTTTTGTTGTAGTATCCGTCACAATGTCTCAACTTTGGAACTCATCCAAATCCATCATGGAACATCCTTTCCATTACATTGTATCACCCATAGTCTAAATTGAGATAAATTTAATTTGTATCTTGTGACAAAACTAGTATCAATGTAACACTATACAATGAACTACCTTTAACTATCTGTCACTTATACATGATATATTCTTAGTTCTTCCAAAGCTCATAAGAATATCTTTACTATCATCCAATGATCATCTTATGAATCATTCTGGTATGTGCTCATAACATTTAGAGCATAGGACATATCTGGATATATACATATCATGGTATAATCGATCAAAATCTTCATGTGATTTTACTCACCAAGTGTTGAAACACTTGAATCTTGATACAATCCTTTCCATGCAGCAAAAACCTTTCTTTGTTTTTTTCCATATTGAACCCTTTCAATATCTCATATATGTACGTCTGGCACAACCATATTAGCGCCTCAATCTATCCATATAGACATTGATGCCAAATATTCCAGTTTTACCCAAGTCTTTCATCGAAATCCTATTCTAATGAAATTCTTAACTTGTGTTAATAAAAGATACATCATTTCCAATCAACAATATGTACTCTGCATAATGTATTAGAAATTTGTCTCAGTGCTCCCACTTAATTTCTTCCAAATGCAAGCATCTTCATCATCTCTAATGAAATTAAACTCCTTTAACATTTTCATTATGGAGAAGATTCCAACTCCGCTATGCTCACTTCAACTATTGAAGTTTGCATGCCATTTTTAGCACCCTTTGAATTAACAAAACCCTTCGGACCGTGTCATGTACACATCCTAGGTAATCATTCTATTATAAGAACCTTGTTTTGTTTATTCAACTACCATATACCAAATTATATGTAGTGGTTGCTACATTAATCCGTTAAGACTAAATATCGCTATGAAAGATCAAATCTTGTCATATCAACTCCTTGAACATTATCGTATACTTCTTTCCGACATGTCGACTATTTCATAGATGTTAAACATCCATGTCTATTTCTTTATAGATCCAAACATGACCGATAGGCTTCACGCCTTTCCGGAGGGTCTTCCAAGTTCATAAACTTGATTTCTCGTGTATGGATACTATCACGAATTCTATGACTTCTAGTCATTTTATGGAGTCAGGGACCATCATCGCTTCTTTGCATGCAGTCGGTTCATCATTGTCAAAACAATAACGACTTCTGTTTCAAATCTTACTATTTGATTCTTACCGACCCACATGGTTCAATATGAACTCTAATCTCCAAGATCACACCCTTTGTAATCGTGGGAGCCATGAGCATTGTGGCCTCCACCAGGACACTTTCCGACGCTGTGCTACTTAGCACATATAGCTAAGGTTCAACAACCTTATCAAAGTTGTATTGTCCTCCCAATTAACTTTAAATGAAAAATTCCTTCTCAAGAAACTTGACGTTCCAAGCGACAAACTCTTTTGTCCTGAGAGTTATGGAGGAATTCCCAAAAAATTCTTTGGGATAACCTACAAAGACGTGCTTATCCCACTTTGGTTGTAAACATTTTACTTATGCATAGCATACCAAAATTTAAGAAAAGACAATTCGGGTTTTATCCAAAAACCATAACTCATATGGTGTCATTTCAACGGATCACGATGGTGCTCTTTTCAGTGTAAAAGCGGTAGTCTCTAAAGCTTTAATCCTTAAAACATAATGGCAGTTTTATAAATGACACCTTTGATCTTACCATGTCAAACTAGGTTTGATTGGATCTCTCGAACATACCATACTCCTGTGGTTTCTCGGGAAATGCAAATTCATGGAACAATTCCTGAAATCTTAGGTGTTTTGCTAAATTTGTAACTCAAATATCTTCCTTTATCATCAAATCATAAACTCTTTTATTTTCTTGTTACAATGATTTTTCACTTCATCTTGAAAGTCTTTGAACAATTTTCAAATGTTTCATACTTCTTCCTTATTAAGTAAATATATAGATATATTCACTCAAATTTCCGGAGAAATCATATGAAGCAAAAAGATCCATCGCATATGGCTACTCATAATGGACTATATACATCAATAAGCATAATATCCAATAAGTTAGTCATCCGTTCCTCTTTGGCCTATGGACAGAGTTTCAATTATCTCGAGGGAAGTTTCACAAGCGTCAATTTATTAAAATCAAAAGACTCCAAAAATCCATCAACATGGAGTTTCTTCATGTTTACTTTCCAATATAATTCAAACAGCGATGTCACTTCATATGTGATCTTCCAATCATTTGTCTTACGAAATTTTAGCAATAATGTTTACGGATGTGATTTCTCCAACTAGACTTGTAAAAGTTCATCCATCCTTTATGGAATACGGTAATTATTTGAACAACCATTGTTCTCATAATACCCGAACAAAATAACAATTATTAAAACAAATCTTGAAGGCTAGGTTTGACGACAACGGAAACACAATAACACTTTATTTGTTTTCAATGAACATCATCACTTATTCTCTTACCAGTTGCTTAGGCCGTTGCAGTTCATGAATAGTGTTGTTCTGTATGACACTTCACACCAACCAATTCAGTATCCAATACAGGTATCCAATACCTCTGAACCACATTGTTTAACAAGCAAGGAATACAACCATAACATGTATATCTTCTATATACCTAAGTTGGATATCTCCAACCTTTTCTTTTTTGCCAAATATTTTATAGATTCCCTTTCAACAATTCCTTTTATTTTAAAAGAATCTATCAACATCAATAGTGGTGTCATTCACATGACGCATAGTACAAAGTGTATATAGTCAAAAATTAATACCTTTGGACTTGCACTTTGAAGTGGATCACCATCATCAAATGTTTGGTGTTCTTTCAAAAATCCATTCTTTAGTAATCTATTAGTGTAGTAAACATTTTACTTACATCTTATATTCATCCTTATCATGACAACTTTCATGATCAAGCTACTATAGCCTATAAGGAAGAATCGCGAGTATAATGTTAGTTCCGAAAACCCTTTTGGGAGATCCAGATGCCTAGCATCTCCATCCTTCACAAATTCTCATACAATATGAGAACATGTATTTTGCTAAATTATACTCTATCATAATGCAACCAAAAACATTGTTTTAGATATCATAATATCTTCCACACATGATGGTTTCTGAAACAATTTTCAGCTCCTAGATAATCTTGATATTAAAACAACTTTTGAATATCAATAATCATGGAGGCAAACATGATACTTTAGATACTAACATTGGAATTCTTACTCTTGATTTAATACTACTTATTAAACTTCATGGAGTGAATAGAGTTTGCTGAAAGTTTGTAATAGGACTTCTAAACTTTAAATTGACATTCAAAACAATACGATACCAGTTCGTAAAGTAAATATCCGGAATTCAATAGTTCTATTATCTCAATTAAAACTAAGCATAAGGTAGTGAACAGATGCCAATGACTACAACAAATTATGCAAATTCACTTCGATTTAGTTTATGACAAATTGAGTTCGACTAATCTAAATTAGAAATGAACTCCCGCTCAAAAACGACATCCCTCATGCATTTTTGGTGATTACATGAACCAAATCCACTACACCAAGTCCGATCATCACGTGAGTCGGTGTAGCTTCAAAGGCGAGCATCAATATGGGCATCACATCAACTATATGACTCATGCTTAACCTTTCGGTCCGTGATCCAAGGCCATGTCTGTACATGCTAGGCTTGCCAAGTAAGAACCTTAGTATTCACATGTGTAAAACTTTCTTACACCCGTTGTATGAAAGCGCGGAGTCGAGTACACCTGATCATCACGTGATGTCTCGAAACACGATCCATAGAACGGTGATACTCAAGGAAGAACACATTTTATCTTGATATCTAAATGAGGGATCATCTTACAATGCTACTAAAATCACCAAACTAGGAATATAAGATGCAAACATCTAATGTGTAAAGTGAGATGATATGGTCCATGCATTTGATCTCTATCATTTGCATCGTGGTATGATCTCTATCATTCCTTTGTGTGTAAGGCCAAGGTCTATGAAACTTACACGTTAAGTGTGTTGTAAGAGTATCTATCATACATCTACTTATAACAATACCATATCAAGACACTAGCCCAGCAACGATCTAAACTAGATGCCTCTAATTTATCAATTGCAAGTTTTACGTGGCTTAGGGCTTTCGGAGATATAACCGGTCTTACCTACGAACATGAACCACAACGAGGATAACCAAGTTATTAGCAACTCGTTGTAAATCCGATATTGACTATAGTAGGAGAGATAGACACCCTCCAGCCACTTATGCAAAACTAGTTGCATGTCAGTCGTGGAACCGGTCTCATGTACGATGACATGTAAGGTTGGTCCGGGCCGCTTCATCCCACTATGCCACCAATATCCAAAATACATAGAAGATGCAATAACATGATCATCATTGCCCACATATAAACATATGTATACTACCCGTGCAAAGCACCTACGCGTAGATCAGGCTCTGATACCACTGTTGGGTTCACAGCATAGAAAACAAAAAATTTCCTACGATGGGAACTATACGCCAAGATCTATCTACTAGATACAAGCAATGGGTGGATATACATCCATAGAGAAATTACCCTTGAAGACAACAAAGCTTTGTGATACGACCATATTGCATCACTATTCTATGTCATAATTCACTGTTATTCATAGATATATTTCGTATTGAGAGGTGATACTTATGTTATTTCATCCGTTTTTGCATGCTTGATGACTTTTGGAGCATGGACCGCTGCAGTCAAGATTCTGATGGAAAAGGTGCTGTTTGGAGGCAAAATTCACGAATATCAGAAAATCCGGGAAAATGTACAAAAAATACTATTTTTCCAGAAGATGAAGGAAGCCAGAAGGGGGGCTGGAGATAGGCCATAGGGGGCCCACACCACCCCCTAGCGCGGGCTAGCCTAGGCCGCGCCACCAAGTGGTGTGGCCGCCCTGGTCCACCCCTGGCATTCCCCTCTAGCGTATATTATCCTCCTAAAACCCTAAGACTCGGGGAGCAACCACAGAAAGATTTCGCCGCCTCTGCGGGGCAGAAAACACCGAGAGAGAAATATCTCTCCGGCATATAGATTTCTGCCGGGGGAATTCCTTCCCGGAGAGGGGAGATCATCGCCATCAACACCACCATCAAGCTGGATTTCATCGGGATCATCATCATCATCACCACCATCATCACCATCAGCACCCTCATCACCATCTCCATATTGCTGTAACAATTGAGTTGAATATTACATAGTTCTTAGGGGAAACTTTCCCGGTGTTGATTACTCTTTGTAGTTGATGCTATTGAGTGAACCATTGAATTATTGTTTATGTTCAGATTGTTATACATCATTATTCCATCTCTGATCATGATCCACATGATGTCTTGTGAGTAGTTCGTTTTTGTTCTTGAGGACATGGGAGAAGTCATGTTGTTAGTAGTGGAATTGTGTTGAGAGAGATTCAATAGTTTGATATTTAAGTTGCGGTGTACTTCTTCTAGTGGTGTCATGTGAACGTCGACTACATGACACTTCACCTATATGGGCCTAGGGGAATGCATTGTGTATTTGGCTACTAATCGTAGGGGTTGCCGGAGTGACAGAAACCTGAACCCCCATTAGGAAACCATTGCACAAGGGATGTAAGGGTCTTAGAGTTTAAAGTTGTGGTTAGGTTTCTACCTTAGTTACTTTCTTGTACTTACAGATGTTTGCAAGGGGTATAATCACAAGTATGTATTAGTCCTAGGAAGGTCAGTACATTAGCACAGGTTCACCCACACAACACTTAGCAAGCTAAAGAAGATCAATCAACTATATGAAGCGAAAGCACTTGACAGTCTTCCCATGTGTCCTCGAGAACGTTTGGTCATCTTAAGTAATACAACCGGCTTGTCCTTTGCTGCATAAAGGATTGGATTACTTGCTGCATTTATTCCTACTGTCTTTTATTTACTCGTACTTTGTTTACTTGCTTTATAAAAAACCCCTAAAAATCTTTTTGCTAAGTATTTGCAGAGAATTCCTGATCCATACCACTAGCCAGCACCTTCTGCTCCTCGTTGGGTTCGACACTCTTACTTATCGAAAATACTGCGATACACCCCATATACTTGTGGGTCATCAAGACTATTTTCTGGCGCCGTTGCCGGGGAGTGAAGCGCTGTTGGAGAGTGGAACTGGTAAAGGAAACTTCTACTACGAGTATTGTTTACTTCTATTATTTGCTTTATTTTCGTTATGGATAATTCACTGAGTTTCTTATTTGTTAATGTTACTACCACTGCTAAGGTAGTAGATAAGCCACCACCTGCTGAGAATGATGTTTTTAAAATACCTACAAGAATTATTGATCGTGTTATGGATAACTATTATGTTGGGGACGGAACTGTCCATCTCGGTGATCATTTACTCTTTATACATGAATTATGCGGGTTGTTCAAGTGTGCAGGTATAACTACAGATCAAGTTAAGAAGAAGTTATTCTCATTATCGCTGAAAGGAAGAGCTGAGGAATGGTATAAGCTGCTGAAGAATGGTCAAGCTCTGGAATGGGAGGAAATAGTGCTTCTCTTTTATTCAAAGTTTTATCCTCCTAGTGAGATTCATAAAGATCGGAATCATATATACAACTTTTGGCCTCTTGATGGAGAGAGTATAGCTCAAGCTTGGGGGAGATTGAAGTTACTAATGCTCAGATGTCCCATTCATGATCTCCCCAACAATATTTCTATCAATAACGTTTATGCAAGGCTCCCTCTACATGACAAGGATTTGGATGCTTCTTGTGCTGGATCATTCACTCGCATGGAAGAAGCTAAATGGGATCTTCTGGACCGTATTCAAGATAATGCTGAAGCTTGAGAGAATTACAAAGGTAGAAAGTCAGGTATAAATTATGATTATGAATGCATTGAATCTTTTATGGGAACTAATGACTTTCAAAATATTAAAAATTCTTATGGTCTTGATTTATAAGTTATTACGAATTGCTTTAGGGATTTTGATTCTTATATTGAAATTCCAAAAAGGGGATGGAACAAGTACCATGAACCTTATAAAGATATTGTTGAGTGTGTTCCTGTTGGGAGTGCTGAGTATTACACTATTGATCCCATCTTACCTGAACCTTATATCGAGAAGATTCCCTTCCCAGATAAGGTAAAGGATCATCCTATGATAACTAATGTAATCACCAAAAGTGAAAAGAGAACTGTAAAACCCGATGAATAAATAAACGTTGAACCTGTGGTAGCAATTGTGAAAGACCTTGTCACTAAAAGCATAGATGATGGACACATAGTCTTTTGTGAGGATGCTTCTAATATTGTTTCACATCCTAATAGAACTAAAATAGCTAGTGTTCCTATGCTTTATATTAGAATTGGTGATCATTGCTATTATGGTTTATGTGATATTGGTGCAAGTTCCAGTGCTATTCCTTATGAGCTTTACAGAGAAATTATGCATGAAATCAGTCCCTGCGAATTGGAAGAGATTGATGTGGTTATTCACCTTTCTAATAGAGAGACCATCTCTCCAATTGGTATTGTACGAGACGTGGAAGTTCTTTGTGGTAAGATTAAGTACCCTGCTGATTTTCTAGTACTCGGTTCAGTTGCTAGTAAAACTTATCCTATTATTTTTGGTAGACCTTTCTTGAGTACTTGTGGAGCTACTATAGATTGCAAAAGGGAGAAAATCTTGACTAAATTTGATGGGGAATCTTATGAGTTTAATTTCTCGAAATTCGCTAAAGAACCTTGTGAAGAGGAAACCCATAATGAGGATTTTAGAGTTGAACAACTTGCTTCTATTTCTCTTGCTCCTAACAATGCTTTCCAGCAATTTATGGAAGATCATGAAAGTGAAATCTTCATGGAAGAAAGGAATGAGATTGGCAAGATTCTCCGTGATCAACCTAAGATGCTTAAGCATAACTTGCCTATAGAAGACTTGGGTACCACGTTGCCACCTAAAAAGGACCCGGTCTTCGATCTAAAACCTCTCCCTGATGATCTTAAATATGCTTATATTGATGGTAAAAAGATATATCCTGTTATTATTAGCTCTAAACTTTTAGGAAAGGAAGAAGAAATGTTATTAGAGGTTTTGAGGAAACACCGAGGAGCTATGGGCTATACTCTAGATGATTTAAAAGGGATTTCACCTACCATATGTCAGCATTCTATCAACATAGAACCAGATGCAAAGCCAGTAGTAGAGCACCAACGACGTTTAAATCCTAGGATGAAGGAAGTGGTAAGGAATGAGGTATTGAAACTCCTTGATGCTGGTATTATTTACCCTATTGCTGATAGTGAATGGGCTAGTCCTATTCATTGTGTTCCTAAAAAAGGAGGTATTACCGTTGTTCCTAATGATAATGATGAGCTTATTCCTCATAGAACAGTAGTAGGCTATAGGATGTGCATTGAGTTTAGAAAAGTCAATAAAGTTACTAAGAAAGATCACTACCTGCTTCCTTTTATTGATCAAATGTTGGAAAGGTTGTCCAAAAAGACGCATTTTTGTTTTCTTGATGGTTATTCTGGTTTCTCTCAAATTGCTGTTAAACAACAAGATCAAGAAAAAACTACTTTTACCTGCCCTTACGGAACTTATGCTTATAGACGTATGCCTTTTGGTTTATGTAATGCTCCTGCCACTTTTCAAAGGTGCATGTCTGCTATTTTTCATGGTTTTTGTGAGGAAATTGTAGAAGTGTTCATGGATGACTTTCCTATCTATGGAACTTCTTTTGATAATTTTCTGCACAACCTGGATAAATTTTTGCAGAGATGTGAAGAAACTAATCTTGTTCTTAATTGGGAGAAATGCCACTTCATGGTTAATGAAGGGATTGTCCTTGGGCATAAAGTTTCTGAAAGAGGCATAGAAGCTGATAGAGCTAAGGTTGAGGCAATTGAGAAGATGCCATGCCCAAGAGACATCAAAGGTATTCGTAGTATCCTTGGTCATGTTGGTTTCTGTAGAAGGTTTATTAAAGACTTTTCTAGGATATCAAAACCCCTCACTAATCTTCTTCAAAAAGATGTACCCTTCGTTTTTTATGATGATTGTAAGGGAGCTTTTGAAACTCTTAAGAAGGCTTTAACTACATCCCCTATTGTTCAACCACCTGATTGGAGTTTACCCTTTGAAATAATGTGTGATGCTAGTGATTTTGCTGTAGGTGCTGTCCTTGGGCAACGAATTGATAAAAAGTTAAACGTTATTCATGATGGTAGTAAGACTTTAGACGCTGCTCAAAGGAATTATGCTACTACTGAAAAAGAATTTCTAGATGATGTTTTTGCTTGTGATAAGTTTAGACCCTATATTGTAGACTCAAAAGTCACCATTCATATTGATCACGCTGATATTAAATACCTTATGACGAAGAAGGACGCTAAGCCTAGGCTTATTAGATGGGTGCTGCTTTTACAAGAGTTTGATCTACATATAGTAGATAGGAAAGGTGCTGAGAACCCTGTAGCTGATAATTTATCTCGATTGGAAAACATCTCTTTTGACCCTAAGCCTGTTAATGATAGTTTCCCAAATGAGCATTTAGCCGCAATAGGGGTAAGCTCGCGAGGGAGCCCTTGGTACGCTGATTATGCTAACTTTATTGTCTCCAAGTATTTGCCTCCAACTTTTACAGCTCAACAAAGGAGGAAGTTATTCTATGATTTGAGGCATTATTTTTGGGATGACCCACACTTATACAAAGAAGGAGTGGATGGTATTATGCGAAGATGTGTTCCAGAATATGAACAAAAGGAGATATTGCGTAAATGTCATGGTAGTGCTTATGGAGGACATCATGCAGGAGATAGAACTGCACAAAAGGTGCTACAATCAGGTTTCTACTGGCTGTTGGGTCCGCAGCATAGAAAACAAAAAATTTCCTACGATGAGAACTACACGCCAAGATCTATCTACTAGGTACAAAGCAACGGGTGGACATACATCCATCGAGAACTTACCCTCAAAGACAATGAGTTTTGTTAACGAGTAGGAACTTGTGGTTGATGTAGTCGTACACTTGCCGATCTCAAGATCGTGAGGAAGTCTGAGCACCGCAACTCAGCAGCGCATCCATACTCGCACACACGTTCAAGCCACCGGACAACCTCCACCTCCTCGCTCCAGCGATCCAGCGGAAGCAGCAACTCCTTCAAGACGAAATGCCACCGGGAACATGTATCTCACTAATCCGAGACCATGGGGGAATAATTCTAGAGGGGGAGAGAGATCCTTCACGAGGAGGCGTGAGGAAGAAGGAGGAAGAGGGGGGGCCTTTTATAGGAGGAGGGGGGTGCCCCCCTCTCCATGGCCGGTGCATGGGGGGGTGACTCCTCACCTCCCCCATTCATGTGGTGGTAACCCCTCCACATTATAATGCCTCTTCACATTCCCTTTTAAAGTCCCCACTTTAAATGCATTAAATTCTCTAAGTTTAATGCTCTCTCATTTAATAAAACTCTTTTATTAAATTTATTCAGAATTTTGTTAATTACTTTAATTAACAAACATTCACATATAACCCCTTGCAATATTTCAATATCACATGCAGATCCACTTTCTGCAATTTCACCCGAAACAATTTCTGGTTTCTATCGAAACAATTCCTGCGCTTTGCAATTCTTTCGTCTGAAACATATGTGCTCCAAAATGGTGTCCAGTAACTCTTAAGTGTGTCACCCTACGGTTCGCAAATAATGCATACATGATTGAGACTCCTCTCAGATCAATAATCAGAAGCAGGACCTGGAGGGCCATACTGACTCCTGCATATTCAACGATGACTTCTGTGATCGTGAGAACCTTTAACGCTTGTAATTTAATCCCTTTGTCTCTTGATATAATACATGTTCGAGATTCGATCATCGGTATCCAAATACCTAGTTTGATCTTGTTACTGACATGCACTCTTTTCTCGTTCCCGTGATATAACATTCTAATGATCACATGACTTGCTTGCAAGCTATCTCAATGTGATATCACCGAGAGGGCCCAGAGTATATCTATTCATCATCGGGATTGACAAATTCCACTATTGATCCATGAGCCTCAACATAACTCCTTCGTAGCATTGAACCCATCTTTATAGTCACCCTATTACGGTGTGACGTTTGATTTTATCAAGATACTCTTTCGGTGTTAGCAATTAACATGATCTCATGGTCTAAGGATAAAGATTACTTCGTATGATGTTATAGCAATGTAAACATAATGACTTGATCGTAATGCTATACTTCGGATGAATGTTCATCACATCATTTCACAAATGATGTGACCTTGTTATTAACAACATCCAATGTCCATGATCAGGAAACCTTGATCATCTTGTTAATCAACAAGCTAGTCTATAAGAGAGGCATAACTAGGAACCCTTTTTTTATTAAACACACATGTATTAATGTTTCCGATCAATACAATTCTAGAATGCAAAATAAACATCTATCATATATAAGGAATACATAATAACAACTTTATTATTGCCTCTCAGGGCATATTTCCTTCATTCTCCCACTTGCACTACAGACAATAATCTAGTTCACATAGTGATAAATCTAACACCCATGGAGTTCTGGTGTTGATCATGTTTTTCCCTAGGGAGAGCTTTAGTCAACGGATCTGCTACATTTAGGTCCATGTGTACTTTACAAATCTTTATATCTCCATCCTTGACATGTTCGCGGATGGAGTGAAACCGGCGCTTAATATGCTTGGAATTCTTGTGAGACCTCGATTCCTTGGCGTTGGCTATGGCTCCATTGTTGTCACAATAGATCACCATCGAGTCCAATGCACTAGGAACCACACCTAGTTCCGAAATGAACGCTTTCATCCAAACCGCTTCCTGTGCCGCTCCAACTAACAGGTTGTTTGGAACTCCTCCAACTAACTGCTGCTCCGTTCAAGAGAAATTCGTATCCGGATTGAGACTTAGAGTCATCCGGATCGGTGTCAAAGCTAGCATCGACATAACACTTAGCGACTAGCTCTTCTTCACCTCCGTATATAAGAAACATATCCCTAGTTCTTCTCAAGTACTTGAGGATGTTCTTGACCGCTATCCAGTGTTCCGAACCTGGATCAGATTGGTACCTACTAGTCAAACTAATAGCATGTGCCACATCCGGTCTTGTACATAGCATGGCATACATTATAGATCCTATGGCCGAGGCATAGGGGATCTTATCCATCATCTCTCTTTCTTCCGCCACAGCCAGACTTTGAGTCTTACTCAATGTCTTGCCTTGCAACATAGGTAAGAACCCCTTCTTACTTCCGTCCATATTAAACTTCTTTAATATCTTATCAAGGTATGTACTCTGCGATAGCCCAATTAGGCGCCTTGATCTATCTCTATAGATTTTAATGCCTAATATATATGACGCTTCACCAAGGTCTTTCATCGAAAATTTGCTGTTTAGATAACTTTTAACACTGTTTAAAAGATCTATATCATTTCCAATCAATAATATGTCATCCACATATAATATTAGAAATGCCACATTGCTCCCACTCACTTTCTGGTAAATACAAGCCTCTCCATAAGTTTGGACAAATCCAAACTCTTTGATCACCTCATCAAAGTGGAGATTCCAACTCCGGGATGCTTGCTTCAGTCCATAGATGGATGGCTGAAGTTTGCATACCTTATTAGCATCCTTAGGATCGACAAAACCCTTCGGTTGTATCATATACAACTCTGCTTCAATATTACCATTGAGGAACGTAGTTTTGACATCCATCTGTCATATTTCATAATCGAAATATGCAGCAATTGCTAACATAATCCTAACCGACTTAAGCATCGCTACGGGAGAGAATGTCTCATCGTAGTCAACTCCTTGAATTTGTCGAAATCCCTTTGCGACAAGTCGAGCCTTACAGATGGTCACATTACCATCAGCATCAGTTTTTCTTTTGAAAATCCATTTATTCTCAACGGCCTTTCGATCGTGAGGTAAGTCCACCAAGGTCCAAACTTGGTTCTCGTACATGGATTCCATATCGGATTTCATGGCTTCTAGCCATTTGTTGGAATCCGGGCTCATCATCGCTTCTTCATACAATCCCAGGGTTATCCATTTCATCAACCATGAAATTCACAACAAGATTGTCGTACAGTTCAGGATCTGCACGTGTCCTGCTTGACCTGCGAGGTTCGGTAGTGTCGTCTTTCGAGTTTCATGATCAATATCATTATCTCTCTCTTCACTAGGTGAAGTCAACTCCGAAACAATTTCTGGTGCTACGCTACTCGCCATTTCATGAAGAGAAGGTTCAATAACCTCTTCGAGTTCTACCTTCCGACTACTCACACCTTCCGCGAGAAACTCCTTCTCAAGAAAGGAATCATTCTTGGCAACAAAAACCTTGCCCTCGGATCTGTGATAGAAGGTATACCCAATCGTTTCCTTAGGGTATCCTATGAAGACGCATTTTTCCGCTTTGGATTCGAGTTTATCCGGTTGAAGTTTCTTCACATAAACATCGCATCCCCAAACTTTAAGAAATGACAACTTCGGTTTGTTTTCAAACCATAATTCATACGGTGTCGTTTCAACGGATTTAGATGGTGCCTGATTTAAAGTGAATGCAACTGTTTCCAGTGCATAACCCCAAAATGACAGTGGTAAGTCAGTCAGAGACATCATAGATCAAACCATATCTAATAAAGTACGATTATGATGTTCCCACACACCATTACGTTGTGGTGTTCCGGCAGGCGTGAGTTGTGAAACTATTCCACACTCTTTCATGTGTGTGCTAAACTCGTAACTTAGATACTCACCTCCACGGTCAGACCGCAGAAATTTGATCTTTCTATTATGATGATTTTCCACTTCATTCTGAAATTCCTTGAACTTTTCAAAGGTTTCAGACTTGTGTTTCATCAAATATATATACCCAAATCTACTCAAATCATCCGTGAAAGTAATAAAATAACGATATCCACCTCGCGCCGACACACTCATTGGTCCACATACATCAGTATATATGATTTCCAATAAATCTGTCGCCTGTTCCATTGAACCGGAAAACGGCGTTCTAGTCATCTTGCCCATAAGGCATGGCTCACATGTATCAAATGATTCAAAATCAAGTGATTCGAAAAGTCCATCAGAATGGAGTTTCTTCATGCGTTTAATGCCAATATGACCTAGACGGCAGTGCCACATATATGAAGATATATCATTATCAAGTTTAATCTTTTTAGCATTAACATTATGATTATGCGTAATATTACTATCGAGATCCAACAGAAATAAACCATTCAACACAGGTGCATGATCATAAAAGATATCATTCTTATAAATCGAACAACCATTGTTTTCAGATTTAAAGGAATAACCACCTTGCATCAAACACGATCCGGATACAATGTTCATGCTCAGTGTAGGCACCAAATAACAATTATTTAGGTTTATAATTAATCCCGATGGCATATGGAGAGGTAGCGTCCCGAAGGCGATCACATCAACTCTTGATCCATTGCCGACCCGCATCCTGACCTCATCCCTTGCTAGTTGTCGCTTGTTCCATAGCCCCTGAATCGAATTACATATATTAGAAACCGATCCTGTATCAAATACCCAGGTGCTAATGCGAGTACTAGTCAAGTACACATCAATAACATGTATATCACATATACCTTTGTTTGCCTTGTCGGACTTCTTGTCCACCAAATACTTGGGGCAATTGCGCTTCCAATGGCCAGTCCCCTTGCAATAGTAACACTCGGTGTCAGACTTAGGGCCAGCTCGGGGTTTCTTTTTAGGTGCGGCAATAGATTTGCCACCCTTCTTTCCCTTGTGCTTGCCTTTCTTGTCCTTCTTGAAACTGGTGGTCCTATTGATCATCAACACTTGATGCTCTTTCCTAATCTCCACTTCTGCAGTCTTAAGCATTGACAAAAGCTCAGGAAGAGACTTCTTCATGCCCTGCATATTATAGTTCATCACGAAGCTCTTGTAGCTAGGTGGCAGAGATTGGAGAACACAATGTATGCCTAAGTCAATGCGAATCGTTATTCCCAAGGACACAAGCTTATCGGCGTACCCAGACATTTTGAGTACATGCTCACTAACGGAGCTGTTCTCCTCCATCATGCAGCTAAAGAACTTTTCAGTAGCATTATAACTCTCTACGGCAGCATGGGTATCGAAAATCATTTTCAATTCTCCCATGGTATCAAAGGCATTGCCGTTTTCGAAACGCTTTCAAAGTTCTGGCTCTAGCCCATACATTATGCTGCAATGAACTAAGTTGTGGTCCTCCTGACGAGTCACATAAACATTCTTTTCCTTGTCAGGGGCATCAGGAGCTGGTGGGGGGCCTAGCGGCGCATCTAGCACATATTGCTTTTGTGCAGCAGTGAGGAGAATCCTCAAATTCATAACCCAGTTGGTGAAGTTGCTACCATTCGTAGCAAGTTTCTCTTTCTCCATGAACACATTGAAATTAAAAGCAGGTGGTGCCATCTACAACAGGATTTGTAAAGTTTATTGAGACTAAGTTTATGATAGAGTGAGTTCAACTAATCCAAATTACTAATGAACTCCCACTCAAAAACGACATCCCTCGTGTCCTTTTGGTGATTACATGAACCAAATCCACTACCCCAAGTCCGATCATCACGTGAGTTGATGTAACTTCAAAGGCGAGAATCTATATGGGCATCATATAAACTATATGATTCATGCTTAACCTTTCGGTCCGTGTTCCGAGGCCATGTCTGTACATGCTAGGCTCGCTAAGTAAGAACATTAGTATTCGTGTGTGTAAAACTGTCTTAGACCCATTCATATGAAAGCGTAGATTCGAGTACACCCGATCATCACGTGATGTCTCGAAACACGATCCATAGAACGGTGCATACTCAAGGAAGAACACATTTTTACCTTGATATCTAAATGAGGGATCATCTTATAATGCTACAGAAAGCGCCAAACTAGCAGTATAAGATGCTAACATCTAATGTGTAAAGTGAGATGATATGGTCCATGCATTTGATCTCTATCATTTGCATCCTGGTATGATCTCTATCATTCCTTCGTGTGTAAGGCCAAGGTCTATGGAATTTACACGTTGAATGTGTTGTAAGAGTATCTACCATACATCTACTTACAACAATACCATATCAATACACTAGCCCAGCAACGATCTAAACTAGACGCCTCTAATTTATCAATTACAAGTTTTACGTGGCTTAGGGATTTCGGAGATAGAACCGTTCTTACCTACGAACATGAACCATAACGAGGATAACCAAGTTATTAGCAACTCGTTGTAAATCAGATATTGACTATAGTAGGAGAGACAGACACCCGCCAGCCACTTATGCAAAACTAGTTGCATGTCAGTCGTGGAACCGGTCTCATGTACGATGACATGTAAGGTTGGTCCGGGCCGCTTAATCCCACTATGCCACCAATATCCAAAATAAATAGAATATGTAATAACATGATCATCATCGCCCACATATAAACATATGTGTACTACCAGTGCAAAGCACCTACGCATAGATCAGGCTTTGATACCATTGTTGCGTCCGCAGCATAGAAAACAAAAAAATTCCTACGATGAGAACTACACGCCAAGATCTATCTACTAGGTACAGAGCAACGGGTGGACATACATCCATCGAGAACTTACCGTCGAAGACAATGAGTTTTGTTAACGAGTAGGAACTCGTGGTTGATGTAGTCGTACACTTGCCGATCTCAAGATCGTGAGGAAGTCTGAGCACCGCAACTCAACAGCGCATCCGTACTCGCACACACATTCAAGCCACCGGACAACATCCACCTCCTCGCTCCAGCGATCCAGCGGAAGCAGCAACTCCTTCTAGACGAAATGCCACCGGGAACATGTATCTCGCTAATCCGAGACCATGGGGGAATAATTCTAGAGGGGGAGAGCGATCCTTCACGAGGAGGTGTGAGAAAGGAGGAAGAGGGGGGCCTTTTATAGGAGGAGGGGGGGTGCCCCTCTCTCCATGGCCGGCGCATGGGGGGTGACTCCTCACCTCCCCCATTCATGTGGTGGTAACCCCTACACATTAAAATGCCTCTTCACATTCCCTTTTAAAGTCCCCACTTTAAATGCATTAAATTCTCTAAGTTTAATACTCTCTCATTTAATAAAACTCTTTTATTAAATTTATTCAGAATTTTGTTAATTACTTTAATTAACAAACATTCACATATAACCCCTTGCAATATTTCAATATCACATGCAGAACCACTTTTTGCAATTTCACCCGAAAAAATTTCTGGTTTCTATCGAAACAATTCCTGCGCTTTGCAATTCTTTCGTCTGAAACATATGTGCTCCAAAATGGTGTCCGGTAAATCTTAAGTGTGTCACCCTACGGTTCGCGAATAATGCAGACATGATTGAGACTCCTCTCAGATCAATAATCAGAAGCGGGACCTGGAGGTCCATACTGACTCCTGCATATTCAATGATGACTTCTTTGATCGTGAGAACCTTTAGCGCTTGTAATTTAATCCCTTTGTCTCTTGATATAACACATGTCCGAGATTCGATCATCGGTATCCAAACACCTAGTTTGATCTCGTTACCGACATGCACTCTTTTCTTGTTCCCGTGATATAACATTCTAGTGATCACATCACTTGCTTGCAAGCTATCTCAATGTGATATCACCGAGAGGGCCCAGAGTATATCTATCCATCATTGGGATTGACAAATTCCACTCTTGATCCATGAGCCTCAACATAACTCCTTCGTAGCACTAAACCCATCTTTATAGTCACCCTGTTACAGTGTGACGTTTGATGTTATCAAGACACTCTTCCGATGTTAGCAATTAACATGATCTCATGGTCTAAGGATAAATATTACTTTGTATGATGTTATAGCAATGTAAACATAATGACTTGATCGTAATGCTATACTTCGGATGAATGTTCATCACATCATTTCACATATGTTGTGACCTTGTTATTAACAACATCCAATGTCCATGATCAGGAAACCTTGATCATCTTGTTAATCAACAAGCTAGTCTATAAGAGAGGCATAACTAGGAACCCTTTTTTATTAAACACATATGTATTGATGTTTCTGATCAATACAATTCTAGCATGCAAAATAAACATCTATCATATATAAGGAATACATAATAACAACTTTATTATTGCCTCTAAGGGCATATTTCCTTCACTGGTCTACCATTTTTAAAGATGCAAGAAAATTTGTTTTATCTTGTGATGAATGTCAGCGTGTTGGTAATATTTCTAGACGCAATGAAATGCCTATGAAGTACTCTCTAGTTATTGAACCCTTTGATTGCTGGGGATTTGAATTTATGGGTCCTTTCCCTCCCTCAAAAGGTTATACTCATATTCTTGTTGCCGTTGATTATGTTACTAAGTGGGTAGAAGCAATTCCTACGAAGAGTGCTGACGGGGAAACTTCTCTAAAAATGCTTAAGGATGTTATCTTTCCTAGGTTTGGAGTGCCTAGGTATCTCATGACTGATGGGGGTTCTCATTTCATTAATGGTGGTTTTAGAAAGACCCTTGCTAAATATGATGTTAAGAATAGAATTGCTTCAGCCTATCACCCCCAAACTAGCGGGCAAGTAGAGTTATGAAATAGAGAAATTAAATCCATCTTGCAAAAGACTGTTAATAGATCTAGAAAAAACTGGGCTAAAAAGTTGAATGATGCTCTATGGGCTTATAGAACTGCCTACAAAAATCCTATGGGGATGTCTCCTTATAAAATGGTTTATGGGAAAGCTTGTCACCTACCTTTAGAATTAGAACATAAAGCTTACTGGGCAGTTAAAGAACTAAATAGAGATTGTAAGCTCGCTGGCGAGAAAAGATTATTTGACTTAAGTTCTTTAGATGAATGGAGGAGTGAAGCCTATGAAAATGCTAGGCTCTTTAAGGAAAAAGTTAAAAGATGGCATAACAAGCGAATACTTAAGAGATAATTTCATGTTGGTGAGAAAGTTCTATTGTATAGGTCTCGTCTCAGATTATTTGCAGGAAAGCTACTGTCAAAATGGGAAGGACCTTTCATTATTGACGAAGTATACCGTTCAGGAGCAATACAAATTTCTTTTTTAAAATATAATACTACACAAGTAGTGAACGGGCAGCGACTCAAACACTATATTGCTGGGGATTCTTATAATGAAGATGTTGATGCCTTTCAAGTTATCACCCTAGAAAAATTTATCAAGGACCAAATTCAGAGACCTGCAGAGTCTGTTTTCAAATAGGTAATAGTTCTGGTAAGAAAATTTCCGCGAAATACAATTCAACTATATTTTTGTAGTTTTTAGTCAATAAGGAAACCTACAAAGCGAAAAGGGGACGAAAACGGAGCCAGAGTGGCTCACACCACCCTGTGGCGTGGGCCCTCCCCTGGCCGCGCCACCAGGTGTTGAGTCCACCCCGGACTCCGCCTCCGACTCAATTTCTCCTAGTACTTTCCTTTCGTCACGAAACTTCGTAATATATAATCCCCTGGATCTCCTGAGGTTCGTGTATCATATTTTTGTTTCGATCTGTTTCTAACAGGTAGAGTCCTAGATTTGGAGCTACAATGTCTTCCTCTGGATCAACCAAGGAAGATTCTTTAGAGGAAATCATCAACCCATACATGAGAGAGTTGAAGATTCATCCCAAGGAGTTGTTGCTTGAAGATGGGGAACTCCGGATAAAAGAGGTTCGAGGCCCTAAAGGTGAAGGAAGTCTGGAGGACAGGATGGAAGCACTGGAGCAAGAAGTCTTTAGGTATAAGAAGATGGCGGAGCGCGAAGTGGATATCATCCATAAGATTTGTTCCGAACTCATCCCAGAGCACCAAAAGGAGACTGCTGAACTCAAGGATGAAGTCCTCTCACTCCGCCAAACAACCTACAAACTGCAAGCACAGTTCTATGACGTTCAAAATCAAAGCTGTGAGTATGAGGTTAGGTTTAAACGCATAAGTGTTGCTACAAGTTTCAGGATGCTGGAAACCAAGATGTCCTTTGTTGATGGGAATCCCTTACCCTGGAAGTCGGACGAAGATGAGAGGATACCACCACCACCAAAGGAGTAATTTGTCATCAGGTTTGGCATCCCCTTGGTTTGTTCCAAGCTTGGGGGAGTGCCGCGGTATCACATCACTATCTTCTATCTTTTTACCTTATTAGTAGAGTCATATCATGAATAGATAAGTGATCATGTAGGATGGTTTGCATTATGGAAGTGTCCCCTCTCTCGTTAGATATGTATCCCTTGGTGTGAGTTGCCGTTATGGAATATTAATGAGAAGTTCTATCATTTACTCTTTTTGCATAGCTTATATTAGTTTTCAATTCGTGGTTATATGATTGATCTTGTTGTTAGTATTGGTATCACTTTGGGATCATTGAGTTAATTTTGTTGGTTTTGGCAAACCTGGCTCGGTCAGTAGCAACACTATTTTTGAGAGTTGAATGAAAAGATAGAAGTACTCTAAAGAAAAATAATTTCATCATCTTTCTTTCTTGATTTGCTCATGAGTCTAGTATTCTCTACTTAAGATCTTTTGTGCTTCCAAGGAAGATTGCATGTTTATCTTTATCGCTTGTATGTTTGCTTGTTCCCTTCAACTCTTATACTTGCTACCCGGCCTTGCTATCCAAAAACCTGTACTGAGAGGGAATTCTTCTCGTGCATCCACCTCCTTTAAACCAAAACCTTTGCCATTTGTGTCCACCATACCTACCTAGTAGCATTATTGCTATTCCGAGTAAATTCTTGTTTTGTCTACCTTCCAAATTAAACTTGTTATGTGAAAATTAGTGATTAAAGCTCTCACGAACTTGATGGCACACTTTACTTTCTTGCATTTAATAAACTTGAACCATTGGGTCCTTCTTTGTTGTGTATATGCTTGTGCTTTATGAGTTGAAGTTAGCATAACCATGTCTCATGGGGAACGCTTTCTACACTGCATTGGTACTTTGTACCTAGTTGATATCATGTTCTTTTGCTTATGGATCCCGACAGTGTGAAATAAAAGTGGAACTTGTAAGATCATGGAGTTCATATGTGTGTCAGAGAAACGCCTGGGCCGCTAGCCTAAGCCATGCCTACTCATAGTGGAAACTTGCAGCATAACTATAGTGAGCATTCTATGAAGCATCCTCAATAAAAACCTACGCAAATAGCAAATAAAAAGAACGCTGAGATGCTCACTGTCTGCTTGCCTTGTCATTTTGATTATGGGACAGCTCCTGTGTCATGTGCAAGGGGTACCCCGTTGGCGGTTCTCAATGATACATATGTATTTACAATGTCAAGAGCTTACTCGTGACTGATGTTCAGTAGCATGAGGATCGGTACTCGTAAGTGAGGGGCATGAGATCTCAACTTATAACTTGTCAAGCATATCCTCTTAGTTGTGTCACTTTAACCTTAATCACCAAAATATGCCTATGATAGGGGCAATGAGAGCTGAAATCTAGTAAGTATCATAATTTTTGGGAGCTCTTTATGAGACTTGTAATCCCTGCTTCCCTTTGCGAAGGGCCTTTCTTTTACTTTTTAGTTGAGTCAGTAAACCTATTCCCTTCTACCTCAACAAGTATTTTGATTTCTTGTGTTTCATTCATTCATATGATGATTTATTCAATCATGTTTCTTATGTTTCTTGTTTTGCACATTGCTCTTATCTTGGCGTTTGATGACCCACAAGTATAGGGGGTCTATCGCAGTATTTTCGAGGGAAGTGAAACCCAATTTATTGATTCGACACAAGGGGAGCCAAAGAATATTTATCAGCCTTAACAACTGAGTTGTCAATTCAGCTGCACCTGGAAACAATCTTGCTCACAACAGTTTATCAGTAGCAATAGTTTTGTAGTAGGAATAGCAAAGTAGCAGCAGTAGTAAAGCAAAGACAGTAGTAACAAAAGCAGTAAACAGTGGGATTCGAGTGCGGTAGGCATAGGGATGGATGGATGGGAGTTGCATGGACAAGACAATTCACATAGCAATCAGAACATAGGGCAATTGCAGATAAATAAGATAAACCACCCAAGTACTAGACAATCCTAGGCATGTGTTCCATATATAGTCATACGTGCTCACAATGGGAACTTGCACAACATCTTTTGTCCTACCAGCCCGTTTGCAGCGGGGCCTCTAGGGAACTACTGGCAATTAAGGTGCTCCTTTTAATAGAGCACCGGAGCAAAGCATTAACACTCCGTGAACACATGTGATCCTCACATCAAAGCCTTTCCCTTCCGGTTATCCCGGTTTCTGTCACTTCGGGGCCATAGGTTCCGGACAACAACGTGTGTATACAACTTGCAGATAAGACCAAGAACAATACTATCATAATGAATCAATAACATGTTCAGATCTGAAATCATGGCACTCGGGCCCTAGTGACAAGCATTAAGCACAACAAGTTGCAACAAAGTCACAAAGCACTAATAAAAGATACTAGGCACCATGCCCTAACAATCTGATGCCATTACATGAACGATCTCATCTAATCCCTACCATCCCCATAGCCTACAGCGGGGGATTATTCACTCATAGATGGGGGAAACATGGATGGTCGATGGAGAAGCGATGGTGATGATGATGGCGATGATCTCCTGCAATTCCCCGTCCCGGCAGGGTGCCAGAACAGAGTTTCTGGTGCTGTTTCATGGAATCTGGTGGTGGCGGCGGAGCAGAACTCCTTCCGGAAAAACGTCGAACCCCCCGAAGTTTTTAGGTCAGAAGGCTCCTTATAGGCGAAGAGAGAGGCCGAGGGTGAAAGTGACACAACTAAGAGGATATGCTTGACAAGTTATAAATTGAAGTCTCATGCCCCTTACTCACGAAGACCGATCCTCATGCTACTCAACTTCAGTCACAAGTAAGCTCTTGTCATTGTAAGTACATACATATCATAGAGAACCGCCAACGGGGTACCCCTTGCACATGACACGGGAGCTATCCCATGATCAAAATAAAAGGCAAGCAGACAATGAGCATCTCGGCGATCTATTTATTTACTATGTGCATAGATTTTTATTGAGGATGCTTCATAGAATGCTCATTATGGTTATGCTGCAAGTTTCCACCATGATTAGGCATGGCTTAGGCTAGCGGCCTAGGCGTTTCTCTAACATACATACAAACTCCATGATCTTACAAGTTCCACTTTTATTTCACACCGTCGGGATCCGTAAGCAAAAGAACATGATATCAACTAGGTACAGAGTACCTATGAAGCGTTGAAAGCGGTCCCCATGATACATGGTTCTGCTAACTTCAACTCATAAAGCGCAAGCATATGCACAACAAAGAAGGACGCAATGGTTCAGGTTTATTAAGTGCAAGAAAATAAAGTGTGCCATCAAGTTCGTGAGAGCTTTACTAACTAACTTTCTCACAACAAGCAAACATTTTATTTGGAAGAAAACAGGGCATATTGAATATGCACGGAAATAGCAAATGATGCTAATGGGTAGGTAAGGTGGACACTTTGGAAATATTTGGTTTGGGTAGTTGGGAACTTGAGTAAAACACTCAGTGGAAGTGAAGGCTAGCAATAGTAAGGGAGCGACAAACGAGAGAGTAATAGCTGTCATTATCATGCTTGCAACAAAACAGGACTACTCATGGCATGAAAGTGATTCAAGATCCTCAAGGCAAAATAATTCATCGAGGCTCAACTGATTATTACAGTCGTGAGCATGCGTGAGCATGTGCCAAGTCGATCAAATGAAACATTCAGAGGAGGATACCATGGTGTCATACCAATTTATGAATAGAGTAATGCAAGCAAACATTCATGAGACATGCTACAAACTATTAGCGATCCGGAGCTAATCATAAGAAAGCAAGAACTACTAAGCATCCAAAGAAAACATACACTCTACATGAACAGACTAAGCACGCCCACAGTGATGAGTATATGTACAAAAATGAAAACAAATAGAGTTCGTTACCAGCCTCTTACCACGCCTCAAGTTGTCATTGATCCTCATTATTGCTCTTCACTTGTGTGGCTTGAATAATAATATGAAACCAATATTCCACTGAGAACTGCCGAACCTTGTAGCAAACTCGCAAAAACCAAAGAAGAACGACAAATATTTTTGGTGTTTTCGATTTTTAAACAAGAACCAAAAGGGAAAAACAAAGCAAACAGGGAAAAACAAACCAAGGTAAAAAGAAGAAGCAAACCAAAGAGAAACAACAAAAATATTTTTTGTCTTTTTGTGTTTTTAGAAAGCAAAAACAAAGAAGAACGAAAACTAAAAAGAGAACGAAAACATGAATATAAAAAGTACCGACGCAACATGATAAGGAGATGAGTGCGGTGTCGGCGTACCTTCCCCCAAGCTTAGGCCTTTGGCCTAAGTGGGTATCAATCCATGTACGAATAGGGGTTCCAAGCAGGTGGATATTGGTAAGAATGGTCGTAGCTAGGCCCATGAGAGGAAGAAGAAGCTCCCCAATCATAAGCGGGCTACTGATATGAAGACTCTCCCTCATTCGAGGGCTGGACCAAATCATCCGTGACCTCCCTTCTAGTGTCCTGCTCCTGTTGGGAGAGCTCTCCCAAGTACATGTCAAGCTCCTCCTCAGTGAGGGACCATCCTTCCCAGTTATCAAGGTTAAACAAAATAGGTGCAGGCAAAAGAACAACATGCTCGGACTTGCTCTTTCTCCAACCAGCTTTGAGAAAGGTTATTTCATAAGATAAGTCACTCAAACTAGCCCACGAGGAAATAAATTTATGCTGTATCATGGAATTGAAATCAAGCCTCTCTATGGGAAACTATAGGTCTAGATGATGTGGCACTAAACCATGCAATGCTACTAAACGTGAAGCGATGGGGCCTCCACAAATTCCACCTTTCTCACGGTTAGCAGCAAGACAGAAAGCTATCAAAGCACCCAAGTTGTAAGACCTATCTTGTCTAAGAGCAGCAAAGATAAATGCTAGATCAAACGAAGATAACTTATTGGCAGTTTTCCTAGCAAGAACACACTTGGCAATAAAGTAGGCAAAGTAGCGAATGGAGGGAAGATGAATGTTACGGATATTTCCATTCTCCTTCGAGAAGCTACTCCCTTGACAAATTTCTGCGTATAAATCCATGAGTGGTTCTGATCTCTCTTTAATCTTCTTACATGATCCCCACTGAGGTACCTTAATAGCTGCACAAAAATCATCAAGAGAAAGATTGACAGCAATATTGTAAATTTTGTAATGGACCATGGGGTTAGGCAAAGAGTGACTAAATTGGAAATCCTGCCCCACAGACATGGTTAGCTTCACAAATTGACAAGGTTCATCTTCCAAAAAGTGCTCTAACCCTGCAATAGAAACAAAAGTGCGGAAATCTTGTATAATTCCTGCAGCTCTCATGAACTCAGGGCATGGATAAATGGAGGGAAAAACTTCCTCTTCCCGGTGGACCTTCATGACCTCAGGTACCCAAAGCTCATGTTGGTTTAGGTGGTGTTCACTCATCTTCTATTCTGAAATTTAAACACCTATTAAACAAATGATTGCAAAGTAAATATAATGAAGGATTCTACACATAGGGACTTGCAAGAGGCCTAAACATGCATCAAAACTATATCTCTAAGCATCAAACAAGCTTACAAGCTCTCATAACCAGTCACCTACAGCAGCAAAATACTCAACATACAATCCACTAAACACAAAATCTACTTGGACAAGGGGAGGAGTCACATACCAGGGAACAAATGCTCCAAATTTTAGCAAGAAAGATGGGCTAAGCAAGGAGATCGAAGAAATCGACAGAAAGCATAGAAAGAACGCGATTTTGAGCTATGAACTGGAGCTTACTCGGGAGAGAGAAGAAAGTGGCTGGTGAGAGAAGTAGTGGGGGGCCAGGGGTGGCCCACACCAAGGCTTGGTGCCACCAAGGGCTGGCCGCGCCACCACATGGTGTGCCTGCCTGGTGGGCCCCCTTGGTACCTACCAGGTACTCCTCTGCCCCTTTTTTTACGTAAAAATTTAATATGAATTTTCTAGAATTTTTCGAGACACTTTATTTTTGGGCAATTTTCAGAAATAGAAGAATGATTTTTCTGACAAACATATTTTTTTCTTTTTGGAAACATGATGCAAGGATAAAACAAGGCTAGAACTACAGAAGTTCTAGCATGCAAGCAACTAACAACAAGAAAGAAAACTAAACGAAAGCAAAAACTAAAATGCAAAGGATAGAAATAAACGGAGATAATCATAATGAAAACATTGTTTTGTTCAATGGAATCCTTTTGTTAGCAAGGTTGATCAAGTCTTGCTACCAAAACAATTGCATATGAGACAAAAATTTGTACTCCACTAATGATTATGTTACCTTAACCTTGATAGCAATGGTCCCAATCATAATAGTTTCAAATTTTTCTCTTGGTATGGGACAATATATTTCTCCAACTTGAATGCCTTCAACAAGTTCAATTGAATTTAAACCATAAGTTCTTTCAATCTTCTTGGGTAAATAGACAGTATGTTCCTTGTCATTAACATTGAAGGTCACCTTTCCTTGATTACAATTAATAACAGCTCCTGCAGTATTAAGAAAAGGTCTCCCAAGAATAATAGACATATTATCATCTTCGGGCACTTCAAGCACAACAAAATCAGTTAATATCAAGCAATTATGAGCCACCTGAATAGGTACATCCTCACATATACCCATAGGAATAGTGGTAGATTTATTAGCCATTTGCAAAGATATATCAGTTGGTATCAATTTTTCAAGCTGAAGCCTCTTATAGAGAGAAAAAGGCATAACACTAACTCCAGCTCCCAAATCACACAAAGCAGTTCTAACATAACTATTCTTAATAGAGCAAGGGATAGTTGGAATCCCTGGGTCTCCAAGTTTCTTAGGAACTTACCATTGAAGGAATAATTAGCAAGCAAAGCAGAGATTTCTTCATTAGGGATCTTCCTTTTATTCGAGACAATGTCCTTCATATACTTTGAGTAAGGAGGCAATTTAATAGCATCAGTCAAAGGTATTTGCAAGAACAAAGGCTTCATCCACTCACAAAACTTATTATAGTGTTCATCTTCCTTTGACTTGTGTTTCTTATCAGGGAAAGGCATAGGTTTTTGGACCCAAGGTTCTCTTTCACTACCATGTTTCTTAGCAATAAAATCTTCTTTGGTGTATTTAGTAGTCTTAGTGTGGTTTTCAGGTTCTTCTTCAACTTTTTCTTCATTAGGCATTTCATTTTCTTCATTACCACTTTCAGTTTCAGCATCAGAGATAGATATACTATTAGGATCTATAGTAGGTACAGAGGGTTCTACAACAGTTTTATGTTTCTTTTTCCTTTTCTTACGAGTAGAACCACTATTTTTAGCTTGTTCATAATCCTGCTCAATTCTTTTGGGATGCCCCTCAGGATATAGAGGATCCTAGGTAGCCGCACCACTTCTAGTTCTAATTTCATAAGCATGTTTTTCTTTAGCAGCATTAACTAGCAAGTCATTTTGCACTTCAACAAGTTGATATATTTGAGTTTGAACCATTTGAAAGTGTTTAACAATCATTTTAACATCACTAGAGGTTCTTTCTACAATATCTTTCAACTCAACAATAACTCTAGTGTTTTCCATTAGATGATTTTCCACCCTTTTATTAAAGTTATCTTGCTTAACAATAAAGATATCAAATTATTCTAAGCATTGATCGGGAGGTATCAAGTAAGGGATATCACCTTCATCAAAGTGTTGGAGAGAGTGTACCTCAATAGTGGGTGAGTAGGGAATAGGCTTACATAATTCTTCGATAGGAGGTAAATTCTTGACATCTGCAGCTTTAATTCCCTTCTCCTTAAGACATTTCTTAGCTTCCTTCATCACTTCATCATTTAATTCAATAACTCCCCTATTCTTTGATGTTGGAATAGGAACGGGAATAGATGGTTCAGGTACAATTACTTCAGGTATAGCTTGTTTAGGAGGAGTCCAATCTTCATAATTCTTGCTTATTTTAGCCATTAGTTCCTCAGCTTCCTTAGGAGTCCTATTCCTGAAAACACAATCAGCACAACTATCTAGGTATGTCCTAGATTCTTCGGTTAGTCCATTATAAAATATATCAAGAAGCTCATTCTTAAGTAATGGACTTCCAGCCTATGCATGAATCAAAGCACAAAACCTTGCCCAAGATTCGGGCAATACCTCTTTTTCTCCCTGTTTGAAATCAAAAAGTTCCTGCAAAATAGCATGTCTAGCACTGGGAGGAAAATATTTCTGCAGGAAAGTACTAATCAAGCACTCAGGGCTATCAATAGATCCAGGAGGTAAATTACTAAACCAAGTTTTAGCTTCTCCTTGCAGTGAAAAAGGAAAAATCTTAGCAACAAAGTAAGTACGCATCTTAATATCATCAGAAAACAAGCCACTCATGGTAGAAAGTTCATTCATATGTGCTACCGCACTTTCATTCTTAGTCCCACAAAAAGGTTCTTTCTCGACAATAGCTATGTAAGATAGATCGAGAGAGAAATCATAACCTTCATCTGTAATGTTTATGGGAGAAGCAGCAAACTTAGTAGCAGGAGATAATTTGGGTCTAATATTACGCCTCTCAAGGAGCTTAGCAGTGCTCCTATCATGGGTGTTCTTACATTCTTTAATAAACTCATCGATCATCTCAACATAATCTTCTTCAATATCATAACTCTCACTAGACTCAGGTGAGCTAACAGGTGTGGTAGTGTCTTCATTAGGAGTTTCGGTATTTCTAGCTATAGTTCTAGCAATCGTAGCATATAGGAAAGGACCTAATGAACCACTCTTATCAAGCACAGTAGAAGCATCATCTTAAGCATCAGAAGTTTCAGATTCAGCAGTAGTAGCAGTGTGTGTAGCATGTGTATGTGGTGGTGTAACTAGCTTACTTATAACAGATGGTGAATCAAGAGCAGCAGAGGTGTTCAGAACCATACCTCTTCTTGTAGTGGATGGTAAAATAGGAAACTTTCCATCACGAGACTTACCCATGATGGATGGATAGCAGCGAACAATAGAGAATCCAAGTGAACTTGATAAATAAAGTTATGCTCCCTGGCAACGGCGCCAGAAAATAGTCTTGATGACCCACAAGTATAGGGGGTGTATCGTAGTATTCTCGAGGGAAGTGAAACCCAATTTATTGATTCGACACAAGGGGAGCCAAAGAATATTTATGAGCCTTAACAACTGAGTTGTCAATTCAGCTACACCTGGAAACAATCTTGCTCATAGCAGTTTATCAATAGCAATAATTTTGTAGTAGGAATAGCAAAGTAGCAGTAGTAGCAAAGCAAAGACAGTAGTAACAAAAGCAGTAAACAGTGGGATTCGAGTGCGGTAGGCATAGGGATGGATGGACGGGTGTTGCATGGACAAGACAATTCACATAGCAATTAGAACATAGGGCAATTGCAGATAAATAAGATAAACCACCCAAGTACTAGACAATCCTAGGCATGCGTTCTAGATATAGTCATACGTGCTCGCAATGAGAACTTGCACAACATCTTTTGTCCTGCCAGCCCGTTTGCAGTGGGGCCTCTAGGGAACTACTGGCAATTAAGGTGCTCCTTTTAGTAGAGCACCGGAGCAAAGCATTAACACTCCGTGAACACATGTGATCCTCACATCAAAGCCTTTCCCTTCAGGTTATCCCGATTTCTGTCACTTCGGGGCCATAGGTTCCGGACAACAACGTGTGTATACAACTTGCAGATTAGACCAAGAACAATACTATCATAATGAATCAATAACATGTTCAAATCTGAAATCATGGCACTCGGGCCCTAGTGACAAGCATTAAGCACAACAAGTTGCAACAAAGTCATAAAGCACTAATAAAAGATACTAGGCACCATGCCCTAACAATCTGATGTCATTACATGAACAATCTCATCCAATCCCTACCATCCCCATAGCCTACAGCGGGGGATTATTCACTCATAGATGGGGGAAACATGGATGGTCGATGGAGAAGCGATGGTGATGATGATGGCGATGATCTCCTCAAATTCCCCATCCGGCAGGGTGCCAAAATGGAGTTTCTGGTGCTGTTTCGTGGAATCTCGTGGTGGCGGCGGAGCGGAACTCCTTTCGAAAAAACGTCGAACCCCCCGAAATTTTTAGGTCAGAAGGCTCCTTATAGGCGAAGAGAGAGGCCGAGGGGGTGCCTGGGGGGCCCACACCACCCCCGGCGCGGCCTGGCCTGGCCCGCGCCACCAGGTGGTGTGGCCACCCTAGGGCTCTTCTCCGTCTCGTATTCTGGCTCCTGGAGTCTTCGGGTGAAATAGGATTTTTGGCATATTTTCCGGGATTTTTCCTGATAGTTGATTTTCTGCACAAAAAGTAGATACCAAGGCAATTCTGCTGAAAACAACGTCAGTTCGCATTAGTTGCATCCAAATCACACAAGTATAGAGGAGAAAC
The DNA here is from genome assembly GCA_916181665.1 of Avena sativa. Lineage (NCBI taxonomy): Eukaryota > Viridiplantae > Streptophyta > Magnoliopsida > Poales > Poaceae > Avena > Avena sativa. The sequence continues at coordinate 431,437,570 of OV702286.1, read as the reverse complement.
AATAGCAAAAGTGTTCGGGAAAGTAGATATGTTTTGGACGTATCAGCGTTTACTATTTTGAAAGCTATCATTGAAAACCAGTTATTTGTGATACTCATGTTATTTCATCCGTTTTTGCATGGTTGATGACTTTTGGAGCATGGACCGCTGCAGTCAGGATTCTGATGGAAAAGGTGCTATTTGGAGGCAAAATTCGCGAAGATCAGAAAATCCGGGAAAATATACGGAAAATCCTATTTTTCCAGAAGACGAAGGAAGCCAGAAGGGGGGCTGGAGATGGGCCACAGGGGGCCCACACCACCCCCTGGCGCGGGCCAGCCTAGGCCGCACCACCAGGTGGTGTGGCCGCCCTGGTCCACCCCTGGCACTCCCCTCTGGCGTATATTATCCTCCTGAAACCCTAAGACTAAGGGAGCGGCCAGAGAAAGATTCCGCCGCCTCTGCAGGGTGGAAAACACCGAGAGAGAAAGATCTCTCTGGCAAACAGATTTCTGCGGGAGGAATTCCTTCCTAGAGAGGGGAGATCATCGCCATCAACACCACCATCAAGCTGGACTTCATCGGGATCATCATCACCACCATCATCACCATCAACACCCTCATCACCATCTCCATATTGCTGTAACTATTGAGTTGAATCTTACATAGTTCTTAGGGGAAACTTTCCCGGTGTTGATTACTCTTTGTAGTTGATGCTATTGAGTGAACCATTGAATTATTGTTTATGTTCAAATTGTTATACATCATTATTCCATCTCTGATCATGATCCATATGATGTCTTGTGAGTAGTTCATTTTGTTCTTGAGGACATGGGAGAAGTCATGTTGTTAGTAGTGGAATTGTGTTGAGAGAGATTCAATAGTTTGATATTTAAGTTGTGGTGTACTTATTCTAGTGGTGTCATGTGAACGTCGACTACATGACACTTGACCTATATGGGCCTAGGGGAATGCATTATGTATTTGGCTACTAACCGTAGGGGTTGCCGGAGTGACAGAAACCTGAACCCCTGTTAGGAAACCATTGCACAAGGGATGTAAGGGTCTTAGAGTTTAAAGCTGTGTTACTTTCTTGTACTTACAGATGTTTGCAAGGGCTATAATCACAAGTATGTATTAGTCCTAGGAAGGTCGGTACATTAGCACAGGTTCACCCACACAACACTTAGCAAGCTAAAGAAGATCAATCAACTATATGAAGCGAAAGCACTTGACAGTCTTCCCATGTGTGCGCGAGAACGTTTCGTCATCTTAAGTAATACAACCGGCTTGTCCTTTGCTGCATAAAGGATTGGGCCACTTGCTGCATTTATTCCTACTGTCTTTTATTTACTCGTACTTTGTTTACTTGCTTTATCAAAAACCCTTAAAAATCCGTTTGCTAAGTATTTGCAGAGAATTCCTGATCCATACCACTAGCTAGCACCTTCTGCTCCTCGTTGGGTTCGACACTCTTACTTATCAAAAATACTGCGATACACCCCCTATACTTGTGGGTCATCACTTTGTTAACGAGATGGAACACATGGATGATGTAGTCGTACACTTGCCGATCTCAAGATCGTGAAGTCCTTCAGGTCCAGCAGTTCCAGCACCATCAGGTCCAGCACCATCAAGTCCAGCACAACAAAGTAGCGGTGCATCCGTGATCACACACACGTTCTGTCCACCGAACAACCTCCGCCTCCTCTCTCCAGCGATGCAGCAGAAGCAGCAACTGCTTTCCAGATAAAGCCACCAGGAACATGTATCTCGCTAATCTGAGACTATGGGGAATAACTAGAGGGGGAGAGAGATCCTTCACGAGGAGGTGGTGCAAGAGGAGAGGAGGAGGAGGTGCTCCTTATATAGGGGAGGGGGCAGACCAAGGGGCATGGCGCCGGCCATGGTGGGTGCCCCCACCTCTCCCTCATTCATGTGGGTGGAGCTCCCACTCACATAAAAACACACCTCCACTCATGTCCACTCACATGCATTAAATTTCCACCAACTTTAATGCAAGCTCTCATTAAATAAAACACTTTTATTTATTTTATTTAGAACTTTGTTAATTACTTTAGTTAACAAACATTCACATAAAACTCCCTGCAACAATTCAATATCACATGCAGAGCCAGTTTCAGCAATTTCACCCGAAACAATTCCGGTTTCCATCGAAATGATTCTAGCGCTTTCTTAATCTTTATCTAAAACATACTTGCTCCTAAAAGGTGTCGGTATCCCTTAAGTATGTCACCCTATGGTTTGCGAATAATGCAGACATGATCGAGACCCCTCTCCAATCAATAATCAGCAGCGGGGCCTGGAGATCCATATTGACTCCCACATATTCAATGATGACTCTTGTGATCGTGTGAACCTTTAACGTCGTAACTAAATCCCTTTGTCTCGTGATATATTACATGTCCTAGATTCGATCATCGGCATCCAAATACCTAGTTTGATCTCGTTACCGACATGCACTCTTTTCTCGTTCCCGTGATATAACATTCTAGTGATCACATAACTTGCTTGCAAGCTATTTCAATGTGATATCACCGAGAGGGCCCAGAGTATATCTATCCGTCATCGGGATGGACAAATCCCACTCTTGATCCATGAGCCTCAACATAACACCTTCGTAGCACTGAACCCACCTTTATAGTCACCCTGTTACGGTGTGACATTTGATGTTATCAAGATACTCTTCCGGTGTTAGCAATTAACATCATCTCATGGTCTAAGGACTAAGATTACTTCGTATGATGTTATAGCAATATAAACATAATGACTCTGATCATAATGCTATACTTCGGATGAATGTTCATCACATCATTCCACGAATGTTGTGACCTCGTTATTAATGACATCCAATGTCCATGATTAGGAAACCTTGATCATCTTGTTAATCAACGAGCTAGTTTATAAGGGGGGCATAAGTAGGAACTTTCCTTTTGTTTATTAAACACACATGTATTAACATTTCCAAATTAATACAATTATAGCATGCAAAATAAAAATTTATCATAAACATGGAATAAGATAATAACCACTTTATTATTGCCTCTCTCGTATATTCCCTTCACCCTGAACCCCTGATGTTGCCAGGACCTATATATTAGTAATACAGTAATGGGAGGGGCTTTACGCGAACTTACCCTTGAAGACAAAAAAGCGTTGTCAATGCTCAGGAGAGCGTGGTTGATGTAGACGAGCCGAAGCCAACCTCAAGGTCGTGATGAAGTCCTTGTGCTCCTATGGCTCAACGACTTGAGTGCCTCAAGTGTGACACCTCGTGGGGAGTTACACACGTTCGAAGCTTGACGATGACTCCTGCTTCCCTGATCCAGCAGCAGTTGTGGAAGTAGAGCTCCTGGATCCGAATCCTACAGCATGACGGTGCTCCACGGTGAAGATGTCTCTCGTCTGTGCAGTCCAAACTTGGGGCCACGATCACGAGAGAGAGAGAGACAAAGAAAATATCAATTGGAGGTCTTCCTAAAAGTAAGAAGACCTTTATTGAATTTTGTGTGTATTTATCTGGCCAAATACCCCCACTATATATAGGGTAAAAGGAGGTACTATCTCCCTCAAAGTCCTGGGGTGGGACTAAAGGAGAGGAGGGGGAGGGGCAGCCACCGACCGGCCATAGTGGGCCCCATGCGGGGGGTGGGGGTGGGGAGAGGGGCTTGGCCCAGCTAGCCACCCCTTGCCCCTTCTTCCTCTCTCCTTTCCCTAATGGGCCCTCTCCCCTTCGGGAATTGGCCCATTAAGCCTTTTGACCTTTTAATTGATTTTCCCTTTTATTAAATAATTATGAATAAATGATTAAATCATTATTTAACATTCATTCGCATATTATTCAACCTCCGGGGCTATGGAACACTTCCACCTCCACTCCAGACATCCTCTGGACTTACCGAAACCCTTTCAGTTTTCTCTCTACTATTCTTCAACGATTCTTCCGATCCTATAAACACACTCTAAGCATCATCAAGCCCTTAAGCGTGATACCCCATGGTTCGAGAACACTCCAGACATGGTCGGGACATTCCCGCACCAATGATCGACAGAGGGACCTAGATGGCCATGTGACCCCTGTGCGTTCCACGAAGATCTTTCGTCGTTTGAACCAGGACAGTCATGTCTTATTCCCTTTTTCTCTTGATACTTGCATTACCCCAGATTTGATCAATGACATCACCATGTCATGTTCAATCTCGTTACCAAACACTGCTCCTTTACTCGTTCCGACAAGTGATATCCCTGTGAACAAATCACACGCTGTGCAGCTATTGGATATAACATCTCCGAGTGGGCCCTTGAGTATGTTTCCGTCACGTGTAACATCCCAATTTCAGTCACCCTGATTAGTTCTCCAGAATGCAAAAATCAGGGGGAGCAAAAACTTTTTCTTGTGCTTTGGTGCAGTGCTTGCTTGTTGTTTGCTTGCACTTGTGCTTATGATGTGTATCTTATGATACTCCTTACCTCACCCTTAGTTGACAAAAGCTTTTTACCCAAAACTATCTTGGCTTACTTTACATATTCTCAAACGTTCTGGCATTTCAAAACAGGAGCCAAGATGCCTATGTAACCAAAACTATTTTGTTAGTTTCTATTGACAAAACTATGGAGAGATATATACTATAATCTCCTTATGTTTTCAAGACAGAACACTCAACTAATCTCATCTCTAGTTTCCCTAAAACCTCTTTTCAAAGCTTTGAATTCTACTCTTGGTAGAGATACCAAGGACTCTCCTCTAATTCAAACTCAACCTCTTCAAAATGTCCCAACCCTACCTCAAGCTAGGCTTGATGGTAACCCTAGAGTAGTTGACTAGTTTATAAGATGAGTTGCTTTGATCTGCTGTCTAATGAGTTGTTTTGATCTGCTGATTGACTTGTTTGCTTAGGAAGTAGTATGAGTTACTCTAGGGACTCATCACTAGGATCAAGATGTTTATAACTCATCAATCCCTAAGAAAGAGTGCAAACCTTGATGTAATCCCTAGCCACTATGTGATTATCTAAAACCCTCAACCAGAACTATTCTGAGGATTTCCATTCTAGATGTTTCCAAGTCCATGAAGACCAATATCAAGCAAGAATCTCTTCTACTCACTCTACACTTCAATATCACCCACTTGTTAAAGCTCCGATACCTTGCAACTCCTCCAAGAACATTCCCCCCTCATACTCTAGTCAAAATCCTCAAAACTGCCACATTTGAGTCTGGAAACAGATTCAACATCATCTTTTTGAATGCCTACTTTTCCCAAACCATGTGCATTTTTGGAAATGCACTTAAACCATCTTGTTAACCATCATAAGTACTACCGAGGCCCACTTTTGCCTTTGGTTAGATCATCCTCCAAACCACTTGTCCTTGTTGGTTTTGCAGGCAAGAAAATAACATTTCCTGCAAATCTAGTCATCATGCCTACTTTGCTAGAAGCTCACACCACCACCCAAAATTCTATGGACCAACTCTGTGCATGGTTGTGTTAAACTCATTAATGTCTATCAGAACTACTTCACATGACCCAAGTGGATCTCTGTGCTGATTACACCCACATGGTTTATAAGGCATCATGACTCTTCCTGCATGGTAGCCTAAGTTTCAACAAAGTTTGCCATCATTTCTAGATCACCTCAAATGTAGTTAATTCAAACTCCTCCTGCCATGATCATCTATATGACCTGGTCTACTCACCCATATATTCCTTGCACCAAGGTGATCTCTAAGCTCCAAGATGCAAGCATGTTTTGGTGGTATAAAAATACCATCACCCTAGATCATCAACTCTTGTTTTCCATCCTTTTCTAGTTGGATTTCCATTCCAAAAGGTTGCAAATGCTTGCTACACCTTGTCCACATCACCTACCTTGATCTCCAAGATTTATCAAAAATTATCCATAATTATTATGGTCCCAAAACTATTTAATTTCTTAAATAGTCAAAATCTCCAAAACTCCCTCCATAAAGGAAAGTTTGGTTTTTTGTCAAAACACTTCCCCAACTTTTGGCTGATGTGAGTTCCACATATCCTAACCTATATTTCCATCTAAAAAATAAATATTTTTGAGAAGCTTTATTATTTCTTTTTGCCCATTTTCTTAAATGGCTGAATTGGAATAATAATTGTTTTAAATACTTCTAGTCCCCAATAAATCTTGGGAAAATTCCCCTAGGTGTGTATTCCCATTTGGGACCCTTCCCCATCAAAATCCAACCATTCCCAATTGAAATTTATCAAATGATCTTCTAGAAATCACTTCTGTCCTTTTTGAGTAATTAGATCTAAGAGGACTAAAACTCCTCTGAAAAATCCCAAATAAATCATAGGAGTCTACCTTGACCTGATCTATCTACCAGTACCATTTCTTCCCCTAGTCCAATGAAAGATCTTGGACTTCCTTCACAACCATATATTGGATCAAAATTGCCAATTAAGCAATTTCCCTACTCCAACCATTCCCGCATTCCATCACAACTTGATCAAAGCTCATCCTTAGCACCAGGACACATCCTTGGTCGACCACCACTGCAACTCTACACTAGCACTGCCCATTTTGCCCTTGTGCTAGTAGTAAGAGAGAGAGAGATGCAACAAAAATCTTACAAGGATCTTGCCCATTTAATCACCACAGCTCCCCCACTCTGCCCCTGCAAGACCAAATACCCATCATGCCCCTCTCCACCGACCCCTGGACCAACCCCTGGCCAGCATCGCCCCTCCCCCATGTCCAAATTGGACTTTTACCCCATCCACTCCCTCTCCTTGGTATATAAGCCAGCAGGCCTCCCCAGCCAGCCCTCTGCCCGCATTTGCCCCCTCTCCCCTCCCACTCACCTCCCCCAGCTCCACTCTCCCTCCCCAGCTCTGTGCTGCCCGAGAGAAGAAGAGGAGGAAGCTTTGGCCTCCTCAAGAAAATCGAGCAAGGCACCTCCTCCCCTGCTCCATTCTCTCTGCATGTCAGCTCACGAGATCCCCTCCTCCTCCTCCTCTACCTGACCGTTCTCTTATTTCTGTCCAGGACCAACTCCTCCGTCATCGGTGCTGAGTTCTGACGAGGTCCCTCTCTGCCCCCGTCACGCGAGCTCCCTCTCGGTGTCAAACCGCGTCGTGCCGCCCACTGATCTACTCACCGCGGTCGACCGCATCCTCCTGCACCGTCTCCAGCCCCTCCCGAGCCCCCAAGTATCCTACCCGCTCCTCCCGGCTCCGCCTAGGGTTTCCATCACCAGCCGCCCTGTTTCGCGTAGACGACGACCCGAGCCGTCCATCACGACTTGATCCGACGACCACAGTCGCCCGGTACCCCTTCGCGCCCTCTCTATCGCTGACTGGCAGGCCCCGCCAGTCAGGTTTGTACCGAGCCCTCCCGCGCGTCGCGCCGTGCACCGTGGGCCGAAACCACCTCCTGCGGACCAAGTCACCCCAGATCCGGCCCACTGCACCTCGTTTTCTTTTCCTTTTTAAGCTGACCTCTTATTCCAGAAAAGCTCCTGCTAGGATTAAATCCCAATAAAATGCTAAACCAATTCCAAATGTCTAGATCTAAATTTCTGATGGTTCTCTGATGTTTTCTAAACATGCAGAGGCAACCCCAAGTCCAAAATAATTTCCTTTAATTACTGGTAATTATTCTGCTGCCAAGTATACTTTACACCAATTTATTTCCTCAGAGAGTTTCACATCCTCATTTGTGATGAACCAAAATCCTACTGAGAGGTATTGGACATACCTATCACCCAGCCCAGGTCCTAGGCCTAGGTAAACAGAAGGTTGCACTTAACAAAAATAACAAAAGTAGCCACTTTCTGTCTTAGATAAATTCCCTAGGTCTAACCGAATGTGGTATTTACATGATTCCAATTCCCAGTACCTCATATTATCAATACCTACCAAAATCCAGCATCTCAGAATTTATTGAGCTCTGGTTGAATTTTAGTGATTTAAATACTTCTGTGAGGGTTATTTTCACTAAATAAATCACTCCAGGAGTTTGGCAACTCCAAAAAGGGTGAATCCAAATCCTACAGAAAGATATTTCAAATTTCTATCAGATTCCCTTGGAATAAACTCAATAGATCCTGTAGATTGAATATGGTGATAAAGAGAAGAACTATACAAAACTGTCTTTGGGAATTCCCTGAGGGCATTCTGGTAATTTTTTTGACTTGATTCCAACTCTAGGTTGTTCACTACATCAAATAATACCAAACCATCCAAGGAAATAATTTTTGGATCTCCAGAACTCTTCTGGTGAATTATTTCCTTAAACTAGAGTTTATTCCTCTTTAAAAAGCATAACTAATTCTAGAAAATTGATAATCAAGTGAAATCACTTGTGTGGGTTTTGTTTTGACAAGACCTTTCTGAGGATATCACTTTTGCAAATTGGTATCCTCCTGACCTCAGAACCCATAATCCAAATGCCTTGTCTCTAGCCTTGACCACCATCTTCCAAGAGAACACATCTTAGTGGCAAATTAGTAAATTCCCACCCATCAAACTCAACTTCCCCAAAACCTCCCTAGTTCAGTAGTGTTCCCTTGTTTGTTTGCTGTATGGTTTGATTTCTTGTATGCCTTGTATTTATTGTGGTATTGTCTGCTTGCATGATTATATCCGATGACGACGATAGTGTGAGTGTCTGACGACAAGAAGGAAGGGGATTCTTATAAATTGTTTATTGGGTATTCTTGGTCATTTGAAGAAGTCCATGGACTTATTGCTGACCACAGGCAAGCCACCATTCCTGAACTCTGATATATGTCCTATTCTCTTTTACCTGTTTTATATCCTATTTATAAATTACATTCCCTACCTGCATGTCTTGTTTTACAAATACTGCGATAGTAACTTGGCTCATCCAAGTTATGAATTCGTGTCCATCGAGGCACCACCCAATGTACCGACCATTTTATCCCCTTTAGACCGAGAGTATGATGGTTAGCATCCTACCTCCTTGGAAACCCCAGTTTTGAGAAAATAAACTGTTTTGGGAATTCCCCACTACAAAGGTTTCAAAACGGCTTTGTAAAACCCTGGGAAGAGGCATCATTCCTGGTGGAAGTTTTAACAAAAGAAATGGTGATGAGGAGAAACGAGAAGATGTTGGGATGTTCTATGCCTTTACTAGAACAATTTTTATCCGCACAACCACATTACCCCAGGTGCTGGGGCTTAACTTGTAGTTTGTCCGCATTAGCCGTTGCAACTTCTACCATGCTTATAGGGAGAGATCATTGGAATTCTAGGTAGGTGCCACCAGATCACGGATCTGAAGCCTGTTGCTTGTTTCGGCAAGAGTGAGCGTGAACTGGCAGGAGGCCGGTGCAACAATTGGGTCTCCCGCGGACGGTAGGACTTGGAGTACGGAAGGAAGTGGTGTCACCAGATTTAAGGTATACGCCAAGTTGCGACTTGGGTATACGCGTGTACGGAAGGCAAGACTATGGCTGGGAGCCACATACTCGTTGCCGGGGAGAACAAACCCAGGAGGAAAAACATGCCTTTGCTAGGGTAGACAAGCGAAAGGTTAGGTTTGATTATCCGGACCCCCGTCTATAGTGGTAGTGGGTCGTGGTTGTATCCCGACGGGTGTATTTATTCTTGTGGGGAAAGTGCGCAAACTCTACAGAGTGTAACCTATTCGAATAGCCGTGTCCACGGTCAAGGACGGTTGTAAAGGTGTTCGCTAGGAGTACCCAAACTATGCTTGTGTGGGAAACAAGTACTATGAGGGCGAAGGTTCCGGGGAAACCCGAGTTCGAAAGCTTTGTTTTGACCCGAGGGGTCAAAGATGTTTAAAAAGGGTTTTAATTACAAAACTATTTTCAAAATTCTTTTTCAACAAAGATATGGAGATGTCTTGATTTACAAATCAGAAGCATGTTTTCAACCCTCTTTTTCAACAAAGATATGGAGATGCCATAACTTCAAAAGTTAGTTTAGGATTTTCAAAAGCAACCCCAGATAGAGCTATCTCGCCACATCCAGAATTGCATTTCCTTTGTTCACTTATCTTGGTGGTTTGTGAGTACATTCAAAAGTACTCACAACTTTTTCCCTGACTATTTACTTGGCCATACTTTTAGAGGTTCGAATTCGGAAGATTCCGGTGACGTCTAGCGAGCTAGGCCGTCTTCCCAGTCAGCTACCTGTAGTTTGAGGCACGATTGGGCTCTGCGCTCGGTGATATTCCGCTGCTAAAGATGTTGAAGCCAGTATGAAATTTATGTAAGTCTTGTAATTCGTTATGTTTCGGAGGATGTAATGATACCTGTCGGTTATGTTCCACGGCTCACTGATCATGGGAACGTGGATGTATGCATAGCAGGGATTTCTCGGATGAATAATCTGTGGAGCCCACAGACTTGGTATCAGAGCCATCCTGACTGTAGGAGACCTTAGTTAGCATGGACGTTAGACAGGAAATGAAAAAATCTATTTTCTGAAATGATAAGGGAGAAAAGATGACTATTTGCAAAAGTTCTTATGTCTTCTCTCCCTCTATTTTGAAAACTCCTGGCATTAATATGGTTTCATAAGTTTAAAATCCTGCACACTGTCACTAACCCGACCCCATATCACAAACCTGCTAAAGATGGCCTCCTTCCGCTCAGAGCGCATCATCCTTGGAGACAGTTTCTGGCCCTTTGAAGAGCAGCTTCACAACCTACTGAAGATAGTCAAGAGGCCCTCGCCAACTATTGAAGGAACCGAACTTCCTCGCAGTAACACCAATGTTATGCAATGGGTCATCAAGACTGTCATTCCTTCCCCCGATGAGGACACCGCACCCACAATCTTCACCTTCCTCGACAGCAACTGGGTAGATGGCGTGGTGCGAGTGTAACATCCCAAAAATTCAATCCAAGCTTATCAAGATCAAATCATCCAAAAATGGGGTTAACAAAAACTTTTCCAAAGTTAAAATGAAAGCATTCATATGTGTGTGCATTTAAAATAGGAGTTGTTTTGAATTGCCATGATTGTGTGATCCAATGCTTGTAAAATGTTTCTTAGGTGATTTAAACATCATCTACATCATTCCCAAACTTTTTCTAAAGAAAATCAAATCAAAAAGAATTAAAAAGGAGGAATGGTCATTTTGGCCATTTTAATCCACTACACTACTTTGGCTATTCCTAGTACTCAATGCTTAACAGAAACAATTCTTGATCTTTGTACCCCTTGCTATTACACACAATGAGGTACCAAGGCCCACTTTTGGATCTGCTAAAAACATTCTTTTACTTATTTTAATTGGCATTTGAAAATTGAATATAATGCATATGCATAGATCACCCCTATTTCAAAACCATCTCTTTGTGCTCCACTTTCAAAACCCTTGCAACCAGAGACTACCTATCACTAGTGGAGATCACTCAAAAAATTTGAAACCAAAATTCAAAACTTTCTTTCATGCGGCCATTTAATCAAACACTTGGCATGCATAATCTCTACTCTAATCCTAGCTCAGTGTTTACTACAGGGTTTTGCCCCCAAATGATCTTCATTTATCTCCTCTGTCCCCTCTTGATGTAACCAAACCCCTAACACCCCTCTCCCTTGTCCCTAGTCTCCATGCCATGCCATGCCGAGCCATGCCTCGCCGGCCAACCCTTGCCCTGCTGCAGCAGACCATTCCCTCTTTCCTCGCCATGTCTAGGAGGTAGCCAGGAGCTCACTGCCACCCCCTGTCCCTTGCCCGAGCCAAGAGCAGCAGTGGACCACCGAGCACAAACCGTGCCTAGTGCCACCGCACCATGCCAGTGCTGCCCCCAGAGAGCGCTCGGTCCCCTCTTGATCTAACCAAACCCCTAACACCCCAGACACCCCCGCTGGCCGCCCAACGCCTCACAGCCACCGCTCGCTGTGGACACCGCCGCCTCTGCCGCTCAGAGTGCCACCATGCACAAACCGCGTGACACCGCCCCTACGCTCGCATTCAAGTTCTAGAGCACCGCCAGGGAAACACACATCAATCGCCACCAGCAGCCATGCCTCTACCCCGCCGTAGCCATGTCGCCACCGTCGACTGCCCATCCTGCTCGGTCTCACCGTCGGGCCTATAAAAGGATCCATCCCCAGCCTCTTCTCTCCACACCATTCCACTCCCCTCACCTCTCTGAACCTCACCCACCTCTAGCCGGAGCAAGGCGAGCTCTGCCTCGCCGGAATTGGAGCAGGAGCAGCCGCGACAGGAGGAGAAGGGCGCCGTTGATTGCGACCACCCCAAGCTCCGCCGCAACCGCGCCTCGCCTCGCCGTCATCTTCCACGTTGTTTGCCCGCCTCGCCGACCCCGCTGGAGCCCTGATGCTAGTACCGACCAAGCTTTCGAGGAGGAGGATTTCTACCAAGAAGAAGAAGAAGAAGAAAACTTCAACCACTGCACCAACCAAGGCAAGCTAGCACTATCCAAGATTAACCCTTGCAAGTTAGTACTTGCAAGTTTAGTGCTTAGCAAGTTAGGATCAAACTAGATGGTTTAGCAAAGATGCCCTAAGCATACTTTGATCACACTTCCTTTTGACTATTAGTACCCCCAGTCTTAGTTACAAGTTTTACCCCTCTTAGGTTATACACAGTTCTTTACCTGTTTTGAAGGTAGCATAAAAAGTATAAAACTTAACCTATTTAGAACCCTTTAGATGTCATTATATGGCATGAGATTGAACCCATCTTTTCCACCATAGTGAACACTCTTAACTTAGTAGTTTAGAGTAGATCAAAAGCTTGAATCACTTTAGATGGGAACCCTTGGTGAAAATGAATTATGAAAACCTTAGAATGATGAGTCATTCTATTGAGATGTTTTGACATGTGTTGAGAAACACAAAGGACTGATGATGGTGAAAATGTTGAGGCATGAGCCTTAACCCTTTTATAAAACTGATGGTTGGATTCGGATGCGATACCATTCCAAATTTACGGTACAACCACACTACCTGAATTCGGTAAGGCTGAGCTGGAAATTTATATGCATTAGTATTAGTTCCCTCACGGGAGAGGTTTGAGCTGAGGCTACCTCTCAATGTTGTCCACCTATGCAGTGCCCAAGATGACTGATGGTCATGGTTGGGAGGCCATGCTCATAGGAGAGGTGCTTATACTAGGGTGTGTAAAGGGAAGGTTATGTTTGATTATCTGCATACTAAGTATGATGATTCAGGGTTACCCCTGACAGACGTATCGAATCTTGTGGTGAAAGTGTACCACCTCTGCAGAGTGTCAAACTATTCGAATATTCGTGTCTGCGGTTATGGACAGTTGGAATGGACATACTGTTTCGTTGTCAAATGTTTTCTAAATACTTTGAAGTAATGATGAATCTTGACTTGACCATAACAGGGTTGTGTTTATAACAATAGCTTCCCAACTTAAGTGATTCTAGAACTTTATTTTATCTTTCTTGGTTTCGGAACTCAGCTTAGGTTTCAAACTTAACTTTATAGTTAAACTTAGCTCTAGCACTTTAACTTAGAATTATACTACTTGTTAGTGGTAGTTTGCGAGTACTTAAAGAGTACTCATGGCTTTTGTCCCTGGCTATTATCATGGCCAGACTATGAAGGAGATTATCAAGATGATGGTCAGCAGGACAGCTATGATAACTAGGACTATCTGCCTTCGTCAGCATTGCCTGTGCCCCTGAAGATGGACCCCACCGCTACGCTATCTTTTATTTCCGGTGCTTGTTATATTAAGACTGGATCATGCGATCCTTATTTGTGTAAGACCTTATGTATGGTTTGTAATGGATGATGTACTATGATATCCAATCCGTTATGTCTCGCAAAAATGGTAATCCTGGGATTGCGAGGTATGGCATAACGGGCATCTGGGATTAAAAATCCGGGTGTTGACAAGTTGGTATCAGAGCCATCCTGACCATAGGAGACCCTAGTTAGAATGGACATCCAAACCAAAAACTTAGCTTCAAAACCAAAGTGAGTATTTATGGAAAAAACTATTTCCTCTCTTACCCTTGTGAACTCATTCTTTCTCAAAAATTCATGTTCCTCAAAATTCTTACACTACTACTTAAAATTTGTCACACTTGATCACTTCACTAACTTCCTCATCCTTAATCCTTGTAGATGGAGACTCAGCTCAGCAAGTTTTACCAGTTGGGAAATGGAGGTCAGCTGATTTTCGAGAGGGATCTGGATTTACTATCGGAGTTACTGGGATGCCCACATCCGGAGTTTCTTGGAGCTCAACTTCCAGGACCCCCAGGAGGAGACCTACAGTGGCTAGTCACCGCAGATCTTCGAGGAAGCATCAAAGCACCAACTTCGGGAAGAATTCAGTTCTCCGTGATAGAGAACAACTGGCTAGATGGATTAGCCAGGGAAATGCATGAAGCTCTCGCACGTCTATGTGCCCTCAGCGTCAACAAGATCCAAGGAACCCGTTTTGCCCACTATGCAAGACGTGACTTCATGGGAATGCCAATGGAGATGCCGGGCCACCCCGAGTTGAGGCGTCAAGTGGAGAACCTTGACTTCTTGCTTCACGACAGACAGCAGGAACTGCATAATGCCAGAGAGTTAGCCAACCAGAACCATGCCATTGCCGACCAGAAGGCCCAGACTTTTGCACTACTTGTCTAAGACTGTCAGTCTCTTCGCCGCCAACGTGCCAAGAAGGATCGCACCATCGCCCGTCTTTGCAAGAAGGTGGCCGACCTCGAGAAGACCGTCAAGGAGCAGAAAGCTCAGCTTGCAGCAAAAGAAGATGAGGGTGAAGACATCCAGGGAGACATGGATTCTTACCTCAGCAACGATGATGACTTTCTGGAGGAGGATGTCATGGACTTCTACACTGACGATGAGGACTCCGACTTCATCGACAATGAGTAGATGCACTAGAGCGCTATCGTAGCCTGAGATGTATCATCTCATTGTATCGTAGATTGCACAATGGTTCTTCAAACCATCTGTTTTCCCTTTGTTTGTTGTGGTGTGTGTTGTATCGTGTGCTTGTTTGCATGAATGAAGATGAAGTTAGTTGAATAACCTGAGTCTAACTCAAAGTTTTAGCTTTCAAAACCCAAAACCATGAACCTTAGAATTTTCCTCTTACCCCTATATCTATCTCAATCTTCAAATGACTCGTGGAAACCAAGGAGGGAGCAGCTCATCGCAGGACCCAATGCTGCAGATCTTGCAGAATCTCATCGTAGACCGTGAAGCAAGCAGGGCAGAGCCAAGCCAACTTAGCAATCGCCCAGATGGCTCTCAACAACCAAGGGCATGGAAATCAGGACCACCATGGATCCAATCTCAAAAAATATCAGAACACTAATCCCCAATCTTCAACCAATCTGAGAACCCACTAGATGCTGATGACTGGTTGCAGACCATGGAAAACAACCTCGAAGTTGCAGGAGTTGATGAAAATGAGAAAGTTCTCTTCTCCACCCACTACCTGGTGGGAGATGCAAGAGCTTGGTGGAATAGTATCCACAACATGAACCATGGTCAAGTGATGACCCGGGAAGCATTCAAAGTCAAGTTCAGCCGCACCCACGTGCCGCAAGGTCTTGTCAACAGGATGAGAGATGAATTCCGCGAATTGAAGCAAGGAAGAATTACTGTGGTGGAGTACCATGACAGATTCTTGTCACTTGCCAGATATGCACCTGATGAGATCAACACAGAGGCCAAGAAGAAGGAGATATTCTTGAACGGACCGCATGATGAGATGCAGACTGTCCTAGTCAACATCCGTTTCAATGATCTCGAAGAGCTAGTCGACTCTGCCATTCAGATGGAAGGGAAGATTAACCAGGCAAATGACAATCGCAAGCATCGTATGATGCAGCAGTCTGGATCCAGTAGTCACTAGAAGTACCATCCCAACCCTTCACCAGGATATGCACCAAGGAACAACTGACCCCCAAATTCTCTCCCAAGCTACCCCAACCGTAGCGGAGGCAATGTGAAGTCCAGAGGAAACAATCACAACTCCGGTAATGCCAACAATTTCAACCGTGCCCCTCCCAAGAGCAACAACAACAACAACACTGCACCCAGAACTGGCAGCAATGTTGTGCCTGTCGCAGTCAAGGACAAGTCCCAGATCACTTGTTTTGAGTGCAGAGTGAAGGGTCACTACTCCAATGAGTGTCCCAAGAAGACTGCAGCCAATGCCAATGCGAATGCCCCATCTTAGCAGCAGCGCCGTGTTTAGCCAGGAAGGAGATTTGCCCCAGGGAACCCTCACAACCGCAACGATCGTCTCTTCCACATGAACGCAGAAGAAGCCCAGGAAGCGCCAGATGTAGTGCTGGGTATGTTTTCCGTCAACTCAGTTTTAGCAAGAGTATTGTTTGATTACGGAGCATCGCATTCATTTGTCACCGAATAATTTTCATGCACTAGTAAGATTCGTCCAACCAACCTGAAGCATGTCATGATAGTTCAAATCCCCGGTTCAACAACAAAACCTAGAATTGCAAAGCGGCACCTATCAGAATACATGGGATAGATTTTTATGCCAACCTCATTGTACTTGGAACCAAAGGATTGGAAGTAGTACTAGGTATGGACTGGATGTCAAGGCATAAAGGACTGATAGACTTTGCTAATAAAGCCATCACCATGACCAGTAGTTCTGGAGTAACAGTAGAGCATATCTCTGAAACCTTACCCCGTCAATTCAAGTGCAACCAGAGTGTAGCCTTGCCCACCATTGACCAAGTCAGAGTAGTCTATGAATACCCCGACGTATTCCCAGATGAATTGCCAGGTATGCCCCCGGATAGGGATATTGATTTCATTATCGAACTAATCCCCGGAACCAGACCTATAGCCTAGAGACCCTATAGCATGAACCCATCAGAGTTAGTGGAACTGAAGAAGCAGTTAGATGCTATGCTAGCCAAAGGCTTGATTCAACCAAGTGCATCGTCATGGAGATCACTAGTGTTATTCGTCGACAAGAAATATGGAGGCAACCGTCTGTGCACAGATTACCGAAAGTTGAATGATGTCACCATCAAGAACAAGTAACCTTTGCCAAAGATAGAGGATCTATTTGATCAGTTGACCGGAGCTCAGGTATTCTCAAAGATTGATCTTAGGACTGGTTATAACCAACTTAAGATTCGTGCAACGAATATTCCGAAGACCGCCTTTACTACTCGCTATGGTTTATACGAGTATACGGTTATGTCTTTTGGATTAACCAATGCCCCTGCTTATTTTATGAATCTCATGAATAAGATCTTTATGAATTTCCTAGATAAGTTTGTAGTTGTGTTTATCATCGAAATCCTTATCTACTCCAAGTCAGAAGAAGAGCATGAGCAACATCTGAGAATCATCCTATAAACCCTGAGAGAGCATCAGTTATATGCCAAGTTCAGCAAGTGTGAGTTTTGGCTGAAAGAAGTAGGATTCTTAGGACATATTGTGTCTGTCGGAGGTGTCTCTGTTGATCCCACCAAGCTCAAAGATGCCGAGGAATGGAAAGCCCCAACCACTCAAACCCAAGTCTGTTCTTTTCTCGGATTAGCGGGATATTACCGCAAGTTCGTACAAGGATTCTCGAGCATAGCCCGACCAATGACCCAATTGTTGAAGAAGGACAAGAAGTTTGAATGAACAGACAAATGTGAAGCCAGTTTCCAGGAGCTGAAGAAGAGATTGATATCAGCCCCAATTTTAGTCATGCCACACATCAAGAAGCCATTTTATGTGTATTGTGACACATCCAAGATTGGTCTAGGATGTGTATTGATGCAAGAAGGCAAAGTCATCGCTTATTTGTCTCGACAACTGAAGCAGCATGAGCAGAACTATCCGACCCATGATCTTGAGCTAACAGGTGTAGTCCTAGCACTGAAGACATGGCGTCATTATTTGATGGGTAATCGCTGTGAGATTTACTCAGACCATAAGAGCTTGAAGTATATCTTCACTCCGAAGGAGCTGAATATGAGGCAAAGAAGATGGATAGAGTTAATCAAGGATTATGACCTTGACATTCACTATCACCTCGACAAAGCCAATGTGGTAGCAGATGCTCTTAGCAGATTGTCGTGTAGGCTTAACACCATGATCAAGGAGAAGCAACCAAGTTTGTATGAAGAGTTGGAGCAGTTCAGGACTGAATTAGTTAGCAAAGGATTCTTAGCAAGCATTGAACTTCAACCCACTTTGATTAGCCAAATCAAGGAAGCCCAGAAGGGAAATGAAAGTATCGACAGAATCAAACATCATATTGGTACAGGAAAGGTACCTGGATTCACCGAAGACGAAGGAGTACTGTGGTACAAGGGACGTATCTGTGTTCCAGCAGATTTGGAGCTGAAGGAAGTTATCATGAAGGAAGCTCATGATACTCTTTATTCTATCCACCCCGGAGGAACAAAGATGTATCATGATTTGAAAGAGAAATTTTGGTGGCACAAGATGAAGAGAGAGATCGGAAGCTACATGGCCAAATGTGACATCTGTCAAAGAGTCAGAGGAGAGCATTAGAGACCTGCAGGACTGTTGCAACCATTGTAGATTCCGGAATGGAAATGGGATTCCGTCGGAATGGACTTTATCACCGGTTTACCTACTTCTAGTAGGGGGAATGACTCAATCTAGGTCATAGTTGATAGACTGTCCAAGGTAGCCCACTTTATACCTGTCAAGACCACTTACCAGAGTGCAAAGTTAGCAGAGCTATACATTGCTAGGATTGTTAGTCTGCATGGAACCCCCAAGACCATCGTATCAGATCGAGGAACCCAGTTTACCTCAAGGTTTTGGTAGAAGGTGCAGGAAGGTTTAGGAACCAAGTTGAACTTTAGTACCGCATATCACCTGCAAACTGATGGACAGACTGAGAGAGTCAACCAGATCCTAGAGGATATGCTTAGAGCTTGTGTTTTGGAATACGGATCAAAATGGGAAGACTGCCTACCATTCGCAGAATTCTCATATAACAACAGTTACCAAGCTAGTTTGCAGATGGCACCATTTGAATTCCTATATGGAGGAAAGTGTCGTACCCCTTTGAATTGGTCGCAAGTAGGAGAGAGTCAGATCTTTGGACCCGACATTCTCCACGAAGCAGAAGAGAAAGTTCACAAGGTCCGTGACCACCTCAAGACCGCCCAATCCAGACAGAAGAGCTATGCCGACAAGAGAAGGAGAGACATGACTTTCAATGTCGGAGATTTTGTATATCTCAAGGTTTCACCATTGAAGGGAACTCAACGCTTTAGTCTGAAGGGAAAGTTAGCCCCCAGATATATCGGACCTTTCAAGATTCTGAACCACCGAGGAGAAGTATCGTATCAACTAGAACTGCCTGAAAAGATGTCAGCCATCCACAATGTGTTCCATATTTCGTTACTTCGCAAATTCTTGGAAGTGCCTGAGAAGACTGAAGAGAACATCGATCACAGAGCTGTGGAAATCAACAATGACCTGACCTATCGGGAAGTACCCATCCGTATCTTAGAAGAAGCCTACAGAACCACCAGGACCAGGAGTATCAAGTTTCTCAAGATTCAGTGGAGCAACAAGACCGAGGAGGAAGCTACTTGGGAGCGCGAAGATTACATTAGGACAAAGTTCCCAGATCTCTTTAGTTCCTAGTTTTCTTTTTAAATCTCGGGACGAGATTTTGTTTAAGGGGGGAAGGTTTTTAGCATCCCAAAACTTCAATCCAAGCTTATCAAGATCAAATCATCCAAAAATGGGGTTAACAAAAACTTTTCCAAAGTTAAAATGAAAGCATTCATATGTGTGTGCATTTAAAATAGGAGTTGTTTTGAATTGCCATGATTGTGTGATCCAATGCTTATAAAATGTTTCTTAGGTGATTTAAACATCATCTACATCATTCCCAAACTTTTCCTAAAGAAAACCAAATCAAAAAGAATTAAAAAGGAGGAATGGTCATTTTGGCCATTTTAATCCACTACACTACTTTGGCTATTCCTAGTACTCAATTCTTAACAGAAACAATTCTTGATCTTTGTACCCCTTGCTAGTACACAAAATGAGGTACCAAGGCCCACTTTTGGATCTGCTAAAAACATTTTTTACTTATTTTAATTGGCATTTGAAAATTGAATCTAATGCATATGCATAGATCACCCCTATTTCAAAAACCATCTCTTTGTGCTCCACTTTCAAAACCCTTGCAACCAGAGACTACCTATCACTAGTGGAGATCACTCAAAAAATTTGAAACCAAAATTCAAAACTTTCTTTCATGCGGCCATTTAATCAAACACTTGGCATGCATAATCTCTACTCTAATCCTAGCTCACTATTTACTACAGGGTTTTGCCCCCAAATGGTCTTCATTTATCTCCTCTGTCCCCTCTTGATCTAACCAAACCCCTAACACCCCTATCCCTTGTCCCTAGTCTCCATGCCATGCCATGACGAGCCATGCCTCGCCGGCCAACCCTTGCCCCGCTGCAGCAAACCATTCCCTCTTCCCTCGCCATATCTAGGAGGTAGCCAGGAGCTCACCGCCACCCCCTGTCCCTTGCCCGAGCCAAGAGCAGCAGTGGACCACCGAGAACAAACCACGCCCAGTGCCACCGCACCATGCTAGTGCCGCCCCCAGAGCGCGCTCGGTCCCCGCTCGCATAGACCGCCCCTTTGTAGTAGCCCGCGCCCGCCGCTCCGCCTCGACCTGGTGAACACCCTAGACACCCCCGCTGGCCGCCCAACGCCTCACAGCCACCGCTCGCCATGGACACCGTCGCCTCTGCCGCTCAGAACGCCACCTCGCCCAG
This sequence comes from Avena sativa, assembly GCA_916181665.1. Taxonomy (NCBI): domain Eukaryota; kingdom Viridiplantae; phylum Streptophyta; class Magnoliopsida; order Poales; family Poaceae; genus Avena; species Avena sativa. The sequence goes on along the minus strand of OV702286.1, from coordinate 431,416,807 downwards.
ACCGCGTGCCACCGCCCCTATGCTCGCATTCAAGTTCTAGAGCACCGCCAGGGAACCACACATCGATCGCCACTAGCAGCCATGCCTCTACCCCGTCGTAGCCATGTCGCCACCGTCGACTGCCCATCCCGCTCGGTCTTACCATCGGGCCTATAAAAGGAGCCCTCCCCAGCCTCTTCTCTCCACACCATTCCACTCCCCTCACCTCTCTGAACCTCACCCACTTCTAGCCGGAGCAAGGCGAGCTCTGCCTCGCCGGAATTGGAGCCGGAGCAGCCGCGGCAAGAGGAGAAGGGCGTTGTTTATTGCGACCACCCCAAGCTCCACCGCAACCGCGCCTCGCCTCGCCGTCGTCTTCCACGTCGTTTGCCCGCCTCGCCGACCCCGCTGGATCCCTGACGCTAGTACCGACCAAGCTTTCGAGGAGGAGGAGTTCTACCAAGAAGAAGAAGAAGAAGAAAACTTCAACCACTTCACCAACCAAGGCAAGCTAGCACTATCCAAGATTAACCCTTGCAAGTTAGTACTTGCAAGTTTAGTGCTTAGCAAGTTTAACCCTTAGCACCAGGACACATCCTTGGTCGACCACCACTGCAACTCTACACTAGCACTGCCCATTTTGCCCTTGTGCTAGTAGTAAGAGAGAGATGCAACAAAAATCTTACAAGGATCTTGCCATTTAATCACCACAGCTCCCCCTGCAAGACCAAATACCCATCATGCCCCTCTCCACCGACCCCTGGACCAACCCCTGGCCAGCATTGCCCCTCCCCCATGTCCAAATTGGACTTTTACCCTATCCACTCCCTCTCCTTGGTATATAAGCCAGCAGGACTCCCCAGCCAGCCCTCTGCCCGCATTTGCCCCCTCTCCCCTCCCACTCACCTCCCCCAGCTGCACTCTCCCTCCCCAGCTCTGTGCTTCCTGAGAGAAGAAGAGGAGGAAGCTTCGGCCTCCTTAAGAAAATCGAGCAATGCACCTCCTCCCCTGCTCCATTCTCTCTGCATGTCAGCTCACGAGATCCCCTCCTCCTCTCCTACCTAACCGTGCTCTTATTTCTGTCCAGGACCAACTCCTTCGTCATCAGCACTGAGTTCCGATGAGGTGCCTCTCTTCCACTGTCGCGCGAGGTCCCTCTCGGCGTCAAACCGCGTCGTGCCGCCCACTGATGTACTCGCCGTTGTCGATCGCATCCTCCTGCACCGTCTCCAACCCCTCCCGAGCCCCTAGGTATCCTCCCCTCTCCTACCAGCTCCGCCTAGAGTTTCCATCGCCGGCCGTCCTATTTTGCGTAGACGACGACCCGAGCCATCCATCGCGACTTGATCCGACGGCCATAGTCGCCCGGTACCCCTTCGCGCCCTCTCTGTCGCTGACTGGCGGGCCCTGCCAGTCAGGTTTGAACCGAGCCCTCCCATACGTCGCCTCATGCACCGTGGGCCGAAACCACCTCCTGCGGACCAAGTCACCCCAGATCCGGCCCACTGCACCTCTTTTTCTTTTCCTTTTTAAGCTGACCTCTTATTCCAGAAAAGCTCCTGCTAGGATTAAATCCCAATAAAAGGGTAAACCAATTCCAAATGTCTAGATATAAATTTCTGATGGTTCTCTGATGTTTTCTCAAACATGCAGAGGTAACCCCAAGTCCAAAATAATTTCCTTTAATTACTAGTAATTATTCTGCTGCCAAGTATACTTTACACCAATTTATTTCCTCAGAGAGTTTCACATCCTCATTTGAGATGAACCAAAATCCTACTGAGAGGTATTGGACATACCTATCACCCAACCCAGGTCCTAGGCCAAGGTGAACAGAAGGATGCATTTAACAAAAATAACAATAGTAGCCACTTTCTATCTTAGATAAATTCCCCAGGTCTAACCAAATGTGGTATTGACCAGATTCCAATTCCCAGTACCTCATATTATCAATACCTACCAACATCCAGCAGTGCAGAATTTATTGAGCTCTGGTTGAATTTTAGTGATTTAAATACTTCTGTGATGGGTATTTTCACTAAATAAATCACTCCAGGAGTTTGGCAACTCCAAAAAGGGGGAATCCAAATCCTACAGAAAGATATTTCAAATGTATATAACATTCCCTTGGAATCAACTCAATATCTCCTGTAGATTTAATCTGGTGATAAAGAGAAGAACTATACAGAACTGTCTTTGGGAATTCTCTGAGGGCATTCTAGTAACTCTTTTGACTTGATTCCAACTCTAGGTGGTTCAGTACATCAAATACTACCAGACCATCCAAGGAAATAATTTTTGGAGCTCCAGGACTCTTCTGGTGAATTATTTCCTTAAACTAGAGTTTCTTCCTCTTTAAAAAGCATAACTAATTCTAGAAAATTGATAATCAAGTGAAACCACTTGTGTGGGTTTTGTTTTGACAAGACCTATCTCAGGATATCACTTTTGCACATTGGTATCCTCCTGACCTCAGAACCCTAATCCGAATGCCTTGTCTCTAGCCTTGACCACCATCTTCCAAGAGAACACAACACAGTGGCAATTTAGTAAATTCCCACCCATCAAACTCAAGTTCCCCAAAACCTCCCTAGTTCAGTAGTGTTCCCTTGTTTGTTTGTTGTATGGTTTGATTGCTTGTATGCCTTGTATTGATTGTGGTATTGTCTGCTTGCATGATTATATCCGATGACGACGATAGTGTGAGTGTCTGATGACAAGAAGGAAGGGGATTCTTATAAATTGTTTATTGGGTATTCTTGGTCATCTGAAGAAGTCCAGGGAGTTATTGCTGACCACAGGCAAGCCACCATTCCTGAACTCTGATATATGTCCTATTCTCTTTTACCTGCTTTATATCCTCTTTATAAATTACATTCCCTACCTGCATGTCTTGTTTTACAAATACTGCGATAGTAACTTGGCTCCTACAAGTTATGAATTCATGTCCATCGAGGCACCACCCAATGTACCTACCATTTTATCCCTTTTAGACCGAGAGTATGATGGTTAGCATCCTACCACCTTGGAAACCCCGGTTTTGAGAAGATAAACTGTTTTCGGAATTTCCCCACTACAAAGGTTTCAAAACCGCTTTGTAAAACCCTGGGAAGAGGCATCATTCCCTGTGGAAGTTTTAACAAAAGAAATTGTGATGAAGAGAAACGAGAAGATGTTGGGATGTTCTACGCCTTTACTGGAACAATTTTTATCCACGCAACCACATTACCCTAGGTGCTGGGGCTTAACTTGTAGTTTGTCCGCATTAGCCGAGGCAACTTCTACCATGCTTATAGGGAGAGATCCCTGGAATTCCGGGCAGGCGCCACCAGATCACGGATCTGAAGCTTGTTGCTTGTTTCGGCAAGAGTGAGCCTGAACTGGCAGGAGGCCGGTGCAACAATTGGGTGTCCTGCAGACGGTATGACTTGGAGTACGGAAGGAAGTGGAGTCACCAGATTTAAGGTATACGCCAAGTTGCGACTTGGGTATGCGCGTGTATGGAAGGCAGGACTATGGCTGGGAGCCACATACTCGTTGTCGGGGAGAACAAACCCAAGAGGAAAAGCATGCCTTTTCTAGGGTAGACAAGCGAAAGGTTAGGTTTAATTATCCAGACCCCATCTATAGTGGTAGTGGGACGTGGTTGTATCCTGGCAGATGTATTGATTCTTGTGGGGAAAGTGCGCAAACTCTGTAGAGTATAACCTATTCAAATAGCCGTGTCCACGGTCAAGGACGTTTGTAAAGGTGTTGGCTAGGAGTACCCAAACTATGCTTGTTTGGGAAACAAGTACTATGAGGACGAAGGTTCCGGGGGAACCCGAGTTCGAAATCTTTGTTTTGACCCGAGGGGTCGAAGATGTTGAAAAAGGGTTTTAATTAAAAAACTATTTTCAAAATTCTTTTTCAACAAAGATATGGAGATGTCTTGATTTACAAAACTGAAGCATGTTTTCAACCCTCTTTTTCAACAAAGATATGGAGATGCCATAACTTCAAAAGTTAGTTTAGGCTTTTCAAATGCAACCCCAGATAGAGCTCTCTCGCCATAGCCAGAATTGCATTTCCTTTGCTCACTTATCTTGGTGGTTTGCGAGTACATTCAAAAGTACTCACAGCTTTGTCCCTAGCTATTTACTTGTACAAACTTTCAGAGGTTCGACTTCGGAAGATTCCGGTGACGTCCAGCGAGCTAGGCCGTCTTCCCAGTCAGCTGCCTGTAGGTTGAGGCACGATTGGGCTCTGCGCTCGGTGATATTCCGCTGCTAAAGATGTTGTAGCCAGTATGACATTTATGTAAGTCTTGTAATTTGTTATGTTTGGGATGATGTAATGATACCTGTCGGTTATGTTCCACGGCTTACTGATCATGGGAACGTGGATGTATGCATAACAGGGATTTCTCGGATGAATAATCTGGGGATCCCACATCACGTGGACGGACAAATCCCGCTCTTGACATATATTTCCTCAACGGTTTCCTCCGAGTACCTGAACACACCTTTATAACCACTGTATTACCAAGTGGCGCTTGATGCTATCAAAGCACTCTCGAGAGACGGTGATTGATATAGCTTCACAGTCTAAGGAATAGTCTACGAGGATCCATTTCTAATCATCGTAACTTGAACTTCGTGACATGATCGGGTCACGATGTTTAGGTTGGGTATTGGTTCATCATCTCATTCTCAGAATGAGTTGACTCCATTTCCAACTGGCATAAATGCCACATGATCAGGAAACTTGATCATCTATTGACTAATGAACCAGTGACTAGAGTTTCACTAGGAACCCCTGGTTGTTTATATATCACATGTGTATTGATGTTTCCACTCAATATAGTTATAGCATGATATAAAACTTAATCATAAACTATACGAAATATGATAATAGTCCTTATAACTATTTGTCTCGAGGGCATATTTCCAACAAAAGCAATGTTGCAAAGAGATCAAGTAAGAGATATAATCCGACATAAAACATAACTCGAAGAAAGGGTCAAATAAGGAACATACCCCAGGAGGCAGTCTATCCCGGTAGAAGTGCTCGAATCCCCACTCCTAGTCCTTGTTGAACACCTTGTCAATCTCGAAGATATCTTTGACCCGGCGGAAAATTTGGGTGTTATTGAGTTCGAAAGACGAGGTCCAGTTGGGGTCGAGGTGCCCACTCATATGGAAAAGTTTATGAGTTTGCTTCTACAAAGGGGAGATTCGGCTGCGCACAAAGGTGATCATGATATCCTCGCTATGCAACCTCAAATTGTTTAGTTCCTTGAGCCATTTTTCTACCTAAACTGCCAAGGCAGCAAATCTCCTTGGGATTCGGCCCCATAAGGTTCTATCGGGGATGCCAGGTGTGAAGGGGAGCAGCTAAATTAGGTCCACCTCGGTGTTTTTCTTCACGTAGAAGACTGTTCTGGCCCACCACTTACAGGACTCGAGGCTGGTGACTCGGGGGAAGACATGGTTTTTTTGAGGAGAGATAGAGGTCGCCCTGCACTGAGTCAGGGATTTGTCGGCAGGGGCGACCAAAGGATCCGGGATAACGTTGGCCCTAAAGCATAAGAATTTGTGCCAAAGTTGGATTGTGGGCCAAAGGCCGAGGTAGCCCTCAATCCTGGAAGCAAAAGAGGAGAGGGAAGTGATGGCATTAGCCAGCAGATGGTGGGGTTGGAGCTCGAAGGTAGTGATGAACTCATGAAAGAAATCGCTAACATGAAGGCTGAAGCCGCGCTGAAAATGCGAGAGGAAAACCATGAACTTGCTCAGATTGGGTGAGGGAGTGATCTCCTGGAAAGGGAGGCGGCAAGAAACACCGGTAGGGATGTGGCGAGTCTGGTAGAGCTAGTCGATGTCATCCTGGCAGACCCAGGAACCGGACCAAGCTCCTCGCTCATGGGCCTCACCGCCCTCCTTGTGTTCTTGAACAGCGATGACCTCCTCCGATTCCGCCATTTCCAGATCTCTCCCATTGTAAATCCAATTTGTAAAGGGGGCAGAGGCCTAGACAGACGAGGCCCCGTGGCGGCGTGGCTACGCTGGAGTGGCAGTGCTGCTACGGCGGAGAAGCGCAACAACAAGGTGTGACAGCGACGAGGCGCGGCAGTGGCGGTGTGGCGCCTAAGCGAAGCAGAAGCGGCGGTTGTGCTATGGCACAAAAAAGGATGAAGAAGAAGAGGCAACTGTGCGAGTGGGTGGGGGAAATGACCAAGGGCATCCCTCACACCCTATTTAACCACGCCCCTAAGTGGGGTAGTGGGATCTGGCAGTGCAACGAAGCCACACGGTGTGGTCGTGTATCCGCTGGATCGACTAATCAGAAGCAAGCCACAGGAAGGGCCACAGGGTACAACTGATCCCATGACAGGACATGCCGTTGCGGTTAACTAGGAAACAACCATGACGTGACGTTCGCAGCAGTTCTCCCTGATAGTGAATACAGTAACCAACAAAGTAACTGGCATAGGCCCTTAAAATGAGGCAAACAATGATTACCCTCCACGTATGACGTGGGGAAGCGTACGAGAGAAGGAAAGGATCTAAGTGGGTAACCCGAATCTGAGGAAATAACCCGGCCAGCGAGAAGTATCTCGGAAAGAGCCAAGGGAATGTCAAGTCAAAAAAATGAGAAGGGTGAAGTTACAGAGTGACTCAGCAAAAAGAGCAACGAACTTTGTAGGTTGAACCTATCGTGGCCTTATCAGTTGAAGTTGCTAAGACTGCACTAGCTTCAGGGACTAATGTTGGAGGGATAACCCCGGGTAGGGTCACGCCGGGGTATAAAGGCAGTGATAGCCGAGGTACGACAAGGTCAAAGCATAACCTGGCCGAGTCACCTCAAGGCAGTCCGACTTACGGTAAGACCCGGACCGAAGGATGTTCGTCTAATGTTACCCTGGCCGACATATAACATATGTCAGCTATCTCTTTGTAACTTGTTTGCAGGTACCCACAGGGCCGATTTATCCAGACCTGAGCTGGGTTACCACTTGGCTTACAAGGGAAGGAAGGAATGTTCTTGGTCAAAGGTTTTCTCTCTCCACTGTAGTGTGAGTGCAGTGGGCAGAGGGATGGACCAGTGAGTATGGGCCGACAAATGTGATCTTGCCTATGTCGGGTGACGTTGCCTATGTCAGATGACGCCGTGCCACAGAGGGGCTCAGAGAGGCTTACGCCCTGGGTCCGGATTAGCTTGGATAGAGAAAAGAGGAGAACCGCTTTGCTATTTTGGGAGAGGCATATTCAGAGAATATACCTTCCACGTATGCCCTAACCTGTAACCTAGCCCCCCTATATAAGGAGGGGCAGGATCTCCATAGAGGAGGTCAGCCATTTTGACTAAGGGAACACCCTAGAGAGTTGTACGGGTAGTAGAGAAGCTAGTCCTCTTCTTCCCCAAGAACAGCTCAAGGAGCCCTTGTAATCCACCATTGACAAGAGAGAAATACAAACATCTATGTGTGGAATCACCACACTATCCCTCCCTAGATACCTCTAGTGCTCATTGGCCCCATCTTTAGCCTATACATGGCATCTGCCGTGCCAACACCACGACAACATCGTCGGTCGTGATGATCAGGGGTGGTGTAGCATATTGGGATCATGTGATCACAGAACGAATTGAGGGATGTTCGTTTGAGTGGGAGTTATTTTTGTTTTTAGTTTAGTGTAAATTAAAACTTGAACTCAAATTATGAACATGGTCTAAATACTTTGCAAATCTATTGTATATGTCTTGCCCACTCACCTTTAACCTTAGCTAAATCGTAGCTTCGCCAAGTACCTTGAGGACAAGATAGCCGGCAACATAGCCGCCAAAGACAAAGGTATATTTGATATACATGTTATAGATGTATTCCTTACTAGTGCCAGGAGTAACACCTGGGTATTTGATACCGGTTCTGTTGCTCACATTTGTAACTCCCAGCAGGAGATGTGTAGTAAGAGGCACCTTGGGAAGGACGAGGTCGATGTGGTGGCCGTCAGCAACTGCTCGAAGGTCGATGTGGTGTCCGTCAACACTCTACCTCTACGTCTACCGTCAGGATTAATTTTAGTCTTGAATAAATTCTACATTCTACCCGCACTAAGTATGAATATTGTGAATGGATCTTTCTTGTTGCAAGATCATTATTTGTTTAAATTAGGAACAAGTGGTTGTTCTATTTCAATGAATGATGTTTTCTATGTTCATGCGCCTGTGTGTTATTGTTTATTCTTGATGGATCTTGATAGTGATACTCACATCCATAACATTGAGGCTAAGGATTGTAAACACGATGATGATAACACCACGTACATATGGCATTGCGGTCTTGGTCACGTTGGCATAAAGCACAAGAAGAAGCTCCATTCTGATGGACTCCAGGAATCATTGGGTTTTGAAACCCTTGATACATGCAAGCCTTGCCTCATGGGAAAGATGACTAGGATAACCTTCTCCGGCATGATGGAACGGGCACAAACCTGTTGGGAATCATACATATAGATGTGTGTGGACCAATGAGTGTCTCAACATGCAATGATTATGGTTATTTTGTTACCTTTACTGACGATTTGAGTAGATATGGGTATATATATTTAATGAAGCACAAATCTGAGACCTTTGAAAAGTTCAAGGAATTTTAGAAGGAAGTAGAGAATCAACATAACAAGAAAAGCAAGCATCTTTAATACAATCGGGGAGGCGAGTATTTGAGTTATGAGTTTGGCATGCACTTGAAGGACTGTGGTATTGTACCATAGCTTATGCTAGCCGGAACACCTCAGCAACACGGTGTGTCGGAATAGCATAATCATACTCTATTGCATAGTGTGCGATCCATGATGTCTTTGACTAATTTATCCATTTCATTTTGGGGCTATGCATTAGAAACCGCCACTTTTATTCTAAAAGAGCACCGTCTAAATAAGTTGAGATAACACCATATGAGATATGGCATGGCAAGAAGACAAAGTAAATATTCTTGAATGTTTGGGGACATGAGGCTTACATTAAGAAACTATAGCCTGGCAAACACGAACCGAAAGCGAAAATGTGCATCTTTGTAGGATACCCAAAGGAGACTATTGGGTATACCTTCTACAACAAGGCCGAGGGAAAAACATTTGTCATGAAGAACGACACTTTTCTTGAGAAAGAGTTTCTCACTAGAAGAGTTCGTGGAAGAAAGATTGAGCTTGATGAGGTTATTGATCCTTCTCACCAAATACCGAGTAGCGCAATGGAAGCTGTTCTAGAACCGCCCTACACGGTGTAAGTAGAATCAAATGATAATGATAATGATGATAATATCGAAGCTCATGTAGTTTGGAGGTCTACAAGAATATGTACCACTCCTGATTGGTATAGTAGTCGTATGATGACTGTCTTGTTAGTTGAACAAGATGAACCTGCAAACTACAAAGAGGCTATGGAAAGTGCTGACTCTGAGAAATGGCTAGAAGCCATGAAATCCGAAATAGGATCCATGTATGAAAACCAAGTTTGGACCTTGTTGGATCTTCCAGATGGCCGTAAGGCCGTGGAAAATAAATGGATCTTTAAGAAAAAGACAGATGCTGATGGTAATGTAACTTTCCACAAGGCTCGACTTGTCACAAAGGGTTTCCAAAAAATTCAAGGAGTTGACTACGATGAGACCTTCTCTCCCGTAGCAATGCTAAAATCTGTCCGGGTTTTACTAGCAATTACTGCATATTTTGATTATGAGATATGGCATATGGATGTGAAGATTGCGTTCCTCAATGGACACATTGATGAAGAGTTGTATTTGATGCAGCCAGAAGGTTTTGTTGATCCTAAGAATGCTGGAAAAGTATGCAAACTTCAGTGATCCATTTATGGACTAAAGCAAGCATCTCAGAGCTAGAACCATAGTTTTGATCAAGTGATTAGGAGTTTTGGATTTGTCCAAAATGAACACGAGTTCTGTGTTTACAAGAAAGTGAGTGGGAGCTTAGTGGCATTTATAGTAGTCGTATATGTGGATAACATATTATTGATTGGGAATGATGTGGAACTTATAGAGAGCATAAAGAAATATCTGAGTAGTCAGTTTTCCATGAAGTACTTAGGTGAAGCAGCGTATATATTGGGCATCAAGATCTATAGAGATAGATCAAGATCCCCGATTGCATTAAGTTAGAGTACTTAACTTGAGAAGATTTTGAAGAGGTTCAAAATGGAAGAGGACAAAATAGTTTGTGTGCCTATAATGAAAGGTAGAACACTAAGTTCGACTCAGTGTCCAACAACAGATGATGAAAGAGAGAGGATATCTAAAATCCCCTATGCCTTAGCCATAGTCTCTATCATGTATGTTGTGCTAAGCACTCGACCAGATGAGGCCTTGGATCTTAGTTTGATGAGCCGGTTCCAAAGTAATCCAGGAATGGATCGTTGGACAACTGTGAAATGTATCCTAAAGTATCTCAATAGAACTAAGGATATGTTCCTAGTCTATGGAGGTAGTGACGAAGCTACAAACATAATAGGTTACGTTGATGCAAGCTTTGACACGGACCCTGATGACTCGAAGTCTCAAATGGGATATGTGTTTTTGGTGAATGGTGGCACTGTAAGCTGGAGAAGAAGGAAGCAGCCAGTGGTGGAACATTTTATAATGGAGTCGGAATACATCACAACTAGTGAAGAAGCGAATGAAGTTGTTTGGCTACGGAATTTAGTTTTCAATCTTGGAGTTGTTCCAAGTGCGCATGATCCCGTGATGATCTATTGTGACAACACAGGTGCCATTGCAAACACAGGGGAACCAAGAACTCATTCCACGACCAAACATATCAAGCGATGATTTCACTCCATCAGACAAAATGTTGAAGAGGGTGAAATCAAGATTTGCAAAGTGTACACAGATCTAAATGCTACAGATCCATTGAAGAAGGGTCTTCTACAAGCCAAGCATGAATAGCACCAGACTGCTATTGGTTAGAGATCATTACCTAATGTAAACTTGATTAATTTGTACTCTAATGCAAGTGGGATACTGAAGGAGATATGCCCTAGAGGCAAATAATAAATTGTTTTATTTGATGTATCTCTTGTATGTTTATAATACGTTTCATGTCGTGCTATAACTGTGTTAATATAAAATGTTAATACACATGTGGCATGTAAACAAACCGTGTCTCTAGTTACCTCTCACTACAAGAAATCTTTCCTTCTTCAATGACTTGGACTGATGATCCTCGTAGAAGGCGTGTATTTCATGATGAAATTCTTGGCTCGACCGTGGCCGATAGAAAACTTTTTTTCGGTTTTGTGCCCTTCTACTACAACGAAACCGCTAAAAACATGGACGAAGCTTGGCCGACGCGTGGCAGAAGCAAGATTTTTGGTTCCTCGTGTGATGTTGACTTGCCAAAGTATCTTTAGGCGTGTGGGTCTCGGACGTCAGTATCTATAGAAAACCATAATTTTCGTTCATGCCTCCCTAATTTGAACTCGATAATGTTGTTTGATGCCTCTTCCATTTAGGCAGGCTGCTGGGTCCCACATTTCTGCCTCATTAGAAGAATCGTGTGTATGATGGATTTTTTCCTTCCCTATTCTGAACTTGATAGTGTTGCTTGATGCATCTTCCGTTTAATCAGGATGTTGGGTCCCACGTGTAATCCTCACACTAGAAGAAACGTGTGGATGATGGATTTTTTCCTTGGCTCGTGCCTTCCTGATTTGAACTAGATAACGTTGCTCGATCTGCCTGACGTTTAGTCATGCTGCTGGGTCCCTCATGTCTGCCTCTTATTAGAAGAATCGTGTGTATGATGGAATTTTTTCCTTCACTTGCACTACCCTATTCAGAACTTGATAGCGCTGCTAGATGCATCTACCGTTTAATCACGCTGGTGGCCCCACATGTCATCCTCTCATTAGAAGAAACATGTGTATGATGGATTCTTGCGGTCGGTCGTGCCTCTGTGTTAACTTGATAGCATTGCTCGCTGCATTAGCCATTTATTCAGGCTAGTGGGTCCCCTATATCAGCCTCACATTATAAGGATCGTGTGTATATGATGACATTTTTTCTTCTCTAGCGCTACCCTATTCCGAACTAGATAGTGTTGCTTGATGAATCTGCCATTTGGTCACGCTGCTAGGTCCCACATGTCAGCATCTCATTAGAAGAAACATGTGCATGTTGGACATTTTCTCGCTCGCATCTCCCTTATTCAAACTAGCAATGTTGCTCGATGCAGCACCTATATAACGTCTCACTGGTGGGTCCCGCATGCAAGCCTCTTTATAAATGAAACGTGCTATGATGGACCTTGGTCCGTTGTTGGGTCCCAGATGTCAGCAACCTCTATGCAGGAAACATGTCTATGTTGGGTCCCAGATTTCAGCCTTCATTTGAAAGAAACGTGTGCATGTTGGACTGTTTTTCTGGTCAAGTCTGCTGTACTGACCTTCGCAACATTGCTAGAAGTAGCAGCAGTTTATTTGGGGTCCCAGATATCAGCCTTAGAGTAATTTTTTTAATCCATATATAATAACAGAAATTGCTATGACCTCAATTTTAACCTTGGTCCGTTGCTGGCCCCACATGTCAGCCTCCTCTGTGCAGGAAACGTGTCTATGTTGGGTCCTAGATGTCAGCCTCTATTTGAAAGAAATGTGTGTATGTTGGACTATTTTTTAGGTCCAGTCCACCGTTCTGACCTTGGCAACATTGCTAGATGCAACAGCAGTTTATCTGGGTCCTAGATGTTAGCCTTAGAGTACAAAAAAGTGACTCTATAATAACACAAATTTCCTAAGTTTGGAACTCGAGACCCCAGTAGCGGTCAACTGCATGCCTTTCCACTATGAATGAAATAGTTGCTCGATGCATGACTTGGATATTTTTCTCGCTCGCGCCTCCCTATTTCGAACTAGGCAATGTTGCTCGATGTAGCACCTATATAAGGTCTCACTGGTGGGTACCACATGTCAGTCTCTCTGTAAATAAAACGTGTGTACGGTGGACTTTTTTCTGGCCACGTCCTTTGTTTTGAACCTGGCAATGTTGCTCTATGGGACAGTCATTTATGGTCTGCTGGGGCCCCATTTTCGGCCTCTCTAGTATGTTCTGACATGTGGGTCCCTGATGCATCCTTGTATGTTCTGGCTAGTGGGTCCTAGATGCCAACCTCTATGTTCAAGTATTTAACTTTTTTCAAACCCGCCCATTAAACTCGAGGGATGCTGCAGGCTAGTGGGTCCATGATGTCAGCCTCTCTGTAATGCGATATAGCTAGAAAAAATGTAAACCTAAGATATATAGTTGTATGCACACGGTATTCAAACTAAAGACGTTCAAATTAAATAGAAGGTAAACTAAGTGTCTTACCACTACACCAAAGATAATTGGGATTTATATTTTTGTTCCCCTGGTTCATTAGTTGTACTCAGTTTTTCCCGGTCACTTAACTTTTCCTCAGTTTTTCCCCTCTCCTTCTCAAAAACTCATTTAAGAGCTCGAACAACAAATGCCGTCAGGTTGACCGTTGGCTGACCTGTGGGGCCGCGTGGTCTGGGACCACGTGGGGCCGTTTAGTCAGGAACGCGTTATGCTGGCGTGTGGGGCCGTGCCATGTGGGGCCGGTTTGTTGGTAACGCGTTATGGCGAACGTGGTGTGGTACCATGTGGGGCACGTTTGGTGGTTTACGTGTGCCTGGTCTCCTAAATTGGAAGTTTTCTTTTTTATTATTTTTATGATTAGATTTTTTAAGAGCGTCTTTTCCCCTCTCTCGCTAACAGTTGTGTTTTTTTTTGCCCAAAAAGGTAGCGAATCTAGAGCAGCTTCTCTCTTCATTCGTTGTTCCTTTTGGCCCTTATTTTTCCCCAATCTAGTAGAAAATCTAGAGAAGCAAATCTAAACAGCAACATAAATAAATTCAGTAAACATAGAATATGTAGATAAAGCAGCTAATATAGGATATATAGTATGGTACTTAACGAGGTTCGACAATTAGGCTGCTCAGCAGCAACAGCGGATAAGTTCAACACAACCAAGACAAAAGAAGCTGCATTACAGTAGTGCAGCACAAGATCAGTGGCCCCTCATGGCCTCTGCCAAGAGCGCCTCTGCTTCCTCCCTCTGGCGCCTCCTCCACTTCTTGATGCCCAGTCCCATGACCTTGGGCGCCTTGGGCTTGATCGAGGGCATGCGACCCTCCTTGATGGCCACCTTCTGGAGGTGGCAGAGGTGAAGACCGAGCGCTGGTACTTGGCTATGAAGCCATGGACATTCATGGACTCGTCGCGGGTCCTCACGTCCTCGGCATGCTTCATGAGGGAATGGAAGTTGGTGGCGCGGAGCCTCCTGGTGGTGCAGAAGGGGCACCTGTAGACGTCACCGGCAAAGAAGTTGTCGTACTGGCCGAACTTCAGCCTCCTCAGCACATGACGAGTCTTGATGTCCTTGGACTTGTCGTCACTTCAGACGTCGCTGTTATCCTCCTGTTCGAAAAAACAGTAGAGTGCAATAAGGACATTCGAATAGGGGGATTCAAATACAAACAGGGGAATTCATCAAAATACGAGATCTAACACAAGAGGATTAGCTACTGTAAAAATACGAACAGCCGAAGCCTAATAACATTCGATCTAGCATCCAACAATGGGAATGGGGGAAGAGCAAGGGAAGGGGAGAAAACCCTGGTTACCTCCGGCCATGGGTCGGTGATGCTAGTGTCGTAGGGGTTCTCCGGCCTTATGTAATCAACCTCCTCGTAGGGGTCCCAGCTGAGTGGGATCTGCCCGAGACCTGTGGGGGCCTCCTCGCTAGCCGCTAACGCGAAAGCGGGTACGGGGGTCTAGACGGGTACGGCGGATGCCTTCGATGCCTCGACGGGGGCCTGTACGGCGATGGGGGCCTTCTCGATGATGGCCTTGGAGGCGCCGATGGCCACCGCGCCGTTCTTCTCCATCGCCGGCGTGGTTGGGTTTTCTTGGGGGTTTGCAGAAGGTGATGTGAGTGGAGACGGTTGAGTGAGCGAGTGGGTGATGAGTGAGAGTGAGGAGGCCTCTATAAAGGAGAAGGGAAGCGACTTAATTGTGCTCAGTTTTTCCCTCGAGTGTAAAACTGGCATTCTGATTGTACTCAGTTTTTCCCTCCAGTACTAACACTGCCGTGTGCAATATACTCAGTTTTACCCTCCGGTGGCTGGTCAACAGATAGTCAACGAATGGGTTTTAGCTAGCTAATTGAGTCATTTTATGCACAACAAATTCAAAAAGATCAAAACATAGTGGCATCTACCCAGGGAGTCTTATTATATGACCTGCCACCATAAGAAATGTATATAAATCTAGTTTTAACCTAAATTACCACTTCTTAAATAACCTACTATGTATGAAGGTTCATGGCTTTCTACTCAAGCCTCTTCAAAAAACATCCCTCCCCAAAACATAGTTTGTCTGAATGAGACAATAATTGTCAAACTGGTGTATATTTGAATTGCAAATAGTTTGATGTATGCCAAGATGTATTTTATTGTATAAAGACGCATTTTCCATTTTTTAAATCTCTTTGTATTTTCTATTTGAATCCCTTTGTCATTTTTGCCCTTGGATCTTAAGTTCTACTCAGTTTTTCCCTTGGTTCTTAAGTTCTACTCAGTTTTCCCCTCTCTTAGTCACAATCTCTCACACATGTGCTCATCTTGGCTGCTATGCTTTGATTGGTTGAGACAGTTGTCATGTGGATCGTGCCCACCAACCGTTGATCCTCTGTGATCTAGCGGACAGTATAACCCCTATATCTGTCGGAAGGCACCCCTGTATCCATGTAAAATAACGAGTTTGCCACCAGTACTTTAACTCCATAAACAAATGAATTTGAATATAATTTTAAGGGAAAGTGTTCAAAGGTGTATAATTTGTGCATTACATTCCACTATATGAAAATGGAAATCTCACAAGAGTTTCTTAGTACACCATTATCACGTATTAAGTGCGATTTCAAAGAGTTCAAATGTGTATAATTTTTGTATATGCAAGTTTATGCATTACATTCCACTCTATGAAAATGGGGGAGAAAATGATAATCTCTCAAAATTTTGGTACCACATCATTATCACGTATTAAGTGAGATTTCAAAGTGTTCAAAGGTTTATAATTTTATCATATGCAAGTTTGTGCATTACATTCCACTCTATGAAAATGATAATCCCTCAACATTTTCTTAGCACAACATTATCGCGTATTAAGTGCGATTTCAAAGAGTTCAAAGGTGTATAATTTTTGTATATGCAAGTTTATGCATTACATTCCACCCTATGAAAATGGGGGAGAAAATGATAATCTCTCAAAATTTTGTTTGCACATCATTATGACGTATTAAGTTCCAGCACGATGTTCAAAGGTTTATAACTTTCATATACGCAAGTTTATGCATTATATTTCACTCTATGGAAATGATAAATGATCAGGATTTTATTAGCACAACATTATCATGTCCTAAGTGCGATTTCACATAGTTCAAAGATGTCTAATTTTCATATAATTTTCGTATATGCATTACATTTCACTGTATGAAAATGAAGCTAGACAAAGGGCCACCATCACCGAAGAAGAAGAAGAAGAAGAAGAAAGGGGAGGCAACAACACGGGCACGAGCCCAGGGCTAGCTCGGGGTCCCATCTTGCAACGCCAACCTAGGTAAGCTATGAGTCTGGTGCTCATGTGGATAAGATGTGGGTCCGATGCCGACCTGGATAAGTGGAGAGAGGTGTCCACTATGGGAAGCGACTAAACATGGCCCAAGTTGTCAGCATGTAACGGCAAGGGAATGCGGCCCTACTTGTCAGCATGTAATGGCGAGGGTCCACTACGGGGCCCGACTGAATGTGACCCCACTTGTCAACATGTAATGACAAGACTAGCGGACAGCGAGTTTTCAGACCGTGTGAGAGTTTCGTACAAGGAGATGGAAAAAAGTGAGGAAAAGTTAAGCAGCTGGGGAAAACTGAGTACAACTAATAAACTGACGGTACGAAAATAAAAATCCCAAGATAATTATAGAAACTATATCATTAAATATTTATTAGTACTACACCTTATATATTAGTCTTCTTAAAAATATTGCATGTCCATGTTTATCTCTTTTAAAATATAAAAGGGCAGTGCCTGTAGAATCTCATATAAAATGCCACATAATAGAGTACTTTCCTAAAACATGGGTACGTAGATTTTTTTATTTTGACAGGTGGGGGAAATACTGAAAAGGTAGAATTAAAAAGAGTTTGGATATTCTACATGGGTTGCTTTACATGGGCTATACTCCATAGGTTATGGTTCGTGGGCTCCTTTCTAAAATTCAGTAGGCTATGCTGAGCGGACCCCTAATGCCTAAAAGGCCAAATTTAAATGTTCAAGGCTATGCTCCATAGGCTCCTTTCTCAAATTTTCCTGGGATGTGGTCAGCAGTCCCCTGACCCCTAAAAGGCCAAATTAAAATGTTCTGGGCTAAAGAGGGGTCAAATGAGCTAGATTTCTTCTCCTGGTATATTAAAATTGCATTGTGTCGTGGAGCCACATTGGAAACAAAGACCTCGAAGAGGGAGGGGGGAAGCAATAATTCTTTTTGGCATATATTCATGTAAAATTCTGTAGTACAGAATAAGATAGAAAAATTATCGACAGATTCTTAGTTCATATTCAGCAGCACTTGACCAATTCGATAGCATTTCAAAGTGAGAGATTCAGCAATATAGACACTGAAATACAATAACAGTACAGAGAGAACTAGTTCTGATTTGAGCTCTAAAAACCTTGTCACGTGATCAGTTTGCCCTTTTCTCCAAACACACTCGACCATTGGAGCATGCAAAATAAACGATCAAGTCTGCTTTGAGTACCATTTTCTCACATCAATGCCTATGTGACCCCTGATGCAACACAAAAATACCCAAGTCTCATCTAGCTTGAGACAAGGCCATGTTTCAAAACAAAAGCAAGACTTAACTACTACACTTGATCTAAGCAAGTACCAGTACATCAGTATTATTTATAGAGAATACTTTAGTAATAGTAATGACATACCATTTGACAGATTCAGTAGGATTTGATAGATTCAACAGTACAGAATAAGACATAAAAAATATCGACAGATTCCTAGTTCATATTCAACAGCACTTGATAGATTTAGCAGCATTTCAAAGTGACTGATTCAGCAGTACAAACAATGGCCAAAAGAAATGACAGATTCAACAATGTAGATAATGAAATTGAATAGTTGTAGCAAGGCCATGACTCAAAAGGAAAGAGAGACCATATTCTTCACTCAATCGGTCGATCTGAACAAGTACCAGTATATATGTATTACTACAAAGCAGATTAGTTGTAGTAGACCTCCATACAAAATACTCAGCATAATGCATCAGCATGTCCCAGTGCTGGCTGGGTAGCGCTTTCTTTCCTGCCGGTTATGCTTTCCTTGTCACACCATCCATGTGGGCCCACTATGTCAGCAGCATACATTGGAAGTAGGTATACATTACCGCAACCTCGTTCTACCTCTCCCTATACAAATTGAGTTTGCCACCAATATAAAGTAATTAATTAATATGACGTTACATATCTTAACATTGGGATCATCACAAGAAGATTTAATTGTGCTATCTCACTTTTGAAACTTGTCAATGCAATACTCCTAATCCACAGGGAATTCTGACGGTTGGTTCAGAAGCTTCCAGGTAACACCGTGGATGCGATAGGTACGATGTGAGCCCTTCCATGGCGACTTCGGCCGATGACGGCCTGCTCGTCAGCTGACATGTCGTCACCATTTCAACCTCATGGAGCTCATGCCACAGAGACAGCGACCAAAGCTTCACCTTGTACTGGGGCGATTCGCACGCCCCTGAACTAATAGACCTAGGGGATATGACGATGCTTGTGGTGTGGCTGTCAATTTGGTTGATGAACATCGTGCCCTCTTTCCCGATATTGATGATCTCTGCTCTCCGCGAGCCTCTTGTGGGCACTAGCTTAGATAGTTCCTAGTGTTTGTGGCTGTAGGGCATTATGGACACAGTCCTCGAGTGGGAAACTCCGGGGTGGAGGAGGAGCTCTACAAAAGGTGTTAGCTCTATCGACGAGGTGATGAACTTGCATCCAGGCTCCATGCAGACTTGCTGGCCATGGAAGCACCAGATTATGTGGTCGTAGACGTCGTTGTAGGGGGCCAATGTCCCGCAGTCGTGGGTGGGGCATCTGCTTCCTTTTTCACTGGTGACTTGGCGATACAACTCCTTAGAGCATGCAGCCAGCCGTGCGGTGCTGGTAGTGTCCAGATGCATAGCGATTTCATTGAAAACGTCATCGCCGACCTTGCTCTAGACGCCGTGCAGTGCCGATTGTGCGTCGATTGTGACATCGAGATGGATTGGGGGCAAGGTCAGACTAGAGTATGACTGTTGTGGGGCTTTTGGATAGGGGTGGTGTGGGCTGCAAGATTCGATGCACTGGGCGACATGGCAAGGAAAATGTGTGAAGCACACACTGGAGAGGATCCCAAATGCGGCCAGGTGGCGTTGGTGAGTGCAGATAAACGGTCGAGATGGGGAAGATGGGATGGCTCTTTGAATGAGGTTTGTTTTGCAAGCCCTCTAGAGCTGCATCTCAATAGAATGACTCATCATTCCAAGGTTTTCATAATTCATTTTCAAGGTTTTCATAATTCATTTTCACCAAGTGTTCTCATCTAAAGTGACTCAAGTTTTTGATCTACTCTAAACTACTAAGTTAAGAGTGTTCACTAAGATGGAAAAGATGGGTTCAATCTCATGCCATAGAATGACATCTAAAGGGGTTCTAAATAGGTCAAGTTTTATACTTTTTATGCTACCTTCAAAACAAGTAAAGAGCTTTGTGTAAACTAAAGGAGGTAAAACTTGTAAATAAGACTTGGGGTACTAATAGTCAAAGGGGTGTGATCAAGGCATGCCTAAGGCATCTTTGCTAAACCATCTAGTTTGATCCTAGCTTGCTAAGAACTAAACTTGCAAGTGTTAGCTTGCATTGTCAATGGTGGCTTGCAAGTACAACTTGCAAGGGTTAATCTTGGATAGTGCTAGCTTGCCTTGGTTGGTGCAGTGGTTGAAGTTTTCTTCTTCTTCTTCTTGGTAGAACTCCTCCTCCTCGAAAGCTTGGTTGGTACTATTGTCTATAAAGACATACGGAGCACACAATCACCAAACAATACTTAACTAGGCTAAGTAGCATTCTAAGACACACATTTGATGATCTATTATCATCACAAGCATCACAAGTTTAATTCAGTAGTTTCATCCTTTTTATTTTACAAAAGTAATTTCTACTCATTGAAAAATTAACTAAAATTTAATATTGTCCATTCAAAATATGGGATCATATTGACACATGTCCTCACCACATATCTTAACACATGGGAATGAGAATGAAAGGTTGGATCAATATTACTTTGGTTTAAGTTTATTTTTTAATGATTTAAAGTGACTAGAAATGCCTATATAGCATTATTTTGGTACTAGTCCAAAGTCACTGCATGTAAACTTTAATATTATTACATATTTAGGTAGATATGATGAAATGTGAACTTTGACAGTTGGAATCAACTCAAAACCTATCTTGGTTGATTTTATAAAAATGTTGCAAGTTGCAAATACTTCTGTTTTGTTATTTTTACTAGGAGAGATCTATAACTCTAATTGAATGAAATCCAACGGGCTTGGATAGATCATTTCAATACCTTTCAGGAAAAATTGGTTTCATGCAATGTGGATTTGTAAAACTCCCAGAATTGAATTTTAAACTAGCAGACAGAAAACTAGATTCAACTTAAATAGGAAAAACCAAATTTGAACGGTTGGGCTAGCGCGGGAAAGAACATGGACCGGCCCAGTGGCGCTCTGCGGCACGGGGCTCAGCTGACAGGGGGGTCCCGCTGGTCAGTGGCTCTTAACACGCGAAACGGTACGCGCGCTATGGACCGTAGGATTAGAAGTGAGATCTACGGTTGAGGGTCATCGTCGACGACAAATAGGTCGCCGGTGAGAGTTTGCCCTAGCGGCTCGGTGGGGGTCTATCAGAGACATACCAGGGCTCCAGCGACAACGGCGAGGCGGGCAAACAAACTGGAAGACGACGGCGAGGCGAGGCATGGTTGCGGCGGAGCTTGGGGTGCCCTAAATCGCAGGCGCCCTTCTCCTCCTGTTGCGGCTGCTCCGGCTCCAATTCCGGCGAGGCAGAGCTCAAGCAACGTCGGCTAGAGGTGGGTGAGGTTTAGTGAGAGGTGGGGCATGAGTGGGTGTGGAGAAATGGTGCTGGGGAGGCCGGCTTATATAGGCCCGACGGTGAGACCGAAGGGTGTGGGCAGGCAACTCCAGCGAGGGCGGCACAGGGGGCTAGCAGCGTGGCTCGAGGTAGGGGTGGTGTCATATCTCCTGGTGGTGCTCTGAGGCTTAAAGGCGTGGCAAGGCGGGCTCTGTGTTGGTCGGGAGCGTCACGCTCTCTGGGCGGCAGAGGCGGCGGGTTCGACGACGAGCGGTGGCTGGGGTGCGTTGGGCGGCTAGCGCGGGTGTCTAGGGTGTTCCCTAGGTCATGGCGGAGAGGTAGGCGCGGGCTGCGGCCGAGGGGTGGTCTGTGCACGCGGGGACAATGCGCGCTCTGCGGGCAGCGTCGGCATGGTCGACCAGCTCTGGGCGTGGCGGTTCCTGGACGTTCTGGTCTCTGCCTCTGGGCTGGGGCTGGTTGGACGGTGGAGGTGGACCACTGGCTAGCTTGTAGACATGGCGATAGAGGGGGAAGCGGTCTGCTGCTGCGAGTGCATGGTCGGCCGACGAGGGGTGGCTCGGCATGGCCTTGCAGTGCAGCTAGGAGGTAGAGGAGGTGTTGGTGTTGGTCTGCTAGGCTTGAGGGAGACAAGAGTGATCAAAGCACATCAAATTGCTAGACAAGATCAACCCCAAAACAGTAATAGTTAGGCCACTTTGATCTTGCCCACAAGGTATTTGACAAAATGGCCGAAAGAGAAAAACTTCTGAATTTTGAGTTCAAAAATTTTGGGTGTTCTCCACTAGTGGTAGGTAGTCTCTGGTTGCAAGGGTTTTGAAAGTGGAGCTCAAAAGGATGGTTTTTGAAATAGGGGTGATCTATGCATATGCATTGAATTCAATTTTCACATGCCATTTAAAATAAGCAAAAGAATGTTTTTAGCAGATCAAAAGGTGGGCATTGGTACCTCATTATGTGTACTAGCAAGGGGTGCAAAGATCATGAATTTTTTCTGTTAAGAAATGAATTCTAGGAACACTCAAAGTAGTGTAGTGGATTAAAATGGCCAAAATGACCATTCCTCCTTTTTAATTTTTTTATTTGATTTTCTTTGAAAAAAGTTTGGGAATGATGTTTAAATCACCTAAGAAACATTTTACAACCAAGGAAACACAGAACCATGGCAATTCAAATCAATTCCTAATTTAAATGCACATACACATGAATGCTTTTATTTTTAATTTGGAAAAGTTTTTGTTAACCCTCAGTTTGATGATTTAGATCTTGATAAGCTTTGGATTAAAGTTTTGGGATGCTACAAACCTTCCCTCTTAAAAAAAATCTCGTCTCGAGATTTACAAAGAAAGCTAGGAACTAAAGAGATCTGGGAACTCTGTCCTGATGTAGTCTTCTCGCTCCCAAGTGGCTTCCTCCTCGGTATGGTTGCTCCACTGAATCTTGAGAAACTTGATACTCCTGGTCCTGGTGGTTCTGTAGGCTTCTTCTAAGATACGGATGGGTACTTCTCTATAGGTCAAGTCATTATTGATTTCCACAGCTCTGTGATCGATGTTCTTGAAAACTTCAGTCTTATCAGGCACTTCCAAACATTTGCGAAGTAACGAGATATGGAACACATTGTGGATGGCTGACATCTCTTCAGGCAGTTCCAGTTTATACGATACTTCTCCTCGACGGTTCAGAATCTTGAAAGGTCCTATATATCTGGGGGCTAACTTTCCTTTCGGACTAAAGCGTTGAGTTTCCTTCAATGGTGAAACCTTGAGATATAGAAAGTCTCCGACATTGAAAGTCAGGTCACTTCTTCTCTTGTCAGCATAACTCTTCTGTCTAGATTGGGCGGTCTTGAGGTGCTCACAGACTTTCTGAACTTTCTCTTCTGCTTCCCGGAGAATGTCGGGTCCAAAGATCTGACTCTCTCCCACTTGCGACCAATTCAAAGGGGTACGACACTTTCTTCCATATATGAATTCAAATGGTGCCATCTGCAAACTAGCTTGATAACTGTTGTTATATGAGAATTCTGCGAAAGGCAGGCAGTCTTCCCATTTTGATCCATATTCCAACACACAAGCTCTAAGCATATCCTCTAGGATCTGGTTGACTCTCTCAGTCTGTCCACCATTTTGAGGGTGATATGCTGTGTTGGAGTTCAACTTGGTTCCTAATCCTTCTTGGACTTTCTGCCAAAATCTTGAGGTAAACTGGGTTCCTCGATCTGATACGATGGTCTTGGGGGTTCCATGCAGACTAACAATCCTAGCAATATATAGCTCTGCTAGCTTTGCACTCTGGTAGGTAGTCTTGACAGGTATAAAGTGGGCTACCTTGGATAATCTATCAACTATGACCCAGATTGAGTCATTTCCCCTACTAGAAGTAGGTAAACCGGTGATAAAGTCCATTCCGACAGAATCCCATTTCAATCCGGAATCTGCAATGGTTGCAATAGTCCTGCAGGTCTCTGATGCTCTGCTTTGACTCTTTGACAGATGTCACATTTGGCAATGTAGCTTCCGATTTCTCTCTCCATCTTGTGCCACCAAAATTGCTCTTTCAAGTCCTGATACATCTTTGTTCCTCCAGGGTGGATAGAATAAAGAGTATCCTGAGCTTCCTTCATGATAACTTCCTTCAACTCTGAATCTGCTGGCACACAGATACATCCTTTGTACCACAGTACTCCTTCTTCGTCTTCAGTGAATCCCGGTACCTTTCCTGTACCAATACGACATTTGATTCCATCGATACTTTCATTCCCTTTCTGAGCTTCCTTGATTTGGCTAATCAAGGTGGGTTGAAGTTCAATGCTAGATAAGAATCCTTTGCTAACTAATTCAGTCCTGAATTGCTCCAACTCTTCATACAAACTTGGTTGCTTCTCCTTGATCATGGTGTTTAGCCTACACGGCAATCTGCTAAGAGCATCCGCTACAACATTGGCTTTGCCGGGGTGATAATGAATGTCAAGGTCATAATCCTTGATTAACTCTATCCATTTTATTTGCCTCATATTCAGCTCCTTCTGAGTGAAGATATATTTTAAGCTCTTGTGATCTGAGTAAATCTCACAGCGATTACCCATCAGATAATGACGCCATGTCTTCAATGCTAGAACCACGGCTGCTAGCTCGAGATCATGGGTCGGATAGTTCTGCTCATGTTGCTTCAGTTGTCGAGACAGATATGCGATGACTTTGCCTTCTTGCATCAATACACATCCTAGACCAATCTTCGATGCGTCACAATACACATCAAACGGCTTCTTGATGTCTGGCATGACCAAAATTGGGGCTGATATCAATCTCTTCTTCAGCTCCTGGAAACTGGCTTCACATTTGTCTGTCCATTCAAACTTCTTGTCCTTCTTCAATAATTGGGTCATGGGTCGGGCGATGCTCGAGAATCATTCTACGAACTTGCGGTAATACCCCGCTAATCCGAGAAATGCACGGACTTGGGTTTGAGTGGTTGGGGCTTCCCATTCTTCGACATCCTTGATCTTGGCGGGATCAACCGAGACTCCTCCGGCAGACACCATATGTCCTAGGAATCCTACTTCTTTCAGCCAAAACTCACACTTGCTGAACTTGGCATATAACTGATGCTCTCTCAGGGTTTCTAGGATAACTCTCAGATGTTGCTCATGCTCTTCTTCTGACTTGGAGTAGATAAGAATGTCATCGATAAACACAACTACAAACTTATCTAGGAAATTCATAAAGATCTTATTCATGAGATTCATGAAATAAGCAGGGGCATTGGTTAATCCAAAACACATAACCTTATACTCGTATAAACCATAGCGAGTAGTAAAGGCGGTCTTCGGAATATCCGTTGCACGAATCTTAAGTTGGTGATAACCAGTCCTAAGATCAATCTTTGAGAATACCTGAGCTCCGGTCAACTGATCAAATAGATCCTCTATCTTTGGCAAAGGGTACTTGTTCTTGATGGTGACATCATTCAACTTTCTGTAATCTGTTCACAGACGGTTGTCTCCATCTTTCTTGTCGACGAATAACACTGGTGATCTCCATGGTGATGTGCTTGGTTGAACCAAGCCTTTGGCTAGCATAGCATCCAACTGCTTCTTCAGTTCCACTAACTCTGAGGGGTTCAAGCAATAGGTTCTCTGGGCTATAGGTCCGGTTCCGGGGATTAGTTCGATAATGAACTCAATATCCCTATCGGGGGGCATACCTGGCAATTCATCTGGGAATACATCGGGGTATTCACATACTACTTTGACTTGGTCAATGGTGAGCAGGGCTACACTCTTGTTGCACTTGAATTGACGGGGTAAGGTTTCAGAGATATGCTCTACTGTGACTCCAGAACTACTGGTCATGGTGATGGCTTTCTTAGCACAGTCTAGCAATCCTTTATGCCTTGACATCCAGTCCATACCTAGTACTACTTCCAATCCTTTGGTTCCAAGTACAATTAGGTTGGCATAAAAATCTATTCCATTTATTCTGATAGGCACAACTTTGCAAATTTTTCTAGCTTTGGTTGTTAAACCGGGGATTTGAACTATCATGACATGCTTCAGGTTGGTTGGATGAATCTTACTAGTGCATCCAAATTCTTCGGTGACAAATCAATGCGATGGTCCTGAATCAAACAAGACTCTTGCTAAAACTGAGTTGACAGAAAACATACCCAGCACTACATCTGGTGTTTCTTGGGCTTCTTCTGCGTTCATGTGGAAGAGACGGCCGTTGCGGTTGTGAGGGTTCCCTAGGGCAAATCTCCTTCCTGGTTGCACACGACGCTGCTGCTGAGCTGGGGCATTCACATTGGCATTGGCTGCAGTCTTCTTGGGACACTCATTGGAGTAGTGACCCTTCACTCCACACTCGAAACAAGTGATCTGGGACTTGTCCTTGACTGCGACAGGCACAACATTGCTGCCAGTTCTGGGTGCAGTGTTGTTGTTGTTGTTGTGGTTCTTGGGAGGTGCACGGTTGAAATTGTTGGCATTACCGAAGTTGTGATTGTTTCCTCCGGACTTCACATTGCCTCCACTACGGTTGGGGTAGCATGGGCGAGATGTTGGGGGTCGGTTGTTCCTTGGTGCATATCCTAGTGAAGGGTTGTGACGGTACTTCTGGTGACTGTTGGATCCATAATGCTGCATCATACGATGCTTGGGGTTATCGTTTGCTTGGTTAATCTTCCCTTCCATATGAATGGCAGAGTCGACTAGCTCTTCGAGATCCTAGAAACGGATGTTGACAAGGACAGTCTGCATCTCATCATGCAGTCCGTTCAAGAATCTCTCCTTCTTCTTGGCCTCCGTGTTGATCTCGTCAGGTGCATATCTGGCAAGTGACAGGAATCTGTCACGATACTCCACCACAGTCATTCGTCCTTGCTTCAATTCGCGGAACTCATCTCTCATTCTGTTGACTAGACCTTGCGGCACGTGGGTGCGGCTGAACTTGACTTTGAATGCTTCCCAGGTCATCACTTGACCATGCTTCATATTGTGGATGCTATTCCACCAAGCTCTTGCATCTCCTGCCAGGTAGTGGGTGGCAAAGAGAACTTTCTCATTTTCATCAACTCTTGCAACTTCTAAGTTGTTTTCCATGGTTTGTAACCAGTCATCAGCATCTAATGGGTTTTCAGATTGGTTGAAGATTGGGGGATTGGTGTTCTGAATTTTTTTGAGTTTGGATCCCTAGTGATCCTGATTTCCATGTCCTTGGTTGTTGAGGGTCATCTGGGCGATCTGTTGCAGTGTTGCTAAGTTGGCTTGGCGTTCTGCCCTGCTTGCTTCATGGTCTGTGATGAGATTCTGCAAGATCTACAGCATTGGGTCTTGCGATGAGCTGCTCCCTCCTTGGTTTCCACGAGTCATCTGAAGATTGAGAAGGATATAGGGGTAAGAGGGAAATTCTAAAGTTCATGGTTTTGGGTTTTCAAAGCTAAAACTGTGAGTTAGACTCAGGTTTTTCAAATAACTTCATTTTCATTCATGCAAGCAAGCACACGATACAACACACACCACAACAATCAACGGGAAAATAGATGGTTTTAAGAACCATTCTATAAGCTACGATACAGTGAGATCGATACATCTCATGCTACGATAGTGCTCTAGTGCATCTACTCATTGTCGATGAAGTTAGAGTCCTCATCATCAGTGTAGAAGTCCACGGCATCCTCCTCCAGAAAGTCATCATCGTTGCTGAGGTAAGAGTCCATGTCTCCCTGGATGTCTTCACCCTCATCTTCTTCTTCCTTGGCGGTAAGCTGAGCTTCCTGCTCCTTGACGGTCTTCTCGAGGTCGGCCACCTTCTTGCGAAGACGGGCAATGGTGCGATCCTTCTTGGCACGCTGGCGGCAAAGAGACTGGCGGTCCTGGACGAGCAGTGCGAAAGTATGGGCCTTCTGGTCGGCAATGGCATGGTGCTGGTTGGCTAACTCTCTAGCATTGTCCAGTTCCTGATGTCTGTCATGCAGCAATAAGTCAAGGTTCTCCACTTGACGCCTCAATTCTGGGTGACTTGGCATCTCCATTGGCATTCCCATGAAGTCACGTCTTGCATTGTGGGCAAAACGAGTTCCTTGGATCTTGTTGAGGCTGAGGGCACAGAGACGTGCGAGAGCTTCATGCATTGCCCTGGCTAATCCATCTAGCCAGTTGTTCTCTCTCACGGAGAACTGAATTCTCCCAGAAGTTGGTGCTTCGATGCTTCCTCTAAGATACGCGGTGACTAGCCACTTTAGGTCTCCTCGTGGGGGTCCTGGAAGTTGAGCTCCAAGAAACTCCGGGTGCGGGCGTCCTAGTAACTCTAACACTGAGTCCAGATCCCTCTCGAAGATCAGTTGACCTCCGTTTCCCAACTGGTAAAACTTGCTGAACTGAGTCTCCATCTACAAGAGTTAAGGATGAGGAAGTTAGTGAAGTGATCAAGTGTGTCAAATTTTAAGTAGTAGTGTAAGAATTTTGAGGAACATGAATGTTTGAGAAAGAAAGAATTCCCAAGGATAAGAGAGGAGATAGTTTTTTGTAAATACTCATTTTGGTTTTGAAACTAAGTTTTTGTTTGAACGTCCATTCTAACTAGGGTCTCCTATGGTCAGGATGGCTCTGATACCAACTTGTCAACACCCGGATTTTTAATCCCAGATGCCCGTTATGCCATACCTCGCAATCCCAGGATTACCATTTTTGCGAGACATAACGGATTGGATATCACAGTACATCATC
This sequence comes from Avena sativa, assembly GCA_916181665.1. Lineage (NCBI taxonomy): Eukaryota > Viridiplantae > Streptophyta > Magnoliopsida > Poales > Poaceae > Avena > Avena sativa. The sequence continues at coordinate 431,388,314 of OV702286.1, read as the reverse complement.
CATTACAAACCATACATAAGGTCTTACACAAATAAGGATCTCATGATCTAGTCTTAATACAACAAGCAGCGGAAATAAAAGATAAGCGTAGCGGTGGGGTCCATCTTCAGGGGCACAGGCAATGCTGACGAAGGCAGATAGTCCTAGTTATCATAGCCGTCCTGCTGACCATCATCTTGATAGTCTCCTTCATAGTCTGGCCATGATAATAGCCAGGGACAAAAGCCATGAGTACTCTTTAAGTACTCTCAAACTACCACTAAAAAGTACTATAATTCTAAGTTAAAGTGCTAAATCTAAGTTTAACTATACAGTTATGTTTGAAACCTAAGCTGAGTTCTGAAGCAAAGAAAGATAAAGTAAAGTTCTAGAATCACTTAAGTTGGGAAACTAATGTCATAAACACAACTCTGTTGTGGTCAAGTCAAGATTCATCATTCATTTCAAGTTATTTAGAAAACATCTGACAACGAAATAGTATGGCCATTCTAACTGTCCATAACCGCGGACGCGGCTATTCGATTAGTTTGACACTCTGCAGAGCTGGTACACTTTCACCACAAGATTCGATACATTTGTCAGGGATAACCCTGAATCATCATACTTAGTATGCAGATAATCAAACATAACCTTCCCTTTACACACCCTAGTATAAGCACCTCTCCTATGAGCATGGCCTCCCAACCATGACCATCTGTCATCTTGGGCACTGCATAGGTGGACAACATTGAGAGGTAGCCTCAGCTCAAACCTCTCCCGCGAGGGAACTAATACTAATGCATATAAATTTCCAGCTAAGCCTCACCCAATTCAGGTAGTGTGGTTGTACGGTAAATTTGGAATGGTATCGCATCTAAATCCAACCATCAGTTTTATAAAAGGGTTAAGTCTCATGCCTCAACATTTTCATCATCATCAACCATTTGTGTTTCTCAACACATGTAAAAACTTCTCAATAGAATGACTCATCATTCCAAGGTTTTCATAATTCATTTTCACCAAGTGTTCTCATCTAAAGTGACTCAAGTTTTTGATCTACTCTAAACTACTAAGTTAAGAGCGTTCACTAAGATGGAAAAGATGGGTTCAATCTCATGCCATAGAATGACATCTAAAGGGGTTCTAAATAGGTCAAGTTTTATACTTTTTATGCTACCTTCAAAACAAGTAAAGAGCTTTGTGTAAACTAAAGGAGGTAAAACTTGTAAATAAGACTTGGGGTACTAATAGTCAAAGGGGTGTGATCAAGGCATGCCTAAGGCATCTTTGCTAAACCATCTAGTTTGATCCTAGCTTGCTAAGCACTAAACTTGCAAGTGTTAGCTTGCATTGTTAATGGTGGCTTGCAAGTACAACTTGCAAGGGTTAATCTTGGATAGTGCTAGCTTGCCTTGGTTGGTGCAGTGGTTGAAGTTTTCTTCTTCTTCTTCTTCTTGGTAGAACTCCTCCTCCTCGAAATCTTGGTCGGTACTATCGTCTATAAAGACATACGGAGCACACAATCACCAAACAATACTTAACTAGGCTAAGTAGCATTCTAAGACACACATTTGATGATCTATTATCATCACAAGCATCACAAGTTTAATTCAATAGTTTCGTCCTTTTTATTTTAGAAAAGTAATTTCTACTCATTGAAAATTTAACTAAAATTTAATATTCTCCATTCAAAATATGGGATCATATTGACACATGTCCTCACCACATATCTTAACACATGGGAATGATAATTAAAGGTTGGATCAATATTACTTTGGTTTAAGTTTATTATTTAATGATTTAAAGTGACTAGAAATGCCTATGTAGCATTATTTTGGTACTAGTCCAAAGTCACTGCATGTAAACTTTAATATTATTACATATTTAGGTAGATATGATGAAATGTGAATTTTGAGAGTTGGAATCAACTCAAAACCTATCTTGGTTGATTTTATAAAAATGTCGCAAGTTGCAAATACTTATGTTTTTTATTTTTAATAGGAGAGATCTGTAACTCTAATTGAATTAAATCCAACGGGCTTGGATATATCATTTCAATACCTTTCAGGAAAAATTGGTTTCATGCAATGTGGAATTGTAAAACTCCCATAATTGAATTTTAAACTAGTGGACAGAAACTAGATTCAACTTAAAAAGAAAAAATCAAATTTGAACGGTTGGGCTAGCGCAGGAAAGAACATGGGCTGGCCCAGTGGCGCTCCGTGACAGGGGGTCCCGCTGGTCAGTGGCTCTTAACACGCGAAACGGTACGCGCGCTATGGACTGTAGGATTAGAAGTGAGATCTACGGTTGAGGGTCGTCGTCGACAATGAACAGGTCGCCGGTGAGAGTTTGCCCTAGCGGCTCGGTGGGGGTCTACCGGAGACGTACGATGGCTCCAGCGACGACGGCGAGGCGGGCAAACGAACTGGAAGACGACGGCGAGGCGAGGCGCGGTTGCGGCGGAGCTTGGGCTGCCCTAAATCGCAGGCGCCCTTCTCCTCCTGTTGGGGCGGCTCCGGCTCCAATTCCGGCGAGGCAGAGCTCGAGCGGTGTCGGCTAGAGGTGGGTGAGGTTCAGTGAGAGGTGGGGAGTGAGTGGGTGTGGATAAATGGTGCTGGGGAGGCCGGCTTATATAGGCCCGACGGTGAGACCGAAGGGTGTGGGAAGGTGACTCCGGCGAGGGCGGCACAGGGGGCTAGCAGCGTGGCTCGAGGTAGGGGCGGTGGCCTGTCTCCTGGAGGTGCTCTGAGGCTTAAAGGCGCGGCAAGGCGGGCTCTGTGCTGGTCGGGAGCGTCACGCGCTCTGGGTGGCAGAGGCGGCGGGTTCGACAGCGAGCGGTGGCTGGGGTGCATTGGGCGGCCAGCGGGGGTGTTCCCTAGGTCATGGCGGAGCGGTAGGCGCGGGCTATGGTGGAGGGGTGGTCTGTGCCAGCCGGGACAGTGCACGCTCTGCGGGCAGCGTCGTCATGGTCGACCAGCTCCGGGCGCGGCGGTTCCTGGCCGTTCTGGTCTTTGCCTCTGGGCTGGGGCTGGTTGGACGGTGGAGGTGGACCACTGGCTAGCTTGTAGACATAGCGAGAGAGGGGGAAGCGGTCTGCTGCTGCGAGTGCATGGTCGGCCGGCGAGGGGTGGCTCGGCATGGCCTTGTAGTGCAGCTAGGAGGTAGAGGAGGTGTTGGTCTAGTTAGGCTGAGGGATACAAGAGTGATCAAAGCACTTCAAATTGCTAGACAAGATCAACCCCAAAACAGTAATAGTTAGGCCACTTTGATCTTGACCACAAGGTGTTTGACAGAATTGCCAAAAGAGAAAAACTTTTGAATTTTGAGTTCAAAATTTTTGGGTGTTCTCCAGTAGTGCTAGGTAGTCTCTGGTTGCAAGGGTTTTGAAAGTGGAGCTGAAAAGCATGGTTTTTGAAATAGGGGTGATCTATGCATATGCATTGAATTCAATTTTCACATGCCATTTAAAATAATCAAAAGAATGTTTTTAGCAGATCAAATGGTGGGCCTTGGTACCTCATTATGTGTACTAGCAAGGGGTGCAAAGATCATGAATTGTTTCTGTTAAGAAATGAGTGCTAGGAACACTCAAAGTAGTGTAGTGGATTAAAATGGCCAAAATGACCATTCCTCCTTTTTAATTCTTTTTTATTTGATTTTCTTTGAAAAAAGTTTGGGAATGATGTAGATGATGTTTAAATCACCTAAGAAACATTTTACAACCAAGGAAACACAGAACCATGGCAATTCAAATCAATTCCTAATTTAAATGCACATACACATGAATGCTTTTATTTTGAATTTGGAAAAGTTTTTGTTAACCCTCAATTTGATGATTTAGATCTTGATAAGCTTTGGATTAAAGTTTTGGGATGTTAAAAAAGATTCTTGAATACCAGAAAGTATCCTACCTTCAAGTCATGTGCTTTGTCAAAATCTAGACATCCTTCGTCAAGGATAACCTTTCCATCTTGCTTCCTCAGGTTGACATCCTAGCTGCAGGATTTGCAGATCTTCATCTTGATGGCCTCTGGATATTCACCGCCAAACATTGGCAAAAAGGTGCTAGATATGCTCCGCACGTCTAACCCGCCTGGTATTAACAACATCTTGCAAAACTCATCATAGGTGTTCTCCACGTGGGTGTTCCTGGATCGCCCCTCCATTCGGGCTGCACAGGGCTCTCCTATCTTCTTCGATGATGTGTCTCTCCAAGCTTGAGCTTCTTGCCCGAACACTACCAAAAATGCTCGTGGAAAGATAATGTCTTTACCAGCTGTCAATAATTGTGAAATAAATTATTAGTTGGCCGAAAAATGAGCAACAATATTTTCATTATATTGTTCATAATTAGTATGGTTGGATTCGTATTAAAAATACTTTTCAACGATGTTAGCTTTGTACCAACATTATTTATATATTTATAGTAATTTTGGTCGAAGAAAAAACATGCAAAACGAGGACGCCTTATTCCGTGGGATGGAGAGAGTAGAGTACAATATAAGATGAACTAAGAAAGTAAAGTGGAGCGATTTTCTTATCGAGTACTCAAAGTATTAACTCTAACTATCATTAATGTTGGTTATATTAGTACTGCCAAGGTCTAGGCATCACGTTAGTGCAGTCCATTATCGACAAGTATAGATACCGAACACCCACGAACAACAGAACAAACGAACATGATGAGCTCTATCTGTTGTCGATGCTAGAGATGCATACATACTTGAAATTTTGGCAAAAATGAGAGAAGAGCAGTAGCTGCCCTAACTTGCCCAGGTTAAAGGGACCTCCACCCCTGAGACCAACCAACCAAAAAATGCCAAGTGGCCTCCCAAACCATCATCAGCCGTGGATCGATCAATACAAAATTTGAACTTATTATTACAATTCACCATAGATCTAGCCCCAAAACTTCCTTGCATGTGTAAAATTGTAGTATAGAAACGTGTTAAATGCCCTACTAGATGAGAACTAATAGTACTCAACACCAAACCAATGTTAACCAACCGCGAATAAAAGCTTGACCGCATCTTATCATCAAGATCAAGGGTTTTGGTGATTATGTACATACTGCACTACCACAGCAATGTCTGAGGGATGCGATGGCTCTATAGATGAGGTTGTAGGGGCCGCCTCCCACTGTCGACCCGCCTAAGATGAGTAAGTTACGGAGGTGGTGGTCTTTAATGGAGGGAAGCGCAATGGCGATAAAAGTAGAGACAAGGAGTGTGTGTGAGAGAGATCTGGAGCTGGGGTTGGGGCTGGCGAGGGAATAAATGTAGCGAGGGCAGATGTATGCTATGGACAAAGAAAACCTTTCTTTTACCCGCAATATCCACCTATAAGCGAATCCAATAGCCGCCAATACAGTACTACTAGTTGTCATGCCTAAATTAATAACCTACTTTAGAAAATTGGGCACGGCAGCTTGAGTGCTTGAATAGGGAAACATCAAACACATAATATGAAAGTATATTACATGGTGCCTACAAGAAATAGTGGATATGATGTTGCAAGTGCTGATACTACAATACAGTATGAGAGTAGCACGTACGTAGCATTGTAAATGACATGGTGACTACTACTAGCTATAAAAATGATATTGCGAGTGCTGATAAAATGCTTTTCTGCATCTTGGTCAAACTTCAGATAGTTCGAAGTTGGTTTGGAACGAACCACATTGACACCTCAAACATTTTATCCCTGTGTTAATCTCCCGTGTAGTTAACTGATGAACTTATGGCAGCCCCCCCATTGACGTGCATGCGGATCCAATCTAGAATTGGCTATGGGCGATGTTGGGAGCGTACGTGTAGCAAACACACAGTCTTCCTTGAACACTAGAAAATCTTCATCAGCATTGGTAGTAGCAAGTTTAAGGTTTCAAGGGGGTCGAGGATTAATGGCTTGTTGATTCCCACAAACACTGATCTCCCATCAAGATTGTTCCTTCTAATCCAGTCTGGTGCTACAGGGTCATTCTGATCAAGAGCCCTATTGAAAACGTGGCATCACAGCGAGGGATAAGAGACCAGCTCTCTACCCATGTATGACAATGGATCATCATGGCTGCTGGTTCGTGCACCCCTGGTGTGAATCCACAGGACACCCTAGTCAACCTTTGCCAAGTACCAGCTGCGTGATGCGATATCTTCAACTTCGGCATCATCACCAGCTTGGACGTTTATCGGCTCTTCAATTACTGGAGCCTGTATGACACGCGTACCTGCAAGTATACCTATGTGAATTTTAGTTAGCAAAAGTATCACTAATAATGGAGTTGTAAGTAGTTTATAAATTTTACTTTTAAATAACCACATTCACTCCACTTGGTTGGCTCCTAGACCAGAACATCTTCTTTTGGTTCTATCACCGCGTATATGCAATCCATACAACCATTGGTTAGACTTATGTCAATGGCATCGACATAATTTTCTGGTGCAAGATAGTTGTTCTGAAGGATAGTCCAGTCCCTATCATAAGAAAAATCTATGGTAGCAACGAATTTGTCAAACACCGCCATCGCCCCGTAGTGCCATTGGTTGTCAAATCTTTACGGCTTACTTGTTATCTGTATCTTCGGAAGCTCCATACTCACATGCTTGTAGATGTAACTTCATGGGGGTCTGCGGAAAAACTGTTGACCCAATGGATAAATGCCAACACGCTGCACAGGTGGCCGCTCGATACGTGTCATAGTGTAGGCATTTTAGAGGTACCAGCGCCCCGGGTGCTTTACCATCATAATCCAGTCTCCTCTATCACCAACCTAGCGACCCTTGTTTTCAAATGCTTCACCATCACAAGTTCCTGGTATGTCATCATCAACTGGTACAAATGTTTCTACTATTGGATTGTATAGTGGCTTCAGTAACACGTCAATACCATGTAATAGATTTTTTTCATATCTAGGGGCATCCAAGGTGTTCCACAAAGGGGAAAGTGGCTAGCTAGCTTTGCGCAAAAACTACTATTTGAAATATGCAGAAACGTGATGAATAAATCATTCATGCAAACAAACACACTGAGGAAGAAGTTCTTGTTTGGATTAAAGAAAAAGTGTAGGAATAGGAAATTTTCCTATTGTGGTGGCACTATTCAATCGTTTGGTTCAAAGGACCGAGGTCCCAAGAGACACGATAACATCATAAATATACTCTCGCGTGAGGTTTGACTTGGATTTGACCATGTTTATAAGGAATCCTACATTTTTTGTATTCATGTAAACCAAATAGCCAGCTTTTTACAGAATTCTTGTGTTTGTCAAACACATGAAACTTAAAATATCAGGACAACCTTGACTGGCAAATACACCTTATGTTACGCGTATCGACAATCCTGGTCATTCTTGTATTTTCAGCTTGGAGGAGAGAGGGGGGACAATGAAGCAAAATTCTTGGGCCTCTTTCGATCGCAGGATTGAGAATACAGGAATGTCACAGGTTTGCCAATGAAAACATGCGATTGTAAAACATAGGAAAACTATCTACATGAATGGCATGTCTTGATCCTACGCACATGATGAGAGTTGAGGATCAAGTAGATGTTACAATTACTACGGAATTTAGGCATAGGAAACAATCTAAGGATTCGAATCCTACAAAAATCATGCACAACTGCTTTTTCCCTTCTCGGAATGATTGAATGGCCATGTCTGTGGGTTAGAGTGAAGTAGGGTGGGAGAACCGAATGGGAGACCAGGATCTTCTACAACCTTTACACATACCAACCATGTCGCGAGCCAGGCAAGTGGTGCTCAGAAGATCAGCACGACTAGTGATGTTTCTCAGCGGTCCATAGTGGAGGTTGCCATATCCCATTGCTTGTTTGTAGCACTCAGATATCTTATGCTTCATTGTTCCAGATGGACGAACGCTACCGAATGTCATTCCAGGGAAGAGAACTGCAGAAGATTAGTGGGGATGGTTGGCGATTTCTACCTTTCAGCAAGGATGGAGAAGGGCTACAATCATACACAAGCAGCCGGAGCGGCATAGGAAGATGATGAGGGGCGGGAGGTTTCTCACCCCAAAAAAAAAGATGGTGGTGGGCGATTCTCCCGCGGTTGTCAGATCGACTCCTCCGTCCCGGTGAATGGTAAGGCATGCCTAACGCAGAATGTTAACATAGCCGCTTATGTAAAAAGGAATAATAATAAAAAATTAGATCTATTTCCTAAACGCTCTAGCCCGCAATGCTAGCCCCAAGTTTGAGGGGCTACTGTTTTTTTCTATCGGTAGCTAGGGCATAAACGCAACGCAAATCACACCGTGCTAGAAAAAAAGTTCGAAGTGCCCGATGCAACCTTTTTGCAGTGACACTTAAGCTAATCCTGGGATCAGGTGGGAATTATCAAATCTCATGTTTATCACTTTTATTGCCAGAAGAACACATGAAAGGATGTCTTACATAAATATTTTACTTTTCTAATTTTATCTTTTTTGTTTGCATTTATACTTTTTATTCTTTATTTAAATGTTATCAAAATTGTGTCAACTTTGTCGGGATGCAGTTGCACAACAAGAACTTGAATTTTTCAAAACTTTCGGTGGTTTTCGATGTAGTGAATTGCAGCATCACCATTGTCTAAGAATTGCAATGTTACTTGCCTAGTCTATATAATTCTACTTCCTATATATAAATATTGCATCATCATTATATCATGCTCATGTCATCATGCCACCTTGCATTTGAGCATCATATAAAATACTTTTAATTTGGTTCTTATCTCATATGCATTTGTATTTTTATCAATTGTATTTGCCTCTTGATACACTGTAGTTGGTTAGTGATATATTTTGTAATACCCAAGTTGAGTTGGGGCATGTCACTTTAAACTTCACCACATTTCTTTGTCACCACCTTATAATTCCACCGTCCAAACTATATAGGAGCACTTGCATTTCTTTTGGTACATGTCTAGATCATATGTAATAAGATGGGTTCCACTTCTATTTTCCACATGCTCCCATAGTGGTTTCCTTATTGGTTCCACTTCTACCAGCCAAATAATAAAAAATAGAAAAATGGTACTCCCCGGTGGGAGATTTGGCCTCAAAGTTTTTGAAACGGTGGGGTGGGAAATGTTTCAAAGTCGGTGTTTGATTTTGCCACTCGACAGAGATTTTGAATTTGGCTACCAGCCAAATAATAATTAATAGAAAAGTTGTCCTCCCTGGTGGGAGATTTGGCCTTGAAGTTTTCAAACGGTGGGGTAGGAAATGCTTCAAAGTCGCTATTTGATTTTGCCGCTCGACAGAGATTTTGAATTTGTCTACCAGCCAAATAATAATAATAGAAAAATGGTACTTCCAGGTGGGAGATTTGGCCTCAAAGTTTTTGAAATGGTGGGGCAGGAAATGCTTCAAAGTCGGCTTTTAATTTTGCTGCTCGACATATATTTTGAATTTGACTACCAGCCAAATAATAATTAATAGAAAAGTGGTACTCCCTGGTGGGAGATTTGACCTCAAAGTTTTTGAAACGGTGAGGCAGGAAATGCTTCAAAGTTGATGTTTGATTTTGCCATTTGACAGAGATTTTGAATTTGGCTACCAGCCAAATAATAATTAATAGAAAAGTGGGGTACTCCCCGGTGGGAGATTTGGCCTCCAAGTTTTTGAAATGGTGGGGCAGGAAATGCTTCAAAGTCGGTGTTTGATTTTGCCGCTCAACAAAGATTTTGAATTTGGCTACTGGCCAAATAATAATAATAGAAAAATGGTACTCCCCGATGGGAGATTTGGCCTCAAAGTTTTTGAAACGGTTGGGCGGGAAATGCTTCAAAGTCGGTTTTTGATTTTGCCGCTCGATAAAGATTTTGAATTTGACTACCGGCCAAATAATAATTAATAGAAAAGAGGTACACCCCGATGGGAGATTTGGCTTCAAAGATTTTGAAACGGTGGGGTGAGAAATGCTTCAAAGTCGGTGTTTGATTTTGCCGCTCGACAGAGATTTTGAATTTGGCTACTGGCCAAATAATAATAATAGAAAAATGATACTCCCCGGTGGGAGATTTGGCCTCAAAGTTTTTGGAACGGTGGGGCAGGAAATGCTTCAAAGTCGGTGTTTGATTTTGCCACTCGATAGAGATTTTGAATTTGGCTACCGGCCAAATAATAATTAATAGAAAAGTGGGGTACTTCCCGGTGGGAGATGTGGCCTCAAAGTTTTTGAAACGGTGGGCAAGGAAATGCTTCAAAGTCGGTGTTTGATTTTGCCGCTCAATAGAGATTTTGAATTTGGCTACTGGGCAAATAATAATAATAGAAAAATAGTACTCTCCGATGGGAGATTTGGCCTCAAATTTTTGAAACGGTTGGGCGGGAAATGCTTCAAAGTCGGTTTTTGATTTGGCCGCTCGACAGAGATTTTAAATTTGACTACCAGCCAAATAATAATTAATAGAAACGTGGTACTCCCCAGTGGGAGATTTTGCCTTAAAGATTTTGAAACGGTGGGGTGGAAAATGCTTCAAAGTCGGTGTTTGATTTTTCCGCTCGACAGAGATTTTAAATTTAACTACCGGCCAAATAATAATAATAGAAAAATGACACTCCCCGGGTGGGAGATTTGGAGTCAAAGTTTTTGAAATGGTGGGGCGAGAAATGTTTTAAATTCGGTGTTTGATTTTGCCAATCGACGGAGATTTTGAATTATAATCTATTATATATTAAAAGTATATTATGGGCTCACCAGAAATTAAAAAATTAGCTAGAAAATCTCACAAAAATAAGAAGCATCAGACCATTAATTAAGTTACCTAGGCAATCACAATCGTACGATCTCTGTAATCATTAGAATTGCAAATAAAGACCCAGCAATGCCCTCGATTAAGGTTTCACTGTACCCCTTCAAACATCACCGCCATTGGGTTCACAGGAAAGAAAATCGAGGATACAAGCTTCTGCCCGTCCGGATGCCGCCGTCGCTGCAGTTGATTTCACCTTGGTGTCGTCGGCCGGACGCACGCCGTTGTCACAGCAGTTAATTTCACCTCAGTGCCCTCGGCCGGACGGCCCGACTATGATCAGTCTACCACATGCATATGCAGATCGGTGGCCTCAGGTTTCAGATCGTATCATGGATGCGTCCCTATACCAAGGAGCTAGGTAGAAGATTGGCGTTGGGTTCACATAAAAGAAAACTTAGGATACGGACTCTCTTGCTTGTCCTCAAGCCATGCATGTCCTCACCGGCGCAGTCTTCTGCGCTGTTGAGTTTGCATCGATGCTTTCTGCCGACCGGCCACCCGACAATGACGAATCTACCAAGTCCATGTTCATCGGGCAGAGTCAGGTTTAAACTTGTATCTCATGTATTCCTATATCAGGGGGCTAAGTACTAGATAGGTCGAAGACTCGCCTTGCAAGCAGTAGCTATAATAAGATCGCCGACGATGCCCTTGGTCGGCCGGCCGGCTGACTGAGATGGGTCTACCTGGTACATGCAGATGAGCGCCCTAAGGTTTCAAATTTGTATCATGCATGCATCCCTAAAGAAAGGATCCAGATACAAGATTAGTTGAAGACTGATCATAACTCTGTTTAGTTGAGGAACACGACTGTCCATCCATACGTGCACCTCATCAGTCCATGGAAAAAGAAAAACAAAAGAGCTCTCCTTAGATCTGCAAAAAATTGTTATTCCGCTTCTGTTGGGTATGTTAGATAATCACGTGTCCTACACGTATTGAAATTGCAGTCCGAATAGGTGTAGTATCCAGATAGTATACGTATATGTGTTAGACTAGGTTTTGGAGTAGTACACCGACTCCTAGTTGATTAGGTCCTAATAGTGCATATATATATGCACACACCTGGCCTTGTAATCTTGTACCGGACAACACTGTGAGTTGAGCAATACAAAAGAAAGCAAGGCTCGACAAGAGCCTTTGGCAATCAAAGTTGTTTTGCGTGTGCGTGCGTGAGTGTACTAGTTAGATCAAAAGAATCGATCGGCTAGCAGCACGTGCATCTCAGCGAAAGTTATCGGATACGTGCGTGTCGTCTCGTCGGAATTTCCTCGTCGGTGTCGTCGGAAAGTACTCGGCGACAGGGGCTGTGCTAACAATTGGTATCAGAGCCAAGGTTGTCGTTCGTGATCTGCTGAAAGTACTAGGAGGTCATGGCGATGGTGAAGTTTGGCGAGAGCTCGGCACCAGCGTTTGATACAGTGGGCGTGGAGTTGTATCCGCGTCTGGATCGCAAGCACTACGGCCTATGGGCGTTTGTGATGCAGTGCGCCATGGAAGGTCAGCAGATTTGAGAAGCCATCGATCCCGGTGGCGATGCGTACGTCAAGGGAGGTGCGAAGTACCGAGAGGGTAGCCAAGCATTGATGGCGCTCTACTCGGTTATGCCGACAGACATGCTACAACACCTCGTCGGAAAGAAATCGGCGAAGGATGTGTGGGGAGCGATCAAGGTAGTATGCGCAGGTGTCGACGACACTAGTGTTCACGTGGGACAGCAGGAGACTGTCTTGAATGACGAGATGACATTGGTAGAACCGGAAGTGACCCCGGTTGGTTCGTCAAGTGTGGCGACACCAAGTACGGCGACCAAGGTGTCAAAAAAAGTCGGCGTGAACATGTCAAGTTCTGAGAAGGAGTTAACCTCAAGCTCGGAAGCGCAACCGGAGAGTACTCGGACTACCAACATCGCCGGACACGACGTCCAGGATCGAGAAGACGTGGCGTTGCATGATGAAGGCAATGGCACGGAAGGATGGCCACCAGAAACAGTAGGCAGACCAGGCGCATGTATTATGCTCAGCATCCCAGGAGGAGGAGCTTCACGTGTGGAGCCCGGGCCAAGGGAAGGTCTAGGGGCTGGTGGCCCAGAAACGCCAGAAAGAGGCGGTCCCAAAGAAAGTGATCCGCCGAGAGGGGCTTCATGCGGAGACCCAGAAAATAGATCAGAAAATGGTCTAGGGGCTGGCGACCCAGAAACGCCAGAAGGAGACGGGCTAAAAGAAGAAGGCCTGCCGGAAGGATCTCTGTCAGGAGGTTCAGGGGCGTCCATCCCAGAAGTTGGAGCAGAAAAAACAAAGAGACCAAACAGCGTGGGCGCTATAGCGCCACATAAAATTGACGGACCAAAAGAAGTAGGTCTAGTCAGGCCAGGGCTAGCCTGCCCAGAAAACAGGCAAGAAGCTAGTTCAGGAGAAGGCTCTTTGATCGGAAGCAGCCCATCAGTAGGAGGAGCTGCACGTGGAATTTCAGCAGCAGGAGGAACTGCATGTGGAAATCCAGGAGCATGTAGGTGGCCATGCAGGCCAGCGGGTCTAGATCCTGATCAGGAGGAATTTGCAGGTCCTGGACCGGACACTCGTAGCGACACGGACGGGATTTTCTCGTCACCAGAAGCTGATCAATTAGGAGGTTCGGCTGATGCGAGCGCAGGTTCAGCTGATCAGAAGGAAAATGTCATGGTGACTTCGGTGTCTCATCCGATAGTACCAGAAAGGAGACACGTGTTGGATTTATACCAACATGAGGTCCTTCGCACAAATAAACGTGGAGGAGGACAGTGTCGAGGATTGTATTTACTCGGCAAGGAGCCAGGAGGTTCGGTAACTGAAGGAACAAGCGCTATGTCGGGCGCGGAAGAGTATGTCGTGTCTCCTCCAAGAGTACAGGAGCCGAGACGACTACAATCGACACGAGCACGCATGCGAGCCGTGTTGGACTACTACCCGAAGGAGATACTTCGGATGGTAAAAAACTCAGTGACGATAAACTACAAAAGGCAATGGTTGTTCATCAAGGAACCGATGAAGACTGAAGATGCGGACATCAAGGACGCGGACAAGGATTGTCGGCATGAAGCCATGGAGAAGTCGACAAAAGCAAAGTCGGTGACATGGGTACTGAGTAAGGGTGCGGCGAAAGCAATGCCGTGGATAACACCCGCGAGGAGTAGCTGGCGTATTTGGGACCCAGGTCGATATGAAGAAGCACATCGTGATTAGGGGGTGATTGTTAGATAATCACGTGTCCTACACGTATTGAAATTGCAGTCCGAATAGGTGTAGTGTCCAGGTAGTATACGTATATGTGTTAGACTAGGTTTTGGAGTAGTACACCGACTCCTAGTTGATTAGGTCCTAATAGTGCATATATATATGCACGCACCTGGCCTTGTAATCTTGTACCGGACAACACCGTGAGTTGAGTAATACAAAAGAAAGCAAGGCTCGACAAGAGCCTTTGGCAATCAAAGTTGTTTTGCGTGTGCGTGTGTGAGTGTACTAGTTAGATCAAAAGAATCGATCGGCTAGCAGCACGTGCATCTCAGCGGAAGTTATCGGATACGTGCGTGTCGTCTCGTCGGAATTTCCTCGTCGATGTCGTCGGAAAGTACTCGACGACAGGGGCTGTGCTGACAGGGTAGAGCCATGCGACGGACATTCTCGCCATCGCCGTCCATCGCTATGCAAGACCATGACGCAGATCCTGAAGCACGTCCCAGCTCTCGAGAGATCTCCTCGGCAAGAAGGGACAGAGCTCAACGTCCGTAGCAAAAATGTATATCCATGGCTCTATTTCTCATTTGACCTAAGAGAGAATACATACATGCTACACATCGATAATTTAGACAAGCGGAATAGCAATGATGGGGTTTGGGTTACTCGATCTGTTATATATGCATGACCTGTGTTTATGTTGTTAATTTGTAGGTTGAAAAATTCTAAATATTATATGTTCTATTATACAAAAATAGATTGAGCAATAAAAATATATAATGTCACATGCATGTACCTGGCTACCAGGTGTGAGCATGAGGCAAGTATAGATACTAAAGGCTAGAGAAATTAGCCTGAATTATGGGCATTACCCTAGATTTGGTTGTTGTTCTAAGATAGTAGAGATGAGGTAGGATCAAGCTATCGCTCTAAGAAATTCAGTGGTCTACACAAACCACCAAATCCCTCCTCTTGTAGTGTACAACGTGGCATGGAGTACATGAAGCACACACTTAATCATTTTGGTTTTCTCTGAATTTTGTCAGAACAAAACCACTTTGTAAATTCATTTTTCTTTCATGTTCTCTCATTAATTTCTATGCATGTATTTACTTTGCTAGCATATGACTTCTTACACAAGAAAACCATTTCATAATCAGTTTTAACAAACTGTAATTGATGGCCTTCCATAACTAGCAGGTAGAGTCTTGACTGTTGAAAGTGCAGACCATAATTATGTGAAGGCAAGCGTGTACCCTCACCCCGGTTTAATATGCAGCACACACTTAGGATGCATCTATGCTTTACACAGTTTTCATATCTCATCAAGTATTTTTCTTAAATATAGCACACGAGCACAGAAGATAATTTGGATGCAATAAAAGAATTATCAAGGAATTTCATGCAACTTAGTTTTGTGGCCTCTATTTTTTGTTCCTTCTCCACATGTGATGCCTCTATATACTAATGAATTATGGATTATTAAAGATAATTTGATAAATACATGGAAAGATTATTTATCACAATGGATAATTTCATTCAACCTCACTGACCAAAGGTCCATTAGGAATACCCTTTGTCCGTCATTTTAAATGATGTATCCAGCTAGCACGAATCGCCCAAATGCACTTGTCTATTTTGAGAAAGAAAGTAGTTCTAATTGATATTCACATAACAAGTACTTTTAAGCTAGGTTCACTCACCTGATTTATCTAATTATGAAGAACACAATCCACATTCAATCTTTTGGTGTCTCCCCCGGAAATATAATAGGTTATCGACGTAACCCAATTAAGTCTCCACGTGATGGCTTGCATTTCTATGACTTCCACACTGCATGGTATTGAAACATTCAGATTATGCTTGGTCCAATAATTTTCAGATTGACTGATGAACTGATGTCAATCATAGTATATACCAGTTCATTAGCATCTCAAGAAAAGACCAAATTCGCCAAGGTAATATTCTGAAATGACTATCTCCAGTTACATTTTTTAACATGAGCTTTAAAGATTGAATGGAATAAGTGGGACGGGAGCTTATTAGAATTTTTTGGCAACCTACTCTCTACAACATCCCAAATTAACAAGTTTAAAAAATTAAAGTAAAATATAAAAATGTAGCCATGTTTCTTCATCCCACAACCACAAGTGGAAGGAGACTTCATCGGCACCAGCAGACAACAAATTAGAGGGTAGAGACCGCCCTAAAACCTTAGGAAGCTAAACTACAAAAGTTGGTTAGATGGAGACAACTCAGTTGATATAATAGTACAGTGCGTATTCCATTTATATGCTTTGTTTTTAGTTCTACCACATACACTTTTCAATTGAGAACGTGGGATATATCGCATTGTGTTTTAACCTAGCTAAGACTTTTGAAAAGTGTGCTAATACGTAGTGCTGCATTGTTCGGCATATAACCAGTGATCAAAAATTACATTCTACTAAGGATAAACATTAGTGACCATTTGTGTGCTACACCAAAACTTTCTTATATGTCTATTTTCTTTTAG
Organism: Avena sativa; assembly: GCA_916181665.1. Lineage (NCBI taxonomy): Eukaryota > Viridiplantae > Streptophyta > Magnoliopsida > Poales > Poaceae > Avena > Avena sativa. The sequence goes on along the minus strand of OV702286.1, from coordinate 431,371,846 downwards.
TCATGAATAATAAAATATATAAATGGATCAAATGATAGGTATAGAGTATGTCATAAGTTGGTTCAGACTATTGCATTCTTTTTGGTTTTATCTATATATATAGTATACATGTAATGTTTTTTCTCACATCACAATTTTTTTAGCAAATTATTGAGCTCATGCACATGATTTCTAAACTAATATAAATTAATTATATTTTATTACATCATGACTGAAATTTATTTAGATGACAAACAATATTTCCAAGAAAAAACAAATAAAGATGGTTCACATTAACATTACTATTGAATCAATGTTTACAATTAATAAAAGCTCTAAAGCCTAATAATATAACAAAAACCAAGAATTTCATTCATGTAAAAGGCGAACCAGTTTTAATAGGACTTTATCCAGACTTTACGTGATCAATTTCTAATCCAATACTTTACCATATTCTCTTCTATGTTTTGAAACTTTTCATAGGAATAATATTTTCATTAGGATAAAAAATATAATAATGATGATGATATTAGTGTGGTGAGAAATCTTAGTTAATGTACTTCAAAGTTAAAAAATAATGCATAAAATAACATATGATTAAGCATTGCCTGCACATGTGCGCGGGCCACTGTGCTAGTTAATAGAAAAGTGGTACTCCCCGGTGGGAGATTTGGCCTCAAAGTTTTTGAAATGCTGGGGCGGGAAATGCTTCAAAGTCGGTGTTTGATTTTGCCGCTCGACAGAGATTTTAAATTTGGCTACCGGCCAAATAATAATAATAGAAAAATGGTACTTCCCGGTGGGAGATTTGGCCTCAATGTTTTTAAAATGATGGCGCGAGAAATGCTTCAAATTCAGTTTTTGATTTTGCCGCTCGACAAAGATTTTGAATTTGACTACCGGCCAAATAATAATTAATAGAAAAGTAGTACTCCCTATTGGGAGATTTGGCATCAAAGTTTTTGAAACGGTGGGGCGGGAAATGCTTCAAAGTCAGTGTTTGATTTTGCCGCTTGATAGAGATTTTGAATTTGGCTACCACCCAAATAATAATAATAGAAAAATGGTACTCCCGGTGAGAGATTTGTCCTCAAAGTTTTTGAACGGTGAGGTAGGAAATGCTTGAAAGTCGGTTTTTGATTTTATAAATCGACAGAGATTTTGAATTTGACTACCAGCCCAATAAAAATTAATAGAAAACTGGTACTCCCTGATGGGAGATTTTACCTTAAAGTTTTTGAAACGGTGGGGCGGGAAATGCTTCAAAGTCGGTGTTTGATTTTGCCACTCGACATAGAATTTGAATTTGGCTACCAGCCAAATAATAATTTATAGAAAAGTGGGCTACTCCCCGGTGGGAGATTTGGCCTCAAAGTTTTTGAAACGGTGGGGCAAGAAATGCTTCAAAGTTGGTGTTTGATTTTGCCGCTCGACAGAGATTTTGAATTTGGCTACCGACCAAATAGTAATAATAGAAAAATGGTACTCCCCGGTGGGAGTTTTGGCCTCAAAGTTTTTGAAACGGTGGGGCGGGAAATGCTTCAAAGTCAGTGTTTGATTTTTCCACTCGATAGAGATTTTGAATTTTGCTACCGGCCAAATAATAATTTATAAAAAAGTGGGCTACTCCCCGGTGGGAGATTTGGCCTCAAAGTTTTTGAAACGGTGGGGCAAGAAATGCTTCAAAGTCGGTGTTTGATTTTGCTGCTCGACAGAGATTTTGAATTCGGCTACCGGCCAAATAATAATAATAGAAAAATGGTACTCTCCAGTGGGAGTTTTGGCCTCAAAGTTTTTGAAACGGTCGGGCGGGAAATTCTTCAAAGTCGGTGTTTGATTTTGCCACTCAACTGAGATTTTGAATTTGGCTACATGCCAAATTTTAATTAATAGAAAAGTGGTACTCCCCGGTGGGAGATTTGGCCTCAATGTTTTTGAAACGGTCAGTCGGGAAATGCTTCAAAGTCGGTGTCTGATTTTGCCACTCGACAGAGATTTTGAATTTGGCTACCAGCCAAATAATAATTAATAGAAAAGTGGTCCTCCCCGGTGGGAGATTTAGCCTCAATGTTTTTGAAACGGTTGGGCGGGAAATGTTTTAAAGTCGGTGTTTGATTTTGCCGCTCGACCGAGATTTTGAATTTGGCTACCGGCCAAATAATAATAATAGAAAAATATTACTCCCCGGTGGGATATTTGGCCACAATTTTTTTGAAATGGTGGGGCAGGAAATGCTTCAAAGTCGGTGTTTGATTTTTTCGCTCGACAGAGATTTTGAATTTGGCTACCGGCCAAATAATAATTAGTAGAAAAGTGGTACTCCCTGGTGGGAGATTTGGCCTCAAAGTTTTTGAAACGGTGGGACGGGAAATGCTTCAAAGTCGGTGTTTGATTTTGCATCTTGATAGAGATTTTGAATTTGGCTACTGGTCAAATAATAATAATAGAAAAAGGTACTTCCTAATGGGAGATTTGGCCTCAAAGTTTTTGAAACGGTGGGGCGGGAAATGCTTCAAAGTCAGTTTTTTGATTTTGCCGCTCGACAAAGATTTTGAATTTGACTGCCGGCCAAATAATAATTAATAGGTACTCCCTGGTGGAAGACTTGGCCTCAAAGTTTTGAAACAGTGGGGCGGGAAATTCTTCAAAGTCGGTGTTTGATTTTGTCGCTCGAGAGAGATTTTGAATTTGCTACTCGCCAAATAATAATAATAGAAAAATGGTACTCCCCGGTGGGAGATTTCGCCTCAAAGTTTTTGAAACGGTGGGGCGGGAAATGCTTCAAAGTCGGTGTTTGATTTTGCCACTCGACAAAGATTTTGAATTTGGCTACCAGCCTAATAATAATTAATACAAAAGTGGTCCTCCCCGGTGAGAGATTTGGCCTCAAAGTTGTTGAAACGGTTGGGCGGGAAATGGTTCTATGTTGGTGTTTGATTTTGCCGCTCGATAGAGATTTTGAATTTGGCTACCGGCCAAATAATAATAATGCCAAAATGTTACTCCCCGGTGGGATATTTGGCCACAAAGTTTTTGAAACGGTGGGGCAGAAAATGCTTGAAAGTCGGTGTTTGATTTTGTCGCTCGACAAAGATTTTAAATTTGGCTACCGACCAAATAATAATAATAGAAAAATGGTACTCCCCGGTGGGAGTTTTGGCCTCAAAGTTTTTGAAACGGTGGGACGGGAAATGCTTCAAAGTCGGTGTTTGATTTTGCCACTTGACAGAGATTTTGAATTTTTCTACCGGCCAAATAATAATTAATAGAAAAGTGGTACTCCCCGGTGGGAGATTTAGCCTCAAAGTTTTTGAAACAGTTGGGCGGGAAATGCTTCAAAGTTGGTGTTTGATTTTGCCGCTCAACAGAGATTTTGAATTTAGCTACTGGACAAATAATAATAATAGAAAATGGTACTCCCTGATGGGAGATTTGGCCTCGAAGGTTTTGAAACGGTGGGGCGGGAAATGCTTCAAAGTCGGTTTTTGATTTTGCCGTTCGATAGAGATTTTGAATTTGACTACCGGCCAAATAATAATTAATAGAAAAGTGGTACTCCCCGTTGGGAGATTTGGCATCAAAGTTTTTGAAACGGTGGGACAGGAAATGCTTCAAAGTCCGTGTTTGATTTTGCCGCTCGACAGAGATTTTGAATTTGGCTACCGACCAAATAATAATAATAGAAAAATGGTACTCCCCGGTGGGAGATTTGGCCTCAAAGTTTTGAAATGGTGGGGTGAGAAATGCTTTAAAGTTGTTGTTTGATTTTGCCACTTGACAGAGATTTTGAATGTGTCTACCGGCCAAATAATAATTAATAGAAAAGTGGTTCTCCCCGGTGGGAGATTTGGCCTCAAAGTTTTTGAAACGATGGGGCAGGTGTCTACACCCGGATTTTTAATCTCAGTTGCCTGTTATGCCATACCTCGCAATCCCAGAATTACAATTTTTGCGAGACATAACAGAATTGGTACCATAGTACATTGATACGTCCATAATGTATCTATAATTTTTTATGGTTTTACGTTAATAATATGCTTTTGACACTCATTTTCGTATAAAGTTTATGATTTATTTGGACTAATCTACTAATAGTTGCATAAGTGCACAATGTTCTTGTTTTACGCTTTGATGTGTAGGAATTACCAAGAATACAAGTGGAAACCTTGTTGGAGTCAAATTAGGATTTTTCTAGAAATCTGTCTCAGAACTCTTTTTGAACATGGTCATGTTTCGGGTCGAAGAAGGCGTCAAACAGAAAACTCTTCAACTACAAAGTTGTTTAAAATTTCGCGACAAACGTTCTGGACATAAAATTTATCTGATTCCGAGTCCAGACAAGCCTTCTAGGCCCGATTTACTGCAGCCCAATATGGGTTGACGGGAATCCGAGAAGCTATATAAAGGGAGGAAACCTAATTCGCCCGGGACATCTTCACCCACGAATTTGCAGCCACGAAAGCCATGTTTTGCCTCCTCCATGGATCCCATCACCATGGGGGAGGGCTCCCAAGAAGCCATGAAGGAAGGGGGCTAAGGGGCGGTGCTCCCCATGATACCGGTGGCGGGGAAGGAGTCCCCCGCGCCGACGCTGCTGCCGCCGCCCTCTTCACCCTCTTCACCATCTTCACCGCCATCTCCATCACCTAATCCTCCTAGTATGCAGTGGTTCATCCTCCCACACACCTCTGTACCATCCTATGTAAACATGGTGTTTGATGCTATAAGTTATAATCCTATGATCTATGTCATGTTTCGTAGTTTCTTTGTTCTTAGATTGAATGGTTGAACGTCTTTGGTTCATTAGATTTGTATGTTGATATGGTACAGTCCTTTGGTATCCATTATATTTATGCGCACATGGATTAAATATCGTAGGGTTTGTAGTATGTGTAAAAGAAAGGGGAGTTCTGTCGGAGTGATAGAAACCTGAGGACGCGAACCGGAACGTTGTACGTATGGGAGTAAGAGGACCATTAAACTTAAGGCTATGGTTGGGGAAACATTAATGCATTGATTAGTACTTACGGATGTTTGCTAACAATCGAATCATATAGTACATGTAATTCCATGTAGTGAAGCGCATGTATATTTAGCCTCTCCCACACAGAAAACTGCATCGAAGACAATGAACCCAATCTATTTTCTATTTAAACTTGTACAAAGCCACCACAATAACCACCACTATTCCACACTCATGGTTCTGTTAGTTTAGTGTATTTTATTGCTGTAGCAACTAGCTTTATTTTTTTTTAATTATCATGCAAAGTTATCTTTATTACTCGTATTGTTGCTCTAGTTTTATTTCCTAGATAATACAAACGTTTAGTATGCGTAGAGTTGTATCACTGGTTGATAGAACTTGAGAGAACATTTATCCTACCTTTAGCTCCTCGTTGGGTTCAACACTCTTACTTATCGAAAAGTCTACACATGATCCCCTATACTAGTGGATTATCATACATCATCCATTACAAAGCATAATAAAGGTCTTACAAATAAAGGATCTCATGATCCAGTCTTAATACAATCGAAGCAGCAGAAAGTAAACGTAGTAGGGGCTCCATCTTCAGGGTCACAGGCAATGCTGACGATGGGAGATGATCCTAGTTGTCATAGACCTCCTGCTGTCCATCTTCCTGGTAGTCCTCCTCATAGTATGGCCACGGGAATAGCCAGGGACAAAACCATGAGTACTCTTTAAGTACTCGCAAACTATCACTAACAAATAAGGTAGTTCTAGTAGAAATCTTAAGCTCTAGGTTTATTTGCAAAAACCCAGGTTTATTTCATACTGAGTTTAGAAGTAAAGAAAACTAATTTAATGTTCTACATCACCTAAGTGGGAATCTAGTTTTCATGTCCACAATCCTGTTGTGGTCAAGTCAAAGTCATCGTTCAATTCACAAGTCATTTTTGGGAAAACATCTGACAACGAAATAGTATGGCCACTCCAACTGTCCATGACCGCGGACACAGCTATTCGAATAGTTTGACACTCTATAGAGGTGGTATACTTTCACCACAAAATTCAATACATCCTTCAGGGATAACCCTGAATCATCATACTTAGTATGCAGATAATCAATCATAACCTTTCAATTACACACCCTAGTATAGGCACCTACCCTATGATCTTGGCCTCCCAGCCATGGCCATCTGCCATCCTGGGCACTGCATAGGTGGACATTCACACGAGGTAGCCCCAGCTCAACCTCTTCTGCAAGGGAACCCATACTAAGGCATATAAACTTCCAGTTAAGCCCTACCCAATTCAGGTATTGTGGTTGTACGGTAAAATTGGAATGGTATCACATCCAAACCCAACCATCAGTTTTTATAAAGGGCCAAGGCTCATGCCTCAACATTGTCATCATCAACCATTGTGTTTCTCAACACATGTCAAAACATTTCAATAGAATGAACCATCATTCCAAGGTTTTGATAACCATTTTCACCAAGTATTCCCATCTAAAGTGATCAACTTTTATGCTTAGCACTAGCCACTAAGGTTGAGGGTATTCACTAATGAGGGGTGCTAATCAAGTGTAACTATCCATCTCTAGTTTTATGCCTTTTGATGACATCTAAGTATAACTACTTAGGCCTAGTTTTATACTCTTTATGGTATCTATCCTATTTTTCTAATACTCACAATTCACTAATTAAAGGTAAAGAACTTTGGGTAAAAGTAAAAGAATAAAGCTTGCAAGTAAAACCTGGGATTGGTATAATCAAGGTTGCATAACCAAAGCATGCCTAATGCATCCTGCATAGGTTATGAAGTTGGAAAGTGCTAACTTGCATAGTTCTAGCTTGCATATTTATGAAACTTGCAACTGTTAGCTTGCCTTGAGTAGTGCAGTGGTTGAAGTTTTCTTCTTCTTCTTCTTCGTAGTACTCCTCCTCCTCCTCCTCGTATCTCGGGTCGGTACTAGCGTCTATAAATGAATACGAGGTACACAATCACCAAAAAATACTTAACTACTTCTATTTAGAAAACTAAGGTTCACACTAGATGATCTAGCATCATCACAATCATCACATGAAATAAAGGCCTAGTCTTGTTTATCTTATTTTGGAAATGTAATTTCTACTCATTGAAAATTCTTAAGATTTAATATTCTCCAATTAAAATATGGGATCATGTTGACACATGTCATCACCACATATTCTAATACTTGGGAATGTGATTTAAAGTGGTGGTCACATTTTATAAAGTTTAAAATTACTATTTAATAAAATTAAAGTGACTAGAAATGCCTAGATAACATTCTTTTAGTACTAGTCCAAGATCACTGCATGTAAACCTAAATATTTTTACATATTCAGATATATCTTGTCAAATGTGATTTTTGAGAGTTGGAATCAACTCAAAAGCATTTATCATTGATTTTTGAAAAATGTTTGATGTGGCAAAAGCCTCTGTCTTGTTATTTTTGGTATAGGTGATCTATAATCTCAAATAGTTTGAATCCAACGGGCTTGTATAGATAATTTTAATACCTTTCTAACAAAATTGGAATCATGCAATTTGGTTCAGTGAATCTCTTTCAATTGATTTTTGAATCTACTGACAGAATCTGGTTTTAGCTAAAATGGAAAAGAACTATTTGAATCAACGGGCTCTGTGCGGGAATCTAACTGGTCTGGCCCAACTGCACTGCGTTGGCGCAGTGGGCTGCTGACGGGGGTCCCACTAGTCAGTGGCTCATCTAACCCAAAATGGTATCATTCAATCTCAGCGCTACGATTAGAACATGATCTAACGGCTAAGGTTCATATTCTACATCGAACAGCTCTGGCGAGAACTAAACCTAACGCGACGGTGGGGGTCGTGTGAGGTTCACCAGGGCTTGATGTCTACGCACTTCTATTCTTGTAGACAGTTGGTGGGCCTCCAAGTGCAGAGGTTTGTAGAACAGTAGCAAGTTTTCCCTTAAGTGGATCACCCAAGGTTTATCGAACTCAGGGAGGAAGTGGTCAAAGGTATCCCCTCTCAAGCAACCCTACAATCAAGATACAAGAAGTCTCTTGTGTCCCCAACACACCCAATACACTTGTCAGGTGTATAGGTGCACTAGTTCGGTGAAGAGATAGTGAAATACAAGTGGTATAGATAATTATAAGTGGTTACGGTGATAGAAAATAGCTTGATGGCGTGGAAAAGACTAAAGTAAAATTGAAATAAAGATGGAAGCAAGCAAACATGTAACAGATCTAATTGCAAACAGTGTATCAATGCTTAGAAACAAGGTCTAGGTATGATACTTTCACTAGTGAACAATCTCTCATATAAATATCTTCTCTTGATGACACTACTCTAAACTACTCTCCGGTTGGACACTCTAATCCATGGTAGGGCTATAACAGCACACCTCAAAGTAAGCCTTTCCCATCTAAATAACCCCACAATGTCACCTTGAGCACTAGATGGTTTCAACAAACACCACAATTTCATAAAGACATCCAACTCCAAATATAACTCATAACAAGTATTTGTAATCTCTAGCCTAAGTGCCACCATGGTATGCACGCTGTCACTTTCACACACATGGGGAGAGCAGAGATCTATTAAAGCACTTGAGTAGCAAGGTAGATCTACTTGATTACAAAGCTCATGATCACAATATGATCATGCATAGAGAGAGAGATAAACACATAGCTACCGGTAGAACCCTTAGCGTCGAGGAAGAACTACTCCCTCATCATCATGGGAATTAGCAACGGTGGTGGAGATGGTGGTGGAGATCGATGGAGATAGCTCCGGGGGCACTTCCCCGTCCTGGCAGGGTGCCGGAATAGAGAATTTCTGTCCCCCGAATCTCCCCTTCGGTGGCGGAGGCGCTATGGAACTTTTCGTGGATTTCTGATTGACGATCTAGGGTTTTGGTATTGGGAGGCTCTTATAGCCGAAGGAGGCAAGGTCGGTGGCCAGCCAGGGGGCCCACACCATGCCCTGGCGTGGCCTAGGGGTACCCATGCCTAGGGGGTGTGGCCACCCTGTGGCTCCTCTCTGACTCTCCTTCTGGCTCCGTGAGTCTTCCGAGAAAATAGGAACTTTGGCTTTTGTCCCGTCCAATTTTGATAAAATATTCATTTTCTGACTTTCTAGAACCAAAAACAGTAGAAAACAGGCAACTGGCACTATGGCTCTTGTTAGTAGGTTAGTCCAAGAAATCATATGAAAAGTACTCCAAAGTGTGGAAAAAACACAAGAAAGTAGATAAAACCAAGCATGGAACATCAAAAATTATAGATACATTTGCAATGTATCAGGGCTCCAGCTAGGGTTGGTGATGGGGGCGAATGGGGTTGTCATCGACGGTGGTTCGAGGCACGGTCACGACAGCTCCTAGGGTGGCTCCAATCGACGGCTTCCTTCTTCCTCTATAGTGGCGGACTCCGGCTAAATTCCGGCGATGTGGTGCTCGCCTTGCTCCGGGGAGAGGTGTGGGAGGTTCTGTGAGGAGTGGGGAGTGGAATGGTGTGGAGAATTGAGGCGGGGGTGGCCTCTATTTCTACACCGGTGATGGGGACATCGGCATGGTCTGGCTCCTCCAGGAACGGCGGTACAGCGAGCTATTGGCGTGGCTGAGGGTAGGGTTCGACGTGGCGCTTCAGGGCGGCCGTCACATGCTTAATGGCACGGCAAGGTGCAATAGAGATTGGTCGGGAATGATTGGTGCTCTACACGGGAGTGGTAGCGTTTGAGACGGCGCATAGTGGCTACGGTCCACGCGGCGGCAAATGGGCATGTCTGGGGGATAGCTAGGGTCACGGCCAGTGCAGGCACGCGCGGCGATGGCAAGGGGTGGCATGTGTGCGCTGGTCGGTTGCGGCGCTCTGGCGCGCTCTCGGCATGGCCGGCAGAGAATTGAGCGCGATGATCATGGGTGGTTCATGGCTTGCCTGTGGTCGAGGGTTGGACAGGGGGTGGCAGTGGACGGTAGCCTGTCTCCTGGACATCATGGAAGAGGGAGGTGCTAGCTGTGGCAGTTGGTTCTTGGTCGCCCGGTGCGGTGAGCTTCGGGCGGTGCTGCACTGGCACAACAGTAAAGGGGGGATGCGTGTCCTGCGCTGCTGGGTGTTGGGGGAGACCAGGGGAGTGAAGAGGGGACAAATGGGTGAGTGATCACTGCTCAAAACAGTATAAGTTAGGCTAGGGTTTAGCTGTGTCTGCAATGTGCTCGACCAAATGGCCGCATAAATTCAAGTTTGAAATTTTTGAATGAAATTTTGTGAGTGTTCTGAGCATTTGCTTGAGTATCCATGGTTGCTTGGAAAAGTCAAAGTGAATTGATTTGAGTGGTTTTTGCAAAATGGTGATCTTAGTACATACACTTGATTCAATTTTGAATTGTCCTTTAAATAGATTTGAAAATAGTTTTTGTGAGTTTGTAAAGTGGGCTTGGATTCACTTTTACTTGGTCTAGCAAGTGGTGAGAAGAATTGGAAATGTTTCTATTATAAATCTTGGACTAGAAACACTCAAAGTGGTCTAGTGGTTAATTTTGGTCAAAATGACCATTTGATCATATGATTCATATTTGAATTTCTTTGCTTTTGATTTGTTTGTAATTGTCCTAGATGATGTAGTATTCATCTTTAAACCATTCCATAGGATTTGTAGCAATCAAACATGGCATTTGCACTCATTCATACACTAATGCAATTCACACATACACTCATATTAATTTTAATAATAAAAGTTTTTGGTAACCATAAACTTGGGTGATTTGACTTGATAATCTTGATTAATATTTTTGGGGTATTACAAACCTTCCCTCCTTAAAAAAATCTCGTCCTGAGATTTAAGAAAAACTAGGAACTAAAGAGATTTGGAAACCTAGTCCTAATATAATCTTCTCGCTCCCAAGTAGCTTCTTCTTCAGTATGGTTGCTCCACTGGATCTTGAGAAACTTGATACTCCTAGTCCTGGTGGTTCTGAAGGCTTCTTCCAAAATACGAATGGGTACTTCATGATAGGTTAGATCCTTGTTGATATATATGGCTCGGTGATTGATGTTCTTGAACACTTCGGTCTTCTCCGGAACTTCTAGGCATTTGTGAAGTAACGAGATGGATGACATCTCCTTTGGCAGTTCTAGTTGATATGATACTTCTCCTCGGTGATTCAAAATCTTGAAAGGTCCAATATATCTGCGGGCTAACTTCCCTTTCAGACGAAAATGTTGCATTCCTTTCAAGGGTGATACTTTGAGATATACAAAATCTCTGACATTGAAGGTCAGGTCTCGACGTATTTTTTCAGCTAACTCTTTTGTCTGGATTGGGCAGTCTTGAGGTGCTCATGGACTTTGTGAACCTTCTCTTCGGCTTCTCATAGGATGTCGGGTCCGAAGATCTGACTCTCTCCTACTTGCGACCAATTCAAGGGGGTTCAACACTTTCTTCCATACAAAAATTCAAAGGGAGCCATTTGCAAACTAGCTTGATAACTATTGTTGTAGGAGAATTCTACGAAGGCAGACAATATTCCCATTTTGATCCTTACTCTATAAAACAAGCTCTCGACATATCTTCTAAGACTTGGTTGACTCTTTCAGTTTGTCCATCGGTCTGCGGGTGATAAGTTGTGCTGAAGTTCAGCTTGGTTCCTAATCCTTCTTGGACTTTCTGCCAAAACCTTGAGGTAACCTAGGTTCCTCGACCCGACACTATTGTCTTAGGGTTCCATGCAAACTGACGATTCTAGCAATGTACAACTCTGCTAGCTTTGAAATCTGGTAGGTGGTCTTGACAGGTATAAAATGGGCTACCTTGGACAGTCTATCAACTATGACCCAAATAGAATCATTTCCCCTACTAGATGTAGGCAAACCAGTGATGAAATCCATTCCGACAAAATCCCATTTCCATTCCGGAATCTGCAATGGTTGCAAAAGTTCCGCGGGTCGCTGATGTTCCGCTTTGACCCTCAGACAAATATCACACTTGGCGATGTAGCTTCTGATTTCTCTCTTCATCTTGTGCCACAAAAATTGCTCCTTCAAATCCTGATACATCTTTGTTCCTCCGGGATGGATAGAATAAACATTATCACGAGCTTCCTGCATGATGACCTATTTCAACTCGGAATCTTCTAGCACATAGATACGTCCTTTGTACCACAAAACTCCTTATTCATCTTCGGTGAATCCGGGTACCTTCCCTGTACCGATACGACGCTTTATTCTGTCGATACTTGCATTTCCTTTCTGGGCTTCCTTGATCTGACTGATCAAATGGGTTGAAGGTCAATACTGGCTAAAAATCCTTTGCTAACTAGCTCCGTTCTAAACTGCTCCAACTCTTCATGCAAAATTGGCTAGGCTTCTTTAATCATGGTGTTTAATCTACACGGCAATCTTCTAAGAGCATCCGCTACCACATTGGCTTTGCCGAGGTGATAGTGAATGTCAAGGTCATAATCCTTGATTAACTCTATACATCTCCTTTGCCTCATATTCAGCTCCTTCTAGGTGAAGATATACTTCAGACTCTTGTGATCCGAATAAATCTCACTGCGGTTACCCATAAGGTAATGACGCCATGTCTTCATAGCTAAAACTATGACTGCTAGTTAAAGGTCATGGGTAGGGTAGTTTTGCTCATGTTTCTTCAGTTGTCAGGACAAATATTATATGACTTTTCCTTCTTGCATCAACACACATCCGAGACCAACCTTGGATGCATCACAATACAGCTCAAAAGGCTTCTTGATATCCGGCATAATCAGAATTGGGGCTGAAATAAATCTCTTCTTGAGATCTTGAAAACTTTCTTCACATTTGTCCATCCATTCAAACTTCTGATCCTTCTTCAACAATTGGGTCATCGGTCTTGCGATGCTCAAAAATCCTGCAACAAACTTGCGGTAATATCCTCCTAATCCGAGAAATGCGCGACCTTGGGTTTAAGTAGTTGGGGCTTTCCATTCTTCAACATCTTTGATCTTGGCGGGATCGACAGCGACTCCTCCTTCTGATACAATATGTCCCAGGAATCCTACTTCCTTCAACCAGAACTCACATTTGCTAAACTTGGCATACAACTGATGTTATCTAAGGGTGTCAAGGATGGTTCTTAGGTGTACCTCATGGTCTTCTTCTAACTTGGAATAGATCAGAATATCATCGATAAAAACAACGACAAACTTATCCAAGAAGTTCATAAAAATCTTATTCACGAGATTCATGAAATAAGCGGGGGCATTGGTTAATCCAAAAGACATGACAGTATACTCATACAATCCATATCTGGTGGTAAAGGCGGTCTTTGGGATATCCGTTGCACGAATGTTTAGTTGATGATAACCAGTTCTAAGATCAATCTTAGAAAACACTCTGGCACTACTTAACTGGTCAAACAGATCTTCTATCTTCGGCAGTGGGTACTTGTTCTTGATGGTGACATCATTCAGCTTCCAGTAATCTGTGCACAAACGGTTACCTCCATCTTTCTTATCCACAAACAAAATAGGCGATCTCCATGGCGATGCACTTGGTTGAATCAGACCTTTCTCCAGCATAGCATCAAGTTGTTTCTTCAGCTCCACTAATTCAGATGGGTTCATACTATAAGGTCTCTGAGATATGGCTCTAGTCCCAGGAACTAGTTCAATGATGAACTTGATATCCCGATCTGGGGGCATATCGGACAATTCATCTGGGAACACGTCAGGGTATTCACAGACTACTCTGACTTGGTCTAGGGTTGGTTGGGCTAAACTCTTGTTGCATTTGAATTGACGGGGCAAAGTCTCAGATACATGCTCTACTGATACTCCTGTGCTACTGGTCATGGTTATGGATTTCTTGGCACAATCGATTAATCCTTTATGTTTTGACATCCAATCCATTCCTGGTACTACTTCCAAACCTTTGGTTCCAAGTACTATTAGATTAGCATAAAAATCTATTCCATGGATTCTGATAGGTACATCCTTGCAAATTTTTCTAGCTTTGGTGGTTGAACTAGGTATTTGAACTATCATAACATGCTTCAATTTTGTTGGTTGAATCTTACTAGTGCATGCAATTTTTTTTGTAACAAACGAGTGCGATGCTCTAGAATCAAACAACACTCCTGCAAGTACTGAGTTAATAGAAAACATACCTAGCACGACATCTGGTGTTTCCTGAGCTTATTCAGCATTCATCTGGAATAGACGACCGTTGCGGTTGAATGAGTTCCTTGGGAAAATCTCCTTCTAGGCTAAACACGGCGTTGCTGCTGAGCGGGTGCATTCACATTGGTGGCTGCTGCAAGTTTCTTGGGGCACTCGTTGGAGTAGTGACCCTTGACTCTGCATTCAAAGCAAGTAATCTAGGACTTGTCTTTTCGTGCGATAGGCATAGCATTGGTTCCGGTCCTTGGGGCAGTATTGTTGTTGTTGTCGTTGTTAGACTTGGGCGGTGCACGGTTGAAGTTACTGGAGTTGTTAGGGTTATTGTTGTGGTTTCCTCCAGACTTCAAGTTTCCTCCGCTACGATTGGGATAGTTTGGACGGGACATAGGGGATCTGTTATTTCTTGGGGCATATCCTGCAGACGGGTTGGGGCGATACTTCTGTGTATGGTGGGATCCAGGTTGGTGCATCATGCGACGCTTGCGGCTGTCATTGGCTTGGTTTATCTTTCCTTCCATCTAGATAGCAGAGTCCACGAGTTCTTCTAATCCGCAAATGTAATCCATCCAAGAATCTTTCCTTCTTCTTTGCTTCAGTGCTAATCTCATCAGGGGCATACCAATCTAAGGATAAGAATTTGTCATGGTGTTCCACCATAGTCATTCTCCCTTGCTTCAATTCCCTGAACTCATCCCTCATCCTAGTGACCAAACCTTGGGGCACATGGGTCCAGCTGAACTTGATCTTGAATGCTTCCCACGTCAACATCTGACCTTCGTTCATGGTACAAGTGTTGTGGTGGTGTCACGGCAGATGCCATGGATAGGCTAAAGGTGGGGCCAATATGCACTAGAGGAATCCATGAAGGGATAGTGTGGTGATTCCACACATAGATGCTTTGTATTCTCAAAGTTCAGTGGGTTTACATATGCTCCTTGAACTGTATTTGGGAGAGGAAGAATAAGAAGCTCTCTTACTCTCACCACAACCTATCTCCCAATGGACAAACTACTCACCCACCAGCCCCAACTACAGAGGCCCTAGTGCCCCTTATAAAGGGGAGGCTAGGTCACCAGTTAGGGCATACGTGGAGGCATATTCCTGGGAATATGCCTCTCCCAAAATAGCAAAGCGACCGGGTCTCCTTTTCCCTTCGTAAGCCATGTAGAGGCTATGTAACCCTCTGTGGCACCAGCGTCAGCCGACATAGGCTACGTCACCCTTGTCGGCCACGCCTTGCTGGTCCCTCCCTCTGTTCGCTTTGCTCATGCTCCAGCCCACAGAGATCACCTTTTGACCAACGAGATACCTTCCTTCTCTTGCAAGCCTGGTATAACCTGGCCCGTGGGTACCTACATACAGGTTACAAAAAGCCTGCCAGCATATGACATACGTCGGCCGGGACACAATTAGGTGGACATCCTCCGGTCCGAGTTACTCCATAAGTCGGCCTGCCATGAGCTGACTCGGCCAGCTTTCGCTTTGACCTTGCCGTACCTCGGCTAACTCGGCCTCTATACCCCGGCGTGACCCTACCCGAGGGTATCCTCCCAACATTAGTCCTCGAAGCTGGTGCGGTCTTAGCAATTTCAGCTGCTAACGCCACGGCAGGTTCAATCTACTAAGCTTTTTGCCCCCTTTCCGAGTTACCTTGTAGTCGGATTTCGTGGCCTAGCTTTCCCTTGGCACATTCCGAGTTTTCACTCGCTGGCCGGGTCACCCTTCAGTTTTCCGGGTTATCCTTCCTTCTCTCATACACTTTCCCACGTCCTACATGGAGGGTAATCATCACCTTGCCTCATTTTAACGGCCTACGCCCGTTACTACACTTATTGTCAGGGGTTACTGCTGCAAACGTCGCGTCGCAGCTGCCTCCTCGTTAACTGCATCACCACGTCGCGTCATGGGATCCCCTGTTTCCTGTGGCCCTTCCTGTGGCTTGCCTCTTATTGGCTGACCTGTCAGATACACGGCCACCTCATGTGGCTTCGATGCACAACACGATCCCACTATCTATCGCTTGGGCATGGTTAAATAGGGGAGGGGGCGCGTCCCTTGGATGTTTTCCCTCTTTTCGCGCCCCTTAGCCTGTATGCTCCTTCTTCTTCCTTGCGATGGCGCCGCCACCGCCGCTTCTGATCCATAGCGCCACCACCGCACCTTACTTCCTCTTATTTCCTTGCGCTGGCCTCGCTGCCGCTCCCGCGCTGCTTCAACATTACGAGGCCGCGCCAATCCAAATCTCTGTCCCCCACCTCTGATTGGGCCGGTGAGGACAATGACTTGGAGATGACAGAGGAGGAGCTTGCCATCATCGAGGAAGAAGAGATGGAGGAGCATGGTGCCTGGGCCGGTTCTTGGGTGTGCCAAGCCGATCTCGATTGGCTCTACCGCACCCGCCGCATCCCTGAAGGCGTAATTTCCCGCCTTGCCTCCGAGGAGATCGCTCCCTCACCCAATCCAGGTGAGCTCGTCGTCTTCCTCTCTCACTTCTAGCGCGGCTTCGGCCTGCCAGTGAGTGACTTCTTCCATGATTTTGTCAATACCTACGAACTCCAACCTCATCATCTTCCAGCGAATGCCATTACATCCCTCTCCTCCTTCGCATCCGCCATAGAAGGATACCTCGGCTTGTGGCCTACTAAAGAGCTTTGGATCCGGTTCTTCGGTCTGTGGAGGAATGTGGTTCTGGATAAGGAGCGCGCCCCGGAGGACAAGCACCTGACCCAATATGGTGCCGCCTCCATCTCTTCCCGGAAACAACCTGTCTTCCCCCGATTCACGAGGCTTGACTCATGCAAGGGCTGGGCCCGAACCTTCTTTTATGTGAGGAATGGCTCGGATGAGGATCTGATCTGGCTGCGCCCCTTTGCGATGGGTCCTCCTAATCCGGCTCTATGGGACCGGGTTCCCAAGAAACCAACTGCCTTGGCGAATCAGTTTAATAAGCGGTTCAAGGAACTGAAGGATCTGGGGCTGCGCAACGAGGATGTGATGATCACATTCGTCCGCAGCCGGATTTCCCCCCTACAGAAGCGCACACACAAACTCTGGCATATGAGCTGGCGACTTGACCCCAACCGGACCTCCTCCTTCGAGTTGAACAACACTGAGATCTTTCGCGGGGTCAAGGCCATCTTCACAATCGATAAGGACTTCTCCGCTGACTGGGAGTGGGGTTGGAGCATTACTGTTGGGACAAGCCTCCTCCTATGGTAAATCTCATTACCCAATCCTTCTCCGAGTTATATCCTATGTCGGAGCATGTTGTTTATTTGATCCCTTTGCATTTTCCTTTTAGTTGTTTCTTCAGCAGATCATTGAAGATGGCACCGAGCGTTCCCTCAAATGGGGGAAGGATCGACTTATTTCAGACGAGGAGGAGCCGGATCAGGAAATGTTCTTGCCTGCCCCGGACGCATCCAAGCGACCCTCCAGTAACTTCTTTTCCTTAAGGAATTGGCCTGACGATGAGGATGATTCCGATATTGAGGTGGTGGAGGTATTTGACCCGGTGCCTATTTCTTACGCATTTCCGGCTTCAGCTAACCCAGCTGGGCAGATCCATGAAGATCCCCTCTTGCTACGAGTGAGCCGGCCCCAGCTGTGTCTAAGAAGCGGGCTACCACTTCAGCTGCTTCTTCCGAGCCTCCCCGAACAACCAAAAGGCAAAATAAGTCCGCTGACAAGGTCACTAGCAAACCTCCGACTAAGGCCATAGTTCGGAGTGCTCGGAAGCCCAAGGAGCCTCCGACCTCCGATGAGTGAGTTTCTTTTTCTTTGTACCATTTTCCGCTTCAAGTTTCTTTGTCTTCACGCCTCTCTCTCTGTTATATAATTTGTTATTCGTTGTTTAATTAATAGGGCTGCCGTGGAGGTTCCCCAGAGTGGCTCTAGCATTGGTTCGTCTTTGCCGCGTACCCCATCTCCCTCTCGCGATGGTGACATGCGCCCACTGATCCCAATTCAGGAAGGATCGCTGGCTACACCTAATCTTTGTCGACCTCGCCCATAGGAGGGAAACTTCGGAGCAGGGGGAAGTGGCACGGCCGAGGTAGCAGATGCTCCCAGCTCTTCATCGGCTCAGCCGCAACCCATCACTTCCGAGGTACCAGCAGCAGCAGCACCATCGTCAACACCAGCAACAGTACAAGCATCGGCACTAATAGCACCAGCAGCATCAGAAGCACCAGCAGTGACACAAGCACCAGCACCAGCAACAACTCCTTCTGCCATGTCCGAGTCTTCCAAGACCCGGCGAGAAGACCCCGCTAGCACCAAGGCCGCACCCAAGTCCAAATCTGCAGCTAAAGCCTCAGCCTCTCAATAGCAACCCAAGGCTAAGAAAGGTTCTGGTGCCACCAAGGCAACATCCATCGAGGCTGGATAGCGCACGCTCGCGTCCATGCTGCTGAAGAGAGATGCCTCCTCCGGGTTAGCTAGTAGCAAGCAACTTGCACTCCATACCAGCCCTGTTGCCGCCTAAGTTGCGAGGAGGGAGGCCCACGCCAAAGGCTTGGTTGCGCCTCACATGCTTAGTGGAGAGAGCTATCCTCTAGCTTTGATTGAATATGTCAACAATTGGAACAAAGCGGAGTTCGTCGATCCAAACGACAATCTCCCGAAGAAGTTTGGGCCCGCCGAATTCAGCGCACAAATGAACACGGCAGCTAAGGCTATCAACCTTGCTGGCCGGATGATGGAGGTATGCTACTTTGTCTTTCCTTTAACATGCACAAGTGCTTAGAGATATATCCATTAGTCCCCAAGCCTCTGGGGGAGTAACTTGTTACTCGGCCGGATGCTCCTTAGAGAACTAGCGTGGCTCGTTAGTAGCTTCAAATATGCAGACACCTAGAGCCGGGATAAATTCCACTTGGCCCGGATCTTGTACATTTCGAATATGCACACACCTAGAGCCGGGTTAAGTTCCACTTGGCCCGGATCTTGTACACTTCGAATATGCACACACCTAGAGCCGGGTTAAGTTCCACTTGGCCCGGATTTTGTACATTTCGAATATGCACACACCTAGAGCCGGGTTAAGTTCCACTTGGCCCGGATTTTGTACACTTTGAATATGCGCACACCTAGAGCCGGGTTAAGTTCCACTTGGCCCGGATTTTGTACACTTCGAATATGCACACACCTAGAGCCGAGTTAAGTTCTACTTGGCCTGGATTTTGTACACTTCGAATATGCATATAGCTGAGCCAACCTTGCTCTTTTCAGGTTACTACCAATAGTCGGACTGCTGAGTTTCAACGCCTCTTGGACTCACACAAGGTGTTGCGCTCGAAACATGCTGCTCTTCTTGCTGAATGCGAGAAAAAGGGTAAGTTTTCTCTTCGACTTCGCCCCCCATCTTTCTTTGTCTTTTCCCACCGAACTAATCTATCATTCGGATTGCGCAGCCGGAGTGGAGGCCAAAAATACAATTATGAGATAAAAGGTAATTCGCTTTGGTTACTCAATTTCTGTGCTCTCTCTCCTTTCTCCTGAGCTCGGCAGATATTCATACCTCAGCTCTACTGGGTCAACAAACAGTTGCAGCATCCCTTGAAGATAGTGTGCCCGTGCCTGATATGATGCTGCATTTTCTCGAACAAGCAGGGCAACATCAGGCCGAGCTCAAGAAGAAGGATGACAAACTTGCCAAACTCCAAGCCAAGGGTGATGAACTTGCCAAGCTCAAGGCTGAGATGAAAAAACTCAAAGAGCTCCACAAGACTGAGATGGACAAGGCTGGCCAAGACTTTACCGAAGAGCGAGAACGTCTTAGCCTTCAACTTGCAAAAGGTCAAGAGTTGCTAAAGGAGGACGACGTCAAGCTTGACTCGGCTAATGTTGAACTTGAGAAGCTCCAAAAGAGGCGTGCTAATTGCACCATAGAGCTGACTTGGATCCATAGTCATATCTCCCGTAAATTCTTTTCCTTCAGCCGACATGTATTTCTCCGGGTTAAACTCTTTTACTTATTTCACTTGTTTTGTTTTCAGGCAAATTCCCAAAGGGTGATGCCATTGCGGCTACTGCCATTGCCAAGTTCCGCCAGCAGAGGGGTACCCCAACTGATCCTGGCTCTGAACCCATTCCTTATGACATGGAGGATCTGCTAGTCAGCCTATCCTCCCGGATTGAGATTGTGAAGAACTATGGTTCGAGTCTCCTGGATTCAGCCGTCCAGATCTTCCATGCCCTTTGGCCTGGTGAGGATCCTCCGGAGGGGTCCACTACTCTGATCAACAAATTAATGGATTGCGAGACCCAGCTCGACCTCTGGAGGGAATCCGCCGCACGTGCCGGAGCTGATACTGTCCTCCACTTCGTGCTCACGTGGTATGAAAAACTGGACTTGAAGATCCTCGAGTGCTTGCGTACCGGGTCCAAGTGGTCGAATGATCCGGATTGGGTTGCTCGGTGCAAGGCTTGTGCCCACAACCTTATCCAGTTTGCCCGTGTCCATCAATGGAACGAAGGACCAAGCTTCCTCGGCATCATTGACGACGAATATGTTGAAGATGATTCGGGTGATGAGGAAGAGGACGAAGCCTCGGATCTCGAAGATAACGAAGATGATGACGAGACTGAAGCCGGAGTTCCACCCGCTGGCGCCAAGTTACCTCCTCCTGCTGCTACTCCTTGAGCACGAAAAACACTTTGAAATTTATCAGATCCCCGGTATGCCGGGTGCAGATGTATTAAGCATACTGATTATGTTTTGCTACTAAGTTGTTCACACTGGATTAATTTGGGTGTAGCCCCTGAGTTTCATTTTCTTGTTTCTCCAATGTCATGGCTCGGCTCACGTCTACCTTGATTCGGTTTTGTGACTTACGAGTCTGAGTTTCAAAAATTGACTTAACAATACTTGGAAACTTTAGGATTAGCTCAAAATAATCCAGCGTAGTAAAAGTAAAGTAAACATAGAGTTAGTCCGAACAAATAATGTCGACTCGATTACGTTCTTTTCCTTAGTCGCTTTTCGTGTGCTTCGCAATTCCAAACTTGTTCTCTTGCTTTCCATGAAGCCAATTCTTGTTGGACAGCAGCAAGTCGAAGAGTTGATTTTTTGGTGCTCACACATTACTAATCCGGCTTAGGCAGAAGCAACTTAAGCCAGCCGACATAAAAATAAATAACAAACACAGAAGACAACAAATATTATTAAGGTAGTCCCCGAGTTACTGCTCGAGGTGCCAAGATTTCATTGATAAACTCATTGCCGGCATACATACCGATATATGAGAAACTTGGATACACACACTTCTTTGTTAAGTGTAGAACAGACGAAGTAGAGCTATATTCCATGGACGCTTAGATTCCTCGCAGGACCTGTCCGCCTTGTTCTTCTCCTATGGTTGTGCATCAATGAGATAATAAGATTCATTGTGCAAAGTTTTGCTCACAATGAATGGCCCTTCCCATGGGAGGGATAATTTATGCATGCCAGCAGTACGTTGTACCAGCTAGAGTACCAGAACACCTTCCCGGAAGACTCGGGGGTTTACTTTCCGGCTATGATAGCGTCGGAGATTTTGCTGATATATGGCGGATCTGGACAATGCCAATTCTCTCGCTTCTTCCAGCAGATCAACATCATTTTGTCGGGCTTCTGGCACTTCGGCTTCTGTGTATTGGGTGACCCTAGGCAAATCATGCTCTATGTCGGCTGGTAATACAGCTTCTGCCCCATATACCAGAAAGAATGACGTATAGCCTGTTGATCGATTCAGAGTTGTTCTTAAACTCCACAGTACCGCTGGTAGTTCTTCTATCCAGCACCCCGCTGATCTTTGCAGCGGCTCAATGAGCCGAGGTTTTATCCCGGATAATACTAATCCATTGGATCTTTCCACTTGTCCATTCGATGTGCGGTGGGCTACCGAGGCAACGTCCAGCCAGATCTTTTTATCCCGGCAGAACCGCGCAAATGCTCCTTCAGCGAAATTGGTGCCGTTATCTGTTATGATACTGTGAGGATAGCCATATCTCAGAATGATATCTTTGAGGAATGACATGGCTGTAGCCCCATCACATTTTCTTATCAGCTTTACTTCTATCCATTTGGTAAACTTGTCGACCATAACCAAGATATGGGTCATATTTCCTCTCGCCGGCTTAAATGGGCCAACCATATCCAAACACCATACAGCAAATGGCCAGGTAATTGGTATGGTCTTGAGCTCCGACATTGGCATGTGTGTCTTGGTAGCATATCTCTGACAACCATTACATTTTCTTACTAGATCTTCTGCTTATTCCAAGGTACTTGGCTAGTAGAATCCATGCCAGAAAGCTTTTGCCACTAAGGCTCTGGATGAGGCGTGATGCCCACATTCCCCTTGATGTATATCTCGGAGGATGTCAAGCCCTTCTTTTGGGTCAACACACCATTGCAGGACATTCGTGACACTCCTCTTGTATAGCTCGGCATTGATAATCGTGTATGTCTTTGCCCTCCTCTGAATTTGCCTCGAAAACACTTCTTCATTGGGCAAAGTTCCATCCTTCAGGAACTGGAATATGGTCAGTGCCCAAGCTAGTATAGCTCGCACCGGAAACACATCCTTGTCAATTTCCATTTGATCCATCGACATAACCTCCGCCGGGTCAAGCTACGCAGTCCCCGGGTCCTGCGAAGTAGTCCCCGGGTTTCCTAAACCACTTCCAACATCAATGTCCATGGGTGCAACTTCCAACTCTGGATTTGCCGGGATATAGATTGACTCGGATTCTGGGGATGGCCTGATAGATGGCTTTCTGAGGTGCTCTAGTGCTACACCCGGTGGAATCGCTTGTCGGGTTGATCCGAGTTTTGACAGTATGTCGGCAGCCTCGTTTTCCAGCCGGGGTACATGGTGAAACTCGCATCCCTCAAAGTATCCTGATATCTTTTTAGATCTTTCTCTTTTCTTGTGCAATCACGAGTGACTCGGCCAGGTTAGACCCGGAACGTCGGAAATCCCCAGCTATGGTAATTACTCCATTTGTCCCAGGCAACTTCATCTTCAGGTAACTGATGTGAGTACTTGCCATGAATTTGTTAAGGGCTGGCCTGCCAAGTAACGCGTGATATGCGCTTTCTAAGTTCACCACCTCAAACTCCAAATTCTCAGTTCGGCAGTTATCTCTTGTGCCGAATAACACGTCAACCCGGACTTTGCCAATTGGTTCACAGGAGATACCAGGCACAATGCCATGGAAAGTTGTCCTTGTAGCTTGGAGCATGTTCTCTGAGATACCCAACTTTCGCATTGTGAAACATCCCAAAACTTTAATCCAAGCTTATCAAGATCAAATCATCCAAAAATAGGGCTAACAAAAACTTTTCCAAATTTAACATGAAAGCATTCATATATGTGTGCATTTAAAATAGGAGTTGTTTGAATTGCCATGATTGATTGATCGAATGCTTGTAAAATGTTTCTTAGGTGATTTAAACATCATCTACATCATTCCCAAACTTTTCTTAAAGAAAATCAAATAAAAAAGAATTAAAATGAAGGAATGGTCATTTTGGCAAATTTAACTCTCATGCCTACTTTGGCTATTCATAGTACTCAATTATCAACAGAAACAATTCTTGATCTTTGCACCCCTTGCTAGTAAACATAATGAGGTACCAAGGCCCACCTTTGGATCTGCTAAAAACATTATCTTAGCTATTTTAAAAGACAGTTTAAAATTGAATCTAATGCACATGCATAGATGACCCCTAATTCAAAAATCATCTATTTGAGCTCCATTTTCAAAACCCTTGCAACCAGAGACTACCTATCACTAGTGGAGATCACTCAAAAATTTTGAACTCAAAATTCAAAACTTTTTCTCTTGCGGCCATTTCATCAAACACTTGGCATGCTTAATATCACCTCTAATCCTAGCTCACTATTCTGCACAGGGTTTTGCCCCCATTTGATCTCCATTTAACCTCTCTATCCCCTCTTGGTCTAACCAGGCCCTTAGCACCCCTGTCCCTTGTACCTAACCCCCAGGCCATGCCAAACCGAGGACATGCTCGCTGGCCAAACCTTGCCCCGTTGCAGCAGACCACTCCCCCTTCCCTCGCCATGTCTAGGAGGTAGCCAACACCTCACCGCCCCTCTCTGTCCCTTGCCCGAGCCAAGTGCTGCCATGGACCACCGAGGAGAGCCCGCGCCCAGTGCCACCGCACCATGCTGATGCCGCCCGCAGAGCACGCTCTGTCCCCGCGTGCACAAGCCGTCGCTCGACCGCAGCCCGTGCCCAGCGCTCCGCCTCGACCTGGAGAACACCCCAGACATCCCCGTTCAGTGCCCAAATCCCCACAACAACCGCTCCCCGTGGCCACCGCCGCTTCGGCCGCGCAGAGCACCACCTCGCCCAGACCGCATACCACCGCCCCTACAGCCACATTTAAGTCCTAGAGCACCGCCAGGGAACCGCCCATTGATCGCCATCCCCAGCCATGCCGCTAGCTCGCCGTAGCCATGTCGCCACCGTCGACCGCCCATCCCGCTCGGTCTCACCGTCGGGCCTATAAAAGGAGGCCTCCCCAGCCATTCTTCTCCATACCATTCCACTCCCGTCACCTCTCTGAACCTCACCCACCTCTCCCCGGAGCAAGTGGAGCAGCAGCTCGCCGGAATTGGAGCCGGAGCTGCCGCCTCTGGAGGAGAAGGGTGTCGTTGATTTCGACCACCCCAAGCTCTACCGCGACCACGCCTCGCCTCGCTGTCGTCTTCCACTTTGTTTGCCCGCCTTGCCGACCCTGCTGGAGCCCTGGTACGCCCCCAGTAGACCCCCACCGAGCCGCTAGGGTTCGAGCTCGCCGGCGACCTGTTCGTCGTCGACGACGACCCTCAGCCGTTGATCACACTTCTAATCGCACGACCCACAGCGCGCATACCGTTTCGCGTGTTAAGTGCCGCTGACAAGCGGGGCCCCCCTGTCAGCTGAGCCCCGCGCCGCGGAGCGCCACTGGGCCGGCCCATTTCTTTTCCCGTGCTAGCCCATAGATTCAAATCTGGTTTTTTTCCTTTTTAGTTAAATCTAGTTTCTGTCTACTATTTCAAAAATCAATGCAGAGAGTTTTAGAAATCCAAATTGCATGAAACCAATTTTGCCTGAAAGGTATTAAAATAATCTATCCAAGCCCGTTGGATGTAATTAAATTCGAGTTATAGATCCCTCCTAATAAAAATAACAAAACAGAAGCTTTTGCAACTTGTAACATTTTTATAAAATCAACCAAGTTAGATTTTGAGTTGATTCCAACTCTCAAAAATCACATTTCATCGTATCTATCCAAATATGTAATAAGATTAAGGTTTACATGCAGTGACTTTGGACTAGTACCAAAATAATGCTATATAGGCATTTCTAGTCACTTTAAATCATTAAATAATAAACTTAAACTAAAGTAATATTGACCCAACCCTCAAATCTCATTCCCACATGTTAGAATATGTGGTGATGACATGTGTCAACATGATCCCATATTTTAAGTGGTGAATATTAAACCTTAGTTAATTTTTCAATGAGTAGAAATTACTTTTCTAAAATAAAAAGGTTGAAACTATTGAATTAAACTTGTGATGATTGTGATGATAATAGATCATCAATTGTGTGTTTTAGAATGCTACTTAGCCTAGTTAAGTATTGTTTGGTGATTGTCTACTCCCTATGTATTTATAGACGCTAGTACCGACCAAGCTTTCGAGGAGGAGGAGTTCTACCAAGAAGAAGAAGAAGAAAACTTCAACCACTGCACCAACCAAGGCAAGCTATTAGTGGCAAGCTAACCCTTGCAAAACATACTTTAGCAAGATATTGTTAGCAAGCTAGAATTAAACTAGATGGTTTAGCAAAGATGCCTTAAGCATGCTTTGATCACACCCCTTTAACTATTAGTACCCCAAGTCTTATTGACAAGTTTTACCCCTCTTAGGTTATACAAAGTTCTTTACTTAATTTTGAAGGTAGCATAAAAAGTATAAAACTTGACCTACTTAGAAACCTTTAGATGTCATTCTATGGCATGAGATTGATCCCATCTTTCCACCTTAGTGAACACTCTTAACTTAGTACCTTAGTATAGATCAAAAACTTGAGTCACTTTAGATGGGAACACTTGGTGAAAATGAATTGTGAAAACCTTGGAATGATGAGTCATTCTATTGAGATGTTTTGACATGTGTTGAGAGACACAACTGGTTTATGATGATAAAAATGATGAGGCATGAGCCTTAACCCTTTTATAAAACTAATGGTTGGATTCGGATGCGATACCATTCCAAATTTACCGTATAACCACATTACCTGAATTGGGTAAGGCTTAGCTGGAAATTTATATGCATTAGTATTAGTTCCCTCACGTGAGAGGTTTGAGCTGAGGCTACCTCTCAATGTTGTCCACCTATGCAGTGCCCAAGATGACTGATGGTCATGGTTGGGAGGCCATGCTCATAGGAGAGGTGCTTGTACTAGGGTGTGTAAAGGGAAGGTTATGTTTGATTATCTGCATACTAAGTATGATGATTCAGGGTTATCCCTAATAGATGTATCGAATCTTGTGGTGAAAGTGTACCACCTCTACTGAGTGTCAAATGTTTTCTACTGGTGATAGATTCAGGGTTATCCCTGATTATCTATAGTTGGAATGGCCATACTGTTTCGTTGTCAGATGTTTTCTAAATAACTTGAAATGAATGCTGAACTTTGACTTGACCACAACAGGGTTGTGTTGATGATAATAGCTTCCCAACTTAAGTGATTCTAGAACTTTACTTTATCTTTCTTTGCTTCTGAACCCAGCTTAGGTTTCAAACTTAATTTGAAAGTTAACTTAGATTCAGTACTTTAACTTAGAATTATACCACTTGTTAGTAGTAGTTTGCGAGTACTTAAAGAGTACTCATGGCTTTTGTCCCTGGCTATTATCATGGCCA
Organism: Avena sativa; assembly: GCA_916181665.1. Taxonomy (NCBI): domain Eukaryota; kingdom Viridiplantae; phylum Streptophyta; class Magnoliopsida; order Poales; family Poaceae; genus Avena; species Avena sativa. The sequence continues at coordinate 431,344,800 of OV702286.1, read as the reverse complement.
GACTATGAAGGAGATTATCAAGATGATGGTCAGCAGGACGGCTATGATAACTAGGACTATCTGCCTTCATCAGCATTGCCTGTGCCCCTGAAGATGGACCCCACCACTATGCTATCGTTTATTTCCGCAGCTTGTTGTATTAAAGACTGGATCATGAGATCCTTATTTGTGTAAAACCTTATGTATGGTTTGTAATGGATGATGTACTGTGATATCCAATCCGTTATGTCTCGCAAAAATGGTAATCCTGGGATTGCGAGGTATGGCATAACGGGCATCTGGGATTAAAAATCCGGGTGTTGACAAGTTGGTATCAGAGCCATCCTGACCATAGGAGACCCTAGTTAGAATGGACGTCCAGACCAAAAACTTAGCTTCAAAACCAAAGTGAGTATTTATGAAAAACTATTTCCCCTCTTACCCTTGTGAACTCATTCTTTCTCAAAAAAATATATGTTCCTCAAAATTCTTACATTACCACTTAAAATTTGACACACTTGATCACTTCACTAACCTCCTCATCCTAAATTCTTGTAGATGGAGACTCAATTCAGCAAGTTTTACCAGTTGGGAAACGGAGGTCAGCAGATCTTCGAGAGGGATCTGGAATCGCTGTCGGAGTTACTGGGATGCCCACATCCGGAGTTTCTTGGATCTCAACTTCTAGGCACCCCAGGAGGAGACCTACAATGGCTAGTCACCGCGGATCTTCCAGGAAGCATCGAAGCACCAACTTCCGGGAGAATTCAGTTCTCCGTGAGAGAGAACAACTGGTTAGATGGATTAGCCAGGGCAATGCATGAAGCTCTCGCACGTCTATGTGCCCTCAGCGTCAACAAGATTCAAGGAACCCGTTTTGCCCACTATGCAAGACGTGACTTCATGGGAATGCCGATGGAGATGCCAAGTCACCTAGAGTTGAGGCATCAAGTGGAGAACCTTGACTTCTTGTTTCATGACAGACAGCAGGAATTGGACAATGCCAGAGAGTTAGCCAACCAAAACCGTGCCATTGTCGACCAGAAGGCCCATACTTTCGCACTGCTTGTCCAAGATCGATAGTCTCTTCGTCGCCAGCGTGCAAAGAAGGATCGCACCATCGCCCATCTTCACAAGAAGGTGGCCGACCTCGAGAAGACCGTCAAGGAGCAGGAAGCTCAGCTTGCCGCCAAGGAAGAAGATGATGAGGGTGAAGACATCCAGGGAGATATCGATTCTTACCTCAGTAACGATGACAATTTTCTAGAAGAGGATGTTGTGGACTTCTACACTGATGATGAAGACTCCGACTTCATCGACGATGAGTAGAGGCACCAGAGCACTGTCGTAGCATGAGATGTATCATCTCATTGTATCGTAGTTTGCAGAATGGTTCTTCAAACCATCTGTTTTCCCCTTTTTGCTTGTTGTGGAGTGTGTTGTATCGTGTGCTTGCTTGCATGAATGAAAAAGAAGTTAGTTGAAAAACCTGAGTCTAACTCAATGTTTTATCTTTGAAAACCCAAAACCATGAACCTTAGAATTTCCCTCTTACCCCTATATCTATCTCAATCTTCAGATGACTCGTGGAAACCAAGGAGGGAGTAGCTCGTCGCAGGACCCAATGCTGCAGATCTTGCAGAATCTCATAGCGGACCATGAAGCAAGCAGGGCCGAGCGTCAAGCCAACTTAGCAACATTGCAACAGATCGCCCAAATGGCTCTCAACAACCAAGGACATGGAAATCAGGATCACCATGGATCTAAACTCAAAAACTTTCAGAACACCAATCCCCCAATCTTCAACCAATCTGAAAACCCATTAGATGCTGATGACTGGTTATAGACCATGGAAAACAACCTCGAAGTTGCAGGAGTAGATGCAAATGAGAAAGTTCTCTTCGCCACCCACTATCTGGCGGGAGATGCAAGAGCTTGGTGGAATAGCATCTACAATATGAACCATGGATAGGTGATGACCTGGGAAGCATTCAAGGTCAAGTTCAGCCGCACCCACGTGGCGCAAGGTCTTGTCAACAGGATGAGAGATGAATTCCGTGAATTGAAGCAAGGAAGAATGATTGTGGTAGAGTACCGTGACAAATTCTTGTCACTTGCCAGATATGCACCGGATGAAATCAACACGGAGGCGAAGAAGAAAGAGAGATTCTTAAACGGACTGCATGATGAGATGCAGACTGTCCTCGTCAACATCCGTTTCGATGATCTCGAAGAGCTAGTCGACTCTGCCATTCAGATGGAAGGGAAGATTAACCAGGCAAACGACAACCGCAAGCACCGTATGATGCATCAGTCTAGATCCAGTAGTCACCAGAAGTACCGTCCTAACCCCTCACCAGGATATGCACCCAGGAACAACCGACCCCAAATTCTCGCCCAAGATACCCCAACCGTAGCGGAGGAAATGTGAAGTCCGGAGGAAACAATCACAACTCCGGCAATGCTAACAATTTCAACCGTGCCCCTCCCAAGAGCAACAACAACAACAACACTGCACCCAGAACTGGCAGCAATGCTGTACCCGTCGTAGTCAAGGACAAGTCCCAGATCACTTGTTTTGAGTGCGGAGTGAAGGGTCACTACTCCAATGAGTGTCCCAAGAAGACTGCCGCCAATGCCCCTGTGAATGCCCCAGCTCAGCAGCAGCGTCGTGTTCAACCAGGAAGGAGATTTGCCCCAGGGAACCCACACAACCGCAACGGTCGTCTCTTCCACATGAACGCAGAAGAAGCCCAGGAAGCGCCAGATGTAGTGCTAGGTATGTTTTCTGTCAACTCAGTATTAGCAAGAGTATTGTTTGATTCTGGAGCATCGCATTCATTTGTCACCGAAGAATTTGTATGCACTAGTAAGAGTTGCCCAACCAACCTGAAGCATGTCATGATAGTTCAAATCCCCGGTTCAACTACAAAAGCTAGAAAAATTTGCAAAGTTGTGCCTATCAGAATACATGGGATAGATTTTTATGCCAACCTAATTGTACTTGGAACCAAAGGATTGTAAGTAGTACTAGGTATGGACTGGATGTCAAGGCATAAAGGACTGATAGACTGTGCTAAGAAAGCCATCACCATGACCAGTAGTTCTGGAGTAACAGTAGAGCATATCTCCGAAACCTTACCCCGTCAATTCAAGTGCAACAAGAGTGTAGCCATGCCTACCATTGACTAGGTCACAGTAGTCTGTGAATACCCCGACGTATTCCTAGATGAATTGCCAGGTATGCCCCCGGATAGGGATATTGAGTTCATTATCAAACTAATCCCCAGAACCGGACCTATAGCCCGGAGACCCTATACCATGAACCCCTCAGAGTTAGTAGAACTGAAGAAGCAGTTGGATGCCATGTTAGCAACAGGTTTGATTCAACTAAGTGCATCGCCGTGGAGATCACCAGTGTTATTCATCAACAAGAAAGATGGAGGCAACCGTCTGTGTATAGACTACAGAAAGTTGAATGACGTCACCATCAAGAACAAGTACCCCTTGCCAAAGATAGAGGATCTATTTGATCAGTTTACTGGAGCTCAGGTATTCTCAAAGATTGATCTTAGGACTGGTTATCACCAACTTAAGATTCGTGCAACGGATATTCCGAAGACCGCCTTTACTACTCGCTATGGTTTTTAGGAGTATACGGTTATGTCTTTTGGATTAACCAATGCCCCTGCTTATTTCATGAATCTCATGAATAAGATCTTTATGAATTTCCTAGATAAGTTTGTAGTTGTGTTTATCAACGACATCCTTATCTACTCCAAGTCAGAAGAAGAGCATGAGCAACATCTGAGAATCATCCTAGAAACCCTGAGAGAGCATCAGTTATATGCCAAGTTCAGCAAGTGTGAGTTTTGGCTGAAAGAAGTAGGATTCCTAGGACATATTGTGTCTGCTGAAGGAGTCTCTGTTGATCCCACCAAGATCAAAGATGTTGAAGAATGGGAAGCCCCAACGAATCAAACCCAAGTTCGTTCATTTCTAGGATTAGCGGGATATTACCGCAAGTTTGTAGAAGGATTCTCGAGCATAGCCCGACCAATGACCCAATTGTTGAAGAAGGACAAGAAGTTTGAATGGGCCGACAAGTGTGAAGCTAGTTTCCAGGAGCTGAAGAAGAGATTGATATCAACCCCAATTTTGATCATGCCAGACATCAAGAAGCCGTTTGATGTGTATTGTGATGCATCCAAGATTGGCCTAGGATGTGTATTGATGCAAGAAGGCAAAGTCATCGCGTATCTGTCTCGACAATTGAAGCAACATGAGCAGAACTATCCGACCCATGATCTTGAGCTGGCAGCCGTGGTTCTAGCGTTGAAGACATGGCGTCATTATTTGATGGGTAATCGTTGTGAGATTTACTCAGACCATAAGAGCTTGAAGTATATCTTCACACAGAAGGAGCTGAATATGAGGCAAAGGAGATGGATAGAGTTAATCAAGGATTATGACCTTGACATTTACTATCACCCAGGCAAAGCCAATGTGGTAGCGGATGCTCTTAGCAGATTGCCGTGTAGGCTTAACACCATGATCAAAGAGAAGCAACCAAGTTTGTATGAGGAGTTGGAGCAGTTCAGGACTGAGTTAGTTAGCAAAGGATTCCTAGCTAGCATTGAACTTCAACCCACTTTGATTAGCCAAATCAAGGAGGCCTAGAAGGGAAATGAAAGTATCGATGGAATCAAACATCGTATTGGTACAGGAAAGGTACCAGGATTCACCGAAGACGAAGAAGGTGTACTGTGGTACAAAGGATGTATCTGTGTGCCAGCAGATTCAGAGCTGAAGGAGGTTATCATGAAGGAAGCTCATGATACTCTTTATTCTATCCACCCCGGAGGAACAAAGATGTATCAGGATTTGAAAGAGCAATTTTGGTGGCACAAGATGAAGAGAGAGATCGGAGGCTACATCGCCAAATGTGACATCTGTCAAAGAGTCAAAGCAGAGCATCAGAGACCTGCAGGATTGTTGCAACCATTACAGATTCCGGAATGGAAATGGGATTCCGTCAGAAGGGACTTTATCACCGGTTTACCTACTTCTAGTAGGGGAAATGACTCAATCTAGGTCATAGTTGATAGACTGTCCAAGGTAGCCCACTTTATACCTGTCAAAACTACCTACCAGAGTGCAAAGCTAGCAGAACTATACATTGCTACGATTGTTAGTCTGCATGGAACCCCCAAGACCATCGTCTCAGATCGAGGAACCCAGTTTACTTTAAGATTTTGGCAGAAAGTTCAGGAAGGTTTAGGAACCAAGTTGAATTTCATTACCGCTTATCACCCGCAAACAGATGGACAAACTGAGAGAGTCAACCAGATCCTAGAGGATATGCTTAGAGCTTGTGTGTTGGAATACGGATCAAAATGGGAAGACTGCCTGCCTTTCGCAGAATTCTCATATAACAACAGTTATCAGGCTAGTTTGCAGATGGCACCATTTGAATTCCTATACGGAAGAAAGTGCCGTACCCCCTTGAATTGGTCGCAAGTAGGAGAGAGTCAGATCTTTGGACCCGACATTCTCCGAGAAGCAGAAGAGAAAGTTCACAAAGTCCGTGAACACCTCAAGACCGCCCAATCTAGACAGAAGAGCTATGCTGACAAAATAAGGAGAGACCTGACTTTCAATGTTGGAGATTTCGTATATCTCAAGGTTTCACCATTGAAGGGAACTCAACGCTTTAGTCTGAAGGGAAAGTTAGCTCCCAGATATATCGGACCTTTCAAGATTCTGAACCGCCGAGGAGAAGTATCGTATCAACTGGAACTGCCTGAAGAGATGTCAGCCATCCACAATGTGTTCCATATCTCGTTACTTCACAAATGCTTAGAAGTGCCTGAGAAGACTGAAGTTTTCAACAACATCGATCACAGAGCTGTGGAAATCAACAATGACCTGACCTATCGGGAAGTGCCCATCCGTATCCTAGAAGAAGCCTACAAAACCACCAGGACCAGGAGTATCAAGTTTCTCAAGATTCAGTGGAGCAACCATACCGAGGAGGAAGCCACTTGGGAACGTGAAGATTACATTAGGACAGAGTTCCCAGATCTCTTTAGTTCCTAGTTTTCTTTGTAAATCTCGGGACGAGATTTTGTTTAAGGGGGGAAGGTTTGTAACATCCCAAAACTTTAATCCAAGCTTATCAAGATCAAATCATCCAAAAATAGGGCTAACAAAAACTTTTCCAAATTTAACATGAAAGCATTCATATATGTGTGCATTTAAAATAGGAGTTGTTTGAATTGCCATGATTGATTGATCCAATGCTTGTAAAATGTTTCCTAGGTGAGTTAAACATCATCTACATCATTCCCAAAATTTTCTTAAAGAAAATCAAATCAAAAAGAATTAATATGAAGGAATGGTCATTTTGGCAAATTTAACTCTCATGCCTACTTTGGCTATTCCTAGTACTCAATTATCAACAGAAACAATTCTTGATCTTTGCACCCCTTGCTAGTACACATAATGAGGTACCAAGGCCCACCTTTGGATCTGCTAAATACATTCTGTTAGCTATTTTAAAAGACAGTTTAAAATTGAATCTAATGCATATGCATAGATCACCCCTATTTCAAAAACCATCTATTTGAGCTCCATTTTCAAAACCCTTGCAACCAGAGACTACCTATCACTAGTGGAGATCACTCAAAAAATTTGAACTCAAAATTCAAAAAAATTTCTCTTGCGGCCATTTCATCAAACACTTGGCATGCTTAATCTCACCTCTAATCCTAGCTCACTATTCTGCACAGGGTTTTTCCCCCATTTGATCTCCATTTAACCTCTCTGTCCCCTCTTGGTCTAACCAGGCCCTTAGCACCCCTGTCCCTTGTCCCTAATCCCCAGGCCATGCCAAACCGAGGACATGATCACCGGCCAAACCTTGTCCCGCTGCAGCAGACCACTCCCCCTTCCCTCGCCATGTATCGGAGGTAGCCAACACCTCACCGCCCCTCTCTGTCCCTTGCCCGAGCCAAGTGCTGCCGTGGACCACCGAGGAGAGCCCGTGCCCAGTGCCACCGCACCATGCCGATGCCGCCCGCAGAGCATGCTCTATCCCCGCATGCACAAGCCGTCGCTCAACCGCAGCCCGCGCCCGCCGCTCCGCCTCTACCTGGAGAACACCCCAGACATCCCCGTTCACCGCCCAAAGCCCCACAGCCACCGCTCTCCGTGGCCACCGCTGCTTCGGCCGCGCAGAGCGCCACCTCGCCCAGACCGCATACCACCGCCCCTACGGCCGCATTTAAGTCCTAGAGCACCGCCAGGGAACCGCCCAACAATCGCCATCCCCAGCCATGCCGCTAGATCGCCATAGCCATGTCGCCACCATCGACCGCCCATCCTGCTCGGTCTCACCGTCGGGCCTATAAAAGGAGCCCTCCCCAGCCATTCTTCTCCACACCATTCCACTCCCCTCACCTCTCTGAACCTCACCCACCTCTCGTCGGAGCAAGTGGAGCAGCAGCTCGCCGGAATTGGAGCCGGAGCCGCCGCCTCTGGAGGAGAAGGGTGCCATTGATTTCGACCACCCCAAGCTCCGCCGCAACCACGCCTCGCCTCGCCGTCGTCTTCCACTTCATTTCCCCGCCCAACAATCGCCGACCCTGCTGGAGCCCTGGTACGCCCCCAGTAGACCCCCACTGAGTCGCTAGGGTTCGAGCTCGCCGGCGACCTGTTCGTCGTCGACGACGACCCTCAGCCGTTGATCACGCTTCTAATCGCACGAAACTATTGAATTAAACTTGTGATGCTTGTGATGATAATAGATCCTCAATTGTGTGTTTTAGAATGCTACTTAGCCTAGTTAAGTATTGTTTGGTGATTGTCTACTCCCTATGTATTTATAGACGCTAGTACCGACCAAGCTTTCGAGGAGGAGGAGTTCTACCAAGAAGAAGAAGAAGAAGAAAACTTCAACCACTGCACCAAGCAAGGCAAGCTATTAGTGGCAAGCTAACCCTTGCAAAACATACTTTAGCAAGCTATTGTTGGCAAGCTAGAATTAAATTAGATGGTTTAGCAAAGATGCCTTAAGCATGCTTTGATCACACCCCTTTAACTATTAGTACCCCAAGTCTTATTGACAAGTTTTACCCCTCTTAGGTTATACAAAGTTCTTTACTTAATTTTGAAGGTAGCATAAAAAGTATAAAACTTGACCTACTTAGAAACCTTTAGATGTCATTCTATGGCATGAGATTGATCCCATCTTTCCACCTTAGTGAACACTCTTAACTTAGTACCTTAGTATAGATCAAAAACTTGAGTCACTTTAGATGGGAACACTTGGTGAAAATGAATTGTGAAAACCTTGGAATGACGAGTCATTCTATTGAGATGTTTTGACATGTGTTGAGAGACACAACTGGTTTATGATGATAAAAATGATGAGGCATGAGCCTTAACCCTTTTATAAAACTAATGGTTGGATTCGGATGCGATACCATTCCAAATTTACCGTACAACCACATTACCTGAATTGGGTAAGGCTTAGCTGGAAATTTATATGCATTAGTATTAGTTCCCTCACGTGAGAGGTTTGAGCTGAGGCTACCTCTCAATGTTGTCCACCTATGCAGTGCCCAAGATGACTGATGGTCATGGTTGGGAGGCCATGCTCATAGGAGAGGTGCTTGTACTAGGGTGTGTAAAGGGAAGGTTATGTTTGATTGTCTGCATACTAAGTATGATGATTCAGGGTTATCCCTAATAGATGTATCGAATCTTGTGGTGAAAGTGTACCACCTCTGCTGAGTGTCAAATGTTTTCTAGTGGTGATAGATTCAGGGTTATCCCTGATTATCTACAGTTGGAATGGCCATACTGTTTCGTTGTCAGATGTTTTCTAAATAACTTGAAATGAATGCTGAACTTTGACTTGACCACAACAGGGTTGTGTTGATGATAATAGCTTCCCAACTTAAGTGATTCTAGAACTTTACTTTATCTTTCTTTGCTTCTGAAATCCGCTTAGGTTTCAAATTTAATTTGATAGTTAACTTAGATTCAGTACTTTAACTTAGAATTATACCACTTGTTAGTAGTAGTTTGCGAGTACTTAAAGAGTACTCATGGCTTTTGTCCCTGGCTATTATCATGGCTAGACTATGAAGGAGATTATCAAGATGATGGTCAGCAGGACGGCTATGATAACTAGGACTATCTGCCTTCATCAGCATTGCCTGTGCCCCTGAAGATGGACCCCACCGCTACGCTATCGTTTATTTCCGCTGCTTGTTGTATTAAAGACTGGATCATGAGATCCTTATTTGTGTAAAACCTTATGTATGGTTTGTAATGGATGATGTACTGTGATATCCAATCCGTTATGTCTCGCAAAAATGGTAATCCTGGGATTGCGAGGTATGGCATAACGGGCATCTGGGATTAAAAATCCGGGTGTTGACAAGTTGGTATCAGAGCCATCCTGTGATTTTCTTGCCACTCTCTCTTTTGCTTGGGCGTCCAAGTTTTCTTGTGATCATTTCTTGGAGTCCATTGTTGCCCTCCAGTTTTCTGACGCTGATTACTCCCTGCTCTAGGTTGATCTTGGTTTACAGCAGCAACTTGTTGCAAACTGTACCTATAATTCGGTCTATCATATCTTCTCTTACTCCGGTAATCATTTCGTCGAGATGATCCGGCTCCATCTCACTGGTAGTACTCCTCATTTGACTCGTTTGACACAAGCCGGGGTTGAGTCGGATCACCTAAGGCATACGAATCAACAATCTGGATTGTCTCTACCAGCGTAGTTGGCATATCCCTTTGTATCCTTTGCCACAACATGCTTGCATATCTACACCCTTGTGCAAACCAAGCTATGGCCTGAGACTCAATCACGCCTTCACATGAGTTTCTCACGTTGCACCAGCGGGTTAGGAACTCCCGGTCTGTTTCATTTGGTCTCTGCTTGCACATTGCTAGGGTCTATGGCCTATTCGGCCTCTGATACGTGCTCGAGAAGTTACTAACGAACATTTCCTCAAAATCCAGCCAGCAGTAGATACTACCGGGTGGTAAATTGTTTAACTATACCCTCGCTGGCCCCTTCAGCATGTGAGGTACGTATCTCACTGCCCATCTCAAGTTGCCTGTCGCAATTTTCACTACCGTTGCATCGTTGATTAACCAATCCTCCGGCTTGGTGCTGCCGTCATATGTTTTCGTGCCTCTAGGTAACTGGAATTTAGGTACCGGAGGCTCTTTCATGATCCGGGGCCCAAAGCACGTTGGACCCGGAGGAGCTTGCCCCTCAATTTGCTCCGACCTATAGAGTCGATCTAGCTTCAGCTTGGCGTCATCCGGGAGCAAGTTCCTGCTTCCCAACCTTGACCCTATCACATGATGATCCGGCCTATGGTATCGTGCATTCACCATTTCCGAATCACCGTCGTTGTATCTATCTTGCTCTTGTTGAGCACATTTCTGCCGCATACCCTGGCCGGCACTTTGCTCTTTCCGAGGTACACTCTGCTGCTGCTGTTGCCGAGGTAGGTTTTACCCTGCACCCGCAGAGTTACGCTGTCCGGCATTGCCGTTTTCAGCGTTTCTCTGACCGGCATTGCCTTGGTCATGGTTACCCCAGCCAGCTTCACCTCGGCTGACACATTGTCGATCCTCATTTCCCTGCATTGCTTTTCCTTTCCCTGCCCTTGCCGGGTCATACGGGACTATCTGTTTGTTTCTCCTTGCCGAGGTTACCACTTCGTCTCTCCTAGGGCCATCATGAGGGGATGATGCAGCTCCAGCAGATTTCTTTGGGTTACCCATTGCCGAATAAACGACCTTGGGAACCCCGGCTCTTGCCGGGTTAGCCCTGAGCAACTCTTCATTCTATCTGTTAGCGATCCGAACTAACTCGTTGACCCTCTCCTGCTGTCTTTGTCGGGCTTCACCCGTCAAACCTTCTAGTTCGGATGCAGCCATATCCGCTGCTCTAAGGTTCTTTGCCGGGGTGCTGTACTTCGGCAACCCCATGGACAACAAGTTCTCTAATTCCTCAATTCTTGCCTCACCCTCTTTGTTCATTTCACTGATGAGGTTTCTCCCTTTTACTTTTACCGCATCTACCTTATTTTCTCTTGCGTACTTGCGCAACGTCATGTTCAACGACTGCTGAGCCGCTGCTATCTTTTTTGCACCCTCTAGTATTTTCTGCCTAGTTTCCTCTAACTCGGCCTGTCCCTGAGCCGGATCTACCATAGGTGCTATGAGGCTTGCCAAGCTATCTATCGCCTGCTGCAGCACGTTCTCTGGCCTCTCAAGCGGAGGACCTCTACTTTTCTTGGGCGCCTTGGGTGTTACCTCCGGATCTGGTGTCGGATCCTTGCTCGCGCCAACATCAGGCGCTATCATCATCACCTCAGCACGGCAGGGGAGCGAGTGATACGCGCGCCGTAAGCCGCGCTAAGGGATGGCTCACCTCCTTTGACGATGTGCTGCGGGTGAACGCATGACACATCGACGTCGACATAGATCCAGTGGGCGCCAAGCTTGACGAAGAGGCCATTGCACGGTGGAGGTCTCTTGCCGAAGCTACCAGCATTGTCGCTGACGTAGTCCAGTGCTCCAAAGCGTTGAACGAGCCTAGAGACGATGTGCTCGCTGTTGCCGATGATGCTTCCCGTCCGGATCTTCACTCCTGCTAGCACCGCTAGCCCCACGATGGGCGCCAACTGTCATGGTGGTGTCACGGAAGATGCCATGCATAGGCTAAAGGTAGGGCCAATATGCACTAGAGGAATGCAGGTAGGGATAGTGTGGTGATTCCACACACAGATGCTTTATATTCTCAAAGTTCAATGGGTTTACAGATCCTCCTTGAGATGTATTTGGGAGAGGAGGAAGAAGAAGCTCTCTTACTCTCACCACAACCTATCTCCCAATGGACAAACTACTCACCCGCTAGCCCCAACTACAGAGGCCCTAGCGCCCCTTATAAAGGGGAGGCTAGGTCACCAGTTAGGGCATACGTGGAGGCATATTCCTAGGAATATGCCTCTCCCAAAATAGCAAAGCGACCGGGTCTCCTTTTCCCTTCGTAATCCATGCAGAGGCTACGTAACCCTCTGCGGCGCCAGCGTCAGCCGGCATAGGCTATGTCACCCTTATTGGCCACATCCTGCTGGTCCCTCCCTATGTTCGCTTCGCTCATGCTCCAGCGCACAGAGATCACCTTTTGACCAGCGAGATACCTTCGTTCTCTTGCAAGCCTGGTATAACCCGGCCACGTGGGTACCTGCATACAGGTTACAAAAATCCTGCCGGCATATGACATACGTCGGCCGGGACACAGTTAGGTGGACATCCTCCGGTCCGGGTTACTCCCTAAGTCGACCTGCCTTGAGGTGACCCGGCCTGCTTTAGCTTTGACCTTGCTGTACCTCGGCTAACTCGGCCTCTATACTCTGGCGTGACCCTACCCGGGGGTATCCCCCCAACAACGAGTGTTATTCCACTAGGCTGTTGCATCACATGCCAGATAATGGGTGGCAAACAGTACTTTCTCATGGGCTTCAACTCCTACGACCTCCAAGTTGTTCTCCATGGTTTGCAGCCAGTCATCAGCATCTAAGGGATCCTCAAACTTACTAAATATAGGTGGGTTGGTATTCTAAAAGTTTTTGAGCTTGGATCCATGATGATCTTGGTTTCCATGGCCTTGATTATTGTGGGCCATCTGAGCTATCTGTTGTAGAGTGGCTAAGTTGGCTTGGCGTTCGGCTCTACTAGCTTAACGATCGGAAACTAGCATTTGCAGAATCTGCAGCATTGGGTCCTGAGATGAATTGCTTCCTCTGGGATTTCTACGAGTCGTCTGAAGATTGAGGTAGATAATGAGATAAGAGGGAAATCTCTAAGGTTCATGGTTTTGTTTCAAATGTTTTAAACTTTGAGTTTGACTCAGGTCTTGCAAACTAACAATTTTCTCTCATTCATTCATTGACTCCAAGCACACAATACAAACACACACCACAACACAAAATAGAAAACAAATGGTTTTAAGAACCATTCTGTGAAACTACGATACAGTGGGACCGGACAGAACTCACTCCTACGGTAGTGCTCAAGTGCATCTAATCATCATCAATGAAGGCGGAATCATCATCATCAGTGTGGAACTCTATGGCATCGTCCTCCAGGTAGTCGTCATCATCACTGATGTAAGAGTAGAGATCTTCACGAATATCTTCACCTTCCTCCTCCTTCGCCTCAAGCTGGATCTCCTGTTCATGGATGGTCTTATTGAGAGTGGCCACCTTCTTGCGAAGACAATCGATGATGCGATCCTTCTTGGCACGCTAACGACAAAGTGATTGGCGCTCCTTGGCGAGGATGGCAAGAGTCTGGTCCTTCTTGACTACGATGGCATGGTTGTGGTTGGCGTAGGCACAGGCGTTGTCTAACTCCGTCTGTCTATCATACAACATGAAGTCAATATTATCCACCTGGTGCTTTAGCTTTGGGTGTCCTGGCATCTCCAAGGGCATTCCCATAGAATCACGCCTTGCGTAGTGAGAAAAGCAAGTTCCCTAGATCTGGTTGATGTTTTGCCCACACATACGGGAAGAGCTTCATGCATAGCCCTGGCTAATCCGTCTAGCCAGTTGTTCTCCCTCAAGCTGAATTGGATCTTCTCTGAAGTGGGGGCTTCCATCTTGCCTCTGATATCTACAACTATCAGCCATTGTAGATCTCCTCCTACATGATCGTTGAGTTGGGCCCTGAAGAACTCCGGGTGCGGGCGCTCAAGATACTCTACGAGTGCATCGAGATCCCTCTCAAAGATCAAGTGGCCTCTGTTGCCCAGCTGGTAGAACTTGCAATACTGGACCTCCATCTATAAGAATTTAGGGTGAGCAAGTTAGTGAGGTGATCAAGTGTGTCAAATGTGTATGTAGGTTTGAAACAATTTTTGAGGAACATGATTTTTTTTAAAGAATCTCAAGGATAAGAAAGGGAATAGGTTTTCATAAATACTCACTTCTTTTGTTTTGAAACTAAGTTTTTGGTTCAAGCGTCCATTCTAATTAGGGTATCCTGTGGTCAGGATGGCTCTGATACCAACTTGTCAACACCCGGATTTTTAATCTCAGATGCCTATTATGCCATACCTCACAATCCCAGGATTACTATTTTTGCGAGACATAACAGAATTGGAACCACGGTACATCATCCATTACAAACCATAATAAAGGTCTTACAAATAAAGGATCTCATGATCCAATCTTAATACAATCAAAGCAGCGGAAAGTAAATGTAGTAGGGGCTCCATCTTCAGGGTCACATGCAATGCTGATGATGGGAGATGATCCTAGTTGTCATAGACCTCCTGCTGTCCATCTTCCTGGTAGACCTCCTCATAGTCTGGCCACGAGAATAGCCAAGGACAAAGCCATGAGTACTCTTTAAGTACTCGCAAACTATCACTAACAAGTAAGGTAGTTCTAGTAGGAATCTTAAGCTCTAGGTTAATTTGCAAAAACCCAGGTTTATTTCATAATGAGTTTAGAAGTAAAGAAGACTAATTTAATGTTATACATCACATAAGTGGGAATCTAGTTTTCATGTCCACAATCCTGTTGTGGTCAAGTCAAAGTCATCATTAAATTCACAAGTCATTTTGGGAAAACATCTGACAACGGAACAGTATGGCCACTCCAACTGTCCATGACCGCAGACATAGCTATTCGAATAGTTTGACACTCTGCAGAGGTGGTACACTTTCACCACAAAATTCGATACATCCGTCGGGGATAACCCTGAATCATCATACTTAGTATGCGGATAATCAATCATAACCTTTCAATTACACACCCTAGTATAGGCACCTCCCCTATGATCTTGGCCTCCCAGCCATGGCCATCTGCCATCCTGGGCACTACATAGGTGGACATTCACACGAGGTAGCCTCAGCTCAGCCTCTTCTACAAGGGAACCCATACTAAGGCATATAAACTTCCAGTTAAGCCCTACCCAATTCAGGTATTGTGGTTGTACGGTAAAATTGGAATGGTATCGCATCCAAACCCAACCATCAGTTTGTATAAAGGGCCAAGGCTCATGCCTCAACATTTTCATCATCAACCATTGTGTTTCTCAACACATGTCAAAACATTTCAATAGAATGAACCATCATTCCAAGGTTTTCATAACCATTTTCACCAAGTATTCCCATCTAAAGTGATCAACTTTTATGCTTAGAACTAGCCACTAAGGTTGAGGGTATTCACTAATGAGGGGTGCTAATCAAGTGTAACTATCCATCTCTAGTTTTATGCCTTTTGATGACATCTAATTATAACTAATTAGGCCTAGTTTTATACTCTTTATGGTATTTATCCTATTTTTCTTATACTCACAATTCACTAATTAAAGGTAAAGAAATTTGGGTAAAAGTAAAAGAATAAGCTTGCAAGTAAAACCTGGGATTGGTATAATCAAGGTTGCATAACCAAAGCATGCCTAATGCATCTTGCCTAGGTTATGAAGTTGGCAAGTGTTAACTTGCATAGTTCAAGATAGCATAGTTATGAAACTTACAAGTGTTAGCTTGCCTTGAGTAGTGTAGTGGTTGAAGTTTTCTTCTTCTTCTTCATAGTACTCCTCCTCCTCGTATCCCGGGTTGGTACTAGCGTCTATAAATGAATACGATGTACACAATCACCAAACAATACTTAACTACTTCTATTTAGCAAAGTAAGGTTCACACTAGATGATCTAGCATCATCACAATCATCACATGAAATAAAGGACTAGTCTTGTTTATCTTATTTTGGAAAAGTAATTTCTACTCTTTGAAAATTCTTAAGATTTAATATTCTCCAATTAAAATATGGGATCATGTTGACACATGTCATCACCACATATTCTAATACGTGGGAATGTGATTTAAAGTGGTGGTCACATTTTATAAAGTTTAAAATTACTATTTAATAAAATTAAAGTGACTAGAAATGTCTAGATAGAATTCTTTTAGTACTAGTCCAAGATCACTGCATGTAAACCTAAATATTTTTACATATTCAGATAGATCTTGTCAAATGTGATTTTTGGGAGTTGGAATCAACTCAAAAGCATTTATGGTTGATTTTTGAAAAATGTTTGAAGTGGCAAAAGCCTCTGTCTTGTTATTTTTGGTATAGGTGATCTTTCATTTCAAATGATTTGAATCCAATGGGCTTGGATAGATAATTTGAATACCTTTCTAACAAAATTGGAATCATGCATTTTGGTTTAGTGAATCTCTTTGAATTGATTTTTGAATCTAGCGACAGAATTTGGTTTTAGCTAAAATGGAAAATAACTATTTGAATCAACGGGCTCTACGCGTGAAACTAACTGGGCCAGCCAAACTGCATTGCACTGGCGCAACGGGTTACTGACCGGGGGGTCCCACTAGTCAGTGGGTCATCTAACCCGAAACGGTATCGTTTAATCTCAGCGCTACGATTAGAACATAATCTAATGGCTGAGGTTCATCTTCTACGTCGAACAGCTCCGGCGAGAAACTAAACCTAATGCGGCGGTGGGGGTCGTGTGAGGCTCACCAGGGCTTTAGCTAGGGTTGGCGATGGGGTTGAATGGGGTTGTCATCGACGGCGGTTCGAGGCGCAGCCACTGTAGCTCCTGGGATGGCTCCAATCGACGGCTTCCTTCTTCCTCTGCAGCGGCGAACTCTGGCTAAATTCCGGTGATGTGTTGCTCACCTTTCTACAGGGAGAGGTGTGGGTGGTTCTGTGAGGAGTGGGGAGTGGAATGGTGTGGAGAATTGAGGCGGGGGCGGCCTCTATTTATACAACGGCGATGGGGACATTGCAGCATGGTCTGGCTCCTCCGGCGACGCCAGTACAGCGAGCTATTGGAGTGGATGAGGGTAGGGTTCGAGGTGGTGCTTCAGGGCGGTCGTCACACGCTTAATGGCGCGGAAAGGGGCAGTCGAGATTGGTTGGGAACGATCGGTGCTCTGCGTGGGAGCGGCGGCGTTTGAGACGGCGCACAGTGGCTACGGTCCACGCAACGACGAACGGGCATGTCTGGGGGATAGCTAGGGTCACGGAGAGTGCGGGCATGTGCGGCGATGCCAAGGGGCGATGTGTGTGCGCTGGTCGGCTGTGGCACTCTGGCACGCTCAAGGCATGGCCGACGGAGAATTGGGCACGATGATCACGGGTGGTCCATGGCTCGCCTGTGGTCGAGGGTTGGACAGGGGGTGGTGGTGGACGGTGGCCTGTTTCCTGGACTTCATGGGTGGTCCATGGCTTGTCTGTGGCAGTTGGTTCTTGGTCGGCCGGCGTGGCGAGCTTCGTACGGCGCTGCACTAGCGCAACGGCAAAGGGAGGATGCGTGTCCTGCGCTGCTGGGTGTTGGGGGAGACCAGGGGAGTGAAGAGGGGACAAATGGGTGAGTGATCACTGCTCAAAACAGTATTAGTTAGGCCAGGGTTTATCTGTGTCTACAATGTGCTCGACCAAATGGCCGCATGAATTCAAGTTTGAAATTTTTGAATGAAATTTGGTGAGTGTTCTGAGCACTTACTCGAGTATCTATGGTTGCTTGGAAAATTCAAGGTGAATTGATTTGAGTGGTTTTTGCAAAATGGTGATCTTAGTACATACACTTGATTCAATTTTGAATTGTCCTTTAAATAGATTTGAAAATAGTTTTTGTGAGTTTGTAAAGTGGGCTTGGATTCACTTTTACTTGGTCTAGCAAGGGGTGAAAAGAATTGGAAATGTTTCTATTATAAATCTTGGACTAGAAACACTCAAAGTGGTCTAGTGGTTAATTTTGGTCAAAATGACCATTTGATCATATGATTCATATTTGAATTTGTTTGCTTTTGATTTTGTTTGTAATTGGCCTAGATGATGTAGTATTCATCTTTAAACCATTCCTTATCATTTGTAGCAATCAAACATGGCATTCGCACTCATTCATACACTAATGCAATTCACACATACACTCATATTAATTTTAATAATAAATGTTTTTGTTAACCCTAAACTTGGGTGATTTGACTTGATAATCTTGATTAATATTTTTGGGGTGTTACAAACCTTCCCTCCGTAAAAAATCTCGTCCCGAGATTTAAGAAAAACTAGAAAATAAAGAGATTTGGAAACTCAGTCCTAATATAATCTTCTCGCTCCCAAGTAGCTTCTTCTTTAGTATGGTTGCACCACTGGATCTTGATAAACTTGATACTCCTGGTCTTGGTAGTTCTGAAGGCTTCTTCCAAAATACGAATGGGTACTTCATGATAGGTTAGATCCTTGTTGATATTTATGGCTCGATGATCGATGTTCTTGAACACTTCGGTCTTCTCCAGGACTTCTAGGCATTTGCGAAGTAACGAGATATAGAACACATCATGTATGGATGACATCTCCTCTTGCAGTTCCAGTTGATATGATACTTCTCCTGAGCGATTCAAAATCTTGAAGGGTCCAATATATCTGGGGGCTAACTTCCCTTTCAGACGAAAACGTTGCATTCCTTTCAAGGGTGATACTTTGAGATATACAAAATCTCCGACATTGAAGGTCAGGTCTCGACGTCTTTTGTCAGCATAACTCTTTTGTCTGGATTGGCGGTCTTGAGGTGCTCACGGACATTGTGAACCTTCTCTTTGGCTTCTCGTAGGATGTCGGGTCCGAAGATCTGACTCTCTCCTACTTGCAACCAATTCAAGGGGGTTCGACACTTTCTTCCATACAAAAATTCAAAGGGGGCCATTTGCAAACTAGCTTGATAACTATTGTTGTAGGAGAATTCTGCGAAAGGCAGACGATCTTCCCATTTTTATCCATACTCTAGAACACAAGCTCTCAACATATATTCTAATACTTGGTTGACTCTTTCAGTTTGTCCATCGGTCTACGGGTGATAAGCTATGCTGAATTTCAGCTTGGTTCCTAATCCTTCTTGGACTTTCTGCCAAAATCTTGAGGTAAACTTGGTTCCTCGATACGACACTATGGTCTTAGGGGTTCCATGCAAACTGACAATTCTAGCAATGTACAGCTCTGCTAGCTTTGAACTCTGGTAGGTGGTCTTGACAGGTATAAAATGGGCTACCTTGGACAGTCTATCAACTATGACCCAAATAGAGTCATTTTCCCTACTAGATGTAGGCAAACCGGTGATGAAATAAATTCCGACAGAATCCCATTTCCATTTCGGAATCTGCAATGGTTGCAAAAGTCCTGCAAGTCGCTGATGTTCGGCTTTGACCCTCTGACAAATATCACACTTGGCGATGTAGCTTCTAATTTCTCTCTTCATCTTGTGCCACCAAAATTGCTCCTTTAAATCCTGATACATCTTCGTTCCTCCAGGATGGATAGAATAAAGAGTATCATCAGCTTCCTGCATGATCACCTGTTTCAACTCGGTATCTGATGGCACACAGATACGTCCTTTGTACCAAAACACTCCTTCTTCATCTTTGGTGAATTCGGGTACCTTCCCTATACCGATACGACGCTTGATTCCATCGATATGACGTTTGATTTTGCCGCTCGACAGAGATTTTGAATTTGGCTACCACCCAAATAATAATAATAGAAAAATGGTACTCCCTGTGGGAGATTTGGCCTCAAAGTTTTTGAAATGGTGGGGCAGGAAATGTTTGAAAGTTGTTTTTTGATTTTGTCGCTCGACAGAGATTTTGAATTTGACTACCAGACAAATAATAATTAATAGAAAAGTGGTACTCCCCGGTGGGAGATTTGTCCTCAAAGTTTTCGAAATGGTGGGGCGGGAAATGCTTCAAAGTCGGTGTTTAATTTTGTCGCTCGATAGAGATTTTCAATTTGGCTACCGGCCAAATAATCATAATAGAAAAATGGTACTCCTCGGTGGGAGATTTAGCCTCAAAGTTTTTGAAACGGTGGGGCGGGAAATGCTTCAAAGTTGGTGTTTGATTTTGCCACTCGACAGAGATTTTGAATTTGGCTACCGGCCAAATAATAATTAATAGAAAAGTGGGGTACTCCCCGGTGGGAGATTTGGCCTCAAAGTTTTTGAAACGGTGGGGCAGGAAATGCTTCAAAGTCGGTGTTTGATTTTGCCGCTCGACAGAGATTTTGAATTCGGCTACTGGCCATAATAATATTAGAAAAATGGTACTACCCGGTGGGAGTTTTGGCCTCAAAGTTTTTGAAACGGTGGGGAGGGAAATGCTTCAAAGTTGGTGTTTGATTTTACCACTCGAGAGAGATTTTGAATTTGGCTACCGGCCAAATTATAATTAATAGAAAAGTGGTACTCCCCGGTGGGAGATTTGGCCTCAAAGTTTTTGAAACGGTGGGGCGGGAAATGCTTCAAAGTTATTTTTTGATTTTGCCACTCGACAGAGATTTTGAATTTGGCTACACAACCAAATAATAATAATAATAGAAAAATGGTACTCCCCGGTGAGAGATTTGGCCTCAAAGTTTTTGAAACGGTGGGGCCGGAAATGCTTCAAAGTCGGTGTTTGATTTTGCCACTCGACAGAGATTTTGAATTTGGCTACTGGCCAAATTATAATTAATAGAAAAGTGGTACTCACTGGTGGGAGAATTGGCCTCAAAGTTTTTGAAACGGTGGGGCGGGAAATGCTTCAAAGTCAGTGTTTGATTTTGCCGCTCGACAAAGATTTTGAATTTGGCTACCGGCCAAATAATAATAGAAAAATGTTACTCCCTGGTGGGAGATTTGGCCTCAAAGTTTTTGAAACGATGGGGCGGGAAATGCTTCAAAGTCTGTTTTTGATTTTGCCGCTCGACAGAGATTTTGAATTTGACTACTGGCGAAATAATAATTAATAGAAAAGTGGTACTCCCCTGTGGGAGATTTGGCCTCAAAGTTTTGGAAACGGTGGGGCAGGAAATGCTTCAAAGTCGGTATTTGATTTTCACACTCGACAGAGATTTTGAATTTGGCTACCGCCTAGATAATAATAATAGAAAAATGGTACTCCCCGGTGGGAGATTTGGCCTCAAAGTTTTTGAAATGGTGGGGCGGGAAATGCTTCAAAGTCTGCGGTGACCCAGCATACCACTGCATGTGTAGTACATTATAGTCATTGACATGACATCCATAGAACACCGTTCCGTAAATATCACATCCCTCAGAGTGGTACAACAGAAACATTGTGGGTCGAAAATACAAACATACACACTTCATTGTTATTACAATACCATAAGTTCGAGACTTCAAGAGATTAAAACTTACAAACTAAGTAAGTTATCTCATAAGTTTAGCGGATGAACAAAAACCACATCGGTAATAAAGACGTGAGCTCAACAGCTTATTCTATAGAGTTCGTGCTGCTCAGCTCAACCTAGGTAACTAAAGTATGGCCTGACAACTACTCTGACTCGTTGTCTTTAGCTCCATAGTGTATCCCGTAGTCCACCCCTTCGATTCCACCAGATAGGTCTGGCTCTTCATAGTAGACGTCATTCTGGACCTTCGTAGCATACACCTGGTCATCCTTCTGGCCTTCAGAGTCTAGCAAGGGGTTCAAAGGAAAGGGGTGAGTAACAGTGTTACCCAGCAAGTTCACTATATGCAAGGTGGGAAGTTTGTTGCTCTAACTACCACCTCGGACTATAAATCCTTGGTACTATGTATTTTTGGTAAACATTTCTTCAAAGATTGATTTTATTATCAAAAACTATGCCCATCAGCCTTCATAGGTTGACCAGAACTTGATGGAGTTCCTTTCCTGCCGTGTTCGTAGCTCCTTAGAATAGGGAGTAACATGTCACAATTCTTACACTCTTGAGAGGTGCGTTGCTTTACCCGTAAGAGACCAACTCCTTGTTGCACAACCGGGCGTACTTTCCCGTCCATAATTCCATGATGTGGGGCCTAGTAGATTTATCATCACTTAGGATGATAATAGCATTTCATTTGTTTGGGAAAATACTTATTTTCTATCCCCTTTAGAACATAGGTGATAACACACAATTTTCAAATACTTTTATAAAGACTCTTCAAAGGACATGAGCAAGTGATGAACTTGCCTTGTGACTGCAAGGTAGTGAAGTCGGATATTTCCACCTGACCTTTGAGCTCCGTTTCTACAGAAAACCATTATTGCCCGGTAAGGACAATATTTAAAGAAGCAATATGCAATGCATAGTAATGTCATGCAATAGTTTTTTTCTTTCTTCTTTGCGTGTTTTACCCATCTCGTATAGGTTTTAAGTTTCCTTCAATTAATAAAAGAAAAGCATTATTTAATAAATCATTAAATTCATATTATTTTGACATTTAACCATTTTATGATAACTAGTATTATTTTAAGAGTTTAAAAATGATTTTATTAAATTTTTAACTCTTTTAAATATTTAACTAAAATTCTTTTAAGGAAATAAGACTTTATTTCTATTATACATGATTTAATTTTCAAAAACACAAACTAGTATTTTTCTATAATAGTATTTCCTTTTAGAATCTTAAAAATGAACTTTATTCAATTTTTGAGTGTTTTGTATATTTTTATAAAATCCCAAAAGGAATATATACAATTTTAATAATAGATCTATATTTAATTACTAAAATTTACTATCTATTATTTTTATTTGATAAAGGATATTTTTGTTAGTTTAGAGATATATGATTTATATTTTTTAGGATTTTTAATTATTTTTCTAGAGCTGATTTTGTTTCAGGGGCATATTTGTAAATATTTATTTTTAGATATGTCTTTTGAGATATGGGCCCGGCTTAACCAGACCTGACCCACTCGGTCCAGTCAAAGACCACCTGGGTTGTACTGGGCAGCCCACCGGCACACTACCCCCACGCGCAATCTCTCTTCCTCACCCTATCTCTCGCGACTCTCTCTAGTCCTCGATGCCGCCACCGCTACTGCGCATGATTCCAACCAAGTCCGGCCGCCATGGCTGCTACTGCGGTACATGATGACTAAGACGACGCCACTACACAATGCTGTCCAAGTCGATTCATCGCTGGTGCCCTGTTCTCTGGCCGTGCTGACCTTTGCACAAGGCTAGGGTTAGGGTTGGGCACCTCTATGCTTCTTCGTCGATGTGCTGGGCTACTCATGGTGCTGCTCCTCCATGACCACCACTCTTGTGTGCAGGCGCGGGTTGCAGCGCCCCCTCGGGGTGCTCCATGTGCCGTCACCCCTCTACTGCCGACCTCCTCTCTACTTCCTCTTCAAATAAATTTATGAGGACCTCGAGTAAGTTCTTCTACTTCTCCTTCTATTCTCTACCTTGCCCCTATCCATGATATGTGGCCACTTGTGATGGATTTCCCCATTTAGGGTTCATCCCTAAATTCCTAGGGTTCGTACCCCCTGTGTGATGTTTAATTGGCTCATTGGTTAATCCTGTCTATGCAAATCCTGTGATGGTGTCCAACGGTTGGTGTATTGCCTACTACTGTCGATTATAGTTTGTTACTCTGCTCTTTGTCAGATGAACACTCTGTTGTGCAAGTTTTATTACTCTGTTCTCTGTTAGATGACCACTACATTGAGCAAGTTTTATTACTCTGTTCTCTGTCCTAAGCTTCTCTATAAAATCATGATTAAATTACTATGGATGCTCATGTTGTTGTGGCTATGGATTTACTCTTATGGAGTTAAGTTAACTGCTCTCTATATTGATGCTTGGTTAGTTGTTTCTTGTGAAACACTGCTATCTTCTGTCTCAGGATTTAATCATGTTACTGTGATTAATAATAAGATGATTTACAATGATATGATTCCTATATACTTATAGGAAAATGATTAACTGAGTGATTTCTATATAGTGTGGTTTAATAATAGACAGTGTTGATCTTTACTGTCTGTGTTAAAAGAAAGTGTTTTATTTATGATTCCTAAATCATTTAGGAAGATGATTATTTCTGTTGAATAAATTCTACTTGATCTAGTACTCAAGCAGACTTGATCTTGCTAGGTACAGAGGTGCTACCCTCCTGGGAATGTGCCCTGTACCAGCTGTTGTGATATCTATCTATCTAGATAGAATTGGATTATAGGTCAATGATATTGGTCTGAGACCTTGCCTAGGCAGAAACTCTTGCATAACCTGGCTATTGATTAACTACTTCCTAATCTTTCTACCTATCATGTGCTTACAAGAAAATGAATGTACAAAAATAGAAAATGATTGGATCTACTTGTTGGAACATACTCTGGTTGCTCTGCATCAGGCAAGTTGCCTTCTACTTCTGGATTGTGGTAGCCCTGAATTTAAGTTGGCTTCCACCTGGTGTTGTTGCTCCTATTTGCCTTGCTAACCACCGAATACTTACCCCTCCTCAAGTCACCATCTTGGTTGGTGATTTCCTGGGTTTTATATGGTGGAAAGTGGTTTGATCTAGTGATATTATTGTAAGATCTAAGGCTATTCTTGTGCTGTTCTTGGTTGTGCTGGTGAGAAGCAGTGGTTGAGCTCGCTGTGAAGTGAATAACAAAGCTTGATTTGCTCTATACGGCTGTAACTTGAGTTGTCCCTTTCTTCTCTGCTGTTGACACCTTAATGTGTGCATTTAGGTGTGTAAGCTGCTTCTCTACTTGCTTTGGCTGTGGATGATATCAAGTAATTTGATTTTTACTGTCTACCCTTTACTAGTTACTTGCCCTGGTGAAACTTATCACTTGTCTATTTGGCCTATATTGTGACACTAAAACTATTTACTTAAAAGAACATATACTACACTTTGGTGAAACTTGCCCCTTCAAATTACTCTATGATGTAATATGAACAGTGCACTTCACTGTTCACCACTAAGAGTAAAACTAATCACTAACATTTTTCTTTCTTTGTTTAGTGGTTTATCTTATTTTGCAGTAATAAAGCCTGGATTGTCAAGATGTATTATAGGAATAGATAGATAGATTGTGTTGTAATTTCCCTTTATTCTTTTTGTAAAGAATCTTGTAACAATATTTCTATGATTTATTAAAGATTCATTTTATTGGAATTTCTTCCTTGTAACTATCTGCCTTGATGTAATGATCTCTATTTGTAATATTTATTATGGAATAAAGAAAAGAATAAGAATTCATTTCTTGCTTGAATTTACTTGTCTTAAATTCATATTGTTGTCAATGTTAATACCTATTTTGGAAAACCACTTAATGATTCTAACTTCTAATTCTCAAATATTATTCAAATTATTTGAATTTCACATGTGAATTCAAAATGTTCCCCCCAAAACACAGTAATGCCTAAAGGTCATGTCAAAATTTATAGCAATCACCTCATAGAGCTATTCCTACCTCTAGATGGTGAAAGAAACTCTGATCTCTTTAGGGTTTTGTTTGGCAAAAAATTTACCCCGATTTTAAAGATGAATGCATGCATATGCACAAATTCCTATTTCTACCCTTCGTTGGTTCCTAAATGCTGGGGTGTTACAGACTTCCCCCCTTAAATTAAACTTCATCCTGAAGTTTGCTGATGTGTACCTAAATAGTTCTGGATACGCTTCTTTTAAGTCATCCTCTTTCTCCCAGGTAGCTTCTCTCTCTGGGTGATGTTCCCATTGTACTTTGTAGTACTTGATTGCCCTGTTTCTCAACCTTTTCCAGTTCTCTTCCAGAATTTTACAGGGTTTCTCCACATAAGTCAAATATTCTTGTAACTCAACTTCTTGGTGTGTAATTGCATCATCAGGAACATTAAGACATTTCTGTAAATTGCGACACATGGAAAACATTATGAACTTGAGCCAATCTTTTTGGTAACTCAAGAGCATAAGCTATTGTTCTGTTCTGACTTAGTATCTTAAATGGTACAATATATCTTGGACTTAGTTTTCCTTTGATTCCGAATCTCTTAACTCCATTCATTTGACTTACATTGAGATATACCATATCTCCCACTTCTGGATGCCATGATCTTCAACTTTGATCAGCATAACTCTTTTGGCGACTTTGAGCTATCTTCAATCGATCTCTAATAATATCAATGACATCTTGCTTCTCCTTGATATAGTCTGGTGCAAATTCCTTGCTACTACCAGGTTCATACCAACATATTGGTGATCTACATCTTCTCCCATAAAGTACTTGATATGGTGCAGCTTTCAGACTACTTTGATAGCTATTGTTATAAGAAAATTCTGCCAACGATAGATGATCTTCCCACGAACCTCCTAAATCTAATGCACAAGCTCTAAGCATGTCCTCCAAGATTTGATTGGTCCTTTCCGTTTGGCCTCCAGTTTCTGGATGATAGGTTGTGCTGAAATCTAATTTTGAGCCAAGTGCTTCATGTAATGGTTTCCAAAATGCTGAAGTAAACACAGATCCTCTATTTGATACAATTTTGTTGGGTACTCTATGCTTACTTACTATCTCTTTGACATAGATTTCTACTAACTTCTCGGCATTATCCTTTTGATTTACCTGGATAAAATGTGCACTTTTCGTGAATCTATCCACAATCACCCATATCATATCCTTCCGCTTCGGTGTCATAGGTAATCCTGTGATAAAATCCATACCAATTTCTTCCCATTTCCATTCCGGAATTTCTAAAGGTTGTAATGGTCCTACTGGACTTTGATGTTCTGCTTTTACCCTTTGACAAGTATGGCATTCAGATACATACTTTGCAATATCTCTTTTCATGTTATTCCACCAGAATAATTCCTTGAGATCCATGTACATCTTCGTACTTCCAGGATGAATTGAATATGGTGTTTCATGTGATTCTCGGAGTATTACCTCTCTGATCTCCGATACATCTGGTACACAAAGACGGTTTTGGAACCATAAGGATCCATAATCTCCTAGGTGAAAAACTGAATTTTGTCCTTCGGAAATTCTTCTGATTTCTTCAGCAATACATGGATCATCAAGTTGATGTCGATAGATCTCATGACGAAGATCACTGCTTTGCTCTTCTACAACACTCATGGTTGCTAGACCCACACAAACTTTTGTCCTTAAGAACAGTATTTCTAACCTTTCCAAGTCCATTTGCAACTCTTTTGGTAATTCTCTATTGATGGGTTGAATATCCATACTCTTCCGACTTAAAGCATCTTCCACTACATTGGCTTTTCCTGGAGTATAGTTAATTGTAAGATCCTAATCCTTGATCAACTCCATCCATCTTTTCTACCTCATATTCAGCTCCTTCTGAGTAAAGAAATATTTAAGACTTTTATGATCCGTGTATAGTTCACATCTTGCTCCATAGAGAAAACGTCTGCATCCCTTTAAAGCAAAGACCACTGCTGCTAACTCCAAATCATGAGTTGGGTAGTTGACTTCATGTGGTTTGAGTTGTCTAGATCCATAAGCAATTACCTTGTGATCTTGCATTAGCACACATCCTAGTCCTTCTTTGGATGCGTCACAATATACTGTGTAATATTTTACAGTTTCTGATATAGCTAAGATTGGTACGGTTGTTAATCTGGTTTTCAATTCTTGAAAACTTGCTTCGCACTTCTCATCCCATGTGAATGGTGCATTCTTGCTTAGAAATTTGGTCATTGGTCCAGCTATCTTGGAAAAACCTTCAATGAATCTCTGATAATAGCCTGCCATGCCTAAGAAACATCGAATTAGTTTCACATTGGTTGGTGCATTCTGTTCCAACACTGATTGATCTTTGGACGGATTTATCGCAATTCCATCCTTACTGATTATATGACCAAGAAATTCTACCTTGTCCAACCAAAATTCACACTTGATGAATTTAGCATAGAGCTTATGTTCTCTCAAGATTTGCAATGCTGTCCTCAAATGATCAGCATGCTCTTCTTTATCCTTAGAGTATATCAAAATATCATCAATAAACACTATGACAAACTTATCCAAATACGGCATGAAGATTTTGTTCATCAGGTTCATGAATATTGCTGGTGCATTGGTCAATCCAAAAGTTACGACGAGTTATTCATGATGTCCATACCTTGACACAAATGTTGTTTTTGGAACATCTTCAGGTTTAATTTTTATCTGATTGTATCCCGATCTTAGATCAATCTTGGAAAACACTCCAGCTCCTTTGACTTGATCAAATAGATCTTGAATTCTTGGCAATGGATATTTGTTGTTGATGGTAACATTGTTGAGATTTCTATAATCACCACACATTCTTCGTCCTTCATCTCTTTTATCCACAAAAATTACCGCAGTTCCCCATGGGGATACACTTTGCTAAATAAATCCTTTTCTAGCTAATTCATCCATTTGCTCCTTAAGCTGTTTTAATTCTGTTGGTCCCATCTTATATGGTGCTTGGGCTATTGGTGCTGTACCAAGTATCAGGTCAATAGTGAACTCTATTTCTCGATCAAGCATATGACAAACAGCTCCACCAAAAATCTTTTCAAAATTCAAAACTTTTCTTCATGTGGCCATTTGTCGAACAGTTGGCAGGCAAATAAAACCTGCCTAACTAACACTATTTGTGATCAAAGCATTGTCGAGCCATTTGGTTTAATTCTTGTCCCCTTGTCTCTCCTAGCTCTAACCAAGCCATCATAGAGCTACCATTTAGCCTGGAGCAGCAGTAGCACGCTGCCCGTTCTTGGTCGCCGCCGACCGAGTATGGGCAACATGCCACAGACACCACAGTGCCAATCCAGCACATCCCCTAGCTCCGCCGCACCCTACCGCGGTCCCCTGTCCACCCCACGGATGCAACCAGCCCCTGGACCACCGCAGACAGCTCGCGCCCACCAGCCTATGCGCCGTGCATGGCTCACGCTAGAGCGCCGGCCCCGACAGGCCAGCACAAGCCGCGCCACGACCCTAGCTTGCACGCGCCGCTCCTCCTTAACCCCAGCTCACCCCCAGACATGCCCTTTTGCCGCCGTGTGACCAGAAGCCACCGCAAGCTATGTCGAGCACCGCCTCTACCGCTCAGAGCGCTAGCCTTTCCCGGCCGCAAGCCACCGCCCCTAGAGTTGCCATTACGTCATAGCTGACTGCCAGGAGGCAAGCCACCGTCCGCCTACCCCGCCCATACCTCTAGCTCTCTGTATCAACATCACCGACGAGCTCGCCGTCGTGCTGCACGGTCCCCTCGTCGAGCCTATATAAGGATCCCTCTCCCGCACCAATTCTCCACACTCAAACACTCCCCTCTCACCACTGACCATTCCCCACCTCTCACCGGAGCCGCTCGAGCCACCGTTCGCCAGAATTCCCCCTGGATCCGCCGCAGTAGAGAAAGAAGATCCCCATCGATTTCGTCCACCCCAGGAGTTGCCGCGACCACGCCTGAGTTTGCCGTCGTCTCCTTGTTCGATCGCCCCCATCGCCACACTAGCTGGAGCCCAGGTATGCCCCCATTGCACCCCCACTGAGCCACTAGCGTTCCGTCTCGCCGGCGACTAGTCCTTCATCGACGATGAACCACCACCGTCGATCTAGGTTCTAATCGCACAGTCCACATCGCCCCGTACCGCTTCATGTTGAGTTATGTCGCTGACATGTGGACTCCGCTTGTCAGTTACTAGCCGCGCCGTGGAGTGTCACTGGGCCGGCCCATTAGTGTTCCTGCGCTGGCCATGGAATTCAAATTTAGATTTTTCTATTTAGACTTAATCTAGTTTCTGTCCACTAGTTTAAAAATCAATTCACAGAGTTCTGCTTAACCAAATGACATGATTAAAAATTTTCTATAAAGATAATTAAAATCTCTATCCAAACCAGTTGGATTTAAATCATTTAGAGTTATAGATCACCTATAGAAAAAATAACAAGACAGAGACTTTTCTGCATTCAAACATTTTTTAAAAATCAACCATAAAAGCTTTTGAGTTGATTCCAACTCTCAAAAATCACATTTGACCATACCTATCTGAATATGTAAAAATATTTAGGTTTGCATTCAGTGACTTTGGACTAGTACCAAAATAATGCTATATAGGCATTTCTAGTCACTTTAAATTGAATAAATTATAAACTTAAACTTAGTGAAATATGATCAAACATTTAAATCACATTCCCATGCATTAGAATATGTGGTGATGACATGTGTCCACATGATACCATATTTTAATTGGAGAATATTAAATCTTAATTAACTTCCATGAGTAGAAATTACTTTTTTCAAATAAAATAAATGAAACTAGTTTATTAAATCTTGTGATGATTATGATGATGCTAGATCATCAAGTGTGTTCCTTAGTGTGCTAAATAGACTAGTTAAGTATTGTTTTGTGATTGTGTATTCCGTATGTATTTATAGATGATAGTACCGAACAAGTCTACGAGGAGGAGGAGTTCTACCCCAAAGAAGACGAGGAGAATTTCAACCACTTCACCAACCAAGGCAAGCTAACATGTAACATCCCAAAACATCAATCCAAGGTTATCAAGATCAAATCATCCAAAAATACGGTTAACAAAAACTTATCCAAAATTAATATGAAAGCATTCATATATGTGTGCATTTAAAATAGGAGTTGTTTGAATTTCCATTATTGAGTGATCCAATGCTTGTAAAATGTTTCTTAGGTGATTTAAACATCATCTACATCATTCCCAAACTTTTCCTAAATAAAATCAAATCAAAAACAATTAAAAAGGAGGAATTGTCATTTTGGCAAATTTAACTCCCATGCCTACTTTGGCTATTCCTAGTACTCAAAACTTAACAGAAACAATTCTTGATCTTTGCACCCCTTGATAGTACACATAATGAGGTACCCACCTTTTGATCTGATAAAAACATTTTGTTAACCATTTTAAATGACAGTTTAAAATTGAATCTAATGCATATGCATAGATCACCCCTATTTCAAAACCCATCTATTTGAGCTCCACTTTCAAAACCCTTGCAACCAGAGACTACCTATCACTAGTGGAAATCACTCAAAAAATTTGAAACCAAAATTCAAAACTTTCTTTCATGCGGCCATTTAATCAAACACTTGGCATGCATAATCTCTACTCTAATCCTAGCTCACTATCTACTACAAGGTTTTGCCCCCAAATGATCTTCATTTATCTCCTCTGTCCCCTCTTGATCTAACCAAGCCCCTAACACCCCTCTCCCTTGTCCCTAGTCTCCATGCCATGCCATGTCGAGCCATGCCTCGTCGGCCAACCCTTGCCCCGCTGTAGCAGACCATTCCATCTTCCCTCGCCAGGTCTAGGAGGTAGCCAGGAGCTCACCGCCACCCCCTGTCTCTTGCCCGAGCCAAGAGCAGCAATGGACCACCGAGCACAAACCGCGCCCAGTGCCATCGCACCATGCCAGTGCTGCCCCTAGAGCGCGCTCGGTCCCCGCTCGCATAGACCGCCCCTTTGCAGCAGCCCGCGCCCGCCGCTCCGCCTCGACCTAGAGAACACCCCAGACACCCCCGCTGGCTGCCCAACACCTCACAGCCACCGCTTGCCGTGGACACCGTCGCCTCTGCCGCTTAGAGCGCCACCTCACCCAGACCGCGTGCCACCACCCCTACGCTCGCATTCAAGTTCTAGAGCACCGCCAAGGAACCACACATCGATCGCCACTAGCAGCCATGCCTCTACCCCGCCGTAGCCATGTCGCCACCGTCGACTGCCCATCCCGCTCGGTCTCACCGTCGGGCCTATAAAAGGAGCCCTCCCTAGCCTCTTCTCTCCACACCATTCCACTCCCCTCACCTCTCTGAACCTCACCCACCTCTAGCCGGAGCAAGGCGAGCTCTGCCTCGCTGGAATTGGAGCCGGAGCAGCCACGACATGAGGAGAAGGGTGCCGTTGATTGCGACCACCCCAAGCTCCGCCGCAACCGCGCCTCGCCTCGCCGTCGTCTTCCACGTCGTTTGTCCGCCTCTCCAACCCTGCTGGAGCCTGGTACGGCCCCTAGTAGACCCCCACCGAGCCCCTATGGTTCGAGCTCGCCGGCGACCTATTTGTCGTCGACGACGAGCCTCAGCCGTAGATCTCGCTTCTAATCCTACGGCCCACAATGCACGTACCGTTTCGCGTGTTAAGTGCCGCTGACAAGCGGGACCCCCCTTTCAGTTGAGCCCCGCGCCGCGGAGCGCCACTGGGCCGCCCAAGTCTTTTCCCGCGCTAGCCGACCCATTCAAATCTGGATTTTTCTTTTTAGTTTGAATCTAGTTTCTGTCCCCTAGTTTGAAAATCAATTCAGAGAGTTTTAGAAATCCAAATTGCAGGAAACTAATTTTTTCTGAAAGGTATTGAAATGATCTATCCAAGACCGTTGGATTTAATTCAATTAGAGTTATAGATCTCTCCTAATAAAAATAACAAAATAGAAGCATTTGCATCTTGCAACATTTTTATAAAATCAACCAAGTTAGCTTTTGAGTTGATTCCAACTCTCAAAAATCACATTTCATCATATCTATCGAAATATGTAATAATATTAAGGTTTACATGCAGTGACTTTGGACTAGTACCAAAATAATGCTATATAGGCATTTCTAGTCACTTTAAATCATTAAATAATGAACTTAAACCAAAGTAATATTGATCCAACCCTTAAATCTCATTCCCAGATGTTAGAATATGTGGTGATGACATGTGTCCACATGATCCCATATTTTAAGTGGTGAATATTAAATCTTAGTTAAATTTTCAATGAGTAGAAATTACTTTTCTAAAATAAAAAGAAGGAAACTATTGAATTAAACTTGTGATGCTTGTGATGATAATAGATCATCAATTGTGTGTCTTAGAATTCTATCTAGACTAGTTAAGTATTGTTTGGTGATTGTCTACTCCG
The DNA here is from genome assembly GCA_916181665.1 of Avena sativa. Classification (NCBI taxonomy): domain Eukaryota; kingdom Viridiplantae; phylum Streptophyta; class Magnoliopsida; order Poales; family Poaceae; genus Avena; species Avena sativa. The sequence continues at coordinate 431,312,086 of OV702286.1, read as the reverse complement.
TATGTATTGTTATAGAAGATAGTACCGACCAAGCTTACGAGGAGGAGGAGTGCTATCAAGACGAAGACGAAGAAAACTTCAACCACTGCACCAACCAAGGCAAGCCACCATTAACAGTGCAAGCTACCCTTAGCAAGCTAGCAATACCCAAGATTTAACTCTTGCAAGTTTAGTGCTCAGCAAACTAGAAACAACTAGATGGTTTAGCAAAGATGCCTTAAGCATGCTTTGATCACACCCCCTTTTAACTATTAGTACTTCAAGTCTTATTGACAGGTTTTACCTCCCTTAGTTTACACAAAGTTCTTTACTTGTTTTGAAGGTAGCATAAAAAGTATAAAACTTGACCTACTTAGAAACCTTTAGATGTCATTCTATGGCATGAGATTGATCCCATCCTTCCACCTTAGTGAACACTCTTAACTTAGTATTTTAGAGTAGATCAAAAAATTGAGTCACTTTAGATGGGAACAATTGGTGAAAATGAATTGTGAAAACCTTGGAATGATGAATCATTCTATTGAGATGTTTTGACATGTGTTGAGAAACACAACTAGTTTATGATGATGAATATGATGAGGCATGAGCCTTAACCCTTTTATAAAACTGATGGTTCGATTTGGATGCGATACCATTCCAAATTTACCGTACAACCACATTACCTAAATTGGTAAGGCTTAGCTGGAAATTTATATGCATTAGTATTAGTTCCCTCGCGGGAGAGGTTGAGCTGAGGCTACCTCTCATGATGTCCACCTATGCAGTGCCCAAGATGACTGATGGTCATGGTTGGGAGGCCATGCTCATAGGAGAGGTGCTTATACTAGGGTGTGTAAAGGGAAGGTTATGTTTGATTATCTGCATAATAAGTATGATGATTCAGGGTTACCCCTGACAGATGTATCGAATCTAGTGGTGAAAGTGTACCACCTCTGCAGAGTGTCAAACTATTCGAATAGCCGCGTCCGTGGTTATGGACAGTTGGAATGGCCATACTGTTTCGTTGTCAGATGTTTTCTAAATACTTTGAAGTAATGATGAATCTTGACTTGACCACAATAGGGTTGTGTGTATAACAATAGCTTCCCAACTTAAGTGATTCTAGAACTTTATTTTATCTTTCTTGGTTTCTGTACTCAGCTTAGGTTTCAAACTTAACTTTATAGTTAAACTTAGCTCTAGCGCTTTAACTTAGAATTATACTACTTGTTAGTGGTAGTTTGCGAGTACTTAAAGAGTACTCATGGCTTTTGTCCCTGGCTATTATCATGGCCAGACTATGAAGGAGATTATCAAGATAATGGTCAGCAGGACGGCTATGATAACTAGGACTATCTGCCTTCGTCAGCATTGCCTGTGCCCCTGAAGATGGACCCCACCGCTACGCTATCTTTTATTTCTGCTTCTTGTTGTATTAAGACTGGATCATGAGATCCTTATTTGTGTAAGACCTTATGTATGGTTTGTAATGGATGATATACTGTGATATCCAATCCGTTATGTCTCGCAAAAATGGTAATCTTGGGATTGCGAGGTATGGCATAACGGGCATCTGGGATTAAAAATCTGGGTGTTGACATAACACTTGCAAGTATTAGACTTAAAAAGCTAGAACTAAGCAAGTTAACACTTTCCCCCTTAACTTAAGCAAATGCTTTAGGCATGCTTGGTTATACCCCCTTTTTTTATTTATACCTATCCCAAGTTTTACTTATAAGCTTTACTTGCTTTTACTTTACCAAAGTTCTTTACTTTGTTTATAGACAGCATAAAGAGTATAAACTTGGCCTACCTAGTTACACTTAGCATCCCACCTTAGTGAGATTTGAGATTTGAGATTAGCATCCCACCTTAGTGACACTCTTAAATGAGTGTTTAGAACTAAACCAAAAACTTGATCACTTTAGATGGGAATATTTGGTGAAAATGATTATGAAAACCTTGGAATGATGAGTCATTCTATTGAGATGTTTTGACATGTGTTGAGAAACACAAATGGTTTATGATGATGAAAATGTGGAGGCATGAGCCTTAGCCCTTTATAAAAACTGATGGTTGGGTTCAGATGCGATACCATTCCAATTTTACCGTACAACCACAATATCTGAATTGGGTAAGGCTTAGCCGGAAGTTTATATGCATTAGTATGAGTTCCCTCGTGGGAGAGGTCTGAGCTGAGGCTACCTCTCAATGTTGTCCACCTATGCAGTGCCCAAGATGGCAGATGGCCATGGCTGGGAGGCCAAGCTCATAGGAGAGGTGCTTATACTAGGGTGTGCAAAGGAAAGGTCATGTTTGATTATCTGCATACTAAGTATGATGATCCAGGGTTATCCCTGACGGATGTATCAAATTTTGTGGTGAAAGTGTACCACCTTTGCATAGTGGAAAACTATTCGAATAGCCGCGTCCGTGGTCATGGACAGTTGGAGTGGCCATACTGTTCCTTTGTCAGATGTTTTCAAAATGACATATGAAATGAATCGTGATTTTGACTTGACCATAACAGGGTTGTGACTATGAAAACTAAGTTCCCACTTAGGTGATTTAGAACTTTATTTTATCTTTCTTTGTCTCTAAACTCATCTTAGGTTTCAAACTAAAGTTTGCAAATAAACTTAGAACTTAGCATTCCTACTAGAACTACCTTACTTGTTAGTGATAGTTTGCGAGTACTTAAAGAGTACTCATGGCTTGTGTCCCTGGCTATTTCGTGGCTAGAATAGGAAGAAGACTACCAAGAGGAAGGACAGCAGGACGGCTACGACAACTAGGATCATCTCCCATCGTCAGCATTGCCTGTGACACTAAAGATGGACCCCACCGCTATGCTATTTATTCCGCTACTTGTTTGTATTAAGACTAGATCATGAGATCCTTTATTTGTGTAAGACCTTATTATGGTTTGTAATGGATGATGTACTGTGATATCCAATCTGTTATGTCTCGCAAAAATGGTAATCATGGGATTGCGATGTATGGCATAACAAGCATCTGGGATTAAAAATCCGGGTGTTGACAAGTTGGTATCAGAGCCATCCTGACCATAGGAGACCCTAGTTAGAATGGACGTCTAAACAAAAAACATAGTTTTGAAAACAAAGAAGTGAGTATTTATGAAAACCTATTTCCTCTCTTACCCTTGGGATTCTTTCTCTCAAAAAATACATGTTCCTCAAAAATTCTTACATTACTACATAAAATTTAACACACTTGATCACTTCACTAACTTACAAATCCTAAATTCTAATAGATGGAAGTTCAATACTTCAAGTTCTACTAGTTGGGCAACGGAGGCCAACTGATCTTCGAGAGGGATCTTGATGCACTATCTAAGTACCTGGTGCACCCACATCCGGAATTCTTCGGAGCTCAACTCAATCGTCCCCCAGGAGGAGATTTACAATGGCTAATAGTTGATGATCTTCGAGACAAGTTGGAAGCACCACTTTCTGAGAAGATTCAATTCACCGTGAGAGAGAACAACTGGCTAGATGGATTAGCTAGGGCAATGCATGAAGCTCTCGCTCGTCTTTGCGGATAGAACATCAACTTGATCCAAGGAACTCGCTTTTGCCCACTATGCAAGGCGTGATTCTATGGGAATGCCGTTGGAGATACCAAGTCACCCGGAGATGAGACGCCAAGTGGAGAATCTTGACTTCCTACTGTACGACAGGCAGAAGGAATTGGACAATGCTCGAGAGTACGCTAACCACAACCTTGCCATTGCTGCCCAAAAGGCCCAGACTTTCGCCCTGCTCGTCAAGGATCGTCAATCACTTCGTTGTCAACATGCAAAGAAGGATCGCACCATCGACCCTCTTCACAAGAAGGTGGCCGACCTCGAGAAGACCATCAAGGAGCAAGAAGCTCAGCTTGCAGCAAAAGAAGAAGAAGAGGTAGAAGGTGAAGACATGCATGGGGATATTCACTCGTACCTCAGCAATGATGATGACTATCTGGAGGATGATGCCATGGACTTCTACAGCAATGATGATGACTTCGACTTCATCGATGATAGGTAGATGCAATAGAGCACTATCGTAGGAAGGATATATATCGGTCCCATTGTATCTTAGCTTAGAGAATGGTTCTTAAAACCATCTGTTTTTCCTTTTGTTGTGGTGTGTGTGTTTGTATTGTGCTTTACTTGAATGAATGAAAAAAAGTTAGTTTCCCAAACCTGAGTCAAACTCAAAGTTTTAGTTTCGAAAACAAAACCATGAACCTTAGAACTTTCCCTCTTACCCCTTTATCTATCTCAATCCTCAGATGACTCGTGGAAACCCGGGAGGAAGCAACTCATCGTAGGACCCGATGCTGCAGATTCTGCAGATGCTAGTATCCGACCATGAAGCTAGTAGAGTAGAGAGCCAAGCCAACCTAGCTACCCTGTAGCAGATCCCCCAGATGGCCCACAACAATCAAGTCCATGGAAATCAGGATCATCATGGATCCAAACTCAAAAACTTCCAGAATACCAATCCCCCTATATTTACCAAGTCTGAAGACCCGCTGGATGCTGATGATTGGTTACAGACCATGGAGAATAACCTAGAAGTAGCAGGAGTTGACACAAATGAGCAAGTTCTGTTTGCCACCCACTATCTAGCAGGAGATGTAAGAGCATGGTGGAACAGCACCCGCACAATGAACCACGGGCAAGTGATGACGTGGGAAGCTTTCAAGACCAAGTTTAGCCGCACCCATGTGCCACAAGGTTTAGTCACTAGAATGAGAGATGAATTCAGAGAACTGAAGCAGGGCAGGATGACTGTAGTAGAGTACCATGACAGATTTCTCTCTCTCGCTAGGTATGCACCTGATGAGATCAATACTAAAGCCAAGAAGAAGGAGAGATTCCTAAAGGGACTGCATGATGAGGTGCAAACAGTGTTAATCAACATCCGTTTTGACGATCTCGAAGAGCTAGTTAACTCTGCCATCTAGATGGAAGGAAAGATCAACCAAGCCAACGACAAACGCAAGTGCATAATGATGCACCAGAGTGGATCCAACAGTCACCGGAAGTATTGCCCCAACCCGTCAGCAGGATATGCCCCGCGGAACAATAGACCACCAATGTCTCATCCAAGCTACCCCAACCGTAGCGGAGGAAATGTGAAGTCCGGAGGGAACAACAACAACCACCCCGACAACTCCAACAACTTCAACCGTGCACCGCCCAAGTCCAACAACAACAACAACACCGCCCCAAGGACTGGAAGCAATGTCATGCCTATTGTCGCCAAAGACAAGTCTCAGATTACTTGTTGAGTGTGGAGTGAAGGGTCACTACTCCAACGAGTGTCCCAAGAAGATTGCCGCCACTGCCAATGTGAATGCCCCAGCTCAGCAGCAGCGCTGTGTTTCGCCCGGAAGAAGATTCGCCCTAGGGAACTGTCACAACCGCAACGGCTGTCTCTTCCACATGAACACCGAAGAAGCCCAGGAAGCGCCAGATGTCGTGCTGGGTATGATTTCTATTAACTCAGTATTAGCAAGAGTGTTGTTTGATTCTAGAGCATTGCACTCGTTTGTTACAGGAGAATTTGCATGCACTAGTAAGATTCACCCAACCAACTTGAAGCATGTTATGATAGTTCAAATACATGGTTCAACCACAAAAGCTAGAAAAATTTGCAAGGCAGTACCTATCAGAATACATGGGATAGATTTTTATGCTAATATAATATTACTTGGAACCAAAGGTTTGGAAGTGGTACTAGGAAAGGATTGGATGTCAAAACATAAGGGATTGATCGATTGTGCCAAGAAAGCCATAACCATGACCAGTAGCTCTGGAGTAATGGTAGAGCATATATCTGAAACCTTGCCCCATCAATTCAAATGCAACAAGAGTCTAGCCCTACCCACCATAGACCAAGTGAGAGTAGTCTGTGAATACATGACGTATTCCCAGATGAATTGCCCGGTATGCCCCCAGATCGGGATATCGAGTTCATCATCGAACTGATTCCTAGAACTGGACCCATAGCTCAGAGACCCTATAGTATGAACCCGTCTGAATTAGTGGAGTTGAAGAAGAAACTGGATGCTACGCTGGCGAAAGGTTTGATTCAACCAAGCGCATCACCATGGAGATCCCCTGTTCTGTTTGTCGACAAGAAAGACGGAGGTAACCGTTTGTGCACAGATTACCGGAAGCTGAATGATGTCGCCATCAAGAACAAGTACCCACTGCACAAGATAAAGGATCTGTTTGATCAGTTGACTGGTGCCAGAGTGTTCTCTAAGATTGATCTTAGGACTGGTTATCATCAACTTAAGATTCGTGCAACGGATATTCCAAAGACCGCCTTTACCACCAGATATGGCTTGTATGAGTATACGGTCATGTCTTTTGGATTAACCAATGCCCCCGCTTATTCCATGAATCTCATGAATAAGACTTTTATGAACTTCTTGGATAAGTTTGTCGTTGTGTTTATCGACGATATTCTTATCTACTCCGAGTCAGAAGAAGACTATCAGCAACATTTGAGAATCATACTTGAAACCCTGAGAGAACATCAATTGTATGCCAAGTTCAGCAAATGTGAGTTTTGGCTGAAAGAAGTAGGATTCCTCGGACATATTGTGTCTACCGGAGGAGTCGCTGTTGATCCCGCCAAGATCAAAGATGTCGAAGAATGGAAAGCCCCAACCACTCAAACCCAAGTCCGTGCATTTCTCGGATTAGCGGGATATTACCGCAAGTTCGTAGAAGGATTTTCGAGCATTGCAAGACCGATGACTCAACTATTGAAGAAAGACAAGAAGTTTGAATGGACCGACAAATGTGAAGCAAGTTTTCAAGAGCTCAAGAAGAGATTGATTTCAGCCCCAATATTGATTATGCCAGATATCAATAAGCCGTTTGATGTGTATTGTGATGCATCCAAGATTGGTCTCGGATGTGTATTGATGCAAGAAGGAAAAGTCATAGCATATTTGTCAAGACAACTGAAGCAACATGAGCAAAACTACCCTACCCATAACCTTGAACTAGCAGCTATAGTTTTAGCGTTAAAGACATGGCGTCATTACCTTATGGGTAACCGCTGTGAGATTTATTCAGATCACAAGAGCTTGAAGTATATGTTCACTCAGAATGAGCTGAATATGAGGCAAAGGAGATGGATAGAGTTAATCAAGGATTATGACCTTGACATTCACTATCACCCCGGCAAAGCCAATGTGGTATCAGATGCTCTTAGCCGATTGCCGTCTAGGTTAAACACCATGATCAAGTTGAAGCAACCAAGTTTTCATGAAGAGTTGGAGCAGTTTAGAACTGAGCTAGTTAGCAAAGGATTCTTAGCTAGCATTGAACTTCAACCCACATTGATCAGTCAGATCAAGGAAGCCAGAAGGTAAATGCAAGTATCGACGGAATCAAACGTCATATTAGTATAGGAAAGGTACCTAGATTCACCGAAGACGAAGAAGGAGTTTTGTGGTACAAAGGACGTATCTGTGTGCCAGCAGATTCGGAGCTAAAGCAAGTTATCATGTAAGAAGCTCATGATACTCTTTATTCTATCCACCCCGGAGGAACGAAGATGTATCAGGATTTGAAGGAGCAATTTTGGTGGCACAAGATGAAGAGAGAAATCGGAAACTACATCGCCAAGTGTGATATCTATTAGAGAGTCAAAGTGGAACATCAGAGACCTGCAGGACTGTCGCAATCATTGCAGATTCTGGAACAGAAATGGGATTCCGTCGGAATGGACTTTATCACCGGTTTGCCTACTTCTAGTAGGGGAAATGACTCAATTTGGGTCATCGTTGATAGACTGTCCAAGGTAGCTCATTTTATACCTGTTAAGATAACCTACTAGAGTTCGAGGCTAGCAGAGTTGTATATTGATAGAATCGTCAGTCTGCATGGAACCCCCAAGACCATAGTGTCGGATCGAGGAACCCAATTTACCTCGAGATTTTGGCAGAAAGTCCAAGAAGGATTGGGAACCATGTTGAATTTCAGCACAGCTTATCACCTGCAAACCGATGGACAAACTGAAAGAGTCAACCAGATCTTAGAAGATATGTTGAGAGCTTGTCTGCTAGAGTATGGATCAAAATGGGAAGATTTTCTGCCTTTCGCAGAATTCTCATACAACAACAGTTATCAATCCAGTTTGCAAATGGCCCCATTTGAGTTCTTATATGGAAGAAAGTGTCGTACCCCTTTGAATTGGTCGCAAGTAGGAGAGAGTCAGATTTTTGGACTCGACATCCTACGAGAAGCCGAAGAGAAGGTTCACAAAGTCCATGAGCACCTCAAGACCACCCAATCCAGACAGAAGTGTTATGCCGACAAGAGAAGGAGAGACCTGACTTTCAATATCAGAGATTTTGTGTATCTCAAAGTTTCGCCATTGAAGGGAAAATAACGTTTCAATCTGAAAGGAAAGTTAGGCCCTAGATATATTGGACACTTCAAGATTCTGAATCGCCGAGGAGAAGTATCATATCAACTGGAACTTCCAGAGGAGATGTCAACCATCCATGATGTGTTTCACATCTCGTTACTTCGCAAATGGTTAGAAGTGCCAGAGAAGACCGAAGTTTTCAAGAACATCGATCACCGAGCTGTTGATATCAACAAGGATCTGACGTATCGTGAAGTGCCCATCCGTATCTTGGAGGAAGCTTACAGAACCATCAGGACCCGGAGTATCAAATTTCTCAAGATCCAATGGAGCAATCATACCGAAGAAGAAGCCACATGGGAACGAGAAGGTTACATTAGGACAGAGTTTCCAGATCTCTTTAGTTCCTAGTTTTCTTTCTTAAATCTCTGGACGAGATTTTTGTTTAAGGGGGGAAGGTTTGTAACATCCCAAAACTTTAATCAAAGTTATCAAGATCCAAATCACCCAATTTAGGGTTAACAAAAACTTTTTATCATTTAAATAATTAAGCATGCATATGTGTGTTGCATTAATATATAATTGTTTGAATTTGCCATGTTTGTTTGTTCTAATGGTTGTAAAATGATTCAAAGGTGAATTCCACATCATCCAGATCATTCCCAAGCACAATCCAAAGAAAAAGAAACCAAATAAGATTAATAAATGCAAATGGTCATTTGTGCCATTTTAATCCACTGGGTCACTTTAGGTGTTCCTAGAACTCAAATTCAAACAAAAACATTTCTAACTCTTTGCACCCCTTGCTAGTACAAGTAAAGATGTACCAAGGCCCACTTTGTGATCTTACAAAAACATTTGAACCCTAAATTTAAATGGCATTTGAAAATGGAATCAAGTGCATGTACCTAGATCCCACTTTTTCACAAACCACACAAATGAGTTCACCTTGACAAAACCAAGCAACCACAGATGCTCAAGAATATGACCAACAACTCCACCAAAAATCTTTTCAAAATTCAAAACTTTTCTTCATGCGGCCAATTTGTCGAACAGTTGGCAAGCAAATAAAATCTGCCTAACTAACACTATTTGTGATCAAAGCATTGTCGAGCCATTTGGTTTAATTCTTGTCCGCTTGTCTCCCTAGCTCTAACCAAGCCATCACAGAGCTACCATTTAGCCTGGAGCAGCAGTAGCACGCCGCCCGTTCTTGATCGCCGCTAGACAAGCGTGGGCAACACGCCACAGACACCGCAGCGCCAATCCAGCACATCCCCTAACTCCGCCGCACCCTATTGCGATCCCCTGTCCACCCCACGGACGCAGCCAGCCCCTGGACCATCATAGACAGCTCGCACCCACCGCCTCTGTGCCATGCACAGCTCACGCTAGAGCATCGTCCCTGACAGGCCAGCACAAGCCGCGCCTCGACCCCAGATTGCACGCGCCGCTCCGCCTTAACCCCAGCTCATCCCCAGACATGCCCTTTTTCTGCCACGCGACTAGCAGCCACCGCACGCCGCGTCGAGCACCGCCTCTACCGCTCAGAGCGCTAGCCTTTCCGACCGCAAGACACTGCCCCTAGCGTTGCCATTACGTCGTAGTTGACCGCTAGGAGGCAAGCATCTGTTCGCCTAACCCGCCCATACCTCTAGCGCCCTGTATCAACGTCACCGACAAGCTCGCTATCATGCCGCACGGTCCCCTCATCGAGCCTATATAAGGAGCCCTCCCCCGCACCAATTCTCCACACTCCAACACTCCCCTCTCACCACTGACCATTCCCCACCTCTCGCCGGAGCCGCTCGAGCCACCGTTCGCCGAAATTTCCCCCGGAGTCGCAGCAGCAGAGGAAGAAGAGCCCCGTCGATTTCGTCCACCCCAGGAGTTGTCGCGACCACGCCTGAGTCCGCCATCGTCTCCTCGTCCGATTGCTCCCATTGCCACACTAGCTTCTTCATATTCTGATGAGGTACTTTTAGGAGGGGCGATAGCTTACGTTTCGGTGATCGGAACGTTCTCTTGCTGCTGCTGCTGGTACTGCCCCTCTTAGTATACTTCCGCTTTTGTCTCTAAGGCTCAGGGGATGGAGACGGCTGACGCGGCGATGGAGACGGCTGAGGCGGTGATGGAGATGGTTGCGCTGAGTGGTGAGGCAGTGAAGGAGACGGTTGCGCTGGAGAATGGTGAGGTGGCGGCGAAGGTGGATTGCTGCTCTGAGGAGTAGGTGGCCTTGGTGGCACATAATTTGGAAGCATGATGCGCTCCTTTGGCCATAGAATAGTCCCCCCTTTGGCTTCTCCTAGTTGAGTCAGCTCCATATCTTCCCCTGCAGGGTGGTCTAGCTTCAGCTCCTCAAAATCTTCCTTCACCTCATCCACCATGACGACAGCATACCCTTTTGGAACCGGTCTGCAATGCCAAGTTGGGTTAGGCGCAATTGGTACCGCCATGCCGATCGTCACCGTCACCCTTAAGTTCATAACCTGCACCTTTAGCTCACAAGCTGTGGTCTCTGTGATATCATCCACTGGGTAGCGTTTAGGAGGAGATGTCATCGGTGCATCATCATCAACATCATGGAGCTGCGTGGAAGTGACGCTGCTTTTCTTATTCGATAGGGCGCCGGTACCCTCGAATGCAGCTTCTACCACGTGCCGCTGAGATTGGCCGCTAGTACCTTGCTGGCTAAGTCTGTCGAGTTGATCCTGGTGCCGCTTTAATGCTTCTTCTACATTACGTGGCCGGTCTGCAGCGGCCGCTTTCTCAGCTACCTCCCTTTCCTTTCTCCTCTGATGGATTTTATCGGGATATCTCTTCATTTCCGGGGGGAAGGCAACCTTCCACGGCTTGGAGCCTGGTGTGCCTCATGCTCGTCTGTCGTGTTCAGGATTTTTAAGGGCGCGTGTGAGCTTGTCGTTCTCTCTATCGAGAATGAACCATCTCGCTACAACATCATCTATTGCATTTCTAATATCGTCGATGGGCAGTAGGGGATCATCTTTGTGTTTCTGATTATCTATTGCCCTCCCTTCTTTGTCCAACGTGCCCTCATGGCCGTAAAACCAGTTTCTCGCCCGTGGTGTCCATGTTGCGGGCTCTGGTCTGATCCCGGCAGCTATGTAATTGACCTCAAGTGCATCCCACTTAGGCATGCAACCGGCGTAGCAAGTAGGACCCATGTTATGATGGTATACTTTCTGAGCAGCGTTCTCCGTATTTATTCTAGACCTTTCCTTAGCTTTCTCCGATGTCTTGTACTTCACAAAATCCTCCGACTGGTGTCTTAACTTAGCATAGCCGCCTTGAGTGAAATCCGGAGTCTTCTCTACCTTGACAAAGTTATTGTACAGTTTCTTCTTCCAGTTCTTGAATGCATCAGCCATCTTGATGAGATCAAACTTCTTGACTCTTTGCAGAAGCTCCATTCTTGCTCTCTCCTCCTCATCTGGATTCACATATGGCATCGACAAGAGGAAATTAATCATGAGCTTGTCAAAAAGCTTATCTTTGGCGGGGTCGCCGACATACGGGACTCCACCGCCTCTTGGCCGATTCCATTCTTGAACGGTGATCAGGATGTAGTCCCTCGCAAGAACTCCGCATTGCTTGACAAATTTTCTTGCAACATCGACGGGACCTTGAGGTTCGCCATCTACACCGACCATGTCGATCCTATACCTCATAGTGTCATCCAACTTTTTTGTTGGGCCTCGTTTCGTTCTTACGAAAGAAGTTCTTTATCCGAAGGACTAAAAGAAGAAAGAGTGTTAATATATGCATGTATATATATAGACAGCAGCATTTTAATTACAAAAATACATATATACACCTCGCCGGTGTTTGCGAGATTTAAGGTTCCGCTGGAGCCGTCGCCTTCTCCCCTGTCCCATGCTTCGGCTTCTACCTCGCCGGAGCCGTCTCCTCGGTTGAGAGACTCATCTCCCTGACCAGAATCGTTCAGAAACTCACTGGTGATATCGATATCGATATCTTCATTTTCGCAGATCATTCCTTGGAGGATGTTTTCATGATGTTCTGGAATCAGAGTATCTTGATGTGTTGGATCCATAGTATCTGCAAAGATGATGTTCTGGAATTACATATTAAGTTTATGACAAGAAAGGGGAAACAACAATCAACACATGCCATCAATGCAATGCTCAAGCAAGGATGATGATATGACAAGTTAAACAGAGTTGAAATTTAACCCTAAGGCATGCTTGGGAATTTAAGTGGGATCCGAAGGGTCCAAACCCTAGTATAGGAGAGACCCCGAAATCACCTACGAGGGGTTGATTTCATTATCTTATTAAACTTGTAATTAAAGTTGTTGAACAATGCATGATTATGAGTCTATTGTGTAGATCTCTTTTTTCTCAACATTTTGATATATTATACATATTTTTCTGACTTAGAAATAATTAGTTATTGAATTTATAAGATTAAACTCTTTTTTGAAATATTTTAACAATTATTAAACTTTTACTGCATCATTATGACGTCAGCTCGGTGTGGGGGTTTGTTTTTCTCCACGGCTAAACTAGCCATAGAGACTGACGCGAGGGGCCCAAGCCACCTCAGATGCCACGCTGGCGGGGCTTGGTCAGCGCCCACGTCAGGCACACGCGATGCCACGTTGACGCCACAGTGGCGCCACGTAGCCTCGCCGGCGAACTGCCAGGCGGTGGTGGAAGACGGCGGAGAACAGCGCGCGGGGTGACGCGACTAGGACCGTTCGAACCAGCGCGATGCGGGCTACCTAAAACGGGCGGCGCCGCTACGGGAGGTGCGCCGGAGCAAGGGGTTTAACAGTGCCCGGCGGCCGGCGGCGGCAGGTACTCGTGGGGAGGACGATAAAGTGAGGGAGGGAGACGTAGGAGTGGTGCTGGAGCACCAGTGGTTCACCAGGAAGCCGATGGAGGGTGCAACGAGGCCGGAGGAGGCCGGGTGCTGCCGGAATTAGTGGAGAACGCGGAGGCCGGAGTCGGGGACGGTGGGGATGATTGTGGCGATGGAATCCTTGCCTGCTCGTGGCGGCGGACAGTGGCGCTCGGCGAAGGGCGTCGACGACGTGAAGCGGCCGCTCTGGATTTGGGCAGACTGACGGCGTGATTTTGCTCCGCCGCAAATTTTCCTTAGCCGCGCGTCGATGTGCTCTGTGGAATGGGGGAGTTGGGGAGGAGGAAGGGCTGGGGTTGTTAACTGTACATGCCTTTGGTCCCGGGTCGTCCCAGCAACCGGGACCAAAGGATCAACGGTCCCGGTTGGTGGGACCAACCGGGACCAATGGTCTGTCCTTTGGTCCCAGTTCGTCCCACCAACCGGGACCAAAGGCATGTTGATCAGCGCGCGCACCCAGGGATCATTGGTCCCGGTTGGTGGGACGAACCGGGATCGTTGACCCGTTTTTCAGATTTTGGTAAACCTTTTGGTCTTCCCGCCATTTTCAAATTTGTTTTCTTCTTTAATTAATAAGATATTTCAATTCAAGATGATTATTTATTTTGAATTTAAAAAAACTCTCAACATGAAAAGTGCTTCTATTTAAATAAATAATAAAAAACCATTTTCTGGTTTCAAATATTTTTATTTGAACTAAACAATTTAATATTTTCAACTAAAATTGCATTAACAAATATTTATTACATAATTTGGAATTTCAAAAAACTTTTAACAGGAAAAGTGCTTCAATTTAAATAACTAATCAAAAACCATTTTATGTTTTCAAATATTTTTATTTGAACTATACAATTTTACTATTTTCAATTAAATTGCATTACAAAATATTTATTGCATAATTTGGAATTTCAAAAAACTTTCAACAGGAAAAGTGCTTCTATTTAAATAAATAATAAAAAACCATTTTCTGTTTTCAAATTGCATTAACAAATATTTATTACATAATTTGGAATTTCAAAAAACTTTTAACAGGAAAAGTGCTTCAATTTAAATAACTAATCAAAAACCATTTTCTGTTTAAAAAAATCATTTATAGGTTCACAACATGCTATTTCATCAGAGATCCACATCAAGTTCAGCGAGGCTCAGCCCCGGGCTAAGAAGCTTCATGCCCGCCGTTTTGAATATAGTTTGAAACGAGCATAAGAAATTCAAAAATGATCCAAACAATGTGAAACCTTCACGTGGTGTCATATTATGTGTCACAGTTGCAAGGAAAAATATTGAACTTGAAAATTGCAAACATCATAAAAATCCTTCACAAAATGACCTATCATGTTCGAGGTTTCATGGCATTTAGGTCAAACCACCAATGTTATGGCTAGAATCAGGGCATAGTTTGTGATAATGTGCCCATATTGTGCACACATGTGTATCTTGGGATGGGTTACGATGTTGCAGGAGGAAGTTTTCCTTTTCGACGCACGAAAAAGCCAATTTCCATTTTTGAGGTGCCGAAATCGGGGTGTTCTGTGAAGCAACCACCAAATTAAAGTTTGGCATTGGTACCAACCCATTTTTCAAAAATACTAGACCACCTTATATGGACAATTTCCCAACCGGTGTATCTGGAACCTTTCCGTCCATCCCTCATGAAAAAGACAAACTAATGCCGAATTGGTAGGAGGTTGCCAAGATTTGAACTACAAGTACATGATATAATGCTTGTGCATTTTAAAAAAAAATCATTTATAGGTTCACAACATGCCCTTTATAAAAACTGATGGTTGGGTTCGGATGCGATACCATTCCAATTTTATCATACAACCACAATACCTGAATTGGGTAAGGCTTAGCCGGAAGTTTATATGCATTAGTATGATTTTCCTCGCGGGAGAGGTCTGAGCTGAGGCTACCTCTCAATGTTGTCCACCTATGTAGTGCCCAGGATGGCAGTTGACCATGGCTGGGAGGCCAAGCTCACAAGAGAGGTGCTTATACTAGGGTGTGTAAAGGAAAGGTTATGTTTGATTATCTGCATAGTAAGTATGATGATTCAGGGTTATCCTTGATGGATGTATCGAATTTTGTGGTCAAAGTGTACCACCTCTGCAGAGTGTCAAACTATTCGAATAGCCGCGTCCGCGGTCATGGACAGTTGGAGTGGCCATACTGTTCCGTTGTCAGATGTTTTCAAAATGACTTATGAAATGAATGGTGATTTTGACTTGACCACAATAGGGTTGTGACTATGAAAACTAAGTTCCCACTTAGGTGATTTAGAACTTTAGTTTATCTTTCTTTGTCTCTGAACTCAGCCTACGTTTCAAACTAAACTTTGCAAATAAACTTAGAACTTAGCATTCCTACTAGAACTACCTTACTTGTTAGTGATAGTTTGCGAGTACTTAAAGAGTACTCATGGCTTGTGTCCCTGGCTATTCCGTGGCCAGACTATGAAGAAGACTACCAAGAGGAAGGATATAAGGACGGCTACGACAACTAGGATCATCTCCCATCGTCAATATTGCCTGTGACACTGAAGATGGACCCCACCGCTATGCTATTTATTCCGCTACTTGTTTGTATTAACACTGGATCATGAGATCCTTTATTTGTGTAAGACCTTATTATGGTTTGTAATGGATGATGTATGATGATATCCAATCTGTTATGTCTCGCAAAAATGGTAATCCTAGGATTGTGATGTATGGCATAATAGGCATCTGGGATTAAAAATCAGGGTGTTGACAAGTTGGATGAACCCCTCAGAGTTAGTAGAACTGAAGAAGCAGCTGGATGCTATGTTGGATCCCAGATGCTTTTTATGCCATACATCGCAATCCTAGGATTACCATTTTTGCGAGACATAACAGATTGGATATCACAGTACGTCATCCATTACAAACCATAATAAGGTCTTACACAAATAAAGAATCTCATGATCCAGTCTTAATACACACAAGTAGCGGAATAAATAGCGTAGTGGTGGGGTCCATCTCCAGGGTCACAGGCAATGCTGACGATGGGAGATGATCCTAGTTGTCGTAGCCATCCTGCTATCCTCCTTCAGGATAGTCCTCCTCATAGTCTGGCCACGGGAATAGCCAGTGACAAAAGCCATGAGTATTCTTTAAGTACTCGCAAACTACCACTAACAAGTAAGATAGTTCTAGTAGGATTGCTAACTCTAAGTTTATTTGTAAAGTTTAGTTTGAAACCTAAGCTGAGTTCAGAGACAAAGAAAGATAAAATAAAGTTTGAAATCACCTACGTGGGAACTTAGTTGTCATAGTCACAACTCTATTGTGTTCAAGTCAAAGTCATCATTCATTTCATAAGTCATTTTGAAAACATCTAACAACGGAACAGTATGGCCACTCCAACTGTCCATAACCGCGGACACGGCTATTCGAATAGTTTGACACTCTACAGAGGTGGTACACTTTCACCACAAAATTCTATACATCTATCAGGGATAACCCAGAATCATCATACTTAGTATGCAGATAATCAAACATAACCTTTCCTTTACACACTCTAGTATAAGAACCTCTCCTATGAGCTTGGCCTCCAAGCCATGACCATCTGTCATCCTGGGCACTGCATAGGTGGACAACATTGAGAGGTAGCCTCAGCTCAAACCTCTCCCGCGAGGGAACTAATACTAATGCATATAAACTTCCGGCTAAGCCTTACCCAATTCAGGTATTGTGGTTGTACGGTAAAATTGGAATGGTATCGCATCCGAACCCTACCATCAGTTTTTATAAAAGGGCTAAGGCTCATGCCTCAGTATTTCCATCATCATAAACCATTTGTGTTTCTTAAACACATGTCAAAACATGTCAATAGAATGACTCATCATTCCAAGGTTTTCACAATTCATTTTCACCAAGTATTCCCATCTAAAGTGATAAAGTTTTGGTTTAGAAGTAAACTACTAAGTTAAGAGTGTTCACTAATGTGGGATGCTAAGATCAACTCATGCTATAGAATGAGATCTACTTCTAACTAGATAGGTTATGTTTTATACTCTTTATGCTATCTACAAACAAAGTAAAGGACTTTGGTAAAGTAAAGAAAGTAAAGCTTGTAAATAAAACTTGGCGTAGGTATAAGTCAAAAGTATAACCAAAGCATGCCTAATGCATCTTGCTTAGGTTATCTTGCTTAATTCTAGCTTGCTAACAATAGCTTGCCATTAATAGCTTGCAAGGGTTAGCTTGCTAGGTATAATACTTGCAAGTGTTAGCTTGCCAATAATAGCTTGCCTTCCTTGGTGTAGTGGTTGAAATTCTCTTCCTCCTCCTGTTGGTAGAACTCCTCCTCCTCGAAGGCTTGGTCGGTACTATCGTCTATAAATACATACGGAATTCACGATCACCAAACAATACTTAACTAGTCTACTTAGCACACTAAGGACCACATGTGATGACCTAGTATGATCACAAACATCATAAGGTTTAATGAACTAGTTTCATTTATTTTATTTGAGAAAAGTAATTTCTACTCATTGAAAATAACTAAGATTTAATCTTCTCCAATTAAAATATGGGATCATATGGACACATGTCATCACCACATATTCTAATACATGGGAATTTGATTTAAAGGTTGGATCACATTTTAATAGGTTTAAGTTTAATATTTAATGATTTAAAGTGACTAGAAATGCCTATATAGCATTATTTTGGTACTAGTCCAAAGTCACTGCATGCAAACCTTAATATTATTATGTATACAGATAGGTATGGTTAAATTGATTTTTGAGAGTTTGAATCAACTCAAAAGCTATTAGGGTTGATTTTATAAAAATGTTTGAATGTGAAAAAGCTTCTATCTTGTTATTTTTGCTAGGAGAGATCTCTAACTCTAATTATTTTAAATCCAACGAGCCTAGATAGATATTTTAATTAGATTTCCAACAAAATTGGAATCATGTCATTTAGATTTGTAAAACTCCCTGAATTGATTTTTGAACTAAGGGACATAATCTAGTTTCAACTAAAAAGAAAAATCTAAATTTGAATCTGCGGGCTTAGGCGGGAACACTAATGGGCCAGCCCAGATTAACTCCACGACACTAAGGACTGCTGAAAGGGGGGTCCCGCCTATCAGTGGCTCATTAAACGCGAAGCGGTACGGGGCATTATGGACCGTAGGATTAGAACTAGAATCTACGGCTAGGGCTTATCGTCGACGATGGACTCATCGCCGGCAAGGTGAAAACCTAGCGGCTCGGTGGGGGTGTAGTGGGGGCGTACCAGGGCTCCAGCGAGTGCGGCGAGGCGGGAAAACGAACAAGGAGACGACAGCGGGCTCAGGCAAAGTCGCGGCAGCTCCAGGGGTGGACGAAATCGATGGGGGCGTCTCCTCCTCCGCTGCGGCTGCCTCCGGTGAAATTCTGGCAGCTGGCTGCTCAAGCTGCTCCGACGAGAGGTGGGGAAGGACTGGTGGTGAGAGGGGAGTCTGAAGGTGTGAAGAATTCGTGCTGGGGAGGCTCCCTTATATAGGCGCGGCGAGGCGGTAGAGAGGTATGGGCAGAGCTCGTCGGTGACGACGGCATAGGGGGCTGTCGGTGTGGGCGAGGTAGGCGGATGGTGGGCGGTTCCCTGGAAGACAGCTATGGCGTAATGGTGGTGCTAGGGGTGGTGGAGAGTGGTCGGGCGCGTCTCGTGCTCTGAGAGATAGAGGCAGTGCTCGACATGGTTCCCGGTGACTGTGGGTCGAGCGGTGGGGTACGGGCGTGTCTGATGGGTTGAGGTGGTCAAGGCGGAGCAGCACGCGCGGTCTATGGTGGAGGCGCGGCGTGTGGCGTGCTGGTGGTGACGGTGCTCTGGCGTGCGCTGGCACGGCGCAGAGACATAGTGCGGGGCTTGACCTAGGTGATCCAGTGGCTAGAAGTGGCCGTGGGGTGGACCGTGGACGGCGATGAGGTCACGCCTTGCTTCCTAGAGCGGAGGAGAGGGGCTGGTGGTCTCCTGCGGGCTAGGCACGGTTGGCCGGCGATCATGGCCTCGGGGTGGTGGTGCACT
Source organism: Avena sativa (assembly GCA_916181665.1). Lineage (NCBI taxonomy): Eukaryota > Viridiplantae > Streptophyta > Magnoliopsida > Poales > Poaceae > Avena > Avena sativa. The sequence continues at coordinate 431,292,759 of OV702286.1, read as the reverse complement.
GCTGCTAGGGACAAGGGGGTGGGCTGGTTAAGGCATGGTTAGATCAAAGAGGGACAGCGGGAGTAAATTGGGGTCAAATGGGTGGCAAAACCCTGTAGAAACAGTGAGGCTAAACTAGGGTGTGATCAGTGCATGGCAAGTGTTCGACCAAATGGCCGCAAGAAGAAAACTTTTGAATTTTGAAATGAAATTTGGTGGAGTTGTTAATCACATGCTTGAGCATCTCTGGTTGCTAGGATTTGTCAAATTGAGTTCATTTGAGTGGTTTTTGAAAAAGCGAGATCTAGATACATACACTTGATTCCATTTTCAAATGTCATTTAAATTTAGAGTTTGAAAGATTTTGGAAGATCACAAAGTGGGCCTTGGTAGATCTTTACTTGTACTATCAAGGGGTGCAAAGATCCACAATTGTTTCTGTGTAAATTTGAGTCTTAGGAACACCCAAAGTGACCTAGTTGATTAAAATGGCCAAAGTGACCATTTCCTTTATTTAATTCTTTTTTATTTCTTTTTCTTTGGTTTTCTCTTGGGAATGATCTAGATGATGTGTCATTCATCTTAGAGTCATTTTACAACCATTAGAACAAACAATCATGGCAATTCAAAACAACTCCTATTTAATGCAACACACATATGCATGCTTAAATCTTTTAAATGAGAAAAAGGTTTTGCTAACCCTTAATTGGGTGATTTGGATCTTGATAACTTGGATTAAAGATTTGGGATGTTACAAACCTTCCCCCTTAAACAAAATCTCATCCCGCAATTTAAGAAAGAAATCTAGGAACTAAAGAGATCTGGGAACTCAGTCCTCATGCAATCTTCTCGCTCCCTAGTGGCTTCTTCTTCGGTATGATTGCTCCATTGGATCTTGAGAAATTTGATACTCCAGGTCCTGGTGGTTCTGTAAGCTTCCTCCAAGATACGGATGGGCACTTCACGATACGTCAGATCCTTGTTGATATCAATAGCTTGGTGATCGATGATCTTGAAAACTTCTGTCTTCTCCGGTACTTCTAGACATTTGCGAAGTAACGAGATATGGAACACATTGTGGATGGCTGGCATCTCTTTTGGCAGTTCCAGTTGATATGATACTTCTCCTCGGTGATTCAGAATCTTGAAGGGTTCGATATATCTGGGGGCTAACTTTCCTTTCAGACTAAAACATTGCGTTCCCTTTAATGGCGAGACTTTGAGATACACAAAATCTCCGACATTGAAAGTCAGGTCTCTCCTTCTCTTGTTAGCATAACTCTTCTGTCTGGATTGGGCGGTCTTGAGGTGCTCACGGACTTTGTGAAACTTCTCTTCAGCTTCTCGAAGAATGTCGGGTCCGAAAATCCGACTATCTCCTACTTGCGACCAATTCAAAGGGGTACGACACTTTCTTCCATATAGGAACTCAAATGGTGCCATTTGCAAATTGTCTTGATAACTGTTGTTTTATGAGATTTCTACAAAAGGCAGACAGTCTTCCCATTTTTATCCGTACTCTAACACACAAGCTCTCAACATATCCTCTAGTATTTGGTTGACTCTTTCAGTCTATCCATCAGTCTGCGGGTGATAAGCTCTGCTGAAATTCAACTTGGTTCCTAGTCCTTCTTGGACTTTCTGCCAAAATCTTGAGGTAAATTGGGTTCCTCGATCCAATACTATGGTCTTGGGGGTTCCATGCAGACTAACAATTCTGGCAATGTACAACTCTGCTAACTTTGAACTCTGGTAGGTTGTCTTGACAGGTATAAAATGAGATACCTTGGATAGTCTATCAATGATGACCCAGATAGAGTCATTTCCCCTAGTAGAAGTAGGCAAACCGGTCATAAAGTCCATTCCGACGGAATCCCATTTCCATTCCGGAATCTACAATGGTTGCAACAGTCCTGCGGGTTGATAAAGTCCTTTGATGTTCCGCTTTGACTCTCTGATAGATATCACACTTGGCGATGTAGCTTCCGATTTCTCTCTTCATCTTGTGCCACCAAAATTGCTCCTTCAAATCCTGATACATCTTCGTTCCTCCGGGGTGGATAGAATAAAGAGTATCATGAGCTTCCTGCATGATAACTTGCTTCAGCTCCGAATCTGCTGGCACACAGATACGTCCTTTGTACCACATAATTCCTTCTTTGTCTTCGGTGAATCCAGGTACCCTTCTTGTACCAATACGATGTTTGATTCCATCGACACTTGCATTTCCCTTTGGGATTCCTTGATTTGGCTAATCAAAATGGGTTGAAGTTCAATGCTAGCTAAAAATCCTTTGCTAACAAGCTCAGTTCTAAACTGCTCCAACTCCTCATGCAAACTTGGTTGCTTCTCCTTGATCATGGTGTTTAACCTACATGGCAATCTTCTAAGAGCATCTGCTACCACATTGGCTTTGCCAGGGTGATAGTGAATGTCAAGGTCATAATCCTTGATTAACTCTATCCATCTCCTTTGCCTCATATTCAGCTCCTTCTAAGTGAAAATATATTTCAATCTCTTGTGGTTTGAGTAAATCTCACAGCGATTACCCATAAGGTAATGACGCCATGTCTTCAATGCCAAAACTACGGCTGCTAACTCAAGATCATGGGTAGGATAGTTCTTCTCATGCTGTTCAGTTGTCAAGACAAATATGCGATGACTTTGCCTTCTTGCATCAATACACATCCGAGACCAATCTTGGATGTATCACAATACACATCAAATGGCTTCTTGATATCTGGCATGATCAATATTGGGGCTGAAATCAATCTCTTCTTGAGCTCTTGGAAACTTGCTTCACATTTGTCGGTCCACTCAAACTTCTTGTCCTTCTTCAACGATTGGGTCATAGGTCTTGCGATGCTCGAAAATCCTTCTACAAACTTGTGGTAATATCCCTCTAATACGAGAAATGCACGGACTTGGGTTTGAGTGCTTGGGGCTTCCCATTCTTCAACATCTTTGATTTTGGCAGGATCAACAACGACTCCTCCTGCAGACTCAATGTGTCCGAGGAATCCGACTTCTTTCATCCAAAACTCACATTTGCTGAACTTGGCATACAACCGATGCTCTCTCAAGGTTTCCAGGATGATTCTCAGATGTTGCTCACGCTCTTCTTCTGACTTGGAGTAGATAAGGATATCGTCAATAAACACAACGACAAACTTATCTAGAAAATTCATAAAGATCTTATTCATGAGATTCATGAAATAAGCGGGGGCATTGGTTAATCCAAAATACATGACCATATACTCATACAATAAATCTGGTGGTAAAGGCAGTCTTTGGAATATCCGATGCACGAATCTTAAGTTGGTGATAACCAGTCCTAAGATCGATCTTTGAGAACACTCGGGCACCTGTCAACTGATCAAATAGATCCTATATCTTTGGCAATGGGTCCTTGTTCTTGATTGTGATGTCATTCAGTTTCCTATAATCTGTGCACAAACGGTTGCCTCCATCCTTCTTGTCGACGAATAACACTGGCAATCTCCATGGCGATGCGCTTGGTTGAATCAATCCTGTTGCCAACATAGCATCCAGCTGCTTCTTCAGTTCTACTAACTCTGAGGGGTTCATGCTATAGGGTCTCTGGGCTATGGGTCCGATTCCGGGGATTAGTTCAATAATGAACTCAATATCCCTATCGGGGGCATACCGGGCAATTCATCTGGGAATACGTCAGGGTATTCACAAACTACTCTGACCTAGTTTATGGTGGGTAGGGCTAGACTCTCGTTGCACTTGAATTGATAGGGCAAGGTTTCAGATATATGCTCTACTGAGACTCTAGAGCTACTGGTCATAATGATGGCCTTCTTGGCACAGTCAATCAATCCTTTATGCTTTGACATCCAATCTATTCCTAGTACTACTTCCAAACCTTTGGTTCCAAGTACTATTAGATTGGCATAAAAATCTATCCCATGTATTCTGATAGGCATAGCTTTGCAAATTTTTCTAGCTTTTGTAGTTGAACCAGGGATTTGAACTATCATGACATGCTTCAAGTTGGTAGGGTGAATCTTACTAGTGCATGCAAATTCTTCGGTGACAAATGAGTGCGATGCTCCAGAATCAAACAACACTCTTGCTAAAACTAAGTTGACAGAAAACATACCCAGCACTACTTCCAGCGCTTCTTGGGCTTCTTCGGCGTTCATGTGGAAGAGATGGTCGTTGCGGTTTTGAGGGTTCCCTGGGGAAAATCTTCTTCCAGGCTAAACATGACGTTATTGTTGGGCTGGGGCGTTCACATTGGTAGTGGCGGCAATCTTCTTGGGACACTCAGTGGAGTAGTGACCCTTCACTCCACACTCAAAACAAGTGATCTGAGATTTGTCTTTTGCTGCCACGGGCACAGCATTGCTTCCAGTTCTGGGTGCAGTGTTGTTGTTGTTGTTGTTGTTGTTGGACTTGGGAGGTGCACGGTTGAAATTGCTTGAGTTACCGGGGTGGTTGTTGTTTCCTCTAGACTTCACATTTCCTCCGCGGGTAGCTTGGGCGAGACATTGGGGGTTGATTGTTCCGCGGGGCATATCCTGCAGACGGGTTGGGACTGTACTTCTGGTGACTGTTGGATCCAGCTTGGTGCATCATACGACGTTTGCGGTTGATGTTTGCTTGATTAATCTTCCCTTCCATCTGGATGGCAGAGTCGACTAGCACTTCGAGATCCTCGAAACGGATGTTGACAAGAACCGTCTGCATCTCATCATGCAGTCCGTTCAGGAATCTTTCCTTCTTCTTGGCCTCCGTGTTGATCTCATCAGGTGGATACCTAGTGAGGGACAAAAATCTGTCACGGTACTCCACTACAGTCATTCTGCCTTGCTTTAACTCTCTAAATTCATGTCTCATTCTGGTGACTAGACCCTGCGGCACGTGGGTGCGGCTGAACTTGATCTTGAAGGCTTCCCATGTCATCACTTGACCATGGTTCATTGTGCGGGTGCTGTTCCACCATGCTATTGCATCCCCTGCCAAATAGTGGGTGGCAAAAATAATTTTCTTGTTGGCATCCACTCTGGCTAATTCTAAGTTGTTCTCCATTGTCTGCAACCAGTCATCAGCATCCAATGGGTCTTCAGACTTGCTAAAGATTGGGGGATTGGTATTCTGGAAGTTTTTGAGTTTGGATCCATGATGATCCTGATTTCCAAGGTTATGATTATTGTGAGCCATTTGGGCGATCTGCTGCAGGGTGGCTAGATTAGCTTGGCGCTCTGCCCTACTAGCTTCACGGTCTGCAATGAGCGTCTGCAGAATCTGCAGCATTGGGCCCTGTGATGAGCTGCTCTCTCCTTGGTTTCCACGAGTCATCTGAAGATTGAGATAGATAATGGGGTAAGAGGGAAAGTTCTAAGGTTCATGGTTTTGGTTTCAAAGCTAAAACTTTGAGTTTGACTCAGGTTTTGCAACTAACTTCTTTTCATTTATTCAAGCAAAGCACACGATACAAACTCACACACACCACAACAAAAGGAAAAACAGATGGTTTTAAGAACCACTCTGCAAGCTAAGATACAATGGGACCGATACTTCTCACTCCTATGATGGTGCTCTAGTGCATCTACTCATCATCGATGAAGTCAGAGTCATCATCGTCGGTGTAGAAGTCCATGGCATCATCCTCCAGGTAGTCATCATCATTGCTGAGGTACGAGTCAATATCTCCTTGGATGTCTTCACCTTCCTCTTCTTCTTTTGCTGCAAGCTGAGCTTCTTGCTCCTTGATGGTCTTCTCGAGTTCGGCCACCTTCTTGCAAAGACGGTCGATGGTGTGATCCTTCTTTGCGCGTTGACGACGAAGTGACTGACGATCCTTGACGAGCAGTGAGAAAGTCTGGGCCTTCTGGGCGGCAATAGAAAGGTTGTGGTTGGCAAACTCTCTCGCATTGTCCAATTCCTTCTGTCTGTCATATAGTAGGAAGTCGAGGTTCTCCACTTGACGCTTCAACTTCGGGTTACTTGGCATCTCCAGAGGCATTCCCATAGAATCATGCCTTGCACAGTGATCAAAGAGGGTTCCTTGGATCAACTTGGCATTATGTGCGCAAAGACGAGTGAGCGCTTCATGCATTGCCCTGGCTAATGCATCTAGCCAGTTGTTCTCTCTCATGGAGAACTGAATCCTCTCGGACATTGGTGCCTCTAACTTGCCTCAAAGATCAGCAATTACTAGGCATTGTAAATCTCCTCCTGGGGACCATTGAGTTGAGCTCCAAGAAATTTCGGAGGAGGATGCTCCAAGTACTCAGATAGTGAATCCAGATCCCTCTCGAAGATCAGTTGGCCTCCATTGCCCAACTGGTAGAACTTGTTGTACTGAACTTCCATCTATAAGAATTTAGGATGAGAAAGTTAGTGAAGTGATCAAGTGTGTCAAACTTTTATGTAGTAATGTAAGAATTTTTTGAGGAACATGTAATTTTTTTGAGAGAAAGAATCCCAAGGGTAAGAGAGGAAATAGTTTTAATAAATACTCACTTTGGTTTTTGAAACTAAGTTTTTCTTCGGACGTCCATTCTAACTAGGGTCTCCTATGGTCAGGATGGCTCTGATACCAACTTGTCAACACCCGAATTTTTAATCCCAGATGCCTGTTATGCCATACATCACAATCCCAAGATTACCATTTTTGCAAGACATAACTGATTGGATATCACAGTACATCATCCATTACAAACCATAATAAGGTCTTACACAAATAAAGGATCTCATGATCCAGTCGTAATACACACAAGTAGCGGAATAAATAGCGTAGTGGTGGGGTCCATCTCCAGGGTCACAGGCAATGCTGACGATGGGAGATGATCCTAGTTGTCGTAGCCATCCTGCTGTCCTCCTTCAGGGTAGTCCTCCTCATAGTCTGGCCATGGGAATAGCCAGGGACAAAAGCCATGAGTACTCTTTACGTACTCGCAAACTACCACTAACAAGTAAGATAGTTCTAGTAGGATTGCTAACTCTAAGTTTATTTGTAAAGTTTTGTTTGACACCTAAGCTGAGTTCAGAGACAAAGAAAGATAAAATAAAGTTTGAAGTCACCTACGTGGGAACTTAGTTGTCATAGTCACAACTCTGTTGTGGTCAAGTCAAAGTCATCATTCATTTCATAAGTCATTTTGAAAACATCTGACAACGGAACAGTATGGCCACTCCAACTGTCCATAACCGCGGACGCGGCTATTCGAATAGTTTGACACTCTGCAGAGGTGGTACACTTTCACCACAAAATTCAATACATCTGTTAGGGATAACCCTGAATCATCATACTTAGTATGCAGATAATCAAACATAACCTTTCCTTTGCGCACTCTAGTATAAGCACCTCTCCTATGAGCTTGGCCTCCCAGCCATGACCATCTGTCATCCTGGGCACTGCATAGGTGGACAACATTGAGAGGTAGCCTTAGCTCAAACCTCTCCCGCGAGGGAACTAATACTAATGCATATAAACTTCCAGCTAAGCCTTACCCAATTCAGGTATTGTGGTTGTATTGTAAAATTGGAATGGTATCGCGTACGAACCCAACCATCAGTTTTTATAAAAGGGCTAAGGCTCATGCCTCAACATTTCCATCATCATAAACCATTTGTGTTTATTAACACATGTCAAAACATCTCAATAGAATGACTCATCATTTCAAGGTTTTCACAATTCATTTTCACCAAGTATTCCCATCTAAAGTGATAAAGTTTTGGTTTAGAAGTAAACTACTAAGTTAAGAGTGTTCACTAATGTGGGATGCTAAGATCAACTCATGCCATAGAATGAGATCTACTTCTAACTAGATAGGTTATGTTTTATACTCTTTATGCTATCTACAAACAAAGTAAAGGACTTTGGTAAAGTAAAGAAAGTAAAGCTTGTAAATAAAACTTGGCGTAGGTATAAGTCGAAAGTATAACCAAAGCATGCCTAATGCATCTTGCTTAGGTTATCTTGCTTAATTCTAGCTTGCTAACAATAGCTTGCCATTAATAGCTTGCAAGGGTTAGCTTGCTAGGTATAATACTTGCAAGTGTTAGCTTGCCAATAATAGCTTGCCTTCCTTGGTGCAGTGGTTGAAATTCTCTTCCTCCTCCTGTTGGTAGAACTCCTCCTCCTCGAAGGCTTGGTCGGTACTATCGTCTATAAATACATACGGAATTCACAATCACCAAACAATACTTAACTAGTCTACTTAGCACACTAAGGACCACATATGATGACCTAGTATGATCACAAACATCATAAGGTTTAATGAACTAGTTTCATTTATTTTATTTGAGAAAAGTAATTTCTACTCATTGAAAATAACTAAGATTTAATCTTCTCCAATTAAAATATGGGATCATATGGACACATGTCATCACCACATATTCTAATACATGGGAATTTGATTTAAAGGTTGGATCACATTTTAATAGGTTTAAGTTTAATATTTAATGATTTAAAGTGACTAGAAATGCCTATATAGCATTATTTTGGTACTAGTCCAAAGTCACTGCATGCAAACCTTAATATTATTATGTATTCAGATAGGTATGGTTAAATGTGATTTTTGAGAGTTTGAATCAACTCAAAAGCTATTAGGGTTGATTTTATAAAAATGTTTGAATGTGAAAAAGCTTCTATCTTGTTATTTTTGCTAGGAGAGATCTCTAACTCTAATTATTTTAAATCCAACGGGCCTAGATAGATATTTTAATTAGATTTCCAACAAAATTGGAATCATGTCATTTAGATTTGTAAAACTCCCTGAATTGATTTTTGAACTAAGGGACAGAATCTAGTTTCAACTAAAAAGAAAAATCTAAATTTGAATCTGCGGGCTTAGGCGGGAACACTAACGGGCTAGCCCAGATTCACTCTGCGGTGCTGAGGACTGCTGATAGAGGGGCCCGTCTATCATTGGCTCATTAAACGCGAAGTGGTACGGGCATTGTGGACCGTAGGATTAGAACTAGAATCTACGGCTGGGGCTTATCGTCGATGATGGACTCGTCGCCGGCAAGGTGAAAACCTAGTGGCTCGGTGGGGGTGTAGTGGGGGCGTACCAGGGCTCCAGCGAGTGTGGCGAGGTAGGCAAATGGACAAGGAGATGACGGCGGGCTCAGGCAAAGTCGCGGCAGCTCCGGGGGTGGACGAAATCGACGGGGGCGTCTCCTCCTCCACTGCGCATGCCTCTAACGAAATTTCGGCGGCTGGCTGCTCGAGCTGCTCCAGCGAGAGGTGGGGAAGGACAGATCGTGAGAGGAGAGTGTGAAGGTGTGAAGAATTCATCCTAGGGAGGCTCCCTTATATAGGTGCGGCGAGGCGGCAGAGAGGTGTGGGCGGAGCTCGTTGGTGACGATGGCATAGGGGGCTATCGGTGTGGGCGAGGTAGGCGGACGGTGGGCGGTTCCCTGGCGGTCAGCTATGGCGTAATGGTGGTGCTAGGGGCGATGGAGAGCGGTCGGGCGCGTCTCACGCTCTGAGAGATAGAGGCGGTGCTCGACGTGGTTCCCGACGACTGTGGGTCGAGCGGCGGGGTACGGGCGTGTCTGGTGGGTTAAGTTAGTCAAGGCAGCGCAGAGTGCGTAGTCTGTGGTCGTGCCGCGGCGTGTGGCGTGCTGGCGGTGACGGCGCTCTGGCATGCGCTGGCGCGGCACAGAGACTTAGTGCAGGGCTTGGCCTCGGTGGTCCAGTGGCTAGTAGTGGCCGTGGGGTGGACCGTGGACAGCGGTGAGGTCACGCCTTGCTTCCTAGAGCAGCGGAGTGGGGCTGGTGGTCTCCTGCGGGCTGGGCACGGTTGGCCGGCGAGCATGGCCTCGGGGTGGCGGTGCACTTCTGCTAGGGACAAGGGGGTGGGCGGGTTAAGGCATGGTTAGATCAAAGAGGGATAGAGGGAGTAAATTAGGGTCAAATGGGTGGCAAAACCCTATACAAACAGTGAGGCTAAACTAGGGTGTGATCAGTGCATGGCAAGTGTTCGATCAAATGGCCGCAAGAAGAAAACTTTTGAATTTTGAAATGAAATTTGGTGGAGTTGTTAATCACATGCTTGAGCATCTCTGGTTGCTAGGATTTGTCAAATTGAGTTCATTTGAGTGGTTTTTGAAAAAGTGAGATCTAGATACATACACTTGATTCCATTTTCAAATGTCATTTAAATTTAGAGTTTGAAAGATTTTGGAAGATCACAAAGTGGGCCTTGGTAGATCTTTAATTGTACTATCAAGCGGTGCAAAGATCCACCATTGTTTCTGTGTAAATTTGAGTCCTAGGATCACCCAAAGGGACCTAGTTGATTAAAATGGCCAAAGTGACCATTTCCTTTATTTAATTCTTTTTTATTTCTTTTTCTTTGGTTTTTGCTTGGGAATGATCTAGATGATGTGTCATTCATCTTGGAGTCATTTTACAACCATTAGAACAAACAATCATGGCAATTCAAAACAACTCCTATTTAATGCAACACACATATGCATGTTTAAATCTTTTAAATGAGAAAAAGGTTTTGTTAACCTTAAATTGGGTGATTTGGATCTTGATAACTTGGTTTAAAGATTTGGGATGTTACAATAAAGCAGCTAATACAGGATATATATTACGGTACTTATCGAGGTTCGACAATTAGGCTGCTCAGTAGTAGTAGCGGACAAGTTCAACACAGACAAGACAAAAGAAGCTGCTTTACAGCAACAGCAACATCAGCACAGGATTAGTGGCCCCTCATGGCCTCCGCCAGGAGGGCCTCCGCCTCCTCCCTTTGGCACCTCCTCCACTTCTTGCTTCCTAGTCCCTTGAGCTTGGGTGCCATGGGCTTGATCGGGGACATGCGACCCTCCTCGATGGCACCCTTCTAGAGGTTGCGGAGGTGAAGACCGAGCGCCTGGTGCTTCGCTCTGAAGCCATGGACGTTCATGGACTCGCTGCAGGTCCTCATGTCCTCATCATGCTTCACGAGGGAGTTGAAGTCGCTGGCGCGGAGCCTCCTGGTGGTGAAGAAGGGGCACCTGATTAGGTCACCGGCGAAGAAGTTGTCGTACTGGCCGGACTTCAGCCTCATCAGCACATGGCGAGTCTTGGTGTCCTTGGACTAGTCATTGTTGTAGACGTCGCTGCTATCCTCCTGTTGGAAAAATAGTAGAGTGTAATAAGGAAATGAGTGAGATACCATGATTATCGGGATTGATTATTTGCATAAATTGACCGATTGAGATCCCTTCATTATTCCCCAAAACTCAAACCAAACCGAATACTGATCCCAACTATGAATAGGGGATTCAAATACGAACAGGGGGATTCATCAAAATATGAGATCTAACACAAGAGGATTAGGTACTATAAAAATACGAACAGTCAAACCCTAATAACGTACGATCTAGCATCCAACGATGGGAATGGGGGAAGAACAAGGGAAGGCGAGAAAACCCTAGTTACCTCCGACCATGGGTTCACGATGTTGGTGTCATAGGGGTTCCCTGGACTTATGTAATCAACCTCCTCATAGGGGTCCCAGCCGAGCGGGATCTGCCCAAGACCGGCGGGGGCCTCCTTGCTGGCGGCTATGGCGGAAGCAAGGACGGGGGTCTGTACGGGGACGGCGGCTGCCTTCGATGCCTCGACAGGGGCCTAGACGGGGATGGGGGCCTCCTCGCCAGTGGCATTGGAGGCGTCGATGGCCACTATGTTGTTCTTCTCCATTGCAGGCATGGTTGGGGTTTTCTTGGGGGTTTGTAGAAGGTGATGGGACAGTGGAGATGGTTGAGTGAGCGAGTGAGTGATGAGTGAGAGTGAGGAGGCCTCTATAAAGGAGAAGATAAGCGATGTTTCGTTGCACCACCGTGCACCGCGTAACCGTGTACGCTACTGCACCGTGCACGGCCACACGTGTCTGCTACCACCTTGTGCACCACACACGCATACCTCACATTTTTTCCCTCGTGTCTAACCCTAGCAACTTAGTTGTGTTCAGTTTGGCCCTCGAGTGTAACACTGGCAGTTTGGTTGTACTTAGTTTTGCCCTCCAGTACTAACACTGTCGTGTGCAATATACTCAGTTTTACCCTCCGGTGGCTGGTCAACAGAGACTCGACGAATGGATTTTAGCTAGCTAATTGAGTCATTTTATGCACAACAAATTCAAAAAGATCAAAACATAGTGGCATCTACCCAGGGAATCTTATTATGTGATCTTCCAGCATAAGAAATGTATATAAATCAAGTTTTAACCTAAATCACCACTTCTCAAATCACCTACTATCTATGACGGTTCATGGCTTTATACTCAAGCCTCTTCCAAAACATCCCTCCCCAAAACATAGTTTGTTTGAATGAGGAAATAATTGTCAAATTGGTGTATATTTGAATTGCAAATAGTTTGATGTATGCCAAGATGTATTTTATTGTATAAAAGACGCATTTCCATTTTTTAAATCTTTTTCTATTTGTTATTTGAATTCCTTTGTCAGTCTTGCCCTTGGTTTTTAAGTTCTACTTAGTTTTGTCCTTGGTTCTTAAGTTCTACTCAGTTTTCCCCTCTCTTAGTCACAATCTCTCACACCATATTGGCTACTACACTATTATTGGTTGAGATAGTTGTCACGCGGATCGTGCCCACTAACCGTTGATCCTTTGTGATCTAGCGGACGGGATAACCCCTATATCTGTCAGGGGCACCCCTCTATCCATGCAAAATAACGAGTTTTCTACCGGTACTTTAACTCCATAAACAACTGTTTTTTAGTATATTTTGAAGCGAAAGTGTTCAAAGGTGTATAATTTGTGCATTACATTCCACTCTATGAAAATGATAATCTCTCAAGATTTTCTTAGCACAATATTATCACGTATTAAGTGCGATTTCAAGGAGTTCAAATATGTATAATTTTTGTATATGCAAGTTTATACATTACATTCCACTCTATGAAAATGGGGGAGAAAATAATAATCTCTCAAAATTTTGCTAGCACATCATTATCTCGTTATTAAGTGCGATTTTCACAGTGTTGAAAGGTTTAAAATTTTCATATAGGCAAGTTTATGCATTATATTTCACTCCATGATGCTTTTGGTGGCTGGTTGTAGATTCCTCTAATTCCTTTTGTTTACTAGTACTCACCATCTCATAGTACTGCCACGTTAAATTACACTAGGTTAATTAATATGGGAGTAGTTGACAGTCTGCTTGCAGTCTGTCTAGAGTTTGTGGTTACTACTAATTGATCTAGTTTTTGTGTTACTGCTATCTCTATCTATATATGAGTATCACTACATTTTTTGCACATTTGTGCACCTCCCCCGTCGCGCACCTTCTTTACCCAGCAGTGTCCACCTTTCCATCGCATCAGCGCAATCTCCGGTGAGTCCGCAACCATCCGAATAGTTGTTTAGTTGATTGCTATTTGAAATAGTAGATCTATATGCCACATTAGGAAGTTGGGATCACCATTGATGTAGCCATGGAATTAGTTATAAGGTCCACTAAAAATAGGTAAGTACATGCTGCCAAGAAGAGTCTTATGAGGATGGAAAGCTTGCCCCTGGCTTTATTTCACAAAACGGTCCTCTACTGAACAATGCAGATGTAATTTGCTGCATATCGTTTATAAACAGACTGTTGTTTGCTGATGTGCTACATTGCTGTGTTCTTTAAATTATATTTTCTGGTAAAGGGGAACACGCCCAATCCTTGGCATCAGATTAATACACGTATCCTTTTTTTTGCATTGTAAAGTTGATGTATTCTTTCCTAAAACTTACTGGTTTTGCTGCATTTCATTTAGCATCATGTGCATGTCCCACCCGTGGAGGAGGCATTATCGAGTGACAAGTGTTTTTATGTATCTAGCTGCTTTGCTAGAATTTCAGTAACCTATGCTTTGTCCCTAAAAACATTTTTTTTGATAAAGAGTGCTTTATTACTTAAAATGTCCCCTAAAATATACTAATCATTTTTGTTGCATCATGATTTGCAAAAACAAAGTCATTCAGATCTGTTGCCACTTACTAAGGCCATGACTTCTCATGTGTCAGCTAAGAAGGCAAACCCTATAGTACGACCCTTTTCATGTCGGTTTTGTTTCCCATGTTTGGGCAATATGCCTCTATGGTTCTTTGCCATTTGTAGTACCACTATGGAGCTTGCACGATGTGTGCAGCTGAATTTGGATTTTTTTGAAACGAGAATTTCGTTTATTTTTTGAAACAAGAATCCGCTTTAATTTTGGATTTGTTATATGCAGTTCCACCTTATTCATATTGCTCATGGCGTAATGGTGTTGGTCACTACAAGGATTTGACAATTGCCTATCTTTGAGAGAAATACAAAGCTCATAGACACATGATTTCGTGACTTCAAGAGAAAGAGAAATACCAGGACGAACAGCTTAGGCGCCTGAAGGAAGAAGTGGCCACATCCACTAAGCGGATAGCTAATTTGACTTTAGGATGAAATACATCAATTTCAATTGCTCTTGATGCTGCAGTTGATTTTCAAAAGTTCATGGCTAGCAACTTAGTTCCTGAGTCGCCTGATATGGATGGCGACGAGCTGGTTGGCCAGGCGTACGACTGGATCTTGGAACAGGTGGGAATGTGAGATGACAATCTTTTCAATTCGGCTCTAGAAGTAGATGAGACCCTGATAGAACTTCGAGATTCTCCATGGCCATACAATCCTGATCCTGCAAAAGATGAGAAAATCTGTAAACCATAGTGACCGCTCTACTTTCATTTTTAAAGGGTTTGGGTCTCTTGTGAGGATGATTGTTTGTTAAGTCAAATACTATAACTGTTTTTTTGCTCTACTTGTGTGTGGTGTCCACGAATCTATATATTTTATGTACTATTATGACATATATTGGACCTAGCTTTATGTGACTATATTTGACAACAACTGTCATCTTATTCGAACTTGCGGTGGTTTTTTATCTTTTAATTTTTTTTTCCTTATGAGATCTATTAATTATGATGTTAATGCTAGTTGCGGGTGATTTGTTAGCATGTTTCTTGTAGTAAACCAAAACTTCTAGTTGTAGATTGTGGAATTTCAGGTCGATATTTGAACTCTAGATCTTGATGTCATAGAAAAGGCAGGCTTCTACCACCTGGAATATTTTTATACCGAGTAATTCATTGTATCACACGAATAAGTGCACAAACTTGATGTCTCTAGGCGGGAAACTGAGCAACGCAAGTGCACAAACTTGTATCAGTTGTGTGATTGCTACCATTAATACAGCGGGGGGGTTTCCCTTAAAAAAGCGGGGTTCGCAAAATAAATAAATATATATATAGTGGGGCGAAAGTTAGTTTCGATTCGAGGAAGCTCAGTCATGTGCCCCTCGACCACATCGTCATCTTCTCCGCCTGGCCACCCTCTCTCGACCGGACCGTCCCTGCCGCTCCACCATTGAACACCACCGCACCACCATTCCACTACAAGGATTCCGATGTATTGCAATAGAAAAAATTGTTGCAATGCAGCAGGTTTCGTTGCAATACGTATCTTTTGCAACGAAAGCACTTTCATAGCGAGTCGTTGCGGTAAGAAGCATTGGAATAACCTATTGCCACAATTTTTTATTTGCTGCAATACATGACTATATTGAAACGACTTTCCACTATGTTACCACAATTTTACCCATGGCAATTTCCAATTGTTGCCACAGTTCTACTTGTCGCATTATCTTAACGCGACGAGGCTCTAACTATGGCGAAAACCTATCGGAAGAAAATAGGAAAATGTTGTGATAACTTTTTGCAATGACAACATGCTCGTGGTATTACCTTTTCGCAACAAGACAAAATTTCGTGGTGATATCCTACCACAACAAAATTCGCTTCGTGGTAATTAGCATCTATTGCAACCAAAAGTTGATTTATCGCGAAAAGTTCTACGGCGATAGGTTATTGCAACCATTTAAATTACGTAGAAGCAAGCATGTCATACAATAAATAAATCATACAAATCTATATATACCAAATATATCACAATTGTAAAGAGAAATATATCCAAGAAACCACGCATATATTTAATAATTTAGGCTGTGAATATTCGAACATACACAAGTCAAAGCTCACTATGAATATCTTGAATAACAAATACGACTCATAATATAAAATACATTCATTGGAAGAAAACAAAAATTTGATTCCTGTAAGCATTATAATCTGAAAGCTGCAATCCAGAGTGGCACCACTAAGCTCACTATTCATCACTTCACGCCTTTATTTCCATCCTTCAAGGCACAAAGCAGAATAACTGGTTAACTCTTCTAAATTATACTATACTATTCTTTTTTTGCCTGTCACCTGAACTTAGTTTGCTCATTTCACATTATCAAGAATTTTTTTTAAAGTCATTCAACAAAGGACAAGTAAAACTTTAGTTTGGGCTCTGAACGTGCAGACCCGATGCTACTTTACAAAAAAAATGTCTGGCAGGGGGCAAAAGGAGCTGAAACAAACTTTCTGTCTCTCACTTATCTTGCTACTTGGTAGAGGCTGCCAAAGGAAGCACTAGCTAGTCTGAACAACGGCAATGGAGACAAAGCCACTATCTCCTGACAAGCTTCAGGGTAGATCTTTATATTTCAGATGTCTAAACTCAACTAATAGGGTTTGTCTAAACTCAGATGTAACATGAGTGTGCACCGTGCCTGAGTGCATGTTCTTTGTAAAATGTTGTTTAATTAATAATATATACCCATGCTTCAAAAAAAAAAGACTACTCCTGCTAGTTATCCCTGCTATTCCTGTTGCTAGCTATCCTGCAAACGAAGCTGGAATACTTGACAGATGTTAACACATTTCCTACACAGAAATGGCACAGTAGTGTCATCATCAGCACCTTCAAATGAAAAATCTAGGAACTCCTTCATGCTCGTTTGCCACTCTACGTAACCTCTGTACCTATACATCCAACTCCTATCTCTCACCATCTAGCCAGATCTTGGAACGATCAAACTTAGTTGTTTGGGTTGAAAAGAAGCAAATATATAATACTAGTTCAGATTCATTATTACACATAAGAATATGCTCCGAAAATGATAATTTTCCGTAAATTACAATAACAAACAGTGATATAGCCAACATAGGGCCAACAACAATAATAACAAGCAAATTGGAGATGGAGGCTATATGATGTGATATGGCATAGGATATTTTGTTGAGGATTACCTGATTAGCAGATATGCGCCTCTCAATGCTTGCATGTAAAATAGTTTATTTTCTTATTCCTGCATGAAATTATCATGGGAGATCAAGTAAATGGAGCATACACAAAAAACCATTTACAATAAGATGGTGATTTCATTCTACACTGAAGTCTAATAACTTGCAAATAGACATCATTAATTCAAGAGATTAATGATAAAAAAGAATCACGGAGCAATGCACAAAACAAGCAACTTAGTTCTGTAGTTTGCATGAAAACTAATATGTTTATATCTGAAAATTCTTTATATCTATTCTAATCACCTATAATCCTAAGTCAGCTAACAACAACAACTATCTTATGGACGGTCCACCTGAATTGAATGCACACTAGACCGGATAAATTGTTATATACAAATACAACTAGAAATATACCTTGCAGCGGGAATCTCTTTAGGAACTCTTGTGTATGAAATGGTATAATACGCATCAAGTATAAAGTTGTTTGCATGAATATGCAGAAATTAGTTTTTTTTAAATAATCGAGAGGCTAAATTTAATCGGCGTGGAATGATTACGTACTTGATGACTAAAAATATATGAAGTGGACAGTTGGATTACAAATATATTGGATGATATTGATAGTTTGCGTGTAGAGATAGACTATTATTAATTAGTATTAGGATGCCATGTACATTTGTGTTTCTAAAAGAGGTTACCAATTTTTCTAGCCAATGCCCTAAAGTTAGCAAAAATAAGGCGATTTACAATTACTGATGACCACTTACTTTTGTTTCATGCATTATCTGAAGTTGCCTTTCTTGCACTGCAAAAGAAAGTGTGGCAATAGTTACAACATGCAATTGTAAATCCATTACTGGAATATGCAAGGAAATAGTGCGGACAATACCATAACTGTTCATGAAGATATTGAACTAAATGTGCATCAGCCTCTCGTCATCCTAATCTCCTTGTTTTTCACTACTAGATTCATCCTTTGTAGTGCAAGCAGTAATTGGAAAGTCAGAAGTAAACCAAATTGGTTAAGTATTATACAATGTTCATATAAGAAAAGGAATGTATAGTAAAAATTGCAACACAGTACTCACATCCAAAGTTTCCAAAACCTGGGCAATATTAGAAGCTAGAAAATCCTTAGTATTAGACGCTAGGTGCTACAGCAGTAATAGCCTAAGTAAGAAACATGGGCACTGGATATGTTCAACTTGAATAACATAAAATGGAGTACCTTCATGTAGCGTGAAAATTTTGCGGTGAAGATCCAGATGGATGGCATTGACGATCTAGGTAGTACTTAATGAAAAAATAATGTGATTCAGATATGCTCACATGCAGCACACCAACCAAATAACATTAGTACCGTGCTAGAAAATTCATCGAAGTTGCAGTACCTAGCTTGAAAATTCATCGAACCACCGGGAGAGGCTCTTCAATGGTAGTCCCAAAGCCCCATGTGGATGCCATGTTCTTTGGAGCAGGCTGGACCAACGGCCGCAGCGCGCCGGCAGGCTAGCCAGCTGCTGATCTTCACCGCACTTCTCTGCACTTCTGTGCTTAGCCCAGGCAACGCATGGATGTGCACGACCCAGATAGAGCCACATGCATCCAGCCCCAACATGGCACGCATGCGTTGTCGATGCGTTGTTTATTGCTTCCCATGCACAAGACCAGAACAAGAACGCAGCATGCCCCGAGGCATCCGATCTCAGGCGACAGCGTGCAGATCATCAGCGGTCAGATCGCGTGGCCGGCGATCGACGACGTCCGAATCGCGTGCCCGGCGACCACGGTGGCCAGATCGCGAGGCCGATGAAGGCGGCATCTAGATCGCTTGTCCGGCAACGGCGGCGGCCCAATCGCGAGGCCGGGAAGGCGGCGTCCAGATCGCTTGTCCAGCAACGGCAGTGAACAGATCACGAGACTAGCGAAGGCGGCGGCCAAATCATGGCGTTGGCCAGATCAGGAAACTATTGCATATTAGTGATCTGCAGTTTCCTGTGATCAAACTAAGTTAATATAATGGTTTTTAGGGATTGTTTAATAACAGCCATTGGATGTCCTGATCAGGGGCATCCTAACCATCCATTTTGGGGTGCAGGTTCTCCTAGTGCAAGTGCTATATAAAGGGGTCCTAGGGTTTGAGCTGAAATGGGACAACACACATGGTTGTGCTCTCTCTCTCTCTCACTCTCCTCTGCTGTCTGATCAAATCCAGCACCCACAACACTAGGAAGAACTACATCCAGTACATCCAGAACTAAATCAAGATCATCAGGTGAAGAAGTATTAAGTGGAGGACATGGTTGGTGCTCCAGATCAAGGTACACACCCTGATCTCTCTTTTTGTGGCCTAATCTGGAGCTAGATGATCTAATGTGATCTAACAGTGGTATTAGAGTGTCTAGCCCTAAGATTGAGCGAACTTATGTATTGGATTATGTTGCTGCAAGCTTGTTCTTTCTGGTTTGTTCAAGTTCTTGCTGTTGCAGTTATGTTTCTGTTCAAGTTCTTGTTTCAGATCAAGAACTACATAAAGTTGAGGCTTTAGCCCTAAAACATTTAATTTTGAGCCCTAACAGATCAAGAACAGGTGTTAGGGTTACTTTTATGCATTTTTTATGTGGGGATTTGTGTTACTGGTGCAAACTCTAACATTAATCCCCAATTACTCGAGGAACCGTAACCCTAGTTCATCGAATCGATGAACCCAAACCCTAGTTCATCGAATCGATGAACCTGAACCCTAGTTCATCATTTCGGATGAACCCTAACCCTAATTCCCAAATTAGACGAACCCTAATCCTAATCTAATGATCAAGAGGTGGTGGAAGTGTAACTTAAGGGCCTTGTCGCCGTCGCTGGCCATGGCGGCTCTAGAGCCAACCTTCTAAGCCGGCAGAAACGCTCGGGCTCGTGCCCATGCGGCCTCGCCATCCACCACACAGGTCCATGGTGATGTCTCCCTGCGCGCTTGTCGTCGCAGGAGCCCACTGTGGTGCCGGACTTGGCGCTGGTGGTTATTGTCATCACAGGGACGCCTGCACGTGCATCGTCTCCATGCAGAGGGTGCCGCCCAGAGGCGCTCGATGGAAGTGCATGCTAGCCAAAGCCGCACGCAGCTCCGGCAAGGGGAGTCTAGCCGCCATCTCCTCTGGCGCTGGCGCTCGTCACCGCCGCTGCTCTCTCTCGCTCACGTCGGGGGAGGCAGAAGGGGAGGGGGAAAATGAGGGCTAGGGCTCACGGGGGCGTCGTCATGGGTCCGTTTTCTTCCGGCCCGATGCATCCTCTGCCGTTGAATTTCGATCCAACAGCTCACAGCTCTGGCTGCTTAACTGTCCAGGTGTGCCGCTAAAGGAGAGACGGTCTGGGCCAGTTTTGGCCCAGTCCGGAAGAATTGTTTTGGGCCAAATTTTCTGTTTGAGCCTAGATTAAGTATAAAGTTTTGACAATTAATGTTTTATGAGTTAGGGCTTATAAATAGTTTTTGGGGCTAAGTTTTTGGCATGTTTTTATTATGTCAATTATGGAA
Source organism: Avena sativa (assembly GCA_916181665.1). Lineage (NCBI taxonomy): Eukaryota > Viridiplantae > Streptophyta > Magnoliopsida > Poales > Poaceae > Avena > Avena sativa. The sequence goes on along the minus strand of OV702286.1, from coordinate 431,272,090 downwards.
TACAATTGTATGAAAAATTATTCTTTTGTCATGCAATAATGTATCTCACTTAAGTAAATTTGATGTGTTTTATGATGATAAGTCTTTTCTTTTGATGCCCTTATCATATTTTTAGTTGAGTCTTTTGTGTTGTTCTTCAAATAAATTGTGATGATAATGTTTTGCTGCAAAATAAAGTTTGAAATCCTCTAATTAAGCATGGCTTATGTCTATTATTCTCGCCAAAGCTGATTGATGGACATTTTCACCATGAAATTGTATTAAGTCTGGTTCACTTTTGGCCAAAGCTGATGTGCTTCAGACTGATAAAAATAATTTTATATGTGAAGGATTTAATTAAGTGTAACTTATATCTATCATTCTGGCCAAAGCTGATTGGCAGATATTTTGACCACAAAATTTTATTGATCATGTCTATTTCCGGCCAAAGCTGATGTAGACTAGATTGATAAAACGAGTATGAAATAGTTATGCTTAATCAAAGCATTTGTTTTATTTTGTAGCATCTAATGCCTCTCAAATTGCCGGAATTATTAATGGCATAGAATAGTTGACTGGTAGCAATTTTGGTACATGGAAGGAAAAGCTTGAGATCACTTGAGCTTTGCTGAATATAGATTATGCCCTCCTTACAAGTCCTCCTACTGCACCTACTAAAGGTGATGAGAATTATGATGCCCTGAAAAGGGTTTATGATGATGAGAAAACTAAGTGGGAGGATTCAAATCGTAAGTGCCTCATGATTATTAAGGGCTCCATCACTCAGAGTATGAGGGGAGCTGTTCCAGACTCTCAGACTGCCAAGGGTTATCTTGGAAAGATTAAGGACCAGTTTTAGGGATCATCCAAAATTTATGCAACAAGTCTGATTAGAAGGCTTATTGATGAAAGGTATGATCCAACTAGGAGTCTGAGAGAGCATATCATGAGGAAAATCAACATGGCCACAAAACTTAAGACAATGGAAATGGAAATATCTGAAGGTTTTCTTGTCCATTTTATTATGTCATCCTTGCCCACAGAGTTCTCTCTGTTTACCATCAATTACAATGCAATGGATTCTAAATGGGGCATGGATGAAATGATGGCTAGATGTGTACAAGAGGAGGAAAGGCTTAAAGCTGGATGAGTTGACCATGTCAATCAATTCAAGCATTCTCAAAAGAAGAAAAAGTTTATGAAGCCTAAACCTGCTCAGTTTAAAGATAAAGGGCAATCTTCTGAGTTCTTTCAGCAAAAGAATCCAAACAGAGCTCCTAATGCAGATGCACACCCTAATGTTGATGGTAAAGATCCTAATGGATGTCGCTTTTGTGGAAAAAGTGGACATGTTCAGAGGGATTGCATTGGGTTCATGAAATGGCTCAATAAGAAAGGTACTAATGTTATAACCTTTGTTTACGAATCCCTTTATGTTAATTCTGCCACCAACACATGGTGGGTTGACTCAGGTGCAACAACTCATGTTGCAAATTCCTTACAGGGATTCGGTACGAAGAGGACCCTAAGAAGGGGGAAAGAACCATTAGAGTTGCTAATGGTGTTGAGGCTGAGGCTGAGGCTATTGGAGAGTTCGCACTTATGCTCCATAGCGGATTTATGCTTCGTTTACGCAATGTACTTTATGTACCCTCTATGAGACGAAACCTTGTGTCCGTCTCATGCTTAGATGATGATGGTTTTCACTGCGACTTTGGGAACAAGCAATGTATAATTATGTTTGACAATAATAATGTTGGTCTTGCCTTTCGACAAGACAAACTTTATCTTGTTTCCTTAAGTGATTCCGTAATTGAAGTTGATACCTCTTCTAATGTGAATGATAGTACCAAACATAAGCGTGATGATGATGAGACTTCTTCGAAACTATGGCACTATCGTTTGGGCCATATTTCGAGGGGGAGAATTGAGCGTCTCATTAAGGAGCAAGTCCTTCATCCTTTGGATTTCTCGGATGCGGATCTTGATCATTGTATTGATTGCATCAAAGGGAAATATACTAAGAGAATTAAGAAAGGTGAAAATCGAAGCACTGGAGTTTTAGAAATTGTTCACACAGATATATGTGGTCCGTTCAATGTGAAATCAGTGGATGGTTTTGATTCCTTCATAACATTCATTGATGACTTCTCCCGCTTTGGATACATCTATCCTATCAAAGAAAGATCTGAGGCATTAGAAAAGTTCAAGATATTCAAAGCTGAAGTTGAGAATCAAGTTGGTCAAAAGATCAAAGTTGTAAGGTCTGATCGTGGTGGTGAGTACTACGGTAGACACACTGCTTATGGCTAAATTCCTGGACTTTTTGCTAAGTTCCTACAAGAAAATGGTATTGTTGCTCAGTATTCAGCACCGGGCGAACCTTAGCAAAATGGAGTCGCTGGAAGGTGGAATCGTACTCTTATGGACATGGTACGAAGTATGTTAAAACACTCCACTTTGCCGGTTGGTTTATGGATAAAAGCTCTAAAGACAGCTGCACATATTCTTAATAAGTTCCCCAGCAAATCGGTGCCAAAAATGCCGTATGAATTATGGACTGGGAGAAAACCTACCCTGAGTTATTTGCATGTGTGGGGCTGCCCTACTGAGGCAAGAGTTTTCAATCCAATTATGGGAAAGTTAGACCCCAAGACTGGCAGTTGCCACTTCATTAGTTATCCTGACAAATCTAAGGCATATCGTTTGTATTGTCCAAAGCAATTCACTAAGTTTGTTGAAACAAGACACGCTATGTTCTTGGAAAGTGATATGATGAGGGGGAGTATGACTCCCAGGGAAATAATCTTGGAGGATAAGCGATATTATGTTCCGATCCCTGTGATCCAAGAGCTAGTGTTTCCTATTCATGTTGAGGTTATACATCTAGTTGAAACGGGATTATGTTTCGATCCATGTGATCCAAGAGCCACTGTTTCCTATTTATGTTGAGGAGAAACGGGATTATGTTCCGATACCTATGATCCAAGAGCCAGTGTTTCCTATTTATGTTCCTACCCCTGCTGAGATATCAGCGACTCTGCTAGAGTCCATACCTAATGATACTTCTATGAAAGATGCTCAGTAGCCTGAAGTTGTGGTTGAGGTACCAAATAATGTACCACTCAGAAGGTCTAAGTGGGCTAGGAAGTTCGTCATTTCTGGTGATTATGTCACTTATATGAGTGAGGATATGAATGAGTCAATGTTGGATGATGATCCTGCATCATTTAAGGAAGCTATACAAAGTGATCATTCATCAGAGTGGCTTGATGCTATGAAAGATGAAATGAAGTCCATGAGCATTAATGATGTATGGGACTTAGTAGAAATCCCTAAAGGAGCCAAAATTGTGGGCAGTAGATGGGTCTATAAGTCCAAACGTGACTCCAAAGGTGATATCGAAAGGTTCAAAGCAAGGCTTGTGGCTAAGGGCTTCACTCAAAGAGAAGGTATTGATTATAATGTTACTTTTTCACCTGTTTCTTCTAAGGACTCGTTCAGAATTATTATGGCACTTGTGGCTCATTATGATCTGGAGTTGCATCAGATGGATGTCAAAATGGCATTTTTGAATGGTGACTTACATGAGGATGTTTACATGGCTCAACCGGAAGGTTTTGTTATGGAAGGGAAGGAACACTTAGGATGTCGTCTTAAGAAATCCATTTATGGATTAAAGCAAGCCTCAAGGCAATGGTACTTCAAGTTTGATCAAGTGATAAAGAATTTTGGTTTCAAAGAGAATGAAGTGGACAATTGCATTTATGTGAAGTTTAGGGGGAGCAATTTTTTCTTCCTGATATTGTATGTCGATGACATACTCTTAGCCAGTAACAATAAGAATGTGATGTTGGAAACTAAAAGTTTCTCTCATCAAAGTTTTATATGAAGGATCTCGGTGAAGCCGCTTATGTCTTCGGCATTCAAATTCACCGAGATAGATCCAAAGGAATCTTGGGGCTGTCACAAAGACCATACATTGAGAATGTACTCAAAAAGTTCAATATGCATAAGTGCTCAGCCTCGCCTGCTCCTATTGTCAAGGGTGATAAGTTTGGGACTTTCCAGTGCCCAAGTAATGATTATGAATCTGCGCAAATGAAGTCAGTTCCTCATGCTTCAATTATTGGAAGTATGATGTATGCACAAGTGTGCACTCGCCCTGACTTAGCTTTTATAACTGGGATGCTTGGCAGATATCAGTCTAATCCAGGGTTGGATCACTGGAAGGCTGCTAAGAAAGCTTTGCGCTATTTGCAAGGCACTAAAGGCCTCATGCTCACATATAAGAGAACTGATAACCTCGAGGTGGTGGGTTATTCAGATGTTGATTTTGCGGGGTGTGTTGACACTAAGAAATCCACATCGGGTTATATTTTCACCCTAGCAGAAGGAGCTATTTCTTGGAAAAGCACCAAGCAAAGTGTTACTGCATCGTCAACAATGCAGGCAGAGTTTGTGGCATGTTATGAGGCAACCGGGCAGGCGGTATGGATGAAGAATTTCATTCTGGGTTTAAGGGTGATTGACAGTATATCTGAGCCACTCACTCTTTTCTACGATAATCAAACCGTAGTGATCTATTCGAGTAACAACAAGTCAAGTGGTGCTGCCAAACACATTGACATCAAGTATCATGTTGTGAAAGATAGAATCCAGGATCAGACAATAAGTATTAAGCATATAAGGACTAACAAAATGTTAGCGGATCCACTTACGAAAGGCCTGCCACCCAGTGTGTTTAAAGAACATGTTGCTAGCATGGGATTGGCAGAAGGAGTTTGATCCTGGAATTGGGACCGTTATGACACCATCTCCCCATAAGTCTAAGAAGGGTTTTTCTCTTCGATGGAACGATGTAATTAACTAACCATTGCAATTTATTGTCTCTGTATAAGTTTCAACAAAGAGTTGAGCTCATAAGTTTGTAATAAGTATAATTTTATGGAGCTCTTAAGTTAAAGGAGTTATGTTTTGAAATAAAGTGGTGTATTGTAGTAACTGGATTCTGCGGCACTCTGTGACCATTGTAATTATGTTGTCTCGTATGATGTTTTGTTGAGAAATGGGATTATAAGTTTATCCTTATGATCAAGGGGAGAATGTTGGATATTGGTGATCTGTAGTTGTCTATGATCAAACTAAGTCAATATAATGGATTTTAGGGGTTGTTTAATAACAACCATTAGATGCCCTGATCAGGGGCATCCTGGCCATCCATTTTGGGGTGCAGGTTCCCCTGGTGCAAGTGCTATATAAAGGGGTCCTAGGCTTTGTGATGAGATGGGAAAACACACATGGTTGTGCTCTCTCTCTCTCTCACTCTCCCCTGCTATCTGATCAAACACAGCACCCACAACACTAGGAAGAACTACATCAATAACTAAACAAGATCATCAGATGAAGAAGTATTAAGTGGAGGACATGGCTCGTACTCCAGATCAAGGTACACACCCTGATCTCTCTTTCTGTGGCCTAATCTTGAGCTAGATGATCCTATGGGATCTAACAGAAACAACATAGGAGGGTGATGAAGAGTAATACCATAGGCTATAGAAAGTAAAAAATGAAAGGGACGCCTCGCCGCCGCTATCCTTCGACGGGCCGCCTCCTCCGGCGGCAGCGAGGCGAATAGGGAGGAGGGGTGGAGGGTACCTTAGGTCTGGTGGTGGCGCCTCCAAATCTAATTATATAGAATAGTTCATCGGTAGTAGAGCAGCAAGATTTCTATAGCCCACTCGGTGAAAAGATGCAAGGCCAGAGAGGAGGCAGAGCATGCTGCCATCACGGGGTAGAAGATAAGTATGGAATTTCTCGGGGTCTAGCAGAGGACCAGTAAGAAACTAACCCACAACAACGTCGAGGAGCAGCATGTGGCCGTGTCGCCACCACGCAGGGGAGATTCCGTGGGAACCATGGGTCGTGGGCCCCTGGCCACCGTTGCCTCCAGACTGGTCAGAGCAGTGCCACCTCCTTCATGGTCTCGACGAAGGAGACGAGAGGGTATGAGAAAGGAGAGAGGCAGCTAGAAGGCCCTACCACCGCCGCAGGCCGTCCGGTGGTCACCGGCGATAGGGGAGAGTGGTGTTGGGGTTGTTTGGGTGTAGGAGGCATTGAACTAGAGATTGTGGTTAAGGACGGAGAATAGATCTTCTGCCACAGGGAGCTCTCGTGCCAAACAAAATCCTCCTTCGACGGCGAGTGTGCAGCTCTAGTAAGACCTTCCATCACTGACGCACTTGGAATACGATTAAAAGGCGATGAATAAAGGTGTCAGAGTAGTGTTGTATTACCTAGATTCGCTCTCTGATCTTCCGCGCAGACGCCGTGGTGGCAGAGGAAGAACGGTCAAAGGAGGATTTGCTTAAGAGGTCATATGGGTTCGGGAGTAATTAGGGACCATGTATTCGCGGTTTGCTGGTTTTAGCGGGAAACTAATATTTTCCTGGTGGGAAACCACTTTGCGGAGTAACTCTGGCGGGGTACGAATAATTCGTGGTTTAAATTGTCTTTTGCCAACAAACGAGGAACTCGAAACAGATTTTCGCTGGGCAAATACAAATATATGGGAAAAAATATTGCATGTTGACATGTAAGTAATAATTAGTCAATATGTCAAGTGTAACGTTATAAAAATGTTGCAATATCACATACTATTTGGCAACAACAAGAAGGTGTGGCAATATGTTGAAAATATTACCACGAACATTTACTTTGTTGCAATATCTATTCTCTATTGCAACAAAAACAATTGTTATGGCAATGAAGTGAAAACATTGCAGTACATATAGATTATTGCCACGAGTCGATATTTTGTTGCAATAAATAGCGCCAATCGCAACAGAATTTTGGTTTAACGCAACAGAAAAAATTGTGGCAGTATCCTTTCGCTATTACCACAAAAGAACATTTTGTAGTAATATCATGATTTAGTGCAACAAAATATTGTCGTTGTAATAAATTTTGTTGCAATACACTGGAATCCTTGTAGTGTTCGCTGGTATGTATGTTCCCAACCTCCAGCCATTACAGGCTTTCTGAAGGATAGAATGCATTTATTTTTGGGCATTGTGAGCTAAATAAGCTGGTCGCATTTCCAGAAAATGGAATCGGCATTGGCGGATGCTTTTGCTGCATTGGTGGATGCTTGTAAAGAAGAGGTGGATGCTGAAGCAGCACCAGCGGATACATGTGAAGCGGATGCGGAGGCTGATGCTTGTACCTCATCAGAGTCTTGGCAGTGTTGAGTGATGCTTGGAAAGTGGTGGAAGCTCAATTGAAATCCTCGTCGGCTGCTGCTGGAACAAATTCAGCTCTATTGGCTACCACTGCCAAAGCGACGGCTGCGTGGGATGCTAGGAATGCGTCATCTCGTGGTCATTCTTATTCAGCATCAACGGATGTGGCTCGTCATTTGTTAGCGGCACCTACCCCATCTTCTCAGAACTCATCGACCCCAGTGTAAGTTCTATGTTGGACTTTCTCTCCCTGACTCCCTTCCTCTTTTGTGTATTCTACTCCGGGGTTTTTTCTAGACACAGTAGATATTAGTCTAAACTAGTAGTACTAGGAACATAAAAAGCTATTTAATCACAAACTAGTGATCCAAATGAGATGAAACTTTCACAGGATTCGAACCTAGGCACCTATATTTACTGATTTTTTGTCAATTTTTTTGAATAGTTTTACTTTTTAGTTCAAAATCTAAGCTACTGTCATACGTTGGATCTAACATGGAAGGTGGATCTTGGGGAAAGTCACCATGATACTTGGGTTCACCAACTCACTGAAGCTGCATCAATTTTTTCTCCCCTTATTTATGATAAAACCAGAAAATTCAGGTGGGGGCCTTTCTGTCCTCCCCGGTGACCTCAAAAAAAGTTTTTCATTCCCTTTGCCCAGTTCTGACATGCTGAAGCATTTTGCGGTGCTTTCGTACTACTTTAGTTGATTCCTTGTGTTGTTTAGGTTATTTTGTTGTCAGACTCTCCTTTTTAGGTAGTTTTTCATATGCGTGCAGTTTAGAAAATTTTGATGACAATTTTTCCTGTCAAAATGTATGATGCATTGTGGTATTTACTTAATTTTTTAGGGTTGTGCATTGTGCTATTTACTTAATTCTGATGATACACGTGTGTTATTTGCATCATCCTACCAGCTTCGGTGGAAGAACATATGCAACAACCAATGACTTGCTAGGCGATGTATTTGGTCAGATTCTTGTCAGGCTTCCTCTGTACCCATCCTGCATACTGAGGTCATCAGTCGCCCAAAAACATTGGATGGACTTCATGGGAAGCAACGATTTCAAAAGGTTAACCCTGTCACACAATAGAGGAATGTTGTTACTTGGATTTTTCACCAACAACTCTGAGGATGCTCGATTCTTAACAGATCATAATCTTGACCAATCCATCTTCCAGAAGCTGAATAGGCTGGTGAAAGTACATAAATCCTACAAACCATATGTACTCGGATGTCGTAGTGGTACTGTGTTACTTCATTATCCGCAAGGGTCTAACATGATAAAGGCCTAGGATCCAATTAGTTGAAGTGAAACAGTGATACCAGAACCACCAATTTGGCAGAGACGTTAGTATGATAGTGGCACAATTCTCTGTTCGAGAAACCATGGGAAATTGTCTTCACACTATTGCAGTATTTTCTGGGTTGTTTGGATAGTAACCAATGGTAACGAAGCACTGGTGCATTGGTACTCATCAGAGTTAGTAAAATGGGAGGACTAGATTGAACCTGCTGAGATGCTGGCTAAGATTGATCACAGGCTGTTAACTCTCATAGGGGACATTTTGTACTGGCCAACAATGAACTCCAGATATATAATTGCCTTTGACAACGTGACAACAAAACTGTGTTATATTGAGTGCCCCCATGAGACACATGATATTTCCAGATGCAATTTTGTCATCTCTAAGGGGCATAATGAAGATGTTGCCCTTGCGGTTATAAGGGACTTCACTCTAAATACGTGGTCCAATGCAAGATCATCAATAGGCAAATGGGAAGCTTGGGTGCATCATATAAAGGTTAAGTTGGAAACTCTCCTTGGCCTTGAGAAATCATGGGAATATGGTGGGAAATATGTAGTAAGGTTACTGTATGCATTTGAGGATATAGAAATGGTGGTTATATGGGCGAAGGAGGTAGTATTCGAATTAGATCTCAACAGCATGAAGTCTAAGAAGTTTAGATCTCGTAAACGTTGGTGTACTTTACATACCTACATAATGACACCTAGTTAGTGCTGTCATTCATGTGCAACCCTTGCATTTTTGTACACCTATGATTTTGCTGATCATTTTGTTCATTTCCTTCAGCAACCGACGTGATTCGGAGTGCTAAATCAAAGAAACGAAAAGGAAGTCCTCTCAGCAACACAACTAATTCAGACTGCAACATCAAGGAGATGAAGATGACACTCAGATGAACAAGCAAGGCTTGTTGGGCAAACATGTGTTTGCCCAGGTTGTGTTATTTGGAGCTGCAGTATGATGTTTGTTTGTTTTGTAGCTGATGGAACAATCGCAGCACCTTTGTTTGTGTTGTAGTCACAATGGCAGGGGCTGGAATATTAGAGTTGTCTGTTTGTGTTTGGGGCCTATGTGTGTTTGATAAAACATTGTTTTATATGATGAAATGGTGTTCTCTTTATATTTCGTGTATGCGTGATGAAATCTTGTTTTATGTGTTCTACATATACTTCTTCTAACATCCCAATTTCAGTAACCCTGATTAGTTGTCCAGAATGCAAAAATCAGGGGGAACAAAAACTTTTTCTTGTTCAGTAATGTAGTGTTTTGCTTATGTTTGTCTGTGCTTATGTATCTAATTGTATAGTAGATGATGTACTCCTTACCTCAACACCAATTGACAAAAACCTATTGAACAAAACTGTCTTGGATCATTTTACATATTCTCAAATGTTCTGGCATTTCAAAACCTGATCCAAGATGCCTTTGCTACCCCAAACTATTTTATTAGCTTCTACTGATCAAACTATGGAGAGCTATATAATATAATCTTCTTATGTTTCCAAGATAGAACTTTCAACTACTCTTACCTCTCGGTTTTCCAAAACCTTTCTTCTAAGCTTCTAAATTCCACTCTTGATAGAGATACCAAGGACTCTCACCTTATTCAAACTCCAACCTTTCCAAATACCCATTCTTACCTCAAGCTAAGCTTGATGGTAACCCTAGTAGTAGTTGATTTTCTTGTAAGATGAATTACCTTGATCTGATGTCTGACTTGCTTGCTTAGGAATTAGTATGAGCTACCCTAGGAGCTCATCCTCTAGGATCAAACTAAAGTGAGTTCATAAACCCTAGGCAAAATTCCCTAAGCTTACCCTTTCATTTGGTCACTAAAGTGACTATCTAATACCTTAGCTAGATCACCTATGAATTCATTCCTTCTAGAAGCTTCCAAGTCCATGAAGACCAATATCAAGCATGGATCCTTCCTACTCAATCTACACTTCAACCTCCTCCATTTTATGATGATTTGGAACCTTGCATCCTCTCAAAATCATCCCTTCTTATATTCTAGTCAAAAACCTCCAATTCTGCCAAAAAATGACTATGTCTGGAAATCTAATATCAATATCACATCTTTGAGTCTCCCTCATTTCCACTCCTGCATTTTTGGTAATGCACTTGAACCATATTGTAGACCACCTTAAGGACTACCAAGGCCCACTCTTTCCCTTGGCTAAATCATCTTTTAACCCACTTGTTCCTGATGGTTTTGCAGGCAAGATAATAATAATTTCTGTAAATCTTATCAGCTAGCCTACTTTGGACAAAGCTCACATCTCCATACTATCTTCTTTGGACCTATTACTTGCATGATTGTGTTCTACTCATAAAATTCTATCACTCCCTACTCCACTTGTTCCAATTGGATCCTTGTGTTTCTAAAACCCACATGGTTTAGAAGGATATTTGATAATCTGCTTTTGCAGGCTTATTTTATTCAAAGTTTGCAATAAATTCTTGGAGCACTCAAGCATGACCAAGCTCAACTTATTTTACCATGGTGACCTACTCAACTTGGTTTGTCCATCCATATATCCCATGTTCCAAGGGGAGATCTGCTCTCCAAGATCAAACAATGTTTTGTTGGTATAAAAATAACATTACCCTAGATCCCTAATCTTGTGTTTTCCACCAAAATCAACTTTGATTCTCAACACCCAAGGTTTAAAATGCTAAATACACCTTGTGTACATCCTCTACCATGATTATAAAGATTTATCAAATATCATCCATGATTATTATGGACCAAACCTATTTAATCCTTTTAATGGAAAAAATCTCCAAAACTTAATCTATAAAAGAAAGTTTGGTTTTCTCCAAAGAACATCCCCATATTTAGGATTATTTCAAGTCTAAATATCATACCTTATCTTCCCACTTCAAAAATAAATATTTTTGAAGAGCTTGGTTATTTCTTTTTGCCTATTTCCTTAAATGGCAGAAATGACAAAATAAATGTTTTAAATACTTTCATGCCCCAATAAATCTTAGGAAAATTCTCCAAGGTATGAAATCATAATTGGGACCATCTCAAACCAAAAACCTTCTCTGTCCATTTCTAAAATATCAAATGAATTAAATAAAACCCATTCAACACTTTTTGAATAATTTATATAAGGAGGCTCTAAAATATTCAAAAAAATTCCAGTTAATTTAGGGAGGTGTACCTTAACCCTATCTCACTACTAGCATCATTGATTCATATTTCCAAGATCACCAATCAAGAGAAGCTTCATGCTCATTAACATGGCCAAGTTTGGAAATAAATCAAACCAATGAACTAAGCCAAATCAAACCTTCTCCAAAACTTGTCCACTACTCCTCCTCGGTACTAGGACACAACCTGGTCGACCACCACTGTAGCAAGCACAGTAGCTCTGCCCTAGCCCTTGTCATTTAATGTTCTGCTGCAGCACTACCCTCTCTGCCCTTTCTACATGACCAGAAGACCACCCCCTCTCTCTCTCCACTGTCCTTGAGCCCCATGTTGGGGATATAATTTTCGGGTGTCCTCACAGTGCCTCGCTGACCAGTGTGACCTACTTCGGGTTAGAGCTTTGCTTCACAGGTGGCCCAGTCAGGGAGAAGTGACGGAGTCCAGTCCGGCTACGGGAAAGCCCAGAAGACTTACCGACATAGGCCTGTTATGTTACTTGTAGTTCAAGATGTACTCTGTAGCCGACTCTTAGTCATAGCTGAATAGGTCTCTCCTGTAAACCCTAGGCCGGGTATCTATATAAGCCATCCTAGGGTAAGCCTTTAGGGCACCCTCACAATAGTCTATAATCTCAACTCGCACAGGCGAAACCCTTGTAACCCATATTCTGGCTCTGCTGTATTACTGGATTGCTAGCAGGAGTAGGATCCATCCAAAACCGGCAGATTCGAACCTGGGTAAACTTGTGTGCTCACTGTCCTAGAATACCATACGTCTCACACCCCTCTCTTCCGCACGCCTCGAGGACCCCCTTATGGCCTACTTGTCATCAATCCAATGACAGTTGGCGCCCACCATGGGGCAAGTGAGCTTCGGATCTGCGTTCTGGGCGGAATCTGCAAGAATCGAATTGGCAAGACCATCGCTGTCGATCGCGTCCTCTATGCCGGCGACGTCCCTCTCATCATTCTCGACGAGACCTAGATTCCAGCTAGCGAGGCTGTGACTGCCTACACCATAATGTCTTTTGGCGAGATCGATGTATACATCGCTTTCACTGAACCTGCCCCATCCACCCTAGCGGTGATGATAGAGGCAGAAGAAATCTCTGGGTCCACTTTGTCCGTGGAGGCGGCAGAGTTATGGATCTCAGAAAACCCTAATCCCACACAGCCCACACCTGTTGTGGAGATAGTGGAGAAAGCTGAACCTAAAGCAGATCTTGCGGTGCAAGTCGAATCCGGAGGGGATCTCCCTAGCGAGGCCGAATGCTAGATCGATCTACCCGCTGAGGTCGAAATACAGGAGGAGCAAGATAACAACCTTGGTTCCAGCTTTGCTTATGCCGGAACAGACCAGCCTTTCCTAAGGCATACGTTGAGGCGCATGATGCTGCAAGGCCCAAATGTGGATGAAGTTCTCGAGACCATCAGGATTTTCGAGGAAGCCCACGAGGAAAGCGGCAACAACCTCAGGACTCACGCATCGCACTTTGTTGGATATGTTTGATCCGGATCCGGCTCTACTGATGTTGGAGACAATGAAGACTCGGTGCTAGAGGCAATTGGAACAAACACCGACTTACCCGCATCTTCAGATGACTCGATGACATTGGCAGATTTCCGAAAGTTCTCTTTGGAATATGAAGAGGGGTTCAACTCCAAAGCTGCAGAAGAAGGAGAAGCCATGCACGAAGGATCCCGAGAAAACTCTCCCAAAGCGCAGGATGACATGGATCTCGGAGATAATCTCAACGTCCATATGTCCAAAAGTACCGCTTAGAGCTTGACTCCGAGAAACGGACCCAGAGCCGTCTTTGCTACCGGCGCTGCCAAGAAGGCAAAGAAGAAGAACAAGAAGAACAAGACCCCGGCAAAAGAACTTCCAAAAGAGGAACTGATTGTCGAGGACTATGAGGAAGACTCGGATGGAGGACTTATCCCAGAAGAGCCCAAAGAAGCTTCGGTGGATGGACACATGGTCACTGCAGGTGCGCGTAAACTCATCGATGTTGCATTAACTACACCTATTCCTATAGCTGCAGAACTTACTCCCGAAGAGATGGAGGATAGGGATCAGGCCCTAGAAGTGTGTCGCCAAGTACTCCTGGATGAAGCCAACAACATCGAGGAAGATAAGAAGCGCATAGCTACTGCGGAGAATTATATCTCTTTGCAGCATTAGAAGACCAGGAAACGACACACGCATGACAATCAATTTCCAGAAATCCACAAGGTTCTCTTTGAAGGAGACCCAAGGATGCCTCGACTCCACAGCAAGGGAGATCTGGTATATCCAACACCAGTAAAAAACACTGTCGCAGCTCGAGATATCCTGGCAAATAATCCAGGCCCAGAAGAGGTCCGTTTGGGCATTAAGCTACACACCAAGAGTCTGGAGCAGCAGAAGGTCACAAAATCCGGGAGCAGAAAACTGGTCTCTCAATCTGACCAATGTCGCACGGATCCGGCCTGGAATGACATAAGGCCCCAATGGGTTCCGGAGCAGCATCACCATTCCTACCATCGGGAGGATAACTACTCAAGAACCAGATCTTCAGGGCAGCACCACAAAACCGCACGCGACTGGCGCAACGTCGCTCCAGCTGCAGAGCAGGAGGCAATTGCTGCACTGTATCCAAGAAATCCTCCCCGGCGAGAGTCGAACGATCACAAGGAAGAAGATAAAGAGAAACGTCAGGAGGAGGACTATCAAAGAATGCCACCTCCTAGACACACAAGCCGTCCGGCTGATCCCCATTGTGGTGGGATTGACGGATAAAGGAACGACAGACACCGTGCCGAGTTAAGCCGGCATGGGCTCATTGCAATGTAGACCCTCCCTGGAACTGGAATAATGACGCTCCAGATGGAGGCCGACGATCAGCCAGAAACAATCCACCTACTCCACCCTCTCCGCTAAGAAGCCATCACAACGGCTCTCAAGGAGGGCGTCGTGGCGGAGAAGGTGGTGGTACAAGCCGAAGTCCGGCTCCAAGGCACCGCAGCTATAGAGAACAAGCAAGACGGCGTTCATCACCAAGGGATGTGAGACACCGGATTAACTCCAACATAGAGGCGTGACGATACGAGTCGGATAATATCTACATAGGTCCAAAATGCTTCGGACCGTTTATTCGACAAACAAACTTCCCGGAAGGATTTGCTCTCTCAAGACACATCCAACCCTATGATAGTGTGGCCCAGCCAGATACTTGGTTGCAGGAGTTTTTCCAGGCCTGCTGCATCGCTAAAGGCGAAAACAGCATGGTCACAACCTGATATCTCCCACTTATGTTGCGGAAGACGGCACGATCATGGCTCAATGAACTTCCGGGGAACACCATTCACAACTGGTATGACATGCAAAGTGCATTCTTTCGGAATTTCAAAGGCACATATCGGAGGCCCTATACGGTAGGAGACCTACAGCGTTGCACCCAGAAAGCCGTAGAAGCTTGCCGAGATTACCTTGGATGATGGATCAACACCAAGAACTCCTATGAAGGAGTAAATGACCAAACTGCGATTGAAGCATTCATTGGAGGACTCCCAATTGGCTTACTACGTCATCGCTTGAAGTGTGACAAAGTTACTGATCTGGGAGAGATGATAGAAACAGCGAGCAAGTATGCAGATGCTAACGATGATGTAGAGGGATTGCTGAACGCCCTAGCTATGCCAAAGTCAGCAAAACAACCAAAGCAACAAGCTTAGAAGCGCAAGAACACCTCGGAAGAAAAGCCCAATGCAGAAACGGCAGTGGTCACTGCTACTTTTGGGTCTGGAGGACGAGGAGGACGCGGCGGTGGCCACGGACGCGGTCGTGGGACATTAAGAGTCTAGGGTAGAGGAGACCAGCAACCTGGAAAAACCTACTCCTGGGCCGTCAATAACCCATGTGTGCATCACTTAGATGTCAGTGGGGGCTCGTCTCACACAAACGTCGAGTGTCGTTTTAATGACGACATCAAGAAAGATGATACCGCTGGCTACAGGACTAAGCGGAAGAAGGGAAAGAAGAATCCCATAAAAGAGAAAGAGACCAAGGAAGATTCCGACATGGAGGAAGATGACCCTTCAAATCCCAAGTCAGAGGGAAAGAAGAACTTCCCAATGAAGAAAGACACTTACGTCACCTTCCTCGAATCTCAACCAGCTAAGGTCAAGAAAGCAGTTAAGCATGAGCTCAACGCAACTGTTCCAGTTGTCCCTCAATTTTTGGATTGGTCGGAAGTGGCAATCACCTTTCACCGTGCGGATCATCCGCCTAAGTTGCATATGCGAGGAAAATACTCCTTAGTCGTCAATCCACTTATTGGCAGCTATGGTTTCTCCAAGACTATCATGGACGGCGGCAGCAACATCAATATTCTGTATGTCGAAATGCTACACCAGATGCGGATCTCGGAGACACAGCTGAATCATAGCTCTATGATTTTTCACGGAGTTGTCCTAGGAAGACAAGTCGATTCACTGGGAGAGATCACTTTGGATGTTACCTTTGGAACTCCAAAGAACTATCAGACGGAGGCACTTTCCTTTGAAGTGTTCCCATTCAAGAGCGCGTACCATGCTATATTCGGACATCCGGCTTATTGGGATTTTATGGCTCGTCCGTGTTACATTTACAATAGGATGAAAATTCCAGCTCCCAACGGCGTGATCACCATCAGGGGAGACCCGAAGAAGGCGTGAGAGTGCAAGGACGGAAATGCCGCCTTTGCTGAAGTCGTGTTGCACGCCGATCAAAAAGACCATCGATCCGTCCGACATGCCCACGACGAAGAAGGAGATGACAAAGCCGAATCCAGAGTTCAAGGCATCGGAAGAGACGAAGAAGGCGCCATTGAAGGATGATGACCCCTCCAAGGTGACCCAGATAGGTGTAGGCCTAGATAGCGCATAGGAAAGTGTGCTCGTCAAGTTCCTCCAAGCAAATCAAGATATCTTCACATGGCAGCCATCTGACATTACCGGAGTACTTAGGGAACTTTCTGAGCACTCTCTAAATGTACACCCGAACGCTAAACCTGTCAAACATTCCTTACGACGTTTCAGCGATGAAAAGCCTAAGGCAATAGCTAAGGAACTAGCCTGGCTCGAGTTAGCCGGATTCATAGAAGAGGTCATCCATATTGATTGGTCGGCCAATCCTGTAATGGTCCCTAAAAAGGACACCACTGAATTAAGGATGTGTGTTGATTATACTTCCTTGAACAACGCTTTTCCCAAAGATCCATTTGCTCTGCCTAGAATTGATCAAGTTATCGATTCTACGGTAGGCTCGGAACTCCTATGTTTTCTCGATGCATATTCCAGTTATCACCAAATCGGGATGAAGGAATCAGACAAAGTCAAAACTTCATTCATAACCCTCTTCGGAAGCTTTTGTTTTGTTACGATGCCCTTTGGGCTCAAGAACGCAGGAGCTATGTACCACAACACTATGCAGCGTTACCTCCATGACCAAATCGGACGCAATGTACATGCATATGTGGATGATATTGCGGTGATGTCCAAAAAGAAGGAAACCTTAATTTCCAACTTGGAGGAAACTTTCGCCAATCTATGAAAATACAATATAATATTAAACCCGAAGAAATGTTTCTTTGGAATACCAGCCGGAAAATTGTTAGGTTTCATCATGTCTCAAAGAGGCATAGAGGTAAACAGAGACAATATTAAGGCTATACTCAATATTTCCATGCCAACTCGCCTGAAGGACGTTCAAAGACTAACTGATTGCATTGCTGTAGTCAGTCGGTTTGTAATCCGAGTCGGTGAAAGAGCCGCACCACTTTACAAGCTCCTGGAAAAGACCAAAAAGTTCGTTTCGACTGACGAAGCTAAAGCTGCACTACACGACCTGAAAGCAGTACTCTCATCTGCTCTTATCCTTGTAGCACCAGAACCACGAGAAACGATGTTGCTCTATCTCGCTGCGACAAATAGGGTCATTAGTGTCTTCATGGTGGTGGAGAGACCAAAGGAAAATCAGGAACACCTGGTGCAGCGTCCGACTTACTATCTCAGCAAAGTCCTAACTGAATCAAAACAGCGGTGTCCGCACTATCAAAAGCTGGCTTATGGTGTGTTTTTTGCATCTCGTAAGTTACGACATTATTTTCAGGGACATCCCATTACTGTGGTGAGCACAGCTCCCATGTGAGATATAATCAACAACAGCGATGCCACAGGACGTGTCGCAAAATGGGGCATAGAGCTTTCAGCTTTCGACATTGAGTATAAACCTCGTATAGCAATCAAATCCCAAATCCTTGTTGACTTTGTTACTGATTGGACAGAGACAACGAAGAATATGACCCTCCCAGAGTTGGAATACGGGACCTTACATTTTGACGGGTCTAAGGCTCTCGGGGGCTGGCATGGTGCTCATATCACCCTAGGGAGATAAACGTTTCTATGTGCTGCAGATCCACTTCACGGCAATGAATAACATTGCCGAGTATGAAGCACTGCTGCATGGAACCCGGATTGCTAAGGATATCGGTATCCGACATTTGATGTGTTATGGACACTCGGATCTTGTTTCCCAACAAGTATCGGATATCAGTAATGCGAATAAACACATGGCAGCATATAGAGCAGTCGTGGATGAACTATCTAAATCATTTGAAGGCTTTGAGGTTCAGCACATCCCTCGAACAGAAAATGAGGAAGCAGATGCACTATCTCGAATAGGCTCTACATGGAAAAAGGTTCCAGATGGCGCTTTTTGGGGCACCTCAAAGTTCCCTTTATAAAAGGAGTAGACGAGGAATATCCGACCAAATCCGACTCACCTTTAGTAGTAGTTCTGGCTGTAATTCCCAGCTGGACTCAACCATACCTTGGCTACTTGGTAGATGGCAAATTACCCGAAGACGAAGTTTTGAGCCGGCAGATCATCCGACAAGCAAAAGCCTATACTATAATTAGTGGTGAGCTCTATAAGCGGAGCGTGTCTGGGGTCTTTCAGTGTTGCGTATCTCCGGAAGAAGGAGTGGAAATATTAGGATAAATCCACGAAGGCGAGTGTGGTCATTGTTGCGTATCTCCGGAATAAGGAGTGGAAATCTTACGAGAAATCCACGAAGGCAAGTGTG
The DNA here is from genome assembly GCA_916181665.1 of Avena sativa. Classification (NCBI taxonomy): domain Eukaryota; kingdom Viridiplantae; phylum Streptophyta; class Magnoliopsida; order Poales; family Poaceae; genus Avena; species Avena sativa. The sequence continues at coordinate 431,253,285 of OV702286.1, read as the reverse complement.
GTCACCATGCTGCAGCCAAATCTTTAGTGGCAAAAGCTTTCCGACACGGTTTTTTCTGGCTTACAACCAAGGCAGATGTCGAACGGCTAGTCAAGATGTGCAAAGGCTGCCAAAAATACGCCAAACAAGCTCACGTTCTGGCTGATCAGCTGCGAACAATACCTATAACATGGCCTTTTGCATTCTGGGCGCTTGACATGGTAGGACCGTTTAAACGGGCTCCAAGTGGATTTACTCATCTCTTAGTGATGGTGGATAAATTCACAAAATGGATTGAGGCTAAACCCGTCATCAGTTGTGATGGAGCAACAGCTAGAAGATTTGTCGAGGATGTCATAATCCGATACGGTTATCCGCATAACATTATCACGGAAAATGGGAGTAACTTCTCGATGGGAGAGCTTGCCGAATTCTGCGATGAACAAAATATCTGGCTTGACATTGCGTCAGTCACACATCCATAGGCTAGTGGACAAGTCGAAAGAGAAAATGGTTTAATCCTACATGGACTAAAACCAAGACTCGAAGCACCACTATGACGTGCTGCGGGGGCTTGGGCAGAGGAATTACCTTCTGTAATATGGAGCTTGCGAACAACTCCGAACAGGTCAACCTGATACACATCTTTCTTCTTGGTCTATGGTGGAGAAGCAATTCTTCCTAGTGATTTGATTCATACTTCTCCTAGAGTTGCTGCATATATTGAAGAGGATGACGAATTTCTTGACAAAATGATCTCGACTTAGTCGAGGAAGTTTGCGTTGTTGGTCAGATGAGATCAACAGCCTATCAGCAGAAGTTATGTAAGTATCATAGCCAGAGAGTCAGAAACCGGTCTTTCAATAAGGGCGATTTGCTTCTCCGGCTTGTGCAGAAAAGACAGCACAAACTTTCCCAATATTGGAATGGCCCTTTTTAGTTAGCCGAGTATTGCACATTGGTTCTTACTATCTAATTGATATGCGGCTAGTCAAAGAAAGACCTGCTACTAAGAAAAGAAAGAGAGCTGGAGGCAGTACATACCCGAAAGAATTAGACAGACCATGGAATATTGCTCAGCTACGTCCTTTTTATTCTTAATTTATCTTTCTTTGTAATCATATATTTGTACATGTTCAATGAGAAATAAAGTATTGGTTGCCTCAATTTTTTTCCTGAGAAGTTTTATATTACCATCTTATTTCCGAATGATCATGTCACAGTCGAAAATCCTAGAATACTTGAAAGTACTTTATGCTCATGTTTGTTCTGGTTTAGATTTCCGATTCTAAAATTGCTACCTTCGGGTATAAATCTTAAATTTCTAGTTTGTACTTTGGTTATTTATCTGATTGCCGGATGCGGGCATTTTCCGAGTAGTGAATTGTTGGTACTGGAAGCCGGCTTTGTTCTCGAGTTTAAACTAGTTTAGCAATTGAGCTCTATTGCTCGGCAAAGTTTCCGCGTTGAAGGTTGGCCAACTCACAAAAGGGACGAGGTGGAAATCCAGATAAACAATAAGTACAGGCAAAACATAAGTGCTTATGTAAACATTTCAGGCACATAAACTTAAAGCCAAAAGTGCTAAATAGAAATAACAAATCTTAGCACTAATAAAAGTATTACACTACTTATTTATAACTCGAATTGTTTTCAGAATAACACATTGTTTTTCTGATGCTCTACGATGCAGGGGGAGAGGTAGGAGTTGCTGGCTCACTGGAGACATTAGCCTCACCGTGGTATCTATCCTAGACGTTCAAATCCAAAACGGTTTGTTTGTCGTCGGAGATATCGGTTGTTTCTTTGGCGGGCGGAGGAGGCATCTCCACATGAGTGAAGAAGGGACTTTTGTAGCTAGTGAGATCAGCTACGTGACACCCTTATCCGGCGCAGGAGTCCATGATGGCCTTGATGTCCTGCTCATGTCCGTCTTCATCCACTTTACAGTACCCTCTGGTTACTTGCCATATTTCCATGTTTCCATTGTGGCTCATAACCATGGTGAGAGTGTTCTGCGCTGCGGTTCACGCGTAGCACATGTTCCAGTCCTGGATGAGCTGGGGTATCTCCTTGGCCTTGTCTCGCACTTCAAATCCGGAAATTCTATGCATGTCCGGAACCTTGAGAACTTCGCCAATATCCTCCAAGGATTGGCAGAAATCATGAAGCAAATCATCGACTTGGGTAAGCCGGCTAGTGCGAGACTCAGTGGAGGCAGAATCCAGTAAGTTCAGAGGACATGCGCATGTAATGCAAAAGTTTAGTAAATACATTCGAACACCAAGAGTTGGAAAAAGAAGAAAGTCAGAAAGAAGGAAACATACCGAAGATGACATCGTCAACTTTGGTCTTCTCTTCCCAAAGGCTCTAGAGTTCAGCCCGGAGTGCCTCGGTTATGTCCTTCTCTCTGAACAAAGCATCATTGATATCCGAGATCTTTTGATCCTGGGCCGTGATCCTTCGATCATGTTCATCGGTGGCCATGGAAGAGGATTCAAGAATTTGAGCAATGCTCCGTTCATGATCCGCCTTCAACTTGTCCACCTCCCGACGTAAGTCGGTGTTCTCCACCTCCAGGGTCTTCAGATTTTCGGCTTCTTCAATCATAGCACATGATTGCTTTACCAGTGCTGTAAGGAAAAGAACAACAGTTGAATAAATAATTCGACTATGAAATAAAAGGCAAGGTTTGAGAACTGAAATGTTTACCTTCAGCCTCATCCCTTGACACTTTCAACTGAGCATTTTCAAGCCGGAGAGCTCGGATCTCTCTCCGCTTGTTGCAGATATTCTCCAACAATTCCTGGTTATATGAATTAACTTTCTGTAAGTCAGAATACCTAGAGTTAGAAGTCTACTAAAGACTCGGGCTAATATTTTGACTAATATCAGCACGAGCCTTGGGGACTACACTAGTTCATTCTTTGGCATCCTATTGAAACATAAATCTAGATTATCTATCCAACTTCATGCTTGGGGGCTAGAGGATATGATATGAAATACAGTAAAAAAGGTGAGTTGGAATTCGACTTACATGATGTTCATGGGTGAGCTTGCTTAAGCTCATAGACACCTCGGTGCCAACCTTCTCGGCGAGGGTCAGCGGGATTACTAGGGGTGGTGGAAGCACTCCGGTTCTTAGTCCCTCGTCACGAAGATGGATCTGCTCAAGGATTTCGGAGTACTTGATGTCCTCCACTTCTTGTGCCTCCTCATCGGCAGTAATATTCCGGCTTTCCAAGCATTGCTGGGCAAGCCGTTGGATTTCCTCCGCTGATTTCCGAGTAATGCCAAGCTTAGCACGACCCGGATTGTTGAGCAGGTTTTCACCAAAGACCTCTGCCGAGGGATCATTACCCGAAGAGGGTTCACCCTTATCAAAACCCGAGTCACCCATGGTGACGTCAGTTTGCGGTCCAAGGATCACTGGCTCTGCTTGTGGATCTGGATCTTCTACGACGGTCGGAGATAGTGTAATCTCCGGTGCCGCAGAAGGTTGAGGGGCAGGAGCTGCAGAAGGCTAAGGGGCAGGAGTCGGAGGTGCTGTGGCAGGAGAAGTGAAATTTAGTTTTGACTGGCATAGGGGCTTCGACAAGCCTCCCTTCCCCTTGCCCTTGGTGAGCTGTTTAGCTCTGAGGAGGTAATAGAACAAAGAAAATTACATCTCGGAAAGAATTACGAATAAGATACAAAAACCTTGTGAGGAAAGTTACCTCTTCACAATAGGCACCTCCTTCGTGCCAATAGCCAGAGTTGGAGCCTTACGCTTTCGAGTAAAGGTCTCTGGCAGTGGAATCAGTTCCCCATCATCTTGAGAAATCTCAGGAGGATATCCCTCGAGAGGATCAAGCTCCAACTCGGGGAGGTCAGCAAGCTGAAAATAAGAAATATCTCAGTATTGCCAAAAGAGACTGTGATGTAAAGATGAACACATAATTCGAGTTACTGCTGGAAACTTATCGGCACCACAAGATCTTCAACTGTATGCATGTCCAAAGACAGCTCCAGGATTTTCTTCTCGATCCGCTCCCTTATCAGCCACTTGATTTGGGACTCATCTTCCTTATCCGTGTAAGGGAGGGAGCAGATCCAGAGAGTATACTTCTTGGACATTGTAATGGAGTGCATAAGCTGGTCTCCATGATGTTGAAGAGGCTGGATCCGGCAGGATTGTTCGTTTGCGGCCCGAAAGTTCCTGGGCAAGCGCATGGCGGTACCCAAGTTCCCTGTAATTGTTGTGTTTCGTAAAGTTGGGATGCCAACTACTTAGAGGGGCCATTTCGAGGCAAACTCATCTCACCCCTGCAAAATACAAACATTCTGTTAAACTGCCCCATGAAGTAGACGATCGGGACCACATGTCGGTCATCTGTCCGTGATGCGAGCACCAACACGGCAACCTCTTAGGAAAATCGAGGAACTAAGTGGATTGGATGCGTTGACCAATTTCACAAATCCATTCCCTCCTTTCCCCTAGCACCAGCAGCGTCGAAATCCACCCTCTAGACAGGACGATCCCTTCAGAGATTTGACTTTTGGCTCGAAGTTGTTGCGCCTAGTCGCTGATCTCGAGCTCCAATGGCGCATGCCGTAGCCGTCATTGCGAGGCTCTAGCCCGCCTCCGCCGTCGACGAGCCGAGCAGCTCGGAGGATGGCAGATCCTACTATCAATGAAGAAGAAGTTCTGGCTACATGCGGGTGAGCTACCCTTCTCTTTGCTATTCGCACTAATTATAACTGCTAGCTGGCTACTGAACCTACCATTGTTTGTTAGCCCAACACTGACAGACATGTTTTGTCCATAGTTTTCTGTCAAGTGGGATCTCCGCGGTCTACCCTTACTTGGTTACGGTAGTCCTCTTCAGGTATGACTCTAAATCAGCAAGGGTGAAGGGCAAGTGGTATGGACACCATTGTATCACGTTGGAAGAAGCGCTTGGGCAGATCTGCATTATATCTGGTATGGTTGCTGCTCTATGTAATCATGATGAATTATGGCCGAAGCAGACTGCAAAGTTCAGCTTCATGGATGAACGTGACATCATGGTTCCTCTAACATGTGACAGTCAGCTAATTAGGCTAATGAAAAGGTATGCTTCGGCTTGCATGTTTGAGCTAAATTGTGATGTACTAGATGTGGAAGCTGCTGCAACTAGGAGTCGCCCTTCTATTCTTGGACAAGGTGGTCGCTCGATCCCAATTAGCTCCTAGTAAGCAAAAGTCTCTTGGGGTTCGCATGTTTGTTCTGAATTGTAATTTTTGTTTTATTTACTTTGTAGATATTGGGCAGTTATGCAACAGTCCTGTTTCTTTGATAGGAAGCGCCACAAGGTTAGAAACATGACTGTCGGGTTAGTCATTTTCTGCCCGAAGAAGGTAAAAACTAGTGGAAAGATGATGCTGGACACGATTCTGGTGCTGATTGTCCCAGTGATGCAGAGTACGTGAAGCTAATAAAATTGGCACCAAGGAAGAGGAAGAAGGTAGGAAATGAAGAAGCCAGTGGATGTGAAGGCTTGGCACCCAGGCTGCGGAAGAAGGCTGCTGGCAATGAAGATGCATAGTAATGTGTTCAACCTGAACCTATATATGTAATTCGGTTAAATTCTGGAGCTCTGTCTGTGGAACTTTGCTGGGTGAAACAATCTACCCATGTTCTCTGAGTAAAATGTACCTCGACTTAGGGTTTGGAAACGCCCGATTCAGTAGTTGAATTCGAAATTGTGATTGTGCCACTACTATCTAAAAACACGCAGCACCGGTTCCACAATTGCTGAGGGGCAAGATGTCTCCAAATTTGATGGAATGTAAGTGATACGTCCATTTTGCATCACTATTCTATATCATAATTTACTGTTATTCATTGATGTATTTCATATTAAGAGATGATACTTATGTTATTTCATTTGTTTTTGCATGGTTGATGACTTTTGGAGTATGGACCGCTGTAGTAAGGATTCTGATGGAAAAGGGACTATTTGGAGGCGAAATTCGTGAAGATCAGAAAATCTGGGAAAATACATGGAAAATCCTATTTTTCCAGAAGACGAAGGATGCTAGAAGGGGAGTGGAGATGGGCCACAGGGGGCCCACACCACCCCTTGGCGCGGGCCAGCCTTGACCGCGCCACCAGGTGGTGTGGCCACCATGGCCCACTCCTGGCTCTCCCCTATGGCGTATATTATCCCCACAAAACCCTAAGCCTGGGGGAGCGACCACAAAAAGATTCCGCCGCCTCTGCGGGGCGGAAAACTTAGAGAGAGAAAGATCTCTCCGGTAGACAGATTCTACCGAGGGAATTCCTTCCCGGAGAGGGGAGATCGTCGCCATCAATACCACCATCAAACTGGACTTCATCGGGTTCATCATCATCTCCACCATCATCTTCACTAGCACCATCATCACCACTCCATACCGATGTAACAATTGGGTTGAATCTTGCATAGTTCTTAGGGGAAACTTTCCCGGTGTTGATTACTCCTTGTAGTTGATGCTATTGAGTGAACCATTGAATTATTGTTATGTTCAGATTGTTACTTATCATTATATCATCTCTGATCTTGATCCATATGATGTCTTGTGAGTAGTTCATTTAGTTATTGAGGACATGGGAGAAGTCATGTTGTTAGTAGTGGAATTGTGTTGAGAAAGATTCAATGGTTTGTTAATTAAGTTGTTTTGTATTTCTTCTAGTGGTGTCATGTGAACATCGACTACATGACACTTCACCTATATGGGCCTAGGGAATTCATTGTGTATTTGGCTACTAATCGTAGGGGTTGCCGGAGTGACAGAAACCTGAACCCCCATTAGGAAACCTTTGCATAAGGGATGTCAGGGTCTTAGAGTTTAAAGTTGTGGTTAGATTTCTATCTGAATTACTTTCTTGTACTTGTGGATGCTTGCAAGGGGTATAATCACAAGTATGTATTAGTCCTAGGAAGGTCGGTACATTAGCCCAGGTTCACCCACACAACACTTAGCAAACTAAAGAAGATTAATTAACTATATGAAGTGAAAGCACTTGACAATATTCATGTGTGTCCTTGAGAACGTTTGGTCATCTTAAGTAATACACCGGCTTGTCCTTTGCTAAAGAAAGGATTGGGCCACTTGCTGCATTTACTATTATTGTCTTTCATTTACTCGCACTTTATTTACATGCATTATCAAAAACCCATAAAAATCTATTTGCTAAGTATTTGCAGAGAATTCCTAATCCATACCACTCATCAACACCTTCTACTCCTCATTGGGTTCGACACTCTTACTTATCAAAAATACTGTGATACACCCCCTATAGTTGTGGGTCATCAAGACTGTTTTCTAGCGCCATTGTCGGGGAGTGAAGCGCTATTGGAGAGTGGAATTGGTAAAGGAAACTTCCACTATGAGTATTGTTTATTTCTGTTAGTTACTTTATTTTCAATATGGATAATTCGCTGAGTTTCTTATTTCGTAATGCTACTACCACTGCTAAGGTAGTAGATGAACCACCACCTACTGAGAATGATACTTTTAAAATACCTACAAGAATCATTGATCGTGTTATGGATAACTACTATGTTGGGGATGCAACTGTCCATCCGGGTGATCATTTGATCTTTATACACGAATTATGCGGGTTGTTCAAGTGTGCAGGTATTACAACATATCAAGTCAAGAAGAAGTTATTCTCATTATCACTGAAAGGAAGAGCTGGGGAATGGTATAAGCTACTGAAGAATGATCAATCTCTTGAATGGGAGGAAATAGTGCCTCTCTTTTATTCTAAATTTTATCCTCCTAGTGAGATTCATAAAGATCGGAATCAAATATACAACTTTTGGCCTCTTGATGGAGAAAGTACAACTCAAGCTTGGGGGAGATTGAAGTTACTAATGCTCAAATGTCCCATTCATGAGCTCCCCAACAATATTATTATCAATAACTTTTATGCAAGGCTTTCTCTTCATGATAAGGATCTATTGGATGCTTCTTGCGCTGGATCGTTTACATGCATGGAAGAAGTTCTAGACCATATTCAAGACAATGCTGAAGCATGGGAGAATGATAAAGGAAGAAAGTCAGGTATAAATTATGATTATGAATGCAATGAATCTTTTATGGGAACTGGTGACTTTCAAAATATTAAAAATGCTTATGGTCTAGACTCCCAGCTATTGCAACTTATTTTAAGGCTTTTGCTTCCTATATTGAAGTTCCTAAAAGAAGTGGAATAAGTATCACGAACCTTATAAAGATATTGTTAATAGTGTTCCTGCGAGAAATACTGAAGTTTATACTGCTAATCATGTTTTACCCGAACCTTACATTGAGAAAATGCTTTTCCCAGTTAAGATAAAGGAACATTCTATGATAGCTAGTATGGTTAATGAAAGAACAAATAAAGCTGTTGAACCTAATGAATAAGTAGCTATTGAACCTATGATAGCAAATGTGAAAGACTCTGTCACTAAATATGTAGTAGATGGACACACTATTCTTTGTAAGGATACTTCAAAAACTATTTTACAAAGTAGCGTTATGAGAGCTATTGTCCCTGTGGTTTCTGCTAGAATAAGTGATCATTGCTACAATGGTTCTTGTGATAGTTGTATCGTTAAATTTATGCATGATACTGAAAGTTATTATGAGAGAGGGAAAAGTGTTCTTATGCATCTCAATAATATTAAGTTTCCGCGCTTTATGCCGAAAGTCTTTATGTTGCACTTGTTTTTCCTTCCTATGCTAGCAGCCTTTGGTTTTAACAATTTATTTTCTTACAAAATTCCCTTGCATAGGAAGTGAGTTAGACTTAAACATGTGTATTTTAGCCTCTTGATGCTCTATTTTTCTTCAATTCTTATTCCTATGAGAGCATCATCGAAATTATCATGCCCATCTTAATGGCTAAAAAGAAAGAGCTTTTTGGGAGACAACCCAATATATTTTTGTTTTTAGTTGCTTCGTTTATTTGAGTCTTGGAAGTTATTACTTAGGTAATAATCTCTCCTTATCCATTTTGTTTGGTTTTTTGTCAAGATCAACCTCTAATGAGAGAGAAGTAATATTTGGGAAAGTTGTTGTCCTGAAACAGATTTTTGTCCTCCACTGTAAAAATTCGTGAAAGATCTCTGTACGTTGGATTGAGCTGTAATTTTTTGTGCTTCTGCCCCAGATTGTTATTTAACTTCCGTTAGTTTTGCACTTTTTAATTTGATCAACAGAAGATTTTCGAAAAAAATGATATTTACCTGCTAGTCTGTTTTGGCAGATTTTTGCCACTCTTACATTTGCCTCTTAAATCGATTTCCTTCTTGAATTATTTTTGGGATTTTGGAAGAAGTTGTTTTAGTAGCTTATGTTTTGATGGATTTCAGTTGAAATTGAACTCAAAAGGTTTATTACCTCGCTTGAACTAATGTTGCTAATGAGAATTGTGTGAAGTTTTGTGTGAAAGAAATCTCCAGGTTAGTGGAGAAAATGGTGTAATAAGAAAGTGAAAGGTTTCATAACTCAAGCAATATGTGTATGAAGATGAAGATATTGATGTTATTCAAGTGGTAACTCCGGAAAAATTTATCAAAGACCAAGTTCAGAGACCTGCAGAGTCCGTTTTCAAATAGGTAACAATTCTGGTAAGAAAAGTTCCGTGAAAAATCTACCCAGTTATATTTTTGCAGTTTTTATCCAACAAGGAAAGCAAAAAAGTGAAAGAGGGACGGAAACAGAGCCAGGGTGGCTCACACCACCCTGTGGCGCGGGCCCACCCCTGGCCGCGCCACCAGGTGGTGTGGCCGCCCCGGAGTCCATCTCCGATCCGTTTTCTCCCAGAATCTTCCTTTTGTTGTAAAAATTCGTAATATATAATCCCCCGGATCCCTCGAGGTTCGTATATCGTGTTCTCATCGTGTTTCCGTTTCGATCTGTTTCTGCCAGGAACTATTCTTAAAGTTTAGAAGTACAATGGTCTCCGCCAAGAATAAGGGAAATTAGCCTGCGGAGGAACATCCCCAATACCCTGGGCAGGAAAAGGAGATAGAGAGTAAAGATGAAGAGGAGGCAAAGAAAAGCCAGCATCCACACATCGGCACTACCATTGCAAGCATTAGAGTGGTGGCAGATCTTGCCAGGATCAAAAGGATTGCACGGATGTCAACTGGAGGGAAGCCTCCGCGTCACTGTTTGGTTCCAAGGTCACCTTCTCCACGCACCAAGAATCCCTTCCATACCCTTATCCATGAGCATCAATTCCAGAATATGCCCAAGGAGAAACTACCCTCCAATTGGGATATGCCTCGTTCTAACCATGCAGGAAAAGAAGACTTCAAGGAGAAAGAGTGGGGAAAGAATCGTACGAGCTAGGATTCACAACCCAACATGATCATGCACCGCATCGAGCACAACTCGGAGTTGATTCATACTCTCACCTTCAAGATTGAGGACTTGAGGAAATTGATCGTGAAGCTCATCGAGAGAACACCACCTCCACCGAAGGAGTAATTCGTCATCAGGTTTTGGCATCCCCTTGGTTTGTTCGAAGCTTGGGGGAGTGTCGGGGTATCACATCACTATCTTCTATATTTTTACCTTTTTAGTAGAGTCATATCATAAATAGAGAAGTTATTATGTAGGATGGTTTGCATTATGGAAGTTTCCCCCCTCTCGTTAGATATCTATGTATCCCTTGGTGTGAGTTGTCGTTATGGAATATTAATGAGAAGTTCTATCATTTACTCATTTACATATCTTATATTAGTTTTCAAATTATGTTATATGATTGATCTTGTTGTTAGTATTGGTATCACTTTGGGATCATTGAGTAAATTTAGTTGGTTTTGGCAAACTTGGATCTAGTTAGTAGCAACAATAATATTATGATAATTGAATGAAAAAGATAAAAGTACTTTCAAGAAATATAATTTCATCATCTTTCGTTCTTGATTGGCTCATAAGCTTAGTATTCTCTAGTTAAGATCTTTTTTGCATCCAAGGAAGATTTCATGTTTGTTTTTATCACCTGTATGTTTGTTTGTTTCCTTCAACTCTTATACTTGCCATCCAGCCTTGCTAGCCAAAAACCTGTACTGAGAGGGAATGCTTCTCGTGCATCCAATCCTTAAACAAAAACCTATGCCATTTGTGTCCACCATACCTACCTATTAGCATTATTGCTATTCCAAGTAAATTCATGTTTTTATCTACCTTCCAAATTAAACTTGTTATGTGAAAATTAGTGATTAAAGCTCTCACAAAATTGATGGCACACTTTACTTTCTTGCACTTAATAAACTTGAACCATTGTGCCCATCTATGTTGCGTATATGATTGCACTTTGTAAGTTGTGAATTAGCAGAACCATGATGTCATGGGGAATGCTTTCAACATCGCACTGGTACATTGTACCTAGTTGATATCATGCTCTTTTGTCTATGGATGTCGTCGATGTGGAATGAAAGGGGAGCTTATAAGTCCATGGAGTTATGTATGTGTGTTAGAGAAACGCCTGGGCCGCTGGTCTATTCCATGCCTAATCATGGTGGAAACCTGCAGCGTAACCATAATGAGCAATCTATGAAGCATTCTTCTTATAAAAAAAGAGAAAAAGAAAAAAAGATATGAGAAAAGAGGAAAGAGAGAAAAAAGCACCATTTTCCCATGGTAAATAAGAATATTGTTGAGATGCCCGTTGTCTTCTTGCCTTGTCATTTTGATATGGGGATTCTTCCGTATCATCGGGCAAGGGGTACCCTGTTGCTGGTTCTCTATGATACACATGTACTTACTATGACAAGAACTTACAAGTAACTAAACTTGAGTAGCATGAGGAGCGTCCCTCGTATTCAAGGGTCATGAGATTTTCAACTTACAACTTGTCAAGCATATCCTCCTATTTGATCACTTTAACCTTAATCACCTAAAGATGCTTATGATCGGGGCAATGAGAGCTGAAAACTAATAAGTACCATAATTTTTGGAAGCTCTTTATGAAACTTGAAATCCATGCTTCCCTCTACGAAGGGCCTTTCTTTTACTTTTGAGTTGAGTCAGTAAACCTATTCCCTTCTATATCACAAGTATTTTGAGTTGTTGTGTTTCATTCATTTTGAGTTTGCCATTACCAATTGTGATTTACTTTATGTATCTTTATTGTGTTTCCTATACTTATTGAAAGTTAAGTTATATAATAGTGAGTTGTCTTCTATTATGATTTATGTATTAATGAATGTGATGCTTCTTGTCCGTATTCTTTTATCGACTCTTAACTCCATAAACCTGAGGTCATGTTTATTGAGCTCAGTTTTTGCTTGGGGACAAGGAAAATCTAAGCTTGGGGGGAGTTGATACGTCCATTTTGCATCACTATTCTATATCATAATTTACTGTTATTCATTGATGTATTTCATATTAAGAGATGATACTTATGTTATTTCATATGTTTTTGCATGGTTGATGAATTTTGGAGCATGGACCGCTGCAGTCAGGATTCTGATGGAAAAGGGACTGTTTAGAGGTGAAATTCGCGAAGATCAGAAAATCCAGGAAAATACATGGAAAATCCTCTTTTTCCACAAGACGAAGGATGCCAGAAGGGGGAGTGGAGATGGGCCACAAGGGGCCCACAACACCCCCTGGCATGGGCCAGCCTTGGTCGCGCCACCAGGTGGTGTTGCCACCCTGGCCCACTCCTAGCTCTCCCCTTTGGCGTATATTATCCCCACGAAACCGTAAGCCTGGGGGAGCAATCACAGAAAGATTTCGCCGCCTCTGCGGGGCAGAAAACTACAGAGAGAGAAAGATCTCTCCGGCAGACAGATTCTACCGGGGGAATTCCTTCCCGAAGAGGGGAGATCATCGCCATCAACACCACCATCAAGCTGGACTTCATCTGATCATCATCTCCATCATCATCTTCACCAGCACCATCATCACCACTCCATACCGCTGTAACAATTGGGTTGAATCTTGCATAGTTCTTAGGGGAAACTTTCCCGGTGTTGATTACTCCTTGTAGTTGATGCTATTGAGTGAACCATTGAATTATTGTTATGTTCAGATTGTTACTTATCATTATATCATCTTTGATCTTGATCCATATGATGTCTTGTGAGTAGTTCGTTTAGTTCTTGAGGACATGGGAGAAGTCATGTTGTTAGTAGTGGAATTGTGTTGAGAAAGATTCAATGGTTTGTTAATTAAGTTGTGGTGTATTTCTTCTAGTGGTGTCATGTGAACGTCGACTACATGGCACTGCACCTATATGGGCCTAGGGGAATGCATTATGTATTTGGCTACTAATCGTAGGGGTTGCCGGAGTGACAGAAACCTGAACCCCCGTTAGGAAACCTTTGCACAAGGGATGTCAAGGTCTTAGAGTTTAAAGTTGTGGTTAGATTTCTATCTGAATTACTTTCTTGTACTTGTGGATGCTTGCAAGGTGTATAATCACAAGTATGTATTAGTCCTAGGAAGGTCGGTACATTAGCACAGGTTCACCCGCACAACACTTAGCAAACTAAACAAGATTAATCAACTATATGAAGTGAAAGCACTTGACGATATTCTCGTGTGTCCTCGAGAACGTTTGGTCATCTTAAGTAATACAACCGGCCTGTCCTTTGATAAAGAAAGGATTGGGCCACTTGCTGCATTTACTATTATTGTCTTTCATTTACTCGTACTTTATTTACATGCATTATCAAAAGCCCCTAAAAATCCGTTTGCTAAGTATTTGCAGTGAATTCCTGATCCATACCACTGATCAACACCTTCTGCTCCTCGTTGGGTTCGACACTCTTACTTATCGAAAATACTACGATACACCCCATATACTTGTGGGTGATCAGTAAGTGGCATAGAAATAAATTATTTAAGCTGCTACACTCTACGAAGCAGCAACTTATTACAGTTGCTGCACACCGACATGGCAACATAAACAGCAATGGCAACTGATAATGGCCAGATGAGGAGGAAATCGGTACCACTTTCTGGCCTAATATTTAGCCCGTCTATCTCACCGCCTCCCTGCTCCTGCATCCCCTGCATCTGGCGAAGCTCCCGGATCTCTAGTAATCGGGTGTACGTGCTTCCACTTTATAAACTGTGGTTGTGCCATTTGCATGCGGCACAATCCACGTAGATTACATTTAAACAAACCACCAATGTCAGAATACCACCATGATCGGACAAAAGGAAGTAATGCAAGGTTACGACAGATTAATGGGCGACCAATTGTTTTTCCTCCCAGGACTCCGGGACCACTAGTTTAGACCGCTAGGTCAACAAGTACAACTATTACAACTTAAAAAGGCACGGAGCTCAAGCTAAATAGAACTAGTTATCACACATCTCCTTGATCTTCCTAATCTTAGCCCGATGTGCATCTTCCTGCAAGAGCAAGGATCGAATCGTCTGCTCCTTCCTTTTAGCATCTTCCTTGCACAACTTCAATTGTTTCTCTGCATTTTTCCTCATGCACTTGTCAATGCTCGTAGTTGTGAACTGCAGGACTTTGGCCTAGTGAAGATCATTCCTTGCTTGAGTTAGTTCTTGCTCTACTTTAGCCTTCATGGCCAACGCCATGTCCCTCTCCTTCTCGACTTTGCTAACCTCGTATTGCACCCTCTTGAGATCTCGGTTAAGCTTAGTCGTGTCATCTGGTTCCCATAGCTTCATCTCAACACTGTCAAGAAGTGAGCTGACTACGGATTCTTTCAACTCAACAGTCATATCCCATAGTTTGTCCAACATTTTCTGCATCGATTTGGGCCACTTTGGATCTACCCATTTGATAACACCGCAACTTCCTCCTTGCATTATTGCACGATGTCCTTGACACCGTAAAAACCTCCTGCCTGCGTTTCATCCTTCAAACGCTACAAATTTAGCGGGCACATATCCTTGTTTACATAGTAGAGGACTGTCTCATCCGCTAAACCATGATAGTCATAGTCCTACATCATCTGGTTGGCCTAACACATCATACGCGCATGAGTAAATAGAGTAGATATAGCTCAAAATAGATAACTGGCCATAAATGATAGAGATAGAGATGATACGACTCACATCGAAATCACCGTCCCTGTCGTCACGACGTGTTTCCTCGCCGTCTCCCTTTGAACCCATGGTGAGAGGGGAGGGGTGGCTACCGGAGAGGGGATTGGGATGGAGGCGCCATCGGCTTGCGGATACGGCAGGATGGGAGTGAAGTGGGGAAAGTGGCTTCGAGGGGGAAGGAAGAGAAGTACCGGGAGGAAGAGAAGTAATGGGGGTGTGACACTAGAATATGGCCCACTGAACTCGTGAGTCATGACACTCACAACAGGGGAGCGCCCGGTGTTGCTAGTTTGTCCAGAGCAAGCGGGCAACAAGCATGGCCAATCATGCTGCAGAACATCCTACTCGTGGATCGCTCTCACGAAGACCATCCCAATCATCCAAGCGCCCCAATCGAACAGTATGTAACAATCATCAAGCAGAACAACTGTGTTAGGGCGTGCCTTCTAGAATACTCGGTCTAATGGCCACCATTGGGGGGCTAAGGTTAGGGCTCTCCTAAGGTTAGGATCCATATGTGGTTTATGAGAAGAACACACACGCAATGACACTGGTGATATGTGGTTTGTGAAAAGAACACACATGCAATGACTCTAACTATGGATTGTGAAAAGAACAGGCAATACAATTACTCTCGTCGATCCATGTGTGGCTTGTGAAAGAACAGACATTCACTGACTCTAGTTGTGGTTCATGAAAAGAACATGCGTGCCATGACTCTAGATGTGGTTTATGATAAGAACACACATGCAATGATACTGGTGGTGTTGGGGGGATACCCCCGGGTAGGGCAACACTGGGGTATAAAGGCCGAGTTAGCTGAGGTACATCACGGTCAAAGCTAGTGCTGACCAGGTCACCTCAAGGCAGGCCGAACCACGGAGTGACCCGGCCCATGGAATATCTCCCTAGCCTTAGCATGTCCAGCATAAAATACATGCAGGTACCCTCATAGTCGGGTTAGCCAAGTGCTAGGCGGACAGTTGTATGGCTTCCAACAGAAGGAAAGAATCTCCCGCTGGTCAAAAGGTGGCTTTGCTAGCTGTAGCGTAAGCGAAGCAAAGAAGAGGAGGACTAGCGGGTGATGGGCGACCAAGATGACGCGAGCAAAGTCGGATGACGTAGCCCGTGTCTGGTGACGCTTAAAGGCAAAGATCACGTCATGGGTTATGTCCAAAGCCCGGACGAGCCGTTAAAGGGAATAAAGAAGCATCTAGCTTTAGTCGAGGAGCATATTCGTGGAATATGCTGCCACATGTGCCCTAACTTTGTAACCCGGGCTCCCTAATATAAGGAGTACCGGGGCCTCCATAGAGAGGGATCAATCATTTTCTCTCTGTCTAAGATAGAACTCTAGAGCTAGCTTGTGGGGAGTAAGAGACATCGTCTCCTCCTCACCACTAGCTTGAAGAGCACCTGTAAACTCCATTGATAGAGGAAATACAACATCATCTGTGCGTGGAATCACCACGTTATCCCTCCCTGGATTCCCCTAGCGCTCATTGGACCCATCATTAGCCGATCCATGGCACCTGTCATGCCACCACCACGACAGTTAGTGCCCACCGTGGGGCAAACGACGATAGCAGGGGTGAAAATCCGGACGAGAAGCATCTCCGATACGGGCGAGCGCATCATCTCCGGCCTGGTTCAGCGCTTCGGAGCGCTGGACTACGTCAGCGACAATGCAGTAAGCTTCGGCAGGTGTCCCCCTCCGTGCAATGGCGTCTTCATCAAGCTTGGCGCGCACAAGATATACGTCGGCGTGGACGATTCCTACGTTCATCTGCGGCACGTCGTTGAGGAAGGCGAACCACCTCTCAGCGCGACTCACGGAGTGCGCATCACTCGCCCCGCTATTAGCGTTAAGGTCATAATGGCCACCCCAGATGCGGGAACAAGCAAGGACCCGGCGCTAGAGCCAGAAGTCACCCCAAAACAGGCAAGATCTAGGTTCCCCCCACTGGAAAGGCCAGAGAATGTGCTTCAGCAAGCAATAGATAGCCTAGCAACGCCAATAGCTCTTGTGGTAAATCCGGCTCAGGCGTAGGCTGAGCTAGAGGAAACTAGGCAGAAAATGTTAGCCGGGGCAAAGAAAGTTGTGGAGTTACAACAGTCCTTGAACATTACTCTAAGAGAGTATGCAAAGGAAAATCTCATAGATGGAGCAATAATCCGAGGTAGAAACCTGATCACTGAGATTGACTAGGAATATGAGCCTAGGCCGGGTCAGGCAGCCATGATCGTAACAAGAGGGCTGGACAGGTATAGTACCCCGGCAAAGAACCTCAGGGCAGCAAACGCGGATGCATCCGAGTTAGAAGGTTTAACCAGAGAGGCCCGGGAGAGGCAACAGGAAAGGGTGAACCACTTGTCAAGGGTCACTTGCCAGCAAAACAAGGCAAACCCGGCGCCACTAGGAGCATCACAGGTGGTACTGTTGGCTAGAAATAACCCAGCCAAGTCCGGTGCCGCTGCATCATCTCCGGGTCACAGCCCCATAAGAGAGGAAGTAAACTCCGGAAGAAGGGACAAACAGATGGTCCCCTACGATCCGGTGAGAGCTGGAAAAGGCAAAGCAGTGCAAGTTGACGAAGATCACTATAGTACCAGCCGAGGTAACTATGACCAAGGCAATGCTGGTCAACGGAATGCTATCAACGGCAATGTCGGATAGCAAGACCCGGCAAGAGCGGGGCACAATGCACCTTGGCAGGAGAGAAGTACGAGTCAACCAGCACGACAGCAAAATGTTTATCCGGATCGAGAGAGGTATAATGATGGTTATTCGGCAATGGTTAACGACGGATATCCTAGACCGGAGCATCAGATAGCCGGATCAAGGCTTGGAAGCAGAGACTTGTAGCCGTGTGATGCGAGGCTGAAGTTGTCTAGGATTTATAGGTCGGAGCTGATCGAGGTACATGGTCCACCTAGCCCGGCGTGTTTTGGGCCCCGGATCATGAAGGAGCCACCAGTGCCAAACTTTCAATTGGCTAGAGATTGGCTTATTGACTACGCAACATCAGTCAAAATTGCAACTGGAAATTTGAGATGGGCTGTGAGATATGTGCCTCAAATGTTAGAGGGGCCAGCAAGAGTGTGGCTGAACAACTAGCCACCAGGGAGTGTTAACTGCTGGCTGGATTTTCAGGAGTTATTTGTTAGCAACTTCTCGAGCACTTATAAGAGGCCCAACAGGCTGTAGACCCTGGCACTATAACGGCAGAGACCGAATGAGCCAGACCGAGATTTTCTGACTAGGTGGTGCAATGTGCAGAACTCATGCAAGGGAGTAATTGAATCACAAGCAATTGCGTGGTTCGCCCAAGGTTGTAGATATGGAAGTATGTTGTGGCAAAGGTTACAGAGGGATATGCTAACCACCTTGGCTGAGACGAAACGGATCGCAGATTCGTATGCTTTGCGAGACCCAACTCAACCCCGGATAATGACGAGTGAGGCAAACGAGGAATATTACAACCGGGATAGCTCCAGGTCATCAAGGAGAAATGATTTCCGAGGCAAGAGATGGGATGATCGTCTGTATTACCGTTACAGCTCACAGCAAGTGGTAGCTGTGGACAGGGATCAACCCAATGTCGGTGCCAGCCAGCGCTAGAAAACTAGAGGGCGAAACTGGCAGCAGAAAAATGAAGGGAGAAAGCCTTGGACCCCGGAGCAGAAAAAGCAATGGCAGGAGCGAAAGGATCAACCGATGTATACGTTCGAGTCTATTCTAGACTAACATTGCAAGTTTCATATGCCAAGTCCGAATAGCCCGACGAATCATACGACCAGGCAATGTGAGTGGATGAGGAAGTTAGAGCAAGCTAGTCCAGGGAATGCTCATGCACCTCGGAATGAAGCACCTCGGAACGAAGCACCTCGGCAGCCACTGCTCACTGGAGGGAATCAATAGCAACTCATGCTACCTCCACCACCGCCGAGGTACGAGAACCAAGAAAGGAGGGATACAGTGCATCAGGTGAGTAACCAATAGCAGCAAGATCAAGGATACCATGGAAATGAGGGGAGAAACGAATATAGGGAGCATCACCAAAGCTATTGCATATTTACCACGGAAGAAAATGACCGGAAAAGCTTACAACACCGGCATATGGAGGTAAACATGGTAATGTCGGCAATAGTGAGGTACATGCCTTGGTCGGATCAATAAATTACGTGGAGTATCGGAGACCACCCGAAGCTTATGCCAAGCCCAGGGACCTATGCTCTGGTCCTAGATCCGATGTTCATCGGGCCAAATCTTAATGTGAGATTCTCCAAGGTGTTGATTGACAATGGCATTAGCATTAACATCATGTACAAGGATACCATGCGCAAGTTGGGGATCATAGAGAATATGCTGCAAGCTACAAGGACCACTTTTCATGGCATTGTGCCAGGTATTTCCTGTGAGACAATTGGTAAGGTCCGGGTTGATGTGCTGTTCGAATAAGGGATAATTGTCGGACTGAAAATTTGGAGTTCGAAGTGGTGAATCTGAAGAGCGCTTATCACGCGTTACTCGGCAGGCCTGCACTGAACAAGTTCATGGCAAGTACTCACATCAGCTACCTCAAGATGAAATTGCCTGAACCCGGGGGAGTGATAACCATCTCAGGGGACTTCCGACATTCAATCTAATGTGCCTCTGCCGGATCTAACCTGGCCGAGTCACTCGTGATAGCTCAGGAGAAAAGGAGAATCATGGAAGTAGCGGCACTGGCTCAGTCCGCGCAGCAACATATGCCGGCCCTGACCAATCCACGTGGGAGTGTGTCGTTTCAAGCGACAAAGGATACCAAGAAAGTACCAATTGATGATCAGTTCCTAGAGTGCACCGTAACTATTGGTGCCGGGTTAAGCAGCAAATAGGAAAGCGAGCTCGTCCACTTCCTCCGTGAGAATCGGGATATCTTTGCTTGGTCCACACAGGATCTTCAAGGTGTGCCGAGGGAGTTGGCCGAGCACTCTTTTAATGTGAGACCCGGTGCGAAGCCGGTGAAGCAACCTCTCCGGCATTTTGTCGAGGATAGAAGAAAAGTCATTGGGGATGAGATAGCTAGGCTCCTTGCAGCCGGATTTATCATGGAGGTACTCTATCCGGATTGGATCTCTAATCCGGTGCTCGTGGAAAAGAAGAAAGATGAGCCGAACATGGCCGTGGTATGGCGCATGTGCATTGACTACACCAACCTGAATAAGGCGTGTACTAAAGACCCATTCCCACTGACAAGGATAGACCAAGTCATAGATTCAACTGCGGGGTGCGAGTTGTTGTCATTCATTGATGCAGTATATGGTTTCCACCATATACCCTTGAACTCAGATGATCAAATAAAGACTGTGTTTATTACCATGTACGGGGCTTATTGCTATTGCACTATGCCGTTTGGATTACGTAATGCTGGAGCAACGTATCAACGATGCATGCAAAAATGTCTACATGACCAAATAGGTTGAAATGTGCAAGTATACATGGATGATGTGGTGATAAAAACTAAGGAAAGCAATACGCTCCTTGATGACATCCGGCAGACATTCACGAACTTGAGAAGGTTCCGGATGAAGTTTAACCGGGAGAAGTGCACCTTTGGAGTGCCCGTAGGAAAGTTACTCAGTTTTCTACTGTCTAGCCGAGGTATCGAAGCTAACCTGACAAAGATCCGGACCATAGAGAGAATGGAACTGCCAAAATGCCTTAACAATGTGCAGAAGTTCACTGGTTGCCTAGCATCTTTAAGACGGTTCGTATGTCGGCTGGGAGAGAAGGCCTTGCCCCTCTACCAGTTGATGAAAAAAGCAGATAAATTCATATGGATGCCGCAAGCTGACAGCACATTTCGATAATTAAAAAAGATGTTGTCCACCGCACCAATCCTAGCCGCACCACTACCCAGGGAGCCAATGTTGCTCTATATAACCGCGAACAACCGAGTCTTAAGTGAAGTAATTGTAGTGGAGTGCGAGGAGGAAGGGAAATCAGTGCAAAGGCCAGTGTATTATTTGAGCGAAGTATTGTCGGCTTCAAAACAGAATTACCCTCACTATCAAAAGATGGCATATGGCGTGTACATGTCGGCCAAAAAACTCAAAACTACTTTGAGGAACACCCCATCAAGGTGATATGTAAGGCACCCATATCGGAGATTATGAGTAACAAGTATGCCAGTGGCCGAATAGCAAAATGGGCAATTGAGCTAGCCCCATATGTGCCATAGTTCGATAGAAGAGATGCAATCAAGTCGCAGGCCGTGGCGGATTTCTTTGTGGACTAGGCCGACATGCAATACGAACCACCTCTGCCGGAATCAAATTACTGGTGAATGCACTTTGACGAATCAAAACTAAAAGAAGGGCTGGGCGCCGGAGTGGTACTTACCTCGCCCAAGAAAGATCAACTAAAGTATGTTCTCCATATTCATTTCAGCGCCTCAAATAATGTTGCAGAATATGAAGCAGTAGTACATGGCCTCAAAGTGGCAAAGGAAGTAGGAATACGTCGGATATAGTGCTTTAGCGACTCGGATTTGGTGGTGCAACAAGTATCTAGGAACTGGGATGCTTTGGATGCCAACATGGCCCTGAACAAATTTCATGTGCAAAAGATAAGCGGATTCTTCGGGGGGGTGTGAGTTTCACCACATACCTCGGATTGAAAACGAGGCAGCCGACACATTGTCTAAGCTGGGCTCATCCTGGCAAGCAATCCCGCCAAATGTTGCTTTGGAGCACTTAAGAAAACAATCTATTACCCCATCACTAGAATCTGATTCTATCTATATCTCGGCTCTCTCCGGGTCAGAAGCTACGCCAATGGAAATTGATTGGGGAAGCTGATGTCTACGCACATCTATTCTTGTAGACAATTATTGGGCCTCCAAGTGCAGAGGTTTGTAGAACAGCAGCAAGTTTTCCCTTAAGTGGATTACCCAAGGTTTATCGAAATTAGGGAGAAAGTGGTCAAAGGTATCTCCTCTCAAGCAACCCTGCAATCAAGATACAAGAAGTCTCTTGTGTCCCCAACACACCCAATACACTAGTCAGGTGTATAGGTGCACTAGTTCAGCGAAGAGATAGTGAAATACAAATGGTATGGATAATTATAAGTGGTAACGGTGATAGAAGATAGCTTGATGGCGTGGAAAAGACTAAAGTAAAACTGAAATAAAGATAAAAGCAAGCAAACATGTAATAGATCTAAAATCAAACGGTGTTTCAGAGCTTAGAAACAAGGCCTAGGGATCATACTTTCACTAGTGAACACTCTGTCATATAAATATATTCTCTTTATGATACTACTCTTAACTACTCTCCGGTTGAACACTCTAATCGATGTTAGGACTATAATAGCACACCTCAAAGTAAGCCTTTCCCATCTAGAAAACCCCACACTATCACCTTGAGCTCTAGATGGTTCTAACAAACACCACAATTTCATAAAGACATCCAACTCCAAATATAACTCATAACAAGTATTTGTAATCTGTAGCCTAAGTGCCACCATGGTATGCACGTTGTCACTTTCACACACATGGGGAGAGCCAAAGATCTATTAAAGCACTTGAGTAGCAAGGTAGATCTACTTGATTACAAAGCTCATGATCACAATATGATCATGCATAGAGAGAGAGATGAACACATAGCTACCGGTAGAACCCTTAGCCTCGAGAGAGAACTACTCCCTCATCATTATGGAAATCAGCAATGGTGATGGAGATGGTGGTGGAGATCGATGGAGATGGCTCCGGCAGCGGCGCGGAGGACTCCTTCCCTGCCACCGGTATCACAGGGGAGCATCGCCCTTTAGCACCCTTCCTTCATGGCTTCTTGCGAGCCCTTCCCCATGGATATGGGATCCATGGGGGGGCAAAAACGTGGCTTTGGTGTCTGCAAATTCGTGGGTGGAGGTGTCCTGGGCGAATTAGGTTTCCTCCCTTTATATAGCTTTTCGGATTCCAGTCATCCTATATTGGGCTGCAGTAAATCGGTCTTAAAAGGCCCGTCCGGACTCGGAATCAGCTAAATTTTATATCCAAAACGTTTGTCGCGAAATTGCCAACAACTTTATAGTTGAAGAGTTTTCCGTGTGACGCCGTATTCGACCCGAAACGTGACCATCTTCAAAAAGAGTTCTGAGACAGATTTCTGGAAAATCTCAATTTGACTCCAACAAGGTTTCCACTTGTATTCTTGGTAATTCCTACACATCAAAGTGTAAAACAAGAACATTGTGCACTTTTGCAACTATTAGTAGGTTAGTCCAAATAAATCATAAACTTTATATAAAAAGGACTATCAAAAGCATATTATTAGCATAAAACCATAAAAAATTATAGATATGTTATGGATGTATCAACATCCCAAGCTTAGTTCCTACTCGTCCTCGAGTAGGTAAACGATAAAAACAATATAATTTTTGAGGTGACACGCATCCAACATAATTTTGATGATCATTATTATAAAAGCATTGATAGCTGGGATCAAGGTACTCTAACATAGCATGAAAAATATAGTTCTAACAATAAGACATAGCAACTATGTTATAACATGAAAAGGCGCAAACAAAAGATTCATGAATAACAATGCTTTGCAAGACGTTTGTTTGTTTCACATAAAGAAAACATAGCATAGTAGTATTCAGTTTGTCCCTCAATAGAGTAGCAAATATAAATGCATAGGACACCTTCAAAGTTCATAAGAGTGACTAGATACAAATAGTTTAAAACAAGCAATATCAAGTTATGCATCACTCAACTAGTCTTGGGACAATGCACATAGAACTAAGAATGACCACTATGCTCTCAAAGTAGGTGCATAAAGGTAGAAGGTGGAGACTCAATATAATGGTGGAAGAAAGGCCTTTATAGAAGGAAGTAGGGATTCAAGTCTCATAAAGAGCTTCCAAAAATTATGGTACTTATAGCTTTCAGATCTCATTGCCCCTATCATAAGCATCTTGAAGTGATTAAGGTTAAAGTGAACAAACTATGGTGTATATGCTTGACGAAGTATAAGTTAGAAATCTCATGTCCCTTGTATACGAGGGCCGCTCCTCATGCTACTCAAGTTTAGTCACCGGTAAGTTCTTGTCATCGTAAGTACATGTGTATCATAGAGATCCGCCAACGGGGTACCCCTTGCCCGATGATACGGAAGAATCCCCATATCAAAATGACAAGGCAAGCAGATAACGAGCATCTCAGCAATCTTCTTATTTACCATGGTAATATGGTGCTTTTTTCTCTCTTTCCTCTTTTCATAATCTCTTTTTTTTCTTTTTCTCTTTTTTCTCAATATAGGACTGCTTTTTTTATAAGAAGAATGCTTCATAGACATCTCATTATGGTTACGCTGCAGGTTTCCACCATGTCAGCATGGATTAGACCAGCGGCCCAGGCATTTCTCTAACACATATACATAACTCCATGGACTTACAATGTCCCCTTTCATTTCACACCGACGACATCCATATACAAAAGAGCATGATATCAACTAGGTACAAGTACCAAGTGCAATGTTGAAAGCGTTCCATATGAAAGCATGGTTCTGCTAATTCTCAACAAATAAGTGTAAGCATATACAACATAGAAGACACAATGGTTCAAGTTTATTAAGGGCAAGAAAAGTAAAGTGTGCCATCAAGTTCGTGAGAGCTTTAATCACTAGTTTTCTCATAACAAGTTTAATTCGAAAGGTAAACAAAAGCATGAATATACTTGGAATAGCATAAGCTAGTAGCTAGGTATGGTGGACTCTTTGGAATAACTTGGTTTAAGGAGTTGGATGCATGAGTGGAACTCATACTTGGTTGTGGAGGCTAGCAAAAGGCTGGGAGTGACAAACCAAGAGAGCAATAATGGCCATAATCATGGAGAGCGAAAAAACATCATTGAACAAAGCATAAAGTGATAATACAAGTTGAAAACTAAAGGATCATAAAGCCTTATGGTGACTTTGGATAGTCATAACATGGTGTGAGCATGCGCCAAGTCAACCCAAATAAAGCATCAAAGGAGAATACCACAATACTATGCTTTAATATGCTAAAACAACACATAATTCATCCAAGGCACATTAAGCAATCTCAATTGTTTATAACAAGTCATGCTACAGCAAAGAATACTAAGCATAAAGCCAAAACAATATCGAGCATTGCATGACAAAGCATAGGCCACAGTTAAAAACAAGCTCTCTTTACCACTTAAGCATGAACTGTCCTACTCTTTTTCCACTCCAAACCAAACTATTTGAAAACCAATGTATGAAAGAGGGGGTCCAACCAATTTATTCAGCAAACTAAACAAACCAAGCAAACAAAAACGAAAAAGCTCCAAGAACAACACAACTGTGCATGAAACAATAAAAATGAAGTGTTTGGAAGAAACCTGAGATTTTTATTGATGAAGAAGGGGATGCCTTGGGCATCCCCAAGCTTTGACGCTTGTACTTCTTGGATATTTCTTGGGGTGACACGCGTGGCATCCCCAAGCTTGAGCTTTAGTCCATCCTTCATCTCATTACTCATTCCTTCCATACACCTGAAATTTTTCCTTCATACAAAACTTCACACAATCTTTATTAGCAACGTTAGTGCACTCAAGATAATAAGTATTTAGGTTTAGTTCCAACACCAAAAACTTCCATTAAAACACAAGCTACTGTAGCACTTCCCTCAAAAAGCTCAATTCCCCAAAAGAAATCAAAAAGGAACCAACAAAAAGCAAATGCAAATAATGGCAGAAATCTGTCAAAACAGAACAGCAAGTAAAGACGATTTTTTTCGAAGACCTTCTGTTGCTCAAATCGAAAAGTGCTGAACTAACGAAAATTAGATAACATCCTGGGGCAGAAGAAAAAAAATTCACGCCTCAAAAGGACGTACTGAGGTTTTAGACGATTTTTTTACGGTGAAGCACAGAAATCTGTTTCGGGACAGCAACTTTCCCAATCATTACTTCTCTCTCATTAGAGGTTACTCTTGGCACAAAAAGCAAATAAAAGGGATAAGGAGCGGTCATTACAGAGGTAGTAACTTCCAAGACTCATCTAAAACTTTTGAGGTTACTCTTGGCACAAAAAGAAAATAAAAAGGATAAGGAGCGGTCATTACAGAGGTAATAACTTCCAAGACTCATCTAAAACTTTTGGGTTATCTCCCAATAAGTACTTTTCTTTAACACCTTTAAGTTAGGGAAGATAGTTTGAGAAGATGCTCACATAAGAAATATGAATTTAAGTAAAAGAGAGCATCAAGAAGCAAATTCAAAGCACATTTAAGTCTAACCCACTTCCTATGCAAAATAATCTTGTAAAGAAACAAGTCATGAAAGCACAAAGCAACAAGCATAGGAAAGCAAAACAAGTGCAACTTCAAAATTTTCAACATAAAGAGGGGAAACTTAATATTATTGAGATGCATAAAACCGTGTTTCCCTCTCTCATAATAACTTTCAGTAGCATCATGAATAAAAGTAACAATATAACTATCACAAGAAACACTCTAATCATGAGCCACATGCATAAAATGATTATTACTCTGCACATAACCATAGTAATTCTTATTAATTGTAGTGGGAGCAAATTCAACAAAATAGCTATCATTATTATTATCGTCGCCATAATCATCAAATATAGGAGGCATATTGTAATCATTAATTTTCTCCTCAACAGTAGGTGGACTGAAAATATCATATTCATCATTATAATCATCATATATTAGAGTTTTGGTATCATCATAAGCAATAGAATAGCTATCTTCCAAAGATGGGGAATTAAAAGATCATTTTCATAAAAACCAGCTTCCCCAAGCTTAGACTTTTCCATAGCATTAGCAATAATGGTGTCCAAAGAATTCATACTAACAACATTGCTATTAGCATGCAAATAAAGTTCCATAGGATTTTTAATTTTCTCTTCAAACACTTCATGTCCTAACTCAAGATAAATACTATAAAGCTCTCTAATTCTTTTGTTGTTTTCCATTAAGCCTAACTAGTGAAAACAAGAAACAAAAAGACAAAATTGCAGAATCTAAAGGAAATAACTTTGAGAACTCACACCGGAGGATGTGAGTACCTTTTACCTTACCTCCCCGGCAACGGCGCCAGAAAATAGCTTGATGTCTATGCACTTCTATTCTTGTAGACAATTGTTGGGTCTCCAAGTGTAGAGGTTTGTAGAACAGCAGCAAGTTTTCCCTTAAGTGGATTACCCAAGGTTTATCGAACTTAGGGAGGAAGTGGTCAAAGGTATCCCCTCTCAAGCAACCCTGCAATCAAGATACAAGAAGTCTCTTGTGTCCCCAACACACCCAATACACTAGTCAGGTGTATAGGTGCACTAGTTCAGCGAAGAGATAGTGAAATACAAATAGTATGGATAATTATAAGTGGTAACGGTGATAGAAGATAGCTTGATGGCATGGAAAAGACTAAAGCAAAACTGAAATAAAGATAGAAGCAAGCAAACATGTAATAGATCTAAAAGCAAATGGTGTTTCAGAGCTTAGAAACAAGGCCTAGGGATCATACTTTCACTAGTGAACACTCTCTCATATAAATATATTCTCTTTATGATACTACTCTTAACTACTCTCCGGTTGAACACTCTAATCGATGGTAGGGCTATAACAGCACACCTCAAAGTAAGCCTTTTCCATCTAGAAAACCCCACACTGTCACCTTGAGCTCTAGATGGTTCCAACAAACAACACAATTTCATAAAGACATCCAACTCCAAATATAACTCATAACATGTATTTGTAATCTCTAGCTAAGTGCCACCATGGTATGCACGCTATCACTTTCAAACACATGGGGAGAGCCAAAGATCTATTAAAGCACTTGAGTAGCAAGGTAGATCTACTTGATTACAAAGCTCATGATCACAATATGATCATGCATAGAGAGAATGATGAACACATAGCTACCGGTAGAACCCTTAGCCTCGAGAGAGAACTACTCCCTCCTTATCATGGGAATCAGCAATGGTGATGGAGATGGTGGTGGAGATCGATGGAGATGGCTCCGGCAGCGGCGCGGAGGACTCCTTCCCCGCCGCCGGTATCACAGGGGAGCACCGCCCTTTAGCATCCTTCCTTCATGGATTCTTGGGAGCCCTTCCCCATGGAGATGGGATCCATGGGGGAGGCAAAAACTTGGCTTCGGTGGCTGCAAATTCGTGGGTGGAGGTGTGCGAATTAGGTTTCCTCCCTTTATATAGCTTTTCGGATTCCCGTCATCCCATCTTGGGTTGTAGTAAATCGGGCCTAAAAGGCCCGTCCGGACTTGGAATCAGCTAAATTTTATGTCCAGAACGTTTGTCGCGAAATTTCCAACAACTTTGTAGTTGAAGAGTTTTCTGTTTGACGCCGTCTTCGACCTGAAACGTGACCATCTTCAAAAAGAGTTCTGAGACAGATTTCTGGAAAATCCCAATTTGACTCCAACAAGGTTTCCACTTGTATTCTTGGTAATTCCTACACATCAAAGTGTAAAACAAGAACATTGTGCACTTTTGCAACTATTAGTAGGTTAGTCCAAATAAATCGTAAACTTTATATAAAAAGGAATATCAAAAGCATATTATTAGCATAAAACCATCAAAAATTATAGATACGTTATGGACGTATCAGAAGCACCTCAGCAAACCCGGGGACTGCTTCGGCACACCCGGGGACTGCGTCAGCAAACCCGGGGACTATTCAGTCAGATCTGGTAGGACTTATGTCAGTGGATGCAATGGAAATTGATGAGGAACCCTTTCCTGTCCGGGTAATACCAGCTTGGGCCAAGCCAATATTTGATTTCCTGAAAGAAGGAACCCTGCCGGATGATGAGGTACTCTCAAGGCAGATCCAGAGGAGAGAAAAAGCCTATACTATTATCAACGCCGAACTATACAAAAGAAGTGTGACCATAGTGCTACAGCGGTGTGTTGATCCGGAGGAAGGACTTGACATACTCCGAGATATCCACCAAAGAGAATGTGGTCACCATGCATCCTCAAGGGCATTAGTGGCAAAAGCTTTTCGACATGGATTTTATTGGCCAAGTGCTTTGGAGCAAGAAGAGGATTTGGTGAGGAAGTGCAATGGTTGCTAGAGATATGCCACCAAAACTCACCTGCTAATGTCGAAGCCCAAAACTATTCCTATTACTTGGCCATTTGTTGTGTGGTGTCTAGATATGGTAGGACCATTTAGGACAGCTAAAGGAGGAATGACCCATATCCTAGTAATGGTGGACAAATTTACTAAGTGGATTGAAGTGAAGCCAATCAAGAAGTGTGATGGGGCAACAGCGGTAAAATTCCTTAAGGATATAATCCTGAGATATGGCTACCCACATAGTATTATAACTTATAACGGCACTAACTTCGCCAAAGGAGCATTTGCTAGATTCTACCGAGATACGAAGATCCGGCTAGATGTCGCCTTAGTAGCCCACCCCGCATCGAACGAGGAAGTGGAAAGATCCAACGGACTAGTTCTGTCCGGGATGAAACCCCGGCTCATAGAGCCGCTGCAAAGATCAGCGGGGTGCTGGATAGAAGAACTACCAGCAGTATTGTGGAGCTTAAGGACAACTCCAAATCGATCAACAGGCTATACACCATTCTTTCTAGTATACAGGGCAGAAGCCGTATTATCGGCCGACATAGAGCATGATTCGCCAAGGGTCACCCAATACGCAGAAGCCGAAGTGCGAGAGGCCCGGCAAAATGATGTTGATTTGCTGGAAAAGGCTAGAGAACTAGCCTTGGCCAGATCCGCCATATATCAGCAAAACCTCCAACACAATCATAGCCGAAAAGTAAACCCCGGAGTTTTCCATGAATGTGATCTAGTACTCCAGTTGATACAACGCACTGCTAGCATGCACAAACTATCCCCTCCATGGGAAGGACCTTTCATTGTAAGCAAAGCTTTGCACAATGATTCCTACTATCTTATTGATGCACAACCACAGGAGAAGAACAAGGCAGACATGTCCGGAGAAGAATCTAAGCGACCATGGAATGTAGCACTACTTCGTCCCTTTCACACCTAGCAAAGAGGTGAATGTACCCAAGTCACTCGCATGTCGATATGTATGTCGGCAAAGAGCTTATCAATGAAACTTCGGCACCCTGGCAAAAACTAGGGGACTGCCATAATAACTGTCTTTCTTGCTTTACATGCTTTATATGTAGGTTGGCTTACATTACTTGTACCTTAGCCGGATTAGTAGTGTGCGAGCACCAAAAACCCAACTCTTCGACTTTGCTGCTGTCCAGCAAGAATTGGCTTCATGGAAAGCAAGAGAACAAGTTTGGAATTTGCAAAGCACACGAAAAACAAATAAGGGAAGGAACCTAAGCGCGCCGACATTTGTTATTCGGACTAACCATATGTTTACTTCATCTCTTGCCAGATTATTTTGAGTTGATCTCTAAGTTTCAAGTATTGTTAATTCAATTTTTTGAACCTCGGACTCGTAAGTCGAAAAACCAAATCAAGGTAGACGCGAGCCAAGACAAAAATTGGGAGAACAAGAAAGGAAAACTCCGGGACTTCGCCCACGATAATCTGACATTAAGAACTTAGTAGCAAATAACACACATTGTAGCAAAACCACACCGAAGTACTTAAATACATTTTTGCCCGGCATTCCAGGGATCTGATGAATACGATCAAGTGTTTTTAAGGAGCAGGGGCAACAGCCGAATCATCAACTGAAGGAGGAGGTACTTCGGAGTTGGTGGGCGGGGCGTTAACGTCGGCCTCATTTTCAGGGTTAGCCCCTCCATCCTTCGGGTCTTCAACGTCATCTTCAAGCTCGGAAGCTTCACCCTCGCTCCCTTCATCTTCTTCATCTCCAGAAGCAACTTCGTCATCGAAAACGTCAAGGTAGCTCGGCCCTTCGTTCCAAGCGTGGCAGAAGGAATAATGGATAAGTTTGTTAGCATTGGCTTTGAGATATGCAACCTACGCCAGATCTTTGGTCCACTTGGATACGGTGCGCATGCGGGTAAGCAGCCCTAGGTCTATTCCTTCGTACCATGAGAGGACGAATTGCAACGCGATATCAGCATCGGCTCGTGCAGCTGACTCGCGCCACAAATGCAGCTGCGTCTCACACTCCATCAGCTTGGTAATGAGAGCAACATTTCCTTTATGAGTGGGCTCTCCGGGCCAAAGAGAGTTCAGGATCCGCATTGCGGCTGGCATGATGTCTGCGCCATAGTTACTTACCAGCTCCAAGCGAGTAGCGAGGCTCACAAGAAAATCCTCTGTGTTGTAAGGGATTGACCCAGATCCAAGGCCCGTGGGAATACCACGCTGCTCGCGAGACCGGGCCACAGCAACGCCGGCAAGAGTATCACCTTCTAGAAATTTGCTTGAGAACAAAATAGAGGGAGCAATGAGCAAGAGTGTTGAGCCGGAGAAAACAGAAATGAATAAGGGAAAAGAACTTACGGGCAATCTCAAAAGGAGACGTTGAAGCTCGGCATCGACATTGGCATTCTGGGCCTGGAGTTTCTTGTATTTTGAGGTCACCGACATAAGTTTGACATCGGTTTCCTGCAGTAAATTCTGATCCTTGGAAATTTGCGTGGCTAGATGCTCCTTTTCCTCGGCGAACTCCTGGTCAACCTTCTCCAGCTCGGTCTTGTGGAGGTCCTTGAGCCTCTGGATTTCGGCATTCAGCCGAGTTACTTCCGAGTCCTGGAGCCGCAGCCGAGCTATCTCATCGTCCTTCTTTTTCAGTTCAGCCTCATGTTTTCCTGTTTGTTCGAGGAAATGGGTCATCATATCAGGCATAGGAACGCTGTCTTCAAGAGCAACTACAACAGTGGATTAATCTGGCAGAGCCGGAGTATAAATATCCACCGGGTGAAGAAAAGAACGCACAATGATAGGGCAGGTTTTTCCGCATGATGATATTCTCAGCCTCAACATCCACTGCATATGTGGAATAACAAGTTAATTCGGATCATGGAAAACTTTAAGGAATGGAGATGAAAAAGGACAAGTCTTGGGTAAAGAAAGTTACTTTTCTTCTTGTGATCCTCAAGGAGATTTCCATAGCGCGCGAACATCTTTGTAAGAATCCAGCAGGCGCTGGAACTCAGCAGTTCGGTGGTTAGTGGTAATCTGAAATAAGCAAGGCAATGTCAAGTTCAGAGGCAAAGTAATAAGTAATTTGAAGTCTGTGAGATCCGGGCCAAGTGGAACTTAACCTAGCTTTAGGTATGTGGATATTTGAAGTACTCAATACCCGGGCCAAGTTGAACTTAACCTGGCTCTAGGTATGTGGATATTTGAAGTACGCAAGTTCTGGGCCAAGTGGAACTTAACCCGGCTCTAGGTGTGTGGATATTTGAAGTACTCAAGATCCAGGCCAAGTGGAACTTAACCCGGCTCTAGGTGTGTGTATATTTGAAGTACTCAAGATCCAAGCCAAGTAGAACTTAACCCAGCTCTGGGTGTGTGAATATTTGAAGTACTCAAGATCTGGGCCAAGTGGAACTTAACCTGGCTCTAGGTGTGTGGATATTTGAAGTACTCAAGATCCAGGCCAAGTGGAACTTAACGCGGCTCTAGGTGTGTGGATATTTGAAGTACTCAAGATCCGGGCCAAGTGGAACTTAACCCGGCTCTAGGTGTGTGAATATTTGAAGTACTCAAGATTCGGGCCAAGTGGAACTTAACTCGGCTCTAGGTGTGTGAATATTTGAAGTATTCAAGATCCAGGCCAAGTGGAACATAACCCGTC
Source organism: Avena sativa (assembly GCA_916181665.1). Classification (NCBI taxonomy): domain Eukaryota; kingdom Viridiplantae; phylum Streptophyta; class Magnoliopsida; order Poales; family Poaceae; genus Avena; species Avena sativa. The sequence goes on along the minus strand of OV702286.1, from coordinate 431,220,496 downwards.
TCCAATTTTGTCAATATTTGAAATTGCTAAGGACGAAAACTAAACTCTCTAGGAGCATCCGACCGAGTAACAAGTTACTCCCTCGGAGGCTTGGGGACTAGGGGATATATCTAAGAGTGTTCATGCATACAAAGTACTACAACAGAGGAAAAGAGTTACCTCCATCATCCGGCCAGCCAAAGAGATGGTCTTGGTGGCGGAGTTCATTTGCACGTTGAACTCGGCTAGGCCGAACTTCTCCGGCAGATCATCCTTGGGGTCGATGAATTCTGCATTCTTCTAGTTATTCACATACTCTAGCAGCAGTGCACTGTAACTTTCACTGCTGGGAGAGTAATTCGCCACCAAGCCTTTCACGTGGGCCTCTCTCCTGGCGGATTGAGCTGCGACAGGGCTGGTATGCAGAACTAGCTGTTTGCTACCCTCTGATCCAGCAGTGGGAGACCCGGAAGGAGTGCCCTTGCTTGGCCTGGAAGCTTTCTTCAGCTTGCCAGATGAAGAAGGACGCGGTGGAAGATCAGAGGCCGCTGATCCATATGAAGCTTGAGGAGTTGGTTGGAAGATGTCCATGATCAACATAGTTGATCCGAAGGCAGGTAACGACATTTTCCTCTTTGGAGGCTTAGTGGAGGCTGTTGCTGTTGTTGTTGAGACTGTTGCTGCTGCTGGTGTTGTTGTTGCTGCTGCTGGTGCTGGTGATGGTGGTGCCGCTGCTGATGCAGGTGGTGCTGGTGCTTCTAGTACTGTGTGTGCTGGAGACGCTAGTGCTACTGGTTCTAAAGACACTTGAACGGGAGAAGAACTTGATTGGGGCGGTGCCAATGAAACTGGCACCTCAACACTTGGCACTGGGGCCGAAGAAGAACTGGGAAGATCCGGCATGGCTGTATCCTGAGACGCCCCACTACCCCCCGCGCCAAAATTGCCCTCCTCATGACGAGGTGGGCTCTTGTCAGGCGCAGCCGCGGAGCCCTCCTGAATAGGGCTGAGCGGGCAAGTATCATAGTCACGAGGGGGAGAAGGACTACTCCGGATTGGAGAGGCAATGTTGGAGCCGCTCTGGGGAATAACCCTAGGAGCTCTGAAAAATAAAATCACCGAGTTAATAAGAGAGAGATAAGACAGATAAGAAGCAAAGGTGAAAACAGAAAGGAAAAAACCCCAAGTGCAAATGCAAAGAGACTTATGATGGCTCAGAATAAACCGAGCTCATTGGGGAACCCCAAGAGGAAGGTATGATGAGCACAGCAGCAAGTTTCCCTCCGTTATGAAACCAAGGTTTAATCGAACCAGTAGGATTAAGGAAACACCCCAAAAGTGTTGCTAGCTGAGCCTTGGCAGGGCGCACTACCGGTGCTAGTAGCAACGTGGAGACATGCACAACACAACCACAGAACTCTGTCCCCAACTTGCGATGAGGTTGTCAATCTCACCGTGTTTTGCTGAAAACAAAGGATTAAATGTATCGAATGGAAGAAAGTAAACACAAAGCAGTAAACAGTTTATAGATTGTATGTAAAGAAAAGACCAGGATCCATAGTTCACTAGAGGTGGATCTCCTTAAGATATATAACATGCTGGGTGAACAAATTACAGCGGGGCAATTGACAAACATCGAGAAAGCAATAGATGCATATACTAATCATCTTGACTCCTTTGGAACTTGATTGGGAATTACAACATTATACATAGACCGCCATCCAACTGCATCTATGACTAATAATCCACCTTTAGGTTATCATCCGAACCCCCTCCAGTATTAAGTTGCAAGCAACAGATTATTGCTTTACGAATTGCGTGTAATGTAAACAATACGATTGTTCTATGAACAAAGAATTGTTGTTTTCTCCCTAGTAGCAACAGCACATCTAGTACCTTAGAGATTTCTGTCACTTCCCCAGATTACCATAGGCATGAACCCACTATCGAGCATAAATACTAACTCTTGGAGTTGCTAGCATCTACTTGGCCAAGATAGCTACTAACAACGGAAAGCATGCAAGATCACAAATAACAAAGACATGATAGAATCAATAATCAATCTGAAATATCATCCTAATATCCATTGGATCCCCGCAAACACAACATGCAGAATTACAAATAGATGATCTTGATCATGAACAGAGCTCACAAGATCTAGACATGAAAGCACAAAGGAGGAGAACCAGCCATCTAGCTACTACATGGATCCGTAGTCCAAGGATGAACTACTCACGCATCACACTGGAGGCTTGCATGATGATGAAGAAGGCCTCCAGGGTGAATTCCCATCTTCGGCAGGGTGTCGGGAAGAGCTTTAGATCCCTCCCGATCTAGGGATGGAGCTGACGGCGGGTACAGACTCTTTTGTGGATTTTTGATCGAGTACTTAGGGTTTTGGTCCCGAAGGCAATATATAGGCGGAAAGAGAGGCCGAGGTGGTGTTGGGGTCGGCCAGACCACCCCCTGGCGCGGGCCAGGCCTGGCCGCACGGCCAGGTGGTGTGGCCAGCCCCCAGCCCTTCTTCGTCTTGTATTCTAGCATCTGATGACTTCCGGAAAAATAGGCACTTTGGCTTTTGTCCCGTCCAATTCTGATAATATTCATTTTCTGACTTTCCTAGAACCAAAAACAGCAGAAAACAGGCAGCTGGCACTGTGGCTCTTGTTAATAGGTTAGTCCAAGAAATCATATGAAAAGTACTCCAAAGTGTGAACAAAACACAAGAAACTGGATAAAACCAAGCATGGAACATCAAAAATTATACATACATTTGCAATGTATCAACTTACTCGTCCGAGGTTGGGGTGCCCGAGGTTTGGGCGCCCTCCGGACCATGCTCTTGGTGACCGGCTTAGTCGAGGCTTTCACCCCAGATTTCTTTTGCCTCTTCTTGGGCGGCGGCGCCTCCGAAGCTACGGCCAAGGTAGCCACGCGCTTTTGGGAGGGTGCAGAGACCGGACCACCCGTGGCAAGGGGGAACCTCATGGACCTGACCGGTCGGGTTAGCTGAATATTCGAACATAACTAGATATGCATAAGAGATGAGAACAGGGTCAAGTACCTCCAGGACCTCAACGTTTGAGTCATCGTCGTCCGGCCAATCCCTTAAAGAAGAGGCCTTACTAGAGGAGCGTTTGATGGTATCAGGGGTGGGGAGAAAGGTCTCTGGATCAAGCTCCACCTCGTCTTCCTCGGTGTGGTCTAGTACCCACTTGCTTGCCAGCACCTCGCCATCCTCGATTGGCTGCTGGAGGAATCACTGAGAACGAGACAACAATAGCTAAAGTTAAGAAAATAATCCGACATACAGAAAGATATGGAAAATAGTAAGAAGGGAGTTTACCTTTGGGGGAGGGTTATCCCAGGTGAAGGGCTCAAGCCCCCATTCCCAATCTTCGGAGAATTCCTTCTCCACGTTGAAAATGGACTTAACCCGGCGGTAAACCGCCAAGTCATCAAGATCAAAGTAGGAAGTCCAGTGGGGATCGAGGGGGCCACTCAAGTAGCAGATCTTGTGGGCATGTTTCTGCAAGGGAGAGACCCGGCTGCAGACGAAGGTGATCATAATATCCTCCCCCCCGAAGTTTCTCCTTAAGCAGCTCCTTGATCCGGCGGTCAACAAAATTCGCCAGAGTCGTGGGTCGCTTCAGGATACTCTCCCAAAGAGAGGTATCCGGAGGACCAAGCTTGAAGGGGAGGAGCCGGATCAAGTCCTCGGAAGTTGTATTCCGGACTAAAAGAATGTCCGGGCCCAGCCTTTGCAAGACTCAGGCCCGGTGACCTGGGGAAATGCGGAGCTCTTGCAGGGAGATATGGAGGCTCCACCGCATTGGGTCAGGTGCTTGTCTTTCGGAGCAAGCTCCAGATCCGGAACAATATTCTTCCGGAGACCAAAGAACTTGATCCATAGATCCTTAGATTGCCAGAGGCCGAGGTATCCCTCTATGTCAGAGGCAAAAGAGGATAGAGAAGTGATGGCATTGGCAGGAAGATGGTGGGGTTGCAGTTGATACGTAGAGATGAAATCGAAGAAGAAATCAGAGGTAGGAAGGCCGAAGCCGTGCTGGAAGTGAGATAGAAAGACTATGCACTCCCCTGGATTGGGAGAGGGAGAAATCTCATCAGCGGCGAGGCGGCAGGCGACACTGGCGGGGATGCGATGCGTGGCATGGAGCTAATTCAGATCGTCCTCGCAGACAAACGCGTTGTTCCAGCAGCCGCACTCGCGGCCCTCTTCCTCCTCCTCCTATTGTGTGACCATGGCGGCTTCTTCCTCCATCATGATGAGGTCGAGGTCCTCGAGAAGAAAATCGGAGTAAACGTAACCAGAGGCGGGGAACCTAGAGGCGCAGGGACCTATGGTGGAGATCTTGAACAGAGGCAGCGCCACAGATGCGAAGATCTACTAAGCACGAACACGGCGGTGCAACGACGGCGAAGAAGTAGCAGTGGCGATGGAGTTGTAGTGGGAGAGAAAGGAGGCTGGGAAGCACAAAGGGAATGTGGAACTTCCCCAAAGATTGCCCCAGGCCCCCTACTTAACCGCGCGAGAGGGCATGTAGTGGGATCCTTTGCGGTTTCCACGCCACACGCAACGGGCATGTACACAGCTGAATCAGCCAATCAGAGCATGGCCACAGCAAGGGCCACAGGGAGCAGAAGATCCCATGACCCGACATGGTGTTACAGTTAACGAGGCGCGACAGTGAAGGTACGCGCACAAAAGTTATTCCTGAAATTGCGACAGTAACTGGCGCATTAAATGCGTGTAGCCCTTAAAATGAGACGAAATGATGATAACCCTCCACGTTGGACATCGGGAAGTGTACAAGGTAAGGAAAGGTAACCTGGATAAGCAAGTGAAAGACCCGGCCAGCGAGGAATAACTTGGAATGAGCCAAGGGGTTGCAAGTGAAAAACCCCGGATTATGGGGTAACTCGGCCAAAGAGGCAATGATCCAGATATGGGAACCTGTTGTGGCCTTAAAAACTAAAGTTGCTAAGACTGCACCAGCTTCGGGGACTAATGATGGGGGGATACCCCCGGGTAGGGCAATGCCGGGGTATAAAGGCCGAGTTAGATGAGGTACGGCATGGTCAAAGAAAGTGCTGACCGGGTCACGTCAAGGCAGGCCGAACCAAGGAGTGACCCGGCCCGTGGAATATCTCCCTAGCCTTAGCCCGTCGGCATAAAATACATGTCGGCCATGTTTGTCTGTCTATTATGCAGGTACCCTCATATCCGGGTTAGCCAAGTGCTAGCCGGACTGTTGTATGGCTTCCAAGAGAAGGAAAGAATCTCCCGCTGGTCAAAAGGTGGCTTTGCTAGCTGTAGCATGAGCTAAGCAAAGAAGAGGAGGACCAATGGGTCATGGGCGACCAAGATGACGCGGGCGATGTTGGCTGACATAGCCCGTGTCTGGTGACGCTTAAAGGAAAAGATCACGTCGTGGGTTACGTCCAAATCCCGGACGAGCCGTTAAAGGGAATAAAGAAGCATCTAGCTTTAGTCGAGGAGCATATTCGTGGAATATACTGCCACATGTAACCCGGGCTCCCCAATATAAGGAGTACTAGGGCCTCCATAGAGAGGGATCAATCATTTTCTCTCTGCCTAAGATAGAACTCTAGAGCTAGCTTGTGAGGAGTAAGATACATCGTCTCCTTATCACCACTAGCTTGAAGAGCACTTGTAAACTCCATTGATAGAGGAAATACAACATCATCTGTGCGTGGAATCACCACGTTCTCCCTCCCTAGATTCCCCTAGCTCTCATTAGCCCTATCATTAGCCTATCCATGGCATCTGCCATGCCACCACCACGACAGGTGGATCCATATGTAGTTTGTGGAAAGAACAGACATGCAATGACTCTAGTTGTGGTTAATGAAAAGAACACACATGCACTGAACTCTAGAGGATCCAAATGTGGGTTTTGAGAAGAACACACATGCAATGAACTTTGGTGGATCCATATGTGGTTTATGAAAGGAACACACATGCAATGAACTCTGGTGGATCCATATGTGGTTTGTGAGAAGAACACACATGCTCATATGGTTTATGAAAAGACCACACATCCAATGACACTGGTGGATCCTTATGTGGTTTGTGAGATGAACACACATGCAATCACACTGGTGGATCCATGTGTGGTTTGTGAAAAGAACACACATGCAATCACATTGGTGGATACATATGTGGTTTGTGAAAAGAACAGATATGCAATGACTCTAGCTGTGGTTTGTGAAAAGAACACACATCTAGTGACACTGGTGGATCCATATGTGGTTTATGGAAAGAACATACATGCAATGACACTAGCTGTGGTTTGTGAAAACAACACACATGCAATCACACTGGTGTATCCATATGTGGTTTGTGGAAAGAAAAGACATGCAATAACTCTAGCTGTGGTTAATGAAAAGAACACACATCTAGTGACACTGGTGGATCCATGTGTGGTTTGTGGAAAGAACAAACATGCAATGACTCTAGCTGTGGTTAATGAAAAGAACATACATGCAATGACACTGGTGGATCCATGTGTGGTTTGTGAGAAGAACACACATGCAATGACACTGGGTGTGGTTCATGAAAAGAACACACATCCAATGACACTAGTGGATCCTTATGTGGTTTGTGAAAAGAACACACATGCAATGACTCTGGTGTGGTTCATGAAAAGAACACACATCCAATGACATTGGTGGATCCATATGTGGTTTGTGGAAAGAACAGACATGCAATGACTCTAGTTGTGGTTTGTGAAAAGAACACACATGCAATGACTCTAGCTGTGGTTTGTGAAAAGAACACACATCCACTGACACTGGTGGATCCATATGTGGTTTGTGAGAAGAACAAACATGCAAATGACTCCATATGTGGTTCATGAAAAGAACACACATGCAATCACACTGGTGGATCCATGTCTGGTTCATGAAAAGAACACACATCCAGTGACACTGGTGGATCCATATGTGGTTTGTGAGAAGAACAGACATGCAATGACTCGAGTTGTGGTTCATGAAAAGAATAGACATGCAATGACACTGGTGGATCCATGTGTGGTTTGTGAGAAGAACAGACATGCAATGACTCTAGCTGTGGTTCAAGAAAAAGAAAACACATGCAATGACACTAGGTGTGGTTCATGAAAAGAACACACATCCAATGACACTGGTGGATCCTTATGTGGTTTGTGAAAAAAACACATGCAATGACTCCTGCTATGGTTTGTGAAAAGAACACACATCCAATGACACTGGTGGATCCATGTGTGGTTTGTGGAAAGAACAGACATGCAATGACACTGGTGTGGTTCATGAAAAGAACACACATCCAATGACACTGGTGGATCCGTATGTGGTTTGTGGAAAGAATAGACATGCAATGACACTGGGTGTGGTTCATGAAAAGAACACACATCCAATGACACTGGTGGATCCTTATGTGGTTTGTGGAAAGAACAGAGATGCAATGTGTTGGGGGGATACCCCCGGGTAGGGTAACGCCAGGGTATAAAGGCCGAGTTAGCCGAGGTACGGTACGGTCAAAGCAAGTGCTGGACGGGTCACCTCAAGGTAGGCCAAACCACGGAGTAACCCGTCCCGTGGAGCATCTCCTCAGCCGTAGCCTGGCCGACATAAAACATATGCCGGCCATGTTTATCTGTCTATCATGCAGGTACCCTCATAGCTGGGTTAGCCACGTGCTAGCCAGACTATCTTATGGCTTCCAAGAGAAGGAAGGAATCTCCCGCTGGTCAAAAGGTGGCTTTATTAGCTATAGCATGAGCAAAGCAAAGAAGAGAGGAGGACTAGAGAGTCAGGGGCGACCAAGATGATGCGGGCAATGTCGTCTTACGAAGCCCGTGTCTGGTGACGCTTAAATACAAGGATTACATTGCGGGTTATGTCCAAAGCCCGGACGAGCCGTTAAAGGGAATAAAGATGCATATAGCTTTAGTCGAGGGGCATATTCGGAGAATATGCCGCCACGTGTGCCCTAACTTTGTAACCCGGGCTCCCCTATATAAGGAGCACCAGGACCTCCATAGAGAGAGGCCGATCAATCATTTTCTCTATCTAAGGTAGAACTCTAGGGCTAGCTGGTGGGGAGTAAGAGACATCATCTCCTTCTCACCAATAGCTGGAAGAGCACTTGTAAACGCCATTTATAGAGAGAATACAATAACATCTGTGCATGGAATCACCACGTTCTCCCTCCCTGGATTCCCCTAGCACACATTGGCCCCATCTTTAGCCTATCCATGGCATCTGCTGTGCGACCACCACGATAGTTGGCGCCCACCGTGGGGCTAGCGGTGCTAGCAGGGTGAAAATCCGAACGGGAAGCTTCTCCAGCACCGGTGAGCGCGTCGTCTCTGACCTGGTTCAGCACTTTGGAGCGCTGGAATATGTCAGGGACAATGCAGGGAGCTTCGGTAGGAACCCTCCTCCACGGAACAACGTCTTCATCAAGCTTGGCGCGCATAAGATCTACGTCGGTGTGAACGAGACCTGCATTCATCCACGGCACATCGTCGAGGGAGGCAAACCACCTCTCAGTGCAGCCCGTGGTTTGCATATCACTCGCCCCGCCAGTAGCATTGAGGTCTTGATGACCGCGCCAGACGCAGAAGTAAGCAAGGATCCGGTGCCCGAGCCGAAAGTCACCCTGAAGCAGACCAGGTCTAGGTTCCCCCCGCTAGAGAGGCCAGAGAATGTGCTCCAGCAGGCGATCGATAGCCTAGCCATGCCAATAGCACCTCTGGTACATCCGGCTTAGGCACAAGCTGAGTTAGAAGAAACTAGGCAGAAAATGTTAGCTGGGGAAAAGAAGGTATTAGAGCTGCAGCAGTCCTTGAACATTACTTTGAGAGAATATGCAAAGTAAAACCGCATAGATTTAGTGAAGGTCCAAGGTAGAAACCTGATTACTGAGATGTACAAGGAATATGAACCTAGGCCGGGTCAGACAGTCACGATAGTAATAGGAGGGCTGGATAGGTACAGTACCCCGGCAAAGAACCTCAGGGCAGCAAATGCGGCCGTGTCCGAGTTAGAAGGTTTAACCGGAGAGGCCCGACAAAGGCAAAAAGAGTGGGTGAACCACTTGCTGAGAGTTGCTTGCCAGCAAAATGAGGAAATGAACAAGGCAAACCCGGTACCGGTGGGAGCATCACACGTGGTTCATTCGGCTAGGAATAACCTGGCAAGATCTAGGGGAGCCGCACCATCTCTGGGTCACAATCCCAGGAGAGAGGAGGTAGTAAACTTTGGAAGAAGGGACAAATAGATGGTTCCTTATGATCCAGTGAGGGCCAGAAAAGGCAAAGCAGTGCAAGTTGATGAAGATCGGCACAGTGCCAGCCGAGGTGTGGCTGGTCGAGGTAACCGTGACCAATGTAATGCCGGTCAGAGGAATGCTGCCAACGGCCATGCCGGACAGCGTGGTCCTATGGGAACGGGGCAAAATGTACCTCGACAGCAGCAACAATGCACACCTCGGCAAGAGGGAAGTGCAGGACAGGCGGCACATCAACGAAATGCTTGTCCAGATCTGGAAAGATACAATGATGGTTATTCAGCTATGATCAACGACGGATACCCCAGACCGGATCACCACATAATTGGGTCAAGGCTGGGAAGCAGGAACTTGCAGCCACATGATGCGAGGTTGAAACTGGATTGGATTTACAGGTCGGAGCTAATCAAGGTACAAGGTCCACCTGGTCCGGCATGCTTTGGGCCTCGGATCATCAAGGAGCCACCAGTGCCGAACTTTCAGCTGGCCAGAGGAACCAGAACCTATGATGGTAGTACTAGGCCAGAGGATTGGCTGATTGATTATGCGACGGAGGTCAAGATCGCAACTAGAAATTTGAGATGGGCATTGAGATAGGTGCCACAAATGTTGGAAGGACCAGCAAGAGTTTGGCTGAACAATTTGCCACCAGGAAGTGTTAACTGTTGGCTAGATTTTGAGGAGTTGTTCATTAGCAACTTTTCGAGCACCTACAAGAAGCCAAACAGGCCACAAACTCTGGCGCTATACCGGCAAAGACCGAATGAGCCAGACCAGGATTTCTTGACTTGGTGGTGCAACGTGCGTAACTCATGCGAGGGAGTAATTGAATCACAAGCTATTGCGTGGTTCGCCCAGGGATGCAGATATGGAAGTATGTTGTGGAAGAGGCTGCGGCGAGATATGCCAACCACTTTGGCTAAGACAATCTGGATCACAGATTCGTATGCCTTGGGAGATCCGACACAACCCCGGTTAATGTCAAGAGAGGCGAACAAGGAATATTACAACCGAGATGGCTCTGGGTCGTTGAGGAGAAACGATTTTCGAGGAAAGAGAAGGGACGAGCGTCCGGATTACAGATATAACTCGCAGCAGGTGGCAGCGGTAGACCGGGACCAACCTAATGCCGGCGCCAGCCAGCACCAGAAAACTAGAGGGCAAAACTGGCAGCAGAAAAATGAAGGGGAGAAGCCTTGGACCCCGGAGCAGAAAAAGCAATGGCAAGAGCGGAAGGATAGACCGTGGTATACGTTCGAGTCTATGTTGGATCAACCTTGCAAGTTCCATACACCAAGTCCGAATAGTCCGGTGAATCACACGACCCGGCAATGTGAGTGGATGAGAAAGTTAGAGAAAGGAAGTTCGGGGAATGCTCAGGAACTTTGGAACGAAGCACCTAGGAATGAGGCACCATGGCAACCATTACTAACAGGGGGAATGGACAGCAACTAATGTTGCTACTACCTCCGCCGAGGTACGAAAATTAGGAAAGTGATCGGGGATGAGATAGCTAGGCTCCTAGCAGCTGGGTTTATCATGGAAGTACACTATCTGGATTGGCTCTCTAATCTGGTGCTTGTGGAAAAGAAGAAGGATGATCCGAATGTGGTCGTGGTATGGCACATGTGCATTGATTACAGGAACCTGAATAAGGCGTGTCCCAAAGATCCATTCCCACGCCCTAGAATAGATCAAGTCATAGACTCAACAGTCGGATGTGAACTATTGTCATTCATTGATGTGTATTTTGGTTTCCACCAGATACCCCTAAATCCGGATGATCAAATAAAGACTGCATTTATTACCCCGTATGGGGCTTATTGCTATCGCACTATGCCGTTTGGATTATGCAATGCAGGAGCAACATACCAACAATGCATGTAAAAATGTTTACATGACCAAATAGGTCGAAATGTGCAAGTTTATGTGGATGATGTCGTGATAAAGACTAAGGAAAGCAATACGCTCCTTGATGAGATCCGGCAGACATTCATGAACTTAAGAAGGTTCCGGATGAAGCTTAATCCGGAGAAGTGCACCTTTGGTGTCCCCGCGGGAAAGTTACTCGGTTTTTCAGTGTCTAGCCGAGGTATCAAAGCTAACCTGACGAAAATTCAGGCCATAGAAAGAATGGAACTGCCAAAATGCCTTAACGATGTGCAGAAGTTCACTGGTTTCCTGGCATCGTTAAGCCGGTTTATATGTCGATTGGTGTAACATCCCAAAACTTCAATCCAAGGTTATCAAAGATCAAATCATCCAAATTTTGGATTTAACAAAAACTTTCCCATATTTAAAATGAAAGCATTCATATATGTGTGCATTTAAAATAGGAGTTGTTTTGAATTGCCATGATTGTGTGATCCTTTGCTTCTAAAATGTTTCTTAGGTGATTTAAACATCATCTACATCATTCCCAAACTTTTCCTAAAGAAAATCAAATCAAAAAGACTTAAAATGAAGGAATGGTCATTTGGACAAATTTAACTCTCATGCCTACTTTGGCTATTCCTAGTACTCATTTCTTAACAGAAACAATTATGGATCTTTACACCCCTTGCTAGTACACATAATGAGGTACCAAGGCCCACCTTTTGATCTACTAAAAACCTTCTGTTAACTATTTTAAATGACAGTTTAAAATTGAATCTAATGCATATGCATAGATCACCGCTATTTCAAAAACCATGTATTTGAGCTCCATTTTCAAAACCCTTGCAAGCTGAGACGACCTATCACTAGTGGAGATCACCCAAAATTTTTGAACTCAAAATTCAAAACTTTTTCTCTTGCGGCCATTTCATCAAACACTTGGCAGGCAGAATCACACCTCTAATCCTAGCTCACTGTTTTGAACAAAGTTTTGCCCCCATTTGATCTCCATTTAATCTCTTTGTCCCCCTCTGATCAAACCATGCCATTTGCAACCCATCCCCTACACCCTAGTAGCAATGCCATGCCATGCCGAGCACCACCCTGGCCAGCCAAACTTGCCCCACTGCAGCAGACCACCTCCTCGTTCCTCTCCATGTCTAGGAGGTAGCCAGCACCGCACCGCCCCTCTCTGTCCCTTGCCCGAGCAAAGACCAGCCATGGACCACAGAGGAGAACCCGTGCCCAGTGCCACCGAACCATGCCGACGCTGCCCGCAGAGCGCGCACTGTCCCCGCGTGCACAAGCCGCCGCTCGACACCAGCCCGCGCCCACCGCTCCGCCTCGACCTAGAGAACACCCCAGACACCTCCATTCGCCGCCCAAAGCCCCACAGCCACTACTCGCCGTGGACACAGCCGCTTTGGCCGCGCAGAGCGCCACCTCACCCCGATCGCATGCCACCACCCCTACGGCCGCATTGAAGCACTAGAGCACCGCCAGGGGACCGCCCATCGATCGCCATCCCCATCCATGCCGCTAGCTCGCCGTAGCCATGTCGCCACCGTCGACCGCCCATCCCGCTCGGTCTCAACGTCGAGCCTATAAAAGGAGCCCTCCCCATCACAAAAGACTCAAACCATTCCACTCCCCTCACCTCTCTGAACCTCAACCACCCCTCACTGGAGCAAGTGGAGCAGCAGCTCGCCGGAATTGGAGCCGGAGCCGCCGCCTCTGGAGAAGAAGGGTGCCGTTGATTCCGGCCACCCCAAGCTTCACCGTGACCACGCCTCGCCTTGTTGTCGTCTTCCACTTTGTTCGCCCGCATCGCCGACCCTGCTGGAGCCCTGGTACGCCCCCAGTAGACCCCCACCGAGCCGCTAGGGTTCGAGCTCGCCGGCGACCCGTCTGTCGTCGACGACGACCCTCAGCCGTAGATCTAGCCTCTAATCGCACGGCCCACAGCGCGCGTACCGTTTCACATTTTAAAGAGCCGCTGACAAGTGGACACCCCTGTCAGTTGAGCCCCGTGCCGTGTAGCGCCACTGGGCCGGCCCATTTCCTTTCCCGCGCAAGCCCGTAGATTCAAATCTAGGTTTTTCTTTTTAGTTAGAATATAGTTTCTGTCCAGTGTTTCAAAATTCAATTCTGTGAGTTTGACAAATCCAAATTACATGAAACTAATTTTGGCTGAAAGGTATTGAAAAGCTCTATCCAAGCCCGTTGGATTTAATTCATTTAGAGTTATAGATTTCTCCTAATAAAAATAAGAAGACAGAAGCTTTTGCAACTTGAAACATTTTTATAAAATCAACCAAGTTAGCTTTTGAGTTGATTCCAACTCTCAAAAATCACATTTCATCATATCTATCCAAATATGTAATAATATTAAGGTTTACAGGCAGTGACTTTGGACTAGTACCAAAATAATGCTATATAGGCATTTCTAGTCACTTTAAATCATTAAATAATAAGCTTAAACCAAAGTAATATTGATCCAACCTTTAAATCTCATTCCCACATGTTAGAATATGTGGTGAGGACATGTGTCCACATGATCCCATATTTTGGTGGTGAATATTAAATTGTAGTTAATTTTTCAATGAGTAGAAATTACTTTTCCAAAATAAAAAGGTTGAAACTATTGAATTAAAACTTATGATGTTGGAATGAAAATAGATCATCAATTGTGTGGTTTAGAATACTACTTAGCCTAAGTTAAGTACTATTTGGTGATTGTGCACTCCCTATGTATTTATAGACGATAGTACCGACCAAGCCTTCGAGGAGGAGGAGTTCTACCAAGAAGAAGAAGAAGAAGAAGAAAACTTCAACCACTGCACCAACCAAGGCAAGCTATTAGTGGCAAGCTAACCCTTGCAAACAGGCTTTAGTAAGCTATGGTAGCAAGCTAGAATAAAACTAGATGGTTTAGTAAAGATGCCTTAAGCATACTTTGATCACACCCCCTTAGTCTACACAAAGTTCTTTAATTAATTTTGAAGGTAGCATAAAGAGTATAAAACTTGACCTACTCAGGAACCTTTAGATGTCATTCTATGGCATGAGATTGATCCCACCTTTCCACCTTAGTGAACACTCTTAACCTAGTGTTTTAGAATAGATCAAACTTGAGTCGCTTTAGATGGGAACACTTGGTGAAAATGAGTTATGAAAACCTTGGAATGATGAGTCATTCTATTGAGATGTTTTGACATGTGTTGAGAAACACAATTGGTTTATGATGATGAAAATGATGAGGCATGAGCCTTAATCCTTTTATAAAACTAATGGTTGGATTCGGATGCGATACCATTCCAAATTTACCGTACAACCACATTACCTGAATTGGGTAAGGCTTAGCTGGAAATTTATATGCATTAGTATTAGTTCCCTCATGGGAGAGGTTTGAGCTGAGGCTAGCTCTCAATGATGTCCACCTATGCAGTGCCCAAGATGACTGATGGTCATGGTTGGGAGGCCATGCTCATAGGAGAGGTGCTTGTACTAGGGTGTGTACAGGGAAGGTTATGTTTGATTATCTGCATACCAAGTATGATGATTCAGGGTTATCCCTGACAGATGTATCGAATCTTGTGGTGAAAGTGTACCACCTCTGCAGAGTGTCAAACTATTCGAATAGCCACGTCCGCGGTTATGGATAGTTGGAATGGCCATACTGTTTCGTTGTCAGATGTTTTCTAAATAACTTGAAAGGAATGATGAACTTTGACTTGACCACAACAGGGTTGTGTAGATGATAATAGCTTCCCAACTTAAGTGATTCTAGAACTTTAATTTATCTTTTCTTGCTTCAGAACTCAGCTTAGGTTTCAAACTTAACTTGGTAGTTATTCTTTCAATTCAACACTTTAACTTAGAATCATAAACCTTGCTAGTAGTATTTTGCGAGTACTTAAAGGGTACTCATGGCTTTTGTCCCTGGCTATTATCATGGCCAGACTATGAAGGAGATTATCAAGATGATGGTCAGCAGGACGGCTATGATAACTAGGACTATCTGCCTTCGTCAGCATTGCCTGTGCCCCTGGAGATGGACCCCACCGCTACGCTATCGTTTAATTCCGCTGCTTGTTGTATTAAAGACTGGATCATGAGATCCTTATTTGTGTAAAACTTTATGTATGGTTTGTAATGGATGATGTACTGTGATATCCAATCCGTTATGTCTCGCAAAAATGGTAATCCTGGGATTGCGAGGTATGGCATAACGGGCATCTGGGATTAAAATTCCGGGTGTTGACAAGTTGGTATCAGAGCCGTCCTGACCATAGGAGACCCTAGTTAGAATGGACGTCCAAACCAAAAACTTAGCTTCAAAACCAAAGTGAGTATTTATGAAAAACTATTTCCCCTCTTACCCTTGTGAACTCATTCTTTCTCAAAAATACATGTTCCTCAAAATTCTTACATTACTACTTAAAATTTGACACACTTGATCACTTCACTAATTTCCTCATCCTAAATTCTTGTAGATGGAGACTCAGTTCAGCAAGTTTTACCAGTTGGGAAACGAAGGTCAGCTGATCTTCGAGAGGGATCTAGATTCACTGTCAGAATTACTGGGACGCCCACATCCGGAGTTTCTTGGAGCTCAACTTCCAGGACCCCCAGGAGGAGACCTACAATGGCTAGTCACCGCAGATCTTCGAGGAAGCATTGAAGCACCAACTTCCGGGAGAATTCAGTTCTCTGTGAGAGAGAACAACTGGCTAGATGGATTAGCCAGGGCAATGCATGAAGCTCTCACACGTCTATGTGCCCTCAGCGTCAACAAGATTCAAGGAACCCATTTTTCCCACTATGCAAGACGTGACTTCATGGGAATGCCAATGGAGATGCCAAGTCACCCAGAGTTGAGGCGTCAAGTGGAGAACCTTGACTTCTTGCTTCATGACCGACAGCAGGAACTGGACAATGCTAGAGAGTTAGCCAACCAGAACCGTGCAATTGCCGACCAGAAGGCCTAGACTTTCGCACTGCTCGTCCAAGATCGCAAGTCTCTTTGTCGCCAGCGTGCCAAGAAGGATCGCACCATCGCCCGTCTTTGCAAGAAGGTGGCCGACCTCGAGAAGACCGTCAAGGAGCAGGAAGCTCAGCTTGCCGCCAAAGAAGAAGGTGATGAGGGTGAAGACATCCAGGGAGATATGGATTCTTACCTCAGCAACGATGAAGATTTTCTGGCAGAGGATGCTGTGGACTTCTACACTGATGATGAAGACTCCGACTTCATCGACGATGAGTAGATGCACTAGAGCACTGTCGTAGCATGAGATGTATCATCTCATTGTATCGTAGCTTGCAGAATGGTTCTTAAAACCATCTGTTTTTCCCCTTTGCTTGTTGTGGTGTGTGTTGTATCGTGTGCTTGCTTGCATGAATGAAAAAGAAGTTAGTTGAAAAACCTGAGTCTAACTCAAAGTTGTAGCTTTGAAAACCCAAAACCATGAACCTTAGAATTTCCCTCTTACCTCTATATCTATCTCAATCTTCAGATGACTCGTGGAAACCAAGGAGGGAGCAGCTCATCGCAGGACCCAATGCTGCAGATCTTGCAGAATCTCATCGTAGACCGTGAAGCAAGCAGGGCCGAGCGTCAAGCCAACTTAGCGACATTGCAGTAGATCACCCAAATGGCTCTCAACAACCAAGGACATGGAAATCAGGATCACCATGGATCTAAACTCAAAAACTTTCAGAACACCAATCCCCCAATCTTCAACCAATCTGAAAACCCATTAGATGCTGATGACTGGTTACAGACCATGGAAAACAACCTCGAAGTTGCAGCAGTTGATGAGAATGAGAAAGTTCTCTTTGCCACCCACTATCTGGCGGGAGATGCAAGAGCTTGGTGGAATAGCGTCCGCAACATGAACCATGGCCAGGTGATGACCTGGGAAGCATTCAAGGTCAAGTTCAGCCGCACCCACGTGCCGCAAGGTCTTCTCAACAGGATGAGAGATGAATTCTGTGAACTGAAGCAAGGAATATTGACTGTAGTAGAGTACCGTGACAAATTCTTGTCACTGGCCAGATATGCACCGGATTAAATCAACACGGAGGCCAAGAAGAAAGAGAGATTCTTAAATGGACTGCATGATGAGATGCAGACTGTCCTCGTCAACATCCGTTTCTAGGATCTTGAAGAGCTAGTCGACTCTGCCATTCAGATGGAAGGGAAGATTAACCAGGCTAACGACAACCGCAAGCATCGTATGATGCAGCAGTTTGGATCCAGCAGTCACCAGAAGTACCGTCCCAACCCCTCACCAGGATATGCACCAAGGAACAACCGACCCCCAAATTCTCGCCCAAGCTACCCCAACCGTAGCGGAGGAAATGTGAAGCCCGGACGAAACAATCACAACTCCGGCAACACCAACAACACCAACAACTTCAACCGTGGCCCTCCCAAGAGCAACAACAACACTGCCCCCAGAACTGGCAGCAATGTTGTACCTGTTGCAGTCAAGGACAAGTCCCATTTCACTTGTTTCGAGTGTGGAGTGAAGGGTCACTACTCCAATGAGTGTCCCAAGAAGACTGCCGCCAATGCCCCTGTGAATGCCCCAGCTCAGCAGCAGCGTCGTGTTCAACCAGGCAGGAGATTTGCCCCAGGGAACCCGCACAACCGCAACGGTCGTCTCTTCCACATGAACGCAGAAGAAGCCCAGGAAGCACCAGATGTCGTGCTGGGTATGTTTTCTGTGAACTCCGTTTTAGCAAGAGTATTGTTTGATTCTGGAGCATCGCATTCATTTGTCACCGAAGAATTTGTATGCACTAGTAAGATTCGCCCAACCAACCTGAAGCATGTCATGATAGTTCAAATCCCTGGTTCAACAACAAAAGCTAGAAAAATTTGCAAAGCTGTACCTATCAGAATACATGGGATAGATTTTTATGCCAACCTAATTGTACTTGGAACCAAAGGTTTGGAAGTAGTACTAGGTATGGACTAGATGTCAAGGCATAAAGGACTAATAGACTGTGCTAAGAAAGCCATCACCATGACCAGTAGTTCTGGAGTAACAGTAGAACATAACTCTGAAACCTTACCCCGTCAATTCAAATGCAACAAAAGTGTAGCCCTGCCTACCATGGACCAAGTCAGAGTAGTCTGTGAATACCCCGATGTATTCCCAGATGAATTGCCAGGTATGCCCCCGGATAGGGATATAGAGTTCATTATCGAACTAATCCCCGGAACCGGACCTATAGCCGAGAGACCCTATACCATGAACCCCTCAGAGTTAGTAGAATTGAAGAAGCAGTTGGATGCCATGTTAGCAACGGGCTTGATTCAGCCAAGCGCATCGCCATGGAGATCACCAGTGTTATTCGTCGACAAGAAAGATGGAGGCAACCGTCTGTGTACAGATTACAGAAAGTTGAATGATGTCACCATCAAGAACAAGTACCCCTTGCCAAAGATAGAGGATCTATTTGATCAGTTGACTGGAGCTCAGGTATTCTCAAAGATTGATCTTAGGACTGGTTATCACCAACTTAAGATTCGTGCAACGGATATTCCGAAGACTGCCTTTACTACTCGCTATGGTTTATACGAGTATACGGTTATGTCTTTTGGATTAACCAATGCCCCTGCTTATTTCATGAATCTCATGAATAAGATCTTTATGAATTTCCTAGATAAGTTTGTAGTTGTGTTTATCGACGACATCCTTATCTACTCCAAGTCAGAAGAAGAGCATGAGCAACATCTAAGAATCATCCTAGAAACCCTGAGAGAACATCAGTTATATGCCAAGTTCAGCAAGTGTCAGTTTTGGCTGAAAGAAGTAGGATTCCTAGGACATATTGTGTCTGCCGGAGGAGTCTCTGTTGATCCCAGCAAGATCAAAGATGTTGAAGAATGGGAAGCCCCAACCAATCAAACCCAAGTTCGTTCATTTCTCGGATTAGCGGGATATTACCGCAAGTTCGTAGAAGGATTCTCAAGCATAGCCCGACCAATGACCCAATTGTTGAAGAAGGACAAGAAGTTTGAATGGACAGACAAGTGTGAAGCCAGTTTCCAGGAGCTGAAGAAGAGATTGATATCAGCCCCAATTTTGATCATGCCAGACATCAAGAAGCCGTTTGATGTGTATTGTGATGCATCAAAGATTGGTCTAGGATGTGTATTGATGCAAGAAGGCAAAGTCATCGCGTATCTGTCTCGACAACTGAAGCAGCATGAGCAGAACTATCCGACCCATGATCTTGAGCTAGCAGCGGTGGTTCTAGCATTGAAGACATGGCGTCATTATTTGATGGGTAATCGCTGTGATATTTACTCAGATCATAAGAGCTTGAAGTATATCTTCACCCAGAAGGAGTTGAATATGAGGCAAAGAAGGTGGATAGAGTTAATCAAGGATTATGACCTTGACATTCACTATCACTCTGGCAAAGCCAATGTGGTAGCGGATGCTCTTAGCAGATTGCCGTGTAGGCTTAACACCATGATCAGAGAGAAGCAACCAAGTTTGTATGAGGAGTTGGAGAAGTTCAGGACTGAGTTAGTTAGCAAAGGATTCCTAGCTAGCATTGAACTTCAACCCACTTTGATTAGCCAAATCAAGGAAGCCCAGAAGGGGAATGAAAGTATCGACGGAATCAAACATCGTATTGGTACAGGCAAAGTACCTGGATTCACCGAAGACGAAGAAGGTGTACTTTGGTACAAAGGACGTATCTGTGTGCCAGCAGATTCAGAGCTGAAGGAAATTATCATGAAGGAAGGTCATGATACTCTTTATTCTATCCACCCCGGAGGAACAAAGATGTATCAGGATTTGAAAGAGCAATTTTGGTGGCACAAGATGAAGAGAGAGATTGGAAGCTACATCGCCAAATGTGACATTTGTCAAAGAGTCAAAGCGGAGCATCAGAGACCTGCAGGATTGTTGCAACCATTGCAGATTCCGGAATGGAAATGGGATTCCGTCGGAATGGACTTTGTCACCGGTTTACCTACTTCTAGTAGGGGAAATGACTCAATCTGGGTCATAGTTGATAGACTATCTAAGGTAGCCCACTTCATACCAGTCAAGACAACCTACCAGAGTGCAAAACTAGCAGAGTTGTACATTGCTAGGATTGTTAGTCTGCATGGAACCCCCAAGACCATCGTATCAGATCGAGGAACCCAGTTTACTTCAAGATTTTGGCAGAAAATTCAGGAAGGTTTAGGAACCAAGTTAAACTTCAGTACCGCGTATCACCCGCAAACAGATGGACAGACTGAGAGAGTCAACCAGATCTTGGAGGATATGCTTAGAGCTTGTGTGTTGGAATACGGATCAAAATGGGAAGACTGCCTGCCCTTCGCAGAATTCTCATATAACAACAGTTATCAAGCTAGTTTGCAGATGGCGCCATTTGAATTCCTATACGGAAGAAAGTGTCGTACCCCTTTGAATTGGTCGCAAGTAGGAGAGAGTCAGATCTTTGGACCCGACATTCTCCGAGAAGCAGAAGAGAAAGTTCACCAAGTTCGTGAGCACCTCAAGACTGCCCAATCCAGACAGAAAAGCTATGCTGACAAGAGAAGGAGAGACCTGACTTTCAATATCGGAGATTTCATATATCTCAAGGTTTCACCATTGAAGGGAACCCAACGCTTTAGCCTGAAGGGAAAGTTAGCTCCCAGATATATCGGACCTTTCAAGATTCTGAACCGCTGAGGAGAAGTATCATATCAGCTGGAATTGCCGGAAGAGATGTCAGCCATCCACAATGTGTTCCATATCTCGTTACTTCGCAAATGCTTGGAAGTGCCTAAGAAGACTGAAGTTTTCAAGAATATCGATCATAGAGCAGTGGAAATCAACAATGACCTGACCTATCGGGAAGTGCCCATCCGTATCTTCGAGGAAGCCTACAGAACCACCAGGACCAGGAGTATCAAGTTTCTCAAGATTCAGTGGAGCAACCATACTGAGGAGGAAGCCACTTGGGAGCGCGAGGATTACATTAGGACAGAGTTCCCAGATCTCTTCAGCTCCTAGTTTTCTTGTAAATCTCGGGACGAGATTTTATTTAAGGGGGGAGGTTTGTAACATCCCAAAACTTCAATCCAAGGTTATCAAAGATCAAATCATCCAAATTTTGGATTTAACAAAAACTTTTCCATATTTAAAATGAAAGCATTCATATATGTGTGCATTTAAAATAGGAGTTGTTTTGAATTGCCATGATTGTGTGATCCTTTGCTTCTAAAATGTTTCTTAGGTGATTTAAACATCATCTACATCATTCCCAAACTTTTCCTAAAGAAATTCAAATCAAAAAGACTTAAAATGAAGGAATGGTCATTTGGACAAATTTAACTCTCATGCCTACTTTGGCTATTCCTAGTACTCATTTCTTAACAGAAACAATTATGGATCTTTACACCCCTTGCTAGTACACATAATGAGGTACCAAGGCCCACCTTTTGATCTACTAAAAACCTTCTGTTAACTATTTTAAATGACAGTTTAAAATTGAATCTAATGCATATGCATAGATCACCCCTATTTCAAAAACCATGTATTTGAGCTCCATTTTCAAAACCCTTGCAACCAGAGACTACCTATCACTAGTGGAGATCACCCAAAAAATTTGAACTCAAAATTCAAAACTTTTTCTCTTGCGGCCATTTCATCAAACACTTGGCAGGCAGAATCACACCTCTAATCCTAGCTCACTGTTTTGAACAAAGTTTTGCCCCCATTTGATCTCCATTTAATCTCTTTGTCCCCCTCTGATCAAACCATGCCATTTGCAACCCATCCCCTAAACCCTAGTAGCAATGCCATGCCATGCCGAGCACCACCCTGGCCGGCCAAACTTGCCCCACTGCAGCAGACCACCTCCTCGTTCCTCTCCATGTCTAGGAGGTAGCCAGCACCACACCGCCCCTCTCTGTCCCTTGCCCGAGCCAAGACCAGCCATGGACCACAGAGGAGAACCCGCGCCTAGTGCCACCGAACCATGCCGACGCCGCCCGCAGAGCACTCACTGTCCCCGCGTGCACAAGCCGCCGCTCGACACCAGCCCGCGCCCACCGCTCCGCCTCGACCTAGAAAACACCCCAGACACCTCCATTCGCCGCCCAAAGCCCCACAGCCACTGCTCGCTGTGGACACAGCCGCTTTGGCCGCGCAGAGGGCCACCTCACCCCGACCGCATGCCACCGCCCCTACGGCCGCATTGAAGCACTAGAGCACCGCCAGGGGACCGCCCATCAATCGCCATCCCCATCCATGCCGCTAGCTCGCCGTAGCCATGTCGCCACCGTCGACCGCCCATCCCGCTCGGTCTCAACGTCGAGCCTATAAAAGGAGCCCTCCCCAGCACAAAAGACTCACACCATTCCACTCTCCTCACCTCTCTGAACCTCAACCACCCCTCGCCGGAGCAAGTGGAGCAGCAGCTCGCCGAAATTGGAGCCGGAGCCGCCGCCTCTGGAGAAGAAGGGTGCCGTTGATTCCGGCCACCCCAAGCTTCGCCGCGACCACGCCTCGCCTCGCTGTCGTCTTCCACTTCGTTCGCCCGCATCGCCGACCCCGCTGGAGCCCTGGTACGCCCCCAGTAGACCCCCACCGAGCCGCTAGGGTTTGAGCTCGCCGGCGACCTGTCCGTCGTCGACGACGACCCTCAGCCGTAGATCTAGCCTCTAATCGCATGGCCCACAGCGCGCGTACCGTTTCGCGTTTTAAAGAGCCGCTGGCAAGTGGACCCCCCTGTCAGTTGAGCCCCGTGCCGCGTAGCGCCACTGGGCCGGCCCATTTCCTTTCCCGCGCAAGCCCGTAGATTCAAATCTAGGTTTTTCTTTTTAGTTAGAATATAGTTTCTGTCCAGTGTTTCAAAATTCAATTCTGTGAGTTTGACAAATCCAAATTACATGAAACTAATTTTGGATGAAAGGTATTGAAAAGCTCTATCCAAGCCCGTTGGATTTAATTTATTTAGAGTTATAGATTTCTCCTAATAAAAATAAGAAGACAGAAGCTTTTGCAACTTGAAACATTTTTATAAAATCAACCAAGTTAGCTTTTGAGTTGATTCCAACTCTCAAAAATCACATTTCATCATATCTATCCAAATATGTAATAATATTAAGGTTTATAGGCAGTGACTTTGGACTAGTACCAAAATAATGCTATATAGGCATTTCTAGTCACTTTAAATCATTAAATAATAAACTTAAACCAAAGTAATATTGATCCAACCTTTAAATCTCATTCCCACATGTTAGAATATGTGGTGAGGACATGTGTCCACATGATCCCATATTTTGGTGGTGAATATTAAATTGTAGTTAATTTTTCAATGAGTGGAAATTACTTTTCCAAAATAAAAAGGTTGAAACTATTGAATTAAAACTTATGATGTTGGGATGAAAATAGATCATCAATTGTGTGGTTTAGAATACTATTTAGCCTAAGTTAAGTATTGTTTGGTGATTGTGCACTCCCTATGTATTTATAGACGATAGTACCGACCAAGCCTTCGAGGAGGAGGAGTTCTACCAAGAAGAAGAAGAAGAAAACTTCAACCACTGCACCAACCAAGGCAAGCTATTAGTGGCAAGCTAACCCTTGCAAACAGGCTTTAGTAAGCTATGGTAGCAAGCTAGAATAAAACTAGATGGTTTAGTAAAGATGCCTTAAGCATACTTTGATCACACCCCCTTAGTCTACACAAAGTTCTTTAATTAATTTTGAAGGTAGCATAAAGAGTATAAAACTTGACCTACTCAGGAACCTTTAGATGTCATTCTATGGCATGAGATTGATCCCACCTTTCCACCTTAGTGAACACTCTTAACCTAGTGTTTTAGAATAGATCAAACTTGAGTCACTTTAGATGGGAACACTTGGTGAAAATGAGTTATGAAAACCTTGGAATGATGAGTCATTCTATTGAGATGTTTTGACATGTGTTGAGAAACACAATTGGTTTATGATGATGAAAATGATGAGGCATGAGCCTTAACCCTTTTATAAAACTGATGGTTGGATTCGGATGCGATACCATTCCAAATTTACCATACAACCACATTACCTGAATTGGGTAAGGCTTAGCTGGAAATTTATATGCATTAGTATTAGTTCCCTCATGGGAGAGGTTTGAGCTGAGGCTACCTCTCAATGATGTCCACCTATGCAGTGCCCAAGATGACTGATGGTCATGGTTGGGAGGCCATGCTCATAGGAGAGGTGCTTGTACTAGGGTGTGTAAAGGGAAGGTTATGTTTGATTATCTGGATACCAAGTATGATGATTCAGGGTTATCCTTGACAGATGTATCGAATCTTGTGGTGAAAGTGTACCACCTCTGCAGAGTGTCAAACTATTCGAATAGCCGCGTCCGCGGTTATGGACAGTTGGAATGGCCATACTCTTTCATTGTCAGATGTTTTCTAAATAACTTGAAAGGAATGATGAACTTTGACTTGACCACAACAGGGTTGTGTAGATGATAATAGCTTCCCAACTTAAGTGATTCTAGAACTTTAATTTATCTTTTCTTGCTTCAGAACTCAGCTTAGGTTTCAAACTTAACTTGATAGTTATTCTTTCAATTCAACACTTTAACTTAGAATCATAAACCTTGCTAGTAGTAGTTTGCGAGTACTTAAAGAGTACTCATGGCTTTTGTCCCTGGCTATTATCATGCCCAGACTATGAAGGAGATTATCAAGATGATGGTCAGCAGGACGGCTATGATAACTAGGACTATCTGCCTTCGTCAGCATTGCCTGTGCCCCTGGAGATGAACCCCACCGCTACGCTATCGTTTAATTCCGCTGCTTGTTGTATTAAAGACTGGATCATGAGATCCTTATTTGTGTAAAACCTTATGTATGGTTTGTAATGGATGATGTACTGTGATATCCAATCCGTTATGTCTCGCAAAAATGGTAATCCTGGGATTGCGAGGTATGTCATAACGGGCATCTGGGATTAAAATTCCGGGTGTTGACAATTGGGAGAGAAGGCCTTGCCCCTCTACCAGTTAATGAAAAAGGCAGACAAATTCACATGGACGCCACAGGCGGATATCGCCTTTCAAGAATTGAAAAATATGTTATCTACTGCACCAATCCTAGCAGCACCACTACCCAAGGAGCCAATGTTGCTCTACGTAGCCGTGAACAACCAAGTCGTAAGTGCAGTAATCGTAGTGGAGCACGAAGAAGAAGGAAAGTCGGTACAAAGACCGGTGTATTATCTGAGGGAGGTATTATCTACCTCCAAGCAGAATTACCCTCACTATCAAAAGATGGCGTATGGCGTGTATATGTCGGCCAAGAAACTCAAACATTATTTTGAGGAACATCCCATCAAAGTAATATGTGAGGCACCCATATCGGAGATTATGAGCAACAAGGATACGAGTGGCAGGATAGAAAAATGGGCAATCGAGTTAGCCCCATATGCACCACAGTTTGACAGAAGAGATGCAATAAAATCGCAAGCGGTGGCGGCTTTCTTTGTGGACTGGGCCGAGATGTAATACGAGCCACCTCTGCCAGACTCTAATTATTGGGGAATGCACTTCGATGGATCAAAACTGAAAGATGGGTTGGGCACTGGAATAGTGCTTACCTCGCCCAAGAAAGATCAACTGAAATATGTCCTTCAAATCCACTTTAGTGCTTGGAATAATGTTGCGGAATATGAAGCATTGGTACATGGTCTAAAGGTAGCGAAAGAAGTGGGGATACGTCGGATACAATGCTTTGGAGATTCGGATTTGGTGGTGCAACAAGTATCTGGAAACTGGGATGCTTTGGATGCTAACATGGCCCTATATAGATTCCATGTTCAGAAAATAAGTGGATTTTTCGAAGGGTGTGAATTCCATCACATACCTTGGATTCAAAACGAGGCGGCCGATACGCTATCCAAGTTAGGCTCATCCTGGCAGTCAATCCCGCCAAATGTTGCTTTGGAGCACTTGAGAAAACCATCCATCATGACATCGCCTGAATCAAACTCAATTTATATCCCGGCACTCTCCGGATCAGGAGCTGTACCTATCTAGATAGATTGGGGAGGCACCTCGGCGAACCCGGGGACTGCTTCGGCAAACCCGAGGACTGCCTCAGCAAAACCGGGGACTGATCAGCCAGATCCGGCAGGAGTTATGTCGGTGGATGCGATGGAAATTGACGAGGAACCATTTCCTGTCCGGGCTATACCAACTTGGGCAAGGCCAATATATGATTTCCTAAAAGAGGGAGTTTTGCCAGATGATGAGATATGCTCAAGGCAGATCCAAAGGAGAGCAAAGGCCTATACTATTATCAACGCCGAATTATATAAAAGGAGTATAACAACAGTACTGCAGCATGTGTTGACCCGGAGGAAGGACTTGACATACTCTGAGATATTCACTAAGGGGAATGTGGCCACCATGCCTCCTCAAGTGCATTAGTGGCGAAAGCTTTCCGGCATGGATTTTATTGGCCAAGTGCTTTGGAACAAGCAGAGGATTTGGTGAGAAAATGCAATGGCTGTCAGAGATACGCCACGAAAACTCATTTACCAATATCGGAACTCAAAACTATCCCCATTACCTGGCCATTTGTTGTATGGTGCCTAGACATGGTAGGGCCATTTAAGCCGGCTAAAGGAGGAATGACCCATATCCTGGTTATGGTCGACAAGTTCACCAAGTGGATTAAAGTGAAGCCAATTAAGAAATGTGATGGGGCAATAGCAGTAAGATTCCTCAAAGATATAATCCTGAGATATGGCTATCCCCATAGCATCATACCTAATAATGGCACAAATTTCTCTGAAGGAGCATTTGCGAGGTTCTTCCGAGAAAAGAAGATCGGGCTAGATGTTGCCTCAGTCGCTCACCCCGCATCGAACGGGCAAGTGGAGAGATCCAACGGACTAGTTTTGTCTGGGATAAAACCCCGGCTCATAAAGCCACTGCAAAGATCAGCAGGGTGCTAGATAGAAGAACAACCAGCGGTACTATGGAGTTTAAGAACGACTCCGAATCGATCAATAGGCTATACGCCGTTTTTTCTGGTATATGGGGCAGAAGCTGTATTACCAGCCGACATAGAGCATGATTCACCAAGGGTCAACCAATACACAGAAGCTGAAGTGCGTGAAGCCCGACAAAATGATGTTGATCTGCTGGGAGAAGCGAGAGAACTGGCCTTGTCCAGATCCGCCATATATCAGCAAAATCTCCGATGCTACCATAGCCGGAAAGTGAGCCCCTGAGTTCTAGGAAGGTGACTTGGTACTCCGTTTGATACAGTGCACTGCTGGCATGCATAAGCTATCCCCTCCATGGGAAGGACCTTTCATTGTAAGCAAATCCTTGCACAATGATTCCTGCTATCTTATTGATGCACAGCCATAGGAAAAGAACAAGGCGGACAAGTCCGGAGAGGAATATAAGCGACCGTGGAATGTAGCACTACTCCGTCCTTTTTACACCTGACAAAGAGGTGAATGTATCCGAGCTACTCATATGTCGGTATGTATGTCGACAATGAGCTTATTAATGAAACTTTGGCACCCCAAGCAGAGACTCGGGGACTACCGTAATAATTGTTTCTCTTTTTTCGTATTTTTTATGTCGGCTGGGTTAAGTTGCTTATATCTTAGTCGGATTAGTAATGTGTGAGCACCAAAAACCCAACTCTTCGACTTTGCTGTTGTCCAACAAGAATTGGCTTCATGGCAAGCAAGAGAACAAGTTTGGAATGGAAAAGCACATGAAAAACAACTAAGGAAACGAACTTAAGCGGGACGACATTTGTTATTTGGACTAACTCCTTGTCTACTGTATTTATCTAACGACGGATTATTTTGAGCTAATCTCAAAGTTTCAAGTATTGTTAAGTCAATTTTTCGAACCTCGAACTCGTAAGTCGAAAAACCGAATCAAGATAGATGCGAGCCGAGTCAAAAATTGGGGGAACAAGAAAAAAACTCGGGGACTTCGCCCAAGGTAATCCAGCATTAAGAACTTGGTTGAAAATAATAAGTTGTAGCACAACCAAACCAAAGTACTTAGATACATTTCCGCCCGGTATTCCGGGGATCTGACAAATACGATCAAGTGTTTTTAAGGAGCAGGGACAGCAGCCGAATCATCAGCCGAAGAAGGAGGTACTTCAGAATTTGGGGGAGGGCACTAGCCTCGGCCTTATCCTCAGGGTTGGCCTCGCCATCCTCCGGGTCTTCGGCCTCCTCGCCAAGCTCGGAGGCCTCACCCTCACTCCCTTTATCTTCTTCATCTTCAAAAGCTGCTTCATCATTGAAAACATCGAGGTAGCTCAGCCCATCATTCCAAGCATTGCAGAAGGAATACTGGATCAGTTTGTTAGCACTGGTTTTGCGGTGCGCAACCCACGCCGGATCTTTGTTCCACTTGGATCCAATGCGCATGCAGGTAAGAAGCTCCAGATCTATTCCTTCGTACCACGAGAGGACGAACTGTAAGGCAGTGTCAGCCCCGGCTCGCGCAGCCGACTCACGCCACAGATTCAGTTGATGCTCGCACTTCATCAGCTTGGCTATGAAAGCCGTATGTCTTTTGGGAATGGGCTCAGTGGGCCAGAGGGAGCTGAACATCCGCGTTGACACCGGTATAATGTCTGCACCGTAGTTCTTCACTAGCTCAAGGCGAGTGGAGAAGCTCGCCAGCAGATCCTCTGTATCATACGGGATTGTCTTGGCATCAGGACCAGTGGGGATACCACGCTATTCGCGAGACCGCGTTACGACAGCAGCAGCAAGTGTATCGCCTTCTGGAAATTTGCCTAAGAACAGAATAGAGGGAACAATGAACAAAAGCGCCAAACCCGGAGGAATGAAAGTTAAGTGGGGGCAAAGAAATCACGGGCAATCTGGAAGAGGAGTCGCTGAAGCTCAGAGTGGACATTGGTGCTGTGGGCCTGGAGTTTCTCGAATTCGGAGGTTACCGACGTAAGTTTTACGTCGGCTTCCTCCAATAGATCCTTATCCTTGGAAATTTGAGTCATCAAATGCTCTTTTTCTTCGGCAAACTCCTGGTTTGCCTTGTCTAGCTCGGTTTTGTGGAGGTCTTTGAGCCTCTGAATTTCGGCATTCAGTCGAGTAATCTCCGAGTCCTAGAGTCACAGCCGAGCTATCTCATCGTCCTTCTTCTTTAGTTCATCCTGATGCGTCCCTGTTTATTCGAGGAAATGGGTCATCATATTAGGCATGGGTACACTGTCTTCAAGAGCAACTGCATCAGTGGGTTAATTCGGCAGAGCCGGAGTATAAGTATACATCGGATGAAGAAAAGAATGCATAATAATGGGGTGAACAAGATAAGATACCTTTGATCTCAGCCATATTTTTGCACAAGATGATATTCTCAGCTTCAACCTCGGTTGCATGGTCTGGATAACAAATTAATACGTATCACAGATAACTCGAACGAACAAAAAGGGAAGAAGGAAAAGTCTAAGTAATAAACGTTACCCTTCTTCTGGTGCTCCTCCAGGAGTTTGCCATAACACGCACGAACGTCTTTATAGGAGTCCAGTAGGCGCTGGAACTTAGCAGATCGGCGGTTAGTGGTAATCCAAAATAAGCAAGGCAATGTCAAGTTCAAAGGGAAAGTAAAGAGTAATTCGAAGTCTACAAGATCTGGGCCAAGTGGAACTTAACCCGGCTCTAGGTGTGTGGATATTCGAAGTCTACAAGATCCGAGCCAAGAGGAACTGAACCTGGCTCTAGGTGTGGGTATATTTGAAGTCTACAAGATCCGGGCCAAGTGGAACTTAACCCGGCTCTAGGTGTGTGGATATTCGAAGTCTACAAGATCCGGGCCAAGTGGAACTTAACCCGGCTCTAGATGTGTGGATATTCTAAGTCTACAAGATCTAGGCCAAGTGGAACTTAACTTGGCTCTAGGTGTGTGGAAATCTGAAGTCTACAAGATCCGGGCCAAGTGGAACTTAACCCGGCTCTAGGTGTGTGGATATTCGAAGCCTACAAGATCCAGGCCAAGCGGAACTTAACCCGGATCTAACTTTCTAAACATTTGAAATTGAAAGACAAAAACGAAACTCTTTAGGAGCATCCAATCTAGTAAGAAGTTACTCCCTCGGAGGCTCGGAGACTAGGGGATATATCTACAAGTGCTCATGCATACAAAGTACCGTAGCGAAGGAAAAGACTTACCTCCATCATCTGGCCAGCCAAAGAGATGGCCTTGGTGGTGAAGTTCATATTTGCGCTGAACTCGGCTGGGCCGAACTTCTCCAGCATATCATCCTTGGGGTCGACGAACTCGGCCTTGTTCCAATTACGCACATACTACAAGAGCAGTGGACTATAACTTTCACCGCTGGGAGAGTAGTTAGCCACAAGGCCTTTGACGTGGGCCTCTCGCCTTGCAGATTGAGCTACAGCAGGGCTGGTATGCAGAACCAGATGCTTGCTACCCTCTGATCCGGCAGCGGGAGACCCAAAAGTGATGCCCTTAGCTGATCCAGCAGCTTTCTTGAGCTTGCCGGATGATGAAGGACGTGTCGGAAGATTCGAGGCCGCTGATCCGGATGGAGCTCGGGAAGCTGGCGGGAAAATATCCGCGATAGACGCTGTTGATCCTGAGGCGGCCGAAGGAGCTTTCCTTTTGGGGGCCTTGGCGGAGGTTGCTGCTGCTGATGTTGTTGGTGCTGCTATTGATGCTGGTGCTGGTGCTGGTGCTATTGCTGATGCTGGTGTTGCCGTTGGAACTGAAGAGAAACTTGATGGGGGCGGTGCCGATGAAACTAGTACCTCAACACTTGGCACTAGGGCCGAACAGAAACTGGGAAGATCCGGCATGGCCATATCCTGAGATGCCCCACTACCCCCGTGCCAACATTGCCCTCCTCATGACGAGGTGGGCTCTGGTTAGGCGCAGCCGCGGAACCCTCTTGGATAGGGCTGAGCGGGCAAGTATTGTCATCGCGGGGGGGAGAAGGGCTGCTCCAGATGGGAGAGGCAATGCTAGAGCCGCTCTGGGGATGACCCTAGGAGCTCTGGAAAGTAAAAAGCAACAAGTCAAGAAGAGAAAGATAAGACAGGTAAGAAGCAAAGGTAAAAACAAAAAGGAAAAAACCCCAAGTACAAATGCGAAGAGACTTACTCATCCGAGGTTGGGGGTGCCCGAGGTTTGGGCACCCTCCGGACCATGCTCTTGGCGGCCGGCTTAGTCGAGGCTTTCACCCCAGACTTCTTCTGCCTCTTCTTGGGCGGCGACGCCTCCGAAGCTGCGGCCGAGGTAGCCGCGCGCTTCTAGGAGGGAGCAGAGACTAGACCACCCATGGTGAGAGGGGGAACATCGTGGACCTGACCGCACTACTAGGAAAACGCACGTCTGTGGCGCACCTACTTTCCCCTTCCGTGGCACACTAGGGGTGCGCCACGACTTCTGCGCTACGGCTAAAAAGTGCCCGTAGCGCACTGCCAGGTGCGCTACAGGTATCTCGAGTTAGTGGTAGCGCACTGTGTTGTGCGCCACTACTGTTTTTCCTGTGGCGCATGACCTAGTGTGTTACTAGTATCTAGTTAGTAGTAGCGCACTGGCTGGTGCGCCACTACTGTTGTTCCTGTGGCGCATGACGTAGTGTGCTACTAGTATTTGACCAGGTGCGCTCCTCAGTAGTATTAACAGGATTTGGCTGCTTCGGGTATTAACATGGTTGTGAAATACCGGTCTTCTCTTTCGACGCTCTTGGCCCATCTGACACGGAACATCGGCACCTTTTCTCCACAGTAGTCGAGCTCCTAGATCTCCTTGAACCTTCCATAAAATCTTTCCTTCATGTTGTCATCGGTGTAGAATTCCGATGTTACGCCTGAGTTCTGATAGTCACACTTGTTGTCCTTTTCCTCTGTGTAGAATGTGTAGCCGTTGATATCATACACCTGATAGGTCACCAGGTTGTGCATGGGTCCCTGCGACAAGGTGAATATGATGTTTTCCTCCGCAGAATGCGATTGCGGGGGATTATCTAGGAGCGTCTGCCTAAACCAATGCGTGAAATCTGAGTTGTGCTCTTTGATTATTTCTCCCTGCGTCCTCTGTATGCCCCGGTCACTATACTTCTTCTTGATTGACCTTTTGTGCTTTTGTACCCAAGGATCGACTAGTTCTAAATGTTGTAGCGCGACTAGGTTTGCTCTATCAAAGTCTGCGCATCGACAATC
This sequence comes from Avena sativa, assembly GCA_916181665.1. Taxonomy (NCBI): domain Eukaryota; kingdom Viridiplantae; phylum Streptophyta; class Magnoliopsida; order Poales; family Poaceae; genus Avena; species Avena sativa. The sequence goes on along the minus strand of OV702286.1, from coordinate 431,188,096 downwards.
GTAGTCTGCATGCAGTACGCGACGACCCTCTCGGTGACCCGATCCATCGAGCTTGCCAAGGTGCCTATTGACGGGAAGACCGACAGGGTTCTCGATGCCTAGATAATTCATGCAGAAAGAGATGCACTCTTCAGCCAGAAAGCCCTTGGCTATGCTTCCATTTGGACAGGACCTATTGCAAACATATCCTTTGATGTGTCCGTTCATCCTTTCGAACGGCATCATGCTACGGAGGAACATCGGCCTGAGTTGGATGATATCCTCCACGATATGGACCAGCAGATGCACCATAATGTCGAAGAATGCGTGCGGGAAGTAGATCTCGAGCTCGCATAATATCACCACGATCTCCTCTTGTAGCCTCCCGAGTTGTTTCACGCCAATTGACTTTCGAGAGACGATGTCGAAAAACTTGCAGAGCCCAAACAATGTTTCTCGGACATGCTCGTCCATTATACCTCGTAGTGCAACCGGAAGTATCTGCGTCATTAGCACGGCACAGTCGTGAGACTTCATCCCACTAAACCTCTGCTTAGCCTCATCTAGGTACCTGCTTATCTTGCCCGCGTAGCCGTAAGGAAATTTGACTCCTAGAAGGCACTTGAAAAACTGTTTGATCTCATCTTGGCTTAGTGTGAAGCACGAAGGGGGCAGTAATATTCGTTCTTCTTGTCCTTTTTACCCTTTTGATGACCTTGTGTTGCCTCTGACTGATGATCATCGTCATCCTCCTGATCATCAGGAGTAGGGCATCCTCTGTGAAGATCCTTCTAGATGCCCATGAATATCAAGTCGTTCCTTGCTTTAGGACCATCTTTTGTCCTATCTGGCATGTTGATTAGGGTGGCGACTAGACTCTCGCACACGTTCTTCGTGATATGCATGATGTCAAGGCTATGAGGCGTGCGGAGAAACTTCCAGTATGGCAACTCTCAGAAAACAGACCTTGTTTTCCATACCTTCGTCAACGGCTTGTCTTGCTGCCTCTTTCACTTCTTTCCTGGTTTAGGACACTCTTTCCAGTTTTTCAGCAATTCATCCACTTCTTCACTGCTCCTCTGCTCTGGGATTCCTCGGGTCTCGCATTTTCCATTAAACAGATCTCCACGTTTTCTCCATGCATCATTCTTTCCAAGCCACCTTCGGTGCCCCATGAACACGGTTTTCGAAGACCTTGGATCTTTCTCTAGTTGGAGATAGATCGTGTTATCCATGCACCTAACGCATGCGTAGAATCCTTGGATAACCTGCCCCGAGAAATATCCGCAACCTGGATAGTCTTGCACCGTAGTGACCAACGCGGCTCTCATAGTGAAATAATCTTGTGCGACAGCGTCATACGTATTGGCTCCGGATTCCCATAACATGGCTAGCTCCTCTTTCAATAGCCCGAGATATAGATTAATGTCGGTACCAGGTTGTTTTGGCCCTTGAATTAGCATACTCATTTGTATGTACTTCTTTTTCATGCACAACCAGGGAGGGAGGTTGTACATCCATACAAACACGGGCCAAGTGCTGTGCGTGCTGCTTTGGCTACCGAACGGATTGATTCCATCGGTGCATGCACCTAGCCTGATGTTTCTCGAATCTCCACCGAATTCTGGGAATTCGAGGTCTAATGCTTTCCACTAGCTACCATCTGAAGGGTGCGTCAGCAGCTCGTCCTTTTCAGGGTCATCGTCATCTGTTGGCTTCTTTCTTTCCGCATGCCACCGCATGAGATTTGCTTCCTTAGGGTCTGCGAAATAGTGCTGCAGACGAGGAGTGATAGGAAAGTACCATACCACTTTTCGAGGAGCTTTCTTCCCTTTCTTGTATCGACTAACACCGCACACCGGGCATGTGGTTTTATCCGTGTCCTCGCCCCAATAAATGATGCAATCGTTGATGCAGACGTGGTATCTAATGTGCGGTAGATCAAGAGGACACACGATTTTCTTGGCGTCCTCGATACTAGTTGGACATGTGTTCCCCTCCGGGAGACGATCGTGCTAGAATGCCATCATATCGTCGAAGGTTGTGTCGGTCCATTTGTGTTTTCCTTCATCTCCATAGCCTTGAGCGTTACACTCAACTGGGTATCATCGGGCTTGCATCCTTCATACAATGGAGTAACCGCGTCTTTCTGAAGTTGTGCAAGCTTGGCTTTCTCTCTAGCGGCAGCCCTGGCGTTACTCGTCTGCGTGAGAAGTAGTTCTTGAACATAAGGGTCCCACACCTAGCCTGACGTTGTTCCATTGTCTGCTCCGGCATCTAGATCATCATCATCCTGGTCTGCTTCCGCACCTTCACCAGCTCCAGGAGACTCTTCTTCATCTCGCCCGTCCTTGTCGTGATCATGATCATGTTGCCCGCCTTCCTCATTTTCCGCCACCCCATTTACGGCCTCATCGTCTTTGTGATCACTTATCCACCGAGTGTAGCCATCCATGAAACCATGGCAGAGCAGGTGCGCCTGCAGATTTCCGGAATCTGGGTCGATCAACCAATTGAGTTTGCATCTTCTGCACGGACATCTTATCTCCGTCATGTTATTTCGTATCATGTCGGCCGTCGCGCATTTCAAAAATCTAGACACAATGCCTTCGCTCATTATGCGGACCATGGTTGCCTGCACGGTGTACAAGGTAGAATTATAAGTTTATTACAACCACAAAACTAATGCATGCATGCAATGGGCGATGGAAAATTTCGGCATGACCTATCCTAAAATTAGGACCTTTGCGAAATGCCAAAGTCTTGCCAAAATGGAAATGAATCAACATTTTGGCAAAACAATGCCAATATATGAGAGAGCATACAATGCATGCTCTGCAAACACATGGGAGCATCGATCCTCTCCATAGATATGTGACCATATCATCCATACACATAAACACATCCTCTTACATAGACAACTTACCGAGATGAGAGACCGAGAAGATCTCAAAGGAGAGATAAGAGACCGAGAGGATGGTGGCCGGAAGGAGAGCTTTCCTCTATTATGTATGTAGCATCCAAGGTAAGTTTTACATGCTACAAATGGTGAAAGAGTGGAGAAATTGAGGTGTAAGGAGGAGGGGGCGAGATCCAAGGAGGAAGTAGGAGGGGAAAGTGAAGTGGGAGATGGTGAGATCTAGTCAAATGTGCAAAGGTATCTGCCAAAAAGTAGTAGCAGAATGCACATCCGTGGCGCACATGGAGGGGTGCACCACAGGAGTAAAGAACTTCCGTGGCGCACATACCAGTAGTGCGCCACAGACGTGTTTTCCCAACTACACAGTAGGGTGGCCCGATCTTGCCTGTAGAGCATGGTGGCCATGTGCGCCACGACTACCGGCCACACCTATAGCGCACTTCACACGGGTGCGCTACGGCTATGTGGTCTACGGCCAATAGTGCCCTGGCCCACACACGACCGTGGCGTACCATCCGCATGTGCGTCACTATTACGGTAGATAGCCGTAGGGCACCTGTGGCCAGTGCGCGACGCCTATTTTAGCCGTGGGGCACCACTAGCACGTGCACCACGAATGTGCGGATTACCTATAGCCATTTTCCTGGTAGTTCTGGCCAGGTTAGCTGAAGATTCAAACATAACCATATATGCGTAAGAGATAAGAACCGGGTCAAGTACCTCCATGACCTCAATGTCCGAGTCATCATCATCCGGCCAATCCCTTAAAGAAGAGGCCTTACCAGAGCTGCATTTGACGACATCCGGAGTGGGCAGGAAGATCTCCGGATCAGGCTCCACCTCGTCTTCCTTGGCACAGTCCGTTACCCACTTACTCGCCAGCACCTCGCTATCTTCCAGTGGCTGCTGGAGGAATCGCTGAGAACAAGACAACAATTGCTAAGTTATGAAAGTAATCCGACATACAGAGAAGATCCGGAAAATAATAAGAAGTAAGTTTACCTTTGGGGGAGGGTTGTCCCGGGTGAAGGGCTCAAGCCCCCATTCCCAATCTTCGGAGAATTCCTTCTCCACATTGAAAATGGCCTTAACCCGGTGGTAAACCGCCGAGTTATCGAGCTAAAAAGATGAAGTCCGGTGGGGATCAAGCGGGCCGCTCAAGTAGCAAATCTTGTGGGAGCGCTTCTGAAGGGGAGAGACCCGACTGCTGACAAAAGTGATCATGATGTCCTCCCCCTGAAGCTTCTCCTTGAGCAGCTCCTAGATCCAGCGCTCCACCTGATTCACCAGGGTTGTGGGTCGCTTGGGGATGCTCTCCTAAAGAGAGGTATCTAGAGGGACGAATTTGAAGGGGAGGAGCCGGATCAGATCTTCCTCGGTGGTGTTCCAGACATAGAAGAAAGTCCGGGCACAGCCATTGCAGGACTCGAGCCCGGTGACCGGGGGAAATTCGGAGCCCATGCGAGGAGATATGGAGGCAGCGCCACACTGAGTCAAGTGCTTATCCTCCAGAGTAAGCTCCTTAGCTAGAACAACGTTCGTCCGGAGACAGAAGAACTTGATCCATAGCTCCTTAGGTGGCCAGAGGCCAAGATATCCCTCAATGCCAAAGGCGAAAGAGGATAAAGAAGTGATGGCATTGGCAGGGAGATGATGCGGTTTCAATTAATACATAGAGATGAAATCAAAAAAGAAATGTGAGGTAGGAAGGCCGAAGCCGCGCTGGAAATGAGATAGAAAAACAACGTATTCCCCTGGATTGGGAGAGGGGGAAATCTCGGCAGTGGCGAGGCGACAGGCGACACCGGTGAGGATGTGGCGCGTGGCACGGAGCCAGTCCAGATCATCCTCGCAGACAAACGCGTCGTACTAGATGCCGCTCTTGCGGCCTTCTCCTTCCTCCTCCTGCTGCGCCACCACGGCTGCCTCCTCCTCAGTCATGGCAAACTCAAGGTCTTCGAGAAGGAAATCAGAATAGAAATAACCGCTAGAGGGGAACCGAGAAGCACAAGGCCCCGTGGCGAAGCTCTTGAGCGGGAACGGTGGCACAGACACGAGGTGCTGCCTGAGCACGGTCGCGACGGCGTAGTTGCGACGAAGAAGTAGCAGCGGCGGTGAAATTGTAGTGAGAGAGAAAGGAGGCTGGGAAGCGCGAAGGAAATGGGGAACTTCCCCAAAGATTTCCCCAGGCCCCCTACTTAACCGCGCAAGAGGTCGTGTAGTGGGATCCTTTGCGGTTGCCATGCCACACGCAATGGGCGTGTACGCAGCCGAGTTAGCCAATCAGAGCATGGCCACATCAAGGGCAACATGGAGCATAAGATCCCATGACATGACATGGTGTTACAGTTAACGAGGCGTGGCAGTGAAGGGACGCGCGCAGCAGTTGTTCCTGACATGGCAACAGTAACTGGTGCACTAAATGCGCGTGGCCCTTAAAATGAGGCAAAATGATGATTACCCTCCACGTAGGACGTGGGGAAGCGTACAAGAGAAGTAAAGGTAACCCGGATTAGCAAGCAAAAGACCCGGCCAGTGAGGAATAACTCGGAATGAGCCAAGGGATCGCCAGAGGAAAAGCCCCGGGTTATGGGATAACTAGGCCAAAGAGGCAGAGATCTGGACATGGGAACCTATTGTGGCCTTAACAAATAAAAGTTGCTAAGACCGCCCCAGCTTCGAGGACTAATGTTGGGAGGATACCCCTGGGTAGGGTAACGCTGGGGTATAAAGGCCGAGTTACCCGAGGTACGGCATGGTCAAAGCAAGTGCTGGCCGGGTCACCTCAAGGCAGGCCGAACCACAGAGTAACCCGGCTCGTGGAGCATCTCCTTAGCCATAGCCCGGCCGAAATAAAACGTATGCCGGCCATGTTTATCTGTCTATCATGCAGGTACCCTCGTAGCCGGGTTAGCCACGTGCTAGCCGGACTATCTTATGGCTTCCAAGAGAAGGAAGGAATCCCCCGCTGGTCAAAAGGTGGCTTTATTAGCTGTAGCATGAGCGAAGCAAAGCAGAGAGGAGGACCAGCGGGTCAGGGGCGACCAATATGACGCGGGCAATGTCGTCTGACGTAGCCCATGTCTGGTGACGCTTAAAGACAAGGATTAGGTTGCGGGTTATGTCGAAAGCCCGGACGAGCCGTTAAAGAGAATAAAGAAGCATCTAACTTTAGTCGAGGGGCATATTTGAAGAATATTCCGCCACGTGTGCCCTAACTTTGTAACCCGGGCTCCCCTATATAAGGAGCACCAGGACCTCCATAGAGAGAGGCCGATCAATCATTTTCTCTGTCTAAGGTAGAGCTCTAGGGCTAGCTTGTGGGGAGTAAGAGACATCATCTCCTTCTCACCAATAGCTTGAAGAGCACTTGTAAATGCCATTGATAGAGAGAATACAAGAATATCTGTGCATGGAATCACCACGTTCTCCCTCCCTGGATTCCCCTAGCACACATTGGCCCTATCTCTAGCCTATCCATGGCATCTACCGTGCCACCACCATGACACAATGACACTAGGTGTGGTTAATGAAAAGAACAGACATGCAATGACATTGTTGGATCCATGTGTGGTTTGTGAGAATAACACACATGCAATGACACTGGGTGTGGTTCATGAAAATATCACACATCCAGTGACACTGGTGGATCCATATGTGGTTTGTGAGAAGAACAGACATGCAATGACTCTGGGTGTGGTTCATGAAAAGAACAGACATGCAATGACACTAGGTGTGGTTCATGAAAAGAACACACATCTAATGACACTAGTGGATCCTTATGTGGTTTGTGAAAAAGAAAACACATGGAAACTCTAGCTGTGGTTCATGAAAAGAACACACATGCAATGACACTGGTGGATCCATGTGTGGTGTGTGAGAAGAACAGACATGCAAATGACTCTAGCCGTGGTTCATGAAAAGAACACACATGCAATCACACTGGTGGATCCATGTGTGTTTTCTGAGATGAACACACATGCAATGACCCTGGGTGTGGTTCATCAAAAGAACAGACATGCAATAACACTGGTGGATCCATGTGTGGTTTAACGAAAAGAACACACATGCAATGACACTGGGTGTGGTTCATGAAAAGAACACACATCCAATGACACTGGGTATCCTTATGTGGTTTGTGAAAAGAACACGCATGCAATGACTCTAGTTGTGGTTCATGAAAATAACAGGCATGCAATGACACCGGTGGATCCTTGCGTGGTTTGTGAGAAGAAAAGACATGCAATGACTCTGGGTGTGGTTCATGAAAAGAGCACACATCCAATGACACTGGTGGATCCATATGTGGTTTGTGGAAAGAACAGACATGCAATGACACTGGGTGTGGTTCATGAAATGAACACACATCCAATGACACTGGTGGATCCTTATGTGGTTTGAGGAAAGAACAGGCATGCAATGACTCTAGCTGTGGTTAATGAAAAGAACAGACATACAATGACACTGGTGGATCCGTGTGTGGTTTGTGAAAAGAGCACACATGCAATGACACTAGGTTTGGTTCATGAAAAGAACACACATCCAATGACACTCGTGGATCATTATATGGTTTGTGAGAAGAACAGACATGCAATGACTCTAGCTGTGGTTCATGAAAAGAACATACGTGCAATGACACTTGTGGATCCATGTGTAGTTTGTGAGAAGAACACACATGCAATGACTCTAGCTATGGTTCATGAAAAGAATAGACATGCAATGACTCTGCCTGTGGTTTGTGAAAAGAACACACATCAAGTGCCACTGGTGGTCCATATGTGGTTTGTGGAAAGAATAGACATGTAATGACTCTAATTGTGGTTTGTGAAAAGAATAGAGATGCAATGACTCTAGCTGTGGTTCATGAAAAGAACAGACATGCAATGACACTGGTGGATGCTTGCATGGTTTTTGAGAAGAACAAACATACAATGACTCTAGGTGTGGTTCATGAAAAGAACACACATCCAATGACACTAGTGGATCCATGTATGGTTTGTGGAAATAACAGACATGCAATGACACTGGTGTGGTTCATGAAAAGAACACACATCCAATGACACCGGTGGATCCATATGTGGTTTGTGGAAAGAGCAGACATGCAATGACACTGGGTGTGGTTAATGAAAAGAACAGACATGCAATGACACAGGTGGATCCATGTGTGGTTTGCGAGAAGAACACACATGCAATGACACTGGGTGGGGTTCATGAAAAGAACACACATCCAATGACAGTATGTGTAGTTAATGAAAATAACATACATGCAATGACACTGGTGGATCCATGTGTGGTTTGTGAGAAGAACACACATGCAATGACACTGGGTGTGTTTCATGAAAAGAACACACATCTAGTGACACTGGTGGATCCATATGTGGTTTGTGAGAAGAACAGACATGCAATGACTGTGGGTGTGGTTCATCAAAAGAACATACATCCAATGACACTGGTGGATCCATGTGTGGTTTGTGGAAATAACAGACATGCAATGACACTGGTGTGGTTCATGAAAACAACACACATCTAATGACACTGGTGGATCCATATGTGGTTTGTGGAAAGAACAGACAGGCAATGACACTGGGTGTGGTTCATGGAAAGAACACATATCCAATGACACAGGTGGGTCCTTATGTGGTTTGTGGAAAGAACAGACATGTAATGTCTCTAGCTGTAGTTAATGAAAACAACAGACATGCAATGACACTGGTGGATCCATGTGTGGTTTCTAAGAAGAACACGCATGCAATGACACTGGGTGTGGTTCATGAAAAGAACACACATCCAATGACACTGGTGGATCCTGATGTGGTTTGTGAAAAGAACACACATGCAATGACTCTAGCTGTGGTTCATGAAAAGAACACACATCCAATGACACTGGTGGATCCATATGTGGTTTGTGTAAAGAATAGACATGCAATGACTCTAGCTGTGATTTGTGAAAAGAATAGACATGCAATGACGCAAATTGTGGTTTGTGAAAAGAACACACATCAAGTGACCCTAGTGGATCCATATATGGTTTGTGAAAAGAACAGACATGCAATGACTCTAGCTGTGGTTTGTGAAAAGGACAGACATGAAGTGACTCTAGCTGTGGTTCATGAAAAGAACATACATGCAATGACACTGGTGGATCCTTGCGTGGTTTGTGACAAGAACAGACATGCAATGACTCTGGGTGTGGTTCATGAAAAGAACACATATCCAATGACACTGATGGATCCATGTGTGGTTTGTGGAAATAACAGACACGCAATGACACTAGTGTGGTTCATGAAAAGAACACACACCCAATGACACTGGTGGATCCATATGTGGTTTGTGGAAACAATAGACATGCAATGACACTGGGTGTGGTTCATGAAAATAACACACATCCAATGACACTGGTGGATCCTTATGTGGTGTGTAGACAGAACAGACATGCAATGACACTATGTGTGGTTAATGAAAAGAACAGACATGCAATGACACTGGTGGATCCATGTGTGGTTTGGGAGAAGAACACAGATGCAATGACACTAGGTGTGGTTCATAAAAAGAACGTACATCCAGTGACACTGGTGGATCGATATGTGGTTTGTGAGAACAACAGACATACAATGACTCTAGCTGTGGTTCGTGAAATGAACAGACATGCAATGACAGTTGTGGATCCATGTAGGGTTTGTGAGAAGAATACACATGCAATGACTCGAGATGTCGTTCATGAAAAGAAAACACATCCAATGGCAATGGTGTATCCTTATGTGATTTGTGGAAAGAACAGACATGCAATGACTTTAGCTGTGATTCATGAAAAGAACACACATGTAATCACACCGGTGGATCCGTGTGTGGTTTGTGGAAAGAACAGACATGCAATGACACTGGGGTGGTTCATGAAAAGAGCAGACATGCAATGCCACTGGTGGGTCCATGTGTGTTTTGTGAGAAGAACACACATGCAATGACACTGGGCGTGGTTCTTGAAAAGAACACACATCCAATGACACTGGTTGATCTTTATGTGGTTTGTGAAAAGAACACACATGCAATGACCCTAGTTGTGGTTCATGAAAAGAACACACATCCAATGACACTGGTGGATCCATATGTGGTTTGCGTAAAGAACACACATGCAATGACTCTAGCTGTGGTTTATGAAAAGAATAGACATGCAATGACTCTAGCTATGGTTTGTGAAAACAACACACATCAAGTGACACTGGTGGATCCATATGTGGTTTGTGGAAAGAACAGACATGCAATGAGTCTAACTGTGGTTTGTGAAAAGAACAGACATGCAGTGACTCTAGTTGTGGTTCATGAAAAGAGCAGACATGCAATGACACTGGTGGGTCCATGTGTGGTTTGTGAGAAGAACACACATGCAATGACACTGGGGTGGTTCATGAAAAGAGCAGACATGCAATGACACTGGTGGGTCCATTTGTGGTTTGTGAGAAGAACACACATGCAATGACACTGGGTATGGTTCATGAAAAGAACACACATCCAATGACACTGGTGGATCCTCATGTGGTTTGTGAGAAGAACACACATGCAATGAATGTAGATGTGGTTCATGAAAAGAATACACATCCAATGACACTGGTGGATCCATATGTCGTTTGTGTAAAGAACAGACATGCAATGACTCTAGTTGTGGTTTGTGAAAAGAATAGACATGCAATGACTCTAGCTAAGGTTTGTGAAAAGAACACACATCAAGTGCCACTGGTGGATCCATATGTGGTTTTTGGAAAGAACAGATATGCAATGGCTCTAGCTGTGGTTTTTGAAAAGAATAGACATGCAATGACTCTAGCTATGGTTCATGAAAAGAACAGACATGCAATGCCACTAGTGGATCCTTGCGTGGTTTGTGAGAAGAACAGACATGCAATGACTCTGGGTATGGTTCATGAAAAGAACACACATCCAATGACACTATTGCATCCATGTATGGTTTGTGGAAATAACAGACATGCAATGACACTGGTGTGGTTCACGAAAAGAACACACATCCAATGCCACTGGTCGATCCATATGTGGTTTGTGGAAATAAGAGACATGCAATGACACTGGGTGTGGTTAATGAAAAGAACAGACATGCAATGACACTAGTGGATCCATGTGTGGTTTGTGAGAACAACACACACACACAATGACACTGGGTGTGGTTCATGAAAAGAACACACATCCAATGACACTAGGTGTGGTTAATGAAAAGAACAGACATGCAATGACACTGGTGGATCCAAGTGTGGTTTGTGAGAAGAACACACATGCAATGACACTGGGTGTGGTTCATGAAAAGAAAACACTTCTACTGACACTAGTGGATCCATATGTGGTTTGTGAGAAGAACGGACATGCAATGACTCTAGCTGTGGTTCATGAAAAGAACAGATATGCAATGACACTGGTGGATCCATGTGTGGTTTGTGTGAAGAACAGACATGCAATCACTCTGGCTGTGATTCATCAAAAGAAAACATATGCAATGACACTGGGTGTGGTTCATGAAAAGAACACACATCCAATGACACTAGTGGATCCTTATGTGGTTTGTGAAAAAGAACACACATGCAATGACTCTAGCTGTGGTTCATGAAAAAGAACACACATGCAATGACTCTAGCTGTGGTTCATGAAAAAGAACACACATCCAATGCCACTAGATATCCTTATGTGGTTTGTGAAAAGAACACACATGCACTGACTCTAGCTGTGGTTCATAAAAAGAACAGACATGCAATGACACTGGTGGATCCTTGCGTGGTTTGTGAGAAGAACATACATGCAATGACTCTGGGTGTGGTTCATCAAAATAACACACATCGAATGGCAATGGTGTATCCTTATGTTATTTGTGGAAAGACATACATGCAATGACTCTAGCTGTGATTCATGAAAAGAACACACATGTAATCACATCAGTGGATCCATGTGTGGTTTGTGGAAAGAACAGACATGCAATGACACTGGGGTGGTTCATGAAAAGAGAAGACATGCAATGCCACTGGTGGGTCCATGTGTGGTTTGTGAGAAGAACACACATGCAATGACACTAGGCCTGGTTCATGAAAATAACACACATCCAATGACACTGGTGGATCCTTATGTGGTTTGTCAAAAGAACACACATGCAATGACTCTAGTTGTGGTTAATGAAAAGAACACACATCCAATGACACTGGTGGATCCATATGTGGTTTGTGTAAAGAACACAGATGCAATGACTCTAGCTGTGATTTATGAAAAGAATAGACATGCAATAACTCTAGCTGTGGTTTGTGAAAAGAACACACATCAAGTGACACTGGTGGATCCATATGTGGTTTGTGGAAAGAACACACATGCAATGACTCTAGATGTGGTTTGTGAATAGAACAAACATGCAATGACTCTAGTTGTGGTTCATTAAAAGAGCAGACATGCAATGACACTGGTGGGTCCATGTGTGGTTTGTGAGAAGAACACACATGCAATGACACTGGGGTGGTTCATGAAAAGAGCAGACATGCAATGACACTGGTGGGTCCATGTGTGGTTTGTGAGAAGAACACACATGCAATGACACTGGGTGTGGTTCATGAAAAGAACACACATCTAATGACACTGGTGGATCGTCATGTGGCTTGTGAAAAGAACACACATGCAATGACTCTAGCTCTGGTTCATGAAAAGAACACACATCCAATGACACTGGTGGATCCATATGTGGTTTATGTAAAGAACAGACATGAAATGACTCTAGTTGTGGTTTGTGAAAAGAATAGACATGCAATGACTCTAGCTGTGGTTTGTGAAAAGAACACACATCAAGTGCCACTGGTGGATCCATATGTGGTTTGTGGAAAGAATAGACATGCAATGACTCTAGCTGTTGTTTGTAAAAAGAATAGACATGCAATGACTCTAGCTGTAGTTCATGAAAAGAACAGACATGCAATGCCACCGGTGGATCCTTGCGTGGTTTGTGAGAAGAACAGACATGCAATGACTCTAGGTGTGGTTCATGAAAAGAACACACATCCAATGACACTAGTGGATCCATGTATGGTTTGTGGAAATAACAGACATGCAATGACAATGGTGTGGTTCATGAAAAGAACACACATCCAATGACACTGGTGGATCCATATGTGGTTTGTGGAAAGAGCAGACATGCAATGACACTGGGTGTGGTTAATGAAAAGAACAGACATGCAATGACACTAGTGGATCCATGTGTGGTTTGTGAGAAGAACACACACGCAATGACACTAGTTGTGGTTCATGAAAAGAACACACATCCAATGACACTAGGTGTGGTTAATGAAAAGAACAGACATGCAATGACACTGGTGGATCCATGTGTGGTTTGTGAGAAGAACACACATGCAATCACACTGGGTGTGGTTCATGAAAAGAACACACATCTAGTGACACTGCTGGATCCATATGTGGTTTGTGAGAGGAGAAGACATGCAATGACTTTAGCTGTGGTTCATGAAAAGAAAAGATATGCAATGACACTAGTGGATCCATGTGTGGTTTGTGTGAAGAACAAACATGCAATGACTCTGGCTGTGATTCATCAAAAGAAAACGCATGCAATGTCACTGGGTGTGGTTCATGAAAAGAACACACATCCAATGACACTAGTGGATCCTTATGTGGTTTGTGAAAAAGAACACACATGCAATGACTCTAGCTGTGGTTCATGAAAAGAACACACATCCAATGACACTGGATATCCTTATGTGGTTCGTGAAAAGAACACACATGCACTGACTCTAGCTGTGGTTCATAAAAAGAACAGACATGCAACGAAACTGGTGGATCCTTGCGTGGTTTGTGAGAAGAACATACATGCAATGACTCTGGGTGTGGTTCATCAAAAGAACACGCATCGAATGACACTGGTGGATCCATGTGTGGTTTGTGGAAATAACAGACATGCAATGACACTCGTGTGGTTCATGAAAATAACACACATCCAATGACACTGGTGGATCCATATGTGGTTTGTGTAAAGAACAGACATGCAATGACACTGGCTGTCGTTGATGGAAAGATCACACATCTAATGACACTAGTGGATCCTTATGTGGTCTGTGGAAAGAACAGACATGGAATGACTCTAGCTGTGGTTAAAGAAAAGAAAAGACATGCAATGACACTGGTGGATCCATATGTGGTTTGTGAGAAGAACACACATGCAATGACACTGGGTGTGGTTCATGAAAAGAACACACATCCAATGACACTGGTGGATCCTTATGTGGTTTGTGAAAAGAACACACATGCAATGACTAGTTATGGTTCATGAAAAGAACACACATCCAATGACACTGGTGGATCCATATGTGGTTTGTGTAAAGAACAGACATGCAATGACGCTAGCTATGGTTTGTGAAAAGAATAGACATGCAATGACTCTAGTTGTGGTTTGTGAAAAGAACACACATCAAGTGACACTGGTGGATCCATATGTGGATTATGGAAAGAACAGACGTGCAATGACTCTAGCTGTGGTTTGTGAAAAGAACAGAGATGCAATGACTCTAGCTGTGGTTCCTAAAAAGAACATACATGCAATGACACTGGTGGAACCTTGCGTGGTTTGTGATAAGAACATACATGCAATGACTCTGGGTGTGGTTCATTAAAAGAACACACATCCAATGACACTGGTGGATCCATGTCTGGTTTGTGGAAATAATATACATGCAATGACACTGGTATGGTTCATCAAAATAACACACTCCCAAAGACACTAGTGGATCCATTTGTGGTTTGTGGAAAGGACAGACATGCAATGACACTGGGTGTGTTTCATGAAAAGAACACACATCCAATGACACCGGTGGATCCTTATGTGGTTTGTAGAAAGAACAGACATGGAATAACACTAGGTGTGGTTACTGAAAAGAACAGACATGCAATGACACTGGTGGATCCATGTGTGGTTTGTGAGAAGAACACACATGCAAGGACACTGGGTGTGGTTCATGAAAATAACACACATCCAGTGACACTGGTGGATCCATATGTGGTTTGAGAGAAGAACAGACACGCTATTACTCTAGTTGTGGTTCGTGCAAAGAACAAACATGCAATGACACTTGTGGATCCATGTGTGGTTTGTGAGAAGAATACCCATGCAATGACTCTGGTTGTGGTTCATGAAAAGCAAACACATCCAATGGCAATGGTGTATCCTTATGTGCTTTGTGGAAAGAACAGGCATGCAATGACTCTAGTTGTGATTCATGAAAATAACACACATGCAATCACACCGGTGGATCCATGTGTGGTTTGTGGAAATAACAGACATGCAATGACACTAGTGTGGTTCATGAAAAGAGCAGACATGCAATGACACTTGTGGGTCCATTTGTGGTTTGTGAGAAGAACACAAATGCAATGACACTGGGTGTGGTTCATGAAAAGAACACACATCCAATGACACCGGTGGATCCTTATGTGGTTTATGCAAAGAACACACATGCAATGACTCTAGTTGTGGGTCATGAAAATAACACACATCCAATGACACTGGTGGATCCATATGTCGTTTGTGTAAAGAATAGATATGCAATGACTCTAGCTGTGGTTTGCGAAAAGAATACACATCAACTGACACTGCTGGATCCATATGTGGTTTGTGGAAAGAACAGACATGCAATTACTCTAGCTGTGGTTTGTGAAAAGAACAGACATGCAATGACTCTAGCTGTGGTTCATGAAAAGAAAATTCATGCAATGACACTGGTGGATCCTAGCATGGTTTGTGAGAAGAATAGACATGCAATGACTCTGGGTGTGGTTGATGAAAAGAACACACATCCAATGACACTGGTGGATCCATGTATGGTTTGTGGAAATAACAGATATGTAAGGACACTAGTGTGGTCCATGAAAAGAACACACATCCAATGACACTGGTGGATCCATATGTGGTTTGTGTAAAGAACATACATGCAATGACACAGGGTGTGGTTCATGAAAATAATAGACATGCAATAACTCTAGCTGTGGTTTGTGAAAAGAACACACATCAAGCGACACTGGTGGATCCATATGTGGTTTGTGGAAAGAACACACATGCAATGACTCTAGATGTGGTTTGTGAACAGAACAAACATGCAATGACTCTAGTTGTGGTTCATTAAAAGAGCAGACATGCAATGACACTGGTCGGTCCATGTGTGGTTTGTGAGAAGAACACACATGCAATGACACTGGGGTGGTTCATGAAAAGAGCAAACATGCAATGACACTGGTGGGTCCATGTGTGGTTTGTGAGAACACACATGCAATGACACTGGGTGTGGTTCATGAAAAGAACACACATCCAATGACACTGGTGGATCCTCATGTGGTTTGTGAAAAGAACACACATGCAATGACTCTAGCTATGGTTCATGAAAAGAACACACATCCAATGACACTGGTGGATCCATATGTGGTTTGTGTAAACAACAGACATGCAATGACTCTAGTTGTGGTTTGTGAAAAGAATAGACATGCAATGACTCTAGCTGTGGTTTGTGAAAAGAACACACATCAAGTGCCACTGCTTGATCCATATGTGGTTTGTGGAAAGAATAGACATGCAATGACTCTAGCTGTGGTTTGTAAAAAGAATAGACATGCAATGACTCTAGCTGTGGTTCATGAAAAGAACAAACATGCAATGCCACTGGTGGATCCTTGCGTGGTTTGTGAGAAGAACAGACATGCAATGACTCTAGGTGTGGTTCATGAAAAGAACACACATCCAATGACACTAGTGGATCCATATGTGGTTTGTGGAAAGAGCAGACATGCAATGACACTGGGTGTGGTTAATGAAAAGGACAGACATGCAATGACACTAGTGGATCCATGTGTGGTTTGTGAGAAGAACACACACGCAATGACACTGGGTGTGGTTCATGAAAAGAACACACATACAATGACACTAGGTGTGGTTAATGAAAAGAACAGACATGCAATGACACTGGTGGATCCATGTGTGGTTTGTGAGAAGAACACACATGCAATGACACTGGGTGTGGTTCATGAAAAGAACACACATCTAGTGACACTCCTGGATCCATATGTGGTTTGTGAGAAGAACAGACATGCAATGACTCTAGCTGTGGTTCATGAAAAGAACAGATATGCAATGACACTAGTGGATCCATGTGTGGTTCGTGTGAAGAACAAACATGCAATGACTCTGGCTATGATTCATCAAAAGAAAACGCATGCAATGTCACTGGGTGTTGTTCATGAAAAGATCACACATCCAATGACACTAGTGGATCGTTATGTGGTTTGTGAAAAATAACATACATGCAATGACTCTAGTTGTGGTTCATGAAAAGAACACACATCCAATGACACTGGATATCCTTATGTGGTTTGTGAAAAGAACACACATGCACTGACTCTAGTTGTGGTTCATAAAAAGAACAGACATGCAACGACACTGGTGGATCCTTGCGTGGTTTGTGAGAAGAACATACATGCAATGACTCTTGGTGTGGTTCATCAAAAGAACAAGCATCGAATGACACTGGTGGAACCATGTGTGGTTTGTGGAAATAACAGACATGCAATGACACTCGTGTGGTTCATGAAAATAACACACATCCAATGACACTGGTGGATCCATATGTAGTTTGTGGAAAGAACAGACATGCAATGACACTGGGTGTGGTTCATGAAAAGAACACACATCCAATGACACTAGTGGATCCTTATGTGATTTGTGAAAAATAACACACATGCAATGACTCTAGCTGTGGTTCATGAAAAGAACACACATCCAATGACACTGGATATCCTTATGTGGTTTGTGAAAAGAACACACATGCACTGACTCTAGCTGTGGTTCATAAAAAGAACAGACATGCAACGACACTGGTGGATCCTTGCGTGGTTTGTGAGAAGAACATACATGCAATGACTCTTGGTGTGGTTCATCAAAAGAACAAACATCGAATGACACTGGTGGATCCATGTGTGGTTTGTGGAAATAACAGACATGCAATGACACTCGTGTGGTTCATGAAAATAACACACATCCAATGACACTAGTGGATCCATATGTGGTTTTTGGAAAGAACAGACATGCAATGACACTGGGTGTGGTTGATGGAAAGAACACACATCCAATGACAGTAGTGGATCCTTATGTGGTTTGTGGAAAGAACAGACATGGAATGACTCTAGCTGTGGTTAAAGAAAAGAACAGACATGCAATGACACTGGTGGATCCATATGTGGTTTGTGAGAAGAACACACATGCAATGACACTAGGTGTGGTTCATGAAAAGAACACACATCCAATGACACTGGTGGATCCTTATGTGGTTTGTGAAAAGAACACACATGCAATGACTAGTTATGGTTCATGAAAAGAACACACATCCAATGACACTGCTGGATCCATATGTGGTTTGTGTAAAGAATAGACATGCAATGATGCTAGCTATGGTTTGTGAAAAGAATAGACATGCAATGACTCTGGTTGTGGTTTGTGAAAAGAACACACATCAAGTGACACTGGTGGATCCATATGTGGATTGTGGAAAGAACAGACGTGCAATGACTCTAGCTGTGGTTTGTGAAAAGAACAAACATGCAATGACTCTAGTTGTGGTTCATTAAAAGTGTAGACATGCAATGACACTGGTGGGTCCATGTGTGGTTTGTGAGAAGAACACACATGCAATGACACTGGGGTGGTTCATGAAAAGAGCAGACATGCAATGACACTGGTGGGTCCATGTGTGGTTTGTGAGAAGAACACACATGCAATGACACTGGTGGATCCTCATGTGGTTTGTGAAAAGAAGACACATGCAATGACTCTAGCTGTGGTTCATGAAAAGAACACACATCCAATGACACTGGTGGATCCATATGTGGTTTGTGTAAAGAACAGACATGCAATGACTCTAGTTGTGGTTTGTGAAAAGAATAGACATGCAATGACTCTAGCTCTGGTTTGTGAAAAGAACACACATGCAATGACTCTAGCTGTGGTTCATGAAAAGAACACATATCCAATGACACTCGTGGATCCATATGTGGTTTGTGTAAAGAACAGACATGCAATGACTCTAGTTGTGGTTTGTGAAAAGAATAGACATGCAATGACTCTAGCTGTGGTTTGTGAAAAGAACACACATCAAGTGCCACTGTTGGATCCATATGTGGTTTGTGGAAAGAATAGACATGCAATGACTCTAGCTGTGGTTCATGAAAAGAACAGACATGCAATGCCACTGGTGGATCCTTGCGTGGTTTGTGAGAAGAACAGACATGCAATGACTCTAGGTGTGGTTCATGAAAAGAACACACATCCAATGACACTAGTGGATCCATGTATGGTTTGTGGAAATAACATACATGCAATGACACTGGTGTGGTTCATGAAAACAACACACATCCAATGACACTGGTGGATCCATATGTGGTTTGTGGAAAGAGCAGACATGCAATGACACTGGGTGTGGTTAATGAAAAGAACAGACATGCAATGACACTAGTGGATCCATGTGTGGTTTGTGAGAAGAACAAACACGCAATGACACTGGGTGTGGTTCATGAAAAGAACACACATACAATGACACTAGGTGTGGTTAATGAAAAGAACTGACATGCAATGACACTGGTGGATCCCTGTGTGGTTTGTAAGAAGAACACACATGCAATGACACTGGGTGTGGTTCATGAAAAGAACACACATCTAGTGACACTGCTGGATCCATATGTGGTTTGTGAGAAGAACAAACATGCAATGACTCTAGCTGTGGTTCATGAAAAGAACAGATTTGCAATGACACTACTGGATCCATGTGTGGTTTGTGTGAAGAACAAACATGCAATGACTCTAGCTGTGGTTTGTGAAAAGAATACACATCAAGTGACACTGCTGGATCCATATGTGGTTTGTGGAAAGAACAGACATGCAATTACTCTAGCTGTGGTTTGTGAAAAGAACAGACATGCAATGACTCTAGCTGTGGTTCATGAAAAGAAAAGACATGCAATGACACTGGTGGATCCTAGCGTGGTTTGTGAGAAGAACAGACATGCAATGACTCTGGGTGTGGTTTATGAAAAGAACACACATCCAATGACACTGGTGGATCGATGTATGGTTTGTGGAAATAACAGATATGCAATGACACTAGTGTGGTTCATGAAAAGAACACACATCAAATGACACTGGTGGATCCATATGTGGTTTGTGGAAAGAACAGACATGCAATGACACACGGTGTGGTTCATGCAAAGAATAGACATGCAATAACTCTAGCTGTGGTTTGTGAAAAGAACACACATCAAGTGACACTAGAGGATCCATATGTGGTTTGTGGAAAGAACACACATGCAATAACTCTAGATGTGGTTTGTGAACAGAACAAACATGCAATGACTCTAGTTGTGGTTCATTAAAAGTGTAGACATGCAATGACACTGGTGGGTCCATGTGTGGTTTGTGAGAAGAACACACATGCAATGACACTGGGGTGGTTCATGAAAAGAGCAGACATGCAATGACACTGGTGGGTCCATGTGTGGTTTGTGAGAAGAACACACATGCAATGACACTGGGTGTGGTTCATGAAAAGAACACACATCCAATGACACTGGTGGATCCTCATGTGGTTTGTGAAAAGAACACACATGCAATGACTCTAGCTGTGGTTCATGAAAAGAACACACATCCAATAAAACTGGTGGATCCATATGTGGTTTGTGTAAAGAACAGACATGCAATGACTCTAGTTGTGGTTTGTGAAAAGAATAGACATGCAATGACTCTAGCTGTGGTTTGTGAAAAGAACACACATCAGGTGCCACTGCTGGATCCATATGTGGTTTGTGGAAAGAATAGACATGCAATGACTCTAGCTGTGGTTTGTAAAAAGAATAGACATGCAATGACTCTAGCTGTGGTTCATGAAAAGAACAGACATGCAATGCCACTAGTGGATCCTTGCGTGGTTTGTGAGAAGAACAGACATGCAATGACTCTAGGTGTGGTTCATGAAATAACAGACATGCAATGACACTGGTGGGGTTCATGAAAAGAACACACATCCAATGACACCGCTGGATCCATATGTGGTTTGTGGAAAGAGCAGACATGCAATGACACTGGGTGTGGTTAATGAAAAGAACAGACATGCAATGACACTAGTGGATCCATCTGTGGTTTGTGAGAAGAACACACATGCAATGACACTGGGTGTGGTTCATGAAAAGAACACACATACAATGACACTAGGTGTGGTTAATGAAAAGAACAGACATGCAATGACACTGGTGGATCCATGTGTGGTTTGTGAGAAGAACACACATGCAATGACACTGGGTGTGGTTCATGAAAAGAACACACATCTAGTGACACTGCTGGATCCATATGTGGTTTGTGAGAAGAACAAACATGCAATGACTCTAGCTGTGGTTCATGAAAAGAACAGATATGCAATGACACTAGTGGATCCATGTGTGGTTTGTGTGAAGAACAAACATGCAATGACTCTGGCTATGATTCATCAAAAGAAAACGCATGCAATGTCACTGGGTGTGGTTCATGAAAAGAACACATCCAATGACACTAGTGGATCGTTATGTGGTTTGTGAAAAATAACACAGATGCAATGACTCTAGCTGTGGTTCATGAAAAGAACACACATCCAATGACACTGGATATCCTTATGTGGTTTGTGAAAAGAACACACATGCACTGACTCTAGCTGTGGTTCATAAAAAGAACAGACATGCAACGACACTGGTGGATCCTTGCGTGGTTTGTGAGAAGAACATACATGCAATGACTCTTGGTGTGGTTCATCAAAAGAACAAACATCAAATGACACTGGTGGATCCATGTGTGGTTTGTGGAAATAACAGACATGCAACGACACTCGTGTGGTTCATGAAAATAACACACATCCAATGACACTGGTGGATCCATATGTGGTTTATGGAAAGAACAGAAATGCAATGACACTGGGTGTGGTTCATGAAAAGAACACACATCCAATGACACTAGTGGATCCTTATGTGGTTTGTGAAAAATAACACACATGCAATGACTCTAGCTGTGGTTCATGAAAAGAACACATATCCAATGACACTGGATATCCTTATGTGGTTTGTGAAAAGAACACACATGCACTGACTCTAGTTGTGGTTCATAAAAAGAACAGACATGCAACGACACTGGTGGATCCTTGCGTGGTTTGTGAGAAGAACATACATGCAAAGACTCTTGGTGTGGTTCTTAAAAGAACAAACATCGAATGACACTGGTGGATCCATGTGTGGTTTGTGGAAATAACAGACATGCAATGACACTCGTGTGGTTCATGAAAATAACACACATCCAATGACACTGGTGGATCCATATGTGGTTTGTGGAAAGAACAGACATGCAATGACACTGGGTGTGGTTCATGAAAAGAACACACATCCAATGGCACTAGATATCCTTATGTGGTTTGTGAAAAGAACACACATGCACTGACTCTAGTTGTGGTTCATAAAAAGAACAGACATGCAACGACACTGGTGGATCCTTGCGTGGTTTGTGAGAAGAACATACATGCAATGACTCTTGGTGTGGTTCATCAAAAGAACAAACATCGAATGACACTGGTGGATCCATGTGTGGTTTGTGGAAATAACAGACATGCAATGACACTCGTGTGGTTCATGAAAATAACACACATCCAATGACACTTGTGGATCCATATGTGGTTTGTGGAAAGAACAGACATGCAATGACATTGGGTGTGGTTCATGAAAAGAACACACATCCAATGACACTAGTGGATCCTTATGTGGTTTGTGAAAAATAACACACATGCAATGACTCTAGTTGTGGTTCATGAAAAGAACACACATCCAATGACACTGGATATCCTTATGTGGTTTGTGAAAAGAACACACATGCACTGACTCTAGCTGTGGTTCATAAAAAGAACAGACATGCAACGACACTGGTGGATCCTTGCGTGGTTTGTGAGAAGAACATACATGCAATGACTCTTGGTGTGGTTCATCAAAAGAACAAACATCGAATGACACTGGTGGATCCATGTGTGGTTTGTGGAAATAACAGACATGCAATGACACTCGTGTGGTTCATGAAAATAACACACATCCAATGACACTGGTGGATCCATATGTGGTTTGTGGAAAGAACAGAAATGCAATGACACTGGGTGTTGTTGATGGAAAGAACACACATCCAATGACACTAGTGGATCCTTATGTGGTTTGTGGAAAGAACACACATGGAATGACTCTAGCTGTGGTTAAAGAAAAGAACAGACATGCAATGACACTGGTGGATCCATATGTGGTTTGTGAGAAGAACACACATGCAATGACACTGGGTGTGGTTCATGAAAAGAACACACATCCAATGACACTGGTGGATCCTTATGTGGTTTGTGAAAAGAACACACATGCAATGACTAATTATGGTTCATGAAAAGAACACACATCCAATGAAACTGGTGGATCCATATGTGGTTTGTGTAAAGAATAGACATGCAATGACGCTAGCTATGGTTTGTGAGAAGAATAGACATGCAATGACTCTAGTTGTGGTTTGTGAAAAGAACACACATCAAGTGACACTGGTGGATCCATATGTGGATTGTGGAAAGAACAGACATGCAATGACTCTAGCTGTGGTTTGTGAAAAGAACAGAGATGCAATGACTCTAGCTGTGGTTCCTAAAAAGAACATACATGCAATGACACTTGTGGATCCTTGCGTGGTTTGTGAGAAGAACATACATGCAATGACTCTGGGTGTGGTTCATTAAAAGAACACACATCCAATGACACTGGTGGATCCATGTCTGGTTTGTGGAAATAATAGACATGCAATGACACTGGTATGGTTCATGAAAAGAACACACATTCGATGACACTAGTGGATCCATATGTGGTTTGTGGAAAGGACAGAGATGCAATGGCACTGGGTGTTGTTCATGAAAAGAACACACATCCAATGACACTGGTGGATCCTTATGTGGTTTGTAGAAAGAACAGACATGGAATGATACTAGGTGTGGTTACTGAAAAGAACAGACATGCAATGACACTGGTGGATCCATGTGTGGTTTGTGAGAAGAACACACATGCAATGACAGTGGGTGTGGTTCATGAAAATAACACACATCCAGTGACACTGGTGGATCCATATGTGGTTTGTGAGAAGAACATACACGCTCTGACTCTAGCTGTGGTTCGTGAAAAGAACAGACATGCAATGACACTTGTGGATCCATGTGTGGTTTGTGAGAAGAATACACATGCAATGACTCTGGTTGTGGTTCATGAAAAGCAAACACATCCAATGGCAATGGTGTATCCTTATGTGCTTTGTGGAAAGAACAGGCATGCAATGACTCTAGCTGTGATTCATGAAAAGAACACACATGCAATCAGACCGGTGGATCCATGTGTGGTTTGTGGAAAGAACAGACATGCAATGACACTGGTGTGGTTCATGAAATGAGCAGACATGCAATGACACTGGTGGGTCCATGTGTGGTTTGTGAGAAGAACACACATGCAATGACACTGGGTGTGGTTCATGAAAAGAACTCACATCCAATGACACCGGTGGATCCTTATGTGGTTTCTGCAAAGAACACACATGCAATGACTCTAGTTGTGGTTCATGAAAAGAACACACATCCAATGACACTGGTGGATCCATATGTGGTTTGTGTAAAGAACAGATATGGAATGACTCTAGCTGTGGTTTGTGAAAAGAATACACATCAAGTGACACTGCTGGCTCCATATGTGGTTTGTGGAAAGAACAGACATGCAATTACTCTAGCTGTGGTTTATGAAAAGAACAGACATGCAATGACTTTAGCTGTGGTTCATGAAAACAAAAGACATGCAATGACACTGGTGGATCCTAGCGTGGTTTGTGAGAAGAACAGACATGCAATGACTCTGGGTGTGGTTTATGAAAAAAAAACACATCCAATGACTGGTGGATCCATGTATGGTTTGTGGAAATAACAGAAATCCAATGACACTAATGTGGTTCATGAAAAGAACACACATCTAATGACACTGGTGGATCCATATGTTGTTTTTGGAAAGAATAGACATGCAATGACACTGGGTGTGGTTCATGAAAAGAACACACATCCAATGACCCTGGTGGATCCATATGTTGTTTTTGGAAAGAATAGACATGCAATGACACTGGGTGTGGTTCATGAAAAGAACACACATCCAATGACCCTGGTGGATCCTTATGTGGTTTTCGGAAAGAACATACATGCAATGACACTAGGTGTGGTTAATGAAAAGAACAGACATGCAATGAGACTGGTGGATCCATGTGGGGTTTGTGAGAAGAACACACATGCAATGACACTGGGTGTGGTTCATGAAAAGAACACACATCCAGTGACACTGGTGGATCCATATGTGGTTTATGAGAAGAACACACATGCAATGACACTAGGGTGGTTCATGAAAAGAGCAGACATGCAATGACACTGGTCGGTCCATATGTGGTTTGTGAGAAGAACACACATGCAATAACACTGGGTGTGGTTCATGAAAAGAACACACATCCAATGACACTGGTGGATCCTCATGTGGTTTGTGAAAAGAACACACATGCAATGACTCTAGCTGTGGTTCATGAAAAGAACACACATCCAATGACACTAGTGGATCCATATGTGGTTTGTGTAAAGAACAGACATGCAATGACTCTAGCTGTGGTTTGTGAAAAGAATAGAAACGCAATGACTCTAGCTATGGTTTGTGAAAAGAACACACATCAAGTGACACTGGTGGATCCATATGTGGTTTGTGGAAAGAACAGACATGCAATGACTCTAGCTGTGGTTGGTGAAAAGAACAGACATGCAATGACTCTAGATGTGGTTCATGAAAAGAACAGACATGCAAGGACACTGGTGGATCCTTGCATGGTTTATGAGAAGAACAGACATGCAATAACTCTGGGTGTGGTTCATCAAAAGAACACACATCCAATGACACTGGTGGATCCATGTGTGGTTTTTGGAAATAACAAAAATGCAACGACACTTGTGTGGTTCATGAATAGAACACACATCCAAAGACACGGGTGGATCCATATGTAGTTTGTGGAAAGAACTGACATGCAATGACACTGGGTGTGGTTCATGAAAAGAACACACATCCAATGACACTTGTGGATCGTTATGTGGTTTGTGGAAAGAATGGGCATGTAATGACACTAAGTGTGGATAATCAAAAGAACAGACATGCAATTTCACTGGTGGATCCATGTGGGGTTTGTGAGAAGAACACACATGCAATGACACTGGGTGTGGTTCATGAAAAGAACACACATCCAGTGACACTGGTGGATCCATATGTGGTTTGTGAGAAGAACAAGCATTCAATGACTCTAGCTGTGGTTCATGAAAAGAACAGACATGCAATTACACTTGTGGATCCATGTGTGGTTTGTGAGAAGACCACACATGCAATGACTCTGGCTGTGGTTCATGAAATGAAAACACATCCAATGTAAATGGTGTATCCTTATGTGGTTTGTGGAAAGAACAGACATGCAGTGACTCTAGCTGTGGTTCATGAAAAGAACACACATGCAATCACACTGGTGGATCCATGTGTGGTTTGTGGAAAGAACAGACATGCAAGGACACTGGGGTGGTTCGTGATAAGAGCAGACATGCAATAACACTGGTGGGTCCATGTGTGGTTTGTGAGAAGAACACACATGCAATGACAATGGGTGTGGTTCATGAAAAGAACACACATCCAATGACTTACGTGGTTTGTGAAAAGAACACACATGCAATGACTCTAGCTGTGGTTCATGAAAAGAACACACATCCAATGACACTGGTGGATCCATATGTGGTTTGTGGAAAGAACAGACATGCAATGACTCTAGCTGTGGTTTGTGAAAAGAATAGGCATGCAATGACTCTAGTTGTGGTTTGTGAAAATAACACACACCAAGTGACACTGGTGGATCCATATGTGTTTTGTGGAAAGAACAGACATGCAATGACTCTAGCTGTGGTTTGTGAAAAGAACACACATCCAGTGACACTGATGGATCCATATGTGGTTTGTGGAAAGAACAAACATGCAGTGACTCTAGTTGTCTTTGTGAAAAGAACAGACATGCAATGACACTTGTGGATCCATGTGTGGTTTGTGAGAAAAACACATGCAATAACTCTCGTTGTCGTTCATGAAAAGAAAACATATCCAATGACACTGGTGTATCCTTATGTGGTTTGTGAAAAGAACACACATGCAATGACACTAGTGTGGCTCATGAAAAGAACACACATCCAATGACACTGGTGGATCCATTTGTGGTTTGTCGAAAGAACACACATGCAATGACACTGGGTGTGGTTCATGAAAAGAACTCACATCCAATGACATTGGTGGATCCTTATGTGGTTTCTGCAAAGAACACACATGCAATGACTCTAGTTGTGGTTCATGAAAAGAACACACATCCAATGACACTGGTGGATCCATATGTGGTTTGTGTAAAGAATAGATATGCAATGACTCTAGCTGTGGTTTGTGAAAAGAATACACATCAAGTGACACTGCTGGATCCATATGTGGATTGTGGAAAGAACAGACATGCAATTACTCTAGCCGTGGTTTTTGAAAAGAACATACATGCAATGACTCTAGCTGTGGTTCATGAAAAGAAAAGACATGCAATGACACTGGTGGATCCTAGCGTGGTTTGTGAGAAGAACAGACATGCAATGACTCTGGGTGTGGTTTATGAAAAGAACACACATCCAATGACACTGGTGGATCCATGTATGGTTTGTGGAAATAACAGATATGCAATGACACTAGTGTGGTTCATGAAAAGAACACACATCCAATGACACTGGTGGATCCATATGTGGTTTGTGGAAAGAACAGACATGCAATGACTCTAGATGTGGTCTGTGAACAGAACAAACATGCAATGACTCTAGTTGTGGTTCATTAAAAGAGCAGACATGCAATGGCACTGGTGGGTACATGTGTGGTTTGTGAGAAGAACACACATGCAATGACACTGGGGTGGTTCATGAAAAGAGCAGAAATGCAATGACATTGGTGGGTCCATGTGTGGTTTGTGAGAAGAACACACATGCAATGACACTGGGTGTGGTTCATGAAAAGAACACACATCCAATGACACTGGTGGATCCTCATGTGGTTTGTGAAAAGAACACACATGCAATGACTCTAGCTGTGGTTAACGAAAAGAACACACATCCAATGACACTGGTGGATCCATATGTGGTTTGTGTAAAGAACAGACATGCAATGACTCTAGTTGTGGTTTGTGAAAAGAATAGACATGCAATGACTCTAGCTGTGGTTTGTGAAAAGAACACACATCAAGTGCCACTGCTGGATCCATATGTGGTTTGTGGAAAGAATAGATATGCAATGACTCTAGCTGTGGTTTGTAAAAAGAATAGACATGCAATGACTCTAGCTGTGGTTCATGAAAAGAACAGACATGCAATGCCACTGGTGGATCCTTGTGTGGTTTGTGAGAAGAACAGACATGCAATGACTCTAGGAGTGGTTCATGAAAAGAACACACATCCAATGACACTAGTGGATCCATGTATGGTTTGTGGAAATAACAGACATGCAATGACACTGGTGTGGTTCATGAAGACAACACACATCCAATGACACTAGTGGATCCATATGTGGTTTGTGGAAAGAGCAGACATGCAATGACACTGGGTGTGGTTAATGAAAAGAACAGACATGCAATGACACTAGTGGATCCATGTGTGGTTTGTGGAAATAACAGACATGCAATGACACTCGTGTGGTTCATGAAAATAACACACATCCAATGACACTTGTGGATCCATATGTGGTTTGTGGAAAGAACAGACATGCAATGACATTGGGTGTGGTTCATGAAAAGAACACACATCCAATGACACTAGTGGATCCTTATGTGGTTTGTGAAAAATAACACACATGCAATGACTCTAGCTGTGGTTCATGAAAAGAACGCACATCCAATGACACTGGATATCCTTATGTGGTTTGTAAAAAGAACACACATGCACTGACTCTAGCTGTGGTTCATAAAAAGAACAGACATGCAACGACACTGGTGGATCCTTGCGTGGTTTGTGAGAAGAACATACATGCAATGACTCTTGGTGTGGTTCATCAAAAGAACAAACATCGAATGACACTGGTGGATCCATGTGTGGTTTTTGGAAATAACAGACATGCAATGACACTGTTGTGGTTCATGAAAATAACACACATCCAATGACACTGGTGGATCCATATGTGGTTTGTCGAAAGAACAGACATGCAATGACACTGGGTGTGGTTGATGGAAAGAACACACATCCAATGACACTAGTGGATCCTTATGTGGTTTGTGGAAAGAACAGACATGGAATGACTCTAGCTGTGGTTAAAGAAATGAACAGACATGCAATGACACTATGGATCCATATGTGGTTTGTGAGAAGAACACACATGCAATGACACTGGGTGTGGTTCATGAAAAGAACACACATCCAATGACACTAGTGGATCCTTACGTGGTTTGTGAAAAGAACACACATGCAATGACTAGTTATGGTTCATGAAAAGAACACACATCCAATGACACTGCTGGATCCATATGTGGTTTGTGTAAAGAATAGACATGAAATGACGCTAGCTATGGTTTGTGAAAAGAATAGACATGCAATGACTCTAGTTGTGGTTTGTGAAAAGAACACACATCAAGTGACACTGGTGGATCCATATGTGGATTGTGGAAAGAACAGACGTGCAATGACTCTAGCTGTGGTTTGTGAAAAGAACAAACATGCAATGACTCTAGTTGTGGTTCATTAAAAGAGG
Organism: Avena sativa; assembly: GCA_916181665.1. Taxonomy (NCBI): domain Eukaryota; kingdom Viridiplantae; phylum Streptophyta; class Magnoliopsida; order Poales; family Poaceae; genus Avena; species Avena sativa. The sequence goes on along the minus strand of OV702286.1, from coordinate 431,158,257 downwards.
AGACATGCAATGACACTAGTGGGTCCATGTGTGGTTTGTGAGAAGAACACACATGCAATGACACTGGGGTGGTTCATGAAAAGATCAGACATGCAATGACACTGGTGGGTCCATGTGTCATTTGTGAGAAGAACACACATGCAATGACACTGGGTGTGGTTCATGAAAAGAACACACATCCAATGACACTGGTGGATCCTCATGTGGTTTGTGAAAAGAACAAACATGCAATGACTTTAGCTGTGGTTCATGAAAATAACACACATCCAATGACACTGGTGGATCCATATGTGGTTTGTGTAAAGAACAGACATGCAATGACTCTAGTTGTGGTTTGTGAAAAGAATAGACATGCAATGACTCTAGCTGTGGTTTGTGAATAGAACACACATCAAGTGCCACTGGTGGATCCATATGTGGTTTGTGGAAAGAATAGACATGCAATGACTCTAGCTGTGGTTCATGAAAAGAACAGACATGCAATGCCACTGGTGGATCCTTGCATGGTTTGTGAGAAGAACAGACATGCAATGACTCTAGGTGTGGTTCATGAAAAGAACACACATCCAATGACACTAGTGGATCCATGTATGGTTTGTGGAAATAACAGACATGCAATGACACTGGTGTGGTTCATGAAGACAACACACATCCAATGACATTGGTGGATCCATATGTGGTTTGTGGAAAGAGCAGACATGCAATGACACTGGGTGTGGTTAATGAAAAGAACAGACATGCAATGACACTAGTGGATCCATGTGTGGTTTGTGAGAAGAACACACACGCAATGACACTGGGTGTGGTTCATGAAAAGAACACACATACAATGACACTAGGTGTGGTTAATGAAAAGAACAGACATGCAATGACACTGGTGGATCCATGTGTGGTTTGTGAGAAGAACACACATGCAATGACACTGGGTGTGGTTCATGAAAAGAACACACATCTAGTGACACTGCTGGATCCATATGTGGTTTGTGAGAAGAACAGACATGCAATGACTCTAGCTGTGGTTCATGAAAAGAACAGATATGCAATGACACTACTGGATCCATGTGTGGTTTGTGTGAAGAACAAACATGCAATGACTCTGGCTATGATTTCTCAAAATAAAACGCATGCAATGTCACTAGGTGTGGTTCATGAAAAGAACACACATCCAATGACACTAGTGGGTCGTTATGTGGTTTGTGAAAAATAACACACATGCAATGACTCTAGCTGTGGTTCATAAAAAGAACAGACATGCAACGACACTGGTGGATCCTTGCGTGGTTTGTGAGAAAAACATACATGCAATGACTCTTGGTGTGGTTCATCAAAAGAACAAACATCGAATGACACTTGTGGATCCATGTGTGGTTTGTGGAAATAACAGACATGCAATGACACTCGTGTGGTTCATGAAAATAACACACATCGAATGACATTGGTGGATCGATATGTTGTTTGTGGAATGAACAGACATGCAATGACACTGGGTGTGGTTGATGGAAAGAACACACATCCAATGACACTAGTGGATCCTTATGTGGTTTATGGAAAGAACAGACATGGAATGACTCTAGCTGTGGTTAAAGAAAAGAACAGACATGCAATGACACTGGTGGATCCATATGTGGTTTGTGAGAAGAACACACATGCAATGACACTGGGTGTGGTTCATGAAAAGAACACACATCCAATGACACTGGTGGATCCTTATGTGGTTTGTGAAAAGAGCACACATGCAATGACTAGTTATGGTTCATGAAAAGAACACACATCCAATGACACTGGTGGATCCATATGTGGTTTGTGTAAAGAATAGACGTGCAATGACGCTAGCTAAGGTTTGTGAAAATAATAGACATGCAATGACTCTAGTTGTGGTTTGTGAAAAGAACACACATCAAGTGACACTGGTGGATCCATATGTGGATTGTGGAAAGAACAGACGTGCAATTACTCTAGCTGTGGTTTGTGAAAAGAACAGAGATGCAATGACTCTAGCTGTGGTTCCTAAAAAGAACATACATGCAATGACACTGGTGGATCCTTGCGTGGTTTGTGAGAAGAACATACATGCAATGACTCTGGGTGTGGTTCATTAAAAGAACACACATCCAATGACACTGGTGGATCCATGTCTGGTTTGTGGAAATAATAGACATGCAATGACACTGGTATGGTTCATGAAAAGAACACACATCCGATGACACTAGTGGATCCATATGTGGTTTGTGGAAAGGACAGACATGCAATGACACTGGGTGTTGTTCATGAAAAGAACACACATCCAATGACACTTGTGGATCCTTATGTGGTTTGTAGAAAGAACAAACATGGAATGACACTAGGTGTGGTTACTGAAAAGAATAGACATGCAATGACACTGGTGGATCCATGTGTGGTTTGTGAGAAGAACACACATGCAATGACACTGGGTGTGGTTCATGAAAATAACACACATCCAGTGACACTGGTGGATCCATATGTGGTTTGTGAGAAGAACAGACACGCTATGACTCTAGCTGTGGTTCGTGAAAAGAACAGACATGCAATGACACTTGTGGATCCATGTGTGGTTTGTGAGAAGAATACACATGCAATGACTCTGGTTGTGGTTCATGAAAAGCAAACACATCCAATGGCAATGGTGTATCCTTATGTGCTTTGTGGAAAGAACAGGCATGCAATGACTCTAGCTGTGATTCATGAAAAGAACACACATGCAATCAGACCAGTGGATCCATGTGTGGTTTGTGGAAAGAACAGACATGCAATGACACTGGTGTGGTTCATGAAAAGAGCAGACATGCAATGACACTGGTGGTTCCATGTGTGGATTGTGAGAACAACACACATGAAATGACACTGGGTGTGGTTCATGAAAAGAACTCACATCCAATGACACGGTGGATCCTTATGTGGTTTCTGCAAAGAACACACATGCAATGACTCTAGTTGTGGTGCATGAAAAGAACACACATCCAATGACACTGGTGGATCCATATGTGGTTTGTGTAAAGAACAGATATGCAATGACTCTAGCTGTGGTTTGTGAAAAGAATACACATCAAGTGACACTGCTGGATCCATATGTGGTTTGTGGAAAGAACAGACATGCAATTACTCTAGCTGTGGTTTGTGAAAAGAACAGACATGCAATGACTTTAGGTGTGGTTCATGAAAACAAAAGACATGCAATGACACTGGTGGATCCTAGCGTGGTTTGTGAGAAGAGCAGACATGCAATGACTCTGGGTGTGGTTTATGAAAAAAAAACACATCCAATGACTGGTGGATCCATGTATGGTTTGTGGAAATAACAGAAATCCAATGACACTAATGTGGTTCATGAAAAGAACACACATCTAATGACACTGGTGGATCCATATGTTGTTTTTGGAAAGAACAGACATGCAATGACACTGGGTGTGGTTCATGAAAAGAACACACATCCAATGACCCTGGTGGATCCTTATGTGGTTTGTGTAAAGAACAGACATGCAATGACTCTAGCTGTGGTTTGTGAAAAGAATAGACATGCAATGACTCTAGCTATGGTTTGTGAAAATAAGACACATCAAGTGAGACTAGTGGATCCATATGTGGTTTGTGGAAAGAACAGACATGCAATGACTCTAGATGTGGTTGGTGAAAAGAACAGACATGCAATGACTCTAGCTGTGGTTCATGAAAAGAACAGACATGCAATGACACTGGTGGATCCTTGCATGGTTTGTGAGAAGAACAGACATGCAACAACTCTGGGTGTGATTCATCAAAAGAACACACATCCAATGACACTGGTGGATCCATGTGTGGTTTTTGGAAATAATAAAAATGCAATGACACTTGTGTGGTTCATGAATAGAACACACATCCAAAGACACGGGTGGATCCATATGTAGTTTGTGGAAAGAACTGACATGCAATGACACTGGGTGTGGTTCATGAAAAGAACACACATCCAATGACACTTGTGATTCCTTATGTGGTTTGTGGAAAGAACAGGCATGTAATGACACTAAGTGTGGTTAATCAAAAGAACAGACATGCAATTTCACTGGTGGATCCATGTGGGGTTTGTGAGAAGAACACACATGCAATGACACTGGATGTGGTTCATGAAAAGAACACACATCCAGTGACACTGGTGGATCCATATGTGGTTTGTGAGAAGAACAGGCATTCAATGACTCTAGCTGTGGTTCATAAAAAGAACAGACATGCAATGACACTTGTGGATCCATATGTGGTTTGTGAGAAGACCACACATGCAATGACTCTGGCTGTGGTTCATGAAATGAAAACACATCCAATGTAAATGGTGTATCCTTGTGTGGTTTTTGGAAAGAACAGACATGCAGTGACTCTAGCTGTGGTTCATGAAAAGAACACACATGCAATCACACTGGTGGCTCCATGTGTGGTTTGTGGAAAGAACAGACATGCAAGGACACTGGGGTGGTTCGTGATAAGAGCAGACATGCAATAACACTGGTGGGTCCATGTGTGGTTTGTGAGAAGAACACACATGTAATGACAATGGGTGTGGTTCATGAAAAGAACACACATCCAATGACTTATGTGGTTTGTGAAAAGAACACACATGCAATGACTCTAGCTGTGGTTCATGAAAAGAAGACACATCCAATGACACTGGTGGATCCATATGTGGTTTGTGGAAAGAACAGACATGCAATGACTCTAGCTGTGGTTTGTGAAAAGAATAGGCATGCAATGACTCTAGTTGTGGTTTGTGAAAATAACACACATCAAGTGACACTGGTGGATCCATATGTTGTTTGTGGAAAGAACAGACATGCAATGACTCTAGCTGTGGTTTGTGAAAAGAACACACATCCAGTGACACTGATGGATCCATATGTGGTTTGTGGAAAGAACAAACATGCAGTGACTCTAGTTGTCTTTGTGAAAAGAAGAGACATGCAATGACACTGGTGGATCCATGTGTGGTTTGTGAGAAAAACACATGCAATAACTCTCATTGTCGTTCATGAAAAGAAAACACATCCAATGACACTGGTGTATCCTTATGTGGTTTGTGAAAAGAACACACATGCAATGACACTAGTGTGGCTCACGAAAAGAACACACATCCAATGACACTGGTGGATCCATTTGTGGTTTGTCGAAAGAATAGACATGCAATGACACTGGGTGTGGTTTATGAAAAGAACATACATCCAATGACACCAGTGGATCCTTATGTGGCTGATGAAAAGAACACACATGCAATGACTCTAGATGTGGTTCATGAAAAGAACACACATGCAATCACACTGGTGGATCCATGTGTGGTTTGTGGAAAGAACAGACAAGCAATGACTCTAGCTGTGATTCATGTAAAGAACACACATGCAATAGCACTCGTGGATCCATGTGTGGTTTGTGAGAAGATCACACATGCAATGACACTGGGTGTGTTTCATGAAAAGAACACATATCCAGTGACACTAGTGGATCCATATGTGGTTTGTGAGAAGAACAGACATGCAATGACTCTAGGTGTGGTTCATGAAAAGAACAGACATACAATGACACTGGTGGATCCATGTGTGGTTTGTGAGAAGAACAGACATGCAATGACTCTAGGTGTGGTTCATGAAAAGAAAACACATGCAATGACACTGGGTGTGGTTCATGAAAAGAACACACATCCAATGACACTTGTGGATCCATATGTGGTTTGTGAAAAAGAACACACATCCAATGACTCTAGCAGTGGTTTGTGAAAAGAACACACATGCAATGACCCTGGTGGATCCATGTGTGGTTTGTGGAAAGACCAGACATGCAATGACACTAGTGTTGTTCATGAAAATAACACACATCCAATGACAGTAGTGGATCCATATGTGGTTTGTGGAAAGAACAAACATGCAATGACACTGGGTGTGGTTAATGAAAAGAGCATACATGCAATGACACTGGTGGATCCATGTGTGGTTTGTGAGAAGACCACACATGCAATGACACACATGCAATGACACTGGGTTTGGTTCATGAAAAGAACACACATCCAATGACACTAGGTGTGGTTAAGGAAAATAACAAACATGCAATGACATGGTGGATCCATGTGTGGTTTGTGAGAAGAACACACATGCAATGACACTGGTGGATCCATATGTGGTTTCTAAGAAGAACATACATGCAATGACTCTAGCTGTGGTTCATGAAAGAAAACACATGCAATGACACCGGGTGTGGTTCATGAAAAGAACACACATCCAATGACACTAGTGGATCCTTATGTGGTTTGTGAAAAAGAACACACATGCAATGACTCTAGCTGTGGTTCGTGAAAAGAACACACATCTAATGACACCGGTGGATCCTTATGTAGTTTGTGAAAAAGAACACGCATGCAATGACTCTAGCTGTGGTTCATGATAAGAACGCACATGCAATGACACTGGTGGATCCATGTGTGGTGTGTGAGAAGAACAGACATGCAAATGACTCTACCTGTGGTTCGTGAAAAGAACACACATGCAATCACACTGGTGGATCCATGTGTGGTGTGTGAGAAGAACAGACATGCAAATGACTCTAGCTGTGGTTCGTGAAAAGAACACACATGCAATCACACTGGTGGATCCATGTGTGGTTTGTGAGAAGAACACGCATGCAATGACACTGGGTGTAGTTCATGAAAAGAACACACATCCAGTGACACTGGTGGATCCATATGTGGTTTGTGAGAAGAACAAACATGCAATGACTCTGGCTGTGGTTCATGAAAAGAACAGACATGCAATGACACTGGGTGTGGTTCATGAAAAGAACACACATCTAATGACACCGGTGGATCCTTATGTAGTTTGTGAAAAAGAACACGCATGCAATGACTCTAGCTGTGGTTCATGATAAGAACGCACATGCAATGACACTGGTGGATCCATGTGTGGTGTGTGAGAAGAACAGACATGCAAATGACTCTAGCTGTGGTTCGTGAAAAGAACACACATCCAATGACACTGGGTATCCTTATGTAGTTTGTGAAAAGAACCCACATGCAATCAGTCTAGCTATGGTTCATGAAAAGAACAGGCATGCAATGATACTGGTGGATCCTTGCATGGTTTGTGAGAAGAACAGACATGCAATGACTCTCGGTGTGGTTCATCAAAAGAACACACATCCAATGAGACTGGTGGATCCATGTGTGGTTTGTGGAAATAACATACATGCAATAACACTAGTGTGGTTCATGAAATGAACACACATCCAATAACACTGGTGGATCCATATGTGGTTTGTGGAAAGAACAGACATGCAATGACACTGGGTGTGGTTCATAAAAAGAACACACATCCAATGAACTGGTGGATCCTTATGTGGTTTGTGGAAAGACCAGACATGCAATGACTCTAGCTGTGGTTAATGAAAAGAACAGACATGCAATGACACTGGTGGATCCATGTGTGGTTTGTGAGAAGAACACATATGCAATGACACTGGGTGTGGTTCATGAAAAGAACACACATCCAATGACACTGGTGGATCCTTATGTGGTTTGTGAAAAGAACACACATGCAATGACTCTAGCTGTGGTTCATGAAAAGAACACACATCCAATGACACTGGTGGATCCATATGTGGTTTGTGGAAATAACAGACATGCAATGACTCTAGCTGTAGTTTGTGAAAAGAATAGACATGCAATTACTCTTGCTGTGGTTTGCAAAAAGAACACACATCAAGTGACACTGGTGGATCCATATGTGGTTTCTGGAAAGAACAGACATTCAATGACTCTAGCTATGGTTTGTGAAAAGAACAGACATGCAATGACGCTAGCTGTGGTTTGTGAAAAGAACACACATCAAGTGACACTGGTGGATCCATATGTGGTTTGTGGAAAGAACAGACATGCAATGACTCTAGCTGTGGTTTGTGAAAAGAACAGACATGCAATGACACTGGTGGATCCATGTGTGGTTTGTGAGAACAACACACATGCAATGACTCTGGCTGTGGTTCATGAAAAGAAATCATGTGGGGCCCTCGGATTAATCCTTCGAGAATCCCTGTTATGCATACAACCACGATCCCATGATCAGTTAGTCGTGGCACATAACCGACAAGTATCATTACAACATCCGAGAATATACCGAATTATAGGACTTACATAAATGTCGTTATGGCTACATCAATAATCATCAGCGGAACTTCATCAAGCGCAGAGCCCAAGCCATGCCTTAACCTATAGGCAACTAACTGGAAGAACGTCCTAGCTCATATAGTCACCAACAACATCTTCTTCTTGATATCTGACCAAGTTAATAGCTAGGGACAATGCCGATGAGTACTTTGAATGTACTCGCAAACCACCTTAAGAGAAATAAATAATAACAAGAGGATATGCAGTATGGCTGTGGTAGTAGGTGGGCTCCAGGAGAGATTCTTTTCTTAATTAGCTTCTCTTATAGATATATCATCTACATATCTTTGTTGAAAACCTTTGTAAACATTTTGGAAACCTTTTTGAAAAGTTTGGAAAGCATTAGGACTGGGTCACCCATTTGTTCCCGTCTTTAGGTCGTCCCACGACCAAACTCTTTTCTCCTCCTTCCGACCATCCCATGGTCAAACCTTTCTCCTCTCCGACCATCCCATGGTCAAAACATTTCCAAAGCCATTTCTTTTCCAAAACCTTTTTCAAGACAAAACCAGCACCGCTCTACAACAACCTTCCCAACCGTCCATGGTCAAATAGATTTACACTCTGCAGAGATTGTACACTTTACCCACACCATCCGGGTACACTACCCTGATCTTCACCGATCGTGGGTCGAGTAACCGATCAACACTCTCCGAATGCCCACTTCAATATAAGTGCCTACCCTATGAGTGTTAATCCCCTCAAAACCAGGACGTCGGGTACCGAGGACCAACCGGAGTGCTTTTTCCACTTCTCGAGTGTGCGCTTTCAATGAGGGGCTCATAGTAACTCGTGTTGGCCACCAGACCCTTCATTCCTTCTCCAGGTCGATGTCCCACATGGACCTTTATCGGAGAAGGCCCACCCTCCAGGGATCCCTGATCCCTGTAGTAGTTACGAGGCAGCTTATACTTGAGTAAACAACCATCAAATCCAGCCATGTCCTATTCCAGAGTAATGTCATTCCACAGGGTTAATTGTTCTAGCAAAACTACAAAGAATTGGGTGCCTTTTCGTAAACCTTTTTCCTCCATCCTTCCTTCAGCATTTTGTAAAACAAAAACCCTTTGTATTTCTCAACATCTCTTGGGAGGTCCCACCTCACCAAGGTTTTATCATAAAACATTTGGTAAAACTTTTTCCGGGGTCTTCCCATCCTCTAGCTTTTCTTTGGCTAAAATAGGGTCTCCAAAGGGTATGGTGTAATATACCTTCTATTCTACTAGGGACAAGTAGGTGTCACCAAGGGGGTTGTACTTAATAGTACCAAGAGTAATAGTTCGGAGGAGCCAAATCACTACCATATATACATCAACTTATAGTAAATCAATGCAGTTTAAATAAACAGAAGATAAACCATGCATAAGTAAAACAGTAGGACAAGACTTATGAGCAAGAAGGTGGATTGCCTGATGATCAGCAATATGTCCCTGGACATCTTATTTAGATAACCCAGAATACCAATAGAAATAATAAATACCACTTCTTTTGCTCTCCGATTTCATCGCAACTATCGTCACCCCGACAGCACATGCAAGCAAACCAAGCCACAATCAACACAAGGCATACAAGAAAAAAATACATACAGCAACAAGCAATTTAACATTCTTCAATTAAAGTTCAGTAGTTTTAGAGAGGATTGGATTTACTAGGTTGAGTTGGCCTTGGAGAAGGGGGTGAACACCCCTTAGGGTTTATTGTCGAGGAACTACCTAAGAGGGGGTTTTGGACCAGGGACATATTCTGTATGATACCATTGTATAAAAATGATACCTACAGGTATATGTTGATAAAATGAAACCAACAAAAGTGGTTTCACTAATTTATCACTTTTCTTTAAATAGTTATGATTTTCCTAGTGAAATAACTTCTAGTTTTAGGGAATAAATCACCAGAAAGGTTATGGAGCTCCAAAAATTATTTCCTTGGATGGTTAGGTGGGGATTGATGTACTTGATCACTGAGAGTTGGAATCACTCCAAAATAATTACCAGAATTCCCTCAAGAAATTCCCAAAGGTAGTTTTATAGACAACTTGTCTTTTTCACCAGATTTAATCTACAGAGGCTTTGATATGAGGTAAAGGGAAATGGATAGGTATTGCAAATACCTCCCAGTACCAACTGGAATCACTCTTTTTGGAGTTTCAAAGCTACTGGAGTGATTTATCTAGTGATAAAGTCACATGCAGAAGTGTTTAATTTATTCCACGTCTACAGAAGCTCCAAAATTAGTGATCTCCTAGGGCTGGGTAGATATGGATGTACCTCATCCATGAGAGTTGGAATTGGGTCACTTGGACTCAAAGTTTGGTCTAGGGAATTTTCTAAAGGTAGATATGGATCGATTTTGTTATTTTTGCTAAAGGTGGACCAAAGCTCCACTTGGCATGGGACCAATTTTAGCTAACAGGTATTTTAGATACCAAACTTTTTCAGTTGGATTTATTATATTTGGTGGTGTGGAACTACTTTGAAGATTTATTGATTGCAAAAAGGTACTATTTAGGAGATAAATCTACAGGAAATATACAAATGTTGTTTGGCCAAACTTTTGGTTCTACATGTTTGGGAAAACATGTGGGAACATGTATAAATTTGTATCTGTCCAAAATATGGGGTTTTCCATTTTTGTTTTGATTTAATCCTCAAGGCATACTACAAAATGGTAGGAAAAGGATTAAAGGGGGAGGCAACTGGGCCGGAATTTCCACTGCGCGAGGCAGATCTGGGGCGGGCCAGCCCAACTCGCACTGGGGGCACGCGCGGGAGGGATTTCAAACCGCCTGTGGGCGGGGCCCGGCGGTCAGCCACACGGGGGCGCAGAGGGGTATGGGGCAACCCCAGCCGTTGGATCTAGTACAGATCGATGGTTGGGTGTTGTCTCCCACCTCTGATAGGACGGCGGCGGGCTCGAACCCTAGGGTGGAGCTGGGCAGTGGCGAGGGCTCACCAGCGAGGCGGAGAGGAGCTGGGGAGGGGCGGAGGTGACGCGGCTCTCTAGGGCGGTCCCGACGAAGGGCGGCACGAGGTAGTTCTCCTCTGATGAGGGGCTTGCACAAGAATGACCGGAAGAATATCTTCGGAGCTCACCAGCGAGGTGGTTCTGGTCGTTCCTGAGAAGAGAGGGAGGGACGGTTAGAAACAGGGGATCGAGGGGAGCTCGGTATGACCACATGCAGTGAGAGAGGGGCAAGGAGGAGAGATCCCTTCTTGAATCTATGGGGGAGGCCGAAGCTTCTTCTCCCTCTCTCTCACGGGCAGGAGAGGGCAGGGGAGAGGGAGTGGTACTCGGGGGAGGTGAGTGGGAGTGGGAGAAATGAGGGAGTAGGAGGGAGTGGGGTCGCCTCTGGCCATTTATACCGAGAGGGAGTAGTCCATGGGGGACTAGGTCCATTTGAGGGGAAGGGAGGGGGTGTGAAACCAGGGGGAAGATGTTGTGGGCGTGAAGAGTGGTTTCTGGTGTGTGCTGAGGGCAGGGGAGTGGTGGGATGGCTGCTGCAAGCTAATTGGCTCACATGCTTGTCTTTATCTCTCTCCTTCTCACTTCCAAGCACATGGCACAAGGGAGAGGGGCTGCTATAGTGCACACGACCAGAAGGGTGTGAGTTGTGCTGGGGAAGCTTGCTTGACCAGGTTGATAAGGTTTTGTGGGGTTTTGATTTGAGGAAATTGTCTCCTTGGCAATTTTGATCAAGTAGATGGCTATGAAGAAAGTCTAAAAACCTGCATTGGATAAGATGGGGAGATGGTACTGGTGTGTAGATGGGATCAAGACACACCTCCAGGAATTATTTGGGATTTTTCAGAGGATTTTAATTCCACTTAAAATCATTTATTCAAAAAGTACAGAAGTAGTTTCTAGAAGATCATTTGATAATTTTACATTGTACAGGTGGAGTTTTTGATGTGACATGGTCCCAAATAGGAATACACACTTAGGGGAATTTTCCCAAGATTTATTGGGGCTTAAAAGTATTTAAAACATTTAATTTGTTGTTTCTGCCATTTAGGAAAAAGGGCAAAAAGAATTATTAAAGCTCTTCAAAAATATTTATTTTTGAAGTTGGAAGATAGGGTATGATATACGGAACTCATATGAGCCAAAAGTTGGGGAAGTGTTTTGGCAAAGACCAAACTTTCCTTTGGGAAAGGAGTTTTGGAGATTTTGACTATTAAAGAGATTAATTAGGTTTGGAGCCAAAATAATTATGGATTATATTTGATAAATCTTGATGATCAAGGTAGATGATGTATACAAGGTGTAGAAAGCATTTGCAACCTTGGGATTCGAGAATCCAATTTGATTTTGGTGAAATACCCTAGAATAAGGATCTAGGGTGATGTTAATTTCATACCATCAAAATCTTGTTGGATCTTGGAGCTCAGATCTCCCCTTGGGCATAGGGTAGATGGATGGATAGACCAAGTGATGTACATCAACATGGTATAGAGGTTTGAGCTTTATCTAGCTTGAGTTCACCAAGAACTGATTTCCAACTTTGAATAAAATAAGCCTACCAAAGTAGATTATCAGCTAGCCTTCAAAACCTTGTGGGTTTAAGAAGCACAAAGATCCACTCAGAACAAGTGAAGTAGATATTGATAGAACTATATGAGTAGAACACAACCATGCAAAGAGTTGGTCCATAGAAGGTTGGATGGTGGTGTGAGCTTCTATCAAAGTAGGCATGTTGACTAGATTTGCAGGAATAGTTATTTTCTTGCCTGCAAAACCATCAAGAACAAGTGGGTTGGAGGATGATCTAACCAAGGGAAGTAGTGGGCCTTGGTAGTACTTAGGATGGTTAACAATATGGTTCGAATGCATTTTCAAAAATGCATAAGGGTTGAGAAAAGGAGGCACTCAAAAAGGTTATGTTGAAACAGATTCCAGACTTAGTCAAATTTGGCAGTTTTGAGGATTTTGACTAGAGTATGAGAGGACATGTTTTTGATAGGTTGCAAGGTACCAGAGCATCATCAGGTGAATGATGTTGAATAGTAGATTGAGTAGAAGGTATCCATGCTTGATATTGGTCTTTATTGACTTGGAAACTTCTAGAATGGATCACTACAGAATTGATCTGGTTAAGGGTTTTAGATGATCACCTAGTATCTAGGGATCAGATCCTGCTTTGTATTCTTGCTTAGGGTGTGGTGATTTGGAAACATCTTGATCCTAGTGATGATCTCCTAGAGTAGCTCATACTATCTCCTAGGCAATCAAGTCAAACAACAGATCAAGGCAACTCATCTTACAAACAAATCAACTACTACTAGAGGTACCATCAAGCTTAGCTTGAGGTAAGGATAGGTATTTTTAATAGGTTGGAGTTTGAACAAGGTAATATCCTTGGTACATCTACCAAGAGTAGAGTTCAAAAGATTGTAAAAGGTTTTGGAGATCCTAGAGGTAAGAGTAGTTGAAGGTTCTGTCTTGAAAACATAAGGAGGTTATAGCTCTCCATAGTTTTGTCAATGGAAGCTACTAAACTAGTTTTGGTTACAAAAGCATCTTGGCTCAAGTTTTGAAATGCCAGAACATTTGAGAATATGTAAAATGAGCCAGGATAGTTTTGTTAAATATCTTTTGTCAACTGATGTTGAGGTAAGGAGTATAAGCTATTCAATCAGAAGCATAAGCACGGATAATCAACAAGAAAACACACATCCAATGACACTGGGTATCCTTATGTGGTTTGTGAAAAGAACAAACATGCAATGACTCTAGGTGTGGTTCATAAAAAGAACACACATCCAATGACACTGGTGGATCCATGTGTGGTTTGTGGAAATAACAGACGTGCAATGACACTGGTGTGGTTCATGAAAAGAACACACATCCAATGACACTGGTGGATCCATATGTGGTTTGTGGAAAGAATAGACATGCAATGACACTGGTGGATCCATATATGGTTTGTGAGAACAACACACATGCAATGAAACTGGGTGTGGTTCATGAAAAGAACACACATCCTATGAAACTGGGTGTGGTTAATGAAAAGAACAAACATGCAATGACACTGGTGGATCATGAAAAGAACACACATACAATGACACTTGGTGTGGTTCATGAGAAGAACACACATACAATGACACTTGGTGTGGTTCATGAAAAGTACACACATCTAGTGACACTAGAGGATCCATATGTGGTTTGTGACAAGAACAGACATGTGATGACTCTAGCTGTGGTTCATGAAAAGAACAAGCATGCAATGGCACTAGTGGATCCATGTGTGGTTTGTGAGAAGAACACACATGCAATGACTCTGGCTATGGTTCATGAAAATAAAGCACATGCAATGACACTGGGTGTGGTTCATGAAAAGAACACACATCCAATGGCACTTGTGGATCTTATGTGGTTTGTAAAATAGAACACACATGCAATGACTCTAGCTGTGGTTTTTGAAACGAACACACATTCAATGACACTGGTGGATCCATGTTTGGTTTGTGGAAAGAATAGACATGCAATGACACTGGTGTGGTTCATGATAAGAACACACATCCAATGACACTTGTGTATCCTTATGTGGTTTGTGAGAAGAACACACATGCAATGACACTGGGTGTGGTTCATGAAAAGAACACACATCCAGTGACACTGGTGGATCCGTGTGTGGTTTGTGAGAAGAACAGACATTCAATGACTCTGGCTATGGTTCATGAAAAGAACAGACATCCTATGACACTGGGTGTGGTTCATGAATAGAACACACATCCAATGACACTAGCGGATCCTTATGTGGTTTGTGAAAAAGAACACACATGCAATGACTCTAGCTATGGTTCATGAAAAGAACACACATGCAATAACAATGGTGGATCCATGTGTGGTGTGTGAGAAGAACAGACATGAAAATGACTCTAGCTATGGTTCATGAAAAGAACACACATGCAATCACACCGGTGGATCCATGTGTGGTTTGTGAGAAGAACAGACATGCAATGACTCTGGGTGTGGTTCATAAAAAAAAACAGACATGCAATGACACTGGTGGATCCATGTGAGGTTTAATGAAAAGAACAATCATGCAATGACACTAGGTGTGGTTCATGAAAAGAACACACATCCAATGACTAGCTGTGGTTCATGAAAAGAGCAGACATGCAATGACACTGGTGGATCCTTGCGTGGTTTGTGATAAGAACATACATGCAATGACTCTGGGTGTGGTTGATGAAAAGAACACACATCCAATGACACTAGTGGATCCCTGTGTAGTTTGTGTTAATATTAGACATGCAATGACACTGGTGTTATTCATGAAAAGAACACACATCCAATAATATTGGTGGATCCATATGTGGTTTGTGGAAACAACAGACATGCAATGCCACTGGGTGTTGTTCATGAAAAGAACACACATCCAATGATACTGGTTGATCCTTATGTGGTTTGTGAAAAGATCACACATGTAATGACTCTAGTTGTGGTTCATGAAAAGAACAGACATGCAATGACTCCGGTTGTGGTTCATGAAAAGAACACACATCCGATGACACCGGTAGATCCATGTGTGGTTTTTGGAAATAACAGACATGCAATGACTATAGCTGTAGTTCATGAAAAGAACACACATCCAATGACACTGGTGGATCCATATGTGGTTTGTGGAAAGAATAGACATCCAATGGCACTGGGTGTGGTTCAAAAAAAAACACACATCCAGTGACACTGGTGGATCCTTATGTGGTTTGTGGAAAGAACAGACATGCAATGACACTAGGTGTGGTTAATGAAAAGAACAGACATGCAATGACACTGGTGGATCCATGTGTGGTTTGTGAGAAGAACACACATGTTAATGACACTGGGTGTGGTTCATGAAAAGAACACACATAAGTGACACTGGTGGATCCATATGTGGTTTGTGAGAACTATAGACATGCAATGACTCTAGCTGTGGTTCATGAAAAGAATAGACATGCAATGACACTGGGGATCCATGTGTGGTTTGTGTGAACAACACACATGCAATGGCTCTAGATATGGTTCATGAAAAGAAAATACATCCAATGACAATGGTGTATCCTTATGCGGTTTGTGGAAAGAACAGACATGCAATGACTCTAGTTGTGGTTCATGAAAATAAGACACATGCAATCACACTGGTGGATCTATGTGTGGTTTGTGGAAAGAACAGACATGCGATGACACTAGTGTGGTTCATGAAAAGAGCAGACATGCAATGACACTGGTGGATCCATGTGTGGTTTGTGAGAAGAACACACATGCAATGACTCTGGTGGATCCTTATGTGGTTTGTGAAAATAACACACATGCAATGACTCTAGTTGTGGTTCATGAATAGAACACACATCCAATGACACTACTGGATCCATATGTGGTTTGTGGAAAGAACAGATATGCAATGACTCTAGATGTGCTTTGTGAAAAGAACATACATGCAATGACTCTAGATGTGGTTTTCAAAAATAACACACATCTAGTGACACTGGTGGATCTATATGTGGTTTGTGGAAAGAACACACATGCAATGACTCTAGCTGTGGTTTGTGAATAGAACAGACATGCAATGACTCTAGCTGTGGTTTGTGAAAAGAAGACACATCCAGTGACACTGGTGGATCCATATGTGGTTTGTGGAAAGAACAGACATGCAATGACTCTAGGTGTCGTTTGTGAAATGAAGATACATGCAATGACACTGGTGGATCCATGTGTGGATTGTGAGAAGAACACACATGCAATGACTCTGGCTGTGGTTCATGAAAAGAAAACACATCCAATGACACTAGTGTATCCTTATGTGGTTTGTGAAAAGTACACACATGCAATGACACTGGTGTGGTTCATGAAAAGAACACACATCCAATGACACTAGTGGATCCATATGTGGTTTGTGGAAACAATAGACATGCAATGACACTTGGTGTAGTTCATGAAAAGAAAACACGTCCAATGACACTGGTGGATCCTTATGTGGTTTGTGGAAAGAACAGACATGCAATGAAACTGGGTGTGGTTCATGAAAAGAACACACATGCAATGACACTGGTGGATCCATGTGTGGTTTGTGAGAAGAACACACATGCAATGACACAGGGTGTGGGTCATGAAAAGAACACACATCAATGACACTGGTGGATCCATGTGTGGTTTGTGAGAAGAACAGAGATGCAATGACTCTGGGTGTGGTTCATGAAAAGAACAGACATGCAATGACACTGGTGGATCCATGTGTGGTTTAATGAAAAGAACACACATGCAATGACACTGGGTGTGGTTCATGAAAAGAACAGACATGCAATGACACTGGTGGATCCATGTGTGGTTTAATGAAAAGAACACACATGCAATGACACTTGGTGGGGTTAATGAAAAGAACACACATCCAATGACACTGGGTATCCTTATGTGGTTTGTGAAAATAACACACATGCAATGACTCAAGTTATGGTTCACGAAAAGAATAGACATGCAATGACACTGGTGGATCCTTGCGTGGTTTGCGAGAAGAATAGACATGCAATGACTCTAGGTGTGGTTCATGAAAAGAACACACATCCAATGACACTGGTGGATCCATGTGTGGTTTGTGGAAATAACAGACATGCAATGGCACTGGTGTGGTTCATGAAAAGAACACACATCCAATGACACTGGTGGATCCATATGTGGTTTGTGGAAAGAACAGACATGCAATGACACTGGGTGTGGTTAATGAAAAGAACAGACATGCAATGACACTGGTGGATCCATGTGTGGTTTGTGAGAAGAACACACATCCAATGAAACTGGGTGTGGTTCATGAAAAGAACACACATCCTATGACACTGGGTGTGGTTAATGAAAAGAACAAACATTCAATGACACTGGTGGATCCATGTGTGGTTTGTTAGAAAAACACACATGCAATGACACTAGGTGTGGTTCATGAAAAGAACACACATCTAGTCACACTGGAGGATCCATATGTGGTTTGTGAGAAGAACAGACATGTGATGACTCTAGCTGTGGTTCATGAAAAGAACAGGCATGCAATGACACTAGTGGATCCATGTGTGGTTTGTGAGAAGAACAGAGATGCAATGATTCTGGCTATGGTTCATGAAAATAAAACACATGCAATCACACTAGGTGTGGTTCATGAAACGAACACACATCCAATGACACTTGTGGATCCTTATTTGGTTTGTGAAATAGAACACACATGGAATGACTCTAGTTGTGGTTTGTAAAAAGAACACACATCCAATGACACTAGTGGATCCATGTTTGGTTTGTGGAAAGAATAGACATGCAATGACACTGGTGTGGTTCATGATAAGAACACACTTGTAATGACACTGGTGTATCCTTATGTGGTTTGTGAGAAGAACACACATCCAATGGCACTGGGTGTGGTTCATGAAAAGAACACACATCTAGTGACACTGGTGGATCCATGTGTGGTTTGTGAGAAGAACAGACATCCAATAACTCTGGCTATGGTTCATGAAAATAACAGACATGCAATGACACTAGGTGTGGTTCATGAAAAGAACACACATCCAATGACACTAGCGGATCCTTTTGTGGTTTGTGAAAAAGAACACACATGCAATGACTCTAGATGTCGTTCATGAAAAGAATACACATGCAATGACACTAGTGGATCCATGTGTGGTGTGTGAGAAGAACAGACATGAAAATGACTCTAGCTATGGTTCATGAAAAGAACACACATGCAATCACACCGGTGGATCCATGTGTGATTTGTGAGAAGAACAGACATGCAATGACTCTGGGTGTGGTTCATAAAAAGAACAAACATGCAATGACACTGGGTGTGGTTCATGAAAAGAACACACGTCCAACGACACTGGTGGATCCTTATGTGGTTTGTGGAAAGAACAGACATGCAATTTAAACTGGGTGTGGTTCATGAAAATGACACACATGCAATGACACTGGTGGATCCATGTGTGGTTTGTGAGAAGAACACACATGCAATGACACAGGGTGTGGGTCATGAAAAGAACACACATCAGTGACACTGGTGGATCCATGTGTGGTTTGTGAGAAGAAAAGACATGCAATGACTCTAGTTGTGGTCATGAAAAGAATAAACATGCAATGACACTGGTGGATCCATGTGTGGTTTGTGTGAAGAACACACATGCAATGACACTGGCTGTGGTTCATGAAAAGAAAATACATCCAATGACAATGGTGTATCCTTATGTGGTTTGTGGAAAGAACAGACATGCAATGAATCTAGTTGTGGTTCATGAAAAGAATAGACATGCAATGACACTAGATGTGGTTCATGGAAAGAACAGACATGCAATGACACTGGGTGTGGTTCATGAAAAAACACACATCCAATGACACTAGTGGATCCATATGTGGTTTGTGGAAATAATAGACATGCAATGACACTGGGTGAGGTTCATGAAAATAACACACATCCAATGTCACTGGTGGAACCTTATGTGGTTTGTGGAAAGAACAGACATGCAATGACACTAGGTGTGGTTAATGAAAAGAACAGACATGCAATGACACTGGTGGATCCATGTGTGGTTTGTGAGAAGAACACACATGCAATGACACTGGGTGTGGTTCATGAAAATAACACACATCCAGTGACACTGGTGGATCCATATGTGGTTTGTGAGAAGAATAGACATGCAATGACACTGGTGGATCCATGTGTGGTTTGTGTGAAGAACGCACATGCAATGACTCTGGCTGTGGTTCATGAAAAGAAAATACATCCAATGAAAATGGTGTATCCTTATGTGATTTTTGGAAACAACAGACATGCAATGACTCTAGCTGTGGTTCATGAAAATAACACACATGCAATCACACTAGTGGAGCCATGTGTGGTTTGTGGAAAGAACAGACATACAATGACACTGGTGTGGTTCATGAAAAGAGCAGACATGCAATGACACTAGTGGATCCATGTGTGGTTTGTGAGACGAACACACATGCAATGACACTGGGTGTGGTTCATGAAAAGAACACGCATCCAATGACACTAGTGGATCCTTATGTGGTTTGTGAAAAGAACACACGTCCAATGACACTGCTGGATCCATATGTGGTTTGTGGAAAGAATAGACATGCAATGGCTCTAGCTATGCTTTGTGAAAAGAACAGACATGCAATGACTCTAGCTATGGTTTTCAAAAAGAACAAACATCCAATGACACTGGTGGATCCATGTGTGGTTTGTGGAAATAACAGACATGCAATGACACTCGTGTGGTTCATGAAAATAACACACATCCAATGACTCAAGCTGTGGTTTTCAAAAAGAATACACATCTAGTGAGACTGGTGGATCCATATGTGGTTTGTGGAAAGAACAGACATACAATGACTCTAGATGTGGTTTGTGAAATGAAGAGACATGCAATAACATTGGTGGATCCATGTGTGGTTTGTGAGAAGAACACACATGCAATGACTCTGGCTGTGGTTCATGAAAAGAAAACACATCCAATGACACTAGTGTATCCTTATGTGGTTTGTGAAAAGAACACACATGCAATGACACTGGGTGTGGTTCATGAAAAGAACACCCATCCAATGACACTGGTGGATCCATATGTGGTTTGTGGAAAGAATAGAACTGCAATGACACTGGTGTGGTCCATGAAAAGAACACACGTGCAATGACATTGGTGGATCCATATGTGGTTTGTGGAAAGAACAGACATGCAATGATACTGGGTGTGGTTCATGAAAAGAACACATATCCAATGATACTGGTGGATCCTTATGTGGTTTGTGGAAAGAACAGACATGCAATGACAGTAGGTGTGATTAATGAAAAGAACAGACATGCAACGACACTGGTGGATCCAAGTGTGGTTTGTGAGAAGAACACACATGCAATGACACTGGGTGTGGTTCATGAAAAGAACACACATCTAGTGACACTGCTGGATCCATATGTGGTTTGTGAGAAGAATAGACATGCAATGACTCTAGCTGTGGTTCATGAAAAGAACATACGTGCAATGACACTGGTGGATCCATGTGTGGTTTGTGTGAAGAACACACATGCAATGACTCTGGTTATGGTTCATGAAAAGAAAATACATCCAATGCCAATGGTGTATCCTTATGTGGTTTCTGGAGAGAACAAACATGCAATGACTCTAGCTGTGGTTCATGAAAAGAACACACATGCAATCACACTGGTGGATCCATGTGTGGTTTGTGGAAAGAACAGACATGCAATGACACTGGTGTGGTTCTTGAAAAGAGAAGACATGCAATAACACTGGTGGATCCATGTGTGGTTTGTGAGAAGAACACACATGCAATGACACTAGGTGTGGTTCATGAAAAGAACACACATCCAATGACACTGCTAGATCCATATGTGGTTTGTGGAAAGAACAGACATACAATGACTCTAGATGTGCTTTGTGAAAAGAACAAACATGCAATGACTCAAGCTGTGGTTTTCAAAAAGAGCACACATCTAGTGAGACTGGTGGATCCATATGTGGTTTGTCGAAAGAACACACATGCAATGACTCTAGCTGTGGTTTGTGAAAAGAACAGACAAGCAATGACTCTAGCCGTGGTTTGTGAAAAGAACACACATCCAGTGACACTGGTGGATCCATATGTGGTTTGTGGAAAGAACAGACATGCAATGACTCTAGATGTGGTTTCTGAAATGAAGAGACATGCAATGATACTGATGGATCCATGTGTGGTTTGTGAGAAGAACACACATGCAATGACTCTGGTTGTGGTTCATGAAAAGAAAACACATTCAATGACACTTGTGTATCCTTATGTGGTTTGTGAAAAGAACACACATGCAATGACACTGCTGTGGTTCATGACTAGAACACACATCCAATGACACTGGTGGATCCATATGTGGTTTGTGGAAAGAATAGACATGCAATGACACTTGGTGTGGTTCATGAAAAGAACACACGTCCAATGACACTGGTGGATCCTTATGTGGTTTGTGAAAAGAACACACAGGCAATGACTCTAGCTGTGGTTCATGAAAATAACACATATCCAATGACACTGGTGTATCCATGTGTGGTTTGTGGAAAGAACAGACATGCAATGACTCTAGCTGTGGTTAATGAAAAGAACAAACATGCAATGACACTGGTGGATCCATGTGTGGTTTGTCAGAAGAACACACATGCAATGACACTGGGTGTGGTTCAAGAAAAGAACACACATCTGTGACACTGGTGGATCCATATGTGGTTTGTGAGAAGAACAGACATGCAATGACTCTAGTTGTGGTTCATGAAAAGAACAGACATGCAATGACACTGGTGGATCCATGTGGTTTGTGAGAAGAACATACATGCAATGACTCTGGCTGTAGTTCATGAAAAAACACATGTAATAACACTAGGTGTGGTTCATGAAAAGAACACACATCCAATGACACTAGTGGATCCTTATGTGGTTTGTGAAAAAGAGCACATATGCAATGACACTGGTGGATCCATGTGTGGTTTGTGAGAAGAACACACATGCAATGGCACTAGGTGTGGTTCAAGAAAAGAATACACATCAAATGACACTGGTGTATCCTTATGTGGTTTGTGAGAAGAACAGACATGCAATGACTCTCGCTGTGGTTCATGAAAAGAACAGACATGCAATGACACTGGTGGATCCATGTGTGGTTTGTGAGAAGAACAGACATGCAATGACTCTAGCTGTGGTTCATGAAAAGAACACACATCCAATGACGTTGGTGGATCCATATGTGGTTTGTGGAAAGAAAGTACATGCAATGACTCGAGTTGTGGTTCATGAAAAGACAGACATGCAATGACACTGGTGGATCCCTGTGTGGTTTGTGGGAAGAACGGACATGCAATGAATCTGGCTGTGGTTCATGAAAAGAAAACACATGCAATGACACTGTGTGTGGTTAATGAAAAGAACACACATGCAATGGCACTGGTGGATCCATGTGTGGTTTGTGGAAAGAACAGACATGCAATAACTATAGCTGTGGTTAATGAAAAGAGGAGACATGCAATGACACTGGTGGATCCATGTGTCGTTTGTGAGAAGAACACACATGCAATGACACTGGGTGTGGTTCATGAAAAGAACACACATCCAATGACAATGGTGGATCCTTATGTGGTTTGTGAAAAGAACATACATGCAATGATTCTAGCTGTGGTTCATGAAAAGAACACATATCCAATGACACTGGTGGATCCATATGTGGTTTGTGGAAAGAACAAACATGCAATGACTCTAGCTATGGTTTGTGAGAAGAACAGACATGCAATGACTCTAGGTGTGGTTCATGAAAAGAACACACATCCAATAACACCGATGGATCCATGTGCAGTTTGTGGAAATAACAAACATGCAATGACACTGGTGTGGTTCATGAAAACAACACACATCCAATGACACTAGTGGATCCTTATGTGGTTTGTGGAAAGACCAGACATGCAATGACACTAGGTGTGGTTAATGAAAAGAACATACATGCAATGACACTGGTGGATCCATGTGTGGTTTGTGAGAAGAACACACATGCAATGACATTGGGTGTGGTTCATGCAAAGAACACACATCTAGTGACACTGGTGGATCCATATGTGGTTTATGAGAAGAATAGACATGCAATGACTCTAGCTGTGGTTCATGAAAAGAACATACATGCAATGACACTGGTGGATCCATCTGTGGTTTCTGTCAAGAACACACATGCAATGACTCTTGCTACGGTTCATAAAAAGAAAATACATCCAATGCCAATGGTGTATCCTTATGTGGTTTGTGGAAAGAACAGACATGCAATGACTCTAGCTGTGGTTCATGAAAAGAACACACATGCAATCACACTGATGGATCCATGTGTGGTTTGTGGAAAGAACATACATGCAATGACACTGGTGTGGTTCTTGAAAAGAGCAGACATGCAATGACACTTGTGGATCCATGTGTGGTTTGTGAGAAGAACACACATGCAATGACACTGGGTGTGGTTCATGAAAAGAGCACACATCCAATGACACTGCTAGATCCATATGTGGTTTGTGGAAAGAACAGACATACAATGACTCTTGATGTGCTTTGTGAAAAGAACAAACATGCAATGACTCAAGCTGTGGTTTTGAAAAAGAATACACATCTACTGAGACTGGTGGATCCATATGTGGTTTGTGGAAAGAACACACATGCAATGACTCTAGCTATGGTTTGTGAAAAGAACAGACAAGCAATGACTCTAGCCGTGGTTTGTGAAAAGAACACACATCCAGTGACACTGGTGGATCCATATGTGGTTTGTGGAAAGAACAGACATGCAATGACTCTAGATGTGGTTTCTGAAATGAAGAGACATGCAATGACACTGGTGGATCCATGTGTGGTTTGTGAGAAGAACACACAAGCAATGACTCTGGTTGTGGTTCATGAAAAGAAAACACATCCAATGACACTAGGTGTGGTTAATGAAAAGAACAGACATGCAATGACACTGGTGGATCCATGTGTGGTTTGTGAGAAGAACACACATGCAATGACACTGGGTGTGGTTCATGAAAAGAACACACATCTAGTGACACTGGTGTATCCTTGTGTGGTTTGTGAAAAGCACAGACATGCAATGACTCTCGCTGTGGTTCATGAAAAGAACAGACATGCAATGACACTGGTGGATCCATGTGTGGTTTGTGAGAACAACAGACATGCAATGACTCTGGCTGTGGTTCATGAAAAGAACACACATCCAATGACGCTGGTGGATCCATATGTGGTTTGTGGAAAGAACGGACATGCAATGACTCGAGTTGTGGTTCATGAAAAGAACAGACATGCAATGACACTGGTGGATCCATGTGTGGTTTGTGGGAAGAACAGACATGCAATGAATCTGGTTGTGGTTCATGAAAAGAAAACACATGCAATGACACTAGGTGTGGTTAATGAAAATAACACACATGCAATGACACTAGTGGATCGATGTGTTGTTTGTGGAAAGAACAGACATGCAATAACTATAGTTGTGGTTAATGAAAAGAGGAGACATGCAATGACACTGGTGGATCCATGTTTCGTTTGTGAGAAGAACACACATGCCATGACACTGGGTGTGGTTCATGAAAAGAACAGACATCCAATGACAATGGTGGATCCTTATGTGGTTTGTGAAAAGAACACACATGCAATGACTCTAGCTGTGGTTCATGAAAATAACACACATCCAATGACACTGGTGGATCCATATGTGGTTTGTGGAAAGAACAAACATGCAATGACTCTAGCTATGGTTTGTGAGAAGAATAGACATGCAATGACTCTGGGTGTGGTTCATGAAAAGAACACACATCCAATAACACCGATGGATCCATGTGCAGTTTGTGGAAATAACAAACATGCAATGACACTGGTGTGGTTCATGAAAACAACACACATCCAATAACACTAGTGGATCCTTATGTGGTTTGTGGAAATACCATACATGCAATGACACTAGGTGTTGGGGGGATAACCCCGGGTAGGGTCACTCCGGGGTATAAGGGCCGAGTTATCCGAGGTTCGGCAAGGTCAAAGAGGATGCTGGCCGAGTCACCTCAAGGCAAGTCGGATCACGGAGTAACCTGGACCAGGGGGTCGCCTAAAATTGTCTCGTCCGACTCAAGGAGTAAGTCGGAGACACTTGTTTAGCTCATATGCAGGAACAGGTGTGGCCGGATCAACTGTGATCCGGATCCTTGTTTGGCTTCTAGGAGAAGGAAGGAATCTCTCTAGTCAAAAAGAAGGCCCGGTGCATACTGGATGAGCGAATAAAGCAAGGGCAGGACCACCGGATCGTGGCCGACAAAGGTGACGGCGCTCACGTCGGCTGACGCAGGCGCCGCAGAGGCAACGTCGCTAGAGCAAGAGTGACGCGGGGGAAAAGCACCCATGTCGGGTTACTACTTTGGGAGGAGGCATATTCTAAGGAATATGCCTCCACGTATGCCCTAGGCCAGGACCGAGCCACCCCTATATAAGGAGGGGTTAGGGTTCTGGCAAGGGAGGTTGGGTCTTTTCAGATACAGAGCAAGGAAGACAGTTGTGGGTCTAGGGTTCTTGGGCTGGTTAGTAGGCAAGAGTAAGAGAGTTCCTTCTTCCTCCTCTTGTCAATACAGCTGGAGGGGCACTTGTAATCTTGGAAACTGAACATCAATACGAAGCTTCTATGTAGAGAATCACTCTACTATCCCTCCCTGGATTCCCCTAGCGCATACTAGTCCCCACCTTTAGCCTATCCATGGCATCTGCCGTGACACCACCACGACAGTTGGTGCCCACCGTGGGGCTAGCGGTGCTAGCAAGGGTGAAGATCCGGATGGGAAACTTCATCGGCACCGGCGAACGCATCGTCTCCGGGCTCGTTCAGCGCTTCGGTGCGCTGGACTACGTCAGCGACAACGTTGGCTGCTTCGGCACGCGCCCCCTTCCGCGCAACGGCGTCTTCGTCAAGCTCGACGCGCACAAGGTCTATGTTGTTGTGGACGTGTCTTGTGTTCATCCCCGTCGCGTCGTCGATGCGAGGGAACCACCCCTCACTATGGCTCGCAGGGCGCGTATCGCTCGCTCCCCGGACCATGCAGAGGTGATGATGACTGTGCCAGGCGCGGGCGCGAGCAAGGATCCGGCACCAGACCCGGAGGTAACACCCAAGGCACCGAGGAAAGCTAGGGGTCCTCCGCTAGAGAGGCCTAAGAACGTGCTGAGGGAAGCTATGGATAGCCTGGCTAACCCGGTGGCAGCAGTGGTAGATCCGGCTCAGGCACAGGCTGAGCTAGAGGAGACCCGGCGAAAGATACTGGAGGGTGCAAAGAAAATAGCAGCGGCTCAGCAGTCGTTGAAGATGACGCTGCGTGAGTACGCGAAAGTGAACAAGGTTGATGTAGTGAGGGTAAAAGGGAAAAACCTCATAAGAGAGATGAACAGAGAAGGTGATGATGGACCAGAAGGGTCGGAAAACTATCTGTCTGTGGGGTTGCCAAAGTATAGTACCCCGGCGAAGAACCTCAGAGCAGCAGATGCCGTGGCGTCCGAGCTACAGGGTCTGACGGGTGAAGCCCGCCAAAGACAGCAAGACCGGGTTAACGAGTTGGTTCGGATCGCGAACAGGCAGAATGAGGAGCTGTTGAGAGGTAACCCGGAGAGAGTTGGAGCTTCTAAAATCGTCCATTCGGTGATGGGTAACCCGGAGAAATCCGCTGGAGCCGCATCATCGCCTCATGGTGGCCCTAGAAGAGAAGAGGTAGTAACCTCGGCCAGACGGAACAAGAAGATCGTTCCGTACGATCCAACGTGTGCAGGAAAGGGGAAAGAGATACGGAAAAACGACGATCGACGAAGTGTGAGCCGAGGTAACCACGGCCAAGGCAATGTCGGTCAAGGGAATGCTGCCAACGGCAATGCCGGACAGCAAAACTCGGCAGGAGCGGGTCAACCGCAGCAGCGGAATGCACCAAGGCAAGAGCAAAGTGCCAGCCGTGGTATGCAACAGAGAGGTGCACAACGAGAACAAGACCGATACAATGATGGGGACTCGGATATGATGAATGCGGGATACGCAAGACCGGACTATCATGTGATAGGGTCGAGATTGGGAAGCAGAGATTTGATGCCGGATGACGCCAGGCTAAAACTGGATCGCCTATATAGGTCGGAACAGATCGAATGTCAAGGTCCTCCGGGTCCAGCGTGCTTTGGACCCCAGATCATGAAGGAAACGCTAGTACCCAATTTCCAATTACCCAGGGGCACGAAGACGTATGACGGCAGTACAAAGCCGGAGGATTGGCTAATAAACTACGCAACAGCTGTGAAAATTGCAACTGGCAACTTGAGGTGGGTTGTACGATATGTACCCCAAATGTTGGAAGGTCCAGCCAGGGTTTGGCTGAATAATTTGCCACCCGGAAGCATCAATTGCTGGATAGATTTTGAAGAAATGTTCATCAGCAACTTCTCAAGTACATACCAGAGACCAAATAGACCGCAGACCCTGGCAATGTGCAAGTAGAGATCTAACGAAACGGACCGTGAATTCTTGACCCGATGGTGTACCGTGAGAAACTCGTGTGAGGGAGTCATAGAGTCACAGGCTATAGCATGGTTCGCACAAGGATGTAGATATGGCAGCGAGTTGTGGATGAAATTGCAAAGGAAAATGCCAGTCACATTGGCAGAGATGATCCGGATCGCGGATTCTTATGCTTTGGGTGATCCGACTCAACCTAGGATCGCGTCGAACGAGTCAAATGAGGAGTACTATCCGAGGGACGGATCCGGGTCATCTCGGAGGAACGATTACAGGGGAAAGAGGAGAGACGATAGACCGGACCATCGATATGGTTCGCAACAGGTTGCGGCCGTGAATCAAGATCAGCCCGGGGCAGGGAGCAACCAGCGCCAAAGAACGGGAGGGCAATTGACTCCTCGAAACGATGGCAAGAAAACATGGACTCCGGAGCAGAAGAAGCAATGGCAAGAAAAGAAAGATCATCCGAGGTATACCTACGAGTCAATGTTGGACCAGCCGTGCAAGTTTCACACGCCAAATCCGAATAGCCCGGCGGGTCACACGACGAGACAATGTGAGTGGATGCGCAAGATAGAACAAGGTGGTTCGGGGAATGCTCAGGAACCTCGGAATGATCAACCTCGGCAGGAGTTACCCCGACAGCAATTGCTCTCTGGAGCAAACATGCAGCAACTGATGTTGCCTCCCCCTCCGCCAAGGTACGACAACGGTGAGAGAAGGGATGCAATGCATCAGATAGAAAATCAGCAACAACCGGATCAGGGGTACTCCGGAAACGAGGGAAGAAATGAATACAGGGAACATCACCAGAGCTATTGTGTGTTCACAACAGAGGAAACAGATAGGAAAAGCTTGCAGCGCCGACATATGGAGGTTAACGTGGTTATGCCTGCAGTGACGAGGTACATGTCTTGGTCGGATCAAGAAATTACTTGGAGCGTCAAAGATCATCCCAAGCTTATGCCAAGTCCGGGATCGTATGCACTAGTGTTAGATCCGACGTTCATTGGACCAAACATTAATGTGAGGTTCTCCAAGGTACTGATCGACAACGGCAGTAGCATTAACATCATGTATGCGGATACGATGCGCAAGTTGGGCATCTCGGAGAACATGCTCCCGGCTACAAGAACACTTTTCACGGTATCGTGCCCGGCATATCCTGCGAACCCATAGGAAAAGTCCGAGTCGACGTGCTATTCGGTACGAGGGATAACTGCCAAACCGAAAATCTGGAGTTTGAGGTGGTAAACTTGGAGAGCACGTATCATGCATTACTCGGGAGACCAGCACTGAGCAAATTCATGGCAAGTTGCCACGTTAGTTATCTGAAGATGAAGTTGCCCGGGCCAAATGGAGCAATTACTATCGCTGGGGATTTCCGACGTTCTATGGAGTGCGCTTCATCCGGGTCTAACCTAGCCGAGTCACTCGTAATTGCCCAAGAGAAAAGAAAAATCCAGGACATGGCGGCATTAGCTCAGTCCGCGCAGCAGTATATGCCGGCGTTAAGTAACTCGCATGGAAGTGTTTCATTTCAAGCCACGAAGGACACCAAGAAGATCCCGGTGGATAACATGTTTCCGGAGCGTACCGTGACAATTGGGGTCGGGTTAACTAACAAATAGGAAAGCGAGCTCGTCAACTTCCTCCGTGAGAATCGGGATATTTTTGCTTGGTCCACGCAAGACTTGCAAGGTGTTCCGAGGGAGTTGGCCGAGCACTCTTTGAATGTAAGACCCGGAGCAAGGCCGGTGAAGCAGCCTCTTCGACGCTTCGCCGAGGATAGGAGAAAGGTCATTGGTAACGAGATAGCTCGGTTGCTAGCAGCAGGATTTATCATGGAAGTGCTGTATCCGGATTGGCTCTCTAATCCGGTGCTGGTAGAAAAGAAGAAGGATGACCCGAACGTGGCAATGGTTTGGCGTATGTGTATCGATTACACGAACCTGAACAAGGCGTGTCCAAAAGATCCATTTCCACTGCCAAGGATAGATCAAGTCATCGACTCCACCGCGGGATGTGAACTGTTGTCATTTATTGACGCTTATTCCGGTTTCCACCAGATACCTCTGAACCCGGATGATCAAATAAAAACTGCCTTTATTACCCCGTACGGGGCTTATTGCTATCGCACTATGCCGTTTGGTTTATGAAACGCGGGAGCAACGTACCAGAGATGTATGCAAAAATGTTTGCACGATCAAATAGGTCAAAATGTACAAGTCTACGTGGATGATGTGGTTATCAAGACCAAGGAAAGCGCAACGCTCCTTGATGACATAAGGCAAACATTCGCGAACTTGAGGAGATTCCGGATGAAGCTTAACCCGGAGAAATGCACCTTCGGTGTCCCGGATGGGAAATTACTCGGATTTCTCGTCTCTAGCCGAGGTATCGAGGTTAATCCAACTAAGATCCGAGCCATCGAACGAATGGAGCTGTCGAAGTGTCTCAACGATGTCCAGAAGTTCACGGGGTGCCTGGCGTCGTTGAGTCGGTTTGTATGTCAGTTAGGGGAAAAGGCACTGCCTCTCTACCAACTCATGAGAAAAACAGACAAATTCGTTTGGACGCCGCAGGCTAATAAAGCTTTTGCCCACTTGAAAATGATGTTGGCCACTGCACCAGTGTTAGCTTCTCCACTGTCGAAGGAGTCAATGTTGCTCTACATAGCCGCAACCAACCGAGTTGTAAGTGCAGTGATTTTAGTGGAACGAGATGAAGAGGGTAAGTCGATGCAGAGACCAGTGTATTACTTGAGCGAGGTATTATCTGCCTCAAAATAGAACTACCCGCATTTTCAAAAGGTGGCATACGGAGTTTATATGGCGGCAAAGAAGTTAAAGCACTACTTTGAGGAGCATCCCATCAAAGTGATATGCGAAGCCCCCATATCCGAGATAATGGGTAACAAAGATGCGAATGGCAGAATTGCGAAATGGGCAATTGAGCTAGCACCATACGCGCCCCAATACGATAAAAGAGAAGCGATCAAGTCCCAGGCTGTAGCGGACTTTTTCATGGATTGGGCCGAGGTACAATACGAACCACCGCCACCGAATCCGAACTACTGGAGGATGCACTTTGACGGATCGAAGACCAAAACCGGATTAGGTGCCGGGGTTGTGCTTACCTCGCCAAAGAAGGATCAGCTCAAGTACGTATTGCAGATCCATTTCGCGGCATCAAACAATGTCGCTGAGTACGAGGCTCTTGTGCATGGTCTAAAAGTGGCAAAGGAAATTGGCATACGTCAGATAATCTGCTTTGGCGACTCGGATCTAGTAATACAGCAAGTGTCCAGAGTGTGGGACGCCCTGGATCCAAACATGGCACTATATAGATTTCATGTGCAGAAAATCTCGGGTTACTTTGAGGGATGCGAATTTCATCATGTACCTCGCGTGGAAAACGAAGCTGCCGACATGCTGTCGAAGCTCGGCTCGACCCGACAGGCAATTCCACCGGGTGTTGCATTGGAGCACCTCAGAATGCCATCTATCAGGCCGTCCCCAGGAACCGATTCAATCTATGTCCCGGAAAACAAGGAATCCGGAGCTGAGCCCATGGACATTGACATGGGAGGTAGTATGCCGAACCCGGGGACTACCTCGGCAAACCCGGGGATTACCTCGGCAAACCCGGGGACTACCTCGCCAGACCCGAGGACTGTTCAGCGTGATCCGGCTGAAGTTATGCCGGTGGATCGGATGGAAATTGATGAGGAGATGTTCCCTGCGCGAGCAGTACCAGCTTGGCCACTGCCTATATACCAGTTCTTGAAAGATGGAACGTTACCCACTGAGGAAGTGCTAGCCAGGCAAACTCAGAGGAGAGCCAAAGCTTACACAATCATCAATTCCGAGCTGTACAAACGGAGTGTAACCAATGTCCTCCAGCGGTGTGTTGATCCGGAAGAAGGACTGGACATCCTCCGAGATATACACCAAGGAGAATGCGGGCATCACGCCTCATCCCGGGCCTTAGTGGCAAAGGCATTCCGGCATGGATTTTACTGGCCAAGCGCCTTGGAGAAAGCAGAAGATCTGGTGAGAAAATGCAATGGTTGCCAAAGATACGCCACCAAGACACATATGCCTATGTCGGAACTCAAAACCATACCAATTACATGGCCATTTGCTGTGTGGTGCTTGGATATGGTTGGCCCGTTCAAACCAGCAAAAGGGAACATGACGCACATTCTGGTCATGGTGGACAAGTTTACAAAATGGATCGAAGTGAAGCCTATAAGAAAATGTGATGGAGCTATGGCTGTAACATTTCTCAAAGACATCATCTTGAGATACGGTTATCCTCATAGTATCATAACTGATAACGGCACCAATTTTGCTGAAGGAGCATTTGCACGATTCTGCCGAGATAAGAAAATCTGACTCAACATAGCCTCAGTAGCCCACCCCGCATCGAATGGACAAGTGGAAAGATCCAACGGATTAGTGCTATCCGGGATAAAACCCCGGCTCATTGAGCCGCTGCAAAGATCAGCGGGGTGCTGGATAGAAGAACTACCAGCGGTATTGTGGAGTTTAAGAACCACTTCGAATCGATCAACAGGCTACACGCCGTTCTTTCTGGTATATGGGGCAGAAGTTGTATTACCAGCCGACATAGAGCATGATTCGCCTAGAGTCACCCAATACACAGAAGCCGAAGTGCAAGAAGCCCGGCAAAATGATGTTGATCTGCTGGAAGAAGCGAGAGAACTGGCACTGTCCAGATCCGCCATATATCAGCAAAATCTCCGACGCTATCATAGCCGGAAAGTGTGCCCCCGAGTCTTCGGGAAGGCGATCTGGTGCTCCGGTTGGTACAGCGTACCACTGGCATGCATAAATTATCCCCCCCATGGGAAGGACCATTTATTGTGAGCAAAGCATTGCACAATAACTCTTACTATCTCATAGATGCAAAGCCACAGGAAAAGAACAAGGCGGACAGGTCCGGAGAGGAATCCAAGCGACCGTGGAATGTAGCACTACTTCGTCCCTTCTACACTTAGCTAAAGAGTGTATGTACCCGAGTCATCCTCATATGTCGGTATGTATGTCGGCAATGAGCTTATCAATGAAATAGCGAAGCCTCGAGCAGTAACTCGGGGACTGCCTTAATAAATGATTGTTGTTACTTTTTATGCGTTAGCTAGAATGACTCGTTTCGCTTAACCTGAATTAGTAATGTGTGAGCACCAAAAACCCAACCCTTCGACTTGCTGCTGTCCAACAAGAATTGGCTTCATGGCGAGCAAGGGAACAAGTTTGGAATTGCGTAGCACATGAAAAACTACTAACGAAACGATCCTATTCCAGCTAACGTTTGTTTTTTCGGACTAACCCCGTATTTACTTTCAAGCCATTATGTTGAATTATTTTGAGCCAAGCCTCAGAGTTTCTCAGTATTGTTAAAACGATTCTTGAGGCTCGGGTTCATAAGTCGTAAAACCGAATCAAGGTAGACACGGATCGAGCCGAAGAATTGGACGAACAAGAAAATGAAACTCAGGGACTACGCCCAAATTAATCCGGCATACAAGCATAGTAGCAAAATATTATGTATTCAGCATACAATTGCACCCGGCATACCGGAGATCTGATAAACTTTCAAGTTTTTTCAACTAAGGAGCGGCAGGAGGAGGAAGTTCGGCGTCATCATCACTGTCTTCAATATCTGAAGCAGCATCTTCTCCATCATCGCCCGACCCATCCTCCACGTTCTCCATCTGCTCCTCCTCGCCGGATTCCAGAAAGCTCGGCCCCTCAACCCAGTCATGGACTGGAGAATATTCGATGAGGCTGTAGGCGCAAGCCTAGCACCGAGCTACCCACTCCGGATCATCGGTCCATTTGGATCCGGTGCGCCGACGGGTGAGGAGGCTCAGATCGATTTTCTCATACCATGAAAGGATATGATGGAGAAGGGTATCTACCGCGGCACGCCTAGCGGATTCCCTCCAGAGGTCAAGTTGAGTCTCAATCTCCATCAGTTTTTCCGCAAGGAGCGTGATCCTTTCCGAAGCGTCCTCGCTTGGCCAGAATGTGTTGAAGATCCGGACCGCAACGTCGAGGAGATCTTTTCCATAGTTCTTGATAGTTTCCACCCGAGCTGACACGCTAACCAACAAGTCCTCCATGTCTAAGGGCATGCTCTCACCATCAGGAGCGATGGGATTACCCCTCTCTTGGCGGAATTTGGCAACGGCAGCACTAGCGATGGCAGTACCCTCCGGAAAGTTATCTGAAAATAAGGAAAGGGAGGATGCTGAAGCAAAGGCATATGAGCTAACCCGGAAAACTAGGTCGGGCAAGGAGAAGAAACTTACGTGAGATATGGCGATGGATCTGGGTCAACTCCTTGATACAACTATCGCGTCTCTGGCGAAGTTGTTCAAGCTCGGCAAGCGCCAACGCAAGCCGGACTTCGGATTCCTTGAGCAGATCCTGGTCCTTGGAGATCTGAAGGGTAAAGCGCTCATGCTCCTCGGTGAAGTTCTGGCCAACTTTCTGGAGCTCGGTTTTGTGTTGGGCCTTCATCTTCTCCATCTCGGCCTTGAGTTTGGCTATCTCGCCGTCCTTGGTCCGGAGGAGGGCGAGCTCATCGTCCTTCTTCTTCAGCTCGACTTGATGCTGTCCTGCTTGTTCGAGAAAATGCAGCATCATATCAGGCACGGGCACACTATCCTCAAGCGATGCTGAAATAGTGTGTTGACCCGGCAAAGCCGAGGAGTGAATGTTTGCCGAGCCAGGAAAAAGAAAGAATGGAAAACACAGCGACGTTGGCCGAAAGGGGACATACCTCGGATTTCCTCCAAGTTTTTCCGCATAATCTTGTTTTCAGCCTCCACCCCAGCTACAAAAAACTGAACAAGGAGGTTAGTCCGGCAGAAACAAATGAAACGGTGAGGTGTTAAGAGAGGAAATTACCCCTCTTTTCATGCTCCGCGCCAAGTGCAACGTGTTTTGCGCGCAAGATCTTGTGGGTATCAAGCAGGCGCTGAAACTCGGTGCTCCGACGGTTGGTGGTTACCTGACAAAGGCACAGGCGTGTAAAGTTAGGTGTGTGCATATTCGAAATGTACAAGATCCGGTCCAAGCGGAACTTAACCCGGCTCTAGGTGTGTGCATATTCGAAGTGTACAAGATCCGGGCCAAGCGGAACTTAACCCGGCTCTAGGTGTGTGCATATTCGAAGTGTACAAGATCCGGGCCAAGCGGAACTTAACCCGGCTCTAGGTGTGTGCATATCCGAAGTATATGAAATCCGGGCCAAGCGGAACTTAACCCGGCTCTAGGTGTGTGCATATTTGAAGTTTACATGCAGCTACGTTGATCTTCTAAGGAGCATCCGGCCGAGTAACAAGTTACTCCGCCGGAGGCTCGGGGACTAATGGTTATTATCTACAGCATGTAAAAAAGAAACGACGTACCTCCATCATACGCCCAGCGAGGTTAATGGCCTTGGCGGCGGTATTCATCTGAGCGGAAAATTCAGCTGGGCCGAACTTTTCCGGGAGATCGTCGTTATAGACGAACTCTGCCTTATTCCAGTTCATGACAAACTCGATGAGGCTCGGAGGGTACCGTTCGCTAGTGGGCATGTGAGGCGCCACCAAGCCCTTGGCGTGAGCCTCTTTCCTTTCAATCAAGGCAAGAGCCAGACTAGTGTGGAGGACAATCTGCTGCGAATCAGCTGGCTCGGCAGGAGGATCCGTCGCTGCTGGTGATTTCCTTGGAAGCATGGACGACAAGGTTCGCTGCCCAGCCTCGACGAAGGTGGACTTGCCTTTGGCCTGCTGGGAGGAAGTGACCACAATGGATTTTCCCTTGGAAGCCGCTGGAGTGGGTCCTCGCCGAGCCTGAGATGACTTGGACGAGGCAGATGAACTTGGCACGGGAGTTTTGGTGGCTGGCGCTGGAGATGTTGTTGGTTTCTTCGGAGCCGGGACAGGCGCTGGTTCGGTGGCTGGTGCTGGAGCTGCTGCTGGTGCTGGATTTGCGGTAGACTTGGTAGTTGCTGGTTGCGGCAAGGCCGAAGTGCCGGACGCCGTTGCCTCGGCCGATCCGACCCCTCCCGATCCAAGGTCGCGTCCCTCTAAAGGAGGTATTGCGGAACCCGGAGCGGCCGCAGAGCCCTCCGGAATAGGGATCAGCGGGCGTGACTCGTCGTCACGGGGAGGGGAAGGACTGGACCGAAGAGGAGAGGAGATGCTCGATCCGCTCTGAGGGGCCTCCACAGGAGCCCTGCAAGAGAAAATAATGTCAGGAGTGAAATTACCCCAAAGCAGGGAGAAGTGTGTTGCGCAGTGAAAAAAGAACTTACGCATCCGAGGTCTCGGCCTCCTTAGGTTTCCGGGCCCTCCGTGTCGGGGCTTTGCCTGCCCGTTTGGAGGCAGCCTTGTCTCTGGCCTTCTTTTGCCTTTTGGAAGGCTGAGAAGGTTCGGAAGAAGAACTCGACGCGGATCTGCGCTTCTTCTTTGACGCCACCGGAACAGGCTCGCCCGTGGCAAGTGGAGAATCCTCATGGATGTGCCCACCAGGGTTAGCTGATGCCGGGAAGGCAAAAGAAAGAGGGACAGCCTCAACAGGTTCAATCACATCGATATCCGAGTCATCCTCATTGTCGGGCCAATCTCTAAAAGAAGAGAATTTACCGCTGGGTCGTTTGGTGGCATCGGGTGTGGGGAGGAACATCTCCTGGTCCGGCTCCTCCTCATCCGGAATTTCTCGGTCCGGGGCCCACTTAAGGGTCGGATCCGGGCCATCCTCGAGGGTTTGCTGGAGAAACAGCTGAGAAAAAAGCTCAAGGAGCAAAGTCAGAAATATGATAGGAACCGACATGAAATTGATCCGAAATAAGTTTACCCCGCGAAGCTTACCACGGGAGGGAGCCTGTCACGGCAGTAGTGCTCGATTCCCCACGTCCATTCGGCGGAGAAGTCCTTATGGGTGGTGAAAAGAGCCTTGACCCGGCGGAAGATCTCCGTATTGCTCAACTCGAATGAGGAGGTTCGGTTGGGGTCACGACTGAAGCTCATATGGCACAACTTGTGAGTGTGCCACTGAAGGGGAGAGATTCGGTTGCGCATGAATGTGATCATGGCATCCTCGTTGCGCAATTCGAGCTTCTTCAGCTCTGCAAACCTTTTGTTCACTTGGTTGGCCAGAGCCGTAGGTTTCTTGGCAACCTCCTCCCAGAAATCCGTGTTAGGGGGGCCCGGAGCGTAGGGCAGCAACCGGATCAAATCTTCCGTGCCTTCGTTCCGGACGTAGAAGAAGGTCCGGGCCCATCCTTTGCAGGAGTCAAGCCCGGTGACCCGGGGAAAGATTGAATACCTCCGGGGCGAAATCGAGGCAGCTCCGAACTGAGTTAGCTGCTTATCCTCCGACTCGACGTGGATGTTGGGGACGACGTTGCGGCGGAGGCCGAAGAACCGGATCCACAGCTCCTTCGTAGGCCATAGCCCGGTGTAGCCCTTGATCGAAGAAACAAAAGCGGACAGAGAGGTGATGGCGTTCGCCGGGAGATGATGTGGTTGCAGGTGATAGGTCCGGATCCAGTCCCAGAAGAAATCACTCACTGGAAGCCCAAATCCCCGTTGGAAATGGGATAGGAAAACAACAAACTCACCCGGTTTGGGTGAGGGGGCCAACTCCGAGGAGGGGAGGCGAGCGGCGACGCCAGCGGGAATGCGCCGGGTCCGGTAGAGCCAGTCAATGTCGTCCTCGCAGACCCAGGAGCCGGCCCACGCGCCGCGGTCCGCCGCGCCGGCGTCCTCCTCCATCTCCTGCTCAACGACGATGAGTTCCTCCTCCGTCATTTCGATTCCGCTATCCTCGCTGGAGCTGGCGGCGGCGGGTCTCTGCGGTCTAGACTGACGAGGACCCGTGGCTAAACGGAGGTGTAGCAATGACTGTGGTGTGGAGGAACGGAGAAGGTGCGGCGGCGGCGCTGCTGCAACAGGCACTAGCAGCGGCACGGTTGCGAGGAAGAAGAAGAGGAACAGGCGAGGGGGCGCGGAGATGGAAAAGTTCTAAGGAGCGTGCTCCTTCCCTATTTAACCGCCCCCAGTCATCAACGAGTGGGATCGTGCTGCGCTGGAAAACCACATGGTGTGGCCGTGTATCACCAGCATCGACCAATCAGAGAGGAGCCATACCGGGGGCCGCAGAGTAAATGTGATCCCATGACACGACGTGCAGTTGCGGTAAACGAGGAGACAGACGTGACCTAACCCCCGCACAGTAATCACTGACATTTACTGTGGCGATTACTCCGCAGGCCCTTAAAATAAGGCAGCGTAATGATTAACCGTCACGTGGGTTGGCGTACGAGATAAGGAAGCAAGGCCCGGATCCGAGCCACGGTGGTAACCCGGCCGGCAAGTAAAAACTTGAACTATGTAGAGGGAAAGTAAAACCATAGGATCCGAGCCAAAGTGGTGACCCGGCCGCCAAGTGAAAACTTGGAGCGTGCGAAGGGACCGTAAACCCATGTAACCCAGAAATAAA
Organism: Avena sativa; assembly: GCA_916181665.1. Lineage (NCBI taxonomy): Eukaryota > Viridiplantae > Streptophyta > Magnoliopsida > Poales > Poaceae > Avena > Avena sativa. The sequence continues at coordinate 431,119,493 of OV702286.1, read as the reverse complement.
CGTCCGAAGCTTAGATACGAATGAACCTGATGTGGCCGTAGCGACCAAGGCTGCTAAGGTCGCACCAGCTTCGGGGACTAATGTTGGGGGGATAACCCCGGGTAGGGTCACTCCAGGGTATAAGGGCCGAGTTATCCGAGGTTCGGCAAGGTCAAAGCGGATACTGGCCGAGTCACCTCAAGGCAGGTCGGATCACGGAGTAACCCGGACCAGGGGGTCGCCTAACATTGTCTCGTCCGACTCAAGGAGTAAGTTGGAGACACTTGTTTAGCTCATATGCAGGAACAGGTGTGGTCGGATCAACTGTGATCCGGATCCTCGTTTGGCTTCTAGGAGAAGGAAGGAATCTCTCTGGTCAAAAAGAAGGCCCGGTGCGTACTGGATGAGCGAATAAAGCAAGGGCAGGACCACCGGATCGTGGCCGACAAAGGTGACGACGCTCACGTCGGCTAACGTAGGCGCCGTAGAGGCAACGTCGCTAAAGCAAGAGTGACGCGGGGGAAAAGCACCCCTGTCGGGTTACTACTTTGGGAGGAGGCATATTCTAAGGAATATGCCTCCACGTATGCCCTAGGCCAGGACCGAGCCACCCCTATATAAGGAGGGGTTAGGGTTCTGGCAAGGGAGGTTGGGTCTTTTCAGATACAGAGCAAGGAAAACACTTGTGGGTCTAGGGTTCTTGGGCTGGTTAGTAGGCAAGAGTAAGAGAGTTCCTTCTTCCTCCTCTTGTCAATATAGCTGGAGGGGCACTTGTAATCTTGGAAACTGAACATCAATACGAAGCTTATGTGTAGAGAATCACTCTACTATCCCTCCCTGGATTCCCCTAGCGCATACTAGTCCCCACCTTTAGCCTATCCATGGCATCTGCCGTGACACCACAACGACACTAGGTGTGGTTAATGAAAAGAACATACATGCAATGACACTGGTGGATCCATATGTGGTTTGTGAGAAGAACACACATGCAATGACATTGGGTGTGGTTCATGCAAAGAACACACATCTAGTGACACTGGTGGATCCATATGTGGTTTATGAGAAGAATAGACATGCAATGACTCTAGCTGTGGTTCATGAAAAGAACATACATGCAATGACACTGGTGGATCCATGTGTGGTTTCTGTGAAGAACACACATGCAATGACTCTGGCTATGATTCATAAAAAGAAAATACATCCAATGCCAATGGTGTATCCTTATGTGGTTTGTGGAAAGAACAGACATGCAATGACTCTAGTTGTGGTTCATGAAAAGAACACACATGCAATCACACTGGTGGATCCATGTGTGGTTTGTGGAAAGAACAGACATGCAATGACACTGGTGTGGTTCTTGAAAAGAGCAGACATGCAATGACACTGGTGGATCCATGTGTGGTTTGTGAGAAGAACACACATGAAATGACACTGGGTGTGGTTCATGAAAAGAACACACATCCAATGACACTGCTAGATCCATATGTGGTTTGTGGAAAGAACAAACATACAATGACTCTAGATGTGCTTTGTGAAAAGAACAAACATGCAATGACTCAAGTTGTGGTTTTCAAAAAGAAAACACATCTAGTGAGCATGGTGGATCCATATGTGGTTTGTCGAAAGAACACACATGCAATGACTCTAGCTGTGGTTTGTGAAAAGAACAGACAATCAATGACTCTAGCCGTGGTTTGTGAAAAGAACACACATCTAGTGACACTGGTGGATCCATATGTGGTTTGTGGAAAGAATAGAGATGCAATGACTCTATGTGGTTTGTGAAAAGAACACACATGCAATGACTCTAGTTGTGGTTCATGAAAAGAACACATATCCAATGACACTGGTGTATCCATGTGTGGTTTGTGGAAAGAACAGACATGCAATGATACTAGCTGTGGTTAATGAAAAGAACAGACATGCAATGACACCGGTGGATCCATGTGTGGTTTGTGAGAAGAACAGACATGCAATGACTCTGGCTGGGGTTTGTGAAAAGAACACACATCCTGTGACACTAGTGGATCCATATGTGGTTTGTGGAAAGAACAGACATGCAATGACCCTAGCTGTGGTTTGTGAAAACACATCCAATGACACTCGTGTATCCTTATGTGGTTTGTGAAAAGAACACACATTCAATGGCACTGGTGTGGTTCATGAAAAGAACACACATCCAATGACACTGGTGGATCCATATGTTGTTTGTGGAAAGAATAGACATGCAATGACACTGGGTGTGGTTCAGGAAAAGAACACACGTGCAATGACACTGCTGGATCCTTATGTGGTTTGTGAAAAGAACACACATGCAATGACTCTAGCTTTGGTTCATGAAAAGAACACACATCCAATGCCAATGGTGTATCCTTATGTGGTTTGTGGAAAGAACAGACATGCAATGACTCTAGCTGTGGTTCATGAAAAGAACACACATGCAATGACACTGGTGGATCCATGTGTGGTTTATGAGAAGAACACACATGCAATGACACTGGGTGTGGATCATGAAAAGAACACACATCCAATGACACTACTAGATCCATATGTGATTTGTGGAAAGGACAGACATGCAATGACTCTAGATGTGCTTCGTGAAAAGAACAGATGTGCAATGACTCTAGCTGTGGTTTTCAAAAAGAACACACATCTAGTGAGACTGGTGGATCCATATGTGGTTTGTGGAAAGAACACACATGCAATGACTCTAGCTATGGTTTGTGAAAAGAACAGACAAGCAATGACTCTAGCTATGGTTTGTGAAAAGAACACACATGCAGTGACACTGGTGGATCCATTTGTGGTTTGTGGAAAGAACAGACATGCAATGACTCTAGATGTGGTTTCTGAAATGAAGGGACATACAATGACACTGGTGGATCCATGTGTGTTTTGTGAGAAGAACACACATGCAATGACTCTGGTTGTGGTTCATGAAAAGAAAACACATCCAATGACACTTGTGTATCCTTATGTGGTTTGTGAAAAGAACACACATGCAATGACACTGCTGTGGTTCATGAAAAGAACACACATCCAATGACACTGGTGGATCCATATGTGGTTTGTGGAAAGAATAGACATGCATTGACACTGGGTGTGGTTCATGAAAAGAACACACGTCCAATGACACTGGTGGATCCTTATGTGGTTTGTGAAAAGAACACACATGCAATGACTCTAGATATGGTTCATGAAAAGAGAACATATCCAATGACACTAGTGTATCCATGTGTGGTTTGTGGAAAGAACACACATTCAATGACTTTAACTGTGGTTAAAGAAAAGAACAGACATGCAATGACACTGGTGGATCCATGTGTGGTTTGTGAGAAGAACACACATGCAATGACACTAGTGGATCCATATGTGGTTTGTGAGAAGAATAGACATGCAATGACTCTAGTTGTGGTTCATGAAAAGAACAGACATGCAATGACACTGGTGGATCCATGTGGTTTGTGAGAAGAACAGACATGCAATGACTCTGGCTGTAGTTCATGAAAAAAACACATGTAATAACACTGGGTGTGGTTCATGAAAAGAACACACATCCAATGACACTAGTGGATCCTTATGTGGTTTGTGAAAAAGAACACATATGCAATGACACTGGTGGATCCATGTGTGGTTTGTGGGAAGAACACACATGCAATGGCACTTGGTGTGGTTCAAGAAAAGAACACACATCCAACGGCACTGGTGTATCCTTATGTGGTTTGTGAGAAGAATAGACATGCAATGACTCTCGCTGTGGTTCATGAAAATAATAGACATGCAATGACACTGGTGGATCCATGTGTGGTTTGTGAGAAGAACAGACATGCAATGACTCTGGCTATGGTTCATGAAAAGAACACACATCCAATGACGCTGGTGGATCCATATGTGGTTTGTGGAAAGAACAGACATGCAATGACTCTAGCTATGGTTCATGAAAATAACAGATATGCAATGACACTAGTGGATCCATGTGTGGTTTGTGGGAAGAACAGACATGCAATGAATCTGGCTGTGGTTCATGAAAAGAAAACACATGCAATGACAGTGGGTGTGGTTAATGAAAAGAACACACATGCAATGACACTGGTGGATCCATGTGTGCTTTGTGGAAAGAACAGACATGCAGTAACCCTAGCTGTGGTTAATGAAAAGAGGAGACATGCAATGACACTGGTGGATCCATGTGTCGTTTGTGAGAAGAACACACATGCAATGACACTAGGTGTGGTTCATGAAAAGAACACACATCCAATGACAATGGTGGATCCTTATGTGGTTTGTGAAAAGAACACACATGCAATGACTCTAGTTGTGATTCATGAAAAGAACACACATCCAATGACACTGGTGGATCCATATGTGGTTTGTAGAAAGAATATACATGCAATGACTCTAGCTATGGTTCGTGAAAAGAACAGACATGCAATGACTCTAGCTGGGGTTTGTGAAAAGAACACACATCAAGTGTCACTGGTGGATCCATATGTGGTTTGTGGAAAGAACAGACATGCAATGACTCTAGCTGTGGTTTGTGAAATGAAGATACATGCAATGACACTGGTGGATCCATGTGTAGTTTGTGAGAAGAACACACATGCAATGACTCTGTCTGTGGTTCATGAAAACAAAACACATCCAATGACACTTGTGTATCCTTATGTGGTATGTGAGAAGAACATACATGCAATGACTCTGGCTATGGTTCATGAAAAGAACACACATCCAATGACGCTGGTGGATCCATATGTGGTTTGTGGAAAGAACAAACAGGCAATGACTCTAGCTGTGGTTCATGAAAAGAACAAACATGCAATGACACTGGTGGATCCATGTGTGGTTTGTGGGAAGAACAGACATGCAATGAATCTGGCTGTGGTTCATGAAAAGAAAACACATGCAATGACACTGGGTGTGGTTAATGAAAAGAACACACATGCAATGACACTGGTGGATCCATGTGTGCTTTGTGGAAAGAACAGACATGCAATAACCCTAGATGTGGTTAATGAAAAGAGGAGACATGCAATGACACTGGTGGATCCATGTGTCGTTTGTGAGAAGAACAGACATGCAATGACACTTGGTGTGGTTCATGAAAAGAACACACATCCAATGATAATGGTGGATCATTATGTGGTTTATGAAAAGAACACACATGCAATGACTAGCTGTGGTTCATGAAAAGAACACACATCCCACGGCACTGGTGTATCCTTATGTGGTTTGTGAGAAGAATAGACATGCAGTGACTCTCGATGTGGTTCATGAAAAGAATAGACATGCAATGACACTGGTGGATCCATGTGTGGATTGTGAGAAGAACAGACATGCAATGACTCTGGCTGTGGTTCATGAAAAGAACACACATCCAATGACGCTGGTGGATCCATATGTGGTTCGTGGAAAGAACAGACATGCAATGACTCTAGCTATGGTTCATGAAAATAAAAGATATGCAATGACACTAGTGGATCCATGTGTGGTTTGTGGGAAGAACAGACATGCAATGAATCTGGCTATGGTTGATGAAAAGAAAACACATGCAATGACAGTGGGTGTGGTTAATGAAAAGAACACACATGCAATGACACTGGTGGATCCATGTGTGCTTTGTGGAAAGAACACACATGCAGTAACCCTAGCTGTGGTTAATGAAAAGAGAAGACATGCAATGACACTGGTGGATCCATATGTGGTTTGTGAGAAGAACATACATGTAATGACTCTGGCTGTGGTTCATGAAAAGAACACACATCCAATGACGCTGGTGGATCCATGTGTGGTTTGTGGAAAGAACAAACGTGCAATGACTCTAGCTGTGGTTCATGAAAAGAACAAACATGCAATGACACTGGTGGATTCATGTGTGGTTTGTGGGAAGAACAGACATGCAATGAATCTGGCTGTGGTTCATGAAAAGAAAACACATGCAATGACACTGGGTGTGGTTAATGAAAAGAACACACATGCAATGAAACTGGTGGATCCATGTGTGCTTTGTGGAAAGAACAGACATGCAATAACCCTAGATGTGGTTAATGAAAAGAGGAGACATGCAATGACACTGGTGGATCCATGTGTCGTTTGTGAGAAGAACAGACATGCAATGACACTTGGTGTGGTTCATGAAAAGAACACACATCCAATGACAATGGTGGATCATTATGTGGTTTCTGAAAAGAACACACATGCAATGACTCTAGCTGTGGTTCATGAAAAGAACACACATCCCACGGCACTGGTGTATCCTTATGTGGTTTGTGAGAAGAACAGACATGCAGTGACTCTCGTTGTGGTTCATGAAAAGAATAGACATGCAATGACACTGGTGGATCCATGTGTGGATTGTGAGAAGAATAGACATGCAATGACTCTGGCTGTGGTTCATGAAAAGTACACACATCCAATGATGCTGGTGGATCCATATGTGGTTTGTGGAAAGAACAGACATGCAATGAGTCTAGCTATGGTTCATGAAAATAACAGATATGCGATGACACTAGTGGATCCATGTGTGGTTTGTGGGAAGAACAGACATGCAATGAATCTGGTTGTGGTTCATGAAAAGAAAACACATGCAATGACAGTGGGTGTGGTTGATGAAAAGAACACACATGCAATGACACTGGTGGATCCATGTGTGCTTTGTGGAAAGAACAGACATGCAGTAACCCTTGCTGTGGTTAATGAAAAGAGGAGACATGCAATGACACTTGTGGATCCATGTGTCGTTTGTGAGAAGAACACACATGCAATGACACTGGGTGTGGTTCATGAAAAGAACACACATCCAATGAAAATGGTGGATCCTTATGTGGTTTGTGAAAAGAACACACATGCAATGACATCGGGTGTGGTTCATGAAAAGAACACACATCCAATGACACTGGTGGATCCATATGTGGTTTGTAGAAAGAATAGACATCCAATGACTCTATCTATGGTTCATGAAAAGAACAGACATGCAATGACTCTAGATGGGGTTTGTGAAAAGAACACACATCCAGTGTCACTGGTGGATCCATATGTGGTTTGTGGAAAGAACCAACATGCAATGACTCTAGCTATGGTTTGGGAAATGAAGATACATGCAATGACACTGGTGTATCCATGTGTGGTTTGTGAGAAGAACACACATGCAATGACTCTGGCCGTGGTTCATGAAAAGAAAACACATCCAATGACACTTGTGTATCCTTATGTGGTTTGTGAGAAGAACATACATGCAATGACTCTGGCTGTGGTTCATGAAAAGAACACACATCCAATGACGCTGGTGGATCCATATGTGGTTTGTGGATAGAACAAACGTGCAATGACTCTAGCTATGGTTCATGAAAAGAACAAACATGCAATGACACTGGTGGATCCATGTGTGGTTTGTGGGAAGAACAGACATGCAATGAATCTGGCTGTGGTTCATGAAAAGAAAACACATGCAATGACACTGGGTGTGGTTAATGAAAAGAACACACATGCAATGACACTGGTGGATCCATGTGTGCTTTGTGGAAAGAACAGACATGCAATAACCCTAGATGTGGTTAATGAAAAGAGGAGACATGCAATGACACTGGTGGATCCATGTGTCGTTTGTGAGAAGAACAGACATGCAATGACACTTAGTGTGGTTCATGAAAAGAACACACATCCAATGACAATGGTGGATCATTATGTGGTTTCTGAAAAGAACACACTTGCAATGACTCTAGCTGTGGTTCATGAAAAGAACACACATCCAATGACACTGGTGGTTCCATATGTGGTTTGTGGAAAGAACAGACATGCAATGACTCTAGCTATGGTTTGTGAAAAGAACAGACATGCAATGACTCTAGCTGGGGTTTGTGAAAAGAACACACATCTAGTGACACTGGTGGATCATATGTGGTTTGTGGAAAGAATAAACATGCAATGACTCTAGCTGTGGTTTGTGAAATGAAGAGACATGCAATGACACTGGTGGATCCATGTGTGGTTTGTGAGAAGAACACACATGCAATGAATCTGGTTGTGGTTCATGAAAAGAAAACACATCCAATGACACTTGTGTATCCTCATGTGGTTTGTGAAAAGAACACACATGCAATGGCACTGGTGTGGTTCATGAAAAAGAACACACATCCAATGACACTAGTAGAAACATATGTTGTTTGTGGAAAGAATAGACATGCAATGACACTGGGTGTGGTTCATGAAAAGAACACACGTCCAATGACACTTGTGGATCCTTATCTTGTTTGTGCAAAAGAATAGACATGCAATGACACTGGGTGTGGTTAAGGAAAAGAACACACATCCAATGACACTGGTGGATACTTATGTGGTTTGTGAAAAGAACACACATGCAATGACTCTAGCTTTGGTTCATGACAAGAACACACATCCAATGACACTGGTGTATCCATGTGTGGTTTGTGGAAACAGCAGACATGCAATGACTATAGTTGTGGTTAATGAAAAGAACAGACATGTAATGACACTGGTGGATCCATGTATGGTTTGTGCGAAGAACACACATGCAATGACTCTGGCTGTGGTTCATGAAAAGAACACACATCCAATGACGCTGGTGGATCCATATGTGGTTTGTGGAAAGAACAGACATGCAATGACTCTAGCTATGGTTCATGAAAATAACAGATATGCAATGACACTAGTGGATCCATGTGTGGTTTGTGGGAAGAACAGACATGCAATGAATCTGGCTGTGGTTCATGAAAAGAAAACACATGCAATGACACTGGATGTGGTTAATGAAAAGAACACACATGCAATGACACTGGTGGATCCATGTGTGCTTTGTGGAAAGAACAGACATGCAATAACCCTAGATGTGGTTAATGAAAAGAGGAGACATGCAATGACACTGGTGGATCCATGTGTCGTTTGTGAGAAGAATAGACATGCAATGACACTTGGTGTGGTTCATGAAAAGAACACACATCCAATGACAATGGTGGATCATTATGTGGTTTCTGAAAAGAACACACATGCAATGACTCTAGTTGTGGTTCATGAAAAGAACACACATCCCACGGCACTGGTGTATCCTTATGTGGTTTGTGAGAAGAATAGACATGCAGTGACTCTCGCTGTGGTTCATGAAAAGAATAGACATGCAATGACACTGGTGGATCCATGTGTGGATTGTGAGAAGAACAGACATGCAATGACTCTGGCTGTGGTTCATGAAAAGAACACACATCCAATGACGCTGGTGGATCCATATGTGGTTTGTGGAAAGAACAGACATGCAATGACTCTAGCTATGGTTCATGAAAATAACAGATATGCAATGACACTAGTGGATCCATGTGTGGTTTGTGGGAAGAACAGACATGCAATGAATCTGGCTGTGGTTCATGAAAAGAAAACACATGCAATGACAGTGGGTGTGGTTAATGAAAAGAACACACATGCAATGACAGTGGTGGATCCATGTGTGCTTTGTGGAAAGAACAGACATGCAGTAACCCGAGCTGTGGTTAATGAAAAGAGGAGACATGCAATGACACTGGTGGATCCATGTGTCGTTTGTGAGAAGAACACACATGCAATGACACTGGGTGTGGTTCATGAAAAGAACACACATGCAATGACAATGGTGGATCCTTATGTGGTTTGTGAAAAGAACACACATGCAATGACTCTAGCTGTGGTTCATGAAAAGAACACACATCCAATGACACTGGTGGATCCATATGTGGTTTGTAGAAAGAATAGACATGCAATGACTCTAGCTATGGTTCGTGAAAAGAACAGACATGCAATGACTCCAGATGGGGTTTGTGAAAAGAACACACATCTAGTGTCACTGGTGGATCCATATGTGGTTTGTGGAAAGAACCAACATGCAATGACTCTAGCTATGGTTTGGGAAATGAAGATACATGCAATGACACTGGTGGATCCATGTGTGGTATGTGAGAAGAACACACATGCAATGACTTTGGCCGTGGTTCATGAAAAGAAAACACATTAAATGACACTTGTGTATCCTTATGTGGTTTGTGAGAAGAACATACATGCAATGACTCTGGCTGTGGTTCATGAAAAGAACACACATCCAATGACGCTGGTGGATCCATATGTGGTTTGTGGAAAGAACAAACGTGCAATGACTCTAGCTGTGGTTCATGAAAAGAACAAACATGCAATGACACTGGTGGATCCATGTGTGGTTTGTGGGAAGAACAGACATGCAATGAATCTGGATGTGGTTGATGAAAAGAAAACCCATGCAATGACAGTGGGTGTGGTTAATGAAAAGAACACACATGCAATGACACTGGTGGATCCATGTGTGCTTTGTGGAAAGAACACACATGCAGTAACCCTAGCTGTGGTTAATGAAAAGAGAAGACATGCAGTGACACTGGTGGATCCATGTGTGGTTTGTGAGAAGAACATACATGCAATGACTCTGGCTGTGGTTCATGAAAAGAACACACATCCAATGACGCTGGTGGATCCATATGTGGTTTGTGGAAAGAACAAACGTGCAATGACTCTAGCTGTGGTTCATGAAAAGAACAAACATGCAATGACACTGGTGGATTCATGTGTGGTTTGTGGGAAGAACAGACATGCAATGAATCTGGCTGTGGTTCATGAAAAGAAAACACATGCAATGACACTGGGTGTGGTTAATGAAAAGAACACACATGCAATGACACTGGTGGATCCATGTGTGCTTTGTGGAAAGAACAGACATGCAATAACCCTAGATGTGGTTAATGAAAAGAGGAGACATGCAATGACACTGGTGGATCCATGTGTCGTTTGTGAGAAGAACAGACATGCAATGACACTTGGTGTGGTTCATGAAAAGAACACACATCCAATGACAATGGTGGATCATTATGTGGTTTCTGAAAAAGAACACACATGCAATGACTCTAGCTGTGGTTCATGAAAAGAACACACATCCCACGGCACTGGTGTATCCTTATGTGGTTTGTGAGAAGAACAGACATGCAGTGACTCTCGTTGTGGTTCATGAAAAGAATAGACATGCAATAACACTGGTGGATCCATGTGTGGATTGTGAGAAGAACAGACATGCAATGACTTTGGCTGTGGTTCATGAAAAGAACACACATCCAATGACGCTGGTGGATCCATATGTGGTTTGTGGAAAGAACAGACATGCAATGACTGTAGCTATGGTTCATGAAAATAACAGATATGCAATGACACTAGTGGATCCATGTGTGGTTTGTGGGAAGAACAGACATGCAATGAATGTGGCTGTGGTTCATGAAAAGAAAACACATGCAATGATAGTGGGTGTAGTTAATGAAAAGAACACACATGCAATGACACTGGTGGATCCATGTGTGCTTTGTGGAAAGAACAGACATGCAGTAACCCTAGTTGTGGTTAACGAAAAGAGGAGACATGCAATGACACTGGTGGATCCATGTGTCGTTTGTGAGAAGAACACACATGCAATGACACTGGGTGTGGTTCATGAAAAGAACACACATCCAATGACAATGGTGGATCCTTATGTGGTTTGTGAAAAGAACACACATGCAATGACACCGGGTGTGGTTCATGAAAAGAATACACATCCAATGACACTGGTGGATCCATATGTGGTTTGTAGAAAGAATAGACATGCAATGAATCTATCTATGGTTCGTGAAAAGAACAGACATGCAATGACTCTAGATGGGGTTTGTGAAAAGAACACACATCCAGTGTCACTGGTGGATCCATATGTGGTTTGTGGAAAGAACCAACATGCAATGACACTGGTGGATCCATGTGTGGTTTGTGAGAAGAACACACATGCAATGACTCTGGCCGTGGTTCATGAAAAGAAAACACATCCAATGACACTTGTGTATCCTTATGTGGTTTGTGAGAAGAACATACATGCAATGACTCTGGCTGTGGTTCATGAAAAGAACACACATCCAATGATGCTGGTGGATCCATATGTGGTTTGTGGAAAGAACAAATGTGCAATGACTCTAGCTGTGGTTCATGAAAAGAACAAACATGCAATGACACTGGTGGATCCATGTGTGGTTTGTGGGAAGAACAGACATGCAATGAATCTGGCTGTGGTTCATGAAAAGAAAACACATGCAATGACACTGGGTGTGGTTAATGAAAAGAACACACATGCAATGACACTGGTGGATCCATGTGTGCTTTGTGGAAAGAACAGACATGCAATAACCCTAGATGTGGTTAATGAAAAGAGGAGACATGCAATGACACTGGTGGATCCATGTGTCGTTTGTGAGAAGAACAGACATGCAATGACACTTGGTGTGGTTCATGAAAAGAACACACATCCAATGACAATGGTGGATCATTATGTGGTTTCTGAAAAGAACACACTTGCAATGACTCTAGCTGTGGTTCATGAAAAGAACACACATCCAATGACACGGGTGGTTCCATATGTGGTTTGTGGAAAGAACAGACATGCAATGACTCTAGCTATGGTTTGTGAAAAGAACAGACATGCAATGACTCTAGCTGGGGTTTGTGAAAAGAACACACATCTAGTGACACTGGTGGATCATATGTGGTTTGTGGAAAGAACAAACATGCAATGACTCTAACTGTGGTTTGTGAAATGAAGAGACATGCAATGACACTGGTGGATCCATGTGTGGTTTGTGAGAAGAACACACATGCAATGAATCTGGTTGTGGTTCATGAAAAGAAAACACATCCAATGACACTTGTGTATCCTCATGTGGTTTGTGAAAAGAACACACATGCAATGGCACTGGTGTGGTTCATGAAAAAGAACACACATCCAATGACACTAGTAGAAACATATGCTGTTTGTGGAAAGAATAGACATGCAATGACACTGGGTGTGGTTCATGAAAAGAACACACGTCCAATGACACTGGTGGATCCTTATCTTGTTTGTGCAAAAGAATAGACATGCAATGACACTGGGTGTGGTTAAGGAAAAGAACACAGATCCAATGACACTGGTGGATACTTATGTGGTTTGTGAAAAGAACACACATGCAATGACTCTAGCTTTGGTTCATGACAAGAACACACATCCAATGACACTGGTGTATCCATGTGTGGTTTGTGGAAACAGCAGACATGCAATGACTATAGTTGTGGTTAATGAAAGAACAGACATGTAATGACACTGGTGGATCCATGTATGGTTTGTGCGCAGAACACACATGCAATGACACTAGGTGTGGTTAATGAAAAGAACAAACATCCCGTGACACTTGTGGATCCATATGTGGTTTGTGAGAAGAACAGACATGCAATGACTCTAGTTGTGGTTCATGAAAAGAACAAACATGCAATGACACTGGCGGATCCATGTGTGGTTTGTGGGAAGAACAGACATGCAATGAATCTGGCTATGGTTCATGAAAAGAAAACACATGCAATGACACTGGGTGTGGTTAATGAAAAGAACACATGCAATGACACCGGTGGATCCATGTGTGGTTTGTGAGAAGAACACACATGCAATGGCACTGGTGTATCCTTATGTGGTTTGTGAGAACAATATACATGCAATGACTCTTGATGTGGTTCATGAAAAGAACACACATCCAATGACACTGGTGGATTCATATGTGGTTTGTGGAAAAAACAGACATGCAATGACTCTAGTTGTGGTTCATGAAGACAACAGCCATGCAATGACACTGGTGGATACATGTGCGGTTTGTGGGAAGAACACATATGCAATGACTCTGGCTATGGTTCATGAAAAGAAAACACATGCAATGACACTGGGTGTAGTTAATGAAAAGAACACACATGCAATGACACTGGTGGATCCATGTGTGATTTGTGGAAAGAACAGACAAGCAATAACTCTAGATATGGTTAATGAAAAGAGCAGAATTGCAATGACACTGGTGGATCCATGTGACGTTTGTGAGAAGAACACACATGCAATGACACTGGGTGTGGTTCATGAAAAGAACACACATCCAATGACAATGGTGAATCCTAATGTGGTTTGTGAAAAGAACACACATGCAATGACTCTAGTTGTGATTCATGAAAAGAACACGCATCCAATGACACTGGTGGATCCATATGTGGTTTGTGGAAAGAACAGACATGTAATTACTCTATCTGTGGTTTGTGAAAAGAACAGACATGTAATGACTCTAGTTGTGGTTTGTGAAAAGAACACACATCCAGTGACACTAGTTGATCCATATGTGGTTTGTGGAAACAACAGACATGCAATGACTCTAGCTGTGGTTTGTGAAATAAAGAGACATGCAATGACACGGGTGGATCCATATGTGGTTTGTGAGAAGAACACACATGCAATGACACTGGGTGTGGTTCATGAAAAGAACACACATCCAGTGACACTGGAAGATCCATCTGTGGTTTGTGGGAAGAATAGACATGCAATGACTCTAGCCGTGGTCATGAAAAGAACAGACATGCAATGACACTGGTGGATCCATGTGTGGTTTGTGTGAAGAACACACATGCAATGACTCTGGATGTGGTTCATGAAAAGAAAATACATCCAATGACAATGGTGTATCCTTATGTGGTTTGTGGAAAGAACAGACATGCAATGACTCTAGTTGTGGTTCATGAAAAGAACACACATGCAATCACACTGGTGGATCCATGTGTGGTTTGTGGAAAGAACAGACATGCAATGACATTTGTGTGGTTCTTGAAAAGAGCAGACATGCAATGACACTGGTGGATCCATGTGTGGTTTGTGAGAAGAACACACATGCAATGACACTAGGTGTGGTTCATGAAAAGAACACACATCCAATGACACTGCTGGATCCATATGTGGTTTGTGGAAAGAACAAACATGCAATGACTCTAGATCTGCTTTGTGAAAAGAATAGAAATGTAATGACTCTAGTTGTGGTTTTCAAAAAGAACACACATCTAGTGACGCTAGTGGATCCATATGTGGTTTATGGAAAGAACACACATGCAATGACACTGGTGGATCCATGTGGTTTGTGAGAAGAACAGACATGCAATGACTCTCGCTGTAGTACATGGAAAAAACACATGTAATGACACTGGGTGTGGTTCATGAAAAGAACAAACATGCAATGACACTGGTGGATCCATATGTGGTTTGTGGAAGGAACAGACATGCAATGACTGGTGGATCCATGTGTGGTTCATGAGAAGAACACACATCCAATGTCACTGGTGGATCCTTATGTGGTTTGTGAAAAAGAACACACATGCAATGATACTGGTGGATCCATGTGTGGTTTGTGAGAAGAACACACATGCAATGGCACTGGGTATGGTTCAAGAAAAGAACACACATCCAATGACTCTAGCTTTGGTTCATGAAAACAACAGACATCCAATGACAATGGTGGATCCTTATGTGGTTTGTGAAAAGAACACACATGCAATGACTCTAGAAGTGGTTGATGAAAAGAACACACATCCAATGACACTGGTGGATCCATATGTGCTTTGTGGAAAGAATAGACATGTAATAACTCTAGCTATGGTTTGTAAAAAGAACAGACATGTAATGACTCTAGCTATGGTTTGCGAAAAGAACACACATCTAGTTACACTGGTGGATCCATATGTGGTTTGTGAAAAGAACAGACATGCAATGACTCTAGTTGTGGTTTGTGAAATGAAGAGACATGCAATGGCACTAGTGGATCCATGTGTGGTTTGTGAGAAGAACACACATGCAATGACTCTGGCTGTGGTTCATGAAAAGAAAACACATCCAATGACACTGGTGTACCCTATGTGGTTTTTGAAAAGAACACACATGCAATAGCACTGATGTGGTTCATGAAAAGAACACGCATCCAAGGACACTAGTGGATCCATATGTGGTTTGTGGAAAGAATAGACATGCAATGACACTGGGTGTGGTTCATGAAAAGAACATACGTCCAATGACACTGGTGGATCCTTATGTGGTTTGTGAAAAGAACACACATGCAATGACTCTAGCTGTGGTTCATGAAAAGAACACACATCCAGTGACACTGGTGTATCCATATGTGGTTTGTGGAAATAACAGACATGCAATGATTCTAGCTGTGTTTAATGAAAAGAACAGACATGCAATGACACTGATGGATCCATGTGTGGTTTGTGAGAAGAACACACATACAATGACACTGGGTGTGGTTCATGAAAAGAACACACATCCCGTGACACTGGTGGATCCATATGTGGTTTGTGAGAAGAACAGACATGCAATGACTCTAGTTGTGGTTCATGAAAAGAACAGACATGCAATGACACCGGTGGATCCATGTGTGGTTTGTGAGAAGAACAGACATGCAATTACTCTGGCTGTGGTTCATGAAAAAAACACATGCAATGACACTAGGTGTGGTTCATGAAAAGAACACACATCCAATGACACTGGTGGATCCTTATGTGGTTTGTGAAAAAGAACACACATGCAATGACACTGGTGGATCCATGTGTTGTTTGTGAGAAGAACACACATGCAATGGCACTGGGTGTGGTTCAAGAAAAGAAGACACATCCAATGACACTAGTGTATCCTTATGTGGTTTGTGAGAAGAACACACATGCAATGACTCTAGTTGTGGTTCATGAAAAGAACAGACATGCAATGACACTGGTCGATGCATTTGTGGTTTGTGAGAAGAACAAACATGCAAAGACTCTGGCTATGGTTCAATAAAAGAACACACATCCAATGACACTGGTGGATCCATATGTGGTTTGTGCAAAGAACAGACATGCAATGACTCTAGCTGTGGTTCATGAAAAGAACAAACATTTAATGACACTGGTGGATCCATGTGTGGTTTGTGGGAAGAACAGACATGCAGTGACTCTGGCTGTGGGTCATAAAAAGAAAATACATGCAATGACACTGGGTGTGGTTAATGAAAAGAACACACATGCAATGAAACTAGTGGATCCATGTGTGGTTTGTGGAAAGAACAGACATGCAATGACTCTAACTATGGTTAATGAAAAGAGCAGACATGCAATGACACTGGTGGATCCATGTGTGGTTTGTGGGAAGAACACACATGCAATGACACTGGGTGTGGTTCATGAATAGAACACATATCCAATGACAATGGTGGATCCTTATGTGGTTTGTGAAAAAACACACATGCAATGACTCTAGCTATGGTTTATGAAAAGAACACACATCCAATGACACTGGTGGGTCCATATGTGGTTTGTGGAAAGAGCAGACATGTAATGACTCTAGTTGTGGTTTGTGAAAAGAACAGACATGCAATGTCTATAGCTGTAGTTTGTGAAAAGAACACACATCCAGTGACACAGGTGGATCCATATGTGGTTTGTGGAAAGAATAGACATGCAATCACTCTAGCTGTGGTTTGTGAAAAGAATATACATGCAATGACCATGGTGGATCCATGTGTGGTTTGTGAGAAGAACACACATGCAATGACTCTGGCTATGGTTCATGAAAAGAAAACACATCCAATGACACTGGTGTATCCTTATGTGGTTTGTGAAAAGAACACACATGCAATGACTCTGGGTGTGGTTCATGAAAAGAACACACATCCAATGACACTGGTGGATCCATGTGTGGTTTTGTGGAAATAACAGACATGCAATGACACTGGTGTGGTTCATGAAAAGAACACACATCCAATGACACTGGTGGATCCATATGTGGTTTGTGGAAAGAACGGACATGCAATGACACTAGGTGTGGTTAATGAAAAGAACAGACATGCAATTACACTGGTGGATCCATGTGTGGTTTGTGAGAACACACATGCAATGACAGTGGGTGTGGTTCATGAAAAGAACACACATCCAATGAAACTGGTGTATCCTTATGTGGTTCATGAGAAGAACATACATGCAATGACTCTGGCTGATCCATATGTGGTTTATGAGAAGAACACACATGCAATAAACTCTAGTGGATCTATCTTGGCATAATTTGATGCATGCCACGATGTATTTCATTGTACAAGACACTCACTTTTGATTTTTATACTACTTAGTTTTGTCCTTGGTTTTTTGATACTACTCAGTGTTGCCCTTTCCCTCTCTCTCTCTCTCTCTTTCTCTTTCGAGAAGCCTAAACATGTGCTCACTCCGTCTGCTATGCCCTGATTGGTTGTCACAGTTGTCACGCGGATCGTGTGCACCAACCGTTGATCTTGTGTGATCCAATGATGATCGTTGCACATGTTGTGCCCTTCATAGTACAGCGTGAGACAACACTGACGTCTCCCTCAGCGTGAGACAGCACGGACGTCTCCCTCTACAAGAAGGAACATGATGCCGTCCATGGAAAAAGTCGTCGAGTGGTTATGTCACGTTTAATCTAGTCTGCAAAAGCTACTACTGCTACTACAATACATGCACAGGGCAACAGAGTCATCGAGTGCACGGTTGTCAACGGGACGCTGCAATTTATTGGTACTTGGTTTTCATAAGACATATCCCATTTTTACGCAACGCTCTCAATCTCACTTCCAACTAGGCCCTACTGCAAGTAACTTCCATGAGTCAAGGGCCCCCTCGAGTAGATCTAACGTTGCTAGAAATTGGTTTCACGCCACTTGCATGCAGTGGAATCGAGGTCTGCCATGAGCGTGTTTTCAATGCAGCTCTAAAGTGGAGATCATGGTTGTTTCAAAAAAAGGGAACCCAAAAAAAAGGTGGAGATCGTGGTATCCCCCCCCCCGCCCCCGCCCACCACACGTGTCCACTCGAGGACTATGAACAGTCCGGTGTTTATAAACCCGCTCGACCTTCTTCTTCCATGTGTTCGTATCATTTTCACCCAATCTGTCTAGTCCCAAAACCCCAATCTGCACCTACCATGCACGCCGAAGCTCCCTCGCTTGAACTACCTCCTTCCCTAGGTGCGCCATGAAGTGTATGCGTGGAGACGAGCCGGATGTGAAGCCAGTTGAAGGTGCATCAGCAGATGGCTCGGTCGTTGCCAAGCAGGCGAAGGCGTCTTCTCTGGGCACAAACGCTGCTCGTCACTGCACCGTCGAGGGTTCAAGCTCATCTGTCTAGCCAGTAGTTGTCGCCACCGAGCAGCAGGTGGCCAACAACATCGAGGCCGACAACGTCGTGGTGCTAGCGGCAGATCTGGATGGGGGCCAGTTGGCAGGCAGAGGCAATCCGGTGCTCTACATCAACGACCCCATCGCCGTCCAAGAAATCTTCAACGCAATCGTGGAGAATGATGAGTTCGAGGAGGAGGTCCCTGATGAGGAGTCCGAGGTACTACATTGCTAGCTTCTCTAGTCGTAGTCGTAGATTTCACTGTTCATACATAGGATTTTCTCAATCGTGTGCAAATTCTTTTGCTCTTGACGTATTGTAGTATATATATGGTTCGATCGGTCAATTGATGTATCTGCCATCTAGTCACAAAACCCCAATCCGTCTAGTCTCAAAACTCCAATCTGCTCATCTGCCATCTAGTTGAGTTTGCTAGTTGAGTGTTGATTTCGATACACAACATGCCTATAACATTACATTTCTATTCCTTATTGAGCCCAATGATTCAATTTTGCCCCCAGATAGTGCAAGGGCATCTCATGGTGTCATTTTGTTAGGGATGGTTAGTAAACCTGAGGCAGTAATGCACATAAACAATATAGGTTATGTTGTTGGTATTTTGGTTCTCCGACTCCATCTCTGAAAAAAAATGAGGCCCTACTTTTTTTCTCATATGGAACCTATATATATAATCTTTGTATTGTTTCTGATCTATGAATGCGTCGTATGATGCATATGTATATCCCTGAATATTGTTTTGTACGATCACATTTCAATTTCTTATTGTGGCCAATGTTTCAAATTTGCCCCAAAGAGAGGCAGACACATTGTTGTCAGATTTTTCAGGGATGAGTTAGCGAACTTGGGGCCATGTACAAGATCAATATAAGTTGTGCAATTGTTACTTGGTTCGCTTACGCCATCCCCGAAGAAACTTATGAGGCCACAATCTTTATTCTACATTCATAGAACTATGATATTTGAATTATCTATTCCATGCATTCATAGTGTATAAGAATTACATTTTAGTTTTTCACCAAGGCCGATGATTGAAATTTGCCCCAAAAGAGTTCAAGGGGAGACACATATGATGGTGTCGTGTTTTAGGGATGGGTTGGTGAACATGAGGCAGCAATGCACACAAACAATATAGGTTGTGCTATTGGTACTTTGGTTCTCCAACTCCATCTCTGAAACAAATTATGAGGCCCTTGATTTATTCTCATATGGAACTACATATATGATCCTTGAATTGTTTCTGATCTTTGAATGATTCGTATGATGCATATGTATATGAATGGTTTTGATCATAAGTATTTTTAACATGTACCTGAAGATTAATTGTTTGGTTTTTTTATTTATAATTACAATATTTAGGCTTGTTTTTGTACCTGACTATGTATATCCCTGAATATTGTTTTGTACGATTACATTTCAATTTCTTATTGTGGACAATGATTCAAATTTCTCCCCAAAGAAAGGCAGACACATTGGTGTTAGATTATTTTCAGGGATGAGTTAGCGAACCTGGGGCGATGTACAAGAACATTATAGGTTGTGCAATTGTTACTTGGTTTGCCCACTCCATCCCTGAAGAAACTTATGAGGCCCCTAGATTTATTCTACATACACTCTGATGCAATTAATTGTCATTGTGTTGAGATGAAATGATATATGAACTGATCAAACTATTGCTGAGATGCTTTCTCTTTGATATCCACGTATATATTATCTTACATGTACATGTTGTTAATTCTTGAGTTGTAATACAATTCAATCATATGTATGAGTTCTAAGTTATGTTCTTAAAAATCAACAGGAGGATGATGATGAAGTGGACGATAGCAAGGAATTCAGGGACAACAAGAGCCGCTACGTGCTGAGGCGGTTACGATGTGGGCTAATCCCTTCCTACCGTAGGGGGAGACTGTTTTGCCCATTCTCTAGCAGAGCAATCAACGTGGACCTCGACAGCATGATCCAGCACGCGGTGGGCGTTGCCAGAGGCGGAGGCAGAAGCCATAGGCCGATTACCTTGGCACGACACGCATCCTTCAGCAAATTCCTCCGGGATTATGTCAGGACTAGCCTGTATCCCATGGACTAGGTTGTCCCTGCCTCCTGCTAATGCCCCTGCCCTGCTAGGCATCTCCGTGTCCCGGCCTCCTGCTTTCGCCTCTATTTTATTTTTTTTAGTTAATTATTACATGTGTGTGGCATGTAAGACAATATATCCGTGGTCTCTCTGGTGAACCTTCTATATTAATCTACTCCTTTATATGGAGTGCCTTAAAATTTCTAGTGTTCAATTATATTACTTATTATGCTCATGCACACTACAAAATATTTCTAGTGCTCGATTATATTATAATTATCAAGGAATACCTCAACAAGTTAAATTGGTCAAAATTTTGTATTGAAGTAACTAAATGATCTCACATCAGCGGTGGACGTTGGCTGAAGCCGAAGGCATCAGCCGAAGACCTTGGAGCGGCACACAATCTTTAGCAAATTCCTTATAGGTTCAACAACGGGTTGCCGCCGCCCAGCTCCGAATTTGCTTACAGGTCCAACATGGCAGAACTTGAGCTACCACAGAGACCTCGGCAGAGGTGGCAGAATTGGTGTGGGTGCAACCACGGTGACGGCAAGCTCGGATTCTGGAGGAGAAAAACAGAACCGAGCATGGTCGACATGGTGATAGATCTCATCGGGAACCAATTCTCGTCCCCGCACTGTGCCATGGGTGCGTCCATGGTGAGGGCGAGCTCTGACTCGGGATGGGGAGGAGAGCGGGGCCGAGCAGGTTCATCACGTCCTAGCTCTGCGCCATATGCCCACGACCACAGATTGCCGCTCCAGGGAAGAAGAAGACGCGTAATGGATGCAGGCGCCAATGCTACAAGCCTACAGGGAGGAGAGCGGGGCCGAGCAGGTGCGTCCCCGTCCTAGCTCCACGCCATGGCTGTGACGCCCCACATATTGCCGCTCCGGGGAAGAAGAAGACGCGTAATGGATGCACGCGCCAATGCTGCAAGCCTAATTGACACCTAAGTGACGGGAGCGACATAACGGCGAGAACTGACAGGGGGGCCAACTTGACGGTCGTTAGCCTGATATTTTGTATTGAAATGTAAAGTTGAATTCATGCTGAAAAAGACCTTCTGAGTATTTGGAACACCAACTGTAGTCATCGCGGCTGATTACAGGCAACTTGGGTACCGCTTGCCTGGGCGCCCCAACTTTTGGGCCGCAAAATGATATTCTCAAATCCGGCGTGCCACCCAGCAGTGAACCAAGTCGGACCCCTTAAGGCCCTTGTGCTTCATCAAATATTCGATCCGCCTCTTGGCAAGAAGCAGATCGTCATTGAGATCCGACGCATCTGCATCCCAGGACTCTTGGGGCATGGCGGCACCGTCGACAAAAGCCGGCAAAGCAATAGCTTTGTCGGGAGCAGAATATCCTTGTGATAAAAGAAAGTGGACGGCTACTGTTTCACCAACTCACTAGCCTTAATCCGAGGATAGACGCGCTCTCTCCTAACGGAAAAACTAACAGTTCAGGTAATGTATGGATTACCGACAGTGATAGAATTTCTCCGGATATGAAAATAAAACCGGAAAAGAGCGAGACTCGGCCTAATGCCGAGATACCCCTCACACAAAGAAGCGTACGCACTCATCTCTAAGAGAGAGTTAGGGGGAAGATGATGGAGTTGAACTCCATAGTGATCTATAACCTCAGAAAAGAAGTCTGAGGGTGGGAAACTCAAACCTCTGTCGAGGTGGGTGCCGAAGTGCACTCGCTCGTTGGCGCAGGGAGTAGGGACGGTTTGGCTGTAGCTGCTCCACCAGTCGCCGACATGGAGGAGCCCTTCGTTCTCCATGACACGGAGCTTGGCGTCATCTAAGATGCAGGGGATCCAAACCACGCGGTGACTCTCCTTCTCCGCTGCCGAAGTCATCGCTGCCATCGCCATCACGCCAGAAGATGAGGTCACATCCATTTTCTTGTGGGCCAGTGACCTGGGATGGGCGGTGCTGGAAGATTTTGGGAAGGAGGAGGAGTTCTATTTTCATGGAGGGGTTGGGATAAAGGAAGCGGCACAAATGCTAGTGAAGAGAAGAGGGAGAGAATCTCAACCTCTTATATCCTTTGTCCGCTCCAAGATTTGTGCAAATGTGTATAGTAACCATGACACGCGTCGTGGAAGGAGCTGGGTAACCCCCACGCGATGATTACGCCGCCTCTATCTCTGTGCACGCATTAAAACGATGCCTCGGTTCCGCGGAAGGCGGACCCACCAATGGTCATGCTGACGCGAATGTATGTTAGTGACATGACTTGACCATGACTGGTGTCAGGTTATGTCAGAGATCAAGGTTCCGCTTAGTTTGAATTTCGAGATGGAAAACTGAATAATGTATTCATAGGTCTGACTCGTTTGAGACCTAGATCCTATCCTTTCTTTTGAAGTTTCAGGAACCCTTGAAGATTCTGCAAGCCGAAGATCAAGCTAGACGATGATGAAATCCGACTGTGGATCTAGGAGGCTTCCGGGGGCTGCTGTTGGGGATATACTTTTCGGGTATCCTCACTGTGCCTCGCTGACCAGGGTGGCCCACTTCGGGTTAGAGCTTTGCTTCATGGGCGGCCCAGTCAGGGAGAAGAGACGGAGTCTAATTCGTTTACGGGAAGGCCCAGAAGACTTACCGACATAGGCTTGTTATGTTACTTGTAGTTCAAGATGTACTCTGTAACCGACTCTTAGTCGTAGCCGGATAGGTCTCTCCTATAAACCCTAGGTCAGATATCCATATAAGCCGTCGTAGGGTAAGCCTTTAGGGCACCCTCACAATAGTCTACAATCTCAAGTCGCACATGCGAAACCCTTGTAACCCATATTCTGGCGCTGCTATATTACTAGATTGCTAGCAGGAGTAGGATCTATCCAAAGCCGGCGGATTTGAACCTGGGTAAACTTGTGTACTCACCGTCCCGGAATACCGTACGTCTCACACCCCTCTCTTCCGCATGCCTCGAGGACCCCCTCATGGCGTACTTGTCATCACTCCGACGACACCCTAATCATTAAGCACCTCCCTCTCCCAAAGCTCCTACTACACCTTGTCAACCATACACCCTCCCCTTGGTTTAAAAGGCAAGAGGCCAACATCTCTCACCCCTGCATCCTCATTCCACTCCCCTACCCTCACCTACCTCACCCTCGAGCCCCAGATCTTGCCCTCATTGCTTTACATCACCATGGAGAAGGAGATAACTCCATTCGGGTCCATGCCTGCATGCAAGAATGCAGTCGACCCCGACCTTCCCCTGTGCCTCAGATCCCCTCCAAATCCTTCCTTTGTCTCTACTACACACCCCTACCTAGCCCCTGCCCCTGCATGTCACCGAGAGCAAGATTTCATCTTCATAGTCTTCGGCAAGAATCTCAAAGTGGTGGAGCCTCCTTGCTCTTCCTCTTCCTCTACATGCAAGCATTCCCTCTGATATCCAACTCCAGGCTAACCCTACCTTCCTACTCTGCTTGGAGCCACTGCAGGTACCTTTTCTGGTGAGCACCAAAGCAAGCTCGCCGCCACGGATGCACGTCACGCCCCTCTGCGAAGAACCCCTCGATCCCGCCCCTTGTTCTGGTCGCGGAGGAGCACCACTTCACTTCCACTACCTCCTCGTCACCGGCGGTGCCCCTAGGTAAGCTCCCCGCCGCCTCTCGATCTAGCTAGGGTTTTCCCAACTTCGCGTGTTGCCGGAGGTGGACGATCAACCCTGGCCATTCATCGCCATTTGATCCGACGCCCTGCCTCCCTCCATACCCCTCCGTCGCCATGTACCACTAACAGGCGGGCCCCGCTTGCCATACCATTCAAAGCACCCTCCCACACGCAGCTTGCCCCTGGTGGGCCGAAACCCCTCCTCTAGCCCACTTTGGCACAGATCTGGCCGAGCGCTCCTGTTTAAATTTAATTCCTTTTTACCAGATCTGGTTACAAACTGTCTGGTTTAAATAATTTCAAAAATTATAAACAACTTCAAATTACGAGATCTAAAATTTCCCATGTCCCTACATGTTTTCTTAAACATGCAGAACAAGTGCTGCATCAAAATAACCTCTAGTTATTTTATAATAAAAATAATACCAAAATGTGTACTTTTTACTATTTATTTCTTTCTGTTAGTTTAATAAACCCAAAAGGGGTAATTCCAACTCTCTATGGTGGATACGTAGCAGACCTACCTTGTCCCCTTGGCCCCACCCTCTTTTTCTTCGTAGATTGCCTCTAGCAAAAATAACAAAAGCAGCCCTTGTTTGACTTTAAGATTTTATCTGGGTCAAATAAAAATAGGTACTGACCTAAATCCAACTCTCCTAGTTCCTAAAACATAATCCATACAAAACCCTAGGAGCCCAATATTTTCTATGCTCTCTTTGATTTATGGCGAATTAAAAAGTTCTATGCATAGTTAATTCACCAATAATTTGACTACAGTAATTCTGTAACTCCAAAAAGAGTGATTACAATTTTTACAGAAAGGTATTAAAAATACCTAGCACGTGTTCTTGTAATCATATCAAAAGCCCCTTAGATTAAAACTGGTTAAAAGGACAAAAACCTTCCAGAATTTCCTTTGGGGATTTCCTAGGGGCATTCTGGTAAATAATTTGACATGATTCCAACTCTCAATGAATCAGTCCGTCAAACTCTACTGAACCATCCAATGAAATAATTTTTGGAACTCCAAATCGTTTCTAGTGATTTATTCACCTAGACTAGAGGTTATTTCACTAGAAAAATCATAACTAAATATAGAAAATTGATAAAATCATGAAACCACTTTTGTGGGTCTTGTTATTCCAATACCTATCTATAGATATCATTTTTGCACCTTGGTTAAAAACCTTGGTATCATACATACCCAAGCCTTAGTTCAAAACCTCCTTCATTAGGTGGTATTTGACAAATAAATCAAAAAGGAATTCTACACATGCAATTAAAGTAATTACAACTACTCTAACCTCAATCCATCAAGACCAAATAAAGTTACTACTATGTTGTATGTTTGTTTCTATATTGTAATGATGCTTGTATGCATTGTGTTGATTCTGGTTTTGTTTGCTTGCATGTGCTATCTCTGATGATGATAGTTGCGATTATATCGGAGACCAGATGAAGTGGTTATTATTAGATTATTATGGTATTATAAGAAGAAGTCCAGGGACATATATTACCAGATTACTGATCTTAGGCAAGCCACCTTCTTGCTCATAAACCTCGTCCTACTATTTTACTTATGCATGTTTTTACTACTTTTATGAAAATTGCACGGTTTTATTATATTGATGATCTATTTCTAGTAGTGGCTTGGATCCTCCAAACCATTATGCATGTGTACTACTAAGTACAACCCCCTTTACGACACCTAATTGTCCCTAGACTGGTAGATGGTGTATAACACCATACCCCGTTGGAGACCCCATTTTAGACGAAGCAAAGCTAGAGGCTGGGAAGACCCGTGAAAAAGTTTTACAAATGTTTATGGAAAAACCTTGGTGAGGTTTGACCTACCAATAGAAGTTTGAGAAAGTAAAAAGGGTTTTGTTTTACAAAATTGCTGAAAGAAAGATGGAGGAAAAATGTTTATGAAAATGCACCCGGTTCTTTGCAGCTTTAGCTATAACAACTTTACCCATGCAACCACACTACTCTGGAATGGGACAGGGGCTGGACTTGAAGTTTTCTACTCTGGTGTGGGAATTCTCATAACTTCTGATAAGGGATCATCTCCCTCTAATCCTAGGATTTCCTTTACAAAAGGGTCAACTGTTAGACAGTCACCTGGAGGAAGCAGGATCACCCATGTGAGCGATCGGGCAATAATATGAGCCTCTCATTGAAAGTGCCCACTCTTGAGGAGTCGGAATGCCCTCCGGTTGGTCTATGGCCCTGATGTTCCGGTGTTCAGAGGAGCAACTCATAGGGTAGGGCCTATACTAGAGTGGCATCCGGAGAGTCTTGATCGATTACTCGACCCACGATCAGTAAGGATCAGGGGAGGGTACTCGTTTGGTGTGGGTAAAGTGTACAACCTCTGTAGAGTGTAAATCTATTCGGATAGCCGTGTCTGCAAGATATGTAGATGCTATATCTACAAGAGAAACTATTTTAGAAAAGAACCTCTCATGGAGCCCTCCTACTACCATAGCCATATTGCATATCCTTTTATTGATATTCTCTTAAGGTGGTTTGCGAGTACATTCAAAGTACTCACTAGCATTGTCCCTCGCTATTAACTTGGTCAGATATCAAGAAAAAGATAAAGTTGACGACTCTGCGAGCTAGGACGTTCTCCCAGTCAGCTGCATGTAGGTTAAGGCATGGCTCGGGCTCGATGCTTGATAAGTTCCGCTGATGATGATCTATGTAGCCATAATGGCAATTGAGGTATGACTTGTATTCGTTTAAATAATGGATGTTTACTTTCATACTTATCAGTTATGTGCCACGACAGACTGATCTTGGGATCATGGTGTATGCATAACAGGGATTCTCGGTGGATTAATCTGTGGGCCCCATAGACTTGGTATTAGGGCCATCCTGACTATAGGAGAAACTTAGCTAGCATGGTCGTTAGACAGGAAAACTATTTTTGGAAACACCGCCTTTCAAAAAACTAGTTGCTCAAAGCTTTTTGAAAGATTCTACCTCTTATCTTATTCTAGTCTAAATAAACTGATTTCAAAAATGGTTTCTTCTATCGCTCATCCAAAATTGCAACTTGTGGTTTTCAAAACAAGTAGGTACTAGAACCCGATGAACATAGTGCTAACGAGACCAAAAGAAGCAACTACCAGCAAACACAAGGAGACTACAAGATCTCCCTACCAGTGGAATCCTCATGACCAGAAGAATCAAGTGCTATACTACCGAGAAGCATCAAATGATACAATGAAGGCTTCATCTGCGAGATAGTGACCTAGACCACAATAACGATGATATCTAGGATAAATAGTCCTAAGATAGGATTCCCCTATATCGCGAGTAGTTAACTCCTTGGTCACTACAGTCGGTCGTGGTTGCTTGCCTAAGTGCATCATGTGTTCTTGATGTGTGTTGCTTGCCAAGGACATTGCGACATCCTTGCTCCGTCCACCTTGTATGTATGCCTGGCTTTTTGACCCTAGTAAAAATGTGCTTTGAGGACTAATACACGACCTAAGAACCCCGGGCACCCCATTATAGTTGTAGCTAACGAGATCCATACTAAACTCGGGAATCTTGAGAGGAAAATCCTCGCAAGAACCAGGAGTTCGACACCATCAAGTTAGAGCAACTTGAATATTTCTCCTCAGTAGGATGACTTACATCGTTAAACTCAACTCTCACGACTCGTCATCGACACTACGTGCCATAATTCATCGACCAACAATAACCAGAGTCTTGTTGAAGCTGGAAGTCTACCACCAAAGGATCTTCACTATCCACAAGAAACAACAAGACTTGCTAACCCAGACGTGAAGAAAAGACCTGATTCCACTAACCTTCAGTACATTAGAACTTTCGATATCCTATGAGACTAACTAGAAATCGATCCCTCTACATAACCAATCGGAAGTTCTTCACCAGAAGGCGAGAATACTCCAAAATCCTGAAGACAGGACTGCCTAAAGACAACGAGTCTACTCTTCCATCAAGCAGAAGCAATATCAAAAGATTCAAGGGAAGATAACTTATCTGAAGCTGCCTCTAGCCTAACTGAAGACTAACTAGAAGAGTCATTAACTTCTAACTTGCCTTGAGCTAACTCCTTAAGGCTTTGTTAGTAAACCACCCCTACAAGGTTCTTCACAATAGGACATCACTCGAGGACCTTAACTCAAGACCCTAGGAGATACAACCTTCTTCAGCATCACGCCAGAACCACAAGACGGAAGATCTGCACCAATCTCGAAGGACCTTAGTGAAGCTCTAAGGTGGAAAGACTACATCTTTCCCACTCAATTCCAGAAGACTGTCTACCAGAAGATATTTCAGGAAGAATTTCCAAATCCGACACCATTCTCCAGGAATCAACTCAAGAGTCTTCAAAACCTCAGAGAATAGACCTCGTCAACAGCCGCCAGAAGTCTACTCAATCTTCCAATACCAAAGAAGCCCCTAATCAAAACAACCAGAATACCTGAATTCGACATGACTAAGGAAGCCGACAAAACTATCCTTCCAAGGATTCAAAGAAGACTAAGGAGTCAATATCTAAGAAGATTCCATGAAGATCCTCCCTGGCTACTTCAGCTAAAGACCTACCTGAAGTATCACCAAATCAATAATCCCTCAGTTCTAACCCGTTTAGAGGACTTGCGATCTCAAATGTTTTCAATAGGCTAAGTATGAATAAAGTTAGTATATGAGACTCATAGAACCTAGCTTGCTGGCATCCTCTGAAGATTCCAACTCCGGAAGGAAGGTTGGCGATAGTCTTAAAAATATCATCTGACTCCAAGAAGGAAGCACTGGCGTATCCCCGAGCTACCCTAGTTTAATCCTAAGGGGGAAAGACTGTGTGTTTCCCACACAAATAGAGTAACCACCCGCCGGAAACAACTCCAGGTGTCCTAACCCCAAGTCGTCGAATAGGTTATGATAATCCTCTAAGTAAAACACCATACATGCTTATATAAAAGACATCGAGTGGTCGACCCTACCCTCAGAAAAGAACTTCGTGAAGCTCCTTTTAGAGATAGTTTGCCCAACGTAAACCCTCGAGACGTCGAATCCGAAAGGAAAAGAAGATCATCTGTGGCAATCCGGACAGGAACCTTCTCAACTCTTCGTACATCCCATAAGATTGAAGTTCAGTTCTACAGAAATAGTAACCACATTTAAAGATGAAGTCCGTGAATTGGTATGCTTAAGACGCATAACACTAACCCAGACTCAAAATCCCTTAACCTTATTCTCCCGAATCTCAGGACAAGATTCTTTTAAGGGGGAAAGGTCTACAAACATCCCTATTTCAGTAACCCTGATGAGTTGTCCAGAATGCAAAAATCAGGGGGAACAAAAACTTTTTCTTGTTCAGTGATGCAATGTTTTTCTTGTGTTTGTATGTGCTTATGCATCTGATTGTATAGCGGATGATGTACTCCTTACCTTAACACCAGTTGACAAAAGCTATAATAACAAAACTGTCTTGGCTCATTTTACATATTCTCAAATGTTCTGGCATTTCAAAACCTGAGCCAAGATGCCTTTGCAACCCCAAACTATTTTATTAGCTTCTGGTGATCAAACTATGGAGAGCTATATAATATAATCTCCTTATGTTTCCAAGACAGAACTTTCAACTACTCTTACCTCTAGGATTTCCAAAACCTTTCTTTTAAGCTTCTAAATTCCACTCTTGGTAGAGATACCAAGGACTCTCACCTTATTCAAACTCCAACCTTTCAAAATACCCATCCTTACCTCAAGATAAGCTTGATGGTAACCCTAGTAGTAGTTGATTTCTTGTAAGATGAATTACCTTGATCTGCTGTCTGACTTGCTTGCTTAGGAAGTAGTATGAGCTACCCTAGGATCTCATCCTCTAGGATCAAACTAAAGTAAATTTATAAACCCTAGGCAAAATTCCCTAAGCTTACCCTTTCATTTGGTCACTAAAGTGACTATCTAATCCCTTAGCTAGATCACCTGTGAATTCATTCCTTCTAGAAGCTTCCAAGTCCATGAACACCAATATCAAGCATGGATCCTTCCTACTCCATCTACACTTCAACCTCGTCCATTTGATGATGATTTGGAACCTTGCATCCTCTCAAAATCATCCCCTATTATATTCTAGTCAAAACCTCCAATTCTCCCAAAAAATGACTAAGTGTGGAAATCTGATATCAATATCACATCTTTGAGTCTCCCTCATTTCCATTCCTTCTGCATTTTTGCTAATGCACTTGAACCTTATTGTAGACCACCTTAAGGACTACCAAGGCCCACTCTTGACCTTAGCTAGATCATCGTTTAACCCACTTGTTCCTAATGGTTTTGCAGGCAAGAAAATAATAACTTCTACAAATCTTATCAACTAGCCTAATTTGGAAGAAGATCACATCTCCATACTATCTTCTTTGGACCAATTCCTTGCATGATTGTGTTCTACTCATAAAAGTCTATCACTCCCTACTCCACTTGTTCCAATTGGATCCTTGTGCTTCTAAAACCCACATGTTTTAGATGGCTATTTGATAATCTGCTTTGGGAGGCTTATTTTATTCAAAGTTTGAAATCAGTTCTTGGAGCACTCAAGCATGATAAAGCTCAACTTATTATACCATGGTGACCTACTCAACTTTTTCTGTCCATCCATATATCCCATGTTCCAAGGGGAGCTCTGAGCTCCAAGATCCAACAACATTTCGTTGGTATAAAAATAACATTACCCTAGATCCCTAATCTCGTGTTTTCCACCAAAATTAACTTTGATTCTCAACACCCAAGGTTGAAAATGCTAGATACACCTTGTGTACATCCTCTACCATGATTATAAAGATTTATCAAATATCATCCATGATTATTATGGGCCAAACCTATTTAATCCTTTTAATGGACAAAACCTCCAAAACTTAATCTATAAAAGAAAGTTTGGTTTTCTCCAAAGCACATCCCCATATTTAGGATCATTTCAAGTATAAATATCATACCTTATCTTCCCACATCAAAAATAAATATTTTTGAAGGGCTTGATTATTTATTTTTGCCTATTTCCTTAAATGGCAGAAATGAAAAAATAAATGTTTTAAATACTTTCATGCCCCAACAAATCTTGGGAAAATTATCCAAGGTATGAAATCAATTGGGACCATCTCAAACCAAAAACCTTCTATGTCCATTTCAAAAATATCAAATGAATTCAATAAAACCCATTTTGCACTTTTTGAATAATTGATATAAGGAGGCTCTAAAATATTCAGAAAATTTCCAATTAATTCAGGGATGTGTACCTTAACCCTATCTCATTACTAGCATCATTGATTCATCTTTCCAAGTTCAGAAATCAAGAGAAGCTTTATGCTACTTAACATGGCCAGTTTTTGGAAATAAATCAAACCAATGAACTAAGCCAAATCAAACCTTCTCCAAAACTTGTCCACTCCTCCTCAGTAATAGGACACAGCCTGGTCGACCACCATTGTAGCAAGCACTGTAGCTCTGCCCTAGCCCTTGTCTCTTGTGTTTGGAGGAGGATAAAAGTGAGAGCAAAGCAAGCCATGCCATTTAATATTCTGCTGCAACACTACCCCTCTCTGCCATTTCTGCACGACCAGAAGATCACCCCCTCTCACTCTCCACCGTCCCTGAGCCCCAATCATCGAGCACTTCCATCTACCAAAGCTCCTACTACACCTTGTCCACCATACACCCCCCCCCTTTGGTTTAAAAGGCAAGAGGACAACATCCCTCGCCCCTGCATCCTCATTCCACTCCCCTACCCTCACCTACCTCACCCTTGAGCCCCAGATCTTGCCCTCCTTCCTCTCCATCCCCATGGAGAAGGAGAGAACTCCATTCGGGTCCATGCTTGCATGCAAGAATGCAGTCGACCCCAACCTTCCCATATGCCCCAGATCCCCTCCAAATCCTTCCTCTGTCTCCACTACATACCCCTACCTAGCCCCTACCCCTACATGTCACAGAGAGGAAGATTTCATGTTCTCGGTCTTCGGCAAGAATCTCGAAGTGGTAGACGCCTCCTTGCTCTTCCTCACCCTCTACAAGCATGCATTCCCTCTGCTATCCCCCTCTAGGCTAATCCTACCTTCCTACTCTGCTCAGACCCGCTGTAGGTACCTTTTCCGGTGAGCACCGAAGCAAGCTCGTTGTCACGGATGCACACCACGCCCCTCTGCGAAGAATCCCTCGCTCCCACCCCTCGTTCTGGTCGTGGAGGAGCACCGCTTCACCTTCGCTACCTCCTCATCGCTGGCGGAGCCCCTAGGTAAGCTCCCTGCCGCCGCTCGATCCACCTAGGGTTTCCCCTGTGTCGCGCATTGCGAGAGGTGGACGATGAACCCTGGCCGTTCATCGCCACTTGATCTGATGCCCCGCCTCCCTCCATACCCCTTCGTCGCCATGTACCACTAACGGGCGGGCCCCGCTTGCCAGGCTGTTCAAAGCACCCTCCCGCGCGTAGCTCGCCCTTGGTGGGCCGAAACCCCTCCTCTAGCCCACTTTGGCACAGATCTAGCCCAGTGCTCCTATTTAATTTAATTCCTTTTTCCTAGATCTGGTTACAAATCGTTTGGTTTAAATCATTTCAAAATTGTAAACAACTTCAAATTACCAGATCTAAAATTTACCATGTCCCTACATGTTTCCTTAAACATGCAGAACATATGCTATATCAAAATAACCTCTAATTATTTTATAATAAATATAATACCAAAATTTGTCCTTTTTACTATTTATTTCTTTCTGGTAGTTTGGTAAACCAAAATGGGGTAATTCCAACTCTCTATGGTGGATATGCAGCAGACCTACCTTGCCCATTTAGATCGACCCTCTTTTTCTTCCTAGATTGCCTGTAGCAAAAATAATAAAAACAGCCCCTATTTGACTTTAAGATTTTCTCTAGGTCAAATAAAAATAGGTACTAACCTAAATCTAACTCTCCTAGTTCCTAAAATATAACCCCTACCAAACCATAGGAGCCCAATATTTTCTGTGCTCTCTTTGATTTATGGTGAATTAAACAGTTCTGTGCATAGTTAATTTACCAATAATTTGACTATAATAATTCTATAACTCCAAAAGAGGGATTCCAATTTCTACAGAAAGGTATTCAAAATACCTAGCATGTATCCTTGTAATGATATCAACCGCCTCTGTAGATTAAATATGGTTAAAAAGAGAAAAACCTTCCAGAACTGCCTTTGGGAATTTCCTGAGGGCATTCTGTAAATAATTTGACATGATTCTAACTCTTAGTTAATTAGTCCATCAAACTCTACTAAACCATCCAACAAAATAATTTTTGGAACTCCAGATCTTTTCTGGTGATTTATTCACCTAGACTAGAGGTTATTTCACTAGAAAAATCATAACTAAAAATATAAATTTGATAAAATCATGAAACCACTTTTATGGGTCTTGTTATTCCAATACCTATCTGTAGATATCATTTTTGCACATTGGTATCATACAGACCCAAGCCTTAGTTCAAAACCTCCTTCATTAGGTGGTATTTGACAAATAAATCAAAAAGGAATTCTACACATGCAATTAAAGTAATTCCAACTTCTCTAACCTCAATCCATCAAAACCAACTAAAGTTACTACTATGTTGTATGTTTGTTGCTGTATTGTAATGATGCTTGTATGCATTGTGTTGATTGTGGTTTTTTTGCTTGCATGTGCTATATCTGATGATGATAGTTGCGATTATATCTGAGACCAGATGAAGTGGTTATTATTGTATTATTATGGTATTATAAGAAGAAGTCCAAGGACATATATTGCCAGATTAATGATCTCAGACAAGCCACCTTCTTGCTCATAAACCTCGTCCTACTGTTTTACTCATGCATGTTTTTACTACTGTTTATGAAAACTGCATTGTTTTATTATATTGATGATCTATATCTGGTAGTGGCTTGGCTCCTCCAAACCATTACGCATGTGTACTAATAAGTATAACCCCCTTTACGAAACCTAATTGCCCCAAGACTGGTAGATGGTGTATAACACCATACCCCTTTGGAGACCCCATTTTAGCCGAAGCAAAACTAAAGGATAGGAAGACCTGCGAAAAAGTTTTACAAATGTTTATGGCAAAACCTTGGTGAGGTTTGAACTACCAATAGAAGTTTGAGAAAGTAAAAAGGGTTTTGTTTTACAAAATTGCTGAAAGAAAGATGGAGGAAAAATGTTTAGGAAAATGCACCCGGTTCTTTGCAGCTTTAGCTATAACAACTTAACTCGTGCAACCACACTACTCTTGTGTAGGAATTCTCATAACTACTGATAAGGGATCATCTCCCTCTAATCCTGGGCTTGCCTTTACAAAAAGGGTCAACTGTTAGATAGTCACCTAGAGGAAGCAGGATCACCCATGTGAGTGATCGGGCGATACTATGAGCCTCTCATTGAAAGTACCCACTCTAGAGGAGTCGGAATGCCCTCCGGTTGGTCTATGGCCCTGACGTTCTGGTGTTGAGAGGAAGAACTCATAGGGTAGGGCCTATACTAGAGTGGAATCCGGAGAGTCTTGATCGGTTACTCGACCCATGATCAGTAAGGATCAGGGGATGGTACTCGGTTGGTGTGGTAAAGTTTATAACCTCTATAGAGTGTAAATCTATTTGAATAGCCGT
The DNA here is from genome assembly GCA_916181665.1 of Avena sativa. Lineage (NCBI taxonomy): Eukaryota > Viridiplantae > Streptophyta > Magnoliopsida > Poales > Poaceae > Avena > Avena sativa. The sequence goes on along the minus strand of OV702286.1, from coordinate 431,084,104 downwards.
GTCCGTGGTTATAGACGGTTGGAAAAACTACTGTAGAGCGGTGCTGGTTTTGATTTTAAAAAGGACTTCGGAAAAGCAAAGGCTTTGGAAATGATTTAACCATGGGATGGTCAGAAAGGAAGGAAAGTAGTTTGGTCATGAGATGACCGGAAGGAAGAAACAAATGGGTGACCCAATCCTAGTGTTCTCCAAAACTTTTCAAAAGATTCCAAAATGTTTTACAAAAGTTTTCAACAAAGATATGTAGATGCTATATCTAAAAGAGAAACTATTTTAGAAAAGAACGTCTCATGGAGCCCTCCTACTACCACAGCCATATTGCATATCCTTTTATTGATATTCTCTTAAGGTGGTTTGTGAGTACATTCAAAGTACTCACTAGCATTGTCCCTGGCTATTAACTTGGTCATATATCAAGAAGAATATGAAGTTGACGACTATGCGAGCTAGGACGTTCTCCCAGTCAGCTGCATGTAGGTTAAGGCATGGCTCGGGCTCGATGCTTGATAAGTTCCATTGATGATGATCTATGTAGCCATAATGGCAATTGAGGTATGACTTGTATTCATTTAAATAATGGATGTTTACTTTGATACTTGTCGGTTATGTGCCACGATGGACTGATCATGTGATCGTGGTGTATGCATAACAGGGATTCTCGGTAGATTAATCCGGGGGCCCCACACTTCTAGCTGGTGTTTGTGTTTTGATAGTATGCAGTAGTAGGAGTATTTGTTTCGCAGCAGGATTTTTATTTGATCTGAATTAGTATTACCATTTAGTTAGTGCTTCATGTAGAAGAGTTTGTGCCTACAACTAAATAATTAGTAGACCTTGATTGCACACCATTTTCACATGCATGAATCAGAGCTACTTTAGACATTTTTTTGTTGTTATGTTAAACAAACATTCTTGTATCAGAGATCTGCATTTTCATATGCATGGTAGATAATCACTCTCCCTGACTTGGATCCCTAAAATAGAGGGAGAACGGCCTGTTTTTAATTTTTCTTTGGACAAGCTCTAAATTCAAAATCACAGTCGACCACCAAAACCTACCACCTACCCCGTTTGAATCAGAGGCATCAGTTGATGTGACTCTCGCCTTAAATTCCTGACCAGATGGCGTTCGATCTACGCAACCGTTTTTCTAGTAATAAAACTTGGCCGGTGGCCAAATTCAAAATCGTAATCGAGCGGCAAAATAACCCACCGACTCCGAAGCATTTCGCACTGTCTCTGTTTCAAAGATTTTGGGGCAAAATCCCCCACCGAGCTAGTACCATTTTTATATTATTACATGCAGGATAGCCAAATTTAAAATCTGAGTCAAGCGGCAAAATTTACCGCCTACGCAATGTGAATCAAAGGTATCCAAGTTTATGTGCAAAAATATGATTATGGATGATCAGTTGATGTGACTCTTGGCCTTGAATTCCTGGACAGATAGCGTATGGTTTACTAGTTTTTTTATTAGTAGATGGACACTAGCAAAATTCAAAATCTCAATCGAGCAGAAAAATCATCCACCTACCTTGAAGCATTTCCCACCCCACCATTTCAAAAACTTTTAGCCAAAATATCCCACCGACCGAGGGAGTACTATTTTTCTATTATTATTAGATATGCGCTAGCCAAATTCAAAATCTTAATCGAGCGACAAAACCACACACCGACCTTGAAGCATTTCGCGCCCTTCAGTCTCAAAAACCTTACAATTTAAAATTCCAAATATACCAATGGTTCAGATGGCAAATGGGCATGCTAAAGTCGGTAGCTCAGGGGCACAACCGTAATTATTTTTCTGCTCACCTCTATGGTCCCGATTCCCTCAGTTTGTCTCGCCGGCCCTCCCAAAAATCCCAAGCTCCTCTGTCCCCTCCACAACCACCGCGCGCACCGGCTTCAGCTACCGTCTCGTGCACCGCCACGGAGCCGCTTCACCGACGCTCACCCACCGGATCTAGGAGCTGCGGTGTCATTCACCATGCTGATGGTGAAGGAGATATGCGCTAGAGGCAAATAATAAATAGGTTTGTATTGTCATATCTCAATTAGTTCATAATAGTTTCATACTATGTTATTACTGTATTAATATGAAACATTAATACATGTGTGGTATGTAAACAAACCGTGTCTCTAGTTACCTCTAGTGAACTAGTTCATTGGTCATGAGGATGATCTAGGGTTTTGAGATCATGGGCATTTATGCCAATTGACAATGAGGTCACATCATTAGTTGAATGATGTGATAGACAAACAACCCAACCATTTGTATCTTAATGAGATCCAGTCACAAAGTTCACCATTAATGATAAACTAAGGAAACCTCACAACATGTCCTTAGACTGTGAGATAATGCAAATCACCGTTCTGGAGGGATCTTAGATGGTTATCAAGTATCACTCCGTGACTGGGTGATCGAAAAGGTGCTACTCAGGTTTCCCAAAGGAGTGCGTAGAGGAGTACATATCAAGACCATGATTTGCCATTCCATGTAATGGATAGATACATATGTGGCCATCTCGATGACGTTGCATTAACAAAGCTTGCAAGCGTGTGACTGGGTCACAGAATGTAACAACACGGAAACGAGAAAACAAGTTCATCGGTAACAAGATCGAACGAAGGTACGGAGATACCATATATCAAATCTCAGATGAACTACGTATCAAGTGGCAAAGGGAATGGGAAACGATTGTTTATGGTTCAAACGACATTGTCATCGTGGAATGCACAGGGGTCAATATGGGCATCCCGGTACCACTATTGATCATTGATGGGGATCATGTCTGTGCCATTTCCGAGCCGTGGGGAAATACACTTAAGGGTACGATGAGCTAGAGATCCTCTATAAGTTGGAATCACCATATGAAAGAGAAAAGGAAACCGGAAAAGTTTTGTGAGAGAACCAGAATCATTCCGGGAAAGATCTGAAGTCGTTCGAAGGAAATCGAAAGGGAACCGATAGGTGTTTCAGGTCAAATCAGATTTTTTAATATGTATTTACATATTAATTAATGTAATTAATATTAAATATAATATTAAAAATCTAATTTGAAGGGGTATTCCACTAATGGGCCAAACTTCCTACGGAAAAAGGGCCCATGAGGGAAAACCGAAGGAGGGAAGGGCCAAGGCCCATGCACCTCAAGGGGGCCCACCCGGCCAGCCTAGGGTTGTGCGCGGGGTAGGGCCCACCCCTGGCCGGCTGGCCCATGAGGCCCATGGAGCCTCCCCCCTCCTCTCCCTTGTTTAGTCCCACATGGGAAACCCAAAGGGGAGGGCACACCCCCTCCCCCTATATAAAGGGGTGCCCATGGGTGGGAATAGACACAGCAATATTTAGAGAAGTCCTTTGGTTGACTTTCTCCTTCCCTCTCTCTCTCTCCCATCTCTATGCGTTGGCACGGTCCCAAGTAAGGACTGTTCGAGCAAGAGACACCGCACCTGCAGCACGCCGTTGCGCTGCAGGGATTCCAAGATGGAGCTCTACTTCTATATCCCGGCAGGGATCAAGGAGTCGGAGGTCGTCATCGTACATCGTATGTGTACGAAACCACGAGGGGCATCACTTGAGGCACCTTGGATATCGCGAGCCGGAGCTGCTGCATGATGAAGAAGGAGCAAGGGATGACCTACGAGGAGCTTCGCGACCTTGAGGACGGCTATGGGTTCGACTACTTCAACCACGTTCCCCTCGGAACGTTAACCGCGTACGTTCTACATGGGGCCTGTTCGTCTGCGGTACCAAAGTTCGCAGGCTAGAGCATGGCGGTACCTAAGTTGCCTGAAATTGCCGCATTTCGAAATGTTGGGCCGCCAACTACTGAGAGGGGCCATTTCGAGCCAACCTCATCTCACCCCTGCCAAATTCAAACATTCCGTTAAACTGCCCCGAGAAGTAGACGGTCGGGACCCTCATGTCGGTCATCTGTCCGTGACACGGGCACCAACGCGGCAACCTCTTAGGCAAATCGAGTAGCTAAGTGGATTGGATGCGTTGACCAATTTCACAAATCCATTCCCACCTTTCCCCTAGCACCGGCGGCGTCCGAATCCACCCTCCAGGCAGGACGATCCCTTCAGACATTTGACTTCTGGCGCCAAGTTGCTGCGCCCAGTCACTGATCCCGAGCTCCAATGGTGCCTGTCATAGCCGCCGTTGCGAGGCTCTAGCCTGCCTCCGCCGCCGACAAGCCGAGCAGCTCGGAGGATGGCAGATCCTACTACCAAGGAAGAAGAAGTTCTGGCTACAAGTGGGTGATTTACCCTTATCTTTGATATTCGCACTAAATATAACTGCTAGCTAGCTAGTGAACCTCAAATTGTTTGTTAGCCCAACGCTGACAAACATATTTTGTCCACAGTTTTCTGTCAAGTGGGATCTCCGCGGACCACCCTTACCTAGTTATGGTAGTCCTCTTTAGGTACGACTCTAAGGGCAAGTGGTATGGACACCATTGTATCACGATGGAAGAAGCACATGCGCAGATCCGCACTATATCTGGTATGGTTGTTGCTCTGCATAATCATGATGAATTATGGCCAAAGCACACTACAAAGTTCAGCTTCATGGATGAACGTGGCATCATGGTTCCTCTAACGTGTGACAGTCAGCTAATTGGGTTGATGAAAAGGTATGCTTCGGTTTGCATGTTTAAGCTGAAATGTGATGTACTGGATGTGGAAGCTGCTGCAACTGAGAGTCGCCCTTCTATTCTTGGATAGGGTGGTTGCTCGAACCAAATTAGCTCCTGGTAAGCAAAGTCTCTTGGGGTTCGCATGTTTGTGCTGAATTGTAATTTTTGTTTTATTTACTCTGTAGATATTGGGCAGTTATGCAACAGTCTTGTTTCTTTGACAGGAAGCGCCGCAAGGTTAGAAACATGACTACTGGGTCAGTCATTTTGCTGCCTGAAGAAGGTAAAAATGAGTGGAAAGATGATATTGGACACAATTCTGGTGCCCATTGTCCCGGCAATGCAGAGTATGTGAAGCTAACAAAATTGGCACCGAGGAAGAGGAAGAAGGCAGGAAATGAAGAAGCCAGTGGACATGAAGGCTTGGCACCCAAGCTGTGGAAGAAGGTTGCTGGCAATGAAGATGCATAGTAATGTGTTAAACTTGAACCTATATATGTAATTCTGTTAAATTCTGGAGCTGTGTGTGTGGCACGTTGCTGGGCGAGACAATCTACCCATGTTCTCTGAGTAAAATGTACCGCGACTTAGGGTTTGGAAACGCCCGAGTCAGTAGTTGAATCCGAAATTGTGATCGTGCCACTGCTATCTGAAAACACGCAGCACCGGTTCGACGATTGCTGAGGGGCAGGAGGTCTCCAAATACGACGAAATGTAAGTGTGGCACAGAAATAAATTATTTAAGCTGCCACACTCCACGAAGCAGCAAGTTATTTCAGATGATGCACAACGACATGGCAACATAAACATCAATGGCAACCGATAATGCCCAGACGCTTGAGCCCGTCTATCTCACCGCCTCCCTGCTCCTGTATCCCCTACGTCTAGCGAAGCTCCCGGATCTCCATTAACCGGGTGTACGTGCTTCCATTTTGTAAATTGTGGCTGTCCCATTTGCATGCGGCACAATCCACGTAGATTACGTTTAAACAAACCACTAATTTCAGAATACCACCATGATTAGACAAAAGGAAGTGATGCAGGGTTAAGACAGACTAACGGGAGAGCAATTTTTTCCTCCCAGGACTTGGGGACCACTAGTTCAGACTGCTAGGTCAACAAGTACTACTATTACAACTTAAAAATGCATGGAGCTCAAGCTAAATAGAACTAAACACATCTCCTTGATCTTCCTAAACTTAGCCCGATGCGCATCTTCCTGCGAGAGCAAGGATCGATTTGTCTACTTCTTCCTTTTAGCATCTTCCTTGCACAGCTTCAATTGTTTATATTTTCCTCATGCACTTGTCAATACTCGTAGTTGTGAATTACGGGACTTTGGCCTGGTGAAGATCATTCCTTGCTTGAGTCAGTTCTTGCTCTGCTTTAGCCTTCAGGGCCAACGCCACATCCCTCTCCTTCTCGACTTTGCTAACCTTGTCTTGCACGCTCCTGAGATCTCGGTTAAGCTTGGTCGTGTCAACTGGGTCCCATAGCTTCATCTCAACACTATCAAGAAGTGAGCTGACTACGGATTCTTTCAACTCAACAGTCATATCACATAGTTTGTCCAGCGTTTTCTACATCGATTTGGGCCACTCTGGGTCTACCCATTTGACAACACCGCAACTTCCGCCTTGCATCATTACACGATGTCCTTGACACCGTAGAAACCTCCTACATGTGTTTCGTCTTCGAATGCTACAAATTTAGCGGGCACATGTCCATGTTTACATAGCAGAGGACTGTCTTCATCCACTAAACCATGATAGTCGGAGTCATACATCGTCTGGTTGGCCTAACACATCATACGCGCATGAGTAAACAGAGTAGATCTAGCTCAAAAAATAGATAACTCGACACAGATGATAGAGATAGAGATGAGATGACTCACATCAAAATCACCATCCCTGTCATCACGGCGCGTTTCCTCGTCGTCTCCCTTGAACCCATGGCGAGAGGGGAGGGGTGGCTGCCGGAGAGGGGATTGGGATGGAGGCGCTCTCGGCTTGCGGCTACGGCAGGATGGGAGTGAAGTGGTGAAAGTGGCTTCAAGGGGAAGGAAGAGAAGTAATGGGGAAGTGACACTGCGATGTGGCCCACTGAACTCGTGAGTCATGACACTCGCAACAGGGAGCGCCTGGTGTTGCCAACTTTTCTAGAGCAAGCGTGGCCAATCATGCCGCAGAACAGCCTACTCGTGGATCGCTCTCACAAAGACCATCCCAATCATCCAAGCGCCCCGATCGAATGGTATGTAACAATCGTCAAGCAGAACAACTGTGTTAGGGCGTTCCTTCTAGTAGACTCGATCTAACGGCCACCCATTAGGGGGCTAAGGTTAGGGCTCTCCTAAGGTTAATTAGTATTCATATGTGGTTTGTGAAAAGAGCAGACATGCAATGACACTAGTGGATCCATATGTGGTTCATGAAAAGAACAGACATGCAATGACACTGGTGGATCCATATGTGGTTTATGGAAGGAACAGACATGCAATGACACTGGTGGATCCATGTGTGGTTCATGAGAAGAACACACATCCAATGACACTGGTGGATCCTTATGTGGTTAATGAAAAGAACAGACATGCAATGACACTAGTGGATCCTTATGTGGTTTTTTTAGAAGAACACACATGCAATGACACAGGGTGTGGTTCATGAAAATAACAGACATGCAATGACACTGGTGGATCCTTATGTGGTTTGTTTAGAAGAACACACATGCAATGACACTAGGTGTGGTTCATGAAAAGAACAGACATGCAATGACACTGGGTGGATCCATGTGTGGTTTGTTTAGAAGAACACACATGCAATGACTCTGGCTGTGGTTCATGAGAAGAACACACATGCAATGACATTGGTGGATCCATGTGTGGTTTGTTTAAAAGAACAGACATGCAATGACACTGGTGGATCCTTATGTGGTTTGTGAGAAGAACAGACATGCAATCACACTAGGTGGATCCATGTGTGGTTTGTTTATAAGAACACACATGCAATGACTCTAGTTGTGGTTCATGAAAATAACACACATGCAATGACACTGGTGGATCCATGTGTGGTTTGTGAAAATAACATACATGCAATCACACTAGGTGGATCCATGTGTGGTTTGTTTAGAGGAACAGACATGCAATGACACTGGGTGGATCCATGTGTGGTTTGTTTAGAAGACCACACATGCAATGACTCTAGTTGTGGTTCATGAAAAGAACACACATGCAATGACACTGGTGGATCCATGTGTGGTTTGTGAACAGAACAGACATGCAATCACACTAGGTGGATCCATGTGTGGTTTGTTTAGAGGAACAAACATGCAATGACACTGGGTGTGGTTCATGAAAAGAACAGGCATGCAATGACACTGGTGGATCCATATGTGGTTTGTGGAAGGAACAAACATGCAATGACTCTAGCTGTGGTTCATGAAAAGAACAGACATGCAATGACACTGGTGGATCCATGTGTGGTTCATGAGAAGAACATACATCCAATGACAGTGGTGGATCAATGTGTGGTTTGTGAGAAGAACAAACATGCAATGACACTAGTGGATACTTATGTGGTTTGTGAGAAGAACAGACATGCAATGACACTGGCTATGGTTCATGAGAAGAACACACATGCAATGACACTGGTGGATCCTTGTGTGGTTTGTGAGAAGAACATACATGCAATGACACTGGCTGTGGTTCATGAGAAGAACACACATGCAGTGACACTGGTGGATCCATGTGTGGTTTGTGAGAAGAACTGACATGCAATGACACTAGGTGGATCCATGTGTGGTTGGTTTAGAGGAACAGACATGCAATGACACTGGTGGATACTTATGTGGCTTGTGAGAAGAACAGACATGCAATGACACTGGCTATGGTTCATGAGAAGAACACACATGCAATGACACTGGTGGATCCTTGTGTGTTTTCTGAGAAGAACATACATGCAATGACACTAGCTGTGGTTCATGAGAAGAACACACATGCAATGACACTGGTGGATCCATGTGTGGTTTGTGAGAAGAACTAGCATTCAACCACACTAGGTGGATCCATGTGTGGTTTGTTTAGAGGAACAGACATGCAATGACATTGGGTGTGGTTCATGAAAAGAACAGACATGCAATGACACTGGTGGACCCATTTGTGGTTTGTGGAAGGAACAAACATGCAATGACACTGGTGGATCCATGTGTGGTTCATGAGAAGAACACACATCCAATGACACTGGTGGATCCTTATTTGGTTCATAAAAAGAGCAGACACGCAATGACACTAGTGGATCCTTATGTGGTTTGTTTAGAAGAACACACATGCAATGACATTGGGTGTGGTTCGTGAAAAGAACAGACCTGCAATGACACTGGTGGATCCTTATGTGGTTTGTTTAGGAGAACACACATGCAATGACACTGGGTGTGGTTCATGAAAATAACAGACATGCGATGACACTGGTGGATCTATGTGTGTTTGTGAGAATAACACACATGCAATGACTCTGGTTGTGGTTCATGAGAAGAACAGACATGCAATGACACTGGTGGAGCCATGTGTGGTTTGTTTAGAAGAACACACATGCAATCACACTAGTGGATCCTTATGTGGTTTGTGAGAAGAACAAACATGCAATCACACTAGGTGGATCCATGTGTGGTTTGTGAAAAGAACAGACATGCAATCACACTAGGTGGATCTATGTGTGGTTTGTTTAGAAGAACACACATGCAATGACTCTAGTTGTGGTTCATGAAAAGAACACGAATGCAATGACACTAGTGGATCCATGTGTGGTTTGTGAAAAGAACAGACATGCAATCACGCTAGGTGGATCCATGTCTGGTTTGTTTAGAGGAACAGACATGCAATGACACTAGGTGTGGTTCTTGAAAAGAACAGACATGCCATGACACTAGTGGATCCATATGTGGTTTGTGGAAGGAATAGACATGCAATGACTCTAGCTATGGTTCATGAAAAGAACAGACATGTAATGACACTGGTGGATCCATGTGTGGTTCATGAGAAGAACATACATCCAATGACATTGGTGGATCCATGTGTGGTTTGTGAGAAGAACAAACATGCAATGACACTGGTGGATACTTATGTGGTTTGTGAGAACAATAGACATGCAATGACACTGGCTGTGGTTCATGAGAAGAACACACATGCAATGGCATTGGTGGATACTTGTGTGGTTTGTGAACAGAACATACATGCAATCACACTGGGTGGATCCATGTGTGGTTTGTTTAGAGGAACAGGCATGCAATGACACTGGGTGGATCCATGTGTGGTTTGTTTAGAAAAACACACATGCAATGGCTCTAGTTGTGGTTCATGAAAAGAACACACATGCAATGACACTGGTGGATCCATGTGTGGTTTGTGAAAAGAACAGACATGCAATCACACTAGGTGGATCCATGTCTGGTTTGTTTAGAAGAACAGACATGCAATGACACTGGGTGTGGTTCATGAAAAGAACAGACATGCCATGACACTAGTGGATCCATATGTGGTTTGTGGAAGGAACAGACATGCAATGACTCTAGCTGTGGTTCATGAAAAGAACAGACATGCAATGACACTGGTGGATCCATGTGTGGTTCATGAGAAGAACATACATCCGATGACAGTGGTGGATCAATGTGTGGTTTGTGAGAAGAACAAACATGCAATGACACTAGTTGATACTTATGTGGTTTGTGAGAAGAATAGACATGCAATGACACTGGCTATGGTTCATGAGAAGAACACACATGCAATGACACTGGTGGATCCTTGTGTGGTTTGTGAGAAGAACATACATGCAATGACACTGGCTGTAGTTCATGAGAAGAACACACATGCAATGACACTGGTGGATCCATGTGTGATTTGTGAGAAGAACTGACATGCAATGACACTAGGTGGATCCATGTGTGGTTTGTTTAGAGGAACAAACATGCAATGACACTGGTGGATCCATATGTGGTTTATGGAAGGAATAAACATGTAATGACTCTAGCTGTGGTTCATGAAAAGAAGAGACATGCAATGACACTGGTGGATCCTTGTGTGTTTTGTGAGAAGAACATACATGCAATGACACTGGCTATGATTCATGAGAAGAACACACATGCAACGACACTAGTGGATCCATGTGTGGTTTGTGAGAAGAACTAACATGCAACCACACTAGGTGGATCCATGTGTGTTTTGTTTAGAGGAACAGACATGCAATGACACTAGGTGTGGTTCATGAAAAGAACAGACATGCAATGACACTAGTTGTGGTTCATGAGAACACACATGCAATGACACTGGTGGATCCATGTGTGGTTTGTGAGAAGAACTAACATGCAATCACACTAGGTGGATCCATGTGTGGTTTGTTTAGAGGAACATACATGCAATGACACTAGTGGATACTTATATGGTTTGCGAGAAGAACAGACATGCAATGACACTGGCTGTGGTTCATGAGAAGAACACACATACAATGACACTAGTGGATCCTTGTGTGTTTTGTGAGAAGAACATACATGCAATGACACTGGCTGTGGTTCATGAGAAGAACACACATGCAATGACACTGGTGGATCCATGTGTGGTTTATGAGAAGAACTGACATGCAATGACACTAGGTGGATCCATGTGTGGTTTGTTTAGAGGAACCGACATGCAATGACACTGGGTGTGGTTCATGAAAAGAACAGACATGCAATGACACTGGTGGATCCATATGTGGTTTGTGGAAGGAACAAACATGCAATGACACAGGTGGATCCATGTGTGGTTCATGAGAAGAACACACATCCAATGACACTGGTGGATCCGTATGTGGTTAATGAAAAGAACAGACATGCAATGACACTGGTGGATCCTTATGTGGTTTGTTTAGAAGAACACACATGCAATGACACAGGGTGTCGTTCATGAAAAGAACAGACATGCAATGACACTGGTGGATCCTTATGTGGTTTGTTTAGAAGAACACACATGCAATGACACTAGGTGTGGTTCATGAAAAGAACAGACATGCAATGACACTGGGTGGATCCATGTGTGGTTTGTTTAGAAGAACACACATCCAATGACTCTGGCTGTGGTTCATGAGAAGAATTCACATGCAATGACACAGGTGGATCCATGTGTGGTTTGTTTAGAAGAACAGACATGCAATGACACTAGGTGGATCCACGTGTGGTTTGTGAAAACAACAGACATGCAATCACACTAGGTGGATCCATGTGTGGTTTGTTTAGAAGAAAAAGAATGATACATTGCAAATGTATCTATAATTTTTGATGTTTCATGCTTGGTTTTATCTACTTTCTTGTGTTTTGTCCACACTTTGGAGTACTTTTCATATGATTTCTTGGACTAACCTATTAACAAGAGACACAGTACCAGCTGCCTGTTTTCTGCTGTTTTTGGTTCCAGGAAGTCAGAAAATGAATATTCTCGGAATTGGATGGGACAAAATCCAAAGTGATTATTTTACCGGGGGACATCTAGAGCTAGATTACGAGACCAAGAGGGGCTGGGGCCCGACCACACTACCTGGCCGTGCGGCCAGGCCTGGCCCATGCCAGGGGGTGGTCTTTCTGCCCCAGGCACCCCCTCGGCCTCTCCTTCCGCCTATATATTGCCTTTGATACGGAAACCCTAAGTTCCTGATCAAAATTCCACGAAAGAGTCTGTAGTCGCCGTCATCTCCATCCCTAGATCAGGAGGGATTTGAAGCTCTTCCTGGCACCCTACCGGAGAGGGGAATTCACCCTGGAGGCCTTCTTCATCATCATGCAAGCCTCCGATGTGATGCGTGAGTAGTTCATCTCTGGACTACAGGTCCATGTAGTAGCTAGATGGCTGGTTCTCCTCCTTTGTGCTTTCATGTCTAGATCTTGTGAGCTCCGTTCATGATCAAGATCATCTATTTGTAATTCTACATGTTGTGTTTGCGGGGATCCGATGGATATTGAGATGCTATTTCAGATTGATTATTGATTCTATCATGTCTTCGTTATTTGTGATCTTGCATGCTTTCTGTTGTTAGTAGCTATCTTGGCCAAGTAGATGCTAGCAACTTCAAGAGTTAGTATTTATGCTCGATAGTGGGTTCATGCCTCTGGTAATCTGGGGAAGTGACAGAAATCTCTAAGGTACTAGATGTGTTGTTACTACTAGGGAGAAAACAACAATCCTTTGTTCATAGAACAATCGTATTTTTTACTTTACACGCAATTTGTAAAGCAATAATCTGTTGCTTGCAACTTAATACTGGAGGGGGTTCGGATGATAACCTGAAGGTGGATTATTAGTCATAGATGCAGTTGGATGGCGGTCTATGTATAATGTTGTAATGCCCAATCGAATCTCAAAGGAGTCAAGATGATTAGTATATGCTTGTATGCTTTCTCGATGTTTGTCAATTGCCCCGCTGTAATTTGTTCACCCAGCATGTTATCTATCTTAAGGAGAGCCACCTCTAGTGAACTATGGACCCTGGTCCTTTCTTTTACATACAATCTACAAACTGTTTACTGCTTTGTGTTTACTTTCTGCAAACTATTACTTCCTTCCATTCGATACATTTAATCCTTTGTTTTCAGCAAAACCGGTGAGATTGACAACCTCATGGCAAGTTGGGGGAAAAGTTCTGTGGTTGTGTTGTGCAGGTCTCCATGTTGCTGTTGGCACCGGTAGTGCGCCTGCCAACGTTCAGCTAGTAACACCTTTGGGGTTTTTCCTTGCTCCTACTAGATTGATAACCTTCGTTTCATACTGAGGGAAAACTTGTTGTTGCGCTCATCATACCTTCCTCTTGGGGTTCCCCAATAAGCTCGATATATTTTGGACCATCAAGCTCTTTTTCTGGCGCCGTTGTCGGGGACTGAAGAGGAAGAAGCTCCCACGTCAACCACGCGCCATCAAATTCTTTTTCTGACGTCGTTGCCGGGGAGTCAAGGACATCTTCACAAGGGGATTCCCTCATATCCAATCTCTTTACTTTGTTATTTTTGTTTTTCTTATTTTACTTTTGTTTTGTTTGCTTGCTTCTTTATCAAAAACACACAAAAATAGTTTTACAAGTTTGCTTTCTTTATTGAAAACACAACAAAATTAGTTCCTATCTTAAGTTGTCATTATGTCTAGCCTTGCCCCAATCACTATGTCACCTGAGGAAATGATTTTCACTTTTAAACAAGGAATTGAAGAGAGTTTCAAAGAAGCTTGGTCTAGAATCTCTGATCTACATGAAAAAACTAAGCCTAAAATGACTCAAAGTTTGTTCCTTAGCAGTTTTTACCTTGGAATTGCTCTTTGCTATAGATATGCTTTAGATGCTGTTGTGGGAGGAGATTTCCTCCAATGCAATGAGGATGATGCTGTTAATGCTATGAAGAAATTGGTCTTTACTTACAACTTGCCTAGCAAAACTGATATTTCTTTCACAAACATATTTGCTAGATTGAACACTCTTGAGACCCGCACTACTAGTTTAAAGGATTGTTATAACACGCTTAGGGATCATCATAATTATGTCCCAATAAATTTTGAACAATCAAAGTGGCTCCCCACAGCAAAGATTGATATAAATAATGAAACTTTTCAAGCTAGCTGTGATATCATCTCTGAATTTTGTCTTATGCCCAAAGATATTTATGAATCTTTGAATCTTTGGGGGCTTACTGAAGGAGGAAAACAAATATCTCTTGCTAATAATGCTACAATTTTACCTATTGGAATAGCTGAAGGAGTGTTTACAAAGATCCTTGGGAAAATGATTTCTACTGATTATCTTGTGATTGAATATGCAGGAAAAGGACAAATTACACTTGAAAGGTCCCTATTAGAACTCCTTGGAGCAATAATAGATGTGGGAAAGGGGACCATGCACCTTGCTTCTCCACCAAACAATCATAGTTTCCCCAAGGTTAAGAATAAAAGTAAGAGAGGTAAGGGCAAGAAATTTGGTTTTAATGCTTCTTCATTTGAGAACACTTGATTCTTTTTCTTGCTTCTTATGCCTAACTTAAAGGCGTTAAAGAAAAGTACTTATTGGGAGATAACCCAAAAGTTTTAGATGAGTCTTGGAAGTTATTACTTCAGTAATAACCGCTCCTTATCCTTTTTATTTGTTTTTTGTGCCAAGAGTAACCTCTAATGAGAGAGAAGTAATGATTGGGAAAGTTTCTGTCCCGAAACAGATTTATGTGCTTCACCGTAAAAATTCACGTAAAACCTCTGTACGTCCTTCTGAGGCATGATTATTTGTGCTTGTTCCCCAGGTTGTTATCTAACTTTCGTTAGTTCAACACTTTTTGATTTTAGCAACATAAGGTCTTTGGAAAAATTCTTCTTTACCTTCTGGTCTGTTTTGATAGATTTCTGCCATTTTCTGCATTTGCTTCTTGTTGGTTCCTTTTTGAGTTCTTTTGGGGAATTGAGCTTTTTGAGGGAAGTGCTACAGTATCTAGTGTTTTAATGGAAGTTTTATTAGTGTTAGAACTGAACCTAAAGACTTATTATCTTGAGTGCACTAATGTTGCTAATAAAGATTGTGTCAAGTTTTGTATGAAGGAAAAATTTCAGGTGTATGGAAGGAATGAGTAATGAGATGAAGGATGGACTAAAGCTCAAGCTTGGGGATGCCACGCGTGTCACCCCAAGAAATATCCAGGAAGTACAAGCGTCAAAGCTTGGGGATGCCCAAGGCATCCCCCCTCTTCATCAATAAAAATCACAGGTTTCTTCCAAACGCTTCATTTTTATTGTTTCATGCACAGTTGTGTTGTTCTTTGAGCGTCTTCTTTTTCGTTTTCGTTTTGGTTTTTCGTTTGCTTTGTTTGCTTTGTTTGCTGAATAAATTGGTTGGACCCCCTCTTTCATACATTGGTTTTCAAATAGTTTGGTTTGGTTTGGGAAAGAGTAGGAAAGCTCATGCTTAAGTGGTAAAAGAGAGCTTGTTTTTTACTGTGGCCTATGCTTTGTCATGCCATGCTTGATATTTTTTTGGATTTATGCTTAGTATTATTTGTTGTAGCATGACTTGTTATAAACAATTGAGATTTCTTAATGTGTCTTGGATGAATCGTGTGTTGTTTTAGCATATTAAAGCATAGTATTGTGGTGTTCTCCTTTGATGCTTTATTTGGGTTGACTTGGCGCATGCTCACACCATGTTATGACTATCCAAAGTCATCATAGCCTTTATGATCCTTTAGTTTTCAACTTGTAGTATCACTTTATGCTTTGATCAATGATGTTTTGTCGCTCTGCATGATTATGGCCATTATTGCTATCTTAGTTTGTCGCTCCCAGTCTTTTGCTAGCCTCCACAACCAAGTATGAGTTCCACTCATGCATCCAACTCCCTAAACCAAGTTATTCCAAAGAGTCCACCATACCTACCTACTAGCATATGCTATTCCAAGTATATTCATGTTTTTTTGCCTTCCAAATTAAACTTGTTATGAGAAAACTAGTGATTAAAGCTCTCACGAACTTGATGGCACACTTTAATTTTCTTGCCCTTAATAAACTTGAACCATTGTGCCGTCTATGTTGTATATGCTTGCACTTATTTGTTGGGAATTAGCAGAACCATGTCGTCATGGGGAACGCTTTCAACATTGCACTGGTAATTTGTACCTAGTCGATATCATGCTCTTTTGTCTATGGATGTCGTCAGTGTGAAATGAAAGGGGAGCTTGTAAGTCCATGGACTTATGTATATGTGTTAGAGAAACGCCTGGGCCGCTGGTCTAATCCATGCTGACATGGTGGAAACTTGCAGCGTAACCATAATGAGCTGTCTATGAAGCATTCTTCTTATAAAAAAAGAGTACTATATTGAGAAAAAAAAGAGAAAAAGAAAAAAAAGAGATTATGAAAAGAGGAAAGAGAGAAAAAAGCACCATATTCCCATGGTAAAAAAGAAGATTGTTGAGATGCTCGTTGTCCGATTGCCTTGTCATTTTGATATGGGGATTCTTCCGTATCATCAGGAAAGGGGTACCTCGTTGGCGGTTCTCTATGATACACATGTACTTACAATGACAAGAACTTACCGGTGACTAAACTTGAGTAGCATGAGGAGCGGCCCTCGTATTCAAGGGACATGAGATTTCTAACTTAAACTTCGTCAAGCATGTACACCATAGTTTGTTCACTTTAACCTTAATCACTTCAAGATGCTTATGATAGGGTCAATGAGAGCTGAAAGCTATAAGTATCATAATTTTTGGAAGCTCTTTATGAAAAACTTGAATCTCTGCTTCCTTCTATGAAGGCCTTTCTTCTACCATTACATTGAGTCTCCACCTTCTACCTTTATGCACTTACTTTGAGAGCATAGTGGCCATTCTTAGTTCTATGTGCATTGTCCCAAGACTAGTTGATTGATGCATAACCTGATATTGCTTGTTTTAAACTATTTGTATCTAGTCACTCTTATGAACTTTGAAGGTGTCCTATGCATTTATATTTGCTACTCTATGAGGGACAAGTTAAATACTATTATGCTATGTTTTCTTTATGTGAAACAAACAAACGTCTAGTAAAGCATTGTTATTCATGAATCTTTTGTTTGTGTCTTTTCATGTTGCAACATAGTTTATTTGTCTTATTGCTAGAACTTTGTCTTTCATGTTATGATTAAAGTACTATGATCCCAGATTTGAATGTTTTACAAATACTTTGATCAAGTTTATGATGGTGCATGTCACCTCAAAAAATTATTCTTTCTTTTTATCACATACCTACTCGAGGACGAGCAGGAGTTAAGCTTGGGGATGTTGATACATTGCAAATGTATCTATAATTTTTGATGTTCCATGCTTGGTTTTATCTACTTTCTTGTGTTTTGTCCACACTTTGGAGTACTTTTCATATGATTTCTTGGACTAACCTATTAACAAGAGCCACAGTGCCAGCTGCCTGTTTTCTGTTGTTTTTGGTTCCAGGAAGTCTCGGAATTGGACGGGACAAAAGCCAAAGTGATTATTTTACCAGGGGACATATGGAGCCAGAATACAAGATGGAGAGGGGCTGGGGCCTGGCCACACCACCTGGCCATGTGGCCAGGCCTGGCCTGTGCCAGGGGGTGGTCTGGCTGCCCCAGGAACCCCCTCGACCTCTCCTTCCGCCTATATATTGCCTCTGATATGGAAACCCTAAGTAACCAATCAAAATTCCACGAAAGAGTCTGTAGCCGCCGTCATCTCCATCCCTAGCTCGGGAGGGATCTGAGGCTCTTCCCGGCACCCTGGCGGAGAGGGGAATTCACCCTGGAGGCCTTCTTCATCATCATGCAAGCCTCCGATGTGATGCGTGAGTAGTTCATCTCTAGACTACGGGTCCATGTAGTAGCTAGATGGCTGGTTCTCGTCCTTTGTGCTTTCATGTCTAGATCTTGTGAGCTCCGTTCATGATCAAGATCATCTATTTGTAATTCTGCATGTTGTGTTTGCGGGGATCCGATGGATATTGAGATGCTATTTTAGATTGATTATTGATTCTATCATGTCTTTGTTATTTGTGATCTTGCATGCTTTCCGTTGTTAGTAGCTATCTTGGCCAAGTAGATGCTAGCAACTTCAAGAGTTAGTATTTATGCTCGATAGTGGGTTCATGCCTCTGGTAATCTGGGGAAGTGACAGAAATCTCTAAGGTACTAGATGTGTTGTTGCTACTAGGGAGAAAACAACAATCCTTTGTTCATAGAACAATCGTATTGTTTACTTTACATGCAATTCATAAAGCAATAATCTGTTGCTTACAACTTAATACTGGAGGGGGTTCGGATGATAACCTGAAGGTGGCTTATTAGTCATAGATGCAGTTGGATGGCGGTCTATGTATAATGTTGTAATGCCCAATCGAATCTCAAAGGAGTCAAGATGATTAGTATATGCTTGTATGCTTTCTCGATGTTTGTCAATTGCCCCGCTGTAATTTGTTCACCCAGCATGTTATCTATCTTAAGGAGAGCCACCTCTAGTGAACTATGGACCCTAGTCCTTTCTTTTACATACAATCTACAAACTGTTTACTACTTTGTGTTTACTTTCTGCAAACTATTACTTCATTCCATTCGATACGTTTAATCCTTTGTTTTCAGCAAAACCGGTGAGATTGACAACCTCATCGCAAGTTGGGGGCAAAGTTTTGTGGTTGTGTTGTTCAGGTCTCCACGTTGTTGCTGGCACCGGTAGTGCGCCCTGCCAACGTTCATGAGAAGAACATACATCCAATGACACTGGCTGTGGTTCATGAGAAGAACACACATGCAATGACACTGGTGGATCCATGTGTGGTTTGGGAGAAGAACTGACATGCAATGACACTATGTGGATCCATGTGTGGTTTGTTTAGAGGAACAGACATGCAATGACACTGGTGGATACTTATGTGGTTTTTGAGAAGAACAGACACGCAATGACACTGGCTGTGGTTCATGAGAAGAACACACATGCAATGACACTGGTGGATCCTTGTGTGTTTTGTGAGAAGAACATACATGCAATGACACTGGCTGTGGTTCATGAGAAGAACACACATGCAATGACACTGGTGGATCCATGTGTTGTTTGTGAGAAGAACTGACATGCAACCAAACTAGGTGGATCCATGTGTGGTTTGTTTAGAGGAACAGACATGCAATGACACTGGGTGTGGTTCATGAAAAGAACAGACATGCAATGACACTGGTGGATCCATATGTGGTTTGTGGAAGGAACAAACATGCAATAAAAATTGTGGATCCATGTGTGGTTCATGAGAAGAACACACATCCAGTGACACTGGTGGATCCTTATGTGGTTCTTGAAAAGAACAGACATGGAATGACACTGGTGGATCCTTACGTGGTTTGTTTAGAAGAACACACATGCAATGACACTAGGTGTGGTTCATGAAAAGAACAGACATGCAATGACACTGGTGGATCCTTATGTGGTTTGTTTAGAAGAACACAGTAATGACACTGGGTGTGGTTCATGAAAAGAACGGACATGCAATGACACTGATGGATCCTTATGTGGTTGTGAGAAGAACACACATGCAATGACTCTGGCTATCGTTCATGAGAAGAACACACATGCAATGACACTATGGGATCCATGTGTGGTTTGTTTAGAAGAACAGACATGCAATGACACTGGTGGATCCTTACGTGGTTTGTGAGAAGAACAGACATGCAATCACACTAGGTGGATCCATATGTGGTTTGTGAAAAGAACAGACATGCAATCACACTAGGTGGATCCATGTGTGGTTTGTTTAGAGGAACAAACATGCAATGACACTGGGTGGATCCACGTGTGGTTTGTCTAGAAGAACACACATGTAATGACTCTAGTTGTGGTTCATGAAAAGAACACACATGCAATGACACTGGTGGATCCTTGTGTGGTTTGTGAGAAGAACATACATGCAATAACACTAGCTGTGGTTCATGAGAAGAACACACATGCAATGACACTGGTGGATCCATATGTGGTTTGTGAGAAGAACTAACATGCAATGACACTGGTGGATCCATGTGTGGTTTGTGAGAAGAACAAACATGCAATGACACTGGTGGATACTTATGTGGTTTGTGAGAAGAACAGACATGCAATGACACTGGCTGTGGTTCATGATAAGAACACACATGCAATGACACTGGTGGATCCTTGTGTGGTTTGTGAGAAGAACATACATGCAATGACACTGGCTGTGGTTCATGAGAAGAGCACACATGCAATGACACTGGTGGATCCATGTGTGGTTTGTGAGAAGAACACACATGCATTGACACTGGGTGTGGTTCATGAAAAGAACACACATGCAATGACACTGGTGTATCCTTATGTGGTTTGTGAGAAGAACTGACATGCAATGCCATTGGTTGATCCATGTATTTCATTGTACACGACACTCACTTTCCATTTTTATACTACTCAGTTTTGCCCTTGGTTTTTTGACACTACTCAGTTTTGCCCCCTCTCTCTATCTTTCATAGAAGCCCAAACATGTGCTCACTATGTCTGCTACTCCCTGATTGGTTGTCACAGTTGTCACGCGGATCGTGCGCACCAATCGTTGATTATGTGCGATCCAACGATGATGGTTGCACACATCGTGCCCTTCACAGTACAGCATGAGACATCACGGACATCTCCCTCAATGAGACTTCTACAAGAAGGAACACAAAGCCGTCCATTGAAAAAGTCATCGAGCGGTCTTGTCATGTTTAATCAAGTCTGAAAAGCCTACTGCTGATACTACTATGCCACAACATATGCGTCATCGAGTGCACGGTCATTGATGGACAGCTGCAATTTATTGCCACTTGATTTTAATAAGACATATCCCATTTTTTACGCAGTGGCTCTCAATCTCACTTCCAACTAGGCCCCGCCTTCATCGAGTCCCTCGCTGTTGGGGGGATACCCCCGGGTAGGGTCACGCCGGGGTATAAAGGCCGAGTTAGCCGAGGTACGGCAAGGTCAAAGCGGATGCTGGCCGAGTCACCTCAAGGCAGGCCGAATCTCGGGGTAACTCGGACCAGGGGATGTCCACCTAACTGGGTCTCAATCAACTTATATCATAAGTCGGTGGGATGAATCTAACTTGTATGCAGGAACAGGTGCGGCCGGATCTACTAGGTACGATCCGGGTTATATCAAGCGTGTAGGAGAAGGAAGGTACCTTGCTGGTCAAGGGTGACCACTATGCGCAGAGCATGAGCGAAGCGGACAGAGGCAGGACCACCGAGGCGTGGCCGACAAAGGTGATGATACCTATGTCGGATGACGCATGCGCCGCAGAGGCTCACGTAGCCTCTGCATGGATGACGCGGGGCAAAAGTGACCCGGACAGCTTACTATTTTGAGAAGAGGCATATTCCCTGGAATATGCCCCCACGTATGCCCTAAGTGGAGACCTAGCCACCCCTATATAAGGAGGGCTAGGGCTTCTGTAGAGGGGGTTGGTCTTTAACTGGTTGATCTCTGGTTGAGTTTTACTGGGTTCCTGAGGGCTAGCTAGAGGTGAGAGTAAGAGAGTTCCTTCTTCCTCCTCTCTCCAATACAGCTCAAGGAGCACTTTTAATCTGTGGAAGTGAATCAAATACAAAGCTACCGTGTGTGGAATCACCACACTATCCCTCCCTAGATTCTCCTAGTGCATTTAGTCCCCACCTTTAGCCTATCCATGGCATCTGCCGTGACACCACCACGACAGTTGGCGCCCACCATGGGGCTAGCGGCACTAGCAGGGGTGAAGATCCGGACAGGAAACCTCATCGGCACCGGCGAACGCATCGTCTCCGGGCTCGTTCAGCACTTTGGAGCACTGGATTTCGTCAGCGACAACGCTGGCTGCTTCGGTAAGCGTCCTCTTCCGTGCAACGGTCTCTTCGTCAAGCTCGGCGCGCACAAGGTCTACGTTGTTGCCGATGTGTCGTGCGTTCATCCACGACACGTCATCGAAGGAGGCAAGCCACTCCTTAGCATGGTTCACGGGGCGCGTATCACTCGCTCCCTAGACCGTGCAGAGGTGATGATGACCGCGCCTGGCGCCGACGCAAGCAAGGATCCGGCACCAGATCCGGAGGTAACACCTAAGGCACTGAGGAAAAGTAGAGGTCCTCCACTACAAAGGCCAGAGAATGTGCTGCAGTAGGCAATGGATAGCTTGGCAAACCCAGTAGCAGCAGCGGTAGATCCGGCTCAGGCACAGGCCGAGCTAGAGGAGACTAGGCAAAAGATACTAGAGGGTGCGAAAAAGATAGCCGCATCTCAGCAGTCATTGAACATGACACTGCGTGAGTACGCAAAGGCAAATAAGGTAGATGCTGTAAAAGTGAAGGGGAGAAATCTCATGAGTGAAATGAACAGAGAGGGTGATACTAGGATTGAGGAATCAGAGAACTGTTTATCCGTGGGGCTGCCGAAGTATAGTACCCCGGCGAAAAACCTCAGAGCAGCAGATGCAGCTGTGTCCGAATTAGAGGGTCTAACGGGTGAAGCCTGCCAAAGACAGCAAGACAGGGTCAAGGAGTTGGTTTGGATCGCGAACAGGCAAAATGAGGAATTGCTCAGGGCTAACCCGGAGAGAGATGGGGCCTCCAAGATCGTTCATTCGGCGGTGGGTAACCCGGAGAAATCCGCTGGAGCCGCATCGTCTCCTCATGGTGGTCCTAGGAGAGAAGAGGTCGTAACTTCGACCAGGAGGAACAAACAGATAGTCCCGTATGACCCGGCAAGGGCAGGGAAAGAAAAAGAAGTGCAGAGAAATGAGGATCGACGAAGTGTGAGCCGAGGTGAAGCTGGACGAGGTAATCGCGAGCAAGGCAATGCCGGTCAAGGAAATGCTGTAAATGGCAATGTCGGACAGCGTCACTCAGTAGGTGTAGGACAACCTCAGCAGCGGAATATACCAAGGCAAGAGCAAAGTGCCGGCCGAGGTATGCAACAGAGAGGTGCTCCACGAGAGCAAGACCGATATAATGATGGTGATTCAGAAATGGTGAACGCAGGATACCCAAGGCCGGACTATCATGTGATAGGGTCAAGATTGGGAAGCAGGGATCTGATGCCCGACGATGCTAGATTAAAACTGGATCGGTTGTATAGGTCGGAGCAAATTGAGTGTCAAGGTCCTCCCGGTCCAGCGTGTTTTGGGCCCCGGATCATGAAAGAACCTCCGGTACCTAACTTCCAGTTACCTAGAGGCACAAAGATGTATGACGACAGCACTAAGCCGGAAGATTGGTTGATTAACTATGCAACTGCTGTAAAAATTGCTACAGGCAACTTGAGATGGGTTGTGAGGTATGTACCCTAGATGTTGGAGGGGCCAGCAAGGGTATGGCTAAACAATTTGCCGCCCGGAAGCATCAACTGTTGGATCGATTTTGAGGAAATGTTCATCAGCAATTTCTCAAGTACGTATCAGAGGCCAAATAGGCCACAGACCCTAGCAATGTGCAAGCAGAGACCGAATGAGACGGACCGGGAGTTCTTAACCCGGTGGTGTACCGTGCGAAACTCATGTGAGGGTGTGATCCAGTCACAGGCCATAGCATGGTTTGCGCAAGGATGCAGATATGCAAGCATGTTGTGGCAAAGAGTGCAAAGGGATATGCCAACCGCATTGGCAGAGATGATCCGGATTGCTGATTCATACGCCTTGGGTGATCCGACTCAGCCTAGGCTCGTGTTAAACGAGTCAAACAAGGAATACTACCAGAGAGATGGAGCCGGGTCATCCCGGAGGAATGACTACCGGGGTAAAAGAAGAGATGACAGACCGGATTACCGGTACAGCTCGCAACAAGTTGCCGCTGTGAGGAGCAGGGGCAATCAACGTCAGAAAACTGGAGGGCAACAATGGACACCAAGGAATGATGGAAAGAAAACTTGGACGCCAGAGCAGAAGAAATAGTGGCAAGAAAAGAAGGACCGTCCGAGGTATACTTATGAATCAATGCTGGATCAGCCGTGTAAATTTCACACGCCAAATCCGAGTAACCCAGCGGGTCATACAACAAGGCAGTGTGAGTGAATTCGTAAGATAGAACAAGGTGGTTCGAGTAATGCCCAGGCACCTCGGAATGATCATCCTCGGTAGGAGTTACCCCGGCAGCAATTGCTCTCCAGAGCGAACACGCAACAGCTAATGTTGCCTCTTCCTCTGCCGAGGTATGACAACCATGAGAGAAGGGATGCAGTGCATCAGGTGGAGAACCAAAATCAACCGGATCATAGGTACCCCGGAAACAAGGGGAGGAATGAGTACAGAGAGCATCATCAGAGTTACTGTGTGTTTAGCAAAGAGGAAACAGATAGAAAGAGCTTGCAGCACCGACACATGGAGGTGAATGCGGTAATGCCAGCAGTGATGAGGTATATGCCTTGGTCAGACCAGGAAATTACCTGGAGCATCAAAGATCATCCCAAGCTTATGCCAAGTCCTGGTTTGTATGCGCTAGTGCTGGATCTGACATTCATTGGGCCTAACATCAATGTGAGGTTCTCCAAGGTGCTAATAGATAATGGTAGTAGCATTAACATCATGTATGCGGATACGATGCGCAAGCTGGGTATCTCGGAGAACATGCTCCAGGCTACAAGGACAACTTTCCATGGCATTGTGCCAGGCATTTCTTGTGAGCCCATAGGCAAGGTCCGGGTTGACGTATTGTTCGGCACAAGAGATAACTGCCGGACTGAGAATTTGGAGTTCGAGGTTGTAAATTTGGAGAGCGCATATCACACGTTGCTCGGCAGGCTAGCTTTGAAAAAATTCATGTCAAGCTGTCACATCAGTTACTTGAAGATGAAGCTGCCTGGGCCAAATGGTGTCATTACCATAGCTGGTGATTTCCGACGTTCCATTGAGTGCGTGTCTGCTGGATCTAACATGGCCGAGTCACTCGTGATTGCGCAAGAGAAAAGAAAAATCCAAGAAGTGGCGGCATTGGCTCAGTCCGCGCAGCAGTATATGCCGGTGCTGAGTAACCCGCATGGTAGTGTCTCATTCCAAGCGACAAAGGATACCAAGAAGGTGCATGTTGATGACATGTTCCCTGAGCGCACCATAACAATTGGTGCCGGGTTAAATGATAAATAGGAAAGCGAGCTCGTCAACTTCCTCCGTAAGAATCGGGATATTTTTGCTTGGTCCACACAGGACTTGCAAGGTGTTCTAAGGGAGTTAGCCAAGCACTCTTTGAATGTGAGACCCGGAGCAAGGCCGGTGAAGCAACCTCTCCGCCGCTTCGCCGAAGATAGGAGAAAAGTCATTAGAGATGAAATAGCTCGGTTACGAGCAGCAGGATTTATCATGGAAGTTCTTTACCCGGATTGGCTATCTAATCCGGTGCTGGTGGAAAAGAAGAAGGATGATCCGAATGTAGTAGTGGTTTGGCGTATGTGTATCGATTACACGAACCTGAATAAGGCGTGTCCAAAAGATCTATTCCCGCTGCTAAGGATAGATCAAGTCATAGATTCAACTGCTGGATGTGAACTGTTGTCATTCATAGATGCGTATTCTGGTTTCCACCAGATACCCCTAAATCCGGATGATCAAATAAAGACTGCATTTATCACCCCCTATGGGGCTTATTGCTATCGCACCATGCCATTTGGTTTACGTAATGCAGGGGCAACGTACCAGAGATGTATGCAAAAATGTTTACACGACCAAATTGGTCAAAATGTGCAGGTGTATGTGGATGATGTTGTGATAAAGACCAAGGAAAGCAAAACGCTCCTTGACGATATCAGGCAGACATTTGCAAATCTAAGGAGGTTCCGAATGAAGCTTAACCCGGAGAAATGTACCTTCGGTGTCCCGGCTGGAAAGTTACTCGGATTTCTTGTCTCCAGCCGAGGTATCGAGGTTAATCCAACTAAAATATGGGCCATAGAGCAAATGGAACTGCCGAAGTGTCTTAACGATGTCCAGAAGTTCACTGGTTGCCTGGCATCCTTAAGTCGGTTTGTATGTCGGTTGGGAGAAAAGGCACTGCCTCTCTATCAACTCATGAGAAAGTCGGACAAGTTCATTTGGACGCCGCAGGCCAATGAAGCCTTTATCCAACTAAAGAAGATGTTAGCCACTGCACCAGTGTTAGCCTCTCCACTATCAAAGGAGCCGATGTTGCTCTATATAGCCGCAACCAACCGAGTTGTAAGTGCAGTAATAGTGGTAGAGCACGACGAAGAGGGTAAGTCAGTGCAAAGGCCAGTGTATTACCTGAGCGAGGTGTTATCTCCATCAAAGCAGAACTATCCTCACTATCAGAAGGTAGCATATGGTGTGTATATGGCAGCTAAGAAGTTGAAGCACTATTTCGAGGAGCACCCAACCAAGGTAATATGTGAAGCTCCCATATCCGAGATAATGAGCACCAAAGATGCAAGTGGCAGGATTGCAAAATGGGCAATTGAGTTGGCCCCTTATGCGCCACAATATGACAGAAGAGAAGCAATCAAATCTTAGGCTGTGGTGGACTTTTTTGTGGATTGGGCCGAGGTGCAATATGAACCACCATTGCCAGATCCGAACTACTGGAAAATGCACTTTGACGGGTCAAAAACAAAAACCGGGTTAGGCACCGGAGTTGTGCTTACCTCGCCAAAGAGTGACCAGGTGAAGTATGTGCTACAGATCCACTTCGTAGCGTCGAACAACGTCGCTGAATATGAGGCACTTGTGCATGGGCTCAAAGTGGCAAAAGAAATTGGGATACGTCGGATCCAATGATTTGGCGACTCAGATTTAGTAGTTCAGCAAGTTTTAGGGCTCTGGGACGCTCTTGATCCTAACATGGCGTTGTACAAATTTCATGTGCAGAAGATATCTGGTTACTTTGAGGGATGTGAATTTCACCATGTACTCCGAGTGGAAAATGAGGCTGCCGACGTACTGTCGAAGCTCGGATCAACCCGACAAGCAATTCCACCGGGTGTAGCATTAGAACACCTCAGAAAACCATCTATCAGACCGTCCCCAGAAACCGACTCAATCTACGTCCCGGAAGATCCGGAATCCGGAGCTGTACCCATGGACATTGACATGGGCGGTGGTACGCGAAACCCGGGGACTGCTCAGCATGATCTGGTTGAGGTTATGCCGGTGGATCAGATGCAAATTGATGAGGATGTGTTCCCAGTGCGAGCTGTACCAGCTTGGGCCTTGCCCATATTTCAATTCCTGAAGGATGGAACCTTACCCGCTGAGGAGGTGCTATCCAGGCAAACTCAGAGGAGAGCAAAGGCATACACGATCATCAATTCCGAGCTATACAAAAGGAGTGTGACCAACGTCCTCCAGCGATGTTTGACTCAGAAGAAGGGCTTGACATTCTTTGAGATATACATCAAGGGGAATGTGGGCATCATGCCTCGTCCAGAGCCTTGGTAGCAAAAGCTTTCCGGCATGGATTCTACTGGCCAAGTGCCTTAGAACAAGCAGAGGACTTGGTAAGAAAATGCAATGGTTGTCAGAGGTATGCTACCAAGACACATATGCCAATGTTGGAGCTCAAGACCATACCAATCACCTGGCCATTTGCCGTATGGTGTTTGGGCATGGTTGGCCCTTTCAAACCACCGAGGGGAAATATGACTCACATTTTGGTCATGGTTGATAAATTTACAAAGTGGATTGAAGTAAAGCCAATAAGAAAATGTGATGGAGCTACGGCCGTGACATTTCTCAAAGACATCATCTTGAGATACGGTTATCCTCACAGTATCATAATAGATAATGGCACGAATTTTGCTGAAGGATCATTTGCGTGATTCTTCCGAGATAAGAAGATCCGGCTGGACGTTGCCTCGGTAGCCCACCCTGCATCAAACGGACAAGTGGAAAGATCCAACGGATTAGTATTATCCGGGATAAAACCCTGGCTCATTGAGCCGCTGCAAAGATCAGCGGGGTGCTGGATAGAAGAACTACCAACGGTACTGTGGAGTTTAAGAACAACTCTGAATCGATCAAGGGTATACGCCATTTTTTCTGGTATATGGGGCAGAAGCTGTATTACCAGCCGACATAGAGCATGACTCGCCAAGGGTCACCCAATACACAGAAGCCGAAGTGCAAGAAGCCCGGCAAAATGATGTTGATCTGCTGGAAGAAGCGAGAGAATTGGCATTGTCTAGATCCGCCATATATCAGCAAAATCTCCAACGCTATCATAGCCGGAAAGTAAGCCCCCGAGTTTTCCGGGAAGGCGATCTGGTACTCCGGTTGGTACAACATACTACTAGCATGCATAAATTATCCCCCCATGGGAAGGGCCATTCATTGTGAGCAAAGCATTGCACAATGATTCTTATTATCTTATCGATGCAAAACCACAGGAGAAGAACAAGGCAGATAGGTCCAGCGAGGAGTCTAAGCGTCCATGGAATGTAGCCCTACTTCGTCCTTTCTACACTTAGCAAAGAAGTGTATGTATCCGAGTCTCTCATATGTCGGTATGTATGCCGGTAATGAGCTTATCAATGAAGTGTTGGCACCTCGAGCAGTAACTCGGGGACTGCCTTAATAATATTTGTTATCTTCTGTATTTATTATTTATACGTCGAGAGGCGTAAGTTTTTCTACTTAAGTCGGATTAGTAGTGTGTGAGCACCAAGAACCCAACTCTTCGTCTTGCTGTTGTCCAAGAAGATTTGGCTTCATGGCAAGCAAGAGAACAAGTTTGGAATTGCGTAGCACATGAAAAACGACTAAGGAAAGAAACTTAATCGAGCCGACGTTTGTTTTTCGGACTAACCTTATGTTTACTTTCGATTCATTATGCTGAATTATTTTGAGCTAATCCTAAAGTTTCCAAGTATTGTTAAGACAATTTTTGAAGCTCGGACTCGTAAGTCAAAAAACCAAACCAAGGTAGACACGAGCCGAGCCAAGAAATTGGAAGAACGAGAAAATGAAACTCGAGGACTACGCCCAAGTCAATCCAGCATAAAAACTTAGTTGAAAAATACCACTTGTGTGCTTGATACAATTGCACCCGGCATACCGGCGATCTGATGAAATTTAGAGTTTTTTGCGCTCAAGGAGCAGCAGGAGGAGGTAATTCGGCGCTAGCGGGTGCAGCCCTAGCTTCGGCTTCAGCTTCATCTTCGTCTTCCTCGACGTCCGAAGCCTCGTCCTCATCCGAGTCATCTTCAACGTTTTCAGCATTTTCATCATTGTCGGCATCCAGGAAGCTTGGTCCCTCGTTCCATTGATGAATTGGGGCGTATTGGATGAAATTGTGAGTGCAAGCCTTGCACCGAGCTACCCAATCTGGGTCAGTAGACCACTTCGATCCAGTGCGCATGCGCGCAAGGAGATTGAGGTCAATCTTCTCGTACCATGTAAGCACGTAGTGGAGAACGATCTCAGCTCCGGCGCGCCCAGCGAATTCTCTCCAGAGATCGAGCTGAGTCTCGCATTCCATAAGCCTGGCAAAAAGAACAGACATATTCTCCGGAGTATCTTCTTCAGGCCAAAAGGCGTTGAAGATCCGGATTACTACGTCCAAGATATCCTTGCCATAGTTCCTCACGGTCTCGACTCGGGAGGACAAGCTGACTATCAAATCCTCGAGATCAAGAGGAATGGAGCCAGGACCAGATAGAGTACCCCTCTCCTTGCAGAACTTGGCAACAGCCTTAGATGCAATGACATCGCTCTCTGGGAATTTGCCTAAAAAATTAAGACAGGTGGAATAAGTAAAGCAGACCCGGAAATATCAATGTAGGTCGAAGGAAAAGAACTTACCAGAAATATGGCTGTGAACCCGGGACAGCTCCTTGGTGCAGTTGTCGCGCCTCTCCCGGAGTTGCACAAGTTCAGCATTCGCCAACTCAAGCTTTATGTCGGCCTCCTTGAGTAATTCCTGGTCCTTGGCAATCTGGAGGTTGAGGCGCTCACGCTCTTCAATATAGTCCTGGCCAGCTTTTTGAAGTTCGGTTTGGTGCTGTGCTTTCAGCTTCTTCATGTCTGCCTTGAGCTTGGCAATCTCATCATCTTTGGTTAGGAGGAGGGCAAGCTCATCATCTTTCTTTTTGAGTTCGACCTGATGCTGCCCTGCTTGTTTGAGAAAATGCAGCATCATATCAGGCACGGGCACACTATCTTCAAGAGATGCTGAAATAGTTTGTTGACCCGGCAAAGCCGAGGTATGAATGTTTGCCGAGCCAAGGAGAAAAGGAGATAGAAAGCATAGCAAGGTTGAGAAAAAATAACTTACCCTTGATATGATCCAAGTTTTTCCTCATGATCGTATTCTCAGCCTCCACCCCAGCTGCGAAATCCGAATGACAGATTAGTTCGGCAGAAAAAGATGAAGAAAAACGGAAAAATGTCAAGGAGAAAATTTACCCCTTTTCTCGTGTTCAGCGATAAGTGCATTATGTTTTGCACGCAACATCTTGTGAGTGTCCAGGAGTCGCTGAAACTCAGCGCTCCGGCGGTTGGTGGTCACCTGAAAAGAGTACAAAAAGATAGCTTAGTCTTGTGCATATTCGAAGTGTACAAAATCCGGGCCAAGTGGAACTCAACCCGGCTCTAGGTGTGTGCATATTCAAAGTGTACAAGATCCGGGCCAAGTGGAACTTAACCCGGCTCTAGGTGTGTGCATATTCGAAGTGTACAAGATCCAGGCCAAGTGGAACTTAACCCGGCTCTAGGTGTGTGCATATTCGAAGTGTACAAGATCCGGGCCAAGTGGAACTTAACCCGGCTCTAGGTGTGTGCATATTCGAAGTGTACAAGATCCGGGCCAAGTGGAACTTAACCCGGCTCTAGGTGTGTGCATATTCGAAGTTATCAAGGAGCTATGTTAGTTTTCTAAGGAGCATCCGGCCGAGTAACAAGTTACTCCCCCGGAGGCTCAGGGACTAATGACTATATCAATAATATCTACAACATGTTAAGGAAAAGCTGAAGTAACATACCTCCATCATCCGACCCGCAAGGTTAATTGCCTTGGCAGCAGTATTCATCTACGCAACAAATTCGGCGGGACCAAACTTCTCAGGGAGATCGTCATTGTGGATGAACTCCGCCTTGTTCCAGTTATTTACAAACTCGATCAAGGTCGGAGGGTATCGTTTGCTGCTGAGCATGTGGGGCGCTACTAAACCCTTGGCATGCGCCTCCCGCCTCTCAACCTGGGCAAGAGCAGGGCTGGTGTGCAAAACGAGTTACACATCAGCTGGCTCGGCAGGGGCGTCCTTCGGTAGGGGAGTCTTCTTCGAAAGCATGGACGCGAGTGTGCGCTATCCAGCCTCGATGGACGCTGCCCTGGTGGCGTCAGGGGCCTTTTTGCCCTTAGGCTGCTGCTGAGAAGTGGAAGTTGTTGCAGCAGATTTACCCTTGGGAGCTGCCTTGGTGCTTTCTCGCCGAGACTGGGAAGACTCGGACGAGGCGGAGGGGCTTGGCGCTGCTGCTGTTGCTGTTGCTTTCGTTGTTGCTGCTGGTGCTGAAGCGGAGGGGCTAAAGGAACCTCGGTGGTAGCTGGTTGCGGCAGAGCTGAAGTAGTGGTTGCCGCTGCCTCGGCAGAGCCAGTCTCCCCCGCTCCAAGGTTGCCCTCCTCTTGACGAGGTGGGCTGGAACCCGGAGCAGCTGCTAAACCCTCCGGAATGGGGCTCAACGGGCATGAATCGTCGCCAAGAGGGGGACAAGGGTTGTGTCGGAGCGGCGAAGCAATGCTGGATCCACTCTGGGGGACCTCCACCGCGGCCCTGCCGAATCAAATAATGTGTGATGAGAAACTATAACAAAAGAAGAACAAATGAATGGCAAAGGGAGAAGAGGCTTACTCATCCGAGGTCAGAGGCTCTTTGGGCTTCCGGGCCCTCCGGGCTGTGGCCTTGGTTGGAGGTTTGGTGGCAATTTTGTCCCCGGACTTCTTCCGCCTTTTAGCTGGCTGAGAAGGTCCGAAGGAGGATGCAGAGGCAGCTCCCCTCTTCTTCTTCGGCGCGACCGGTACAGTCTCACCCACGGCAAGGGGAGGATCTTCATGGATCTGCCCACCAGGGTTAGCTGATGCCGGAAAAGCATAAGAAAGGGGGACAGCGTCAAATGCTTCCATCACCTCAACATCCGAATCATCTTCATGGGCGGGCCAATCTCTAATGGAAGAGAGTTTACCGGCGGGTCGCTTGGTCGCATCGGCCATCGGAAGGAACATTTCCTGATCCGGTTCCTCCCCGTCCGAGGTATCCTGGTGAGGCGCCCATTTGAGGGAAGGCTCGGTGCCATCCTCCATGGTTTGCTGAAGAAACATCTAAGGGAAAGAAAAGGCAACAGGATTAAAACCTACAACAAAGACTGACATATGATTCAATTCGGGAAAAATTGGGGCATGAGACTTACCTAAGGAGGAATCCTATCTTGCCAAAAGTGTTCAATCCCCCACGTCCACTCAAAAGAGAAGTTTTTGTGGGTGGTGAACAGGGCCTTGACCCCGGCGGTAGATCTCGGTGTTGCTCAACTCAAAAGAGGAGGTCTGGTTGGGGTCGTGGCCCCAGCTCATGTGACAAACTTTATGTGTACGTTTCTGGAGAGGGGAGATCCGGTTATGGACGAACGTAATCATCGCGTCCTCATTGTGCAACCCCAAGTCCTTCAGCTCCTGGAACCTCTTGTTGACTTGGTTCGCCAGGACAGTGGGTTTCTTGGGGACCTTGTCCCATAGATCCAGGTTAGGAGGACCCGGAGCGTAAGGGCGCAGCCGGATCAGATCCTTAGTTGTGTTGTTCTGGACATAGAAGAAAGTCTAGGCCCATCCCTTGCAAGAGTCAAGCCCCATAACTCGGGGGAAGATGGACTGCTTCCGGGGGAGATTGACGCAGCGTCGAACTGCGTGAGCTGCTTGTCCTCCGGGTCAAGCTGGATGTTCGGAATCACGTTCCGGCGGAGGCCAAAGAATCGAATCAAAAGATCCTTCATGGGCCATAGTCCGGCGTAACCTTCAATGGTGGAGGCAAAGGCGGAGAGAGACGTGATGGCATTCACCGAAAGGTGGTGCGGCTGAAGCTCATACGTATTGAGCCAGTCATGGAAAAAATCGCTAACCGGCAGACCAAACCCTCGCTGGAAGTGGGATAGAAACACCACATACTCACCCGGATTGGGTGAGGGGGCAAGCTCGATGGTAGCAAGGCGTGTGGTGACTCCCTCCAGTATGCGCCTGGTGCGATACAGCCAGTCCAGGTCATCCTGGCAAACCCAGGATCCAGCCCACGCGTCGCGGTTGGTGGTCACTGCGTCTTCTTCCATCTCCTGCTCTGCGATGGTGAGCTCCTCCTCTGTCATATCGAGGTCACTTCCCTCACTGGTGCTAGCGGCGGTGGGTGGCAGCGGCCTGGATAGGCGAGGACCTGTGGCGGAAGAGATGCGGGGAGGTGGTGGCGACGCTGGTGCGCGTGGAAGCAGTGCGGCGGCGGCGCTGCTACTCAGGTGCGGTGGCGGTGGCGCTGTCGCTGGAGAGGAAGAGGAAGAACTAGAGGCAAAGGGGCACGGAAGTGGGGAAAGAGCCTAGGGGGCGCACCCCTCCCCTATTTAACCACTCCCTTGAGGGGGTAGTGGGATCGTGCTATAAGGGCAGGCCACACGGTGCGCCCGTGTATACCCCAGATCAACCAATCAGCATCGAGCCACACGAAGGGCCACAGGGCGCAGCGGATCCCATGATGTGACGTTATGATGCAGTTAACGAGGAGGCAGGCACGATGTGACGTGTGCTACAGTGATAACTGACAATTACTGCGGGGGTTACTGGCGCAGGCCCTTAAAATGAGGCAAACGTGATGATTAGCCTCCACGTGGGGAAGCATACGAGAGAAGGAAGAATGACCCGGATGGGTATGTGGTAACCCGGCCAGCAAGTAAAAACTTGGAATGTGCCAAGGGAAAGTAAACCCATGGAATCCGAGATAGGAGGTAACTCAGAAAAGGAACACAAAGATCAGTGAAATTGAACCTGCTGTGGCCTTAGCGGCTAAGGCAGCTAAGACCGCACCAGCTTCGGGGACTAATGTTGGGGGATACCCCCGGGTAGGGTCACGCCGGGGTATAAAGGCCGAGTTAGCCGAGGTACGGCAAGGTCAAAGCGGATGCTGGCCGAGTCACCTCAAGGCAGGCCAAATCTCGGGGTAACACGGACCAGGGGATGTCCACCTAACTGGGTCTCAGCCGACTTATATCGTAAGTCGGTGGGATGAATCTAACTTTTATGCAGGAACAGGTGCGACCGGATCTACTAGGTATGATCTGGGTTATATCAAGCGTGTAGGAGAAGGAAGGTATCTCGCTGGTCAAGGGTGACCACTATGCGCAGAGCGTGAGCGAAGCGGACAGAGGCAGGACCACCGAGGCGTGGCCGACAAAGGTGACGTTACCTATGTCAGATGACGCAGGCGCCGTAGAGGCTCACGTAGCCTCTGCATGGATGACGTGGGGCAAAAGTGACCCGGTCGGCTTACTATTTTGAGAAGAGGCATATTCCCTGGAATATGCCTCCACGTATGCCCTAAGTGGAGACCTAGCCACCCCTATATAAGGAGGGCTAGGGCTTCTATAGAGGGGGTTGGTCTTTAACTGGTTGATCTCTGGTTGAGTCTTACTGGGTTCCTGAGGGCTAGCTAGAGGTGAGAGTAAGAGAGTTCCTTCTTCCTCCTCTCTCCAATATAGCTCAACGAGAACTTGTAATCTGTGGAAGTGAATCAAATACAAAGCTACCGTGTGTGGAATCACCACACTATCCCTCTCTGGATTCTCCTAGTGCATTTAGTCCCCACCTTTAGCCTATCCATGTCATCTGCCGTGATACCACCATGACACTCGCAGCCATCAACACATCCCTCTATCCGATCTAGCACACTACAAGAAATTTGCTCACTAGTGACCTTTTTTTAACGACCATGGATTTTTTGGTCATAGATTTATGACCATTCTAAACCAATTGGTCGTGGGAAATTTAGGAGGGTCCAAACTTTAAAAATAACAACCAATTTAGTCAAAAAGGTCATGATACACTGACACGAAAAGGTCATATATAAATAGGACTGATTTGGAGCCTTTTATTTGGTAGCCTACGACCAATTTAAATGGTCGTTATGGTTAAATTCTGATGCAAAAAAATTACAGGATTGCCAACTCAGCAATATCACCTTCATGTCATGTCCATGTGTCATTTTTTGCCTACTTGTCATATCTAGGTGGCATTTGGGACCAACTGACATTTGGAAATTATTTAAAAAAAGAACCGAGGCGGGGGTTCGAACTCAACACCCGACCGATTTCCCCATGATCCTAACCACTATTTTGAGAAGAGGCATATTCCCTGGAATATGCCTCCACGTATGCCCTAAGTGGAGACCTAGCCACCCCTATATAAGGAGGGCTAGGGCTTCTATAGAGGGGATTGGTCTTTAACTGGTTGATCTCTGGTTGAGTCTTACTGGGTTCCTGAGGGCTAGCTAGAGGTGAGAGTAAGAGAGTTCCTTCTTCCTCCTCTCTCCAATATAGCTCAACGAGCACTTGTAATCTGTGGAAGTGAATCAAATACAAAGTTACCGTGTGTGGAATCACCACACTATCCCTCTCTGGATTCTCCTAGTGCATTTAGTCCCCACCTTTAGCCTATCCATGCCATCTGTCGTGATACCACCATGACACTCGCAGCCATCAACACATCCCTCTACCCGATCTAGCACACTAAAAGAAATTTGCTCACTAGTGACCTTTTTTTAACAACCATGGATTTTTTGGTCATAGATTTATGACCATTCTAAACCAATTGGTCGTGGGAAATTTAGGAGGGTCCAAACTTTAAAAATAACAACCAATTTAGTCAAAAAGGTCATGATACACTGACACGAAAAGGTCATATATAAATAGGACTGATTTGGAGCCTTTTATTTGGTAGCCTACGACCAATTTAAATGGTCGTTATGGTTAAATTCTGATGCAAAAAAATTACAGGATTGCCAACTCAGCAATATCACCTTCATGTCATGTCCATGTGTCATTTTTTGCCTACTTGTCATATCTAGGTGGCATTTGGGACCAACTGACATTTAGAAATTATTTAAAAAAAGAACCGAGGCGGGGGTTCGAACTCAACACCCGACCGATTTCCCCATGATCCTAACCACTACATCACTGCCCTCGTTAGTGCTAATAAGGGAGCTCGGCCCAAATAATATGTTCAAGGTACACGCTCGAAATATTAATGAAAAAAGGAGGAGGGCAGAATGGGACGTCGAACCCGCGACCTCTCACTCCCGCCGAAGGAACCAGACCACCCCACCAGCGGAACCTTGTTGGTGCAAAGTCCCGCGTCGCCCTCTTTATTAATTGTAAGCCATTGTTGGGCCTGGGCCTCAAGCGACCGAGCCATGTCCTACTTGGTTGGCTGGTCAATAGCCCATTAAAGCTTTAGCATGTCCATTTTATTGAAAATTTTAGAGTTTTTACAAACTTTGAGCCCACATAAATGGATGGACTTTATTTTTTTTGTAAGTATACAAATGTAATTTCTCTATAACTTTTGCATATCAAGTAGGATTGAGATGATATAAAAATAAATTTGATTCACCTTTAGGAGGTTAAGCTAAAAAAGATTTTTTCAAAAAATCATGATCATTAGATCATGTACATGTAGTTCAAATCGGACCCACCTCCTACCAATTCGGTAGACATTTGTCTTTTTCGCGAGGGGTGGACCGAAAGGTTTTAGATACCCCGGTTGGGACATTGTGCATGTAGCATGGTATAGTATTTTTGAAAAATGGGTTGGTAGCATTTTAAAACTTTAATTTGGTGGTTGCTTCATAAAATGCCCCGTTTTTTGCGCTCAGAAAATAGAAAATGCCTTTTTTGTGCGGCGAAAAGAAAAACTTCCTGAGACAATATTGTTTGCTATCCCATGATACATGTGCATGCACAAAATGGGAACATTATCACAAACTATGCCACGATTCTATCCATAACATTGGTCGTTTAACCTAAAAGCCATGAAACCGCTCGAACATGATAGGTCATTTCTGAGAAGGTTTTTTCGAGATGCAATCGATATACCAAGTTTGATATTTTTTCTTGAAAATATGTCATATAACAAGACACGACGCAAAGGACTTACCTCGTTTGGACCGTTTTTGAATTTATTATGGCCGTTTCAAACTATGGTCAAAACGGAGGGCATGAAGGTTCCTAGCTAGGGGACGAGCCTCGCTAAACTTTCATTAGATCTCTGATAAAACATAATATTGTGAAGCTAAAAATGATTTTTGCAAAAAATCATGAGCGTTAAATCATGTACATGTAGTTCAAATCGGACCCGCTTCCTACCGATTCGGCAAACATTTGTCTTTTTCACAAGGGGTGGACCGAAAGGTTTGAGATGCCCCGGTTCATAAATTGTCCATGTAATATGGTCTAATATTTTTGAAAAATGTGGTGGAACCATTTTAAAACTCCCATTTGGTGGTTGCTTTACAAAACGCCCCGTTTTTCGGCATTCAAAAAATAGAAAATGCATTTTTTGTGCGACGAAAAGGAAAACTTCCTCCTGCAACATTGTTCGCCATCCCAAGATACACATACGTGAACAATGTGAGCACATTATCACAAACTATATCGCGATTCTGGCCATAACATTGGTCGTTTGACCCGAAAATCATGAAACCTCGGACATGATAGGTCATTTCTGAGAAGGTTTTTTCGAGACACTTGCAATATACCAAGTTTGGTATTTTTCCTTGCAAATATGTCACATAAAAATACACGACGCAAAGGATACCTCGTTTGGACTGTTTTTGAATTTATTATGCATGTTTCAAACTATGGTTAAAACGGAGGGCATGAAGGTTCCTAGCTAGGGGACGAGCCTCGCTAAACTTTCATTAGATCTCTGATAAAACATCATATTGTGAAGCTAAAAATGATTTTTGCAAAAAATCATGAGTGTTAAATCATGTACATGTAGTTCAAACCAGACCCACTTCCTACCAATCCGGCAGACATTTGTCTTTTTCACGAGGGGTGTACAAAAAGGTTTTAAAATCCCCGATTGGGACACTATTAATGTAAGATGGTCTAGTATTTTTGAAAAATGGGGTGGTGCTATTTTGAAACTTTCATTTGGTGGTTGTTTAACAAAACGCCCCGATTTTGGCATTTCGA
This sequence comes from Avena sativa, assembly GCA_916181665.1. NCBI lineage: Eukaryota > Viridiplantae > Streptophyta > Magnoliopsida > Poales > Poaceae > Avena > Avena sativa. The sequence continues at coordinate 431,045,761 of OV702286.1, read as the reverse complement.
AAATGGAAAATGCATTTTCTCTGCGATAAAAAGGAAAACTTCCTCCTGCAACATTGTTCACCATCCCAAGATGCACAATAATGCACAATATGGGCACATTATCACAAACTATGTAGCGATTCTGGTCATAACATTGGTCGTTTGGCCTAAAAGCCATGAAACCTCGAACATGATAGGTCATTTCTGTGAAGGTTTTTTCGAGATGCAATCAATATACCAACTTTGATATTTTTCCTCGTAACTATGTCACATAATATGACACCATGCGAAGGATTTACCTTGTTCGGACCGTTTTTGAATTTCTTATGCTTGTTTCCAAATTTTCCCGTTTCAAACTATGGTCAAAACAGTGGGCATGAAAATAGGCGATAAGCCTTGCTAAAACTTGCAGTGTATCTCTGAAGGAACATCATATTGTGAGTCTAAAAATAATTTTTTCAAAAAATCAAGGGCATTAGATCATGTACCTGTAGTTCAAACCAGACCCACTTCCTACCGATCTGGCAGACATTTGTCTTTTTCGCGAGGGGTGGACAAAAAGGTTTTCAAATCCCCGGTTGAGACACTATTAATGTAAGATGGTCTAGTATTTTTGAAAAATGGGGTGGTGCTATTTTGAAACTTTCATTTGGTGGTTGCTTAACAAAACACCCCGATTTTGACATTCCGAAAATGGAAAAATGCATTTTCTATGCGATAAAAAGGAAAACTTCCTCCTGCAACATTGTTCACCATCCCAAGATGCACAAGAGTGCACAATATGGGCACATTATCACAAACTATGTCGCGATTCTGGCCATAACATTGGTCGTTTGGCCTAAAAGTACTACTAGGAAACAGCTTATAGATAGACAAGATATTCAGTGGCGCATATGTAAAATTATGCGCCACAGATATATATTAGTGGCGCACTAGAAAAAATGCGCCACAGAAGTTTGGCACTTCAGTGGCGCACGAAACTAATATGCGCCACAGAAGTCCATATTTCTGTGGTGCATATTTTCGTGTGCGCCACTGAAGTGCCAAACTTCTGTGGCGCATATAGACATATGCGCCACAGAAGGTTGATGGGACCAAGCAGCAAAAAAAGCGGGAGAAACTTCTATGGCGCATATGTTCATATACGCCACAGAAAGTGATGTTTCTGTGGCGCATATAGGTGTATGCGCCACAGAACAAGCAAATAGGGGGGGAAACAGATCACCCCCCCCCCCCCCCCCCCCCCGTGGATCGTCTTTTCAGTTTTGTAAAAAATAAACAAAAATGATAGAAACTTCAAAAAAAATTATTCCTTTGAGTTGTAGTTAGATTTTAGGGTATAGATCTAGACAAAATTGAAAAACATAAATTTCGATGTATTTTGCAAAAATAGGTCATGGCACGATAAAACGGCTCTAACTTTTGCATACGATGTCGGAAAAAAATCTTTAATCTATAAAAATGTTCGTCTCGAAATTTTCTACTCGATTTCAACGGCTAGATTTTCTACTCGATTTCAACGGCTAGAAGCCGTTGAAGATTTTGTAGATTCCCCAAATTCCAAAAGAGTAAAAAGTTATGGCAGACTGAAGATTTTTTCCTGCAAAAAAATAAAAAAGGGGGAGAAACTTCTGTGGCGCATTTCCCGGTGCATTTCCCCCATATGCACCACAGAAGTCTTCGGTGGGATTCGAAATTTGAATCCCGCCGGCGCCCTTCTCCCTCCCTTTTTCCTTTTTATCCCCCTCCCCACTTCTTCTCTCCTCCCCACTTCTCCTCCCCTCCACACTTCTCCCCTCCCCACTCCTCCTCCTCCTCCTCCACCAACTCCGGCGACCAACTCCAGCGACGACCACCACCACCTCCTCCTCCTCCTCCACCTCCTCCTCCTCCACCACCAACTCCGGTGACCTCCTCCTCCTCCACCACCACCACTTCGGCGACCTCCTTCTCCTCCTCTTCCACCACCAACTCCGGCGACCTCCTCCTCCTCCTCCACCACCACCAACTCCGGCAACCTCCTCCTCCTCCTCCACCACCTCCTCCTCCTCCTCCTCCACCACCAACTCCGGCAACCTCCTCCTAGCCCTCCTCCAGCCACCACCAGCCACCACCACCACCAACTCCGGCCAGATCTAGATCTGGCCCGGTTTTTTTGAAATTTGAAAAAAACTTCTCTGGCGCATATTGGCCATATGCGCCACTGAAGTTTGAGATCTGGCCCGCCTTTTTTTTGAAATTTGAAAAAACTTATGTGGCGCATATTGGCCATATACGCCACTGAAGTTTGAGACTTCTGTGGCGCATTTTGAAATGCACCACTGAAGTTAGTTATCAGTGGCGAGGTATCAGTGGCGACTAGCGCCACAGATGTTGAAAAAAGGTGCGCCACAGAAGAGCTGTTTCCTAGTAGTGAAGCCATGAAACCTCGAACATGATAGGTAATTTCTGTGAAGGTTTTTTCGAGATGCAATCAATATACCAACTTTGATATTTTTCCTCGTAACTATGTCACATAATATGACACCAAGCGAAGGATTTACCTTGTTCGGACCGTTTTTGAATTTCTTATGCCCGTTTCCAAATTTTCCCGTTTCAAACTATGGTCAAAACAGCGAGCATGAAAATAGGGGATAAGCCTCGCTAAAACTTGCAGTGTATCTCTGAAGGAACATCATATTGTGAGTCTAAAAATGATTTTTTCAAAAAATCAAGGGCATTAGATCATGTGCTTGTAGTTCAAACCAGACCCACTTCCTACCGATCTAGCAGACATTTGTCTTTTCCGCGAGGGGTGGACAAAAAGGTTTTAAAATCCTCGGTTGGGACACTATTAATGTAAGATGGTCTAGTATTTTTGAAAAATGGGGTGGTGCTATTTTGAAACTTTCATTTGGTGGTTGCTTAACAAAACGCCCCGATTTTGGCATTCCAAAAATGGAAAATGCATTTTCTGTGCGATAAAAAGGAAAACTTCCTCCTACAACATTGTTCACCATCCCAAGATGCACATGAGTGTACAATATAGGCAGATTATCACAAACTATTCCACAATTCTAGCATGAAACCTCATACAATAGAGCTATCCAATCAGAACAATAGAGCCAAACTTCCTACCGATTCGGTAGACATTTGTCTTTTTCACTAGGGGTGGACTAAAAGGTTCATAGATAGGGGATGAGCCTCGCTAAACTTGCATTGGATCTCTGAAGAAACATCATATTATGATTCTAAAAATAATTTTGCAAAAAATTGTGAGCATTAGATCATGTACCATTAGTTCAAACCAGACACACTTCCTTCCGATTCGACAGATATTTATCTTTTTCACCATGGGTGGATGAAAAGGTTTGAGATACCCCGGTTCCTATATTGTCCATGTAATATGGTCTAGTATTTTGAAAAAATATGGTGGTAGCATTTTGAATGAGCACTTTGGTGGTTGCTTGGCTAAATACCCCGTTTTTGGCACCTGAAAAAGGAAAAATGACCATTTCTTCTGCAACCAATGAAATCACTGGGTTCAGCCTCCCACGGATCGGCAATCTCGGCCTCATCTAAGCCATTCAGAGCCAATCCAACACTTCTGCGCTCACCCAAAGAATCACACCTGAAACAACCACACCCACTTCGATTCCCCTTTGTCCTCTATCCTTTTCCCCTTGACCTAGATCGAGATCGACGCGTCCTTCCTGGATTCCTGCCTCTACTTCCCTTGTGCCGCCACCAATGCGATGTGTGCGGCACCCGTGAGCTTGATGAACCGACGACAGCGTTCAGGAGCTCGGGCCAGGAACCGATGGTTTCGGCGGCGGCCACGCAGGTTGGCACGGCGGTGGCGACCACGGACGGGTCAAGCGGCATGGCGGTTAGGGAGCGGCGGGGCCTGACGGAGAGGCTGCGGATGGGGAGCCTCCTGGAGGATGACCTCTCCTACTAGGAGAGCTTCGTCGTATGTTCCTGCGAGGTCGGCATCATCAAGACCGCCACCGTCGAGACCCGTCGTATGCTCCTACGAGGTCGGCATCAACAAGACTACTACTGTCGAGACCATCGCCAACCTCCTCCAGGTATGCGCCCTTCTCCTCCCGTATCCTCTATTCCATGCCACGATTAGAATTTTGGCAAAATGAATTCGTTAGCTACCAGTATGCTCAGACATGTCTGCTTGCCTTTTTGCGATTAGAAATTGGATCAGACATGTATGCTGAGACATCTCTGTTATTCTTGCACCACGGATCCGAGAAAATAATAGAAGGATTACTATAGAGTTTACAACACTCAAGTTAGTTATCGTTCGCTTACTGTCAAAAGAAACTTAGGTTTATTCTTTTATGTAAATCAAATACACTGATATTCTTAGCTTATCCTACAAACTTAGAAGTAATGATTGAAAATCTCCTGGCATAGCGTCGTTCAAACTAGCAGAGCTATAGTATACATTGAAGTACTGAAATGACTTTTAAATTGTTAGCTTTTGTGTAATATATAGTTTTGAGTACAATGTATGAATAAAAGCAATCAGTCTATTATTTGAAAATGCAACAGCCTTCTAGAAATGAAGTAGGAAAACGAGATGAAGTGTTGATACAATGTTGCTTTCTTACCTTGTTGTTGTGGTCACTCTTCTTCATTGTAAACATAAATAAAAGATCTACCAGAATGTTGCATACAAAATTCCATGTTGTTTGATAGCCTAATTTCCTTAGATAACATGTTAAGATCTTCATGGATATTTAGAAATCTAATATCCCACTGTATCAACTCTTGTCAGAATCATTTAGAAATCTAATATCCCAATTGTTTGGTGCATGTATCATGTGATGCCTATCGTAGCATGAAGAGGGCAAGCTGCTATAGATCAACGACGGCGCTGGTTGAACGAGGGTAAGAACACTTCTGCTTTCCTGTCTTGGATACATGATTGATGAATGATGATATGTTTTTCATGATTCCAATATGCTCGCTGTATTGCATTGTCTTCATTTGTCCCTTCCTCACCAAAACCAAAGGAAGATGCAGCAGTAGGTAGTAGGTAGTAATGTATATCAAAGTTAGCTTCCCTTCCCTGTGCAACAAAATCTCGACTTGGAACTGATGATGAACTGTATATCCAAGTTAGCTTCCCCTCCCTGTGAGATTACTACACATTTTTTATTTATGTTCGATAGTTAATACTCGAGCAAGCATTCCAAAATTATAGTAATGATGTCGTATTCACATATGCATTGTCCACACATATCATTTTGTGATGGAAACCATACTGCATGGATTGAAAGTTCCTGGCAACCCAACTAAGTAATTGACATTTTGGAGCTTGAATAAGTATACATTTGCATGTTTTATTATGATTTTAGATCTGTTTACATTGAGATTCTGAGATGTTGATCAAGCTTTTATGTAGTTCTTATTCATGCAACAGAAAATAACTTAATATATTATCCATGTTGGATATAGCTTGATTATTAGTACCTAACGATATAAGAATGTCCCTTCTTTAGCTTGTTGTCCATTACATGTACCTTTTGTTTTCACTAGAAGAGTTCGATTGGTTGCTGTCAATTATGTTATACTGCTGTGTAAGGCGCAAAGTTGTCTACATGTGGTCTATCTTGATTGTTTCTGACTCCCTTTTTTCTCTCTTACTTAGGTTATTTTATTGACCTGAAGCACTGTATTCTAATGAACACTCTAACATCAATGGTGACTCACCTTTTGACATCACGCCTCTCTCGTCGGATGTCGACGACACAAGGGTACGCATATCTTTCTCTTTGTCTGTGCACCTCGCCAGTTTTTGTAGGCCTCAAACATGATTGCATTCTGGTAGTAGGGGTGGCTGTTGATATTGACTGTATCATGCGCATCTTAGTTGAGTTTTTAGTTTAGTTTCCTAGCCTGGGGCTTGTGGATATATTTCAGGTATCAGATACCACTGTAAGTGGTAATGCTCTTTGTTATTATATTGTTTTAACTTGTATGCCTGGCAGGCCATATATTTCTTCTTCTATACTGTGATCAGGACTTGTATTACTCTTTCTTCCTGTGATGTTTCTTCTATATTGCGAGTGTTCAAATTTGTCTATCTCGGTTGCCCCATAGATCTACTGTTACCTTTGTGCTCTTCAGCATGCTTTAATCCTAGCTGTTTGTAGATGTTCTTTCATTTAGTTTCTAACTGATTTGTTTTGTTGTCCATTTCAGGAAAGTGGTATTCCCCTCATCTACAAGAGCTCCAGCATGAAGAAATTCAAAGAAGCCTGAAGCCCCAGTTACCAAATAGTAGTTGTAGTATTTTTAGCTTGTAATATCGTGATAGATAAGGAATTATGTAAATATTGTAGTTTTCGCTGTTATTTGTAATTTTTCTTGTGTTTTCTCTGCTTTAATTGAAAAGTTGATTGTTTGTTGTACAATTGTGAAAATTTCAAATCTATGAATAAAAATGGATGAAAACACAAGCGAACTAAATCTTATTTGGGCTTCACAAGGGCTATCGCCTAAACTACCTTGGACCAGAACGGTGGACAAGCTTGAAATAAATAATGATTTGTAAAGTGGCCAAGGCCCAAAAATTAGAAGGCTGAAGCCTAGAAATAGGAAGGTTGTAATGTTTTGCCTAGCCCATGTAACTCATCAAAATTGATAGAAAAAATATATAAATATACTGAATTGCTGGGCTTGGCCCATGTAAAACACCTAACTGGACCGGGCTGAATTTGATCAACGACCATATGATTTGGTCATGGATTTGCCATGTAGGATCGGCCACGTAGGATCTTACGTGGACATGGCAGATATCCCATGACCAATTTTATTGGTCATAGGTTCCATGACCATCTATTTTGGTTATAACCATCTATGACCAATTGAAAAAAAAGGTCGTTAGTTGTCTATAGTGACCCTCGCTATGTGACCTATTGTTTTTGGTCATACAATGGTCATAGATGAATTACTATGACCTTTCTATGACCAATATTTGGGGTCACCAGTTGGCACATTCCTTGTAGTGGCACAACCCCACAAATCTCGGCGTACAACCACCTACCTTCCCCTCTACATTTCCGCTTTTAACTATCGCCAATTTTAGGGCCGTGTCAAACTTCTACATAGAAATTGTGTATACACCCTTTGCATGTGGCTCAATACAGAACTTTCATGCATGGCCCGGGAAAAAAACGTGACGTACCATGCGCGTGTCACGGTGCACGGTGCAATAGACTGCACGGCGTGTTGCACGGTGGTGCAACGAAACGTTTCTTGCTTCCATCCACCTTAACTATAGAGCCCCTCTCTGCACACCCACTCCCACTCTCGCTCACTCCCCCCACGCAACCCTCTCCACCGTCCCATCAGCATCCGCAAACTCTCGAGAATACCCCGTCCGCACCGGCGATGGCCGAGGAGGATAAGGTGGCCATCATCGCCTCCGAGGCCGCCGGCGAGGAGGCCCCCGTCTCTTTGCCGGTCCCCCTCGACGCGTTGAAAGCAGCCGCTGTCCCTGTCCAGGCCCTAGTCGAGGCATCGATGGCAGCTGTCGTTCCCGTCAAGGCCCCCGTCCCCGCTACCGTCGGAGCCGCCGAAGAGGAGCCCCCCACCGGCGAGGAGGCCCCCGCCGGTCACAAGCAGATTAAGCACTTCTTGGGTACTACGATCCAGAGAAGTACATCGCTCTGCTGAACCCCTACGACACCAGCATCGACGACCCATGGTCGGAGGTAACTAGGGTTTGCTCCCCTCCCTCGGTTCTTCTACCGTTCCCATCGTTGGATGCTAGATCTTGGTTTATTAGGATTCACTTGTTCGCATTTCGATTGCTCGATCTTCTTACATCATCTACTCCCCCATTTTCCTTTTCTTCCAATAGGTTTTCGGTAGCGACGTCTGTAGTGATGACGAATCCATTCACACCAAGGCTTGTCAGGTGCTGAGGAGGTTGCGGGCCAGCCAGTATAACGACTTCCTCAGGCGTGTCGACTACAGCTGCCCCTTCCACAAGGGGGTCGCCTACTGCTAGGTGAGTCACGCCGGTGGCACTAACTTCAACACCTTACTGAAGCATGCATAGGGTCGCGGGCTCCGGCATCCACAAAGGCGACAAGAGCGAGATCATGAACATCAACACCTACATCGTTGAAGACTAGGCTCTCGGCATTCACCTCCGAAACCTCCAGCGGGTGGCCATCAAAGAGGGTCGCATGCCTCCAATCAGGCCCAAGCCCCCCAAGATCAAGGGACTGGGCAGCAAGAAGTGGCGGAGGCACCGGAGAGAGGTGGAGGCGCTGGCGAATGAACGGGTTGGATGTCTCCTTGAATGTATCTGCATCTGTGGTGGTTGCTGCTGCTAAGCAGCTTCTTTTGATTTTCTATATTTTGCTTGCATCCTATTTCTAGCTGAATGCATCGAACCTCGTTAAGCAACCTACTTTCTATCGCTATATCCTATTTAGCTGCACACAGCTATATCTACATTTGTTTTGTTTTTTGAATGAATGTATTCTGCCTGGTGTGATTTGCTGCTCTAGATTTGCTACCTGATCGGAGGCAAAATGAGGTCCAAAAGGGAACGAATTATCAAAGAGAGAATCTTCTCTCGATTTGCTACCAATTTGGGCAAAATGAAACATATCTATTTAGCGAGAGAGGAAAAGGGCACTCTTTCAAACTGCCAGTTAACGAGCTACCATCTTGACAAGCTACAAGGCACATACATAAACATAACACAAAGAGAAGTGAATTTATTTTACTACTATCACTTGAGGCGCTAGACATCTGATGACCCACAAGTATAGGGGGTGTATCATAGTATTTTCGATAAGTAAGAGTGCCGAACCCAACGAGGAGCAGAAGGTGCTAGCTAGTGGTATGGATCAGGAATTCTCTACAAATACTTAGCAAACGGATTTTTAGGGGTTTTTGATAAAGCAAGTAAACAAAGTACGAGTAAATAAAAGACAGCAGGAATAAATGCAGCAAGTGGCCCAATCCTTTATGCAGCAAAGGACAAGCCGGTTGTATTTCTGTAGATGACCAAACGTTCTCGAGGACACATGGGAAGACTGTCAAGTGCTTTCGCTTCATATAGTCGATTAATCTTCTCTAGCTTGCTAAGTGTTGTGTGGGTGAACCTATGCTAATGTACCGTCCTATCCAAGACTTAATACATACTTGTGATTAAACCCCCTTGCAAACATCCGTAAGTACAAGAAAGTAATTAAGGTAAAACCTAACCACAACTTTAAACTCTAAGACCCTTACGTCCCTTGTGCAATGGTTTCCTAACGGGGGTTCAGGTTTCTGTCACTCCGGCAACCCCTACAATTAGTAGCCAAATACACAATGCATTCCCCTAGGCTCATATAGGTGAAGTGTCATGTAGTCGACGTTCACATGACACCACTAGAAGAAGTACACCACAACTTAAATAACAATCTATTGAATCTTTCTCAACGCAACTCCACTACTAACAACAAGACTTCTCCCATGTCCTCAAGAACAAAGCGAACTACTCACAAGACATCATATGGATCATGATCAGAGATGGAAAAATGATGTATAACAATCTGAACATAAACAATAATTCAATGGTTCACTCAATAGCATCAACTACAAAGAGTAATCAACACCGGGAAAGTTTCCCCTATGAACTAATACAAGATTCAACTCAAATGTTACAGCAATATGGAGATGGTGATGAGTGTGTTGATGGTGATGATGATGATGATGATGATCCCGATGAAGTCCATCTTGATGTTGATGGCGACGATCTCCCCTCTCTGGGAAGGAATTCCCCCGGCAGAAATTTGTTTGCTGGAGAGATCTTTCTCTCTGGGTGTTTTTCGCCTCGCAGAGGTGGCGGAATCTTTCTGTGGTCGCTCCCCGAGTCTTAGGGTTTCGGGAGGAAGATATACGCCAGAGGGGAGAGGCTGGAGTGGTCCAGGGTGGCCACACCACTCCCTGGTGTGGCCTGGGCTTACCCACGCCATGGGGTGGTGTGGGCCCCTGTGGCCCACCTCCACTCCATCTTCTGGCATCTTGAGTCTTCTGGAAAAATAGAATTTTCCGTATATTTTCCCGGATTTTCTGATCTTCACGAATTTTGCCTCCAAACAGCACCTTCTCCATCAGAATCCAGACTGCAGCGGTTCATGCTCCAAAAGTCATCAACCATACAAAAATAGATGAAATAACATAAGTATCACCTCTCAATACGAAATATATCAATGAATAATAGTGAATTAAGACATATAATAGTGATGCAAAATGGACGTATCAACTCCCCCCAAGCTTAGACTTCGCTTGTCCCCAAGAGAAACTGAGCTCAATAAACATGACCTCAAGTTTATGGAGTGAAGAGTCGATAAAAGAATACGGACAAGAAGCATCACATTCATCAAATAAATAGATCATAATAGAAGACAACTCACTATTATACAACTCAACTTGCAATGAGTAAAGAAAACACAATAAAGATACATAGAGTAAATCATCATTGGTAATGGCAAACTTAGCTCTTGGTCAAAGAATAGTTGATAATTTGCTGGAGTTCACAAATAGCTGGTTTTCAATGAAAGCTTTCAAAGTAGTAAACTTCAAGATAAGAGCAATGTGCAAAACAAGGAACATAAGAAACATGATTGAATAAATCATCATATGAATGAATGAAACACATCAACTCAAAATACTTGCTGAGATAGAAGGGAATAGGTTTACTGACTCAACTACAAAGTAAAAGAAAGGCCCTTCAAAGAGGGAAGCAGGGATTGCAAGTCTCATAAAGAGCTCCCAAAAATTATGATACTTACTAGCTTTCAGCTCTCATTGCCCCTATCATAGGCATCTTTAGGTGATTAAGGTTAGAGTGAGGTCCAATCTGAGTTATATGCTTGACAGACTATAAACTGAAAATCCCAAGTCCCTTGAGTACGAGGGCCGCTCCTCATGCTACTCAACTTTAGTTACCGGTAAGTTCTTGTCATCGTAAGTATGTGCGTATCATTGAGAACCGCCAACGGGGTACCCCGTTGCCCGATGATATGGAAGAATCCCCATATCAAAATGATAAGGCAAGCAGACAATGAGTATCTCAGCAATCTTCTTATTTACCATGGGAAAATGGTGCTTTTCTCTCTCTTTCCTCTTTTCATAGTATCCCTTTTTTCTTTTCTTTTTCTCAATAGCTATCTCTCTCTTTTTTATAAGAAGAATGCTTCATAGATATCATTATGGTTACGCTGCAGGTTTCCACCATGTCAGCATGGATTAGACCAGCGGCCCAGGCGTTTCTCTAACACACATACATAACTCCATGGACTTACAAGCTCCCCTTTTATTTCACACCGACGACATCCGCAAACAAAAGAGCAAGGTATCAACTGGGTATATATTTACAAGTGTTGAAAGCGTTCCCCGTGACAGCACGGTTCTGCTAATCCCCAGTCTATAATTTGCAAGCATATAACTTTCATGGAGAGTTCACAATGGTTTCAGGTTTATTAAGTGCGGAAAATAAAGTGTGCCATCAAGTTCGTGAGAGCTTTAATCACTAACTTTCTCATAACAAGTTTAATTTGGGAGGTAGACAAAACAGGAATTTACTTGGAATAGCAATAATGCTACTAGGTAGGTATGGTGGACACAAATGGCAAAGGTTTTGGTTTAAACGAGGTGGATGCACGAGAAGAATTCCCTCTTAGTACAGGTTTTTGGCTAGCAAGGCTGGGTAGCAAGTACAAGAGTTGAAGGAAACAACCAAACATACAAGTGATAAAGACAAACATGCAATCTTCCTTGGAAGCACAAAAGATCTTAACTAGAGAATACTAAACTTATAAGCAAATCAAGAAAGAAAGATGATGAAATTATTTTTCTCTCGAGTACTTCTATCTTTTTCTTCAAAAAGGGTGTTGCTACTGACCGAGCCAGGTTTGCCAAAACCAACTAAATTAACTCAATGATCCCAAAGTGCTACCAATACTAACAACAAGATCAATCATATAACCACGAATTGAAAACTAATATAAGCTATGCAAAAGAGTGAATGATAGAACTTATCATTAATATTCCATAACGGAAAATCACACCAAGGGATACAAATCTAACGAGAGAGGGGACACTTCCATAATGCAAACCATACTACATAATAACTCCTCTATTCATGATATGACTCTACTAATAAGGTAAAAAGATAGAAGATATTGATGTGATACCGCGGCACTCCCCCAAGCTTGGAACAAACCAAGGGGATGCCAAACCTGATGACGAATTACTCCTTTGGTGGTGGTGGTATTATGCTCTTAGTTGGCATGAGGAAATCTTCCAGCATCTTGCGAAGCCTATTATTCTCCCATTGAAGCATGTCCACCTTCCTCTTCAAGTCTCGGTACTTATCGCAGAACTCCTTAGTGACTCGTAGGGCTTCCATTGATGCAGGGCAAGAGACTAAAGGTGCCAGCCTCTGCTTGGGGTCTTGAAGATTCTCCTCCATAGGCTCCTTCCCTTTATCCTTGGCAGACACCATTGTGCTTCTAAGCTCTCAAAGAGTATGTCCTGACAGAAACAGATCGAAACAAAAATACGACGAAAACACGATATCCGGACCTCGGGGGATCCGGGGGGTTATATATTACGAAGTTTCACATCAAAAGGAAGGTACTAGGAGAAAATGAGTCGGAGGCGGAGTCCTGGGTGGCCTCACCACCTGGTGGCACGGCCAGGGGTGGACCCGCGCCATGGGGTGGTGTGGGCCACCCTGGCTCCGTTTCCGTCCCTTTTTCACTTCGTAGCTTTCCTTATTGACTGAAAACTGCAAAAATATAGTTGGATTGTATTTTCGTGAAACTTTTCTTACCAGAACTGTTACCTAGTTGGAAACAGACTCTGCAGGTTTCTGAATTTGATCCTCAATGAATTTCTCGGGAGTTATAACTTGAAAAGCATCAACATCTTCATTGTAAGAATCTCCAGCAATATAGTGTTTGAGTCGCTGTCCATTCACTACTTGTGTAGTTTTATCTTTTAGAGAAGAAATTTGTATTGCTCCTGAACGGTATACTTCTTCAAAGATGAAAGGTCCTTCCCATTTTGATAGTAGCTTACCTACAAAAAATCTGAGACGAGACCTATACAATAGAACTTTCTCACCAACATGAAATTCTCTCTTAAGTATTCGCTTGTCATGCCATCTATTAACTTTTTCTTTAAAGATCCTAGCATTCTCATAGGCTTCACTCCTCCATTCATCTAAAGAGCTTAAGTCAAAAAGTCTTTTCTCACCAGCTAGCTTACAATCTCTATTTAGTTCTTTCACTGCCCAGTAAGCTTTGTGTTCTAATTCTAGGGGTAAGTGGCAAGCTTTCCCATAAACCATTTTGTAAGGAGACATTCCCATAGGATTTTTGTAAGCCGTTCTATAAGCCCATAAAGCATCATTCAACTTCTTAGCCAGTTTTTTCTAGACCTATTAACAGTCTTTTGCAAGATAGATTTAATTTCTCTATTTGATAACTCTACTTGCCCGCTAGTTTGGGGGTGATAAGCTGAAGCAATTCTATGATTAACATCATACTTAGCGAGGGTCTTTCTAAAACCGCCATGAATGAAATGAGAACCCCCATCAGTCATGAGATACCTAGGCACTCCAAACCTAGGAAAGATAACGTCCTTAAGCATTTTTAGAGAGGTTTCCCCGTCGGCACTTTTCGTAGGAATTGCTTCTACCCACTTAGTAACATAATCAACGGCAACAAGAATATGAGTGTAACCCTTCGAAGGAGGGAAAGGACCCATAAAGTCGAATCCCCAACAATCAAAAGGTTCAATAACTAGAGAATAGTTCATAGCCATTTCATTGCATCTAGAAATATTACCAATACGCTGACATTCATCACAAGATAAAACAAATTTTCTTGCATCCTTAAAAAGGGTAGGCCAGTAGAAACCTGATTGTAATACCTTTTGTGTAGTTCTATCTCCTGCATGATGTCCTCCATAGGCGCTCCCGTGACATTTACGCAATATCTCTTTTTGTTCATACTCTAGAACACATCTTCGCATAATAGCATCAACCCCTTCTTTGTATAAGTGTGGGTCATCCCAAAAATAATGCCTCAAATCATAAAAGAACTTTCTTCTTTCCTGAGCTGTAAAAGTTGGAGGCAAATACTTGGAGACAATAAAGTTAGCATAATCGGCATACCAAGGGCTTCCTCGCGAGTTCACCCCTACTGCGGCTAATTGTTCATTTGGGAAACTATCATTAACAGGCATAGGATCAAAAGAGATGTTTTCCAAATGAGATAAATTATCACCTACAGGATTTTCAGCACCCTTTCTATCTACTATATGTAGATCAAACTCTTGTAAAAGTAGTACCCATCTAATAAGCCTAGGCTTAGCGTCCTTCTTCATCATAAGATATTTAATAGCAGCATGATCAGTATGAATGGTTACTTTTGAGTCCACAATATAGGGCCTAAACTTATCACAAGCAAAAACAACAGCTAGAAATTCCTTTTTAGTAGTAGCATAGTTCCTTTGAGCAGCGTCTAAAGTCTTACTAGCATAATGGATAACGTTTAGCTTTTTATCAATACGTTGCCCAAGGACAGCACCTACAGCAAAATCACTAGCATCACACATTATTTCAAAGGGTAAACTCCAATCAGGTGGTTGAACAATAGGAGCTGTAGTTAAAGCCTTCTTAAGAGTTTCAAAAGCTTCCTTACAATCATCATCAAAAACGAAGGGTACATCTTTTTGAAGAAGATTAGTAAGGGGTTTTGATATCCTAGAAAAGTCTTTAATAAACCTTCTATAGAAACCAGCATGACCAAGGATACTACGAATACCTTTGATGTCTCTTGGGCATGGCATCTTCTCAATTGCCTAAACCTTAGCTCTATCAACTTCTATGCCTCTTTCAGAAACTTTATGCCCAAGAACAATCCCTTCGTTAACCATGAAGTGGCATTTCTCCCAATTAAGAACAAGATTAGTTTCTTCACATCTCTGTAAAACTTTATCAAGGTTGTGCAGACAATTATTAAAAGAAGTTCCGTAGACAGAAAAGTCATCCATGAACACTTCTACAATTTCCTCACAAAAGCCATGAAAGATAGCAGACATGCACCTTTGGAAAGTAGCAGGAGCATTAGATAAACCAAAAGGCATACGTCTATAAGCATAAGTTCCATAAGGGCAAGTAAAAGTAGTTTTTTCTTGATCTTGTCGTTTAACAGCAATTTGAGAGAAACCAGAATAACCATCAAGAAAACAAAAATGGGTCTTTTTAGACAATCTTTCCAACATTTGATCAATAAAAGGAAGCAGGTAGTGGTCTTTCTTAGTAACTTTATTGACTTTCCTAAAATCGATGCACATCCTATAGCCTACTACTATTCTTTGAGGAATAAGCTCATCGTTATCATTAGGGACAACGGTAATACCTCCCTTTTTAGGAACACAATGAACAGGACTAACCCATTCACTATCAGCAATAGGGTAAATAATACCAGCATCAAGGAGTTTCAATACCTCATTCCTTACCACTTCCTTCATCTTAGGATTTAAACGTCGTTGGTGCTCCACTACTGGCTTCACATCTGGTTCTATGTTGATAGAATGCTGACATATAGTAGGTGAAATCCCTTTCAAATCATCCAGAGTATAGCCCATAGCTCCTCGGTGTTTCTTCAAAACTTCCAATAATCTTTCTTCTTCCTCCCTTGGAAGTTTAGCGCTAATAATAACAGGATATATCTTTTTATCATCAATAAAAGCATATTTAAGATCATTAGGGAGAGGTTTTAGATCGAAAACCGGATCCTTTTTAGGTGGCATCGTGGTACCCAACTCTTCTACAGGCAAGTCATGCTTAAGCATCACAGGTTGATCTCGGAGAATCATGTCAATCTCGTTCCTTTCTTCCATGAAGATTTCACTTTCATGTTCTTCCATAAATTGCTGCAAAGCATTATTAGGAGCAAGAGAAATAGAAGCAAGTTGTTCAACCCTAAAATCCTCATTATGGGTTTCCTCTTCGCAAGGTTCTTTAGCAAATTTCAAAAAATTAAACTCATAAGATTCCCCATCAAACTTAGTCAAGATTTTCTCCCTCTTGCAATCAATAATAGCTCCACAAGTACTCAAGAAAGGTCTACCAAAAATGATAGGATAAGTTTTACTAGCAGTTGAACCAAGTACTAGAAAATCAGCAGGGTACTTAATCTTACCGCAAAGAACTTCCACGTCTCGCACAATACCAATTGGAGAGATGGTCTCTCTATTAGCAAGGTGAATAACCACATCAATCTCTTCCAACTCGCAAGGACTGATCTCATGCATAATTTCTCTGTAAAGCTCATAAGGAATAGCACTGGAACTTGCACCAATATCACATAAACCATAATAGCAATGATCACCAATTCTAACAGAAAGCACAGGAACACTAGCCTTTTTAGTTCTATTAGGATGTGAAACAATATTAGAAGAATCCTCACAAAAGACTATGTGCCCATCTTCTACGCTTTTAGTGACAAGGTCTTTCACAATTGCTACCACAGGTTCAATGTTTATTTGTTCATCAGGTTTTACAGTTCTTTTTTCACCTTTGGTGATTACATTAGTTATCATTGGATGATCCTTTACCTTTTTGGGGGAGGGAATCTTCTCGATATAAGGTTCAGGTAAGATAGGGTCGATGATGCAATACTCAGCACTTCCAATAGGGGCATAGTCAACAATATCTTTGTAAGGTGCATGGTACTTGTTCCATCCCCTTTTTGGAATTTCGATATAGGAAGCAAAAGCTCTAAAGTAATTCGTAATAACTTGCAAATCAAGACCATAAGCATTACTAATATTTTGAAAGTCATCAGTTCCCATAAAAGATTCAATGCATTCATAATCATAATTTATACCTGACTTTCTACCTTTGTCATTCTCCCAAGCTTCAGCATTGTCTTGAATACGATCTAGAAGGTCCCATTTAACTTCTTCTTCCATACGAGTGAATGCTCCAGCACAAGAAGCATCTAATAAATCCTTGTCATGTAGAGGGAGCCTTGCATAAAAGTTATTGATAATAATATTGTTGGGGAGCTCATGAATGGGACATTTGAGCATTAGTAACTTCAATCTCCCCCAAGCTTGAGTTGTACTCTCTCCATCAAGAGGTCAAAAGTTGAATATTTGATTCCGATCTTTATGAATCTCACTGGGAGGATAAAACTTTGAATAAAAGAGAGGCACTATTTCCTCCCATTCCAGAGCTTGACCATTCTTCAGCAGCTTATACCATTCCTCAGCTCTTCCTTTTAGTGATAATGAGAATAACTTCTTCTTAACTTGATCTGTAGTAATACCTGCACACTTGAACAACCCGCATAATTCGTGTATAAAGAGTAAATGATCACCGGGATGGACAGTTCCATCCCCAACATAGTAGTTATCCATAACACGATCAATAATTCTTGTAGGTATTTTGAAAACATCTTTCTCAGCAGGTGGTGGCTTATCTACTACCTTAGCAGTGGTAGTAGCATTACCAAATAAGAAACTCAGCGAATTATCCATAACGAAAATAAAGCAACTAGCAGAAGTAAACAATACTCATAGTAGAAGTTTCCTTTACCAGTTCCACTCTCCAATAGTGCTTCACTCCCCGGCAACGGCGCCAGAAAATAGTCTTGATGATCCACAAGTATAGGGGGTGTATCGCAATATTTTCGATAAGTAAGAGCGTCGAACCCAACGAGGAGCAGAAGGTGCTGGCTAGTGGTATGGATCAGGAATTCTCTGCAAATACTTAGCAAACGGATTTTTAGGGGTTTTCGATAAAGCAAGTAAACAAAGTATGAGTAAATAAAAGACAGCAGGAATAAATGCAGCAAGTGGCCCAATCCTTTATGCAGCAAAGGACAAGCCGGTTGTATTTCTATAGATGACCAAACGTTCTCGAGGACACATGGGAAGACTGTCAAGTGTTTTCGCTTCATATAGTCGATTAATCTTCTCTAGCTTGCTAAGTGTTGTGTGGGTGAACCTGTGCTAATGTACCGTCCTATCCAAGACTTAATACATACTTGTGATTAAACCCCCTTGCAAACATCCGTAAGTACAAGAAAGTAATTAAGTTAAACCTAACCACAACTTTAAACTCTAAGACTCTTACGTACCTTGTGCAATGGTTACCTAACGGGGGTTCAGGTTTCTATCACTCCGGCAACCCCTACGATTAGTAGCCAAATACACAATGCATTCCCCTAGGCCCATATAGGTGAAGTGTCATGTAGTCGACGTTCACATGACACCACTAGAAGAAGTACACCACAACTTAAATAACAATCTATTGAATCTTTCTCAACGCAACTCCACTACTAACAACAAGACTTCTCCCATGTCCTCAAGAACAAAGCGAACTACTCACAAGACATCATATGGATCATGATCAGAGATGGAAAAATGATGTATAATAATCTGAACATAAACAATAATTCAATGGTTCACTCAATAGCATCAACTACAAAGAGTAATCAACACCGGGAAAGTTTCCCCTATGAACTAATGCAAGATTCAACTCAAATGTTACAGCAATATGGAGATGGTGATGAGGGTGCTGATGGTGATGATGGTGGTGATGATGATGATGATCCTGATGAAGTCTAGCTTGATGGTGGTGTTGATGGCGACGATCTCCCCTCTCCGGGAAGGAATTCCCCTGGCAGAAATCGGTCTGCTGGAGAGATCTTTCTCTCTTGGTGTTTTCCGCCCCGCAAAGGCGGCAGAATCTTTCTGTGGTCGCACCCCGAGTCTTAGGGTTTCGTGAGGAAGATATACGCCAGAGGGGAGAGGCTGGAGTGGGCTAGGGTGGCCACACCACTCCCTGGCATGGCCTGGGCTTGCCCGCGCCATGGGGTGGTGTGGGCCCCCTGTGGCCCACCTCCACTCCATCTTCTGGCATCTTGAGTCTTCTGGAAAAATAGAATTTTCCGTATATTTTCCCGGATTTTCTGATCTTCGCGAATTTTGCCTCCAAACAGCACCTTCTCCATCAGAATCCTGACTGCAGCGGTCCATGCTCCAAAAGTCATCAACCATGCAAAAATAGATGAAATAACATAAGTATCACCTCTCAATACAAAATATATCAATGAATAATAGTGAATTAAGACATAGAATAGTGATGCAAAATGGACGTATCAACATCTTGACAAGCTAACTGAGTTCCACAAAACAGAAACATAACACTGACAAGTAAAATTTAATTCACTTCTCATCAGACCACTTGAGGCGCTTGCCATCGTTCCTAGGCGACAAACTGCGACCATTCTAGGTACTCCACAGCTCAGGAAATGCTTCATCCCACATGGGATCTACCTTGGCTTCCCTATCTTCAGCGTCCTGCGGTACAATTAGCGGTGCATCACAGGCCTGATTGTTGCCGCTAGAAGATGCTGCCTCTTTGTTTGCTGCTTCAGCTGCAGCCTCTCTGTCAGTTGCTTCTGCTTCAGCTGCAAGCTCTCTTTCAGCTGATTCTGCAGCCTCTCTGTCAGCTGCTTCAGATGCAGCCATTTTCTTTGCATATGCAGCTTCAAACTCATCTATTCTGCATATTTTACAAAGGGCTCCCCTAAGCTCGTCCTCCCTCTTCCAAATAGGGCAAAACACGAGGTAACGTAGAAAAAATGGATCTTCTTGTACAACTGGTAGGTCACGTAAGCATCTATGGCTGCATACTTCAGGTTTATATCAGACAACGGTCACTCGTCCTAGAAATCGTGCCTATCCGTAGGGAAATCTTCCTTCATTTTGTCATACGACTCATCGAGGATTCTAGTTGCGAGTGATGCCATTCCATCCTTCCTCGAGCCCCCTAGGATCTTGACAAGACTCTGAATATCGATCTAGTTGTGCGCAGGAATTATAATTCCCTCTTGATAAAATTTCGAAAAATCAGTTGTTTTGTCGACAGTGCAAAAAACAATTCCCTTTTCTACAAGGAACTGGCGCAGCGCCGAACAATTCATGTTAGTCCTGAAAGTATGTAGTTTGTCATCACCAAAATTTGTAAATACAAATATTTTGTCAATGCAAGATCACCATCTGAATATAATTTTGAAAAGTTTAGTAAATGCAAGATCAAGACTCTCAACATTGTCTTGTCATAATTTATTTGGTCCTAAATTAAATCCAGTAGTTGCAAGATGAGCAGGTGGATAAAGAACAAGAGGAGAAAACCCTAAAAGCGGTTAGCTACAGAGAGCAGATCTACAAACCGAGAGAGGTGGTAGACGAGGACGTGTTTCCGCATGGCCAGTTGAACAACGGTGACTTCACTCCCTTCATATGGGTGCTCCAGGGTGTACTCGAGGTCCAATCCCACAAACTTGTCCTCGTCTATCTCAAGCCAACCCTCGTACATCCTCAGGACACGCACCACTGTCTCCTCCTCGTTGGTGTAGACAACGTCTATCTTCTTATTGTCATGGGTAGTGAAGCTTGTCTCTAGAGTGCGACGACCTTCCTTGGCGGCAAGGAGAAGACGGGAAGAAGACAGATGACAGAAAGAAGAAGAGTGGTTTCTGCGAGGTAGGGGAATAGTGGAACCGTCAATGCGCTTTTAAGGTAGTGGTTAATGACGGGGACGGAAGTCCAAGGAGAGACACGTGGCGGTGGCCGTTCTAGGTTCTGAGTAAACAAAAAATAATTATAACGCTGATACATGTGCCCTGTTTTGTCATGTTAATACACTAGGAAGGGGGTGTTGTCCTATCCACTGTGCCAACGCTGCAAGCCTACGTGATAGCCACCCTGCCTAAGCGACGGGAGCGACATAACGGCGAGAACTAACAAGGGGGGCCAACTTGACGTCTGTTAACCTGATTTTTTGTATTGAAACATAAAGTTGAATTCGTGCCGAAAAGACCCTCTGAGTATTTGGCACACCAACTGTAATCATCCCGGCTGATTTCAGGGAACTTGGGTACCGCGTTGCCTGGACACCCCAACTTTCGGGCCGCAAAATGATATTCGCGTCTACATGGGTATGTATTCTATACGCTCCGGCCGTTATTGCATTACTACATAGATAGATCTTGGGGTTAGGAGGTTCCTATCATGGTGGTGTCACGGCAGATGCCATGGATAGGCTAAAGGTGGGGACTAATAGCACTAGGGGAATCTAGGGAGGGATAGTGAGGTGATTCCCCACACAGAAGGTTTGTATTCGATTCACTTCACATATTACAAGTGCTCCTAGAGCTGTATTGGCGAGAGGAGGAAGAAGGAGCTCTCTTACTCTCACCCACAGTTAACCCGTACAAGACCCTTAGAACACTAAAACCAATCAGAATCCAGGAACCCCTTCTACAGAGGCCCTAGCCCTCCTTATATAGGTGTGGCTAGGTCTCCACTTAGGGCATACGTGGAGGCATATTCCAGGGAATATGCCTCCTCCCAAAATAGCAAACCGACCGGGGTGCTTTTCCCCCGCGTCACCCATGCAGAGGCTACGTGAGCCTCTGCGGCGCCTGCGTTAGTCGACACAGGCGTCGTCACCTTTGTCGGCCACGCCTCGGTGGTCCTGCCCTTTTTTGCTTCGCTCATGCAGTGTGTACCGGGGCTTCTTTTGACCAGCGAGATTCCTTCCTTCTCCTAGAAGCTTGCCATGACCCGGATCGTAGTTGATCCGGCCACATCCGTTCCTGCATACAAGTTAAATACGCCATTCCGACTTTCGGCTTAAGTCGGTTGAGACTTAGTTAGGTAGACGCCCCTGGTCCGGGTTACCCCATGATTCGGCCTGCCTTGAGGTGACCCGGCCAGCATACGCTTTAGCCTTGCTGAACCTCGGCTAACTCGGCCTTTATACCCCGGCGTGACCCTACCCGGGGGTATCCCCCAAACATTAGTCCCCGAAGCTGGTGCGGTCTTAGCTGCCTTGGCTGCTAAGGCCACATCCGGTTCAATTATATCGAGCTTTGGACGTTATTTCTCCGAGTTTCCTCCTTATCTCAGATTCTTTGGATTTACTTTCCCTTGGCACGTTCCAAGCTCTCACCTATTAGCCGGGTTACCACCCTAGCTTGGACCTCATGGTTTTACTTTCCCTTGGCACATTCCAAGTTTTCACTTGCTGGCCGGGTTACCACGGTCTCATTCGGGTCTTCTTTCCTTCTCTCGTACGCTAACCCACGTGGAGGCTAATCATTAGATTGCCTCATTTTAAGGGCCAGCCACAGTAACTGCTGCAGTAATTGTCAGTTATCACTGTGGCGCATGTCACGTCTGGCCTGCCTCCTCGTTAACTGCATCAGTGCGTCATGTCATGGGATCAGTTACACCCTATGGCCTTCCGTGTGGCTCGCTGCTGATTGGTCGACGCGGGCAATACACGGCCACACCGTATGGCGTACCCGCTTGACACGATCCCACTTCCCCCTCGAGGGAGTGGTTAAATAGGAGAGGGGCGCACCCCTTAGGTCTTTTCCCCCTCCTACGCCCCTCTGCCTCTAGCTCTTCTTCTTCGTCGTCGTCTTCCCCGTGACAGCGCCGCCACCACTGCTTTTAAGTAGCAGCGCCGCTGCCGTACTGCTTCCCCACACCTCTGCATTGCCGTCGCCGCCGCGCACCTCCTCTGCCACGGGTCGCTGTCAATCTAGGCCACTGCCCCCCACCGCTTCTAGCGACAGTGAGGGAAACGAACTAGATATGACCGAAGAGGAGCTCGTCGTCGCTGAGCAAGAGATGGAAGAAGACAGCACCACGGCGGACCGTGGTGCGTGGGCCGGGTCATGGGTCTGCCAAGATGACCTGGACTGGCTCTACCGCACCAGACGCATTCCCGTCAGCGTCATCGCGCGTCTCGCCTCTGCCGAACTCGCCCCCCTCACCCAATCCGGGTGAGAACGTTGTGTTCTTGTCCCACTTCTAGCGGGGGTTCGGTTTGCCGGTCAGCAATTTTTTCCAAGATTGACTGAATACCTATGAACTCCAGCCGCATCACCTTCCTGCCAACGCAATCACTTCTCTTTCTGCTTTTGCCTCTACGATCGAGGGTGTCACATCCCAAGATTTTCCAAATCTTGTAATGTGAAAATAAATGAATAAAATAAAACTTTGTTTGATTTTCAAGGCCAGAAGAAACTTTTTGAATTCAATTGGGACTTCAAACCAGTTGGATCAAATAAAATCCTAAAGGGATTTAAAAAGATAAAACATTTCATAAAGGAAAATAAAATATTTTGGAAATACTATTTTGGATCTTTTAATAAAAGACTTTGTTTTCAAATGAAAAGGTGGATTTATAAATAAAAAAATTATAATTTAAAGAGCCAAATTAATTTTGGCCAAGCTGTTATAATAAAATATTTTGTTTTGATAAAATGAGTAAAGGTTTGTTTAAATAAAATAATAAGGATGTAATATCCAAATTTTATTTAAGTAAAGGCTTTTTCTTTTTAAATAAACATTAGAACTTATTATTTTATTTTAATAAGTTTTCCAAAGGTTTTGGTTCTCAAAATGAAAAGAAATATTTTAATAAAGATTATTTTATAAAGCCAAATTAAACCTTGGCCAAGACTTTGAAACAAAAGGTTTTGCTTTGATTAAAATAGTAGAGGTTTATTTAAAATAAAATAAAGGATTTAAATATCCAAGTTTTATTAATAAAGGTTTTACTATTTCCAAAACATCAAAACTTATTTATTTAATTTAAATAAGTTTTCCAAATATTTTATATTCTCAAATAAAACCTACTAAAGTGTTTTGGTTTTATTTATATTTCAAAATAAAGATTTTGTTAAAACAAATCCTATTTGATTAAATAACTAAAGATCCATTTTATTTAATTATTGAATGGATCCTAAAATGAATAAAAATATTATTTTATTTTGGAATATTGGTTTATGTTAATAAACAGAACCAAGTTCAAAGTTGTGAAGTGTGATGTTTGTTTGAATCAATTTGAATGTTGTTTGAATGTTGTTTTGAAATTCAAAACAGGAAAATAGAAATAGAAAAAGAAAAAGGCAGCAGACAGAAAAAAATGGAGTTTGGACCAGCCCAACCCAGCAGCCCACTAAGGCCCAGAAGTAGCCCAGTTATTCTCCCCGAACAGAAAACGTTTCGCACCCAGATTCTGACCCGCAAAGACAATGACCGGTGGACCTCCTCCTTGTTTCTTTTCCCACTGACTGGTAGGCCCACTATCCCTGTTCATCGTCTTTAACCCCCACGACGACCGCGCCCTCCCCCGGCCGTTTCCTGCCGTTAACTCCTCGGAGTAAATTGCCGGTAAATGCTCGACGATTAATCCCCGCGACCACGCTAGTTAAATCCCCTCCCTCTCCTCTTCATTCCCCTCAAACCCCGCTGCCAGAGAGCCACCAGGCTGCCTCCATTTCTCTCTGTACCGCTGCTGCTCCGACGACCCTCCTCGTTGATTCTGGCCAGCACACGCCCCCTCCTGCCTCCTCGAGCACGCAGCTGTGATCAGCATCCCCCAGCGGACCTCTCTGCTGTCGCACCTCACTCGCGCGCGTCCCTGAGCGTCGGCAACGACGACGACCTGCAGCACCGCCGTCTGCCTTCTTCTCCGGCGACGTTTCCTGGTAAGAGCCGACCACCCCGAGCCCTCTCGTTCACGCTCACAGCTCCGCCATGATCTCCTGCGTCTAACCCTGCCCTCGGTCTGTCTTCTCTTGATCTGTAGCGTCGTCTTCGACCGTGGACAGAGCCGTCCGACGCCAGCCCTAACTCCGGCGAACAATCCCTGACAGCACCGTGCGCCCCTTGGACTATCACGACCACGTTGAGCACCAGCATTCCACGGCGATCACGGTGAGCCATCTCCCTCCTTCTCTCGCTTCCTATTTCACCAGCGCTGCCGCCGTCTGACCTCGCCACCGCCAGCGACCGTCGTTGCGCCGCCCGAGTTTGGTCAATGCGATGACAGCCGTTCGATCTAGATCGGGCGAGCACGATAGATTCACTTAACCGCGAAGGGGTATGTCCTCTGGACCGCACGATTTGAGTTGATCCAACGCACCGTGTTGCCGATCCGGCCGAACCGGTACCACCCAGTTAGAACGCGACGCGTGTCACTGTTCTGTTTAAAAACAGATTTGAAAACAGAATATTTTGTGAACTTCAAACCCTTGTATCTTTGGATCCACACGTCCAAAAATTGCAAATTTTATGTCGTTGGATTCAGGAGAGCAAGACCTAGCCAACCCTGCCCTTGTTTAGCAAATAGTATCTGTTAGCTTGTTTGTTTTTGCAGATTCTTTTGTGAGCTTGTTTAGAGTATAAAAATTGTTTAAAAATGTTTTTAGGGTTAAAACCTTTGCAAAATGGTTTGTTGTGAACTTACTGACCGTAGAAACCAACCCATGGAGTTAAAAATGAATTTGGTGAAATTTAGGATAAGTTAATTGATTTAGCCCATTTCTAGCCAAATGGAAATAAAAGATTTTTGGTTATGAAAATACTTTTATAAAGAAAACTTTGGGAAAATATTTTGGACCAAACCTACTGACCCTAGGAAACACTTTGTGGACTCAAAAATGTATTGGGTGAAATAAAAATATGATTCTTTGATTTAAAACCATTTCTAGTCAAATAGAAATGTGGTTTATTTATTAAAATTGGTTTTGGAAGAAAACCTTTGGAAAATGTTTTGTTTTAAACTCTCTGACCCCAAACACCAAGTTTTGTGGTTGAAAACATATTTTGTGAACCCTAGAGACTAAAGCCTTAGTAAAAATATTTCTACACCACATAAATAATACTTTGTTTTAAAAAAGGTTTTTGTAGTGAAACCCATTTGCGAATGACTTTGCCATTTTGGTAAATGACCAATTTGGAACATACAAAGTTTAGAAGCCTAGTGGAGACCATAGAACCAACCTTTGCATGCTTATGCATGACTTAGATTCCATTACTATGTGTGTGAAAAAATGTTTGTTTGACTTTGGTTTGGAATGCTTGTTGAATTTGTGTTTGCTTAATTGACTTGTAGTGAAGTGTGAGACTAGAAAGATCAAGGAGTGAACCATCATTCCCTACCAAAAAGGCAAGTTACACTATCATACAAAAGTCCTATTATTTTCATTATACTTAGTGGATTTTGAAACATGCATGAAAAGAATTTCTATACTTATGCTATGCTAAATCCTAATAGGATACCCCTATATATTCCTTAGTGAAAACAATGTAGTTGTAGTATGCTTAGCCCAGCTATATATTGGGATGGGATACATGTTATGATTATATGAAGTATTGAAAAGACTTATGTTTTATATAATAAAACAAGTACTCAATGAACCACCTGGGTGGACATGGATACTCAAGGATGGACAAGGTGGCAACAAAAGGAACCATGTTTATATGGCTATCCCTTTTGTTGTGCACCAGAAGAAAACCACCCAGGGACTTAGAGATTGAACATGTTTCTCGTACAGTGGCTTCCGTGTACAGCCACATGCTAAATGGGCTCTGGCTTAGTCAACTACATAGTGGAAGTCCCATGCATTGGCATCTTCAGGTTAACTAGATTTGTGTAAGGGAACAACCCTACATTTGTGCCTGGTAGACAAGCTAGCATTGTGTATTGGGAGGACTCCTATGGAACGACTTTGTCACATTCTCGATCTGCCGGTACTCCATTTTGGTGAGTACTTATCCAGCGGCCACTGGTGGCATCAAGACGAGATTGTGTCATGTGGGTAAAGTGTACAACTTCTGCAGAAGATAATAAAATCTAAGTACTTAGCCGTGTCCCTGGTTATGGACAATACTGAGCAACTAAGGCCTGAAGCTATGGAAGATCTCGACATTCCAATTTCTCAAAGTAAAACTTGATGGTGACAACAAGGGATTTGAAGCACTTGGAGTTTTCCAAGGGATTCAGAAAGATTTGACCAAGATCAAAACTATTTTGAAAAGATAGGACAAAACTATATTGCTTTCTGCAAATGAGACTAAACCCTACTTAGCCAAATATGCATGTAATGATAGGATCCACTTATTTCTACATAGTAGTGAAACTTGCCAATACAATTCAAATGTATTGACCCTTGTGGCTGCAACTTATTATGTTGCAGGTTTGTTTGATGTTAGTGAAGTTTGATGATTAGGATTACAAAGTCTACAACAAACATGTCTGCCTGTGGCACTTTGAAGATGAAGGACCCCATACTTATAGTTATTCCGCTGCAATGTAATGTAATAGCCAAATGAGCTATGTTTGATGTAATAAACTTATGTTATTCCTGGTTATAAAGTTATATTATGACCTTTGTTTCTTGATATTACATCTAAACTGTGGATGCTAGCTATCGATCCAGGGACTAGCATTGTAAACACAGTAGGGATCAATCTTATTGAAGGTTGGGAGCTCTACAGATGGTATCAGAGCATTGTGTTGCCTGTAGGATTTGTAAATCTAGGATTGGACAAAACCCCTTAGAAAAATATAGGAGTTGTTTTTATTCCAAAACTTATTTACAAACAATCTTGTAAACTCTTTCCTCAACCATTTTGGTTTCAACTCTACACCTCATCTATTTCAACTTGATGGAAAAGCCTACCCCATGACCAAAGACTTCACCATGTGCAAAGGACTTCATCAACTCTAATGACTTCAACATCTTCATCATTTTCACCAAGGACTTCAATCTTGGATACCACTAAGGACTACTAGTGAAAACCAAGAAGACATTAGATTGCCTACCAAAGACATTGATATCAAGTTAGAGTATGGATCATATTGTCCTATGAGGTATGATTATACTAAGTTGTTATTTTCAAGAAAACTTGTTGTTTCCTTCAACTCATGAGTTAAGCTCATAAGTTGTTAAGTGATTGGTTGCTTGTTGAATGTTTGATGGTTTGATTGTTTGATTGAATTTGATTGTTTTGAGTTGTGTGTTAGGACTTCTTAAAAACCTATCCACCAATACTTATCCCTATCAAACCAACAGATGCCTCCCCGTCGTGCCAACCCCAACCAAAACAACAACATCACTCCTGAGATGCAGCAGATGATGACAGCTCAGACGCAACTGATGCAGATGATAACAACGTTCATACAGAATCAGAACAACAACAACAACAATAATCAGAATAATCCTCCAGCACATGATATGTTCACCAAGTTTCTGAAACTTAGGCCTACAAGGTTCTCTGGAACAACTGATCCAATGGGAGCTGATGATTGGTTACGTTCAGTAAACAAAGACTTAGTGACTGTTGGTTGCACTGATGAAGAAAAAGTAAGGTTTGCAGCATTTCTGCTTGAAGGACCAGCAGCAACATGGTGGGACAACTTTCAAATCACCACTCCCCTTGAAGATGTGACCTGGGATATTTTTGAAGATGGATTCAGAACCACTCACATCTCACCTGGAGTAATGTACTTGAAGAAAAAGGAGTTTCACAATCTGAAACAACATCACCTCAGTGTGGCTGAGTATATTGAAGAATTCAACAATCTGGCACGCTATGCACTGGATGAAGTTGATACAGATGCTAAGAGAAAAGAAAAATTTCTTGAAGGACTTAATGATGAGTTGAACCTACAGCTAGTTGTTGCCTATGTCCCAACTTATCAATCACTCTGTGACAAAGCCATCATTTTGGAAAACAAGATGAATCAAGTTGAGAACAGAAAGAGGAAGCATAAACTCAAGAACTATTCAGGATCATCAAAGAAGAAGCATTCATTCAAAAGGAACAATGAAGATTCTGAACCACATCAGTATCACCACAACAATAATGGAAGTGAGAATAATGGAAATGATACTGACAATGGAGATGACCTTGGTCAGAATCAACAAGACAATTTTGGGAAGAAAGACATTAGCCAGTTGCAGTGCTATAACTGCAAGGAACTTGGACACTATGCATCAGACTGTCCTGAGAAGAAAAATAAAAGGGATGCTAGAAGAGCCAATGGAAATGACTCCAATGTGACCCAGAAAGGACATGTGAACCACATTGACATGGATGGAAACGTTGAAGAGATAGAAGAAGTGGATGTCAGTATTTAGATAACTCAGTTGAGTCAAATAAGGATTCCTTGTCTGAATATCAAGTGTTGAACCTATAGTCAAGAGAACCATCAATGTAACCCTATGAGACTTTATTTTAAGGGTGGTAGTACCCTAGTTGTTTTGAACCTGCTTGTAACCCTAACCTTCCCAAATCTCGGGGCGAGATTTATTTTAAGGGTGGTAGCCTGTCACATCCCAAGATTTTCCAAATCTTGTAATGTGAAAATAAATGAATAAAATAAAACTTTGTTTGATTTTCAAGGCCAGAAGAAACTTTTTGAATTCAATTGGGACTTCAAACCAGTTGGATCAAATAAAATCCTAAAGGGATTTAAAAAGATAAAACATTTAATAAAGGAAAATAAAATATTTTGGAAATACTATTTTGGATCTTTTAATAAAAGACTTTGTTTTCAAATGAAAAGGTGGATTTATAAATAAAAAAAATTATAATTTAAAGAGCCAAATTAATTTTGGCCAAGCTGTTATAATAAAATATTTTGTTTTGATAAAATGAGTAAAGGTTTGTTTAAATAAAATAATAAGGATGTAATATCCAAATTTTATTTAAGTAAAGGCTTTTTCTTTTTAAATAAACACTAGAACTTATTATTTTATTTTAATAAGTTTTCCAAAGGTTTTGGTTCTCAAAATGAAAAGAAATATTTTAATAAAGATTATTTTATAAAGCCAAATTAAACCTTGGCCAAGACTTTGAAACAAAAGGTTTTGCTTTGATTAAAATAGTAGAGGTTTATTTAAAATAAAATAAAGGATTTAAATATCCAAGTTTTATTAATAAAGGTTTTACTATTTCCAAAACATCAAAACTTATTTATTTAATTTAAATAAGTTTTCCAAATATTTTATATTCTCAAATAAAACCTACTAAAGTATTTTGGTTTTATTTATATTTCAAAATAAAGATTTTGTTAAAATAAATCCTATTTGATTAAATAACTAAAGATCCATTTTATTTAATTATTGAATGGATCCTAAAATGAATAAAAATATTATTTTATTTTGGAATGTTGGTTTATGTTAATAAACAGAACCAAGTTCAAAGTTGTGAAGTGTGATGTTTGTTTGAATCAATTTGAATGTTGTTTGAATGTTGTTTTGAAATTCAAAACAGGAAAATAGAAATAGAAAAAGAAAAAGCCAGCAGACAGAAAAAAATGGAGTTTGGACCAGCCCAACCTAGCAACCCACTAAGGCCCAGAAGCAGCCCAGTTATTCTCCCCGAACAGAAAACGTTTCGCACCCAGATTCTGACCCGCAAAGACAATGACCGGTGGACCTCCTCCTCGTTTCTTTTCCCACTAACTGGTAGGCCCACTATCCCTGTTCATCATCTTCAACCCCCGCGACGACCGCGCCCTCCCCCGGCCATTTCCTGCCGTTAACTCCTCGGAGTAAATTGCCGGTAAATGCTCGACGATTAATCCCCGCGACCACGCCAGTTAAATCCCTTCCCTCTCCTCTTCATTCCCCTCAAACCCCGCTGCCAGAGAGCCACCAGGCTGCCTCCATTTCTCTCTGTACCGCCGCTGCTCCGACGACCCTCCTCGCCGATTCCGTCCAGCACACGCCCCCTCCTGCCTCCTCGAGCACGCAGCTGTGATTAGCATCCCCCAGCGGACCTCTCTGCAGTCGCAGCTCACTCGCGCGCGTCCCTGAGCGTCGGCAACGACGACGACCTGCAGCACCGCCGTCTGCCTTCTTCTCCGGCGATGTTTCCTGGTAAGAGCCGACCACCCCGAGCCCTCTCGTTCACGCTCATAGCTCTGCCATGATCTCCTGCATCTAACCCTGCCCTCGGTCTGTCTTCTCTTGATCTGTAGCGTTGTCTTCGACCGTGGACAGAGCCGTCCGACGCCAGCCCTAACTCCGGCAAACAATCCCTGACAGCACTGTGCGCCCCTTGGACTATCACGACCACGTTGAGCACCAGCATTCCACGGCGATCACGGTGAGCCATCTCCCTCCTTCTCTCGCTTCCTATTTCACCAGCACCGCCGCCGTCTGACCTCGCCGCCGCCAGCGACCGTCGCTGCGCCGCCCGAGTTTGGTCAATGCGATGACAGCCGTTCGATCTAGATCGGGCGAGCACGATAGATTCACTTAACCGCGAAGGGGTATGTCCTCTGGACCGCATGATTTGAGTTGATCCAACGCACCGCGTTGCCGATCCGGCCGAACCGGTACCACCCAGTTAGAACGCGACGCGTGTCACTGTTCTGTTTAAAAACAGATTTGAAAACAGAATATTTTGTGAACTTCAAACCCTTGTATCTTTGGATCCACACGTCCAAAAATTGCAAATTTTATGTCGTTGGATTCAGGAGAGCAAGACCTAGCCAACCCTTCCCTTGGTTTTGCAAATCGTATCTGTTAGCTTGTTTGTTTTTGCAGATTCTTTTGTGAGCTTGTTTAGAGTATAAAAATTGTTTAAAAATGTTTTTAGGGTTAAAACCTTTGCAAAATGGTTTGTTGTGAACTTACTGACCCTAGAAACCAACCCATGGAGTTAAAAATGAATTTGGTGAAATTTAGGATAAGTTAATTGATTTAGCCCATTTCTAGCCAAATGGAAATAAAAGATTTTTGGTTATGAAAATACTTTTATAAAGAAAACTTTGGGAAAATATTTTGGACCAAACCTACTGACCCTAGGAAACACTTTGTGGACTCAAAAATGTATTGGGTGAAATAAAAATATGATTCTTTGATTTAAAACCATTTCTAGTCAAATAGAAATGTGGTTTATTTATTAAAATTGGTTTGGAAGAAAACCTTTGGAAAATGCTTTGTTTTAAACTCTCTGACCCCAAACACCAAGTTTTGTGGTTGAAAACATATTTTGTGAACCCTAGAGACTAAAGCCTTAGTAAAAATATTTCTACACCACATAAATAATACTTTGTTTTGAAAAAGGTTTTTGTAGTGAAACCCATTTGCGAATGACTTTGCCATTTTGGTAAATGACCAATTTGGAACATACAAAGTTTAGAAGCCTAGTGGAGACCATAGAACCAACCTTTGCATGCTTATGCATGACTTAGATTCCATTACTATGTGTGTGAAAAAATGTTTGTTTGACTTTGGTTTGGAATGCTTGTTGAATTTGTGTTTGCTTAATTGACTTGTAGTGAAGTGTGAGACTAGCAAGATCAAGGAGTGAACCATCATTCCCTACCAAAAAGGCAAGTTACACTATCATACAAAAGTCCTATTATTTTCATTATACTTAGTGGATTTTGAAACATGCATGAAAAGAATTTCTATACTTATGCTATGCTAAATCCTAATAGGATACCCCTATATATTCCTTAGTGAAAACAATGTAGTTGTAGTATGCTTAGCCCAGCTATATATTGGGATGGGATACATGTTATGATTATATGAAGTATTGAAAAGACTTATGTTTTATATAATAAAACAAGTACTCAATGAACCACCTGGGTGGACATGGATACTCAAGGATGGACAAGGTGGCAACAAAAGGAACCATGTTTATATGGCTATCCCTTTTGTTGTGCACCAGAAGAAAACCACCCAGTGACTTAGAGATTGAACATGTTTCTCGTACAGTGGCTTCCGTGTACAGCCACATGCTAAATGGGCTCTGGCTTAGTCAACTACATAGTGGAAGTCCCATGCATTGGCATCTTCAGGTTAACTAGATTTGTGTAAGGGAACAACCCTACATTTGTGCCTGGTAGACAAGCTAGCATTGTGTATTGGGAGGACTCCTATGGAAAGACTTTGTCACATTCTCGATCTGCCGGTACTCCATTTTGGTGAGTACTTATCCAGCGGCCACTGGTGGCGTCAAGACGAGATTGTGTCATGTGGGTAAAGTGTACAACTTCTGCAGAAGATAATAAAATCTAAGTACTTAGCCGTGTCCCCGGTTATGGACAATACTGAGCAACTAAGGCCTGAAGCTATGGAAGATCTCGACATTCCAATTTCTCAAAGTAAAACTTGATGGTGACAACAAGGGATTTGAAGCACTTGGAGTTTTCCAAGGGATTCAGAAAGATTTGACCAAGATCAAAACTATTTTGAAAAGATAGGACAAAACTATATTGCTTTCTGCAAATGAGACTAAACCCTACTTAGCCAAATATGCATGTAATGATAGGATCCACTTATTTCTACATAGTAGTGAAACTTGCCAATACAATTCAAATGTATTGACCCTTGTGGCTGCAACTTATTATGTTGCAGGTTTGTTTGATGTTAGTGAAGTTTGATGATTAGGATTACAAAGTCTACAACCAACATGCCTGCCTGTGGCACTTTGAAGATGAAGGACCCCATACTTATAGTTATTCCGCTGCAATGTAATGTAATAGCCAAATGAGCTATGTTTGATGTAATAAACTTATGTTATTCCTGGTTATAAAGTTATATTATGACCTTTGTTTCTTGATATTACATCTAAACTGTGGATGCTAGCTATCGATCCAAGGACTAGCATTGTAAACACAGTAGGGATCAATCTTATTGAAGGTTGGGAACTCTACAGAGGGCTACGCCGGATTATGGCCCACGAAGGAGCTATGGATCCGGTTTTTTGGCCTCCGTCGTAATGTCATTTCGAACATAGATCTAGAGCCGGAGGACAAGCAGCTGACTCAATTCGGAGCTGCGTCCATCTCACCCTGGAGGTTCTCTGTCTTTCCCTAGGTTACCGGGCTAGATTCCTGAAAAGGATGGGCCCGGACCTTCTTCTATGTTTGGAATGAAGGCACTGAAGATTTGATCCGGCTTCGCCCCTATGCTCCGGGTCCTCCTAACCCGGAGTTGTGGGACGTTGTCCCCAAGAATCCCACAATGTTGGCCAACCAGGTCAATAAGAGGTTCAAGGAGC
Organism: Avena sativa; assembly: GCA_916181665.1. Taxonomy (NCBI): domain Eukaryota; kingdom Viridiplantae; phylum Streptophyta; class Magnoliopsida; order Poales; family Poaceae; genus Avena; species Avena sativa. Next base: position 431,011,843 of record OV702286.1, on the reverse strand, counting down.
TGAAGGAGCTCGGGTTGCGCAACGAGGACACCATGATCACCTTCGTCCGCAACCGGATCTCCCCTCTCCAGAAGCGCACTCACAAGGTGTGCCACATGAGTTGGGGCAGCGACCCCAACCAGACCTCGTCCATCGAGCTGAGCAACACAGAAATTTACCGCCGGGTCAAGGCGCTCTTCACCACCCACAAGGACTTCTCCTCTGAGTGGACGTGGGAAATTGAGCATTATTGCTGGGATAGGCTTCCTCCCGTGGTAAGCTTCGTGCCACCAACTTTCTCCGGATTAGATCTTATGTCGGTTGCTGTCGTATTTTAACTCCGTTATCTTTCTTCTTCTTTAGCAATTCCTTCAGCAGACTATTGAGGATGGCACCGACCCTACCCTCAAATGCGCGCCTGACCGAGAGAGCTCGGATGAGGAAGAACCGGACCAGAAGATGTTCCTCCCAATGTCCGACGCGACCAAGCGACCCACCGGTAAACTCTCTTCTATTAGAGATTGGCCCGACGATGAGGATGACTCGGATATTGAGGTGATGGAAGTTGTTGACGTTGTCCCCCTTTCTTATGCTTTTCCGGCATCAGCTAACCCCGGTGGGCAGATCCACGAGGACCCTCCCGTTGCTACGGGTGAACCTGTTCCGGTAGCTCCGAAGAAGAAGCGTGGAGCTGCATCAAGTTCCTCCTCCAGACCTTCTCAGCCATCCAAAAGGAGAAAGAAGTCCGGAGACAAAACTGCTTCCAAGCCAGCAGGCAAGGCCCCGGCACGAAGGGCTCGGAAACCCAAGGAGCCCCTGACCTCGGATGCGTAAGCCTCTTTTCCCTTTGCAACTTATTCTTCCTTGCATTGTTTTAGTTTCTCTTCTGACATTATTTGATTCGGCAGCGCTGCGGAGGAGGTCCCCCATAGTGTATCTAGCATCTCTTCGCTGCTCCGACCCAGCCCTTCTCCCCCTCGTGATGACGAGTCACGCCCGTTGAGCCCTATTCCAGAGGGTTCTGCGGCTGCTCCGGGTTCCAGCCCACCTCGTCAAGAGGGGGGCAACCTTGGAGCGGGGGAGACGGACCCAGCCGAGGCAGCGGCATCCACCACTTTGGCTCCGCCGCAACCAGCAACTACTGAGACTACCTCAGCACCAGCACTAGCTCCAGCACCAGCACCAGCAGCCACTCCGGCACCAGCACCAACAACAAGAGCACCAGCGCCAAGCTCCTCCGCCTCGTCCGAGTCTTCTTAGTCTCGGCGAGGAAGTACCCAGACAGCTCCTAAGGGAAAATCTACCGCAACCACTTCCTCCTCCCAACAAGCCAAAGGCAAGAAAGCCCCTGACGCCACCAGGGCAGCGTCCGCCGGGTCTGGACAGCGTACTCTCGCGTCCATGCTTTCCTAGAAGCCTCCAGCACCGAAGGACGCCCCTGTCGAGCCAGCTAAAGTGCAGCAACTTGTTCTACACACCAGTCCGGCCCTTGCTCAAGTTGAGAGGAGGGAAGCACATGCGAAGGGCTTGGTGGTGCCCCACATGCTCAGCGGTGAGCGATATCCTCCGACCTTGATCGATTTTATGAACAACTGGAACAAGGCGGAGTTCGTCTACAATGACGATCTCCCGAAGAAGTTCCGTCCCGCCGAGTTCTCTGCTCAAATGAACACGGCCGCCAAGGCAATTAACCTTGCGGGTCGGATGATGGAGGTACGTTACTTCACCTTTTCTTCAGCATGCACTAGCAATATAACCATTAGTCCCCGAGCCTCCGGGGGAGTAACTTGTTACTCGGTCGGATGCTCCTTAGAAAACTAACGTAGCTCCTTGACAACTTCAAATATGCACACACCTAGAGCCAGGTTAAGTTCCACTTGGCCTAGATCTTGTACTCTTCGAATATGCACACACCTAGAGCCGGGCTAAGTTCCACTTGGCCCGGATCTTGTACACTTCGAATATGCACACACCTAGAGTCGGGTTAAGTTCCGCTTGGCCCAGATCTTGTACACTTTGAATATGCACACACCTAGAGCCGGGTTAAGTTCCGCTTGGCCCGGATCTTGTACACTTCGAATATGCACACACCTAGAGCCGGGTTAAGTTCCGCTTGGCCCGGATCTTGTACACTTCGAATATGCACACACCTAGAGCCGGGTTAAGTTCCGCTTGGCCCGGATCTTGTACACTTCGAATATGCACACACCTAGAGCCGGGTTAAGTTCCGCTTGGCCCGGATCTTGTACACTTCGAATATGCACACACCTAGAGCCGGGTTAAGTTCCGCTTGGCCCGGATCTTGTACACTTCGAATATGCACACACCTAGAGCCAGGTTAAGTTCCACTTGGCCCGGATCTTGTACACTTCGAATATGCACACACCTAGAGCCGGGTTAAGTTCCACTTGGCCCGGATCTTGTACACTGCGAATATGCACAAGGCTTAAGCTAAATTTTTATACTCTTTTCAGCTGACCACCAACCACCGGAGCGCTGAGTTCCAGCGTCTCCTAGATACTCACAAGATGCTGCTCGCAAAGCACAATGCACATCTCGCTGAGCATGAGAAAAGGGGTAAGTTCTCTTCTTCACATTTTTCTGTTTCCCTTCATCTCTTTCTACCGAACTAATCCATCATTCGGTTTTCGCAGCTGGGGTGGAGGCTGAGAACAAGCTTATGAGGAAGAACTTGGATCAGATTAAGGGTAAGCTACTTTTATCCGACCCTGCTTTGCTTTCCATCTCCTTTTCTTTCTGGCTCGGCAAACATTCCTACCTTGGCCTTGCCGGGTTAACAAACTATTTTAGTATCGCTGGAAGATAGTGTGCCCGTGCCTGACATGATGCTGCATTTTCTCGAACAACCAGGGCAGCATCAGGCCGAGCTCAAGAAGAAAGACGATGAGCTTGCCCTCCTCCGAACCAAGAATGATGAGATTGCCAAGTTAAAGGCAGAAATGAAAAACATGAAAGCACAGCACCAAACCGAGCTTGAAAAGGCTGGCCAGGACTACACCGAAGAGCGTGAGCGCCTCAATCTACAAATTGCTAAGGACCGAGAACTTCTCCAGGAGGCCGACGTTAAGCTTGAGTCGGCGAACGCTGAACTGGTGCAGCTCCCCCAAAGACGTGATAATTGTATCAAAGAATTGACCCGAATCCACAGCCACATTTTACGTAAGTTCCTTTTCCTTATCCGGCATATTTCTTCAGGTTACCTCACATGTATTTTTATTACTTTCTTCTCTTGTCCCATTTTTAGGCAATTTCCAGAGGGTACCCCCATTGCGAGCACCGCCGTTGCCAATTTCCGCCAAGATAGGGGTACTCCCATCACTCCGGATGGTGAAGACATTCCCTATGACATGGGGGACCTATTGGTCAGCCTGTCATCCCACATGGAAATCATCAAGAACTACGGCAAGGATCTCCTTGACGTTTCAGTCCGAGTCTTCAACACGTTCTGGCCTGGCGAAGACACTCCGGAGAGAATCGCAATTCTTGCTGAAAAGCTGACAGAAATCGAGACCCAGCTCGACCTTTGGAGGGAGTCCGCTGGACGTGCTGCAGCTGAGACCGTTCTTCACCACATACTCACGTGGTACGAGAAGATCGGTCTCAGCCTCCTGACGCGTTTGCGCACCGGATCCAAGTGGAACAATGGCATGATGCATGCTGCAATTCATATCATGGAATGCATAAACAGAACGGGCTCGTCGCGCTGATCGAATTAGACATATTATTTGTCAAATTTGGAGTTATAGAATTAAAGTTATTAATTAATTAAGAAGAGGCATTTTTATAGCAATTAAACCATTTCAAAAATTTAAAATATACAAACATTATTTTGGATGGCAGATTTGAATTCCTCACATTTTTTTGATTCAACAACATATATTATTTGTATTATTTGGATTTATTAATAAAAAGTTATTAATTTCTGGATATTAAAAACATATTTGCATTTTCTAAAATTATTTTTGTTTGGGAAAGGCTCACAGAAACTTTTTGTACTCAGCTGGGCCTAGCCCGAGTCTCTGACGCGCGGGATCAGCGCTGAGTCAGCGCCAGCTGGCGCAGCGGGTTGGTCTGGCCTTTTCTCACCCACGGGGAGCTTACCCGCAGCCAATGACAGACGGGCCGGGCCGGATGCGGGGCCACACGCGCGCGCGGCCCGCTGGCGTGGGACACGTGGGCACGGCTGGGGCGCGAGGGGTTTGTCCGTGACGGACAGAATCTGCCGGGGGTTTTGTGCAAAAAGTCCAGCGAATCTGAATTCGATCCAATTACAGGAGCTAGCTCGTCTGATCTTCGGAAGACGGTGGCGAGCAAACCTTTAGGAATTTTGCGACTCTGCAAAAACGAAAGTTGTAGATCCAACGTTGTACTACAACTTTGGTGTTTGGAGCTTCGTCAACGGAGGTCTGCAGCAGAAGGGGCAAGGAGAATAACAGAGGGGATCTAGCGGTTTAAACTGATGGAAAGTTTTCAGAAAACGGGCTGAGATCAGGCTGGGTTGCGATGACGATTGCGACCGAACGGTGGCGAATTTCGCCCTACCGTAAAAAGGAAAGTTGAAGAGGATTGATCTGGCTACAATTTCCGTTCAGCACGTTTGCGCGGAGGCGGACCACATCGACCGGAAACGGCGGAAGAACAGGGGGTGCGCGCGGGTTTCGTTGCTGCTGTGCCGAAGTACGCATATGCGGTGGCGACTGACACGATGCAGCGATAAGCGAGCGATGCGGCGGCTGCGAAGAGGGTGCTGCGGTAAAGAGGGGGAGGTGGAGCTCGCCGAGACGGTGCTGGTGACGGTGGTGCATGGCCGGAGAAGGGCAAGGGTGGCGGCACGGCGAGGTGGACGTCCGCCACAGTGAGCTTGAGGGCGCACAGGGGCAGCGGCGGCGCCAGCGAGGTACATGGCTTCTTCTCCTTGATCCCTGACGCTGACGAGAGAGGACGATGCAGCGGTGTTCTGGGTGGCGACGCCATGGCTCGGGATGGCCTGCGTCCAGTGGCTGGCAAGGAGCTAGACGGGGTGGCCATGGTGGCGAGGCTGCTTTTGCTTGTAGAAGAAAAGGAGGGTTTCCATCTGGGCAGTTGGAGGTCTGGAGAAGATGGGGTTCTCGAACTGGGGTGGAAGAGATGGTGTGCTAGGGTGGGGCTTCTCGCTCGTTTATGCCGAAAGGAGAGAGAGCACGCGTGAGGCGTGAGTGTTGTCAATCACGTGCGGGAGGCCGGGAAGAGGAACAGGGGATGCGAGGGTCCAGGCACGGGTACGATTGCGTGGGCATGGGTGTGGCCGCGACTATCTTGATCGGAACAGCTGTGGCGATTCGGTGCTAGGTCCAGGTGCAAGTGAGAGAGGTGCGCGCGGCTGGTGCAACTGCTGCTCGTGGCCGAACCTGGTGCGTTGCTGCTGCTTGCGATCTGGTGTTGCTGGGAACAGAGAGAGGTCAGGTTGATTGCCATGGTCTGAACAGCTCGCGGTGGTAGCAAGGCAGAGAGCTAGCATTAACGATGCGTGTAGCTTGGGTGTGAGAGTGTGTATATACATGCGGTGTATGTCTGTATATGTACACGTGATTAGGATCTTTGGAAACGAAGAAGGGGATTGAAGTTTTTATATAGTCTAAACTAGACTATATGGGACTAGTTTTAGACAAAACTTTAGACGGATTTAGTGTCAAAGATTTAGGCAGAGATCAAGAGACAAAAATAAATAAATATTAGAGATGGAGTCTTTATTTAGATAGCTAGATTAGCTAGGAAAACTTGGTAGATGGAGTGTAGATATAGGATTTGATCAAAAATTTGAACAAACAAACAAGTGCAAAAGAATTTGAATAAAAGAGAGGTCACTAGTGGCATTGATATCACATGTGATTAGGGGCTAAAATTGCATGTAGAACTAGATTTGAATAAAAGGTAAGCCACATGAACATATGAATATTTGAGAGAGGCAAGCACTAGAATTGAATAGAAGGAGATGGAAAGGCAAGGTAGAATGGACACCACACCCAAAATACAAGATTGAGGTAAAAGGAAGGTGGAGGGTGTTATTTGCATGAGACGTACAAGATTACATCCATGCATGCATGATGTATTAAGATGGTGAAACATATCACATATGTTTGAGTGTATGAGATAGGTAGATTTGGATCCATACAAATATATGTGGCTAGACAAGATCCAAAAGAAGTGCAAATGCTCACATATAGTTTGGATGGTGGAATTATAGGGTGGTGACAAAGAAAGGCAGTGGAGTTAATAAGAGATATGCCCACAACTCAACTTGGGCATGAAGCAATTCATCAAGAAGCAAATACATTTTATTAAGAAACAAATACATTTAATAAATGCATCTGAGATAAGAACCAAAAGAAAAAGGTTTTATATGATGCTCAAATGCAATGTGGCATGATGACATGAGCATGATATAATTATGATGCAACAAATATATGTAGGAAGGTAGCATATATATAGACTAGGCTAGTAGCATTGCAATTGTTAGACAATTGGGATGCTACACCCCTCCATCCCACGCACACCAAACACACGCGCGCAGCACACCCAGCTCGCCACCTCGCCAACCTGATCGCCCCACCCCGCCTGGCCCACTCCCCAAGCGCACCTCACACACCGCATGCGACCCCCAGCCTCGACACGCCCCATCGCCCGCGCACGCTCCCCACCTACCGCCGCTTGGCCCACCATCCCGTCCACCCCGCGTCAGGTACGCGTTTTCCCCCACTCCCGATCGCACGTGGCCCCACCACCGTCGCTCTCTCTCCCTCGACGGGATACCCAATCCCAGCTGCCTCACTCCCAACCACCTCGCCGCCGCCAGGCATCGCTCGCCACCACTCCTCCTCTGCTGGCCGCCTCTCTTCGCTCGGCCTCGGCCAGCGCCTGCCGCTGCCACAGGCGTCCTCTGCTGCTACCGAGTCGCCCCATCCTGATACCGCCACCGCTCGCTCGCCCCGATGGAGAGCTCCGGCCGCCTCCGCGTCACCGTGCCCTGTAATCGCGGCCACCGGCACCACCACCTCGCTCCCTGCATGCCGCGGCGAGCCTCTCAAGCCGTCTCCTGCGCCACCGCCGGGCCAGCGCGTCGCTGCCGTTCTGTGGCCCTCTTCCTGCGCCGTCGTGCGCGACCCTCGCCTCTCGGTCGAGCTCCTCTGCACCGCCCCTCCTCCCAAGCCGCCGCTAGATGCTCCGCTCCGCCTCCTCGACCCGGCAGGAGCCACTGCCGGCGAGCCCCCATCGCCACCGACCCGCTCCACGGGACCCCGCCTTCTCCAAGCACCGCCGGCCTCGACCTCTTCCAGGACGCCGCCATGGGCCGTGTGTGCTCTGGTCGTGCCCCGCCTCCACGTCGAGCACACGCGGGTCGTCGTCCGTGTTCCCCTGCAGCTCTAAGCTCGAGCACCTCCTGTTGGTGGCCTCCGCTTGATCTTCCACGACCCCAAGCCGCTGCTGCAGCGGTGCTCCGCCACCGGGCGCTCCCTCCTCGCCGGCCCCGACCTCGCCTCGTCCGCCATCCGCCTCCACCATGACCTCGCTACGCCTCCCGTCGACAACCACTGCCGGGAACCGCAGCATATCCACCCTGATGATGTGCAGTCCACGTGGTCCCTCTGCCTCGAGCTCTGCAGCCCCGCGCGACGTCCGCCTCCAGCGATGGTGTCCTCTGCCGTTCGAGTCTTCGTCCCCAAGCCCTCCTGCTCGTGCGCATCCCTGACACCTCGAGTCCGTGTGTTGCCTGACTCGTGCTTTGACATAGTGGTGTAGAGCCCGTGAGGGAATGTTGGTGTGTACATGGACGTTTTGGTTATGTGGTACTGCAATGTTGTGAAGATGGTGTGGGTGTGAAGACGGACTGCTACTCAAAGACCATGGAACTAACCCAAGTTCTCCAACAACCACGAGATCTTCACGGAACCTTAGACCGCGGAACACCGAGCTCTTCCTACCGGAGACGGAAGTCGCCAAGAACCGTTCCCGGAACTGAGACCGATCTGGAGCGCCAAGGCCTTCGACAGGGAATCGATAAGATCATCACGGAACTCCAAGGTCTACTTCGTAGGGTGCCGAACGCCAAGGTCGCCGACACGGATACGCCGAGTTCTTCATCCCGAACGCCAAGACCGACCCGTTACGTGGACCCGAAGACCACCGGTACCCGATCCATTCGAGTTCGCCATCGACGATAAGATCGACCGTTTGGGACCCAAGTTCTCCGTCACGACATGACAAGTTCTCCTTCTTATACCCGAACCTCGCCGAACCCTAGATCTCGGTGCCCTGAAACCCGGAGTCCGAACCCCATCGACCCCAAGTTCGTCGGACCCTAATGTGTGATTCCCTTTCCGAGGCCCCTATTTTTATAGTATGACATATATCTTGTTGCATGTTAAATTGTTCATACTTGCATGCATATTGTGGGTGTTTGGGGCTAATTCGATAATTCACCTAAATTAAATATGGAGACCATATGCGGGCTATTCTAGTCTTATATGAACTCCATTTAAATTTGAGTAGCGAACCGATGCCATGTTTGCCTTGTTAAGACAACATTTAAATTGCGGGGTATCTCAATAACTGGAACCTATTAATTATTTGTCGGGACCCCGGTTCTGATTAATACTGCCTAATTGCACCGTATCTATGCCATGCCATGCATCATATCATAAGCATGCCGGATCTTCTACGTAGTATTAAATATTGCATCCGGTGTTTCTTCTAGTGTTTGCTTCTTCGTGGATTAGGCCGATGAGTTGATGCGAGTATCGACAAGTTCTCCGGATATGAACCTTCGGCAATGTTTCCCAGGCGAGTATCCTCCCTCTTTCTACCTATTTTGCATTTATAGTCTTTACTTCCTCCTGTTGATCTATTGCTAGCCATATTGCGATGCTTTAGTTTCCGTGCACCATTTATACTTCTTGCAGCCTCTATATTGCCATGGACACATCCTATTGCATGTTGTTTGATAGATAGTCAGCCTTGCGAGTCGTAGTTGCTTGCTTATGTGCTGCTTCGCGTGGTTGTCGTTCCACCGTTGACGGCAAGTTGGCACATGATAAATGGTGGAGATGCTTAATGGTGGAGATGATCATGACATTAAAGACAACTATTAAATTGCTGGGATAACTAATGAAAGAGGCACCGGTGGGCAATATATGCTATTTGGTTTTTCATGTCCACTTGTGTCCTGTAGGCCCCGAGTACTTGATACATGTTCCTTGATTATTCGCACTATCCACATACGGGAGACTCTATGAATCCCCCTTAGCCAGAGCTTGATTCATTTCTTATTTCTTAGGGCCACAAACTAGTTTGGGGCTTTATTACTATCATGTACTTATGCCATGTTTTACTGCTTTGTTTATGATTGTGCGTGGAGCACCTGTACTATTTTGGATCGCGGCACGATTTCGCGGTATCGACAAGCCCAGTCACACTTTCGGGTTCCCAGTCGTTTACAACCGTTCTCGCAAACCCTGGGTCCGTTCCGGGGCCGGCCAAATTCGTTGTGGGTAGCTTAGTGGGGTGGCCCCCTGACATATTTTATGAATCATGTGATTGCTTTGTCGTGAAAGCCTCGTTGGGTTTTGATTTGGTTTTTTCGAGGTTCATCATGTGTGTGTTGCTATTTGTGCACCCCTGCAGGGTAAATCTTTCTGAAAGTTGTGTCCGTGGTTATGGACAACTTGGAGCACAGTATCTCGATCATAGACAAGCATAACTAAAGTAGTGTTATAAATTTGACTTAATATGTGACTAGTAATCATCTTCACTACAATGGAATGGATAATAAAAGTGCCAACAACTGGTGGAACTGGGGTGTATCATGACATGTTATACCTGCCTAGTAAGTATCGCAACTCCAATGGAATGTAATAAAAGTGCCAACAACTGGTGGGTTTGGGATGTCACATGCTAATTGTATCTGACTAGTAAGTACTACAACTACAACTGAATGGTTAACTAAAACTGCCCACTACTTATGCTATCAGGAAGACTCATGCTATCTATATCTGACTAGTAAGTGCTTCAACTATAATGGAATGAATAAAACTACCAACTATGTGAGTTCCTCGCTTTGACTTCCTCGTTTGGTCTCGAGGGGGAATACTAGGATGGGTATGATTGGTGTTAGTATAAGGTTGGTTCCGAATAGGTCTTTCTTATCTCTCTAATAGCCGACAGTTAATTGAGTCTCTATAGGTTATTTAGTGCATGTTGCGCTGCCGCTTCAGTCCACCATACCTATGTAGGCGAGAGCCACCGAATTCTAGCCTCGCCGTGTACCGGCCTCAGTACTGACGCTCCTCTTTTTTCCTTTGCCCTTTGTCGGCACCCCTTTTGTTTTAGCAGGTTTGAGATGGACGTTGTTAGCAAGGTTACCCTTCCGGCTTGGCCTGGGCAGGGTTATGGACGCCATTGGTTATTCTTCAGGGCTCTTAGCCCCATTTGCCTTTTGTCCGTAGTCGGACGCTCTATCGTTTTCAAGGTGATTTGAATCTTTGTAAAGTATATCTGTATTCTTGACGCATGGAGTCGTTGTTGTATATATATGTTTTGTGGGTTCCATCGTGGACTAATGTGTAATGGTATTACTTTGTTTTCCACCCGCACGAAAGTGCCTGGTGGGCGTGCTTGAATCGTTTCTATGCGGGTTTGGCGGGAAGAGCTGAAACTTGCATAGGGCCGATTCGAGGGTGTTATAGAGTGGTATCAGAGCTCAGCAGTTGCGATACCCCACTGGTCTAGCCTGTAGGATAACCTAGCTAACGGCCGATGTAGAGTGTCAAAACTATTTTTTGCAAAATCGGTTGGATAGATCTGATTAGGTCTGCTTTTACTCCTTACCCCTCTGCTATTCTCCTCTTACCTCTGCGTGTTTTAAATCTGCTCTCTTACCTTTCTTCAAGTCCAGGATTTCTCATGGTTGGGTTCCGTCGTACCTTCAGGGTTTCGCTTCCTCCTTTGGCAACGGTGTTTCTACCTCCGGACTTCATGCTATCTGAGTGATCCTTTATCTGTGGTACCATTCTTTGTTCCTTGTTTGTGTCTTCTGGTGTTTTCCGACGCGACGACATCCTCTACATCAGATCCGATGCAGATCCTACATCATTCCTTTGTTCCGAACCTCGGTTGTCGAGATCTTCAGTCTGATTCCGAGAGTTGGTTGCATAATTCTCCTATTCATGTGCAGAGTAATGCTTTGAGTGTGCAATGGACTGATCACCATCCGACTACTCTTATCATTCGCTCTTGTACATCGAATCGGTGGATCAAGCAATTTTACTCCTTCCACGGAAGCTAGAGGTGGCCTTGTCTGTTGAGACCTCTACCTTCGCCTTTTGTTCTCCCCGGAGTGTTCTCTCGACGAACATGGACAACGACCTCTTGTTAGTGGTGTCGCGAGGATCTAATTGAAGCGAGAAGATTAAGATCGCCAACCTTCTTCCCGGTACCACGAGGCGGATCTCGAGGGCGAGATCCCCTGTTAGTGGTGTCGAATTGTGGCATCCCGCTAAAACCACTACTAGAAAATCATTGTGTTTTTGTGCATTGCATCATCATGACCGCATGCTCATGTCATCATGCCACATTGCATTTGAGCATCGTCAGCATCCTGCATATGTTTGTCTGAAGCTATTTTCGAAAAACCTATTTCTGTTTTCTAAAATACCCCACCTTCAATTTCAAATTAAAACCCGGGCTTGTCCGGAATATTTCGATTCGTCTATAAATGGCTTCTAAACGCCTTGTTGTTCTAAATAAAATAATTATATTATTTTTAGGGGGCAGCCCGCCAGGCCCGAAAGCCCGGCCGGCCACCCCCAAACCCTATCTAAAACGCCCCTAAGCCAACCCTATCTACCCAGCCCCGCCGCCAGCCACTTCCTCCACCCCTCCACCTCACCCCGTCCAATCACAACCCGCCACCACACCAGCCGCCACCACCTCCATCCCACGCACACACGCACACCAAACACACGCGCGCAGCACACCCAGCTCGCCACCTCACCCACCCGATCGCCCCACCCTGCCTGGCCCACTCCCCAGGCGCACCTCACACACCGCACACGACCCCTAGCCTCGACACGCCCCATCGCCCGCGCACGCTCCCCACCTACCGCCGCCTGGCCCACCATCCCGTCCACCCCGCGTCAGGTACGCGTTTTCCCCCACTCCCGATCGCACGTGGCCCCACCATCGTCCCTCTCTCTCCCTCGACGGGATACCCAATCCCCGCTGCCTCGCTCCCAACCACCTCGCCGCCGCCAGGCGTCGCTCGCCACCATCTCCTCCTCTGCTGGCCGCCTCTCCTCGCTCGGCCTCAGCCAGCGCTGCCGCCACCACAGGCGTCCTCTGCTGCTACCGAGTCGCCCCACCCTGCAACCGCCACCGCTCGCTCACCTCGATGCAGAGCTCTAGCCGCCTCCGCGTCACCGTGCCCTGCAATCTCGGCCACCGGCACCACCACCTCGCTCCCTGCACGCCGTGGCGAGCCTCCTCAAGCCGTCTCCTGCGCCACTGCCGGGCCAGCGCGTCGCTGCCGTTCCGCGGCCCTCTTCCTGCACCGTCGTGCGCGACCCTCGCCTCTCGATCGAGCTCCTCTGCACCGGCCTTCCTCCCAAGCCGCCACTAGATGCTCCGCTCCGCCTCCTTGACCCGGCAGGATCCGCTGCCGGCGAGCCCCCATTGCCACCGACCCGCTCCATGGGACCCCGCCTTCTCCAAGCACCGCCGGCCTCGACCTCTTCCAGGACGCCGCCATGGGCTGTGTGTGCTCTGGTCATGCCCCGCCTCCACGTCGAGCACGCGCGGGTCGTCGTCCGTGTTCCCCTGCAGCTCTAAGCTCGAGCACCTCCTGTTGGTGGCCTCCGCTTGATCTTCCTCGACCCCAAGCCACCGTTGTAGCGGTGCTCCGCCACCGGGCGCTCCCTCCTCGCCGGCCCCGACCTCGCCTCGTCCGCCATCCGCCTCCACCATGACCTCGCTATGCCTCCCATCGACGACCACTGCCGGGAACCGCAACATATCCACCCTGATGATGTGCAGTCCACGCGGTCCCTCTGTCTCGAGCTCTGCAGCCTCGCGCGATGTACGCCTCCAGCGATGGTGTCCTCTGCCGTTCGAGTCTTCATCCCCAAGCCCTCCTGCTCGTGCGCGTCCCTGACACCTCGAGTCCGTGTGTTGCCTGTCTCGTGCTTTGACATAGTGGTGTAGAGCCTGTGAGGGAATGTTGGTGTGTACATGGACGTTTTAGTTATGTGGTACTGCAATGTTGTGAAGATGGTGTGGGTGTGAAGACGGACTGCTACTTGAAGACCATGGCACTAACCCAAGTTCTCCAACAACCACGAGATCTTCAGGGAACCGAAGACCACAGAACACCGAGCTCTTCCTACCGGAGACGGAAGTCGCCAAGAACTTTTCCCGGAACCGAGACAGAACCGGAGCGCCAAGGCCTTCGACAGGGAATCGACAAGATCATCGTGGAACTCCAAGGTCTACTTCGTAGGGTGTCGAACGCCAAGGTCACCGACATGGATGCGCCGAGTTCTTCATCCCGAACGCCAAGACTGACCTGTTACGCGGACCCGAAGACCACCGGTACCCGATCCATTTGAGTTCGCCATCGATGATAAGATCGACCGTTTGGGACCCAAGTTCTCTGTCACGACACGACAAGTTCTCCTTCTTGTACCCGAACCTCGCCGAACCCTAGATCCCGGCGCCCTGAAACCTAGAGTCTGAACCCCATCGACCCCAAGTTCGTCGGACCCTAATGTGTGATTCCCTTTTCGAGGCCCCTTTTTTATAATATGACATATATCTTGTTGCATGTTAAATTGTTCATACTTTCATGCATATTGTGGGTGTTTGGGGCTAATTTGACAATTCACCTAAATTAAATATGGAGACCATATGCGGGCTATTCTAGTCTTATATGAACTCCATTTAAATTTGAGTAGCGAACCGATGCCATGTTTGCCTTGTTAAGACAACATTTAAATTGCGAGGTATCTAAATAACTGGAACCTATTAATTATTTGTTGGGACCTCGGTTCTGATTAATACTGCCTAATTGCACCGTATATGTGCCATGCCATGCATCATATCATAAGCATGCCGGATCTTCTACCGTAGTATTAAATATTGCATTCGGTGTTTCTTCTAGTGTTTGCTTCTTCGCGGACTAGGCCGATGAGTTGATGCGAGTATCGACAAGTTCTTCGGATATGAACCTTCGGTAGTGTTTCCCAGGCGAGCATCCTCCCTCTTTCTACCTATTTTGCATTTATAGTCTTTACTTCCTCCTGTTGATCTATTGTTATCCTTATTGCGATGCTTTAGTTTCCGTGCACCATTTATACTCCTTGTAGCCTCTATATTGCCATGGACACATCCTATTGCCTGTTGTTTGATAGATAGTCAGCCTTGCGAGTCGTAGTTGCTTGCTTATGTGCTGCTTCGCGTGGTTGTCGTTCCACCGTCGATGGCAAGTTGGCACATGATAAATGGTGGAGATGCTTAATGGTGGAGATGATCATGACATTAAACACAACTATTAAATTGCTGGGATAACTAATGAAAAAGGCACCGGTGGGGAATATATGCTATTTGGTTTTTCACGTCCACTTGTGTCCCGTAGGCCCCGAGTACTTGATACCTGTTCCTTGATTATTCGCACTATCCACATACGGGAGACTCTATGAATCCCTCTTAGCCAGAGCTTTATTCATTTCTTATTTCTTGGGGCCACAAACTAGTTTGGGGCTTTATTACTATCCTGTACTTATGCCATGTTTTACTGCTTTGTTTACGATTGTGCGTGGAGCACCTGTACTGTTTTGGATCGCGGCATGATTTTGCGGTATCGACAAGCCCAGTCACACTTTCGGGTTCCCAGTCATTTACAGCCGTTCTCGCAAACCCTGGGTCCATTCCGAAGCCGGCCAACTTCGTTGCGGGTAGCTTAGTGGGGTGGCCCCCTGAAATATTTTATGAATCCTGTGATTGCTTTGTCGTGAAAACCTCGTTGGGTTTTGATTTGGTTTTTCCGAGGTTCATCGTGTGTGTGTTGCTATTTGTGCACCCCTGCAGGGTAAATCTTTGTGAAAGCCGGGTCCATGGTTATGGACGACTTGGAGCACAATATCTCGATCATAGACAAGCATAACTAAAGTAGTGTTATAAATTTGACTTAATATGTGACTAGTAATCAGCTTCACTACAATGGAATGGATAATAAAAGTGCCAACAACTGGTGGAACTAGGGTGTATCGTGCCATGTTATACCTGCCTAGTAAGTATCGCAACTCCAATGGAATGTAATAAAAGTGCCAACAACGGGTGGGTTTGGGATGTCACATGCTAATTGTATCTGACTAGTAAGTACGGCAACTACAACTGAATGGTTAACTAAAACTGCCCACTACTTATGCTATCAGGAAGACTCATGCTATCTATATCTGACTAGTAAGTGCTTCAACTATAATGGAATGAATAAAACTACCAACTATGTGAGTTCCTCGGTTTGACTTCCTCGTTTGGTCTCGAGGGGGAATACTAGGATGGGTATGATTGGTGTTAGTATAAGGTTGGTTCCGAATAGGTCTTTCTTATCTCTCTCTAATAGCCGACAGTTAATTGAGTCTCTATAGGTTATTTAGTGCATGTTGCGCTGCCGCTTCAGTCCACCATACCTATGTAGGCGAGAGCCGCCGAATTCTAGCCTCGCCGTGTACTGGCCTCAGTACTGACGCTCCTCTTTTTCCTTTGCCCTTTGTCGGCACCCCTTTTGTTTTAGCAGGTTTGAGATCGACATCGTTAGCAAGGTTACCCTTCCGGCTTGTCCTGGGCAGGGTTATGGACGCCATTGGTTATTCTTTAGGGCTCTTAGCCCCATTTGCCTCTTGTCTGTAGTTGGACGCTCTATCGTTTTCAAGGTGATTTGAATCTTTGTAAAGTATATCTGTATTCTTGACTCATGGAGTCGTTGTTGTATATATATGTTCTGTGGGTTCTATCGTGGACTAATGTGTAATGGTATTACTTCGTTTTCCACCCGCACGAAAGTGCCTGGTGGGCGTCCTTGAATCGTTTCTATGCGGGTTTGGCGGGAAGCGCTAAAACTTGCATAGGGCCGATTCGAGGGTGTTACATTGAATTAATAAGAATACAAAAGTCTCTTCGATTTGATCGACATGACTAAAGTATTTAAGTTAATTTTAGCATAAAAGGACATGTGAAAGAGGTTTCACAAATTATGATAATAGGGGCAATTTCAAAGTGTATTGAAATGTCTAAATATCATAATCATTATGTATTAGATATATATGTTATAATATTATCTGTTATCGGGGTTATAGTTATCATTTAGAGTTAGAGATCGAAATGAGCGAACACTCGGTTGAAATACAAAGGAACATCTAAAGATTCGTGGAAACAACACCATAAGTGTTATGGCATGTTCGAGTTTCTGGAGATTTCGATAAGTTGAAATCGTGGCAATAAACAAGTCTTTGTAGAGCATTCTTAGGAAGCTATGAATGCATATTCCACAAAGGACAAACCTGCTATTGTCCAAAGTTGACGTGTCTTGATGAAGATACAGGTGGAAGAAAGTAAAAGATCGAAACAAGGTATTTGACCTTGCCTCTGAATTGTTGAGTGGCGCAGCGGAATTTGTTTTGTGAAATTGAACTCTACAAATAGAGGAGAAACTAATGATAATGATCATAAAAGTTTCAGCAAATACTTTTACTAAAGAAAGTAGGATTCAATAATATATACTCTACAAGGTCATGGAAATATATTATTGATTCACTTGTCATGTTTATGAACAAGACATACCTACGAATTACAAAGAAGCGTGATGGGCCTAAGTGCGAGAAATGACTAGGAGTCATAAAATCCTATATTAAGTTACATTTAAGATTGCAAAGTAATATGTTACTTGATCTTATTAAGTAAAGAAGTTTACTTGATATTTCTGAATGACTTCAAAGTCATAAGATGGGAATGAAACTTAATGAAGACGTAAAAGCTCGATTTGTCTCAAAGTATGGACAAATTCAAGGAGTTGACTACAATATAGTGATGCTAGAGTCTATTGGATTTACACTAGCAATATATGGATATTGGAATCTCGTAGCTGGAATTCTCAATTTGATGATGATCAAAGAATTTTGGAATGTCCAAGATTATAGAGAGGACCTGCATTTGAGTGGGAGCTAATTATCTTGGCCAAATCTTAATATGTAAGAGACATATTTTGAGTGGGAGCTAAGTACCTTGGCTGAATCATAATATGTATTAGACATATTTTGAGTGGGAGCTAAGTGAAATCCCTAGATCTCAAATATGGATGCCATATTTGAGTGGGAGTGTGAGATCATTCTAGGATATGTGGACGACATATGTAAATGATGTGATTGGTATTGATAACATTTAAGTAAGTAAATATGGATGAAGTTGAACAAGTTATTAAACAATGAGATCTATCGAGATAGATTGGTAAGTTTAATAAACATCACAGTTGAATGCTTCCTAGACTTGATTCTGAAGATGTTCAAAATATCCTAGATGAGATTCTGAAGTAGTTCAGAATGGAACAAGGAAAACAAAGAGGTTCTTACCTGTATGAAGCATTGAGTTAGTCTTAGTATTGCAACAATGGTTAAAAGGAAGAAAGAGATGTGTTGCATCTCTTATGCCTCAGTCATAGGTTCTTCCATACAACCATATTGTATACTCAACATATTGTGACCCGAAGTTCTGGTTGGAAGGACAAGCTCTTAACTGTAAGAACATGTCTTGAAGTGATTCTTGAGTTAATCACTGAACCAGAATTAAGTTTGTACTTAAATGGCAAGAAACAAAGTAAGTGGCATAGTTGCATTTCATGCACTAGGATCTACATAGATATAGAAGTATAAAGGCTCCATCTGATGTGATGTATATTGTTATGGCGGGGCTAGTTCACTTTTAACGTAGAATGATGTGTCCCAGGGCACAGTGCCCATGAGAAAGCCCTCGAGGTTGATCTAAAGTCACTGTAGGCTCCTGGAAATCGGCCTTGTTCTGCTGCCATAACTGCCGTATACACACAAAGGATTGCAAAGTGTGTTTCGAAGTTTAGATGACAACAGTGAAAACGACCATCATTATAAACAGTAGAAACAAAGTCTCACTTTGTTGCCAAATGAATACTTCGACCCATTATGAGATAATGGTGTGAATGTCAAAGTTAGGAAGACATTAACGATTTGCAAAGACATAATGATCTGGTAAAACAGAACATGGACATGACGTTTTCCATAAGCATGCATGATCAATAAACGCATATGTGATATGGTTTATGATGAGTAAAATGCAAGCTAGATTATTTGTACTCTAGTGCAAGTGGGAGACTAAAGGAGATATGCCCTAGAGGCAAATAATAAATAGGTTTTTATTGTCATATCTCAATTAGTTCATAATAGTTTCATACTATGCTATAAATGTATTAATACGAAATGTTAATACACGTGTGGTATGTAAACAAACCGTGTCTCTAGTTACCTTTAGCGAACTAGTTCATTGGTCATGAGGATGATTTAGGGTTTAGAGATCATGGGCATTTATGCCAATTGACAATAAGGTCACATCATTAGTTGAATGATGTGATAGATAAACAACCCAAACAGTTGTATCTTAATGAGATCTAGTTACAAAGTTCACCATTAATGATAAACTAAGGAAACCTCGCAACCTGTCCTTAGACTGTGAGATAATGCAAATCACCGTTCTAGAGTGAGCTTAGATGGTTATCAAGTATCACGCCGTGACTGGGTGATCAAAAAGGTGCTACTCAGGTTTCCCAAAGGAGCGCGTAGAGGAGGACATATCAAGACCAGGATTTGCCAGTCCATGTAACAGATAGATACATATGTGGCCATCTCGGTGACGTTGCATTAACAAAGATTGCAAGTGTGTGACTAGGTCACAGAATGCAATGACACGGAAATGAGAAAACAAGTTCATCGGTAACGAGATCGAACGAAGGTATGGAGATACTGTAGATCAAATCTCGGATGAACTAGGTATCAAAAGGCAATGGGAATGGGAAACGACTGTTTACGGTTCAAACGACATTGTCATCATGGAATGCACAGGGGTCAATATGGGCATCCCGGTCCCGCTATTCATCATTGATGGGGATCATGTCTGTGCCATTCCCGAGCCGTGGGGAAATACACTTAAGGGTATGATGAGCTAGAGATCCTCTATAAATTGGAATCACCATATGAAAGAGAAAAGGAAACCGAAAAAGTTCCGTGAGAGAACCAGAATCGTTCTGGGAAAGATCTGAAGTCATTCGAAGGAAATCGAAAGGGAACCAAAAGGTGTTTTAGGTCAAATCAGATTTTGTAATATGTATTTACATATTAATTAATGTAATTAATATTAAATATAATATTAAAAATCTAATTTGAAGGGGTATTCCACTAATGGGCCAAACTTCCTAGGGAAAAAGGGCCCATGAGGGAAAACCGAAGGAGGGAAGGGCCAAGGGCCAAAGGGCCAAGGCCCAGGCACCTCAAGGGGCCCACCCGGCCACCCTAGGGCTGTGCGCGGGCTGGGGCCCACCCCTGTCCAGCTGGCCCATGAGGCCCATGGTGCCTCCCCCTCTCTCCCTTGTTTAGTCCCACATGGGAAACCCAAAGGGGAGGGCACACCCCCTCCCCCTATATAAAGGGGTGCCCATGGGTGAGAATAGACACACCCATATTTGGAGAAGTCCTTTGGTTGACTTTCTCCTTCCCTCTCCGTCCTGTCTCTATGCGTTGGCACGGTCCCAAGTAAGGACTGTCCGAGCAAGAGACACCGCACCTGCAGCACGCTGTTGCGCTACAGGGATTCCAAGCTGGAGATCTACTTCCGCACTCCCGGCAGGGATCAAGGAGCCGGAGGTCGTCATCATACACCATATGTGTACGAAACCACGAGGGGCCTCACTTGAGGCACCTTGGATGTCGTGATCCGGAGCTGCTGCACGATGAAGAAGGACCAAGGGGTGACCTGCGAGGAGCTTCGCGACCTTGAGGTCGGCTACGGGTTCGACTACTTCAACCACATTCCCCTCGGAACGTTAACCGCGTACGGTCTACAAGGGTATGTATTCTATACGCTCCGGCCGTTACTGCATTACTACATAGATAGATCTTGGGCGTTAGGAGGTTCCAACATAGGAATTTTTTTGTTTTCTGCTATGGAACCCTTCAGATGGCGTCATCGACCGCCCAAGCTCTGCTTTCTCGCTGTCGAAAGCTACCCAACCATACCAGATCCGCTTCACCGATGTCCACCAGACGTGATCTAGTTAAAAGAGTTCCATGTGCACCGCTCTAGACCAGATTCACGGACATCACCATTCACTGCATCGGATCTGCCTCATCAACGCTCTCTTCCACCACGCTCAAGCCGACATCGACCGCCCAAGGTCTGCTTCCCCAACGCCAACAGCCACCACGGGCGGGGTGCGGTGCACTTGGACGGAGGCGGCCGAGGCGGACGAGGAGGGCAGCCGGCGGAGAGGCGCCCCTGGCGGCGGCGAGGAGGGAAAAATTGAGCGGGGTCATGGTGCAGAGAAGGAAGGTGGGATCATGGGGTAGGTGGAGCGAGGCGAGAGGAGAGGAGGATGGACCGGGTCGGGCTTGCGCGCGGGGAGTGCGGGTGCGGGGCGCTGGGTTGGTGGGGTGGGGCTAGGCGAGCGTGTGCATGGACGTGACGCGGGGTGGGTCACGACATCGCGTCGGGAGGGCAGCGCTGCGTGCGACACAGCGTGTGGTGTGCATTGTGGCCAGGCACGCACGCCGTGTGTGCTTGTGTTGCTGCACGCAGCGTGAGTCAGGGTGGTGCAGCGCGCGGGCAGAGGTAGGTGTGGTGTGTGTGTGTGTGGTTAGGTAGGGGTGAATTGAGTGGTGTTAGGGTTAGGTTTTTGTGGTAGGGTTAGGTTTGTAATTAGGGTTAGGAATAGAGGGGTGGTAGGTGGCTACGGGCTAGGCTTTGGGGCAAAGCCTAGCCTGTGGCTGCCTCCCCCGATAACATGTTTTATTTATATTTAGTTTATTTTTCAAAGACTTTAGCAAATAGGTTTTAGGCAAATAAAATATCCAGATAGACCCAGGGTTTTGATTTGAAATAAAAGGAAGGGGATTAATGTAGAAAACAAAATAGGTATTTTAGAAAAATAGATTTAGGAAAATATATGCATGATGTTATGATGATGCTCAAATGCAATGTGGCATGAGCATGCTATCATAATGATGCACAAGATATAACAACAAGAAATTTTCTAGTAGGGGTTTTCTCGGGGTGTTTGTCGGACTATTGGCACCAGGGGTACCCCCTCTCGTTGAGTCGTCGGGCCCACCAGGAGCACCCTCTCGAGGGCTCGCAAGGAGAGCAAGCCTCTGGAGGGGGGATGGAGCCTAGATTCTCTACAAATGCCTTGTTCAGTCGGGGTTGGGCGTCGAAGCCTCCCAGCAAGACCTCGGGAGGGGCCTCACTTGGCCTAGGCGCGCCTAGCTAGACGACACACCAACGGTCGGTCCAAGCGACGGCCGGTCCACCCAGCGAAAGCAAAGCACACAGAGGTGGGAGGATGATGCAAGACAAATATGGCGCCTGACACAGCCGTTTTGGGGCAAGGAAACCAAGGTGACAGGATAAAGCGGAAGGATGGTCGACCACCACCCTGACATGGCAGCTGGCTGGCGGCCATAAGAAGACAAGACTGGTCCAAATCCTTTAGCGAGAATGTGGTAGCCCTTCCCGCCCATAGACCGGGAAAGAGGCCTGATGTCACCCTATATAAGGGGCTCTTCTCCTACCTAAGAGGGGGTTGATCCCCGAGATCTAAAAACCCTAGACTTTCATCCTCCATTATACACTCGTGAAGCAGGCATCACGGGGTGATGAAGGCGGTCTTCTCCTCGTCCTCCTTGGCCATCTTGATTGGATGGTACCCAGAGAAGGCGTCCAAGAAGCATAGTTAGTCGCAACCCACCGTGGAGTCAATGATCTGGTCTATCCGTGGGAGTAGGAAGGGATCCTTGGGGCATGCCTTGTTGAGGTCGGTGAAGTCGACGCAGAGACTTCAGCCCTCGGTGGCCTTGGGGACCATCACGGGGTTCGCGTGCCAGTCGGCATGCAGGACCTTCTTGACGAGGTGCCCCTTGACAAGCTTTTCCATCTCAGCAACGATGAACTATTGCTTCTTCGCTGACTTTTTCCGTGGCTTCTACTTCACCGGGCGTGTCGTGGGGCACACCGCCAGGTGATGCTCGATTACCTCTCGAGGCACCCTTGTCATGTCTGACGGGGTCCAGGAGAATTCCGCATTGGCCTGAAGGAAGGCGATGAGGGTCTCCTCCCTCTCAGCCAAGAGATAGGCATCAATGGTGATCGTAGCCCCTGGAACTTCCGGGTCGAGGGGGATCTTCTTGGTCTTGGCACGCTCCTGAGAGAATGCCGACTTCTTCCTGCCGGTGATGCTAGAGACCCACACGACATCCTCGCCCGGGGTGCCGCCGGTCCCCCGCCTAGGGGTCTTTGAGCCTCGGCCGCCTGGGAAGACCTATCGCCTCCAGGGTCAGCCTTGGCTTTCGAGCGAGCGATGGCCGCCCCTTTGCATACCTGCCTAAGGGAGGGCACTGCTTCGACCTCGTCACAGCGCATGGTGATGGTGGTGCCAGCGCCACTAGGCATCTTGACCAGGTTGTAGGCATTGTTACTGACCGCCATGAACTTAGCCAGAGCAGGGTAGCCTAGGATGGCGTTGTAGGGCAGGGAGATCCGGGCGATGTCAAAGTCGATGAGCTCGGTGTGGTAATTGTCGCTCATCCCGAAGGTGACAGGGAGCTGAACCCGTCCAAGGGGCACGGTGGTGCCCGCCGTGGCCCCCACGAATAGCAGGTCGGGGAGGAGGCGCATGCCAGGCACTCGCAGCTATCCGAACGCCTCCTCTGAGAGCATGTTCTGGCCCGCCCCGCCATTGATGAGGGTCTTGGACACCACAACTCCGCCGATGGTGGGGTGTAGACCATGGGCATGACGCCCACCAGGCAGGTGAATCCAGGGTGGTCCGAGGCTCCGAAGGAGACCGGCTGCCGCGACCACCAGAGAGGAGTGGCGGTAGCGCTAGGCCTTACCGCCACCAGCCCCCGGGTGAACTGCTTGAGGTGTCGCCCAGAGGCAGGAGATTGGGAGCCGCCTAGTATACATGCGATGATCCGTGCTGGCCCCGTGGGCGAGGAACCCCTTGGGCCGACCTCCACACGGGGGGCATACCGTCATGGCGCCGACCACCCAGAAGTCCCAGAAAGCGTACCTCAGCCCCCTACCTGCCATGCGCGCCTGGCACGAGACGCGAATGTTCAAGAGAGCAGGACGGCGACCTATAAGGAGATGGCACGCTCGTCAGGACCTGTGAGGAGGACGACGACCGGAAGCACAACACGACTGACGAGATGCATCTGTGCTCGAGACCGGAGCACCACAGGGATGGCAAGGTGGCCTCAGAACCGGAGACAACAGCGGAGAGGCGACGTCCATCGGCACGGCAGGGAACTTGGTGGCGCACGTGTGTAGGAGCGCCTAACGGCATCGAGGTCGGGAGGGACGACGCGGAGCAGCTACCCCGATCAGGAACCGCGCAACATTGTCTACGAGGCGGGTCAACCTAGACAAGGCGGAGGAGATACTCGTAGCAGCGCGGTCATCAGAGGCGGTGCGAGCTCGGGCGTCGCACGGAAGAGAAGGCCAACAGGGAGAAAGCCCCTAGCAACGCACGACAAAGCTTGGGGAGGGGCGGCCTTGGCGGTGACGTAGACGCGAGGCGACTGGGCTGCGGCGGAGCACGGCATCACGGGCGAAGGGCCTCAGCGGGTGGGGCGCGTGGCACCTGGATGAAGGCGGCCGGGGCAGACGAGGAGGGCGGACGGTAGAGAGGCGCCCCTGGAGGCGGCGAGAAGGGGAAAATCGAGTGGGACATGGCGCAGAGAAGGAAGGTGGGATCGCGGGGTAGGTGGAGCGAGGCGAGAGGAGAGGAGGGTGGACCGGGTCGGGCTTGCGCGCGGGGAGTCGGGTGCGGGACGCTGGGTTGGTGGGGTGGGGCCGGGCGAGCGTGTGCATGGACGTGACGCGGGATGGGTCACGACATCGCGTCGGGAGGGCAGCGCTGCGTGCGACACTGCAACCTACTGCCGGTAGCGCTGCTGCGAGCAGGAGGCGACACTGCTGCTCACGGCGCACAACTCTGCTACATACGATAGGCGAACCTGCTACCTATGGAGCGCAACTCTACTACTATGGGAGGCGCTGCTGTGAGTGGTCAGTGGTGCTGCTACCCACGTCGCGCTCCTCTGCTACCTACGGCAATGAGCGATGCTACCCATATCTCGACGCTCTGCTACCTATGGCAGGCAGTTCTGTGATAGAGATGCTGCGGCGACGATGGAGTGAGGCGGTGCTGTAACGGCAGAGGTAGTTGGGACGTGGTGGGGATTTACTGGGATGAGACTCGGTGAGTTAATTCGACCGACCCAGTCAACACGATCTGGAACGTACATGCTGCAGGATCCGACGGTCCTCGATGCGGGGATAGTTTGCTTTGATCCCCGGGAGGACGCCTAGCATCGCCCTATAAGATATTTTAGTTTTGTGGAGATAGTGTATCTAGACGCCTTTTACTATGTAGGTTCAGAGAGGTTCACTATGAATCTAAACACTAAAAAATATCTAGATACATTACCTTCACAAACCTAAAACGTCTTATATTTTAAAACGAAGGGATTACAACTAAACTTTGTACTCGCTGGCCGTTGTTGGCTTCTTAAAAGGAGCCGGGAGTAGGGATGTAAATGGTACGGATAATTTCTGCTCTAAATCCGCATCCGCGTCCGTTTTTTAGGATATGATATACATTTTTAGATATCCGACGGATATGGATGCGGATGCAGATATCTGTCAGGCGGATATCCGACGGATATGGTAGCGGATATGGTATTGATGATATCCAACGGATAAAGATAATCCGATATTTTATGCGGATTATCTGAGATACTTAAATAGGATAATCCGATAAATTTAACGCAACCCCAATATCTAGACAATCTAATTAGTTTATCGGCTAGCTTTGCATGCTACGTATGCATGTTATACATGTTATTACCAACCTTGCACTTTTATACTACTATTATCTAGTGTTGCACACTTTCTTATCATTTCTTTTGTATAAACTAAATAATTTTTTATTTTTCTACATGTATTTGTTTGATTATCCTCTGCTGATCTGAGTTCGCTCCGAATCCGCTCCATATCCGCAATCCGATATAATCCGTATTTGAATCTGCATCCGGCTATTATTCGCTTCGATCCGAATCAAAAAAATATGGTAAAGGATATGGTAATAGCAATATCCAACCCGTTTACATCCCTAGCCCGGAAGGAGCCCTCTTGTTTTTCTAAAAATTAAATAAATTTACCTCTCAAAAATATCTTAATACATTTGTGATTGTATATACTGTAGATGCAGAGATTTGGAGATACAATCTTCATTTTCAAAGAGAATAGTGTCGAAGGAATTTACCAAAAAAAGGACAAATCAGCTCAAGTATAATTAAACTTTTTTTATGAGGGCGGCAATAGAGAAATATGCCGGCTCTCATGGGCTCTAGCGGTCCAAAAGCTGACCTCTAGTGGGCCTGGATTAATTCTAAGATGCTGGCAGGCAGGCCTGAAATGGATCAGGTTTTATGTAGCCCGAGAAGCCCGGCCACCAAATCGATCCCTACTCCGATCAAAGAGGAGGCAGACGCAACAATGGCCGTGCTCCCGTCTTGAGCTCGTCTCCCTCGATCTCCCGACCTCCTCTCCTCCTTTAGCTCGGCTCCTACACCGTGCGCCCTGCTGTACCGTACCCTCACCGCCGACGCCTGAATCCACGGCCTCTGCCCCTCCGGCTCCGAAACATCCCCGCCTCTCACGCGTCGCCGTTACCGCCGTTCCTGTTCTTCCTCGTCGGAGTCCCTACCCCGTCTGCAAGTATCTGGTGAGTTTTTCTTGATCCACGATTAGTTAAATCTCACCGACCTTCACAATTTCTGGCTGTGCACACCATCTAGATCCGCCCCTGCGTCCCTGTTTTGGGTTATTATGCCCTTGATATGGGTGCTAAGCATAAACAAAATATTTGCCACTGCAGTTGTGCAATAATATCCAAATCGTATACATACATATATCTGAGCTTCTGTCCAGCACTGTTTCTAGTTTCTCTCCAAATCTAGATGAATGTAGTTGCAGACTGCCTTAAGCACCATTCATCTGTATCTGATCTGATGTGCTACTTCAAGCAGGACCAGAAGATAGATAAAGAATGGCTGCACGAGACACTCCTATGGCCTCGGTGGATGACTATGAGGTATGCCGTCTGTTGGTTTTATAGAGCACTTTTACTGTGCTATACTAGACTCCGGACTGCCATAAGAAATCTCTTGTACGGAGTACAATACTTTGTTCATAGTTACAGGATGAAAATATTTTTAAGAAGAATCCAGTTGTATCAATCTAATATCAGTAACTCAGCATTTTATTGGCTTAATTAATGTCCAAACTCCAGAGTTTAACTTAGGGCAGTGAACCACACCTTAGAGAGATCAACAGAGTAAGAAAGATTATGAAGAATCTGAGTTCTTGGTTTACTTGTTGCTATAATTCCCCACTTCTTCGTAGGAACCCATTTGCACTGCTTCGTACACACATACGGCGTCTTCAAGTACTGTAGTCTTCAATTGTTAAATTGCTTAGAACAAATTCGAGTATGTTTCAAATTTGGACCAATTCATCTTGAATTCATGCTTTTACTTGAACCAGATTTCTGTGAGAACTATTATTATAAAATCAATTGTCTGTAAGGATTGAAATTTCCCATGTATGTTCTTGAGTTTTTGCTGTTGTTCTGAGCTATGTGCCTTTGTTTTGCAGACTCAACAGAAGAAGCAAGCCGCTGCAGATGTTCTTTTTCACTATTCACAATTTGCTATGGTGTGCATTGGTGAGGGAGTTCGCCCAACTGATCTCAGGTTACATCTTATGAAGGTATATTTGGAATCTTGTAACTAGTGCGGTTTCTAACTGCTGCATATTTATTACCATCATTTTTTCATGTCTGTCCTAAGCATGTGAGTATTCGTTCTTGTCATAATGTCTTCTTTGGGTGCTTGTGATTAATTTCCCCAAGAATACATAGGTCAAGGCCTTTACATACTCAACAGTCGAGATAGTAATTTTATCTTCTAATCAAAATTTCCACGACAGCATTTATTTCTCCTGCCTTCACTAGAAAAGTCCTGACAATCCTTTAAAAAAATAAAGTTAAGCTGAGTTAACAGTTCTTTATTTGTTAAATAGGTCTAATACACATTAAAATTAGTAGTGGTGTATGTATTTCAGTATTCTTAAGCCAAATGAATATTAGGTTCTATTTTACCGTAAGCCAAGTAAATCAACCAATTTGGTACTTTCCACATTATTTTGGAGGGCAGCTATGTTCAGGAATGTGCTGGAGCTTGGAGACAAATAAATTCGATGCATCATTTGTGTATCGTGCTTTACTTGAGATACTACTTTATCTTGTAAATTAGACATGCTAGAGTTTTGTCATGCATGGCAAGCAAACATGGAACTCTTCTAAAAGTTTCAGAACTTTGTGCATAACATCTTCTATTTCAGTATTAATGTGAAGTTCAGTTGTCCTGTATTTTACACTGTACTGATGTAGAATAATGCCCTTCAGTTAAGCAGTGACAAATGGATATGTGCCTAGATGAATTGATGAATATGTGTGTGATGGATAGCTAATTTCGTGCTGTCCCTCTATGACGCAATTGTAATCTGACTTGCAAAACTATTACCTTTTGTCACTCTTGAGCCTTGAACCCTTCGGCTGTCTGTTTGAAGTGTGTGCAACTGTTCTATCCACTATGTGTTTGATGCAAATTTGCTATGATATTAAGTCCCTCGGGATATTTACTTGAACAGGATTACATGTTTCTGGTGCAATTAATAAGAACTTAGTTAGCTCCATTCTGGCTTTGGTACGTGGGGTGGGGCTGTTAGGGCTAGCTATTGCGTAAACCACATTTTCCGATCATTTTATCTTGTCTGAAAGAAGAAATAAGAGGGCCAAGCCCTTGAACTCTGAGCTGTTCAAAACTAAGCCTCTGTGCGCATTGAATGTGTGAGATGGACCAACTCTAATATTCAAGCTAAATCACATGACTAACCAACTTTTTTATATTTTATGTCTTATGTGAGATATCAGGAGAATATAGTAAAATTATTGTGAGAAAACAAAACTACTGCTGCCAAAAAATTAGTTAATAAACACGTTATAAGGAGAAAATATGCATAGTGGATAGGTTAATTTGGCTTGCGTAATTCTATTATATTCTCTGTAATCATACCCCTTTCTCAATTTAGTTCCATCTGGTTTCTGATGAGCCTCAACTTGCTGAAAGTTCTTTTCATTGGCCTTTATAGCTATGTTGCTTCTTGAAGTGGCCTTGATAGGATTAGCCATTTTGAAAATATCCTTAATTTGTTGATTTTAACTTTTTTAGCTTCGAGTTCAGATCTTATAGCCACGGGTCAAAATTGTCCAGCACATAACTGTAATTTTGTGTTTGAATACAATTTGACTAGAAAAACACAGTTTTCAGTGATTATGATGGCTGTATATGCACAATTGACACCTAACAATTCATGCTATGCATTTTTACTGCAAACTCGCTGTTATTTCTTTTCGCCATGATCCCATCAGAAGTCGATAGGATGCTAACCCAGATCTTTTGTCTCCCCTTCCCTCCCAGGAAGTTTCAGGGATGCCCACGTCTTTGAAGGAAGAACCACAGCAGGCAGCTGCCTCCCCAGATTCTAGCGGTGAACCATCATCCTCTGGGACAATGAAGGAAGACAGGAACGAAAACCCCTAAGCTTCATCTGCATCTTGCAGTGAGATGAAAGTAACTCCGGATGAAAGGCACTGATGCCTGATCATAGAAATGTAAATAAGTTTTAGCATGCTTGTGGTGGGCGCCATGCTGGTTTGGTTTAAAATGTAGAACAAGTTTTTTTTTGTTGAAAGGGAGCTTGGTGGCACTTTATTGAGTTGCAAAGATGGTTACATCACGAATTACAAAAGGTAAAATGAAATCTGGAGGATCACCATCCCAAACTAATGTCTCTTTTGAGGCATAAGAGCTTCTTGCTAATTCATGTGCCACCCCATTTGCATCCCTTGGATGCTCGAAGAAGTTATCCGATATAGTACTAGATTTCTGAAAACATTCTGCCATAGTTGCCGCATAAGGACTCCAACTTTCCATCACACCATTGCAAGATTGTATCAGTTCTAGAGAGTCGGACTCCACAATGACACGAGTGCAACCAAGCCGTTCCAAAAATTCTATTCAAATGTACAGGCATAGCAAGCAATAGCTTCCCCCTTGTGGTTTCGTAGGATGACACCAACAGCACCAGAGCCATTACGATAGTATGCAGCATCTACGTTCAGCATATATGCTCCTGTGTGCGGTTTTGTCCATGCCACGGCCTTCTGCATTGCTGTGGGTTTTGCCGCTCCGAAATTTGTAGTCAAAGCATTAATAGAGAAAGCAGAATTAATTGGATTAGCAACCTGCACACGCTTTACAATCTCCCTTCTCTGCCACCAAATACTCCCAAACAGGATTAACGACCGACGATCCTTGGCCATCTCTCCTTCTAATGTTCTGCCCAAATTGGTGATCCCATTGGACATGGTATGTGGACCGAACTGTGAAGGTGAATGTTTTTGGTTTGGGCCATGCTACAAAGTCCTCAGACAAATGTTCACTAAGAGGAATCCTGAGAATAAGTTCAGCATCCACAGGTAGAAAGTTTTCTCTAATCAAAGACTCATTCCAAGAGTGAGTGATGGGATCAATGATATCGTCAACTGTCCGAAGCAACATCTGACCACTATTAGTATGAACTTTCCTTGTCGGACTAGTAGGAATCTTGTGATCCTCCCATATATCAACCATTGTGCCCGATCCGATCCTCCAAATATGTCATCGTTTGAAAGTTTCTAATCCACTCACAATACTTTGCCATACAAACGACGAACCCTTCTTTGGTCCTGCACTTAGAAGCTTCCCATCTGGATAATACTTGGCTCTCAAAACATATGCACATAAAGTTCCAGGACTTAACAACAATCCCCAACTTTGCTTCACAAGCATAGCAAGATTAAAAGAAAGGAGATCTCTAAACCCCATACCACCCATTTTATTTGATACACACATCTTTCATCATGCAAACCAATGCATTTTATTTTGCTCCTCGGTATCTCCCCACCAGAACCTTGCCATTGCATCATTAATCTCTTTGCATAATTGCTTTGGAATCTTAAAACACCCATAGCAAAAATAGGGATTGACTGAATAATAGCTTTCCGCAAAATTTCTTTGTTTCCCATCCATAAGAATCTCTCCTTCCACCCGTTGGGATATACTTTTCGGGTATACCCACTTCTACTCACTGACCAGGGTGGCCCACTTCTGGGTTAGAGCTTTGCTCCACAGGTGGCCTAGTCAGGGAAAGAAGATGGAGGCTCATCCGGCTACAGGAAGGCGCAGAAGACTTACCGACTTAGGCATGTAGGTTGACTTGTAGACCAAGTTGTACTGTGTACCGACTTTGTATCATAGCCAGATAGGATTCTCTCGTAAACCCTGGGTCGGATGACTATATAAACCCACCTAGGGGTCAGACTTTAGGGCATCGTCATACACAACTCGCACAGGCGATACCGATCCTTGTAATCCTCTATAAACCTCCGGCTCTGTCGTTATAGTGGATTCCAGCAGGAAGTAGGATCTGGCCACCGCAATCGAATCTGAACCTAGGTAAACTTGTGTGCTCACAACCTTAGGCAACCGCACGTCTCACACCTCACCTTTTCCCATGCCTTGAGAACCCCCTCATGGTGTACTTGTCTTCAATGCGACAACAGTTGCCGCCCGTCGTGGGGCAAGTGACCTTTGGGTCTATGTTCTGGGCAGAATCTGTGCATGCGGGAATCGGCGAGACAATCGTTGTCTGTCGCGTCCTCTACGCCGGTAATGTCCCTTTCATAAACTTCTCGACAAGACCTGGATTCCGGCTAGGTAGTCTGTGACAAGGTACACCATCATGCTAATCGGCGAGATAGACATCTACCTTAGTTTCACCGAACCTGCCCAACCCATCCTAGCAGTGATGACAGAGGCAGAAGAAAAATCTGGATCCACTTTGGCGGAGTTTTAGATCTTAGAAACCCTAATCCCACCCAACCCGCCCCTGAGGCGAAGATCGTGGAGAAATCTGAATCCGAGGACGATCTCCCTATTGAGATCGGATCTCAGACAGAATATAGCTACAGCGGCTCCGGATCTGGCTCTGCCGATGCTGGAGTAGCAAAATCACTTCTGAGGCACATGCTAAGGCAGATGATGAAGGAAGAGCCACAACATGCAACTACCTCCCCAGATTCTAGCGGTGAACCATCATCCTCTGGGACAATGAAGGAGGATAGGCACATGCTAAGGCGGATGATAAAGGAAAATCCACAGCAGGCATCCGCCTCCTCGGATTCTAGCAGTGAACCATCATCCTCTGGGACAATGAAGGAGGATAGGAACGAAATCCCTTAAGCTTCATCTGCATCTCGTAATGAGATGAAAGTAACTCTAGATGAAAGGCACTGATGCATGATCATAGAAATGTAAATAAGTTTTAGCATGCTTGTGGTGGGCGACATGTTGTTTTGATTTCAAATGTAGAACATGTTCTCTGAACATATTGCGAAGTCCTTGATAATATTTTAAGGACAGATGAAAGGAACCGATGTCTGTTCGTATTTTTGTTCTTTATGAACAAATAGCCATATAATTGCAGAAATATGTACTAGTGTCGTACATCTTTTCTGCTCAACCTGGTTGGTTGGTGGTTATGTTTTGCATTTCAGTGTTGGTGGGCAAGTGATTTCTATGGTTGTTGAATGCATCACATTTAATGTACTCTATACGCGATCATCAAAACCAAATCTATTTGTTCAAAGGGGACCACTTTGATTTTTTTTAAACTTCATTCTCATCAAATTCATTGGTTTAGGTTAACAGACACATGCAAAAAAGATGAAAGACATTGATGTCCTTTAAAATGTATAACATGTTTTCTTAACATATTGTGAAGTACTTGATAATCTTTGGAGGACAGATGAAAGGCACTGATGTGTGTTCATATTTTTTTCTTTATGAACAAATAGCCATATAATTGCAGAAAGACGTAGTAGCGTCGTTCATCTTTTCTGCTCAACCTAGTTGGTTGGAGGTTATGTTTTGCATTCCAGTGTTGGTGGGCAAGTGATTTATGTGGTTGTTGAATGCATCATGTTTAATGTACTATATACTCGATCATCAAAATCAAATCTACTTGTTGAAAGGGGACCACTTTGATTTTTCTAAACTTCATTCTCATCCAATGCATTGGTTTAGGGTTAACATACACACATGAAAAAGAACACAAATACGACACTTTGGTCTATGGGTAGCATTTTGCTTGCCGAAACGTCCAAGCTATCGATTGATTCAAAATCGACTTCACATGAAGGGGGTCAGCATTGCACTATCTGTTCATGCTGATATTACTACAACTAAAGTTACAGGTAGCTAAAAAGCCGTCTACATGCATTTCGGTTTGGATGGGCTACAATGTATTGTAAGAGCGATCAATTCATGCCCCAGAACCGCATCCTCTCAAAACCACCTCATCACTGGCAGAGCTATAAAGGAATCAGGGGGCCACCGCCCCCAGCTTTTATACAATCTTTGTAGACTTTTTTCTACAAAACTTAGAATATGTATCAAGTTTGATGTAAGCCAAATCAGACAAGCATATTTGCTAGAGTTTTGTTATGCATGGCAACCAAACATGGAAATGTTCCAAAAATTTCAGAACTTTGAGCATACCATCTTTCATTTTAGTATTAATTTGGAGTTCAGTTGTCCTATATTTTGCACTATATAATGTAGAATAATGACATTCACTTAAGTAGTGACAAATGGATATGCGCCTAGATGAATTGATGAATCTGTGTGTGATGCATAGCTAATTTCGCGCCATCTCTCTATGATGCAATTGTAATCTGACTTGCATAATTATTACCTTTTTGTCACCCTTGTGTCTTGAACCCTCTGGTTGTCTATTTGAAGTGTGTGCAACTGTTCTATGTGTTTGATGCAACTATTTTATCCACTATATTAAGACTCTCGGGATAATCACTTGAACAAGATTACATGTTTCTGGTATAATTAAGAACTTAGTTAGCTCAATTAAGAACTTAGTTAGCTCCATTCTGGCTTGGGTATGTGGCGGTGGGGCTGTTAGGGCTAGCTATTCCATAAACCACATTTTCCAAATCATTTTATCTTGTCCAAAAGAAGAAATAAGAGGGTCAGGCCCTTGAACTATGAGTTGTTCAAAACTAAGCCTCTGTGGGCATTGAATGTGTGAGATGGACCAACTCTAGTATTTCAAGTTAAATCACGTGACTAGCCAAGTTTTTTACATTTTATGTCTTTTGGGAAATAACGGGAGAATATAGTAAAATTATTATGAGAAAACAAAACTATTGCTGCCAAAGAATTAGTTAATAAACATGGTATAGGGGAAATATGCATAGTGGATATGTTAATTTGGCTTCGGTAATTGTATTATAGTCTCTGCAATCATACCCCTTTCTCAATTTAGTTCTATGTGGTGTCTGGCGAGCCTCAACTTACTGAAAGTTCCTTCCGTTGGCCTTTATAGATATGTTGCGTCTTGAAGTGGTCTTAGATAGGATTAGTCAGTCCGAAACTATGCTTAATTTGTTGATTTTAACTTTTTAGCTTCGAGCTTAGATTTTGCAGCCACTAGTCAAAATTGTCCGGCACATAAAAATAGACTACAATAATTTTATGTTTAAATGCAACTTGACCAGAAAACACCGTTTTAAGTGAGTAGAGTGGTTGTATATGCACAATTGACACCTGAAAATTCATGCTGCTAGCAATGCATTTCACTATAAACCTGTTGTTGTTATTTCTTCTGGCCATGATCCAATCAGGTCGATAGGATGCTAACCCAGATCTTCGGTCTGCCCTTCCCTCCCAGGAAGTTTCAGGGATGCCCACGTCTTTGAAGGAAGAGCCACAGCAGGCAGCTGCCTCCCAAGATTCTAGAGGTGAACCATCATCCTCTAGGATAGTGAAGGAAGATAGGAACGAAATCCCCTAAAAGCTACATATGCATCTCGCAGTGAGATGAAAGTAACTCCGGATGAAAGACATTGATGCCTGATCATAGAGATGTAAATAAGTTTTAGCATGCTTGTGGTGGGCGCCATGCTGTTTTGATTTAAAATGTAGAACACGTTTTCTGAACGTATTGCGAAGTCCTTGATAATCTTTTGAGGACAGATGAAAGGCACTGATACCTGTTTGTATTTTCTGCTTTATGAAAAGATAGCCATATAATTGCAGAAAAATGTAGTAGCATCGTTCATCTTTTCTGCTCAACCTGGTTGGTTGGTGGTTATGTTTTGCATTTCAGTGTTGGTGGGCAAGTGATTCCTGTGGTTGTTGAATGTGTCACATTTAATGTCCTGTATACCCGACCATCAAAACCAAATCTATTTGTTGAAAGGGGACAACTTTGATTTTTTTTAAACTTCATTCTCATACAATTCATTGGTTTAGGGTTAACAGACACATAAGAAAAATATGAAAGACACTGATGTCCTTTAAAATGTAGAACGCGTTTTCTGGACACATTGTGAAGTCCTTGATAATATTTTGAGGATAGATGAAAGGCACTGATGTTTGTTCGTATGTCTCTACTGAAGGGTTTCGCAGCATAGTAAATCAAAATTTTCTACGGAAGCGAACAGAGGGAAAGCCAAGATCTAATCTAGGAGATGCAAACAACGAGAGAGATTGGATTAGATCTTCATACCCTTGAAGATTTGCACAGCGGAACGTTCGTCGGAACGTGGGTGATGTAGTCGTACTCGCTTCTCCTCCTCGCGATTCGATCCGATCTAGCACCACAAGTGGCGGTGCCTCCGTGAGATGCACACGTGCAGCACCTCGACGTCTCCTCCTTCCTCGGACCAGCAAGTATGGTGG
Source organism: Avena sativa (assembly GCA_916181665.1). NCBI lineage: Eukaryota > Viridiplantae > Streptophyta > Magnoliopsida > Poales > Poaceae > Avena > Avena sativa. Next base: position 430,976,537 of record OV702286.1, on the reverse strand, counting down.
AGAGATGGATTGGATCTACAACACGACGGCGCGGTGTATATGGTGGAGAATTTCTGCAGCAGGGCTTCGCCTACAAACAGTCGGGAGGGAGAGAGGAAGGCAGCAGGGCAACTAGGGTTTGGAGGAAGGTGTTGAGGGAGGGGGCGCCCTAGCCCTCTATATATAGAGGGGGAGGAGGCGGCCAGCCCTAGCCCCTCCTCCAAGCCTTGGGCCGGCGGCCAAGGGATAAGGAGGAGTGGGGGGGGGGGGGCTAGGACTCTATCTCTAGTTTAAACGATTTAAACTTTCCCTTATCTAGAAACCCTATCTCTAGTTTAAACGAGTTTAAACTTATCTAGGATCGGCTGGGCCCTATGGGGCCTTGTGCCCCTAGCCCAATGCGGCCAGGACTTCCCTCATAGGCCCATGCCCCCTCCCGGAAGGTGGGACCACGTTGGCCCCCTTCCGGAAGGTTCTAGAAGCTTCCGGTACAATACCGATTAATCCGGAACAATTCCGAACTCCAAAAACTGCACTGCCTTATATGAATCTTATTCTCCGGACCACTCCGGAACCTCTCGCGATGTCCCGGATCCCATCCGAGACTCCGAACAAAAATTCATAAACCAAGTATCCAATCTATCCTAGCGTCGAGACACGTTAAGTGTGTGACCCTGCGGGTTCGAGAATATGCAGACATGATCTTCTATCAATAATCAACAGCGGGGTCTGGGCACCCATATTGACTCCCACACATTCATTGATGATCATATCGGATGAACCACGATGCCAGGATTCAATCAATCCCATATATATATTCCCTTCGTCTCGCGATATTTTACTTGCCCGAGATTCGATCGTCGGTATCGTCATACCTAGTTCAATCTCGTTCATAGCAAGTACTTTACTCGTTCCGTAATCCGATATCACTTTGTGATTAACTCCTTAACCACATGCTTGCAAGCGGTGTTGATATCGATTACCGAGTGGGCCCGAAGCATATCTCTCCGACTTGGGAGGGACAAATCCCATCTCGATACATACAACCCAACAGATACTTTCCGATCACCTGAGAGACACCTTTATGATCACCCTCTCATAGGATGACGTTTGATGACCTCAAAGCTTTCTTCCGATACCAGGGAGTTGCATTATCTCATGGTCTAAGGAATACAATATTTGACATGAGAAAAACTTCGCAAAGATGAACACAATGACACGATCTAATTGCTTCGCTTAGTTTGGGTCTATCCACCATATCATTCTCCAATGATATGATCTCATTATCAATTGACAACTCATGTCTATGGTTAGGAAACCTTAATCATCATTGATCAATGAGCTAGTCCATAGAGGCGTACTAGGGACACGGTGTTGTTCACAAACCACACAAGTATTAAAGTTTCCACTTAATACAATTCTAGCATGGAATATAAACTTTATCATGAACAAGAATTATAATAATAACATCTTTATTATTGCCTCTAGGGCATAATTCCAACAGTCTCCCACTTGCACTAGAGTCAATAATCTAGTTTACATCTGGCAACAATTTCACACCCATGGCACTGAGGTGCTGATCATGTTTTACACGTGGAAGAGGTTTAGTCAATGGATCTGCGACATTCAGATCTGTATGTACTTTGCTAATCTTCAGATCTCCATCTGCTATATAATCTCGGATTATATGAAACTTGCGGTTGATATGCTTGGTCTTTGGATGATATCTTGGTTCCTTAGCGAGTGCTATGGCGCCAGTGTTGTCACACAATATCTCCAGTGGGTCCAATGCACTTGGAACCACGCCAAGCTCAGTGATGAAGTTCCTGATCCAAACTCCTTCACTTGACGCTTCTGCAGCAGCCATGTATTCCGCTTCTACTGTATATCCCGCGATCACGCTTTGCTTGCAGCTTCTCCAGCTCACAGCTCCTCCATTCAAAATATACACGTATCCTGTCTGAGATTTACAATCATCCTTGTCGGTGTCGAAACTAGCATCGACGTAACCTTTTACGACGAGCTGTTCATCACCCCCATAGACTAAGAACATTTCTTTAGTCCTATTTAGGTACCTTAGGATGTTCTTCACGGCTGTCCAGTGTTCCACTCCTGGATCACTTTGATATCTGCTCGTCAAACTAAGAGCATTGGACACATCCGGTCTAGTACAAAGCATGGCATACATGATGGAACCTATGGCCGAGGCATAAGGCACTTTGCTCATAGCTTCCCTATCATTTACCGTAGCTGGACACTGAGCCTTGCTCAATATCTTACCTGACAACATAGGCACTGAACCTTTCAATGCCTTATCCATTCTGAACCTTTTCAGAACTTTGTCTAGGTATGTACTCTGGCTTAAAGCTATCAGGCGTCTTTGTCTATCTCTATAGATCTTGATGCCCAATATATAAGCAGCTTCACCTAGGTCTTTCATTGAAAAACACTTGTTCAAATAACTCTTCACATCGTTAAGCATGTTGATGTCATTTCCAATAATCAATATGTCATCCACATATAGTACCAGAAACGTCACCGAGCTCCCACTCACTTTCTTGTAGATGCAAGCTTCGTAGCAATTTGGAACAAATCCAAAGCTCTTGATCACTTGATCAAAACGAAGGTTCCAACTCCGAGATGCTTGCTTCAGTCCATAAATGGAACACTGAAGTTTGCATACTTTATCAGCATCCTTAGGATCGACAAAACCTTCGGGTTGCATCATATACAACTCTTCATCAATGTTGCCATTGAGGAAAGCGGTCTTGACATCCATTTGCCATATTTCATAATCATGAAACGCAGCAATTGCTAATAAAATCCGAACGGACTTAAACATCGCTACGGGAGAGAAAGTCTCATCGTAGTCAACACCTTGAACTTGTCGAAAACCTTTCGCAACAAGCCGTGCTTTATAGACGGTAACATTACCATCTGCGTCCGTTTTCTTCTTGAAGATCCATTTGCACTCAACGGCCTTTCGGTCGCTAGGAGGGTCCACCAAAGTCCATACTTGGTTTTCGCTCATGGATCCCAATTCGGATTTCATGGCTTCTAGCCATTTCTCAGAGTCTGGGCTCATCATCGCTTCCTCATAGTTCGTAGGTTCACTGTCTTCTACTAACAAGACAGTCAAGATAGGGTTGCCGTACCACTCAGGAGGGGCACGCGACCTTGTCGACCTGCAACGTTCAGTAGCAGCATCGTCCGAAGCTTCATGATCCTTGTCATTAGCTTCCTCTATTGTTGGTGCAGGCGGCACTAGAACAATTTCAGGTGCTGCGCTACTCTCCAATTCAAGAGAAGGTTCAATAACCTCGTCTAGCTCTACTTTCCTCCCACTCACTTCTTTCGAGAGAAACTCCTTCTCAAGAAAGGAACCGTTCTTTGCGGCAAACACTTTGCCTTCGGTTCTGTGATAGAAGGTATACCCAATAGTTTCCTTAGGGTATCCTATGAAGACGCATTTCTCCGCTTTGGGTTCGAGCTTGTCCGGCATCAACTTCTTGACGTAAGCTTCGCATCCCCAAACTTGAAGAAACGACAACTTAGGTTTAGCACCAAACCATAGTTCATACGGTGTCGTCTCAACGGATTTAGATGGAGCCCTATTTAAAGTGAATGCAGCGGTTTCTAATACATAACCCCAAAATGATAACGGCAAATCAGTAAGAGACATCATCGATTGGACCATATCTAATAGGGTTCGATTCCGGCGTTCAGACACACCATTGCGCTGTGGTGTTCCGGGTGGCGTGAGTTGTGAAACGATTCCACTTGCTTTGAGATGCGTGAGAAAATCATAACTCAAATATTCGCCCCCACGATCGGATCGTAGAAACTTAATCTTTCTGTTACGATGGTTCTCCACTTCATTCTAAAATTCTTTGAACTTTTCAAACGTTTCAGATTTATGTTTCATTAAATAGATATACCCATATCTACTTAAGTCATCGGTAAAAGTGAGAAAATAGCGATATCCACCGCGCGTCGAAACACTCATCGGTCCGCATACATCGGTATGTATGATTTCCAACAAGTCCGTTGCTCGCTCCATCATACCGGAGAACGGGGTTTTGATCATCTCGCCCATGAGGCATGGTTCGCATGTGTCAAATGATTCAAAATCAATAGACTCCAAAAGTCCATCAGAATGGAGTTTCTTCATACGCTTTACACCAATATGACCTAGACGACAGTGCCACAAATAAGTAGTATTATCACTATCTACTTTGCATCTCTTAGCCTCAATGTTATGGATGTGTGTTTCATCCCTTTCGAGATTTAGAAGAAATAAACCACTCACAAGAGGTGCATGACCATAAAAGATGTTACTCATATAAATAGAACAACCATTATTCTCCGATTTAAATGAATAACCGTCTTGCAATAAACACGATCCAGAAATAATGTTCATGCTCAACGCAGGCACATAATAACATTTATTAAGGTTTAAAACTAATCCCGAAGGTAAAACTAAGGAGAGCGTGCTAATGGCCATCACATCAACTCTTGATCCGTTGCCAACGCGCATCGTCACCTCATCCCTCGCAATCCGCCGTCTATTCCGTAGCTCCTGTTTCGAGTTACAAATGTTAGCAACTGAACCGGTATCGAATACCCAGGCACTACAACGAGGGCTAGTAAGGAAAACATCAATAACATGTATATCAAATATACCTTTGATGGTGCCAGCCTTCTTGTCCGCTAAGTACTTCGGACAGTTGCGCTTCCAGTGACCCTTGTCCTTGCAATAGAAGCACTCAGTTTCCGGCTTGGGACCAGACCTGAGCTTCTTCTCAGCAGGGGCATTGCGCTTGCCGCCGCCCTTCTTGAAGGGCTTCTTTGCACCTTTACCTTTCTTAAAGGAGGGCTTGTTGACCATCAACACATGATTATCCTTCTTGATGTCCACCTCCGCAGCCTTCAGCTTTGCGAAGAGCTCGGTGATCGTATCAGTGGAACCAATCTGATTATGAGTCACTACAAAACTTTTGTAGCTGGGAGGGAGTGATTGCAGAACCCTGTCAATCTTGAGCTCCTCTGGAATCTTGCAGTCTAGTTGCTCAAGGCGTTGAGTGTAGCCCGACATCTTAATGGCGTGCTCACTAACAGAACTCCCTTCTTCCATCTTGCAGTTAAAGAACTTCTCGGAGATCTCATATCTCTCAGAACGGGCCTAAGTCTGAAACATGGTTTTCAGCTCTTCGAGAATCTCAAAGGGCCTGGGATAGTTTTCAAAACGATTTTGAAGTTCCGGTTCCATAGCAAACAACATGGTGCTCTTAATCACACCATAATCATCTTTGCGCGACTGATAGACAGCTTTCTCATCAGCCGGCGCAGTTGCAGCAGGGGGTTACCTAACGCTTTCTCAAGGACATAGTCCTTTTGTCCGCCAGACAGAATGATTCTTAGATTGCGGAACCAGTTGGTGAAGTTAGACCCATTGTTTCTAAGCTTTTCTTTCTCAGCAAAAACGTTGAAGTTGAAGTTGGACTTGGCCATGTGATCTACAGTATTTGCAAGTACAATTTAGACTATGTTCATGATAAATAGTTCAACTTAATCAATTTACTAGATGAACTCCCACTAAATTCAACATCCCTCGAGTTGTTTAGTGAACACGATCCAAATTCACCACACCTAATTCGATCTTCACGAGAAGAGATGTGGCTTCAATGGTGGACAACGAAGTGTCGATCATATCATTCATATGACTCATGCTTAACCTTTCGGTTCTTGTGTTCCGAGGCCATGTCTGTACATGCTAGGCTCGTCAAGTTAGACCCAAGTATTTCCGCGTGTGCAAAAACTGGCTTGCACCCGTTGTATGTGAGCGTAGAGTCTATAGCACCCGATCATCACGTGATGCTTGGACACGACGAACTTTCGCAACGGTGCATACTTGGGGAGAACACAGTTTTTATCTTGATCTTTAAGTGAGGAATCATCTTATAATGCTACCGTCGCGATCTAAGCATAATAAGATAATAAAAGGATAAACATCACATGCATATAACTTTATGTGACATGGTATAGCCAATCTTCGCGCAATGATCTCCATCTTGTGCGTTCCGGCATGATCTCCATCACTCCACCATGATTGCCTCCACCACGAATAGCAACTACAACTATTGCTAACTACTTAGCGATAAAGTAAAGCTATTACATGGCGTATAAGAAGTTGACTCGCAGGTCATACACAATTATAAAGACAACCATATGGCTCCTGCCGGTTCTGTACTCATCGACATGCAAGTCGTGAAACATTACAAAACATGATCATCGCATACAATATACACATCACATCTTGGGCCATACCATATCACAGAAAACACTCCCTGCAAAAACAAGTTAGACGCCTCTACTTTGTTGTTGCATGTTTTACGTGGCTCATGGGAGTAGATGCTAAGAACGATTCTTACCTACGGAAAGCCACAACGGTGATATTATGGTTGCCAAACTCCGGTGTTAATCCCATGACAACTATAGTGAGAGAAACTGACATCCACCAGCCGCATGTATGGTACAAGCCACACGTCAAGTGCGGAGCCGGTCTCGCGAACGACGTCGCGTAAGGTTGGCCTGGACCGCTTCAATCTCACTATCCCGTGCCATAAGAAGAACACAAACAAGAGGATTGCAACAGAAAACATCAACGCCCGCAACAACCATGTTGCGTTCTACTCGTGAAACACATCTACGCATAGATCTAGCTCTGATACCACTGAAGGGTTTCGCAGCATAGTAAATCAAAATTTTCTACGGAAGCGAACAGAGGGAAAGCCAAGATCTAATCTAGGAGATGCAAACAACGAGAGAGATTGGATTAGATCTTCATACCCTTGAAGATTCGCACAGCGGAACGTTCGTCGGAACGTGGGTGATGTAGTCGTACTCGCTTCTCCTCCTCGCGATCCGATCCGATCTAGCACCACAAGTGGCGGTGCCTCCGTGAGATGCACACGTGCAGCACCTCGACGTCTCCTCCTTCCTCAGACCAGCAAGTATGGTGGAGATATGGATTGGATCTACAACACGACGGCGCGGTGTATATGGTGGAGAATTTCTGCAGCAGGGCTTCGCCTACATACAGTCGGGAGGGAGAGAGGAAGGCAGCAGGGCAACTAGGGTTTGGAGGAAGGTGTTGAGGGAGGGGGCGCCCTAGCCCTCTATATATAGAGGGGGAGGAGGCATCCAGCCCTAGCCCCTCCTCCAAGCCTTGGGCCAGCGGCCAAGGGATAAGGAGGAGTGGGGGGGGGGGGGGGGGCTAGGACTCTATCTCTAGTTTAAACGATTTAAACTTTCCCTTATCTAGAAACCCTATCTCTAGTTTAAACGAGTTTAAACTTATCTAGGATCGGCTGGGCCCTATGGGGCCTTGTGCCCCTGGCCCAATGCGGCCAGGACTTCCCTCATAGGCCCATGCCCCCTCCCGGAAGGTGGGACCACGTTGGCCCCCTTCCGGAAGGTTCTAGAAGCTTCCGGTACAATACCGATTAATCCGGAACAATTCCGAACTCCAAAAACTGCACTGCCTTATATGAATCTTATTCTCCGGACCACTCCGGAACCTCTCGCGATGTCCCGGATCCCATCCGAGACTCCGAACAAAAATTCATAAACCAAGTATCCAATCTATCCTAGCGTCGAGACACGTTAAGTGTGTGACCCTGCGGGTTCGAGAATATGCAGACATGATCTTCTATCAATAATCAACAGCGGGGTCTGGGCACCCATATTGACTCCCACACATTCATCGATGATCATATCGGATGAACCACGATGCCAGGATTCAATCAATCCCATATATATATATTCCCTTCGTCTCGCGATATTTTACTTGCCCGAGATTCGATCGTCGGTATCGTCATACCTAGTTCAATCTCGTTCACAGCAAGTACTTTACTCGTTCCGTAATCCGATATCACTTTGTGATTAACTCCTTAACCACATGCTTGCAAGCGGTGTTGATATCGATTACCGAGTGGGCCCGAAGCATATCTCTCCGACTTGGGAGGGACAAATCCCATCTCGATACATACAACCCAACAGACACTTTCCGATCACCTGAGAGACACCTTTATGATCACCCTCTCATAGGATGACGTTTGATGACCTCAAAGATTTCTTCCGATACCAGGGAGTTGCATTATCTCATGGTCTAAGGAATACAATATTTGACATGAGAAAAACTTCGCAAAGATGAACACAATGACATGATCTAATTGCTTTGCTTAGTTTGGGTCTATCCACCATATCATTCTCCAATGATATGATCTCATTATCAATTGACAACTCATGTCTATGGTTAGAAAATCTTAACCATCATTGATCAATGAGCTAGTCCATAGAGGCGTACTAGGGACACGGTGTTGTTCACAAACCACACAAGTATTAAAGTTTCCGCTTAATACAATTCTAGCATGGAATATAAACTTTATCATGAACAAGAATTATAATAATAACATCTTTATTATTGCCTCTAGGGCATAATTCCAACATCTACTTTATGAACAGATATCCATATAATTGCAGAAAGATGTAGTAGTGTCGTTCATCTTTTCTGCTCAACCTGGTTGGTTGGAGGTTATGTATTGCATTTTAGTGTTGGTAGGCAAGTGATTTCTGTGGTTGTTGAATGCATCGCGTTTAATGTACTGTATACTCGATCATCAAAACCAAATCTATTTATTGAAAGGGGACCACTTTGCTTTTTTTAAAACTTCATTCTCATCCAATTCATTGGTCTAGGGTTAATAGACACATAAGAAAAAGATGAAACACACTGATGTCCTTTAAAATGTACAACACGTTTTCTTAACATATTGCGAAGTCCTTGATAATCTTTAGAGGACAGATGAAAGGCAATGATGTTTGTTCATATATTTTTTGCTATATGAACAGATAGCCATATAATTGCATCTTTTCTGCTCAACCTGGTTGGTTGTAGGTTATGTTTTGCATTTCAATGTTAGTGGGCAAGTGATTTCTGTGGTTGTTGAATGCATCACGTTTAATGTATTGTATACTTGATCATCAAAATCAAATCTATTTGTTGAAAGGGGACCACTATGATTTTTTAAAAACTTCATTCTCGTCAAATTCATTGGTTTAGGGTTAACAAACACACACGAAAAAGAACACAAACACGACACTATGGTCTATGGGTAGCATTTTGCTTGCTGAAAAGTCCAAGCTATCGACTGATTCAAAATTGACTTCACATGAAGGGAGTCAACATGGCACGATCTGTTCACGCTGATATTACTAAAACTAAAATTACATGTAGCTAAAAAGCCGTCTACATGCATTTTGATTTGGGTGGGCTACAATGTATCGCAAAAACGATCAATTCATACCCCAGAACAGAAGAAGCATGCTGCTGCAGATGTTCTTTTTCACTATTCACAGTTTGCTATGGTATGCACTGGTGAGAGAGTCCGCTCATCTAATCTCCGGTTGCATCTTATGAAGGTATATTTGGAATCTTGTAACTAGTGCGACTTCTAACCGTTGCGCATTTATTACCATCGTTTTTAATGTCTGTCCTAAGCATGTGAGTATTCGTTCTGTCATAACGTTTTCTTTGGATGGTTGTAATTTATTTCACCAAGAATACATAGCTCAAGGCATTCACATACTCAACAGTCGAGATAGTAATTTTATCTTGTAATCAAGTTTTTCACGACAGTATTTATTCCTCTTGTGTTCACTATAAAAGTCTTGATAATCCTTGAAAAAATAAGTTAAGCTGAGTTAACAGTTATTTATTTGTTAAATAGGTCTAATACACATTAAAATTAGTAGTGGTGTATGTATTTCAGTATTCTTATAAGCCAAATGAATGAATTGTTAGGTTTTTTAACCGTAAGCCAAGTTAATCAACCAATTTTGTACTTTCCACTTATTTCTTATTCTTGGAGGGCACCTTTATGTTCAGGAATGCTGGAGCTCGGAGACCATAAATTGGATGCATCATTCGTGTATTGTGTTTTACTTGAGATACTACTATATCTTATAAATCAGACAAGCATATTTGCTAGAGTTTTGTTATGCATGGAAACCAAACATGGAACTGTTCTAAAAATTTCAGAACTTTGTGCATACCATCTTTCATTTTGGTATTAATTTGGAGTTCAGTTGTCCTGTATTTTACACTGTATAAAGTAGAATATTGCCATTCAGTTAAGTAGTGACAAATGGATATGCGCCTAGATGAATTGATGAATCTTTGTGTGAATTTTTTCGAAATAGGGGATAAATACCCTGGCCTCTGCATCAATAGATGCACACAGTCTGCTTTGTTACTAAGTTTGTCTATCTCGTTATTACAAAACCACGGGTCGCTTAAAGTCACCACAGGTTATTAACCTAGAAAAATGACCAGAAAATAGATATTAAACATTATCCAATCTACAAATATGCCGCCAAGAAGCCCGATTGTAGATATCATGAGCAACCATCAGGAGTCGGCTGCCACCAGTAGACATAGGTTCTCGTTGCTCCATAGGTAGTAGAACCGACCACTGCTGAATCCAATGCACAACCATACGTATAACCTGCAATTTTTGTGTTCCTCCAACCTTGTTAATAATGTTATTCCTACGATTTCAAATAGACCAACATAAAGCTGAAACTCCAATCTGAATTCTAGCCTTAACGATCTTATCAATATCATTCAACTTGTTTCCAAACATATTGGTAACATTAGTTGGTGGCGGGATATTAAAATAGAAATGAATAACACGCCAAATCATTTGCACAAAAGGACAAGAAATAAATAGATGTTGAATGGTTTCCTTTGAATCACAAAAACAACATTTTTTACTCCTCGTCCATTTTCTTTTAGCAAGGTTAACTTTTGTTAGTAATACTTTTCTATTTAGGAACCACATGAATATCTTTATCTTCAGATAAATCTTTAGTTTCCAAAGGTATTTTCTAGGAAAATCCCGCTGATCATTTATCAGGCCTGCATACATAGATTTAACCGAGAAAACACCCGACGGTGTGAGCTTCCAAATAAATCTATCGGGTTCGTCATTAAGGTTTATATCCATCAGTCTTTGGCATAAATGAATCCATGATGTCCAATTATTACTAGTTAAAGTTCTTCTGAAACTAATATTGAGTGGAACATGAGATAAAACATTTTTTCGATGCACAATGTTATATAAAGATGGATTCTAATGAGCTAAAGACGAACCACCTAACCATATATCTTTCCAAAATCTAGTACATCTACCATTACCAATACTAGAATAGCCTCTATGAAAGAAACAATCTTTAACTCTCATTAAGACCTTCCAGAAAGGGGAATTTGTAGGTTTAATTTCAACTTGAGCCAGGATTTTATTCTACTCTTGCCACATTCCTTCCTTAGTTAACATTTTGAACAGCCATTTACCGAGCAAACAAATGTTTTTGAGCCTTAGTACCTCTATACCAAGCCCTCCCTAGTCCTTCGGTCTACACATAATATTCCATTTAGTGAGTCTGTATTTCTTTTTATGTTCATCGTTTTGCCAGAAAAACCTAGAACGATAAAAATCCAAACGTTTTCGTACCCCTTTGCATATCTCTATAAATGATAGCATAAAACATAGGAAGACTAGTAAAAACGGAATTTATCAAAACCAATATATCTCCATAGGATAGTAAGTTGATTTGCCAGCATCCCAATTTTCCTTCAAATCGGGGTTCAACTGGCCACTCCACATTCCTAAGTTTATGATGATGCACCGGTACCCCAAGGTACTTGATAGGAAGAGACCCAGATTTACAACCAAAGGGCTCTTTATAAACTTGCTCTTCATCTTTAGCCTTGCCAAAACAAATGATCTCACTCTTGTAAAAATTAATTTTCAAGCCAGAAAGTTGTTCAAAGGTACAAAGAATCAACTTCATGTTTAAAGCCTTACCAAAATCATGTTCCATAAAAAGGATTGTATCATCAACATATTGTAGAATGGACACACCGCTATCAACCAGATGAAGGATTAATCCACCTACTTGGCCATCCTCCTTTTCCCTTGTAATTAGAATGGCTAACATATCTGCAATGATGTTAAAAAGCATAGGAGATAACAGATCCCCTTGCCTAATACCTTTTTAGTTTGAAAATAGTGGCCAATATCATCGTTGAATCTAATTCCAACACTACCACCTTGAACAAAATTTGCAATCCAGTCACACCTTTTAGGATCAAAACCCTTCATATGTAGGACTTGTTGCAAAAAGGCCATTTAACATTACCGTAAGCCTTTTCAATATCTATTTAAAAAGGACTCCATCCATTTTATTCCTATGAAGCTCATGAATGGTCTCATGTAGAACCACCACACCCTCAAGGATGTGTCTACCCGGCATAAACGCCATTTTAGATGGCCGAATAACTTTACGTGCAATTCCAGTGACTCTATTAGTAGCCACCTTTGTAAAAATCTTGAAGCTCACATTTAAAAGACATATGGGTCTATATTGTTGTATTTGAACTACATTTTATTTTTGGGTAAGAGAGTTATAACTCCAAAGTTTAACTTAAACAATGGTAACTCTCCTGCTTGTAACTGTACAAACAATGCCATCACATCGGCCGTAATGACACCCCAAAATTGCTGATAAAACTTAGCTAGAAACCCATCAGGTCCAAGAGCTTTATTATGTTCCATTTGAGAAATCGCTTCTAGTACTTCCTTCTTAGAGAAGTCATCAACTAAAATAGCATTCTCCTCCGAAGACAATCTTGGTATATCCATAGTTTCATTTTCTACCAAAGAGAAAAATTTCGGTTTTGGCGCCCCAAATAACTTCTTGTAGTATTCAGAAATATAAACCTTAAGATTTTGTTCTCCTACTATTGTTCCTTCATCTTGTTTGAGTTGGAATATATTTTTCTTTCTATGTTTCCCAGTCGCAATCAAATGAAAATATTTCTTATTATTATCTCCTTCTTGAACATGTTTAACTTTAGCGTGTTGGGCCCATTTAATTTCCTCATCACGTCTAAGATTATTCACTTGCTCATGTGTGACTCTTAAGGCCTCCCTTTTGGCCTCATAAAGTGGTGCAGATTCGTCTTTGAGATCCAACGTCTCAATAATAGCTAACCACTTTTCCTTTTATTTTTTATATTTCTCATTTAGATTCTTTGCCCATCCCTTTAAAAACGATGAAGATGTCTAATTTTATTTTGCCACGTTTCAATTGGTGAATTACCACGTTGAACAGCAGCCCATTCGGTTGCTATCATCTTGTGGAAACCTTCATGACGAAGCCATGATAACTCAAAAGAGAAACGGGCTTTATTTCCCAGGTGGGCACCATTGCCTGTGTCAACTAGTAATGGTGTGTGATCCAAATCGGTACGAGTACGCGCATGCACCGTCAGCATTGGGAATTTCTGTTCTCATTCTACACTTGTGAGAATGCAGTTCAGGTTCTCATAAGTTGGGGTATCTCTACAATTTGCCCACGTGAATTGTCTTCCAGAGAGAAAAATTTCTCTTAAATCCAGATTTTCAATGATGGCAGTAAACATAAAAGGCCATTGAGGATTGAAATTATTGTTATTCTTCTCCTCTCTTCTTCTACTAATATTGAAATCGCCACCTACCAACATAGATAGTGTTTCAGGCTCGCACATCTGTTCGCGAGAAAAAGATAATTATGTGAGTCCTGAGCGGCACCATATACCGGAATCAAAACCCACTCAAAGCCATTGTTTCGTCACCTCATTTGAATTTTAACGCTGAAATCTCTAGTGTCAACCTTCATGACTTGAAGAGATAACATTTTTTTAGATTGAAGAGATAGTGATGGCTCCAAAATTAGCCATCTTCCACTGCATTTAAACATTGTTTTTTGTCAAATAATTTCTAAGAAACTCTCAATCCTTGCCACTAATGACTAATAATTGCAAAGATATGCAAAACCTCTCTTTGAATTATGTTGTGCAGAAAATCACGGTTTTTAATGCGAAACCAGGAGTCATAATGAAGTTTTTTGAGGAAGCTCACACGGCCAAGTAATTGGGGAGTCATTCCCAAGCGTCAGCAAGCTTAACGACCACTGGTACGAGCAGGGTCGGCCCGTACCATCCGCCCATACCAGGTGGCGATGGATTCGTCTCGTCAAATCCTACAACTTTCGTGAAGACGCTTATATATTTTGAGGCTTCAGCCACCAGCCAACGAGCCGCCATTCTCATATTACATCACAACACCACCAAAAGAGATCCACACCATTGTTCATAACTTCCACCATCCATCCCATCCACTAGCCATTACTTTGTAATTTAGATCTCCTTGTGATTTGGCGACCATTGTAAGAATATTTGATTTCAATCTAAGTATTTGTATGATGTTTTCTATCTCTGATCTATTTGTTATGAGTGAGTAGTCCTCACGGATTGCGGGTGGGGAGAAACCTCGCAGCGATTATGTGCATCTAATTCATGGGAGTATTGTATTTGTTTGCAATTGAGATTTGTATCTTTTGTTTCTTTGTCTCTTGTCTCGATCTGTGGACTTGTAGGTACCCAAGATCCCATAGATTGATAAAGGCTTGATGTGAGATACTTGGCTAGCAGCGATCTCATAGGAACCTCAGTGACAGAAATGGTAGTACGGTCTTCACTTAGCAACCCATTCGAGATCACAACAACATCACCACTTAAAACTTTGATTTATGTTTTAAACTTAATAATCGTTTGTAGCCCGTTGCTTCACTATGCACTCGGTTGCAAGACTATTGCTACGCCCACTGCATCACAGGGGCTCTAGTATATTAAGATGTGTTTCCTACAAGATATTATCTCCGTTCAAAGAGTACACATGACTATGCTTATTATTATCTTTTATCCCATATGATGTGCAGCTGCAGGTGGATCTTCAACCCTGGCCTATTTCCATCCATTGATTCAACCCATTATAAATTAAACTAGATTGGTCTGGTAAACTAAGGTAAAATAAACAAACAAAGTCTTGTAGACGTGTCCTTTTTTATTTCCTTTTAGCATTGCTTTCCGAGGTTCGATTAAACCTGAGTCTTCTAGGAAAAAAGCTACTATACTACATCCGTGAATCCGGATCAAAGGTATCAACCCTTTTTCTGGCGATGTTATCGGGGAAGCAATTTCGCTATCCTGGTGAGGTCACTAGAGACCTTGTTTATAGTTTTATTATTAGTTTGTAGTTTAATTCTTGTTATCTATTTGAAAACCCCCAAAAATTAGTTATTAGTTATTTGTTTTCATTACTTAAAGAATACAAAAAATATAAGATCCATGGTTCAAAAGATATTAGGGGAGTATGCTACTCCCACTAATGATTTTATTCGTGCACCCATCACTCAGCCAGCAGTTGATGCGAAAACATATGAAATAAAGCCTAACCTTTTAAGTTTGGTTCAACAAAACCAATTTGGGGGATCATCCGCTAAAGATTCAGGTTTGCACTTAAACACTTTCACTGAAATTTGCGACATGATGCGTATTAAGGATGTAGATCCAAATGCTGTAAAATTAAGATGGTTTCCTTTCTCTCTTAGAGGGAAGACTAAGGATTGGTTGCTAGCTCTACCAAAGGGAACTATTAAATCTTGGGAGGAATGTACTACTTTATTTATGACTAATTTCCCCCCAGCTAAGACTATGCAGCTAAGATCCAACATTACAAGCTTTAGACAAGAAGACCGTGAGCCAGTAGAGCTTGCATGGGAAAGGATAAAAGAAGCCATAATAAACTGTCCTAGTCATGGGATGTAAGAGTGGATTATATTACATTTGTTTTATAATAATCTTAACCCAATGTATAAGTCTATGCTAGATACTGCAGCAGGAGGAACAATCATGGGAAAGCAAGTGAGTGTTGCAAAGAAATTACTTGATGATATGAAAACAACCATGCCCAATGGCATGTGGAAAGAACCTCGAAGAGAGTAAGTTCAGTTACCGAGGTAAATAATGAAGAGCTTACATCTAAGGTAGACGAGCTGCTTAGTATAGTAAAGGGTAAAGAAGATACCCAGATTAATGATATCACTACCGATGTTAATGATGCCAATTTTATAGCTCGCACTCCTTTTAATCCTTCATGGAAAAATAATTATGCTTCTAATGTTCAAAAAACCATTCCAATCATGAAGGAGCTCCTTATAATAATTATGATAACACTAATGGAGCAAATCATGTCAATCTCTCCTTTGAGAAAACTGTTAGAACCTTTATACAAGCTCCAACCGAGCAAAATAATATGCTTATTAAAATCACAAAGAACCATGAAAGTAGTATAGGAAAATTATCTAACCAGGTCGTTGCAATTAGAAATGATGTGCAGGCTCTACATGAAAGGACAAAAACCGTGGAGGCTCATCTGGGTAAGGTAGCTGAGAGCCAAGCTCTCATACTAGCAAAATTGGCTGGAAAACCCGAGCCAAATCTGGTAGAAGACCTCAAGATGATGAGGGTGGTAACGAATAAAGAGAAACCTAAAGAGCTGGACTATAGCAACGTGCCAACACCGGAATATACCATGGAAGATCTATTAAAGATGATCATCGTGAAGAATCCAGGTATAGAACAAGGTAATGATGCTATGTACCAACAATTTATATAACAACTAGCATCTAAAGTTCATGATTTAGAGATGGAGTATAAAAGACTAGCTGGTAGGCTTCCATTAAGCTAGATGATATATTTGAGCCCACTATTAAAATTAAGTTGGGAGTCAATGAGATATCTGCACTTTGTGATCTTGGTGCGAGCGTCTCAACAATTTCCAAAAGCTTATTTGACAAATTAAACTTGGGGCCATTTGTTACTACTGAACTGAGACTCCATCTAGTTGATTCAACTTATAAACAAGCTATTGGGATTAAGGAAAATATAGTTGTTGAAATTAAAGGTAGTCCTGCTCTTATTGATCTTGTTATTGTGGACATGCCTGAAGATCCCATAGCACCTATAATTCTAGGTAGGCCATTCCTAAGAACTATTAAAGCTTTGGTTAATTTACATGAGGGGAATGTGAGAATAGGGCTACCATCTAGAGATCCTTTTATAGTCCACTTCCCTAGGAAAAAGAAGGCCAACCCTAATGATGATGATGGTGTAATTACTTTAAAATCCAACTACTTTGGAGTGGCTATTCCACTTCTTAAACCTAAATGATTTCCATCATGGTCAAGCTAATTGACCTTAACTAGAAGCGCTTCATGGAAGGCAACCCATGTGAATAAAAAAATTATATGTTAATTTTGTTGTGTTAGTTTTTGTTTTGTTTTTGTTTTTTAGTAAAGAGTATTCAAGAAGACCTTTGGAGAGAGGAGAAGAAACAAGGTAATCCTCTATATTTTATTTTACTAACACATGGCCTAAGAAGTATTGCTGGATCTTTACATAGTATGTTTGTTGTTATTTTGTCCTTTGATAATATGTGCAAAGGCACACGGAGCTTCTAATCACAAATTTAAGTTTTGTAGCTCAGAGTGCTCTTAAAGATCACAGGTACGGCCAAAAGGGACCGTACCATCATGTACCACATCGAGCCGAAGGAAGATAGAAGTTTTGATTTTTGCAGCAGGGATCAATGCTCTTAACGACCACTGGTACGGTCGGACGCGCCCGTACCACGTGCCTGTACCGTACCCTCGAGCAAACATTAGATTTCAAGCAAAGACTCCAAACCAATAATGACCAGTCATACAGACGCACGTGACCGTATCGAGTGCACCGCCTAGGAGCAGTCGTCGCCCCCAAGGTATGTCACCTGGTACGGGCAGGCTCCGGTCGTACCGCCCGCCCGTACCGCGTACGCGGCCGCCATATTCAGCCTGAGGAGGTAACCTAAAATTCCCCAAAACAAATCTTTCTCTTTTTTCTTCCTCCAAACTCAAAACCATCTCCATTGGATCTTCAGATTTACTTAATCTTTCTTTGATTCCTTGCACTTGTTAGATCTAAGGTAGGATTCTCCTCTGATCTCCAACTTATTTGTGCAATAGCTTCACTCAATCTTTTATCGTTGTCAACCTAGATTTAGGTCTTGTTCTTGATTCAATCTTGATATTGAGCAAGCTTAGTATTGTTTTAGAGGAGTTTCTTTTGTAGTTAGTGTAGAGAATCACTTATACTATGTTTCTATTGCACCAAAAAAATTATTAGCAATTTTATTTACTTTATCTTATTTTTATTTTTAGATGAACACGAGGAGCTATACACGTGAGATGGATGTGGAATCCTCCGCACCTCCCGTTGATACGTTGACCCCCCGAGTCACTTGGTATCGAGTTCACCGAGGAGTTTCAGCTGAACCGTTTGAACCGTCTCAAGCTCCGAGAAATCAAGTCCACCAAGTGTCCGTGTCCTTATATCCTGAACCAACTTGGCATTCGTGCTGACTTCGATTTACTTTGCAACGGTGTTGGTTTGTATGAATTTATCTTTCAGGATGTTGCTATGTATTGCCACTTGATGCTTGACTTCCACTATAAGAAAAGTTTTCTTCCGCAACAAATTGGACCGATGGTTGTTGTAGAAGGCATGTCTTCTGCGACGAAATTCTCGGCTCGGCCGTGGCCAATGGAAAACTTTTTTTTCTAGTTTCACGGCCCTCTACTATGACGCATCTGCTAAAAACATGGAGGAAGCTTGGCTAGCGCGTGGCAGAAGCAAGATTTTTGTTTCCTCGCGCGATATTGACTCGCCGAAGTCTTTTGAGGCGTGTGGGTCCCGGACATCCGTGTCTCTAGCAGACCATACTTTTCGGTCGCGCCTCCCTGATTTGAACTCGGTAACATAGCTCGAGGCGTCTGCCGTTTAGTTAGGCTGCTAGGTCCCACATGTCAGGCTCTCATTAGAAGGATCGTGTGTATGATGGAATTTTTTTCCTTCGCTCGCGCTACCCTGTTCCGAAGTTGATAGCGCTGCTCGATGCATCTACCGTCTAATCAACCTCCAGAGCCCCACATGCCATCCTCTCATTAGAAGAAACGTGTGTATGATGGATTTTTTCCTTCACTCGCACTACCCTGTTCCGAACTTGATAGAGATATTCGATGCATCTACCGTTTAATCACGATGCTGGGCCCCACATGTCATCCTCTCATTAGAAGAAACGTGTGTATGATGGATTTTTTACCCTCTGTAGCACCTTTGTGTTCCTAACTTGATAGCGTTGCTCGCTGCATCAGCCGTTTATTCAGGCTGGTGGTCCCTTATGTTAGCCTCACATTAGAAGAATCGTGGGTATGATAGAATTTTTTTCTTCTCTAGCGCTACCCTGTTCTAAACTAGATAGTGTTTCTCGACGAATCTATCGTTTGCTCATGCTGTCGGGTCCCCCATTTCAGCCTCTCATTAAAAGAAACGTATACATGCTAAACTTTTTTCTCGCTCGCGCCTCTCTGTTTCGAACTGGCTACGTTGCTCGATGCAGCATCTGTATAAGGTCGCGCTACTGGGTCCCACATATCAGCCTCTTTGTAAATGAAACATGCGTATGATGGACTTTTTTTGGCCATGTCCGCTGTTTTGACCTTGGCAACTTGCTGGGTCACAGATGCCAACCACCTCTATGTAGGAAACGTGTCTATGTTGGATCCCAACTGACAGCCTCTATTTGAAAGAAACATGTGTATGTTGGACTGTTTTTTCAGGTCCCAGATGTCAGCCTCAGAGTACAAAAATGCTCTGAAAGGCAGAATTAAAAATATTCTGGGTTAACTCGGGGCGGATGCCCTATTCGTCATGGCTTATATTCCATGAGCTCACTCCTAAATTTAATGGGCTACGGTCGGTGGCCACAAGACCACGAAAAGGCCGAATTAGAAGGTATTGGACTATGCTTGGGGTTGGTAGGCTAATTTCATGGGCTATACTTGGGCCTGCTGGGTCTGACATGTCAGCTTCTCTATAAGTGCAACGTGTGTATGATGGACTTTTTTCGGTCGCGTCCGCTGTTTTCACCGTGGTAGCTGTGTATGGTCTTACTATTGGGGCCCTTATGTCAACCTCTCTGACATGTTCTAGCTTGTGGGTCCCTGATGCAGCCTTGTATGTTCTGTCTGGTGGGTCCTTGATGCGAGCCTCTCTGTACAAGTATTTAAACCTTTTTTTCGAACCCACCATCAAAACAAACTCCAGGGACGCTGCATGCTGGTGGGTCCGTGATGTCAGCCTCTCTGTAACGCAATATTGCTAGAAGAAAAAAATGTAAACCCATGATACACACACAGACACAAAGGCGATTCAAACAAAAGACCTTCAAATCAAATAAACGTAAACTGAGTGCCAAATACAACAAAGATATTTATAGAAAAAATATCATTAAACTTTTATTAGTACTACAACTTCTGTATCAGTCTTCTTAAAATATTTTGTGTGTCTATGTTTATCTTTTTTAAAATATAAAAGGGCAGCGCTCCTGGCATCTCAATTTATAAAATACCACATAATGGGGTATTTTCTTAAAAACATGGGTAGCAGAGTTTTTTTATTATGAGAGGTGAGGGGCAATGCCCAAAAGGCCGAATTAAAAAGAGTTTGGCTATTGCTCTATGTGGGTTATATTCCATAGGCTATGCTCCATGGGCTTCATTCTCAAATTTCACTGGGTTGTGCTCAGCAATCTGCTAACCCATAAAAAGCCGAACTAATATGTTCTCAGCTATGCTCCATGGGCTCCTTTCTAAAATTTTGCTGGGTGGTGGTCAGCAGTACCTGACCCCTAAAAGACTGAATTAAAATGTTCTGGGCTAAAGAGGGGTCGAATGAGCTACTCCCTCCGATCCAAATTAATGTTCTCGGGTTTGGCTAGATTCAGACGTATCTAGCACTTAAACATGACTAGATATGTCAGAATCTAGAAAAATGTAAGAACATTAATTTGGATCGGAGGGCGTACTAGATTTCTTCTCCTAGTTAATAAAAATTGCATTGTGATGTGCTCTGCTAGATTCAAAACAAAGACCTCAGCAAGGGCGGGGGAAAAGTGATAATTCTTTTTGGCAGATATTCATGTAGAAATTCAACAGTACAGAATAAGGTAGAAAAATTATCAACAAATTCAAAGTTAATATTCAGGAGCACTTGACCAATTCATCAGCATTTCAAAAATGACCAATGTATCAATACATACAATGAAATACAATACCAGTACATTAGTATTAGTTGCACAAATGCTTTCATAATAGCAACGACAGAACATTTGAGAGATTTAGTAGCTTTCCTGCTTGAAATCCAATAGCAGTATAGAGAGAATCAGTTCTTGTTCCAGCTAAAAAACCTTGGCCCACGATCAGTTTGGCCTGTTCTCCTAATACACTCAATCATTGGAGCAAGCAAAACTGACGATCAAGTCTGCTTTTCTGTGCATGCCTCCTTCTCACATCAATGCAGAGCCTTCTCAAGATTATGAGTTTATGACAAGGCCAAGTTACAAAAGAAAAGCAAGACCATCTACTGCATTTGATCTAAACAAGTAGCAGTACATCAGTATTAGTTCTATAAAATGCCAAGTTCCAAAAGAAAAGCAAGACCATGTACTGCACTTGGTCTAAACAAGTAGTAGTACATCAGTATTAGTTCTATAAAATGCCAAGTTGCAAAAGAAAAGCAAGACAATCTGCTGCACTTGATCTAAACAAGTACACGTACAACACAGTTAGTTCTACAAAATATTGTATTGTACGTACTAATAGTAACAACAGAACATTTGATAAATTCAGTAGTATTTAAAAGATTCAGCAGTACAGAATATGACCAAAAAAATATCGACAAATTCCCAGTTCATATTCAGCAGCGCTTCACAGATTCCCAGTTCATATTCAGCAGCACTTGACAGATCCAGCAGCATTTCAAACTGACCGAATTAGCAGTACACAGACAATAATTGACAGATTTAGCAATGCACACATTGAAATTCAATAGATGTAGCTAGGCCTGATTCAAAAGTAAAGCGAGACCATATTCTGTACTTCATCGGTCGATCTGAACAAGTACCAGTACATAGTTATTATTGCAAAATAGATTAGCAGAGGAAGAACTCCATAGAAAATACTCAGAACTACCTTAAGCTAGGAACCACGTCTCCCAAAATGATAAGTACCAGTACATACAGTAGGTATTACTAGAAAATACATTAGCAGTAGTTGAACTCCATAAAAATACTCCTAAGAACAACTACTAAGAACAAGTAGTAAGTCTTTCTAGCAGTTCAAATACTCCAACAAACATTAAGATGTGTTTATCTCACTCATGAATCCTGTTAATCCGAAGACAGTATTCCAGGGTGAACACCGACGGTTGATGAGCGACCAGGTGTGACATCGGCACCGGCAGGAGCCACTGCAGCTCTTCGAACGGGATGCCGTCGAGCGACGCGGTGCTATCCAGCACACATAGCCCGAATTTTTTATCCTTCTCCCCTTAATCATAGTCGACGACCAAAACTTCACCATGTACCGCGGCGACAAGCACGCCACCAACCTAACGCATACGAAGGATACGCCATGTAGAGTTTGGCGCGTGTCAAATCGCACCGCGAACACAGTACCATCATCCCCGGATTCGATGATATCTACTGTCTGCAGGCCTGTTGCCGACAGAGGCTAAGAGGAGTACCTGTGTATTTTGCTGTAGCGGAAACTGCGCACCCTCATCGAGTGAGCTTCACAGAGGTGGGCGAGGAGCACCGCCGGCGAGGCGGCGAAAATGCAACCATCCTCCATGCAGTGGCAAGGGCCGTGCGCGCACGCAATCTTGTGGTTGTGGACCTGACGATACGCGACCAATGTCCCGCAACTGTCGTTGGGGCATCTGCTATCTTTTCCGCTGGTGACTCGGAGGTTCAACTCCTTGGAGCATGTGGCTAGCCAAACGGTACTGGTAGTGTCCATACGCATAGCGATCTCGTCGAACACGTCGGCGCTGATGTTTCTCCATCCGCCGTACCACCGGTTGGGCCCCGAATCCGCCATCGTGTCCTGATGGTTTGGGGGCGAAGGCGGATCAATCTATGACTGTTGGGAGGTTTTGGAGGAGAGGGGTGGCGGCCTGGAAGGACCGATGCTGCGGGCGATATGGTGAGGAAAATGAGTGATGCGCGCGTTGGATACGATACCAAATACTACCGGAGATGGGGAAGACGGTATGTCTCTTTGAACGAGGAGTTTTGTGCGTGTTCCTTCGTCGGTCTTCTGCTGTAGGGCGCAACTGCATCGAGGAGACTTTAATTATTAGCTAGCTAGTGTAGCACACCAACACTGTCTAGTACTACTGTAGTAGCATCGAGGAAACTTTACTAGTAGTAATTAGTTAGCTAGTCTAGCACGCCAACGTTGTCTAGTAGAATGCCATATCATCACAATATAAAATTGTACTACTCCATAAAGTAGTAATAGGTAAAGCTAATAAAATAATTATATTTTCGAGCCACTTCGATAAAGTATCGGGTGTATATTTGGTTCTTGTACTTGTTCATAGCGTTCATTGTGCTAAAGTCTAGTACGGAGTATCAATAGAATCTCCTACTTCATCCATTTCAGAATATAAGATGGTTTAGCTTTTGTGAAAAAATGTATCTAGACATCTTTTACTACACACTAAAAGTAGTGTGTAGGTTCGGAGTGAACCACACACTAAAAGTCGTCTAGATACATTCGTTTCACACAAGTTAAAAGATTTTATATTATAGAACAAAGTGAGTAGATGCTAGAATGGAAAAGAAGATTCGAGGGTTAGCAATGTTGGAATTTGCTAGTCTTGATACAACAGTTAATGTTGAAAGTTAACCGTATACTATATAGTGGTAAGATAAGGTAAGATAAATCTCTAAAAAAACATGGTCTCGTCATATCAGCTTAACCAAAGACTAGTGCATGAGGCTATAATCGTTCAATCCAAGATTGTTTTCATAGAGTACGACCCTTACACAAGCATTGCGGTGATTGTTCAAGTGTATGGCATGTGGTCCGTAACATCCTGTTGATGCTAAAATTTCCATAATTTCTAAAAGAACTCTAGAATCGGCGGACTAAAGTGCATTATGCTAAAGGTCCAAAAAAATATAGCCAAGTTCATACAATGTTGGGGATATGCTATATGGGTATCCTCATAGCATGTCCCAATCTGCCAAACCCGGGTGGCCCATACGGATAAAGGAAGGCTATGCAGGAGTCACCGACATACTCGGAGCCTTGGAGTACAAGACACGGAAGACTAGTTCGTGTAGGTGTAGGACTCTTTACCTTGTCCGGCAAGGACCTTTCCCTGTAAACCCTAGGTCTTGGCGCCTTTATAAGCTGGCATGCGGGAGCCTTTAGGACACAACTTCTTTGATTGCTGCGTACAACACGCAACACCTTGCACAGTGAACCTATCTCTGTAACTCGGCGTATCACCATTATAGTGATTTATAGTAGGAGTAGAGTTCCGCCACCGTTATGGGACTTGAACCTGGGTAAACTGTGTTCCCTCGTACCCGCCAACTCTCCGCCTTACCCCATGTCTCTAAACACGCACGGTGAGGACCCCTCCATGGCGTACTCATCGGCAATACCATGACAGTTGGCGCCCACCGTGGGGCAAGAGGCGCTTCGAGCTCTACACCGGGCAAGGTCCAATCTCTTCGCGGGAATCGGCGACACCATAGCCATCGGTCGTGTTATCTTCTCTAGCAATGTCCCGATCATCCCTCTAGATGAGTTTTGGGTGCCGGCGAAGACGAACCCCACACGCTGCTTCGTCATCTCCTTCGGAGACATCCACATCTTCATCGGCGAAACTGACTCGGGTCCTAGCTCCCAGGAAGTCAGAAACTCATCAAGACCCGCATGGACCGCCTATGAGTAGGACACGTTCGCGGAAGGATCTGGGCCATACCTCTCTTTGGAGTATGGTGGCTTGGATCAGGAAAATTCAAGGCCCACCCAAACCGCCCCTGTGTAGGATATAAAGGTGGAAGGACCCCGCAAATCCGCTTGGCTTCCCCGAGCGTTAGAGATGCGCAGGTCACACTTTGTTGGCATCATCACCATCTTCGATCTGGCCAGATGCGTTCAAAGGGATGGGGAACCTCCCCGCGAATACCTTGCTAGATGGATGAGGGTGAGGGAAACCCTAGAGGGCGACCGCACCGACGAGCTCGTGTACCACTTCGTGCAAGGGCTCACTCCTGGAACACTTCTCCGGCATACCCTCCGAAGGTGGCAGGCCGCAGGCCCTCTCACCCTCGGTGAGATGGTTGCCATTGTTAGCGAATATGCGGATGCCAATGAAGAGGCCATGGCGGCAATCCCCGTCATAACCGAAGAAGGAAACAAAAACAACAGCCCGCCTCCATCACCCTCCACGTCCACCATCGCCAACACCGAAGCTAACTCCGACTCCGTCCTTGATGCGCTTTACGCTGACATCAGTATGAATGCCGGTCGCTCGGACGCTAACTCGGAGGAATATGACAGTGTTATGATGGAGATCAAGCAGGAGATCGAGGAGGAGGAGCATGCCGAGAAGACCAACACTTCCCACCAGGTGCTAGTCGCCATTGGGGGTGTTATGGAAGAAGACAGACAGGAACGGGAACGTGAGAGATCTCCGCCCACGCAAGCGGTCACCAGAGCAGCATCAGCTAAGAAAGTCACCGAGCCTCCGGCTCCGGCCAAGGCTCTGCTTCCTCTAGTTACCCGCCTACCACCAACGCAGGAACTTACCACGACCCCTAATACAGCCCGACAATCGAATCAGCCACCAATGCCACTGTGAACATCTGCAGCTGGCAACCCACTATCCACTCCCACCGACAAAGCAGGAGGGCCATAGCAAGAGATCGCAGGAGGGCCATAGCAAGAGATCTAACCCACTGCCTCCACCGCCGCCATCGCCACCTAGCAGCCATCATGGCGGAGGGCATGGCGGATCTCATAGATCGCAACACAACTTCCCTCCCCATGATGACAAAGGGAAGCAGCCAGAGCCATACGATGCACGTACATGGCTGGACAAGATCCAAGAAGCTTGGGAGATCCCATACCTTGGGCCATGTTGTTTTGGACCAGTCATACGGGCCACAACCTACCCTAAGGGCCTCCGGATAGACAAGACCATCAAGCCATACAATGGCATGACCAGACCAGCAACGTGGTTGCGGGACTACAGCAAAGCGATCCATATCGTAGGTGGAAACCCCAACATCGCTGTCAAGTACCTCCCACTCATGTTGACCGGCACCACCCGACAATGGATCGACGACTTACCGGAGAAATCAATATGCAATTGGTTGGACATGCATGAAGCGTTCACCAAGAACTTCGGGGGTACGTACAAACATCCCTGTACTGTTGGAGACCTACAACGGTGTGTGCAAGAGAAGGATGAAACCTCCCGTGCCTACCTCTCTCGCTGGCTAGATATGAAAAATTCCTGCGCAGGGGTACACAAACAGACCGCTATGGTCGCCTTCATTGATGGTCTGGAAAAGGGTACTTTGCTCTGGCATACGTTGAAACGCAGGTAGGACAACAATGCCCTCGACCTCAACGCAATGATCAAAGTGGCTAGCGAATTTGCTACTGTTGATGACGACGCACGTGGATCGTTGCCAGCAATAGCAATCCCTACCCAGGCCAGGAAAAACAACAATAACAAGTGGAAGAATCCGCCCGAAGAGAAGCAAGTATCCGGCATGGTCGCCGCAACATTCACTAGAAGAGGCAATGGCAGACAGTGTGGACGTGGTCGGGGGGCTAGCAGTGGATAGCAGAGGAGTGGTAATACACCCTCAGCGCACTGAGTTCCCCAGACGTACGAAGAGTACTGAGATATGCCGTGATTCATCCATCTCGATGCCAATGGAAATCCACCCACACCAATCGCCAGTGCAAGTTTGTCAATGATCTCAAGGAGGACCCTAAGTCCGGCTACAAGCGAAGTTAGAAGAACAGACCCCACGGAAAGGGCAAAGGGAAGAAGAAGGAGGAAGAGCCCAAGGAATCAAGTGATATGGACGAGGACATGGACCCAAAATCTTCCGACAAGGGAGAGGATAAAGGGAAAATTCCCTTCAAAAAGAAGGCTGCATGTTACCACACCTTCCTTGGCGCTCCAACCGTCCAGGCCCAGAAAACCTCTCCGAGGAAACTGATGGCTACCCTCCCTCCAGTTCCCCAGTACATCAGGTGGTCAGAAGTTCCAATTACTTGGGATATGAAGGATCACCCAGAACTCATCCCAATAGAGAACCAGTATGCCATGGTCATCAACCCTTTGATTGACGGCACGGAGTTCACCAAGTGCCTCGTGGACAGTGGAAGCAACATCAACATCATATACCTGGATACACTGCACAAGATGAACTTGACAGAGACCCAGTTAAGGAAGAGCAACACCGTGTTCCATGGGGTTGTCCTTGGCCGACAAGCAAATTCCCTGGGCTGCATCACCTTCCGGTCGCTTTTGGCAATGTAAACAATTACCACCAAGAACGTATGACCTTTGAAGTGGTACCCTTCAAGAGCGTCTACCACGTCATCTTCGGACGCGACATCTTCCACTCTTTCCTTGCAAGTCCATGCTTTGTCTACAACAAACTCAAGATTCCCGGACTAAATGGCGTCATCACTATTGACAGAAGCTTCACTAAGGCAAGGGAGTGCGAGCTCAGTGAAGTCACCTTCACTGAAGCCGTCTTTTATGGTGAGGAGTTCAAGGAGATCCAGAACCAGGTCGATGCCTTGGAGATTCCGGCTTCGAAGAAGCAGATCACTGTTGCCGAACCCGCCTTCAAGGCCGCCATCAAGACCAAGCAGGTAGAGCTTGTCGAAGGTGATTCCTCCAAGACCACCACCATTGGCATGGACCTGGATCCCAAATAGGAAAGCGCGCTCGTTGAGTTCCTCCGTGAGAATAGGGACATCTTCGTCTGGCAACCTGCCAACATGAAAGGTGTACCTAGGGAACTTGCCGAGCATAGCTTGAATATTGATCCTAATGCTAAACCGGTGAAACAACCTCTACGACACTTTAGTGATGAAAGATGAAGGGCTATAGGCAAATAAATAGCTAGGTTACTTAAAACTGGCTTTATCCGAGAAGTTATTCACACTCGATGGGTGGCAAATCCTGTTGTCCCTAAAAAGGGAACCAATGAATTAAGAATGTGTGTTGATTACATAGGCTTGAACAAAGCATGTCTATAGGATCCATTTTCTTTGCCTCGCATTGACCAAGTCATTGATTCGACGGCTGGCTCGGAACTTCTGTGTTTTATCGATGCCTATTCAGGATACCACCAGATCCGGATGCGAAAGTCGAACCAATTGGCCACTTTGTTAACCACACCCTAACAAACGTATTTCTACGTCACAATGCCCTTTGGGTTGAAAAACGCTGGTGCTACGTACCAGTGGACGATGCAACGTTGCCTGCATGACCAAATAGGTCGCAACGTAATGCTTACATGGACGACATCGTGGTAATATCAAAGAGATCAAATGATCTTATCGCTGACTTGCAGGAAACCTTCGACAATCTCCGGAAATACAACATGATGCTGAACCCAAAGAAGTGCATCTTCGGGGTACCATCTGGCAAGCTGTTGGGCTTCATCGTTTCGCATCACGGAATCAAGGTGAACCCAGAGAAAATCAAGGCCATCCTCGACATCAAACTCCCAATATGCCTGAAGGACATACAAAGGCTCACAGGCAGCGTCGCAGTAGTAAGCCGGTTCATCAGCCGACTTGGTGAGAAGGCTATGCCGCTCTACAAGTTGCTCAAGAAGGCGGACAAATTCACATGTACGGATGAAGCTGACGCAACACTTCAGGAGTTGAAGAGAATACTCTCCTCCCTGCTGACTCGTGTAATAACGAGATCGTTGGGGAACCCCAAGAGGAAGGTATGATGAGCACAACAGTAAGTTCCCTTCAGTTATGAATCCAAGGTTATCAATCCGGTAGGAGCAAGGAAACACCTCAAAGGTATCGCTAGCTGAACTTTGGCAGGGCGCACTACCGGTGTCAGCAGCAACGTGGTGACCTGCACAACACAACCACAAAACTCTATCCCCAACTTACGATGAGGTTGTCAATCTCACCGGTTTTGCTGAAAACAAAGGATTAAACGTATCGAGTGGAAGAAAGTAATAGTTTGTAGAAAGTAAACAGAAAGCAGTAAACAGTTGATTGTAGATTGATGGTAAAAGAAAGGACCGGGGTCCATAGTTCACTAGTGGTGGCTCTCCTTAAGATAGATGACATGTTGGGTGAACAAATTACAGCGGGGCAATTGGCAAACATCGAGAAAGCAATATGCATATACTACTCATCTTGACTCCTTTGAGACTTGATTGGGCATTACAACATTATACATAGACTTCCATCCAACGGCATCTATGACTAATAATCCACCTTCATGTTATCATCCGAACCCCCTCCAGTATTAAGTTGGAAGCAACAGATAATTGCATTATGCATTGCGTGTAAAGTAAACAATACGATTGTTCTATGAACAAATGATTGTTGTTTTCTCCTTAGTAGCAACAACACATCTAGTACCTTAGAGATTTCTGTCACTTCCCCAGATTACTAGAGGCATCAACCCACTATTGAGCATAAATACTAACTCTTGGAGTTGCTAGCATCTACTAGGCCAAGATAGCTACTAACAACAGAAAGCATGCAAGATCACAAATAACAAAGACATGATAGAATCAATAATCTATCTGAAATAGCATCTCAATATCCATCGGATCCCCGCAAACACAACATGTAGGATTACAAATAGATGATCTTGATCATGAACGGAGCTCACAAGATCTAAACATGATAGCACAAAGGAGGAGAACCAGCCATCTAGCTACTACATGGACTCGTAGTCCAGAGATGAACTACTCACGCATCACACCGGAGGCTTGCATGATGATGAAGAAGGCCTCCAGAGTGAATTCCCCTCTCCGACAGGGTGCCGAGAAGAGCTTCAGATCCCTCCTGATCTAGGGATGGAGATGACGGCGGCTACAGACTCTTCCGTGGAATCTTGATCGGGTACTTAGGGTTTCTGTATCGGAGGCAATATATAGGCGAAAGGAGAGGCCAAGGGGGTGCCTGGGGCGGCCAGACCACCCCCTGGCGCGGGCCAGACCTGGCCACGCGACCAGGTGGTGTGGCCGGGCCCTAGCCCCTCCCCGTCTCGTATTCTGTCTCCTGGTGTCCCTCAGTGAAAAACTGACTTTGGCTTTTGTCCCGTCCAATTCCGAGAATATTCATTTTCTGACTTGTCTGGAACCAAAAACAGCAGAAAATAGGCAGCTGGCACTATGGCTCTTGTTAATAGGTTAGTCCAAGAAATCATATGAAAAGTACTCCAAAGTGTGGACAAAACATAAGAAAGTAGATAAAACCGAGCATGGAACATCAAAAATTATGGATACGTTAGCAATGTATCACTCCCCACCTATACTTGCAGCACCGGTACCAAGGGAGCCTATGTTAGTATACATGGTGGCAACCAACCGAGTAATTGTCATTGTCATCATGGTGGAGCGCAAGGAACCAATGCACGAATACGGAGTTCAGAGACCTGTTTACTATGTAAGCGAGGTCTTGATGGAATCCAAGCAGCGTTACCCGCACTACCAGAAGATAGCTTATGGAGTTTTCCTTGCTTCACGTAAGCTAAGGCATTATTTCCAGGAGCACCCCATTTACAGTAGTGATCAAAGCTCCACTGTCCGACATCATCAACAACATCGACGCTACAGGGAGAGTGGCAAAGTGGGGCATTGAACTTGCTACCTTCGACATCACCTACAAGCGACATGACGCTATCAAATCACAAGCATTGGCAGATTTTCTTGCAGATTGGACAGAACTACCAGAAGACACTCCTGTGCTAGAGCCAGAGTATTGGGTCATGCACTTTAACGGATCGAAGTTACTCAACGGCTCGGGGGATGGCGTATTATTGCAATCGCCAACAGGGGAGAAGTTGCAATACGTCCTGCAGATCCACTTCAACGCTACAAATAACATGGTGGAGTATGAGGCCCTCATTCACGGACTTCGTGTAGCCAAGGATATTGGCATCAAGCACATAGTTTGCTGTGGATATTCTGACTTGGTTGCCCAGCAAGTAGTTGGCACCTAGAACGCGCGGAACCCTATGATGGCAGCATATCGAGACGAAGTAGACAAGATAGCCAAGTGCTTTGACGGCTACGAAGTCAAATACGTCAAAAGGGAGGATAATGAGGCGACAGATCTGTTGTCAAAGCTTGGATCAGCTCGTCGACCAATTCCGCCAGGCGTTTTCCTGGAGAACTTGCGGACTCCATCCGTGAAGGGAGCGGACCCCGACAACCCGGATAGAGTGGACTCATTTGTTAACGCAGTAACAGTGACCTCTCCGGCTTGGATGAAGTCGTTCATGGATTATGTACAAGATGGAACTTTGCCCGCCAACAAAGTCGAAAGCCGACAAATAGTATGCAGAGCAAAAGGATATGTCATCATTGACGGCTAGCTATACAAGAGAAGTACTACAGGAGTTTTCCTATGATGCGTCTCCCAGCAGCAAGGTATTGAAATCCTTAGAGAAATACATCTCGGAGATTGCGGGCATCACGCCGCTCCCTGATCGTTGGTGGCTAAGGCCTCCCGACAAGGATTCTACTGGATAACTACCAAGGTGGACGCCGACAAGTTAGTACAAACATGCCTTGGGTGTCAGTTTTATGCAAGACAACCAAATGTTCCAGCTGAAGAATTGCGAACAATACCAATAACTTGGCCGTTTGCATTTTGGGGCCTAGACATGGTGGGACCTTTGCGGACAGCACCCTGTGGATTCACACACTTGCTAGTAGCAGTGGAAAAATTCACAAAATGGATTGAAGCTAAACCCATTAGAAAGCTTGATGGGGTAATAGCCCTAAAGTTTGTCCAGAATCTAGTGGTGAGATTTGGTCTCCCACATAGCATCATCACCGACAATGGCAGAAATTTATCTCTCGTAGAAGTTGAGGAGTATTGTCATGAGAAAGGCATCCGCCTTGACCTACCATATATGGCACATCCACAGTAAAATGGGCAAGTTGAAAGGGCCAATGGACTAATTCTGCACGGAGTCAAGCCACGCTTGAAGGCACAACTACATAGAGCAGCTGGAGCCTGGGCGGAGGAACTACCATCTGTCTTGTGGAGTTTATGAACAACACCCAATAGATCCACAGGCTTGACTCCTTTCTTCATGGTTTATGGAGCAGAAGGAGTTCTCCCATCCGACATCCTTCACGATGCACCAAGAGTTTCTGCCTACAAGGAGGATGATGCTGAAGAATCCAGGCGACTATCTATGGACCTACTTGAAGAAGAGCACGTGCTGGCATGCCAGAGATCTGTTGTCTACCAGCAGAAGCTATGCGGCTACCATAGTCGCCATGTAAAGTATCGCTCGTTTAAAGAAGGGGATCTGGTGCTTAGACTCAAGCAGGAGAAATCACATAAACTATCCCCGCCTTGGGAAGGACCGTTCGTCATAAGCAAAGCATTGCTAAATGGTTCCTATTACCTCGTCGATATTTGCTAGTTGAAGGATAGGCCAAAAAATCACAAGCGCAAGCAACGTGACTCCGATGATGATTACCCAGAAATAGATCGGCCATGGAACATAGCACATCTACGTCCCTTTTACACTTAGCACATTTATATTATGTAATAAGTTTCTTATATGATAAATACAACAAAGCATTTGATTCACTCATATTCTCTGAGTCTTTTGCCTCCTTTAGTTGTTCATTTTTGGATCATATAAACCCTTTATGCGCAAGGTTGCATTTTCCCTTGTGAAAATTCTGCCTACGGGCGTTAGCTTAAGTTTTCTGGTCTACACGTTTTATGAAGGTTTTATGTGGATTCTGGAGTAGTGACTTTTCGACACTCAAAGCTGGCGATTTTGTTCTTAGGTTCTAGACGGTGCTATTAAGCATCATCGCCTGAGAGCATAGTTTTGTGCTGCGAGTCTTCTGTCTCACAAAAGGTTAAGCATACGAACCAGAATAATGGATAAGCCAGCACTTGCTTAAAAAATATATACACATGCTGGAAACAAATAAGTTGCAGGAAACATGAGTGCAAGTTTTTCCGCCTTAGACAAACATAAGTTTTTTCCGTATGCATTCTGCAGAGATACATTAAATACAGACATTGTTTTTATGGCTCTGCTGCAGGGGGCTTCGTGGTGGCATCGTTAGGAGAGCCAGGACGGGAGAGCTCGTCAAACTCTGAAGGAGAAGGGATAGACTCAGAAGAAGCCATGTCATCATCTAGGATCTCGGTAGGCACGAAGACATCAGCCTTGACCATCTTGGCAACCCTGGTATCGAAGCCGGTGAGAGAGTTCCAAATAGCATTGCTATCGATCTCTTGCCCTTCCTCGTCTAGCTTGGGCATGCCGGAGGTCACCAAGTTGATGTCGGCATCATCATAGTGAGCCTTGACCAAGGACAAGGTCATCCTAGCACCAGCCCGGATGCAAGAGGCTTTCCAGTCCTTGACTTTCTTGGGGGCTCAGCGCAGGATTTCCGAAAACTTGGCTGCTGAGTCTGTTGCCTTGATATTGATGCCCAGAGGTTGATCTATCTCCTTGGCTTGGGCGATGGTGGTGCTGACGAAGTTGCTGGCAAGAATCATGCATTCCTTGGGACTTGGAGCACCCTCACCCAAGTTGACTAAGACAATGGGAGCTGTGGTTTGCACAAGCATACAAGGACCATGAGTATAAACAAGTCAAATGGTTGTCCGACTTACAAGAAAATACCAAGATGGAGAAAGGTTACCAAAGATGCTCGTTTCCGCTTGTATGCATGTCTCCGCCAAGACATCACGCTCCTTCTAGACTGACTTGAACATCTCAAGACTCCTAGCATTCTTCTCTTTGGCAGCTTGGTTCTGGTCTTTGAGCTGTGCAATTTCATCCTTCAGGCATTGCATCTCGGCGTCAGCAGACTCTTGCATAGCCTTCATCGTCGCCTCATGGCCCTTGACGGCATCAACCAGATCCTTCTTCAGAATCTTGTTTTCATCATCGAGCTCCTGGATATGCTTGGATTACTCGATGATGCTCTTAGCCTTGGCAATTGCCTCTGTAAGACGGAAATCAGAAAGTGCTATCAGAAGATGGAAGAAATGACTCAATGGGAAAGCAAGGAGCTGTCGTAGGAAACAGACCCTGGCTACTTTTGATCTGTTCCTTTAGGAATTTGGTTTTACCCTATTCAAGGTCCATCTCCTTCCGAAGAGCAGCAAACCTCTCATTGGCGGCTATCCTCCATTTATTATCATTCTGCACCAAGATGTAAACATGCTTAGTTTCTCTAGAGCATCTAGTCGGAACTATTCAGTTTCAACTAAATGCTCGGGGCCTACAATACATGATTTTGAAGTAAACTAGTTTCTCTAGAGCATCTAGTCGGAACTTTACAGTTTCAACTAAATGCTTGGGGGCTACACGGACAAATTCTATGCTTAGTTCTTTGGAGCACTTAGGCCAATAACTATTGGATTATCCGCCTAAGAGCTCGGGGGCTACAGTGGGATATACTACACAAAGTAAAGCAAGTGAAGTTCAAAAAACTTACGATGGCAATGATCCTGAGATTGTTGGCCAGATGAGCGTAGGAGTCGTGGAAGGTCTGGGCATTCTTATAGATTGCGTCTGCCTGCTTGATGAGGTCATCTAGGCTCAATGTAGGAGGAGTCGCAGCCAATGGAGAGGTCGAAGACAGAGGCATGGATGAAGCCCTAGCTGCCTCCTACACCTTCAAGGTAGTCGATGGCGCTGAGGCTCCCGCCTCAATTGCAGCTTCCACATCCACCTCTTCCACTTCCTTCCCCTTCTCGGTGGCATCCTTAGCCAGAGCTTCAGCCACTTTAGAGGAGGTGCTCTCCTATGTTGCCTAGCCGCTGGGAGCAACGTCTACGTCAACAGAGCCCGAGACATCAAAGTTTGTATTGATATATGTCTCCATGGTGGAGGTCTCAGGGATGATAGGGGATGATGGCCCAGCGAGACCAGAAGAGGGTTTGGTAGAAAGAGTAGGGGAGCGGTGGCGAGAGAGGGCTTGGCGGATGACCCCTTGGTCAACATGTCATGAATGTTTTTTGACCCTCCAACATCTTTGGAGGATCGCTTCAAACTAACACCAGCTTTCCTCCTGAAATGTACAAAGTATAAGTACAAGAGTTGAAAAAAGGTGTGCGCTGAAAAATACAAGCCGGAGAATGAAAGTACTTACTCCACGGCAGGAGCCTTGGTGAGGGGAATACCGGTGGACTTCTTCTTCTTCTCCGGAAGTGGATTGTTTGGAGACTCCACTCTCTGTTTTCTTCTTCTTGGCCTCGGCAGCAGCGTTAGAGGTGGAGCTCTTCCGCTTTCGCGCTACCAGAGCTGGCTGATCCTTGGAGGTGTTGTCATAGGACACCACCTAGATATCCTTCAGCTTTGGATCATAGACTTGGGAGGCCATTTGATCCGCCGCCAAGGTTGCCAGCTGGGATACAGAGGAGTGTTAGATAGACAACTCCAAGACGGAAAAACCTTAGAGTATATAACAAGTAACAAAGGAAACAGAAGCTACCTTAGGGCATGTACCACAGTCGAACATGTCGAAGGTGATCTTGAAGCCACGCTTCTTGTCCTTCACCTTGATGATGTCCTTTAGCCGGAGCTTGATGGAGTCAGTAGAGAAGTTATCCCGCGAAATTCGCATGGGATCCCTCCTGTCTTGGCTATATTTGCACATCAGCTGGGTGCAGTGCTGTAGAGGCTGGATCCGCCTAACATAGCAACACATGGTAGGGTCCAAGCCCGTTAGACCTCCATCTACGAGCCATTCGATCCACCTTACGGCGCGATTGGCTTCGTCGTTGGAGGGAAGAGAGGCTGGGGTCCGGCATGCGGGCAGTTCGGTGGCAGCTCCATCAACAAAGTCAGGGTAGGTTTCAAGATGGTCTGGCAGAGGGACATCTGGCCCGTAGAAATACGTGCGCTGCCAGTTCTTGCAAGACTCGTGCCCTACAATGTCGGGGAAGCGCCGGCTAGGCCAGATCTTAAAGCTAATGGTTCTGTAGGTCCGCAATTCATCCTTGGACTCTACGGACTCTCTCTTGATGGTGAAAAAGTATGCAAACAGATCTAATCTAGGCTTAATCCCTAGATATCCTTCGCACAAAGCTACGAAGTTGCTAAGGACTAGGTTGCTGTTGGGAGAGAGATTGTGGGGAAGTACCCGGAAGTGCTGGAGGACGTCCAAGAAAAAGTCGAAAACTGGCAAGCTTACGCCACGTACCAACTGAGATTTGAGGTACACCTTCTCTCCGGGTTGGGAAGAAGGGACCACCTCGCCGGCCGGCGCCGCCCTCCAGACAAACTTCTCCGCCACAGGGAGATACCCCTCGTTGACCAGTTCTTGGAGATCTTCGGCGGAGAGGTCAAAACCCCTCCACACCCCCTTGTGGGAGTCACTTTCCTCTTCAGCAACTTTGGGCGCCGCCCATTCTTGGTCATTGCTAGCGGATTCTATCACGGCAGAGACGGGAACGACCACCCCCTCCGGCGGAATGCTCACTCCCTGGGATGGCTCCGTCATAGCCTCGGGAATCGCTGCCATGGAAGAAGAAGAGCTGCTGGAAGCCATTACGACGAGGAGTGTGTGGAGCAAGAAAGGGCTCTGGTTAGGGTTTTCGCAGGAGAACTCGAACGGTCGCGCGGCTGGAGGAAGACGAATACTGGGAGATGAATGCGGGTAAAAGAAATAAATTTACCGCGGTGGAAATATATAAGCCTCACGTCAAGATTCATGCAAAAGGATCTGATTGTGGAACATTGCCGACGTGAAAGTGAACGTGCGTGGTAATTTCGCCACGTCCTCCGTTTTTTGCCGCTCCACAGTTTCGATTTTCGCGCACGTGGAAATAGCTAATGATTAATTCTTTGCTTCTGTGAGTTTTGAGGTAACATAGGATGTACCCTACATCATCCTCCTGACAGTTGCAGTGAAGGGTCACGTCCGAAGATTCCATCAAAGACGGAGATCATCCGACTCTAGAAACAAAGACTCAAGGAATCTCCGGCTACATTACAAAGCCGGAGAGGATTGCAGGGTTCTTTGGGAGACCTTTGAGATATTGTTTGACGGATTGTCGGCATCACTTAGGCGGGATATTCAGAGATATTAAAAAGCAAGACGGCGCAATATTTTAAAGTCCTCTGGGGGTTACTATTGGGGATATGCTATGTGGGTGTCCTCATAGCATGTCACCAATCCGCCTAACCCAGGTGGCCCATAGTTGGTAGCAAGGCCTATGGCCTACTGGGCGACCCAGTTAGACGGATCCTGAAGGGAGGCCCATGCCGGATAAAGCAAGGCTATGCAGGAGTCACCGACATACTCGGAGCCTTGGAGTACAAGACACGGAAGACTAGTTCGTGTAGGTGTAGGACTCTTTACCTTGTCCGGCAAGGACCTTTCCTTGTAAACCCTAGGTCTTGGCGCCTTTATAAGCCGGCCTACGGGAGCCTTTAGGACATAACTTCTCTGATTGCTGCGTACAACGCGCAACACCTCGCACAGCAAACCTGTCTCTGTAACTCGGCATATTTCCATTATAGTGATTTATAGGAGGAGTAGAGTTCCGCCACTGTTGTGGGACTTGAACCTGGGTAAGCTATGTTACCTCGTACTCGCCAACTCTCCGCCTTACCCCACGTCTCTAAACACGCACTGTGAGGACCCCTCCATGGCGTACTCGTCGGCAATACCACGACATACGAGTAAATAAACATAGTACCGATACAAGAACGTGTTTCAAAGGAGAGGAGACCAATAAGTTGAAAGCCGATGACTTCAGACAACCAAACAAAATAAACAGTTCAACATGGTCCAGAACTATTTCTCTACTTGTAGTACCAACTATTACATATGGATTGCATCATTATGTACTGTGGCAACATGTCTTGTTTCTTAGTTAAGCATGAGGCCGGTTCCAATCGACGGTGTTCGCGAAGGTTGGTACGAACCAAAGCGGATGCTTCACCGTTCCTGTCCAAAAGCGAGTGTTACTAATTCCCTCAAGGACATTGATTTCAGAAGTAGCACCACAGTCTTTACCACTAAGACTGAAGCGGCATAATTCAGGCTGTGCCTCTTTGGAAAGCCATGCTGCAGTTGGTAAGATGTAGACATAGTTGCTTCTAGTCAGATAACCTGAGGTAAGATCTACACCACCTACCTGCATGATAATCGGATAGTTCACTCCAAGGAAAAGAGAATATGATCCATGGTCAGCAATCCTTTCCCATGGATTAGCTTGATCAACCTGACAAGTGTTCATTGAGAACACCAAGCAGCCAAACCTGGAAGTATAAGTGGAGATAGTGTGATCGCAGTGTACAACACGAGGATGAGCAGCACCAGTATGATGGCGGCAATGACAAGTAAGACAGCTGGGATCATAAGAAGCGCCAAGCGTATATATATGAAGAAGTCTAGAACCATCTGCAGATCTTGCTAACCACCAAAAACCAAAAAAACTAGTCGTGCTTGTCTCCAGTAGCATTAAGAAATGAATCCACCAACTCATCATTGGCAGTTGGTCGCGCCAAGACCAGCGCAGGATCTTGAAAAGGTAGCAGAATGTGTTAACTTATGATTCCGGCAACATGATATAGTGAATCCTACTGAAAAATTTCCTTCCAATTGAACTGCATGCAAAGTAGCTTGAACATAGGAAAAACAACTACGACCTAGAATCGTACAAAGGAAACAAATCATTATATAATAGGGAAATTTCCTAGAGAATAGACTCATCTTTTTTTGAAGAAAACGGGCATTTTTTGGCTCGTTTTGTCTAAAAAAAGGCAAAGATAATTGACCGGTTCATTTGAAGGGGAACTTGCCGAAAACAAGTGCAAATGCAGAAAACATAGGATAGGAAAGATACAGGCTTTTACATTTGCATGTCCATTTATACTCCTGCAGGATTGCAGTTGTGTTGGATTACATTGCACGGAAAAACCATTGAACAGATTTTTTTTCAGGAGCTTCAAGTATATCTTAAATTCCTATCGAATGAATTAAAAGGCATCTGGAAAAATCTACTGTGCATAATTCAATCCGATGAATCAAACTACTGCTATAAGAAAAAATCCTACAGAAAAACTATGATTCGTACAATTCATAGAGTCTAAAATAGCTACTCGTATTTTCATTTAAACGAAACACTCCCTATGTCAATTCAGTAAAATAGCTTGGGCACATGAGTAATTAAGCCAGTACACTACATATGAAGGAATAATTACCAGGATGCAGAGGATCCCAAACATGAATGTTGCCATACAGAACTGTGGCGAACACCAGTCTGTCATGGGTAATTCCATCATTACAACTGTAAGGGCTCAGGGTGTGGTTAAGAGGAAGTGGAAGAACTGTCCATCCATCATCACCGTCCTGAAGGATGGGAATTCTGACATTGAATACTACAACAAGCGAGAAATATTTATATCTCCCATCAGCTGTGGGAACTTGGCAAATAGCAATCTTCTGCATTACAGCTGGAAGATCATTATCTAAAAAGAACGTGGTTATCTGGTCAGTTGCTTGGAACGATAATGCTGGGAGAGGAATCCTGCGACGAGTGTACACGTTGCAAACTCCAACTTGCCTCTGAAGCTAGCTGTGGCAATCCAATCTCCATTGGCACCTACCCACTGCCCAGAAGTATAACCTGGTACCATAGCATCAGAGGAGAAACTGTCCAGCGGCGATAGCTTGCACGGGAGGCTATCAATTTTGAAGTAATGCAAGAAATCTAGCGGTCCCTTCGTTAGGGGGGGAATGAAGAACACATGGGAGGCCAAATGGCATTGAAGCATCCAAAGTTGCACTAGCTTTCGCAGATTCAAGGAAAAGTTTGGATGAACCGATTAGGCTGGCGGTGGTGATGACGTCGCATCGGGTTATAAGTTCTTCAAAGGGGCCTTCGGTAAACACGTCGTGAAAAAGCTCAGAACCATGCTCACTGTTCTTGCTCGCTGACGCCATCGCAAGGCAGTGTCTGTATTTCATTGATTGGGGTTTCAGAAGTGAGGGGGAATCGAGGATGGCAACTGCCTAAGTGAGATGAGGAAGAGAATCCGAAAGCGGCATATGGCGGCAGGAGCGGCGCGTGGTGCGGAAGGGGAAGACGCCGGGAAGAGAAGGGGAAGACGCCCTGGAGGGGGCGGGGGAATAGGCAAGGGGGAAAAGATGGATTAATCAACACGAGCATGCGCTCCTCAGCTGCATTTCGAGGAGATAGTGACCCGCCGGCTCCCTACTCCCTAGTACCAGTAGACGTCTAGACGGTCAGAGTAGTTAATTTGGAGGAGACTGTGACCGGCCTAACTCTACTAGACGCCTAGGGTACGGGTTGTACTGGACGAGCTCTATAGTACTATTTTACTTGCATGGACGAGATCTGTTTTTCTTTTTTCACGGAACAAGATCTGTATTAGGGAATCCACTATGTTGTCCATAAGCAAAAATCAGTCCTTATGGATGACCGCATACATAGTAGAGCTTTACCTAAGCTTGTGGCTTGTCCATAAGCAATATAAAATTATTTACTCTCTCCTCTCTCTCTTGCATCTGTATACGTTTTGCAGACATATGGGTCCCAGCTTATAGATAAGTTCACTTTATCAGCCACCGTGTTGATGTTGCGTAATCTGACACACAACACTATTTAGCATGGGAGGCAAATTTGGCATTAGCTCCGCAACATTGGTCTTGCCAAATATCTGCATAGTGGGCCCTTACATAGAATAAAACAACACCATCGCACGAGAGAGAAGCAGTGCACTGCCACATGATTAGATAGAGTAGTACTACTTGGAATTTGGCATCGGCGCACGGAGTTGCTCCGATTCGCTAGTTTCTTAGATTGGGAACTAACCCTACAACGTATGGAACTAGTTCCAAAAGCCAAATATCTATTTTGGAACTAGATTTGGCTATACATTGTGGGTGCCTAGGGAATCCACTATGTTGTCTACCCACAAGCCAAAAAGTAGTCCATAAGCCTATCCATATACATAGTAGAGGTTCACTTTAATGGAATTTCCTTAAGGGTGACCTACAAGCTTATGGGTTGTCCATAAGCAATAAACAATTATTTTACTTTCTCCTCTCTCTCTTGCTTGTGTGTATGTTTAACAAACATGTGGGTCCCAGCTTAATGTGAACTCGACCTTATACATTGTACTAGCTATTTCTATAAGTTGTGTGGGTCCCATCTTATGGCAAAAGTTCACCTTATACATAGGTGATGTTATAGCTACTTCCACAAGCTGTGTGGGATCCACCTTATGGCAAAAGTTCACCTAGGGCATCCACTATGTTGTCCATAAGGGTGTCCACAAGCAAAAGGTAGTCCTTATAGATGACCACATATATATATACATAGTAGAGCTTCACCTTAAGGAGATTTTCTTAAGGGTGACCCATAAGCTTGTCCAAGGGCACCCACAATGTTGCCATTGCCAAATCTGATGTAAAGGTAAATTTGGCTTTGGTATAAAATATAGCAAGAGCTCCACAATGTACTAGTTCCAAATATTTATAATGTGTGTCCCACCATCTAGCTAAAACAACACATGAAACAAATATGGAACTACCCTCACAGTGTATTTGAGGTTTGTGCATAAATTTTATTGTGCTAAACACTATCAATAGAATCTTCTAGATCCCATAATGGAAAAGAAGATACAACTGCTAGCAATGTTGGGATTTGACAATCTTGATTCAACGACCAGTGTTCAAAGTTATCCATACACCATATAGTTGTAAGATGTAAGATAAGATAAGAAAAGCGAGGTGAGGGTAATTTATGGGCCCATGCAAGGCATCATTGTTTACAGAAAAGCCCATGTGCTGAAGCTAAAATCTTGGGAATTTGACATGATATGCGAACAACATATGTCCATGTGCTCATCCAACGTACTTCGCAATGCTCAAGTTGAATCATCGTATATAAAACAATTGATGCATATGTATTGTGAAGTGTATAAGAAAAGAATCAAATTTGGTTAGATTTCAGCTAACTTGAAACTAACGATGAAATATTGAGTGAAATGCACACATGTGTAGTTTTAGTTAACTTGAGAATTTGCAAAGGACAGTGTTCAGCCAAGCTAAAACGACATCAATCTACGCAAAAATTATACATGAACTTTCAAAAGCAATAGAAGTCATGGAAGGACACCACTTGCAGGCCGGTACTATTTTACTGTCTCAATCGCAAAAAGGCAAGATCAGGACAGCTAAACATGTACGAATTTGGTCAAATACGCTCAAATTTGTTTGAAATGGATTGATTTGCACCAGGGATGCATGCTTTGGGATTGATTTTGTCCACTCTACAAGATATGAGACTCATTTGTACTCCGGGTGCGAGAAGTGGGACTAAAACTATATTTACCATGATCTTTGGCAAGAAACAAGTTATACAGATCCTCTAACTTATACTGTAGAAGAAAAGCTAGAGAAGTCGTAGGACACTAACTTTTCTTCTTCCAAACAATACAATATTAAGGCCTAAATCTCGTAAAATTAATTTGTACTACCTCCACCCTAGAGCTTATTAGTTAAGGTATTTATACGTGTCTATGTACGCGTGTGTGGTGTGCGCCATGTACATGTATACGTGTAGCTGTTTGCGCGTGTGTGTGATGTGTGAGTGGCCAAGTATCTGTAGGCGTGTACATATACATTTCCATATACATGACATGTTTTAGTATGAGTATATATATGAGAGCGAGCTGTGCTACAAACATATAAACCCTCTGATCCATATTTGTTGGTTTAGATTCATCTAGATACGGATGTATCTAGTCAAGTTTTAGTGCTAGATACATCCGTATATATCTAGAGTATGTGCTATTATGTTATATGTATGACATACTCGCCCCACCCATTAGCACACACAAAAAAAACATTACGATTGCTATATCTTATCTTATCTTACCTTCTTATCTTATCTTACCACTATATAGTGTACGAATACTTTGAATATTGACTGTTGGATCAAGACTCGTGAATCCCAACATTTCTAGCCCTTGGATCCTCTTTTTCATTCTAGCATCTAGAAGATTCTATTGATAGTCTTCAGCATAATGAATGCTATGCACAAACCTCAAAACACACTTCTCCATCATACTAGAATCTTCTCTCTCTTAGCTAATAATCGTTGACTTTTGCATGACCTTATCTTATCATACCACTATATAGTGTACGAATAACTTTCAATGTTAACCGTTGGATCAAGATTCACGAATCCAACATTTCTAGGCGTTGGATCTTCTTTTTCATTCTAGCATCTAGAAGATTCTATTGATATATAGTCTTCGTCATAATGA
Organism: Avena sativa; assembly: GCA_916181665.1. Lineage (NCBI taxonomy): Eukaryota > Viridiplantae > Streptophyta > Magnoliopsida > Poales > Poaceae > Avena > Avena sativa. Next base: position 430,933,099 of record OV702286.1, on the reverse strand, counting down.
ATGCTATGCACAAACCTCAAAAGACACTTCTCCATACTAGAATCTCCTCCCTTGTTTCTCTAGACCATGTTATCAAAAATTGAATGTGTTCGGTAGCTAATAATCTTTGACTTCTACGTGACATACAAAGTACAAGGACCAAATATACACCCATACTTCTTATCTTAAAAAACTTCTCTATCATTCTAGAATCTTTCAGACATTTCTATAGACCATTTTACCAAAATTGGAAGTATTAGTTATAGACAACAAACATTTACTTCTACGTTGACTTCAACATGATACAAAGTACAAGAACCAAATATACACCAATACTTTATAGATGTCCATCAAATTTAAAACTTTTTGAGCTTAACCTATTATATAATCATATCTTACCACTATATATATAGTGTACAAATAACTTTGAACTTTGACCATTGGATCAAGACTGGCAAATCCCAACACTTCTAAATAGAATTAAGTTGGATCTTCAATCCATTCTAGCATCTGGAAGATTCTCTATTGATGTACTATAGTGCACTAAATGTTATGCAAAAACATCAAAACACACTTCTCGGTAATTCTAGAATCATCTTCGTCATTTCTCCAGAGCATGTTGAGTACTAGGTAACTAATAGTAGGTTGATTTCTACATGATACAAAGTACAAAGAATCAAATACACACCTGATACTTTATGGACGTAGATCTTAATTATAATAGGTAAAGCACAAAAATTTATAAATTTGATTAACATATATAAATAACTAATAAATTACACGTGCCCTGCACGTGAGACTCAGATAATATACGTCTGACACGTATCATCACCATATAAAATTATAATATAGGTAAAGCAGAAAAAAAATACAAATTTGATCAACCTCTATAAAAGTATGGGTGTATATTTGGTTCTTGTACTTTGTACAGTATATATATATATCATGTAGAAGTCAGCGATTATTAGCTATCTAAAACTTGAAATTTTTAGTAACATGGTCCAGAGAAATAAGGGAGAAGATTCTAGAATGTTGGAGAAGTGTGTTTTGAGTTTTGTGCATAGCATTCATTGTGATAAAGACTATCTATAGAATCTTCTAGATGCTACGATGGAAAAGAATATCTAATATCTAGAAATGTTGGGATTCGAGTCTTGATCTAATGGTCAATATTCAAAGTTATTCGTACATTATATAGTGGTAAGATAAGATAAGAAGTATGGGTGTATATTTGGTTCTTGTACTTTGTATCATCATGTAGAAGTCAAAGATTATTAGCTACCTGACACTTGAAATTTTTGGTAACATGGTCAAGAGAAACGAGGGAAAAGATTCTAGTATGATGGAGAAGTGTGTTTTGAGGTTTGTGCATAGCATTCATTATGCTGAAGACTATCAATAGAATCTTCTAGATGTTAGGGGCTTGTTTGGTTCGTAGGATAGGAAAAGCATAGGAATAGGAAAAACATAGGATTACAATGTTATGCCTACTTTAATCCTATAGGCACCCATTTATATATGCAAGAAAGTTTGTTTCATTCCATCAAAGGAAAAAAGGATTCTAAGAAAGAGGTTTGGGCGTGGATCGATGTTAAATTTCCTATGCAATCTAGTGCAAAGGATTTCCTAGGAAAATTTCCTATAGGACTCAATAATCATACAAATCAAACAACCATTATAGAAAAAAATCTTATGGGATTTAATCCTATAAATTTCCCGTGTAAATCCTTTGAATCAAACACGATGGCCTAGAATGGAAAAGAAGATCCAACGGCTGGAAATGTTGGGATTCGCGAATCTTGATCCAACGGTCAACATTCAAAGTTATTCGTACACTACATAAAAAACTAGTAAATTCCGCGTATCATGCACGTGAGACTCGTATAATAGACATATGACATATCATCATTATACAAAATTATAATTGGTAAAGCACAAAAAAGATAAATTTGATCAACCTATATAAAGTATGGGTGTATATTTGGTTTTTGTACTTTGTATCATCATGTAGAAGTCAAATATTATTAGCTACCTAACACATAGAAATTTTTGGTGACATGGTCTAGAGAAACGAGGGAGAGGATTTTAGGAGTACGATGGAGAAGTGCGTTTTTAGGTTTGTGCGTAGCATTCATTATGTTGAAGACTATCTATAAAATCTTCTAAATGCTGAATGGAAAAGAAGATCCAAGGGTTGGAAATATTGGGATTCGCGAGTCTTGATCCAACTGTCAGCATTCAAAGTTATTCGTATCTTACCACTATTAGTAAATTGCACGTGCCCTGCACGTGAGACTCAGATAATAGACGTCTGACATATCATCATTATATAAAATTATATAATAGGTAAAGCAGAAAAAATATAAATTTGATCAACATCTATAAATTATGGGTGTATATTTGGTTCTTGTACTTTGTATATCATGTAGAAGTCAACAATTATTAGCTATATAAAACTTGAAAATTTTGGTAACATGGTCTAGAAAAACGAGCGAGAGTATTGTAGAATGACGGAGAAGTGTGTTTTGAGTTTTGTGCATAGCATTCATTGTGCGGAAGACTATTAATAGAATCTTCTAGATGCTAGAATGGAAAAGAAGATCCAACGGCTGGAGATATTGGGATTCGCGAGTCTTGATCCAACGGTCAATATTCCAAGTTATTCGTACACTAAATAGTGATAATATAAAAAAAGTGGTAAGATAATGAAAAGATGAGATAGTGGTAAGATATACTACTCTTGTTACTCCATGTCACACCCCGAGAAGAAGCACACACAAACAGAGACTCATAAAGATTACTCTTAAAGTTATACTATGAAACTATTTTGAAGGTGTAAGCTGTGGGTCAATATCTTAAAAATCGCCGAGATTTCTAAATGACTCAATATCTTGATATATATGAATTTGCATGCTGGCAACTCTTATACAGATTAAAAAAAGAAAGGATATAAAGGAAAATGAATAAACGAAAAGAGTTCGCATGACATCCTCTTGTTTGCGGTACCAGTCATGAAAAAATGGTAAACATGAGATTTGAAACATCCGAAAAAGGTATAGTCACGTTAGATATGGCCTGGACACTCAAGGGTGTCTCGAGCGGAATGACCGATTAGGTCATGACCATATCTACATTATAGTTCATGATAATGTTCCCATATTTGGTAGATGGGTGTGTCTTGCCATGGTATATAATAATGCTAGGGTGGTAGTTTCGAACTAATATTAGGAAAAACATATCCAAATTTCCGAGTGGTATCTTTAGGGTCCGTGTTATAAAAGTATAGGTCCCAGATGTATTTTGGTTTTCTTTTTGGACCACTATGTAATTTTCATGCCCACCATTGGATTTTAACACGCACGTTCTTGGTACTTCGAGGCAGATTCCTCGTTAGAAAGAAAAAGAAAAAGTTCGTAGTGACCGGAATTATTTTGCGTACGAATATTTTGGATCTGAATGCCCTAGACCCAATTTTCAGAAAAAAAGGACTATTGTGCAAAACTTGAGTAGTCCGTACTTCTACTGAACCAGGGGCACTAGAAAATTAACCCCAAAGCTGCCAAAGAAAAAAACAGAAGAAAAAAATGAAGAGCAAGAAGAGATTATTAATGGGAGGCAGCGCGAGAGCAGCGAAGGAGTTGAAGGCGGTGCGATATCAGAGTAAAGCTAGTTTGACGGGTTTCTGACACGAGGTACATGTACCTACTACTAGTAGCATAGTACTACTAGTACTACTACTACGTTTTCTCTCATTCGTTGTCTCTCACCATCCATCCTCTCTCCCCCTCCTGTGCAGCGCCCCGCGCGCACCGGTCGGCTGATCTCTCTCTCGTCCCACTACGTCGCGCCGCACACATGTGCCCTGGTACGGCCATGTTGTGTGTGTGTGTGGCCTGTTTTTTCCTTTTTTATTGACAAGAGTCTCTAGCGTGTTGGACAGCTGCCATGGTGTATACTAGTAAACTGTACGTGCTTCACACGACTATTTTATTGTCTGCACTCTAATAACTTACCTTATTAAATCATAATAATATCCTGCATAATTTAGAACTTTGATACAATACTTGGTCGACTTATTAGAACTAAACATCTCTCGGGTATTTTAGAAGTACTCCCAAACATGTTTCTAGCTTAACAAGATACCGTGTATTTTTAATGGATGCAGTACTATGGATGGTTTTGCATGACTGTCGACATGCACAATTTTGATTTTGCATTATTCACATTTGACGTTCAGGCAGACAATGTACATATACCTCTTCATGAACAACGATAAGTTTCGTCGTTTTTTCCCTATCTAAATGTTACATTAAACTACCATCATTTCCAATGATGCATGAAACGACCAAAAAAGAGTTGTGACCTTTTTTAGTATCTAAAAATATTTTTATTGGTAATATTTTTTTTTCCATTTTACAGAGCATTCCATAAAACGAAACAATGTTTTCACCATCAGGGGAAATGTTTCCATCACATGACAAAAAATAATGTCTTTATCACCAAGAATATATAGCACAAGAAATGAATTCCAACATAATAACCATATGCAATGACCTGCTATGTATAAACCTTAGTGACTTAATGTATGCCTTTTTCTCTATGAAGACTGTTGGTTAATAAAAATATAATGTTTGTTAGACCCACTTGTGATCTGTCCATATAAATGACACAGTGACAGTAACCATGGAGAATCGTCATACGTCTTCCCTTCTCCTTTTTTTTTGCGAAAAGGCTCCTTGCATTAAAAGAAACATCGAACAGTACAAAGCACCTCAACAAAAACTAAAATTACATCGAAATCCTTGAGATGCCCTTCGTCTTCAACCTCAGTTGCCCGCGCCACGAGGAGCAATGGTACCTGCCAGATTGATATGTTTTTTTGCAAAGTTGTCGAGGATATCCCTATGACGGAGGCTGGTGGCCGTGCAGGCGTTGTTCACGCCCGACGTGCCCTGGAATACACACTTCTCAAGGAGCCTGATGAACAGGTCCAGCTTGTCGTGCTGGGCAAGATGCTGCACGATAACAGCTACCTCCATGTAGACGTCCGCCGGTGCGGCGGGAAAAGCCTTGGAAAGCTGCAGGGCCATCAGTGTGCGGAACAGATCATCTCTAGAGAGACCAGCCAGGAAAATGGTGAGCACGGCAACAACCTGGGAAGGAACACCTGGACCAAAATTTGGGGCTAAAAGTCAGTTATAGGTAGGCTAGATGAATGAAGTCCATAGAAGAAAACAATATCGCTGCCGGTAGCATGCATTGTGGCAAACGTACTTGTTGGGTATGCGTCACGACGCATGGCCTAAAGGCAGGCAGTGAGGTCGTCCACCATGCATGTGATGACGCTGAAGATGGTGAGGAAAGAGTCCACCGTCTTCTTGAGCCAGGCTGCGAAGATGGCGTCAGAATGGGTGCGTGCCACAGCGCGTGCCACCACGACACGGAGGCGCTGCAAAGAGTCGACATGGGGGTGGGCGTCCCTGGCTTTCTCTATCAGACGGATGGCGCTCGCCCACACAACCTCCACCTTTCCTTCTCTATCTCTGTCTCTCTGGATATCGCTCTACGGCAGACTCCACCACTTCTCAATCTAGGTACTTTTTTACTCTTGCTTTTGGAAGTGTAGTACATATATATACTACGGAGTAGTACTAGTAGTAGTACTCATACAAGCAATCAACGGTAGAAAGCTACTACCACCAGTATAGTTGACCTTCAAGTATTAAGTGTCTACCTAATCAAGCCTGCATGCTTATCTTGGTAATTGTGCGGCCTCTCGCATAGCCAAATCCCCACATAGGATGGTCATAGTGTGAAGTAAGTAGTACTAGTAACATGCATATGTTACTAGTCAGTTACTACCTCCATAGTGGAAAATAACATAGGTGTGGTATCATGCACAGTCTCATTTATTGCAATGTAGACTCATTTTGTCTTGAAATGTGTGATGTTATGGTAACATAGCTAGTTACCACAAGCCTCTCTCACATCATTTAATTGCATGCCATATCATCTAAATGCTTAGTTGGCAATACAAGTAGGACTAGATTACTCCCACTATGACTAGCCTTAACATGGAGTACTAGTACTGCCTGTTGATACGTCCAAAATGTATCTACTTTCCCGAACACTTTTGTTGTTGTTTTTCCTCTAAACTTGTGTGATTTGGATACAACTAACAAGGACTGACGATGTTTTCAGCAGAATTACCTTGGTGTCTAGTTTTTGTGTAGAAAATCAACTATCAGGAAAAATTCCGAAAAATATGCCAAAAATCATATTTCACCAGAAGACTCACAGAGCCAAAATACGAGACGGAGTGGGGCTAGGACCTGGACACACCACCTGGCCGCGCGGGCTAGGCCTGGCCGCGCCAAGGGGTGGTCTGGCCGCCCCAGACACCCCCTCGGTCTCCCTCTTCGCCTATAAGTTGCCTTCTAACCTAAAACTCAGGGGGGTTTGATGTTTTTCTAGAAGGAGTTCCACTCCGCTGCCACCATTAGATTCCACGAAATAGCACCAGAAACTCCGTTCTGGCACCCTGCCGGGATGGGGAATTGGAGGAGATCATCGCCATCATCATCACCATCGCTTCTCTATCGACCATCTATGTTTCCCCCATCTACGAGTGAGTAACCCCCTGCTGTAGGCTATGGGGATGGTAGGGATTGGATGAGATTGTTCATGTAATGGCATCGGATTGTTAGGGCATGGTGTCCAGTATCTATAATTAGTGCTTTTTGACTTTGTTGCAACTTGTTATGCTTAATGCTTGTCACTAGGGCCCGAGTTCCATGATTTCAGATCTGAACATGTTATTGATTCATTATGATAGTATTGTTTTTGGTCTTACCTGCAAGTTGTATACACACGTTATTGTCCGGAACCAATGGCCCCAAACTGATAGAAATCAGGATAACCGGAGGGAATGGCTTTGATGTGAGGATCACATGTGTTCACGGAGTGTTAATGCTTTGCTCCGGTGCTCTATTAAAAGGAGCACCTTAATTTCCAGTAGTTCCCTTAAGGCCCCGCTGCAAACGGGCTGACAGGACAAAAGATGTTGTGCAAGTTCTCATTGCGATCACGTATGACTATATATGGATGCTTTATCTTGGATGCTTTATCTTATTTATCTGCAATTGCCCTATGTCTTGATTGCCATGTGAATTGTCTTGTCCATGCAACGCCCGTCCATCCATCCCTATGCCTACCGTGCTTTAATCCTACTGTTTGCTGCTATTGTCACTACTGTTTTACTTTTACTACTGCTGTTACTTTACTATTTCTACTACAAAGCTGTTGCTACTGATAAACTGTTGTGAGCAAGATTGTTTCCAGGTGCAGTTGTTAAGGCTTATAAATATTCTTTGGCTCCCCTTGTGTCGAATCAATAAATTGGGTTTCACTTCCCTCGAAAATACTGCGATACACCCCCTATACTTGTGGGTCATCAAGACTATTTTCTGGCGCCGTTGCTAGGGAGCATAGCTTTATTTATCAAGTCCACTTGGAATCGTTATTGTTTGCTGCCATCCATCCATCATGGGTAAGTCTCGTGATGGCAAGGTTCCTATTTTACCATCCACTACAAGAAGAGGTACGGTTCTAAACACCTCTATTGCTCTTGATTCACCGTCTGTTATGAGTAAGTTCCTTACACCACCACATACACATGCTACACACACTGCTACCACTGCTGAATCTGAAACTTCTGATACTTATGATGCTGCTTCTACTGTGCTTGATAAGAGTGGTTCATTAGGTCCTTTCCTAGATCCTACGATCGCTAGAACTATAGCTGGAAATACTGAAAGTCCTAATGAAGACACTACTACACATGTTAGTTCACCTGAGTCTAGAGAGAGCTATGATATTGAAGACGGTTATATAGAAATGACCAATGAATTTATTGAAGAATGTCAAAACACCCATGATAGGAGTGCTGCTAAGAGTCTCCTTGAGAGGCGTACTATTAAACCCAAATTGTCTCCTAATGCTAAGTTTGCCGCATCTCCCATAAACATTAAAGATAAAGATTACGATTTCTCTCTTGATTTATCTTATATAGCTATTGTTGAGAAAGAACCTTTTTGTGGGACTAAGAATGAAAGTGCGGTAGCACATATGAATGAGCTTTCTACCATGAGTGGCTTATTTTCTGATAATATTAAGATGCGCACCTGCTTTGTTGCTAAGATTTCTCCTTTCACTGAAAGGAGAAGATAAAACTTGGTTTAATAATTTACCTCCTGGATCTATTGATAACCCTGATTGCTTGATTAATACTTTCCTGCAGAAATATTTTCCTCTTAGTGCTAGACATGCTATTTTGCAAGAACTTTTTGATTTTAAACAGGGAGAAAAGGAGATATTGCCTGAATCATGGGTAAGATTTTGTGCTTTGATTCATGCACAGGCTGGATGTCCATTACCTAAGAATGAGCTTCTTGATATATTTTATAATGGACTAATTGAGGAATCTAGGACATACCTGGATAGTTGTGCTGATTGTGTTTTTAGGAATAGGACTCCCAAGGAAGTTGAGGAATTAATGGCTAAAATAAGCAAGAACTATGAAGATTGGAATCCTCTTGAACTAACTATACCTGAAACAATTATACCTAAACCAGCCATACCTGCGCCTATACCATCATCTAAGAAGAGGGGAGTTATTGAACTAAATGATGAAGTGATGAAGGAAGCTAAGAAATGTCTTAAGAAGAAGGGAATTAAAGCTGCAGATGTCAAGAATTTACCTCCTATAGAAGAATTATGTAAGCTATCCCTCATTCATCCACTATTGAGGTACACTCTCTCCAACACTTTGATGAAGGTGATGTTCCTTATCTTAAACCTCTAGATCAATACTTAGAAGAATTCGATATTTTTATTGTTAAGCAAGATAATTTTAATAAAAGGGTGGAAAATCATCTAATGGAAAACACTAGAGCTATTGTTGAGTTAAAAGATATTGTGGAAAGAACCTCTAATGATGGTAAAATGATTGTTAAACATTTTCAAATGGTTCAAACTCAAATAGATCAACTTATTAAAGTGCAAAAATACTTGCTAGTTAATGCTGCCAAAGAAAAACATGCTTATGAAATTAGAACTAGAAGTGGAGTTGCTACCCAGGATCCTCTATATCCTGAAGGGCACCCCAAAAGAATTGAGCAGGACTCTCAACAAGCTAAAAATAGTGGTACTACTCCTAAGAAAAGAAACAAGAAACTTAAAACTATTGTAGAACCCCCTGAACCTGCTAAAGATCCTAATAGTATATATGTCTCTGATGCTGAAACTGAAAGTGGTAATGAAGAAAATGATGCTCCTTATAAAGAAAAAGTTGAAGAAGAACCTGAAAGGCACACTAAGAATACTAAATACACTAAAGAATATTTTGTTGCTAAGAAACATGGTAGTGAGAGAGAACCTTGGGTCCAAAAACCTATGCCTTTCCCTGATAAGAAACACAAGTCAAAGGAAGATGCACACTATAATAAGTTTTGTGAGTGGATGAAACCTTTATTCTTGCAAAATTCCTTTAACTGATGCAATTAAATTGCCTCCCTATTCAAAGTATATGAAGGATATTGTCTCGAATAAAAGGAAGATCCCTAATGAAGAAATTTCTACTTTGCTTGCTAATTATTCCTTTAATGGTAAGGTTCCAAAGAAACTTGGAGACCCAGGGATTCCAACTATTCCTTGCTCTATTAAGAATAGTTATGTTAGAACTGCTTTGTGTCATTTGGGATCAAGAGTTAGTGTTATGCCTTTTTCTCTTTACAAGAGACTTCAACTGGAAAAACTAATACCAACTGATATATCTTTGCAAATGGATGATAAATCTACTACTATTCCTGTTGGTATATGTGAGGATGTGCCTGTTCAAGTGGCTCATAATTGCTTGATATTAACTTATTTTGTTGTGCTTGAAATGCCTGAAGATGATAATATGTCTATTATTCTCGGGAGACCTTTTCTTAATACTGCAGGAGCTGTTATTAATTGTAATCAAGGAAAGGTGACTTTTAATGTTAATGACAAGGAACATATTGTCTATTTCCCCAAGAAGATTGATAGGACTTATGGTTTGAATTCAATTGAACATGTTGAGGGCATTCAAGTTGGAGAGATATATTGTCCCATACCAAGAGAAAAATTTGAAACTATTATGATTGGGACCATTGCTATCAAGGTTGAGGTAACATAATCATTAGTGGAATACAACGTTTTGTTTCATATAAAATTGTTTTGGTAACAAGACCTGATCAACCTTGTTAACAAAAGGATTTCATTGAACAAAACAATGTTTTCACCATGATTATCTCCGCTTACTTCTATTCTATCCATTTTAGTTTTTACTTTCGTTTAGTTTACTTTTCCTTTGATAGTTGCTTGCATGTTAGAGTATGTTAGAACTTCTGAAGTTCTAGCCTTGTCTTGTCATTGCATCATTCCAAAAAAATCTTTCTGTCAGAAAATCATTCATCTATACCTAAAAATTGCTCAAAAATAAAGTGTCTCGAAAAATTCCAGAAAATTCATATAAATTTTTACGTGAAAAAAGGGGCAGAGAAGTGCCTGGAGTGACCTAGGGGGCCCACCAGGAAGGCACACCACCTGGCGGCCTACCCAGGGGCGCGCCTGGCCATGGTGTGGGCCACCCCTGGCCCTCCACTCACTCTCTCACCTCCCACTTTCTTCTCTCCCCCGAAGAAACACCAGTTCATTGCTCGAAATCGCGTTCTTGCTATTCTTGCCCTCGATTTTTCGATTTCCTTGCTCAACCCATCTTTGCTGCTGAAATTTGGAGCATTTGTTCGCCGATATGTGACTCCTCCGCTTGTCTAAGTAGATTTGTGTTTAGTGGAGTATATCTTGAGTATTTTGTTGCTATAGGTGACAGGCTATGAGAGCTTGTAAGCTTGTTCAATGCCTAGAGATATAGTTTTGATGCATGTTTAGGCCTCTACAAGTCCCTATGAGTAGTGCCCTTCATTATATATTCACTTTGCAATCACTTGTTTAATAGATGTTTAAATTTCAGAATATCAAAGATGAACAACCATACCTTTGGAGAAATATTTGAGAGGGACACACCTAGGAGGTCAAGGCCCTCAAGATTAGCCTCTCAGTTTAGGCCATCATACAACAAAGATCTCATTGCACCTCGCATTGGTAATGAAGGAGATGATGGGGATGCTCACCCATCTACTTTTCCTTGTCTTACCTTCTTACAATCTGCAGGGATTCTTCATGATTTCTTACTATTGCTTCAAAGGGTTGGTTTGACCTCATATATGCAAGATGAGAGTGAGCAATACGCTATGCTCACCAAAACTTTTGTTGAGAGTTTCGTTTTTCCTAACACCCCCTATTAGTCAACTGTCTCTTTCAGAATTTATAATCTGCCTTTTACTATGTCGTTGGAAAGATTTTGCAGCATTATAGGTATAGGCATGGCAGGGACTGTGAAGAAGATTCAAGGGCGACCCACTGATTTGCTGGAGCTCTATCGAGGTGTGACCAATGATGATGACCGCATAGCTCAGCACGGGAAGATAAGAAACATCCAACTCCCTGCTCTTAGTTACTTTGCCCATTATCTTGATACTAGCATTCTTGGTAGGGAGAATACGAGTAATATTTCCAATTATCATTTAGCCTTCCTCGCTGATGCGCTTAACAATGATACACGGTACAATCTTGTCTCTCTTATTGCTCGCCGCCTAGCTGCTAGGGGACCTATTTATGGGGGCATCATCGCTTCACGTATGGTCAATGCATTAGAGCTTTCGGTGGATCCAAATGATACTATATTGGCACCACAAAGGCTTGACCTCGCTGCCATGAAAACACATCACTTCGTCACTACTAACTCTGATATGGACAATCTAGTATATAGGATGTTGTTTACTGATGGGGATGAAAGGGAGATTCGTTTGCCGCAATCTACTTTGTTCAGGGTTCACAGGAGGCCGTGGTCACGCTCCAAGGAGGAGGTGGATGAGCAGCTCCGCTTGCTGGGATTCCACAGGAAGCACCAGGAGGATGTGCCCTCCTACGATTACTCTGCACACTATGGAGGGGCATCCTCGAGCTCGCACCAGGACGAGGGTACCTCCTCGTCATACCACGGAGACACTTCATCTTGGCCAGCTTGGGATTGATACCCACTTAGGCCAAAAGCCTAAGCTTGGGGGGAGGTACACTGACATTGCACTCATCTCCATATCATTTTGCGTCGGTACTTTGTATATTCATGTTTCGTTCTCTTTTTAGTTTTCGTTCTTTCTTTGCTTTTGCTTTCTAAAACACAAAAATACCAAAAATATTTCTGTTGTTTCTCTTAGTTTGCTTCTTCTTCTTTTTGCCTTAGTTTGTTTCTTTTGTTTGGATTTGTTTTGATTATTTGAAAAACCCAAAAAGATTTTCGCTTTTCTTGTTCTTCCTTTTGGTTCTTGCCTTTAAAACTCAAAAACACCAAAAATATTTGTTCTTCTTCTTTGTTTTGTAAGTTTGTTGCAGGGTTCAGCAGTCGTCAGTGGAATTTGGTTTCATGTTATTATTCAAGCCACACAAGTGAAGGGCAATAATGAGGATTAATGATGACTTGAGGTGTGGTAAGAGGCTGGTAACGAACTCTATTTGTTTTCATTTTTGTACATATACTCATCATTGTGGGCATGCTTAGCCTGTTCATGTAGGGTGTATGTTATTTATGGATGCTTAGTAGTTCTTGCTTCCTTATGATTAGCTCCAACTTGCTAATAGTTTGTAGCATGTTATATGAATTCTTGCTTGCATTGCTCTATCCATAAATTGGTATGACACTGTGGTATCCTCCTCTGAATTTTTCACTTGAATTAACTTGGCACATGCTCACGCATGCATATGACTGAAACAATCAGTTAAGCCTCGATGAATTATTTTGCCTCAGGGGTCTTGAATCACTTTCATGCCATAATTAGCCCTGTTTTGTTGCAAGCATGATTATGATAGTTATTGCTCTCTCGTTTGTCGCTCCCTCTCTATTGCTAGCCTTCACTTGTGCTGAGTATAACTTTACTCGTGCATCCGTTTCCCCAAAACCAGTATTGCCAAAAGTGTCCACCATACCTACCTATTGGCATCATTTGTTATTCCGTGCATATTAAGTATGCCTTGTTTTCTTCCGAATAAAATGTTTGCTTGTTATGAGAAAGTTAGTTAGTAAAGCTCTCACGAACTTGATGGCACACCTTATTTTCTTGCACTTAATAAACCTAAACCATTGCGTCCTTCTTTGTTGCGTATATGCTTGCGCTTTATGAGTTGAAGTTAGCAGAACCATGTATCATGGGGAACACTTTTGACACTGCACTGGTACTTAGTACCTCGTTGATATCATGTTCTTTTGCTTATGGATCCCGGCGATGTGAAATAAAAGTGGAACTCGTAAGATCATGGAGTTTGTATGTGTGTTAGAGAAACGCCTGGGCTGCTAGCCTAAGCCATGCCTAATCATGGTGGAAACTTGCAGCATAACCATAATGAGCATTCTATGAAGCATCCTCAATAAAAATCTATGCACATAGTAAATAAAAAGATCGCTGAGATGCTCATTGTCTGCTTGCCTTGTCATTTTGATTATGGGATAGCTCCTGTATCATGTGCAAGGGGTACCCCGTTGGTGGTTCTCTATGATATATATGTACTTACAATGACAAGAGCTTACTTGTGACTGAAGTTGAGTAGCATGAGGTTCGGTCTTCGTAAGTAAGGGGCATGAGACTTTGATTTATAACTTGTCAAGCATATCCTCTTAGTTGTGTCACTTTAACATTAACCACTTAAAGATGCTTATGATAGGGGCAATGAGATCTCAAAGCTAACGAGTACCATACTTTCAGCATTTGGAAGCCTTTCAAACTTTTCAAAACCTATTCATTTCCTTGTTGAGTCTTCACACATTGTTTGAGCACTTTCTTGAGAGCATGGTTGTCATTCTTAGTGTAATGTGCTTGTCTCAAAACTTGATTAATTGTGTTATGATTTTGATGCTAGTATCTTTGATATCTTTACTTCTAGTTTTCACTTAAACTTCAGAGCTGCCTTAGCATCTATGTTTGCTCTACAATCAAGGAAGCGAGATACCACCCTATCATACCTTGTTATGAGCATTGCAATGTTGCTTATGTTTATGTTTCATGCTACTTATTATTTTTGAGCTGGAATCTCTTCATAGCTTGCAATGACTATTAAGTAAACTCAGTAGCATACTCATTATTAATTGCCTAAGTAGTTGATCACATGCTGAGAATATATACATCATATGAAGCAAATGTGTTCATGGAAGTTTCTTTTATCGCACTCAGTTTTCAACTGAATTGCTTGAGGACAAGCAATAAGCTAAGCTAGGGGGAGTTGATACATCCAAAACATATCTACTTTCCCGAACACTTTTGCTGCTGTTTTTCCTCTAAACTTGTGTGATTTGGATACAACTAACAAGGACTGACGCTGTTTTCAACAGAATTACCTTGGTGTCTAGTTTTTGTGTAGAAAATCAACTATCAGGAAAAATCCCGGAAAATATGCCAAAAATCCTGTTTCACCAGAAGACTCACGAAGCCGGAATACGACACGGAGTGGTGCTGGGGCTTGGCCACACCACCTGGCCGCGCGGGCCAGGTCTAGCTGTGCCAGGGGGTGGTCTGGCCGCCCCAGACACCCCCTTGGTCTCCCTCTTTGCCTATAAGTTGCCTTCTGACCTAAAAACTCAGGGGGGTCGACGTTTTTCCAGAATTAGTTCTGCTACGTCGCCACCACCAGATTCCACGAAACAGCACAAGAAACTCCGTTCTGGCACCCTGCCGGGACGGGGAATTGGAGGAGATCATCGCTATCATCATCATCATTGCTTCTTCATCGACCATCTATGTTTCCCCCATCTATGAGTGAGTAATCCCCCACTGTAGGCTATGGGTATGGTAGGGATTGGATGAGATTGTTCATGTAATGGCATCGGATTGTTAGGGCATGGTGCCTAGTATCTATTATTAGTGCTTTTTGACTTTGTTGCAACTTGTTATGCTTAATGCTTGTCACTAGGGCCCGAGTGCCATGATTTTAGATCTGAACATGTTATTGATTCATTATGATAGTATTTTTTTTGGTCTTACCTGCAAGTTGTATACACACGTTATTGTCCGGAACCAATGGCCCTAAAGTGACAGAAATCGGGATAACCGGAGGGAATGGCTTTGATGTGAGGATCACATGTGTTCATGGAGTGTTAATGCTTTGCTCCGGTGCTCTATTAAAAGGAGCACCTTAATTGCCAGTAGTTCCCTTGAGGCCCCGCTGCAAACGGGCTGGCAGGACAAAAGATGTTGTGCAAGTTCTCATTGTGAGCACGTATGACTATATATGGAACACATGCCTATGATTATCTAGTACTTGGATTCTTTATCTTATTTATCTGCAATTGTCCTATGTCTTGATTGCCATGTGAATTGTCTTGTCCATGCAACGCCCGTCCATCCATCCCTATGCCTACCGCGCTTTAATCCTACCGTTTGCTGCTATTGTCACTACTGTTTTACTTTTACTACTACTGTTATTTTACTATTGCTACTACAAAACTGTTGCTACTGATAAACTGCTCTGAGCAAGAATTTTTCCAAGTGCAGCTGAATTGACAACTCAGTTATTAAGGCTTATAAATATTCTTTGGCTCCCCTTGTGTCGAATCAATAAATTGGGTTTCACTTCTCTTGAAAATACTGCGATACACCCCCTATACTTGTGGGTCATCACCTGTTCAAAAAAACATGTACTCCCTCCATTGCAAAATACAAGATGATTTAGTTTAGTGAAAAGAGTGTATCTAGACCGCTTTTAGTGTATGTGATCAATCTAAATGAACATATACACCAAAAGTGGTCTACATGCACTCTTTTCACAAAACTAAAACATCTTATATTTGGAATGGAGGGAGTACTAGCTAGTACGTACTACTGTTTTGTTGGTACCAAGACGTGGCCTTGAAAATCGGTGAGAAAATCCTGGGAACGTTATTAGAGCTAGCCTCTTAACTGCACCGTAATTCTCTCCCTATTGGTTTATTTTTTCCTTCGCGCTCTACCACATGCAAAGAGAAATGGTAGATGCCAGAAATTAGGGGCTGCACTAACTAGGGCTCTAGAAATTACTCCCCCATCTCATTGTATTTTACTACTCCCCGTATTCTGTACCTCGTGTCAGGAACCCATCACAGCTTTGCTCTTGAAGTTATACTATGAAACTATTTTGAAGGTGTACACTGTGGGGCAATATCTTGAAAATCGTCGAGATTTCTGAATGACTCAATATCTTGATATATGAATTTGCATGCTGGCAACTCTTACACAGATTAAAAAACAAAAGGATATAAAGGAAAATGAATAACGAAAGGGTGACATCCTCTCGTTTGCAGTATCAGCCATGAAAAAATGGTAGACGTGAGATTTGAAACATTCGAAAAAGTCGTAGTCACATTAGATATGGCCTGAACACTCGAGGGTGTCTCGAGCGGAACGACCAATTAGGTCATGGCCATATCTACATCATAGTTCATGATAATATTCTCATATTTGGTAGATGGGTGTGTCTTGCCATGGTATACAATAATGCTGGGATGGTAGTTTCAAACTAGTATTAGGAAAAACATGTTCAAATTTCTGAGTTGTATCTTTAGGGTCCGTATTGTAAAAGTATAGGTCCCAGATGTATTTGGATTTTCTTTTTGGACCACTATGTAATTTTCATGCGCACCATTGGATTTTAACGTGTACGTTCTTGGTACTTGGGGTTGATTTCTCATTAGAAAGAAAAAGGAAAAGTTCCTAGTGGTCGGAATTATTTTGCGCACGAATATTTTGGATATGAATGTCCAGACCCAATTTTCAGAAAAAAAGACTATTGTGCAAAACATGAGTAGTCCGTACTTCTACTAAACAAGGGGCACTAGAAAATTAACCCCAAAGCTTCCAAAGAAAAAACATAAGAAAAAAACAAAGAGAAAGAAGAGATTATTAACGCAAGGCAGCGCGAGAGCAGCGAAGGAGTTGAAGGCGGTACGATGTCAGAGTAAAGCTAGTTTGACGGGTTTCTAACACGAGGTACAGGTACGTACTACTAGTAGCATAGTACTACTAGTAGTACTACTATGTTTTCTCTCTTCTTCGTTGTCTCTCACCATCCATCCTCTCTCCCCCCTCCTGTGTAGCGCCCCGCATGCACCGGCCGACTGATCTCTCTCTCATCCCACTGCTTCGCGCTGCACACGTGTGCCTTGGTATAGCCGCGCTGTGTGTGTGGCCTGTTTTTTCCTTTTTTTCTTGACAAGAATCTCTAGCGTGTTTTGAATTGGATACATAGCACCAATCTTGACCGTTGGGCTATAAGATCCAATAGTTCAGAGCAGTTGGATTCGTGTTGAACAGTACCTAGAGAAAACTCCACCATGTTCTAGGACCATCATACTTTAAGTGTTATTAGAGAAAAATGCATACATTAAGTCTATTAATAATAACTATCTTCTTTTCCATTCTAGCATCTAGAAGATTCGCTTGATAGTCTTCATCACAATGAATGCTATGAAGAAAACTCAAAACACACTTCTCCATCATTCTAGAATATTCTCTCTGGTTTCTGTAGACCATGTTACCAAAATTTTAAAGTTTTTGATAGCTAATAATTGTTGACTTATACATGATATATAAAGTACAAGAACCAAATATATACACCCATACTTTATATATGTTGATCAAATTTATATTTTTCTGCTATGACATATCATCACTATATAAAATTATAATTGGTAAAGCACAATAAATTATAAATTTGATCAACATCTATAAAGTATGGGTGTATATTTGGTCCTTGTACTTTGCATGTCATTATGCTGAAGACTATCAATAGAATCTTCTATATACTAGAATGGAAAAGAAGATCCAACGGCTAGAAATGTTGGGATTTGTGAGTCTTGATCCAATAGTCAATATTCAAAGTTATTCGTATACTATATAGTGGTAAGAGGTAAGATAGGCTGTAAATAGTACAAACCTAGAGCAAAATCCACCATGTTCTAGAACCATCATGTCACCACCCCCAAAATGCATAAATTAAGTATATTAATAATAACTATCTACATATAATGAAAATACAACCTACTGTGCTATGAAATTTTTGGGGTGGTGACATACATGATGGTTCTAGAACATGGAGAAGTTTGTTCTAGGTACTGTTCAACATGAATCCAGCTGCTTTGATGCATTGCATCTAACAGCCCAACGGTCAGGATTGGTGTTATGGATCCAATTCAAAACTGCTCTATTCTTATCTTATCTTATCTTACCACTATATAGTGTTCGAATAACTTTGAATACTGACTATTGGATCAAGACTCGCGAATCCCAACATTTCTAGCTGTTGGATCTTCTTTTCTATTCTAGCATCTAGAAGATTCTATTTTTTTGAATGGTCTAGAAGATTCTATTGATAGTCTTCATCACAATGTATGCTATGCACAAAACTCAAAACACGCATCTCCATCATTCTAGAATCTTCTCCCTCATTTCTCTAGACCATGTTACCAAAAATTTCATGTTTTAGATCTCCACTACTATAATGGAGTGGTTTTGATTGGATCCATAGTACCAATCCTGACCGTTGGGTTGTTAGATCCAATGATTCAGCTGGATTCGTGTTGAATAGTACCTAGGGCAAACTCCACCATGTTCTCTAGAACCATCATGTCATCACCCCCAAAATTTCATAGCACAGTAGGCTGTATTCTCAATATGTGTATATAGTTATTATTAATAGACTTAATTTATGCATTTTGTGTCTAATGTATGAAATGTGATTTAACAAACATTAAGTTGTTATTAACCAATAGTCTTGTTAGGGAAACAATTCATACATTAAGTATATTAATAATAAATATCTACACATATTGAGAATACAACCTACTATGCTATGAAATTTTAGGGGTGGTGACATGCTGATGGTTCTAGAACATGGTGGAGTTTGCTCTATAGGTACTATTCAACATGAATCTAGCTGCTCTGAACCATTGGATCTAACAGCCCAACGTTCTATATGAAATGTGATTTAACAAACATTAAGTTGTTACTAACCAATAGTTTTGTTAGAGAAAATGCATACTTTAAGTCTATTAATAATAACTATCTACACATAATGAGAATACAGCCTAATGTGCTATGAGATTTTGGGGGTGGTGACATGATGGTTCTAGAACATGGTTGAGTTTGCTCTAGGTCGTTACTATTCAACACGAATCAAGCTACTCTGATCCATTGGATCTAACAGCCCAACGGTCAGGATTGGTGCTATGGATCCAATTCATTTAAAATTGCTCGACTATCTTATATTATCTTACCACTATATAGTGTACGAGTAACTTTGAATACTGACCGTTGGATCGAGACTCATGAATACGAACATTTCCAGACCTTATTGGATCTTCTTTTCCATTCTAGCATCTAGAAGATTCTATTGATAGTCTTGAACACAATGAATGCACTATGCATAAACCTCTCAAAACACACTTCTCCATCATACAAGAATCTTCTCCCTCGTTTCTCTAGACCATGTTACCAAAAATTTCAAGTGTTAGGTAGCTAATAATCTTTGACTTCTACACATAATGATACAAAGTAGAAGAACCAAATATACACCCATACTTTATAGATGTTGATCAAATTTATATTTTTTCCACTTTACCTATTATAATTTTATATAGTGATGATATGTCAGACGTCTATTATCTGAGCCTCACGTGCAACTTACTAGTAGTAGTAGAGAGAATACAACCTACTGTGCTATGAAATTTTGGGGGTGGTGACATACATGATGGTTCTAGAACATGCTGGAGTTTTCTCTAGGTACTATTCAACATGAATCCAACTGCTTTGAACCATTGGATCTAACGGCCCAACGGTCAGGATTGGTGCTATGGATCCAATTCAAAACTGCTCTATTCTTATCTTATCTTATCTTACCACTATATAGTGTACGAATAACTTTGACATTGACCATTGGATCAAGACTCGTGAATCCCAACATTTCTAGCTGTTGGATCTTCTTTTCCATTCTAGCATCTAGAAGATTCTATTTTTTGAACGGTCTAGAATATTCTATTGATAGTCTTCATCATAATGAATGCTATGCACAAAAATCAAAACACACTTCTCCATCATTCTAGAGTCTTCTCCCTAGCTCGTTTCTCTAAACCATGTGTTACCAAAAATTTCATGTTTTAATAGATAGCTAATAATCGTTGACTTCTACATGATCTTACCACTATATAGTGTACGGAAAACTTTGAATATTGACCATTCAATCAAGACTAGCAAATCCCAACATTTCCATACGTTGGATCTTTTTTTCCATTCTAGCATCTAGAAGATTCTGTTGATAGTCTTCATCACAATGAATGCTATGCACAAAACTCAAAACACACTTCTCCATCATTCTAAAATCTTATACCTCGTTTCTCTAGACCATGTTACCAAAATTTTAAAGTTTTAGATAGCTAATAATCGTTGACTTCTACATGATATGCAAAGTACAAGAACGAAATATACACTTGAGAAGATTATTCTACTCCCTCCGATCCACATTATTGTTCTTAGATTTGTCTAGATGCGGTTGTATCTAGTCATGTTTTAGTGTTAGATACATCCAAATCTAGATAAATCTGAGAACAATAATTTGGATCGAAGGGAGTAGAATGATGGAGTAGTGTTTTTTGAAGTTTGCGCATTGCATTCATTGTGCTAAAGACGTATTATCCATAATGTATTCTAGTAGAGATGCTAGCTAGTAGAATGGAAAGGAAGATCCAACGACTAGCAATGTTGGGATTCACGAGTCTTGATCCAACGATCAATATATTCGAAGTTATTCATACACTGTATAGTGGTAAGATAAGATAAGATAAACAATAGTATTTTCTAGAGATGATGCTAAAGTGGAACAGTAGATCCAATGGCTGCAATGTTGGGATTCGCGAGTTTTGATCCAACCGATCAATATTAAAAGTTATTCGCAAAAAATATAGTGGTAAGATACGATAAGAAAGACTATCAATTTTATCTTCTAGATGCCAGAATGGAAAAGAAAATCCAACTAGTTGGCAATGTTGGGATTCGCGAGTCTTAATCCAATGGTCAAAATTCTAAGTTACTCATACACTATAGTGGGTAAAATAGTGTACTATCCATAGTGTATCTTCTATCTAGATGCTACCTAGAATGGACTAGTAAAAGGCACATGCCACACACGTATATATTGTATGAAATGTGATTTAGCAAACCTTAAGTTGTTATTATTAACCAATAGTCTTGTTAGAGAAAAAAGGGCATACATTAAGTCTAATAGTAAAAGGCATGAGCCACACACGTATATACTGTATGAAATGTGATTTAGCAAACATCAAGTTGTTATTATTAAAATAGTCTTGTTAAAGAAACAAGCCATACATTAAGTCTACTAGTAAAAAACATGAGCTGCACATGTATATGCTGAATGAAATGTGATTTAGAAAACATTAAGTTGTTATTATTAACCAATAGTCTTGTTAGAGAAAAAAGGCATACATTAATTCTATTAATAATAACTATCTACACATATTGAGAATACAGCCTACTATGCTATGATTAATTTATTTTGGGGGGAGGGGGGTTACATGGTGGAGTATGATCTATGGGTACTATTCAACATGAATCCAGCTGCTCTAAACCATTGGATCTAACAGCCCAATCGTCAGGATTGGTGCTACTCTAATAATAACTATCTACACATATTCAGAATATAGCCTACTCTGCTATGAAATTTAGGATGGGGGTGGGGTGTTTACATGATGGTTCAAGAACATGGTGGAGTTTGCTCTAGGTACGTACTAGATGTTCAACACGAATCTAGCTGCTCTAAACCATTGGATCTAATATCCCAACGGTCAGGATTTGTGCTATGGATCCAATTCAAAACTGCTCTATTATAGCAGTCGAAGAAAAGAAGATAACACTGTATAGTGTATGATACAAATAACTTTAAACTTTGACCGTTGGATCTAGACTCGTGAATCCCAACATTGCTAATTAACCGTTGGATCTTCTATCCATTCTACTCCCTCCGTCTAGAAATATAAGACATTTTATCTTTGTGAAATGAATGTATCTAGATGTCTTTTAGTCTATGGGCCGACATCTAGATACATTCGTTTTACAAAGGTAAAATGTATTATACTTGTGAACGAGGGAGCATTATCTAGAAGATTCTGTTGATAGTTTTCAGCACAATAAACGCTATGCACAAATCTCAAAACACACTTTTCAATAATTCTAGAATCTTCTCTAGAGAACGTGGAGTATTAGGTAGGAGTATCTAGGTTGATTTCTACATGATACAGTACAAAGTAGAAGAACCAAATATACACCCGATACTTTATGAACGTGGCTCGAAATGAAAATTATTTTTGAGCTTCACCTATCCCATGCAAGGCACATCCAACTTTATACTGGATGTCCAGACCATGCTGGGGGTGACAACTGCTTACGGCTGTCTCTTCGATTTCTGCGTCAAGTACTATATCTAAATGGAAATGGTTTTTTACTCGCGTGGAGACCAGGAGGCCATCTCTCACGGACTGGACCTTCTTCCTCCTCCTCTTCGCGACTGTAGCTCTTCTCTGCTAGATTGCTTTGCCCATTTTCATTCCTTTTTGCTGTGCAATTTCACCCGCATGACCGGGAACAAGTCCCGCCACAGAAGGGCTCGTGTCGCGACGGTGAAGCTGACGGAAGAGAAGAAGTCGGCTTGTCGTTCTGCCGTTATGTTGCTACCGGTACCAGGCGATGCAATGATCAAAGGGTCCTAGTTGAATCCCTCGACCGCAGGCGAGAGGTCTTCAACTCAAGGTTCTTCGAAGCCGCCACAACCAGGGACAGATACCTTCAGGTAAATCTCTGTTCTTGCGCAACTTTCCATGTCTTTGACCATTTCTTGATTTCTCGTTTACCTAAAAAAAGCACGTTCTTCCTCAATGGTGTTTTTAGGTCGGGCGGTCTTCGAATTCCATCAGCACTCCTGCCTGCAGAATCATCTTCACCGTCACCGATGGAGACTGATACCTTCAGGTAAATCTCCATGCTTGGGAAATTTCCATGTCTTTGACCGTTTCTTGATTCGCTCATTTCCCTATTAGTACATTTTCTCTCAATGTTGTTTTAGCTCGGGAGGACTTCACATTGACGTGGCATTCCTACCTACAGAATCATCTTCACCATCACCGATGGAGGCCGATCGGTACAGCCGCAAGGTAAGAAATCATTCAACCGTGTCTCTCTTCCTTGATAGTTCTCTGGGTACACTTCTAAATTTGCGCTCCCTGTTCATCTAACCAAATATTGGCTTCGAGATCGAGTTTATGGTGAAAAAGGTGATGTGTGATTTCTATGTCAAGACAGCGGATAGAAGTGCCCTCGTCAACGAGTGCACTAGACTTTAATCCAAATTCGCCGCTGACAAGGTTGGGCTTAGCCTCCTCAGGAATCTCGCCATGGAATACTTGATTGAGCATGACGAGCTGAAGCGGTGGAACATCAGCATGATGGAGATGCTGGGCATAAGCTTCGAACAGATCCAGGACCTCGAGGACCAGAAGGACAAACTCCTAGCCGAGCTGGCAAAGCTGAAGCATGATACTATCGTCGATCTCCATCAATGAGCCAGCACATGGAAGACCTTAGTTAGTACTCCATCAGTTTTCACAATATAAGCCTATTTGTAGAGCTAAAACAACTTACAAAAAAGTCTTATATATTATGGAACAGAGGGACTAGTTAATGATCGGATATATAGATTGCAATATTGTGCTAGTAAATTGAAAAACCTTTATTACTAGTATGAATGTATGATCATGTACCTGCTGGTAAAATATTTGGTTATTTGGTGAATGTGATATGCATCAACATCACCAGCCACAATGTTGCCAGAGCCAATTTTGGGTGTGATTATCTTTCCTACTGTACTATAGTAGTAATTAGTAGTTATTATCGCTTCCGTGCAGAGCGGTAGCTACCTTTCCGTCGTTGTCATGCTGCATCTCACCAACTTCACTTGCTCAAAGCCTCCATTCTTCTTTACTCCAAAAAAAGAGCCTCCATACTTCCGCCATCTTCAATTTTGGTCCTGTTGATGGCAGTGACAGCGGTATCCCATTGATGGTGACTTTAGATCAGGACCCCAACTTTGTCTCTGTATAGCTGCAGTGTAGTATAATCATTGCGCCAATGCTTACATGGGAAGGAAGAGGTAATTGCTGGGGATCCCTCCTGAACATATGTACACTCTCAACAATTTATACATTGAAGGGATAACCACTTTTATAGCCATTTAAAAGAGTTTCAGGTGATTTTGTCAAATTAATTCGACCTTTAACTTGATGTGTGTTATTTGGTCGACAATTAGAAAGCACTATTTAGTTATTTAGTAGTAGTATATAGATTCTTCCAATTTTTGACTAACTTGTGACATCTATTTTGATACGAAGGGAGTAGGATTATGCGTTAGCTACAGACATGGCCTTTATTCTGCATAGTGTCAACCTGGTGGGATAATTTTCTCCTGAGGAGAGAGGCCTACACATTAAAAGGTGTCTAGATATATTCGTTTAACAAAAGATAAAACATCTTATATTTTTGAATAGAGGGAGTACATAGGATCTAATAAAGAGGGGAGAGAGGTACATATATGAGTAAAAAGATGAGAGTTGCAAGAACAAGATGATGAATGAATATTCTATCAATGGTCTTCCCGAAAATTTGTCACTCTGTTACGAAAAAATGCAACAAATCCATGAAAAATGAAAAAACATGTGTATTAGTCTTTATGTGACAACGACTGTGCCCTTTGTGCCCTGGCACACACCCAGAAAATATGTGATATTTCTTGGACCGACTCAACTACAGCGAGTCCGTCGCAAAAAGAAAAGGAAACTATAGAAAAAGGAAACAATATCATGAAACTAGGTCGAACTTTATTATCTTATCTTATTACTACTATATAGTGTACGAATAACTTTGAAGGTTGACCGATGGATGAAGACTGGCAAATCGCAACATATCTAACCTCTGGAACTTTACCATTCTAGCATCTAGAAGATTCAATGGATAATCCTTAGCATAATGAACGCTGTGCTAAAACTTCAAAACACAATTCTCCGCCATTCTAGAATCTTCTCTATCATTTCTATAAGCATGTTACAATTTTTTTAGTATTATTATGTACCAAGAACCAAGTATACACCTAATAATTTATGGATATGATGTGGCTCAAAATTCTTTAATATTATTTTGAGCTTTACCTATTATAATTTTATAAGTCATGACATGTCTTACGTTCCATATCATAGCTAGAGATGACATGATAGTCTTTTATTTGAGTCTCACGTTTGTTTTTTTTGAAATGGGGATACCGCAGCCTTTGCACTCAAAGGATGCACAAATACCTTTTATTAAAAACCAAGTACCGAGTACAATTTACGGATCAGATAAGGTTGATACAAACACCAACCATGTGAACAAAGTTAAAGGTCTCACAAGAGAATGTACACATCTCATGTGCAAATTATTATGCAAATACTTACTTCAAGAACTTAGTTTGACCGTAAATCTGGTCAATAATATATAATTATATTTAATAATTTTTAACCAATTTATTTATATTCGAAAGATGATTCTAATTGTACAATTATTGTGACATACAATTCATAAATTGGTGACCAAATTTATGGTAAAATTATTTTCTTCAAGTACGTATTTGTCTAATGAACTGGAATGGAGGTAGTATACTACATAGTAGTATTTTTTCCCTAAAAGGGGAGTGCACATGTTTGATTCGTAGGATAGGAAAATCGTAGGAGTAGAAAAAATGTAGGGCTTGTTTGGTTCATAGGATAGGAAAAGTATAGGAATAGGAAAATCATAGGATTGAGATGTCATGCCAACTTGAATCCTATGGGAAGAGGAATCATGTTTGATGTAGTAAAGGATTTTTTCCATGAGGTCTAATCTAATGTTTCTTTCCTATAGGAATTGCACTACAAGATTCCTATAGGATTAATTCCTATAGGATGTGTTCCTATGAATCAAACAATTACATAGGAAAAATTCCCATAGGATTCAAATCCTACACAATTCCTATGCAATTCCTATGAATCAAACAAGCCCTAGAATTGCAATGTCATCCCACTCCAATCCTATAGGAATTCATATGAACCAAAGTGTGTTTGATTCCACCATAGGTGTCCGTTTGATTCAAAGGATTTCCCTAGGGATTTTGTAGGATTAAATCCTATAGGAAATTTTTCTACGACGGCTGTTTGATTTGTAGGATTGATTCCCATAGGATTTTTTCCTAAAGATTCCTTTGTACTAGTTTTCATAGGATATCAAACATGCACCCATACCTATTTTTTAGATTCCTATGGTGGAATCAAATGCACTTTGGTTCATATGAATTCCTATAGGATTGGAGTGGGCATGACATTGCAATCCTACATTTTTCCTACTCCTACGATTTTCCTTTCCTAGGAATCAAACATGCCCTATAATCTGAAAAAGAGCTATGGGTGGATGTTTGATTTCCTATGAAAACTAGTACTATGGGAATCAATCCTACAAATCAAACAGCCATCGTAGGAAATTTTGATATAGGATTTAATACTACAAAATTCCTAGGCAAATCCTTTGAATCAAACGGACCCTAGAGTAGGAGTGCTTGACGTAGAGGCCCTGCTCGTGACTGCGCATAGCTTTTCGCAATAGGGACTACACGGAGTCTGCACCTGGGAAAGGCTGCTGGTGCATTCATACCTCCCATCGCATTCGATGCACTTCCTCTAGCTCGGCTCCTGGATAGTGTAGCAATAATCATAGAGTAGAGATCGCCAATTTTTTTGGCGGGTTCATCTCGTTCTAAAGTGAGAACACCAAAATTTGAATGACATTGGCGGGTTTTTCTTTGAACTACCCGGTGCGATGCAATTCAAAAGTTTTGAACCTACCACCAGCGCCCTTGTGATACATATAAAACACGACGTATCCCACTTCTCTCACTCGACCTCAGAGCCGGAGCATCTCCCACGAACGTGGCCTCACACCACCGTCCCTCCCCACCACCACTACCTCCTCACCAGGTACCGTTGTGACCGAAGGCACCACTCCCTTGTTTAGCAAGATGGAGCGGCTTCCCCACGCTGATGACCACCGTGCCGGAGCATGCACAACACCGCCGATAAACATGGTACGGTCACAGCAAAGTCCCATCTGCTTCACGGACTCCCTAGTCTCCAACACCAGAGAGATGGGCAAATGTTGCGCCCTCCCCATTCGACCACACCAACGTGAAGCGTAAACTCGTCTCCTCCCCATACGAATGTTGTTGCACACTTATGCTTCCTTTCGTTATGCACCTTATTACTATCAAAAGTACTTAATCGTTTGTTGTAGTGTACTGCATCTTGCTCATATACTCGATCGTTACTAAAGTTTTCTAGAGCCTTCATTACCATCGTTATGAAGCTCCTCTGACATCTATGGAATATCTCCTAAAATGATTCTAGTTGGGGCGTACAGGTTTATAGATAGCACAACTGGTATCGTCAACTCTAGCTGACGTCCTAAGCCAAATTAGTATGTCATGGCTCCTTGTTTAGAGTATAACCAGGTAGGCCCTGCTAGTTATGTTATCAGTATTATAGTCAAGCCTGCAGGTTAGTCGATTGTATTGGAACTTCATGTGTTTTCTTCTCACTCAGGGTTACATATGGTTAGAGTACTCATAGTGGATGTACTGTACTAGAGTTGTGATGGGAATCATTGCTTTTCGAGTCATCAACCTCTGTAAGAACTCCTAATAATTTCTTCTTTTTTCACACGATTCCATGATAAAACTGAAAAGCTATTTGCTTCCAATGCAGGAAACGGAGTCAGAATAAGGTCTCAGACTCTACTTAATCTATTTGAAAATAACAATCGGGCCAAAAAAAAGACAATAATGCAAAACATCAGCATAATAAGTTGCGTCCTAATCCTGCACCAGTTGGTCCAGTTGCACTGGCGGCTGCAAATAGAAAAATACACATCCCATAGCCGCTAGTAGCCCATCCGATTACCCAGGAAGAATTGGCAGTAGAACTAGTTGATACGTTCATTTTGCATCACTATTCTATATCATAATTTACTGCTATTCATTGATATATTTCATATTAAGAGATGATACTTATGTTATTTCATCTGTTTTTGCATGGTTGATGACTTTTGGAGCATGGACCGATGCAGTCAGGATTCTTATGGAAAAGAGGCTGTTTGGAGGCGAAATTCACGAAGATCGGAAAATCCAGGAAAATACATGGAAAATTCTATTTTTCCAGAAGACAAAGGATGCCAGAAGGGTGAGTGGAGATGGGCCATAGGGGGCCCACACCACCCCCTAGCGCGGGTCACCCCTGGCCGCTCCACCAGGTGGTGTGGCCACCCTGGCCCACTCCTGGCTCTCCCCTTTGGCGTATATTATCCCCACAAAACCCTAAGCCTGGGGGGCGACCATAGAAAGATTCCGCTGCTTCTGCAGGGCGGAAAACTACAGAAAGAGAAAGATCTCTCCAGCAAACAGAGTTCTGCCGGGGGAATTCCTTCCCGGAGAGGGGAGATCATCGCCATCAACACCACCATCAAGCTGGACTTCATCGAGATCATCATCATCATCTCCACCAGCACCATCATCACCACTCCATATCGCTGTAACAATTGGGTTGAATCTTGCATAGTTCTTAGGGGAAACTTTCCTGGTGTTGATTACTCCTTGTAGTTGATTCTATTGAGTGAACTATTGAATTATCGTTCATGTTCAGATTTTTTACTTATCAGTATATCATCTCTGATATTGATCCATATGATGTCTTGTGAGTAGTTCATTTAGTTCTTGAGGACATGGGAGAAGTTTTGTTGTTAGTAGTGCAATTGTGTTGAGAAAGATTCAATAGTTTGTTACTTAAGTTGTGGTGTTATTCTTCTAGTGGTGTCATGTGAACATCGACTACATGACACTTCACCTATATGGGCCTAGGGGAATGCATTGTGTATTTGGCTACTAATCGTAGGGGTTGCCAGAGTGATAGAAACCTGAACCCCCGTTAGGAAAATTTTGCACAAGGGATGTCAGGATCTTAGAGTTTAAAGCTGTGGTTAGGTTTCTCTCTTAATTACTTTCCTGTACTTGCGGATGCTTGCAAGGGGTATAATCACAAGTATGTATTAGTCCTAGAAAGGTCGGTACATTGGCACAGGTTCACCCACACAACACTTATCAAACTAAATAAGATTAATCAATTATATGAAGCGAAAGCACTTGACGATATTCCCGTGTGTCCTCGAGAATGTTTGGTCATCTTAAGTAGTACAACTAGCTTGTCCTTTTCTAAAGAAAGGATTGGGCCACTTGCTACATTTATTATTATTGTCTTTTATTTACTCGCACTTTATTTATCTGCATTATCAAAAACCCCTAAAAATCTGTTTGCTAAGTATTTATAGATAATTCCTACTCCAAGCCACTCATCAACACCTTCTGCTCCTTGTTGGGTTCGACATTCTTACTTATCAAGACTATTTTCTAGCACCATTGCCGGGGAGTGAAGTGCTATTGGAGAGTGGAACTGGTAAAGGAAACTTCTACTATGATTATTGTTTATTTCTGTTAGTTACTTTATTTTCAATATGGATAATCCACTTAGTTTATTATTTCGTAATGCTACTACCACTGCTAAGGTAGTAGATGAACAACCACCTGCTGAGAATGATACTTTTGAAAGACCTACAAGAATTATTGATCGTGTTATGGATAACTACTATGTTGGAGATGGAACTATCCATCCCGGTGATCATTTTCTCTTTATACATGAATTATGCGGGTTGTGCAAGTGTGCAGGTATTACAACTGGTCAAGTCAAGAAGAAATTATTCTCATTATCACTGAAAGGAAGAGCTGAGAAATGGTATAAGCTGCTGAAGAATGGCCAATCTCTTGAATGGAAGGAAATAGTACCTCTCTTTTATTCAAAATTTTATCCTCCTAGTGAGATTTATAAAGATCGGAATCAAATATACAACTTTCGGCCTCTTGATGGAGAGAGTACAACTCAAGCTTGGGGGAGATTGAAGTTACTAATTCTTAAATGTCCTATTCATGAGCTCCCCAACAATATTATTATCAATAACTTTTATGCAAGACTTTCTCTTCATGATAAGGATCTATTGGATGCTTCTTGTGCTAGATCATTTACACGCATGAAAGAAGAAGCTAAATGGGTTCTTCTAGAACGTATTCAAGACAATGCTAAAGCATGGGAGAATGATAAAGGAAGAAAGTCAGGTATAAATTATGATTATGAATGCATTGAATCTTTTATGGGAACTGATGACTTTCAAAATATTAAAAATGCTTATGGTCTAGACTCTCAAGTTATTGTAACTTATTTTAAGGCTTTTGCTTCCTATATTGAAGTACCTAAAAAGAAATGGAATAAGTATCATGAACCATATAAAGATGTTGCTAAGTGTGTTCCTGCAAGAAATACTGAAGTTTATACTGCTAATCATGTCTTACCTGAACCTTACATTGAGAAAATGCCTTTCCCAGTTAAGATAAAGGAACATTCTATGATAGCTAGTATGGTTAATGAAAGTACAAATAAAGATGTTGAACCCAATAAACAAATGGATGATGAACCTATAATAGAAAATGTGAAAGACTTTGTCGCTAAATATGTAGAAGATGGACACTATCCTCTGTAAGGATATCCCTAATATTGCTTCACAAAGCAGTGTTATGAGAGTTAGTGTCCCTGTGTTTTCTGTTAGGGTAAGAGATTATTGTTGTTGTGATAGCTATATCATTAAGTTTATGCATGATACTGAAAGTTACTATGAGAGAGGGAAAAGTGTTCTTATGCATCTTAATAATATTAAGTTTCCTCGCTTTATGCTGAAAATCTTTATGTTGCACTCATTTTGCCTTCTTATGCTTACAGTTTATGGTTCCAACAACTTGTTTGTTTACAAAATTCCCTTGCATAGGAAGTGGGTTAGACTTAAACATGTGTATTTTTGCTTCTTAATGCTCTATTTCAATTTAATTCGTATTCTTATGTGAGCATCATTGAAATTATCATGCCCATCTTAATGGCTATAAAGAAGATCTTTTTGGGAGACAACCCAATTTATTCTTGCTTTCAGTTTTCTTTCATTTAGTTGAGTCTTGGAAGTTATTACTTGGGTAATAACCTCTCCTTATCCTTTTTGTTTGGTTTTTGTGTCAAGATCAACCCCTAATGAGAGAGAAGTAATATTTGGGGAAGTTGCTGTCCCGAAACAGATTTTTGTGCTT
The DNA here is from genome assembly GCA_916181665.1 of Avena sativa. Classification (NCBI taxonomy): domain Eukaryota; kingdom Viridiplantae; phylum Streptophyta; class Magnoliopsida; order Poales; family Poaceae; genus Avena; species Avena sativa. Next base: position 430,901,611 of record OV702286.1, on the reverse strand, counting down.
CACCATAAACATTCGTGAGAGATCTATGTATATCGGTTTGTGCTGAATTTTTTTGTTCTTCTGCCCCAGGTTATTATTTAACTTTCGTTAGTTTTGCACTTTTTGATTTGAGCAACAGAAGATTTTCTAAAAAACTGATCTTTGCTTGCTGGTCTGTTTTGATAGATTTTGACCACTCTTACATTTGCCTCTTAAATTGATTTCCTTTTTGAACTCTTCTGGACTTTCGGAAGGAGTTGTTTCAGTAGCTTACGTTTTGATGTATTTCATTTGAAATTGAACTTAAAAGGTTTATTACCTCGTATGCACTAATGTTGCTAATGAGAACTGTGTTAAGTTTTGTGTGAAAGAAATTTCTAGGTTAGTGGAGAAAATGGTGTAAGAAGAAAGTGAAAGGTTTCATGACTCAAGCAATATGTGTATGAAGATGAACATATTGATGCTTTTCAAGTTATAACTCCGGAAAAATTTATCAAAGACCAAATTCAGAGACCTGCAGAGTCCGTTTTCGAATAGGTAACAGTTCTGGTAAGAAAAGTTCCGCGGAAAATCTGTCAAGTTATATTTTTGCAGTTCTTATCCAAAAAGGAAAGCAACAAAGCGTAAGACGGACGAAAACGGAGCCTGGGTGGCTCACACCACCCTGTGGTGCGGGACCACCCCTGGCCGCGCCACCAGGTGGTGTGGCCGCCCCGGACTCCGTCTCCGACCCGTTTTCTCCAAGTACCTTCCTTTTGTTGTAAAACTTCGTAATATATAATCCCCCGGATCCCCTAAGGTTCGTATATCGTGTTCTCATCGTGTTTTTTTTCGATCTGTGTCTGACAGGTAAAGTCCCAATTTTGGAGCCACAATGTCTTCTTCTGGATCAGCCAAGGAAGATTCCTCAGCGGATATCATCAACCCATACTTGCGTGAGTTGAAGATTCATTCCAAAGAGTTGTTACTTGAAGATGGGGAGGTACGGATAAAAGAGGTTCAAGGCCCTAAAGGTGAAGGAAGTCTGGAGGACAGGATGGAAGCACTAGAGCAAGAACTCTTTAGGTACAAGAAGATGGCGGAACGCGAAGTGGATATCATCCATAAGATTTGTTCTGAACTCATCGCCGAGCACCGAAAGGGGACTGCTCAGCTCAAGGATGAAATTATATCACTCCACCAAACAACCAACCAACTGCAAGCATAGCTCTACGACATTCAAAATCAAAACTGTGAGTATGAGGTTAGGTTTAAACGCATAACTGTTGCTGCTAGTTTCAGGATGATGGAGACCAGGATGTCTTTTGTTGATGGGGAGCCTTTACCTTGGAAGTCTGATAACAATGAGAGAATACCACCACCACCGAAGGAGTAATTTGTCATCAGGTTTTGGCATCCCCTTGGTTTGTTCCAATCTTGGGGGAGTGCCGCGGTATCACATCACTATCTTCTATCTTTTTACCTTTTTAGTAGAATCATATCATGAATAGAGAAGTTATCATGAAGGATGGTTTGCATTATGGACGTGCCCCCTCTCTCGTTAGATATGTATCCCTTGGTGTGATTTTCTGTTATGAAATATTAATGAGAAGTTCTATCATTTACTCTTTTGCATATCTTATATTAGTTTTCAATTCATGGTTATATGTTTGATCTTGTCGTTAGTATTGGTATCACTTTGGGATCATTGTGTTAATTTAGTTGGTTTTGGCAAACCTGGCTCGGTCAGTAGCAACACTATTTTTGAGAGTTGAATGAAAAAGATAAAAAGTACTCTAAATAAATATAATTTCATCATCTTTCTTTCTTGATTTTCTCATAAGTTTAGTATTCTCTAGTTAAGATCTTTTGTGCTTCCAAGGAAGATTGCATGTTTGTTTTTATCGCTTGTATGTTTGTTAGTTTCCTTGAACTCTTATACTTGCTACCCAGCCTTGCTAGCTAAAAAAAATTGTACTGAGAGGGAATTCTTCTCGTACATCCAATACTTAAACCAAAACCTACGCCATTTGTGTCCACCATACCTACCTAATAGCACTATTGCTATTCCAAGTAAATTCATGTTTTTATCTACCTTCTGAATTAAACTTGTTATGTGAAAATTAGTGATTAAAGCTCTCACGAACTTGATAGCACACTTTATTTTCTTGCACCTAATAAACTTGAACCATTGTGCCCATATATGTTGCATATATGCTTGCACTTTATAAGTTGAAGTTAGCAGAACCATGTTGTCATGGGGAATGCTTTCAACATTGCATTGGTACTTTGTACCTAGTTGATATCATGTTCTTTTGCTTATGGATCCCAGCGGTGTGAAATAAAAGGGGAACTTGTAAGATCATGGAGTTTGTATATGTGTTAGAGAAACGCCTGGGCTGCTAGCCTAAGCCATGCCTAATCATGGTGGAAACTTGCAGCATAACTATAATGAGCATTCTATGAAGCATCCTCAATAAAAACCTATGCAAATAGCAAATAAAAAGATTGGTGAGATGCTCATTGTCTGCTTGCCTTGTCATTTTGATTATGGGATAGCTCCTGTATCATGTGCAAGGGGTACCCCGTTGGCGGTTCTCTATGATACATATGCATTTACAATGACAAGAGCTTACTTGTGACTGAAGTTGAGTAGCATGAGGTTCGGTCTTCATAAGTAAGGGGCATGAGACTTCAATTTATAACTTGTCAAGCATATCCTCTTAGTTGTGTCGCTTTAACCTTAATCACCTAAAGATGCTTATGATAGGGCAATGAGAGCTGAAAGATAATAAGTATCATAATTTTTGGAAGCTCTTTATGAAACTTGAAATCCATGCTTCCCTCTGCGAAGGGCCATTCTTTTACTTTTTAGTTGAGTCAGTAAACCTATTCTCTTCTACCTCAGCAAGTATTTTGAGTAGTTGTGTTTCATTCATTCATATGATGATTTATTCAATCATGTTTCTTATGTTCCCTGTTTTGCACTTTGCTCTTATCTTAGTGTTTACTACTTTGAAAGCTATTATTGAAAAACCAGTTATTTAAAATTGTCAACTATTCTTCGACCAAGAGCTAAGTTTGCCATTACCAATTATGATTTACTTTATGTATCTTTATTTGTGTTTCCTTTACCTATTGTAAGTTAAGTTATATAATGGTGAGTTGTTTGCTATTATGATCTATGTTGTCAGGGGGATGACCTCCGGATACCCCAACCAGACAAGAATCACGATAGTCGGATCGTGCCTGGCAGACCGAGTGCAGTAGGAGAAGAGTAAGTCAGCCCGGCTACCTCACAGTAACTAGATCAGCAAGGAGCAGCAAGGCACGAGACTGGCTACATCAGCATAGCCGGAACCAATCAAGAGGACAGAGCGATGTGCAGCACAGTGCACGGTACGCCCTAGTACGATGACAAGACTCGCAACTATTCGACCATACCGAAGACTTTGCGGGGTGACGCGGGAACAGCGGCCAGATGCTGACGACAGGTCCGCACGGTGTTTACTGTACCCACGACGACCATATCACTTGTACTCTGATGAGACATAAGTTGTACCAAATACTATAGATGACCAGCCGGCTGGGACCCGCCTGTGGGGCCTGCCAGTCGGACTGGCTAGTTGGACTGTTGCCTCTCTGCCTATATAAGGAGAGGCAAGGCCTCAGTAGAAAGGGTTGGTCTCAGTTCATTTAAGACGGTAGCTAGAGAATACAGCTCAAGGAGCGATTGTAGCTCGTATACCACTCATAGTCAGATCGGCAGGAGTAGGAGCTTTACCTCATCACGAGGGCTCCGAACCTGGGTACTTCCTGTGTCTCGATACACTCGCTAGTATCCAATCCTGCTTGCAGACGCCATCGATAGCTTCCCTGCTAGTCCCCACACCTCTATCTAACCTACTTAGGTACTGCCGTTCCCCATACAATGACAGTTGGCACCCACCGTGGGGCTACTATGGCTTCGACCAGTCACGTTCCGCATGGGACCCTGCACTTCAGCCGTTGAGCGCGTGGCCTCCGGCCTAGTGCTCACGCTCGGCGCGTTCGACTGCGTCATCGACAACGCTTCCTGCTTTGCCAGAACCGCGTTTCCAGCAAAACGGTTTGATTCTGCTCTTCGGCGACATCCCTGTCTACGTCGCCACCGTGCCAGAGCGTTTTCCTAGGGAAATCTTTTCCGTCACGGAGCCACCGCACCTCGGCAGCGCCGCCCCCGTCGCTCCTCATAGCGTCGAGGTGATGATGGCTGGCTCTAGTTCTCACCCCCGCCAGCCGCGGGAGTGGGGCACGGATGAGGTTGGAACTTTCGTGTCACCACAGCCCTGAAACCTGGTGGAGGAGGCCATCGAGCGGCTCCTCATGCCAGTTAACCTCGGGGATAACCCAGAGGACACAGAGGCCAACTTCACCATGGAGAGATAGCTTCTCCTCCAGGAGGCCATGGAGCTAGCCGCAACCCGCAAATAGATCGAGATCACCCGGCGCGAGTACGACCATGCGCATGGCTTCACTCCGGCTACCGCGGAGCCAATACGGCGTGGGCAAGTGCGACGCCAGGGCAGCGAGCTAGGCGGTAGGTTGGAGAAGGATGGCGAGCCGGATCCCGCACCCGCTCTCATCCGGCCCACCTACAGCACGCCCATCAAGAACCTGCGTGCAACGCGAGCCACAGCAGACGAGCTGCCCAACCTGGAGGGCGAGGAGCGAGCCCGCCAGCACGCGCGGGTGCAGGAGCTCCTCCGGATCACTGACGAGTAGGATGATGCCAACCGGCAGATGCAGGAGGACCCCTGCTGCTCCAAGGGGAGTAAGCCGCTCGCCAATAGTAAGGGTGCGCCCCGTGACACCCAGCAGGCGTCCTCTCCTCCGGCTAAGGCCCGCAGCAAGCGTCGATGTTCTGGCAGCAAGGGCCAGCCGCGCCAGGAGCAAACGGTGAACAGCAACCCACCGACTCCCCCTCCCCCAACCGGAGCGCCAAGACCCGCCGGTTCCCGTCTCTCAGGCCGCGTGGGAGCGCCCAACCCGGATCGTCCAGATGCCCGTGACCGCATTGAGCTCCTCGCTCAAGCGCGCGTTACGGAGGAAGAAGACTCCACCGGACCGGTTTGTTTTGGACCCCACATCCGGAACGAACCGTTTCCGGATAAATTCACCCTGCCGAGGGACACCCCCAAGTACGACAACAGCATAAAACTAGAAGACTGGCTGACTGACTACGCCACGGCAGTCGGCTTAGCCCATGGGAACTAGCGCACAGCTGTGCGCTATGTCCCCCTCATGCTAACCGGGTCCGCGAGGACATGGCTCAACAGCCTCGCACCCAACAGCATCAACACCTGGCTAGACTTTGAGAAGGTGTTTGTTCACAACTTCAACGACACATACAAGTGTCCGAGCCGCCCACGCGACCTGGCCTTGTGTGTTCAGGGCGACCGCGAGACGGACCACGAATACCTCGCTAGGTGGACGGAGCTGCACAACACCTATGAAGGAATCCTGGAGATCCAGGCCATAGGCTTCTTCGTCGAGGGATGCCAAGAAGGCACCATGATTCGCCACCGGCTACTGTGTGACGAGCCGAAAACCATGGAGGAGCTCATGACGGTTGCGGACTAGTACGCCACGGCGGATGCCGCCATGAAGAAGCCCCTCCGAGTAAGTGTTGACGGGCGTCCGACTGCAATGGAGCCGACTCGCGACCGTCCGAGCAATCTGGCTGGAGAAGCCGGATCCTCCAGGCGCCACGGCAATGACAACCGGTTCCATGGGGACCACCAGGCCAGACAGCAGAAGCCCCGCTACCACACGCGGCAGGTCAATGTTGTAGAGGGCGTGCCCGACGCGCCAACATTGAAGGTCAGGTCTCGACGTCTCTTGTCAGCATAACTTTTCTGCCTGGATTGAGCGGTCTTGAGGTGTTCACGGACTTTGTGAACCTTCTCCTTGGCTTCTCGTAGGATGTCAGGTCCAAAAATCTGACTCTCTCCTACTTGCGACCAATTCAAGGGGGGTACGGCACTTCCTTCCATACAGAAATTCAAAGGGGCCATTTGCAAACTAGCTTGATAAATGTTGTTGTATGAGAATTCTGCGAAAGGCAGACAATCTTTCCATTTTGATCCATATTCTAGCACACAAGCTCTCAACATATCTTCTAAGATTTGGTTGACTCTTTCAGTTTATCCATCGGTCTGCGGGTGATAAGCTGTGCTGAAGTTCAACTTGGTTCCTAATCCTTCTTGGACTTTCTGCCAAAATCTTGAGGTAAACTGGGTTCCTCGATCCGACACTATGGTCTTAGTGGTTCCATGGAAACTGACGATTCTCGCAATGTACAACTCTGCAAGCTTTGAACTCTAGTAGATAGTCTTGACAGGTATAAAATGGGCTACCTTGGACAGTCTATCCACTATGACCCAAATAGAGTCATTTCCCCTACTAGAAGTAGGCAAACTAGTGATAAAGTCCATTCCAACATAATCTCATTTCCATTCCGGAATCTGCAATGGTTGCAAAAGTCTTGTGGGTCTCTGATGTTCCACTTTGACTCTTTGTCAGATATCACACTTGGCTATGTAGCTTCCGATTTCTCTCTTCATCTTGTGCCACCAAAATTGCTCTTTCAAATCCTGATACATCTTTGTTCCTTCGGGGTGGATAGAATAAAGAGTATCATGAGCTTCTTGTATGATAACTTGATTTAGCTCGAAATCTACCGGTACATAGATACGTCCTTTGTACCACAAAACTCCTTCTTCATCTTCGGTAAATCCGGGTACCTTCCCTGTACCAATACGATGTTTGATTTCGTCGATACGTGTATTTCCTTTCTGTGCTTCCTTGATCTGACTGATCAACGTGGTTGAAGTTCAATGCTATCTAAGAATCCTTTGCTAACTAGCTCTGTTCTAAACTTATTCAACTCTTCATGCAAACTTGGCTGGGTTTCCTTAATCATGGTGTTTAATCTACATGGCAATCTGCTAAGAGCATCCGCTACCACATTGGCTTTTCTGGGGTGATAGTGAATGTCAAGGTCATAATCCTTGATTAAATCTATCCATCTCCTTTGCCTCATATTCAGCTCCTTCTGGGTGAAAATATACTTCAAACTCTTGTGATCCGAATAAATCTCACAATGGTTACCCATAAGGTAATGACGCCATGTATTCAAAGCTAAAACTACAGTTGCTTGTTCAAGATCATGGGTAGGGTAGTTTTGTTCATGCTGCTTCAGTTGTCTAGACAGATATGCTATAACTTTGCCTTCTTGCATCAACACACATTCGAGACCAATCTTGGATGCATCACAATACACATCAAAAGGCTTCTTGATATGTGGCATAATCAAGATTGGTGCTGAGATCAATCTCTTCTTGAGCTCTCAAAAACTTGCTTCACATTTATCCGTCCATTCAAACTTCTTATCTTTCTTCAACAGTTGGGTCATTGGTCTTGCGATGCTCGAAAATACTTCAACGAACTTGCGGTAATATCCCGCTAATCCGAGAAATGCACGGACTTGGGTTTGAGTAGTTGGGGCTTTCCATTCTTCAACATCTTTGATCTTGGCCGGATCGACAGCGACTCCTCCTGCCGACACGATATGTCCGAGGAATCCTACTTCCTTCAACCAGAACTCACATTTGCTAAACTTGGCATACAACTAATGTTCTCTAAGGGTTTCAAGGATGGCTCTTAGGTGTAGCTCATGGTCTTCTTCTGACACAACGACAAACTTATCCAGGAAGTTCATAAAAATCTTATTCGTGAGATTCATGAAATAAGAGGGGGCATTGGTTAATCCAAAAGACATGACCGTATACTCATACAATCCATATATGGTGGTAAAGGCGGTCTTTGGAATATCTGTTGCACGAATCTTGAGTCGATGATAACCAGTTCTAAGATCAATCTTAGAAAACACTCTGGCACCAGTCAACTGGTCAAACAGATCCTCAATTTTTGGTAGTGGGTACTTGTTCTTGATGGTGACATCATTCAGCTTCCGGTAATCTGTGCACAAATAGTTACCTCCATCTTTCTTATCCACAAACAAAACAGGCGATCTCCATGGCGATGCGCTTGGTTGAATCAGACCTTTCTCCAGCATAGCATCAAGTTGTTTCTTCATATCCACTAATTCAGATGGGTTCATACTATAGGGTCTCTGAGCTATGGGTCCAGTTCCAGGAATTAGTTCAATGATGAACTCGATATCCCGATCTGGGGGCATACCGGGCAATTCATCTGGGAATACATCGGGGTATTCACAGACTACTCTGACTTGGTCTAGGGTTGGTTGGTCTAGACTCTTGTTGCATTTGAACTGACGGGGCAAGGTCTCAGATACATGTTCTACTGATACTTTGGTTATATTGGTCATGGTTATGGCTTTCTTGGCACAGTTGATCAATCCTTTATGTTTCAGCATCCAATCCATTCCTAGTACTACTTCTAAACCTTTGGTTCCAAGTACTATTAGATTAGTATAAAAATCTATGCCATGGATTCTGATAGATACAGCCTTGCAAATTTTTCTAGCTTTGGTGGTTGAACCAGGTATTTGAACTATCATAACATGCTTCAATTTTGTTGGTTGAATCTTACTAGTGCATGCAAATTCTTCTGTAACAAACGAGTGTGATGCTCCAGAATCAAACAACACTCTTGCTAAAACTGAGTTAACAGAAAACATACCCATCACAACATTCGGCGCTTCCTGGGCTTCTTCAGCATTCATGTGGAACAGATGGCCATTGCGGTTGAGCGAGTTCCCTGGGGCAAATCTCCTTCCAGGCTGAACACGGCGCTGCTGTTGAGCAGGTGCATTCACATTGGTGGCTACTGCAAGCTTCTTGGGGCACTCATTGGAGTAGTGACCCTTGACTCCACATTCAAAGCAAGTAATCTGGGACTTGTCTTTGGCTGCAACAGGTACAACATTGCTTCCAGTCCTTGGGGCAGTATTGTTGTTGTTGTTGTTGTTGGACTTGGGTGATGCACGGTTGAAGTTGTTGGAGTTACCGGGGTTGTTGTTGTGGTTTCCTCCAGACTTCAAGTTTCCTCTGCTACGATTGGGATAGCTTGGACGGGACATAGGGGGTCTGTTGTTTCTTGGGGCATATCTTGTAGACGGGTTGGGGCGATACTTCTGGGTATTGTGGGATCCAGTCTGGTGCATCATCCTACGCTTGCGATTGTCATTGGCTTGGTTTATCTTCCCTTCCATCTGAATGGCAGAGTCTACAAGCTCTTCTAGATCTTCAAAACGGATGTTTACTAACACAGTCTACATCTCATCATGCAATCCATTCAGGAACCTTTCCTTCTTCTTGGCTTCGGTGTTCATCAGGTGCATATCTAGCTAGCGATAGAAATTTGTCCGGTACTCAACTACCGCCATTCTTCCTTGCTTCAGTTCCCTGAACTCATCCCTCATCTTGGTGACCAAACCTTGGGGCACATGGGTGTGGCTGAACTTGATCTTGAATGCTTCCCAAGTCATCATCTGTCCGTCGTTCATGGTACGGGTGCTATTCCACCAGGCTCTTGCATATCCTACAAGATAATGGGTTACAAACAACACTTTCTCATTGGCTTCAACTCCTGCGACCTCCAGGTTGTTCTCCATGGTTTGGAGCCAGTCATCAGCATCTAAGGGACCCTCAGACTCGTTAAATATAGGTGGGTTGGTATTCTGAAAGTTCTTGAGTTTGGATCCATGGTGATCTTGGTTTCCATGGCCTTGATTATTGTGGGCCATCTGAGCTATTTGTTGAAGAGTGGCTAGGTTTGCTTGGCGTTCAGCTCTACTAGCTTCACGGTCAGAAACTAGCATTTGTAGAATCTGCAACATTGGGTCCTGAGACGAGTTGCTTCCTCCAGGATTTCCACGAGTCATCTGAAGATTGAGATAGATAATGAGATAAGAGGGAAATTTCTAAGGTTCGTGGTTTTGTTTCAAAAGCTTTAAAACTTTGAGTTTGACTCAGGTTTGGCAAACTAACAACTTCCTCTCATTCATTCATTCAAAGCATACCATACAAACACACACCACAACACAAAATGGAAAACAGATGGTTAAGAACCATTCTGTGAAACTACGATACAGTAGGACTGGTACAACTCATGCCTAAGATAGTGCTCAAGTGCATCTAATCATCATCAATGAAGTCGGAATCATGATCATCAGTGTGGAACTCCATGGCATCATCATCCAGGTAGTCATTGTCATCACTGAGGTAAGAGTAAAGATCTCCCTGGATATCTTCACCTTCCTCCTCCTCCTTCGCTTCAAGCTGGATTTCCTGTTCACGGATGGTCTTCTCGAGAGCGGCCACCTTCTTGCAAAGATGATCGATGGTGCGATCCTTCTTGTCGTGCTGACAACGAAGTGATTGGCGCTCCTTGGCGAGAGTCTGGTCCTTCTTGACGGCAATGGCAAGGTTGTGGTTAGTGTAGGCTCGGGTGTTGTCCAACTCCTTCTGCCTATCATACAGCATGAAGTCAAGATTTTCCACTTGGTGCTTCAGCTCCGGGTGTCCTGGCATCTCCAAGGGCATTCCCATAGAATCACACCTTGCAAAGTGAGCAAAGCGAGTTCCCTGGATCAGGTTGATGTTTTGTCCGCACAGACGGGCAAGAGCTTCATGCATGGCCCTGGCTAATCCATCTAGCCAGTTGTTCTCCCTCAAGGTGAATTGGATCTTCTCATAAGTGGGGGCTTCCATCTTGCCTCTAAGATCTGCAACTATCAGCCATTGTAGATCTCCTCCGATGTGATCATTGAGTTGGGCCCCGAAGAATTCCGGGTGCAGGCACTCAAGATACTCAGACAGTGCATCTAGATCCCTCTCAAAGATCAGTTGGCCTCCGTTGCCCAACTGGTAGAACTTGCAATACTGGACTTCCATCTATAAGAATTTAGGATGAGTAAGTTAGTGAGGTGACCAAGTGTGTCAAATTTTATGTAGAATTTTTTAGGCAGATGAATCTTTTTGAAAGAATCTCAAGGATAAGAGTGGGAATAGGTTTTCATAAATACTCACTTCTTTTGTTTTGGAAACTAAATTTTTTGTTCGGACATCCATTATAACTAGGGTATCCTATAGCCAGGATGGCTCTGATACCAACTTGTCAACACCCGGATTTTTAATCCCAGATGCTTGTTATGCCATACCTCCTAATCCCAGGATTACCATTTTTGCGAGACATAACAGATTGATATCATAGTACATCATCCATTACAAACCATAATAAGGTCTTAATAAAGGATCTCATGATCCAGTCTTAATACAATCAAAGCAGCGAAATAATAAACATAGTAGTGGGCTCCATCTTCAGGGTCACAGGAAATGCTGACGATGGGAGATGATCCTAGTTGTCGTAGACCTCCTGCTGTCCATCATCCTGATAGTCCTCCTCATAGTCTAGCCATGGGAATAGCCAGGGACAAAGCCATGAGTACTCTTTAAGTACTTGCAAACTATCACTAACAAGTAAGGTAGTTCTAGTAGGAATCCTAAGCTCTAGGTTTATTTGCAAAAAGCCAGGTTTATCTCAAACTGAGTTTAAAAGTAAAGAAAAATAATTTAATGTTCTATATCACTTAAGTGGGAACCTAGTTTTCATGTCCACAATCCTATTGTGGTCAGGTCAAAATCATAGTTCAGTTCACAAGTCATTTTTTTTAAAACATCAGACAACGGAAGAGTATGGACACTCCAACTGTCCATGACCGCGGACGCGGATATTCGAATAGTTTGACACTCTACAGAGGTGGTACACTTTCACCAGAAAATTCGATACATCCATCAGGGATAACCCTGAATCAATCATACTTAGTATGCGGATAATCAATCATAACCTTTCAATTACACCCCCTAGTATAGGCACCTCCCTTATGAGCTTGGCCTCCCAGCCATGGCCATCTGCCATCCTGGGCACTGCATAGGTGGACATTCATCACGAGGTAACCTCAGCTCAACCTCTTCCGCAAGGGAACCCATACTAAGGCATATAAACTTCTAGCTAAGCCCTACCCAATTCAGGTATTGTGGTTGTACGGTAAAATTGGAATGGTATCGCATCCGAACCCAACCATTAGTTTTTATAAAAGGCTAAGGCTCATGCCTCAACATTTTGATCATCAAATACTTTTGTGTCTCTCAACACATGTCAAAACATCTCAATAGAATGAAACATCTTTCCAAGGTTTCCATAATCATTTTCACCAAGTATTCTCATCTAAAGTGATCAACTTTTATTGCTTAGCACTAGCCACTAAAGTTAAGAGTGTTTACTAATGAGGAGTGCTAATATACAATCTCATGCCATGGAATGACATCTAGGTATAACTAGTTAGTCCTAGTTTTATACTCTTTATGGTATCTACACTATTTTTCCAATACTCACAAAGCACTAACTAAAAGTAAAGAACTTTGGTAAAGTAAAAAAAAATAAGGCTTGCAAGTAAAAATTGGGATTGGTATAATCAAAGTTATATAACCAAGCATGCCTAATGCATGTTGCATAGGTAATCAAGTTTGCAAGTATTAGCTTGCATAGTTCTAGCTTGCCTTGAGTAGTGCAGTGATTGAAGTTTTCTTCTTCTTCTTCTTGGTAGAACTCCTCCTCCTCGTATCCCGGGTCGATACTATCGTCTATAAATGAATACGAGGTACACAATCACCAAACAATACTTAACTACTTCTATTTAGCACACTAACGCTCACACTTGATGATCTAGCATCATCACAATCATCACATGAAATAAAGACTAAATCTTGTTTATCTTATTTTAGAAAAGTAATTTCTACTCATTGAAAATACTTAAGATTTAATATTCTCCAATTAAAATATGGGATCATGTTGACACATGTCATCACCACATATTCTAATACAAGGGAATGTGATTTAAAGTGTTGATCATATTTTATAAAGTTTATGATTATCATTTAATAGAATTAAAGTGACCAGAAATGCCTATATAGCATTCTTTTGGTACTAGTCCAAAGTCACTGCATGCAAACCTAAATGTTATTACATATTCAGATAGATCTTATCAAATGCGATTTTTGAGAGTTGGAATCAACTCAAAAGCATTTATGGTTGATTTTTGAAAAATGTTTGAAGTTGGAAACGTCTCTGTCTTGTTATTTTTACTATAGGTGATCTCTAACTCATGGATAGATAATTTAAATACCTTTCTAACAAAATTTGAATCATTCAATTTGGTTCAGTGAATCTCTTTGAATTGATTTTTGAATCTACTAACAGAATGTGGTTTCAAATAAATATGAAAATACTTATTTGAATTCATAGGCCTGCACGGGAAACTAACTGGGCCGGCCCAATCTGCACAACACGGTGCAGCGGGCTACTGATAGAGGGGGAAACTACTGAATTCAACGACTCTAATTAACCGAAACGGTATCTTTGAATCTAGGCCCTATGATTAAAAGACGATCCAACGGCTGTAGTTAATCATCGACGACGAACAGCTCTGGTGAGGTCTAAACCCTAACACGGTGGTGGGGGTCTGGAGAGGCTCACCTGGGCTCTAGCTAGGGTTGGCAATGGGGGCAAACGACGTTGTAGACAATGGCAGTTCGAATAGTGTGACAGCTCCTGGGTTGCTCCAATCGATGGTGCCCTTCTCCTTCTTCAGCGGATGGCTCCAGCCAAATTCCGGCGAAGCAGTGCTCGCCTTGCTCCGGGGAGAAGTGTGGGAGGGTCTATGAGGAGTGGGGAGTGTGTTGGTGTGGAGAATGGAGGTGGAGAGGGCCTCTATTTATACACCGACGAGGGGACCGGGCGGGATGGGCTGGCGTCTCCGGTAAGGGCGGTACAACGTGATATCCGCGTGGCTGTGGGTAGGGGACGGTGCGGTGTTCCCTGGCGGTCATCACGGAAGTAATGGCACGGCACGGGGCGGTCTAGGTTGGTCGAGCGCGTGCGATGCTCTGCGCGGAAGCGGCGGTGTTCGAGACAGCAAACGGGAGCTACGGGTCACACGGCGGCGAACAGGGGTGTCTGGGAGGTGGTTGTGATCATGGCGAGTGTGCGCGTGTGCGGAGAGAGCAAGGTGCGGTCTGTGCGAGCCGATCGGGTGCGGCGCTCTGGCGCGTTCTCGGCACGGCGCAGAGGCATTGGGCGCGGCGCTGCTGGGGTGGTCTAGGGCCAGGCTGTGGTCGTGGCATGGATAGGGGGTGGTGGTGGATGGTGGCGTGTCTGGTGTGCATCGTGGGAGAGGGTGGCGTGGTTGTTGTCGCTCTGTCCACGATCGTCCGGCGAGTGTGGCTTCGGGTGGCGGCGCACTGGTGCACAACGGCTAAGGGGGGAGTGGTCTGGTGCAGCTCGAAACTGGGGGAGACAGGGGAGTGAAGAGGGAACCAAATTGGTCTAGTGATCACTTCTCAAACAATGAAGTTAGGCTAGGGTTAATTTGTGCCTGTCAAGTGTTTGATGAAATGGCCGAAAGAAATTTAGTTTGAAATTTTTGTATGAATTTTGGTGAGTGTTTGAATCTTATGCTTGAGTGTCTATGGTTGCTTGGAGAATTCAAGTGGAATTGATTTGGAAATAGCTTTTGTAAATTTGTAAAGTGGGCCTTGGTTCACTTTTACTTGGTCTAGCAAGGGGTGAAAAGAAATGGAATTGTTTATGTTAGAAATTCTCTTCTAGGAACACTCAAAGTGGCCTAGTGGTTAACTTTGGTCAAAATGACCATTTGCTCATATCTTTTATATTTGATTTCTTTTTCTTTTGATTTTGTTTGTGATTGGCCTAGATGATGTAGTATTCATCTTTAAACCATTTCTCATCATTTGTAGCAAACAAACATGGCAAATTCACTCAATTCTACACTAATGGAAATCACACATGCATTCATATTGATTTTTGGAATACAAGTTTTTGTTAACCCTAAATTTGGGTGATTAGAACTTGGTAATCTTGATTAATGTTTTTGGGGTGTTACAAACCTTCTCTCCTTAAACAAAATCTCGTCCCAAGATTTAAGAAAAACTAGGAACTAAAGAGATCTGGGAACTCAGTCCTAATGTAATCTTCTCGCTCCCAGGTAGCTTCTTCTTCGGTATGGTTGCTCCATTGGATCTGGAGAAACTTGATACTCTGGGTCCTGGTGGTTCTGAAGGCTTATTCCAAAATACAGATAGGTACTTCACGATATGTCAGATCCTTGTTGATATCTATGGCTTGGTGATCGATGTTCTTGAAAAATTCGGTATTCTCTGGAACTTCTAAGCATTTGCAAAGTAACGAGATATGGAACACATCATGGATGGCTGACATCTCCTCCGGTAGTTCCAGTTGATATGATACTTCTCCTCGGTGATTCAAAATCTTGAAGGGTCCAATATATCTGGGGGCTAACTTCCCTTTCAGTTGAAAATGTGCATTCCCTTCAAGGGTGATACTTTGAGATACACAAAATCTCCGACATTGAAGGTCAAGTCTCGATGTCTCTTGTCAGCATAACATTTATGTCTGGATTGAGCGGTCTTGAGGTGTTCACGGACTTTGTGAATCTTCTCTTCGGCTTCTCATAGGATGTCGGGTCCGAAAATCTGACTCTCTCCTACTTGCGACCAAATCAAGGGGGTACGGCACTTCCTTCCATACAGAAATTCAAAGGGGGGCATTTGCAAACTGGCTTGATAACTGATGTTGTATGAGAATTCTGCGAAAGGCAGGCAATCTTCCCATTTTGATCCATATTCTAGCACACAATCTCTCAACATATCTTCTAAGATTTTGTTGACTCTTTTAGTTTGTCCATCGGTCTACGGGTGATAAGTTGTGCTGAAGTTCAACTTGGTTCCTAATCCTTCTTGGACTTTCTGCCAAAATCTTGAGGTAAACTAGGTTCCTTGATCCGACACTATGGTCTTAGGGGTTCCATGCAAACTGATGATTCTAGCAATGTACAGCTCTGCTAGCTTCGAACTCTAGTAGGTAGTCTTGACAGGTATAAAATGGGCTACATTGGACAGTCTATCCACTATGACCCAAATAGAGTCATTTCCCCTACTAGAAGTAGGCAAACCAGTGATAAAATCCATTCCAACAGAATCCCATTTCCATTCCAGAATCTGCAATGGTTGCAAAAGTCCTACGGGTCTCTGATGTTCCGCTTTGACTCTTTGATAGATATCACACTTGGCTATGTAGCTTTCGATTTCTCTCTTCATCTTGTGCCACCAAAATTGCTCTTTCAAATCCTGATACATCTTTGTTCCTCCGGGGTGGATAGAATAAATAGTATCATGAGCTTCTTACACAGAAAGACGAAGGGTGCCAGAGGGGGAGTGGAGATGGGCCACAGGGGGCCCACACCACCCCCTGGCGCGGGCCACCCCTGGCCGCGCCACCAGGTGGTGTGGCCACCCTGGCCCACTCCTGGCTCTCCCCTTTGCATTAGTCCTAGGAAGGTTGGTACATTAGCACAGGTTCACCCACACAACACTTATCAAACTAAAGAAGATTAATCAACTATATGAAGCGAAAGCACTTGACGATATTCCCGCATGTCCTCGAGAACGTTTGGTCATCTTAAGTAATACAACCAGCTTGTCCTTTGCTAAAGAAAGGTTTGGGCCACTTGCTGCATTTATTATTATTGTCTTTTATTTACTCGCACTTTATTTATCTGCATTATCAAAAACCCCTAAAAATCCATTTGCTAAGTATTTACAGAGAATTCCTGATCCAAGCCACTCGTCAACACCTTCTGCTCCTTGTTGGGTTCGACACTCTTACTTATCGAAAATACTGCGATATACCCCCTATACTTGTGGGTCATCACCAGTTTCAACAGCTGGTTCTCATCAACGAACTGGTTATGATCTCCCAACAACCTTTAGTATTGACAGAGACATATACTCCCTTGCAAATGAGCTTGTGACCAAAATTTGTATATGTTTAGAGACTAGTAGTATCATGCCCTTTTATATGTAATATGTATACATTGATATTTTGATGTAAATTTGTTTAGTTGCACTATGACGAAGATTAACAAGAGGGCCAACAATGGGAAAAAATCTTGAGCAGATGCTTGAAATAACTAAATCAAGACTTCCGATCACATCTATAGAAGGATTCAGAAGGCCACTGGATCCACATGAATCTACTTATATTGCATCGACCACAGGCATTTTCGTGAGAAATGATATTCCCATCTTGCCCTCATGGAAACACCACCAAAATACCCCTAAGCATTTTGAAGGTTTACTAAAGAAGTTACATGTAAGTCCTCTGTCTCTTGGACATACTCCATTGCTCTATCCCTTGTCTTCTTCGCTTGCCGTCCGTTATATATGCTCCTCATTGTTGTCTACAGAGATTTTTCATGTTCGATCAGAATAGTGAGGAAGTAAAGGTTGTTCTCAAAATCATATTCTCCGCATGTTTGCACCAATAGCGCCACAGGCTAAAGAAGCAACACTTCTCTGGCAAGTGTTTTAAGGATGTTACAAGAACGTCTCCTATGGATCACATGACTGACGATCAGTGGGGTGATCTTCTCCACCACTGGCTTGACCAAAATAATGAGGTATGCTTTGACAAGACTAAGACAAGATCGCATTATCAATTCGTATTTATGCATGTGTTCTACAAGTCTCGTTTTGTAGGCCATCGCTCAAAGGAACTGTTCCAGCCATAATAAAGTACGAGTACTAAGTCGCACAGGATCCCGCAGCATAATTGGGTACCTCTACCAATTGGTAAGGACCTGTTGTTCTATACTTTATATTTTAAATAAGTATGTAATTGATGTTGTGGAATCTGTATGCATCTTATCTTTCAACCTCTGTTTCCACCATGTGATGCAATTTATTTTCGCCCGTCCAAATGCAGATGAAGTCTAATGGGGATCCAAAAAATAGTTGACTATGCTGGAGAAATTTGAGGGATGCCAGATAAATAGATATGGTGTCATTGTAAAGAAAGTTGTTGTAAGTCTTCTCTGCATTTTGTGATGTTGCACTTGCAGTGATTTGTACGTATAAGTTTGGTATGCAACCTTGCTTGGACTGCTTCTCAGTTTTGTTTTCATTTTCCTTCATAATTTGCAACTAAAGTCAGTTTCAGTTATGAATTGTACAAACAGTTGGCATATCATGCACCTCACAGTGTTTACACAGGAAGCCACATTTTTAGTCTTGTTAGTAAATGGCATCAAAAAAAGGTACATGACAAAAAGATCTTTTTGCTGAAGTGTATAAGTGCGTTATCAGCACTGCCAATTATAGCAATTCATGCACATATTAAACCTGTCTGCATGTTTCTCTGTAGTAACTTCACTTCTCTTACACATGTCTATCAACTGAAAACTTTCCAGGCTGAATTGAAAGAGGAGCTGGCAAATCCTGGGAAAGACTGTTTAGTAAAGCCTCCAAAAGAATGTGTGGATTTATTTTCCAAGGTACTACAACACGGTGCTATAGCCAAGAATATGTTGCTGTGTAATGCTGGGTTCCCAGAGAGCTCATCAAATTCCAAGTTCAAGTTCAAGTCCAACTCCAAGGCCATTTCTTTGCATATTCAAGTTCTAGAGGAACAACTCCAAGCTGAACAATCATTATCATCTGCCCTAAGTGTATACAATGAACGTTTGATCGCAAAGTTAGAAGAAATTTTAATTCGGCTAGAGCACTCCATAAAAAATAAGGAGAAAGTCATGAAGATGCTCAGTATTTGTGGTTGAGCACTAACAGCTGAGGTCAGTCCCTTTGTCGTGAAATGGAACCTGAAGCTGAAAGTATTTGTTAGTGCACTAGTCTACACTTGTTATGAACTTGGGTTGTTTCCTTGTTGCGACATGTATTTAATTTGTATGGTACCTTATAATGTACTTCCTCTGTTTCAAAATATATCCCTTTTTAGCAAAGTTGTTTTAGCTTGCTAAAGATCCTTATAGTATCAATGGAGGTACTATTGGGGAACAGAATGCACCAATATGGAAGTAGTATGATTCCTGAATGCGTGATCTCTGGATTGCTAGCATGCTTAATATTGTTGCTTTATATGCTGCAAGGTTGAATTGTTGTGTACTTAATATGTGTGGATGGAGAAAATTGCATGTAACACCAGTCTTTGTGGCATTTGTTGCACAGAACACAGAAAGATGACCTTTTTTGTGGCTAGCACGATTTGTGGCTTAATTTTTTGCACCTGGCCCAAATAAACATCTTAACCTGATGGGTTAGAGCATCTCTAACCCATCCCCAAAACGGTAATGGGGGAGTAAATTTACTCCTCTAACGGCCAAAGCCGAATCCGCACCGAACCTAACCTAACCCCTATCACCGTTTAGAGGAGAATAAATATAGGACTTGCCACCGCGACCTCGACTCCTTTATTTTTTTTCTCTCCCACCCACACGTTCGTTGTCGGCCTGCTGCCCTTCACCGGATCTGTGCTCCGCCGATGGTAAGTGCGGTGACCCAGCATACCAATGCCTGATGTAGTACACTATAGTCGTTGACATAACACCAATGAAACACCGTTCACTAGTATTACATCCCTCAGAGTAGTACAACAGAAACACGGCAGGTCCAAGACATGACTATAGATTACAACTCGACTCTTTACATAAGATCCAGAGAACACTCTAGGTTAAAGAGAGAGAGAAAGAAACTTCTTACAAAGAAGAACTAGAAATAATAACTCAGAACTATCTAGTAACTATGAATAGTATATAAACTATTTGGCTTGCCATTGTTGCTATTGCAATGCTCTACAGAAGTAGGTTTTATGGCTAGAGTATCTACTCATATCTAAACAGAGACTTTGTCTTCACTTCAGCTAATGTATATGTTGACTTCATTGACTTTATTGAAGAACTTGAGTTGTCGATGACGATTTCTTGAGCAGAAATTGATGTTGACGTCGTCTTCAATGGCTTAGAACCTAGCAAGGGTTAAGAAGGTATGGTTGAGTACGAGCGTACTCAGCAAGTTCAGTAAAAAGGAGTGTATGATGCACTATCTCTATAGCCACAGACCATAGGTCATGGGCAATGCAGGTTTTCGTAAACATTTCTTCAAAGGTTGCTTTTATTCTGAAAACTATGTCTGACAGCCTTCATAGGTTGACCAGAACCTTCGTGGGTTTCCTTTCCTGCCGCGTTCGTAGCTCCTTCCTGGAACATGGAGTAACATGTCACAATTCTTACACTCTGCAGAGGTGCGTCAGTTTTCCCATAAGAGACCTTAGCCTTGTTGCACAACCAAGCCGCGAGCTTGTCCACACTTCCTTGGTATGGGGCCCAGTCTAAGATCCAAACCAGTACTGCCATCTCCGTGACCCCGCATGAAGACACGATCCCCCAAGACGGACTACCACGGTTACTCTTTGGGTAGCCTCTCAGAGACTCTGTAAGCAGCTCTGTCTGGCAGTCACCATCAGCTATGGTGAACCTATACCAAGACAGCTATGCATAGATAATCTAGACACCTAGATCATGGGGAACTAAGGGGTCCCACCCATGTGCTAGATTCTCCACGAGAATATCAATAGCCCCACGATAAGGTCATCCGTCCATGCAAAAGGGAGAAGATACAACTAACTTTCCTGTCCCATTCCAAGTCTTATTATTGATGCGTAATATACGGCGCTAGAATCACTGGCGACATTGGTTGTTAAGTCCTAGATATTATGTTCCTTTACCACTTGAACTGTATCAATAGATTATTACCATTTGGTAAATAATCCATAATCATATTATTATGAAAATAGTGTTTTCTGACCTTTTTGAAATGCAGGTGATGACAACATTTGAGTTACAAGCATTTGATAGAAAATAATCAAAGGACATGAGCAAGTTGTGAACTTGCCTTTTGTGATTGCAAGATTATGCACTCACGGTCTTCAAGACAATAGAAGATCCAAATTCTGTAAATAGCAACATTGGTCCGGTAAGGACAAATGTTTAAAGAAGCAAGATGCAATTATGCATAAGTAATGTAATGCAGTTTGATAAACGCGAATCCCCGGAATAATTGTATCTAATCTAGGGTTTACAAGCTTGTGGTGATATCTTTAGAATGTGTTGCACTTTTATACTTGCTTCACACTTGTGCTTCTTATTAAGGCTTGTGAGTGTGTGAGATAATGTGTAAATACAATAAGTAGCATGCAATATTAAAGCACTCAAATGGGGCATGGTATCTAAAAGATTTCTTAAGCATGTTTATTAATCAATTAGGGCTTTTAGAAAAAGTATGCAAGGGTTACTTTTAATATTTCTTAAAATAGTTAGACCTATGTTAACTTCATTTAAACATCCATTGATCTTCTTGTTACACTTTTAGACCTTAATCAAATAATGCTAAAAGCAATAGTAAAGATTAACATATTTTTAATGAATTAAAATAAAAGAAAAGAGTTTAAACAAGATTTATTAGACCTTTACCTTTTATTTCACTTCAATTATGAAAGATGGTATTTTTAAGGTGTAGATTATACTTTTGTGATCATTTTGGTATATTATAGGTATTTTTGTGTTTTTTAAATAATAAGATATGAATTTTATAAGTTTTACCACTTTATAAATACTAAAGAAATAGTAAATACTTAGCTAAGTGATACAAAAAATTTATAAAATAAGTTTGTAAATGTATATTTTGTTTTTCTAAGAATTTTGGTATATTATATTTATTTTTCTGAATTTTAAATAATAAATTACTCATTTTATAAGATTAATCTTTAATAGGGTTTTTATTAATAATAATAATTTTCTTATTTAAGTTGGAAAATAAAATATGACAATATGTTTATATTATAGAGTTTATTTTTATGCACATTTTGATATATAATATATATTTTTCAGATTTATAAAACAAAAGATATTGATTTAATAAGATTTATTCATTTTTTGAATTAAAAATAATTATTAAATGAGTTTATGAGGTAATGCTGATGTCAGCATGAGGTAGGGGCTTTTCTCACCGGGGTTATCCCTAGCCCTAGTCACTGATTGGTGGGGCCTATTCCACGTAATAACTAGGAATTTACTTATTTTACAAATGATTATCGAAAAGAAAATAAAGAAACATATTTATGACATCACCATGACGTCATGGTGACATTAGCAATGGAGGCTGCTCTCAGTCACGCACGAATCCGTCGATTTTTACAGCGTGCGCGGGCTCGACCTAGTTTAGTTGGATAGAGGACGATACGACGAACCATCTAGTGGCGGCGCCTCCCGGGAATGGTCACCGGAATCACCCCCACGGTGGGCAACCACGACGGTGATCGAAGGTTCACGGTAGCAGGGCGATATAGGAAGCAATTGAAGTAACGGAGGCTACTAGAAGAGTCTATAGCTCACCTGGATGCTTACTGTGAAGACGCGGAGGTGAATCGGGGCCGGAATCGATGAGGATTGCGGCGGTCGGACCTTAGGAAGGAGGTGTCGATTGGAACTTCTGGGGCTTCTCAGGCACGAGCTAATCGGGACAAACGAACAAGGAAAAGGTGGCGGTGTAGATGGTGTGCTCAAAGCTTCCAAGGGAGCTCGGGAATGGAGAGCTCTGGTGAGACCAGGGAGCTAGGGTTACAGCTAGAGGAGGATTTGGGAAAGAAGAGGAAGCTAGGGTTCATCGGCGGCGGCGTGGGGTTCTTATAGACGACCAAGGACGGTAGCGCAGATCTTGGCGTGGTCGACGGCGACGTGACTGCCAGCGAGCTGCTTCGCTGCATCGAGAGGTCGACGGAGACGCGAGGAAGACAACATGAATAGAAGGTCGAAGGGGTATGGGCCGATAGCGGGCTGCACATGGGCAAGATGGGCTGTAGAAAAGCTCGTGAGACGGTCTGTTGCTACTGCTCGCGAGCGTCAAATAGGCGTGAGGAGGTTTGGGCCACGGGCCAAAAACTTATGTTCCTGTTTTCCTTTTTTCTGTTTTATATTATGTTTTCTTTTCTCTTTACAATTTATTTTCCTACTCTATTACTACAAGGTTTAAACATTTAAAATTCTGGTAAAATATTCAAAATAGTGTAAAGATTCATTACAATCCATTCCCCTACATTATTTTGTTGTATAAAAAGGAAATACAACTATATTAGAGGTCCTCTTATTAAATAGAACAAATAAAACTTTGGCTTTAGGGATTTATTCTTTCTATAGAGAAAATCTTATAAGAACGATTTCCATTGTCAACATGATAGTGGTTATAGTAAAGATTGAAAATGTTAAATGATTTGCATAGAATAAATCCATACCTAACATCATTCAACACCCACACTATATAGTGATTTTAAACTCTAAGGTTCTTAAAGTTTAGAATTTTCTTTATTCAAATTCCACTAAAATGTCATTCATAAGCATCCTACTACTTTCAAAATAGGCATGTATCATTTATTACATTAGTTGTGCACTACTTTCTTAAGTATGGTTAATGTTTTGATAGAAGTTTATTATATAATAGTGAATAATCATTATTATTCAAGTGGCACAAATGATTTCAATGCGCATCAACATTTACTTAAATTTCTAATACCACACTTACTGTGGACCCTAGAGGATACACTACCCTCAAGTTTATTAGTGAATGTTGCTAGGTATCAAGGTTCAAGGACTGCTCTTGACTTTATAGTCTTGAAAGAAATCTCAACTCAAAGTGAGCTATAAAGGTTACTTCTTAATATGGTCTTGATGGTTCACGGGTCTTGGTTTTATTAGGGTTTAAGATAATAAAGAAAACAAGGCTTTCACCCATAAACACTCATCTGGTTATCTAATTATTTCTTGGAAGCTTCATTTGTCCAGGAGATATTGTTCAATGGTTATCTAGGAATAGGAATTACTCTCACTAGTAGCTCCATTCTAGGGTTTTGGACAAATATGTAGACAGGGTTCTATTCATGGCTTGATAAGACCTTGTTTAAGGCTTCTAAATAATCCTTACCTTAATACCTCACTAAGTTATCTTTAGATAAATAATTCATTTCCTAAATATACTCTAAAAATCTCTCTCATCTTATTCACAAAGATCACATCTTCCTAAATAAGTCAATCATCTGACTCCACCATATCCATCATCATATGATGACATGGTCCTACCACTTCAATATTATTCCTCCTTCATTCTTCCCCTAGTATAACTTCCATTTGCTAAACTACTCTTGATGAATCCATCAATGTAGCTAATTCTAGCTCCATCCATTAACTCCTTTAAATCCATCTTGCAACTACTTCCAAGGCTTGCAAGATTATAGTTCTCTCTATATCACATGTGATATCCATCCTACGGGATAGGTATGGTACTACTCTCCATAATACAAGTTGTTCTTGTATTAACTTGGTTAAGCTACTATGCCTCCAACTAATCCATATACTCATGTTATATACTTCATCATACTCTAGCTTGACTTCTCATGATCAAGCTAGATGATTCATCTTACTAGGATTTGCCTAATTTGGTATACTCACATTACTTCTTCACCATCTAGTCATGTATCCTCAAGTGACTTGATAATAATGACCACCATCCTTTGATCATACTAAGCTTAGGCTTCTAATTGTCAAATCAAGATATATCATCAACTAAGTAGTAGACTTGTACTAGTCTCTCTATAAGACTTATCTTGTTAAGGAAACTTACTTGAAGTTTATACCCACTTGGCGTAACAAGATTATTATTTGATACACTAATATTACTAGCTTTCTCATGGCTTCTCAATTACTAGCTTAACTCTTAGGTTTAGACACTTCTTCTAGTTAACTCATGAGTGAGTTATCTCCTCCAACATTAGATGGTTTGATCTCCACCAAAGATCACATTCCATTAATGATGGCATACTCTATAATAACTGGTTCCTCCTTCTTATAAATTTAATTAAGGTCTTTGGAAGGTCAATATAATAGGTCAAAGCTAAGAGTCAATATGTGCTAGGTCAAGAATTGATCACTCAACATTTATGATCAACTTGACACCAGGACTTGGTTAAATAGGATTGTCATCACTTAATATGATATTAAGGATATGTGATGAATGGTCTTGGCTTGACTCCCCTTTCTACTCTATTTATGATAAGAGTTAATGTTTAAGAACTACCATGATACTCATGGTAGGAATAACTATGGAAAACAAGTGTTTCAAGATTTAGTTATGGGGTTGCTTTACTTAAGTTATATACTTAACTTGGTATTCAGGGTCTGTTGTAAATAATCCTTGATATCATTTTTTGAATATTAAGTATTCATCCTTGAGTTGTGATACAGAATACCATGTAATGATCTCTAGAGGATCAAGTACTCCTTATTAAGTAGTGTGCTGTGACTTAGTTTTATTACATTTGATCTACCCTTAGACCAAATTATATTACCCAAAGATAAGGATTTAGAAAAGGTCATATTGAAACTTATCGCAATCAACTTGATGATCTACTTCAGTTCCACCAAGTTAAGAGAAGCTTCAATCTCTTTTACAAGTTTTATTTAAAAGCGCGAAAATTATCCGGATTTTCTATGCATGAATGCAATGCACACACCTTACCTCAGCTTATTTCTAAGCTCTAATGCTGGGGTGTTATAGCAAGCTACCCGCTGTGCTTCTTGTGGTAGCCTACATCATCGGAATCGGCTGCCACGAGCCATTTTCCCCAGCCACAAATGCGTCACCGAGCTCTGCAAGATTCGACGCATCGTGGAAAGGATTTGCCGCGATATGATCGGATCCCAAAGACCAAGCACCCTCTGGCATGACTACACACCATTGCAACTCCTCAACCGAGCTCGCAGGAGCGGCGCCCCGAGCACCCGCACCGCCACTATCTCCGGATGCGGCACTAGCAGCCGCACCGGCACCAACCCTTGGACCCGCACCAGCACCTTCCCATATCGGCATCACCGGAACAAGGTGAGGAAGAGATAAGCTCCATGGTTCTTTGTAGCATTTTTGGTTAAAGCTCGTCAATTTTCTAATCTAGATTATTCGTTGTAGCAAGGTGAAGAAAAGGGAAGCTCCATGGTCCGAGGACGAAGACAATGATTTGTACTTTGCTTGGTATCATCAAACAATTGTTGGAGTCGACCAGCCTTTCTAACAATTTTGGGAAGAAATACATGCCAATTTCAATGAAATAACTAGTGGAGATGCAAGGTCATTAGTATCGATTATGAATAGGTGGACTTTGCTAGTAATTTACTCCAATACGGGAAATCTATGAATAAATGGAGCTTGCATGTACGAATAATGGTGTATGAACATTGAGCTTCTCTCTTATTCATCTTGTTAAGTATGAGCTGACGTGAGATTTTAGCAAATTAGGATAATGTTATTACTATGTATGACTAATTTATTGATATTAGGATGATGCTAGTATTACTATATATGTGAACTATGAATCTTTATGTTACACAAAAGAAACTGTGCTAGATGCAAAATAAGAAATTGTTTCTGTGTTTTGTGCAACAAATGCCACAAACTGGTTATGTGTGGATGCACAAATATGTACTAGTGTGATACAGTACATTATGTTGCAAGTGCTGTTGTCCTGGATCATTGATCATAAGGTTCAGGTTCTCAAAACAATGCCTTAGCCCTTTGTTGCACACCATATTCATACGCGTCATGTGATAAATAGAAATACATTTTTGAATGGGAGCTCAACATTTTCTTTCACGTCTAAATGGACTGATGAACAGATGGAGTACTACCCGCAAAAAAAAGACGTTATACAATTTTTCTGTTCTGTTACTTGGTGTAGTCACATTCAAAACCGTACTGGAGCCGCAAATCCTCCCGCCGTCCCCCGTAATATTTTTGAATCCGAGATCATGGTATCCAATTTCTACCCCTCCGTCTAGAAAAAGGCTACTGTGAGCAAGGTCCTGGATGATCAGTAGATGTGACCAGGCCTTGGATTCGTGAACAAAGGAAAGTATGGTCTACTAGCAGTTATTACTTGGACTATCACCAAATTCAAATTCTGAATCGAGAGGCAAAGCTCCTGCCTACACGAAATATTTGGGCCCCATGTTTAATCTTTCATATACTGCAAAATTCCGTTTGACCTATCATACTGATGACTAATGGAGATTGTGAAATTGCTGGGTTGGGTGGTGGGGTTCGCTCGTAATTTTTGTTACTAGGACTATAGCCAAATTCAAAATCTTAATCGAGGGTAAAAACCTACAGCCCAAACAATTTCGCAGATGGAGTCAACATTATTTTTTCTATAGGAATATTTTTTTATTTCTAAAAATAGGGAGTAGCATTTTTTTCAAATTATTACTTGTACTCTAGCCAAATTCAAAATATCAGTTGAGCGGCAAAATTTACCAATGTTCTGCGCAATTATGTAATGGATGGTCAGTTGATGTGACTCTCAGCCTTCAATTCCTGACCAGATAGCATACTAGTCTATAACTATCTTTTTCTATTATTACTTTGCTGCTAGCTAAATTCAAAATCGTAAAATTGAGGGGCAAAATCCCAACCGACTCATATGCATTTCGCGCCCCTCCGTTTCAAACATTTTCAGCCAAAATCTCCCACCAATGGAGTACCATTTTTCTAATATTACTTGGACTCTTGCCAAATTCAAAATCTCAATCGAGTAGCAAAATCACACACCGACGTTGAAGAATTTCCCACCCCACTGTTTCAAAAACTTTGAACAAAATCTCCGACCGGGGAGTACCATTTTTCTATTATTATTATTTGTACTGTAGCCAAATTCAAAATCTCTATCGAGCGGCAAAACACACACCGACCTTGAGAATTTCCCGCCCCACTGTTTCAAAAACTTTGAGGCAAAATATCCCATCATGGAGTACCATTTTTCTACTACAGTATTATTATTTGTCCGGTAGCCAAATTCAAAATCTCAATCGGGCGGCAAATTCACACACCGACCTTGAAGCATTTCCCGCCCCGCCATTTCAAAAACTTTGAGGCAAAATCTCCCACCGTGGAGAATCATTTTTCTATTATTTTTTTTTCCAGTAGCCAAATTCAAAATCTCGGTCGAGCGGCAAAATCATAGACCGACCTTGAAGCATTTCCTGCCCCACCGTTTCAAAAACTTTGAGGCAAAATCTCCCACCAGAGGATTACCATTTTTCTATTATTAGCCAAATTCAAAATCTCAATCGAGCGGAAAAACCAGAGACTAACTTTGAAGAATTTCACGGCCCTCCGTTTCAAAAACTTTTGACATTAAAATTCCTTTTCTACCCATTGTTTCAACGCCCTATGGCACGCAAAATTCGGTAACTTGGGGATGATCGTAATTATTTTTCTGTTCACCTCCATAGACCCGATTCGCGCAGTTTATCCAGCTAGCCCTCCCAAAATCCCAGGCTTCTCTCCCACGCCCTCACCTCCACGACCACCGCGCACACCGCCCGGCAGCAATTCCACGGCTGCCAGAGCCGCTTCATCGACGCCCACCCCATCGGATCTAGTTCACCGGGTCTCTCTGCCACTCCACCAGAGTTGTGGTCTCGCTGACCGTGCCTATGGTGTTGTCGACCGCCCATGCTCTGCTTCCCCACCGCCGAAAGCTACCCAACTATACCGGAGCAGCTTCACCATTGTCCACCAGACGAGATCTAATTCAACAAGTTCCATGTCCACTACTCTAGACCAGCTACATGGTCATCGCCATTGACTTCACCGGCATCGACCGCCTAAGATCTACTTCCCCGACGCCAACAGGCACCGCAACCGCAGCACCCTTGGTGACCTAGACGTCACTCGCACGCTACCAATGATGCTTAGACGCATCTCCGACCAAGGTAACCAGATCTCCAACCCATTTTTGTTTTGTCAACGGTATAGCAGGTTCAAGCCTATCGCAGTGAACTGCATTTTTGTAATCATGCTAGTACATACAAGTCACTGGGCACGCCTGTTCTTCGTGCTAGTACATACAATGTCATTAGACATGTTGGTTTGCATTCGCTGCTCTACAAATATCAAGTCATGCACATGTCTGTTATTTTGTCATGCACATGTTCTTATCTTAGCTGCTCCGTACACCAGTAAATGCCTGCTATTGTGTAGTTCTTGCAAAATGTAATGTTAGTGGAAAATATTAGTGTGGATTCCCTGCTACACAGTTACTAACTCTATCTGGTTATTCCTGAGCTAAGTTCCTGCTATTATTTCCTCCCTGGCATCGTTCTGCTATCCTGTGGTACCCATTCAAACTCTTCGTACTAGTTCGATTATAATTTTTTGTTGCCATCTAGTTCTTCAAAAGCTACAACACTGACTATTTTTGTTTTCTTTGCGTAGGGATCAAAAAGGCAACACTAAACATGTTGGTTTGCACAGCCTACAGGTCCACCAGCGATGCCATTATATATTTTCTGTATCTGCTGCTGGTTTGTCCTAATCAATAGCATAATTATTCTTTATTGTATAGTTCATTTGTGTTTTCCATTCCTGCTCAACGAGTTCTAGTATGATGCGATTATAATTTCTATGTGGTTCATTATTAGCTATGACAGTAACTGCATGCCATTGTGTAGCTCACCGCAAATTCCGAGTCACCCAATGTCTCTTGCATTCCAGGAGATACCACTGCTTCCGTATATATTTGCTGAAATGACCTGGCTAGTTTATACTGAAATTCTAAGAAACACTTTCTTTGATTGCTCATTTCATTGTTGGCATACTTTTCTAATGCTTGTTTGTCCTGTTCTACAGGTTCACAAGCCACACCATTATATCGTATATTTGGTTCTAGTTCATCCTAGGCAATGACATAACTATCCTCTACTATATAGTTCATTCATGGTTTGCATTCCTGCTCTACAAGTTTGTATGTATTATGCAGTTATAATTCCTATCTGCTTCATTCTTAGCTATGAGTAGTTTGTCTTCTTTGCTGTATTAACTTGTTATTAGTTAGTTTCAGACTGCAATTATTACTATCGCCACCAAAGAGGGGACCGCAATATCATATCTCAAGGTGGTTTTCCAATGTAACTATCACACTCAAAGGGAGATGTAGTTGATGGATTGAGAAAGCAAATTGAGGACTCTGATATTAACTTGATTTGCAACCGAAGTGCTAAATTTTCTTTCCCTTTTGTTCATATTTTGTAATACTTTTAAGAAGTTTGCAGCTGATGTAATATCTAGATAACTCGCATAGGCCATGTAGGCATTTAGTTGATGCCGTCAACGCGTACCATGGTTGTGCCAGCCAGGTCGATCAGGTTTTAGAATTACCAAAATAGTAACGGTAACTGGCCAAAACAGTAACATGACAAAACAGTGACAGACCAAAACAGCAACGGTAACTGGCTAAAATAGCAACATGTCAAAACAGTAACAGGCCAAAACAGTAACAAGCCAAAACAGTAACAGGCCCAAACACTAGCAGACCAGAACAGTGGCAATCCAGCACAGTAACAGGCCAGAATACTAACAGGCCAGAACAGTAATAGACATGAATAGTAACAGGTCAGAACAGGGGCAACCAGCACAGTAACGGACCAGAACAGTAAAGGACCACAACAGTAATGGACATGAATAGTACACGGCCAGAATAGTAAAAGGCCATAACAGTATCAGACCTTCTCAAAAGTGGGTCGTTCATAGGCGTCCCATGACAAGCTGTGAGAACAGTGACGAGCTGATCGTGGGCTTTAACAGTATCGGGCCTACTTGACACAGCCTGTTAACAGGCCGCACAGTATTTGAAAAGTGTCGGCTTTTGTAGGCCGAAATAGTAACCAGCCTAACATTCACGGGCCGCTGTTGGCCACATCTTTGGGCCCATTTCAAACATTGTCGGATTAAACTATAACGGGTCGTAATCTTATTGGGCTCTCTTGATGGGCCGGCCCACTTAATTATGAACAGGCCTTGGTTGGGCCTGGCTTCTACCACGGTTTTCGTTGCCGTTAACAGCGCTAACTGGTCGTTAACGGTGTTTGCCATGTGGCATTTTGCATGACGTCAGCAGTCAACGCGGTTGGCAAACAGATCTATGACGGAACAAGTTTTCGTGGCTGAAGGGTACGATCCGCCACGTCAGAAAAAATATCGTGGTATATTGTTTTGTGACGGGGCTTTTACCACGAAGGGCATCCGTCGTAGAAGACTTTTTAGCCACAAAAAACGGGCCTTCAACCACGAAAAACGTTTGTTGTAAAAGCCAACTTTTCTTGTAGTGTTCTTTAGCACCTTGACACATAGTGGATCCTTACGGTTGTACCGAGGAACAAAGGCCCGGAGCTGATCGCATCAAATTCCACCTTATGAACTTTTAGTACACTCTCACACTCGACCAATGGGCTCAATTCTTTGGGTTTGCCAACAACATCACCGATGTACGCACAACTACTTTTGTTATAGATCCTTCCCCTATACAATACTTTAATTTAATGAAGATTCGTGGAAACACACCCAAGGGGAACCAAATTGATCACCCTGCTATTGATGGCTGTGAAATATAGCCATCTAAATCCACATTTAAACTGGATATTACTCATATTTTTTATGAAATATCTCTCTAAACCCTGCCACTAATGCCTAATGATCAAAGGGGTATGCAATCCTTTCTTTCTATTTTTCCCTACACAGATAATGACGTTTGATGATGGGAATAACAACATTAAAGTCAAAGATACGAGATTTCCAACAACCTAAAGAAACCAGGGGTCATGAAGTGAAGACGGACGCTTTAACGACCAACTATACAGTGGGAATAAAATTTTAGCTGTATAGTTTTGGTCGTATAGTTGCCATCGACACCGCTAGGTCAAACAGAGCAACTTTCATGAAGGGACCCCTATATAAAGAGGCTTCGGGCGACGAGAAACAGAGTCGCCAGCCGCTCATAGAAATCTGCATCCACAACACCGAAGAGTCGCCAGAGGAATAGACTTAGATCTAATCTCCAAACCCTTCTCCACCACCATAGCCATATTTCACCACTTGTAATAGTAGATCTCATATTCGAATGGCGATATTTTAAGACTATTTTCTATCAATCTCATGATTCCTATTGCAATGTTTATGATCGTTGATTTCATCTCTATGCATGAGTAATTCTCTTTGGGCTAAGGGCTTCGGTCTAGGCATATAGCTTTTGTGCATGTTATTTATCATAGATGGGATCATGTATTAGTTTGTATGACATGATGATTATTGTATCCTCTCTTGCTTCAATCTAAGGACTTGTCAGGTACCCAAGACCCCGAGGATTGAGCCAGGTATAGGGAGTATTAGTAATGACTAATCTGCAGGTTGGGAACCCTAATGACAGAAGGGGTAGTACAGCTGTATGTCAGGGATTTACTTGGGATTAACGGTGACGTCACTATGCATATCATTAGTTCTCTTTCTTCTATGGATGAGACTAGTAGGTTTTAGCTATAAGCGGTTGTGGAGGCAATAGTAATTATGGATTGGACACATATAATTATCTTGCTCTAACAATTACATGCATACTTTATTATTATCTTTTATTCCCATCAGATGGTTTGCACAGTTGCATGTGAAATCGAAAGACCTAGGCCCTCTCTCTCCATCATGACAACAACAAAAGACAGCAAACTCTTGGTCCGGTAAAACACAAAAAGAATTCTAAAACTTCTGAAGGCCTGTTAAAGTAACTTCACTATGCTTTCTGCTTCTCGAGGATTCGATAAACCTAGGTCTACTAGGGAAAAAGAGCTATACTACATTCGTAATCCGGATCGAAGGTATCAACCCTTATTCTGGCGCTATTGTCGGGGAAGCAATAGCTACCCTGGTGAGGTTAGTAGGAACCTTGCTAGTTTTAATTCTTGTTTTTAATTTTGTTAGTTTGCTTTCAATATTTATTTGAGAACCAAAAAATTAGTTAGTCTTTAATTTCTTGTTTTTACTTTCATAAGTCTTTATTTAAGAAAACCAAAACATAGGAAATATGGCTGAAAAGAAGCTTGGGGAGTTTGCAACTCCCAACAATGATTATTTGCATACTCCTATTACTCAGCCAGCAATTGTTGCTGATGATTATGAAATTAAGCCCCACTATTTAAGTTTGGTTCAACAGAATCAATTTGGAGGCTTTGCTGTTGAGGACGCAAGTATGCACTTGAATACTTTCACTGAAATATGTGATATGATGCGCATAAAAGATATTGACCTTGATGCGGTCAAATTGCGCTTATTTCCTTTCTTTCTTAGAGGAAGAGAAAAAGAATGGTTGCTGGTTTGCCTAAAGATACTATTACATCATGGGTGGGATATACTTATTTGTTTATGACTAAATTTTTCCCACCAACAAAGACTATGCAACTAAGATCTAATATTACTAGTTTTACACAGGAAGAGCATGAGACACTTGCGCTTGCATGGGAGAGGATGAAAAAATGCTTAAGAAGTCCTAGCCATGGGATGGAAGATTGGTTAATTCTCCATTTATTTTATAATGCTCTTAATCCTGTGTCTAACTATATGCTTGATACTGCAGCTGGAGGAACATTTATGGTAAACATATCACTGAAGCAAAGAAGCTGCTAGACAATATGCAAGACAACCATGCCCAATGGCATGGGGAAAGATCAAACACGAAGAAGGTGAACTCCGTCTCACCACAAGAAAATAAAGAACTCAATGCTAAGTTGGATGAGAACATATTAGCCGTAAAAGGTAAGGAAACCCAGGTAAGAGCTATTCCTGAAACTAATATTGAAGAAATATACTTCATAGCTCATAATGATTATAACCCTACTTGGAAGAAAAATTATAATCCTAATTTTTAGAAACATTATTCTAATCCTATAGGTAACTCTAATAATAATATGGGAACTAGTAATGGTAGTCTCCAAGAAACACTTAAGTCTTTTATAGACTCACAAAATGAATAAAATAATATTCTTGTTAAAATAACGGAGAACCATGAGAATTATCTAACCAAGCTGTAAGTTTGAGGAATGATTTACAGGCCCTCCAAGAAAGGACGAGGATTGTTGAGGCACAGCTAGGTAAGATAATAGAGAGTCAAACTCTCATTCTAGCTAAATTTGCAGGTAAAGCTAAGCCCAATATGTTTGAAGAACTCAAAATGATGAGGATCCAAAGAGAGGAGCCTGAAGAGCTTAATTATAGTAATGCCCCCTCACCAAGCTACACCATCGAAGATCTCGTAAAAAGGATCATTGTTAAGATTCTCGTAAGTGAAGGTAACGATGAAGCCATGTATCAACACTTTGTTGATCAAGTAGCGATTAAGGTACACGATCTAAAAGATGAATACAAGAAAATTGCTGAAAATTTACCTATTAAACTAGATGATATATTTGAGCCCACGATTAAAATTAAGATTGGGACCAATGAGATAGCTGCACTTTGTGATTTAGGTGCAAGCGTCTCAACAATCCCAAAGAGTCTTTTTAACAAGTTAAATCTTGGCTCTTTTGAAATCATCGAACTAAAACTACATCTCACAGATTCTACCTATAAAGTTGTAGGAATTAAGGAGAACACTTTAGTTTGCATTAAAGGTTGTCCTGCTCTAACTGACTTCGTTATTGTTGACATGCCTGAAGATGCTACTGCTCCTATTATACTAGGTCGTCCTTTCTTAAGAACTATAAAGGCTTTAATTAATCTCCATGAAGGGAACGTGAAGCTTTAATTACCTTCGCGGGATCCTTTTGTTATCCATTTCCCTAGGAAAACGAAAGCCAAACATGATGAGAATGAGGCCATCACTTTGGAGGCCAACTACTTTGGAGTGGGTGTTCCACTCATCTGGCCTAAGTGAGCAACATCAAGGTCAAGCTATTGATCGCTCCATGGGAGGCAACCCATGTGAAATAAAGGTTTGAGTTAAGCTTTAAGTTTTAGTTTTAGTTTATGTTTATAAAGAGTGCTACAAAACTCCATTTGAGGAGAATAAGTTCAGTAGTACTTAAAATTCTGCTTTAAACATACTGTTGTTGGTCGATAATTTTAACTGTCAACTTTCTGTCAAAAACAAGGTATTTCACTAAGTTTCAATATAAGAAGTAATTCACGAAGAAACGGAAACTTTTTGATGGGCACAGAGAGTTTAACGACCAATTATACGGTGGGAATAAAAATTCCAGCCGTATAGTTCCGGTCGTATAGATATTTTTGCTATCAACAATTTTTCTTTCATATGTACTGAAGGTTTAATGACCAACTATACGGTGGGAATAAAAATTCAAGCTGTATAGCTCGGTCGTATAGATATCGATGCTTTCATACAATTTCTTTTCCATGTACTGATGGTATAACAACCAACTATACGACGGGAATAAAAAATTCCAGCCGTATAGCACCGGTCGTATAGATATCGATGCTTTTGTACAATTTCTTTCCTAGGTACAGACGGTTTGACGACCAACTATACGGCAGGAACATATTGTTCCGTCCGTATAGTTCTGGTCGTATAGCTGTGCCGCCAGGTGAAAACCCTAAAAAATTGACAGAAGGCCAACTATACGGCGAGAAGGCATTGTTCCGGCCGGTATAGTTGCGCCTAACCACAAAATCGCACGGGAAGGTACCTCCAACTCCAAAACTTCAATCCTTTTTCTCTCTTCTACCTCCAATCTGTCTCAAATCCTCAAGAGATCTTCACCTCTACTCAATTTCATTCGATTTCCTCGCACACAAGTGATCTACGATATGTTTCTCCTCCGATCCTCCAATTACTTTTGCAAATTCATTTTTGATCTATTGTCATTATCAATCTACGGTAAGACCTACTATGAACTAATTGCCATGATTCTCTTGACTAGATTATTATTTAGAGATGATTCTTTAGTGTGCTATGATGAGGAATATGTTATACTTATTATTGTCGGATCAAAAAAGTTTCATTTTTGTCTTCCTTTATTGTTTTAGATGATGAACACAAGGAGCCAAGCTCGTGCTCGTGCCGCCGCTAGCGCTTCTTGGGCTATCACTCAAGAACGCATGGGGATACGATTCAAGAATGAGCTCCAACGTGAATGCTTCAACAAGATCAAGAACCGTGAAATGAAGGCCACCAAGTGGGCTTGGCCCATTATATTGAACCAACTCGATACTTCTAATGAATTCAATTTACTTTGTAATAGAGCTGGCCTGCAAACTTTGTGCATAATGATGTGCCTATTTATCGCTGATTAACCATTGAATTCCTAAGTTTGTTGCAAAGCACTGTTAAACTATGGCAAGGAGAGGACATGATTTCTTTCTGACTTATGAACAACAACTACACTTTAATACTAGATGAATGTTGCGCATGTTTTAATTTCCCAAACAATGATGTTAATGCTTTACGCGCATCCTTTACTGGCTTAAATCCTTCCCTAAGGAATATTATAATAGAATGAGTTTTATTACTAGAGTAAGCAAGGGGAAGAATATTCAACATCCTGCAATTCGCTATTTGTTCTATGTTATTGCTAACACCTTGCAGGCACGTAATGAGTTCACAAGACTCAATGAGGAGGACATCTTAGTCCTTGCAAAGGATGCTTACATCAACTTCAACTTGTCACTCAACTTGGGCACAATCCTTATGCGCTACCTAGAGCACCAATCCTCCCAAAGCGAAGGACCAATCATAGGTGGAGGCGTCATCACCGTGATTGCCAAAGCCCTAGGCATCGACCTAGGTGAGTTGCAACCTATGCTAGGTGAGCGACGTGTTGGTTTCTCTACTTTGAAAGCTTGTGGAATGCTCACTAGGAGCGGTGGTGTTTATTACCTGCATATTCCTGGAGCTGGGCATATCTACCCCGCTCCTATGCCTAATGGTATTTTCTCTATCGAGGAAGGATGTTTGCTATATGACTTGCAGGTTGAGCAACACCAACCCGAGGAGGAGATTCTGGATGAGGATGAGGACCAAGAAGAGGAGCAAGAAGTTCCTCATCAAGAGGAGCAGCCATCAACCCGGTTCGCTACATACCAACACTTCCAAGAACTTGGATGGACTATGGAGAAGATGCATAGCCTCTCTCTGAACCTCTGAGAATCCACTAGTAATTTATCAACTCAATTTGCAAACTGGAGTTCCTACTTTTTACCGCCACCACAATGATTTGAAGGGCTTGCAAAAGCCTAAGCTTGGGGGAGTTTCCTCATGTATCTTTATTTGGCGTTCATTTGCTTTTATTTATTTCGAGGTTGTGTTTTTAATTCGAGTTTATAAGCACTCGTGTTGGTTTCCCCAACACTTTATATTTAATTATTTCTATTTGCTTTCGAGATTTTCTAGCCGAGCTTTGCCGCCAATTTTCTATTCTTTAATTCCCTCTCTTAAAAACAACAAAAAGATTTCTCCATTTTTCTTTATTTTCCCTCTTTCTTTTCTTTTTGCCTCGAGGTTCTCATGTATTTGCAGGAGAGTGATCGACTTCGAGTTTCCAAGAAACAAATAAAAAAGGAAGAGAGAAGTGGAACCAAACATGAGAGGTATGCCTTATGACTCCCCACTTTTGAAGTTTGAGAAACCCATGCTAGTTAGTAGTAAATGTTGAGATATTATATTGGTGGAGTGAGTCTTTTTATTATAGTAAGATTTTCGTTTGCATGGGTATTTAGTTGGGTATGTTTTGTTCTAGCTCTCGTAATTAACCAAGTCTTGCCTAAAAATTGCTAAACAATTGTAATTAGAAAAAGTCTCACAATTGAAGGATTGGGTGTTGTAGTGTTTAGTCTTGAAGGCTTATTTATAGAGACACTCCACACCACTGAAAATGTTGATTAACTTGATAGCTCTCTTTAAAAGGATTTGTTCGATTGAATTAATGTTTAGCAGTTTTTGTGAGCATGCCAAAGTTTGACTTGTTAATCATAAGAATAATATAGCTTTACGCGTGTCAAACTTCATGGGATTCCAACAACTCCACTGGCCTACGAACGATCTTCATGGAGGAAACTCCTAGATTTTGGCTATGAGTTGATTAAATACATGTATTAGCAATGCTATAGTGGGTAAGATTCTTGGCACTCTTGGGTAGATGTGTTCTTGATGAAATCACTCCTCTGGCTATTATGAGTAATCATTATGCAAAAAAGAACAAAAACCTTAGTGATACCACAAGTGTCCATCATAGCCCAATAAACTAAAACTAAATTTTTGCCATGCTCTCAATTACTCAAAAACTGAAATTCTTGAAGGACAATGAATAGAAAAGTAGTGCTTGAAAAGTCTTGATTTATTGATGTGGGAGAATTGAGATACTCTAGTGTATATGCTTTTCATGACAACTCTCACACTCTGAATTTACATGATTATACTTTATTGTTCAAAGGCAAGCCTATGAGTTGATTACATGACATGGAATAAAGTTTACTTATTTGAATCATCCATGTTAACAATAATTTTGCTGCGCTATAAGGATGCATAAAACCCGTATGATATGCTTGCCATTACTCTATCTATGCTGAAGTTTTTCAGATTTATGAAGTGGAGGTAACATGAGACTATCAATCATGAGTAAGATCATCATCTTGTTATTTCAGTTTAAATGCTGAGTTCCTTTTTGATTTTGGTTTTCTTGCTCGGGGACGATCAAGTTTATTCTTGGGGAGGTTGATGGTTCTGAAATATAGCCATCTACGTCCACATTTAAGCTAGATATTTTTCATATTTCTAATGAAATATCTCTCTAAATGCTGCCACTAATGCCT
This sequence comes from Avena sativa, assembly GCA_916181665.1. Taxonomy (NCBI): domain Eukaryota; kingdom Viridiplantae; phylum Streptophyta; class Magnoliopsida; order Poales; family Poaceae; genus Avena; species Avena sativa. The sequence continues at coordinate 430,862,996 of OV702286.1, read as the reverse complement.
AATATTCAAAGGGGTATGCAATCATTTCTTTCTATTTTTTCCCGTGCAGATAATGACGTTTTATGATGGGAATCACTACATTAAAGTCAAAGATACGAGATTTACTTAGGTAGTACGGATGTATGTGAGGGATTTACTTGGTATTAACGGTGACATCACTATGCATATCATTAGTTCTCTTTCTTCTATGGATGCACTGCCCACATATAATTTATCTTGCTCTAACAATTACATGCATACTTTATTTCTATCTTTTATTCCCATTAGATGTTTTGCACAGCTACAGGTGAAACCGAACCCCTAGGCCCTCTCTCTGCATCATCGACAACAACAAAAAGACACAAACTCTTGGTCCGGTAAAAACACAAAAGGAATTCTAAAACTCCCGAAGGTCCGTTAAAGTAACTTCACTACGCCTCTGCTTCCCGAGGATTCAATAAACCTAGATCTACTAGGGAAAAGAGCTATACTACATCCATAATCCGGATCAAAGGTATCAACTTCATAGCTCGTAATGATTATAACCCTGCATGGAAGAAGAATTATAATCCTGATTTTCAGAAACACTATTCTCGTCCTGCAGGTAACTCTAATAATATGATGGGAACAAGTAATGGTAGTCTCCAAGAAACACTTAAGTCCTTTATAGACTCACAAAATGAGCAAAACAATATCCTTGTTAAAATAACAGAGAACCATGATGCTATGCTTGGTAAATTATCTAACCAAGCTATAAGTTTGAGGAATGATTTGCAGGCCCTCCAAGAAACAACAAGGATTATTGAGGCACAACTAGGTAAGATAACCAAGAGTCAAACTCTCATTCTAGCTAAATTTGCAGGTAAAGCTGAGCACAATCCTGTTGAAGACCTCAAGATGATAAGAATCCAAAGGGAGGAGCCTATAGAACTTGATTATGGTAATGCTCCTTCACCAAATTACACCGTTGAAGATCTTGTAAAAAGGATCAATATCAAGATTTGGGTAAGTGAAGGAAATGAGGAAGCTATGTATCAACACTTTGTTAATTAGGTAGCAATAAAGGTACGTGAGCTTGAGGAAGAATATAAGAAAATTGCTGAAAAATTACATGTGAAGCTTGATGATATATTTGAGCCTACTATTAAGATTAAAATTGCGACCAATGAGATAGCTGCACTTTGTGATCTAGGTGCAAGCGTTTCAACAATTCCAAAAATTCTTTTTAATAATTTAAATCTTGGCTCTTTTTAAATCACCAAGTTAAAATTACATCTAGCATATTCTACCTACAAACAAGATGTATGGATTAAAGAAAATACTTTAGTATACATTAAAGGTTGTCCTGCTCTTATTGATTTTGTGATTGTTGACATGCCTAAAGATGCTACTGCTCCTATTATATTAGGCCATCCATTCTAAAGAACTATTATTACATGAAGGGAACGTGAAGCTTCAATTGCCTTCGCGGGATCCTTTTGTTATTCATTTTCCCAGGAAGAAGAAAGCCAAGCATAATGAAAAGGAGGCCATCACTTTGAAGGCCAACTATTTTGGAGTGGGTGTTCCACTCATCTGGCCTAAGTGATCAACATTGAGGTCAAGCTATGGACCATAAAAGAGCGCTTCATGGGAGGTAGTCCATGTGAAATAAAGGATTGAGTAAAGTTTTTAAGTTTTATGTTTAATAAAGAGTGCTAGAAAGCTCCAGTTGAGGAGAAGAAGTTCGGTAGTACTAAAAATCCTGCTTTATACATGCTGATGTTGGTCGACAATTTTTACTGTCATTTTTCTGTCAATAACAAGGTGTTTCGCTAAGTTTCAGGATAAGAAAGAATTATCAAAGAAATAGAATTTTTTGATGAATACAGAAAGATTAACGACCCACTATACGGCGGGAATAAAAATTCCGGCCGTATAGTTTGGCTGTATAGATATCTTTTGCCATCGATAAATTTTCTTTCTTAGGTACTGAAGGTTTAACGACCAACTAGACGGCAGGAATAAAAATTCCGGCCGTATAGTTCCGGTCGTATAGATATCGATGCCTCCGTAAAATTTCTTTCCAGGTTTTGAAGGTTTAACGACCAACTATACGGCGGGAATAAAAAATTCGGCCGTATAGTTTCGGTCGCATAGATATTGATGCCTTCATAAATTATTTTCTAGGTACAGAAAGTTTGACGATCAACTATACGGTAGGGATGAAAAATCCCGTCCGTATAGTTCTCGCTGTATATTTGCGCCACCGGGAGGAAACCCTAAATTTTTGACAGCAGACCAACTATACGGCGGGAACAAATTATTCCCACCATATAGTTTGGCCGTATAGTTGCGTCTGACCATAAAATCACCACGGGAAGGTACCCCCAACACCAAAACTTTAATCCTTTTTCTCTCTTCTACCTCCAAACTCTCTCAAAACCTCAAGAGATCTTCATCTCTACTTAATTTCGTTCGATTTCCTCGCACACAAGTGATCTACGGTATGTTTCTCCTCTGATCCTCCAATTACTTTTTGCAAATTCATTCTCGGTCTGTTATTATTATCAATCTAGGGTGAGACCTACTATGAACTAATTGTCATGATTCTCTTACCTAGATTATTATTTTGAGGGGACTTTTAGTGTGCTATGATGAGGAATATGTTATGCTTATTATTGTTGGATCAAAAAGTTTTATTTTTTGTCTTTCCTTATTATTTTAGATGATGAACACAAGGAGCCAAACTTGTTCTCGTGCCACCGCTAGAGCTTCTCGTGTTGCCGCTGAAGAACGCATGGGGATACGGTTCAGGGATGAGCTTCAACATGATCGGTTCAACAGGATCAAGAACCGAGAAGTGAAGGCAACCAAGTGGGCATGCTCCATAATATCAAACCAACTCGATATTTCTAATGACTTCAATTTACTTTGCAATAGGGTTGGCGTGCAAAACTTTGTATTCAATGATGTGCCTACTTATCACCGGTTAACTCTTGAATTTCTAAGTTCTTTGCAAAGCACCGTTAAATCGTGGCATGGAGAGGACATGATTTCTTTCCGACTTATGAACAACAATTATGCTTTATCACTAGATGAATGGTGCGCATGTTTTAATTTTTCAAACAATAATGCTAATGACTTACGTGCATCCTTTACTGGCTTAGACCCTTCCTCGGAACAATATTATAATGGAATGAGTTTCACTTCTAAAGTAAGCAAGGGGAAGAATATTCAACATCCTGCAATTCACTATTTGTTCTATGTTATTGCTAACACGTTGCAGGCACGAAATGAGTTCACGAGACTCAATGAGGAGGACATCTTAGTCCTTGCAAAATTTGTTTTCAACAACATTGACTTTTCACTGAACTTGGGTGCAATTCTTGTGCGCTACTTGGAGTACCAATCCTCCCAAAGCCAAGGACCAGTCACAGGTAGAGACATCATCACCGTGCTTGCCATTGCCCTAGGCATCAACCTAGGTGAGTTGCAACCAGTGTTAGGTGAGCAACGTGTTGGTTTTCTACTTTAAAAGCTTGCGGAATGCTCACTAGGAGAGGTGGTGTTTATTACTTGCATATTGTTGGAGCTGGGCGTCTCTACCCTGCTCCTTTGCCTAATGGTCTTTTCTCTATCGAGGAAGGACATTTGCTACATGACATGCAGGTTGAGCAACACCAACCCGAGGAGGAGATTCCGGATGAGGATGAGGACCAAGAAGAGGACCAAGAAGAGGAGAAACCACCAATGCGGTTTGCTACATACCAAGACTTCCAAGAACTTGGAGGAACTGTGGAGAGAATGCAAAACCTCTCCTTGAACCTTCGAGAAACAACTAGTAATTTATCAACTCAATTTGTGAACTGGAGTTACAACTTTTCCTGCCACCACAATTATTTGAAGGGATTGCAAAAGCCTAAGCTTGGGGAAGTTTCCTCATTATCTTTATTTTGTAGTCATTTATTTTTATTTTTAGAGGTTATGTTTTTAATTCGAGTTTATGAGCACTCGTGTTGGTTTCCCCAACACTTTATGTTTAGTTATTTCTATTTGTTTTCAAGATTTTCTAGCCGAGCTTTGGCACCAATTTTCTATTCTTTAATTCCCTATCTTAAAAACAACAAAAAGATTTCTCCATTTATCTTTATTTTCCCTCTTCCTTATTTTCTATTCTCCTTGTGGCTTTCACATATTTGCAGGAGAGTGATCGACTTCAAGTTTCCAAGAAGCAAATCAAAAGGGAAGAGAGAAGTGAAACGAATCATGAGAGTTATGCCTTAAGACTCCCCACTTTTGAAGTTTGATAAACCCATGCTAGTTAGTAGTAAATGATGAGATGTTATATTGGTGGAGTGAGTCTTTATATTATAGTAAAATTTTGTTTGCATGGGAATTTAGTTGGGTATGTTTTGTTCCAGCTCTTGTAATTAACCAAGTCTTGCCTAAAATTTGCTAAACAATTGTAATAAGAAAAAGTCTCACAATTGAAGGCTTGGGTGTTGTAGTGTTTAGTCTTGAAGGCTTATTTCTAGAGACACTCAACACCACTGAAAATGTTGATTAACTTGATTGCTCTCTTTAAAAGGATTTGTTCAATTGAATTAATGTTTAGCGGTTTTTGTGAGCAAGCCAAAGTTTGACTTGTTAATCATAAAAATAATATAGCTTTATGCATGTCAAACTTCATGGGATGCCAACAACTCCACTAGCCTACGAACGATCTTCATGGAGGAAACTCCTAGATTTTGTCTATTAGTTGATTAAACATATGTAGCAGCAATGCTATAATGGGTAAGATTCTTGGCACTCCCGGGTAGCTATGTTCAAGATGGAATCACTCCTCTGGATGTTATGAGTGATCATTGTGCAAAAGGAACAAAAACCTTGGTGATGCCACGAGTGTCCATCACAGCCCGATAAACTAATTAAATCTTTGGCATGCTCTCAATTACTTAAGAACATAAATTCTTGAATGACAATGAATAAAAAGTAGTGCTTGAAAAATCTTGATTTATTGATGTGGGAGAATTGAGATACTCTAGTGTATATGTTTTTCATGACAAACTCTCACACTCTCAATTTTACATGATTATACTTTATTGTTCAAAGGCAAGCCTATGAGTTGATTACATGACATGGAATATGGTTTAATCATTTGAATCATCCATGTTAACAATAATGTTGCTGCGCTATAAGGATGCATAAAAACCCATATGATATGCTTGCCATTACTCTATCTATGCTGAAGTTTTTCAGATTTCTAAAGTGGAGGAAATATGAGGCTACCAATCATGAGTAAGATCATCATCTTGTTATTTTAGTTTAAATGTTGAGTTCCTTTTTTATTTTGGTTTTCTTGCTCGAGGACAATCAAGTTTAAGCTTGGGGAGGTAGATGGTTGTGAAATATAGCCATCTACATCCACATTTAAACTGGATAGTATTTATATTTTTGATGAAATATCTCTCTAAACCCTACCACTAATGCCTAATGATCAAAGGGGTGTGCTCCTTTCTTTCTATTTTTCCTTCACAGATAATGACGTTTGATGATGGGAATCACAACATTAAAGTCAAAGATACGAGATTTCCAACAACCCAAAGAAACCAGGGTCGTGAAGTGAAGACAGATGCTTTAACGACCAACTATAGAACGAGAATAAAATTTCGGCTGTATTCCGGTCATATAGTTGCCATCAACACCGTTAGGTCAAACAGAACAACTTTCGTGAAGGGACCCCTATATAAAGAGTCTTCAGGCCCCCAGAAATTTGCATCCACAACACCGAACAACTGCTGCAGGAATAGACTTAGATCTAATCTCCAAACCCTTCTCCACCACCATAGCCATATTCCACCACTTTTAATAGTAGATCTCATCTTCGATTAGCGACATTGTCAGACTATTTGCTATCAATCTCATGATTTCTATTGCGATGTTTATGATTGTTGATTTCATCTCTATGCGTGAGTAATTATCTTTGGGCTAAGGGCTTCGACCTAGCCATGTAGCTTTTGTGCATGTTATTTATCATAGATGGGATCATGTATTAGTTTGTATGACATGATGATTATTGTATCCTCTATTGCCTCAATCTAAGGACTTGTCAGGTACCCAAGATCCCGAGGATTGAGCCATGTATAGGGAGTATGAGTAATGACTAATATGCAGGTTGAGAACCCTAGTGACAGAAGGGGTAGTACGGCTGTATGTGCAGGATTTACTTGGGATTAACGGTGACGTCACTATGCATATCATTAGTTGTCTTTCTTTTATGGATGAGACTAGTAGGTTATTGCTATAAGCGGTAGTGGAGGCAATAGCAATTATGGATGCACTTCCCACATATAATTATCTTGCTCGAACAATTACATGCATACTTTATTATTATCTTTTATTCCCATCAGATGTTTTGCACGGCTACAGGTGAAATCGAAATCCCTAGGCCCTCTCTCTCCATGATCGACAACAACAAAAGATAGCAAACTCTTGGTCCGGTAAAACAAAAAGAGAATTCTAAAACTCCTGAAGGTCTGTTAAAGTAACTTCACTATGCTTTCTGCTTCCCGAGGATTTGATAAACCTAGGTCTACTAGGGAAAAGGAGCTATACTACATCCATAATCCGGATCAAAGGTATCAGCTATTCGATATTTATTCTATGTGATTGCTAACACTTTGCAGGCACGTGGTGAATTTACTAGAGTTAATGAGGAGGACATGTTGATCCTCGCAAAATCTGCTATTATTAATTGTAACTTAACACCAAATTTGGGCGCTCTTCTCGTGTTTTACCTTAAGCATCACGCTCTTCAATCTCGAGGACCCATTTGCGGAGGAGTTGTAACCGTTCTTTTATGCACACTTCGCATCAACCTAGGTAACATCCAACCGTTGATAGGAAGTGTAACATCCTAAAACTTTAATCAAGGTTATCAAGATCCAAATCACCCAATTTAGGGTTAACAAAAACTTTTTATCATTAAAATAATTAAGAATGCATATGTGTGTTGCATTAATATAGAATTGTTTGGAAATGCCATGTTTGTTTGCTCTAATGGTTGTGAAATGATTCAAAGGTGAATGCCACATCATATAGATCATTCCCAAACAAAATCCAAAGAAAAAGAAATCAAATAAGAGTAATAAGTGCAAATGGTCATTTGTGCCATTTTAATCCACTAGGACACTTTAGGTGTTCCTAGAAGTCAATTCTTAACAGAAACAATTCTAACTCTTTTCACCCCTTGCTAGTACAAGTAAAGATCTACCAAGGCCCACTTTGAAATCTTACAAAAACATTTAAACACTAATTTTAAATGGCATTTGAAAATGGAATCCATTTCATATGCATAAATCCCACTTTTTCAAAAACCACTCAAATGAGTTCACCTTGACAATCCCAAGCAACCACAGACTATCAAGCATAAGATCAACACACCCACCAAAAATCTTTGCAAAATTCAAAAATAAGATTCTTGCGGCCATTGTGTCGAACACCTTGTGATCACAAATAAACCTGCCTAACTAACACTGTTTTGATCAATGTTTTGTCAAGCCATTTGACCTTAATCCACTCCTCTGGTCTCCCCTAGTCCCAACCATGCCATAAATAGGCTACCCTTTAGCCTTTAGCAGTAGTGCCGCGCCACCCTGAAGCCATGCCCACTGGTCGAGCATGGGCAGCTCGCAGGAGACCGCCCCGCCCTCTTCCGCCACACAGGGAGATATGCATGATAGCACTGCCGCCCTTGGTCCCTTCCACGAGCAATGCCAAGCCATGGACCACCGCAGAACGCCCACGCACCGAGCCTCTGTGCCATGCCTAGACCACGCCAGTGCGCCGCCCCCAACAGGCCAGCACAAGTCGTGCCTTGCCCTAAGCTTGCGTGCGCCGCTCTGCCTTAACCCCAGCACGCCACCAGACATGCCCATTTCCCGCCGCGTGACCAGCACCCTCCGTGAGCCGCGTCAAACACCACCGCTCCCGCTCAGAGTGCCAGCCACGCCCGACCAAACGCCACCGCCCCTAGCCACGCCATTACGCCATAGCTGACCGCCAGCAGACCGCGCATCGTCCACCTACCTCGCCCATGCCATTAGCCCCCTGTACCATCGTCACCGACGAGCTCACCGTTGCACCTCACAGTCCCCTTGTCGAGCTATAAAAGGATGCCACCCCTAGCCTCCATTTCCACACTACCTCAATCCCCTCTCACCACTGATCCTTCCCCATCGCTCGCTGGAGCCACTCGAGCAGCCGTTCGCCGGAATTCCACTGGAGCTTGCCGCAGTAGAGGAGAAAGGAGCCCATCGATTGTGACCACCCCAGGAGCCGCCGCCACCACGCCTGAGACCGCCATCATCCACATGTTCGATCGCCCCCATCGCCATGTTAGCTGGAGACCTAGTAAGCCCCCAATCGACCCCCACTGAGCCGCTAGGGTTCGTTCTCGCTGGTGACCTGTTTGTCGTCGACGATGAGCCACAGCCGTTGATCTCTGTTCTAATCGCACGGTCCACATCGCCCCATACTGCTTCGTGTTTAGTTATGCCGCTGACATGCAGGACCCCCTTGTCAGTTGCCCTCTGCGCCGCCGAGTGCCACTGGGCCGGCCCATTTAGTTTCCCGCCTTAGCCCGCAGATTCAAATAAAGATTTTCTAATTTAGATTTAAACTAGATTCTGTCCACTAGTTTAAAAATCAATTCAGAGAGTTCTACTGAACCAAAATGAATTATTCAAATTTTGTTAGAAAGATAATTAAAATATATATCCAAGCCCATTGGATTGAAATCATTTGGAGTTAGAGATCACATATAGCAAAAATAACAAGACAGAGACATTTGCAACTTCAAACATTTTTCAAAAATCAACCATAAATGATTTTGAGTTGATTCCAACTCTCAAAAATCACATTTCACAATATCTATCTGAATATGTAATAATATTTAGGTTTGCATGCAGTGACATTGGACTAGTACCAAAAGAATGCTATTAGGGCATTTCTAGTCACTTTAAATCATTTAAATAATAAACTTAAACTTATTGAAATATGATCAAACATTTAAATCACATTCCCGTGTATTAGAATATGTGGTGATGACATGTGTCCACATGATCCCATATTTTAATTGGAGAATATTAAATCTCAATTAATTTCAATGAGTAGAAATTACTTTTCTCAAATAAAATAAATGAAACTAGTTCCTTAAACCTTGTGATGATTTTGATGATGCTAGATCATCAAGTGTGTGCCTTAGTGTACTAAATAGACTAGTTAAGTATTGTTTGGTGATTGTGTATTCCGTATGTATTTATAGACGATAGTCTCGACCAAGTCTACGAGGAGGAGGAGTTCTACCCCGAAGAAGACGAGGAGAATTTCAACCACTGCACCAACCAAGGCAGGCTAACACTTGCAAGTATTATACTTATGCAAGCCTAGCACTTCAAGTAAACTGAGCAAGCTATTGTTAGCAAGCCATCACTAGATGCAAGTTAACCTAAGCTAAATGCATTAGGCATGCTTTGGTTATACCCTCTTTGATTTATACCCCTCCCAAGTTTTACTTGCAAGCTTTACTTTCTTTTACTTTACCAAAGTTCTTTACTTTACTTATAGATAGCATAAAGAGTATAAAACTTGGCCTATCTAGTTAGACTTAGATGTCATTCTATGGCATGAGATTGAGATTAGCATCCCACCTTAGTGAACACTCTTAACTTAGTGGTTAGATCTAAACCAAAAACTTGATCACTTTAGATGGGAATACTTGGTGAAAATGCTTATGAAAACCTTCGAATGATGAGTCATTCTATTGAGATGTTTTGACATGTGTTGAGAAACACAAATGGTTTATGATGATGAAAATGTTGAGGCATGAGCCTTAGCCCCTTATAAAAACTGATGGTTGGGTTCGGATGCGATACCATTCCAATTTTACCGTACAACCACAATACCTGAATTGGGTAAGGCTTAGCCGGAAGTTTATATGCATTAGTATGGGTTCCCTCGCGGGAGAGGTTTGAGCTCAGGCTACCACTCAATGTTGTCCACCTATGCAGTGCCCAGGATGGCAGATGGCCATGGCTGGGAGGCCAAGCTCATAGGAGAGGTGCTTGTACTAGGGTGTGTAATTGAAAGGTTATGATTGATTATCCGCATACTAAGTATGATGATTCAGGGTTATCCCTGACGGATGTATCGAATTTTGTGGTGAAAGTGTACCACCTCTGCAGAGTGTCAAACTAATCGAATAGCCGCGTCTGCGGTCATGGACAGTTGGAGTGGCCATACTATTCCGTTGTCAGATGTTTTCAAAATGACTTATGAAATGAATGGTGACTTTGACTTGACCACAACAGGGTTGTGACTATGAAAACTAAGTTCCCAACTTAAGTGATTTTAGAACTTTATTTTATCTTTCTTTTTCTCTGAACTCAGCTTAGGTTTCAAATTTAACTTTGCAAATAAACTTAGAGCTTAGCATTCCTACTAGAACTACCTTACTTGTTAGTGATAGTTTGCGAGTACTTAAAGAGTACTCATGGCTTTGTCCTTGGCTATTCCCGTGGACAGACTATGAAGAGGACTATCTGGAAGAAGGACAGCAGGACAGCTACGACAACTAGGACTATCTCCCATCATCAGAATTGCCTGTGACACTGAAGATGGAGCCCACCGCTACGCTATTTATTCCGCTGCTTGTTTGTACTAAGACTGGATCATGAGATCCTTTATTTGTATAAGACCTTATTATGGTTTGTAATGGATGATGTAATGTGATATCCAATCTGTTATGTCTCACAAAAATGGTAATCCTGGGATTGCGAATGGCATAACAGGCATCTGGGATTAAAAATCCGGGAGTTGACAAGTTGGTATCAAAGCCATCCTGACCATAGGAGACCCTAGTTAGAATGGATGTCCGAACAAAAACTTAGTTTCAAAACAAAAGAAGTGAGTATTTATGAAAACCAATCCCCACGCTTATCCTTGAGATTCTTTCAAAAAAATCATGTTCCTCAAAAATTCTTACATTACTACATAAAATTTGACACACTTGATCACTTCACTAACTTACTCATCCTAAATTCTTATAGATGGAAGTTCAGTACTACAAGTTCTACCAGTTGGGCAACAGAGGCCAACTGATCTTCGAGAGGGATCTTGATGCACTGCCTGAGTACCTGGAGCGCCCGCATCCGGAATTCTTCGGAGGTCAACTCAATGACCACCCGGAAGGAGATTTACAATGGCTGATAGTTGCTGATCTTCGAGGAAAGATGGAAGCACCCCTTTACGAGAAGATTCAATTCACCGTGAGAGAGAACAACTGGCTAGATGGATTAGCCAGGGCAATGCATGAAGCTCTCGCCCGTCTTTGTGGACAGAACATCAACTTGATCCAGGGAACTCGCTTTGCGCACTATGCAAGGCGTGATTCCATGGGAATGCCGTTGGAGATGCCAAGTCACCCGGAGATGAGACGATAAGCGGAGAACCTTGACTTCCTACTGTATGATAGGCAGAAGGAATTGGACAATGCTCGAGAGTACGCCAACCACAACCTTGACATTGCCGCCCAGAAGGCCTAGACTTTCTCACGGCTCGTCAAGGATCATCAATCACTTCGTCGGCAACGTGCAAAGAAGGATCGCACCATCGCTTGTCTTCGCAAGAAGGTGGCCAACCTCGAGAAGACCATCAAGGAGCAAGAAGCTCAGCTTGCAGCAAAAGAAGAAGAGGAAGAACAAGGTGAAGACATCTAGGGTGATATTCACTCGTACCTCAGCAATGATGATGACTACCTAGAGGATGATGCCATCGACTTCTACACAGATGATGATGACTCTGACTTCATCGATGATGAGTAGATGCACTAGAGCACTATCGTAGGAGGAGAAGTATTGGTCTCATTGTATCTTAGCTTACAGAATGGTTCTTAAAACTATCTGTTTTCCTTTTGTTGTGGTGTGTGTGTTTGTATCGTGTGCTTTGATTTAATGAATGAGAAGTTGTTAGTTTGCAAAACCTGAGTCAAACTCAAAGTTTTAGTTTTGAAAACAAAACCATGAACCTTAGAACTTTTCCTCTTACCCCATTATCTATCTCAATCTTTAGATGACTCGTGGAAACCCCGGAGGAAGCATCTCATCGCAGGACCTGATGCTGCAGATTCTGGAGATGCTAGTTTCCGACCATGAAGCTAGTAGAGCGAAGTGCCAAGCCAACCTAGCTACCCTCCAATAGATCTCTCAGATTGCCCACAATAATCAAGGCCATGGAAATCAGGATCATCATGGATCCAAACTCAAAAACTTCCAGAATACCAATCCCCCTATCTTTAGCAAGTTTGAAGACCCGCTAGATGCAGATGATTGGTTGCAAACCATGGATAATAACCTAGAAGTAGCAGGAGTGGACACAAATGAGCAAGTTCGGTTTGCCATCCACTATCTGGCAGGAGATGCAAGAGCCTGGTGGAACAGTACCCGTACAATGAACCACTGTCAAGTGATGACGTGGGAAGCTTTCAAGACCAAGTTTAGCCGCACCCATGTGCCGCAAGGTTTAGTCACCAGAATGAGAGATGAGTTCAGAGAACTGAAGCAGGGCAGGATGACTATAGTAGAGTACCGTGACAGATTTCTGTCTCTCGCTAGGTATGCACCTGATGAGATCAATACTGAAGCCAAGAAGAAGGAGAGATTCCTGAATGGATTGCATGATGAGATGCAAACGGTGTTAATCAACATCTGTTTTGACGATCTCGAAAAGCTAGTCAACTCTGCCATCTAGATGGAAGGAAAGATCAACCAAGCCAACGACAACCGCAAGCGAAGAATGATGCACCAGAGTGGATCCAACAGAAGCCAAAAGTATCGCCCCAACCCGTCTATAGGATATGCCCCGTGGAACAATAGACCCCCAATGTCTCGTCCAAGCTACCCCAACCGTAGCGGAGGAAATGTGAAGTCCGGAGGAAATCACAACAACGACCCCGACAACTCCAACAACTTCAACCGTGCACCGCCCAAGGCCAACAACAACAACAACAATACTGCCCCAAGGACTGGAAGCAATGTCATGCCTGTTGCCTCCAAAGACAAGTCTCAGATTACTTGTTTTGAGTGTGGAGTGAAGGGTCACTACTCCAACGAGTGTCCCAAGAAGCTTGCAGCCGCCACCAATGTGAATGCCCCAGCTCAGCAGCAGCGCCGTGTTCAGCCACGAAGAAGATTCGCCCCATGGAACTCTCTCAACCGCAACGGTCGTCTCTTCCACATGAACACCGAAGAAGCCCAAGAAGCGCCAGATGTCGTGTTGGGTATGTTTTCTGTTAACTTAGTATTAGCAAGAGTGTTGTTTGATTCTGGAGCATCGCACTCGTTTGTTATGGAAGAATTTGCATGCACTAGTAAGATTCACCCAACCAACTTGAAGCATGTCATGATAGTTCAAATACCTGGTTCAACCACCAAAGCTAGAAAAATTTGCAAGGCTATACCTATCAGAATACATGGGATAGATTTTTATGCCAATCTAACAGTACTTGGAACCAAAGGTTTGGAAGTAGTACTAGGAATGGATTGGATGTCAAAACATAAAGGATTGATCGACTGTGCCAAGAAAGCCATAACCATGACCAGTAGCTCTGGAGTATCAGTAGAGCATGTATTTGAAACCTTGCCCCATCAATTCAAATGCAACAAGAGTCTAGCCCTACCAACCATAGACCAAGTCAGAGTAGCATGTGATACCCCGATGTATTCCCAGATGAATTGCTTGGTATGCCCTCGGATCGGGATATCGAGTTCGTTATTGAACTAATTCCTAGAACTGGACCCATAGCTCAGAGACCCTATAGCATGAACCCCTCAGAATTAGTGGAGCTGAAGAAGCAACTTGATGTTATGCTGGCAAAAGGTTTGATTCAACCAAGCGCGGTGCCATGGAGATCGCATGTTTTGTTTGTCGACAGGAAGGATGGAGGAAATCGTTTGTGCATAGATTACCGAAAGTTGAATGACGTCACCATCAAAAACAAGTACCCACTACCCAAGATAGAGGACCTGTTTGATCAGTTGACTGGTGCTAGAGTGTTTTCTAAGATTGATCTTAGGACTGGTTATCACCAACTTAAGATTCGTGCAACGGATATTCCAAAGACCGCCTTTACCACCAGATATGGATTGTATGAGTATACGGTCATGTCTTTTGGATTAACCAATGCCCCCGCTTATTTCATGAATCTCATGAATAAGATCTTTATGAACTTTCTGGATAAGTTTGTCGTTGTGTTTATCGATGATATTCTTATCTACTCAAAGTCAGAAGAAGACCATGAGCAACATCTGAGAATCATCCTTGAAACCCTTAGAGAACATCAGTTGTATGCCAAGTTCAGCAAATGTGAGTTTTGGCTGAAAGAAGTAGGATTCCTCGGACATATTGTGTCTGCCAGAGGAGTCGCTGTTGATCTCGCCAAGATCAAAGATGTTGAAGAATGGAAAGCCACAACCACTCAAACCCAAGTCCGTGCATTTCTTGGATTAGCAGGATATTACCGCAAGTCTGTTGAAGGATTTTCTAGCATCGCAAGACCCATGACCCAACTGTTGAAGAAGGTCAAGAAGTTTGAATGGACCGACAAATATGAAGCAAGTTTCCAAGAGCTCAAGAAGAGATTGATTTCAGCCCCAATATTGATTATGGCAGATATCAAGAAACCATTTGATGTGTATTTTGATGCATCCAAGATTGGTTTCGGATGTGTGTTGATGCAAGAAGGCAAAGTCATAGCATATATGTACCGACAACTAAAGCAGCATGAGCAAAACTACCCCACCCATGATCTTGAACTAGCAGTTGTAGTGTTAGCCTTGAAGACATGGCGTCATTACCTTATGGGTAATCATTGTGAGATTTATTCAGATCACAAGAGCTTGAAGTATATTTTCACTCGGAAGGAACTGAATATGAGGCAAAGGAGATGGATAGAGTTAATCAAGGATTATGACCTTGACATTCACTATCACCCCGGCAAAGCCAATGTGGTAGCGGATGCTCTTAGCAGATTGCCGTGTAGACTAAACACCATGATGAAAGAAACCCAGCCAAGTTTGCATGAAGAGCTGGAGCAGTTTAGAACTAAGCTAGTTAGCAAAGGATTCTTAGCTAGCATTGAACTTCAACCCACCTTGATCAGTCAGATCAAGGAAGCCCAAAAGGGAAATGCAAGTATCGACGGAATCAAACGTCGTATTAGTACAGGAAAGGTACATGGATTCACCGAAGATGAAGAAGGAGTTTTGTGGTACAAAGGACGTATCTGTGTGCCAGCAGATTCAGAGCTGAAGCAAGTTATCATGCAAGAAGCTCATGATACCCTTTATTCTATCCACCCCGAAGGAACGAAGATGTATCAGGATTTGAAGGAGCAATTTTGGTGGCACAAGATGAAGAGAGAAATCGGAAGCTACATCGCCAAGTGTGATATCTGTCAGAGAGTCAAAGCGGAACATCAGAGACCCGCAGGACTGTTGCAACCATTGCAGATTCCGGAATGGAAATGGGATTCCGTCGGAATGGACTTTATCATCGGTTTGCCTACCTCTAGTAGGGGAAATGACTCAATCTAGGTCATCGTTGATAGATTGTCCAAGGTAACCCATTTTATACCTGTCAAGATAACCTACCAGAGTTCGAAGCTAGTAGAGTTGTACATTGCTAGAATTGTTAGTTTGCATGGACCAAGACCATAGTGTCGGATCGAGGAACCCAATTTACCTCGAGATTTTGGCAGAAAGTCCAGGAAGGATTAGGAACCAAGTTGAATTTCAGCATAGCTTATCACCCGCAGACTGATGGACAGACTGAAAGAGTCAACCAAATCTTAGAAGATATGTTGAGAGCTTGTGTGCTAGAGTATGGATCAAAATGGGAAGACTGTCTACCTTTCGCAGAGTTCTCCTACAACAACAGTTATCAAGCTAGTTTGCAAATGGCCCTATTTGAGTTCTTATATGGAAGAAAGTGTCGTACCCCTTTGAATTGGTCGCAAGTAGGAGAGAGTCAGATTTTCAGACCCGACATCCTACGAGAAGCCGAAGAGAAGGTTCACAAAGTCCGGGAGCACCTCAAGACCGCCCAATCTAGAGAGAAAAGTTACACTGACAATAGACGTAGAGACCTGACTTTCAATGTCGGAGATTTTGTGTATCTCAAAGTTTCGCCATTGAAGGGAACGCAACGTTTCAGTCTAAAAGGAAAGTTAGCCCCCAGATATATCGGACCCTTCAAGATTATGAATCATCGAGGAGAAGTATCGTATCAACTGGAACTGCCATAGGAGATGTCAGCCATCCATGATGTGGTCCATATCTCATTACTTCACAAATGCTTAGAAGTGTCGGAGAAGACCGAAGTTTTCAAGAACATCGATCACCGAGCCATTGATATCAACAAGGATCTAACGTATCGTGAAGTGCACATCCGTATCTTGGAAGAAGCTTACAGAACCACCAGGACCAGGAGTATCAAGTTTCTCAAGATCCAGTGGAGTAACCATACCGAAGAAGAAGCCACTTGGGAGCGAGAAGATTACATTAGGACTGAGTTTCCCGATCTCTTTAGTTCCTCGTTTTCTTTCTTAAATATTGGGACGAGATTTTGTTTAAGGAGGGCAGGTTTTTAACATCCCAAAACTTTAATCAAGGTTATCAAGATCCAAATCACCCAATTTAGGGTTAACAAAAACTTTTTATCATTAAAATAATTAAGAATGCATATGTGTGTTGCATTAATATATAATTGTTTGGAAATGCCATGTTTGTTTGCTCTAATGGTTGTGAAATGATTCAAAGGTGAATGCCACATCATCTAGATCATTCCCAAACAAAATCCAAAGAAAAAGAAATCAAATAAGAGTAATAAATGCAAATGGTCATTTGTGCCATTTTAATCCACTAGGCCACTTTAGGTGTTCCTAGAAGTCAATTCTTAACAGAAACAATTCTAACACTTTTCACACCTTGCTAGTACAAGTAAATATCTACCAAGTCCCACTTTGAAATCTTACAAAAACATTTAAACACTAATTTTAAATGGCATTTGAAAATGGAATCCATTTCATATGCATAAATCCCACTTTTTCAAAAACCACTCAAATGAGTTCACCCTGACAACCCCAAGCAACCACAGACTATCAAGCATAAGATCTGCACCGCGGAGTGCCACTGGGCCGGCCCATTTAGTTTCCCGCCTTAGCCCACAGATTTAAATAAAGATTTTCTAATTTAGATTTAAACTAGATTATGTCCACTAGTTTAAAAATCAATTCAGAGAGTTCTACTAAACCAAAATGAATGATTCAAATTTTGTTAGAAAGATAATTAAAATATATATCCAAGCCCATTGGATTGAAATCATTTGTAGTTAGAGATCACATATAGCAAAAATAACAAGACAGAGACATTTGCAACTTCAAACATTTTTCAAAAATCAACCATAAATGATTTTGAGTTGATTCCAACTCTCAAAAATAACATTTCACAATATATATATGAATATGTAATAATATTTAGGTTTGAATGCAGTGACATTGGACTAGTACCAAAATAATGCTATTAGGGCATTTCTAGTCACTTTAAATCATCTAAATAATAAACTTAAACTTATTGAAATATGATCAAACATTTAAATCACATTCGCATGTATTAGAATATGTGGTGATGACATGTGTCCACATGATCCCATATTTTAATTGGAGAATATTAAATCTCAATTAATTTCAATGAGTAGAAATTACTTTTCTCAAATAAAATAAATGAAACTAGTTCCTTAAACCTTGTGATGATTTTGATGATGCTAGATCATCAAGGTGCCTTAGTGTACTAACTAGACTAGTTAAGTATTGTTTGGTGATTGTGTATTCCGTATGTATTTATAGACAATAGTATCGACCAAGTCTACGAGGAGGAGGAGTTCTACCCCGAAGAAGACGAGGAGAATTTCAACCACTTCACCAACCAAGGCAGGCTAACACTTGCAAGTATTATACTTATGCAAGACTAGCACTTCAAGTAAACTGCGCAAGCTATTATTAGCAAGCCATCACTAGATGCAAGTTAACCTAAGCAAAATGCATTAGGCATGCTTTGGTTATACCCTCTTTGATTTATACCCCTCCCAAGTTTTACTTGCAAGCTTTACTTTCTTTTACTTTACCAAAGTTCTTTACTTTACTTATAGATAGCATAAAGAGTATAAAACTTGGCCTATCTAGTTAAACTTAGATGTCATTCTATGGCATGAGATTGAGATTAGCATCCCACCTTAGTGAACACTCTTAACTTAGTGGTTAGAGCTAAACCAAAAACTTGATCACTTTAGATGGGAATACTTGGTGAAAATGCTTATGAAAACCTTGGAATGATGAGTCATTCTATTGAGATGTTTTGACATGTGTTGAGAAACACAAATGGTTTATGATGATGAAAATGTTGAGGCATGAGCCTTAGCCCCTTATAAAAACTGATGGTTGGGTTCGAATGCGATACCATTCCAATTTTACCGTACAACCACAATACCTGAATTGGGTAAGGCTTAGCCGGAAGTTTATATGCATTAGTATGGGTTCCCTCACGGGAGAGGTTTGAGATGAGGCTACCTCTCAATGTTGGCCACCTATGCAGGGCCCAGGATGGCAGATGGCCATGGCTGGGAGGCCAAGCTCATAGGAGAGGTGCTTGTACTAGGGTGTGTAATTGAAAGGTTATGATTTATTATCCGCATACTAAGTATGATGATTCAGGGTTATCCCTGACGGATGTATCGAATTTTGTGGTGAAAGAGTATCACCTTTGCAGAATGTCAAACTAATCGAATAGCCGCGTCCGCGGTCATGGACAGTTGGAGTGGCCATACTATTCCGTCGTCAGATGTTTCCAAACTGACTTATGAAATGAATGGTGACTTTGACTTGACCACAACAGGGTTGTGACTATGAAAACTAAGTTCCCAACTTAAGTGATTTTAGAACTTTATTTTATCTTTCTTTGTCTCTGAACTCAGCTTAGGTTTCAAATTTAACTTTGCAAATAAACTTAGAGCTTAGCATTCCTACTAGAACTACCTTACTTATTAGTGATAGTTTGCGAGTACTTAAAGAGTACTCATGGCTTTGTCCCTGGCTATTCCCGTGGACAGACTATGAAGAGGACTATCTGGAAGAAGGACAGCAGGACGGCTACGACAACTAGGACTATCTCCCATCGTCAGCATTGCCTATGACACTGAAGATGGAGCCCACCGCTATGCTATTTATTCCGCTGCTTGTTTGTACTAAGACGGGATCATGAGATCCTTTATTTGTGTAAGACCTTATTATGGTTTGTAATGGATGATGTAATGTGATATCCAATCTGTTATGTCTCGCAAAAATGGTAATCCTGGGATTGCGATGTATGGCATAACAGGCATCTAGGATTAAAAATCCGGGTGTTGACAGGAAGTCACTGTCTCGGTATCTCTACTCTAAGAGCATGTGGTATGATTTCTAAAACTCATGGTAGATACTTATTTGATATACCTGGAGAAGATCACTTGATCCTGGCTCCTTTGACTAACAGTTTATTCTCTATCAAGGATGGACATTTGCGTTTTGACGCGCAGGTTGAAGCTAATCTACCCCAACAAAAAATACCCAGATGAAGAAGTAGAATAAGGAGGACCCTAACAATATGAGCATCCACCAAACTACTACATAACCTATGAAGACATCTATGCACTCGAAGGAAATATTCAAAACATGAATAACCTCTCCATCAACCTTCGAGATGCTACTGCAAGCCTCACCACCCAGTTCCATGATCGGAGCAGCCAATGGAACGTGGGTAACTATCCACCGCCACCACAATGAGCAACAAAAGGGATTGCAAAAGCCTGAGCATGGGGATGTGTTCCCCTGGCAAATTTATTTGTGTAATAACGAGGTTGTACTCTAGCTCCTTGGGAGCTTTGAAACACTCGTGTTGGCTTGTTCCAACACTTTGGTTTTTTCCTTTGCTTTTTAGTTTGCTTTTGTTTTTAGTTTGTTTTTGTTTTTCGTTTGTTTTTCTTTTCTTAAAACCCTTGCTTGGTCATAAGTTCCTTTCTATTCCTTAAACCCCTATCCTCGAAAATACAAAAAGATTTTTCTGTTCTTCCTTTTTCATAAATGTGGATTTGCACTTTGCATATTTGCTTTAATATCATTAGGAGAGCAATCGTGTTTGAGTTTTGAAGGAACACATCCCTATAAGGGGATCATGAAGTTACTTATGAGAGGTATGTCCTATATCTCCCAGTTATGAAGTTTGAGTTGTTTATCTTAGTTGGTTGATTTGCTAAGATGCCATGCTAGTGGGAAGTAATTTAATATGGTTAGAGTAAGGATTTTTATTAGTATGATGATTAGTTGTTGAAGCTCTTTCTCTAGTTCTTTTAGTTAACCGATTCTTGCCTTGGAAATAATATTGCCAAACAAGTACAATAAGAAAAAGTCTAAAATTTGTGACTTGTTTGATGAATGATTGTCTTGAGAGTATACCTTGAAGATACTTAACCCCATAGATATTTTGATAGTCTTGACGACACTCATGAAAGGAGTTGTTTGATTGAAATAAAATCTAGTGGTAATTGTGATGCATGCCAAAGATAACCTTGTGGATCAAACCGCGGTACTAGCTCAAAAAAAAGTGAGACAACTTTGTTCTATGTCTCTAATGCACACCTTTGGGATGCCAACAACTCTGGTAGCTTTTGAATGATCTATGGTATAACCCTGGATTTTGGTTATGAGTTGATGGCATTAGTGGCATATGTGTCTATATATGGTAAAAAGTATTGGTACTCTCAAAGGTTGTACAGACACTTGCAAAAGAAACATTTAGTGATCCTGGAAAGAATAAAAGGAAAAAAGATATTTATGAGGATCCACATACTAAGTCCTTGGCATGGTCTTATTACTACTTTACGAGTTTTTCTTGAAAAACAATGATTGGATTAGAAGTGTTTTTGATATACTTGATTTATCGATGTGGGTGTAAACAAGACACTTCATTGTTATACTACTTAGGACATGAAGCTCTATTACTCAATTATGCTATTTAAACATCCTAGTGTTCCTTAGCAAGCTGAGAGTTAATTAGAAGAATTGGATTGATTTCTACACTTCTAGTTACTTATACTTATATTAAACTTTACTTTGATTGTATTAACTTACCAAAGCTTGTATAGTACTCTTGTCATCTCTCTAACTTTGATAAGCCTCGCAAATGAATGAAGTGCTGAGCGCATATAACTACCAACCGTAAGCGAATTCTTATTCTCGTTGTTTCAAGTTTAAATGTTGAATTCCTTATAGTTATTTTGGTTCTTCTTGCTCGAGGGCGATCAAGGTTTGAGCTTTGGGAAGTTGATGGCTCCAAAATTAGCCATCTTCCAGTGCGTTTAAACATTGTTTTTGGTCAAGCAATTGCCAATTAATAAACTATCAATCCTTGCCACTAATGACTAATAATTGCAAAGATATGCAAAACCTCTCTTTGAATTATGTTGTGCATGAAATCACGGTTTTTAATACGAAATCAGGAGTCATAATGAAGGTTTTTGAGGAATTCCACACGGCCAAGTAATTGGGGAGTTGTTCCCAAGCGTCAGCAAGCTTAACGACCACTAGTATGGTCAGGGCCCGCCCGTACCGTCTGCCTGTTCCAGGTGGCGATGGCTTCGTCTCGTCAAACCCTACAACTTTCATGAAGATGCCTATATATTTTGAGGCTCTAGCCGCCGGCCAGAGAGCCTCCATTCTTAGATTACATTGCAAGACCACCAAAGGAGATCCACACCATTGTTCATCGCTTCCACCATCCATCCCATCCACTAGCCATAACCATTGCTTTTTACTTTCGATCTCCTTGTGATTTGGCGACCATTGTAAGAATATTTGATTTCAATCTAAGTATTTGTATGATGCTTTCTATCTCTGATCTATTTGTTATGAGTGAGTAATCCTCACGGGCTGTGGGTTGGGGAGAAACCTCGCAATGATTATGTCCATCTAATTCATGGGAGTATTGTATTTTGTTTGCAATTGAGATTGTATCTTTTGTTTCTTTGTCTCTTGTCTCGATTTGTGGACTTGTAGGTACCCAAGATCTCATAGATTGATAAAGGCTTGAGGTGAGATACTTGGCTAGCGGCGATCTCATAGGAATCTCGGTGAGAGAAAGGGTAGTATGGTCTTTGCTTAGCAACCCATTCGGGATCACAACAACATCACCACTTAAAGCTTTGATCTATGTTTTACACTTAATAATTGTTTGTATCCTGTTGCTTCGGTGTGCACTCGGTTGGATTAAAAGACTTGCCCGCTGCATCACGGGGGCTTTAGTATATTAGGATGTGTTGTCCATAAGAGATTATCTTCGTTCAAACATTACACATGACTATGCTTATTATTATATTGTATCCCATATGATGTGCATCTGCAGGTGGATCTTCAAACCTGGCGTATCTCCATCCATTGATTCAGCCCATTATAAAGTAAACTAGATTGGTCTAGTAAAGTAAGGTAAAACAAACAAACAAACAAAGTCTTGTAGACGTGTCCTTTTTATTTCCTTTTAGCATTGCTTTCCGAGGTTCGATTAAACCTAGGTCTTCTAGGGAAAAAGCTACTATACTACATTCGTGAATCCGGATCAAAGGTATCAGATAGCATATTGACCCCAACTAAAATACCACCAGAGCGGCCATGAGGAGGTAGACAAAACTATGCAAAATCCTTTCTAGCCGTTAAGTGTTTCAAAAAATGAACCGAAAAATCAGACCTTCTTGTCTCCAACAAGGCAATGAAGTCTAACTTTTGTTCCCTAATTGATTTGCTAACAAAATTATGTTTAGAAGGATCCCCAAACCCGTCACTATTCCAAATTAGGCATTTTAAATCTTGCATGATAAAAGCTACTTTTTAATTTTAGAACGTGTGCTCCTTCGCACATTAGACACATCGAACTATTTCTTTTCCCTTTTTTCCTAGCTTTAGGAACAACATATGAGGTAGCTAGATGATCCATTTGATCATCTAGGTGATGTACATTGTCATCCACTAAGTCCACCTGAAAGGGCATTTATGCCCTTCCTATTATTTTGATGTTTGTTGACAACACTTGGATAGGTTTAATCTGCTGTTAAATGTTTTAGGAGATATCAACTACTCTTGTGTATTTTGCACTGAAGGAAAAGAGCTTCCCAGGATCTTGTCTGTGCAGGAAGAAAGTCCCAGCCGGACTGTCCGGCTGATGTACGCTGGAGTGTCCGGCCATGTCGGACTATTCGGCTGGATTCTGTCAGACTATTCGGCCCCGGGGTTTCGTCGACTTGCTCGGACACTCTTTGTGCGATATCGGGCTCCACCCGAACACGGTCCGGACACTGGCCAGAAACTTTGCCAGGCCGAGTGTCCGGCTAGTTTTGGCCGGAGTGTCTGGCCCAGGGGATTCGTCGACCTGCTCGGATAATCGGAATAGCACTTCAGACTCTACCCGAACACGATCTGGACACTGGCCGGAAACTTGACCAGGTCGGAGTGTCCGGTTGGTATTTCCTAGAGTGTCCAGCTGCGCCGGAATGTCTGGATGGTGTTTGCCAGACTGTCCGGGGTAAGTGGCTCCCAACGGCTCTAATTCCAGGGGGCCTATATAAAGGCCCCTTCTTCTACCTTGGGAGCTGCTCGTCCACCTCAAGAATAGCAGCACCATTTGAGCCACCAAATCCTCAAGATCTCTTCACTCAACCATCCAAAGCCATTGATCTTTGGAGAATCGAAGGAGGAGGCCTTGATCTATAGCTTCACCAAGAGAGATCTTCATTTCCCCCTCATTCACTTGAGGGCCCCTTGCTCTACTGTTTCATTGGAAACCCTAGCTTGTGATTTGGTTCTTACTAGCTTATCTTTGATTGTTTGACAGCTAGCTTGTATTCGGGGGCCTCCAATTAGGTTGTGGATGTGTTCCTCGAACTTGTTGTAAAGGTGTCGGCTTCCACCTCGAAGGTTGCCGCTATAGTGGAAGAGGTGAATCGAACCCGTTGTGGTGAGGTTCATGAGAGAACAAGGGAGGCCTCTCGTGGCGTTGGTGGTTTGAAACCACCCCGTCTCCAAACGTAGACGTACTTCCCCTCAAAAGTAAGGAACTATGGGAAACAAATCCTTGTGTCTCTGCGTGTTGCACTTTGGTTACTTCTATCCTTTACCGCACTTTAATTATCTAGTTCTTCTTAGTGTATGTGCTAGATTGACATATAGGAAATTCACCATAGTTGCATAATCTAGAGAATTTACCTTTTGTGTCAAACCCTAACTTGAAAAAGAGTAAAATTTGAAGTAGCACCTATTCACCACCCCCCCCCCCTCTAGGTGCCCATATGATCCTTTCAATTGGTATCAGAGCCTCGTCTCTTTATTCGGGCTTAACCGCCTAAGAGATTATGGGCAACTCAGGAGATGAGGGAGGGAGTGAGGCTAGCAACTCGATGACCATGGTAGATCTCAATAATTTGGAAACAAGCTTGAGCTCTACCTTGGGCAAAAAATCCAACAGTTGCGTCAACTTGTTCAGAAACTGGTTATGAATAAGCCAGCCTCACCTCCTCCCTCTCAAGAGGAAACACCACCTAACCCAAAGGCAAATGCTCTAGCTAAGCCTATAGGTGAAGTGGTGGGGGATTAACATAATTTCACTGACTCCACCACCAAAAGGGGTGATGGGAAGGAACAGCACCATGCGGTTCCCGGATGGTACTCTCCTGACCCTCCAATCCCTCATCCACATATAAATAATAGAGGAGACCCACCTAAGTTAGCTGCACAGACCTTTGCTCAATGGCAAGTTTTAATGAAATCTCATGTGCGCAGCTCTTGCATCGATTTGTGGAACATTATTGAAGAAGGACTCAAAATTGAGGATCCAACCAACTTGACTAGAAGAGAAGTGGTCAATAGCCAACTCAATGTGAATGCCTTGCACATGATCCAACTTGGAGTGGGGCCAAAGGATTTTCCCCACATCGAGCACTACAATACCGCCAAGGAAGCTTGGGACGCTCTCATTGACTTGTTTGTTGGCAATGAGAGCATGAGAATAAATAGGTATGATGCCTTAAGCAATGAGGCTGAAGGATTATTTATGAAGGATGGTGAGGATCATGAAGACATGTATCGAAGACTCAAATCCACAGTCACTGCCTTCAGGGATGTTGGTGCCTCTCACATTGATGATGCTTGGATCAAGAGGAAGTATGTGAGTGCTCTCATGCCTTTCGAGCCCACTGACTTGAAGAGTCTCCAAGGAAGACACAACTACCATCTCATGACCTCCAATGAAGTTATGCAAGAGATGGCCTGTTTCAAGGTTGCTGCCAAGAATACCAAAGATGCCCGTGCTCGTGCCATTGGAATGAGTAGTGGTGTTAATCTTGCCTTGAAGGCCAAGGTTGTGGAGTATGATGAATATGAAGGGAGTGATGAGGGACTTTCAATGAGCCACCCCGAAGATGTCAAGGTTGCTCATGGTGAATACATGGCCTTCTATGCAAGAAACTTTTGGAAAGACCCCGCCAAGGCCAAGATGGAGATGCAACGAAGAAGCAACCCTAATGGGAGAAGAGACAATGGGTCTAAGTTGAGAACTTGCTTCAATTGTGGTGACCGCTATCACTTTGTTGTCGGTTATCCCTATGAGAAAAGAGAAGATCATGGGGGTAAACTTGTGTTGAAGAAGACCTCCAAAGCTCCTTTCGAGAAACCCTTCATCAAAAGGAATCCCACCAACAAGAAGTCGGGTGAAATTGTCTTGATAACACATGAAGAATTCTCCTCCGACAATGATGATGATGAAGATGAAGAAGAGGAAACATCAAGTGGTGTGGCTGCTCTTTCCACTACATCTACACCTACCTTCTCACTCTTCTACTCTCCAAATGAGAATATCTCCAACAAGAACGTCACTTGCCTTATGGCAAGAGGAACGGAGGTATTATCATCGTCACACCCTACCTCCTTAGTTGATGATGAATTTGATGATGAGTTATCCCTTGAGGTTAAAAAGGAGTTAGTTGCTTTTGATGTGTTTATGACTAACTTGCAAGGGGAACACAAGAAACACTTTGTGGACCTCTTAAATCAACTTTCACACACACAAGAGCTTCTTGATGAGAGATGTAAATTAGGAAGAGAGCACATGATTGAGGTAGAAGCTCTAAATAATGCTATAGAAGAAGAACAAGAGACTAGGATGTCTCTTGAAACTAAACTTGAAGGACTTGATGAAGCAAATGACCTCATTATTAATAAGCTCATCAAGGAACGTGACCATGCTATTTCTAAATATAAAAAGGCTAAAAGGGACAAGATTGAGTTTGGTGTTTTTCATGAAAAACTTGCTGAGGACTTTAGGATGCTTGACAAGGCTCACAAGGCCTTGGAGAGTGAACTCTTGTTACTCACAAACAATCGTGAAAAGCTTCAAACTTAATTGACCAATATTCCTTCACCTAGTACTTTCATTCCTTCTAGTTGTACAAATATACTTGAAGAAAATGCTAGGTTGAAGGGGGGGCTAGCTAAGGCCTCCTTTCCCAAAGGAAACAAGTCAATTGATGACCTCTTGAGTAAGCAGAGGCCAAATGGTGAGAAAGGGGCATTGGCTTTGTCTCTAAAGCCAAGAAGAAGAAGAAGAAGAACAAGAAGAAGAAGTCTAAGCCCGCACAAGAAAAAGACAAGGTCATTGTGGGAAGTAAGACCACAAGTGGCGAAACTATGTCTCATTATGACTTTGCGGGTAGTGTTAACCCTCACTATGTTTTAATGCATGATTATTATGGTGATGTGTATGCACAATATGTTGGCCCATTTGATGGTTATATTTCTTGGTCTATTTGGGTTCCCAAGGCCCTTGTTGTTAACAAAAGAAGACCCATTGAAAAATGGGTACCTAAAAACATGTTTGATCTTTTGTAGACCTATGCTTCCGGTGGATCAAAAGGGTGCTTCATAGTGGATGCACTAGTCATATGACCGGAAGCGCATCTTGTGTCAAGGAGTTGAGACCAAATGTTGATCAAATATCCATGACATATGCCAAAAAATCAAAGTCTAAGCTAATGGGTTTCAGCAAGGTTGTGGTTGCCCACAACATTACTCTCGTGGACATCATGCTTGTTGAGACCCTTGGCTATAATTTACTTTTAGTCCGTGCTCTTGGAAATATGGGCTTTTCCGTCTTTATTGATAATGATATTGTGACCCTCATGTGGAGCAAGTCTCTAAAGGTCGCTTTCGTTGGGTATGTCGAAAATGACTTGTATGTGGTGGACTTTTCGGGGAAAACCACTACAAGTGCGATGTGCTTATTCGGAAAGGCCGATGTGGGTTGTTTATGGCATCATCGTCTAGCCCATGTCAACATGAGAACTTTGCAAAGTCTCCACAAGGATGGTCATATTGTTGGACTAAAAGAAAATGTTTGCTTTGCCAAAGATCGTGTTTGGAGGGCATGTGTTGAAGGAAAGATGCATGATTCCCCCCACAAGCCAAAGAACTACATCAAGTCCAAGAGGATCTTGGAGCTCCTTCATGTGGATCTCTTTGGTCCTCCATCTCATGCAAGCCTTGGTGGGAAGAAATATTGTTTGGTGATTGTTGATGACTACTCAAGATACACATGGGTATATTTCTTCAAGCTGAAAAGTGAGACCCAAGAAAACTTCATTGACTTCATCAACATGGCTCAACGTCAACACAATGTCCCTGTGTTAACAATAAGAAGTGACAACAGTACCGAGTTCAAGAACTAAACATTGAATGGATTTCTTAGTGATGAGGGGATAAAACATCAATACTTCGCTGCATATACCCCCAACAAAATGGTGTAGCTAAGAGGAAGAACCGGACTCTTATTGATATGGTAAGGACCATGTTGGCGGAGTTTAAATCTCCATACAATTTTTGGGCTGAAGCAATCTCCACCGCATGCCATGCATCAAACCGTCTCTACCTCCGCAAAGAATTGATCAAGACTTTATATGAAATTCTTACCGGTAACAAGCCCAACGTTTCATATTTCCGGGTGTTCGATTGTAAGTGGTTCTATCGCATTAAGGGTGTTCATTTGTCCAAATTTGATTCCAAAGCATTAGAGGGTATTTTGTTAGTTATGGTCTCGAATCCTACACTTATAGAATCTATGACAAGCTCTCCTAAATTGTCATAGAATCTTGTAGTGTGGTGTTTGAAGAATATGATGGTCCCCAAGGGGGGCGTGTTGATCTTTGTGATGTAGATGATGACATGCCTCAGGATGCCATAGGAAGAATGGGTGCGGGATTCATCCGCCCCGTTGAGGAACCCCTTATGGTGGATCGAGAAGAACTATGCTCTACTCAAGTGGAGCCCTCATCTTCACAACATCAACAAGATGTGGACCCAAGCCAAAGACAAGTTGTGTACCCTCAACAAGTTGATCAGGGAGAAACCTCTAGTCAGGAGGAGCTTGAGTCTCCATTTGCCAGAATGTCCAACGCTGCTAAGTCTATTACACAAGGAATATCTGTAGAAACTGCCATAAGGGCAGCCCAACACCTGTCTAGAAGTGTGCCTGATCAAGACCAAGGTCAATCCTTGCCTCTTGAAGAAGAGAATGATTCCAATGATGATCAAGGTCAAGTTAATGGTCAAGACGAGGACCAAAATGATGAAGTGATCCCCACAAGAAACAACAAGGAGATCGAAACTCGTCGCCAAGATGGAACGGATAGAATATTGGAATTAAGAGACCACGCTCTTGAGAATGTGGTAGGTGATATAAGAAGAGGGATATCCACTCGAGCTCCATTGAAGAACTTTGGTGAACACCAAGCACACATTTCCATGGTGGAAAGAAAGAAAGTATGGGAAGCTCTTGAAGATTTGGATTGGTTGGAAGCAATTCACAAAGAGCTCAACAACTTTGAGAGAAACAAAGTATGGAAGTTAGTTGAAAAGCCAAAAGATTGCCGCAATGTTATAGGCACCAAGTGGATATTCAAGAACAAGCAATATGAGCATGGAATTGTTGTGAGGAACAAGGCAAGATTGGTTCCACAAGGGTTCTCTCAAATTGAAGGCATTGACTATGGAGAGACATATGCACTCGTGGCTCACCTTGAGTCCATCAGTATCCTTCTTGCTTATGCGGCACATCATAACTTTAAATTACAACAAATGGATGTAGAAAGTGCATTTCTTAATGGTCCATTGCATGAGTTGGTATATGTAAAGAAACCCCCAGGGTTTGAGGATCCCAAGTTCCCAAACCACGTCTACAAACTTGATAAGGCACTCTATGGGCTCAAACAAGCCCCACACATGTGGTATGAGCACCTTAGAGAGTTGTTGTTAGATCGTGGGTTTGAGGTTGGGAAAATCGATCCCACTCTTTTTACTAAGAAGGTCAATGGGGATATTTTTGTATGCCAAATATATGTAGATGATATTATCTTTGGCTCATCTAACAAAGCTTTTAATTATGAATTCTCAAAGCTTATGACTAATAGGTTCCGGATGTCTATGATCGGAAAATTGAGGGTATTTCTTGGTTTTGAGATCAAGCAAGTAAGAGGAGGGACATTCTTCAACCAAGCCAAGTATACTCAAGATATGCTCAAGAGATTCAACATGAAAGATCTAAATGGAGCTCCCACTCCCATGGCAACAAAGACCCATCTTGAACTAAACCCAAATGGTAAAGATGTGGATCAAAAGGTATATCGGTCCATGATTGGTTCTTTGCTTTACCTTTGTGCATCTAGACCCAATATTGTGTTGAGTGTAGGAGTGTGTGCAAGATATCAAGCAGCTCCTAAAGAAAGCCATTTGATGGCGATCAAGAGAATCTTTCGATATTTGGTTCATACCCCAAACTATGGTATTTGGTATCCTAGGGGCTCAACTTTCTCTCTTTGTGGATACACGGATTTGGATTGGGCTGGTGACAAGGATGATAGAAAATCAACCTCTGGGGCTTGCCAATTCCTTGGGAGGTCATTGGTGTGTTGGTCTTCTAAGAAGCAAAATTTTATATCTCTCCACCGTCGAAGTTGAGTATGTGGCAGCTGCTAGTGCTTGTACTCAATTTCTATGGATGAGGCAAACTCTAAAGGAATATGGTGTCCATTGTGACAAAGTGCCTCTTCTATGTGACAATAAAAGTGTTATCAAGATTGTCTACAATCTAGTGAATCATACAAGGACAAAGCATATTGAGATTCATCATCACTTCATTAGAGACCATGTTGCTCAAGGTGATATTGAGCTATCCTATGTGTCAACCAAAGACCAACTTGCCGACATTCTCACGAAGCCACTTGATGAAGCAAGGTTTTGTTATTTGAGGAATGAACTAAATATCATAGATTCTAGGAGCTTAACTTGATCACCTTGCATACTCACCTATGTCTTGACTCTTATTTGGTTTAGGTGCAGGCATGGAGATAGGGAGTGCAGTCCTAATACATTGGACTATCCCTCCCCCCATAATGCCAACATTAAGAAAATCAATTCTCTTAATATCATTTAGTGATATGTGAGCTTCATTGATGAGTGAGTAGTGGGTATGAACCCAAGGATAATTCTTCGCGGTGTCATGCCACAAACTCTTACATGGTGGCCTCGGCCACCGCCCTCTTCATATTTGAAGAGTCGGTTCTTGATTTTTTTGGTTTGGATCTTAATTTGTCATCTTCTTGACTATCTATGGTTTCTTGGTTCTTCACAGTACATATTTTGAATCCCATGCCTATTCTCTTCCCTATACATTCTCCTCTTGCCACACATTTGTCCACTACTTGAATCTAGGGTTTTCTGGTCGTAGGGGCCAGACTGTCCGCACTAAACCAACCGGAGTGTCCGGCCGAGCTAGACTCCCCGTTTGATTCACTCCGGGCACTCCGGTCAGGCCAGACACTCCGGTGAAATTCATCCGAACACTCCAGCCCCAGCGGTTTCGAACCTGTAAAAGGGGTCGGAGAGAAGTGGACGGTTCAGTCCTCCCTCTCCTCCCCGACTCCATCTTCTCCAAACCCCGCTGCCCCTAACCAGGAGCTCCACCGGGAGGGCTCCTCCACCCTGGATCCGGATGTTGCCGCCGGCCATTCCCTCCCATTTGCCGCTAGGACCCGTTCCCCTCTGGTGAAGGCCTCCATAGATGCTGGTATTGTGCCCCTCCCCTTCTCCATCTCTAGGGTTTGCTCTAGATGACCTTTTGGGGGCAATGTCTTGCCTAGATCCATGGATACATCATATTGCGCCCAATCCTAGTCCTTGTAGTAGTTCTAGTAGTCCCGATCTGCCCTGGTTGAATCCCCTTGAACTGCCCGAAAAATCACCAAGACTCTAGCCGAAATGTCCGGCCTATACAGGGCGGACACTTCGGTCCAACCGGAATGTCTGGCCTTTACGCGCCGGACTGTCCGGGCCGAGCGGAGTCTCCGGGGTGATTTGGCCAGACAGTCCGGGTGTTTTCAACCAGCACTGATCCTGCATTACTTTGACTACTACAATGTGCTTTCATCTCTTGGACAAATGTGCTTACCCATATGATATCCCTCTACTCTGATTTCACAGGTAGCTCTCATCCTCGTCGCTCTAGGGCTGCTCAGAAAGCCCGTCCTCACAGGTTCCGTGATGAAGAGAGTGACGTCCATGTTGATCCTTCCATGGTCAGGCAGGCTGCTCATGACCGTGCTGCAGCAAAACAAGAAAAGATCAGAAAACTGAAAAGGGATGAAGCCAAGCGCATGAAGTTCAAAGCTTTGACTACTCTGGCAGATTTGGGTACCGAGGAGTTTATGGAGATGAGAGTTCGGCAGTTCTATTCTATGGCTTGCACCCCGGATGATGATCTCTTCTGGAGAAATGAACAAGCTCTGCTCTTTTCTTAGGTGTTCTGTCCTTTCAGGACTCCGGTGTACCCCATGCAATGGCTGGATGTTGAGAAGCTTCGTGCTCACAGGCACTTTGAGGACGCTCTTTGGGTGACTAAGAAGATGGGGTTGCACACCATCTTTCAAGCAAAAGAAGACTACAATATTGAGTTGGTTCAGCAGTTCTATGCTACAGTGGTCTTTGTGGACACTACTGATATTCCCCTTGAGTGGATCTCTGGCACTACTAGGTGTCGTTCCAGCATGGCTCAGTTTGCACACATCCATGGTGTGCCTTTCAATCCCAATGCTCACAATGGCCTCAGGATGCATGTACATGGTCAGGAATATGACAATAAGAGGTTGGCCCCAATCTACTCTCAGAATGGTGTGGTTGGCCAAACCACAAACATCAAGCTCATCTACAACATTCTGCTTCGCATGTTTCGCCACACGCTCACTCCCAAGGCGGGCAACAAGGATGAGATGAGAGGTGCAGAAATCAACCTTATGGCCCATGCTCACTTAGTGTATACCCATGGCCCAGACCATCCTGGTGGTGCTATAGATGTCATGGATTTCATCTATCAGGACATGTACAAGTGCATCACTAACAAGAAGTGTCCTCTATTTTCTCCCTATGTGATGAAGCTCATTGCTGCTCACGCTCCAGCAACTTTACTACTCTACATTGATCTTGTTCCACCCCTTCCTGCCAAGCTCCAGAGGAAGGCTTCCCCTACCACCAAGGCACCTCATGGCTACCCCTCTGCTCAGGAAATATTTGAGGATGATGAGATGGATGTCGATGCTTCTGACAGTGATGATGGGTTTGAGGAGGTACCAGAGGCTGTGGCCCGTGGCCCTCACATGAAGCATGCTAGCAACGCATTTCGCTTTGACACCTCTAAGGTGGAAGTGCACAAGAAGGTAAAGAAGGCCTCCGGGTGGAAGAAGCTACTCCTATGCCAGAACATTGACATTCGCCATGGACAGTATGATGCCTACAAGGCTAACCAGAATGTCATGAAGGAACTCAAGCGGATCAACCAGCCCATGGATGTTGATCCTCCTCAACAGCAGGCATCTGATGGCACTCTTTCCTATGGTCACTAGAGTCAGGGACGTGTGGACTGGTCCATGTTTGAGGACGTGTCTTCTTCTCGCCCTCATGGCCAGAGCTCTACTCGGGATGATCATGATGATGAGGATGGCGATGAGGATGAGGACGAGGATGAGGAGGATGCCACCGACAACAACTACAGTGGCTAGAGTTGGTCTTGGGACGCTTTAGCTGTGCTCTTTTCCCTTTTTGGCATCTCGATGCCAAAGAGGGAGAAGTAGCCCCTTTATTAAGTTGCTACCAGGGATTTGCATGGGTACACGAGCTTCACATTATTTCGATTTGCCTCTTTTAAGCTTTGTGTCTTTATCTTATGTGTTGAGTACTATGTTGTGTTGAACTCCATTATATGTGTTGTGACATGCTTAGCTGGTTATGTTAATGACTATGTTATGCCTAGCTTATCGATCTAGTTGCTATTATATCATGTCATAACTTGTTAGCTTCAAAATCTAGTGAGAATGTGATCCACGGGTGTGTGATCTTGTATTCAAATGCAAAGATAAATTTGGTCACACATCTAGGAGGAGCCTTGCTATATTTTATAAATCGCCTATTATGAAAATTATTACCTATCCTATATGCAAATCCTTGGGTTGTCATCAAACACCAAAAAGGGGGAGATTGATAGGGCATTTATGCCCTTCCTATTATTTTGATGTTTGTTGACAACACTTGGATAGGTTTAATCTGATGTTAAATGTTTCAGGAGATATCAGCTACTCTTGTGTATTTTGCACTGAAGGAAAAGAGCTTCCCAGGATCTTGTCTATGCAGGAAGAAAGTCCCAGCCCGACTATCCGGCTGATGTATGCCGGAGTGTCCGACCATGCCGGACTATCCAACTAGATTCTGCTGGAATATCCGGCCCTAGGGTTTCGTCGACTTGCTCGGACACTCTATGTGCCATATCGGACTCCACCCGGACACGGTCCGGACACTGGCCGGAAACTTTGCCAGGCCGGAGTGTCCGGCTGGTTTCGGCCAGAGTGTCTGGCCTAGGGGATTCGTCGACCTGCTCGGACAATCAGAACAGCACTTCAGACTCTACCCGGACACGGTCCGAACACTGTAGGAAACTTGACCAGGCCGGAGTGTCCGGTTGGTTTCGCCCGGAGTGTCCAGTTGCGCCGGACTGTCCGGCTGGTGTTTGCCGGACTGTCTGGGGTAAGTGGATCCCAATGGCTCTAATTCCAGGGGCCCTATATAAACGCCCCTTCTTCTACCTTGGGAGCTGCTCATCCACCTCAAGAATAGTAGCACCATTTGAGCCACCAAATCCTCAAGATCTCTTCACTCAACCATCCAAAGCCATTGATATTTGGAGAATCGAAGGAGGAGGCCTTGATCTATAGCTTCACCAAGAGAGATCTTCATTTCCCCCTCATTCACTTGAGGGCCTCTTGCTCTACTGTTTCATTGGAAACCCTAGCTTGTGATTTGGTTCTTACTAGCTTATCTTTGATTGTTTGACAGCTAGCTTGTATTCGGGGGCCTCCAATTAGGTTGTGGATGTGTTCCTCGAACTTGTTGTAAAGGTGTCGGCTTCCACCTCGAAGGTTGTCGCTATAGTGGAAGAGGTGAATCGAACCCGTTGTGGTGAGGTTCATTAGAGAATAAGGGAGGCCTCTTGTGGCGTTGGTGGTTTGTAACCACCCCCTCTCCAAACGTAGATGTACTTCCCCTCAAAAGGAAGGAACTACGGGAAACAAATCATTGTGTCTCCGCGTGCTCCACTTTGGTTACTTCTATCCTTTACCGCACTTTACTTATCTAGTTCTTGCTTAGTGTATGTGCTAGATTGACATATAGGTAAATTCACCATAGTTGCCACCATCCTCGTCCTTCACATAGCTGCAACCATAATTGCGTGTACCAGCAATGTACCACAACAAATGTTTGACAATGACCATGTGCTATGTCATGGGCTTCTCCATGAATCGGCTGGTGTAGCCAACAACGAAAGTAATGTCGGGCCGAGTGTGCACAAGGTACCTCAGGATCCTGACAATGATGCGGTAGAATGTTGCATCCACCGACGGGTTTGAGCTTTCCTTACTTATCTTGAGTTTGGGCTCCATTGGGACGTGCATAGGGTTGTAGTCACCCATGCCAGCCTTCTCGAGCATCTTGCTAGCGTATGGAGCCTGGCCGAGTGTTATCTCTCCAGGGACTGCTTCACCTTGATGCCGAGGTAGTAGCTCAAGAATCTAAGGTCACTCATCTTGAACGTGCCTTGCATATCCAGCTTGAACTTGGCGATCCCAAGCGTGCTTGTTCCAGTCACGATCAAGTTGTCGGCGTAGACACCACACGTCTCATGTGCCGTGTACATAGATAGCGTGCTCCAACGGGATTCTTTGAAACCCAAGCGACAACAGTGTGTTGTCCATCTTGGTATTCCAGGCCCTCGAGGCTTGGCACAGTCGGTAGAATGCCTTGCGCAGCCGCACCACATTTCCTTCTTGTCCTTCTCGAACAAAACCAGGTGGTTGAGCCACGTACACCTCCTCATGTAGGTCACCATTGAGGAACACCGATTTGACGTCCATGTGGTATACTTCCTAACACTATTTCGCTACAATTGCGATGAGCAAATGCATAGAGTCGAGTCGAATGACCAGGGAGAACACCTCATCGAAGTCGATGCTGACACGCTGGATGTAGCCCTTCGCTACAAGGCGAGCCTTGTGCTTGACAATATCACTATCGGTGTTCTTTTTCAATTTGAAGACCCACTTGAGCCCGATTGGGCGATGACCCACTGGCAAACTCGTGAGTTCCCATGTGCCATTCTTCTTGATGACGCCCATCTCCTCCAGCATGGTTGCATGCCAGGATGGGTGTGGTTCAGCCTTGGAGAACATGGCGGGTTCCTCGCCCACCACTAGAAGGAGCTCCTCAGCAAACTCGGTGACAATGTTATCGATGGTGTGAAACCGGCATAGATGTCCATCACCATCTTCTGAGGTCGTTGTCATTACAGATGGGGGTGAAACGAACTCCACTAGAGTGCCATGACCTACATGTTGTGTGGAATGCACAACTGTTGAAAGGGAATGTGTGTCCCCATGTGTGGTTTTGATAATTAATAACAATCTCTATGGAGTATGGATTAATGTTTGCATTGAGTTACACTTGTAGGAATTGTTCATTGGCATCGCTCGGATCATGCGTTGGCTTCAAGGTAGAAGAAATGAAGAAGAAGCATTATCCAAGGGCTTTGGGCCTATTGGAATCATGTAGAATAAGAAGAATAAATAAAAGAAGATCAAGTGTGTGTTGAAGAATAAGATAGAGTTCCTCATGTGTATCTTCAAGACATCATCCTAATGGAGTTAGAAGAAATGAAGTGCAAGATTAAGATGCTAGGCCTCCAGTAGATCATATGCTTGAAGCTTTCCATCCTCGGTGATCATGGATTGATGAAGACAAGTTCAAATAAGTGGTTTCCCCATGGTGTATGGGGGAGCAATTCGCAAGTCTTCATCAAGCAAGCGCGAGCAAAAGCAGTCAAGAAAGAAGGTCCATCTTGAGGAGGATAAGGTCATCTACATCAAGCTCAAGTGGAATGATCAAGCCAAAGGTATGATCTTGATAGGTTTTCCCTTTTTCTGGTCTCATTTTGTTAGTTGGGAGATAGGTTTATATGATAGATAAGTGTACTATCAAGAGGGGCTATCGAGTGAGTAACTTGATCATATCTTTCGGAGAGAGCTCCAAACTTTGCATACTTGCCATCATATTTCTTGGTTCTTATTTGGTTCTTATCCATGAGAGGATTTATAGCTTGTGTTAATATTCATGACAAGCTCAAATTCATCGAAAACGGATTTCATATGCATTCTCCATTGCGTTTTCAATTTGGAGGTTTTACCGGTTTGTATTTTATAGTTAGGTTAAGCCCTTCATCATTTTATTATATCCTCCTTTGCTTTACTATGATGGTCCCCTGCATGATCTTCTATATCTCGTTACTATTTTCGAAACGAGCACAAGATCATTAAAATAGGAGTCCGGATGCAAAAGTTATGGCTATTTTCGTATTGGTTTTTTGTCAGTTTTTGAGGGGGCGGAGACTCCGGTATTGCACCCCGGAGACTCCAGGGGCGGAAACTCTGGCCCAATTTCTGGCCCCAACTCCGAGGGGTGTACTAGGAGCATTTGGAGCTCGCCCGGAGTCCTGACCAGAGTCTGGACCCCGGAGACTCCGGTCCTAGGGCCCGGAGACTCCAGTCTTGAAGACGGGAAACTCCGAGATAAGTGTTCTGCAACGGCTAGTTGTAGTGGGGGCCTATAAAAGGCCCCATTCTTTCCCAAGGGGCTGGTTGCTTGCATCCTCTCTCTCCTCCATTGTTTCTACCTTCAAGAGCTTGTTAATACTCTCAATCCCTCCCATATTTCTTGAATTTCTTTGGGGGATTTGAAAGGGGAGATCTAGATCTACAACTCCACCAATCCATCTCTCCTCTATGTGAGAGGAACATCTTGGGATCTAGATCTTGGGGTTTCTTTTGTGTATTTCCTCTTGTGTTCTTCCTCTCTTATTCCCCTAATAGATTTTATAGCTTTGGTGGAATTTGGAAGTGAAGGATTTGCCATTGAATTAGGTGCATCGGTTTGAGTTCTCTTCGAAGGATTTGGTTGGTGAAATTAAGAAGCTTGTTACTCTTGGGTTCTTGGAACCCTAGACGATGTAGTGGCCTTTGTGGTGAGTTCTTGGGGCCTCCAATTAAGTTGTGGAGCTCTCCCCAAGTTAATGGCCTTGGTGGTGATTATTGGGAGCCTCCAATTAAGTTGTGGAGATTGCCCCAATCATGTACGGGTTTGGTGATAGCTCTCAAGTGTCCCATAGTGGATCAGGTGCTTACTGTGTGGCGGGTGCTCAGGATAATAGGGTGAGGCCTCTTGTAGCGCTGGTGGTCTTAATACCGCTGAAAGATCACGGATGTCGCCTAGAGAGTGGGTGAATAGGCGGTTAAAAACTTCTACGAGATGGGCTTAACAATGGCGGAATAAAACTAGCGTTTTCTTTTGTTAAGCACAAAGCCTAGATATACTAAGGTTCACCTATGTGCATCAACAACTTATGCTAGTATATGATAGCAAGATAATTACTTCAAGCATGATGGCTATCCCAATGTAAATTGCATAAGTAAAGAGCTCAGGTATAGAGATAACCGAGGCACGCGGGGACGACGATATTTTACCGAGTTCCTCCCAACAAGGGAGTACGTCTCGTTGGAGGGGTGGGCGGTACTAAGACCACCAATGCCACCAAGGCCTCACCCTATTCTCCCGAGCACCCACCACGCGGGCAAGCACCCGTTCCACTATGGGACACTTGAGGGTGGTCACCGAACCCGTACAAGATTGGGGCTAACTCCACAACTTAATTGGAGACTCCCAATAATCGCCACCAAGGCCTCAATCTTGGGGGAGCTTTACAACTTAATTGAAGACCCCAAGCACATGCCACAAAGGCCACACAACCGTCTAGGGTTCCAAGAACCCAAGAGGGACAAGCAACGATGAATATCACCAAACAAATCCTCCGGAGAGAACACACACCGATGCACCAAATGCAAAAGGCAGGAACACCACAAAGATGCCTCAAACCTTCACTCTCAAGTTCCAACAAGGCTACTAAAGCACTTGGGGGAACAAGAGAGGAAGAACACAAAAGGGGAACACAAAATGCCCCCAAAGATCTAGATCCCAAATATTCACTCACAAAGAGATGAAATGGTTAGGTCAAAATATAGATCTAGATCTACCCTATCTTCCCCTCAAGTATGGGCAAGAATAATTGGAGGGGGGAGATTAATCAAGCTCAAGAGATGTGAGGCAAATAGTCAAGAGGGCTTGAGAAAAATAGAGGAAGAAACAACTCAAAACATTAGGCAAAAGACTATTTATAGGGGGATGGAAACTTGCCCGTTGGGGCAAAATCGACCTGGGTGGGCCGGTAGTACCGGAGTGGCCCGGTACTACAGGACCTGGGCCAGGAGAAGCAAAGCAGGCGAGCGGCAGAAGCGCTGCAGGCGCTAGCGAGCGAAGCTAGAGAGAGCAGCACGCGCGGGAACGAGGGAAAGGGGATCGGAGGGCAGGCGGCCGCCAGCGAGCGAGCGAGCCAGCGCGGAGCTGGGCCAGGCGGGAGGGGCAAGTGCGAGCGGAGCGAGCAGGGGAAGAGTGAAGCGAGGGCGGGGAGGCTGGGAGCAAGGCAGAAAGGAGGTGGGTTGCGGGGAAGGAAGCAAGCTGGGTCGGCCGGTACTACCGGCCCGCCCGGGCGGTAGTACCGGTTTGACCCGGTATCACCGGATGGCCCAACCGGGCAGCACAGACCCAGGCGCGCGCGGCCAGGGCCGGGCGGTAGCGGCCCGGTACTACCGCTCGGCCTAGAGAACAACCAAATACCTTTTTTCTTTTTATAAATACATACGGCAAATTCAAACAACTATAACTTTTGATTGGTAACTCCGATTGACCCGATTCCAATTGTGTTGGAAAGGGGACAACAAGAGCTACCCAGCTAAAATTGGAAATATTGGATATCACCAAGTGAGAAAGTATCAAGTAGTATAATGTGAGATATCTCACTCGGTGAGTATCCGTAAAACAGCCAAGATCAAAATCGCGACAAGATATAAAAGGGGGTCCGATTTTGATGAACAAGAGCTTGTTATGAAGATTACCACAAGCTCTATATCCTCACATGGATAAGACAAAACAACCAAATACGATGATGTAACTATGCAAAGGTTTGAACTCTCTCCGAACGATATGATCGAGTTACTCACTCGAGAGCCCCTCTTGATAGTACGGCTATCTATCATAAACCCGGTCAATACGATATCGACAAAAGGGAAAACCTATCAAGAATACCTTTGGCTTGAGCATCCTTTGGCCTTGTCTTCATCGATCCATAAACACCAAGGATGGCAAGCACCAAACATGAGATCTTCTAGGGATGGCGCATATTGAGCTTCCACAACTCATGTTCTTCTTCATATATTCCACCTTGGAGCCAACACATGCTCCAAGTGATGCCAATGGACAATTCCTACAAGTACAACTTAATACACACATTATTCCATAAATATTGTCATTAATTACCAAAACCACACATGGGGGACCACATGCTCTTTCAACCGCCCACCCCTCAAACGAGACGTACTCCCTTGTAGGGAAGAACTCGGTAAAACATCGCTGTCTCTGCGTGCCACGGTTATATCTATACCCGAGCCTTTTACTTATGCACTTTACATTGTGATAGCCTTCGTGCTTGAAGTAATATATCTTGCTATCACCTTGTTGCTTGTATTTATTAGCATAAGTTGTTGGTGCATATAGGTGAGCCATAGTATATATAGGTTTTGTGCTTGACAAAGTAAACGCTAGTTTTATTCTGCCTTTATTAAGACCATCTCGTAAAAAAAATTAACCGCCTATTCACTCCCCTCTAGGCGTCATCTATGCACTTTCAACTGTAAGTGTTGCGGGTTTCTCAGGTTGTTGTGGGGGGACCGGCGTAGCTGGTGGCGCTCCCCCTCGTCCGCAATATCGGCATTGTTCATGCCAGTATCGGTTCCCGAAACTAGGAAGTCAATGGTGAACGTGTTAGCAGGGTGCGCTTCTGCCTGTTCACCCCACACCCATCTCACATCCTCGTCAAACACCACGTACCGGGAGACATGTGTGCATTGCAACACTGGATCAAATAGCTTGTATGCCTTTGAGCCAACATCATATACCATGAGTACCATGGGAGTGATCTGGTCATCAAGATTCTTGAGTTGGGGGCGCACTGTCTTGATATGTGCAAGACATCCAAACACCCGTATGTAGTGCAGGTTTGGTATCTTGCCATGCCATACCTCATACAGAGTTTTGCCATCGACGTTATGCGTGTAGGAGCGGTTGAGGATGTACACCATAGTGGTCACAGCCTCTCCCCAGAATTTGCTCGACACTCCTCGTGCCTTAAGAATGCTGCGAGCCATGGCAACAAGGGTTTGGTTACGCCGCTCCACCACCCCATTCCGCTAAGGGGAAGTAGGGAGTAGACAAGTGCCATTGGACGCCATGCTCGGCGCAGTAGGCATCAAAGTCCTTGGAGGTAAATTTGCCTTTGCGGTCCGTCCGCAGCGTGCACAGTTTGCATCCGCTCTGCACCTCAACGCTTGCCTTGAAGAGCTTGATTGCAACCTCCGCCTCATCCTTAGAGGCAAGCAGCGTCAGCCACATGCAGCGGTTGTGGTCATCCACAAGCAGCAGGAAGTACCTCTTCCGGCCTAGAGTGGGTGGCGAGAAGGGCCTACAGAGATTGTCGTATACCATCTCAAGCTTCTCCGTCACGCAAAACTTGGTCGTTTGAGGAAACGGGGTGCGATGTTGCTTGCCTTCCAAGCATGCATCATAGATGTGTTTGTGCGTGCCATCTTCTTTAAAGCAGCAAAATGCTGATGGCCAAGGCGCTCGTGCCGGCACCATGCATCACTGCCGCGGCGAGCCGAGAGGCATACTGACTGTGAAATTTGTAGGGGAACCTTGTACAAACAGTTCCATGATCGTGCCACCTTGGCAAGGAGGCGTCTGTTCTTGTACATGGTGCCATCACGGATCATAGTCTCACAGCCATTTTCATCGAGTTGGCCGGGACTAATGATGCTTGCCTTCAAGTGTGGGATGAAGTAGACCTCCATGAGAGCGTGGTGCTCGCCACCACGACTCGTGACCATCACGGCACCGCGCCCGCAAATGCTCAGCACGGAGTTGTCGCTGAACTTTAATGAGCCGGTGACTTTCTCGTCAAGGTCGGCGAAAGCACTGTGGTCACCCGTCATGTGGTTCGATGCACCGGTATCAAGATACCATGGCGTGTCGACGGGTTCCGCCTCGTCGCCGAGACCCACTTTTGTGTGTTCTTCATTCAGGAAGGCGTTGCCACCAATGCGCTTGGTCTCCATCGAGATGGCAGTTACTTGTGCCATTAGCATCACAGGCTCGTCGTCATCACTAGGTTGCACCAAGTGAGCCTCATCATGTTGCTTCTTACGGTACTCCCAGGCCCGGTGGTCCGATATACAACATTACCGACAGTTGTTGTCCTTCGGGGCACCGTT
The DNA here is from genome assembly GCA_916181665.1 of Avena sativa. Taxonomy (NCBI): domain Eukaryota; kingdom Viridiplantae; phylum Streptophyta; class Magnoliopsida; order Poales; family Poaceae; genus Avena; species Avena sativa. The sequence continues at coordinate 430,820,777 of OV702286.1, read as the reverse complement.
TGCGCCGCCATCGCGCTAGCCTCCCTTTCCAGCCTCATGCCCGCGTCCTCTGCCGCAGTGCCGGTTTAGCACAAAAGTGCTACAACTACTTCCAGACAAACCGCCGCGCTCGCGATTCATGCGAGTGTGCCACTAGTCCTCCATAAGCAGGAGCTTGCTACTGGAGTAGTGCTCGTCGCCGGCTTGTTCGTCAACGACCTTGAGCCGGCCGACAAGCTCCTTGATGGACAAACTATTCATGTCCACTAGGCTCTCAATCGACCGGCACAACTACTTGTACCTCTTAGGAGTGATATGGAGCAGCTTGAGGATGGCCTTCTTCTCGTCGAGCGGGTCACCGAGGACCTCCAACTTGTTGGCGGGAGTTTGGAGTCGCATGTAAGTCGTCGATTGACTTCCCTGGACGGAACTTGATCTCCTCATAGTTAAGGCGCAGCGTCTGCGCCCTAGACTCTCGCACACGTTCGGCGTCAAGCCCTAGAGTCTTGAGTGTGTCATAGGCCTCCTTGCCAGTCGTCTTGATGGCGAGGGTGTCGTGCATCACTGGCGGCACGGCGAGAAGGATTTATTCGAGCACCAGCCTATCATCGGTGAACTCCGCTTCACCCGTCTCCACCGCCTTCCACCAGCCACGCCCCTGGAGGATGACGCACATGAGTAGCGACCAGTCGTGGTAGTTAGAGCGTGTTAGAAGCGGGAAAGCCGTTGAGGACATGCCCGCGTCACACGGAGTCGTTAGCTCCCGTCCGCCGTTCTTCGCTGCCAGCATATGAGCCTGGACCCTCTTCTCGATCTCGGCTTCCATTTCTTCCGCCGTCTTTGACACACTCGCACCACCCCCCTTCAGCATGGCTATCAAACTCTAGCTCTGATACCGGTTTTCAGCTCCTACACTAGAGCTAGCTAGTTACTCACAGGGTTGATCACTTGGATACACACGACTCAAACTCAAAGGCAATAGAGATGACACGAGCAGTAGTTTTCGTGCAGCAAGCTAGCTGCTTTTCTCTCGCTCTTCTTACTATCTCGAACGGTTGAACCAATATATTGTAGGCTTATTTATACTACTAGTAAGCTGTCAATTTATCAAGCTGGCAATTTTCACCTGATGCATGGAGCCTAGCCGTCCATGCAAAAGTGTTCATACACGATGGCTACTAGCAAAGTACTACTTGCATGCATGCTTGATTAAACAACACACCTCATGGTTTCTCAGGTTACAGAAAAGCATCAAGATGAACAGTATCAGGTTATAACTAAGACTGCAATTTTGTCATCTATTTGACATGAGGGGTAGAGGGTGGTCTTGGAGAAAGAAAAGTCTTCGAGTCCAGGCAGGCCTTACGTAACCGTTAAGCCGCAAGTCGAAAAATGCAGATTCAATCTACTTTACCAGTTCTCGATACTAGGATCCATTAGAAAACAGAAACTAGCCAAGAAAAAGATAGAATGGCCACAGGCTAATTTTTTCCTTTCACAATATTTGAACTAAACATGAGCTACAAAGACAAGTTAGGCTCCAGGCCAGAAAGTTCCACCAATCAGAAAATAGGCAACAGCTAACATCATTTGCACCAAAGACCCCCCAAATTAAAGTGCTCATCTGCAATGACCAGTAACAGGAGAAACACCCAAGCAAGATAAGTTTCATAAACCTGTTTTCACAAGCAAAAGAGACAACAGGTCTAGTGGTGCATCATGCAAACTTGGGAAAGCCATCATTCGCTAATAGAGCAACTAAATATTGATCACTGGGAGATGAGCAGCACGTGATCATGTAAACTTTCACAATCTATCATCGCACTTTTTTTGAAGTAAAGAAACAGTCACATTTTCGTATCAACGTAGCTATTGCCCTGGTCTGTAAGAGCTGAAACAGTTCAGCAGCAACGAACAATGATGGGAAACTAGACCGCATAATGATTGGTACTAGTAAGCAAACAAACTGGTCTCAGACTATCTAATAAAAAAACTGATATACAGCAATCTCGTCACTGGGCAGTTAGAACCGAGCAGCATGTGTAAATTTATGTCACATGATAGTACTCGTGTAAAATACTGTAATCCATCATCAGACTGCAATTTTATGTCATATGATCATATCAACATAGTTATAACATACTGACCTGGCCTGCAAAAACTCAAATACTTCCACACACTGTGATGACTGTGGAGTACTAAATAGCATCACAACTTGACAGATAAACACGATCTGACCAGATCGTAAGGAAACAAAATTGGCCTGAGACTATCTACATTTTCTCATTCGTACCAATCAGAAAGAATTCATCACCCACCAGAACATACCCCACAATCACATTCTCAATTTTCACTATGCAAAGAAAAAGGATCTATACAAAAGAGAAAAATCGATGCATCAGTTGTATCATCCACTGATCACTAACTTTCAGACTTCAGTGAACACAGTAAAGAGGGATAACATTTGGAGGTTCAAGCCAGTAGCATAGATGGGAACAACTTACCATATCAAAACCATAGTTTCGAGTGACCAAAAAGTCAACACGGTACTGTGAAGAAGCAATGACAGAAAATGATCAGATCTAGTGTGTTCTGATAGCACCATCACAAAGACACAACAATCAGCAGTACGGACCAAACAACGGTCAAGTCCAAGTAAATGCAGAAGAAAAGAGGTGCAATCACACCTCATTTCTAATAGTCTTCAGGAAAAACTTGCCTGGTTCGGGCATGACTGAATTCAAACACCTAGGTCCTCTGCTCAGCTGCCTCAAGATCCCAGCTCCTAGAGCACGAATCAGTACTGCCACAGCCACTCTGTACCTGGCTCGAGCTCCAAGTTGCACATCCTGAGGGCAACGGTAACACTACTGTGGTGGAACAGGTATCTGAGCGCCCACTCCAGGTGCTGGAGAGTGTAGCCAAATAAGAGTGCAGCCACCCGCGAGAGCCCCCAACAGCCTCGCCAGACTGCACCTGAACGCCATTCGAATCAATGCCAAGCTTGCCAATGTTGCCTAGTCTCCAGCTTCTGGTAGTATGCTGTAAGGACACTGGCACTACCACTACTGTGGCATGGTTGCTCGAGCAACCCCTCCAGCTGCCTGAAAGTCGGTCCATTGAAGATCGCAACCACCCACGAGATCCCCCCACAGCCTCTGCCACCTCCTCTCCAGGCGGAGCTGGCACTATCATCTGTGCCTCGATGTCATACTGAACTGAGCAGTACGCTGGAGCAAGGCTCGTCTTATCAGCACAGGGGAAGATGATGGGAGCCTCACAGAAAGGGCAACATGAAGGTGCGGGCCTGCGAATCCATGAGATAATGCACAATTCATGGAATTTATGCGAGCATGCCGGAAGTGCCAGGACCATATCAGTTGGCAGAAAAACTTTGCCGCAGATGCAGCAGAACAAGCCGCTCCCGGCTGAACCAGCACTGGGGGTTGCGAGAGCAACTCCAGGATCAGCCTCTCCACCTCCGGTAGACAGGGCGCAGATGGCACAGGTACCTCCAATCCAGACACAGACACTTGTGCATTCATTTCTGACTCTGCTGACGACGAGGCCTTGGGGGACATGCTGCTGCGGCGGGAGAATGAAGAGCAGGACATGCGATTGCGGCGGGAACTACGGCAGAGGACAGCAATGCAACAGGTCAGCAGAGTCGTGCCAATTATAACAACCACGACAATGGCGATGCTGGCGCCTATGGATGAAGATGGCGTAGCTGCGGGTGACACGCTCGGCACCAGAGACGAAGGCGGTGAAAGACCTGGAAGCATATCTGGAGCAGCAGTAACAACTTAAATTAGACACAAATCTGTTTCTAGTTCAGTAAAATTGACTTAACACTTCAACAGAGATCACATGCAGAATGTTACAACCACACAAATGGAGATTATTGTTCTAGGATGCTGGATCATTTGGAATGAAAGGAACAAGAAAATCTTCAAGAATGATACAGCAACATTACAAAACTGGAAAACGGCAGTTCAGAGAGGTCATCCTGTTTATTTTTTGTCTAGATTCGCATGTATCTAGATAGATGCGAATCTAGCCCAATCCGCGACATCCTTTTCAGGGTGGAGGGAGTAGCGTTCATTTACCTAAATAAAATACTGTAATTAAAAATACACGGTAGGGAGCTTTGTCCTACTATTTCAGCGTCAAAATAAATGATGTTACAGCCATAAATCGATCTGATCGAACAACTTTCTTATCGTAACACAGCAATCGAAATAATACAGCAAGCAACCTCAATCCTCCATTCCCAGCACAGCCCAAAATTTGTCGGTGCAAAGTTCTTAAAAAAACACTCAGCATACATTGGTTGCCGCCACAAAATCGAGCTCGAAAATTCGGTCCCGTGCTCCTCTCCATCCCCATTCTAGATCGAATCGAGTCTACCCAGGGCACAGATAAAAGGAATCGGTCCATAGGCTTTATGAGGAGAAGGTACGTGACAAGTACCTGGTGCATCGGCGACGGAGAGGCTGAAGAGGCGAAGCCGGCGCGGGGCCCAGTAGCGGTGCTGCGGCTTGAATCCGGAACCTCCTCCCCGTTTACCTGGGGATGACGGTGGAGGATTAAGGTAGGGTTAGGTTTCGCGGCGGCGAGGGGGGCGCGGCGGGTGGAGGAATGGGAGCGCGCCCGTGAGCGCGACATACATGACTTGCCTTGGGGGCGCGACGGCGGCGGGAGGAGGAGGGGACGGAGGGGACGGAGGAGAGAACTGCGCCGGTCGCCGGTGCCGGAGCTTCCGCTGGCGGGATCGCGCGGCGGAGAGGAGGCTGTGGGGACGGGACTACGGGAGGGAAGAAAAGCCGAGGAGCGGGGGTTTTGTGCGGGTTTGGAAATGGGCGCCTCCTGCGCGGGAGGAGACAGCGATAGTGTAGAGAGGATTCGTGGCCGAGCGGCAGCTCCAGGGCAGGGCGGGGCCCACATGTCAGTGTGACTAGATAAGCTTTGACCTTCTTTTTCCCTGTCCTTAGTTTTATACCTCATCATTGCTCCATGGAGTCCAAAATCAACAGGAAATCGAAGTTGAATTGGTGAATCTAGCAAAGGTTTTATGTACGGTGAGATTGAGGTCTCAAATTTGAACAAGAAATCGTTAGTCCCTCCGATCCAAATTAATATTCTCGAATTTGTCTAGATTCGGATGTATCTAGCACTAAAATATGTCTAGATACATCCGAATCTAGACAAATCTGAGAACGTTAATTTGAATTGAATGGAGTAAATTAAATGAACTCGACGAGGAATATAGACAGGATGTTGGGCATCCTATAGATAAGATGCCATCTCATAAATGGATGGGCTCATCTTCTATGCTAATCAGCGACACTTGTTATGGAACAAGGGAGTGCCATAAAAAATAGTTCCCTCATGGATACAACCGCAAGTTTACTCTCTTGTAGACACACGATTGATGCATTTGTCATAGCGACAACACTCCTCACACCCGTACGACGTGCCGGTTCGTTAAGACCATGCACGTTCGACACCAGAATCATAGGGGCGTACGACATCGGAACGATGCAAACACCCGAAAGTAACCCTAAGGTCACACCGCCACCAAGTGGACATCTGACATCGCCTCAGACGAAGGCGTGGCGCACCCTCTGAACGCCGAGGGTCCACTAGTAGAGCTCGCCCACCGCCTTGATCATGTCGTCAGTCAGCGGCGTCTCAAACATCTTGTGGAAGGCCTCCATGGCAGCGTCAGAAGGAGCTTCATCTTGGGCGATCAGTCCCAATTTCCTCATCAAGTTACGGACTGCCTTCAGCTCCGAGTTAAGCCCAGCCGGTTGTCGGGCGATCCTAGAGCTCCTGCGTGGCTGGAAGTGCAACGCCATCAGCCAGCACGACAACGGGGTGCTAGCAGTACCGCATCGGATCGCAGCTTAGCGGTGGCTAGGAATTCTAGGCAAGTAACATATGTCTGACACTAGCTCATGTTACTCCCCACTATGACTAGTCTAAATGTATGGGGTCATGTCATGGATAACCGAATTCCGGCATTTCGACTAAGTAGAGACGATATTGCACAGAGTAAGGTTTACTGTATTCACCCCCTTCTAGTTGACCGGCTTTTCGACTAAGTAGAGACCATGGAGCAGCCAGTGTTTCTCGTTTGCTTTTCGTCTTCTGGTAGCAATGCCTTGCGAGTGGTATCTAAGGGCACGAAGTATGTGGACAATCTTAGGTTCTCACTTTTTAACATATCACCTCATACGGCTGTTTATAATTTTAGAGCTAGGAGCTCATGTAAACTTAGTATTCGGTAGTTTCGCTGCGGATAAATAAATAGAGAATCAAGGTACGAACATCGCATCTAGAAACTGTGACTTTAAAGAGCGTCAATGCAAATTTCCAGTTTTACCAAGGATCTCAGTTTTCGTGTTTTCTTTACTTTCTTAAATGAATCAACAAAAACAGATTGACACTTTATGAAAATTGATATTACTGTCAAAATGTTTTAGATACTTCCAGACGACCAGATTCTAACTACTCTTGGTCAACAAAATAGCGTATAAGGAGAGATCTATGGAAAAAAAAATAGGGGCACAATGGTACTCTTAGCTTAAGAGGAAATGGTCTACAAAACCATGGAAAGAAGAAAATTATAAAAACAAATGGCAAGCAGGATATTTTGAGGACATATATAGAACTAGAATAATTTTGTGAAACAATTCAGGAATTCTCTCTTGCCTTTTCTAGTCAAAATATTGATATGTCCTCTTGAATTCTTGAAACAAACAGAGCAACCTGGCACTGGCAGCCACATAAACAAGAGTTTTCACATGGCTGCCAGATAAACCGCAAAACTTCCGGAATTTGCACATACAGCGCAGTATCAACACGGCCCCAAATCTCATAGGGTGCCCTTGGTCATTACTGATAAGTGAACCGAGAAATCCCGCAGAGGATGACTACTAAGCAGACCTAACTTCTCAGCAAAAGCCACATTAGATAACTAAGGGCATGATGCAGTTGTCCTGGTCACTTGTCTGCCAGATCTTGAAAGAAAGTCTACTGTCCTGCCTCATCTTTGCAAGATAGCCTTTACTATCTGTAAGACCTGTCTGCTCCGAGTTAAGAGCAGCTCCGTCCAGTAATCCATCTGGACCTCTTGTAGAACCGGTGTGGCATTTCATAGTTGAAGGAATCTATAAAACAGCTGAACGGGTATTAGAGAGCAAAGAACACAAAGATGAACCAAGAAATATGCTTTTGAGCAGTCAATAACACAAAAGCTTTTTTAAAACAAAAAGACCATACCACCATATTGGCATGGTACAACAATACATCAAAAAACTTCAGCCTGTACATGTCTTTTGGCATAATTTGCTTAGCTTGGTAGATTCTGCAAGGCATCCAAGCTTTTGCCTATCCGTTGTTCTATCCAGGCAAGTCTCCTCTCAAGCTTTAGCACACTAGTATGCATGATCCTAACATCAACTTCTGCGAGCTTCGCAAACACGCGTATCAACATGTAATAATCAGCATGTCCAACACAAACAAGACTGCCAGTTATTGTCTTCCTTCTGTAGTGAAGATAACCACCTGATCTTATCCCCTTCCTTGGCGGCATATAACAAAATCCACGATCTTCCATTTCTGACTTGATCCTTTGTATCCCTGACGATGAAGAAAAGCACCTTGCATCAACAAAAGTTCCATCCCGGTCGCGTTTATTGGCTCCATTTCTGGTTCGCATTTCCTCCATGCGCTCTTTTGGATTCTCACCCTACAATACAACGGTATAGATATCAAAACCACGAACAATCACCCAGAAAAGACGTGTAGATAATCCTCGAGGAGCTACATCCATAGAGATTTTAAGTTCAAAAACAATATGCGTAAAATAGAGAAAAATCTACAAATAGCAACTTCCTTGTTCTTTATCTTTTAAATTTACAACTTGGCAGTTCCTAAGAAAATCCTTAAAGTTTGTGTTTGGCTTCTAAGATCATTTACACTTTCTTTTCGTCTGATTTTGTTCCTGATTTAACATCTGTAAATAAAAACTTGTTACAGGTTTGCAATCAAGGATCAGAAGGCTACATCATAGAAATTTGAAGCTCAAAATCAATATTTGGTGAAGATAAATAGAGAACTTTTTACAAATAGAAAACTTCTTGTTCTTTATCTTTTCAATTGGTCGGTACCTGGATGGCCGTCTAGAGTCCAGATCACCATCTTTTGTACCAAGGGTACTTGTTCAGCTGTCACCAGTGCTCATGCGCATCTAGGGGAGCGCCTAGGGACACAACTTTTTGACCTTGTTTACACTACATATTGAGTTTATTGAAATGCCAATACACAGAATAACCTCAAAGCGAATTTGATCCAGCCCATGAGAGGGGAAATATTAAAATAGAGCAAGACAAAATAAGGTAGCAGCGTGAATTTGAGCAGTCAAATAATACAAGCAGTAATCCACGATGGATACGATCTTCGAAAGGCACGCTGCAAATTAACCGCTTGATGCAAAAAAGAATAAGAGTTGACAACCGGACCAAGTTGGGTGCATTACCTCTCGTCCTTTGTACATGTCCTGAAAGATCTCTATTAAGTGCTCCTCTTCAACCGAGCATGCAATCCCAGGAAAAACGACATCCTTGCAATATTTGAGATAAGAATGAAGGTCCTTCGAGTAGTCTGTAGAATCAGAAAACTTACGATCAATTTCGCACCACCAGTAACTATTTGGTCCAGTAAAATAATCCCACCCTAGAACGCCTTCAGTAAAACCATTAGAACTTTGAAGAAACATATCACTGTGAACATCTATATTAGATAGATCAGAATGGTACCAATTATCCAGTGTATACTTTGACGTGATTATACTGACTTGAGATAATATAAATTATATTGGTCTAGAAGAAATCTAGTTACAGTGCTATAGGAAGTTACTGAGCGCAATTCGTACAAAAGAAGAAAGAAGTGCAGCTTTGTGCTAGTTGAAAATTTGAAATGTAATGAGAAGTTCTACAATGTTCTCTCTCATAATTCCCTGTTTGTGTAAGGAAGCATGAGAATATGCTTATTGAACAATCCAAAGGTACTCACAGAAAACTAGTATTTTTCAGTGGAAGATACCTGTGCATAATGCTTGTAACGATGCCTGGTGCACAGGCCCCACAAATGCTCAAGTCTTGTCTTAGTCACTACTAACAAGCATTAATGGAGCTCCCTATTTCTAAGTGGGAAGTTGAGATCCAAGAAATGTGAACAATTATTTACTGCGAAACAAAACTACAAACGGCATGCATACATCAAAGTATTTCTGAGATATATAGCAATGATCCATATATATATCCCACCTCAGTAATTGAAAAGTAACATTCCAAAATAGACTAGCGGCTCTACACATAGGAGGGTATAACCTATTAACACATGAAATACGACAAGGCTACCATATTAGATATTTACCCATGGTATTCTCTCTAGTGACATATTTCATGTGCTAGAAACTAGAATGACATGTATTTAGTAACATAGGAGGTAAGTATTTTAACCACTGATCGACAGAATAAGCATGAGATCTGGCATGTGCATTACAACAAAATAATGATGTGGATGGAAGGCAATGATCACTGAAAGTTACCATGTGCAACGTCAATTTTATCATAGGCATCTGCAAGAGTGCGTAGCAATTCTCTTGTGCCGAACTCCTCACTGTTGTTGCCATTAGACTTCATAGATGGTGGTAAATTTGCATCAGGGTCAGACCCACCTGCATTCCTGCCTGCCTCACAAATCTCCTGAAGAAAAAAAACAAAGTTCAGTATATCATATTTGAGACATATCTTACATGACTTAAGAGAGTGACCCTATACGGCATACTCACCTCCCATATCCCTTGACCATTAATGTTATACAAAACTCTTAGAGACACTATTAGTATAGCCATTACACAGACTCGTGTAGGGGGGCGAGCTGGATTGCTGGACAACCATAGTTCTGCAGGCATTACCCACTCATAGATACGGCAGGCATGAGGGAGGATTCTTTCTGTCGGCAGAGACAACTCATTCAAGTAGCGCTGAGCAATAGCATAGAAATTAACTGAAGGAAGCTGCAAGCCTATTTTTTCTGCTACGGACCCTGCTGCGGCTTCCAGTTGCCATGTTCCAATCACTCGGATTGGCCTGAATAGTTGTCTTGGATTCAAAGGGCAGTGTTTTAGAGAGCTCCCAAGAAGCTTGTCCACTTCGGTAAATGCTGCCATGTAAGGAAGCTTACCCTCCATTGCCCACCTATAAATGTCGGTTGGTAGGATGGCTTCCCGGGCAATATGACAGGCCAGGAAACAGACAGACAATGTTGAGTACACTGGCAGCATCATCCTTAATGAGCGCTGGAAGATGAACTCAACCCTCCGCCTATCTTTTGGAAGCAATACTTCATCCTCCGGTTCAAGTTTCACCTCTTGAGGTATCGGTTCGCCTGCACACAAAAGATATAGATGCTCAGGTTTGTCCAGGTCTTTCAATGGCAATTACTGAACAAGAGCGTAAACTGACACCTCGACGGGCAGAGTACTTCAGTCTCTGTGCAGCCTCGTCCTCGGCGAACACCTTCCGCGCCCACATTTCATCAAACACCTTGGAGGTAGCCACCCAGCGCACCCAGACAGTTCCAGCCACGCCGCAGACAAGCGCCCCCACCCGGTATCTCTCGACCAGCACTTCCAGCTGCCGCTGCAGGATCACCTGCAGCCCCTGCACGTAGCGCCACCGGACCCTATCCGCCAGCTCCTCCGGGTCGCGCCAAGCCTCGTCGCCAGACACAAAGTCGCGCGGCTCGCTTGGCTCGTCGAAACCATTAAAGGCGGGAGCGGCCGGGGCGTGGGGGGCGTGGAAAGGGGTTTTGTAAGGCGCGGGGGTGCGGGGTTTGGCGGATTGGCTAACTCGATGGAAGGACATATTGCCGATATTTTGGAAATCCTCGGGGTCGGCGGCGGTCGCCTGGGTGGAGGTGTGGACAGCGGAGCACTGGCGGCAGGAGAAGAAGCCGTCCTCGGCGTCATCGGGGTTGTACTCTTCCGCTGCGCCGCAGATGTCGCAGACCAGTTTGATGGTGCCTCCTCTGCCGCCGCCGTAGGGAGCCGGGGAGGCGCCGCCGTAGTCATCCATGGGAGCAGGGAGGCAACCGGGATTCCTGAAGTGGAGGAGCAAGACTCCAGGCGTGGGAGCTGAAAAGGACGGCCTCGCAGTCGAGGGCAGGGTCGGGCGCGCGTGGCGGCGCGGCGCACGCTGATGTCTTGACCTGCGGCGAGCAGTAGCAAGAGGGGGCGAGGGGCTGGCCGGTTGGGTCGCTGGGTGAGTTGGAGACTTGAGGACTATTGGGCTATCTGGGGAAAATGCTGCGCGCGCACGGAGCACCGCCGCTGCCAACGAGAGCTGCGCGTCGTGCTTGGGAAACAGGAGGAGGCGGCCGCCGGCCGGCGTCGACGCGTTGTGTCGCGAGCGTTCGGAGATTAGGGCTGGCGGCTCTGCGGTGGGCTGCGTAGCAAGTTAACGGGAAACGGGAGGGTGGGGGCAGGCCGGCCTAACGGGCCAAGGCGACATGAAGAAACACAAGTGGCCTGGTAATGTTTTTGTCTCAAAAAAAATGGATGATCAAAATAAGAACAATTCAACATTCGAAAAAAAAAACATTTAATAAATCCCCTAACACTGTGTTTGAATCTAGGCTTGGAATCGTCCATATGGAATTGGCTGGGCCCAATTCCTTTGTTTGGCTGGCCATGGAATTTCAGCCTAGAAAGTGGAGGCAATTCCACGGATTCCTCGTCCGCGTGTGCGCCCTGCCTCCTAAGATTCCGAGCTGCGGAGGTCGGAAAGCCTCGGAAACATCCCCACGTACCCCTTCGAGCGAAGGGACTGCTCGAGCGAAAGCGAGGCTCTGCTCTCAGTGGGACTGCATGGCGGCATGAGTGGTGGGAGCGATGGCGAGGGGGATTTCTGTAGTGTCACGAATATTCTTCGAACCTCCAGTATCTTTGGAGGTGCGCTTCAAACTAGTGTTGGTTCTCTTTCTGAAACGTACAAAGTTAGAAGTATAAGTACATGAATGAGTAAGATAAAGATAAAGTCGGAGGAGAGAAACACTTACACAGCAGCAGGTGCCTTGGTCAAGGGTATGCCGACAGCTTTTCTCTTCTCTACCTCCAGAACAACAGTGGGTTTCTTGGAGAACCCGCTCTCCTATTTCTTCTTGCCGGCGGCAACGGCGTCAGAGGAGGAACCCTTCCATTTCCGCGTTGTCGGGTCCAAATGATCCTTGGAGGTATCAATATCAAGGACATGACATGTACGTCTTTGAGCTTAGGGTCATAGACCTAGGAGGCCATGTCTTCCTCGGCCAGTCTTGCCAGCTGACAAATAGAATATGCTAAATGATTGATACACATAAGGCGGAGAATCTGGAGTACATAAAGCAATGTGGGAAGCATATTACCTCTGGGAAACTGCCACATTTGAACATATCGAAGGTGATGGCAAAGCCGCACTTCATTCTTCACCTTGACAATCTCCTTCAGTCGAAGCTTGATGGAGTCACTAGAGAAGTTATCCTTGGAAATCTGAATTGGATCCCTCCTCTCTTTGGTGTACTGGTGCACCAGCTTGGTGCGGTGCTGCAGAGGCTTGGATCCGCCTTGTAAACCAGCACATGGCTAGGTCCAAGCCAGTTAGGCCGCCGTCTATGAGCCACTTTATCCTCCTTATGATGCGGGAGGCCTCATTGTCGAATGGGAGGATGGCTTTGGTCCTCCAGTTGTCGGACTCAGCATCAACTCCATCAACGAAGTCCATGTATGAAGCTTGGCGGTCAGCCATTGGGATGTCTAGGCCATAGAAATATGTCTTCTACCAGTTCTTGCAGGACTCATGGCCTACAATATCGAGAAATCGCCGGCCAAGACGAATCTTGAAGCTTATGGTGACACCGGATTATCTCTTCACCATGAAGAGATAAATAAAGATATCTATCCTAGGCCTAAATCCTAAGTATCCTTCGAACAAAGCTACAAAGTTGTTAAGTACGAGAATGCTATTGGGAGAAAGGTTATGAGGGAGAACCCGGAAGTGCTCGAGGACTTGCAAGCAGAAGTCGGGGACTGGAAAGGAAACACCATGTACCAACTGAGCTTTGAGGTACACCTTTTCCCCAGCTTGGGGAGAAGGGGTGACCTCGCTGGCCTTCTTCAGCCGTCAGGTCAGTCCCTCCGCCAATGGAAGATTACCCTCAGCAACAAGGTCCTTCAGTTCAGCGATGGTAAGCTCAGAGCCCCTCCACACTCCTTTGTGGGAATCAACATCCTCTTCGTCCTCCTCGACGGCTTCATGCGCCGCCATTTTCTGGTCATCGCCGGTAGTGCGCTCCACCACGGATGTGACTAAGATCACAAGCCCTTCCGACAACACCTCGATATCCTTCGTTGGCTATCTTTGAGCCTCGAGATCTGCCGCCGTTGTGGGGTTGCTGCTGCTAGACATTGGGATGGAGGAGGTGTATAGATTGGTTTTGGTTCTAGGGTTTTCTGCTCGGGAGCTCGAGAAGATGCCCGTCGTGAGGAAGAAGAAGAAGCTGGGAAGAATGCGGGGTAAAGGATAAAAATCCTACCGCAATAATCTATATAGCCCCGATGCTAAGATTCATGCGAATGGGAATCCAATGGTTTAAGCGTGGGCAACGTATGAGCGAGCGTGCGTGGTAATTTCGCCATGTCCCGCATTTGCCGCTAACGTTTCAGATTTCTCACGCGAGAAAATCGCTATGATTAACCACTAGCTATATGTTTGACTAATGTGAAGAAGATGAAGACTCGACGAATCTCTGACTTACACATTGAAGGCGGAGAAGAATCGCAGTGTCTTTGGGAGGACTTCAAGATTTTACTTGACGAATTGCCGACATCACCTAGACGGAGCATTAAAGACTAAGAGGCAATATGGCGCAAGATCTCAAATTCTCCGGGGGCTACTATCGGGGATATGCGTAGTGGATATCACCATAGCATGTCTATGTTTCGGCTAACCCAGGTGGCCCATAGTTGGTAGCAAGGCCTATGGCCTACTGGGCGGCCCAATTAGATGGATCCAGAAGGGAGACCCATGCCGGATAAAAGAAAGCTACGGTACCGACATAGACGAACCTGGAGCCTTGGAGTACAAGATAGGAAGACTGGTTAGTATTAGTGTAGGACTCTGTAACCTGTCAGGTATGAACTCTTCCCTGTAAACCCTAGGATCTGACGCCTTTATAAGCCGGACCTATGACAGCCTTTAGGGCACAAGTTCATAGAACATCACAACCTCACACAGCGAACCGATTCCTGTAATTTTGGCGTATTACCATTATAGTGATTTATAGTAGGAGTAAGATTCTGCTACTGTCGTGGGATATGAACCTGGGTAAGCTGTGTTACCTCGTACCCGTCAACTCACCGCCTTCCCCCGCCTCTCTAAACACGCTCTGTGAGGACCCCTCCATGGTGTACTCGTCAGCAATACCACGACAAAGAGGAGACACGACACCACAAATTCAACTACAACTAGGTTGTAGAAGGACACACTTTGATGATAATGTTCATGACATCATGGATCTATAAAAAATGACACATTACCATCTTTGTCTTCATATACCTAATAGCATCATGATGCTCGATACATGCAAAGTTGAGGCATTGCAGCGGGGGAGGGGGAAGCATGGTTGGTTGGCCTTGACTCAGTATTCAGATACTATTGGGTAGGTGATGGCTCGGTGTTGATGTAGAGCTTGTTGGGAACCCCAAGAGGAAGGTATGATGAGCACAGCAGCAAGTTTCCCTCAGTTATGAAACCAAGGTTTAATCGAACCAGTAGGAGCAAGGAAACACCCCAAAGGTGTTGCTAGCTGAGCCTTGGCAGGGCGCACTACCGGTGCTAGTAGCAACGTGGAGACCTGCACAACACAACCGCAGAACTTTGTCCCCAACTTGTGATGAGGTTGTCAATCTCACCGTGTTTTGCGGAAAACAAAGGATTAAACGTATCGAATGGAAAGAAGTAAAAGTTTGCAGAAAGTAAACACAAAGCAGTAAACAGTTTATAGATTGTATGTAAAAGAAAAGGACCGGGATCCATAGTTCACTAGAGGTGGCTCTCCTTGATAGATAACATGCTGGGTGAATAAATTACAGCGGGGCAATTGACAAACATCGAGAAAGCAATACATGCATATACTAATCATCTTGACTCCTTTGAGATTCGATTGGGCATTACAACATTATACATAGACCGCCATCCAACTGCATCTATGACTAATAATCCACCTTTAGGTTATCATCCGAACCCCCTCCAGTATTAAGTTGCAAGCAACAGATTATTGCTTTATGAATTGCGTGTAAAGTAAACAATACGATTGTTCTATGAACAAAGGATTGTTGTTTTCTCCCTAGTAGCAACAACACATCTAGTACCTTAGAGATTTCTGTCACTTCCCCAGATTACCAGAGGCATGAACCCACTATCGAGCATAAATACTAACTCTTGGAGTTGCTAGCATCTACTTGGCCAAGATAGCTACTAACAACAGAAAGCATGCAAGATCACAAATAACAAAGACATGACAGAATCAATAATCAATCTGAAATAGCATCTCAATATCCATCGGATCCCCGCAAACACAACATGCAGAATTACAAATAGAAGATCTTGATCATGAACGGAGCTCACAAGATCTAGTCATGAAAGCACAAAGGAGGAGAACCAGCCATCTAGCTACTACATGGATTCGTAGTCCAAGGATGAACTACTCACGCATCACACCGGAGGCTTGCATGGTGATGAAGAAGGCCTCCGGGGTGAATTCCCCTCTCCGGCAGGGTGTCGGGAAGAGCTTTAGATCCCTCTCGATCTAGGGAGGGAGATGACGGCGGCTACAGACTCTTTCGTGGATTTTTGATCGGGTGCTTAGGGTTTTCGTCTCGAGGGCATCTAATAGGCGGAAGGGGAGGCCGAGGGGGTGCCAGAGGCGGCCACACCACCCCCTGGCACGGGCCAGGCTGGGCCGCGTGGCCAGGTGGTGTGGTGGCCCCCTGGCCCCTCTCCGTCTCGTATTCTAGCATCTGATGACTTCCGAAAAAATAGGCACTTTCGCTTTTGTCCCGTCCAATTCCGAGAATATTCATTTTCTGACTTTCCTGGAACCAAAAACAGTAGAAAACAGGCAGCTGGCACTGTGGCTCTTGTTAATAGGTTAGTCCAAGAAATCATATGAAAAGTACTCCAAAGTGTGGACAAAACACAAGAAAGTGGATAAAACTAAGCATGGAATATCAAAAATTATAGATACATTTGCAATGTATCAACATCCCCAAGCTTAACTCCTGCTCGTCCTCGAGTAGGTAAGTGATAAAAAGAAAGAATAATTTTTGAGGTGACATGCACCATCAAAGACTTGATCAAAGTATTTGTAAAGCATTCAAAGCTGGGATCATAGTACTTCAATCATAACATGAAAGACAAAGTTCTAGCAATAAGACAAAGAAACTATGATGCAACATGAAAAGGCACAAACAAAAGATTCATGAAAAACAATGCTTTGCAAGACGTTTGTTTGTTTCACATAAAGAAAACATAGCATAATAGTATTCAGCTTGTCCCTCAATAGAGTAGCAAATATAAATGCATAGGACACCTTCAAAGTTCATAAGAGTGACTAGATACAAATAGTTTAAAACAAGCAATATCAAGTTATGCATCAATCAACTAGTCTTGGGACAATACACATAGAACTAAGAATGACCACTATGCTCTCAAAGTAGGTGCATAAAGATAGAAGGTGGAGACTCAATACATAAGTGGAAGAAAGGCCTTCATAGAAGGAAGTAGGGATTCAAGTCTCATAAAGAGCTTCCAAAAATTATGGTACTTATAGCTTTCAGCTCTCATTGCCCCTATCATAAGCATCTTGAAGGTGATTAAGGTTAAAGTGACACAACTAAGAGGATATGCTTGACAAGTTATAAACCGAAATCTCATGCCCCTTACTTACAAAGTCCGAACCTCATGCTACTCAACTTTAGTCACGAGCAAGCTCTTGTCATTGTAAGTACATGTGTATCATAAAGAACCACCAACGGGGTACCCCTTGCACATGATACAGGAGCTATCCCATAATCAAAATGACAAGGCAAGCAGACAATGAGCATCTCAACGATCTTTTTATTTGCTATTTGCATAGGTTTTTATTGAGGATGCTTCATAGAGTGCTCATTATGGTGATGCTGCAAGTTTCCACCATGATTAGGCGTGGCTTAGGCTAGCGGCCCAGGCGTTTCTCTAACACACATACAAACTCCATGATCTTACAAGTTCCACTTTTATTTCACACCGACGGGATCCATAAGCAAAAGAACATGATATCAACGGGGTACAAAGTACAAGTGCAATGTTGAAAGCGTTCCCCATGATACATGGTTATGCTAATTTCAACTTATAAAGCGCAAGCATATACGCAACAAAGAAGGACCCAATGGTTCAAGTTTATTAGATGCAAAAAAAGTAAAGTGTGCCTTCAAGTTCGTGAGAGATTTAATCATTAGTTTTCTCATAACAAATTTAATTTGGAAGGTAAACAAAAGCATGAATATACTTGGAATAGCATAAGCTAGTAGGTAGGTATGGTGGACTCTTTAGAATAACTTGGTTTAGGGAGTTGGATGCATGAGTGGAACTCATACTTGGTTGTGGAGGCTAGCAAAAGACTGGGAGCGACAAACTAAGAGAGCAATAATGGCCATAATCATGCAGAGCGACAAAACATCATTGATCAAAGCATAAAGTGATACTACAAGTTGAAAAATAAAGGATCATAAAGGCTATGGTGACTTGAGATAGTCATAACTTGGTGTGAGCATGCGCCAAGTCAACCCAAATAAAGCATCAAAGGAGAATACCACTATACTATGCTTTAATATGCTAAAACAACGCATGATTCATCCAAGGCACATTAAGAAATCTCAATTGTTTATAACAAGTCATGCTACAGGAAAGAATACTAAGCATAAAGCCAAAACAATATCAAGCATGGCATGACAGAGCATAGGCCACAGTAAAAAATGAGCTCTTTTTACCACATAAGTATGAACTTTCCTACTCTTTTCCAAACCAAACCAAACTATTTGCAAACCAATATATGAAAGAGGGGGTCCAACCAATTTATTCAGAAAACTAAGCAAAAAAAAGCAAACAAAAAAACAAAACGAAAACGAAAAAGAAGACGCTCCAAGAACAACACAATTGTGCATGAAACAATAAAAATGAAGCGTTTGGAAGAAACCTAGGATTTTTATTGATGAAGAAGGGGATGCCTTGGGCATCCCCAAGCTTTGACGCTTGTAGTTCTTGGATATTTCTTGGGGTGACACGTGTGGCATCCCCAAGCTTGAGCTTTAGTCCATCCTTCATCTCATTACTCATTCCTTCCATACACCTGAAATTTTTCCTTCATACAAAACTTCACACAATCTTTATTAGCAACATTAGTGCACTCAAGATAAATAAGTCTTAAGGTTCAGTTCTAACATCAAATAAACTTTCATTAGAACACTAGCTACTGAAGCACTTCCCTCAAAAAGCTCAATTCCCCAAAAGAACTCAAAAAGGAACCAACAAGAAGCAAATGCAGAAAACGGCAGAAATCTGTCAAAACAGACTAGCAGGTAAAGAAGAATTTTTTCGAAGACCTTCTGTTGCTCTAATCAAAAAGTGTTGAACTAACGAAAGTTAGATAACAACCTGGGGCAGAAGCAAAAGAAATTCACGCCTCAAAAAGACGTTCAGAGATTTTACACGAATTTTTACGGTGAAGCATAGAAATCTGTTTCGGGACAACAACTTTCCCAATCATTACTTCTCTCTCATTAGAGGTTACTCTTGGCACAAAAAGCAAATAAAAAGGATAAGGAGCGGTTATTACAGAGGTAATAACTTCCAGGACTCATCTAAAACTTTTGGGTTATCTCCCAATAAGTACTTTTCTTTAACGCCTTTAAGTTAGGCATAAGAAGCAAGAAAGAATCAAGTATTTGAAGAAGCATTAAAACCAAATTTCTTGCCCTTACCTCTCTTACTTTTATTCTTAACCTTGGGGAAAATATGATTGTTTGGTGGATAATAAAGGTGCATGGTCCCCTTTACCATATATATTATTGCTCCAAAAAGTTCTAATAGGGACCTTCCAAGTGTAATTTGTCCTTTTCCTGCACATTCAATAACAAGATAATCAGTGGAAATCATTTTCCCAAGGATCTTTGTAAACACTCCTTCAACTATTCCAATAGGTAATATGGTAGCATTATTGGCAAGAGATATTTCTTTTCCTCCTTCAGTAAGCCCCCAAGTATTCAAAGATTCATAAATATCTTTGGGCATAAGACAAAATTCAGACATTATATCACAGCGGGCTTGAAAAGTTCCAGTGTTTATCTCAATCTTTACTGTAGGGAGCCACTTTGATGGTTCAGAATTTATGGGAACATAATTGTGATGCTCCCTAAGCGTATTATAGCAATCTTTTAAGCTAGCAGTGCCAATCTCAAGAGTGTTCAATCTAGCAAATATTTTTGCGAAAGAAATATCAGTTTGGCTAGGCAAGTTGTAAGTAAGGATCAATTTAGCATCATCCTCATTACATTGGAGGAAATCTCCTCCCACAACAGCATCTAAAGCATATCTATAGCAAAGAGCAATTCCAAGGTAAAAACTAATAAGGAACAAGCTTTGAGTCGTTTTAGGCTTAGTTTTTTCATGTAGATGAGATTCTAGACCAAGCTTCTTTAAAACTTTCCTCAATTCCTTGTTTAAAAGTGAAAATCATTTCCTCGGGTGACATAGTGACTGGAGCAAGGCTAGACATAATAGCAACTCAAGATAGGAACTATTTTTTGTGTGTTTTCAATAAAGAAAGAAAACTAGTAAGACTAATTTTTGTGTGTTTTTGATAACAAAACAAGAAAACAAAGCAAAAAGAAACTAAGCAAAACAAAAATAACAAAGTAAAGAGATTGGTTATGAGGGACTCCCCTTGTGAAGCTGTCCTTGACTCCCTGGCAACGGCGCCAGAAAAATGCTTTATGGCTGGTGTTGATGTAGAGCTTGTTGAGAACCCCAAGAGGAAGGTATGATGAGCACAACATCAAGTTTCCCTCAGTTATGAAACCAAGGTTTAATCGAACCAGTAGGAGCAAGGAAACACCCCAAAGGTGTTGCTAGCTGAGCCTTGGCAGGGCGCACTACCGGTGCTAGTAGCAACGTGGAGACATGCACAACACAACCACAGAACTTTGTCCCCAACTTGCGATGAGGTTGTCAATCTCACCGTGTTTTGCGGAAAACAAAGGATTAAACGTATCAAATGGAAAGAAGTAAAAGTTTGCAGAAAGTAAACACAAAGCAGTAAACAGCTTATAGATTGTATGTAAAAGAAAAGGACCGTGATCCATAGTTCACTAGAGGTGGCTCTCCTTGATAGATAACATGTTGGGTGAACAAATTACAGCGAGGCAATTGACAAACATCGAGAAAGCAATACATGCATATACTAATCATCTTGACTCCTTTAAGATTCGATTGGGCATTACAACATTATACATAGACTGCCATCCAACTGCATCTATGACTAATAATCCACCTTCAGGTTATCATCCGAACCCCCTCCAATATTAAGTTGCAAGCAACAGATTATTGCTTTACGAATTGCGTGTAAAGTAAACAATACGATTGTTCTATGAACAAAGGATTGTTATTTTCTCCCTAGTATCAACAGCACATCTAGTACCTTAGAGATTTCTGTCACTTCCCCAGATTACCAGAGGCATGAACCCACTATCGAGCATAAATACTAACTCTTGGAGTTGCTAGCATCTACTTGGCCAAGATAGCTACTAACAACGGAAAGCATGCAAGATCACAAATAACAAAGACATGATAGAATCAATAATCAATCTGAAATAGCATCTCAATATCCATCGGATCCCCGCAAACACAACATGCAGAATTACAAATAGAAGATCTTGATCATGAACGGAGCTCACAAGATCTAGTCATGAAAGCACAATGGAGGAGAACCAGCCATCTAGCTACTACATGGATCCGTAGTCCAAGGATGAACTACTCACGCATCACACCGGAGGCTTGCATGGTGATGAAGAAGGCCTCCAGGGTGAATTCCCCTCTCCGACAGGGTGCCGAGAAGAGCTTCAGATCCCTCTCGATCTAGGGATGGAGATGACGGCGGCTACAGACTCTTTCGTGGATTTTTGATCGGGTGCTTAGAGTTTTCGTCTCGAGGGCATCTTATAGGCGGAAGGGGAGGCCGAGGGGGTGCCGGAGGCAGCCACACCACCCCCTAGCACGGGCCAGGCTGGGCTGCACGGCCAGGTGGTGTGGTGGCCCCTGGCCCCTCTCTGTCTCGTATTCTGGCATCTGATGACTTCTGAAAAAATAGGCACTTTGGCTTTTGTCCCGTCCAATTCCGAGAATATTCATTTTCTGACTTTCCTGGAACCAAAAACAACAGAAAACAGGCAGCTGGCACTATGGCTCTTGTTAATAGGTTAGTCCAAGAAATCATATGAAAAGTACTCCAAAGTGTGGACAAAACACAAGAAAGTGGATAAAACTAAGCATGGAACATCAAAAATTATAGATACATTTGCAATGTATCAGTAGGGAAAAAGGAATTTAAGGGGAGTCATGGAGAGATTAGACATGATACGAGTCAGATTAGTCCCAGTGCTCCTGTTTGGTACCGAATGAGTATTTTTTTGATGTGAGAGAGAATCTTTTCACTTTGTTCGGTTATCAATAATTCACAAAGGGTTAGTCAAAGGCGTGACAACTAACTTATGATGAAAGGTCGATATGTCACTTGTAAATCATTTTCCTCCAACGCCCATCCTCTTTTAATAAATTACGGGAGTTAAACTCTTAGTTCACACACACAACCCATCCTAAGTCCACACATCTTCCAATCATACAATAGATTTAGAAGTCTAATATACCTTTTAAATCCTCGTTTACTAGATCTAATTTCCCCCAACCAAGTGCCTCCACCGATAATGCATTGTGCATAGAAGAGTGTGGTTGTAATTTTAGAGCTATTAGTCTTTTCTAGAGACTTGCTAACAACCTTGTGATGTATCATAAAGAGACAAAGCTTTTGCATTTTCATGAATACATGTTTGGTTGCTGGAGTTGGAGGTAAAGAATGAGAGTTTAAGGTACATAACTGATAGTTGTGAGATTTGACACATTTTTTATGGCTTTTATTGATGGTTTTCTCCCGGATTTGATCGTTTTCTAGCTTTACCTAACGCTAATACTTCGGTAGCAAAGAAAACTTGGTTTTTAATGTGTGTTTCAGGTTTTGAATGTCAACAAAAGGTTTTAACTAGAGAAACACAATATTCTAGAGAAAACAAGCAAGTCTCTCTTTGGAAGCACTCGAGGGGAGCATACAGAGGCTTTAACAAGCAACTATACAGCGGGGATATTTTTTCGGCTATATAGTTCCCACCGTATAGCTGTCGCCACCTCTGTCTTGTTAAAAGGGACAACTTCCATGAAGAGACCAAAGGCGAAAACACAACACAGCAGCCTCCATACCATCCAGAAGGGAGAAAGAGGAGATCCGGAGAAGAAGGGGAAGACGTTCTTCATCTCGCTCCACGATCTTCGATCTCCTTGATGGAAATATGCCCTGAGAGGTGATGACCCACAAGTATAGGGGGTGTATCGCAGTATTTTCGATAAGTAAGAGTGTCGAACCCAACGAGGAGCAGAAGGTGCTGGCTAGTGGTATGGGTCAGGAATTCTCCGCAAATACTTAGCAAACGGATTTTTAGGGGTTTTTGATAAAGCAAGTAAACAAAGTACGAGTAAATAAAAGACAATAGGAATAAATGCAGCAAGTGGCCCAATCCTTTATGCAGGAAAGGACAAGCCGGTTGTATTACTTAAGATGACCAAACGTTCTTGAGCACACATGGGAAGACTGTCAAGTGCTTTCACTTCATATAGTTGATTAATCTTCTTTAGCTTGCTAAGTGTTGTGTGGGTGAACCTGTGCTAATGTACCGACCTTCCTAGGACTAATATATACTTGTGATTATACCCCTTGCAAACATCCGTAAGTACATGAAAGTAATTAAGGTAGAAAACTAACCACAGCTTTAAACTCTAAGACCCTTACGTCCCTTGTGCAATGGTTTCCTAACGGGGGTTTAGGTTTCTATCATTCCGGCAACCCCTACGATTAGTAGCCAAATACACAATGCATTACCCTAGGCCCATATAGGTGAAGTGTCATTTAGTCGACGTTCACATGACACCACTAGAAGAAGTACACCACAACTTAAATATCAAACTATTGAATCTTTCTCAACACAATTCCACTACTAACAACATGACTTCTCCCATGTCCTCAAGAACAAAACGAACTACTCACAAGACATCATATGGATCATGATCAGAGATGGAATAATGATGTATAACAATCTGAACATAAACAACAATTCAATGGTTCACTCAATAGCATCAACTACAAAGAGTAATCAACACCGGGAAAGTTTCCCCTAAGAACTAATGCAAGATTCAACTCAATTGTTATAGCAATATGGAGATGGTGATGAGGGTGCTGATGATGATGATGGTGGTGGTGATGATGATGATCCCGATGAAGTCCAGCTTGATGGTGGTGTTGATGGCGACGATCTCCCCTCTCCGGGAAGGAATTCCCCTGGCAGAAATCTGTCTGCCGGAGAGATCTTTCTCTCTAGGTGTTTTCTGCCCCGCAGAGGCGGCGGAATCTTTCTGTGGTCGCGCCCCGAGTCTTAGGGTTTCGGGAGGATAATATATGTCAGAGGGGAGTGCCAGGGGTGGACCAAGGCGGCCACACCACCTGGTGGCGCGGCCTAGGCTGGCCCGCGCCAGGGGGTGGTGTGGGCCCCCTGTGGCCCATCTCCAGCCCCCCTATGGCTTCCTTCGTCTTCTGGAAAAATAGGATTTTTCGTATATTTTCCCGGATTTTTTGATCTTCGCGAATTTTGCCTCCAAACAGCACCTTTTCCATCAGAATCCTGACTGCAGCGGTCCATGCTCCAAAAGTCATCAACCATGCAAAAACAGATGAAATAACATAAGTATCACCTCTCAATATGAAATATATCAATGAATAACAGTGAATTATGACATAGAATAGTGATGCAAAATGAACGTATCAACTCCCCTCAAGCTTATACTTCGCTTGTCCCCAAGCGAAACTGAGCTCAATAAACATGGCCTCAGGTTTATGGAGTGAAGAGTCGATAAAAGAATACGGACAAGAAGCATCACATTCATCAAATACATAGATCATAATAGAATACAACTCACTATTATATAACTTAACTTGCAATGAGTAAAGGAAACACAATAAAGATACATAAAGTAAATCATAATTGGTAATGGCAAACTTAGCTCTTGGTCGAAGAATAGTTGATAATTTGCTAGAGTTCACAAATAACTGGTTTTCAATGATAGCTTTCAAAGTAGTAAACATCAAGATAAGAGCAATGTGCAAAACAAGGAACAAAAGCAACATGATTGAATAAATCATCATATGAATGAATGAAACACAACAACTCAAAATACTTGCTGAGATAGAAGGGAATAGGTTTACTGACTCAACTAAAAAGTAAAAGAAAGGCCCTTCGCAGAGGGAAGCAGGGATTTCAAGTCTCATAAAGAGCTTTCAAAAATTATGGTACTTACTAGCTTTCAACTATCATTGCCCCTATCATAGGCATCTTTTGGTGATTAAGGTTAAAGTGACACAACTAAGAGGATATGCTTGACAAGTTATAAGTTGAAATCTCATGCCCCTTACCTATGAGTACCGAACCTCATGCTACTCAACTTCAGTCACGAGTAAGCTCTTGTCATTGTAAATACATGTGTATCATTGAGAACCGCCAACGGGGTATCCCTTGCACATCACACAGGAGCTATCCCATAATCAAAATGACAAGGCAAGCAGACAGTGAGCATCTCAACGATCTTTTTATTTGCTATTTGCATAGGTTTTTATTGAGGATGCTTCATAGAGTGCTCACTATAGTTATGCTGCAAGTTTCCACCATGATTAGGCATGGCTTAGGCTAGCGGCCCAGGCGTTTCTCTAACACACATATAAACTCCATGATCTTACAAGTTCCACTTTTATTTCACACCGCCGGGATCTGTAAGCAAAAGAACATGATATCAACTAGGTACAAAGTACCAATGCAGTGTTGAAAGCGTTCCCCATGATACATGGTTCTGCTAACTTTAACTCATAAGGCGCAAGCATATACGCAACAAAGAAGGACCCAATGGTTCAAGTTTATTAAATGCAAGAAAGTAAAGTGTGCCATCAAGTTCGTGAGAGCTTTAATCACTAATTTTCACATAACAAGTTTAATTTGGAAGGTAGATAAAACAAGAATTTACTTGGAATAGCAATAATGCTACTAGGTAGGTATGGTGGACACAAACTGCAAAGGTTTTGGTTTAAGGATTGGATGCATGAGAAGAATTCCCTCTCAGTACAGGTTTTTGGCTAGCAAGGCTGGGTAGAAAGTATAAGAGTTGAAGGAAACACGCAAACATACAAGTGATAAGGACAAACATGCAATATTCCTTGGAAGCACAAAAGATCTTAACTAGAGAATACTAGACTTATGAGCAAATCAAGAAAGAAAGATAATGAAATTATTTTTCTTTAGAGTACTTCTATCTTTTCACTCAACTCTCAAAAATAGTGTTGCTACTGACCGAGCCAGGTTTGCCAAAACCAACAAAATTAACTCAATGATCCCAAAGTGATACCAATACTAACAACAAGATCAATCATATAACCACAAATTGAAAACTAATATAAGCTATGCAAAAAAGAGTAAATGATAGAACTTCTCATTAATATTTCATAACGACAACTCACACCAAGGGATACATATCTAATGAGAGAGGGGACACTTCCATAATGCAAACCATCCTACATAATAACTTCTTTATTCATAATATGACTCTATTAATAAGGCAAAAAGATAGAAGATAGTGATGTGATACCGCGGCACTCCCCAAGCTTGGAACAAACCAAGGGGATGCCAAACCTGATGACGAATTACTCCTTTGGTGGTGGTGGTATCCTCTCATCTTCATCCGACTTCCAGGGTAAGGGCTTCCCATCAACAAAGGACATCATGGTTTCTAGCATCCTGAAACTTGCAGCAACACTTATGCGTTTAAACCTAACCTCATACTCATAGTTTTGATTTTGAACGTCATAGAACTGTGCTTGCAGTTTGTTGGTTGTTTGGCGGAGTGAGAGGACTTCATCCTTGACTTTAGCAGTCTCCTTTTGGTGCTCGGCGATGAGTTCGGAACAAATCTTATGGATGATATCCACTTCGCGCTCCGCCATCTTCTTGTACCTAAAGACTTCTTGCTCCCGTGCTTCCATCCTGTCCTCTAGACTTCCTTCACCTTTAGGGCCTCAAACCTCTTTTATCCGGATTTCCCCATCTTCAAGCAGCAACTCCTTGGGATGAATCTTCAACTCTCTCATGTATGGGTTGATGATATCCTCTAAAGAATCTTCCTTGGCTGGTCCAGAGGAAGACAGTGTAGCTCCAAATCTGGGACTCTACCTGTCAGAAACAGATCGAAATGAAAACACGACGAAAACACGATATACGAACCTCGGGAGATTCGGGGGATTATATATTATGAAGTTTCATGACGAAAGGAAGGTACTGCGAGAAAACGGGTCGGAGACGGAGTCTGGGGTGGCCACACCACCTGGTGGCGTGGCCAGGGGTGGGCCCGTGCCACAGGGTGGTGTGAGCCACCCTGGCTCAATTGGTCCACGCAGAGATAAACAAAACTTTTTCCCTAACGCGGAACTCCCAAGATCCAGCTCAGGTAATAGGCCACGAGATTACCGCTAGACGCGCTGATGCGGAAGTTGATGTAGCACGTCGAAGCAGTGCCGAACGATCCCCGGACAGCCCTTGCAAATCCCACGAACTCCTTCGTCAGATCCCCATGAGCTTCCCCGTCTCCAGCGCCGCACGTGCAGCGCCTCTACCGGTATCCACACATACAGGAAGGAGCTTCGGACAGAGGACTGCTAGATCCTGTCTAGCCCGAAATGGAAGTGGAAAAAGTGACGGCTAGGTCAGGGACTATCCCTTGTCACTCCACTTATATACACTCCTAGTTGGGCTCAAGCTTGAGGCCCATCTAGGCTATACTCCAATCTCCATATGGATCTAATCCACATGGGCTCCTTACCCTTAAGTGTGTGACCCTGTAGGTTCACGTGCACCTAGACATGACATGAGCTACCCCTCCAAATATCCTATCATGGCTTTGAGTCCAACTCACTTCCATGAACACTCGGTCTCAAGTCGATAGATGGTAGCGGCCTCTAGAAAGACGTGCCATCTCCCAAGTGCCGTAAAGTCAAAAGACGAACCTTCAATGTGAATTTCGTCCAAGTCCCTTTGCCACACGATATATCTGTTAAGCTATAGGTGAGTAGTTGTCATCCCTTTAATAGATTAACTCTCTTCTCGTACCATGATATGTGATTCACTGGATTAACTCTTAGTCTGACTCCTTAGTTAACACTTAACTGAGTAGCGCATGGCCATGCTTCCGAATCATATCACACGAGAGAGCCCAGAGAATATCTCTCCATTACGGAGGGGCAAATCCCATCTTGGTAATCCATGTCACGCAGCTTGCTTCACAACCAACCTGAACTCTACCTTTATAACTGCCCATTTATGGAACAATGTTTGATAGAACCTAAGTTGGCGATCCACAACTCGGATCATGCAATCACCTCAGGTCAAAGGATTCCATTGCTTGAGACTGCAAATGACAACATGCTTGTTGCATCTCAATTGTGGGTCAGTCCGACTCGCTAAACTCTTTAGCTGAATCAGTGTAAGTCGGAATAGCATCACCATGCCCATGACAAGTGGAACCGTGTCATCAGCCGACTTGCACATTGGTCTAAGTTGTGTGTCCAACACAACCTCAACGACCAAGGACAATCTAGTATGAACAATCATGAATATATAGTTCCACAACTGAATCATGTATTCAGTGATATATATCTGATGTTCATATAGGGACAACTTTACTTTATGAATACTTTGGGAAATATCATCAACCATGATTGCCTCTAGGGCATATTCCCAACAGTCTCCCACTTGCACTAGAGTCAATCATCCCGACATCACATGTCTAGGCATCTAATGCCCATGGCTCTTACGTGCGCCTCATGCTTAGGATGTGGAAGTGGCTTTGTCAACGGATCTGCAACGTTTGCATCCGTGTGTACCTTGCATAACCTAATATCACCTTGATCCACGAACTGGCGAATCAAGTGGTATCGCATGAGTATATGTTTGTTCTTCTGGTGCTTTCTAGGTTCCCTAGCTTGTGCAATAGCACCATTGTTGTCACAATACACGTCTAACGGATTGGACGAGCCATGAACCACACCAAGATCAATCAGGAAGTTCCTGATCCAAACTGCTTCCTTTGCTGCCTCCGAGGCAGCAATATACTTACCTCCGTTGTAGATGCAGACACAGTCTCTTGCTTGGAACTCTTCCAGCTCACAGCCCCTCCGTTCATAACAAACACGTACCCAGATTGCGAACGAGAATCATCAGAGTTAGTAAGGTAACTCGCATCCGTGTAACCCCTTACACTGAGTTCAACCTCACCTCCATAAACTAGGAACACATCCTTAGTCCTTCTCAAGTACTTAAGAATGTTCTTAACTATTGCCCAGTGGATTTCTCTAGGGTCAGCCTGGTATCTGCTCACAACACTTAGAGCATAGGAAACATCCGGCCTAGTACAAATCATGGCATACATGATGGACCCGACTGCCAAAGCATACAGAATCACACTCATCCTACTTCGCTCATCAGTCGTCGAAGGACACTGAGGCTTGCTAAGTCTTATGCCATGGGACATCGGTAAGAACCCCTTCTTAGACGATTCCATGTTGAACTTCTTCAACACTTTGTCCAAATATGTACTTTGGCTCAATCCAATGAGCCGCCTGGATCTATCTCTATAGATCCTGATTCCTAGTATATAAGTTGCCTCACCCAAGTCTTTCATTGAGAAACTCCTTTCCAATGACTTGTTGGTTTCTTGCAACATCTGGATATCATTTCCAATCAATAATATGTCATCCACATATAAGATCAGAAAGTTTATGTTGCTCCCACCAAACTTCTTGTATAAACAAGAATCATGATCACTCTTGATGAAGCCAAATGATTTGACTACCTTATCAAAGCGAATATTCCAACTCCGAGATGCTTGCTTCAATCCATAAATGGATTTCTGAAGTTTGCATACCTTGTCAGCATTAGCCGGATCGACAAAACCCTCGGGCTGTATCATATACACGTCCTCGGTTAATTTTCCATTAAGGAAAGCCGTTTTGACATCCATCTGCCATATCTCATAGTCGAAATAGGCTGCTATAGCTAACATGATCCGAACCGATTTAAGCATCGCTACGGGTGAGAAAGTCTCATCGTAGTCAACTCCTTGAACTTGCCAGAACCCCTTCACGACAAGCCGTGCTTTATAGATAGAAACGTTTCCATCCATATCAGTTTTCCATTTAAAGACCCATTTGCACTCGACGGGTCTTGCACCGTCTGGTAGATTAACCAAGTTCCAAACTTGATTATCATCCATGGACTTTAACTCGGATCTCATGGCTCCAAGCCATGACTCAGAATCAGAACCCACCATCGCTTCCGAATAAGTTGCCAGCTCATCACTGTCCAACAGTAATACATTACGAACACTTCGCAATCTTGCCGATCTTCGCAGTGTAGGTGCAGCTGCCGGCCCAGCTACCACGAATGGCTCAACCTCCAAGGCTTTCACCAAATCGCTACTGACCGGTTCCTCTCGAACTTCTTCGAGCCACACCGTACTCCCACTGACTTCCCGACTGAGAAACTCTTTCTCAAGGAAGACACCGTTCCGAGCGACAAACACTTTGCCCTCTTCTCGATTGTAGAAGTAGTAACCCAAGGTTTCCCTTGGATACCCAACGAAAATGCACTTATTCGACTTGGCTGCAAGCTTGTCCGACTGAAGTCGCTTGACAAATGCTTCACAACCCCAAATCTTAAGAAAAGACAAACTCGGCTTCTTGCCTGTCCACATCTCATGTGGTGTCTTCTCTACCGATTTTAATGGTACTCTGTTTAGTGTGAACGCCGCCGTTTCTAGACAATAACCCCAAAATGATAAAGGTAGATTTGTCCGACTCATCATTGATCGTACCATGTCCAACAAGGTCCGATTCCGCCGTTCTGACACACAGTTCCTCTGCGGTGTACCCGGCGGAGTGAGATGAGGAACTATTCCACAACTCTTCAGATGGTCATCAAACTCATGGCTCATGTACTCGCCTCCTCGGTCCGACCGAAGAAACTTTATTTTCTTGCCGAGTTGATTCTATACTTCATTCTTGAATTCTTTGAACTTTTCAAAGGCTTCCGACTTGTGTTTCATCAAGTAGACATATCCATATCTACTCAAATCATCAGTGAAGGTAATGAAGTACTCATAACCACACCTGGCTGTCGCACTCGTTGGACCACATACATCACTATGTACTAGTCCCAACAAGTCAGACGCCCTTTCACAACTCCTTGCAAAAGGTGTCTTGGTCATCTTGCCTAGAAGGCAGGATTCGCATGTCTCGAACGACTCCAAGTCGAACGAAGTTAGGAGTCCATCATCATGGAGCCTCTTCATGTGTTTCCAACTTATATGACCAAGTCGACAGTGCCAAAAGTAAGTCATATTCAGATCATTTGGTTTCAACCTTTTCACATTTACGTTATAGACCGACCACCATCAAGATTCAAAATAAATAACCCGTTCTGAACGGGTGCAAAGCCGTGAAACATATCATTCCAATATAAAGAACAACCATTGTTCTTAATATTGGACTCATAGCCTTGTCCCATCAAACATGAGGCAGAAATGATGTTTCGACTAAGCACTGGAACATAATAACAATTATTTAGTTCCATTAAGAATCCTGAAGGTAAATGAAGTTGCATCGTGCCAACTTCCAACGCAGCAACTCTTGCTTTGTTGCCGACCCGAATGTTAACCTCGCCTCTTGCTATGCCCCTAGTTCTTACCAGTCCCTGCAACGAGTTGCAGATATGAATGACTGATCTGGTATCATATACCCAAGAACTTCCAGGTGCATCAGCAAGATAAAGGTCTATAACATTGCAAACAAGTGTACCTGAGTTGGAAGTCACACCTCCACTCTTGGCTTTATCCGCCAAATACTTGCTGCAATTCCTCTTCCAGTGGCCATCCGTCTTGCAATAGAAGTAAGCGGATCCGGCTGAAGGAGATGACTTAGTCCCTGAGGAAACGCTTGGGATCTCATCCTGAGCATTACCTCCTGACTTAGCCTTCTTCTTCTTAGTCCAAGAACTCTTCTTAAACTTAGCCTTATTCTGTACCACCAACACTTGGCTAGTACCTTTCTTGAGATCAGCCTCTGCCTGCTTAAGCATCCCATGCAATTCAGTGAGCTTCTTATCCATACCATGCATGTGGTAGTTCGATATGAACTGACCATACGCTCCAGGAAGAGAATTCAGAATTATATCCGTAGCGAACTCTTCGCTAATGGGGTAGCCAAGCCTTTCCAGAAACTGCACGTAACCAACCATCTTGATCACATGCGGACTTAGTGGATCACCATCCTTAAGCTTACAACTCAGCAAAGCTTGAGAGACTTGATATCTCTCGGTCTTTGCCTGAGCCTAGAACATACTTTTGAGGCTTTCGATCATATCGTAGGCCTCAACATTCTCGAACTGCTGCTGCAAGTCCGGTTCCATGTGAGCAAGCATAAGATAGCTAATTTCTATAGACTCATCACATATTCTACGATAGGCATTGGTTGCTGCGACACTCGCATTCTCATCCGGCACATCTAGAAGCAGGTTGTCTAGAACATGGTCCCTTTTTTCTTGTTTGAGAACTATTCTCAAATTACGATACCAGTTGGTGAAGTTTGTTCCATTAAGTTTATCTTTCTCTAGGATGGTCCTCAACGCAAAACTGGATAACTGAGGAAGATTGCTACTAGGTGCCATTATCTACAACAGAAATATGCAAAACACTTAAGACAAGTATTCATAAAAGAGCAGGCGTATTAAACACTTTAATACTTATGCTCCCACTAGAACCAACATCCCTCCGATGGTTACTTAGTGATTCAGGACCCTAAATAAGCAAGCCGACTAGTGAGCTTTAGCATCACCGCTAGCCGTCAAGTGATCTAGGTAGGCAACTCCTTGCCAATCGCATCTCATGCGACTCCTGTTGGTCGGGTGGCATCTCATGCCCCGGCTCCCGACCGCCCTCTCCCCGAGCCCCACAACCGTTGTGATAGACCCGTCTAGCTTACCAAGTGCTTCCGCTGTAAGAGTCCGACTCGAACCCATCTAGTCGAAAAGAATTGGTAGCACCTCAATTTTATGAGCCCACTACCAAGAATGTCCGACTTGTGATGGTGCAGCACTGGCGGGGAGACCGACTAGACCTTCTTTGAGGGATTTAAGTTTAACCACTATCTCATAGAGGTAAAACTAGAGAGATAACAATCACACAAAATAATCCAATTATAATGTGAAATGGTATGGCTATCTTCATGGTGATCTCCATCTCCATGAACCTGTTCGTCATGCCTTTGGCTGCAGTGTCCTTCAAGTCCTCCAAACATGCTACTCTAGCACTAAGGAATATACAAGAAGATGGCATCTCATGCCGACACGCAGGTCGTTATACAATAATAGTGACAACACTTTGGCTCCAGCCGGCTGACAAACCCGTGATACACAGATCACGTATGGATTACACACATCTCATGCACATAAGCCATACCATTCACAACTTCCTGCAAAAACAAGTTATGCATAGATACGATATCTACCGGCGTTGTGAACCTTGCAACAACATCTAATGCGCTACGACAGGGCGAAGCCGGCGGTCCCTCGTGGGTGCGGGCAGCGCCCGACAATTTTTCCGAAATCACAGATCTAATCTGCATTCCGAACCATGGATTCCTTCATTGGATAAAACACTTTTACCCAAATCTGATCCCTGTGCAGATCTGACCAATCTCATTGATCATCCGCACCTGATCTTCCATGCACCCCCGAGTGCGATTGATTCAATCAATCTTGCACAAAACCGATCTATCTCATAGATCGACCACCGAAACCCTAAGTCGATCTCATCCACCACCTCGTGCATATCACATACGCACAGATCTAGAGCCTAAAACCAGAAGCTTTTGCTCTGATACCACTGTTGGGCCATGCAGAGATAAACAAAACCTTTTCCCTAACGTGGAACTCCCAAGATCCAGCTTAGGTAATAGGCCACGAGATTACCGCTAGAAGCGCAGATGCGGAAGTTGATGTAGCGCGTCGAAGCAGTGCCGAACGATTCCCGGACAGCCCTTGCAAATCCCACAAACTCCTTCGTCAGATCCCCACGAGCTTCCTCGTCTCCAGCACCGCACGTGCAGTGCCTCTACCGGTATCCACACATACAGGAAGGAGCTTCAGACAGAGGACTTCTAGATCCTATCTAGCCCGAAATGGAAGTGGAAAAAGTGACGACTAGGTCAGGGACTATCCCTTGTCACTCCACTTATATACACTCCTAGTTGGGCTCAACGCTTGAGGCCCATCTAGGCTGTACTCCAATCTCCATATGGATCTAATCCACATGGGCTCCTTACCCTTAAGTGTGTGACCTTGTAGGTTCACGTGCACCTGGACACGACATGAGCTACCCCTCCAAGTATTCCGTCATGGCTTTGAGTCCAACTCACTTCCATGAACACTCGGTCTCAAGTCGATAGATGGTAGCGGCCTCTGGAAAGACGTGCCATCTCCCAAGTGCCATAAAGTCAGAAGACGAACCTTCAATGTGACTTTCGTCCAAGTCCTTTTGCCACATGATATATCTGTTAAGCTATAGGTGAGTAGTTGTCATCCCTTTAATAGCTTAACTCTCTTCTCGTACCATGATATGTGATTCACTGGACTAACTCTTAGTCCGACTCCTCAGTTAACACTTAACTGAGTAGCGCATGGCCATGCTTCTGAATCATATCACATGAGAGGGCCCAGAGAATATCTCTCCATTACGGAGGGGCAAATCCCATCTTGGTAATCCATGTCACGCAGCTTGCTTCACAACCAACCCGAACTCTACCTTTATAACTGCCCATTTACGGAACAACGTTTGATAGAACCTAAGTTGGCGATCCACAACTCGGATCATGCAATCACCTCAGGTCAAAGGATTCCATTGCTTGAGACTGCAAATGACAACATGCTTGTTGCATCTCAATTGTGGGTCAGTCCGACTCGCTAAACTCTTTAGCTGAATCAGTGTAAGTCAGAATAGCATCACCATGCCCATGACAAGTGGAACCGTGTCATCAGCCGACTTGCACATTGGTCTAAGTTGTGTGTCCAGCACAACCTCAACGACCAAGGACAATCTAGTATGAACAATCATGAATATATAGTTCCACAACCGAATCACTTATTCAGTGATATATATCTGATGTTCATATAGGGACAACTTTACTTTATGAATACTTTGGGAAATATCATCAACCATGATTGCCTCTAGGGCATATTCCCAGCAGGCTCCGTTTTCGTCCCTCTTTCGCTTCGTAGCTTTCCTTATTGACTGAAAACTGCAAAAATATAGTTGGATAGTATTTTCGCAGAACTTTTCTTACCAGAACTGTTACCTATTTGAAAGCGGACTCTACAGGTCTCTGAATTTGGTCCTTGAATTTTTTTTCCAGAGTTATAACTTGAAAGGCGTCAACATCTTCATTATAAGAATCCCCAGCAATATAGTGTTTGAGTCGCTGCCGATTCACTACTTGTGTAGTATTATATTTTAAAGAAGAAATTTTTATTGCTCCTGAACGGTTTACTTCTTCAATAATGAAAGGTCCTTCCCTTTTTGAGAGAGTTTTCTTGCAAAAAATCTAAGACGAGACCTATACAATAGAACTTTATCACCAACATGAAATTCTCTCTTAAGTATTCGCTTGTCATGCCATCTTTTAACTTTTTCCTTAAAGAGCCTAGCATTTTCATAGGCTTCACTCCTCCATTCATCTAAAGAACTTAAGTCAAATAATCTTTTCTCACCAGCGAGCTTACAATCTCTATTTAGTTCTTTAACTGCCCAGTAAGCTTTATGTTCTAATTCTAAAGGTAGGTGACAAGCTTTCCCATAAACCATTTTATAAGGAGACATCCCCATAGGATTTTTGTAGGCAGTTCTATAAGCCCATAAAGCATCATTCAACTTTTTAGCCTAGTTTTTTCTAGATCTATTAATAGTCTTTTGCAAGATGGATTTAATTTCTCTATTTGATAACTCTACTTGCCCGCTAGTTTGGGGGTGATAGGCTGAAGCAATTCTATGATTAACATCATATTTAGCAAGGGTCTTTCTAAAACCACCATGAATGAAATGAGAACCCCCATCAGTCATGAGATACCTAGGCACTCCAAACCTAGGAAAGATAACATCCTTAAGCATTTTTAGAGAAGTTTCCCCGTCAGCACTCTTCATAGGAATGGATTCTACCCACTTAGTAACATAATCAACGACAACAAGAATATGAGTATAACCTTTCGAGGGAGGGAAAGGACCCATAAAGTCAAATCCCTAGCAATCAAAGGGTTCAATAACTAGAGAGTAGTTCATAGGCATTTCATTGCGTCTAGAAATATTACCAACACGCTCACATTCATCACAGTTTAAAACAAATTTTCTTGCATCTTTAAAAAGGGTAGGCCAGTAGAAACCTGATTGTAGCACCTTTTGTGCAGTTCTATCTCCTGCGTGATGTCCTCCATAAGCACTACCATGACATTTACGCAATATCTCCTTTTGTTCATATTCTAGAACACATCTTCGCATAATACCATCCACTCCTTTGTATAAGTGTGGGTCATCCCAAAAATAATGCCTCAAATCATAGAAGAACTTCCTTATTTGCTGAGTTGTAAAAGTTGGAGGCAAATACTTGGAGACAATAAAGTTAGCATAATCAGCGTACCAAGGGCTCCCTCGTGATCTTACCCCTACCGCGGCTAACTGCTCATTTGGGAAACTATCGTTAACAGGCATAGGGTCAAAAGAGATGTTTTCCAATCGAGATAAATTATCAGCTACAGGGTTTTCAGCACCTTTCCTATCTACTATATGTAGATCAAACTCTTGTAAAAGCAGCACCCATCTAATAAGCCTAGGCTTAGCGTCCTTCTTCATCATAAGGTATTTAATAGCAGCATGATCAGTATGAATGGTGACTTTTGAGTCTACAATATAGGGTCTAAACTTATCACAAGCAAAAATGATAGCTAGAAATTCTTTTTTAGTAGTAGCATAATTCCTTTGAGCAGCGTCTAAAGTCTTACTAGCATAATGAATAACGTTTAACATTTTATCAATTCGTTGCCCAAGGACAACACCTACAACAAAATCACTAGCATCACACATTATTTCAAAGGATAAACTCCAATCAGGTGGTTGAACAATAGGGGCTGTAGTTAAAGCCTTCTTAAGAGTTTCAAAAGCTCCCTTACAATCATCATCAAAAATGAAGGGTACATCTTTTTGAAGAATATTAGTGAGGGGTTTTGATATCCTAGAAAAGTCTTTAATAAACCTTCTATAGAAACTAGCATGACCAAGGATACTACAAATACCTTTGATGTCTCTTGGGCATGGCATCTTCTCAAGTGCCTCAACCTTAGCTCTGTCAACTTCTATGCCTCTTTCAGAAACTTTATGCCCAAGGACAATCCCTTCATTAACCATGAAGTGGCATTTCTCCCAATTAAGAACAAGATTAGTTTCTTCACATCTCTGCAAAACTTTATCAAGGTTGTGCAGACAATTATCAAAAGAAGTTCCATAGACAGAAAAGTCATCCATCAACACTTCTAAAATTTCCTCACAAAAACCATGAAAAATAGCAGACATGCACCTTTGAAAAGTAGCAGGAGCATTACATAAACCAAAAGGCATACGTCTATAAGCATAAGTTCCGTAAGGGCAAGTAAAAGTAGTTTTTTCTTGATCTTGTTGTTTAACAGCAATTTGAGAGAAACCAGAATAACCATCAAGAAAACAAAAATGGGTCTTTTTAGACAACCTTTCCAACATTTGATCAATAAAAGGAAGCGGGTAGTGATCTTTCTTAGTAACTTTATTGACTTTTCTAAAATCAATGCACATCCTATAGCCTACTACTATTCTTTGAGGAATAAGCTCATCATTATCATTAGGAACAACGGTAATACCTCCTTTTTTAGGAACACAATGAATAGGACTAACCCATTCACTATCAGCAATAGGGTAAATAATACCAGCATCAAGGAGTTTCAATACCTCATTCCTTACCACTTCCTTCATCTTAGGATTTAAACGTCGTTGGTGCTCTACTACTGGCTTTGTATCTGGTTCTATGTTGATAGAATGCTGACATATAGTAGGTGAAATCCCTTTTAAATCATCCAGAGTATAGCCCATAGCTCCTCGGTGTTTCTTCAAAACCTCCAATAACCTTTCTTCTTCCTTTCCTAAAAGTTTAGAGCTAATAATAACAGGATATATCTTTTTATCATCAATATAAACATATTTAAGATCATCAGGGAGAGGTTTTAGATCGAAGACCAGTTCCTTTTTAGGTGGCAACGTGGTACCCAAGTCTTCTACAGTCAAGTTATGCTTAAGCATCTTAGGCTGATCA
Organism: Avena sativa; assembly: GCA_916181665.1. Taxonomy (NCBI): domain Eukaryota; kingdom Viridiplantae; phylum Streptophyta; class Magnoliopsida; order Poales; family Poaceae; genus Avena; species Avena sativa. The sequence goes on along the minus strand of OV702286.1, from coordinate 430,782,806 downwards.
TAGAGAATCTCGTCAATCTCATTCCTTTCTTCCATGAAGATTTCACTTTCATGATCTTCCATAAATTGCTACAAAGAATTGTTAGGAGCAAGAGAAATATAAGCAAGTTGTTCAACTCTAAAATCCTCATTATGGGTTTCCTCTTCACAAGGTTCTTTAGCGAATTTCGAGAAATTAAACTCATAAGATTCCCCATCAAACTTAGTCAAGATTTTCTCCCTTTTGCAATCTATAATAGCTCCACAAGTACTCAAGAAAGGTCTACCAAAAATAATAGGATAAGTTTTACTAGCAGCTGAATCGAGTACTAGAAAATCAGCAGGGTACTTAATCTTACCACAAAGAACTTCCACGTCTCGTAAAATACCAATTGGAGAGATGGTCTCTCTATTAGCAAGGTAAATAACCACATCAATCTCTTCCAATTCGCAGGGACTGATTTCATGCATAATTTCTCTGTAAAGCTCATAAGGAATAACACTGGAACTTGCACCAATATCACATAAACCATAATAGCAATGATCAACAATTCTAACAGAAAGCACAGGGACACTAGATTTTTTAGTTCTATTAGGATGTGAAACAATATTAGAAGCATCCTCACAAAAGACTATGTGTCCATATTCTATGCTTTTAGTGACAAGGTCTTTCACAATTGCTACCACAGGTTCAACGTTTATTTGTTCATCAGGTTTTACAGTTCTCTTTTCACTTTTGGTGATTACATTAGCTATCATAGGATGATCCTTTACCTTATTTGGGAAGGGAATCTTCTCGATATAAGGTTCAGGTAAGATGGGATCAATAGTGCAATACTCAGCACTCCCAACAGGAACACAGTCAACAGTATCTTTATAAGGTTCATGGTACTTGTTCCATCCCCTTTTTGGAATTTCAATATATGAAGCAAAAGACCTAAAGCAATTTGTAATAACTTGTAAATCAAGACCATAAGCATTTTTAATATTTTGAAAGTCATCAGTTCCCATAAAAGATTCAATGCATTCATAATCGTAATTTATACCTGACTTTCTACCTTTGTCATTCTCCCAAGCTTCAACATTGTCTTGAATACGGTCCAGAAGATCCCATTTAGCTTCTTCTTCCATGCGAGTGAATGATCCAGCACAAGAAGCATCCAATAAATCCTTGTCATGTAGAGGGAGCCTTGCATAGAAGTTTTTGATAATAATATTGTTGGGGAGCTCATGAATGGGACATTTGAGCATTAGTAACTTCAATCTCCCCCAAGCTTGAGCTGTACTCTCTCCATCAAGAGGCCAAAAGTTGTATATTTGATTCCGATCTTTATGAATCTCACTAGGAGGATAAAACTTTGAATAAAAGAGAGGCACTATTTCCTCCCATTCCAGAGCTTGACCATTCTTCAGGAGCTTATACCATTCCTCATCTCTTCCTTTCAGCGACAATGAGAATAACTTCTTCTTAAGTTGATCTGTAGTAATACCTGCACACTTGAACAACCCGCATAATTCGTGTATAAAGAGTAAATGATCACCGGGATGGACAGTTCCATCCCCAACATAGTAGTTATCCATAACACGATCAATAATTCTTGTAGGTATTTTAAAAACATCATGTTCAGCAGGTGGTGGCTTATCTACTACCTTAGCAGTGGTAGTAGCATTACCAAATAAGAAACTCAGCGAATTATCCATAACGAAAATAAAGCAACTAACAGAAGTAAACCATACTCACAGTAGAAGTTTCCTTTACCAGTTCCACTCTCCAATAGCGCTTCACTCCCGGCAACGGCGCCATAAAATAGTCTTGATGACCCACAAGTATAGGGGGTGTATCGCAGTATTTTCGATAAGTAAGAGTGTTGAACACAACAAGGAGCCGAAGGTGCTGGCTAGTGGTATGGATCAGGAATTCTCTGCAAATACTTAGCAAACAGATTTTTAGGGGTTTTTGATAAAGCAAGTAAACAAAGTACGAGTAAATAAAAGACAGTAGGAATAAATGCAGCAAGTGGCCCAATCCTTTATGCAGGAAAGGACAAGCCGGTTGTATTACTTAAGATGATCAAACGTTCTCGAGCACACATGGGAAGACTGTCAAGTGCTTTCGCTTCATATAGTTGATTAATCTTCTTTAGCTTGCTAAGTGTTGTGTGGGTGAACCTGTGCTAATGTACCGACCTTCCTAGGACTAATACATACTTGTGATTATACCCCTTGCAAATATTCGTAAGTACAAGAAAGTAATTAAGGTAGAAACCTAACCACAACTTTAAACTCTAAGACCCTTACGTCCCTTGTGCAATGGTTTCCTAATGGGGGTTCAGGTTTCTGTCACTCCGGCAACCCCTACGATTAGTAGCCAAATACACAATGCATTCCCCTAGGCCCATATAGGTGAAGTGTCATGTAGTCGACGTTCACATGACACCACTAGAAGAAGTACACCACAACTTAAATATCAAACTATTGAATCTTTCTCAACACAATTCCACTACTAACAACATGACTTCTCCCATGTCCTCAAGAACAAAATGAACTACTCACAAGACATCATATGGATCATGATCATAGATGGAATAATGATGTATAACAATCTGAACATAAACAATAACTCAATGGTTCACTCAATAGCATCAACTACAAAGAGTAATCAACACCAGGAAAGTTTCCCCTAAGAACCAATGCAAGATTCAACTCAATTGTTATAGCAATATGGAGATGGTGATGAGGGTGCTACTGATGATGATGGTGGTGATGATGATGATGATCCCGATGAAGTCCAGCTTGATGGTGGTGTTGATGGTGACGATCTCCCCTCTTCGGGAAGGAATTCCGCCAGCAAAAATCTGTCTGCCGGAGAGATCTTTCTCTCTCGGTGTTTTCCGCCCGCAGAGGCGACAAAATCTTTCTATGGTCATGCCCCGAGTCTTAGGGGTTCGGGAGGATAATATACGCCAGAGGGGAGTGCCAGGGGTGGACCAGGGCGGCCACACCACCTGGTGGCGCGACCTAGGCTGGCCCGCGCCAGGGGGTGGTGTGGGCCCCCCTATGGCCCATCTCCAGCCCCCTTCTGGCTTCCTTCGTCTTCTGGAAAAATAGGATTTTTCGTATATTTTCCCTGATTTTCTAATCTTCGCGAATTTTGCCTCGAAATAGCACCTTTTCCATCAGAATCATGACTGCAGCGGTCCATGCTCCAAAAGTCATCAACCATGCAAAAACGGATGAAATAACATAAGTATCACCTCTCAATACGAAATATATCAATGAATAACAGTGAATTATGACATAGAATAGTGATACAAAATGGACGTATCAAGAGGCAATAATAAAGTTGTTATTATGTATTCCTTGTATATGATAGATGTTTATTTTGCATGCTATAATTGTATTGATAGGAAACATCAATACATGTGTATTTAATAAACAAAAAGGGTTCCTAGTTATGCCTCTCTTATAGACTAGCTTGTTGATTAACAAGATGATCAAGGTTTCCTGATCATGGACATTGGATGTTGTTAATAACAAGGTCACAACATTTGTGAAATGATGTGATGAACATTCATCCAAAGTATAGCATTACGATCAAGTCATTATGCTTACATTGCTATAACATCATACGAAGTAATCTTTATCCTTAGACCATGAGATGTTAATTGCTAACACCGGAAGAGTATCTTGATAACATCAAACGTCACACCGTAACAGTGTGACTATAAAGGTGGGTTCAGTGCTACGAAGGTGTTATGTTTAGGCTCATGGATCAAGAGTGGAATTTGTCAATCCCGATGACGGATAGATATACTCTAGGCCCTCTCGGTGATATCACATTAAGATAGCTTGCTTGCAAGTGATTTGATCACTAGAATGTTATATCACGGGAACGAGAAAAGAGTGCATGTCAATAACAAGATCAAACTAGGTATTTTGGATACTGATGATCGAATCTCGGACATGTATTATATCATTAGACAAAGGGATTAAATTACTAGCGTTAAAGGTTCTCACAATCATACAAGTCATCGTTGAATGTGCAGGAGTTAGTATGGATCTCCAGGTCCCGCTTCTGATTATTGATCTGAGAGGAGTCTCAATCATGTCTGCATTATTCGTGAACCATAGGGTGACACACTTAAGGGTTACCGGACACCATTTTGGAGCACATATGTTTCAGACGAAAGGATTGCAAAGCGCAGGAATTGTTTCGATAGAAACCGGAATTGTTTCGGGTGAAATTACAGAAAGTGGTTCTACATGTGATATTGAAATGTTGCAAGGGGTTTTATGTGAATGTTTGTTAATTAAAGTAATTAACAAAATTCTGAATAAATTTAATAAAAGAGTTTTATTAAATGAGAGAGCATTAAACTTAGAGAATTTTAATGCATTTAAAGTGGAGAATTTAAAAGAGAATGTGAAGGGGCATTTTAATGTGGAGGAGTTACCACCACATGAATGGGGGAGGTGAGGGGTCACCTCCATGAGGCGCCGGCCATGGAGGGGGTACCGCCCTCCTCCTATAAAAGTCCCCCCTCTTCCTCCTTCTTCCTCACACCTCCTTGTGAAGGATCTCTCTCCCCCTCTAGAATTATTCCCCCATGGTCTCGGATTAGCGAGATACATGTTCCTGGTGGCCTTGCGTCTGGAAGGAGTTGCTGCTTCCGCTGATTCGCTGGAGCGAGGAGGTGGAGGTTGTCCGGTGGCTTGAACGTGTGTGCGAGGACGGATGCGCTGCTGATTTGCGGCGCTCGGACTTCCACACGATCTTGAGATCGGCAAGTGTACGACTACATCAACCACGAGTTCCTACTCATTAACAAGACTTGTTGTCTTCGCGGGTAAGTTCTCCATGGATGTATGTCCACCCGTTGCTCTGTATCTAGTAGATAGATCTTGGCATATAGTTCTCATCGTAGGAAATTTTTTGTTTTCTATGCTGCGGACCCAACAGTGGTATCAGAGCCTGATCTATGCGTAGGTGCTTTGCATGGGTAGTACACATATGTTTATATGTGGGCGATGATGATCATGTTATTGCATCTTCTATGTATTTTGGATATTGGTGGCATAGTGGGATGAAGCGGCCCGGACCAACCTTACATGTCATCGTACATGAGACCGGTTCCACGACTGACATGCAACTAGTTTTGCATAAGTGGCTGGCGGGTGTCTGTCTCTCCTACTATAGTCAATATCTGATTTACAACAAGTTGCTAATAACTTGGTTATCCTTGTTGTGGTTCATGTTCGTAGGTAAGACCAGTTTTATCTCCGAAAGCCCTAAGCCACGTAAAACTTGCAATTGATAAAATTAGAGGCGTCTAGTTTAGATCGTTGCTAGGCTAGTGTCTTGATATGGTATTTTTGTAAGTAGATGTATGACAGATACTCTTACAACACACTTAACGTGTAAGTTCCATAGACCTTGGAATTACACACAAAGGAAGGATAGAGATCATACCACGATGCAAATGATAGAGATCAAATGCATGGACCATATCATCTCACTTTACACATTAGATGTTAGCATCTTATACTGCTAGTTTGGCGCTTTTTGGTAGCATTATAAGATGATCCCTCAATTAGATATCAAGATAAAGTGTGTTCTTCCTTCAGTATGCACTGTTCTATGGATCGTGTTTTGAGACATCACGTGATGATTGGGTGTACTCGACTCCGTGCTTTCATACAACATGTGTAACACAGTTTTACACACGCGGAATACTAAGGTTCTTACTTGACGAGCCTAGCATGTACAGACATGGCCTCGGAACACGGACCGAAAGGTTAAGCATGAGTCATATAGTTGATATGATGCCAATATTGATGCTCGCCTTTGAGGCTACACCGACTCACGTGATGATCGGACTTGGTGTAGTGGATTTGGTTTATGTAATCACCAAAAAGACACGAGGGATGTCGTTTTTGAGTGGGAGTTCATTAGTAATTTGGATTAGTTGAACTCAATCTATCATAAACTTAGTCTAAATAAACTTTACAAATTCTGTTGTAGATGGCACCACCTGCTTTTAATTTCAATGTGTTCATGGAGAAAGAGAAGCTTGCTGCGAATGGTAGCAACTTCACCAACTGGGCTATGAATTTGAGGATTCTCCTCACTGCTGCACAAAAACAATATGTGCTAGAGGCGCCGCTAGGCCCCCCACCAGCTCCTGATGCCCCTAACGAGGAAAAGAATGTCTATATAACTCGTCAGGAGGACCACAACTTAGTTCATTGCGGCATACTGTATGGGCTAGAGCCAGAACTTCGAAAGCGTTTCGAAAATGGCAATGCCTTTGATACCATGGGAGAATTGAAAATGATTTTCGATACCCATGCTGCCGTAGAGAGTTATAATGCTTCTGAAAAGTTCTTTAGCTGCATGATGGAAGAGAACAACTCCGTTAGTGAGCACATACTCAAAATGTCTGGGTACGCCGATAAGCTTGTGTCCTTGGGAATAACGATTCCCATTGACTTAGGCATACTTCGTGTTCTCCAATCTCTGCCACCTAGCTACAAGAGCTTCGTGATGAACTATAATATGCAGGGTATGAAGAAGTCTCTTCCTGAGCTTTTGTCAATGCTTAAGACTACAGAAGTGGAGATTAGGAAAGGACATCAAGTGTTGATGATCAATAAGACCACCGGTTTCAAGAAGGACAAGAAAGGCAAGCAGAAGGGAAAGAAGGGTGGCAAATCTGTTGCTGCACCTGAAAAGAAACCCCGAGCTGGCCCTAAGTGTGATACCGAGTGCTACTATTGCAAGGGGACTAGCCATTGGAAGCGCAACTGCCCCAAGTATTTGGCGGACAAGAATGCCGGCAAGGCAAACAAATGTATATGTGATATACATGTTATTGATGTGTACTTGACTAGTACTCGCAGTAGCACCTGGGTATTTGATACGGGATCGGTTGCTAATATATGTAACTCGATTCAGGGGCTGCGGAACAAGCGACAGCTAGCAAGGGATGAGGTCACGATGCGGGTCGGCAATGGATCAAGAGTTTATGTGATCGCCGTCAGAACGCTGCCTCTCCATATGCCATCGGAATTCGTGATAAATCTAAATAATTGTTATTTTGTGCCTGCACTGAGCATGAAGATTGTATCCGAATCGTGTTTGATGCGCAGTGGTTATTCCTTTAAATCTAAAAACAATGGTTGTTTGATTTATATGGATAATATCTTTTATGGTCATGCACCTGTGTTGAATGGTTTATTTCTATTGGATCTCGATAGTAGTATTATGCATATTCATTGTGTTGATGCTAAAAGGGCTAAACTTGATGATGATATATCTACCTATATGTGGCACTACCGTCTAGGTCATATTGGCGTTAAACGCATGAAGAAACTCCATTCTGATGGACTTTTGGAATCACTTGATTTTGAATCATTTGATACATGTGAGCCACGCCTTATGGGCAAGATGACTAGAACGCCGTTTGCCAGTTCAATGGAACGGGCGACATATTTATTGGAAATCATACATACTGATGTGTGTGGACCAATGAGTGTGTCGGCGCGAGGTGGATATCGTTATTTTGTTACTTTCACAGATGATTTGAGTAGATATGGGTATATCTATTTGATGAAACATAAATCTAAAACTTTTGAAAAGTTCAAGGAATTTCCGAATGAAGTGGAAAATCATCGTAACAGAAAGATCAAATTTCTGCGGTCTGACCATGGAGGAGAGTATCTTAGTTACGAGTTTAGCACACATATGAAAAATTGTGGAATAGTTTCACAACTCACGCCTGCCGGAACACCACAACATAATGGTGTGTCGGAACGTTGTAATCGTACTTTATTGGATATGGTTCAATCTATGATGTCTCTGACTGACTTGCCACTGTCATTTTGGGGTTATGCACTGGAAACCGCTGCATTCACTTTAAATCGAGCACCATCTAAATCCGTTGAAATGACACCGTATGAATTATGGTTTGGAGACAAACCTAAGCTGTCATTTCTTAAAGTTTGGGGATGTGATGTTTATGTGAAGAAACTTCAGCCAGCTAAACTCGAACCCAAAGCGGAAAAATGCGTCTTCATAGGATACCCTAAGGAAACGATTGGGTATACCTTCTATCACAGATCCAAGGGCAAGGTTTTTGTTGCCAAGAATGGATCCTTTCTTGAGAAGGAGTTTCTCGCGAAAGGTGTGAGTAGTCGGAAGGTAGAACTCGAAGAGGTTATTGAACCTTCTCTTCATGAAATGGCGAGTAGCACAACACCGGAAGTTGTTTCGAAGTTGACTTCACCTAATGAAGAGAGAGCTAATGATATTGATCATGAAACTCCGAAAGAGGACACTACCGAACCTCGCAGGTCAAGCAGGACACGTGCAGCTCCTGAACTGTACGGCAATCCTATTATGAATTTCATGATTGATGAAATAGATGACCCTGCGACGTATGAAGAAGCAATGATGAGCCCGGATTCCAACAAATGGCTAGAAGCCATGAAATCCGAGATGGAATCCATGTACTAAAACCAGGTTTGGACCTTGGTGGACTTACCTCACGATCGAAAGGCTGTTGAGAATAAATGGATTTTCAAAAGAAAACTGATGCTGATGGTAATGTGACCATCTATAAGGCTCGACTTGTCGCAAAGGGGTTTCGACAAATTCAAGGAGTTGACTACGATGAGACATTCTCTCCCGTAGCGATGCTTAAGTCGGTTAGGATTATGTTAGCAATTGCTGCATATTTCGATTAAGAAATATGGCAGATGGATGTCAAAACTGCGTTCCTCAATGGTAATATTGAAGAAGAGTTGTATATTATACAACCTAAGGGTTTTTTCGATCCTAAGGATGCTAATAAGGTACGCAAACTTCAGCGATCCATCTATGGACTAAAGCAAGCATCCCGGAGTTGGAATCTCTGCTTTGATGAGGTGATCAAAGAGTTTGGATTTTTCCAAACTTATGGAGAGGCTTGTATTTACAAGAAAGTGAGTGGGAGCAATGTGGCATTTCTGATATTATATGTGGATGACATATTATTGATTGGAAATGATATAGATCTTTTAAACAGTGTTAAAAGTTATCTAAACAACAAATTTTCGATGAAAGACCTTGGTGAAGCTTCATATATATTAGGCATTAATATCTATAGAGATAGATCAATACGCCTAATTGGGCTATCGCAGAGTACATACCTTGATAAGATATTAAAGAAGTTTAATATGGATGGAAGTAAGAAGGGGTTCTTACCTATGTTGCAAGGCAAGACATTGAGTAATACTCAAAGTCCGGCTACGGCGGAAGAAAGAGAGATAATGGATAAGATCCCTTATGCCTCAGCCATAGGCTCTATAATGTACGCCATGCTATGTACAAGACCGGATGTGTCACATGCTATTAGTTTGACTAGTAGGTACCAATCTGATCCAGGTTCGGAACACTGGATAGCGGTCAAGAATATCCTTAAGTACTTGAGAAGAACTAAGGATATGTTTCTTGTATACGGAGGTGAAGAAGAGCTAGTCGCTAAGTGTTATGTCGATGCTAGCTTTGACACTGATCCGGATGACTCTAAGTCTCAATCCGGATACGTATTTCTCTTGAACGGAGCAGCAGTTAGTTGGAGGAGTTCCAAACAACCTGTGGTGGCTGGATCAACGACGGAGGCGGAATATGTTGCTGCTTCAGAAGCGGCGCAGGAAGCGGTTTGGATGAAGGAGTTCATAACAGAACTAGGTGTGGTTCCTAGTGCATTAGACCCAATGGTAATCTATTGTGACAACAATGGAGCCATAGCCAACGCCAAGGAACCAAGGTCTCACAAGAATTCCAAGCATATTAAGCGCCGGTTTCACTCCATCCGCGAGCATGTCAAGGATGGAGATATAAAGATTTGTAAAGTGCACACAGACATGAATGTAGCAGATCCGTTGACTAAAGTTCTCCCTAGGGCAAAACATGATCAACACTAGAACTCCATGGGTGTTAGATTTATCACTATGTAAACTAGATTATTGTCTCTAGTGCAAGTGGGAGACTGAAGGAAATATGCCCTAAGAGGCAATAATAAAGTTGTTATTATGTATTCCTTGTATATGATAGATGTTTATTTTGCATGCTATAATTGTATTGATAGGAAACGTCAATACATGTGTGTTTAATAAACAAAAAGGGTTCCTAGTTATGCCTCTCTTATAGACTAGCTTGTTGATTGACAAGATGATCAAGGTTTCCTGATCATGGACATTGGATGTTGTTAATATCAAGGTCACAACATTTGTGAAATGATGTGATGAACATTCATCCAAAGTATAGCATTACGATCAAGTCATTATGTTTACATTGCTATAACATCATACAAAGTGATCTTTATCCTTAGACCATGAGATCATGTTAATTGCTAACACCGGATGAGTATCTTGATAACATCAAATGTCACACCATAATAGGGTGACTATAAAGGTGGGTTCAGTGCTACGAAGGTGTTATGTTGAGTCTCATGGATTAAGAGTGGAATTTTTCAATCCCGATGATGGATAGATATACTCTAGGCCCCCTCGGTGATATCACATTAATATAGCTTGCAAGCAAGTGATTTGCTCACTAGAATGTTATATCACGGGATCGAGAAAAGAGTGCATGTCAGTAACGAGAATAAAACTAGGTATTTTGGATACCGATGATCGAATCTCGGACATGTATTATATCATGAGACAAATGGATTAAATTACTAGCGTTAAAGGTTCTCACGATCACAGAAGTCATCGTTGAATGTGCAGGAGTTAGTATGGATCTCCAGGTCTCGCTTCTGATTATTGATCTGAGAGGAGTCTCAATCATGTCTGCATTATTCGCGAACCGTAGGGTGACACACTTAAGGGTTACCGGACACCATTTTGGAGCACATATGTTGCAGACGAAAGGATTGCAAAGCGTAGGAATTGTTTCGGTAGAAACCGGAATTGTTTCGGGTGAAATTGCAAAAAGTGGTTCTGCATGTGATATTGAAATGTTGCAAGGGGTTTTATGTGAATGTTTGTTAATTAAAGTAATTAACAAAATTCTGAATAAATTTAATAAAAGAGTTTTATTAAATGAGAGAGCATTAAACTTAGAGAATTTTAATGTATTTAAAGTGGAGACTTTAAAAGAGAATGTGAAGGGGCATTTTAATGTGGAGGAGTTACCACCACATGAATGGGGGAGGTGAGGGGTCACCTCCATGAGGCACCGGCCATGGAGGGGGTACCCCTCCTCCTATAGAAGTCCCCCCTCTTCCTCCTTCCTCCTCACAGATCCTCGTGAAGGATCTCCCTTCCCCTCTAGAATTATTCCCCCATGGTCTCGGATTAGCGAGATACATGTTCCCGGTGGCCTTGCGTTTGGAAGGAGTTGCTGATTCCGCTGATTCGCTGGAGCGAGGAGGTGGAGGTTGTCTGATGGCTTGAACGTGTGTGCGAGGATGGATGCGCTGCTGATTTGCGGTGCTCGGACTTCCACACGATCTTGAGATCGGCAAGTGTAAGACTACATCAACCACGAGTTCCTACTCGTTAACAAAACTCGTTGTCTTCGAGGTTAAGTTCTCCATGGATGTATGCCACCCGTTGCTCTGTATCTAGTAGATATATCTTGGCGTATAGTTCTCATCGTAGGAATTTTTTGTTTTCTATGCTGCGGACCCAACACTCCTAGCCAATACACCCCCATAGCCACTACTTGTAATTGAGAGAGAGGGATCTTCACCTTGCAAGACTAGGGTTTGAGATTGTTTCTTCCCATCTTGAATTGTGTTGGATATTTTTCTATTCTTATTATGGATCTCCACGGTAATATAAAGACGAATTCCCTTTATTTGATTATATCGATGATTTGTTCTTCTCTCATGTGTGAGTAATTTCCTTGGGCGTGGGAGATGTAGGGGATTGGTGAGATGTGATGTGCCTTCATATATTTTCCATTAGTTTATGATTGATTCTAATTACTATATTACGTGTGCTTGACTATCGGTGGGGTGCCTAATGCTTGTTGTCCAATTAAGGGCCCAGACAACATGATTTTTTGTTCTACATAGATAAGATCTTGTTCGCTAGTAGACCGGTGACCCCCGGGTGACACGGGGATATCAATGAAAAACTAGTAGACTCGAGGATAACGAGGAACCACTGTGCTTATTGCAATAGTCCGATCTAAGGAGCTTAATCGCTAAGAAACCAGAAGGGTCTTAATCGTCTAGTGTCTGACCATGGTTTTGGTAACAGGCTAGTAGGATTATTGAAGTTGGGACGAAATCTACCGAGAGGAGTTCTAGCTAATTATGGGTTGCTCGCCTACACATATACTTATAAGATTATAATTGTTACATTTATTATTCATCCACCAGGCACAAACACGATCACCATGAACTGAATCGCCCCGTGCCTTCTTTTGCCATCTTGATGAGTGCATATTGGCATCATGTTTTACATTATTATTTTGCATTGTAGATGTAGGATCTTGGTATTTTACGGCGCTCGCGTGCATATTTTATGTCTGTTTTCACCAGGATCAGGACAGATGATGGATCCAATGGATACAATTCTTGGAGCAGTTGTACTGAGGAGAAAAGGAGTCAAAAACAATGTAAATCGCTTATTTGGGAAATATTACCAGAAGAAAACTAGAAGCGAACAAAGGAGGCAGAAGGTTCAACGACCAACTATATGACTGAAGTATATTTTCCGGCCGTATAGCACTGTCCGTATAGTTGGCGTGAAGAGACGACATATGGAACACCTAGAAATCACAGAAACTGGATCGAAGACCAACTCAAATAGTTTCACCCTGTGCAACTGGATCGAAGAGACGACATACGGAACACCTAGAAATCGCAGAAACCTCACCTCCGGAAGGCATCTGGAGGGTGAACTCATCCACCAAAGATCCATCTTTGCCCTGCACAGATCCGGGCGGCTAAGGCATCGATCTTCATCATCCACCGCTGCATCACCACCATCTCCATCTATTCCATCTACACCTTGTCTAGATATTGTTGTAATTTCCGTACTCATTATGGATTTATACAAGCACTATTCATCTATGGTAGATTCCTTTGTTATTGCCATAATTTTGATTGCCTTCATGTCTGAGTAGATCATTAGTTCTTGGAGAGATGGAGAAACCCTAGTATGAGATTGAAATAAGATAAAGTCTATTATGATATTCATCGATGTGACCATATGTTAGATTCTCTACATCTTGATGTTGAGAGAAGTCGACCTCTCAATATTTGCCTCTCGTGGGGACTTGATGGAGGGAACTACTTGTTGATAGACGGAGGTGTGCTAGCACTTATAGTGACTATAAATCTGTTGGCACCCCTTACGTATCAACTTGGGAATACGAGGAAACTCACGGAACACTATCCATGCCATGGGATACGTCCTACGGGACTACATCCATTAATAACGCAGTAACTCGATTGATGTCGATTGCTGACTACTATGGTTATGAGGATGATGTGAGCAGCGGTTGCTGCCTATTTGTCCAAATACGGAGTTCCTCCCACACATACATACTTGAGATTTTTCATGATGATAATCTTTATCTTAGCTCCTTATAATGCTAGTGGTGTATCCTACTTCCTGAGAACGCTTTTCCCCTATTACAGTTCCAGTCTCTCTTACATACGCGATACTTACTTTCTGTATTCAGTTGTTTTACTTTACTTTATTATTGCTCTTATACCTAAAACCCCAAAACACTTTTTTCACAATACTCACATTTTATATTTTTATTTAGAACTTGATTTAGCATTTCTATTGTAATATTTATTTCAAGAGTTATTAGACTTTAGACTCCTGCTCCCTGTGGGATCGATATCTTTATTTCAAAACTAGCTACAAACGATCTACGCACTTGCAGTCATCAAGCTATTTTCTGGCGCCATTGCTAGGGAGCTAAGCGTTGTAGGTCTTTTAGTTTTTGCTTATCTATTTTTGTCTTGCTAAATTTTGTTTTGAGTTACAGGTTTCCACCAACATGATGGAGTTTGAGCATATGACTAATGCTAACCCACTCAACTACTTTGGGAAGCCCTATGATATTTATAAAAGAGACAACTCCAATGAGAATACAAGAGGGTTTGAAATAAATCCTCTACTACTTGGTATTCTACATAATAAGTAATTTACTGGAGATGAAGAAGATCCTGATCCATATGAGCATATTGCATGTTTTAAAGATACATGTGGCACTTTTCTATTGACGGGATATACCGCTGATGAGGTAAGGGTTAAACTTTTTAGTCAGACTTTGACTAGTTTAGCTCTCTCATGGTATAGATCTCTACCCCCCGAAGCCACTGCTACTTGGGATAATATGGCCTGTGAATTTCTAGCAAAATATTATCCATTTCAAAATCTTTTGGAATTAGGCGTCTTATAATGACTTGGAAGATCACTCTAATGAAGGACTAGTAAGAGCTTATATCAGATTTAAAGATTTACTATGTCTATGTCCTCATCATGATTTACCTGAATGGTATTTATTGCATATCTTTTATGGCGGGTTAATTGAATCTAATAAAATTGAACTAGACTCTTTCGCGGAAGGAACCTTTATGAATCTCTCTATACCTAAAGCTTGGGCTTTACTTAATAGAATTGGTGATCATATAGTTTCATGGAACTTTGGTCTAGGAAGTGAAGGAGGCGTAGAAATAGAACATGATTGTATTCATGACTATAAAAAAAGGCCATGTTAAAGAATTATCTAAGGAACTTTACTTAGATTCAGATCTTGTGTTGCAAGTTGTTAAAGCTTTTACAGAACATATCAAAGCTCCAAAAGAAGGTCTGGTCAAGTATGATCCACCACCCGAACCTGAGAAGAAAAGAGAAGATAAAGCAACACTGCCTCCTTAGAACTAATACATGAGATGCCTTTCCCTAACATTGCACAAAAGCATATTCTTGAATATGAACAGGTCAAAGCAGTACAGGAGAAGAAGGAAGAAGAAAGTGTGCCAGAAGTCATGGAACATCTGAAAGAAACCAAATATTAAGAGGTAACCAAGGAAGCAATTATGGCTATGTACGCACATTGTAACATAGTTGAACTTGATGAAGAAACTTCCGTATTGGTTGAAGGTAAAACAAAGGTAAAAGATGTGGGTAAGCCTATTATTCCCTACATATTTAAAGAAACCTCGGATTATGGTTTATGTGATCTTGGCACCAAAGTTAATGTTATATCTTATGATTTCTACTTAGAAATAAAAGAAGAAATAAAACCGGCTACAATTGAAAATACTGATATGACAATTATGTTATCCAATAAAAATCTTAGAATTCTAGTGGGAGTATTTGAAGATGCAACTGTCACAATTGGCAACAAAAACTTTCCTATTGATTTTGTAGTTGTTGATATGCCAGATGACACTCTTTGCCCAATTATATTTTGAAGAAACTTTTTGGGTGATATAGGTGCCTATGTTAATATCAAGAAGGAGATTGTGTCTCTTAAGCTTGGGGTAGCAGAAAATGAATTCCACTTTTCCAAATTTAAAGACAGGCCTCCACAGATACAAGAAGAAGAGGAATATAGAACTATTGAGGAAATGGCGACTCTTTTCTTTAGCAATCAAGAAGAAGAAATAAATGACGATCCAAATTATGAAGAGATAGTTATGGAGGACAAGTCCCTGGGAGAACTACAAGATGAATTTAATTCACTTCCCATTATGGGACCTCCAACTGATGAGGCTTTTGAAGAGCCAGAAAAGAGAGGGGACGAGGAACTACCACCCCCAGAGTTGAAAACTCTACCAGATAATCTTAAATACAGGTTTCTAGATGATACGAATAAATTTCCTACTATTATTAGTGCTAAACTTTCAGGAGAAGAAGAAGAACTCATGGAGATACTTAAGGAGCATCGCAAGGCCTTTGGGTACTCAATGGATGACTTGAAGGGCATCAGTCCCATGATAGTCGTCCATCGAATATTCATGGAAGAAGGTGCTCAACCAATTGCAGAATTTAATAGAAGATTGAAGCCTGAAATGAAGGAAGTGGTAAGAAAAGAAATTGCACGCCTACTGGACGCAGGTATAATCTATTCCATTAAAGAAAGTGAATGGGTAAGTCATTTTCATTGTGTCCCTAAGAAGGGCGGTTTTACTGTTGTTCCTAATGAAAATAATGAATTGATACCTACTAGAACTGTTGTTGGGCATAGGATGTGCATAGACTTCAGGAAATTAAATAAAGAAACTAGGAAGGATCACTATCCTTTACCGTTCATAGATCAAACTTTACAAAGGTTAGCGAACCACACTCATTTTTGCTACTTGGACGGATACTCTGGTTTTTCTCAAATAGTTTTCATCCTGATGACCAACTTAAAACAACTTTCATTAGTCCTTATGGTTTACATGCTTACCGATGTATGCCTTTTGGTTTATGTAATGCTCCAGCTACTTTTCAAAGATGCATGACTGCTATTTTTGTGGATTTCATAGAACTTATAAGGGAAGTATTTATGGATGACTTTTCTGTCTATGGAACTTCATTTACTAGTTGCTTGGATAATCTCAAAAGAGTTTTGCAGCGTTGTGAAGAAACTAACCTTGTTCTAAACTAGGAGAAGTCTCATTTTATGGTCAAAGAAGGTATAGTCCTTGGACACAAGGTATCAGGTAAGGGAATTGAAGTGGATAGAGCTATGGTTGAGGAAATAGAGAGAATGCCACAACCTAGGGATATTAAAGGTATAAGAAGTTTCCTTGGTCATGTGGGTTTTTATAGAAGGTTCATTAGAAATTTCTCTGGAATATCTAAACCTTTGACTAACCTCCTACAAAAGGGAGTAAGATTTAATTTTGATGAAAAATGTCTTGAAGACTTTGATAAACTCAAAAATGCTTTATATTGTGCTCCTATTATTAAGCCACCTATCTGGGATACAACCTTTGACTTAATATGTGAAAATCTTGATGATGTTGTAGGATTAACTCTAGGACAACACATTGGTCACAGATTTAATATTATACATCATGCTAGTAGAACTCTTAATGGTTCCCAAAAGAATTACCCAAAGGGAGAAAGGGAACTTTTTGCTGTATGTTTCTATTGTGATAAATTTCGTTCCTATATAGTTGACGCAAAGTTAAGAGTTCACACAGATCGTGATGGCTTAAAAGAACTCCTTGAGAGGAAAGACCATAAGCCAAGACTAACCCGTTGGATTCTTTCACTTCAAGAATTTCAGTTGCAGATTATGCAGAGACAAGAAATAAAGATGCTAGATATAGTATCCATGTTTGCCCAGCAAGACACCAATCTTGTGGAGAGGAACTTTAGTCCTGGTGATTTTCATCTACGAGAATTATTAAATGAACTAAGGTCAATTCCTCCAAGAGAAAAGGAGTCTTTGTTGCTGGAGGAACTTTTAATCTCCGAATAAGCAAACGGTAAGTGTAAGGTAAGTGTTCTTACCCAAATAAGTGATTTGTTTTCATAGTTTTTACTTTTGAAAATTTTCGCCTTTGAATTCCTTGTGTTTTTCTGAAGCTTTAGAAGGGTTTTACCAACTATACGGGTGGAACCATACAACCAGAGAGGAATCTCCCACCGTATAGTTAGTCGCTAAACTCTCTGTATCATCATCATGAATTTTTTTTCAATATATGAGCCTATACGGTGGCAACTATACGACCAGAGCCAAAAATTCCGGCAGTATAGTTGTTCGTTAAACTCTTAGATATTTTTGATTTTTTGTGTTTGTATCTGTACGGTCGCAACTATACGACCAGAGCCAAAATTCCGGCTGTATAGTTGGTCGTTAAACTCTCAAACACTTTTCGTTTGTCTTTTCGTTTATTCATTATCTAAAAAACGTTACTGTCGGCTCCGAGTCGTGATTTAATCGACATGGACTTGAGATATTTGAAAATATCTATCTGGAACAAACTATACGGCCGGAGCTATATGGGCCGTACCCGTATAGTTGGTCCTTACGCGGCAGGACACTTCGAAATCCGTGATTTCTTTCCATGTTCCATCAAGATTCTTTTCTTGGGCGACAATTTGGTGTTTATCGTGAGTTTTACCGACCTCTGACCCCCTTATATACTATCATTGTCTCTCTCTCTAATCATAATCTCCCGAAACCAATCTACCTCTTATTCACATGTGAGAGCTCTCAACCAAGGGACATAAGTCAAGAAGAAAGGCTCCTATGGAGATTGGGAGCAATAGCAAGCAAGGCAAGGAGATCAAGACCATCCCTATAGAGTTCCTCGACACCGACCATGGGTGTCAGAAGAGGGATTTGAAGGCCCTAGAGCTGCAGATTGAAGAGGTTGACAAGGAGAAGCCAGGGACACCGAAACACCTTCGATTGCTATGACTTTATTTTGACAAACTTGATGAAGATATCAAGCGGACAACCGAAGCATGTTTTTCTATGAGTCTTAAGGAACTACAAACACTTCAGGATAACAATGAGTTCATTAAAGAACAAGTGAAAGTGCTGGAGAGCAACAATCTTTTCTACAAGCTACATGTTAAAGAATTAGAAGTTGTCAATCAATCCCTCCGCCTTAGGCTGGCCCGTGAGGAGAAGATACCACGTGCCATGGCGCCATAGTGATCTACAACAATTACGGTATCAAATAATCGCAAGGGATTATTTGATCCCGCCTGTCTTGATTCGAAGCTTGGGGAGATCTTTAAGACCCTGTAATCTATCCTATAAGTTTTCATTATTACTATTTTTTTGCATTAGTTCAAACTAGCAATAAAGTTTGCATCATTAGAATTCCCTTCAGGAATAGTCGATCCCTTTTATGAAATTATGAGTTTGTTATATATGGAGCAATATTGAGTTTATGTTTGCTTTATTGATATATGAATGTCTTGACTATAATTTTGCTTGCACTTGATGATAGCAATAGGAGCCTTCCACACCATTGGTATTAATGGAACACATAAAGATAATTTGGTCAATATGCTGTAAGTCCACTGTTTGATTTACAAAGAAAAATTATCTATACAGTTAAGTTGAGAAAGAAACCTTGAACAAAGGAAAAAGAAAGTGCTATCAAAATAGAGTAAGAGCAAGTCGAGGTAGAATCTTCAAGTCATAAGAATGCTTCATATACATTTGGAATTTGATAATTGAGATTGTTAAACTTTGAATTCCTACATGAAGTGGAATGTATGGCTAGCTCCTTTGCACAGACTTAAACAAAAGTGTGAGCATATATATAAAAGAAAAGAAAAGAAAGAAGAAAAAAGGCGAGTGTGCAAAGAGCAAGTAGGCATATACCACTGTGTTGTAGTGTGACAAAGAGACACTTTTGAGATTTTGAATCCCAAGTGAATAAGTTGATCCAAAAACACTTGGGACTAACTCGCTAACTCATTCGGTTGAACTGGATACTTTTACATTATGTTGAGATTCATCTTTTATGAACTATTGATCACTAAGGTGTGGAAGCCTGCTAATACTATTCAGATGGTTCGAGTAAGGTACTATTCATGAACTTATTCCTATGTAACGTATATGATAAACACATGCTGCAACTGGCTCATTTATTTTAATCAACTCAGCTTCATGAATATGAGGATCACATCCATTAAGCTAAAACTTGCTCGGGATGAGCAAGAGTCTAAGCTTGGGGAAGTTGATGAGTGCATATTTGCATCATGTTTTACATTATTATTTTCCATTGTAGATGTAGGATCTTGGTATTTTACGGCGCTCGCGCGCACATTTTATGTCTGTTCTCACCAGGATCAGGACATATGATGGATCCAATGGATATAATTCTTGGAACAGTTGTACTAAGGAGAAAAGGAGTCAAAAACAATGTAAATCGCTTATTTGGGAAATATTAATAATACCAGAAGAAAACCATAAGCGAACACTGGACGTAGAAGGTTCAACGACCAACTATCCAACCAGAGCATATTTTCCGGCCGTATAGCTCCGACCGTATAGTTGGCGCTGCCTCTGCCTCCTCAAATAGTTTCACCCCATCCAACTAGATCGAAGAGACGACATACAGAACACCCATAAATCGTAGAAACCTCACCTCTGGAAGGCATATGGAGGGGGAACTCATCCACCGGAGATCCATCTTTGCCCTGCGCAGATCCGGGAGGCTAAGGCATTGATCTTCATCATCCACCGCTGCATTACCACCATATCCATCTATCCCATCTACACCTTGTCTAGATCTTTTTGTAATTTCCGTACTCGTTGTGGATTTATACAAGTACTATTCATCTATGGTAGATTCCTTTGTTATTGCCATGGTGTTGATTGCCTCCATGTCTGAGTAGATCATTAGTTCTTGGGAAGATGGAGAAACCCTAGTATGAGATTGAAATAAGATAAAGTCTATTATGATATTCATCGTTGTGACCATGTGATAGGTTCTCTACATCTTGATCTTGAGAGAAGCCGACCTCTCAATATTTGCCTCTCGGTGGGGACTTGATGGAGGGAACTACTTGTTGGTAGACGGAGGTGTGCTAGCACTTACAATGACTATAAAGCTGTTGGCACCCCTTACGTATCAACTTGGGAATCCGAGGAAACTCACGGAACACTATCCATGCCATGGGATACGTCCTACAGGATTACATCCATTAATAGCACAGTAACTCGATTGATGTCGATTGCTGACTGTTGTGGTTATGAGGATGATGTGAGCAACTGTTGCTTCATATTTGTCCAAATATGGAGTTCCTCCCACACATACATAGTTGAGATTGTTCATGATGATAATCTTTATCTTAGCTCCTTATAATGCTAGTGGTGTATCCTACTCCCTGAGAATGCTTTCCCCCTATTGCAGTTCCAATCTCTCTTACATACGCGATACTTACTTTATGTATTCAGTTGTTTTACTTTACTTTATTATTGCTCTTATACCTAAAACCTAAAAACACATTTTTCACAATACTCACATTTTATCTTGTTATTTAGAACTTTATTTAGCATTTCTATCATAATATTTATTTCAAGAGTTATTAGACTTCAGACTCCTGCTCCCTATGGGATCAATATCTTTATTTCAAAACTAGCTACAAACGATCTGTGCACTTGCAGTCATCACATCTGCAGGAAACAACAAACAACCAAGTCGTTCTTTACTTTCATGCTTTGTATTTCTGAAGTTTACATTTTAGTTCTATTTAAATACATCTCATTTAATCAAAACCTCATTCTTATTCCAACACTTGTAGTGAATTCACTCGAAGACCTGTGACAACTTCGGGTGTGACAAAGACTTCAGCCATAAACACTTACCTTTGGGCTCTCTGTGGGATCGATATCTATACTTCGAAACTAGCTACAAATGATCTATGCACTGGCAGACATCAAGCTATTTTCGGGCACCGTTGTCGGGGAGCTAAGCGCTAAATGTTTGTCTTTTGACATTTCAGGTGTTGCTACTACAAAATGTTCTCTCTAGGAGATAAAGGGTCTACACGCTCTGGTAGGACCTACCTACCGGATTATATTGAGCATGTGCCTGCTCAAAGGCGCAAGGAAATTATTGAAAAACTTTTAAGATCAAATAAAGTTGAAGGTGAAAACCTCAGTAAAATTATGGAAATCATGTCTATTTACAGGACAACTCCCATGAAACTTGAGAAAACTCTTAGAGAATACAGTGCTCCAAGTTCTAAATTTCTTAAACAACCAATAGAATTCCCTAATCCTGGAGTTAGAGAATATCGATTTGATGGTGGAATTATTAAAATTTTGCAGGAAAAAGCTTTCAGTGGAAGGGAAGATGAAGACCCAGGAAGACATTTTAGAGAGTTCGACGATGTGATAACATCGCTTGGACCAAAAGGTTTGCCAAGAGACTTCTCTCGTCTAAAATTATTTCGATGGTCTCTTAAAGGTAAAGCTCTAGACTGGTTATATTCTCTCCCTCGCCATTACATTAAATGTTGGGAAAAGTGCATTGTTAAATTCATAAACAGGTTTAATCCTTTTAAAAATGTAACTGAGCTAAGAAAGGATATAGGCAACTTTAGACAGAACGTGGGAGAAAACTACCCACAAGCCTGGGATAGATTCTTTGGAATGATCAGTAGCATTCCCAATCATGGCTATTATGAATCGACTATTTGTCATTTATTTTTCCACAGTCTTAATACTCAATGTAGAGAGTTGCTTGACTTCTCAGTAGGAGGATCGATATATACTTTAACTATTAAAGAATGTTTCGAATTGATGTCTACTAGGGATAAGAATGATTCTTTATATAATCTTGATTTTGGCACTAAGTTGGAAAAAGGGATACTTCGGATAAATCCTGATCTTATGCCTGAGGTACGCAAAACAATGAAAGAAAAAGGTATACCTTCTGAACTTGTTAAGTAAAACAAAGTAGATTTGTTACAAGTTTTAACTAAAGAAAATGAAACTAGAAAAGTTTTTCAAGAATTAAAACATTGACAAGTAAAATCTCATAATAACTTGCATAAGCACTTTCAAAAACACAAAAATATTTTGGCAAAACTCACGGAAAATTATGATGAGATTGGCCAAGAAATAAAATTATTTCACAAGTACCTTAGTATGATTCAAACCCAGTGTGAACAAATAGCATCTGGTTATCAAATTTTTCTTCGAGATGATAAAGATATTCCTGTTTCTACTAATGTTATCACAAGAAGAGTAAAAGGACATTTACTGTCATAATCACTTTTGGTGTTCGTTAACAACAAGCAGAGCATTTTATAGTATGCTATTGTCTATAGGTTGATATAATGCAAAGTGAAAAGGACCCTTGGCCTACGAAACTTTCCCTGCCATATTTACATGTTCCTGGGAATTCCAGACCGGAGTCTTCGGTCTGACTGGACCAGAGTCTCTGGTGTGATCTAGAGTTTCCCTAGGAACCTCCAGAGGGGGCTCCAGATTTTGCTTGGGTCAGCCAGATAGGTGGTCCAGAGCATGGTCCGGAGGTCCGACCGGAGTCTCCGGTCCAAGCCCCTGACTGGAATCTCCGGTGTGGGTGGATCGGAGTCTCCGGTCCACTTGGCTCACAGAAGGGCTGGGTCAAACTGTTCGCTGGTCCGGAGGCTGGTCCGGAGATGGGCCGGAATCTCCGGTGTAGACCGGAGTCTCCGGTGTGCGGGCTGGAGTCTCCGGTCTAACTTTTCTCCAATGGTCAGAAAAAGGTTCAGTGGAGTGAAGGGCTATAAATAGAGGACCTTATCCCCTTCCTCCAGCTGCTCGTCCCACTGAAGAACACCATCCCCATTTGAGCCACCAAATCAACAAGATCTCTTCATCCAACCATCCAAAGTTATTGATCTTTGGAGAATCGAAGGAGGAGGCCTTGATCTACAGCTTCACGAAGAGAGATCTTCATTTCCCCCTCATTCACTTGAGGTCCCCCATGCTCTAGTGTTTTTTGGAAACCCTAGCTCTTGATTTGGTTCTTACAAGCTTGTCTTTGATTGTTTGACAGCTTGCTTGTATTCGGGAGCCTCCAATTAAGTTGTGGACGTGTGCCCCAAACTTGTTGTAAAGGTGCCGGATTCCACCTCGAAGGTTGCCGTATAGAGGAAGAGGTGAATTGAACCCGTTGGGGTGAGGTTCATCGATGAACAAGGGCTGCCTCTCGTGGCGTTGGTGGTTTGAAACCACCCCCTCTCCAAATGTAGACATACTTCCCCTCAAAAGGAAGGAACTATGGGAAACAAATCCTTGTGTCTCCGCGTGCTCCACTTTGGTTACTTCTATCCTTTACCGCACTTTACTTATCTAGTTCTTGCTTAGTACTTGTGCTAGGTTGACATATAGGTAAATTCACCATAGTTGCATAATCTAGAGAATTTACCTTTTGTGATCTAGAGAATTTACCTTTTGTGTCAAACCCTAAATTGAATAAGAGTAAAATATGAAGTAACACCTATCCCCCCTCTAGGTGCCCATACGATCCTTTCAATTGGTATCAGAGCCTCGGCTCTTTATTCGGGCTTAACCGCCTAAGAGATTATGGGCAACCCAGGAGATGAGGGAGAAAGTGAGGCTAGCCATTCGGTGACCATGGTAGATCTCAAGAATTTGGAAACAAGCCTGAGCTCTACCTTGGGCAACGAAATCCAACAGTTGCGTCAACTTGTTGAGCAACTTGTTATGAATAAGCCACTCACCTCCTCCCTCTCAAGAGTTAACACCACCTAACCCAAAGGCTAATGCTCCGGCTAAGCCTATAGGTCAAGTGGCGAGGGATGAACATAATTCCACTGACTCCACCAACAAAAGGGGTGATGGCAAGGAAGAGCACCATGCGGTTCCCGGATGGTACTCTCCCCACCCTCCAATCCCTCACCCACATATAAATAATAGAGGTGACCCACCTAAGTTAGCTGCGCATACTTTTTCTCAATGGAAAGTCTTAATGAAATCTCATGTGCGCAGCTCTTGCATTGATTTGTGGAACATTATTGAAGAAGGACTCAGAATTGAGGATCCAACCAACTTGACTAGAAGAGAAGTGGTCAATAGCCAACTCAATGCGACTATCTTGCACATGATCCAACTTGGAGTGGGGCCAAAGGATTTTCCCCACATTGAGAACTACAATACTGCTAAAGAAGCTTGGGATGCTCTCATTGACTTGTTTGTTAGCAATGAGAGCATGAGAAAAATTGGTATGATGCCTTAAGCAATTGATACATTGCAAATGTATCTATAATTTTTGATGTTCCATGCTTGGTTTTATCTACTTTCTTATGTTTTGTCCACACTTTGGAGTACTTTTCATATGATTTCTTGGACTAACCTATTAACAAGAGCCACAGTGCCAGCTGCCTGTTATCTGCTATTTTTGGTTCCAGGAAAGTCAGAAAATGAATATTCTCGGAATTGGACGGGACAAAAGCCAAAGTCATTATTTTACCGAGGGACACCTAGAGACAGAATACGAGACGGGGAGGGGATGGGGCCCGGCCACACCAGTTGGCCGCGCGGCCAGGCCTGGCCCGCGCCAGGGGGTGGTTTGGCCGCCCTAGGCACCCCCTCAGCCTCTCCTTCTGCCTATATATTGCCTCTAATATGGAAACCCTAAGTACCCGATCAAAAATCCACGAAAGAGTCTGTAGCTTCCGTCATCTCAATCCCTAGATCGGGCGGGATCTGAAGCTCTTCCTGGCACCCTACCGGAGAGGGGAATTCACCCTAGAGGCCTTCTTCATCACCATGCAAGCCTCCGGTGTGATGTGTGAGTAGTTCATCTCTGGACTACGGGTCCATGTAGTAGCTAGATGGCTGGTTCTCCTCCTTTGTGCTATCATGTTTAGATCTTGTGAGCTCCGTTCATGATCAAGATCATCTATTTGTAATTCTGCATGTTGTGTTTGCGGGGATCCGATGGATATTGAGATGCTATTTCAGATTGATTATTGATTCTATCATGTTTTTATTATTTGTGATCTTGCATGCTTTCCATTGTTAGTAGCTATCCTGGCCAAGTAGATGCTAGCAACTCCAAGAGTTAGTATTTATGCTCGATAGTGGGTTCATGCCTCTGGTAATCTGGGGAAGTGATAGAAATCGCTAAGGTACTAGATGTGCTGTTGCTACTAGGGAGAAAACAACAATCCTTTATTCATAGAACAATTGTATTGTTTACTTTACACGCAATTCGTAATGCAATTATCCGTTGCTTGCAAGTTAATACTGGAGGAGGTTCGGATGATAACCTGAAGGTGGATTATTAGGCATAGATGCAGTTGGATGGCGGTCTATGTATAATGTTGTAATGCCCAATCGAATCTCAAAGGAGTCAAGATGATTAGTATATGCTTGTATGCTTTCTCGATGTTTGTCAATTGCCCCACTGTAATTTGTTCACCCAACATGTTATCTATATTAAGGAGAGCCACCTCTAGTGAACTATGGACCCCGGTCCTTTCTTTTATTATCAGTCTACAATCAACTATTTACTGCTTTGTGTTTACTTTCTGCAAACTATTACTTTCTTCCACTCGATACGTTTAATCCTTTGTTTTCAGCAAAACCGGTGAGATTGACGACCTCATCGCAACTTGGGTACAGAGTTCTGTTGTTGTGTTGGGATGGTCTCCACGTTGCTGCTGGCACCGGTAGTGCGCCCTGCCAAAGTTTAGCTAGCAACACCTTTGGGGTGTTTCCTTGCTCCTACTGGTTCGATTAAACCTTGGTTTCATACTGAGGGAAAACTTGCTGCTGTGCTCATCATACCTTCCTCTTGGGGTTCCCCAACGAGCTCGATATATTTTGGGCCATCAACAATGAGGCTAAAGGATTCTTTATGAAGGATGGTGAGGATCATGAAGACATCTATCAAAGAGTCAAATCCACATCCACCACCTTCAGGAATGTTGGTGCCTCTCACATTGATGATGCTTGGATAAAGAGGAAGTATGTGAGTGCTCTCATGCCTTTCGAGCCCATTGACTTGAAGAGTCTCCAAGGAAGACACAACGACCATCTCATGACCTCCAATGTAGTTATGCAAGAGATGGACGCCTTCAAGGTTGCTGCCAAGAATGCCAAAGATGCCCGTGCTCGTACCATTGGAATGAGTAGTGGTGTCAATATTGCCTTGAAGGCCAAGGTTGTGGAGTATGATGAAGATGAAGGGAGTGACGAGGGACTTTCAATGAGACACCCCGAAGATGTCAAGGTTTCTCATGGTGAATACATGGCCTTCTATGCAAGAAACTTTTGGAAAGATCCCGCCAAGTCCAAGATGGAAATGCAACAAAGAAGCAACCCCAATGGGAGAAGAGATAATGGGTCCAAGTTGAGAACTTGCTTCAATTGTAGTGACCGTTATCACTTTGTTGCTGCTTGTCCCTATGAGAAAAGAGAAGATCATGGGGTAAACTTGTGTTGAAGAAGACCTCCAAAGCTCCTTACAAGAAACCCTTCATCAAAAGGAATTCAACCAACAAGAAGTCGGGTGAAATTGTCTTGATCACACATGAAGAATTCTCCTCCGACAATGACGATGATGAAGATGATGAAGAAGAAACATCATATGGTGTGGCGACTCTTGCCACTACTTCTACCCCTACATTCTCACTCTTCGACTCTCTAAATGAGAATATCTCCAACAAGAATGTCACTTGCCTTATGGCAAAAGGAACGGAGGTATTATCATCATCCCACACCACCTCTTTAATCAATGATGATTTTGATGATGAGTTATCCCTTGAGGTCAAAACGGAATTAGTTGCTTTTGATGTGTTTATGAACAACTTGCAAGGGGAACACAAGAAACATGTTGTGGACCTCTTAAATCAACTTGCACACACACAAGAACTTCTAGATGAGATATGTAAATTAGGAAGAGAGCACATGATTGAGGTAGAAGCTCTAAATAATGCTCTAGAAGAAGAACAAGAAACTAGAATGTCCCTTGAAACTAAACAAGAAGGGCTTGATGAAGAAAATGATCTCATTATTAATAAACTCATCAAGGAATGTGACCATGCTATTGCTAAATATATAAGGGCTAAAAAGGACAAGATTGAGTTTGGTGTTGTTCATGAAAAACTTGTCGAGGACATTAGGATGCTTGACAAGGCTCACAAGGCCTTGGAAAGTGAACTCTTGTTGCTCACAAAATCCCGTGAAAAGCCTCAAACTCAATTGACCAATATCACTTCACCTAGTACTTTCATCCCCTCTAGTTGTACAAGTATACTTGAAGGAAATGCTAGGTTGAAGGGGGAGCTAGCTAAGGCCACCTTTCCCAAAGGAAACAAGTCAATTGATGACCTCTTGAGTAAGCAAAGGTCAAATAGTGAGAAATGGGCATTGGGTTTGTCTCTAAAGGCAAGAAGAAGAAGAACTGGAAGAAGAAGAAGGCCAAGCCCACACAAGAAAAAGCCAAGGTCATTGTGGATAGCAAGTCCACGAATGGCAAAACCATGTCTCATGATGATTTTGCAGGAAGTGCTAACCCTCACTATGTTTGAATGCGTGATTATTATGGCGATGTATATGCACAATATGTTGGCCCATTTGATGGTTATATTGCTTGGTCTATTTGGGTTCCTAAGACCCTTGTTGCTAACAAAAGAGGACCCATTGAAAAGTGGGTACCTAAAAACTAGTTTGCTCTTTTGTAGACCTATGCTTCCAGAGGGTCAAAATGGTGCTTGATAGTGGATGCACAAGTCATATGACCGGAAGCGCATCTAGTGTCAAGGAGTTGAGTGTGGGACCCCTGGATTAGTCCTCCGAGAATCCCTGTTATGCATACAACCATGACCCGATGCTCAGTTAGTCGTGGCACATAACCGACAAGTATCATTACAACATCCGAGAATATACCGAATTACAATACTTACAGAAATGCCATTATGGCTACATCAATCCTCGGCAGCAGACTTCAACAAGCGCAGAGCCCAAGCCGTGCCTTAACCTACAGGCAACTGACTGGGAGAATGCCCTAGCTCGCATAGTCGTCAACTTCCTCCTCCTCTTGATATCTGACCAAGTTAATAGCCAGGGACAATGCCAGTGAGTACTTTGAATGTACTCGCAAACCACCTTAGGATAATAATAATAACAAGAAGGTATGCAATATGGTTGTGCTAGTAGGAGGGCTCCAAGAGAGGTTCTTTTCTCAAATAGTTTCTCTTGTAGCTATAGCATCTACATATCTTTGTTGAAAACTTTTGTAAACCATTTTGGAAACCGTTTTGGAAATTTTTGGAAAATCTTAGGACTGGGTCACCCATTTGTTCCCGTTTTTAGGTCGTCCCATGACCAAACTCCTTCCATACCTCTCTGACCATCCCATGGTCAAAGCAGGTATCCTTCCCGACCATCCCATGGTCAAAACATTTAAAAGTCATTTCTTTTCTGAAAATCCTTTTTGAAAACACAACTAGCACCGCTCTACAGCAACCTTCCCAACGGTCCATGACCGCGGACGCAGCTATTCGAATAGATTTATACTTTGCAGAGGTTGTACAC
Organism: Avena sativa; assembly: GCA_916181665.1. Taxonomy (NCBI): domain Eukaryota; kingdom Viridiplantae; phylum Streptophyta; class Magnoliopsida; order Poales; family Poaceae; genus Avena; species Avena sativa. The sequence continues at coordinate 430,753,835 of OV702286.1, read as the reverse complement.
TTTACCCACACCATCCGGGTACACTACCCTGATCTTCACCGATCGTGGGTCGAGTAACCGATCAAGACTCTCCAGATGCCCATTCCAATATAAGTGCCTACCCTATGGGTGTTAATCCCCTCAAAACCGGGACGTCGGGCGAGGACCAACCGAAGCACTTTTTCCACTCCTCGAGAGTGTGCGCTTTCAATGAGGGGCCCAGAGTAACGCGTGGAGGCCTGCCGACCCTTTGTTCCTTCTCCAGGTCCCACCTTTAACGGAGAAGGCCCACCCTCCAGGGATCCTCGATCCCCTGTAGTAGTTGCGAGGCAGCTTATACCAGAACAGACAAACATCAAATCCAGCCCTGTCCCATTCCAGAGTAGTGTGGTTGCACAGGGTTAATTGTTCTAGCAAAACATGTAGAGAACCAGGTGCGTTTTTGTAAACCTTTTTCCTCTAGTTTTCCTTCAGCATTTTGTAAAACAAAACCTTTTTCTTTCTCAACATCTCTTGGGAGGTCCCACCCCACCAAGGTTTTATCATAAAACATTTAGTAAAACTTTTTCCGGGGTCTTCCCAACCTCTAGCTTTTGCTTCGGCTAAATCGGGGTCTCCAAAGGGGTATGGTGGATATGCACCATCTATTCTACTAGGGACAGGTAGGTGTCACCAAGGGGGCTGTACTTAATAGTACCAATGGTAATAGTTTGGAGGAGCCAAACCACTACCATATATATATATATCAACATATAATAAAACAATGCAGTTTTTAATAAACCATAAATAAAACATGCATAAGTAAAACAGGAGGACAAAGCTTATGAGCAAGAAGGTGGCTTGCCTGAGGATTAGCAATATGGCAATATGTCCCTGGACTTCTAGTTAGAATACCCAATACCAATAATAAAATACCACTTCTTCTGCTCTCCGATTTCATCGCATCTATCGTCGTCAATACAGCACATGCCAGCAAACCAAGCCACAATCAATACAAGGCATACAAGCACCAATACAATACAGCAAGCAATTGACTAATACATAATTAAGATTCAGGTGGTTTGAGGGGATTGGATGTAGGAGATTGAGAAGGTCTTGGAGAAGGGGATGGAAATCCCTTAGGATTTATAGTCTAGAAACTACCTAAGAGATGGATTTTGGAACAAGACCATATTCTGTATGATACCATTGTGTAAAAATGATACCAACAGATAGGAGTTGATAAAATGAAACCAACAAAAGTGGTTTCACTATTTTATCACTTTCCATTGATTTATTATGGCCATTCTAGTGATAAAAGCTCTACTTTTAGGAAATAATTCACCAGAAATGTTCTGGAGCTCCAAAAAAATTTCCTTGGATGGTTCAGTAGGGTTTGATGTACTTGTTCACTGAGAGTTGGAATCAGGTCAAGAAAATTACCAGAATGCCCTCAGGAAATTCCCAAAGGTAGTTCTATACACAACTTGTCTTTTCACCAGATTAAATCTACAGTAGATTTTGATTTGATTCCAAGGACACATGGTAGTTACTTCCAATACCTTTCTGTAGAGATTGGAATCAACATATTTGGATTAGCAGAACTACTATGGTGAATTAAGAGGTGAATAAACCATGCACATAATAGTTTAATTCACAGAAAAACATCCAAGGCTCAATAAATCATGAGCTCCTGGGTTTGGATAGGCCTTAGTGTAGCACATCCAGGATAGTTGGAATTGGGTTAATTGGACTCAAGGTTTGGTGTATGGAATTTCCTAAAGTCATAACTGAATTGTTTTTGTTATTTTTCCTCGAGCTAACCTACTGCTCACCTTGGCATGAGACCAAGGTCCAGTGATAGGTACATCCAAAAGCTGCCAGTGGCACTTGATTTCATTCCATTTGGAGATGTGAAGCTCACAGAAGGATTTTCTTAGTAGAAAATGATACATTTTTGTAGCAGATTTAGTATAACTAAAATGGGCAATATTTGAGGCAAACAAAGGTAGTGCATGTTGCACAACATACCAAGGTACCTGGGAAAATTTGTGCTCGGGACAGAAAGTGTATCTTACATTTTTATTTGTAATTAAAGCAAAAGTTATTCAAATATGCACTAGGGAAAAATATTAAAGGGAAAAGGGGCACGGGCCAGGGACGGGCCTTAATGGGCCGCATCACAGCGCAACCAGCCCAACCTAGCCGCAGAGGAGAGCACGGTCGCGCGTTTTGAAACGGCGGAGTGGGGCCCGGGTGTCGGTGACACAGAGCCCCGAAGGGGTATCGGGGCGCCGGGGCCGTCCGTTTTAGGCGAGATTGACGGCCAGCGGATGTCGTCTCCGCTGAGACAGGGGTGGCGCGACGGAAACCCTAGGGCGGCGTCGGCGGGGACAGGGAGCTCACCTGGGGCGCGGAGGGACGCCGGGGAGGTGCCGAGGCGACGGAGGACTCTGGGCGAGTCCGTAGAGGGGCGGCATGAGGGGTTCGCGTGACTGGAGGGGTCTGGCACGACGGTGGCCGAGAGATCCTCGCCGGAGCTCAACGGAGCTCTCCATGGAGCTATTCCTAGGCAAGAAAAAGGGAGTGTATTAGATGCAGTAGGGTGCGGGGGTTCCAGTACAATGATTTGCAGAGGGTAAGGGACGGGGGAGAGAGCTCGGGGCTCAGATCTTGTAGGTGGCCGAGGAGGGTGTTTCTCCTTCTCCCAGATAGTGGAGAGGGAGAGAAGGTCTGAGCTTTTGGGGGAAGGAGTAAGGGTTGGAGGAGGTCGCACTACCATGACATGCAGAGAGGGGTAGGCAGGATGGAAGGAGCTTGGCTCAATTCCATGGAGGAGGCCGAGGTGCTTCTCTCTCCTTCTCTTGAGCAAGACAGAGCAAGGGGGAGGAAGAGAGGGGCTCTGGGGAGGTGAGTGGAGGGGAGGGGAAGCAAATGGAGGGGCAGAGCGTGCTGGGAGGCCTCTGGCCCATATATACCAAGGGGAGGTGCTAGATGAGGTGAATTACCAAAATGGGCATGGTGGGGAGGGAGGGCTGGCCAAGGATTGGTCCAGGGTTTGGTGGAGAGGGGTAGGACTGGTATTTGGGTGTGCTGGATCAGAGAGTGGGGTGGTGGCAGCTGTGGTAATTAAGGGGGACAAATCTTGTAAGATTTTGTTGTATCTCTCTCTCTTACTACTATTACAAGGGCAAAATGTGGATTTGTTGGGGTGGTGCTGCAGTAGTGATCGACCAGCGGGGTGTCCTGGAGCTAAGGATGAGCTTTGATCAAGCTTTGGTGAAACTGGAAGTGGTTTAGATTAGTGGTTTGCTAAATGGCCAAAGTTGATCAAACTAGAGGTTTGTGAAGGAAGTCCAAAAAGTTACATTGGACCAGAAAATAAAATGGTATTGGTAGATAGGGGAGGTCAAGGTAGACTCCTAGGATTTAATTGGGATTTTTATGTGGAGTTTAAGTCCACTTAAATCCATTTACTCAAAAACTGCAGAAGTAGTTTCTAGAATATTATTTGATAATTTTACATTGGACAAGTGGAGTTTTTGATGTGAGAGGGTCCCAATTGTGAATACACACTTAGGAGAATTTTCCCAATATTTTTTTGGGGCTTAAAAGTATTTAAAACATTTATTATTCCAATTCAGCCATTTAAGAAAATGGGCAAAAAGAAATAATAAAACATCTCAGAAAGATTTATTTTTGAGGTGGGAATATATGATATGATATTTAGGACTCAAGTGTGCCCAAAGTTAGGGAAGTTCTTTGGTAAAAACCAAACTTGCCTTTATGAGAGGAGTTTTGGAGATTTTGACTATTAAAGACATTAATTAGATTTGGAGCCATAATAATTATGGATAATATTTTATAAATCTTGATGATCAAGGTAGATGATATATATACAAGGTGTAGCAAGCATTTTCAACCTTGGGATTGGAGAATCCAAGTTGATTTTGGTGGAATACCCTAGATTAAGGATCTAGGGTGAGGTTAATTTCATACCATCAAAACCAGGTTGGATCTGGGAGCTCAGAGCTCTCCTTGGGGCATGGGATATATGGATGGATAGACCAAGGTATGTTTATTGCAAGGGTGTAGAGGTTTGAGCTTGATCCTGCTTGAGCTTACCAAGACAGGCTTTCAAACTTTGAATAAAATAAGCCTGCCAAAGCAAATTATCAACTAGCCTTCAAAACCTTGTGGGTGTAAACAGCTCAAGGATCCAATTGGATCAAGTGAAGCAGGTAATGATAGAACTATATGATTAGAACACAACCATGCAAATATTTTGTCCAAAGAAGGTTGGATGGTCGTGTGAGCTTCTACCAAAGTAGGCATGATGACTAGATTTGCAGGAAAAGTTATTTTCTTGCCTGCAAAACCATCAAGAACTAGTGGGTTGAAGGGTGATCTAACCAAGGGAAAGAGTGGGCCTTGGTAGACCATAGGATGGTTAACAATATGGTTTAAGTGCATTTCCAATAATGCACAAGGGTTGGGAAAAGGAGGCATTCAAAAAGGTGATGTTGGAAACAGATTTCCAGACAGCCAAATTTGGCAGATTTAGGGTTTTTAACTAGAATGTTGGTAGGGATTATTTTGATGGGTTGCAAAGTAACCAAGAATCATAAAGTGTATGATATTGAAGAGTAGATTTAGTAGAAGGGATCCATGCTTGATATTGGGATTCATTGACTGGGAAGCTTCTAGAATAGATCACTACAGAATTGATCCGGGTAAGGGTTTCAGATGATCACCTAGTAGCCAGGGGTCAGATATAGATTGTATCCTTGCTTAGGGTGGGATGATTTGGATACATCTTGATCCTAGTGATGAGCTCCTAGAGTAGCTCATACTATCTCCTAAGCAGACAATTCAAACAGCAGATCAAGGCAACTCATCTTATAGACAAATCAACTACTACTGGGGTTACCACCAAGCTTAGCTTGAGGTAAGGATGGGTATTTTGAAATAGGTTGGAGTTTGAACAAGGTAAGGTCCTTGGTATCTCTACCAAGAGTAGTATTCAAAAGCTTCATAAAAACGGTTTTGTTGAATCTAGAGGTAAGAATAGTAGAAGGTTCTGTCTTGAAAACATAAGGAGATTATGTTAAATAGCTCTCCATAGTTTTGTCAATAGAAGCTACTAAAATAGTATTGGTTACATAAGCATCTTGGCTCATGTTTTGAAATGCCAAAATATTTGAGAGTATAGAAATTAAGCCAAGACTGTTTTGGGAAGTAGCTTTTGTCAACTGGTGTTAAGGTAAGGAGTATATCATCTAATACACCTTCATATGCATAAGCATAACCAAACAACAAGCAACACTTCAGCATTAAACAAGAAAAAGTTTTTGTTCCCCCTGATTTTTGCATTCTGGACAACTAATCAGGGTTGCTGAAATTGGGATGTTACATTGAGACCAAATATTGATCGAATATCTGTGACATATGCCGACAAGTCAAAGTCTAAGGTAATGGGTTTCGGCAAAGTTTTGGTTGCACACAATGTCACTCTCATGGACGTCATGCTTGTTGAGAACCTTGGCTATAATTCACTTTCAGTCCGTGCTCTTGGAAAGATGGGTTTTGTCGTCTTTATTGATAATCATATCGTGATCCTCATGTGTAGCAAGTCTCTAAAGGTCGCTTTTGGTGGGTACGTCGAAAATGACTTGTATGTGGTGGACTTATCGAGGAAAACCACTACAAGTCCGATGTGCTTATTCGGGAGGGCCGATGTGGGTTGGCTATGGCATCGCCGTCTAGCCCATGTCAACATGAGGACTTTGCAAAGCCTCCACAAGGATGGTCATATTGTTGGACTAAAATAAAATGTTTGCTTTGCCAAAGATCGTGTTTGTAGGGCATGTGTTGAAGGAAAGATGCATGATTCTCCCCACAAGCCTAAGAACTACATCAAGTCCAAGAGGATCTTGGAGCTCCTTCATGTGGATCTCTTTGGTCCTCCATCTCATGCAAGCCTTGGAGGGAAGAAATATTGCTTGGTGATTGTTGATGACTACTCAAGATACACTTGGGTATATTTCTTCAAGCTGAAAAGTGAGACCCAAGAAAACTTCATTGACTTCATCAACATGTCTCAACGTCAACACAATGTCCTAGTATTAACAATAAGAAGTGACAACGGTACCGAGTTCAAGAACTACACATTGAATGGATTTCTTAGTGATGAGGGAATAAAACATCAATATTCCGCTGCATATACCCCTCAAAAAAATGGTGTAGCTGAGAGGAAGAACCAGACTCTTATTGATATGGCAGGGACCATGTTGGCGGAGTTTAAATCTCCATACAATTTCTGGGATGAAGTAATCTCCACTGCATGCCATGCATCAAACCGTCTCTACCTCTTAAAATAATTGATCAAGACTCCTTATGAAAATCTTACCAGTAACAAGCCCAACGTTTCATACTTCAGGGTGTTCAGTTGTAAGTGTTTCTATCGCATTAAGGGTATTCGTTTGTCCAAGTTTGATTCCAAAGCATTAGAGGGTATTTTTGTTGGTTATGGTCTCGAATCCCACACTTATAGAATCTATGACAAGCTCTCCGTGAAGGGAATATGCCCGAGAGGCAATAATAAAGTGGTTATTATCTTATTCCATGTTTATGATAAATGTTTATTTTGCATGCTATAATTGTATTGATCGGAAACATCAATACATGTGTGTTTAATAAACAAAAAGGGTTCCTAGTTATGCCTCTCTTATAGACTAGCTTGTTGATTAACAAGATGATCAAGGTTTCCTGATCATAGACATTGGATGTTGTTAATAACAAGATCACACCATTAGTGGAATGATGTGATGAACATTCATCCGAAGTATAGCATTACGATCAAAGTCATTATGTTTATATTGCTATAACATCATACGAAGTAATCTTTATCCTTAGACCATGAGATCATGTTAATTGCTAACACCGGAAGAGTATCTTGATAACATCAAACGTCACACCGTAACAGGGTGACTATAAAGGTGGGTTCAGTGCTACGAAGGTGTTATGTTGAGGCTCATGGATCAAGAGTGGGATTTGTCCATCCCGATGACGGATAGATATACTCTGGGCCCTCTCGGTGATATCACATTGAAATAGCTTGCAAGCAAGTGATGTGATCACTAGAATGTTATATCACGGGAACGAGAAAAGAGTGCATGTCGGTAACGAGATCAAACTAGGTATGGAGATACCGATGATCGAATCTCGGACATGTAATATATCGCGGGACAAAGGGATTTAGTTACTAGCATTAAAGGTTCTCACGATCACAGAAGTCATCGTTGAATGTGTAGGAGTCAGTATGGATCTCCAGGTCCCGCTTCTGATTATTGATCTGAGAGGGGTCTCGATCATGTCTGCATTATTCGCGAACCGTAGGGTGACACACTTAAGGGATACCGACACCATTTGGAGCAAATATGTTTCAGATAAAGATTTAAGAAAGCGCTGGAATTATTTCAATAGACACCGAAACTGTTTCGGGTGAAAATGCTGAAATTGGTTCTGCATGTAATATTGAAATGTTGCAGGGGGTTTTATGTGAATGTTTGTTAATTAAAGTAATTAACAAAATTCTGAATAAAAATAATAAAAGAGTTTTATTAAATGAGAGAGCATTAAATTTGGAGAAATTTAATGCATTTAAAGTGGAGACTTTAAAAGAGAATGTGAAGGGGCAAATTTATGTGGAGGGAGTTACCACCACATGAATGGAGGAGGTGAAGGGTCACCTCCTCCATCCGCCGGCCATGAAGGAGGGGCACCCCCTCCTCCTATAAAAGGCCACCCCCTCCTTCACTTCTCACACACACCTCCTTGTGAAGGATCTCTCTCCCCCTCTAGTATTATTTCCCCATGGTCTCAGATTAGCGAGATACATGTTCCCGGTGGCTTTATCTGGAAAGGAGTTGCTGCTTCCGCTGCTTTGCTGGAGCGAGGGACGGAGGTTGTCGGGGTACCGGACGTGTGTGTGATCACGGATGCACCGCTGCTTTGCGGTGCTGGACTTGGTGGTGCTGGAGCTGGATCTGATGGACGTGCTGGAGCCAGACCTGCTGGACTTCATCACGATCTTGAGATCGGCAAGTGTACGACTACATCAACCACGAGTTCCTACTCGTTAACAAAGCTCGTTGTCTTCGAGGGTAAGTTCTCCATGGATGTATGTCCACCCGTTGCTTTGTACCTAGTAGATAGATCTTGGCGTGTAGTTCACACTGTAGGAATTTTTTTGTTTTCTATGTTGCGGACCCAACAGTGGTATCAGAGCCTGATCTATGCGTAGGTGCTTAGCATGGGTAGTACACATATGTTGATATGTGGGCGATTATGATCATGTTATTGCATCTTCTATGTATTTTGGATATTGGTGGCATAGTGGGATGAAGCGGCCCAGACCAACCTTACATGTCATCGTACATGAGATCGGTTCCACGACTGACATGCAACTTGTTTTGCATAAGTGGCTAGCGGGTGTCTGTCTCTCCTACTATAGTCAATATCTGATTTACAACGAGTTGCTAATAACTTGGTTATCCTCGTTGTGGTTCATGTTCGTAGGTTAGACCGGTTCTATCTCCGAAAGCCCTAAGCCACGTAAAACTTGCAATTGATAAATTAGAGGCGTCTAGTTTAGATCGTTGCTGGGCTAGTGTCTTGATATGGTATTGTTGTAAGTAGATGTATGATATATACTCTTACAACACATTCAACGTGTAAATTCCATAGACCTTGGCCTTACACACAAAGGAATGATAGAGATCATACCACGATGCAAGTGATAGAGATCAAATGCATGGACCATATCATCTCACTTTACACATTAGATGTTAGCATCTTATACTGCTAGTTTGGCGCTTTCTGTAGCATTGTAAGATGATCCCTCTTTTAGATATCAAGATAAAAATGTGTTCTTCCTTAAGTATGCACTGTTCTATGGATCGTGTTTCGAGACATCACGTGATGATCGGGTGTTCTCAACTCTACACTTTCATGCAACGGGTGTAAGACAGTTTTACACACGCGAATACTAAGGTTCTTACTTGGCGAGCCTAGCATGTACAGACATGGCCTCAGAACATGGAACGAAAGGTTAAGCATGAGTCACATAGTTGATGTGATGACCATATTGATGCTCGCCTTTGAAGCTACACTGACTCACGTGATGATCGGACTTGGTGTAGTGGATTTGGTTCATGTAATCACCAAAAAGGCACGAGGGATGTCGTTTTTGAGTGGGAGTTCATTTCTAATTTGGATTAGTCGAACTCAATTTGTCATAAACTAAATCAAAGTGAATTTGCATAATTTGTTGTAGTCATTGGCATCTGTTCACTACCTTATGCTTAGTTTTAATTGAGATAATAGAACTATAGAATTCTGGATATTTACTTTACGAACTGGTATCGTATTGTTTTGAAAGTCAATTTAAAGTTTATAAGTCCTATTGCAAACTTTCAGCAAACTCTATTTACTCCATAAAGTTTAATAAGTAGTATTAAATCAAGAGTAAGAATTCCAATGTTAGTATCTAAAGTATCATGTTTGCCTGCATGATTATTGATATTCAAAAGTTGTTTTAATATCAAGATTATATTGGAGCTGGAAATTGTTTCAGAAACCATCATGTGTGAAAGATATTGTGATATCTGAAACAATGTTTTTGGTTGCATTATGATAGAGTATAATTTAGCAAAATACATGTTCTCATATTGTATGATAATTTGTGAAGGATGGAGATGCTAGGCATCCGAATCTACCAAAAGGGTTTTGGGAACTGATATTATACTCGCGATTTTTCCTTATAGGCTATAGTAGCTTGATCATGAAAGTTGTCATGATAAGGATGAATAGAATATGTAAGTAAAATGTTTACTACACTAATAGATTACTAAAGAATGGATTTTTGAAAGAACACCAAACATTTGATGATGGTGATCCACTTCAAAGTGCAAGTCCAAAGGTATTAGTATTTGACTATATACGCTTTGTACCATGTGTCATGTTGATGACACCACTATTGATGTTGATAGATTCTTTTAAAAGAAAAGGAATTGCTGAAAGAGAATCTATAAAATATTTGGCAGAAAATAAAAGGTTGGAGATGTCCAACTTAGGTATATAGAAGATATACATGTTATGGGTATATTCCTTGCTTGTTAAACAATGTGGTTCTTAGGTATTGGATACCGGTATTGGATACCGAATTGGTTGGTATGAAGTGTCATACAGGACAACGCAATTCATGAACTACAATGGCCTAAGTAACCAGCAAGAGAATGAGTGACGATGTTCATCGAAAACAAATAAAGTGTTATTGTGTTTTTCGTTGTCATCAAACCAAGCTTTCAAGATTTGTTTAAATAATTGTTATTTTGTTCCGGTATCATGAGAACAATGGCTGTTCAAATAATTACCGTATTCCATAAAGGATGGATGAACTTTTACAAGTCTAGTTGGAGAAATCACATCCATAAACACTATTGCTAAAATGTCGCAAGACAAATGGTTGAAAGATCACTTATGAAGTGACATCGCTGTTTAAATTATATTTGAAAGAAAACATGAAGAAACTCCATGTTGATGGATTTTTGGAGTCTTTGATTTTGATCAATTGACGCATGTGAGACTTTCCTCGAGATAATTAAAACTCCGTCCATAGGCCAGAGAGGAACGGATGACTAGCTTATTGGAAATTGTGCATGCTGATGTGCATAGTCCATTATGTGTAGCCATATGCGATGGATCTTTTTGCTTCATATGCTTTCTCCGAAAATTTGAGTGAATATATCTGTATATTTACTTAATAAGGAAGAAGTATGAAACATTTGAAAATTGTTCAAAGACTTTAAAGATGAAGTGAAAAATCATTGTAACAAGAAAATAAAGAGTTTATGATTCGATCATAAAGGAAGATATTTGAGTTACATGTTTAGCAAAAACACCTAAGACTTGAGGAATTGTTCCATGATTTGTGTTTCCCGATAAACCATAGGAGTATGGCATATTCGAGAGATAAAATCAAACCATGTTTGACATGGTAAGATCAAGGGTGTCATTTATAAAACTGCCATTATGTTTTAAGGATTGAAGCTTTAGAGACTACCACTTTTACACTGAAAAGAGCACCATCGTGATCCGTTGAAATGACACCATATGAGTTATGGTTTGGGATAAAACCCGAATTGTCTTTTCTTAAACTTTGGTATGCTATGCATAAGTAAAATGTTTACAACCAAAGTCGGATAAGCACGTCTTTGTAGCTTATCCCAAAGAATTTGTTGGGAATTTCTCCATAACACCAAGGACAAAAGAGTTTGTTACTTGGAACGTCAAATTTCTTGAGAAGGAATTTTTCATGAAAAGTTAAGTGGGAGGACAATAGAACTTTGATAAGGTTGTTGAACCTTAGCTATATGTGCTAAGTAGCGCAGTGCCGGAAAGTGTCCCGGTGGCGGCCACAATGCTCATGGCTCTCGTGATTACAAAAGGTGTGATCTCGGAGATTAGAGTTCCTATAGAACCGTGTGGGTCGGTAAGAATCAAATAGTAAGATTTGATAAGCAAGTCGTTATTGTTTTGACAATGATGAATCGACTACATGCAAAGAAGCGATGATGGGCCCTGACTCCATAAAATGACTAGAAGTCATAGAATCCGTGATAGTATCCATACACGAGAAATCAAGTTTCTGAACTTGGAAGACCCTCTGGAAAGGCGTGAAGCCTATCGGTCGTGTTTGGATCTATAAAGAAATAAGACATGGATGTATAATATCTATGAAATAGGTCAACATGTCGGAAAGAAGTTTACAACAATGTTCAAGGAGTTGACTATGACAAGATTTGATCTTTCATAGCGATATATAGTCTTGACGGATTAATGTAGCAACCACTACATATAATTTGGTATATGGTAGTTGAATAAACAAAACAAGGTTCTTCTAATAGAACGGTAACCTAGGACATGTACATGACATGGTCCAAAGGGTTTTGTTAATTCAAAGGGTGCTAAAAGGGCATGTAAACTTCAATAGTTGAAGTAAGCATAGCGGAGTTGGAATCTTCACCATGATGAAACTATTAAAAGAGTTTAAATTCATCGGAGATGATGAAGATGCTTGCATTTGCAAGAAATTAAGTGGGAGCACTGAGACATATTTCTAATACATTATGTAGAGGACATATTGTTGATTGGAAATGATGTACCTTGAATTGACACAAGTTAAGGATTTCATTAAAATAATATTTCGATGAAAGACTTGGGCAAACCCAGAATATTAGGCATCAATATCTATATGGATAGATTAAGGCGCTAATATGGTTGTGTCATACATACATATATAAGATATTGAAAGGGTTCAATATGAGATATTGAAAGGGTTCAATATGGAAACAACAAGAAAGGTTCTTGCTGCATGGAAAGGATTGTATCAAGATTCAAGTGTTTCAACACTTGGTGAGTAAAATCACATGAAAATTTTGATCGATTATACCATGATATGTATATATCCAGAATGTCCTATGCTCTAAATGTTATGAGCATATACCAGAATGATTCATAACATGATCATTGGACAATAGTAAAGATATTCTTATGAGCTTTGGAAGAACTAAGAATATATAATGTATAAGTGACAAATAGTTAAAGGTAGTTCATTGTAAAGTGTTACATTGATACTAGTTTTGTCACAAGATACAAATTAAATTTATCTCAATTTAGACTATGGGTGGCACAATATAATGGAAAGGATGTTCCATGATGGATTTGGATGAGTTCCAAAGTTGAGATATTGTGACGGATACTACAATAAAAGGCTAAGTATATGACTGCTATAGTAGCAGCATAGGAGGGCATTTGTGTTAAGTAGTTTGTTATCAAACTAGGTGTGGTTCAAAGTGGGCTAATACTATGAAGATATATTGTGTGACAATAATATCAACATATTTTAACCTGAACGAACTAAAGGTCTCACCATAGGAAACATCAATACATGTGTGTTTAATAAATAAAAAGGGTTCCTAGTTATGCCTCTCTTATAGACTAGCTTGTTGATTAACAAGATGATCAAGGTTTCCTGATCATAGACATTGGATGTTGTTAATAACAAGATCACGCCATTAGTGGAATGATGTGATGAACATTCATCTGAAGTATAGCATTATGATCAAAGTCATTATGTTTATATTGCTATAACATCATACGAAGTAATCTTTATCCTTAGACCATGAGATCATGTTAATTGCTAACACCGGAAGAGTATCTTGATAACATCAAACGTCACACCGTAACAGGGTGACTATAAAGGTGGGTTCAGTGCTACGAAGGTGTTATGTTGAGGCTCATGGATCAAGAGTGGGATTTGTCCATCCCGATGACGGATAGATATACTCAGGGCCCTCTCGGTGATATCACATTGAAATTGCTTGCAAGCAAGTGATGTGATCACTAGAATGTTATATCACGGGAACGAGAAAAGAGTGCATGTCGGTAACAAGATCAAACTAGGTATGGAGACACCGATGATCGAATCTCGGACATGTAATATATCGCGGGACAAAGGGATTTAGTTACTAGCGTTAAAGGTTCTCACGATCACAGAAGTCATCGTTGAATGTGTAGGAGTCAGTATGGATCTCCAGGTCCCGCTTCTGATTATTGATCTGAGAGGGGTCTCGATCATGTCTGCATTATTCGCGAACCATAGGGTGACACACTTAAGGGATACCGACACCATTTGGAGCAAATATGTTTCAGATAAAGATTTAAGAAAGTGCTGGAATTATTTCAATAGACACTGAAACTGTTTCGGGTGAAATTGCTGAAATTGGTTCTGCATGTAATATTGAAATGTTGCAGGGGTTTTTATGTGAATGTTTGTTAATTAAAGTAATTAACAAAATTCTGAATAAAAATAATAAAAGAGTTTTATTAAATGAGAGAGCATTAAATTTGGAGAAATTTAATGCATTTAAAGTGGAGACTTTAAAAGAGAATGTGAAGGGGCAAATTTATGTGGAGGGAGTTACCACCACATGAATGGAGGAGGTGAAGGGTCACCTCCTCCATGCGCCGGCCATGAAGGAGGGGCACCCACCTCCTCCTATAAAAGGCCACCCCCTCCTCACTTCTCACACACACCTCCTTGTGAAGGATCTCTCTCCCCCTCTAGTATTATTTCCCCATGGTCTCAGATTAGCGAGATACATGTTCCCGGTGGCTTTATCTGGAAAGGAGTTGCTGCTTCCGCTGCTTTGCTGGAGCGAGGGATGGAGGTTGTCGGGGTACTGGACGTGTGTGCGATCACGGATGCACCGCTGCTTTGCGGTGCTGGACTTGGTGGTGCTGGAGCTGGATCTGATGGACGTGCTGGAGCCGGACCTGCTGGACTTCATCACGATCTTGAGATCGGCAAGTGTACGACTACATCAACCACGAGTTCCTACTCGTTAACAAAGCTCGTTGTCTTCGAGGGTAAGTTCTCCATGGATGTATGTCCACCCGTTGCTTTGTACCTAGTAGATAGATCTTGGCGTGTAGTTAACACCGTAGGATTTTTTTGTTTTCTATGCTGCGGACCCAACACTCCGGAACTGTCATAGAATCTTGTAGTGTGGTGTTTGAAGAATATGATGGTCCCCAAGCGGGGCGTGTTGATGTCTATTATGTAGATGATGAAATGCCTCAGGATGCCATAGGAAGAATGGGTGCGAGCTTCATCCGCCCTGTTGAGGAACCCCTTATGGCAGATCGAGAAGAACTATGCTCTACTCAAGTGGAGCCCTCATCTTCACAACATCAACATGCTCCTATCGAGGAGGACAATGACCCATGCCAAAGACAAGCTATGGACCCTCAACCTGTTGATCAAGAAGAAACCTCTAGCCATGAGGTGCTTGAGTATCCATTTGCCAGAATGTCTAGCGGTGCTAAGTCTATTACACAAGGAAGATCTATAGAAACTGCCATAAGGGAAGCTCAATGCTTGTCTAGAGGTATTCTTGATCAAGACCAAGGTCAATCTTTTCCTCTTGTAGAAGAGAATACTTCCAATGATGATCGAGGTTAAGTTCATGGTCAAGACGAGGACCAAAATGATGAAGTGATCCCCACAAGAAACAACAAGGAGATCGAAACTCGTCGCCAAGCTAGAATGGATAGAATACTGGAATTGAGAGACCACACTCTTGATAATGTGGTTGGAGATCTAAGAAGAGGGATATCCACTCGAGCTCAACTGAAGAACTTTGGTGAGCACCAAGCACACATTTCCATGGTGGAGCCAAAGAAAGTACGGGAAGCTCTTGAAGATTCGGATTGGTTGGATGCAATGCACAAAGAGCTCAACAACTTTGAGAGAAACAAAGTATGTAATTTAGTTGAAAATCCAAAAGATTGCCGCAATGTTATAGGCACCAAATGGATATTCAAGAACAAGCAAGATGAGCATGGAATTGTGGTGAGGAACAAGGCAAGATTGGTTGCACAAGGGTTCTCTCAAATTGAAGGCATTGATTATGGAGAGACATATGCACCCGTGGCTCGCCTTGAGTCCATATGTATCCTTCTTGCTTATGCGGCACACCATAAATTTAAACTACAACAAATGGATGTAGAAAGTGCATTTATTAATGGTCCTTTGCATGAGTTGGTATACGTAAAGCAACCTCGGGGTTTGAGCATCCCAACTTTCCAAACCATTTCTACAAACTTGATAAGGCGCTCTATGGGATCAAACAAGCTCCACGCATGTGGTATGAGCATCTTAGAGAGTTGTTGTTAGATTGTGGGTTTGAGGTTGGGAAAATCGATCCCACTCTTTTTACTAAGAAAGTAAATGGGGAGCTTTTTGTATGCCAAATATGTGTAGATGATATTATATTTGGCTCATCTAACAAAGCTTTTAATGATGAATTCTCTAAGCTTATGTCTGACAGGTTCAGGATGTCTATTATGGGAGAATTGAGAGTATTTCTTGGCTTTGAGATCAAGCAAGTAAGAGGAGGAACATTCTTCAACCAAGCCAAGTATACTCAAGATATGCTCAAAAGATTCAACATGAAAGATCTGAATGGAGCTCCCACTCCCATGGCAACAAAGACTCATCTTGAACTAAACCCAAATGGTAAAGATGTGGATCAAAAGGTATACCGGTCCATGATTGGCTCTTTGATTTACCTTTCTGCATCTAGATCTGATATTATGTTGACTGTAGGAGTGTGTGCAAGATATCAAGCGGCTCCTAAAGAAAGCCATTTGATGGCGGTCAAGAGAATCTTTCGATATTTGGTCCATACCCCAAACTATGGTATTTGGTATCCTTGGGGCTCAACCTTCTCTCTTTGTGGATACATGGATTCAGATTGGGCTGGTGACAAGGATGATAGGAAATCAACCTCTGGGGCTTGCCAATTCCTTGGAAGGTCCTTGGTGTGTTGGTCTTCTAAGAAGCAAAACTGTATATCTCTCTCCACCGCAGAAGCCAAGTATGTGGCAGCTGCTAGTGCTTGTACTCAATTGCTATGGATGAGGCAAACTTTAAAGGAATACGGTGTCCATTGTGACAAAGTGCCTCTTCTATGTGACAATGAAAGTGCTATCAAGATTGCTTACAATCTGGTGGATCACACAAGGACAAAGCATATTCAGATCCGTCATCACTTCATTAGAGATCAGGTTGCGCGAGGTGATATTGAGCTATCATATGTGTCAACCAAAGACCAACTTGCTGACATCTTCACGAAGCCACTTGATGAAGCAAGGTTTTGTTATTTGAGGAATGAACTAAATATTGTAGATTCTAGGATCTTGACTTGATCACCTTGCATACTCACCTATGTCTTGACTCTTATTTGGTTTAGGTGCAGGCATGGATTTAGGGGGAGTGCGGTCCTAATCCATTGGACCATCCCTCCCCCCATAATGCCAAAATTAAGAAATTCAATTCTCTTAATATCATTTTGTGATATGTGGGCTTCATTGATGAGTAGTGGCGATGAACCCAAGGATAATTCTTCGCGCTGTCATGCCACAAACTCTTACATGGTGGTCTCGGCCACCACCCTCTTCTTATTTGGAGAGTTAGTTATTAGTTCGTGTTTATTTTGAGCGTTAATGAACATTTGAATGGATTTCTATGGTTTTTCTTGCTTCTTCACAGTATGTCATCTTAACCCAAGCCTATTTCTTGTCCAAAAAATACTCTCTCTCTCATATATGTCACCAAACACAAAATCTGGAAATTTTGGTCGAGGAGGACCGGAGTCTCCGGTGTGTACGCACCGGAGTCTCTGGTGCAGGCCAGAGTCTCTGGTGTAGACCGGAGTCTCCAGTCCAGACGGTTTTGGGCCACTTACAGGGAGGACGGGGTGAACTGAAATAGGCAGTTTCATTCATCCACCCTGTCCTCCCCTCTCAACCCCGTCACCTCCTCCTCCAAAACTCCTCCCCGGAGGTCAAGAAGCCCTTGGGATCCTCCGTGCCGCCGGCCAGCCTCCTCCCCTCCACCATTGGGTGATTCCCAACGATGGAATCACTTGTATGTGGGCACACTAGTACATTAGCCTTGTTGCCTTACCCGATCTGTTGGATTCAACCCCTCCTACAGCCTCCCTGTTCTTGCCTGAGCCTCCCAACCGGAGATTCCGGCCATAGGGCCGGAGACTCCGGTCCTCATGACCGGAGACTCCGGTCTGAGCCGAAGACTCTAGTGTGAACTGCGGAGACTTCGGTGTTGGATGAATCAAACAGATCCCGTAATTCCTCGAGGCTCTTGTGCTGCATCCTTGGGACATATATACTTACCTCCATGCTATCTCCCTCATTGCTGTTCATAGGTTCTGGTTCTTGTCGTCCTCCTCGCACCAAGGCCAAGTTAAAGAGGACGGATCCTTGCTATGATGAGTCTGAGGGTTAGTATGTAGTGCCCCCGTCCAACCGAAGACAGTAGGCCCATGATGCAGCATACATGAGGAGGGAGCAGGACAGAGTTGCGGAAGAGAACCGTGCCAAGAGGGCAAAGTACGACAATCTTCATTCTTTGGCCCACATGTAAAAGAAGGAGTACCGTGAGCTGAGGAAGACTAATTTCTATGCCTTGCCTTGAACCAGCGAAGACCCATGCTATTGGAGGAAGGAGCAAGCTGTTTTCATAAAAGACATTTACAGCATGCTCAAGAGGTCACCTGTGTGCCCCCAGAAGTATATGAGTGTTGAGAAGATGAGGAAGAGACCCTACTTCTCTGATGCACTGTGGATTAGTGAGAAGATAGGGGGCTGTTCAACTTGATGGAGCTCCGTGAAGATTACAACATCACCCTTGTGCAACAGTTTTACGCCATAGTTGTGTTTGGGACTGACCAAGCCAGGACTATGACCTGGATGACTGGAAACCATCGCTGCTCTGCAACTTTCTACTCCTTTGCTGAGGCCATCTTTGAGACCTTCCAAGGCGTGTCCACTCATGTTGGGGTGCGCATGCACTCAACAGCTCTTGGGGTGAACAAGAACAAGCTTGCCCCATTGTATGGCAGCGGGGGTGTTGTGGGTGGGTCCAAGGGACTCAAGCCTCTCTACAATCTTATGTTGAGGATATTCTGCCAAACCATTTCCCCTAGTGCTGGAAATGATGATGCCATCAGATGTGGTTTGGTCAACTTGCTATATCATCCCCACGGGATTTACATGGATGGCCCCGAGGCAGATGCAGATCCTATTGATGTTACGGATTACATATTTGAGGAGATGCACCATGCCATACTATACAAGAAGGCTCCTCCATATGCACCACTTGTCATGAGGCTCATCAACACCCAGGACTATGGTTCTCCACTTGGCTTGGCTCCCAACCTTACCAAGCACACTCTTGTATCTCTATAGTCGAAGGGATGCATGGGCCTCCTCCTAGATGCTCCCATGCTAATGAGGAGGAAGAGATCTCTGAGACCGAGAGGAACCCTGTAACACCCCGGTCTAACTGTCAGACCGGAGTGCTACCACACGCATCTTTATAGGAACTAAAATCCTAATTTACCATAAAATATAGCAAAAACTCGCATACTAAGCATAGGTACCAAAGGCATACTAGCAGTTAACAACCAAAACTTTTAACTTCAAGTATAACATTCACATAATTAACCGTTTAAGCTCCAAAGGTTTGTGCCAACAAAACTCAATGGGTTCTAGATACAAGCATGAGAATCATCAACCGGAACATCTATTTATTACAGTACGGTTATACAAGTATTGCAAGTGTGTGCGTTTGTGATGACTTAGAAAGTCCTACTCCCCAACCCATGCATGCCTACTTCATCGAACACCTGAAAAGTTTGGTGATAACAAGGGTGAGCTCACCAGCTCAACAAGCACAGTGGAATGATAAAGAAACAGAGTAACATCTCATCTCAGGTTAAGGAATATCCAAAATTCAGTTATGTTTACTTCCTGCAAAACTATGTTATGTTTGTTTGAAGAAGACTTCACTAGCAAGTACTAGACGTCTGACTATAACACAAGGCACACTTGTTCTATCATAAAAACATGACCATTGTGGTCAGTGCAATATCACATCCGCATACATTCTATTTCCTTACTTGTACATGTTGGTAAAAGATATTAACCTGACCAAAAGACCATGAGTCACTCATTAACCAAACCCATAACTTACTCATGTATAAGTAAACTTTTAGACAATATACATCAAGCATCCATGACATCCATCAAAGTCACACAAGTAGCTCTCGCACGTCACCTCACGTTAACAAGCAAGTTGATCACACAAAACCACTACTGGTAAGTGTAAAGGCCAAGACATTAGTCATTCTCAACAATACAAGGTAAGACATGAACGACATTGTTCACATAAGTAGCAGTCTATCCAAGTACATGTTCATTATCATCTTATTCATTAATGTCTTTGTTTCATCCCATCTCATTGCTGTCTAATTACAGTTTATCACTCGAGTATCGTAGCATTATGGCAAAATGTCTACATGTTCCTTCTTCTTTAGAAACAGAAACATTTGAAAAATAAACTTACGAAAATTTGGGGTATTACACTCTTACCCCCTTAAACAGAATTCGTCCCCGAATTCTCACACATGTTATTCTCCCAAAACCGGAGCATAACCAAGCACCTTTAAAGTTTATCGAAAACTTTCCTTGCATGCTTATCAAATAGTTTTGCTGGCTAGATCCGCACCTCTAGGTCAACTCATGCACCATGTCAAGCCAGGGAACTTCCAAGAAATGCCTTCTAGGTTTTAAATCAAACAGTTCATAGGCTACGCAGACAAAATAACCATTCACATCTAAGCAAGTCTGGAGGATTGCATCCACTAAGTTTGCACAAAACATAGGATAACCATTAATTCGACATCAAGACACCTTTGTTTTTTTCATTCTTTGTAAGAAAATATTATAGACCGAGCCATGCTAAGAACACGAAAAGAGAATGATGAGATTTTTGAGTAAGCCTTCCTAGTTCCTAAATAAACCATCAATCACTTACCCTTCCAACACAGTAATAGCAGCCGCCAATATAGTCATAACAACACGAGGTAACAAACAGTCCGCCACACAATCATAGAAAGTCCATAAATTTGACCAGAACTCAAATGATCCAATACAAAGGACGAAATGGACATGTTGAGTGGAGTTATCGAAAGCAGCAGCACACGGGAAGAAAGTCTTTCTCATAGAAGGAGTCGCACTAAAATACAATCTTCTTGTAAGCAAACAGAATAATGAGGGACAACAAAACACAAAGGCGGCAATCAAAACTCTGCAGGAGCAAACATAAAATAAACTTTTCCAACCTTGCTGGAGTACAACAAACAAAAGAAGATTATAACCCACTCATATACGAAGCAAGGGTTTCATCCTCCATAACACTTACACAATCATCTTTAAATCTGATTAGGAAGACAAACTATTTATTCGGCTGAAACAGCATACTGTATACGAGAATACTAACCACGCAGCTATACACTCGTCACAATGGCACCCTGGATTTGTTCTGAAGAAAACATGGCATCGGCTACGTCTAAGAAAACACCTCAAAGAAGCTAGCCAGACAGACCCAACTATACAGCTCTACACTCATACTAGTTTCAAGCATCGGCTCAACCAAGAGTCCAAGACATACGATACACCTCTCTCTTGCAGCCAAAGTGTGTAGCACAAATAAGCAGAATGGTTAGCTACGCCATCTGTTACCGATACCACCCACGCAGTACGCAGGAAAGGTGAATCACACACCCTTTTATACAAGCTACACTCCCACTGTCATGGAATGATTACATGGGCACAAAATTTTGTTCGAGGTCGACCCCCACTTAGTCAATCCCTGACACACTCCCTGATGCACACTCTAGCTGTGAACTTAGAAAGACCAGTCGAAAAGAAGCCCACTCTCCGCAACCACAACACTGCTCAAAATGAGAAAATGGAAATGATTATCTCAGAAACGAGCATCACTCTACTGAAAGAGCAACAAATGGAGGAGCCAAGACACTCAGTGAACACACAAGACCAAACTAGGCAACCCTTTGATGTGACTAAACGAGTCTGATATGGGGTTAGCAACAAAATTCCATTGGTCTCTCCCTAAGAATTAGCAAACCATATTTTATAGTACAACAACACAGTAATCATACGCATGCCCATATTGTCTGCCCAGCAACTCATGAGAACCAAACTTAGTTCATTTGTCAATCAAACAGAGTCAACTGAAAAAAATACACTTCACTACTTTCTAACTAGAGAACAAATTTACCAAAGGGAGACTCAAAGTTAGAACTAAATCCTAAATACTAAGATGTCAACTCTTTAAAACCCAGGACATATGACTAAATATTTCCGTAGGCATTATCATACAACATCAAACCTGGTAAACCAAGTGCGTTTCAGACTTTAGAAACTAGCCAGCTACATAATCTCTTCTACACTTGAGTTTGTGCTAAAAGTGGCAGATGAAGTTGCACAACATGAAATCATAAGATCTGGACAACACAACGCCCAATGAATACATGCATGAAAGTACTGTTTAAAAACATAAAACTTTGTTTTCTCGAACACGCCGTAAAGTTCTTCATTTAGGATTAGCAAAAATCACAAAGATGGCAATCAGTCTTACAAGTCAAAGCAAGAAACTATGGCATGTGAATCCCAAGCAAAAGCAACCTGAAACCGAGACAAAACATAACTGAAAAACTTATTACTACAGATTATAGAAAATTTACAGATGGAACAAACCAAGGTTTATCCAGAAGCTTCAAAATGTTCAATAAATCTAACGAATAGCTATTGCTTTTTCTAAAAGAAAAAACTGACTTTTCTGCTAGTCAAACAACATCAGTTATCACGCATAAAAGGTACTGCCAGCTACCAAGGCTAATTGGTTCTCACATACAAACAATACATGAAAGCTGAGAGATAGCATTATTTAAGCCTTTTACCATCCATCGACCATCTGATGCCCGCTTAAGGAGACAGAATAAAACTAATTACCAAGGTTGGATACTTCTATAGAATCAACTCCAGCATGATTTTTAACACCTTTTCTTTCTGGTAGCATACACCCATAGCCGTTTCCAAAAACTTCTAGTCCTGGCCAAGCAATAGTATCATAGGGACATGTCATCTATAAAGCAAGAAAAATGTACCAAGGTAGCAGGTTGCGAACAGTGTCGGCATGAATGACCATCCCAGACCACCAAACACACAGGCCAATACAATTAAGCATTAGAAGCACAACAATAATGAGATCCAAGTATTGAGCATCAATCAAGAACATAATATAACCATCTTGTGGCCGAAGCAATAAATGGCCCGAATAACGAAAGCGCATATGCAATGCAATGCATGACCCAAATCCATCATATTGTGCACCAGTGTGTCAAGTTTTAACTTGTAAATATTTCAAATCAAGATTAAATTTTAGACTTTTAGTCGATAATATCCTAACAAGTTATCATGTCTGCTATTGACCTACTCCAGAGACCTAAAGCCTAGGCTCTGATACCAACTATAACACCCCGGTCTAACTGTCAGACCGGAGTGCTACCACACGCATCTTTATAGGAATTAAAATCCTAATTTACCATAAAATATAGCAAAAACTCGCATACTAAGCATAGGCACCAAAGGCATACTAGCAGTTAACAACCAAAACTTTTAACTTCAAGTATAACATTCACATAATTAACTGTTTAAGCTCCAAAGGTTTGTGCCAACAAAACTCAATGGGTTCTAGATACAAGCATGAGAATCATCAACAGGAACATCTATTTATTACAGTACGGTTATACAAGTATTGCAAGTGTGTGCGTTTGTGATGACTTAGAAAGTCCTACTCCCCAGCCCATGCATGCCGACTTCATCGAACACCTAAAAAGTTTGGTGACAACAAGGGTGAGCTCACCAGCTCAACAAGCATAGTGGAATGATGGAGAGAGAGTACAGATCAAGCTTGGGGGAGATTGAAGTTACTAATGCTCAAATGTCCCATTCATGAGCTCCCCAACAATATTATTATCAATAACTTTTATGCAATCCTCCCTCTTCATGATAAGGATTTATTGGATGCTTCTTGCGCTGGATCATTCACTCGCATGGAAGAAGAAGCTAAATGGGATCTTCTGGACCGTATTCAAGATAATGCTGAAGCTTGGTAGAATGAAAAAGGTAGAAAGTCAGGTATAAATTATGATTATGAATGCATTGAATCTTTTATGGGAACTGATGACTTAAAGCTTATGGTCTAGACTCTCAAGCTATTGCTTCTTATTTTAAGGCTTTTGCTTCCTATATTGAAGTGCCTAAAAAGAAGTGGAATAAGTATCATGAACCTTATAAAGATGTTGCTAAGAGTGTTCCTACAAGAAATACTGAAGTTTATACTACTAATCATGTTTTACCTAAACCTTACATTGAGAAAATTCATTTCCCAGTTAAGATAAAGGAACATTTTATGATAGCTAGTATGGTTAATGAAAGTACAAGTAAAGCTGTTGAACCTGATAAACAAATGGTTGATGAACCTATAATAGCAAATGTGAAAGACTTTGTTACTAAATATGAAGAAGAGGGACACACTATCCTTTGTAAGGATACCTCTAATATTGTTTCACAAAGTAGTGTTATGAGAGCTAGTATTCATGTGTTTTCTGTTAGAATAAGTGATCATTGCTATGATGGTCCTTGTGATAGTTATATTGTTAAGTTTATGCATGATACTGAAAGTTATTATGAGAGGGGGAAAAGTGTTCTTATGCATCTCAATAATATCAAGTTTCCTCGTTTTATGTTGAAAGTCTTTATGTTGCACTTCTTTTGCCTTCTTATGCAAGTAGCCTCTGGTTTCAACAACTTGTTTGTTACAAAATTCCCTTGCATAGGAAGTGGGTTAGACTTAAATGGGTGAAATTTTGATTCTTAATGCTCTCTTTCACTTCAATTCATATTCCTATGTGAGCATCTCCAACATTATCACGCCCATCTTAATATCTATAAAGAAAGAGCTTTTTGGGAGATAACCCAGTTTATTTTTGCTTTCAGTTTATTTTTATTTATTTGAGTATTGGAAGTTATTACTTCGGTAATAACCTCTCCTTATCCGTTTTGTTTGGTTTTTGTGTCAAGATCAACCTCTAATGAGAGAGAAGTAATATTTGGGGAAGTTGATGTCCCGAAACAGATTTTTGTGCTTCACCGTAGAAACTCGTGAGAGATCTCTGTATGTCGGATTGAGCTGTAATTTTTTGTGCTTCTGCCCCAGGTTGTTATTTAGCTTTCGTTAGTTTTGCACTTTTTGATTTGAGCAACAAAAGATTTTCTAAAAAAATTGACCTTTACCTGCTGGTCTGTTTTGACAGATTTTGCCACTCTTGCATTTGCTTCCTTATTCAATTTCCTTTTTGAATTCTTTTTGGGTCTTCTGAAGGAGTTGCTACAGTAGCTTATGTTTTGATGGTTTCAGTTGAAGTTGAACTTAAAAGGTTTTATCACTTTATATATCCTAATGTTGCTAATGAGAACTGTGTGAAGTTTTGTGTGAAAGAAATTTCCAGGTAGTGGAGATAATGGTGTAATAAGGAAGAGAAGGGTTTTATGACTCAAGTAATAAGTGTATGAAGATGAAGATATCGATGATATTCAAGTGGTGACTCCGGAAGAATCTATTAGATACCAAATTCAGAGACCTGCAGAGTCTGTTTTCAAATAGGTAACAGTTCTGGTAAGAGAAGTTCCGCGAAAATACTATCCAACTATATTTTTGCAGTTTTTAGACAATAAGGAAAGCTACAAAGTGAAAGAGGGATGGAAGCGGAGCCAGGGTGGCTCACACCACCCTGTGGCGCGGGCCCACCCCTGGCCGCGCCACCAGGTGGTGAGTCCACCCCGGACTCCGCCTCCGACTCATTTTCTCCTAGTACCTTCCTTTTGTTATGAAACTCCGTAATATATAATCTCCCGGATCCCCCGAGGTTCGTATATCATGTTTTTTTGTGTTTTTGTTTTGATCTGTTTCTGCCAGGAACTATTTTTGAAAGCTTTGAAGCACAATGGTGTCCGCCAAGGATAAAGGGAAGGAGCCTATGGAGGAAGATCCCCAAGACCCCAAGCAGGGGCTGGTACCTTTAGTCTCTTGCCCTGCATCAACGGAAGCCCTACGAGTCACTAAGGAGTTCGGCGATAAGTACCGAGACTTGAGGAGGAAGGTGGACATGCTTCAATGGGAGAATAATAGGCTTTGCAAGATGCTGGAAGATTTCCTCACGTCAACTAAGAAAATATTACCACCACCACTGAAGGAGTAATTCGTCATCAGGTTTGGCATCCCCTTGGTTTGTTCCAAGCTTGGGGGAGTGCCGCAGTATCACATCACTATCCTCTATCTTTTTACCTTTTTAGTAGAGTCATATCATGAATAGAGAAGTTATTATGTAGGATGGTTTGCATTATTGAAGTGTCCCCTCTCTCGTTAGATATGTATCCCTTGGTGTGAGTTGCCGTTATGGAATATCAATGAGAAGTTCTATCATTCACTCTTTTTCATATCTTATATTAGTTTTGAATTCGTGGTTATATGATTGATCTTGTTGTTAGTATTGGTATCAATTTGGGATCATTGAGTTAATTTAGTTGGTTTTGGCAAACCTGGCTCGGTCAGTAGCAACACTATTTTGAGAGATTGAATGAAAAAGATAAAAGTACTCCTAAAGAAATATAATTTCATCATCTTTCTTTCTTGATTTGCTCATAAGTTTAGTATTCTCTTATTAAGATCTTTTGTGCTTCCAAGGAAGATTGCATGTTTGTTTTTATCGCTTGTATGTTTGTTTGTTTCCTTCAACTCTTATGCTTGCTACCTAGCCTTGCTAGCCAAAAACCTGTACTGAGAGGGAATTCTTCTCATGCATCCAATCCTTAAACCAAAACCTATGCCATTTGTGTCCACCATACCTACCTACTAGAACTATTGCTATTCCAAGTAAATTCATGTTTTTATCTACCTTCCAAATTAAGCTTGTTATGAGAAAACTAGTGATTAAAGCTCTCACGAACTTGATGGCACACTTTACTTTCTTGCACTTAATAAACTTGAACCATTGTGCCCATCTATGTTGCGTCTATGCTTGCGCTTTGTGAGTTGTGAATTAGCAGAACCATGCTATCATGGGGAATGCTTTCAACATTGCACTGGTACTTTATACCTAGTTGATATCATGTTCTTTTTTCTATGGATGTCGTCGGTGTGAAATGAAAGGGGAGCTTGTAAGTCCATGGAGTTATGTATGTGTGTTAGAGAAACGCCTAGGCCGCCGGTATAATCCATGCTGTCATGGTGGAAACCTGCAGCGTAACCATAATGAGCATCTATGAAGCATTCTTCTTATAAAAAAGATAGAGATTGAGAAAAAGAGGAAAAGAAAAAAAGATGAGAAAAGAGGAAAGAGAGAAAAAAGCACCATATTCCCATGGTAAATAAGAAGATTGCTGAGATGCTCGTTGTCTGCTTGCCTTGTCATTTTGATATGGGGATTCTTCCGTATCATCGGGCAAGGGGTACCCCGTTGGCGGTTCTCCATGATACACATGTGCTTACTATGACAAGAACTTACCGGTGACTAAACTTGAGTAGCATGAGGAGCGGCCCTCATATTCAAGGGACATAAGTTTTTCAACTTACAACTTGTCAAGCATATCCTCGTATTTCATCACTTTAACCTTAACCACCTAAAGATGCCTATGATAGGGGCAATGAGAGCTGAAAGCTAATAAGTATCATAATTTTTGGGAGCTCTTTATGAAACTTGAAATCCCTGCTTCCCTCTGCGAAGGGCCTTTCTTTTACTTTGTAGTTGAGTCAGTAAACCTATTCCCTTCTATCTCAGCAAGTATTTTGAGTTGTTGTGTTTCATTCATTCATATGATGATTTATTCAATCATGTTTCTTATGTTCCTTGTTTTGCACATTGCTCTTATCTTGGTGTTTACTACTTTGAAAGCTATCATTGAAAATCAGTTATTTGTGAACTCCAGCAAATTTTCAACTATTCTTTGACCAAGAGCTAAGTTTGCCATTACCAATTATGATTCACTTTATGTATCTTTATTGTATTTCCTTTACTTATTGCAAGTTAAGTTATATAATAGTGAGTTGTCTTCTATTATGATATATGTATTGATGAATGTGATGCTTCCTGTCTGTATTCTTTTATCGACTCTTCACTCCATAAACCCGAGGCCATGTTTATTGAGCTCAGTTTCGCTTGGGGACAAGCGAAGTCTAAGATTGGGGGGAGTTGATACGTCCATTTTGCATCACTATTTATATCATAATTCACTGTTATTCATTGATATATTTCATATTAAGAGATGATACTTATGTTATTTCATCTGTTTTTGCATGGTTGATGACTTTTGGAGCATGGACAGCTGTAGTCAGAATTCTGATGGAAAAGGATGCTGTTTGGAGGCAAAATTCGCGAAGATCAGAAAATCCGGGAAAATATATGGAAAATCCTATTTTTCCAGAAGACGAAGACTGCCATAAGGAGGAGTGGGATGGGCCAAAGGGGGCCCACACCACCCCCTGGCGCGGGCCACCCTAGGCCGCACCACCAGGTGGTGTGGCCGCCCTGGCCCACCTCCAGCTCTCCCCTCTGGCGTATATCATCTCCACGGAACCCTAATACCGGGGGGGGCGACCACATAAAGATTTTGCCGCCTCTGCGGGGCGGAAAACACCGAGAGAGAAAGATCTCTCTCGCAGACAGATTTCTGCCGGGGGAATTCCTTACCAGAGAGGGGAGATTGTCGCCATCAACACCACCATCAAGCTGGACTTCATCAGGATCATCATCATCACCATCATCATCATCAGCACCTTCATCACCATCTCCATATTGTTGCAACAATTGGGTTGTATCTTGCGTAGTTCTTAGGGGAAACTTTCCCGGTGTTGATTACTCTTTGTAGTTGATGCTATTGAGTGAACCGTTGAATTATTGTTTATGTTCAGATTGTTATACATCATTATTTCAGCTCTGATCATGATCCATATGATGTCTTGTGAGTAGTTCGTTTTGTTCTTGAGGACATGTGAGAAGTCATGTTGTTAGTAGTGGAATTGTGTTGAGAAAGATTCAATAGTTTGATATTTAAGTTGTGGTGTACTTCTTCTAGTGGTGTCATGTGAACGTCGACTACATGACACTTCACCTATATGGGCCTAGGGGAATGCATTTTGTATTTGGCTACTAATCGTAGGGGTTGCCGGAGTGACAGAAACCTGAACCCTCGTTAGGAAACCATTGCACAAGAGACGTCAGGGTCTTAGAGTTTAAAGTTGTGGTTAGGTTTCTGCCTTAGTTACTTTCTTGTACTTACGGATGTTTGCAAGGGGTATAATCACAAGTATGTATTATTCCTAGGAAGGTCGGTACATTAGCACAGGTTCACCCACACAACACTTAGCAAGCTAAAGAACATTAATCAATTATATGAAGCGAAAGCACTTGACAGTCTTCCCGTGTGTCCTCGAGAATGTTTGGTCATCTTAAGTAATACAACCGGCTTGTCCTTTGATTCATAAAGGATTGGGTCACTTGCCGCATTTATTCCTACTGTCTTTTATTTACTCGTACTTTATTTACTTGTTTTATCAAAAAACCCTAAAAATCTGTTCGCTAAGTATTTGCAGAGAATTCCTGATCCATACCACTAGCCAACACTTTCTGCTCCTCGTTGGGTTCGACACTCTTACTTATCGAAAATACTGCGATACACCCCCTATACTTGTGGGTCATCACTTAGTACTGCAGGGGCATCAGTTGATTGTGTTGAGGGAAAGATAATCTTCAATGTTTATGATGCTAAAATCATCTGGCATTTTCCAAAGAAGCTAGAAGCAGAAGAAATATATATTCCACCGGCAAAACAAGTACACGTGGTAAGTGTCTTTAGTAAGGGGCAACCCAAGGTAAGAATTCGAGAAGAGAGAAGATGTTGAGTTACTCAACCATTCTTAATAAAATGCTTAATGGGAGTCAACCCATCTCTTCAATAAAATAAACTAGAAAATAAAAAGTTCATCGCCTTCCTACCACTTTTTCATAGACATTCTTGCGGAAGCGCGCCCGTGAAGATGCAGCTGTCAAAAAGTAGTAGAAACATCGATTGAATGAGTATAGAGTAAGAATAAAAATAAAAGTTTGAGTTTTTCATCTATAGAAGCTAAAATTTTGCTCTTGATGCGCTAATGTTGGTCGACAGTTTCTACTACCAATTTTCTGTCAAAAATAAGGTATTCCGCTAAGTTTTGGGATAAGAAGGTATTCTCGAAGAAATAGAATTGTTTTGATGACTACTGATGGTTTAACGACCAACTATACAACAGGAATAAAAATTCTGGCAGCATAGTTCCGGTCGTATAGATATCTTTGCCATCAACACATTTTCTTCAAAGGCACAGAGAATTTAACGACCAACTATACATCGGGAATAAAACTTCCAGTCGTATAGTTCCAGTCGTATAGATATCGATGCCTTCGTACAATATCTTCTGAAAAGTACTGAGAGTTTAACGACCAACTATACGGCGAGAATAAAAAAATTCGGCCGTATAGTTCCGATCGTATAGATATCGATGCTGGTTTTAGAAATTTATCTCGAGGGACAGACGGTTTAACGACCAACTATACGGCGGGATCATTTCGATCCAGCCGTATAGTTGCGTCCGTATAGCTGTTTTCTACATAAAGAAACCCTAGTTGGCGGCGCCACCGCAACTATACGGGCGCAACAACATTACCCGCTCATATAGTTCCGGTCGTATAGTTGGTGCGACCACAAAATCGCACCGGGGTGGCTAGGTCTCTCACCCCTCCTCATTATTTCTCTCACATTCTCTCTCCAAACCTCTCAAAATCCACCGAGAACTCTTGATTCTTCGTGGATTTTGGTCGTTTGAGTGGGGGAATCAACAGATCGGTATGTTTCTCTCCCTATCCATGCTTTATTTTCAGATTTCCATGGTTGAAACTCTCACATTGATCTAGTGGATGAACTCAAGCTTATTTTGTTTTTCCTATTGATTTCTCATGCTAGGATTGATTTTTTCCACGTAGGATCGTTCATATATCATATAGAAACTATATGCCTAAGGTTTTATGGTGAAATTTTTCAGTGCATCATGATGAATAAAATCAGTAACCTCTTTCGTTCGAGCAAGCGCCAACATGGTGAGGGCTCGGGCTCGGGGTCCCGAGCCAAGCGCAGCTCCAAGTTGGCCATGGTTTCATCGAGGAGGGTGCTACCCACACGTTGGGCCGACCACAACTTTCTCATTGCGATGGGGTTGAAGGCGGAATTCGACCTCATGTGTAACAAGGCAGGGTTGACAGTACTTGGCTTTGCGAGCCACGACACCTACACCAAGCTTACCCATGAGTTCCTTGCCTCATTCTACGACGACCATAGGGAAAAAGGTAATATGTGCACGGTAAGCTTCATCATGAACCGACAACACTATGAAATAAATTTTGAACAATTTTGCGATGCTTTCGGCTTCCCCCACGTCGGGGAGCCAACTATTACTAACCTCTATGGCGTCACAAGCGGAGAGACTTGAGATGTCATTTCTGTTAATGGTGGCACCAACTTCTATCAGAAGAAGATGTCCACCATTCAGAACCCAACCATCTGCTACTACGCATTGTTCCTCGCCAACACACTACTGGGAAGAGGTGACACTAGTTCCATGACCAATGCAGACATATCAATGATCACCAAGGCTCTCTTTCCCACTGTGCCGCAAAGCCCAATCCTGTAGCTCTACTCATCTAGCACTTTCACCATCGAAGCAACAATACCAAAGGTGATATTCGCATTGGTGGATTGGTAACCGACCTTGCCCATGCATTAAATATTATACTACCTGTTATGCAATTTGTTGACGGTTCCAAGCTTATGGACGTCAAATATTTAACTGCTTGTGGCTTCCTTGGTGTTTACCAAGCTAACCGGAGGCTCCGAGCCTATCAATTTAGTTATCTTGATAATGCATAGGGCGACAAGGTTTTGTTGCCCTGTCCCCAGGCCTTCTCGATTGTGGAGAAGGACACTTGGATCCTCACCAAGAACCAAGTGATAGAGATCATGGCCGAACATTAGCCTGATGAAGAGGAAGATGAAGAAGGAGAGCAGCAGGATGAGGATGAGCAAGGGCATGCCCCTGCTTGGAGAGACATCAGCAACAACAGCAAGGGGGAGCTTGGGACCCGTGGCCCAACCAGCCACAGCAAGGGTACATCTACGCCCCCTATCAGGAATTTTAGTAGCTCAACCAGCACGTTGGGGAGATTAACCACACTCTTCAAGGAGTGAATGAAGATGTGAGTACTTTGACTCACAACTTCAGTCACTTCATGACCCACTTCCCCGACTACTACCAGCAGTATCCGCACTAGCCGCCAAATGACGGCAATAACTGAGCCTAGCAATAGCCTAAGCTTGGGGGAGGTTTGAAAACCTCCAAACTTTGCATTCATGTTTTTATTCTTATTTTGATTTATTTTATTTCTTCAAATTTGCATGTTTATTTTCAAGTTGCATTCCTAAACCAAAAATACAAAAAAAATAGTTATAACTTTATTTGCAAGTTCGTTTCTTTGTTTCTCTCGGAGATTGCTCAATTTCATGTGACTTGGCAATATAGAAATACAAAAGGGGTTCGACTAAAATACGAGAATGAAGCAAGCAAGAGGAGCTATCACATTCCTTTCATCACCCTCTATACAACCTTAAATTGATCATACAATTATTTACTCGCTTGCACTAAAGTCACTCCCCGCTTAGCTTGTTATCCTATAAATTCTATTTCTTTGCTAGTGTCTCCTTTTTAGCTTTAAAACAATAAGCAATGAACTTGGTTAAAAATACTTCCTACATTTTTATAACAAGAAAAAGCATCCGAAAGATGACTTAAGTTCATGTTTAGCCCAAAGAATTTAATTTTAGAACTACTCCATCCCATTTGAGCTTATTTTAAATAGACTCAATAGTACCTTTGAATGAAATTGTTTGATAAAATGGATGCTTCGAAGTAGCAGAAATTATGCCACTACTTTTTCTAATAATTACCGTAAGATATTGCTTTACGCGTGTCATTACAACACTGTCGTGCTCCATGGGGAACTATTAACTCCGCTGGCCAACGAACGATTTGAATGTGGAAAACCACTTGATTTTGGCTATTGAGTTATGTAAACGTCTGTAGCAGTAATGCTATGACGGGTAAATTTTTTAGTCTCCTCATGGTTTCACGTTGCAAGTGAAGTTGTAGTACTCCTCTGACCCATTATTTCTCAACAATTATTTATTGGCATGGTAACGAGTGCACAACACATCCCTAATTAACATGTTAAAAATAGTGGCATGATTTCTCTATAAAAGAGCTGAAGTTTTTGAAATACAAAAGAAAGAAAAAGGTGCTTTGAGAGTCTTGAAATTTTGACATGGGAGTAGATGAGTTGTTCTTAAATTAAATATTTTGGTGCCAACTTGAGTACTCTTAATTGATTAAACAAACAAGAACAAAAAGTTTTCATCTGTCGACAAAGAGAGACACCAAAAGAATTTGTCTCACTTTTCTAGCTAAACTTTTGACACTTGCTTGGGCATATGATTTATTTGCTAACAAGATATATGTGGTTAGGAAGTGGACTCAGTGCAATCTTGTGAATACTTGTATGATCATATTTAAGATTGTGGGAATTGTGAAGAAAAGAATTTTACACCAATTCAAACTTGTAAGTTCTTTTATTTTCACTCTTGAATCTCCGCTATTCTTCCTTATTTCCTTGTCACTCGAGGGCGAACAACATCTAAGCTTGGGGGAGTTGATAGCTGTGAGATTCAACACATTTTTTGATGGCTTTTATTGATGGTTTTCTCCTAAATTTGATCATTTTCTAGCTTTACCTAACGCTAATACTTCGGTAGCAAAGAAAACTTGGTTTTTAATGTGTGTTTCAGGTTTTGAATGTCAACTGAAGGTTTTAACTAGAGAAACACAATATTCTAGAGAAAACAAGCAAGTCTCTCATTGGAAGCACTCGAGGGGAGCATACAGATGCTTTAACGAGCAACTATACGGCGGGAATATTTTTTCGGCCATATAGTTCCCGCCGTATAGCTGCCGCCGCCTCTGTCTTGTCAAAAGGGACAACTTCCGTGAAGAGACCGGAGGCGAAAACACAACACAACAACCATCATATCATCCAAAAGGGAGAAAGAGGAGATCCGGAGAAGAAGGGGAAGATGTTCTTCATCTCGCTTCACGATCTTCAACCTCCTAGCCAATACACCCCCATAGCCACTACTTGTACTTGAGAGAGAGGGACCTTCACCTTGCAAGACTAGGATTTGAGATTGTTTCTTCCCATCTTGAATTATGTTGGATATTTTTGTATTCTTATTGTGGACCTCCACGGTAATATAAATACGAATTCCCTTTATTTGATTATATCGATGATCCATTCTTCTCTCATGTGTGAGTAATTTCCTTGGGTGTGGGAGATGTAGGGGATTGGTGAGATTTGATGTGCCTTCATATATTTTATATTAGTTTGTAATTGATTCTAATTACTATATTATGTGTGCTTGACTATCTGTGGGATGCTTAATGCTTGTTGTCCAATTAAGGGCCTAGACAACATGATGCTTTGTTCTACATATAAGATCTTGTTCGCTAGCAGACCGATGACCCCCAGGTGACACGGGGATGTCAATGGAAAACTAATAGACTCGAGGATAACGAGAAACCACTGTGCTTATTACATTAGTCCGATACAAGGAGCTTAATCGCTAAGCAACCTGAAGGGTCTTAATCGTCTAGTGTCTGACCATAGTTTTGGTAACAAGCTAGTAGGATTATTGAAGTTGGGATGAAATCTACCAAGAGGAGTTCCAGCTAATTATGGGTTGCTCGCCTACACATATACTTATAACATTATAATTGTTACATTTATTATTCATCCACCTAGCACAGACACTATCACCATGAACTGAATCTCCTCGCGCCTTCTTTTGCCATCTGCAGAAAACAACAAACAACCAAATTGTTCTTTACTTTCATGCTTTGTATTTCTGAAGTTTACATTTTAGTTCTATTTAAATACATCTGATTTAATCAAAACCCCATTCTTATTTCAACACTTATAGTCAATTTACTCGAAGACCTATGACAACTTCGGGTGTGACAGAGACTTCACCCATAAACACTTACCTTTAGGCTCCCTGTGGGGTCGATATCTATATTTCGAAACCAGCTACAAACGATCTGTGCACTTGCAGACATCAATAACCCATTGGTTGGTTGGATGGAATGAAGAATAAGGAGGGTGAAGCAAGGAAACTCACATGTTAAACTCCCTAAATGTATTACATGGAAGACACATGTTAATTGATATGTGGTATACGGAATAGGCTTTGAACTCCCATTTTCCTTCCCTATGGTCGCCGAACAAGATATCACATATGGTGTGATTGGTTACCTAACCTTACTTGCATGAGTCCATCATTCTCTTAGGGATGATAGACAGTGGCAGATCCAGAATTTCGAAGCAGGGTGATCGACCTTCATATAAATTCTTTTACGCAAATAAGGCATGCCAACATGCTAGTTTTACATACATCAATAGCACAATATATGGTATTAAAATTCACAGTTGGTTCTTGATTTTTTTCTGGCCACACCAACTATTGGGGAAGTAAACGACAATGGATTCTTCTTTCTTGTATGAAAAGAAGAAGCAATTGTTGTTCATATTCATTCTTTAGCAATTCTATTATTAAAATAATATTTAATCATTCAATCAATACTAAATTTGAGTATTTGACTACCATTCATTGGACACAGAAAGCCTAAATAATCAATGCCTTGAAAACAATTTAATCTTGGAGAATTGGAGATATGACTATCTGAATAAGCAGACCAACATAGGAAGATCAGAATGCATGTTGTCCTGCCGTTAGACTTGTTGTGGGCTGCTGCATGCCGCATTAGACGAGAAGAAATAGAGACACGCTTCCCTGCTCAGCTGCTCTCTATTGTGTTTAGGGGTAGGGGAACAGAGAAGCCAGACTCGAGCAGTTGGATCAGAAGTCAGATTTAGTAACAAAACTGGGTATTTTTCTCCAACTATATTGTATATATAGGCCGTATCAAAATCCCGGGGTGGTCCATGGACCACCCTGTCCACCCTCTATATCCGCCTATGAGATAGACCCACCATGTGTAATTAGTATCCATCGGAGCCAGGTCTATGAGTGGAGCAACCAAACAAGAGAAAAAATAAAGAATTATGTGAAAGTAGGTGGGGATTGGTAAAATTGCATATGTCGACCTCACACCATGTGAGAGGGGGATGCAAGATTATATGTATGCTGGCATAAAAAGAAATGGCCTATCTCACGAGACGCTGCTTTATAGTAACGAAACACGAGAGCCTCGTATATAAAAACAAATAACACACTCCCTCCATTCCATAATATAAAATACTCTAGTCTTTAATGAACATGTATATCTAGACAACTTTTAGGTTTGTAAGTTTGCTCATTTTGTCCGAACCTATACGATCTGGATGCATGTATTTCAGAAAATTTTAAAACATCTTATACTTCCTTCGTCTAGAAATAACTGGCTTCGATTTGTCTAGATTCGATTGTATCTGTACACTAAAATACGTCTAGATACATTCAAATTTAGACAAAACCAAGTCAGTTATTTCTAGTCAGAGGGAGTATTTTGAAAAAATATATCAAAATTTATCTAAATTTGGATATACCTACATACTAAATAGTGCCCGATACATTTAAATTTTGATAAATCTGCCACATTCACAACGGAGGGAGTAAAAGATTTCCTTCATTTCACTGTGTACCAACTCAACTACTTTCATACAGTAGCACAATTCTATCATCAACTGCAGATGGTGCACCCTGCCAAAAACCGTGCCCATGACCTCATAGGATAGAATCCTGTGCAGCATTGCAGAGAAAATATCTAGCGATACGTCTTCAAAATTGAAAATTTAAGTTTTTAAAAATTTCGTAAAAAATCATGAGTGTTCATAAGATACGATGTACACATTCTCTTAAATTTTCAACCAAATTCGAAAAACAGGTAGGGAAACGAAAATGACAAATCCAAAAAGACAAAACCACAAAAGTCACTATTTACATGTCAATTTCTCTTTTTTTTCTCCATGTGTGTTTCGAATTTGGTGCTAAAAAAATTAGGGAGCGGCTGTGGGGGCCCCCGGATTAAAAATGTATTTTTGAGAAATGGTATCACGGCTATGGGGCCCCCGAATTCCCTGTTATGCATACAACCATGATCCCATGATCAGTTAGTCGTGGCACATAACCGACAAGTATTAAAGTAAACATCCAATACATAACGAATACATGCCATACCTTATTTGCCATTATGGCTACATCGATCAACATCAACGGAACTTCATCAAGCGCAGAGCCCGAGCCATGCCTTAACCTACATGCAGCTGACTGGGAGAACGTCCTAACCCGCATAGTCGCCACACCACCTTCTCCATGAGATCTGGCCAAGTTAATAGCCAGGGACAATGCCAGTGAGTACTTTGAATGTACTCGCAAACCACCTTAAGATAACAATAATAACAAGAGGATATGCATTATGGATGTGGTATTAGGAGGGCTCCAAGAGAGGTTCTTCTCCCAAATAGTTTCTCTTGTAGATATAGCATCTACATATCTTGGTTGAAAACTTTGTAAACATTTTGGAAACCTTTTTGAAAAGTTTTGGAAACCATCAGGACTGGGTCACCCATTTGTTCCTTCCTTCCGGTCGTCCCACGACCAAACTCCTTCCATACCTGTCTGACCATCCCATGGTCAAAGCAGGTATCATGTTCGACGATCCCATGGTCAAAACATTTCCAAAGCCATTTTCTTTTCCGAAATCCTTTTTGATAACAAAACCAGCACCGCTCTACAGCAACCTTCCCAACCGTCCATGACCGTGGACGCGGCTATTCGAATAGATTTACACTCTGCAGAGGTTGTAGAGTTTACCCACACCATCTGGGTATACTACCTGATCTTCACCGATCGTGGGTCGAGTAACCGATCAAGACTCTCTGGATGCCCACTCCAATATAAGTGCCTACCCTATGAGTGTTAATCCCCTCAAAACCGGGACGTCGGACGAGGACCAACCGGAGCGCTTTTTCCACTTCCCAAGCGTGCGCTTTCAATGAGGGGCTCATAGTAACGCGTGGAGGCCAACCGACCCTTTATTCCTTCTCTAGGTCGATGTCCTACATGGACCTTTATCGGAGAAGGCCCACCCTCCAGGGATCCCTGATCCTCTGTAGTTGTTGCAAGGCAGCTTATACCGGAATAGACAACCATCAAATCCAGCCCTGTCCCATACCAGAGTAATGTGGTTGCACAGGGTTAATTGTTCTAGCAAAACTGCAAAGAACCGGGTGCATTTTCATAAACCTTTTTCCTCCATCTTTCCTTCAGCATTTTGTAAAGCAAAAACTTCTTCTTTTTCAACATCTCTTGGGAGGTCCCACCTCACCAAGGTTTTATCATAAAACATTTGGTAAAACTTTTTCCGGGGTCTTCCCATCCTCTAGCTTTGCTTCGGCTAAATCGGGGTCTCCAAAGGGGTATGGTGTTACACCATCTACCATACTAGGGACAAGTAGGTATCACCGAGAGGGTTGTACTTAGTAGTACAATAGAGGAGTAGTTCGGAGGAGCCAAACCACTACCATATATACAACAGCATATAATAAAACAATGCAGTTTCATAAATAGTAGATAAAACATGCATAAGTAAAATAGTAGGACAAGGCTTATGAGCAAGAAGGTGGCTTTCCTGCTGATCAGCAATATGACAATATGTCCCTGGACTTCTTCTTTAGATAACCCAGAATACCAGTACCAATAATAAATACCACTTCTTCTGCTCTCCGATTACATCGCAACTATCGTCGTCAGGAAGCACACATGCAAACAAGCAAGACCAAAAATCAAAACAAGGCATACGAGCACCAATAAATACTGCAAGCAAATGAACAATATCAGATTAAGATTCAGATGGTTTTGAGAGGATTAGATTTAGGAGATTTGAGATGTCTTTGAAGAAGGGAAAGAACACCCCTTAGGGTTTATTGTCGAGGAACTACCTAGGAGGGGGTTTTGGACCAAGGAAAATATCTGGATGATACCATTGTATACCAGTGATACTCACAAGTAGATGTTGATAAAATGAAACCAACAAAAGTGGTTTCACTAATTTATCACTTTTCTTTAAATAGTTATGATTTTCCTAGTGAAATAACTTCTAGTTTTAGAGAATATATCACCACAAAAGTTCTGGAGATCCAAAAATAATTTCCTTGGATGGTTAGATAAGGTTTGATGTACTGGTTCACTGAGAGTTCGATTCATGTCAAGATAATTACCAGAATGCCCTCAGGATATTCCCAAGGTCCGTTCTGTAGTTGTTTTGTCTTTTTCACCAAATTAAATCTACAGAAGATTTTGATTTTATTCCAAGGACACATTGTTGGTATTTAGAATACCTTTCTCTTGAAATTGGAATCAACCTATTTGGAGTTGTAGAGCTACTATGGTCAAATTATTGGTGAATTGGCCATGCACAAAATTGTGTAATTCACCAAAATACAAGGAGAGCACAGAAAATATTGACCTCCTAGACTTTGGTAGGACTTATGTTTTAGGAACTAGGAGAGTTAGATTTAGGTCAGTACCTATTTTAGTTTGACCCAGAGAAAATCCTAAAGTCAAGCAGGGGCTATTTTTGTTATTTTTGCTACAGGCAAGAAGTAACTCAAGTGGATATGGGACCAATGCTCCTAGATGGGAGAAAGGAATGTCTATCAGATACAATTGGATTTATTCCATTTAGGTTTATATAATTTGCTAGGGAATTTATTTAGTGCATAGGATACTTATTAGTATATTAAATCTCAGAAAATCATCAAAATAAATTTGGTCAAAGTTTTGGTACTACATGTTCAAGAAAACACTCAGGAACCTTAGGAATTTTTGATCTAGGCAAATGGAGTTTGTTTCCATTTTTAAAGTGATTTAAACTGAAAGCTATAGTTTTTGGATCTGAGAAAATGCTTAAAACGGTTAGGGGCTGGGCTGGGATCTAAGGGCTACTGGGCCGGCTAGGGGGATTTCGGCCCATGGTGCTGGGGGCGACGCGCGGGAGCTGGTTTGAATCCCGGCCGGGCGAGGCCCACTCATCAGCGAGTGAGGCGGGATGAAGGGGTATCGGCTCCCCTGGGCCGTAGGGTTAGAAGGGGATCAACGGTCGACGACCGTCGTCCTTCTCCTGATGGCGCCAGCGGGACAGAACCCTAGGGCGTCGGGCGGCGGTGGGGAAGCTCACCTGGGGGCTTGTCAGCGATCGTGGGGTGGTGAGGGAGACGCGGCGTGGCGCAAGGATCACGATAATGGGCGGCCGTGAAGGGTTTGGCCCCGAGAAGGTGCCTCGCGTGAAGGCGACCGAGGGTGCTCACCGGAGCTCAGCGGGGCGGCCCGTTTGAGCGTTGGAGATGACAGAGGGTGGCGGGGATGATGTGGAAGATGACTGTGACTCCGGAGAGGGGCGGCGGGGGTGGTTCTATCGTGGGCACATGTCGCATGCACTCCACGCCGTCGGGCTTGCATCGGTACTCGCCGGAGCTGGCACCTATGGTACATGCATGATGAGTAGAGAAACAGGGTTAGGTAGACGAGGACGAGAGGGTCGCAGTACCACGACATGCAGAGGAAAGGGGAGTGGAAGAGAGGTCTTATGGCCAGATCTTGACCAAGGTCGAGAGGAGCTCTTTCTCCTTCCTTCAAGCAGAGCAGTGCAGAGGAGAGGGAGAGGGTGTTCTAGGGAAGGAGGAGGGAGTGGTATGGTGTAAAATGGAGGGGCAGAGGCTAGCTGCACGGGCCTCTGGCCTTATAAACAGAAGGGAGAGGTCCAAGGTGGACGTAGCCTAAGGATGAGCTATGGCATGTCCATGGCCTTGCCATTGGGCATCAGGGGTGGTGGAGAGGCAATAGGGTTGTGCAGGGGACAGAGAGAGGGACGGGTGCTGCTGTGGCAAAAGTTTTTGGCAATAAGTGGTTGTCCCACTTTAATCTCTACATCCAAACACTAGAGGACAAGAGGAAGATGGTGCTACAGTGGTCTTGCTACAGAGCTGCTCGACCAGGAGGAGAGAAGTGTGTTGTGCAGGCTTGTTGGAGAAGATTGGATGGGGTTTAAGTGGGGTTTTGGTACAAAAAAGGTTAAAAGATCAATTCAGCCATAAGGGATGATCAAGGTTTACTTCTGGATTTTTGATCTTGACCAATAGAGATAAGGATGTTGGTAGATGGGTGGGGTTACTATGCATCTCTGAGATTTATTTGAGATTTTTCAAGGAATTTTAGATGCACTTTAACAATTATTCAAATAGTGCAGAAATGGTTTTTAGGAAGTTATTTGATATTTTTGAATTGGACAGGTGGAGTTTTTGATGAGAGATGGTCCCACATGTGAATACACACTTAGGGGAATTTTTTCCCAAGATTTATTGGAAGATAAAAGTATTTAAAACAATTATTATTCCAATTCAGCCATTTAAGAAATTGGGCAAAAAGAAATAATAAGGCTCTTCAAAAATATTTATTTTTGAAGTTGGAAGATAGGGTATGATATGTGGACCTCAATTGAGCCAAAAGTTGGGGAAGTGTTTTGCCAAAAACTAAACTTTCCTTTATGGAAGGAGTTTTGGAGATTTTGAGTAATAAGGAGATTAATTAGGTTTGGGTCCATAATAATTATGGATAATATTTTATAAATGTTGATGATCAAGGTAGATGATGTAGACAAGGTGTATCAAGCATTTGCAACCTTGGGTTTAGAGAATCCATGTTTATTTTGGTGAAAACTAGAGATTTAAGGATCTTGGGTAAGATTGCTATCATGCCACCAAAACCTTGTTGGATCTTGGAGCTCAGGGCTCCCCTTGGGGCATGGGATATATGGATGGGTAGACCAAGTGATGTAGAATGCAATGGTGTAGGGGTTTGTACTTGATCCTGCTTGAGCTCACCATGGCAAGCTTTCAAAATTTGAATAAAATAAGCCTGCCAAAGCACATTATCAACTAGCCTTCAAACCCTTGTGGGTTTAAATAGCTCAAGGATCCAATTGGAACAAGTGAAGTAGGTATGAGTAGAACACAACCATGCAAATATTTGGTCCATAGAGGGTTGGATGGTGGTGTGAGCTTCTATCAAAGTAGGCATGTTGACTAGATTTGCAGGAAAAGTTATTTTCTTGCCTGCAAAACCATCAAGAACAAGTGGGTTGGAGAATGGTCTAACCAAGGGAAAGAGTGGGCCTTGGCAGTCCTTATGATGGTTAACAAGATGGTTTAAGTGCATTTCCAATAATGCACAAGGGTGGAGAAAGGGAGACATCCAAAAAGGTGATGATGGAAACAGATTTCCAGACTTAGCCAAATTTGGCAGACTTAGGGTTTTTGACTAGAATGTGGGGGGTGATGATTTGGATGGGTTTCAAGGTACAAAAGCATCATAAAGTGGGTGATGAGGAAGCATGGATTGAGTAGGAATGATCCTTGCTTGATATTGGTCTTCATTGACTTGGAAACTTCTAGAATGGATCCCTGCAGAATTGATCTGGGTAAGGGTTTTTAGAGGATCACCTGGTGGTTAGAGATTAGATCCAGATTGTATTCTTTCTTAGGGTGGGATGATTGGTAAACATCTTGATCCTAGTGATGAGCTCCTAGAGTAGCTCATAATATCTCCTAAGCATACAATTCAAACAGCAGATCAAGGCAACTCATCTTATAGACAAATCAACTACTACTTGGGTTACCACCAAGCTTATCTTGAGGTAAGGATGGGAATTTTGAAATAGGTTGGAGTTTGAACAAGGTAAGGTCCTTGGTATCTTTACCAAGAGTAGAATCCAAAAGCTTACAAAAAGGTTTTGGAGATCCTAGAGGTAAGAGTAGTTGAAGGTGCTGTCTTGAGAACATAAGGAGATTATATTATATAACTCTCCATAGTTTTGTCAATAGAAGTTACAAAAATAGTTTTGGTTACATAAGCATCTTGGCTCATGTTTTGAAATGCCAGAACATTTGAGAATATGGAAATTAAGCCAAGACTGTTTTGGGAAGTAGCTTTTGTCAACTGGTGTTAAGGTAAGGAGTATATCATCTAATACACATTCATATGCATAAGCATATCCAAACACAAGAAAACACTTCAGCATTAAACAAGAAAAAGTTTTTGTTCCCCCTGATTTTTGCATTCTGGACCACTAATTAGGGTTGCTGAAATTGGGATGTTATAGATCTTTCCCCCTTAAAAGAATCTCGTCCCGAGATTCAGGAGAGTAGGGTTAGGGGATTTTGAGTCAAGGTTAGTGCTACTGGTTTCAGGCGTGCTATCCTACGGACTCCGTCTTTGAAAGTGGTTACTACATCGATGAAGTTGAGCTTCAGTCTTCCAGGATACATGAAGAGTTGAGCAGAGTCTAGTCCTGATTGCGAGAGATGACCTTCTTCTTCCTTCCGGGCTCTATATCATTGAGGGCTTAGACGGGGCAGGATATCTCGATGTTGAACTTCACGGGGTATTCGTCGGAGGATAGAATCTGTGGTCGGGAGTACCTCTCTCTAAGGATTTACAACTCTTCCTTAGGGGCGTAGCATATCCTGGTTACCGGCTTTATGGTCAAGACTCCTAAGTTTGCTTCTAGCGAGAGGTTACCCTATTCTTGGTGGGGAAGACACAGTCTTTCCCCCTTAGGATTAGACTGGGTTAGCTCTTCCTTCTTGAAGTCATTGGATAAAGTTTGGAAGGCTGTCGTCCATCTTTCTCCTGGAGTCGAGATCTTCAGAGGGCATCCGTGAAGCTATGGTCTATGGGGCTTATATAATACTATTATTCGTACTTAGCCTACTAAAGCCATCGGAGACTTGCGTCCTCTAAGCGATTGGAACCGAGGGTTTGGCGATGCTATGGTCCTTCTGGTATGTCTGTAGCTGAAATAGCAGAGGGACCTCGTAGAATCTTTAGTTAGTTTCACCTCTGATAACTCCCGGGTTGTTGTTTGGTGAAAGGATTTCAGATCCGGGGATATTTTCTGAGGTATCTTCTGGTAGACCGTCTTCTGAAGATTGAGTGGGAAGACACAGTCTTTCCACCTTAGAGCTTCACTAAGGTGCTTTAGGAGTGGTGCAGATCTTCTGTCTGGGAGTGCTGACCTGATGTTAGCGGAAGGTTGTATCTTCCCAGAGTCTTGAGTTGGGGTCTTCGAGTGACGCCTTATTTTATCAACCTTGGCGGGGGTGATTTCCTAACGAAGGCTTAAGGAGTTTAATTAGGACAAGTTAGCGGTTTAAGAATCATCTTCATAGTTCTCTGTCGGATTGGAGGCATCTATCTGTCGCGGGGTTGTCTTTTCTTGAACTCTGGGCGTTATTTCTGCTCGATGGTGGAGTGGACTCGTTGTCTTCACGCTTCCTTATCATCTGGCTTCAGGGGTGGTTCTGACCTTCTAGGGAGGAACTTCCCGTTAGTTTGGGTAGGGTCGACTAGATTAGTTAGTCTCCTGAGGCGGTTAGAAGCTCTAATATACTAAAGGTTAATGTGGCATCCTGCTAAAAACCACTACTAGAAAATCGCTGTGTTTTTGTGCATTGCATCATCATGACTGCATGCTCATGTCATCATGCCACATTGTATTTGAGCATCGTCATGTCATCATGCATGTTTGCCTAAAAATATTTTCGAAAAACCTATTTTTTTGTTTTCTAAATACCTCGTCTTTATTTCAAACCATAAAATCCCGGTCTGCCGGATTATTTTGTTTTGTCTAAAAACGGATTACAAAAGTCTCGTTTTTAATAAATAAAATATTTATT
This sequence comes from Avena sativa, assembly GCA_916181665.1. NCBI lineage: Eukaryota > Viridiplantae > Streptophyta > Magnoliopsida > Poales > Poaceae > Avena > Avena sativa. The sequence goes on along the minus strand of OV702286.1, from coordinate 430,709,316 downwards.
TATTTTTGGGAGGCAGCCCGCCAGGCCCAAAAGCCCGCTCGGCCACCTCCAAACCCTAAAAACCACCTACCCAACCTAACCCTAAAGCCCCACGTACCCACCACCTAGAACCACCCCACCGCCACCAGCTAACCACCACCCCTGACCCGCTCCACAGGTGCACACAGCCGCGCACGCCACCTACCACTCCCGGGCCACCCGGCCACGTCACCCGCTCTCCTGCCGATCTCCTCATCGCTCACCCCTCCACACGCCACCCTTCCCACATCCCCACATAGACCTGGACGCCACCGGGCCCCACCCCGCCACCAACCGTGCCCCGCACGAGAACCCACCCCATGTTCCATGTCCCCGCCCGGCTCCATCTCCTATCCCGCACCGTCCTCTCCCCTTCGGCAACCACCGCCGCCGGCTCTTCTTCCCCGAGCTCTATAGCCGTCCCCGCCGCCATGAGCCACGTCGTCGCCTGGCCCGGCCCTCCTCCGCCTCGCCGTCATCTGCCGCCGACCTCCTTCCTCGGTCGCGCCTCTTCCTCGTCCCCGCCGCCATGGTGCCGATGTTCCCTGAGGCGGCCCGGCCAAGCCGTACCCCGCTGCTAGGGTCGTTCGCCGCCCCACCTGGTATTCCCCCTCGCACCGTCTGCACATCTCCGCCACCGCTGCATCACCCTACCCGTGGTGCCGCCTGCATCTGCGCCACCCGCATGCGCTGCTCCGGGCCGCTCACTACCCGCTGTCTTTGCTCCCCTGGTACCGAGCTCGACCATCAAGCTCGGCCTCCACCCTGGCCTCGCCTGTCTCGAACCACAGCGTCCCCACATCTCCCGGCCCGCCGTCCTCGACTCCTCCCTGTACTGGTGACCCCTCTGGTGTGTCGCTGCAGCGAGCCCAGCACCACCCTGCCTCGACCTCACGGACGCGGCCCCCTCCCAGCACCACATCGACCTCAGCCCCGTCAGCGATCCCTGCTCCACCTCTGCTGGCCCCAGCTCCGGGATAGTCGTTACGCTTGCCATCGTGGCGTCGACTTTCGTGTCTGGAAGCCCGTGTCCGGTGTCGCATCCGCGATGCCCTATTCACAGTTGTGCATATACTAGTACTGCCATGGGGTGTTGGGTGTACAAGTGCTTCCATAGTAGAGTATGAGTGAGCTTGTGTGACCGTGAGATGACCAAGGCATGAACCAAGATTGTTGTGTGCTGTCTACATTTAACCAAAGGACATCGGGTGACAAGATCTTCTTCTCGGAAGCCGCCACACCTCAAGATCTCCGCCACGAAAACCCCGAGTTCTCCGACACGGATGCGACTAGTTCTCCTACAAGGACGCCAAGTTCTCCCCTCAAACGTCAAGACCCGAACCGGAAGACCGCCAAGATCGCCACGGGAACGACAAGTACTTCATCCCGGACGCCATGACCGTCTACACGGACCCGAAGACCACCGGTACCCGATCCATTCAAGTTCGCCATCGACGACAAGATCGACCGCTTGGAACCCAAGTTCTCCATCTTGTATCTGAACCTCGCCGGTCCCGTCGAACCCTGAGTCCGAACGCCGAACCCCAAGATCTTCGGACCAATGTGATTCCCTTTCCGAGACCCTTATTTTTATAATATATGACATCTACTTGTTGCATATTAAATCGTCATGCACGCATACTTGTCTGTGGTTTGGGGGCATTAGTCGATTCACCTTAATTAAATATGGAGACTATATGCGGGCTATACTTGTCTCATATCACCTCCATTTAAATTTGCGTAGCGAACCGATGACATGCTTTGCATTGATAAATCAACATTTAAATTGCGGAGTACCTAAACAACTTGAACCGTGTAATTAATTATCGGGACCCCGGTTCCGCTTAATATTGCCTGATTGCACCGCATCTGCTTCATAGCATAATCATGCCAGATCTTCTGCCGTAGTATTAAATATTGCATCCGGTGTTTCTTCTAGTGTTTGCTTCTTCGCGGATTAGGCCGATGAGTTGATGCGAGTATCGACAAGTTCTCTGGATATGAACCTTCGGCAGTGTTTCCCAGGCGAGCATCTCTCCCCCTTCTACCTATTTTGCATTTATAGTCTTTATTTCCTCCTGTGGATCTATTGCTATCCATGTCGCGATGCTTTAGTGTTCCGTACTAGTTATATTCTGTGCAGCCTTTTATATTGCCTTGGACACCTCCTATTACCTGTTGTTTGGTAGATAGCTGGCCTTGCGAGTCGTAGTTGCTTGCTCAGGTGCGATATCGTGTTGTCGAGTACCACAGTTGTTGGTATGCTGGCAGATGTTTATGGTGGAGATGATCATGACTTTAAATACAACTATTAAAATGCTAGACATAACTAATGCAGAGGCATCAGTGGGCAATAGATGTTATTTGGTTCTTCCACGCTCACTTGTGTCCCGTAGGACCCCGAATACTTGATACCTGTTCCTTGACTATTCGCACTATCCACATCCGGGAGGCCTTATGGACCCCCCTGAGCCAGAGCTTGCTTCATTTCTATTTCTTGGGGCCACAAACTAGTGTGGGGTTTTATTACTATCATGTACTTATGCCATGCTTACTGCTTTATTTAAGATTGTGCGTGGAGCACCTGTACTGTTTTGGATCGCGCCACGTTTTCGCGGTATCGACAAGCCCGGTCACACTTTCGGGTTCCCAGTCGTTTACAGCCGTCGTCGCAAACCCTGGGTCTGTTCCGGAACCGGCCAACTTTGTTGCGGGTAGCTTAGTGGGGTGGCCCCCTGAAATATTTTATGAATCCTGTGATCGCTTTGTCGTGAATGACTCGTTGGGTTTTGAGTTGGTTTTTCCAAGGTTGATCGAGTGTGTGTTGCTATTTGTGCACCCCTGCAGGGTAAAACTTTCTGAAAGCCGTGTCCACGGTTATGGACGACTTGGAGCACAATATCTCGATCATAGACAAGCATAACTAATGTAGTGCTATAAATTTGACTTAATATGTGACTAGTAATTAGCTCAATTATAACGGAATGGATATTAAAAATGCCAACAACTGGTGGATCTTGGTCGTATCGTGTTCTGATATACCTGCCTAGTAAGTATTACAACTCCAATGGAATGTGATAAAAGTGCCAACAATTGCTGGGTTTTGGGATTCCTCAGGACAATTATATCTGACTAGTAAATGTTCCAACTACCACGGAATGGTTACTTAAAAACTTCCCACTACTTATGCTTCAGGATAACTCATGCTATCTATATCTGATTAGTAAGTGCTGCAACTATAACGGAATGAGTAAAATTGCCAACTGTGTGAGTTCCTTGGTCCGACTTCCTCGTTTGGTCTCGAGGGGGAAATACCAGGATGGGTATGATTGGTGTTAGTATAAGGTTGGTTCCGAATAGGTCTTTCTTATCTCTCTCTAATAGCCGACAGTTGTACCGCGTCTCTGTAGGTTGTTTAGTGCATGCTGCGCTGCCGCTTCAGTCCACCATACCTATGTAGGCGAGAGCCGCCGAATTCTAGCCTCGCCGTGTACTGGCCTCAGTACTGACGCTCCTCTTTTTTCCTTTGCCCTTTGTCGGCATCCCTTTTGTTTTAGCAGGTTTGAGATCGACGTCGTTAGCAGGGTTACCCTTCCGGCTTGGCCTGGGCAGGGTTATGGACAACGTTGGTTATTCTTCAGGGCTCTTAGCCCCATTTGCATCTTGTCCATAGTCGGACGCTCTATCGTTTTCAAGGTGTTTTGAATCTTTGTATAGTATATCTGTATTCTTGACTCATGGAGTCATTGTTGTATATATATGTTCTGTGGGTTCCATCGTGGACTAATGTGTAATGGTATTACTTCGTTCTCCACCCACACGGAAGTGCCTGGTGGGCGTCCTTGAATCGTTTCTATGCGGGTTTGGTGGAAAGGGCTAAAACTTGCATAGGGCCGATTTGAGGGTGTTACAGAGTGGTATCAGAGATCAGCAGTTACGATACCCCACAAGTCCAGCTTGTAGGATAACCTAGCTAATGGCCTAAGTAGAGTGTCAAAACTATTTTGCAACAATCGGTTGGATAGATCTGATTAGGTCTGCTTTTACTCCTTACCCCTCTGCTGTTCTCCTCTTACCTCTGCGTGTTTTGGATCTGCTCTCTTACTTTCTTCTAGTCCAAGATTTCTCGTGGTTGGGTTCCCGTCGTCCCTTCAGGTTTTCGCTTCCTCCTTTGGTAACGGTGTTTCTACATCCGGTCTTCATGCTATCTAAGGAATCCTTCATCTGTTGGACTTCCCTTTGTTCCTCCTTGTGCCTTCCGGTGGTTTTCGACGCGAAGACATCATCTACGCCAGATCCGATGCAGAGCCTGCATCACTCCTTTGTTCCGAACCTCGATTGTCGAGATCTTCAGTCTGATTCCAAGAATGGTTGCACGCTTTTCTTCTGATTGTGCGGAGTAATAGTTTGGGTGCGTGATGGATTGGCCCCCATGCCGACTACTCACTCTATTTGATCGTGTACATTGAAGTGGATGAGAATGCATCGTTTCTCTCTTTCTATCGGAGTTAGAGGTGGCTTTATTTGTGGATACCTTTACCTTCGTCCTTTGTTTCCCGGAGTGTTCTCTCGACGATCACGGACAACGACTCCTTGTTGGTGGTGTCGACGATTCCAAGATGGAGTAAGCACCCTTGTTAGTGGTGTCGCGACGATCTACATGAAGCGAGAAGATTCAGATGGCTAGCCTTCTTTCGGTACCATGAGGCGGATCTCGAGGGCGAGATCCATTGTTAGTGGTGTCGAATTGTGGCATCCCGCTAAAAACCACTACTAGAAAATCGCTGTGTTTTTGTGCATTGCATCATCATGACTGCATGCTCATGTCATCATGCCACATTGCATTTGAGCATCGTCATGTCATCATGCATGTTTGCCTAAAACTATTTTCGAAAAACCTATTTTTTTGTTTTCTAAATACCTCGTCTTTATTTCAAACCATAAAATCCCGGTCTGCCGGATTATTTTGTTTTGTCTAAAAACGGATTACAAAAGTCTCGTTTTTAATAAATAAAATATTTATTTATTTTCAGGAGGCAGCCCGCCAGGCCCGAAAGCCCGCCCGGCCACCTCCAAACCCTAAAAACCACCTACCCAACCTAACCCTAAAGCCCCACCTACCCACCACCTAGAACCACCCTGCCGCCACCAGCTAACCACCACCCCTGACCCGCTCCACATGTGCACACAGCCGCGCACGCCACCTACCGCTCCCGGGCCACCCGGCCACGTCACCTGCTCTCCTGTCGATCTCCTTGTCGCTCACCCCTCCACACGCCACCCTGCCCACATCCCCACATAGACCTGGATGCCATCGGGCCCCACCCCGCCACCAACTGTGCCCTGCATGAGAACCCACCCCATGTTCCATGTCCCCGCCCACCTCCATCTCCTATCCCGCACCGTCCTCTCCCCTTCGGCAACCACCGCCGCCGCCGGCTCTTCTTCCCCGAGCTCTACAGCCGTCCCCGCCGCCATGAGCCACGTCGTCGCCTGGCCCGGCCCTCCTCCGCCTCGTCGTCATCTGCCGCCGACCTCCTTCCTCGGTCGTGCCTCTTCCTCATCCCCGCCACCATGGTGCCGATGTTCCCCGAGGCGGCTCGGCCAAGCCGTACCCCGCCGCCAGGGCCGTTCGCCGCCACGCCTGGTGTTCCCCCTCGCGTCGTCTGCACATCTCCGCCACCGCTGCATCACCCTACCCGTGGTGCCATTCCCATCGCCCTGCATCTGCGCCGCCCACATGCGCTGCTCCGGGCCGCTCACTACCCGCTATCTTCGCTCCCCTGGTACCAAGCTCGGCCTCCACCCTCGCCTCGCCTGTCTCGAACCACAGCGGCCCTGCATCTCCTAGCCCGCCGTCCTCGACTCCTCCCTATACCGGTGACCCCTCTAGTGCGCCGCTGCAGCAAGCCCAGCACCACCCTGCCTCGACCTCACGAACGCGGCCCCCTCCCAGCACCACATCGACCTCGGCTCCGTCAGCGATCCCTGCTCCACCTCTGCGTTGCCAGCTCCGGGACAGTCGTTACGCTTGCCAGCGCGGCGTCGACTTTCGTGTCTTGAAGCCTATGTCCCGTGCCACGTCCTCGATGCCCTATTCGTAGTTGTGCATAAACTAGTACTTCCATGGGGTGTTGGGTGTACAAGTGCTTCCATAGTAGAGTATGAGTGAGCTTGTGTGACCGTGAGATGACCGAGGCATGAACCAAGATTGTTGTGTGCTGTCTACATTTAACCAAAGGACATCGGGTGACAAGATCTTCTTCTCGGAAGCCGCCACACCTCAAGATCTCCGCCACGAAAACCCCGAGTTCTCCGACACGGACGCGACTAGTTCTCCTACAAGGACGCCAAGTTCTCCCCTCGAACGTCAATACCCAAACCGGAAGACCGCCAAGATCGCCACGGGAACGACAAGTACTTCATCCCAGACGCCATGACCGTCTACACGGACCCGAAGACCACCGGTACCTGATCCATTCAAGTTCGCCATCGATGACAAGATCGACCGCTTGGAACCCAAGTTCTCCATCTTGTATCCGAACCTCGCCGGTCCCGTCGAACCCTGAGTCCGAACCCCGAACCCCAAGATCTTCGGACCAATGTGATTCCCTTTCCGAGACCCTTATTTTTATAATATATGACATCTACTTGTTGCATATTAAATCGTCATGCATGCATACTTGTCTGTGGTTTGGGGGCATTAGTCGATTCACCTTAATTAAATATGGAGACTATATGCGGGCTATACTTGTCTCATATCGCCTCGATTTAAATTTGCGTAGCGAACCGATGACATGCTTTGCATTGATAAATCAACATTTAAATTGCGGGGTCCCTAAACAACTTGAACCGTGTAATTAATTATCGGGACCCCGGTTCCTCTTAATATTGCCTGATTGCCCCGCATCTGCTTCATAGCATAATCATGCTGGATCTTCTGCCTTAGTATTAAATATTACATCCGGTGTTTCTTCTAGTGTTTGCTTCTTTGCGGATTAGGCCGATGAGTTGATGCGAGTATCGACAAGTCCTCCGGATATGAACCTTCGGCAGTGTTTCCCAGGCGAGCATCTCTCCCCCTTCTACCTATTTTGCATTTATAGTCTTTATTTCCTCCTATGGATCTATTGCTATCCGTGTCGTGATGCTTTAGTGTTTCGTACCAGTTATATTCCGTGCAGCCTTTTATATTGCCTTGGACACCTCCTATTACCTGTTGTTTGGTAGATAGCTGGCCTTGCGAGTCGTAGTTGCTTGCTCATGTGCGATCTCGTGTTGTCGAGTACCACAGTTGTTGGTATGCTGGCAGATGTTTATGGTGGAGATGATCATGACTTTAAATACAACTATTAAAATGCTAGACATAACTAATGCAGAGGCATCGATGGGCAATAGATGTTATTTCGTTCTTCCACGCTCACTTGTGTCCCATAGGACCCCGAGTACTTGATACCTGTTCCTTGACTATTCGCACTATCCACATCCGGGAGGCCTTACGGACCCTCCCGAGCCAGAGCTTGATTCATTTCTATTTCTTGGGGCCACAAACTAGTTTGGGGTTTTATTACTATCCTGTACTTATGCCATGCTTACTGCTTTATTTAAGATTGTGCGTGGAGCACCTGTACTGTTTTGGACCGCGCCACGTTTTCGCGGTATCGACAAGCCCAGTCACACTTTCGGGTTCCCAGTCGTTTACAGTCGTCGTCGCAAACCCTGGGTCTGTTCCGGAGCCGGCCAACTTCGTTACGGGTAGCTTAGTGGGGTGGCCCCCTGAAATATTTTATGAATCCTGTAATCGCTTTGTCGTGAATGCCTCGTTGGGTTTTGAGTTGGTTTTTCCGAGGTTGATCGAGTGTGTGTTCCTATTTGTGCACCCCTGCAGGGTAAAACTTTTTGAAAGCCGTGTCCGCAGTTATGGACAACTTGGAGCACAATATCTCGATCATAGACAAGCATAACTAAAGTAGTGCTATAAATTTGACTTAATATGTGACTAGTAATCAGCTCAATTATAACGGAATGGATATTTAAAATGCCAACAACTGGTGGATCTTGGTCGTATCGTGTTCTAATATACCTGCCTAGTAAGTATTACAACTCCAATGGAATGTGATAAAAGTGCCAACAACTGCTGGGTTTTGGGATTCCTCGGGACAATTATATCTGACTAGTAAATGTTCCAACTACCACGGAATGGTTACTTAAAAACTTCCCACTACTTATGCTTCAGGATAACTCATGCTATCTATATCTGATTAGTAAGTGCTGCAACTATAACAGAATGAGTAAAATTGCTAACTGTGTGAGTTCCTTGGTCCGACTTTCTTATTTGGTTTCGAGGGGGAAATACTAGGATGGGTATGATTGGTGTTAGTATAAGGTTGGTTCCGAATAGGTCTTTCTCATCTCTCTCTAATAGCCGACAGTTGTACCGCGTCTCTGTAGGTTGTTTAGTGCATGCTGCGCTGCCGCTTCAGTCCACCATACCTATGTAGGCGAGAGCCGCCGAATTCTAGCCTCGCCGTGTACTGGCCTCAGTACTGATGCTCCTCTTTTTCCTTTGCCCTTTGTCGGCACCCCTTTTGTTTTAGCAGGTTTGAGATCGACGTCGTTAGCAGGGTTACCCTTCCGGCTTGGCCTGGGCAGGGTTATGGATGCCATTGGTTATTCTTCAGGGCTCTTAGCCCCATTTGCATCTTGTCCGTAGTCGGACGCTCTATCGTTTTCAAGGTGTTTTGAATCTTTGTATAGTATATCTGTATTCTTGACTCATGGAGTCATTGTTGTATATATATGTTCTGTGGGTTCCATCGTGGACTAATGTGTAATGGTATTACTTCGTTCTCCACCCGCACGAAAGTGCCTGGTGGGCGTCCTTGAATCGTTTCTATGCGGGTTTGGCGGAAAGGGCTAAAACTTGCATAGGGCCGATTTGAGGGTGTTACAGTTAAGGTGGTTAGGTCTTCACTTGTTTTCTTGGTTGGTTTATCGAGTTGTTTCTTGTGGATATTGAGGATCCTTCGGTGATCGACTTCCGGCTTCAACGGGATTCTGGCTGTAGTAGACTGAGGAACAAAGGAGTGTGGTGCCATTGACGAGTATTGCAAGGGGATTTTGACGGGGTATGCCGTCCTACTGAGGTGAAATCTTCGAGTTGATTATGGCTTGACGATGTCGAAGTCCTGGTTCTTGCGATGCTTTTCCTCTCATATACTCTCGAGGTTAGTCTGGGTCTCATTACCACTGCTAACACAGGGGTTTCCTGAGTTACTAGGTGGGTTAGGGCTCATCGAGTCACATTCTTAAGGAGGTCAAAGCAAACCAGAACATACAAACCAGGCGAACAAAGCGAGGAGGATCGCCATGTCCTCGACAAACAACACACATCAAGCAACACAAGATGCACTTAGGCAAGCAAACACGGTCAACGCTAGGGACCAAGGAGTTAACTACTCACGATGTAGGGTAATCCTATTCTTAGGACTATTGACCCTAGATATCGTCTTTCTTCAGGTCGGAGTCACTATCTTGCAGATGGAGCCTTCGTCGTATCTTGGACGCTTCTTGATAGTGCAACACCCGATGTCTTTTGATTGTGAGGATTCCGCTGGTAGAGCGATATTGTAGTCTCCTTGTGTTTGCTGGTAGTTGCTTGTCTTCGTCTTGTTCTCATTGTCTTCACCGGGTTCTAGATCCTTGATGTTTAAAATCCGTAGATTTGGAGTTTGGACGAGATTTAGAGTAAACCGTTTTCGAACACATTTACTTAGAGTAAGAGAAGAAGTAGAACCTTTTGAAACTTATTGAGAAACTAGTTTTCGGAAGCGGGGGTTTTCAAAATAAGGTTCCTTTCTAGCGACCATGCTAACTAAGGTTCTCCTACAGTCAGGATGGCTCTGATACCAAGTCTGTGGGGCCCCCGGATTAATCCTCCGAGAATCCCTATTATGCATACAACCACAATCCCATGATCAGTTAGTTGTGGCACATAACCGACAAGTATCAAAGTAAACATCCAATACATAACGAATACATGTCATACCTTATTTGCCATTATGGCTACATCAATCAACATCAGTGGAACTTCATCAAGCGCAGAGCCCGAGCCATGCCTTAACCTACAGGCAACTAACTGGGAGAACGTCCTAGCCCGCATAGTCACCACACCACCTTCTCCTTGAGATCTGGCCAAGTTAATAGCCAAGGACAATGCCAGTGAGTACTTTGAATGTACTCGCAAACCACCTTAAGGTAACAATAATAACAAGAGGATATGCATTATGGCTGTGGTATTATGAGGGCTCCAAGAGAGGTTCTTCTCTCAAATAGTTTCTCTTGTAGATATAGCATCTACATATCTTGGTTGAAAACTTTCTAAACATTTTGGAAACCTTTTTCAAAAGTTTTGGAAAACATCAGGACTGGGTCACCCATTTGTTCCTTCCTTCCGGTCGTCCCACGACAAAACTCCTTCCATACCTGTCTGACCATCCCATGGTCAAAGTAGGTATCCTGTTCGACCATCCCATGGTCAAAACATTTCCAAAGCCATTTTATTTTCTGAAATCCTTTTTGAAAACAAAACCAGCACCGCTCTACAGCAACCTGTCCAACCGTACATGACCGCGGACGCGGCTATTCGAATAGATTTACACTCTGCAAAGGTTGTACACTTTACCCACACCATCCAGGTACACTACCCTGATCTGCACTGATCGTGGGTCGAGTAACCGATCAAGACTCTCCGGATGCCCACTCCAATATAAGTGCCTACCCTATGAGTGTTAATCCCCTCAAAACCAGGACATCGAGCGAGGACCAACCGGAGCGCTTTTTCCACTTCCCAAGTGTGCGCTTTCAATGAGGGGCTCATAGTAACGCGTGGAGGCCAGCCGACCCTTTATTCCTTCTCCAGGTTGATGTCCCACATGGACCTTTATCGGAGAAGGCCCACCCTCCAGGGATCCCTGATCCCCTGTAGTTGTTGCGAGGCAGCTTATATCGGAATAGAGAACCATCAAATCCAGCCCTGTCCCATACCAGAGTAATGTGGTTGCACATGGTTAATTGTTCTAGCAAAACTACAAAGAACCGGGTGCGTTTTCGTAAACCTTTTTCCTCCATCTTTCCTTCAGCATTTTGTAAAGCAAAAACTTCTTCTTTTTCAACATCTCTTGGGAGGTCCCACCTCACCAAGGTTTTTTCATAAAACATTTGGTAAAACTTTTTCCGGGGTCTTCCCATCCTCTAGCTTTGCTTCGGCTAAATCGGGGTCTCCAAACGGGTATGGTGTTACACCATCTACCATACTAGGGACAAGTAGGTATCACCGAGAGGGTCGTACTTAGTAGTAAAATAGAGGAGTAGTTCGGAGGAGCCAAACCACTACCATATATACAACAGCATATAATAAAACAATGCAGTTTCATAAATAGTAGATAAAACATGCATAAGTAAAATAGTAGGACAAGGCTTATGAGCAAGAAGGTGGATTGCCTGCTGATCAACAATATGAAAATATGTCCCTGGACTTCTTCTTTAGATAACTCGGAATACCAGTACCAATAATAAATACCACTTCTTCTGCTCTCCGATTACATCGCAACTATCGTCGTCAGGAAGCACACATGCAAACAATCAAGACCAAAAATCAAAACAAGGCATACGAGCACCAATACAATACAGCAAGCAAATTAACAATATCAGATTAATATTCAGATGGTTTTGAGAGGATTGGATTTAGGAGATTTGAGATGTCTTTGAAGAAGGGAAAGAACACCCCTTAGGGTTTATTGTCGAGGAACTACCTAGGAGGGGGTTTTGGACCAAGGACAATATTTGGATGATACCATTGTATACCAGTGATACTCACAAGTAGATGTTGATAAAATGAAACCAAGAAAAGTGGTTTCACTAATTTATCACTTTTCTTTAAATAGTTATGATTTTCCTAGTGAAATAACTTCTAGTTTTAGGGAATAAATCACCAGAAAAGTTCTGGAGCTCCAAAAATAATTTCCTTGGATGGTTAGGTAGGGTTTGATGTACTGGTTCACTGAGAGTTGGATTCATGTCAAGATAATTACCAGAATGCCCTCAGGAAATTCCCAAGGGCAGTTCTGTAGTTGTTTTGTCTTTTTCACCAAATTAAATCTACAGAAGCTTTTTATTTGATTCCAAGGACACATTGTAGGTATTTAGAATACCTTTCTCTAGAAATTGGAATCAACCTATTTGGAGTTGTAGAGCTACTGTGGTCAAATTATTGGTGAATTAGCCATGCACAAAATTGTGTAATTCACCAAAATACAAGGACAGCACAGAAAATATTGAGCTCCTAGACTTTGGTAGGTCTTATGATTTAGGAACTAGGAGAGTTGGATTTAGGTCAGTACCTATTTTAGTTTGACCCAGAGAAAATCCTAAAGTCAAGCAGGGGCTATTTTTGTTATTTTTGCTACAGGCAAGAAGTAACTCAAGTGGATATGGGACCAATGTGATGGGTTCGTAGCATGGAAAACAAAAAATTTCTACCGCAAGAACGAACAAAACCCAGATCTAATCTAGATAAAAGCCAAGATCTAATCTATTAGACATGAGCAACGAGATAGATTGGTACTAACCCTCATAGAACCGAAAGCGTTACGAGATTAGATCTCGTGGATGATGTAGTCGATCACTTGCCGATCTCAAGATCGTGTGGACGATCCTTCCGGCGCTGCGTTCCGGCAGCGCTTCCGCAGACGGTCACACGTGCGGAGTCGAAGCAGACCTTCCTCTCCCTGTTCCAGCGAGCAGCGGAGGTAGTAGATCTTCTCCACGGAATCCCAGCAGCACGACAGTGTGGTGGTGGTGGTGGAGTAGAGAATTATGCAGGGCTTCGCCTATGCCTGAGCAGAAGAAAGGAGGAGGAGAGAGGCGGCGGAGATTTGGTGTTATAAGAGAGGTTCAAGAGGGGGCGCCCCCTCCCTTCTATTTAAAGGAGGGAGGCGCGCCTGGGGAGGGGGAGTCCTAGTAGGACTCCCCTCCTATGGCCCGCGGGTTGGGAAGGGGGGAGGAGTCCTCCTCCCCCACGAATCCGTGTCTCGCCCCACAAGGTTTCCTTTGACCCTTTCTTGGTTTTCAAGTAAACACCAAGAACTCTTCTAGAACCTTCCAGAACATTCCGAAACCTTCTAGAATCTCCATACAAACACTCCAGAACATTTCCTAACTTAGAAAATGATCCCCAATATATGAATCTTATTCTCCGGACCATTCCGGATCTCCTCGTGATGTCCCGGATCCATTCCGAGACTCCGAACAACATTCGGTCTCCAACGCAAATTCCATATCTACTTAAAACAACTTCGAACCTTAAGTGTGTCACCCTACTGTTCATGAATATGCAGACATGATGAAGACACCTCTCCGATCAATAACCATTAGCGGAATCTGGAGATCCATAACGGCTCCCACATACTCAACGATGATATCATGATCGATTGAACCATTTAACATACGAAACCAATTCCCTTTGTCATGCGATACTCTACTTATCCGAGGTTTGATCGTCGGTATCTCCATACCTAGTTCTACCTCATTACTGATAAGTACTCTTTACTCGTTCCATGATATGTCATCCCTTGTGACCTAGTCACATGCTTGCAAGCTAACTAGATGACATTCCACCTAGAGGGCCCAGAGTATATCTATCCGTCATATGGATGGACAAATCCCAATCTTGGTCTATGCGCTTCAACACATACTTTCAGAATACCCAATGACACCTTTATAACCGCCCAGTTATGAAGCGGCGTTTGATGTCATCAAAGTACCCATCCGGTGACGGTGATTAACATAACCTCATGGTCGAAGGATTAGGTTACTATGTATTTAAAAGCTTACAGCAATACGAACTTAATGACTTGATCTTATGCTACGCTTACTATGGGTGTGTGTCCATTACATCATTCTCCTAATGATATAACCTTGTTATTAATCACATCCAATGTCCATGATCAGGAAACCATGATCATCAATTAATCAACAAGCTAGTTCAACAAGAGGCTTACTAGGGACTCTTTTATGTTTACAAAACACACATGTATTAATGTTTCTGGTTAATACAATTATAGCATGGGATGTAAACATTTATCATAAACATAAAGATATAATAATAACCACTTTATTATTGCCTCTTGGGCATATCTCCAACAGTCTCCCACTTGCACTAGAGTCAATAATCTAGTTAAAAACTTGTGCATTCAACACCTATGGCTTTCTGGTGTTGTATAGACACTATTGCTAGTGGTAAACATAATCTTCAGATCTGACACTTCCAGGTCCGTGTGTATTTGCATGTCCTTGCGTCTCTACGCATTACTCATTCTCCAATGAGATGGCATTGTATAAATTTGGTCCTTTGGTGAGACCTTTAGTTCCTTGGGATTAAATCATGTTGATACAATTGTCATACAATGTATCTTCATAGTATTATCCCGCTATGAACCACACCTAGTTTGATAACAAATTACTTGACGCAAATGCCCTCATTTGCTGCTACAATAATAGTCATATACTTAGCCTTTTGTTGTAGTATCTGTCACAATGTTTTAACTTTGGTACTCAACCAAATCCGTTATGGAACTTCCTTTCCATTACATTGTGCCACCCATAGTTTAAATTGAGATAAACTTAATTTGTGACAAAACTAGTATCAATGTAACAATTTACAATGAACTATTTGTCACCACTATATAAGTAATATATTCTTAGTTCTTCCAAAGATCATAGGAATATCCCTACTATTGTCCAATGATCATCTTATGAGTCATTTTGGTATATGCTCATAACATTTAGAGCATAGGACATATCTGGATGTGTACATCTCAAAGAATGATTGATCAAAATATTCTTGTGATTTCACCAAGTGTCAAAACACTTGAATCTCGTGTCAACACACTTGAATCTTGATTCAGTCCTTTCCGTGAGTCAAGAACCTTTATTGTTGTTTCCATATTGAACTCATTCAACATCTTATCTATGTACATTTGGCAAAACCATATTAGCGCCTCAATCTATATAGACATTGATGCCTAATTCTTGGGTTATGCCTAAGTCTTTCATCGAAATGAAATTCTTAACCTGTGTCAATAAAAGATACATCATTTCTAATCAACGATATGTCTTTAACATAATGTATTAGAAATATGTCTTAGCGCTCCCACTTAATTTCTTGCAAAATGCAAGCATCTTCATCGTCTCTGATGAAATTAAACCTTTTAACGGTTTCATCACGGTGAAGATTCCAACTCCGCGATGCTCACTTCAACCATTGAAGTTTTGCATCCTTTGAATTAACAAAACCCTTTGGATCGTGTCATGTACATGTCCTAGGTAACCATTCTATTAGAAGAACTTGTTTTGTTTGTTCAACTACCATATACCAAAATGTATGTAGTGGTTGCTACATTAATCCGTCAGACTAAATATCGCTATAAAAGATCAAATCTTATCATAGTCAATTCCTTGAACATTGTCGTAAACTCTTTCCGACATGTCGACTATTTCATAGATGTGAAACATCCATGTCTATTTATAGATCCATATACGACTGTAAGGTCTTGCACCTTTCCAGAGGGTCTTTCAAATTCAAAGCTTGATTTCTCGTGTATGGAATTATCACGGATTTTATGGCTTCAAGCCACTTAACGAAGTCGGGGCCCATCATTGATTATTTGCATTTAGTCGGTTCATCATTGTCAAACAACAATGATTTAACTCTCAAATCTTGGCATTTGATTACTTACCCGACCTACTTGGTTCAATAGTAACTTAGATCTCCGCGACCACAACCTTTGAGGCACGTGAGCC
The DNA here is from genome assembly GCA_916181665.1 of Avena sativa. Classification (NCBI taxonomy): domain Eukaryota; kingdom Viridiplantae; phylum Streptophyta; class Magnoliopsida; order Poales; family Poaceae; genus Avena; species Avena sativa. Next base: position 430,693,437 of record OV702286.1, on the reverse strand, counting down.
ATGAGCATTGTTGCTGCCTCCGGGACACTTACCGACGCTGCGCAACTCAGCACATATTAGCCAAGGTTCAACAACCTTGTCAAAGTTCTATTGTCCTCCCACTCAACTTTTCACCAAAAATTCCTTCTCAAGAAACTTGATATTCTAAGCGACAAAACACTTTTGTCTTTGGTGTTATGGAGGAATACCCAATGGTTATTCGAAAATAACCTATAAAAACATGCTCATCCGACTTTGGTTGTAAACACTTTACTTATGCCTAGCATACCAAAAAATTAATAAAGGACAACCTGGGTTTTATCCCAAACCATGACTTACATGGTGTCATTTCAACGGATCACGATGGAGCTCTTTTTAGTGTAAAAGAGGTAGTCACTAAAGCTTTAATCTTTAAAATATAATGGCTGTTTTATAAATGACACCTTTGATCTTACCATGTCAAACAAGGTTTCATTACATATCTTGAACACTCCATACTCCTATGGTGTTTTGGGAAATGCAAATCTATGGAACGATTCCTCAAATCTTAGGTGTTTTGCTAAACTTGTAACTCAAAACATTTTTCTTTATGATCCAATCATAGACTTTTTATTTTCTTGTTACAATAATTTTCCACTTCATCTTGAAAGTCTTTGAACATTTTCAAATGTTTCATACTTATTCCTTATTGAGTAAGTATATACATATACTCACTCAAATCTTCGGAGAAAGCATATGAAGTTGAAATCCATCACCCTCGACTACACATAATGGACTATATACATCAATATGTACAAATTCCAATCAGTTAGTCGTCCGTTCCTCTTTTGGCCTACGAACGGAGTTTTAATTATCTCCAGGAAAGTATCACAAGCGTCATTTGATCAAAATCAAAGACTCCAAAAATTCATCAACATGGAGTTTCTTCATGTATCCCCTTTTCAATATAATTTAAACGACGATGTCACTTTGCAAGTGATCTTTCAATTATTTGTCTTGCGACATTATAGCATTAGTTTTATGGTCGTTATTTCTCCAACCATACTTGTATATCATCCATCTATTATGGAATACGGCAATTATTTGAACAACCTTTTGTCGTTATAATACCTGATAAAAATAACAATTATTGAAACAAATGTTGAAGGCAAGCTTTGATGTTTAACGAGCAACACAACAACCCTTTGTTTGTTTTCGATGAACATCATCACATATTCTCTTTCTAGTTAGTTAGGTCATTGCAGTTCATGAATTGTGTTGTCCTGTATGACACTTCATACCAACCAATTCGGTATCCAATACCACAGAACCACATTGTTTAACAACCAAGGAATGCAGCCATAACATGTATCTTCTATATACCTAAGTTGGATATCTCCAATCTTTTCTTTTCTGCCAAATATTTTATAGATTCTCTTTCAACAATTCTTTTTCTTTTAAAAGAATCTATCAACATCAATCGTGGTGTCATTCACATGACACATAGTACAAAGTGTGTATAGTCAAATACTAATACCTTTGGACTTGCACTTTGAACTGGATCACCTTCATCAAATGTTTGGCATTCTTTCAAAATTCCATTCTTTAGTAATATTTTAGTGTAGTAAACATTTTTACTTATATCTTCTATTCATCCTTATCATGACAACTTTCATGATCAAGCTGCTATAGCTTATAAAGGTGAATTGCGAGTATAATGTTTCTTTTCCAAAACCTTTTGGAGGACTAGGACGACCAGCGTCTCCAACCTTCACAAATTCTCATCAAATATGAGGACACATACTCTATCATGTTGTAACCAGCACATTGTTTTAGATATCGCAATACCTTTCACATATGATGGTTTCTGAAACATTGCTTTCAGCTCTTAGATAAACTTGATATTGCAAAACAATCTTTTGAGTATCAAGAATCATGGAGGCAAACATGATACATTAGGTACTAACACTGGAACTGTTACTCTTGATTTAATACTATTTATTAAACTTCACAGAGTAAACGGAGTTTGCTGAAAGTTTGCAACAGGACTTTTAAACTTTAGATTCACACTCAAAACAATACGATACCAGTTCGTAAAGCAAATATCCAGAATTTCTATAATTCTACTATCTCAACTAAAACTAAGCGTAAGGTGGTGAACGAATGCCAATGACTACAACAAACTATGCAAATTCACTTTGATTGTGTTTATGATAAATTGAGTTTGACTAATCCAAATTACAAAAGAACTCCCACTCAAAACAACATCCCTCGAGTTGTTTTAGTGATTACACGAACCAAATCCACTACACGAAGTCCGATCATCACGTGAGATGATGTAGCTTTAAAGGCGAACAATCAACATGTTCATCATATCAATCATATGACTCATGCTCTACCTTTCGGTATTCCGTGTTCCGAGACCATGTCTGTACATGCTAGGCTCGTCAAGATTAACCTTAGTTTCCGCATGTGCAAATCTGGCTTGCACCCGTTGTATGCACACGTAGAGTCTATCACACCCGATCATCACGAGATGCTTCGAAACGACGAATCTTAGCAACGGTGCCAACTAAGGATGAACACTTTATTACTTGATATTTAGTGAGAGGGATAATCTTATAATGCTACCGTCGCGATCTAAGCAATACAAGATGCATAAAGGATTAACATCACAGGCAATTCATAATTAGTGTGATATGATATGGCCCTTTCTTCTTATGCCTTTGATCTCCATCTCCAAAGCACGGACATGATCTCCATCATCACCAGCATTGCGTCAAGGTCCGTGGCGCCGCTTCATGGTTGTCCATCATCACTAGCAACTATTACAACTACTTGGCATAAAGCTATTACAAGATGAATATACACGCAGGTCTTAACAGAATTAAAGACAACCATTAGGCTCCTGCCGGTTGCCATATTACAACAAGGATCATTGCATACATCAAATATAATCACAATCACATGATGGCCATATCACATCACAAAAACCCTGCAAAAACAAGTTAGACGCCTCTAATTTTCTTTGCATGTTTTACGTGGTTTGGGGCTCTCGAATAAGAACGGATCTTACCTACGAAACTGAACCACAACATTGATACAAGTGCTATCAAGTGCAAAGTGTAGATTGGATCTATACTATGATGGAAGAGACAGACACCCGCAAATCCACTTGTGCAAAGCAAGTTACACGTCAAGCGTGGAGCAAGTCTCATGTGCGATGACATGTAAGGTTAGCCCGAGCCGCTTCATCCCACCATACCGCAAGATGCAAAGTATACAAAGCAAAAGACGGCACGAGCACCAATGCCCACAAAACCATTGTGTTCTACTCGTGCAACAGATCTACGCATAGATACGGCTCTGATACCACTGATGGGTTCGTAGCATGGAAAATAAAAAATTTCTACCGCAAGAACGAACAAAACCCAGATCTAATCTAGATAAAAGCCAAGATCTAATCTATTAGACATGAGCAACGAGATAGATTGGTACTAACCCTCGTAGAACCGAAAGCGTTACAAGATTAGATCTCGTGGATGATGTAGTCGATCACTTGCCGATCTCAAGATCGTGTGGACGATCCTTCCGGCGCCGCGTTCCGGCAGCGCTTCCGCAGACGGTCACACGTGCGGAGTCGAAGCAGACCTTCCACTCCCTGTTCCAGCGAGCAGCGGAGGTAGTAGATCTTCTCCACGGAATCCCAGCAGCACGACGGTGTGGTGGTGGTGGTGGAGTAGAGAATTCTGCAGGGCTTCGCCTATGCCTGAGCAGAAGAAAGGAGGAGGAGAGAGGCGGCGGATATTTGGTGTTATAAGAGAGGTTTAAGAGGGGGCGCCCTCTCCCTTCTATTTAAAGGAGGGAGGCGCGCCTGGGGAAGGGGAGTCCTAGTAGGACTCCCTTCCTATGGCCGGCGGGTTGGGAAGGGGGGAGGAGTCCTCCTCCTCCATGAATCCGTGTCTCGCCCCACAAGGTTTCCTTTGACCCTTTCTTGGTTTTCAAGTAAACACCAAGAACTCTTCTAGAACCTTCCAGAACATTCCGAAACCTTCTAGAATCTCCATACAAACACTCTGGAACATTTCCTAACTTAGAAAATGATCCCCAATATATGAATCTTATTCTCCGGACCATTCCGGATCTCCTCGTGATGTCCCGGATCCATTCCGAGACTCCGAACAACATTCGGTCTCCAACGCAAATTCCATATCTACTTAAAACAACTTCGAACCTTAAGTGTGTCACCCTACGGTTCATGAATATGCAGACATGATGAAGACACCTCTCCGATCAATAACCATCAGTGGGATCTGGAGATCCATAACGGCTCCCACATACTCAACGATGATATCGTGATCGATTGAAGCATTTAACATACGAAACCAATTCCCTTTGTCACGCGATACTCTACTTATCCGAGGTTTGATCGTCGGTATCTCCATACCTAGTTCTACCTCGTTACTGATAAGTACTCTTTACTCGTTCCATGATATGTCATCCCTTGTGACCTAGTCACATGCTTGCAAGCTAACTAGATGACATTCCACCTAGAGGGCCCAGAGTATATCTATCCGTCATATGGATGGACAAATCCCAATCTTGGTCTATGCGCTTCAACACATACTTTCATGCTTCAACACATACTTTCAGAAAACCCAATGACACCTTTATAACCGCCCAGTTACGAAGCGGCGTTTGATGTCATCAAAGTACCCATCCGGTGACGGTGATTAACATAACCTCATGGTCGAAGGATTAGGTTACTATGTATTTAAAAGCTTACAGCAATACGAACTTAATGACTTGATCTTATGCTACGCTTACTATGGGTGTGTGTCCATTACATCATTCTCCTAATGATATAACCTTGTTATTAATCACATCCAATGTCCATGATCAGGAAACCATGATCATCAATTAATCAACAAGCTAGTTCAACAAGAGGCTTACTAGGGACTCTTTTATGTTTACAAAACACACATGTATTAATGTTTCCAGTTAATACAATTATAGCATGGGATGTAAACATTTATCATAAACATAAAGATGTAATAATAACCACTTTATTATTGCCTCTTGGGCATATCTCCAACACAATGCTCCTAGATGGGTGAAAGGAATATCTATCAGATACAATTAGATTTATTCCATTTAGGTTTATATAATTTTCTACGGAATTTATTTTTATTAGATTTATTCCATTTAGACTTATTAGTATATTAAATCTCAGAAAATCATCAAAATAAATTTGGTCAAAGTTTTGGTACTGCATGTTCAAGAAAACACTCAGGAACCTTAGGAATTTTTGACCTGGGTAAATGGAGTTTGTTTCCATTTTTAAAGTGATTTAAACTAAAAGCCACAGTTTTTGGATCTGAGAAAATGTTTAAAACGGTCAGGGGTTGGGCCGGGATCTAAAGGCTACTAGGCCGGCTAGGGGGATTTCGACCCACGGTGCTGGGGGCGACGCGCGGGAGCTGGTTTGAATCCCGACCGGGCGGGGCCCACTCATCAGCGAGTGAGGAGGGACGAAGGGGTATCGGCTCCCCTGGGCCGTAGGATTAGAAGGGGATTGACGGTCAACGACCGTCGTCCTTCTCCCGACAACGGCGGCGGGACAGAACCCTAGGGCGTCGGGCGGCGGCGGGGAAGCTCACATGGGGGCTTGTCGGCGACCGTGGGATGGCGAGGGAGACGCGGCGTATGGCGAGGATCACGATGATGGGCGGCCGTGAAGGGTTTGGCCCCGGGAAGGTGCCTCGCGTGAAGGCGGCCGATGGTGCTCACCGGAGCTCGGCGGGGCAGCCCGTTTGAGTGTTAGAGACGACAGAGGGTGGCAGGGATAATGTGGAAGATGACTGCGACTCTGGAGAGGGGCGGCGAGGGTGGTTCTATCGTGGGCACATGTCGCATGCACTCCACGCCGTCGGGGCTTGCGTTGGTACTCGCTGGAGCTGGCACCTGTGGTGCATGCATGATGAGTAGAGAAACAGGGTTAGGTAGAGGAGGACGAGAGGGTTGCAGTACCACGGCATGTAGAGGAAATGGGAGTGGAAGAGAGGTCTTACGACCATATCTTGACCAAGGCCGAGAGGAGCTCTTTCTCCTTCCTTCGAGCAGAGGAGTGCAGAGGAGAGGGAGAGGGTGTTCTGGGAAGGAGGAGGGAGTGGTGTGGTATAAAATGGAGGGGCGGAGGCTAGCTGCACGGGCCTCTGGCCTTATAAACAGAAGGGAGAGGTCCAAGGTGGACGTAGCCTAAGGAGGAGCTATGGCAGGTCCATGGCCTTTCCATTGGGCATCAGGGGTGCTGGAGAGGCACTAGGGTTGTGCAGGGGACAGAGAAAGGGACGGGTGCTGCTGTGGCAAAAGTTTTTGGCAATAAGTGGTTGTCCCACTTTAATCTCTACATCCAAACACTAGAGGACAAGAGGAAGATGGTTCTACAGTGGTCTTGCTACAGGGTTGCTCGACCAGGAGGAGATAAGTGTGCTGTGCAGGCTTGTTGGAGAAGATTGGATGGAGTTTGAGTGGGGTTTTGGTACAAAAAGGTTAAAAGATCAATTCAACCATAAGGGATGATCAAGGTTTACTTCTTGATTTTTGATCTTGACAAACAGAGATAAGGATGCTGGTAGATGGGTGGGGTTACTATGCATCTCTGAGATTTATTTGAGATTTTTCAAGGAATTTTAGATGCACTTTATAACAATTATTCAAATAGTGCAGAAATGGTTTTTAGGAAGTTATTTGATATTTTTGAATTAGATAGGTGGAGTTTTTGATGTGAGATGGTCCCACATGTGAATACACACTTAGGGGAATTTTCCCAAGATTTATTGGAAGATAAAAGTATTTAAAATAATTATTATTACAATTCGGCCATTTAAGAAAATGGGCAAAAAGAAATAATAAGGCTCTTCAAAAATATTTATTTTTGAAGTTAGAAGATAGGGTATGATATGTGGACCTTAATTGAGCCAAAAGTTGGGGAAGTGTTTTGGCAAAAACCAAACTTTCCTTTATGGAAGGAGTTTTGAAGATTTTGAGTAATAAGGAGATTAATTAGGTTTGGGTCCATAATAATTATGGGTAATATTTTATAAATCTTGATGATCAAGGTAGATGATGTAGACAAGGTGTAGCAAGCATTTTCAGATTTAGAGAATCCATGTTGATTTTAGTGAAAACTAGAGATTTAAGGATCTTGGGTAAGATTGCTATCATGCCACCAAAACCTTGTTGGTTCTTGGAGCTCAGGACTCCCCTTGGGGCATGGGATATATGGATGGGTATACCAAGTGATGTAGAATGCAATGGTGTAGGGGTTTGTACTTGATCCTGCTTGAGCTCACCATGGCAAGCTTTCAAACTTTGAATAAAATAAGCCTGCCAAAGCAGATTATCAACTAGGCTTCAAAACCTTGTGGGTTTAAACAACTCAAGGATCCAATTGGAAAAGTAGGTATTGGTAGACCTATATGAGTAGAACACAACCATGTAAAGATTTGGTCCATAGAGGGTTGGATGGTGGTGTGAGCTTCTATCAAAGTAGGCATGTTGACTAGATTTGCAGGAAAAGTTATTTTCTTGCCTGCAAAACCATCAAGAACAAGTGGGTTGGAGAATGGTCTAACCAAGGGAAAGAGTGGGCCTTGGTAGTCCTTAGTATGGTTAACAAGATGGTTCAAGTGCATTTCCAATAATGCACAAGGGTGGAGAAAGGGAGACATCCAAAAAGGTGATGTTGGAAACAGATTTCTAGACAGCCAAATTTGGCAGACTTAGGGTTTTTGACTAGAATGTGGGGGGTGATGATTTGGATGGGTTGCAAGGTACCAAAGCATCATCAAGTGGGTGATAATGAAGTATGGATTGAGTAGGAAGGATCCTTGCTTGATATTGGTCTTTATTGACTTGGAAACTTCTAGAATGGATCCCTACAGAATTGATCTGGGTAAGGGTTTTTAGAGGATCACCTGGTGGTTAGAGATTAGATCCAGATTGTATTCTTGATTAGGGTGGGATGATTGGGAGACATCTTGATCCTAGTGATGAGCTCCTAGGGTAGGTCATAATATCTCCTAAGTAGACAATTCAAACAGCAGATCAAGACAACTCATCTTACAGACGAATCAACTACTACTTGGGTTACCACCAAGCTTAGCTTGAGGTAAGGATAGGCATTTTGATATAGGTTGGAGTTTGAACAAGGTAAGGTCCTTGGTATCTTTACCAAGAGTAGAATCCAAAAGCTTACAAAAATGTTTTGGAAATCCTAGAGGTAAGAGTAGTTGAAGGTGCTGTTTTGAGAACATAAAGAGATTATATTATATAACTCTCCATAGTTTTGTCAATAGAAGTTATAAAAATAGTTTTGGTTATATAAGCATCTTGGTTGACGTTTTGAAATGCCAGAACATTTGAGAATATGGAAATTGAGTCAAGACTGTTTTGGGAAGTAGTTTTTGTCAACTGGTGTTAAGATAAGGAGTATATCATCTAATACACATTCATATGCATAAGCATATCCAAACACGAGCAAACACTTCAGCATTAAACAAGAAAAAGTTTTTATTCCCCTAATTTTTTGCATTATGAACCACTAATCAGAGTTGCTGAAATTGGGATGTTACAGCGGCACTGCATAGATACCGGTATCACCGGATATCTTCTGCTCTGTCGTTGAACAAAACAACCGTCAGTCCAAAAAAGAACAACCAAGAAAATAAGGAAGAGCAGAAACCAAACCGCCGCCTATGTCGTCCTCCATCGACGCCCCCGTCAGCCCTCGATCCCAGGTACATCAGGCCGGCCCGAATCCTCCCAATCCCCTCCCGCGCTTTTGACTGACGAATTCCCTCTCACTCTTCTTTCCCTGGTGCGCGCGCGCAGCTCGCGCTGAGCTGCTTCGAGGAGCTCCTCGACCTCGCGGTGGCGGACGTGGCGTCGGAGTGCCACCGCATCGCGCGCCTCGGCCTCGACCGCAGCGTCGACGCCGAGGAGGAGGAGCTCCGCGCCTGGGCCGCGCGCGTCGCCGGCGACCACCCGGGCGCCGAGGACGGAGGCGCCACCCGCGGGTCCGGGGGAGGAGGGGGGAGCAAGGGCGCGCCCGACGTGTTCGGGCAGACGCACCCCACCATCGCCGCCGATATCCTCCACTGCATGAACTGCGGCCGCCCCGTCGTCGCCGGCCGCTTCGCCCCCCACCTCGAGAAGTGCATGGGCAAGGTAAACCCACCATCGACATCGGGCATCTGCTGTCAGAACTGCCGTCTCAAATATCAATTGTCTGTTCCCCCTTATTAGATCTCAGTCTCAGTGGTTTCATTTGTCTAGCATCATAAGTGGTGGCTCGTGGCTCTTGCATACATCTGCATATGCCGTCTGATTGCTGTGGATAGGCTAGCGGATATGTGTAGATCTGAGTGGAGTGATACCTTATTTTTCCCCCTCATGAATTAGGGATGAGCAAGTGTAAGCCTCACTAACAGTTACTCCCTCCCCCACAATATAAGATGTTAGTGCAAACTGCTTTAGTTAGCTTGCAAAAACGTCTTATATTGTGGGATGGAGGAAGTAAATTCTACCCAATAAACTACCATATGCTCAGTTTTTTTTTAAACGGAAGGCTCGAAATCGAATACTCAGTTTAGCTATTGATATATTACCGAAAAGGTTATTTGGGACCTCTAACTATGTAATTGTTCAGTTGCACCCTTAAAACCATTGGCAAAGTTTGTTTGATCCTCTCTACAAGGTAAATAACCTACTGTCTATTGTACTAGTATGTGTCTACTAATTAATTACTGCTATATAGGTATCTTCTCGTAAATCTTTATGGTCTAACAACTATTGGATTAATGAAGTAAAAAATTCTTTGCTTTCGCATCATTAAAGTAACTACAGAGGAACATTAATTAACAAAATAAGAAATTAATGCTATATCAAACCATTCAGTTTAATTCTACATCTCAAACCAGGCACTTCAGCTTTAAATTCAACAAAAAATTAATGTGAAAGAACTTATGCACCAAAATAAGTGGTAGCTCTGTTAATTGTTAATTAACTTTTGGTTGTCTTTAGCACATCATAATTACAGTTTACAATCATTGTCTTTTGAGTGTTGCCACCATGAAGAAACCATTAGTCCCATCGGAAGGAATTTGGCAATGCCTTGCAGTCCAGGCAGTGCTGGTTCCAAAACATTTTCTATGTCTTGTAGAGGTGGAATTGACATGCTAATGTTTCTAGTTACATTGATATGTCTTCAGTTATTCAAAAACATCTACCTGTTCAGCCTGGTTTGTGAATACACATGACTCGCCTGCAACTTATTCATATTACTAGCTTAGGTACTTGCTAGACTTTGCACTCACTTCATATACGTAATATAATGTTGCTTCAGAAGAGTTCTGGGGCTTCATCATGTTCTGCTGATGCAATATTAATTATTCCCAGATCTTTCATTTTCTTGGCATGAATGTAGAATTATTGATTTTTACATCATGACATTTTCTGAAACGGCCTATGCATATGATAAATTACTCTCATGCTTAGTGAGTTGTCTCTGAAATCTGCACTTGCTGGTAAATTGCCAAATGATGCCAGCTCTGTGGGAGGACCCTGAATTCTGTTTGCACTATGTGTGTAAACCTTGATTTCAGTAAATTGCCAAATGATGCCAGCTCTGTGGATAGGCTAGCGGATATGTGTTGATCTGAGTGGAGTAATACCTTGTTTTTCCCCTCGTGAATTAGGGATGAGTAAGTGTAAGCCGCACTAACAGTTACTCCCTCCGTCCCACAGTATAAGATGTTAGTGCAAACTGTTTTAGTTAGCTTGCAAAAACAGTATTATATTGTGGGACAGAGGAAGTAGATTCTACCCAATAAACTACCATATGCTCAGTTTAGCTATTGATATATTACCAAAAGGGTTATTTGGGACCTCTAACTATGTAATTGTTCAGTTGCACCCTTATAACCATTGACAAAGTTTGGTTGATCCTCTCTACAAGTTAAATAACCTACTGTCTATTGTACTAGTAGTATGTGTCTATGTAATTAGTTACTGATATATATGTATCTTATTCTGGTAAATCTTTATGGTCTAATAACTACTAGATTAATAAAGTAAAAAAATCTTTGTTTTTGCATCATTGAAGTATCTACAGAGGAACATTAATTAACAAAATAAGAAATTAATGCTACTCCAGCTTTAAATTTAAACCATTCAACAAATAAATATTGTGAAAGAACTTACTCCCTCCGTCCACAAATAAGTGTATTTCTAGTTTTGTCCTAAGTCAATGTTTATAAAGTTTGATCTGCATTATTGAAAAACGTAGCAACATTTATGACACTAAATTAGTATTACTAGATTACTTTTGAAATGGAGTTTCATAATATACCGATTTGATTTCGTATATGTTACTACTTTTCGAACAAAGTTGGTCAAATCTAAGAATATTTGACTTTGGAAAAACCTAGAAGTACACTTATTTGAGGACGGAGGGAGTATGCATTAAAATAAGTGATAACTTTTTCAATTGTTAATCAACATTTGGTAGTCTTTAACATGTCATAATTACAGTTTACAATCATTGCCTTTTGGGATTTACCACTATGGGAAAACCATTAGCCCCACCCCACCACAAGGAATTTGGCAATGCCGTACAGTCCTGGCAGTGCTGGTTCCAAAATATTCTCTATGTATTGTAGAGGTGGAATGACATGCTAATGTTTCTAGTTACACTGGTACGTCTTCAGTTATTCAAAAACATCCACCAGTTCAGCCTGGTTTGTGAATACACATGACTCTCCAGCAATTATATTCATATTAGCTTAGGTACTTGTTAGATTTTGCACTTAGTTTGGCTCTTTGTGATTGTTGAGAGATATGTTTCATCACAAAGTTCACATACATAATATAATGTTGCTTCAGAAGAGTTCTAGGGCTTCATCATGTTCTGCTGATGCAATATTAATTATTCCTGGATCTTTCATTTTCTTGGTGCGAATGTAGAATTATTGATTTTTACATCATGACATTTTCTGAAATGACCTATGCATATGATAAATTAGTCTCATGCTTAATGAGTTGTCTCTGAAATCTGCACTCGCTGGTAAATTGCCAGATGATGTCAGCTCTGTGGGAGGACCCTGAATTCTGTTTGCACTATGTGTGTAAACCTTGATTTCAGTAAAAACTGGAGCTGGGACATAGGTTTTACGATGCTGTGAATCTAAAGAAAAATGCTAAATTAGAACAACAGGCTTATTGAGCTCGTGATTTTGGATGTGCTATGGCTGAAGGAGCTTATCAGTCGGTGTTAACCTTAACTGGTTGCATGTTGAGGGGTAATTTATCTGTTTTTGTCCCAACTGGTCCAAATGTGCATGATAAAGGTGGTCTCGTGGTATTTGCGATGTTCTTTACACTAATCAGATGCAAGTGATATGTGTTCTTGGCCTTTTAAATTTATTCTTTACTTTTATGTTGAATGTTAATCTGTGTCCTGACCATATCCAGCTCTTGACAATGACATTCAATAACAACTTGATCTGATTGTTGATTATTTGGTGAGAGATTCCTGGATAAGTGGATAAGTAGTATTTCTGTCACATTTGCTGGCTATCGTTATGTGTTTTCTCCATGTAGTTGTTGGCTGGAGAGAATATTTCTTGCCTGAAGAAAAATAATTTCTAAGATTGCCCTTTAGAGAAAACAAAGTAGTAACACACTGCAACATGGTTACGTAAAACGATGCAATTCACCTTTAGCTTTTCTGATCATTTGCTCTTTCAGGGTCGCAAAGCTCGTCCAAAGACCACCAGGAGCAGTACAGCTGGACGAAACAGAAACAGCAATGGTAACAGAGCTTCTTCATATTCCCCATACTCTGAACATAGTAACCACTAACAGTGCGAGAGCTCCGAGCGGTGTTACTGATGGCGGCAGTGGTGGTGGCAGGGGAGGAGCACAGTAACCATACATTCCAGGAGTCCTGAGCATTGTGTTACTGCCATGTTTTCTGTCATATGATGGCCGGGGCACATTGCCTTGACGAATGTGGCTTGCATGCTATGTGTTACCTTGAGTCCTCTGTATATTAAGGCCTAGAGGAGACACCTTACTGTTTTTTAATCATTGTATTTCTCGTCATCTTGCCTAGCTCCAGAAATACAGTTCGATATAGCAAGCCCTTTGTTCAGGTGTGTTGTCTTTTGCCTGATGTATGTCATATCCCTTCTATAAACTGGACATTCCAGGTGACTGGATCACCCGATATCTGATACGACCTCCGGTTTGGATGGTCCGGCAAAGAAGCACATGTGAATATTTGTTGGAATAAATTTAAGTTTACTTCTGTGAATCTAATTATTTGATATTTAGAGCAACTCTAGCAGATACAACAAAAGTCGGAACCACAAAAGCAGTTTGCAGTAAACTACAAACCTGTTTTGCGGGCATGGAAGTAGATCTTTACGCTTTTAGTTTGTGGGATCTGTTCCGTGTCTCAACAGCATGATATCTCAAAGGAACTTTTCTGTTTTATCTCACATTTGTGATTTCGGACCAAACAATATAATTATAACAGCAATACTTGACTTTATTAATGGCATCCATTCGCCTTCTTCATGTCTGTCCTAGCGTATTCTGTACCTTGCACCTGCATTGTTTCCACGCCTCTAATCGGCGCTTGCTCCTTTGTTCTTTGGCCTGTCTACGTCAACAAGCTTCTTCTTGGCGAGGCAGCTTCCTCAGCGACTAAGTTGGCAACTTACTGCGACTAAGTTGGCAACTTACTAAGCACTTCTTCGACGACGACATCTTGACGCTTCCGTTGTTGCCACGATGCGAGCCTTCTCGCGATGGCCCACGTGGCACGACCTGGTCAAGATGTGAGCCTTCTCGCGACAGCCCACGTGTATGTTGGGGGATACCCCGGGTAGGGTCACTCCGGGGTATAAAGGCCGAGTCAGCCGAGGTTCGGCAAGGTCAAAGCGGATGCTGGCCGGGTCACCTCAAGGCAGGCCGGATCACGGAGTAACCCGGACCAGGGGGTCGCCTAACATTGTCTCAGCCGACTTAAGGAGTAAGTTGGAAGTGCTTGTCTAACTTGTATGCAGGAACAGATGTGGCCGGATCTGCTATGATCCGGGTCCCGTTTAGCTTCTAGGAGAAGGAAGGAATTTCTCTGGTAAAAAAAAAGGCCCGGTACGCACTGCATGAGCGAAGCAAGCAAGGGCAGGACCACCGGGTCATGGCCGACAAGGGTGACGACGCCCGTGTCGGCTGACGCAGGCGCCGCAGAGGCTCACGTAGTTAAAGCATGTATGACGCGGGGGAAAAGCACCCCGGTCGAGTTACTACTTTGAGAGGAGGCATATTCTGCCTCCACGTATGCCCTAGGCAGAGACCGAGCCCCCTCTATATAAGGGGGGTTAGGGTTCCAGTAGAAGGGGTTGAGTTCTAGTTTGGTTGGTCTTTCTTCGATACTGATTTTGCTAAGGTTCTAGGAGTGAACTGTAGTTGAGAGTAAGAGAGCTTCTTCTTCCTCCTCTCGCCAATACAGCTCTAGGAGCACTTGTAAACTTGAAAGGAATACAATCTTCTGTGTGGAGAATCACTCCCACTATCTCTCCCTAGATTCCCCTAGCGTGTATTAGTCCCCACCTTTAGCCTATCCATGGCATCTGCCGTGACACCACCACGACAGTTGGCGCCCACCGTGGGGCTAGCGGCGCTAGCAGGGGTGAAGATCCGGACGGGAAACCTCATCGGCACCGGCAAACGCATCGTCTCCGGGCTTGTTTAGCGCTTTGGAGCACTGGATTTCGTCAGTGACAACGCTGGCTGCTTCGGCACGCGCCCACTTCCGCGCAACGGCCTCTTCGTCAAGTTGGGTGCACACAAGGTCTACGTTGTTGTGGACATATCGTGCGTCCACCCGCAGTGCGACGTCGAGGCAGGGGAACCACCCCTTAGCGTGGTTCACGGGGCACGTATCACTCGCTCCCCGGACTGTGCTGAAGTGATGATGACTGCGCCGGGGGCAGGCACAAGCAAGGATCCAGCACTGGACCCGGAGGTAACACCTAAGGCACCGAGGAAAGGTAGAGGGCCTCCACTAGAAAGGCCTGAGAACGTACTGAGAGAAGCTATGGATAGCTTGGCAAACCCGGTAACAGCAGTGGTAGATCCGGCTCAGGCACAGGCCGAGCTAGAGGAAACTAGACAAAAGATACTAGAGGGCGCAAAGAAAATAGCCGCGGCTCAGCAGTTGCTGAACATGGCGCTGCGTGAGTATGCAAAGGCAAACAAAGTTGATACGGTAAAAGTAAAAGGGAGAAATCTCATGAGCGAGATGAACAGAGAGGGTGATGATAGAGCCGAGGGATCGGAAAACTATTTGTCTGTGGGGTTGCCGAAGTATAATACCCCGGCGAAGAACCTCAGAGCAGCGGATGCGTCTGCATCCGAGTTAGAGGGTCTGACGGGTGAGGCCCGTCAAAGACAGCAAGATAGGGTTAACGAGTTAGTTCGGATCGCAAACAGACAGAATGAAGAGCTACTCAGAGCTAACCCGGAAAGAGTTGGAGCTTCCAAAATCGTCCATTCGGCGATGGGTAACCCAGAGAAATCCGCTGGAGCCGCATGTTCACCTCATGGTGGTCCAAGGGGAGAAGAGGTAGTAACCTCGGCCAGACGGAACAAACAGATCGTCCCGTACGACCCGACGCGTGCGGGAAAAGAAAAAGAAACGCGGAAAAATGATGATCAACGGAGTGTGAGCTCAGGTGAAGCCGGCCGAAGTAAACATGACCAAGGCAATGCCGGTCAAGAGAACGTTGTCAATGGCAATGCCGGACAGCGAAACTCGGCAGGAGCAGGACAACCGCAGCAGCGGAATATACCAAGGAAAGAGCAAAGCACCGACCGAGGTATGCAACAGAAAGGTGCGCCCCAAGTGCAAAACCGATACAATGACGGTGATTCGGAGATGGTGAACGCGGGGTACCCGAGACCGGACTATCATGTGATAGGGTCAAGATTGGGAAGCAGGGATTTAATGCCGGATGACGCCAGGTTGAAACTGGATCGCCTGTATAGGTCGGAACAGATCGAATGTCAAGGTCCTCCGGGTCCAGCATGCTTTGGACCCCGGATCATGAAGGAGCCACCGGTGCCCAACTTCCAGCTGCCCAGAGGCACGAAGACGTATGACGACAGTACCAAGCCGGAGGATTGGCTGATAAACTATGCTACAGCTGTGAAAATTGCCACTGGCAACTTGAGATGGGCTATACGATACGTACCCCAGATGTTGGAAGGTCCGGCCAGAGTATGGCTGAATAATTTACCACTCGGAAGCATCAACTGCTAGATAGATTTTGAAGAAATTTTTATCAGCAACTTCTCAAGTACATATCAGAGGCCGAATAGGCCGCAGACCCTAGCAATGTGCAAGCAAAGACCTAATGAGACGGACCGTGAATTTCTGACCCGGTGGTGTACCGTGAGAAACTCGTGTGAGGGTGTCATAGAGTCATAGGCTATAGCATGGTTTGCGCAAGGGTGCAGATATGGCAGCAAGCTGTGGATGAAGTTGCAAAGGAAAATGCCAATTACGTTGGCAGAGATGATCCGGATTGCTGATTCGTATGCTTTGGGTGATCCGACTCAACCTAGGCTCGCGTCAAACGAGGAATACTATAAGAGGGACGGAGTTGGGTCATCTCGGAGGAACGATTACAGAGGAAAAAGAAGAGATGATAGACCGGATCATCGCTACGGTTCGCAACAAGTTGCAGTTGTGAATCAAGATCAACCCGGAGCAGGGAGCAACCAACGCCAGAAAACGGGAGGGCAATGGACTCCGAGAAACGATGGCAAGAAAACATGGACCCTGGAGCAAAAGAAACAATGGCAAGAAAAGAAAGACCGTCTGAGGTATACCTATGAGTCGATGTTGGATCAGCCGTGTAAGTTTCACATGCCAAATCCGAATAACCCGGCGGGTCACACAACGAGGCAATGTGAGTAGATGCGTAAGATAAAACAAGGTGGTTCAGGGAATGCTTACGCACCCCGGAATGATCAACCTCGGCAGGAGTTACCCCGACAGCAATTGCTCTCCGGAGCGAACACGCAACAGCTAATGTTGCCTCCTCCTCCGCCGAGGTATGACAACAATGAGAGAAGGGATGCAGTGCATCAGGTGGAAAATCAGCAACAGCCGGATCAGAGGTACCCCGGAAACGAGGGGAGGAATGAGTACAGAGAACATCACCAGAGCTATTGTGTGTTCACAACTGAGGAAACAGATAGAAAGAGCTTGCAGCACTGACATATGGAGGTCAATGCGGTAATGCCAGCAGTGACGAGGTACATGCCTTGGTCGGACCAGGAAATCACCTGGAACATCAAAGATCATCCTAAGCTTATGCCGAGTCCAGGTTCGTATGCGCTAGTGCTAGATCCGACATTCATTGGACCAAACATCAATGTGAGGTTCTCCAAGGTACTGATTGACAATGGCAGTAGCATTAACATCATGTATGCGGATACAATGCGTAAGTTGGGTATCTCGGAGAACATGCTCCAGGCTACAAGGACAACTTTTCATGGCATTGTACCATGCATTTCTTGCGAGCCCATAGGCAAAGTCCGGGTCGACGTGCTATTCGGTACAAGGGATAACTGCCGAACTGAGAATCTGGAGTTTGAGGTGGTGAACTTGGAAAGTGCGTATCACGCGTTACTTGGAAGACCAGCACTGAACAAGTTCGTGGCAAGCTGCCACATCAGTTATCTGAAGATGAAGTTGCCCGGGCCAAATGGAGTGATTACCATTGCTGGAGATTTCCGACGTTCCATTGAGTGTGCTTCAGCCGGATCTAACCTAGCCGAGTCACTCGTGATTGTGCAAGAGAAAAGAAAAATCCAAGAGGTGGCGGCATTAGCTCAGTCCGCGTAACAGTATATGCCGGCGTTGAGTAACCCGCATGGTAGCGTTTCATTCCAAGCTGCAAAGGACACCAAGAAGGTTCCAGTTGATGACATGTTCCCAGAGCGCACCGTAACAATTGGTGCCGGGTTAACTGATAAATAGGAAAGCGAGCTCGTCAACTTCCTCCGTGAGAATCGGGATATTTTTGCTTGGTCCACACAGGACTTGCAAGGTGTTCCGAGGGAGTTGGCCGAGCACTCTTTGAACGTAAGACCCGGAGCAAGGCCGGTGAAGCAACCTCTCCGCCGCTTCGCCAAGGATAGGAGAAAAGTCATTGGAGACGAGATAGCTCGGTTGCTAGCAGCAGGATTTATCATGGAAGTACTGTATCCGGATTGGCTCTCTAATCCGGTGCTAGTAGAAAAGAAGAAGGACAATCCGAACATGGCAGTGGTTTGGCGTATGTGCATCGATTACACGAACCTGAATAAGGCGTGTCCAAAAGATCCATTTCCACTGCCGAGGATAGATCAGGTCATAGACTCAACCGCGGGATGTGAACTGTTGTCATTCATCGATGCATATTCTGGTTTCCACCAGATACCTCTAAATCCGGATGATCAAATAAAGACCGCGTTTATCACCCCGTACGGGGCTTATTGCTATCGCACTATGCCGTTTGGTTTACGTAATGCAGGTGCAACGTACGAAAGATGTATGCAAAAATGTTTGCACGACCAAATAGGTCAGAACGTACAGGTGTACGTGGATGATGTGGTTATCAAGACCAAGGAAAGCAAAACGCTCCTTGACGACATCAGGCAAACATTCGCGAACTTGAGAAGGTTCCGGATGAAGCTTAACCCAGAAAAATGTACCTTCGGTGTCCCGGCTGGAAAATTACTCGGATTTCTCGTCTCTAGCCGAGGTATCGAAGTTAATCCAACTAAGATTAGGGCCATTGAACGAATGGAGCTGCCGAAGTGTCTTAACGATGTCCAGAAGTTCACTGGGTGCCTAGCATCGTTGAGTCGGTTTGTATGTCGGTTGGGAGAAAAGGCATTGCCTCTCTACCAACTCATGAAAAAGTCGGACAAGTTCGTTTGGACGCCACAGGCCGATGAAGCCTTTGCCCACTTAAAAAAAGATGTTGGCCACTGCACCAGTGTTAGCCTCTCCACTATCAAAGGAGCCAATGTTGCTCCAAATAGCCGTAACCAACCGAGTTGTAAGTGCAGTGATTGTAGTAGAGTGCAACGAGGAGGGTAAGTCGGTGCAGAGGCCAGTGTATTACTTGAGCGAGGTATTGTCTGCCTCAAAACAGAACTACCCGCACTTTCAAAAGGTGGCATATGGTGTCTATATGGCGGCAAAGAAGTTAAAGCATTACTTTGAGGAGCACCCCATCAAAGTGATATGTGAAGCTCCCATATCCGAGATAATGGGTAACAAGGATGCGAGTGGCAGGATCGCAAAATGGGCAATTGAGCTAGCCCCTTATGCGCCCCAATACGATAGAAGAGAAGCAATCAAGTCTCAGGCTGTGGCGGACTTTTTTGTAGATTGGGCCGAAGTACAATACGAACCACCGCCACCAGATCCGAACTACTGGAGGATGCACTTTGATGGGTTGAAAACCAAAACCGGATTAGGCACCGGGGTTGTGCTTACTTCGCCAAAGAAGGATCAGCTAAAATACGTATTGCAGATTCATTTCGCGGCATCGAACAATGTCGCTGAGTACGAGGCTCTTGTGCATGGGCTCAAAGTGGCAAAAGAGATTGGCATACGTCGGATAATATGCTTTGGCGACTCGGATTTGGTGGTGCAGCAAGTGTCTGGAGTGTGGGACGCCCTAGATCCAAACATGGCACTATACAAGTTTCATGTGCAGAAGATATCTGGTTACTTTGAGGGGTGTGAATTTCACCATGTACCCCGAGCGGAAAACGAGGCTTCTGACATGCTATCGAAGCTCGGATCAACCCGACAGGCAATCCCACCGGGTGTAGCATTGGAACACCTTAGAAAACCATCTATCAGGCCGTCCCCAGGAACTGACTCGATCTATGTCCCGGAAGATACGGAGTCCGGAGCTGAGCCCATGGACATTGACACGGGAGGTAGTACGCGAGACTCGGGGACTGCATCAGCAAACCCGGGGACTGCCTCAGCAAACCCGGGGACTACCTCGCTTGACCCGGGGACTGCTCAGCGTGATCCGGCTGAAGTTATGCCGGTAGATCAGATGGAAATTGATGAGGACGTATTCCCTGCACGAGTGATACCAGCTTGGGCACTGCCTATATTCCAATTCCTGAAAGACGGAACGTTACCCACTGAGGAGGTGTTAGCCAGGAAAACTCAGAGGAGAGCAAAAGCATACACAATTATCAATTCCGAGCTATACAAACGGAGTGTAACCAATGTCCTCCAGCGATGCGTTGACCCGGAAGAAGGGCTTGACATCCTCCGAGACATACACCAAGGAGAATGCGGGCATCATGCCTCATCCCGAGCCTTGGTGGCAAAAGCGTTCCGGCATGGGTTCTACTGGCCAAGTGCCTTAGAACAGGCAGAAGATCTGGTGAGGAAATGCAATGGTTGTCAAAGATATGCCACTAAGACACATATGCCAATGTCGGAACTCAAGACCATACCAATTACGTGGCCATTTGCCGTATGGTGCTTGGATATGGTTGGCCCGTTCAAACCAGCGAGGGGAAATATGACACACATTTTGGTCATGGTGGATAAGTTTACAAAATGGATTGAAGTGAAGCCTATAAGAAAATGTGATGGAGCTACAGCCGTAACATTTCTCAAAGATATTATCTTGAGATACGGTTATCCTCACAGTATCATAACTGATAATGGCACAAATTTTGCTGAAGGAGCATTTACACGATTCTGCCGAGATAAGAAGATCCGGCTGGACGTAGCCTCAGTAGCCCACCCCGCATCGAACGGACAAGTGGAAAGATCCAACAGATTAGTATTATCCGGGATAAAACCCCGGCTCATTGAGCCGCTGCAAAGATCAACGGGGTGCTGGATAGAAGAACTACCAGCGGTACTGTGGAGTTTAAGAACAACTCCGAATCGATCAACAGGCTATACGCCGTTTTTTCTGGTATATGGGGCAGAAGCTATATTACCAGCCGACATAGAGCATGATTCGCCTAGGGTCACCCAATACACAGAAGCCGAAGTGCAAGAAGCCCGACAAAATGATGTTGATCTGCTGGAAGAAGCGAGAGAACTGACACTGTCCAGATCCGCCATATATCAGCAAAATCTCCAACGACCATAGCCGAAAAGTGTGACCCCGAGTCTTTCGGGAAGGCGATCTGGTGCTCCGGTTGGTACAACGTACTACTGGCATGCATAAATTATCGCCCTCATGGGAAGGGCCATTCATTATGAGCAAAGCATTGCACAACGATTCTTACTATCTTATAGATGCAAAGCCACATGAAAAGAACAAGGCGGACAGGTCCGGAGAGGAATCTAAGCGACCGTGAAATGTAGCACTACTTCGTCCCTTCTACACTTAGCTAAGAAGTGTATGTATCCGAGTCGTCTCATATGTCGGTATGTATGTCGGCAGTGAGCTTATCAATGAAATAGTAGCGCCTCGAGCAGTAACTCGGGGACTGCCTTAATAATTATTGTTGTTGTCTCTCGTACGTTAGCTGGAATAAGTTGTTTTACTTAATCCGGATTAGTAATGTGTGAGCACCAAAAACCCAACTCTTCGACTTGCTGTTGTCCAACAAGAATTGGCTTCATGGCAAGCAAGAGAACAAGTTTGGAATTGCGTAGCACATGAAAAGCGACTAAGGAAACGAATTTATTCGAGCTAACGCTTGTTTTTCGGACTAACCCTGTATTTATTTTCAAGTTATTATGCAGTTTTATTTTTTGAGCTAAGTCTGAAAGTTTCTTAGTATTGTTAAGACGATTTTGAAGCTCGGATTCGTAAGTCATAAAACCGAATCAAGGTAGACACGATCCGAGCCAAAAGATTGGACGAACAAGAAAAAGAAACTCGGGGACTACGCCCAAGTTAACCCGGCATAAGAACTTAGTAGCAAAATGTCACATATACGGCATACAGTTGCACCCGGCATACCGGGGATCTGATAAATTTTCAAGTTTTTTGACCTAAGGAGCAGTAGGAGGAGGAAGTTCGGCGTCGTCTTCGCTGTCTTCAATATCTGAGGCGTCATCTTCTTCGTCCTCATCCGACCCATCTTCAGCATTCTCAGCGTTCTCGTCTCCAGCGGATTCCAGGAAGCTCGATCCTTCAACCCAGTCATGGATAGAAGAATATTCGACGAGGCTATAGGCGCAAGCCTGGCGCCGAGCTACCCACTCCGGGTCATCAGTCCATCTGGATCCGGTGCGCCGGCGTGTAAGGAGGGTGAGGTCGATCTTCTCATACCATGTGATTATATGGTGAAGGATAGTATCAGCAGCGGCACGCCCAGCGGACTCTCTCTAGAGATCGAGCTAGGTCTCAGTCTCCATTAGCTTCTCGACGAGAATCGTGGTGGTCTCCGGGCTACCTTCTCCGGGCTAGAACGTGTTGAAAATGCGAACTGCAACGTCGAGGATATCCTTGCCATAATTCTTGATGATTTCCACGCGAGATGACAAGCTAACCAACAGGTCCTCCATGTCGTAAGGAACCTCCTCACTGGCAGGAGCGGCAGGAGTACCCCTCGCTTGGCGAAAATCTGCAACTGCTGCGCTTGCAATAGTGATGCTCTCAGGAAATTTGCCTGGAAGCAAGACAAAGGAAGAAGGTAAAGAAAAGACATATGAAGCAACCCGAAAAAGTATGTCGGAAGGAACTTACGTGATATATGGCTGAGGATCCGGGTCAACTCCTTGATGCAGTCATCGCGTCTCTTGCGAAGTTGCTCAAGCTTAGCGTTTGCCGACCCAAGCTGGATGTCGGATTCTTTGAGTAGGTCCTGGTCCTTGGAGATCTGGAGAGTAAGGCGCTCGCGCTCTTCCGTGAAGTTCTGGCCAACCTTTTGGAGATCGGTTTGGTGATGGGCCTTCATCTTCTCCATCTCATCTTTGAGCCTGGCAATCTCGTTGTCCTTAGTCCGGAGGAGAGCGAGCTCATCATCTTTTTTCTTCAGCTCGGCTTGATGCTGCCCTGCTTGTTCGAGAAAATGCAGCATCATATCAGGCACGGGCACACTATCCTCAAGCGATGCTAAAATAGTATGTTGACCCGGCAGAGCCGAGGAGTGAATATTTGCCGAGCCAAGGAGAAGAGGAAATGGAAAACACTACAAGGTCGGACAAAAAAGGACATACCCTTGATTTCCTCCAAGTTCTTCCGCATGATCTTGTTCTCAGTCTCCACCCCAGCTGCAGAAACCGAATAAGGAGATTAGTTCGGCAGAAGAAGGTGAAGAAAAACGGAGAAGTGCCAAGGGAGAAACTTACCCCTCTTTTCATGTTCTGCAATAAGTGCAACGTGCTTTGCGCGTAGCATCTTGTGGGTATCCAGCAGACGTTGGAATTCAGCACTCCGGCGATTGGTGGTTACCTGAAAAAAGTACAGAAGCGTAAAATTAGCTTGGTGCATATTCGAAGCGTACAAGATCCGGGCCAAGTGGAACTTAACTTGGCTCTAGGTGTGTGCATATTCGAAGTGTACAAGATCCGGGCCAAGTGGAACTTAACCCGGCTCTAGGTGTGTGCCTATTCGAAGTGTACAAGATCCGGGCCATGTGGAACTTAACCTGGCTCTAGGTGTGTGCATATTCGAAGTGTACAAAATCCGGGCCAAGTGGAACTTAACCTGGATCTAGGTGTGTGCATATTCGAAGTGTACAAAATCCGGACAAAGTGGAACTTAACCCGGCTCTAGGTGTGTGCATATTCGAAGTGTACAAGATCCGGGCCAAGTGGAACTTAACCCGGCTCTAGGTGTGTGCATATTCGAAGTGTACAAGATCCGGGCCAAGTGGAACTTAACCCGGCTCTAGGTGTGTGCATATTCGAAGTGAACAGGATCCGGGCCAAGTGGAACCTAACCCGGCTCTAGGTGTGTGCATATTCGAAGTGTACAAAATCCGGGCCAAGTGGAACTTAAGCCGGCTCTAGGTGTGTGCATATTCGAAGTTCACATGGAGCTACGTTAGTTTTCTAATGAGCATCCGGCCGAGTAACAAGTTACTCCACCGGAGGCTCGGGGACTAATGGTTATTATCTACAGCATGTAAAGGATAAACGACATACCTCCATCATCCGCCCCGCGAGGTTAATTGCCTTAGCGGCGGTATTCATTTGGGCGAAAAATTCTGCGGGGCCGAACTTTTCCGGGAGATCGTCGTTGTGGACGAACTCCGCCTTGTTCCAGTTCATGACGAACTCAATAAGGCTCGGAGGGTACCGCTCACCGATGGGCATATGGGGTGCCACCAAGCCCTTCGCGTGCGCTTCTTTCCTCTCAACCAAGGCAAGGGCTGGGCTGGTATGCAGAACCATCTGCTGCGCATCAGTTGGCTTGGCAGGAACATCCTTCGCTGCTGGAGCTTTCTTGGGAAGCATCGACGCTAGGGTTCGGTGCCCAGCCTCGACAGATGCAGACTTGGTAGCATCCGGAGCCTTTTTGCCCTTAGATTGCTGGGAAGAAGTAACTGCAGTGGATTTCCCCTTAGGCTGCTGGAGTAGTTCCTCGCCGAGGTTGTGATGACTCGGACAAGGCGGAAGAACTTGGCACTGGAGCTCTTGTAGCGGGACTTGGAGCAGTTGTTGGTTTTCTTGGTGCCGGAACAGGTGCTGGTGCTGGTTCGGTCACTGGTACTGGAACTGCTGCTAGTGCTAGTGTTGAGGTAGACTCGGTGGCTGCTGGTTGCGGTGATGCCGAAGTTGTGGATGCCGTCGCCTCAGCTGGACCGACCCTCCCGCTCCAAGGTCGCATTCCTCTCAACGAGGTAGTGCGGAACTCGGAGCAGCCGCAGAACCCTCTGGAATAGGGCTCAGTGGACGTGACTCGTCGTCACGAGGAGGAGAAGGGCCAGATCGAAGTGGTGAAGAGATGCTTGATCCGCTCTGAGGGACCTCCACCGGAGCCCTGAAGAAGAAAATAATGTCAGAAGAGAAATTACCACGATGCAAGGAGAAGTGAGTTACGCAACGAAAAATGACTTACGCATCCGAGGTTTGGGCCTCCTTGGGTTTCCGGGCCCTTCGTGCCGGGGCTTTGCCTGCCGGCTTGGAGGCAGTCTTGTCTCCAGCCTTCTTTCGCCTTTTTGTGGGCTGAGAAGGTTCGGAGGAGGAACTTGGTGCGGCTCCACGCTTCCTCTTCGATGCCACCGGAACCGGTTCGCCCGTAGCAAGTGGAGGATCCTCATGGATATGCCCACCGGGGTTAGCTGATGCCGGAAAGGCAAAAGAAAGAGGGACATCCTCAACAGGTTCAATCACGTCGACATCCGAGTCATCCTCATCATCGGACCAGTCTCTAAGAGAAGAGAATTTACCGCTGGGTCGTTTTGTAGCATCGGTCATAGGGAGAAACATCTCCTGGTCCGGCTCCTCCTCATTCGGGATTTCTCGGTCCGGCGCCCACTTAAGGGTCGGATCCGTACCATCCTCAAGAGTTTGCTGAAGGAATAGCTGAGAGAAAGCATGAAGAACAGAGTCAAAAATACAACAAAAACCGACACATATTTGATCCGAAATAAGTTTGCCCCGCGAAGCTTACCGCGGGAGGGAGCCTGTCATGACAGAAGTGCTCAATTCCCCACGTCCATTCAACGGAGAAATCCTTGTGGGTGGTGAAGAGAGCCTTAACCCAGCGAAAAATCTCCGTGTTGCTCAGCTCGAAGGAGGAGGTCCGGTTGGGGTCGCGGCCGAAACTCATGTGGCACACCTTGTGGGTGCGCTTCTGGAGGGGAGATATTTGGTTGCGCACGAACGTGATCATAGCATCCTCGTTGCGCAATCCGAGTTTCTTCAGTTCCGCGAACCTCTTGTTAACTTGGTTGGCCAGAGCCATGGGCTTCTTGGAGACCTCCTCCCAGAATTCCGGATCAGGTGGACTCGGAGTGTAAGGGAGCAACCGAATCAAATCTTCAGTGCCCGAGTTCCGGACATAGAAGAAGGTCCGGGCCCATCCTTTGCAGGAGTCAAGCCCGGTGACTCGGGGGAAAACGGAAGTCCTCCGGGGTGAGATGGACGCAGCTCCGAATTGGGTGAGCTGCTTGTCCTCAGACTCAACTTGGATATTGGGGATGACGTTACGACGAAGGCCGAAGAACCGGATCCACAGCTCCTTCGTGGGCCATAGTCCGGTGTAGCCCTCGATCGTAGAATCAAAGGCAGAGAGAGAGGTGATAGCGTTGGCTAGAAGATGGTGCGGCTGCAGGTGGTAGGTGCTAAGCCAATCCCGGAAAAAGTCGCTCACCGGCAAGCCGAATCCCCGTTGAAAGTGGGACAAGAACACGACGAACTCACCCGGATTGGGTGAGGGGGCCAATTTGGCGGAGGGGAGACGAGCGGCGACGCCGGCAGGGATGCGTCTGGTCCGGTAGAGCTAGTCAAGGTCATCTTGACAGACCCATGATCCGGCCCACGCGCCACGGTCCGCCGCAGCGGCGCCCTCCTCCATTTCTTGCTCGGCGATGACGAGCTCCTCCTCCGTCATCTCGTGCTCGCTGGCACTGGCGGCGGCGGGGATTTGAGGCCTGGATTGGCGAGGACCCGTGGCGAGGAAGTTGCGCAGCGGTGGCTGCGATGCAGAGGCACGGGGAAAAGTGCGGCGGCGACTCTGCTGCTAGGGGCACTGGCGGCGGCACGGTCGCGAGGAAGATGAAGAAGAGCAACGGGCAGAGTGGCGCAGAAGAGGGAAAAATTCTAAGGGGTGCGCCCCTCCACTACTTAACCTCCCCCTGAGAGGGTGAGTGGGATCGCGCCCTGCCAATAAGCAACATGGTGTGGCCGTGTATCACGTGCCTCAGCCAATCGTAGAGGAGCCACACAGAGGGCCACAGAGCAGAGACGATCCCGTGACGTGACACACTGATGTGGTAAACGAGAAGGCAGGCGTGACGTGACCCTCGCACAGTGGTAACTGACAATTACTGCGGCAGTTACTGTGTAGGCCCTTAAAATAAGACAACCTAATGATTATCCTCCACGTGGGTTGGCGTATGAGAGAAGGAAACAAGGCCCGGTTCAAACCATGGTAACCCGGACCGCAAGTAAAAACTTAGAATGTGCAGAGGGAAAGTAAAACCATGAGATCCCAGTCACAGTGGTAACCCGGCCGACAAGTGAAAACTTGGAACGTGCGAAGGGAACGTAAATCCATATAATCCGAGATAAAGAGCTAACCCGGAAATAACGTCCAAGGCTCGAACATGAATGAACCTGATGTGGCCTTAGCGGCCAAGGCAGCTAAGACCGCACCAGCTTCGGGGACTAATGTTGGGGGGATACCCCCGGGTAGGGTCACTCCGGGGTATAAAGGCCGAGTCAGCCGAGGTTCGGCAAGGTCAAAGCGGATGCTGGCCGGGTCACCTCAAGGTAGGCCGGATCACGGAGTAACCTAGACCAGGGGGGGTCGCCTAACGTTGTCTCAACCAACTTAAGGAGTAAGTCAGAAGTGCTTGTCTAACTTGTATGCAGGAATAGATGTGGCCGGATCTGCCATGATCCGGGTTCCGTTTAGCTTCCGGGAGAAGGAACGAATTTCTCTGGTCAAAAAGAAGGCCCGATATGCACTGCATGAGCGAAACAAGCAAGGGCAGGACCACCGGGTCATGGCCGACAAGGGTGACGACGCCCGTGTCGGCTGACGCAGGCGCCGCAGAGGCTCACGTAGCTAAAGCATGTATGACGCGGGGGAAAAGCACCCCGGTCGAGTTACTACTTTGAGAGGAGGCATATTCCTAAGAATATGCCTCCACGTATGCCCTAGGCAGAGACCGAGCCCCCTCTATATAAAGGGGGCTAGGGTTCCAGTAGAAGGGGTTGAGTTCTAGTTTGGTTGGTCTTTCTTCGATACTGATTTTGCTAAGGTTCTAGGAGTGAACTGTAGTTGAGAGTAAGAGAGCTTCTTCTTCCTCCTCTCGCCAATACAGCTCTAGGAGCACTTGTAAACTTGAAAGGAATACAATCTTCTGTGTGGAGAATCACTCCACTATCCCTCCCTGGATTCCCCTAGCGTGTATTAGTCCCCACCTTTAGCCTGTCCATGGCATCTGCCGTGACACCACCACGACACGGCATGGCCTGGTCAAGAAGTCGTCGTGCCTCTTTTAGAAACATCGACGGGCATGCAGGAAGATGACTGGTAGTTTTTCAGTAAGGGTATGCACAATTGTGCATGTACAAATTGTAATAGGTCTTATTAGATTTATAATGCATAAAATAATCTTTGCCCGGCTGTCTCTTTGGTACTTTTGCTCTTCTGATCGCATCATCAAATGAAATACATGTGTAACAGCCGTTATTAGCATTTAAATGAATATAATCATCTTTTTCCGATATTCTATTTGGTCCTCTTTCTCTTACGATGTCGTCATGGAATGAAAGACATGTGTTCGTTTGGTGCCATGACCTAGGGTCAGCGGAGGTTTTCCTCAATTCCCGTCCCTTCCCCACCCAAATTGATCGATCGATTCCCAATCCCCAGTCCCCACTCCCGCCCAAACCTAGGTCAAGTTGCAATTGCATGGAAAGTGGCTATGGTGGCTGGATTTTCAAGTCTAGTATTCACAGAATGTCTAAGCCGTTTATATCCTCGAAGGTGAAGGAGTTGTAAGCCCCAAGGGCTTTTCGAAAGATGAAGTTTTCGTAACATTTTTTCGTGACGACCTCATACATTCTTTAAATGTTGCACTCTAACGCATATGAACGTGCACGCCCTGTACACGGCGTTCTTCTGGAAACTCGATGCATGTTCGGGACCCACGACACGAAAGGTACGCGAGGAGCAGGCCCGTGTATGACATGCTTCAAGAAATGCACGTACCATTTAATGAGAGCCAATTGTGCGGGCTTTATGGGCGCGTAACACGACCAGTAGGCTATTTTCCGCGAACGAACAAGACTTGGAGAGCGGATTGATCGTGTCAACATGCAACCCATCTAACCCGTCAAAAAGCTATCGACGTGACGCTCATACCAACTTGTACTAAAGTCAAGACTTGGAGAGTGGATTGCACACATAAGTGTCATCTGGCGACTTGATCATCCAACAATTTTCTCATGCATCAAACGAATTTCAGAAAGCCGGCACCCGGGAGACACCGATAGAAGTCTACTTTTTACTATAAGAACACCTATTGCAATACTACGAATCAATACTAGTAAAATTTGCTAGTTTTACAAAGAAAAGAAGAAGAAAAAAGTTATACGCTACATATGTGTCCAAAACACGTATGTGACGGTCGCACTAGAACCGACTTACTTCCCGAAATACGCGTACGACTTACCGATGTGCAAGCATATTGTACGCGCTTTCGGGGTCTATGACGTGGCCAGTACACGATTTACGTGTATGGCCAAGACTTGGAGGGTGGATTGCACACATACGAAGTCATCAAATGATTTGATCATCAACCAATTTTCTCATTAAACAAATTACATTGAAGCCGCACAGTGGGACGCAGAGAGGAGTCTTGTTTTCACTATAATAACATCCATTGCAATACTGTGAATTAATATTAAAAATTTGCGAGTTTTATACTTCCTCCGTCACAAAAAAGATGTCTTAGATTTATATAAATTTAAATGAATCTAGATATTATTTAGTATATAGATACATTCAAATTCAAATCAATTTGCGACATCCTTTTTTAGATGGAGGGAGTACAAAGAAAAAGAAGAAGACAAAAGTTATAGACGCTATACGCTACTACATGTGTGTACTGTGTGACTGTGTCCGAGGTGTTGTAGTACCATGAAACGCCGAAGTCTCGGAAGCAGACCGAGATCACCAGAACTTGAACTTGCAGGTCATGCTCTTGACGCACGATTGTATGCGCTTTCTGGACGCACGACGCGATCGGTAGGTGATTTTTCGCGAACGACCAAGACTTGAAGAGCATATTGATCGTGTTAACATACAAACTGTCCAACCGTCAGAAGGCTATCGACGTGACACTCGCACCAACTTGCACTACAATCGACTTGCTTCCCAAAATACTCGTACAACTTAACGGTGTGTGAGCATATTGTACGTGCTTTTTGGGCCTATGACGCGACAAGTACAAGATTTACGTGTACGGCCAAGACGAGGGTGGATTGCACACATACAAGTCATAAGAGGATTTGATCATCAAACGAATTGCATGAAAGCCACACACCAGGATGCAGAGAGGAGTCTAGTTTTCACTATAATAATATCCATTGCAATACTGTGAATTAATAGTAAAATTTGCTAGTAGTTTTATACAAAGAAGATAAAGAGAAGAAAGAGGCTATACGTATGACGCTATAGGCTACATGTGTGTCCTCTGTCCGAGGTGTTGTAGTACCATGAAACGTACGCCAAAAAGTCTGGGAAGCAGACCGAGATCACCAGAACTTGAACTTGCAGGCCATGTTCTTGACCCTGATCCCTCCCTCGGTTGTCAGCCTGTCCAGCACCATGTCGCAGAGGACAACCGGCGTGAGCTTCCCGGTCGTCACCGGCCCGACCTTGACCCGCACGGGGACCTCCCCGCGGAACACCAGTGGCAGCTCGCCGCCTCCAGCCCCGTTGATGTGCCGCATGGCCTCCACCACTCCCATGCCGCGCAGCCGCGCCTCGCTCATGGAGACGTGCACCAGCGCGGCGTCGCGGTGTCCCTGGTAGAACGCCGGCAGGGCGCCCTCGGAGAGCCGGTACCCGCCGTAGGACACCGCGAGGCTGGACCCTTCCTCGTACGAGATGCCGATGGCGCGGTTGGGGTTCTCAAACCGCACCGACGCGTCGAAGCGCGCGCGCGCGGTGAGGTCGTCGTCCATGCCGAAGGCCGTGACGTTGAGCGAGTGCACCGTGTACCGGGGCAGCTTGGGATCAAGCACGAGGTAGAGCGATCCGAGAAACGCCGCGAGGGCGACGGCGACGGCGGCCACGACGAGGAGCGTGATGCAGGCGAATCGGAGGCAGCCGCTACGCCGACGGTTGGTGGTCGCGTTTCCGCCGGGAGGACTTCCCCGAGACGAGCGGAGCAGGCGCGTCGTCGTAGTGCTCCCAGCCTCGAGGTCGCGCTGCCCGTCGTGCTCGTAGATCGTCTCCAGAGGAGCCATGTATACCATGGCTAGCGAGGCGGTGCCCTCGTTCATGGCGATACGTGCGTATGTACCTCGACGTACGTGAAGCTGCTAACCTTGTGCGTATGTATGGCGAGTTGTTTGCTTGACGATTCGCACACATAATTTGGGGGATTTTATTAGCTGGTCATGGACGAGATACCATACAGAGATATGGTATGTGTCGGCACCGGAGATCAAACCGTAACGGAAAGCTATTCTCTGTCGTGATACGCAGCGGAGCCGGAGAGGGAACCAATGGACATGAAGCTACGCGACTAGCTAAATGTCCGCGCGTACTGCGTAGTACCGAATCCTCGTCTTGATTCACGGAGAAAATTAAAAAAAACCCACCATAATTGAGAACAAGGTTTCAAAAAACCACAACCTTTCCTCACAAAAAAACACAACTCAGTGTGACAACGTCACACATACCCACCACTTCGTCATAACCCTCGTATTAAGCACAATTATGACATGTGGGCCCATTCTCAGGCTGACGTGACAGTTGATTGATGGATCAGACCAGATGGCCGTTAACATGAAAAGGAAGAGAGCAACAACACAGAACATAAGGACACGGAGGTTTGGTAAGGGGGAGAAGATATGGATGAGGAAGAAGAATAGGAAAAGAATTGCAAGATCTGGATGCATTGTAGGATGAAGAAATTATAAGGAAGAGGCAGATCTCATCTAGAGGATTATTGACATGGAAAGGAAGAGACAAGACCTAATCTTTCACTGTGAAGATGATACAGATGAGGAAGATCTGTTTTATGAATCCGATGGTAGTGACAGTGAGCGCACATTTGTTTTAGAACCTATACCTGTGAAGAATAGGAAGAATCCATGCGAGAAAGGGCCCATCGACATGTCACATTGCAGTAAACAAAGCTCTACACTAGTAGATTTTGCTCCATCTTCTGATGAAGGAGCTGATGGTGACTTGAATGTAGAGGATGATGATGGAGCAGCTGAGCAGATGAACTAGGTACTGCCATTAGGAAGAAAGAGCAGGGCCAAGAACAAGAAGCCCAGAAAATTGGTATGGTGGGAGGAGGCTCAAGCTAGAGGAACAACTTTGCTTGAAGATGTGCTTTGTTGATGTGTACCAGTTTAGAAGAGCCCTGCAAACTCTACACACTACACAACTTAGGAATTTCAGATATCACAGGAACAACAATGACAGAATAATAGCCATTTGCAATGATGATACTTGTCCATTTTATATGACAGGCTCAAACATCAAAGGAGAAAAACTTTTGTGCGAAGGAAATTGCAGATTGAGCACACATGTCTCACATGAGGTGAGCACACAGAATTATTAGAAAATGGGTTGCAAAAAATTGTGAATAGAGTATAAGAATTGACCCAAGAACAGGAGTGGAAGCAATGATGGAGTCAACAAAAGAAAAGTATGGAGTCGATGTGCCAAAAATGATGGCATATAAAGATAAGAGAAAAGCACTACAAGTTGTTCTAGGTGATCATGTTAAGCAGTACCACATGATGATTCTTGATGTTAGATCCAAACCAATCAAAACAATATTAGAAGGCATCAGGACCAAGGTGATGGTAAGAAATGAAGGAAAAAGAACAGGTGCAACAAATGCTAGGTGGGTGATCACAACAACCTACTCTAGAAAATTAGAAGAGAATAAGGAATACTCAAGAATGTAAAAATTTGCAAAGGCAAAGGGTGGATTGTGGCAAATTAGCCAAGGGTGGAAAAAGGTTATGTTGTCAACTGGGATGAAAGGACTTGTGGATGTAGGAAATGAGATATAACTAGAATTCCTTGCAACCATGCCATTTCTACCATTTACAAGTCAAGGCAACAGTCTGAAGATTTTGTCAATGATTTCTTCACAAAGGTAATGTATCTTGAAGCATACAACCCTATTGTTTACCCTGTACCTGGTGTTTACTATTAGACAAAGACTTATACTCTAGATATTTGATCCTCCTATATTCAGGATTTCCAAGGAGAGAAACTAGACTAAAAGAAGAAAATGACAGTTTGAAGTGCCAACACGAAAGCAAACTTCAAGAATGGGAACAATAACATGTAGCAACTACAAGAGATAGGGTCACATGTACACTAGTTGTGATGCACCACTAAACCATCCCTAGAAATGAGGAAAAACCAACACTAGGTAATTGTTAGTTGGCTTTACATAGTAGTTTTATTAATAAATACATTACTTTGCTAATATATGTTAACTGATCCTCGCAGGAAAATAGAGAGGCTCCACCAACATATCCATCAACTCCATCAACACCAAGGGTAGCTCAAGCACCAAGGGCTCAAGCATCAAGGGAAGTTCCAGCAGCAACAAGGACTGCTCCAGCTGTATCAGTGATGGCAACAACTCCGTGTGTACCAACTTGTTGGGAATCCAGGTGTAGAGTGTTGTAGCAAGCGTCTTTTCCCCACAAGGGTGACTCGAGGGTTTTTATAAAACTCTCAGGGAATTGGTTTACAGACTCTCTTGTTTTTAAGCAACCTACAAAATAAAGTATTTTCTTTATGTCCTCAACTCCACCATGTGATTTCGTATTAGTAAAACTGAAATAAAGTGTTTTCAAGCACAAGGTTTCGTATTAGTAAAACTGAAATAAATTATATATAAATAAATGTAAAATAATTTTATAACTAGGCAAGAAAGTAAAAGTCTTTTGGGGTTTGTTTCTATTTGCTAATAGTAAAAGTGTTTTTGTTGTTTTAAGATTTTAATAGGTGTAGCAAGTATAAAAGCACTTAAAGTAAACTGAAGGTTGTGTTTTCTTATGATAAAAGTTGGACCGGGGTTTCATGGGTTCACTTGTCCATTCTCTCATAAAGTGTAGTGGCCTAAAACAATTAATAAGCAATACCATATTGATAAGAAACTCACTATGTGTGTGACAATCATTCATGTGGGCATCACGTACTATCATAAAGATGATGCAACATATCTCACTTATACTCCTCTAGAAAGGGATACTCCAAGCAATCAAGAATTAGGAAGAAACATATTATAGATTTAGGTACTTTGACATGATGTTTGAATGACATGAAGGGTTGCGTAGCAGAAAACAAAAATTTCTAACTAAGCGAACTATAATACCAAGATCTATACCATGTAGATATAAGTAACAGAACAGAGAGATGGTATTCATACCTTTGAAGACCAAGGCATGCCTTACGCAGGAAGGCGTATATTGATGAAGACGAGAAGCACCCCAAGTGTGGTGCCTCCGAAGTTCATCACACGTCTGGTGTAGGTGACGTCTCCCGGACTCCGATCCAGCCGAGCAGCAGAAGAAGTAGATGCCGGATTGCTGATCACATGACGGTGGTGTGAAGGTGGAGAACTCACAACCCACGAGGTCCTCTCCTATATTCTAGAGAAGTCCTCAATGTATGTGACGTGGGCATACCCTACATGTACTCGTGATCAGCATATACGGTCCAGCCCAGAAGAAGCTCACGATGTTGCTAATGCCCAGTCGAGTTTCGGGTGGCCTGGGAGACTTCGACTCCTTGTAGAACACGACAAAGTACATGATAGAAGTTTAAAGGGAAAAACCTAATATGTAACTGACTCAGCCTTCTATCTCGAGACCTAGCCTATCTATATGAAGGCTGGGAAGGGGCAGCGAGGAAGATATTCACAACCCTAGTTTCCACGCCATCGCCAGATTGCATTTGCGCACCCCTGTAACTTTCGACTCCTCGATATTTCCAAGAGTAGACAAGCAGGAGTAGGGTCCTCTACAAGGCCTGAACCTGGGTAAAACTCGTGTCACCTGTATGCTTGTTTGCTAGCCGATCGATGCCTCTAGTGCTCCCTACTTCCTCGAACCTAAGTCCATCAACGATAGGCATTGATGAGTTAACCTCTCGTCAATTGGCAC
Source organism: Avena sativa (assembly GCA_916181665.1). Taxonomy (NCBI): domain Eukaryota; kingdom Viridiplantae; phylum Streptophyta; class Magnoliopsida; order Poales; family Poaceae; genus Avena; species Avena sativa. The sequence goes on along the minus strand of OV702286.1, from coordinate 430,658,342 downwards.
CGTCTATGGGAAGCGGGAGTGATGATGTTGCAGCTTCCTCGGCCCCATCAACCGTGATCTATGACTCCACAGCAGGGAGAGTCGCCTCCTTTTTGGTGCCTTCGACTTCACCATCCACACGCCGGCCACTCGCCCAGATTTTGAGTCCGTGGGCGACGGAATCGGCCTGGCGATCGGGAGCTTGCACTTCCAAGTTTGTTAGCTGGGCACACTTTGCCTCCCTGATCAGCCGAAGGTTCCCCCGGTTGCTCCTGCATCGTGGTTTCCACCGTTGATCGGCACCCTAAGCGAGCTCAATGCCCCGACATCAGTCGGGAATACGGACAACAACAACAGTTGCGAGTCCGATCTGGGTGATCTGGCAATAGAAGACGGAGCCTACGGCTCTGGATCTGAAAGCTACGGGAGCAATAGCTTCCCTAGCCACCACATGTGCACCCTCGTCAATAAGGGCGGCAGTGGCAGCGGCACTCGGGAAAACACCGGTACTGGCGGTGGTATCCCAGTCGCGAATGGTGGCCCCTCCAACGGCGTCCCCACCGACAACGGGCCAACAGGCAGGCCCCTGGCGATGGACCCATCCTAGAAGATCAGCCGCACCTCTCTGCGAATGAACATAACCGAGAGCGCGTACTGATCAAGCTCAATGATGCTGAGTGGGCCCGCTACAGGGAGGCCCTATGGGGCAACCCCCTACCACCAAACTCATAACAAGAGATGCTGATGGGTTATCACTGGCTGCTCAAGGAGGAGTTCAAGCGCCAGCAACAAGTAATCGCCCAGCTCGACGAGCATAGAAGGGCAGCAGACGAGTCGAGCCTCCGACGAGCTGCGCTCTCTTCCATCGGAGGATCCTCCTCTAGAGGCAACGATCAAGCAGCCGCCAGAAGACGCTCTCGACTGGCTCACCTCACTAATAGGGAGCGATAAGAAGCTACTCGAGTCCTTGACTTATCGTCCATGATGGTGGACACACGGGGCAACGTGCTCCCGAAAATGCCGCAGGTAGCGGTGACGGCAGCCACCATGTACTTGCTCACAACCAGCCACTGGCTAGGGACCCACGGTCCGCCATGCACCGATCTACGATCACTGGCCTGGGAGTAGGCAAAGCTGCGTTCACCAAGGACCCAGCACCAAAGCCGAGGAAAAGCAAGGCTCTAGCCAACCGCTACTCTCCCTCCTCCTCCAGCGACGACGACCATGACTTGTCATGGCGATGTCGCTCACGGCGACACGACTATGGCTACGACGTGCGTGATGATATCACACAGCGCAAGGTCGACAATATGCGCATGAGACACGCTCGTTCGACGGACTCGGAAGATGATGGGATGGAGCTCTGTGGCGCCAGCTGCTTCAGCAGAGCCATACGATAAAAGCGAATGTCGAAAGGGTTCAAACTCCCATCAGAGAATCCAAAATTCGACAGCCTCCAAGACCCGAAGATTTGGCTGGAGGATCATATCTCTTTGGTTAGCTTGCACGGTGGAACCATGAGCATGGCTATGCAATGCCTCCAGCTAAAGCTATAAGGCGCCGCCCGTGCATGGCTTAATAACCTCCCACGCGGGTCGATCTGCAGCTGGGATGAGCTGGTCTATAACTTCGTGCGGAACTTTAAGGACACTTACAAAATGCCTGCATTAATCGAAGAATTAAGAGCCTGCTACCAAAATACCAACGAGTCATTGCGCTCATACATTTAGAGGTGGTCCATCATAAAAAATTATGTAGAGGACATCTCCGAGGATCGCGCAATTGATGCATTCAATGGCGGTGTACGACACAGAGAGCTCAGGGAGGAGCTAGGCCGGTTGAAGCCCAAAACAATTGACCACCGGATGGAGATCGCGAATAGGTGGTCTGATGGAAAGGACTAGGTGAAAAACAACCATGCCCACTCAGACGATGATGATAACCTCGGTCGCAGACACGATCGCTGAGGAAAATGCCGGATGCACGGTTACGAGGACCGTGAGGATGTCAACATGGTCGCGGCTAGCTACGCCGATAAATGTGACAACAACAACCGCAACAGCAGATACCGCAGTGGTGGATACCGCGATAGTGGGAAAACCACGCAAGTATGGCAACGCCGCACTCGTGATGAAGCACCTGGAACATCTATCCATTATAAACTGTCCGAACCTTCCGACGTACATTTCTACATTGACAAACATGATGGTAAGAAAAAATCTAGTCACCTCCTGAAGGACTGCCACGAGTTCCTCAAGCTCCACGAAGGCCTGGCCCAGATGAATCGTGACGTGATAAACCATGGCTACGGAGCTGCCCCGGGTGCCGTGGCTCATGGAGCACCACCACCACCACCCGGGCCACCCCCACATGCGGCCGCACCAATCCAGAACAACGGAGGTGAGCAGTATCCACGAACACTGGGGAATATGGGCATGATCCAAAAAGGATGCCCTAGCAATAGAGTGCAAAAGTCAATCACTCGCCAAATAAATTTGGCGGTCAATTCTCCACCCCCAACAACTGAGTACCTCAGTGGGTGCGAGTCCTGTATCACCTTTGATAAGCGTGATCATCCGCGACAGGTGCCTCGCCCGGACCACTCTCCTTTGGTGCTCGAGGCGCAAATTGGTGGCTTCGAGATGAGTCGCGTCTTTATGGATGGTGGCAGCGGCATCAACCTCATGTTCGCCATCACCTTGCGCGCCATGCTGATCCCCCTGTCATGCATGGAAGCCTCCGATACAACGTTCCATGGCATCGTCCTAGGAAGGGCGTATACCCCCTAGGAAAAATCAGCTTGGACGTCATCTTCGGCATGCCAGCAAACTTCCGGCGAGAGTGCATCAAATTCGAAGTGGTGGATTGGCCCTCGTAGTACCATTGCATCCTTGGACGTGTCGCGTTCACAAGGTTCATGGCGGTGCCACACTACGCCTACCTGTAGATGAAGATGCCGAGCCCTAACGACATTATCACCGTCAATGGAAGCTTCGAGAGATCAGATAGCTGCTATAGGGAGTTCAACAGAATATCCCAGTCTTTCGGCATGTAGGAGGAGCTGGCGAGGCTGAAGGAGTCGACAGACAACAGTCTACCTCCTCCGAGTAAGCCAAACTTACCTGATTAGACCTTTGACTCATCGGTCCACACCAAGGTGGTCCAGGTCCATCCAACGGACCCGACCAAGACGACCCTCATCACCTACAACTTGAGTCCCACATAGGAACTCGCGCTCATCAAATTCCTCCGTGAGCACTAGGAAATCTTCGCCTAGTGTCCAGTGAACATGCCAGGGGTTCCCAGGGAATTCGTCGAGCACTCACTCAACATAAATCCTGAAGCAAGACCAGTGAAGCAGACGATATGTCGATTGTCGGAGCCAAGGGAAAAAGCGGTTGGTATGGAAGTCAACAAACTCATCGACGCTAACTTCATACTAGAGATCAAGAAAGCACCTGGGTGGCAAACCCCGTACTTGTTCCTAGAAAGGACACGGATATCCTGCGAATGTGCGTGGACTTCACTTCCTTGAACAAACATTGCCCAAAGGATCACTTCCCATTGCCGCGGATCGACCAAATAATTGATTCCATCGCAGGATGCGAGCGCCTTTGCTTCCTCGATGCCTACTCAGGCTACCACCAGATTCGAATGAAGGAGGATGACCAGGAGAAAACAACCTTCATCATGCCCTTCAGTGTCTTCTTCTACACAATGATGCCCTTTAGGTTGAAGAACACAGGGGCCACCTACCAGTGGTGTATGCAGGCCTGCCTCAAGAGCCAACTTGGCCGAAATATCCGGGTCTACATCGACGACATCATCGTCAAAACTAAGGAGGAAGCCTCGTTACTCGATGACCTCCGCGAGACCTTAGATAACCTTGATCGTTATCGGATCAAGCTAAATACGGACAAATGCGCCTTTGGCGTATCGTCCGGGCAACTGTTCGGGTACCTCATTTCCGCGAGGGGGATCGAGGCTAACCTGAAGGAAATAAAGGCCATATTGTCCATGGAGAAACCAAAGAACATCAAAGGCGTCCAGCAGCTAGCTGGGCGAATCACGGCACTGAGCTGATTCATGAGTCGAAATGGCAAGAAGGCACTGCCGTTCTACCAGCTCCTTCGCAAAGCTGAAAATTTTGAATGGACGGAAGAAGCACAAGAAGCATTTGAAGACAGCGTCTACAATCCACTTCGCCGGTGTTGGTAACACCTCGGGAAAAGGAGCCCATGTTGCTATATATCTCTGCCACCAACCAGGTGGTTAGTACCATGCTCGTAGTAGAACAAGCCGAAAAAAACAAAGTCCACGGAGTACAACGCCCAGTCTACTACCTCACGAGGTGCTCACTCCAACAAAACAGCGGTACCCGTACTATCAGAAGCTAGCATACGACATCTTCATGACAGCTCGGCGACTGCGCCACTACTTCGAGGAGCACCACATCATTGTGGTGAACGACGCTCCACTAGGGCACATCCTCAACAACCCTGACGCCACCAGACGAGTCGTGCTTTGGGGGATAGAACTGTCTCCACGAGACATCACATAAGTGAAGCAAAACGCGATCGTTGCAAGTACTCCCGGACTTTCTCGTTCACTGGATGGAGAACCAGCTCCCCGACACGCCAGACATGTCCTGTCTGTGGACAATGCACTTCGATGGATCAAAACATCGAGAAGGAGCTGGCACCGGTGTCATCCTGACATCGCCACAAGGTGACAAGATGAGGTACGTTCTGCGAATGTAGTTCCGTGCCTCCAACAATGAAGCTGAATACGAGGCCTTGCTCCATGGGATGCGGATGGCCAAAGCTTGTGGCGCAACATGACTCGTCATCTACGGCGACTCTAAGCTGGTAGTGGATCAAACCATGAACCAGTGTGATGCCCTGAGCGACAACATGATCACCTACCGCAACCTCTATGACGCACTGGAAGGAGACTTTGATGGCTGCAAACTGCGACGCGTTGGCCAAGAGAGCAACAAAGAGGCGGATACACTCGCCAATATTGGCTCCACCTATACCCCGATGCCACCTGGAGTATTCCTAGAGAAAATATGCGAATGCTCCATCAAGCCAAAGGTTCCAGGACAGCCAACCAGCACATCAAAGGACTCGAGGGCTATGCCACCCGACAAACTCCAAACACTTGAAGATAAGGAGCAAGAGACATGACTCGAAGGCCCCATGGAGGTCATGATGATCGAACCATCCTAGATGCAACCATACATCACATACATTCTCAACAAAAGGCTACCAGATGACCCGACAGATGCGCGACATATAGCATGACGATCCAAGGCTTTCACCATCATCAACGGCGAACTATATAAGCACAACATCACATGAGTCCTTCAACGATGCGTCTCCAATGGAGACAGGAGAGCCATTCTCCTCGAGATACACGAAGGCACTTGCGGCCATCATGCCGGAAGTCGCACCCTCATCGCCAAAGCTCTACGAACTGGATTCTACTAGCCAACGGCAATGCGCGATGCTAAGGACATCGTCTAGAGGTGCAATGCTTGCCAAAGATTCGCGGACAAACCACACGCACCTGGCGTAGAGCTTAGGCCAATACCCGTGGCCTGGACCTTTGTGCAATGGGGACTCGACATGGTTGGCAAGCTGCAAAAATATTCACCTAGAGGATACGTCTATCTCCTTGTCGCAGTCGACAAGTTCACCAAGTGGATTGAGGCCATGCCGGTGACAAACCAATCAGGAGCCACCGCCATAAAATTCTTCAACTCCATCGTCTTCCGGTTCGGGGTGCCACACATGAAATGGATCGTATGGGCACCTAGAGGGGTGTGAATAGGTGCTACTTCAAATTTTAATGCTTTTTCAATTTTAGGCTTAACACAAAAGGTAAATTCTCTAGATAATTATTTAGAGGAATTTCCCTATATGCAAACCTATCTACTAGCGAGTAAGAGGCGGGTGGAAAGAGGAACGAGTGAACCGTAGTGAAGCACGCGGAGACACAGGATTTGTTTTACCACAGTTCCTTCCTTGTTAAGGGAAGTACATCTGCGTTGGATGGGTGGGCGGTACTAAGACCACCACGCCACAATAGGCCTCACCCTGTTTTCCGATGGATCCCGCCACCAAAGGCCTGATCCACCTTTCCACTATAGGAACCCTTCGAGGCGGGTACCGGCGCCTTTACACGACTAGCAGGGCACAACTCCACAACCAAATTGGAGGCTCCCATAATGACAACAAGATGCCACAAGAACAAGTTATCAATAACAAATACAAGATCTAGATATTAGTAAGAATACTAGATCGGGGATTCCTCCAAATGATTGGAGAGGAGTTGATGCGCTTGATTTGTGATGGCGATGAAGATAGTCTCCTCCTTCAATTCCCCCAAAGATCGAAGCCTTCGGGTGGTTGAAGTGGGAGATCTAGAGAGAGAGAGATCTTGCAAAGGGTATGACAATTTCCGAATGAATCAAGAGTTCTGCACGATGGGGATGAGAGGGCTTTTATACCCCCTGCACCCACTGAGACGTTGGAGCCATTTGGGGACGGATTATCCGACCCAAGTGAGGGCCGGATTATCCGGTCTGGGGAAAAACTCCGCCCCAAACTTGGATTATCCGGCAGATAAACCGCCCCCATTCAGAGCGACGCGCCGAGCCTGCCCTTGATCGCCTCCTGGGAGCTAGATTATCTGGCCCCATGCGAAGGCCGGATTATTCGGCCAAGGGATGAAAAACTGCCCCTGTTCAGATTTTCCGGGAGAAAATCCGACTGCACTCCGAGCGTTGCGCCTTGGCTGCCTTTGATCGATTTCTGGGGGCCAGATTATCCAGCCCCATGCGAAGTCCGGATTATCCAGCCTGGGGAGGAAAAACCGCCCAGTTCGGATTTTCTGGGAGAAAATCCGAACCCACTCCGAGCGTCGCGCCTTGGCTGCCTTTGATCGACGAGTTAAGGGCCGGATAATCTGCCCCCCCAAACACCAGAATAGTCCCTGCACACTTAGCGCACATGAGACAACTCCACGGTATTGTTATCTAACACTCAAAACATAGGGAACCATGAAATGTTCTTTCAATCTCCCCCTTTTTGGTGTTAGATGACAATACTAGGATTTGCAGGAAAGTTCTCAAGGCAACAAGATTTAATGAAAGACAAAGACTCCCCCTCAATGTGTGCATATAAACAATTGGAGTTGATTACAAATACACACAAGAGGGTAAAGTCTAAATCATTGGAACAAATGTGAAAAACTCATACCACTGGTAGGGGGATAGAAGCATCCTCAATACATTATAAGAATATCCAATGATAGCCGTAGAGCGCGCCTTCCACGATATAGATATCTAATACCATAAGAATATCCAATAAGATAGATGATTCCATAAGAATAATCCACAAAACCACAGCCACAAAGTTTCATACAAACCACAAGATAAAGTTCAACGCTAAATGGGCACAAGCGAGAAAATGACGAATAGGAAAAGTGCAAATGCTTGTGCCCGACCCATGCAAATCCTCGAAGACCTAATAGAACTACTTCCCCCCCTTTAGCATCGAGACGCCAAAAAGGAAGAAGAGCGATGCTAGCGCCCCAAGGTATCACTCGTAGTCCTCATCCTCGTCCTCGTCCTTGTTCCCATCCTCGTCCTCATCCTCAAGCTCCTCAGTGTCATCATCCTCAGCATCAACAGTGGCCGCGAAAGGAAACAGGTGACACTCTAGCTCTCCATAGTTAAGCCCAGAAGAGGAGTTCCACCGAGCATATGGTGTGGGAGGAGTAGGAGCAGGGGGATCGCCAGAAGCACCAGACAGATGGTGAAGGATGAGCTGCTGAGAGTGAGCCAAATCATGGTGCTACTTGTAAGCCTCATACTAACCCTTGCGTGTGTCCACGCCCATGCAAAGAATGTTCCTCTAGAACCAGTTCAACTGCTTGATCCCACGAGAAATGGGAGGCATTGGAGGCCTACGAGCACTAGCACGAGCATCCCTCATGAGACCCTCAGGGGCAGAGGAGGGGTGAGAGGTCTTCCTAACCTTGGTGTAGATCTTCTTGGTCTTGTGCATAGCATCAATATTGAACTCTTTAGTGGGGAGCAAGTGCTTTTTCAGCATCATGATGTATGGAGCATATGGGATGGACAGCCTGTTGAACATGGCATCGATCAACTCAGGGTAAATGAAGTCCATCACATCCAGCTGATATGACACAGACTCATCCTCACAGGACGCCACCTCATGAGAGAAGGCCAGAAGCTGAACCAAGTGACCACATATACTGTCATTGTTGCCTCCACTTGGGGTGATGGAATCACGAAAGAGACCCACGAAGCTAGCATAGATGGGAGAAAGACCAGCAAGGGTGCCCACAATACCATTATCATCGGTGCATGGAGAGAGGGCGGCATCTTTGTTGGGATTGAGTTGGGTGATGATGCGGTGGCCACTAGCACGGTCCCTGTGGCGGAAAGGATAGCCAAGCACCTCAGCAAAAACACGGAAATCAGCTTGCATAGGCCTGTCACGAGTCATCCACTTCATGGTGCGGTGCTCATCACCGCAAATGACCAAGGTGGAGAAGAACTGCTTCACAATCTCAGAATCATAGGAGCATTGGAGGGCCATGAGATGGTGCAGCCCCATCCTCTCAGCCACATACATGGCATCAACAAGGTGAGGCTTCTCCAAGGCCTCAACAAGAACCAGAGGATGCATAGGCCGAATCTTCAGTTGAGCATACACATCTTCATAGATCCCCTTTTATTCAGCGCACCAAAAGCGAGAGTCACCCAGCTCCGTATCATGCGGTACTTCATCAAACAAATCCCGATGACGAATGGAGGAGAAGGTAACAGGGTCCATATTCTTATAGTTAATCTTGGGCCCTTTGCCCTTCCTCTTGGACACACCCTTTCTATCCCTCTTTGCTTGTTCAGCCATGCACTTCTCTTTGTTCTTTCTTCTCCTCAGCTCAACCTCGTCCACTAAGTTACCCTTTCCGTCGTCCCGAAAGTATTTAGCACGAGGATGGCCCTTGTAAGTCTTGGGGGCACTGGAACCACCTGTGAGGAGAACAAGGGCTATAGCATGGGGATAAGCATACACACAAGTCCAAGAGAGAGAGCGTAGAAAAAGTAGGCAAACAGTTCATAGTCCAATCCTACTCAATGCATACAATAAGGCGAAACTGAATCAGTTTTTAGTCTGTCAGGCCGGATTATCCGGCCTGGCCAGGGGCGGATAATCGGACACTGGCAGAAATTTTCATATTCGCCTAGATTGAATGCAAAGGATTAGACCGGACCTAGAAATTGCAAGACCACGATTTCTACGCAAAACAACATCCTTCTAGACAATGTTCCACCCAACAAATAACACATCTAGCCAAATATGGAGAGAGAGGGAGTTAACCTCACTCATTGGAGGAAGAACGCGGAGGAGAAGGTACCCGGAGACGCGGAGAAGAAGATCCGGGGAGGCCCGGAAAATCCGGTGGCCGGAGAGGCTCCGGGGAGGGTGGGGGACGGCAGGCGGCGGGTGGGGAGAGGGAGAGGGTTGGGGAAGAAGTGCTGCTCGTTATGAGCCCTTCCCCCCGAGCCTTGCCCTTAAGGATGAAATCCGCTAGGGCCGGATTATCCGGCCAATACTTGGGCCGGATTATCCGGCCTAAACTCAGAACTTCTGTTACACACAGAGTCAGGCCCGCGCGTCCCCAAACAACACCCCCACAAGATGTACAAGGGACTTGTGTGCAAGAATAGATGGTTTAGGGGTAGGGAAAGGCTTAGGATTAAGAGAACCAAACTGAGATGGTACTACACACCCAAATTTGCAAGAATCAAAGAAACTAAAAGCCAAAAGTGAGTGTGCTTCCCATAAAAACAAGAGAGGAGCTAAAAACGATCAAGGAAGATCCAAATAAATCCAACTCTTCTCAAGGAAGAGGGCGGTGGCTGAAGCCACCTTGTTGGAGTGTATGGTATGACACCGCAAAGATGTATCTTGGGTTCATAACCAATACTCATCAATAAGCTCACATATCACAAAATGATATTAAGAGAAATGATTTGACTTGCTTTCGGCATTATGGGGATGGTTAGCCCAATCAATTAGGACCACACTCCCCCTATATCCATGCCCACATCTAGACCAAATAAGACTGAGATGTACGAGTGAGTGCATGGGTAATCAAGACAAGCTCCTTGAATCAACGATATTTAGCTCATTCCTCAAGTAGCAAAACCTTGCTTCATCAAGTGGCTTCGTGAAAATATCAGCAAGTTGGTTCTTTGTGCTCACAAAAGATAGATCAATATCGCCTCGAGCAACATGGTCCCGAATAAAATGATTCTGAATCTCAATATGCTTTGTCCTTGTGTGCTGTACCGGATTGTACGCAATTTTGGTTGGACTTTCATTATCGTATAAAAGAGGCACTTTGTCACAATTGACACCGTATTCCTTTAAAGTTTGCCTCATCCATAATAACTGAGTGCAAGCACTAGCAGCAGCAACATATTTAGCTTCGGCGGTGGAGAGAGAAATACAATTCTGCTTTTTAGAAGACCAACAAACTAGAGATCTTCCCAAAAACTGACAAGCACCAGAAGTTGATTTCCGATCATCCTTATCACCGGCCCAATCTGAATCAGTATAACCACATAGAGAGAAATTGGAGCCCTTGGGATACCATAGACCAAAGTTAGGGGAATGAACCAAATATCGGAAGATCCTCTTGACCGCCACTAAGTAGCTTTCTTTAGGAGCTGATTGATACCTTGCACACACCCCTACACTCAACACAATATCGGGTCTAGATGCATAGAGGTAAAGAAGAGAGACAATCATGGACCGATATACCTTTTGGTCCACATCTTTACCGTGGGGGTTAAGTTCAAGGTGACATTTTGTTTGCATCGGAGTGGCGACGCCATTAAGATCTGTCATCTTGAATCTCTTGAGCATGTCTTGGATGTATTTAGCTTGATTAATGAAGGTTTCTTCTCTAAGTTGCTTGATCTCGAATCCAAGAAAGAATCATAACTCCCCCATCATAGACATCTCAAACATGTCAGTCATAAGCTTTGAAAATTCATCATTAAAAGCTTTATTAGTAGAACCAAATATGATGTCGTCTACATATAGTTGGCATACGAAGAGCTCCCCCTTGACCTTGTTAGTAAAAAGAGTGGGATCGATTTGCCCAACTTCAAAGCCACGGTCTAACAAAAGCTCTTTAAGGTGCTCATACCACGCACGTGGGGCTTGTTTAAAGACATAGAGTGCCTTATCGAGTTTGTAGACATGGTTCGGGAAGTTAGGATCCTCAAATCCAGGGGGTTGCTTTAAATATACCAGCTCATGTAGAGGACCATTAAGAAAAGCACTCTTAACGTCCATTTGCTGCAATTTAAAATTATTATGGGCATCATAAGCAAGAAGGATACAGATGGACTCAAGACGAGCCACAAGAGCATAGGTCTCACCGAAATCAATGCCCTCAACTTGGGAATAGCCTTGTGCCACTAGTCTCGCCTTGTTCCTTACAACAATGCCATTCTCATCTTGCTTGTTTTTAAATATCCATTTAGTGCCGATAACATTGCAGCAATCCTTGGGCTTCTCCACTAGTTTCTAGACCTTGTTGCGCTCAAAGTTATTCAACTCTTCATGCATAGCAACAAATCAGTTCGGATCTTCAAGAGCTTCAAACACCTTCTTAGGTTCCACCATAGAGATATGAGCTGATGCTCACCAAAACTTGCCAATTCCCTTCTTGTGGAAACCCTTCGTCGAAGATCACCTACAACTTTGCCAATTCGCCTTGTTCCGAATAAAGAGCCGGGGCTCTGATACCAACTGAAATGGATCGTATGGGCACCTAGAGGGTGAATAGGTGCTACTTCAAATTTTAATGTTTTTTCAATTTTAGGCTTAACATAAAAGGTAAATTCTCTAGATAATTATTTAGAGGAATTTCCCTATATGCAAACCTATCTACTAGCGAGTAAGAGGCGGGTGGAAAGAGGAACAAGTGAACCGTAGTGAAGCACGCGGAGACACAAGATTTGTTTTACCGCAGTTCCTTCCTTGTTAAGGGAAGTACATCTGCGTTGGAGGGGTGGGCGGTACTAAGACCACCACGCCATAATAGGCCTCACCCTGTTATCCGATGGATCCCGCCACCAAAGGCCTGATCCACCTTTCCACTATAGGAACCCTTCGAGGCGGATACCGACGCCTTTACACGACTAGCAGGGCACAACTCCACAACCAAATTGGAGGCTCCCGTAATGACAACAAGCTGCCACAAGAACAAGTTATCAATAACAAAATACAAGATCTAGATATTAGTAAGACTACTAGATCGGGGATTTCTCCAAATGAATGGAGAGGAGTTGATGCGCTTGATTCGTGATGGCGATGAAGATAGTCTCCTCCTTCAATTCCCCCAAAGATCGAAGCCTTCAGGTGGTTGAAGTGGGAGATCTAGAGAGAGAGCTCTTGCAAAGGGTCTGACAATTTCGAATGAATCAAGAGTTCTGCACGATGGGGATGAGGGGGATTTTATACCCCCTGCAGCCACTGAGCCGTTGGAGCCATTTGGGCCGGATTATCCGGCCCAAGTGAGGGCTGGATTATCTGGTCTGGGGAAAAACTCCGCGCCAAACTCGGATTATCCGGCAGATAAACCGCCCCCACTCAGAGCGACACGCCGAGCCTTCCCTTGATCGCCTCCTAGGATCCGAATAATCCGGCCCCATGCGAAGGCCGAATTATCCGGCCAAGGGAGGAAAAATCGCCCCTATTCGGATTTTCCGGGAGAAAATCCGACCGCACTCCGAGCGTCGCGCCTTGGCTGCCTTTGATGGATTTCTGGGGGCCGGATTATCCGGCCCCATGCGAATGCCGGATTATCCGGCCTGGGGAGGAAAAACTGCCCAGTTCGGATTTTCCAGGATAAAATCTGAACCCACTCCGAGCGTCGCGCCTTTGCTGCCTTTGATCGATGAGTTAGGCCGGATTATCCGGCCCTTGGTGGGGCGGAAAATCCGCCCCCCAAAACACTAGAACAATCCCTACACACTTAGCGCACATGAGAAAACTCCATGGTATTGTTACCTAACACTCAAAACACAGGGAACCATGAAATGTTCTTTCAGCACAGCATCATCACCGACGACGGAACGGACTTCACCTCGAACAAATTCTAGGATTTCTGCGAAAACCTGGGAATCAACATCATCTACACCTCGGTAGCGTATCCTTAGACCAACAGTCAAGTCAAAAAGGCCAATGGCCTCGTCTGCAGCAGCATCAAGAAAAGGCTCCTCAGACCACTCAAAAGAGCTGCTGGGTGCTGTCCCGAGGAGCTACCGTCGGTACTATGGAGCCTACACACAACTCCAAACAGCGCCACAGGCTATACTCTGTTCTTCATGGTACACGGTGCCGAGGCAGTACTACCTGCAGAAGTATGCTACAAAGCCCCAAGGGTCATAGCATACAGTGAGGCGAAATCAACTCCCATACTCGAAGACTTTGTCGACCTCCTCGATGAAGCACGCGAAATAGCAGCGGAACGATCCATGATCTACCAGCAAAACTTCCGCAACTACCACAGCTGAAGGCTATGCCCAAGGTCCTTCGTCGAAGGAGACCTCGTCCTACGACTGAAGCACCAAGGACACCTCAAGCTCGAGTCCCTTTGGGAGGGACCTTATGTGATTACCGAAGTAATCCCAGGTGGCGCCTACCACCTTAAAGACGTAGAAAGTGGAGTTGCATACTCCAACCCCTGGAACGTCACGCAACTGCGTCATTTCTACCCTTAGATGTTTTTACTTTCAAGGCAATTCAGCTAGGCTACTTAGCCACACATTTTATCTCCTGATATTCTGTGAATAAATAAAGCTAAGTTCCTCCAACCTTGTGCCTCTATTTTTATTGCAATTACATCACTTGGGGGCTGCGCCACCCTTTCTACCTCGTTACACGAATAACGTAGTAACCTGAGTAGCTGACATACTATTAATCGAACCCTTGATAAACCCAACCCAGCTGCAATGCACCTGATAGGTTGGCAAGGTGCTAAGATAAGTATGCGTCAGGCTAACGAAAAGGCACTGCAGAGTACAAGCTACTCGAAAAATACACAAGCTAGCAAGCTTTACATAAAACGGGTAACAAAAACACCCAATTCGCTTATACAAACTTTACAACACTTATACATCTCTGTGCAGGTCCAAAAACTACTCTACTAGCATAAAAGGAGAACGTTGGTATGCTCCTCGAATAACTCGATGATGTCTTCGGCTGGCTGAGCAACCGCCCGATAATGGGGCACCATATTCCACGCCATCCCCTCCGGTGGGGGTGGCGATCCCGCAGCAACAGAACCAAATCCAGATCGGGTCAATGCAGGAGCACAAGCACCAGTGCAGCCTTGGCACCCACAACTAACTTCTGACACACGCACTCATGAACTACGCTAGCATCCTGGAACTTCTTCAATAGAGCTAACAAGCTTGACGGCACAACATCCAAGGGGAACATTGCCCGAAAGATGTGCTTCAGGCACGACTGCACCTTCTTCAAATAAAGCAGCACCTGCGACACACGATCCCGCAACATCGCCAACGCGACTGCGCGATCCCGATCAACCCAAAAGTACCCGCTAGCTTCCAGCTGCTCCTGGGTCAAGCAGTTTAGCCGAATGGTGACCCAGTCTCTCTCTTCCTGTGGAAGGCGAGTACTAACAACTGCAAAGAGCAGTAAAACGCATAAGGGAAAATCGCCGCCACAAGTGGCTAGAAAAGGAGAAGAAACTAGGGAAGCTAACACTTCAATTGCTCATTTAGTTGAGCCACCTCGGCCGGAAGATATTTCTCACATTCACTGGCTTTTTTGTCCTTCGACTTCCACACGTCAGCACTACCACAGATCATGGGCATCTCTCACTCCAAGTGTTTTATGCGATCACGCACTCGAGACAACAGCGACAATTCCTCCACCTTTGAACGTGGTTACGCCACAGGTTCATCGGTGGGAGGTGTGTTAGACGGATCACTCGAAGGACCCTATCCAAGCAGAGGAACAGACGGATAAGACCAACCATTCAAAATAACACCAATAATAAAAGCATCGAGTTTAGCAAGTTTCAAAGGGATCACCCCACAAGCACAACGCAAGTCAAAGAAGTCTGGAGAAGCTAGAATATTACAAAAGGATGAAAAATGGACAACCTACAGCTACGCATTGGCACTCGGGGGCTTCCTCGAGTCAGTGGCAGCCTCCGACACTGCAGCCTTTTTGTTATAGGCTCTGATGCTATGGCTTTTTCCGTCTTCGACCACTTCAGCTCTGCTGAGTACTTTGTGAGTGTCTCAATGAGCCAAGGCCCATATTTATGACAACAAGTGGCAAAGGGAGCAAACACTACCTGCTGGCCATCTTCAGTAACCGGCATCACTATGGAGACCGTGCTAGGGTTTAGATTAACACCATGGGCTTGCGCCATCGCAAGTCCCATGGTAGCTCTTACCCCCCCTCTACGCATCCTTGAAATCCATGGGAACGCCTCCAGCAAAGGACTCCACCAAGCCATCAAGATCTTTGATAAGCTCGGCCTTGGGGACAATCTCCTCTCGAAGATGCCCAAGTGTACCCTTGGCCTTCTGAAGGGAATCCTTGACGGAGACACCGTGGTCTTCGATTGTAGCTATAGCATCGACCAAAGCATCCTGACGAGCCAGAGCTTGAACATCGAATCTCACACCAGCAGCATCTGCAGAAGATAGACGAGCACAGCCAAACACAGGCAAATATAGAGCAAAGCAATGATGCAACATCATACTTGAGAGTGCCTCAGCAATAGAGAAAAGTGATCCACAAACACCTTCTCCCTGTCAGCTGCAGCGGCAAGCAGGTCCTCCTCGTGCTTCTTCGACTCCTGGATGGAGCGCCCAAAGGCTTCGAGTGCCTCGTCGCATTTCTTCTCTGTGGTGGCAAGACCCTTCTGGAGGGAATTGACGAGACGGAGGAGCTCATTGTTCTCACCTACAAAGGATGATAGAAAAACTTAAGCTCGACGATTTTTGTACCAATAGTATAGAGATAAAGAGTGCATGTTCACCTTCGAATGCATGATGCTGGGTCTCTAGCAAGGCATGCTGACGGCCCAAGGATGTAATCTGTTTGGGGAGGCAAATTGATACCTTCAGGATAGACTGCAAAAAGATAAGCATTAACACCAACCTAATTTCGACTGGCATAGTCAAGAAAATTTACATGCTACTCCAGGGACTCTGAAGTCTCCTTCTGCATAGACGTCTGGGCAACCATCTGGTGCCCCCGTGTGGGGGGAACTCTAAGAATTGGCACCAGAGGTGGCCGCCACCTGGGGAGAGTGAGACCTCTCCGCCACATCCTTATCTTTGGAGTCCGTGACTCCAGTCTCCTTCATGAAGCGGCAATCATCGGATGACGATGATACAGTTTTGATACAACAAAAACATACAAAACAACTTCAGAGGAAAAGGTTTCAGGACATAAGGTCAAACTAGCAGAAGTACAAAATTTACCAGTCGAAGTCTTCGAGGTCGAGTCCTCAGATGCCTCCTTCGGTATCCTCAGCTTCTTTAGTGGAGGAGGATCCACAACGCACACATGCACCGTGGGGATTGGATCCTCCACGTCAGTCAAAGGACCATCCGGCATCACCGGTGAAGAAGCATATGAGTCCTCACTTCGGGAGCGTTTGCGAGTTCTATTCTCGCTGGACTCGGGGGCTTCCTGCTCTTCAGCGACGGGGACGGTGGAACCCGACTCATCCTCCTCCTCTACTTCCCGAGGGATTATCCCCTCCGACTAAGGAGGCAGAACATTAGCCACTTTCCAGTCCTAGCACAAGAGCCAGCATCAGTATAAAGAAAGCCTAGCAGGCAATCGAAAAACAAGAAGAGATAAATAAAGAACACTACCTCAGGCGGAGGGCGACTCGCGTAGAACGGAGGCATGGCTGAGTCACTAGGGAGTTTATCCTTGGCTATGAACTTGGTCAGCATCCGAAACTTCTTGTCTACTTCACCCGAAGAAATATTTTCTCGGGATAGGCAGGTGACATCTTCAACACCGGTCCAGCAACACATCGGATGTGCCCTAGCTTGCAGCAGCTGCACTCGATGACACATCCAGGTGCGAATGAGGTCTGCGCCGCCTAGTTCCTTCCCTCGGATGAGTTGAAGATTGTAGACCCACTTGTACAAAACTTCAGTTTCTGTGGCTTCACCGAGCATCACCGTGTTCTTCCACGACCTCCTCCTTTTGCACTCTGCCTTTGGATCAAACAATGCGAGCCCGAAGAGTTCACCATCGTCCTTCTGGTCGCGGATGTAGAACCATTTCTCCCTCCATCCTTGGACGGATACATTAAACTTGAGGGAGAAATATTGGACATTGGAGTCCACATGGATCCTGCAGCCTCCTATATCATAGACTACCGACCCGGAGCCCGACTGCAGCTTCAATTTGAAGAGCTTTTTGAAAAGACCAAAGTGTGGCTCGATTCCAAGCCAACACTCGCAAAGTGTGATGTAGCAGGCAATGTGGAGAATGGAATTGGGAGTCAGCTGATGGAGCTGGAGCCCGTAGAAGCAAAGTAACCCTCGTACAAACTTGTGGAGGGAGAGAGAGAGAGGCCCCGAATGACAAAAGCGAGAAACATCACCCGAAATCCGGTAGGGGATCGGGGATTACCTCGTCACCGGGCATTTGGAAATCAGCTCCAGTGGCTGGAAGACTGCCATCCTGGTGCTAGTTGAAGGGCTCTGTCTCCTTTATGGCGGATCGCTGCCATGATCCATTGGTGATGCGCATGCCCACACCCTTCTTCTTGGCAGCTACAGCAGCAGTACCGGAGCTCGTAGCGGCGGCGACCTTCTTCTTGGCTGCAATAATGGCGGCCGCAGATCCAGCTGCGGAAGCGCTTTTCTTCTTCCCCATCTTTTGCTTGTGGTGGGAGCGCAAAAAGTAGCTTGGGAAGGTTTTTAGTCTGTCCAGCGCAACAATGGAGGCGCAAGCAATGGAACGGCAGTGGGCAGCAATGGAGGCACCACGCAAGGGCGAAGATGAATTGTGGGCAAAATTATCGCACAAAGATCCCTACTTAAGCTCATCACAGGTGCAATCCAACGGCCAGAAGCACACCAACAAGACGCGTGGCGCAAATCAAGGTGGGCGCGTGGCGATGCAAAAGGTGAACCGTCGCCCCACTTTTCCCATTACACACGAGAATCGAAGAGACGCAGTTAACACCGAAGATTACGCACGCCTGGTCAAATCTAAGTCAGAAATGGAGTCCCACCTTCATCATGTCTCGTCAAAACTTCTCACGCGGGAAAACGAGGTCATCTCATCGTCAGTACTAACGTCATCCACTCCAACAAGAGCATTTTCCGACTAATCTAGTTCTCACTCGACTATATGACTCGACTAAGCACTCAGGGGCTACTCGTAACAGGAGCGCTGGCCGCGCACCCAAAAACTTCATGGACATGGAAACATTTCGACAAGGTAATTGTACTTAAATCCCTCACTCGAATCAACGATTCGATTGTGGACTTGGGGGCTACTCCCATAGGGAGCACTGAAAGCATATTTGGCAGAAACAAGCAAAAGACGATAGTAGTTGAAAACATTCATAGTCCCCACTCGAGTCTATGACTCGAATAGGCACTCGGAGGCTACTCCCATAGGGAGCGCTGGCCACGCATCCTATGTTTTTATTTTACTAAATGTGTGTTGAATACGTCCACACTCAAAAGCATTGGCGACTCTGCCTCATATTTCCCCACAAGGAGACTGCATCTCCTAGGCCACCCGAATCATCTCCACGATGACAAAATTCGAATGTCATGCTCACAACATGAAGATAAGACCTGAAAAAGGCCTTGCAACGCACCTGCTGCACTCTACTAGAAATAATCCGTGCCTGCAGGTATGATGAAATAAGCCTTGACGGACGCGTCGAGTGCTCATACTTATATACTGGAATTTTATTATGTAAGACCTCCACCGCATGAGTCGAATTACGCCAGCACTTTTCCGAATTCGAGTCCGGGGACTCGAGTTTGAGTAGATTGCGTTGTTTTGCCCTAAGGCAGTTAACTGATCCTGATACATCGGATGAATCAGGCACGTATATCGAAAATCTCTATGACATAAACTAAAGCACCCAAAAACGTATTTGACTATGTACTCGAAGGCTTCATAGTCTCCACTCGAATCTGCGATTCGACCGGACACTCGGGGGCTACTAACGTGGGCATACCCTATAGGTACTCGTGATCAGCATATACGGTCCAGCCCAGAAGAAGCCCACGACATTGCTAAGGCCTAGTCAAGTTTCAGGTGGCCTGGGAGACTTCGACTCCTTGTAGAACATGACAAAGTACAAGATAAAAGTTTAAAGGGAAAACCCTAATATGTAACCGACTCGGCCTATCTATATAAAGGCTAGGAGGGGGCAGCGAGGAAGATATTCGCAACCCTAGTTTCCACGCCGTTGCAAGATTGCATTTGCGCACCCCTATAACTTTTGACTCCCTAATATTTCCAAGAGCAGACAAGCAGGAGTAGGGTCCTCTACGAGGCCTAAACCTGGGTAAACCTCGTGTCACCTGTATGCTTGTTTTCTAGCCGATCAATGCGTCCAGTGCTCCCTACTTCCTCGAACCTAAGTCCATCAACGATGTGCATTGATGAGTTAACCCCTCGTCAGGATGAGAGAGAGAGAATGGGAGAACGGATGATTCTAAAGGGGAGGGGAGACCCCTATATATAGTGGGAGGGGGCGCACCACCCAGGGGACAGGTGGTGTGGGACTAATCCCCACACCTGCCGGCCACCTAGGGCAGCCGTCGGCCCCACTAGGGTGGCCCACTGAGCCTAGGTCAGCCGTCCCCTTCTCCCAAGGCGCCTTGCCTCTTGGGCCTCCCCTTCGGGTGAGGCCCATTAGCATTGGATTGCCTTTAATAACAAAATAAAATATATATTTAATATTAATTCTCTAATTAATATTCAAGTACACATATTATCTTATTCCTTCACTTCGGAACACCTTCTGGACCCCTTCCGATCTTCATCAGATGTTACCCGAAACTATTCTGGTTTCTCTTTCTCTATTTCTCCTACGATACCTCATCTACCCTAAGCGTCCCCACCCTTAAGCGTGACATCCTTCGGTTCGGAAACACTCCGGACATGATTGAGACTACTCTCACATCAATGGTCAACAGAGGGACCTAGATGGCCATGTGACCCCGTGCGTTTCACAAATATAATCGCTCGAACCGTGAGATGGTCGTTTCCTGTTCCCTTTGTCATTTGATACCTAATTCATCTGAGACTTGATCTTCGATATCCCCATACCTTAGTTCGGTCTCGTTACCGATGAACTTGTTTACTCGTTCCCGTGTCGTTGCATTCCGTGACCAAGTCACATGCTTGCAAGCTTCGTTAATGCAACGTCGCCGAGATGGCCACATGTATTTATCCGTTACATGGATTTGACAAATCTTGGTCTTGATATGTACTCCTCTACGCGTCCCTTTGGAAAACCTGAGTGGCACCTTTTTGATCACCCTTTTATGAGATGATACTTGATAACCATCTAAGCTTCCTCCAGAATGGTGATTTGCATTAGCTCACAGTCAAAGGATCAGGTCACGAGATTCTCTGTGTTTATCATCAATGCTGAACTTTGTAACTAGATCTCATTAAAATATAACTGTCGGATGTTTGTGTATCATGTCATTCAACTAATGACATGGCCTCATTGTCAATTGGCATAAATGCCCATGATCTTGAAACCCAGATCATCTTCATGACCAATGAACTAGTTTGCTAGAGGTAACTAGAGACACAGTTTGTTTACATACCACACGTGTATTAATGCTTCGTATTAACACAGTTATTGCACAGTATGAAACGTATTATGAACATATAGGAGATACATCAAATAATACACTTTATTATTTTCCTCTAGGGCATAACTCCTTCATGACAAATATGCTACCTTGAGCAAACAAGATCATCTTGGCTGTCACTAGATGATAATAACACATGCATTCACTTTATCCCTAGTGAGGTAACAAAAGAAAGGTGAAAACCATAGTAGATCTTGAATTTTTTGTCACTATCCAATCACTACCACCATGTTACTCCATCTAATACAGATGTTCCCCCACATATGCCCTCTCATATAAGTTGGATCAAAACAAGTAATAAAGAACCGGTTAAATAATATGCATCTACCAACAATACATCTCACACATAATATAAATGAGATATCAAATATCAACTTATAGAATAAAGATCCACCACATAGGAATTAGACAGATGACCATAATCATGTTGGGCAGCTCATATGGTACTAGGACAATGGTAGATCAAGAGATAAATATATTAATCTATTACCACGAACCCATAGTCCAGAGGTGGACTACTCCCTCTTCATCATGGTGATGAAACCAGAGATGTTGGAGAAGGTAGAGATCCCACCGGAGGCGGTTCCGGCTGCATTTCCCCCTCCAATCATTGGTTCTATCTCTGTTTTAGTGTTTCACCTCCTTTGAGATCATTCAGGAGGGTCTTTTATAGGCGTTTTTGAAGGAAATATGCCCTGAGAGGCAATAATAAAGTTGTTATTATGTATTCCTTGTATATGATAGATGTTTATTTTGCATGCTATAATTGTATTGATAGGAAACATCAATACATCTATGTTTAATAAACAAAAAGGGTTCCTAGTTATGCCTCTCTTCCAGACTAGCTCGTTGATTAACAAGATGATCAAGGTTTCCTGATCATGGACATTGGATGTTGTTAATAACGAGGTCACATCATTTGTGAAATGATGTGATGAACATTCATCCGAAGTATAACATTATGATAAAAGTCATTATGTTTACATTGCTATAACATCATACGAAGTAATCTTAGTCCTTAGACCATGAGATCATGTTAATTGCTAACACCGGAAGAGTATCTTGATAACATCAAATGCCACACTGTAACAGGGTGACTATAAAGGTGGGGGTTCAGTGTTACGAAGGTGTTATGTTGAGGCTCATGGATCAAGAGTGGAATTTGTCAATCCCGATGACGGATAGATATACTCTGGGCCCTCTCGGTAATATCACATTAAGATAGCTTGCAAGCAAGTGATGTGATCACTAGAATGTTATATCACGGGAACGAGAAAAGAGTGCATGTCGGTAACGAGATCAAACTAGGTATTTGGATACCGATGATCAAATCTCGGGCATGTATGATATCATGAGACAAAGGGATTAAGTTACTAGTGTTAAAGGTTCTCATGATCACATAACTCATCATTGAATGTGCAGGAGTTAGTATGGATATCCAAGTCCCGCTTCTGATTATTGATCTAAGAGGAGTCTCAATCATGTCTGCATTATTCGCAAACCATAGGGTGACACACTTAAGGGTTGGCGGACACCATTTTGGAGCACATATGTTTTAGACGAAAGGATTACAAAGCGCAGGAATTGTTTCGATAGAAACCGGAATTGTTTCGGGTGAAATTGCAGAAAGTGGTTCTGCAGGTGATATTGAAATGTTGCAAGGGGTTTTATGTGAATGTTTGTTAATTAAAGTAATTAACAAAATTCTGAATAAAATAAATAAAAGAGTTTTATTAATTGAGAGTTGCATTAAATTTGGTGGAAATTTAATGCATGTGAGTGGAATTTTGGGTGGAGCTTGAATTAATGTGAGTGGAGCTTCCACCACATGAATGAGGAAGAGGTGGGGGCACCCCCCTTGGCCGCCGGCCATGGGAGGGGAGGATCCCCCTATCCTATAAAAATCCCCCTCTCATCCCTCACAAAGTACACCACCTCGTGAAGGATCTCTCTCCCCCTCTAGATATCCCCGCATGGTCTCGGATTAGCGAGATACATGTTCCCGGTGGCTTGAACGTGTGTGCGAGGACGGATGCGCTGCTGATTTGTGGTGCTCAGACTTCCACACGATCTTGAGATTGGCAAGCGTACGACTAAATCATCCACAAGTTCCAACTAGTTAACAAAACTCTATTGTCTTCGAGGGTAAGTTCTCCATGGATGTATATCCACCCGTTGCTCTGTATCTAGTAGATAGATCTTGGCGTATAGTTATCATCGTAGGATTTTTTGTTTGTTTTCTATGCCCATAACCCAACAGTGGTATCACAGCCTGATTTATGCGTAGGTGCTTTGCACGGGTAGTACACATATGTTTATATGTGGGCGATGATGATCATGTTATTGCATCTTCTATGTATTTTGGATATTGGTGGCATAGTGGGATGAAGCGGCCCGGACCAACCTTATATGTCATCGTACATGAGACTGGTTCCACGACTAACATGCAACTAGTTTTGCATAAGTGGCTAGCGGGTGTCTGTCTCTACTACTATAGTCAATATCTGATTTACAAAGAGTTGCTAATAACTTGGTTATCCTTGTCGTGGTTCATGTTCGTAGGTAAGACCGGTTCTATCTCCGAAAGCCCTAAGCCACGTAAAACTTGCAATTGATAAATTAGAGGCGTCTAGTTTAGATCATTGCTGGGCTAGTGTATTGATATGGTATTATTGTAAGTAGATGTATGATACATACTCTTACAACACACTTAACGTGTAAATTCCATAGACCTTGGCCTTACACACAAAGGAATGATAGAGATCATACCACGATGCAAATGATAGAGATCAAATGCATGGACCATATCATCTCACTTTACACATTAGATGTTTGCATCTTATACTGCTAGTTTGGCGCTTTTGGTAGCATTGTAAGATGATCCCTCATTTAGATATCAAGATAAAATGTGTTCTTCCTTGAGTATGCACTGTTCTATGGATCGTGTTTCGAGACATCACGTGATGATCGGGTGTACTCGACTCCACGCTTTCATACAATGGGTGCAAGACAGTTTTACACACGCGGATACTAAGGTTCTTACTTGACGAGCCTAGCATGTACATACATGGCCTCGGAACACGGACCAAAAGGTTAAGCATGAGTCATATAGTTGATATGATGCCCATATAGATTCTCGCCTTTGAAGCTACACCAACTCACGGGATGATCGGACTTGGTGTAGTGGATTTGGTTCATGTAATCACCAAAAAGACACGAGGGATGTCGTTTTTGAGTGGGAGTTCATTAGTAATTTGGATTAGTTGAACTCAATCTATCATAAACTTAGTCTAAAAAAACTTTACAAATTCTGTTGTAGATGGCACCACCTGCTTTTAATTTCAATGTGTTCATGGAAAAAGAGAAACTTGCTACGAATGGTAGAAACTTCACCAACTGGGGTATGAACTTGAGGATTCTCCTCACTGCTGCACAAAAGCAATATGTGCTAGAGGCGCCGCTAGGAACCCTACCAGCTCCTGATGCCCCTGACAAGGAAAAGAATGTCTATATAACTCGTTAGGAGGACCACAACTTAGTTCATTTCGCCATACTGTATGGGCTAGAGCCAGAACTTCGAAAGCATTTCGAAAATGGCAATGCCTTTGATACCATGGGAGAATTGAAAATGATTTTCGATACCCATGCTGCCGTAGAGAGTTATAATGCTTCTGAAAAGTTCTTTAGCTGCATGATGGAGGAGAACAGCTCCGTTAGTGAGCATGTACTCAAAATGTCTAGGTACGCTGATAAGCTTGTGTCCTTAGGAATAACGATTCCCATTGACTTAGGCATACATCGTGTTCTCCAATCTCTGCCACCTAGATACAAGAGCTTCGTGATGAACTATAACATGCAGGGCATGAAGAAGTCTCTTCCCGAGCTTATGTCAATGCTTAAGACTGCAGAAGTGGAGATTAGGAAAGAACATCAAGTGTTGATGATCAATAAGACCACCGGTTTCAAGAAGGACAAGAAAGGAAAGCAGAAGGGAAAGAAGGGGGGCAAATCTGTTGCCGCACCTGAAAAGAAACCCCGAGCTGGCCCTAAGTCTGATACCGAGTGCTACTATTGCAAGGGGACTGGCCATTGGAAGCGCAACTGCCCCAAGTATTTGGCGGACAAGAAGGCCGGCAAGGCAAACAAAGGTATATGTGATATACATGTTATTGATGTGTATTGACTAGTACTCGCAGTAGCACCTAGGTATTTGATACGGGATCGGTTGCTAATATATGTAACTCAATTCAGGGCTACGGAACAAGTGACAGCTAGCAAGGGATGAGGTCACGATGCGGGTCGGCAATGGATCAAGAGTTGATGTGATCTCCGTCAGAACGCTGCCTCTCCATATGCCGCCGGGATTAGTGATAAATCTAAATAATTGTTATTTTGTGCATGCACTGAGCATGAACATTGTATCCAGATCGTGTTTGATGCGAAGTGGTTATTCCTTTACATCTGAAAACAATGGTTGTTCGATTTATATGGATAATATCTTTTATGGTCATGCGCCTGTGTTGAATGGTTTATTTCTATTGGATCTCGATAGCAGTATTATGCATATTCATTGTGTTGATGCTAAAAGGGTTAAACTTGATAATGATATATCTACATATATGTGGCACTGCTGTCTAGGTCATATTGGCGTTAAATGCATGAAGAAACTCCATTCTGATGGACTTTTGGAATCACTTGATTTTGAATCATTTGATACATGTGAGCCATGCCTTATGGGCAAGATGACTAGAACGCCATTTTCCGGTTCAATGGAACGGGCGACAGATTTATTGGAAATCATACATACTGATGTGTGTGGACCAATGAGTGTGTCGACGCGAGGTGGATATCGTTATTTTGTTACTTTCACAGATGATTTGAGTAGATATGGGTATATCTATTTGATGAAACATAAATCTGAAACTTTTGAAAAGTTCAAGGAATTTCAGAATGAAGTGGAAAATCATCGTAACAGAAAGATCAAATTTCCACGGTCCGACCATGGAGGAGAGTATCTTAGTTACGAGTTTAGCACACATATGAAAAATTGTGGAATAGTTTCACAACTCACGCCTGCCGGAACACCACAACGTAATGGTGTGTCGGAACGTCGTAATCATACTTTATTGGATATGGTTTGATCTATGATGTCTCTGACTGACTTGCCACTATCATTTTGGGGTTATGCACTGGAAACCGCTGCATTCACTTTAAATCGGGCACCATCTAAATCCGTTGAAACGACACCGTATGAATTATGGTTTGGAGACAAATCTAAGCTGTCATTTCTTAAAGTTTGGGGATGCGATGTTTGTGTGAAGAAACTTCAGCCAGATAAACTCGAACCCAAAGGGGAAAAATGCGTCTTCATAGGATACCCGAAGGAAACGATTGGGTATACCTTCTATCATAGATTCGAGGGCAAGGTTTTTGTTGCCAAGAATGGATCCTTTCTTGACAAGGAGTTTCTCGCGAAAGGTGTGAATAGTTGGAAGGTAGAACTTGAAGAGGTTATTGAACCTTCTCTTCATGAAATGGTGAGTAGCGCAGCACCGGAAGTTGTTTCGGAGTTGACTTCACCTAATGAAGAGAGAGCTAATGATATTGATCATGAAACTCCGAAAGAGGACACTACCGAACCTCGTAGGTCAAGCAGGACACATGCAGCTTCTGAACTGTATGGCAATCCTGTTATGAATTTCATGATTGATGAAATAGATGACCCTGCGACGTATGAAGAAGCGATGATGAGCCCGGATTCCAACAAATGGCTAGAAGCCATGAAATCCGAGATGGAATCCATGTACGAAAACCAGGTTTGGACCTTGGTGGACTTACCTCACGATCGAAAGGCCGTTGAGAATAAATGGATTTTCAAAAGAAAAACTGATGCTGATGGTAATGTGACCATCTATAAAGCTCTACTTGTCGCAAAGGGGTTTCGACAAATTCAAGGAGTTGACTACGATGATACATTCTCTCCCGTAGTGATGCTTAAGTCGGTTAGGATTATGTTAGCAATTGCTGCATATTTCGATTATGAAATATGGCAGATGGATGTCAAAACTGCGTTCCTCAATGGTAATATTGAAGAAGAGTTGTATATAATACAACCAAAGGGTTTTGTCGATCCTAAGGATGTTGATAAGGTATGCAAACTTCAGCGATCCATCTATGGACTGAAGCAAGCATCCCGGAGTTGGAATCTCCGCTTTGATGAGGTGATCAAAGAGTTTGGATTTGTCCAAACTTATGGAGAGGCTTGTATTTACAAGAAAGTGAGTGGGAGCAATGTGGCATTTCTAATATTATATGTGGATGACATATTATTGATTGGAAATGATATAGATCTTTTATATAGTGTTAAAAGTTATCTAAACAGCAAATTTTCGATGAAAGACCTTGGTGAAGCTTCATATATATTAGGCATTAAAATCTATAGAGATAGATGAAGAAGCCTAATTGGGCTATCGCAGAGTACATACCTTGATAAGATATTAAAGAAGTTTAATATGGACGGAAGTAAGAAGGGGTTCTTACCTATGTTGCAAGGGAAGACATTGAGTAAGACTCAAAGTCCGGCTGCGGCAGAAGAAAGAGAGATAATGGATAAGATCCCCTATGCCTCAGCCATAGGCTCTATAATGTACGCCATGCTATGTACAAGACTAGATGTGGCACATGCTATTAGTTTGACTAGTAGGTACCAATCTGATCCAGGTCCGGAACACTAGATAGCAGTCAAGAATTTCCTTAAGTACTTGAGAAGAACTAAGGATATATTTCTTATATACGGAGGTGAAGAAGAGCTAGTCGCTAAGTGTTATGTCGATGCTAGCTTTGACACCGATCCGTATGACTCTAAGTCTCAATCCGGATACGTATTTCTCTTGAATGGAGCAGCAGTTAGTTGGAGGAGTTCCAAACAACCTGTGGTGGCTGGATCAACGACGGAGGCGGAATATGTTGCTACTTCAGAAGCGGCGCAGGAAGCAGTTTGGATGAAGGATTTCATAACGGAACTAGGTGTGGTTCCTGGTACATTGGACCCAATGGTGATCTATTGTGACAACAATGGAGCCATAGCCAACGCCAAGGAACCAAGGTCTCACCAGAATTCCAAGCATATTAAGCGCCGGTTTCACTCCATTCGCGAGCATGTCAAGGATGGAGATATAAAGATTTGTAAAGTACACACGGACCTAAATGTAGCAGATCCGTTGACTAAAGTTCTCCCTAGGGCAAAACATGATCAACACCAGAACTCCATGGGTGTTAGATTTATCACTATGTAAACTAGATTATTGTCTCTAGTGCAAGTGGGAGACTGAAGGAAATATGCCCTGAGAGGCAATAATAAAGTTGTTATTATGTATTCCTTGTATATGGTAGATGTTTATTTTGCATGCTATAATTGTATTGATAGGAAACATCAATAGATGTGTGTTTAATAAACAAAAAGGGCTCCTAGTTATGCCTCTCTATAAACTAGCTCGTTGATTAACAAGATGATCAAGGTTTCCTGATCATGGACATTGGATGTTGTTAATAACAAGGTCACGGCATTTGTGAAATGATGTGATGAACATTCATCCGAAGTATAGCATTACGATAAAGTCATTATGTTTATATTGCTATAACATCATACAAAGTAGTCTTAGTCCATAGACCATGAGATCATGTTAATTGCTAACACCGGAAGAGTATATTGATAACATCAAACGTCACACCGTAACAGGGTGACTATAAAGGTGGGTTCAGTGCTACGAAGGTGTTATGTTGAGGCTCATGGATCAAGAGTGGAATTTGTCAATCCCGATGACGGATAGATATACTCTGGTCCCTCTCGGTAATATCACATTAAGATAGCTTGCAAGCAAGTGATGTGATCACTAGAATGTTATATCACGGGAACGAGAAAAGAGTTCATGTCGGTAACGAGATCAAACGAGGTATTTGGATACCGATGATCGAATCTCGGACATGTATTATATCATGAGACAAAGGGATTAAGTTACTAGTGTTAAAGGTTCTCAGGATCATAGAACATCGTTGAATGTGCAGGAGTTAGTATGGATCTCCAGGTCCCGCTTCTGATTATTGATCTGGGAGGAGTCTCAATCATGTCTGCATTATTCGTGAACCGTAGGGTGACACACTTAAGGGTTGTTAGACACCATTTTGGAGCACATATGTTTCAGACGAAAGGATTGCAAAGCACAGGAATTGTTTCGATAGAAACCAGAATTGTTTCAGGTGAAATTGCAAAAAGTGGTTCTGCATGTGATATTGAAATGTTGCAAGGGGTTTTATGTTAATGTTTGTTAATTAAAGTAATTAACAAAATTCTGAATAAAATAAATAAAAGAGTTTTATTAATTGAGAGTTGCATTAAATTTGGTGGAAATTTAATGCATGTGAGTGGAATTTTGGGTGGAGCTTGAATTGATGTGAGTGGAGCTTCCACCACATGAATGAGGAAGAGGTGGGGGCACCCCCCTTGGCCGCCGGCCATGGGAGGGGAGGAGCCCCCCTATCCTATAAAAATCCCCCCTCTCCTCCCTCACAAAGTATACCTCCTCGTGAAGGATCTCTCTCCCCCTCTAGATATTCCCCCATGGTCTCGGATTAGCAAGATACATGTTCCCGGTGGCCTTGCGTCTGGAAGGAGTTGCTGCTTCCACTGATTCGCTGGAGCGAGGAGGTGGAGGTTGTCCAATGGCTTGAACGTGTGTGTGAGGACGGATGTGCTGCTGATTTGCGGCGCTCGAACTTCCACACGATCTTGAGATCGGCAAGCATACGACTACATCATCCACGAGTTCCAACTCATTAAAAAAACTTTGTTGTCTTCGAGGGTAAGTTCTCCATGGATGTATATCCACCCATTGCTCTATATCTAGTAGATATATCTTGGCGTATAGTTCTCATCGTAGGATTTTTTTTGTTTTCTATGCCCATAACCCAACAGTTTTTAGGTCAATAATTTGCATGTGAGATGAAGATGGACGGTTACGGAGGCTCGAGGAGGGAACAAGCATAGGTGGCCCAGCCAAGGGCGGGGCCCACGCGACCAGGGGTTGTTTGGGCCTCGGGCTCCCCTCTTGTGGTTGTTGTGCTCCAGGTGCTTCTCATCGCGAAAAAATACTCCTTGAAAAACCCCAAGTCCATTTGACTTCACTTAGGTCCCAAAACTTAAAAATACGCAAAACATGGTTTTCCTGTCCTATAGAGTTATAAACCAAATAAAGGGGATCATTGGTAAATCCCCATAAATCAATGTAAAACATGAATATAACATCATATAAGTTGTAAATATGTGGGGAAATGTATTAATAAACTACAAAGTTTATGTATGTATTTTACATGCATCAATCAACTACAAGAAGGACTTCTCCATCTGCATCAACAACAACTAGAAGCTCCTTTAGTGCTCCGAGAAGCAACAATCTAGTACCTGCAGATGGTAGGAAAAAAGCACAAGGATAAATGGATATCTTACTGCATTTGGGATTGACAAGATTATAGTTGAAGCTATCAAAAACATGAAGTGAATCATGTGTGTTTGTTTAATGGAACTTGGTATTTATCTTAGTTGTGTGTGCCAATCATATACGTAAGTTATGAGTTGGTATTTGTGTGTGGCAATCATGTTTGAACCTATGTGACATGGGTATACCCTATAGGTACTTGAGCTTGGTATATACGGCCTGAATACGTAGAGGCCCACGGTCTTGCCAAGGCCCAAAAGAGGGACTCGAGTAACCTACGGACTCTCGATTGCTTGAAGAACAAGAAGAAGCTAAAGATAGAAAGTTCAAAGGAAAAAAATCCTAATTTGTAACCGACTCGACCTGCTACCCGAGACCTAGCCTATCTATATAAAGGCTAGGAGGGGGCGGCGAGGAGGACACACGCAACCCTAGTTTCCACAACCCTTGCCAGATTGCATATGCGCACCATTGTAATCCTCGATTCCTTCAATAATTCCACGAGCAGACAAGCAGGAGTAGGGACTTCTGCGAGGCCTGAACCTGGGTAAATCTCCGAGTCCCCTGTGTGTTTGTTTGCTAGACGATAGATGTCTCCAGCACTCCCTCCTTCTCCAAAACCCAAGTCCATAACAATGGGCATTGATGAGTTAAACCCTCGTCAATTGGCGCCGTCTGTGGGAACTAGGAGTGCTAATGTTACAGCTTCTTCGGCCCCATCAACCGCGATCTACAACTCCGCAATAGTGTAGATCCGCTAGCTCTTCGGCGTGTTCGACTTCACCATCCACACGACAACCACTCGCCCGGCTTTCGAGTCTGTGGGCGATGGAATCAGCCTGGCGATCGGGAGCTTCCGCTTCCAAGTTGGTCAGATGGGCACGCTTCGGATGCCTGACTAGCCGACGGTACCATCGATTCCTCCAGCATCGTGGTTCCCTCCACCGATCGACACCCTCAGTGAGCTCAACGCCCCGACAACAGTCGGGAATACGGTCAGCGACAACAGTCGCGACTCCGATCTGAGCGATCTGACAACTGAAGATGGAGCCTACAGCTCCGGATCTGAGAGTTGCGGGAGCAGCAGCTTCCCCAACCACTTAATGTGCACCGTCATCAACACAGGCGACACCTCCGCCAATCGCGACAACACGGACAACAGCGGCCACGGAGCTAACCCGCCAAACGGCGGCATACCCAACGGCGGACCATCACCGAACGGCGCCCCTGTCAACAACGGGGGAGCAGTCGAGCCCCCAACCAGAATAAACGAGCAGACTAGCAAACGCGTCGTGATCAGGCTCAATGAACTCGAGTGGGCTCGCTGTCGCGAGGCCCTACGGGGTAACCCTCTACCCTTTGGCTCCCCACAAGAGCTGCTAATGGGCTATCATTGGCTCCTGAAGGAAGAATTCAAGCATCAAGTGCAAATAATCGCACAACTGAAGGCGCGCAAAAAGGCGGCAGATGAGTCGAGTCTTCGACGTGCTGGGCTCTCCTCCCATGGGGGATCCTCCTCAAAGGGCAACGAGTACATCACAAACAAGAAGCGATCCCGGATGGCCCATATCACCGAGCAAGAACGCATAGAAGCTGCAAAGGTCCTCGACTTCAGCTCTATGACAGTCGACACACGGGAAACGTGGTCCCGAAAACGCCGCAAGCTGCAGTGACGGCAGCCACCATGTACCTCCTAAACAACCAGACGCCAGCTGGAGATCCCCGAGCCTCCATGCACCGATCTACGATCGCGGGCTTGGGACTAGTCGAGGCCGCCCTCGATAAAGAGCCAGCACCAGAGCCGAAGAAAGGCAAGGCTCTAGCAAAACGCTATTCCTTGCCCTCATCTAGCAACGACAATCACGATCTGTCTCGACGTCGCCGCTCACGGCAACACGACCATGACTATGATGCGCGCGATGACCTCACGTGGCGCAAAATCGACAAATCAAGGGCGCGACGTGCTCGGTCGACTGACTCAGAAGACAAAGATGTGGAGCTCTGTGGCACCAGATGCTTCAGCACGGCCATCAGGCAAAAGAGAATTCCCAAGGGGTTTAAACTCCCGTCAGAGAACCCGAAGTTTGACGGCCTACAAGACCCGAAGATCTGGTTGGAGGACCACATCTCCTCTGTCAGGCTTCACGGCGGAAGTCGAAGCACGGCCATGCAATGCCTACAACTACAGCTGCAAGGCGCCACCCGAGCATGCCTCAACAACCTCCCACGCAGATCCATTCGCAGTTGGGAAGAGCTGGTTTACACCTTCGTGCGCAACTTCAAGGGCACATACAAACGGCCCGCATCAATCGAAGAGCTGAGATGCTGCCAGCAAAGATCGGGTGAGTCACTACGCTCTTAGATCCAGAGGTGGTCCATCATCAAGAACTCCATAGAGAACATCTCAGAAGATCGTGCGATTGACGCATTCAACGGTGGTGTGCGTCACATAGAGCTCAGGGAGGAGCTGGGCCGCTCAAAGCCCAAAACCATCGACCACCTGATGGAAATCGTGAATCGCTAGGCAGATGGAGAAGATTCGATGAAAAATCGCGCTCACTCCGACGACGAGGCAGAGCTCAAGCGCAGACGCGACCGCCGAGGCAAACGCCGCATGCGCATCTACGATGACCGAGACGACATCAACATGGTCACAGCCGGCTATGCCGATAGACGTGACGACAATCGCAACAGCGGCTACCGCAGCAGTGGATACCGCGACTCCGGAAAAACACGCAAGTGTGGCAGCGCCGCAATCGTGATGAGGCACCTGCAACATCCATCAAAGACAAACTGTCCAGGCCATGCACTGTGCACTTCTACATCAACAAGCATGACGGAAAGAAGAAGTCCAGCCACCTCCTCAAGGACTGCCGCGAGTTCCTCAAACTACAAGAGGGATTGGTTCGGATGAATCACAACATAGTCGAAAGGGGCTACAGAGCCGCTCCAGGTGCCGTAGCACATGGCGCTCCTCACTTCTCTCTGTTCCTTGTTGTGCCTTCCGGTGTTTTCCGATGCGACGACATCATCTATGCCAGATCTGATGCAGAGTCTGCATCACTCCTTTGTTTCTGAACCTCGCTTGTCGAGATCTCCAGTCTGATTCCGAGAATGGTTGCACGCTTTTCTACTGATTGTGCGGAGTAATAGTTTGGGTGCGTGATGGATTGGCCCCCATGCCGACTACTCACTCTATTTGCTCGTGTACATTGAAGTGGATGAGAATGCATCGGTTCTCTTTTTCTATCGAAGTTAGAGGTGGCTTTATTTGTTGATACCTCTACCTTCGCCCTTTGTTCTCAGAGTGTTCTCTCGACGATCAAGGACAACGACCTCTTGTTAGTGGTGTCGCGAGGACCTACACGAAGCGAGAAGATTCAGATCGCTGGCCTTCTTCCCCGGACCATGAGGCGGATCTCGAGGGCAAGATCCCTTCTTAGTGGTGTCGAATTGTGGCGCCCCGCTAAAACCACTACTAGAAAATCGCTGTGTTTTTGTGCATTGCATCATCATGACCGCATGCTCATGTCATCATGCCACATTGCATTTGAGCATCGTCATCATCATGCATGGTTTGTTTGAAAACTATTTTCGAAAAGTCTGGTTTTGTTTTCTAAACGCCCCGTCTATTTCAAATTAAAACCCAGCCTCTTCCGGATATTTTGTTTTGTCTACAAAATATTTACAAGAGTCTATTCGGACAAAATAAAAATATTTAAAGCTATTTTTTTAGGGGGAGGCAGCCGGCCGGGCCAAAAGGCCCAGCTAGCCAGCCTACTACCCCATATACCCAAACCGGACCAACCCTGACCTAAACCAGCTAACCCTAACCCTAGGTCCAACCCACCCCAGCCGCCGCCGCACACACCCGCGCGCTGCAGCCCTACATCGACCGACACGCGCGCGGCCCGACAACTTCTGCCGTGATGCGACACGGCACACAGCGCTACGCGTTGCACGCAAATCGCCTCGCTGCCACTCCTAGCCCCACCTCACCAGCACGCACACACTCACTCGCAGTGTGCAGTACACCGCCCGACCCACATCGATGTCACCCGTGTACACACAAGGAACCGATCCTACCACCGTGCGACCCTCATCCCGTGTCGCCCGCCTCGTACCAAAACAAGGCCACCAACCCCTTTCTCCTGACAACCCCGGACCACCACCTCACGTTCGACGCACGCAGCACCCACCCCGCACGAGATCCCCACGACCCTCTCCTTCCTCTGCGCTCGCGACCCCTCCCCTGTCCGCCGCCGCGTGTCCCTCCGTCGACCACCGCGTGCCCCGCTGCCCAGAGCTCTATCCTGGACCTCGCCTCCTCTGCGGGCGCCGCCGCTGCTCGAGCAGGCCACCTCGCCGACCCGAGCCAGCCGTGGTGTCCTCGCCACCGCCTCTCTGCCCCGGGCTAGTTGCCGGACGTGCCGCGCCTCACAGCGTCGCCCCAGCGAACACCGCGTCGCCGCGATTTTTCCTCGACCTCACACCCTGCGTGCTCCTCGTCGCCGCCCCGGGGCATCTGCCAGTCGATGCCCTCTCTTCCCGCCCCGTCAGCGAGCCGGCCGCCCCATCCACGACCCTCTCTGAGTCCACTGCGTCGTCTACCTCTAAGCCGGCCGTTGCTCGCACCGACGACCCCGTGCCGCCCGCGTACCCCTCTTCTTCGACCGCGCCTCCTGGATGTTGTGCATCGCTTGCGAGCTTGCTGTGTGTTTCCAAGACCAAGTGCTACAGCCACTATTGTTAGTATGACCTGCGATGGATGTTGCTGCGGTACAAGGAAAACCATGTGAAGATGCGGGATGGTTGGATGTTGATGTGTACATGGTGTGGTGTGGTGATGTTTATAAGACGGCGATGCTTCAAAATTGAGTCGAAGAGCCATGATCCGCTACACAAGTCCAAGATCTCCGGAGCATGAACCCTCAGACCGCCATGACCTCCTTCATGGATCCGATGGCCGACACTCTGATCCCAGAGTCCGAAGCCCTGAGACCGAACCCCGAAACCCCCGGAACTCCAAGATCTTCGATCCGAGAAGTGCGACCCCTACCTATCCCGTCCCTATTTTTATAATATGACAAATATAAATTGTTGCATATTAAACTGTTCATGCTTGCATACATCTCATCATGTGGGTTTGGGGGCATTATGCCGAGTCACTCATAATTAACTATGGAGCGCATATGCGGGATAATCTAGTCTTATATTAGCTCTATTTAAATTTGCGTAGCGAACCGATGCCATGTTTTGCCTTGTTAATACAACATTTAAACTGCGGGGTATCTAAACAACATAAACCATCTAATTAATTGTTGGGACCCCGGTTCCGTTTAATACTGCCTAATTGCACCGCATCTGCATCATACATGCATCATGCCTGGTCTTCTGCCGTAGTATTAAATATTGCATCCGGTGTTTCTTCTAGTGTTTGCCTCTTTGCGGATTAGGCCGATGAGTTGATGCGAGTATTGATAAGTTCTCCGGATATGAACCTTCGGCAGTGTTTCCTAGGTGAGCATCTCTCCCCCTTCTACCTATTTTGCATTTATAGTCTTTATTTCCTCCTGTTGATCTATTGCTATCTGTGTCGTGATGCTTTAGTTTCCGTGCACCAGTTATATCCCGTGTAGCCTCTATATTGCCATGGACACCTCCTAATACCTGTTGTTTGGTAGATAGCTGGCCTTGCGAGTCGTCGTTGCTTTCTCAGGTGCGATCTCGTGTTGTCGAGTACCACAATTGTTGGAATGCTGGCAGATGTTTATGGTGGAGATGATCATGTCTTTAATTACAACTATTAAATTGCTGTGATAACTAATGAAAGTGGCACCGGTGGGCAATTATATGTTATTTGGTTTTTCATGCTCACTTGTGTCCCGTAGGCCCCGAGTACTTGATACCTGTTCC
Organism: Avena sativa; assembly: GCA_916181665.1. NCBI lineage: Eukaryota > Viridiplantae > Streptophyta > Magnoliopsida > Poales > Poaceae > Avena > Avena sativa. Next base: position 430,621,961 of record OV702286.1, on the reverse strand, counting down.
TTGACTATTCGCACTATCCACATCCGGGAGAGTCTATGAATCCCCCTTAGCCAGAGCTTGATTCATTTCTTATTTCTTGGGGACACAAAATAGTTTGGGGCTTTATTACTATCCTATACTTATGCCATTCTTACTGCTTTATTTACGATTGTGCGTGGAGCACCTGTACTATTTTGGAACGTGGAATGTTTTCGCGGTATCGACAAGCCCAGTCACACTTTTGGGTTCCCAGTCATTTACAACCATTGTCACAAACCCTGGGTCCGTCTCGGAGCTAGCCAACTTCGTTGCGGGTAGCTTAGTGGGGTGGCCCCTGAAATCTTTTATGAATGCTATGATTGCTTTGTCGTGAAAGCCGCGTTGGGTTTTGATTTGGTTTTTCTGAGGTTGATCGTGTGTGTGTTGCTATTTGTGCACTCCTGCAGGGTAAATCTTTCTGAAAGCCGTGTCCGCGGTTATGGACGACTTGGAGCATAGTATCTCGATCATAGACAAGCATAACTAAAGTAGTGCTATAAATTTGACTTAATATGTGACTAGTAATCAGCTTCACTACAATGGAATGGATAATAAAAGTGCCAACAACTGGTGGAACTGGGGTGTATCGTGTCATGTTATACCTGCCTAGTAAGTATCGCAACTCTAATGGAATGAGATAAAAGTGCAACAACTGCTGGGTTTGGGATGTCACATGCTAATTGTATCTGACTAGTAAGTACTGCAACTACCACTGAATGGTTAACTAAAACTGCCCACTACTTATGTTATCAGGATGACTCATGATATCTATATCTGACTAGTAAGTGCTGCAACTATAATGGAATGAATAAAACTACCAACCATGTGAGTTCCTCGGTTTGACTTCCTCGTTTGGACTCGAGGGGGAAATGCCAGGATGGGTATGTTTGGTGTTAGTATCAGGTTGGATCCGAATAAGTCTTTCTTACCCCTCTCTAATAGCCGACAGATGTATCGAGTCTCTATAGGTTGTTTAGTGCATGCTTCGCTGCCGCTTCAGTCCACCATACCTATGTAGGCGAGAGCCGCCGAATTCTAGCCTCTCGGTGTACTGGCCTCAGTACTGACGCTCCTCTTTTTCCTTTGCCCTTTGCTGGCACCCCTTTTGTTTTAGCAGGTTTGAGATTGATGTCGTTAGCAGGGTTACCCTTCCGGCTTGGCCTGGGCAGGGTTATGGACGCCATTGGTTATTCTTCAGGGCTCTTAGCCCCATTTGCATCTTGTCCGTACTCGGACGCTATAACGCTTTCAAGGTGATTTGGATCTTTGTATTGTATATCTGTATTCTTGACTCGTTGAGTCGCTGTTGTATATATATATCTATTCTGTGGGTCCCATCAAGGACTGTTGTGTAATGGTATTACTTTGTTTTCCACCCGCACGAAAGTGCATGATGGGCGTCCTTGAATCGTTTCTATGCGGGTTTGGCGGAAAGGGCTAAAACTTGCATAGGGCCGATTTGAGGGTGTTACGAACATCCATCGACGACAAACTGTCCGGGCCATGCACTGTGCACTTCTACATCGACAAGCATGACGGAAAGAAGAAGTCCAGCCACCTCCTCAAGGACTGCTGCGAGTTCCTCAAACTACATGAGGGATTGGTTCGGATGAATCACAACATAGTCGAAAGGGGCTACGGCGCCGCTCCAGGTGCCATAGCACATGGCGCTCCGCCACCACCACCTAGACTACCCCCAAATGCAGCTGCGCCGGACCAGCGCTAGGGGGGCGAACCATACCCACGGGCCATGGGTACCATGATGATCCAAAAAGGACGCCCCTCGAATAGGGTGCAGAAGGCCATCACTCGCCAAGTCAACTTGGCCACAAACTCGCCACCATCTACCATTGAGTACCTCAGCGGAAGCGAGTCCTGCATCACCTTCGACAAGCGCGATCATCCGCCTCAAGTACCTCGTCCAGGCCATTGTCCCCTCGTACTCGATGTGCAATTCGGAGGTTTCGACATGAGCCGTGTTTTCATGGATGGCGGAAGTGGCATCAACCTTATATTCGCGAGTACCTTACGAGCAATGAGGATCCCTCTAACTTGCTTAGAAGCCTCGGACACAACATTCCACGGCATCGTCCCAGGCAAAGGCGTGTATCCCCTTGGCAAAATCAACCTCGATGTCATCTTCGGCATGCCAAAAAACTTTCGGCGCGAGCGCATCGACTGGCCCTCATAGTACCACTGCATCCTCGGACGTGTCGCGTTCGCCAGGTTCATGGCGGTGCCACACTACGCCACCTGCAGATGAAAATGCCAGGTCCTAATGGCGTCATCACAATCAATGGGAGCTTCGAGAGATCCGACAGTTGCGATAGGGAATTCAACATAATTTCCCAGTCCTTTGGCATGCATGAAGAACTCGCGAGACTAAAGGAGTCGACAGACAATAGTCTGCCTCCCCTGAGCCGGCCAAGTTCGCCCGATCTATCTTTTGACTCATCGGTGCACACAAAGAAAGTTCAGGTCCACCCATCGGATCCCGCCAAGACAGCCCTCATCGCCAACAACTTGAGTCCCGCATAGGAACTCGCGCTCGTCGAATTCCTCCGTGAGAACTAGGAAATTTTCGCATGGTGTCCAGCGGACACGCCAGGAGTTCCCAGGGAATTTGCCGAGCACGCAATCAACATCAACCTAGACGCAAGGCCAGTCAAGCAAAAAATCCGGCGATTATCTGAGCCAAGAGCAAAGGCAGTCGGAATGGGGATCAACAGACTCCTCGACGCCAAATTCATACGCGAGATCAAGGAAAGCACTTGGCTCGCCAACACGGTGCTAGTACCAAAAAAGGACACGGATATCCTGTGGATGTGCGTGGACTTCACCTCTTTGGATAAGCACTGCCCAAAGGACCACTTCCCGTTACCACGAATCGACCAGATCATCGACTCCACCGCGAGATGCGAGCGCCTCTGCTTCCTCGACGCCTACTCAGGCTATAACCAGATTCGAATGAAGGAGGAAGATCAAGAAAAAACATCGTTTACAACGCCTTTTGGTGTGTTCTGCTACAACACAATGCCCTTCGAGCTAAAGAACAGAGGAGCCACCTACCAGCGGTGCATGCAGGCTTGCCTCAAGAACCAACTAGGTCGCAACATTCAAGTCTATGTCGACGACATAGTAATCAAAACCAAAGAGGAAGCCTCATTAATCGACGATTTGCGTGAAACCTTCACCAACCTCGATCGCTACCGGATCAAACTCAATCCGGACAAGTGCGCCTTTGGCGTACCATCTGGGCAACTACTCGGGTATCTTATCTCAGCGAGAGGGATCGAGGCAAACCCGAAGAAAATAAAAGCCATACTGGCCATGGAGAAGTGATGACCCACAAGTATAGGGGGTGTATCGCAGTATTTTCGAGGGAAGTGAAACCCAATTATTGATTCGACACAAGGGGAGCCAAAGAATATTTATCAGCCTTAACAACTGAGTTGTCAAATCAGCTACACCTGGAAACAATCTTGCTCACAGTAGTTTATCAGTAGCAACAATTTTGTAGTAGGAATAGTAAAGTAACAACAGTAGTAAAGCAAAGACAGTAGTAACAAAAGCAGTAAACAGTGGGATTCGAGTGCGGTAGGCATAGGGATGGATGGACGGGCGTTGCATGAACAAGACAATTCACGTAGCAATCAGAACATAGGGCAATTGCAGATAAATAAGATAAAGCATCCAAGTACTAGATAATCCTAGGCATGTGTTCCATATATAGTCATATGTGCTCGCAATGAGAACTTGCACAACATCTTTTGTCCTGCCAGCCCGTTTGCAGCAGGGCCTCTAGGGAACTACTGGCAATTAAGGTGCTCCTTTTAATAAAGCACCGGAGCAAAGCATTAACACTCCGTGAACACATGTGATCCTCACATCAAAGCCATTCCCTTCCGGTTATCCCGATTTCTGTCACTTCGGGGCCATAGGTTCCGGACAACAACGTGTGTATACAACTTGCAGATAAGACCAAAAACGATACTATCATAATGAATAAATAACATGTTCAGATCTGAAATCATGGCACTCGGGCCCTAGTGACAAGCATTAAGCACAACAAGTCGCAACAAAGTCATAAAGCACTAATAAAAGATACTAGGCACCATGCCCTAACAATCTGATGCCATTACATGAACGATCTCATCCAATCCCTACCATCCCCATAGCCTATAGTGAGGGATTACTCACTCATAGATGGGGGAAACATGGATGGTCGATGGAGAAGCAATGGTGATGATGACGGTGATGATCTCCTCCAATTCCCCGTCCCGGCAGGGTGCCAGAACGGAGTTTCTGGTGCTGTTTCGTGGAATCTGGTGGTGGCGGCGGAGCGGAACTCCTTCTGGAAAAAATGTCGACCCCCCCATGTTTTTAGGTCAGAAGGCTCCTTATAGGCGAAGAGAGACACCAAGGGGGTGCCTGGGGCCACCACACTATGCCCTGGCGCGGCCAGGCCCAGCCCGCGCCTGGGGGGGTGTGGCCAGCCCTTGGCCCTCCTCCGTCTCGTATTCTGGCTCCTGGAGTCTTCTGGAAAAATAGGCACTTTGGCTTTTGTCCCGTCAAATTCCGAGAATATTCATTTTCTGACTTTCCTGGAACCAAAAACAGCAAAAAGCAGGCAGCTGGCACTTTGGCTCTTGTTAATAGGTTAGTCCAAGAAATCATATGAAAAGTACTCCAAAGTGTGGACAAAACACAAGAAAGTGGATAAAACCAAGCATGGAACATAAAAAATTATAGATACATTTGCAATGTATCAACATCCCCAAGCTTAACTCCTGCTCATCCTCGAGTAGGTAAGTGATAAAAAAGAAAGAATAGTTTTTTAGGTGACATGCACCATCAAAGACTTGATCAAAATATTTGTAAAACATTCAAAGCTGGGACCCTAGTACTTCAATCATAACAAAGTTCTAGCAATAAGACAAAGAGACTATGATGCAACATGAAAAGGCACAAACAAAAGATTCATGAATAACAATGCCTTGCAAGACGTTTGTTTGTTTCACATAAAGAAAACATGGCATAGTGGCATTCAGCTTGTCCCTCATAGAGTAGCAAACATAAATGCATAGGACACCTTCAAAGTTTACAAGAGTGACTAGATACAAATAGTTTTAAATAAGCAATATCAAGGTATGCATCAATCAACAACTCTTGGGACAATGCACATAGAACTAAGAATGGCCATTATGCTCTCAAGAAAGTGCTCAAAGAATAAGTGGAGACTCAACAAGTAAAAGAAAAGGTTTTGCATAGTTTGAAAGGCTTCCAAATGCTGAAAGTATGGTACTCATTAGCTTTGAGCTCTCATTGCCCCTGTCATAAGCATATTTAATGTGGTTAAGGTGAAAGTGAGGTCCAATCTGAGTTATATGCTTGACAGACTATAAGCTGAAAATCCCAAGTCCCTTGAGTACGAGGGCTGCTCCTCATGCTACTCAACTTTAGTTACCGGTAAGTTCTTGTCATCGTAAGTATGTGCGTATCATAGAGAACCGCCGACGGGGTACCCCTTGCCCGATGATACGGAAGAATCCCCATATCAAAATGACAAAGCAAGCAGACAATGAGTATCTCAGCAATCTTCTTATTTACCATGGGAAAATGGTGCTTTTTTCTCTCTTTCCTCTTTTCATAAAACTCCTTTTTTTCTTTTTCTCAATAGCTATCTCTCTCTTTTTTTATAAGAAGAATGCTTCATAGATATCATTATGGTTACGCTGCAGGTTTCCACCATGTCAGCATGGATTAGACCAGCGGCCTAGGCGTTTCTCTAACACACATACATAACTCCATGGACTTACAAGCTCCCCTTTTATTTCACACCGACGACATCCGCAAACAAAAGAGCAAGGTATCAACTGGGTATATATTTACAAGTGTTGAAAGCGTTCCCCGTGACAGCACGGTTCTGCTAATCCCCAGCCTATAATTTGCAAGCATATAACTTTCATGGAGAGTTCATAATGGTTCAGGTTTATTAAGTGCAGGAAATAAAGTGTGCCATCAAGTTCGTGAGAGCTTTACTAACTAACTTTCTCATAACAAGCAAACATTTTATTCGGAAGAAAACAAGGCATATTGAATATGCACAGAAGTAGCAAATGATGCTAATAGGTAGGTATGGTGGACACTTTGGCAATATTTGGTTTAAGGGAGTTGGAAACATGAGTAAAATACTCAGTGAAAGTAAAGGCTAGCAAGAGTAAGGGAGCGACAAACGAGAGAGCAATAATGGCCATAATCATGCAGAGCGACAAAACATCATTGATCAAAGCATAAAGTGATACTACAAGTTGAAAACTAAAGGATCATAAAGGCTTATGGTGACTTGGGATAGTCATAACATGGTGTGAGCATGTGCCAAGTCAACCCAAATAAAGCATCAAAGGAGAATACCACAATACTATGATTTAATATGCTAAAACAACGCATGATTCATCCAAGGCACATTAACCAATCTCAATTGTTTATAACAAGTCATGCTACAGCAAAGAATACTAATCATAAAGCCAAAACAATATCAAGCGTGGCATGACAAAGCATAGGCCACAATCAAAAACAAGCTCTCTTTACCACTCAAGCATGAGCTTTCCTACTCTTTTCCAAACCAAACCAAACCAAACTATTTGAACACCAATATATGAAAGAGGAGGTCCAACCAATTTATTCAGCAAACTAAGAAAACCACGCAAACTAAGAACCAAAACGAAAATGAAAAAGAAGACATTCCAAGAACAACACAACTATGCATGAAACAATAAAAATGAAGTGTTTGGAAGAAACCTGGGATTTTTATTGATGAAGAAGGGGATGCCTTGGGCATCCCCAAGCTTTGACGCTTGTAGTTCTTGGATATTTCTTGGGGTGACACGCGTGGCATCCCCAAGTTTGAGCTTTAGTCCATCCTTCATCTCATTACTCATTCCTTCCATACACCTGAAATTTTTCCTTCATACAAAACTTCACACAATCTTTATTAGCAACATTAGTGCACTCAAGATAACAAGTCTTTAGGTTAAGTTATAACACCAATAAACTTCCATTAAAACACTAGCTACTGTAGCACTTCCCTCAAAAAGCTCAATTCCCCAAAAGAACTCAAAAAGGAACCAACAAGAAGCAAATGTAGAAAAATGGCAGAAATCTGTCAAAACAGACCAGCAGGTAAAGACGATTTTTTTGGAAGACCTTCTATTGCTCAAATCAAAAAGTGTTGAACTAACTAAAGTTAGATAACAACCTGGGGTAGAAGCACAAAAATTCAAGCCTCAAAAAGACGTTCAGAGATTTTATACGAATTTTTATGGTGAAGCACAGAAATCTGTTTCGGGACAACAACTTTCCCAATCATTACTTCTCTCTCATTAGAGGTTACTCTTGGCACAAAAAGAAAATAAAAAGGATAAGGAGAGGTTATTACAGAGGTAATAACTTCCGAGACTCAAAGAAACTTTTGGTTTATCTCCCAATACGTACTTTTCTTTAACGCCTTTAAGTTAGGCGTAAGCAAAAACTAAAATAGATAAAATAGAAGTAAGCGGAGATAATCATGGTGAAAACATTGTTTTGTTCAATAAAATCCTTTTGTTAACAAGGTTGATCAGGTCTTGTCACCAAAAAAAATTCATATGAGACAAAACTTTGTATTCCACTAATGATTATGTTACCTCAACCTTGATAGCAATGGTCCCAATCATAATAGTTTCAAAATTTTCTCTTGGTATGGGACAATATATTTCTCCAACTTGAATGCCTTCAACATGTTCAATTGAATTCAAACCATAAGTACTTTCAATCTTCTTAAGGAAATAGACAATGTGTTCCTTGTCATTAACATTGAAGGTCACCTTCCCTTGATTACAATTAATAACAGCTCTTTCAGTATTTAAGAAAAGGTCTCCCAAGAATAATAGACATATTATCATCTTTAGGCATAAAAGTTTGAGAGGATGCTCTCATAAGAAATATGAGTTGAAGAAAAAGAGAGCATCAAGAAGGAAATTGAAAACACATTTAAGTCTAACCCACTTCCTATGCATAGGAATCTTGTAAGCAAATAACAAAGTGACATGCATAGGAAGATAAAACAAGAGTAACTTCAAAACTTTCGGCACATAGAGAGGTGTTTCAATACCATGAAAACTTCTACCACCATATTTTCCTCTCTCATAATAATTTTCAGTAGCCTCATGAATAAACTCAACAATATAACTATCACATAAAGCATGCTCTTCATGATCTACAAGCACTAGAGCTTTATCATAAACATCTTCAAAAGAGTCCTCAAGAACATAACATTCATCCTTCTTTAGTAAGCATGGGGGATAATCAAATAATGTAAAGGATAAAGAGTTACTCTCATTAGAAGGTAGGCATGGGTAGCTAATCCATTCTTCCTCCTTTTGTTCATCACTCTCCTCCTCTTTTTCATCTAATGAGATTTCAGGTTCATCAATTTCTTCTTCCATAGGATCCTGCGAGGCATTAGTCTCTTCCATTTGTGGAAAGCATCTATTAGTATATTCAAGAATATAGCCGTTTTCTTCCTTGTAATTCTCAAAGCAAAATTTAAGTATACCATCAACCTCATACTTATAAGGTGAATCATCAATATTTTCAAGAAAACTAGCAAGTTCAAATGCACCCTTCCAAGAAATAAATTCCTCAATTTGTTCCACATCATAAAAGTCATAATTTCCCTTAACATAAGAAGATATGGTAACATTATCATTATACTCACATTGAAAAGGGAGGTGTTTGTACCTCCTGCAGCAACAAGATTTATCAAAGCAATAAGTAACATTATAAGTAGAGCACACGTTTCTAGCAATGGTATACAATTTATCAATTTGTTCCCATAAGTGTTTCCCTTTTTGTGACAAGCGGTGTTCCTCATAATAGTCTTTTTGATCTTCCGTGAACCCACCTTGCCAATAAGATTCAGTTTCAAAGAAACCAACCATTGACAATAAGCATGATAAAGCAAGACAATAACAGATCGACGAAAATAACAACTAGAGTAGGAACCAATTTTTTTGTATTTTCAATAAAGAAAGAAGCAAACAAGGAAGAAAATAAACTTAGCTTGAACAATAGTGATTCCAAGTAGACTTGATAAATAAAGCTATGCTCCCCGGCAACGGCGCCAAAAAATAGTCTTGATGACCCACAAGTATAGGGGGTGTATCACAGTATTTTCGAGGGAAGTGAAACCCAATTTATTGATTCGACACAAGGGGAGCCAAAGAATATTTATCAGCCTTAACAACTGAGTTGTCAATTCAGCTGCACCTAGAAACAATCTTGCTCACAGCAGTTTATCAGTAGCAACAGTTTTGTAGTAGGAATAGTAAAGTAACAGCAGTAGTAAAGCAAAGACAGTAGTAACAAAAGCGGTAAACCGTGGGATTCGAGTGCGGTAAGCATAGGGATGGATGGACGGGCGTTGCATGGACAAGACAATTCACGTAGCAATCAGAACATAGGGCAATTGCAGATAAATAAGATAAAGCATCCAAGTACTAGATAATCCTAGGCATGTGTTCCATATATAGTCATACGTGCTCGCAATGAGAACTTGCACAACATCTTTTGTCCTGCTAGCCCTTTTGCAGCGAGGCCTCTAGGGAACTACTGGCAATTAAGGTGATCCTTTTAATAGAGCACTGGAGCAAAGCATTAACACTCCGTGAACACATGTGATCCTCACATCAAAGCCATTCCCTTCCGGTTATCCCGATTTCTGTCACTTCGGGGCCATAGGTTCCGGACAACAACGTGTGTATACAACTTGCAGATAAGACCAAAACCAATACTATCATAATGAATCAATAACATGTTCAGGTCTGAAATCATGGCACTCGGGCCCTAGTGACAAGCATTAAGCACAACAAGTCGCAACAAAGTCATAAAGCACTAATAAAAGATACTAGGCACCATGCCCTAACAATCTGATGCCATTACATGAACGATCACATCCAATCCCTACCATCCCCATAGCCTACAGCGGGGGATTACTCACTCATAGATGGGGGAAACATGGATGGTCGATGGAGAAGCGATGGTGATGATGACGGTGATGATCTCCTCCAATTCCCCGTCCTGGCAGGGTGCCAGAACGGAGTTTCTGGTGCTGTTTCGTGGAATCTGGTGGTGGCGGCGGAGCGGAACTCCTTCTGGAAAAACGTCGAACCCCTCCCAAGTTTTTAGGTCAGAAGGCTCCTTATAGGCTAAGAGAGAGGCCGAGGGGGTGCCTAGGGCCACCACACCATGCCCTGGCGCGGCCAGGCCTAGCCCGCGCCTGGGAGGGTGTGGCCAGCCCTTGGCCCTCCTCCGACTCGTATTCTGGCTCCTGGAGTCTTCTGGAAAAATAGGCACTTTGGCTTTTGTCCCGTCCAATTCCGAGAATATTCATTTTCTGACTTTCCTGGAACCAAACATAGCAGAAAACAGGCAGCTGGCACTATGGTTCTTGTTAATAGGTTAGTCCAAGAAATCATATGAAAAGTACTCCAAAGTGTGGACAAAACACAAGAAAGTGGATAAAACCAAGCATGGAACATCAAAAATTATAGATACATTTGCAATGTATCAAGAAGCCGAAAAACATAAGGGGCGTCCAGCAGCTGGCTAGGCGAATCGCGGCCCTCAGTCGATTTATCAGCCGGATGGGTGAAAAGGCACTGCCCTTCTACCAACTCCTCCGCAAAGTCGACAAGTTTGAGTGGACCAATGAGGCGCGGGAAGAATTCGAAGACCTCAAGCACCTGCTATCCACTTTGCCAGTACTGGTGACCCCACGAGAAAGGGAACCGTTGTTGCTATACATCTCCGCCACCAACCAGGTGGTCAGCACAGTGCTCGTAGTCGAACGAGCCGAGGAAAACAAGGTCCACGGGGTACATCGCCCAGTCTACTACCTTAGCGAGGTACTTACGCCAACAAAACAGCGGTACCCACACTACCAGAAACTGGCGTACGACGTCTTCATGACGGCCCGGCGACTGTGCCACTATTTCCAAGAACACCCAATCGTGGTAGTCAACGACGCCCCGCTTGGGCATATCCTCAACAATACCGACGCCACCAGATGAGTCGCACTTTGGGGAATCAAACTATCTCCACGAGACATCACATATGAAAAGCGCGACGCAATGAAGTCGCAAGTTCTCCCTAATTTCGTCGTGCACTGGATGGAGAACCAGCTCCCCAAAAAACCAGATATGTCCTACCTCTGGACAATGCACTTCGACGGATCCAAGCGGAAGGACGGAGCTGGTGCAGGTGTCATACTGACATCACCCCAGGGGACAAGCTGAAATATATCCTGCGAATGCAGTTCACCGCCTCCAACAACAAAGCTAAATACGAGACCCTGCTACACCGGATGAGGATGGCAAAAGCCTGCGGCGCCAAAAGGCTCATAATATACGGCGACTCCAAGCTGGTCGTCAACCAGACAATGCACGAGTGTGACGCACTAAACGACAACATGATGGCCTACCGCAACCTCTATGACACACTCGAAGGGGATTTCGACGGCTGCGAGCTGCGGCACATAGGTCGCGAAAGCAATGAAGAGGCAGACGCACTCGCCAACATAGGCTCTACTTGCGCCCCCATACCACCTGGGGTATTTCTCGAGCGCATCTGCGAACGCTCCATCAAGCCAAAGGCCGCAGAGAAGAAAACAAGCGCAACAACGGACTCGGAGGCTACGCCGCCCAATGAGCCAATGGCACTCGACGACTTGGAACTAGACACAGGACTCGAAGGACCAATGAGCGTCATGATGATCGAGCAATCCTGGACTCAACCGTACATCATGTACCTTCTCAGCAAGAGGCTACCGGACGATTCGACTGATGCATGGCACATCGCGCGGCAATCCAAGGCATTCGCTGTTATCAGCGGCGAACTATACAAGCGCAGCATCACAGGAGTACTCCAACGATGCGTCTCCACGGCCGATGGAAGAGCTGTTCTCCTCGACATCCATGAGGGGACCTGCGGGCACCATGCCGGCAGTCGTGCCTCATTGCCAAAGCTCTACGAGCTGGATTCTACTGGCCTATGGCCATGCGTGACGCCAAGGACATCGTCCAAAAATGCAATGCTTGCCAGCGATTCGCGGACAAGCCGCACGCACCTGGCGCAGAGGTCCAACCAATCCCATTGGCCTGGTCCTTTGAGCAATGGGGACTCGACATGGTCGGCAAACTCCCAAGGTCCTCATGAGGAGGCTACGTCTACCTCCTGGTCGCAGTCGACAAATTCACCAAGTGGATAGAGGCCATGCCAGTGACCAATCAATCAGGGCACAACGCAGTCAAGTTCTTCGAGTCCATCGTCTACCACTTCGGAGTGCCACACAACATCATCTCAGACAATGGGACAAACTTCACATCCAAGGAGTTCCAAGAATTCTGCGAGAATCTGGGAATCAACATCAGCTATGCCTCGGTGGCACATCCATAGACCAACGGTCGGGTCGAAAAAGCTAACGGGCTTGTCTGTTGCGACATCAAGAAGCGACTCCTCCGGCCACTCGAACAAGCCGCGGGTTGCTGGCCAGACGAACTACAATCAATACTCTGGAGCCTACGCACAACTCCAAACAGTGCTACGGGGTACACCCCGTTCTTCATGGTGCACGGGGCTGAAGCGGTGCTACCCGCCGAGGTACGATACAAAGCACTGTGCGTGGTCGCTTACAGTGAGCAGGAGTCAACTCTGGCACTCGAAGACTCCATCGACCTCCTTGACGAGGCAAGGGAAATCACCGTGGAAAGATCAACAATCTACCAACAGAACCTGGGCAACTACCACAGTAGGAGGCTACGCCCCCGATCCTTCGTCGAAGGCGACCTGGTCCTACGACTGAAGCAGCAAGGGCATCTCAAGCTCGAGTCCCCCTAGGAGGGACCATATGTGATTACAGAAGTAATCCCAGGTGGCGCCTATCGCCTTCAAGATTTAGAGACAGGAGTCGCATACTCCAACCCTTGGAACATCGCGCAGCTGCGACGTTTCTACCCTTAGTCGCCCTTTTTCTTTTACATTGCAAATAAGGCTACTCAGCCAAGGCTACTTAGCCACACATTGTACTTCATACTATCCCGCGAATAAATAAAGCTAAGTGCCCCCAAAGACTCTGTGTTTTCCTTTATTTTTCGCAATTATCCACTCGGGGGCTGCGCCACCCTGTACACATCTGTTCTACGAACTAAAACGCGATATCCTGAGTAGCTGGGACACAATTCGAAACCCTTGAAAAACATCAACCTAGATGAAACGCACCTGACAGGTTGACAAGGGACTGAGATAAGCACATAGCCAGGCTAATGAAAAGGAGTCGCATAGTGCAACGCACTCACAAAACATACACGCTAACAAGCTCTTTTATAGATCATCGAAAATCAGTTATACACAGCATATATACGAACTTTACAACATTGGTACAATTTTGTGCAGGATACAAACTAAACTACTATTGCAACAAGAGAACATTGGTTTGCTCCTCGAAGAAGTCGACGATCTCCTCTGCTGGGCGATCCATTGCCTGGTAGTGTGGCACCATGTTCCAAGCAGAACCCGCTGGCGGCGCAGGTGGCCCGGCCGCAATTGCTGCAACGTCTACATCAGGCCTGTGCAGTCGCACCAGCGACAGAGCAGCCTTGGCACCAGCCACCAACTGTTGCCGTACACACTTGCAGACCGCACTCAAGTCGTGGAATTTAGCGAGAAGGGCCAGCAGGATCAATGGAACGGCATCCAACGGGAACATCGTCTGATAAATATTCCTCAAGCATGACTGCGACTTCTTCAAAAATGAAGCACTCACGACGCACGATCCTGCAAGGTCGCCAACAGGATTGCGCGATCATGATCTACCCAGAAGTACCCACTCGCCTGAAGTTGCTCTTGGGTCAGGTCATTCATGCGAATAGCAATTCGATCCTTCTCATCCCGCGGATGGCGCGCGCTGACAACTATACAAAGCAAAAGCGGAAGTATGAGGACAACACACCATCGCGAGTGACTACAAGGAAAAGATAAGAGTAAGAAAGCTAACATTTAAATTGGTCGCCTAGCTGCATCACCTCCCCCAACAGATATTGTTCTCAGGCGGTGGCCTTCTCTGCCTTCGATTTCCATACATCTGCATTACCGCGGAGTACGGGCAATTCATGTTACAACTGCTTCACGCGATCACAGAGTCGCGAGAGCAGAGACAGCTCATCCACCCTTGAGCGCGGTGGTGTCAAAGTGTCATCAAGGGGCGGCGAATCCTGAGGTTCCCTCAACGCTTCACTTGATGTGCCCTATCACAAATCAGGCAAGAAGCAATAAGAAGACTAAAGTGATGCAAAGACAAAAGATTCGAGTGCATTCAAGATTAAGCAAAAGTATCAGCAGATACACTCGCCAAAAGGCATGTTTTTCGATAGAAGACATAAACTATCTAAATATTACAAGACTACTGAGGAGCAACTGGTTTCTTCAACTTGGACTTTGGCTTTGGGGGCCTCATCGAGTCCGTGGCAGTATCAGACGCCACTGACTTTCCACCGGCCCCTGACGCCACAGCCTTAGCCGCCTTCTTGGCTCGCTGCAGCTCCTCAGAATACTTTGCCACTGTGTTGATTAGCTGTGGCCCATACTTGCCACAAGCAGTCGCGAAAGGGGCAAAGACTACCTGCTGGCCGTCCGCGCTAACAGGCATTGCCCTTGAAACCGCTGCAGGATCAACTTCCACTCCATGGGCTTGCACCATGGCGAGTGGCATTGACGCACCAGCCGCATGGAGCGAGTTCTTGAAGCTCGCAGGAATGCCTCCGGTAAGAGATTCCACCAGCTCATCCAGATTTTCGATCAATTCAGCCTTGGGTGTCATCTCCTCCCGAAGACGGCTGAGCACACGTTTAGCCTTGGCGAGCGTACCCTGCACGGCAGCGCGGTGGTCTTCGACTGCCGAGACAGCACCCGCCAATGCGTCATCACGGCGGAGCGCCTATGCGTCAAAGCTCAGACCGCTGGCATCTACACAAGAATCAAGCATTGTCACGACGTCAGCAGCAAATAGCAATATCGAAGGCAATCGAAAAAGAGGCATATTAGAAAAATTGCAGACCAGCAAAAACCTGAGAGAGCCTTGGCAATCGAAAAAGCTGTTCTTCAAACAACTTCTCCCTAGCTGCGATGGAGGCACGCAGATCCTCTTCGCGCTTTTGCGCCTCATCACGCGCCGCGATTGCCTCATCGCGGCTCTTCACAGCCGCGGCGAGCGTATTTTCCATGGTGGCGGCGTTGCGAAGAAGGGCATTATGTTCAGCTGCAGAACAAAACAAAAAGGATAGACTATCAGTCGATTACATAACAATGATGCAGAAGAAGCAGAAGTAAAAGGCACTTAGTTTCCACCACGCGATAGCGTGTATCCAGCATTGCATGTTGGCGACCCATCGCAAGCACCTGCTTTGCTAGGTGAGCGGCTTCCTTCACAAGGAGCTACCGAAAAAGGAAAACAACAAAGGATCAGCAGATGACATAGATAAAATCGACTACAACATCAGAAAAAAGAGATACTACACTTACATGATCCTCGAATGACTTTGAAGTTGATTGATGAGCAGTCATCCGAGCAACCATCCGATGCTCCCCATCGTGTGGAAAGCTTGATGAGTTATGCCTGGAGTGGGCCGCCAATGGAGGAGAAGGGGCACGCTCAACCTCTTTCTTGGCCCTGGAGGTCGCGACTCCAGATTCTTTCAAAAATTGGACGTCGCCAGAAGATGACGACGCCTACTGACTACAAGACCAAACCAACATCAAGAAAAGGCAACTCCAAAGAAGAACCAAAAAGTAAGACTCGAATTCTTACCAATCAAACTTATCAAAGTCGAAGGTTTGATCCCCCGACTCTGACGATGATTCCTTCGGCAGCCGCATATTCTTGCGAGAGGATGGTGCCATGGCACTCACAGGAACGGCGGGGATTGGCGACTCTGCACCAACACCTGCACCTTCCGGAGTCGAAGGGGACGACGCATCTGAATCTTCACTGCGTGAACGCTTGCGCATATCTGGACTACTCGACTCGGGGGCTTCCTCCTCCACATCAGATGGGACGGTCGACTCCGACTCGTCCTCTTCCAAGGCTTCACGAGGAATAACCCCCTCGGGAAGAGGGGGCATACAGGGCGACACCGCCCAATCCTGCATACATAAAACAAATTTAACACAAATTCAAGAAACGGCAAAGATGCAATCAACATACAAAGCTACTACATAGCACAACTGTACCTTAGGAGGAGGGTTAGAAGCATCGAACGGAGGAACGACTGGTTCACTGGGGAGCACATCCTTGACAGTGTACTTGGTGACCAGTCAAACCCTTTTATCTACCTCACTCGCGGACATGCCATCGACAGACACGCGAGTGACATCGTCCGTGCCAGCCAACTGGAACATGGGGCGGACTCTGGCCTGCACGGGCTAGACGCGACGGCGCAACCACGTGCGAATGAGGGCGCAGCCTCCCTCCTCTTTTCCCATGCGACTCTTGAGGTCACGGGCGCGCTCATACAGCACATCTGTCTCCACGGACTCGCCAGGCATAATTACGTTCTTCCAGGAACGCCTCCTCTTGCACGGCGTCGCGGGGTCGAAGGGCGCGAGTCCGTAGTGGTCTCCGTCGGCCTTCTGGTCGCGGACGTAGAACCACTTGTCCCTCCACTCTTGGACGGACATCATCAGCTTGATGGCGAAGTACATGGCGGAAGGATCGACGTGGATACCGCAGCCACCTACATCGTAGACTACGGAACCAGACGCCGATTGGCGCTTCAACTTGAAGAGGCGTTTGAAGAGGCCGAAGTGCGGATCGGTTCCGAGCCAGCACTCGCAGAGAGTAATGTAGCAAGCTACGTGGAGGATGGAATTGGGGGATAGCTGATGGAGCTGGAGCCCGTAAAAACAGAGAAGGCCCCTGAAGAAAGGATGCAGAGGCAATGAGAGGCCACGGATGATGAATGCTAGGAACATCACCCGAAAGCCGGCAGGAGGAGAGGGGATTACCTCGCTGCCAGGGACACGCGCGTCCACGACTGCGGACAACAAAACTCTGTCTTGACAAAGAAAACAAAGCTCTGATGACTTGATCACAGATGCGCGCCATGCACCATTTGTGACGCGAGTGCCCGCGCCCTTCTTCTTTCCGCCGGCGGCGGTGCTGGTGCCCGCAGCGGCGGAGCCGCCCTTCTTCTTCGTCGCAGCCGTGGCAACAGCGGAATCGGCCACAACACCTCCCTTTTTCTTCCCCATTCCGCGGCGGTGATGTGACCGGAGGAAGTAGCTGGGAAATATGTGGAGCTGGTCCAGCGCCACGAAGAAAAGGAGCGCAAAGAAGCAGAGGAGCAGCGGCAATGGCGATGAAGGCAAAGGCAGAAAAGAAGTAAATGTGAAATTTACCGTCGCCGCATCGCTACTTAACCCCCTGGAAGATGCAATCCAACGGCTCAGAAAAACCCTATCAGACGTGTGGCGTTCGTCGAGATCGACACGTGGAGGACCTAAAACGCGAACCGTCCCCCACTACTCCCATTATGTGCGGAAATCGAGGAGGCACAGTTAAAATAAAGATTACGCACGCCTGGTCAAATTAGAGTTAGGAAATGGGACCCACCGCTCGTCACGTCCCATCAAACTCGCTCACGCGGGCAACTGAGGTCATGGAATCGTCAGCACTGACGTCATCCAAAATTACGCAACAGCAGATTTCGACTACTTTAGTCCTTGCTCGAGTCTTCGACTCCACCAAGCACTCGAGGGCTACTCCCATAGGGAGCGCTGGTCGTGCACCCTATGATTTTTTCTTCTTCTTTTTGCAGGAACATGGATAATCAAAGCAAACCCAACCACTCGAAACATGGTTCGACTATAGACATGGTTTACTCCCATAGGGAGCGCCGGAAGCAAATTCGACTGAAACAAGCACACAAAAGACGACAACAGTCGCAAAAGTTCTTTAGTCCCTGCCTGAGTCTTCGACTCAACCAGGCACTCGGGGGCTACTCCCATAGGGAGCGCTGGTCGCGCACCCTATGATTATTTGTACAAAGTACTGTGTGTTGATAACATCCGCACTCGAAGCTTATGGCGACACCGCCTCATGACTTTTCCCTACAAACAGACTGTGTCTCCTGGGTCACCCGAATCGTCTCTGCGATGACAAAAATTCGGATGCCTCGCTTACAGCATGAAGATAAGACCTGAATAAGGCCTGGCAATGCATTTGCTGCGCACTACCAGAAATATAATCGTGCCTACAGGCACGATGAACATGCCTTGATGGACGCGTCGAGAGCTCACACCCATACACTGGAATTCGACTCCTGTAAGACCTCCGTGGCTTGAGTCGAATTACACCAGCACTTTTCCGGATTCGAGTCCGGGGACTCGAGTTCGAGTAGATGGCGTTGTTTTACCCTAAGGTAGTTAACTGATACCGATACATCGGCTAAATCAGGCACGCACATCAACAATCCCTATGACATAAACAGGGCAGTCGAAAAACATACCCAGTCATGCACTCGAAAGGCTTCATAAAGTCTCCAGTCGAATCTACGATTCCACTGGACACTTGGGGGCTATTGACATGGGTATACCGTATAGGTACTCGAGCTTGGTATATACGGCATGAATACATAGAGACCCACGGTCTCGCCAATGCCCAAATGAGGGACTCGAGTAACCTACGGACTCTCGATTGCTTGAAGAACAAGAAGAAGCTAAAGATAGAAAGTTCAAAGGCGAAAACCCTAATTTGTAACCGACTCGACCTGCTACCCGAGACCTAGCCTATCTATATGAAGGCTAGGAGGGGGCGGCGAGGAGGACACACGCAACCCTAGTTTCCACAACCCTTGCCAGATTGCATCTGCGCACCATTGTAAGCCTCGATTCCTTCAATAATTCCACGAGCAGACAAGCAGGAGTAGGGACCTTTGCGAGGCCTGAACCTAGGTAAATCTTCAAATCCCCTGTGTGCTTGTTTGCTAGCCGATAGATGTCTCCAGCGCTCCCTCCTTCTCCAAACCCAAGTCCATAACAATGGGCATTGATGAGTTAAACCCTCGTCACTATGTGTGCAAGATTTGGTTTTGTGAAACTTGTTTTGTTTATGAGTTTGTGTGTTTATGTCTGATAATTCAGTTTGTTCATCATATACATTTGTTTGTTTCATATTACCCCATAAGTGGTGGTTTATTGTCACCAAATTCCCCAATTGTGGATCAACAACATGAACCAAGGCCCCATAGGGATTAGGATCGGCATCACCTGTCTGGCCCTCGGGATGACACTCACTCAAGAACTGGCTCTTAAGGCCAACGACACAGGACTGCATGATATTGGAGAATCATTGTTCTGGCTACATCACGAGATTTCGTAGCAGCACTGGCCCCCAGACACCCACCCTGTCGGCAATATAACAACCACGGGGATGAAGAAGAGCAACGTCAGGAGTGAGATAAGAAACATATGCCTCCTCCTAGGCATAGAATCCATTAGGCTAAACCACATCACAATGACCATAACACCAGACGAAGGAACGACGAAAATTATGCCAGCCAAAGCTGGAACGGTGGTCATCGTCACGAAGACCCACCTCGGAGGCGACACCATGACGCTCTAGGAGGAGGCCAGTACTCAGCCAGAAACAACCCACCAGAACCTCCGTCCCCACTAGGCAGCAACAATAATGGGTCTCATGGGAGCCAGCGAGGACGCCGGGCAGGGGAGGCAGCATAATAAGCTGAGATACGACTCCACAGCCTCGTAGGCATGGCAAACATCCGAGATGGCATTAACTGTCACCAAGCGATGCTAGAAGCTGGATCAATTCAAATATAGATGCGCGACGTTGCGAGTCGAATGACATATACATGGGTCTGAAGTGCTTTGGGCCACGGATCCACAAGACAAACTTTCTGGAGGGCTTCGCCATTTTGAGGCACATTCAACCCTATGATGGCTTGGCTAGGCCAGACACTTGGCTCCAGGATTTTTTCCAGGCTTACTACATCGCCAAAGAAGGAAACAACCTGGTCGCGGTCCGATAACTCCCACTGATGTTGCATAATACGGCTTGGTCATGGCTAAATGAACTTCCAGAAAATACCATCCATAACTGGTAGGACATGCAAAGTGCATTCTTTCGGAATTTCGAAGGTACTTACAAGAGGCCCTACATAGTCGGAAACTTGTAGTGTTGCGTCCAACAACCTAGAGAAGCTTGTCAGGACTACCAAGGTTGATGGATCAACACAAAGAACTCCCAATCGGATTGCTGCGCCACGAGCTGAAGCGTGACAAGGTTACCAACCCGGGGGAGTTGAGAGAAATGGAAAGCAAATATGCTGATCTTGATGATGATTCACATGGATTGCTGAATGGACTGGCTATGCCAAACTTGCCAAAGCAGCCGAAATAGCAGTAGTCTCAGAAGAAAAGAACACCTCTGAGGAAAAACCCAACTCGGATAATGCAATGCTCAACCCAACTTTTGGGTCTAGAGGTCATGGAGGGCGTGGAGGAAGCCAGGGACGAGGCCGTGGATCTTCCCGGATCCAGGGCAGGGGCGATCAACAGCCCAACAAGACCTACTTATGGGTCGACATTGCCAACAACCCATGTGTACATCACTCGGACGGGAATAGGGGCTCTTCCTACACAAACAATGATTGTCGTTTTGAATGACGACATCAAGGAAGACGAAGCCGCTGGCTATAGATCCAGGAGAAGAAAAAGAAAGAAAAACTCTGACAAGGAAAAGGAGACCAAGTAAGATTCCGACATGGAAGAGGCATATACTACTACCCCTAAGTCAGATGGTAAGAAAACTTACCCAACCAAGAAAGACACATATGTATGCTTCCTTGGATCTTTGCCCGCTAAGGTCAAGAAGGCAGTTATGTATGAGCTCAATGCAACTATTGTGGTTGTCCCCCAATATCTAGACTGTCAGGAGTAAAGTTCACCTTTGACCAAAGTGATCATTCGCCTAAGACTCACAGATGAGAAAAGTACACTCTGGTCCTCAGTCCACTCATTTATGGCTATGAGTTCTCCAAAACACTCATGGACGGTGGAAGTAGCATCAACATCCTCTACATAGAGATGTTGCACCACATGAAGATATCGGAAACCCAGATGAACTATAGTAGTGTGGTTTTCCGTGGCATTATCCTAGGGAGACAAACAAACTCTCTGGATGAGATTACTCTTGACATTACTTTCGAAACGCCGGAAAATTACTGGAATCTTTCAAAGTGGTGTCGTTCAAGAGCGTGTACCACACCATCTTTGGGCGCTCAGCCTACTAGCAGTTTATGGCTCGCCCCTGCTATATTTACAATATGATGAATCTTCCGGGTCCCCGTGGCATCATCACAATCTGGGGAAACCCGAAGAAAGCATGAGACTCCAAAGACGGAGCTGGCGCCTTTGCTGAAGCTGTGCTACATGCCGAAGAGTACTAGGAGATCAGGAAAATACCGATCTATTTGAGATGCCAGCTATGAACAAGGAGGTACTGAAGCCGACTCCAGAATTCAAGGCATCGAAAGCGACAAAGGCAATGCCACTGAAAGATGATGACACCTCCAAGGTGAGGCAGATGGCGTAGGCTTAGATCACACATAGGAAAACGCGCTCATTGAGTTCCTCAAAACTAATAAAGATATCTTCGCATGGAAAACTTCTGACATGACCGGAGTACCAAGGGAACTTTTAGAGCACTCTTAGTGTATAACCCGACGCTAGACCCGTCAAATAGTCCTTATGATGTTTCAACGGTGAAAAGCATAAGGTTATAGCCAAAGATTTATCCTGACTAGAGTTGGCCAAATTTATTGAAGAACTCATCCACACTGACTGGGTGACTAACCCTGTAATGGTCCCTAAAAGGACATTGTTGATTTAAGGATGTGCATTGATTACACCGTCTTGAACAAGGCATGTCCCAAAGATCCGTTTGCTTTGCCTAGAATCGACCAAGTTATCGACTCAACGGCAGGCTCGAAACTTCTATCCTTTCTTGATGCATATTTTGGCTATCACCAAATACACACGAAGGAGTCAGATAAATTTAAGACTTCATTCATCATGTAACATCCCAATTTCAGCAACCCTAATTAGTTGTCCAAAATGCAAAAAATAGGGGGAACAAAAACTTTTTCTTGTTAGTGATGTAGTGCTTGCTTGTTGTTTGTTTGTGCTTATGCATCTGAATGTGTAGTAGATGATACACTCCTCACTTAAACCTAATTTGATAAAAGCTATTTAACAGAACTGTCATGGCTCATTTTATATAATCTCAAATGTGCTAGCAACTCAAAACTTGAGCCAAGATGCCCTTGCAGCAACAACTATCTTCTTAGCTTCTATTTACAAAACTATGGAGATCTATATGATATAATCCCCTTATGTTTTCAAGACAGAACCTTCAACTACTCTTACCTCTAGGCTTTCCAAAACAGTTTATAAAACCTTGAACTCTACTCTTGGTAGAAATACCAAGGGACTCTTATCTACTTCAAAACACAACCTTTTCAAAATACACATCCTTATCTCAATCTAGGCTTGATGATAACCCTGGTAGTAGTTTTGTTTTGCCTGTAAGATGAGTTACATTGATGTGCTGTTTGATTTTTTGCTTAGGAAGTAGTATGAGCCACCCTAGGAGCTCATCCTCTAGTATCAGGATACCTTAAGATTACAAACCCCAAGCATGGATCCTATCTACTCAATATGCACTTCAACATCATCCATTTGATTATGATTTGGAACCTTGCAACCAATCCAAAAACATCAACTCCTGTGTCCTAGTCAAAATCCCCATATCTGCCAAATTTGACCAAGTCTGGAAGCTGTTTCAACATCACCCTTTTTGAATACCTCCTTTCCAACCCTTGTGCATTTTTTGGAAATGCACTTGAACCATATTATAGAACATCATAAGGACTAACAAGGCCCACCTTTACCATTGGCTATATACTCCTCCAACCCACTTGTTCTTGATTGTTTTTGCAGGCAAGAAAATAATAATTTCTACAAATCTTATCAACTAGCCTACTTTGGAAGAAGATCACATCTCCATACTATCTTATTTGGACCAACTCCTTGCTTGGTTGTGTCTACTCATAAAGTTCTATCAATACCTACTTCACTTGTCCCAATTGGATCATTGTGCTTCCAAAACCCACATGGTTTAGAAGGCTATTTGATAATCTGTTTTGGCACCCTTTTTTATTCACTTCTAAGCATAAATTCTTGGAGAGCTCCATCATGATCAACCTCCAACCTCTGTACCATAATGATATACATCACTTGGTCTATCCATACATATATCCCATGCCCCAAGGGCCGCTCTGAGATCCAAGATCTAACAAGGTTTTAAGGGTATAAAATTAAGATTCCCAATATCCTTAATATCATGTTTTCCACCAAAATTAACCTTGATTTCCAAAACCCAAGGTTGATAATGATTGATATAATATGTGGACATCATCTACCTTGGAGATAAGAATTTACCCAATGATTTCCATAATTATCTTGGCCCAAAAATAATTAAAGTGCTTTATTTGACAAAAGCTTCAAAACTCCATCTATAAAGGAAAGTTTGGTTTTTGACAAAACACTTCCCCAACTTAAGGCACATTTGAGGCCTACAAATCATACCCTATTGATGTCTACGCACTTCTATTCTTGTAGACAGTTGTTGGGCCTCCAAGTATAGAGGTTTGTAGAACAGCGGCAAGTTTTCCCTTAAGTGGATCACCCAAGGTTTATCGAACTTAGGGAGTAAGTGGTCAAAGGTATTCCCTCTCAAGCAACCCTGCAATTAAGATACAAGAAGTCTCTTGTGTCCCCAACATACTCAATACACTTGTCAGGTGTATAGGTGCACTAGTTCGGC
Organism: Avena sativa; assembly: GCA_916181665.1. Taxonomy (NCBI): domain Eukaryota; kingdom Viridiplantae; phylum Streptophyta; class Magnoliopsida; order Poales; family Poaceae; genus Avena; species Avena sativa. The sequence continues at coordinate 430,597,945 of OV702286.1, read as the reverse complement.
CAAGAGATAGTGAAATACAAGTGGTATGGATAATTATAAGTGGTAATGGTGCCAGAAAATAGCTTGATGGCGTGGAAGAGACTAAAGGCAAACTGAAATAAAGATGGAAGCAAGCAAACATGTAACAGATCTAGTTGCAAACGGTGTTTCAATGCTTAGAAACAAAGCCTAGGGATCATACTTTCACTAGTGAACACTCTCATATAAATATCTTCTCTTTATGATACTACTCTAAACTACTCTCCGGTTGGACACTCTAATCCATGGTAGGGCTATAACAGCACACCTCAAAGTTCTCTTTCCCCATCTAGATAACCCCACACTGTCACCTTGAGCACTAGATGGTTCCAACAAACACCACAATTTCATAGAGACATCCAACTCCAAATATAACTCATAACAAGTATTTATAATCTCTAGCCTAAGTGCCACCATGGTGTGCACGCTGTCACTTTCACACACATGGGGAGAGCAGAGATCTATTAAAGCACTTGAGTAGCAAGGTATATCTACTTGATTACAAAGCTCATGATCACAATATGATCATGCATAGAGAGAGAGATGAACACATAGCTACCGGTAGAACCCTTAGCCTCGAGGAAGAACTACTCCCTCCTCATCATGGGAATCAGCAACGACGATGAAGATGGCGATGGATTCGATGGAGATGGCTCTGGGGGCACTTCCCCGTCCCGGCAGCGTGTTGGAACAGAGACTTTCTATCCCCCGAATCTCCCCTTCGGTGGCGGTGGTGCTGTGGAACTTTTTGTGGATGGAGGCTGGTCGATTTAGGGTTTTCGCATCAGGAGCTTCTTATAGGCGAAGGGGCAAGGTCGATGGTCGGCCAGGGGGCCCACACCATGCCTTGGCGTGGCCTAGGGCTTCCCGCGCCAAGGTGGGTGTGGCCGCCCTGTGTCCCCTCTCCGTATCGTCTTCTGGCTCCGTGAGTCTTCCGGTAAAATATCGACTTTGGCTTTTTCCGGTCCAATTCCGAGAGTATTCATTTTCTGACTTTCCTGGAACCAGAAACAGCAAAAAAACAGGCAACTGGCACTATGGCATCTTGTTAATAGGTTAGTCCCAGAAAATGCAAAAACGTATCTCAAAGTATGAACAAAACATAAGAAAGTAGATACTAAACAAGCATGGAACATCAAAAATTATAGATACGTTAGCAACGTATCAACATCCCCAAGCTTTTAACTCTTGCTCGTCCTCGAGTAGGTAAATGATAAAAAGAAAGAATAATTTTTGAGGTGACATGAACCATCATAAACTAGATCAAAGTATTTGTAAAACATTGATAGCTGGGATCATAGTACTTCAACATAGCATGAAAGATATAGTTCTAACAATAATACATAGCAACTATGTTGTAACATGAGAAGGCACAAATAAAAGATTCATGAATAACAATGCTTTGCAAGACGTTTGTTTGTTTCACATAAAGAAAACATAGCATAGTGGCATTCAGCCTGTCCCTCATAGAGTAGCAAACATAAATGCATATGACACCTTCAAAGTTTATAAGGGTGACTAGATACAAGTAGTTTAAGAACAAGCAATATCAAATTTATGCATCAATCAACAAGTCTTGGGACAATGCACATAGAACTAAGAATGGCCACTATGCTCTCTCAATAGGTGCATAAAGATAGAAGGTGGAGACTCAACATAAAAGTAAAAGAAAGGCCTTTAGAGAAGAAAGCAGGGATTTAAGTTTCATAAAGAGCTTCCAAAAATTATGGTACTTATTAGCTTTCAGCTCTCATTGCCCCTGTCATAAGCATCTTGAAGTGATTAAGGTTAAAGTGAACAAACTATGGAGTATATGCTTAACAAAGTATAAATTGGAAATCTCATGTCCCTTGAATACGAGGGTCGCTCATCATGCTACTCAATTTTAGTTACCGGTAAGTTCTTGTCACAGTAAGTACATGTGTATCATAGAGAACCGCCAACGGGGTACCCCTTGCCCGATGATACGGAAGAATCCCCATATCAAAATGACAAGGCAAGCAGACAACGAGCATCTCAGCAATCTTCTTATTTACCATGGGAAAATGGTGCTTTTTTCTCTCTTTCCTCTTTTCTCATATCTTTTTTTTTCTTTTTCTCTTTTTCTAAATATCTATCTCTATTTTTATAAGAAGAATGCTTCATAGACAGCTCATTATGGTTACGCTGCAGGTTTCCACCATGACAGCATGGATTAGACCGGCGGCCCAGCGTTTCTCTAACACATATACATAACTCCATGGACTTACAAGCTCCCCTTTCATTTCACACCGACGACATCCATAGAAAAAAGAGCATGATATCAACTAGGTAGAAAGTACAAGTGCAATGTTGAAAGTGTTCCCCATGACAGCATGGTTCTTCTAATCCCCAACATATAAGTGCAAGCATATACAACATAGACGACACAATGGTTCAAGTTTATTAAGGGCAAGAAAAGTAAAGTGTGCCATCAAGTTCGTGAGAGCTTTAATCACTAGTTTTCTCATAACAAGTTTAATTCGGAAGGTAGATAAAAACATGAATATACTTGGAATAGCAAATGCTAATAGGTAGGTATGGTGGACTCTTTGGAATAACTTGGTTTTAGGAGTTGGATGCATGAGTGGAACTCATACTTGGTTATGGATGCTAGCAAAAGACTAGGAGCGACCGACTAAGAGAGCAATACTGGCCATAATCATGCAGAGCGACAAGACATCATTAATCAAAGCATAAATTGATACTACAAGTCAAAAAATAAAGGATCATAAAGGCTATGGTGACTTGGGATAGTCATAACATGGTGTGAGCATGCGCCAAGTCAACCCAAATAAACATCAAAGGAGAATACCACAATACTATGCTTTAATATGCTAAAACAACACATGATTCTTCCAAGGCACATTAAGCAATCTCAATTGTTTATAACATGTCATGCTACAGCAAAGATCACTAAGCATAAATGCAAACCAATATCAAGCATGGCATGACAAAGCATGGGCCACAGTAAAAAACAAGCTCTCTTTACCACTTAAGCATGAACTTTCCTACTCTTTTTCCAATCCAAACCAAACTATTTGAAAACCAGTGTATGAAAGAGGGGGTCCAACCAATTTATTCAAGAAAACTAAGAAAACCAAGCAAACTAAAACCAAAAAAAATGAAGACGCTCCAAGAACAACACAACTGTGCATGAAACAATAAAAATGAAGTGTTTGGAAGAAACCTGGGATTTTTATTGATGAAGAAGGGGATGCCTTGGGCATCCCTAAGCTTTGACGCTTGTAATTCTTGAATAATTATTTGGGTGACACGGGGTGGAATCCCTAAGCTTGAGCTTTAGTCCATTCTTCATCTCATTACATCATTCTCTCCATACACTTGAAATTTTTCCTTCATACAAAACTTCACAAAAACTTTATTAGCAACATTAGTGCACTCAAGATAATAAGTCTTTAGATTCAGTTTCAACACCAATAAAACTTCCATTAGAACACAAGCTACTGAAGGACTTCCCTCAAAAAGCTCAATTCCCCAAAGAGAACTCAAAAAGGAACCAACAAGAAGCAAATGCAAATAATGGTAGAAATCTGTCAAAACAGACCAGCAGGTAAAAACTAATTTTTTCGAAGACCTTCTGTTGTTCAAATCAAAAAGTGTTGAACTAACGAAAGTTAGATAACAACCTGGGGAAGAAGCACAAAACTTCACGCCTCAAAACGACGTACAGAGATTTTACATGATTTTTTACGGTGAAGCACAAAAATCTGTTTCGGGACAGCAACTTTCCCAAGCATTACTTCTCTCTCATTAGAGGTTACTCTTGGCACAAAAAGCAAATAAAAAGGATAAGGAGAGGTTATTACTGAAGCAATAACTTCCAAGACTCAACTAACACTTTTGGGTTATGACCCAATAAGTACTTTTCTTTAACGCCTTTAAGTTAGGCTTGATAGTTTGAGAACATGCTCACATAAGAAATATGAATTGAATTAAAAGAGAGCATCAAGAAGCAAATTCAAAGCAGATTTAAGTCTAACCCACTTCCTATGCATAGGAATCTTATAAAGAAACAAGTCATGAAAGCACAAAGCATAAGCATAGGAAAGCAAAACAAGTACAACTTTAAAAATTTCAACATAAAGAGGGGAAACTTAATATTGTTGAGACACATAAAACCATGTTTCCCTCTCTCATAATAACTTACAGTAGCATCATGGATAAAATTAACAATATAACTATCACATAAAACATTCTTATCATGAGCCACATGCATAAAAGAATTAATACTCCCCACATAAACATAGTCATTCTTATTAATTGTAGTGGGAGCAAATTCAACAAAATAGCTATCATTATTATTCTCATCACCATAATCATCAAATATAGGAGGCATATTGTAATCATAATTAATTTTCTCCACAATAGTAGGTGGACTGAAAATATCATACTCATCATTTTAATCATCATATATTGGAGGCATTGTATCATCAAAGTAAATTTTCTCCTCCGTGCTTGGGGGACTAAAAATATCATGCTCATCAAAACCAACTTCCCCAAGCTTAGACTTTTCCATAGCATTAGCAATAATGGTGTTCAAAGAATTCATACTAATAACATTGCTATTAGCATGCAAATAAAGTTCCATATGTTTTTTAATTTTCTCTTCAAACACTTCATGTCCTAACTCAAGATAAATACTATAAAGCTCTCTAATTTTGTTGTTGTTTTCCATTAAGCCTAACTAGTGAAAACAAGAAACAAAAAGACAAAATTGCAGAATCTAAAGGAAACAACTTCGAGCACTCACACCAGAGGATGTGAGTACCTTTTACCTTACCTCCCCGGCAACGGCGCCACAAAAAAGCTTGATGTCTACGCACTTCTATTCTTGTAGACAGTTGTTGGGCCTCCAAGTGCAGAGGTTTGTAGAATAGCAAAAAGTTTTCCCTTAAGTGGATCACCCGAGGTTTATCGAACTCAGGGAGGAAGTGGTCAAAGGTATTCCTCTCAAGCAACCCTGCAATCAAGATACAAGAAGTCTCTTGTGTCCCCAACACACCCAATACACTTGTCAGGTGTATAGGTGCACTAGTTCGGCCAAGAGATAGTGAAATACAAGTGGTATGGATAATTATAAGTGGTAACAGTGCGAGAAAATAGCTTGATGGCGTGGAAGAGACTAAAGGAAAACTGAAATAAAGATGGAAGCAAGCAAACATGTAACAGATCTAGTTGTAAACGGTGTTTCAATGCTTAGAAACAAGGCCTAGGGATCATACTTTCACTAGTGAACACTCTCATATAAATATCTTCTCTTTATGATACTACTCTAAACTACTCTCCGGTTGGACACTCTAATCCATGGTAGGGCTATAACAGCACACCTCAAAGTTTGCTTTCCCCATCTAGATAACCCCACACTGTCACCTTGAGCACTAGATGGTTCCAACAAACACCACAATTTCATAGAGACATCCAACTCCAAATATAACTCATACCAAGTATTTATAATCTCTAGCCTAAGTGCCACCATGGTGTGCACGCTGTCACTTTCACACACATGGGGAGAGCAGAGATCTATTAAAGCACTTGACTAGCAAGGTAGATCTACTCGATTACAAAGCTCATGATCACAATATGATCATGCATAGAGAGAGCGAGATGAACACATAGCTACGGGTAGAACCCTTAGCCTCGAGGAAGAACTACTCCCTCCTCATCATGGGAATCAGCAACGGTAATGGAGATGGCGGTGGAGTCGACAGAGATGGCTCCGGGGGCACTTCCCTGTCCCGGTAGGGTGCCGGAACAGAGACTTTCCGTCCCCGAATCTCCCCTTCAATGGCGGCGGCACTGTGGAACTTTTCGTGGCTGGAGGCTGGTGGATTTAGGGTTTTCGCATCAAGAGCTTCTTATAGGCGAAGGGGCAAGTTCAGTGGCCGGCCAGGGGGCCCACACCATGCCTTGGTGCGGCCTAGTGATAACCTACAAGTATAGGGGATCGTGTGTAGCTTTTCGATAAGTAAGAGTGTCGAACCCAACGAGGAGCTAAAGGTAGGATAAATATTCTCTCAAGTTCTATCAACCACTGATACAATTCTACGCACACTAAACATTTGCATTATCTAGGAAATAAAACTAGAGCAACAATACGAGTAATAGAGATAGCTTTGCATGATAATAAATATCAAGAAAGTAAAGCTAGTTGCTGCAGCAATAAAATACACTAAACTAACAGAACCATGAGTGTGGAATAGTGGTGGTAATTGTGGTGGCTTTGTCCAAGTTTAAATAGCGAATAGATCAGGTTCATTGTCATCGATGCAGTTTTCTATGTGGGAGAGACTAAATATACATCCGCTTCACTACTTGGAATTATATGTACTATATGATTGGATTGTTAGCAAACATCCGTAAGTACTAATCAATGCATTAAGGTTTCCTCAACCATAGCCTTAAGTTTAATGGTCCTCTTACTCCCATACGTGCAACGTTCCGGTTCGTGTCCTCAGGTTTCTGTCACTCCGATAGAACTTCCCCTTCCTCTTACACATACTATAAACCCTATGATGTTTAATCCATGTGCGCACACATATAATGGACACCAAAGGACTGTACCATATCAACATACAACTCTAATGAACTAAAGACGTTCAACCATTCAATCTAAGAACAAAGAAACTACGCAAACATGACATAGATCATAGGATTATAACTTATAGCATCAAACACCATGTTTACATAGGACGGTACAGAGGTGTGTGGGAGGATGAATCACTGCATACTAGGAGGATTAGGTGATGGATATGGCGGTGAAGATGGTGAAGAGGGCGGCGGCAGCGCCGACAGCGATGCGGGGGACTCCTTCCCCGCCGCTGGTATCATGGGGGAGCACCGCCCCTTAACCCCCTTCCTTCATTGATTCTTGGGAGCCTTAACCCCCTTCCTTCATGGATTCTTGGAAGCCCTCCCATGGAGATGGGATCCATGGGGGGGGGGAAACGTCGCTTTGGTGGCTGCAAATTCGTGGGTGTAGATGCCCTGGGCGAATTAGGTTTCTCCCTTTATATAGCTTCTCGGATTCCCGTCACCCCATCTTGGGCTGCAGTAAATCGGGCCTAAAAGGCCCGCCCGGACTCGGAATCAGCTATATTTTATGTCCAGAACGTTTGTCGTGAAATTTCCAACAACTTTGTAGTTGAATAGTTTTCCGTTTGACGCCGTCTTCGGCCCGAAACGTGACCATCTTCAAAAAGTGTTCTGAGACAGATTTCTGGAAAAATCTCAATTTGACTCCAACAAGATTTCCACTTGTATTCTTGGTAATTCCTACACATCAAAGTGTAAAATAAGAACATTGTGTACTTTCGCAACTATTAGTAGGTTAGTCCAAATAAATCATAAACTTTATACAAAAAAGAGTGTCAAAAGCATATTATTAGCATAAAACCATCAAAAATTATAGATACGTTATGGACGTATCACCTAGGGTTGCCCGCGCCAAGGGGGGTGTGGCCGTCCTGTGGCCCTCTCCATCTCGTCTTCTGGTTCCGTGAGTCTTCCAGCAAAATATCGACTTTGGCTTTTTTCCGGTCTAATTTCGAGAATATTAATTTTCTGACTTTCCTGAAACCAAAAACAGCAGAAAACAGGCAACTGACACTGTGACATCTTGTTAATAGGTTAGTCCCAGAAAATGCATAAAAGTATCTCAAAGTATGCACAAAACATAAGAAAGTAGATACTAAACAAGCATGGAACATCAAAAATTATAGATATGTTAGCAACATATCACCTATCTTCCCTGAAAAATACATATTTTTGAAGAGCTTTATTATTTCGTTTTGTCCATTATCATAAATTGCTGATTTAGAATAATAATTGTTTTAAAGACTTTTATTCTCTAGTAAATCTTGGGAAAATTCTCCAATGTGTGAATCCATATTTGGGACTATCCCAAGCCAAAAAAACATCCTGGTCCATTTCAAAAATATCAAATCAAATCCTAAAAACCACTTCAACACTTTTTGAATAAATGCTTTTCAGTGGACTATAAATCCTTGAAAAAATCTCAAATAATTCCTAGAAGGGTATATTCACCTCATCTATGTAGTAGTACCCTTGCTTCATCTTATCCAAGTCAAATTATTAGACTCCCTTCATGAGCATCATCATGATCAAAATTGACATTAATCAAATCCATGAACTAAATCAAATCAAACTAGCATCAATCCACTCCCTTGCCCAACATAGCAACCAGCACCCACCTCTGGTTAACATGCCAGTATAGCAGCCCCCTTCCCCCTGTCCTATGTCCCTTGGAAGAAGAGAGAGGAGAGAAAGAACCCTCTTTAAAACTCTTGCAAAGTGCAACAGTAGCCCCACTATCCCTCTACCCTAGGCATGACCCTAGAGCGCACCCACCACCCCTCCACTGCCATGGTACACCCTCCCCTCTTGGTTTATAATGGCAGAGCCCATCCCAGCATCCCCCACAGCCCTCAGTTCACGCCTCCCCATCTCACCTCTCACCCTGAGCTCCTCTCCCTCCTGATTGCTCAGTCTAGGAAGAGAGAAAAGGAAAAATGGCACCTCTTGGCCTCGGCCAAATCATAGCAAGGGATTTCCCTCCTCCAACCTTTTTCCTCTGCATGTCTCCCTACTGGGATCTCCTCATCCTCCTCTATCTAACCCTGCTACTCCTTTCGACATGCATGCACCGCAGGCACCAACTCTGGCGAGATCCTGAGCTCGTCTATGAGCGTCGCCGTGCGAGCCAACATTCGTCGCCAGGATGCCTTGTCCCACACCTCGTCAAAATCCCCGTGACATGTCGTGGTCCCCTGTGGTATCCTCACCGCTAGAGAGCCTTCCTAGGCGACTGATGTCTATGCACGCTTTTTATTGTAGATAGTGTTGGTCCTCCAAGTGTAGAGGATTGTAGAACAGCAGCAAGTTTCCCTTAAGTGGATCACCCAAGGTTTATCGAACTCAGGGAGGAAGTAATCAAAGGTATCCCTCTCAAGCAACCCTGCAATCAAGATACAAGAAGTCACTTGTGTCCCCAACACACCCAATACACTTGCCAGGTGTATAGGTGCACTAGTTCGGTGAACAGATAGTGAACTACAAGTAATATGGATGATTATAAGTGGTAATTGCAATCTGAAATAAGAGTGGCAGAAAACAAACATGTAACATAACTGATTGTAATCCGTGTTTCAATGCTTAGTAACGAGGCCTAGGGATCATACTTTCACTAGTGGACACTCTCATATAAATATCTTCTCTTCATGATGCTACCATAAACTACTCTCCGGTTGGATGATGTAGGGCTGTAATAGCACACCTTAAAGTTCGCATTCCCCATCTAGATAACCCTCACTGTCACCTTGAGCGGGATGGTTCCAACAAACACCACAATCTCATAGAGACATCCAACTCAATATACTCATGATAAGTATTTGTGTGAACTTAGCCAAAGTGCCACACGGTGTGCACACTGTCAACTTCACACACGTGGGGATAAGCAGAGATTCATTAAAGCACTTGAGTAGCAGAATAGATCTATAGATTACAAAGCTCATGATCCCATAAGATCACACACATAGAGAGAGAGAGATGAACAAATAGCTACCGGTAGAGCCCTTAGCCTCGAGAGAGAACTACCCCTCCTAATCATGGGAGTCAGTAACGATGATGGAGATGGCGGTGGAGATGGCTCCGGGGGCACTTCCCCGTCCCGACAGGGTGTCGGAACAGAGACTTCTGTCCCCCGAATCTCCTCTTCGGTGATGGCGGCACTGTGGAACTTTTTGTGGAATTCTGATCTAGTGTCTAGGGTTTTTGTCCCGGGGGGAATATATAGGCGAAGGGGAAAGGTTGGTGGAGGCCTGAGGGGCCCACACCCCCTGGTGGCACGGCCAGAGGTGACCCGCGCCACCATATGGTGTGGCCAGGCACTGTCCCTCCTCCGTCTCTGCTTTGGGCTCCGTCTCGTGTCAGGAAAAATAGGAACTTTGGCTTTTGTTTCGTCCAATTCCGAGAATATTTCTTTTCTAGCTTTTGTGTAACCAAAAACAGCAGAAAACAGGCAACTGGCACTGTGGCGTCTTGTTAATAGGTTAGTTCTAGAAAATGTATAAAAGTACCTCAAAGTGTGAACAAAACATAAGAAAGTAGATATAAAACAAGCATGGAACATCAAAAATTATAGATACGTTTACGACATATCAACATCCCCAAGCTTAACTCCTGCTTGTCCTCGAGTAGGTAAGTGATAAAAAAAGAATAATTTTTGAGGTGACATGCGCCATCACAATCTTTATCAAGGTATTTGTAAAACATTGATAGCTGGGATCATAGTACTTTAACATACACATGCAAGATATAGTTCTAAGAATAAGACATAGCAACTATGTTGTAACATGAAAAGGTACAAACAAAAGATTCATGAATAAGAATGCTTTGAAATAGATTTGTTTTCTTAACATATAGAAAACATAATGAGAATGGTATTCAGCTTGTCCCTCACGGTATAGCAAAACATAAATGCAGGACACCTTCGAAGTTCATAAGGGTGACTAGATACAAATAGTTTAAGAACAAGCAATATCAAAGTTATGAATCAATCAACAAGGTTGGGGACAATGCACATTAAACTAAGAATGACCACTATGCTCTCTCAATAGGTGCATAAAGATTGAAGATGAAGACTCAACATAAAAGTAAAAGAAAGGCCCTTCATAGAAGGAAGCAGGGATTCAAGTCTCATAAAGAGCTTCCAAAAATTATGGTACTTATTATCTTTCAGCTCTCATTGCCCCTATCATAAGCATCTTTAGGTGATTAAGGTTAAAGTGAGCAAATATGACAAGTTATAAGCTGAAAATCGCATGCCCCTTACTTACGAGTACTGAACCTCATGCTACTCAACTTTAGTCATAGGTAAGTTCTTGTCATTGTAAGTACATGTGTATCATAGAGAACCGCCAACGGGGTACCCCTTGCCTGATGATACAGAAGCTTTCCCATATCAAAATGACAAGGCAAGCAGACAATGAGCATCTCAGTGATCCTTTTATTTCCTATTTGCATAGGCTTTTTTTTCTTTTTTCTTTCCTATTTGCATAGGTTTTTTTAATTTCCTATTTGCATAGGGTTTTTTATTAAGGATGCTTCACATATTGCTTACTATGGTTATGTTGCATGTTTCCACCATGATTAGGCATGGCTTAGACTAGCCGCCCATGCGTTTCTCTAACACATATACGAACTCCATGAGCCTTACAAGCTCCCCTTTTATTTCACACCGTCGGGATCCATAAGCAAAAGAACATGATATCAACTAAATAAAGTGCAATGTTGAAAGCGTTCCACATGGTAACATGGTTCTGCTAATTCACAACTTACAAAACGCAAGCATATACGCAACATAGATGGAAACAATGGTTCAAGTTTATTAAGTGCAAGAAAGGAAAGTGTGCCATCAAGTTCATGAGAGCTTTAATCACTAATTTACACATAACAAGTTTAATTTGGAAGGTAGATAAAAACATGAATATACTTGGAATAGCAATAATGCTAATAGGTAGGTATGGTGGACTCTTTGGAATAACTTGGTTTTATTTGGAGTTGGATGCATGAGTGGAACTCATACTTAGTACATGTGGAGGCTAGCAAAAGACTGGGAGCGACCAACTAAGAGAGCAATAATGGCCATAATCATGCAAAGCGACAAAACATTATTAATTAAAGCATAAAGTGATATTACAAGTCAAAAACTAAATGATCATAGAGGCTAAGGTGACTGGTTCATAGTCTTAACATGGTTTAAGCATGCGTCAAGTCAACCCAAATAAAGTATCAAAGGACAATACCATCATAGTATGCTTTTGTATGCTAAAACAACACATGATTATTTCAAGGCACATTAAGCAATCTCAATTGTTTGAAACAAGTCATGCTGTAGCAATAATCACTAAGCATAAAGTCAAAGCAATATCAAACATGACATGATAGAGTCTAGGCCATAGTCAAAACAAGCTCCCTTTTGTACCACTATAAGCATGAAATTTCCTACTCTTTTCCAACACCAATCGAAAACTAAATCTAAATGCAGTGCTAGCAAAGGAGAACACTCATAGAACAATAAGAGTGAAAACTAGAGTGTTCTAGGCAATGAATAACGCGATGTGTCTCTCCCCAAAAGAAGTGCGTTGGGATCCAACCAACTTATACATGTGGAGGCCAGCAAAAGACTGGGAGCGACCAACTAAGAGAGCAATAATGGCCATAATCATGCAAAGCGACAAAACATTATTAATTAAAGCATAAAGTGATATTACAAGTCAAAAACTAAATGATCATAGAGGCTAAGGTGACTGGTTCATAGTCTTAACATGGTTTAAGCATGCGCCAAGTCAACCCAAATAAAGTATCAAAGGATAATACCATAATAGTATGCTTTTGTATGCTAAAACAACGCATGATTCTTTCAAGGCACATTAAGCAATCTCAATTGTTTGAAACAAGTCATGCTATAGCAATAATCACTAAGCATAAAGTCAAAGCAATATCAAACATGACATGATAGAGTCTAGGCCACAGTCAAAACAAGCTCCCTTTTGTACCACTATAAGCATGAAATTTCCTACTCTTTTCCAACACCAATCGAAAACTAAAGCTAAATGCAGTGCTAGCAAAGGAGAACACTCATAGAACAATAAGAGTGAAAACTAGAGTGTTCTAGGCAATGAATAACGGGATGTGTCTCTCCCCAAAAGAAGTGCGTTGGGATCCAACCAACTTATTTAACAAACAAAAGAAAACTAAAAGCAAAAAACGAAGATGCTCCAAGAACAACACAATTGTGCATGAAACAATAAAAATGAAGTGTTTTGGAAGAAAACCTGATATTTTATTGATGAAGAAGGGGATGCCTTGGGCATACCCAAGCTTTGACGCTTGTACTTCTTGAATATTTCTTGGGGTGACACGGGTGGCATCCCCAAGCTTGAGCTTTTGTCCATACTTCATCTTATCACATTATTCTTCCCCTACACGTGAAAATTTTCCTTCATACAAAACAGACCTGCAGGTAAAAACTGATTTTTTCGAAGACCTTCTGTTGCTCAAATCAAAAAGTGTTAAACTAATGGAAGTTAGATAACAACCTGGGGCAGAAGCACAAAACATTACAGCTCAAACTGACGTACAGATATTTTTCATGAATTTTTACAGCGAAGCACAAAAATCTGTTTCGGGACAGCAACTTTCCCAAGCATTATTTCTCTCTTATTAGAGGTTATTTTTGGCACAAAAACCACACAAAAATGATAAGGAGAGGTTATTACTGAGGCAATAACTTCGAAGACTCAACAAAAGTAAAAATTATTGACTAAAAATTCGTGTTATCTCCCAATAAGTGCTTTTTCTTTAACGCCTTTGAGCTAGGCATGATAATTTCGATGATGCTCACATAAGAAATATGAATTGAAGTAAAAGAGAGCATCAAGAAGAAAATATGGAACAAATTTAAGTCTAACGCACTTCCTATGAAAAATAATCTTGTAAAGAAACAAGTCATGAAAGCACAAAGCAACAAGCATAGGAAAAGAAAACAAGTGCAACTTCAAAATTTTCAACATAAAGAAGGGAAACTTAATATTGTTGTGATGCATAAAACCATGTTTCCCTCTCCCAATCTCAACATGGACCTTATCCATGGCACACTCTCCCCTCTCGGTTTATAAGGGCAGAGCCCATCCCAGCATCCCCCACAGCCCTCAGTTCACGCGTCCCCATCTCACCTCTCACCCCGATCTCCTCTCCCTCCCCATTGCTCTGTCTAGGAAGAGAAAAGGAAAAATGGCACCTCTCGGCCTCGGCCAAATCTTAGCAAGGGAGTTCCCTCCTCCAACCTTTTTCCTCTACATGTCGCCCTACTGGGATCTCCTCATCCTCCTCTATCTAACCCTACTACTCCTTTCGACATGCATGCACCGCAGGCACCAACTCTGGCGAGATCCCGAGCTCATCTACAAGTGTCGCCGCGCGAGCCAACTTTCGTCGCCAGGATACCTTGTCCCGCAGCTCGTCGGAATCCCCATGACACGTAGTGGTCCCCTATGGTATCCTTGCCGCCAGAGAGCCTTCCTAGGCGGCTGATGTCTACGCACGCTTCTATTCTTGTAGATAGTGTTGGGCCTCCAAGTGCAGAGGTTTGTAGAACAACATCAAGTTTCCCTTAAGTGGATCACCCAAGGTTTATTGAACTCAGGGAGGAAGTGGTCAAAGGTATCCCTCACAAGCAACCCTACAATCAAGATACAAGAAGTCTCTTGTGTCCCCAACACATCCAATACACTTGTCAGGTGTATAGGTGCACTAGTTCGGTGAAGAGATAGTGAAATACAAGTAATATGGATGATTATAAGTGGTAATTGCAATCTGAAATAAGAGTGGAAGAAAACAAACATGTAACAGAACTGATTGTAAACGGCGTTTCAATGCTTAGAAACGAGGCCTAGGGATCATACTTTCACTAGTGGACACTCTCATATAAATATCTTATCTTCATGATGCTATCCTGAACTACTCTCCGGTTGGAAGATGTACGGCTATAACAACACACCTTAAAGTTTGCCAACCCCATCTAGATAACCCCTCACTGTCAGCTTGAGTGCTAGATGGTTCCAACAGACACCACAATCTCATAGAGACATCCAACTCAAATTATACTCATGATAAGTATTTTTGTGACCTTAACCAAAGTGCCACACGGTGTGCACACTGTCAACTTCACACACGTGGGGATAAGCAGAGATTCATTAAAGCACTTGAGTAGCAGAATAGATCTATAGATTACAAAGCTCATGATCCCATAAGATCACGCATAGAGAGAGAGATGACCACATAGCTACTGGTAGAGCCCTTAGCCTCGAGAGAGAACTACTCCCTCCTTATCATGGGAGTCAGCAACGGCGATAGAGATGGCGGTGGAGTCGATGGAGATTGCTCCGGGGGCATTTCCCCATCCTGGTAGGTTGCCGGAACAGAGACTTCTGTCCCCCGAATCTCCTCTTCGGTGGCGGCGGCGCTGCGGAACTTTTCGTGGAATTCTGATCTGGTGTCTAGGGTTTTCGTCTCGGGGGGAATATATAGGCAAAGAGGCAAGGTTGGTGGAGGCCTGAGGGGCCCACACCCCTGGTGGCATGGCTAGAGGTGACCCACGCCACCATATGGTGTGGCCAGGCCCTGGCCCTCCTCCGTCTCTTCTTTGGGCTCCGTCTCGTGTCGGAAAAAATAGGAACTTTGGCTTTTGTTTCGTCTAATTCCGAGAATATTTCTTTTCTGGGTTTTCTGAAACCAAAAACATCACAAAACAGTTAATTGGCACTATGGCATCTTTCTAATAGGTTAGTTCCAGAAAATGTATAAAAGTACCTCAAAGTGTGAACAAAACATAAGAAAATAGATATAAAACAAGCATGGAACATCAAAAATTATAGATATGTTTACGACATATTAGCGCCCCCCTGCGCCTCGCCGCCCTCAGCTAGGGTTCCATCGCGTCACCGGAGGCGGGAGGTGGACGATGAGCCTCATGCATCGATCCACCTCTGATCTAATGGACAAGGATCGTGCATACCTCTTCGGCCCCTCAGCCACTAACTGGTAGGCCCGCCTCGGCATTTTGAAACTCGGCTTTCCTACGTGCACCGCCTCGCTGGTGGGTTGGATCCCCTCTGCGCGTCCCAAATCCTAGTGAACCTAGCCCATGTAGGGTTATTTGCCTCCTCTTTTAAATTCGTTTTACATATCTACTAAATACCTGGCTAGTTTAATTCAAAATGAAAATGGAAAACAAGTTGTATTGTCCAGACATATTTTTCCTCGGGCTCCCTATGGTTTTCCTAAACATGTAGAGCAAACATCCTGGCAAAAATAAATTTCATTATTTACTGGCTTTAAATCCACTAAAAGGGTACCTTTTTCACTAAATAAATTCCACAGTGGGCTATACGTACCCAAATGGTATGAATCAAAGTTCCTATGAAAGGTATTTGATATACCTATCAGTTAGTCCTTATCCCCTACAAAGTGGAGCCATAGTTTTTTTGTAGTAAAAATAACAAAACAAAATTCATTTTTGAATTTAGAAAATTCCATAGGCCAATCCATGAATTAATTGACCTCAATCCAACTCTAAGTGATGTGGTACATCATTTCCTATCGATACACATGAGTTCAAGAATTATTGATCTTTTGAAGGTTTTTAATGATTTAAACATCTTTGTCTATAGATGTTTCACTAATACAATCACTTCAGTAGTTTTGTAACTCCAAAAAGGGTAATTCCAATTTTTTCAGAAAGGAATTTTAAATACCTAATATGTGCCTTTGGATTCACCCTAAAAGCTTCTATAAAATAAATCTAGTGAAAAAGACAATTTGACTACAAAACCGACTTTGGAATTTTCCCAAGGGAATTCTATTAAATATTTTGAAGTGATTCTAACTCTCAATGAATCAGTCCATCAATCCCTACTTAAAAATCCAAGGAAATAATTTTTGGACCTACAGAACTTTTCTTGTGAATTAATTCCTAAAACTAGAGTTTTTATCACTAGAAAATGCATAGTAAATCAAAGGAAATTGATAAAATAGTGAATCCACTTTTGTTGGTTTCATATTATCAGTACCTATCTAATAGTATCATTTTTATACAAGGATATCCTATAGAACCTGGACCTTGGATTAAAACCCCTCAATTAAGTAGTTTCAGCCTCCAAATCATTAAAGAAAACCCTCAAATGCTTTTCAAGTAATTCCACTTGCCTAAATCCAACTACTCAAAACCTACTGATTTGTGAACTTGTATTGTGCATTTCTTGATGTATGTTTTGATGCTTGGATGCCTTGTATTGATTGATGTATTGCTTGTATGCATGTTTGCTCGATAATGGCGATAGTTGCGATTGTGTGACGCTGAGAAGAAGGAAGCCTCTTATTATTATTATTGGTATTCTTGGTTATCTAAAGAGAAGTCCAGGCACATACTGCTGATCGCAGGCAAGCCACCCTTCCTGAATTCCGATACTTGCCCTACTCCTTTTATTACCTGTTTTGTATCTCCTTTTATAAATTGCATTACTTTCAGCATGTCTTGTTTTATAAATACTGCGCTAATGACTTGGCTCCTCCAAGTTATGACTTGGTGTCCCACATAGAACCCACCCCGATGTAAACCTACCATTTATCCCTTTTATATCGAGGTTATGATGATTAGCATCCTACCCCGTTGGAAACCACGGATTTTTAATGAATAAATTGTTCTGGGATTTACCCTACTACAAATGTTTTGAAAATGCTTTATAAAACCCTTGGGAAGAGGGATCATTTCCAAGTGGATGTTTTAACTAAATAAATGGTGATGATGAGAAGTGAGAAAAATGGTCAAGAGAAAGAGAACGGATGTTCTACGCCTTTACCAAAAAAAAATGCGTGCAACCACATTACCCCAGGAGCTAGGGTTTAGCTCGTATTTTGTTGTCTTTAGCTAGGGAAGCTTGTACACTGCTAATTGGGAGACATCCCTTGAATTCCGAGTGAGCTCTAGAACAGATCTACAGATCTAGGGCCTACAGCTTGCTTCGGCTAGTTGCCGGTGCAACAATTGGGTCTCACGCGGACGGTATGACTTAGGTAGTATGGAAGGAAGTGGAGTCACCAAATTAAGGTATACGCCAAGCTGCGGTTTGGGTATACGCGTGTACGGAAGGCAGGACTATGGTGAGGGGCGCCACATACTCGTTGCCAGGGAGAACTAATCCAAAAGGAAAAGCCGCCTTTGCTAGGGATGACAAATGAAAAGTTAGGTTTGATTATCTGAACCCCGGTTTACCATGTGTAGCGAGTCGTGGTTGTATCCTGGCGGATGTATTGATTCTTATGGATAAAGTGCACAAACCCTGTAGAGTATAATCTATTCGAATAGCCGTGTCCGTGGTCAAGGACGATTGGAAAGGTGATCGCTAGGAGTATCCTAGTGGTGGTTTTGAGAAAGATGAAAAGGATGTGACTTGGTCACGAGAGAATATGAGGATGGTATTTTTTTTGACCATGTATGGTCGGAGATGTCTAAACATGGGTTTTCCTCTAAAACTGTTTTCAAAAAGGTTTTCCAACCAGGATATGGAGATATCCAGACTTTCTAAATGGAGACATGTTTTCAAAACTCTTTTTCAACAAAGATATAGGGATGCCATATCTACAAGAGAAAGTAGGCTTTTTACAAAACAACCTTAGCAAATCTATCTCACCATAGCCAAATTGCATTATCTTGTTTACCTTATCTTGGTGGTCTTGCTAGTACATTGAAAGTACTCACCGACTTTGTCCCTGGCTATTTACTTGGCCAAACTTTCAGAATGACCAAGAATGACGGAGATGCTGACGTCTATGCGAGCTAGACCGCCTTCCTAGTCAGTTTCCTGTAGGTTAAGTCATGACATGGCTCTGCGAATGAAGAAGTTCCACTGTTGATATTTGTATCGCCATAATGGCACTAATATAAGTTTTGTACTCGTTACTATCTCAATGTTGTAATGATGCTTGTCGGTTATGTTCACGGCTCACTGATCATGGTAACATGAATTGCAGGCATAACGGGGAATTTTCGGACCATAAATCCGGGGGACCCCACACATCACACGTTTTGGAACCTTCTGCTACGTTATGATGCCTTTCAGCCTAAAAAACGCAGGAGCCACATATCAACGCACTATACTGTGTTTCCTCCATGATCAAATCGAACGCAATTACATTCATACGTGGATGACATAGCGGTAATGTCCAAAAATAAGGAAACATTAATTTCTGACTTGGAGAAATGTTCGCTAATCTACGAAAATAGAACATAATTCTTAACCCAAAAAAGTGTTTCTTCGGAATCCCAGCCAAAAAATTGTTAGGTTTCATTGTATTTTAAAGAGGCATAGAAATGAACCACGACAAGATAAAGGTTATAATCAACATAACCAGACCAACTGGCCTGAAGGACGTACAATGGCTCACTGGTTGCATAGCAGTAGTGAGTCGGTTTGTCAGCCAGCTCGAAGAAAGAGCCACACCATTATACAAGATCTTGAAGTAAACTGACAAGTTTGTCTGGACCGGAGAAGCTGAAGCTGCCCTCCAAGACCTGAAAGCAATACTCTCATCCGCCCCTATTCTTGCAGCACCAGCACCTTAGAGACCCATGTTGCTTTATATTGCTGCGACAAATAGAGTCGTCAGCATCATCACGGTGGTGGAAGGAAAGGATAAAAATAGGATCACTTGGTAGTACAGCTCCCATGAGGGACATAATCAAAAGCTAGCCTATGGCATATTCTTTGCCACCAGAAAGCTACAACATTATTTTCAAGAGCATAAGATTACAGTGGTGAGCACAGCTCCCATGAGGGACATAATCAACAAAAACGACGCCACATGATGTGTTGCTAAGTGGGGAATAGAGCTAGCAGGTTTTGACATTGAGTACAAGCCACAAACAGCAATCAAATCCCAGATCCTTGCCGACTTTGTCGCTGATTAGACAGAGATGGCAGAAAACACTAATACCTCGGAGTCAGAATACTAGACCCTATATTTTGACGGGTCGAAGGCGCTCGGGGGCTGGTGTGGTGCTCAAATCATGCCAAGGATATAAGTTGTTATAGATTCACTTCACGACGACCAATAATGTTGCCGAATATGAAGCATTGTTGCATGGACTTCAAATCGCTAAAGATATCGACGTTCGTCGAATCATGTGCTACAGATACTCGGATTTATTTGCTCAGCACGTATCTGATCACTGTAGGGGAAACAAACACATGGTGGCTTATCGAGCCGTCATGGTGCTTTTATCGAGCCGTCATGGTGCTTTTATTGAAGGGTTTGAGGTTCAACACATCCCTAGAGAAGAAAACGAGAAAGCAGATGTACTATAAATATTAGGCTCCGCACGGAAACAGGTCCCCGATGGTGCTTTTATGGAGCACCTCAAAGTTCCCTCTATCACAGGAGTTGATGAGGAGTACCCGACCAATTCTGACTAACCACTTATAGCAGTTTTGGCTGTTATTTCCAGCTGGACAAAACCCTACCTTGATTTCTTGGTAGATGCAAAATTACCTGAAGACGAGGTTCTGAGCAAACAAATCGTTCGACGAGCAAAATCCTACCTTGATTTCTTGTGCATGTTAAATTTGACTAGTCCATATGGTTATAGTAACGTGTCTTCCTCACTAACTGTCTTTGACGATAGAGAAACGTCCCCCATTTAAAGATCTAACAAATATTCCTACCAATGTCGGCTTCAGGATCCACCGGTGGTAAAAGCGGATGGTATGCCCGAATATCTGCTGATCAGAAAGTACCTAAATAAGCTGCGCATGACCCGACAACAAAAGAAAGTTGTTGCAGCTCTTAGTGTTGAAACACCATTTACAAATGCTATTCCAGGTTAATATTATTTACTCCTAAACTACATACTGCACGATAATGCTCAAATATAACATTGCTATCGTCTTCTGTGTGCAGTTCATAATACAACTAAATCCATAAACAACACTATTGTTAATGAACCATTGCAAGAAAATCATAAAGGAAAAAATGGTAAAAGTTGGTATGCAACTTTCGGTGAGAAGAAAGCATCTTACCTAGAGAAATTGCGAATAACACGCCAACAAAAGAAACTTGCTGCTCTCGGTCCGAATGTGGCTAACCTCGGAGACACAAGCCCATTGATGTCGGTCGTTATGGCCAATAATTAGTGCAAAACATGAAATGTGAATCCAACTGGTGCTAATCAGTTTCTTCTGTTTTGTAGGTGTTTCTCAACTAGGATCAAGACAATTTATGCTCACACGGCTAGGAGGGATGATGAATGTAGTTGCTACTATAGGCATGGAGCCAACCATGACTAGATATGATGATAGTGATTGGCTCCACATGAGCAACACATATCAACGATTGACAACTCGGGATCTTAATGCTGCTACACCAGCAAGCAATCAACGAGGTAGTGCTCTGTTGTAGTGTCTGTGACTTTTGCAATAACAAAATCTTCTCACCTCTCTCACCATGACATGATATACTATGCACTCCTAGAACGGATCGTTGTTACTATTTTTATGTTTAACTTGTTTTCATCTAAAAATCACCTAGGAAGTGTGGTGCTTGATGTCCCAACAAATACAAAATCACCTGAATCTCTAAGGCAACGAGATAGAGTTCGATACTCTTCAATGAGGCCTGAGAAGATTGATGCTCAGAAGAAGAAGATACGTGAATACAACATAGCAAGGCGGAGTGGTATTGCGAAAGCAGAGGAGGTTATGATTGACACCCAATATATGGCAATGCCTTCTAATATGTGTTTTGAAACACCTGATAGAGAAGCACCTGGTAGAAATGAATCATTTGTAAAACATTCTCAATCTACGCCAATGCTAAGTGGTGTTTCTACAAATGACGAGGTTATGCATGATGCACTATGAGCAAATGACAAGTGATATATCTCAAGGACAATTACATATGCACCATTCTATGCAACAAGGTATTTACCAATGTTTTAGAATACGATTTTTATTTTCAATTTTCATGCTTCTTTATATACATAGATTCATTTTCAACAACTGCCATAGGTGGAGCCGAGCAATCACACATTGCATATGGAATATTTGAGCCTATTGAGAATCCATTACATTTCCAAAGTACAATTTCTTACATTTACAGTTTGGATGTATATTATGTTGTTTCATTTCGCTGATACAATGTCGTTTGTACTAGAACATTTGGAAGCAGTTGTTGAAAACATCAATGCTACAGAGAATGATATTGATGAGGAAGCAAGATTGCTCATGGGGCAACCTATGTGATTTTACACCTTAAAATTCAAGAAATATAACACCATTCATTGTAAGCTTTATCTCTTCATAAATTTTTAATGTACCGTTCGTGATATATTTGTAGGTGTGGATTATGAATCGTACCGAGAAGAACGTCATACTACTCAAGGAATACACGTAAATACCATTGCTGATAGCATCTACCGAAATATACGAAAAACCACCATATTCTCAAAAAGGTTAAAGACTATGACTTCTGTGGAGCTATGCGGATTCAGTTTGAGGGGCCTAAATTTTGCTGTAAAAAAAGGAAAAGTCGGCGTATTCATTCTAGATGTTCCTGAAGAGTTGAAACGGTTGTGGACAAGTCAAGTAGATAAGGATGCTAAATATTTCAGAGAGCATATCCGCTATTTCAACTCTCACTTCTCATTCACGATTCTTGGAGTTACACTTGACCGCAAAGTTAGCACCACGGCAGGAACTGGCAATTATACATTCCGTGCACATGGCATGTTGTACTAAAAAATGATGATCTGGTGCCCGAAAGTAATGGGGCATGACATTTGCAGCTTTAAATTTTGGAGAAGTCACAGCTTATGTACATGTCACCGTTTCAGAAAAGAGGTCTCCCGCATGAGCATATTCTTATAATCATGAAATCAGATAGCAAGTGAAAGAACCCAGATGACTATGATCGGGTGATATCTGCAGAGATACCTGACAAAGAGAAGTACCATGTTCTACATGATCTGGTCGTCAAACACATGTTGCACAGACCTTGTGACGAGTTGAAGAAAAGTTGTCCTTGCATGATTGATGGAAAGTGTTGTTTCCATTATCCGAGGTAATTTTACAGCCATACACATCAAGGAAAGGATTCATATCCCATATATAGAAGGGACGATTGGTGTGTAGTTAAGATCAGAGGAGCGGAGTTGGACAATAGATGGGTGGTTTCTTACAACCCATTTCTTCTCGTGCAATACAACTGCCACATTAATGTCGAAGCTTGCTCAAGCATCAAGGCGGTCAAGTATTTGTTCAAGTACATCTACAAAGGGCATTGATACGTCCATTTTGCATCACTATTCTATGTCATAATTTACTGTTATTCATTGATATATTTCATATTAAGAGATGATACTTATGTTATTTCATCTGTTTTTGCATGGTTGATGACTTTTGGAGCATGGACGGCTGCAGTCAGGATTCTTATGGAAAAGGTGTTGTTTGGAGGCAAAATTCGCGAAGATCAGAAAATCCAGGAAAATATACAGAAAATCCTATTTTCTAGAAGACGAAGGAAGCCATAAGGAGGAGTGGAGATGGGCCATAGGGGGCCCACACCACCCCCTGGCGCGGGCCACCCTAGGCCGCGCCACCAGGTGGTGTGGCCGCCCTGGCCCACCTCTAGCTCTCCCCTCTAGCGTATATATTCCTCCTGAAACCCTAAGACTCGGAGAGCGACAACAGAAAGATTTCACTGCCTCTGTGGGGTGGAAAACACCGAGAGAGAAAGATCTCTCCAGCAGACAGATTTCTGTCGGGGGAATTCCTTCCCGGAGAGGGGAGATCATCGCCATCAACACCACCATCAAGCTGGACTTCATCGGGATCATCATCATCATCATCACCACCATCATCACCATTAGCACCCTCATCACCATCTCCATATTGCTGTAACAATTGGGTTGAATCTTTCATAGTTCTTAGGGGAAACTTTCCCGGTGTTGATTACGCTTTGTAGTTGATGCTATTGAGTGAACCGTTGAATTATTGTTTATGTTCAAATTGTTATACATCATTATTTCATCTCTGATCATGATCCATATGATGTCTTGTGAGTAGTTCGTTTTGTTCTTAAGGACATGGGAGAAGTCATGTTGTTAGTAGTGGAGTTGTGTTGAGAAAGATTCAATAGTTTGATATTTAAGTTGTGGTGTACTTCTTCTAGTGGTGTCATGTGAACGTCGACTACATGACACTTCACCTATATGGGCCTAGGGGAATGCATTGTGTATTTGGCTACTAATCGTATGGGTTGCCGGAGTGACAGAAACCTGAACCCCCGTTAGGAAACCATTGCACAAGGGACGTCACGGTCTTAGAGTTTAAAGCTGTGGTTAGGTTTCTACCTTAATTACTTTCTTGTACTTACGGATGTTTGCAAGGGGTATAATCACAAGTATGTATTAGTCCTAGGAAGGTTGGTACATTAGCACAGGTTCACCCACACAACACTTAGCAAGCTAAAGAAGATTAATCAACTATATGAAGCGAAAGCACTTGATAATCTTCCCGTGTGTCCTCGAGAACGTTTGGTCATCTTAAGTAATACAACCGGCTTGTCCTTTGCTGCATAAAGGATTGGGCCACTTGCTGCATTTATTCCTACTGTCTTTTATTTACTCGTACTTTGTTTACTTGCTTTATCAAAAACCCCTAAATATCCGTTTGCTAAGTATTTGTAGAGAATTTTTGATCCATACCACTAGCCAGCACCTTCTGCTCCTCGTTGGGTTCAACACTCTTACTTATCGAAAATACTGCGATACACCCCCTATACTTGTGGGTCATCAAGACTATTTTCTGGCGCTGTTGCCGGGGAGTGAAGCGCTATTGGAGAGTGGAACTGGTAAAGGAAACTTCTACTGTGAGTATTGTTTACTTCTACTAGTTGCTTTATTTTCGTTATGGATAATTCGCTGAGTTTCTTATTTGGTAATGCTACTACCACTGCTAAGGTAGTAGATAAGCCACCACCTGCTGAGAATGATGTTTTCAAAATACCTACAAGAATTATTGATCGTGTTATGGATAACTATTATGTTGGGGATGGAACTGTCCATCCTAGTGATCATTTACTCTTTATACATGAATTATGCGGGTTGTTCAAGTGTGTAGGTATTACTACAGATCAAGTTAAGAAGAAGTTATTCTCATTATCACTGAAAGGAAGAGCTGAGGAATGGTATAAGCTGCTGAAGAATGGTCAAGCTCTTGGATGGGAGGAAATAGTACCTCTCTTTTATTCAAAGTTTTATCCTCCTAGTGAGATTCATAAAGATCAGAATCAAATATACAATGTTTGGCCTCTTGATGGAGAGAGTACAGCTCAAGCTTGGGGGAGATTGAAGTTACTAATGCTCAAATGCCCCATTCGTGAGCTCCCCAACAATATTATTATCAATAACTTTTATGCAATTCTTTCTCTACATGATAAGGATTTATTGGATGCTTCTTGTGCTGGATCATTCACTCGCATGGAATAAGAAGCTAAATGGGATCTTCTGGACCGTATTCAAGATAATGCTAAAGCTTGGGAGAATGAAAAGGTAGAAAGTCAGGTATAAATTATGATTATGAATGCATTGAATCTTTTATGGGAAATGATGACTTTCAAAATATTAGTAATGCTTATGGTCTTGATTTACAAGTTATTAGAAATTGTTTTAAGGCTTTTGCTTCTTATATTGAAATCCCAACAAAGGGATGGAGCAAGTACCATGCACCCTATAAAGATATTGCTGATTGTGTTCCTGTTGGGAGTACTGAGTATTGCACTATTGATCATGTTTTACCTGAACCTTACATTGAGAAGATACCCTTCCCAGATAAGGTAAAGGATCATCCTATGATAACTAGTGTAATCACTAAAAGTGAAAAGAGAACTGTAAAACCTGATGAACAAATAAGCATTGAACCTATTGTAGCAATTGTTAAAGATCTTGTAACTAAAAGTATAGAAGATGGGCACATAGTATTTTGTGAGGACGCTTCTAATGTTGTCTCACATCCTAATAGAACTAAAAATGCTAGTGTCCCTGTGTTATCTGTTAGAATTGGTGATTATTGCTATTATGGTTTGTGTGATATTGGTGCAAGTTCAAGTGCTATTCCTTAAGAGCTTTATAAAGAAATTATGCATGAAATCAGTCCCTGCGAGTTGGAAGAGATTGATGTGGTTATTCACCTTGCTAATAGAGAAACCATCTCTCCAATTGGTATTGTGCGGGATGTATAAGTTCTTTGTGGTAAGATTAAATATCCTGCTGATGTTCTAGTACTTGGTTCAGCTGCTAGTAGAACTTATCCCATCATTTTTGGTAGACCTTTCTTAAGTACTTGTGGAGCTATTATAGATTGCAAAAGAGAGAAAATCTTGACTAAGTTTGATGGGGAATCTTATGAGTTTAATTTTTCGAAATTTACTAAAGAACCTTGTGAAAATGTAACCCATAATGAGGATTTTAGAGTTGAACAACTTGCTTCTATTTCTATTGCTCCTAATAATGCTTTGCAGCAATATATGGAAGACCACGAAAGTGAGATCTTCATGGAAGAAAGAAATGAGGTTGACGAGATTCTCCGTCGTCAACCTAAGATGCTTAAGCATAACTTGCCTGTGGAAGATTTGGGTACCACATTGCCACCTAAAAAGGATTCGGTTTTCAATCTAAAACTTCTCCCTGGCGATCTTAAATATGCTTACATTGATGATAAAAAGATATATCCTATTATTATTAGCTCTAAACTTTCAGGGAATGAAGAGGAACAATTATTGGAGGTTTTGAACAAACACCGAGGTGCTATGGGCTATACTTTGGATGATTTAAAAGGGATTTCTCCTACTATATGTCAGCATGCTATCAATATAGAGCTAGATGCAAAGCTATTAGTAGAGCACCAATGGGATTTAAATCCTAAGATGAATGAAGTGGTAAGAAATGAGGTATTGAAACTCCTTGATGCTGGTATTATTTACCCTATTGCTGATAGTGAATGGGTTAGTCATGTTCATTGTGTTCCTAAAAAAGGAGGAATTACCGTTGTTCCTGATGACCCACAAGTATACGGGGTGTATCGCAATATTTTTGATAAGTAAGAGTGTCGAACCCAATGAGGAGCAGAAGGTGCTGGCTAGTGGTATGGATCAGGAATTCTCTTCAAATACTTAGCAAACGGATTTTTAGGGGTTTTCAATAAAGCAAGTAAACAAAGTACGAGTAAATAAAAGACAGTAGGAATAAATGCAGCAAGTGGCCCAATCCTTTATGCAGCAAAGGACAAGCCGGTTGTATTTCTTAAGATGACCAAACGTTCTCGAGGACACATGGGAAGACTGTCAAGTGCTTTCGCTTCATATAGTTGATTAATCTTCTCTAGCTTGCTAAGTGTTGTGTGGCTGAACCTGTGCTAATGTACCGCCCCATCCAAGACTAATACATACATGTGATTATACCCCTTGCAAACATCCGTAAGTACAAGAAAGTAATTAAGGTAGAAACCTAACCACAGCTTTAAACTCTAAGACCCTTATGTCCCTTGTGCAATGGTTTCCTAACGGGGGTTCAGGTTTCTGTCACTCCGGCAACCCCTACGATTAGTAGCCAAATACACAATGCATTCCCCTAGGCCCATATAGGTGAAGTGTCATGTAGTCGATGTTCACATGACACCACTAGAAGAAGTACACCACAACTTAAATATCAAACTATTGAATCTTTCTCAACACAACTCCACTACTAACAACAAGACTTCTCCCATGTCCTCAAGAACAAAACAAACTACTCACAAGACATCATATGGATCATGATCAGAGATGGAATAATGATGTATAACAATCTGAACATAAACAATAATCCAATGGTTCACTCAATAGCATCAACTACAATGATTAATCAACACCGGGAAAGTTTCCCCTATGAACTAATGCAAGATTCAACTCAATTGTTATAGCAATACGGAGATGGTGATGAGGGTGCTGATGGTGATGGTGGTGGTGATGATGATGATGATCCCGATGAAGTCCAGCTTGATGGTGGTGTTGATGGCGACGATCTCCCCTCTCCGGGAAGGAATTCCCCCGGCAGAAATCTGTCTGCCGGAGAGATCTTTCTCTCTCGGTGTTTTCCACCCTGCAGAGGCAGCGGAATCTTTCTGTGGTCGCTCCCTGAGTTTTAGGGCTCCGGGAGGATGATATACGCCAGAGGGGAGAGGCTGGAGTGGGCCAGGGTGGCCACACCACCTCCTGGCGCGGCCTAGGGCTACCCGCGCCAGGGGGTGGTGTGGGCCCCCTGTGGCCCATCTCCACTCCGTCTTCTGGCATCCTTAGTCTTATGGAAAAATAGGATTTTCTGTATATTTTCCCGGATTTTCTGATCTTCGCGAATTTTGCCTCCAAACAGCACCTTTTCCATCAGAATCCTGACTGCAGCGGTCCATCCTCCAAAAGTCATCGACCATGCAAAAACAGATGAAATAACATAAGTATCACCTCTCAATATGAAATATATCAATGAATAATAGTGAATTAAGACATAGAATAGTGATGCGAAATGGACGTATCAACTCCCCCCAAGCTTAGACTTCGCTTGTCCCCAAGCGAAACTGAGCTCAATAAACATGGCCTCGGGTTTATGGAGTGAAGAGTCGATAAAATAATACGGACAAGAAGCATCACATCCGTCAAGTGCATAGATCATAATAGAAGAAAACTCACTATTATATAACTCAACTTGCAATGAGTAAAGGAAACACAATAAAGATACATAAAGTGAATCATAATTGGTAATGGCAAACTTAGCTCTTGGTCGAAGAATAGTTGATAATTTGCTGGAGTTCACAAATAACTGGTTTTCAATGAAAGCTTTCAAAGTAGTAAACATCAAGATAAGAGCAACGTGCAAAACAAGGAACATAAGAAACATGATTGAATAAATCATCATATGAATGAATGAAACACATCAACTCAAAATACTTGCTGAGGTAGAAGGGAATAGGTTTACTGACTCAACTAAAAAGTAAAAGAAAGGCCCTTCACAGAGGGAAGCAGGGATTGCAAGTCTCATAAAGAGCTCCCAAAAATTATGATACTTACTAGCTTTCAGCTCTCATTGCCCCTATCATAGGCATCTTTAGGTGATTAAGGTTAAAGTGATCAAATATGAGGATATGCATTGACAAGTTGTAAGTTGAGAATCTCATGTCCCTTGAATACGAGGGCCGCTCCTCATGCTACTCAAGTTTAGTCACCGGTAAGGTCTTGTCATCATAAGCATATGTGTATCATTGAGAACCGCCAACGGGGTACCCCTTGCCCGATGATACGGAAGAATCCCCATATCAAAATGACAAGGCAAGCAGACAACAAGTATCTCAGCAATCTTCTTATTTACCATGGGAATATGGTGCTTTTTTTTCTCTCTTTCCTCTTTTCATAATATCTCTCTTTTTTCTTTTATCTTTTTCTCAATCTCTAACTCTTTTTTTATAAGAAGAATGCTTCATAGATACTCGTTATGGTTACGCTGCAGGTTTCCACCATGTCAGCATGGATTAGACCAGCGGCTTAGGCATTTCTCTAACACACATGCATAACTCCATGGACTTACAAGCTCCCCTTTCATTTCACACCGATGACATCCATAGACAAAAGAACATGATATCAACTAGGTACGAAGTACCAGTGCAATGTTGAAAGTGTTCCCCATGACAGCCTGGTTCTGCTAATTCACAACTTACAAAGCGCAAGCATATACGCAACATAGGTGAGTACAATGGTTCAAGTTTATTAAGTGCAAGAAAGAAAAGTGTGCCATCAAGTTCGTGAGAGCTTTAATCACTAATTTTCACATAACAACTTTAATTTGGGAGGTAGATAAAACAAGAATTTACTTGGAATAGCAATAATGCTACTAGGTAGGTATGGTCAACACAAATGGCAAAGGTTTTGGTTTAAATGAGGTGGATGCACGAGAAGAATTCCCTCTCAGTACAGGTTTTGGCTAGCAAGGCTGGGTAGCAAGTACAAGAGTTGAAGGAAACAATCAAACATACAAATGATAAAGACAAACATGCAATCTTCCTTGGAAGCACAAAAGATCTTAACTAGAGAATACTAAACTTATGAGAAAATCAAGAAAGAAAGATGATGAAATTATATTTCTTTAGAGTACTTTTATTTTTTCATTCAACTCTCAAAAATAGTGTTGCTACTGACCGAGCCAAGTTTGCCAAAACCAACTAAATTAACTCAATGATCCCAAAGTGATACCAATACTAACAACAAGATCATCATATAACCACGAATTGAAAACTAATATAAGCTATGCAAAAGAGTGAATGATAGAACTTCTCATTAATAATCCATAACGGCAAATCACACCAAGGGATACATATCTAACGAGAGAGGGGACACTTCCATAATGCAAACCATCCTACATAATAACTCCTCTATTCATGATATGACTCTACTAATAAGGTAAAAAGATAGAAGATAGTGATGTGATACCGTGGCACTCCCCCAAGCTTGGAACAAACCAAGGGGATGCCAAACCTGATGACGAATTACTCCTTTGGTGGTGGTAATATTTTCTTAGTTGACGTGAGGAAATCTTCCAGCATCTTGCGAAGCCTATTATTCTCCCATTGAAGCATGTCCACCTTCCTCTACAAGTCTCGATACTTATCACAGAACTCCTTAGTGACTCGTAGGGCTTCCGTTGATGCAGGGCAAGAGACTAAAGGTACCAGCCCCTGCTTGGGGTCTTGAAGATCCTTCTCCATAGGCTCCTTCCCTTTATCCTTGGCGGACACCATTGTGCTTCTAAACTTCAAAAGAGTATGTCCTAGCAGAAACAGATAGAAACAAAAACGCGACGAAAACACGATATACGAACCTCGGGGGATCCGGGGGTTATATATTACGAAGTTTCATATCAAAAGGAAGGTACTGGAAGATAACGAGTCAGAGGCGGAGTCCGGGGTGGACTCACCACCTGGTGGCGCGGCCAGGGGAGCCTCCGCACCACAGGGTGGTGTGAGCCACCCTGGCTCCATTTCTGTCCCTTTTGCGCTTCGTAGCTTTCCTTATTGACTAAAAACTGCAAAAATATAGTTGGATAGTATTTTCGTGGAACTTTTCTTACCAGAACTGTTACCTTTTTGAAAACAGACTCTGCAGGTCTCTGAATTTGGTATCTAGTAGATTCTACCGGAGTCATCACTTGAATATCATCAATATCTTCATCTTCATACATTTATTACTTGAGTCATAAAACCCTTCTCTTCCTTATTACACCATTATCTCCACTTCCTGGAAATTTCTTTCACACAAAACTTCACACAGTTCTCATTAGCAACATTACTATAAGTGAAGTGGTAAAACATTTTGTGTCCAAATTCAACTGAAAACCATCAAAACATAAGCTATTGTAGCAACTCCTTCCGAAAATGCAAAAATAATTCAAAAAGGAAATCGAATAAAGAGGCAAATGCAAGAGTGGCAAAATCTGTCAAAACAGACCAGCAGGTAAAGATCAATTTTTTCGAAAAACTTCTATTGCTCAAATCAAAAAGTGCAAAACTAATGAAAGTTAAATAACAACCTGGGGCATAAGCACAAAACATTACAGATCAATCTGACATACAGAGATCTCTCACGAATTTTTACGGTGAAGCACAAAAAATCTGTTTCGGGACAGCAACTTCCCCAAATATTACTTCTCTCTCATTAGAGGTTGATCTTGAGACAAAAACCAAACAAAACGGATAAGGAGCGGTTATTACTAAAGTAATAACTTCCAAGACTCAAAGAAACAAAAATAAACTGAGAGCAAAAACAAATTGGGTTGTCTCCCATAAAGCTCTTTCTTTATAGCCATTAAGATGGGCATGATAATTTTGAAGAAGCTCTCATAGGGATATGAATTGAAGTGAAAGAGAGCATTAAGAAGCAAAAACACACACACATTTAAGTCTAACCCACTTCCTATGCAAGGGGATTTTGTAAACAAACAAGTTGTTGAAACCAGAGGCTACAAACATAGGAAGGCAAAAGAAGCGCAACATAAAAACTTTCAGCATAAAACGAGGAAACTTGATATTATTGAGATACATAAGAACACTTTTCCCTCTCTCGTAGTAACTTTCAATGATCACTTATTCTAACGAAAACACAGGAATACTAGCTCTCATAACACTACTTTGTGAAACAATATTAGAGGTATCCTTACAAAGGATAGTGTGTCCCTCTTCTTCATATTTAGTGACAGATCTTTCACATTTGCTATTATAGGTTCATCAACCATTTGTCTATCAGGTTCAACAGCTTTAGTTATACTTTCATTAACCATACTAGCTATCATAGAATGTTCCTTTACCTTAACTGGAAAAAGCATTTTCTCAATATAAGGTTTAGGTAAAACATGATTAGCAGTATAAACTTCAGTATTTCTTGCAGGAACACTTTTAGCAATATCTCTATAAGGTTCATGATACTTATTCCACTTCTTTTTAGGCACTTCAATGTAAGAAGCAAAAGCCTTAAAATAAGAAGCAATAGCTTGAGAGTCTAGACCATAAGCATTTTTAATATTTTGAAAGTCATCAGTTCTCATAAAAGATTCAATGCATTCATAATCATAATTTATACCTGACTTTCTACCTTTGTCATTCTCCCAAGCTTCAGCATTATCTTGAATACGGTCCAGAAGATCCCATTTAGCTTCTTCTTCCATACGAGTGAATGATCCAGCACATGAAGCATCTAATAAATCCTTGTCATGTAGAGGGAGCCTTGCATAAAAGTTATTGATAATAATATTGTTGGGGAGCTCATGAATGGGACATTTGAGCATTGGTAACTTCAATCTCCCCCAAGCTTGAGCTGTACTCTCTCCATCAAGAGGCCAAAAGTTGTATATTTGATTCCGATCTTTATGAATCTCACTAGGAGGATAAAACTTTGAATAAAAGAGAGGCACTATTTCCTCCCATTCTAGAGCTTGACCATTCTTTAGTAGCTTATATCATTCCTCAGCTCTCCATTTTAGTGATAATGAGAATAACTTCTTCTTAACTTGATCTGTAGTAATACCTGCACACTTGAACAACCCGCATAATTCGTGTATAAAGAGTAAATGATCACCGGGATGGACAGTTCCATCCCCAACATAATAGTTATCCATAACACGATCAATAATTCTTGTAGGTATTTTGAAAACATCATTCTCAGCAGGTGGTGGCTTATCTACTACCTTAGCAGTGGTAGTAGCATTACCAAATAAGAAACTTAGCGAATTATCCATAACGAAAATAAAGCAACTAGCAGAAGTAAACAATACTCACAGTAGAAGTTTCCTTTACCAGTTCCACTCTCCAATAGCGCTTCACTCCCCGGCAACGGCGCCACAAAATAGTCTTGTTGACCCACAAGTATAGGGGGTGTATCGCAGTATTTTCGATAAGTAAGAGTGTCGAACCCAACGAGGAGCAGAAGGTGATAGCTAGTGGTATGGATCAGGAATTCTCTGCAAATACTTAGCAAGAGGATATTTAGGGGTTTTCGATAAAGCAAGTAAACAAAGTACGAGTAAATAAAAGACAGTAGGAATAAATGCAGCAAGTGGCCCAATCCTTTATGCAACAAAGGACAAGCCGGTTGTATTACTTAAGATGACCAAACGTTCTCGAGGACACATGGGAAGACTGTCAAGTGCTTTCGCTTCATATAGTTGATTAATCTTCTCTAGCTTGCTAAGTGTTGTGTGGGTGAACCTGTGCTAATGTACCGCCCCATCCAAGACTAATACATACTTGTTATTATACCCCTTGCAAAAATCCGTAAGTACAAGAAAGTAATTAAGGTAGAAACCTAACCACAACTTTAAACTCTAAGACCCTTACGTCCCTTGTGCAATGGTTTCCTAACGGGGGATCAGGTTTCTGTCACTCTGGCAACCCCTATGATTAGTAGCTGACGAGGGTTTAACTCATCAATGCCCATTGTTATGGACTTGGGTTTTGGAGAATGAGGGAGCGCTGGAGACATCTATCAGCTAACAGACAATCACACAGGGGACAAAGATTTACCCAGGTTCACGCCTCGTAGAGGTCCCTACTCCTGCTTGTCTGCTCGTGGAATTATCGAAGGAACCGAAGGTTACAATGGTGCGCAGATGCAATCTGGCAAGGGGGTGGAAACTAGGGTTGCGTGTGTCCTCCTCGCCGCCCCCTCCTAGCCCTTATATAGATAGACTAGGTCTCAGGTAGCAGGTCAAGTCGGTTACAAGTTAGGGTTTTCCCTTTCAAACTTTCTATCTTTAACTTCTTCTTGTTCTTCAAGCAATCGAGAGTCGTAGGTTACTTGAATCCTTTATTTGGGCCTTGGTGACACTGTGGGCCTGTACATATTCAGACCATATATACCAAGCTCGAGTATCTGTAGGGTATACCCATGTCAGTAGCCCTCGAGTGTCCAGTGGAATCGCAGATTCGATTGGGGACTTTATGAAGTCTTTCGAGTGCCTAAACGAGTGTATTTCTACTGCTTTATTTGTGTCATAGGGATAATTGATATATGTGCCTGATATAATCGAAGTATCGGCATTAGTTAACCACCTTAGGGTGAAACAACGCAATCTACTCGAACTCGAGTCCCCGGACTCGAATCCAGAAAAGTGCTGGCGTAATTCGACTCAGGCCGCGGAGGTCTTACAGGAGTCGAATTCCAGTTATATGGGTGTGAGCACTCGACGCGTCCGTCAAGGCATGTTCATCGTACCTGTAGGCACGGATACATTTCTGGTAGTGCGTAGCTGCCAGGCCTTATTCAGGTCTTAAATTCACGCTGTAAGCGCGGCATCCGAATTTTATCATCGCGGAGACGATTCAGGTAACCCAGGAGACGCAGTCTCTTTGTAGGGAAAAATTATGAGGCGGTGTCGCCATGAGCTTCGAGTGTGGATGTTATCAACACACAGTTTTCTGTATAAATAATCATAGGGTGCGCGACCAGCGCTCCCTATGGGAGTAGCCCCCGAGTGCCTGGTTGAGTCGAAGGCTCAGGCAGGGACTGAAGAACTTTTGCGACTGTTGTCGTCTTTTGCTTGCTTGTTTCAGTCGAATTTTTTCTAGCGCTCCCTATGGGAGTAACCCATGTCCATAGTCGAATCGTATTTCGAGTGGTTTGGGTTTGCTTTTGATTGTCCATGTTCCTGCAAAAAGAAAAAGAAATCGTAGGGTGCGCGGCCAGTGCTCCCTATGGGAGTAGCCCCCGAGTGCTTGGTGGAGTCGAAGACTCAAGCAAGGACTAAAGTATTCGAAGTTTTCCACTGCGTAGCTTTGGTGACGTCAATGCTGACGCTTGTATGACATTAGTTGCCCGCGTGAGCAAGTTTGACGGGACGTGACAAGCAGTGGGTCCCAATTTCTGACTTTGATTTGACTGGTAGTGCGTAATCTTTATTTTAACTGCGTCTCCTCGATTTCCGTGCGTAATGGGAGTAGTGGAGGGACGGTTCGCGCTTCCCCTTCTCCACGTGTCCAGCGCGATGTGTGCCACGCGTTCAGTAGGGTTTTTCTGAGTCGTTGGATTGCATCTTCTAGGGGTTAAGTAGTGGCGATGCGACGGTAATTTTCCCATCTGTTCTCATTCATCCTTGCTGCCATCGCCATTGCCGCTGCTCCTCTGCTTTTCTCTGCACCCGTTTCCTCCATGATGCTAGACCAGCTCCGCTCGTTTCCGAGCTACTTTCTTCGCTCGCATCGCTGTCGTGCAATGGGGAAGAAGAAGGGAGGCGCTGCTGCTGATTCCGCGGCCAGAGTTGCCGTGGCAAAGAAGTAGGGCGGCTCCGCTGCTGCGGGCACCAGCACCGCCGCCGGCGGGAAGAAGAAGGTCGCGGGCACCCGTGTCACAAATGGTGCGTGGTGCCCCTCCATCATCAAGGCGTCCGATCTCCATCTTCTTCGCCAAGATGGAGTATTGTCTGCCGCAGTCGCCGACGCCCGCATCCCCAGCGGTGAGACCATTCCTGCTCCTCCCGCTGGTTTTCGAGTGATGTTTCTAGCATTCATCATTCGCGGTCTCTCCTTGCCTCTTCACCCCTTTTTTAGGGGTCTTCTTTGTTTCTATGGGTCCAGCTCCATCAGCTATCCCCAAATTTGATCCTTCATATCTCTTGCGTCATCACACTCTGCAAGTGCTGGCTCGGAATCGAGCCACACTTCGGCCTTTTCAAGCGCATCTTCAAATTGAAGCGCCAGTCTGCGTCTGGCTCTTTAGTTTACGATGTAGGTGGTTGCGGAATCCACGTCGACCCATCCGCCACCTACTTTAACATCAAGCTCACAGCGTCCATCCAAGGGTGGAGGGACAAATGGTTCTACATCCGCGATCAGAAGGCCAATGGTGAACACTTTGGACTCGCGCCCTTCGATCCCGCGACGCCGTGCAGGAGGATGCACTCCTGGAAGAACGTAGTCATGCCTGGCGAGCTCGCAGAGACAGACGTGTTGTATCAGCGTGTCTGCAACCTCGAGAGTCGGATAGGCAAAGAGGAGGGAGGTTGTGCTCTCATCCGCACTTGGCTGCGCCGTCGCGTCCAGCCCCTGCAAGCCAGAGTCCACCCCATGTTTCAATGGGCTGGCGCTGATGATGCCACTCGCGTGTCTGCCGATGGCATGTCCGCGAGTGAGATGGACAAGAGGGTTTGACTGGTCACTAAGTACACCATCAAGGATGTGCTTCCCAATGAGCCAGTTGTTCCTCCCTTTGATGCTTCGAACCCTCCTCCTGAGGTATAGTTCCGCTATGCAGTAGCTAATTTTGTCGATTGCTTTTCTGTTGTTTACTTGCTTTTTGCTGAATTTCGTTGTCTGTATGCAGGATTGGGTGGTGTCTCCTTGTATGCCCCCTCTTCCTGAGGGGATTATTCCTCGTGAAGCTTTAGAGGAGGACGAGTCGGAGTCGACTATCCCTTCTGATGTGGAGGAGGAAGCCCTCGAGTCCGATAGTCCGGACACTCGCAAGCGTTCGCGCATCGAGGATTCCGACGCGTCATCTCCGTCGACTCTGGAAGGTACGGGCGTTGGTGCAGAGTCGCCAATTCCTGTTGTTCCCGTGAGCATTGTGGCACCATATTCTCGCAAGAAGATGCGATTGCCCAAGGAGTCTTCGTCAGAGTCGAAGGAGGCCACATTTGATTTTGACAAGTTTGACTGGTAAGTTTTCTAGCTTACTTGTCCTTTTCTGTTTTGCCCTTGTTGGCTTGTCTCTGGGTTTGCCATTTGTTGATATGGTTGTTATCTTGCAGTCAAGAGGCGTCGTCATCTTCTGGCGACGTCCAATTTTTAAAGGAATCAGGAGTCGTGACCTCGAAGGCCAAGGAAGAGGTCGAGCGTGCTCCTTCCCCTCCAGTGGTGGCCCACTCCGGGCACAACTCTTCCAGTTCTCCTCATGCAGGGGAGCATCGAATGGTTGCTCGGATGGCGGTACAGCAAACATCTTCGGAGCCACTGGAGGACCATGTAAGTATAGCTTTTCTTCGTTTTAGTGTTGCAGTCGACGTTATTTGTTGCCTCTGCTGATTCCTTGTTTATGCTACAGCTCCTTGTGAAGTAAGCCGCGCACTTGGCAGAACAAGTGATGGCGATGGGTCGCCAGCATGCAATGCTGGAGACGCGTCACCGCGTGGTTGAAAGTGAGTGTTCTACACTTATTCTTCTTCGTCTTCTCATTTTGATATAGTCGACTAATAATCAACTTTTGCTTGTCGTGTAGCTGAACATAATGCCTTATTGCGTAACGCCGCCACCTTGGAGAAGACGCTTGCCGTGGCTATGAAGGGTTGCGACGAGGCAATCGTGGCGCGTGACGAGGCGCGAAGGCGCGAAGAGGAGTTGTGTGCCTCCTTCACAGCCAGGGAGAAGTTGTTCGAAGAACAGCTTTTCTTAATCGCCAAGGCTCTCTCAGGTACTTTCGCTTGTGGATATTGGTATCCTTCTCTGCTTCCAATGTTTTTGCCTGTGGCGCTGATGTTTTTGTCCATGTGTGGGTTTATGTACAGATGCTGGCGGTTTGAGCTTCGACCAGTAGGCCCTTCGTCGCGATGATGCTCTGGCGGGTGCACTATCGGTAGTCGAGGACCGTAGCGCCGCCATCCAGGATACACTTTCCAAGGCCAAGGGAACCCTCAGTCGCCTTCAGGAGGAGTTGATGCCCAAGGCGGAGCTGATCGATAATATAGACGAGCTGGTGGAGTCACTCATCGGGGGTGTGCCCTCCAGCTACAAGAACTCACTCCGCGCGGCTGGCGCGTCCATGTCGCTTGCCATGGTGCAGGCCCACGGAGTCGAGATCGATCCTGCCGCAGTGTCGAAGCCGATGCCTATTGGCGCGGACGGTCAGCAGGTAGTCTTCGCTCCTTTCGCGACTGCCTATGGAAAATATGGGCATCATTTGATAAACAATGTTACGAAGTACTCTGAGGAGCTCCAACGTGCCAAAAAGGCGGCGAAAGCTTCGGCGTCAAGGGCCGGCGGAAAGTCAGTGGCGTCTGACACTACCACGGACTTGATGAAGCCCCCGAAGCCGTCGAAGTTGAAGAAGCCAGCTGCTCCTTAGCTAGTTTTGTAATAGTTAATTAGATTGTGTCCTTTTGTTTAAGAACATGCCTGCTGGCGAGTGTATCTTCTGATACTTTTGCTAGTATTGAATGCATTTGATCCTTTTGTCTTTGTGTTGATTTGGTCATCTTATTTTGCTTCTATCTTGACTTGTGGTAGGGTACATCGAGTGATCCTTTGAGGTAAACTCAGGACTCGCCGACCCTTGATGGTACCACGGCACCGCCGTGCTCCAGGGTTGATGAGCTGTCATTGCTTTCGTGACTGCGTGACCGTGTGAAGCAGCTGGAGCGTGAGTTACCCGTGCTCCGCGGTAATGCAGACGTGTGGAAGTCGAAGGCGGAGAAAGCCACCGCCCGAGAGCAATATTTGCTTGGCGAGGTGACGCAGCTAGGTGACCAATTCAAGTGTTAGTTTGTTTGTTCTCATCTTGTCCTTGTAGTCACTTGCAGTGGTATGTTGTACTCATGCTGCTATTGCTACTTCGTGTAGTTGTTAGCGCGCGTCATCCGCAGGAGGAGAAGGATAGAATTGCCATTCGCCTGCATGATCTCACCCAGGAGCAACTTCAAGAGAGTGGATACTTCTGGGTGGATCATGATCGTGCGACTGTGTTGGCAACACTGCAGGATCGCGCGTCGCGAGTGCTGCTTTTTCTGAAGAAGTCGCAGTCATGCTTGAAGAACATTTATCGGGCGATGTTCCCGCTGGATGATACTCCATCAAGCTTGCTGGCCCTCCTTGCCAAGTTTCAAGATCTGTCCGCGGTTCGCGAATGCGTGACGCAATAGTTGGTGGATGGTGCCAAGGCTGCCTTGTCCATGGTGCGACTGCACATGCCTGACGTGGATGTCGCAGCGATTGCGTCTGGGCCGCCTGGCCCACCAGCAGGTTCTACTTGGAATATGGTGCCGCACTACCAGGCGGTGGATCGCCCAGCAGAAGAGATTGTCGACTTCTTTGAGGAACAAACCAACGTTCTCCTGCTGCAGTAGTAGCCTAGTTTGTATCCTGCACATAAGTATAGTTGTGTTGTAAAGTTCGTATAGGTCTTGTAAATAATTTATTCTTGAATGTGCATAAAGAGCTTTGCTAGAATGAAGTGTGTTGCACTATGTGAGTCCTTTTCGTTAGCCTGGCCATGTTTTATCTCAGTCCCTTGTCAACCTGTCAGGTGCGTTGCAGCTAGATTGAGGTTGTGCTTAAGGGTTTCGATTGATGTACCAGCTACTCAGGATATCGCGTTTTGATTCGAAGAACAGATGTGTATAGGGTGGCGCAACCCCCGAGTAGGTAAATTGAAAAAGTAAAGGAGAATACGGAGTTTTGGGGCACTTAGCTTTTATTTATTCGAAGAACAGTGCGAGGTACAATGTGTGGCTAAGTAGCCTTGGCTGAGTAGCCTTATTTGTAATAAAAGGTAAAACGACTAAGGGTAGAAGCGTCGCAGTTGTGCGACGTTCTAGGGGTTGGAGTACGCGACTTCTGTCTCTAAATCTTGAAGGCGATAGGCGCCACCTAGGATTACTTCTGTAATCACGTAAGATCCTTCCCAGGGGGACTCGAGCTTGAGATGCCCCTGCTGCTTCAGTCGCAGGACTAGGTCACCTTCGACGAAGGATCTAGGGCGAAGCCTCCTACTATGGTAGTTGCGCAGGTTCTGCTGGTAGATCATGGATCTTTCCGCGGCGATTTCTCTTGCCTCGTTAAGGAGGTCGACGGAGTCTTCGAGTGCGAGGGATGACTCTTGCTCGCTGTAAGCGACCACACAGGGCGCCTTGTACCGTACCTCGGCGGGTAGCACTGCTTCAGCTCCGTGCACCATAAAGAATGGCGTGTAGCCCATGGTGCTGTTTGGGGTTTTACGTAGGCTCCAGAGTACGGATTGCAGCTCGTCTGGCCAGCAACCCGCGGCTTGTTCGAGTGGCCAGAGGAGTCGCTTCTTGATGCCACTACAGACGAGCCTGTTTTCTTTTTCCACCTGACCGTTGGTCTATGGATGCACTACTGAGGCGTAGCTGATGTTGATCCCCAAGTTCTCGCAGAATTCTTGGAACTCCTTGGATGTGAAGTTCGTCCCGTTGTCGGTGATGATGTTGTGCGGCACCCTGAAGCGATAGACGATGGGCTCGAAGAACTTGACTGCCCTGTGCCCTGATTGGTTGGTCATTGGCATGGCTTCAATCTACTTGGTGAATTTGTCGACTGCGACCAAGAGGTAGACGTAGCCTCCTCACGAGGACCTTGGAAGTTTGCCGACCATGTCGAGCCCCCATTGTGCGAAGGGCCAGGCCAGTGGGATTGGCCATAGCTCTGCACCTAGTTCGTGTGGCTTGTCCGCGAATCGCTGGCAAGCGTTGCATTTTTGGACTATGTCCTTGGCGTCACGCATGGCCGTAGGCCAGTAAAATCCAGCTCGTAGAGCTTTGGCAACGAGGGCGCGACTGCCGGCATGGTGCCAGCAGGTCCCTTCGTGGATGTCTAGGAGAACTGGTTTTCCATCGGCGATGGAGACGCGTCGTTGGAGTACTCCCGTGATGCTGCGTTTATACAGTTCGCCATTGATAACAGCGAATGCCTTGGATCGTCGCGCGATGTGCCGTGCATCTGTCGGATCGTCTGGTAGCCTCTTGCTGAGGAGGTACGTGATGTATGGCTGCGTCCAGGATTGCTCGATCATCATGACGCTCATTGGTCCCTCGAGTCCCGTGTCCAGCTCCAAGTCATCGAGTGCCATTGGCTCATTGGGTGGCGTAGCCCCCGAGTCCGTTGCTGCGCTTGTTTTCTTCTCTATGGCCTTTGGCTTGATGGAGCGTTCGTAGATGCGCTCGAGAAATACCCCAGGCGGTATGGGGGCACAGGTAGAGCCTATGTTGGCGAGTGTGTCCGCTTCTTCGTTGCTTTCGCGCCCTACGTGTTGCAGCTCGCAACCGTTGAAGTCTCCTTCGAGTGTGTCGTAGAGGCCGCGGTACGCGATCATGTTATCGTTGCAGTGCGTTGCACTCATGAATTGTTTAGTTGACGACCAACTTGGAGTCGCTGTATATGATGAGCCTCTTGGCGCCGCAGGCTTTTGCCATCCTCATCCCGTGCAGCAGGGCCTCGTATTCAGCCTCGTTGTTTGAGGCTGTGAACTGCATTCGCAGGATATATTTTAGCTTGTCCCCTTGAGGTGATGTCAGTATGACACCTGCGCCTGCTCCATCTTTCCGCTTGGACCCATCGAAGTGTATTGTCCAGAGGTAGGACATATCTGGCTTGTCCGGGAGCTGGTTTTCCATCCAATGCACGAGGAAATCCAGGAGAACTTGCGACTTGATTGCGTCGCGCTTTTCGTACGTGATATCTCGTGGAGACAATTCTATTCCCCAAAGCGCGACTCGTCCCGTGGCGTCGGGGTTATTGAGGATATGCCCCAAGGGGGCGTCGTTGACCACCACGATTGGGTGTTCCTGGAAGTAGTGGCGCATTCGCCGGGCGGTCATGAAGACACTGTACGCCAGCTTCTGGTAGTGTGGGTACCGCTGTTTTGTTGGCGTGAGGACCTCCCTGAGGTAGTATACTGGGTGTTGTACGCCAAGGACCTTGTTTTCCTCGGCTCGCTCGACGACGAGCACTGTGCTAACCACCTGGTTGGTGGCGGAGATGTACAGCAATAGTGGTTCCCTTTCTCGTGGAGTCACCAGCACTGGCGAAGTGGATAGCAGGCGCTTGAGATCTTCGAATGCTTCTTGCGCTTCGTTGGTCCACTCGAATTTTTCAGCTTTGCGGAGGAGCTGGTAGAAGGGCAGTGCCTTTTCACCCATCCGACTGATAAATCGACTGGGGGCCACGATTCATCCGGCCAGTTGCTGGATGCCCCTTATGTTCTTAGGCTTCTCCATGGCCAGTATGGCTTTTATCTTCTTCGGGTTGCCTCGATTCCCCTTGCGGAGATGAGATACCCGAGTAACTGCCCAGATGGTACGCCGAAGGCGCATTTGTCCGGATTGAGCTTGATCCAGTAGCGGTCGAGGTTGGCGAAGGTTTCGTGCAAATCGTCGATTAGAGAGGCTTCCTCCTTGGTCTTGATTACTATGTCATCGACATAGACTTGGATGTTGCGACCCAGTTGCTCCTTGAGGCAAGCCTGCATGCACCGCTGGTAGGTGGCTCCCGCGTTCTTTAGCCCGAAGGGCATTATGTTGTAGCAGAACACACCAAAGGGCGTTGTAAATGTTGTTTTCTCTTGATCTTCCTCCTTCATTCGAATTTGATTATAGCCTGAGTAGGCGTCGAGGAAGCAGAGGCGCTCGCATCCCGCGGTGGAGTCGATGATCTCGTTGATCAGTGGCAGCGGGAAGTGATCCTTTGGGCAGTGCTTGTTCAGAGAGGTGAAGTCCATGCACATCCGCAGGATATCCGTGTCCTTTTTTGGTACTAGCACCGTGTTGGCGAGCCAAGTGCTTTCCTTGATCTCGCGTATGAACTTGGCCTCGAGGAGTCTGTTGATCTCCATTCCAACTGCCTGCGCTCGTGGCTCAGACAATCGCTGAATTGTTTGCTTGGCTGGCCTTGCGTCGGGGTTGACGTTGAGTGCGTGCTCGGCAAATTCCCTGGGAACTCCTGGTATGTCCACAGGACACCAGGCGAAAATTTCCCAGTGCTCACGGAGGAATTCGACGAGCGCGAGTTCCTATGCGGGACTCAAGTTGTTGGCAATGAGGGTCGTCTTGGCGGGATCCGATGGGTGGACCTACACTTTCTTTGTGTGCACAGATGAGTCGAAGGAGAGATCAGGTGAGCTTGGCCTGCTCAGGGGAGGAAGACTGTTGTCTGTCGTCTCTTTCAATCTCGCGAGTTCCTCCTGCATGCCGAAGGACTGGGAGATTCTGTTG
Organism: Avena sativa; assembly: GCA_916181665.1. Lineage (NCBI taxonomy): Eukaryota > Viridiplantae > Streptophyta > Magnoliopsida > Poales > Poaceae > Avena > Avena sativa. Next base: position 430,554,753 of record OV702286.1, on the reverse strand, counting down.
AATTCCCTGTCGCAACTGTCAGATCGCTCAAAGCTCCCGTTGATCGTGATGACGCCATTGGGACCTGGCATTTTCATCTGCAGGTAGGCGTAGTGGGGCACTGCCATGAACCTAGCGAACGCGACGCGCCCGAGGATGCAGTGGTACTGTGAGGGCCAGTCGACGACCTCAAAGTCGATGCGCTCGCGCCGGAAGTTCTTGGGTGTGCCGAAGATGACGTCGAGGTTGATTTTGCCTAGGGGGTATACGCCTTTCCCTGGGACGATGCCATGGAACGTTGTGTCCGAGGCCTCCAGGCAAGTTAGGGGGATCCTTATTGCTCACAAGGTACTCACGAATATAAGGTTGATGCCGCTTCCGCCATCCATGAAGACGCGGCTCATGTCGAAGCCTCCGATTTGCGCCTCGATTACGAGGGGGCAATGGCCTGGACGGGGTACCTGAGGCGGATGGTCGCGTTTGTCGAAGGTGATGCAGGACTCGCTTCCACTGAGGTACTCAGTGGTGGATGGTGGCGAGTGTGTGGCCAAGTTGACTTGGCGAGTGATGTCCTTCTGCACCCTATTGGAGGGGCGTCCCTTTTGGATCATCATGGTGCCCATGGCTCGTGGGTACGGCTCGCCTCCGTGGTGCTGGTCCGGTGCAGCTGCATTCGGGGGTGGCCCAGGTGGAGGTGGCGGAGCGCCATGTGCCACGGCGCCTAGAGCGGCTCTGTAGCCTCTTTCGACTGCATTGCGGTTCATCCGAACCAATCCCTCGTGTAGCTTGAGGAACTCGCGGCAGTCCTTGAGGAGGTGGCTGGACTTTCTCTTGCCGTCATGCTTGTCGATGTAGAAGTGTACCGTGCATGGCCCGGACAGTTTGTCCTCGATGGAGTTCGCGCGTGCCTCGTCGTGAGTGCGGCGTTGCCTTACTTGCGTGGTTTTCCCGGAGTCGCGGTATCCGCCGCTACGGTATCCGCTGTTGCGGTTATCGTCGCGTCTATCGGCGTAGCCAGCCGCGACCATGTTGACGTCATCGCGATCATCGTAGATGCGCATCCGGCACTTGCCTCGGTGGTCGCGTCTGCGTTCGAGTTCCGCCTCCTCGTCAGAGTGAGTGCGGTTCTTCACCGAATCTTCTCCATCGGCCCACCGATTCGTGATCTCCATCAAGTGGTCGATGGTCTAGGGCTTTGAACGGCCCAGCTCCTCCCTGAGTTCTAGGCAGCGGACACCACCGTTGAATGCGTCAATCGCGCAGTCTTCCGAGATGTTCTCCGCGGAGTTCTTGATGATGGACCACCTTTGTATGTAGGAGCGCAGCGATTCGCCAGATCTTTGTTGGCAGCATCTCAGCTCTTCTATTGATGCGGGGCGCTTGTACGTGCCCTTAAAGTTGTGCACAAAGCTATAAACCAGCTCATCCCAACTGCGAATGGATCTGCGTGGGAGGTTGTTGAGCCATGCTCGGGCGGCGCCGTGCAGTTGTAGCTGCAAGCATTGCATGGCAGTGCTTCGACTGCCTCCATGGAGTCTGACGGAGGAGATGTGGTCCTCCAGCCAGATCTTGGGGTCATGTAGGCCGTCAAACTTCGGGTTCTCCGACGGGAGTTTAAACCCTTTAGGCATTCGCTTCTGCCTAATGGATCTGTTGAAGCATCTGGCGCCGCAGAGCTCTCCATCTTCTTCTTCTGTGTCAGTTGACCGAGCATGTCGTGCCCTTGATTTGTCAATCTTGCGCTGCGTGAGGTCGTCGCGCGCATCATAGTCACGATCGTGGCGCCGTGAGCGGCAGCGTCGAGACAGGTCGTGACTGTCATCGCTGCACGAGGGCGAGGAATAGTGCTTTGCTAGCGCCTTGCCCTTCTTTGGGTCTGGTGTTGGTTCCTTGTCGAGGGCGGCCTCGATTAATCCCAAGCCCATGATCGTAGATTGGTGCATGGCGGTTCGGGGATCTCCAGCTGGCGGATGGTTATTGAGGAGGTACATGGTGGCCACTGTCACCGCAGCCTATGGCATCTTGGGGACCACATTGCCCCGTGTGTCGACTGTGATAGAGCCGAAGTGGAGGACTTTTGCGGCTTCTATGCGTTCTTGCTCGGTGAGATGGGCCAATCGAGATTGCCTCTTCTTGGCGAGGTACTCGTTTCCTCTTGAGGAGGATCCTCCATAGGAGGAGAGCCCAGCACGACGAAGGCTCGATTCATCCGCTGCCGTTTTACGCGCTTTGAGTTGCGCGATTGTTTGCAGTTGGCGCTTGAATTCTTCCTTCAGGAGCCAGTGATATCCCATCAGCAGTTCTTGCAGGGACCCGAAGGGTAGAGGAGCGCCTCGTAGGGACTCACGGCAGCGAGCCCATTCTTGCTCGTTGAGCCTGATTACGACGCGTTCGCCGGTTTGCTCATTTATTATGGATGGAGGTTCGACTGCTCCTCCATTATCGACGGGGGTGCGATTGCTACCGTTACCGCCGTTGCCGCCATTGCTACCGTTGCCGGCATTGGGCGGGTCGGTGCTGTTACCGGGATTGCCACCGTTGTCGCGATTGGCAGAGGTATCGCATGCGTTGATGACGGTGCACATGAAGTGATTGGGGAAGCTGTTGCTTCCACAACTTTCAGATCCGGAACCGTAGGTTCCATCTTCAGTGGCCAGATCGCTCAGATCGGAGTCGCGACTGCTGTCGCTGACCGTGTTCTCGACTGCTGTCGGGGCGTTGAGCTTGCTAAGGGTGCCGATCGGTGGAGGGAACCATGATGCTGGGGCAATCGCCGGTGCCGTCGGTTGATCAGGCATGCGAAGCGTGCCCATCTGACCAACTTGGAAGCGGAAGCTCCCGATCGCCAGGCTGATTCCGTCGCCCACGGACTCGAAGGCCGGGCGAGTGGTCAGCGTGTGGACGGTAAAGTCAAACACGCCGAAGAGCTGGCAAATCTCCGCTGTTGTGGAGTTGTAGATCGTGGTTGATGGGGTCGAAGAAGCCGCAACATCAGCACTCCCACTTCCCACAGATGGCGCCAATTGACGACGGTTTAACTCATCAATGCCCATTGTTATGGACTTGGGTTTTGGAGAAGGAGGGAGCACTAGAGACATCTATCGGCTAACAGACAAGCACACAGGGGACAAAGATTTACCCAGTTTCAGGCCTCGTAGAGGTCCCTACTCCTTCTTGTCTGCTCGTGGAATTATCGAAGGAACCGAAGGTTACAATGGTGCGCAGATGCTATCTGGCGAGGGGGTGGAAACTAGGGTTGCGTGTGTCCTCCTCGCCGCCCCCTCCTAGCCCTTATATAGATAGGCTAGGTCTCAGGTAGCAGGTCGAGTCGGTTACAAGTTAGGGTTTTCCCTTTCAAACTTTCTATCTTTAACTTCTTCTTGTTCTTCAAGCAATCGAGAGTCCGTAGGTTACTCGAATCCTTTATTTGGGCCTTGGCGACACCGTGGGCCTGTACGTATTCAGACCGTATATACCAACCTCGAGTATCTGTAGGGTATACCCATGTCAGTAGCCAAATACACAATGCATTCCCCTAGGCCCATATAGGTGAAGTGTCATGTAGTCGACGTTCACATGACACCACTAGAAGAAGTACACCACAACTTAAATATCAAACTATTGAATCTTTCTCAACACAACTCCACTACTAACAACAAGACTTCTTCCATGTCCTCAAGAACGAAACGACCTACTCACAAGACATCATATGGATCATGATCAGAGATGGAATAATGATGTATAACAATCTGAACATAAACAATAATCTAATGGTTCACTCAATAGCATCAACCACAATGAGTAATCAACACCGGGAAAGTTTCCCCTATGAACTAATGCAAGATTCAACTCAATTGTTACAGCAATACGGAGATGGTGATGAGGGTGTTGATGGTGATGATGGTGGTGATGATGATGATGATGATCCCGATGAAGTCCAGCTTGATGGTGGTGTTGATGGCAACGATCTCCCCTCTCCGGGAAGGAATTCCCCCGGCAGAAATCTGTCTACCGGAGAGATCTTTCTCTCTCGGTGTTTTCCACCCCGCAGAGGTGGCGGAATCTTTATATGGTCGCTCCCCGAGTCTTAGGATTTCGGGAGGATGATATACGCCAGAGGGGAGAGGCTGGAGTGGGCCAGGGTGGCCACACCACCTCCTAGCGCGGCCTAGGGCTGCCCGCGCTACTAGGAGGTGGTGTGGCCACCCTGTGGCCCATCTCCACTTTGTCTTCTGGCATCCTTAGTCTTCTGGAAAAATAGGATTTTCTGTATATTTTCCCGGATTTTCTGATCTTCGCGAATTTTGCCTCCAAACAACACCTTTTCCATCAGAATCCTGATTGCACCGATCCATGCTCCAAAAGTCATCAACCATGCAAAAATAGATGAAATAACATATGTATCACCTCTCAATACGAAATATATCAATGAATAATAGTGAATTAAGACATAGAATAGTGATGCAAAATGGACGTATCAGTTCCTAATGATAATGATGAGCTTATTCCCCAAAGAATAGTAGTGGGCTATAGGATGTGCATTGATTTTAGGAAAGTTAACAAAGTTACTAAGAAAGATCATTACCCGCTTCCTACGAAGAGTGCTGACGGGGAGACTTATTTAAAAATGCTTAAGGATGTTATCTTTCCTAGGTTTGGAGTGCCTAGGTATCTCATGACTGATGGAGGTTCTCATTTCATTCATGGTGGTTTTAGAAAGACCCTTGCTAAATATGATGTTAATCATAGAATTGCTTCAGCTTATCACCCTCAAACTAGTGGGCAAGTAGAGTTATCAAATAGATAAATTAAATCCATCTTGCAAAAGACTGTTAATAGATCTAGAAAAAACTAGGCTAAAAAGTTGAATGATGCTTTATGGGCTTATAGGACTGCCTACAAAAACCCTATGGGGACGTCTCCTTATAAAATGGTTTATGGGAAAGCTTGTCACCTACCTTTAGAATTAGAACACAAAGCTTACTGGGCAGTTAAAGAACTCAATAGAGATTGTAAGCTCGCAGGTCAGAAAAAATTATTTGACTTAAGTTCTTTAGATGAATGGAGGAGTGAAGCCTATGAAAATGTTAGGCTCTTTAAGGAAAAAGTTAAAAGATGGCATGACAAGCGAATACTTAAGAGAGAATTTCATGTTGGTGAGAAAGTTCTACTGTATAGGTCTCGTCTCAGATTTTTTGCAGGAAAGCTACTCTCAAAATGGGAAGGACCTTTCATTATTGAAGAAGTGTACCGTTCAGGAGCAATAAAAATTTCTTCTTTAAAAGATAATACTACACAAGTAGTGAATGGGCAGCGACTCAAGCACTATATTGCTGGAGATTCTTACAATTAAGATGTTGATGCCTTTCAAGTTATAACTCTGGAAAAATTTATCAAGGTCCAAATTCAGAGACCTACAGTCTCTGTTTTTGAATAGGTAACAGTTCTGGTAAGAAAAGCTCCACGAAAATACTATCCAATTATATTTTTATAGTTTTTATCCAACAAGGAAAGCTACGAAGCGAAAGAGGGAAGGAAACGGAGCCAGGGTGGCTCACACCACCCTGTGGCACGGGCCCACCCCTGGCCGCGCCACCAGGTGGTGTGGCCACTCCGGACTCCGCCTTCAACTCGTTTTCTCCCAGTACCTTCCTTTTGATGTGAAACTTCATAATATATAATCCCCTGGATCTCCCGAGGTTCGTATATCGTGTTTTCGTTTCGATCTGTTTTTGACAGGTAGAGTCCCAGATTTGGAGCCACAATGTCTTCCTCTGGATCAGCCAAGGAAGAATCTTTAGAGGATATCATCAACCCATACATGAGAGAGTTGAAGATTCATCCCAAGGAGTTGTTGCTTGAAGATGGGGAGCTCCGGATAAAAGAGGTTCAAGGCCCTAAGGGTGAAGGAGGTCTGGAGGACAGGATGGAAGCACTGGAGCAAGAAGTATTTAGGTACAAGATGATGGCGGAACGCGAAGTGGATATTATCCATAAGATTTGCTCCGAACTCATCGCCGAGCACCAAAAAGAGACTGCTGAGCTCAATTATGAAGTCCTCTCACTCCGCCAAACAACCAACAAACTACAAGCACAGCTCTACGACATTCAAAATCAAAACTGTGAGTATGAGGTTAGGTTTAAACGCATAAGTGTTGCTGCAAGTTTCAGGATGCTGGAGACCACGATGTCCTTTGTTGATGGGGAGCCCTTGCCCTGGAAGTTGGACGATGATGAGAAAATAATACAACCACCAAAGGAGTAATTCGTCATCAGGTTTGGCATCCCCTTGGTTTGTTCCAAGCTTGGGGGAGTGCCATGGTATCACATCACTATCTTCTATCTTTTTACCTTTTTAGTAGAGTCATATCATGAATAGAGAAGTTATCATGTAGGATGGTTTGCATTATGGAAGTGTCCCCTCTCTCGTTAGATATGTATCACTTGGTGTGAGTTACCGTTATGGATTATTAATGAGAAGTTCTAGCATTTACTCTTTTGCATATCTTATATTAGTTTTCAATTCGTGGTTATATGATTGATCTTGTTGTTAGTATTGGTATCACTTTGGGATCATTGAGTTAATTTAGTTGGTTTTGGAAAACCTGGCTCGGTCAGTAGCAGCACTATTTTTGAGAGTTGAATGAAAAGATAAAAGTACTCTAAAGAAATATAATTTCATCATCTTTCTTTCTTGATTTGCTCATAAGTTTAGTATTCTCTAGTTAAGATCTTTTGTGCTTCCAAGGAAGATTGCATGTTTGTCTTTATCACTTGTATGTTTGTGTCCTTCAACTCTTATACTTGCTACCTAGCCTTGCTAGCCAAAAACCTATACTGAGAGGGAATTCTTCTCGTGCATCCAATCCTTAAACCGAAACCTTTGCCATTTGAGTCCACCATACCTAGCTATTAGCATTATTGCTATTCCAAGTAAATTCATGTTTTTATCTACCTTCCAAATTAAACTTGTTATGTGAAAATTAGTGATTAAAGCTCTCACGAACTTGATGGCTGATGTCTACGCACTTCTACTCTTGTAGACAGTTGTTGGGCCTCCAAGTGCAAAGGTTTGTAGAACAACAGCAAGTTTTCCCTTAAGTGGATTACCCAAGGTTTATCAAACTCAGGGAGGAAGTGGTCAAAGGTATCCCCTCTCAAGCAACCCTGCAATCAAGATACAAGAAGTCTCTTGTGTCCCCAACACACCCAATACACTTGTCAGGTGTATAGGTGCACTAGTTCGGCGAAGAGATAGTGAAATACAAGTGGTATAGATAATTATAAGTAGTAATGGTGCCAGAAAATAGCTTGCTGGCGTGTGGTTGACGTGGGAAAAGACTAAAGGCAAACTGAAATAAAGAAGGAAGCAAGCAAACATGTAACAGATCTAGTCGCAAGCGGTGTTTCAATGCTATGAAACAAGGCCTAGGGATCATACTTTCACTAGTCTCTCATATAAATATATTATCTTCATGATACTACTCTTAACTACTCTCCGTTGGACACTCTAATCGATGGTAGGGCTATAACAGCACACCTCAAAGTCCGCTTTCCCCATCTAGATAACCCGACACTGTCACCTTGAGCTCTAGATGGTTCCAAGAAACACCACAATTTCATAGAAAGATCCAATTCCAAATATAACTCATAACAAGTATTTGTAATCTCTAGCCTAAGTGCCACCATGGTATGCATGCTGTCACTTTCACACACATGGGGAGAGCAGAGATCTATTAAAGCACTTGAGTAGCAAGGTAGATCTATAGATTACAAGCTCATGATCACAATATGATCATGCATATAGAGAGATGAACACATAGCTACCGGTAGAACCCTTAGCCTCGAGAGAGAACTACTCCCTCATCATCATGGGAATCAGCAACGGCGATGGAGATGGTGGTGGAGATTGATGGAGATGGCTCCGGGGGCACTTCCCTTCCCGGTAGGGTGCCGGAACAGAGACTTTCTGTCCCCCGAATCTCCCCTTCGGTGGCGGCGGCGCTACGAAACTTTTCGTGGATTTCTGATTGACGATCTAGGGTTTCTGCATCAGGAGGCTCTTATAGGCGAGAGAGGCAAGATCGGTGGCCGGCCAGGGGGCCCACACCATGCCCTGGCGTAGCCTTCGGTTGCCCGCGCCAACGGGGTGTGGCCAGGCCCTGGCCCTCCTCCGTCTCATATTCTGGCTCCGTGAGTCTTCCGGTAAAATAGGAACTTTGGCTTTTGTCCCGTCCAATTCCGAGAATATTCATTTTCTGACTTTCCTGGAACCAAAAACAGCAGAAAACAGGCAACTGGCACTATGACTCTTGTTAATAGGTTAGTCCAAGAAATCATATGAAAATTACTCCAAAGTGTGGACAAAACACAAGAAAGTGGATAAAACCAAGCATGTAACATCAAAAATTATAGATACATTTGCAATGTATCAACATCCCCAAGCTTAACTCCTGCTCGTCCTCGAGTAGGTAAGTGATAAAGAGAAAGAATAATTTTTGAGGTGACATGCACCATCAAAGACTTGATCAAAGTATTTGTAAAACATGGATAGCTGGGATCATAGTACTTCAACATAGCATGAAAGATAAAGTTCTAACAATAAGGCAAAGCAACTATGTTGCAACATGAAAAGGCACAAACAAAATATTCATGAATAACAATGCTTTGCAAGACGTTTGTTTGTTTCACATAAAGAAAACATAGCATAGTACCATTAAGCTTGTCCCTCATAGAGTAGCAAATATAAATGCATAGGACACCTTCAAAGTTCATCAGAGTGACTAGATACAAATAGTTTAAAACAAGCAATATCAAGGTATGCATCAATCAACTAGTCTTGGGACAATGCACATAGAACTAAGAATGGCCACTATGCTCTCAAAGTAGGTGCATAAAGATAGAAGGTGGAGACTCAATATATAATGGTGGAAGAAAGGCCTTCATAGAAGGAAGTAGGGATTCAAGTCTCATAAAGAGTTTCCAAAAATTATGGTACTTAATAGCTTTCATCTCTCACTGCCCCTATCATAAGCATCTTGAAGTGATTAAGGTTAAAGTGAACAAACTATGGTGTACATGCTTGACGAAGTATAAGTTAGGAATCTCATGTCCCTTGTATACGAGGGCCTCTCCTCATGCTCCTCATGCTAATGGCCGTCAAGTTGGGTCCCTCCTGTCAGCTTTCGCCGTTATGTCGTTGTCGTCGTTGCTGCCATGTAGGCTTGTAGCGTTGGTGCATGCATCCTTTACGCGTCTGCTTCTTCCTCCAGGGCGGCAATCTGTGGTCGCGGCCATGGCGTGGAGCTAGGACTTGGACAAACCTGCTCGGCCCGTTCTCCTCCCCATCCCGAATCGGAGCTCGCCCTCACCATGACCGCACCATTGGCACGGCGCGGGGACGGGAATTCATTCCCGAGTGAGATCTGTATCCATGCCGACCATGCTCGGTCCTGTTGGTCTCCTCTAGAATCCGAGATCGCCGTCGCCGTGGTCACACACGCACCAGCCACGGCGCCTTCCTCTCCGAACCCCAAAGCCACATCCACCCAGTTCGGCACAACACCAACAAGGTGAAAATGCATCAAGTTTTCTTCTTGTGATTGTAGAAAAACATGTATGTACCATGGTCGTAGCATACTCTAACAATGTACACATATATTGTTTACTTGATTTTCATTTGAAATTAGTAGCTCCGTGATGACGAAACATAGAGAACCTAAATGGAATGATGATGATGACCATGTTCTGTACTTTGCATTGCATCAATAAGTGCTAGCTGACAAAGCAAGTTACCAAGAGAGTGGAGTTCATCAGCCATTGCCAAAAAATATGTGAACAAATCAATGAGCGATTCAATGCAAATAAGCACAGAAAAGCTAGATCCATGTCATCAATCATCAATAGGTGGCACATTCTAGTGATGCGTTCAAATGCGTACACGATGTATCATTTGCTTGAAGTGGTTGTTATCCTGAGCAAAAATGTGTGGTATGCACATTACATTTGTATGTTCTATGGTGCAATTCTGTTGTTATGGGCATGGAAAGAAAAGCTGGGCTTCACTGAATATTATGCAGTTAGGCCTAACTTAGTCTTACACAAATAAGCACAGCTTAGTCTTTACACACATAAGCGTAACTAATGATAAAGATAAAGACAAATGGTTCATCGGATCTGCCAGTATGAGCACTAGGTCCCTGGAGCTGGTGGTATCATCGGGACGAACCAGAATGCTACGTTTGGCCTTCTTTCATTCTCCTTCAAATAGTACGACCCCACTGATGAGCCAATTGTAGGCCCCCTCCCCCCGACGTGGATTCGGCTCCAGGTCGGATCTGGAGTGTCAACATGATAGGCGCGTGAGTGTGCAGCAAACACACAGTATGCTATCAACACTGGAAGTGCTGGCACCTCAGCAACAACACCAACATGTTCTTCCTGGACTCCGGCAGTAGCCTCAGCAGGTATTTCGTCAGCTTCACCAGCAGTAGCATTAGCAAGTATTTCGTCAGCTTCACCAGCAGCAGCATCACCAAGTATTTCGTCAGCTTCACTAGGAGCAACAGCAGCTAGTTCTTCGTCAGCTCCACCACCACCAACACCACCACCACCAGCAGCAGCAGCAGCAGCATCAGGGACCAGGGCTGCCTGAGCAATTACAGGTTTAACAGCTCCAGGGGCTCCGACAAAGAAAGGGTAGTTGATCCCAAGAAACATAGATTGTCCCTTCAGATTGTTGACTCTGCTCCATACTTGCTCTACTGGGTCTTCGGATGGGCATGCGGACCTCGAGAAAACGTGACACCGCAGCGATGGGTATGAAGAAAGTTGTGTCCCCATATGTTCTATTGTATCACCAACGCTGTTTAGTGCTCCCCTAATATGAATCCACAAGAGTTCATCATGATGTTCCGTGTTGTCTCTGAGAGGTGCCAAGAACCAGCGTCGTGTCCCAAGTTTAGCATCTGCTACTGCATCTTCGATGACCGGAGCTGTAATTATGCGCGGGGCTGCGTGGGTACCTGCGTGTTACTAGCGGTCAGTAAGCAGAATTTTGAATGGGATTTTACATGCTATATGACACCATGACTCACCCCCAAATGGATGGCTCCCAAACACGCACGTCGTCGCTAGGTTCAGTGACCGCATAAATGCTTTGCGGTCTGTACGAAGAGCAGCCGTAGGTGAAGATGGTGTCGACATACTTCTCCGGCCGCAGGAAGTCGTCGCGCAAGACTGTCCATTCATTGTCTTCTGTGCATCTAATGAATGCGATTTCCTTGTCGAACACTGCCAAGAGGTCATACTCCCAGTTCTTCCACGCCCCCTCCCGCGGTCTATGTGGGAGTTGTACCTTCACGAGCTCAAGTTCTGCCATGTTGAACCTGTAAGCGAATTCGGAAATGGGCGGCAGCCACCCGCTGTTGAATGCAGTAATGCCGACACCCTTCAAAGATGGCACTGCTAGCCTCTCCGATCTATAGCAATTTTTTAGAGTCCAAGTACTCCCATCCTGGGATAAAAGGACCAGCCACTCGCCGTTGCCACCCACCCAGTTCTGGTCATCTCTCATTTCCGTCTCTTCTTCTTCCTTGATATTCACCACTACTGATTCCGACCACTTATCTAGCAGCATCAGTTTTGCATGAATATTCTGCAGAGTTTGTTGTCAGTTGGTCCAATCACCTAGCATGGATTCCATTGCAGATACAATTTGACAACTGGACCTTTATATTAAAGTACACAAAAAATCGCCTAAATACGAGTGTCTCCTCAGATATCGCCTAAATTGTGCATGTGTCACTATGAAGATACTCAATATATGGAGTAGGAGCAGAGCCCCCCAGAACAAACTCCTGACGATGATCATAATTAAACAGCTCGGGGCATAACAGCCTTAAATCGTCTAATCTGTTTGTTTTTATTTTAGGAAACAGAATATCACCTAGCAGGCATTCCATTGCAAAATCGAAATTGACAACTCGTCTATCACCTAAAGTAATACTGTGTCACTACGAAAATACCAGAATATCAGGTACGAGCAGAGCTTCCGCTGTACAGAATAGTCTTAAATGGTTCGATTTGTTCAAACCGCTCGTGCACACAACACGTTCGACGAAAGGAACATAGGATTCCGATGAGAGTTCAGCACATATGAATCAACAATATGACTGAACGAATAAGCTAGATACTGGAACTTACGTGGCCATCGCGGTCGTCTGGCCATTTGCTGTTATCGGGGTAAAGAAGGCCTGGCATGCCAAACGGTTGTTCGTCCATGTTCCGCATCGTCATGCGGTAGCCAGGGATGCAGCGAGCGAGGCGGCCGGCTGAGATGATGTCCAACTCCGAGGTGATCTTGTGCATGTTCGCGGTGCTGAGGTTCGGCCATCCCCAATCCTCGCGGTAGCGGTCGCCCTGGCCATCCGCGTCGTCATCGCATGCCTTTCGCTTCAGCCTGCTGCTACCCCAAGCTCTACCCATACCGGCAAATGGAGTCTGGAATCCGGTGGATTAATGGAGGCATTGTGATGAGGAGGCGGATGGATTCGAGAGGGGGTGGAATCAGGGATGGGGGCAGTTGTTCGAGTGCGGAGCGAATCTGCAAGGAACCGCCGCCGCCGCCGGTTCTCGTCCGCGTGGAAGAAAAGAACGAGGGGCGTAATTATTGAGGGCAGGCACCAGAACCGTCTAACGAAGTGAAAAAATAAATCATAAAAGGGAAATGTGCGGCCCGCTTGTTAGTGAGTGAAGGTCGGCACGCGTAAACGTGCCTACGTTTGAATTGATTCCACTGCATGCAAGTGGCGCAAAACAAATTTTAGGAAGTGCTAGCGTCGACGTGTAAAACCGCTGTTTTTCGCCACCTTCATCCTACTACGAATGGTCGTGCACCATTCCAGATATTGGTAAGGGCAGTTCTAATCTTTCACTTCTCCGTCTCATTTCCTCCTCCACGGCCTCATCGTCTTTCTCCTCCACGGCCTCATCCATTTCCTCCACCACCGCATCACCCTCTTCCTCCATATCCTTTCCTTCTTGCCTGTAGTCATGGACGCTTCGGACGTCCAAAACGACGGCAGGCAAGAAACTACGCACTTCGACATCAAAGTACATGGCGGGAAGAAGATCGATGTCATCTACACCACCAACCCTTGGACAGTGAGGAACACTCTGAATAATTTCACGAGTTGGCTGCAGTTCGAAGAAAACAGGTTCGTAGGTCTCGACCTCGAGTACAGCCGCGATTGGCGTAGGATCGCCGTGGTGCAACTCTCCATGAAGGGGCACATCCTCGTATACCAGCCTTTTTGCGAGAAGGGGGCAGACGGGATCTGGTAGACTTTGCTTGTCTTTTTGTTCCTGAACCGTCTGTTTGCAGAAGTTATTGCTATATTATTTGTCTGAATTTATTTTCATGCAGGTGGGGCGAAAGCATTAGGGATCTATTTCATGACTTTCTCGTGAACCAGCACATAACATTTACCAGTGTTGACATCACAAATGACAGTAAACTGCTTGAAAGCCCGACTGTCAACATTACAATCTCAAAGGAGTGCAGAGTGGACATCCAGGAAATTTACTGGATCCTAGGGACGAAGGGCAGCAAGACCGGGATGGCCGCTCTTGCCTCCGAGCTCATAGACCTATGGTACGCTGACATGCAGGATAGATTGCCGAGATGTTCGTGGAGGCGTTTAGGGCACGATTACTAGGAAGATAAGCCACTTTCTGAACCTAATCTAAAGTACGCTGCAATTGACGGGTATGTTAGCCACGAGCTGTACCGCCAGATTGTAAAATCTCGTTCCAGGCATCGCATCATTGAACCACCACCAAGGCGGGTTGTTTGTGCCAGATGCCGGATCGTAGATGAATCTACAACCGGGGAAAGCGACCGAAGGCATCCTAGGATCGGTTGCCTTCTCCAACAGGCTGGGACGTAGACTATTAGTGCATGATTGTTGTGTTTATGAAAACATGTTATTTCATAAGTACACTATGTGAGCAATTACGAACTGCTGTGTATTACCTTTGTCAAACTATAATCTGGTTTATGACTGTATCCTCCTCTATAATCTGGGTTTGGTTATGACTTATGACTGTATCACACCTTATGCATGTCAGTCCTGGATTCTGCCGCATGCAAATGGCATAGAGAGAATTTGTAAGAATGAATGTTGAGCATACAAAAGGGGGAATGTAATTCATACAGGTTAAGTAGCTAATAGCATATGGATCATATAGGCGAGATAAAATACAGGCGAGATCCTGTTGAGCATAAAATATAGGTTACACACAGAATGCTTAGAAAATACAGGCAAGATAAAACTAGGAACAAAATGCGAAACTAGTAGTGGTAAACAACACACTCACCCACCCGCCAGATCCTGTTGAGCATCTCGTAGCATACATACGCGTCCCTGGCTGCGTACTTGATCGCATCGTAATCCAGGTGCCTCCACTCCCATTGCTCGTGCAGGTGCTTCGGGAACTCGATTTTCATGCCGGCGTACTCACGGTCGATGATGTCGGAAGCGAGTCTAGCCATGTCGGCTTTCCCCGTACCGCCATCCGGGTACCTCCACAAACATTGGAGATCGACGTGATTGACGACATGAACGAGGAGATCCCGTTCTAGCTTCGGAGTGTCGTTCTTGATGTCGACGCTGGCGAAGTAGATCTCCCTCCTGTGTAGGAACTCGCGAAGCTCCGGGCATACAGATTTGGCCCTACATACATGATATTGTAGGCAGTGGTTGCGCATGGACAGCTGCAAAAGCGTCGTCCTCTTCCTATCTCTGGTATACTCAAGCTCAAGGCCGACGATCTTGTAGCTGTCCATCGGATCTTGTAGCCACCGCTCGTACATTGCGATGACCTTGGCCACCTCCGCTGACACATTTGTGTGGACGACCGTTAGCTTGGTGGTGCCATGGGCGGTGACGGTGTACTCGTCGGTGTAGTCGCTCCTGTCGCCGAACACGCCTTACTCTGCGTCCATGGCAGCAGCTAATGTTCGTCTACGGTGGCCTAGTTTCGGTAGCGGTGGCTGGGACTGGGCGTGGCGGTGGAGTGATCTGTTGCCATGGTATGGCCAGGCGGAGGCGGTGCCTGTGGCAGCGTCGATGGTTCTTGCGGTGGCGGCGCCGGCGGAAGGAATGAGTTGGGGATTTTTGCACAGTGATGTGCTGAGGAGATAGAAGGCGATGCTTAAATTCCGGTTACCAATATTCCGGTCATACCCATGCGGAAGCAAGTTTGACCGGGCGAGCACCGATGGTTTCCAATCCTAGTGATTAAATTCAGCGTCCGTCCCGGTAGGCGATGGGACGGGTGTGCGACGTGGCTTTGGCGTGGCAGAGACCGGTCACATAGACCACCGTCCCGTTGCCGATCCGCAGCGGGCGCGCGGTGCTGACACGACGTAACGTGATAGGACAGAAGGATGTGTACAGTTATTATTAATTCCTAACAAGTTTAAGAAGTGTAAGCATAGACATGGACCTAGCATCCCTGCACCCCGGGGCTGCCGCCCAGCCGATCAGGCCTGCCGATTGCGCAAAGCTTGTCCCGAGTTTGCCAAAATGAAACTCGTTTGCCCATGCTTCTATAAGTTTCTCTGTAGGCTACTTGTGTAAGCATGCACGATCAAGCAACTTTGCAACACATGTGTCAGTGGAAAAGTATTAGGTTTCAACGCACCACATAGTTTAGGGATTTAGAATAGCTACATTGTGGATCTCTAGCCAAATTGCATGGTAAGCCAAATTCAGCTTTTTGTCAGATTTAGCTATAGCAACATTGTGTCTCGTTTGTCCTCACTCTTGCCCTCCCGATATTCCGAAGCCCTCACATGAACTCGGAGGGGGGTGCTGTCTGGTCAAAGGATTGGCCGTTACGTGCGCCATGACGCCTAAAGTGGCCTTTTTAAAGAGCTCCTTTTCCCCTCTCTCTCTAACAGTTGTGTTTTTTTTCCAAAAAGGTAGGGAATCTAGAGCAGCTTCTCTCTTCATTCATTGTTCCTTTTGCGATCGTTTTACCCCAATCTGGTAGCAAATCTAGAGCAGCAAAACAAACCAGCACCATAAATAAATTCAGTAAACAGAGCAGATGTAGATAAAGCAGATAATATAGGTTATATAGCACGGTACTTAATGAGGTTCGACAATTAGTCAACACAGACAAGACAAAAGAAGCTGCTTTACAACAGCAGCAGCAGCAGCTGATCAGTGGCCCCTCGTGGCCTCTGCCAGGAGGGCATCCGCCTCCTCCCTCTGGCGCCTCCTCCACTTCTTGCTACCCAGCCCCTTGACCTTGGGAACCTTGGGTCTGATCGGGGGCATGCGACCCTCCTCGATAGCCACCTTCTGGAGGTTGCGGAGGTGAAGACCGAGCGCCTAGTGCTTGGCCCTAAAGCCGTGGACGTTCACAGACTCGCTGCAGGTCCTCACGTCCTCGGCATGCTTCACGAGGGAGTTGAAGTCCGTGACGCGGAGCCTCCTGGTGGGGCAGAAGGGGCACTTGTACACGTCGTCGGCGCAGAAGTTATTGTACTGACCGAACTTTAGCCTCCTCAGCACATGACGAGTCTTGGTGTCCTGCGACTCGTCGTCGCTGCGGAGGTCGCTGCTATCCTCCTGTTGGAAAAAAAACAGAAGAGTGAAATAAGGACATGATTGAGATAGTTTGATTATCGGGATTGATTTTTTGCATAAATTAACCGAATGAGATCTCCCGATTATTCCCCAAATCTCAAACCAAATCGAATACTGATCCCAACTACGAACAGGGGGATCCATCAAAAATTGAGATCTAACACAATAGGATTAGCTACTGTAAAAAATATGAACAGTCGAGCCCTAATAACATACGATCTAGCATCCAACGATGGGAACAGGGGAAGAACAAGGGAAGGGGAGAAAACCCTGGTTACCTCAGACCACGGGTCGGCGATGCTGGTGTCGAAGGGGTTCTCCGGCCTTATGTAGACAACCTCCTCGTAGGATCCTAGCCGAGCGGGATCTGTCCGAGACCGGCGGGGGCCTCCTCGCCGGAGGCTACGTCGGATGCAGGGACGGGGACGGGGGGCTCCTCGCCAGCTGCCTTGGAGGCGCCGATGGCCACCGCGCCGATCTTCTCCATCGCCGGCGTGGTTGGGGTTTTGTTGGGCGTTTGCAGAAGGTGATGGGACAGTGGAAACGGTTGAGTGAGCGAGTGCGTGATGAGTGGGAGTGGGAGTGGGGAGGCCTCTATTAAAGGAGAAGGGAGGCGGTGTTTCGTTGCACTACCGTGCACCGCGTAGGCTAATGCACCGTGCACGGCCACACGTGTCCACTACCGCCCCGTGCACCGCACACGCGTACCGTGAGTCACGTTTTTTTCCGTCGTGTCTAACCATGGCGATTCAGTTGTACTCAGTTTTGTCCACCAACCGTTGATCCTCTGTGATCTAGCGGACAGGATAACCCTTATATCTGTCGGGGGCACCCCTCTATCCATGCAAAATAACGAGTATGCCACCGGAACTTTAACAACTTAAACAGATGAACTTGAATATATTTTGAAGGGTACGAAAATAGAAATCCACATAGTTTAAGGGTCTAGATACGGTAAGAGAAGTAAATATTATTAGTGGCGGGCCAACACAGTGACGAGGTTGGTCGGCTAGGAGTTGCTGATTCCTAAGTAAGGGGACACTAGGCCGTCCTTGACATACTCCATCAGGAACTTGCCATAAGCAGCGTGCTTAGCCTTGGTCGCCGACTTGTGTTTACTAGCCGGGCTTTTACCGATGCCAACCGCATGCGGGATCACGCTGGCAATCCTCGGGATGACTCCTTTCTTACAGAAAGGGCACATGAGCTCCCAAGTCGAGTGCGGAAAGGAATTATCCCGCTCTTGAGCTTCTTCATGACATGGCGGATCTTGTTGTCCCTGGTCTCCTTGTCAGAGTCCATCTCACTTGAATACACCTGTAACGTATGGAATACAAACCGAAGTGAGAAAAATAATAAATATATATTCCTTCCACCATTCCAAGTTACTTTTGATGCAATAACATGTCTATACAGGTTCAGCAGTTCATTACGGTCGTCTCCCCAGCTCGCTCCTAAATTAATGTGGTTTGTGTTCTTGGTAACTTATTAATAAATAAATAATGTGGATTCATTCAGAACAGACTAGATCTCTCCATGTACTGGTTCGTACGTTGCATCTAATTATTAGGACTAGATTTTTTATGACGCCTAGATAGATTAAGCTCGAGCAGAAAATATGAAACATGTAGAAATAGATGTACCTCTGGGTACACGAGCGGAGCGTGTTCATCAAACTCCACGCCCTCATCGGTGCCTCCGAAGGGTTTGAACTGCACGTCCTCCTCGGCCTGTGTTGCGTGATGCTCCTCCAGATCTGCCGCGTGAAGCACCACCCCGGCGGCGATGCCCGGACACTCACCCCCATGCACTGGTTTCATGGAGAAGGTTGGTGCGCACGATCCGCGTGACAGCTGTGACAACCAATCAGGGCATAGCAGACAGAGTGGGCACAGGTTTGGGCTTCTACGAGAGAGAGAGAGAGAGAGAGAGAGAGAGAGAGGATGTTTGTTCTTATACTAAAACCACAAACAAACATGGATCAACCACTAGAGTCATTGCATGTGTGTTCTTATACTAAAACCAACATGGATCCACCAGTGGTCATTGCATATGTGTTCTTTCCACAGACCACATATGGATCAACCAGAGTCATTGCATGTGTGTTCTTTCCACAAACCACACATGGATCAACCACTAGAGTCATTGGATGTTTGTTCTTATACTAAAACCACAAACCAGCACTAGAGTCATTGCATGTGTGTTCTTTTCCACAAACCACACATGGATCCACTAGACTCATTGCATGTGTGTTCTTTTCCACAAACAACTTATGGATCAACCAGTGGTCATTGCATGTGTGTTCTTTCCACAAACCACATGTGGACCCATTACAGTCATTGCATGTGTGTTATTTCCACAAACCACACATGGATCAACCACTAGAGTCATTGCATATGTGTTATTTCCACAAACCACACATGGATCAACCACTAGAGTCATTGCATGTGTGTTCTTATACTAAAACCAACACTAGAGTCATTGCATGTGTGTTATTTTCCCAAACCACACATGGATCAACCACTAGAGTCATTGCATGTGTGTTATTTCCACAAACAAACATGAATCAACCACAAGAGTCATTGCATGTGTGTTCTTTCCACAAACCACACGTGGATCAACCACTAGAGTCATTGCATGTTTGTTCTCATACTAAAACCACAAACCAGCACTAGAGTCATTGCATGTGTGTTCTTTTCCACAAACCACACATGGATCCACCAGTGGTCATTGCATGTGTGTTCTTTCCACAAACCACATATGGATCAACCAGAGTCATTGCATGTGTGTTCTTTCCACAAACCACACATGGATCAACCACTAGAGTCATTGCATGTTTGTTCTTATACTAAAACCACAAACCAACACTAGAGTCATTGCATGTGTGTTCTTTTCCACAAACCACACATGGATCCACCAGTGGTCATTGCATGTGTGTTCTTTCCACAAACCACATATGGATCAACCACTAGTCATTGCATGTGTGTTCTTTCCACAAACCACACATGGATCAACCACTAGAGTCATTGCATGTTTGTTCTTATACTAAAACCACAAACCAGCACTAGAGTCATTGCATGTGTGTTCTTTTCCACAAACCACACATGGATCCACCACTAGAGTCATTGCATGTGTGTTCTTTCCACGAACCACATATGGATCAACCAGAGTCATTGCATGTGTGTTCTTTCCACAAACCACACATGTGGACCCACTAGAGTCATTGCATGTGTGTTATTTCCACAAACTACACATGGATCAACCACTAGAGTCATTGCATATGTGTTATTTCCACAAACCACACATGGATCAACCACTAGAGTCATTGCATGTGTGTTCTTATACTAAGACCAACACTAGAGTCATTGCATGTGTGTTCTTTTCACAAACCACACATGGATCAACCACTAGAGTCATTGCATGTGTGTTATTTCCACAAACAAACATGGATCAGCCACTATAGTCATTGCATGTGTGTTCTTATACTAAAACCAACATGGATCTACCAGTGGTCATTGCATGTGTGTTCTTTCCACAAACCACACATGGATCAACCACTAGAGTCATTGCATGTGTGTTATTTCCACAAACCACACATGGATCAACCACTAGAGTCATTGCATGTGTGTTCTTATACTAAAACCACAAACTAGTACTAGAGTCATTGCATGTGTGTTCTTATACTAAAACCACAAACCAGTACTAGAGTGATTGCATGTGTGTTCTTTTCCACAAACCACACATGGATCCACCAGTGGTCATTGCATGTGTGTTCTTTTCCACAAACCACATATGGATCAACCAGAGTCATTTCATGTGTGTTATTTCCACAAACCACACATGGATCAACCACTAGAGTCATTGCATGTTTGTTCTTATACTAAAACCACAAACTAGCACTAGAGTCATTGCGTGTGTTCTTTTCCACAAACCACACATGGATCCACTAGACTCATTGCATGTGTGTTATTTTCCACAAACCACACATGGATCAACCAGTGGTCATTGCATGTGTGTTCTTTTCCACAAACCACATGTGGACCCATTACAGTCATTGCATGTGTGTTATTTCCACAAACCACACATGGATCAACCACTAGAGTCATTGCATATGTGTTATTTCCATAGACCACACATGGATCAACCACTAGAGTCATTGCATGTGTGTTCTTATACTAAAACCACAAACCAGTACTAGAGTCATTGCATGTGTGTTCTTATACTAAAACCACAAACCATTACTAGAGTCATTGCATGTGTGTTCTTTTCCACAAACCACACATGGATCCACCAGTGGTCATTGCATGTGTGTTCTTTCCACAAACCACATATGGATCAACCAGAGTCATTGCATGTGTGTTCTTTCCACAAACCACACATGGATCAACCACTAGTCATTGCATGTTTGTTCTTATACTAAAACCACAAACCAGCACTAGAGTCATTGCATGTGTGTTCTTTTCCACAAACCACACATGGATCCACCAGTGGTCATTGCATGTGTGTTCTTTCCATAGACCACATATGGATCAACCAGAGTCATTGCATGTGTGTTCTTTCCACAAACCACACATGGATCAACCACAAGAATCATTGCATGTTTGATCTTATACTAAAACCACAAACCAGCACTAGAGTCATTGCATGTGTGTTCTTTTCCACAAACCACACATGGATCCACTAGACTTATTGCATGTGTGTTCTTTTCCACAAACAACTTATGGATCAACCAGTGGTCATTGCATGTGTGTTCTTTCCACAAACCACATGTGGGCCCATTACTGTCATTGCATGTGTGTTATTTTCACAAACCACACATGGATCAACCACTAGAGTCGTTGCATATGTGTTATTTCCACAAACCACACATGGATCAACCACTAGAGTCATTGCATGTGTGTTCTTATACTAAAACCAACACTAGAGTCATTGCATGTGTGTTCTTTTCACAAACCACACATGGATCAACCACTAGAGTCATTGCATGTGTGTTATTTCCACAAACAAACATGGATCAACCACTAGAGTCATTGCATGTGTGTTCTTTTCCACAAACCACACATGGATCCACCAGTGGTCATTGCATGTGTGTTCTTTCCACAAACCACACATGGATCAACCACTAGAGTCATTGCATGTTTGTTCTTATACTAAAACCACAAACCAGCACTAGAGTCATTGCATGTGTGTTCTTTTCCACAAACCACACATGGATCCACCAGTGGTCATTGCATGTGTGTTCTTTCCACGGACCACATATGGATCAACCAGAGTCATTGCATGTGTATTATTTCCACAAACCACACACGGATCAACCACTAGAGTCATTGCATGTGTGTTATTTCCAAAAACCACACATGGATCCATTTGAGTCATTTCATGCTTGTTCTTATACTAAAACTAGCACTGCCCCCCAATGGATCCACCGTTAGACCGAGTCTTCTAGAAGGCACGCCATAACACAGTTGTTCTGCTTGACGATTGTTACATACCATTTGATTGGGGCTCTTGGACAATTGGGATGGTCTTCGCGAGAGAGATCCTCGAGTAGGCTATTTTGCGGCATGATTGGCCACGCTTGCTCTGGACAAACTGGCATGTTGCGAGTGTTACGACTCACGAGTTCAGTGGGCCATATCCCAGTGTCACGTTCCCGTTACTTCTCTTCCTCCCTGTACTTCTCTTCCTTCCCCTCGAACCCACTTTCCCCACTTCACTTCCATCCTATCGTAGCCGCAAGCCGACGACATCCGCCAATTCTCCGGTCACTACCTTCATGGTAAGAAATCATTTTACAAGCTTTTGAACTTATCCTACACATTCCTGCTATTCGCCAATCTAACTGCTGATCTTTTTTCTGATTTCTCGACGAACTTCAGTTGTGGCAGATGTGGGAGCCCAAGAATCTGGAGATCCTCGCGCGCAACTTCGCAGCGGCGTTCCCGCTCGTGTGCTCCCACCCAGGATGCTTTCGCCGTTACTCCTACCGTGAGCTCCCGCTCCACGAGCTCGCGTGCCTGCACGGCGCGTGCGCCTGCACGGAGTCGGGCTGCAACTACACCAGCCCGCCGGCAGAGCTCGTCGTCCACCTTGCAGATGGGCACTTGATCAAAGTGATTAGAATCTCATACGGGCAAGCCCAACTTCTCCAAGAGCAGGTGTCGTTCACTGACTTGGCATGCCGCTTGCTAATTTTCCAGGGGGGCGGCTCTGTTTTCCTCCTGACCATCACCGCCGGTGTTCCGGGAACCAGAGCCGGGCCCACCGTCGTGGGGGCCGTATGCGTCAGGTCGGTCTCGTGCACCTGGCCCGTATACATGGTGCGCATGTGGGCAAACGCCCAGCCGCCATCGTCGGATAGCATTCTTGTGCTAGCCGAGGCACCGAGCTGCCCGACGCCGTGGGAGGTGGAGTATGTGGACCTAAGGTTGATCCTATGCGTGCCATCTCAGTACCTTGTCGGTGCTGGACCGAACAGGCAGATGCATTTCTACATTTGTATCGAGAAGACCGACAGACAAATGTAGTACTTGTGTTGTCGTTACTGTTAGTTTTCAGTACTCCTTAATACTTCGACGAGTTATTATATTGGTCCAATCAGCTTGTTGTCACGTTGCAAAGTCCGCTTGCTCTGGACAGACCGGCAATACCATGTGCTCCCGCTCCCGCATGTCAGTGTCACGTGTTCCGAGGGCCCACCTGCCAGTGTCCTTCCCCTCGAAGCCACTGTCCCAACTTCTCTTCCATCCTGCCACTCCCGTCCGATGGTTGTAATCTGATGATTTTTGTTGGATTGTTTACAAGCAATCTACGTTGATAATGCAACATGCAAATGGCACAGACACAATTTCTAAAGTGGAAGCACTCACCGGCTGCTATTGCACACATTTCTTAATATAGCTCGATAAACACATTACAATAATTGTACTCGCATTAAACACAACTGAAATTGCAACCATCCTAAACAACATCTAAACCCACATCACACAGTTGTTGTCGGAGTCCACCTCGATTCGTGACACCGCCGTGCCCTTCCCGGCGACATCCACTCCCGCCCGTGGCTTGCCCTTCACCAAGGAGGCAACAATGGCGTTCTGCACAACTTCGTCCCCGTCGCCCTCCACATCGGAATCAACAATGACGAAGGTGACGGGGTTGGCATGGACCGAGCACCGTCGCGCCTGGCGGCTCCTGCTCGAGCTCGACATCGCATCAGTCCTTCTACACGAAGGAGGGGCCGAGCTCGCATACGTAGCATCGTCGCTCCTCTCAAGAAACCATGGCCATTTGATACTGCAATGGTAGGATCTTGGGGTGGATCCGCCGCGGCGAGCCCTACCGGAAGCGGTGGAGCAGATGGATCTGCCGGCGCGAGCCATGACAAGTTCCTAGGAGGGAGTAAGATTGTGGGCCAGGCGTGTCTGGTTCCTGAGCAAGACCTCCCAGTGATATGTACACGGGCAAGGTACCAAAAAATTAAGTCCAATGCGCGCGACAGGGATTTTGAACCACGATGGCGCGAGTTTCTTTTGACAAGTCCACACGCTAGGTCCCCCACCTGTCAGCCGAATGTGGACGGTAGGATTCTGCCCGAGTTATTAAGTAGGGATAAATCACGCTTCACCACTACCCTGACATCCAAAGGCTCCTCTTTCTTCTGCCCTCGCTCCCCTCGCTCATGGCTCGCAGCTCGTGCAGTTCGTCTCGGGCGGAATCAGGGTCGGCTCAACACCATCAGGCGGGTGCCCCCATCAGGTACCGGAGCGTGCCCTATGATTACTACCCCGATATGCTGTGTTTTTGTGGTGAGAAGATGCCGAGATGGATTTCGTGGACCAACAAAAATACTACAGGAAAATTCAGCAACTGCAGCATCAGAGCGGTAAGTTCTTACTGTAGGTACAATGGTAACCCGGATCCGGAAAGCGTAATGTAATTCTTTTTTTTGTTTCCTTCGATCTACTATGCAGGAAGGGAGGGGGACTGGCTATGACAAGTTTGTGTGGATCGAAAAGCCACTGACAGGTTTTCACCAAGAGGTTGTTCAGGATCTGCGTAATGCTGTGTGGGACAAGAAAGAGGAGATTCGTGAGATGGAGCGAGAGATCCAGGAGCTTCGCCAGGTGTAGGGGAGGCAGGGGCAGGGAGGTGGTGAGACAGACGGGCTCAAGATTAGGCCAGATAGTGGACACAATTTCCTCATTATTTGGGCATTATCTGTTGCATTTGCAGTTTATGTTGCCATGTCGTTGTCCAGCAGCTGAAATAAGTTGCTGCTTCGTGGAGTGTAGCGGCCAGCTTAAGAAATTGTTTTCCAGCCCAGAAACTTATCATAAGTGTAATGCCAACAACAGGGATTTATTAAGCGCCTATAAATAAATCATGTCTGTGCCACTAACACCCATCAATTTTGGAGAGGATTTAACCGCTCAGCTATCGCGATTGTTCAGATAGTAGTGGCACAGTCACAGTTTTGGATTCAACTAGTGGCCTCGGCCGTATCAAATCCTAAAGTCGTGATACATTTTACTCCGAGTACGAGAGGCAGATTGTTTTGCCCGACAAGTTCCACGCACACAGCTCCAGAGTTTAACCAAACTACATATATAGGTTCAAGTTCAATACATCATTAGGCTGCTACACTGCTAGCCCTCTTTCTCTGCTTGGGTGCCAACTTTCTTCCTCTTTCCTTCACGTCCACTGGCTTCTTCATCTCCTGCCTTCTTCCTCTTCCTTGGTGCCAATTTTCTTACCTTCACGTACCCTGCATCTCCGGGCCGAGGGAAGTCAGGCCAATCAGCACCAGAATCTTGTCCGGCATCATCACTCCACTCGTGTTGGTTTTCTTCCCGCAGCAAAATCACTGAGTCGGCTGTCTTGTTTCTTACCTTGCGCTTCCTGTAAAAAAACAGTACATGGATTACTACCTTATATCTACAGACTATAAACAATTTTTTTGTGTGAATGTACCATCTCATACCTAGGTTTGGGAGCATTAAGGGGACATCCAGCTGCTCTATGGCCTATAAGATGGCAGGTCTTGCATCTGTTTTTGCCCTTCTTTGTAGCACAGAAAGCCGAACCCTTCTTCTCAAGAAAATTATTAAACCTATTCACTTGGGGTCTTCCTCTGCCCCTTTTTATAACTGGCTGGCAAAGCTCGAAAGACAGTTGGACTTGAGGCCACTGAGATGGGTCTGTACATGGCTCGACGGTTCCAGCGTACGCAGCTCTGAACTTTTCCATAGAGGAGTAGTCTGACAAATACTGATCCAAATGTGGTAGAGTTCTTTTCTTCACCAAGAAGGCCAAGGCGTGGTCGCAAGGTTTCCCGGTATGCTGCCACTCTAAGCAGGTGCATTCTCGCAGCTGGATGTTCACAACATCCCTTTTGCCACTATTGGACATATCGACCACCTCACAGCTTCTGTTGGTTGACGGGAGAACCTTAAGATGAGCAAGTCCTCGGCTTCACTTGTGCAGTTGTTGTACAACTGGTGGTAGCATATGTCCTCTAAGTCTCCTACCGATCTCTCTCCTTATATTTAACAGCTTCATGATCATACCACGTATGCTGTCCATCAAGATATGAACAGGACACACTTTTATGTCCTTCACCCAGTTATTCAGGCATTCTGCAAGGTTGTTGTTTATGTAATCAACTTTGATGTCAGGGTTGAATTGACTCCTCTTCCATAGCTGCGAATGATGGATGGCTAAGTACTCTGGAAGTTCAGGGGCTTCGAAAAAAATCTTGCTCATGAAATAATCGCTGCTACTAGGTTTGTAAACTCTAGCAGCAGGAAACATGTAACGAAATATGATGCCTGCATAGTGTGAGTACAAGTTGAGCATCATATGGGCATGGCATTCTCTACCTTCAGCTCGCGGGAACACCTCCTTCACTGCATTCGTCAGCCCTTTGCATGCATCCGTGGATATAGACAATGGATCCATGTGGCCTGTTGATCTCCTGAGCTGCCTCATAAACCAAACCCAGTTTTCCTCCGTTTCTGTTTCAAATAGCCTGAATGCCACTAGGAACATCCAGTTGTGACCATCAAGGGTTGTGGCAGATGGCAGGCAGCCTTTCCATTTGCCAGTTAGGATAGTGCTGTCTACACTCAGATACGGCCTACAACCGCCCTTGAATCCATCGATGCAAGGTTTAAGCGCCATGAAAAATCTTTTGAAATATATTTTACCACCTTTTGATTCGGTGTCAATCTCCACAACACTCCCCAGACACCTAGCTTGTACCTCCGCCTTGAAGTTGTACAGCATCCTGAAGCTATTGGTCCAATCCCCGTGCAAGACCCCCAGAGCTTTCTCTTTACCTTTCCAAACCGTGTAATACGGAAGGACAATGTTGTATTTAGAACCGAGGCTAGTCTGAATATTCTTTCCGGTCTCCTTAGGGTTATCCTTTAGTATGGACATAGATTGCATAGCCACCCACTCCGTATCAGCCATTGAGGATTTCAGTTTGCTTCCTATCGGACACATGTGTGCAGGGCCCATTCTGTTCACCTGCAACACGGATTCATTTAAAAGATAAGCGAAGTCGACTAGTTGCTAGAAGGATATCGCACATCAATTGTAGTTATAGAGTGAAAAGAGAGAGAAAGAGAGTTCTAATGGTTTGTTGCATTCATTGCCCCAATACCCTAATTGCAGTCGACGCAGGTAAGGATCTTGCTGTGATCCTCCATGGACAATGTACCTCGGCCCGTCCATTCATCCACGTTAACTTACAAACGGCCTCATACCTCTCGGCAGAGTTCTTCAGTCGATAAACGTCGAACTCCCCCTTGATACAAAAATGCCGAAACGACATCCTGAACTCATGCATGCTCCTGAACTCGGTGCCGACCGAAATTATAGGATACTCATGGTCATGTTTCATTTCTTCTACTTCAACACCCAAATCATCGACTGGAATACCAGCCTCATCGTTAAGTTCCTCATCTATTTCAACATCACAAGATTCTTGATCCTCTATAGTGCCTGCTTCTTCATCTGATTCAGAATCTTCGCCATCGTCTCTAATGCCTAGTACTGCACACATCATATTGACTCCCATGGGTGGGGCTGCACCATCGTCTCAACCCGGATGGACAGGAACATTGCCTCAGTCCACCTCACCGACAACTCTGTTTTCTCCAAGACACTCGGTTGGTTGTGCTGCAACCACATGGGGTGGTCTTACATTTGCATGCATCCCAGGTACTTCAGTGGACAAACAGCAGCCAGAATCAATTTCATCTTGAGTGTACAGAACCCTCTTGCTCTTCCTGTGTACATCCTCCTTCCTGATGTAATCTTTCCTGATGGTATCAGTAGGGCTTGACATCCGCGTTCCATTCCCCATCGAACTAGGCCTTTTGCTGCCGCTCTTGGGTGTGATCTCCTTACTGCCTCCCCTCACGGGTGTTAGCTCCAGGGTGCTAGCATTATTGCCCGACCTCTGCGGCGTGTTCTTCTTCGAAATAGCCCTTTTGCTGCTACTATTGGGCGTGTTCTCCTTCGTTCTGGCATTATTGCCTGACCCCAGCGGCGTGTTCCGCTCCAAATTAGCCCTTTTGCTGCTACTATTGGGCGTCTTCTCCTTCGTGCTGGCATTATTGCCTGACCTCAGCGGCGTGTTCCGCTCCAAATTAGCCCTTTTGCTGCTACTATTGGGCATGTTCTCCTTCGTGCTAGCATAATTCCCTAACAGCGGCGTGTTCTGCTCCAAATTAGTGTTTTTCTGCTCCCACTGGGTGTGGTAGCCTCTGTGCTGGCCATCTTCGCCTCTTTGCTACCACTCCTGGGAGTGTTCACCACCGTGCTAGCCCTCTTAGCGTTTTTGCTGCTACCGTTCGGTGTGGCATTTTGACTGGATCTCAGGGGTGTACTCTGCGGCATGGTGCCTTTTGTTGTGCGACTCTTGGGCGTCCTCTTCTCTGGCGTGGTCTCCTTGGTGACGTTCTTCTTCGGGGTGCCCTTTCTGGGGATGTTCTTCCTGCTCCTCTTTATGACGCTCATCTGTAAGACTCTCCTCTGTTCGAAGCCACCCTCAGTCGCACCAGCCCAAGTGATGCCATGGATCAAATCATGCATGCCTTCTAAAAGTCCATCATCTCTATTGTCGAGTTCCAATTCCTCTCCAACCGTGAGCACTACCAAGTGGAAGTAAACTTCACCTCTATAATGTTTCCTTGTAAACGGTACGACTAAATCCCTGGTATCTTTCACTTTGATAGCCTTTTTGCTCCTGTAACCATAATATAACAAACGTGCTTCCTGGGAGGACCCCCACAGCACCTTCACACGTAACGATGCCATCAGGTCAGATAACTCTACCACTTCAGGGTCGTATCTGCCAAGGATTACATCAAACTCGTCATAGAATTTTTCTGTGCCATCATCTAATTTTGTAGTATAATCCGCGACACCGACACGAACGATTACTTTGCCATCATCAGGTTCTTCAGGATAAAAACCTCCGAGAAGTTCGAGAGATGGAGCGGCACCATCAGACCCAGCCCCAATGCCACTGCCGCCATCAACAGCGTCATCATTAGCTGGATCAACCTCGGTGGAAGTACCATGACCAGGAGCAAGGCGAGGGCCCTTAGCAGCGGGAGCTACATTACATGGTGGACAGGCAGGGCCCCTTCTAACGGCAGCCACAATAGGATCAGCTGCTGCCATGCCACCTCGACGATCAGGATCAGTTCCCACAACAGAAGTGTTTCAAGTGCTAGCAGAGTCCAGACCATGAGCTGGCTTCAGACCAGCAGCTCGCTGAACCCGAGCACGGGTTCGAGGAGGAGAGAATGGTTCAGTCTTTGCAACAATAGTGGGGCAGCCTCCGGAAGCCTTAGTTTGCTCAACAGCGGCAGGGATTGGGTCAACAGCATCCAGATCAACAACAACACGAGGACGACCAGTACCAGCAGATTCCAGAGCACGGGTTCGCACAACTTGAGGACGGTTTCGAGGAGGAGCAGCACACAAGGCGGCGGTCTTGGCAACAATAGCGGGGCAGCCTCCGGATGCCTTAGTTTGCTCAACAGCGGCATGGATTGGGTGAGCAGCAGCCGCAGCAACACGGGCACGGGACGGGGACAACCAGTACCAGCAGATTCCAGAGCAGAGTTTTCCACAATGGCAATACGGGGACTCCTACGAGGAGGTTGCCTGACAGAAGCATGTCGCGGACGAGGAACCACATTTTGCTCAACAACAGCAGGGGTTCGAGTTAGACCTCCCTGTCCAATAATAGCTAGGCGACTCCCAGTAGCAGGAGCTTCCTCATCCACTATGTTACACACCAGCGTAACCACGCGAAGCCTAACATGCTGTTTCATCAACCCAATTAGATGACTGTCATACGCTATAGGAACTCTGAAGCCTCGTTCATCAACGATGCTGAACCGTGCAGTCTGCTCTGGCCTCATTTCAGCAAGTTCACGCACAGCAGCAACCAAACCAGGGACAGTGCATAACTGCACAGGCGCTACTTCCATCTTCAGACTCTGATCCTGTTTCCACGTGCTCTTCCCATGTGCTAATTTAATGAGGTAGCCGCAGATGCTCACCAGAACTGTGTATTTGGGATCAGCGGAGATCCTAGTTGACAGAAAATTGGAGACAAAAGATAAGAATTGTTTGTCAGCGTCGTGCTAGCAAACAATTCTATGTTCGATATATCTCCGTAATGCCAATAGCCAGCTAGCATTTATAGGTAGTGCGAATAGCAAAGAGAAGAGTAGCTCACCCGAAATTAGCCAGAAGTACTTCTTCCTCGGCAAATGGATCTGCCATCCTTCGCGCTGCTCAGCTCGTCAGCGGTAGAGGCGGGCTAGATCGTTGCAACGGCTGGCACGGCATTCGGCATTAGAGCTCGGCAGCAGCGAGTAGGCGCAGCAACTTGGCACCAGAAGTCAAATGCCCGAAGAGATCATTCTGGTTGGAGAGGGGATTTCGACGTCGTCGGTGCTAGGGTTCATGCGAAAGGAGGAAGGGAGTGGATTTGTGAATTTGGTCAACGCATGATGCTCCTTTAGTATCTCATTTCGCCTACGTGGTTGCCGCGTTGGCGCCCGCGTCATGGACAGATAACCGACATGTGGGTCCCGACCGTCTACTTCACGGGGCAGTTTCACGGCATGTTTGGATTTGGCATGGGTGAGACGAGTTTGCCTCGAAATGGCCCCTCTCGGTAGTTGGCGGCCCAACTTTTCGAAACGCGGTAATTTCAGGCAACTTAGGTACTGCCATGCGCTGGCCTGCCAACTTTGGTACCGCAGACGAACAAGCCCCCTTGCCCGATGATACGGAAGAATCCCCATATCAAAATGACAAGGCAAGCAGACAACGAGCATCTCAGCAATCTTCTTATTTACCATGGGAATATGGTGATTTTTTCTCTCTTTCCTCTTTTCATAATATCTTTTTTTTTCTTTTTCTCATTTTTCTCAATATAGGACTCTTTTTTTATAAGAAGAATGCTTCATAGATAGCTCATTATGGTTACGCTGCAGGTTTCCACCATGACAGCATGGATTAGACCAGCAGCCCAAGCGTTTCTCTAACACATATACATAACTTCATGGACTTACAAGCTCCCCTTTCATTTCACACCGACGACATCCATATACAAAAGAGCATGATATCAACTAGGTACAAGTACCAAGTGCAATGTTGAAAGCGTTCCCCATGACAGCATGGTTCTGCTAATTCCCAACAAATAAGTGCAAGCATATACAACATAGACGACACAATGGTTCAAGTTTATTAAGGGCAAGAAAAGTAAAGTGCACCTTCAAGTTCATGAGAGCTTTAATCACTAGTTTTCTCATAACAATTTTAATTCAGAAGGTAAACAAAAACATGAATATACTTGGAATAGCATAAGCTAGTAGGTAGGTATGGTGGACTCTTTGGAATAACTTGGTTTAAGGTATTGGATGCATGAGTGGAACTCATACTTGGTTGTGGAGGCTAGCAAAAGACTGGGAGCGACAAACTAAGAGAGCAATAATGGCCATAATCATGCAGAGCGACAAAATATCATTGATCAAAGCATAAAGTGATACTACACGTTGAAAACTAAAGGATCATAAAGGCTATGGTGACTTGAGATAGTCATAACATGGTGTGAGCATGCTCCAAGTCAACCCAAATAAAGCATCAAAGGAGAATACCACTATAATATGCTTTAATATGCTAAAACAACGCATGATTCATCCAAGGCACATTAAGAAATCTCAATTGTTTATAACAAGTCATGCTATAGCAAAGAATACTAAGCATAAAGCCAAAACAATATCAAGCATGGCATGACAAAGCATAGGCCACAGTCAAAAACAAGCTCTTTTTACCACATAAGCATGAACTTTCCTACTCTTTTCCAAACCAAACCAAACTATATGCAAACCAATGTATGAAAGAGGGGGTCCAACCAATTTATTCAGCAAACTAAGCAAACAAAAACAAACAAAAAACCAAAACAAAAACAAAGAAGAAGACGCTCCAAGAACAACACAACTGTGCATGAAACAATAAAAATGAAGCGTTTAGAAGAAACCTAGGATTTTTATTGATGAAGAAGGGGATGCCTTGGGCATCCCCAAGCTTTGACGCTTGAACTTCTTGGATATTTCTTGGGGTGACACGCGTGGCATCCCCAAGCTTGAGCTTTAGTCCATCCTTCATCTCATTACTAATTCCTTCCATACACCTAAATTTTTTCCTTCATACAAAACTTCACGAAATCTTTATTAGCAACATTAGTGCAATCGAGATAATAAGTCTTAAGGTTCGGTTCTAACGTCAATAAACTTCCATTAAAACACCAGCTACTGTAGCACTTCCCTCAAAAAGCTCAATTCCCCAAAAGAACTCAAAAAGGAACCAACAAGAAGCAAATGCAAATAATGGCAGAAATCTGTCAAAATAGACCAGCAGGTAAATACAATTTTTTTTGAAGACCTCTGTTGCTCAAATCGATAAGTGTTGAACTAACAAAAGTTAGATAACAACCTGGGGCAGAAGAACAAAAATTCACGCCTCAAAAGGTCGTACAGATATTTTACATGAATGTTTATAGTGAAGCACAGAAATCTGTTTTGGGACAGCAACTTTCCCAATCATTACTTCTCTCTCATTAGAGGTTACTCTTGGCACAAAAAGCAAATAAAAAAGGATAAGGAGCGGTTATTACTGAAGTAATAACTTCCAAGACTCATCTAAAACTTTTGGGTTATCTCCCAATAAGTACTTTTCTTTAACGCCTTTAAGTTAGGCATGATAGTTTGAGAAGATGCTCACATAGCAAATATGAATTGAAGTAAAAGAGAGCATCAAGAAGCAAATTCAAAGCACATTTAAGTCTAACCCACTTCCTATGCATAGGAATCTTGTAAAGAAATAAGTCATAAAAGCACAAAGCAACAAGCATAGGAAAGCAAAACAAGTGTAACTTCAAAATTTTCAACATAAAGAGGGGAAACTTAATATTGTTGAGACACATAAAACCATGTTTCCCTCTCTCATAATAACTTTCAGTAGCATCATGAATAAAGGTAACAATATAACTATCACATAAAACATTCTTATCATGAGCCACATGCATAAAAGAATTAGTACTCCCCACATAAGCATAGTCATTCTTATCAATCATAGTGGGAGCAAATTCAACAAAATAGCTATCATTATTATTCTCATCACCATAATCATCAAATAAGGAGGCATATTGTAATCATAATTAATTTTCTCCTCAATAGTAGGTGGACTGAAAATAACATATTCATCATTTTAATCATCATATATTGGAGGTTTTGTATCATCATAAGCAATAGAATAGCTATCTTCCAAAGCTGGGGTACTAAAAAGATCATTTTCATAAA
This sequence comes from Avena sativa, assembly GCA_916181665.1. NCBI lineage: Eukaryota > Viridiplantae > Streptophyta > Magnoliopsida > Poales > Poaceae > Avena > Avena sativa. The sequence goes on along the minus strand of OV702286.1, from coordinate 430,521,215 downwards.
AACAAGCTTCCCTAAGCTTAGACTTTTCCATAGCATTAGCAATAATGGTGTCCAAAGAATTCATACTAACAACATTGCTATTAGCATGCAAATAAATTTCCATAGGTTTTTTAATTTTCTCTTCAAACACTTCATGTCCTAACTCAAGATAAATACTATAAAGCTCTCTAATTTTGTTGTTGTTTTCCATTAAGCCTAACTAGTGAAAACAAGAAACAAAAAGACAAAATTGCAGGATCTAAAGGAAATAACTTCGAGCACTCACACCGGAGGATGTGAGTACATTTTACCTTACCTCCCGGCAACGGCGCCAGAAAATAGGCGTTTGCCGTGGGATATTCTTCTTCTTTAATCCTCCGGTGTGAATACCTTTTACCTTACCTCCCCGGCAACGGCGCCAGAAAATAGCTTGATGTCTACGCACTTCTATTCTTGTAGACAATTGTTGGGCCTCCAAGTGCAAAGGTTTGTAGAACAGCAGCAAGTTTTCCCTTAAGTGGATTGCCCAAGGTTTATCGAACTCAGTGAGGAAGTGGTCAAAGGTATTCCCTCTCAAGCAACCCTGCAATCAAGATACAAGAAGTCTCTTGTGTCCCCAACACACCCAATACACTTGTCAGGTGTATAGGTGCACTAGTTCAGCGAAGAGATAGTGAAATACAAGTGGTATAGATAATTATAAGTAGTAATGGTGCCAGAAAATAGCTTGTTGGCGTGTGGTTGACGTGGGAAAAGACTAAAGGCAAACTGAAATAAAGAAGGAAGCAAGCAAACATGTAACAGATCTAGTCGCAAACGGTGTTTCAATGCTAAGAAACAAGGCCTAGGGATTATACTTTCACTAGTGAACACTCTCATATAAATATATTATCTTCATGATACTACTCTTAACTACTCTCCGTTAGACACTCTAATCGATGGTAGGGCTATAACAGCACACCTCAAAGTCAGCTTTGCCCATCTAGATAACCCCACACTGTCACCTTGAGCTCTAGATGGTTCCAAGAAACACCACAATTTCATAGAAAGATCCAATTCCAAATATAACTCATAACAAGTATTTGTAATCTCTAGCCTAAGTGCCACCATGGTATGCACGCTGTCACTTTCACACACATGGGGAGAGCAGAGATCTATTAAAGCACTTGAGTAGCAAGGTAGATCTATAGATTACAAGCTCATGATCACAATATGATCATGCATATAGAGAGATGAACACATAGCTACCAGTAGAACCCTTAGCCTCGAGAGAGAACTACTCCCTCATCATCATGGGAATCAGCAACGGCGATGGAGATGGTGGTGGAGATCGATGGAGATGGCTCCGGGGGCACTTCCTTGTCCCGGCAGGGTGCCGGAACAGAGACTTTCTGTCCCCCCAATCTCCCCTTCGGTGGCGGAGGCGCTGCGGAACTTTTCGTGGATTTCTGATTGACGATCTAGGGTTTCTGCATCAGGAGGCTCTTATAGGCGAGAGAGGCAATGTCGGTGGCCAGCCAGGGGGCCCACACCATGCCCTGGCGCGACCTTGGGTTGCCCGCGCCAAGGAGGGTGTGGCCAGGCCCTGGCCCTCCTCCGTCTTGTATTCTGGCTCCGTGAGTCTTCCGGTAAAATAGGAACTTTGGCTTTTGTCCCGTCCAATTCCGAGAATATTCATTTTCTGACTTTCCTGGAACCAAAAACAGCAGAAAAAAGGCAACTGGCACTATGACTCTTGTTAATAGGTTAGTCCAAGAAATCATATGAAAAGTAGTCCACAATGTGGACAAAACACAAGAAAGTGGATAAAACCAAGCATGGAACATCAAAAATTATAGATACATTTGCAATGTATCAACATCCCCAAGCTTAACTCCTGCTCGTCCTCGAGTAGGTAAGTGATAAAAAGAAAGAATAATTTTTGAGGTGACATGCACCATCAAAGACTTGATCAAAGTATTTGTAAAACATTCAAAGCTAGGATCATAGTACTTTAATCATAACATAAAAGACAAAGTTCTAGCAATAAGACAAAGAAACTATGATGCGTATTTGTAAAGACTTGATCAAAGTATTTGTAAAACATGGATAGTTGGGATCATAGTAATTGAACCATTGTGCCCATCTATGTTGCGTATATGCTTGCGCTTTGTGAGTTGTGCATTAGCAGAACCATGTTATCATGGGGAACGCTTTCAACATTGCACTGGTACTTTGTACCTAGTAGATATCATGCTCTTTTGTCTATGGATGTCATCGGTGTGAAATGAAAGGGGAGCTTGTAAGTCCATGGAGTTATGCATGTGTGTTAGAGAAACGCCTGGGTCGCTGGTCTAATCCATGCTGACATGGTGGAAACCTGCAGCGTAACCATAATGAGCATCTATGAAGCATTCTTCTTATAAAAAAAGAGATAGAGATCGAGAAAAAGAAAAAAAGAGATATTATGAAAAGAGGAAAGAGAGAAAAAGGCACCATATTCCCATGGTAAATAAGAAGATTGCTGAGATGCTTGTTGTCCGCTTGCCTTGTCATTTTGATATGGGGATTCTTCCGTATCATCGGGCAAGGGGTACCCTGTTGGCGGTTCTCTATGATATACATGTGCTTACGATGATAAGAACTTACCGGTGACTAAACTTGAGTAGCATGAGGAGCGGCCCTCGTATTCAAGGGACATGAGATTCTCAATTTACAACTTGTCAAGCATATCCTCATATTTGATCACTTTAACCTTAATCACCTAAAGATGCCTATGATAGGGGCAATGAGAGCTGAAAGCTAATAAGTATCATAATTTTTGGGAGCTCTTTATGAAACTTGCAATCCCTGCTTCCCTCTGCGAAGGGCCTTTTTTTTACTTTTTAGTTGAGTCAGTAAACCTATTCCCTTCTATCTCAGCAAGTATTTTGAGTTGTTGTGTTTCATTCATTCATATGTTGATTTATTCAATCATGTTTCTTATGTTCCTTGTTTTGCACATTGCTCTTATCTTGGTGATTACTACTTTGAAAGCTATCATTGAAAACCAGTTATTTGTGAACTCCAGTCAATTATCAACTATTCTTCGACTAAGAGCTAGGTTTGCAATTACCAATTATGATTCACTTTATGTATCTTTATTGTGTTTCCTTTACTTATTGCAAGTTAAGTTATATAATACTGAGTTGTCTTCTATTATGATCTATGTATTGATGAATGTGATGCTTCTTGTCCGTATTCTTTTATCAACTCTTCACTCCATAAACCTGAGGTCATGTTTACTAAGCTCAGTTTCTCTTGGGGACAAGCGAAGTCTAAGCTTGGGGGGAGTTGATACGTCCATTTTGCATCACTATTCTATGTCATAATTTACTGTTATTCATTGATATATTTCATATTAAGAGATGATACTTATGTTATTTCATCTGTTTTTGCATGCTTGATGACTTTTGGAGCATGGACCGCTGCAGTCAGGATTCTGATGGAAAAGGTGCTGTTTGGAGGCAAAATTCGCGAAGATCAAAAAATCCGGGAAAATATACGGAAAATCCTATTTTTCCAGAAGATGAAGGAATCCAGAAGGAGGAGTGGAGATGGGCCACAGGGGGCCCACACCACCCCCTGGAGCAGGCCACCCTAGGCCGCGCCACCAGGTGGTGTGGCCGCCCTAGCCCACCTCTAGATCTCCCCTCTGGCGTATATATTCCTCCCAAAACCCTAAGACTCGAGGAGCGAACACAGAAAGATTTCGCCGCCTCTACGGGGCAGAAAACACCGAGAGAGAAAGATCTCTCTGACAAACAGATTTCTGCCGGGGGAATTCCTTCCCGGGAAGGGGAGATCGTCGCCATCAACACCACCATCAAGCTGGACTTCATCGGGATCATCATCATCATCACCACCATCATCACCATCAACACCCTCATCACCATCTCCATATTGCTGTAACAATTGGGTTGAATCTTGCATAGTTCTTAGGGGAAATTTTGCCGGTGTTGATTACGCTTTGTAGTTGATGCTATTGAGTGAACCGTTGAATTATTGTTTATGTTCAGATTGTTATACATCATTATTCCATCTCCGATCATGATCCATATGATGTCTTGTGAGTAGTTCGTTTTGTTCTTGAGGACATGGGAGAAGTCATGTTGTTAGTAGTGGAGTTGTGTTGAGAAAGATTCAATAGTTTAATATTTAAGTTGTGGTGTACTTCTTCTAGTGGTGTCATGTGAACGTCGACTACATGACACTTCACCTATATGGGCCTAGGGGAATGCATTTTGTATTTGGCTACTAATCGTAGGGGTTGCCGGAGTGACAGAAACCTGAACCCCCGTTAGGAAACCATTGCACAAGGGACGTCAGGGTCTTAGAGTTTAAAGCTGTCGTTAGGTTTCTACCTTAATTACTTTCTTGTACTTACGGATGTTTGCAAGGGGTATAATCACAAGTATGTATTATTCCTAGGAAGGTCGATACATTAGCACAGGTTCACCCACACAACACTTAGCAAGCTAAAGAACATTAATCAATTATATGAAGCGAAAGCTCTTGACAGTCTTCCCGTGTGTCCTCGAGAATGTTTGGTCATCTTAAGTAATACAACCGGCTTGTCCTTTGCTTCATAAAGGATTGGGTCACTTGCCGCATTTATTCCTACTGTCTTTTATTTACTCGTACTTTATTTACTTGTTTTATCAAAAAACCCTAAAAATCCGTTTGCTAAGTATTTGCGGAGAATTCCTGATCCATACCACTAGCCAACACTTTCTGCTCCTCGTTGGGTTCGACACTCTTACTTATCGAAAATACTGCGATACACCCCCTATACTTGTGGGTCATCAGGCATGATAAAACATCCTCCGCATTCGAGCAAGATTTCATCAGTTACGGGGAAGTCATCAATGGAATTCGTCAATACAGAGATGCACACTATATATCTCCTCCAGAGGCTATTTATAGGATTTTTGGTTTCCACATGTTTGGTGTTAGTCCGTCTGTCCTGCAGCTCCAGCTTCATTTGCCCAACATGTGTACTGTTGCGTTTAAATCCGGTGATAATCTAGAAGATGTTGTCGCTCGGCCATCTTCATCCAAATCCATGCTTACCGAGTACTTTGAGATGAACCGGATGTATCCAGAGGCACGAAAGTGGTTGTATAAAGAGTTTCTAGAATAACATAGGTGGATCACCGGAGATAAAAAGTGGCAAAAGAGAAAAATAAGAGATCCCAAATTGGATGACTTGTTTATGCACACCCTGCTGAAGGAGAGAGGTACTACTTGCGGGTGCTCCTAAGTCATGTTCGAGGTGCTGCTTTGTTTGACGACTTGAAAACAAAAATGGCAATCTATGCAGTTCCTTTAGAGAGGCATGTGAGCACCTAGGCCTCATTGAGCACGACAAGTCCCTTGATGATTGCATGACGGAGGCAGTCACATTTCAGATGCATTGTGCTCTTAGGCGGTTGTTCGCAACTATACTAGTATTCCGCGAGACAACATAAATCTGCTAGTTGTGGGACAAACATCTAACATCAATGTTTGAGGATTACCGCCTCAATCAATCCAATGAAAAGGCACTTGAAAAGATGGTCCTTAGAGATGTCAGAGATCTGGTACAGTCCATGGGAAAGGATATTAAAAGCTATGGACTTCCAGATTTGGTTGAGACAGATGGTTCTCATGATGGAGAGTACAGAGAGGTAACCGAGGAGAGAAAAGTCACCGCGGAGCAAGAACATCTAGATCTAATTGACTATTTGAATAATGAGCAGCTGAAATAATGGATCATGTGAGGAACAAAAAAAGTCAGATATTCTTTGTTGATGGTCCAGGAGGCACTGGGAAGACATACTTTTACAAGGCATTGCTTGCAAAGGTGAGTGACATGGGCCTAATAGCAATTGCAACTACTACATCAGGCATAGTGGCATCGATAATTCCTGGAGGCCGAACGACACACTACGGGTTTAAAATTCCAATTAAGCTCACTAACTACAACATGTGTGGTTTCACAAAGCAGAGCGGTACAACTGCGTTGCTTAAACAATTATCCTTGATAATTTGGGATGAAGTTGCTATGACAAAGCGTCAAGCGATTGAGACACTTGATAGATCACTCCAGGATATAATGGGATGTTCTTTGTCGTTTGGTGGAAAGGTTGTCATCTTTGGTGGGGATTTCAGACAGGTCCTTCCCGTTGTGGCACGAGGAACAAGAGCACAAATCACAGATGATACACTACAGAGATCCTATTTGTGGTATAAGATCCACAGGATTCCCCTCACGCGCAATATGTGTGCACAGTCTGACCCTTCATTCTCCGAATACCTCCTAAGAATCGGCAATGGAACAGAACAAACAATTGGTGACGACTATGTGCGCCTCCCCGACGACATTGTGATTAGCTATACCGAGGATGATAACGCAATTAACAAACTCATCGAAGATGTCTTCCCATTGTTGCATGCCAATACTAGGTCGAGAGAGTACATGAGCACACGTGCAATTCCCTCAACCAAGAACGAGCATGTGGATAACCTGAATGACAAAATGATCTCCAGATTTCCAGGCGAGGAAAAAGTATATCCTAGCTTCAACTCAATCAAAGATGACTTGCAGAGTAATTATAGGATTGATTTTCTTAACTCGATCACACCAAATGGTTTGCCCCCACATGTCTTAAGAGTAAAGGTCAACTACCCAGTCATACTTATCCGAAACCTAGACCCTCATAATGACCTATGCAATGGAACACAGCTCATGATCAGAGCATTCCATGATAATGCAATTGATGCGGAGATTGTTGGTGCTCAGCATGCTGGAAAGAGGGTATTCATACCTAGGATCCCTATGTCGTCCTCGGAGGACATCTCACTTCCCTTCAAACTCAAGAGAAAGCAGTTTCCCATCCGCTTGAGTTTTGCAATGACCATTAACAAGGCACAGGTTTAGACCATACCAAACGTCGGTATTTACCTTCCACGGTTTGTATTCTCACATGGTCAGCTATATGTTGCATTGTTAAGGGGCGTGTCGAGGCAGACGACATGGATTTTGGCCAAGCTGAACAAGGAGGTTGATAAATCAGGGAAAAGCACCAAAAACATTGTCTATAGAGATGTTTTGGAGGGGTGAGAAAGGTGCGTTATTCTATAGTTTATTTGCAACTATATATGTTGTACTATCTATATAAATAATTTTGATGCGGACAATTTTTTTCTGATTCCAGGTGTTAATCATAATAATCTATGGATATTAAAGAGGAATGGTATCGAGGTGAGCATCCTTTCTGGAACCTTTTTTCAATACAAACTACAAAATTCTATACCTCCGAGCTATGCTAGTAACACTTTATTATTATATTACTTTTTTCTTCATGTAGTTTTAAACAATGGTCGATCCAAAAGTTGTGTAGATTCCTAATCCTATATACGATTGAAAAGGATATGCCAGTCCAATCTTGTGCTACATTTCTTATCTTGCATGGAAATAAGATGGATTAGTTGTTTTTTTGTATGAGAGCATATTCGTTACAAACAGACTGTAGATTTGATCCAGCCCAACAAATAGCTCGTGTCTACTAATAACGAGCATTCTATACTTAATTCCATATTGTCAACTACAAATTCCAAGAGATGGTAAACGAGCGATGCTAGCCACCAGCAGAAATAACATTAGAAGTATCACAGGTTGCATATAGCAGCTGCCAGAATGTCCTTATGCCCATGTATGGAAATATCTATTGTTGCTAATATTGGAGATGGAGTATTATGAAATGTAAATTCTTATCTTTGATAGCAATTATAGGATGACGGAATTAATCCTGCAAAGTTTCGTGACCTGATGAACTCGATTCAGTTATGGTGTATAAATTTTTACACCATAATGTTTGTGATTTTTTCACTTGAGTGGTTTGAGTTATGAACCAAATGTTTGATTTTTAGTTTGTGCAACACAAGTATATAGAGCTACCATTAGTGGACTGATACAAGAGCTGGACAAAAATGCTCTTTTAGCTTGCAAAAGCAACTTAAGAGATGGCGTAATATGTACCTTGTAGTAGATATCAACCTTGTACCGTAAATTGACTCCTCCTGTTCTGTTCCATCAACATTAGTAAAATATCCACCTTGTACAGTAAAACCTTTGCTAGCACGATTTAATAATGATCCTTGCAAAAAATAGCAATTATCAAAGATCTGTTTAGTGGTTGTTGTAAGGGCCTGTAATGACCAAAAAACTACATGTAGTATGAAATCTACTCAAGAATACTCTTGCCGGCTGCTGGAGACAGGGGAGCGAACGGTATAGGCGGCGGCTGGAGACAGGGGAGCGAACGGTACAGGCGACCAAAAAACTACATGCAGTATGAAAAACCAACTGCAGGAGGCAGCAATCCTCTTGCCGGCTGCTGGAGACAGGGGAGCGAACGGTACAGGCAGCGGGGAGACGGTGAAGGGGATGCTCAGCTCGATGCGGCTCTAGGAGAGAGAGATTAGTGACAGTGGTAGTGTACAATGTAGAATGTGTCCGATTCAAGCATCGGTGGTGTTTTTTAAGTAAGACATAGTAACAAGTTAGCGGTAGTTCGTCACCAACGTGTACTCATGTAACTCTTTATTTTCTTCTCCACTTGCCTACGTGACTTGCTTCATTAATTTATACAAATCCTCTATGCGTGTAAATTTCAAGCTTTCAGTAATACGCCAAGACTATTATCTCCTATATGTTTCAATTCGGACGAAATTAATTTTTAGGTGTTTTCTTTAGTACAACTAAAATAGGGATTATATTAAGATTTTTAAGACCATGTTTACTTTTAAAATATAACAAAAAATACTACTCCCCCGTTCTAAAATATATGTTGTGGTTTTAGTTCAAATTGTTAATATTATTTATAAATATTTCACTTTATTATACTAAACTAATTATAAAAATTATGTAATCACATAATTATCATGTGGTTTGTGGATGTTAAATTTTATGGCTACTTGGACGGGAGATATTGCGTCTCACATTCCTAAATATGTATTCCCCTCGATGATATCGTGACAAGTATTCATGTGTTATTGTACTTCGACACAGTTCTCTTTTTTTTATGTGAATGTTCATTTTGTACTCAGTTTGGTACTATTTGGATTTTTTATCCACAACACGATTAAATCGACCAACAATAGTAGATTTTAAAAGAAACTTTTGAGACGTGCGTTGCACGTGCACTATTACTAGTGTCTATATACAATCGAATCTAGACAAATCTGAATCCATTAATTTGGATCGAATGAAGTACCATTTTATGCCAAGGACATGAAACCGTGTTTATCCTTAAAAGTGTAGCTTAAATATCATACCATATCTGTGCTTGTTTTATTTTGTGATAACATCTGCAATATTGAATGGAGAATTTCTAGTTCGGTAGTGAGAAGTCGACATATCAAATATCTCCCTACTTGTTTGAGTGACGGTTTGTATTGCTATGTTTTCATGATATCTTTTATGATTAGGGCCATTTTTGTTTATCCCTTTTTGTTCTAGAAGCCGTGGTATTTTTATCTTTCCTATAAGTTAGTATAGCTTTCTAACCCTCGCAATGCAAGATTATGTTGGAAAAAGGAGTTGCCAACATGTTCAGTGTTCCAAAACCTTGTAGTTCTGGAGATTAGGGAATGGTATTTGACTGAGGATTTGTATGTTGTGTTCCGCTTCCTCCAGCTTTCACCAAGGCTAGAAAAGCTCTAAGTCGATTCTTTTTTTTTAGACGGAAGGCTCGAAGTGAGCCCGGCTTTAAATTAACGAAGCCAACAACCGGCTGGGAGTTACACCAATAGTTACAATACACACGCGTCCAAGACGCCCAACACAACACACAACACAAGACAACACAGAAAATGCCATGCTGGAGCGTCAGCTAGATCCAAGATGAGGGAGCTTTGTCTTTTGTTGCACCGGAGTGATCACAACCAACTCCACACCAACACACCTCCACCGCACCAAGACAGCAGCCCACGGGGGACTCGACGGCGGGGCAGCAACCTAGCAGAACTTGAGGAGCCAAAGGAGGGGGTCTTGCGGCGACGCCTCCAAGAAGGTGAATGGCACAAGAACGCGACATCGTCGTCGACAGGGACCGAGGTCCTGCAAAGCTTTCACCCAGACCCAGAGCCACCACCCCCGGAGCTCGGGCTAGGACCAGACCCTAACATACCATCTTTCCCTGGCATTGGGAAGAGCCCACCGGTAACAGCTACGACCAGACGCCCATCTAGCAGAGCCCCCCAAGACGCTAGAGAGGACATCAGCTACCGCAGCCATACCGTGTAAATGTAGCCAAGCCAATGGTATGCGAGAACTGAGACACCAGCGAGAGGATACAGGGTGCTCCACAAGACACTGCCAGAGAGACTAGCCGAAGCAAGACCACCTAGGGAACATCCCTTGGACGGAGAGACGGAATCCATCAAGCTGACCCGAGGATCAGCGTCGGGACGCCTTCAACAAGGGAGCGACACCCGAAGGTGACGTCGTCACCGATCTTAGCCTAGGCCAAGTGCAGCTTTCGCCGAGATCCAACCGAACCAAAATCCGGACGCCGACACGAGGGCGTAGAGCGGACCCGGCCGAACTCACAAACGCACCCCCGACCCACCCGAGGGTCGGAGGGAGAACATGCTACCTCCCCCGACAAGCATGCGCCGGTCCCGGGAACCCCTCCCGGCGAACTGACAAGAACGACACCCGTCAGTTGACGCACAACGACAACCAACCCGAAAATAGAGCGACTAGAGCAAGGCGGGGAGACAGGTACGACGACCGAACCCAACCCGACTCAGACCTAGGCCCTCGAGCCCATATCTGGCCACCAACCCGGGCCCGCCAGACCCAGATCTAGGCCCGCAGGCCCAGATCCAGATCTGGCCACCGTCGTCAGATCTCTGACTCTCGGCGGTGGGGCGCCACCCAAGCGACCACCCACCCCACTTCGGCGGAGGGGACGCCACCCAGGCGACCTCCCATCTCCCGGCGACCACGACGGGGCTCGAGTTCACCACGCGCAGATCAGGGACGCCCAGACCTCGAGAAGCCTCCCGATCCTTGCCCAGAGCGCGCGCCAGGTACAACCTCCACTCGAACACCAATTGCCACAGGAAAATTGCCACTGGATCCCCAGATCCGCCGCGCCCAGGCCCGCGCCGCCGCCATGCTTCACCGCCGCTCTGCCAACGAGAAGCGCCGACCGAGATCCGGGACAACCGCCCCGGCTTCTGCTCGCTGCGAGCTCCGGCCGATGCACCTGCCGGCCTCCAGTGGCCCCAACTGACGGAGGGAAGACCTCCCCGCAACCTTAGGCAACAGGGCCCGCCGCCACCGCTGAAGGAGCCAGCGGCAGCGGCGGCACGAGCTGGCTGGAAGGCCTCGAGCGGCCGCAGACGGGGAATCGCTCCTGTGTCGCCTGGTCAAGTCGATTCATAAATCGGTATGCCATATGATGCATGTAACATTATTGCATTAGCCCAATACTATTCACTAAAAGGCATCTTTTTATTTATTCCTTATTTGACTCTAGGCTCGCATGGCTGGAGAAGGAGCAGAAACATTGATGGAATGACCTTTCAGTGTCCACTCCTTGAAAGTGTCACGATACAATGTTTTGAGTGTGATGAAGGGATTGATAAGCCGGGGAATGTTCTCTTGGCGAATAGTGTCAGCTCAATTTTTTTAATCAACATTAATACAAATGCATCCGTGTCATGCAAAGTTTGAATCCAAATTCACTCCACAACTTGAGATATACTCCCTCCGTTCAGAAATATAAGACATTTTACCTCTATGAATCAAATATATCTAGACATTTTTTAGTGTATAGGTTCGTAGTGTTTCGAAATGAACCTACACTAAAAAGCATATAAATACATTCATTTCACAAAGCTAAAATGTATGAATGGATGGAGTATAAGATACAAATCCAGCTCCGAATAGTACCGAAAATGTGAATCGTCATTGTTTGGTCCTATTCACAGCTTTATCGAGTTACAGACACAAATTTGGATTTGGGATTTTCATGCGAGGGTAATACTTCCTCCGTCCCAAAATAAGTGACTTGTATTTGTCTAGATTTGGAAGTATCTTACACTAAAACAAGACTAGATACATCTGAATCTAGACAAACCCACGTCATTTATTTTGAGACGGAGGGAGTATATATTTTTTTTTGTTTATTAGTATTTCATCTGATCTATAATAAATGTCGCTGATTTAGTATAATTTGTTATAGATCGAAAGGATATACTCTATAATAAGTGTCAATTTAGAGCTCGGCCTCCATGGATGACTTTTTTTCGAAAAGTTCAAATTTAAACATTTATAAAATCAAAAAACATACCGGGATATAGACATTGATTTATAATATGTGTGTGCGAAAAATCTTAGTATGGTATCAGCAAAGAGGAGAAATTTTCAGATCTAGGCATGAATAGTGCAATTCTAAATGAGCTCCGTTTTCCCAAAATTTGTCATATTTGTCTTTTTAATTGTGCCCAAAATACAATTTATTTTTATTAGAAGTTTGCAGACTTGTATTTCGTATTATTGGCTACACGGTAGATATTTTTCCGAAAATATTTGACACTTCTTGAATTTTTTAAAAAGGGGCTCCGTGCACCAAAGCGATTTTCCGTATTTGGTCATCCTTTATGTGTTTGTAGCACAGGCGGATGTTTTTCCCGCTTAATCTGAAATTTTGGCGCCAAAGGTTCCACGCGAGCGCGCCAATCAAGGGAGAGAGAGATAGAGCCATTTGCCCATCCTCGCCCAGTCGCCAAAGGCCATAGACAACACCTGACAACAACCTCTCTCCTCCCCTCAACCCAATCCTGGCCAATGGGCCGGCCCGGCACGACACAGGCCCGGCATGGCCTTCACGTGCCTGGCCCGGCCCGGCACGTCTCGGCCCGTCTAGCTCGCGTGCCGGGTCGTGCCGGCACGGGGGCCTCGCCCCGCGGCCCAGGCACGACACGGAGGCCAGACGGGCCGGCCCGTGGCACGTGAAGCACGCCGGCCCGTTGTTCATTTCCGCTGGCCCGACAATTAATCGTTAACTAGAGGCTGAATCTAGAGTATATCACAAACGATTCGGTGGTCTGTTGGTCGAGTGGACGACGGGAGTAGGTGAGGTTGCGAGTTGTTCGACTCCCCAACCTGAGTTCTTTTGCCTATTATTCGTAAAAGTTTCGCTGTATAGTTGCTAGACGGGCCGTGCCGGGCCGGCCCGCGTGCTTGAGACCGAGGCCCCGGCACGGCACTGTCATTTCACGGGCCGGCACAGGCACGGCACGCCACGGGCCGGGCTGGCCCCGTGCCGTGCTTTTTTCGCAGGCCACGGGTCGGCCCGCCAAAGGCAGCGATTAGATGGATATAAAACTACTTATCCCTCTGTTCCAAAATAATTGAAGATCTAGGTTTCACCTAAGTTAAAGTTTTCAAAGTTTGACCTGATTTTAAGAAAAATGAGCTTGGTGCTATTTTATATGCTGAGGACATTAGGCAGTATATATCCTGAAAACTGTAACTTAAATATCATACCATATGTGTGCTTGTTCTAATTTGTGATAACATCTGCAATAGTAAATGGTAAATTTTCTAGCTCAGTAGCGAGAAGCTGGCGTACCAAATATTTCCCTACTTCATTGAGTGGAAGTTTGTGTTGCTATGCTTTCATATATCTTGTGTGATAAGGGCCATTTTTTTTTTTGTCCTTTTCGTTCTGGAAGCCATGGGTCTTTGTCCTACCTATAAGTTTATAACGTTTATCCCTCTCAATGCAAGGTTATGTTGGAAAAGGAGTTGCCAACATGTTCTGCGTTTCAGAGCCTTGAAAGTCTGAAGATTGGCAAATGGCATTTGACCAAGGACTTGTATGCTGTGCTCCGCTTCCTCCAGCTTTCACCAAGGCTAGAGAAGCTCAAGTTGATTCATAAATCGGTATGCCATATGATGCATCTAAAACTATTGCATTAGTGTAATAGGATTCACTAAAAGGCATATATTTCTTTGTTCCTTGTTTGTCTCTAGACTCGCTGCGCCGTAGAAGGTGCAGAAACAAATGGTCGCCCAATTGATGGAATGACCTTCCAATGTCCACTCCTTGAAAGTGTCATGATACAATGTTGGGAAGGTGATGAAGGGATTGATAAGTTGGGGAACGTTCTGGTGGCGAACGGGGTCAGCCCGGACAAGATAAGTGTTACCATTCTGGTGCCTATCAGGTACAGGACGGACGAGAAGCATGTTACCTTCTATGAATATATCAAAAAGAGGCCCCTAGAGGAGAAGATATGTGCCGATGAAGAACAGGTGAAGAAGGCAAGACGCTGAGCATGTTTGAGAAGATGGCAAAGGAAAGTCCACAGCGGGAGGATGACCCTGAGGAGGCTGAGAGTGATGGATATGACGGTCCTGACGACTTTTGAGGAGGATGGCATTCACAAATTACAACCATCAACCGTGATGGTTTTGAGAGCTCTGAAGGGTGACTGTTTACCAAGCCATTCTTCTCGTTGAACTCCTTTCGTCTTTCCTTTTGTTTTGAGACTTGTGACTTCTGGATTAGGGAGAAAGATGGTGTGTCTATATGCTTAAAGTGATTTAATCCTTGTCTAGCTTATCTTTAGTTCAAACTGTTCTGCATGTCGTCTACAGCGTTTATAAAGTATGATGTTCATGCAACTTTGTCGTTTCTTTCCTTACGGGGCTGTTTTCACAGGATAACACATCAGTTTTGTGGTTCTGATTAATGACCAGACCCTGCCAAAACTACTGGTGGTACGTCTTGTTTTCTTGTCATTCAGTTGTGTTCACATTGCTTTATCTCGTCGACGTCGTCGCTGGTTCTGTACAGAGATGAGCGACTGAATTTAGGGAGAGAAGAATAGAGGTTATGCACGTATGGCCTGTGATGCTCATGCAACCGTTTATTTCTTGACGGACCTCTCTTCACAGGATAAAGCATCAGTTTTGTAGTTCTGATTAATGAATTTGCGATTTGATAACATGTTGTGTAAATTTCGAACTACAACAGGACAGAGGTGCGTACGTTGGTTCAGTATAAAGATTTGCCAGCAGCTGAGCTGTCAGAGAGGCAGTGAGCCGCCGGAGATACAGGGGTAGCAGTGGAGAAATCGCTGGACGCCGGTGACAACTTTGTACAAGCTGTGTCTCGCAGGCGGTGGGGGCGCTTGAGCCCGAGAAGATGGCTGGATCCTAGTATGTTAACTTAATATATCCATGAGCCCAGCATACTGCTCCTTGTACTTTTTGATTAGTGTTGATATTGCATGTTATTCTGAACTTCAGAAAGTAACCATTAAGGTCAAATTAATGTGCGTTTCAATTTGATTTGTCATATCCATCAGAATAGAGTAGTACACTCGGAAAAGCATTTCGAGTAAATCTAGCTGTGAAAAGTTCTTCTGTTTGATATTGATATGTTAAAAACACTTGGTCACTTACTCACTGGCTGTGTGTGTGCAAATGGAAAAATATATTCTGTTTGCTAAGTTCAAGGTGCAGCTATTTTACAAGTATAGGGCAGCATTGCTACTTGTTAAAAACATGATCGGCATTTGTGCCTGTAGACGGTTCACGTACTGATTTTGGTCACATTTAAGAAAACAATCATGCAACTAGAAAAGAAACAGGGAATTCGGTATCATTTTATGCTGAGGACATGGAACCATGTTTATTTATCCTTAAAACTGCAGCTTAAACATACCATATGTGTGCTTGTTTTATTTTTTGATAACATCTGCAATAGTGAATGGTGAATTTGCTAGTTCAGCAGCAAGAAGCCCACATATCAAATGTTGGAATTTGAGGTATTTACATGTTAGGCTTCTGGCCCATAGTGAGTACAAATTCTGAAATTCTCTTTGTCTATTTATGTTTGGCTGTGCAAGTGGAGCTAAAGTTTCGTCCCACCTTGCTAGTTGAGAGGGACTTGCACCACCTTATATAGAAGGTTGTTCTAGCACTACTAAGTAAGTGAAAAGCAACTCTCGAGAACTCCACCTTCGACACCACACCTCGCCACGGCGGGTCCTGAGAATTTCGCCGAGCCGAGTTTTATTTTGATGTTTGGGAAAATCAATTACGAGTCATTAATGAACGTGTTAATTCACCATATCTTTTGGATAGTGGGCTGTGTTGACTCAGATGTAGGCTGCGCCCCCACGACCTACCCAACCGGCGCTATATAAACCGAGACGCAAACCCTACGCGACTACAACTCATCACACGCATCTCCTTCCAGTCCATTGTGCCGCCGTCTCCGTCTTCCCCATCCCGGTTTGCAGCGTTCACGCAGATCAGGACAGTAGTCCTCCAGAACCTGCCTCGATCAGGTTTTTTGGGAGTGCTCAAACGTGACTACTGGAAACCACGGCGTCGTTCGACGACGAGTTCCCGAACGACGACTTCTTTCCAGACGTCACCGAGCTCTTTGGCAACCTCAACATGGGTGACAAAGATGATGCTACCGCTGCGACTACTGTTGTTGCCGCCGCCGCTGCTCAGGCTGCACCATACGCGACCCTGAACTTTCTCTTTCAAATTTTGCTAGAGTTCCTTGTTCTATCATTTGGAGTAGATGCGATCAGTTTATCCTGTTTAAATACAATATGTTCATCTACTCTGTTATTTAGACATGATCTATTTAATTATTATTTGTATGATCATGTTTTATCAATTATTTATTCGGATTAAATCATATGGATATTTGCTTATATTTTCAACAATCTTAAAACCTGATTACATGCAACTAAATTTCACTGGTGTAGCCACGGCTACCGTTCTGCCTTCTTTAGATGGTATGCACTATAAGAAATGACGCACGGGAGAAGTTTTTTGGTTTGAAGACCTAAACTGCTATAGCGCTACTCTTGGCAAATCTGAAGGAATTCTTTCTGCTGTTCAGGAAGAGGCCTTTAAGAAAGTTGATACTGTCAAGCTTCATGCACTAGTCAACGCAACCAAAAATCCGAACTGATGGAAAAGGCTAGTACAATCCACATATACTGTAACACTCCCTCTCACGTGTGACGGGGTAAGACAAGTCAACACATGGGTAAGGCAAGTCAACACATGAATATAATAGTCTCAGAGGTATAGCTTAAGAGGCATATATGTGGACACAAAGGGGGGCTACCAGCAATTTTTAATAAATTGCGAAAATAGGACTCGAACTCGAGACCTTAGTCTCTGATACCATGTCAAACTTCATGCACTAACCAACACAACCAAAAGTCCGAACTGATGGAAAGGGCTAGTACAATCCACATATTGTAACAAATACCATGTTTATGGAGCTCTTTTCAATGTTCTTGGGGACAACATTGTTGACCCATACATGTCATTTGATAATAGCAAGTACGCGTGAAATGCGCTTGAGGCCAAGTTTGGGGTCTCGAACACTTGCACTAAGTTGTATGTCATGCAGCATCTAGGAATACAAGATAGTTGATGAGCGCTCCATCGTCAAGCAAGCTCATGGGATACAATCACTTGCTAAAGAACTTGAGCAATTCAAGTGTACCTTGCTGGACAAGTTTGTGGCCGGCGATATTATTGTGAAGCTTCGTCTCTCGTGGAGAAACTTTGCTACTTCTCTGAAATATAAGAGACAATAGTTTTCCATTATGATCTCCTTGGGTCTCTTCACGTGGAAGAGAAGGCGAGAGCAAAGAACAAAACTTCTCGAGGATTTGAGGGAGGTTCTAGTGCCACTTTGGTACAGACAAAAAAATTCCAATCCCACAAGTTCAAGAATAAGAAGAAATCTGAAGGCAAAGAAAAGTTTGATGGCAAGAGCAAGGCCACACACTCAACCAACTTTAGAAGAAAAAGGATAAGAAGAAAGGCCCTTTACACGTTTATGGTTATCCTGATCATTGGGCTCCTAGCTTCTCTAATCTCTTTGACAAGCATCAACATGGAAACAACGGCAAGACCACTAATGAGATGAAATATGTTTGGTACGGTATTTTACCTACTATCATTTTAGTATGTCATTCTCCTAAATGGTGGATAGACACGGGCACTAATACACATGTATATTCCAATATTTCCATGTTTTCTTCTTATCAGGTCTCAGGGACTTCTTCTGTGCTGATAGGAAACGGCTCACTTACTTCTGTTCATGGTGCTGGTATGGTCAATCTGAAGTTTACTTCGGGGAAGACTATACATCTGAAAAATATGTAGCACATTTCCTCCATCAATAAAAATCTCTTCAGCGGGTCGCTTTTATGTCGAGATGGTTTTAAGTTGGTGTTTGAGTCCAATAAAGTTGTAATCTCTAAGTATGTACAATTTATTAGAAAAGGTTATGAGTGCGGAGGTCTGTTTCACATATCTTTGTCAAACTCATGTACTAAAGTTATTAATCATGTTTGCAATGATAATGAGTCCAATATTTGGAATTCATGACTCTATCATATTAAATTTGGTTGCACGACACGGCTAGCCAATATGAGTCTAATTCCGAAATCCACTATTATCAAAGGTTCTAAGTGCCAAGTTTGTGTTGAAGCAAAGCAACCCTGCAAGTCTCATACGGCTGCGGAACCGAAAAACTTAGCACCGCTGGAACTTATACATTTGAATCTATGTGAGATGAATGGTATTTTTACAAAAGGTGCAAAAAGATACTTCATGATGTTGATTGATGACTCCACTAGATACTGCTATGTTTATCTTCTAAAATCTAAACATGAAGCTTTGAACTACTTCAAAATCTATAAAGCTGAAGCAGAAAACCAACTTGATCTTAAAATTAAGTGGATAATGTCGAATCATGGTGGAGAGTAATTTTCAAACAAATTTGATTTATTCTATATGGAACATGGTATTATCCATGAAAGGACGCCTCCCTACTCAATTCAGTTAAATGGGGGGGCGAAAGAAAGAACCCACTCTAACTGATTTGGTTAACGCCATGTTAGATACATCGGCTCTTTCCAAGGAATGGGGGGGGGAGGCGCTAATGACTGTGTGTCATGTCCTAAACTATGTTTTTGTAAAGGATAAAACCATGACTCTATTTGAGGAATGGGAGAAGAAAAGACTTAAACTCTCTTACTTACAAACTTGGAGATGTTTGGCGAAAGTCACTATTCCAATACCCAAGAAGCAAAAGCTTGGACCAAAAACTATGGATTGTGTCTTTCTGGGATATGCTTTTCACAGTATTGGCTACAGATTTTGGTAGTAAAATCTGAGGTATCTAGCATGCATGCTGGTACAATTATAGAGTCAAATGATGCAACTTTTTTTGAGGACATCTTTCCCATGAAAGGTATGTCTAGATCATCAAATCGGGAGATGAGTAGTTCATCTAGTTAGAAATTTGCTATAATTCCTGAACGCACTATGCTGACAGAACACTATGATGATCATGTGGAGGACAATAATTAAGATCCCAAAATGAGCAAGATACAAAGGACTGCAAAGTCATTTGGTGATGATTTCATTGTGTACCTTGTGGATGATACTCCCACTTCTATTTCAGAAGCCTATGCATCTCAAGATGCTGACTACTAGAAGGAAGCTATCCGAAGTGAGATGGACTCCATCTTAGCTAATGGAACTTGGGAGGTCATTGATCATCCTTATGGGTGCAAACCTGTAGGATGTAAGTGGGTGTTTAAGAAAATTTTTAGACCTGATGGTACTATTGAAAATTAAAAGGCACATCTTGTGGCCAAGGGTTATACCTAGAAAGAAGGTGAAGACTTCTTCGATACCTAATCACCTGTAGCCAGATTGACCACTTTTTGAGTACTACTATCCTTGGTTGCCTCACACAGTCTTCTCGTTCATCAAATGGACGTTAAGACATCTTTTCTAAATGGAGAGCTAGATGATGAAATTTATAGGGAGTTGACTGATGGATTTGTAGTAGATGGTCAAGAAGAAAATGTGTGTAAGTTAGTGAAGTCTTTGTATGGTCTTAAGCAAGCTCCTAAGCAGTGGCACAATAAGTTTGAAAGAACTTTGACCGCTGAAGCCTTTGTTGTAAATGAAACTAATAAGTGTGTGTACTATCTCCATGGTGGGGGTGAGGGAGTTATTATGTGTATCTATGTCGATGACATATTGATATTCGGGATCAACCTCGCTATTATTGAGGAGGTCAAAGAGTTTCTATCTTGCTGCTTTGAGATGAAGGACTTGGGAGTGGCTGATGTAATCTTAAACATCAAGCTATTGAAGGATGACAATAGTGGGATTACACTACTTTAGTCCCACTATGTGGATAATATATTAAGTTGCTTTGGGTATAGCGACTGCAAGTCTTCTCCAACGCCTTCTGATCCGGGTGTGCTACTTTGAAAGAATCAAAGGAATGCTAAAGATCAATTGAGATATTCTCAAATCATTAGCTCGCTCGTGTATCCTGACATCTCCTTTATTATGAGCGAAGTGAGTCGATTTGTGTCAAATCCTGGAGATGATCATTGGCATGCTCTTAAGAGAGTTTTGCGCTATTTAAAATGCACTACAAGTTATGGTATTCACTCTACTGGTTATCCATGGCCACTTGAGGGTTATAGTGATTCAAACTGAATATCTGATGCTGATGAGATCAAGGCCACGAGTGGTTATTTGTTTACACTTGGTGGTGACATTGTTTTCTGGAAGTCTTCCAAGCAGACCATCTTAAGGAGGTCAACAAGGGAAGCGGAACTCACAACATTAGAGACAACCACTATTGAAGTAGAGTGGCTTCGTGATCTCTTGATGGACTTACATGTTATTCAAAAACCAATACCCTCCATCCAGATGAACTGTGATAATAAAACTGTGATCGTCAAAGTAAACAGTTCTAAGGATAATATGAAGTCATCAAGACATGTGAAGAGGTGATTGAAATTTGTCAGAAAACTAAGAAACTTCATAGTTATTGTGTTGGATTATATCCAAACATATAAGAACTTGGCAGATCCCTTCACAGAGGATTTATCACGTAATGTGATAGATAATGCATCGAGGGAGATGGGTTTGAGACCCACACTATGAGTTGCTCGCAGTGGTAACCAACTCTATGTGATCAAAAATCCCGTGAATTAGACTTGAGAGACAAGTTGTTGATCAGCTGAGAGGAGAGTATCCCCATGTTATATTTACATCTCCATAAAGATGCAATACTCTCTTAATCTGCATAGCAGGTTGATACTTATCTTAATGTGTTCCAAGTGGCTTTTCTAAGCAGAGATGCTGTCCTGCAGAACATCTCTTGAGAAACACACATATATGAGTCTCATTGTTAAACGCCGCAGTCCATGAAAGTTGGGTGCTCTCTAATAAACTCATGAAATGGCCCGGAGTATGACGCATAAGCTTCAAACCGTGGGGAAGCCAATGGCAGCCCATTATCGGCGTAGGCTTTGTGTTAAACTAGTGTGCAAAAAACTTGTAATTCAAGGCATAGTCCACTGTTCAAGTGCAAGCTAGTGTAGCACGGAGTTTAAAGTGAAAGTTCAGCTTAACAGTCTACACTAAACATCGATATATAGAAAAATGTTCTGAAATAAAAGTGACGTGATATGCCAATGAGATTTTGTGAGGGATTGTTAGAATTTGATGTATTTACATGTTAAGCTTCTGGCCCATAGTGAGTACAAATTCTGAAATTCTCTTTGGCCCATTCATGTTTCGGTGTGCAAGTGGAGTAAAATTTAGTCCCACATTGCTAGTTGAGAGTAAGTGGCACCACCTTATATAGGAGGTTATTACATCACTAAGTTGGTGAGAAGAGAAGCAACTCTCGCACACTCCTCCTCCAACGCCATGCCACGCCAAGTCGCGCCGCGGGCTGTGGGAATCTCGCCGAGCCGAACTTTATTTTGTTGTTCGGAGAAATCAATTATGACCCTTTACCGGACGCGTTAATTAGCTAGATCTTTTGGATCATAGGATGTGTTGACTCAGACTTGGGGTGCGCCCCACGACCTATCCGACCGGCACTATATAAACCTCGACGCAAAACCTACGCGACTACAACTCATCACTCACATCACGTTCCAGTCCATTGCGTCGTCGTCTCTGTCTTCCCCATCCCGGCTTGCGGCGTGCACCTTAGATCGGGACAATAGGCTTTCGAGACCCTGCCTCTCGTGAATCTGTACAGGTGAGAGGCGATGAGGTTTTTAAGGAGCGCTTAAGCGTGACTACTAGCAAGCACAACATCGTTTGATGACGAGTTCCTGAACGACGACTTCTTCCTAGATGTAACCGACATATTTGGTAACCTCAACATGGGCGACAACAATGATGCCACCGATGTGGCTGCTGCTGCTACCGTTGTGGCTACTGCTGCTGCCACCTCCGCTGCTCAGGTTGCACGTATGTGACCATGAACTTTCTCTTTTAGATTTTGCTAGAGTACCTTGTTCTAGCGTTTGGAGTAGATGCGATCTGTTTATCCTGTTTAGATGCAATATGTTTATCTACTCTATTGTTTAGCTCTATTAGTTAGCGTGATATGTTTATTTGCTATTTGTATGATCATGTTTTATCAATTGTTTATTCGGATTAAATCACATAGACATTTGCTTATATTTTCAACATCATATATCTCACTAATTATTTGAATAATAGTTTGTACTGCTATGCTTGCATGATATCGTTTGATATTTTTTAATTCTGTTTGTCTCTTTTTGTCCTCGAGGCGATGGTATCTTTCTCCTACCTTTCAGTTTATAACTTTCTATCCCCCTCAATGAAAAGGTTATGCTGGAAAAGGAGTTGCCAACATGTAGAGTGTTTCAGATCCTTGTAACTCTGGAGGCGTATATAACATCAGTGGCGAAGGACAAAAAAAATTTGAGGTCGGGCAAACTCTAAAGCTTATTGATGCAAAAAATTCCAAATCGTGTCGACAAAATTGTAAAAACATAATCACGTAGTACAATGATAATAGCGACATATTTGAATCAAATTAGAACATACAAACATACCGATAATGAAGCTTTAATGCCTTCTAAAAGTTCCAGGCAATTACAAAGCTCTACCTTTTTTTTTGAAAGTCTGCAATTAATTATTGAAAACAAAATAAAACTTTCTTCAATAGTTCAATCAGGACTGAGTTCAGTTAACCACAAAATCAAAAATTATACATACCCCCTTTGCAGCTGCAGGTTTATTCCCCTTCTTGCGCTTCTTTACCACAAATTCGTAGAGCCTAGACAGGCCTAGACGGCAGTACAGCCAGTCGATTACGAAGAACCAGAGTATGTAGAATACTTCCTAGTTGCCAATTGTACGAAAAAGAGTGAATTCCACTTTTTACCCCCTAAGATCAATTTTGTGCCACTTTTTACCTAATTTAACCGAAATTGCTCAAAACTACCCCATTTAACATACTTTCTTCCACTTTTTACCCCTTTTTATTTTTTACCTCATCCTGACAAGTGGGTCCCCCCGATTCCTATTTTTTACTCTCGATCTAAGAAACTAAAAATGGAAACTAATGGCAATACACTATGCAATATACTAAATCAACAATAATGTACAATCTTTTAACCTTTGATCACCGCTATCAGATTCAATCCAAACTCTGGTTGGGGCAGAGTTATCCGAGCAAAGAGCCCTAAACTGGGAGAGCATACACAACCAAATTGTACGGGTAATACCTGGGACAGAATAGCCTACCGTTGAACCACGTATTTCTCTTGCGATCACCAGTCATACGGTGACCTAGAGCCCCTGTAACATCAGCATCTGCTCAGTTTTCTCTCTTTCTCGTGAGAGGATGCTAAGGGCAAGCGGGCCTGGTACACGATGCGGGTTGGTTCGGCTAAACCAAACAGGCACGTCTACTGTGATCAGGTCTAACTCAACCGAACTGCGTGCGACAGGCCTTGGCTCATCCGGCTCATCTCAGCTCTGGAAGCTGAGTAGGACACGCCTAGTAGAATCGGTGTCCGATCTGGTCACGCCACGTCGGACTACGGGTGGGACCCACCTGTCAGGTTGGGGGTAAAAAGTAAAAAGGGGTAAAAAGTGGAAGAAAGTATGTTAAATGAGGTAGTTTTGAGCAATTTCTGTTAAATTGGGTAAAAAGTGGCACAAAATTGATCTTAGAGAGTAAAAAATGGAATTCACTCTACGAAAAATGTTTGATAAAGGATGCAATCCCTCAAACCCAAAAGAAAATCATTAATATACTCCGTTCCGCTTCCAATGAGCCTCCCAAAAAAGACTCTAGTATGAAACAAGAAAGAATTTTTCAAGTTTGTAGAGTAGAATCCTACTTCTCAGAACATATCAATACGAGTAGAACAAAAATTACCAACTCTAGCCTCCGGACAGTCATAAACCTGAAGAGTGGAGCCGGAAAGTAGAGAGCCAGGGACCTGGCGTCGGGAGGAGTCACGACGACGTCGACGGGAGACGCCACTCACCCGCCTAGGAGTATAGGAAGGCGGCGGCGCTACTCAGTCGTGGTTTCGATCGATTGGGGGCCAGCAGTCGAACGGGTCGTGGCAAGCGAAGGGACACACGTACGGGTCGGGGGATGAGTCCACGCTCAACTACGCAGCCCAGCAAAGGCCCGGGAAGGCCGAAACAACTCCAACGCAGCCCATGTTGGCGTTTTCATTTGATTTTTCTTCAGAACGTACGAATTTTTCTCAAAACTGTATGTATATCGAAGAGAAGTATACATATATACGTTTTTTTTCTTCCAAAATTCAAAGTAGGGCAGCTGCCATACCTTGCTCAAAGGGAAGCTTCGCCTCCTGTATAACATAAAACCATTACTTTTCTGCTTAAATTTTAAAAAACAACCATTTTTCGTTCAAATCGTAAAAACCACTACTCTATGCCTAATTTTTTGCAATGTGTATAAATGTAAAATTGAGTATGAATTGATACTGACACTGACAGCAGGACCTATCCTAGAGTCTAACGTCTGTTAGAGGGCCCCATGTGTCAGTCCAATTTTAAAAAGGACGTGGCTAGGGAGCCTGGGGGGCTTGTTAGTCTAATAGAGCCCTCACCCTAAAGCCCTCACCCTAAAAATACTAAGTTAGCACACGGACATCCCGCACGTGTATAAATTTTCACGTGAATTTTTTTTTAAAAGCCATAACTTTTAAACCGTGGGATGCCACTGCGATCCGTTTTCACCATTGAACCTCTTGCAACAAGATCTTCGAAACTAGATCCTATTTGCATGTGTTTCGATAATTTTTTTTTGAAAAACAACTTAGTGTTGTGACAAAACAACTTTGTACAAAGGAGTTGCTTACACTACTTTATATATATATTATAGCTAAATTAGTTTTTGAGATTCTCACTTAGCAATAGCCGCCAAGAACTTTATAATACTTGATTTTGCAATTGTACTCTACTAGTTGAACTAGGAAAATCGGTGCACCCGTGATGTAAATAAACAAAATAATAATATTGTCATAAATATGTGTCTGAGCTGGAGAGAAGAAACCACCTGAATCGCCTCATCAAATAAGTGAAACCTCTCCCAGTCATCACCAACTAATCACGTGCTTGCCAAGCTTCCTTAAAAAGATCCATATAATGAACCCTGGTTGGCAAAAATTCATGGCCATCGACAAAAGGCAGACCATATGGAAAACCAAGAGAATTATTGTAGAAACCTGCAAGACGTACATAAGCCGATAAAGTTTAAACAAAACACTGGTAGCTTTCTATTGGCAACTGTTATCCTTCTACCGAACGAACATCAGATTAATCAAAAAAGGTATATTTGTACAGACAACTATATTTAGAACTTATAGACCGTGTACCCGGTTGTTTATTACCTGGACAACAACTTGTCTGTAAATATTGATTTCTTATTATGAAGACAGAAGAGTAAACATACTGTAGAAATTAAATGTTATGAACACCGGCCAGTCACTTCTGTAGAAGTTTTCAAAATGATTTTCTATTTATTTCCACATGTTTATAATTTTGGCTCCATACTCATAGCCCATGTAGTTGTGAGTCTATGTGGCATGAACAATCAAAATGCATCTAAAATATCCTTTGGAAATTGAGACATGACTTTATAGTTTCCTACGACTATATACGGTCATCGGAGCACGTTATAATTTTTACTTACAATCTAGATCCTGTATGAGAAACCTTGCTCATCCTACTTTTCTGCAGCCAGCCTATGGTGTAGAGTGGCTAGAAATTCAGACCGCAAAGTGATTTTCTCCACTTCCCATACCTTTGCCAATTGCCTGAATGCTGAGAAAGATGAACTCCACTCTAAAAGAATGTGTCAACCTTGCTGCTCATGGTGCCATGGCCTAGTTAATTTCGAGAGTTGCAGTTGTCGTCCTTGCTTGTTGCGTAGCCAGTCAAGTGCACCTTTAACAAAACATGGGTCATCAGTTAAATATGAAACAACAAGAGATTTAAGAAATAATCTAGATTAGGCATTTTCTGAGAACTGTAAAATGACATACCAGATTGGTATGATGGAGCTTACAAAGATCTGCCATTCTCTTTGTCGCAACCTCCTGTAAATAGCACTTTCTATTGGCCTCCTGTAAACAGCACTTGCTATTGGCAAAGCATGTCAATATATTGTATACCCAGTTTTCCAATCTTGGATCTCGAACTTATATCTCCAAGAACACCATAGCAGACAGAGGTTATTACGACCCAGCAGGTTTTCATCTAAAAGGAGATGGGCCCATGCGAGCATTTCTTCATATGTGAACATGTATGTTTTTCTCAATTGAACACATCTACTACTGTATATGTGCCAGAGAAAAACTCACAAGTCAGAATAGCTTATATATATGATAGGATCAAAAGAAAATTAAATGAATATACATTAGATGCACTACTTGAAATCATGTATGACTGAATAGGTTATGGAAGTTATATGATTGCTCAACCCATGTAGGATACGTCACGGGTAGCGCATATAAAACACTGACACGGATAGTCCTTTGGGTTAGCACGTCTCCATCGTAAAACAAAATGTACATTGTACCAGGGACAGTATGAATGACTTCCTAAATATATCATTACCTTGAATATGAACTCTGCTCTTTCACGTTTGCGGAATAATTACTTCTTACAAAAATATAACTAAATTGCTGCAATTTCACAAATTATCTTACAGGCAAAAGCACGTATAGCAAGATAAGGGAGCCACCGCCTGGTTCAGCCATGGAATACAGAGGAGGCGTAGGAACACCATCTAGGCTCCGCCGGCACCGAAGAACTGCAGGATGGACAGATTGGGAGCACTGCCGTTATGAGCAAAAGAAAACACTAAAAAGACTAAAAGTGGACAGAAACAATCCTAAAAAGGACTAAGAATTGGAGAGATCAGAGATGGATCATCTTACCAGAGTCCAGTTGTGTGCCAATGATCCACCCACACGATTGAAGCGGTGCAACACTGGCGAGGCTTAAAGACCCGGTGCCGCAGCTTGGCGGTACCGCCGTGGCGACGACGACAAGGAAGAGCTTAGGAAGAGAGGCAGCCACGGTGGCCCGGAGAGAGGGAATACCGCCAATCACCGAAAGGGGAAAGATCTGCAGCGGTGCCGTGCGACCATCGGTGCAGGTGAGAGAGGGGATGGGTAGATCCAGCGTCCCTCGGCATGTCAGCGCTCCTCCCCACCGCCGGCTCTGCCGGCACCCACACCTCCGTCTCTCTTGCCCTCCCGCTTCCAGTCCTCAGCCTAGCACAGCCGGGGAAAAAGCCTACATAGAAAGGAACGCGGCAAGGGGGGCCTACAACGCGTCGTTCGGCGTCGGCGAGGAAGGAGGCCGTACTGGAGGCAGCCGCTTGTCTTACGTGGGAGCACCAACGGTGGCCTCCCGCCGGAGAGGGGGGAGGGAGGACGCGTCGACGCACGTGCATCCTCGGCTCTTCTGCTGCTACGACGGCGGCGCTGGATCGATCGCCGATGGGGCATCTGTAGAGGGGGAGTAGGGGGAGCGTTTGAGGAGGAGGAGGTTGACGCAAGCCTAAGTGGGAGGCAGTGCTGGAGGGGTTGGGGGCGGTGGTGGAGTTCTGGGGCTATGGTGGACGGGGAGAAAGCGGTAGAGAAGGTCGGGGCGGTGGTTGACCCAGGGGAGAGATTGGTGTGGGTTCGTCATATGAGGCGGTAGATAAATTGGCCGGGAAAAAAAGTGTACTGTACATGCTGGTTACTGTAGATGCACATCTACAGTACCAAACGCTGATTTGGCTCTCTAAGGGCACGTACAACCGGGGCGCTTACGCCGAGCGCTAGGATGAGAATCCCGGCCGTTACGGTGGATTCCGGCCCGATCACATGAATTAGCTAGGCGTCGACGCAAACTTAGCAGTCGAGCGCTTCAGTTTTTTTTCTCCCGACGTTGCCCAGCGACGGGAGCGATCCACGCACTGGAAAACAAAAATTAGCGCCTCTAACTAGCGCCTTCCGTTAGACTCCGGAACTCTTAGGTTAATTATTTAGCTGAATTGATTTTTTTTTACAACACAAGCGTCTACATAAGAGTCTAGCGTAGTACATGCCCTAATAGATCGCTGAAACGCTGAACTTTCATATATACTCTACTAGTTGAATACCATATTTTCTAGTATCGTTGGCAAGTTAGTCCCTGAGGAAGACAACTTCGTAATAACGAAAATACAACTTTATATCAAACTATACGCAAGTTAGGCACAACGATAGGCTACTTGAGGATAATGGTACACAACTTCACAACAATGATGCTAGCGCTTTGTGCTGCTGATAAGCAACTTAGGCATGGTTGTAGCCAAGTTCACGATGATGGTGTAGGATTGCATGTGTTTCAGTTCTAGCCATCTCCGCTGGGTTTTAACTGGTGAAGCCAGCCTCATGTCGTGGCTCACAGACACCAACTAAATCCCTAGTAACTTGGTACATGGGATAAGAAAACAACTTATCATCTCCATCATGCAAAGATTGCTTGTTTCGGCTACAAACTAGTTGAAAAATGGAAACAACTATCCGTTGGTGCAACTAAACTAGCGTGTATAAAAGAACAACTCGGCACATGGGATAAAAACGCAACTTATCATCTCCATCATGCAACTTTACTAATGGCATATACCATATACGATCCAATAGGAAAATGGATACAAGTTGGGATAAAAAGCAACTTGTTCCTAGTGGTGTTTTAGTTGCAGCCACCCCACTGAGTTTGGGCTATAGTTCCACTCTTATGAAGTGTTATTGGTGACGGTGTTGCATAATAGGACATAGACCATCCAAGCTCCATGGCGGCAAAACACAACTTTGCACATGTGTGATGTAACAATTAACAATTGGCAAATGCGACTTATCATATACAACATGCAATTTTTTTCTTGTTCCAGCTACAACCTGGTTGGTAATATATGCAATCTGAGATAAAAAAAAGCAACTTGCTACTCGTGGTGTTTTAGTTGCAGCCATACCCCTAGTTCATGTAGGCTAAGGTTGTTGCCACCTCTTGAAATAAGTTGTTGTCACTCTGGTGTAAAGGTAATTACTTCACACATAGCGTATACAACTTAGCACTAGGGGTATACAACTTAGCAATACTGGTATGCAAATTAGCACATGTGAAAGCAACAATTTACTGCCTACAAACATGACTAAGCAAACTATGTGAGATGCCAATTTATTGTGTGCAAAATACAACCTAGCTTTATGCAACTTAGTACTAGGGTATGTACAACTTGGCATTAATGGGTATACAACTTAGCACACGTGTGAAGTAACACAAACACAACTTAGAAAATTTGTGAGGGGACAATTTATTATGTTCAAAATACAACTTAGCTCATATATGGAACCAATAATACCACCGATAAAAATACAACTTAAATATGTGTGAAAAAACAATCAATGTCTTCGTAATAGCCCTACGCAAGGTACAACTCCACCTAGATCAACAGGGATGTGGCTAGTGTGTGATCCACGACATGAGGTGCAACACGAGCTGCAAAGAAGCCAAAAGAGATGTCGCTTTGAGACCGGTGGTGCCCAGCCCCAAGGATCTAGGACAAACGATGGCGGGTCGTAGCTCTCGGACAATAGGAAGGGCGAGATGGCAGGCGACCACGTCCATATTGGCATATCTTCAAAGACAAGAGCGGATCAAGAGAGTTGTGGAGGGTCTGTGACACGAGCACGTGATCTTTGATGAAAGAGAATAAATTGCAATAATCAACTAGGCCTAAAAAAGGATCGAACATGAAAGTACATAAAAATTCAAAATCGTCAAAGTTGGAGCACTACGATGATAAAAATGAAAACATAAAGTTCTTCCCTCTCTCAAATGAATCACATCGAGTTCCTTTCAAAATTTGCATCGAGCGGGCTTTGGGGATGACCCAAAAAATCATGGGTCTTTTGAGGTACAGAAGTGCCCTACGACACTACTGATATCTCTTGCTCATTCCGGTTCATATTAATAGGTTCAACTTTGTCTATATTTATATATATCTAGTTAAATATTTTTATTAAATATATCCGTATCTAGATAAAATTGAGACCATTAATATAGACCGGAGGTAGTAGTTTATTTTGCTAATTCCTGCAAATGCTAGGAACATGAAGC
Source organism: Avena sativa (assembly GCA_916181665.1). NCBI lineage: Eukaryota > Viridiplantae > Streptophyta > Magnoliopsida > Poales > Poaceae > Avena > Avena sativa. Next base: position 430,490,641 of record OV702286.1, on the reverse strand, counting down.
AAAAAAGCAAAGAGGATAAGTTACAAAAGTACATGTACTTATGCGTGAGTGCAAATAGAGTTTGGGACTTACACGTAAAATAGCCAAAGAGTTAAGGTCGTTGTCTTCTTTCTCCTGCCGAACGGTTTCAGTGCCAGTGCCCGTGCGAGCACTGCCTCTGCCTTTGCCACAGGAGGATTCCCCATGCTGTCTGGACCTCTCACGCTTCCATATCAGCGGCGCCGCCCTAGCTTCAGCACCATGGGGTGCCTTCGTGTGTGTTGGTCTGGGACGGCCTACACTGAAGATGGGGCAGCGTGAGACACTTCTGCCATGGTGAGAGGATGCGGCTGGAGGTCGGTGGCATCGCGCTGTCGCCGGAGATGAGAGGGAAATAAGGCGGAGCCACGAGCACAAAATCTATCACCATGGCCGGCGACGGCGGAGGTCCGACTTGGGCGGCACGCAGGAGTTGAAGGAGGGCAGCGCCGTCGCGCTCGTGGGTCGCGTGAGGGCATCGCGGTGGTCAGCTGCCCCTGTAAAATCCCGAGCTGGAGGCCACGGCACGCCGCCGACGGGAGCAGGGCAGGGGCCGCAGCGGCGCGTTGGCGACGGAAGCCGCGACGGAGCACTGGCCGTGGAGGTACGGTGTCGGGCCTAATAGCAGCAAACCACAGGCTTTTTTTGTCGGGACATGGGAGCGATGGACTTCTCCACTCGATCGGACGGACACCAGAGGCTCGATGGAGCTAACCAGCCCCCAGCAATTGGGTTTAAAAAATAAAAAAATCCCCTTTCCCCTTGGAGCAACGACGGGTAGACAGCGAGCTCCTGGACATGCGCCATGGTGGGCTCAACGACGAGATCGGCCTGTCAGCCATGGCGGCCTGCCTTGCGCCGCCCCGTCTCTCGTTGGAGCTCGCCTGCCCAACCCCGCCCTGCCATCTCCCTCACCGGACCTCGCCGCCATGCGCTAGAGGTCACCCGCCCCGCGCCGCTGCCGGAGCTCGCCGGAGCTTGCCCGCCCTGCGCCGCTGCTAGAGCTCGCTGCCGGAGCTCGCTGCCCTGCGCCGCTGCCAGAGCTCGCTGCCGTCACTTGCCGGAGCTCGCCGCTCCCGCGCGCCAGAGCTCACCTTCCCCGTGTCTGCGGTCTGCCCCGTGCCGCTGCTGAGCTGCAGCTGGTTGGCTCCTGCCGACTGCGGGTGGACGAGAGGAGGAGGAGGTCCTGTTTCTTTTTTGATATTTCAAATATTTTTTAAAAGATTGATATTTTAAATATTTTGTGAGACTGATATGCGAGACTGGCATATTTGACCCATATTTACTAAAACGGCTTAGTCAAACGTGGTGACAATTTGGTGCCACGTATCCTGACAGATGGGCCATGTTGTCAGATTTCGTGTCAATTTTCGTTTAGCTGATGATTTGATGCACATGGCAAAAAATTAGTCGTAGAGTGGTGGTTTTTTATGATTAGAAAAAAACATGGTGATTTCTTGAAATTTAAGCAGAAAAATTGTGGATTTATACTATATACTCAACTCTGGAGATTGGCGAGTGGTATTTAACTAAGGACTCGTACGCTGTGCTGCACTTCCTCCAGCTTTCACCAAAGCTAGAAAAGCTCAAGTTGATTCATAAATCGGTATGCCATATGTTATATCTACCTATCCTGGATCCGATCTACTACAGGTTCACCGGTTGTTGAAGAACCTTTTGTGGAGTGGTGGACGCAGGTGGTGCACTCTAACCCATGTCACATGCGCAAAGAAACCTCGTCGCTAATCATGTTCTCGGCATGATGGATTTGAAAGCATAGAAACGCGATAATCTTCAACAACGAGGTACCTTCGGTGTCCTTCCTAGTCGACACGATCAAGGCTGAGGCGAGATCTTGGGCGCTGCGGGAGCACGAGGGCTACGTCAGCTACTTCCTTAGTTTTTCTTGGATTGAGTTGTATGGCGTGGGTGGCGGTCCACTTTGGACCTTGTACATATAACTCTTGTTTTCTATCAATGCATCGAAACGCAAAGCTTTTGCATTTTCGCGAAAAAAATAGTATATCTAAAATTATTGCATTAGTTATAGGATTCACTAGAAGGCATCTTTTTTCTTATGCATTGTCTTTAGGCTCGCATGAGAAGGAGCGGAAAGAAACGGTCGCCACTTGATGGAATGCACTCCTCGAGGACTTGTTTGGTAATGTAGTTTTTATGAGAGATTAGAAGGGATAATTTTCAAGGGGATTGGGTGAAACCTCTACTTTCACCCAAACCCCTCCATTCCCCATCAAACCTAATCCGCAATCAACTACCCCTTATCGGCTCAGCAGGATTTGACAATTACTGAATAGCATTGGATATGTAGGGGTAGTGTATTGAGTATTGAGAAAATTGCACTAGAATTCGGGGGGAAACCGGGGTTGAATTATGCTAATACCGTAAAATCAAACATACTTCTAAGCAATAAATGGGGATTTAGGTTTCAGTGGAGATTATCCTCTCTAAGGGTAACTCTAACGGAACCTGTAAATAGACAGACTATAAAACGCGTCTACAGTCCATTGAAAACCGGTTTTATGGTCTGAAACGTAGCCGAAAAGATTAGACACTGTAAACCCGCCGGACCTGTATTTGCAACTTTCTAGTCCCAGACTTTTTGTCCAATCTGACTCCCTGACCTCTAAGGTGTCGAGTGGGATCCTGCCAAAGAGCTTAAAATTTGAACTAAAATTTAGTAAATGAACTAGAAGTAAGATTTTGGTGGGATCGCGACGCTTTACTGACCTCCGAATTCTCATACTCCAGACCAAATCAAATAAACTAAAAGTAAAATCGAGGTATGCAGCAAGCCGTTCTTGGCTGAGCTATGACGGACATGGCGATTGGCCGTGCTGCGTTTTCCGCTATGCATCATCCGCTCGCACGCCGTTAATTTGTCCGCAAATTCCCAACAGAACATGCATGTGCAGCTGTGCACAGCATCGAACGTACGACACCAGAGACCACTATCTAGATTTAACGAGGCAGCTCGCCCGAAAGTAAGGTCGATCTTGCTCGCTGATCCAAAGATCGATTGGATCGAGACACATGCAAATGAATCTACAAATCTACAATCCATCGAGCAAGCTTAGCGAGCAACACATTGCGAATGCGAAGGCTGCTCGATCGATCTACTTGCATAGTTGCATGCATGGGATTAACCCAAAAGAGGAAGCACGTACTCGATCGAATCCAATCCTTCACGTGAGGCATGTGCGAAGCAAGTTATGGCCATGCCTCCTTGCCTGCATGCAGCCTGCTGCTGCTGCTGCCCTGCAGGCTACGTATCTTTACTAGCTAGGTTGGTTGAAAAGCTTGCTGCTGTATTTATCCCATTCTGGACATTTCTCCCTATATAAACGTTCAAACCACGATACCTACTGAATGAAGGTTTGTTCTTACTATTTCTCCATTATCTTTCAGACCACGGTACAGGTTTGTTGTTTTTACGGATTTGCTTGAGATTACCAGACTGAATTTTTCCTTCCATCGGTCGACTTTTTTAATGATTTCAGATGATTTTTCTCCTTTATAATTTGTTGTTTTTCTACAGAAATCAACCTTTTTCTTCAGCAGTTGCATTTTACAATTATTACACATTGAAAAATGCTTAAGGAATATGTTCGTAATGTGCAATCATTTTCATTTCTTCTGTTGTGTACCTTTTTGGTTTATTTTTGTGGCAGGTTGCACTTAAACTAGTTGCACATTTCCAAAATGTGTGACTTTTGTTTTCTTTGTGTAATTTATACTACAAAGTATGTTTTGATAATCTATTTTGGGTTTCAATGTGCAACTCGTGTTTTTGTAATGTGCAAATGATTTTTTCTGTGACTGAATACAATATCATATGTATCTTGCATTTTACCACCCTTTTAATGATTTTGAGTTTTTAAATATCCTATCGATGTTTGTTATTGTCGGGGGGATAACCTTCGGATACCCCAACCGGACAAGAACTATGGCAGTCGGATCACGCCCGGCTGGCTGAGCGCAGCCGGACAAGGCAAGTCAAGCCGGCTACCTCATGGTAGCCAGAACGGCGAGAAGCAGCCAACTACAACCGCGTAGCCGGAACCAATCAGGAGGACAGGCCGACGTGCAGCACAGTGCGCGGTACACCCTGGTACAACGAAAAGACTGGCAACCACTCGGTCATACCGAAGACTTCGCGGGGTGACGCGGGAACAGTGGCCCGATGTTGACGACAGGCTCGCACGGAGTTCACTGTGCCCACGACGACCATACCGCGCGTACTCTGATGGGACATAGTTGTACCGAATACTGTAGATGACCAGCCGGCTGGGACCCACCTGTGGGGGCCGCCAGTCGGACTGGCCAGTGAGACCGTTGCCTCTCTGCCTATATAAGGAGAGGCAAGGCCTCAGTAGAAAGGGTTGGTCTGTGTGCATTTAAGGCAGTAGCTAGAGAATACAGCTCGAGGAGCGTTTGTAGCCCGTATATCGCTCATAGTCAGACTGGCAGGAGTAGGAGCTTTACCTCATCACGAGGGCTCCGAACCTAGATACTTCCTGCGTCCAACTATGCTTGCTTGTATCCAATCCCGTGTGCGGACGCCGTCGATAGCTTCCCTGCTAGTCCCCACACCTCTATCTAACCTTCTTAGGTACTACCGTTCCCAACACAACGATAGTTGGCGCCCACCGTGGGGCAGATGGCTTCGACCGGAGTCACGTTCCGCATGGGACCCCGCACTTCAGCCGGTGAGTGCGTGGCCTCCGGCCTGGTGCTCACGCTCGGCAAATTCGACTGCGTCATCGACAACGCTTCCTGCTTCGCCGGAACCTCCTTCCCGGCGAACGGCTCCATCCTGCTTTTCGGCAACCTCCCCGTCTACGTCGCCACTGTTCCGGAGCATTTCTCTAGGGAGATCGTCTCCGTCGCGGAGCTGCCGCATTTGGGCAGCCGCACCTCCGTCGCTTCCCGTGGTGTCGAGGTCATGATGGCCGGCTCCAGTTCTCACCCCCGCCAGCCGCGGGAGTGGGGCGCGGACGAGGGCGGAACCTCCTCGCCACCGCAGTCCCGGAACCCGGTGGAGGAGGCCATTGATCGGCTCCTCACGCCGGTCAACCTCGGGGATAACCCGGAGGAGGCAGAGGCCAACTTCGCCATGGAGAGACAGCTTCTCCTCCAGGAGGCCATGGAGCTGGCAGCGACCCGCAAGCAACTCGAGATCACCCGACACGAGTACGACCGCGCGCACGGCTTCACTCTGGCTACTGCGGAGCCGAGCCGGCGTGGCCAGGTGCGACGCCAGGGCGGCGAGCTAGGCGGAAGGATGGGGAACTAGATCCCGTGCCTGCTCTCATCCGGCCCACCTACAGCACGCCCATTAAGAACCTGCGCGCGGCGCGAGCCGCAGCAGAAGAACTGCCCAACCTAGAGGGAGAGGAGCGAGCCCGCCAGCATGCTCGGGTGCAGGAGCTCCTCCGAATCGCGGACGAGCAGGCTGACGCCAACCGGCAGATGCAGGAGGACCCCAGCTACTCCAAAGGGAGCAGGCCACCCGCCAACAGCAAGGGTGCGCCTCGCGACACCCAACAGGCATCCTCCCCTCAGCCGGCCAAGGCCCGCAACAAGCGTCGCGGTTCGGGCAGCAAGGGCCAGCCGCGCTAGGAGCAAACGGTGAACAACAACCCACCGCCTCCCCCTCCCCCAACCGGAGCGCCAAGACCCGCCGGTTTCCGTCTCTCGGGCCGAGTGGGAGCGCCCAACCCGGATCGCCTGGATGCCCGTGACCGCATCGAGCTCCTCGCTCAGGCGCGCGTTACGGAGGAAGAGGACTCCATCGGACCGGTTTGTTTCGGACCCCGCATCCGAAACGAGCCGTTTCCGGATAAGTTCACCCTGCCTAGGGACACCCCCAAGTATGACAGCAGTATGAAGCCAGAAGACTGGCTGACCGACTATGCTACGGTAGTCGGCATTACCCATGGGAACAAGCGCACAGCTGTGCGCTGCGTCCCCCTTATGCTAACTGGGTCGGCGAGGACATGGCTCAACAGCCTCGCACCCAACAGCATCAACGCCTGGCCAGACTTTGAAAAGGTATTTGTCCGCAACTTCAATGACACGTACAAGCGACCGGGACGCCCACGTGACCTGGCCTTGTGCGTCCAGGGCGACCGCGAGACTGACCACGAGTACCTCGCCAAGTGGACGGAGATGCACAACACTTTCGAGGGCATCCTGGAGAGCCAGGCCATTGGCTTCTTCATCGAAGGATGCCGACAAGGCACCATGCTTCGCCAGCGACTACTGTGTGATGAGCCAAAAACCATGGCGGGGCTCATGACGGTAGCGGACCAGTACGCCACGGCGGATGCCGCCATGAAGAAGCCCCTCCGAGTGAGTGCTGATGGGCGTCCGACTTCTACGGAGCCGACTCACGACCGTCCGAGCAATCCAGCTGGTGAAGCCGGATCCTCCAGGCGCCACGACAACGACAACCGGTTCCATGGGGACCGCCAGGCCGGACAGCAGAAGCCCCGCTACCACGCGCGGCAAGTCAATGCTGTGGAGGGCGCGCCCGACGCGCCGGCTAACGATGCAAGAAGGCAGAAGCCACGGCTCACCTTCGACCAGATGTTTGACGGCCCGTGCAAGTGGCATAGCGGTCCCTTCAAACCGGCTAAGCACACCACCCAGAACTGTAGCTGGACCCGCCAGCTAAAGGACCAGGGCAACCAACAGTGTCTTCCCTCGCCCCCTCCTGGTGGACCACCACCACCGGCTAGGGGAGCCGACAATGATGGTAATGGCGGCAACGGCGGCAACAACAACAATGGCTACCCCTAGCTGCACGCCGCCTACCACATCTTCGAGATGGAGCTGGATGACAAGCACAGCCGCAGGCGACCCTCCAAAGAGGTCAACACCATCGTCTCTCCGGTCCCCCAGTACCTGAACTGGTTGGAAACCCCCATCACCTGGAGCCGAGAAGACCAGCCTGTGCAGTTGCCGACTCCCGGGGGATACGCCATGGTGCTCGACCCCCTCATCGTCTCCAACAAGCGCAGTTGACGCTTCTCGTGTGTCCTCATCGACGGAGGCAGCAGCCTCAACCTCCTCTACCGGTCTTTGCTGGAGAAGCTGGGCATTCACGAATGCGACATGCGCCCGACTACCACAACATTCCACGGCGTATTATCGGGACCGGCTTGCGCCCCGCTGGGTAAAATCCAGCTGGACGTCATCTTCGGGACCGAGGAAAACTTCCACCGCGAGCCGATCTGGTTCGAGGTGGTAAACCTGACGAGCTCCTACCACGCTCTCCTCGGGCGCCCCGCCCTCGCCAAATTCATGGCTGTCTCCCACTACGCATACCTCAAGATGAAGATGCTGGGACCAAACGACGTGATCACCGTTGCCGACTGCTTCAGGCGGTCGATGGAGTGCACCTCAGTTCGTTCCAAACTGGCAGAGGCCCTCGTCATAGCCAAAGAGAAGCGTGTGATCATGCGCAACGTGGCCATGGCCCAACAAGATATGCCGTCTAGCAGCAAGCCAGCTGGAGAAGGAGCTTTCCAGCCGGCAAAGGAGACGAAGAGGATCTTGCTCGACCCCTCCGACCTGACCAAGTTCGTCACCATTGGTGCCAACTTGGACAACAAATAGGAAGGCACGCTCGTCGACTTCCTCCTTGAGAATCGGGACATCTTCGCATGGTCACACAAGGACATGCCAGGTGTACCGAGGGGGTTCGCCGAGCACTCACTTCATGTGCGGCCGGATGCCAAGCCGGTCAAGCAACCTCTGTGCCGGTTCGCAGAGGAGAAGACGAAGATTATCGGTGACGAGATCACCCGACTCCTCGCAGCCGGGTTCATCATGGAAGTGTACCACCCAGACTGGCTGGCAAACCCAGTCCTGGTGTTGAAGAAGAACAAGACCTGGCGCATGTGTATCGACTACACCAGCCTGAACAAGGCGTGCCCGAAAGACCCATTCGCATTACCCCGTATCGATCAAGTCATCGATTCCACAGCCGGCTACGATTTGTTGTCTTTTTTAGATTGTTATTCCGGTTACAATCAGATCCAGCTAAACCCGACTGACCAGATAAAAACATCATTTATCACCCCGTACGGGGCTTTCTGCTATGTAACCATGCCTTTCGGTCTGAAGAATGCAGGCGCTACCTATCAACGATGCATGCAGAAGTGCTTGCACTCGCAGATCGGCCGAAACGTGCATGCTTATGTGGACGATGTGGTCATCAAGACCAAGGAGAAGCGCACCCTCCTCGAGGACCTGGGAGAGACGTTTGGCAACCTCCGGCAGTACCAGATGAAGCTGAACCCAGAGAAATGCGTCTTCGGAGTCCCATCCGGCCAGCTACTCGGTTTCCTCGTATCGCAACGAGGGATCAAGGCGAATCCAGAAAAGATTGCGGCCATCGAGAGGATGCAGCCGCCCAGGAGCCTGCTTGGAGTCCAGAAGTTCACCGGATGCCTAGCCTCCCTCAGTCGTTTCGTCAGTCGGTTGGGAGAGAAGGCACTCCCGTTGTACCAGCTGCTGAAGAAGATGGACAAGTTCTCCTGGACCTCGTAGGCCGACGCCGCCTTTCATGACCTCAAGCGCATGCTATCCACAGCGCCGGTTCTAGCCACGCCGGCTAGCAAGGAGCCGATGTTGCTCTATATAGCAGCCATCAGCCGGGTCATCAGCATCGTCCTAGTGGTGGAGCGCCCCGAGGAAGGCAAGGCTCATCCGGTTCAGCGACCCGTCTACTACCTCAGCGAGGTTCTCTCCCTCTCGAAGCAGAACTACCCCCACTACCAGAAGATGTGTTACGGCGTGTACCTGGCATGCAAGGAGCTCAAGCACTACTTCCAAGAGCATACGATTAAGGTCGTGTGCACCGCACCCCTTTTGGAAATCATCGGCAACAAGGACGCCACCGGCCGAGTCGCCAAGTGGGACATCGAGCTTGCCGCCTACTCCATGCAGTACGAGCCCCGGCTCACGATCAAGTCGCAGGCGCTGGCAGACTTCCTCGTCGACTAGGTCGAGACCCAATACCTCCCACCGGTTCCATATTCGGACCATTGGAGGATGCACTTCGACGGGTCGAAGATGCTCGGGGGCTTGGGAGCCGGCATCATGCTCACCTCGCCCAAAGGAGACCGGCTGGAGTACGTCCTGCAGATCCACTTCAAGGCCTCCAACAACGTAGACGAATACGAGGCACTGGCGCACGGCCTCCGGCTAGCCAGAGAGATTGGTGTCAATCGGATCCTTTGCTTCGGCGATTCAGATCTGGTGGTGCAGCAGGTATCCGGAGAGTGGGACGCCCGTGATGCAAACATGGCTCTCTACCGGTTCCACATACAGAAGCTCAACGCTTGCTTTGACGGATGTGAATTCCATCATGTCCCTCGCATCAACAACGAGGCAGTCGATTCGCTCTCACGAATCGGATCCACCATGCAGGCGATCCCACCTGGGGTCTCCTTGGAGCACCTACGCAAGACCTCCATCAACCCGTCCCCCAAGTCGGATTCCACCATATGGGCAGGGAGCGCCCCGGTTGACGGTGTGGCAGATGCAGAGTCGGCAGAACCTCCAAAGAAGAAGGCCCGCACTAACTCCGGCAAATCAGTACCCTTCGGCTCGCAAGACCTGGGGGCTGCCGACTCGTCAAGTGGCTTGGGGGCTGCCGTCCCGGGTACCTCATCCGGACGACCCCCCGACAACCATCAACCAGAGAGCGGAAGCATCCTCACCATCCGGGAGATACCATCCTGGGCACATCCCTTCATGGACTACATCTCCAACGAAGAACTTCCAGATGACGAGGTGGAGGTCAGGCAAATCCGGCGCCGCGCGCACACGTACACCATCATCAACAAAGAATTATACAAGCGTAGCGTATCCGACATCTTCCAAAGGTGTGTCGACGCAGACACAGGCTACCGGCTGCTCAAGGACATCCACCAGGGCGAGTGCGGGCACCACGCTACGTTAAGGGCGATAGTCACCAAGGCATTTCGCCATGGTTTCTATTGGCCCACTGCCCTCGAGGACGCCGAGCAGCTAGCCCGCGCGTGCAACGGGTGCCAACGCTTCGGGCAGCTCAGACATATGCTAGCTTTGGTGCTCAAGACCATACCAATCACCTGGCCCTTTGCTGTTTGGAGCCTCGACATGGTCTACCCCTTCAAGAGGGCGCGCGGGCATGGCCCATCTGCTTGTGGCGGTGGACAAATTTACAAAGTGGATCGAGGCCAAGCCCATCCAGAAGCTGGACGGGGTGACAGTCGTCACTTTCTTCACCGACATCATCAACCGGTTCGGCTACCCCAACAGCATCATCACTGACAACGTCACGAACTTCGCCAAGGGGGCCTTCGCCCGGTTCTGCAGCAACAAGGGTATCCGGCTAGACATGGCATCCGTCGCGCACCCGTAGTCCAAAGGGCAAGTCGAAAGGGCAAACGGCCTAGTGCTAGTCGGCATCAAGCCACGCCTCATCGAGCCTTTGGAGCGGTCTCCCGGATGCTAGATCGAGGAGCTTCCGGCTGTGCTGTGGAGCCTCTGCACCACGCCGAATAGATCAACCAGCTGATACATCCATTTTGCATCACTATTCTATGTCTTAATTCACTATTATTCATTGATATAATTCGTATTGAGAGGTGATACTTATGTTATTTCATCTATTTTTGCATGGTTGATGACTCTTGGAGTATGGACCGCTGCAGTCAGGATTCTGATGGAAAAGGTGCTGTTTGGAGGCAAAATTCGCGAAGATCAGAAAATCAGGAAAAATATACGGAAAATTCTATTTTTCCAAAAGACTCAAGATGCCAGAAGATGGAGTGGAGATAGGCCACATGGGGCCCACACCACCCCATGGCGCGGGCAGGCCTAGGCCGCGCCAGGGAGTGGTGTGGCCACCCTGGCCCACTCCAGCCTCTACCCTCTGGCGTATATCAACCTCCCGAAACCCTAAGACTCGGGGAGCGACCACAGAAAGATTCCGCCGCCTCTGCGGGGCAGAAAACACTGAGAGAGAAAGATCTCTCCGGCAGACAGATTTCTGCCGGGGGAATTCCTTCCCGGAGAGGGGAGATCGTCGCCATCAACACCACCATCAAGCTGGACTTCATCGGGATCATCATCATCATCATCACCACCATCATCACCATCAGCACCCTCATCACCATCTCCATATTGCTGTAACAATTGTGTTGAATCTTGCATAGTTCATAGGGGAAACTTTCCCGGTGTTGATTACTCTTTGTAGTTGATGCTATTGAGTGAACCTTTGAATTATTGTTTATGTTCAGATTGTTATTCATCATTATTCCATCTCTGATCATGATCCATATGATGTCTTGTGAGTAGTTCGTTTTGTTCTTGAGGACATGGGAGAAGTCTTGTTGTTAGTAGTGGAGTTGTGTTGAGAAAGATTCAATAGATTGTTATTTAAGTTGTGGTGTACTTCTTCTAGTGGTGTCATGTGAACGTCGACTACATGACACTTCACCTATATGGGCCTAGGGGAATGCATTGTGTATTTGGCTACTAATCGTAGGGGTTGCCGGAGTGACAGAAACCTGAACCCCCGTTAGGAAACCATTGCACAAGGGACGTAAGGGTCTTAGAGTTTAAAGTTGTGGTTAGGTTTCTACCTTAATTACTTTCTTGTACTTACGGATGTTTGCAAGGGGGTTTAATCACAAGTATGTATTAAGTCTTGGATGGGACGGTACATTAGCACAGGTTCACCAACACAACACTTAGCAAGCTAGAGAAGATTAATCGACTATATGAAGCGAAAGCACTTGACAGTCTTCCCATGTGTCCTCGAGAACGTTTGGTCATCAATATAAATACAACCGGCTTGTCCTTTGCTGCATAAAGGATTGGGCCACTTGCTGCATTCATTCTTACTGTCTTTTGTTTACTCGTACTTTGTTTACTTGCTTTATCGAAAACCCCTAAAAATCTGTTTGCTAAGTATTTGCAGAGAATTCCTGATCCATACCACTAGCCAGCACCTTCTGCTCCTCGTTGGGTTCGACACTCTTACTTATCGAAAATACTGCGATACACCCCCTATACTTGTGGGTCATCAAGACTATTTTCTGGTGCTGTTGCCAGGGAGTGAAGCGCTATTGGAGAGTAGAACTGGTAAAGGAAACTTCTACTGTGAGTATTGTTTACTTTTGCTAGTTGCCTTATTTTCGTTATGGATAATTCGCTGAGTTTCTTATTTGGTAATGCTACTACCACTGCTAAGGTAGTAGATAAGCCACCACCTGCTGAGAAAGATGTTTTCAAAATACCTACAAGAATTATTGATCGTGTTATGGATAACTACTATGTTGGGGATGGAACTGTCCATCCCGATGATCATTTACTCTTTATACACGAATTATGCGGGTTGTTCAAGTGTGCAGGTATTACTACAGATCAAGTTAAGAATAAGTTATTCTCATTATCACTGAAAGGAAGAGCTGAAGAATGGTATAAGCTGCTGAAGAATGGTCAAACTCTGGAATGGGAGGAAATAGCGCCTCTCTTTTATTCAAAGTTTTATCCTCCTAGTGAGATTCATAAAGATCGAAATCAAATATACAACTTTTGGCCTCTTGATGGAGAGAGTACAGCTCAAGCTCGGGGGAGATTGAAGTCACTAATACTCAAATGTCCCATTCATGAGCTCCCCAACAATATTATTATCAATAACTTTTATGCAAGGCTCCCTCTACATGACAAGGATTTATTAGATGCTTCTTGTGCTGGATCATTCACTCGTATGGAAGAAGAAGCTAAATGGGACCTTCTAGATTGTATTCGAGACAATGCTGAAGCTTGGGAAAATGACAAAGGTAGAAAGTCAGGTATAAATTATGATTATGAATGTATTGAATCTTTTATGAGAACTGATGACTTTCAAAATATTAAAAATGCTTATGGTTTAGACTCTCAAGCTATTGCTTCTTATTTTAAGGCTTTTGCTTCTTATATTGAAGTGCCTAAAAAGAAGTGGAATAAGTATCATGAACCTTATAAAGATATTTCTAAGAGTGTTCCTGCAAGAAATACTGAAGTTTATACTGCTAATCATGTCTTACCCAAACCTTATATTGAGAAAATGCCTTTCCCAGTTAAGGTAAAGGAACATTCTATGATAGCTAGTATGGTTAATGAAAGTATGAGTAAGGCTACTAAACCTGATAAACAAATGATTGATGAACCTATTGTAGCAAATGTGAAAGACTTTGTTGCTAAATATGAAAAAGAGGGACACACTATCCTTTGTAAGGATACCTCTAATATTGTTTCGCATAGTAGTGTTATGAGAGCTAGTATTCCTGTGTTTTCTGTTAGAATAAGTGATCATTGCTATGATAGTCCTTGTGATAGCTATACTGTTAAGTTTATGCATGATACTGAAAGCTATTATGAGAAAGGGAAAAGTGTTCTTGTGCATCTCAATAATATCAAGTTTCCTCGTTTTATGCTGAAAGTTTTTATGTTGCACTTCTTTTGCCTTCTTATGCAAGTTGCCTTTGGTTCCAATAACTTGTTTGTTTACAAAATTCCCTTGCATAGGAAGTGGGTTAGACTTAAATGTGCGTGTGTTTTTGCTTCTTAATGCTCTCTTTCACTTCAAATAATATCTCTATGAGAGCTTCTTTAAAATTATCATGCCCATTTTAATGGCTATAAAGAAAGAGCTTTATGGGAGACAACCCAATTTGTTTTTGATTTCAGTTTGTTTTTGTTTCTTTGAGTCTTGGAAGTTATTACTTCGGTAATAACCGCTCCTTATCCGTTTTGTTTGGTTTTTGTGTCAAGATCAACCTCTAATGAGAGAGAAGTAAGATTTGGGGAAGTTGCTGTCCCGAAACAGATTTTTGTGCTTCACTGTAAAAATTCGTGAGAGATCTCTGTATATCGGATTGAGCTGTAATTTTTTGTGCTTCTGCCCCAGGTGGTTATTTAACTTTCGTTAGTTTTGCACTTTTTGATTTGAGCAACAGAAGATTTTCGAAAAAATTGATCTTTACCTGCTGGTCTGTTTTGACAGATTTTGCCAATCTTGCAGTTGCTTCTTTATTCGATTTCCTTTTTGAATTCTTTTTAGGTTTTCGAAAGGAGTTGCAACAGTAACTTTTGTTTTGATGGTTTTCAGTCGAAGTTGGACTCAAAAGGTTTTATCACTTCACTTATACTAATGTTGCTAATGAGAACTGTGTGAAGTTTTGTGTGAAAGAAATTTCCAGGAAGTGGAGTTAATGGTGTAATAAGGAAGAGAAGGGTTTTATGACTCAAGTTATAAGAGTATGAAGATGAAGATATTGATGATATTCAAGAGATGACTCCTGAAGAATCCACTAGATACCAAATTCAGAGACCTGCAGAGTCTGTTTTCAAATTGGTAACAGTTCTGGTAAGAAAAGTTCCACGAAAATACAATCCAACTATATTTTTGCAGTTTTCAGTCAATAAGGAAAGTTACGAAGCGAAAAAGGGACGGAACCGGAGCCAGGGTAGCCCACACCACCCTGTGGCGTGGGCCCACCCCTGGCCGCGCCACCAGGTGGTGAGGCCACCCCAGACTCCGCCTCCGACTCGTTTTCTCCCAGTACCTTCCTTTTGATATGAAACTTCGTAATATATAACCCCCCCGGATCCCCCGAGGTTCGTATATCGTGTTTTCGTCGTGTTTTTGTTTCGATCTGTTTCTGCCAGGACATACTCTTTGAAGGTTTAGAAGCGCAATGGTGTTCGCCAAGGATAAGGGGAAGGAGCCTATGGAGGAAGATCTCCAAGACCCCAAGAAGGGGATAGTACCTTTAGTCTCTTGCCCTGCATCAACGGAAGCCCTACGAGTCACTAAGGAGTTCTGTGATAAGTACCGAGACTTGAGGAGGAAGGTGGACATGCTTCAATGGGAGAATAATAGGCTTCACAAGATGCTGGAAGATTTCCTCACGTCAACTAAGAAAATATTACCACCACCACCGAAGGAGTAACTCGTCATCAGGTTTGGCATCCCCTTGGTTTGTTCCAAGCTTGGGGGAGTGCCACAGTATCACATCACTATCTTATATCTTTTTACCTTATTAGTAGAGTCATATCATGAATACAGGAGTTATTTTGTAGTATGGTTTGCATTATGGAAGTGTCCCCTCTCTTGTTAGATATGTATCCCTTGGTGTGAGTTTCTGTTATGGAATATTAATGAGAAGTTCTATCATTCACTCTTTTGCAATAGCTTATATTAGTTTTCAATTCGTGGTTATATGATTGATCTTGTTGTTAGTATTGGTATCACTTTGGGATCATTGAGTTAATTTAGTTGGTTTTGGCAAACCTGGCTCAGTCAGTAGCAACACCTTTTTGAGAGTTGAAAAGAAAAAGATAGAAGTACTCTAGAAGAAAAATAATTTCATCATCTTTCTTTCTTGATTTGCTCATAAGTCTAGTATTCTCTAGTTAAGATCTTTTGTGCTTCCAAGGAAGATTGCATGTTTGTCTTTATCATTTGTATGTTTGGTTGTTTCCTTCAACTCTTGTACTTGCTACCCAGCCTTGCTAGCCAAAAACCTGTACTGAGAGGGTATTCTTCTCGTGCATCCACCTCCTTTAAACCAAAACCTTTGCCATTTGTGTCCACCATAGCTACCTAGTAGCATTATTGCTATTCCAAGTAAATTCCTGTTTTATCTACCTCCCAAATTAAACTTGTTATGTGAAAATTAGTGATTAAAGCTCTCACGAACTTGATGGCACACTTTACTTTCTTGCATTTAATAAACTTGAACCATTGGGTCCTTCTTTGTTGCGTATATGCTTGCGCTTTATGAGTTGAAGTTAGCCGAACCATGTATCATGGGGACCGCTTTCAACACTTCATTGGTACTTGTACCTAGTTGATATCATGTTCTTTTGCTTATGGATCCCGACGGTGTGAAATAAAAGTGGAACTTGTAAGATCATGGAGTTTATATGTGTGTTAGAGAAACGCCTGGGCCGCTAGCCTAAGCCATGCCTAATCATGGTGGAAACTTGCAGCATAACTATAGTGAGCATTCTATGAAGCATCCTCAATAAAAAACCTACGCAAATAGAAAATAAAAAGATCGCTGAGATGCTCACTGTCTGCTTGCCTTGTCATTTTGATTATGGGATAGCTCCTGTGTCATGTGCATGGGGTACCCGTTGGCGGTTCTCAATGATACACATGTATTTACAATGACAAGAGCTTGCTCGTGACTGAAGTTGAGTAGCATGAGGATCGGTACTCATAAGTAAGGGGCATGAGATTTCAACTTATAACTTGTCAAGCATATCCTCTTAGTTGTGTCACTTTAACCTTAATCACCTAAAGATGCCTATGATAGGGGTAATGAGAGCTGAAAGCTAGTAAGTATCATAATTTTTGGGAGCTCTTTATGAGACTTGTAATCCCTGCTTCCCTCTTTGAAGGGCCCTTTCTTTTACTCTGTAGTTGAGTCAGTAAACCTATTCCCTTCTATCTCGGCAAGTATTTTGAGTTGATGTGTTTCATTCATTCATATGATGATTTTTGCATTCATGTTTCTTATGTTCCTTGTTTTGCACATTTCTCTTATCTTGATGTTTACTACTTTGGAAGCTTTCATTGAAAAACTAGCTATTAGTGAACTCCAGCAAATTATCAACTATTCTTCGACCAAGAGCTAAGTTTGCCATTACCAATTATGATTCACTTTATGTATCTTTATTGTGTTTCCTTTACTCATTGCAAATTGAGTTGTACAATAGTGAGTTGTCTTCTATTATGATCTATGTATTTGATGAATGTGATGCTTCTTGTCCGTATCCTTTTATCGACTCTTCACTCCATAAACTTGAGGTCATGTTTATTGAGCTCAGTCTCGCTTGGGGACAAGCGAAGTCTAAGCTTGGGGGGAGTTGATACGTCCATTTTGCATAACTATTCTATGTCTTAATTCACTATTATTCATTGATATAATTCGTATTGAGAGGTGATACTTATGTTATTTCATCTGTTTTTGCATGGTTGATGACTTTTGGAGCATGGACCGCTGCAGTCAGGATTCTGATGGAAAAGGTGCTGTTTGGAGGAAAAATCCGCGAAGATCAGAAAATCCGGGAAAATATACGGAAAATTCTATTTTTCCAGAAGACTCAAGATGCCAGAAGATGGAGTGGAGGTGGGCCATAGGGGGCCCACACCACCCCATGGCGCGGGCAGGCCTAGGCCATGCCAGGGAGTGGTGTGGCCACCCTGGCCCACTCCAGCCTCTCCGCTCTAGCGTATATCAACCTTCCGAAACCCTAAGACTCGGGGAGCGACCACAGAAAGATTCCGCCGCCTCTGCGGGGCGGAAAACACCGAGAGAGAAAGATCTCTCCGGCAGACAGATTTCTACCGGGGGAATTCCTTCCCGGAGAGGGGAGATCGTCGCCATCAAAACCACCATCAAGCTGGACTTCATCAGGATCATCATCATCATCATCACCACCATCATCACCATCAGCACCCTCATCACCATCTCCATATTGCTGTAACAATTGCCTTGAATCTTGCATAGTTCATAGGGGAAACTTTCCCGGTGTTGATTACTCTTTGTAGTTGATGCTATTGAGTGAACCTTTGAATTATTGTTTATGTTCAGATTGTTATTCATCATTATTCCATCTCTGATCATGATCCATATGATGTCTTATGAGTAGTTCGTTTTGTTCTTGAGGACATGGGAGAAGTCTTGTTGTTAGTAGTGGAGTTGCGTTGAGAAAGATTCAATAGATTGTTATTTAAGTTGTGGTGTACTTCTTCTAGTGGTGTCATGTGAACGTCGACTACATGACACTTCACCTATATGGGCCTAGGGGAATGCATTGTGTATTTGGCTACTAATCGTAGGGGTTGCCGGAGTGACAGAAACCTGAACCCCTGTTAGGAAACCATTGCACAAGGGACGTAAGGGTCTTAGAGTTTAAAGTTGTGGTTAGGTTTCTACCTTAATTACTTTCTTGTACTTACAGATGTTTGCAAGGGGGTTTAATCACAAGTATGTATTAAGTCTTGGATAGGACGGTACATTAGCACAGGTTCACCCACACAACACTTAGCAAGCTAGAGAAGATTAATCGACTATATGAAGCGAAAGCACTTGACAGTCTTCCCATGTGTCCTCGAGAACGTTTGGTCATCAATAGAAATACAACCGGCTTGTCCTTTGCTGCATAAAGGATTAGGCCACTTGCTGCATTCATTCTTGCTGTCTTTTGTTTACTCGTACTTTGTTTACTTGCTTTATCGAAAACCCCTAAAAATCCGTTTGCTAAGTATTTGCATAGAATTCCTGATCCATACCACTAGCCAGCACCTTCTGCTCCTCGTTGGGTTCGACACTCTTACTTATCAAAAATACTGCGATACACCCCCTATACTTGTGGGTCATCACCAGCTACACCCTGTTCTTCTTGGTCTATGGCTTGGAAGCCGTATTCTCCACGGACATCGAGTTCGACTCTCCGCGCAAGCTCCTCTACAATGAAAAGGCCAACCAGGAGGCGCAGGAAGATGGTGTGGACCTCCTCGAGGAGGTCCGTGAACTCGCATTGTCCAGATCGGCCTTGTACCAGCAACGCCTACGCCACTACCATTTAGGCCGGATCCGCCCTGTCGCGTTCCGTGAAGGTGACCTGGTCCTCCGGCTGGTGCAGGACACGAAGGGCATGCACAAGCTGTCGCCACCCTGGGAGGGTCCCTTCATCATCAGCCGGGCACTGCCCAACGACTCCTACTACCTCATCGACGTGCAGCAGTCGCGCAAGAACAAGATGGACAAGTCAGAAGAGGAGACAGAGCGCCCCTGGAACGTGGCCTTGCTACGCCCGTTTTACACCTAGTCACCAGACAGTGTATGTATCCTGCAAACCCTCTGAATGAAAATGTGGACCCCTATGAGATACTCGGGGGCTCCTTGCTAGAAATTTGTATGCATCGGTTTTCCGGATCAGTTTTCCCGGCTCCAGCAATCCCTACCCCGGGGCTTGCCGGCTGGCCCGGCCTGCTAAGTCAACAAACCGACAGAGTAGTGTGCGACGATGTCAGAGGCCCACTCTTCGTCTCAGCTACAGACCACAACCCAGCTGTCCGGCTAGAAAGAGCAAAAGCCCGAGACATCCCACATGAAAAACGGGGAGGAGATGCGACAGATCGGGCGTTCCAGCCTCGCAACTAGCTTAAGATGATCCGGCTACTAAGCCGTTAGTTCCGTGTGCAATGTACTGTCAGCTCCCTTCGATTCTGGCTGCAGATCGCAACCCGGCTGCCCGACA
Source organism: Avena sativa (assembly GCA_916181665.1). Classification (NCBI taxonomy): domain Eukaryota; kingdom Viridiplantae; phylum Streptophyta; class Magnoliopsida; order Poales; family Poaceae; genus Avena; species Avena sativa. The sequence continues at coordinate 430,471,279 of OV702286.1, read as the reverse complement.
AGGACGCAGCAAAATAGCAGAGCACACGGGAAAACGACTAAGTGTCCAGAAAAGCACAAGCGGGTTTTCAAAAAACAAATCCGCCTTCTGGCTACAGTTTAGCAGACTAACCTATTAACGGGTGAGAATGTGTGCATTCGTGTATATTTTTTGTACGACTATTTCGAGTCGGAATTCAGGAAGAAAAGAAGAAGATTCGAAGTCCTTGCCTTCATCAAGCGCTCCGAATCTCGGGGGCTACACCCACTAGGTGCGCTCGCGTGCCCCCAGTGGAATCTTGTAGTTTCCCGAACGGCTAAGGGCGTTTAGCCGGATATTTGGAGCCCAGGTGAGGGCAAGGGCGGAAGAAGAAGAAAGAAGAAGATTCGGAGTAGCTGGCGTACACCCAGTGGGTGCACTGGCGTGCCCCCACTGGAATAGAAGTTCCCCCGGCTGCAGGCGTTCAGCCGAGTGAAGTTAGCCGGATAAATTCAATCGGCGAAATATTGAAAGGACATGCAAAAAACACAAAGTTGAAGGCAAGCCAAACTAGTTCAGACTAACATTAAAAGGGGAGACGAAGCTCCCGTGAGTTCACCCGGCGCCAGAAGCAACCGACACAGACAAACAAAGTTTTAAACAAAATAAGATAAACAAATACACCCGGCATCCCGGGGTTATAGCTAAGCGGCAGGGCCCTTGCCGTGCGGAGCGCCCTGGCTGGCGGCAGTCTAGGGAGGCAGAGGAGGCGCGATGGTCGATCCGGTTCCGGCGTCGCCACCAGCCGGTTGTGTCGAGGCTTCCGCATCTGGAGTGCCGACGGACTCCGAATCAGTGAGAACCTCGTCGACGTCCGCGTAGTCGGTGATCTTGATGGCGGAGGCCCGAAGCTCCGGATGGGCCTGGTGGCAAGGTCGGCACCGGCGTGGAAACCACCGTAGATCTTCTCGACGCGAGTGTCCTTGTACTAGGAGAGCATGAGGGCCAAGGCCATCTCCGCCCCAGCTCGCGCTGCCAAGTCCCGCAGCTGGTCGACGGTAGCCGGCACCTCCGCCACCTTGGAGGCTAGCTGCGCCATCGTCTCCGGAATCGGAGCGTCTGGCCACAAGAAGGAGAAGATGGCCTGCATCGCCTGACAAAGCTTGGCGGCCTCCTCGCCAAGAAGGACGACCAGCTTCTGGGCCGTCGGCTGTTCTCCCGGCCAGTTCTCCTGTAGCCAGTTGTGGGCTAGCTGGTCTACACCGGGATAAAAAGCTGTCAGAAAAAAGGAACGTCAGATCCGGCTACCGGATCCGGAAAGATGAGGGAAGTCGGAAAAGGAACTTACCCTTGTCCGTCTGCCCGACCTGCATCAACTCCTCCACCAGGGCCTTCTCCTTCACCGTCAGCCGCTTAACTTCCTTCTCTTGGTCCTTGTTCTGGGCCTCGAGAAGGTTGAAGGCTTCGGTCCGGCTGGCGAGGGAGGCGTCGCGCTCCTTGACGGTGGCCTCCAGAGCGTCCACCTTGGCGTGCTAGTCCTTATTCTGCAGTCGGATCATAGAATTGGACTTGCTCAGCCGGTCGTTCGCCTTCTTCAGGCGATCGATTTCCCGCTGAGCGCACACAAGGATAGCTGCGACAAAACGGGCTATCAGCAAAAAAAGGAGGGGATTCTGGATGAAGCGAACTTACTCTGCGAGGTACCATTGGTAGCAGCAAGTTTCTGCTCCAAGGACCGGCTGCCGCCGGCTATGGCCTCGAGCAGCCGGATCTCCTTCACCGCCAGCTCGAGGGTGGCGGCAAGATCCGTCAGCGAGGCGGCAGAGGAGGCATAGTCGTCAACGACATTGGCGGCCAACAACTTTTTCTCCGCGACCACCGCCGTCCTCCATTCCTCCCCCGGCTCGCTGTTGGAGTTGTCGTCACCGACAACCACGAGCTCCTTGCCAGCAGCGGCCCTCCGCGACCCCGCAGAGGAGCCGTCCCCGCTCTGCGAGGTGGTCATAGCCGTTTCCAGCTGGACCACCACAGCCGACTGAGGGCCCCCAGCTCCGGCTGTCGCAGCTGGTTCAGCCTGAGGCGGTGGCGGGGGCGGTGCCTCGGAAGAAGGAGTGGCGGAGGCAAAAGCGGCAGCGCGTGGGCGGCGACCCAGTCGGCGTCCGCGCCGGGCTCGCAGCGCCGAAAGAGACCAGCGTGCTGAACGGCAAAAAGAAAAGAAGCAAGAGCCAAATGAGCTAATGACAGACAAGGAAAAGCACAAGGAGCGGGAGACAGTAAAAACACTTAGAAGAAATCTTACCCCTGCACCACCGGGGGCGGCCCTTTCTTCCGACCAAGGCGGCTCGGGGGAAGGGCGCCGGTCCGGCTCCTCTTGGGGCCGGCTCCTCCGCGGCGGGCCGAAAGCGCTGGAACGGCTGGAGCCACTCCCGCCAGCGCCGTACCGGCTGGAGTCGCCATCCGTCGCACGACACCATGATGGCTCGGGACCCGGTGCGGCTTCCTCCTCCTCGTCGACCTCTGCGTGAGGATCGGCAGACGGCTCATCATTCCGGCTGGGGAAGGCGTTGCCATCCCCGTCAGACTCCTCGCCAGACCGACAAGCGCGCGGCTCGGGAAAGTCGAGCGTGAAGTTCTGAAGAGGGGTCTCGCCCTCCTCTCAAAGGATGCAGGGGAAGATCTACCAAGGACAGAAGATTAGTCCAATAAAATGGCAAGAAACTCAAAGGGAAATCCAGTTGGAAGACCTACCCAGGGCGTGCGGTTGTCGTGACTGTAAGGGGCCAGCCTGAATGTCCAACCTTCCGGCAGCCGCTCCTTCATGATGGTCCACACCCACTCCTTCAGATTGTGGTAGCGGGGATCACGGCGGGATAGCCGGGTCGGGTCCAGCCGGCCGGAGTAGAAGCACATCTTGTGTGCTCGCTGCTGCAGTGGCATCATCAGCCTGGACATCCAGCTAAGGGTGATGTCTAGGCCGGTTAGACCGGCGGTGACGAGGGCGTGCATGCGTTGCGGCATCGCATCCGACTCCGTCTTCTTGCCATAGACCTTTGATACATTGCAAATATATCTATAATTTTTGATGTTCCATGCTTGGTTTTATCTACTTTCTTGTGTTTTGTCCACTCTTTGGAGTACTTTTCATATGATTTCTTGGACTAACCTATTAACAAGAGCCACAATGCTAGCTGCCTGTTTTCTATTGTTTTTGGTTCCAGAAAAGTTAAAAAATGAATATTCTTGGAATTGGACGGGATAAAAGCCAAAGTGCCTATTTTTCCGGAAGACATCTAAAGCCAGAATACAAGACGGAGAAGGGCTAGGGGCCGGCCACACCACCTAGCCACGTGGCCAGGCCTGGCCCCCGCCAGGGGTGGTCTGGACGACCCCAGCACCCCCTCGGCCTCTCCTTCTGCCTATATATTGCCCTCGGGACCAAAACCCTAAGTACCCGATAAAAAATCCACGAAAGAGTCTGTAGCCACCGTCATCTCCATCCCTAGATCGAAAGGGATTTGAAGCTCTTCCCGGCACCCTGCCGGAGAGGGGAATTCACCCTGGAGGCCTTCTTCATCATCATGCAAGCCTCTGGTGTGATGCGTGAGTAGTTCATCTCTGGACTACGGGTCCATGTAGTAGCTAGATGGCTGGTTCTCCTCCTTTGTGCTTTCATGTCTAGATCTTGTGAGCTCCGTTCATGATCAAGATCATCTATTTGTAATTCTGCATGTTGTGTTTGCGGGGATCCGATGGATATTGAGATGCTATTTCAGATTGATTATTGATTCTAACATGTCTTTGTTATTTGTGATCTTGCATGCTTTCCGTTGTTAGTAGCTATCTTGGCCAAGTAGATGCTAGCAACTCCAAGAGTTAGTATTTATGCTCGATAGGGGGTTCATGCCTCTGGTAATCTGGGGAAGTGACAGAAATCTCTAAGGTACTAGATGTACTATTGCTACTAGGGAGAAAACAACAATCCTTTGTTCATAGAACAATCGTATTGTTTACATTACACGCAATTCGTAAAGCAATAATCTGTTGCTTTCTACTTAATACTAGAGGGGGTTCGGATGATAACCTGAAGGTGGATTATAGTTATAGATGCAGTTGGATGGCGGTCTATGTATAATGTTGTAATGCCCAATCAAGTTCCAAAGGAGTCAAGATGATTAGTATATGCTTATATGCTTTCTCGATGTTTGTCAATTGCCCCGCTGTAATTTGTTCACCCAACATGTTATCTATCTTAAGGAGAGCCACCTCTAGTGAACTATGGACCCCAGTCATTTCTTTTACATTCAATCTACAAACTGTTTATTGCTTTGTGTTTACTTTCTGCAAACTATTACTTCATTCCATTCGATACATTTAATCCTTTGTTTTTAGCAAAACCGGTGAGATTGACAACCTCATCGCAAGTTGGGGACAGAGTTCTGTGGTTGTGTTGTGGAGGTCTCCACGTTGCTACTAGCACTGGTAGTGCGCCCTGCCAATGCTCAGCTAGCAACACCTTTGGGGTGTTTCCTTGCTCCTACTGGTTCGATAACCTTGGTTTCATAACTGAGGGAAACTTACTGTTGTGATCATCATACCTTCCTCTTGGGGTTCCCCAACGAGCTCGACATCAACACCGAGCCAGCAACCTTCAAGTCCCACTACAGCCGGATGGACTCCACGTCCTGGAATGCCGACAGGTTGATCCGGTCCACGGCGGTGACGTTGCGGACGTAGAAATACGACTGCTGCCACAACCGTACCGTGTCGTGCAGCCAGAATTTGGGATAGCCGGTCTGTGTGCGGGAGTAGATGGAAGCGCCGCCGCACGTCACCAGCGGCCCCTTGGTGAATTGGACTTGCGGTCGGACTCGGAAGAGCCGACAGAAGAGCCTGAGATCCGGCTGGATCCCGAGGTAGCCTTCGCAGAAGGGTACGAAGTGCGCCAGCGTCTCTATGGTGTTGGCACCCAGGTGGTGGAGGCGGAGGTCGAAGAAGGTGAGGAAGGTGAGGAAGAACGGGTGCACCGGCAGCGCAAAACCACGGGCCAGGTGCGACAGGAAGATGACCCGCTCCCCCTCCACCGGCTGCGGCGACTCCTCCCCCGCAGGTGCGAGCCGCACCTCCACCTCCTCCTCCGGCGGCAGGACGCGAGTCGCTCGGTACTTCTGGATGTGCTCCTCCGTAACGGAGGAGGCGCACCACGCTCCGCGCTCGGCTGCCATTGCCGGTTCGCTGGGGGGCGTGTTGGCGGAAGAGAGACGGTGGCCCGTACCGCCGACGACGTTAAACGAGCGGCGCGGCAGACTACAACAACGATGGCGAAGTGAGGCGACGCGAGGAAGACAAGGGCGCAAGAGAGGAGAAGAGGAAGCACTGGGCGAAGGGACAAACCGCTCCCTCCGGGCATCCCTTTAAAGGCCAGGAAGCGGAACCGTCCGCGGAGCCACGTGGCGGCTATCCAGGCGCCCCCACCCTCCGCGCGACGCAGGATCCTTTGCGCAGGCGGAGAACGCACATACGATCCTGGGGCAGAAACCGAAGTGGCAGGCGGCAGTTCTCGAGGCGACATGCGACGGGACGTTACGCTGCCCGCCGCAGTAATAATGGCGCGTGCGCGTGTGGCCGGTGTCAGCACTGACGTCACGGGTAGCGCAACCGCCAAACCTAGCCGGCCAGAAAATTCAAAAGGATGAGGAGCACACACACATTTTGCCTAAGGGAGAAATCCACACGCGCTCGGGGGCTAGTGTCGGGGGGATGACCTCTGGATACCCCAACCGGACAAGAACTATGGCAGTCGGATCACGCTCGGCTAGCTGAGCGCAGCCGGACAAGGCAAGTCAAGCCGGCTACCTCATGGTAGCCGGAACAGCGAGAAGCAGCCGGCTACAGCCGCGTAGCCGGAACAATCAGGAGGATAGGGCGACATGCAGCACAATGCGCGGTACGCCCTGGTACGACGACAAGACTGGCAACCAGTCGGCCATACAGAAGACTTCGCAGGGTGACGCGGGAACAGTGGCCCGATGTTGACGACAGGCTCGCACGACATTCACTGTGCCCACGACGACCATACCGCGCGTACTCTGATGGGACATAGTTGTACCGGATACTGTAGATGACCAGCCGGCTGGGACCGACCTGTGGGGGCCGCCAGTCGGACTGGCCAGTAAGACTATTGCCTCTCTGCCTATATAAGAAGAGGCAAGGCCTCAGTAGAAAGGGTTGGTCTGTGTGCATTTAAGGCAGTAGCTAGAGAATACAGCTCGAAGAGCGCTTGTAGCCCGTGTATCGCTCATATTTAGATTGGCAGGAGTAGGAGCTTTACCTCATCACGAGGGCTCCGAACCTGGGTACTTCCTGCGTCCACCTACGCTTGCTTGTATCCAATCCCGCTTGCGGACGCCGTCGATAGCTTCCCTGCTAGTCCCGACACCTCTATCTAACCTTCTTAGGTACTGCCGTTCCCAACACAACGACAGTTATGGAATCTTGCCTCTGGTGCATACAAAATTATAGCCCGTTGGTTTGCAAAAAATCCATTTGACTTGCCTTCTTGTTTCTTGCCTTTGGTGCGTCAAGAAATACAATCTAGCCGACTTGTTTATAAAAAATCCGGTCCACTTGAGAGAAGTTGGACACTTGTTTTCGATAGATGTCGTAGATTGCTAATGGTGCCAGAGGACCAATGCTGCCATCCACGTTGGATAAAAATATACATCACCGTGTAGACACCGTACCTCTATAAATAGGTCTTGATTCTCCACTCATCATAGAGATGACCATGAACAAAGAAAATGATTATACGGGTAGATCACCAGTGCTAGCATATAGCACGATTGGATCATTGCAGAAAAGTAGACGAGAAAGATGTTTGGTAACGCGGTTCGGCGATAAACGCCTACATCCGTGGGGCATGCTTAATGGACGCACCTCCCCATGTGCTATAACATAGTACCACTGACGGCAAGCCTGCCGAGGTCCACTGACACATCATATCTACAATGCCAAGGTGGTCTGGCAGCCCATGTCAAGGACGCCTGACCGTCCCTGAAATCAATCTTGTGTCTAACGTATAGCTTGCGTCAGAACTCTTTTGGCCACTCCCTATCCCTTTAAATATTAGGCCAGGTTACAAGTGTTTGACTCCAACACCTAACCTACCGCGTCAAGTCTAACTATAACCTTTACACACATTCGACACAACTTCGACGATCTCCACCTTGGCAAAAATGTCACCAACTTAAAGCTAGCATCTTCGCGCGAACACCTGTGTATGTTGAATTTGGTTCTTCTTGTTGATCACTTGCATGAGATGGAGTTTGAATCATCATCGGACTCTGTTGTCCCTACTGGTCTTGTTGCCGCATCTTGCTCATCTTCAGCTCCACCTGGAATGATTCTCACATACACCTCGTACAAGTTATACTAAATCCTTCTGCTCTTCACCACCGGCTTCTTGTCCTTCTTGACTCTCATGGTCAACTTGTCCTTGTCGACATAGTATAATAGCATTTGCCATGGAGCTACGCAGGTGAAACTAGATTTCTCTAAGCCCTTGACACATATCTAACGACCTGGAGAACTAGTTTATCACCATATTAAGTCTTGATCTTGATATCTCCAATAATACACATAATGCGTTTAGGCGCACAATTAACTTGATAGACAACTCCAAAATCACCAAGCTTCTAGGTTAAGAATCGTTACCTATTAGACATCACATGATAAGAGCTCCATGAATCCAACACCCGTACTTCATAAAAAATCACATATCAAGGCCAGAACTTCACTATCATAATCGGCTACACAATTTACGGCAACATTTGTGGCTCCATCAATCTGCTTACACGTTGGACAATGCCTGCTGATATGATGCCACTCCTTACAATTAATACACTGTAGGAGCCTCTTTTATCAGCGCAAATAATAGAGTTAGAATGTTTCGTCTCAAACTCCTATCCACGTCGTTCTGATTCTTTTTGGTCATGGGATGGAGACCGAAAAGTACACGCGGTGACGTCGCAATGGAGACCTGCTATCCCGTGAGGCGGGGCCCGCTGCAGACTAGGGCAAAAGATTCTAGACCGCGGGTTGGTATCACTCGCACCGTCGTACTCCGCGTCGCCGGACGGTGGGCCACACGCGCGAGATGTGCCCGCCTTCAGCATACGTGGGCAGGACCGCGCTCTATGAGAGGTGTTCCCGACGCGACACGTCTCCGCACCCGTCGGGTGGCAGGGCCCACCGAAATCCGACTTAGCGCCATGAGCCCATGCCTGTTGCGGACATGGGGACCGCCAAAAGACGACGTGGCGCCGTAAGCCCATACCAACCGTGTATTCTCGCTGATGCGGGGCCTGCCCATTGCGATCGTGGCGCCGTAATTCCATGACGGCCGTAGTTTCTCGCGTACACGGGGCCCATCCAGAACGACATGACGCCGTAATCCCATGCCGGCCGCGGTTTCTCGTGTACACGGGGCCCGTCCAGACACAACGTGGTGCCATAAACTATAGACGGCCATGATTTGTCGCGTCGGAGGGGCCCGCGGACATCTGATATGACATCGTAGGACCTAGACGAAAGCGGATCCTTGCGGTTGAGGGCTGAGCTGGTAGCGTAGACTTTAGTCGTCAGCGGTTTATCACGACCGATAGTGCAACTAGTAGCCTAGATTGTGCCGCGAAAATCCGCTTCGGTCTACGATGGCCCTATAACTTAAAACCTACACTTCCCTCTTCTATATAAACGTCTTGTTGTGTCTCGTTTTGGCATTCTTCTATAGCATACTTCTAAAGACTCGGGTTCTTGTGCCCTGCTTCTTTCGTAGAGCTCGTCGGTCGCTCCGGTTGAGCTTCGAGCAGAGCAGGGTGTGGTTGTTTGACCTTGCGATGCATCTCACCCTGCTAGCCTCTCTTCGGCGTCAGACGCCCTGATGCCGCCGCTCAGCACAGTCTTTCTTGCGGGTTCGGTGACGCTTCATGGCCGCTCGGTGTCCATGAATGGCTGGTCGTATCCAGTTCCTTCGTCTTGCCAACGTCGTCTGACGAGGATGCACTTTTCTAGCTAATGCCTCCCGTGTAGGCTGTCTATAGAGAAGCGCCTCTCGCGGCGGTTTTTGGTCTCACTCTGGCATCCTACTTACCAAGCGTCACCGCCTCACCAAGTAACGGTGTATTTAGATGCTCCTCCCTCCGGCATCATGCTTACCAGATGTTGACGCTTCACCGTGGGCCTACCGTGATGTTGTGCCTTCGATGTGAACGAGTATGCGTAAGTCTACGTAGGAGGAGGTCTTGCCCTGGACGAAGAAGGAAGGATAAGTAGTGCAGTCCCGATTAGTTTGCTCAGGCGTGTATGAAAGTTTATATTTTTGTCTTTTGGTTGATCTATCGTATTTAACATTAGGTGTTTCCTTAGCTTTGTAACCTCATGTCTAACTGAGTGTATTTTGTAATAGTTGTTCGTATTGTGTTATATAATTTTTTGTTTTCTGTTGTGTCTTCCGTGGTGCGTTCTGCCGTGAAATCGTATGTGCTTATGTGTTATCAAAGTCTACTTCCTGTTGTATTATACGTATCTTCGCTGGTGCGTTCTGTCGTAGCTCTGCATGTTACATTTTTATGAGGGAATGACTATGCGTTTTTGAAACCGCCACTTGCGTGTGTTACAAAAAAAGGTGTTGGACGCCTCCCGTCTTCTCTCCCATCTTCTCGACAAAATGAAACGGTAAATCAGAAACTATAAGTTATACACTAATCGTGTCGTCTTTTTCAACATGTCGTTATTTCAGTTCCATGCATGGCATGAAAATTATCAACGTTATTTATTCCCATCATTACTTATTATCTGGACTATATTGTTAGCCCTTCACTTCTATCACGTACGTTCACTCTGACGGTACATGCTCTCGCACGAAAGAAAATGTTCTTCATAGGTGTTACATGAAGTTTAATGCCATGTCGCGTCGGATTTTGCATCGTCGTTTCGATGATGCAGGTCTCTTGGCGTACTCTGCGCCGTGACGTGCTCTATCACAGTTATTCGGGTTGATAGCCTGTATCACGTGTATGTCTTTCTCTCTTATCTCTTCTTGCTATTTTCGCGTGCCTTCTGGGTTCCTGATATGCATTTTCCTACTCCCAGTTCCCACGATGGCACATCTGACTGGCAGCATGATACGAGAGGTCATACGCGTTTCTACCTCGGTCGACGCTGCTGTCTCACCAGTTCCTCAAGACATTACACATGTACAGCCCGTACGCCTATCGGGTTCGTTTTGTCCGATCCGTCGTCTCAGACATCACCATGGGATGAGGCGCGCCAATACTTCTCTAATGCTGCCAGGACAGGGCGGTGACGAGGACCCGTCGTGGTTTCAGCCTTGCGAGCATGAACGTCTTGATCACACGCGGGAGGAAAAAGAGGCGGAGGAAGAGGAGGAGACCGCGAAGAATGCTCGGGTCGTGGAAGCCTCTAAGGAAGCAGCCTGTGAAGCCGTCCACGAAGTATGCTTGCGGCCAACATCGGTCGCCGAAGAAATATGTAGAGCTGCTGATGCAAATATTTTGGTAGCGGGCATTGCTCTGTCTGCGGCTCAGGCGGTATCAAAGTATCCGTCTCTGGATGAGAAGGACGACCTAAATCATGAGTCGTTTTGTGAGAACCTGATGTTGGACTACGACGACCTACAAAGTGATGGGTCTACATAGAATTTAACGTGGTTCTATATACTATATTGTAATAATTTCCATGACTCGGGAGTAAATAATAGCGCTAGATTATTTCGGCTCAAACTGCTATCCACGTAGTCCCGATTCTTTTTGGTCGTGGGATGGACGTCGAAAAGGACACACGACGACATCACAACAGAGCCTTGTTATCCCGTGAGGCGGGTCTGCTGCGGGCTAGGGCGAAGGATTCCATACCGCGGGTCGATGTCGCGGGCGTCGTCGTACCTTGTCTAGCCGGATGGTGGGCTGCGCGTGTGCCATAGGCCCGCCGTTAGTGTGTGAGGATAGTAACACGCTCTCTCAGAGGCGTTTCAGAAGCGACAATGGTTCGCACCTACTGGATAGAGATAGGCCCGCCGAAAGCCGGCGTGGCGTCGTGAGCGCATGGTGGCTGTGGACTCTCGTGCTCACGGGGCTCGGTTTCTCAGGATCAAGACCGCGGTTTCTCATGGTCGTGGGGCCTTTCGAAAGTCGACGTGGCACCATGATCCCATGCCGGCCACGTCTTCGTGTAGTCATGGGGCCCGCCGAATGATGACATGGCATTGTAGCCCATGCCAGCTGCGGGTACTCGTGTCCATGGGGCCCGGCAAGAGCTGCCATGGTGTCATAGACTCTAGACATGTGCGGTTTCTCGCGGATGCGAGTAACGTTTAGTGTCCATCTGGAATCCTAGATAATAGACGTGGCAGCGCTGCTTCTCGCCTACAAGCGTTCTAAAGGATGATAGTGTCCATGTTCATAGTTGAGCTGACAAGGTAGACTCTTACATGGGTTCTCGCGGATGCTAGCTAAGTTGTCAGCGTTATCCCTTAGTGAGGTCATGCAGTGGGTGATGTGTCCAAAATTGAAGCATATTTACCTCTTGTTTTTGCATAAATAGAGTAAGGATTTTTGTATTTCACTGCGCTTATGCGCGCTATTTCGTTCTTGTTTCAACAGGATCCCAAATCATGGAGTCATATATGAACATATCAATTAGAGCTATCATACTGTATATATATAATATTTCTAAGTGATAAAAGTCATTTTATAAATTTACCTTCGCACCTGGAAGAATAAAAAATAAGGAGGAGGCATCAATACCGATAACGACCACTAGTATGGGCGGAGCCCGACCGTACCGTCCACCCGTACCAGGCGCCATCGGGACCATCTCGTCAAATAGTTTCTCCTGGCAAAGATGAGGGGAAGATCTGACATTCACAACCACCAGAAACCACGAAACACCACATCCAAAAGGGATCCGAAGGAGGAACTTGGCTGGGGTAAAATCCCAGCTACTTCGCGGATCATTGGAGGACAGTGCATCATCCCCTTCACCATCAACCGTTGCATCTTCATCGCCACCATTACTCCATCTTTTATATATTAGATCTCTTTGTAATTCCAAATCCAATTGTGGTTTGCATTAGATCTACACCCGTACTTTAATCCATCCATTTGATTATGATAATGTTGTTGATTGCTTCCACGAGTGAGTAGTTCCTTTGTTCTTGGGGAGATGCAGAAACCCTAGCACCACTATGAATTTGTAATAAAGATGATATATTCTTGTGTCCATATGACTTGCTTGTCTAGGATGTAATTATAACTTGTGTTTGATTTCTCTCTTTAAATGATATGTGAAGTCGACCACATATCATTTGCCTTCAGGACTAAAGGGAGAAACCGTTTGGACGTGTTGTGGAAGCGTACTCGGAGTGCCCCGTGATAGATTGACGTTGGCTCATAACCCACACGTCCAAAGGGGGATCAAGAGGAACTCCCTAATCTAATTACAATATCCATGGGGAAACCATTCATTGCGGTGGCCTGTATGGGTGATTGCTCTCAGGCATTGCAGTGGTTATTTAGAGGTGACCTCACACTTGGCTCAACAAAGTGGATTCCTACGAGCCTTGTCGTGAATATCTTATTATGGGGCTCTCTCCACACATATCATGACATGAGAAGTATGATATCTTGATTACATATAATAATAGTACTATGCTAGAGGTGTATCCTACATCCCCGAGAATGTTTTAGCCCTATTAAGTTCAACCACGTTTTCATACAATCTCGTTACTTGTTTTCTTTTATTTGTTTTAATTACTTTTTCTGCGAACAACTATAAACAGTTCAAACACCCTTTACTTGGAATCAAAAACAACTTACACGTATTCTTTGGTAAATAGTAACGAGGGGCATAAATACCTTTACCAATAGCTCTCTATGGGTTCGATATCTTTACTTCGAAACTAGCTACAATTAATCTGTGCACTTGCAGTCATCAAGCTATTTTCTAGCGCCGTTGTCGGGGAGCTAATCGCTTTTGTTCTTTGTTCTTAGTTACTTAGTTTACTCATTGTTTTACTAAAAGATGTTTATTAGTTTCAGGTGATACATTATGGGCGAGTACCAACATATAATCCAGCTTGAAGCTGTGAGGAATTCCGGTCCGCCTATGGACACATATTTAAAATCCAATAATGCAAGAGGGTATGATAGTAACCCCATGCTTTTAGATCTTTTTCATGCAAATTTTTTTTGCAGGAGATGGTACAGACGATCCGTATGAGCATGTAGGGTTCTTCGAAGATATTCGTGGGACTTTCCTTCTTAATATACAAACTAAGGATGAGGTTAAGTTTGATCTCTTTTCCCAAACCCTCATTGATGAAGCTCGTTCTTGGTATATTCAGAGTTCTGCAAAGATTACTAATTCCTGGGAGAGCCTAGCCTCTCTATTTTTAGTTGATTTCTTTCCCAGGACAAAAACTCTCGGCGCAAGACGCATGATTATGAATTTTAAAGGAAAACCTTGAGAAAGCATGCATGAAGGGTATACGAGATTTTGGGGTTTGCTTGATCTTCGCCCCCATTATAATTTCTCACCTTGGCTAGTGATACACACCTTCTACGTAGTTTTGGACGATGATAATAGAATTGAACTCGATTCCCTTACCAATGGATCGTTCACCAAATTCACTATTGAAAGGGCATGTAATTTATTAGATACGGTGAATAAGATAGAGAAAGCCTATTGTGAGACAGAATTTAAAAAGGAAAACCCCATAGAGTATAATTGTTTAAAGAGGTTTCTAGCTTCTAGAAAGGTAGAAAAAATGCTTGGAAATTTTAACCTTGACCATGGCATGATCATTCAAATTGTTAGATCCTATGCTGACTACTTGCAAATTCCAAAAGATTGGGAATGCTATACACCACCTATGGAACAAAAACCCTCTAAAACTAGCCGCAATGATAGATATTCAAAAATGCAAAAGTAAATGTTAGCTGAAGAGGAAACTATTCTTACTAAAGTAATGGATAGTAGGGGTGAAGGGAATAAAAGAATAGGAACATTAACTAGAAATTTAGGAGACATTAAAGAAAACATTGGGATAGTAAAAGAACTTTTGGAACCTGAATTGTTCAAGGAAGAGGTTATAATGGTAAGCAAAGAATCCTCCGAAATGATAGGAGGAAATTTTGATGGTAAGAACAAAAGTCAACATAAAATTCCTTTTTGTTTAGGAGGGATTACTTACGTAGGGTTCTGTGACTTAAGTTCTTCTATAAATATAACGCCTTATACCATTTATAAAGAATTGTGTGATCACCTTGATGAATCCTACCTTGAGCCGTGAGAAGCAACTTTTATGTTCTCTAATCGAACTTTGCATCCTACTCGTGGAATACTCCGAATGTTTGCATCTCTGATAGGGCTTTTGTGTATCTAGTTGATTTTCATATTATCGAAATACCTTTGAACTCTAGTTTCCTAGTTATTTTGGTAATCGTTTTTACAATTCTATGAATATTGATATTGACAACAAAAAGCAGGCTTTATCTTCACAACTTGGTGAAGAAACTGTAGAAATAAGCTACAACCAATTCACAAGACTACCTTATGAGAAGAAAATCGAGATTAAGGAGGAGAAGACTATTGAAGAATTGGCAGCAATCTACTTTTGCACACCACAGTCTGAATTGGAGAGAAGTTTGACAAGTGATGATTCCCTTGCCAACGACTTTGCAAAAGAAGATTTAGATGAAATCCTGAACACCACACCGAAGGCTGAACAAGGGCTCAGGGATGAATTCGAAGAGCTTGAAAGGAAAGGGGACGAGGATCTGCCACCTATTGTTCTTAAAACTCTCTCTCCAGGGCTTAGGTGTGAATTCTTAGACAAGGAAGGTAAATGTCCAGTAATTGTTTATGATAATCTCCCTCCAGATGAAAGCACGAAGTTGTTAGAAGTACTTGTCAAACAACGAGAAACTTTTGGATATACTCTTCATGACATAAAAGGTATAGATCCAACCATAGTAACTCACAAGATTCCCATGGTTGAGGATGCTAAACCATTTGTTGATAATCAAAAAAGGTTAAATCCGAAAATAAAAGAGGTAGTGAGAAAGGAAGTAATTCGTTTGTTAGATAGTGGTATTATCTACCCAATTTCAGATAGCAAATGGGTGAGTCCAACTCATTGCATACCTAAGGAAGGATGCATAACAATAATTAATAATGATAAGGATGAACTGATTCCAGCTAGAACAATAGAAGGATATAGAATGTCTATTGACTTTAGGAAGTTGAATAAAGAAACCATAAAAATGCATAAGCAACTTCCCCTCACTAACGATATTATGGATAGGATGTCCGCTAATTCTTACTTTTTTCTTGACGAATACTCCGGTTATTCTCAAATAGCTATTCAACCTGAAGATCAAGAAAAAACTACTTTCACATGCCCCTATGGAACCTATGCTTATCGATTAATGCCTTTTGGATTGTGTAACGCAGCTACTACTTTTCAAGAGTGTGTTTTAAAAATCTTTCACAGTTTTGTGGAGAGTTTCATGGAAGTTCTTATGGATAACTTTGTTGTCTATGGATCTACCCTTTTTACAATGTTTATATAATCTTAATAGAGTTTTGTAGAGGTGTAAACAAATCAAGATGGTTCTAAACTGGGAGCGTTGCCGCTTCATGGTAAGGGAAGGTATCGTTTTTGGGCATAAAGTTTTCGAGAAGAATATTAAGATTGATAGTTCAAACTTAATTACTTTAGAAACACTTCCAGTTCTACATGATATAAAGGAATAAATAATTTCCTTGGGCATGTTAGTTTTTACAGACGCTTTATCAAAGATTTTGCTAAAATAGTGTCAACACCCGGATTTTTAAGTCTAGATGCCTGTTACGCCGTACATCGCAATCCCAGGATTACCCTTTTTGCGAGACATAACAGAATTGGTAACAGAGTACATCATCCATTACAAACCATAATAAAGGTCTTACAAATAAAGGATCTGATGATCCAGTCTTAATACAATCAAAGCAGAGGAAAGTAAATGTAGTAGGCTCCATCTTCATGGTCACAGGCAATGCTGACGATGGGAGATGATCCTAGTTATCATAGACCTCCTGCTGTCCATCTTCCAAGTAGTCCTCCTCATAGTCTGGCCATGGGAATAGCCAGGGACAAAGCCATGAGTACTCTTTAAGTACTCGCGAACTATCACTAGTATAAGTAAGGCAATAACTAGTAGGAATCTTAAGCTCTAAGTTTGTTTGCAAAAAAGCCAGGTTTATTTCATAAGGACTTTAAGAGTAAATACCTAATTTAGTTCTCTACATCACTTAAGTGGGAACTTAGATTTCATGTCCACAACTCTGTTGTGGTCAAGTCAAGGTCATCTTTCAAGTCACAAGTCATTTTGAAAACATCTGACAACGGAACAGTATGGCCACTCCAACTGTCCATAACCACGGACGCAGCTATTTGAATAGTTTGACACTCTGCAGAGGTGGTACACTTTCACCACAAAATTCGATACATCCATCAGGGGTAACCCTGAATCATCATACTTTGTATGCGGATAATCAATCCTAACCTTTCAATTACACACCCTAGTATAGGCACCTTTCCTATGAGTTTGGCCTCCCAGCCATGGCCAACTGCCATCCCGGGAACTGCATAGGTGGACATTCATTCACGAGGTAGCCTCAGCTCACCTCTTCCGCAAGGAAACCCATACTAAGACATATAAGCTTCTAGTTAAGCCCTACCCAACTCAGGTATTGTGGTTGTATGGTAAAATTGGAATGGTATCGCATCCGAACCCAACCATCAGTTTTTGTCAAAGCCAAGGCTCATGCCTGATTCATTTTCATCATCAAACCATTGTGTATCATAACACATGTCAAAACATTTCAATAGAATGAATCATCATTCCCAGGTTTTCATAATCATTTTCACTAAATGTTCCCATCTAAGGTGATCAAGTTTTAGTTTAGCACTAGCCACTAATATTGAGGGTATCACTATTGAGGGTGCTAATCAAGTATAAGTATCCTAGACTAGTTCTGTGATCTTGAGGGTATCCATCCTAACTTTCCACTAATCACAATTCATTAACTAGATAAGAAACTTCAATAAAGGAAAAGTAAAGCTGGTAAGTAAAACTGGGATTGGTATAATCAAGTTGCATAACCAAGCATGCATAGTGCATCTTGCATAGGTTATTTGGTATAGTGGGCTGGCAGAGATAGCTTGCATAGTTTTAGCTTGCCTTGAGCAGTGCAGTTGTTGAAGTTCTCTTCTTCTTCCTCAAAGTACTCCTCCTCGTCGTACCCTGGGTCGGTACTAGCGTCTATAAATACATACAATGTACACAATCACCAAACAACACTTAGCTACTTCTATTTAGCACACAGGGGCTCATATTAGATGATATAGCATCATCTCAATCATCACATGTAATAATGGCACATTTTCATTTACCTTATTTGGGAAAGGTAATTTCTACTCATTGAAAATACTTAAGATTTAATATTCTCCAATTAAAATATGGGATCATGTGGACATATGTCATCACCACATATTCTAATACTTGTGAATGTGATTTAAAGGGGTGGTCATGTATTACAATATTTGATATTACTATTTAATAATATTTAAGTGACTAGAAATGCCTATATATCATTCTTTTAATACTAAACCATGTTTAATATCTGTCAAACCAAATCTTTTGACATATTAATGTAGAGCACGGCAAATGTGATTTTTGAGAGTTGGAATCAACTCAAAAGCATTTATGGTTGATTTTATAAAAATGTTTGAAGTGGTAAAAGTCTCTGTCTTGTTATTTTTAGTATAGGTGATCTATAGTTTCAATTGGTTTGAATACAATGGGAGTGATTAGATATTTTTAATACATTTCTAACAAAATTGGAATCATGCAATTTGGTTCAGTACATCTCTTTGAATTGAAATTTGAATATAGCTACTAAATAGGGTTTTCATCTAAATGGCAAAATTCTATTTGAATCGATGGGCTCTGCACGGGAAAAGAAATGGTGTGCCATTTGAGGTCTGGGGTGGCTCCTATTTATACACTAGCGTTGGAGGTAGGGCGGCATGGTCAGGCTCATCGGCGACGTTGCTACAGGTCGCGCTAAGCATGGCGGAGGGCATGGGTCGACGTAGTGGACTGCGGCGATCGTCACGCGCGTAGTGGCACGGAAAGGGGCGGTCTCGGTTGGTCGGCCGACATCGGCGCTCTGTTCAGGTATGGAGGTGTTCGTCATCAAGTATGGTGATCACGGGGCGTGCAGCGGTGAATCATCGTGTCTGGGAGGTTGATACGTCCATTTTGCATCACTATTCTATATCATAATTCACTGTTATTCATTGATATATTTCATATTAAGAGATGATACTTATATTATTTCATCTATTTTTGCATGGTTGATGACTTTTGGAGCATGGACCGCTGCAGTCAGGATTCTGATGGAAAAGGTGCTGTTTGGAGGCAAAATTCGCGAAGATCATAAAATCCGGCAAAATATACAGAAAATCCTATTTTTCCAGAAGACGAAGGCTTCCAGAAGAGGGAGTGGAGATGGGCCACAGGGGGCCCACACCACCCCCTAGCACGGGCCACCCTAGGTCACGCCACCAGGTGGTGTGGCCGCCCTGGCCCACCTCTGGCTCTCCCCTCTGGCGTATATATTCCTCCTGAAACCCTAAGACTCGGGGAGCAACGACAGAAAGATTCCGCCGCCTCTGCGGGGCGGAAAACACAGAGAGAGAAAGATCTCTCCGGCAGACAGATTTCTGCAGGGGGAATTCCTTCGGCAGAGAGGGGAGATCGTCGCCATCAACACCACCATCAAGATGGACTCCATCGGGATCATCATCATCATCGCCACCATCATCACCATCAGCACCCTCATCACCATCTCCATATTGCTGTAACAATTGGGTTGAATCTTGCATTAGGTCTTAGGGGAAACTTTCCCGGTGTTGATTACTCTTTGTAGTTGATGCTATTGAGTGAACCATTGATTTATTGTTTATGTTCAGATTGTTATACATCATTATTCCATCTCTGATCATGATCCATATGATGTCTTGTGAGTAGTTCGTTTTGTTCTTGAGGACATGGGAGAAGTCATGTTGTTAGTAGTGGAGTTGTGTTGAGAAAGATTTAATAGTTTGATATTTAAGTTGTGGTGTACTTCTTCTAGTGGTGTCATGTGAACGTCGACTACATGACACTTCACCTATATGGGCCTAGGGGAATGCATTGTGTATTTGGCTACTAATCGTAGGGGTTGCTGGAGTGATAGAAACCTGAACCCCTGTTAGGAAACCATTGCACAAGGGACGTAAGGGTCTTAGAGTTTAAAGTTGTGGTTAGGTTTCTACCTTAATTACTTTCTTGTACTTACGGATGTTTGCAAGGGGTATAATCACAAGTATGTATTAGTCCTAGGGAGGTCGGTACATTAGCACAGGTTCACCCACACAACACTTAGCAAGCTAAAGAAGATTAATCAACTATATGAAGCGAAAGAACTTGACAGTCTTCCCATGTGTCCTCGAGAACGTTTGGTCATCTTAAGTAATACAACCAGCTTGTCCTTTGCTGAATAAAGGACTGGGCATTGCTGCATTTATTCTTACTGTCTTTTATTTACTCGTACTTTGTTTACTTGCTTTATCAAAAACCCCTAAAAATCCGTTTGCTAAGTATTTGCAGAGAATTCCTGACCCATACCACTAGCTAGCACCTTCTGCTCCTCGTTGGGTTCGACACTCTTACTTATCGAAAATACTGCAATACACCCCCTATACTTGTGGGTCATCAAGACTATTTTCTGGCACCGTTTCCGGGGAGTGAAGCGCTATTGGAGAGTGGAACTGTAAAGGAAACTTCTACTGTGAGTATTGTTTACTTCTATTAGTTGCTTTATTTTCGTTATGGATAATTCGCTGAGTTTCTTATTTGGTAATGCTACTACCACTGCTAAGGTAGTAGATGAGCCACCACCTGCTAAGAATGATGTTTTTAAAATACCTACAAGAATTATTGATCATGTTATGGATAACTACTATGTTGGGGATGGAACTGTCCATCCCGGTGATCATTTACTCTTTATACACGAATTATGCGGGTTGTTCAAGTGTGCAGGTATTACTACAGATCAAGTTAAGAAGAAGTTATTCTCATTATCACTAAAAGGAAGAGCTGAGGAATGGTATAAGCTGCTAAAGAATGGTCAAGATCTTGAATGGGAGGAAATAGTACCTCTCTTTTATTCAAAGTTTTATCCTCCTAGTGAGATTCATAAATATCGGAATCAAATATACAACTTTTGGCCTCTTGATGGAGAGAGTACAGATCAAGCTTGGGGGAGATTGAAGTTACTAATGCTCAAATGTCCCATTCATGAGCTCCCCAATAATATCATTATCAATAACTTTTATGCAAGGCTCCCTCTACATGACAAGGATTTATTGGATGCTTCTTGTGCTGGATCATTCACTCGCATGAAAGAAGAAGCTAAATGGGATCTTCTGGACCGTATTCAAGCTAATGCTAAAGCTTGGGAGAATGACAAAGGTAGAAAGTCAGGTATAAATTATGATTATGAATGCATTGAATCTTTTATGGGAACTGATGACTTTCAAAACATTAGTAATGCTTATGGTCTTGATTTACAAGTTATTACAAATTGCTTTAAGGCTTTTGCTTCTTATATTGAAATTCCAAAAGGGTGATGGAACAAGTACCATGTACCTTATACAGATATTTTTGACTGTGTTCCTGTTGGGAGTACTGAGTATTGCACTATTGATCACATCTTACCTGAACCTTATATCGAGAAGATTCCCTTCCTAGATAAGGTAAAGGATCATCCTATGATAACTAGTGTAATCACTAAAAGTGAAAAGAGAACTGTAAAACCTAATGAACAAATAAACATTGAACCTGTGGTAGCAATTGTGAAAGACCTTGACACTAAAAGCATAGAAGATGGACACGTAGTCTTTTGTGAGGATGCTTCTAATATTGTTTCACATCCTAATAGAACTAAAAAGGCTAGTGTCCCTGTGCTTTTTGTTAGAATTGGTGATCATTGCTATTATGGTTTATGCGATATTGGTGCAAGTTCCAGTTCTATTCCTTATGAGCTTTATAGAGAAATTATGCATGAAATCAGTCCCTCCGAATTGGAAGAGATTGATGTGGTTATTCACGTTGCTAATAGAGAGACCATTTCTCCAATTGGTATTGTACAAGATGTGGAAGTTCTTTGTGGTAAGATTAAGTATCCTGCTGATTTTCTAGTACTTGGTTCAGCTGCTAGTAAAACTTATCCTATCATTGTTGGTAGACCTTTGTTGAGTACTTGTGGAGCTATTATAGATTGCAAGAGGGAGAAGATCTTGACTAAGTTTGATGGGGAATCTTATGAGTTTTATTTTTCGAAATTTACTAAAGAACCTTGTGAAGAGGAAACCCATAATGAGGATTTTAGAGTTGAACAACTTGCTTCTATTTCTCTTGCTCCTAACAATGCTTTGCAGCAATTTATGGAAGATCACGAAAGTGAGATCTTCATGGAAGAAAGGAATGAGATTGACGAGATTCTCCGTCGTCAACCCAAGATGCTTAAGCATAACTTACCTGTAGAAGACTTGGGTACCATGTTGCCACCTAGAAAGGATCTGGCCTTCGATCTAAAACCTCTACCTAATGATCTTAAATTTTCTTATATTGATGATAAAAAGATATATCCTATTATTATTAGCTCTAAACTTTCAGGGAAGGAAGAGGAAAGGTTATTGGAGGTTTGGAAGAAACACCGAGGAGCTATGGGCTATACTCTGGATGATTTAAAAGGGATTTCACCTACTATATGTCAGCATTCTATCAATATAGAACCAGATGCAAAGCCAGTAGTAGAGCACCAACGACGTTTAAATCCTAAGATGAAGGAAGTGGTAAGGAATGAGGTATTGAAACTCCTTGATGCTGGTATTATTTACCCTATTGCTGATAGTGAATGGGTTAGTCCTGTCCATTGTGTTCCTAAAAAAGGAGGAATTACCGTTGTTCCTAATGATAATGATGAGCTTATTCCCCAAAGAATAGTAGTAGTCTATAGGATGTGCATTGATTTTAGAAAAGTCAACAAAGTTACTAAGAAAGATCATTACCCGCTTCCTTTTATTGATCAAATGTTGGAAAGGTTGTCTAAAAAGACCCATTTTTGTTTTCTTGATGGTTATTCTGGTTTCTCTCGAATTGCCGTTAAACAACAAGATCAAGAAAAAAATGACTTTTACTTGCCCTTATGGAACTTATGCTTATAAACATATGCCTTTTGGTTTATGTAATGCTCCTGCTACTTTTCAAAGATGCATGTCTGCTATCTTTCATGGTTTTTGTGAAGAAATTGTGGAAGTGTTCATGGATGACTTTTTTGTCTATGGAACTTCTTTTGGTAATTGTCTGCACAACCTTGATCAAGTTTTGCAGAGGTGTGAAGAAACTAATCTTTTTCTTAATTGGGAGAAATGCCACTTCATGGTTAATGAAGGGATTGTCCTTGGGCATAAAGTTTCTGAAAGAGGCATAGAAGTTGACAGAGCTAAGGTTGAGGCAATTGAGAAAATGCCATGTCTAAGAGACATCAAAGGTATTCGTAGTATCCTTGGTCATGCTGGTTTCTATAGAAGGTTTATTAAAGACTTTTCTAGGATATCAAAACCCCTCACTAATCTTCTTCAAAAAGATGTACCCTTCATTTTTGATGTTGATTGTAAGGAAGCTTTTGAAACTCTTAAAAAGGCTTTAACTATAGCCCCTATTGTTCAACCACCTGATTGGAGTTTACCCTTTGAAATAATGTGTGATGCTAGTGATTTTGCTGTAGGTACTGTCCTTGGGAAACGAATTGATAAAAAGCTAAATGTTATTCATTATGCTAGTAAGACTCTAGACGCTGCTCAAAGGAATTATGCTACTACTGAAAAAGAATTTCTAGCTGTTGTTTTTGCTTGTGATAAGTTTAGACCCTATATTCTAGACTCAAAAGTCACCATTCATACTGATCATGCTGCTATTAAATACCTTATGACGAAGAAGGATGCTAAGCCTAGGCTTATTAGATGGGTGCTGCTTTTATAAGAGTTTGATATACATATAGTAGATAGGAAAGGTGCTGAAAACCCTATAGCTGATAATTTATCTCGATTGGAAAACATCTCTTTTGACCCTATGCCTCTTAATGATAGTTTCTGAAGGAAATATGCCCTGAGAGGCAATAATAAAGTTGTTATTATATATTCCTTATACATGATAGATGTTTATTTTACATGCTAGAAATGCATTGATTCGGAAACATCAATACATGTGTGTTTAATAAACAAAAAGGGTTCCTAGTCATGCCTCTCTTATAGACTAGCTTGTTGATTAACAGGATGATCAAGGTTTCCTGATCATGGACATTGGATGTTGTTAATAACAAGGCCACACCATTGGTGGAATGATGTGATGAACATTCATCCGAAGTATAGCATTACGATCAAGTCATTATGTTTATATTGCTATAACATCATACGAAGTAATCTTTATCCTTAGACCATGAGATCATGTTAATTGCTAACACCGGAAGAGTATCTTAATAACATCAAACGTCACACCGTAACAGGGTGACTATAAAGATGGGTTCAGTACTACGAAGGTATTATGTTGAGGCTCATGGATCAAGAGTGGAATTTGTCAATCCATATGACGGATAGATATACTCTGGGCCCTCTCGGTGATATCACATTAGGATAGCTTGCAAGAAAGCGATGTGATCACTAGAATGTTATATCACGGGAACAAGAAAAGAGTGCATGTCGGTAACGAGATCAAACTAGGTATGGAGATACCGATGATCGAATCTCGGACATGTAATATATCGAGAGACAAAGGGATTTAGTTACAAGAGTTAAAGGTTCTCACGATCACAGGAGTCATCGTTGAATGTGTAGGAGTCAGTACGGATCTCCAGGTCCCGCTGCTGATTATTGATCGGAGAAGGGTCTCGATCATGTCTGCATTATTCGCGAACCGTAGGGTGGCACACTTAAGAGTTACCGGACACCATTTTGGAGCACATATGTTTCAGACGAAAGAATTGCAAAGCGCAGGAATTGTTTCAATAGAAACCAGAAATTGTTTCGGGTGAAATTGCAGAAGGTGGTTCTGCATGTGATATTGAAATATTGCAAGGGGCTATATGTGAATGTTTGTTAATTAAAGTAATTAACAAAATTCTGAATAAATTTAATAAAAAGAGTTTTATTAAATGAGAGAGCATTAAATTTGGAGAAATTTAATGCATTTAAAGTGGAGACTTTAAAAGGGAATGTGAAGAGGCATTTTAATGTGGAGGGGTTACCACCACATGAATGGGGGAGGTGAGGGGTCACCCCCCATGCGCCGGCCATGGAGAGAGGGGGCACCCCCCTCCTCCTATAAAAGGCCACCCATTCCCTCCTTCATCCACACACCTCCTTGTGAATGATCTCTCTCCCCCTCTAGAATTATTCCCCCCATGGTCTCAGATTAGCGAGATACATGTTCCCGGTGGCATTTCGTCTGGAAGGAGTTGCTGCTTCCGCTGGATCGCTGGAGCGAGGAGGTGGAGGTTGTCTGGTGGCTTGAACGTGTGTGCGAGTGCGGATGCGCTGCTGAGTTGCGGCGCTCGGACTTCCTCATGATCTTGAGATCGGCAAGTGTACGACTACATCAACCACAAGTTCCTACTCGTTAACAAAGCTCGTTGTCTACGAGGGTAAGTTCTCGTTGGATGTATGTCCACCCGTTGCTTTGTACCTAGTAGATAGATCTTGGCGTGTAGTTCACAGCGTAGGAATTTTTTTGTTTTCTATGCTGTGGACCCAACAGTGGTATCAGAGCCTGATCTATGCGTAGGTGCTTAGCACGGGTAGTACACATATGGTTGATATGTGGGCGATGATGATCATGTTATTGCATCTTCTATGTATTTTGGATATTGGTGGCATAGTGGGATGAAGCGGCCCAGACCAACCTTACATGTCATCGTACATGAGACCGGTTCCACGACTGACATGCAACTTCTTTTGCATAAATGGCTGGCGGGTGTCTGTCTCTCCTACTATAGTCAATATCTGATTTACAATGAGTTGCTAATAACTTAGTTATCCTTGTTGTGGTTCATGTTCGTAGGTAAGAACGGTTCTATCTCCGAAAGCCCTAAGCAACGTAAAACTTGCAATTGATAAATTAGAGGCGTCTAGTTTAGATCGTTGTTGGGATAGTGTGTTGATATGGTATTGTTGTAAGTAGATGTATGGTGGATACTCTTACAACACACTCAACGTGTAAGTTCCATAGACCTTGGCCTTACACACAAAGGAATGATAGAGATCATACCATGATGCAATTGATAGAGATCAAATGCATGGACCATATCATCTCACTTTACACATTAGATGTTAGCATCTTATACTACTAGTTTGGCGCGTTTGATAGCATTATAAGATGATCCCTCTTTTAGATATCAAGATAAAAATGTGTTCTTCCTTGAGTATGCACCGTTCTATGGATCGTGTTTCGAGACATCACGTGATGATCGGGTGTACTCGAATCTACACTTTCATAGGAATAGGTGTAAGACAGTTTTACACACGCGAATACTAAGGTTCTTACTTGGCGAGCCTAGCATGTACAGACATGGCCTCGGAACACGGACCGAAAGGTTAAGCATGAGTCATATGGTTGATATGATGCCCATATAGATGCTCGCCTTTGAAGCTATATCAACTCACGTGATGATCGGACTTGGTATAGTGGATTTGGTTCATGTAATCACCAAAAGGACACGAGGGATGTCGTTTTTGAGTGGGAGTTCATTAGTAATTTGGATTAGTTGAACTCGATCTATCATAAACTTAGTCTAAATAAACTTTACAAATTCTGTTGTAGATGGCACCACCTGCTTTTAATTTCAATGTGTTCATGGAGAAAGAGAAACTTGCTGCGAATGGTAGCAACTTCACCAACTGGGCTATGAATTTGAGGATTCTCCTCACTGCTGCACAAAAGCAATATGTGCTAGATGCGCCGCTAGGCCCCCCATCAGCTCCTGATGCCCCTGACGAGGAAAAGAATGTCTATGTGACTCGTCAGGAGGACCACAACTTAGTTCATTGCGGCATACTGTATGGGCTAGAGCCAGAACTTCGAAAGCGTTTCGAAGATGGCAATGCTTTTGATACCATGGGAGAATTGAAAATGATTTTCAATACCCATGCTGCCGTAGAGAGTTATAATGCTACAGAAAAGTTCTTTAGCTGCATGATGGAGGAAAACAGCTCCGTTAGTGAGCACGTACTCAAAATGTCTGGGTACGCCGATAAGCTTGTGTCCTTGGTAATAATGATTCCCATTGACTTAGGCATACATCGTGTTCTCCAATCTCTGCCACCTAGCTACAAGAGCTTCGTGATGAACTATAATATGCAGGGCATGAAGAAGTCTCTTCCCGAGCTTCTGTCAATGCTTAAGACTGCAGAAGTGGAGATTAGGAAATAACATCAAGTGTTGATGATCAATAGGACCACCAGTTTCAAGAAGGACAAGAAAGGCAAGCACAAGGGAAAGAAGGGTGGCAAGTCTGTTGCCACGCCTGAAAAGAAACCCCGGGCTGGCCCTAAGTCTGACACTGAGTGCTACTATTGCAAGGGGACTGGCCATTGGAAGCGCAACTGCCCCAAGTATTTGGCGGACAAGAAGTCCAGCAAGGCAAACAAAGGTATATGTGATATACATGTTATTGATGTGTACTTGACTAGTACTCGCAGTAGCACCTGGGTATTTGATACCGGATCGGATGCTAATATATGTAACTCGGTTCAGGGGCTACGGAACAAGCGACAACTAGCAAGGGACGAGGTCAGGATGCGGGTCGGCAATGGATCAAGAGTTGATGTGATCGCCGTCGGGACGCTACCTCTCCATTTGCCATCGGGATTAGTTATAAACCTAAATAATTGTTATTTGGTGCCTGCACTGAGCATGAACATTGTATCTGGATCGTGTTTGATGCAAAGTGGTCATTCCTTTAAATCTGAGAACAATGGTTGTTCGATTTATAAGAATGATATCTTTTATGGTCATGCACCTATGTTGAATGGTTTATTTCTATTAGATCTCGATAGTAATATTACGCACATTCATAATGTTAATGCTAAAAAGATTAAACTTGATGATGATATGTCTACATATATGTGGCACTGCCGTCTAGGTCATATTGGTGTTAAACGCATGAAGAAACTCCATTCTGATGGACTTTTGGAATCACTTGATTTTGAATCATTTGATACATGTGAACCATGCCTTATGGGCAAGATGACTAGAACGTCGTTTTCTGGTTCAATGGAACGGGCGACAGATCTATTGGAAATCATACATACTGATGTGTGTGGACCAATGAGTGTGTCGGCGCGAGGTGGATATCGTTATTTTGTTACTTTCACGGATGATTTCAGTAGATACGGGTATATCTATTTGATGAAACACAAGTCTGAAACTTTTGAAAAGTTCAAGGAATTTCAGAATGAAGTGGAAAATCATCGTAATAGAAAGATCAAGTTTCTACGGTCTGACCGCGGAGGAGAGTATCTAAGTTACGAGTTTAGCACACACATGAAAGAGTGTGGAATAGTTTCACAACTCACGCCTGCCGGAACACCACAACGTAATGGTGTGTCGGAACGTTGTAATCGTACCTTATTGGATATGGTTCGATCTATGATGTCTCTGACTGACTTACCTCTGTCATTTTGGGGTTATGCACTGGAAACAGCTGCATTCACTTTAAATCGGGCACCATCTAAATCCGTGAAACGACACCGTATGAATTATGGTTTGGAAACAAACCTAAGCTGTCATTTCTTAAGGTTTGGGGATGCGATGTTTATGTGAAGAAACTTCAACCGGATAAACTCGAACCCAAAGCGGAAAAATGCGTCTTCATAGGATACCCTAAGGAAATAATTGGGTATACCTTCTATCACAGATCCGAGAGCAAGGTTTTTGTTGCCAAGAATGGATCCTTTCTTGAGAAGGAGTTTCTCGCGAAAGGTGTGAGTAGTCGGAAGGTAGAACTCGAAGAGGTTATTGAACCTTCTCTTCATGGAATGGCGAGTGGCGCAGCACCAGAAGTTGTTTCGGAGTTGACTTCACCTGATGAAGAGAGAGCTAATGATAATGATCATGAAACACCGAAAGAGGACACTACTGAACCTCGCAGGACAAGCAGGACACGTGCAGCTCCTGAACTGTACGACAATCCTGTTGTGAATTTCATGCATGATGAAATGGATGACCCTGTGACGTATGAAGAAGCGATGATGAGCCCGGATTCCAACAAATGGCTAGAAGTCATGAAATCCGAGATGGAATCCATGTACGAGAACCAAGTTTGGAACTTGGTGGACTTACCTCACGACCGAAAGGACGTTGAGAATAAATGGATTTTCAAAAGAAAAACTGATGCTGATGGTAACGTGACCATCTATAAGGCTCGACTTGTCGCAAAGGGGTTTCGACAAATTCAAGGAGTTGACTACGATGAGACATTCTCTCCCGTAGCAATGCTTAAATCGCTTAGGATTATGTTAGCAATTGCTGCATATTTTGATTATGAAATATGGCAGATGGATGTCAAAACTGCATTCCTCAATGGTAAGATTGAAGAAGAGTTGTATATGATACAACCTAAGGGTTTTGTCGATCCTAAGGATGCTAATAAGGTGTGCAAACTTCAGCGATCCATCTATGGACTGAAGCAAGCATCACGAAGTTGGAATCTCCGCTTTGATGAGGTGATCAAAGAGTTTGGATTTGTCCAAACTTATGGAAAGGCTTGTATTTACAAGAAAGTGAGTGGGAGCAATGTGACATTTCTTATATTATATGTGGATGACATATTATTGATTGAAAATGATATAGATCTTTTAAACAATGTTAAAAGTTATCTAAAACAACAAATTTTCGATGAAAGACCTTGGTGAAGCGTCATATATATTAGGCATTAAAATCTATAGAGATAGATCAAGGCGCCTAATTGGGCTATCGCAGAGTACATACCTTGATAAGATATTAAAGAAGTTTAATATGGACGAAAGTAAGAAGGGGTTCTTACCTATGTTGCAAGGCAATACATTGAGTAAGACTCAAAGTCCGGCTACGGCAGAAGAAAGAGAGATGATGAATAAGATCCCCTATGCCTCGGCCATAGGCTCTATTATGTATGCCATGCTATGTACAAGACCAGATGTGGCACATGCTATTAGTTTGACTAGTAGGTACCAATCTGATCCAGGTTCGGAACACTGGATAGCGGTAAAGAACATCCTCAAGTACTTGAGAAGAACTAAGGATATGTTTCTCATATACGGAGGTGAAGAAGAGCTAGTCGCTAAGTGTTATGTCGATGCTAGCTTTGACACCGATCCGGATGACTCTAAGTCTCAATCCAGATACGTATTTCTCTTGAACGGAGCAGCAGTTAGTTGGAGGAGTTCCAAACAATCTGTGGTGGCTAGTTCAACAACGGAGGCGGAATATGTTGCTGCTTCAGAAGCGGCACAGGAGGCAGTTTGGATGAAAGAGTTCATTACAGAACTGGGTGTGGTTCCCAGTGCGTTGGACCCGATGGTGATCTATTGTGACAACAATGGAGCCATAGCCAACGCAAAGGAACCAAGGTCTCACAAGAATTCCAAACATATTAAGCGCCGGTTTCACTCCATCCGCGAGCATGTCAAGGATGGAGATATAAAGATTTGTAAAGTACACACGGACCTAAATGTAGAGATCCGTTGACTAAAGTTCTCCCTAGGGCAAAACATGATCAACACCAGAACTCCATGGGTGTTAGATTTATCACTATGTGAACTAGATTATTGTCTCTAGTGCAAGTGGGAGACTGAAGGAAATATGCCCTGAGAGGCAATAATAAAGTTGTTATTATATATTCCTTATACATGATAGATGTTTATTTTACATGCTAGAAATGTATTGATTCATAAACATCAATACATGTGTGTTTAATAAACAAAAAGGGTTCCTAGTCATGCCTCTCTTATAGACTAGCTTGTTGATTAACAGGATGATCAAGGTTTCCTGATCATGGACATTGGATGTTGTTAATAACAAGGTCACACCATTGGTGGAATGATGTGATGAACATTCATCCGAAGTATAGCATTACGATCAAGTCATTATGTTTATATTGCTATAACATCATACGAAGTAATCTTTATCCTTAGACCATGAGATCATGTTAATTGCTAACACCGGAAGAGTATCTTAATAACATCAAACGTCACACCATAACAGGGTGACTATAAAGATGGGTTCAGTACTACGAAGGTGTTATGTTGAGGCTCATGGATCAAGAGTGGAATTTGTCAATCCATATGACGGATAGATATACTCTGGGCCCTCTCGGTGATATCACATTAGGATAGCTTGCAAGCAAGTGATGTGATCACTAGAATGTTATATCACGGGAACGAGAAAAGAGTGCATGTCGGTAACGAGATCAAACTAGGTATGGAGATACCGATGATCGAATCGCGGACATGTAATATATCGAGAGACAAAGGGATTTAGTTACAAGAGTTAAAGGTTCTCACGATCACAGGAGTCATCGTTGAATGTGTAGGAGTCAGTATGGATCTCCAGGTCCCGCTGCTGATTATTGATCAGAGAAGGGTCTCAATCATGTCTGCATTATTCGCGAACCGTAGGGTGGCACACTTAAGAGTTACCGGACACCATTTTGGAGCACATATGTTTCAGACAAAAGAATTGTAAAGCGCAGGAATTGTTTCAATAGAAACCGGAAATTGTTTCGGGTGAAATTGCAGAAGGTGGTTCTACATGTGATATTGAAATATTGCAAGGGGCTATATGTGAATGTTTTTTAATTAAAGTAATTAACAAAATTCTGAATAAATTTAATAAAAAGAGTTTTATTAAATGAGAGAGCATTAAATTTGGAGAAATTTAATGCATTTAAAGTGGAGACTTTAAAAGGGAATGTGAAGAGGCATTTTAATGTGGAGGGGTTACCACCACATGAATGGGGGAGGTGAGGGGTCACCCCCCATGCGCCGGCCATGGAGAGAGGGGGAACCCCCCCTCCTCCTATAAAAGGCCACCCGTTCCCTCCTTCATCCACACACCTCCTTGTGAAGGATCTCTCTCCCCCTCTAGAATTATTCCCCCATGGTCTCGGATTAGCGAGATACATGTTCCCGGTGGCATTTCGTCTGGAAGGAGTTGCTGCTTCCGCTGGATCGCTGGAGCGAGGAGGTGGAGGTTGTCCGGTGGCTTGAACGTGTGTGCGAGTGCGGATGCGTTGCTGAGTTGTGGCGCTCGGACTTCCTCACGATCTTGAGATCGGCAAGTGTACGACTACATCAACCACGAGTTCCTACTCGTTAACAAAGCTCGTTGTCTACGAGGGTAAGTTCTCGTTGGATGTATGTCCACCCGTTGCTTTGTACCTAGTAGATAGATCTTGGCGTGTAGTTCACACCGTAGGAAATTTTTTGTTTTCTATGCTGCGGACCCAACAGTTTCCCGAATGAATAGTTGGCTACTATAGGGGTAAGCTCGTGAGGGAGCCCTTGGTATGTTGATTATGCTAATTTTATTGTCTCTAAGTATTTGCCTACAACTTTTACAACTCAGCAAAGAAGGAAGTTCTTTTATGATTTGGAGGCATTATTTCTGGAATGACTCACACTTATATAAAGGAGTGGATGGTATTATGCGAAGATGTGTTCCAGAATATGAACAAAAGGAGATATTGCATAAATGTCATGGTAGTGGTTATGGAGGACATCATGCAGGATATAGAACCACGCAAAAGGTGCTACAAATAGGTTTCTACTGGCCTACCCTTTTTAAAGATGCAAGAAAATTTGTTTTATCTTGTGATGAATGTTAGCGTGTTGGTAATATTTCTAGACGCAATGAAATGCCTATGAACTACTCTCTAGTTATTGAACCCTTTGATTGCTGGGGATTTGACTTTATGGGTCCTTTTCCTCCTCGAAAGGTTATACTCATATTCTTGTTGCTGTTGATTATGTTACTAAGTGGGTAGAAGCCATTCCTACGAAGAGTGTTGACGGGGAGACTTCTCTAAAAATGCTTAAGGATGTTATCTTTCCTAGGTTTGGAGTGCCTAGGTATCTCATGACTGATGGGGGTTCTCATTTCATTCATGGTGGTTTTAGAAAGACCCTTGCTAAATATGATGTTAATCATAGAATTGCTTCAGCTTATCACCCCCAAACTAGTGGGCAAGTAGAGTTATCAAATAGAGAAATTAAATCCATCTTGCAAAAGACTGTTAATAGATCTAGAAAAAACTGGGCTAAAAAGTTGAATGATGCTTTATGGGCTTATAGAACTGCCTACAAAAACCCTATGGGGATGTCTCCTTATAAAATGGTTTATGGGAAAGCTTGTCACCTACCTTTAGAATTAGAACACAAAGCTTATTAGGCAGTTAAATAACTCAATAGAGATTGTAAGCTCGCAGGTGAGAAAAGATTATATGATTTAAGTTCCTTAGATGAATGGAGGAGTGAAGCCTATGAAAATGCTAGGCTCTTTAAAGAAAAAGTTAAAAGATGGCATGACAAGCGAATACTTAAGAGAGAATTTCATTTTGGTGAGAAAGTTCTATTGTATAGGTCTCGTCTCAGATTTTTTGCAGGAAAGCTACTGTCAAAATGGGAAGGACCCTTCATTATTGAAGAAGTGTACCGTTCAGGAGCAATAAAAATTTCTTCTTTAAAAGATAATACTACACAAGTAGTGAATGGGCAGCGACTCAAGCACTATATTGCTGGAGATTCTTACAATGAAGATGTTGATGCCTTTCAAGTTATAACTCCAGAGAAATTTATCAAGGACCAAATTTATAGACCTGAAGAGTCCGTTTTCAAATAGGTAACAGTTCTGGTAAGAAAAGTTCCGCAAAAATACTATCCAACTATATTTTTGCAGTTTTCAGTCAATATGGGAAGCTACGAAGCGAAAGAGGGAAGGAAGCGGAGCCAGGGTGGCTCACACCACCCTGTGTCATGGGCCCACCCCTGGCCGTGCCACCAGGTGGTGTGGCCACCCCGGACTCTGTCTTCGACCCGTTTTCTCCTAGTACCTTCCCTTCGTAATATATAACCCCCGGATCTCTCGAGGTTCGTATATCGTGTTTTCGTCGTGTTTTCATTTCGATCTGTTTCTGACAGGTAGAGTCCTAGATTTGGAGACACAATGTCTTCTTTTGGACCAGCCAAGAAGATTCCTTAGAAGATATCATCAACCCATACATGAGAGAGTTGAAGATTCATCCCAAGGAGTTGTTGCTTGAAGATGGGGAGGTCCGGATAAAAGAGGTTCAAGGCCCTAAAGGTGAAGGAAGTCTAGAGGACAGGATGGAAGCACTAGAGCAAGAAGTCTTTAGGTACAAGAAGATGGCGGAACACGAAGTGGATATCATCCATAAGATTTGTTCCGAACTCATCGCCGAGCACCAAAACAAGACTGCTGAGCTCAAGGATGAAGTCCTCTCACTCCGCCAAACAACCAACAAACTGCAAGCACAACTCTACGATGTTCAAAATCAAAACTATGAGTACGAGGTTAGATTTAAACGCATAAGTGCTGCTGCAAGTTTCAGGATGCTAGAGACCACAATGTCCTTTGTTGATGGGGAGCTTTTACCTTGGAAGTCGGACGATGATGAGAGGATACCACCACCACCGAAGGAGTAATTCATCATCAGGTTTAGCATCCCCTTGGTTTGTTCCAAGCTTGGGGGAGTGCTGCGGTATCACATCACTATCTTCTATCCTTTTACCTTTTTAGTAGAGTCATATCATGAATAGAGAAGTTATCATGTAGGATGGTTTTCATTATGGAAGTGTCCCCTCTCTCGTTAGATATGTATCCCTTGGTGTGAGTTGCCATTATGGAATATTAATAAGAAGTTCTATCATTTACTCTTTTGCATAGCTTATATTAGTTTTCAATTCGTGGTTATATGTTTCTTGTTGTTAGTATTGGTATCACTCTGGGATCATTGAGTTAATTTAGTTGGTTTTGGCAAACCTGGCTCGATCAGTAGCAACACTATTTTTGAGAGTTGAATGAAAAGATAAAAGTACTCTAAAGAAAAATAATTTCATCATCTTTCTTTCTTGATTTGCTCATAAGTTTAGTATTCTCTAGTTAAGATCTTTTGTGCTTCCAAGGAAGATTGCATGTTTGTTTTTATCACTTGTATGTTTGTTTGTTTCCTTCAACTCTTATAATTGCTACCCAGCCTTTCTAGCCAAAAACCTGTACTGAGAGGGAATTCTTCTCGTGCATCCACTTCCTTAAACCAAAACCCATGCCATTTGTGTCCACCATACCTACCTATTAGCATTATTGCCATTCCAAGTAAATTCTTGTTTTTATCTACCTCCCAAATTAAACTTGTTATGTGAAAATTAGTGATTAAAGCTCTCACGAACTTGATGGCACACTTTACTTTCTTGTACTTAATAAACTTGAACCATTGGGTCCTTCTTTGTTCCGTATATGCTTGCGCTTTATGAGTTAAAGTTAGCAGAACCATGTATCATGGGGAACGCTTTCAACACTGCCATGGTACTTTGTACCTAGTTGATATCATGATTCTTTTACCTATGGATCCCGGCGGTGTGAAATAAAAGGGGAACTTGTAAGATCATGGAGTTCATATGTGTGTTAGAGAAACGCCTGGGCCGCTAGCCTAAGCCATGCCTAATCATGGTGGAAACTTGCAGCATAACTATAGTGAGCATTCTATGAAGCATCCTCAATAAAAACCTATGCAAATAGCAAATAAAAAGATCGCTGAGATGCTCATTGTCTGCTTGCCTTGTCATTTTGATTATGGGATAGCTCCTGTGTCATGTGCAAGGGGTACCCCATTGGCGGTTCTCAATGATACACATGTATTTACAATGACAAGAGATTACTTGTGACTGAAGTTGAGTAGCATGAGGTTCCGTACTATTAAGTAAGGGGCATGAGATTTCAACTTATAACTTGTCAAGCATATCCTCTTAGTTGTGTCACTTTAACCTTACTCACCTAAAGATGCCTATGCTAGGGGCAATGAGAGCTGAAAGCTAATAAGTACCATAATTTTTGGGAGCTCTTTATGAAACTTGAAATCCCTGCTTCCCTCTGCAAAGGGACCTTCTTTTACTGTATAGTTGAGTCAGTAAACTTATTCCCTTCTATCTCAGCAAGTATTTTGAGTTGTTGTGTTTCATTCATTCATATGATGATTTATTCAATCATGTTTCTTATGTTCCTTGTTTTGCACATTGCTCTTATCCTGATGTTTACTACTTTGAAAGCTTTCATTGAAAAACCAGCTATTTGTGAACTCTAGCAAATTATCAACTATTCTTCGACCAAGAGCTAAGTTTTCCATTACCAATTATGATTCACTTTATGTATCTTTATTGTGTTTCCTTTACTTATTCCAAGTAAGTTATATAATAGTGAGTTGTCTTCTATTATGATCTATGTATTGATGAATGTGATTCTTCTTGTCCGTATTGTTTTATCGAGCTCATGCTTATTGAGGTCATGCTTATTGAGCTCAGTTTTGCTTGGGGACAAGCGAAGTCTAAGCTTGGGGGGAGTGGATACGTCCATTTTGCATCACTATTCTATATCATAATTCACTGTTATTCATTGATATATTTCATATTAAGAGATGATACTGATGTTATTTCATCTATTTTTGCATGGTTGATGACTTTTGGAGCATGGACCGCTGCAGTCAGGATTCTGATGGAAAAGGTGTTGTTTGGAGGCAAAATTCGCGAAGATCGGAAAATCTGGGAAAATATACGGAAAATCCTATTTTTCCAGAAGACGAAGGCTGCCAGAAGAGGGAGTGGAGATGGGCCACAGGGGGCCCACACCACCCCATGGCGCGGGCCACCCTAGGCTGCACCACCAGGTGGTGTGGCTGGCCTGGCCCACCTCTGGCTCTCCCCTCTAGTGTATATACTCCTCCCGAAACCCTAAGACTCGGGTAGCAACCACAGAAAGATTCTGCCGCCTCTGCGGGGCAGAAAACACTGAGAGGGAAATATCTCTCTAGAAGACAGATTTCTGCTGGGGGAATTCCTTCGGCAGAGAGGGGAGATCGTCGCCATCAACGCCACCATCAAGCTGGACTTCATCGGGATCATCATCATCATCACCATCAGCACCCTCATCACCATCTCCATATTGTTGTAACAATTGGGTTGAATCTTGCATTACTTCTTAGGGGAAACTTTCCCGGTGTTGATTACTCTTTGTAGTTGATGCTATTGAGTGAACCATTGAATTATTGTTTATGTTAAGATTGGTATACATCATTATTCCATCTCTGATCATGATCCATATGATGTCTTGTGAGTAGTTCGTTTTGTTCTTGAGGACATGGGAGAAGTCATGTTGTTAGTAATGGAGTTATGTTGAGAAAGATTCAATAGTTTGATATTTAAGTTGTGGTGTACTTCTTCTAGTGGTGTCATGTGAACGTCGACTACATGACACTTCACCTATATGGGCCTAGGGGAATGCATTGTGTATTTGGCTACTTATCGTAGGGGTTGCCGGAGTGACAGAAACCTGAACCCCCATTAGGAAACCATTGCACAAGGGACGTAAGGGTCTTAGAGTTTAAAGCTGTGGTTAGGTTTCTACCTTAATTACTTTCTTGTACTTACGGATGTTTGCAAGGGGTATAATCACAAGTATGTATTACTCCTAGGAAGGTCGGTACATTAGCACAGGTTCACCCACACAACACTTAGCAAGCTAAAGAAGATTAATCAACTATATGAAGCGAAAGCACTTGACAGTCTTCCCATGTGTCCTCGAGAACGTTTGGTCATCTTAAGTAATACAACCGGCTTGTCCTTTGCTGAATAAAGGATTGGGCCACTTGCTGCATTTATTGTTACTGTCTTTGATTTACTCGTACTTTGTTTACTTGCTTTATCAAAAACCCCTAAAAATCTGTTTGCTAAGTATTTGCAGACAATTCCTGATCCATACCACTAGCCAGCACCTTCTGCTCCTCGTGGGTTCGATACTCTTACTTATCAAAAATACTGCGATACACCCCCTATACTTGTGGGTCATCAGAGGTGGCTGGTAACGCGGCGGGTGCAGGTACGAGCGGAGAGAGCGAGGCGTGGTGTGGGTTCGTGAGGTGGCTTCGGCGCTCCGTCATGCTCTCGGCATGGCAGAGACTTAAATGGGTGCGGCGATTTTGGCTTCTCCACTTCTCGCCGTTGGTCAAGGGGTGGACAGAGAGGGGCGGTGAGGTCATGGCTAGCAGCTAGGCATCGTGGGAGAGGGTGGCGCGGTGTGTGGCGACCTGTCCATGGTCGACCAGCATGACCTGCTCGGTACGGTCATGGCACTGGCGCAGGGGGTGAGTGAGGTTGCTCCTTTGCATGGCCAAGTACTAGGATGACGTGGGTGAGCAATTGAGGTTGATTGCAATACCAAGATGAACACAAGATTGATTTCAAACAGTATATAGCTATTGAGTTTGTACTCTGTCTGCTAAGTGTTTGATGAAATGGCCGCATGAACCTAATCTTTGAATTTTTTTCATAATTTTTGGTGGGTGAGCTGATCATATGCTTGGTAGTCTTTGGTTGCTAGGACTTGCCAAGTGGTGGAGGTTTGAGTGGTATTTAAACAGTGATGATCTATGTACCTACACTTGATTCAATTTTGAATTGCCTCTCAAATTGGTTTGAAAATAGTTTCTGTAAGTTTGTAAAGTTTGCTTGGATTCATTTTCACTTGGTCTAGCAAGGGGTACCAAGAAGTGGAATTGTTTCTGTTGGGAATCTTTTACTAGAGATGCCCAAAGTAGGCTAGTGGTTAACTTTTTCCAAAGTGACCATATGATCATATGCTTCACACTGGGTTTTCTTTTTATTTGATTTTGCTTGGAAATGATCTAGATGATGTGGTATTCATCTTTAAACTAATCCTTAACATTCATAGCAATCAAACATGGCAAATGCAAGCATTAATTCATTAATGGAAATCACACATGCATTCATATAGAGTTTAATAATAAAAGTTTTTGTTAACCCTAAACTTGGGTGATTAGAACTTGATAAGCTTGTTTAATATTTTTGAGATGTTACAAACCTTCCCTCCTTAAACAGAATCTCGTCCCGAGATTCAGGAAAAACTAGGAACTAAAGAGATTGGGAAACTCAGTCCTAATGTAATCTTCTCGCTCCCAAGTGGCCTCTTCTTCGGTATGGTTACTCCACTTGATCTTGAGAAACTTGATACTCCTGGTCCGGGTGGTTCTGAATGCTTCTTCCAAAATATGGATGGGCACTTCACAATAGGTTAAATCCTTGTTGATATCTATGGCTTTGTGATCGATGTTCTTGAAAACTTCGATCTTCTCCGAAACTTCTAGGCATTTGCGAAGTAACAAGATATGGAACACATTATGCACGGCTGACATCTCCTCAGGAAGTTCTAGTTGATAGGATACTTCTCCTCTGCGGCTTAGAATCTTGAAGGGCCCAATATATCTAGGGGCAAGCTTCCCTTTCAGTTAAAAACATTGCATTCCCTTCAAGGGTGATACTTTGAGATACACAAAATCTCCAACATTGAAAGTCAGGTCTTGACGTCTTTTGTCAGCATAACTCTTCTGTCTGGATTGAGTAGTCTTGAGGTGTTCATGGACTTTATGAACCTTCTCTTCGGCTTCTCGTAGGATGTCGGGTCCGAAAATCTGACTCTCTCCTACTTGCGACCAATTCAAGGGGGTACGACACTTCCTTCCATACAAAAATTCAAATGGGGCCATTTGCAAACTGGCTTGATAACTGTTGTTGTATGAGAATTCTGTGAAAGGCAGATAGTCTTCCCATTTAGATTCATATTCTAGTACACAATCTCTTAGCATATCTTCTAAGATCTGGTTTACTCTTTCTGTTTGTCCATCGGTTTGCGGGTGATAAGCTGTGCTGAAATTTAGTTTGGTTCCTAATCCTTCTTGGACTTTCTTCCAAAATCTTGAGGTAAACTGGGTTCCTCGATCCGACACAATGGTCTCGGGGTTTCCATGCAGACTGACTATTCTAGCAATGTACAACTCTGCTAGCTTCGAGCTTTGATAGGTAGTCTTGACGGGTATGAAATGGGCTACCTTGGACAGTCTATCTACTATGACCCAAATAGAGTCATTTCCCCTACTAGATATAGGTAAACCTGTGATAAAATCCATTCCAAAGGAATCCCATTTCCATTCCGGAATCTGCAATGGTTGCAGAAGTCCTGCGGGTTGCTGATGTTCCGCCTTGACTCTCCGACAGATATCACACTTGGCTATGTAGCTTCCGACTTCTCTCTTCATTTTGTGCCACCAAAATTGCTCCTTAAAATCCTGATACATCTTGGTTCCTCCCGGGTGAATAGAATAAAGGGTATCATGGGCTTCCTGCATAATGACTTGTTTCAACTCCGAATCTGCTGGCACACAGATACATCCACAGAACTCCTTCTTCATCTTCGGTGAATCCGGGTACCTTCTCTGTACCGATATGACGCTTGATTCCACCTATACTTGCGTTTCCTTTCTAAGCTTCCTTTATCTGACTGATCAAAGTGGGTTGAAGTTCAATACTGGCTAGAAATCCTTCGCTAACTAGCTCCACTCTAAAGTTTTCCATCTCCTCATGCAGACTTGGTTGGGCTTCCTTAATCATGGTGTTTAATCTACACGGCAGTCTACTAAGAGCATCCGGTACCACATTGGCCTTGCCGGGGTGGTAGTGAATGTCAAGGTCATAATCCTTGATTAACTCTATCCATCTCCTTTGCCTCATATTCAGCTCCTTCTGGGTGAGAATGTACTTCAGACTCTTGTGATCCAAATAAATCTCACAACGATTACCCATAAGGTAATGACGCCATGTCTTCGAAGCTAAAACTACGGCTGCCAGTTCTAAATCATGGGTGGGGTAGTTCTGTTATGTTGCTTCAGTTGTTTGGACAGATAGGATATGGCTTTGCCTTCTTGCATCAACACACATCCAAGACCAATCTTGGAGCCATCACAGTATACATCAAAAGGCTTCTTGATATCCGGCATGATCAAAATTGGGGCTGAAATCAATCTCTTCTCGAGATCTTGAAAACTTGCTTCACATTTGTCCATCCATTCAAACTTCGTGTCTTTCTTCAATAACTAAGTCATTGGTCTTGCGATGCTTGAAAATCCTTCAACGAACTTGCGGTAATATCTGGCTAATCCAAGAAATGTGTGGACTTCTGTTTGGGTGGTTGGGGCTTTCCCTTCTTCAACATCCTTAATCTTGGCAGGATCGACAACAACTCCTTCTACCGACAAGATATGGCCTAGGAATCCTACTTCCTTTAACCAGAACTCACATTTGCTAAACTTGGCATACAACTGATGCTCTCTAAGGGTTTCAAGGATGTCATCGATAAACACAACGACAAACTTATCCAAGAAGTTCATAAAAATCTTATTCATGAGGTTCAAGAAATAAGCGAGGGCATTGGTTAATCCAAAAGACATGACATTGTACTCGTACAATCCATATCTGGTGGTGAAGGCAGTCTTTGGGATATCTGTTGTACGAATCTTCAATTGATGATAACCAGTTCTAAGATCAATCTTAGAAAACACTCTGGCACCAGTCAGTTGATCAAACAAATCTTCTATCTTTGGCAGTGGGTACTTGTTCTTGATGGTGACGTCATTCAGCTTACGGGAATCCGTGCACAAACGGTTGGCACCATCCTTCTTATCAACAAACAAAATAGGTGACCTCCATGGCGATGCACTTGGTTGTATCAAACCTTTTCCTAACATGTCATCCAGTTGCTTCTTGAGTTCCACTAATTCAGACGGGTTCATACTATAAGGTCTCTGAGCTATGGTTCCAGTTCCAGGAACTAGTTCAATGATAAACTCGATATCCCGATCTGGGGGCATACCAGACAATTCATCTGGGAACACATCGGGGTATTCACAGACTACTCCAACTTGGTCAATGGTTGATTTGGCTAAACCCTTGTTGCAGTTGAATTGACGGGGCAGCATCTCAGATACATGTTCTACTGATACTCCGGTGCTACTGGTCATGGTTATGGCTTTCTTGGCACAGTCGATTAATCCTTGATGTTTCGACATCCAATCCATCCCTAGTACTACTTCCAAATCTTTGGTTCCAAGTACTGTTAGATTGGCATAGAAATCTATCCCATGGATTCTGATAGGTACGGCCTTGCAATTTTTTCTAGCTTTGGTGGTTGAACCCGATATTTGAACTATCATAACATGCTTCAAATTTGTAGGTTGAATCTTATTAGTGCATGCAAATTCTTCTGTAAAAAACGAGTGCGATGCTCCAGAATCAAACAACACTCTTGCTAGAACTGAGTTAACAGAAAACATACCTAGCATGACATCTGGCGCTTCCTACGCTTCCTCTGCATTCATGTGGAACAGACGGCCATTACGGTTGTGCGGGTTTCCTTGGGTAAACCTCTTTCTAGGCTGGACATGGCGCTGCTGTTGGGCAAGTGCGGTAACATTGGTTGCCACGGCAAGCTTCTTGGGGCACTTGTTGGAGTAGTGACCCGTGACTCCACACTCAAAACAAGTTATCATTGACTTGTCTTTCCCTGCGACAGGCACAACATTGCTTCCAGTCCTTGGGGCAGTATTGTTGTTGTGGTTATTGCTGTTGTTGTTGTTGGACCTTGGTGGTGCACGGTTGAAATTATGGGGGTTGCCGGTGTTGTTGCTGTGGTTTCCTCCGGGCCTTGGGTTTCCTCCGCCACGGTTGGGGTAGTTCGGACGGTTCATTGGTGGCCTGTTGTTCCTTGGGGCATATCCTCCAGATGGGTTGGGGCGATACTTCGGGGTCTGGTGGGGTCTAGGTTGGTGCATCATCCGGCGCTTGCGGTTCTCACTAGCTTGGTTGATCTTTCCTTCCATCTAGATAGCAAAATTGACTAAAACTTCAAGGTCATCAACTGGAATATTGACTAGCACTGTCTGCATCTCATCATGAAGACTATTCAGGAATCTCTCCTTCTTCTTAGATTTAGTGTCAATATCATCAGGGACATGATTATTGGCTCAATGTATCGAGCTCGTTGGGGAACCCCAATAGGAAGGTATGATGAGCATAGCAGCAAATTTTCCCTCAGTTATGAAACCAAGGTTATCGAACCAGTAGGAGCAAGGAAACACCTCCAAGGTGTTGTTTCCAACTTGGAATCCTGCACAACACAACCACAGAACTTTGCCCCCAACTTACAGTGA
Organism: Avena sativa; assembly: GCA_916181665.1. Classification (NCBI taxonomy): domain Eukaryota; kingdom Viridiplantae; phylum Streptophyta; class Magnoliopsida; order Poales; family Poaceae; genus Avena; species Avena sativa. The sequence continues at coordinate 430,428,772 of OV702286.1, read as the reverse complement.
GGTTGTCAATCTCACCGGTTTTGCTGAAAACAAAGGATTAAACATATTGTGTGAAAGATAGTAATTGCTTGCAGAAAGTAAATAGTAAATTGTAGATTGATGGTAAAAGAATGGACCGGGGTCCATAGTTCACTAGAGGTGATTCTCCTTAAGATAGATGACATGTTGGGTGAATCAATTACAACAGGGCAATTGACAGACACCGAGAAAGCATACATGCATATACTAATCATCTTGACTCTTACGAGATTTGATTGGGCATTACAACATTATACATAGACCGTAATCCAACTGCATCCATGACTAATAATCCACCTTCAGGTTATCATCCGACCCCCCTCTAGTATTAAGTTGCAAGCAACAAATAATTGCATTAAGCAAAGTGTGTAAAGTAAACAATATGATTGTTTTATGAACAAAGGATTACTATTTTCTCCCTAGTAGCAATAACACATCTAGTACCTTAGAGATATCTGTCACTTCCCTAGATTCCTAGAAGCGTGAACCCACTATCGAGCATAAATACTCCCTCTTGGAGTTGCTAGCATCTACTCGGCCAAGATAGCTACTAAAAACAGAAAGCATGCAAGATCACAAATTACATAGACATGATAGAATCAATAATCAATCTGAAATAGCATCTCAATATCCATCGGATCCCTGCAAACACAACATGTAAGATTACAAATAGATGATCTTGATCATGAACGGAGCTCACAAGATCTAAACATGGTAGCACAAAGGAGAAGAACCAACCATCTAGCTACTACATGGACCCGTAGTCTAGGGATGAACTACTCACACATCACACCGGAGGCAGTCATGGTGACGAAGAAGGCCTCCAGGGTGATATCTCCCCTCCGGCAGGGTGCCGGGAAGAGCTTCAGATCCCTCCCGATCTAGGGATGGAGATGGCGACGGCTACAGACTCTTTCGTGGAATTTTGTTCGGGTACTTAGGGTTTTCATCCCGGAGGCAATATATAGGCGAAGGGGCAAGGTCGGTGGAGCACCAGGGGGCCCACACCCCCTGGTGGCGTGCCCCCCAGGCCGTGCCGCCACCAGGTGTGGCTGCCCTGGTGCGCCACTTCGTCTCCCCTCCGGATTCCGTGTTCCTTCTAGTGAAATATTGACTTGGACTTTTGTCCGGTCCAATTCCGAGAATATTTCCTTACTAGCTTTTCTGAAACCAAAAACAGCAGAAAATAGGTAACTGGCACCGTGGCATCTTGTTAATAGATTAGTTCCAGAAAATGTGTAAAAATACTCCAAAGTGTGGACAAAATATAAGAAAGTAGATATAAAACAAGCATGGAACATCAGAAATTATAGATACGTTTGCAACGTATCAACATCCCCAAGCTTAACTCCTGCTCGTCCTCAAGTAGGTAAGTGATAAAAAAAGAATAATTTTTGAGGTGACATGCACCATCATAATCTTGATCAAGGTATTCATAAAACATTGATAGCTGGGATCATAGTACTTTAACATAGCATGAAAGATATAGTTCTAACAATAAGACATAGCAATTATGTTGTAACATGAAAAGGTACAAACAAAAGGTTCATGAATAACAATGCTTTGAAAGACGTTTGTTTGTTTCACATATAGAAAACATAATGAGAATGGTATTCAGCTTGTCCCTCATAGTGTACAAAACATAAATGCGTAGGACACCTTCAAAGTTCATAAGGGTGACTAGATACAAATAGTTTAAGAACAAGCAATATAAAAGTTATGAATCAATCAACAAGTCTTGGAACAATGCACATTAAACTAAGAATGACCACTATGCTCTCTTAGTAGGTGCATAAAGATAGAAGATGGAGACTCAACATAAAAGTAAAAGAAAGGCCCTTCATAGAAGGAAGCAGGGATTCAAGTCTCATAAAGAGCTTCCAAAAATTATGGTCCTTATTAGCTTTCAGCTCTCATTTCCCCTATCATAAGCATCTTTAGGTGATTAAGGTTAAAGTGAACAAATATGAGGATATGCTTGACAAGTTATAAGTTGAAATCTCATGCCCCTTACTTATGAAGACCGAACCTCATTCTACTCTACTTTAGTCACGACTAAGTTCTTGTCATTGTAAATACATGTGTATCATAGAGCATCACCAACGGGGTACCCCTTTCCTGATGATACGGAAGCATTCCCATATCAAAATGACAAGGCAAGCAGACAATGAGCATCTTAGCAATCTTTTTATTTGCTATTTGCATAGGTTTTTATTAAGGATGCTTCATAGATTGCTCATTATGGTTATGCTACAAGTTTCCACCATGATTAGGCATGGCTTAGGCTAGTGGCCCAGGCATTTCTCTAACACATATACAAACTCCATGAGCTTACAAGCTCCCCTTTTATTTCACACCGCCGGGATCCATAAGCAAAAGGACATGATATCAACCAAATAAAGTGCAATGTTGAAAGCGTTCCCCGTGGTAACATGGTTCTGCTAATTCACAACTTATAAAGCGCAAGCACATACGCAACATAGATGGCCACAATGGTTCAAGTTTATTCAGTGCAAGAAAAGTAAAGTGTGCCATCAAGTTTGTGAGAGCTTTAATCACTAATTTTCACATAACAAGTTTAATTCGGAAGGTAGATAAAAACATGAATATACTTGGAATAGCAAATGCTAATAGGTAGGTATGGTGGACTCTTTGGAATAACTTGGTTTTAGGAGTTGGATGGATGAGTGGAACTCATACCTGGTATGGAGGCTAGCAAAAGACTGGGAGCGACCAACTAAGAGAGCAATAATGGATATAATCATGCAAAGCAACAAAACATCATTAATTAAAGCATAAAGTGATATTACAAGTCGAAAACTAAATGATCATAGAGGCTATGGTGACTTGGTATAGTCTTAACATGGTGTGAGCATGCGCCAAGTCAACCCAAATAAAGCGTCAAAGGAGAATACCACAATAACATGCTTTTATATGCTAAAACAACGCATGATTCTTTCAAGGCACATTAAGCAATCTCAATTGTTTATACCAAGTCATGCTACAGCAATAATAACTAAGCATAAAGCAAAAAAACAATATCAATCATGGCATGATAAAGTCTAAGTCACAGTCAAAAACAAGCTCCTGTTATACCACTTAAGCATGAACTTTCCTACTCTTCTCCAATCCAAGTCAACTTATTTGAAAACTAATGTATGAATGCGGGGGTCCAACCAATTTATTCTAGCAAATGAAAACTAAAAACAAAACAAAGACGCTCCAAGAACAACACAACTGTGCATGAAACAATAAAAATGAAGTGTTTGGAAGAAACCTGAAATTTTTATTGATGAAGAAGGGGATGCCTTGGGCATCCCCAAGCTTTGATGCTTGTACTTCTTGAATATTTCTTGGGGTGAAATGGGTGGCATCCCCAAGCTTTAGCTTTTCTCCATTCTTCATCTTATCACATTACTCTTCCCTGCACTTTAAAATTTCCTTCATACAAAACTTCACACAATCTTCGTTAGCAACATTAGTGTACTCAAGATAATAATTCTTTTGGTTTAGTGTCAACCCAAGTAAGACTTCCATTAAAACACAAGCTACTGTAGAGCTTCCTATAAAAAGTTCAAATGATCAAAGAGAACTCAAAAAGAAAGAGATTAAGAGGCAAATGCAAATAATGGCAGAAATCTGTCAAAACAGACCAGCAGGTAAAAACCAATTTTTTCAAAGACCTTCTGTTGCTCAAATCGAAAAGAGTTGAACTAACTAAAGTTATATAACAACCTGGGGCAGAAGCACAAAATATTACAGCTCAAACCGACATACAGAGATTTTTCACGAATTTTTACAGCGAAGCACAAAAATCTGTTTCGGGACAGCAACTTTCCCAAGTCTTACTTCTCTCTCATTAGAGGTTACTATGGGCACAAAAACCACACAAAAATGATAAGGAGAGATTATTACTGAAGCAATAACTTCCAATACTCAACAAAAGACTCCTAACAAAATTTGGGTTATCTCCCAATAAGTGCTTTTCTTTAACGCCTTTGAGCTAGGCATAAGAAGCAAGAATCAAGTATTCTCAAATGAAGAAGCATTAAAATCGATACCAGAAATATATTCAAAAAGGCAAGGTATCTCATCCAAATAAGTTCTAGAGGATCCTCTCTCAATGCTCTTGGGTTCACTATTTTCATCAAACGGGTTTTCAGGAACAATCCAATCAAAATTCTTTTCTAAGGCTTCATGCATTCCTACAAGTTTAAAAGGTATTGGTATTTTAATTTCCTCTCCATTTTTAGGTTTGGTTTTATCCATCTTTTCTCATGTACCAATAACATCTACACATGACCCTAGCATATTAAAACGATCAAAGACTTTTCTGGCTTCGTTAACAACATCATAAAATTCTTTAAGCAGGGTTTCTAGAATAAAATCTCTCTTTTCAGGGTCCTCAATATCTTTAAGTTTAAGAAAAATTACTTGCATTATGGGTTTAAGGTTTACATACCTAGCTTCCAACATGTGAACTAAAGAAGCTGCAGTGATTTTATAATTTGGAGCAAGTTCTGCAATGGATCTATCCTCAATATCCTCATGCTTGCTAACATGATTAAAAACTTCTTCAATAGTATCTTTCCCAATTATAGAGCCACTACCTATTGAAAAGTCTTTCAGGGTGAACTTAGGGATCAACATGGTGAGCTAAGAACGAGGTAACAACTATAGAAAGAACTAATTTTTTGTGTGCTTTTGATATAAAGGAGCAAACTAGTATAACTATTTTTTGTTTGTTTTTGGTAAAGAAATAAGCAAACAAAGCAGAAATAAACTAAGCAAAACAAATAAAACAAAGTAAAGAGATTGGTTATGAGGGACTACCCTTGTGAAGATGTCCTTGGCTCCCCGACAACGGCGCCAGAAAAAGGCTTGATTATTGGCTCAACGTATCGAGCTCGTTGGGGAACCCCAAGAGGAAGGTATGATGAGCACAGCAGCTAGTTTTCCTTAGTTATGAAACCAAGGTTATCAAACCAGTAGGAGCAAGGAAACACCTCCAAGGTGTTGTTTCCAACATGGAATCCTGCACAACATAACCACAAAACTTTTACCCCAAGTTACCGTGAGGTTGTCAATCTCACCGGTTTTGCTGAAAACAAAGGATTAAACGTATTGTGTGGAAGATAGTAAATTCTTGTAGAAAGTAAACAGTAAATAGTAAATAGTATATTGTAGATTGATGGTAAAAGAATGGACCAGGGTCCATAGTTCACTAGAGGTGATTCTCCTTAAGATAGATGACATGTTGGGTGACAAATTACATCGGGGCAATTGATAGACACCGAGAAAGCATACATGCATATACTAATCATCTTGACTCCTACGAGATTTGATTGTGAATTACAAAATTATACATAGACCGTAATCCAACTGCATCTATGACTAATAATCCACCTTCAGGTTATCATCCGACCCCCTCCAGTATTAAGTTGCGAGCAACAGATAATTGCATTAAGCAAAGTGTGTAAAGTAAACAATACGATTGTTCTATGAACAAAGGATTGCCGTTTTGTCCCTAGTAGCAACAGCACATCTAGTACCTTAGAGATTTCTGTCACTTCCTAGATTCCTAGAGGCATGAACTCACTATCGAGCATAAATACTCCCTCTTGGAGTTGCTAGAATCTACTCGGGCAAGATAGCTACTAACAACGGAAAGCATGCAAGATCACAAATAACATAGACATGATAGAATCAATAATCAATCTGAAATAGCATCTCAATATCCATCGGATATCCGCAAATACAACATGTAAGATTACAAATAGATGATCTTGATCATGAACGGAGCTCACAAGATCTAAACATGGTAGCACAAAGGAGAAGAACCAACCATCTAGCTACTACATGGACCCGCAGTCCAGGGATGAACTACTCACACATCACACCGGAGGCAGTCATGGTGATGAAGAAGGCCTCCAGGGTGATCTCTCCCCTCCAGCAGGGTGCCGGGAAGAGCTTAAGATCCCTCCCAATCTAGGGATGGAGATGGCGGAGGCTACAGACTCTTTCGTGGAATTTTGATCGGGTACTTAGGGTTTTCGTCCCGGAGGCAATATATAGGCGAAGGGGCAAGGTCGGTGGAGCACCAGGGGGCCCACACCCCCTGGTGGCGCGCCCCCTAGGCCACGCCGCCATCAGGTGTGGCCGCCCTAGTGCGCCACTTCGTCTCCCCTCCTGACCCCATGTTCCTTCTGGTGAAATATTGACTTGGGCTTTTGTCCGGTCCAATTCTGAGAATATTTCCTTACTAGGTTTTCTGAAACGAAAAATAGCAGAAAACAGGCAACTGGCACTATGGAATCTTGTTAATATGTTAGTTCCAGAAAATGTGTAAAAATACTCCAAAGTGTGGACAAAACATAAGAAAGTAAATATAAAACAAGCATGGAACATCAAAAAATATAGATACGTTTGCAACGTATCAGGGCGTACCTTGCTAGTGACAGGAATGTCTCATGGTACTCAACCACAGTCATTCTTCCCTGCTTTAGTTCTCTGAATTCATCCCTCATGCTCTTGATCAGACCTGGGGTACATGGGTCTTGCTGAACTTGAGCTTGAACTCCTCTCACATCATCATCTAACCTCCATTCATCCTGCGGGTGCTATTCCACCAGGATCTGGTGTAGCCGGACAGATAGTGGGTGGCAAACAACACCTTCTCATTAGCCTCAAGTCCCGCGACTTCTAAATTGTTTTCCATTGTTTGCAGCCAATCATCAGAATCTAAGGGTTCTTCTGACTTGCTAAACATAGGAGGATTGGTATTCTAGAAGTTTTTGAGTTTGGATCCATGGTGATCTTGGTTTCCATGGCCTTGATTATTATGGGCCATCTAGGCTATCTATTGGAGAGTGGCTAAGTTAGCTTGACATTCAGCTCTAATGGCTTCACAATCTGAAACTAACATCTATAGAATCTGAAGCATCGGGTCCTGAGATGAATTGCTTCCTCCGGGGTTACCTCGAGTCATCTGAAGATTGACATATATAGTGAGACAAGAGGGAAATTTCTATGGTTCACGGGTTTGTTTCAAAAAGCTTTAAACTTTGAGTATGACTCAGGTTTGAAAACTAACCACTTCTTCTCATTTATTAATTCCAAGCACACAATACAAACACACACCACAACTAGAAAATAGATGGTTTTAAGAAAGCATTCTGGGAAGCAACGATGTAGTGGGACCGGGTACAACTCACACCTACGATAGTGCTCAGGAGCGACTACTCATCATCGGGGGGGGGTCTCCATCTACAAGAATTAAGGATGAGGAGATTAGTGAAGTGATCAAGTGTGTCAAATTTTAAGTAGTAATGTAAGGATTTTGAGGAACATGAATTTTTGAGAAAGAATGAATTCCCAAGGATAAGAGAGGAAATAGTTTTTCATAAATACTCACTTTGGTTTTGAAACTAAGTTTTTGTTTGGACGTCCATTCTAACTAGGGTCTCCTATGGTCAGGATGGCTCTGATACCAACTTGTCAACACCCAGATTTTTAATCCCAGATGCATGTTATGTCATTCATCACAATCCTAGGATTACCATTTTTGCGAGACATAACAAATTCGATATCACAGTACATCATCCATTACAAACCATACATAAGGTCTTACACAAATAAGGATCTCATGATCCAGTCTTAATACAACAAGCAGCGGAAAAAAAGATAAGCGTAGCGGCGGGGTCCATCTTCAGGGGCACATGCAATGCTGACGAAGGCAGATAGTCCTAGTTATCATAGCCGTCCTGCTGGCCATCATCTTGGTAGTCTCCTTCATAGTCTGGCCACAAGAATAGCCAGGGAAAAAAGCCATGAGTACTCTTTAAGTACTCGCAAACTACCACTAACAAGCAGTATAGTTCTAAGTTAAAGTGCTAACTCTAAGTTTAACTATAAAGTTAGGTTTGAAACCTAAGCTGAGTTCTGAAGCAAAGAAAGATAAAATAAAGTTCTAGATTCACTTAAGTTGGGAAGCTAGTGTCATAAACACAACCCTGTTGTGGTCAAGTCAAGATTCATCATTCCTTTCATAAGTTATTTTGAAAACATCTGACAACGAAACAGTATGGCCATTCCAACTGTCCATAACCGCGTACGCGGCTATTCGAATAGTTTGACACTCTGCAGAGGTGGTACACTTTCACCACAAGATTCAATACATTTGTCAGGGATAACCCTGAATCATCATACTTAGTATGGAGATAATCAAACATAACCTTCCCTTTACACACCCTAGTATAAGCTCCTCTCCTATGAGCATGGCCTCCCAACCATGACCATATGTCATCTTGGGCACTACATAGGTGGACAACATTGAGAGGTAGCCTCATCTAAAACCTCCCCCATGAGGGAACTAATACTAATGCATATAAACTTCCGGCTAAGCCTTACCCAATTCAGGTATTCTAGTTGTTCGGTAAATTTGGAATGGTATCGCATCCGAATCCAACCATCAGTTTAAAAAAAAGGGGTTAAGGCTCATGCCTCAACATTTTCACCATCATAAACCCTTGGTGTTTCTCAACACATGTCAAAACATCTCAATAGAAGGACTCATCATTCCAAGGTTTTCATAATTCATTTTCACCAAGTATTCCCATCTAGAGTGACTCAAGTTTTTATCTACTCTAAACTACTAAGTTAAGAGTGTTCACTAAGGTGGAAGATGGGATCAATCTCATGCCATAGAATGACATCTAAAGTTTATCTAAATAGGCCAAGTTTTATACTCTTTATGCTACCTTCAAAACAAGTAAAGGACTTTGGGTAAAGTAAAGGAAGTAAAGCTTGAAAAATAATACTTGGGGTAAATAATAGTCAAAGTGGTATAACCAAAGCATGTCTAATGTCTTTGCTTGGATTATCTACATTGCATGGGTTAGCTTTTATTGTTAATGGTGGCTTGCCTTGTGCAGTGCAGTGGTTGAAGTTGTCTTCCTCCTCTTGATAGAACTCCTCCTCCTCGAAAGCTTGGTCGGTACTATCGTCTATAAATACATACGGAGTACACAATCACCAAACAATACTTAACTAGTCTAATTAGCACTCTAAGGCACACATTTGATGACCTATTATCATCACAAGCATCACAAGTTTCATGAACTAGTTTCATTCTTTTTATTTAAGAAAAGTAATTTCTACTCATTGAAAAATTAACTAAGAGTTAATATTCACCACCTAAAATATGGGATCATGTGGGCACATGTCATCACCACATATTCTAACATGTGGGAATGTCATTTAAGGGTTGGATCACAATTACTTTGGTTTAAGTTCATTATTTAATGATTTAAAGTGACTAGAAATGCCTATATAGCATCATTTTGGTACTAGTCCAAAGTCACTGCATTTAACCCTAATATTTTTACATATTCAGATAGGTATGGTTAAATGTGATTTTTTAGAGTTGGAATCAACTCAAAAGCTATCATGGTTGATTTTATAAAAATGTTTGAATATGCAAAAGCTTCTGTCTTGTTATTTTTACTAGGAGAGATCTCTAACTCTAATTGAATTAAATCCAATGGTCTTGGGTAGATCTTTCCAGTAGCTTTCTAACAAAATTGGAATCACTCCATTTGGATTTGTAAATCTCTCTGAAATGATTTTCAAACTAGGGGACAGAACTAAGTTCAAACTAAAATAGAAAAATCCTAATTTGAATTAAATGGGTCGCGCGGGAAAGCTAACGGGCCGGCCCAGTGGCACTCCGCGGCGCGGGGCACAGCTGACAGGGGGGTCCACCGGCCAGCGGCTCTTTACACGTGAAGCGGTACGGGGCGATGTGGACCGTTAGATTAGAACTAGGATCTACGGCTAGGGCTCGTCGTCAACGACGGACAGGTCGCTAGCGAGGTCTAACCCTAGCGGCTCGGTGGGGGTTCTCAGGGGGCGTAACAGGGCTCCAGCGACGACGGCGAGGCGAGGAAACGAACTGGTGGACGACGACAAGCTCAGGGGTGGTCGAGGCAGCTCTTGGGGTGGACGAAATCGATGGCGCCTTCTCCTCCTCTACAGCGGGCTCCTCCGGCCAAATTCCGGCAAACCATTGCTCGAGCTGCTCCGGCTAGAGGTGGGGAAGGACCAGTGAGGAGTGGGGAGTGAAATGGTATGAGTGGTTTGTGCTGGGGTGGCCTCTATTTATAGCTCGACAAGGCGACCGAGAGTTATGGGCGGGCGACTCCGGCGAGGGCTGCACAGCATGCTAGCGGCGTGGCTCGAGGTAGGGCACGGTGGCTGGTCTCCTGGCGGTGCTCTAGGGATTAAATGCGAGGCTAGGACGGTGTCGTTTGGTCGGGCGGTGCTCATGCTCTGAGTGGCAGAGGTGGCGGTCTTCACGGCGTGCGGTGGCTGCGGTTCAAACGGCGCCGAACGGGCATGTCCGGGCGGTTCCCTGGGTCGTGGCGAAGCGGTGGGAGCGGGATGCGGTCAAGGGGCGGCATGTGCACGCTTGTCGGGCGCAGCGCTCTGGCGCGTGCTCGGCGTGGCGCAGACACTCTGGGCGCGGTGATCTGCGGGTGGTCCACGGCTCGGCTCTTCTCGGGGAGGGGACAGAGGGTGGCGGTGCGGTCTAGGCTAGCTCCTAGACATGGCGAGAGAGAGAGAGGGGCGGTTTGTTGCTACGTTGGCAAGTTAGGCCGCCGAGCATGTCCTCGGGGTGGCATGGCATTGCTGCTAGGGGATAGGGGATGGGGTGTTTAGGCTTTGGTTAGATCAAACAGAGACAGAGGGAGTAAATGGAGGTCAATTGGGTGGCAAGACCCTGTAGAAAACAATGAGCTATTGCTAGGTGTAATTCCTGCCTGCCAAGTGTTTGTGGAAATGGCCGCAAGAAATTTAGTTTTGAATTTTGAAAAGATTTTTGGTGGGTGTGTTAGTCATAAGCTTGAGACTCTATGGTTGCTTGGGTTTTGAAAATGGAGCTCATTTGAGTGGTTTTTGAAATAGGGTGATCTTGATACCTACACTAGATTCAATTTTCAAATGCCATTTAAAATTAGTGTTTGAAAGTTTTTGGCAGATCACAAAGTGGGCCTTGGTACATCATTATGTGTACTAGCAAGGGGTGCAAAGATCCACATTTGTCTTTGTTAGGTTTTGAGTCCTAGGAATAGCCAAAGTAGGCATGTTGATTAAAATGGCACAAATGACCATTCTCTTCTTTTATTCATTTTGATTTGTTATTCTTTGGGATTTGTTTGGGAATGATCTAGATGATGTTTAATTCACCTAGGAATCATTTTACAAGCAACGGATCACTTAATCATGGAAATTTAAATCAACTCCTAATTTAAATGCACACACATATGAATGCTTTAATAATTTCAAATGGGAAAGTTTTTGTTAACCCTAATTTTGAGGATTTGGATCTTAATAACCTTGGATTAAAGTTTGGGGATTTTACAAACCTTCCCTCCTTAAACAAAATCTCGTCCCAAGATTTACAAAGAAAACTAGGAACTAAAGAGATCTAGGAACTCTGTCATAATGTAATCTTCTCGCTCCCAAGTGGCTTCGTCTTCGATATGGTTGCTCCATTGAATCTTGAGAAACTTGATACTCCTGGTCCTGGTGGTTCTGTAAGCTTCTTCTAGGATACGAATGGGCACTTCACGATAGGTCAGGTCATTGTTGATCTCCACAGCTCGGTGATCGATGTTCTTGAAAACTTCAGTCTTGTCCGGCACTTCCAGGCATTTTCGAAGTAACGAGATATGGAACACATTGTGGATGGCTGACATTTCCTCAGGTAGTTCCAGTTGATACGATACTTCTCCTCGATGATTCAGAATCTTGAAGGGCCCGATATATCTGGGGGCTAACTTTCCTTTTAGACTAAAGCGTCGTGTTCCTTTCAATGGTGAAACCTTGAGATATACAAAATCTCCGACATTGAAAGTTAGGTCTCTCCTTCTCTTGTCAGCATAATTCTTTTGTCTGGATTGGGCAGTCTTGAGGTGCTCATGGACTTTGTGAACCTTTTCTTCGGCTTCTCGGAGAATGTCGGGTCCAAAGATATGACTCTCTCCTACTTGTGACCAATTCAAAGGGGTATGGCACTTCCTTCCGTATAGGAATTCAAATGGTGCCATTTGCAAACTAGGTTGATAACTGTTGTTATATGAGAATTCTGCGAAAGGTAGGCAGTCTTCCCATTTTGATCCGTACTCTAACACACAAGCTCTTAATATATCCTCTAGGATCTGGTTGACTCTCTCAGTCTGTCCATCAGTTTGCGGGTGATAAGTGGTGCTGAAGTTCAACTTGGTTCCTAATTCTTCCTGAACTTTCTGCCAAAATCTCGAGGTAAACTGGGTTCCTCGATCTAATACTATGGTCTTGGGGGTTCCATGCAGACTAACAATCCTAGCAATATACAGTTCTGCTAGCTTCGAACTCTGGTAGGTAGTCTTGATAGGGATAAAATGAGCTACCTTGGACAGTCTATCAACTATGACCCAAATTGAGTCATTTCCCCTACTAGAAGTCGGCAAACCGGTGATAAAGTCCATTCCGACGGAATCCCATTTCCATTCCGGAAACTGCAATGGTTGCAACAGTCCTGCGGGTCTCTGATGCTCTGCTTTGACTCTTTGACAGATGTCACACTTGGTGATGTAGATTCCGATTTCTCTCTTCATCTTGTGTCACCAAAATTGGTCTTTCAAATCCTGATACATCTTCGTTCCTCCGGGGTGGATAGAATAAAGAGTATCATGAGCTTCCTGCATGATAACTTGCTTCAGCTCCGAATCTACTGGCATATAGATACGTCATTTGTACCATAGAACTCCTTCTTCGTCTTCAGTGAATCCAGGTACCTTTACTGTACCAATACGACGTTTGATCCCGTCGATACTTTCATTTCCCTTCTGGGCTTCCTTGATTTGGCTAATCAAAGTGGGTTGAAGTTCAATGCTAGGTAAGAATCCTTTGCTAACCAATTCAGTTCTGAACTGCTCTAACTCCTCATACAAACTTGGTTGCTTCTCCTTGATCATAGTGTTTAGCCTACAAGGCAATCGACTAAGAGCATCCGCTACCACATTGGCTTTACCGGGGTGATAGTGAATGTCAAGGTCATAATCCTTGATTAACTCTATCCATCTCCTTTGCCTCATATTCAGCTCCTTCTGAGTGAAAATATACTTCAAGCTTTTGTGATCTGAGTAAATCTCACAGCGATTACCCATCAGATAATGACGCCATGTCTTCAATGCCAAAACCACGGCGGCTAGCTCAAGATCATGGGTCGGATAGTTCTGCTCATGCTGCTTCAGTTGTCGTGACAGATAAGCAATGACTTTGCCTTCTTGCATCAACACACATCTGAGACCAATCTTGGATGCATCACAATATACATCAAACGACTTCTTGATGTCTAGCATGATCAATATTGGGGCTGATATCAATCTCTTCTTAAGTTCTTGAAAACTGGCTTCACACTTGTCGGTCCATTCAAACTTCTTGTCCTTCTTCAACAATTGGGTCATGGGTCTGGCGATGCTCGAGAATCCTTCTACGAACTTGCGGTAGTATCCCGCTAATCCGAGAAATGCACGGACTTGGGTTTGAGTGGTTGGGGCTTCCCATTCTTCGACATCTTTGATCTTGGCGGGATCAACAGAGACTCCTCCGGCAGACACAATATGTCCTAGGAATCCTACTTCTTTCAGCCAAAACTCACACTTGTTGAACTTGGCATACAACCGATGCTCTCTCAGGGTTTCTAGGATGATTCTCAGATGTTGCTCATGCTCTTCTTCTGAGTTGGAGTAGATAAGGATGTCGTCGATAAACACAACGACAAACTTATCTAGGAAATTCATAAATATCTTATTCATGAGATTCATGAAATAAGTAGGGGCATTGGTTAATCCAAAAGACATAACCGTATACTCGTATAAACCATAGCGAGTAGTAAAGGCGGTCTTCGGAATATCCGTTGCATGAATCTTAAGTTGGTGATAACCATCCTAAGATCAATCTTTGAGAATACCTGGGCTCCAGTCAACTGATCAAATAGATCCTCTATCTTTGGCAAGGGGTACTTATTCTTGATGGTGACGTCATTCAACTTTCTGTAATCTGTGCACAAACGGTTGCCTCCATCTTTCTTGTCGACGAATAACACTGGTGATCTCCATGGCGATGCGCTTGGTTGAATCAAGCCTTTTGCTAACATGGCATCCAATTGCTTCTTCAGTTCCACTAACTCTGAGGGGTTCATGCTATAGGGTCTCTAGGCTATGGGTCCGGTTCCGGGGATTAGTTCGATAATGAACTCAATATCCCTATCCGGGGGCATACCCGACAATTCATCTGGGAATACGTCAGGGTATTCACAGACTACTCTGACTTGGTTTATGGTGGGTAGGGCTAGAATCTTGTTGCACTTGAATTGACGAGGTAAGGTTTCAGATATATGCTCTACTATGACTCCAGAGCTACTGGTCATGGTGATGGCTTTCTTAGCACAGTCTATCATTCCTTTATGCCTTGACATCCAGTCCATACCTAGTACTACTTCCAATCCTTTGGTTCCAAGTATAATTAGGTTGGCATAACAATCTATCCCATGTATTCTGATAGGCACAACTTTGCAAATTTTTCTAGCTTTTGTAGTTGATCCAGGGATTTGAACTATCATGACATGCTTCAAGTTGGTTGGGTGGATCTTACTAGTGCATGCAAATTCTTCGGTGACAAATGAATGCGATGCTCCCGAATCAAACAATACCCTTGCTAAAACTGAGTTGACAGAAAACATACCCAGCACTACATCTAGCGCTTCTTGGGCTTCTTCGGCGTTCATGTGGAAGAGACGGCCGTTGCGGTTGTGAGCGTTCCCTAGGGAAAACCTTCTCCTTGGTTGAACACGACGCTGCTGCTGGGCTGGGGCATTCACATTGGCAGTGGCGGCAGTCTTCTTGGGACACTCATTGGAATAGTGACCCTTCACTCCACACTCGAAACAAGTGATCTGGGACTTGTCCTTTGCTGCGACAGGCACATCATTGCTGCCAGTTCTGGGTGCAGTGTTGTTGTTGTTGTTCTTGGGAGGTGCACGGTTGAAATTGTTGGCGTTGCTGGAGTTGTGGTTGTTTCCTCCGGACTTCACATTGCCTCTGCTATGGTTGGGGTAGCTTGGGCAAGACATTGGGGGTCGATTGTGCCTTGGTGCATATCCTGGTGAGGGGTTTGGATGGTACTTCTGGTGACTACTGGATCCAGATTGCTGCATCATACGATGTTTGCGGTTGTCGTTTGCCTGGTTAATCTTCCCTTCCATCTGAATGGCAGAGTCGACTAGCTCTTCGAGATCTTGAAAATGGATGTTGACGTGGACAGTCTGCATCTCATCATGCAATCCGTTCAATAATCTCTCCTTCTTCTTGGCCTCCGTGTTGATGTCATTAGGGGCGTATCTGGCAAGCGACAGGAATCTATCACGGTACTCTACCATAGTCATTCTGCCTTGCTTCAATTCTATGAATTCATCCCTCATTCTGGTGACTAAGCCCTACGGCACGTGGGTGCGGCTGAACTTGATTTTGAAGGCTTCCCATGTCATCACTTGACCATGGTTCATGTTATGGATACTAGTCCACCAAGCTCTTGCATCTCCTGCCAGGTAGTGGGTGGCGAAGAGAACTTTCTCGTTGTCATCAACTCCTGCAACTTCTAAGTTGTTTTCCATTGTCTATAACCAGTCATCAGCATCTAGTGGGTTTTCAGCTTGGTTGAAGATTGGGGGATTGGTATTCTGAAAGTTTTTGAGTTTGGATCCATGGTGATCCTGGTTTCCATGCCCTTGGTTGTTTTGGGCCATCTGAGCTATCTGCTGCAATGTTGCTAAGTTGGCCTGGCGCTCTGCCCTGCTTGCTTCACGGTCTGGAACTAACATCTGCATAATCTGCAGCATTGGGTCTTGCGACGAGCCGCTCCCTCCTTGGTTTCCACGAGTCATCTGAAGATTGAGGTAGATAAAGGGGTAAGAGGGAAAGTTCTAAGGTTCATGGTTTTGGTTTCAAAGCTAAAACTTTGAGTTTGACTCAGGTTTTGCAACTACTCCATTGCATTCACTCAAACATGCACACGATACAAACACACACCACAACAACAAAGGAAAACAGATGGTTTGAAGAACCATTCTGCAAGCTATGATACAGTGGGGCCGACACATCTCATTCTATGATAGTGCTCTAGTGCATCTACTCATCGTCGATGAAGTCGGAGTCCTCATCGTCAGTGTAGAAGTCCACAACATCCTCCTCCAGAAAGTCATCATCATTGCTGAGGTAAGAATCCATATCTCCCTGGATGTCTTCACCCTCCTCTTCTTCCTCCTTTGCTGTAAGCTGAGCTTCCTACTCCTTGACGGTCTTCTCGAGGTCGGCCACCTTCTTGCAAAGACGGGCGATGGTGCGATCCTTCTTTTCGCGCTGGAGGCGAAGAGACTGACGATCCTTGATTAGCAGTGAGAAAGTCTGGGCCTTCTGGGCAGCAATGGCACGATTGTGGTTGGCGAACTCCCTAGCATTGTCCAACTCCTTCTGACGATCGTACAGCAGGAAATCAAGGTTCTCTACTTAACGCTTTAGCTCCGGGTGACTGGGCATCTCCATCGGCATTCCCATGAAGTCACGTCTTGCATAGTGAGCAAAACGGGTTCCTTGGATTTGGTTGACACTAAGGGCACATAGACGTGCGAGAGCTTCATGCATTCCCCTGGCTAATCCATCTAGCAGTTGTTCTCTCTCACGGAGAACTGGATTCTCCCGGACGTTGGTGCTTCTATGATTCCACTAAGATCAGCGGTGACTAGCCACTGTAAATCTCCTCCTAGGGGTCCTGGAAGTTGAGCTCCAAGAAACTCCGGATGTGGGCACCCTAGTAACTCTGACAGTGAATCCAGATCCCTCTCGAAGATCAGCTGACCTCCGTTTCCCAACTGGTAGAACTTGCTGAACTGAGTCTCCATCTACAAGAATTAAGGATGAGGAGATTACTGAAGTGATCAAGTGTGTCAAATTTTAAGTAGTAATGTAAGGATTTTGAGGAACATGAATTTTTGAGAAAGAATGAATTCCCAAGGATAAGTGAGGAAATAGTTTTTCATAAATACTCACTTTGGTTTTGAAACTAAGTTTTTGTTTGGACGTCCATTCTAACTAGAGTCTCCTATGGTCAGGATGGCTCTGATACCAACTTGTCAACACCTAGATTTTTAATCCTAGATGCCTGTTATGTCATTCATCGCAATCCCAGGATTACCATTTTTGCGAGACATAACAGATTGGATATCACAGTACATCATCCATTACAAACCATACATAAGGTCTTACACAAATAAGGATCTCATGATCCAGTCTTAATACAACAACCAGTGGAATAAAAGATAAGCGTAGCGGTGGGGTCCATCTTCAGGGGCACAGGCAATGCTGACGAAGGCAGATAGTCCTAGTTATCATAGCCGTCCTGCTGGCCATCATCTTGGTAGTCTCCTTCATAGTCTGGCCACAAGAATAGCCAGGAAAAAAAGCCATGAGTACTCTTTAAGTACTCGCAAACTACCACTAACAAGCAGTATAGTTCTAAGTTAAAGTGCTAACTCTAAGTTTAACTATAAAGTTAGGTTTGAAACCTAAGCTGAGTTCTGAAGCAAAGAAAGATAAAATAAAGTTCTAGATTCACTTAAGTTGGGAAGCTAGTGTCATAAACACAACCCTGTTGTGGTCAAGTCAAGATTCATCATTCCTTTCATAAGTTATTTTGAAAACATCTGACAACGAAACAGTATGGCCATTCCAACTGTCCATAACCGCGTATGCGGCTGTTCGAATAGTTTGACACTCTGCAGAGGTGGTACACTTTCACCACAAGATTCGATACATCTGTCAGGGATAACCCTGAATCATCATACTTAGTATGGAGATAATCAAACATAACCTTTCCTTTACACACCCTAGTATAAGCTCCTCTCCTATGAGCATGTCCTCCCAACCATGACCATCTGTCATCTTGGGCACTGCATAGGTGGACAATATTGAGAGGTAGCCTCAGCTCAAACCTCCCCCTCGAGGGAACTAATACTAATGCATATAAACTTCCGGCTAAGACTTACCCAATTCAGGTATTCTAGTTGTACGGTAAATTTGGAATGGTATCGCATCCAAATCCAACCATCAGTTTAAAAAAAAGGGGTTAAGGCTCATGCCTCAACATTTTCACCATCATAAACCCTTGGTGTTTCTCAACACATGTCAAAACATCTCAATAGAAGGACTCATCATTCCAAGGTTTTCATAATTCATTTTCACCAAGTATTCCCATCTAGAGTGACTCAAGTTTTTATCTACTCTAAACTACTAAGTTAAGAGTGTTCACTAAGGTGGAAGATGGGATCAATCTCATGCCATAGAATGACATCTAAAGTTTATCTAAATAGGCCAAGTTTTATACTCTTTATGCTACCTTCAAAACAAGTAAAGGACTTTGGGTAAAGTAAAGGAAGTAAAGCTTGAAAAATAATACTTGGGGTAAATAATAGTCAAAGTGGTATAACCAAAGCATGTCTAATGTCTTTGCTTGGGTTATCTAGATTGCAAGGGTTAGCTTGTATTGTTAATGGTGGCTTGCCTTGTGCAGTGCAGTGGTTTAAGTTTTCTTCCTCCTCTTGATAGAACTCCTCCTCGAAAGCTTGGTTGTTACTATCGTCTATAAATACATACGGAGTACACAATCACCAAACAATACTTAACTAGTCTAATTAGCATTCTAGGGCACACATTTGATGATCTATTATCATCACAAGCATCACAAGTTTCATTAACTAGTTTCATTCTTTTTATTTAAGAAAAGTAATTTCTAAACATTGAAAAATTAACTAAGATTTAATATTCACCACCTAAAATATGGGATCATGTGGGCACATGTCATCACCACATATTCTAACATGTGGGAATGTGATTTAAGGGTTGGATCACAATTACTTTGGTTTAAGTTCATTATTTAATGATTTAAAGTGACTAGAAATGCCTATATAGCATTATTTTGGTACTAGTCCAAAGTCACTGCATGTAAACCCTAATATTATTACATATTCAAATGGGCTGGTCGACGACAGCGAGTCGATTGGCGGTCACGGTGGCTCCTGGGGTGGCTCCAATCAACGGCGCCCTTCCTTCACTGCAGCGGCGCGCTCCGATCAAATTTCGGCGGGGTGGTGATCGCCTTGCACCGGGAAAGGGTCTGGGGTGTTGTTGGGAGAGTGGGGAGTGAGATGGTATGCCGTTTGAGGTTTGGGGTGGCTGCTATTTATACACCAGCGTTGGAGGCAGGGCGGCAAGGTCAGGCTCATCGGCAACGCTGCTACAGGCCACGCTAAGCATGGCGGAGGGCATGGGTCGACATGGTGGACTGCGGCGATTTTCACACGCGTAGTGGCGCTGCAAGGGGCGGTCTCAGTCGGTCGAGCGATGTTGGCGCTCTGTTCAGGTACAGAGGTGTTCGTCATCAAGTACGGTGGTCACGGGGCGCGCGGCGGCGAATCATCATGTCTAGGAGGTGGCTGGTGACGCAGCGGGTGCGGGTACGAGCGGAGAGAGCAAGGCGCGACGTGGCTGCACGAGGCGGCTTTGGCGCTCCATCATGCTCTCGGCATGGCAGAGACTTAAATGGGCGCGGTGATTTTGGCTTCTCCACTTCTCGTCGTTGGTCAAGGGGTGGACAAAGAGGGGCGGTGAGGTCACGGCTAGCAGCTAGGCATCATGGGTGAGTGCGGCGTGCTGTGTGGCAACCTGTCCATGGTCGACCGGCATGACCTGCTTGGTTCGGTCATGGCACTGGCGTAGGGGGTGAGTGAGGTTGCTCCTTTGCATGGCCAAGTACTGGGATGATCGTGGTTGAGCAAGTGAGGTTGATTGCAGTACCAAGATGAGAACAAGATTGATTTCAAACAGTATATAGTTGTTGAGTTTGTACTTTGTCTGCTAAGTGTTTGATGAAATGGCCGCATGAACCTAATCTTTGATTTTTTTTCATGATTTTTGGTGGGTCAGCTGATCATATGCTTGGTAGTCTCTGGTTGCTCGGAATTGCCAAGTGGTGGAGGTTTGAGTGGTTTTTGAACAGTGATGATCTATGTACCTACACTTGATTCAAGTTTGAATTGCCTCTCAAATTGGTTTGAAAATAGTTTCTGTAAGTTTGTAAAGTTTGCTTGGATTCATTTTCACTTAGTCTAGCAAGGGGTACAAAGAAGTAGAATTGTTTTTGTTGGGAATCTTTTACTAGAGATGCCCAAACTAGGCTAGTGGTTAACTTTTGCCAAAGTGACCATATGATCATATGCTTCACACTGGGTTTTCTTTTTATTTGATTTTTCTTGGAAATGATCTAGATGATGTGGTATTCATCTTTAAACTAATCCTTAACATTCATAGCAATCAAACATGGCAAATGCAAGCATTCAGACATTAATGGAAATCACACATGCATTCATATAGAGTTTAATAACAAAATTTTTTGTTAACCCTAAACTTGGGTGATTAGAACTTGATAAGCTTGTTTAATATTTTTGAGATGTTAAAAGTAGCCGCCCCTTTAACCCATCTCCTAGATAAATATATTCTTTTTGCTTTTGATAGATATTGCTATGATTGTTTTGAACAGTTAAAGAAAGCTTTAATTTCTGCACCTATTATTCAAGCACCACATTGGGATGAATGATGGCCCAAAATATATCAAGCTCGTTGGGGAACCCCAAGAGGAAAGTATGATGAGCACAACAACAAGTTTTCCCTCAGTTATGACACCAAGGTTTATCGAACCAGTAGGAGCAAGGAAACACCTCCAAGGTGTTGCTAGATGGACTTTGGCAGGGTGCACTACCGGTGCTAGCAGCAACGTGGAAACCTACACAATACAACCACAGCACTTTGCCCCCAACTTACAATGAGGTTGTCAATCTCACCGGTTTTGCTGAAAACAAAGGATTAAACATATTGTGTGGAAGAAAGTAATTGCTTGTAGAAAGTAAATAGAAAGCAGTAAACAGTTGTAGATTGATGGTAAAAGAAAGGACCGGGGTCCATAGTTTACCAGTGGTGGCTCTCCTTAAGATAGATGACATGCTGGGTGAACAAATTACAACGGGGCAATTGACAAACATCGAGGAAGCAATCATGCATATACTACTCATCTTGACTCCTTTGAGATTTGATTGGGCATTACAACATTATACATAGACCGCCATCCAACTACATCTATAACTAATAATTCACCTTCAGGTTATCATCCGAACCCCCTCTAGTATTAAGTCGCAAGCAACAGATTATTGCTTTACGAATTGCGTGTAATGTAAACAATACGATTGTTCTATGAACAAAGGATTGTTGTTTTCTCCCTAGTAGCAATAGCACATCTAGTACCTTAGAGATTTATGTCACTTCCCCAGATTACCAGAGGCATGAACCCCCTATTGAGCATAAATACTAACTCTTGGAGTTGCTAGCATCTACTTGGCCAAGATAGCTACTAACAACGGAAAGCATGCAAGATCACAAATAACAAAGACATGATATAATCAATAATCAATCTGAAATAGCATCTCAATATCCATTGGATCCCCGCAAACACAACATGCAGAATTACAAATAGATGATCTTGATCATGAATGGAGCTCACAAGATGTAGACATGAAAGCACAAAGGAGGAGAACCAGCCATCTAGCTGCTACATGGACCCATAGTCCAGAGATGAACTACTCACGCATCACACCGGAGGCTTGCATGATGATGAAGAAGGCCTCCAGGGTGAATTCCCCTTTCCGGTAGGGTGCCGGGAAGAGCTTCAGATCCCTCCCGATCTAGGGATGTAGATGACGGCGGATACAGACTCTTTCGTGGATTTTTTTTATCGGGTACTTAGGGTTTTGGTCCCGAGGGCAATATATAGGCGGAAGGAGAGACCGAGGGGGTGCTAGGGTCGGCCAGACCACCCCCTGGCGCGGGCCAGGCCTGGCCGGCGCGGCCAGGTGGTGTGGCCGGCCCCCAGCCCTTCTCAATCTCGTATTCTGGCTTCAGATGTCTTCCGGAAAATAGGCACTTTGGCTTTTGTCCCGTCCAATTCCGAGAATATTCATTTTTTGACTTTTCTGGAACCAAAAACAGCAGAAAACAGACAGCTGGCACTGTGGCTCTTGTTAATAGGTTAGTCCAAGAAAGTGTATAGAAAGTACTCCAAAGTGTGGACAAAACATAAGAAAGTAGATAAAACCAAGCATGGAACATCAAAAATTATGGATACGTTTGCAACGTATCAACATCCCCAAGCTTAACTCTTGCTCGTCCTCGAGTAGGTAAGTGATAAAAAGAAAGAATAATTTTTTAGGTGACATGCACCATCATAAACTTGATCAAAGTATTTGTAAAACAATGATAGCTGGGATCATAGTACTTCAATCATAACATGAAAGACAAAGTTCTAACAATAAGACATAGCAACTATGTTGCAACATGAAAAGGCACAAACAAAAGATTCATGAATAACAATGCTTTGCAAGACGTTTGTTTGTTTCACATAAATAAAACATAGCATAGAGGCATTCAACCTGTCCCTCATAGAATAGCAAACATAAATGCATAGGACACCTTCAAAGTTCATAAGAGTGACTAGATACAAATAGTTTAAGAACAAGCAATATCAAAGTTATGCATCAATCAACAAGTCTTGGGACAATGCACATAGAACTAAGAATGGCCACTATGCTCTCTCAAAGTAGGTGCATAAAGATAGAAGGTGGAGACTCAACATAAAAGTAAAAGAAAGGCCTTCATAGAAGGAAGTAGGGATTCATGTTTCATAAAGAGCTTCCAAAAATTATGGTACTTTTTAGCTTTCAGCTCTCATTGCCCCTATCATAAGCATCTTGAAGTGATTAAGGTTAAAGTGTACAAACTATGGAGTATATGCTTGATGAAGTATAAGTTGGAAATCTCATATCCCTTGAATACGAGGGCCGCTCCTCATGCTACTCAAGTTTAGTTACCGGTAAGTTCTTGTCATTGTAAGTACATGTGTATCATAGAGAACCACCAACGGGGTACCCCTTGCCCGATGATACGGAAGAATGCCCATATCAAAATAACAAGGCAAGCAGACAACGAGCATCTCAGCAATCTTCTTATTTACCATGGGAAAATGGTGTTTTTTTCTCTCTTTCCTCTTTTCTCATATCTCTTTTTTCTCAATATCTGACTCTTTTTTTATAAGAAGAATGCTTCATAGACAACTCATTATGGTTAAGCTGCAGGTTTCCACCATGATGGCATGGATTAGACCGGCGGCCTAGGCATTTCTCTAACACACATACATAACTCCATGGACTTACAAGCTCCCCTTTCATTTCACACCGACGACATCCATAGACAAAAGAACATGATATCAACTAGGTACAAAGTACAAGTGCAATGTTGAAAGCGTTCCCCATGATAGCATGGTTCTGCTAATCCCCAACATATAAGTGCAAGCATATACAACATAGATGACACAATGGTTCAAGTTTATTAAGGGCAAGAAAAGTAAAGTGTGCCATCAAGTTCATGAGAGCTTTAATCACTAGTTTTCTCATAACAAGTTTAATTCGGAAGGTAGATAAAAACATGAATATACTAGGAATAGCAAATGCTAATAGGTAGGTATGGTGGATTCTTTGTAATAACTTGGTTTTAGGAGTTGGATGCATGAGTGGAACTCATACTTGGTTATGGAGGCTAGCAAAAGACTGGGAGCGACCAACTAAGAGAGCAATAATGGCCATGATCATGCAGAGCGACAAAACATCATTAATCAAAGCATAAAGTGATACTACAAGTCAAAAACTAAAGGATCATAAAGGCTATGGTGACTTGGGATAGTCATAACATGGTGTGAGCATGCGCCAAGTCAACCCAAATAAAGCATCAAAGGAGAATACCGCAATACTATGCTTTAATATGCTAAAACAACGCATGATTCTTCCAAGGCACATTAAGAAATCTCAATTGTTTATAACATGTCATGCTATATCAAAGATCACTAAGCATAAAGCCAAAACAATATCAAGCATGGCATGACAAAGCATAGGCCAGAGTCTAAAACAAGCTCTCTTTACCACTTAAGCATGAACTTTCCTACTCTTTTTCCAATCCAAACCAAACTATTTGAAAACCAATGCATGATAGAGGGGGTCCAACCAATTTATTCAGCAAACTAAGAAAACCAAGCAAACAAAAACCAAAAACGAAAACAAAAAAGAAGACGCTCCAAGAATGACACAACTGTGCATGAAATAATAAAAATGAAGTGTTTGCAAGAAACGTGGGATTTTTATTGATGAAGAAGGGGATGCCTTGGGCATCCCCAAGCTTTGACACTTGTACCTCTTGAATATTTCTTGCGGTGACACGGGGTGGCATCCCAAGCTTGAGCTTTAGTCCATTCTTCATCTCATTACATCATTCTCTCCATACACCTGAAATTTTTCCTTCATACAAAACTTACACAATCTTTATTAGCAACATTAGTGCACTCAAGATAATAAGTCTTTAGGTTCAGTTTCAACACCAAAAAAAACTTCCATTAAAACAGAAGCTACTGTAGCACTTCCCTCAAAAAGCTCAATTCCCCAAAAGAATTCAAAAAGGAACCAACAAGAAGCAAATGCAAATAATGGCAGAAATCTGTCAAAACAGACCAGCAGGTAAAAACCAATTTTTTCGAAGACCTTATGTTTCTCAAATAGAAAAGTGTTGAACTAACGAAAGTTAGATAACAACCTGGGGCAGAAGCACAAAAATTCACGCCTCAAAACAACGTCCAAAGAATTTACACGAATTTTTACGGTAAAGCACAGAAATATGTTTCGGGACAGCAACTTTCCCAATCATTACTTCTCTCTCATTAGAGGTTACTCTTGGTACAAAAGGCAAATAAAAAGGATAAGGAGCGGTTATTACTAAGGTAATAACTTCCAAGAATCATCTAGAACTTTTGGGTTATCTCCTAATAAGTACTTTTCTTTAACGCCTTTAAGTTAGGCATAAGAAGGAAGAAAAAGAATCAGGTGTTCTCAAATGAAGAAGCATTAAGAGCAAATTTTGTTTTCATAGGAGAGGAAAAAGAAATCTTGTCTCTCTCTCTTCTTAGGGAAGTGTTCTATACCTTTCTTGAGTGGGGGTTGATATTTAATGGTGCCTTCTTTCATATCAATAATGGCAGCAACAGTTCTAAGAAAAGGTCTTCCCAAAGTAATAGGAGCAGAAGCATTGCATTCAACATCCAAAACATAGAAATTAACAGGGACATAGGCATTGTTAACCATAATAAGAACATCATTAATACTCCCCATGAGTTTGTTTTTAGCATTATCATCAAGTGGGACATTCAAATAACAATCTTCCAATGGTGGCAAATCAAGCATATCATAAATCCTTCTAGGCATAATAAAAACACTACTATCAAGATCACATAAAGCTTTGAAATCAAAATCATTCACTTTCATATTAATGATGGGTTCCCAACCATCTTCTCGTTTCATAGGAATAGAAGCTTTATGTTTCATCTTTTCTTCTTTAATTTTTATGAGAGCATCAGTAATGTGTTTTGTAAAGGCCATATTCATAGCACTAGCATTAGGACTTTTAGCAAGGTTTTGTAGGAACTTAATAACTTCAGAGATGTTGCAACCATCAAGATCAAAATCATAATTATCATCTAAAGTAGTAGAGCTATCACTAGCCTCAACACTAGTGGTAGTGATAGTATAAACACTAATTTTTCTAGCAATTTCATCTTCTCTTTCCCACTTAGCATGCAATTCAGCTAATAATATAACATTTTCATCAGTTCTAACTTGTATGGTATTAGTAGCAGCAAAGGGATTATCATTAGTTTCAGGTTTAGCATCCATATTATTCAAAGAAGATTGAGCTTCAGCCATTGATGCTATATTTCTTTCAGCATTAGAGAGTTTCTCCTCAATAGTTTTATTGAAAGCAGTTTGTTTACTAATAAAGTCTTTAAGCATAACTTCAAGTTCAGAGGGAGCACTCCTATTATCGTTGTAGGAATTTCCATAAGCATTACCATTGTTTGGAGGATATGGCCTATAATTGTTGTTACCAAAATTATTCCTGTAGGCATTGTTGCTAAAGTAATTATGTTTTATAGAGTTCACATCAACTTGCTCTTCTTGAGCAACCAAAGAGGCTAAGGGAACATGATTTGGATCAATATGAGCTTTCCCATTAACAAGCATAGACATAATAACATCAATTTTATCACTCAAGGAGGAGGTTTCTTCAACATAATTTACCTTCTTACCTTGTGGAGCTCTTTCAGTATGCCATTTAGAATAGTTAACCATCATATTATCCAGAAGCTTTGTTGCAGCACCCAAAGTAATGGTCATAAAGGTACCTCCAGCAGCAGAATCCAATAGATTTCTTGAAGAATAGTTCAATCCTACATAAAAGGTTTGGATAATCATCCAAGCAGTCAGTCCATGAGTGGGACAATTCTTTACCAAAGATTTCATTCTTTCCCAAGCTTGAGCAAGATCTTCATTATCAGATTGTTTAAACTTCATTATTTCACATCTCATAGATATAATCTTAGTAGGAGGATAGTATTTTCCAATGAAAGCATCTTTGCATTTAGTCCAAGAATCAATACTATTCCTAGTTAAGGAATTCAACAATTCTTTAGCTTTTCCTCTCAAGGAGAAAGGAAACAATTTAAGCTTAATAATATCCCCATCTATATCCCTATGATTTTGCATTCCACAAAGTTCAACAAAGTTATTTAGATGAGCAACAACATCTTCATTACCAATACCAGAAAATTGTTCTCTCATAACAAGATTAAGTAAAGCCGGTTTAATTTCAAAGAAAGTAGCTTCAGGAACAGGTGGAGCAATAGGTGTGCACATGAAATGATTTTGTCGGTGCTAGTGAAGTCACACAACTTAGTGTCTTCAAGAGTAGTCATTTTTTGTGTGTTTTTAATAAAGAAACAAGCAAACAAAGCAGAAATAAACTAAGCAAAACAAATAAAACAAAGTAAAGAGATTGGTTATGAGAGACTCCCCTTGTGAAGAGGTCCTTGACTCCCCGGCAACGGCGCCGAAAAACTCCTTGATGGCCCAAAATATATCAAGCTCGTTGGGGAACCCCAAGAGGAAGGTATGATGAGCACAACAACATGTTTTCCCTCAGTTATGAAACGGAGGTTTATCGAACCAGTAGGAGCAAGGAAACACCTCCAAGGTGTTGCTAGCTGGACTTTGGCAGGGCGCACTACCGACGCCAGCAGCAACGTGGAAACCTGCACAACACAACCACATAACTTTTCCCCAACTTATAGTGAGGTTATCAATCTCACCGGTTTTGTTGAAAAAAAAGGATTAAACGTATTGTGTGGAAAAAAGTAATTGCTTGCACAAAGTAAACAGAAAGCAGTAAATAGTTGTAGATTGATGGTAAAAGAAAGGACCGGGGTCCATAGTTCACTAGTGGTGGCTCTCCTTAAGATAGATGACATGCTAGGTGAACAAATTATAGCAGGGCAATTGACAAACATCGAGGAAGCAATCATGCATCTACTACTCATCTTGACTCCTTTGAGATTTCATTAGGCATTACAACATTATATAGACCGTAATCCAACTGCATCTATGACTAATAATCCACCTTTAGGTTTTCATCCGAACCCCCTCCAGTATTAAGTTGCAAGAAACAGATAATTGCATTACGCATTGCATGTAAAGTAAACAATACGATTGTTCTATGAACAAAGGATTGTTGTTTTCTCCCTAGTAGCAACAACACATCTAGTACCTTAGAGATTTTTGTCACTTCCCCAAATTACTAGAGGCATGAACCCACTATCGAGCATAAATACTAACTCTTGGAGTTCCTAGCATCTACTTGGCCAAGATAGCTACTAACAACGGAAAGCATGCAAGATCACAAATAACAAAGACATGATAGAATCAATAATCAATCTGAAATAGCATCTCAATATCCATAGGATCCCCACAAATGCAACATGTAGGATTACAAATAGATGATTTTGATCATGAATGGAGCTCACAAGATCTAAACATGATAGCACAAAGGAGAAGAACCAGCCATCTAGCTACTACATGGACCCGTAGTCCAAGGACGAACTACTCACGCATCACACCGGAGGCTTGCATGGTGATGAAGAAGGCCTCCAGGGTGAATTCTCCCCTCCGGCAGGGTGCCGGGAAGAGCTTCAGATCCCTCCCGATCTAGGGATGGAGATGACGGCGGCTACAGACTCTTTCGTGGAATTTTGATCGGGTACATAGGGTTTCTATATCGGAGGCATCTTATAGGCGAAAGGGGAGGCCGAGGGGGTGCCCGAGGCAGCCAGACCACCCCTGGCGCGGGCCAGGCTTAGCCGCGCGGCCAGGTGGTGTGGCGGCCCCTTGGCCCCTCTCCGTATCGTATTCTAGCTCCATGTCCCTCTCGGTGAAAAACTGTCTTTCGCTTTTGTCCCGTCCAATTCCGAGAATATTCATTTTCTGGCTTTCCTGGAACCAAAAACAGCAGAAAACAGGTAGCTGGCACTATGGCTCTTGTTAATAGGTTAGTCCAAGAAAGTGTATAGAATGTACTCCAAAGTGTGGACAAAACATAAGAAAGTAGATAAAACCAAGCATGGAACATCAAAAATTATGGATACGTTTGTAACGTATCAATGAACCATTCAAAATTATGAGTGATGCTAGTGATTATGCTATTGGGGCTGTTTTAGGAAAAAGAGATGGCCCTAACCTTAACGTTATTCAATATGCTAGTCGAGTTTTTAATGATGATCAAAGGCAATATGCAACAACTGAGAAAGAATTCCTTGCTATTGTTTTTGCTTGTGATAAGTTTAGACACTATATCATCATCTCAAAAGTAATAGTTCATACTGATCATCAAGCTCTAAGACATCATCTAGCTAAAAAGGATGCTAAAACCCATCTAATCAAATGGGTCTTGTTACTTGGAGTACGAATTACAAATAGTGTATAGGAGGGGAAAAGATAACTTTGTGGCTGACCATTTGTCACGAATGGAAGGAATCATGGAAGATCCTATCCCTATTAATGAATCTATGTCGGGTGAATATGTTGTAGTTGTAGAAACTCACGATCATTGGTTTGCAGATTATGCTAATTTCCTTGTAGGAAACTTTCTACCAAAAGGAATGGATTACAATCAAAGAAAGAAATTCTTCAGTGATTTAAAACATTACTTTTGGGATGATCCGTACTTATATATACATGGTCTAGACGGGATAATCCGGAAATGCGTGCCCGAGCATGAGATTAAAGACATCCTTAAATCCTATCACGATAGTCCCTGTGGTGGGAATCACGCTGGTAATCACACCGCAACCAAAGTTTTACAGTCAGGCTTCTACTGACCTATCTTAGTCAAAGATTCTCATGAATATGTTAAAAATTGTGATGCCTATCAACGTATGAGTAATATAAGAAAAATACAAGAGATGAATATGAAATATAACTTAGTAATAGAGACATTCGATGTATGGGGAATGGATTTTATGGGACCATTTGTTCCCTCTAACGGTTATACTCATATTCTTGTAGCTGTTGATTATGTTACTAAATGGGTTGAAGATATACCTACAGCTCATGCAGATGCAGCCACTTCTATCAAGATGGTCAAGGACGTCATCTTCCCCAGGTTTGGAGTACCTCAATTTTTGATTACTTACGGTGGAACTCATTTTATGAAAGGAAATTTTGATAAGATACTTCAAAAATATGGATTAGACCACCGGGTAGCTTCACCTTACCATCCTCAAACCAGTGGACAAGTGAAATTATCAAACAGAGAAATCAAGGTCATACTTCAGAAAACGGTGAATAGATCAAGAAAAGACCGGTCTCTAAAGATTAATGATAAACTGTGGGCGTCTGATACGTCCATTTTGCATCACTATTCTATGTCATAATTCACTGTTATTCATTGATATATTTCATATTTAGAGGTGATACTTATGTTATTTCATTTGTTTTTGCATGGTTGATGACTTTTGGAGCATGGATCGCTGCAGTCAGGATTCTGATGGAAAAAGTGTTGTTTGGAGGCAAAATTCGCGAAGACCAGAAAAACCGAGAAAATATACGGAAAATCCTATTTTTCCAGAAGACAAAGGAAGCCAGAAGGGGGGCTGGAGATGGGCCACAGGGGGCCCACACCACCCCGTGGTGCCGGACAGCCTAGGTCGCGCCACCAGGTGGTGTGGTCGCCCTGGTCCACGCCTAGCACTCCCATCTGGCGTATATTATCCTCCCGAAACCCTAAGACTCGGGGAGCAACCACAAAAAGATTCCGCCGCCTTTGCGGGGCGGAAAACACCGAGAGAGAAAGATCTCTCCGGCAGACAGATTTCTGCCGGGGGAATCAAATATACAACTTTTGGCCTATTGATGGAGAGAGAGTACAGCTCAAGCTTGGGGGAGATTGAAGTTACTAATGCTCAAATGTCCCATTCATGAGCTCCCCAACAATATTATTATCAATAACTTTTATGCAAGGCTTTCTCTTCATGATAAGGATTTATTGGATGCTTCTTGTGTTGGATCATTCACTCGCATGGAAGAAGAAGCTAAATGGGATCTTCTAGACCGTATTCAAGATAATGTTGAAGCTTGGGAGAATGAAAAAGGTAGAAAGTCAGGTATAAATTATGATTATGAATGCATTGAATCTTTTATGGGAACTGATGACTTTCAAAATATTAAAAATGCTTATGGTCTAGAAACTCAAGCTATTGCTTCTTATTTTAAGGCTTTTGCTTCCTATATTTAAGTGCCTAAAAAGAAGTGGAATAAGTATCATGAACCTTATAAAGATATTGCTAAGAGTGTTCCTGCAAGAAATACTAAAGTTTATACTACTAATCATGTCTTACCTAAACCTTACATTGAGAAAATGCCTTTCCCAGTTAAGATTAAGGAACATTCTATGATAGCTAGTATGGTTAAAGAAAGTGCAAATAAAGCTGTTGAACCCGATAAACAAATAGTTGATGAACCTATAATAGCAAATGTGAAAGACTTTGTTACTAAATATGAAGAAGAGGGACACATTATCCTTTGTAAGAATACCTCTAATATTGTCTCACATAGTAGTGTTATGAGAGCTAGTATTCCTGTGTTTTCTGTTAGAATTAGTGATCATTGTTACGATGGTCCTTGTGATAGCTATATTGTTAAGTTTATGCATGATACTGAAAGTTACTATGAGAGAGGGAAAAGTGTTCTTATGCATCTCAATAATATCAAGTTTCCTCGTTTTATGCTGAAAGTTTTTATGTTGCACTTCTTTTGCCTTCCTATGATTGTAGCCTCTGGTTTCAAAAACTTGTTTGTTTACAAAATTCCCTTTCATAGGAAGTGGGTTAGACTTAAATGTGTGTATGTTTGCTTCTTAATGCTCTCTTTCACTTCAATTCATATTCCTATGTGAGCATCTTCAAAATTAGCTTGCCCATCTTAATGGCTACAAAGAAAGAGCTTTTTGGGAGACAACCCAATTTGTTTTTGCTTTCAGTTTGTTTTTGTTTCTTTGAGTCTTGGAAGTTATTACTTCGGTAATAACCTCTCCTTATCCGTTTTGTTTGGTTTTTGTGTCAAGATCAACCTCTAATGAGAGAGAAGTAAGATTTGGGGAAGTTGTTGTCCCGAAACAGATTTTTGTGCTTCACTATAAAAATTCTTGAGAGATCTCTGTATGTCGGAATGAGCTGTAATTTTTTGTGCTTCTGCCCCAGGTTGGTATTTAACTTTTGTTAGTTTTGCACTTTTTGATTTGAGCAACAGAATTTTGAATTCTTTTTGTGTTTTCGGAAGGAGTTGCTATAGTAGCTTATGTTTTGATGGTTTTCAGTTGAAGTTGGACTCAAAAGGTTTTATCACTTCACTTATATTAATATTGCTAATGAGAACTGTGTGAAGTTTTGTGTGAAAGAAATTTCCAGGAAGTGGAGATATTGGTGTAATAAGGAAGAGAAAGGTTTTATGAATCAAGTAATAAGTGTATGAAGATGAAGATATTGATGTTATTCAAGTGATGACTCCGGAAGAATCTACTAGATACCAAAATCTAGAGACCTACAGAGTCCGTTTTCAAATAGGTAACAGTTCTGGTAAGAAAAGTTCCGCGAAAATACTATCCAACTATATTTTTGTAGTTTTTAGACAATAAGGAAAGCTACGAAGCGAAAGAGGGACGGAAATGGAGCCAGGGTGGCTCACACCACCCTGTGGCGCGGGCCCTCCCGTGGCCACGCCACCAGGTGGTGAGTCCACCCCGGACTCCGCCTCCGACTCGTTTTCGCCCAGTACCTTCCTTTTGTTATGAAACTTCGTAATATATAATCCCCCGGATCTCCCGAGGTTCGTATATTGTGTTTTCGTCATGTTTTTGTTTCTATCTGTTTCTGCCAGGACATACTCTTTGAAAGTTTAGAAGCACAATGGTGTCTACCAAGGATAAAAGGAAGGAGCCTATGGAGGAAGACCTCCAAGACCCCGGGAAGGAGAAGGAGATCAGGAGTGAACGTGAAGAGGAGCAAGGACAACATCCACACACCGACACTACCATTGCAAGCATTGGAGTGGTGACAAAACCTGCCAGGGTTAGAAGGACTGCATGGATGCAGACTGGGGGGGAAAGCTCCTCGTCACTGCTTGGCTCCATGGTCACTTCCTCCACGCACCAAGAATCCTTTCCATACCCTTATCCATGAGCATCAATACCAGAATATGCCCAAGGGGAAATTACCCTCCAATTGGGATTTGCCTCGTTCTAGCCATGCGGGAAAAGAAGACTTCAAGGAGGGAGAGTGGGAAAAGAATAGCAAGAGCTAGAATTCTCAACCCGACATGATCATGAGCCGCATTGAGCAAAACTCACAGCTGATTCGTAATCTCACCTTCGAGATTGAGGACTTGGGGAAACTCATCAGAGAGCTCATCGAGAGGATACCACCACCTCCGAAGGAGTAATTCGTCATCAGGTTTGGCATCCCCTTGGTTTATTCCAAGCTTGGGGGAGTGCCGCGGTATCACATCACTATCTTCTATCTTTTTACCTTATTAGTAGAGTCATATCATTAATAGAGAAGTTATTATGTAGTATGGTTTGCATTATGGAAGTGTCCCCTCTCTTGTTAGATATGTATCCCTTGGTGTGAGTTGCCGTTAAGGAATATTAATGAGAAGTTCTATCATTCACTCTTTTGCATAGCTTATATT
Organism: Avena sativa; assembly: GCA_916181665.1. Lineage (NCBI taxonomy): Eukaryota > Viridiplantae > Streptophyta > Magnoliopsida > Poales > Poaceae > Avena > Avena sativa. The sequence goes on along the minus strand of OV702286.1, from coordinate 430,395,384 downwards.
AGTTTTCAATTCGTGGTTATATGATTGATCTTGTTGTTAGTATTGGTATCACTTTGGGATCATTGAGTTAATTTAGTTGGTTTTGGCAAACCTGGCTCGGTCAGTAGCACACTATTTTTGAAGAGTTGAATGAAAAAGACAAAAGTACTCTAAAATAAAAATAATTTCAAGGAAGATTACTCATAAGTTTGTTTGTTTCTTTCTTTCTTGATTTGCTCATAAGTTTAGTATTCTCTAGTTAAGATCTTTTGTGCTTCCAAGGAAGATTACATGTTTGTCTTTATCACTTGTATGTTTGTTTGTTTCCTTCAACTCTTATAATTGCTACCCAACCTTGCTAGCCAAAAACCTGTACTGAGAGGGAATTCTTCTCGTGCATCCATCCCTTAAACGAAAACCTATGCCATTTGTGTCCACCATACCTACCTATTAGCATTATTGCTATTCCAAGTAAATTCTTGTTTTAACTAGCTCCCAAATTAAACTTGTTATGTGAAAATTAGTGATTAAAGCTCTCACGAACTTGATGGCACACTTTACTTTCTTGCATTTAATAAACTTGAACCATTGGGTCCTTCTTTGTTGCATATATGCTTGCGCTTTATGAGTTGAAGTTAGCAGAACCATGTATCATGGGGAATGATTTCAACACTGCATTGGTACTTTGTACCTAGTTGATATCATGTTTTTTTGCTTATGGATCCCGGCGGTGTGAAATAAAAGTGGAACTTGTAAGATCATGGAGTTTATATGTGTGTTAGAGAAACGCCTGGGCCACTAGGCTAATCCATGCCTAATCATGGTGGAAACTTGCAGCATAACTATAGTGATCATTCTATGAAGCATCCTCAATAAAAACCTATGCAAATAGAAAATGAAAAGATTGTTGAGATGCTCACTGTCTGCTTGCCTTGTCATTTTTATTATGGGATAGCTCCTGTGTCATGTGCAAGGGGTACCCCGTTGGCGGTTCTCGATGATACACGTGTATTTTACAGTGACAAGAGCTTACTCGTGACTGAAGTTGAGTAGCATGAGGTTCGGTACTCATAAGTAAGGGGCATGGGACTTCAATTTATAACTTGTCAAGCATATCCTCTTAGTTGTGTCACTTTAACCTTAACCACCAAAAGATGCCTATGAGAGGGGCAATGAGAGCTAAAAGCTAGTAAGTATCATAATTTTTGGGAGCTCTTTATGAGACTTGCAATCCCTGCTTCCCCCTGCGAAGGGCCTTTCTTTTACTTTTTAGTTGAGTCAGTAAACCTACTCCCTTCTATCTCAACAAGTATTTTGAGTTGTTGTGTTTCATTCATTCATATGATGATTTATTCAATCATGTTTCTTATGTTCCTTGTTTTGCACATTGCTCTTATCTTGATGTTTACTACTTTGAAAGCTATCATTGAAAACCAGTTATTTGTGAACTCCAGCAAATTATCAACTATTCTTCGACCAAGAGCTAAGTTTGCCATTACCAATTATGATTTACTTTATGTATCTTTATTGTGTTTCCTTTACTTATTGCAAGTTAAGTTATATAATAGTGAGTTGTCTTCTATTATGATCTATGTATTTGATGAATGTGATGCTTCTTGTCCGTATTCTTTTATCGACTCTTCACTCCATAAACCTGAGGTCATGTTTATTGAGCTCAGTTTCGCTTGGGGACAAGCGAAGTCTAAGCTTGGGGGGAGTTGATACGTCCATTTTGCATCACTATTGTATGTCATAATTCACTGTTATTCATTGATATATTTCATATTGAGAGGTGATACTTATGTTATTTCATCTGGTTTTGCATGGTTGATGACTTTTGGAGCATGGACCGCTGCAGTCAGGATTCTGATGGAAAAGGTGCTGTTTGGAGGCAAAATTCACGAAGATCAGAAAATCTCGGAAAATATACGGAAAATCCAATTTTTCCAGAAGACGAAGGAAGCTAGAAGGAGGGCTGGAGATGGGCCACAGGGGGCCCACACCATCCCCTGGCGTGGGCCAGCCTAGGCCGCGCCACCAGGTGGTGTGGCCGCCCTGGTGCACCCCTAGCACTCCCCTCTGGCGTATATTATCCTCCTGAAACCCTAAGACTCGGGGAGTGACCACAGAAAGATTCCGCCGCCTCTGCGGGGCGAAAAACACTGAGAGAGAAAGATCTCTCCGGTAGACAGATTTCTGCCGGGGGAATTCCTTCCCGGAGAGGGGAGATCGTTGCCATCAACACCACCATCAAGCTGGACTTCATCGGGATCATCATCATCATCACCACCATCATCATCACCAACACCCTCATCACCATCTCCATATTGCTGTAACGATTGGGTTGAATCTTGCATTAGTTCTTAGGGGAAACTTTCCCGGTGTTGATTACTATTTGTAGTTAATGTTATTGAGTGAACCGTTGAATTATTGTTTATGTTCATATTTTTATACATCATTATTCCATCTCTGATCATGATCCATATGATGTCTTGTGAGTAGTTCGTTTTGTTCTTGAGGACATGGGAGAAGTCATGTTGTTAGTAGTGGAGTTGTGTTGAGAGAGATTCAATAGTTTAATATTTAAGTTGTGGTGTACTTCTTCTAGTGGTGTCATGTGAACGTCGACTACATGACACTTCACCTATATGGGCCTAGGGGAATGCATTGTGTATTTGGCTACTAATCGTAGGGGTTGCCGGAGTGACAGAAACCTGAACCCCCATTAGGAAACCATTGCACAAGGGACGTAAGGGTCTTAGAGTTTAAAGTTGTGAGGTTTCTACCTTAATTACTTTCTTGTACTTACGGATATTTGCAAGGGGTGTAATCACAAGTATGTATTAGTCCTAGGAAGGTCGGTACATTAGCACAGGTTCACCCACACAACACTTAGCAAGCTAAAGAAGATTAATCAACTATATGAAGCGAAAGCACTTGACAGTCTTCCCATGTGTCCTCGAGAACGTTTGGTCATCTTAAGTAATACAACTGGCTTGTCCTTTGCTAAAGAAAGGATTGGGCCACTTGCTGCATTTATTCCTACTGTCTTTTATTTACTCGTACTTTGTTTACTTGCTATATCAAAAACCCCTAAAAATCCGTTTGCTAAGTATTTGCGGAGAATTCCTGATCCATACCACTAGCCAGCACCTTCTGCTCCTCGTTGGGTTCGACACTCTTACTTATCGAAAATACTGCGATACACCCCCTATACTTGTGTGTCATCCGCGTCTCGCACAACATTCAAGAACCCCATGGAAATGACACTATATAAAATGGTTTATGGTAAAAAATTGTCATCTTCCACTAGAACTCGAGCATAAGGCTCGGTGGGCTATCAAAACTATTAATTTTGACTTTAAAACTTTAGGTGAAAAACGACTCTTAGACATTCACGCTTTAGATGAACTAAGGAATGAGGCTTATGAAAATGCTAGAATATTTAAAGAAAAAGTTAAGAAATGGCATGACAGAAAGTTACAAGGCAAGGAATTTAAAACCAGAGATAAAGTTTTACTTTACAACTCTAGGCTTAAGATTTTTGCAGGGAAGTTGAAATCTAGGTGGGAAGGACCATACGATATTGAAGAAGCATATCCATCGGGAGCGGTGAGACTAAAAAATACTACACGCTCTTCTTCATCCTAGATTGTTAATGGGCAGCGACTGAAGCATTATAGAGTTGGCGAAGTAGACATTGTGGAATTGATCTCTATGATCCCGGCCGAAGAATACAACAAGCGAAGGCTAGGTAACAAAGTATAAATTACTTAAGTTCTGTTTCTTTGAAACCTTTTTGTATGATTCTATTTTCGTTATGTACTCGTCTGGTTTTCTGGTCATTCTGAATGGTTTTTCGACCTGGTACGGGTGGACCGTACGGTCGGACGTGCCTGTACCACTAGTTATTAACCATTTGGAGAACCAACTCCGAATTTTTGCAATATGGTACGACCGGACGGTACGGGTTGATCCGCCAGTACCGGTGGTCGTCACTAGTACTGTTTCCCTCACGACAAATTTATTCAGTTGTGTTAAAAAAATGAAGTCGGTAAGTAGTCCGCACGGGAGCGCGGTACGGGCGGAGCCCTCCCATACCATAGCCCACGACCGACTCTGGCTCCTTGAAACTTCCGATTTTGCTTTCCAATATGCACATTTTCTTCTTTCTCGCTCTATTCCGTCCGATTTCAGATCTAGAACTTTTTCCTATCCTTCTACAATGAAACCTTAGATCTCACTTGGTTACTCGAGGTCCTTACAACCTTTTTCATATCAAGCAGATCTAGGCCAAGAAGGAGCACGCCGTTGACGACGAGTCAAGAAGGAGGGATCTGAAGGAGATACTTCGCCTTCCTCAAACCGCGAGCCTCCACGTGTGGTTCCACTCCCCAATTGGAAAGATATGTTTCCACAGAAATTGAAGATGCTCAGGCACGTGGAGCAAGGAAGGAACAAAGAAGAATCTCCGCTCAACCCCTACAGTTATAACCTTCATGGATCTTCTCTTAAATTAGCTCCGGAATTCCCTTTGAAGAAAAGGGAAGACCGAGATGAGATTCTAGAAAAGATCAAGAACCTTGAAAAGATTTCTAAGGCTTGTGTTGAGACCATTGGGGAAGGGGTTGACTCTTACTGGATGATGGGCAAAGACCTCGGAAAGAAGGTCGGTGACATCGATGGTAGGGTATAACTCATCACCAATATCATTATGGAGATGGCAGATGATAGAAGAATTTTAAACAAAGTAATCATGGAATTACGTGTCGGCATCATAGAGATGTCTGCGTGATTCGCGTGTATTGCTCAAGCCTGCAACCTCAAGACAGATGAAGAATAGGAAGACGGTGACTTCTTTACTCCCAAAAAGGAGTAAGTAATCGCAAGGGATTATTTGATCCACCCGGCTTGACACCAATCTTGGGGGATCCGTGCGAACCTTGTAATCTATCTTAAAGTTTTAGCATGTTTACTTTTCCGCACGCATGGTTAGGCTTAAATTCTCGAATTTGCATTAGTTGCACCAACTTCGAGTTCCCTTTGTTCAAGAGAAGAATTATATCCGTTGAGTTATGAGACTTTATGATAATTGAAGTTGTGTTTGATTCATGATTATTATATTAGATGATTGAACTAGGTTGAGTGTTATGATACTTGTATAGCTATCATAATTTTAGGGACTTCCACACCTATAGAAGTATTAATTAAGTTATGAGAAAAATAATTCTAGTAGCATATTATGATTAAGAGTTTTCAAAAGCCATTGAAGTAGTGAGCATGATCAAATAGCTTGCTGAAAAGAAAAAGAGAAAAAGAGAGCAAGGAAAAATATAGAAATGCAAGTATAGAAAAAGAAAAGGAAAAGGAAAGAATCTATCAAAAGAATCAAGCATATAAAAGAGAGGAAGAAGAAAAAGAAAATGATCATGAATCTTCACTATTAAACTTAGAGCTACAAATCGGTAAACTCTGTGATTATATGATATGTTGAATCACTAGTAGCTTCTTATAATTTCATGAATACTAGAAAAGGGGTGTGGAAGCCTCTAAGTTATGTAATGTGTAAGGGTGTGGTAATACCCCCGATGTATCTTTACATCCGATGTTGCATTCTTGTTTCAATTTTAGCCTCATTTATTGTAACGTCTCGTGTCTTATGAACATGATGATCTTGTCCATAAGCCACCATCTTGCTCGGAGACGAGCAAGAACCTATCTTGGGGGAGTTGATGCGTCCAAAATTGAAGCATATTTACTTCTTGTTTTTGCATAAATAGAGTAGGGATTTTTGTATTTCACTGCGCCTACACACGCTATTTCGTTCTTGTTTCAATAGGATCCCAAATCATGGAGTCATAGATGAACATACCAATTAGATCTATCATATTGTGTAATTATATGATATTTCGAAGTGATAAAAGTCATTTTATAAATTTATATTCACACCTAGAAGAATAACAAACAAGGAGGAGGCATCAGCACCGATAACAACCACTGGTACGGGCGGAGTCTGTACCGTCCGCCCGTACCAGACTCCATCAGGACCGCCTCGTCAAATAGTTTCTCATGGCAAAGACGAGGGGGAGATCTGACATTCATAGTCACCAGAAACCACGAAACAACACATTCAAAAGGGATCTGAAGGAGGAACTTGGCTGGGGTAAAATCCCAGCTGCTTCGCAGACCACTGGAGGACAACGCATCATCCCCTTCACCATCAACCGCTGCATCTTCATTGCCACCATTACTCCATCTTTCATCTATTAGATCTCTTTGTAGTTCCAGATCCAATTGTGGTTTGCATTAGATCTACACCCGTACTTTAATCCATCCATTTGGTTACGATGATGTTGTTGATTGCTTCCATGAGTGAGTAGTTCCTTTGTTCTTGGGGAGATGGAGAAACCCTAGCACCATTATTAACTTGTAATAAGATGATCTATTCTTGTGTCTATATGACTTTCTTGTCTATGATATAATTATGACTTGTGTTTGATTTCTCTCTTTAGATGATATGTGAAGTCGACCACATATCATTTGCCTTCGGGACTAAAGGGAGGAAGAAACCCTTTGGACATGTTGTGGAAGCGTACCCGGAGTGCCCCGTGACAGATTGGCACCGGCTCGTAACCCACACGGTCAAAGGGGGATCAAGAGGGACTCCCTAAGATAATTACGATATCCATGGGAAACTCTTAATTGCGGTGGCCTATATGGGTGATTTCTCTCAAGCATTGCAGTGGTTATTTAGAGGTGACCTCACACTTGGCTCAACAAAGTGTCTTCCTACGAGCCTTGTCGTGAACATCTTATTATGGGGCTCTCTCCATACATATCATGACATAATAAGTATGTTATCTTGATTACATATAATAATAGTACTATGCTAGCGGTGTATCCTACATCCCCGAGAATGTTTTAGCCCTGTTAAGTTCAACCACGCTTTCATACAATCTCGTTACTTGTTTTCTTTTATTTGTTTTAATTACTTTTTCTGCAAACAACCATAAAAAATTGAAACACCTTTACTTGGAATCAAAGACAACTTACACGTATTCTTTGGTAAATAGTAACGAGGGGCATAAAGACCTTTACCAATAGCTCTCTGTGGGTTCGATATCTTTACTTTGAAACTAGCTACAATTGATTTGTGCACTCGCAGTCATTAGTGAGTCTCGCTAACATGAGGTTTTAGTGAGAGACACGTCCAGTATAACATAGTTCTCTCGGTTTTTTGCGTACGCATTGCGTTAGCTAGATCCTCTCCTCTATCGCACACATCCCGCTTCCTATCATCATTTTCATACGCAAGTGTCGGTACGGTGAGCACACCCGTAGCCGGTGAGGCTTGTGCCAACGATGGTGAGACGAAGCAGGATGTGCGCAGGGGGACAATGTTATGTGCGACAAGAAGCGGACACGCTTCATAGGACATGAAAGGACGATGGTTGCCGAGGGCGGCGGAGTAGAGCACACTAGCAAGATTCTCCTACTCACTGCTGCCTTGCGCCTATTGCCGTTGACGGACAGGAGTGAGCGCTGCAAGTGCGCGACCGGGACTACTTCTCAATGTAAGTCACTCCCACACCTCCTCTCTCCCTCTCTACAGATGAGGACGCCCGCGCAATCTGCTCCTTCTTTATCTGCAGCAACCGCCGGACAGACTGAGCAGCAGCAGCCGAGCACAGGTCGGTGCCATGCTTAGTACATACATCCTCCTTCCCTCCTCCGGTTTCTCTCCCTCCCCTACCTCACCTCCTCTCTTTCTACCTCAGGTGGCGGTGACCAGTTCAGAGAGTTCCATGGAGATGCACATGAAGAGGCACATTAAAGAAGCGCATCTCGGACGGTGATGGCGTCTAGTCATGCATCGGTGAGTTTCTAAGCGAAGGTAGGAACTCCTATTCATTCTCCCATTTTATCCCCCAACAGATCAAGTTCTAACGATCTCCCATTTATTTCCCTTTGGGCCACATAAATATTGAGGCTAGAGGATGGTGACGGGAGGGTCTACCACGACGCCGGCTTCCCGCGGCCACCATGGTATGCCCGTGACGCTCCCTCTATCTAACGCCTTCTCCCCTCCCCTTTTTTGGTTGATTCTAGGTTCTTACTATGAGCCAGCATCATCCACGGACGTGATTGAGTGGGTAAGTAGCTGCAGCTGACAAGGTGAGAAATCGGCCATCTTCCTCAAAGGAGACTGATGACTCGTGTATTAACGAGCTCGTTGGGGAACCCCAAGAGGAAGGTATGATGAGCACAGCAGTAAGTTTTCCCTCAGTTATGAAACCAAGGTTATCAATCCAGTAGGAGCAAGGAAACACCTGCAAGGTGTTGCTAGCTGGACTTTGGCAGAGCGCACTACCGGCGCCAGCAGCAACGTGGAAACCTGCACAACACAACCACAGAACTTTGCCCCAACTTACAGTGAGGTTGTCAATGTCACCAGTTTTGATGAAAACAAAGGATTAAACGTATTGTGTGGAAGAAACTAATAGTTTGCAGAAAGTAAACAGAAAGCAGTAAACAGTTGTAGATTAATGGTAAAAGAAAGGACCGGGGTCCATAGTTCATTAGTGGTGGCTCTCCTTAAGATAGATAACATGTTGGGTAAACAAATTCCAGCGGGGCAATTGACAAACATCGAGAAAGCAATACATGCATATACTAATCATCTTGACTCCTTTGAGATTCGATTGAGCATTACAACATTATACATAGACCGTAATCCAACTGCATCTATGACTAATAATCCAACTTCAGGTTATCATCCGAACCCCCTCCAGTATTAAATTGCAAGCAACAGATAATTGCATTACACATTGCATGTAAAGTAAACAATATGATTGTTCTATGAACGAAGGATTGCTGTTTTCTCCCTAGTAGCAACAACACATCTAGTACCTTAGAGATTTCTGTCACTTCCCCAGATTACTAGAGGCATAAACCCACTATCGAGCATAAATACTAACTCTTGGAGTTGCTAGCATCTACTTGGCCAAGATAGCTACTAACAACGGAAAGCATGCAAGATCACAAATAACAAAGACATGATAGAATCAATAATCAATCTGAAATAGCATCTCAATATCCATCGGATCCCCGCAAACACAAAATGTAGAATTACAAATAGATGATCTTGATCATGAATGGAGCTCACAAGATCTAAACATGATAGCACAAAGGAGAAGAACCAGCCATCTAGCTACTATATGGACCCGTAGTCCAAGGATGAACTACTCACGCATCACACCGGAGGCTTGCATGGTGATGAAGAAGGCCTCCATGGTGAATTCTCCCCTCCGGCAGGGTGCCAGGAAGAGCTTCAGATCCCTCCCGCTCTAGGGATGGAGATGACAGCGGCTACAGACTCTTTCATGGAATTTTGATCGGGTACTTAGGGTTTCTGTATCGGAGGCATCTTATAGGCGAAAGGGGAGGCCGAGGGGGTGCCCTAGGTGGCTAGACCACCCCCTGGCATGGGCCAGGCTTGGCTGCGCGGCCAGGTGTTGTGGCGGCCCCCTGGCCCCTCTCCGTCTCGTACTCTGGCTCCGTGTCCCCCTCGGTGAAAAACTAACTTTGGCTTTTGTTCAATCCAATTTTGAGAATATTCATTTTCTGACTTTCCTGGAACCAAAAAGGCAAAAACAGTAGAAAACAGGCAGCTGGCACTATGGCTCTTTCTAATAGGTTAGTCCAAAAAAGTGTATAGAAAGTACTCCAAAGTGTGGACAAAACATAAGAAAAGTACATAAAACCAAGCATGGAACATCAAAAATTATAGATACGTTTGCAATGTATCAACATCCCCAAGCTTAACTCCTGCTCGTCCTCGAGTAGGTAAGTGATAAAAAGAAAGAATAATTTTTTAGGTGACATGCACCATCATAAACTTGATCAAAGTATTTGTAAAACAATGATAGCTGGGATCATAGTACTTCAACATAACACGAAAGACAAAGTTCTAACAATAAGACATAGCAACTCTGTTGCAACATGAAAAGGCACAAACAAAAGATTCATGAATAACAATGATTTGCAAGACGTTTGTTTGTTTCACATAAAGAAAAGATAGCATAGTGGCATTCAGCTTGTCCCTCATAGAGTAGCAAATATAAATGCATAGGACACCTTTAAAGTTCATAAGAGTGACTAGATACAAATAGTTTAAGAACAAGCAGTATCAAAATTATGCATCAATCAACAAGTCTTGGGACAATGCACATAGAACTAAGAATGGCCACTATGCTCTCAAAGTAGGTGCATAAATATAGAAGGTGGAGACTCAACATAAAAGTAAAAGAAAGGCCTTCATAGAAGGAAGTAGGGATTCAAGTTTCATAAAGAGCTTCCAAAAATTATGGTACTTTTTAGCTTTCCACTCTCATTGCCCCTATCATAAGCATCTTGAAGTGATTAAGGTTAAAGTGAACAAACTATGGAGTATATGCTTGGCAAAGTATAAGTTGGAAATCTCATGTCCCTTGAATACGAGGGCCGCTCCTCATGCTACTCAAGTTTAGTTACCGGTAAATTCTTGTCATAGTAAGTACATGTGTATCATATAGAACCGCCAACGGGGTACCCCTTGCCCGATGATACGGAAGAATCCCCATATCAAAATGACAAGGCAAGCGGACAACAAGCATCTCAGCAATCTTCTTATTTGCCATGGGAAAATGGTGCTTTTTTCTCTCTTTCCTCTTTTCTCATATCTCTTTTTTGTCGTTTTCTCTTTTTTCTCAATATCTGACTCTTTTTTTATAAGAAGAATGCTTCATAGATAGCTCATTATGGTTACGCTGCAGGTTTCCACCATGATGGCATGGATTAGACCGGCGGCCTAGGCATTTCTCTAACACACATACATAACTCCATGGACTTACAAGCTCCCCTTTCATTTCACACCGACAACATCCATAGACAAAAGAGCATGATATCAACTAGGTACAAAGTACAAGTGCAATGTTGAAAGCGTTCCCCATGACAGCAGGGTTCTGCTAATCCCCAACATATAAGTGCAAGCATATACAACATAGATGACACAATGGTTCAAGTTTATTAAGGGCAAGAAAAGTAAAGTGTGCCATCAAGTTCGTGAGAGCTTTAATCACTAGTTTTCTCATAACAAGTTTAATTCGGAAGGTAGATAAAAACATGAATATACTTGGAATAGCAAATGCTAATAGGTAGGTATGGTGGACTCTTTGGAATAACTTGGTTTTAGGAGTTGGATGCATGAGTAGAACTCATACTTGGTTATGGAGGCTAGCAAAAGACTGGGAGCGACCGACTAAGAGAGCAATAATGGCCATAATCATGCAGAGCGACCAAACATCATTAATCAAAGCATAAAGTGATATTACAAGTCGAAAACTAAAGGATCATAAAGGCTTATGGTGACTTGGGATAGTCATAACATGCTGTGAGAATGCGCCAAGTCAACCCAAATAAAGCATCAAAGGAGAATACCACAATACTATGCTTTAATATGCTAAAACAACGCATAATTCTTACAAGGCACATTAAGCAATCTCAATTGTTTATAACATGTCATGCTACAACAAAGATCACTAAGCATAAATCCAAAACAATATGAAGCATGACATGACAAAGCATAGGCCACAGTCAAAAACAATCTCTCTTTACCACTTAAGCATGAACTTTTCCTACTCGTTTCCAATCCAAACCAAACTATTTGAAAACCAATGCATGAAAGAGCGGGTCCAACCAATTTATTCAGCAAACTAAGAAAACCAAGCAAACGAAAAACCAAAACAAAAAAGAAAAAGAAGACGCTCCAAAAACAACACAACTATGCATGAAATAATAAAAATGAAGTGTTTGAAAAAACCTGGGTTTTTTATTGATGAAGAAGGGGATGCCTTGGGCATCCCCAAGCTTTGATGCTTGTACCTCTTGAATATTTCTTAAGGTGACATGGGGTGGCATCCCCAAGCTTGAGCTTTAGTCCATTCTTCATCTCATTACATCATTCTCTCCATACACCTGAAATTTTTCCTTCATACAAAACTTCACACAATCTTTATTAGCAACATTAGTGCACTCAAGATAATAAGTCTTTAGGTTAATTTTCAACACCAATAAAACTTCCATTAAAACACAAGCTACTGTAGCACTTCCCTCAAAAATCTCAATTCCCCAAAAGAACTCAAAAAGGAACCAACAAGAAGCAAATGCAAATAATGGCAGAAATCTGTCAAAACAGACCAGTAGGTAAAAACCAATTTTTTCGAATACCTTATGTTGCTCAAATCAAAAAGTGTTTTACTAACGAAAGTTAGATAACAACCTGGGTCAGAAGCACAAAAATTCACACCTCAAAACGATGTAAAGATATTTTACATGAATTGTTACGGTGAAACACAGAAGTCTCTTTCAGGACAGCAACTTTCCAAATCATTACTTCTCTCTCATTAGAGGTTACTCTTGGCACAAAAAGCAAATAAAAAGGATAAGGAGCAGTTATTACTGAATTAATAACTTCCAACACTCATCTAAAACTTTTGGGTTATCTCCCAATAAGTACTTTTCTTTAACGCCTTTAAGTTAGGCATAAGAAGCAAGAAAAAGAATCAAGTGTTCTCAAATGAAGAAGTATTAAGATCAAATTTTGTTTTCATAGGAGAGGCAAAAGAAATCTTCTCTCTCTTCTTAGGGAAGTGTTCTATACCTTTCTTGAGTGGGAGTTGATATTTAATGGTGCCTTCTTTCATATCAATAATGGCACCAACAGTTCTAAGAAAAGGTCTTCCCAAAGTAATAGGACAAGAAGCATTGCAACATCCAAAACATAAAAATCAACAAGGACATAAGCATTGTTAACCATAATAAGAACATCATTAATACTCCCCATGAGTTAGTTTTTAGCACTATCATCAAGTGGGACATTCAAATAACAATCTTCCAAAGGTGGCAAATCAAGCATATCATAAATCTTTCTAGGCATAATAGAAACACTACTATCAAGATCACATAAAGCTTTAAAATCAAAATCATTCACTTTCATATTAATTATAGGTTCCCAACCATCTTCTTGCTTTATAGCAATAGAAGCTTTATGTTTCATCTTTTCTTCTTTAATTTTTATGAGAGCATCAGTAATCTGTTTTGTAAAGGCCATATTCATAGTACTAGAATTAAGACTTTTAGCAAGCTTTTGTAGGAACTTAATAACTTCAGAGATATTGCAACCATCAAGATCAAAATAATAATTATCATATAAAGTAGTAGGGTTATTACTAGCCTCAACACTAGCGGTAGTGATAGTAGAAACACTAATGTTTCTAGCAATTTCATCTTCTCTTTCTCACTTAGAATGCAATTCAGCTAATAGTCTAACATTTTCATCAATTCTAACTTGTATGGCATTAGTAGCAGAAAAAGGATTATCAATAGTTTCAGGTTTAGTAGCCATTTTATTCAAAGAAGATTAAGCTTCAGCCAATGACACTATATTTCTTTCAGCATTAGAGAGTTTTTCCTCAATAGTTTTATTGAACACAGTTTGTTTACTAATAAAATCTTTAAGCATAACTTCAAGTTTAGAGGGAGCACTCCTATTATTGTTGTAGGAATTTCCATAAGCATTACCATTATTGGGAGGATACGGTCTATAGTTATTATTATCAAAATTATTCCTGTATGCATTGTTGCTAAAATTGTTATTTCTTATTAAGTTCACATCAACTTGCTCTTCTTGAGCAACCAAAGAGGCTAAGGGAACATGATTTGGATCAATATGAGCTTCCCATTAACAAGCATAGACATAATAACATCAATTTTATCACTCAAGGAGGAGGTTTCTTCAACAGAATTTACCTTCTTACTTTGTGGAGCTCTTTCAGTGTGCCATTTAGAATAGTTAACCATCATATTATCCAGAAGCTTTGGTGCAGCACCCAAAGTAATGGTCATAAAGGTACCTCCAGCAGCAGAATCCAATAGATTTCTTGAAGAATAGTTCAATCCTGCATAAAAGGTTTGGATAATCATCCAAGCAGTTAGTCCATGAGTGGGAGAATTCTTTACCAAAGATTTCATTCTTTCCCAAGCTTGAGCAACATGTTCATTATTAGATTGTTTAAACTTCATTATTTAACTTCTCATAGATATAATCTTAGCAGGAGGATAGTATTTTCCAATGAAAGCATCTTTGCATTTAGTCCAAGAATCAATACTATTCCTAGTTAAGGAATTCAACCATTCTTTAGCTTTTCCTCTCGAAGAGAAAGGAAACAATTTAAGCTTAATAATATCTCCATCTATATCCCTATGCTTTTGCATCTCACAAAGTTCAACAAAGTTATTTAAATGAGCAGCAGCATCTTCATAACCAATACCAGAAAATTGTTCTCTCATAACAAGATTGAGTAAAGTAGGTATTATTTCAAAGAAAGTAGCTTCAGGAACAGGTGGAGCAATAGGTCTGCACATGAAATCATTGTTGTTGGTGCTAGTGAAGTCACACAACTTAGTGTTTTCAAGAGTAGTCATTTTTTTGTGTTTTTAGTAAAGAAAGCAAACTAGTAAAACTAATTTTTTGTGTGTTTTTGATAAAGAAACAAGCAAACAAAGCAAAAGTAAACTAAGCAAAACAAAAATAACAAAGTAAAGAGATTGGTTATGAGGGACTCCCCTTGTGAAGATGTCCTTGACTCCCCGGCAACGGCGCCAGAAAATATACTTGTTGACTCGTGTATTAACGAGATCGTTGGGGAACCCCAAGAGGAAGGTATGATGAGCACAGCAGTAAGTTTTCCCTCAGTTATGAAACCAAGGTTATCAATCAAGTAGGAGCAAGGAAACACCTCCAAGGTGTTGCTAGCTGGACTTTGGCAGGGCGCACTACCGGCGCCAGCAGCAACGTGGAAACCTACACAACACAACCACATAACTTTTCCCCCAACTTACAGTGAGGTTGTCAATCTCACCGGTTTTTCTGAAAATAAAGGATTAAACGTATTGTGTGGAAGAAAGTAATAGTTTGCAGAAAGTAAACAGAAAGCAGTAAATAGTTGTAGATTGATGGTAAAAGAAAGGACCGGGGTCCATAGTTCACTTGTGGTGGCTCTCTTAAGATAGATGACATGTTGGGTGAACAAATTACAGCGGGGCAATTGACAAACATCGAAAAAGCAATACATGCATATACTAATCATCTTGACTCCTCTGAGATTCGATTGGACATTACAACATTATACATAGACCGTAATCCAACTGCATCTATGACTAATAATCCACCTTCATGTTATCATCCGAACCCCCTCCATGAAGAGATTTCTGTCACTTCCCCATATTACTAGGGGCATGAACCCACTATCGAGCATAAATACTAACTCTTGGAGTTGCTAGCATCTACTTGGCCAAGATAGCTACTAACAACAGAAATCATACAACATCACAAATAACAAAGACATGATAGAATCAATAATCAATCTGAAATAGCATCTCAATATCCATTGGATCCTCGCAAACACAACATTTAGAATTACAAATATATGATCTTGATCATGAACGGAGCTCACAAGATCTAAACATGATAGCACAAAGGAGAAGAACTAGCCATCTAGCTACTACATGGAGCTGTAGTCCAAGGATGAACTACTCACGCATCACACCGGAGGCTTGCATGGTGATGAAAAAGGCCTCTAGGGTGAATTCTCCCCTCCGGCAGGGTGCCGGGAAGAGCTTCAGATCCCTCCCGATCTAGGGATGGAGATAACGGCGGCTACAGACTCTTTTGTGGAATTTTGATCGGGTACTTAGGGTTTCTGTATCGGAGGCATCTTATAGGCGAAAAGGGAGGCCGAGGGGGTGCCCTAGGTGACCAGATCACCCCTGGCACGCGCCAGGCTTGGCCGCACGACCAGGTGGTGTGGCGGCCCCTGGCCCCTCTCCGTCTCGTACTCTGGGTTCGTGTCCCCCTCGGTGAAAAACTAACTTTGGCTTTTGTCCCGTCCAATTCCGAGAATATTCATTTTTTAACTTTCCTGGAACCAAAAACAGCAGAAAACAGGCAGCTGGCATTGTGGCTCTTGTTAATAGGTTTGTCCAAGAAAGTGTATAGAAAGTACTCCAAAGTGTGGACAAAACATAAGAAAAGTAGATAAAACCAAGCATGAAACATCAAAAATTATAGATACGTTTGGAACGTATCAGAGACCAGCTCTCGTCGTCCTACTGCCACTGCCATGGTATGTCCACAGCTCTGTATATGCCAACAACCCTCTTCCCAACTTGGTGTTTTTATATTTCCTTTTCTTGAACTGCGTTGCATCGAAGTAGATAGTGCTAGTGATTCTCCCTTCGAGTCTTAGGTCTTCTTTCTTCTCTGTCATATTTAGACACACTTTTGATAACGCACTTCAGTGACTATGGCAGCAAATTGATGTGTTATGCTACGCAGGGCGTTTGCGAGTGAACTGAGACGAGGACTATGACTGCAGTTCGGAGGTCGCTAGCTTGGGCGCAACTCAGGAATGCAAGGATGAATAAGATGGGAAGTTACTGGACCTAATGCCACAACTCGATTGGAGAGAGAGATCAAAGGAGAGTAGAAAGAAAAATTTCCGACTTACTTTGTACAATATACTTTTTCTGCTAACTAATCAGATTGTGTGTCTACCTTTTCATGCAAAGACAAGTTTAGTGCTAAATAATTTATGTATTCAAGAAATTGAGTTGGAAACACATGTATTCCCGTGTCATGACTTTACGCGGATGGTCTTAAAAACTCAAATAGGTACATGATTACATGTACGACTATATGGTGTACGAAGTAGCTTTGTTCATCTCCTTACCTAACCGATGTGCATCTTGACTATGTTGTCAAAAGTTTCGATGCCTATGGATCGTGTGAAGATGGCTTTATTCCTACTCCATACATAACCGACATGCATATTACCTATGTGAAAGGACACATATGCCTCCTAGAGGGGGTGAATAGGTGGTTTAAATTTTTTACGAGATAGGCTTAATAAAGGCAGAATAAAACTAATGTTTACTTTGTCAAGAAAAAAACCTTTATAAACTATGGTTCACCTATGTGCACCAACAACTTATGCTAAAAAATACAAGAAACTATGTGATATCAAGATATATGACTTCAAACATGAAGGCTATCACAATGTAAAGTGCATAAGTAAAGCGATCGGGTGTATAGATAACCAAGGCACGTAGAGACAACGATGTTTTACCGAGTTCCTCCCTACAAGGGAGTATGTATCATTGGAGGGGTGGGCGGTACAAAGACCACCAGCACCACAAGAGGCCTCAACCAATTCTCCCGAGAACCCTCTGCATGGCAAGCACCCGGTCCACTATGGACCACTTGAGGGCAATCACCAAATCCGTACAAAATTGGGGCAATCTACACAACTTAATTGGAGTCTCACAATAATCACCACCAAGACCACTAACTTAGGGAGAGCTCCACAACTTAATTGGATACCCCAAGAACTCACAAGGAAGGCCACTTAACCGTCTAGGCTTTCAAGAACCCAAGAGTAACAAGCTTCTTGATTTCACCAACCAAATCCTCCGAGGGAACTCAAACTGATGAACCTAATGCAATGGCAAGTCCTTCACTCCCAAATTCCACCAAAGCTACAAAAGCTATTGGGGAATAAGAGAGCAAGAACACTAGAGGAAAACCACACAAGTTTCCAAGATCAAGGCCTCAAATACATTCCCCTCACTTAGAGGAGAGATGGATTGGTGAGATTGTAGATCTAGATTTCCTCTCACTTTTCCCTCAAATAGATGCAAGAATCATGGGAGGGAGAGGACAAGGTCAAGAGATTCAACAATGGCGGGGGGAAAGGAGCTCAAAGGGATAAAGTAAAATGGAGAAGAAGGGCCCCTTTTATAGGGGGGACTGCCCGTTACCCACCTGGGACGAGCGGTATTATCGGACTTGGCAAGTCTGGTACTACTGGCCAGGTACCGGAGCAAGCAGCTAGGTGAGCCAGAGAGAAAAACAAAAGGGGCGAACTATCTTAGAGTCCATCGGTAGTGTCGGGTCCAAGGGCGGTACTATCGGTAACTGGTAGTTCCAGGCCAAGGAGCGGTACCACCGACCACCCATGGTACTGGGTGGTGGTACCGGACACTCTAGAGGAGGATGCCTAGCTCGCGGCTAGACTCAGATGTGACCGATACCGCCGGATGGTACTACCGCTGCCGAGCGGTACTCCTGGACACAAAAGTCCGGTACTGCTGATCATGGCAGACAATCCTGGCAACAACAACAAACCCAACAACTCGAGCATCCAAACTCCAAACGGGATGAAACCAATTTTGTTGGAAATATTGGATACCACGAAGGGAGATAAAATCAAGTATAAGTATGCGAGATACCTCCCAAGGTATGGAGCCGGAAAACCTTCAAGATCAAAAACACAATAGGGTATACAAGGGAAATCCGTTTTTGATGGACTAGAGCTTGTTATTAAGATTACAACAAGCTCTAGAACCTCACATAGATAAGATCCAAATAACAACCAAGAAATTTGATGCTAAGTATGCAAAGTTTGAGCTCTCTCCAAAAGATACGACCGAGTTACTCACTCAGATCCCCTCTTGATAGAATGGTTATCTATCCTAAAGAGGGTCTCCCAAGTACCAAGATGAGACCGACAAAAGGGAAAACCTATCAAGGTCATACCTTTGCCTTGAGCATTTCACATGAGCTTGATGTAGATGATCTTTTCCTCCTCAAGATGGAACATCTTTCTTGATTGCTCTTTCCATGCTTTCTTGATGAAGACTTGCAAATTTCTCCCCATACACCATGGGGAAACATCTTCATTGAGCTTGTTTTCATCGATCCATGAAACTTAGGATGGCAAGCTTCAAGCATGAGATCTTCTAGAGAAGGCGCATCTTGAACTTGCACTCCATTTCTTCTATATCCATTAGGATGATGTCTTGAAGATATACATGAGAAACTCCATCTTCTTCTTCAAGACACACTTGATCTTCTTTTCTTTATTCTTCTTCTTCTACTACCACTACTTCTTCTTCAACATGATTTCAATAGGCCAAAATCCTCTGAAAAATGCTTATTGTTCTTCATTCTTCAAGCTTGAAGCCAACACATGGTCCAAGCGATGCCAATGGACAATTCCTACAAGTATAAATCAATGCAAACATTAGTCCATAGAGATTGTCATTAATTACCAAAACCACACATGGGGGCACACATGCCCTTTCACTATGTTTTCCAACTGTCAATTTACTAACCACGCATCACATGGCGTGTCTCCACTATGTTTTGCAGCATAGACCATACGACTGTTACTTATACGAAAAAAGGCCTAAATGATTATAACATCAAACAAAATGCCTTACAGACGTGCCCTGGAGACGTGGGTCTCTCTCAAACCAAATCGAGCAGGTAGGTGCGTCGCTATTTGTTCTCCATTTGTGCATCATCCTAATTATTTGTGCTTCTTCGTAAATGATTTGGCTCAGCAAGCGTTTTGTCTACTTCTCACTAAACGATTTGGCTCAGCAAGCGTTCTGCCTAACAGCCGTGCCTCGGGGGGCATAGAGAGAAGTCTAGTGATGAATATATTTACTTTCTATCTTTACATATTGTTTCTTTCTTTTATCTAGAGTTTTACTTAGACTGTGTCTATGTAGGAGTCGTCACGCAATAGAATGTTAGTTATCAAAACATGTACGACCAAATCTTAGACAACATTAGCGTCTAACTGTTTGTGCTATCGACGCTACCCGTGATAAATCGATGGATTTTTCGAGCTATGGACCAATTTTATCATCGGACGAATTGTTTTTCCGCTGCCCTATGACACCATTGGATTGAAGATCCTTTATATTGCACGTGGATGTAGCATGATTATATCATAAGTCGTTCTACCTGCCAGCCGTGCCCTGGGGAGCGCAGAGAGAGTCTAGTTAATATAGTACCACAATAGGAGCCTCTCCTACTATTTTATGGTCAAAAAAATTAAAACATTGTGGGTCATGGTTTTGTTTCTCTTCTTGCCATATTTCCCATTTTGATTATTTCTGGCCATCAGCTCTTGAGTATCAGCTTCACCAGTAGAAGCTCCTTACTCAGAAGTTTTCATAAAGATAATAGTGTTGCTTGAACCTTGCTTGTAGTGTTGCTTGTCTTGCCATATGTTAGAGTAACAATCAATCCCTTATAGGACTTAGGCAATAAAGTAAGCATAAGTAAGGCAATTTCCTCATCCTCCACCTTGACTTCAATACGTGTCAGGTCTAAGATCACATTGTTGACGTGCTTAGTAAGGTCTATGCCTTCTTGCATCTTCGGTCCCTAAAGCTTTGGCTTCAGAAACAACTTATTATGCGTGATCTTGTCCAGGAACTGTGCTTCCAACATCTTCTGTATTTTGCTTGGTGACTCCTAATCCATCATATGATACATGACCTAATCAGCTAGGCTCAACCGTGTTGTTCTAGCTGCCCTGATTTGCATCTCAGTCTAGTCTTCAGCATCCATCTTCACAGGTTTCACCGCATCAACTTGGGTTGTCTTTAGGAGTCCCTAATGTCCTAGAAAATCCTTGACTCTCGTCTGCCATAGAGAGAAGTTGAACGTACCATCTAACTTCATCTCATCACCTCAAACCTAGTTGATGTGGAATTTTTTTCCACCCGCTGCTCTCCCACGAACATCCGCTGATAATATTTATTAGGTGAAAGCAATCTAACTAACCCGAGCCTATACTCAAGTTTAGAAAATCCTTCTTGCATGCGCTACCTTGCTTACGAAATTCTCATGCTCGATATTTGGGTCTAGGTAACGCATGAGATCTTTGATCGGTTGCCCCCTTAGTCCCTTATTTTATTGACCTCATGGTGCCTACCCCTCCACGACTAGAAGATGTAACCGAGTAGGGGACTCGACTGCCAACTAGAACTTATCCTGCTTTGAGATAGTTCAGGTCTGTCTCCACCTTCAATCTGACCCCACATGATATCTTGAGTTCCAAGTCACGCCTTGCATTATCCAACTCGGCCTTTCTTTCTTCCACTGTGCGCACAAAACTATTTGAATCGGTCCACATCTTTGTCGAATCGAACTTCTATAGCTCCACCAGATACATCTGAATCTTAGAGCCACACACACACATAACGTCCACCAAAGACCTCCAATATGACAACATTAGGACTCATCTGGTCCTTATTAACCGCAGCCGGTCTTTTATCCTCGAGTCGGCCTCTTAGTTTGAATCGGCCTTTCTGACCACTCAAACCCTTGCACCTGCCGAGTCAGTATAGTCTCCACCTTGACTTGCTTGCTAGGCTATCCAACTGATGGTTCTTGCTGATCGGATTTGCTTGAAAGAGATTAATGCCTCATGTCTTCACGTTTGTGATCTATTAAGTCCTTTGTCAATGGTGATCCGCCACCATCAATGGCGGCTACCATAGTGCTGGGTGGGAGACACCCTAGCATCAACCTGTGTCATCGCCTTGGGCAACTTGGGCGACTTTAGTCTTCACTTTGGCATCCACTCCAATAGACCCACCTCCCTAAGAACCACCATCACCTAGCCTTCATCTAGCTCATCCATATCATGAACCCAAACTACAACCTTCTTCTCATAGCACTTGATATCATATAACTCGATAAATAATTGTAGAAAGTATACAAGATATGATGTTTGGTAATGCAGTTCAACGATAAACGCCTATATCCGTGCTTCATGCATAACATATGCTCCTCCCCATGTCCTATAATATATTACCACTGGCGAAAAACCCACAGAGTTCCATAGACACATCGAATCTATATTGCCACTTCGGTTTGGCATCCCCTATCACTAGCATCAGACCATCCCCAAAATAAATCTTGTGTCTAACCTACAACTTGCGTATAGTCCTTTTTGGATACACCCGGTGCCTTTATACATTAGGAAATATTACAAGTGTCAACTCCAACACCTAACTTACCGCGTAATCCAAGTCCAACCCTAGACTATACACATATTCGACATAACTCCAACAACATGAAGAGAAAAATTCTCAGTGTTAAAACCCTTATCATTTCTACATAGTCAAAGAGATCATGTTACCACAAGTGATCCCACCCTAATAAGAATTATAAACTTGTGATCGATTACATGTAATCACTTTCCAAACACATTCGCAACATTATGTGGCTAATACACGTTAGACGTTACTTGCATGACTGACTATACAGAACGAGGAAACTTACTCTATAATAATAAGTGTTTGGTTGTCTCATCATGATGGCATAGCACAATAGACTCGCATGTCATTTGCATTTTTACAAGGTTCTCCTCGGTAAAGATTATTCCTTTCTGCATATGGCACATAATTTTATTTTATTTTTAGTGATGTCTTCATTTTCCACATTTTCTTATTTTCATTGACCGAAAAATCTGACTCTACCAACACTCTGTAGATGGATTCCACCAATAAGTTTCCTTTCCCATGAAAATTCCATAAATATCATCGGTCCCTTATGACAGTTGGACCAATGCCAGCTTCCCGAGTAGGGCATTCCATGTCGCAATCCTAGGACCAAAATCCTCGTATGAACGTCACATTTCATGGAATGATTCCAAAACCGTAGCAATTGTATTTATCTTTTGAGGGATAATATTACATATTCACGGAGTGTGGTATCCCCTAACCATTTATCCTTTCAGATACTAGTCTCCAAGCCATCTTAATATTAAGAGATCCAATGTGGAAGAAGTGCTTCTTTCGCGCCATTATCCAATCAAAAAAACTGAGTCTTTTGGTTTCCAGTGTACCTAGGGATGAAAAGTTACATAAAATAAGTTATGCATATAGACACTATAAGTCAATTGGATTTGTTTTTTGTCTCAATTTTGGTTGTCCCGTCGATTTTTCCTGGCCAACCACGTATCCCGTTCTGGCTCCGCCCGGAGGGCAACACCTCAGCTCCTTGCCTTTTTTTTCCGAAATGGAGATGTTACCCCTGGCCTCTGCATCAAAAAGATGCACACAACCTGCTTTATTTATTATTCAACGAAACCTTACAAAGAGTATACAAAGATCAATCGAAGCCACCTCTCTAAAACAACTTGATGAAGGGGTGGCCATGTCAGAACACTTTAACCGCACACCAACGCACATCATTAACATACTGGAGGTCCCAAAACCGCCCCACGGAGGGTTAGGAGCACAAACCGGTCCAGCTGATCCGTAGCGCACACCATCGTGCATGCTCAATCTTCTGATGCCGCCATCTTCCGCTAACCCATCTTTAGGACAGATCAATGTAATGACCTTGTGAGGCCTTCCATCGACGCTGCCATGACGCCAGACGGCACCACCGCCATGCGCACATCCATCAACAAGTACGTGTGAACGCGACCGAGACCTCTTGGCACCATGCCACTCAGCTCCCGCCTAGGTGACATGTGTTCTGGTATAGCCGTGCCATCATGCAGCCGACACGTCGCCCGCAGTTGCCCTCCCGGCTACATGTCGTTGCATGTCATGCATGCGCCCTCATGTCGGTCGTCCTTACAGAATGCGCCCTCGTGTTGTTCTTTCTCCTGCATGCATCCTCGTGTCGATCGCCTACCTCCGTGCAATCTCCATAACTAAATTGGAGGCGCAAAGAAACACCACCAAGGCTACAACCGTTTAGGATTCCAATAACATAAGAGTAACAAGCTCAAAAGCTTTCACTAACCGAATCTCCGTAGATAACTCAAACTGATACACCTAATGCAATGTCAAGTCCTTAAATCCTCAAATTCTACCAATACTACAAAAGCTGTTGGAGGAATTGGAGAGGAAGAACAAAAGAAGAGAACACTAAATTCTCCAAGATCTAGATCTCAATATTTTCTTCGCAAAGAAGGGAATTGGTCAGGTAGGATTGTAGATCTAGATATCCTCTTTTAAATCTCTCAAAAAGATTTAATAAATAATAGAGAGATAGAGAGGAAGAACTAGCTCTTGAAATCAACAATGAGGAGGACAGAGTGTAGAGGAGCTCCTTTTAGAGGGCTCTTCAAAAATGAACGTTTAAGGCATTTGCGTGCCTGCACGGTACTGCCAGCCGCTGGGCGGTAATACTTCCTGCATTGCCGCAACGTCTCTCTAGCCGTGGAAGTGTGTTGATAGTATGGTCCGGAAGTCACTACTGCAGAACGGTTGATAGCCACCGGGTGGTTAGTGACAGACAAAACTGTGTGCGTCACTAGTAAGTATTACCAACGTGGGGTAAGGATAAATCTATCACTAATACAAAATACTAGTAACGGGTGCATAGAAGTGACTGTCTCTAGTATTTTTATGGAGACCGATTGAATGAAAAAATTACTCAGTGACGAGCATCTATAAATTCCTACCACTATTAACGTTGTGATTAGTGATAGCCTCAAAATGTATCGTCACTAGTATTTTCATGGAGGTCGGCTAAAAGGGCAAACTTCTTAGTGATGGTCATTTCTAAAGGCTGTCAATGTTACTGGGTATTTTTTCTAGCACGTGCCAACTAGACCAGTGCCACCCGCTCACCTCTAGGCTGGCCCACCCGCACGCCTCCTCCGCTAGTCTGTCCCACTGGTTGTGCACTCCCTTGCACCTCCTCTCCCTAGGTCGGGCTCCAGCACTCGGTCGCTCTCGCTCCAGCTCGGTCAACTGAGATCGACGTTGAGTAGGGGTGGGCATATTTATCGAGGCACGAATAGCCGGATCGATATACCTAGAACCAAACCCTAATACACCACACTGAAACCAAAAAATATTAGTCACTAATTCGGTCATCATTTGTTAAGAACCGAATTTAATTCCATAAGTTTGGACTCGTTCCTTTTTTATCTGAATAAACCAAAGAAACTGATTAGATGCGTAGATGGCCAAAAAAGTATGTCCGCCCATGGCCCACCGACTTATGACTCCCATGAGTTCCTTCTCACGTCTCTATAAACGCAATAAATTAACTCAAATTAAAATAAGTACACAGTAAATGCAGGTTCCTGCCAGGCTCCTCGATGCTTCAATTATTTAAGAATTCATTTCTATTTGTAAACAACAAGCTCTCCATCTTCGTGCTACTACCTGTTTGTAGTACAGTGAAGTACTGAATTGTTTTCCACATCTGAACAGCAAGAGTGGTTTCTTTATCGTGTCTACAACTCTGGTGAAAGTATGCGGCGTAATTTACTTGCATTTGCATTTGCATTTGCATTCAATAGATAATCTATCTCTTATTCATTCGATTACATCAGTGAGTAAACATCCCTAGTGGTTGACCATTGGCACTATATTATCAAATGGAAAATGATACCATTTCTCCGGGGATAGATTCGTTCCAACCCCTGGGTCGCTCGCCTATTCCGCACGGAGGCCCACCAACCACCCCTTAATTTGCTCGTTCGTTAACCTCAGTGCGAACCACCGCCTGCAAATCCCCTCGTCACGTCGTCCGCAGTTCCGTCGCTCCGCCCGCAGCTCTCGCTACTAGGCCTCTTGCAGCTCGCGCCTCCAGGATGCCTACAGCTCGCGATAGCGCCGTCCGCAGGTCTCACTGCCAGGCCTCCTACAGCTCGTGCGCCCCCCGCCGCTGCAGCTCGCGCCGCCGCGCCGTGTGACCCCCTTAAGCTCGCGCCGCAAGGATGCCTGCAACTCATGACGGCGCCGTCGCGCTGCCTGCAGCGCGCGCTGCTGTGCTCCACAGAGGATGAAGGGGGCTCGCCTACCGTGTATGTTGAAGGCCGGTGTTGAGGACAACTGGGGTTCACCCGCCGTACTGCATTTGACGTTGAGGGGCGGGGTCACCGACAGGTGTTGGTGTTGCAAGCGTTGCTCCGGTTCGCAAATGGCGTTGTTCCTATGCATGCTACCTACCGCGACGGATTTTTGCTACGGACAACAGGTAGATTTGCTACAGACGGCATGGACCGTTGCTACCGAAGGCATGCTGATTTGCTTCTCTAGATTTTTTGTTTTGGGGGATCTTTTGCTGAGATGGAGATTTGCTACATATCAATTCTTTTGCTACAATAGTTTTTCTCGAAACGCTATAATTACATATATTTTTTGCTACAATGTCTCCGACGAGATCTCCAGCAATGTCTCGGTGTTTTCTACATTAGCACAAGTTTTTTTGCTACAACCCTTTTGCGGGTTTGCTACAATAGCGTAATTTTTTTTGCTACGAGTTCTCCGGCGAGGTCTTCCGGCGGAAGTGTCCAGCGATGTCATCGGCGAAGTCGGGTTTACTATGTTAGCACAAAAAATTTGCTACAGTCTCCGGCGAGATTTTTTTTACTTTGTCTCGTAGACAAACCTTTTTATGTAGCAAAAACGGAATATTTTGTAGCAAAAATGAGGAATTTTGTAGCAAAAGCGGAATTAGGGGTATTTTTTTGGGGACACGTGACGGCCTCGGGACTTGAGGGATCAAGGGAAATTATCCTCCAAGGACGCCTAGCACAGCCCTTATCAAATTAGTGTATGTTTTAGTCTCTAAGACGAAGCATACATCGTATGTCCAGATTCTCACCTCACTAGATGATCATATCATGATATTTAGTTAGCATGCATTTCTTGTTGAATATATCATTCATTCATTTGCTATCAAGTCATATCATTTGTAGTAAACAGAATGCAACGTTTTAGCTGTTGGTCATTGTCAAGTTATGCTAAAGGACAATATAGTAGCCTCTTCTATTAATTAATTGACCTACATCAATGAATAAGTTAAACTGCTCTGCCTTATGTTTCTAGCTAGTGTTCGTTAGATGTAATACATACGGTATGGAGTAGTACTCCAACATGTATACGTGTCCAACATGTACACGCCACCGTGGGGCTATTCCACCTATATAACATGCAACACGAGGTCTCAACGGGGGTCACGGTTTCCGCCTAGGTTGACATGGTATCAGAGCCTGCCTCTTTCACCTCCTAGCCACTGATCTACACAAAATTTTTTCGCCGCCGCCTCTGGTCACAAGACCCGCTGTCGCCGCCTACAAACCCTATCACCGCCCCGATCTACTGATCCGCTGCCGCCACAACAACCACAACCTACAAACACGCTGTCGCAGCTCATCTTCACGCTCCCTGCCGCTGCCCAAAACACACCACTACCAAAAACCCTAGCCGCCGACGACGACTTTTTTGTCCGCCGCCGCCGCTCCTAAATACCCTAGCTACCGTCGCCGATCTTCAGATCCGCCGCCGCCGCCTCAACAACCCGCCACCCCGATGCCGTCCTCCACATCAGCAACCCTCCTCGGTGTGGCCCTTGGATCACCTCCGTCCCAGAAGCTGACTCGGGCGAATTTTCTATTCTGGAAGACGCTCGTTCTCCCGACGCTGCGTGGAGCTCAAGTTCTACCCCTGCGGGACGGCACTGATGTCGCCCCACCAGAGTTTCTGGAAGAAGAAGATGCTGACAAGAAGAAGATCAAGGTCGCAAGCCCGGCCTATGCTGCATGGATTGCTCGTGATCAAGCGGTCATGAGTTACCTTCTGAACTCGTTGTCACCCGACATCCTGGTGCATACTGTCGGCCTCGAGTCCTCTGCTCAGGTTTGGCTCAAATTCAACACGATGTTATCCACTTCCTCTTGTTCCAAGGTCTCCCACATCCGTGATGAACCCAACAGTACAAAAAAGCTTGAGCTAACGGCCACGGCCTATTTTGCTCTTAGTGATGGTCATTTCTAAAGGCTGTCACTGTAACTGGGTATTTTTTCTAGCACGTGCCGACTAGACCAATGCCACCCGCTCACCTGTAGGCTGGCCCACCCGCACGCCTCCTCCGCTAGTCTGTCCCACTGGTTGTGCACTCCCCTGCACCTCCTCTCCCTAGGTCGGGCTCCAGCACTCGGTCGCTCTCGCTCCAGCTCAGTCAACTGAGATCGACGTTGAGTAGGGGTGGGCATATTTATTGAGACACGAATAGCCAGATCGATATACCTAGAACCAAACCCTAGTACACCACACTGAAACCAAAAAATATTAGGCACTAATTCGGTCATCATTTGTTAAGAACCGAATTTAATTCCATAAGTTTGGTCTCTTTCCTTTTTTATCTGAATAAACCAAAGAAACTGATTAGATGCGTAGATGGCCAAAAAAGTATGTCCGCCCACGGCCCACCGACTTATGACTCCGATAAGTTCCTTCTCACGTCACTCTAAACGCAATAAATTAACTCAAATTAAAATAAGTACACAGTAAATGCAGATTCCTGCCAGGCTCCTCGATGCTTCAATTATTTAAGAATTCATTTCTATTTGTAAACAACAAGCTCTCCATCTTCGTGC
This sequence comes from Avena sativa, assembly GCA_916181665.1. Taxonomy (NCBI): domain Eukaryota; kingdom Viridiplantae; phylum Streptophyta; class Magnoliopsida; order Poales; family Poaceae; genus Avena; species Avena sativa. Next base: position 430,367,086 of record OV702286.1, on the reverse strand, counting down.
TACTACCTGTTTGTAGTACAGTGAAGTACTGAATTGTTTTCCACATCTGAACAGCAAGAGTGGTTTCTTTATCGTGTCTACAACTCTGGTGAAAGTATGTGGCGTAATTTACTTGCATTTGCATTTGCATTCAATAGATAATCTATCTCTTATTCATTAGATTACATCAGTGAGTAAACATCCCTAGTGGTTGACCATTGGCACTATATTATCAAATGGAAAATGATACCATTTCCCCAGGGATGGATTCGTTCCAACCCCTAGGTCGCTCGCCTATTCCGCACGGAGGCCCACCAACCAGCCCTTAATTTGCTCGTTCGTTAACCTCGGTGCGAACCACCGCCTGCAAATCCCCTCGTCGCGTTGTCCGCAGCTCCGTCGCTCCGCCCGCAGCTCTCGCTACCAGGCCTCTTGCAGCTCGTGCCGCCAGGATGCCTGCAGCTCGCGATAGCGCCGTCCGCAGGTCTCACCGCCAGGCCTCCTACAGCTCGTGCGCCCCCTGCCGCTGCAGCTCGCGCCGCCGCGCCGCGTGACCCCCTTAAGCTCGCGCCGCAAGGATGCCTGCAACTCATGACGGCGCCGTCGCGCTGCCTGCAGCGCGCGCTGCTGTGCTCCACAGAGGATGAAGGGGGCTCGCCTACCGTGTATGTTGAAGGCCGGTGTCGAGGACCACTGGGGTTCACCCGCCGTATTGCATTTGACGTTGAGGGGCGGGGTCACCGACAGGTGTTGGTGTTGCAAGCGTTGCTCCGGTTCGCAAATGGCGTTGTTCCTATGCATGCTACCTACCGCGACGGATTTTTGCTACGGACAACAGGTGGATTTCCTACAGACGGCATGGACCGTTGCTACCGAAGGCATGCTAATTTGCTTCTCTAGATTTTTTGTTTTGGGGGATCTTTTGCTGAGATGGAGATTTGTTACATATTAATTCTTTTGCTACAATAGTTTTTCTCGAAACGCTATAATTACATATATTTTTTGCTACAATGTCTCCGACGAGATCTCCAACAATGTCTCGGTGTTTTCTACATTAGCACAAGTTTTTTTGCTACAACCCTTTTGCGGGTTTGCTACAATAGCGTAATTTTTTTTGCTACGTGTTCTCCGGCGAGGTCTTTCGGCGGAAGTGTCCAGCGATGTCATCGGCGAAGTCGGGTTTACTACGTTAGCACAAAAAATTTGCTACAGTCTCCGGCGAGATTTTTTTTACTTTGTCTCGTAGACAAACCTTTTTATGTAGCAAAAACGGAATATTTTGTAGCAAAAATGAGGAATTTTGTAGCAAAAGTGGAATTAGGGGTATTTTTTTGGGGACACGTGACGGCCTCGGGCCTTGAGGGATCAGGGGAAATTATCCTCCAAGGACGCCTAGCACAGCCCTTATCAAATTAGTGTATGTTTTAGTCTCTAAGACGAAGCATACATTGTATGTCCAGATTCTCACCTCACTAGATGATCATATCATGATATTTAGTTAGCATGCATTTCTTGTTGAATATATCATTCATTCATTTGCTATCAAGTCATATCATTTGTAGTAAACAGAATGCAACGTTTTAGCTGTTGGTCATTGTCAAGTTATGCTGAAGGACAATATAGTAGCCTCTTCTATTAATTAATTGACCTACATCAATGAATAAGTTAAACTGCTCTGCCTTATGTTTCTAGCTAGTGTTCGTTAGATGTAATACAACTCTACATGTATACGGTATGGAGTAGTACTCCAACATGTATACATGTCCAACATGTACACGCCACCGTGGGGCTATTCCACCTATATAACATGCAACACGAGGTCTCAACGGGTCATTGTTTCCGCCTAGGTTGACATGGTATCAGAGCCTGCCTCTTTCACCTCCTAGCCGCTGATCTACACAAATTTTTTTCGCCGCCGCCTACAAACCCTATCGCCGCCGCCGATCTACTGATCCGCCGCCGCCACAACAACCACAACCTACAAACACGCCGTCGCAACTCAGCTTCACGCTCCCTGCCGCCGCACAAAACACATCACAACCAAAAACCCTAGCCGCCGCCGACGAATTTTTTGTCCGCCGCCGCCGCTCCTAAATACCCTAGCTACCGTCGCCGATCTTCAGATCCGCCGCCGCCGCCTCAACAACCCGCCACCCCGATGTCGTCCTCCACATCAGCGACCCTCCTCGGTGTGGCCCTCGGATCACCTCCATCCCAGAAGCTGACTCGAGCGAATTTTCTATTCTGGAAGACGCTCGTTCTCCCGACACTACGTGGAGCTCAAGTTCTACCCCTGCTGGACGGCACTGATGTCGCCCCACCAGAGTTTCTGGAAGAAGAAGATGCTGACAAGAAGAAGATCAAGATCGCAAGCCCGGCCTATGCTGCATGGATTGCTCGTGATCAAGCGGTCATGAGTTACCTTCTCAACTCGTTGTCACCCGACATCCTGGTGCATACTGTCGGCCTCGAGTCCTCTGCTCAGGTTTGGCTCAAATTCAACACGATGTTATCCACTTCCTCTTGTTCCACGGTCTCCCTCATCTGTGATGAACCCAACAGTACAAAAAAGCTTGAGCTAACGGCCACGGCCTATTTTGCTAAGATGAAAGGGTTTTGTTCTGAGCTTACTGCAATGGGCAAGCCCGTCGATGATGATGAACTTGTTGGCTACATCCTACGTGGTCTTGATCTCTCCTACAATGATGTTGTTTCTGCCGTTAATGGAAATCCTGGCACGACTCTAGATGAGATCTTTGTTCAGATCAGCGCCCATGATGTGTGCCAAGCATACCTACAAGCCTTGGGTGACTCGTTCACCCTTCATGCCAACCTTTCCCGTCGTGGCCATGATCCTCGAGGAGGTAACGACCGTGGCTATGTTTCCGTGGACGCCACCGTGATGATGGTGGTCACTGAGATGATGCTGGACGTCGTGATGACTGGCGTTGTGATGATCGACGCCGTGAAGATCCTCCTCGTCGCCACCGAGATGATGGTGCTCCTCGTCGCCGTGATGATTCCAGGCGTGATGGGGCGCCCCTATGCGTCGCCGTGATGATGGTGACCGCTCTGACCGTCTCTGTCGTGGTCGTGCTCCCACACCCTATGTGGACACCACATGTCAGATTTGCAAAATTCATGGCCACCCTGCAAGTGACTGCTGGTGGCGATATGAAGGAGACAATGGTTCTGATGATGATGATTGTGAGACCAAGGCCGCTCACATGGCCTCCTATGGAGTTGATACAAATTGGTATTCTGGTACTGGTGCCACAAACCATCTTGCTAGAGAGTTGAGCAAGCTCTCTACTCATGAGAAGTACACTGGGCGTGATCGCGTCCGCACAGCCAATGGTAACGGTATGCAAATTGCTCATGTTGGTCATTCAACTTTTTTGCACCCCATATCGTCGTATGCATCTAATGATATTCTTCATGTTCCTAGTGCTTCTAAGAATCTGCTTTCTGTTCACCGCTTTACACTTGATAATCATGTCTTCATTAAATTTCTGGCCGGGGGCAGCAAGTCTGGCCGGATTCTGTGGGCTCAAATCTTGGCCCTTCGGGCCTGATCTGGGTATGAGCGAGTCGGCGGGGGCTCGTCCTCTCTTCCTCCATTTTGGATCGACGAGACGTTCATGATGGGAGGGACGGTGACGTCGCCGCGCCTGCTGCGGCGTGGCGGCGGGTGCTTTGCCGGCCTGTCTAGGCCCGTCTGGGCAATATGGTGCTGATCAAGAGGGTAGCAGCGGTGATGGCCTATGAGTAGCAATGTGGCGGCGGGGACTTTACGGGCCCTTCCACGGTCCGGCCGGGCCTGTCCAGCCTGGTCTGTCCCTACTGCTGCATCCGGGCGGCTCTCGTAGTGTCAGTGGAGGATGTCCTCCAGTGGCTATGTTGTTGCCGCCCTCTGGCTCCAAGTGGTCTGGTGTGCTCTTGCTGATGTGTCCAGCCGGCTACTACCCATGGCCGTGGAGGTTGTTCCCTCCCGCATGGCGGTGGTACCGTCCCTCCTTGTCTACGGTTGTTTCTTCTCGGTCCGGCCGGCCTCACAGTGTCTACCTTGGTGAGACGACGATGGTGACTGCAAGACTGTGGTGGTGCATGTTGGTGGGCGGCAAGTGGGTGGAGCGCTATGGATTGTATGGGGCTGTGGTTTTGGGGATCGGGAGAAATCCCTGTCGGCATGGTCGACACTGACGCGGCAACGCCTGCGGGCATCGCCCTTCCTTCTTGAAGGGCATCGGGTGTAACCCTTCCCCATTCCCCTCCGTGTACCGGGAGAAATCCTAGGACTAGTCCGGACAGCAGCGTCATCGCCGTCGCATTCCTTTTTGGAGGTGTTGCTTGGTACGCGACAATTCAGAGCATAGGAGCATGGTGGGACTTCTACGGAGGGCGCAACGGTCGAGGCTCATCAACGCTTGTTGATCTTGCATTGTTGGCATTTCTTTCTCTTTGTTTCTCTTTTTTTCTTCTTTTGGGCTTGCTTTGTGCTGTTTTCCCCAGCCATAAACTTGTTGTATCCGTGGTTGCTATATTAATATAACGGGGCGAAAGTCTGTTTCGAGGAAGCCATGAAGGTGGCAACATGGGACAAAACTTCTTCTCGTGAAGAGGAACATCTGCTTTTCTCTCTTTCTGAGGTATCCCAAAGTTCTAAAAAGGATGAAGAATAAGTTTAGTAACATCAATATTTTGCAAGAAAACAATTTGCATCAGTTTTTCCCGGTCAATACATACAAATAGATTCGTCATTTTTCTGGTTCCCGCGCTAGGGAATCTCAGTCTGCGGGGCCTGCCTCCCGGGAGAGCCGGGCTTCGTAGCAATATCGTCGCGTGTACTGCTCATCCTCCATCCCAGGCTAGAAAGAATCGGGAAAAGTGGATAGCAGATTCTGCTGAAACTTTAATACGCTATTATTGGCTCCGATACTACGCATATTCTAGAAATATTCAAAATTTGCACCAAAAAAGTTCTGCATCATCCTTGTTTTTCATCAATGCATGCATGCATATGCCATACTCAACCGAACAGAGTCGTCATTTTCCTGGTTCCTTGGTCTCAAAGGAAGAAGGCACAGAGAAGTCTAGCTACGGTGGGAGTATAGAGTACGTAGTACAGTACAACAGCTACCTAGCTCCTAGAGTAGGTAGGTTGGCGCAATACACTGACCACATTGCAGAGTCACGCTTCCGTTGCAGTGGCATCATCGTCACGAGACCAGCCAGTGTAGTGTATAGCTAGCTGCAGCAGTGAACATCTTTCCACAACTTGATGCTTGCAGTTAGCGCCATGCATGCCACTTCGAGCATGCAAGCAACAAACAGGACTCATTTATGATTTCTCTAGAGTAGATAGCTATACCTAAATACTAGGTTGCAAGTTGTACAACAGTACCGCTAGCTAGCTGGTAGTAGAGCCAAATTTGCTTGTATCTAGAGGAAAACCACTAAAATACGATGTTACGGATTTTTATAGATCTGCATATATTTAGACGTGTTTTAGTATATAGATGCACATGATCTGTATCAGCCTTTTCAGGACTAAAAGAGTAGAATACATGTATCACCTTGTACGCATGTTTCTCATGCTGCATGCATGTATCATGTATGCGATGCTGAAGGACGGTCAACATGTTGCCTCCGTACAATGAATAGATGACGTTTTCCAAGATGTATAACCCGAAGTAATTAATCTACATTCACACATACAAAGCCAAAACACCATCTGTCCATCTCCATACCCGGGACCGGAAATCTACTTTGGCTACTAGCTGTACATGCACACATTGTTTAAATGCATATTTCAAAATATTAAAAAGTTTTCAGAATCAGCGTGTATGCGGATATTTTATGTTCGCATGCAAAGTTTCGGGATGAATATTGTTTGTAGCATGTGTAAAAAGGTGTTGCTCTAATATAGCTATTGACAATACATTTTTTAATAATAAAGTTTGTGTGCATCAACCGATGCGGAGGCCGCGGTTTTGAGAAAAAACTATTGACAATACATTTTTTGTCTTTTATATAGGCTACAAAAAATATTCTTTCTTCCGTGGAACTTTCGTGCAAACTTTTGGAGTAAACTATTTGGAGTACAAATGTCTTTGTACAAAGTAGTTTACTCCAAAAGTAATAACATCTCTCTTCTCCTTAACTATGTTCTTTCAAGTCAATAAAATACCGCGGAGATTAGGGATGCAGTCCGTCAGTCCGCCATGACGGACAGCCGTGTAATTAGTTCACGTGCTTAGTGCATGAACAAGCTGATGAGTACTTCTAATTGACGGACACGACTTGATATATACATCGGACGTCGGTCTACCTCCCTAATCGAGATATGTGAAGTACTTTGAAAAACGACTAACATATCCCCGGTGCAAGAGCATGCAGTAGCATGGTACGGGCTACCCTGCATGTTTCTATCCCGTGTCTATCCTTTTTTCATCGTCAACTACACACAGCTTTGCTAGTTCCCGATGCTACTGTCGCATCACCTCTGTGAGCTTTTTGGCTAGGTCCACGGAAACCAGTCACATAACTCGAAACAATTCATTCCTTCGTTACCAACAAAACGGTTGGGGTCCAGCCGTTCGTAGTTGCGCGGATCGTCACGTCAATTGGTTCCTTAAAATACCCCTGTGTTTTCAAACTCGCATAATTTGAATAACCATGGGCATTTATCATTTGGTTACCGTAGTACTAGTAATATTGTTCTTTTTTGAGACGTGGGGCCATCATCTCAACGATTTTTATCAAAGCAAACTGTGAAATGTGGAGATTTTTCATACTGTCTTGACGATTTTGAGAAGAGAGTATATGTGCTTAAACATTTTAGCGAGTTCTTGCAAAGGCACCATCATATGTTTTGCTTCTCAATGTGGTGTTGCTTCTGCCAATGCTGATGATGCTGACCATGGGCGGGCACAGGCTATTTGCAATGGGTATTCAAAGTTTTTTTTTTAAATCCAATACAAAATCTATAGTCTAAAAAATGAAATTACATGAAAAATTGTGCAATACTAAATAGAAGATTCACGAATTTTCCATAACAACGTCATATCAAAACAGTAGATAAATTACATGAAAGATTGTGTAATACTAAAAAGATGGCTCAAGAATTTTCCATTACGACGACATCTTACAATACTAGAGAAATTTAACAATAGATAAATTTATAGCACTACGATCGCATCGATGAGTAACCAATTATATAATTTTTTGCGGGGCAATTGCTGATTTACTAGTTTCGAAACTGGAAAAATATCAGCGAGAATTTAGAACGTTAACATGCAGCGTCAGTGTCTCGCCTCTGCCGATGGAGTCTCAAACTGGACAGGGTACCGCAGACGGTAGTAAATCTGCTGCTGAATTTGAGCCTTGGCCCTTGGCCTAGATGGTTCTATGGGATGTGAATGGATTTTCTCTAGGTGAGCCGGTCAGCTAGGTATCTACTATACATGTAGTCACCTACATATACTATGTATATAGTAAATTTTTTAGCTAGAAATAATGGGTATTCAGCTGAATACCCATGAATCTGTTTGTGCCCGCCAGTGATGCTGACGATAGCATGACAAATGCATGTCCAATCGTTGAAAGATTAGTTGTTTTATCAAGTTTATATTTTCAGTACGTATGGTAAATGGCGATGCTAGGTAGTTTCGAGGGCCTTGAAAACGGTTAAGCATACTAAGTTTAGAGTTCCATATTGCATTTGTCTTTCTCAAACAAAAAATATTGCATTTGAACTGGTTCGGAGTATTAGAGTAAATTCTTACAAATTTCAAACCAATTTAAATTCACAATTATGATGCTATGATACCTTGTTCAACAAATATAATAACAAAGTCTCTACAAATTATGGTATGTGTGCTTGAATTGGGAGTATGTTCATATAAGATTACTGTGAAATGTGGCCTCCCAGTTGGTAAAACCCTAAAGCCTTCATCTTTTCCCCACATTGCAGTGAATGACTTTCAATGGTGTGTAACATGTAATATAATCAACTATTTAGGGCTCCTCTAATTTAAATTATCTTGGAAAAAACATTAAGTCAGTAACGAGGATATAAGAAGTGTCCTCATCCCTTGAGTATCATTAAAACATGTAATTTGACATTTTTTTGATAAAGGGAATATATTAATTTGACATGGAGAAATATGTAATGATCTTACATCTAAGACTAGGTGAACAACACCTTGAGCTTAAGGTATCTTCAGTACAGCAGTATTTGCGCTAATTTATCCGAGTCAGCTGACCTAATAACGAGCGGGTAGCTCTGCCGTGAACTGTTTAAGGTATCGCAGTATAATAAGGTGACTTAGCCTAAGAATTTTAATGCATAAGCATAATATCGGGTGTATTTAGCGCACGTCCTGTCTAGAGAATAATTTCCAGTGTGGACCCCAGTCGTCAGTGAGGTGCCAAAGTGATCAGTTTTTGTTTTGGTCTCCTCCGTTTGTGCACATGTTTTGGAATCTTCATGCAGTAGCTAGAGCTAGCTAGGTGTGCACCATGCACAGATTTGACAACTTTCCTTTCCAGGAAAGATACCATATGGTGCAGGGCTGCAGGCCCCGAAATATTAGTTGAAAAATGAAAGGAAATAAACATAATACTCCTGTTCATTTATAACGGGGAATGATTTTTCACGAGCAGTATAAAAATACGTAAATGCTATTTCTACTAAGAATCCTCTAGAAAATAAACACTACAAAAATAACCCCTGTCCAGCACTTTTTTGGAGTGGTACCAGCAAACATTGGTTAGCCGGCGGAGCCGGCGCTGAATTTATCACCGCTATAGTGCCATTTTGCGGTGCTATTATGCGCCGCGAACCATATTTACCGCGTTCCACCACCGATTTCGCTGTTACCACTCTGCTTTTTGCCTTCCACCACTCTTTTCGCAGATCCCGCTAAGATTACGAATGGTCCCGCCTGAAATCGGACTGCCGTGCGTCTCCTTAGGCAAATCTATCGATTTCCCCTTTGCAAATTCCCATTCCCCTCTACACTAAACTCTCGACACCCTCGACGACAGCCAGAAGTGACTCCCTCCCCCACCTCCCGCCGCCCCTCCGCCGTGCATCCCCGACATCGCCTAGGTCATTGGTAAGTCTTTCTCGCTTACACTACTCTGATTCCATCATCCTTTACTACCAGTACCATCAGCACCTTCGATATGACTTGATTTGTTCCCATTATTTTGCCTTACTTGTGTTACATGGCATGATGAGTGAAGAGAAAGGCTTCTTCGCAACAGCAAAAACTCCCGCCCCTCGCTGCAATATCAGAATATAAAAAGAAGATTGGAAACCATAGAAGCGAACAATGCAAGAATTAGACAGCACAATTTTGCACACAGGTTCCTTATATGCCCATCCTCTCAGGAAGAACTAGTTGTTCCTGGAAAGAACATTGTTAGAGCGGAGGTGTGTATACTTGCTCGATTATGCTCTACCATTACTGATTTACCCTATTATAATTATGCTTCTGCTATTATTGATTTACCCTCAATGCTCACTTGCAGCTTGCCGCTCGAGATGAGTCCAAGGATGAAAGTGGAGATCCTTTGTTCATAGAAGCACAGAGAGTTGAAGATGATGAAGAGGTAAAGTTAGACAAAGAAGATGAAGGAAATGAGGATGACAACAGTGGGGATGAAAGTGGCACTGATGATGAGGACGATGACGGGGAAGAGGCAGCGGTAGATACAGACGAAGAGAAAACGTAGGTACATAGTGAAACTGAATTTGAGTGCATAACGCTTACTAAATTTAGGACATAGTACTGCTAACTGAATTTACTACATGGTGCTAACTGAATTTGAGTGAGCGCTTACTGAATTTTGGATATAGTACTGCTAACTGAATTTACTACATAGTGCTAACTGAATTTGAGTGCATAGTATTGCTAAGTGAATTTGAGTGCATAGTGCACCTGAATTTGATGCATAGTGTTAACTGGATGTGCAAACTAAGCTACATACTCATAACGTAGATTACTACCCTCACTTTGATGTCTGTATCCTTGATTACGTGCAGCGCGAATGATGAATGGAAGGACCGAGGGGTCCTACTAAGTTCGGGTCAATAACAAAGAGTAATAGGATGTACAAACTTTTCGTAAAACTCAACAAGTTAGGCCAGTATTGTGGGCTTGCTATGGCCAAATTTTCTAACTATATTGTCTACCTAGCAAAAAAAGTGACATATCCTTCAGCTTTACAGATTGGAGAAAAGCTGACCAGAAGCATAAATTGTGGGACACGCTGAACGTAATCAACACTTCCCTATAAACCATCCTTGTTACGCATGTTATACCGGTCTTATTTATCCTGACACATGTATCTCAAATTACATAAATATTTCGATATTGATCCTTTATGTAAAGATTGGGTGATGAAGTCAGCTAGAAAAAATGGCGTGATTTCAAAAGCACACTGAAGAAGTTGTTTTTCAATCCTCTGTTGACTGTTGAGGAGAAACGTTTCACATGGTTGTGATGATAGTATGTCCAACGGTGATTGGACAGTGATGCGTGAGTATTGGAGTTTGGATTCCACCAAGGAAAAAGCCGGAAGTAATACACTAAACCGTGTTACTCAAAAAATGCCAGTCATACTTCTGGATCAAGGAGTTTTGCTAGGGCAAGTTATATAGGGATAAGTATCATCTAAGTTATGTATATTGTTTTTTTGCTTCATAACCCTTTTCTGAATGTTTATATTTTTAATAAGGAGAAAGCTCATAATCGTCCAATTACAAGAGCGAAACTGTACAGAGCCACACACACGAACAAAGACAACGTAATTGTTGATGAAGTGGTTGTGAAAAATATTGTAAGTTATTATTCACTATCTTCGAACATATGTTTCTTAAGTGTAGTGCTAATTCTAATGCTAGTACAAACAATACTCTAGGCCAATATGCAAAGAGAACTTCTACTTGATCTAGGCGTTGAGTTCAGATATATTTAACAATGTGACATGTATGCTCGTGTCTTTCGAAAGATATAAAAGGCAGAGTTTGTGGATTGGGGTTGTTACCTCATGCCTGCAAGACGGTTGATGTCGGGGCCCTAGTACCCGGGGTACCATGTCCCGACGGCCGGGGGCCCCCGCTACTCGAGTTTCCGAGCTTGCGAGGACTTACACAGCCTCTCAAGGCGGAGCGACCCTCGCGAGGGTCTCCCCTCAAGAGGAACGGCACCCCAGGAGCCTCACAAGGGTGCTTCGAAGCGCCCTTCAGACCCTCCTGTAGGACTGCTAAATGGTCGGCAGGAGAGCCGAGCCATGACAAAGGGTGCGGCCATGACGTCCTCACCATCGGCCTCGGTAAAGAAAGATCTGGTCCGCCCACCTTTCCACTGAAGCAGGGAGACCGAAGACTACCGTGTGGTGGGTGTGCCAGTTGCCGTCTGGGTGACAAGGGGACAGCGGGCAGGTGCGGATGAGGACAAAGGAAAGGGAGGCCACTTTATCGGCTAGCGGAGGCGTGTCTAGGCGGAAGTACCTAGTCCACCCAAAGTAGCCTCGTAGACCGGTGCCCAAGGGGCGGCACTGTGGTGACCCCCTCATGTCCGTGAACCAGGGGAGAGGACTGACGCCGCCCTATATAAGGAGCCCTTCTCCTACCTTGTAAGGGGAAGGACCCTAGAGATCTAAAACCCTAGACTTTCATCCGCCATTGTAACCTCGCGAGGCAAGCGAACAATACAACCAAGCAGGAGTAGCAATTTTACCTCCTCACGAGGGTCCCGAACCTAGGTAAAAAACCCGATGTCAACTCTTTGTCGTGCATCTGCCTCGTCGTTGTGGCCATCGCCGAACTCCTTCGTAACCGTGTGTTTAGCCTCCTCATGAACACTGGGATCGTTGGACCCAAGTTCCTCCATGGGAGAAATCTCTGACATTGGGCGCACCAGGTAGGGGGCCGAGGCGTGTTTCCAAGACCTTTGACGACCTCGGTGGCATGTCGGTCAGCAACGAGAGGCGCGCCAAGCGGGCCCTCCGTCGTGCGGCAAGCAAGGCCCAGATGGAGCCGGCCCGACAGCGCACCGCCTCAGAGCAAGTCCCGTGGACGGGGGACAAGGGGGCTCCTCCTACCGCCCATCGTAGGAGACGGCCCCCTCCTCGCACGGCATCACGTTGCTCTCCCGCACCGCGTCTTCTCGTGGCCACCTCGAGCATCTCACCCCAGAGGCTGCCAATCGCATGGTGTGCGAGCTCCTAGACCACCCGTCGGCTGAGCGGGGCCAGGAGAAGTGGTGCGACCAGATCGCCAAGCTCCTCAACACCGCCACCTCCTCCCAGAAGGGCCCGGGGGCTCGGGGCACCAACGAAGAGCCGAGGGCTGGGGGCTCACACCAGCTCCATCGACGCGGGGGTGCGGCCAAGCCGGATGACGCCTCGCCGCCACCCGCGAACAGCTCCAAGATCATCTCGCCTCCCGTCGCCGCAACGTCACCACGCGAGTGTGAGGACCGCCTCGCCGAAGAAATCGCCGCTACAGGGCAGCAGAACCACGCGTCCGTCGACAGTGGTAGGGCGGTCCAGGCCAACGGCTGCCTCGCCGTCACCAAGAACCTCCTCCACGTGGTCTGGCCGCACAAGTTTGGCCCAGAAACACCGGCACGCTACGATGGCACCACGAACCCATGCGAATTCTTCCAGCTTTACACCACGGGCATCGAAGTGGCGAGAGGAGATGACCGCGTCATGGCGAACTGGTTTCCCTGTGCCTGAAGGAAGCGGCCAGCACCTAGCTGATGAACCTTCCTAAGGAGTCAATCGACTCATGGGCAAAGCTAAGTTTCCTCATTATCTCCAACTTCAAGGGGACCTACAAGCGCCCGTTGATGACCCAGAAGTATAGGGGGTGTATCATAGTATTTTCGAGGGAAGTGAAACCCAATTTATTGACTCGACACAAGGGGAGACAAAGAATATTTATAAGCCTTAACAACTGAATTGTCAATTCAGCTGCACCTAGAAACAATCTTGCTCACAGCAGTTTATCAGTAGCAACAGTTTTGTAGTAGCAATAGCAAAGTAATAGCTATATTAAAAGTAAAGACAGTAGTAACAATTGCAGTAAATAGTAGGATTAAAACACGGTAGGCATAGGGATGGATGGACGGGCGTTGCATGGACAAGATAATTTATATAGCAATCAAGATATAGGGCTTTTGCAGATAAATAAGATAAAGTATCGAAGTACTAAATAATCATAGGCATGTGTTCCATATATAGTCATACGTGCTCGTAATGAGAACTTGCACAACATCTTTTGTCCTGCCAGCCCGTTTGCAGTGGGGCCTCAAGGGAACTACTGGCAATTAAGGTGCTCCTTTTAATAGAGCACCGGAGCAAAGAATTAACACTCCGTGAACACATGTGATCCTCACATCGAAGCCATTCCCTCCGGTTATCCCGATTGCTGTCACTTCGGGGCCTTTGGTTCTGGACAACAATATGTGTATACAACTTGCAGGTAAGACCATAAAGAATACTATCATAATGAATCAATAACATGTTCAGATCTAAAATCATGTCACTCGGGCCCTAGTGACAAGCATTAAGCATAACAAGTTGCAACAAAGTCAAAAAGCACTAATAATAGATACTAGGCACCATGCCCTAACAATCTGATGCCATTACATGAACGATCTCATCCAATCCCTACCATCCCCATAGCCTACATCGGGGGATTACTCACTCATGGATGGGGGAAACATGGATGGTTGATGGAGAAGCGATGGTGATGATGATGGCGATGATCTCCTCCAATTCCCCGTCCTGACAGGGTGCCAGAACGGAGTTTCTGGTTCCGAATCACGGAATCTGGTGGTGGCAGCGCAGCGGAACTCTTCCTAGAAAAACATCGAACCCCCTTGGTTTTTAGGTCAAGAGGCAACTTATAGGCGAAGAGGGAGTCCGAGGGGGTGACCGAGGCGGCCACACCACCCCCAGGCGTGGCCTGGCCTGGCCCGCGTGGCTAGGTGGTGTGGGCCCCTCGTGGCCCTCCTCCGTCTCGTCTTCTGGCTCCGTGAGTCTTCTGGTGAAATAGGATTTTGGCATATTTTCCAGGATTTTTCCTGATAGTTGATTTTCTGCACAAAAAACTAGACACCAAGGTAATTCTGTTGAAAACAGCGTCAGTCCGTGTTATTTGTATCCAAATCACACAAGTTTAGAGGAAAAACAATAGCAAAAGTATTTGGGAAAGTAGATACGTTTTGGACGTATCAACTCCCCCCAAGCTTAGCTTATTGCTTGTCCTCAAGCAATTCAGTTGAAAACTGAGTGCGATAAAAGAAACTTTCACGAACACATTTGCTTCATAAGATGTATATATTCTCAGCATATGATCAACTACTTAGGCAATTCATAATAAAGAGTATGCAGCTAAGTTTACTTAATAGTCATTGCAAGCTATGAAGAGATTCTAGCTCAGAAAATAATAAATAGCATGAAACATAAACATAAGCAACATTGCAATGCTCATAAAAATGTATGATAGAGTGGTATCTCGCTTGCCTTTGATTGTAGAGCAAACATAAATGCCAAGGCACCTTCTGAAATTCAAGTGAAGACTAGAAGTAAAGATATCAAAGATAAAAGCATCAAAGTCATGACACAATTAATCGAGTTTTGAGACAAGCATATTACACTAAGAATGACAACTATGCTCTCAAGAAAGTGCTCATAGAATATGTGGTGACTCAACAAGGAAATGAAAAGGTTTTGAAAAGTTTGAAAGGCTTCCAAATGCTGAAAGTATGGTACTCATTAGCTTTGAGCTCTCATTGCCCATATGATAAGCATCTTTAAATGGTTAAGGTGAAAGTGAGGTCCAATACGAGTTATATGCTTGACAGAGCATAAACTGGAAATCTCATGTCCCTTGAGTACGAGGGCCGCTCCTCATGCTACTCAACTTTAGTTACCTGTAAGTTCTTTTCATAGTAAATACATGCGTATCATAGACAAACACCATCGGGGTACCCCTTGCCCGATGATACGGAAGAATCCCCATATTAAAATGACAAGGCAAGCAGACAACGAGCATCTCAGGAATCTTCTTATTTACCATGGGAAAATGGTGCTTTTTTCTCTCTTTCCTCTTTTCTCATCATCTTTTTTTATTTTTCTCAATAACTATCTCTCTCTTTTTTATAAGAACAATGCTTCATAGATTGCTCATTATGGTTGCGCTACAGGTTTCCACCATGATTAGGCATAGATTAGACCAGCCGCCCAGGCGTTTCTCTAACACACATACATAACTCCATGGACTTACAAGCTCCCCTTTTATTTCACACCGATGATATCCGTAAACAAAAGAGCATGATATCAACTTGGTATATTTTTACAGGTGTTGAAAGCATTCCCCATGACAGCACGGTTCTGCTAATCCCCAGCCTATAATTTGCAAGCATATAACTTTCATGGACAGTCACAATGGTTCAGGTTTATTAAGTGCAAGAAATAAAGTGTGCCATCAAGTTCGTGAGAGCTTTACTAACTAACTTTCTCATAACAAGCAAACATTTTATTCGGAAGAAAACAAGGCATATTAAATATGCACGGAATAGAAAATGATGCTAATAGGTAGGTATGGTGGACACTTATGGCAATATTGGTTTTGGGGAGTTGGAAACACGAGTAGAGCTCATACTCAGTGCAAGTGAAGGCTAGCAATAGTAAGGGAGCAACAAATGAGAGAGCAATAACTGTCATAATCATGCTTGCAACAGAACAGGACTAATCATGGCATAAAAGTGATTCAAGACCCCTGAGGCAAAATAATTCATCGAGGCTTAATTGATTATTGTTTTAGTCATATGCATGCGTGAGCATGTGCCAAGTCAATTCAAGTGAAACATTCAGAGGAGGATACCAAAGTGCCATACCAAGTTATGAATAGAACAATGCAAGCAAACATTCATATGACATGCTGCAAACCATTAGCAAGCTGGAGCTAATCATAGGAAAACAAGAACTACTAAGCATCCATAAATAACATACACCTTACATGAACAGACTAAGCATGCCCACAATGATGAGTATATGTACAAAAATGAAAACAAATAGAGTTCATTACCAGCCTCTTACCACACCTCAAGTTGTCATTAATCCTCATTATTGCCCTTCACTTGTGTGGCTTGAATAATAACATAAAACCAAATTCCACTAAGAAGTGCCGAACCCTGCAGCGAACTTTGCAAAACCAAAGAAGAACAACAAATATTTTTGGTGTTTTTGATTTTTAAAGGCTAGAACAAAAAGGAAGAACAAGCAAAGCGAAATCTTTTTGGGTTTTCCGAATAGTTCAAACAAAGAAAAAAGGAAGAAGCAAACCAAGGCTAAAAGGAAAAGAAGCAAACAAAGAGAAACAACGGAAATATTTTTGGTCTTTTTGTGTTTTAGAAAGCAAAAGTAAAGAAAGAATGAAAAATAAAAGAGAACGAAGCATGGATATACAAAGTACCGACGGAACATGATATGGAGATGAGTGTGATGTCGGTGTACCTCCCCCAAGCTTAGGCTTTTGGCCTAAGTGGGTATCAACCCCAACGCGGGTAAGGGTTCCAAGCAGGCGGGTCATCGTAAGAGTGATCATGGTTAGACCCTTGGGAAGAAGAGGAAGCTCCCCAATCCTAGGTAGGCTGCTGATATGAAGACTCCCCCTCATTCGAGGGCCGGACTGAATCATCCGTAACCTCCCTTCTAGTATCCTGCTCCTGTTGGGAGAGCTCTCCTAAGTATGCATCGAGTTCTTCCTTGGTGAGTGACCATCCTACCCTGGTATCAAGGTTAAACAAAACAGGTGCAGGCAAAAGAACAACTCGCTCAGACTTACTCCTTCTCCAACCAGCCTTGAGAAAGGTTATTTCATAAGACAAATCACTCAAATTAGCCCAAGAAGAAACAAATTTATGTGGTATCATGGAATTAACGTCAAGCCTCTCTATGGTAAACTGTAGGTCTAAATGATAAGGCACTGCACCATGCAAAGCTAATAAACGAGAGGCGATGAGGCCTCCACAAATTCCACCTTTCTCGCGGTTAGCAGCAAGACGGAAAGCTATCAAGGAACCCAAATTATAAGTCCTATCTCGTTTTAAAGCAGCTGAGATGAATGCTAGATCATATGAGGATAACTTATTAGCAGTTTTCCTAGCGAGAACACACTTGGCAATAAAGTAAGCAAAGTAGCGAATAGACGGGAGATGAATATTACGGATTTTCCCACTCTCCTTTGAGAAGCTGCTCCCTTGGCAAATCTCCGCATACAAGTCCATGAGTGGTGCAGGTCACTCTTTAATCCTTTCACATGATCCCCACTGGGGTACTTTAATAGCTGCACAAAAGTCATCAAAAGGAAGGTTGACAGCTATATTGTAAATTTTGTAGTGAACCATGGGGTTAGGCAAAGAGCAACTAAATCGAAAGTCCTGCAACACAGACATAGTTAGTTTCACAAATTGGTAAGGTTCATCTCCCACAAAATGCTCCAATCCTGCATTAGCAATTAAAGTATGGAAGTCCTGATAAATCCCTGCAACCCTCATGAATTCAGGGCATGGATAGATGGAAGGAAAAACTTCTTCCTCTCGGTGAACCTTCATAACCTCAGGCACCCTTAGTTCATGTTGGTTGAGTTGGTGTTCATTCATCTTCTTTCTGGAATTTAGGACAACCATCATACAAGTGATTGCAAAGTGAATACATAATGAAGGGAACTACTCATAGGGACTTGTAAGAGGCCTAAACATGCATCAAAACAATTTCTCTAAGCATTGAACAAGCTTACAAGCTCACATAACCTGTCACCTACAGCAGCAAAATACTCAAGATATAAACCACTAAACACAAATCTACTTGGACAAGCGGAGGAGTCACATACCGAAGAACAAATGCTCCAAATATCAGCAGCAAAGATGGGCTGAGCAAGGAGATTGAAAAATCGTGGGCAAGAACAGCAAGAACGCGACTTTGAGCAATGAACTGGTATTTTCTCGGGAGAGAGAAGGAAGTGGCAAGTGAGAGAGTGAGTGGAGGGCGAGGGGTGGCCCACACCATGGCTAGGCGCGCCCCTGGGGTGGCCGCGCCACCAGGTGGTGTGCCTGCCTGGTGGGCCCCCTGGGTCACTGCAGGCACTCCTCTGCCCCTTTTTTCACGTAAAAAATCAATATGAATTTTCTGGAATTTTTTGAGACACTTTATTTTTAGCAATTTTCAGGTATAGATGAATGATTTTATGATAGAAAGATGTTTTTGGAATGATGCAATGACAAAACAAAACTAAAACTTCAGAAGTTCTAAGACACTCTAATATGCAAGCGACTAGCAAAAGAAAAGTAAACTAAGCGAAAGCAAAAACTAAAATGGATAAAATAAAACTAAGCAAAGATAATCATGGTGAAAACATTGTTTTGTTCATTAAAATCTTTTTGTTAACAAGGTTGATCAGGTCTTGTTATCAAAAAAAAATTATATGAAACAAAACTTTGCATTCCACTAATGATTATGTTACCTCAACTTTGATAGCAATGGTCCCAATCATAATAGTTTCATATTTTTCTCTTGGTATGGGACGATATATTTCTCCAACTTGAATGCCCTCAACATGTTCAATTGAATTCAAACAATAAGTCCTATCAATCTTCTTGGGGAAATAGATAGTATGCTCCTTGTCATTAACATTAAAAGTCACCTTTCCTTGATTACAATTAATAACAGCTCCTGCAGTATTAAGAAAAGGTCTCCCAAGAATAATAGACATATTATCATCTTCAGGCATTTCAAGCACAACAAAATCAGTTAATATCAAGCAATTATGAGCCACTTGAACAGGTACATCCTCACATATACCAACAGGAATAGTAGTGGTTTATCAGCCATTTGCAAAGATATATCAGTTGATATTAGTTTTTCCAGTTGAAGTCTCTTATAGAGAGAAAAAGGCATAACACTAACTCCTGCTCCTAAATCACATAAAGCAGTTCTAACATAACTATTTTTAATAGAGCAAAGAATAGTTGGAATCCCTGGGTCTCCAAGTTTCTTTGGAACCTTACATTAAAGGAATAATTAGCAAGCAAAGTAGAAATTTCTTCATTAGGGATCTTCCTTTTATTCGAGACAATATCCTTCATATACTTTGAATAAGGAGGCAATTTAATAGCATCAGTCAAAGGAATTTGCAAGAATAAAGGTTTCATCCACTCACAAAACTTGTTATAGTGTTGATCTTCCTTTGACTTGTGTTTCTTATCAGGGAAAGGCATAGGTTTTTGGACCCAAGGCTCTCTTTCACTACCATTGTTTCTTAGCAACAAAATCTTCTTTAGTGTATTTAGTATTCTTAGTGTGCCTTTCAGGTTCTTCTTCAACTTTTTATTTATCAAGGGCATCATTTTCCTCATTACCACTTTCAGTTTCAGCATTAGAGGCAGATATACTATTAGGATCTTTAGCAGGTTCAGAGGATTCTACAATAGTTTTATGTTTCTTTTTTCTTTTCTTAGTTGTAGTACCACTATTTTCAGCTTGCTAAGAATCCTGCTCAATTCTTTTAGGATGCCCCTCAGGATATAGAGGATCCTGGGTGGCAGCACCACATCTAGTTCTTATTTCATAGGCATGTTTTTCTTTAGCAGCATTAACTAGCAAGTATTTTTGTACCTTAATAAGTTGATCAATTTGAGTTTGAACCATTTGAAAATGTTTAGCAAGCATTTTAACATCATTAGAGGTTCTTTCCACAATGTCCTTCAACTCAACAATAGCTCTAGAGTTTTCCATTAGATGATTTTGCACCCTTTTATTAAAATTATCTTGCTTAATAATAAAAACATCAAATTCTTCTAAGCATTGATCGGGAGGTTTAGAGTAAGAAATATCACCTTCATAAAAATGTTAGAGAGAGTGTACCTCAATAGTGGATGAGTGGGAGATTGGCTTACATAATTCTTCTATAGGAGGTAAATTCTTCACATCTGCAGCTTTAATTCCCTTCTCCTTAAGACATTTCTTAGCTTCTGTCATCACTTCATCATTTAGTTCAATAACTCCCCTCTTCTTTAGTTTTGGTGTTGGTGTTGGCTCAGGCACAGTTAATTCAGGTGTAGTTGTCTCATGTGTAGTTGGTTCGGGAGGAGTCCAATCTTCCCAATTCTTACTTATTTTAGCCATTAATTCCTCAACTTCTTTGGGAATTCTATTCCTGAAAACACAATCAGCACAACTATCCAGGTATTTCCTAGATTCTTCAGTTAGTCCATTATAATATATATCAAGAAGCTCATTTTTAGGTAATGGACATCCATCCTATGCATGAATCAAAGCACAAAACCCTGCCCATGATTCAGGCAATAACTCTTTCTCTCCCTGTTTAAAATCAAAAAGTTCCTACAAAATAACATGTCTAGCACTAGGAGGGAAATACTTCTGAATGAAAGTAGTAATCAAGCAATCAGGGCTATCAATAGATCCATGAGGTAAATTATTAAACCAAGTTTTAGCTTCTCCTTTCAGCGAAAAAGGGAAAATTTTAGCAACAAAGTAGGTGTGCATCTTAATATCATCAGAAAACAGGCCACTCATGGTAGAAAGCTCAGTCATATGTGCTACAACACTTTCATTCTTAGTCCCACAAAAAGGTTCTTTCTCAACAATAGTTATGTAAGATAAATCAAGAGAGAAATCATAATCCTTATCTTTAATGTTTATGGGAGATGTAGCAAACTTAGCATTAGGAGACAATTTGGGTTTTATAGTACGCCTCTCAAGGAGACTCTTAATAGAACTCCTATCATGGGTGTTTTGACATTATTTAATAAATCCATCGGTCATCTCTATATAATCGTCTTCAATATCATAGCTCTCTCTAGACTCAGGTGAACTGACAGGTGTAGTAGTGTCATCATTAGGAGTTTCAGTATTTCTAGCTATAGTTCTAGCAATCGTAGCATCTAGGAAAGAACCTAATGAACCACTCTTATCAAGAAAAGTAGAAGCAGCATCATAAGTATCAGAAGTTTCAGATTCAGTAGTAGTAGAAGTATGTGTATCATGTGTGTGTGGTGGTGTAAGGAACTTACTCATAACAGACGGTGAATCAAGAGCAACAGAGGTGTTCATAACCGTACCTCTCCTTGTAGTGGATGGGAAAATAGGAACCTTGCCATCACGAGACATACCCATGATGGATGGATGGCGGCGAACAATAGTGATTCCAAGTGAACTTGATAAATAGATCTATGCTCCCCGGCAACGGCGCCAGAAAATAGTCTTGATGACCCACAAGTATAGGGGGTGTATCACAGTATTTTTGAGGGAAGTGAAACCCAATTTATTGATTCGACACAAGGGTAGCCAAAGAATATTTATAATCCTTAACAACTGAGTTGTCAATTCAGCTGTACCTGGAAACAATCTTGCTCACAGTAGTTTATCAGTAGCAACAGTTTTGTAGTAGCAATAGCAAAGTAATAGCAGTAGTAAAAGTACAGACAATAGTAACAATTGCAGTAAACAGTAGGATTAAAATGTGGTAGGCATAGGGATGGATGGACGGGTGTTGCATGGACAAGACAATTCATATAGCAATCAAGATATAGGGCTTTTGCAGATAAATAAGATAAATCATCCAAGTAATAAATAATCATAGGCACGTGTTCCATATATAGTCATACGTGCTCATAATGAGAACTTGCACAACATCTTTTGTCCTGCCAGCCCGTTTGCAGCGGGGCCTCAAGGGAACTACTGGAAATTAAGGTTCTCCTTTTAATAGAGCACCGGAGCAAAGCATTAACACTCCTTGAACACATGTGATCCTCACATCAAAGCCATTCCCTCCGGTTATCCCGATTGCTATCACTTCGGGGCATTTGGTTCCGGACAACAATATGTGTATACAACTTGCAGGTAAGACCATAAACAATACTATCATAATGAATCAATAACATGTTCAGATCTGAAATCATGGCACTCGGGCCCTATTGACAAGCATTAAGCATAACAAGTTGCAACAAAGTCAAAAAGCACTAATAATAGATAATAGGCACCATGCCCTAACAATTTGATGCCATTACATGAACAATCTCATCCAATCCCTACCATCCCCATAGCCTACAGCGTGGGATTACTCACTCATGGATGGGGAAACATGGATGGTTGATGGAGAAGCGATGGTGATGATCTCATCCAATTCCCCGTCCCGACAGGGTGCCAGAACAGAGTTTTTGGTTCCGAATCGTGGAATCTGGTGGTGGCAGCGCAGCGGAACTCTTTCTAGAAAAACGTCGAACCCCCTTGGTTTTTAGGTCAAGAGGCAACTTATAGGCGAAGAGGGAGGCCGAGGGGGTGACCGAGGCGGCCACACCACCCCCAGGCGCGGCCTGGCCTGGCCCGCGTGGCCAGGTGGTGTGGGCCCCTCGTGGCCCTCCTCCGTCTCGTCTTCTGGCTCCATGAGTCTTCTGGTGAAATAGGATTTTTAGCATATTTTCCGGGATTTTTCCTGATAGTTGATTTTCTGCACGAAAACTAGACACCAAGGTAATTCTGCTGAAAACAGCGTCAGTCCGTGTTAGTTGTATCCAAATCACACAAGTTTAGAGGAAAAACAATAGCAAAAGTGTTCGGGAAAGTAGATACATTTTGGACGTATCACCCGCTCACCTACTACGACCTCCGCGAGATACTCCAGCACGCCCGGGAGACCCTCTTCAAGTTCCTCTAGAGGTTCAGTCGAGTGCACAAAAAGATCTCAGACTCCAATGTCATCACTGCCTTCTCTGAGGGTCTGAAGGACGTCGAGATGAGGGAAAAGATTGGGATTCGGGGCGAGAGCCTTACCACCGCTGCTGAGCTCTTCGTCATGGCCGAGAAGTGCGCCAAAGTCGAGGCAGGGTGAATGTTCGGCCTCGCGGAGGTAGAAGTCACTCGCAAGGCCTCCGGTTCATCCAAGGGTAAAGATAAGGAGCCCGAGCGCAAGACCGCCACCGTCCTGGCGGCCAAGCTGGATCGGAAGAGTCCTCGCGAGGGGACCAGCGAACGGGAGCGGGACGATGGCTCGTACTCCCACTTCTGTTGGAAATATGCCCTAGAGACAAATAGTAATAAAGACTATTATCATATTTCATAAAGTTTATGATTAAGTTTTATATCATGCTATAACTTTATTGAAAGGAAATTTCAATACACATGTGATATATAAACAACTAGGGGTTCCTGGTGAAACTCTAGTCAATGGTTCATTCGTCAACAGATGATCAAGGTTTCCTGATAATGTGGCATTTATGCCAGTTGGTAATGGAGTCAACTCATTATGAGAATGAGACGATGAACCAATACCCAACCTAAACATCGTGACCCGATCATGTCACAAAGTTCAAGTTATGATGATTAGAATAGACCTCGTAGACTATTCCTTAGACCATGAGACTATATCAATCACTGTCTCCTGAGAATGCTTAGAATAGCATCAAACATCACTTGGTAATACAGTGATCATAAAGGTGTGTTTAGGTATTCGGAGGAACCGTAGAGGAAATATATGTCAAGAGCGGGATTTGCCCATCTGCGTGACGGAAAAGATACTCGGGGGCCCACTCGGAGAAGTTATATCCAATAGCTGCGCAGCGTGTGATTTGATCACAGGGATATCAATTGTCAAAATGAGTCAAGTATCATTGTTCGGTAACGAGATTGAGCACGACATGGTGATGTCATTGATCAGATCTCGGGCAATGCAAGTATCGAGAGACAAAAGGAATAAGACGCGATAGTCATGGTTCAAACGATGAAACATCTTCGTGGAATGCACATGGGTCACATGGCCATCCAGGTCCCTCTATCGATCATTGGTCCGGGAGTGTCCCGACCATGTATGGAGTGTTCCCAAATCATGGGGTATCACGCTTAAGGGCTTGATGATGCTGAGAGAGTGTTTACATGATCGGTAGAATCACCAAAGAAGAGAAGAGAGAAAACCGGAAGGGTTTCGGTAAGTCTGGAGGATGTCCAAAGTAGAGGTGGAAGGTGTTCCATGGCCATAGAGATTGAATAATATATGAATGAATGTTAAATAATGATTTATTCATTTATTCATAATTATTTAATAAAGAGAAAATCAATTAAAGGTCGAAAGGCTTAATGGGCCAATTCCGGAGGGAGAAGGGCCCATGAGGGAAAGGCAAGAGGAGAGAAAGGGGAAGGGGGTGGCTGGCTGGGCCTAGTCCCCCCCCGCACGCGAGGCCCACCAGGGCCGGCCTGTGGCTGCCCCCCTCTCCCATCCTTTAGTCCCATCCCAGGACTTTCAGGGAGGTAGTACCTCCCCTCCTCCTATATAGTGGGGGTATTTTGACGAGAAAATACACACAATATTCAATAAAGGTTTCCTCACTTTTCAGTAGACCTCCAATTGATATTTCTCTCTCCCTCTCTCTCTTATTGTTTTCATACGCGAACCCCTACAATGGTATCAGAGCTAGATCTATGCATAGTACTACTAGTATGGGTAGAACACACGAGATGTAGCGTGTGGGCATTGATATTTTAGTTGTTACCATCCCACACGTACTTGTGTATACAGCAGTAATGCTTGATGAAGCGGCCCCCAACCGACTTTACGCGTTCGTTCGACAGACTGGTCCATGCTTGACATACGGCTTGTACCGTATAAAGTGGCTTTGGTGGGTGTTTGTATCTCTCACATTAGTTGGTATGCCATTTGCAACGGAGGGTCGCGAAAGGGGTATAGTATAGACAACTACTCGATCAGCGTTGTGGTGGAAGTTCGTAGGTAAGAATAGTTCTTGTGTGAAAGCCCATCCAGCCACGTAAAACATGCAAAGATAAATTAGAGGCGTATAACTTTGTTTTGCAGGGGGCGTTACTTTGTTATATGGTTGTGGCAAAGGTAAAGTGATTACCTTGTGTTACGATGTAGTATATAGTCACGAAGGTGACGGACTACCACGCCGGAAAGACACCGGTACCCTATTGTCTACAGCACCAGAACCCCAGCGCCAGAATCCGGTGACGCCAGATGGAGATCACAACGTGAAGGACCATATCACATCGCATTTACATTCAATGTTATTGTTTGTATATCTTATTATGTGCTAGTATTAGATACACGATGGTAGCCTAATAAGATGATCTCTATTAAAAATACCAATGGTTGTGTTCTCCCTTAGTGTGCACCACCAAGAAAGTTCTTCGGAATGAGGCAGGCCATGATGATCGGGTGTCAGCCATATCTATGTTCACATACAGTGAGTGTAAGCCATGTTGCACAATGAATACACTAAGGTTGAGTTGGCGAGCCTAGCATGTACAAACACGGCCTTGGAACATAGATGGTCGAAAGATCGAGCACTAGTCAAATGAATGATGTGACCGACGTTTATCGTCCACCCTAGAACCCACATTGATGGCCGTGATGATCGAGGAGATGTGGGTAAAAGGGGTCGTGTTATCACTAGAACCCTTCAAGGGATAGGTGTTTCTTAGTGGAGTTATTATATTAACTCATTTAATTATAAACTTAGTATAAATTCCTTTTTGCAATTATAAATGTAGAGATGGCTCACCGTGAAGCTTACTTTGCCATTGAGGAGTGGGTAGTTGGTGAGAAGCTTAGACTTAATGGATCCAACTTTCCTAGTTGGCTTGTGCGCCTAAATGATCTCCTTACTAGGAATCATGTGGTAGACTACACACGCCGCATGATGGATTTGACTGAGACAGACTACTATTAGACCCCACAAGAGTTGGCGGATCGCTACTATCGTCAAGAGATGGCCACTTACATTCAGATAATAATGCGTTATGGGATGGTAGATGAACTCCGCTCATGGGTGATCTTGATCCATATGCAATGGTGGATCAACTGAGAGCAGAGTTCATAAGCCATGTGCGCATGTGGAAGCACGAGTTGCTTGGAGAGTTCCTTTCCATAAAGATGGAGGAACACACTTGTTTGAAGAGTCACTTGGAGCGCATGCTTGATGCACACATGAGACTGATGTACTTCATGGACTACTGGATGGATGATCCATTTGCGATAGGCGTGCTTCTTCGATTGCTGCCTCCCAGCTATGAAGGACATGTCCGGAGTAGCTTCATGAGTGGTGATACGGAAACATTGGATTTCCAAGAGTTCATAATACGTTTTAGGAATGTAAAGGTTGAACCAATCACCAGCGAGGTCATCAATGATGAAGGTATATATTTGATATACAGTTTTATAAATGTTATAATCTTGCAAAGACATGTTGCAGTGTTAAGTATATTTGATACTTGTTCTGTCTTACTGAAAACAGGTCCTTCTACATGAGAGGTGCTTGCTAGAGAGGAGGTGACGTTACGTGTTGATGGCGAGCATGATGATGGCCAACGACACTCTCCCTAAACATTTATCACTTAGTTTATGGTTTTTTTGGATAGTTATTGTAATCAAAAGATTGTGAACTTCTTTAGTGTGTCTAACACTTTGTGAGACGGTTATTCATATTAGTTTGTAACAAACAGTTGTTCCACTTTTATGAATGGTTTCTATTCGTGTTCATATCTTGTTCGATTATGTGTGAACTGTCCTGTTTTTGAAACTAATTGATAATACATTTACATTTGTAAAATATTGAAATGCCTTGGAATTACCCAACTTAATGATATGTTCATTGCTGAATAAAACCATTGTTTAAATTCAAAATTATGTGATAATATGTGAAAGTCATTCGATTTCTCATCACATATGAATCATGCCTTAGTTCAGCAAAATAACTTAAGCACCGTGTATTACTTGAATACAAAGTGTTTGAAGAATTGTTAAAAGAGAATACATATTCGATGTATTGTGGTTTAACAAAATGGTGATTATCATTATATGATTGTTTAAATTTTGTAAAGAAGTTTACCAAAGGAAACATAAGTATGAATCTATTTGATATGATCAAAGTATTTCATCAACAAAGGGTATTAAAGATAAAATAGAATCTAATTACTATGATTTGATCAATAGTAACGAAATTCGACTTTATAAGATTGGCATAAAGAAAATTGTGGAATGCAATGCGTTTGAAATGTCAAAATGCAAAGTATCACAATATGATATTTGATATCAAACTGGGTGAATAGATGACGCCAAATAATCGTTGTAGTATAGATGTAAAAGACCATTAGTTAGAAATAGTTAGCACTCAATTAGAATATATAGTGAACCATATGAATTTGTGAAATCTGCACCATATATTGTATGGATCGTCGTGGAATTTTTGGGGTTATTCAATATAACCAAAACAATAGCGAATAAGTACTTGTAGAGTGTTCATTGGAAAATGTTGAATATGTAATCTATAGCTAAAACCAAAATAAAAGCAAAACTAATAATGCTTGGATTTTTGGTGCATTCTCGAGAAAGTTTCACATTCAGTGGTATTTCTCGATTATGAAGCTTTGGGAAGATAGTGAAAAACACGATGAGGATTTAAAACCCTGCATCAGAGTGTTGAGAAGCGCAACGGAAAGCGTTCCTAAACGATTCTCTTCACAAATGGAAAGAATCAATGATAGTGATCAGTGTGTTTTCCCCACTAGTGTTTTCACTACACAAAGTAGGATTCAAAATATACTGCACATCTTATATGGAGGTATTTGTGAATCATTTGTCATGATTAACAGAATATGAGATACCTACGAACTATAAAGGAAATAATGGTGAACTAAAGATACGTGAAATCCTAAAAGCAAAATTCACTTGAGATTAGAAAGCAATTTGTTCCTGAATCTTACAAGTAAAGGGGTTACTTGAATTTTCCCAAATGACTACAAAGCCATAGTGGAAAAGGGGGTGAATGAGAAAAGCACAATTTGTCATGAATAATGTATTGGACAAATTCAAATTAATTTGATTCAAATGTGCTGAAAGTCTAGCGGACTTAAAACTAGTAAGGTACTAGTATCTCATAGTGAATCTCCAAGTTTGGTATTTGATCAAAGGATTTTGAAGTCGTACAAAATAGTGAGTGGATATGCAATTTGCATGAAATTGAGTGGGAGCTATGAAAGTCTTCCTAAAACAATATGTGAATGACATATTTTTGAGTCGGAGCAATATAAGTCTCAGATTCAAATATGTAGGAACATATGCTGAGTAAGAGTAGTGACTCATACTCTAATATATTGGGAACATATTTTGAATAAGAGCTTAAAAGAGTGATTTTTAAGTGTGTACATGACACATTCAGAATAAAAGCACAAGTATCGATAAATAAAGATTTATAGGGTGTAGAAGTTGATAATAGGTATATTACAATATTATGTAGTATTCCTTAAAGGATTCTGAAAAGAGTTTCGGAATAGAAGTTAATTAAGGAACTGGTCCTTGATAACTCAAATTAGGAATAGAATTAAGTCTAACATTGATGGTTGAAAGAAACAAAAAGGATGATCATCATCCACTATGTTGAGACATAGGTTCTATCTTAGAAAACCATGATGATAACTTAACATCATATATGATCCAAGAAGAAACGTTTGAAATGTGATTAAGTTTGAATCACGGAACATTGAGCTAAGTTTGTCTGCAATATCTAATAGAGAATTGTAGACATGTTTTCCAAATCCATCAAGGATGGCATATCTTAAAGAATAAAGGGTTATGTTATAAGGGAATATGTTGGAAACTCCTGTAATACCGACTAAAGTCAAGTAGGAAGCGAGGTGAACAAAAACATCGAAAGTTGCAAAGGGTGCACTAGTGTTTCGATGATTACATTTATAATAAAAGATAAGGGTACCATCTAAGGTGATGTATAATGTTATGGTGGGGCTAGTTCACTTTTAATATAGAATGATGTGTCCCAGGACACAATATCCATGAGAAAGCCCTCGCGGTTGATCTAAAGTCACTATAGGCTCCTAGAAACTGGCCTTGTTCTCCTGCCATAATGATGATGCATACACAGAGATGTTATCATGTGATGATAAAGTTTTAATGTCAATCAAGGTGACATTAGTAAGTTGCAAAGGATTTGGGGACTGTAAAGTACATACCCAAGACTCAACATCTTCCATGAGCAAGCATGTTCAGGGTACCGGGATATATGGTGCCAATGATTAAGAACAAATGCAACTAGTTTATTTGTACACTAGTGCAAGTGGGAGACTGTTGGAAATATGCCCCAGAGACAAATAGTAATAAGGACTATTATCATATTTCATAAAGTTTATTATTAAGTTTTATATCATGCTATAACTGTATTGAAAGGAAACATCAATACACGTGTGATATATAAACAACCAGGGGTTCCCGGTGAAACTCTAGTCACTGGTTCATTGGTCAACATATGATCAAGGTTTCCTGATCATGTGGTATTTGTGCCAGTTGGAAATGGAGTCAACTTATTATGAGAATGAGATGATGAACCAATACCCAACCTAAACATCATGACATGATCATGTCACAAAGTTGAAGTTACGATGATTAGAATAGACCTCGTAGACTATTCCTTAGACCGTGAGACTATATCAATCACTATCTCCCGAGAATGCTTAGAATAGCATCAAATGTCACTTGGTAATACAGTGATCATAAAGGTGTGTTCGGGTATTTGGAGGAACCTTAGAGGCAATATATGTCAAGAGTGGGATTTGCCCATCCGTGTGACGGAAAAGATACTCGAGGGCCCACTCAAAGAAGTTATATCCAATAGTTGCGCATCGTGTGATTTGATCACAGGGATATCACTTGTCGAAATGAGTCAAGTAGAATTGTTCGGTAATGAGATTGAACACGACATGGTGATGTCATTAATCATATATCGGGCAATGCAAGTATCGAGAGACAAAAGGAATAAGACGCGACAGTCACGGTTCAAACGACGAAAGATCTTTGTGGAATGCACAGGGGTCACATGGCCATCCAGGTACCTCTGTCGATCATTGGTCCGAGAGTGTCCCTACCATGTATGGAGTGTTCCCATACCATGGGGTATCATGCTTAAGGGCTTGATTATGCTTAGAGAGTGTTTACATGATCATTAGAATCACCGAAGAATAAAAGAGAGAAAACCGGAAGGGTTTCGGTATGTTCGGAGTGGAGGTGGAAGGTGTTCCATAGCCATGGAGATTGAATAATATATGAATGAATGTAAAATAATGATTTAATCATTTATTCATAATTATTTAATAAAGAGAAAATCAATTAAAGGTCAAAAAGGCTTAATGGGCCAATTCCGTAGGGAGAAGGGCCCATGAGGGAAAGGCAAGAGGAGAGAAAGGGGAAGGGGTCGGCTTCGGATCGTCTACATCAACCATGCTCTCCTAAGCGTGGACAACACTTTTCGGTCTTCAAGGGTAAGTTCGCGAAAAGCCCATCCCGTTATTACATTACTAATAGATTGGTCCTAGCAACATTAGGGGTTTAGGGTGATACATTGCAAATGTATCTATAATTTTTGGTGTTCCATGCTTGGTTTTATCTACTTGCTTGTGTTTTGTCCACACTTTGGAGTACTTTTCATATGATTTGTTGGACTAACCTATTAACAAGAGCGATAGTGCCAGCTGCCTGTTTTCTGCTGTTTTTGGTTCGAGGAAGTCAGAAAATGAATATTCTCGGAATTGGACGGGACAAAAGCCAAAAATCCTATTTCACCAGAAGACTCCCGGAGCTAGAATATGAGATGGAGTGGGGATGGGGCCTAGCCACACCACCTGGCCACGCGGGCTGGGCCTGGACGTGCCAGGGGGTGGTTTGGCTGCCTCAGGCACCCCCTCGGTCTCCCTCTTCGCCTATAAGATGCCTTCTGACCTTAAAACTCAGGGGGGCGACGTTTTTCCAGAAGGAGTTCCGCTTCGCTGCCACCACCAGATTCCATGAAACAGCACCAGAAACTCCGTTCTGGCACCCTGCCGGGACAGGGAATTGGAGGAGATCATCACCATCATCATCACCATCGCTTCTCCATCGACCATCCATGTTTCCCCCATCTATGAGTGAGAAATCCCCACTGTAGGATATGGGGATGGTAGGGATTGGATGAGATTGTTCATGTAATGGCATCAGATTGTTAGGGCATGGTTCCTAGTATCTTCTATTAGTGCTTTATGACTTTGTTGCGACTTGTTATGCTTAATGCTTGTCACTAGGGCCCGAGTTCCATGGTTTCAGATCTGAACATGTTGTTGATTCATTATGATAGTATTGTTTATGGTCTTATCTGCAAGTTGTATACACACGTTGTTGTCCGGAACCAATGGCCCCGAAGTGACAGAAATCGGGATAACCGGAGGGAATGGCTTTGATATGAGGATCACATGTGTTCATGGAGTGTTAATGCTTTGCTCCGGTGTTCTATTAAAAGGAGGACCTTAATTGCCAGTATTTCCCTTGAGGCCCCGCTGCAAACGGGCTGGCAGGACAAAAGATGTTGTGCAAGTTCTCATTGCGAGCACATATGACTATATATGGAACACATGCCTAGGATTATCTAGTACTTGGATGCTTTATCTTATTTATATGCAATTGCCCTATGTTCTGATTGCTATGTGAATTGTCTTGTACATGCAACGCCCTTCCATCCCTCCCTATGCCTACCGCACTCGAATCCTACTGTTTACTGCTGTCTTTACTTTACTACTGCTGCTACTTTACTATTCCTACTACAAAACGGTTGCTACTGATAAACTGTTGTGAGTAAGATTGTTTCCAGGTGCAGCTGAATTGACAACTCAGTTGTTAAGGTTTAAAAATATTCTTTGGCTCCCCTTGTGTCGAATCAATAAATTGGGTTTCACTTCCCTCGAAAATACTGCGATACACCCCCTATACTTGTGGGTCATCAAGACTATTTTGTAGCGCCATTGCCGAGGAGCATAGATTTATTTATCAAGTCCACTTGGAATCACTATTATTCAAGCTTAGTTTATTTCCGCCTTGTTTGCTTGTTCCTTTATCAAAAATACAAAAAAACTAGTTCCTACTCTAGTTGTTATTTTCGTTGGTCTGTTATTGTCTTGCTTTATCATGCTTTCTATCAATGGTTGGTTTCTTTGAAACTGAATCTTATTGGCAAGGTGGGTTCACGGAAGAACAAAAATATTATTATAAGGAAGACCGCTTGTCACAAAAAGGGAAACACTTATGGGAACAAATTAATAAATTGTATACCATTGCTAGAAACGTGTGCTCTACTTATAATGTTACTTATTGCTTTGATAAATCTTGTTGCTGTAAGAGGTATAAACACCTCCCTTTTCAATGTGAGTATATTGATAGTGTTACCAAATCTTCTTATGTTAAAGGGAATTATGACTTTTATGATGTGGAACAAATTGAAGAATTTATTGCTTGGAAGGGTGCATTTGAACTTGCTAGTTTGCTTGAAAATATTGATGATTCACCTTATAGATATGAGGTTTATGATATACTTAAATTTTTCTTTGATAATTACAAGGAAGAAAATGGCTATATTCTTGAATATATTAATAGATGCTTTTCACAAATGGAAGAGACTAATACCTTGCAGGATCTTATGGAAGAAGAAATTGATGAACCTGAAAGCTCATTAGATGAAAAAGAGGAGGAGAGTGGTGAACAAAAGGAGGAAGAATGGATTAGCTACCCATGCCTACCTTCTAATGAGAGTAACTCTTTATCCCTTACATTATTTGATTGTCCCCCATGCTTACCAAATGAGGATGTATGTTATGCTCATGTTATCTGTGATGATCCTTTATTTGTGCCTAACTTCGAGATGCATGGTACTAAAGAGTTTTTCTTAGAAATTGTTTATGATAAAGCTCTAGACGATGGTCCTATATTGAATGATCAGTCATCGTGTTATAGAATTGTTAAAAGTGGGTTTGAAGGTCTTAATCCCACTATTTTTGAGCTTGATAAAAATTATGTTTTTGTAGAACATGAAAAGCATGCTTTATGTGATAGTTATATTGTTGAGTTTATTCATGAGGCTACTGAAAATTATTATGAGAGAGAAAAATATGGTTGTAGAAGTTTTCATGGTATTGAAACACCTCCCTATGTGCTGAAAGTTTTGAAGTTACTCTTGTTTTATCTTCCTATGCCTATCACTTTGTTCTTTGCAAATTTATTTGCATACAAGATTCCTATGCATAGGAAGTGGGTTAGACTTAAATGTGTTTTGAATTTGCTTCTTGATGCTCTCTTTTACTTCAATTAATATTTCTTATGTGAGCATCCTCTCAAACTATCGTGCCTAACTTAAAGGCGTTAAAAAAAGTACTTATTGGGAGATAACCAAAAAGTTTTAGATGATTCTTGGAAGTTATTACTTCAGTAATAACCGCTCCTTATCCTTTTTATTTGCTTTTTGTGCCAAGAGTAACCTCTAATGAGAGAGAAGTAATGATTGGGAAAGTTGCTATCCCGAAATAGATTTCTGTGCTTCACCGTAAAAATTCGTGTAAAATCTCTGAACGTTTTTTTGAGGCGTGAATGTTTGTGCTTCTGCCCCAGGTTGTTATATAACTTTCGTTAGTTCAACACTTTTTGATTTTAGCAACATAAGGTCTTCGAAAAAATTCGTCTTTACCTGCTGGTCTGTTTTGACAGATTTCTGCCATTTTCTGCATTTGCTTCTGCTTGATTCCTTTTTGAGTTTTTTTTGGGGAATTGAGCTTTTTGAGGGAAGTGCTTCAGTAGATAGTGTTCTAATGGAAGTTTATTTGGTGTTAGAACTGAACCTTAAGACTTATTATCTTGAGTGCACTAATGTTGCTAATAAAGATTGTGTGAAGTTTTGTATGAAGGAAAAATTTCAGGTGTATGGAAGAAATGAGTAATGAGATGAAAGATGGACTAAAGCTCAAGCTTGGGGATGCCACGCATGTCACCCCAAGAAATATCCAAGAAGTACAAGCGTCAAAGCTTGAGGATTCCCAAGGCATCCCCCTCTTCATCAATAAAAATCCCAGGTTTCTTCCAAACGCTTCATTTTTATTGTTTCATGCACAGTTGTGTTGTTCTTGGAGTGTCTTCTTTTTTGTTTTCGTTTTGGTTTTTCGTTTGCTTGGTTTTCTTAGTTTGCTGAATAAATTGGTTGGACCCCCTCTTTCATACATTGGTTTTCAAATAGTTTGGTTTGGTTTGGAAAAGAGTAGGAAAGTTCATACTTAAGTGGTAAAAAGAGCTTGTTTTTGACTGTGGCCTATGCTTTGTCATTCCATGCTTGATATTGTTTTGCCTTTATGCTTAGTATTATTTTCTGTAGCATGACTTGTTATAAACAATTGAGATTGCTTAATGTGCCTTGGATGAATCATGCGTTGTTTTAGCATATTAAAGCATAGTATAGTGGTATTCTCCTTTGATGCTTTATTTGGGTTGACTTGGCGCATGCTCACACCATGTTATGGATATCTCAAGTCACCATAAGCCTTTATGATCCTTTAGTTTTCAACTTGTAGTATCACTTTATGCTTTGATCAATGATGTTTTGTCGCTCTGCATGATTATGGCCATTATTGCTCTCTTAGTTTGTCGCTCCCAGTCTTTTGCTAGCCTCCACAACCAAGTATGAGTTCCGCTCATGCATCCAACTCCCTAAACCAAGTTATTCCAAAGAGTCCACCATACCTACCTACTAGCTTATGCTATTCCAAGTATATTCATGCTTTTGTTTACCTTCCAAATTAAACTTGTTATGAGAAAACTAGTGATTAAAGCTCTCACGAACTTGATGGCACACTTTACTTTTCTTGCCCTTAATAAACTTGAACCATTGTGTCGTCTGTGTTGTATATGCTTGCACTTATTTGTTGGGGATTAGCAGAACCATGCTGTCATGGGGGAACACTTTCAACATTGCACGGGTACTTTGTACCTAGTTGATATCATGCTCTTTTGTTTATGGATGTCGTCGGTGTGAAATGAAAGGGGAGCTTGTAAGTCCATGGAGTTATGTATATGTGTTAGAGAAACGCCTGGGCCGCTGGTCAAATCCATGCTGACATGGTGGAAACCTGCAGCGTAACCATAATGAGCTGTCTATGAAGCATTCTTCTTATAAAAAAGAGTCCTATATTGAGAAAAAATAAAAAAGAAAAAAGAGATTATGAAAAGAGGAAAGAGAGAAAAAAGCACCATATTCGCACGGTAAATAAGAAGATTATTGAGATGCTCGTTGTCTGCTTGCCTTGTCATTTTGATATGGGGATTCTTCCGTATCATCGGCCAAGGGGTACCCCGCTGGCAGTTCTCTATGATACGCATGTACTTACAATGACAAGAACTTACCGGTAACTAAACTTGAGTAGCATGAGGAGCGGCCCTCGTAGTCAAGGGATATGAGATTTCTAACTTATACTTCGTCATGCATGTACACCATAGTTTGTTCACTTTAACCTTAATCACTTCAAGATGCTTATGATAGGGGCAATGAGAGCTGAAAGCTATTACGTACCATAATTTTTGGAAGCTCTTTATGTGACTTGAATCCCTACTTCCTTCTATGAAGGCCTTTCTTCCACTATATATATTGAGTCTCCACCTTCTACCTTTATGCACTTACTTTGAGAGCATAGTGGCCATTCTTAGTTCTATGTGCGTTGTCCCAAGACTTGTTGATTGATGTATACCTTGATATTGCTTGTTTTAAACTATTTGTATCTAGTCACTCTTATGAACTTTGAAGGTGTCCTATGCATTTATATTTGCTACTCTATGAGGGACAAGCTGAATACTACTATGCTATGTTTTTTATGTGAAACAAACAAACGTCTTGCAAAGCATTGCTATTCATGAATCTTTTGTTTGTGCCTTTTTATGTTGCAACATAGTTTCTTTGTCTTATTTCTAGAACTTTGTCTTTCATGTTATGATTGAAGTACTATGATCCCAGCTTTGAATGTTTTACAAATACTTTGATCAAGTTTATGATGGTGCATGTCACCTCAAAAATTATTCTTTCTTTTTATCACTTCCCTACTCGAGGACGAGCAGGAGTTAAGCTTGGGGATGTTGATACATTGCAAATGTATCTATAATTTTTGGTGTTCCATGCTTGGTTTTATCTACTTTCTTGTGTTTTCTCCACACTTTGGAGTACTTTTCATATGATTTCTTGGACTAACCTATTAACAAGAGCCACAGTGCCAGCTGCTTGTTTTTTGCTGTTTTTGGTTCCAGGAAGTCAGAAAATGAATATTCTTGGAATTGGACGGGACAAAAGCCAAAAATCCTATTTCACCAGAAGACTCCCGGAGCCAGAATATGAGATGGAGTGGGGCTGGGGCCCAGCCACACCACCTGGCCGCGCGGGCTGGGCCTGGCCGCGCCAGGGGGTGGTCTGGCTGCCCCAGGCACCCCCTTGGTCTCCCTCTTCGCCTATAATATGCCTTATGACCTAAAAACTCAGGGGGGGTCGACATTTTTCCAGAAGGAGTTCCGCTCCACCGCCACCACCAGATTCCACGAAACAGCACCAGAAACTTCGTTCTGGCACCCTGTCGGGACGGGGAATTGGTGGAGATCATCACCATCATCATCACCATCGCTTCTCCATCGACCATCCATGTTTCCCCCATCTATGAGTGAGTAATCCCCCGCTGTAGGCTATGGGGATGGTAGGGATTGGATGAGATTGTTCATGCAATGGCATCGGATTGTTAGGGCATGGTGCCTAGTATCTTCTATTAGTGCTTTATGACTTTGTTGCGACTTGTTATGCTTAATGCTTGTCACTAGGGCCCGAATGCCATGATTTTAGATCTGAACATGTTATTGATTCATTATGATAGTATTGTTTATGGTCTTATCTGCAAGTTGTATACACACGTTGTTATCCGGAACCAATGGCCCCGAAGTGACAGAAATCGGGATAACCGGAGGGAATGGCTTTGATGTGAGGATCACATGTGTTCACGGAGTGTTAATGCTTTGCTCCGGTGCTCTATTAAAAGGAGCACCTTAATTGCCAGTAGTTCCATTGAGGCCCCGCTGCAAACGGTCTGGCAGGACAAAAGATGTTGTGCAAGTTCTCATTGCAAGCACGTATGACTATATATGGAACACATGCCTAGGATTATCTAGTACTTGGATGCTTTATCTTATTTATCTGCAATTGCCCTAAGTTCTGATTGCTATGTGAATTGTCTTGTCCATGCAACGCTCGTCCATCCATCCCTATGCCTACCGCACTCGTATCCTACTGTTTACTGCTATTGTTACTGCTGTCTTTACTTTACTACTGCTGCTACTTTACTATTCCTACTACAAAACTGTTGCTACTGATAAACTGCTGTGAGCAAGATTGTTTCTAGGTGCAGCTGAATTGACAACTCAGTTGTTAAGGCTTATAAATATTCTTTGGCTCCCCTTGTGTCGAATCAATAAATTGGGTCTCACTTCCCTGGAAAATACTGTGATACACCCCATATACTTGTGGGTCATCATAGGGGCGTAGGGCAAAAATTTATTGTTTTCATACGCGAACCCCTACAACTTCCACATGAAGCTAGTACATCCCACAGACGACTGCTACGACCTCAAGAAACTTCATGACCTGCACAACAACTAGAGAAAGGGAAGGTCGGGAGGCGATCAAGGCAACCAAGGCGGGGGCAACCAGGGAGGAAAATGCTAGAACAATAACTCTGGCGGGCATGATGCCCCTCCGGCATGTCACCAAACCAACGTCCTGCAACAGCATCCGCACCCACAGGAGCAAGAACACGCCGAGGATCCTGGGGGCTACCAGATGCCGCAAGGTGCCATAGCCTACATCCTTGGTGGCTCCCAATCCCCAAGTCCAACCGGCACTTCAAGCTGCTCACTCGCGAGGTCGCGACCACCAGACCAGGAATCCCCTCGCCGAAGCTCAAGTGGTCCCAGTGCGACATCACCTTCGATGCCAACGACCACCCCGTCTCCACCAGGCCTATGGGCACGCTCCCCTGATCTACACCCCACCATCAACAACACCGCCATCGCGAAGACCCTCATCGATGGAGCCGTGGGCCTGAATGTGATCTCCACCGAGATTTTCGCCCAGGTACAAGTGCCTTATGACAGGCTGATGCCAACCATGCCGTTCTCTGGGGTGACAAGCGGGTCCACCACACCCATCGGGCAGGTGCGCCTCTCTGCCACATTCGGAACACGCGACAACTACCGCACTGAGCTCGTCGACTTCAATGCACATCAACCTCCCGTAGAACGTCATCCTTGGCTACCTTGTGCTGGCCAAGTTCATGGCCGCCACTCACCATGGCTATAACATGCTCAAGATGCTTGACGGTAGTGGCAGAGTCATCACGGTCCTTTGTGACAAGGTGGAGGCCTTACGCTCCTTGGAGCACGCCTATAAGACCGCCGCTGCCATCTACCCTGAGGATTTGGATGCCCTGGACTATGTTGGAGGTTTCACCAGGAAGAAGCAGATGATGGCCTAGGAGAACACCATGGCAAAGAGGGAGGCTGCCGCGTTGTACGCGTGTCGCGAGGGCTTGGGCATGACCGGTGCCCGCAGCCTCAAGAGGGAATCAGGAGTTCCCTCTCCCATCCTCGTGAGGGATGAGGTACCTCTAGAGGGCGGCAACGACGCGGGGGATCCGGACTTCCCCATGGACTGTACCCAGCACGCGCATGGCTCCTGTTGCCCCGGCGGCGACAGCTAAGAGGCTAGATGAGCCGGCATGACGGGCTGCTGGAAGGTGGAAAGACCTCTCCGAACAGCGCACCTGACTCCGCGAATTTTTGAAGGTGAACCCCAAAAAACCCTCACTCCTTGCTGTTTTGCCTCTTGTTAGACCCTGTTCTAGCCGCGATGGCGTTTGTAATAAGCCTGTATTATTGGTGTTTCCTTGGATCTTGTGTTATGTGCACGTTTGGCTATTTTGTTTCTTCTTCAAAAAAACACTTCTTTCGAAAAGTCGCACCACCAGATTTCCCTCACACGCTCCACATGAGCGGGGGCTAGGGACGGTACCCCTCACCGGGCTAGCTCCTTGTCGGCATCAGGGCCTAAAGTGCCGAGCTCTGAACTCCACGGCCCGTTTCGCAACTGCGAGTTACCTCGTCACACGGTTCCTGGTGGCTAAGATCATCGTGCAACATGTGTACGAGCCTCTGACGGCGGGTGCTCTTTCCCTACGGCCCTCTCCCGGCAAGGTCCATGGGGCATCTCGTCAGGACCTAAAGCGTCGAGTTCTAAACTCTATGGCTCGTCCCTCGGTCGTGAGTTACCTCACCCACGGTTCCTTGCCTTGTTTTTATCCTTGCGACGGCTCATGAGGCCCTGGCCTCCGCAGCCCGAGCTCGTCAGGACATAAAGCGTCGAGCTCTGAACTCTACGACCCGTCCCTTGGTCGTGAGTTACCTCACCCACGGTTCCTGACGTTGTTTTTTACCCTCGCGACAGCTCACGAGGCCTTGCTCCTCCACAACCCGAGCGCAACTGGACCTAAAGTGTCGAGCTCTAAACTCTATAGCCCGTCCTGTGGCTATGAGTTATCTCACCCACGGTCCCCGACATTTGCGAAAAACTCACGTGAAACTTGCAAAACCCTCGGCACGGGGGCTTGAAGGAAAAACACCTAACCCTATGGCTCTTCCTAGAGAGGCTTACAGGCCGACCCTGGAGCCTCCCTCCTTCAGCGGCTAAACTTGGTAGGGCTAGAAGCGTGGTCTCTAAAACTTGCCACCCTATACGGGGGTTAGTTACCTCAAATGCAGTTTCCCCCACAAGA
Source organism: Avena sativa (assembly GCA_916181665.1). Lineage (NCBI taxonomy): Eukaryota > Viridiplantae > Streptophyta > Magnoliopsida > Poales > Poaceae > Avena > Avena sativa. Next base: position 430,327,345 of record OV702286.1, on the reverse strand, counting down.
GGCGCCTAGGAAGGGCACGCGGAACTTGTGAGGGTGGGCTCTAGAGGTTAACTCGGGGCCCCTCCTGGAGGGTACATGTCGGGGCCTCCCCTCGGGAGAACCTCCCAGACCCGCTACAAGCCACGAGTCACGTCAGGCCGCCTGGGCCTGATAACCCGGGCTATCCTTTGCGAGGACAGGGTCCTACCCTCGCAAGGCGCTAGAAACCACACGAACCATGGGGAATCACCCTCTTGAGGTGCTAAGAGCCTCACAGACCCAATCAAGCGCAACTCGCCCTACGGCGGGCCGGCCTAGTGGCCAAGGGTAGCCCTACGGGCAGCACCCCCAAACGCCGTCTCCGAAGATCACTTCCCCAAGTTTTATGCCCTCAACCACGCCTCGTGAGGGTTCCGCCCCTGAACGCTCAACCCATCGATGGATGCGCTCAATGTCCCTAAAGGGTCGTCCCTGCGAAAGGAAAGCACGAGCCGCCCTCGCAGGCCACAACAAGAGGTCGCGACGCCATGAACGTGCCGAGGGAGAAATAACCAACATAAAAATCCGCTTACAAACATAAAAAGCAAGTCTTTCTTGCAAGTCCCACATGGGAACAGAGTACTCGATAGTGTAACCCCTACACTTGCAAAATGGTTGTGGCTCCAAATCCAGGACGACGGGCATTGTACGGCCCTAGCCCCAGCTCCTCAAGGAAGGTGAACTAGGTAGTCCACCCGGCACAGCAAGGTATCGAACATGCTCGGCCTACTAACCATCTTGGGCCGCTTGCCCTTTCGATCCCTTCTGGGGGAACATGTGTAGATCAATCGCCCGGAGGCTACTATCGGGGCCCTGGTACCTGGGGTATCATGTCCTGACGGCCGGTGGCCCTCGCTTCTCGAGGTTCCGAGCTCGCAAGGACTTACAAAGCCTCTCGAGGCGAAGCGACCCTCATGAGGGTCTCCCCTCAAGAGGAATGGCACCCCAGGGGGAGACGCCTTTCGAGCCTCACAAGGGTGCTTCGGAGCACCCTTTAGACCCTCCTGTAGGACTGCTAAATGGTCGGCACGCGAGCCGGGCCACGACAAAGGGCGCGGCCACCATGTCCTCACCATCGGCCTCAGTAAAGAAAGATCTGGCCCGCCCACCTTTCCATTGAAGCAGGGAGACCGACGACTACCGCGTGGTGGGTGTGCCAGTTTGTGTCTGGGTGACAAGGGGACAGTGGGTAGGTGCGGATGAGGACAAAGGGAAAAATGGAGACCACTTTATCGGCTGGCGGAGGCGTGTCTAGGTGAAAGGATCTATTCCACCCAAAGTAGCCTCGTAGATCGGCGCCCACAGGGGCGGCACTATGGTGACCCCCTCCTATCCGTGAACCAGGGGGAGAGGCCCGATGCTGCCCTATATAAACAATCCTTCTCCTACCTTATAAGGGGATGGATCCCAGAGATCTAAAACCCTAGACTTTCATCTGCCATTGTAACCTCGCGAGGCAAGCGAGCAATACAACCAAGAAGGAGTAGGAACTTTACCTCCTCACGAGGGTCCTAAACCTGGGTAAAACACCCCGGTGTCAACTCTTTGTCGTGCATCCGCCTCGCTGCCGTAGCCGTCACCGAACTCCTTCGGAACCGCGTGTTCATCCCCCTCACAAACCAACTGATCATTGGACCCTAGTTCCTTCACGGGACAAATCTTCGATAGTTGATATTGCAAGAATTTCTAAGAGGTGTAAAAATAACAAAAGAGAACTCTGAGCTTGGGGAAACAAATGTGATCCCTATTGCCAGGTTGGATGCTCAGGAGGAAAGGATGAATGCAATGCAACAAAAGTTGGATAGTCAGGAAATTTTTGTTGCCCAATCTTGCATAGTAGGGCGGACCAATTGTCAAGCACAACCTAGTGTGGAATCACCTCTTCAAAGAATCAGTCAAGCTCGGCAGCCTATCACAGATGCTAAACTTCCTGATGCCCTAGCTCTCTGAGTTCTAGAAGTGCCACCTCGCCCTATTATACCTCCTCGTGGTGCTGTAATTAAGCTCCCATCAAGTGTCAGGAGTGTTGCAGTTTCTCCTCGTCCTGAAGAAGTTTCTCATCATGAAGTTCTTCCTCATCCTATGGCAGCTACTAGAAGAATTGAAACTACTCCTTCTCCCCCCTATTCTCGACTCCTGTTGATGTTGTGTTTACTCCAACAACAACTAGACCTATTCTGACTCTAGATTCTCATAATGAAGTGCTAACTCTAGATGTTGCCACCATTGTTGCTGATGTTGGGTTCACAGCATAGAAAACAAAAAAATTCCTATGATGGGAACTATTATACGCCAAGATCTATCTACTAGATACAAGAAACGGGTGGATATACATCCATAGAGAAAATACCCTCAAAGACCGACAAAGTGTAACGAGATAGAACTCGTGGATGATGTAGTCGAATGCTTACCGATCTCAAGATCGTGTGGAAGTCGTAGCGTCGCAAATCGGCAGTGCATACATCCTCACACACACGTTCAGGCCACCGAACAATCTCCACCTCCTCTCTCCAGCGATGTAGCGGAAGCAGCAACTCCTTCCAAACGAAATGCCACCAGGAACATGTATCTTGCTAATCCGAGACCATGGGGGAATAATTCTAGAGGGGGAGAGAGATCCTTCACGAGGAGGTGTGCTTTGTGAAGGAGGAGAGGGATGCCTTTTATAGGGGAAGGGGGAACCCCATCTCATGGCCGACGGCCATGGAGGAGCCCCTCCACCTCCTTTGATTCATGTGGTGGGAGCTCCACTCACATAAACATGCCTCCACTCAAAATTCCACTCACATGCATTAAATTTCCATAAAATTTAATGCAAATCTCATTTAATGCAACTCTTTTATTTATATTATTCAGATTTTTTTAATTACTTTAATTAACAAACATTCACATAAAACCCCCTGCAATATTTCAATATCACATGCAGAACCAATTTCAGCAATTTCACCCGAAACAATTCTGGTGTCCATTGAAATAATTCCAGCGCTTTGCAATTCTTTCATCTAGAACATATTTCCTCCAAATGGTGTTTGGCAGCCCTTAAGTGTGTCACCCTACGGTTCACGAATAATGCAGACATGATCGAGACCCCTCTCAGATCAATAATCAGAAGCGGGACCTGGAGATCCATACTGACTCCCACACATTCAACGATGACTTCTGTGATCGAGAGAACCTTTAACAATAGTAACTAAATACCTTTGTCTTGCGATATATTACATGTCCGAGATTCGATCATAAGTATCTCAATACTTAGTTTGATCTCGTTACTGACATGCACTCTTTTCTCGTTCCCGTGATATAACATTCTAGTGATCACATCATTTTCTTGCAAGCTATCTTAATGTGATATCACCAGGAGGGCCTAGAGTATATCTATTCATCATTGGGATTGACAAATTCCACTCTTGATCCATGAGCCTCAACATAACACCTTCATAATACCCAAACCTATCTTTATAGTCACCCTGTTACGGTGTGACGTTTGATGTTATCAAAGTATTCTTCCGATGTTAGCAGTTAACATGATCTCATGGTCTAAGGATAAAGATTACTTCGTATGATGTTATAGAAATATAAACATAATGACTTTGATCGTAATGCTATACTTCGGATGAATGTTCATCACATCATTCACCAATCCTGTGACCTTGTTATTAACAACATCAAATGTCCATGATTAGGAAACCTTGATCATCATGTTAATGAACGAGCTAGTTTATAGAGAGGCATAACTAGGAACATTATATTTATTTATTAAACACACATGTATTAATTAAGGTTTCCGTATTAATACAATTATAGTATGCAAAATAAACATCTATCATATACTTGGAATACATATAATAAAAACTTTATTATTGCCTCTCAGGGCATATTCCCTTCAGTCTCCCACTTTGACTAGAGACAATAATCTTGTTTACATACTGATAAATCTAACACCCATGGAGTTCCCGTGTTGATCATGTTTTTCCCTAGGGAGAACTTTAGTCAATGCATCTGCTACATTTAGGTCCGTGTGTACTTTACAAATCTTTATATCTCCATCCTTGACATGCTCGTGGATGGAGTGAAACCGACGCTTAATATGCTTGGAATTTTTGTGAAACCTTGGTTCCTTGGCATTGGCTATGGCTCCATTGTTGTCACAATAGATCACCATTGGGTCCAACGCACTAGGAACCACACCTATTCCATTATGAACTCCTTCATCCACACCTCTTCCTATGCCGCTTCTGAAGCAGCAACATATTCCGCCTCCGTCGTTGATCCAGCCACCACAGGTTGTTTGGAACTCCTCCAACTAACTGCTGCTCCGTTCAAGAGAAATATGAATCCGGATTGAGATTAGAGTCATCCGGATTAGTTTCAAAGCTAGCATCAACATAACACTTAGCGACCAGCTCTTCTTCACCTCCGTATACAAGAAACATATCCTTAGTTCTTCTTAAGTACTTAAGGATATTCTTGACCGCTATCCAGTGTTCTGCACCTAGATCAGATTGGTACCTACTAGTCAAACTAATAGCATGTGTCACATCCGGTCTTGTACATAGCATGGCATACATTATAGAGCCTATGGATGGAGCATAGGGGATCTTATCCATTATCTCTCTTTCTTCCGCCGTAGCCGGACTTTGAGTCTTACTCAATGTCTTGCATTGCAACATAGGTAAGAACCCCTTCTTACTTCTGTCCATATTAAACTTCTTTAATATCTTATCAAGGTATGTACTTTGCGATAGCCCAATTAGGCACCTTGATCTATATCTATAGATCTTAATTCCCAATATATATGACGCTTCACCAAGGTCCTTCATCGAGAATTTGTTGTTTAGATAACTTTTAACACTGTTTAAAAGATCTACATCATTTCCAATCAATAATATGTCATCCACATATAATATCAGAAATGCCACATTGCTCCCACTCACTTTCTTGTAAATACAAGCCTCTCCATAAGTTTGGACAAATCTAAACTCTTTGATCACCTCATAAAAGCGGAGATTCCAACTCTGTGATGCTTGCTTTAGTCCATAGATGGATCACTGAAGCTTGCATACCTTATCAGCATCCTTAGGATCAACAAAACCCTTAGGTTATATCATATACAACTCTTCTTCAATATTACCATTAAGGAATGCAGTTTTGACATCCATCTGACATATTTCATAATCGAATTATGCAGCAATTGCTAACATAATCCTAACTGACTTTAGCATCGCTACGAGAGAGAATGTCTCATCGTAGTCAACTCCTTGAATTTGTCGAAACCCCTTTCCGACAAGTCGAGCTTTATAGATGGTCACATTATCATCACCATTAGTTTTTCTTTTGAAAATCCATTTATTCTCAACGGCCTTTCGGTCATGAGGTAAGTCCAAACTTGGTTTTCGTACATGGATTCCATCTCGGATTTCATGGATTCTAGCCATTTGTTGGAATCCAGGCTCATCATCGCTTCCTCATACGTCGTACGGTCATGTATTTCATCAACCATGAAATTCATAACATGATTTCCGTATAGTTCAGGAGCTGCACGTGTCCTGCTTGACCTGCGAGGTTCGGTAGTGTCCTCTTTCGGAGTTTCATGATCATTATTATTAGTTCCCTCTTCATTCAGTGAAGTCAACTCCAGAACAATTTCCGGTGCTACGCCACTTGCTGTTTCATGAAGAGAAGGTTCAATAACCTCTTTGAGTTCTACCTTCTGACTACACACGCCTTTTGCGAGAAACTCTTCCTCTAGAAAGGATCCATTCTTGGCAACGAAAACCTTGCCCTCGGATCTGTGATAGAAGGAATACCCAATTGTTTCTTTAGGGTATCCTATGAAGACACATTTTTCCGCTTTGGGTTCGAGTTTATCAAGTTGAAGTTTCTTCATATAAACATCACAACCCCAAACTTTAAGAAATGACAACTTAGGTTTGTTTCCAAACCACAATTCATACGGTGTTGTTTCAACGGATTTAGATGGTGCCCTATTTAAAGTGAACGCAGCAGTTTCTAGTGCATAACCCCAAAATGACAGTGGCAAGTCAGTCAGAGACATCATAGATCAAACCATATCCAATAAAGTACGATTACGATGTTTCGAAACACCATTACGTTGTGGTGTTCCGGTAGGTGTGAGTTGTGAAACTATTGCACAATCTATCATGTGTGCGCTAAACTCGTAACTAAGATACTCACCTCCACGGTTAGACCGCAGAAATTTAATCTTTCTATTACGATGATTTTCCACTTCATTCTGAAATTCCTTGAACTTTCAAAGGTTTCAGACTTGTGTTTCATCAAATATATATACCCGTATCTACTCAAATCATCTGTGAAAGTAACAAAATAACGATATCCACCTTGCGCCGACACACTCATTGGACCACATACATCAGTATGTATGATTTTAAATAAATCTGTCGCCCGTTCCATTGAACCAGAAAACAGTGCTCTAGTCATCTTTCCCATAAGGCATGGCTCACATGTATCAAATGATTCAAAACCAAGTGATTCCAAAAGTCCATCAGGATGGAGTTTCTTCATGCGTTTAATGCCAATATGACCTAGACGGAAGTGCTACATATATGCAGATATATCATCATCAAGTTTAATCCTTTTAGCATCAACATTACGAATATGCATAACACTATTATAGAGATCCAACAGAAATAAACCATTCATCATAGGTGCATGACCATAAAAGATAGCATTCATATAAATCGAACAACCATTGTTTTCAGATTTAAATGAATAAACACTTCGCAACAAACACGAAATAATAATTATGCTCATGCTCAGCGCAGGCACCAAATAATAATTATTAAGATTTATCACTAATCCCTACGGTAGGTGGAGAGGTAGCGTTCCGACGGCAATCACATCACCTCTTGATCCATCACCGACACGCATCTTGACCTCACCCCTTGCTAGCGGTTGCTTGTTCCGCAGCCCCTGATTCGAGTTACATATATTAGCAACCGATCTAGTATCAAATACCCAGGTGCTATTGCGAGTACTAGTCAAGTACACATCAATAACATGTATATCACATATACCTTTGTTTGCCTTGTTGGCCTTCTTGTCCGCCAAATACTTGGGGCAGTTGCGCTTCCAATGGCCAGTCCCCTTACAATAATAGCACTCGGTATCAAACTTATGGCCAGCTCGAGATTTCTTTTTAGGTGCGGCAACATATTTGCCGCCCTTCTTTCACTTCTTTTTACCCTTCTTGTCTTTCTTGAAACCGGTGGTCTTATTGATCATCAACACTTGATGTTCTTTCCTAATCTCCACTTCTGCAGTTTTAAGCATTGATAGAAGCTCGGGGAGAGACTTCTTCATGCCATGCATATTATAGTTCATCATGAAGCTGGCAGAGATTGGAGAACACGATGTATGCCTAAGTCAATGGGAATCGTTATTCCTAAGGACACAAGCTTATCGGCATACCTAGACATTTTGAGTACATGCTCACTAACGGAGTTGTTCTCTTCCATCATGCAGCTAAAGAACTTTTCATAAGCATTATAACTCTCTACGGCAGCATGGGTATCGAAAATCATTTTCAATTCACCCATGGTATCAAAAGTATTGCCGTTTTTGAAACGCTTTCGAAGTTCTGGCTCTAGCCCATACGGTATGCTGCAATGAACTAAGTTGTGGTCCTCTTGACGAGTCAAACAGGCGTTTTTTTCCTCGGCTGGGGCATCAGGAGCTGGTTGGGGGGCCTAGCGGCACTTCTAACACATATTGCTTTTGTGTAGCAGTGAGGAGAATCCTCAAATTCATGGCCCAGTTGGTAAAGTTGCTACCATTTGCCGCAAGTTTCTCTTTCTCCATGAACACATTGAAATTAAAAGCAGATGGTGCCATCTACAACAAATTTTTTAAAGTTTAGACTAAGTTTATGATAGATCGAGTTCAACTAATCAAACTACAAATGAACTCCCACTTAAAAACAACATCCCTCGTGTCTTTTTGGTGATTACATGAACCAAATCCACTACACCAAGTCCGATCATCACGTGAGTCGGTGTAGCTTCAAATGCGAGCATCTATATGGGAATTATATCAACTATATGACTCATGCTTAACCTTTCGGTCCATGTTCCGAGGTCATGTCTGTACATGCTAGGCTCTCCAAGTAAGAACCTTAGTACTCGCGTGTGTAAAACTTGCTTACACCCGTTTATGATTGTGGATTCAAGAACACCCGATCATCACGTGATGTCTTGAAGCGGCGAAACATAGAAATGTGCGTAGTTAAGGGATAACACACTTTTATATTGATATCTAAATGAGGGATCATCTTATAATGCTACTAAAACGCCAAACAAGCAATATAAGATACAAGCATCAAATGTGTAAAGTAAAATGACATGGTTCTTGCACTTGATCACCATCATGTGCATCGTGGTATGATCTTTATCATTCCTTTGTGTGTAAGGCCAAGGTCTATGGAACTTACATGTAGGTGTGTTGCAAGAGTATCCACTATACATCAACTTACAACATTACCATATCATGACACCAACCCAACAACGATCTAAACTAGACGCCTCTAATTTATCAATTGCAAGTTTTACGTGGCTTAGGGCTTTCGAAGATAGAACCGGTCTTACCTACGAACATGGAACCACACCGATAATAACCAAATTATTAGCAACTCATTGTAAATTAGATATTGACTATAGTAGGAGAGACAGACACCCGCTAGGCACTTACGCAAAACTAGTTGCATGTCAAGTGTGGAACATGTCTCATGTGCGAGGACATGTAAAGTTAGTCTGGACCGCTTCATCCCACTATGCCACCAATATCCAAAATACATCAAAGAAGCAATAACATGATCATCATCGCCCACATACTCATGTGTGTACTACCCGTGCAAAGCATCTACGCATAGATCAGGCTCTGATACCACTGTTGGGTTCACAACATAGAAAACAAAAAATTCCTATGATGGAAACTATTATACGCCAAGATCTATCTACTAGATATAAGCAATAGGTGGATATACATCCATAGAGAACATACCCTCGAAGACCAACAAAGTGTAATGAGATAGAACTCGTGGATGATGTAGTCGAACGCTTGCCGATCTCAAGATCGTGTGGAAGTCCTAGCACCGCAAATCAGCAGCGCATCCATCCTCACACACACGTTCAGGCCACTGAACAACCTCCACCTCCTCGCTCCAGCGATGTAGCAGAAGCAGCAACTCCTTCCAGACGAAATTCCACCGGGAACATGTATCTCGCTAATCCGAGACCATGGGGAATAATTCTAGAGGGGGAGTGAGATCCTTCACGAGGAGGTGTGCTTTGTGAAGGAGGAGAGGGAGACCTTTTATAGGGTAAGGGGCACCCCCTCCCATGGACGGCGGCCATGGAGGAGCCCCTCCACCTCCTCTCATTCATGTGGGTAGGACCTCCACTCACATAAACATGCCTCCACTCAAAATTCCACTCACATGCACTAAATTTCCACCAAATTTAATGCAACTCTTTTATTTATTTTATTCAGAATTTTGTTAATTACTTTAATTAACAAACATTCACATAAACCCCCTGCAATATTTCAATATCACATGCAGAACCAATTTCAGCAATTTCACCCGAAATAATTCTGGTGTCCATTGAAATAATTTCAGCGCTTTGCAATTCTTTTGTCTAGAACATATTTTCTCCAAATGGTGTTTGGTAACCCTGAAGTGTGTCACCCTATGGTTCATGAATAATGCAGACATGATCGAGACCCCTCTCAGATCAATAATCAGAAGCAGGACCTAGAGATCCATACTGACTCCCACACATTCAATGATGACTTCTGTGATCGAGAGAACCTTTAACGATAGTAACTAAATCCCTTTGTCTTGCGATATATTACATGTCCGATATTCGATCATCAATATCCCAATACTTAGTTTAATCTCGTTACCGACATGCACTCTTTTCTCGTTCCCGTGATATGACATTCTAGTGATCACATCACTTGCTTGCAAGCTGTCTTAATGTGATATCACCGAGAGGGCCAAGAGTATATCTATCCGTCATCGGGATTGACAAATTCCACTCTTGATCCATGAGCCTCAACATAACACCTTCAGAATACCCAAACCCATCTTTATAGTCACCCTGTTATGGTGTGAGGTTGGATGTTATCAAAGTATTCTTTCGGTGTTAGCAATTAACATGATCCCATGGTCTAAGGATAAATATTACTTAGTTTGATGTTATAGCAATATAAACATAATGACTTTGATCATAATTCTATACTTCGGATGAATGTTCATCACATCATTCACCAATGTTGTGACCTTGTTATTAACAACATCCAATGTCCATGATCAGGAAACCTTGATCATCATGTTAATCAACGAGCTAGTTTATAGAGAAGCATAACTAGGAACTTTGTATTTGTTTATTAAACACACATGTATTAAGGTTTCCGTATTAATACAATTATAGAATGCAAAATAAACATCTATCATATACTTGGAGTACATATAATAAGAACTTTATTATTGCCTCTCAGGGCATATTCCCTTCAGCTGATACACCTCTAGATGGTTTCGATGCCACTATAACCCCCCTCCCGATGCTGCTGCCCCCACACTACTGATGTTGCTTCGAAGGGAGATATAGTTTCATCTTTTAGAGGAAATAGTTTCAATAAGAGATCAGGAGGTCATTTTAGGCCTCCAGTTTTCATGCCGTTGTATGAGGACCGACAACAAGATGAAGTTTTCAAGCCTTTGAGTTCGACTAATTACGGATCTCAGGTATATGTCTTCTACATAACTTATTGTTGGTCGATGCATCTAGTGTTGATGCATATAGGAATGCATATTTTTTGATGCTACATAACTTTGTGTAGATTGAAGAAAGATGGGGTTTGCGATCGATGACAATTGATAGGACAATTGCATTTCGAAAGTTAAATTCCACAGGTAAGTGTGCACTCTGGGATGATGGATAACCGTTAGGTGAATTCTGCAAGATCCTGATTGAGGTTGTGATAGATAAGACTGTGTCACTGGTTTGGTCAATCGAAAAAGTTAAGAAGTTGGGCCAGGCTCTAAACCATCAGATTGCTTGGCCATTTATAAATGTAAGTGAATAATGACACTCTCAGCTTCCAGATTTACCTAATGCGCATGTCCTAGGATATGTTTATCTATTGACTTCGTAGGTTTGAGGCCATAAGGAGGTCCTTTTCCAACAAAAGACCTATTTCTATTCTAGGTAATAACAAAAGTATGTTTGAGCATCTATTTAGTATATATATACTCCCATACATGTTTCCTTGTTTATAGCAAAGTGGTTTATAGTTCATTTTGTTCCTTGTTCATCAGGATCAGTGTGTCACGGACTCCACTGAAGACCAAGCAACTAGCACTTCTGTTGGATTCATAGCATAGAAAATAAAAATTCCTACGATGTGAACAACTAAGGACCAATATTTATCTACCTAGATACAATCAACGGGTGTATATACATCCATAGAGATCTTACATACCCTCGAAGACCGAAAAGCTTTATTAACAAAATCTGATTTCGTGGATGATGTAGTCGTACACTTGCCGATCTCAAGATCAAGTTAAAGTCCAGCGCCGCAAAGTAGCAGCGTATTCGTAATGACCCACACATCCAACACCCGGAAAACCTCTGAGTCCCTGCTCCAACAAAGCAGTGAAAGCAGCATATCCGTCCAGAGAAACCACCGAGAACATGTATTTTGCTAATCTGAGGCCATGGAGAATTTACTAGAGGGGGGAGAGAACCTTCACGAGGAGGTGGTGCAAATGGAGAGGAGAAGGCCTCCTTTTACAGAGGAGGGGCAGCCCCAAGGGGCATGGCCGCCAGACATTGTGGTGCCCCCACCTCTCCCTCCATAATGGTGAGTGAGCTTCCACTAAGCCCACTCCCATTAACATAAACTCCACTCACTTTGCATTAATTACCTACTAATTTAAATCTATTTTACTCTTTAAATAAATCACTTTTATTTATTTTATTCAGAATTTTGTTGATTACTTTAATTAACAAACATCTTCATAAAAACCCTTGCATAACATCGATATTATATCTGAAACCATTTTCAACAATTTGACCCAAAACAATTCCGTGTCAATCGAAATAATCCTAGTGCTTTCAAATTCTTTCTCTGGTACTATATCTACTCCATTGGATGTCGGTATACCTTAAGTGTGTCACTCTATGGTTCGTGAATAATGTAAACATGATCTAGACCCCTCTTCGGTCAATAATCAGCAACGGGACCTGGATGTCCGTACCGACTCCCACACATTCACCGATGACCCTAGTGATCGTGAGAACCTTTGACGTTGTAACTAAATCCCTTTGTATCGCGATATATTACATGTCCTAGATTCGATTATCAGTATCCCCGTACCTAGTTTGATCTCGTTACGGAAAAGTACTCTTTTCGCATTCCCGTGATATAACATTCTATGTAATCCAATCACATGCTTGCAAGATGTCTGAATGTGATATCACCGAGAGGTCCCTGAGTATATCTCTCCGTCATTTGGATGGACAAATCCCACTCTTGATCCATGAGCCTCTACATAAAACGTCGCATTATCTGAACCCACCTTTATTGTGACCCTGTTACGGTGTGACGTTTGATGTTATCAAGTTACTCTTTCGGTGTTAGTGATTGACATGATCTCATGGTCTAAGGACTAAATTTACTTCACATGATGTTTATAGAAATTTAAACATAATGACTTTGATCGTATTACTATACTTTGGGTAAATATTCATCACATCATTTGACCAATGTTCTGACCTCGTTATTAACAACATCCAATGTCCATGATCAGGAAACCTTGATCATCTTGCTAATCAACGAGCTAGTTTATATGAGAGGCATAACTAGGAACTATTTATTTGTTTATTAAACACACATGTATTAAAGTTTCCAATTAACATAATTATAGAATGAGAAATAAACATTTATCATAAATATGGAATAAGATAATAACCACTTTATTATTGCCTCTCGGGTATATTCCTTTCCACTTCATCGTAGCACTTTTTACCATTAACGAAATGGGTTCCATGTTGGTCAATGATTAAGTTAATATGTGTAAAGTCAATCACACTTAAACTTCTCTTGAAAACTTATGTGATGGATGTGTCAAAACTGATTGTGATGCTTTTTTTAGTGCTACGATATATGTGTTTGATACCATATTATGCTATATATTCGATTTTATGATGTGATATTTGGAAGCGTCACGTGTGATTCATATTATGAGTTTCTGTGAATTTTGGTAAATTAGGGGAATCCTAAATATAGAAAAAATCAGGCTAAATTGCGGTGCAAAAAAAAGATCACTAGGAACTTTAAAAATTATGCCGTGCATGGGACACGTACGACGACACCATATTGTGTCGGGAACGCATAACTGCCACGACACCTAGTCACTGTTGGTCTACAATGGGCTGCGGCTTTAACGCTGTGCTACCGTGGTAGCGCTAGCTCGGCAGATGACGATGTGCCGAGCCAAAACAACATCGCTTAAAAAAAAATTCCTGACGCAGTTATCCCTGGCAGCTTTTTCTGCCGCGCTAGTGCGAGTGCGGCGACTAGGCGTGTGACTCGGTGTTTATAAGCGCCAGGACACGTGATACGTATTGTAGTGAAAGTGCATGTCAATTTCAATAGAGATTTATAATTGGTGACATAATTCCTCCCCTCCAAAGACAGACGACAACCAAACCGTTGACAACCAATCAACAAACCAACCACTACCACCACTTATTTCTCAATGTTTCCATGGCTTCTCTACCATATGAGCGATTCACCACAAGAAGGCCGCTCCAACCAACTCATTCATGAAGGTCGTGCTCTCCATCCTATGCCCTCTAGCTCAACATCGCACCTTGGCTCTAGTAGTGTCACCCCGACCCTCTGTGGCTCTGTCCTCATGTCTCACCGTAGTTGTACATGAACAAGCAAGGGTATAAGAATGCCATCTTTGTGTAAGAAAAAACTGACTATATTCGTAGAATTCTAGCTTACAGACATGTATTCAACCAGGGTCAACCACCATTGTTTAGCTAGAAGTATGAATAGAAAAAAATATTAGAGACATGTCCTCCCAAAATTCTAAGAAAATAAACTTTTGACAAATAGTGTTCGTCGTCACACAAAAAAGCATAGGGCTCATACCAGGAGATTTGAGTGGCTAGAGAAATCCTATATAATAGAGTATAAGGGCTTGTTTGATTTCAAAGGATTTTGAAAGGAATTTTGTATGATTCTTACCCATAGGAGTTTTCCTGTAGGGACCATTTGATCCAAATGATTGAACCCTCAAAAATTCCTATGTATTGCTTTCTTATACTAGAAACCCATATGATATATGGCAAGAGGTTAGACCTCATGGAAAATTTCCTATGTTTCTATGATAATTATGACATGTACTTAATACCTATCAAAATTTTATGCATTTTTCATGTGGTGCAACCAACCAACTTATGCAACAAATTCCCGTGTTTTTACGCGTGTAGGATTTCACATGCCATGACATAATGTTCCTATGTTATTCATGTTCCTATGTTTTTAAAATCTTTTGAATTGAACAACCCTAAAGAAATATTTAGGGCTACTTTGATTCAAAGAAATCGTGTCGGATTGTTATAGGAGTTGGATCCTTAGAAAATGTTCCTACAAAGGTCGTTTGATTCATAGAATCACAATCCCTTGGAATGTTGACAAAGGATTTTGTTGAACTCTATTGTGGATGAAAAGTTCCCTTCACTCCTACCTCTTTCTACTGTTCTTTTCCCTTTGATGTGCAATCAAACACTCATGTGTCAAATTTCTATAGTTTCCAAATCATGTGGGATTGAAGAGGACATACCATTCCAATCATGTATTTTTTCTGTTGATGTGTTCTGAGAATCTTGCCAACCAGTGGAGCCCTTAGGACCTCTCTGGATACGGATTGAAAACACATGAAAATGAAAGGTTTGTTAGTGCAAAACAAAGAATTGAAAACACACAAAACTATAGAAATAGTTGCTCCAATGAACCAAAAAGCACATGAAAAGTGCCTTGATCTTACAATTGTGCCGAGAAAATAGGTTGGTATGAATGTTCAAATCATATGAAACTGAGGTGTAAGAATCAAATCCATAGGGATTTGAGTAGCACCTTTCCTTGGATAGAAACACAATCCATGGGAAAAATTCCTCGGAGAACTCTAAAATCTAGAGGGCCTTAAAAAAATTCACACGAGCTCTTATAATCAAGGGTACCATGCAGAAAAATAACATCCACATTTCTTAAGGTACTACAAAACTCCTTTTAGCGAAATTCCATGAAAAATTGATGACCAGTGCGACCAAATTGTTGAAGTCCAACCGTAATGTATGCCCCTTATTTGCATGATATGATCGATGGTTAAACCTTGAGAAATGTAGGATTTTGCGAAAATCATGTATACCAAGAACTTTGAGTGGTTGGTAAGTTTTCACAAAATAGTGTAAACGAGTATTTACAAAAATTCTCTAAATATGCATCTCTCTTAACCAAGCTCCCCCGCAGGAAAAAACACTAGAAATCTATTTTTCTTACAAATCCTATAGAACTCCTTGTAGGATCCAATTCTTAGGCCTCCTTGAATCATAAGATTGTCTCAGGAATTCTGTAGGATTTAGACCCATGTGGATTTTCTCTTTGGGTAGTGTTTGATTCATAGGATTATACCCTGCAAGAACTATTCGTAAAAATTCGGTAGTGTATTTTCATAGAAAACTTAACATGAGGTGAGAGCTCATGGAAAAATCCTGCCAAGATTCCCTATGATGTAGGGATTTCATTGGACAAGGCAAGTCATTCCTATACAATTTTTATCCCTTTACGTTTCCTACCCAGAAAATCAAGGAAGCCTTAGGATTTTTCCTGTGAATTTCACATGGATCAAAGGATGGTACCACCACCCCAAATCATATGAATCCAAAGAGGGCTGAACGATATGGACCCTGAAAATTTGCACATTTCTATCGAGTGATGTGATTGCTGGTTTAAACCAGCAAAAACGTAGGCACATCAGCGCAGAAGATAAACCAGATATCATGCATGCAGGCGCTGAATAATTATACCCAGCGAGAGGCAATACACTCCCTATCGCGTCAATTCATACATGCATGAGAGCTTGACCTTTCACTGCATCGCGTGCATGTCCGTTCCCTTCTCGCTCACTCACTCCTGCACTGTACTCCACTGGACTGTGCACTCTTTCTCCCTTTATATTTGACCACCGCCCCTCTCCACCAAGCACATCCTCCTCGGCCACCATCCCCACCTCGCTCTCCCCAACGCAGGCAAACCTAGCCCTTCCTCTCTCTTCCCCATCCCTCTCCGTTCCCCAACACGCACGCAACGCTCCCCCCTCTTATACCACCCCATGGAAACCAAGCCCAACCCAGCAGCTCTTATCACCACCACCACCGAGGCGCCCTCAAGCAGCAGCGACGTCGGGAGCAGCGTCAACAGCGGTGGCGGCAGCGGCAGTCGGAAGGGGAAGGGCGGGCCGGAGAACGCCAAGTTCAGGTACCGCGGCGTGCGGCAGCGGAGCTGGGGCAAGTGGGTGGCGGAGATCCGGGAGCCCCGGAAGCGCTCCCGCAAGTGGCTCGGCACCTTCGCCACCGCCGAGGACGCCGCGCGGGCCTACGACCGCGCCGCCCTGCTCCTCTACGGCCCGCGCGCCCACCTCAACCTCACCGCGCCGCCGCCCATGCCCCCAGGAGCCGAGCACTCCCGCCCCTCGGGTTCCTCCTCCGCTTCTTCCTCGAGCTCCTCCTCCGCGCCCCCGCCGCTCCGGCCGCTCCTGCCGCGCCC
Organism: Avena sativa; assembly: GCA_916181665.1. Taxonomy (NCBI): domain Eukaryota; kingdom Viridiplantae; phylum Streptophyta; class Magnoliopsida; order Poales; family Poaceae; genus Avena; species Avena sativa. The sequence continues at coordinate 430,310,446 of OV702286.1, read as the reverse complement.
GCCGCAGCACTCCGTCAACTCGGCGGCGCCCTTCCACCACCACCACCACCACCAGTACCGCTTCCTGCCGCAGCACGCGTTGCCCACGTCCTCACCGCCTCTGTACTACGCAAGCACTGCCACGGCGTCCACGGTGACCACCGCCGTGGCACCGCCATACGAGACCACGACTGCTGCTCCAGCGGTGGCGGCGTCTTCTGCGGTAGACGTGCAGGATAGTGCGCCGGCGGAGGCGGCCGAAGCTGCGGCGACCGGATGGGAGTACCTCGCCGACCCGGAGGAGGAAGACTACGAGGCGGCGCTGCTGTGGAACGAACCTGAGCCCTTGTTCGATATCTTCTTGAAGTGATAAACATATAAAGGAGCTCCAGCCTCCAGGCATGCATGTCCATGGCGGATCGGCGCATTCGGCATGCATGTCTGTTGCAACTTGCAAGCAAGTAAAGGTAGATATCCTTACTAGGGTTTCTGATTTTTTTTCGTAGTACTACTAATTAGTGAATCTATCGATAGATATGATTTTGCTCATTCTTTTTCATGTATTTTGTGGGTTGAGTTCAGCCAGTCTATCGATAGATATGATTTTGCTCATTCTTTTTCATGTATTTTGTGGGTTGAGTTCAGCCAGTCTTTGGTTATAAATGTGGTGGCATTGGCAAGATTTAGGGCATGCTAGAGACCTAAGATTTGATTTCAATTCAGCCTTTTGCATCCACCAATAATGGATGCATGATCGATATAATTGATGACACATATAGACCAGAATTCCCAGTATTCTTCTTCTTTCTGTACCTACTGGATACTGTATAATATTCCCCTGATGGCGTATTCATGTTTTGGATTGTCAAGGCAATTTTTTGTACTCGCTCTAATCCACATTAGTTGTCGCTGACTAATATGGAACAAAGGGAGTATCTTTTTGTTCATTAGCTTCCAATATTGTGTAAGCTAGGACGTTCGAATAATTACACAGAGTTGAAGTACAAACTGCATGACGCAAGATAGTATACTACTCCCTCCGTCCAGAAATAACTGACTTGAGTTTGTTTAGATTCAAATGTATCTATACACAAAATGTGTCTAGATATATTTAAATCTAGATAAAACCAAGCCACTTATTTGTGGACGGAGGGAGTATAACTAATCATGTTTTATGCAATGATTCGTTTATTATTGCAAAACATATACTCCCTCCGTTTCAAAATAAGTGACTTGGATTTGTCTAGATTCGAATATACTAGACACGTTTTAGTATATAGATACATACGAATTTAGACAAACCCAAGTTATTTATTTTGAGACGGAGGGAGTAGGAACCAATCATAAGACCAGCACCTCAATCTTACACGCTTGAGTCTTCAAACTCTTCTGTGATTTTTGTCAGTTTGTCATTTTTAGTGCTTTATTTTTCCCTTTTCCACCCTTACCTGGACGTAATTCGCTCCATTATTAGGGTTCTGTACAATTTGAACGTGTGTGTCCAAGAATAATCATGTTGGAGCATCTGAATTTGTGTTTTTACACAGGAAACAAAAAATGTTCTTTTTTTGTGCAAACATAGGATGTCCAAATATACATACGGATATTTTTTTAATATTTATTTTGATATTTCGAAATATATTTTTAAACAATGAGTTTATTTGCACCCTTGAGCCGAATTGGATTTCCAAGCAATTTTCTGGACGATCTTTCGGAAAAAGAAGTCTTAAAAAGGCTGCATCCGGTTTTGAAAGTGAGGCGTGAATCCGGTCCACCAGAATTTGGGTAGATGTTCCTTTAGTTCAAAGATAATCCATAGAAAAAATATACTATCATAAGGATTATATACTTGGAATTTGTTATTTTTTCTATAGCCATCACAAATTACTGAACCAAGAATGCTGGAGCTTGTGAATCGTGATAACTTAATAACGTGTCTCTCGTGAACTGTGAATTGGTAACGGTGATGTGGTAGTACTAGTACATGCATATGACCTGGGAAAAACACATTGCTCTTGGGAAATGGAATTACTGTACACGCAAATTAAGCAGAGGCATGACTAGCCAGTAGCTGTTGGAAGTTGGAACTACTTAAGTGCATGCAAGACTGCCAGTTTGTCATGCACACTATTTGAACACGGTTTTCTTCGTAATACTAAAAAAGGCATTTAACTTGATTTCATTAGAGAAACCACAAAGGTATATAGCCACAACACTTCAAATCTTTTGATCAAGGACAATCAAAGAAAATGCGGAAAAGCTCTCCATATCATCAAAGAGTCACATGAGTTGCTGCTCGCCCGTAGCCCAATTAATCTTTTGATCTGTTAAATACCTCTCCTCCTCGGCTCCACTGGCTTTACACTTCTGTCTATACATGGTGCAATACATTTTCTCGGTGTTCTTTCATTAGTCGTATAGCCCAAGAATCAATCCAAGGGCTTATATAATGAACCACACTGCCATAGCCCCCGCCAAACAAAAAAAAACCCACACTGCCATAGAACAGTACTCCTTACCAATGTGATTCTGTATCACAAACTAATATCCCGGCTACTTTATATATTTAAACAGAAAGAGACTTCTCGTTTATATCTATCTTTCTGCTTCTGATAACACAAGTTATTTTTGAAGTTCCTTATGCATATTAGAAGGCACTCCGAGTAAGATCATTTATTTCTTAAATTCATCCAATAATATACCATTTTTGGGGACTTCTTAGCTATGGCAAATATAATGACCATATATTTTTCATCAATCTTATTATATTACACAATTTACAAGCATATACGTATGTACATGTACTACACTACAAGAAGATACATGGCCTCATTCAATCTTGTGTATGTGTATGAATATGCGGCATTTTATAGTGTAGCTAAGCGGTGGGGTAGGAGGGCTCCATGGCAAGACCGCACATGCCCTTCTTGTCAGCAATGTCCTTTTCCATTCTTAAAAATCCATTCTCGCCCCATAATGTGCCCCATGAATTCTTTAGCAACCAGTACTTTGTACCATCACTGGTCGTTCCATATCCGATGGCTGCAATCCCATGATCCAAATCAGTTCCACATGAACCGGTCATCACGCCACCAGAGTAGAATTGGAATGTCATGTCACCTCCGTCCACAGCAACTGACACGGGTTGGCTTGCCACCGCCTTCATGAGGGCACCTTCATCATTGGTAGGCACATCCTCATAGCTCTTAATTGTTAGCACTGGTAGATCCACTCTTGCACTTGCCGTCAGCTGCAGAATACGGATAGCTGGACTCCTTAGTTAGGCCTCCATTCTTGATAATGAACTTGAATGCGTCGTCCATGAGACCGCCCTCGCAGCCCTGGTCCTCACCCTTGACATCACAGTCCACCAATTCTTGCTCTGAGAGTGAGATCAGGTTTCCAGTACTTAGCTTGACAATGCCCTCTGTTGTAGCAACAGCAGAAAAAGCCCAACAACAACCTACAAATATTTGTTTTTGAGATACATGCAATTAAACACACCATTTGATGTAAAAGATTCATATGTATGTAGCTCACTTGTAGCCTAGCTAAATGTACTTACCACACTGGCCTTGATCCTTGACGGGAGTGACCGCGCCCTTAGTCCTCCAGTCCATCGTTGTCGGGAGTGCATCAATGCTCATATTCTCATACTGAACCCCGTAGAGACTTTCACCTTGTTTGGAATGAACCCCTTCTTAGTCTTGGTTGCCCTGAACTCATCATTGCTGATGTCGGCGAACTGGTTGATGGCTAGGGAGAACTTGCGACCCTCAGCATTGAACGACTCGCTGAATCGAGCATTAGCCTTGAATATCTCAAACCTCTGCGCCTTCTCAGCTGCATCCTTGTACACACGACCGTACTGTACCATCCAACTCTCGTGCCTTGCCACCATGAACAAGTCATCGTTCAGCTCCCGAGCTGCGAGGACAGAACTAAAAAAGCAGAGACAGCTGAGGATCGCAAGGAGCGAAGCCCTCGGGATGGCCATGTTTGATAAGGACCTCTTCTGAATTGCTTCCAACCGGTGTAGTGCGTACCTCGTGCTATGTTTTGGTCTGGTATCGTTCAGTGGAACTAGGTGATATATATAGTACTCACAGGTGTACTTGTGTTTATTTAAGTAGGTGATTGTTACATAGATACGGTGAGTGCACGAAGTTGCACCGTGTGGAAAGGGGCTAGCTCCTGCGTCGCCGGCCGGATGGTCTTAGAAGAGAATTATGTATTGTGCATGAAACGTACGGTTGCTGCAAATCTGAGGACGACCCCATGTCTATGCAGGAGTTCAAATCGTTAACATTTGCTTCAATGAAAGGGGAATTCTCTGTCTGTTTAAATGGTTCCAGGAGCGAAAGCAGCCAAATTATTAGTTCCGTGATACAAAATCAGAATAATAAGTACCTTTCTGACATAGATTAAATAATTTATTTTATTCGCAAAAAAAAATCATTCCACAGAGCCATACAAAGGAAGATATACTGTTTAGTCTATGTTTGTATGTAAACTGCATATCTAGTTTGATTTTCCGTTCTACCGAGCAAGCACCGCCAGTAATTTAAGATAGCGCATAAAGAGATGAAGTCAGGAGTCAACTTATTTACCATATACCGAGTCATATAGATGACATCAGTTGGTGATTGGAAAATGGAAACGGACTGGAAAATGCGTCATCAAAAAACTGAAAGTAATATGAGCCGGCCGGTCTTTTGATGCATGCCAACTGCTTGGAGAATGACTGTAAAAAGGGCCCTGGGTTTGGACAATGCATGTCTTTCACTCTGTATTTTATTTCTACTAAACTCAGCTCACGTGTAGGGACTCTCTGTGTTTGCCATTCTGCTGTTGGTACGTAGTCACAGCTGTTTCTTGTGTGTGTGATTGGTCACTATTCTTGTAAAAATCGTTATGACTCGGAAAGAATACAAGCAAAAGTACAAGTTATGATAGCAGATCTTATTTCTAGACGACGGGCAGCACTTATGCATCAGCCGAAACAACAAGAGCCTAACGCTTTCTGGTAAGCGCTTGTGTCTATTCATCCGTCTCCTCTTCTTCAATCAGTTCCTTTTTTTCGGAGGATAACTCTCGATGAGAGTAAGCTCCGGCTCGAGGAGGTCTGCAAACTGAGAGTCGAATATTTATCTTAGTACGGCATAATAACAAATGATGGAGATGATGACAAATAAAAAAGTTAAGTTGAAAGATTTACCGGAATACGAGGATTCTCCGCAGCGTACATGTGCATGGAGATCTCCGGAACTTTCTTGTTTACCGGTTCCTTGATCAGCCACTGGATCCGGGTCTTGTAATCCTTTGAGAGAATCCAATTTGGACTGACTCTAAAGCTATCCTTCTTTTCGAGGGTAACTGAATGCATCAGTCGGTCACGGTTGTGTTGCAGAGACTGAATCTGACGATCCAACCAGCAGTGCACCAAGTCGGATCCCCTCAGGCCTTTATTTTTCATCAAAAACTCAATCCGCCTCTTGGCGCGGATCAAGTCGTCAAAAAAAACTGGCGCTTCTGCACCCCACGAACTTGGTGGGTTGCAGCGCCGTCAACGAAAACCGGCAAACTCTCCTCTTTGCCAGGGGACAACATGTTGTTGTGATAAAAGAATGTCGCTGGCCATCTCTTCACTGACTCACTAGCTAAAATCTTAGGGTAGACTCGGTCTCTCCTAAGGACTAGCTAAGGGTTCCGGTATTATAGGGAATACCGCAGTGATGGAATTCTTCCGGGTACCAAAGTAATACCGGAAAAGCATCAGACTCGGTTTGATTCTGAGAAACCCCTCGCTAAGAGTCACGTGGGCACTAAGCTCTAACAACGAGTTTCGGTGAGATTATGAAGTTGAACGCCGTAGTGGTTGATTACCTCGGAGAAGAATTCCTATGGTAGAAAACTTAGCCCACGATCAACATGCGTTGGGAAGTGGATGCGCTCGTTGTCGCGTGGTGCCGGATTTGCTTCATTAAGGTCGTTCCGCCATGTGCCGGCGTGGAGGTAGCCTTCATCTTCCATCTGCTGGAGTTTCTCATTGTCGATGAGGATCGGGATCCAGATCCCGCCCCACCTCCTCTCTTCCACCGCAATCAACGACGATGCCGCACCCGCTGCAGAGGAGAATTGGCCATCTCGTCGGAGATGACCAAGAACTGGTGGTGCTATGGTTTTGGAGGAGCAGAGAAGGAGACGAGAGAGCGCAGGGGGACGCGAGCAAGAAGGTACTGTGGAGCGGAAGTGAAGAAAAATGAGGATTTCTCTCTTTATAACCAATTTGCACCGAGATTAGTGCTAAACGCTCCGGATTTTCGTCACACATTGCGAAACGCACGGGGCAACTTACTCGTGAAGCCTCCGCTGCCTCAGTCTCCACGCTCGCATTGAAACGATGCCTCGGTTCCATGAGATACAGGAACAACCAACGGTTACACTGACAGAATAAATGTTAGTGACGTGACAAGGCCTAAAAAGTTGTCGGGTTACTGATGACCCACAAGTATAGGGGGTGTATCGCAGTATTTTCGAGGGAAGTGAAACCCAATTTATTGATTCGACACAAGGGGAACCAAAAAATATTTATAAGCCTTAACAACTGAGTTGTCAATTCAGCTGCACCCGGAAACAATCTTGCTCACAGCAGTTTATCAGTAGCAATAGTTTTGTAGTAACAATAGTAAAGTAACAGCAGTAGTAAAAGTAAAGACAATAGTAACAATTGCAATAGACAGTAGGATTAAAGCGCCGTAGGCATAGGGATGGATGGACGGACGTTGCATGGACAAGACAATTCATATGGCAATCAAGACATAAGGCATTTGCAGATAAATAAGATAAAGTATCCAAGTACTAAATAATCATAGGCATGTGTTCCATATATAGTCATACGTGATCGCAATGAGAACTTGCACAACATCTTTTGTCCTGCCAGCCCGTTTGCAGCGGGACTCAAGGGAACTACTGGCAATTAAGGTGCTCCTTTTAATCGAGCACCGGAGCAAAGCATTAACACTCCATGAACACATGTGATCCTCACATCAAATCCATTCCCTCCGGTTATCCCGATTTCTGTCACTTCAGGGCCTTTAGTTCCGGACAACAATATGTGTATACAACTTGTAGGTAAGACCATAAACAATACTATCATAATGAATCAATAACATGTTCAGATCTAAAATCATGGCACTCGGGCCCTAGTGACAAGCATTAAGCATAATAAGTTGCAACAAAGTCAAAAAGCACTAATAAAAGATACTAGGCACCATGCCTTAACAATCTGATGCCATTACATGAACAATCTCATCCAATCCCTACCATCCCCATAGCCTATAGCGGGGGATTACTCACTCATAGATGGGGGAAACATGGATGGTCGATGGAGAAGCGATGGTGATGATGATGGCGATGATCTCCTCCATGTCTCCGTCCCGGCAGGGTGCCCGAACGGAGTTTCTGGTTCCGAATCACGGAATCTGGTGGTGGCGGCGCAGCGGAACTCTTTCTAGAAAAACGTCGAACCCCCCTTGATTTTTAGGTCAAGAGGCAACTTATAGGCGAAGAGGGAGGCCGAGGGGCAGCCGAGGCGACCACACCACCCCCAGGCGTGACCTGGCCTAGCCCGCGCGGCCAGGTGGTGTGGGCCCCTGGTGGCCCTACTCCGTCTCGTCTTCTGGCTCCGTGAAACTTCTGGTGAAATAGGATTTTTGGCATATTTTTCGGGATTTTTCCTGATAGTTGATTTTCTACACAAAAACTAGACACCAAGATAATTCTGCTGAAAATAGCGTCATTCCGTGTTAGTTGTATCCAAATCACACAAGTTTAGAGGAAAAACAATAGCAAAAGTGTTCGGGAAAGTAGATACGTTTTGGACGTATCAACTCCCCCAAGCTTAGCTTATTGCTTGTCCTCAAGCAATTCAGTTGAAAACTGAGTGCGATAAAAGAAACTTTCACGAACACATTTGCTTCATAAGATGTATATATTCTCAGCATATGATCAACTACTCAGGCAATTCATAATAAAGAGTATGCAACTAAGTTTACTTAATAGTCATTACAAGCTATGAAGAGATTCCAACTCAAAAATAATAAGTAGCATGAAACATAAACATAAGCAACATTACAATGCTCATAACAAGGTATGATAGAGTGGTATCTCGCTTGCCTTTGATTGTAGAGCAAACATAAATGCCAAGGCACCTCTGAAGTTCAAGTGAAGACTAGAAGTAAAGATATCAAAGATACAAGCATCAAAGTCATAACACAATTAATCAAGTTTTGAGACAAGCACATTACACTAACAATGACAACTATGCTCTCAAGAAAGTGCTCATAGAATAAGTGGTGACTCAACAAGGGAATGAAAAGGTTTTGAAAAGTTTGAAAGGCTTCCAAATGCTGAAAGTATGGTACTCATTAGCTTTTGATCTCTCATTGCTCCTATCATAAGCATCTTTAAATGGTTAAGGTTAAAGTGAGGCTCAATCTGAGTTATATGCTTGATAGACTATAAACTGGAAATCTCATGTCCCTTGAGTACGAGGGCCGCTCCTCATGCTACTCAACTTTAGTTACCAGTAAGTTCTTGTCATAGTAAATACATGCGCATCATAGAGAACCGCCAATGGGGTACCCCTTGCCCGATGATACGGAAGAGTCCCCATATCAAAATGACAAGGCAAGGAGACAACGAGCATCTCAACAATCTTCTTATTTACCATGAGAAAATGGTGTTTTTTTCTCTCTTTCCTCTTTTCTCAAATCTTTTTTTTTCTTTTTCTCAATAGCTAATTCTATTTTTTATAAGAAGAATGCTTCATAGATACTTATTATGGTTACGCTGCAGGTTTCCACCATGATTAGGCATGGATTAGTGAAGGGTTCCGTAGCAGAAAACAAAAAATTTCTATCTACTCGAACACTAATACCAGGATCTATACTATATAGACATAAGTAACGGAGAAGGAATACATTATTCATACCTTTGCAAACAGAGGAATGCCTTACGCAGGAAGGCGTATACTGATGAAGACGAGCAACACCCCAAGTGTGATGCCTCCGAAGTTCGTCACACGTCCGGTGTAGGAGACGTCAACCGGACTCCGATCCAGCCGAGCAGCGGAAGAAGTAGATGCCGGATCGCCGATCACACGACGGTAGTGTGAAGGTGGAGAACTCAACTACAAGTCCTCCCCAATATTACGGGAATTCCTCAGTAGATGAGAGAGAGAGAATGAGGGGAATGATGATTCCAAAGGGGGAGGGGGACCCCTTTATATAGTGGGAGGAGGGAGGGCACCACCCAGGGGCCAGGCGGTGTGGGACTAACCCCACACCCACCGGCCACCTTGGGGCAGCCGCCAGCCCTAGGTGGGCCCCACTGGGGTGGCCGACCAGCCCTAGGCCGGCTGTCCCCCACTCCCTAGGCGCCTTGCCCACTTGGGCCTCCCTTCGGGTGAGGCCCATTAGCAATATAGTGCCTTAAAAAATAAAATAAAATATATACTTAATATTAATTCTCCAATTAACATTTAAATACACATATTATATTATTCCTTCACTTCGGAACACCTTCCGGACCCCTTCCGATCTCCATCGGATGTTACCGAAACTATTTCGGTTTCTCTCTCTCTCTATTTCTCATACGATACCTCATCTACCCTAAGCATCCCTACCCTTAAGCGTGACATCCTTCGGTTTGGAAACACTCCGGACATGATAGAGACCACTCTCATATCAATGATCAACAGAGGGACCTGGATGGCCATGTGACCCCCGTGCGTTTCACGAATACAATCGCTCGAACCGTGAGATAGTCGTTCCCCATTCCCTTTGTCATTCGATACCTAATTCATCCGAGACTTGATCTTTGGTATCTCCATACCTTAGTTCGATCTCGTTACTGATGAACTTGTTTTCTCGTTCTCATGTTGTTGCATCCGTGACCTAGTCACATGCTTGCAAGCTTCATTAATGCAACGTCACCGAGATGGCCACATGTATCTGTCCGTTACACGGACTAGACAAATCCTGGTCTTGATATGTACTCCTCTACACATCCCTTCGGAAAACCTGAGTGGCACCTTTTCGATCACCCTGTTACGAGATGACTCTTGATAACCATCTAAGCTTCTTCCGGAATGGTGATTTGCATTACCTTACAGTCAAAGGATCGGGTTGCAAGGTTCTCTGTGTTTTATCATCAATTGTGAACTTTGTAACTAGATCTCATTAAGATATAATAGTCGGATGTTTGTCTATCATGTTATTCAACTAATAACATGACCTCATTGTCAGTTGGCATAAATGCCCATGGTCTTGAAACATAGACCATCCTTATGACCAATGAACTAGTTCACTAGAGGTAACTAGAGACACGGTTTGTTTACATACCACACGTGTATTAATGTTTCATATTAACACAGTTATAGCACAGTATGAAACGTATTATAAACATACAGGAGATATATCAAATAATACACTTTATTATTTGCCTCTAGGGCATAACTCCTTCAGTCTCCCTCTTGCACTAGAGTATAAACAAAACTAGTTTACAATAGGCAGGAACCTAACACCAATCGAATCTCGGTGTTGTTCATGCTTGTCTAGATGGAGAGCTTTTGTCAATGGATCTGCTACATTCAGTTCCATATCTACTTTGCAAATCTTGACTTCACCTTCGTCAATGTTCTGCCGGATGACGTGAAATCTAAGCCTTATGTGTTTGGCTGTGGAATGAGTTCTTGGTTCCCTTGCATTTGCAATAGCTCCCGTATTATCACAATAGATCATCACGGGGTCTTGCGCATGGGAAAAACTCCCAGTTCGATGATGAAATTCCTTAGTCAAACAACTTAATTTGCTGCATCAGTTGCAGCAATGTATTCAGACTCCATTGAATATTGTGCCACCATCGGCTGCTTCTTGCTCTTCTAGCTTACCGCCCCACCATTCACCAAGAAAACAAATCCCGTATGAGACTTCGAGTCATCATGATCTGAATTCCAGCTCGCATCTACGTAACCTGTTACGTTTAGAGCTTCATCATTTCCTCCATAGATTAGGAACATATCCTTTGTTCTTCTCAGATACTTTAGGATATTTTTCACAGCTGTCCAGTGATCCGGTCCTGGATTACTCTGATATCGGCTCGTCAAACTAAGAGCCAATGCCACATCAGGTTGGGTACTAAGCATTGCATACATGATAGATCCTATTGTTGAAGCATAGGGGATGTAAGACATCTTCTCTCTATCATCGTCCATTACAGGACATTGAGCCATACTCAAGTTGCAATTCTTCATCATAGGTGTAAAACCCCTCTTGGTGTTTTCCATTTTGAACCTCTTCAAAATCTTATCTATGTAAGTACTCTGACTCAATGCTATTAGGCGCCTTGATCTATCTCTATAGATCTTGATTCCTAATATATATGCAGCTTCACCTAGATCCTTCATGGAAAATTGGTTGCTCAAATGCTTTCACGCTTTTCATAAGATCCACATCGTTTCCCATGAGTAATATGTCATCCACATATACTACTAAGAAAACAACTGAGCTCCCACTCGCTTTCTTGTAAACACAGAACTCTTGTTGGTTTTGGACAAATCCAAAACTCTTAATCACTTGATCGAAACGTTGGTTCCAGCTCCGAGATGGTTGCTTTAATCCATAAATGGACCGTTGAAGCTTGCATACCTTTCCAGCATCCTTAGGATTGACAAAACCTTCTGGTTGCATCATATACAACTCTTCATCAATGTGACCATTGAGGAAAGCGGTCTTGACATCCATCTGCCAAATTTCATAGTCGAAATGTGCATCAATTGCTATTAGAATCCTGATAGCCTTAAGCATCACTATGGGAGAATAAGTCTCGTCGTAATCAACTCCCTGAATTTGTCGAAAACCCTTTACGACAAGTCAAGCTTTGTGAATGATCACATTACCATTCGCATCTGTCTTTTTCTTAAAGATCCATTTATTTTCCATGGCCTTGCGGCCTTCTGGAAGATCCACCAAGGTCCAAACTTGGTTTTCATGCATGGATCCTATTTCGGATTTCATGGCTTCTAGCCATTTCTCAGAGTCAGCACTATCCATAGCTTCTTTGTAGTTTGCAGGTTCTTCCTAATCATCTAAGATGACAAACATCACAAGGCTACTATACCAATATGGAGTGGCACGAACCCTTGTAGACATGCGAACCTCAGGAGTCTCGATGTCATTGTTTTGATCAACATCAATGGGCTCTTCCTCCATGTTGGAGAGCGGTTTCGGAACAACTCCCGTTGCGTTACTCGAAATACGGAGAGAAGGGTCAACAATTTCATCTAACTGAATTTTCCTTCCACTCACTCCTTTTGCAAGAAACTCTTTCTCGAGAAAGGTACCAGTTTTTGCGACAAACATTTTGCCTTCGGCTTGGTTGTAGAAAGTATACCCAGCGGTTTCCCTTGGATAACCCACAAAGATACATTTTTCTGATTTGGGTTCGAGTTTGTCAGGCTGCAGTTTCTTAACGTAAGCCTCACAACCCCAAACTTTCAGAAATGGCAACAATGGCTTCTTGCCATGCCATATCTCATATGGGGTTGTCTTCACGGATTTGGATGGTGCTCGGTTTAAAATAAAAGCGGCGGTTTCTAACGCGTATCCCCAAAAAGACACAGACAAATGGTTAAAGACATCATGGACCGTATGCTATCCAATAGGGTTCGATTACGATGTTCCGACACACCATTACGCCGTGGTGTTCCGGCTGGCGTAAGCTGTGGTATAATCCCACAGTCCTTCAAGTGCATGTTAAACTCATAACTCAAATACTCGCCTCCTCGATCCGATCAAAGGTGCTTGATTTTCTTGTTAAGTTCATTCTCTACCTCTTTTTGAAATTCCTTAAACTTTTCAAAGGTTTCAGATTTGTGCTTCATTAAGTAGATATATCCATATCTGCTCAAGTCGTCAGTGAAGGTAACAAAGTAACGATAACCATTGCGTGTTGAGACACTCATTGGTCCACATACATCCATGTGTATGATCCCAAGTAGGTCTACAGCTCTCTCCACAATTCCGGAGAATGGTGTCCTGGTCATCTTGCCCATGAGGCATGGCTCACATGTATCAAGGGATTCAAAATCCAACGATCCAAGAAGCCCTTCTAAATGAAGCTTCTTCATGCGCTTTATGCCAATATGACCAAGACGACAATGCCATATATACATGGAATTATCGTCACTGTGCTTACAATGTTTAGCATCAACACTATGGATGTGTGTATCACAATCAAGATCAAGTAAGAATAAACCATCACGTATAGGAGCATGAACATAGAAAACATCATTCATATAAATTGAACAACCATTTGTTCCTGATTTAAACGAATAACGGTCGTGCAACAAGCAAGACCCACTCACAATATTCATACTCAGTGCGGGTACATAATAGCATTTATTCAAAATCAACAATAATCCTGACGGTAGACGCAGATGCAGGGTGCCGACGGCCATCACTTCGACTCTCGAACCATTGCTGACGCGCATCGTCACCTCGTCCTTCCTCAGGCGCCTCCTACTCTGCAGATCCTACTAAGAGTTACAAATGTGAGCAACATATTCGGTATCAAATACCCAGGTGTTACTCCTGGCGCTTGTAAGGAATACGTCAATAACATGTATATCATATATACATTTGTCCGGAATGGCTATCTTGCCAGCTCACTTGTCTTCAAGGTACTTGGGGCAGTTGCGTTTCTAGTGCCCATCCCCTTTGTAGTAGAAGCACGAAGTGCCGGGCTTAGGGCCAGGCTTGGCAGTCTTTGAGGTGCTGGGAACAAACTTGCCATCCCTCTTAGACCTCTTACCCTTGCCTTTTCCCTTTTTCCTCGGTTTCTTAAAGTTGGTGGTCTTGTTGACCATCAGCATCGTGTGCTCCTTCTTGATTTCAACCTCAGCAGTTTTGAGCATGGCGAACACCTTAGCAAGGGTCTTAGTCATCCCTTGCATGTTGTAGTTCATCACAAAACCCTTATAGCTAGGGGGGAGCGAGTGCAACACCCTATCTATAGCGAGCTCCTCCGGGATTTTGCAATCCAGGGCGTTTAAGCGTTTAACGTAGCCAAACATTTTGACCACATGCTCACTAATACTGCTGTGCTCTTCCATTTTAGCTGAGAAGAAGAGCTCGGAAGCATCATACCTCTCTGCACGAGCTTGTGGAGCAAAGACAGCCTTGAGATCCTCAATGATCTCAAAAGCATTCATCTTCTCAAAACGCTTTTGAAGCTCCGGCTCCATGGCATAGAGCATTCCACTCTGGATGAGGGAGAAATCATCCGCCTTGGACTGCCAGACATTCTTTTCATCCTCAGAGGCAGAATCTGCAGGCTTAGCCGGAAGCTCAGCCTCGATGACATAAGTCAACTTGTAGGGGACTAGGAGGATCCTAAGATTGCGGAACCATGCGGTGAAGTTGGTTCCATCAGTTTTCAGCTTGTCCTTCTCGAGGAAAGTGCTAAGGTTGAAGGTGGGTCGGCGAGACATCTACAAAGGATTTGCAAAGTGTTTAGACTATGTTCATAATAATGAGTTCAAGTTTTAACTAAAAGAACTCCCACTTAAACGAACATCCCTCTACTCGTTCAGTGATCACATGATCCATATCCTCTGCACCTCCCCCGATCGTCACGACCATCAGTGCAGTATCAAAGGTGGACATTCCCTAATGTCGATCACATCAACCATGTGATTCATGCTCGACCTTTCGGTCTCTTGTATTCCGAGGCCACGTTTCTCTAATGTGCTAGGCTCGCCAGTCCTAACTCGTGTGTATTCCAGTGCAACATGGCTTACACCCACTGTATGCGAACGTAGATATGTCTGACACCTAGGCCTATAACCCTGGATCGCCTCATACCGAAGAACTTTCTTGGTGGTGCACACACAAGGGGAATACGATAACTGGAATACTATGAGGGATTATCTTATTATGCTACCGTCTAGTAAGTATACTAGCACAATAAGTAATACTTCTAAAAGTAAAGTGTTATGATATGGTTTGTAGCTTTATGATCATCATCAACAGCTTTAATAAGAGTTTCGCAAACTCGTCATTGCCATGTTATAATACTTGCCCCTATGCAATAAAGAAGATAGACGCTTCTATATTAACTATTGCATGTTTTACGCGGCTTTAGGGCTTTCGCAGCAGAACCCTTTCCAACCTACGAACGTCGAGCCACAACATGGATTCAATGATTGCCGTTCTTCTTCCCTTTTCAGGGCCCTCCAGTATCAATGCCATATCAACTAATGTAGAGAGACAGACACCCCCCTAAGCCACTTTGATTTGTGGACCAGTCTCGTGAATCACCACGTGAGGTCGGTTGGGGGACACTTCATCAAACAGTGCCGCGATATGAACAACGATACTAAAGAGGGTAGCAACTAGAGAATCAATGCCCAGATATTACTATGTGTTCTATCCGTATGACATGCCTACCCATAGACCCGCTCTGATACCACTGCAGGGTTAGGTAGCAGAAAACAAAAAAATTCTATCTACTCGAACACTAATTACCAGGATCTATACTATGTAGACATAAGTAACGGAGAAGGAATACAGTATTCATACCTTTGCAAACAGAGGCACGCCTTACGTAGGAAGGTGTATACTGATGAAGACTAGCGGCACCCCAAGTGTGATGGCTCCGAAGTTCGTCACACGTCGGTGTAGGAGACGTCAACGGGACTCCGATCCAGCCGAGCAGCAGAAGAAGTAGATGCCGGATCGCCGATCACACGATGGTAGTGTGAAGGTGGAGAACTCAACTACGAGGTCCTCCCCAATATTACGGGGAAGTCCTCAGCAGATGAGAGAGAGAGAATGAGAGGAATGGGTGATTCCAAAGGGGGAGGGGGACCCCTTTATATAGTGGGAGGGGGAGGGCACCACCCAGGGGCCAGGCGGTGTGGGACTAATCCCACACCCGCCGGCCACCTTGGGGCAGCCGCCGGCCCTAGGTGGGCCCCACTGGGTCTGCCCACCAGCCCTAGGCCGGCCCCCACTCCCTAGCCGCCTTGCCCACTTGGGCCTCCCTTCGGGTGAGGCCCATTAGCAATATAGTGCCTTCAAAAATAAAATAAAAAATATATTTAATATTAATTCTCCAATTAACATTTAAATACACATATTATATTATTCCTTCACTCCGGAACACCTCCCGAGCGCCTTCCAATCTCCATCAGATTTTAGCGAAACTATTTCGGTTTCTCTCTCTCTATTTCTCATACAATACCTCATCTACCCTAAGCATCCCTACCCTTAAGCGTGACATCCTTGGTTAGGAAACACTCCGAACATGATAGAGACCACTCTCATATCAATGTTGAACAGAGGGACCTGGATGGCCATGTGACCCCCGTGCGTTTCACGAATACAATCGCTCGAACCGTGAGATAGTCGTTCCCCATTCCCTTTGTCATTCGATACCTAATTCATCTGAGACTTGATCTTTGGTATCTCCATACCTTAGTTTTATCTTGTTACTGATGAACTTGTTTTCTCGTTCTCATTTCGTTGCATTCTGTGACCTAGTCACATGCTTGCAAGCTTCATTAATGCAACGTCACCGAGATGGCCACATGTATCTATCTTTTACACGGACTAGACAAATCCTGGTCTTGATATGTACTCCTCTACGCATCCCTTTGGAAAATCTGAGTGGCACCTTTTCGATCACCCTGTTACGAGATGACTCTTGATAACCATCTAAGCTTCTTCCGGAATCGTGGTTTGCATTACCTCACAGTCAAAGGATCGGGTTGCAAGGTTCTCTGTGTTTTATCGTCAATGGTGAACTTTGTAACTAGATCTCATTAAGATATAACGGTCGGATGTTTGTCTATCATGTTATTCAACTAATAACATGACCTCATTGTCAGTTGGCATAAATGCCCATGGTCTTGAAACATAGACCATCCTTATGACCAATGAACTAGTTCACTAGAGGTAACTAGAGACACGGTTTGTTTACATACCACACGTGTATTAATGTTTCATATTAACACAGTTATAGCACAGTATGAAACGTATTATGAACATACAGGAGATATATCAAATAATACACTTTATTATTTGCCTCTAGGGCATAACTCCTTCAATTAGACCGGCGGCTCAGCCGTTTCTCTAACACACATACATAACTCCATGGACTTACAAGCTCCCCATTTATTTCACACCGACGACATCCGCAAACAAAAGAGCATGATATCAACTGGGTATATATTTACAGGTGTTGAAAGCGTTCCCCGTGATAGCACGGTTCTGCTAATCCCCAGCCTATAATTTGCAAGCATATAACTTTCATGGACAGTCACAATGGTTCAGGTTTATTAGGTGCAAGAAATAAAGTGTGCCATCAAGTTCGTGAGAGCTTTACTAACTAACTTTCTCATAACAAGCAAACATTTTATTTGAAAGAAAACAAGGCATACTGAATATGCACGGAAAAGCAAATGATGCTAATAGGTAGGTATTGTGGACTCTTTTGGCAATATTGGTTTTGGGGAATTGGAAACACGAGTTGAGCTCATACTCAGTGAAAGTGAAGGCTAGCAATAGTAAGGGGGCGACAAACGAGAGAGCAATAACTGTCATAATCATGCTTGCTACAAAACATGACTAATCATGGCATGAAAGTGATTCAAGACCCCTGAGGCAAAATAATTCATCGAGGCTTAACTGATTATTGTTTCAGTCATATGCATACATGAGCATGTGCCAAGTCAATTCAAGTGAAACATTCAGAGGGGGATACCACAATGTCATACCAAGTTATGAATAGAGAAATGCAAGCAAACATTCATATGACATGCTATAAACTATTGGCGAGCTGGAGATAATCATAAGAAAGCAAGAACTACAAAGCATCGATAAGTAACATACACCCTACGTGAACAGACTAAACATGCCCACAATGATGAGTATATGTACAAAAATGAAAACAAATAGAGTTTGTTACCAGCCTCTTACCACACCTCAAGTTGTCATTAATCCTCATTATTGCCCTTCACTTGTGTGTCTTGAATAATAACATGAAACCAAATTCCACTGAGGACCGCTGAACCCTGCAACAAACTTCACAAAACCAAAGAAGAACAACAAATATTTTTGGTGTTTTTAATTTTTAAAGGCAAGAACAAAAAGGAAAAACAAGCAAAGCAAAATATTTTTTGGGTTTTTCGAATAGTTCAATAAAAGAAAAAAGGAAAAGAAATCTTTTTTGGGTCTACGCACTTCTATTCTTGTAGACAGTTGTTGGGCCTCCAAGTGCAGAGGTTTGTAGAACAGCAGCAAGTTTTCCCTTAAGTGGATCACCTAAGGTTTATCGAACTCAGGGAGGAAGTGGTCAAAGGTATCCTCTCTCAAGCAACCCCGCAATCAAGATACAGGAAGTCTCTTGTGTCCCCAACACACCCAATACACTTGTCAGGTGTATATGTACACTAGTTCGGCGAAGAGATAGTGAAATACAGATGGTATAGATAATTATAAGTGGTAACGGTGATAGAAAATAACTTGATGGCATGGAAAAGACTAAAGTAAAACTGAAATAAAGAAGGAAGCAAGCAAACATGTAACAGATCTAATAGCAAATGGTGTTTCAGTGCTTAGAAACAAGGCCTAGGGATCATACTTTCACTAGTGAACACTCTCATATAAATATATTATCTTCATGATACTACGCTGAACCACTCTCCTGTTGGACACTCTAATCGATGGTAGGGCTATAACAGCACACCTCAAAGTTCATCTTTCCCATTTAGAAAACCCCACACTGTCACCTTGAGTACTAGATGAGTCTAACAAACACCACAATTTCGTAAAGACATCCAACTCCAAACATAACTCATAAGAAGTATTTGTAATCTCTAGCCTAAGTGCCACCATGGTGTGCACGCTGTCACTTTCACACACATGGGGAGAGCAGAGATCTATTAAAGCACTTGAGTAGCAAGGTAGATCTATAGATTACAAGCTCATGATCTCAATAAGATCATGCATAGAGAGATATGAACACATAGCTACCGGTAGAACCCTTAGCCTCGAGAGAGAACTACTCCCTCCTCATCATGGGAATCAGCAATGGTGATGGAGATGGCGGTGGAGATCGATGGAGATGGCTCCGGGGCACTTCCCCGTTCCGGCAGGGTGCCGGAACAGAGACTTTCTGTCCCCCGAATCTCCTCTTCGGTGGCGGCGGCGCTACGGAACTTTCCGTGGATTTCTGATTGACTATTTAGGGTTTTGGTATCGGGAGGCTCTTATAGGCGAAGGAGGCAAGGTCGATGGCCGGCCAGGGGGCCCACACCATGCCCTGGCGCGACCTAGGGTTGCCCGCGCCTAGGGGTAGTGTGGCCACCCTGCCCATCTCCGACTTTCCTTCTGGCTCCGTGAGTCTTCCGGGAAAATAGTAACTTTGGCTTTTGTCCCGTCCAATTCCGAGAATATTCATTTTCTGACTTTCTTGGAACCAAAAACAGCAGAAAACAGGCAACTGGCACTGTGGCATCTTGTTAATAGGTTAGTCCAAGAAATCATATGAAAATTACTCCAAAGTGTGGACAAAACATAAGAAAGCAGATAAAACCAAGCATGGAACATCAAAAATTATAGATACATTTGCAATGTATCAACATACCCAAGCTTAACTCCTGCTCGTCCTCGAGTAGGTAAGTGATAAAAAGAAAGAATAATTTTTGAGGTGACATGCACCATCATAAACTTGATCAAAGTATTTGTAAAACATTCAAAGCTAGGATCATAGTACTTCAACATATCATGAAAGACAAAGTTCTAGCAATAAGACAAAGAAACTATGTTGCAACATCAAAAGGCACAAACAAAAGATTCATGAATAACAATGCTTTGCAAGACGTTTGTTTGTTTCACATAAAGAAAACATAGCAAAATAGCATTCAGCTTGTCCCTCATAGAGTAGCAAATATAATTGCATAGGACACCTTCAAAGTTCATAAGAGTGACTAGATAAAAATAGTTTAAAACAAGAAATATCAAGGTATGCATCAATCAACTAGTCTTGGGATAATGCACATAGAACTAAGAATGGCCACTATGCTCTCAAAGTAGGTGCATAAAGTTAGAAGGTGGAGACTCAATATAATGGTGGAAGAAAGGCCTTCATAGAAGGAAGTAGGGATTCAAGTCTCATAAAGAGCTTCCAAAAAGTATGGTACTTAATAGCTTTCAACTCTCATTGCCCCTTCATAAGCATCTTGAAGTGATTAAGGTTAAAGTGAACAAACTATGGTGTACATGCTTGACGAAGTATAAGTTGGAAATCTCATGTCCCTTGAATACGAGGGCCGCTCCTCATGCTACTCAAGTTTAGTCACCGGTAAGTTCTTGTCATCATAAGTACATGTGTATCATAGAGAACCGCCAACGGGGTACCCCTTGCCCGATGATACGGAAGAATCCCCATATCAAAATGACAAGGCAAGCAGACAACGAGCATCTTAGCAATCTTCTTATTTACCATGGGAATATGGTGCTTTTTCTCTCTTTCCTCTTTTCATATATATCTTTTTTTTCTTTTCTTTTTCTCTTTTTTCTCAATATCTGACTCTTTTTTATAAGAAGAATGCGTCATAGACAGCTCATTATGGTTAGGCTGTAGGTTTCCACCATGATAGCATGGATTAGACCAGCGGCCCAGGCGTTTCTCTAACACATATACATAACTCCATGGACTTACAAGCTCCCCTTTCATTTCACACGGACGACATCCATATACAAAAGAGCATGATATCAACTAGGTACAAAGTACCCATGCAATGTTGAAATCGTTCCCCATGACAGCATGGTTCTGCTAATCCCCAATAAATAAGTGCAAGCATATACAACATAGACGACACAATGGTTCAAGTTTATTAAGGGCAAGAAAAGTAAAGTGTGCCATCAAGTTCGTGAGAGCTTTAATCACTAGTTTTCTCATAACAAGTTTAATTTGGAAGGTAAACAAAAAGCATGAATATACTTGGAATAGCATAAGCTAGTAGGTAGGTATGGTGGACTCTTTGGAATAACTTGGTTTAGGGAGTTGGATGCATGAGTGGAACTCATACTTTGTTGTGGAGGCTAGCAAAAGACTGGGAGCGACCCACTAAGAGAGCAATAATGGCCATAATCATGCAGAGCGACAAAACAACATTGATCAAAGCATAAAGTGATATTACCAGTTGAAAACTAAAGGATCATAAAGGCTATGGTGACTTGAGAGAGTCATAACATGGTGTGAGCATGTGCCAAGTCAACCCAAATAAAGCATCAAAGGAGAATACCACAATACTATGCTTTAATATGCTAAAACAATGCACGATTCATCCAAGGCACATTAAGAAATCTCAATTGTTTATAACAAGTCATGCTACAACAAAGAATACTAAGCATAAAGCCAAAACAATATCAAGCATGGCATGACAAAGCATAGGCCACAGTCAAAAACAAGCTCCTTTTACCACATAAGCATGAACTTTCCTACTCTTTTCCAAACCAAACTAAACTATTTGCAAACCAATGTATGAAATAGGGGGTGCAACAAATTTATTCAGCAAAATAAGAAAACAAAGAAAACGAAAAACCAAAATGAAAACAAAAAAGAAGACACTCCAAGAACAACACAACTGTGCATGAAACAATAAAAATGAAGTGTGTGGAAGGAACCTGGAATTTTTATTGATGAAGACGGGGATGCCTTGGGCATCCCCAAGCTTTGACGCTTGTACTTCTTGGATATTTCTTGGGGTGACACGCATGGCATCCCCAAGCTTGAGCTTTAGTCCATCCTTCATCTCATTACTCATTCCTTCCATACACCTGAAATTTTTCCTTCATACAAAACTTCACACAATCTTTATTAGCAACATTAGTGCACTTAAGATAACAAGTCTTTAGGTTCAGTTCTAACACCAATAAACTTCCATTAAAACACAATCTACTGTAGCACTTCTGTCAAAAAGCTCAATTCCCCAAAAGAACTAAAAAAGGAACCAACAAGAAGCAAATGCAGAAAATGGCAGAAATCTGTCAAAACAGACCAGCAGGTAAAGACAACTTTTTTTAGAAGACCTTCTGTTGCTCAAATCAAAAAGTGTTGAACTAATGAAAGTTAGATAACAACCTGGGGCAGAAGCACATAAATTCACGCCTCAAAAAGACGTTCAGAGATTTTACACGAATTTTTACGGTGAAGCACAGAAATCTGTTTCGGAACAGCAACTTTCCCAATCATTACTTCTCTCTCATTAGAGGTTATTCTTGGCACAAAAAGCAAATAAAAAGGATAATGAGAGGTTATTACAGAGGTAATAACTTCCAAGACTCATCTAAAACTTTTGGGTTATCTCCCAATAAGTACTTTTCTTTAACGCTTTTAAGTTAGGCATGATAGTTTGAGAAGATGCTCACATAAGAAATTTGAATTGAAGTAAAAGAGAGCATCAAGAAGAAAATTCAAAGCACATTTATGTCTAACCCACTTCCTATGCATAGGAATCGTGTAAAGAAACAAGTCATGAAAGCACAAAGCAACAAGCATAGGAAAGCAAAACAAGTGCAACCTCAAAACTTTCAACATAAAGAGGGGAACTTAATATTGTTGAGATACATAAAACCATGTTTCCCTCTCTCATAATAACTTTCAGTAGCATCATGAATAAAATTAACAATATAACTATCACATAAAACATTCTTATCATGAGCCACATGCATAAAACAATTAATACTCTCCACATAAACATAGTCATTCTTATTAATTATAGTGGGAGCAAATTCAACAAAATAGCTATCATTATTATTCCCATCACCATAATCATCAAATATAGGAGGCATATTGTAGTCATAATTAGTTTTCTCCTTAATAGTAGGTGGACTGAAAATATCATATTCCTCATTGTAATCATCATATATTGGAGGTTTGGTATCATCATAAGCAATAGAATAGCTATCTTCCAAACATGGGGAACTAAAAAGATCATTTTCATAAAAACTAGCTTCCCCAAGCTTAGACTTTTCCATAGCATTAGCAATAATGGTGTCCAAAGAATTTATACTAACAACATTGCTATTAGCATGCAAGTAAAGTTCCATAGGTTTTTTAATTTTCTCTTCAAACACTTCATGTCCTAACTCAAGATAAATACTATAAAGCTCTCTAATTTTGTTGTTGTTTTCCATTAAGCCTAACTAGTGAAAACAAGAAACAAAAAGACAAAATTACAGAATCTAAAGGAAATAACTTTGAGCACTCACACCGGAGGATGTGAGTACCTTTTACCTTACCTCCCCGGCAACGGCGCCAGAAAATAGGCGTTTGCCGTGGGAGGTTCTTCTTATTTAATCCTCCGGTGTGAATACCTTTTACCTTACCTCCCCGACAACGGCGCCAGAAAATAGCTTGATGTCTACGCACTTCTACTCTTGTAAACACTTGTTGGGCCTACAAGTGCAGAGGTTTGTAGAACAGCAACAAGTTTTCCCTTAAGTGGATCACCCAAAATTTATCGAACTCAGGGAGGAAGTGGTCAAAGGTATCCCCTCTCAAGCAACCCTGCAATCAAGATACAAGAAGTCTCTTGTGTCCCCAACACACCCAATACACTTTTCAGGTGTATAGGTGCACTATTTCAGTGAAGAGATAGTGAAATACAAATGGTATAGATAATTATAAGTGGTAACGGTGATAGAAAATAACTTGATGGCGTGGAAAAGACTAAAGTAAAACTGAAATAAAGAAGGAAGCAAGCAAACATGTAACAGATCTAATAGCAAATGGTGTTTCAATGCTTAGAAACAAGGCATAGGGATCATACTTTCACTAGTGAACACTCTCATATAAATATATTATCTTCATGATACTATGCGGAACTACTCTCCGGTTGGACACTCTAATCGATGGTAGGGCTATAACAACACACCTCAAAATTCATCTTTCCCATCTAGAAATCCCCACACTATCACCTTAAGTACTAGATGAGTCCAACAAACACAACAATTTCATAAAGACATCCAACTCCAAATATAACTCATAAGAAGTATTTGTAATCTCTATCCTAAGTGCCACCATGGTGTGCACGCTGTCACTTTCACACACATGGGGAGAGCAGAGATCTATTAAAGCACTTGAGTAGCAAGGTAGATCTATAGATTACAAGCTCATGATCTCAATAAGATCATGCATAGAGAGAGATGAACACATAGCTACCGGTAGAACCCTTAGCCTCGAGAGAGAACTACTCCCTCCTCATCATGGGAATCAGCAATGGTGATGGAGATGGCGGTGGAGATCGATGGAGATGGCTCCGGGGGCACTTCCCCGTCCCGGCAGGGTGCCGGAATAGAGACTTTCTGTCCCCCGAATCTCCTCTTCGGTGGCGGCGGCGCTGCGGAACTTAGGGTTTTGTGATTGACTATTTAGGGTTTTGGTATCGGGAGGCTCTTATAGGCGAAGGAGGCAAGGTCGGTGGCCGGCCAGGGGGCCCACACCATGCCCTGGCGCGACCTAGGGTTGCCCACGCCTAGGGGTGGTGTGGCCACCCTGTGGCCCCTCTCCGACTCTCATTCTGGCTCCGTGAGTCTTCCGAGAAAATAGTAACTTTGGCTTTTGTCCCGTCCAATTCCGAGAATATTCATTTTCTGACTTTCCTGGAACCAAAAATAGCAGAAAACAGGCAACTAGCACTATGGCATCTTGTTAATAGGTTAGTCCAAGAAATCATATGAAAAGTACTCCAAAGTATGGACAAAACATAAGAAAGTAGATAAAACCAAGCATGGAACATCAAAAATTATAGATACATTTGCAATGTATCAACACTGAACAAAGTAGATTGCAGCAAAGGAATCTCCCTCTCGTCCCTGTTAGTAAACAACATCCTGTATACTAAACCCTCCGTACTAGAGTCAGCAGTGACAAAATGATGTGTTTTCATAGCTGTAAGATCAAGACTTTGTGGTGCCAACACAGTGTCATTAGGATCCAAAGAAAGTTCTAATGCAGTAACCATGCGTGAAGCAATAATGCCCCCATAAATAGGTCCCCTAGCAGCTAGGCGGCGAGCAATGAGAGAGCCAAGATTGTACCGGGTATCATTATTAAGTGCAACATCGAGGAAGGCTAAATGATAATTGGAGATATTACTTGTGTTCTCCCTACCAAGAATGCTAGTGGCAAGATAATAAGCAGAGTATCTAAGAGCGGGGAGTTGGATGTTTCTTATCTTCCTAGGCTGAGCTACGCGGTCATCGTCATTTGTCACACTTCGATAGAGCTCCAGCAAATCAGCAGGTCGACCTTGGATCTTCTTCACTGTCCCCGTCATGCCTATACCTATAATGCTGCAAAATCTTTCCAATGACATGGTAATAGGCTGATTATAAATTCTGAAAGAAACAGTTGACTGATAGGGGGTGTTAGTGAAAATGAGACTCTCAACGAAAGTTTTGGTGAGCACGGCATATTGCTCACTCTCATCTTCCATGTATGAGGTTAAACCGACCCTCTAAACCAGTAGTAAGAAATCATCGAGGATCCCTGTAGCTTGCAAAAAGGTAAAACAAGGAAAAGTAGATGGGTGAGCATCTTCCTCATCTCCTTCATTGCCAAAGCGTGGTGCAATAAGGTCTTCGTTGTATGAAGGCCTAAACTAAGATGCCGATCTTGAGGGCCTTGACCTCTAGGTGTGTCTGTCTCAAATATTTCTCCAAATGTGTGGTTGTTCATCTTTGATATTCTGAAATTTAAACATCCATTATACAAGTGATTGCAAAGTGAATACATAATGAAGAGAACTACTCATGGGGACTTGTAAGAGGCCTAAACATGCATCAAAACAATATCTATAAGCATTGGACAAGCTTACAAGCTCTCATAACCTGTCACCTACAGCAGCAAAATACTCAAGATATAAACCACTAAACACAAATCTACTTGGACAAGCGGAGGAGTCACATACCGGAGAACAAATGCTCCAAATTTTAGCAGCAAAGATGGGCTGAGCAAGGAGATAAAAAATCAAGGACAAGAACAGCAAGAACATGATTTCAAGCAATGAACTGGTGTTTTCTTGGGAGAGAGAGAGAGCAGTGGGAAGTGAGAGAGTGAGTGGAGGGCCAGGGGTGGCCCACACCATGGCCAGGCGCGCCCCTGGGCTGGCCACGCCACCAGGTGGTGTGCCTGCCTGGTGGGCCCCTGGTACTCTCTAGGCACTTCTCTGCCCCTTTTTTCATGTAAAAAATTAATATGAATTTTCTGGAATTTTTAGAGACACTTTATCTTTGAGCAATTTTCAGGTATAGATGAATGATTTTCTGACAGAAAAAGTTTCTGGAATGATGCAACAGCTAAACAAAGCTAAAACTTCAGAAGTTCTAGGACACTCTAATATCCAAGCAACTAACAACAGAAAAGTAAACTAAACAAAAGCAAAAACTAAAATGGATAGAATAGAGTAAGCGGAGATAACCATGGTGAAAACATTGTTTTGTTCATTAAAATCCCTTTGTTAACAAGGTTGATCAGGTCTTGTTACCAAAACAATTTTATATGAAACAAAA
Source organism: Avena sativa (assembly GCA_916181665.1). Taxonomy (NCBI): domain Eukaryota; kingdom Viridiplantae; phylum Streptophyta; class Magnoliopsida; order Poales; family Poaceae; genus Avena; species Avena sativa. Next base: position 430,283,819 of record OV702286.1, on the reverse strand, counting down.
CTTTGTATTCCACTAATGATTATGTTACCTCAACCTTGATAGCAATGGTCCCAATCATAATAGTTTGATATTTTTCTCGTGGTATGGGACAATATATTTCTCCAACTTGAATGCCCTCAACATATTCAATTGAATTCAAACCATAAGTCCTATCAATCTTCTTGGGGAAATAGACAGTATGCTCCTTGTCATTAACATTAAAAGTCACCTTTCCTTGGCCTGCAGGTCTCCCAAGAATAATAGACATATTATCATCTTCAGGCATTTCAAGCACAACAAAATCAGTTAATATCAAGCAATTATGAGCCACTTGAACAAGTACATCCTCACATATACCAACATGAATAGTAGTAGATTTATCAGCCATTTGTAAAGATATATTAGTTGTTATTAGTTTTTCCAGTTGAAGTCTCTTATAGAGAGAAAAAGGCATAACACTAACTCCTGCTCCCAAATCACACAAAGAAGTTCTAACATAACTATTTTTAATAGAGCAAGGAATAGTTGGAATCCCTGGGTCTCCAAGTTTCTTAGGAACCTTACCATTAAAGGAATAATTAGCAAGCAAAGTAGAAATTTCTTCATTAGGGATCTTCCTTTTATTCGAGACAATATCCTTCATATACTTTGAATAAGGAGGCAATTTAATAGCATCAGTCAAAGGAATTTGCAAGAATAAAGGTTTCATCCACTCACAAAACTTGTTATAGTGTCCATCTTCCTTTGACTTGTGTTTCTTATCAGGGAAAGGCATAGGTTTTTGGACCCAAGGCTCTCTTTCACTACCATGTTTCTTAGCAACAAAATCTTCTTTAGTGTATTTAGTATTCTTAGTGTGCCTTTCAGGTTCTTATTCAACTTTTTCTTTATCAGGAGCATTATTTTCTTCATTACCACTTTCAGTTTCAGCATTAGAGACAGATATGCTATTAGGATCTTTAGCAGGTTCATAAGGTTCTACAATAGTTTTATGTTTCTTTTTTATTTTCTTAGGAGTAGTACCACTATTTTCAGCTTGTTGAGAATCCTACTCAATTCTGTTAGGATGCCCCTCGGGATATAGAGGATCCTGGGTAGCAGCACCACTTCTAGTTCTAATTTCATAAGCATGTTTTTCTTTAGCAGCATTAACTAGCAAGTCTTTTTGTACCTTAATAAGCTGATCAATTTGAGTTTGAAACATTTGAAAATGTTTAACAAGCATTTTAACATCATTAGAGGTTCTTTCCACAATATCTTTTAACTCAACAATAGCTCTAGAGTTTTCCATTAAATAATTTTGCACCCTTTTATTAAAATTATCTTGCTTAACAATAAAAACATCAAATTATTCTAAGCATTGATCAGGAGTTTTAGAGTAAGGGATATCACCTTCATCAAAATGTTGGAGAGAGTGTACCTCAATAGTGGATGAGTGGGGGATTGGCTTACATAATTCTTCTATACGGGGTAAATTCTTCACATCTGCAGGTTTAATTCCCTTCTCCTTAAGACATTTCTTAGCTTCCTTCATCACTTCATCATTTAGTTCAATAACTCCCCTCTTCTTTGATGTTGGTATAGGTGCAGGAATAACTGGTTCAGGTATAATTGTCTCAGGTATAGCTGGTTCAGGAGGAGTCCAATCTTGATAATTCTTGCTTATTTTAGCCATTAATTCCTCACCTTCCTTGGGAGTCCTATTCCTGAAAACACAATCAACACAACTATCCAGGTATGTCCTAGATTCTTCAGTTAGTCCATTATAAAATATGTCAAGAAGCTCATTCTTAGGTAAAGGACATCCAGTCTGTGCATGAATCAAAGCACAAAACCTTGCCCAGGATTCAGGCAATATCTCTTTTTCTCCCTGTTTAAAATCAAAAAGTTCCTGCAAAATAGCATGTCTAGCACTAGGAGGAAAATATTTCTGAAGGAAGGTACTAATCAAGCAATCAGGGCTATCAATAGATCTAGGAGGTAAATTATTAAACCAAGTTTTAGCTTCTTCTTTTAGTGAAAAGGGAAAATTTGAGCAACAAAGTAGGTGTGCATCTTAATATCATCAGAAAATAAGCCACTCATGGTAGAAAGCTCAGTCATATGTGGTACCACACTTTCATTCTTAGTCCCACAAAAAGGTTCTTTCTCAACAATATCTATGTAGGATAGATCAAGAGAGAAATCATAATCCTTATCTTTAATGTTTATGGGAGATGCAGCAAACTTAGCATTAGGAGACAATTTGGGTTTTATAGTACGCCTCTCAAGGAGACTCTTAATAGCACTCCTATCATGGGTGTTTTGACATTCTTCAATAAATTCATCGGTCATCTCTATATAACCATACTCAATATCATAGCTCTCTCTAGACTCAGGTGAATTGACAGGTGTAGTAGTGTCTTCATTAGGAGTTTCAGTATTTCCAACTATAGTTCTAGCAATCATAGCATCTAGGAAAGGACCTAATGAACCACTCTTATCAAGAAAAGTAGAAGCAGCATCATAAGTACCGAGGGGGTAGTCGAGGCGACCACACCACCCCCAGGCGCGGCCTGGCCTGGCCCGCGCGGCCAGTTGGTGTGGGACCCTCGTGGCCCTACTCCGTCTCGTCTTCTGGCTCCGTGAATCTTATGGTGAAATATGATTTTTGGCATATTTTCCGGGATTTTTCCTGATAGTTGATTTTCTGCACAAAAACTAGACACCAAGGTAATTTTGCTGAAAACAACGTCAGTCCGTGTTAGTTGCATCCGAATCACACAAGTTTAGAGGAAAAACAATAGCAAAAGTGTTCGGAAAAGTAGATACGTTTTGGACCTATCAGTTATGTCACCGGACTAATTTCTGGCTCAATTTGAAATGGGTGTGGAAACAAGAATGATAAATCAACAAGTCTGACTCATCAATGACTCGGATCCTACAGTTTTGTTTTAATGTTTCACGAACCCTTCATGATTCTACATGCAAATAAAGTTGAAGCTACACGAGGAAATCCGACTTTGTATATTGGAGGCTTCCAGCGGATACTGTTGGGGATATACTTTCCGGGTATACCCACAACTACTCATTGAACAGGGTGGCCACTTCAGGGCTAGCGCTTTTCTCCATGGGCGGCCCTGTCAGGGAAAGAAGATGGAGGCCCATACGGCTATGGGAAGGTCCGAAAGACTTACCAACGTAGGCCTATAGATAAACTTGTAGTCTAATATAAACTCTGTACTGACTCTGTATCGTAGCCGGATAGTATTCTCTTGTAAACCCTAGGTCGGATGACTATATAAGCTGATCTTGGAGCCAGCCTTTAGGGCACAACCAATCTAAACTCGCACGGGCGATGTCGATCCTTGTAATCCATTATAAGCCTTCAGCTCTGCCGATATACTAGATTGCTAGTAGGAGTAGGATCTGCCGCCATAATCGGATTTGAACCTGAGTAAACTTGTGTGGTCACCCGTTCTGGATCACCGTACGTCTTACACCCCACCTTTTCCCACACCTCGAGGACTCCTCATGGCATACTTGTCTTCTATGAGATGACACCACCCGTTTACTAGACAGCTACATTCCCGTATTTGGAAACACTCTAAAATGCAGCTTTTATAGCAACACAAAGGGGTGTTTGGTTGGTCGGGCTCAATTTTCCTGGTTTCCAGAGTTGGCCCGCTGGATGCTGCATCCAGCGATATTGGCCTTGGGCCAAGATTGCTGTTTCGTTTGGCTTCCCGTATTTTGATTTTGTGCAATTTTTCCCAATTTTTTGATTGCACACATTTGTTCTTTAATTCCTGGTTGGTGCAATTTGCAGGTGTTTCATGCTTTGCATTGCACCTTACCACATGGGTTATGGTCACCCATTTCAAATTGGATGATCTTACCACCACATTTGACATCAACACACACATTTGACACAGTAGACATAGCACACACATCACACACATGAGGACATAACTAGTTCATACGTACTTAGCAAGTTCACGACACCTGCAAGCCACAATCAGGAGTTTTAGTAGTGGAAGGGAATATGCCCGAGAGGCAATAATAAAGTGGTTATCATCTTATTCCATGTTTAGGATAAATATTTATTTCTCATGCTATAATTGTGTTAATTGGAAATATTAATGCATGTGAGTTTAATAAACAAATAAGAGTTCCTAGTTATGCATCTCATTTGAACTAGCTCATTGATTGATAATGATCAAGGTTTCTTAATCATGAACATTGGATGCTGTTAATAACAAGGTCACAACATTAGTGGAATGATGTGATGAACATTCACCCAAAATATGGCAATATGATCAAAGTCATTTTGTTTACATTGTTAACACCAAAAGAGTACTTTTATAACATCAAACCTCACACCATAATAGGGTGACTATAAAGGTGGGTTTGGGTACTCCAGAAGTGTTATGTTGAGGCTCATGGATCAAGAGTGGAATTTTTCCATCTCGATGATGAAGTGATATACTGAGGGCCCTCTCGGTGATATCATATTGACACAACTTGTGAGCACATGATTGGATCACATAGAATGTTATCACGGGACGAGAAAAGAGTACTTGTCAATAACGAGATCAAACTAGCTATGGGAATACCGATAATCAAATCTCGGACATGTAATATATCGCGAGACAAGGGGATTTTGTTACCACATTAATGGTTCTCACGATCACAAGAGTCATCAATGAATGTGTGGGAGTTAGTACAGATCTCTAGGTCCCGCTACTGATTATTGATTAGAGAGGGGTCTCGATCATGTCTACATTATTCGTGAACCATAGGGTGACACACGTAAGGTATACCAACACAAAATTGGGCAGATATAATACCAGCGAAAGGTTTTGAAAGTGCTAGGATTATTTCGATAAGCACTGGAATTGTCTCAGGTGAAATTGCTGAAATTGGTTTCAATTGTAATATCAAGATAATGCAAGGGGTTTATGTAATTTTTTTATAATTAAAGTAATCAACAAATATTGATATAAAGAAATAAAAATTGGTTTTATTTAATGATAAATTTCACTTAAATCAAGTGGGAATTTAATGCAAGTTGAGTGGAGTTTTGATTAATGAAGTGGGCTTAGTGGAAGCTCCACTCACCATTAAGATGGGAGAGGTGGGGGCACCACCATGGCCACCGACTATGGGATTGGGGCTGCATCCCTCCCCTATAAAAGGAGGTGGTGATCTCCTCTCCACACACACCTCCTCGTGAAGGAGATCTCTCTCCCTCTAGCAAATTCCCCATGACTTCATATTAGCGAAGTACATATTCTCGGTGGTTTTTCTCGAAAGAATCTGCTGCTCCTGCTGCTTTGGTGGTGCAAGGGCTCGGAGGTTTTTGGGGTGCTGAACGTGTGTGCGATCACGAATGTGTTTCTACTTTGCGGCGTTGGACTACTCGATCTTGAGATCCACAAGAGTACGACTACATCATCCATGAAATCAGATATTGTTAAAAAAGCTTTTCAATCTTCGAGGGTGAGATCTCTATGGATGTATATCCACCCATTTCTTGCATCTAGATAGATATAACTTGGTGCTTAGTTGTTCATATCGTAGGAATTTTTTGTATTCTATGATGCGAATCCAACAGTGGTATCAGATTCGGATCTATGCGTAGATGTTTTGTGCGGGTAGAACACATATGAGTATGTGGGCATTGATGATCATGTTATTGCATCCTCTTGTGTATTTTGGATATTAGTGGCATAATGAGATGAAGCGACCCAGACTAACTTTACATGTCTTCGCACATGAGACCTGTTTCATGCTTAACATGCAACTAGTTTTGCATATAAGTGGCTAGCGGGTGTCTATCTCTCTCACTATAGTTGATATCTGATTTATAATGGGTTGCGAATAATCTGATTATCATCGTTGTGGTTCCATGTTCATAGGTAAGAACGATTCTATCTCCGAAAGCCCTAAACCACATAAAAATATGCAAAAGTTAAATTAGAAGCGTTTAGTTTTATTTTTCTAGGCAAGTGTTATGATATGTTAATGTGATATTTTTTAAGTATGGTTGGATACTCTTGGAAAATTATAACAAACCAAAGTGTAAGCATCATAGACCTTGGTTTTACACAAATGGAATGATGGAGATCATACCATGATGCATAAGATAGTGATCAAGTGCAAGAACTATATCATATCACTTTTTGCATATGATTTTTGTTTGCATCTTATTTTGCTCGAATAGCTCTTAGTAGCATTATAGATGACCCCTCATTTAAATATCAAGATAAAATGTGTTCTTCCTTTAGTATTCACTGCTAAGAAAGTTTGTCGTTTTGAGACATCACATGATTATTGGGTGTGATAGAATCTAAGTTCACATGCAATGGGTGTAAGCCATATTTACACACACGTGTACTAAGGTTCTTACTTGGCGAGCCTAGCATGTGCATACATGGTCTCGGAACATGAACCTAAAGGTAGAGCATGAGTCATATAGTTGATATGATTACCATATTGATGCTCGCCTTTACAGTTGCACCAATTCACGTGATGATTGGTCTTGGTGTAGTAAATTAGTTCATGTAATCACAAAAACGACTCAAGAGATGATGGTTTTGAGTGAGAGTTCAAGTAGTAATATGATTAAAGTTGAACCCAATTTATCCTAAACTAAATCAAAATGAATTTTCGTAGTTTGTTGTAGTCATTGGCATCCATTTGCTACCTTGCACTTGATTATAATTGAGATAATAGAACTATAGAATTCTGGATATTTACTTTACGAACTAGTATCATATTGTTTTGACTATGGAACTAAAGTTTAAAAAGTCTTATCACAAACTTTTAGCAAACTCCACATGTTTAATAAGTAGTATTAAATCAAGAGTAATAATTCTAGAGTTAGTATCTAAATATCATGCTTGCCCCCATGATACTTGATATTAAAAAAGTTGTTTTAGTATCAAGGCTATCTAGGAGCTGAAAGACTTGTTTCAAAAACCATCATATGTGGAAGATCTTGTGATATATAAAACAATGTTTGGTTGCAATATGATAGAGTATAATTTAGTAAAATACACATTCTCATATTGTATGAGAATTTGCGAATGTTGGAGATGCTAGGCATCCTGATCTCCCAAAAGGTTTTTGGAACTAACATTATACTCGCAATTCTCCTTTATAGGATATAGTAGTTTCATAATAAAAGTTTTCATGATAAGGATGCATAAAATATGTAGGTAAAATGTTTACTACAATAAAAGATTACTAAAAATGGATTTTGAAAGAACACCAAACATTTGATGATGGTGATCCACTTCAAGGTGCAATTCCAAGGGTATTAGTGTTTAACTAACATGCTTTGGACTATATGTCATGTGTATGGCACCACTATTGATGTTGATAGATTCTTTTAAAAGAAAAAGGAAATGCATAAAGAAAATCTGGAAAATATTTGGCAGAAAAGAAAAGACTGAAAATGTCCATCTTAGGGATATAGATGATATACATGTTATGGGTGTATTCTTTGCTTGTTAAACAATGTGGTTCTTTGGTATTGAATACCGAATTGATTGGTGTGAAATGTCACACAGAACAACATAATTCATGAACTACAATGGCCTAAGTAAAGAGCAAGAGAATATGTGATGATGTTCATCAAAAACAAATAAAGTGTTGTTGTGCTTCTCGTTGACATCAAAGTTTGCCTTCAAGATTTGTTTTTATAATTGTTATTTTGTTCTAATATTATAAGAACAATTATTGTTCAAATAATTACCGTATTCCATACAAGATGGATGAACTCTTACAAATCTATTTGGAAAAATCACGTCCATAAACACTAATGCTAAAATATCACAAGACAAATGATTGAAATATCACTTATTAAGTGACATCACCGTTTAAATTATATTGGAAAGTAAACATGAAGAAACTCCATGTTGATGGATTTTTGGAGTCTTTGATTTTGATCAAATGATAGAAATGAGACTTTCCTGGAGATTACTGGAAATCCATTCATAGGCCAAAGAAGAACAAACGACTAACTTATTGGACATTGTGCATGTTGATGTATATAGTCCATTGTGTGTAGCCGTGTGCGGTGGATCTTTCGACTTCATATACATTCTCTAGAAATTTGAGTGGATATATGTGTAATTTTACTTAATGAGGAAGAAGTATGAAATATTTGAAAAATGTTCAATGACTTTCAAGATGAATTTGAAAATTATTGTAACAAGAAAATAAAAAATTTATGATTGGATCATAAAGTAAGATATTTGAGTTACAAGTTTAGCAAAACACCTAAGTTTTTAGGAATCGTTCCATGGATTTGCATTTCCCGATAAACCATAGGAGTATGGAGTGTTCGACAAATGAAATCAAATCCTTGTTTGACATGGTAAGATTAAATGTGTCATTTATAAAACTACCATTATGTTTTAAGGATTAAATCTATAGATACTACCACTTTTACACTAAAAAGAACGTCGTCATGATCCGTTCAAGTGACCCCATATAAGTTATGGTTTGGGATAAAATTTGAGTTGTCTATTCTAAAAAAATTGGTATGCTAGACATAAGTATAATGTTTACAACCAAAGTCAGATAAGAACGTCTTTGTAGGTTATCCCAAAGAAATCATTGGGTATTCCTCCAAAACACCGAAGATAAAGTGTTTGTCACTTAGAACATCAAGTTTCTTGAGAAGGAATTTTTTGCAAAAAGTTAAGTGGGAAGAATATAGAACTTTGATTAGATTGATGAACATAAGCAACATGTGCTGAGTAGCACAGCGCCGAAAAGTGTCTCGGTGGTGGCCACAATGCTCATGGCTCCCTGTGACTACAAAGGTTGTGATCTCGGAGATTAGAGTTCCTATTTAACCATGTGGGTCGGGTAACAATCAAATAGTAAGATTTAATAAACAAGTCATTATTGTTTTGACAATGATGAACCGACTGCATGCAAAGAAGTGATGACGTTCCCTGACTCCATCAAATGACTAGAAGTCATAAAATCAGTGATAGTTTTCATACGAGAAATCAAGTTTTTGAACTTGAAAGACCCTCCGAATATGCATGAATCCTATCATTCGTATTTGGATCTATAAAGAAACAGACATGGATGTTTCACATCTATGAAATAGTCGACATGTCAAAAAAGAGTTAACAACAATGTTGAAAGAGTTGACTATGACAAGATTTGATCTGTCATAGCGATATTTAGTCTGGACGGATTATTGTAGCAACTACTACATATGTCAATTTTGGTATAAGGTAGTTGAACAAACAAAACAAAGTTCTTCTAAAAGAATGGTTACCTAGGACGTGTACATGACGCAGTCCGAAGGTTTTTGTTAACTCAAAGGATGCTAAAAGGCATGCAAACTTTACTGGTTGAAGTAAGCATCACGGAGTTGAAATCTTCATTGTGGTGAAACTGTTAAAAGGTTTTAATTCATCTGAGATGATGAAGATGCTTGCATTTGGAAGAAATTAAGTGGGAGAGCTGAGACATATTTCTAATACATTATGTAGAAGACATGTTGTTGATTGGAAATGATGTATTTTTTATTGATACAAGTTAAGGATTTCATTAAAATTAGATTTTGATGAAAGACTTGGGCAAAATCAGAATATTAGGCATCAACGTCTATATGGATAGATTGAGGCGCTAATATGGTTGTGCCAAATGTACATATATGAGATATTTAAATAGTTAAATATGGAAATGACAAGAAAGGTTCTTTCCATATGGAAAAGGTTGAATCAAGATTCAAGTGTATTGACACTCGGTGAGTGAAACGAGATTCAAGTGTTTTGGCACTTGGTGAGTGAAATCACATGAATATTTTGATCAATAATGTATACCGTGATATGTACATATCTAGATATGTCCTATGCTCTAAATGTTATGAGCATACCTGAGCGACTCATAAGATGATCATTGGATGATAGTACGGATATTCTTATGAGCTTTAGAAGGACTAATAATATGTTATGTATGTAGAGATGATAAATAGTTCATTGTAAAGTGTTACATTGATAGTAATTTTGTCACAAGATACAAGTTAATTTTTATCTCAAATTATACTATGGGTGGAACAATGAAATGGAAGCAAGTTCCATCATGAATTTGGATGAGTTCCAAAGTTAAGGCATTGTGACGGATACTACAACAAAGGCTGAGTATATGACTGCTCTAGTAGCATCAAAGGAGGGCATTTGTGTCAAGAAGTTTGTTATCAAACTAGGTGTAGTTCCAAGTGGTCTAATACTATGAAGATCTATGGTACGATAATAGTATCGACATGTTTTAATCCAACCAAGGTCTCACCAAAGGAACAAATTTATTCAATGCCATCTCATTTGAGAATGAGTGATGCGTAAAGACGCAAAGATATGTAAATACACATGGACCTGAAAGTGTCAGATCTGAAGATTAGGTTTACCGCAAGCAACGCCTATCTACGACACCAGAAAGCCATAGGTGTTGAATGTGCAAGTTTTGCAACTAGATTACTGACTCTAGTGCAAATGGGAGACTAAAGGGAATATGCTCGAGAGGAAATAATAAAGTGATTATTATATTATTCCATGTTTATGATAAATGTTTATTTATCATGCTATAATTGTGTTAATTGGAAACATTAATACATGTATGTTTAATAAACAAATAAGAGTTCCTAGTTATGCCTCTCATTTAAACTAGCTTGTTGATTAACAGATGATCAAGCTTTCCTAATCATGAAGATTAGATGTTTTTAATAACGGGGCCACAACCTTAGTGGAATGATGTGATGAACATTCACCCAAAGTATATCAATAAGATCAAATTCATTATGTTTACATTGCTATAACATTTCATACGAAGTAACACTAATCTTAGACCATGAGATCATGTTAATTGCTAACACCGGAAAAGTACTTTGATAACATCAAATGTCACACCATAACATAGTGACTGTAAAGGTGGGTTTGGGTACTACGAAAGTGTTATGTTGAGACTCATGGATACATAGTAGAATTTGTCCATCCCGATGACGGAGAGATATATTTAGGGACCTCTGGGTGATATCACATTGACATAGCTTCCAAGCATGTGATTGGATGAAATAGAATGTTATATCATGGGAACGAGAAAATAGCACTTGTTGGTAACAAGATCAAACTAGGTATGGGGATACTGATGATCAAATCTCGGACATGTAATATATCACGAGATAAAGGGGTTTAGTTATAGTGTCAATGGTTCTCATGATTGCTAGAGTCATCGTTGAATGTGTGGGAGTCAGTACGGATCTCTAGGTTCCGCTGGTGATTATTGATTGGAGAGAGGTCTCGATCTTGTTTGTGTTATTCGTGAACCATAGGGTGACACACTTAAGGTATACCAACACCAAATGGGGCAGATATAATACCAAATAAAGGTTTTGAAAGAGCTAGGATTATTTCGATAAGCACTAGAATTGTTTCGGGCCAAAGTTAAAACTGGTTTCAGTTGTAATATCGAGATAATGCAAGAGGGTCTATGTAAATGTTTTCTAATTATAGTAATCAGCAAATATTTATAAAATGAAATAAAAATTGGTTTTATTTAATGAGAAATTGTATTTAAATCAACTAGGAATTTAATGCAAGTTGAGTGGACTTTGGATTAATGAAAGTGGGCTTAGTGGAAGTTCCATTCACCATTAAGAGGGGAGAGGTGGTGTCGTGGTATTGACCACGGCAGATGCTATGGGGGTAGCTTACGTAGAGGAGGCAAGGCGACGTAGGAGAATCCGGGACCAAGATTGGCACACGATGTACCCAGGTTGACGTCCCCTCGATGGAGGATCGCTACGTCATGCTGTCAATCCAGTATATGTTCATAGATTGGATTACAATGGAGTCACCGGAGGCGGTGGGAGAGACTAGATCTAATATGGCGTGGGAGAAATCTAATGTGATGTCCTCGGTGGAGGTGCCCCTGGTGGCTTTATATATGCAGCCAATTAGGGTTTACAAGTGTTAATGGTCTTTGTATTGGATTCGCCGTCTTGGGCCTTCAGTCGACGAGTCATCTAGATCCATTATGCGCCAGTCGCTGTATTTGGCGAGTCGATCCGCCCTGGGCTAAGCTTCAGTCGAATCACTCGAGCTGGCGACTCCGCTTCATGGGCTTACCCCGATTGGTATTCCCCCATCAGTAGCCCCCGAGCGCATCAGGGACTCGGCGATGATTTCAAGCCGCCAAACTAGCGTAGGTGATTCCAGGGTGGAGTCGATGGTGAGTCGTTGGCAAGCTCCTGAAACAGAGAAATAGCTCATGAAGTAGCCTAATCGCCAAGGCGAGTCGACGCGTCGGGCGAGTCATCATTGGACAGAGTCGCCCCTTGGAGAAGTTTGGCCGGTGCCTTGTCAACTTGCTGTCGTAGAGGACGTGGAGGCCACCAAATCATTGATGGTAAAGTCGCCAAGTCAATGCCGGTGAATACGCGAGACGAGTCTGCGAGGGGTGAGTCCCCGAGCATGTTGAGTACACGAGGGAGAGTCCGTGGTGGCGAGTACACGAGGGCGAGTCTGCGGTGGCGAGTCCCCGAGCGTGTTGAGTACGCGAGGGCGAGTCCGCGGTGGTGAGTTACCGAGCGTGGTGAGTACGTGAGGGCGAGTCCGCGATTGCGAGTCCCCGAGCGTGGCGAGTATGCGAGGGCGACTCCGCGGTTGCGAGTCCCCAAGCGTGTTGAGTATGCGAGGGCGAGTCCGCGATGGCGAATCGCCGAGCATGGCGAGTATGAGAGGGAGAGTCTGCGGTGGCGAGTCGCCGAGCGTGTTGAGTATGCGAGGGAGAGTCTACGGTGGCGAGTCCCCGAGTGTGGCGAGTACGTGATACGTTGCTAACGTATCTATAATTTTATATGTTCCATGCTTCTTTTATATCTACTTTCTTATGTTTTGCCCACACTTTGGAGTATTTTTATACACTTTCTTGGACTAACCTATTAACAAGATGCCATAGTGCCAGCTGCCTGTTTTCTGTTGTTTTTGGTTCCAGAAAGTCAGAAAATGAATATTCTCGAAATTGTATGGGACAAAAGCCAAAGTCAATATTTTGTCAAGGGGGATACAGAGCCGGAATACGAGACGGAGAGGGGCCAGAGGCCGGCCACACCACCTGGCCGTGCAGCCAGGCCTTGCCCATGCCTGGGGGTGGTGTGACCGCCTAGGGAACCCCCTCGGCCTCCCCTTTCGCCTATAAGATGCCTCCGATACAGAAACCCTAAGTACCTCAGATCAAAATTCCACGAAAGAGTCTATAGCCGCTGTCATCTCCATCCCTAGATCGGGAGGGATCTGAAGCTCTTCCCGGCACCCTGCCGGAGGGGGCAATTCACCCTGGAGGCCTTCTTCATCACCGTGCAAGCCTCCGGTGTGATGCGTGAGTAGTTCATCTCTGGACTATGGGTCCATGTAGTAGCTAGATGGTTGGTTCTTCTCCTTTGTGCTACCATGTTTAGATCTTGTGAGCTCCGTTCATGATCAAGATCATCTATTTGTAATCATGCATGTTGTGTTTGCGGGATCCGATGGATATTGAGATGCTATTTCAGATTGATTATTGATTCTATCATGTCTTTGTTATTTGTGATCTTGCATTCTCTCCATTGTTAGTAGCTATCTTGGCCGAGTAGATGCTAGCAACTCCAAGAGGGAGTATTTATGCTCGATAGTGGGTTCATGCCTCTAGTAATCTGAGGAAGTGACAGAAATCTCTAAGGTACTAGATGTGATGTTGCTACTAGGGACAAAACAACAATCCTTTGTTCATAGAACATTCGTATTGTTTACTTTACACGCAATGCTTAATGCAATTATCTGTTGCTTGCAACTTAATACTAGAGGGGTTTGGATGATAACCTGAAGGTGGATTATTATTCATAGATGCAGTTGGATTACGGTCTATGTATAATGTTGTAATGCCCAATCAAATCTCATAGGAGTCAAGATGATTAGTATATGCATGTATGCTTTCTCGATATTTGTCATTTGCCCCGCTGTAATTTGTTCACCCAACATGCCATCTATCTTAAGTAGAATCACCACTAGTGAACTATGGACCCATGCCCTTTCTTTTACTATCAATCTACAACTGTTTACTATTTTCTGTTTACTTTCTGCAAGCTATTACTTTCTTCCACACAATACGTTTAATCCTTTGTTTTCAGCAAAACCGGTGAGATTGACAACCTCACTGTAATTTGGGGACAAAGTTCTATGGTTGTGTTGTGCAGGATTCCAAGTTGGAAACAACACCTTGGAGGTGTTTCCGTGCTCCTACTGGTTCAATAACCTTGGTTTCACAACTGATAGAAAATTTGCTACTGTGCTCATCATACCTTCCTCTTGGGGTTCCCAACGAGCTCATCGTATCTTGAGCCAACAAGCATCTTTCTGGCGTTGTTGCCGTGGATTGAAGGAAAAAGCACCCACGTCAACCACGCACTAGCAAGTATTTTTCTGGCGCCGTTGCCGGGGAGTCAAGGACATCTTCACAAGGGGAGTCCCTCATAACCAATATCTTTACTTTGTTTTATTTGTTTTGCTTAGTTTATTTCTGCTTTGTTTGCTTGTTTCTTTATCGAAAACACAAAAAAATCAGTTGTATTAGTTTCCTTTCTTTATCAAAAACACAAAAAATTTATTATTAGTTCCTATCTTAAGTTGCCATTATGTCTAGCATTTCTCCAATCACTATGTCACCTGAGGAAATGATTTTCACTTTCAAACAAGGAATTGAAGAGAGTTTCAAAGAAGCTTGGTCTAGAATCTCTGATTTACATGAAAAAACTAAACCTAAAATGACTCAAAGCTTGTTTCTTCGCAGTTTTTACCTTGGAACTGCTCTTTGCTACAGATATGCTTTAGATGCTGTAGTGGGAGGAGATTTCCTCCAATGCAATGAGGATGATGCTTTTAATGCCATAAAGAAGTTGGTCTTTACTTACAACTTGCCTAGCAAATCTAATTCTTCCTTTATAAACATATTTGCTAGATTGAACACTCTTGAGACCCACACTGCTAGTTTAAAAGATTGCTATAATATGCTTAGAGAGCATCATGATTATGTTCCAATAAATTCTGAACCCTCAAAATGGCTTCCCATAGTAAAGATTGTTATAAATAATGAAACTTTTCATGCTCGCTGTGATATCATGTCTGAATTATGTCTTATGCCTAAAGATATCTATGAATCTTTGAATCTTTGGGGAGTTTCTAAAGGAAGAGGAGAAATATTTCTTGCTAATAATGCCACAATATTACCCATTGGAATAGCTGAAGGAGTTTACAAAGATCCTAGGGAAAATGGTTTCTACTGATTATCTTGTTATTGAATGTGTAGGAAAAGGACAAATTACACTTGGAAGATCCCTATTAAAACTCCTTGGAGCAATAATACATGTGGAGAAGGGCACCATGCATTTTTCTTCTCCACGAAACAATCATATGTTCCCCAAGGTTAAGAATAAAAGTAAGAGAGGTAAGGGCAAGAAATTTGGTTTTAATATTTCTTCATTTGAGAACACTTGATTCTTTTCTTGCTTCTTATGCCTAACTTAAAGGCATTAAAGAAAAGTACTTATTGGGAGATAACCCAAAAGTTTTAGATGAGTCTTGGAAGTTATTACCTCTATAATAACCGCTCCTTATCCTTTTTATTTGCTTTTTGTGCCAAGAGTAACCTCTAATGGGAGAGAAGTAATGCTTGGGAAAGTTGTTGTCCCGAAACAGATTTTTGTGCTTCGCTGCAAGAATTCATGTAAAATCTCTATACGTTATTTTGAGGCGTGAATTTTTGTTTTTCTAGCCCAGGTTGTTATCTAACTTTCGTTAGTTCAACACTTTTTGATTTGAGCAACAGAAGGTCTTCGAAAAAATTGGTTTTTACTTGCTGGTCTGTTTTGACAAATTTTTGCCATTATTTGCATTTGCTTCTTGTTGATTCCTTTTTGGGGAATTGAGCTTTTTGAGGAAAGTGCTACAGTAGCTTGTGTTTCAATGGAAGTTTTATTGGTGTTGAAACTGAACCCAAAGACTTATTATCTTGAGTGCACTAATGTTGCTAATAAAGATTGTGTGAAGTGTTGTATGAAGGAAAAAATTTAGGTGTATGGAGAGAATGATGTAATGAGATGAAGAATTGACTAAAGCTCAATCTTTGGGATGCCACGCGTGTCACCCCAAGAAATATCCAAGAAGTACAAGCGTCAAAGCTTGGGTATGCCCATGGCATCCCCTTCTTCATCAATAAAAATCTCAGGTTTCTTCCAAACACTTCATTTTTATTGTTTTATGCACAGTTGTGTTGTTCTTGGAGCGTCTTTGTTTTCGTTTTTGTTTTGGTTTTCTTAGTTTGCTTGAATAAATTGGTTGGACCCCTCACTCATACGTTAGTTTTCAAATAAGTTTGGTTTGGATTGGAAAAGAGTAGGAAAAGCTCATGCCTAAGTGCTAAAGGAGCTTGTTTTTGACTGTGGCCTATTGATGTCTACACACTTCTATTCTTGTAGACAGTTGTTGGGCCTCCAAGTGCAGAGGTTTGTAGAACAGCAGCAAGTTTTCCCTTAAGTGGATCACCCAAGGTTTATCGAACTCAGTGAGGAAGTGGTCAAAGGTATTCCCTCTCAAGCAACCCTGCAATCAAGATACAAGAAGTCTCTTGTGTCCCCAACACACCCAATACACTTGTCAGGTGTATAGGTGCACTAGTTCAGTGAAGAGATAGTAAAATACAAGTGGTATGAATATAAGACAATGGTGCTAGAAAATAGCTTGAAGGCGTGGAAAAGACTAAAGGAAAACTGAAATAAAGATAGAAGCAAGCAAACATGTAACATATCTAATAGAAAATGGTGTTTCAGTGCTTAGAAACGAGGCCTAGGGATCATAATTTCACTAGTGAATACTCTCATATAAATATCTTCTCTTTATGATACTACTCTTAACTACTCTCTGGTTGGACAATCTAATCCATGGTAGGTCTATAACAGCACACCTCAAAGTAAGCCTTTCCCATCTAGATAACCCCAGACTGTCACCTTGAGCACTAGATGGTTCCAACAAACACCACAATTTCATAAAGACATCCAACTCCAAATATAACTCATAACAAGTATTTGTAATCTCTAGCCTAAGTGCCACCATGGTGTGCACGCTGTCACTTTCACACACATGGGGAGATCAGAGATCTATTAAAGCACTTGAGTAGCAAGGTAGATCTATAGATTACAAGCTCATGATCACAATATGATCATGCATAGAGAGAGATATGAACACATAGCTACCGGTAGAACCCTTAGCCCCGAGGAAGAACTACTCCCTCATCATCATGGGCATCAGCAACGGCGATGGAGATGGTGGTGGAGATCGATGGAGATGGCTCCGGGGGCACTTCCCCGTCCTGGCAGGGTGCCGAAACAGAGACTTTCTGTCCCCCGAATCTCCCCTTCGGTGGCGGCGGCGCTGCGGAACTTTTCATGGCTGGAGGCTTGACTCTTTAGGGTTTATGCATCGGGAGGCTCTTATAGGCGAGAGGGGAGACCGAGGGGGTGTCGGAGGGGCCCACACCACCCCCTGGCGCGGCCTGGCCTAGCCCGCGCCACCAGGTGGTGTGGCCACCCTCTATCCCTTCTCCGTCTCATATTCTGGCTCCAAGTGTCCCCTGGTAAAATAATAAATTTGGCTTTTGTCCTGTCGAATTCCGAGAATATTCATTTTCTGTCTTCCTGGAACCAAAAACAGGAGAAAACAGGCAGCTGGCACTTTAGCTCTTGTTAATAGGTTAGTCCAAGAAATAATATGAAAAGTACTCCAAAGTGTGGACAAAACACAAGAAAGTAGATAAAACCAAGCATGGAACATCAAAAATTATGGATACGTTAGCAACGTATCAACATCCCCAAGCTTAACTCCTGCTCGTCCTCGAGTAGGTCAGTGATAAAAAGAAAGAATAATTTTTGAGGTGACATGCACCATCATAAACTTGATCAAAGTATTTATAAAACATTGACAGCTGGAATCATAGTACTTCAATCATAACATGAAAGACAAAGTTCTAGCAATAAGACAACGAAACTATGATGCAACATGAAAAGGCACAAACAAAATATTCATGAATAACAATGCTTTGCAAGACGTTTGTTTGTTTCACATAAAGAAAACATAGCACAATAGTATTCAGCTTGTCCCTCATAGAGTAGCAAATATAAATGCATAGGACACCTTCAAAGTTTATAAGAGTGACTAGATACAAATAGTTTAAAACAAGCAATATCAAGTTATGCATCAATCAACTAGTCTTGGGACAATGCACATAGAACTAAGAATGGCCACTGTGCTCCCAAAGTAGGTGCATAAAGGTAGAAGGTGGAGACTCAATATAATGGTGGAAGAAAGGCCTTCATAAAAGGAAGTAGGGATTCAAGTCTCATAAAGAGCTTCCAAAAATTATGGTACTTATAGCTTTCATCTCTCATTACCCCTATCATAAGCATCTTGAAGTGATTAAGGTTAAAGTGAACAAACTATGGTGTACATGCTTGACGAAGTATAAGTTAGAAATCTCATGTCCCTTGTATACGAGGGCCGCTCCTCATGCTACTCAAGTTTAGTCACCGGTAAGTTCTTGTCATTGTAAGTACATGTGTATCATAGAGAACTACCAACGGGGTACCCCTTGCCCGATGATACGGAAGAATCCCCATATCAAAATGACAAGGCAAGCAGACAATGAGCATCTCAGCAATCTTCTTATTTACCATGGGAATATGGTGTTTTTTCTCTCTTTCCTCTTTTCATAATCTTTTTTTTCTTTCTCTTTTTCCCTCAATATAGGACTCTTTTTTTATAAGAAGAATGCTTCATAGACAGCTCATTATGGTTACGCTGCAGGTTTCCACCATGCCAGCATGGATTAGACCAGCGGCCCAGGCGTTTCTCTAACACATATACCTAACTCCATGGACTTACAAGCTCCCCTTTCATTTCACACCGACAACATCCATATACAAAAGAGCATGATATCAACTAGGTACAAGTACCAAGTGCAATGTTGAAAGCGTTCCCCATGACAGCATGGTTCTGCTAATTACCAACAAATAAGTGCAAGCATATACAACATAGACGACACAATGGTTCAAGTTTATTAAGGGCAAGAAAAGCAAAGTGTGCCATCAAGTTCGTGAGAGCTTTAATCACTAGTTTTCTCATAACAAGTTTAATTCGGAAGGTAAACAAAAGCATGAATATACTTGGAATAGAATAAGCTAGTAGGTAGGTATGGTGGACTCTTTGGAATAACTTGGTTTAGGGAGTTGGATGCATGAGTGGAACTTATACTTGGTTGTGGAGGCTAGCAAAAGACTGGGAGCGACAAACTAAGAGAGAACTAATGGCCATAATCATGCAGAGCGATGAAACATCATTGATCAAAGCATAAAGTGATACTACAAGTTTAAAACTAAAGGATCATAAAGGCTATGGTGACTTGAGATAGTCATAACATGGTGTGAGCATGCGCCAAGTCAACCCAAATAAAGCATCAAAGGAGAATACCACAATACTATGCTTTAATATGCTAAAACAACGCATGATTCATCCAAGGCACATTAAGCAATCTCAATTGTTTATGACAAGTCATGCTACAGAAAAGAATACTAAGCATAAAGCCAAAACAATATCAAGCATGGCATGAAAAAGCATAGGCCACAGTAAAAAACAAGCTCTTTTTACCACATAAGCATGAACTTTCCTACTCTTTTCCAAACCAAACCAAACTATTTGAAAACCAATGTATGAAACAGGGGGTCCAACAAATTTATTCATAAAACTAAGAAAACCAAAACGAAAACAAAAAAGAAGACGCTCCAAGAACAACAGAACTGTGCATGAAACAATAAAAATGAAGCATTTGGAGGAAACCTGGGATTTTTATTGATGAAGAGGGGGATGCCTTGGGCATCCCCAAGCTTTGACGCTTGTACTTATTGGATATTTCTTAGGGTGACATGCGTGGCATCCCCAAGCTTGAGCTTTAGTCCATCCTTCATCTCATTACTCATTCCTTCCATACATCTCAAATTTTTCCTTCATACAAAACTTCACACAATCTTCCTTAGCAACATTAGTGCACTCAAGATAAATAAGTCTTAAGGTTCAGTTATAACACCAAATAAACTTGCATTAGAACACTAGCTACTGTAGCACTTCCCTCAAAAATCTCAATTCCCCAAAAAGAACTCAAAAAGGAACCAACAAGAAGCAAATGCAAATAATGGCAGAAATCTGTCAAAACAGAGCAGCAGGCAAAGACGAATTTTTTCGAAGACCTTCTGTTGTTCAAATCAAAAAGTGTTGAACTAACGAAAGTTAGATAACAACCTGGGGCAGAAGCACAAAAATTCACGCCTAAAAAGGACGTACAGAGGTTTTACACGAATTTGTACGGTGAAGCACATAAATCTGTTTCGGGACAACAACTTTCCCAATCATTACTTCTCTCTCATTAGAGGTTACTCTTGGTACAAAAAGCAAATAAAAAGGATAAGGAGAGGTTATTACTGAAGCAATAACTTCCAAGACTCAACTAAAACTTTTGGGTTATCTCCCAATAAGTACTTTTCTTTAACGCCTTTAAGTTAGGCTTGATAGTTTGAGAAGATGCTCACATGAGAAATTTGAATTGAAGTAAAAGAGAGCATCAAGAAGCAAATTCAAAGCACATTTAAGTCTAACCCACTTCCTATGCATAGGAATATTGTAAACAAATAAGTCATGAAAGCACAAAGCAACAAGCATAGTAAAGCAAAACAAGTGCAACTTCAAGACTTTCAACATAAAGAGGGGAAACTTAATATTATTGAGATGCATAAAACCCTGTTTCCCTCTCTCATAATAACTTTCAGTAGCATCATGAATGAAATTAACAATATAACTATCACATAAAACATTCTTATCATGAGCCACATGCATAAAAGAATTAATACTCCCCACATAAACATAGTCATTCTTATTAATTATAGTGGGAGCAAATTCAACAAAATAGCTATCATTATTATTTTCATCACCATAATCATC
This sequence comes from Avena sativa, assembly GCA_916181665.1. NCBI lineage: Eukaryota > Viridiplantae > Streptophyta > Magnoliopsida > Poales > Poaceae > Avena > Avena sativa. The sequence goes on along the minus strand of OV702286.1, from coordinate 430,262,760 downwards.
AAATATAGGAGAAATATTGTAATCATAAGTAATTTTCTCCTCAATAGTAGGTGGACTAAAAATATCATATTCATCATTGCAATCATCATATATTGGAGGTATAGCATCATCATAAGCAATAGAATAGTTATCTTCCCAACTGTGTTCATTTGTAAACATATCATCATTGGAAGGATCATGGATAACACTAATAGTATAGCAATTATTAATATCATCATTTTCAGAATTGGTACCAAAGAGATTTTCAATATCAAAAGTAGTGTGCTTTTCCCAATCATGATCACTACTATAGGTAATAGGCATAGGAACATCAACGAGTTCAGACTCATCAAAAACTATAATAGGAGCAACATGCTTAGGGGAAAATACAGTTTCCTCTCTCCTTTTACTCCTCCTTTTCTTCTTTTTCTTCTTCTCTTTAGGAGGGAGAGACTTGAAAGGAAGCTTCTCCATATACCCTGGTTCATTGTTAGAGACAATAGAAGAAACTTTGGAGGAATCCTCCTTTTCATTAATAAGACCAAAACACATATTAGTCATGTCATATTTTGGTAAGATCTCATCTTTTATAATATTTTGTATGTAAGTATTTGTGTGACAATTATCAACACAATAAAGATGACAACCATCCATGACACTATTCATATCAAAAGCACCCATATCTACCAAAGAGGTTTTTCTTGATAACTCTTCACACCCCAAAAATAATGTAAGTTCATCATGCTGATTAGGAGTGATCATGTCATCAGAATACAAACTTGCAGTACTCATTGGAATAGAAGGGCTATTATTTTGGCCTGAGCATTGAAAATTGAAATGAACCACTTCAAAGCAAAGTTCACAAATAAAAGGATAGAGGGCACAAACTTTTTTTACCAAGATCATTTAGAGCCCTATACCACATTCTAGTTTTTTCATTCCTGTGGGTGATACAATATTCTTCTTCAATTTGATTATTCTCACAAGGTCTATGTATTCCACAAAAATTAACATGCTTATAAGAAATAGTACTTTCAGAGGTTTGAGCATGTTTATTGCTATCATTAATAACAATTTCATTTTCCATGCAAGTGTCTTTAAAAGGCTCATGATACATGTCCCATTTTTCTTTAGGAGCATTAATATGAGAAGCAAAGGCTCTAAAACAATCAATAAGAATTTGAGGATCAAGACCATATTTAGCACTAAGGTCTTGAAAATCAATAGTTTCAGCAAAAGACTTAATGCAATCATACTCATAGTTTATACCTGGTTCTTTACCTTTGTTGTTATCCCAATCTTCGGTATTGCTTTGAATTGTTTCAAGAAGATCCCACTTATCTTTGACCTCCTTACTTGTGAAGGATCCCTCTAAACAAGTATCTAGATAGTCCTTGTAATGTCCTGAAAGCCTTGCATAGAAATTATTAATAACAATATTACTGGGGAGCTCATGAATGGGACATTTGAACATTAGTGACTTCAATCTCCCCCATGCTTGGGCAATACTTTCTCCATCATGAGGATGAAAATTATAAATGTAATTCCTATCTTTATGAATTTCATGAGGAGGATACAATTTAGAGTAAAAGAGAGATTCAAGTTCCTTCCACTCCAAATGATGAGGATCATCTAGTAGCTCATACCACTCCTTTGCTTTGCCCTTAAGTGAAATAGGGAATAGCTTCCTCTTAACTTGGTTCATTGGAATACTTGCACACTTGAACAACTCGCATAATTCATGTATAAGGAGTAAATGATCACCAGGATGGATAGTTCCATCTCCAAAATAGCAGTTATTCATAACATGTTCAACAATTTTTATAGGTATTTTAAAAGGGATGCTTTAAGTATGTGGATTTAAAATATCACAAGTATCATCAAAATTACCACATATGGGAGATAAACTATCATCAGAGAACATTTTCTTCTTTAAAGTTGGGGAACTAAAAAGATCATTTTCACAAAAACTAACTTCCCCAAGCTTAGACGTTTCCATAGCATTAGTAACAAAGGTGTTCAAAAGATTCATACTAATAACATTGCTATTAGCATGCAAAGAAAGTTCCATGGGTTTTTTAATTTTCTTTTCAGACAATTCGAGTTCTAACTTAGGAAAAATACTAAAGCTCTCTAATTTTTTTATTGTTTTCCATTAAGCCTAACTAGTGAAAACAAGAAACAAAAAGACCAAATTGCAGAATCTAAAGGAAGTAACTTCGAGCACTCACACCGGAGGATGTGAGTACCTTTTACCTTACCTCCTCGGCAACGGCGCCAGAAAATAGCTTGATGTCTACGCACTTCTATTCTTGTAGACAGTTGTTGGGCCTCCAAGTGCAGAGGTTTGTAGAACAGCAGCAAGTTTTCCCTTAAGTGGATCACCCAAGGTTTATCGAACTCAGGGAGGAAGTGGTCAAAGGTATTCCCTCTCAAGCAACCCTGCAATCAAGATACAAGAAGTCTCTTGTGTCCCCAACACACCCAATACACTTGTCAGGTGTATAGGTGCACTAGTTCGGCGAAGAGATAGTAAAATACAAGTGGTATGAATATAAGACAATGGTGCTAGAAAATAGCTTGAAGGCATGGAAAATACTAAAGGAAAACTGAAATAAAGATAGAAGCAAGCAAACATATAACAGATCTAATAGAAAACGGTGTTTCAGTTCTTAGAAACAAGGCCTAGGGATCATACTTTCACTAATGAATACTCTCATATAAATATCTTCTCTTTATGATACAACTCTTAACTACTCTCCGGTTGGACACTCTAATCCATGGTAGGGCTATAACAACACACCTCAAAGTAAGCCTTTCCCATCTAGATAACCCCACACTGTCACCTTGAGCACTAGATGGTTCCAACAAACACCACAATTGCATAAAGACATCCAACTCCAAATATAACTCATAACAAGTATTTGTAATCTCTAGCCTAAGTGCCACCATGGTGTGCACGCTGTCACTTTCACACACATGGGGAGAGCAGAGATCTATTAAAGCACTTGAGTAGCAAGGTAGATCTATAGATTACAAGCTCATGATCACAATATGATCATGCATAGAGAGAGAGATGAACACATAGCTACCGGTAGAACCCTTAGCCTCGAGGAAGAACTACTCCCTCATCATCACGGGAATCAGCAACGGCGATGGAGATGGTGGTGGAGATCGATGGAGATGGCTCCGGGGGCACTTCCTTGTCCCGGCAGGGTGCCAGAACAGAGACTTTCTGTCCCCCGAATCTCCTCTTCGGTGCCGGCGGCGCTGCGGAACTTTTCATGGCTGGAGGCTTGACTCTTTAGGTTTTATGCATCGGGAGGCTCTTATAGGCGAGAGAGGAGACCGAGGGGGTGCCAGAGGGGCCCACACCACCCCCTGGCATGGCCTGGCCTGGCCCGCGCCACTAGGTGGTGTGGCCACCCTCTAGCCCTTCTCCGTCTCGTATTCTGGCTCCAAGTGTCCCCTGGTAAAATAATAACTTTGGCTTTTGTCCCGTCCAATTCCAAGAATATTCATTTTCTGACTTCCTGGAACCAAAAACAGTAGAAAATAGGCAGCAAGCACTGTGGCTCTTGTTAATAGGTTAGTCCAAGAAATCATATGAAAAGTACTCCAAAGTGTGGACAAAACACAAGAAAGTAGATATAACCAAGCATGGAACATCAAAAATTATGGATACATTAGCAACGTATCACCTATGCTTTGTCATGCCATGCTTGATATTGTTTTGGCTTTTTGATTAGTGATTTTTTGCTGTAGCATGACATGTTATAAATAATTGAGATTTCTTAATGTGCCTTGAAAGAATCATGCGTTGTTTTAGCATATTAAAGCATAGTATTGTGGTATTCTCCTTTGATGCTTTATTTGGGTTGACTTAGCGCATGCTCACACCATGGTATGACTATCCCAAGTCACCATAGCCATTATGATCCTTTAGTTTTCGACTTATAATATCACTTTATGCTTTAATTAATGATGTTTTGTCGCTTTGCATGATTATGGCCATTATTGCTCTCTTAGTTGGCCGCTCCCAGTCTTTTGCTAGCCTCCATAACCAAGTATGAATTCCACTCATGCATCCAACTCCAAATAAAACCAAGTTATTCCAAAAGAGTCCACCATACAGACCTATTAGCATTTTCTAGTCCAAGTATATTCATGTTTTTATCTACCATCCGAATTAAACTTGTTATGAGAAAACTAGTGATTAAAGCTCTCACGAACTTGATGGCACACTCTACTTTCTTGCACTTAATAATATTGAACCATTGCGTCCATCTTTGTTGCGTATATGCTTGTGCTTTATAAGTTGAAGTTAGCAGAACCATGTATCATGGGGAACGCTTTCAACATTGCACTTATTATTTCGTTGATATCATGATTCTTTTGCTTATGGATCTCGGCGGTGTGAAATAAAAGGGGAACTTGTAAGATCATGGAGTTTGTATGTGTGTTAGAGAAACGCCTAGGTCGCTAGCCTAAGCCATGCCTAATCATGGTGGAAACTTGCAGCATAACCATAATGAGCACTCTATGAAGCATCCTCAATAAAAACCTATGCAAATAGCAAATAAAAAGATCGCTGAGATGCTCATTGTCTGCTTGCCTTGTCATTTTGATTATGGGATAGCTCCTGTATCATGTGCAAGGGGTACCCCGTTGGCGGTTCTCTATGATACATATGTACTTACAATGACAAGAGCTTATTTGTGACTGAAGTTGAGTAGCATGAGGTTATGTACTCATAAGTAAGGGGCATGAGATTTCAACTTATAACTTGTCAAACATATCCTCTTAGTTTTGTCACTTTAACCTTAATCACCTAAAGATGCTTATGATAGGGTCAATGAGAGCTGAAAGCTAATAAGTACCATAATTTTTGGAAGCTCTTTATGAAACTTCAATCCCTGCTTCCTTCTATGAAGGCCTTTCTTTTACTTTTATGTTGAGTCTCCATATTGTATCTTTATGCACCTATTGAGAGAGCATAGTGGCCATTATTAGTTTAATGTGCATTGTCCGAAGACTTGTTGATTGATGCATAACTTTGATATTGCATATTCTTAAACTATTTGTATCTAGTCACCCTTATGAACTTTGAAGGTGTCCTAAGCATTTATGTTTTGCTACTCTATGAGGGACGAGCTAAATAACATTCTTATTATGCTTTGTTTATGTGAAACAAACAAACGTCTTACAAAGCATTGTTATTCATGAATATTTTGTTTGTACCTTTTCATGTTACAACATAGTTGCTATGTCTTATTGTTCGAACTATATCTTTCATGCTATGTTGAAGTACTATGATCCCAGCTATCAATGTTTTACAAATACTTTGATCAAGTTTATGATGGTGCATGCCACCTCAAAAATTATTCTTTCTTTTTTATCACTTACCTACTCGAGGACGATCAGGAGTTAATCTTGGGGATGTTGATATGTTGCTAACGTATCTATAATTTTTGATGTTCCATGCTTGTTTTATATCTACTTTCTTATGTTTTGCCCACACTTTGAGTATTTTTATACACTTTCTTTGACTAACCTATTAACAAGATGCCATAGTGCCAGCTGCCTGTTTTCTACTGTTTTTGGTTCCAGGAAAGTTAGAAAATGAATATTCTCGGAATAGGACAGGACAAAAGCCAAAGTCAATATTTTACCAAGGGGACACGAAGCCAGAATACGAGACGGAGAGGGGCTAGATGCTGGCCACACCACCTGGCTGCACGGCTAGGCCTGGCCTGCGCCAGGGGGTGGTGCGGCCGCCTAGGGCACCCCCTTGGCCTCCCCTTTCGCCTATAAGATGCCTCCGATACAGAAACTCTAAGTACCCGATCAAAATTCCACGAAAGAGTCTGTAGCCACCGTCATCTCCATCCCTAGATCGGGAGGGATCTATAGCTCTTCCTGCCACCCTGCCGGAGAGGGGAATTCACCCTAGAGGCCTTCTTCATCACCATGCAAGCCTCCGGTGTGATGCGTGAGTAGTTCATCTCTAGACTATGGGTCCATGTAGTAGCTAGATGGTTGGTTCTTCTCCTTTGTGCTACCATGTTTAGATCTTGTGAGCTCCATTCATGATCAAGATCATCTATTTGTAATCCTACATGTTGTGTTTGCGGGGATCCGATGGATATGGAGATGCTATTTCAGATTGATTATTGATTCTATCATGTCTTTGTTATTTGTGATCTTGCATGCTCTCCGTTGTTAGTAGCTATCTTGGCCAAGTAGATGCTAGCAACTCCAAGAGAGAGTATTTATACTCGATAGTGGGTTCATGCCTCTAGTAATCTGGGGAAGTGATAGAAATCTCTAAGGTACTAGATGTGTTGTTGCTATTAGGGAGAAAACAACAATCCTTTGTTCATAGAACAATCATATTGTTTACTTTACATGCAATGCTTAATGCAATTATCCATTGCTTGCAACTTAATACTGGAGGGGGTTCGGATGATAACCTAAAGGTGGATTATTAGTCATAGATGCAGTTGGATTATGGTCTATGTATAATGTTGTAATGTCCAATCAAATCTCATAGGAGTCAAGATGATTAGTATGCATGTATGCTTTCTCGATATTTGCCAATTGCCCCGCTGTAATTTGTTCACCCAACATGTCATCTATCTTAGGGAGAATCACCACTAGTGAACTATGGACCCTGGTCCTTTCTTTTACTATCAATCTACAACTGTTTACTGTTTTCTGGTTACTTTCTGCATGCTATTACTTTCTTCCACACAATACGTTTAATCCTTTGTTTTCAGCAAAACCGGTGAGATTGACAACCTCACTATAAGTTGGGGACAAAGTTCTGTGGTTGTGTTGTGCAGGATTCCAAGTTGGAAACAACACCTTGGAGGTGTTTACTTGCACCTATTGGTTCAATAACCTTGGTTTCACAACTGAGGGAAAATTCGCTGTTGTGCTCATCATACCTTCCTCTTGGGGTTCCCAACGAGCTCATCGTATCTTGAGCCAACAAGCATCTTTCTAGCGCTGTTGTCGTGGATTGAAGGAAAATGCACCCACGTCAACCATGCGCCAGCAGTACACGAGGGCGAGTCCACGGTGGCGAGTCGCCAAGCGTGTTGAGTATGCGAGTCCGCGGTGGCAAGTGCCCGAGCGTGTTGAGTACGCGAGGGTGAGTCCGCAGTGGTGAATCGCCGAGCGTGTTGAGTATGCGAGGGCGAGTCCGCGGTGGCGAGTCCCCGAGCGTGGCGAGTACGCGTGGGCGAGTCCGCGGTGGCGAATCGCCGAGCGTGTTGAGTACGCGAGGGCGATTCCATGATGGCGAGTCCCTAAGCGTGGCGAGTACGCGAGGGTGAGTTCGCGGTGGCGAGTCCCCGAGCATGGCGAGTACGCGAGGGCGAGTCCGCGGTGGCGAGTCCCCGAGCGTGTTGAGTATGCGAGGGAGAGTCCGCGGTGGCGAGTCTCCGAGCATAGCGAGCCGTGATCGTGGAACCACGCGCACACGCAGTATGCCTATGAGCAGTCCCCGAGGCTCGAGTTGGCTTGTAGAGGCGATTTGAGGATCTTTAGAGGTGTATATTCTGAAAATAGTAGTGGTTGTTGCCGATCATGGCGAGTCCACGTGGGAAGAGTTCATAGTGAGCGAGTCCGCGAGGGGAGAGTCCCCGAGTATGGCGAGTCAACGATGATTTCGAGTCCGCGAGGAGAGAGTCCCCGAGTGTGGCAAGTCCGTGATGACAATGCGTCCGCGAGGGGAGAGTCCCTGAGTGTGGCGAGTCCGTGATGACTGCGAGACCGTGATGACATTGATTGTGCTATTTTGGTTAGCGACTCTCTCATCTTGGCCAGGGGGGACAGTCGCTTGGCAACTCCAAAGATGGCTCTCGGCTTAGCGTTCTTCCTGGATGATCCGAGGCTCGGTTTGCGAGTCCTCGTCCGCAGTACTTGGCCGTGCGAGTCACACTGTCTAAGGTTGAGGAGGACATGGTGTTGTTTGTGTAGCACTGCCATTTGTCTTGGCCCGGAAGGCCAGTCGAGCAAGGCGACTCTAATGATGGCTCTCGGTTAGCGTTTTTCGTGGACGATTCAAGGCTCGGTTTGCGAGTCCTCGTCTGCACTACTTGGCCATTGCGAGTCGCTCTTTCAAAGGTTGACAAAGGCGAACTAGTTTTTCCGGAGGGAAGAGACGCCCTGTGGTGAGTCCATGCGGCGTGACATGCGATCCTCTCTGGCGACTCGTGCGAACAAGGGTCCCTAGCAGGTGCGGCATACGCATTCAGCGCAGCGGAAGTATATGCGAGTTTTGGCGTAGTCAACACGGCGGACAAAGAGTCGACACGGCGGACGGAGGTCATGCTATGGCGAAGTCGACGTGGCGGACACGGGGTCGACGCGGCGGACGGTGGTCGCGCTATGGTGAAGTCAACACGGCAGACACGGGGCCGACACGGCGGACGGAGGTCGCGCTATGGCGAAGTCGACGTGGCGGACACGGGGTCGACGCAGCAGACAGAGGTCGCGCTATGACAAAGCCGTGCAACGTTTAGCCGGTAGCATGGCGAGTTTGCGGTCGGTGAGTTTGCGCCAGGGCATGGTGTGGGCCCCCTGGCCGGCCACCGACCTTGCCTCTTTCGCCTATATATGTCCCCCGAGGCAAAAACCCTAGATCATCAATCAGAAATCCATGAAAAGTTCCGCAGTGCCGCCGCCACCGAAGGGGAGATTCGGGGGACAGAAAGTCTCTGTTCCGGCACCCTGCCGGGACGGGGAAGTGCCACTGGAGCCATCTCCATCGATCTCCACCACCATCTCCATTACCATTGCTGATTCCCATGATGAGGAGGGAGTAGTTCTCTCTCGAGGCTAAGGGTTCTACCGGTAGCTTTGTGTTCATCTCTCTCTATGCATGATCTTATTGAGATCATGAGCTTGTAATCAATAGATCTACCTTGCTACTCAAGTGCTTTAATAGATCTCTTCTCTCTCCATGTGTGTGAAAGTGACAGCGTGCACACCATGGTGGCACTTAGGCTAGAGATTACAAATACTTGTTATGAGTTATATTTGGAGTTGGATGTCTTTATGAAATTGTGGTGTTTGTTGGAACCATCTAGTGCTCAAGGTGACAGTGTGGGGTTATCTAGATGGGAAAGGCTTACTTTGAGGTGTGCTGTTATGGCCCTACCATGGATTAGAGTGTCCAACCGGAGAGTAGTCAAGAGTAGTATTATAAAGAGGAGATATTTATATGAGAGTGTTCACTAGTGAAAGTATTATCCCTAGGCCTTGTTTCTAAGCACTGAAACACCGTTTGCTATTAGATCTATTACATGTTTGCTTGCTTCTATCTTTATTTCAGTTTTACTTTAGTCTCTTCCACGCCATCAAGCTATTTTCTATCACCGTTACCACTTATAATTATCCATACCACTTGTATTTCACTATCTCTTCACCGAACTAGTGCACCTATACACCTGACAAGTGTATTGGGTGTGTTGGGGACACAAGAGACTTCTTGTATCTTGATTGCAGGGTTGCTTGAGAGGGGATACCTTTGACCACTTCCTCCATGAGTTTGATAAACCTTGGGTAATCCACTTAAGGGAAAACTTACTGCTGTTCTACAAACCTCTGCACTTGGAGGCCCAACAACTGTCTACAAGAATAGAAGTGCGTAGACATCAAGCTATTTTCTGGCGCCGTTGCCGGGGAGGTAAGGTAAAAGGTACTCACATCCTCCGGTGTGAGTGCTCGAAGTTATTTCCTTTAGATTCTGCAATTTTGTCTTTTTGTTTCTTTTTTTCACTAGTTAGGCTTAATGGAAAACAACAAAAAAATTAGAGAGCTTTATAGTATTTATCTTGAGTTAGGACATGAAGTGTTTGAAGAGAAAATTAAAAAACCTATGGAACTTTATTTGCATGCTAATAGTAATGTTATTAGTATGAATTCTTTGGACACCATTATTGGTAATGCTATGGAAAAGTCTAAGCTTGGGTAAGCTAGTTTTTAGGAAAATGATCTTTGACCATTTCCTCCCTGAGTTCGATAAACCTTGGGTAATCCACTTAAGGGAAAACTTGCTGCTGTTTTACAAACCTCTGCACTTGGAGGCCCAACAACTGTCTACAAGAATAGAAGTGCATAGACATCAATAGACAACAACATTTTAAATACAAAAATAGATATATACACCTCGCCCGTGTTTGCGAGATTTAAGGTTCTACCGGAGCCGTCGCCTTCTCCCTTATCGGCTTCTCCCCTGTCCCAGGCTTCGGCTTCTACCTCACCGGAGCCGTCTCCTCGATTGAGAGAGTCATCCCCCTCGCCAGAATCATTCAGAAACTATCTAGTGACATCGATATTGATATCTTCATTTTCGTAGATCATTCCGTGGAGGATGTTTTCCTGATATTCTGGAATCATAGTATCTTGGTGTGTTGGATCCATAGTATCTGCAAATTAAGATTTGCAAGTTACTATAATGCAAATAATACAAAACACTATGCACTTATTTTTTAAATCGGTTTGGAATGCCCTAGGTGGACAAACCATTGAACCCATGGTACTTAGGGGGTGTCGGTATTTCTATATGTAAAGTAAGGTTCAAAGTTGTATGAATATTAATTCTTACATTTTTAAATGGTAGAGCTCATTTTTCTAAACATTTTGATATATTATACACATTTTTATGATTTAAAATGAATTAGTTATGATTTTTCCCAATTTTAATCCATTTTTAAATCATTTTTAAATAAATAAACATTTTTGGAAATATTAAAATTATTTTCCATCTAGCCCCACATGTTAGACCTAATTAAAAACCTAACTAAAAACCTAATTAAAAACCTAATTAAAGGGCCGGGGGAGGCTTACCGGCTGGCGGTGGCCGCCGGCGTGCGGGGGCGGAGCTGCCTGCGGAGCGGGCAGGGGCAGGGGCGCGGGCCTCCTCCTCCTTGGGCGGCACGGTCGGAGGCGGCAGGCTCTGGCGGCGCGGTCGGAGGTGCGGGATCCGGCGACGCGGGCAGGGGCAGGTGCAGGGGCGACGGCGTCGGAGGCGGAGCGTCGCGGGCTCGGGCGGCTCTATCCATGGCGAAGAGGACAACGGCGACACGGTCGACGGCGGCTCGAAAATCCGGCAGCCTGACGGCGTTGTTCTACTTCGCGCGTGATTTTCCTTAGGCGTTTTGCGAGTGAAGTGGATGGGGGAAGAAGAAGGAGGGGCAATAGTTACATAGTTCAGGCCTTTGGTCTCGGTTCGTCCCACCAACCGGGACCAAAGGCTCAACGGTCCTAGTTGGTGGGACGAACCGGGACCAAAGGTGTAGGAACGAGCATTGCTGGGCCGCCACGTGCGCGCGCACACCCAGGGCCTTTGCTCCCGGTTCATCGCACCAACCAGGATTGTTGATTCTTTGGTCCCGGTTTATGGGAGGAACCGGGACCAATGGTCTGGGTGGGGAGCGTTGCTGGGCGGCCACGTGTGCGCATTCACCTAGGGCCTTTGACCCGTTTTTCAGATTTTGGCCAAACTTTTGGTCTTCCCGCAATTTTCAAATTTGATTTCTTCTTTAATTAATAAGATGTTTATTTATTTGGAATTTCAAAAAACATTTAATAGGAAAAGTGTTTCAATTTAAATAACTAATCAAAACCCATTTTCTGTTTTCAAATATTTTTATTTTAGCTATACAATTTTACTATTTTCAATTAAAATTGCATTAACAAATATTTATTGCATAATTTGGAATTTGAAAAAACTTTCAACAGAAAAGTTCATCTATTTAAATAACTAATCCAAAATCATTTTCTGTTTTCAAAAATAATTATTCTAACTATACAAATTATTAACAATTTTACCATTTGCAATTAACTAAGAAACAAACAACGGGAAAACGGGGTGTTCAAAACCTTTTTCTGATTTATAAAAGAATTATTCTAACTATTCAAATTATTAACATGTATGCCATTTTCAATTCAAAATTCATTAACTATTTTTTTTGCATATTTCATTAACTAAGAAGCCGGGCTAGGAATCTTCATCCCCGCCGTTTTGAATATAGTTTGAAACGGGCATAAGAAATTCAAAAACGATCCTAACAACGTGAAACCTTCGTGTGGTGTCATATTATGTGTCATAGTTGCAATGAAAAATATTAAACTTGAAAAATTGCAAACATCATAAAAAATCCTTCACAAAATGACCTATCATGTTTGAGGTTTCATGGCATTTAGGTCAAACCACCAATGTTATGGCTAGAATCAGGACATAGTTTGAGATAATGTGCCCATATTATGCACACATGTGCATCTTGGTATAGCTTACGATGTTGCAGGAGGAAGTTTTCCTTTTCGACGCACGGAAAAGCCAATTTCTATTTTTGAGGTGCCAAAATCAGGGTGGTCTGTGAAGCAACCACCAAATTAAAGTTTGGCATTGGTACCAACCCATTTTTCAAAAATACTAGACCACCTTAGAGGACAATTTCCCAACCGGTGTATCTGGAACCTTTCCGTCCATCCCTCATGAAAAAGACAAATTCCTGCCGAATCGGTAGGAGGTTGCCCAGATTTGAACTACATGTACATGATATAATGCTTGCGAATTTTTTTAAAAATCATTTATAGGTTTACAACATGCTATTTAATCAGAGATCCACTTCAAGTTCAGCGAGGCTCAGCCCCGGGCTAAGGAGCTTCATCCCCGCCGTTTTGAATATAGTTTGAAATGGGCATAACAAATTCAAAAACAATCCAAACAACGCGATCGGGACTATGGAATCGGGACTAAGGGCCCCCTTTATTCCTGTCAGTCCAGCCACAAACCGGGACTAACACTCAAGACATTTATTATTATTATAAAACTGCGACTAAGAATCGGGACTAAAGGCCCCCCTTTATCCCCGTCGGTCTAGCTACAAACCGGGACTAATGGAATCGGGATGGCATACGATGTTGCGGGAGGAAGTTTTCTGTCTCCAACCGGGACTAAAGATAAATCTGTAGTCCAGGTTGGAGACACCATCCGAGACTAAATGTGGGTGGCGACACTATGCCAGTGCGTGTCGACACTATTTCATGAGTGGCGGCACTATGCCAGTGAGGGACGACACTATTTCAGTGGGTGGCGGCATTATGACAGTGGTGAGTGTCGACATTATGTTGTGACTGTTGACACTATGTCATGCTGCTTAATCTATAAATAGGAATCACTGTGAAGTTATCAACTGCAAACACGATGGTGTGTGAGAGCAGGGACAACACTACAGCCAGCTTCAGGGAGATGCCAGAGGATCCAGTCCTCAGGCATCTCTCTGAAGCTGGCCATAGAGGCACTCCCTAATATGTGAAATTAGTTAGCTCCCTGACATATTGATCTAGCTAGAGAAGTTATGAAGTACAAGATGGTGTGTGAGAGGAGGGACAACACTACGACCAGCTTCAGGGAGATGCCGGAGGATCTAGTCCTCAGGCATCTCTATGAAGCTAGCCATAGAGGCACTCCCTAATATGTGAAATTAATTAGCTCCCCGACATATTGATCTAGCTAGAGAAGTTATGAACTACAACATGGTGTGTGAGAGCAGGGACAACACTACGGCCAGCTTCAGGGAGATGCCGGAGGATCCAGTCCTCAGGCATCTCTCTGAAGCTGGCCATAGAGGCACTCCCTATTATGTGAAATTAATTAGCTCCCCGACATATTGATCTAGCTAGAGAAGTTACGAACTACAAGATGGTGTGTGAGAGCAGGGACAACACTACGGCCAGCTTCAGGGAGATACCGGAGGATCCAGTCCTCAGGCATCTCTCTGAAGCTAGTCATATAGGCACTCCCTAATATGTGAAATTAATTAGAATAGAACAACATCTTCATATATAGTTCGGGAAAGTTGTAGAGATACTAACACTAGTAGGAAATGATATATTAGTCCCGGTTTCCTAACTGGGACTACGGAATCGGGACTAAAGGCCCCCTTTATTCCCGCCGGTCCAGCCACAAACCGGGACTAACACTCAAGACATTTATTATTATTAAAAAACTGGGACTAAGGAATCGGTACTAAAGGCCCCCCTTTATCCCCGCCGGTCCAGCCACAAACCGGGACTAATGGAATCGGGATGGCTTACGATGTTGCAGGAGGAAGTTTTCCTTTTCGACGCACAAAAAAGCCAATTTTCATTTTTGAGGTGCTGAAATCGGGGTGTTCTGGGAAGCAACCTCCAAATTAAAGTTTGGCATTGGTACCACCAAATCGGGGTGTTCTGTGAAGCCAATTCTCATATAAAGTTTTCATACATCACATAAAGTTTCCATACATTACATAGATTTACATAGGGTTTAGGGTTTAGGGTATGAATCCTTTGTCGCGTATGTCGATCCCTTGCCTATGATCGCTTCTTAGGCTGTAACCATGGAGCATCTTCTTTGCTTAACGGGATGCTTGGGTCAGTTTTCATGGTGAAGGGTGGAATTTCATCAAACTTATCATAATATGCTGACATGTCTATCTTGTCCTCGACTCCCGTGATGTTTCTTTTCCCTGAAAGAACTATGTGACGCCTGGGCTCATCGTCTGATGTATTCATTTCCTTAGTTTTTCTTTTTTCGGTCTAGAGGACATGTTCTTCACATAAAAAACCTGAGCCACATCATTGGCTAGGACGAATGGTTCGTCTCTGTAACCAAGATTCTTGAGATCCACTGTTGTCATTCCGTACATCTGGTCTACCTTTACCCCTTCTCCATTCATGTTAACCCAACTGCACCGAAACAAAGGGACCTTAAAAGTAGGTCCATAGTCAAGTTCCCATATCTCCTCTATGTAACCATAGTATGTGTCCTTTTTCCCATTCTCGCATGTTGCATCAAAGAGGACACCACTGTTTTGGTTGGTGCTCTTTTTATCTTGGACAATCGTGTAAAATATATTCCCATTTATCTCGTACCCTTGGAAAGTCAATATAGTCGCAGATGCTGTCGCGGCCAACAAGTAGAGCTGATCTCCAATAGTGGTGTCATTCATGAGGTGTAATTGCAACCAAGTGCCGAAAGTCTCCATGTGATTTTCTTTAATCCAGTAGTCATCCTTCCCCGGGAACTTGGAGCGTACAACATTCATGTGTTCCTCGATATACGGAGCCACGAAGGTAGAACTTTGTAGAACTGTGTAGTGTGTGTGAGACCAGGCACATGGCTTAATAGGATTGATAGAATACTCATACCAACAAGTTGCAATTTCTTTTCCGGAAGCTCATTCGAAAAGAACTCTAAGGTTAAGCGTGCTTAGCCTAGAGCAATTCTAGGATGGGTGACCGACCGGGAAGTGGGTAACCGGGTGCGCACGAGTGAGGACAAAGTGCGTAGAAAAGACTAGTGTTGGTCTATGGGGCCAGTCTAGATATCCTATTAAGCTGCCAGGAGTGACACCCCCCGGGCCCAGGAGTGGACGGGGTGTTACAAAGTGGTATCAGAGCCGACCTCGCGGTTAAACGGGTGTGTGCGGGTTAGTGGCGGGACATGTGGAGCATGACGCGTGTGGCCCAGAGTGGACACGGCATGGCACATGTGCCGGCACTGGACGCATAGACGCGTGCCAAGAGGGAACGTTCCTGGAGTGTGCTTGATCGATGAGGGCATCGATCTTCTAAAGGGTGGGTGTATGTGAGACCAGGCACATGGCTTAATAGGATTGATAGAATACTCATACCGACAAGTTGCAACTTCTTTTCCGGAAGCTTATTCGAAAAGAACTCTAAGGTTAAGCGTGCTTGGCCTAGAGCAATTCTAGGATGGGTGACCGACCGGGAAGTGGGTAACCGGGTGCGCACGAGTGAGGACAAAGTGCGTAGAAAAGACTAGTGTTGGTCTGTGGGGCCAGTCTAGATATCCTATTAAGCTGCCAGGAGTGACACCCCCCGGGCCCAGGAGTGGACAGGGTGTTACAGTGTGCTTGATTCAAATAATGCCCGTCCCTAAATATCATTGCTTTCTTTCCTAGCGTGCCTTTTCCACTCATTCTCCCCTCATACCGTGATTCAGGAACACCAATCGTCTTAAGGCCAGGAAGAAAGTCTACATAGAACCCAATGACCTCCTCTATTCCATAGCCCTTGGAGATGCTTGCTTCTGGCCTAGCACGGTTATGCACATATTTCATTAAGACTCCCATGAACCTCTCGAAGGGGAACATATTGTGTAGAAATACAGGACCGAGAATGGAAATCTCTTCGACTAGGTGAACTAAGAGATGCGTCATAATATTGAAGAAGGACGGGGGGAACACCAACTCAAAACTGACAAGACATTGGACCACATCCTTCTGTAGCCTTTCCAGAATTTCTTGATCGATTACCTTCTGAGATATTGCATTGAGGAATGCACATAGCTTCACAATGGCTACTCGAACATTTTCCGGTAGAAGCCCCCTCAATGCAACCGGAAGCAACTGTGTCATAATCACGTGGCAATCATGAGACTTCAGGTTCTGGAATTGTTTCTCTGCCATATTTATTATTCCCTTTATATTTGACGAGAAGCCAGCCGGGACCTTGATACTGTAAAGGACTTTAAAAAGGATTTCCTTCTCTGCTTTGGTAAGAGCGTAACAGCTTAAGTATTCATGACCTTTATCAGTATGCTTGTTTTATGGGTCTTTGATACGTTGCTAGTCCTCCCGTGCTTCTGGTGTATCTTTTGTCTTCCCATACATGCCCAGGAAGCCTAGCAGGTTCACGCAAAGATTCTTCGTCATGTGCATCACATCGATTGAAGAACGGACCTCTAGGTCTTTCCAATACTCAAGCTCCCAAAATATAGATTTCTTTTTCCACATGGCCGTGTGTCCGGTAATGGGGTCTATCGGATCAGATTTACTGCCAGGACCCTTTCCAAATATTACTTCTAGGTCCTTCACCATACCAAACACATCAGCACCTTTAGGGAGCTTAGGCTTCTTCCGGTAATCTGCCTCATCGTTGAAATGCTTGCCTTTCTTTCTTACTTGATGATTGGTCGGAAGAAATTTACGACACCCTAGGTACACAACCTTCTTACATTTATCCAAATATGTACCTTTGGTCTTATCTAAACAGTGCGTGCATGCATTGTATCCCTTGTTTAACTGTCCTGAAATGTTACTAAGAGCAGGCCAATCATTGATGGTTACGAACAACAACGCTCGTAGGTCAAATGGCTCTTGTTTGTGCTCATCCCACACCTTTACACCTGGTTCTGCCCACAACTGCAAAAGTTCATCGACTAATGACCTTAGGTACACATCAATGTCATTGCCGGGTTGCTTCGGTCCTTGGATGAGCACTAGCATCATAATGAACTTCCGCTTCATGCACAACCAAGGAGGAAGGTTGTAGTACATAGAGTCACTGGCCAGGTGCTGTGACTGCAGCTCTGCTCCCCAAAAGGATTCATGCCGTCTGTACTTAGACCAAACCATAAGTTCCTCGTGTCACCTGCAAAAGTTCGAGTACTTTCTCTCGATGTTTCTCCATTGCGACCCATCGGTGGGGTTTTTTAGTTTCCCGTCTTTCTTACGCTCTTCTTTGTGCCATCGCAACAACCTGGCATGCTCTTTGTTTCTGAACAGACGTTTCAACCATGGTATTATAGGAGCATACCACAAAACCTTAGCAGGAACCCTCTTCCTGGGGGGCTCGTCATCGCCCTCAACATCACCAGGGTCATCTTGTCTGATCTTGTATCGACATGCAGTCCATACCGGGCATTTATCCATATTCTCATACTTCTCACCGCGGTACAGGATGCAGTCATTAATGCATGCATGTATCTTCTCCACATCTAATCCTAGAGGGCAGATAGTCTTCTTTGCTTCGTATGTTGTCTCGGGCAGCTCGTTATCCTTTGGAAGCTTCGGCTTCATTATTTTCAGTAACTTCTCAAATCTCTTGTCAGATAAGCCAGTCTCTGCCTTCCATTTCAGCAGTTCAAGTGTGGTACCGAGCTTTGTGCTACCATCTTCGCAATTTGGGTACAACAACTTTTTGTGATCCTTTTGCATGGCCTCCAACTTAAGCTTCTCCCTTTCTGTATCGCCTTGTTGCTTTGCATCAGAAATGACCCGACCAAGACCATCAGCGGGCTCATCCGATGCCCGTTGTTCTTATTCATTGCCGCCTCCTCTTCTTCATTGTCTTCCATTGCAGTATCACCGTATTCTTCAGGGGACAAAGGATAGCTGTCATCATCCTCCTCTTCTTCATTTTCTTCCAGCCTAACCCCTCTTTCTCCGTGCATGGCCCAACAATAATATCCGGGCATGAAACCTCTCTGAAGTAGATGGCTTTGAAGGATTCTCAGGGCAGAGTGCTCCGCCACGTTCCGACAGTCGACATAGGGAGAAGGCATAAAATTATCCACTTTGTTTGCCTTAGCCAAATCGATAAATTTATGCAGACCGGCAATAAAATCGGAATCGCATCGGTCGCCGTACATCCATCGCATCCGCGCATCGATCTGCGTCATAATAATTAACCATGACAATGACATCGTGAATAGTGAAATGACCACCCTATATGGACACATGCAATATTTTTGTATCAGTTACAGATAAAGAAGATAAGGTTGCTAACCTCGGCCGAGGATACCATGTTGTGCGAACTTAAGCGTGGCTCAGACATTTCGTCAAACACCTTGTGTGTAGTGTGAAGAAAAAAAACCTAGAATCCACCTCCCACACAAAATTCCAGAAAAAATAAGTGGATGGGCGGGGCTTATTTATAGCCAGGGAGGGTTTTTGGTCCCAGTTCATGCCACGAACCGGGACCAAAGCCCCTCCCCGCGACACGTGGTGGCCCAGCAATGCCCCCCACCCAGGTCATTGGTCCCGGTTGATGGCATGAACCGGGACCAATGATCTGGGTGGGGGGGGGGGGGCGTTGTTGGGCCGCCATGTGTCGTGGGGAGGGGCTTTGGTCGCGGTTCGTGGCATGACTCGGGACCAACGCCCAGCACCATCGCTTCGTCGTCCTCGTGTACAAATAGGAGGCCACAGCGCATCGCTTCGCCATTGCCTCGGCCTCTGCAATCTCTCCACCGCGCCATCGCCTCGCCCTCTGCAATCTCTCCACCGCGCCATCGTCCATCCTCCCCTCCCTCTCCAATCTCCACCGTGCCGCCATGGAGATGTCGTGCTAAACTTCTACGAGGCGGTGATGTCCGTGCACTTCGACATCCTCGCGTTGTCGGGCGCGACGGTGCCCCACAGATGGCGCATCAGCTATGTGGGTGTGCTGGTGGCTCCACTCATCGTCCCCGACAGAGCCGAGATGGAGAGCGAAATCACGGCGCGTCGCCGCCAAATGCCCACGTGGAAGAGGGCGCTGCCCCGGTACGCGGCGGCCAGCCCATACTGGCCGGCGCTGTTCAACAAGGAGCAGAAGGCCAAGATTGGCAACAGGCCAAGATTGACAACCGCATCATTTACGGGCGCGTGGTGCACCTGGATCTCCGCAACCGAGAAGGGCGGGGGAGGTTCTGGTCCATCCCTGGACGGACCAAGTACACCGTCATCGACGCCGCTCGCCGCGAAGAGGAGCTCCGTCTCATGAACAATGCTGAAATCGTGGAGGTTTCGTCCGACGATGACGAGGAAGCCGGCGGCTCGGAGGACAGTGGCAGCGGAAGTGAAATTGTTGATTAGGAAGAATTTGTGAAATCGCAGCTTTGTTTAGGAAGAATCTGTGGTTGAATTAATGAAATGCCTCGATTTAGATCTCTGTCTCGATTAATTTGTGGAAGAATTTTTTAAAAATACTAGATCAATTCAATTTCTGCCTCGATTTAATTTAGATCTCTGTCCCGGATTGGGACCGTCGAGGGGTTTTTGGTCCCGGTTCGTGGCACGAACCGGGACTAATGCTTAGAGATGAACCAGGACCAATGCCCAGGCGGCATGAACCGGGACTGGTGCCTGGCATTGGTCCTGATTGCAGAACAGAACCGGGACCAATGGCATTTGGGTACTGGACCAAAGACCCTTTTTCTACTAGTTTCAGTTTTATGCTATTCAACATAACTAGTATCACGTAAAAGCTAGGAAGCCTGAAAACATAAATCGTAGCACAAGGGCTATATTTAAATGACACTAGTATAAAATTACAAGAACCAAAATCAAGAAGGAAGAAGCATGGTTATATCCCACAACCTATCTCGTCATAAATCATCTGTATCGGAAGCATTGAAAATTGTAAGTGGGAGCAACGAATTACTTATATTTCAATATAACCAATCTGTATTGGAAACATAGATATTTCAGAGTGTGTATCTAGTGTTATCTCAATATAATTCATCCCTGCTGGAAATAGTGTGAGGCTCTTGAAAACTATGTAGAAGCAAACATTCACTAGTTAGAAAACATTAGAATATTAATTTGGAAGCATGGAACTGTAGAAGCATTAGTATATAATTCTTGAGAAATTAACATGGTAAATGCGAAGCAAGAATATTGTTCTCACACAGTATAACAAGTAGTACATGGAAGAAGATATGATTGCTAATATTTATATACAAAGATCTTAAACCTAGTAGATGCCAGATACAAGCGCAACTGCGTTATATGAATTGAATGGTAAAATATATCTCACAAATGCTCACAGAGGAATCCGTGAAAAGGATACACCAAACAAGGCAGAAAAAATAAACACATTGGAACCAAAGTTCAGTTTCTATTACCTTCTTCCCCAATCATGTTTTTGTTTGAGGGAGCTAGATGGTTTACCTAAGTAGTGGAATCAGCCAATGTCCCACTGATTCAGAGGAAGCATCCACTAGAACAACTCCAACACCTTCTACTGCCGCCCGTCGGTCAGTTCATCCATGCTGACATCTCCTCACGTCAAAGCTTCATTTGTGTCGGCGTGTTGTGGAAGATCCGTAAGAGGCGGCAGAGGACAATGTGCAGGGCCCCACGAAGGAAGCAGAGCAAGGTGGGGAGGTTTATGAAAGCGTAGCCATGATGTGTGGTGCCAGGAAGGGGACGGGATCAGTGGTTTGCGGGTGTCGGTGTTGCCGGCAGAGGGTCACTGGATTAGGGGAGGTGTTTCTAGCCAATCAGCCTATGTCTCAATTAGTGGAGGCATTATAGCAACATGCATATCAATTGAAAAAAAAATGCGGAGGAAGAAACACTAAGCGTTGGCACTAGTGGAAAACAAGGCTTTAGTCCCGGTACGTAAGGGAATCTAGTCCCAGTTGTGCAAGCGGAACTACGCAATCGGGACTAGAAACCCCCATTAGTCCTGGTTGTGCGGTGAACCGGGACTAAAGGCACTCCAAGTGGCCGCAATGAAGAGCGGGGGGTGGAGGACCTTTAGTCCTAGTTCGTAAGGAGCTCTATCAGGGAACATTTTGGGGGATTCGGCTGCCGTGGCAGTAGATGGCGGTGCAGCAGCAGGTTCTGTCGCGGTAGAGTTTTGGGGCAGATTTCTGCCGTGGCAGAGTTTTGGGCCGGATTTCTGTCGCGGCAGGAGGGAGAGGTTTGACGTAAGTGACGTGCCAAGAGATGATATATATACAATTCGACGCTGCTACATACAACCATGAAGGAACCATTACATATAGGAAATGACCTCTTTCTTCATGCTTGGTCGAACATATTACAACAGTACACATTCATGCATATATATAATATAATTTCTCTTATGGTCCCTATTGTCTAAATATAAACTCCCGATGGTATTCCTCGGTTGGATCTATGGCCGCCTTAACTAAGAATCCCGCCAATTTCTCTTCAATTGCTTATAGGTGATCCTTTGATAAGAGACCACCCCGCATCCGTTAGATCTAATTGAAAGAAGGAGACCAATATATATGAATGAAACTCAACACAATTGATGGTAATAAAATCAGATTGTGAACATTGTTTACGTACTTCAAGTTGTTGTGAAATTCTACCCAGGTCATCTGGCGAATGTACTCACAAACGTAGTAAACATAAATTATTTCCAGCTTCCTGTCTCAAACACTTCACGAGAATAGAGTTCAATCAAAATAATAATCAAGCATGGTAATGGTATTTAAACAAGAATCAAAGAGATGCGAGGACCTAGCTATAGTACTACTTACATTGAGTTCTTGAAATCCCAGCTCCTCTTTCCATTCACCCCTAACAACCTTGATGAACCGTTTTCAAACCCTGCCCGGCAAAGAAAATGAGTAAAGAAGTTATTAATTACTTGATATTAGGAAATGAACGAAAGATGTTGATATAGTACGATAATGAATGAAATTACCTCTAGAG
Source organism: Avena sativa (assembly GCA_916181665.1). Taxonomy (NCBI): domain Eukaryota; kingdom Viridiplantae; phylum Streptophyta; class Magnoliopsida; order Poales; family Poaceae; genus Avena; species Avena sativa. The sequence goes on along the minus strand of OV702286.1, from coordinate 430,240,519 downwards.
AATTTGAATTAGGTTTGCCCATTTCTCAGGGTTTTTACGTTTCAAGTCCATGACAAGTACTTTTCCTTAGTAAACTTGAATATTTAGCAGAATAAAGTGGAACATGCGCATGCATAACTCATCAATTACACTTAACATCGAGTAAACAAAATCGAATGTGTATAAGATAGTAACACTCACTAGAAATTGTAAGGAAATAGTATTTCTGTTTTGGTTTGTTGTTTCATTAAAAACCTTAGCAAGTAATCCTCTATTTCCTTGGCGTGTTCTTTTACCACAACTTCATGAATGGTATTTGGGTCAATGAACCCAAGTTCATAGATTTGTCCTCTTTTGAATTCGAAAATCTTCATTCTGCATAATAGCGTACAAAAGAATATAGTGAGGATAATTATGCATGCAATGAACGAGCTGAGCTAGAGACTTAATTATAGAAATAAATCACTTACACACAATAGCAATTGACAAGAGATTTTTTGAGGGCGTCTTGATTGAATAACTGAAATAATTTTGGAAAGTCAATGTGTATCTCGTCGTTTCTCCGGAAGTAATGCTCCTCTCTAACTGGCGCTATGAACATGATGTTCCCTTCCTTTGAGGATTGCATGTACCACTCTTGCAATTTTTGCATTTGTGTTTATAGATGTGAAACCTCCTCGGGTCTAACGAGAGGCTTTCCGTACTCGTATTTGTATGCTACTTCAGCCATGGGTGTGTCTTGCTTGCCTAAGTATTAATCAAGGGTCATACCAAGATTTCTAGCTGTTTGTGCAAGTAGTTGTTTAACCTCTGGATCATCATCGAAAAACACGTTGAGCGGGGGCACGATTGGTTTTTCTGTTCTCCGAGCTAGGGAATTGTTTTCCCGCTTGCACTACTACTTCTCGAGCGCTGCCCATTCACCTTATGTGACTTGATAATAGAGCGATCATAGTCTGATAGAAGATGTTCTGGCCTTGGTCGCTCAAGCATGTCCACAAAGTGTTTCACTATTTTCGGTACTATATACTACTTTGGCAAGGGACATTTTGGTGCAAGTTGGCGTTTCACATCTTCATCCACAAACCTTTTGGTTTCCTCATCAGTTAGGTCATAAGGTAACTTGGAAGGAGCCTTCTTGACTTTGTTCCTTGTACCTGCTAACAATTTCTTCATAGTTGTAGTACTAGCCACCGGAGGTGCGGTGCTCTTTTGCTTTCGCAACCGAGGAAGAGGCGACGGAGTCTACTGACATGACGGAGGCGGTGGATTCTGCTGATGCGCCGGAGACGACTAAGGTGGCAGAGTCTGCTGAGGCGGTGGAGTCTATAAACGCACTAGAGATGGCTGAGGCTGCGGATATTGAGATGGATTGCTACTATGAGAAGTCGATGGCCTTGGCATCCAATTTGTAAGAACGATGTTTTCCTTTCTCCATAGAACAATGCCTTTCCTGGCTTCTCCCATTTCAGTCAGATCCCCTTCACTTGTAGGGAAGTCAAGCTTCAGGTGCTAAAATCCCTTCATAACTTAATCCACCCCGACAATAGAATAGCCATCTGGAACTGGAGAGAAATGGTAAGTTGGTCTAGGTCCAGAAGGTAAGGAAAATCCGACCACCACCTTCATGGATATGTTCACAACTATCACATGTAGCTCACAATTTTCCCACTCCATGATATCATCCACGGGGTAGCGAGGAGCCATCGTCAGTGCATCATCATTAGCAGAGAGCTCTATGGAAGCCATGTTGTTTTTCACTAAGATGGTGGTCCGGTAGCATCGAATGCAGGATCTTCGTCTTGTCGCTGAGATGGGCGGGTAGCTTGCTAGCTAAGTGCGTTTATTTGCTATTGCAGCCTCCTTAATGTTTCTTCTATCTGCTTCATCCGGTCTGCCTCCCAGTCCTTTCTCCTCTGATGGATTATATTGGGATATTTCTTTATGTCGTCGGGAACCCGAGCTTCCATGAAAGGGAGCCTGATGTGCCTCGTGTTCCGTCCTTCGTGTTCATCATTCCCAAGGGTGTGTGTCAGCTCTTCGTTCTCTCTATCGGGATGGAACTTCCCCTCCTACACAACCTCCATTGCAGTTTTAAGGGCTTTGTAAGGTGTTGCAAGACATACGTTTGTGAAAATACACTTCCATGTTTCTAGGTTCAACTTTCTATCATGACCGTAGAGCCAAGACTTTGCCCATTTGGTCCACTGTGATCTCTCTAGATCGATCCCTTTATCAATCAGGTCATTCTCAACTTTGTCCCACTTAGGCTTGGCAGCCTTGTAGCCACTTGTCCCCATAACATGGTGATATTTCTTTAGTGCAGCATTTGCCTTATTTATTTTCATCCTTTTCACAGCTTCAGCTGAGTTCTTGTACTCCACAAATTTGTTCTAGTGATCTCTTAGCTTCTCATTCGCTCTAGTGAACTCCGGAGTATTTTTTTAGGATATACTCCTTATAGAATCTTTTCTTATGGTTGGTGAATTGTGTGGCCATCTTCTTAAGAGCCCATGTCTTGACTTTTGGATCTATAACTTTGTTTCTTGGATCTACCTCTGGCGGTAGGGTGAAATTTGTCATGAGCGTATTCCAAAGCATATCTTTGGATCTATCCTCGACATAACTAACTCCATCCGTCTTTGGCTTATTCCATTATCGAATGGTGATCGGGATGCTGTCCCTAACAATAACTCCACATTGACTTACAAATAATCTTGTGTTCTGCGCGGGAGCAATTGGGGTGCCATTTTTAGCGACTTCTTCGATCTTGAACCTAGAATCGGGGCCCAACTTTTTTGGTCGGGCCTAGTTTCTTTACAGAAGAAGATTGCTTTGATCCAAGAGGGCTAAAAGAAGAAAGAATCGTTAATATATATATATACAAATCAATTAATGCATCTAGTAGCAGCGGCTTAATTTATATAGCTCACTGGACTTTGTAGTCTAGGTTCCAACACCGGAGCCGTCTCTTCCATCACCAGAGTCGTCTCTTCGCTCGAGAGATCCTCCACTCCCTCACCAGATTCGTTCAGATACCATAAGGTGATATCTTCATCGGCTATTATATCCTGCAATATCTTTTCTTATTCTTCATCACGGTCCATAGTTTTTGCAAACAGTTGCAAGTTATTTCAATGCTATAAACACAACAAAGTGCTAATGAATTAAGGACACCACACGAAATGGTTGCCGCGCCCGTCCATTGTTCCTATATGGCGCGCATTGCCGCCCCCATCTATTGTCCCTATATGGCGCGCATTGCCCTGCCCGACCCGAAGACATTACTCCCCTGACCCGAATATATGTTATAGCATCTAAAATTGTCCAGGAATAACTAAGAATACTACTACTACTACTACTATACTACCACCACTACTACTACTACTACTACTACTACTACTACTATACTACCACTACTACTACTACTACTACTACTAACCCTTATTCCCTAAACCCTAATTCAACAATTTATTCCCTAATTCCCTAACCCTAACCCTAATTCAACAATTTAATTATTCCCTAATTCCCTAGCTAATTCCCTAACCCTATCTAATTCATCAACAATGTATTCCCTAATTCCCTAGCTAATTCTCTAACTAATTCCCTAGGGATCAGATCGGGAGGGATCGAGAGAGAGAGGGAGAGGGGCGCACCTGAACATGACGACGATCGACTACGGCAGTTGGTGGTGGTGGCGGACGGGACACGCACGGATGGCAGTAGCGGTTGGTAGTAGTGGCGGCCAAGGCGGCATGCGCGCGAACGGCGACGACGCAGGCTCGGGGTCATTGTCGGCGCCTCCTGCGAGGACAAACGACACTGATAGTGACGACGGACGAACAACGTGGACGATGGCTGAGTCGGGTAGCATGCCATCATCGGCAAATGGTCGTCATCGGCGCCTCTGATCCGGATAGAATGAGATGGGATTTGGGGAGAGGAGAAGCAGTAGTTTATATGCCAAGGGCCTTTAGTCCCGGTTGGTGGCACCAACCGAGACTGAGCCAATTTTTGGCTTCCGCCGAAAGGGCGTGCCAACCGTCCACCTTTAGTCCCAGTTGGTAAACCGGGACTAAAGGGCCTTTTATTTTATTTTGGAACATTTCAGTTTAAAATGTGGTTCCTGTCTTATTTCATATTGAAACTATGATCAACCATGCAAAATACATAGTGAAAGAATTACAAATCATAAAAATACATATAGCATATCAAAATGTTTATAAAAATAAATATATATCTAATAAAAATATAATTTATTCTTTATGAGAATTCAATTATTTAATACTAGTCATTAACCCGTGCACTTGCACGGGCTAGTAAGTTTTATGTTTCATCAATGACATCCATTACTACATATTTTTGTGGAGTAATACACATACATTTAATTGTTTTTTTGTTTTTTGAAAGAGAGCCATAGGAGTTATATAATTTTGATGTATTTTTCATTGAATTGTATGCACTAATATTACGCTTTTCCAGCAGTCAATTGTTTGGCAACTTAACATGCATATTGTTTACGTGTGGTGGCAAGCAACCTCGGTTGTAGGAGCGATGTAAGAAATATGATTGTACAACTTCGGCAAGGACTTATGTGCTCAATGTTTTCTTAATAGTGATAGGGATAAGCTTGGAGCATTCATTATCTGCTTTATGGAGTAGAATATCGTTATTAAACAACTTTTTTTCATGTGGTTTCATGAAGAAAATCAAGATACTTTTTTCGAAGAATCACTTATCAAAAGTTAGTGTTTCTTTTAGTCAATAATCAGCGATTTCTCTACAAAAATTATAACCACTACTAAAAAGTTCAGGATTGTTTTTTAGAATTTTAAAATCATATGTAAAATTACAATGAAAATTGCTACAATTGCTCTCGTGCCCCTTTTTTTACAAAGTTTAAGCTTTTCACTACTTATTGCATCTACGTAGCAGACGCATGCAACTGAACTTTATCAAATATTCTACCTCTAAGAGTAGAACACAGCCTATAGATATGTTTTTATTATCCCAGATGCAATGAACCTTAGTCTCCATGCTCTAAGAAATAATTTGAAATTAACCTATGGTCCAACCATTCATCACGCATAAGTAGTTGATTCCATGCAATCGATTTTTTTTGGCTGGTTTAGCATACATATAAACCTAACCTAGATGATCTTATTATTAATATTACTTCACATTTGCATAAATCTAGTATAGCTGAGCACAAACCGGGGACATAAAAGGACATTGTCGAACCAACACTCAGATCGCCGTCTCCTCATAGTATCCTGGTTTTGCAAATTCTGTTTGCTTTTTTATTGGAGCGCAGCTCGTTAGGATCAGTAAACTACATGATCTGCCCGATGCGGTATATATATTTTTAGATCAGCTACATGCAATTGCACGGTTGCACCTACAATCGGTTATTTCTGTAAACGATTTTTTGAGACAGCGTACGTACCAATCAAGTTTCTTTGGGAGACTTCTCGTTAGGAGTAGTAAACTATCTGGATTCTTATCGGTTCAGGAAAGAAAAAAGTTAGGACTGCACGATTAGAAGAGTAAATTACCCGGGCTCTTAGGGCTGCCGATGCAATATCTCAGCCGTTTACTTTGACTTGAATCTGCTATCAACGGGCTAAATTTATTCTGGCTCAGAGTTAACGTGGGGGCTCGTATGCTGCCTCCAATTAGTAAATATAAGAAAGATGTCTACTATTTCTAAATTCCATTAAATGGTTTTTAAACTAAAGGTACATGATCTAATTCTCATGATTTTTTGAAAAACATCATTTTTAGACTCACAATATGATGTTTTTTCAGAGATCCAATGCAAGTTTAACGAGGCTCATCCCCTAGGTAAGAATTTTCATGCCCACCGTTTTGACCATAGTTTGAAACGGGCATAAGAAATTCAAACGGTCCGAACAATATAAAACATTCATGTGGTGTTATATTATGTGACATAGTTGTAAGGAAAAATACCAAACTTGGCATATTGATTGTATCTCAAAAAGTCCTTCTCAAAATGAGCTATCATGTTCGAGGTTTCATGACTTTCGGGCCAAAAGACCAGTGTTATGGCCAGAATCGCGGCATAGTTTGTGAGAGTGTGCCTATTTTGTACATGCATGTGCATCTTGGGACGGTGAACAATGTTGCATAAGGAAGTTTCCTTTTCGTCGCACAGAAAAGTCATTTTCCATTTTACGAGTGCCAAAAATGAGGCGTTTTGTGAAGCAACCAGCAAATGAATAATTCAAAATGCTACCACCCCATTTTTTTAAAATAGTATACCACCTTACATGGATAATGTCCCAACCGGGGTATCTCAAATCTTTCCGTCCACCCCTTGTGAAAAAGACAAATGTATGCCGAATCGGTAGGAAGTGGGTCCGGTTTGAACTACAGGTACATGATCTAATGCTCATGATTTTTTGAAAAAATAATTTTTAGACTCATAGTATGATGTTTCTTCAGAGATCTAATGAAAGTTTAGCGAGGCTCATCCCCTAGGTAAAAATATGCATGCCTGCTGTTTTGACCATAGTTTGAAACGGGCATAAGAAATTCAAAAACGGTCTCAACAATATAAAACCTTCGCATGGTGTCATATTACATGACATAGTTGCAAGGAAAAATACAAAACTTGGTATATTGATTGTGTCTCAAAAACCACCAATGCATAATTCAAAATACATATAATCACTTGTTTCCTAAAATGCCTTGGAGGCCATTAACCTTCTCCGCGTATGTCCCTTGCTTATGATCGCGTCGGCTGTAACCATGGAGTATCATCATCATTTAATAGGATGCTTGGGTTAGTGTTCACTATGAAATTTCATCAAACTTATTAATAATCTTCTGACATGTCTATCTTTTCCTCCACTCCCACGATGTTTCTTTTTTCCTGAGAGAAATATGTGGCGCTTTGGCTCATCGTATGATGTATTTATTTGCTTATTTTTTTCTTTTTTTCCGGTTTGGTAGACATGTACTTCACATAGAAAACCTGAGCCACATCATTGGCTAGGACGAATGGTTTGTCTCTGTACCCAAGATTGTTGAGATCCACTATTGTCATTCCGTACTTCTTGTCTACCTGAACCCCGCCTCCTATCAACTTGACCCATTTGCACTGAAACAAAGGGACCTTAAAATAAGGTCCATAGTCAAGTTCCCATATATCCTCTATGTAACCATAATATGTGTCCTTTTGCCCATTGTCGTCTGTTGCATCAAAGCGGACACCACTGTTTTGGCTGGTGCTCTTTTTATCTTGGGAAATTGTGTAAAATGTATTTCCATTTATCTCGTACCCTTGGAAAGTCAATATAGTCAAATATGGTGACCTCGCCAACAAGTAAAACTGATCTCCACTAGTGGTGTTATTCATGAGATGTGTCTGCATCTAACCGTTGAAAGTCGCCATGTGTTCAAGTTTAATCCAAGACTTAGACTGCCCTGGGTTTTTGGAGCATACAATATTCTGGTGTTCCTCGATATACGGAGCCACCAAGGTGGAATTTTGCAGAACTGTGTAGTGTGCCTGAGTGAAAGAATGCTCGTCCATACATATCCTTTCTTTATTTTCTAGCGTTCCTTTTCCACTCAGTCTCCCCTCATGTCGTGATTCAGGAACACCAATCGGCTTAAGTTCAGGAATAAAGTCAACATAGAACTCAATGACCTCCTATGTTCCATAGCCCTTGGAGATTCTTCCTTATGGCCTAGCCCAGTTATGAACAAAATTCATTAAGACTCGCATGAACCTCTCAAAGGGGAACATATTGTATAGAAATATGGGACCAAGAATGGCAATCTCTTCGAATAGGTAAACCAGGAGATGCGTCATAATATTGAAGAAGGATGGTGGGAACACCAACTCAAAACTAACAATGATGGGGATATGCCAATCGGGGTATGCCCAAGTCCAATGCGAATGGGCCTGCAGGAACAACGACTGGAAAGCGATTGACGCATAGGCCTGGCGACTGGAAGCTGGAGGCCCACGAGCTTAGATAGGCCCAGTCGGATTAGGTCAAATCCTCCGAAGCCTTAACTGATTTGGTTGTAATCCTATAAACCCTAGCGAGGTACCCCTATATAGACCTCCCTAGGGTACTTTGTGTATTCACGCACTATTAGCTACCCCATCTGAGTGACTCGCTGCCTAGATGCCGAGCTCGCCCACCTTATAATCCACTCACCGATATTACAATCTAGCAGGAGTAGGTCTTTACACTAGGGGGGTGAACCTAGGTAAATCCCTTGTCTCTGGTTCCAATTTCGCACCGCAGATGGCGACTAGCTCTTGCCCCAAATCCTATCAATCACTACCCCAGGTAGCGACTGCCATGGTCATTCCCACGACAAACAAGACATTGGACCACATCATTCTGTAACCTTGGTAGACTTTCTGGATTGATTACCTTCTAAGTAGAATGCACATAGCTTCACAATGGGTACTCCAACATTTTCTGGTAGAATCCCCCTCAATGCAATAGGAAGCAATTGTGTCATAATCACGTGGCATTCATGAGACTTTAGGTTATGGATTTTTTTATCTGCCATATTTATTATTTTCTTTATATTTGACGAGGATCCAGAAGGAACCTTGATACTGCTCAGGTATTCAAAGAATATTTCCTTCTCTTTTTTGGCAAGAGTGTAGATAGAAGGACCTTGATACTTCTCTGGACGCAGGCCATCTCGTTCGTTCATACGTTGCTGGTACTGCCGTGCTTCCAGTGTATCTTTTGACTTTCCATACACGCCCAAGAATCCTAGTAAGTTCAGGCAAAGATTCTTCGTCATGTGCATCACGACGATTGAAGAGTGAACCTCTAGGACTTCCCAATAGGGTAGCTCCCAAAATATAGATTTCTTCTTCCACGTGGGCGCGTGTCCAGTGCATCATTTGGAACAAATTGACCGCCAGGATTCTTTCCAAAGATTAGTTCTAGATCCTTGACCATACCAAATACATCATCACCAGTACGGTGGACATGGTTATTTCGGTGATCTGCCTCACTTTTCAAATGCTTGCCTTTCTTCCTTACGAGATTCCTAATCAGAAGAAATCGACGATTCCCTAGGTACACAACCTTCTTACATTTATGATAATATGTACCTTCAGTCTCATCTAAACAGTGTGTCAATGCATTGTATCCCTTTTTTGTCTGTCCTGAAAGGTTACTAAGAGCAGGCCAATCATTGATGGTTATGAAAAGCAATGCTCGTAGGTCAAATTCTTCATGTTTGTGCTCATCCCACACACGTACACCTTGTCCTTGCCACAACTGCAAAAGTTCTTAAACTAATGGCCTTAGGTACACATCAATGTCGTTGCCGAGTTGCTTCGAGCCTTGGATGAGCACTGACATCATAATGAACTTCCGCTTCATGCATAACCAAGGAGGAAGGTTATAGATACATAGAGTTACAGATCAGGTGCTATGACTGCAACTCTGCTCCCCAAAAAGATTCATGCCTTCTGTACTTAGACCAAACCATAAGTTCCTTGAATCATCTACAAATCTCAAGTACTGTCTCTTGATTTTTCTTCACTGTAGCCCATCAGCGAGGTGTCTCAACATCGAGTCTTTCTTACGGTCTTTTTTGTGCCATCACAACAACTTGGCATGCTCTTTGTTTATGAACAAATGTTTCACCCGTGGTATTATAGGAGCATACTACATAATCTTGGCAGGAACCCTCTTCCTAGGGTGCTCGCCCTCAACATCAACAGTTTCATCTCCTTTGATCTTATACCGCAATGCACCACATACTAGGAATTCATTCTTATTCTCGTACTCCTCACCATTGTAGAGGATGTAGTCATTAATGCATACATGTATCTTCTACACCTCTAATCCTAGAGGGCAGACAACCTTCTTTGCTTCATACATACTGGCAGGCAATTTGTTATCCTTTGGAAGCTCCTTGTTCATTATTTTTAGTAGCTTCACAAATCTCTTGTCAGATAAACCATTCTTTGCCTTCCATTGCAGCAATTCTAGTGTGGTACTGAGCTTTGTGTTGCCACCTTCGCAATTTGGGTACAACATTTTTTTGTGATCCTCTAACATGCACTTCAACTTCAACTTCTCATTTTCACTTTCGCATTCTCTCTGTGCATCAACAATGGCCCGGTGTAGATCATCAACGAGCTCATCTGGTGCCTCTTCATCTTCAACTTCCCCATTGCAGTATCACCGTATTCAGGGAACATAGGATAGTTATCATCATCCTCTTCTTCTTCATTGTCTTCCATCATAACCCCTCTTTCTCCGTGCTTGGTCCAACAATTATAGCTGGGCATGAAACCAGACTGAAGCAGGTGGGTGTGAAGGGTTCTCGAGGAAGAGTAATCCTTCTTATTCGGATAGGAAACACATGGACAACACATAAAACCATTTACACTATTTGCCTCAGCCACAACGATAAAATTATGCAGGCCCGTAATGAACTCAAAAGTGCGGCAGTCACTATACATCCATTGTCGGCTCATCTGCATTATATAATTAAGTTTATCAAAAACCATTACAGAACATCTAGAGAAATGACCACTATACATCGACACATGCATTGTATCAATTACAGATGAAAGGATAAAGTTGCTAACCTCGATCGAGGTGGAAAGAAAGAGGAGAAAGCTTAAGTATGGCTCAGGCACTTCATCTCATGTTTGTTTTGTGTGAACTCAAGTGGCATCAGGCTCTCATGCATTTCATCGAGCACCTCTTGTGCATAGAGGGGGAAAACAAAGCAACATATACACCACATGTGCATGAGAGGGGAAAAACAAACCAGCCCACACAAGCATGTGGGGATGGGGGTATATATACAGTAACATGGACCTTTAGTCCCGGTTCGTAACATGAACCGGGACTAGAGGGGTTGAGGCAGGCGCAAAACCCCTTTAGTCCCGGTTCGTGTTACAGACCGGGACTAAAGGTCCCATCCCAACCGGGACTGATTATGGCTCTACCCCGTGCGGCGTCGTAACCGTTTGAATCGGGACTAATGCCTGGGGCAGCTCCGAACAGAAGCCCTGTTTTCTACTAGTGTGGATTGAGGAAGGGATCGATTGTTGCTAGAGTTGTCCGAAGAAGCCACTCCTGTCAGCCTCTATTGTATAGTATTTACCTATGAATAACCAATGCTCCGAGTCCATCTTAATTCCATTATGTATCGATTATACTAGAGGTGTCAACTTCCTGTGCAAAGTAACTTTAAACTAGTTGGTATGTTTTCCTTTGGGCTAATTTTTTAAAATAATATGTTTTTCTAATAAATTCTAGGAATAATGCACGAATCAGGGGAATAACGAATCTAGCATGGCATCGGTATTTGAAATACCGGCCATGTCCGGTCGGCTTTTGAAGCCCTAACAAGACCTGTCGGATGTTAAAGTACCAAGGACAGTGGAGACCAGGGCCCACCTGGTCAGGCTGTCGGCCGATAGCAGAGGAGCATGCTTGCGTCGGTACTTGAACCCCCAACCGCGGTGATCAGTGTTTGAACGCCCGAGGACGTCGCCTTCTTATCCTCGCGCGGCCGCGGCCAGCCCCGCGTGCCATCTTCTTCCTCTCTCAGCCCCGCGTGCCTCTACTTCTTCCTCTCGTTTCTAGCTAGCTGCACCGATTTTGAGCCCATTTTTGCTCCAATTTCCACCTAAATTTGTTGCTGAGATACAAAAGAAAGCTAGTAGAGTCCTGATCTACTCATGAGATATCCTGGTGAAGTGATTTGTGGCATTTTTGTGGAGGGATTTGGTGGTGCTCTTGGGGAGAAATGGCTATGGTGGAGGCTGGGGATGTAGCCTAAGCCAGCTACATGGTGGAGGTGCTGATCCGGTGAGTGGAGGTTGCTGCACTGCAGGAGTTCGCACGCTTCAAGGGTAAACCCTAACTTCTTGCTAACTGTAGTCATTTGTGTATGTTATCGGTAGCCTTGGATGTGGTCTGTTAGCTGGAAGATTATTTGGCTATAGGATTAGAAGTATATTTATAGACTATAATGTTCCATTGTACGGGCATTTGAAGAATTGTGGTCTTTTTGTTAGGTCAGAAGTTATGTTAAATAATGTAGTGTTTAGGTTCTACTATGGTAACGGTGTCATCAGACCAAACAAGCACAAAGTTGATTTGGGCGAGTTTAATTTTATTGATGAAGTGCTCTAGGATCCTGAAATAGTGTTCGTTACTAAGTTGAAGGATTGGTTATCTGCTTGTTTTGGGCTCCCTTTAACCCATACTGTCGGTGTGCATGTATTATGGACTAAGTCAAGGATTAAATGTGATTTTTATTTGAGACCGATAGAAGTGCAAGCTAAATGGGTCAAATGGGTGAAAGCCTGTGAGAAAAGGGGAGTTAACCCCACTGTCTTAGTGCTTCCTATGGCGAAAGAGCCTGGGCATGATCATGGCCAGAGTAGTCAAACCCAACATGTTGGTGGTGGTTATGATCATGACCAGAGCAGTTAAGCCGAAGACGAAGGTGGTGGTGGATACAATCATGGCCAGAGCAGTCAACGCCAAGATGGTGGTGGTGGTTATGAATCTGGTCAGAGTAGTTATGCACACACCGAGGGTGGTGGTTATGAATCAGCTGAAGGTAGTCATGGGACAGGAGAAGATATTTGCAGTGGTGAGGCCGATGAAGATGAGATACACGAAGGTTGGTTGCAAGATCAGATGGAAGCCGAAGATTCAGAAGGAGATAGTGATAACTGATACGTTGCTAACGTATCCATAATTTTTGATGTTCCATGCTTGGTTTTATCTACTTTCTTATGTTTTGTTCCAACTCTGGAGTACTTTCTATACACTTTCTTGGACTAACCTATTAACAAGAGCCACAGTGCCAGTTGCCTGTTTTTTGCTGTTTTTTGTTCCAGGAAAGTCATAAAATGAATATTCTCGGAATTGGACGGGACAAAAGCCAAAGTCCGTTTTCACCATGGGACACAAGGGGCCAGAGTACGAGACGGAGAGGGGCCAGGGGGCCGCCACACCACCTGGCCAGGCGGCCCAGCCTGGCCCGCGCCAGGTGGTGGTCTGGCCGCCTCCAGCACTCCTCGGCCTCCCCTTTCGCCTATAAGATGCCTCCGATACAGAAACCCTAAGTACCCGATCAAAAATTCCATGAAAGAGTCTATAGCCGCTATCATCTCCATCCCTAGACCGGGAGGGATCCGAAGCTCTTCCTGGCACCCTGCCGGAGAGGGGAATTCACCTTGGAGGCCTTCTTCATCACCATGCAAGCCTCTGGTGTGATGCGTGAGTAGTTCATCTTTGGACTACGGGTCCATGTAGTAGCTAGATGGCTGGTTCTCCTCCTTTGTGCTATCATGTTTAGATCTTGTGAGCTCCGTTCATGATCAAGATCATCTATTTGTAATTCCTACATGTTGTGTTTCGGGGATCTGATGGATATTGAGATGTTATTTCAGATTGATTATTGATTCTATCATGTCTTTGTGATTTGTAATCTTTCATGCTTTCCGTTGTTAGTAGCTATCTTGGCCAAGTAGATGCTAGCAACTACAAGAGTTAGTATTTATGCTCGATAGTGGGTTCAGGCCTCTAGTAATCTAGGGAAGTGACAGAAATCTCTAAGGTACTAGATGTGCTGTTGCTACTAGGGAGAAAACAACAATCATTTGTTCATAGAACAATCGTATTGTTTACTTTACATGCAATGCGTAATGCAATTATCTATTGTTTGCAACTTAATACTGGAGGGGGTTCAGATGATAACCTGAAGGTGGATTATTAGTCATAGATGCAGTTGGATTACAGTCTATGTATAATGTTGTAATGCCCAATCAAATCTCAAAGGAGTCAAGATGAGTAGTATATGCATATTGCTTTCTCGATGTTTGTCAATTGCCCCGCTATAATTTGTTCAACCAACATGTCATCTATCTTAAGGAGAGCCACCACTATTGAACTATGGACCTTGGTCCTTTCTTTTATCATCAATCTACAACTGTTTACTGCTTTCTGTTTACTTTCTGCAAACTATTACTTTCTTCCACACAATACGTTTAATCCTTTGTTTTCAGCAAAACCGGTGAGATTGACAACCTCACTGTAAGTTGGGGGCAAAGTTCTATGGTTGTGTTGTGCAGGTTTCCTCGTTGCTGCTAGCACCGGTAGTGCGCCCTGCCAAAGTTCAGCTAGCAACACCTTGGAGGTGTTTCCATGATCCTACTGAATTGATAACCTTGGTTTCATAACTGATGGAAAACTTGCTGATGTGCTCATCATACCTTCCTCTTGGGGTTCCACAACGAGCTCGATATATTTTGGGCCATCAAGCTATTTTTCTGGCGCTGTTGCCGGGGAGTCAAGGACATCTTCACAAGGAGAGTCCCTCATAACCAATCTCTTTACTTTGTTATTTTTGTTTTGATTAGTTTACTTTTTATTTGTTTGCTTGTTTCTTTATCAAAAACACAAAAAAATAGTTTTACTAGTTTGTTTTCTTTATTAAAAACACACAAAAATGATTACTCTTGAAAATACTAAGTTGTGTGACTTCACTAGCACCAACAACAATGATTTCATGAGCACACCTATTGCTCCACCTGTTCCTGAAGCTACTTTCTTTGAAATAAAACCTTCTTTACTCAATCTTATTATGAGAGAACAATTTTCTGGTATTGGTAATGAAGATGCTGCTGCTCATCTAAATAACTTTGTTGAACTTTGTGAGATGCAAAAGCATAGGGATATAGATGGAGATATCATTAAGCTTAAATTGTTTCCTTTCTCTTTGAGAGGAAAAACTAAAGAATGGTTGAATTCATTAACTAGGAATAGTATTGATTCTTGGACTAAATGCAAAGATGCTTTCATTGGAAAATACTATCCTCCTGCTAAGATAATATCTATGAGAAGTGAAATAATGAAGTTTAAACAATCTGATATTGAACATGTTGCTCAAGCTTGGGAAAGAATGAAATCTTTGGTAAAGAATTGTCCCACTCATGGACTGACTGCTTGGATGATTATCCAAACTTTTTATGCAGGATTGAACTATTCTTCAAGAAATCTATTGAATTCTGCTACTGGAGGTACCTTTATGACCATTACTTTGGGTGCTGCAACAAAGCTCCTGGATAATATGATGGTTATCTATTCTAAATGGCACATTGAGAGAGCTCCACAAGGTAAGAAGGTAAATTCTGTTGAAGAAACCTCTTCCTTGAGTGATAAAATTGATGTTATTATGTCTATGCTTGTTAATGGGAAGGCTCATATTGATCCAAATCATGTTCCTTTAGCCTCTTTGGTTGCTCAAGAAGAGCAAGTTGATGTGAACTTTATAAGAAATAACAATTTTAGCAACAATGCCTACAGGAATAATTTTGGTAACAAACAATTATAGGCCTTATCCTCCCAACAATGGTAATGCTTATGGAAATTCCTACAACAATAATAAGAGTGCACCCTCTAAACTTGAAGTTATGCTTAAAGATTTTATTAGTAAACAAACTGCTTTTAATAAAACTATTGAGGAAAAACTCTCTAATGCTGAAAGAAATATAGCATCATTGGCTGAATCTCAATCTTCTTTGAATAAAATGGCTACTAAACCTGAAACTATTGATAATCCCTTTGCTGCTACTAATGCCATACAAGTTAGAATTGATGAAAATGTTAGACTATTAGCTGAATTGCATGCTAAGTGGGAAAGAGAAGATGAAATTGCTAGAAACATTAGTGTTTCTACTATCACTACTACTAGTGTTGAGGCTAGTAATAGCTCTACTACTTTAGATGATAATTATGCTTTTGATCTTGATGGTTGCAACATCTCTGAAGTTATTAAGTTCCTACAAAAGCTTGCTAAAAGTCCTAATGCTAGTGCTATGAATATGGCCTTTACAAAACACATTACCGATGCTCTCATAAAAATTAAAGAAGAAAAGATGAAACATAAAGCTTCTATTCCTATAAAACAAGAAGATGGTTGGGAACCCATCATTAATATGAAAGTGAATGATTTTGATTTCAAAGCTTTATGTGATCTTCATAGTCGTGTTTCTATTATGCCTAGAAGGATTTATGATATGCTTGACTTGCCACCATTGGAAGATTGTTATTTGAATGTCCCACTTGATGATAATGCTAAAAAGAAACTCATGCGGAGTATTAATGATGTTCTTATTATGGTTAACAATGCCTATGTCCCCGTTGATTTCTATGTTTTGGATGTTGAATGCAATGCTTCTTGTCCTATTACTTTGGGAAGACCTTTTCTGAGAACTATTGGTGCCATTATTGATATGAAAGAAGGCACCATTAAATATCAACTCCCACTCAAGAAAGGTATAGAACACTTCCCTAAGAAGAGAGAAAAGATTTATTTTGCCTCTCCTATGAAAACAAAATTTGCTCTTAATGCTTCTTCATTTGAGAACACTTGATTCTTTTTCTTGCTTCTTGTGCATAACTTAAAGGCGTTAAAGAAAAGTACTTATTGGGAGATAACCCAAAAGTTTTAGATGAGTCTTGGAAGTTATTACTTCATTAATAACCGCTCCTTATCTTTTTTATTTGCTTTTTGTGCCAAGTGTAACCTCTAATGAGAGAGAAGTAATGATCGGGAAAGTTGTTGTCCCAAAACAGATTTCTGTGCTTCACCGTAAAACTTCGTGTAAAATCTCTGTATGTTTTTTTGAGGCGTGAATTTTTGTGCTTCTGCCCCAGGTTGTTATCTAACTTTCGTTAGTTCAACACTTTTTGATTTGAGCAACAGAAGGACTTTGAAAAAATTGGTTTTTACCTGCTGGTCTGTTTTGACAGATTTCTGCCATTATTTGCATTTGCTTCTTGTTGGTTCCTTTTTTTAGTTCTTTTGGGGAATTGAACTTTTTGAGGGAAGTGCTACAGTATCTTGTGATTTAATGGAAGTTTTATTGGAGTTGGAACTGAACCTAAAGACTTATTATATTGAGTGCACTAATGTTGCTAATAAAGATTGTGTGAAGTTTTGTATGAAGGAAAAAATTTAGGTGTATGGAAGGAATGAGTAATGAGATGAAGAATGGACTAAATCTCAAGATTGGGGATGCCACGCGTGTCACCCCAAGAAATATCCAAGAAGTACAAGTGTCAAAGCTTGGGGATGCCCAAGGCATCCCCTTCTTCATCAGTAAAAAGCCTAGGTTTCTTCCAAACACTTCATTTTTATTGTTTCTTGCACAATTGTGTTGTTCTTGGAGCGTCTTATTTTTTGTTTTTGTTTTTTCGTTTGCTTGGTTTTCTTAGTTTGCTTGAATAAATTGGTTGGACCCCCTCTTTCATACATTGGTTTTCAAATAGTTTGGTTTGTATTGGAAAAGAGTAGGAAAAGTTCATGCTTAAGTGGTAAAGAGAGCTTGTTTTTGACTGTGGCCTATGCTTTGTCATGCCATGCTTGATATTGTTTTGGCTTTATTCTTAGTATTCTTTGCTATAGCATGAATTGTTATAAACAATTGAGATTGCTTAATGTGCCTTGGAAGAATCATGCGTTGTTTTAGCATATTAAAGAATAGTATTGTGGTATTCTCCTTTGATGCTTTATTTGGGTTGACTTGGCATATGCTCACACCATGTTATGACTATCCCAAGTCACCATAAGCCTTTATGATCCGTTAGTTTTCAACTTGTAGTGTCACTTTATGCTTTGATCAATGATGTTTTGTCGCTCTGCATGATTATGGCCATTATTGCTCTCTTAGTTTGTCGCTCCCAGTCTTTTGCTAGCCTCCACAACAAAGTATGAGTTCCACTCATGCATCCAGCTCCCTAAACCAAGTTATTCCAAAGAGTCCACCATAACTACCTACTAGCTTATGCTATTCCAAGTATATTCATGCTTTTGTTTACCTTCCAAATTAAACTTGTTATGAGAAAACTAGTGATTAAAGCTCTCACGAACTTGATGGCACACTTTACTTTTCTTGCCCTTAATAAACTTGAACCATTGTGTCTTTTGTGTTGTATATGCTTGCACTTATTTGTTGGGAATTAGCAGAACCATGCTTTCATGGGGAACGCTTTCAACATTGCACTTGGTACTTGTACCTAGTTGATATCATGCTCTTTTGTATATGGATGTCGTCGGTGTGAAATGAAAGGGGAGCTTGTAAGTCCATGGAGTTATGTGTGTGTGTTAGAGAAACGCCTGGGCCGCTGGTCTAATCCATGCTGACATGGTGGAAACCTGCAGCGTAACCATAATGAGCTGTCTATGAAGCATTCTTCTTATAAAAAAAGAATCCTATGTTGAGAAAAAAAGAGAGAAAAAAGAGATACTATGAAGGATAGAGAGAAAAAAGCACCATATTCCCATGGTAAATAAGAAGAATGCTGAGATGCTCGTTGTCTGCTTGCCTTGTCATTTTGATATGGGGATTCTTCTGTATCATCGGGCAAGGGGTACCCCGTTGGCGGTTCTCTATGATACACATGTACTTACTATGACAAGAACTTACCGGTAACTAAACTTGAGTAGCATGAGGAGCGGCCCTCGTATTCGAGGGACATGAGATTTCCAATTTATACTTTGTCAAGCATATACTCCATAGTTTGTTCACTTTAACCTTAATCACTTCAAGATGCTTATGATAGGGGCAATGAGAGCTGAAAGGTAATAAGTACCATAATTTTTGGAAGCTCTTTATGAGACTTGAATCCCTACTTCCTTCAATGAAGGCCTTTCTTTTACTTTTATTTTGAGTCTCCACCTTCTATCTTTATGCACCTACTTTGAGAGCATAGTGGCCATTCTTAGTTCTATGTGCATTGTCCCAAGACTTGTTGATTGATGCATAACTTTGATATTGCTTGTTTTAAACTATTTGTATCTAGTCACTCTTATGAACTTTGAAGGTGTCCTATGCATTTATGTTTGCTACTCTATGAGGGACAAGCTGAATGCTACTATGCTATGTTTTCTTTATGTGAAACAAACAAACGTCTTGCAAAGCATTGTTATTCATGAATCTTTTGTTTGTGCCTTTTCATATTGCAACATAGTTGTTTTGTCTTATTGTTAGAACTTTATCTTTCATGTTATGATTGAAGTACTATGATCCCAGCTATCATTGTTTTACAAATACTTTGATCAAGTTTATAATGGTGCATGTCACCTCAAAAATTATTCTTTTTTTATCACTTACCTACTCAAGGACGAGCAGGAGTTAAGCTTGGGGATGTTGATACGTTGCTAACATATCCATAGTTTTTGATGTTCCATGCTTGGTTTTATCTACTTTCTTATGTTTTGTTCCAACTTTGGAGTGCTTTCTATTCACTTTCTTGGACTAACCTATTAACAAGAGCCACAGTGCCAGCTGCCTGTTTTCTGCTGTTTTTGGTTCCAGGAAAGTTAGAAAATGAATATTCTCGGAATTGGACAGGACAAAAGCCAAAGTCAGTTTTTCACCGAGGGACACAAGGGGCCAGAGTACGAGACGGAGAGGGGCCAGGGGTCTGCCACACTACCTAGCCATGTGGCCCAGCCTGGCCCGCGCCAGGGGGTGGTCTGGCCGCCTCCGGCACCCCCTCGACCTCCCCTTTCGCCTATAAGATGTCTCCGATACACAAACCCTAAGTACCCGATCAAAAGTTCCATGAAAGAGTCTGTAGCCACCGTCATCTCCATCCCTAGATCAGGAGGGATCTGAAGCTCTTCCCGGCACCCTGCCGGAGAGGGGAATTCACCCTGGAGGCCTTCTTCATCACCATGCAAGCCTCCAGTGTGTGATGCGTGAGTAGTTCATCTTTGGACTACGGGTCCATGTAGCAGCTAGATGGCTGGTTCTCCTCCTTTGGGCTATCATGTTTAGATCTTGTGAGCACCGTTCATGATCAAGATCATCTATTTGTAATTCCTACATGTTGTGTTTGCGGGGATCCGATGGATATTGAGATGCTAATTCAGATTGATTATTGATTCTATCATGTCTTTGTTATTTGTGATCTTGGATGCTTTCTGTTGTTAGTAGCTATCTTGGCCAAGGAGATGCTAGCAACTCCAAGAGTTAGTATTTATGCTCGATAGTGGGTTCATGCCTCTAGTAATCTGGGGAAGTGACAGAAATCTCTAAGGTACTAGATGTGTTGTTGATATTAGGGAGAAAACAACAATCATTTGTTCATAGAACAATTGTATTGTTTACTTTACACACAATGCGTAATGCAATTAACTGTTGCTTGCAACTTAATACTGGAGGGGGTTTCGGATGATAACCTGAAGGTGGATTATTAGTCATAGATGCAGTTGGATTACGGTCTATGAATAATGTTGTAATGCCCAATCAAATCTCAAAGGAGTCAAGATGAGTAGTATATGCATATTGCTTTCTCGATGTTTGTCCATTTCCTCGCTTTAATTTGTTCACCAACATGTCATCTATTTTAAGGAGAGCCACCACTAGTGAACTATGGACCCCGGTCCTTTCTTTTATCATCGATCTACAACTGTTTACTACTTTCTGTTTACTTTCTGCAAATTATTACTTTTTTCCACACAATACGTTTAATCCTTTGTTTTCAGCAAAACCGGTGAGATTGACAACCTCACTGTAAGTTGGGGGCAAAGTTCTGTGGTTGTGTTGTGCAGGTTTCCACGTTGCTGCTAGCACCGGTAGTGCGCCCTGCCAAAGTTTAGCTAGCAACATCTAGGAGGTGTTTTCTTGCTCCTACTGGATTGATAACCTTGGTTTCATAACTGAGGGAAAACTTGTTGTTGTGCTCATCATACCTTCCTCTTGGGGTTCCCCAACGAGCTCGATATATTTTTGGCCATCAATAACTCTCATGATTCCACCGAGTCTGATCAAGAAGAGATCGTCAAACCTATTCCAGCGTCATGGAATAATGAGCACACAACAACAATGAATGTGAACGATGGGCATGATTCCGCATGGTACTATCACGCGAACAACATCTCCCTGGGTGCATTATATCCTAGAAAGAGACATCTGCAGAAAGCAATGATTGAGTGGGCATTATCCATGCAACGAGTCTTCAAAACAATGGTGTCATCCCAAAAATATTTGACATTGGTCTGCCAGGTAGCCAGATGTCCGGCCAGGGTCCATGCCCATCGTCCTATGTATGAAACCAACTGGAAGGTTACCGACGTTGTGCTGCACACATGTCAACTTCCCAACGTTCTTCAAGACCATTGATGACCCACAAGTATAGGGGGTGTATCGCAGTATTTTTGATAAGTAAGAGTGTCGAACCCAACGAGGAGCAGAAGGTGTTGGCAAAGTCTTGGAGCAGGAATTCTCTGTAAATACTTAGCAAACAGATTTTTAGGGTTTTTTGATAATGCAGGTAAATAAAGTACGAGTAAATAAAAGACAATAAGAATAAATGCAGCAAGTGGCCCAATCCTTTCTTTAGCAAAGGACAAGCCGGTTGTATTACTTAGGATGACCAAACGTTCTCGAGGACACATGGGAATATCGTCAAGTGTTTTGCTTCATATAGTTGATTAATCTTCTTTAGTTTGCTAAGTGTTGTGTGGGTGAACCTGTGCTAATGTACCGACCTTCCTAGGTCTAATACATACTTTTGATTATACCCCTTGCAACATCCGCAAGTACAAGAAAGTAATTAAGGTAGAAACCTAACCACAGCTTTAAACTCTAAGACCCTAATGTGCCTTGTGCAAAGGTTTCCTAGTGGGGGTTCAGGTTTCTGTCACTCCGGTAACCCCTACGATTAGTAGCCAAATACACAATGCATTCCCCTAGGCCCATATAGGTGAAGTGTCATGTAGTCGACGTTCACATGACACCACTAGAAGAAATACACCACAACTTAAATATCAAACTATTGAATCTTTCTCAACACAATTCCACTACTAACAACATGACTTCTCCCATGTCCTCAAGAACAAAACAAACTACTCACAAAACATCATATGGATCATGATTAGAAATGAAATAATGATGTGTAAAAATCTGAACATAAACGATAATTCAATGGTTCACTAAATAGCATCAACTACAAGGAGTAATCAACACCGGGAAAGTTTCCCCTAAGAACTATGCAAGATTCAACCCAATTGTTACAGCAGTATGAAGTGGTGATGATGGTGCTGGTGGAGATGGTGGTGGTGGTGATGATTATGATGATCCCGATGAAGTCTCGTTTGATGGTGGTGTTGATGGCGATGATCTCCCCTCTCTGGGAAGGAATTCCCCTGGTAGAATTCTGTCTGCTAGAGAGATCTTTCTCTCTCGGTGTTTTCTGCCCCGTAGAGGTGGCGGAATCTTTCTATGGTCGCTCCCCGAGTCTTCGGTTTCGGGAGGATAATATACGCTAGAGGGGAGAGCCTAGAGTGTGCCAGGGTGGCCACACCACCTGCTGGCGCGGCCTAGGGCTTCCCGCGCTAGGGGGTGGTGTGGGCCCCCTGTGGCCCATCTCCACTTCCCCTTCTGGCAATCTTCATCTTCTGAAAAAATAGAATTTTTCCATGTATTTTCCCGAATTTTCTGATCTTCGCGAATTTTGCCTCCAAACATCACCTTTTCCATCAGAATCCTGACTGCAGTGGTCCATGGTCCAAAAGTCATCAACCATGCAAAAACAGATGAAATAACATAAGTATCATCTCTTAATATGAAATATATCAATGAATAACAGTAAATTATGATATAGAATAGTGATGCAAAATGGATGTATCAACCATCATAATCTCATGTCAACCCTCCTGGCTAGACTGTTATACATTGAGATAGTGGAGATGTTGGGGGGATACCCCCGGGTAGGGTCACACCAAGGTATAAAGGCCAAGATAGCCGAGGTACGGCAAGGTCAATGCGAGTGCTGGCCGAGTCACCTCAAGGCAGGCCGAATCATGGAGTAACCCGGACCAGGGGATGTCCACCTAACTGAGTCTCACCCGACTTATGTAGTATGTCGGTAGGATGTATCTAACTCGTATGCAGGTACCGGTATGGCCGGATCAACTAAGTGCGATCCGGGTTATATCAAGCTTGTAAGAGAAGGAAGGTATCTAGCTGGTCAAAGGGTGACCACTGTACGCAGAGCATGAGCAAAGCGGACAGAGGCCAGGACTACCGAGGCGTGGCCGACAAAGGTGACAATGCCCGTGTCGGATGACGCGGGTGCCGCAGAGGCTCACGTAGCCTCTGCATGGGTGACGCTGGGCAAAAGTGACCCGATCGGCTTACTATTTTGGGAGGAGGCATATTCCTTGGAATATGCCTCCACGTATGCTCTAATTGGAGACCTAGACACCCCTATATAAGGAGGGCTAGGGCCTCTGTAGAAGGGGTTGGTCTTTGACTTGTTGATCTCTAGAGGGTTGTGTCTTACTTGGGTGTTCCTGAGAGCTAGCTAGTGGTGAGATTAAGAGAGTCTCTTCTTCCTCCTCTCCCCAATACAGCCCAAGGAGCACTTGTAATCTGTTGAAGTGAATCAAATACAAAGCAACTGTGTGTGGAATCACCACACTATCCCTCCCTAGATTCCCCTAGTGCATTTAGTCCCCACCTTTAGCCTATTCATGGCATCTGCCATGACACCACCATGACAGTTGGCTCCTACGTGGGGCTAGCAGCGCTAGCAGGGGTGAAGATCTGGACGGGAAACTTCATCGACACCGGCGAACGCATCGTCTCCGGGCTCGTTCAGCGCTTTGGAGCGCTGGACTTTGTCAGCGACAACGCTGGCTACTTCGGAAAGCGTCCTCTTCCGTGCAACGGCCTCTTCATCAAGCTCAGCGCGCACAAGATCTACGTTGCTGTCGATGTGTCGTGCGTTCACCCGCGGTACATCGTCGAAGGAGGCGAGCCACCCCTTAGCGTGGTTCACGGGGCGCGTATCACTCGCTCCCCGGACTGTGCCGAGGTGATGATGACTGTGCCTGGCGCTGACGCAAGCAAGGATCCGGCACCAGATTCGGAGGTAACACCAAAGGCACCAAGGAAAAGTAGAGGTCCTCCGCTAGAGAGGCCAGAGAATGTGCTGCAGCAGGCAATGGATAGCTTGGCAAATCCAGTAGCAGCAGTAGTAGATCCGGCTCAGGCATAGGCCGAGCTAGAGGAGACTAGGCAAAAAATACTAGAGGGTGCGAAAAAGATAGCTGCGACTCAGCAGTCCTTGAACATGACACTGCGTGAGTATGCAAAGGCAAATAAGGTAGATGCTGTAAAAGTAAAAGGGAGAAACCTCATGAGTGAAATGAACAAAGAGGGTGATACCAGGATCGAGGAATCAGAGAACTGCTTGTCCGTGGGGCTGCCGAAGTATAGTACCCCGGCAAAGAACCTCAGAGGAGCAGATGCAGGTGCATCCGAGTTAGAGGGTCTGACGGGTGAAGCCCGTCAGATACAGCAAGATAGGGTCAATGAGTTGGTTCGGATCGTGAACAGGCAAAATGAGGAATTTCTCAGGGCTAACCCGGAGAGAGCTGGGGCCTCCAAGATCGTTCATTCGGCGGTGGGTAACCCGGAGAAATCCGCTGGAGCTGCATCATCTCCTCATGGTGGTCCTAGGAGAGAAGAGGTAGTAACCTCGGCCAGGAGGAACAAACAGATAGTCCTGTATGACCCGGCAAGGGCAGGGAAAGGAAAAGAAATGCAGAGAAATGAGGATCGACGAAGTGTGAGCCGAGGTGAGGCTGGCTGAGGTAACCGCGGCCAAGGCAATGCCGGTCAAGGAAATGCTATAAACGGCAATGCTGGACAGCGCAACTCGACGGGAGCAGGGCAACCGCAGCAGCGGAATATACCAAGGCAAGAGCAGAGTGCCGGCCGAGGTATGCAACAGAGAGGTGCTCCACGAGAGCAAGACAGATATAATGATGGTGATTCGGAAATGGTGAACGCAAGATACCCAAGGCCGGACTATCATGTGATAGGGTCAGGATTGGGGAGCAGGGATTTGATGCCTAATGATGCCAGGTTGAAGCTGGATCAGCTATATAGGTCGGAGCAAATTGAGTGTCAAGGTCCTCCGGGTCCGACATGTTTTGGGCCTCAGATCATGAAGGAGCCTCCGGTACCAAACTTTCAGTTACCCAGAGGCA
Source organism: Avena sativa (assembly GCA_916181665.1). Classification (NCBI taxonomy): domain Eukaryota; kingdom Viridiplantae; phylum Streptophyta; class Magnoliopsida; order Poales; family Poaceae; genus Avena; species Avena sativa. The sequence goes on along the minus strand of OV702286.1, from coordinate 430,215,475 downwards.
CGAAAACGTATGACGGTAGCACAAAGCCGGAGGATTGGTTGATCAACTACGCTACAGCGGTGAAAATCGCAATAGGCAACTTGAGATGGGCTGTGAGATACGTACCTCAAATGCTAGAGGGACCGGCAAGGGTATGGTTGAACAATTTGCCACCCGGAAGTATCAATTGTTGGATTGACTTTGAGGAAATGTTTGTAAGCAACTTCTCGAGCACGTATTAGAGGCCGAATAGGCCACAGACCCTAGCAATGTGTAAGCAGAAACCGAATGAGACAGACCGGGAGTTCCTAACCTGGTGGTGTACCTTGCGAAACTCCTGTGAGGGTGTAATTGAGTCAGAGTCCATAGCATGGTTTGCGCAAGGGTGCAGATATGCAAGCGTGTTGTGGAAAAGATTGCAAAGGGATATGCCAACTACATTGGCAGAGACAATCCGGATCGCTGATTCGTATGCCTTGGGTGATCCGACCCAACCTAGGTTAATGCCAAGTGAGTCAAACGAGGAATACTACCAGAGAGATGGAGCCGGGTCATCCCGGAGGAATGATTACTGAGGTAAAAGAAGAGATGACAAACCAGATTACCGGTACAGTTCGCAACAAGTTGCTGCTGTGAATCAAGATCAACCCGGAGTAGGGGCAATCAACGTTAGAAAACTAGAGGGAAACAATGGACTCCAAGAAACGATGGCAAGAAAACTTGGATGCCAGAGCAGAAGAAACGGTGGCAAGAAAAGAAGGACTGTCCGAGGTATACCTATGAGGCAATGCTGGATCAGCCGTGTAAATTTTACATGCCAAATCCGAGTAACCCAGCAGGTCACATGACTCGGCAGTGTGAGTGGATGAGGAAGATAGAACAAAGTGGTTCGGGGAATGCTCAGGCACCTCGGAATGATCAACCTCGGCAGGAGTTACCCCGGCAGCAATTGCTCTCCGGAGCGAACACGCAACAGTTAATGTTGCCTCCCCCTCCGCCGAGGTATGAAAACCATGAGAGAAGGGATGCAGTGCATCAGGTGGAAAACCAACCTCAACCGGATCAGAGGTACCCTGGAAACAAGGGCAGGAATGAGTACAGAGAGCATCATCAGAGTTACTGCGTGTTTACCACAGAAGAGACAGACAGAAAGAGTTTGCAGCGCCGACACATGGAAGTTAATGCGGTAATGCCGACAGTGACGAGGTATATGCCTTGGTCGGACCAGGAAATTACCTGGAGCATCAAAGATCATCCCAAGCTTATGCCAAGTCCTGGTTCGTATGCGCTAGTGCTGGACCCAACATTCATTGGGCCAAATATCAATGTGAGATTCTCCAAGGTGCTGATAGACGATGGCAGCAGCATCAATATCATGTATGCGAATACAATGCGCAAGTTGGGTATCTCGAAGAACATGCTCCAGGCTACCAGAACAACATTTCATGGCATTGTGCCAGGCATTTCTTGTGAGCCCATAGGCAAGGTCCGGGTTGACGTATTGTTCCTCACAAGAGATAACTGCCGAACTGAGAATTTGGAGTTTGAAGTGGTGAACTGAGAAAGTGCGTATCACGTGTTACTCGGTAGGCCAGCACTGAACAAGTTCATGGCAAGTTGTCACATCAGTTACCTAAAGATGAAGATGCGTAGGCCAAATGGTGTAATTACCATAGCTAGAGATTTCCGACGTTCCATTGAGTGTGCGTCAGCCGGGTCTAACCTAGCCGAGTCACTCGTGATTGTGCAAGAGAAAAGAAAGATACAGGAAGTGGCGACATTGGCTCAGTCCGCACAGCAGTATATGTCGGCGCTGAGTAACCCACATGGTAGTGTTTCGTTCCAGGCGACAAAAGATACCAAGAAAGTGCCTGTTGATGATATGTTCCCAGAGCGCACCGTAACAATTGGTGTCGGGTTAAATGACAAATAGGAAAGCGAGCTCGTCCACTTCCTCCGTGAGAATCGGGATATTTTTGCTTGGTCCACACAGGACTTGTAAGGTGTTCCGAGGGAGTTGGCCGAGCACTCTTTGAACGTGAGACCCGGGGCAAAGCCGGTGAAGCAACCTCTCCGCCGCTTCGCCGAAGATAGGAGAAGAGTCATAGGAGATGAGATAGCTCGGTTGCTAGCAGCTGGATTTATCATGGAAGTACTTTACCCGGATTGGCTATCTAATCCGGTGCTGATGGAGAAAAAGAAGGACGATCTGAACATGGCAGTGGTTTGGCTCATGTGTATCGATTACACGAACCTGAATAAGGCGTGTCTGAAAGATCCATTCCCACTGCCAAGGATAGACCAGGTCATAGATTCCACTGCTGGGTGTGAACTGTTGTCATTCATTGATGCATATTCTGGTTTCCACTAGATACCTCTGAACCCAAGTGATCAAATAAAGACCGCTTTTATCACCCCGTATGGGGCTTATTGCTATCGCACCATGCCATTTGGTTTACGTAATGCAGGGGCAACGTACCAAAGATGTATGCAGAAATGTTTGCACGACCAGATTGGTCAAAATGTGCAGGTATATGTGGATGATGTTGTTATAAAGACCAAGGAAAGCAAAATGCTCCTTGACGATATCAGGCAGACATTCGCGAACCTAAGGAGGTTCCGGATGAAGCTTAACCCGGAGAAATGTACCTTCGGTGTCCCGGCTGGAAAATTACTCGGATTTCTTGTCTCCAGCCGAGGTATTGAAGTCAATCCAACTAAAATCCGGGCCATAGAAACGATGGAACTGCCGAAGTGCCTTAACGATGTCCAGAAGTTCATTGGTTGCCTGGCATCCTTAAGTCGGTTTGTATGTCGGTTGGGAGAAAAGGCACTGCCTCTCTATCAACTGATGAAAAAGTAGGACAAGTTCATTTGGACGCCACAGGCCAATGAAGCCTTTATCCAATTAAAGAAAATGTTAGCCAGTGCACCAGTGTTAGCCTCTCCACTATCAAAGGAGCCAATGTTGCTCTATATAGCCGCAACCAACCGAGTTGTAAGTGCAGTAATTGTGGTGGAGCACGATGAAGAGGGTAAGTCAGTGCAAAGGCCAGTATATTACCTAAGCGAAGTGTTATCCGCATCAAAGCAAAATTATCCGCACTATCAGAAAGTGGCGTATGGTGTGTACATGTCGGCTAAGAAGCTAAAACACTATTTTGAGGAGCACCCCATCAAAGTAATATGTGAAGCTCCCATATCCGATATAATGAGTAACAAAGATGCAAGTGGTAGGATTGCAAAATGGGCAATTGAGCTAGCCCCTTATGTACCACAATATGACAGAAGAGAAGTAGTCAAGTCTCAGGTTGTGGCTGACTTTTTTGTGGACTGGGCTGAGGTGCAATATGAACCACCATTACCAGATCCGAACTACTGGATAATGCACTTTGACGGATCAAAAACAAAAACCGAGTTAAGCGCCGGAGTAGTACTTACCTCGCCAAAGAATGACCAGCTGAAATATGTGCTGCAGATCCATTTCGCAGCATCAAACAATGTCGCCGAATATGAGGCACTTGTGCATGGGCTCAAAGTGGCAAAAGAAATTGGGATACGTCGAATCCAATGCTTTGGCGACTCGGATTTGGTAGTTCAGCAAGTTTTAGGGCTATGGGACGCTCTTGATCCAAACATGGCATTATATAGATTCCATGTGCAGAAGATATCTGGATACTTTGAGGGATGTGAATTTCACCATGTACCCCGGGTGGAAAATGAGGCTGCCGACGTATTGTCGAAGCTCGGATCAACCCGAAAAGCAATTCCACCGGGAGTAGCATTAGAACACCTCAGAAAACCATCTATCAGGCCGTCCCCAGAAACCGACTCAATCTACGTCCTGGAAGATCCGGAATCCGGAGCCGCACCCATGGACATTGACGTGGGAGGTGGTACGCGAAACCCGGGGACTGCCTCGGCAAACCCGGGGACTGCTTCGCAAGACCCGGGGACTGCTCAGCGCGATCCGGCTGAGGTTATGCCGGTGGACCATATGGAAATTGATGAGGATGTGTTCCCAGTGTGAGCTGTACCAGCTTGGGTGTTGCGCATATTTCAATTCCTGAAAGATGGAACCTTACCCGCTGAGGAGGTGCTTTCCAGGAAAATTCAGAGGAGAGCAAAATCATACACGATCATCAATTCCGAGATATACAAAAGGAGTGTGACAAACGTTCTCCAACGATGTGTTGACCCGGAAGAAGGGCTTGCCATCCTCCGAGATATACATCAAGGGGAATGTGGGCATCATGCATCGTCCAGAGCCTTGGTAGCAAAAGCTTTCCGACATGGATTCTACTGGCCAAGTGCCTTAGAACAAGCAGAGGACTTGGTAAGAAAATGCAATGGTTGTCAGAGGTATGCTACCAAGACACATATGCCAATGTCGGAACTCAAGACCATACCAATCACCTGGCCATTTGCCGTATGGTGTTTGGATATGGTCTGCCCGTTCAAACCAGCAAGGGGAAATATGACTCGCATTTTGGTCATGGTTGATAAATTTACACAATGGATTGAAGTAAAGCCAATAAGAAAATGTGATGGAGCTATGGCCGTGACATTCCTCAAAGACATCATCTTGAGATACGGTTATCCTCATAGTATCATAACAGATAATGGCACAAATTTTGCTGAAGGAGCATTTGCGCAATTCTGCCGAGATAAGAAGATCCGGCTGGACGTTGCTTCGGTAGCGCACCCCGAATCGAACGGACAAGTGGAGAGATCCAACGGATTAGTATTATCCGGGATACAACCCCGGCTCATTGAGCCGCTGCAGAGATCAACGGGGTGCTAGATAGAAGAACTACCAGCGGTACTATGGAGTTTAAGAACAACTCCGAATCGATCAACAGGCTATACGCCATTCTTTCTGGTATATGGGGCAGAAGCTGTATTACCAGCCGACATAGAGCATGATTCGCCTAGGGTCACCCAATACACAGAAGCCGAAGTGCAAGAAGCCCGGCAAAATGATGTTGATCTGCTGGAAGAAGCGAGAGAATTGGCATTGTCCAGATCCGCCATATATCAGCAAAATCTCCGACGCTATCATAGCCGGAAAGTAAACCCCCGAGTTTTCCGGGAAGGTGATCTGGTACTCCGGTTGGTACAACATACTGCTGGCATGCACAAGTTACCCCCCCCATGGGAAGGGCCATTCATTGTGAGCAAAGCATTACACAATGATTCTTATTATCTTATCAATGGAAAACCACAGGAGAAGAACAAGGCGGACATGTCCGGCGAGGAATCTAAGCGTCCATGGAATGTAGCCCTACTTCGTCCTTTCTACACTTAGCAAAGAAGTGTATGTATCCGAGTCTCTCATATGCCGGCAATGAGCCTATCAATGAAATGTGGGCACCTCGAGCAGTAACTCGGGGACTGCCTTAATGATACTCGTTATTTGTTTTCTGCATTCATTATTTATGCGTCAGCTGGCGTAAGTCGCTTCTGCCTAAGCCGGATCAGTAGTGTGTGAGCACCAATAACCTAACTCTTCGACTTGCTGCTGTCCAACAAGATTTGGCTTCATGGCAAGCAAGAGAACAAGTTTGGAATTGCGTAGCACATGAAAAACGACTAAGGAAAGGAACTTAATCGATCCGACGTATGTTTTTTAGACTAACCTTATACTTATTTTATGTTTACTATGCTGAATTATTTTGAGATAATCCTAAAGTTTCCAAGTATTGTTAAGTCAATTTTTGAAGCTCGGAGTCGTAAGTCATAAAACTGAACCAAGGTAGACACGAGCCGAGCCAAGAAATTGGAGGAACAAGAAAATGAAACTCAAGGACTACACCCAAGTTAATCCGGCACAAAAACTTAGTAGCAAAATATCACTTAAGTGCTTAATACAATTGCACCCGGCATACCAGGGATCTGATAAACTTCAAAGTGTTTCTAATCAAGGAGCATCGGGAGGAGGTAATTTGGCGCCAGCAGGTGCAGCTCCGGCTTCGGCTTTAGCGTCCTCTTCATCCTCCTCAACATCCGAGGCTTCGTCCTCTTCTTCATCATCCGAGCCCTCTTCGACATATTCGTCGTCGACAGCACCAAGGAAACTTGGTCCCTCATTCCATTGATGGATGGGGCGTATTGAATGAGGCTATGGGCGCAAGCCTTGCACCGAGCAATCCAATCCAGGTCAATGGACCACCTTGATCCGGTGTGCATGCGTTCGAGAAGCTTCAGGTTTATCTTTTCGTACCAAGTGAGCATGTAGTGGAGGACAGTTTCAGCTCCGGCGCGTCCAACAGATTCCCTCCAAAGATCGAGCTGAGTCTCGCACTCCATAAGCCTAGCAAAAAGAGCAGTGGCACTCTCCGGAGTATCTTCTTCAGGCCAAAAGGCATTAAAGATCCGAACTACTACATCCAAGATATCCTTGTCGTAGTTCTTCACGATCTCGACTCGGGAGGACAAGCTAACTATCAAATCCTCCAGATCAAGAGGAATGGTGCCAGGACCAGATGGAGTACCTCTCTGCTTGCGGAACTTGGTAACAGCATTGGATGCAATGACATCACTCTCCAGGAAGTTGGCTGAAAAAACAAGATAGGTGGAGTAAGTAAAGGAAGTAGACCTGGAAAGATCAACATCGGTTGAAGGAAAAGAACTTACAAGAAATATGGCTGTGAACCCGGGTCAGCTCCTTGGTGCAGTTGTCGCGCCTCTCCCGGAGTTGCACAAGTTCAGCATTCACCGACTCAAGCTTGACGTCGGCCTCCTTAAGCAATTCTTGGTCCTTGGCGATCTGGAGGTTGAGGCGCTCGCGCTCTTCAGTAAAGTCTTGGCCTGCTTTCTCTAGTTCAGACTTATGCTGCGCCTTGAGCTTCTTCATTTCTTCCTTAAGCTTGGCAATTTCTTCATCTTTGGTCCGGAGGAGGGCAAGCTCATCATCTTTCTTTTTGAGTTCATCCTGGTGCTGCCCTGCTTGTTCGAGAAAATGCAGCATCATATCAGGCACGTGCACACTATCTTCAAGAGATGCTGAAATAGTTTGTTGACCTGGCAAAGCCGAGGTATGAATATTTGCCGAGCCAAGAAGAAAAGAAGATAGGGCACAGAGAGAGATTGAGCAAGAATAACTTACCCTTTATCTGGTCCAAGTTTTTCCTCATAAGGATATTCTCAGCTTCCACTCCAGCTGCGAAATCCGAATGATGGATTAGTTCGGCGAAAAAAGATAAAGAAAAATGAAAAATGCCAAGGAGAAAACTTACCCCTTTTCTCGTGTTTGGCGAGAAGCGCAGTATGTTTCGCGCGCAGCATCTTGTGAGTATCCAAAAGACACTAAAACTCAGTGCTCCGGCGATTGGTAGTCACCTGAAAAGAGTACAAAAGGATAGCTTAGTCTTGTGCATATTCGAAGTGTACAAAATCCGGGCCAAGTGGAACTTAACCTTGCTCTAGGTGTGTGCATATTCGAAGTGTACAAAATCCGGGCCAAGTGGAACTTAACCCGGCTCTAGGTGTGTGCATATTCGAAGTGTACAAAATCCGGGCCTAGTGGAACTTAACCCGGCTCTAGGTGTCTGCATATTCGAAGTGTACAAAATCCGGGCCAAGTGGAACTTAACCCGGCTCTAGGTGTGTGCATATTCGAAGTGTACAAAATCCGGGCCAAGTGGAACTTAACCCGGCTCTAGGTGTGTGCATATTCGAAGTGTACAAAATCTAGGCCAAGTGGAACTTAACCCGGCTCTAGGTGTGTGCATATTCGAAGTGTACAAAATCCGAGCCAAGTGGAACTTAATCCGGCTCTAGGTGTGTGCATATTCGAAGTATACAATATCCGGGCCAAGTGGAACTTAACCCGGCTCTAGGTGTGTGCATATTCGAAGTTATTAAGGAGCTACGTTAGTTCTCTAAGGAGCATCCGGCCGAGTAACAAATTACTCCCCCAGAGGCTCGGGGACTAATGGCTATATCACCAATATCTACTACATGTTAAGGAAAAGATGAAGTAACATACCTCCATCATCCGACCTGCAAGGTTAATTGCCTTGGCAGCGGTATTCATCTAGGCAGCAAACTCAGCGGGCCCGAATTTCTCCGGGAGATCATCATTGTGGACGAACTCCGCCTTGTTCCAGTTGTTTACAAACTCGATCAAAGTCGGAGGATAACGTTCGCCGCTGAGCATGTGGGGTGCAACTAGACCCTTAGCATGGGCTTCCCTCCTCTCAACCTGGGCAACAGCAGGGCTGGTGTGCAAAACGAGTTGCGCATTAGCTGACCTAGAAGAGGTGTCAGTTGTCGGTGGGGTCTTCTTCGAAAGCATGGACGCGAGTGTACGCTGTCCAGCCTCGATTGACGTTGCCTTGGTAGTATCGGGAGCCTTTTTGCCCTTGGGCTGCTGCTGAGAAGTTGAAGTTGCTGCAGCGGATTTGCCCTTGGAAGCCGCCTTGGTGCTAGCCTTGGTACTGCTGGTGTCTTCTCGCCGAGTCTTGGAAGACTCGGACGAGGCGGAGGGGCTTGGTGCTGTTGCTGGCGCTTTTGCTGTTGCTGTTGGTGCTGGAGTTGATGCTGGTGCTGATTTTTGTTTCGGTGGAGGTGCTGAAGGAACCTCGGTGGTAGCTGGTTGCGGTGGAGCCGAAGTAGTGGTTGATGCTGCCTCGGCAGAGCCAATTTCCCTCGCTCCGAGGTTGCCCTCCTCTAGACGAGGTGGGCTAGAACCTGGAGCAGCCGCTGAACCCTCCTGAATGGGGCTCAACGGGCGTGAATCGTCGCCACGAGGGGGAGAAGGGCTATGTCGGAGCGGCGAGGCAATGCCGGATCCACTCTAAGGGACCTCCACCGTGGCCCTGCCGAATCAAAACATGAATGATGAGAAACTATAACAAAAGTAGAACAAGTAAATAGCAAAGGGAGAAGTGACTTACTCATCCGAAGTCAAGGGCTCCTTGGGCTTGCGAGCTCTCCGGGCCACGGCCTTAGTCGTGGACTTGGTGGCAGCTTTGTCCGCGGACTTCTTTCGCCTTTTAGCTGGCTAAGAAGGTCCAGAGGAAGAAGCAGATGCGGCCCCCCTCTTCTTCGGTGCGACCGGGACAGGCTCACCCGTGGCAAGGGGAGGATCTTCATGGATCTGCCCACCGGGGTTAGATGATGTCGGAATAGCATAAGACAGGGGGATAGCGTCAAATGCCTCCATCACCTCAATGTCGGACTCATCTTCATCACTAGGCCAATCTCTAATGGAAGAGAGTTTACCAGTGTGTTGCTTGGTCGCGTCAGCCATCGGCAGGAACATCTCCTGATCTGGCTCCTCCTCATCCGAGGTGTCTCGATCAGGCGCCCATTTGAGAGAAGGCTCGGTGCCATCCTCAATGGTTTGCTGAAGAAACATCTAAGGGAAAGAAAAGGCAAAGGGATTAAACCTACAACAGAAACCGACGTATGATTTAATTCAAAAAAGGTTTGGGGCACGAGACTTACCGTAGGGGGAAGCCTATCTCGGCAGAAGTGTTCGATCCCCCACGTCCACTCAGCAGAGAAGTCCTTCTTAGTGGTGAAGAGGGCCTTGACCCGGCGGAAGATCTCGGTGTTGCTCAACTCAAATGAGGAGGTCCGGTTGGGGTCACGGCCCTAGCTCATGTGGCAAACTTTATGTGTATGTTTCTGGAGGGGGAGATCCGGTTGTGGACGAATGTGATCATTGCGTCCTCGTTGCGCAATCCCAGGTCCTTCAGCTCCTGGAACCTTTTGTTGACATGGTTCGCCAGGACGGTGGGCTTCTTGGGGACCTTGTCCCATAGATCCGGATTGGGAGGACCCGGAGCGTAGGGGAGCAGCCGGATCAGATCTTCAGTTGTGCCATTTCTGACATAAAAGAAGGTTCGGGCCCAGCCCTTGCAGGAGTCAAGCCCCGTGACTCGGGGGAAAATGGACTGCTTCTGAGGCGAGATAGAAGCTGCGCCAAACTGCATGAGCTGCTTGTCCTCCGGATTAAGTTCTATATTCGGAATCACGTTCCGGCGGAGGCCAAAGAACCGGATCCAGAGCTCCTTCGTGGGCCACAGTTCGGCGTAGCCCTCGATGGTGGAAGCGAAGGCAGAGAGAGAGGTGATGGCGTTATCCGGAAGATGATGCGGCTGAAGCTCATACGTGTTGATCCATTCGTGGAAAAAATCGCTAACTGGGAGCCCAAACCCGCACTGGAAGTGGGAAAGGAATACCACATACTCACCCGGATTGGGTGAGGGGGCAAGCTCCGCAGCGGCAAGACGCGCGATGATGCCCTCTGGGATACGCCGAGTGTGGTACAACCAATCTAGGTCGTCCTAGCACACCCAAGACCCAGCCCAAGCGCCGCAGTCGGTGTTCACCATGTCCTCCTCCATTTCCTGCTCCGCAACAGCGAGCTCCTCTTCTGTCATCTCAAGGTCACTGTCCTCACTGGCGCTAACGGCGGTGGGGGGCAGTGGCCTGGACTAGCGAGGACTCGTGGTGAAGGAGATGTGCGGAGGTGGCGGCGACGCTGGTACACGAGGAAACGGTGCAACGGCGGCGTGACTAAGCAGGAGCGGTGGCGGCTGTTGGGGATATACTTTCTGGGTATCCTCATAGTTCCTCACTGACCAGGGTGGCCCACTTCGGGTTAGAGCTTTGCTTCACGGGCGGCCCAATCAGGGAGAAAGACGGAGTCCAATCCGGCTACGGGAAGGCCTAGAAGACTTACCGACTTAGGCCCATAATGTTACTTGTAGTTCAAGATGTACTCTGTAACCGACTCTTAGTCGTAGCCGGATAGATCTCTCCTGTAAACCCTAGGCCGGATATCTATATAAGCCATCCTAGGGAGAGCCTTTAGGGCACAACTCAATAGTCTACAATCTCAACTCGCAAAGGCGAAACCCTTGTAACCCATATTCCGGCTCTGCCGTATTACTGGATTGCTAGCAGTAGTAGGATCCGTCCAAAGCCGGCGGATTCGAACCTGGGTAAACTTGTGTGCTCACCGTCCCGGAACACCGTATGTCTCACACCCCTCTATTCCGCACGCCTCGAGGACCCCCTCATGGCGTACTTGTCATCAATCCGACAACAGTTGGCGCCCACCGTGGGGCAAGTGAGCTTCGGATCTGCGTTCCGAGCGGAATCTACAAGAATCAGAATCGGCGAGACTATCACCGTCGGTTGCATCCTCTACGCCAGCGACGTCCCTCTCATCATTCTCGACAAGACTTGGATTCCGGCTAAGGAGGACGTGACTGCCTACACAATCATGTCCTTTGGCGAGATCGATGTTTACATCGGTTTCGCTGAACCTGCCCAACCCACCCCAGCGGTGATGATAGAGGCAGAAGAATCTTATGGATCCCCTTTGTCCATGGAGGCGGCAGAATTCTGGATCTTAGAAAACCCTAATCCCACCCAGCCTGCACCAGTTGCGGAGATAGTGGAGAAATCCGAGCCTGAAGAAGACCTAGCGGTCCAAGTCGAGTCTGGAGTGGATCTCCCTGGAGGAGCCGGATCCCAGATCGACCCACCCGCAAAAGTCGAAATCTAGGAGGAACATATCAGTGACACTGATTCTGGCTCTGATGACGCCGGGACAGATACACCTTTCCTAAGGTATACATTATGACGTATGATACTGCAAGGCGAAAGCACAGATGCAATTCTCGAGACCATCAAAAGTTTCGACATGGCTGATCGTGAAAGCCGCAGGTACCTCAGGAAGCACGCGTCGCACTTCATTGGATATGTGGGATCCGTATCCGTCTCTGCCGATGCTGGAGAAAACATCGACTCGGTGCTGGAGGCAATTGGAACAAATGCCGACGTACCCGCATCCTCGGATGAATCGATGACGTCGGCAGATTTCCGAAAGTTCTCCGTGGAATATGAAGAGGAGTATAACTCCAAAGCTGCAGAAAAAGGAGAAGCCATGGATGAAGGATCCGGGAACACTCTCCCAAAGCGCAGGATGACATGGACGTTGAAGATAATCCGGAGGTCCAGATGTCCAAAGTACCGATCAGAGCTTGACTCCGGGAAACGGACCCAAAGCCGTCTTTGCTACCGGCGCTGCCAAGAAGGCGAAGAAGAAGAACAAGAAGAACAAGACCCCGGCAAAAGACCCTCTGGCTGAGGAGGTGATTACCGAGGAATACGAAGAAGACTCGGATGGAGCACTTATCCTAGACGAGCAGAAAAAAGAAAAATCGGTGGATGGACACGTGATCACCGAAGGTGCGTGTAAACTCATCGATGCTGCATTAACCACACCTATCCCTACAGCTGCAGAACTTACTACTGAAGAGCTGGACGAAAGGGCCCAAGCCCTAGAAGCACGTCGTCAACAACTCCTCGATGAAGCCAAAAACATCGAGGTGGAGAAGAAATGCATGGCAACCAAGGACTACATGTCTCAGTTGCATCAAAAGACAGGGAAGCGTCACACAGATGACAACCAATTTCCAACTGTCTGTGCCGTCCTTTTCGGAGATGAGATGGGGAAGCCACGGAAAGATAGCAAAGGAGATTGGGTATACCCAAGCCCAGTACAGAATACCGTGGCGGCCCAAGAAATTCTATCGGCTAATCCAGGACCGGAGGAGATCCGTTTGGGTATCAAACTACTCAACAAGGGACTGGAGCAACAAAAGGTCGCCCTGTCCAGAAGTCAAAAGATGGTCTCAGATTCTGACCAGTGTCGCACAGATCCGGCATGGGCTGGCGTAAGATCCCATTATGTCCGGGCGCAGTATCATCACCCCGAACGCCAGAAAGACAATTATTCAAGAACTGGATCTTCAGGACAGCATCACAGAACTTTGCGTAACTGGAGCAACGTAGCTCCAGCGGCCGAGAAAGACGCCATCGCTGCACTGAATCCGAAGAACCCTCCCCGATGAGAATCTAATGATCGAAGGGGAGAAGATAAAGAGAAACGACGGGAGGAGGATCGTCAAAAAATGCCACCTCCTAAACATGCAAGCCGTCCGACTGAGCCTCACCATGGTGGGAACGACGGACGAAGAAACGATGGAAACCATGCTGGGACAAGCCGGCAGGGGGCTCGTCGTAGTCAAGATCCTCCCCGGAACCGGAATAATGATGCTCCGGACAGAGGCCGGCGATCAGCCGGAAACTATCCAGCTGCCCCACCCTCTCCACCACACAGTCATCACAATGGCTCCCAAGGAGGACGACACGGCGGAGGAGGTGGTGGCAGAAGCCGAAGTCCGGCTCCAAGGCACCACAGCCACAACCAACATTCGGGACAATCTTTATCCCCGAATGACACAAGGCACAGGATCAACTCCAACATAGAGGCTCGACGCTACGAAAACGATGATATCTACGTGGGCCCAAAGTGCTTCGGACCACGCATCAGAGCTACAAAATTCCCGGAAGGATTTGCTATCTCAAGACATATCCAAGCCTACGATGGCATTGCTCGGCCAGATACCTGGCTACAGGATTTCTTCCAAGCTTGCTGCATCGCCAAAGCCGGAAACAGCCTGGTCCCAACCCGATATCTCCCACTTATGTTGCGGAAGATGGCATGATCATGGCTCAATGAACTTTCGGAGAACACCATCCATAACTGGTATGACATGCAAAGTGCGTTCTTTCGGAATTTCGAAGGCACATATCGGAGGCCTTGTACGGTCGGAGACCTACAGCGTTGCACCCAGAAAGCCGGAGAAACTTGCCGGGACTACCTCGGATGATGGATCGACACCAAGAACTCCTGTGAGGGAGTAAATGATCAAACTGCGACCGAAGCTTTCATTGCAGGTCTCCCAATTGGTCTACTGCGTCATCGCTTGAAGTGTGACAAGGTCACTGATTTGGGAGAGATGATAGAAACAGCAAGCAAGTATGCAGATGCTAACGATGATGCAGAGGGATTGCTCAATGCCCTAGCTATACCTCAATCGGCAGAAACAAAGCAACAAGCTCAGAAGCACAAGAACACCTCGGAGGAAAAACCCAACATGAAAACAGCGGTGGTTACTACTGTTTCCGGGTCTGGAGGGCGAGGAGGACGTGGCGGAGACCGCGGGCGTGGCCGTGGGACTTCAAGGGTCCAAGGTAGAGGAGAACAGCAACCAGGCAAAACCTACTCTTGGGCCGACATTGCCAACAACCCATGTGTGCATCACCTAGACGCCAATGGGGGCTCGTCCCACACCAACGCAGAATGTCGTTTCAATGACGACATCAAAAGAGATGACACCGCGGGCTACAAAGCTAAGCGGAAGAAGGGAAAGAAAAATCCCGAAAAGGACAAGGAGACCAAGGAAGATTCCGACATGGAGGAAGCTGATGCTTCAAATCCCAAGTCGGAAGGGAAGAAAACTTTTCCCACCAAGAAGGACACTTACGTCACTTTCCTCGGATCTCAACCAGCAAAGGTCAAGAAAGCAGTTCTACACGAGCTCAATGCAACAGTTCCGGCTGTCCCCCAGTATCTGGACTAGTCGGAAGTGGCAACCACGTTTGACTACGATGATCATCCGCCTAAGTTACACAGGCGAGGAAAATACGCCTTAATCGTCAACCCACTTATTGACGGTTATGGTTTCTCCAAGACCCTCATGGACGGTGGTAGCAGTATCAATATTCTCTATGTCGAAACGCTACGCCGGATGAAGATCTCGGAGATCCAGCTAAACCATAGCTCTGTGATCTTTCACGGAGTTGTCCCAGGAAGACAAGCTAATTCCCTGGGAGAGATTACTTTGGATGTTACCTTTGGAACTCCAAAGAACTATCAGACGGAGGCACTTTCCTTCGAAGTGGTCCCGTTCAAGAGCGCATACCACGCTATATTCAAACGTCCGGCTTACTGGGCTTTTATGGCTCGTCTGTGTTACATTTACAATATGATGAAAATTCCGGGTCCCAACAGCGTGATCACCATCAAGGGAGACCTGAAGAAAGCGCGAGAGTGCGAGGATGGAAATGCCACCTTTGCCAAAGCCATGCTGCACGCCTAGGAGTACCAGGAGATCAACAAGAGCATAGATCCGTCCGAGATGCTCGCAACGAAGAAGGAGGTGACAAAGCCAAATCCGGAGTTCGAGGCATCAGAAGAGACAAAGAATGCGCCGTTGAAGGATGATGACCCCTCCAAGGTGACCCAGATAGGCGTAGGCCTAGATAGCGCATAGGAAAGTGCGCTCATCAAGTTCCTCCAAGCAAATCAAGACATCTTCGCATGGCAGCCATCTGACATGACCGGAGTACCTAGGGAACTTGCCGAGCACTCTCTAAATGTAAACCCGAAAGCTAAACCCGTCAAACAGTCCTTACGACGGTTTGGCAACGAAAAGCATAAGGCAATAGCTAAGGAACTAGCACGGCTCGAGTTAGCCGGATTCATAGAAGAGGTCATCCACACTGAGTGGTCGGCCAATCCTGTATGTGCTCCCTAAAAAGGACACCACTGATTTAAGGATGTGTGTTGATTATACTGCCTTGAACAAGGCTTGTCCAAAAGATCCCTTCGCTCTGCCTAGAATTGATCAAGTTATCGATTCTACGACAGGCTCGGAACTCCTCTATTTTCTTGACGCATATTCCGGCTATCACGAAATCCGGATGAAGGAATCTGACAAAGTCAAAACTTCATTCATAACCCCTTTCGGAACCTTCTGTTTTGTTACGATGCCCTTTGGGCTGAAGAACGCAGGAGCTACGTACCAGCGCAGGATGCAGCATTGCCTCCACGACCAACTCGGATGCAATGTACATGCATACGTGGATGATATCGCGGTGATGTCCAAAAAGAGGGAAACGCTGATTTCCGACTTGGAGGAGACGTTCGCCAATCTACGAAAATACAACATCATGCTTAACCCGAAGAAATGCTTCTTTGGAATACCAACCGGAAAATTGTTAGGATTCATCATGTCTCAAAGGGGCATAGAGGTGAACCGAGACAAAATCAAGGCTATACTCAATATTTCCAGGCCAACTCGCCTGAAGGACATACAAAGATTAACTGGCTGCATCACTGCGGTCAGTCGATTTGTAAGCCGGCTTGGTGAAAGAGCCGCACCATTATACAAACTCCTGAAAAAGACCAAGGATTTTGTTTGGACTGACGAAGCTGAAAATTCCACTACAAGATCTGAAGAAAGTACTCTCATCTGCTCCTATCCTTGCAGCGCCGGAACCTCAGGAACCGATGTTGCTTTACATTTCTGCGACAAATAAGGTCGTTAGTATCGTCATGGTGGTGGAGAGACCAGAGGAAAATCAGGAACACCTAGTGCAGCGTCCAACTTACTTTGTCAGCGAGGTCCTGACAGAATCAAAACAGCGGTATCCACACTATCAAAAGTTGGCTTATGGTGTTTTTCTAGCATCCCGTAAGCTACAACACTACTTTCAGGAGCATCCAATTACCATGGTGAGAAAAGCTCCCATGAGAGATATAATCAACAACAGCGACACCACAGGACGCGTCGCCAAATAGGGCATAGAGCTTTCAGCTTTCGATATTGAGTACAAACCTCGGGCAGCAATTAAATCTCAGATCCTTGCCGACTTTGTCGCTGATTGGATAGAGACGAAGGAGAACATGATCCTCCCTGAGTCGGAATATTGGACCCTCTTTTTTGATGGGTCTAAGGATCGAGGGGGCTCGGGGGCTGGCGTGGTGCTCAAATCACCCCAAGAAGATAAACTTCTATACGTGTTGCAGATACACTTCACAGCGACAAACAATATTGCCGAGTATGAAGCACTGCTGCATAGAATCCGGATTGCTAAGGATATTGGCATCCGACGTTTGATGTGTTACGGCGACTCGGATCTTGTTGCTCAGCAAGTGTCAGATATTTGTAACGCAAATAAACACATGGCAGCATATAAAGCTGTCGTGGATGATTTATCTAAATCGTTCGAAGGGTTTGAAGTTCAACACATCCCTCGAGCAGAAAATGAGGAAGCGGACGCACTATCTCGGATAGGTTCTGCTCGGAAAGAGGTCCCGGATGGCGCTTTTCTAGAGCACCTCAAAGTTCCCTCAATAAAGGGAGTAGATGAGGAATATCCAACCAAATCCGACTCACCCTTGATAGCAGTTCCGACTGTAATTCCCAGCTAGACTCAACCCTACCTCGATTATTTGGTAGATGGCAAATTACCCAAAGACGAGGTGCTGAGCCGGCAGATTATCCGACGAGCAAAAGCCTATACTATTGTTAAAGGTGAGCTCCATAAACGGAGTGTTTCTCGGGATTTTCAGTGCTGTGTATCTCCGGAAGAAGGAGTGGAAATCTTAAGAGAAATCCACGAAGGCGAGTGTGGTCACCACGCTGCAGCCAAATCTTTAGTGGCAAAAGCTTTTAGACACGGATTTTTCTGGCTTACAGCTCAGGCAGATGGCGAACGATTAGTCAAAACGTGCAAAGGCTGCCAAAAGTACGCCAAGCAAGCTCATGTTCCGGTTGATCAGCTACGAACAATACCTATAACATGGCCCTTTGCGGTCTGGGGGCTTGATATGGTAGGACCTTTTAAACGAGCTCCACGTGGATTTACTCACCTCTTAGTGATGGTGGATAATGTAACTACCTCGGTGAATTACGCTCCTAGTTACAAGCCTGGATGAACGGAAATGGTTGAGATAGTACGGTGGGGCCCAAATGCCACTCACAGGTAGACCTTTCGGCCGTCCCAACCATTTCCAATCATCGGGACAAGAACGGGCGGCGTAATCGGCAGGCGAAGGGATCAACTACATACACAAATGAGTATGTATGCAAGCCACCATACAATAGTACATCAGAGCCATTCCATCTAAAAAGAAAGGAAATATAGCAACGCCATACGGCAAGACCCAAATATCCTAGATAGATATAATAGTTTAGGATATCTCCTCATACATCAATCAACAGAGTATCAGGCGGAAGCGGAAGTCACAATCCGAGTACGGATAAGAAGCAAATCGGCATAAGATGCCCCATAAATAAGCAGATCCCGCCCACAGATCTCACGGATCCCCGTTCCCGGAATCTCTAGACCGAATGATCGTTGCCCACATCGTCCGTCTCTTCCACCCAGTATCCATCTTGTGAGGGTACCTGTTCATCTGAACCAATAATTTATCGTGTGAGACCCTAGGGGTACTCAGCAAGTCTTTATGCCTCTAAAGGGGAAACAACCTGGGGTGACGCAATTGCAGCAAAAGATAAACCCTAACAATTCTATAGATACTCGCTAACCATCCGCCTAACCAGAGATAGACGGATGTCCGTGAATTAATAACAACAGTTATAACAGTTAAAAACGGTAATATCCACAGATCCATCCTCCTCCTCGCTTACCGACGAGGAAGCGGACGAACAACCCCCCCATCCGTTGGTAGTTTTATTATCCATTCCATGAGTGTTGCACTATTTACTAGTCAGTTACTTAGTCAAATTAAAAGCGGTACTTTAGTTATGCTTGTCTATGATCGAGAAACTGTGCTCCAAGTCGTCCATAACCGCGGACACGGCTTTCAGAAAGTTTTACCCTGCAGGGGTGCACAAATAGCAACACACACTCGATATGCCTCGGAAAAACCAAATCAAAACCCAACGAGACAGTCACGACAAAGTGATCACAGGATTCAGAAATATTTCAGGGGGCCACCCCATTGAGCTACCCGCAACGAAGTTAGCTGACTCCGAGACGGCCTCAAGGTTTGTGGAGCCAGCTGTAAACGACTGGGAACCCGAAAGTGTGACTGGGCTTGTCGATACAGCGAAAACGGGTCACGGCCCTAAACAGTACAGTGTGCAGTACCTCGCACAATTTAAATTAAAGCAGTAAAGCATGGCATAAGTACAGGATAGTAAATAAAACCTCAAACTAGTTTGTGGCCCCAAGAAATAAGAATGAATCAAACTCTGGCTCAGGGGGGTTCATAAGCCTCCCGGATGTGGATAGCGCGAATATTCAAGGAACAGGAATCAAGTACTCGGGGTCCTACGGGACACAAGTGAGCCTGAAAAACCAAATAACAGATATGGCTCACCGGTGCCTCTTTCATTAGTTATCCCATTACTACTCAGGTTAAGTTGTTTGGGTACCTCGTTATCCATCAGACTCTCACATACCCTACACATGCTGTTCTACGACTCGCATGGCTCAAACAACTCCTGTAGTAAGGGCTCATGGGATGGAGGAGCAAGCTTTGGTGGGGTTTAAAAGTAAAGGCTATGCAATACTTGGGATTCAGTTTAATGCAATCGCGACTCAATGATGCAAGAATAAGAAAGAGGCAATAGGTACTATATGTATGCAAGCATGTGGTAGTGCTTGCCTGGTAGCTCAGTTGAAGCAAGGGATGGATCTGGGTAGTGCTCCTGGTTCTCTTGATATATCCCCTGCTCAGCGTCTATTCGGAGAAGAACCAAACAAACAAGGGCCAACATAAATAAAGTGCGCAAGCATATGAATAAATGCGACAAGCAAACAATCATGCCATGATGAATGATGCACAATTTGCATGGCAATAAGGTAGCATGGCATGGGTGAGGTGTGGAATACAAGAATAAACATTTTTATTGGGTTTTAACCACATTTTATCCTCATATTAGTTGCTGTACACATTATATTTATAGGATGCATGCTGCAAAACAGAACAAGGAATGCATAAACAGAAGGGTCTCGTCGAGCTAATCGTTTTAGACATATTATTTGTTAAATTTGGAGTTATAAATCAAAAGTTATTAATTAATTAAGGAAAAAGGGCATTTATTGTAATTTAAATAAACTTTGGAAAATAAAGCGTCCAAAATATATTTTGAATGGCATATTTGAATTCCTCACATTTTTCTGATTTGAAAACATATATTATTTGTATTATTTGGATTTATATTTTAAAAGATATTTAAAAACAGAATTAAATTTGAATTAGAATTAATTTGAAAAAGATTTGAATTAAAACAGATTACAGAAAAGCTTTTTGTACTCAGGAACAGCTAACCCCAGCCACTGACGGGTGGGGCCAGTGCTGACTGGGACTCCACAGCGCGCAGAAAACGTTTTACACCGCGGCCTAATCTAGCTCAAGCGAATGACATGTGGGGCCACGGCACTCACGGACCCACTCGCCAGAGGGCGGTTGCGAGGCTGCCACGCGGCACAGCGGGGGGACCGCGGGTTGATGGGACTAAAGGGCAGGGTGCGTTTTGTAAAAAGGCAACAGACGCTGACTGGTGGGCCTCGGTGGGAGCGCAGGTTGACGCAGAAAAAGGGCAGGGGTTATGCACAAAAGGCCGCCGTACTATGGATCTTCCCCGCGCCGCGCGACAGATCGGTGCGCGTCTGGCGCGGGCGCGGCGCGCGGGATCGAACCTGGGACGTTGCGGCGCGCGCGCAGAGGCGGAGCCACTGCGGTGGCTTGGGCTAGGTGTCCTGAGAGCGGCCGGGGCCTAGATAGGGCTGCTATGCGGGCGGGAGCGAGCGGACAGAAACGAGCAGCGGCGCGCAGAGGGTGCTCGATGAAACTTCCGGCGAGGCTAGGGTGTTACAGAGAGGCAGAGCGTGTCCAGGGGGGTCGTGGGCTCACCGGGAGGTGGTTGGTGGCGTTGGATCGGGTCGGCGAGCAGTGGATCGGCGGCGAGGCAGACGCCCAGAAGATCTAGGGTTTCGCGCGGGCGCTGACGGTGTGTAGGGTACAGGCCTCCTCCTCCTCGATGTCGTGCTCCGCGCTGCTGCAGAGGACCTCCTCGGTCTACCAGGCCTCCTCCACGACGTGCTTGCGAGCCAGAACGACGAGTAGCAGGGGGGTAGACGGTGGCCGGCGAAAGGGAGGGTGGCGTCGGTGGAGAGGGAGAAGAGGAGATGCTGGGGCGCTGGGGCTGGATCTAGCAAAGCAGAGGCGAGGCAGAGAGGTGGGAGAGGATAGGAACGGAGAGAGGGAGTGGGTAGATGGCGTGGTGGAGGGGAAAGGTGGCTCGGGCACCTTTTTCCTCCTCTCATACTCACGTGCTCGGGCAGGGGCAGGAGCAGGGCGAGGTGGTGAAGGGGTAGGGAGCTGGCAGGTGGGGCAGGGCAGGCCAGGCTCGGGTGGTGGGGTCCCCAGGCAGAGAGAGAAAAGAGAGGGGAGGCTCGGCTAGGTTGGAGCTAGGGTTGGGAGGAGCCTCGGGTTAGGGTTTTGTGTGGGAAGGGTAGCTAGGTGGGGCCAAGGGGAGAGGGTGGCCAGGTGGGGCCAGCTAGGTTAGGAGAGAGAGGCCGAGAGAGAGGGGTGAGAGCTAGGGGTGCTCGGTTTAGGGTTTAGGAGAGGGGGTAGGGTGATGATGGGGTAGATGATAGGGAGGATCTTAGCTAGAGGGTAAGAGAGAGAGATAGATGGAGTGGTTCCTTTTGACTAGATCAAGCATGATCAACACAAGCTCAAACAAGATAGCCAAAAGAGAGAAAAGAAGGAAAGGTGGTGATGGGGTGGATAGAGATGGTGATGAGGTTTAAGCAAGATCAAAATAGATCAAGCCCAAAATAAGGGATAGAGATAGAGATGAATCACTCAAGAATTCAAATAAAACCAAAAGATGACCAAAGTTGGTTATGGTTGCATGGCCCATGCAGATGCATTAAATGCTAGGTTTCCCCTTGTGAGAACAAAAATGAATATCCATAGCATTTATACTTATGCATTCCAAAATGTGGAGTAAGGCCTAAGCAAAAGGATTTAAGAGAAAGTTCCAAGTGGAGTAGATGGAGATGATCACATTTGATTATATTTGGGACTTGCTAGTGTGTATATTCCACTAGATGTTTAGTAGTCCCAATAATACCCCAACCTGAGCATAAATCCATGATAATCCATATGGAAGCTAGGAAAAAGGGTTCCACTCACAAGGCATGCAAAGGTGGCCATGTGGCTCTCATATATCAATGAGGTGAAAACAACATGATGCTAAGATGAGAGCATGTGGAAAGAATTAGATCCATCCCAACCCACATGAGCTAGAGGTAAAACTCAAATAAAGTGCAAAGCTCATATTTAGTTGGATGGTGGAATTATAAGGTGGTGAAAGAAAAGGTGGTGGAGTTAATAAAAGATATGCCCCCAACTCAACTTGGGCATTAAACAATATATCAATAACCAAATACAATATCAAGAGGCAAATACAATTTACAATGCATATGAGAGAAGAACCAAATCAAAAGGGTTTTATATGATGCTCAAAAGCAAGGTGGCATGATGACATGAGCATGATATAATTATGATGCAACAATTATATATAGGAAGTAGCATTATATTACTAGACCAAGTAGCATTACAATTGTTAGACAATTGGGATGCTACAACTCTCCCCCAGTAAACAAGAATCTCGCCCCGAGATTCCTAGGAAAAGAAAACAACACAAGGAGAGGCGGTTGTTCGAACAAAGGTGACCCTCACGTTCCCAAGATGATGAAGAACTGAATGGTGTGACCACTACACCTTGCAAAACTTGCTAGTCTTGTTGCGAGTCCTGCGTTTTGCTTGAGACACAAAGGGTTAGAAGAATTGAAGGATTGTCGTGAGACAAGAAGGATAGGATGAACATAGCTCCGGTTTTCTCAAGAAACATGATGAAAGAATAGAACCACTTGTGAAAGAAGGACAAGATGATGTAACAATGAATAAAGAAAGACACGCCGTTAAGATTAAAGATTTACTGATACGAGAGGATGAATCTTTGTCTCGCCGGAAGGAAAGAGCTAGATTGGAGAGGTTTTGAACCACTATGACGATAGCATCGTATCCTCTCTCGGATTTGAGAAATGAAGTACGGAAACAATATTGCTTTCAAACAATAGAGTCCCTTGATACCAACAGAAAGATTTGGTTAGACACCGTCGGATTAGAGTCTTCTTGCGCCGGTAAGAACCAAAGGATCACGCCATTGAGGTGCGCGGATATAACTTCCAGAGATGGATGTGAAGCCAGATCATGGTGGAATCCCGAGAAGCAAAGAATGTGGAGGATCTGGAGTTTATTGCAGAGATACTTATTGCTTTCTTTAGCCTTGAGGCTAACGCAATAGATTTGCGACTGATGGCATCAACCATAATTGGCTTTACCACAGAAAAAGAATTGATGAAACAAAGAGAGAGATAGTTTCCTTCCATCTTGTTTGGGGATGTCGATCACCGGTAGAAAGACGAGGATAGAAAGAGTTTGCGTTTGTCTCCACCAGATAATTGAGGATTTTGCTCCGTGTAGAAAGGGTGAGATCACCAACAAGAGATTATTGATTACTTTTTTTCGAGAGAGCACTCCGGAAGAACAAGGACGGAAGTAAAAGTATCGAGGGATAAAGGCCACTTCTAACTTCCGTGGAATGAGTGAAATCGCATTAATTCACCAATTCAATGTACGAGAGCGAATGATAAGAGTAGTGGTATGGTAGCTACTCCATCCCGCACTCAGAGCATTACTCCGCACACGAATAAGAAAACCATGCAACCCAACTACCGAAACAGACTGAAGGTATAGACAAAACTCATGGAACTTCGTTAGAAAACAAGGATAGATGCAAACGATTTGCCGGGTTCATAGATAGATAAAGATGATGATGTTGTCGTCATGTCTGAAGTACCAAGCCACCGGAAAGATATGAAGGAAGATTACGGATAAGAACAACTGCAAGATTCAACAGCTACAGAAAAGATAGCACCAACTTGAACGGAAGGAAAACAAGATCTGGAAGGTCTTCATGGCCTCCGGTGGATTGAGCATAGACGATAGAGCGAGAGGGTTTCAAGAGATTACTTGACGAGACTGAGGTGAAAGAACTCCATGTTCTTCTTGAAATGATTGAGGGAGGTTTAGCAGTCTTGAGGAAAATCTTCAGCAAAACGACGATGATAACTTGCCAACAAGGAACAACTCCGGATTGGTTGAAGATGGAGGATGGAATTAACAATGGACTTGCTAATTCCAGAATTGAAGCAGTGTATTTAGCAGAAGGACGTGGTCGAGATAGGTGACTTCAAGAAGCCAGAATTCACGCTTTGAGACTTTGCACACAGGCAGTGCTCACGAAGCTTGAGAGAAAGAGACACAGATGATCTTCCATGTTCTTTCATTGATATCGAATAGGCAAGCATATTATCAACATATACCACCATGGATTAACAAGATATTCCCAGAATATCAAGTTCAAAAGGCGAGAGAAACGAACAAATGCTCGAAAACTTCCTGAGCTGAACGCTCTTAGAAAGATCAATATTAAGAGCACGGGTTCGTGTTGAAGAAGATGCACTGGAAGAATAGATTATCTAGTCCTTCGGAAGAAAAGAGATGTTACCTGGTTCACATTGTCGATTGGATCACCGGTTACAAGATAAAGAGATCTTGGATAACGAAAAGATGATAGATCATACCATAAGCAAAGCTATCAGAAGCAAAAAGATGAAATTCCCTCGTCTCAAAGAGAATTTTGTAGATATGGGGTTGAAAAAGATGTGCAGCATGATGAACAGATGATAGACCGCCGTAGTGCCTTGAGAAACTTCGGATTGCCAAAGGTGCTTGAATATGCATAGATATGATCATGGTGTACTCAAAATCACAGGAGATAACCTTATCCTCCAGATGGTGACGGTTGATAGCATTTTTCCATATTCCAATCGACACTTAACATGAGTGGAATATAGCTATGCCGAGAGCCAAATTACAATCACCAGCATCGGATCGACACACGTTATGTAATTAGCCCAAGAGAATTGGAGATGAAATGAAACTCCAGGATTAAGCGCCGGTGACAAAAGAATGAGTTAGCATGGACATGCTGATAAAAGGGAGATAGATAATGTTTCACACACGACTGAAAAGGAGTGTGGAAACACAGATGTATCAAAGAAAAAATTTCCGCATTTTTCGGCATTAAAATACTAATAGATGCGCAAAACCACTTATCAGATAGAGATTAGCAACTGATGGTTTCACAGAATGTGGAGTTGCTAGAAGGAAGGACACCCTTAAAAAGATGGCACCGGTTAACAAGGAGTCAGATAGATCGCGCCGGTTTTTAAAAGCCTGTCAGTATGGAATGTACCAACAGTTGATAACCAAAGGCAGATCGTGATAACAAATTGGATGCAACAGATAGACAAGGAATTACACACACACACACACACACACAAAGATACACAACCTATGGTACTACGGAAACCCAGAACACGTGAATCCTAGTTTGAATTTTAAGAAGAGGATTGAAAACGTTACACTTCCTTACCAGAAAAGGATGGGTGGTTGGGTAAGAAGAAAAATGGAAGCAGTCCTACTCTCACGTTTTGTTTTTCCCTAGTATACATAGCTACCAAAATATTTGCTAGACTGACAACGACCATTTGGCTGAGACCCTGAAGGGCGGGATGGCTCTGATACCAATTGTAACTACCTCGGTGAATTACGCTCCTAGTTACAAGCCTGGATGAACGGAAATGGTTGAAATAGTACGGTGGGGCCCAAATGCCACTCACAGGTAGACCTTTCGGCCGTCCCAACCATTTCCAATCATCGGGACAAGAACGGGCGGCGTAATCGGCAGGCGAAGGGATCAACTACATACACAAATGAGTATGTATGCAAGCCACCATACAACAGTACATCAGAGCCATTCCATCTAAAAAGAAAGGAAATATAGCAACGCCATACGGCAAGACCCAAATATCCTAGATAGATATAATAGTTTAGGATATCTCCTCATACATCAATCAACAGAGTATCAGGCGGAAGCGGAAGTCACAATCCGAGTACGGATAAGAAGCAAATCGGCATAAGATGCCCCATAAATAAGCAGATCCCGCCCACAGATCTCACGGATCCCCGTTCCCGGAATCTCTACACCGAATGATCGTTGCCCACATCGTCCGTCTCTTCCACCCAGTATCCATCTTGTGAGGGTACCTGTTCATCTGAACCAATAATTTATCGTGTGAGACCCTAGGGGTACTCAGCAAGTCTTTATGCCTCTAAACGGGACACAACCTGGGGTGACGCAATTGCAGCAAAAGATAAACCCTAACAATTCTATAGATACTCGCTAACCATCCGCCTAACCAGAGATAGACGGATGTCCGTGAATTAATAACAACAGTTATAACAGTTAAAAACAGTAATATCCACAGATCCATCCTCCTCCTCGCTTACCGACGAGGAAGCGGACGAACAACCCCCCCATCCGTTGGCAGTTTTATTATCCATTCCATGAGTGTTGCACTATTTACTAGTCAGTTACTTAGTCAAATTAAAAGCGGTACTTTAGTTATGCTTGTCTATGATCGAGAAACTGTGCTCCAAGTCGTCCATAACCGCGGACACGGCTTTCAGAAAGTTTTACCCTGTAGGGGTGCACAAATAGCAACACACACTCGATATGCCTCGGAAAAACCAAATCAAAACCCAATGAGACAGTCACGACAAAGCGATCACAGGATTCAGAAATATTTCAGGGGGCCACCCCATTGAGCTACCCGCAACAAAGTTAGCTGACTCCGAGACGGCCTCAAGGTTTGTGGAGCCGGCTGTAAATGACTGGGAACCTGAAAGTGTGACTAGGCTTATCGATACAGCGAAAACGGGTCACGGCCCTAAACAGTACAGTGTGCAGTACCTCGCACAATTTAAATTAAAGCAGTAAAGCATGGCATAAGTACAGGATAGTAAATAAAACCTCAAACTAGTTTGTGGCCCCAATAAATAAGAATGAATCAAGCTCTGGCTCAGGGGGGTTCATAAGCCTCCCGGATGTGGATAGCGCGAATATTCAAGGAACAGGAATCAAGTACTCGGGGTCCTACGGGACACAAGTGAGCCTGAAAAACCAAATAACAAATATGGCTCACCGGTGCCTCTTTCATTAGTTATCCCATTACTACTCAGGTTAAGTTGTTTGGGTACCTCGTTATCCATCAGACTCTCACATACCCTACACATGCTGTTCTACGACTCGCATGGCTCAAACAACTCCTGTAGTAAGGGCTCATGGGATGGAGGAACAAGCTTCAGTGGGGTTTAAAAGTAAAGGCTATGCAATGCTTGGGATTCAGTTTAATGCAATCGCGACTCAATGATGCAAGAATAAGAAAGAGGCAATAGGTACTATATGTATGCAAGCATGTGGTAGTGCTTGCCTGGCAGCTCAGTTGAAGCAAGGGATGGATCTGGGTAGTGCTCCTGGTTCTCTTGATATATCCCCTGCTCAGCGTCTATTCGGAGAAGAACCAAACAAACAAGGGCCAACATAAATAAAGTGCGCAAGCATATGAATAAATGCGACAAGCAAACAATCATGCCATGATGAATGATGCACAATTTGCATGGCAATAAGGTAGCATGGCATGGGTGAGGTGTGGAATACAAGAATAAACATTTTTATTGGGTTTTAACCACATTTTATCCTCATATTAGTTGCTGTACACATTATATTTATAGGATGCATGCTGCAAAACAGAACAAGGAATGCATAAACAGAAGGGTCTCGTCGAGCTAATCATTTTAGACATATTATTTGTTAAATTTGGAGTTATAAATCAAAAGTTATTAATTAATTAAGGAAAAGGGGCATTTATTGTAATTTAAATAAACTTTGGAAAATAAAGCGTCCAAAATATATTTTGAATGGCATATTTGAATTCCTCACATTTTTCTGATTTGAAAACATATATTATTTGTATTATTTGGATTTATATTTTAAAAGATATTTAAAAACAGAATTAAATTTGAATTAGAATTAATTTGAAAAAGATTTGAATTAAAACAGATTACAGAAAAGCTTTTTGTACTCAGGAACAGCTAACCCCAGCCACTGACGGGTGGGGCCAGTGCTGACTGGGACTCCACAGCGCGCAGAAAACGTTTTACACCGCGGCCTAATCTAGCTCAAGCGAATGACATGTGGGGCCACGGCACTCACGGACCCACTCGCTAGAGGGCGGTTGCGAGGCTGCCACGTGGCACAGGGGGGGACCGCGGGTTGATGGGACTAAAGGGCAGGGTGCGTTTTGTAAAAAGGCAACAGACGCTGACTGGTGGGCCTCGGTGGGAGCGCGGGTTGACGCAGAAAAAGGGCAGGGGGTTATGCGCAAAAGGCCGCCGTACTGTGGATCTTCCCCGCGCCGCGCGATAGATCGGTGCGCGTCTGGCGCGGGCGCGGCGCGCGGGATCGAACCTGGGACGTTGCGGCGCGCGCGCAGAGGCGGAGCCACTGCGGTGGCTTGGGCTAGGTGTCCTGAGAGCGGCCGGGGCCTAGATAGGGCTGCTATGCGGGCGGGAGCGAGCGGACAGAAACGAGCAGCGGCGCGCAGAGGGTGCTCGATGAAACTTCCGGCGAGGCTAGGGTGTTACAGAGAGGCGGAGCGTGTCCAGGGGGGTCGTGGGCTCACCGGGAGGTGGTTGGTGGCGTTGGATCGGGTCGGCGAGCAGTGGATCGGCGGCGAGGCAGACGCCCAGAAGATCTAGGGTTTCGCGCGAGCGCTGACGGTGTGTAGGGTACAGGCCTCCTCCTCCTCGACGTCGTGCTCCGCGCTGCTGCAGAGGACCTCCTCGGTCTACCAGGCCTCCTCCACGACGTGCTTGCGAGCCGGAACGACGAGTAGCAGGGGGGTAGACGGTGGCCGGCGAAAGGGAGGGTGGCGTCGGTGGAGAGGGAGAAGAGGAGATGCTGGGGCGCTGGGGCTGGATCTGGCGAAGCAGAGGCGAGGCAGAGAGGTGGGAGAGAATAGGAACGGAGAGAGGGAGTGGGTAGATGGCGTGGTGGAGGGGAAAGGTGGCTCGGGCACCTTTTTCCTCCTCTCCTACTCACGTGCTCGGGCAGGGGCAGGAGCAGGGCGAGGTGGTGAAGGGGTAGGGCAGGCCAGGCTCGGGTGGTGGGGTCCCCAGGCAGAGAGAGAAAAGAGAGGGGAGGCTCGGCTAGGTTGGAGCTAGGGTTGGGAGGAGCCTCGGGTTAGGGTTTTGTGTGGGAAGGGTAGCTAGGTGGGGCCAAGGGGAGAGGGTGGCCAGGTGGGGCCAGCTAGGGTAGGAGAGAGAGGCCGAGAGAGAGGGGTGAGAGCTAGGGGTGCTCGGTTTAGGGTTTAGGAGAGGGGGTAGGGTGATGATGGGGTAGATGATAGGGAGGATCTTAGCTAGAGGGTAAGAGAGAGAGATAGATGGAGTGGTTCCTTTTGACTAGATCAAGCATGATCAACACAAGCTCAAACAAGATAGCCAAAAGAGAGAAAAGAAGGAAAGGTGGTGACGGGGTGGATAGAGATGGTGATGAGGTTTAAGCAAGATCAAAATAGATCAAGCCCAAAAGAAGGGATAGAGATAGAGATGAATCACTCAAGAATTCAAATAAAACCAAAAGATGACCAAAGTTGGTGATGGTTGCATGGCCCATGCAGATGCATTAAATGCTAGGTTTCCCCTTGTGAGAACAAAAATGAATATCCATAGAATTTATACTTATGCATTCCAAAATGTGGAGTAAGGCCTAAGCAAAAGGATTTAAGAGAAAGTTCCAAGTGGAGTAGATGGAGATGATCACATTTGATTATATTTGGGACTTGCTAGTGTGTATATTCCACTAGATGTTTAGTAGTCCCAATAATACCCCAACCTGAGCATAAATCCATGATAATCCATATGGAAGCTAGGAAAAAGGGTTCCACTCACAAGGCATGCAAAGGTGGCCATGTGGCTCTCATATATCAATGAGGTGAAAACAACATGATGCTAAGATGAGAGCATGTGGAAAGAATTAGATCCATCCCAACCCACATGAGCTAGAGGTAAAACTCAAATAAAGTGCAAAGCTCATATTTAGTTGGATGGTGGAATTATAAGGTGGTGAAAGAAAAGGTGGTGGAGTTAATAAAAGATATGCCCCCAACTCAACTTGGGCATTAAACAATATATCAATAACCAAATACAATATCAAGAGGCAAATACAATTTACAATGCATATGAGAGAAGAACCAAATCAAAAGGGTTTTATATGATGCTCAAAAGCAAGGTGGCATGATGACATGAGCATGATATAATTATGATGCAACAATTATATATAGGAAGTAGCATTATATTACTAGACCAAGTAGCATTACAATTGTTAGACAATTGGGATGCTACAGATAAATTCACCAAATGGATTGAGGCTAAACCTGTCACTAGTTGTGATGGAGCAATAGCCAAAAGATTTGTCGAGGATGTTATAATCCAGTATGGTTATCCGCGTAGCATTATCATGGACAACGGGAGTAACTTTTCTATGGGAGAATTGGCTGAATTCTGCAACGAGCAAAATATCCGGCTTGACATTGCGTCAGTCGCGCATCCACAGGCTAACAGACAAGTCAAAATAGCAAATGGTTTAATT
Source organism: Avena sativa (assembly GCA_916181665.1). Classification (NCBI taxonomy): domain Eukaryota; kingdom Viridiplantae; phylum Streptophyta; class Magnoliopsida; order Poales; family Poaceae; genus Avena; species Avena sativa. The sequence continues at coordinate 430,185,167 of OV702286.1, read as the reverse complement.
CTACAAGGCCTAAAACCGAGACTCGAAGCACCACTACGACGTGCTACAGGGTCTTGGGCAGAGGAATTACCCTCTATAATTTGGAGTTTAAGAACAACTCCAAACAGGTCAATAGGATACACACCTTTCTTTTTGGTCTATGGCGCAGAAGCAGTTCTTCCTAGTGATTTGATTCATACTTCTCCTAGAGTGGACGCGTATATTGAAGAGGATGCCGAGATTTCTCGACAAAATGATCTCGACTTAGTTGAAGAAGTTCGCGTCGTTGCTGAAATGAGATCTACAACCTATCAGCAGAAGTTACACAAGTATCATAGCCAGAGAGTCCGAAATAGATCTTTCAATAAAGGTGATTTGGTTCTCCGGCTTGTGCAACAAAGAAAGCACAAACTTTCCCCAGTATGGGAAGGGCCCTTTTTAGTTAGTCGAGTGTTACACAATGGATCGTACTACTTAATTGACATGAGGCCAGTCAAAGAAAGACCTGCTACTAAGTAGAGAAAGAGAGCTGGAGGCAGTACAAATCCGGATGAGTTAGATATACCATGGAATATTGCTCAGCTATGTCCCTTTTATTCATAGTTTATCCTTCTTTGTAATCATACATATGTACATGTTCTGTGAGAAATAAAAGTTTTGGTTACCTCAAGTTTTTCTGGGAAGTTTTTACCATCTTATTTCCGAATGATCATGTCATAGTCGAAAATCCCAGAATGCTTGAAAGTACTTTATGCTCATGTTCGTTCTAGTTTAGATTTCCGATTCTAAAATTGCTACCTTCGGGTATATCTCTAAAATATCTAGTCTTTACTTTGGTTATTTGTCTGATTGCTGGATGGGGGCATTTTCCGAGTAGTGAATTGTTGGTACTGGAAGCCGGCTTTGTTTCTGAGTTTAAACTGGTTTAGCAATTGAGCTCCGTTGCTCGGCAAAGTTTCTGGGGGAAGGTTTAGCCGGCTCACGAAAGGGACGAGGTGGAAAGCCAGATAAACGATAAGTAGAGACGAAAAGTACAAGTGCTTATGTAAACATTTCAGGCACACAAAAAATTTCAAAGCCGAAAAGTGCTGAATAGATCAAAAGCTTAGCACTAGCAAAGTTAAAGTATTACATATTTACAAACGCATCATGTTTTTTCTGGAATAATACATAAGTTTCTGGTCTATGATGCAGGAGGAGATGAAGGAGCTGCCGACTCGCTGGTTACTCCGCCTTGATATCGTTCCGAGATGTCCGCATCCGATGTGGTGCGTTCATCGTCGGAAACTTCTGTTGGTTCTTCCGGAGGAGGAGGCGGAGTATCCACGCGGGTGAAGAAGGGGATCTCGTAGCTGGTCAGGTCAGCTATGTGACACCCATATCCGGCGCAGGAGTGCATGATGGCTTGAAGGTCCTGCTCCTGGTCGTCTTCATCTACCTTGCAGTACCCTCTGGTCACTTGCCATATCTCCATGTTTCCATGGTGGCTCATGACCATGGTGAGAGCGTTCTGCGCAGCAGTCCGCGTGTAGGACATGTTCCAGTCCCGAACAAGTTGTGGCATCTCCTTCGCCTTGTCCCGCACCTGAAAATCCGACATGCTTGGCATGTCCGGAATCTTGAGAGCTTCGCCGACGTCCTCAAGGGACTGGCAGAAGTCATGAAGCAGGTCACCGACTTGGGTAAGCCGGTGGGTGCGGGGCTCGGAGGAGGAAGAGTCCGTCAAGTTCAGAGGACCTATACACAAAACAAGTTAAGAAAAATCCGACATTGATAAACATCGAAGAAAGAGACAAGTCGGATAGATGGAACGTACCGAAAATAACATTGTCAATTTCGGTCTTCTCTTCCCGGAGACTCTGGATTTCAGCCCGGAATGCCTGGGACATATCCTTCTCTCTGTCAAGCTCATTCTTGAGATCCGAGATTATTTTATCTTGAGCAACAATCTTGCGATCACACTCATTAGTGGCCATGGGGGAGGATTCAAGGACTTGAGCTATGCTCCTTTCATGATCCGCCTTAAGCTTATCAAGCTCTTGGCGAAGTCCCTTATTCTCCACCACCAGGGTCTTAAGGTTCTCGGCCTCTTCAATCATGGCGACGGATTGTTTCACCAGTGCTGTAAGTCAAAAAGAACAAAAGTTCAGAAAAATTCGACATTGAAAATACAAGGACAAGGTTTGAGTCTCGGAATGTTTACCTTCGGCTTCATCCTTGGCAACTTTGAATTCAGCATTTTTAAGCCGGGAGCTTTGATCTCTCTCCGCTTATCGCAGACATTGGTCAATAATTCCTGGTTATAGGAAAATACTTTATGTAAGTCAGAATACCCAAAGTCAGAAAGCTACTTAAGACTCGGGCTAATATTTTTGTTAAATATCAGCACGAGCCTTGGGGCTACACTAGTTCATTCTTTGGCATCCTAATGAAGCATAAACCCGGATTATATATCCTACTTCACGCTTGGGGGCTAGAGGATATGATATAACATAATGGAAAAAACAGGAGTTGGAATTCCGACTTACATATTGCTCGTGGGTGAGTTTATCCAAACCCGCGTTCACTTCAGCAACCAACTTCTCGGCGAGAGTCAGAGGAATCACTGGGGCTGTTGGAAGCTCACCAGTCCTAATCCTCTCGTCGTGGAGGCGCACTTGAGCGAGAAGATCGGAGAACTTGACGTCCTCTGCTTCTTGCGCTTCTTCCTCGGCGGATAAAGTTCTCTTCTCCAAGCATTGCTTGGCAAGCCGCTAGATTTCTTCGGCAGATTTCCGAGACAGGCCAAACTTGGCAAGTCCCGGATTGCTCAGGAGGTTTTGGGCGAAGGTTTCTGCCGAGGGATCATTACCCAAAGAGGGTTCACCCTTATCTAGATCTGACACACCCGTGGTGATGTTAGTTTGCGAACCAAGGTTCACAGGCCCCGTTGAAGGAGCCGGATCTTCTGCAGCGTCCGGCGAGATAACCGGCGTTGCAGAAGGTTGAGGGGCAGGAGTCGGAGGAGCCATGACAGGGGAAGCTATGGTAAGCTTCGTCTGCCGCAGCAGCTTCGAAGAAATCCCTTTCCCCTTGGCCTTGACGAGAGGTTTTGCTCTGAGAATGTAGTAAAGTCGGAAACGTTACATCTCAGAAAGAAATTTGAATAAGGTACAAAGGCGGAAGTTGTGACAGAAATTTACCTCTTCAGGACAGGCACCTCCTTTGTGCCAACAACCACTGTCGGAGCTTTGCGCTTCTTGAGCACAAGATCCGGCAATGGAACTACCTCCACCTCCTGAGAGAACTCCACAGGATATCCTTCGAGCGGAGCAAGTTCCGACTCGGGGATGTCAGCAAGCTAAAAAGAAGAAAACATATCAGTATTGCAGTATAACTCAAAGAATGAAACACATAAAAGGTGTGATGATGGAAGCTTACCGGCACCATGGGGTTTTCCTCCGTATGCATATCCAGAGAAACCTCCGGAATTCTCCTCTCGATCCGCTCCTTAATCAGCCACTTGATCTGGCTTATATAGCCTTGAGTGGTGTAGGCTTTGGGGCTGATGCGGAGGAAGTCGGTTTCAGAAGACGTGATGGAGTGCATCAGTCTATCCCCGTGGTACTGAAGTGGCTAGATCCGACGTGAGACCCAGCACTGGACCAAGTCGGATCCCTTTAGACCATTGTGCTTAATCAAATATTCGATCCGCCTCTTAGCGAGGATCAGATCATCGAAAAGAGCCGGAGCAGCCTCGTCCCAGGAAGGCTGGGCCGTGGTGGCTCCGTCGACAAAAGCCCGCAAAGCGGTAGCTTTGTCAGGAGCCGGAATATCACTATGATAGAAAAATGTGGCTGGCCATTGCTTAACCAAGTCACTGGCTAGAATTTTGGGATAAGCCCGGTCGCGTCTAAGTGAAAAGCTGATAGTGCCAGTGATGTAAGGAACACTGACAGTAATGGAATTCCTCCGGACATGGAAATAATACCGGAAGAGAGTCAAACTCGGCCTAATGCCGAGAAAGCCCTCACAAAGCGAAGCATACGCACTCATCTCTAAGAGAGAGTTGGGAGGAAGGTTATGGAGTTGAACTCCGTAATGATCTATCACCTCAGAGAAGAACTCCGAGGGAGGAAAAGACAGACCTCTTATCGAGGTGGGTGCCTAAGTGGACCCGCTCGCCGTTGTGCGGGTTGGGGACGGTTTCACCATAGCCGCTCCGCCAGTCGCCAGCAACGAGAAGCCCCTCCTTATACACGTTCTTGAGGCCCTCCTCGTTGAGAGCGCAGGGGATCCAGATTCCCCGAAAGCTCTCTTTCTCCGCTGCTGCTTCCATCGCCGCCGCCGCCGCTGCCGCCAAGCTGGAGGAAGAAGATGAAGCCATTTCTCCGGTGAGAAGATGACCTAAAAGGGGCGGCCCTGGGAGTTCTATGAGGGAAGAATGAGGAAGCTCTATGCGCAGGAGGATTGGGAGGAAAGGAAACGGCAAAGGACTGGTGGAAAGGAGAAGGAAAAATCCAAACCCCTTATATCCAACTAACTGTGCCAAGGTTAGTGCAAATGCTGCAGTGTAACCGCCACGCGTCATGGAAGGAACTAGGAAGGACCCGCGCCATGATTGCATCGACTCGATCTCCACGCACGCATTGAAACGGCGCCTCGGTTCCACGAACCGCGGACCCACCAACGGTCGTGCTGACAGAATGCCTGTCAGATGACGTGACTTGACCATGACTTGTGTCAGGTGGCGTTAGAGATCAAGTTTCGGCTTAGTTTGAAATCAAGCTGCAAAATCCGAGTAACCTGTTGATAGGTCCAACTTATTTTTAAGACCCGGATCGTATTTTTTGTTGTGAAGTTTCAGGAACCCTTCAAGATTCTGGGAGCCGAAGATCAAGCTAGACGATGATAAATCCGACTTTCGATCTTGGAGGCCTCCGGGGGCTGCTATTGGGGATATACTTTCCGGGTATCCTCACAGTTCCTCACTGACCAGGGTGGCCCACTTCGGGTTAGAGCTTTGCTTCACGGGCGGCCCAGTCAGGGAGAAAGACGGAGTCCAATCCGGCTATCGGAAGGCCCAGAAGACTTACCGACTTAGGCCCATAATGTTACTTGTAGTTCAAGATGTACTCTATAACCGACTCTTAGTCGTAGCCGGATAGATCTCTCCTGTAAACCCTAGGCCGGATATCTATATAAGCCATCCTAGGGAGAGCCTTTAGGGCACAACTCAATAGTCTACAATCTCAACTCGCACAGGCGAAACCCTTAGAACCCATATTCCGGCTCTGCCGTATTACTGGATTGCTAGCAAGAGTAGGATCCGTCCAAAGCCGGCGGATTCAAACCTGGATAAACTTGTGTGCTCACCGTCCCGGAACACCGTACGTCTCACACCCCTCTCTTCCGCACGCCTCGAGGACCCCCTCATGGTGTACTTGCCATCAATCCGATGACAACGGCAACGCTGTCACTGGAGAGGAAGAAGAAGAAGAGGCAGAGGGGCGCGAGAAGTGGGGAAAAGACCCAAGGGGCGCACCCCTCCCCTATTTAACCATGCCCTTAAGGGGTAGTGGGATCGCGCTGTGTGGACGGGCCACACGGTGTGGCCGTGTATAACCCGGATCGACCAATCAGCGACGAGCCACAGGAAGGGCCACATGGCGCAGGAGATCCCATGACGTGACGTTATGATACAGTTAACGAGGAGGTAGGCACGATGTGACGTGTGCTATAGTAATATCTGACAATAACTGCGGCAGTTACTGTCGCAGGCCCTTAAAATGAGGCAAAGTAATTATCACCCTCCACGTGGGGAAGCGTACGAGAGAAGGAATAATAACTCGGATAAGCATGGGGTGACCCGGCCAGTGAGTGAAAACTAGAAATGTGCCAAGGGAAAGCAAACCCATGGAATCCGAACTATGAGATAACTCGGAAAAGGAGCAAGAGGCTCGGTAAAAATTGAACCTGCTGTGGCCTTAGCGGCTAAGGCAGCTAAGACCGCACTAGCTTCAGGGACTAATGTTGGGGGGATACCCCCGGGTAAGGTCACACCGGGGTATAAAGGCCAAGATAGGCGAGGTACGGCAAGGTCAAAGCGAGTGCTGGCCGAGTCACCTCAAGGCAGGCCGAATCACAGAGTAACCCGGACCAGGGGATGTCCACCTAACTGAGTCTCAGCCGACTTATGTAGTATGTCGGTAAGATGTATCTAACTCGTATGCAGGTACCGGTATGGCCGGATCAACTAAGTGTGATCCGGGTTATATCAAGCTTGTTAGAGAAGGAAGGTATCTCGCTGGTCAAAGGGTGACCACTGTATGTAGAGCATGAGCGAATCGGACAGAGGCCAGGACCACCGAGGCGTGGCTGACAAAGGTGACGATGCCCATGTCGGATGACGCGGGTGCCACAGAGGCTCACGTAGCCTCTGCATGGGTGACGCTGGGAAAAAGTGACCCGGTCGGCTTACTATTTTGGGAGGAGGCATATTCCTTAGAATGTGCCTCCATGTATGCCCTAATTGGAGACCTAGCCACCCCTATATAAGGAGGGCTAGGGCCTCTGTAGAAGGGGTTGGTCTTTGACTGGTTGATCTCTACAGGGTTGTGTCTTACTTGGGTGTTCCTGAGAGCTAACTAGTGGTGAGAGTAAGAGAGTCTCTTCTTCCTCCTCTCCCCAATACAGCTCGAGGAGCACTTGTAATCTGTTGAAGTGAATCAAATACAAAGCAACTGTGTGTGGAATCACCACACTATCCCTCCATGGATTCCCCTAGTGCATTTAGTCCCCACCTTTAGCCTATTCAAATACAAATACAAAGCCATTGTGGTGAAAGCTATCATCAACAAAGTTGTTGGCAGATTTCGCTACAATATTTCTTACGGAAAGGCTTGGAGGACTAAGCAGAGGGCATTGGAGGAAAGATTTGGTTCGTTTCGAGACAGATACGACTGTGTTGTTCGGATGCTCCAAACACTATAGGCTAGGAATCTAGGCACCTACGTTGACATCCAACACTTTACGTTCCCTCAAGAACCAAATTTGAGGGTGCTGCATCGAGTGTTCTTCTCATTGCTATATGCACAGAAGCTTTCATTCACTGTCGACCAGTCATTTGTGTGGATGGTACATTTCTCACTAGCAAGTACAGGGGTCATATCTTGACTGCCATAGGTTAAGAAAGGAACAATCAAGTTGTTCCACTTGCATATTCTTTCATGGAGAGCGAGAACACCGAGAGTTGGGTATGGTTTTTCAGATAGCTGAAGATAGCAATCGTGAAGGATACACCGAATGTGTGCGTCCTTCATGACAAGCATTAGTCAATGCGATAAGGAAGCTGATGTAGCCTGCTCCTGATGAAGCAACTTAATGACAGGACATGCAGAGTCATTGGTGCATGTGACATCTAGGGGCCAACTTTTTCTCACAGTTCAGGAACAAGGCCCTTCTGAACCTATTCAAGAAGCTTTGCAGGCAAAACCATGAGTGTAAGTATATCAAGTGTCAGACCTATCTAGATGAATTCACTAAAAACATGTTAGGCACAGGAAAGCAGCTAGAGCAGCAGCTATCACGGCTCATGTAGCCATGATAGCTGCACAGACAACAACAGGAGCAGCACCACCGGAGGAAGAACCCATTGCTCTTTGTGATTTGCTAGGATTTGACCAACCCGGTACTAGGAGGAGGCCTAGGAGAAGGATTAAAAAAATTTAGGAATGCATAGAGCACGAGCCTGTGGAGAGGTGGTCTCTGCTGCATGACATTCATGGTGCTAGGTTTGGCGTCATGACTACAAATCTTGCTAAAACTTATAACTTCGTCTTAAGAGGAAGCACGGCTCTTCCATTAACAGCTATCGTGGAGTCTATTTTCACTGGAACTTTGAAGTACTTCAGAGATAGACTCCGGATTGCTCAGAGGCATATCATCAACAACCCAAACATGAGGTACTGTTCAAAGATCATGGATTACATGAATGCCAAGATTGAAAAGGCTCGGTCTATGCATGTTGTCACCATCGGTAATCAAGAAAGAAGATTCGAGTGTGCCTCCCTTCCAACAGGATCGTATCTGGAGAAGAGGTAAAGACACAAGAGATGAGGATAGGGTGCACCTGCAACAAACCCAGGATACTGTTGGGTCCGCAGCATAGAAAACAAAAAATTTCCTACAGTGTGAACTACACGCCAAGATCTATCTACTAGGTACAAAGCAAACGGGTGGACATACATCCATAGAGAACTTACCCTCGAAGACAACGAGCTTTGTTAACGAGTAGGAACTCGTGGTTGATGTAGTCTTACACTTGCCGATCTCAAGATCATGAGGAAGTCCGAGCGCCGCAACTCAGCAGCGCATCCGCACTCGCACACACGTTCAAGCCACCGGACAACCTCCACCTCCTCGCTCCAGCGATCCAGCGGAAGCAGCAACTCCTTCCAGACGAAATGCCACCAGGAACATGTATCTCGCTAATCCGAGACCATGGGTGAATAATTCTAGAGGGGGAGAGAGATCCTTCACAAGGAGGTGTGAGGATGAAGGAGGGAATGGGTGGCCTTTTATAGGAGGAGGGGGGTGCCCCCTCTCTCCATGGCCGGCGCATGGGGGTGACCCCTCACCTCCCCCATTCATGTGGTGGTAACTCCTCCACATTAAAATGCCTCTTCACATTCCCTTTTAAAGTCTCCACTTTAAATGCATTAAGTTTCTCCAAATTTAATGCTCTCTCATTTAATAAAAAATCTTTTATTAAATTTATTCAGAATTTTGTTAATTACTTTAATTAACAAACATTCACATATAGCCCCTTGCAATATTTCAATATCACATGTAGAACCACCTTCTGCAATTTCACCCGAAACAATTTCCGGTTTCTATTGAAACAATTCCTGCGCTTTGCAATTCTTTCGTCTGAAACATATGTGCTCCAAAATGGTGTCCGGTAACTCTTAAGTGTGCCACCCTACGGTTCGCGAATAATGCAGACATGATCGAGACCCTTCTCCGATCAATAATCAGCAGCGGGACCTAGAGATCCGTACTGACTCCTACACATTCAACGATGACTCCTGTGATCGTGAGAACCTTTAACGCTTGTAACTAAATCCCTTTGTCTCTCGATATATTACATGTCCGAGATTCGATCATCGGTATCTCTATACCTAGTTTGATCTCGTTACCGACATGCACTCTTTTCTCGTTTCCGTGATATAACATTCTAGTGATCACATCACTTGCTTGCAAGCTATCCTAATGTGATATCACCGAGAGGGCCCAGAGTATATCTATCCGTCATCTGGATTGACAAATTCCACTCTTGATCCATGAGCCTCAACATAACACCTTCGTAGCACTGAACCCATCTTTATAGTCACCCTGTTACGGTGTGACGTTTGATGTTATCAAGATACTCTTCCGGTGTTAGCAATTAACATGATCTCATGGTCTAAGGATACAGATTACTTCGTATGATGTTATAGCAATATAAACACAATGACTTGATCATAATGCTATACTTCGGATGAATGTTCATCACATCATTCCACCAATGGTGTGACCTTGTTATTAACAACATCCAATGTCCATGATTAGGAAACCTTGATAATCTTGTTAATCAACAAGCTAGTCTATAAGAGAGGCATGACTAGGAACCCTTTTTGTTTATTAAACACACATGTATTGCTTTTTCCTATCAATACAATTATAGCATGTAAAATAAACATCTATCATATATAAGGAATACATAATAACAACTTTATTATTGCCTCTCAGGGCATATTTCCTTCAGTCTCCCACTTGCACTAGAGACAATAATCTAGTTCACATAGTGATAAATCTAACACCCATGGAGTTCTGGTGTTGATCATGTTTTGCCCTAGGGAGTACTTTAGTCAACGGATCTGCTACATTCAGGTCCATGTGCACTTTACAAATCTTTATATCTCCATCCTTGACATGTTCGCGGATGGAGTGAAACCGGCGCTTAATATGCTTGGAATTCTTGTGAGACCTTGGTTCCTTGGCGTTGGCTATGGCTCCATTGTTGTCACAATAGATCACCATCGGGTCCAACGCACTGGGAACCACACCCAGTTCTGTTATGAACTCTTTCATCCAAACTGCTTCCTGCGCCGCTTCTGAAGCAGCAACATATTCCGCCTCCGTTGTTGATCCAGCTACCACAGGTTGTTTGGAGCTCCTCCAACTAACTGCTGCTCCGTTCAAGAGAAATACGTATCCGGATTGAGACTTAGAGTCATCCGGATCAGTGTCAAAGCTAGCATCAACATAACACTTAGCGACTAGCTCTTCTTCACCTCCGTATACAAGAAACATATCCTTAGTTCTTCTCAAGTACTTAAGGATATTCTTGACCGCTATCCAGAGTTCCAAACCTGGATCAGATTGGTACCTACTAGTCAAACTAATAGCATGGCATACATTATAGAGCCTATGGCTGAGGCATAGGGGATCCTATCCATTATCTCTCTTTCTTCCGCTGTAGCCAGACTTTGAGTCTTACTCAATGTCTTGCCTTGCAACATAGGTAAGAACCCCTTCTTACTTCCGTCCATATTAAACTTCTTTAATATCTTATCAAGGTATGTACTCTGCGATAGCCCAATTAGGCGTCTTGATCTATCTCTATAGATTTTAATGCCTAATATATATGAAGCTTCACCAAGGTCCTTCATCGAAAATTTGCTGTTTAGATAACTTTTAACACTGTTTAAAAGATCTAAATCATTTCCAATCAATAATATGTCATCCGCATATAATATTAGAAATGCCACATTGCTCCCACTCACTTTCTTGTAAATACAAGCCTCTCCATAAGTTTGGACAAATCCAAACTCTTTGATCACCTCATCAAAGCGGAGATTCCAACTCCGTGATGCTTGCTTCAGTCCATAGATGGATCGCTGAAGTTTGCACACCTTATTAGCATCCTTAGGATCGACAAAACCCTTAGGTTGTATCATATACAACTCTTCTTCAATATTACCATCGAGGAACGCAGTTTTGACATCCATTTGCCATATTTCATAATTGAAATATGCAACAATTGCTAACATAATCCTAACCGACTTAAGCATCACTACGGGAGAGAATGTCTCATCGTAGTCAACTCCTTGAATTTGTCGAAACCCCTTTGCAACAAGTCGAGCCTTATAGATGGTCACATTACCATCAGCATCAGTTTTTCTTTTGAAAATCCATTTATTCTCAACGGCCTTTCGGTCGTGAGATAAGTCCACCAAGTTCCAAACTTGGTTCTCGTACATGGATTCCATCTCGGATTTCATGGGTTCTAGCCATTTGTTGGAATCCGGGCTCATCATTGCTTCTTCATATGTCGCAGGGTCATCCATTTCATCAATCATGAAATTCATAATAGGATCGCCGTACAGTTCAGGAGCTACACATGTCCTGCTTGACCTGCGAGGTTCGGTAGTGTCCTCTTTCGGAGTTTCATGATCAATATCATTAGCTCTCTCTTCATCAGGTGAAGTCAACTCCGAAACAACTTCCGGAGCTGCGCCACTCGCCATTCCATGAAGAGAAGGTTCAATGACCTCTTCGAGTTCTACCTTCCGACTGCTCACACCTTTCGTGAGAAACTCCTTCTCAAGAAAGGATCCATTCTTGGCAACAAAGACTTTGCCCTCGGATCTGTGATAGAAGGTATACCCAATCGTTTCCTTAGGGTATCCTATGAAGACGCTTTTTTCCGCTTTGGGTTCGAGTTTATCCGGTTGAAGTTTCTTCACATAAACATCGCATCCCCAAACTTTGAGAAATGACAGCTTAGGTTTATTTCCAAACCATAATTCATACGGTGTCTTTTCAACGGATTTAGATGGTGCCCTATTTAAAGTGAATGTAGCGGTTTCCAGTGCATAACCCCAAAATGGCAGTGGCAAGTCAGTCAGAGACATCATAGATCGAACCATATCCAATAAAGTACGATTACGACATTCTGACACACCATTACGTTGTGGTGTTCCGACAGGCGTGAGTTGTGAAACTATTCCACAGTCTTTCATATGTGTGCTAAACTTGTAACTAAGATACTCTCCTCCACGGTCGGACCGCAGAAATTTGATCTTTCAGTTACGATGATTTTCCACTTCATTCTAAAATTCTTTGAACTTTTCAAAAGTTTCAGACTTGTGTTTCATCAAATAGATATACCCATATCTACTCAAATCATCCGTGAAAGTAACAAAATAACGATATCCACCTCGCGCCGACACACTCATTGGTCCACACACATCAGTATGTATGATTTCCAATAGATCTGTCGCCCGTTCCATTGAACCTGAAAACGGCGTTCTAGTCATCTTGCCCATAAGGCATGGCTCACATGTATCAAATGATTCAAAATCAAGTGATTCCAAAAGTCCATCAAAATGGAGTTTCTTCATGCGTTTAACGCCAATATGACCTAGACGGCAGTGCCACATATATGTAGATATATCATTATCAAGTTTAATCCTTTTAGCATCAACATTATGAATATGCGTAATACTACTATCGAGATCCAACAGAAATAAACCATTCAACATAGGTGCATGACCATAAAAGATATTATTCATATAAATCGAAAAACCATTGTTTTCAGACTTAAATGAATAACCACTTTGCATCAAACACGATCCGGATACAATGTTCATCATCAGTGCAGGCACCAAATAACAATTATTTAGGTTTATAACTAATCCCGATGGCATATGGAGAGGCAGCGTTCCGACGGTGATCACATCAACTCTTGATCCATTGTCGACCCGCATCGAGACCTCATCCCTTGCTAGTTGTCGCTTGTTCCGCAGCCCCTGAACCGAGTTACATATATTAGCAACCGATCCCGTATCAAATACCCAGGTGCTACTGCGAGTACTAGTCAAGTACACATCAATAACATGTATATCACATATACCTTTGTTTGCCTTGCCGGACTTCTTGTCCGCCAAATACTTGGGGCAGTTGCGCTTCCAATGGCCAGTCCCCTTGCAATAGTAGCACTCGGTGTCAGACTTAGGGCCAGCTCGGGGTTTCTTTTCAGGCGTGGCAACAGACTTGCCACCCTTCTTTCCCTTGTGCTTGCCTCTCTTGTCCTTCTTGAAACCGGTGGTCCTATTGATCATCAATACTTGATGTTCTTTCCTAATCTCCACTTCTGCAGTCTTAAGCATTGACAGAAGCTCGGGAAGAGACTTCTTCATGCTCTGCATATTATAGTTCATCACGAAGCTCTTGTAGCTAGGTGGCAGAGATTGGAGAACACGATGTATGCCTAAGTCAATGGGAATCGTTATTCCCAAGGACACAAGCTTATCGGCGTACCCAGACATTTTGAGTACATGCTCACTAACGGAGCTGTTTTCCTCCATCATGCAGCTAAAGAACTTTTCTGTAGCATTATAACTCTCTACGGCAGCATGGGTATCGAAAATCATTTTCAATTCTCCCATGGTATCAAAGGCATTGCCATTTTCGAAACTCTTTCGAAGTTCTGGCTCTAGCCCATACAGTATGCCGCAATGAACTAAGTTGTGGTCCTCCTGACGAGTTATATAGACATTCTTTTCCTTGTCAGGGGCATCAGGAGCTGGTGGGGGGCCTAGCGGCGCATCTAGCACATATTGCTTTTGTGCATCAGTGAGGAGAATCCTCAAATTCATAGCCCAGTTGGTGAAGTTGCTACCATTCACAGCAAGTTTCTCTTTCTCCATGAACACATTGAAATTAAAAGCAGGTGGTGCCATCTACAACAGAATTTGTAAAGTATATTTAGACTAAGTTTATGATAGATTGAGTTCAACTAATCCAAATTACTAATGAACTCCCACTCAAAAACGACATCCCTCGTGTCCTTTTGGTGATTACATGAACCAAATCCACTACACCAAGTCCGATCATCACGTGAGTCGGTGTAGCTTCAAAGGCAAGCATCTATATGGGCATCATATGAACTATATGACTCATGCTTAACCTTTCGGTCCGTGTTCCGAGGCCATGTCTGTACATGCTAGGCTCGTCAAGTAAGAACCTTAGTATTTGCGTGTGTAAAACTGTTTTACACCCATTCCTATGAAAGCGTAGAGTTGAAAACACCCGATCATCACGTGATGCCTCAAAACACGATCCACAAAACGGTGCATACTTAAGGAAGAACACATTTTATCTTGATATCTAAATGAGGGATCATCTTATAATGCTACCAAACGCGCCAAACTAGCAATATAAGATGCTAACATCTAATGTGTGAAGTGAGGTGATATGGTCCATGCATTTGATCTCTATCATTTGCATCGTGGTATGATCTCTATCATTCCTTTGTGTGTAAGTTCAAGGTCTATGGAACTTACACGTTAAGTGAGTTGTAAGAGTATCTATTATACATCTACTTACAACAATACCATATCAAAACACTAGCCCAGCAATGATCTAAACTAGACGCCTCTAATTTATCAATTGCAAGTTTTACGTGGCTTAGGGCTTTCAGAGATAGAACATGTCTAACCTATGAACATGAACCACAACGAGGATAACCAAGTTATTAGCAACTCATTGTAAATCAGATATTGACTATAGTAGGAGAGACAGACACCCACCAGCCACTTATGCAAAACAAGTTGCATGTCAGTCGTGGAACCGGTCTTATGTACGATGACATGTAAGGTTGGTCCGGGCCGCTTCATCCCACTATGCCACCAATATCCAAAGTACATAGAAGATGCAATAACATGATCATCATCGCCCACATATAAACATATGTGTACTACTCGTGCAAAGCACCTACGCATAGATCAGGCTCTGATACCACTGTTGGGTCCGCAGCATAGAAAACAAAAAATTTCCTATGGTGTGAACTACACGCCAAGATCTATCTACTAGGTACAAAGCAAACGGGTGGACATACATCCATAGAGAACTTACCCTCGAAGACAACGAGCTTTGTTAACGAGTAGGAACTCGTGGTTGATGTAGTCGTACACTTGCCGATCTCAAGATCGTGAGGAAGTCCAAGCGCCGCAACTCAGCAGCGCATCTGCACTCGCACACACGTTCAAGCCACCGGACAACCTCCACCTTCTCGCTCCAGCGATCCAGCAGAAGCAGCAACTCCTTCCAGACGAAATGCCATCGGGAACATGTATCTCGCTAATCCGAGACCATGGGGAAATAATTCTAGAGGGGGAGAGAGATCCTTCACAAGGAGGTGTGAGGATGAAGGAGGGAATGGGTGGCCTTTTATAGGAGGAGGGGGGTGCCCCCTCTCTCCATGGCCGGCGCATGGGGGGGTGACCCCTCACCTCCCCCATTCATGTGGTGGTAACTCCTCCACATTAAAATGCCTCTTCACATTCCCTTTTAAAGTCTCCACTTTAAATGCATTAAGTTTCTCCAAATTTAATGCTCTCTCATTTAATAAAAACTCTTTTATTAAATTTATTCAGAATTTTGTTAATTACTTTAATTAACAAACATTCACATATAGCCCCTTGCAATATTTCAATATCACATGCAGAACCACCTTCTGCAATTTCACCCGAAACAATTTCCGGTTTCTATTGAAACAATTCCTGCGCTTTGCAATTCTTTCGTCTGAAACATATGTGCTCCAAAATGGTGTCCGGTAACTCTTAAGTGTGTCACCCTACGGTTTGCAAATAATGCAGACATGATCGAGACCCTTCTCCGATCAATAATCAGCAGCGGGACCTGGATATCCGTACTGACTCCTACACATTCAACGATGACTTCTGTGATCGTGAGAATCTTTAACGCTTGTAACTAAATCCCTTTGTCTCGCGATATATTACATGTCCGAGATTCGATCATCGGTATCTCCATACCTAGTTTGATCTCGTTACCGACATGCACTCTTTTCTCGTTCCCGTGATATAGCATTCTAGTGATCACATCACTTGCTTGCAAGCTATCTCAATGTGATATCACCGAGAGGGCCCAGAGTATATCTATCCGTCATTGGGATTGAAAAATTCCACTCTTGATCCATGAGCCTCAACATAACACCTTCGTAGTATTGAAACAATCTTTATAGTCACCCTGCTACGGTGTGACGTTTGATGTTATCAAGATACTCTTCCGGTGTTAGCAATTAACATGATCTCATGGTCTAAGGATAAAGATTACTTCGTATGATGTTATAGCAATATAAACACAATGACTTGATCGTAATGCTATACTTTGGATGAATGTTCATCACATCATTCCACCAATGGTTTGACCTTGTTATTAACAACATCCAATGTCCATGATCAGGAAACCTTGATCATCTTGTTAATCAACAAGCTAGTCTATAAGAGAGGCATAACTAGGAACCCTTTTTGTTTATTAAACACACATGTATTGATGTTTCCGATCAATAAAATTCTAGCATGCAAAATAAACATCTATCATATATAAGGAATACATAATAACAACTTTATTATTGCCTCTCAGGGCATATTTCCTTCAGACGCATCGTTGCTCACCTGCTTAGTAGATCGATGGAGGCCCAACACTCACACTTTCAACTTTCACTGGGGAGAGATGGCTCCTACCCTTTAGGATGTCTCATTCCTGCTGGGACTGCCGTTGGCTGGAGTGCCAATAGGCCCGGTGGATGCATCGGCAAATTGGGCCCAAGACATGGCCTAACTATTCTTTCGCATCCGTGATGGAGCGATGGCCTTCCCATATGAAAACGATGGCCCCAAATTTAAATGGTTGCAAAACTATCAGGTTCGTTTGCTACTCAGTATCATCGTCTTTGTCGCACCTATTTTCATATCACACAGTGATCAAAATTGTTATATTAACCAACGCAGATCCAAAAGTTCGGGTACCCAGCTGTTCCGATGACTGAGCCACAAATTACGTCCAGCCTAGAGGCATACATAATGTGGCTTCTTGGGAAGGTGATGTTCACCGAGATCTGCGACTCGACCATTAGTGCGCTCTACATCCACTTTGCTAGACAGATCGCAGAGGCGACATGCCGGAACGACATCACATAGTGGAGCTGGGGTTTTGCTGTCTTAGCAGCTACGTACCGAGGTATGTGTATGGGTTGTATGCTAACCAAGGATAGGTCTGCCTTGCTAGGATACCCATTGTTGCTGCAGTTGTGGTCATGGGAGAGGTTCCCTATCGGCCACCCGGAGATAACAAAGAATAAAGCATTTATCAACGAGAATGAGCCACTCGCTGTCTATGAGTCTGATCTGATGTTTGACAATGAGAGAATTGACGTGCCTACATTCGATACTCATTGGACACATTGCAAGGTAAGTTAAAAGGTTTAATAAATTGCATTGCCAATACTGCACTATGAAGGAAACTAACAACTTTTTTGTCCAGTAGTGTCCTTTCGCGAGAGATCAAGTCAAGAGCTGCTACCTATCGTTCAACGAGCAGTTCAACTTGTTGAGGGAGGATGCGAGCATTTGGGAGCCATACAATACAACTGAGATAGCCGCTACATATTCATGCGGGTTATCTATTATGTGCACTAGAGATGAGGACTACTGGTTGACTAAATCGAATATCATCTTCAATTGTCAGGTCGAGGAGATGTCTCAACAGAGATTCATGAGGCAATTTGGTCTTTGCCAGATGGTACATCCTCCATGTCTGGAGGTCCCCCTTCCAGATGCCGTGCACATGTAAGTTAATATATTACATATCTTTAGTTCTAAAATGATGGTACAAAAAAAGGTAATTGCAGGTTCTCTCGGAAGGGTACTAACAAAAGCGCAGCTCAGTGGCTTCAACAGGTTAATAGTTATATCCAGGGGTGGCAGAATGCAACGACTGACGCGTGGCTCGCTGGCCCGTTTGATATGGAGATATTCCGTGCATACTTACATAGGTACATGACAATGACACGGTTGCGTCCCATCCACCACGCGCATGATGATGAGAGGTACCCTAGCCAGTTGATACATTGCAAATGTATCTATAATATTTGATGTTCCATGCTTAGTTTGATCCACTTTCTTGTGTTTTGTTCCAACTTTGGAGTACTTTTATTATGATTTCTTGGACTAACCTATTAACAAGAGCCACAGTGCCAGCTGCCTGTTTTCTGTTGTTTTTGGTTCCAGAAAAGTCAGAAAATGAATATTCTCGGAATTGGACGGGACAAAAGCCAAAGTGCCTATTTTTCCGGAAGGGATCAAGTGCCAGAATACGAGACGGAGAAGGGCTGGGGGGCGGCCACACCACCTGGCCGCGTGGCCAGGCCTGGCCCGTGCCAGGGGGTGGTCTGGCTGACCCCAGCACCCCCTCGGCCTCTCCTTCCGCCTATAAGTTGCCCTCGGGACGAAAACCCTAGGTACCCGATCAAAAATCCACAAAAGAGTCTGTAGCCGCCGTCATCTCCATCCCTAGACCGGGAGGAATCTGAAGCTCTTCCTGGTACCCTGCCGGAGAGGGGAATTCACCCTGGAGGCCTTCTTCATCACCATGCAAGCCTCCGGTGTGATGCGTGAGTAGTTCATCCTTGGACTACCGATCCATGTAGTAGCTAGATGGCTGGTTTCTCCTCCTTTGTGCTTTCATGTTTAGATCTTGTGAGCTCCGTTCATGATCAAGATCATCTATTTTTAATTCATATATGTTGTGTTTGCGGGGATCCGATGGATATTGAGATGCTATTTCAGATTGATTATTGATTCTATCATGTCATTGTTATTTGAGATCTTGCATGCTTTCCGTTGTTAGTAGCTATCTTGGCCAAGTAGATGCTAGCAACTCCAAGAGTTAGTATTTATGCTCGATAGTGGGTTCATGCCTCTGGTAATCTGGGGAAGTGACAGAAATCTCTAAGGTACTAGATGTGCTGTTGCTACTAGGGAGAAAACATCAATCCTTTGTTCGTAGAACAATCGTATTGTTTATCTTACACGCAGTTCGTAAAGCAATAATCTATTGCTTGCAACTTAATACTAGAGGGGGTTCGGATGATAACATGAAGGTGGATTATTAGTCATAGATGCAGTTGGATGGCGGTCTATGTATTATGTTCTATTTCCCAATCAAGTCTCAAAGGAGTGAAGATGATTAGTATATGCATGTATTGCTTTCTCGGTGTTTGTCAATTGCCCACTAAATTTGTTCACCCAGCATGTTATCTATCTAAGGAGAGCCACCTCTAGTGAACTATGGATCCCGGTACTTTCTTTTACGTACAATCTATAAACTGTTTACTGCTTTGTGTTTACTTTCTGCAAACTTTTACTTCTTTCCATTCGATACGTTTAATCCTTTGTTTTCCGCAAAACACGGTGAGATTGACAACCTCATCGCAAGTTGGGGACAAAGTTTTGTGGTTGTGTTGTGCAGGTCTCCATGTTGCTACTAGCACCGGTAGTGCGCCCTGCCAAAGCTCAGCTAGTAATACCTTTGAGGTGTTTCCTTGCTCCTACTGGTTCGATTAAACCTTGGTTTCATAACTGAGGGAAACTTGCTGTTGTGCTCATCATACCTTCCTCCTAGGGTTCCCAACGAGCTCTACATCAACACCACGCACCAAGCACTTTTCTGGGCGCCGTGTATTGAGCCATCAAGCGATTTTTTGGCGCCGTTGTCGGGGAGTCAAGGACATCTTCACAAGGGGAGTCCCTCATAACCAATCTCTTTACTTTGTTTTTTTTTCTTAGTTTCTTTTTGCTTTGTTTGCTTGTTTTGTTCTTCAAAAAACACAAAAAATTAGTTTTACTTGTTTTCTTTCTTTATCAAAAACACAAAAAAATTAAGTCTCCTTTAGTTGTCACCTCTTCCTTAGCTCACCATGTTGATCCCTACATTCACCTTGAAAGACCTTTCAATTGGCAGTGGTTCTATAATTGGGAAAGATAACATTGAAGAATTCTTTAATCATGTTAGCAAACATGAAGATACTGAGGATAGATCCCTTGTAGAACTTGCTCCAAATTTTGAGATTGCTGCATCTTCTTTAATTCACATGTTAGAAGCTAGGTTTGTTAACCTCAACCCCTTAATGCAAGTAATGTTTCTTGCTTAAAGAAATTGAGGACCCTGAAAAGAGGGATTTTATTCTAGAAACTTTGTTTAAGGAGTTCTATGATGTTGCCAAGGAAGCTAGAAAAGTCTTTGAACGTTTCAATATGCTGGGCTCATGTGTAGATGTTGTTGGTACACGAGAAAAGATGAACAAAACCAAACCTAATGGGGAGGAACCTAAGATACCAATACCCTTTAAACTAGTAGCAATACATGATGCCATAGAAAAGAATCTTGATTGGATTGTTCCTGCAAACCCTTTTGATGAGAATAGTGAACCTAAGAGAATTGAGAGAGGATCCTCTCGAACTTATTTGGATGATATACCTTGCCTTGTTGAAAATATTTCTGGTATTGATCTTAATGCTTCTTCATTCGAGAACACTTGATTCTTTCTTTGCTTCTTATGCCTAACTTAAAGGCGTTAAAGAAAAGTACTTGTTGGGAGATAACCCAAGAGTTTTAGTTGAGTCTTGGAAGTTATTACCTCTGCAATAACCTCTCCTTATCCTTTATATTTGCTTTTTGTGCCAAGAGTAACCTCTAATGAGAGTGAAGTAATGATTGGGAAAGTTGCTGTCCCGAAACAGATTTCTGTGGTTCACCATAAAAATTCCTGAGAGAGTTCTGTATGTCGGATTGAGCTGTAATTTTTTGTGATTCTGCCCAAGGTTGTTATCTAACTTTTGTTAGTTCAACACTTTTTGATTTGAGCAACAGAAGGTCTTCGAAAAATTTGTCTTTACCTGCTGGTCTGTTTTGACAGATTTCTGTCATTTTCTGCATTTGCCTCTTGTTAGTTCCTTCTTGAGTTCTTTTGGGGAATTGAGCTTTTTGAGGGAAGTGATACAGTAGATAGTGTTCTAATAGAAGTTTATTTGGTGTTAGAACTGAACCTTGAGACTTATTTATCTTAAGTGCACTAATGTTGCTAATGAGATTGTGTGAAGTTTTGTATGAAGGAAAATTTTCAGGTGTATGGAAGGAATGAGTAATAAGATGAAGGATGGACTAAAGCTCAAGCTTGGGGATGCCACGCGTGTCACCCCAAGAAATATCCAAGAAGTACAAGCATCAAAGCTTGGGGATACCTAAGGCATCCCCTTCTTCATCAATAAAAATTCCAGGTTTCTTCCAAACGCTTCATTTTTATTGTTTCGTGCACAGTTGTGTTTCTCTTGGAGCGTCTTCTTTTTCGTTTTTGTTTTGGTTTTTAGTTTGCTTGGTTTGCTTAGTTTTCTGAATAAGTTGGTTGGACCCCCTCTTTCACGCTTTGGTTTGCAAATAGTTTGGTTTGGTTTGGAAAAGAGTAGGAAAGTTCATGCTTATGTGGTAAAAAGAGCTCGTTTCTTTACTGTGGCTATGCTTCGTCATGCCTCGCTTGATATTGTTTTGGCTTTATGTTTAGTATTCTTTGCTGTATCATGACTTATTATAAACAATTGAGATTGCTTAATGTGCCATGGATGAATCATGCGTTGTTTTAGCATATTAAAGCATAGTATAGTGGTATTCTCCTTTGATGCTTTATTTGGGTTGACTTGGCGCATGCTCACACCATGTTATGACTATATCAAGTCACCATAGACTTTATGATACTTTAGTTTTCAACTTGTAGTATCACTTTATGCTTTGATCAATGATGTTTTGTCGCTCTGCGTGATTATGGCCATTATTGCTCTCTTAGGTTGTCGCTCCCAGTCTTTTGCTAGGATCCACCGCAAAGTATGAGTTCCACTCATGCATCCAACTCCCTAAACCAAGTTTTTCCAGAGATTCCACCATACCTACCTACTAGCTTATGCTATTCCAAGTATATTCATGCTTTTGTTTACCTTTCACTTGTTATGAGAAAACTAGTGATTAAATCTCTCACGAACTTGATGGCACACTTTACTTTATTGCCTCTAATAAACTTGAACCATTGGGTACTTATTTGTTGCGTATATGCTTGTGCTTTATAAGTTGAAATTAGCAGAACCATGTACCATGGGGAACGCTTTCAACATTGCACTTGTACTTTGTACCCCGTTGATATTATGTTCTTTTGCTTACGGATCCCGGCGGTGTGAAATAAAAGTGGAACTTGTAAGATCATGGAGTTTGTATATGTGTTAGAGAAACGCCTGGGCCTCTAGCCTAAGCCATGCCTAATCATGGTGGAAACTTGCAGCATCACCATAATGGGCACTCTATGAAGCATCCTCAATAAAAACCCATGCAAATAGCAAATAAAAAGATCGCTGAGATGCTCATTGTTTGCTTGCCTTGTCATTTTGATTATGGGAAAGCTCCCGTATCATGTGCAAGGGTACCCCGTTGGCGGTTCTTAATGATACGCATATACTTACAATGACAAGAGCTTACTCGTGACTTAAGTTGAGTAGCATGAGGATCGGTCTTCGTAAGTAAGGGGCATGAGATTTCGGTTTATAACTTGTCAAGCATATCCTCTTAGTTGTTTCACTTTAACCTTAATCACCTTCAAGATGCTTATGATAGGGGCAATGAGAGCTGAAAGATACAAGTACCATAATTTTTGGAAGCTCTTTATGAGACTTTAATCCCTACTTCCTTTTACAAAAGGCCTTTCTTCCACCATTATATTGAGTCTCCACCTTCTATCTTTATGCACTACTTTGAGAGCATAGTGGCCATTCTTAGTTTTATGTGCATTGTCCCAAGACTAGTTGATTGATGCATAACTTGTTATTGCTTGTTTGAAACTATTGTATCTAGTCACTCCTATGAACTTTGAAGGTGTCCTATGCATTTATATTTGCTACTCTATTGAGGGACAAGCTGAATACTATTATGCTATGTTTTCTTTATGTGAAACAAACAAACGTCTTGCAAAGCATGTTATTCATGAATCTTTTGTTTGTGCCTTTTCATGTTGCATCTTAGTTTCTTTGCTTATTGCTAGAACTTTGTCTTTCATGTTATGATTAAAGTACTTTGATCCCAGCTTTGAGTTTTGCGAATACTTTTGATCAAGTTTTTGATGGTGCATGTCACCTCAAAAATTATTGTTTTTATCACTTACCTACTCAAGGACGAGCAAGAGTTAAGCTTGGGGATGTTGATACATTGCAAATGTATCTATAGTTTTTGATGTTCCATACTTAGTTTTATCCACTTTCTTGTGTTTTGTTCCAACTTTGGAGTACTTTTATTATGATTTCTTGGACTAACCTATTAACAAGAGCCACAGTGCCAGCTGCCTGTTTTCTGTTGTTTTTGGTTCTAGAAAAGTCAGAAAATGAATATTCTCGGAATTGGACGGGACAAAAGCCAAAGTGCCTATTTTTCCGGAAGGGATCAAGTGCCAGAATACGAGACGGAGAAGGGCTGGGGGCCGGCCACACCATCTGGCCACGCGGCCAGGCCTGGCCCGCACCAGGGGTGGTCTGGCCGACCCCACCACCCCCTCGGCCTCTCCTTCCGCCTATAAGTTGCCCTCAGGACGAAAACCATAGGTACCCGATCAAAAATCAACGAAAGAGTCTGTAGCCGCCATCATCTCCATCCCTAGATCGGGAGGGATATGAAGCTCTTCCCGGCACCCTGCCGGAGAGGGGAATTCACCCTGGAGGCCTTCTTCATCACCATGCAAGCCTCCGGTGTGATGTGTGAGTAGTTCATCCTTGGACTACGGATCCATGTAGTAGGTAGATGGCTGGTTTCTCCTCCTTTGTGCTTTCATGTTTAGATCTTGTGAGCTCCGTTCATGATCAAGATCATCTATTTGTAATTCATACATGTTGTGTTTGCGAGCATCCGATGGATATTGAGATGCTATTTCAGATTGATTATTGATTCTATCATGTCTTTGTTATTTGAGATCTTGCATGCTTTCTGTTGTTAGTAGCTATCTTGGCCAAGTAGATGCTAGCAACTCCAAGAGTTAGTATTTATGCTCGATAGTGGGTGCATGCCTCTGGTAATCTGGGGAAGTGACAGAAATCTCTAAGGTACTAGATGTGCTGTTGCTACTAGGGAGAAAACAACAATCCTTTGTTCATAGAACAATCGTATTGTTTACCTTACACGCAGTTCATAAAGCAATAATCTGTTGCTTGCAACTTAATACTGGAGGGGGTCGGATGATAACCTGAAGGTGGATTATTAGTCATAGATGCAGTTGGATGGTGGTCTATGTATTATGTTGTATTGCCCAATCAAGTCTCAAAGGAGTCAAGATGATTAGTATATGCATGTATTGCTTTCTCGGTGTTTGTCATATTGCCCCGTTGTAATTTGTTCACCCAGCACGTTATCTATCTAAGGAGAGTCACCTCTAGTGAACTATGGATCCCGGTCCTTTCTTTTACATACAATCTATAAACTGTTTACTGCTTTGTGTTTACTTTCTGCAAACTTTTACTTCTTTCCATTCGATACGTTTAATCCTTTGTTTTCCGCAAAACACGGTGAGATTGACAACCTCATTGCAAGTTGGGGACAAAGTTCTATGGTTGTGTTGTGCAGGTCTCCACGTTGCTACTAGCACCGGTAGTGCGCCCTGCCAAAGCTCAGCTAGTAACACCTTTGAGGTGTTTCCTTGCTCCTACTGGTTCGATTAAACCTTGGTTTCATAACTGAGGGAAACTTGCTGTTGTGCTCATCATACCTTCCTCTTGGGGTTCCCAACGAGCTCTACATCAACACCACGCACCAAGCACTTTTCTGGGCGCCGTGTATTGAGCCATCACCAGTCGATTATGGAGCTCAGAGAGTCAGCGGTAAATACACTTTTCTTCGTTACTGGACTTGCTAGCCTACATAATGTGTACTTATCTACTATACAAATGCAGGCCGATATGACATGGGAGTGCTGGCTCGTGGTTGATGTTGAGCTCGTTGGGGAACCCCAAGAGGAAGGTATGATGAGCACAGTAGTAAGTTTCCTTCAGTTATGAAACCAAGGTTATCGAACCAGTAGGAGCAAGGAAACACCTCCAAGGTGTTGTTGCCAACTTGGAATCCTGCACAACACAACCACAGAACTTTGCCCCCAACTTACAGTGAGGTTGTCAATTTCACCGGTTTTGCTGAAAACAAAGGATTAAACGTATTGTGTGGAAGAAAGTAAAAGCTTGCAGAAAGTAAACAGAAAGCAGTAAACAGTTGTAGATTGATGGTAAAAGAAAGGACCGGGGTCCATAGTTCACTAGTGGTGGCTCTCCTTAAGATAGATGACATGTTGGGTGAACAAATTACAGCGGGGCAATTGACAAACATCGAGAAAGCGATCATGCATATACTAATCATCTTGACTCCTATGAGATTTGATTGGGCATTACAACATTGTACATATACCGTAATCCAACTACATCTATGACTAATAATCCACCTTCAGGTTATCATCCGAACCCCCTACGGTATTAAGTTGCAAGCAACAGATAATTGCATTACGCATTGCATGTAAAGTAAATAATTCAATTGTTCTATGAACAAAGGATTGATGTTTTGTCCCTAGTAGCAACATCACATCTAGTACCTTAGAGATTTCTATCACTTCCACAGATTACTAGAGGCATGAACCCACTATCGAGCATAAATACTCCCTCTTGGAGTTGCTAGCATCTACTCGGCCAAGATATCTACTAACAACGGAGACCATGCAAGATCACAAATAACAAATACATGATAGAATCAATATGAAATAGCATCTCAATATCCATCGGATCCCCGCAAACACAACCTGTAGGATTACAAATAGATGATCTTGATCATGAACCGAGCTTACAAGATCTAAACATGGTAGCACAAAGGAGAAGAACCAACCATCTAGCTACTACATGGACCCGTAGTCCAAGGATGAACTAATCATGCATCACATCGGAGGCTTGCATGGTGATGAAGAAGGCCTCTGGGGTGAATTCTCCCCTCTGACAGGGTGCCGGGAAGAGCTTCAGATCCCTCCCGATCTAGGGATGGAGATGACGGCGGCTATAGACTCTTTCGTGGAATTTTGATCGGGTACTTAGGATTTCTGTATCGGAGGCATCTTATAGGCGAAAGGGGAGGCCGAGGGGGTGCCCTAGGCGGCCACACCACCCCCTGGCGCGGGCTAGGCCTGGCCGCACGGCCAGGTGGTGTGGCGGCCCTCTGTCCCTCTCCATCTCGTATTCTGGCTCCGTGTCCCCCTCGGTGAAAAAATGACTTTGGCTTTTGTCCCGTCCAATTCCGAGAATATTCATTTTCTGACTTTCCTGGAACCAAAAATAGCAGAAAACGAGCAACTGGCACTGTGGCATCTTGTTAATAGGTTAGTCCAAGAAAGTGTATAAAAAGTACTCCAAAGTGTGGACAAAATATAAGAAAGTAGATAAAAACCAAGCATGGAACATGAAAAATTATGGATACGTTAGCAACGTATCAGGGAGCTACAGACTGAAGTGCATCAGTGGGATGTTCTCTCTCGTCCGCTCCTCTTGTACCACGTGATCAGTCTTAGTCCTTTGTCAAGCGTGTCGAGAAAATACTACGGAGTATCTATGCGACTAATGACCCACAAGTATAGGGGATCGCAATAGTCTTCGAGGGAAGTAAAACCCAATTTATTGATTCGACACAAGGGAAGCCAAAGAATATTTATAAGCCTTAACAATGGAGTTGTCAATTCAGCTGCACCTAGAAACAATCTTGCTTGCAGTAGTTTATCAGTAGCAATAGTTTGTAGTAGCAATAACAAAGTGATAGTAGTAGTAAAAGTAAAGACAGTAGTAACAATTGCAGTAAACAGTAGGATTAAAGTGCGGTAGGCATAGGGATGGATGGAAGGGTGTTGCATGGACAAGACAATTCATGTAATAATCAAGACATAGGGCATTTGCAGATAAATAAGATAAAACATCCAAGTACTAAATAATCATAGGCATGTGTTCCATATATAGTCATACATGCTCGCAATGAGAACTTGCACAACATCTTTTGTCCTGCCAGCCCGTTGCAGCGGGGCCTCAGGGGAATCTACTGGCAATTAAGGTGTCCTTTTAATAGAGCACCGAAGCAAAGCATTAACACTCTGTGAACACACGTGATCCTCACATCACAGCCATCCCCTCCAGTTATCCCAATTTCTGTCATTCGGGGCCTCGGGTTCCGGACAATAATATGTGAATACAACTTGCAGGTAAGATCATAAAAAATACTATCATCATGAATCAATAACATGTTTTGATCTGAAATCATGGCACCCAGGCCGTAGTGACAAGCATTAAGCATAACAAGTTGCAACAATGTCAAAAAGCACTAACAATAGATACTAGGCACCATGCCCTAACAATCTGATGCAATTACATGAACGATCGCATCCAATCCCTATCATCCCCATAGCCTACTGCGGGGTATAACTCACTCATGGATGGGAGAATCATGGATGATGAGGGAGAAACGATGGTGATGATGATGGCGATGATCTCCTCCAATTCCTCATCCCGGCAGGGTGCCAGAACGGAGTTTCGGGTTCCGAATCGCGGTTTCTGGTGGTGGTGGTGCAACGGAACTCTATCTGGAAAAACGTCAAACCCCCTCTCTATTTTTACGTCAGAGGGCTTATATAGGCAAAAGGAGAGGTCAAGGCAGAGACCGACGCAGCCACACCACCCCCTAGCGTGGCCTGGCCTGGCCCGCGCGGCCAGGTGGTGTGGGCCCCTTGTGGCCTCACTCCGTCTCATCTTCTGGCTTCGTGTGTCTTCTGGTAAAATAGGAGTTTTGCGATATTTTTTGGGATTTTTCCTGAAAGTTGATTTACTGCACAAAAAAGAAACACCAAAGTAATTCTGCTGAAAACAGCATTAGTCCGCATTAGTTGTATCCAAATCACACAAATTAGAGAAGAAACAATAGCAAAAGTGTTCGGGAAAGTAGATACGTTCTGGACGTATCAACTCCCCCAAGCTTAGCTTATTGCTTGTCCTCAAGCAATTCAGTTGAAAATTGAGTGTGATAAAAGAAACTTTCACGAACATATTTGCTTCATAAGATGTATATATTCTCAGCATAAGATCAAATACTTGGGCAATTCATAATAAAGGGTATGCAAATAAGTTTACCTAGTAGTCATGAAAGCTATGAAGAGATTCCAACTCAATAATAGTAAGCAACATGACACATAAGCATATGCAGGATTGTAATGCTCATAAGAAGATATGATAAAGTTGTATCTTGCATGCCTTTCTTTTGGAACAAAATATAAATGCCAAGGCACCACTAAAGTTTAAGTGAAGACTAGAAGTAAAAATATCAAAGATACAAGGGTCAAAGTTATGTCACAATTAACCGTGTTTTGGGACAAGCACATTACACTAAGAATGACAACTATGCTCTCGAGAAGGTGCTCAAAGAATAAATGGTGACTCGACATAAAAGTGAAATAAAAAGATTTGAAAAGTTTAAAAGGCTTCCAAATGTTCAAAGTATGGTACACATTATCTTTGAGCTCCCATTGCCCCTATCATAAGCATCTTGAGGTGATTAAGGTTAAAGTGACTCAAATATGAGGATATGCTTGACAAGTTATAAGTTGAAAATCTCATGCCCCTTTCTTACGAGTACCGAACCTCAGGCTACTCAACTTTAGTCACAAGTTCTTGTCATTGTAAGTACATATGTATCATAGAGAACTACCAACGGGGTACCCCTTGCCCCATGACACAGGAGCTATCCCATATCAAAATGACAAGGCAACAGACAGTGAGCATCTCAACAATCTTTTTATTTTCTATTTGCATAGGTTTTTATTGAGGATGCTTCACAGAATGCTCACTATGGTTATGCTGCAAGTTTCCACCATGATTAGGCATGGCTTAGGCTAGCCGCCCAGGTGTTTCTCTAACACACATACAAACTCCATGAGCTTACAAGCTCCCCTTTTATTTCACACCACCGGGATCCATGAACAAAAGAACATGATATCAACTGAATAATAAGTGCAATGTTGAAAGCGTTCCCCATGGTAACATGGTTCTGCTAATTCTCAACTTATAAAGTGCAAGCATATAAGCAACATAGATGGGCACAATTGTTCAGGTTTATTAAGTGCAAGAAAGTAAAATGCGCCATCAAGTTCGTGAGAGCTTTACTAACTAATTTTCACATAACAAGCAAATATTTTTTTATTGGAAGAAAACAGAGCATAATAAATATGCAAGAACTAGAAATGATGCTAATAGGTAGATATGGTGGACTCTTATTGACAACTTTGGTTTTGGGGACTTGGATGCACGAGTAAAGCTTATACTCAGCACAAGTGAAGGCTAGCAATAGAAAGGGAGCAACAATCGAGAGAGCAGTAACTATCATAATCATGCTTGAGACAAAACAAAATTAATAGTGGCATAAAAGTGACACAAGAACTCTGAGGCAAAATATGCATGCGTGAGCATGTGCTAATTCGATTCAAATAAAACATTCATAGGAGGATACCACAATGTCATACGAAGTTATGAATAGAACAATGCAAGCAAACATTTATATGACATGCTACAAACTATTAGTGGATTGGAACTGATCATAAGAGAGCAAGAACTACTAAGCATCCATTAAATAACATACACCTTACATGAGCAGACTAAGCATGCCCACAATGATGAGTATATGTACAAAAATGAAAACAAATAGATTTCATACCAGCCTCTTACCACACCTCGAGTTGTCATAGATCATCATTGGCTTTCACTTGTGTGGCTTGAATAATAAGATAAAACAAAACTCCAAGGAGTCACTGAGAACCGCTGAACCCTGCAACGAACTTTACAAAACCAGAGAGGAAAAAAAAATATTTTTGGGTTTTCGATTTTTAAGGACAAGAACCAAAGGCAAGAGCAAACAAAACAAAATCTTTTTGGGTTTTTCGAATAATCAAATCAAATCTAAAAAGGATGAAGCGAATCAAGGCTAAAAGATAAAGAAGCAAACAAAGAGAAATAATGAAAATATTTTTGGTCTTTTTGTGTTTTGGAAAGCAGAAATAAAGCGAGAACAGAAACTAAAAAGAAAGCGAAACATGGATATGCAAAGTACTGACAGAACATGATATGCAGATGAGTGTGATGTCGGTATACCTCCCCCCTGATATGTCCATTTTGCATCACTATTCTATGTCTTAATTCACTATTATTCATTGATATATTTCATATTGAGAGGTGATACTTATGTTATTTCATCTGTTTTTGCATGGTTGATGACTTTTGGAGCATGGACCGCTGCAGTCAGGATTCTGATGGAAAAGGTGTTGTTTGGAGGCAAAATTCGCGAAGATCAGAAAATCCGGGAAAATATACGGGAAATCCTATTTTTCCAGAAGACTAAGGATGCCAGAAGACGGAGTGGAGATGGGCCACAGGGGGCCCACACCACCCCCTGGCGCGGGCAGCCCTAGGTCGCGCCTGGAGGTGGTGTGGCCACCCTGGCCCACTCCAGCCTCTCTCTTCTAGCGTATATTATCCTCCCGAAACCCTAAGACTCGGGGAGCGACCACAGGAAGATTCCGCCGCCTCTGCGGGGCGGAAAACACCGAGAGAGAAAGATCTCTCCGGCAGACAGATTTTTGCTGAGGGAATTCCTTCCCGGAGAGGGGAGATCATCGCCATCTACACCACCATCAAGCTGGACTTCATCGGGATCATCATCATCACCACCACCCTCATCACCATCTCCATATTGCTATAACAATTGCGTTGAATCTTGCATAGTTCATAGGGGAAACTTTCCCGGTGTTGATTACTCTTTGTAGTTGATGCTATTGAGCGAACCGTTGAATTATTGTTTATGTTCAGATTGTTATACATCATTATTCCATCTCTGATCATGATCCATATGATGTCTTGTGAGTATTTCGTTTTGTTCTTGAGGACATGGGAGAAGTCTTGTTGTTAGTAGTGGAGTTGTGTTGAGAAAGATTCAATAGATTGTTATTTAAGTTGTGGTGTACTTCTTCTAGTGGTGTCATGTGAATCTCGACTACATGACACTTCACCTATATGGGCCTAGGGGAATGCATTGTGTATTTGGCTACTAATCGTAGGGGTTGCCGGAGTCACAGAAACCTGAACCCCCGTTAGGAAACCATTGTACAAGGGACATAAGGGTCTTAGAGTTTAAAGTTGTGGTTAGGTTTCTACCTTAATTACTTTCTTGTACTTACGGATGTTTGCAAGGGGTATAATCACAAGTATGTATTAGTCTTGGATGGGGCGGTACATTAGCACAGGTTCACCCACACAACACTTAGCAAGCTAAAGAAGATTAATCAACTATATGAAGCGAAAGCACTTGACAGTCTTCCCATGTGTCCTCCAGAACGTTTGGTCATCTTAAGTAATACAATCGGCTTGTCCTTTGCTGCATAAAGGATTGGGCCACTTGCTGCATTTATTCCTACTGTCTTTTATTTACTCGTACTTTGTTTACTTGCTTTATCAAAAAACCCTAAAAATCTATTTGCTAAGTATTTGCAGAGAATTCCTGATCCATACCACTAGCCAGCACCTTCTGCTCCTCATTGGGTTCAACACTCTTACTTATCGAAAATACTGCGATAAACACCCTATACTTGTGGGTCATCAAGACTATTTTCTGGTGCTGTTGCCGGGGAGTGAAGCGCTATTGGAGAGTGGAACTGGTAAAGGAAACTTCTACTGTGAGTATTGTTTACTTCTGCTAGTTGCTTTATTTTTGTTTTGGATAATTCGCTGAGTTTCTTATTTGGTAATGCTACTACCACTGCTAAGGTAGTAGATAAGCCACCACCTGCTGAGAATGATGTTTTCAAAATACCTACAAGAATTATTAATCATGTTATGGATAACTACTATGTTGGGGATGGAACTGTCCATCCCGGTGATCATTTACTCTTTATACACGAATTATGCGGGTTGTTCAAGTGTGCAGGTATTACTACAGATCAAGTTAAGAAGAATTTATTCTCATTATCGCTAAAAGGAAGAGCTGAGGAATGGTATAAGCTGCTGAAGAATGGTCAAGCTCTGGAATGGGAGGAAATAGTGCCTCTCTTTTATTCAAAGTTTTATCCTCCTAGTGAGATTCATAAAGATCGGAATCAAATATACAACTTTTGGCCTCTTGATGGAGAGAGTACAACCCAAGCTTGGGGGAGATTGAAGTTACTAATGCTCAAATGTCCCATTCATGAGCTCCCCAACAATATTATTATCAATAACTTTTATGCAAGGCTCCCTCTACATGACAAGGATTTATTGGATGCTTCTTGTGATGGATCATTCACTCGCATGAAAGAAGAAGCTAAATGGGATCTTCTGGACCGTATTCAAGACAGTGCTGAAGCTTGGGAGAATGACAAAGGTAGAAAGTCAGGTATAAATTATGATTATGAATGCATTGAATCTTTTATGGGAACTGATGACTTTCAAAATATTAGTAATGTTTATGGTCTTGATTTGCAAGTTATTACGAATTGCTTTAGAGCTTTTGCTTTCTATATCGAAATTCCAAAAAGGGGATGGAATAAATACCATGCACCTTACAAAGATATTGTTGACTATGTTCCTGTTGGGAGTGTTGAGTATTGCATTATTGATCCCATCTTACCTGAACCTTATATCAAGAAGATTCCCTTCCCAGAAAAGGTGAAGGACCATCCTATGATAACTAATGTAATCACCAAAAGTGAAAAAAGAACTGTTAAACCTGATGAACAAATAAACATTGAACCTGTGGTAGCAATTGTGAAAGACCATGTCACTAAAAGCGTAGAAGATGGGCACATAGTATTTTGTGAGGATGCTTCTAATATTGTTTCACATCCCAATAGAACTAAAAAGGCTAGTGTTCCTGTGCTTTCTGTTAGAATTGGTGATCATTGCTATTATGGTTTATGTGATATTGGTGCAAGTTCCAGTGCTATTCCTTATGAGCTTTACAGAGAAATTATGCTTGAAATCAGTCCTTGCGAGTTGGAAGAGATTGATGTGGTTATTCACCTTGCTAATAGCGAGACCATCTCTCCAATTGGTATTGTACGAGACGTGGAATTTCTTTGTGGTAAGATTAAGTACCCTTCTGATTTTCTAGTACTTGGTTCTGCTGCTAGTAAAACCTACCCTATCATTTTTGGTAGACCTTTCTTGAGTACTTGTGGAGCTATTATTGATTGCAAGAGGGAGAAAATCTTGACTAAGTTTGATGGGGAATCTTATGAGTTTAATTTTTCAAAATTTGCTAAAGAAACTTGCGAAGAGGAAACCCATAATGAGGATTTTAGGGTTGAACAACTTGCTTCTATTTCTCTTGCTCCTAACAATGCTTTGCAGCAATTTATGGAAGATCATGAAAGTGAAATCTTCATGGAAGAAAGGAATGAGATTGACAGGATTCTCCGTGATCAACCTATGATGCTTAAGCACGACTTGCCTCTAGAAGACTTGGGTACCACGATGCCACCTAAAAAGGATCCGGTTTTCGATCTAAAACCTCTCCCTGATGATCTTAAATATGCTTATATTGATGATAAAAAGATATATCCTGTTATTGTTTGCGCTAAACTTTTAGGGAAGGAAGAAGAAAGGTTATTGGAGGTTTTGAGGAAACACCAAGGAGCTATGGGCTATACTCTGGATGATTTAAAAGGGATTTCACCTACTATATGTCAGCATTCTATCAACATAGAACCAGATGCGAAGCCAGTAATAGAGCACCAATGACGTTTAAATCCTAGGATGAAGGAAGTGGTAAGGAATGAGGTATTGAAACTCCTTGATGCTGGTATTATTTACCCTATTGCTGATAGTGAATGGGTTAGTCCTGTTCATTGTGTTCCTAAAAAGGGAGGTATTACCGTTGTCCCTAATGATAATGATGAGATTATTCCTCAAAGAATAGTGGTAGGCTATAGGATGTGCATCGATTTTAGGAAAGTCAATAAAGTTACTAAGAAAGATCACTACCCGCTTCCTTTTATTGATCAAATGTTGGAAAGGTTGTCTAAAAAGACCCATTTTTGTTTTCTTGATGGTTATTCTAGTTTCTCTCAAATTGCTGTTAAACAACAAGATCAAGAAAAATCTACTTTTACTTGCCCTTATGGAACTTATGCTTATAGACGTATGCCTTTTGGTTTATGTAATGCTCCTGCTACTTTCCAAAGGTGCATGTCTGCTATCTTTCATGGTTTTTGTGAGTAAACTGTAGAAGTGTTCATGGATGACTTTTTTGTCTATGGAACTTCTTTTGATAATTGTCTGCACAACCTTGATAAAGTTTTGCAGAGATGTGAAGAAACTAATCTTGTTCTTAATTGGGAGAAATGCCACTTCATGGTTAATGAAGGGATTGTTCT
This sequence comes from Avena sativa, assembly GCA_916181665.1. NCBI lineage: Eukaryota > Viridiplantae > Streptophyta > Magnoliopsida > Poales > Poaceae > Avena > Avena sativa. The sequence goes on along the minus strand of OV702286.1, from coordinate 430,150,822 downwards.
TGGGCATAAAGTTTCTGAAAGAGGCATAGAAGTTGATAGAGCTAAGGTTGAGGCAATTGAGAAGATGCCATGTCCAAGAGACATCAAAGGTATTTGTAGTATCCTTGGTTATGCTGGTTTCTATAGGAGGTTTATTAAAGACTTTTCTAGGATATCAAAACCTCTCACTAATCTTCTTCAAAAAGATGTACCCTTCATTTTTGATGATGATTGTAGGGAAGCTTTTGAAACTCTTAAGAAGGCTTTAACTACAACCCCTATTGTTCAACCACCTGATTGGAGTTTACCCTTTGAAATAATGTGTGATGCTAGTGATTTTGCTGTAGGGGTTGTCCTTGGGCAACGTATTGATAAAAAGTTAAACGTTATCCATTATGCTAGTAAGACTCTAGACGCTGCTCAAAGGAATTATGCCACTACTGAAAAGGAATTTCTAGCTGTTGTTTTGCCTGTGATAAGTTTAGGCCCTATATTGTGGACTCAAAAGTAACCATTCATACTGATCATGCTGCTATTAAATATCTTATGACGAAGAAGGACGCTAAGCCTAGGCTTATTAGATGGGTACTTCTTTTACAAGAGTTTGATCTACATATAGTAGATAGGAAGGGTGCTGAAAACCCTGTAGCTGACAATTTATCTCGTTTGGAAAACATCTCTTTTGACCCTATGCCTGTTAATGATAGTTTCCCAAATGAAGAGTTAACTGCAGTAGGGGTGAGCTCGCGAGGAAGCCCTTGGTACGCTGATTATGCTAACTTTATTGTCTCCAAGTATTTGCCTCCAACTTTTACAGCTCAGCAAAGAAGAAAGTTCTTCTATGATTTGAGGCATTATTTTTGGGATGACCCACACTTATACAAAGAAGGAGTGGATGGTATTATGCGAAGATGTGTTCCAGAATATGAACAAAAGGAGATATTGCGTAAATGTCATGGTAGTGCCTATGGAGGACATCATGCAGGAGATAGAACTACACAAAAGGTACTACAATCAGGTTTCTACTGGCCTACCCTTTTTAAAGATGCAAGAAAATTTGTTTTATCTTGTGATGAATGTCAGCGTGTTGGTAATATTTCTAGACGAAATGAAATGCCTATGAACTACTCTCTAGTTATTGAACCTTTTGATTGTTGGGGATTCGACTTTATGGGTCCTTTCCCTCCTTCGAAAGGCTACACTCATATTCTTGTTGCCGTTGATTATGTTACTAAGTGGGTAGAAGCCATTCCTACAAAGAGTGCTGATGGGGAGACTTCTCTAAAAATGCTTAAGGATGTTATCTTTCCTAGGTTTGGGGTGCCTAGGTATCTCATGACTGATGGGGGTTCTCATTTCATTCATGGTGGTTTTAGGAAGACCCTTGCTAAATATGATGTTAATCATAGAATTGCTTCAGCTTATCACCCCCAAACTAGCGGGCAAGTAGAGTTATCAAATAGAGAAATTAAATCTATCTTGCAAAAGACTGTTAATAGGTCTAGAAAAAACTGGGCTAAGAAGTTGAATGATGCTTTATGGGCTTACAGAACTGCTTACAAAAATACTATGGGAATGTCTCCTTATAAAATGGTTTATGGGAAAGCTTGTCATCTACCCTTAGAATTAGAACACAAAGCTTACTGGGCAGTGAAAGAACTAAATAGAGATTGTAAGCTCGCTGGTGAGAAAAGATTATTTGACTTAAGTTCTTTAGATGAATGGAGGAGTGAAGCCTATGAGAATGCTAGGCTCTTTAAGGAAAAAGTTAAAAGATGGCATGAGAAGCGAATACTTAAGAGAGAATTTCATGTTGCTGAGAAAGTTCTATTGTATAGGTCTCGTCTCAGATTTTTTGCAGGTAAGCTACTATCAAAATGGGAAGGACCTTTCATCATTGAAGAAGTATACCGTTCAGGAGCAATAAAAATTTCTTCTCTAAAAGATAATACTACACAAGTAGTGAATGGATAGCGACTCAAACACTATATTGCTGGAGATTCTTACAATAAAGATGTTGATGCCTTTCAAGTTATAACTCTGGAGAAATTCATCGAGGACCAAATTCAGAGACCTGCAGAGTCTGTTTTCAAATAGGTAACAGTTCTGGTAAGAAAAGTTCCGCGAAAATACAATACAACTATATTTTTGCAGATTTCAGTCGATCAGGAAAGTTACGAAGCGAAAAAGGGTCGGAACCGGAGCCAGGGTAGCCCACACCACCTTGTGGCGTGGGCCCACCCCTGGCCGCGCCACCAGGTGGTGAGGCCACCCCAGACTCCGCCTCCGACCCGTTTTCACCCAGTACCTTCCTTCTGATATGAAACTTCGTAATATATAACCCCCCGGATCCCCCGAGGTCCGTATATCATGTTTTCATCGTGTTTTTGTTTCGATCTATTTCTGCTAGGTAAAATCCCAGATTTGTAGCCTCAATGTCTTCCACTGGATCAGTTGAGGGAGATTCCTTGGAAGATATCATCAACCCATACATGAGAGAATTGAAGATTCATCCCAAGGAGTTATTGCTCGAAGGTGGGGAGGTTCGGATTAAAGAGGTTCAAGGCCCTAAAGGTGAAGGAAGTCTGGAGGACAGGATGGAAGCATTGGAACAAGAAGTCTTTAGGTACAAGAAGATGGCGGAGCGCGAAGTGGATATCATCCATAAGATTTGTTCCGAACTCATCACCGAGCACCAAAAGGAGACTGTTGAACTCAAAGACGAAGTCCTTTCACTCCGCCAAACAACCAACAAACTGCAAGCATAGTTCCATGACGTTCAAAATCAAAACTATGAGTATGACGCTAGATTTAAACTCATAAGTGCTGCTGCAAGTTTCAGGATGTTGGAAACCACGATGTCCTTTGTTTATGGGAAGCCTTTACCTTGGAAGACGGACGAAGATGAGAGGATACCACCACCACCAAAGGAGTAATTCGTCATCAGGTTTGGCATCCCCTTGGTTTGTTCCAAGCTTGGGGGAGTGTCGCGGTATCACATCATTATCTTCTATCTTTTTGCCTTATTAATAGAGTCATATCATGAATAGAGAAGTTATTATGTAGGATGGTTTACATTATGGAAGTGTCCCCTCTCTCGTTAGATGTGTATCCCTTGGTGTGAGTTGCCGATATGGAATATTAATGAGAAGTTCTATCATTACTCTTTTGCATAGCTTATATTAGTTTTCAATTCGTGGTTATATGACTGACCTTGTTGTTAGTATTGGTATCTGTTGGGATCATTGAGTTAATTTAGTTAGTTTTGGCAAACCTGGCTCGGTTAGTAGCAACACTATCTTTGAGATTTGAAAGAAAAGATAAAAGTACTCTAAAGAAAAATAATTTCATCATCTTTCTTTCTTGATTTGCTCATAAGTTTAGTATTCTCTAGTTAAGATCTTTTGTGTTTCCAAGGAAGATTGCATGTTTGTCTTTATCACTTGTATGTTTGTTTGTTTCCTTCAACTCTTATACTTGCTACCCAGCCTTGCTAGCCAAAAACCTGTACTGAGAGGGAATTCTTCTCGTGCATCCACTCCTTCAAAACCAAAACCTTTGCCATTTGTGTCCACCGTACCTACCTAGTAGCATTATTGCTATTCCAAGTAAATTCTTGTTTTATCTACCTCCCAAATTAAACTTGTTATGTGAAAATTAGTGATTAAAGCTCTCACGAACTTGATGGCACACTTTACTTTCTTGCATTTAATAAACTTGAACCATTGGGTCCTTCTTTGTTGCGTATATGCTTGCGCTTTATGAGTTGAAGTTAGCAGAACCATGTATCATGGGGACCGCTTTCAACACTTCATTGGTACTTGTACCTAGTTGATATCATGTTCTTTTGCTTATGGATCCCGGCGGTGTGAAATAAAAGTGGAACTTGTAAGATCATGGAGTTTATATGTGTGTTAGAGAAACGCCTAGGCCGCTAGCCTAAGCCATGCCTAATCATGGTGGAAACTTGCAGCATAACTATAGTGAGCATTCTATGAAGCATCCGCAATAAAAACCTATGCAAATAGCAAATAAAAAGATCACTGAGATGCTCACTGTCTGCTTGCCTTGTCATTTTGATTATGGGATATCTCTTGTGTCATGTGCAAGGGGTACCCCGTTGGCGGTTCTCAATGATACGCATGTATTTACAATAATAAGAGCTTGCTCGTGACTGAAGTTGAGTAGCATGAGGATCGGTACTCATAAGTAAGGGGCATGAGATTTCAACTTATAACTTGTCAAGCGTATCCTCTTAGTTGTGTCACTTTAACCTTAATCACCTAAAGATGCCTATGATAGGGGCAATGAGAGCTGAAAGCTAGTAAGTATCATAATTTTTGGGAGCTCTTTATGAGACTTGCAATCCCTGCTTCCCTCTGCGAAGGGCCTTTCTTTTCCTTTGTAGTTGAGTCAGTAAACCAACTCCCTTCTATCTCAGCAAGTATTTTGAGTTGTTGTGTTTCATTCATTCATATGATGATTTATTCACTCATGTTTCTTATATTCCTTGTTTTGCACATTGCTCTTATCTTATGTTTACTACTTTGAAAGCTGTCATTGAAAAACCAGCTATTTGTGAACTCCAGCAAATTATCAACTATTCTTTGACCAAGATCTAAGTTTTCCATTACCAATTATGATTCACTTTATGTATCTTTATTGTGTTTCCTTTACTCATTGCAAGTTGAGTTATATAATAGTGAGTTGTCTTCTATTATGATCTATGTATTTGATGGATGTGATGCTTCTTGTCCATATTGTTTTATCGACTCTTCACTCCATAAACCTGAGGCCATGTTTATTGAGCTCAGTTTCGCTTGGGGACAAGCGAAGTCTAAGCTTGGGGGAGTTAATACGTCCATTTTGCATCACTATTCTATGTCTTAATTCACTATTATTCATTGATATATTTCATATTGAGAGGTGATACTTATGTTATTTCATCTGTTTTTGCATGGTCGATGACTTTTAGAGCATGGACCGCTGCAGTCAGGATCCTGATGGAAAAGGTGCTGTTTTGAGGCAAAATTCGTGAAGATCAGAAAATTAGGGAAAATATACGGAAAATCCTATTTTTCCAGAAAACTAAGGATGCCAGGAGACGGAGTGGAGATGGGCCACAGGGGGCCCAAACCACCCCCTGGCGCGGGTAGCCCTAGGCCGCGCCTGGAGGTGGTGTGGCCACTCTGGCCCACTCCAGCTTGGAGAGGGGAGATCGTCGCCATCTACACCACCATCAAGCTGGACTTCATCGGGATCATCATCATCATCATCACCACCATCATCACCATCAGCACCCTCATCACCATCTCCATATTGATGTAACAATTGCATTGAATCTTGCATAGTTCATAGGGGAAACTTTCCCGGTGTTGATTACTCTTTGTAGTTGATGCTATTGAGTGAACTGTTGAATTATTGTTTATGTTCAGATTGTTGTACATCATTATTCCATCTCTGATCATGATCCATATGATGTCTTGTGAGTAGTTCGTTTTGTTCTTGAGGACATGGGAGAAGTCTTGTTGTTAGTAGTGGAGTTGTGTTGAGAAAGATTCAATAGATTGTTATTTAAGTTGTGGTGTACTTCTTCTAGTGGTGTCATGTGAACGTAGACTACATGACACTTCACCTATATGGGCCTAGGGGATGCATTGTGTATTTGGCTACTAATCGTAGGGGTTGCCGGAGTGACAGAAACCTGAACCCCCGTTAGGAAACCATTACACAAGGGACGTAAGGGTGTTAGAGTTTAAAGCTGTGGTTAGGTTTCTACCTTAATTACTTTCTTGTACTTACGGATGTTTGCAAGGGGTATAATCAAAAGTATGTATTAGTCTTGGATGGGGCGGTACATTAGCACAGGTTCACCCACACAACACTTAGCAAGCTAAAGAATATTAATCAACTATATGAAGCGAAAGCACTTGACAGTCTTCCCATGTGTCCTCGAGAACGTTTGATCATCTTAAGTAATACAACCGGCTTGTCCTTTGCTGCATAAAGGATTGGGCCACTTGCTGCATTTATTCCTACTGTCTTTTATTTACTCGTACTTTGTTTACTTGCTTTATCAAAAACCCTTAAAAATCCGTTTGCTAAGTATTTGCAGATAATTCCTGATCCATACCACTAGACAGCACCTTCTGCTCCTCATTGGGTTCGACACTCTTACTTATCAAAAATACTGCGATACACCCCCTATACTTGTGGGTCATCACCCCCAAGCTTAGGATTTTGGCCTAAGTGGGGATCAATCCCAAGCTAGCCAAGAAGCAACGCCTTCATAGTATGATGAAGAAGTGCCTTCGTCCAGATACGAACTCGAGGACACCGCGGCGTAGTGCGCAGAGTAGTCATAAGAGGGCACATCCCCCTGGTGCTGCCCGTGGAAACCAAGCAAGCGGAGCTGCTCGTCCACCTCCTCCTTGGAGCGCGACCATGGCATCCTAAAAATATTGAACAAAGTAGACTATGGCAAGGGAATTTGCCTCTCATATCTGTCAGTAAACAACATCCTGTAAAGTAACCTCTCCGTACTAGAGTTAGCAGTAACAAAGTGATGTGTTTTCATAGCAGCAAGATCAACCCTTTGTGGGGTCAACATAGTATCATTAGGATCAACAGAAAGTTCTAGGAAACAACCATGCGTGCAGCAATAATGCCCCCATAATTGGGTCCTCTAGCAGCTAAGCGATGAGCAATGAGAGAACCAAGATTATACTTGGTTCCATTATTAAGTGCAGCAGCAAGAAAAGCTAAATGATAATTAGAAATATTACTAGTGTTCTCCCTACCAAGAATTCTAGTGGCAAGATAGTAAGCAAAATATCTAAGAGCTGGGAGTTGAATGTTCCTTATCTTTCCGCGCTGAGCTGTGCGGTCATCATCATTTGTTACGCTTCGGTAAAGCTCCAGCAAATCAGCGGGTCGACCTTGGATCTTCTTTACTGTCCCAGTCATGCCAATGCCTATAATGCTGCAAAATCTTTCCAATGGCGTGGTAATAGGCATATCCTAGATTTTGAATGAAACAGTTGACCTATAAGGGGTGGTGAAAGTGAAACTTTCAACAAAAGTTTAGGTGAGAAAGGCGTATTGCTCACTCTCATCCTGCATGTAGGTGGTTAGACTAACCCTCTCGACAAGAAGTTAGAAATCATCAAGGATCCCTGCAGCTTGCAAAAAGGTAAAACAAGGGAAGGTAGATGGGTGAGCATCTCCCACATTTCCCTCATTGCCAAAGCGCGATGCAATAAGATCTTCATTATATGGTGGCCTAAATTGAGAAGTTGATGTCGAAGGCCTTGCCCTCCTGGGTGTGTCTCTCTCAAATACTTCTCCAAAAGTATGGTTGTCCATCTCTCCTTTTTCTGAAATTTTAGACAACCATCACAAAAAATGATTGCAAAGTGATTACATAATGAAAGGAACTACTCATAGGGACTTGCAAAAGGGCTAAATATGCATCAAAACAATTTCTCTAAGAATCAAACAAGCATTCAAGCTCACATAACCTGTCGCCTACAGTAGCAAAATACTCAAGATATAATCCATTGATCACAAATCTACTTCGACAAGTGGAGGAGTCACATACCCGAGAACAAATGCTCCAAATCTCAGCAGCAAAGGTGGGCTAAGCAAGGAGATCGTAAATCGCGAGCAAGAACAGTAAGAACACGGGTTTGAGCAATGAACTGGTATTTTCTCGAGAGAGAGAGAGAGAGAGAGAGAGAGAAGGGAGTGGCAGGTGAGAGGATAAGTGGAGGGCCAGGGGTGGCCCACACCATGGCCAGACGTGCCCCTGGTGTGGCCGCGCCACCAGGTGGTGTGCCTGCCTGGTGGCCCCCCTGGATCACTCCAAGTACCTCTCTTCCCCTTTTTTGGCGTAAAAATTTAATATGAATTTTCTGCAATTTTTCGAGAAACTTTATTTTTGAGCAATTTTTAGGTATTGATAAATGATTTTTTGGCAGAAAGATGATTTTGGAGTGATGCAATAAATAAACAAAACTAAAACTTCAGAAGTTCTAAGACACTCTAATATGCAAGCAACTAGCAATAGAAAAGTAAACTAAGTGAAAACAAAAAATTAAAATGGATAAAATAAAAGTGAGCAAGGATAATCATGGTGAAAACATTGTTTTGTTCATTAAAATCCCTTTGTTAATAAGGTTGGTTAGGTCTTGTTACCAAAACAATTTTATATGACACAAAACTTTGTATTTGACTAAATGATTATGTTACCTCAACCCTGATAGCAATAGTCCCAATCATAATAGTTTCATAGTTTTCTCGTGGTATGGGACAATATATTTCTCCAACTTGGATGCCCTCAATATTTTCAATTGAATTTAGGCCATAAGTCTTATCAATATTCTTCGGGAAATAGAAAATATGCTCCTTGTCATTTTAACATTAAAATTTACCTTTCCTTGGTTACAATTAATGACAACACCTACAGTATTAAGGAACGGTCTCCCAAGAATAATAGACATATTATTATCTTCAGGCATTTCAAGCACAACACAATAGTTAATATCAAGCAATTATGAGCCACTTGAACAGGAACATCCTCACATATACCAACAGGAATAGTAGTAGATTTATCAGCCATTTTCAAATATATATCAGTTGGTATCAATTTTTCCAATTGAAGTCTCTTGTAGAGAGAAAAGGCATAACACTAACTCCTGGTCCCAAATCACACAAAGAAGTTCTAACATAATTATTTTTAATAGAACATGGAATAGTTGGAATCCCTGGGTCTCCAAGTTTCTTTGGAACCTTACAATTGAAGGAATAATTAGCAAGCAAAGTAGAAATTTCCTCATTAGGGATCTTCCTTTTATTAGAGACAATATTCTTCATATACTTTGAATAAGGAGGCAATTTAATAGCATCAGTCAAAGGAATTTGCAAAAATATAGGTTTCATCCACTCACAAAACTTTTTATAGTGTTCATCTTCCTTTGACTTGTGTTTCTTATCAAGAAAAGGCTTTGGTTTTTGAACCCAGGGCTCTTTTTCACTACCATGTTTATTAGCAACAAAACTTCTTTAGTGTACTTAGTAGTCTTAGTGTGCCTTTCAGGTTCTTCTTCAATTTCTTCTTTATCAGGAGCATCATTTTTCTCATTACCACTCTTAGTTTCAGCATCAGAGGCAAATATACTATTAGGATCCTTAGCAGGTTCAGAAGATTCTACAACTATTTTGTGTTTCTTTTTCTTTCTCTTAGAAGAAGTACCTCTATTTTCAATTTGTTGATAATCCTGCTCAATTCTTTTAGGATGTCCCTCAGGATATAAAGGATCCTGAGTGGAAACACCACACCTAGTTTGAATTTCATAAGCATGTTTTTCTTTAGAAGCATTAACTAGCAAAACTTTTTGTACTTTAGTAAGCTGATCAATTTGAGTTTGAACCATTTGGAAATGTTTAACAAGCATTAACATCATTAGAGGTTCTTTCCACAATATCTCTCAAATCATTAATAGCTCTAGAGTTTTCCATTAAATGATTCTGCACTCTCTTATTAAAATTATCTTGCTTAACAACAAAGATATCAAATTCTTCTAAGCATTGATCAGGAGGTTTAGAATAAGGAATATCACCTTCATCAAAATGTTGGAGAGAGTGTACCTCAATAGTGGATGAGTGGGAGATTGGCTTACATAACTCTTCTATAGGAGGTAGATTCGTCACATCTTTAGATTTAATACCCTTCTCCTTGAGACATTTCTTAGCTTCCTTCATCACTTCATTATTTAGTTCAATCACTCCCCTCTTCTTTGGTGTTGGTGTTGGCTCAGGCACAGTTGGCTCAGGTGTAGTTGACTTAGGTGAAGTCCAGACATCATAATTCTTGCTTATTTTAGCCATTAATTCCTCAGCTTCATTGGGAGTTCTCTTCCTGAAAACACAATCAACAAAACTATCCAGGTATGTCCTAGATTCATCAGTTAGTCCATTATAATATATATCAAGAATCTCATTTTTAGGTATTGGACATCCAGGCTGTGCTGAATTCAAGCACAAAACCTTGCCCATGATTCAGGCAATTTCTCCTCTTCTCCCTATTTAAAATCAAAAAGTTCCTGCAAAATGGCATGTCGACCACTAGGAGGAAAATATTTCTGAAAAAAGTATCAATCAAGCAATCAAGGCTCTCAATAGATCTAGGAGGTAGATTATTAAACCAAGCTTTAGCTTCTCGTTTCAGTGAAAAAGGGAAAATTTTAGCAACAAAGTAGGTGTGCATCTTAATATCATCAAAAAATAAGCCACTCATGGTAGAAAGCTCAGTCATATGTGCTACAACACTTTCATTTCAGTTCCACAAAAAGGTTCTTTCTCAACAATGGTTATGTAGGATAAATCAAGAGAGAAATCATAATCCTTATCTTTAATGTTTATGGGAGATGTAACAAACTCTTAATAGCATTAGGAGATAATTTAGGTTTAACAGTGCGTCTCTCAAGCAGACTCTTAATAGCACTTGTACCATGAGTGTTTTGACATTCTTCAATAAATTCATCAATCATTTCAATATAACCGTCATCAAGATCATAGCTCTCTCTAGACTCAGGTGAACTAACAGGTGTAGCAATATCTTCATTAGGAGTTTCAGTGTTTCCAACTATAGTTCTAGCAATCATAGCATCTAGGAAAGGACCTAATGAACCACTCTTATCAAGCACAGTAGAGGTAGCATCATAAGTATCAGAAGCAATTTCAGATTCAGCAGAAGTAGCAGTATGTGTAGCATGTGTATGTGGTGGTGGTGTAAGGAGCTTACTCATCACAGATGGTGAATCAAGAGCAACAGAGGTGTTCAGAATTGTACCTCTTCTTGTAGTGGATGGTAATATAGGAACTTTTCCATCACGAGTTTTACCCATGATGAATGGATAGCAGCAAACAATAATGATTCCAGGTGAGCTTTATAAATTGAGCTATGCTCCCCGGCAACAGTGCCAGAAAATAATCTTGATGACCCACAAGTATAGGGGATCGCAACAGTCTTTGAGGGAAGTAAAACCCAATTTATTGATTCGACACAAGGGGAGCCAAAGAATATTTATAAGCCTTAACAACTGAGTTGTCAATTCAGATGCACCTAGAAACAATCTTGCTTGTTGTAGTTTATCAGTAGCAACAGTTTGTAGTAGCAATAGCAAAGTGATAGCCGTAGTAAAAGTAAAGAAAGTAGTAACAATTGCGGTAAACAGTAGGATTAAAGTGTGGTAGGCATAGGGATAGATGGAAGGGCGTTGCATGGACAAGACAATTCATGTAATAATCAAGACATAGGGCATTTGCAGATAAATAAGATAAAGCATCCATGTACTAAATAATCATAGGCATGTGTTTCACATATAGTCATACGTGCTCGCAGTGAGAACTTGCACAACATCTTTTGTCCTGCTAGCCTGTTGCAGTAGGGCCTCAAGGGAATCTACTGGCAATTAAGGTGCTCCTTTTAATAGAGCACCAAAGAAAAGCATTAACACTCCGTGAACACACGTGATCCTCACATCACAACCATCCCCTCCAGTTATCCTGATTTCTGTCACTTCGCGGTCTCAGATTCCAGACAATAATATGTGACTACAACTTGCAGGTAAGATCATAAACAATACTATCATCATGAATCAATAACATGTTTAGATCTGAAATCATGGCACTCAGGCCCTAGTGACAAGCATTAAGCATAACAAGTTGCAACAATGTCAAAAAGCACTAACAATACATACTAGGCACCATGCCCTAACAATCTGATGCAATTACATGAACAATCTCATCCAATCCCTATCATCCCCATAGCCTACTACGGGGGATTACTCACTCATGGATGGGGGAATCATGGATGGTTAATGGAGAAACCATGGTGATGATGATGGCGATGATATCCTCCAATTCCTCGTCCCGGCAGGGTGCCAGAATGGAGTTTCTGGTTCCGAATCGCGGTTTCTGGTGGTGGCAGCGCAACAGAACTCTATTTGGAAAAACGTCGAACCCCTCTCTGTTTTTAGGTCAGAGGGCTTATATAGGAGAAAGGAGAGGTCGAGGCGGAGACCGAGGCAACCACACCACCCCCAGGTGGTGTGGGCCCCTCGTGTCCCCATTCCGTCTCGTCTTCTGGCTTCATGAGTCTTCTGGTAAAATAGGAGTTTTGCGATATTTTCCCGGATTTTTCCTGAAAGTTGATTTCCTGTACAAAAACGAGACACCAAAGCAATTCTGCTGAAAACAACGTTAGTCCACATTAGTTGTATCCAAATCACACAAATTAGAGAAGAAACAATAGCAAAAGTGTTCGGGAAAGTAGATACGTTTTGGACATATCAACGACCATCACGTGCACCAACGTTTTGGATGTCGTTCAGCACCGAGCATCACATCACCCACCATGTCACTCCACGCAGGAGCGCCCGCCGTGTGACTCCACGCAGGAGCGCACCCCGCGTCCAGACCAGGCACCACTCCGAGGCTTGGCGCGGCAGTAGCAGGAGACACTAAAAGCGCCACCCCGCCACGGGCCTCGTCCATGGATCTCACAGCAGGAGACACCAAGAGCACCACCTCCAGAGCAGGCTAGAGGCTCAGCATGGTAGCAACAGCAGCTGCAGTTTACTTTCGACCAGTGGAAGTAGCAGTAGCAGCCACGGTTTACTTTTGACCAGTGGCAGCAGTAGTAGCCGCACGTCCCCTTCATGGGCTATCGTCCTGAGAGTAAGCATTTTCCTATCTATTTTTGTTTCATGTAGTATATAATCATTGAGTACTTAATATTTTTACATGGCAAGAGGATTTGGAGACCCAAGCATGTCCTCTATGGGTTCGTGGGCGACTAATCAGGAGGAGGATCAACAGACTCAGCAAGATCGGGTTGACTGGTTTGGGCAATACCAGACGCAGCAGACTCCACCACCTTTCCCCACACAGGATACACGGACCTAGGGTGACGGGTCAACTCTACCTCCCTGTAATGTGGGACCACCCAGAAGGTACGGATGGAGTTGAATGGTGCCACGGCAACCCTGTGACCGGTGGCAGTGATATCTATCTATGTATGAGACATATATATATCTATCTATGTATGAGACTTATATCTATCTATGTATGAGACACCTTTCTATTATTTCACATTTTTTATTCGACAAACACTTCAACATAGCTTGCAACACAGTTCAACATAACTTGCGGTACATAAATAAGAGCGCTCTCTATCCATATGACTATGCCTTACCCTTGCCCTTCGATGATGACTCGCCTTTTCCCTTTGACGATGACTCGCCCTTACTCTTCTTGACCCGCGCCTTCTGCATGGCCTGCCTCTTGTCCCACTCAGCTCTCGCCCTGGTACCAATTGGCGGAGGCATGAAGAGATCATCTTCATCTTCACTCTCTTCTAGCTTTTCAGTGCTCTTCTTGGCCTACGCCTTCTTCAGGAAATGTGGCTTGTCACGCTCTGCTCTATCCCTGGTACCACTGACTAGCGGCATGAAGAGATCGTCTTCATCTTCACTCTCTTGTATCCATAGCCAAGGGTACATGGCTTCCCTCTTCCTTGCATCTTCATTGAGGAATCTTTGCTTGCCCCACCTAGCATTGATCCTAAGAAGCTCTTGCTATATCTCCTCTAGGGTCCTCTTCAGCCACCCTTTTCTACTTAATGCCTCACCCAACTCAGTGAGGAGATAATCAATAGCAATGAGTTCCTCCAATTGGGCTGGATTATTTTCTATCCTAAAGTTCTTGGCCAAATGAAAAAGGTCGACAGACATGTTTGTCTCGAAACTGTGGTCGTAGGGAAAACCGGGAAACATAGTGGCTAAAAACGTGAATGATGTGCTTACACAACTTCATGAGGAGAGGGTTTTATAGGGTAAATGAACAAGAAATGGAGGGAACTCATTGGCGGGAAACATTTTGACGGGAAGAACTAAGATACATTGTCTCTGAAATTAATTGACAAGTACAAACTAATATTGAAATTAAGATACATCACAACACTACAACTGAAATGAAGATACATTATGCCACTAGAACTGAAATGAAGTACATCACGACACTACAAATGAAATGAAAATACATCATGACACTACATCTGAAATGAAGATACCATGCTACTGAGACATACGTCTACCTTCCGTGAGTCTAGCGCCGGTACTTCCCAGTCTTGTCACCATGTTCCTCTGCCGCCTGCGCCTCAACAGCCCTTTCTCTTAATCTCTTCCTTTCCGCATCTCAGGCCTCCTTGCGCACTTGTTACTCCGCATACATGCACTCTTCCTCTTCCGCCCTTCTCTTCATGTTTATCTCTCCGTTTTGAGCTCTCTCCTCTCTTTTTTTAAGCTCTCTCTCCTGCTCCTTCTTCTCATTCTCGGCCCTCTTTTCCGCACGTTCCTCTTCGTGAAAATCTGCCCACGCAGCTAGGCTCCTATCACGAATCTCTTGCACGGCCCAAGCTGGCTGCTCCGTGTCAATCCAATAGTACCACTTGCAAAGAGGAGACTACAAGCACATTAATGGAATGAATAAAACAACACATAATAACATGAATCATTCATATTCACCATGCTCTGAGAACATACCAGAGGCCTCTCGTACGATGAACTTGCTTGCCGGGGCGGGCTTGCGTCATAGTTGGGACACATGAAAAACTTCTTGCCCATGCAGGTGGAGAAATCGATCGACTCCTTGACCTTGGCGAGATGGCCGCACCAACAAGGCTCGTGTGTCACCCCTTGTGGCAACCTGGCATCTTTCATCTTCCTAGGCCTATACTCTGGGCCCGAACATGGCACACTCATGATGGAGAGGAGAAGGAAATGCGAGAGAACAAGAAGGAACAGATGAACTGGAAGAAGAGCTAACATCTCTGTACCCAAATTTATAGAGGCACTGGGAAAAACGGTGGAAAAAATACTGGCGGGCAATAAATGGCGCGAAATAGTGGCGGGAGAAAGAGACGGGAAAAAACACCGGGAGAAATATTTGGCGGGATTGTGCTGGTGGGAGATAAACTGCACGAACCGAAAACTGCTGGCAGGAGATAAACGGTGGGAACCGAAAATCGAATTAGCTTAACACGTAGCATTATCCATACAGACTTTGGGGGAATCTAGGGCCATCGGTGCTTCAAAGGCTGACCAGACTCGTCGGAGCTTCAACCACCGCCGGGCTGACTGCCACCCTCCGACAACCCAATCGGCAGTTGAAATACCGACAAGATCCTATCGGTATTTGAAATACCAATGCCGTGCTACTTATGCAATTTCCCCAATTCGCGTATTATTCCTGGAAGCTTCCTTATAACCCTGTCAATTGATGCAGATACTGCAGTGACTGAACTTCTGCATAAACATGGGTTGTTCTCACGGCTACAGCAACCATACGTCTCGTGCACAATAACTAATAACTCTGTTTTATGTCTACGCAGTAGATGGAATACTTCTTCATGGTACGCAGGAGACAGCCCCTTTCCACATAGTAGAAGTGCATGCGCGCACCGTATATATGTAGCTATATACTTCAGGTGCCGTGGATTGAGGCGACATGACATTTTAATTCTACTTTGGTGGTGTGATGACCGGTTCATGTGGTACTGATTTGGACCATGGGACTGCAGCCATCGGTTATGGGATGACCGGAGATGGTACAAAGTATTGATTGCTAAAAAAATCCTGAGACACGAGGGGTGAAAATGGATTTTTAAGAATGAAAAAGGACATTAGTGACAACAAGGGCATGTGTGAACTCGCTATGGAGCCCTCCTAACCGACAGCTTAGTTAAACCATAAAATATCACATATTCACACAGATACACAATACTAAATAAATACATGTATCTTCTTCTAGTGTAATATATGTACATATGTGTATTTTTGTAAATTGTGCTATGCAAATAAGTTATATGTATCTCTCACTTTCTTATACTACTTATGAGTCATGACTACTATGTAACTATGTTGAATGGATATTGGTTATCTTTACAAGTACTAAGCTCCCTAGAATTGGTGGCCTCTCCTTGCTCTTAAGATCCCCCAACCAAATGGTGACACCACACACATATGTTGACCCACTTATATATATATATATATATATATATATATATATATATATATATATATATATATATATATATATATATATACTTTTGAAGGCTAGACCGGTGAGTAAACCGCTGGTACATCGGGTCACTTGTTTAAAAAAATATAACCGGTTGGTGTGATCGACAAGTTTGATACGTACAAAAATAAGATCATGGATTAATATAGCCAAAAATATACTCTCTCCGTTTTGAAATAAGTAACTTGTATTTGTCTAGATTCACATGTATCTAGACGTGTTTTAGTATATAGATACATGAGAATTAGACAATGCAAGTCACTTATTTTATAGTGAAGGGAGTAGGTACAATAGTTTGAGATACTTCGAGTTGGCATGGACATAGTAGAGGCGGGATAATTATTGGCCGCAATTTGGGATTTTGCTATACGTGGAATCAAAATCATGCACATGTGTTTTTCTCGTTCGAGAGTTTCGTCACCTGGTTCGACCTCCAATTTACCGCACGGTTTTCCACCAATGATATTCGGTTCGTACATCTTATTCCATTCTAGCGGCATGATGTCGTTGTGCCTGAGAAACTACCTGAGTTGTTGGTTTGGGTTTTCTGATCCAACCGACGGTTTATTTTTAAGTATGAACTTATCTCTCTTATTCCAGTTGACAACTCACTCACTTATATTTTTCCATCGCGTCCAACACCCAACCATAGTGGCGCGCCGTCCATGGGCGAAGCTAGGATTTATAATCTGGGTGCGGCAGGTCATGCATGGGCACATGTGTTCTATGTTGAAGGGAAGCGCTTCGCAGCCGCTTCGATCATCATATCGGTCTTTCTCCTGCTCTTCTCACTATGTCGGTGGTTTCCTTTTGAGTTGGTGTAACCTCCTGCTTCCTCGTTTCCTTTGCTTCATCGGTTCGACGGGCTCTACTCACGCCGCTCCCGCTTGCGTTGTTTTTCTTTGCTCCACATTTATCTGCCATGTTGTGGGGGTTGGCTCCGGCGGTAGGACGTGTTCAATGTATGGGTGTGTTTGTACCATGGATCTGTGTTGGTCGTCGGTGCAGCCATTGGCTGAGAGTTGGGGCAGTGTGGATGTGGTGTCTCGTTCCTGTGGATTTGGGGGTGGGGGTGGGGTGTATCCCATGGGCTATTTTATTCGATTGCTACGGTGATTGGTTTGTTGCTACTGTTTTGGAAAGCGCGTGTGTCTTTGGGCTGCATGGGGCGACGACTACTTGGATTGATTATTTTGTTTCTCCGCATATCTTGTTTGTTGTTATATTAATGTTTGTGCGTTGTGTTCTGTGATATCCAATGGTGATTTTGTTGCACCACCAGGCACGTCGGCTGCGGGTCGTCCTATGTGTGCTTGCGTTTTTATTACTCATGGTTCTGCTAGGTTTGTTGTTGATGTGTTGCGATAAAACAATCCATAAATCTACCTTCGAACAAACACTTTTGCCATAAAATTTAAATGCTATTAGCAGAGGATGGCGCAGCAGAGCGCGTTGGGTCCATCTTGTATGTGTTGAAGCTAAATATATTCCAGAAATGGGAATTGTTGGATGTGAACTGTAATAAAAATGTTTTTTTTTTTGAAACTAGCTATAATAAAAATGTTATTACGTACCTCGAGTGCCTTGCAATATCTAAGGAACTTCAGAAATAACTTATGTTATCAGAACCAGTATTTTTAAGCAAGCATATTGCATCTAGACCGGAAAGATCGATGTATAGGTAGTGATTTGTAGAGAGGTCATGGAATACATCAGTCGACTCTCTTGATTCTTAAAGTTATTTTTCTGTGAATGAGAACTTGGTAGTAGAGCAGGACATGGTTGTTAACTATTCACTGTGTCCAATTATATAAGATGCTATTATGCTCAATATATGAGTCAATCATTAGCTCGCATGACAATGAGATAGTCCTGGGAAATGAAGCTATGCCACCTCGCCTATGCAAATATATACTCCCTCGGTTCTTGATCTAGGGCAGTGTTTTAGCTGTTTTCATCATCTCTCCCAAAACTTTCATGTACTAGAAAATAGCACATAAAAACACACGTTACGGTCGAATGTGAAAACCGAATAAAATTATGTTTCAAAGTTTCTAAAATTCTATAAAATACAAGTTGCTAGTGGGAGGCGACGTTCTACAAGTGTGCGAAATTTCAAGTTCAAAATCAAATTCATTTAGGAGGCACAAAAACAAAATTCAGCAATCAATTATCTTTTTTTAGAGAGGCAAAAGCTTTGCCTGCTATATTCATAAAGAAGTGATCAGTTTATGTTACAAGTTTAAGCAATACAGCAGAAGGCGACTGCCAAATGATAGGTAAACCAAAATCTTATTATTTGGTTATATCCTTCCATATATAGCGTCTGTATCCCCAAAGTTGATTGTGCACTATGTTGGGAATTCGGTACCAACAATTTACTAGGTTGAGATTTCTATTACTGGAGGTGTCTTTATCTTAATAGCTTCAAGTGTCCAAAATTTGTCGTTAAATGGGGGAGAATTTCACTTTCCTGGCCTCTGCACTAACTAGGGATGCACACAACCATTAAGCATGGGTATCAGGATTTTTAAACTTGGTTAAACACCAAGCCTGGTCCTCATGATAAATTGAATGAGTACTAGGATCTCATGAGGATTTGAACCTAGGTGCTGGGTTTGTACATCCACTACCCCAACCAGTTGAAGTAGGATCGCTTCCCTTTTTTAAATGGAGGAGAATTTCACTTCCCCGGCTTTTGCACTAACTAGGGATGCACACAACCAATAAGAATGAGTAATAGGATTTTTAAACTTGGTTAAACACCAAGCCTAGTTCGCAGGATAAATTGCATGAGTACCAGGATAGCCTGATCATCAAGTAATAAGTGGCGGGATGACTGTTAGGCGACGACTAACGCTAGCGCCAGAGGCACTCTCAGCGGAGTCCTCTACGGTGTCTACGTCGTCGCCGGAGGTGCCTAGGAGTGGCTCCAGATTTTGGTGCTTGGGCACAGAGGATGATAAATCGGATGTGGAGGATTCGTCTTCTCTCGTAGATTGGGCCGCTCTGGAATCGCTGGAGGATCCTACCGGCGAGCTGGGTTGGACGGAGGTCTCCCGATAGTGGCCAGCTGAGGCAGAAATTCTAGCAGGATATGAGATTCCCCACCTTGATGTCACGTTTCTAGGAGGAGTTGCTGAAGAAGATGTCGAATGTACTTGATTCGACGCCATCAGAACAGGTTTGTGCGGATGTTTTGCTGTGTAGGGACTCATCAAGGATGTTGGGGAAGCTGCGCGCAAGATCGTGGTCACCATCATGGACATCGATGTCAAGTACTGGGCTGACAGAGGTCGAGCATCGGTGTGCTTCTTCTTCTCCGACTGGGTTGCATATTACCCAGCCTCCTCGTATACGACCTTGGAAGGGACCTCTACCGAGGATACATGCACCTTAGATGGTGGTGCTAGGGGATTCATGCACACCGAGATGGTTCAGCACGGAGCTGATGGACCGCCGGCAACGTCGAAGCTTCTGGCTCCTGATCCGACAATCACACTAGTGATTCAAATTGGGAGAGGTGGGGCCACTTTGCTGCTGTAGTTTGAGGAAGAGTGGGACCCCTACGCGTTTCTTCGGTGTCGGTTTCGGAGGTTGTGGGCCAGGATGGTGGGACCTGATCCCACTTCGTTTCCATCGCTCACCTTGCACTCTGCACCGCCATCACCGATCGAAACTTCGTCCACCACTCCTCCCTGAATCTCGTCTCATGTGTCATCCCCACCTACGACCTCTCTTTCACCGGGTCCCGTTCCTATGTCGCTATTATTTCATCACGCCCACTGCCGATGGCCGGAATTCCTCCCAATCCCCGGGGGGCGACGAATTACCCATGGGGCCCGCCATACATCACTTCTCTACATGCTGCGTTCCGGCCACCGAGGGGTGTGGGTACGCCGTGATCCACCGCTTTATGGCTACCCGGCTACTTCGGTCCCATATGCAGCCCTGCCTCTGACACACCTCAAATACGAAGGTTATGCCCCGCCCGATGCTGGGGGTTAGTATGCACACCAGGCTCCCATTCAGACGCCATCGCCGACCGCTACATTGGGCTCAGGATTGGTGGCCGACCCTCCGAAATGCAAGAAGAAGAAGAAGAAGAAGAAGAAGAAGAAACAGGGGCCGACTTATATTCCTCAAGTCTCCACGTAGGGGGCGACGTATTGCATGCGCCTTTTGTGCCGCTGAGTCAAGTGCAGAATGTGGCAAACCCTTCTTCATCTCAGGTTTATTCTAATCATCAGGATGCAATTGATACGTACTTGTCCCCAAATGTTACTCCTGTGGCTCCAACTCAATTTATTCAACATCAAGGACATGGCCAGGATCAATTAGGCATACTTACCCATATGCAAGGTTCATCCCCTATTGTTGTTGAGAATACACACATTGCAGCGAGCTCCGATATTGTGTTTGTACTAGTGAATGCTGTTATAGTTAAGGTAAAAGGGAAGAAGCCAGGGAGGTGCTAGAAGTGTGCCGAGGATACTCATGCCACGACGGAGTGCACTTTATTTAATTACTGTTATATCTGTTACAATAATGCACACCCAAATCTCAGATGTCATGTGCTCAAGCTCCCGAGGCCTACTATTTTTATGACAGGTATTGGTTGTGAGGAAACAATGTTTACCGAGTTTCCTGATTCACCAGTACAGGAGCATCTTGCGCCCAGCCTGTCTCCTATTGCTCTTGTTCAAGTGACTGAGGAGGTGGTTCCGACTGAGATCATTGTGCAGCAGATAGCTCGTTGATGTTCAGTGCAGTCCCAGTGAAACATGGTGAGAATGCCTTCTTGGCCAGCTTCCCCTATTTTGCAGACTTGGATAGGGTGGATGGTATTCATATGAGTGTAGCTCTTTACAAGGCTCAGATTACTTTCACTGCTTGGAAGCCCTAGAAGGTCCGACATAAAGCTGAATTGATTCCTGTTTGGTTGCATGTGGATGGGGTGCCTCATACACTCAAGAGTTTTTTGGGTCTTTGGGTAGTTGGATCTTTGATGGGAATTACTCTCGATGTCTATCTTGTCAATTTGCATCGTCGTGGTGTTGTTTGTATTCTGGATGCTATGTTTGATACTAGGACTTTGAATAAGAAGAGTGATGAGGTTGGACCCTACTTAACTTCCGATGCTATGGTTGGTCTGAAGGGTTTCGAGTTTTGGTTCCGGAGAGAGCTAGCGGGATATGTGCTAGATCTAGAGTTTGCGCCCTTTGTATGGTAGCGCAATGGCTGCGAACTTGAGGACGATGGGAATGTTAAGGATGATATGGATACTTCGAAGACTCCTAGTGGCATTCATAGTATTGGGGCATCGACTGTTACTAATGCGGTTGGTCAGTCTTCTGGTTTGGCTCCTATGATGTCTCAGACTGTGGCGACTATGGAGCATTATGCATATACGCCTTTTAATCCCAATCCATACACTCCATCTGGTATTGACTTGGCAGCGTTGTCTCTGTGCCAACCATATCCTTGTGTTTCTCCGGTGGAACTTGGTCGGGTATTGTCTATTGCATCTCCATCAACTATTGCAGGGACAGAGACGGGTGCGATTGTCGAGGATGTGGTCGCTGGTCTTCCTGAGGCTGGCGGTCGGAGACCAACCAGCCATGCCAAGAGCCAACCCAATGTCTTGGGCCGGTCGGTGCTGGTTCTCACACCGGTTACACCACCGTCGGGTCGTGACGTTGCTTCTTCTACACCTGTGGTCTAGGACGCTGCTCTTGCACTGTAGGCGTGGTGTGACATCCCCTCCTTGTCTACTTATTCTCCACCGATGGGCCGTGTCGTTGGTGTCGCACCTCATGTGGGCCGCACGACTGCTGCATCACCTAGGAACCCTGTTGCTTTTTTAGTTGTGTGGTTGCGGATGGCCAGTGCAAGTCTATTGCTGTTGGCCTTGCTGGCGACGTAGGCCGGTGCACAACATCTTCACCAATTGAGCGGTGTTCTATTCTTGCCAACCACGCGGAGCTGCTTGCTTCTTCCAACTGGCCTTCATCAACTGATGCTGACACTTCTTCACCGTCGTCTTTTGGCCTTCCCTCCTAGCTGGACGGTGAGGTGCTAGTGGGTCGAGAGCTTTCCTTGCGAGGGGTCAATGAGGCAACCAACACACTGAAGGGTTCTTCCACGCCATTAACCCCTTCCTCATTGGACAACACGATCCAAAGGTGTATGGATGAGCTAACCCCGTCGCGTCGTGGTTCGAGACATGGACTTCATATGGATCGATGGTACATGTGACATGAATGAAGACTCCTTGGCAAAGGCGATGCGTTGCAAAGCCAAGAATAACATGGATTCTCCAGGTATAAAATCATCAGTCAAGTCCTTTTTGTCCTTTTGTACTACTGATATTAATTCCAAACTTCACAATGTTGGTATTAAGTTGGGTAGTTCAGATAGGGACAAATTATTTTTTGCTTCTACTTTGAGACATATGGAGTATGACCGTCTTAAGGCTACTCCTAAAGTTTCTAGCACTATTTTTACCACATCAATAGAGGGGGGGAGTTTCATGCCACAGTAGATGGTCAACTCCTCGATCACTTGGTTGGTGAGGTTTTAGAGGTGGTGTTTGATGAAGGCAGACTAAGTTCTTTATATGAACTTAAAGCTTCTGGTCCAAAGTTGAATGCATCCACCTCCAAGAAGGGTGTGAAGTCCCGAAAGAGACAACATGCGTCAAAATCTCCAATTGTTTCTCGATGATTGGCATGTTCTTGAATAGCAGAGGTCTTGGTGACTTGGCTAAACATTCATTTATTGTTGATTGTGCACTTGATCATAAATTGGATTTTTGGCTATTTATGAGACGGGTAGACAAGATTTCTCGGTGAGTCTCCTAAACCTCCTATCTGGACCATAGAATTTACTTGGGTATCTCATCCACCACGTGGAAGATCTGGTGGCATCTTACTGGGTGTTAAAATCAAAACTATGGATGTATTAGATAGTTCGGATAGAGACTTCCGTATTAAGCTCCATATCCATAACAAATTTGATGACTTCAGTTGGACTTTGATAGCTGTGTATGGTGCATCCCAAGAGGAATTAAAGGCTGATTTTCTGCATGAGATTATTAACTTAACAAAACATAACCCACATCCAATTCTAATTGGTGGGGATTTCAATATGCTAAGATACTCTCGAGAGAAAAGTCGTGGTTGATTTGATAATCATTGGCTGCTTTTATTCAACGATGTTATTAACAACCTTGATTTAAGGGAGGTTTCAATGATCGGTAGACAGTTCACTTGAGTGAATAGTCTACCGGAACTGACATACGAGAAACTAGACTGTGTGCGTATGGATACTGACTAGGAATCTGAATTCCCTTTGGTATGTGTGTGTAATAGAATGTATTGGGAATTTATCAGATCATTCTTCTATTATTATGCACACTAGTTCGCCTTGCTCACTTACTAAACGCCAATTCAAGTTTGAACTTGGGTGGTTACACCGTGATGGCTTCCATGAGATGGTTAGGAATATTTGGGAACAACGAGTAAGAGGTCTTACTCTTATCCAACGTTGGAATAATAAAATTCGTGCTCTATGCAAATTCTTGAATGGATGGGAAAGACATACTACTATTTAAAAAAAGGAGAAACTACAATTAGCAGCTATAATTAATGAACTAGAGGCTCTCGTGGAGGTCAAGATATGATCTACACGAGAGATTGATCTTAAAAGCCAAGCAAATGAGGAAATAGCCAAACTTGTACAGGAGGAGGAGCCTAAGTGGTATCAATGATCTAAAGCGGAATTTATCTTGGAAGGAGACTCAAATACCAGATACTTCCATAGTGTCGCCAATGGTATACACTAGAGGAAACTTATACATTCTCTACTTCATGATGATGATACAGTTGAAGGTTATGAGCAACTTAAGTCCTACATTACGAATTATTGCAAGGCTCTGTTTGGGGCTCCAGAACAGAGGATATTCCTCAGGTATCTATCTAGGAGAATAGCTTTCTTGTTGCTCCATACACTGAGGAGGAACTTAAGAAGGCAGTTTTCCAGATGGAGCATAATAAAGCCCCTAGCCCTGATGGCTTCCCTGCTGAGTTTTATCACAACTTCTGGGAGGTATTCAAGGCTGATCTTTTCGATCTCTTTGGCTTTCTTCATGATGGGCAATTAGATCTTTTCCTTTTAAACTTTGGAGAAATTATTTTACTACCAAAGGTTAACGATGCAGTACGTATGCAAAAATATTGTCCAATATGCCTCATTAACATGAGTTTTAAAATTTTCACTAAAGTAGCAACTATTCGGCTTAATTCCGTTGCAGACCATGTTGTATGCCCTTCGTAATATGCATTCATGCAAGGAAGAAATATCCTCGATGGGTTTGTCATCCTTCATGAAATAGTGCACGAATTGCATAGGAAAAAAGCTGAATTGATTTCTTTTAAAAATTGATTTTGAGAAGGCCTATGATAAGGTCAAGTGATCTTTTCTCCAACACTCTCAGACTGAATGGTTTTTCTGAGGAGTGGCAGGATCTTATACAAATTTTTGTGTCTAGAGATAGTGTTTTCATTAAAGTCAATGATAGCATTGATAAATACTTCTAGGCATAAAAAGGACTAAGACAAGATGGCCCTTTATCGCCAATACTATTTAATATAGTGGATGATATGTTGGCAATCCTGATAGAGCGCGCTAAGTCTGAAGGTCAGATTGAAGTAGTGGTTCTCCCATTTAGTTGATGGGGGACTATCTATAATTCAATATGCAGATGACTCAATTCTTTTTATGGAACATGACTTGGAGAAATCTAAGAACATGAAACTTATATTGTCAGCATTCTAGCAATTATCTAGTCTCAAGATAAATTTCCAAAAGAGTGAATTGTTTTATTTTGGATAAGCTCAAGACAAGGCCAATCTTTATGTTGAGCTCATTGGATAAAAGCATGGATAGTTGCCAATCAACTATTTGGGGATCCTGGTACACCATCAGAGACTTAAAAATGTTGAATGAAAATTAGTCAAGGAAAGGCTCCAAAAAAGGCTCAGTAGTTGGAAAGGAAAATCACTATCTCTTGGCGGGAGACTAGTGCTCAATAATTCAGTACTTACCAATATGGTATTGTATATGATATACTTTTTCACGCTCCCCAAAGGAGTCATGGAAACATTTGGATTATTTCCAATCAAGATTCTTTTGGCAAGGAGATAGTGAGAAAAAGAAATATCGACTAGCAAAATGGAGTGTGGTATGCCACCCAAAGGACCAAGGGGGTCTAGGTATACACGACCTTGAGGTCAAAAATACTGCTCTTCTAGGTAAATGGTTGTTCAAACTACTTACGGAAGATGGTATATGACAAATCCTCCTTCAGAGGAAATACATTAGTTCTAAAGCATTATCTCAAGTGTTATGGAAGTCAGGAGACTCGCACTTTTGGGATGGGCTGATGAGTACAAAGAAACTATTCTTCCAGTTTGGCACTTCCTCCATTAAGGATGGATCGGAGGTGAGGTTCTCAGAGGACAAGTGGCTAGGTAATGCCACACTCCGAGAACAATACCCTACTTTATAAAACATTGTATGACATAAAGGGGATACCATTGCCTCAGTGCTGGAATCTTTCCCACCTAATGTGTCATTCATATGGACTTTGATTGGTCCTATACTTACATCTTGGAACGCTTTGATACATCGTTTAACTACGGTACATCTATCAGATGGGTCTGATGAGTTTTGGTGGAATTTACATGAGAATGAGAAGTTCTTTGTAGATTCCATGTATAGAGCATTCATTATGTCTTCTGTACCCTAGTTGATAATAATAAAAATTTGGAAGATGAAGATACCGTTGACGATGAAAATATTCGGATGGTATATTTGTAGAGGTGTCATTCTCACTAAGAACAACCTTGTTAGAAGGAATTGGGAAGGAAGTAAACAATGTGTTTTTTGTCATTACGATGAGACAATCAAATATATGTTCTTCCGGTGTAAATTCTCTATAACTATATGGTCAATCATCCGTAGCTTCTAGGCTAAGTCCCCCTTGTACTGTTGCAAATATATTTGGCAATTGGATACATGGGGTAGACGCTAAGTACATAACTCTTCTTAGGGTGGGAGTGCTTCCTGTTACCTGTTCGCTTTGGCTACGTAGAAATGACAAGTTTTTTAATAAAAAATGTATTCTCTTATGCAGGTTATCGACCGATGCATAGGTACACTCCATTTGTGGCCACCTCTTCATCAGGAGGAGTTTCGAGACCTATTTACAGAGGTCTGTAGACGCTTGGAGAATATGACGAGGGATATTTTTTCCTAACATGGGTGGTAGCGTGATCTTCACATTGGGCCGTTGTTTCCATGTTATTCTAATATAATTCGCCTTCATATGTTTTTTAATTTTGGAGACTTGTGTGGGCTATGTGCATCTTGGTAATGCAGAGACTGGATGTAATACTTTTTATTAAGTCATATATCACCCATTTCCAAAAAATAGCGCCTATACATTTCCACATGTCTCGAGACATTATGGTTAGAATTGTTAGGGATTGTTTCTGTGTATACTTGTGTAACAACCTATTAATAAAAGATACCAAAGACCCACGATTGTGTGGTCAATTCTCCCAATCTCCCATTTTGTCATGGTATCAGATAAACGTTCCTCTCTCTACTACCGCCTCCACCCTAGTATTCCCTCCTTCAGCCACCACACCCCCTCCTCCGCCACACCTCCTCCTCGTTCAACCACCTCCATTTCCGACACCGACTGCCTACGCCACACTTTAGGCTCAAGCCACGGCGATCCAAAACGTGAAATCCTTGATCCCCGTCGTCCTTGAAATTAAGGCCTACAACTTCACAAAGTGGCGCAACTTCCTCTAGGTTTCCATAGCGTAGTACACGCTCACTGACACCTCAACACGGTTGTTCCATGACTCGGTGATGAGGAGTGGGCGCAGATGGATTCCACCATCCTCCTCTGGCTATATGGCTCCACCAACCCCGAGATCGTCGACATGTTGATGTAGGTCACCATCAACGCCTACTCCATCCTCTCGCGCATCATCGCCCTCTTCCGCGACAACCAACATGCGCGTGCATGCTATCTTGCCCAGAAGTTCTGCAACATAGAACAAGGGGACAAGACCATCACCACATACTGCCTTGAGCATAAAACTGTTGTCGACACCCTCGCCGAAGTTGGTGCCCAAGTGGTGGATGACGCCCTCGTTTAGAAAACCATCAAGGGCCTCGATGATAAGTACCAGTGAGTGGCTTCCTTGCTGCCGCTCTTGACGTTGTTCCCATAAGTTTCAGAATATGCTGCTTCTACAAGAGCTCAAGCCCTACAACACAAGATCGCCTCGTCGATGATCTTCTACACCACTCCTCCATATGGCGGCCCTTAGGACCGAGCCCCTAATCCTCCGGTGCCGTACCCCCACGCCACCAGATACGGTGCTCTTTCGGCCACCGACTTCGGCCAGAACAAGGGAAAAAAGAGGAAGACCGCGGGTGTTGCGGCTCCTGCTCTCCCCATCCTGCAAAATCCCCTAGATGGGTCCGATATACGTGTACCTAATGATGTGGCATGTCCAAGGCACGCCCTTCTACCTGGTCATGCTCGGCCCGCGCCACCACCTTGTCCTGCTCAGGGGTATATGGCGATGCATGTCCCCATGCACGCACTGCCCTAGCCCGCGACAGTCTCCTACCCCATCTACCCAGCCTACGATGCTCCATCGACACCAACCTCCTTCCGCCCTCACGAGCTACTTCAACACCATGAGCCTCCATGCCCCTACGGATTGGCACATGGACACCAGAGCTTCTGCTCACATGTCTTTAAACGCCAGTCAAGTCAACCCCCTCTCCTCCAATTCTCCTCATAAACACGTCATCGTAGGTGATGGTTCCCACTCTAGTAATGTTTCTCTTTTCACTCCCAATTATAACCGTTGTTTCACTCTTCGTGATGTGCTTGTTACTCCTCACATTGTTAGGAATCCCATATTTGTTTGTCAATTTACCACTGAATTTTTTTGTTTGGTTGAATTTGACTTGTGGGCTTTTTATGCGAAGGATCTCATGATAGGGGATGTGATTATCAGGTGCAGTAGCATAGTTGATCTATATCGACTCACCTGCTCACTATGTGCCCTCGCCGTCTCCACCACCAACCTCGACCTTTGGCATCGATGAATCGTACATCCTGGTCATGCCGCACTCTAGCATCTCGCCTCGTCGTTGTTTCTTCCATTCAATAAAGTTTCACAAAACTCTAGTTTATGTCATGCTTGTCAACTTGGACGTCATGTAAAATTGCTATTTTCTCAGTCTACTACTAGCACTACACGCCCCTTCGAATTAATTCATTGTGATTTTTAGACTTCGCCTATTGAGAGTGTTTCTAGTTTAAATACTTTCTTATCATTTTAGATGATTTTACTCATTATCTATGGACGTCCTTTACGGTGTAAATCTGAAACATTTTCTTACATGTCTAACTTTTGCAACTATGTCGCTACAAATTTTTCTATCTCTTTGCAAGACATTCAGTACGATAGTAGCTGTGAATTCGACAATCGCGCTCTTCAGTATCTCTCCGCTACACACGGGATCCTTCTGTGTTTTTTGTGTCCCGACATGTTCACCAAAACGGTAAAGATGAGCACAACATCCACACTATTGATATCTAGAGCTAATATCATGAGTACTCTGTAACATTCCAAAACTTTAATCCAAGTTATCAAGATCCAAATCACCCAATTTAGGGTTAACAAAAACTTTTTCCATTTAAAATATTTAAGCATGTATATGTGTGTTGCATTAAGTAGGAGTTGTTTTGAAATGCCATGATTGTTTGTTCTAATGGTTTTAAAATGACTCTAAGATGAATGCCACATCATCTATATCATTCCCAAGCAAAAACCAAAGAAAAAGAAATAAAAAAGAATTAATAATAGAAATGGTCACTTTTGCCATTTTAATCAACTAGAACACTTTGGGTGTTCCTAGCACTCAACTTCAAACAGAAACAATTGTGGATCTTTGCACCCCTTGGTAGTACAAGTAGTAATGTACCAAGGCCCACTTTGTGATCTTCCAAAAACATTCAAACTCTAAATTTAAAAGACATTTGAAAATGGAATCTATCTCATATGTCTAGATCCCACTTGTTCAAAAACCACTCAAATGACTTCAACTTAACAAATCCTTAGCAACCAGAGATGCTTAAGCATGTGACAAACAACTCCACCAAATTCCTTTTCAAAATTCAAAAATTGAATTGTTGCGGCCATTGTGTCGAACACTTGGTAAGCAGAATCAAACCTGCCTAACTAATACTGTTTTTGATCAAATTTTGTCGAGGCATTTGAACCCAATTGACATCCCTTGTCCCCCTTAGCCCTAACCAGGCCATCAAAGACCTACCAAATGGCCTAGGACAACAGTGCAGCGCCACCCCGAGGCCATGAATGCCGCCGACCATGCCCCAGCCACAGGAGCGCGCCCCTCTCTCTCTCGCTATGTCTAGGAGGTAGGCGTGGTAGCACCACCACCCCTGGTCCCTTCCCCAAGCCCAGACAGCCCCTAGACCACCTCACCTAGCCCGCGCTCTCCGCCTTTGTGACATGCGCAACGCACGCCAGAGGGCCGTCACTGACAGAGCGCCACAAGCCGCACCTTGACCACAGCCCACGCGCGCCACTCCGCCTTGACCACCTCACCCCGCCAGACACGCCCTTACCCCGCCGCGGGACCCATAGCCGCCGAGAACCACGTTGAGCACCGCCTCTGTCGCTCAGAGCGTGAGACGCTCCCGACCGCAATCCACCGCCGCTAGAACCGCCATTAAGCCCTAGCTGACCGCCAGGGAACCGCCCACCGTCCACCTACCTCGCCCATGCCGATAGCACCCTGTGCCGTTGTCACCGGCAAGCTCCGCCCATACTTCTCTGCTGCCTTGCCGGGCCTATATAAGGGAGCCTCCCCAGCACCATTTCTTCACACTCTCACACTCCCCTCTCACCACTGGTCCTTCCCCACCTCTCGCCGGAGCCACTCGAGCAGCCAGCCACCGGAATTTCGCCAGAGATAGCCGCAGCAGAGGAGGAGACGCTCCCGTCGATTTCGTCAACCCCAGCCGCTGCCCTGAATTCGCCTGAGACCGCCGCCGTCTCCTTATTCATTTGCCTGCCTTGCCGCATTCGCTGGAGCCCTGATATGCCCTCACCGCACCCCCACTGAGCCGTTAGGGTTCCACCTCGCCGGCGACAGGTCTGTCGTCGATGATAAGCCCCAACCGTAGATTCTAGTTCTAATCCTACGGTCCACACTGCGTTGTACCGCTTCACGTTTAATGAGCCACTGACAGGCGGGACCCCCTGTTAGCAGTCCTTAGTGCCGCAGAGTGAAACTGGGCCGCCCATTAGTGTTCCCGCCTTAGCCCGTAGATTTAAATTTAGATTTTTCTATTTTAGCTGAAACTTACTTATGTCCCTTAGTTTGAAATTCAATTCAGAGAGTTTTACAAATCCAAATTGAGTGATTCCAATTTTGTTGGAAAGGTAATAAAAATCTCTATCCAAGCCCCGTTGGATTTAAATCATGTAGACTTATAGATCTCTCCTAGCTAAAATAACAAGACAGAAGCTTTTTCACATTCAAACATTTTTCTAAAATCAACCAAAATAGCTTTTGAGTTGATTCCAACTCTCAAAAATCACATTTAACCATACCTATCTAAATATGTAATAATATTAAGGTTTGCACGCAGTGACTTTGGACTAGTACCAAAATACTGCTATATAGGCATTTCTAGTCACTTTAAATCATTAAATATTAAACTTAAAGTTATTAAAAATGTGATACAACCTTTAAAACACATTCACATGTATTAGAATATGTGGTGATGACATG
Organism: Avena sativa; assembly: GCA_916181665.1. Taxonomy (NCBI): domain Eukaryota; kingdom Viridiplantae; phylum Streptophyta; class Magnoliopsida; order Poales; family Poaceae; genus Avena; species Avena sativa. The sequence continues at coordinate 430,119,775 of OV702286.1, read as the reverse complement.
TGTCCACATGATACCATATTTTAATTGGAGAATATTAAATCTTAGTTAATTTCAATGAGTAGAAATTACTTTTCTCAAATAAAATAAATGAAACTAGTTCATTAAACCTTGTGATGTGTGTGATGATACTAGATCATCAAATGTGTGCCTTAGTGTGCTAAGTAGACTAGTTAAGTATTGTTTGGTGATTGTGTATTCCGTATGCATTTATAGACAATAGTACCGACCAAGTCTACGAGGAGGAGGAGTTCTACCCCGAAGAAGACGAGGAGAATTTCAACCACTGCACCAGTCAAGGCAAGCCATCATTAACAATGCAAGCTAACCCTTGCAAGATAGATAACCTAAGAAAGATGCATTAGGCATGCTTTGGTTATACCCTTTGACTTATACCTACCCCAAGTTTTATTTACAAGATTTACCTTCTTTTACTTTACCAAAGTTTCTTACTTGTTTATAGATAGCATAAAGAGTATAAAACTTGACCTATCTAGTTAGACTTAGCTGTCATTCTATGGCATGAGATTGAGATTAGCATCCCACATTAGTGAACTCTCTTAACTTAGTAGTTTAGAGCTAAACCAAAACTTGATCACTTTAGATGGGAATACTTGTTGAAAATGATTTGTGAAAACCTTGGAATGATGAGTCATTCTATTGAGATGTTTTGACATGTGTTGAGAAACACAAATGGTTTATGATGATGAAAATGTTAAGGCATGAGCCTTAGCCCCTTTAGAAAAACTGATGGTTGGGTTCGAATGCGATACCATTCCAATTTTACCGAACAACCACAATACCTGAATTAGGTAAGACTTATCCAGAAGTTTATATGCATTAGTATTAGTTCCCTCGCGGGAGAGGTTTGATCTGAGGCTACCTCTCAATGTTTTCCACCTATGCAGTGCCCAGGATGGCAGATGGACATGGCTAGGAGGCCAAGCTCATAGGAGAGGTGCTTATACTAGAGTGTGTAAAGGAAATGTTATGTTTGATTATCTGCATACTAAGTATGATGATTCAGGGTTATCCCTGACAGATGTATTGAATTTTGTGGTGAAAGTGTACCACCTCTGCAGAGTGTCAAACTATTCGAATAGCCGCGTCCGCGGTTATGGACAATTGGAGTGGCCATACTGTTCTGTTGTCATATGGTTTCAAAATGACTTGTGAAATGAATTGTGACATGACTTGACCACAACAGAGTTGTGACTATGATAACTAAGTTCCCACTTAGGTGTTTTCAAACTTTATTTTATCTTTCTTTGTTTCTAACTCAGCTTAGGTTTCAAACTTAACTTTATAAATAAACTTGGAGTTAACATTCCTACTAGAACTATCTTATTTGTTAGTGATAGTTTGCGAGTACTTAAAGAGTACTTATGGCTTTTGTCCCTAGCTATTCCCGTGGCCAGACTATGAGGAGGACTACCCTGAAGGAGGACAGCAGGATGGCTACGACAACTAGGATCATCTCCCATCGTCAGCATTGCCTGTGACACTGAAGATGGAGCCCACCACTATGCTATTTATTCCGCTACTTGTTTGTACTAAGACTGGATCATGAGATCCTTTATTTGTGTAAGACCTTATTATGGTTTGTAATGGATGATGTACTATGATATCCAATCTGTTATGTCTCGCAAAAATGGTAATGCTGGGATTGTGATGTATGGCATAACAAGCATCTAGGATTAAAAATCCGGGTGTTGACAAGTTGGTATCAGAGCCATCCTGACCATAGGAGACCCTAGTTAGAATGGACGTCCGAACAAAAAACTTAGTTTTCAAAATCAAAATGAGTATTTGTGAAAACCTATTTCCTCTCTTACCCTGGGATTCTTTCTCTCAAAAAAATACATGTTCCTCAAAAATTCTTACATTACTACATAAAACTTTGACACACTTGATCACTTCACTAACTTTCTCATCTTAAATTCTTATAGATGAAGGTTTAGTACAGCAAGTTCTACCAGTTGGGCAACGGAGGCCAACTGATCTTCGAGAGGGATCTAGATGCACTGTCTGAGCACTTGGAGCATCCTCATCCGGAATTCTTTGGAGCTCAACTCAATGGTCCACCACGAGGAGATTTACAATGGCTAGTAGTTGCTGATCTTCGAGGCAAGTTAGAAGCACCAATGTCCGAGAATATTCAGTTCTCCATAAGAGAGAACAACTGGCTAGATGGATTAGCCAGGGCAATGCATGAAGCTCTCGCTCGTCTCTACGCATAGAATGTCAACCTGATCCAAGGAACCCGCTTTGCTCACTATGCAAGGCGTGATTCTATGGGAATGCCGCTAGAGATGCCAAGTCACCCGGAGTTGAAGCGTCAAGTGGAGAACCTCGACTTGCTACTGTACGACAGACAGAAGGAATTGGATAATGCTAGAGAGTTCGCCAACCACAACCTTGCCATTGCCGCCTAGAAGGCCTAGATTTTCTCACTGCTCATTAAGGATCGTCAGTCTCTTCGCCGTCAACATGCAAAGAAGGATCGCACCATCGTCCGTCTTTGCAAGAAGGTGGCCGACCTCGAGAAGACCATCAAGGAGCAAGAAGCTCAGCTTGCAGCAAAAGAAGAAGAAGAGGAAGGTGAAGACATCCACGGGGATATTCACTCGTACCTCAGCAATGATGATGACTATCTGGAGGATGATGACATGGAATTCTACACCGATGATGATGACTCCGACTTCATCGATGATGAGTAGATGCACTAAAGCACCATCGTAGGAGTGAGAAGTATCAGTCCCATTGTATCGTAGCTTACAGAATGGTTCTTAAAGCCATCTGTTTTCCTTTTTTGTGGTGTGTGTGTGTTTGTATCGTGTGCTTTTCTTGAATGAATGAAAACAAGTTAGTTGCAAAACCTGAGTCAAACTCAAAGTTTTAGCTTGAAACCAAAACCATGAACCTTAGAACTTTCCCTCTTACCCCTTTATCTACCTCAATCTTCAGATGACTCGTGGAAACCAAGGAGGGAGCAGCTCATCGTAGGACCCAATGCTACAGATTCTGCAGACGCTCATTACAGACCGTCAAGCTAGTAGGGTAGAGCGCCAAGCAAATCTAGCCACCCTGCAACAGATCGCCCAGATGGCTCACAACAATCAGAATCATGGAAATCAGGATCATCATGGATCCAAACTCAAAAGCTTCTAGAATACCAATCCTCCAATCTTTAGCAAGTCTGAAGACTCACTGGATGCTGATGATTGGTTACAGACCATGGAAAACAACTTAGAAGTTGCAAGAGTGGATGCAAACGAGAAAGTCCTTTTTGCCACCCACTATCTGGCAGGAGATGCAAGAGCATGGTGGAACAGCACCCACACGATGGACCATGGTCAAGTGATGACATGGGAAGCCTTCAAAGTCAAGTTCAGCCGCACCCATGTGCCACAGGGCCTAGTCACCAGAATGAGAGATGAATTCAGAGAGTTAAAACAAGGCAGAATGACTGTAGTGGAGTATCGTGACAGATTCTTGTCCCTCGCCAGGTATGCACCGGATGAGATCAATATGGAGGACAAGAAGAAGGAGAGATTCCTGAACGGACTGCATGATGAGATGCAAACGGTCCTCGTCAACATCCGTTTCGAGGATCTCGAAGAGCTAGTCGACTCTGCCATTCAAATGGAAGGGAAGATAAATCAAGCAAACGACAACCGCAAACGTCGGATGATGCACCAACCTGGATCCAGCAGTCACCAGGAGTACCGTCCCAACCCGTCTGCCGGATATGTCCCGTGGAACAATCGACCCCCAATGTCTCGCCCAAGCTACCCCAACCGCAGCGGAGGAAATGTGAAGTCCGGAGGAAACAACAACAACCACCCCGGCAACTCCATCAATTTCAATCGTGCACCTCCCATGCCCAACAACAACAGCAACAACAACAACACTGCACCGAGAACTAGAAGCGATGTTGTGCCCGTAGCAGCAAAAGACAAGTCTCGGATTACTTGTTTAGAGTGTGGAGTGAAGGGTCACTACTCCAATGAGTGTCCCAAGAAGATTGCCGCCACTACCCATGTGAATGCCCCAGCTCAACAGCAGCGTCGTGTTCAACTAGGAAGAAGATTTTCCCTAGGGAACCCTCACAACCGCAACGGCCGTCTCTTCCACGTGAACGCCGAAGAAGCCCAAGAAGTGCTAGATGTAGTGCTAGGTATGTTTTCTGTCAACTCAGTTTTAGCAAGAGTGTTGTTTGATTCTGGAGTATCGCACTCATTTGTCACCGAAGAATTTGCATGCACTAGTAAGATTCACCCAACCAACTTGAAGCATGTCATGATAGTTCAAATACCTGGGTCAACTACAAAAGCTAGAAAAATTTGCAAAGTTGTACTTATTAGAATACATGGGATAGACTTTTATGCCAATATAATAGTACTTGGAACCAAAGGTTTGGAAGTAGTACTAGGAATGGACTGGATGTCAAAGCATAAAGGATTGATAGACTGTGCCAAGAAAGCCATCACCATGACCAGTAGCTCTGGAGTATCAGTAGAGCATATATCTGAAACCTTGCCCCATCAATTCAAGTGCAACAAGAGTCTAGCCCTACCCACCATAGACCAAGTCAGGGTAGCCTGTGAATACCCCGACGTGTTCCTAGATGAACTGCCCGGTATGCCCCCAGATCGGGATATTGAGTTCATTATTGAACTAATCCCCGGAACCGGTTCCATAGCTCAGAGACCCTATAGCATGAACCCCTCAGAGTTAGTGGAACTAAAGAAGCAGTTGGATGCTATGCTGGAGAAAGGCTTGATTCAACCAAGCGCATCACCATGGAGATCACCCGTGTTATTCGTCGACAAGAAAGATGGAGGCAACCGTTTGTGCATAGATTACAGGAAGCTGAATGACGTCACAATCAAGAACAAGTACCCATTGCCAAAGATTGAGGATCTATTCGATCAGTTGACTGGTGCCAGTGTGTTCTCTAAGATTGATCTTAGGACTAGTTATCACCAACTTAAGATTCGTGCAACGGATATTCCAAAGACCACCTTTACCACCATATATGGATTATACGAGTATACGGTCATGTCTTTTGGATTAACCAATGCCCTTGCTTATTTCATGAAACTCATGAATAAGATCTTTATGAATTTTCTAGATAAGTTTGTCCTTGTGTTTATCGACGATATCCTTATCTACTCCAAGTTAGAAGAAGAGCATGAGAAACATCTGAGAATCATTCTTGAAACCCTTAGAGGGCATCAGTTGTATGCCAAGTTCAGCAAATGTGAGTTTTGGCTAAAAGAAGTAGGATTCCTAGGACATATTGTGTCTGTCGGAGGAGTCGCTATTGATCCCACCAAGATCAAAGATGTCGAAGAATGGGAAGCCCCAACCACTCAAACCCATGTTCGTGCATTTCTCGGATTAGCGGGATATTACCGCAAGTTCATAGAAGGATTTTCGAGCATAGTGATACATTGCAAATGTATCTATAATATTTGATGCTACATGCTTGGTTTTATCCACTTCCTTGTGTTTTTTCCACACTTTGGAGTACTTTTCATATGATTTCTTGGACTAACCTATTAACAAGAGCCACAGTGCCAGCTGCCTGTTTTCTGCTGTTTTTGGTTCCAGGAAAGTCAGAAAATGAATATTCTCGGAATTGGACGGGACAAAAGCCAAAGTGCCTATTTTTCCAGAAGACTCTAGGAGCCAGAATACGAGACGGAGGAGGGCCAGGGGCTGGCCACACCCCCCCCCCCCCCCCAGGCGCGGGCTAGGCCTGGCCGCGCCAGGGCATGGTGTGGGCCCCCTAGACACCCCCTTGGTCTCCCTCTTCGCCTATAAGAAGCCTTCGGACCTAAAAACTCTGGGGGGGTTCGACGTTTTTCCAAAAGGAGTTCCGCTCCGCCCGCCACCACCAGATTTCACAAAACAGCACCAGAAACTCTGTTCTGGCACCCTGTCAGGACGGGGAATTGGAGGAGATCATCGCCATCATCATCACCATCGCTTATCCATCGACCATCCATGTTTCCCCCATCTATGAGTGAGTAATCCCCCGCTATAGGCTATGGGGATGGTAGGGATTGGATGAGATCGTTCATCTAATGGCATCAGATTGTTAGGGCATGGTGCCTAGTATCTTTTATTAGTGCTTTATGACTTTGTTGAGACTTGTTGTGCTTAATGCTTGTCACTAGGGCCCGAGTGCCATGATTTCAGATCTGAACATGTTATTGATTCATTATGATAGTATTGTTTATGGTCTTATCTGCAAGTTGTATACACATGTTGTTGTTCGGAACCAATGGCCCCGAAGTGACAGAAATCGGGATAACCGGAGGGAATGGCTTTGATGTGAGGATCACATGTGTTCACGGAGTGTTAATTCTTTGCTCCGGTGCTCTATTAAAAGGAGCACCTTAATTGCCAGTAGTTCCCTTGAGGCCCCGCTGCAAACGGGCTGGCAGGACAAAAGATGTTGTGCAAGTTCTCATTGCGAGCACATATGACTATATATGGAACACATGCCTAGGATTATCTAGTACTTGGATGCTTTATCTTATTTATCTGCAATTGCCCTATGTTCTGATTGCTATGTGAATTGTCTTGTCCATGCAACGCCCGTCCATCCATCCCTGTGCCTACCGCACTCGAATCCCACTGTTTACTGCTATTGTTACTGCTATCTTTACTTTACTACTGTTGTTACTTTGCTATTCCTACTACAAAACTGTTGCTACTGATAAACTGCTGTGAGCAAGATTGTTTCCAGGTGCAGCTGAATTGACAACTCAGTTGTTAAGGCTTATAAATATTCTTTGGATCCCCTTGTGTCAAATCAATAAATTGGGTGTCACTTCCCTCGAAAATACTGCGATACACCCCCTATACTTGTGGGTCATCAAGACTATTTTCTGGCGCCATTGCCGGGGAGCATAGCTTTATTTATTAAGTTCACTTGGATTCTCTATTGTTCGCTGCTATCCATCCACCATGGGTAAGTCTCGTGATGGCAAGGTCCCTATTTTACCATCCACTACAAGAAGAGGTACGGTTCTGAACACCTCTATTGCTCTTGATTCACCGTCTGTTATGAGTAAGTTCCTTACACCACCACATACACATGCTACACACACTGCTACTACTGCTGAATCTGAAACTTCTGATGCTTATGATGCTGCTTCTAATGTGCTTGATAGGAGTGGTTCATTAGGTCCTTTCCTAGATGCTACGATTGCTAGAACTATAGCTGGAAATACCGAAACTCCTAATGAAGACACTACCACACATGTTAGTTCACCTGAGTCTAGTGAAAGTTATGATATTGAAGATGGTTATGTTGAGATGACCGATGAATTTATTAAAGAATGTAAGAACACCCATGATAGGAGCGCTACTAAGAGTCTCCTTGAGAGGCGTACTATTAGACCCAAATTGTCTCCTATTGCTAAGTTTGCTGCTTCTCCCATAAACATTATAGATGAAGATTATGATTTCTCTCTCGATTTATCTTACATAGCTATTGTCGAGAAAGAACCTTTTTGTGGGACTAAAAATGAAAGTGTGGTAGCACATATGAATGAACTTTCTACCATGAGTGGCTTGTTTTCTGATGATATTAATAAGATGCGAACTTACTTTGTTGCTAAGATTTTCCCCTTTTCACTGAAAGGAGAAGCTAAAACTTGGTTTAGTAATTTACCTCCTGGATCTATTGATAGCCCTAAGTGCTTGATTTGTACTTTCCTGCAGAAATATTTTCCTCCAAGTGCTAGACATGCTATTTTGCAGGAACTTTTTGATTTTAAACAGGGAGAAAAAGAGGTATTGTCTGAATCTTGGGCAAGGTTTTGTGCTTTGATTCATGCACAAGCTGGAAGTCCATTACCTAAGAATGAGCTTCTTGATATATTTTATAATGGACTAACAGAGGAATCTAGGACATACCTAGATAGTTGTGCTGATTGTGTTTTCATGAATAGGACTCCTAAGGAAGCTGAGGAATTAATGGCTAAAATAAGCAAGAACTATGAAGATTGGACTCCTCCTAAACAGGGTATACCTGAAGTAATTGTACCTGAACCATCTATTCCGGTGCCTATTCCAACATCAAAGAAGAGGGGAGTTATTTAATTAAATGATGAAGTGATGAAGGAAGTTAAGAAATGTCTTAAGGAGAAGGGAATTAAAGCTGCAGATGTCAAGAATTTACCTCCTATAGAAGAATTATGTAAGCCTATTCCCTACTCATCCACTATTGAGGTACACTCTCTCCAACACTTTGATGAAGGTGATATCCCTTACTCTAAACCTCCTGATCAATGCTTAGAAGAATTCGATATCTTTATTGTTAAGCAAGGTAACTTTAATAAAAGGGTGCAAAATCATCTAATGGAAAACACTAGAGCTATTGTTGAGTTGAAAGATATTATGGAAAGAACCTGTAATGATGTTAAAATGATTGTTAAACACTTTCAAATGGTTCAAACTCAAATAGATCAACTCGTTAAAGTGCAAAACGACTTGCTAGGTAATGCTGCTAAAGAAAAACATGCTTATGACATTAGAACTAGAAGTGGACCTGCTACCCAGGATCCTCTATATCCTGAGGGGCATCCCAAAAGAATTGAGCAGGATTCTCAACAAACTGAAAATAGTGGTTCTACTCGTAAGAAAAGGAAAAAGAAACATAAAATTGTTGTAGAACCCTCTGAACCTGCTATAGATCCTAATAGTATATCTATCTCTGATGCCGAAACTGAAAGTGGTAATGAAGAAACTGAAGTTTCTAATGAAGAAAAAGTTGAAGAAGAACCTGAAAACCACACTAAGAATACTAAATACACCAAAGAAGATTTTATTGCTAAGAAACATGGTAGTGAAAGAGAGCCTTGGGTCCAAAAACCTATGCATTTCCCTGATAAGAAACACAAGTCAAAGGAAGATGAACACTATAATAAGTTTTGTGAGTGGATGAAACCTTTATTCCTGCAAATTCCTTTGACTGATGCTATTAAATTTCCTCCTTACTCAAAGTATATGAAGGATATTGTCTTGAATAAAAGGAAGATCCCTAATGAAGAAATGTCTACTTTGCTTGCTAATTATTCCTTCAATGGCAAGGTTCCTAAGAAACTTGGAGACCCAGGGATTCCTACTATCCCTTGCTCTATTAAGAACAGTTATGTTAGAACTGCTTTGTGTGATTTGGGAGCTAGAGTTAGTGTTATGCCTTTCTCTCTCTATAAAAGGCTTCAACTAGAAAAGTTAATACCAACTGATATATCTTTGCAAATGGTTGATAAATCTACCACTATTCCTGTGGGTATATGTGAGGATGTACCCGTTCAAGTGGCTCATAATTGCTTGATATTAACTGATTTTGTTGTGCTTGAAATGCCTAAAGATGATAATATGTCTATTATTCTTGGGAGACCTTTTCTTAATACCGCAGGAGCTGTTATTAATTGTAATCAAGGAAAGGTGACTTTCAATGTGAATGACAAGGAACATACTGTCTATTTCCCCAAGAAGATTGAAAGGACTTATGGTTTGAATTCAATTGAACATGCTTAGGGCATTCAAGTTGGAGAAATATATTTTCCCATACCAAGAGAAAAATTTGAAACTATTATGATTGGGACCATTGCTATCAAGGTTGAGGTAACATAATCATTAGTGGAATACAAAGTTTTGTATCATATGAAATTGTTTTGGTAACAAGACCTGATCAACCTTGTTAACAAAAGGATTTCATTGGACAAAACAATGTTTTCACCATGATTATCTCTGCTTACTTCTATTCTATCCATTTTAGTTTTTGCTTATGCCTAACTTAAAGGCGTTAAAGAAAAGTACTTGTTGGGAGATAACCCAAAAGTTTTAGATGAGTCTTGGAAGTTACTACTTCTGTAATAACCTCTCCTTATCCTTTTTATTTGATTTTTGTGCCAAGAGTAACCTCTAAATGAGAGAGAAGTAATGATTGGGAAAGTTGCTGTCCCGAAACAGATTTCTGTGCTTCACCATAAAAATTCGTGTAAAATCTCTGAACCTCTTTGTGAGGCGTGAATTTTTGTGCTTCTGCCCCAGATTGTTATCTAACTTTAGTTAGTTCAACACTTTTTTATTTGATCAACATAAGGTCTTCGAAAAAATTCGTCTTTACCTGCTGGTCTGTTTTGACAGATTTCTGCCATTTTCTGCATTTGCTTCTTGTTGGTTCTTTTTTGAGTTCTTTTGGGGAATTGAGATTTTTGAGGGAAGTGCTACAGTATCTAGTGTTATAATGGAAGTTTATTTGGTGATAGAACTGAACCTTAAGACTTATTTATCTTGAGTGCACTAATGTTGCTAATAAAGATTGTGTGAAGTTTTGTATGAAGGAAAATTTTCAGGTGTATGGAAGGAATGAGTAATGAGATGAACGATGGACTAAAGCTCAAGTTTGGGGATGCCACGCGTGTAACCCCAAGAAATATCCAAGAAGTACAAGCGTCAAAGCTTGGGGATGCCCAAGGAATCCCCTTCTTCGTCAATAAAAATCCCAGGTTTCTTCCAAACGCTTCATTTTTATTGTTTCATGCACAGTTGTGTTGTTCTTGGAGCGTCTTCTTTTTCGTTTTCGTTTTGGTTTTTCGTTTGCTTAGTTTGCTGAATAATTGGTTGGACCCCCTCTTTCATACTTTGGTGTTCAAATAGTTTGGTTTGGTTTGGAAAAGAGTAGGAAAGTTCATGCTTATGTGGTAAAAAGAGCTCGTTTTTGACTGTGGCCTATCCTTTGTCATGACATGCTTGATATTGTTTTGGCTTTATGCTTAGTATTATTTGCTGTAGCATGACTTGTTATAAACAATTGAGATTGCTTAATGTGCCTAGGATGAATCATGTATTGTTTTAGCATATTAAAGCATAGTATAGTGGTATTATCCTTTGATGCTTTATTTGGGTTGACCTGGCGCATGTTCACATCATGTTATGACTATCTCAAGCCACCATAGCCTTTATGATCCTTTAGTTTTCAACTTTTAGTATCACTTTATGCTTTGATCAATGATGTTTTGTCGCTCTGCACGATTATGGCCATTATTGCTCTCTTAGTTTGTCGCTCCCAGTCTTTTGCTAGCCTCCACAACCAAGTATGAGTTCCACTCATGCATCTAACTCCTTAAACCAAGTTATTCCAAAGAGTCCACCATACCTACCTACTAGCTTATGCTATTCCAAGTACATTCATGCTTTTGTTTACCTTCCAAATTTAACTTGTTATGAGAAAACTAGTGATTAAAGCTCTCACGAACTTGATGGCACACTACTTTTCTTTCCCTTAATAAACTTGAACCATTGTGTCGTCTATGTTGTATATGCTTGCACTTATTTGTTGGGAATTAGCAGAACCAAGCTTTCATGGGGAACGCTTTCAACATTGCACTTGGTACTTGTACCTAGTTGATATCATGCTCTTTTGTATATGGATGTCGTCGGTGTGAAATGAAAGGGGAGCTTGTAAGTCCATGGAGTTATGTATGTGTTAGAGAAACGCCTGGGCCGCTGGTCTAATCCATGCTAACATGGTGGAAACCTGCAGTGTAACCATAATGACATGTCTATGAAGCATTCTTCTTATAAAAAATGAGTCCTATATTGAGAAAAAAGAGAAAAAGAAAAAAAAGATTATGAAAAGAGGAAAGAGAGAAAAAAGCACCATATTCCCATGGTAAATAAGAAGATTGCTGAGATGCTCGTTGTCTGCTTGCCTTGTCATTTTGATATGGGGATTCTTCCGTATCATCGGGCAAGGGGTACCCCGTTGGCGGTTCTCTATGATACACATGTACTTACGATGACAAGAACTTACCGGTAACTAAACTTGAGTAGCATGAGGAGCGGCCCTCGTATTCAAGGGACATGAGATTCCTAACTTATACTTCGTCAAGCATGTACACCATAGTTTGTTCACTTTAACATTAATCACTTCAAGATGCTTATGATATGGGCAATGAGAGCTAAAAGCTATAAGTACCATAATTTTTGTAAGCTCTTTATGAGACTTGAATCCCTGCTTCCTTTTATGAAGGCCTTTCTTCCACCATTACATTGAGTCTCCACCTTCTATCTTTATGCACTTACTTTGAGAGCATAGTGGCCATTCTTAGTTCTATGTGCATTGTCCCAAGACTTGTTGATTGATGCATACCTTGATATTGCTTGTTTTAAACTATTTGTATCTAGTCACTCTTGTAAACTTTGAAGGTGTCCTTTGCATTTATGTTTGCTACTCTATGAGGGACAAGCTGAATGCCACTATACTATGTTTTCTTTATGTGAAACAAACAAACGTCTTGCAAAGCATTGTTATTCATCAATCTTTTGTTTGTGCCTTTTCATGTTGCATCATAGTTTCTTTGTCTTATTGCTAGAACTTTGTCTTTCATGTTATGATTGAAGTACTATGATCCCAGCTTTGAATGTTTTACAAATACTTCGATCAAGTCTTTGATGGTGCATGTCACCTCAAAAATTATTCTTTCTTTTTATCACTTACCTACTCGAGGACAAGTAGGAGTTAAGCTTGGGGATGTTGATACATTGCAAATGTATCTATAATTTTTGATGCTCCATGCTTGGTTTTATCCACTTTCTTGTGTTTTGTCCACAATTTGGAGAACTTTTCATATGATTTCTTGGACTAACCTATTAACAAGAGCCACAGTGCCAGCTGCCTGTTTTCTACTGTTTTTGGTTCCAGAAAAGTCAGAAAATGAATATTCTCGGAATTAGACGGGACAAAAGCCAAAGTGCCTATTTTTCCAGAAGACTCCAGGAGCCAGAATACGAGACGGAGGAGGGCCAGGGGCTGGCCACACCCCCCCCCCCCAGGCGCGGGCTAGGCCTAGCCACGCCAGGGCATGGTGTGGGCCCCCCAGGAACCCCCTCGGTCTCCCTCTTCGCCTATAAGAAGCCTTCTGACCTAAAAACTCTGGGCGTTCGGCATTTTTCCAAAAGGAGTTCCGCTCCGCCGCCACCACCAGATTCCATGAAACAGCACCAGAAACTCCATTCTGGCACCCTGCCGGGACGGGGAATTGGAGGATATCATCACCATCATCATCACCATCGCTTCTCCATCGACCATCCATGTTTCCCCCATCTATGAGTGAGTAATCCCCCGCTGTAGGCTATGGGGATGGTAGGTATTGGATGAGATCGTTCATGTAATGGCATCAGATTGTTAGGGCATGGTGCCTAGTATCTTTTATTAGTGCTTTATGACTTTGTTGCGACTTGTTGTGCTTAATGCTTGTCACTAGGGCCCGAGTGCCATGATTTCAGATCTGAACATGTTATTGATTCATTATGATAGTATTGTTTATGGTCTTATCTACAAGTTGTATACACACGTTGTTGTCCGGAACTAATGGCCCCGAAGTGATAGAAATCGGGATAACCGGAGGGAATGGCTTTGATGTGAGGATCACATGTGTTCACGGAGTGTTAATGCTTTGCTCCGGTGCTCTATTAAAAGGAGCACCTTAATTGCCAGTAGTTCCCTTGAGGCCCCGCTGCAAACGGGATGGCAGGACAAAAGATGTTGTGCAAGTTCTCATTGCGAGCATGTATGACTATATATGGAACACATGCATAGAATTATCTAGTACTTGGATGCTTTATCTTATTTATCTGCAATAGCCCTATGTTCTGATTGCTATGTGAATTTTCTTGTCCATGCAATGCCCGTCCATCCATCCCTATGCCTACCGCACTCGAATCCCACTGTTTACTGCTATTGTTACTGCTATCTTTACTTTACTACTGTTGTTACTTTGCTATTCCTACTACAAAAATGTTGCTACTGATAAACTGTTGTGAGCAAGATTGTTTCTAGGTGTAGCTGAATTGACAACTCAGTTGTTAAGGCTTATAAATATTCTTTGGCTCCCCTTGTGTCGAATCAATAAATTGGGTTTCACTTCCCTCGAAAATACTGCGATACGCCCCCTATACTTGTGGGTCATCACATAGCAAGACCCATGACCCAATTGTTGAAGAAGGACAAGAAGTTTGAATGGACCGACAAATGTGAAGCAAGTTTCCAAGAGCTCAAGAAGAGATTGATTTTAGCCCCAATATTGATCATGCCAGATATCAACAAGCCGTTTTATGTGTATTGTGATGCATCCAAGATTGGTCTCGGATGTGCATTGATGCAAGAAGGCAAAGTCCTCGCATATCTGTCTCGACAACTGAAGCAGCATGAGAAGAACTATCCTACCCATGATCTTGAATTAGCAGCCGTAGTTTTGGCACTGAAGACATGGCGTCATTACCTTATGGGTAATCGCTGTGAGATTTATTCAGATCACAAGAGCTCGAAGTATATTTTCACTCAGAAGGAGCTGAATATGAGGCAAAGGAGATGGATAGAGTTAATCAAGGATTATTACCTTGACATTCACTCTCACCCCGGCAAAGCCAATGTGGTAGCAGATGCTCTTAGCAGATTGTCGTGTAGGCTAAACACCATGATCAAGGAGAAGCAACCAAGTTTGTATGAGGAGTTGGAGCAGTTTAAAACTGAGCTAGTTAGCAAAGGATTTTCATCTAGCATTGAACTTCAACCCACTTTGATTAGCCAAATCAAGGAAGCCCAGAAGGGAAATGCAAGTACCGACGGAATCAAGCGTCGTATTGGTACAGGAAAGGTACATGGATTCACCGAAGATGAAGGAGTTATGTGGTACAAAGGATGTATCTGTGTGCCAGCAGATTCGAAGCTGAAGCAGGTTATCATGCAAGAAGCTCATGATACTCTTTATTCTATCCACCTCGGAGGAACAAAGATGTATCAGGATTTGAAGGAGCAATTTTGGTGGCACAAGATGAAGAGAGAAATCGGAAGCTACATCGCCAAATGTGATATCTATCAGAGAGTCAAAGCGGAACATCAAAGGCCCGCAAGACTGTTGCAACCATTACAGATTCCGGAATGGAAATGGGACTCCGTCAGAATGGACTTTATCACCGGTTTGCCTACTTCTAGTAGGGGAAATTACTCAATCTGGGTCATTGTTGATAGACTGTCCAAGGTAGCTCATTTTATACCTGTCAAGACAACCTACCAGAGTTTGAAGCTAGTAGAGTTGTACATTGCCAGAATTGTTAGTTTGCATGGAACCCCCAAGACCATAGTGTCGGATCGAGGAACCCAATTTACCTCGAGATTTTGGCAGAAAGTCCAAGAAGGATTAGGAACCAAGTTGAATTTCAGCACAGCTTATCACCCGCAAACCGATGGACAGACTGAAAGAGTCAACCAAATCTTAGAAGATATGTTGAGAGCTTGTGTGTTAGAGTATGGATCAAAATGGGAAGATTGTCTGCCTTTCGCAGAATTCTCATACAACAACAGTTATCAAGCCAGTTTGCAAATGGCCCCATTTGAGTTCTTATATGGAAGAAAGTGTCGTACCCCTTTGAATTGGTCGCAAGTAGGAGGGAGTTAGATTTTTGGACCCGACATCCTATGAGATGCCGAAGAGAAGGTTCACAAAGTTCGTGAGCACCTCAAGACCGCCCAATCCAGACAGAAGAGTTATGCCGACAAGAGAAGGAGAGACCTGACTTTCAATGTCGAAGATTTTGTGTATCTCAAAGTTTCGCCATTGAAGGGAATGCAACATTTTAGTCTAAAAGGAAAGTTATCCCCCAGATATATCGGACCCTTTCTGAATCGTTGAGGAGAAGTATCATATCAACTGGAACTGCCAGAGGAGATGTCAGCCATCCATGATGTGTTTCATATCTCGTTACTTCGCAAATGCTTAGAAGTGCCGGAGAAGACTGAAGTTTTCAAGAACATCGGTCACCGAGCCGTTGATATCAATAAGGATCTGACGTATCATGAAGTGCCCATCCGTATCTTGGAAGAAGCTTACAGAACCACCAGGGCCCGGAGTATCAAATTTCTCAAGATTCAATGGAGCAACCATACCGAAGAAGAAGCCACTTGGGAGCGAGAAAATTACATTAGGACAGAGTTCCCAGATCTCTTTAGTTCCTAGTTTTCTTTCTTAAATCTTGGGACGAGATTTTGTTTAAGGGGCAAGGTTTGTAACATCCCAAAACTTTAATCCAAGTTATCAAGATCCAAATCACCCAATTTAGGGTTAACAGAAACTTTTTCCATTTAAAATATTTAAGCATGCACATGTGTGTTGTATTAAATAGGAGTTGTTTTGAAATGCAATGATTGTTTGTTCTAATGGTTGTAAAATGACTCTAAGATGAATGCCACATCATATAGATCATTCCCAAGAAAAAACCAAAGAAAAAGAAATCAAAAAGAATTAATAATGGAAATGGTCACTTTACCATTTTAATCAACTAGGACACTTTGGGTGTTCCTAGCACTCAATTTCAAACAGAAACAATTGTGGATCTTTGCACCCCTTGCTAGTACAAGTAATAATGTACCAAGGCCCACTTTGTTATCTTCCAAAAACATTCAAACTCTAAATTTAAAAGACATTTGAAAATGGAATCTATCTCATATGTCTAGATCCCACTTGTTCAAAAACCACTCAAATGATTTCAACTTAACAAATCCTAGCAACCAGAGATGCTTAAGCATGTGACAAACAACTCCACCAAATTTCTTTTCAAAATTCAAAAATTGAATTCTTGCGGCTATTGTGTCGAACACTTGGTGAGCAGAATCAAACCTGTCTAACTAATACTGTTTTTGATCAAACTTTGTCGAGCCATTTGAACCCAATTCACTTCCCTTGTCCCCCTTATCCCCAACCAGGCCATCAAAGACCTACCAAATGGCCTAGGACAATAGTGCAGCGCCACCCCGAGGCCATGAACGTCGGCCGACCGTGCCCCAGCCACAGGAGCGCGCCCCTCTCTCTCTCTCGCCATGTCTAGGAGGTAGGCGTGGTAGCACCACCACCCCCGGTCCCTTCCCCAAGCCCAGACAGCCCCTGGACCACCTCACCTAGCCCGCGCTCTACGCCTCTATGACATGCGCAGCGCACGCCAGAGCGCCGTCACCGACAGAGCGCCACAAGCCGCGCCTTGACCACTGCCCGCGCGCGCTACTCCGCCTTGACCACCTCACCCCGCCAGACATGCCCTTACCCCGTCGCGCGACCCATAGCCGTCGAGAACCACGTTGAGCACCGCCTCTGTCGCTCAGAGCACAAAACGCTCCCGACCGCAATCCACCATCCCTAGCACCGCCATTAAGCCCTAGATGACCGCCAGGGAACCGCCCACCGTCTACCTACCTCGCCCACGCCGATAGCACCCTGTGTCGTCGTCACCTGCGAGCTCCGCCCATGCTTCTATGCCGCCTCGCCGGGCCTATATAAGGGAGCCTCCCCAGCACCATTTCTTCACACTCTCACACTCCCCTCTCACCACTGGTCCTTCCCCACCTCTCGCCGGAGCCGCTCGAGCAGCCAGCCGCTGGAATTTCGCCGGAGATAGCCGCAACAGAGGAGGAGATGCTCCTGTCGATTTCGTCCACCCCAGCCGTTGCCATGAATTCGCCTGAGCCCGCCGTCGTCTCATCGTTCATTTTCCCACCTCGCCGCACTCGCTGGATCCCTGGTACGCCCTCGCCGCACCCCCACTGATCCGTTAGGGTTCCACCTCGCCGGCGATAAGTCCGTCGTCGACGATAAGCCCCAGTCATAGATTCTAGTTCTAATCCTACAGTCCACACTGCCCCGTACTGCTTCACGTTTAATGAGCCACTGACAGGCGGGACCCCCTGTCAGCAGTCCTCAGCGCCGCGGAGTGAAACTGGGCCGGCCCATTAGTGTTCCCGCCTTAGCACGTAGATTCAAATTTAAATTTTTCTATTTTAGCTGAAACTTAGTTCTGTCCCTTAGTTTGAAATTCAATTCAGAGAGTTTTACAAGTCCAAATTGAGTGATTCCAATTTTGTTGGAAAGGTAATAAAAATCTCTATCCAAGCCCGTTGGAGTTAAATCATTTAGAGTTATAGATCTCTCCTAGCTAAAATAACAAGCAGAAGCTTTTTCACATTCAAACATTTTTCTAAAATCAACCAAAATAGCTTTTGAGTTGATTCCAACTCTCAAAAATCACATTTAACCATACATATCTAAATATGTAATAATATTAAGGTTTGCATGCAGTGACTTTGGACTAGTACCAAAATAATGTTATATAGGCATTTCTAGTCACTTTAAATCATTAAATATTAAACTTAAACTTATTAAAAATGTGATCCAACCTTTAAAACACATTCCCATGTATTACAATATGTGGTGATGACATGTGTCCACATGATCCCATATTTTAATTGGATAATATTATATCTTAGTTAATTTCAATGAGTAGAAATTACTTTTCTCAAATAAAATAAATGAAACTAGTTCATTAAACCTTGTGATGTTTGTGATGATACTAGATCATCAAATGTGTGCCTTAGTGTCCTAAGTAGACTAGTTAAGTATTGTTTGGTGATTGTGTATTTTGTATGTATTTATAGACGATAGTACCAACCAAGTCTACGAGGAGGAGGAGTTCTACCCCAAAGAAGACGAGGAGAATTTCAACCACTGCACCAATCAAGGCAAGCCATCATTAACAATGCAAGCTAACCCTTGAAAGCTAGATAACCTAAGCAAGATGCATTAGGCATGCTTTGGTTATACCCTTTGAGTTACACCTAGCCCAAGTTTTATTTACAAGCTTTACTTTATTTTACTTTACCAAAGTTTCTTACTTGTTTATAGATAGCATAAAGAGTATAAAACTTGACCTATCTAGTTAGACTTAGATATCATTCTATGGCATGAGATTGATATTAGCATCCAACATTAGTGAACACTCTTAACTTAGTAGTTTAGAGCTAAACCAAAACTTGATCACTTTAGATGGGAATACTTGGTGAAAATGATTTGTGAAAACCTTGGAATGATGAGTCATTCTATTGAGATGTTTTGAAATGTGTTGAGAAACACAAATGGTTTATGATGATGAAAATGTTAAGGCATGAGCCTTAGCCCCTTTATAAAAACTGATGGTTGGGTTCGGATGCGATACCATTCCAATTTTATCGTATAACCACAATACCTGAATTGGGTAAGACTTAGTCGGAAGTTTATATGCATTAGTATTAGTTCCCTCGCCGGAGAGGTTTGAGATGAGGCTACCTCTCAATGTTGTCAACCTACGCAGTGCCCAGGATGGCAGATGGCCATGGCTGGGAGGCCAAGCTCATAGGAGAGGTGCTTATACTAGAGTGTGTAAAGGAAAGGTTATGTTTGATTATCTGCATACTAAGTATGATGATTTAGGATTATCCCTGACAGATGTATCAATTTTTTGGTGAAAGTGTACCACCTCTGCAGAGTATCAAACTATTCGAATAGGCGCGTCCGCGGTTATAGACAGTTGGAGTGGCCATACTGTTTCGTTGTCAGATGTATTCAAAATGACTTATGAAATGAATTGTGACATGACTTGACCACAAAAGAGTTGTGACTATGATAACTAAGTTCCCACTTAGGTGTTTTCAAATTTTTTTTTATCTTTCTTTGTTTCTGAACTGAGCTTAGGTTTTAAACTTAACTTTATAAAAAAAACTTAGAGTTAATATTCCTACTACAGCTATCTTATTTGTTAGTGATAGTTTGCGAGTACTTAAAGAGTACTCATGGCTTTTGTCCCTGGCTATTCCCGTGGCCAGACTATGAGGAGGACTACCCTAAAGGAGGACAGCAGGACGGCTACGACAACTAGGATCATCTCCCATCGTCAGCATTGCCTGTGACACTGAAGATGGAGCCCACCGCTACGCTATTTATTCCGCTACTTGTTTCTACTAAGACTGGATCATGAGATGCTTTATTTGTGTAATACTTTATTATGGTTTGTAATGGATGATATACTGTGATATCCAATCTGTTATGTCTCGCAAAAATGGTAATCTTAGGATTGCGATGTATGACATAACAGGCATCTGGGATTAAAAATCCGGGTGTTGACATACTCACAAAATCTTTCCAATCAATGTCCATCACCATCTCTTTGTCTTCATAGTTCCTAACCCTCATGTACCAAGTACAGCCGCTATATGTTTTTAGCCTGAAGCTCTTAGGCTTTGAAGTACCAAAGCATTGAATAAAAGACCGCGGTATACGCAGAGTATACGCAGAGCCGTTAGACCATTATCGCATGGGACGTTATCCCATAGGACCTTCGCAAATGTATTAGGCACCTTGTCTTCAAAATATTGTATGATCTTCGGCCGTCGTCCCCTTTTTGCAAGCACTCGTTCGGTCACACTTTTGGCATCCGTCCGTAGCAACAAAGGAGAAACTATCGTGCATGAGTCCACATCAGAACAGGTCGGAATTCCGGTCTCGATCGTGCAAACCGTTGGTGCATCCAGACCACTTTCTTGTAGCCTCGGAGAACTTCTGACCGCGACTTTGGCCTACATAAGTGACACTCCCGTGGTTGTCTTGTTCATGTGAGACATTGTTGTATTATGCTTGATATGTCGTAGCCTCAGAGAACTTCTCAAGATAGCCTTGGGGTGTATAAGAGACACTCCCATGTGTATGTGGTCCTCGAAGCCTGAACTGCGCGTCGTATCTGCCTGAGAAAAGAAAGCAAGAAAAAAAACATAGCGTCGGTAATCAGCGTGTGAAGGTTATGTCGCGTAAATACAAATAGAGATACACATCAGACAAAGCAAAGATCACAATTAGGTAGCACGACATATTGGAATGTGTTCGCACTCACCGTTATCGTGTACGAAGAAGAAAAGGCAGCAACCTCGACCACATAATCATCATAGGGCTCACCACCAGTTGGACTACAACGACATAGCAAAACAGACAAAGTAGACTGTATACATTGGTGTCCAACAAACGAACATCAAAAATGCGAGAAACGCAAAAAATGTTATCACAACAAAGAAACCGTGTACATAGGAAAAAGTAGGAAGCCGGCGCTTCCTAACCGGTAGATGAAGTAGGCATTCTCCATAGAGAGAGAATGAATAGAGAAAAACAATCAGTTTATAGGAAAACGAGGAAAAAAATCAGAATAGACAGAGTATGACACAAAGCATAAAAAATACCGAGGAAGAGAGAAGCTTTTACGTACCGTGCGCCGAGGAAAGGATAGGCGGTAGCAGAATCTTGTCGTTTGTCGCGCGAGAAAGACAAAGATGCAAAGACATTATCAATAAAGGCAGTGATAAGGATGACAATGTGGCTACAAAAGAAATAGACAACTAAAGTAAACACCGGTGTATGCATCCAAACTAAATCTATAGAAAAAGTGGTGTTAAAAGGGAAGACGCGAACAACATATCGATCATCAAAGCGAAGAAGCAAACGAAATCTGAACAGGAATGCGCGTGTTCTCTTCCTCCCAAAGAAAGAAATATAAACAATGAAATCCTTGCGTGTTGCCCAAAAAATAAACACAATGTAGCAATGCTAACAGTGAACTGGAGAAGACGAGTTATGGAGAAATACGTGTTGATTTGACTGTCAGTGGCAAATAAGTCCGCCCTGCGAACATAGGATGCGAAGCGCAGGCCGAGCACACAAAATCCTACGAAAGCAAACACCTGAAGATGATAAAATTTTTGGCATCAATGGAGATAGAAATAGGAACCAGGACATTACGCACGTTCGTCCGGAAGCAACGTGGTGTCCGAAAGGCGTTCCGTGGAGACCGGTCAATCCCACCGCTAGAGACAGGACAACAGAAAATGATGTTGGCTTGTACATGCTGAACTGCCGTATGGGTGTAGGATATGGAAAAAAGACCTATAGAAATCCATAAATGCACATATGGACACACTCTATGAGAGTGGTTTCCCACGACAATGGGGCCCACCGCACATTATCTCTATAAAGAACCATGTGCGCCGTGTTTTTAGAGTCAGTTCTCCCGCGCGAATGAGCCCCACTGCATAGTCTCTTCGTGAAAAACCACGGCCGGTGAGGTTTTCCGCTGCTAGCTAGGCTGTCAACACGTGAGGACACACATAGCGCAAAGGTTTCCGTTGCAACATCGTTAACCAACATGACCCACCACACGACAGAGTATGAACACCGTACGTAAAAATCTTTCTCCCATACAAACGGGACCCACTGCATGACCTCGACGCGAGAACCCACAGCGGGCGAGTGTCTCTGCCGCTAGCTTAGCTCTCAGACGTTAGGATCCATGTAGCGTGAAGGTCCCCACTGACACGTCGTATTTCTATGGGGCCCACATCACGGCTGGCGCAGAGCGTCTGTCTCCCTCAAAACGCCTCTGATGGAGCGCGTCCCCACCCGTGTCCGCTGACAACGGACCCAAAGCACGCGCGGACTACCATCCATCGACGTGGAGCAGGAAAGAGCGCGCGAGATCTCCATGGCAGGGAACCCAGGGCCATGGGGCCTGCCTCACCAAGAGAGCTGGGCTCCATGGCAATATCGCCATGTGTCCTCGCCGTCATCCATTCCATGACCAAAAATAATCGAGACGACGTGGATAGCAGATTCGTCCGATATGCAATTATTGACTCTGATTTTAGAGGAAAGCCTCTGAATGTTTGAAGGTGTTAAAACCAAGTTGATGGTGATTTATAAGAGGAAAAGGACCGGTTAACCAGGTTAACCAACTTCTCCCACCCATTCTGAAAAGCTAGAGGAGAATATAAAATACTCTAGAAATTACAAAGCTCAAAAATTTATGGAAAATTTGTGACAAGTGAGTAGAGGGGTGGAGTCTAGCTATGCAGTTTACTTGGAAGGTAGGAAGTGTGGGTGCGGAAGACGTGACATTACTATAATTTCTTTCGGTTGTGCCATTTCTGCCATTTACAAATGCCAGCAACACCTAGAAGATTTTGTTCATGCCTTTTGTTTTTCATATAGTCTTATTTGGAGGTATATAACCCTGTCATCTACCTAGTGCCTAGTGAAGATGGTTGGACAAAGACTGATACACAGGACATTGATCCACGTGTGTTAAGAATGGATAAGAGAAGGAACTAGACAAAGAGGAGAAAAGACCGGTTTGAGGTTCCAACTCCTAACTAGGAAGAATTCAAAGATGGCATCTATTACTTGCACCAACTGCAAAAGAGTTGGCCACAGGTACACCAACTGTAGTGACTCTCTAAAACCAGAGCTGCATATGAGGAAAACTATTTGAACATGAGGTAAAATTTATTGCATGTAATGTCTCACTATTTAATTGATTGTGATTGATTGTTTATTTCCTTGTTTCTAGGAAAATAGAGAAAGTGAAGGAAGAAAATCTGCCTACCCCAAGTCAAGGTGCTGCTACTACCCCAATTGCATCAAGGCCAGCTGCTTCTACTCCTCCTTCTACATCTGCACCAAGGTCACCTTCTTTTGTTGCTCCTTCACGGCTCCATTGGATTTATACTTATTCTACATGGTGCAACACATTTTCTCGGTGTTCCTTCATTAGTATGTAGAGCCCAAGAATCATTCCAATGACTTATATAATGAACCACTTCCACAGAACAATACTCCTTATCATTGTGATTTCGTATCATAGACAAATATCCCAGCTAGCTTATACATTTAAATAGAAAGGGATTTCTCGTTTATATCTATCTTTCCATACGACATGCAATATGCCAATATTATAGCTTTGAAATACTGCATTTGATAACACAAATATTTTCCAAGTTCATTATGCATATCAGAAGGCACTCCAAGTAAGATCATTTATTTCTTCAATGCTCATCCAATAATATAGAAAATTTTGGGACATCTTAGCTATGGAAAATATAAGGATCATATATTCTTCATCAATCTTATTATATTCAATACATTTGCATAGTTGTCATGACTCATGAGTCATTAGTTGCATAAGAAAGGTGTAGATACATATAATGTACACAACTTACAAGCATATATATATGTACATATACTAGACTACAAGAATATACATGTCTTCATTAAATCTTGTGTATGTGTCTGAATATGCGGCATTTTATAGTGTAACTAAGCGGTGGGGTAGGAGGGCTCCATGGCAAGACCGCACATGCCCTTCTTGTCAGCAATGTCCTTTTCCATTCTTAAAAATCCATTCTCGCCCCATGATGTGTCCCAAGAATTCTTTAGCAACCAATACTTTGTACCATCACTGGTCGTTCCATACCCGATGGCTGCAATCCCATGATCCAAATCGGTTCCACATGAACCGGTCATCACGCCACCGGAGTAGAATTGGAATGTCATGGCACCCCCATCCACAGCAACTGACACGGGTTGGCTTGCCACTGCCTTCATGAGGGCACCTTCATCATTGGTAGGCACATCCTCATAGCTCTTAATTGTTGCAGCACTGGTAGATCCACTCTTGCACTTGCCATCAGATGCCGAATACGGATAGCTAGACTCCTTAGTTAGGCCTCCATTCTTGATAATAAACTTGAATGCATCGTCCATGAGACCACCCTCGCAGCCCTGGTCCTCGCCCTTGACATCGCAGTCCACCAATTCTTGCTCTGAGAGCGAGATTAGGTTGCTGGTACTTAGCTTGACAATACCCTCTGTTGCAGCAACAGCAGAAAAAGCCCAGCAACAGCCTGCAAATGGTTTGGTTGAGATATATGCAATTAAACGCACCATTCTGATGTAGTAAAATATTTATATGTATGTAATTGACCTGTAGCCTAAATGTACTTACCGCACTGGCCTTGATCCTTGACGGGAGTGACCGCGCCCTTAGTCCTCCAGTTCACCGTTGTGGGGAGTGCATCAATGCTCATATTCTCATACCTGAACCCCGTAGAAACCTTCACCTTGTTTGGAATGAACCCTTTGTATGTCTTGGTTGCCCTGAACTCATCATTGCTGATGTCAGCGAACTAGTTGATGCCGAGCGAGAACTTGCGACCCTCGGCATTGAACAACTCGATGAATCGAGTATTAGCCTTGAATATCTCGAACCTCTGCCCCTTCTCAGCCGCATCCTTGTACACGCGACCGTACTGCACCATCCAACTCTCGTGCCTTGCCACCATGGACAAGTCATCGTTCAGCTCGCGAGCTGCGAGGACTGAACTAATGAAGCAGATGCAGCCGAGGATGGCAAGCAGCGAAGCCCTGGGGATGACCATGTTTGATAAGGGCCTCTTCTGGATTGCTTGCCAATGGTAGTAGTTTGTACCTCGTACGTACTATGTTTTGGTTTGCATCCTTCAATGGAACTAGGTGATATATATAGTACTCAAAGTTGTAATTGTGTTTATTTAAGTAGGTGATAGCTACATAGAGACGGTGCGTGCACGAAATTGCACCGTGTGGAAGAGAATTATGTATTGTGTGTGAGACATACGGTTGCTTTAACTCTGAGAATAAACCATGTATATGCAGGCGATCAAATCGTTAGCATTTTCTTCAATGAAAGAGGAATTTCTCTGTGTGTTTAAATGGTTCCAGGAGCGAGTTCCGTGATACAAAATCAGAATAATAAGTACCTTTCTGACATAGATTACATAATTCATTTCACAGAGCCATACAAAGGAAGATATACTGTTTATTTATTTTTGTATGCAAACTGCATATCCAGTTTGATTTTCTGGTCATCCAAGCAAGCAGCGCCAGTAATTCAAGATTGCCCATAAAGAGATGAAGTCAGGGGTCAACTTATTTACCCTATACCGAGTCATATACAGATGACACTAGTTGGTGATTGGAAAATGGAAATGGACTAGAAATGCCTTCATCACAAAACTCAAAGTAATATGAGCCGGCCGGTCTTTGATGCATGCCGACTGCTTGGAGAATGCATGTCTTTCACTCTGTATTTTATTTCTACTAAACACAGCACACGTTTAGGGACTCTGTGTTTGCCATTCTTGTTCCGCCGTTCTTCTGTTGATATTCACAGTCACAGCCGTATCTATTGTTGCAGATGCTCATACGTACAGTTCAGTACAGGAGCAACGCCCGTTTAGTAGACAGCTAAAATACAGCTTTTGTAGCAACACGCAGAGTAGTTACCGAAAGTAGTACTGCAGCTACTAGTCATAGTACTTCCATAAATCAACGGCTAATCCTATGAATAACCAATGCTTTGAGTCCAGCTTAATTCCGCTGTGTATCGATTATACTAGAGGGGTCAACTTTCTGGGCAAAGTAACTTTAAACTAGTTGGTATGTTTTCCTTTGGAAGCTCCGTTATAATTAACTGAACTCCTGCTTAAACAGGGGTTGTTCTCACGGCTACAGCAACCGTACGTTTTATGCATAATAATTAACTCTGTTCTATGTTTACGCAGGAGATTGAATACTTCTTCACGGCAACGCAGGAGATAGCCCCTTTCCACACAGTAGGACTGCGTGCACGCACCGTCCGTATATATGTAGCTATATACTAAAATAAATACAAGTACCTAGGAGCACTATATATATATCACCTATCTAGTTCCACTGAACAACACAAACCAAACCGCAAGCACGCCACTACCAGTGGCAAGCAATTCAGAAGAGGGCCCGATCAAACATGGTCATCCCCAGGGCTTCGCTCCTTGCGATCCTTGGCTGCCTATGCTTCTTTAGTTCTGTCCTCGCAGCTCGGGAGCTGAACGATGACACGTCCATGGTGGCGAGGCATGAAGATTGGATGGCGAAGTATGGCCGAGTCTACAAGGACGCTGCTGAGAAGGTGCAGAGGCTCGAGATATTCAAGACTAATGCCCGATTCATCGACTCGTTCAACGCCGGTGGCCTCAAGTTCTGGCTCAGCATCAACCAGTTTGCTGACATCAGCAACGATGAGTTCAGGGCAACCAAGACTAACAAGGGGTTCATTCCAAGCAAGGTGAAGGTTCCTATGCGGTTCAGGTATGAGAATATAAGTCTTAATGCACTCCCGACAACGGTGGACTGGAGGACAAAGGGTGCGGTCACTCCGATCAAGGATCAAGGACAGTGTGGTAAGTAAATTTAGGATACACAGAACTACATACATATGAATGTTTTACATCAGAATAATGTGTACGGTTGCTTATAACACCACAAAATCATTTGCAGGTTGTTGCTGGGCCTTCTCTGTTGTTGCTGCAACAAAGGGTATTGTTAAGATAAGTACCGGTAATCTTATCTCTCTCTCGGAGCAAGAATTGGTGGATTGTGATGTCCACGGAGAAGACCAGGGCTGCGAGGGTGGTCTCATGGATGACGCATTCAAGTTCATTATGAAGAATGGAGGTCTCACTAAGGAATCCAGCTATCCATATTCAGCAGCGGACGGCAAGTGCAAGAGTGGATCTAGCAGTGCTGCTACAATTAAAAGCTATGAGGATGTGCCTACCAATGATGAGGGTTCCCTCATGAAGGCAGTGGCAAGCCAACCTGTGTCAGTTGCCGTGGATGGAGGCGACATGACATTTCAATTCTACTCTGGTGGTGTGATGACCGGTTCATGTGGTACTGATTTGGACCATGGGATTGCAGCCATTGGTTATGGGACGACCGAAGATGGTATAAAGTATTGGTTGCTAAAAAATTCTTGGGGCACAACATGGGGTGAAAATGGATTTTTAAGAATGGAAAAGGACATTAGTGACAAGAAAGGCATGTGCGGACTTGCCATGGAGCCCTCCTACCCGACAACTTAGTTAAGCCATAAAATAACACATATTCACGCACATACACAACACTAAATAAATACATGTATCTTCTTCTAGTGTAATATATATGTACATATGTGTATGCTTGTAAATTGTGCTATACAAATACGTTATATGTATCTCTCACTTTCTTATACCATTTACGAGTCATGGCTACTATGCAACTATGTTGAATGGATACTGGTTATATGTTCAGAAATAACTTATGTTATCAGCAAGCATATTGCATACAGACTGGAAAGATCGATTCTTAAAGTTATTTTCCTGTGAATGAGAACTTGGTAGTAAAGCAGGACATGGTTGTTAACTATTCACTCCGTCCCATTATATAAGATGTTATTATGCTCAATATATGAGTCAATCATTAGCTCGTGTGACAATGAGATAGTCCTGGGAAATGAAGCTATGCCACCTCGCCTATGCAAATATGTACTCCCTCGGTTCCTGACTCTAGGTCTGCGTTTTAGCTTTTTCCATCATCTCTCCTGAAACTTTCCTGTACTAGAAAATATCACATAAAAACACAAGTTATAGTGGAATGTGAAAATCGAATAAAATTATGTTTCAAAGTTTCTGAAATTCTAGAAAATACAAGTTGTTGATGGGGGCGACGTTCTACAAGTGTGCAAAATTTCAAGTTCAAAATCAAATTCAAATTCATTTAGGAGGCACAAAAACAAAATTCATCAATAAATAGTGGGTTTTTTAGAGAGGCAAAAGCTTTTTCTGCTATACTGATAAAGAAGTGAGCAGTTTATGTTACAAGTTTAAGCAATACATCAGAAGGTGACTGCCAGTGTTAGCTAAACTAAATTATTATTATTTGGTTATATCCTTCCATGTATAGCGCCTCTATCCCCAAAGTTGATTGTGCACTGTGTTGGAAATTTGGTAGCAACAATTTAGTAGCTTGAGATTTCTATTACTGGAGGTGTCTTTGTCGTAATAGTTTCAAGTGTGCAAAGTATGACGTTAAATGGGGGAGAATTTTACTTCCCTGGCCTCTGCACCAATTAAGGATGCACACAACCATTAAGCATGAGTATCAGGATTTTTAAACTTGGTTAAACACCAAGCCTGATTCTCGAGATAAATTGCATAAGTACCAAGATAGCATGATCCTCAAGTATAAATAGGAACCTAAATTCATATCCATGAGGAGAATCCAGGTGTTGGGTTTGTACATCCACTCCCCCAACCCGTTGAGCTAGGCTCACTTCCCTTTTTTAATGGAGGAGAATTTCACTTTCTTGGTCTCTGCACCAACTAGGGATACACACAACCATTAAGCATGAGTAGCTGGACTTTTTAACTTGGTTAAACACCAAGCCTGGTCCACGGATAAATTGCATGAGTACCAAGATAGCCTGATTATCAAGTAATAAGTGCCATGATGACTATTAGGCGACAAATAACGCTAGCGCCAGGGGCTCTCTCTCAGCGGAGTCCTCGACGGTGTCTGCGCCGTCGCTGGAGGCGCCCAGGAGTGGCTCCAGATTCTGGTGCTTGGGCACGGAGGATGGTGAATCGGATGGAGAGGATTCATCTTCTCTCGTAGATCGGGTCGTGCTGGAATCGCTAGAGGATCCTACTGGCGAGCTGGGTTGGATGGAGGTCTATTGACAACGGCCATGCTCATATGATGAGCTGAGGCAGGAATTCTGGGAGTATATGAGGTTCCCCACCTCGGAGTCACGTTTCTGGGAGGAGTCGCTAGAGCAGACGCCGAAGGTAGGTGATCCGGCGCCATCGGAACAGGTTTGTGTGGATGTTTTGCAGTGCAGGGACTCATCAAGGACGCTAGGGAAGCTGCACACGAGATTGTGGTCGCCGTCAAGGACGTCGATGTCAAGGACTGGGCCGACTGAGCTCGAGCGCCGCGAGGCTTCTTCTTCTCTGACTGGGTTGTGGATTACCCATCCTCCTTGTATACGACCTTGGAAGGGACCGCTACCGAGCAGACGTGCACCTTCGACGGTGGTGCTGGGTGATTTCATGCACACTGAGATGGTTCAGCATGGAGCTGATGGACCGTAGGAGACATCAAAGCTTATGGCTCCTGATCCGATAATCACGCCAGTGATTCAAATTGGGAGAGGTGGGGCCACTTTGCTGTCGTGGTTTGAGGAAGAGTCGGATCCCTGGAAATTTCTTCGGTGTCGGTTTTGGCTGTTGTAGGCCAGGATGGTGGGACCTCATTCCACTTTGTTTCCATCGCTCGCCTCGCACACTGTGCCACCGTCACCAATCGGAACTTCGTCCACAACTCCTCCCCGAACCTCGTCTCATGTGTCGTCCCCGCCTGCAACCTCTCTTTCATGGGTGTCCCGTTCCTACGCCTCCGTTCTTTCATCATGCCCACCGCCGATGGCCGAAATTCCTCCCAATCCTCGAGGGCCGGCGAATTACCCCTGGGGCCCACCATACATCCCTCCTCCGCGCGTTGAGTTTTAGCCGTCGAGGGGTGTGGGGCCGCCGTGGAGTGCTCCATTGTCGTACGGCTACCCGGCTTATCCGGTCCCGTATGCAGCCCCGCATCCAACACACCTCAGATACAGAGGTTATGCCCCACCCACGGCCGGGGGCCCGTACGCACACCAAGCTCCTTTTCAGATGCCACAGCCAACCGCTGTGACAGGCTCGGGATTGGTGGCCGACCCTTTGAAATGCAAGAAGAATAAGAAGCAACAAGAGCTGGCTTATATTCCTCAAATCACTGCACAGCGGGACGCAGTATTTCATGTGCCTTTTGTGCCACCGAGTCAAGTGCAGAATGTGGCAAACCCTTCTTTGGCTCAGGTTTATTCTAATCATCAGGTTGCAACTGGTACATACTTGTCCCCAAATGTTACTCATGTGGCTTCGACTCAGTTTATTCAACATCAAGGACATGGCCAGGATCAGTTAGGCACACATAGCCATATGCAAGGTACATCCCCTATTGTTGTTGAGAATACACATGTTGCTGCAAGGTCTGAGACTATGGTTTGACCAGTGAATGATACTGCAATTAAGGTAAAAGGGAAGAATCAAGGGAGGTGCTGGAAGTGTGCCGAGGATATTCATGCCACGAGGGAGTGCACTGTAATTCATTATTGTTATATCTGTGATAATAGTGCACACCCAAGCCATGTGCTCAAGCTCCCAAGGCCTACTGTTTTTATGATAGGTATTGTTTGTGAGGAAACAATGTTTACCAGGTCTCCTGATTCAGTAGTACAAGAGCATCTCGCGCCTAGTCTACCTCTTATTGCTCTTGTTCAAGTTACTGGGGAGGTGGTTTTAGCTGAGATAATTGTGCAGCAGATAGCTCGTCGATATCCGGTTTAGTCCCAATGGAAGTGGGAAGTTTTGAAACATGGTGAGAATGCCTTCTTAGTCAGCTTCCCCTCTTTTGTGAACTTGGATAGGGTGGATGGTATTTAGATGAGTATAAGGCTCAAACTACTTTCACTGCTTGGAAGTCCCAGGAGGTCACACATAAATCTGAATTGATTCATGTTTGGTTGCATGTGGATGGGGTGCCTCATACACTCAGGAGTTTTTTGGGTCTTTGGGTAGTTGGCTCTTTGATGGTAATTACTCTCAATGTCGATCTTGTCAATTTGCGTCGTCATGGTGTTGTTCGCATTCTGGTTGCTATGTTTGATTCTAGGCCATTGAATACGAAGAGTGTTGACGCTACTTGACTTCCGATGATGTGGTTGGTCTAAAGGGTTTCGAGTTCTAGTTCCAGAGAGAGCTAGTAGGATATGTACCGGAGCCAGAGTTTGTTCCCTTTGTATGGCGGTGCAATGGCCGCGACCCTGAGGACAATGGGAATGGCAAGGATGATATGGATACTTCAGAGACTCCTAGTGGTGTTCACTTTACTAGGGCATCGACGGTTACTCCTGCTGTTAGTTAGTCTTCTGGTTCGGCTCCTATGACTTACCGGACTGTGGGGACCATAGAGCATTATGCAGTTACGCCTTTTAATCCCAATACGTACACTCCACATGGTATTGAGTTGGCAGGGCTATCTCGGTCTCGGCCATCTCCTTGTGTTTCTCTAGTGGAACTTGACGGGCATTGTCTATTTCATCTCCATCAACTATTGCAGGCACGGAGATGGGTCCGATTGTCGAGGACGTGGTCGCTGGTCTTCCTGCGGGTGGTGGTAGTTAACCGGCTAGCCAGACCAGGAGGCGACCCAATGTCTTGGGCCAATCGGTACTGGTGCTCACGCCGGTTATACCACCGGCGGGCCGTGATGTTGCTGATTCTCCACATGTGGCCATGACGCTTCTCCTACACTACTACGGGCCTCGTCGTTGGTGTTGCACCTCTTGTGGTCTGTGCGGTTGCTGCATCGCCTGGGCACCTTGCTGCTTTGGCTAGCCTTGTCGCTGCGGATGGCCAGCGCAAGTATGCTGCTAGCCTTGCTGGCAACGCTGGCTGGGGCGCGGCATATTCACCGACTCTGCGGCGTTCTGTTCCTGCTGACCGTGTGGAGTCGCTTGCTTCTTCGGACCGACCCTCATCAAGTGTTGTTGACACTGCTTCGTTGTGGTCTTTTGGACTGCCCTCCCAGCTGGATAGTGAGGTGCTAGTGGGCTAAGAGCTTTCCTCTCTAGGGTCACTGAGGCAACAAACAAGGTGAAGGGATCTTCCACACCATTAACCCCTTCTTCGTTGGTCAGCACGATGCCAAGGAGGACGGATGAGCGCTAACTACGTTGCATTGCACTTCAAGACATGGGCTTCATATGGATGGTACGTGTGACATGAATGAAGACTCCTTGGCAAAGGCGATGCGTCGCAAGATGAGAAGAACATGGATTCTCCGGGTATAAAATCATCATCAGTCAAGTCTTTTTTGTCCTTTTCTACTACTAATATTAATTCCAAACTTCACAATGTTGGTATTAAGTTGGGTAGTTCAGATAGGGACAAATTATTTTCTGCTTCTACTTTGTGACATATGGAGTATGACCATCTTACAGTTACTCCTAAAGTTTCTAGCACTATTTTTACCACATAAACAAAGGAGGGGGAGTTGCATGCCACAGTAGATGGTCAACTCCACTCTCACTTAGTTGGTGAGGTTTCGGAGGTGGTCTTTGACAAAGACAGACTGAGTTCTTTATATGAACTTAAAGCTTCTGGTCAAAAGTTGAATGGATCCACCTCCAAGAAGGGTTTGATGTCTTGAAAGAGACAATGTGCGTCAAAATCTCCAATTGTTTCCTGATGATTGGCATGTCCTTGAATAGCAGAGGTCTTGGTGACTTGGCTAAACATTTATTTATTGTTGATTATGCACTCGATCATAAATTGGATTTTTTGGCTATTTCTAAGACCGGTAGACGGATTTCTCGGTGAGTCTCCTAAACCGCCTATCTAGGGGTATAAACTTTACTTGGGTATCCCGTCTGCCACATGGCATATATGGTGGCATCTTTCTCGGTCTTAAGACAAAAACTATGGATGTATTAGCTAGTTCAGATGAAGACTTTTATATTAAGCTCCATATCTGTAACAAAGTTGATACCTTCACATGGACTTTGGTAGTTTTGTATGGTGCATCCCAGGAGGAATTTAAGGCCCATTTTCTGCGTGAGATTGTTAATTTGGCAAATGATAACCCACATCCAATTCTAATTCCTAGGGATTTCAATATGCTATGATACTCTCACGAGAAAAGTCGTGGTCGATTTGATAATCATTGGCCGCTTTTATTCAATGATGTTATTGATAGCCTTGACTTATGGGAAGTTTCAATGACCGGTAGACAATTCACTTGGGCGAATAGTCTACCGAAACCGACATATGAGAAACTAGACTACGTGCTTATGGATACTTACTGGGAACCTAAACTCCCTTCGGTATTTGTGCATGCACTAGAACATATTGATGCTTTATCAGATCGTGCTCCTATTATTCTATCCAGTGGTGTGCCTTTCTCAGTGAGTAAACACCAATTCAAGTTTGAACTTGGGTGATTACACCTTCTATGAGATAGTTAAGAATATTTGGGAACAACCAGTAAGAGGTCTTACTCAATATCCAACGTTGGAATAATAAAATGCATGCGCTATGAAAATTCTTGAATGGATGGGAAAGAAATACCACTGGCATTCTAAAAAAGGAGAAACTACAATTAGCAGCTATAATTAATGAACTAGAGACTCTCGTGGAGGTCAAGATATTATCTGCACAAGAGATTGAGCTTAGAAGCAAATCAAATGCGGAAATAGCCAGACTTGTACAGGAGGAGCTTAAGTAATATCAAAGATCTAAAGTGAAATTTATCTTGGAAGGATACTCGAATATCAGATACTTCCATAGTGTCACCAATGGTAGACACCAGAAGAAATTGATACATTCTCTACTTCATGATGATGATGCAGTTGAAGGTCATGAGCAACTTAAGTCCTACATTATGAATTATTGCAAGGTTCTGTTTGGGGCTCGAGAAGAAAGTACGTTTTCCTTGGATGAGTCTTGAACAGAGGATATTCCTCAAGTCTCTGTCGAGGAGAATAGCATTCTTGTTGCTCCATACACTAACGAAGAAATTAAGAAGGAGGTTTTCCAGATGGAGCATAATAAAGCCCCTGGCCCTGATGGCTTCCCTGCTGAGTTTTATCATAACTTCTAGTAGGTAATCAAAGTTGATCTTCTCGATCTATTTAGCTTTCTTCATGATGGCCAATTAGATATTTTCATTTAAACTTTGTAGAAATTATTTTACTACCAAAGGTTACCGAGGCGGTATGGATTCAATAATATCGTCCAATATGCCTCCTTAATGTGAGTTTTAAAATTTTCACAAAAGTAGCAACTATTCGGCTTAATTATGTTGTGGACCATGTTGTACGCCCTTTGCAATCTGTGTTGCTGCAAGGAAGGAATATCCTAGATGGGGTTGTCATCCTTCATGAAATAGTGCATGAGTTGCATAGGAAAAGATAAATAGAGTGCTTTTAAAAATTGATTTTAAGAAGGCCTGTGATAAGGTTAAGTGGTCTTTTCTCCAATAGACTCTTAAAATGAAAGGGTTTTTTTAGGAGTGGCGGGCTCCTATACAAAGTTCCATTTTTGGAGGTAGTGTTGTCATTAAAGTCAATGATGACATTGGTAAATACTTCTAGACGGGAAAAGGACCAAGACAAGGTGACCCTTTTTTGTCAATACTATTTAATATAGTGGATGATATGTTTTTCCGCAATCCTGATAGAGCGTGCTAAGTCTGAAGGTCAGATTGAAGGAGTGGTTCCCCCATTTAGTTGACGGAGGATTATCTATACTTCAATAATGACACAATTCTTTTCATGGCACATGACTTGGAGAAAGATAAGAATCTGAAACTTATATTGTCAGCATTCGAGCAATTATCCGGTCTCAAGCTAAATTTCCATAAGCGTGAATTGTTTTGTTCCGGAGAAGCCCAAGATGAGGCCAATATTTATGTTGAGCTCTTTGGATGTGAGCATGGACAGTTTCTAGTCAACTATTTGGGGATCCCGATGCACCATCAGAGACTTACAAATGTTGAATGGAAATTAGTTGAGGAAAGGCTCTAGAAAAGGCTTAGTAGTTGGAAAAGAAAATTACTATCTCTTGGCGGGAGACTAATGCTCATTAATTTAGTACTTACCAATATGGTACTGTATATGATATCCTTTTTCGCGCTCCCCAAAGGAGTCTTGAAAAATTAGATTATTTCCGATCAAGATTCTATATTGCAAGGAGATATTGAGAAAAAGAAATATCGACTAGCAAAATGGTGTGCGGTTTGCCAACCAAAGGACCAAGGGGTCTAGGTATACACGACCTTGAGGTCAAAAATACTGCTCTTCTAGGTAAGTGGTTGTTCAAACTACTTACTAAAGATGGTATATGCCAATCCCTCCTTCGGAGGAAATATGTTGGTCCGAAAGCTTTATCTGAAGTGCTATGGAAGCCAGGAGAATTGCACTTTTGGGCCAAGCTAATGAGTACGAAGAAACACTTCTTATGATTTGGCACTTTCTCCATTAAGGATGGATCGGAGGTGAGGTTCTGGGAGGACAAGTGGCTAGGTAATGCCACACTCCGAGAATAGTACCCTACTTTATACAACATTATACGACATAAAGCGGATAGCATTGCATCCATGCTGGAATCTTCCCCACCTAATGTGTCGATCAGACAGACTTTGATTGGATCTAGACTTGCATCTTGGAATTCTTTGAAACATCATTTAACTATGGTGCATCTATCGGCTGGGTATGATGAGTTTCATTGGAATTTACTTGATAATGGGAAGTTCTCTATAGATTCCATGTATAGAGCGTTTATTATGCCTTTTGTACCAGTTCATAATTAAAAAATCTAGAAGATGAAGATACCATTGAAGATGAAAATATTCAGATGGTATCTTCGTCGAGGTGTCATTCTCACTAAGGACAACCTTATTAGAAGGAATTGGGAAGGAAGTAAACCATGTGTTATTTGACATCACGTTGAGACAATCAAACATTTGTTCTTCTAGTGCAAGTTCTCTAGAACTATATGGTCAATCATCCACGTATCTTCTGGGTTAAGCCCCCTTGTAGTGTTGCAAATATATTAGCAATTGGCTACATGGGGTCGACGCTAAGTACAGAACTCTTCTTAGGTTTGGAGAACTTGTCGTTATCTAGTCGCTTTGGCTATGTAGAAATTACAAGGTATTTAATCACAAAATATCTTCTCTTATGTAGGTTATCTACCGATGCACATGTATGCTCCATTTATGGTCGCGTCTTCATCAGGAGGAGTTTCGAGACCTATTTATGGAGGTCTGTACACGCTTGGAGGATACAATGAGGGATATTTTTTCCTAACATGGGTTGCAACGTGATCTTCGCATTGGGCGGCCTTAGTTTTGATGTAAGTGTTTTGTTGTTTCCATGTTGTTCTATTGTAATTCGCGTTTAGATGTTTTTTCATTTTTCAAGACTCATGTGGGTTGTGTGCATTTGGTTATGCAGAGGTCTGGTGTAATATTTTTTATTAAGTAATATATCACCCATTTCCAAAAACAAATTGTGCCTCTACATTTGCATATATCTCAGGCCATTATGGTTAGAATTGTTAGGGATTATTTCCGTGTATACTTGTGTAACAGCCTATTAATACAAGATACCGAAGACCCATGATTGTGTGGTTAATTCTCCCAATCTTCCATTCTATCATGGTATCAGGTAAACGTTCCGCTCTCTACCACTTCTGCCACCCTAGGATTCCCTCCTCCGCCGCACCTCATCCTTGTTCAACCACCTCCATGTCCGCTACCGGCCACCTACGTCGTGCTCTGGGCTCAGGCCACGACGATCCAAAGCATGAAGTCCTTGATCCCCATCGTCCTCGATATCAAGGACTCCAAATTCATGGAGTGGTGGAACTTCCTCAAGGTCTACGTCACGCAGTACAAGCTCACTGACCACCTCGACATGGTTGTTCCATGGTTTAGTGACGAGGCGTGGATGCGGATGGATTTCTCCATCCTCTACTGGCTATATGGCTCCACCAACCCCGAGATCATCGACATGGTGATGTAGGTCACCACCAGCGCCGACTCCATCCTCTCACGCATCATCACCCTCTTTCGTGACAACCAGCAGGCACGTGAGTCGGTGTAGCTTCAAAGGCGAGCATCAATATGGCATCACATCAACTATATGACTCATCCTTAACCTTTCGGTCCGTGTTCCGAGGCCATGTCTGTACATGCTAGGCTCGCCAAGTAAGAACCTTAGTACTCGCGTGTGTAAAACTATCTTACACCCGTTGTATGAAAGCGTAGAGTCGAGTACACCTCATCATTGATGTCTACACACTTCTATTCTTGTAGACAGTTGTTGGGCCTCCAAGTGCAGAGGTTTGTAGAACAGCAGCAAGTTTTCCCATAAGTGGATCACCCAAGGTTTATCGAACTCAGGGAGGAAGTGGTCAAAGGTATCCTCTCTCAAGCAATCAAGATACAAGAAGTCTCTTGTGTCCCCAACACACCCAATACACTTGTCAGGTGTATAGGTGCACTAGTTCGGCGAAGAGATAGTGAAATACAAGTGGTATAGATAATTACAAGTGGTAATGGTGCTATAAAATAGCTTGCTGGCGTGTGGTCGACGTGGGAAAAGACTAAAGGAAAATTGAAATAAAGAAGGAAGGGAGCAAACATGTAACAGATCTAATTGCAAACGGTGTTTCAATGCTAAGAAACAAGGCCTAGGGATCATACTTTCACTAGTGAACACTCTCATATAAATATCTTCTCTTTATGATACTACTCTTAACTACTCTCTGGTTGGACACTCTAATCCATGGTAGGGCTATAACAGCACACCTCAAAGTAAGCCTTTCCTATCTAGATAACCCCACACTGTCACCTTGAGCACTAGATGGTTCCAACAAACACCACAATTTCATAAAGACATCCAACAGAAAATATAACTCATAACAAGTATTTGTAATCTCTAGCCTAAGTGCCACCATGGTGTGCACGCTGTCACGTTCACACACATGGGGAGAGCAGAGATCTATTAAAGCACTTGAGTAGCAAGGTAGATCTACTTGATTACAAAGCTCATGATCACAATATGATCATGCATAGAGAGAGAGATGAACACATAGCTACCGGTAGAACCCTTAGCCTCGAGAGAGAACTACTCCCTCCTCATCATGGGAATCAGCAATGGTGATGGAGATGGTAGTGGAGATCGATGGACATGGCTCCGGGGGCACTTCCCCGTCCCGGTAGGGTGCCGGAACAGAGACTTTCTATCCCCCGAATCTCCCCTTCGGTGGCGGCGGCGCTGTGGAACTTTTCGTGGCTGGAGGCTTGACGATTTAGGGTTTTTGCATCGGGAGGCATCTTATAGGCGAAGAGGCAAGGTCGGTGGACGGCCAGGGGGCCCACACCACTTGGTGGCGCGGCTAGGGCTAGCCCACACCACCATATGGTGTGGCCACCCTGTGGCCCATCTCTGTCTCGTCTTCTGGCTCCGTGAGTCTTCCGATAAAATATCGACTTTGGCTTTTGTCCGGTCCAATTCCGAGAATATTAATTTTCTGACTTTCCTGGAACCAAAAACAGCAGAAAACAGGCAACTGGCACTGTGGCATCTTGTTAATAGGTTAGTCCAGGAAAGTGTATAAAAAGTACTCCAAAGTTGGAACAAAACATAAGAAAGTAGATAAAACCAAGCATGGAACATCAAAAATTATGGATACATTAGCAACGTATCAACATCCCCAAGCTTAACTCCTTCTCATCCTCGAGTAGGTAAGCGATAAAAAGAAAGAATAATTTTGGAGGTGACATGCACCATCATAAACTTGATTAAAGTATTTGTAAAACATTCGAAGCTGGGATCATAGTACTTCAATAATAACATGAAAGACAAAGTTCTAGCAATAAGACAAAGAAACTATGTTGCAACATGAAAAGGCACAAACAAAAGATTCATGAATAACAATGCTTTGCAAGACGTTTGTTTGTTTCACATAAAGAAAACATAGCATAGTAGTATTCAGCTTGTCCCTCATAGAGTAGCAAACATAAATGCATAGGACACCTTCAAAGTTCGTAAGAGTGACTAGATACAAATAGTTTAAAACAAGCAATATCAAAGCTATGCATCAATCAACAAGTCTTGGGATAATGCACATAGAACTAAGAATGACCACTATGCTCTCAAAGTAGGTGCATAAAGGTAGAAGGTGGAGACTCAACATAAAAGTAAAAGAAAGGCCTTCATAGAAGGAAGTAGGGATTCAAGTCTCATAAAGAGCTTCCAAAAATTATGGTACTTAATAGCTTTCAGCTCTCATTTCCCCTATCATAAGCATCTTGAAGGTGATTAAGGTTAAAGTGATACAACTAAGAGGATATGGTTGACAAGTTATAAACCGAAATCTCATGCCCCTTACTTACAAAGACCGAACCTCATGCGACTCAACTTTAGTCACGAGTAAGCTCTTGTCATTGTAAGTACATGTGTATCATAAAGAACCGCCAACGGGGTACCCCTTCCACATGATACAGGAGCTATCCCATAATCAAAATGACAAGGCAAGCAGACAATGAGCATCTCAACGATCTTTTTATTTGCTATTTGCATAGGTTTTTATTGAGGATGCTTCATAGAGTGCTCATTATAGTGATGTTGCAAGTTTCCACCATGATTAGGCATGGATTAGGCTAGCGGCCCAGGCGTTTCTCTAACACACATACAAACTCCATGATCTTACAAGTTCCACTTTTATTTCACATCGTCGGGATCCATAAGCAAAAGAACATGATATCAACGGCGTACAAAGTACAAGTGCAATGTTGAAAGCGTTCCCCATGATACATGGTTCTGCTAATTTCAACTTATAAAGCACAAGCATATACGCAACAAAGAAGGACCCAATGGTTCAAGTTTATTAAGGGCAAGAAAAGTAAAGTGTGCCATCAAGTTCATGAGAGCTTTAATCACTAATTTTCACATAACAAGTTTAATTTGGAAGGTAGACAAAAACATGAATATACTTGGAATAGCATATGCTAGTAGGTAGGTATGGTGGACTCTTTGGAATAACTTGGTTTTTAAGGAGTTGGATGCATGAGTGGAACTCATACTTGGTTGTGGAGGCTAGCAAAAGACTAGGAGCGACAAACTAAGAGAGCAATAATGGCCATAATCATGCAAAGTGACAAAATATCATTGATCAAAGCATAAAGTGATACTACAAGTTGAAAACTAAAGGATCATAAAGGCCATGGTGACTTTGGATAGTCATAACATGGTGTGAGCACGCGCCAAGTCAACCCAAATAAAGCATCAAAGGAGAATACCACAATACTATGCTTTGATATGCTAAAACAACGCATGATTCATCCAAGGCACATTAAGCAATCTCAATTGTTTATAACAAGTCATGCTACAGCAAAGAATACTAAGCATAAAGCCAAAACAATATCAAGCATGGAATGACAAAGCATAGGCCACAGTCAAAAACAAGCTCCTTTTACCACTTAAGCATGAACTTTTCCTACTCTTTTCCAATCCAAACAAAACTATTTGAAAACCAATGTATGAAAGAGGGGGTCCAACCAATTTATTCAGCAAACTAAGAAAACCAAGAAAAATAAAAACCAAAACAAAAACGAAAAAGAAGACGCTCCAAGAACAACACAACTGTGCATGAAACAATAAAAATGAAGTGTTTGGAAAAAACCTGGGATTTTTATTGATGAAGAGGGGGATGCCTTGGGCATACCCAATCTTTGACGCTTTTACTTCTTGGATATTTATTGGGGTGACACGCATGGAATCCCCAAGCTTGAGCTTTAGTCCATGCTTCATCTCATTACTCATTCCTTCCATACACCTGAAATTTTTCCTTCATACAAAACTTCACACAATCTTTATTAGCAACATTAGTGCACTCAAGATAATAAGTCTTTAGGTTCAGTTCCAACACCAATAAAACTTCCATTAAAACACAATCTATTGTAGCACTTCCCTCAAAAATCTCAATTCCCCAAAAGAACTCAAAAAAAACCAACAAGAAGCAAATGCAAATAATGGCAGAAATCTGTCAAAACATACCAGCAGGTAAAAACCAATTTTTTCGAAGACCTTCTGTTTCTCAAATCAAAAAGTGTTGAACTAACAAAAGTTAGATAACAACCTGGGGCAGAAGCACAACAATTCACGCCTCAAAACGACTTACAGAGATTTTACACGAATTTTTACGGTGAAGCACAGAAATCTATTTCGGGACAGCAACTTTCCCAATCATTACTTCTCTCTCATTAGAGGTTACTCTTGGCACAAAAAGCAAATAAAAAGGATAAGGAGAGGTTATTACTGAAGCAATAACTTCCAAGACTCAACTAAAACTTTTGGGTTATCTCCCAATAAGTGCTTTTCTTTAACATCTTTAAGTTAGGCTTGATAGTTTGAGAAGATGCTCACATAAGAAATATGAATTGAAGTAAAAGAGAGCATCAAGAAGCAAATTCAAAGCACATTTAAGTCTAACCCACTTCCTATGCATAGGAATCTTGTAAACAAACAAGTCATGAAAGCACAAAGCAACAAGCATAGTAAAGCAAAACAAGTGCAACTTCAAGACTTTCAACATAAAGAGGGGAAACCTAATATTATTGAGATGCATAAAACCATGTTTCCCTCTCTCATAATAACTTTCAGTAGCATCATGAATAAAATTAATAATATAACTATCATATAAAACATTCTTATCATGATCCACATGCATAAAAGAATTAATACTCTCCACATAAACATAGTCATTCTTATTAATTGTAGTGGGAGCAAATTCAACAAAATAGTTATCATTATTATTCTCATCACCATAATCATCAAATATAGGAGGCATATTGAAATCATAATTAATTTTCTCCTCAATATTAGGTGAACTAAAAATATCATACTCATCATTGTAATCATCATATATTGGAGGCATAGTATCATCAAAGTAAATTTTCTCCTCCATGCTTGGGGGACTAAATAGATCATTTTCATAAAAACTAGCTTCCCCAAGCTTAGACTTTTCCATAGCATTAGAAATAATGGTGTTCAAAGAATTCATACTAATAACATTGCTATTAGCATGCAAATAAAGTTCCATAGGTTTTTAATTTTCTCTTCAAACACTTCATGTCCTAACTCAAGATAAATACTATAAAGCTCTCTAATTTTGTTGTTGTTTTCCATTAATCCTAACTAGTGAAAATAAGAAACAAAAAGACAAAATTGCAGAATCTAAAGGAAATAACTTCAAGCACTCACACTGGAGGATGTGAGTACCTTTTACCTTACCTCCCCGGCAACAACGCTAGAAAATAGGCGTTTGCTGTGGGAGGTTCTTCTTCTT
Organism: Avena sativa; assembly: GCA_916181665.1. Lineage (NCBI taxonomy): Eukaryota > Viridiplantae > Streptophyta > Magnoliopsida > Poales > Poaceae > Avena > Avena sativa. The sequence goes on along the minus strand of OV702286.1, from coordinate 430,077,213 downwards.
TAATCCTCCGGTGTGAATACCTTTTACCTTACCTCCTCAGCAACGGCGCTAGAAAATAGCTTGATGTCTACGCACTTCTATTCTTGTAGACAGTTGTTGGGCCTCCAAGTGCAGAGGTTTGTAGAACAGCAGCAAGTTTTCCCTTAAGTGGATCACCCAAGGTTTATCGAAATCAGGGAGGAAGTGGTCAAAGGTATCCCCTCTCAAGCAACCCTGCAATCAAGATACAAGAAGTCTCTTGTGTCCCCAACACACCCAATACACTTGTCAGGTGTATAGGTGCACTAGTTCGGCGAAGAGATAGTGAAATACAAGTGGTATAGATAATTATAAGTTGTAACGGTGCTATAAAATAGCTTGCTGGCATGTGGTTGACGTGGGAAAAGACTAAAGGCAAATTGAAATAAAGAAGGAAGCAAGCAAACATGTAATAGATCTAATTGCAAACAGTGTCTCAATGCTAAGAAACAAGGCCTAGGGATCATACTTTCACTAGTAAACACTCTCATATAAATATCTTCTCTTTATGATACTACTCTTAACTACTCTCCGGTTGGACACTCTAATCCATGGTAGGGATATAACAGCACGCCTCAAAGTAAGCCTTTCCCATCTAGATAACCCCACACTGTCACCTTGAGCACTAGATGGTTCCAACAAACACCACAATTTCATAAAGACATCCAACTCCAAATATAACTCATAACAAGTATTTCTAATCTCTAGCCTAAGTGCCACCATGGTGTGCACACTATCACTTTCACACACATGGGGAGAGCAGAGATCTATTAAAGCACTTGAGTAGCAAGGTAGATCTACTTGATTACAAAGCTCATGATCACAATATGATCATGCATAGAGAGAGATGAACACATAGCTAATGGTAGAACCCTTAGCCTCGAGAGAGAACTACTCCCTCTGTTGGAGATATGCCCAAGAGGCAATAATAAAGTGGTTATTATTATATCTTTATGTTTATGATAAATGTTTACATCCCATGCTATAATTGTATTAACCGGAAACATTAATACTTGTGTGTTTCGTAAACATAAAAGAGTCCCTAGTAAGCCTCTTGTTAAACTAGCTTGTTGATTAATGGATGATCATGGTTTCCTGATCATGGACATTGGATGTCGTTAATAACAAGATCATATCATTAGGAGAATGATGTGATGGACACACACCCATAGTAAGCATAGCATAAGATCAAGTCATTAAGTTCGTATTGCTGTAAGCTTTCAAATACATAGTAACCTAATCCTTCGACCATGAGGTTATGTTGATCACCATCACCAAATGGGTACTTTGATGACATCAAACGCCGCTTCGTAACTGGGCGGTTATAAAGGTATCATTGGGTATTCTGAAAGTATGTGTTGAAGCGCATAGACCAAGATTGGGATTTGTCCATCCATATGACGGATAGATATACTCTGGGCCCTCTCGGTGGAATGTCATCTAGATAGCTTGCAAGCATGTGACTGGGTCACAAGGGATGACATAACATGGAACGAGTAAAGAGTACTTATCAGTAACGAGTTAGAACTAGGTATGGAGATACCGACGATCAAACCTCGGATTAGTAGAATATCGTGTGATAAAGGGAATTGGTTTCGTATGTTAATGGTTCTATCGATCACAAAGTCATCGTTGAGTATGTGGGAGCCGTTATGGATCTCCAGATCCCGCTGATGGTTATTGATCGGAGAGGTGTCTTCATCATGTCTGCATATTCACGAACCGTACGGTGACACACTTAAGGTTCGAAGTTGTTTTAAGTAGATATGGAATATGCGTTGGAGACCGAATGATGTTCGGAGTCTCGGAATGGATCCGGGACATCACGAGGAGATCCGGAATGGTCCGGAGAATAAGATTCATATATTGGGGATCATTTTCTAAGTTGGGAAATGTTCCGGAGTGTTTGTATGGAGATTCTAGAAGGTTTCGAAATGTTCTGGAAGGTTCTAGAGGATTTCTTGGAGTTTACTTGAAAACCAAGAAAGGGATCAAGGGAGTCCAAGTGGGGCAATACACGGATTCGTGGGGGAGGAGGACTCCTCCCCCCAACCCGCCGGCCCAAGGAGGAGGGGAGTCCTACTAGGACTCCCCCTCCCCAGGCGCGCCTCCCTCCTTTAAATAGAAGGGAGGGGGCGCCCCCTCTTGCTCCCTCCTCTCATAACAACTAATCTCAACCGCCTCTCTCCTCCACCTTTCTTCTGCACAGGCATAGGCGAAGCCCTGCAGAATTCTCACCTCCACCACCACCACCACGCCGTCGTGCTGCTGGGATTCCGTGGAGAAGATCTACTACCTCCGCTGCTCGCTGGAACGGGGAGAGGAAGGTCTGCTTCGACTCCGCACGTGTGACCGTCTGCGGAAGCGCTCTCGGAACGCGGCGCCGGAAGGATCGTCCACACGATCTTGAGATCGGCAAGTGATCGACTACATCATCCATGAGATCTAATCTCGTAACGCTTTCGGTTCTACGAGGGTTAGTACCGATCTATCTCGTTGCTCATGTCTAATAGAATAAATCTTGGCTTTTATCTAGATTAGATCTGGGTTTTGTTCGTTCTTGCGGTAGAAATTTTTTGTTTTCCATGCTACGAACCCATCAGTGGTATCAGAGCCTTGTCTATGCATAGATCTGTTGCATGAGTAGAACACAATGAGGTTGTGGGCGTTGGTGCTCGTGCCGTCTTTTGCTATGTGTGTACTTTGCATCTTGCGGTATGGTGGGATGAAGCGGCTCGGGCTAACATTACATGTCATCGTACATGAGACTTGCTCCACGCTTGACGTGTAACTTGATTTGCACAAGTTTCTTTGCGGGTGTCTGTCTCTCCCATCATAGTATAGATCAAATCTACACTTTGCACTTGATAGCACTTGCATCAATGTTGTGGTTCAGTTTCGTAGGTAAGATCCGTTCTTAGTTGAAAGCCCCAAGCCACGCAAACCTTGCAAAGAATATTAGAGGCTTCTAACTTGTTTTTGCAGGGGTTTTGTGATGTGATATGGCCTACATGTGATTGTGATTGTATTTGATGTATGCAATGATCCTTGTTGTAATATGGCAACCGGCAGGAGCCTAATGGCTGTCTTTAATTCTGTTAAGACCTGCGTGTCTATTCATCTTGTAATAGCTTTGTTCCAAGTAGTTGTAATAGTTGCTAGTGATGATGGACAACCATGAAGCGGCGCCACGGACCTTGACGCAATGCTGGTGATGATGGAGATCATGTCCGTGCTTTGGAGATGGAGATCGAAGGCATAAGAAGAAAGGGCCATATCATATCACACTAATTATGAATTGCCTGTGATGTTAATCCTTTATGCATCTTGTATTGCTTAGATCGCGACGGTAGCATTATAAGATGATCCCTCTCACTAAATATCAAGTAATAAAGTGTTCATCCTTAGTTGGCACCGTTGCTAAGACTCGTCGTTTCGAAGCATCTCGTGATGATCGGGTGTGATAGATTCTACGTGTGCATACAACAGGTGCAAGCCAGATTTGCACATGCGGATACTAAGGTTAACCTTGACGAGCCTAGCATATACAGACATGGTCTCGGAACACGGAATACCGAAAGGTAGAGCATGAATCATATAGCTGATATGATGAACATGAAGATTGTTCACCGATGAAACTACATCATCTCACGTGATGATCGGACTTGGTGTAGTGGATTTGGTTCGTGTAATCACTAAAACAACTCGAGGGATGTTGTTTTGAGTGGGAGTTCATTTGTAATTTAGATTAGTCAAACTCAATTTATCATAAACACAACCAAAGTGAATTTGCATAGTTTGTTGTAGTCATTGGCATCCGTTCAACACCTTACGCTTAGTTATAGTTGAGATAGTAGAACTATAGAAATTCTGGATATTTGCTTTACGAACTGGTATCGTATTGTTTTGAGTGTCAATCTAAAGTTTAAAAGTCATATTGCAAACTTTCAGCAAACTCCGTTTACTCTATGAAGTTTAATAAACAGTATTAAATCAAGAGTAACAATTCCAGTGTTAGTATCTAATGTATCATGTTTGCCTCCATGATTCTTGATACTCAAAAGATTGTTTTTAATATCAAGTTTATCTAAGAGCTAAAAGCAATGTTTCAGAAACCATCATATGTGAAAGGTATTGCGATATCTAAAACAATGTGTTGGTTACAATATGATAGAGTATATGTCCTCATATTTGATGAGAATTTGTGAAGGTTGGAGACGCTAGTCGTCCTAATCCTCCAAAAGGTTTTGGAAAAGAAACATTATACTCGCAATTCACCTTTATAGGCTATAGCAGCTTGATCATGAAAGTTGTCATGATAAGGATGAATAGAAGATGTAAGTAAAATGTTTACTACACTAAAAGATTACTAATAAAATGGAATTTTGAAAGAATGCCAAACATTTGATGAAGGTGATCCACTTCAAAGTGCAAGACCAAAGGTATTAGTATTTGACTATACACACTTTGTACTATGTGTCATGTGAATGACACCACTATTGATGTTGATAGATTCTTTTAAAAAAAGAAAAGGAATTGTTGAAAGAGATTCTATAAAATATTTGGCAGAAAAGAAAAGATTGGAGATATCCAACTTAGGTATATAGAAGATACATGTTATGGCTGTATTACTTGCTTGTTAAACAATGTGGTTCTGCAGTATTGGATACCGAATTGGTTGGTATGAAGTGTCATACAGGACAACACAATTCATGAACTGCAATGGCCTAAGTAACTAGCAAGAGAATATGTGATGATGTTCATCGAAAACAAACAAAGGGTTGTTGTGTTGCTCGTTAACATCAAAGCTTGCCTTCAAGATTTGTTTCAATAATTGTTATTTTGATCAGGTATTATGATGACAAAAGGTTGTTCAAATAATTACCGTATTCCATAATAGATGGATGATATACAAGTCTGGTTGGAGAAATAACGACCATAAAACTAATGCTAAAATGTCGCAAGACAAATGATTGAAAGATCACTTGCGAAGTGACATCGCCGTTTAAATTATATTGAAAGAGATACATGAAGAAACTCCATGTTGATGGATTTTTGGAGTCTTTGATTTTTGATCAAATGACGCTTGTGATACTTTCCTGGAGATAATTAAAACTCCGTTCGTAGGCCAAAAGAGGCACGATGACTAACTGATTGGAATTTGTACATATTGATGTATATAGTCCATTATGTGTAGTCGTGGGCGATGGATTTCAACTTCATATGCTTTCTCCGAAGATTTGAGTGAGTATATGTATATACTTACTCAATAAATAAGAAGTATGAAACATTTGAAAATGTTCAAAGACTTTCAAGATGAAGTGGAAAATCATTGTAACAAGAAAATAAAAAAAATTATGATTGGATCATAAAGAAAGATGTTTGAGTTACAAGTTTAGCAAAACACCTAAGATTTGAGGAATCGTTCCATAGATTTGCATTTCCCAAAACACCATAGGAGTATGGAGTGTTCGAGATATGTAATGAAACCTTGTTTGACATGGTAAGATCAAAGGTGTCATTTATAAAACTGCCATTATATTTTAAAGATTAAAGCTTTAGTGACTACCGCTTTTACACTGAAAAGAGCTCCATCGTGATCCGTTGAAATGACACCATATAAGTCATGGTTTGGGATAAAACCCAGGTTGTCCTTTCTTAAATTTTTGGTATGCTAGGCATAAGTAAAGTGTTTACAACCAAAGTCGGATGAGCATGTCTTTGTAGGTTATTTCGAATAACCATTGGGTATTCCTCCATAACACCGAAGACAAAATTGTTTGTCGCTTAGAGTGTCGAGTTTCTTGAGAAGGAATTTTTGGTGAAAAATCAAGTGGGAGGACAATAGAACTTTGACAAGGTTGTTGAACCTTGGCTAATATGTGCTGAGTTGCGCAGTGTCGGTAAATGTCCCGGAGGCAGCAACAATGCTCATGGCTCACGTGCCTCAAAGGTTGTGGTCACAGAGATCTAAGTTCCTATTGAACCAAGTAGGTCAGGTAAGTAATCAAATGCCAAGATTTGAGAGTTAAATCATTGTTGTTTGACAATGATGAACTGACTACATGCAAAGAAGCAATGATGGGCCCTGACTTCGTTAAGTGGCTTGAAGCCATAAAATCCGTGATAATTCCATACATGAGAAATCAAGCTTTGAATTTGAAAGACCCTCTGGAAAGGTGCAAGACCTTACAGTCGTATATGGATCTATAAAGAAATAGACATGGATGTTTCACATCTATGAAATAGTCGACAAGTCGGAAAGAGTTTACGACAATGTTCAAGGAATTGACTATGATAAGATTTGATCTTTCATAGCGATATTTAGTATGGACGGATTAATGTAGCAACCAATACATATATTTTGGTATATGGTAGTTGAACAAACAAAACAAATTCTTCTAATAGAATGGTTACCTAGGATGTGTCCTTGACACGATCCAAAGGGTTTTGTTAATTCAAAGGATGCTAAAAGAGTATGCAAAACTTCAATGGTTGAAGTGAGCATCGCGGAGTTGGAATCTTCACCGTGATGAAACCGTTAAAAGGTTTAATTTCATCAGAGACGATGAAGATGTTTGCATTTTGCAAGAAATTAAGTGGGAGCGCTAAGACATATTTATAATACATTATGTGAAAGACATATTGTTGATTAGAAATGATGTATCTTTTATTGACACAGGTTAAGAATTTCATTTCGATGAAAGACTTAGGCATAACCCAAGAATTAGGCATCAATGTCTATATGGATAGATTGAGGCGCTAATATGGTTTTGCCAAATGTACATAGATAAGATGTTGAATGAGTTCAATATGAAAACAACAAGAAAGGTTCTTGACGCACGGAAAGGACTGAATCAAGATTCAAGTATGTTGACACGAGATTCAAGTGTTTTGACACTTGGTGAAATCATAAGAATATTTTGATCAATCATTCTATGAGATGTACACATCCAGATATGTCCTATGCTCTAAATGTTATGAGGATATACCAGAATGACTCATAAGATGATCATTGGACAATAGTAGGGATATTCCTATGATCTTTGGAAGAACTAAGAATATATTATTTATATAGTGGTGACAAATAGTTCATTGTAAATTGTTACATTGATACTAGTTTTGTCACAAATTAAGTTTATCTCAATTTAAACTATGGGTGGCACAATGTAATGGAAAGGAAGTTCCATAACGGATTTGGTTGAGTACCAAAGTTAAAACATTGTGACAGATACTACAACAAAAAGCTAAGTATATGACTGCTATTGTAACAGCAAATGAGGGCATTTGCGTCAAGTAGTTTGTTATCAAACTAGGTGTGGTTCATAGCGGGATAATACTATGAAGATACATTGTACGACAATTGTATCAACATGATTTAATCCCAAGGAACTAAAGGTCTCACCAAAGGACCAAATTTATACAATGCCATCTCATTGGAGAATGAGTAATGCGTAGATATGCAAGGACATGCAAATACACATGGACCTGGAAGTGTCAGATCCAAAGATTATGTTTACCACTTGTAATAGTGTCTATACAACACCAGAAAGCCATAGGTGTTGAATGCACAAGTTTTTAACTAGATTATTGACTCTAGTGCAAGTGGGAGACTGTTGGAGATATGCCCAAGAGGCAATAATAAAGTAGTTATTATTATATCTTTATGTTTATGATAAATGTTTACATCCCATGCTATAATTGTATTAACCGGAAACATTAATACTTGTGTGTTTTGTAAACATAAAAGAGTCCCTAGTAAGCCTCTTGTTAAACTAGCTTGTTGATTAATGGATGATCATGGTTTCCTGATCATGGACATTGGATGTCGTTAATAACAAGATCATATCATTAGGAGGATGATGTGATGGACACACACCCATAGTAAGCGTAGCATAAGATCAAGTCATTAAGTTCGTATTGCTGTAAGCTTTCAAATACATAGTAACCTAATCCTTCGACCATGAGGTTATGTTAATCACCATCACCGGATGGGTACTTTGATGACATCAAACGCCGCTTCGTAACTAGGCGGTTATAAAGGTGTCATTGGGTATTCTGAAAGTATGTGTTGAAGCTCATAGACCAAGATTGGGATTTCTCCATCCATATGACGGATAGATATACTCTGGGTCGTCTCGGTGGAATGTCATCTAGATAGCTTGCAAGCATGTGACTGGGTCACAAGGGATGACATAACATGGAACGAGTAAAGAGTACTTATCAGTAACGAGTTAGAACTAGGTATGGAGATACCGACGATCAAACCTCTGATAAGTAGAATATCGTGTGACAAAGGGAATTGGTTTCGTATGTTAATGGTTCTATCGATCACAAAGTCATCATTGAGTATGTGGGAGCCGTTATGGATCTCCAGATCCTGCTGATGGTTATTGATCGGAGAGGTGTCTTCATCATGTCTACATATTCACGAACCATAGGGTGACACACTTAAGGTTCGAAGTTGTTTTAAGTAGATATGGAATATGCGTTGGAGACCGAATGATGTTCGGAGTCTCGGAATGGATCCGGGACATCACGAGGAGATCCGGAATGGTCTGGAGAATAAGATTCATATATTGGGGATCATTTTCTAAGTTGGGAAATGTTTCGGAGTGTTTGTATGGAGATTCTAGAAGGTTTCAGAATGTTCTGGAAGGTTCTAGAGGATTTCTTGGAGTTTACTTGAAAACCAAGAAAGGGATCAAGGGAGTCCAAGTGGGGCAATACACGGATTCATGTGGGAGGAGGACTCCTCCCCCCAACCCGCCGGCCCAAGGAGGAGGGGAGTCCTACTAGGACTCCCCCTCCCCAGGCGAGCCTCCCTCCTTTAAATAGAAGGGAGGGGGCGCCCCCTCTTGCTCCCTCCTCTCATAAAAACTAATCTCAGCCGCCTCTCTCCTCCACCTTTCTTCTGCACAGGCATAGGCGAAGCCCTGCAGAATTCTCACCTCCAGCACCACCACCACGCCGTCGTGCTGCTGGGATTCCGTGGAGAAGATCTACTACCTTCGCTGCTTGCTGGAACGGGGAGAGGAAGGTCTGCTTCGACTCCGCACGTGCGACCGTCTGCGGAAGCGCTGCCGGAACGCGGCGCCGGAAGGATCGTCCACACGATCTTGAGATCGGCAAGTGATCGACTACATCATCCACGAGATCTAATCTCGTAATGCTTTCGGTTCTACGAGGGTTAGTACCGATCTATCTCGTTGCTCATGTCTAATAGATTAGATCTTGGCTTTTATCTAGGTTAGATCTGGGTTTTGTTCGTTCTTGCGGTAGAAATTTTTTTGTTTTCCATGCTACGAACCCATCACCCTCCTCATCATGGGAATCAGCAATGGTGATGGAGATGGTGGTGGAGATCGATGGAGATGGCTCCGGGAGCACTTCCCTGTCCCGGCAGGGTGCCGGAACAGAGACTTTCTATCCCCCGAATCTCCCCTTCGGTGGCGGCGGCGCTATGGAACTTTTCGTGGCTGGAGGCTTGACGATTTATGGTTTTTGCATCAGGAGGCATCTTATAGGTGAAGAGGCAAGGTCGGTGGGCGGCCAGGGGCCCACACCACCTGGTGGCGCGGCCAGGGCTATCCCGTGCCACCATATGGTGTGCCCACCCTGTGGCCCATCTCCGTCTCGTCTTCTGGATCCATGAGTCTTTCGGTAAAATATCAACTTTGGCTTTTGTCCGGTCCAATTCCGAGAATATTGATTTTCTGACTTTCCTGGAACCAAAAACAGCAGAAAACAGGCAACTGGCACTGTGGCATCTTTTTAATAGGTTAGTCCAGGAAAGTGTATAAAAAGTACTCCAAAGTTGGAACAAAACATAAGAAAGTAGATAAAACCAAGCATGGAACATCAAAAATTATGGATACGTTAGCAACGTATTAATCATCACGTGATGTCTCGAAACACGATCCATAGAACAGTGCATACTTAATGAAGAACACATTTTATCTTGATATTGAAATGAGGGATCATCTTGTAATGCTACTAAAACACCAAACTAGCAATATAAGATGCAAACATCATATGTGTAAAGTGGAATGATATGGTCCATGCATTTGATCACCATCATGTGCATCGTGGTATGATCTCTATCATTCCTTTGTGTGTAAGGCCAAGGTATATGGAACTTACACATTAGGTGTGTTGTAAAGGTATCTACCATACATCAACTTACAACATTACCATATCATGACACTAGCCCAGAAGCAATCTAAACTAGATGCCTCTAATTTATCAATTGCAAGTTTTTACGTGGCTTAGGGCTTTCAAAGATAGAACCAGTCTTAGCTATGAACATGGAACTACAACGATGATAACTAAGTTATTAGCAACTCGTTGTAAATCAGATATTGACTATAGTAGGAGAGACAGACAACTGCCAGCCACTTATGCAAAACTAGTTGCATGTCAGTCGTGGAACCGGTCTCATGTGCGATGATATGTAAAGTTGGTCTGGGCCGCTTCATCCCACTATGCCACCAATATCCATAGTACATGAAAGAAGCAATAACATGATCATCATCGCCCACATACTCTTATGTGTTCTACCCGTGCAAGCACCTACGCATAGATCAGGCTCTGATACCACTAAAGGGTTCGCAGCATAGAAAACAAAAAAATCCTACGATGGGAACTATACGCCAAGATCTATCTACTATATACAAGCAACAGGTGGATATACATCCATAGAGAACATACCCTCTAAGACAAAAAAAGCTTTGTTAACAAAATGGAACTCGTGGATGATGTAGTCGTACACTTGCCGATCTCAAGATCGTGATGAAGTCCTTCAGGTCCAGCAGTTCCAGCACCATCAAATCTAGCACCGCAAAGTAGTGGTGCATCCATGATAGCACACACGTCCAGTCCACCAAACAACCTCTGCCTCCTTGCTCCAGCGATGCAGCAGAAGCAGCAACTCCTTTCCAGATAAAGCTACCAGGAACATGTATTCGCTAATCCGAGACCATGGGGAATAACTAGAGGGAGAAGAGAACCTTCACGTGGAGGTGCGGCAAGAGGAGAGGGGCCATGGCTCCTTTTATAGGGGAGGGGGCGCAGCCCCAAGGCCATAGCTGGCCGGCCATGGTGGGTGCCCCCACCTCTCCCTCATTCATGTGGGTGGAGCTTCCACTAAGCCCACTCACATCAATTTCAACTCCACTCACTTTGCATTTAATGTCCACCAAATTAAATGCATTTTCTATTTAAATAAAACACTTTTATTTATTTTATTCAGAATTTTGTTGATTACTTTAATTAACAAACATTCACATAAAACTCCCTGCAACATTTCAATATCACATGCAGAACCAGTTTCAGCAATTTCACCCGAAACAATTTCGGTTTCCATCGAAATGATTCCAGTGCTTTCATAATTTTTATCTAAAACATATTTGCTCCTAAATGGTGTCGGTATACCTTAAGTGTGTCACCCTATGGTTCATGAATAATGTAGAAATGATCGAGACCCCTCTCCGATCAATAATCGGCAGCGGGACCTGGAGATCCGTATCGACTCCCACATATTCAAGGATGACTCTTGTGATCGTGTGAACCTTTAATGTCGTAACTAAATCCCTTTGTCTCATGATATATTACATGTCTGATATTTGATCATCGGCATCCAAATACCTAGTTTGATCTCGTTACCGGCATGCACTCTTTTCTTGTTCTCGTGATATAACATTCTAGTGATCGCATCACTTGCTTGCAAGCTATTCTCAATATGATATCACCGAGAGGGCCTAGAGTATGTCTATCTGTCATTGGGATGGACAAATCCAACGCTTGATCCATGAGCCTCAACATAACACCTTTGGTGTATCTGAGCCCACCTTTATAGTCACCCTTTTACGGTGTGACGTTTGATGTTATCAAGTCACTCTTCCGATGTTAGCAATTAACATGATATCATGGTCTAAGGACTAAGATTACTTCGTATGATGTTATAGAAATATAAACATAATGACTTTGATCGTAATGCTATATTTCGGATGAATGTTCATCACATCATTTCATAAATGTTGTGACCTCGTTATTAAAAACATCCAATGTCCATGATCAGGAAACCTTGATCATCTTGTTAATCAACGAGCTAGTCTATAAGAGAGGTATAACTAGGAACCTTTTATTTGTTTATTAAACACACATGTGTTGACGTTTCTGATGGCTCAATACACAGCGCCCAGAAAAGTGCTTGGTGCGTGGTGTTGATGTAGAGCTCGTTGGGAACCCCAAGAGGAAGGTATGATGAGCACAGCAGCAAGTTTCCCTCAGTTATGAAACCAAGGTTTAATCGAACCAGTAGGAGCAAGGAAACACCTCAAAGGTGTTACTAGCTGAGCTTTGGCAGGGCGCACTACCGGTGCTAGTAGCAACGTGGAGACCTGCACAACACAACCACAGAAATTTGTCCCCAACTTGCGATGAGGTTGTCAATCTCACCGTGTTTTGCGGAAAACAAAGGATTAAACGTATCGAATGGAAAGAAGTAAAAGTTTGCAGAAAGTAAACACAAAGCAGTAAAAGATTGTAGATTGTATGTAAAAGACAAGGACCGGGATCCATAGTTCACTAGAGGTGGCTCTCCTTAGGTAGATAACATGCTGGGTGAACAAATTACAGCGGGGCAATTGACAAACACCGAGAAAGCAATACATGCATATACTAATCATCTTGACTCCTTTGAGACTTGATTGGGCATTACAACATAATACATAGACCGCCATCCAACTTCATCTATGAGTAATAATCCACCTTCAGGTTATCATCCGAACCCCCTCTAGTATTAAGTTGCAAGCAATAGATTATTGCTTTACGAACTGCGTGTAAAGTAAACAATACGATTGTTCTCTGAACAAAGGATTGTTGTTTTCTCCCTAGTAGCAACAGCACATCTAGTACCTTAGAGATTTCTGTCACTTCCCCAGATTACCAGAGGCATGAACCCACTATCGAGCATAAATACTAACTCTTGGAGTTGCTAGCATCTACTTGGCCAAGATAGCTACTAACAACGGAAAGCATGCAAGATCTCAAATAACAAAGACATGATAGAATCAATAATCAATCTGAAATAGCATCTCAATATCCATCGGATCCCCGCAAACACAACATGTATGAATTACAAATAGATGATCTTGATCATGAACGGAGCTCACAAGATCTAAACATGAAAGCACAAAGGAGGAGAAACCAGCCATCTAGCTACTACATGGATCCGTAGTCCAAGGATGAACTACTCACGCATCACACCGGAGGCTTGCACGGTGATGAAGAAGGCCTCCATGGTGAATTCCTCTCTCCGGCAGGGTGCCAGGAAGAGCTTCAGATCCCCCCCCCCCGATCTAGGGACAGAGACGACGGTGGCTACAGACTCTTTCGTGGATTTTTGATCGGGTACCCAGGGTTTTCGTCCCGAGGGCAACTTATAGGCGGAAGGAGAGGCCGAGGGGGTGTTGGGGGCAGCCAGACCACCCCCTGGCGCGGGCCAGGCCTGGCCGCGCGGCTAGGTGGTGTGGCTGTCCCCCAGCCCTTCTCCATCTCGTATTCTGGCACTTGATCCCTTCCGGAAAAATAGGCACTTTGGCTTTTGTCCCGTCCAATTCCGAGAATATTCATTTTCTGACTTTTCTAGAACCAAAAACAACAGAAAACAGGTAGCTGGCACTGTGGCTCTTCTTAATAGGTTAGTCCAAGAAATCATAATAAAAGTACTCCAAAGTTGGAACAAAACACAAGAAAGTGGATAAAACCAAGCATGGAACATCAAAAATTATAGATACATTTGCAATTTATCAACATCCCCAAGCTTAACTCATGCTCGTCCTCGAGTAGGTAAGTGATAAAAAGAATAATTTTTGAGGTGACATGCACCATCAAAAACTTGATCAAAGTATTTGCAAAACTCAAAGCTGGAATCAAAGTACTTCAATCATAACATGAAAGACAAAGTTCTAGCAATAAGCAAAGAAACTATGACGCAACATGAAAAGGCACAAACAAAAAATCATGAATAACAATGCTTTGCAAGACGTTTGTTTGTTTCACATAAAGAAAACATAGCATAAAAGTATTCAGCTTGTCCCTCAATAGAGTAGCAAACATAAATGCATGGGTCACCTTCAGAGTTCATAAGAGTGACTAGATACAATAGTTTCAATCAGGCAATATCAAGTTATGCATCAATCAACTAGTCTTGGGACAATGCACATAGAACTAAGAATGGCCACTATGCTCTCAAAGTAGGTGCATAAAGATAGAAGATGCAGACTCAATATAATGGTGGAAGAAAAGCCTTTTGTAAAAGGAAGTAGGGATTCAAGTCTCATAAAGAGCTTCCAAAAATTATGGTACTTATAGCTTTCAGCTCTCATTGTCCCTATCATAAGCATCTTGAAGGTGATTAAGGTTAAAGTGACACAACTAAGAGGATATGCTTGACAAGTTATAAACCGAAATCTTATGCCCCTTACTTACGAAGACCGATCCTCATGCTACTCAACTTCAGTCACGAGTAAGCTCTTCTCATTGTAAGTATATGTGTATCATTAAGAACCGCCAATGGGGTACCCCTTGCACATGATACGGGAGCTTTCCCATAATCAAAATGACAAGGCAAGCAGACAATGAGCATCTCAGCGATCTTTTTATTTGCTATTTGCATAGGTTTTTATTGAGGATGCTTCATAAAGTGCTCATTATGGTGATGCTGCAAGTTTCCACCATGATTAGGCATGGCTTAGGCTAGCGGCCCAGGCGTTTCTCTAACACACATACAAACTCCATGATCTTACAAGTTCCACTTTTATTTCACACCGCCGGGATCTGTAAGCAAAAGAACATAATATCAACGGGGTACAAAGTACAAGTGCAATGTTGAAAGCGTTCCCCATGGTACATGGTTCTGCTAATTTCAACTTATAAAGTGCAAGCATATACGCAACAAAGAAGGACCCAATGGTTCAAGTTTATTAGAGGTAATAAAGTAAAGTGTGCCATCAAGTTCGTGAGACCTTTAATCACTAGTTTTCTCATAACAAGTGAAAGGTAAACAAAAGCATGAATATATTTGGAATAGCATAAGATAGTAGGTAGGTATGGTGGACTCTTTGGAATAACTTGGTTTAGGGAGTTGGATGCATGAGTGGAACTCATACTTGGTGGTGGATGCTAGCAAAAGACTGGGAGCGACAAACTAAGAGAGCAATAATGGCCATAATCATGCAGAGCGACAAAACATCATTGATCAAAGCAGAAAGTGATACTACAAGTTGAAAACTAAAGGATCATAAAGGCTATGGTGACTTGAGATAGTCATAACATGGTGTGAGCATGTGCCAAGTCAACCCAAATAAAGCATCAAAGGAGAATACCACTACACTATGCTTTAATATGCTAAAACAACGCATGATTCATCCAAGGCACATTAGGAAATCTCAATTGTTTATAACAAGTCACGCTACAGCAAAGAATACTAAGCATAAAGCCAAAACAATATCAAGCATGGCATGACAAAGCATAGCCACAGTCAAAAACGAGCTCTTTTTACCACATAAGCATGAACTTTCCTACTCTTTTCCAAATCAAACCAAACTATTTGCAAACCAACGTGTGAAAGAGGGGGTCCAACCAACTTATTCAGAAAACTAAACAAAACAATCAAACTAAAATCCAAAACGAAAACGAAAAAGAAGACGCTCCAAGAGAAACACAACTGTGCATGAAATAATAAAAATGAAGCGTTTGAAAGAAACCTGGAATTTTTATTGATGAAGAAGGGGATGCCTTGGGCATCCCCAAGCTTTGACGCTTGCACTTCTTGGATATTTCTTGGGGTGACACGCGTGGCATCTCCAAGCTTGAGCTTTAGTCCATCCTTCATCTCATTACTTATTCCTTCCATACACCTGAAAATTTTCCTTCATACAAAACTTCACACAATCTCATTAGCAACATTAGTGCACTTAAGATAAATAAGTCTCCAGGTTCAGTTCTAACACCAAATAAAATTCCATTAGAACACTAGCTACTGTAGCACTTCCCTCAAAAA
Source organism: Avena sativa (assembly GCA_916181665.1). Taxonomy (NCBI): domain Eukaryota; kingdom Viridiplantae; phylum Streptophyta; class Magnoliopsida; order Poales; family Poaceae; genus Avena; species Avena sativa. The sequence goes on along the minus strand of OV702286.1, from coordinate 430,061,129 downwards.
GCTCAATTCCCCAAAAGAAGTCAAGAAGGAACTAACAAGAAGCAAATGCAAAAAATGGCAGAAATCTGTCAAAACAGACCAGCAGGTAAAGACGAATTTTTTCGAAGACCTTCTGTTTCTCAAATCAAAAAGTGTTTTACTAACGAAAGTTAGATAACAACCTGGGGCAGAAGCACAAAAAATTACAGCTCAATCTGACGTACATAGCTCTCTCAGGAATTTTTACGGTGAAGCACAAGAATCTGTTTCGGGACAGCAACTTTCCCAATCATTACTTCACTCTCATTAGAGGTTACTCTTGGCACAAAAAGCAAATAAAAAGGATAAGGAGAGGTCATTACAGAGATAATAACTTCCAAGACTCAACTAAAACTCTTGGGTTATCTTCCAACAAGTACTTTTCTTTAACGCCTTTAAGTTAGACATGAAAATTTGAGAAGATGCTCTCATAGGAAATATGAATTGAAGTAAAAGAGAGCATCAAGAAGCAAATTCAAAACACATTTAAGTCTAACCCACTTCCTATGCATAGGAATCTTGTATGCAAATAAATGCAGAAAGAACAAAGTGACAGGCATAGGAAGATAAAACAAGAGTAACTTCAAAACTTTCAGCACATAGAGAGGTGTTTCATTACCATAAAAACTTCTACAACCATATTTTCCTCTCTCATAATAATTTTCAATAGCCTCATGAATAAACTCAACAATATAACTATCACATAAGGCATGTTTTTCATGATCTACAAGCACTAGAGCTTTATTATAAGCATTTTCAAAAGAATCCTCGGGAACATAACAATCACCCTCCTTTGATAAGCATGGGGGACAATCAAATAATGTAAGGGATAAAGAGTTACTCTCATTAGAAGGTAGGCATGGGTAGATCCATTCTTCCTCCTTTTGTCCATCACTCTCCTCCTCTTTTTCATCTAATGAGCTTTCAGGTTCAGCAATTTCTTCTTCCATGGAGGTTCTAGCAGACGGTGGTTCATCTATTACCTTAGCAGTCGTAAAACTTTTCCCAAATAGGAAACTGAGTGAGCTATCCATAATGAAATAGTGATTGGAGCAGAGCTAGTCATAAAGGTAACTTAAGAAAGGAACTAATTTCTTTGTGTTTTTCAAATAAGAAAGCAAACAAGTAAAACTAATTTTTTGGATTTTTGAAGAACAAAACAAGCAAACAAAGCAAAAAGGAAACTAAGCAAAACAAAAACAACAAAGTAAAGAGATTGGTTATGAGGGACTCCCCTTGTGAAGATGTCCTTGACTCCCCGGCAACGGCGCCAGAAAATCGCTTGATGGCTCAATACACGGTGCCCAGAAAAGTGCTTGGTGCGTGGTGTTGATGTAGAGCTCGTTGGGAACCCCAAGAGGAAGGTATGATAAGCACAGCAGCAAGTTTCCCTCAGTTATGAAACCAATATTTAATCGAACCAGTAGGAGCAAGGAAACACCTCAAAGGTGTTACTAGCTGAGCTTTGGCACGGCGCACTACCGGTGCTAGTAGCAACGTGGAGACCTGCACAACACAATAACAGAACTTTGTCCCCAACTTGCGATGAGGTTGTAAATCTCACCGTGTTTTGCGGAAAACAAAGGATTAAACATATCGTTGTTTTCTCCCTAGTAGCAACAGCACATCTAGTACCTTATAGATTTTTGTCACTTCCCCAGATTACCAGAGGCATGAACCCACTATCGAGCATAAATACTAACTCTTGGAGTTGCTAGCATCTACTTGGCCAAGATAGCTACTAACAACGGAAAGAATGCAAGATCTCAAATAACAAAGACATGATAGAATCAATAATCAATCTGAAATAGCATCTCAATATCCATCGGATCCTCGTAAACACAACATGTATGAATTCCAAATAGATGATCTTGATCATGAACGGAGCTCACACGATCTAAACATGAAAGCACAAAGGAGGAGAAACCAGCCATCTAGCTACTACATAGATCTGTAGTCCAAGGATGAACTACTCACGCATCACACGGGAGGCTTGCATGGTGATGAAGAAGGCCTCCAGGGTAAATTCCCCTCTCCGGCAGGGTGCCGGGAAGAGCTTCAGATCCCCTCCCGATCTAGGGATAGAGACGACGGCGGCTACAGACTCTTTCGTAGATTTTTGATTGGGTACCCAGGGTTTTCGTCCCGAGGGCAACTTATAGGCGGAAGGAGAGGCCGAGGGGGTGCTGGGGGCGGCCAGACCACCCCCTGGCGCGGGCCAGGCCTGGCCGCGCGGCCAGGTGGTGTGGCCGGCCCCCAGCCCTTCTCCGTCTCGTATTCTGGCACTTGATCCCTTCCCGAAAAATAGGCACTTTGGCTTTTGTCCCGTCCAATTCTGAGAATATTCATTTTCTGACTTTTCTAGAACCAAAAACAATAGAAAACAGGCAGCTGGCACTGTGGCTCTTGTTAATAGGTTAGTCCAAAAAATCATAATAAAAGTACTCCAAAGTTGGAACAAAACACAAGAAAGTGGATAAAACCAAGCATGGAACATCAAAAATTATAGATACATTTGCCACTGACTATTTACCACTGACAATTTTTGTTCGGTTGAATTTGATTCATGGGGTTTTTCTGTGAAGGATCGCATGATAGGGTCCATGATTATCACGTGCAGTAGCATAGGTGATCTTTATCCACTCACCTCCTCACCATGTGCCCTCCCCGTTTCCACCACCAAGCCCGACCTTTGGCACCGACGACTCGGACATCCTAGTCATGTTGCACTCTAGTGTATCGCTTCGTCGTTGTCTCTTCCATTTAATAAAGATTTAAAAAACTCTAGTTTATGTCATTCTTGTTAACTTGGATCGTCATGTACGATTGTCATTTTCTCAGTCTACTACTAGCACAACACGCCCCTTTGAATTAATTCATTGTGATTTCTGAACTTACCCTATTGAGAGTGTTTTTGGTTTAAATATTTTCTTGTAATTTTAGATGATTTTACTCATTATCTATGGATGTTTACTTTATGGCATAAATTTGAAACATTTTCTCGCCTGTCTAACTTTCACAACTATGTTGCTACACAATTTTATCTCTCTTTGCAAGCCATCTGGTGCGACAGCGGTTGTGAATTCGACAACCGCGCTCTTCAGTATCTCTTCGCCACACATAGGGGCCTTCTGCTTTTTTCATGTCCCAACACGTCTCAGCAAAACGGTAAAACTGAGTGCATCATCCACACTGTTAATATCTAGTCCTAATATCATGAGCACTCACAAACTGTTTCCAATCAATGTCCATCACTACCTCTTTGTCTTCATAGTTCATGACCCTCATGTACCAAGTACAACCGCTATATGTTTTTAGCCTAAAGCTCTTAGGGTTTGGAGGACCAAAGCATCAAAAAAAGATCGTTTTTACGCAAATCTGTAAGAACATTATCATGTCGGATGCTATCCCATAGGACCTTCGCGAACGTATTAGGCACGTCCTATTCAAAATAGTATCCGATCTTCGGCCGTTGTTCCCTTTTTGCAAGCACTCGTTCGGTTACACTGTTGGCATCCGTCTGTAGCAACGAAGGAGAAACTATCATGTGTGAGTCCACAATGGAACATGTCATCATTCCCGCCTCGATCGTGCAAATCATCGGTGCATCCATACCGCTTTGTTGTAGCCTCGAAGAATTTCTGACCGCGACGTTGGCCTGCATAAGCGACATTCCCGCGATTGTCTTCTCCGTGCAAGACATTGTCGTATTAGGCTCAATATGTTGTAGCCTCGGAGAACTTCTCACGACGGTCTTGGGCTGCCTAAGCGACACTCCCCCGTGTCTATGGTCCTCGAAGCCTGAACTGCGTGAATCTCGGACATGAGGTGCGTCGTATCTGCCTGAGAAAAGAAAGAAAGAACAAACATAGTGTCGATAATCAGCGTGCGAAGGTTATGTCGCGTAAATAGAAATAGAGATACGCATCAGACAAATCAAAGCTAACAATTAGGTAGCATGACATATTGGAGAGTGTTCGCACTCACCACTATCGTGTACGAAGAAGAGAAGCCAGCAACCTCGACCGCATAACCATCATAGGGCTCGCCACCAGTCGGACTACAACTACGTAGCAAAATAGACAAATTAGACTAGAATGTAAAAATGTGAGAAACGCAAAAAAAAACTTATCACAGCAAAGAAAATAAGGCTAACCTACCGCGTACATAGGAAAAATAGGAAGCCGGCGCTTCCTAACTGGTAGATGAAGTAAGCATTCTCCATAGAGAGAGAAGTAATATATAGAAAACAACCAGCTTGTAGGAAAACAAAGAAAAAATATCAGAATAGACCGAGCATGACACAAAGCATGCAAGGAAGAGAGAAGCTCTTAACATACTGTGTATCAAGGAAAGAATAGGCGGCAGCAGAATCGTTCTGTTTGTCGCGCGAGGAAGCAAAACATGCAAAGACGTTATCAATCAAGGCGATGATAAGCATGATAACATGGCTACAAAAGAAACAGACAACTAAAGTAAACACCGGTATATGCGTCCAAAGTAAATCTGCATAGAAAACGGTGTTAAAAGGGAAGACGCGAACAACATATCGATTGTTAAAATGAAGAAGCAAACAAAGTCTGAACAGGAATGCACGTATTCTCTTCCTCTGAAAGAAAAAATACAAACAATGAAATCCTTGCGTGTTACCAAGAAAATAAACACAATCCAGCAATACTAACAGTGAACTGGAGAAGGCGACTTATGAAGAAATCCGCATTGATCCGACTGCCGGTGGCAAATAAGTCTGCCTGGTGAACGTAGGATGCGAAGCTGAGGCCGAGCACACAAAACCCTACGAAAGCAAAAATCTAAAGATGATTAACTAATCGGCATCGATGCAGATAGAAATAGGAACCATCACATTACCCATGTTCTTCCAGAAACAATGTGGTGTCCGGAAACAGGCGTTTCATGGAGATCGGTCGACCCCATCCCTAGAGACAGGGCAACAGAAATAGATGTCGGCGTGTACACACCAGACCACCGTATGGATGTCGGATATGGAAAGAAGATGACGAAAATCTAGTGAACCCGAAAAAGGAAAAACAGTGAGAAAAAAGCATGTGGGACCGAGCGGACAGAAGCAGACGATAAAATAAACTTCTCCTCCGCACAAGTCCATAAATTGCACAGATGGACACACTTTGTGAGAGTGGTTTCCCACAACAATGGGTCCCACCGCACATTATCTCCGCAAAGAACCGCGTGTGCCATGTTTTTTGGAGCCTGTTCTCCCATGCGAATGGGCCCCATGGCACAATATCTTCGTCGGAACCCACGGCTAGTGAGGTTTTCTGCTGCCAGCTAGGCTGTCAACATGCGAGGACACGCGTAGCACAAGGGTTTTTGTTGCAAGCTCGTTTACCAATAGGACTGTCGTGGTGTGGAACACGGCAGTGCCTTGGGGATGGCATGAGAGGGGATAATTAGGATGCTATCGGCGGCTACTTGCAATGGGTTGGGCATAGATACTGTAGACACATCGATGTACCCAGGTTCGGAGCCCTCTTGGCGAGATAACACTCCTACTCCTAGAAGGATCTACTATATTGGGGGCGAACGCCCAGTACAGGTGCTCCTTGAGTTATTTCCCTAGATGCTATCGAGAGCTAGAGGAAGAAGATGAACTAGTCAACTATTAGAATGGACTTTAGCTTACCTCGAACCTTAGCTCTACCCTCCCTTATATACTGGCTAAGAGAGGTAGGTTACAATGTGGGTTCTAGGGTTTACTGTTTGGGCTTTGGGTTTACAAAGCAGGCCAGCTACGGGGTCCAGCCAGTGGGCCAGGACCCAGTCAAGCCTCCAGTACAGGAGGACAGCGCTATAGTGTCCCAGCGCTGGTGCTTTGGGCATCACCCGGTGCTTTAACCGGTCAGCTGGAGCTTTAGCGGTTAGCCGACAGCGCCTCGCTCAGCTTCCAGCTTTGGTGCTTTGGCGTAGTTGTCTTGTAGCGCCGGTAGGGGAGGCGCGCCAGCCTGTTTGATGATGTAAGGAGTCAGGGGCGTGCTCAGCAAGGAGTGTCACCCCTTCCGTAGCCTTGCCACCGAATCTAAGGCGGACAGGTGGAAGCGGCCACCCAATCGGTTCTTCTGGCCATCCGTCTAGACGGGCCAGCCGGGGAATGTTGAGGACGGACCGATCGGAGCGGTCCACCCAGTTACGGCCCTCTATCTTGCGGCCATCCGGCCAGGCACTCCTAGAGACGGCCAGTTAGGCTTGGCGTAGCCTACTCGGGAGTCATCCCCCTGACGCTAGTCCCTGAGCGCGTTGGGACTTTGCCTCGCGGAGAAGTTCTTGCGTGCTCATTGATTGATCTGAAATGGTTAGTGAATAAAAAACTGGTTGTAGATTTAACTTGAGGTGTTTGTCGTTTTCCAGCTCGAGGTGCTTTTTGTTTCCCGGCTGGAGTTTACCGGATACGGAATCGGTGGCCTACCCACTAGGTGTGAGCGGCAATTGTATCGACCGGCTGCCGCAGCCAAAGAAGGGAGATGGATCGCGTAGTCGCTGAGGTCAGTGCTTACGCCAGCCACGCCTGGCAGTTCTGATGCACATTGTGTCACCTTGACCATTTGCTCTACGGCGGCAGTTTTTGGTAACCGCGTGCATGTCTTGCCACTGCAGTTTCTTGGAGATCGTGCGCACGCCTTGTCTCCCGCAGTAACGCATGCGGGGTCTTCTGTGGGGAATGCGCTAGCACACTTGATCTATTGTTGAACCGTCGTGGGGGAGGTGGAGCGGTTGCCCGCCACGTGGTGGAAGGGAGCACAGGAGGCGTGCTCGACCTGCGGTGATAAATAGGGCGGGCGGGATTGGGGTTTTCCCTGCTTCGTCTTCCTCCCTTCTCTTTGCTACTCTTGCTCTTGCGCGCCTCGTGTTTCCTCATGACGAAGGGACCTCGCTTTTCTGCTATGGCCGCCACAGAGGAGGAGATGCTTTCGGAGCAAGGCGGATGGTGGTGTGGTTCTTATGTCAGCGAGGAACTCATACACAAGTACCGACGGGGGAGGTTCCTCCCGTCGGAGCGGGTGGTAAAGCATCGCCTCGCGCTGGAGGGGGGTGCATCCCTAACCCCCAGCCCGGCGAGGCCGTCGTCTTCCTCGCGCACTTCGCCCACGATTTTGGCTTTCCGATAAGCAACTTCATCATCGAGCTCTTCGGCATGTTCGACCTCCAGCTTCACCATCTGGGGGCGAACACCATCGCACAGCTGTCGCACCACGTGGCCTGATGCGAGTCCTACTTGGGGGTTCGCCCGGACGCGGCAAACTTCCTTAAGTTTTTCAACTTCAAGGCCTAGACGTCGTAGAAGGATGGACCGTTGGGAGAGGCCGGCTGCTTAGCGATCTACCCTTAGCCATCATCCGTGATGTCACGGCTCGAGATCCTCGACACGGTGAAGCTATGGCAGTGCTCATACTTTTATGTGCACAATGCCGCTGAGGTCGACTAGATCTAGCTTCTAGTCTTCGCCAACGTCACCTCCAACCGGAAGGCCTGGACCGTGAAGGAGCTGGCAGAGAGGGAGCGGCTGACCGGACGGAACATCACCTTGTCCTGGATGGCTTGCTGGGTGCTCCCGTTGCATAAGTAGTCGCACAAGATGTGCCCCCTATCCTGCCCCAACGACCCCACGTGGGTTTCCCAGCTGGAGGTGCCATACGAGTCCCTACAAGACTGGCTCCCCACTATCTCGAAGGAGGCCTTGGAGGAGGGATGGCGCTACACCTTCCATTCGTATCACTAGGGCCGCCTGTGGCCTAAGGTTAGCCTTCTGTTCTTGCTGGTGGATTCTTCCCGAAGGGTTTCTTCTCGTCTCTTATCCACCCCTTTTGAGTAGCTTTTTATGGCACAGCTAGCGGAGGACGGTATGGGTAGGATGAGCTCCCCAACTTCTTGGCCAACCTCAAGCCGCTGAAGTACCCGCCGATGGAGTCGGAGAGCTTCCCCACCCGGGCCAACGAGGGATGTGAGGATCCGCCCAGTGAGTGTTTTCTCCTTGTGTTCTTTCACCGGTCTATCTCCTCAGCCAGATGTTCATATTTCACTTATACTCGCATAGCCCCACATGGTGACGATGGGCCTTCTACTCCTGGTGCTGCGGAAAGGGCCAGGCAAAACGGGCAATGTCGTACAGTGCTGTTCCAACCGCCGGTGGCGCGAAGAAGCTTCACCGGCCAAGGTCTATAGCGATCACGCCGACCGTCGCTTGGTACGCGCTTTGCTGATCTCTTCGACCCTTTTTGTTCTATTGACTTGTCCTCTTTGCTGATTTTTGTTAGTTCAGTGAGGCGATGTCATTGGATGGCTCTGGTGCTATAGCCACCACTCCTGTTCCGGCTCCGTCAGAGCAGATGGTTGCACCGGCTGGGACCATCATGGCCATGCCAGAGCCGTCTCTGCTGGCTGTGCCAGCATCTCTGCATCATGCCTTGGCCACATCTCTGATTGCTCAGATATTTGCAGCCGGGCATGAGGTTGTCGTTCCACCACCCCATTTGACGGCTGGTGTGAACCCGGACTCAAGCGACACACAGACGGGTCCGTCCGCCTACCAGGTTGAGGTGCCCATGGAGGTAGCGACAGATGCCTCCATGCGGCCGGCTGCAGGTGACAGCGACAGGGGCGGTGGCTTCCGGTGTTGGTGGTGCGGGTGGCAGGGCCGAGTTGCTCGTGGTGGGGCTTCGCAAGCCGCTGCTAGCGACGACGATGAGGTACTGGTGACCGGCTACAAGCTGGCCCAAGCCATGTTGACACTGGGTACCATTCTCTCCTAGCTCTCCAAGTCGTCACCTGTCTCCTCTGACCGGGCGTGCCACCTGGTGTAGGTGATGGAGCAGGGGCTTGGCGAAGCCAAAGCACTGGGCATTTCTCTGGAGGTAAGCGCCCTCTCAGGCTATTTTGCTCGTTCTCCTTTTCATTTCTTTCCTTCCTCCACACAAAGCTTTTGCTGAGATGACAAAGAATACGCAGGACCTAGGGCGTAAGATTGCTCGCTTTGCCATGTCTTCCCAATTGCACGAATTTTCGTGGTTTTTGTTGACTATCAGGTACCCTTCTGCAGCCATGACAGTGGACAGGGAGCGGGAGGTGGATCGGCTGAAGGCGGAGGTGACCCGGCTGCAAAACTCCAACGATACACGCCAAGGCCAAATCAATGACCTGGTGGAGCATCAAAAGAAAATGGAGATCTCAGTCGGCCAAGCCAAGAAGACCGCCGACATGCGCGCTGATGCTCTCAAGAACCTCGAGGCCCTTTATAAAAAGCAGGAGGAGGCGCTAAAGGAGGCGAAGGCTTGGGAGAAGGCTGCGCAGGCGGAGCTGAGGCAGATCGCTGAGATCGTCATTAGAATTTATCCTTTCTCTCTACGGAATTCCTTCTATTCGTTGTAGCTGGTTTGTAATAGTTGATATCTGGCCGGGTGCAACTCATTATCCTGAGGCGACTAATCAAGCTCTCGCTTGTGTGCCTGAGGTGGAGGCAGGACGCGACCTATGTCTCAAGGATTTTGTTGCGGTGGTTAGCGAGGAGGCCAACAGCTGGGCCAGGCCGGCCTGGACATCTCTGCCTACCTATGGCCTGACGCCACCGTGCCTGCCAGCATCAACGCGCTGGCAGCTCAACTCGGGACTGCCGCTGATCTCATCGAGGCGTCGCGGGAGTGGGCTACACGCGGGGGCTCGGAGATGGTGCTTGCAAGGGTGCGGATCTTTGGAGCCTTTCCCGAGGATTCCGGCAAGGGACCAGCTACGACCAGCTTCGTGCCGAGGTTCCTGATATCCGCTCTTGCGGTGTCAAGATTTCGAGCTTCATCCAGCTCGACCGGGACTATAGCAACCCGGCTAGGATAGAGCAGTTCGGCTGGACCCCGACTCCTGCTCGGTCGCAAGATTCTAGCTCGGTTGTGCCATACTCCGACCCATCCATCCCCGACCGTGCCTCCTGCAGTCGGCCTTCAACGGACTCCTCTGATCCTTCTGTTGAGCCCCGGGCTAGATCCTTGGAATGCCAAGTGTATTTGTACTGCCTGAAACTTGTCATTTGTCTTGTGCATGTGAACAACTTTGTCCTTGTGATATGCTAAATATTGTTGGGACCTTCGTCTCCCCTTTGTGTTATAATATTGCCTTGTGCCTTTGAGTTTGCACTTTCTAACTACTTGATATCTTTTTGTTGTTTGCGGGTTTTTGTGGGGGGCGCGGGAGCGCGCCCACTAGGTGTAGTCCCCAAGGTTTGGGTGACTAGAGGATCCAGCCAGGTCAAAGCTCCTTTCTGTTGTTGCCGTTTGTAGGTCTTTGTGTGGGGGCACGAGAGCGCACCCACTGGGTATAGTCCCCGAGGTTCGGGCCGGCTGGAGGATCCAGCCGGGTCGAAGCTCCCTTCTATCTTCTGCCATATGCGGGGTGATCAGCACCTGGCCCTAGTACTTGGCATGGTTTTGACTCGTGCAAAAAACAAACACAAACGATAGCTTCTGCGTTAGACATGTATGAGGAGAACATAGTTTGCATTTCGTTCATTAAGGTTGGAAACTTTGTCATTTCGCGCTAGGCCAACAACTTTGTCCTTTTCTCAGTGAGCATTGGACATTTAAGTTGTGTCCTTGCCTGCCGCGAGCTGGGTTGCGATCGGCAGCCAGAACCAAAGGGGTAGCTAGTGAGCATACTAGATGATACTTCAGATTTCTTTTATCGGTGTCGAGCGAGCGAGCGCAACCGGAACATCCAGACGTTTTTGTTTTCCTTGTGATTTTTCGTGTAAGGGTCCTCGAGCTTTTTTCTCTTACCGAACTGGCAGTCGGATTGCGGTCTGCAACCGGAACTAAAGAGTGAGCCCTTAGAGCCGCATATAGTACTTCACCATTTGGAATGCGCGGCCGTCTGGGCGAGCCGACAAGTCCTAGGGAGAGGTCGTCGGAGCCGGGGTAAAAAAATAATGCAGGAAGAAATGCCAAATGATGCGGCAAGAAATGCCAAATGATTATGAAGTCCCCGAGACTGTGTAGAGGCTCCTCAACTTGTTAATTACATAAAAATAAGATACATACACTTCTTGTTTAAGTGTAAAATGGGCAAAGAAGGTTCGCGTTCCACGGGCGCTCAGTTTCTTTGTCAGAACGGTCCATCTTGTTCTTTGCTGGCTGTCGAGCGTCAATGAGGTAGTATGAGTTGTTCTGCAGCTCTCGGCTGATGATGAATGGCCCCTCCCAAAGGGGAGACAACTTGTGCATTGATACGTCCATTTTGCATCACTATTCTATGTCTTAATTCACTATTATTCATTGATATATTTCATATTGAGAGGTGATACTTATGTTATTTCATCTATTTTTGCATGGTTGATGACTTTTGGAGCATGGACCGCTGCAGTCAGGATTCTGATGGAAAATGTGCTGTTTGGAGGCAAAATTCGCGAAGATCATAAAATCCGGGAAAATATACAGAAAATCCTATTTTTCCAGAAGACTAAGGATGCCAGAAGATGGAGTGGAGATGGGCCACAAGGGGCCCACACCACCCCATGGCGCGGGCAGCCCTAGGTCGCGCCTAGAGGTGGTGTGGCCACCCTGGCCCACTCCCGCCTCTCCCCTATGGCGTATATCAACCTCCCGAAACTCTAAGACTCGGAAAGCGACCACAGAAAGATTTTGCCGCCTCTGCGGGGCGGAAAACACCGAGAGAGAAAGATCTCTCTGGCAGACAGATTTCTGCCGGGGGAATTCCTTCCCGGAGAGGGGAGATCATCGCCATCAACACCACCATCAAGCTGGACTTCATCGGGATCATCATCATCACCACCACCATTATCACCATCAGCACCCTCATCACCATCTCCATATTGCTGTAACAATTGCGTTGAATCTTGCATAGTTCATAGGGGAAACTTTCCCGGTGTTGATTACTCTTTGTAGTTGATGCTATTGAGTGAACCATTGAATTATTGTTTATGTTCAGATTGTTATACATCATTATTCCATCTCTGATCATGATCCATATGATGTCTTGTGAGTAGTTCGTTTTGTTCTTGAGGACATGGGAGAAGTCTTGTTGTTAGTAGTGGAGTTGTGTTGAGAAAGATTCAATAGATTGTTATTTAAGTTGTGGTGTACTTCTTCTAGTGGTGTCATATGAATGTCGACTACATGACACTTCACCTATATGGGCCTAGGGGAATGCATTGTGTATTTGGCTACTAATCGTAGGGGTTGCCGGAGTGACAGAAACCTGAACCCCCGTTAGGAAACCAGTGCACAAGGGACGTAAGGGTCTTAGAGTTTAAAGTTGTGGTTAGGTTTCTACCTTAATTACTTTCTTGTACTTACGGATGTTTGCAAGGGGTATAATCACAAGTATGTATTAGTCTAGGATGGGGTGGTACATTAGCACAGGTTCACCCACACAACACTTAGCAAGCTAAAGAAGATTAATCAACTATATGAAGCGAAAGCACTTGACAGTCTTCCCATGTGTCCTCGAGAACGTTTGGTCATTTTAAGTAATACAACCGGCTTGTCCTTTGCTGCATAAAGGATTGGGCCACTTGCTGCATTTATTCCTACTGTCTTTTATTTACTCGTACTTTGTTTACTTGCTTTATCGAAAACCCCTAAAAATCCGTTTGCTAAGTATTTGCAGAGAATTCCTGATCCATACCACTAGCCAGCACATTCTGCTCCTCGTTGGGTTCGACACTCTTACTTATCGAAAATACTGCGATACACCCCCTATACTTGTGGGTCATCAAGACTATTTTCTGGCGCCGTTGTCGGGGAGTGAAGCGCTATTGGAGAGTGCAGCTGGTAAAGGAAACTTCTACTGTGAGTATTGTTTACTTATGTTAGTTGCTTTATTTTCGTTATGGATAATTCGCTGAGTTTCTTATTTGGTAATGCTACTACCACTGCTAAGGTAGTAGATAAGCCACCACCTGCTGAGAATGATGTTTTCAAAATACCTACAAGAATTATTGATCGTGTTATGGATAACTACTATGTTGGGGATGGAACTGTCCATCTCGGTGATCATTTACTCTTTATACACGAATTATGTGGGTTGTTCAAGTGTGCAGGTATTACTACAGATCAAGTTAAGAACAAGTTATTCTCATTATCACTGAAAGGAAGAGCTGAGGAATGGTATAAGCTGCTGAAGAATGGTCAAGCTCTGGAATGGGAGGAAATAGTGCCTCTCTTTTATTCAAAGTTTTATCCTCCTAGTGAGATTCATAAAGATCGGAATCAAATATACAACTTTTGGCCTCTTGATGGGGGAGATTGAAGTTACTAATGCTCAAATGTCCCATTCATGAGCTCCCCAACAATATTATTATCAATAACTTTGATGCAAGGCTCCCTCTACATGATAAAGATTTATTGGATGCTTCTTGTGCTGGATCATTCACTCGCATGGAAGAAGAAGCTAAATGGGATCTTCTAGACCGTATTCAAGACAATGCTGAAGCTTGGGAGAATGAAAAAGGTAGAAAGTCAGGTATAAATTATGATTATGAATGCATTGAATCTTTTATGGGAACTGATGACTTTCAAAATATTAAAAATGCTTATGGTCTAGACTCTCAAGCTATTGCTTCTTATTTTAAGGCTTTTGCTTCCTATATTGAAGTGCCTAAAAAGAAGTGGAATAAGTATCATGAACCTTATAAATATGTTGCTAAGAGTGTTCCTGCAAGAAATACTGAAGTTTATACTTCTAATCATGTTTTACCTGAACCTTATATTGAGAAAATGCCTTTTCCAGTTAAGGTAAAGGAACATTCTATGATAGCTAGTATGGTTAATGAAAGTATGAGTAAAGCTATTGAACCTGATAAACAAATGGTTGATGAACCTATAATAGCAAGTGTGAAAGACTTTTTCACTAAATATGAAAAATAGGGACACCCTATCCTTTGTAAGGATACCTCTAATATTGTTTCACATAGTAGTGTTATGAGAGCTAGAATTCCCGTGTTTTCTGTTAGAATAAGTGATCATTGATATGATGGTCCTTGTGATAGCTATATTGTTAAGTTTATGCATGATACTGAAAGCTACTATGAGAGAGGGAAAAGTGTTCTTATGTACCTCAATAATATCAAGTTTCCTTGCTTTATGCTGAAAGTTTTTATGTTGCACTTCTTTTGCCTTATGCAAGTTGCCTCTGGTTTCAAGAACTTGTTTGTTTACAAAATTCCCTTGCATAGGAAGTGGGTTAGACTTAAATGTGTGTGTGTTTTTGCTTCTTAATGCCTATGAGAAATTCTTCAAAATTAGCATGCCCATCTTAAAGGCTATAAAGAAAGAGCTTTATGGGAGACAACCCAATTTGTTTTTGCTTTCAGTTTGTTTTTGTTTCTTTGAGTCTTGGAAGTTATTACTTCGGTAATAACCGCTCCTTATCCATTTTGTTTGGTTTTTGTGTCAAGATCAACCTCTAATGAGAGAGAAGTAATATTTGGGGAGGTTGCTGTCCCGAAACACATTTTTTGTGATTCACCGTAAAAATTCGTGAGATATCTTTGTATGTCGGATTGAGCTGTAACTTTTTGTGCTTCTGCCCCAAGTTGTTATTTAACTTTCGTTGGTTTTGCACTTTTTGATTTGAGCAATAGAAGATTTTCGAAAAAAATTGATCTTTACCTGATGGTTTGTTTTGACAGATTTAGCCACTCTTGCATTTGCTTCTTTATTCGGTCTCCTTTTTTAATTCTTTTTGGGTTTTCGAAAGGAGTTGCTTCAGTATCTTTTGTTTTGATGGTTTTCAGTTGAAGTTGGACTCAAAAGGTTTTATCACTTCATATATACTTATGTTGCTAATGAGAACTGTGTGAAGTTTTGTGTGAAAGAAATTTCCAGGTAGTGGAGACAATGGTGTAATAAGGAAGAGAAGGGTTTTATGACTCAAGTAATAAGTGTATGAAGATGAAGATATCGATGATATTTAAGAGATGACTCCGGAAGAATCTACTAGATACCAAATTCAGAGACCTGCAGAGTCTGTTTCCAAATAGGTAACAGTTCTGGTAAGAAAAGTTCCGTGAAAATACTATCCAACTATATTTTTGCAGTTTTCAGTCAATAAGGAAAGTTACGAAGCGAAAAAGGGACGGAAACGGAGCCGGGGTGGCCCACACCACCCCATGGCGCAGGCCCACCCCTGGTCGTGCCACCAGGTGGTGAGGCCACCCAGGACTCCGCCTCCGACCCGTTTTCACACAGTACCTTCCTTTTGATATGAAACGTCGTAATATATAACCCCTCGGATCCCTCGAGGTCCGTATATCGTGTTTTCGTCGTGTTTTTGTTTCGATTTGTTTCTGTCCGGACATACTCTTTGAAAGCTTAGAAGCACAGTGGTGTCCGCCAAGGATAAAGGGAAGGAGCCTATGGAGGAGGATCTTCAAGACCCCAAGCAGAGGCTGGTACCTTTAGCCTCTTGCCCTGCATCAATGGAAGCCCTACGAGTCACTAAGGAGTTCTGTGATAAGTACCGGGACTTGAAGAGGAAGGTGGACATGCTTCAATGGGAGAATAATAGGCTTCGCAAGATGCTGGAAGATTTCCTCACGTCAACTAAGAGCATAATACCACCACCACCGAAGGAGTAATTTGCCATCAGGTTTGGCATCCCCTTGGTTTGTTCCAAGCTTGGGGGAGTGCCGCGGTATCATATCACTATCTTCTATCTTTTTACCTTATTAGTAGAGTCATATCATGAATAGAGGAGTTATTATGTAGGATGGTTTGCATTATGGAAGTGTCCCCTCTCTCGTTAGATATGTATCCCTTGGTGTGAGTTGCCGTTATGGAATATTAATGAGAAGTTCTATCATTCACTCTTTTGCATAGCTTATATTAGTTTTCAATTCGTGGTTATATGATTGATCTTGTTGTTAGTATTGGTATCACTTTAGGATCATTGAGTTAATTTAGTTGGTTTTGGCAAACCTGGCTCGGTCAGTAGCAACACTATTTTTGAGAGTTGAATGAAAAAGATAAAAGTACCTTTAAAGAAAAATAATTTCACCATATTTCTTTCTTGATTTGCTCATAAGTCTAGTATTCTCTAGTTAAGATCTTTTGTGCTTCCAAGGAAGATTGCATGTTTGTCTTTATCACTTGTATGTTTGTTTGTTTCCTTCAACTCTTATACTTGCTACCCAGCCTTGCTAGCCAAAAACCTGTACTGAGAGGATTTCTTCTCGTGCATCCACCTCCTTTAAACCAAAACCTTTGCCATTTGTGTCCACCATACCTACCTATTAGCATTATTGCTATTCCAAGTAAATTCTTGTTTTATCTACCTCCCAAATTAAACTTGTTATGTGAAAATTAGTGATTAAAGCTCTCACGAACTTGATGGCAGACTTTACTTTCTTGCACTTAATAAACTTGAACCATTGTGCTCACCTATGTTGCGTATATGCTTGCGCTTTGTAAGTTGTGAATTAGCAGAACCATGCTGTCATGGTGAACGCTTTCAACATTGCACTGGTACTTTGTACCTAGTTTATATCATGTTCTTTTGTCTATGGATGTCGTCGGTGTGAAATGAAAGGGGAGCTTGTAAGTCCATGGAGTTATGCATGTGTGTTAGAGAAACGCCTGGGCCGCTGGTCTAATCCATGCTGACATGGTGGAAACCTGCAGCGTAACCATAACAAGTATCTATGAAGCATTCTTCTTATAAAATAAGAGATAGAGATTGAGAAAAAGAGAAAAGAAAAAAAAAGAGGTTATGAAAAGAGGAAAGAGAGAAAAAAGCACCATATTCCCATGGTAAATAAGAAGCTTGCTGAGATGCTTGTTGTCTGCTTGCCTTGTCATTCTTTTTTTTAGGTGAAACAGTAGGGAAAATCCCCACTGCAATTTTTTTTATTATATATGTATGTTGCAATGAGAAAATGATCTAAGGTAGATCATAAACAGTTATTTAAATTGAAACAATCTATTCTATCCCTGATCTAATTGCTGACTGAGCCAGGCTTTGAATTTCTCCTTGTATCTTCCTTTGATTCTGAATTGTATCCATCTCATTTCCTGGTAGAAAATTGCTTTCCATCTATCAAAAGTGGGTCTTTTGTCATTAAAAATCTTCTCATTTCTGGAAATCCAGATACCCCATGATGTCATGATAATGATTTCCATTGCAAATGGTAGATGTAACTTTTCTTTGATGTTTGAAATAGCTTCTAATCCGTTTAGATTTGCAGTTCTGTTTCTGGAAATATGGTCCCAACATTTTTTTGCAAATGGACAATCCCAGAAAAGATGATTTGCTGATTCTTCTATGATGCAGTTTGATGTAACACAATTGTAATCAGGAAGGTTGAAATTCTTTCTCATCAGTAGGTTTCTTGTATTCAATCTGTCTAGTAACAAAAGCCAGAAAAAGAACTTGTGTTTATTTTGACAGGAGGTTGCACAAACCCAGGAAAAGTGTGGTGGTGATGGTGAGTGTCCAATCATGGCTGAGTATGCCTTTTTTAACTTCAAACTTATCTGTTCCCCATATATAGTTCCAATTATCATGTGTGTCCTGGGTGTCATGTCTGAATTCCTGGCATTTTTCTTCCAGGTCTAAAAACTCAGAGAAAGCCTGATGAGAGAGAGGTAGGTGGAAGTTATCTTCAAGGAATTCAGCATGAAGGAAATCATGAACATTGATGATTGTAGACTTAGCATAGGACATAAGGTGAGGGAATTTATTCATCAAGCACTCCTCTTGCCAAAGGTCAGTCTAGAAGTAAGCAGATTTGCCTGAATTCAGATTGCATTTGGCCATGCCTTTATAGTTATCAATTAATTTGATATGTGACTTCCACCAGAAAGATCCCTCCATGCTTCTTCCAGGTAACTTTCCATTTTTGTAATAAGTCTCCCATATGAGATGAACCCAAGGTATGTCTTGGTGGTTGTAGAATTTGTCCAAATTTTTCAGAAGGAGGGCATTATTCTGAATCTGTAGGTTCAGTACCCCTAAACCCCCTTGGTTTTTAGGACGGCGGATTTTGGCCCATGAGACAAGAGCTTGTCCTTTTGCTTGTACATCATCAGTTTTCTTTCTCCATAGACAATATCTCATATATTTAATGATTTGATCCTTGATGGCTATTGGTACCTCCAAACAGCTCATATAAAATAGAGGTAGTGAGGATAGAACAGATTTGACCATTTGCAGTTTGCCTCCATAATTCAAGAAGTCAGCAATTCCACATAATCTTCTTTCCACTCTATGAACAATGGGAAGAAAATGTTCCATAGATGGCTTTGTAATGCTTAATGGAAGCCCAAGGTAGGTAAAAGGGAGGCATCCAGTTTGGCAGTTGATTGTCATAGCAAAATGCATAAGTCTATCATTACAAATGTTTATTGGCATCATGCTAGATTTCAGGTAATTGACCTTGAGACCAGTGGAAACAGCAAATGTTTGAAGCAGTGCTTTCAAGCATAATAATTGAGATGCATCAGCTTTAAGAATCACCAAAGTGTCATCAGCATATTGAATAACTGGGAAGTCACTGTTGGGTGGTCCCATAATAGGTGGAGTTAGAAGATTTCTATGCATGGCCTTGTTTAGAACAGCTTGTAGGAGGTCAGCAGTAAGGACAAATAGTAATGGTGAAAGTGGGTCTCCTTGTCTAACACCTCTTCTGCAGTAGAACTTTATACCAGGTACACCATTGAGAAGAATTTCAGAAGTTCCAGATTCAAAAATCATTTCAATCCACCTAATCCATTTTCTCCCAAATCCTCTAGCTTTAAGGATATTAATGATGGCAGAGTGATCAACTGTATCAAATGCCTTCTCAAAATCAAGTTTGAGAATTAAAATTTCCTCCTTTAACTTGTGACATTGGAATAAGTATTCAAATGCCCAACCAATGCAATCTTGAATAGATCTGTTGTTGAGAAAACCATATTGGTTTTTATGTACCAATTTTAGAATGATAGATTGCAGTCTATTTGCAAGAAGTTTGGTAATAATTTTGAATATACAGTTCAATAGAGAGATTGGTCTGAAATCAGCTGATGTAGATGGGCAAGTGACTTTGGGTATGAGTGTAATATAATAAGAGTTAATGCTTTCAAGGGACACTTTCTCATTGAAGAACTCATGAATCAGTAATTTGATATCATATCCAATGATAGACCAGCAACTTTTGATAAATTCATTATTAAATCCATCAGGACCAGGTGACTTGTCATTTGGTAGTTCAGTGATAACCTCCTCAATTTCCTTGTCAAGGAAAGGTTTTTCAAGTGAATCCTTCATCTCCTCAGTCATTCCATCTCCATAGAAGTCTGCAAGATTATAGTGCATCTCAGTTTTGACTGATGTGCCCATTCTTGCCCTGAAGTCATTCCATAAGATATCAGCCTTGTCATAGTGATTTGTAAATTCCTGTCCAGATTCATTCTTGATCATTGATATATAGTTATGTCTATAACTTATGGTAGCTTTGGAATGGAAAAACTTAGTGTTTTCATCTCCAAGTTTTACCCATTTGATTTTCCCTCTTTGTTTCCAATAGGTGTTTTGGTTCTAAAGAAGGGATATAATATGGGACTTCAGGATATCTCTGAGGTGCCACTCATTGATGGTTAGTGTTCTAGATTCTTCAAGTAGGTCCAGGAGATCAATTGTGTCATTCACCTTAGCAATTTGATCTTTTAAGCAAGGTAACTATTTTGCCCAAATCTTGATACCTCTCCTCACATTTTTTAATTTGGCACAAATTCTTTTTGCCATGTCCTGATAATTCACAGGAATATTCCATGCATTTTGTACAATCATCTTAAAATCAGAATGATGAAGCCAGTAGTTTTCAAATCTAAAGATTTGAACCTTGGGGATGTTAGTTCCAATGGATATGACACAGGGGAGATGATCAGAAGTAGGTTTGGATAGTGGGGTAACCATAGTGTGTGGGAACTTGGTTGTCCAAGAACTAGATGTAAAAAACCAGTCCAGTCTTTCCAGGAGAGGATCTTTCTGCATGTTACTCCAGGTGAATTTTCTACCCTTCAGTGGCAACTCAATAAGGCCCATATTGCAGATAGCATCATTGAAGAGCATAGTTTCATTAATATCTCCCCCACTTTTATTTCTATCAGTGAGACTTCTGATAAGGTTAAAATCTCCTAACACTAGCCAATCCATATTATCAGGCATAGTGATGTTTGAAAACCAGTCTAAGAAATCCATCTTTCTATCATTTTGACAAGGACCATAGATATTAGTGAGAGTCCAGGTATCATTTGATAATTGAGAGGTGAAGGTAACAGAAGTTGAGAAATCATTTTGGAAAGCCCTGGTACCATTGAATAAAGTACTATTCTAGATGGTAATAATTCCTCCAGAAGCACCAATTGATGGTAAGAAATCAAAACTGTCAAACTTATTTGGACAGAATTTTTTTAAATAATTGATATCAAAGTTTTCTCTCTTGGTTTCTTGAAGACAGATAATGTCACATTCAGATTCCATGATCTTGCTTTTTAGTGCTAACCATTTTTTCTCAGAGTTAATTCCCCTGAGGTTCTAGTTCAGAATCTTCCAGTTTCTGTTGTTACTCATTTATAAACCAATTGGGTGATCCATGGGGTGACTCAAATTTTGTAGTCACACAAATAAGACTGGACATATCATAGGTTACTGAATACATAAGCATGTCCAACATCAAATAGTTCTGCAACAACTCATAACAGATATGAAAGGTAATTGGTCCAATCACAAAAGGCAAGGTTTTTGTAAACATTAACCACATTATTTAGGAGCTTTCTTCTTAGACTGATGTCCACAAGATTCAGCAGCACCTCCCTTCTTCTTGTTTGAAAGGTATGGTTCAGGACCATTCTTCTTAGGTCCAGTCTTTCCTAGTGGTTTGATGATCAAATCATTGATCCTGCCCTTCTTCAGCAATCTTTTCTCCAGTTCCCCCTCTTTAACCTTGCAAAATGATTCAGCAAGATTCTTAACAACCTTATTACTGAGACAGGGTGGAGCAACATTGCAAGAGAGGCAATTATGATCAGTGCAATTTAAATGGCTTTTAAAACCCCCATTAAGTTCCACAATTCTGGGGCTCCTTCTCACCTTGTCATTCTGATATGGGGATTCTTCCGTATCATCGGGCAAGGGGTACCCCGTTGGCGGTTCTCTATGATACACATATGCTTATGATGACAAGAACTTACCGGTGACTAAACTTGAGTAGCATGAGGAGCGGCCCTCGTATTCAAGGGACATGAGATTCTCAACTTACAACTTGTCAACGCATATCCTCATTTTTTATCACTTTAAACTTAATCACCTAAATATGCCTATGATAGGGGCAATGAGAGCTAAAAGCTAGTAAGTATCATAATTTTTGGGAGCTCTTTACGAGACTTGCAATCCCTGCTTCCCTCTTTGAAGGGCCTTTCTTTTACTTTGTAGTTGAGTCAGTAAACCTACTCCCTTCTATCTCAGCAAGTATTTTGAGTTGTTGTGTTTCATTCATTCATATGTTGATTTATTCAATCATGTTTCTTGTGTTCCTTGTTTTGCACATTGCTCTCATCCTGATGTTTACTACTTTGAAAGCTATCATTGAAAAACCAGCTATTTGTGAACTCCAGCAAATTATCAACTATTCTTCGACCAAGAGCTAAGTTTGCCATTAGCAATTATGATTCACTTTATGTATCTTTATTGTGTTTCCTTTACTTATTACAAGTTGTGTTATATAATAGTGAGTTGTCTTCTATTATGATCTATGTATTTGATGAATGTGATGCTTCTTGTCCGTATTCTTTTTTTCAACTCTTCACTCCATAAACCTGAGGTCATGTTTATTGAGCTCAGTTTCGCTTGGGGACAAGCGAAGTTTAAGCTTGGGGAGTTGATACGTCCATTTTGCATCACTATTATATGTCTTAATTCACTATTATTCATTGATATATTTCATATTGAGAGGTGATACTTATGTTATTTCATCTATTTTTGCATGGTTGATGACTTTTGGAGCATGGACCGCTGTAGTCAGGATTCTAATGGAAAATGTGTTGTTTGGAGGCAAAATTCGTGAAGATCAGAAAATCCGGGAAAATGTACGGAAAATCCTATTTTTCCAGAAGACTAAGGATGCCAGAAGACGGAGTGGAGATGGGCCACAGGGGGCCCACACCACCCCATGGCGCGGGCAGTCCTAGGGCGCGCCTGGAGGTGGTGTGGCCACCCTGGCCCATTCCAGCCTCTCCCCTCTGGCGTATATCAACCTCCCAAAACCCTAAGACTCGGGGAGCGACCACAGAAAGATTATGCCGCCTCTGCGGGGCAGAAAACACCAAGAGAGAAAGATCTCTCCGGCAGACAGATTTCTATCGGGGGAATTCCTTCCCGAAGAGGGGAGATCGTCGCCATCAACACCACCATCAAGCTGGACTACATCGGGATCATCATCATCATCACCACCACCATCAGCACCATCAGCACCCTCATCACCATCTCCATATTGTTGTAACAATTGCGTTGAATCTTGCATAGTTCATAGCGGAAACTTTCCTGGTGTTGATTACTCTTTGTAGTTGATGCTATTGAGTGAACCGTTGAATTATTGTTTATGTTCAGATTTTTATACATCATTATTCCATCTCTGATCATGATCCATATGATGTCTTGTGAGTAGTTTGTTTTGTTCTTGAGGACATGGGAGAAGTCTTGTTGTTAGTAGTGGAGTTGTGTTGAGAAAGATTCAATAGATTGTTATTTAAGTTGTGGTGTACTTCTTCTAGTGGTGTCATGTGAACGTCGACTACATGACACTTCACCTATATGGGCCTAGGGGAATGCATTGTGTATTTGGCTACTAATCGTAGGGGTTGCCGGAGTGACAGAAACCTGAACCCCCGTTAGGAAACCATTGCACAAGGGACGTAAGGGTCTTAGAGTTTAAAGTTGTGGTTAGGTTTCTACCTTAATTACTTTCTTGTACTTACGGATGTTTGCAAGGGGTATAATCACAAGTATGTATTAGTCTTGGATGGGGCGGTACATTAGCACAGGTTCACCCACACAACATTTAGCAAGCTAAAGAAGATTAATCAACTATATGAAGCAAAAGCACTTGACAGTCTTCCCATGTGTCCTCGAGAACGTTTGGTCATTTTAAGTAATACAACCGGCTTGTCCTTTGCTGCATAAAGGATTGGGCCACTTGCTGCATTTATTCCTATTGTCTTTTATTTACTCGTACTTTGTTTACTTGCTTTATTGAAAACCCCTAAAAATCCATTTGCTAAGTATTTGTAGAGAATTCCTGATCCATACCACTAGCCAGCACCTTCTGCTCCTCATTGGGTTCGACACTCTTACTTATCAAAAATATTGCGATACACCCCCTATACTTGTGGGTCATCATGCATCCCCTTGGTGTTCTGTACCAGCCGTAGCACGAGGTCGCCTTCTCGGAACGAGACGTGGAGCATCCGGCTAGCGTGATAACGGCGTAGGTTCTACTGGTAGATGGTGGATCTGGATAAGGCCAGCTCGCATGCCTCCTCGAGGAGGTCAATGATATCCTCGTATTCTTCCTTGGCCTGCTGCTCTGTGTATAATAGCTTGCGAGGTGCGTCAAACTCAATGTCAGTTGGCAGGACCACCTTGATATCTACGCACTTCTATTCTTTTAGACAGTTGTTGGGCCTCCAAGTGTAGAGGTTTGTAGAACAGCAGCAAGTTTTCCCTTAAGTGGATCACCCAAGGTTTATCGAACTCAGGGAGGAAGTGGTCAAAGGTATTCCCTCTCAAGCAACCCTGCAATCAAGATACAAGAAGTCTCTTGTGTCCCCAACACACCCAATACACTTGTCAGGTGTATAGGTGCACTAGTTCGGCGAAGAGATAGTGAAATACAAGTGGTATAGATAATTATAAGTGGTAACAGTGATATAAAATAGCTTGATGGCATGGAAGAGACTAAAGGTAAACTGAAATAAAGATGGAAGCAAGCAAACATGTAACATATTTAGTTGCAAACGGTGTTTCAATGTTTAGAAACAAGGCCTAGGGATCATACTTTCACTAGTGAACACTCTCATATAAATATTTTCTGTTTATGATACTACTCTTAACTACTCTCCGGTTGGACACTCTAATCCATGGTAGGGCTATAACAGCACACCTCAAAGTTCGCTTTCCGCATCTAGATAACCCCACACTGTCACCTTGAGCACTAGATGGTTCCAACAAACACCACAATTTCATAGAAATGTCCAACTCCAAATATAACTCATAACAAGTATTTAAAATCTCTAGCCTAAGTGCCACCGTGGTGTACACACTGTCAACTTCACACACATGGGGAGAGCAGAGATCTATTAAAGCACTTGAGTAGCAAGGTAGATCTATAGATTACAAGCTCATGATCTCAATAAGATCATGCATAGAGAGAGATGACCACATAGCTACCGGTAGAACCCTTAGCCTCGAGAGAGATCTACTCCCTTCTCATCATGGGAATCAGCAACGGTGATGGAGATGATGGTGGATATCGATGGAGATGGCTCCGGGGGCACTTCCCCGTCCCGGTAGGGTGCCGGAATAGAGACTTTCTGTCCCGTGAATCTCCCCTTCGGTGGCAGTGGCGTTGTGGAACTTTTCATGGCTGGAGGCTTAACGATTTAGGGTTTTTGCATCGGGAGGCATCTTATAGGTGAAGAGGCAAGGTCGATGGGCGGCCTGATGGGTTCGTAGCATGGAAAACAAAAAATTTCTACCGCAAGAACGAACAAAACCTAGATCTAATCTAGATAAAAGCCAAGATCTAATCTATTAGACATGTGCAACGAGATAGATCTGTACTAACCCTTGTAGACCCGAAAGCGTTACGAGATTGGATCTCGTGGTTGATGTAGTTGATCACTTGCCGATCTCAAGATCGAGTAGACGATCCTTCTGGCGCCGTGTTCCGGCAGCGCTTCCGCAGTCGGTCACACGTGCGGAGTCGAAGCAGACCTTCCTCTCCTCGTTCCAGCGAGCAACGGAGGTAGTAGATCTCTCCACGGAATCCCAGCAGCACGACGGCGTGGTGGTGGTGGTGGAGTAGAGAATTCTGCAGGGCTTCGCCTAAGCCAGAGCAGAGGGAAGGAGGAGGAGAGAGGCAACTTGAGATCTTGAGAATAGAAGGGGCAAGAGGGCTTGTGCCTCCACCCCTCTATTTAAAGGAGGGAGGCGCCATGGGAAGGTGGAGTCCTTGTAGGACTCCCCTCTCCCTTGGCCGGCGGATCAAGGAGGTGGGGGAAGAGTCCTACTCCCCCATGAATCCTTGTCTTGCCCCATAAGGATTCCTTGATCATTTCTTGGTTTTCAAGTAAACTCCAAGAAATCTTCTAGAACCTTCCGGAACATTCCGAAACCTTCTAGAATCCCCATACAAATACTCTAGAACATTTCCTAACTGAGAAAATGATCCCCAATATATGAATCTTATTCTCCGGACAATTCCGAATCTCCTCGTGATGTCCCGGATCCAATCCGAGACTCCGAACAACATTCGGTATCCAACGCACATTCCATATCTACTTAAAACAACTTCGAACCTTAAGTGTGTCACCCTACGGTTCGTGAACATGTAGACATGATGGAGACACATCTCCGATCAATAACCATTAGCGGGATCTAGAGATCCATAACGGCTCCCACATACTCAACGATGACTTCGTGATCGATAGAACCATTAACATACGAAACCAATTCCCTTTGTCACGCGATACTCTACTTATCCGAGGTTTGATCGTCGGTATCTCCTAACCTAGTTCTACCTCGTTACTGATAAGTACTCTTTACCCGTTCCATGATATGTCATCCCTTGTGACCTAGTCACATGCTTGCAAGCTAACTAGATGACATTCCACCGAGAGGGCTTAGAGTATATCTATCCGTCATATGGATGGACAAATCCCAATCTTGGTCCATGCGCTTCAACACATACTTTTAGAATACCCAATGACACCTTTATAACCACCCAGTTACGAAGCGGTGTTTGATGTCATCAAAGTATCCATCCGGTGATGGTGATTAACATAACCTCATGGTCGAAGGATTAGGTTACTATGCATTTGAAAGCTTGTAGCAAAACGAACTTAATGACTTGATCTTATGCTATGCTTACTATGGGTGTGTGTCCATCACATCATTCTCCTAATGATATGATCTTGTTATTAACGACATCTAATGTCTATGATTAGGAAACCATGATCATCCATTAATCAACAAGCTAGTTTTATAAGAGGCTTACTAGGGACTCTTTTATGTTTACAAAACACACAAGTATTAATGTTTTCGGTTAATACAATTATAGCATGGGATGTAAACATTTATCATAAACATAAAGATATAATAATAACCACTTTATTATTGCCTCTTGGACATATCTCCAACAGTCTCCCACTTGCACTAGAGTCAATAATCTAGTTAAAAACTTGTGCATTCAACACCTATGGCTTTCTGGTGTTGTATAGACACTATTGCTAGTGGTAAACATAATCTTCGGATCTGACACTTCTAGGTCCGTCTATATTTGCATGTCCTTGCGTCTCTACGCATTACTCATTCTCCAATGAGATGGCATTGTATAAATTTGGTCCTTTGGTGAGACCTTTAGTTCCTTGGGATTAAATCATGTTGATACAATTGTCATACAATGTAACTTCATAGGATTATCCCGCTATGAACCACACCTAGTTTGATAACAAACTACTTGACGCAAATGCCCTCATTTGCTGCTACAATAGCAGTCATATACTTAGCCTTTTGTTGTAGTATCTGTCACAATGTTTTAACTTTGGTACTCAACCAAATCCGTTATGGAACTTCCTTTCCATTACATTGTGCCACCCATAGTTTAAATTGAGATAAACTTAATTTGTGACAAAACTAGTATCAATGTAACAATTTACAATGAACTATTTGTCACCACTATATAAATAATATATTCTTAGTTCTTCCAAAGATCATAGGAATTTCCTACTATTGTCCAATGATCATCTTATGAATCATTCTGGTATATGCTCATAACATTTAGAGCATAGGACATATCTGGATGTGTACATCTCAAAGAATGATTGATCAAAATATTCTTGTGATTTCACCAAGTGTCAAAATACTTGAATCTCGTGTCAACACACTTGAATCTTGATTCAGTCCTTTCCGTGCGTCAAGAACCTTTCTTGTTGTTTCCATATTGAACTCACTCAACATCTTATCTATGTACATTTGGCAAAACCATATTAGCGCCTCAATCTATCCATATAGACATTGATGCCTAATTCTTGGGTTATGCCTAAGTCTTTCATCGAAATGAAATTCTTAACCTGTGTCAATAAAAGATACATCATTTCTAATCAACAATATGTCTTTCACATAATGTATTAGAAATATGTCTTAGCGCTCCCACTTAATTTCTTGCAAAATGCAAACATCTTCATCGTCTCTGATGAAATTAAACCTTTTAACGGTTTCATCACGGTGAAGATTCCAACTCCGCGATGCTCACTTTAACCATTGAAGTTTTGCATACTCTTTTAGCATCCTTTGAATTAACAAAACCCTTTGGATCGTGTCATGTACACGTCCTAGGTAACCATTCTATTAGAAGAACTTGTTTTGTTTGTTCAACTACCATATACCAAAATATATGTAGTGGTTGCTACATTAATCCGTCCGGACTAAATATCCCTGTGAAATATCAAATCTTATCATAGTCAATTCCTTGAACATTGTCGCAAACTCTTTCCGACATGTCGACTATTTCATAGATGTGAAACATCCATGTCTATTTCTTTATAGATCCATATACGACTGTAAGGCCTTGCACCTTTCCAGAGGGTCTTTCAAATTCAAAGCTTGATTTCTCATGTATGGAATTATCACGAATTTTATGGCTTCAAGCCACTTAACGAAGTCAGGGCCTATCATTGATTATTTGCATGTAGTCGGTTCATCATTGTCAAACAACAATGATTTAACTCTCAAATCTTGGCATTTGATTACTTACCCGACCTACTTGGTTCAATAGGAACTTAGATCTCCGTGACCACAACCTTTGAGGTACGTGAGCCATGAGCATTGTTGCTGCCTCCGGGACACTTACCGATGCTGCGCAACTCAGCACATATTAGCCAAGGTTCATCAACCTTGTCAAAGTTCTATTGTCCTCCCACTTGACTTTTCACCAAAAATTCCTTCTCAAGAAACTCGACACTCTAAGCGACAAACAATTTTGTCTTCGGTGTTATGGAGGAATACCCAATGGTTATTCGAAATAACCTACAAAGACATGCTCATCCGACTTTGGTTGTAAACATTTTACTTATGCCTAGCATACCAAAAATTTAAGAAAGGACAACCTGGGTTTTATCCCAAACCATGACTTATATGGTGTCATTTCAACGGATCACGATGGAGCTCTTTTCAGTGTAAAAAATGTAGTCACTAAAGCTTTAATCTTTAAAATATAATGGCAGTTTTATAAATGACACCTTTGATCTTACCATGTCAAACAAGGTTTCATTACATATCTTGAACATTCCATACTCCTATGGTGTTTTCGGAAATGCAAATCCATGGAACGATTCCTCAAATCTTAGGTGTTTTGCTAAACTTGTAACTCAAACATCTTTATGATCCAATCATAAACTTTTTATTTTCTTGTTACAATAATTTTCCACTTCATCTTGAAAGTCTTTGAACATTTTCAAATGTTTCATACTTATTCCTTATTGAGTAGGTATATACATATACTCACTCAAATCTTCGGAGAAAGCATATGAAGTTGAAATCCATCGCCCACGACTACACATAATGGACTATATACATCAATATGTACAAATTCCAATCAGTTAGTCGTCCGTTCCTCTTTTGGCCTACGAACGGAGTTTTTAATTATCTCCAGGAAAGTATCACAAGCGTCATTTGATCAAAATCAAAGACTCCAAAAATCCATCAACATGGAGTTTCTTCATGTATCCCTAATATAATTTAAACGGTGATGTCACTTCGCAAGTGATCTTTCAATTATTTGTCTTGCGACATTTTAGCATTA
The DNA here is from genome assembly GCA_916181665.1 of Avena sativa. Taxonomy (NCBI): domain Eukaryota; kingdom Viridiplantae; phylum Streptophyta; class Magnoliopsida; order Poales; family Poaceae; genus Avena; species Avena sativa. The sequence goes on along the minus strand of OV702286.1, from coordinate 430,032,019 downwards.
GTTTTATGGTCGTTATTTCTCCAACCAGACTTGTATATCATCCATCTATTATGGAATACGGTAATTATTTGAACAACCTTTTGTCGTCATAATACCTGATCAAAATAACAATTATTGAAACAAATCTTGAAGGCAAGCTTTGATGTTAACGAGCAACACAACAACCCTTTGTTTGTTTTCGATGAACATCATCACATATTCTCTTGCTAGTTACTTAGGCCATTGCAGTTCATGAATTGTGTTATCCTGTATGACACTTCATACCAACCAATTCGGTATATAATACTGCAGAACCACATTGTTTAACAACCAAGGAATACAGCCATAACATGTATCTTCTATATACCTAAGTTGGACATCTCCAATCTTTTCTTTTCTGCCAAATATTTTATAGATTCTCTTTCAACAATTCCTTTTCTTTTAAAAGAATCTATCAACATCAATAGTGGTGTCATTCGCATGACACATAGTACAAAGTGTGTATAGTCAAATACTAATACCTTTGAACTTGCACTTTGAAGTGGATCACCTTCATCAAATGTTTGGCATTCTTTCAAAATTCCATTCTTTAGTAATCTTTTAGTGTAGTAAACATTTTACTTACATCTTCTATTCATCCTTATCATGACAATTTTCATGATCAAGCTGCTATAGCTTATAAAGGTGAATTGCGAGTATAATGTTTCTTTTCCAACACCTTTTGGAGGATTAGAACGACTGGCGTCTCCAATCTTCACAAATTCTCATCAAATATGAGGACGTATACTCTATCATGTTGTAACCAACACATTGTTTTAGATATCGCAATACCTTTCACATCTGATGGTTTCTGAAACATTGCTTTCAGCTCTTAGATAAACTTGATATTAAAAACAATTTTTTGAGTATCAAGAATCATGGAGGCAAACATGATACATTAGATACTAACACTGGAATTGTTACTCTTGATTTAATACTGTTTATTAAACTTCACAGAGTAAATGGAGTTTGCTGAAAGTTTGCAATATGACTTTTTAAACTTTAGATTAACACTCAAAACAATACGATACCAGTTCGTAAAGCAAATATCCAGAATTTCTATAGTTCTAATATCTCAACTATAACTAAGCGTAAGGTGGTGAACGGATGCCAATGACTACAACAAACTACTTTGATTGTGTTTATGATAAATTGAGTTTGACTAATCCAAATTACAAAAGAACTCCCACTCAAAACAACATCCCTCGAGTTGTTTTAGTGATTACATGAACCAAATCCACTACACCAAGTCCGATCATCATGTGAGATGATGTAGCTTTAAAGGCGAACAATCAACATGTTCATCATATCATCCATATGACTCATGCTTTACCTTTTGGTATTCCGTGTTCCGAGACCATGTCTGTACATGCTAGGCTCGTCAAGATTAACCTTAGTATCCGCATGTGCAAATCTGGCTTGCACCCATCGTATGCACACGTAGAATCTATCACACCCGATCATCACGAGATGCTTCGAAACGACGAGTCTTAGCAAAGGTGCCTACTAAGGACGAACACTTTATTACTTGATATTTAGTGAGAGGGATCATCTTATAATGCTACCGTCGCGATCTAAGCAATACAATATGCATAAAGGATTAACTTCACAGGCAATTCATAATTAGTGTGATATGATATGGCCCTTTCTTCTTATGCCTTTGATATCCATCTCCAAAGCACGGACATGATCTCCATCATCACCAGCATGGCATCAAGGTCAGTGGCGCCGCTTCATGGTTGTCGATCATCACTAGCAACTATTACAACTACTTGGAATAAATCTATTACAAGATGAATAGACACGCAGGTCTTAACAGAATTAAAGACAACCATTAGGCTCCTGTCGGTTGAAATATTACAACAAGGATCATTGCACACATCAAATATATTCACAATCACATGATGGCCATATCACATCACAAAACCCCTGCAAAAACAAGTTAGACGCCTGTAATTTTCTTTGCATGTTTTACGTGGTTTGGGGCTTTCGAATAAGAACGGATCTTACCTACGAAACTGAACCACAACGTTGATACAGGTGCTATCAAGTGCAAAGTGTAGATTGGATCTATACTATGATGGGAGAGACAGACACCTGCAAAGACACTTGTGCAATACGAGTTGCACGTCAACTGTGGAGCAAGTCTCATGTGCGATGACATGTAAGGTTAGCCCGAGCCGCTTCATCCCACCATACCGCAAGATGCAAAGTACACAAAGCAAAAGACGGCACGAGCACCAACGCCCACAAAACCAATGTGTTCTACTCGTGCAACAGATCTACGCATAGACACGGCTCTGATACCACTGATGGGTTCGTAGCATGGAAAACAAAAAAGTTCTACCGCAAGAACGAACAAAACCCAGATCTAATCTAGATAAAAGCCAAGATCTAATCTATTAGACATGTGCAACGAGATAGATCTGTACTAACCCTTGTAGACCCGAAAGCGTTACGAGATCGGATCTCGTGGTTGATGTAGTCGATCACTTGTCGATCTCAAGATCGAGTAGACGATCCTTCCGGCGTCGCGTTCCGACAGCGCTTCCGCAGTCGATCACACGTGCGGAGTCGAAGCAGACCTTCCTCTCCTTGTTCTAGCGAGCAACGGAGGTAGTAGATCTCTCCATGGAATCCCACCAGCACGACGGCATGGTGGTGGTGGTGGAGTAGAGAATTCTGCAGGGCTTCGCCTAAGCCAGAGCAGAGGGAAGGAGGAGGAGAGAGGCAACTTGAGATCTTGAGAATAGAAGGGGCAAGAGGGCTTGTGCCTCCACCCCTCTATTTAAAGGAGGGAGGCGCCATGGGGAGGTGGAGTCCTTGTAGGACTCCCCTCTCCCTTGGCCGGCGGATCAAGGAGGTGGGGGGAGAGTCCTACTCCCCCACGAATCCTTGTCTTGCCCCATAAGGATTCCTTGATCCTTTCTTGGTTTTCAAGTAAACTCCAAGAAATCTTCTAGAACCTTCCAGAACATTCCGAAACCTTCTAGAATCCCCATACAAATACTCTAGAACATTTCCTAACTTAGAAAATGATCCCCAATATATGAATCTTATTATCCGGACAATTCCGAATCTCCTCGTGATGTCCCGGATCCAATCCGAGACTCCGAACAACATTCGGTCTCCAACGCACATTCCATATCTACTTAAAACAACTTTGAACCTTAAGTGTGTCACCCTACGGTTCGTGAACATGTAGACATGATGGAGACACATCTCCGATCAATAACCATTAGCGGGATCTAGAGATCCATAACGGCTCCCACATACTCAACGATGACTTCGTGATCGATAGAACCATTAACATACGAAACCAATTCCCTTTGTCACGCGATACTCTACTTATCCGAGGTTTGATCGTCGGTATCTCCATACCTAGTTCTACCTCGTTACTGATAAGTACTCTTTACTCGTTCCATGATATGTCATCCCTTGTGACCTCGTCACATGCTTGCAAGCTAACTAGATGACATTCCACCGAGAGGGCCCAGAGTATATCTATCCGTCATATGGATGGACAAATCCCAATCTTGGTCCATGCGCTTCAACACATACTTTTAGAATACCCAATGACACCTTTATAACCACCCAGTTACGAAGCGGTGTTTGATGTCATCAAAGTATCCATCCGGTGATGGTGATTAACATAACCTCATGGTCGAAGGATTAGGTTACTATGCATTTGAAAGCTTGTAGCAAAACGAACTTAATGACTTGATCTTATGTTATGCTTACTATTGGTGTGTGTCCATCACATCATTCTCCTAATGATATGATCTTGTTATTAACGACATCTAATGTCTATGATCAGGAAACCATGATCATCCATTAATCAACAAGCTAGTTTTATAAGAGGCTTACTAGGGACTCTTTTATGTTTACAAAACACACAAGTATTAATGTTTCCAGTTAATACAATTATAGCATGGGATGTAAACATTTATCATAAACATAAAGATATAATAATAACCACTTTATTATTGCCTCTTGGGCATATCTCCAACACGGCCAGGGGGCCCACACCACCTGGTGGCGTGTCCAGGGCCCCGCGCCACGACATGGTGTGGCCGCCCTGTGGCCCCTCTCCGTCTCGTCTTCTGGCTCCGTGAGTCTTCCGGTAAAATATCGACTTTGGCTTTTGTCCGGTCCAATTCCGAGAATATTCATTTTCTGACTTTCCTGGAACCAAAAAAAAGCAGAAAACAGGCAACTGGTACTGTGGCATCTTGTTAATAGGTTAGTCCAATAAAGTGTATAGAAATACTCCAAAGTGTGGACAGAACATAAGAAAGTAGAAATAAAACAAGCATGGAACATCAAAATTATAAATACGTTTGCAACATATCAACATCCCCAAGCTTAACTCCTGCTCGTCCTCGAGTAGGTCAGTGATAAAAAGAAAGACTAATTTTTGAGGTGACATGCACCATCATAAACTTGATCAAAGTATTTGTAAAACATTGATAGCTGGGATCATAGTACTTCAACATAGCATGAAAGATAAAGTTCTAACAATAAGACATAGAAACTATGTTGTAACATGAGAAGGCACAAACAAAAGATTCATGAATAACAATGCTTTGCAAGACATTTGTTTGTTTCACATAAAGAAAACATAGCATAGTGGCATTTAGCTTGTCCCTCATAGAGTAGAAAACATAAATGCATAGGACACCTTCAAAGTTCATAAGAGTGACTAGATACAAATAGTTTAAAACAAGCAATATCAAAGCTATGCATCAATCAACAAGTCTTGGGACAATGCACATAGAACTAAGAATGGCCACTATGCTCTCAAAGTAGGTGCATAAAGATAGAAGGTGGAGACTCAACATAAAAGTAAAAAGAAAGGCCTTCATAGAAGGAAGCAGGGATTTAAGTTCCATAAAGAGGTTCCAAAAATTATGGTACTTACTAGCTTTCAGCTCTCATTGCCCCTATCAAAAGCATCTTGAAGGTGATTAAGGTTAAAGTGACACAACTAAGAGGATATGCTTGACAAGTTATAAGCCGAAATCGCATGCCCCTTACTTACGAAGACCGAACCTCATGCTACTCAACTTTAGTCACAAGTAAGCTCTTGTCATTGTAAGTACATATGTATCATAGAGAACCGCCAACGGGGTACCCCTTGCACATGATACGGGAGCTTTCCCATAATCAAAATGACAAGGCAAGCAGACAATGAGCATCTCAACGATCTTTTTATTTGCTATTTGCATAGGTTTTTATTGAGGATGCTTCATAGAGTGCTCATATTAGTTATGCTGCAAGTTTCCACCATGATTAGGCATGGCTTAGGCTAGCGGCCCAGGCGTTTCTCTAACACAAATACAAACTCCATGATCTTACAAGTTCCCCTTTTATTTCACACTGCCAGGATCCATAAGCAAAAGAACATGATATCAACAGGGTACAAAGTACAAATGCAATGTTGAAAGTGTTCCCCATGATACATTGTTATGCTAACTTCAACTTATAAAGCGCAAGCATATACGCAAAAAAGATGGATGCAATGGTTCAAGTTTATTAAATGCAAGAAAGTAAAGTGTGCCCTCAAGTTCGTGAGAGCTTTAATCACTAATTTTCTCATAACAAGTTTAATTCGGAAGGTAGATAAAAAATGAATATACTTGGAATAGCAAATGCTAATAGGTAGGTATGGTGGAGTCTTTGGAATAACTTGGTTTTAGGAGTTGGATGCATGAGTGGAACTGGAGGCTAGCAAAAGACTGGGAGCGACCAACTAAGAGAGAAATAGTGGCCATAATCATGCAGAGCGACAAAACATCATTAATCAAAGCATAAAGTGATACTACAAGTTGAAAACTAAAGGATCATAAAGGCTTATGGTGACTTGGGATAGTCATAACATGGTGTGAGCATGCGCCAAGTCAACCCAAATAAAGCATCAAAGGAGAATACCACAATACTATGCTTTAATATGCTAAAACAACGCATGATTATTCCAAGGCACATTAAGCAATCTCAATTGTTTATAACAAGTCATGCTATAGCAAAGAATACTAAGCATAAAGCCAAAACAATATCAAGCATGGCATGACAAAGCATGGGCCACAGTCAAAAACAAGCTCTCTTTACCACTTAAGCATGAACTTTCCTACTCTTTTCCAATCCAAACCAAACTATTTGAAAACAAATGTAAGAAAGAGAGGGTCCAACCAATTTATTCAGCAAACTAAGCAAACCAAGCAAACGAAAAACCAAAACGAAAAACGAAGATGCTCCAAGAACAACACAACTGTGCATTAAACAATAAAAATGAAGTGCTTGGAAGAAACCTGGGATTTTTATTGATGAAGAAGGGGATGCCTTGGGCATCCCCAAGCTTTGATGCTTGTACTTCTTGGATATTTCTTGAGGTGACATGCGTGGCATCCCCAAGCTTGAGCTTTAGTCCATCCTTCATCTCATTATCCATTCCTTCCATACACCTGAAATTTTTTCCTTCATACAAAACTTCACACAATCTTATTAGCAACATTAGTGCACTCAAGATAATAAGTCTTTAGGTTCAGTTCCAACACCAATAAAACTTCCATTAAAACACAAGCTACTATAGCACTTCCCTCAAAAAGCTCAATTCCCCAAAAGAACTCAAAAAGGAACCAACAAGAAGCAAATGCAAATAAAGGCAGAAATCTGTCAAAACAGACGAGCAGGTAAAAAACCAATGTTTTCGAAGACGTTCTGTTGCTCAAATTGAAAAGTGTTGAACTAACGAAAGTTGGATAACAACCTGGGGCAGAAGCACAAAAATTCACGCCTCAAAAGGACGTACAGAGATTTTACACGAATTTTTACGGTGAAGCATAGAAATCTGTTTCGGGACAACAACTTTCCCAATCATTACTTCTCTCTCATTAGAGGTTACTCTTGGCACAAAAAGCAAATAAAAAGGATAAGGATCGGTTATTACTGAAGTAATAACTTCCAAGACTCATCTAAAACTTTTGGGTTATCTCCCAATAAGTACTTTTCTTTAACGCATTTAAGTTAGGCATGATAGTTTTAGAAGATGCTCACATAAGAAATATGAATTGAAGTAAAAGAGAGCATCAAGAAGCAAATTCAAAACACATTTAAGTCTAACCCACTTCCTATGCATAGGAATCTTGTAAAGAAACAAGTCGTGAAAGCACAAAGCAACAAACATAGGAAAGCAAAACAAGTGCAACTTCAAGACTTTCAACATAAAGAGGGGAAACTTAATATTGTTGAGACACATAAAACCAAGTTTCCCTCTCATAATAACTTTCAGTAGAATCATAATAAAATTAACAATATAACTATCACATAAAACATTCTTATCATGAGCCACATGCATATAATAATTATTACTCTCCACATAAGCATAGTCATTCTTATAAATTGTGGTGGGAGCAAATTCAACAAAATAGCTATCATTATTATTCTCATCACCATAATCATAAAATATAGGAGGCATATTGTAGTCATAATTAATTTCCTCGCCAATAGTAGGTGGACTGAAAATATCATATTCATCATATATTGGAGGTTTGGTATCATCATAAGCAATAGAATAGCTATCTTCCAAAGCTGGGGAACTAAAAATATCATTTTCATAAAAACTAGCTTCCCCAAGCTTAGACTTTTCCATAGCATTAGCAATAATGGTGTCCAAAGAATTCATACTAACAACATTGATATTAGCATGCAAATAAAGTTCCATAGGTTTTTTAATTTTCTCTTCAAACACTTCATGTCCTAACTCAAGATAAATACTATAAAGCTCTCTAATTTTTTTGTTGTTTTCCATTAAGCCTAACTAGTGAAAACAAGAAACAAAAAGACAAAATTGCAGAATCTAAAGGAAATAACTTCGATCACTCACACCGGAGGATGTGAGTACCTTTTACCTTACCTCCCCGGCAACGGCGCCAGAAAATAGCTTGATGCCTACGCACTTCTATTCTTGTAGACAGTTGTTGGGCCTCCAAGTGCAGAGCTTTGTAGAACAGCGGCAAGTTTTCCCTTAAGTGGATCACCCAAGGTTTATCGAACTCAGTGAGGAAGTGGTCAAAGGTATTCCCTCTCAAGCAACCCTGCAATCAAGATACAACAAGTCTCTTGTGTCCCCAACACACCCAATACACTTGTCAGGTGTATAGGTGCACTAGTTCGGCGAAGAGATGGTGAAATACAAGTGGTATAGATAATTTATAAGTGGTAACGGTGATAGAAAATAGCTTGATGGCGTGGAAGATACTAAAGGTAAACTGAAATAAAGATGGAAGCAAGCAAACATGTAACAGATCTAGTTGCAAACGGTGTTTCAATGTTTAGAAACAAGGCCTAGGGATCATACTTTCACTAGTGAACACTCTCATACAAATATTTTCTCTTTATGATACTACTCTTTGGTTGGACACTCTAATCCATGGTAGGGCTATAAAAGCACACCTCAAAGTCCACTTTCCACATCTAGATAACCCCACATTGTCACCTTGAGCACTAGATGGTTCCAACAAACACCACAATTTCATAGAAATTTCCAACTCCAAATATAACTCATAACAAGTATTTGAAATCTCTAGCCTAAGTGCCACCATGGTGTGCACACTGTCAACTTCACACACATGGGGAGAGCAGAGATCTATTAAAGCACTTGAGTAGCAAGGTAGATCTATAGGTTACAAGCTCATGATCTCAATAAGATCATGCATAGAGAGAGAGATGAACACATAGCTACCGGTAGAACCCTTAGCCTCGAGAGAGAACTACTCCCTCCTCATCATGGGAATCAGCAATGGTGATGGAGATGGTGGTGGAGATCGATGGAGATGGCTCCAGGGGCACTTCCCCGTCCCGGCAGGGTGTCGGAACAAAGACTTTCTGTCCCCCGAATCTCCCCTTCGGTGGCGGCGGTGCTGTGGAACTTTTCGTGGCTGGAGGCTTGACGATTTAGGGTTTTTGCATCGGGAGGCATCTTATAGGCGAAGAGGCAAGGTCGGTGGGCGGCCAGGGGGCCCACACCACCTGGTGGCGTGGCCAGGGCCCTGCGCCACCACATGGTGTGGCCTCCCTATGGCCCCTCTCCATCTCATCTTCTGGATTCGTGAGTCTTCCGGTAAAATATCGACATTGGCTTTTGTCCTGTCCAATTCCGAGAATATTCATTTTCTGGCTTTCCTGAAACCAAAAACAGCAGAAAACAGGCAACTGGTACTGTGGCATCTTGTTAATAGGTTAGTCCAAGAAAGTGTATAGAAATACTCCAAAGTGTAGACAAAACATAAGAAAGTATATATAAAACAAGCATGGAACATCAAAAATTATAGATACGTTTACAACGTATCACATCTCCGCTCCATAGACAAGGAAGAAGGGTGTGTAGTCAGTGGAGCGGTTTGGCATGGTGCGCAGACTCCACAGCACAGCCAGTAGCTCATCTATCCAGCATCCGGGGGGTCTCATCAGTGGCTCGATTAGCCGGGGCTTGATTTTGGCTAGGACTACGCCATTTGCTCGCTTGCACTATCCTTTTGACTGGGGGTGCACGACGGAAGCAAAATCCAGGCGGCTGCCCTTTTCTCCACAGGAGTGCGCGAATGCCCCTTTGGCGAACTTCGTGCCATTGTCGGTGATGATGTTGTTGGGGTAGCTGAAGCATGTGATGATGTTTGTAAAGAACTTGATCACTATTGGTCCATCCAGCTTCTTGATGGGATTTGCCTCAATCCACTTGGTGAATTTGTCCACCGCCACCAGCAGGTGTGTCATGCCGGATCACGCTGTCTTGAAGGAGCCGACCGTGTCCAAACCCTAGACAGCAAATGGCTAGGTGATGGGGATTGTCTTGAGGGCCACAGCCGGAGTGTGCTTTTGCTGGCTGAAACATTGGCACCCATTGCATGCTTTCACCATTTGCTCGGCGTCTTCTAACACAATAGGCCAATAGAAACCATGGCGAAATGCCTTGGCCACTATGGCCCATGATGATGCGTGGTGGATGCACGCTTCTTGGTGAATGTCAACCAGCAGCTGGATTCCTTCGTCTTGGCTCACACAGCGCTGATAAATTCTTTCAACGCTGCGCTTGTAGACCATGTTGTTGATGATGGTGTATGCACTTTCTCTATGCTTTACTTTCCTTGCCTCGACCTCTTCGTCGGGAAGTTCTCCCTTGGACAGGAAGTTTATGAATGGCTTGGCCCATCCAGGAGTCTCCCAGATGGCGTGCACCGTCTGCATGATCAGACGGATTTACTCGCACACGGTCGGGTCAGGCTCATTGGGCGGCCTACTAGGTGGAAGAGCGGAGTCGGCAGTCCCTGGGCTGCTGGAACCGACTGGAGGTGTCGGGTGTTCGTCCTGGCAGTCCTCGGGATTAGCGCGGCGGTCCCTGGGAGTTTGGCAATAGCCTCTAATCGCTTGGAGCCGGCAGTCGCTAGGTCTGCGTCCAGGATGATGGAGTCGGATTCCAGAGATGGTGTGATGGATGGCTTGCATAGGTGCTCGAGGGAGACTCCAGGCGAAATTGCTTGTCTTGTTGAACTCACACGAGCGAGTGCGTCGGCGGCCTCATTGTTGGCCCGAGGAACATGGTGGAATTCGCACCCCTCGAAGTAGGCACATAGCTGTTGGACAAAGAAACAGTACAGGGCCATGTTCGCGTCCTTGGCGCACCAATCGCCCGATACTTGTTGCACCACTAGGTCCGAGTCGTCGAAGTAGAGGATTCACCGGATGCCGGTCTCTTTTGCCATCTTGAGGCCATGGACGAGTGATTTGTACTCGGCGACATTGTTGGATGGGCGGAAGTGGATTTGCAGCACGTACTCCAGCCGATCTCCTTTTGGAGAGGTGATCACGACTCCGGCTCCGAGCCCCCCGTACGTCTTGGAGCCATCAAAGTGCAGCTTCCAATACGTGGAGTCAGGGCACGGTGGTAGGTACTGGGTTTCTGCCCAATCAACGAGGAAATCCGCTAGGGCTTGAGACTCGATCGCCGTTCTTGGCTCGTACTGGATGTTGTGAGCAGCGAGCTCGATTTCCCATTGCGCCACCCGTCTCGTGGCATCCATGTTGCCGATGATCTCCAAAAGTGGCGCTAAGGCCACTACTAGGATGGAGTGCTCTTGGAAGTAGTGCTTCAGCTTCTTGACGGCCATGTACATGCCATACACCAGCTTCTGGTAGTGTGGGTAGTTCTGCTTCGAGAGCGATAGTACCTCACTCGGGTAGTACACCGGGCGCTGGACATGCTATGCCTTTCCTTCTTCTGGCCTCTCAACTACGAGCACGACACTAACGACCCGGTTGGTAGCTGCGATGTAAATCAGCATTGTCTCCTTTGCAGCGGGGGACGCCAGTGTTGGTGGTAGCCTGAATAGGCATCCAGAAACGACAATAGTTCGCAACCAGCTATGGAGTCGATCACTTGGTCTATCCTTGGCAGGGCGAACGGATCTTTGGGGAAAGCCTTGTTGAGGCTGGTGTAGTCAAGACACATGTGCCAAGTCTTGTTCTTCTTTAGCACAAGCACCGGATTTGCCAGCCGTTCCGGATGGTACACTTCCATGATGAATCCAGCTACAAGGAGCCGTGTGATTTCTTCATCAATCATTCTCCTCTATTCTTCTGCAAAGCGGTGTAGAGATTGCTTGACCGGTTTTGCATCCGGCCTGACATGTAAAGATTGCTCGATGAGCTCCCTCGAAACACTAGGCATCTCCTTGGGGGACCATGCGAAAATATCCCGATTCTCATGGAGGAAGTTGACGAGCGTGCTTTCCTATTTGCTGTCAAGGCCATCTCCGACCAGGACAAACTTGTCCGGCTTGGCCTCATTAAGAAAAATCTTCTTGGTGCCCTTGGATGGCTTGAACTGTGCCTCTCTGATTAGCTTTGGCTCAACAGCCAGCATTTCCGCCTGCAGGGCCGCCACGTTCTGCATGATGATGCGCTTCTCCTCCATGATGATCATGGCCTCGGCTAGCTTGGAGCTGTCTGTGGAACATTCCACCGACCGCTTTTAGCAGCCGACAATGGTGATTACTCCCTGGGGCCCATGGAGCTTCATCTTGAGGTACGCGTAGTGCGGCGCCGCCATGAACTTGGTGAGCGCTGGGTATCCAAGGATGGTGTGGTATGCGCTGGAGAGGTTGGCCACCTCAAACCAGATGGGCTCACGGCAGAAGTTGCCCTTCGTGCCGAAAATGACGTCTAGTTGGATCTTGCCAATGGGCGAATGCGACGGACCCAGGACGGCTCCATGGAAGGAGGTGTTGGAGGGCTCTAGCTGAGACTCGCTGATGCCGAGATGGTCCAACGAGCTTCGGTACAGGAGGTTGATGCTGCTGCCCCCATCCACGAGGACGCGTGAAAACCTGCACGAGTGCTTCTTGGAGATGATGATGGGATCCAGGACCATTGCGTAAGTACCCGGGTGAGGCAATACAGTAGGCTGGTCCTAAATTCTCCACGTGATCTCTTGCTCAGACCAGTTTAGGTACTAAGGAATAGGGGGAACGATTGCGTTCACCTCCACCTCGTGGTTCCTCTTGCTATGCTTGGTCCCCAGCTCGGTGGTGAAAATGTGGTAGTTGCCCACCCGGTGAGGGTAATCACCATCGTCCTCGTCCTAGCGGTTCTAGCGTTCCCGGTTGTCCTGTGGGCCACCGGCTGGCGGAGGCGGTGTTGGTGGTGGTAATTCGCAAACCTCAGCCATCTTCTTGGTCCAGGTGCACTGGCAAGTCGTGTGCATAGCCGGCTTATTGCCGCCACTATGGAACTTGCACAGGCCATCAAGCTTCTGCCTCTGATTGCCGCCCACAGTCGGATCCTCTTGGATGGCTACCACTTGCTTGGAACCGTACCAGTTATCCAGCTGGTCATCCTTTCTTTTGCCTTCGTGGTTTTTGTGGTCGTGCCGCCTGGAGTTATGATGACACTCGCCCGGCTGGCGCTGGTCCATGGAGTTGTCCACATTGATCTGCCCTTGGTCATCCACCACGATGGCCTTCTTTGTCGATGCATCAGCGATGGCATACTTGTCCATAATGGCCCATGGCCTGAGCCATGATTTGGGGTTCCACCTGGCTGAGCTTATGCTTGAGCATGGTGTCATCTTTGCAGTTGTTGGTGAAGTCGATTGCCTGATGCTCGCACACCCCCTCGCATGAGTTGTGCATGCTTGTCCACCGGGTGAGGTAGGAGCGGTCGGACTCATCCTTGCCCTGAACATAGAAGGCGAGCTCTTGGGGCCTCCTGTAGGTGCCGGTGAAGTTGCGGATGAATGCTTCCTCGAAGTCGACCCGGGTGTTGATGTTGTTGTCGAGGAGACTGTTCAGCCAGGTTCTGGCTGAGTCGAGGAGCATGAGGGGGACATAGCGCACCGCTACCCGCCGGTTGCCGGTGTCTATGCCCACCATGGTGACGTAATCCACTAGCCAGTCTTCTGGTTTGACTGAGCCGTCGAACTTTGGTGTGTCCCTTAGGAGGGAAAATCCCTTTGGAAACGGTTCGATCTAGATGCACGGTCCAAAACATCTTGGACCGGCTGGACTTTCTCCTCCAACACGTGTGATTGTATTAGGAAGTCGATGCATGCACGCATGTTGCATTGGCCGAGTCACCCTGTCAGGCGGGACTTGGGCGGCACGAGGATTCTTTCGGCTTCCTCAGCCGGATGGTGACGTCGCCCTTGTTCGGCTCCATCAGCCGGAGCGTGGTTCCTGCTAGTGACCGTAGCGATAGCATGCATGTGATGTCCGCGGCCAGCCGGTCTACCTCGTGGATGGCTGTTCTGCCTCGTTCTATTTGGAGAGGAGGCCTTGCTGCCGCCAGCTGCCGGATCCGCCGTCTAGCGAGGTAGCTGGCTCTTGATGTTCCCTGCCCTGCTACTTGTTGGTCGTGGCCACGAGGAGCTGGACGCGCACCTGCTGGCAGCGTAGCTCATCTCCCTCAAGGTGGCTCAGCTCAGCGGCGGCCACCTCTGCAGCCCTCATGTTCTTGGTGGGAGTACTGTAAACCGGCTGAACCACGGGAGTATGCGGATCAGCAGCACGGTCCAGCTCTGAACCAAGGCTTTTGCCCTGGGTCTGAGCTTGCCGGTTAGCACCGGGTAGGCGGGCGAAGCCGTGGGCGGTGTTGTACTCGCGCATGGTCGCGTTTAGCCGGTGTTGGGCGGCGGTGACCTTGTTGGCTTCCTCTAGAAGGTTCTGGCGTGTGGCCTCCAGTGTAGCCGCAACCGTTGTCGGATCTGCCTCGGGGACGACAGGGTTGCGGAGGTGCTCGATGGAGGCGGCCAGCGGGTCCTGGTCTGGTCCGCGCGAGGTAGAGTTGTTGCCTCCCATGTTGCGCTCGAGGGGCAGGCGGTGGCCTTCGCCTGAGACGGCCATCATGACCTCAACGCTGCCACTGGCAGCACGCGGAGCAGCGTGCCAGAGACGGTGAAGACTCCGCGAGGGAAAGCCTCGGCGACGGTGCTGACATAGATGTGGTGCTCGCTAAAGTGCATGACGGAACCGACGCTAGGGAAGGTCTCCCTAACGAAGCACGATGCACTGTCGATGACGTAGACAAAGGAGCCGAGAGTGAGGATGAGGCCGGAGGTGACTCGCTCACCAGCGACGAGCGGAAGTCCCGTTCAAAAGATGACCCCAGCCGAAGCATTGTGCCCCATGATGGGCGCCAACTGTCGTGGGGTGGAACACGGCAGTGCCATCGGGGATGGCATGAGAGGAGACAATCAGGATGCTATCGGTGGCTAATTGCAACGGGTTGGGCATAGATAATGTAGACACGGTGATGTACCCAGGTTCGAAGCCCTCTTGGCGAGGTAGCACTCCTACTCCTGCAAGGATCTACTATATTGGGGGCGAATGCCTAGTACAAGTGTTCTTTGAGCTGTTTCCTTAGCTGCTATCGAGAGCTAGAGCAAGAAGATGAACTAGTCAACTCTCAGAATGGACTTTGGCTTACCTTGAACCCTAGCTCTACCCTCCCTTATATACTGGCTGGGATAGGTAGGTTATAATGTGGGTTCTAGGGTTTATTGTTTGGGCTTTGGGTTTACAAAGTGGACCGGCTGCGGGGTCTAGTCGGTGGGCAGGACCCCGTCAAGCCTCCAGTACAGGGGGACAACGCTACAGTGTCCCAATGTCGATGCTTTGGGCGTCACCCGGTACTTTCATTATCAGCTAGAGCTTTAGCGGTCAGCTGACAGCGCCTCGCTCGGCTTCCAGCTTTGGTGCTTTAGTGCAGTTGTCTTGTAGCACCTGTAGGACGGCGCGCCAGCATGTTTGATGATGTAAGGAGTAAGCACCCCCTTCGTAGCCTTGCCACCGAATCTGAGGCGGTCGGGTGGAAGCAGCCACCTAGCCGGTTCTTCTGGCCATCCAGCTAGACGGGCTAGCTTGGGAATCTTGAGGATGGACCGGTCGGAGCGGTCTACCCGGTTATGGCCCTCTGTCTTGCGGCCAACCAGCCAGGCACTCCTGGAGCTGGCCAGTTAGGCCTGGCATAGCCTACCCGGGGGTCATGCCCCCAACAAGGACCCACCACACAACAGAGTACTAACACCGCACATGAAAATTGTTCTTCCATACAAACAGGGCCCACCTCACAACCTCAACACGAGAACCCGCGGTGGGCGAGTGTCTCTGCTTCTAGCTCAGCTCTCGGACATTACGATCTGTGTAGAGCGAAGGTCCCCACCGCCACATCGTCTTTCTACAAGGCCCACATCTCGGCAGGTGCAAAGTGCCTGTCTCCCTCGAAACGCCTCTGATGGAGCGCGTCTCCGCCCATGTCCGCTAACAATAGACCTAAACCGCACGCGAACCACCGCCCATCGACGTGGAGTAGAAAAGGGCGCATGAGATCTCCACAGCAGGCAACCCGGGGCCACAGGGCCGTCCTCCCCAAGAGAGCTAGGTCCACGGCGATGTTGTTGTGTGTCCTCCCATCGTCCATTCCACGACCTGAAAGAATCGGGATGACGTGGATAGAAGATTTGGCCGAAAGTTTTATGCAACTATTGACTCTGGTGTTAGAGGAAAGCCACTGAAGACAATGTTTGAAGGTGTTAGAACCAAGTTGATGGTGATGTATGAGAGGAAGAGGATCGGTGCACCAACTTCTCCCACCCATTCTAAAAAACTAGAGGAGAATAAAAAATACTCTAGAGATTACAAAGCTCAAAAATCTATGGAAAATTTGTGACAAGTGAGTAGAGGGGTGGAGTCTAGATATGCAGTTGACTTGGAAGCTAGAAAGTGTGGGTGCAGAAGGTGGGGCATTACTAGAATTCCTCGTGGTCGTGCCATTTCTGCCATTTAGAAATGCCAGTAGCACCTAGAAGATTTTGTTCATGTCTTTTGTTTTTCAAATAGTCTTATTTGGAGGTATATAACCCTGTCATCTACCCAGTGCCCAGTGAAGATGGTTGGACAAAGACAGATACACATGACATTGATCCACATGTGTTAATAATGGATAAGGGAATGAACTAGACAAAGAGGAGAAAGGACCAGTTTGAGGTTCCAAATCCTAGGGAGAATTCAAGGATGGCATCTATTACTTGCAGCAACTGCAAAAGAGTTGGCCACAGGTACACCAACTATAGTGACTCTCTAAAACCAGAGTTGCAGATGAGGAAAAATAATTGAACATGAGGTAAAGTTTATTGCATGTAATGTCTCACTATTTAATTGATTGTGATCGATTGTTTATTTCCTTGTTTCTAGGAAAGTAGAGCAAGTAAAGGAAGAAAATCTTCTCCTCAAGATACTGCTCCACCTACCCCAAGTCAAGGTGCTGCTAATACCTCAACTGCATCAATAACAGCTGCTACTATTTCTCCTTCTACATCTGCACCAAGGTCAGCTTCTTTTGTTGCTCCTTCACAACTCCACTGGCTTTATACTTGTGTCTACATGGTGCAACACATTTTCTCGGTGTTCCTTCATTACTACGTAGAGCCAAAGAATCAATCCAATGGCTTATATAAAGAACCACTTCCATAGAACAATACTCCTTATCATTGTGATTTCGTATCATAGAAAAATATCCCAGCTAGCTTATACATTTAAATAGAAATGGATTTCTCGTTTATATCTATCTTTCCATACGGCATGCAATATGCCAATATTCTAGCTTTGAAATACTGCTTTTGATAACACAAATATTTTCGGAGTTCGTTATGCATATCAGAAGGCACTCCAAGTAAGATCATTTATTTCTTCAATGTTCATCCAATAATATAGAAAAATTTGGGACTTCTTAGCTATGGCAAATATAATGACCATATATTCTTCATCAATCTTATTATATTCAATATGGTTGCATAGTTGTCATGACTCATGAGTCATGATGAGTTGCATAAGAAAGATGTAGATACATATAATGTACACAATTTACAAGCATATACGCAGGTACATATAATACACTAGAAGGAGATACATGTCTTCATTCAATCTTGTGTATGTGTGTGAATATGCGGCATTTTATAGTGTAACTAAGCGGTGGGGTAGGAGGGCTCCATGGCAAGACCGCACATGTCCTTCTTGTCAGCAATGTCCTTTTCCATTCTCAAAAATCCATTCTCTCCCCATGATGTGCCTCAAGAATTCTTTAACAGCCAATACTTTGTACCATCGCTGGTCGTTCCATATCCGATGGCTGCAATCCCATGATCCAAATCAGTTCCACATGAACCGGTCATCACGCCACCGGAGTAGAATTGGAATGTCATGTCACCTCCGTCCACAGCAACTGACACGGGTTGGCTTGCCACTGCCTTCATAAGGGCACCTTCATCATTGGTAGGCACATCCTCATAGCTCTTAATTGTTGCAGCACTGGTAGATCCACTCTTGCACTTGCCGTCAGCTGCAGAATACGGATAGGTGGACTCCTTAGTTAGGCCTCCATTCTTGATAATGAACTTGAATGCGTCGTCCATGAGACCGCCCTCGCAGCCCTGGTCCTCGCCCTTGACATCACAATCCACCAATTCTTGCTCTGAGAGCGAGATTAGGTTTCCGGTACTTAGCTTAACAATGCCCTCCGTTGCAGCAACAGCAGAAAAAGCCCAACAACATCCTGCAAATATTTGTTTTTGAGATACATGCAATTAAGCACACCATTTGATGTAAAAGATTCATATGTATGTATCTCACTTGTAGCCTAAATGTACTTACCACACTGGCCTTGATCCTTGATGGGAGTGACCGCGCCCTTAGTCCTCCAGTCCACCGTTGCCGGGAGTTCATCAATGCTCATATTCTCCCTGTAGAAACTTTCACCTTGTTTGGAATGAACCCCTTGTTAGTCTTGGTTTCTCTGAACTCATCATTGCTGATCTCAGCGAACTGGTTGATGCCGAGCGAGAACTTGTGGCCCCCGGCGTTGAACGAGTCAATGAATCGGGCATTAGTCTTGAATATCTCGAGCCTCTGCGCCTTCTCAGCAGCGTCCTTGTAGACACGGCCATACTTCGCCATCCAATCTTCATGCCTCGCCACCATGGACGAGTCATCGTTCAGCTCCCGAGCTGCGAGGACAGAACTAAAGAAGCAGAGGCAGCCGAGGATCGCAAGGAAGTAAGCCCTGGGGATGGCCATGTTTGATCTCAGGTCCTCTGCTGACTTGCTTGTCACTGGTAGTTGCGTGGTTGTGGTATGGTTTGTGTTGTTCAGTGGAACTAGCCAGGTGATATATATAGTGCTCATAGTAGGTACTTGTATTTATTTTAGTATATAGCTACATATATACGGTGCGTGCACGAAGTTCTACTGTGTAGAAAAGGGCCATCTCCTGCGTGGCCGTGAAGAAGTATTCCATCTCCTGCGTAGAACAGATTTAATTATTGTGCACGAGACGTACAGTTTCTGTAACCGTGAGAGCGCCCCTTGTTTATGCAGGAGTTCAGAAACCTTCAGTATCTCCTTCATATGACAGGGTTATAACGGAGCTTCCAAAGGAAACATACCAACATACCAGAACGGAAGATGTTGCTCGATCAGGTGTACCTGAATATTAGTTCGTGGTATATATATTATAACGACACTAAGAGCATTGATTATTCATAGGATTAGCCGTCGATTTATGCAAGTACTCTACTGTAGTATGTTGCTACAAAAGCTGCATTTTAGAGTGTTTCCAAATACGGGTATATATACACGTGTAACTGAATGAGCATCTGCAACGATAGTGACCGATCACACACAAGAAACAGCTGTGACTGTAAATATAAACAGAAGAACGGAGGAATAAGAACGGCAAAAACAGAGAGTCAATACACGTGTGCTGTGTTTAGTAGAAATAAAATAAAATACAGAGTAAAAGACATGCATTCTCCAAACTCAGGGCCCTTTTTTTTTTTACTTCATTAACCAAGCAGTCGGCTCATATTACTTTTTGAGTTTCTGATGAACACATTTCCAGTCCATTTCCAATCACCAACTAATGCCATCTATATGACTCGCCCGTGTGGGGTAAATAAGTTGGCCCCTGACTTCGTCTCTTCATCAGCAATGAATTATGCAGTTTACATGCAAACATAAACTCAGCAGTATATCTTCCTTTGTATGGCTCTGTGAAATGAATGTATGTCAGAAAGGTACGTATTATTTCGGTTCTGTATCACGAACTAGTAATTTGGCTGGCTTCGCTCCTGGAACCATGCAACAGTCAGAGAATTCCCCTTTCATACAAAGGAGATGCTAACGATTTGAACTCCTGCATAAACATGGGTTGTTCTCACGGTTACAGCGACCGTACGTCTCATGCGCAATACATAATTCTCTTCTAAGACCATCAGGCCGGCGACAACACTTCTTCACGGCCACGCAGGGGCTAGCCCCTTTCCACACGGCCGGTGCAATTTCGTGCACGCACCGTGTTTATGCAGCTATCACCTCCTTTAATAAACACAAGCACACCTGTGAGTACTATATATATATCACCTAGTTCCATTAAACGATACAGACCAAAACATAGTACGGGGTACACACTACTACCAGTGCCAAGCAATTCAGAAGAGGCCCTTATCAAACATGGCCATCCCCAGGGCTTCGCTCCTTGCAATCCTCGGCAGCCTCTGCCTCTGCAGTTCCCTCCTCGCAGCTCGCGAGCTGAACGATGACTTGTCCATGGTGGCAAGGCAGAGAGTTGGATGGTGCAGTACGGTCGAGTGTACAAGGATGCAGCTGAGAAGGCGCAGAGGTTCGAGATATTCAAGGCTAATGCTCGATTCATCGAGTCGTTCAATGCCGAGGGTCGCAAGTTCTCGCTCGGCATCAACCAGTTCGCTGACATCAGCAATGATGAGTTCAGGGCAACCAAGACATACAAAGGGTTCATTCCAAACAAGGTGAAGGTTTCCACGGGGTTTAGGTATGAGAATATGAGCATTGATGCACTCCCCACGACAGTGGACTGGAGGACTAAGGGCGCGGTCACTCACGTCAAGGATCAAGGCCAGTGCGGTAAGTATATTTAGGCTACAGGTCAATTACATACATATGAATATTTTACTACATCAGAACGGTGTGTTTAATTTCATATATCTCAACCAAACCATTTGCAGGCTGTTGCTGGGCTTTTTCTGCTATTGCTGCAACAGAGGGTATTGTCAAGCTAAGTACCGGCAACCTAATCTCGCTCTCAGAGCAAGAATTGGTGGATTGTGATGTCAAGGGTGAGGACCAAGGCTGCGAGGGCGGTCTCATGGACGACGCATTCAAGTTCATTATCAAGAATGGAGGTCTAACTAAGGAGTCCAGCTATCCGTATTCTGCAGCTGACGGCAAGTGCAAGAGTGGATCTACCAGTGCTGCAACAATTAAGAGCTATGAGGATGTGCCTACCAATGATGAGGGTGCCCTCATGAAAGCGGTGGCAAGCCAGCCCGTGTCAGTTGCTGTGGATGGAGGTGACATGACATTCCAATTCTACTCCGGTGGCGTGATGACCGGTTCATGTGGAACTGATTTGGATCATGGGATTGCAGCCATCGGATATGGAACAACCAGTGATGGTACAAAGTATTGGTTGCTAAAGAATTCTTGGGGCACATCATGAGGCGAGAATGGATTTTTAAGAATGGAGAAGGACATTGCTGACAAGAAGGGCATGTGTGGTCTTGCCATGGAGCCCTCCTACCCCACCGCTTAGTTACACTATAAACTCACATATTCACACACATATACAACACTAAATAAATACATGTCTCTCCTTCTAGTGTAATATATATGTCCATACGTGTATGCTTGTAAATTGTGTCATGCAAATACATTATATGTATCTCTACACTTCCTTATACAACTCATGAGTCATGGCTACTATGCAACTATGTTGAATGGATGTTGGTTATATCGTAGCTAATATATTCCAGAAAATGAAATTGTTGGATGTAAAATGAAACAAAAAAGGTTATTGCCTCGAGTGCCTTGCAATATCTAAGGAACTTCATAAATAACTTATGTTATGGAGTTTTTTTTAGCAAGCATATCACATGCTGACTGGAAAGATAAATGTATCACTCATGTTTTGTAGAGAGTTCACAGAATACCTTAGTCCACTCTGATGATTTGTAAAGTTATTTTCCTGTGTATGAGAATGGTAGAGCAGGACATGGTTGTGATATCCTAAATGAAGAGCTACCATAAGAGCCTCGCTTCCATTAGCTGCAAAAATTATACCTGTACCTAGACATTTACCTAAACTTAGTAACTATTCACTCCGTCCCATAATATAACATGTTATTCTGGTCAATATATGAGTCCATCATTAGCTCGCATGACAACGGGATAGTCCTAGGAAATGAACCTATGCCACCTTGCCTCAGCAGCATTTTTGCTTTTGTAATGCAATTCCTAAAACTAGGAAATTGTAGACCTTTTCCATCCTCTCTCCTGAAACTTTCCTGTACTAGAAAATATCACATAAAAACCAAGTTACGGCGAAACGTAAAAACCCAATAAAAATATGTTTCAAAGTTTCTGAAACTCTAGAAAATACAAGTTTCTGGTGGGCGGTGGTTCTACAAATGTGTAAAGTTTCAAGTTCAAAATCAAATTCATTTAGGAGGTAGAAAAAAATTCAGCAATCAGTAGTGATTTTTCTTTTTGAGAATACACGCACAACCTTTTTTTGGCTCTCCATTATTCAGATACCAGAGCGAGCAGGTATTGGTGTAATCTATTAGTACTACGTAGCTTATTTGATCCTATTTCCATTCTGTGTCTCCTGCAACGAGAGAGGAGATGTGCAAATTACCAACAATTGATATTTTTTCCTCAGGATGAAGACCCGTTAAAGATTAAAGTCATGTGATCCAAGAAGAGCCGATCAGTCCGAAGGGGTCGTTCTCTGATGGCCACCAACGTACTGTCTCAGGCACGCTAATTCCACACCATAAACATCCAGCCACACAATTACTTCACGGCCACGCCGGTGAAATAACAACGTACACGCACCGTACGAACAACTCCTACTTAAATACGTACATGTAGGCTGCAGGTATATACTCCTATATATGCACCCCAGCTCCGTTCATCAAACCAGACCAAAACATGTATACACAGTAGAGAATACTTACACACTACAAGCAGTGGCGAGCAATTCAGAAGAGAGCCCTATCAAACATGGCCTTCCCCAAGGCTTATTTGCTCCTTGCCATCCTCGGCTGCCTCTGCTCCTGTAGCTCCGTACATGGAGCTCGCGAGCTGAACGATGACTTGTCCATGGTGGCACGGCATGAAGCTTGGATGGCACAGTATGGCCGTGTCTATAAGGACGCCGCCGAGAAGGCACATCGATTTGAGGTGTTCAATGACAATGTTAGGTTCATCGAGTCGTTCAACTCCGACGACCACAAGTTCTGGCTCGGCATTAACCAATTTGCTGATCTCACCAATGATGAGTTCAGGGCATCCAAAACCAATAAGGGGTTTATTCCAACTAAGGCAAAGGTTTCTGCAGGATTCAGGTATGAAATATAAATTTGGATGCACTCCCAGCCACAGTAGATTGGAGGACAAAAGGTGTGGTCACTCCTATAAAAGATCAAGGCCAATGTGGTAAGTTCTTTTAGGCTACAATTTTATTACATACATATAAATTTTTCACATCAGAATAGTGTGTGCGATTAGATTACATCGCAACAAAATTATTTGCAGGCTCCTGTTGGGCATTTTCAGCTGTTGCCGCAACCGAAGGTATTGTCAAGTTAAGTACTGGCAAGCTTGTCTCACTCTCAGAGCAGGAATTGATCGATTGTGACGTCCATGGTGAAGACCAGGGCTGCGAGGGAGGACTCACGGAGAACGCATTCAAGTTCATAATCAAGAATGGTGGCCTCACCTTGGAGTCCAACTACCCATATGTCGCAGCAGACGGCAAATGCAAGGGTGCAACCAATAGCTCCGCAACAATTAAGAGCTATGAGGAGGTGCCTGCAAATGATGAGGGTGCCCTCATGAAGGCTGTGGCACATCAACCCGTTTCAGTTTCTGTGGATGGAGGTGACATGACATTCCAATTTTACTCTGGCGACATCATGAGTGGCTCTTGTGGAACTGACCTGGATCATGGGATTGCCGCCATTGGTTATGGAACAGACAATGGCACAAAGTATTGGCTGCTGAAAAATTCATGGGGCACAACAATGGGGCGAGAAGGGATTCTTAAGAATAGAGAAGGATATTAGTGACAAGAGGGGAATGTGTGGTGTTGCCATGGATAACTGCTATCCCACCGCATAGTAAGCCTGAATTGGCACATGTTCAAACACATACCACGCTTGAATAAATACATGTTTCTTGTTCTTGTGTAGCAGTATCGTACGTGCATGTAAATTATGTTACCTACAATGTAATGTACATTTCCCTCATCCTTAAGCAATTACTTCCCACAATGTTATCGGGGACTACCACCACGTCGAGATGTGTCTGGCTTCAACGGACCTAGATCATACTCCCTCCGTTCCAAATAAGTGACGTGGGTTCGTCTAGATTTGGATTTATCTAGACATGTTTTTTTTTTGCAGGTGATATCTAGACACGTTTTAGTATATAGATGCATACAAATCTAACAAACTCAAGTCACTTATTTTAGGACGGAGGGAGTACTTTTTTACCGCTTCCCTAAACTCCTATACGCTGCACGAACAAGCGAGGGTGGGTTTATGTAAAAAAAAAGCACGAGGACGAGTTCACCAGGTGTGCACATTTTTGGTGTTGAACAAACCGAACTCTAGAATGACACTCATAATATCCAATAAATGTATACCTGCCCATGGTACCATGTTTTACGTACAATCCACATTGGACCAGTTGGTTTTGTAACCGTTTTAGAACGTTTTCACCAACAACATCCTTCTAACTAAGTATTCTCTCCCGTTCAAAAAAAACTAAGTATTCTCTCTGTTGGTTTTAGCTTGTTAAAAAGGCATATATTATAGAACGAAGAGAGTATTAAATAATGCAAGCTCTATTTTCACCACACAAAATATATAGGGAAAACACAAAACTGACTACCTTTACTCACTTCCCATTCTGCTTTAATGATGCTTATTCTTCTCAAGGTCAGAAGTCTCTTGTTAGCCCCAGGTGCAAGAGGGAGTTAGGTGACACATCCGTTTTATATCAATCTGTGAGAAGATAGGATTCCCTAGCTAGTCGGAGAACTCTCGGCCGGTTATTCTCACGAAACGGACTCCAAACTCGCTATCGGTTCAAAAATCAACTGAAGTTACCGACTACTCGTAGTACTTTATGTTGGATAATTAGACACAATTTCTATGATTAATTTTAAAATATTAAACATGACAGAACCAGCTACTAACACATGTAACTCGAACATACTAGATGTACTAAACAACAAGATGAACGGAAACAAGTAGCAGCTAAACATGTACTCGCAGAACATGATGAATCGGACAGCAGCACGTCGCATGTACCGTTCGTTTGCAGATGAAGTCGCAGTAGTAACTTTGGAGAAGATTGATCGAAAGAGACGACGACGAAGACGGCGATAGGCAGCACGGCCTGACTTGGATGGAAGACGAGCCGTGATGCAGAACTCGAGCAATCGCTTAGAGCGCTTCCCAAAAACCTTATTCGCCATCTCCCGTATAGGATCGCAAAGGGGAGTGGTTCCGGAGACCTGCTCTCCCGTCCGCCGGTACACGCCGGCAATCGGGATGGAGTAGACTATGGTGGCGGCGCAAGCAGAGAGGCTGACAAACCCTAGATTGGTTCGGTGGTTGTTTATGGCGGTAGCCGCACAACACTTTATATAGAGCAGAGCGGCTCAGGAAACCCTAACGGAAGCGAACGTGGGGCCGAGTCCACGTAGCGCACGCTCGGGTGTAGCCCACGATCCGGAAGGCTGACTGTTGACACGTCTGTCAAAACCTCACACGTTTTCCTGAGCAGCAAAAAGAAAGCTCGGCTAGGCAAGATTCCCGCGGCGCGCGCGCGTCGTGACGGGACTGGCGGGCGGTGCGGTGCGTGCGTGCGTGCGAGCGGCGGCGGCGTCGGAGGAGGAGCGTGCGTGTAGCTCTCCTCTTCTCACTCACTTTACTAAGTGATGAACCACTCCACCTTATAAGGTGGTGTAACTCTCCTCCAACTTTCCATGTGGGACTAAACTTTAGCTCACACTCCACTCCCATATGAGCTGCCCCAAACATGGGTCCAAACACATGTGAGCTGCCACAAACATGGGCTTTGAGATTTAGGAAAAATCTGAAATCTATATGGGCTTATTTTATTTGGCCCATTATTTCTAACAATCGTCCACCAGATCTCAAATGCCCATTTGAAGATTTGTCAATCCTCGCTGCTTGTTTATATACCAGTGTTTTAACAAAGACTGTTAAGTTGAACTTCCGCCTAGAACCTTGAGCTACGTCTATCAGCAACTTAAACAATGGAGGAACCTTGAATTGTAAGTTTGGTGCTTCTAGATTTCACACAAAATCATAACTAGTACCTGGCTGCCAGTAGCCTACCCCGCGGGTTGGAGCATATGCGTCATACTTTCTGGTCTCTTCATGAGTTTACTAGAGACCACTCAAGTCTCATAGACCGCGACATTTACAGTCGAGCTCATATAGGTGTGTTCTTTCAAAAATGCCCTGTAGGACAGCATCTTTGCTAGTTATAGCCAACAGAAACACATTAAGGCATGTTGCCAACCTGCCTTACAGATTTTGAAAGTCATGCATCTTCACATAAAGAGGGTTATAAAATAATCTCCTCAGTCAAACCACTAGCTTGTTCTTCCCAGATCTTAATTCACGGGATCTCCGACCACATAGGTTGGATTACCACTATGGTGTGACATTCATGGGTCTCAACCCCATCTCCTTAGATGCATTTTCTATCACAATTCGTGATAGTCCCTTTGTAAAGGGATCTGCCAGGTTCTTATCTATTTGAATATATGTAACAGTTATTACTCTAGAGTTTCTCAATTTCCTAACAGATTTCAAACGTCTCTTGACGTGTCTTGATGACTTCGCGTTATCCTTAGAATTGTTCACTTTGACAATAACAGTTTGGTTGTCACAAAAGGATTGCCGGCACAGGTTTTTCAACCACAGGCAAGTCCATCAAGAGTTCACGCAGCCATTCTGACTCAACAGTGGCTGTGTCTAAAGCAGTAAGTTCTGCTTCCATAGTTGACCTTGTCAATATGGTCTGTCTACGAGATCTCCATGACACTGCGCCATCTCCAAGGGTAAACACATACCCGCTCGTGGCGTAGACTTCATCAACGTCAGAGATCCAGTTCGAATCACTATATCCTTCAAGCACAGCAGAGTGCCTTGAATAGTAAATCCCATAGCTCATTGTACCACATAGATAGCGCATGACCCTTTCAAGTGCATGCCAATGATCAGTACCCGGGTTAGACATGAACCTACTCAACTTGCTCACAGCAAAACAGATATCGGGTCTTTTAGCGCTTGCTAAGTACATGAGAGAACAAACAATTTGTGAATATTTCAACTGGTATGTTGGTTCCTTCCTATTCTTTCGCAAAGTCAAACTGGGATCATAAGATGTTGGAGAAGTCTTGCCATCAATAAAGCTAAAATGGCTCAAGACCTTCTCTACATAATGAGATTGTGTTAAAGTAATCCCATTCTCGTTCTTAATAAGATTGATGTTCAGAATCACATCAGCCTCTCCCAGATCTTTCATGTCAAAACTCTTTGACAGGAAAGCCTTAACTTCATTTATTACATTCATGTTTGTACCAAAGATCAGAATATCATCCACGTACAAACATAATATAACACTATCGCCCCCACCATGGCCGATAGTACACACACCTATCAGCCTCATTGATGACAAAGCCAGCAGAAAGTAGGATTCTGTCAAACTTCTCATGCCATTGATTAGGTGCTTGTTTCAGGCCATATAAAGATTTTAACAACTTGCACACCTTTGTCTCTTCACCTTTTACCACAAACCCATCCGGCTGATTCATATAGATCTCCTCTTCCAACTCTCTATTAATGAAAGTTGTCTTCACATCCATTTGATGAACAAGAAGACCATAAGAGGCAGCCAGGGACAGTAGTACTTGTATGGTGGTCAGTCTAGCGACAGGTGAATAGGTGTCAAAGTAACCTTTGCCTTCTTTCTGTGTGTAGCCCTTTGCTAGAAGTCGTGCATTGTACTTCTCAATAGTACCATCAGGCCTTAACTTGTTCTTGAACACCCACTTACAACCCATAGGTTTACAACCATAGGGATGTTCTGATAATTCCCAAGCTCCATTAGAAAGAATCGAGTCCATCTCATTTTGGACAGCTCCTTTCCAATCATCTGCATCAGGAGATGCATATGCCTCTGCAATGGATCTGGGAGTATCGTCCACAAGGTACACGATGAAATCATTACCAAAGGATTTTGCAATCCTCTGTCTCTTACTCCTCGTGGGAGGTTCATCGTCATCCTTCTCTAGGACTTCCTCATGTGGTTGTTCAAAATTCTCAATAGATGCACTAGATTCAGGAAGTATTTCAGAAGAAATTCTAGCAGTGCTATGCATATCTTTCATAGGAAACATATTCTCAAAGAATGTTGTATCACGTGATTCCATTATAGTATCAACATGCATATTAGGAACCTCAGACTTAACCACTAGAAATCTATAGCCTATACTCTGCGGAGCATATCCTAGAAAGATACAATCCACTGTCTTAGGTCCAAGTTTGCGTTTCTTGGGAATCGGTATGTTGACCTTAGCCAAACACCCCCAAGTGCGCAAATACGCAAGTGATGGTTTTCTCCCATCCCACTCCTCATAAGGGATCATTTCTTTATTCTTGTTAGGAACTCTATTCAGGACATGACATGAAGTCAACAAAGCCTCCCCCACCATGCCTTTGATAAACCAGCAGTGGCTAGCATGGAATTCACCAAGTCAGTCAGCGTGCGGTTTTTCCTCTCGGCAACCCCGTTTGATTGGGACGAGTAGGGAGGCGTCCTCTCGTGAATAATGCCATGTTCCTCACATAACTCGTCAAAGATTTTGGGAAAATATTCACCACCACAATCCGACCTAAGACGTTTAATCTTTCTCTCTAGTTGATTTTTAGCTTCGGCTTTATAAACTTTAAAGTAGTCTAAAGCTTCATCTTTAGTGCGCAACAAATAAACATAGCAGTATCTAGTCGCATCATCAATCAATGTCGTAAAATATCTCTTTTCACCTTTTCTTAACACACCATTCATCTCACATAGATCAGAATGTATGAGTTCTAGAGGTGCCAAGTTTCTCTCCTCGGCAGCTTTGTGAGGGCTTTCGAGGTTGCTTTGATTGCACACAACTATGGCACTTAGAACATTTGGCAATAGTGAAATTCGGAATTAAACTCATGTTGAACATCCGAGACATCAAACCAAAATTAATATGACATAAACGAGAATGCCAAACACTGGTATCATCATTAACATCACCACAAATATGATTCACGGATTTATTACAAAACTCTGAAAGAGAGAAACGGAACAAGCCTCCAAACTCATAACCTTTACCGATAAATTATCCATGTTTCGAAACAACGACTTTATTAGACTCTAACACAACCTTGAACCCATCTCTACATAGAAGGGAGCCACTAACGAGATTCTTGTTCATAGTAGGGACATGCTGCACGTTCCTCATCTGCACGATTTTTCCGAAAGTAAACTTCAGATCCACCGTGCCAACACCACGAACAGAAGCATGTGATCCATTCCCCATTAGGACGGATGAATCCTGAGCGACCTGATAAGAAGTGAACATAGAGATGGCAGCACACACATGAACATTAGCACCCGTATCAATCCACCAACATGGTGATTGAAAAACGGAAAGAACAGTAAATAGATTACCATACCCATCAGCATTGCTAGCAGTCACGACGGTGACAGTCTTCCCCTTTTTCCCTTTACGATCTGCACGTTTTGGGCAGTCCTTGGAAAAGTGCCCGAGCTCTCCACAGGTAAAGCAACCTAGCTCGGCCTTGTTCGGCTTCTTCTTATTCTTGAAGGTTGTAGTATTTTTAGGCTTGTTGAAGGAGGGCTTATAGTTCCTTTGTTCTTGCCGAAGGTCTTCTTCTACATCATATTGGCACTAGACTGACCCTCGCCTCCTTAGCAGTGTCCTTGGTCCGAGCCTTCTCCTCAACATCAATAGACGCTATCAGGTTTTCAACCGATATCTCTTGCCTCTTATGCTTGAGAGTTGTGGCGAAGTTCCTCCATGAAGAAGGCAACTTTACAATAATGCACCCAGCCACAAACTTGTCGGGTAGGATACACTTAAGGATTTCAAGCTCCTTAGCAAGGCACTATATCTCATGAGCCTGTTTGACTACAAAACGGTTGTTAACCATCCTGTAATCATGGAAGCTCTCCATAATATATAGTTCACTATCAGCATCTGCTACACCGAACTTAGCGTCCAGTGCCTCCTAGAGCTCTTTTGCGTTTTTAAGTGCATATGCATGTCAAACAGCTTGTTATCAAGAACACTCAGAACACATCCCACGAAGGCTAGATTGGCTTCCTTGAACTTGTTCTGATCCTGCTCAGGTATAATTCCTTCAGGTAAACCCTCACTAGCATCGAATATTTTTAGAGCTTGCAGCCACATGGTGGTCTTATACTGCCACCTCTTAAAATGCACACCGGTAAACTTTTCTGGCTTCATAGCATCAGTCAGATGTCCCATGTTTAACTCAGGAAATTGCCTATAATAAGGTTTTTGGATTGTTGGATAATTAGGCATAATTTCCATGATTAATTTTAGAATATTAAACATGACAGAACCAACTACTAACACATGTAACTCGAACATACTAGATGTACTAAACAACAAGATGAACGGAAACAAGTAGCAGCTAAACATGTACTCGCAGAACATGATGAATAATCGGACAGCAGCACGTCGCACGTACCGTTCGCTTATAGATGAAGTCATTGTAGTAACTTTGGGGAAGATTGATCGAAGGAGACGACGGCGAAGACAACGATAGGAAGCACGGCCTGACTTGGATGGAAGACGAGCCGTGATACAGAACTCGAGCAGTCACGCAGAGCGCTTCCCGAAAACCTTATTCGCCCTCTTCCATACAGGATCGCAAAGGCGAGTGGTTTCGGAGACCTGCTCTCCCGTCCGCCGGTGCACGCCGGCAAGCGGGATGGAGTAGACTACGATGGCGGTGCAAGCAGAGAGGCTGGCAAACCCTAAATTGGTTCGGTGGTTGTTTATGGCGGTAGATTCCCGCAACCCGCGGCGCGCGCGTCGTGAGGTGAGGTTAGGTTAGGTAAGGTGAGGTGAGGTGAGGTGCGGTGCGAGCGGCGTCGTCGGAGGAGGAGCGCGTGTGTAGCTCTCTTCTTCTCACTCACTTTACTAAGTGATGAACCACTTCACCTTATAAGGTGGTGTAACTCTCCAACTTTTCATGTGGGAATAAACTTTAGCTCCCACTCCACTCCCATGTGAGCTGTCCCAAACATCGGCCCAAACACATGTGAGCTGCGACAAACATGGGAGCTTTGAGATTTAGAAAAAATCTGAAATCTATATGGGCTTATTTTATTTGGCCCATTATTTCTAACACTTTATTATTTTATTTTGACAAAAGCTGACTCCAATACCCGTATTTGAACTAGCAAACGAAATAATTTATGAGGAGGCTGTTCTTGGATTGTGCAAGCCGATTCGTACAGTGGGAAGTGTCAAACATGGGTGTGAAAATGTTTATCGGGCATACGTACTACTCTCTCCGTTTCAAAATATAAGATATTTTAGCTTTGTGAAAGAAATGTATCTAGATCCTATGTAGGTTCATTACTGGTATATGTTAACTGTATATCCATGTAGGGACGGGTGCGTGGTAGCTGTTGGGTTGCTCTTTTCTGTCTGCATGGCATGCATGCCTCACCGGCCGGTTTGGTGCCGGGTCTGGGCGGAGGTCGTTACGCGAACCGCCGTCGGTGTTAGATGAGCCGTCGAGCGCGCGCGCGCGTCCGGCTAGCCGATCGGTCGTCGATGTCTCACCGGCCGGCCACCCGCCCGCTAGCATTCCGTCCGTGTAGGCGCTTCCGCGAGCACAGTGCTTACCAATCCAATTGCGACGGCCGACGGACTCTGCATGCATGCACGGAGTGATAGATGCAGCCATGCATCATGCAGCGCACGATGCCGGCCTAATGTGATGATGCTTCTGCGTAGTAGATGTTTTCAGGACAAAGCAACACAGAGACACCTGCAGCTAAGCCGATCGATCCACGGACCGATAGCGAATAACCCAGTAGTAGTAGTAGTTGCTTCCGTAACCAGAACCGGTGACAACCCAACGCACGCTCCGCACCAGCACAGACATGACGCCCATGCCTAGCCTTTTTTTCTCCTGCCCTTTCTCTTTCTGTTGTTCCGTTGTTGTGTTTCTTTTCTAGTGTATATGTTTTTCTTTCATTCATGTGCGCTTGTGTGGAGTGCCTATTTCCTTTGTCCTTTTTTTTTCGGAAGAAGATCTGGATCTATTTCATGAGTTCATAAGAAGTACAAAGTATCCTAAACATAATAAAAATTACATCGAGGTCTTTGGACCACCTAACGACCACTACTGCCGCCAGAGCGAGCTGCCGACGCGTCGCTGTCGCCGCTCCATTACCGGAGCCGGCATGCCATTGTTGATGACAGTCGGGAAGTCTTCGTGCACGTGCCCTTAAGAACCAGCGCTCCAGCGATGAAGTTGTCGCCATTGAACCCTTGAATTGATCCGAAACTTGTAACACCAAACCTAAAACACACGTAGACTGGACGAGATCCAGAACACACGTAGACTGAACGAGATCCACCACTCCATGGAAGCGACGACCAGACGAATCCCCACCCTCCTCAACGCCAGCAGCAGGATCGTCGCCGACGAGGTGGAAGAGGAGGCGAGTATACCTTATTCTTGTCCCGCACAACGCCGCCATAGCCACCATAACGACGATGCCGGATGACCAAACTCTAACTTTAGGGACCCTTCTACAACGCCGAGCGCAGGTCCGAGGTCCCCACCTCCTCCCGCCGCCAGAGCGACAAGCAGAGGGGGCGGGGACCCCGTCGATGCTCGGTCGCAGACGGCGAGGACGAAGTAGATCGTGGCGGCTGCTAGCTATTTCCTTTGTCCTTAACTAACTACTATACAACCATGTTTAACAAAAGGAAAGTGTTGTTAGCTTTGCGACAAGTAAATAACGAAGAACGAAATAAAATCGCAGCAAGGGGGACACAAATTTAACGTGAAAAACCCTCTCCAACAAAAAGAGCGGAAAAACCACGGGCGCCAGCCAGCGAAACTTCACTATAACAGAGAGTGTTTACACAACACCGGGGATTTCACTGATGCAACTCATCCGCATCGGCCCAAGCCTCCGGCGATGGGCCTCACTCCGCTCCGTTAGAAGTTGGTCTTTACTTTGTAGAATTTGGATCAACATATAACAAGTGCTAGGCGTCCCCCGGACGATGGGCCACGTGCCCCAAAAATCTCCCCAAATCCCGCTTTTGCTGCAGAACACCCCGTTTTTGCTACATATGTTCCCGCTTTTGCTTCCGAAGCAAAAAAAACGGTTCGTTCCAAAAATAGAACGTCTCGCCGGAGACTTCGTCGGTCGCCGGAGACCATGCAGCAAAAAAGTTGTACTAATGTAGCAAAACGACTTCGTCGGAAACATCGTCGGAAAAAACTCGTTGGTAACTCTAGCCGGAGACCTTGTAGCAAAAAATTGACACTGTTGTAGCAAAATCACAAGACGGTTGTAGCAACAAAATTCTTCTAGTGTAGCAAAAAACTAGCTTCGCTGGAGACTCGCCTGCAAACATCGTCAGCAAAAACTTTGCACAATTGTAGCAAAATATCAAAACAATTCTAGCAAAAAAATCCAGTAAGTGGAGCAAAAAAAAAAGAGGCAACTTCGCCGCCTCAGGCTTGTAGCAGCACGGTCTAGGGCTTGTAGCTACGGCCAGCGGCTTCTGCAGCAGTGTGTCGCACGTAGCAGACGCCGCAGCCACTCGCACCTGCCCCTTCGTCAGCTTGCCCTTGTAGTAGCACCCACCACCGGAGGTCTTGGAGAAGGCCAATGAACACAGCTGCCTCCACGGCACACCCCCGATATTGAAGGCCTGAGGAAGCTCCATGGCTCGAAAATCACAGGAGAAAAGCTCCATGGCGGCCTCCCATGGAGACCTCAACGTTGGGAGCACGGCAGCGCAAGCCGCAGGGCGCGGGCGCTGCAGCGGCACGACCCGTGGAAGAGGTGGTCGGCTGGCTTGCAGGATCCTAGGGTGGGGGCCGGCGGCGGGAAGCTGAGCGGCGGTTGCGGCGGCGCGCTAGCGATTAGATGGGGCGGAGATCGTGGGGAGCACCGGTGGTAGTTGGCTGAGGGAGTCTCCATGGAGAAGGATAAGATGCACGGGCCCACCCACGATGTGGTGCGCGCGAGGCCACCTGATCCGGACGATGGATGTCACTCGGTCCCCGGGGGAGGTATATTGCAAACTCCTTTTTTTCTGGAAAAAAACAAGGTCCTTTTCTTTTCAAGAAGGGATTTGGTGCACATGGCTACTAGTACTCCCTTCACTTTCAGAATTTTTGAAAGTTTCAAAATCTCACACTTCTATGTCTCCAAAAATTATGACGTTAAATATATAGATAGATAGATATAGAAGGACTATACGCAAAAAAAGTTCCGTGAAAAAATACTTTACAGTACTCATATAAGAAATACAAAAAAAAATATTCTGACAAAAAGATATACTATTTTACTGAGTACTATTTATTGTAAGAAATTTGCCCTTTTTATATTTCCCAAAATACAAATTAGTTTTTAATGAAACTTTTTTGCGTACACTTCCCTATATATTTAATGTCATGATTTTTGTAGACATAGATGTGAGGTTTTGAAATTTTTCAAAACTTTAAAAATGAATTGAGCACTGGTGCCATGTGCCAAAGACACTTTCCATTTCTTTTCTAGCTATATGGGATGTTGGAGTAATATTTTGTTTCCTTCGATGTCGGGTATAAACTTAATTCTATTCTTTTTTTTTTTGCGAAAACTTAATTCTATTCACTGTGCCCAAACCACCGGTAGTACTAAACCGATTTGACAATGACAGGGAAGCTCGTGCTGCGGGACACCAATTCGAAACTAACCTGACAGCAGCCGGGTCATGCGTCCTGTGATGATATCTGCAGCAGCCAAAAAAAAGATCGATGGTCCCCAGCTCCAGCAGGGAGAGAAACGTGAGCTCTGGCTTCCCACTTCAACTCCTGACGTGGCTTTTCTACCTTTTCGTTGCAATGGGGGCAAGGGTGAAGTTAGAGTATCTTCCAGCGCTTTGAGCGAGATTTTCTTCTTTAATTTTTTAACAGTTAATATTAGCTTGGAGTAATGGACAAATGAAAAAACTAATATATCTGATAACAAACTATAGAAGAGTGTAGAATACACTCGATCGTCTCATACGTGATAGGAACCTAAATCCTATAATCCTCCAAAAATATGCAACAGAAAACAAAAACCGTTAAGCGGAATGCCACACTTTGGGGGGACGCGGGTGCAAGACATCTGAGATCTGCCATCATGTGGTGAGAATAGGCATTGCAATCGAGCTTCTGGCTATTCTAACTCTTCTTTTCAATGAATCATGCGAAGCTTTTGCCTTGTCTTTCTTAAAAAATGTAATTCATCCATAGCCAGGGGCATGAGCTACAGAAAATATAACTAGTGTGCCATGTAGTTGAAGAGGGGACACGTGATACAGGGAACTATTTTTGTTAACTGGCGTGCAGTGCACACTTCGATCCGCCCTGACCATAGTGCTACTGAAGGTACCCAATTGCAACATATATAGTGTTACGGTAAAAAATTTAGTTTAGAATATAAAAGATGTATGTGTACATGTATGCAACATATAAGAAATAAATATTTAGTTGTACCTATCGTGTAGCTAAAAAAATAGTTGTATTTGAGGTGTAGTTGGAAAAAAAATCTCAATTGCAACAATTGTGTAACTGACCTATGTGAATCTGGGCGCGAACATTGAACGACTAAGAAGTTTGAGGTCAGATGGGGAGTATTAAAACCGTATTTTAATTACAGTTATTTTCATTGTTATTTGTTTGGTACAATATTTTCATTATCGATCTAAGAAAAGAATATTTTCATTATCATGTAGGAGTACTATACTATTATACACACAGACCGGTACAAACCTCAGTTTGGTTCCGATCTTCCCCGGCCCCTCACCTCGCGGCAGCACACCGTGCGTCGATGCGTGCCGATCCGGCAGGGAGTGGCAGGGCCGCGCCGCGCAATGTAGTACATGTTGTACCGCTACCGGCCGGGCGCCGAAACTGCCAAGGCATACGTACGTAGGTGGGGAAAAAGCGCGCGCGCATGCATGCGTGAGGCCAAAACGCGCGGCCTTGGAAGGCGGCAAGATATGGCCCGACGTCAACAATATTTGGCGGAGTACGACCGGTCTTCTCTGTCCCCCACGCCACGTCGCGCCCGCCCACTATGCGACACAAACCGCCTCTCTCCACTTTGTTGCTGGATGGAGATAACCGGAAACGGCAGAACGCCACCAAGCCACCCATCAGAAACATTCGACTCGAGCGAAACCGCAGCGGCAGCGGCAGCTCCCGCACCGCAGGCGCGTGACGTCCAGCCCGGCACTGGCGCGGCGTGTGCCAACCGTGGATGCATGCATGCATGATGCGTCGATCCCGGGGGCGGGGGGGCGGTTCAGTCGTCAGGGCTCGATCGATCATGCCAACCGTCCGCCCCACGTACCACTCGGGAGAAAGAAACTACCGAAAACGCCCCGAAAACCCCACCGAAAACGCCCGGAACGCGAAACTGTAAAGCGCGCCCACCTAACACGCCCCGTCCCGTCTTTATATACACACAACACAACCTCCGCGGCAGCCGCAGCCTCCATCGACGCGCCCGCCACCGACTGACATGTGCGAGACCAACGGCGAGAGGAGAATGGTGGTGCCCTCCGGCGGCGGCGCGGCGGGCGCGGCACGGCCGGCGCCCGGGAGG
This sequence comes from Avena sativa, assembly GCA_916181665.1. Lineage (NCBI taxonomy): Eukaryota > Viridiplantae > Streptophyta > Magnoliopsida > Poales > Poaceae > Avena > Avena sativa. The sequence goes on along the minus strand of OV702286.1, from coordinate 429,995,378 downwards.
ATCAAGGGGTCGTGGAGCCCCGAGGAGGACGAGCTGCTGCGGGACGCGGTGGCGCGGCACGGGGCCCGGAACTGGAGCGTCATCAGCGCCGAGATCCCGGGCCGGTCGGGCAAGTCGTGCCGCCTGCGCTGGTGCAACCAGCTCAGCCCCGGGGTGCACCGCCGCGCCTTCACGCCCGAGGAGGACGCCCTCATCGTCGCCGCGCACGCCAGGCACGGCAACAAGTGGGCCACCATCGCCAAGCTACTCGTCGGACGCACCGACAACTCCGTCAAGAACCACTGGAACTCCACGCTGCGACGCAACCGCAGGGCGGCCGCGGCCGCCGCCGCCGCGGGCAACGCTTCCGCCGGCGTCGGCGTCTTCGCGCCCGCTTCCGCCATGTCGTTCCAGTCCCTGGATCTCACAGAGGAAGACGACGACGAGGAGGAGGAAGAAGAAGAAGACAGCAAAGGCTCGGTGGCTTCGCTCCCTCCGCCCGCCAAGCGACAGTGCGTGGCCATCCCTCTCGCGGTGAAGCAGCTGGACGGCAAGCACGCGCCTCCGCCGCCCGACCCGCCCACGTCGCTGTCGCTCGGCCTGCCAGGCGCCGGTGCCACCGCCCTCACTCCCCCGGCTACCCCGGCGCCGCCGCCGGCGCCGCAGGACGCGTGGGTGAAGAGCGAGAGGGCCAAGCTGGAGCGCAACCCGTGGCTCAAGGCAGCGATGCGGCAGATGGTGGCCGAGGAGGTGCAGCGCCACATGGGCAGCGTCTACTCCTCCGTCCTGGACTCCCTCAGTAGCAGCGCCGGACCCAACCTGCCGACGCCAAGGAACCAACGGACGGACGGATAGATCCATCCATCCATGGGAAAGCAGCATGCAGTTCGTTCGGTTGCAATGCAAGTTTCACTCTCAACTCCCTTGTTGCTGTTACTTGTTGTTGATCTCCTTTCTCCTGTCTGTCCGATCCCCCGGCTAGAATCTAGCTAGCTTTTGTTGATTTTTTAGAAGTTACAAGAACAGAAAACTATTTTCCTGTGAATTCGTTTGGCCGGTTTGATCGATCGATCGATCGATCTGGGTGCTTTTTCTGTTGGCGAGTTCGTTCGGGTGTGGTTGCGATTATCACTGATCAATGTGTTGTGCGTGCGTCGAGGTCGAGTTGGGTTCATCTGGTGGTGGGGCGCGGCGTTACCCAACAGCTAGCACGCACGCCCCCCCTCCCCCGTACCAGGCAACACCTTGCCGGCCGTCACGTCGTCTCGTGTCGTTTCGGTTCCTCCTCACCTAGCTAGCGTGTAACGGTTTATTTGATGGTGGTTCTTAAGTTAGTAGTGCACTAACTGTCAAAACACAAAAGTTAGTGCTTCACACCTCCAAGACGTTTCTGTTACTAGTAAGTTGCTAGGTGGGGAGTATATATACATTTTTTTAGGGACATTTATTAGAACAAGATATGGTGGTATACTCGATATCTTTCAGAATTAGAGCGGCATAATTAAGCTATATTTAGCCATCCTCAAATAGATAATACTCTCTTTTTTAATGAATCCAATGGATGGACATTTTTTTATGACTCTGCTGGGGGATTTATCAATTTCAAATAACGGTTATATTCTTCACAAGTTTATACTAGTACATAACTAGGGGGCTGACCATTAGCTTCCCTCGGACAATGATATACCAAGTCGACGCAGTCCACAAAGATTCACACAACCATGCTTTTGCTTCGTCTCCTGTGCAAGCTTCAACCGTCTCCAATCCAATGGACGGACCTTGTTATAGCATTGCTACCACCACAAGTCACATACACACTGAACAGCATTGCTACCACCACAAAGTCTTCGATACACGGAACGTTCCAAAAATAGCGAAGGAAAACACGCCTGCCAGGTAGCAACGAAGGCGTGCGCTAACTGTTGCAGCAGGCCGCAACTAACAAGACAATGCCAACAGATGAGATGACACAGAAAATCAAGCTATAACTTGCATCGATTTATTTTAGCACTAAGGGATATATGTACAACCTTCTGAGTACACCTGGATCTGGATAAATGAAGCAACTGGCCACCCTACCTTGTACAACACCAAAATAGATATGTACACTACAGGGTAACGTGTTGTACAAGGTAGGGAGGCGGCTTGCCAAAAACAAAAAGGTAGGGGGGCGGACTGCACGCTGATACAAAAGTCAGGGGTGTACGCAGGGTACATGATGGTCTCTACAAACTTAATCAAAACCAAAAAATTCTACCCTAGAGCCTATCAGGCCTGGTGTTAAACCTGCTGGGGTTGGTGGTTGTCTTGAGAAAATCACCTGTTACCTGTGCACTATGGAGTATGAAGCTTTCTATGTGGGCCTATATCATGAGATTAATCTCGTTGATGTCGTCCATGGGGATCTCGAGGCCCATCAAGTCGAGATCCTGGAACCCGTCGTCGTCGTCTATATTATTTAACCAGCCACCAAAATCACCGTCGATTCCTGGCAGCTCGAGGTTAGACAAGTCCGGTATTTCGGCGTCATTTGTAGGATTTACCGGTTCATCGCGTCTAGTGGCAGCTGAGGTACTGCCCTTGCTTCTGTCTGGAGGAGTTGGTTTGGTCTGCGGCTGTGGATCCCGGGGAAGAGCACTGCTGGCAGGAGCAGATACGTTGGCAGTCCTCTGCTTTGGCTTTGTTTTATTCTTCCGCTCCCCTTTTGCATTGGACGATGGGGGACGCCCGGATCTACTACCATCTCGGTTGTGCCCCTTTCCTTCCCTATCTCTCTCACTTCTCTTTCCTTTTGTATTGCTAACAAGGGAAGACCCAAGGCCCGAAGCTTTCAGAGTTCCTCCAGTTATGCTACCCACAACCTCATCAAGCAACAATTCCCTTTGTTTTACATTATTTGTCCAGGGATCCTCCTTAGCAAATGGCAGATCCGACAAGTGACTGCTCGCTCGAGAAGCATCTGATACACTAGGCCTTTGAACTGATTTCGGTTGTGTATTGTTATCTGTAAAAAAAAAGAAAAAAGAACACAAGCAATGTCATGAATAATATTTGATGATAAACCGAAATGTTTACTTCGTTTTTACCAACCACACAAGTACTATTCATGTTTAACAAAGGGTGCTTTATACTCCCTCCGTCCCAAAATAAGTGACTTGAGTTTGTCTAGATTCGCATGTATCTATATACTAAAACATGTCTAGATACATCTAAATTTAGACAAACCCAAGTCACTTATTTTGGGACGGAGGGAGTATATAGTAATATTAAAGTACAAGTGCTCAATGCTGACCACCATACCTTGTGAAGCAGAGTCTAGGTCTCTTCGCTGAGAAGTTGCGGATGCAAACATATCCTTGAAAGGGGGCTCATCAAAACAGCTTGTTCCTGCCTCCTCGTAAATATGACAGCGTGCTATTGCACGTTTAACAAAACTGAGGGCAGCATGTTGACCAGATCTATTAACATTTTTGCTGCTTGAAGTATTTGAATCACAGAAAGCCTGTACATTGGCAGTAACAATAGTAATCATTTAACAAAGTATCCAAAAATATTACCATGAGTCTACAAAGCAACCAAGGTCGTCGGCTCATAGCCAGGCAAATGCTTGGTACGAAATATAAACTTGATGAGTGATAATCCAAGGAAAGTTCAGAAATTAAATCATCGTAAAATCTTCAATATTAGGAAATATCTATACTAGACTCAGGTAACCTTAGTAGAACAAAATTAGGGTGACATATGAACTTACTGATAATTAGGAAACTACTCCCTCCATTTCAAAATATAAGATGTTTTAGATTTGTGAAGGGAGTGTATCTAGACTTCTTTTAGTATGTAGGTTCATTTAGGTTTGGAGTGAACCTACACACTAAAAGAGGTCTAGATACACTCCATTCACAAAGCTAAAACATCTTATATTTTGAAACGGAGGGAGTACAAACCAGTGCAATCTAGTCAATGACCCAACAAAGAAATTAAGAAGCAGTTGTATCCTGGTGATTTTTAGAATTATTACCAGGTATTTCTCGTAAGCAATCAGCACAAGTCTCTCCATGGCACGTCGCGAAAATTCCCTGGTATAGGTTAACCATTTATTTAGATATAAGAGCTTGAAACTCTTGAAATACTTCGCAAACAAATAAGAAATGATATGTATAATACCTTTGCTGAGACTCCTTCTCGGTCCTAACCATTCCATCCAACTTCGCTAGTATTTTTTTCTTCTCTGCAACCTTTTACACCATAAAAGGACTACAATTAGCTTGGCACTAGAAATAGTTGAACAATTTGGTCAAGGAATGTGCACACGCATGCACACGCATATAGTTCTTGATACCTCTTTATGAAGTTGGCCTTCTAATTTGCAGATTTCAGAATTAACATCCTCATCTTCACTCTGTGCAAGATCAGGCTGGAACGGTAACAAGACAGTCAAAACAATAAGAAATATTGCACTGTAACTCCATAAAACTAAGAGATGTTGAAAAATGAGATCGAAGTTTCTGCTAGAGTATTATTTAACAGTTCACAGAGAAACCACAAGACATCGAACTATTTTGTATTATATGCTGAAGCTTCATGGAAACTGGTCACATGATATACTTCTGCTCAACTTCAGTACCCACGTTCTCCAGTTGATTTAAGCAAAAGGATAGTACTTGTTTCACACAAGATGCAGGGAACAAACTAATAAGTTAACGGGTGGCTACAAGGGTCAAAAGGCAGTATGTGAATTCAACAGAAACTAAAAAAATCATATCTTCAGAGGACCATGGATGCAATAGCCATCGGAATCTAACTAAAGGCTCGCATCTAAATAGTACAAGGTACAGATACTTGATTTCATAAATAGAGCTAAACACAAATACCCATATATAAATGTTAATAAGAAATAGCAGCATATTTGCTTCCTTTATTCATCATATTTACTATCTCAACAAGCAGTTGTGCTATCAAATATAAGATGGCTGGAGGCATATGCAGCATGCATCCAACTACATGTACTCTTTACATGTCCAACCCTCTAGTAGTCAATGGGAAAACATAGCCATATAAGAAGTAAAAGGCATCTAATCATTCAACCAATAAAAAGAAGGAACTGTTAATACTGAGATCATACTATATAATCATATCGAATTACATGTAGTCCCAAGAGGCAGATTTTAGCTAATGAACTAGGCCTACTAGCATGGTTCATTAGTGGGTTTGACTAACCCATCAAAATCTGCAGAGGCAAGCTATTTGAATATGAGCAATTCTCAAAAAAGAAACAAAATGGGTAAACCCAATCATGAGCAGACCTAACTTCTAAACTTCACAATGAATAGTTGGTGTCAACCTCTTAAGGCAACCTCCAAGGTTATTAGCTGATTACGCAGAAGAAATAGATTGATAATAAACTTCTACTTAGTAGGCCACGCATGGAAATGTACAAAATGCGCATGCGAAGATAATAAGCAACATAAAATCTTACAAGCGTAACCAAAACATATTGCTACTGTAATAGTGAGAAGAAACCTACCACAGGTTCAATTGATACACCCACTTCACTTAGCTCGATGATAATCCTATCACTGAGGCACATTTCACTGTACTGAAACTCAGTCCACACCTTTGCTTTTTCCACGACATTATTGTTCTTGCTTGACACTTCATGATATTTCCAATCAGATCCCAACATCAAACCATTAGGGCAATTCACTGCAGCTTCATAATTCATTAATGGCTCCAACTTATAACCTTCCGAATGAGATTTCCATCCTCCTTCATCAAAATGAATTTCATGTGCATCAAATGGATACCCTTCACTTCTGTAAATGTCGTTGGCAATATCATCAACATTATCTTCATCTATCCAAGCTTGAATAAGTCTTTGGCCTACTGAACCACCTTCTCGCACATCAATTCCTTGGACAAGTTGATCCAGGATAGGTTCAATGCAGTTTGTTCCCCAGGCAATCCCTGCCTCACTACCCATTCCATTCAGGGCATAACCATTTAGAAGAGCACTATGGTCATCCTTGTTGCTAGTAGCCGGAGTCGATGGCTCTGAAATGTATTCAAGGCTCCCCTGCAAATGGAAAAATCTCAGTATAAATAAGCTGGATCAGAAGAACATAACATATGGATTAATGATGAAGAGAAAAATATGAATGCATTCTACGACTTCTATATATAGTAACTAAGTAACCAAAAATGCATAGCTAGCCAAATACTTTTTGATAGTACAGTTATGAAAGGAGTTACTCCCTCCATCCCAAGGCTTAAGGCATATAACTTTTTTGAAAAGTCAAGCCATGTAAAGTTTGACCAAACTTTTAGAAAAAACTATCAAGAACTATTATATTATATAGATACCATGTGAAAATATATTTTATGATGTATGAAATGGTATGGATTACGTAATGTAAATATTAATATTTTTCTCTAAAAACTTGGTCAAATTTTAGTTGGTTTGACTTTTGAAAAAAGTTATATGCCTTAATCCTTGGGATGGAGGTAGTATCTTAGAAGCACAGTAGAGTACCTTGCATTTCCGACTTTCATCTCCTTCAACTGACCTGCTCGGAGCAGAGTCATCTGGCAAATGTATCTAACCAATTGAAGTATTAATCAAGAAACTACCGAGCAAAGCATTATTATTTTGATACAAAATAAGATAATCCTGCAATACCTGTTGACTTAGGTAGGCTATGTCTTCCGTGGTCAGAAAGCTAAAGAAAGGTTCAACCAGCCGCCAGAATGGACTTGCATAAGCAGATCCTGAAAACAAGCACAAACATCATCCAAAGACCTCCAAAAAAGAAGATGAATCCTAGAACTTGAAGAAGTATAGTGAAGAATTACTTAGAGCAGCATTTGCTGAAGCAAGAAGCTCTTCATGATCATCTTCTGATTGCACTGACAAGTCAATAAAACAAGGGTCAGCAAAATGCAAGAACACTAAATCACAAAGAACACTAGAAAACTCAGGTGGCAGGCATGTACCAGGAGAGTCGGACTGCACATTGCTACTTGTATGTCTAGGGCGCGCATTGCCTTTCCGTTCTGATATCTTTTTTATCAGTGGTCTTCCAGATTTACTGCACAGGAAATTCACTGTAAGAATATCACTGAGCTGCTATTTCGAAGGACTGTGGTTTAGTCAAGAAAAAGTTTCACCTTTCGTTTCTCTCTGAAACTGTCCTAACACTCCTTTGTTTTGTTGTTGGAGTATTTTCAAGCTTATCAAGTGATGCAGGGGTACTGGGCCTGGTTGGAGTAAAACCACGCCCAGTCCTTCCTTGTCTCCGTGAAGCATCTCCAGTATCCTCATCAGCAGATAACTTATTCCTTTTGGAAGGATGTCCAAGCATTGCAATCTTTTGAAAACCACTGTGGCCATCATCCAGTTCACCAGTCCTTTTGGTTTTGTCCCTCAACTTTTTCTCAGCAAATCCGAACTCATCTCCTTCAGATCCAGTTGACATCCCATGGTCTCCCCGTTTGGCTTGTTGTATCCCATTTATAGATGCGCGCCTGGGTAACCCCGCAGACTGTTCACTGACAGATGGACTTTCAAGCGAACCTGATACCGATGTCCCATCAGTGGTTGTGATAATGGGGACTAGATTTGACTTTCTGGCTGAACGGGATATCTTCTGAGGTCTCTGCCCACCCCACTGGGTGGGAGGGGATAGTGAATGTGCGGACTTCGTGCGTTTGGAATTGCCAGATCCACTTGCAGAATTCAACTTATTTGGGCCAGAAGGATGTTCCCAATCATCAGGATTAGCCTGTAGTCGATGAATGTTTGGAGATGACTTCAGTGATGAACCAGAATTTGATCGGGGTCCCCTAGCAGATCCATTTGCCTTTGTGACTGATGTGATATTAGCACCAGGGTCATCTTCGCTAAGTCTAGAAAATTCAATGCCTTAGATACCATGCCTTTTTTACTTGCACAAAGAAGCACATATATGGTAGAAAATTAAGTCTCCACACGCAGGAGGTAACTACATCAGTCCGACGTGGCAAGTGATGAATTGACATAAAAGGATTACAAAGTAAAAGGTAGAAAAACAAATCTTACTTGTTAATAGATTTTGGATTCGACATTTCCTTATCTAAAACAACTTGACGATCCCTTTTGTTGGTAGGATGGAAACTGCTGTCTTGGTCATTCCGATTAAAGGATCGCCCAACAGGACCATTTTGTGCAGAAAGCAGGTCTGCTTTACCAGTGCCAGAGACAGATGCAACAGTTCCAGACCTGCACATTTAGTTTCACACAATTAATACCCAGAACAGGAAGAAAATAGTGCTGATTAGATGTCAAATGACAATGAACAGGATTTCCTATTAAATTTGGTTATATTAGTCAATATAAAGAACTATTGAATTACTCGAAGGGAATGAAGTTCTGAATCAATAGAGAATCAGTGCACTGAATACAAGGATTAAAGAATGATAAGTCTTTCACCTGAAACTAGGGGAATTTCCAATTCTTGCCCTGGCATCACTGCTAAACTTGTGCTGTATGCCTTGTTTCTGCTCCCGGTCTACATCTGCAGTTCGTGAAGTACCAGCAGATGAAACATCTACCTTAAAGGCAGAACGCTTCTTCTTTATTTTTGGCTTCTCCCAACCATCAATGCTAGTTGCCAAGCCTCTACTTTTCTCTTCAGGGACTGCTGGGCCGCCATTTGTGACTTTCCCAGGATCAGAGCTTCTATCAATAAGCCCCAACCCCCTCGACAGACTTGTGGTCCTTGCATCCATCTAGTAAACCAGAAATAGGTTGAGTTATATGAATTAAAAGAACAATCAAAATGGAAATTTTAACAAATATATGAAGACTCGTAATAGGTCAAACAAAAATGGCAGATCATATGCTTCCTATGCACAAGAAATATCATCATGTGCAAGTTAACAATGACAGTGAAACAGAAATTCACATTCGATGTACTAGAGCCAATAGCTAAACCACATGAAAAAATAGAGAGAAAGTCAGTTTGCAAGGCCTAATTTGATTCACAGGCAAGTCAACAGAGGTATGTCTTAGCAACAAGCAACACATGTTCAGAGTAGAAAAGGAGATAAAAATGACAAGTAAAAAGTTAATGAAAGTTAGCACATGCAAGCCACAACCTCTGTCACTGATGTACGTAATCTCCTATTTTGTACAGTATTCTTAGTCCTCTCTTCTCTTTGAGACCCAAGTTCTGTATCATCTGCATTTAGATGGCTTTGAGGGCCAGTTCTGGATATAACTCCTCCAGACATAGATGCAGTAGATCGTTCATTAGATGAACCATCTCCACGGGAACGCTTTCGTGAAAGATTAGGACAGTATTTATCGATCTTCGCTACAGCAGCACCAAACACTCTAGCTCTTTCCCTGCAAAAACACGCATAACTGAATAATTACTTCATAGTTTCTCATAAATGTCAAGTTCACATATTAATTCACGTGCACATCTGCTGCCCATAAACTGTTCACTAGTACAGTAAAATCAGTGTGATAGAAGAAAGGTCTAGTGCCAATCAACGATGCGTTTAAAATGGATATATTTGTCAATGAACTAATCAATAGCATTTTACAGTTCCGTATTTGCTGCCATGTTCCATATACTAAGTTCATCTCACAAGACAGCATAGAGAGCAGTAAATAATACCTAGCTTTGTTTGACATGTCATTAATATTATTCTTCATACGTCTGATCTCTTCGACAGAATTAGGGAAGTTTCTTCCTATACATGGAGTTGATATTGACTCTTCCGGAGAAATTCCAAATATGGAACTTATTGATTTTTTCACATCTAACCGAGATGCTTTCTGATCCAAAGTTGTTGTCCGTAGTTCCATGGCAAGGGACTGAAGCAGGGTAGCAGAGTCAACTGCTGGTGATCTCGATGAGCTTGATACTGGCAACATCGCATAACCATCACCACCTTCACGAAAGCTTCCTGACCTTTCCAATGAAGCAGCTGAATATGGCCCGCGCGGTCCATTAAAGTATCCATGCCCATCAGGGCTACCAGACAACAAGTCTGACTTTGTACCAGATGCCATTAACCTGGTTCTGGCAAGCTTAAGCCACTAACAAGTTCAACATGAGTACGAGAAGTTGCAAAAGACTATTCTTGCAACCACTGAGCTCAAATGCCCAAGAAGCAGTGACAAATCACAAACCACATAAATACCTGTCAATACAGAAGATTGTGAGCAATAAATAACACGTGAAATCATTTTTTTCATCAAGTCGTAGAGTACACTCGAAGTCCAAACTAAGGAGCAAAAAAGATCGCTTTAACCAAAGAAATGGGGATTGTATTCGTATCACCACTTAATTCTTTATATAAATAATCCAGTGTGTGATGTCTTGTTTTATTCCATGTTTTCTATTAGCAAAAACTACTTTTTCCTAAACAGAAGCTTTCTACTTGTTAATATTGACCGATAAAATATAATCAGAAAAGAGGTCAACTGCATCGTGAACAGGTTACTCGCAAATAAATCGGGAAATAATTAATATTGTCAAAGTGTACGTGCCGTGTCCCATAAATGCAACAGTGCACTATTAAGAAATGCCATAAGTTCTACTGCTTCCATAAGTCTTCACAAATATGAGTAGGGTCACACTGTGTGACTGAAAAATTGCTTGTTTTCCAAATCCAGTTTCACATGCCATACTGACAATGCAATGAACAAAGCAAAGCAAAGCTCAACAGAAACATTAGCATCTCCTGCTAAAGATCTCTAGTACCAATGAAAGACCACTTGACAAGCCGCATCACCCAGACAAATGTACCACATGACATACCAACTCTACAACAAGGAAAAGGACAACAGAGCGACTTTATCCTAAGTTCTTGGAGCTAGCTAACAAATCATACAACCCATAATCAATGGCTCCATGCAGCATCCATCAATAACCTAAATGTAGACGCTGCAAAAGCTCAAAACGACGCGCTCAGAACTATCTCTCATTTCATCTGAAAGGTCCAGCGAACTCCGCCACGCACAGGTGCCGAACCCTGCTGCCAATTGGTAAGCCATCGCAATACAATAAAGAACTCCCTCAATTCGAAGCAAACGAAGCTTGCCACTTCAGCACACTAGCACAAGCTCTATCGATCCAGCCAGCTCATCACACCGCCGCCCACCCCCCGGATCTCAGCAGAGATCCCACCAATTCCAGTGCCATCCAGCACCAACCATCTCTAGCGGACCTCTCCACAACCCTCCCACGACCACCACCATCAAAGACGCCGCCGACCACCGCTGGATCCCGCGCCCAAATCCTTGTAGCGGATCAACCCCGGGGTGGCCCCCACATGTCAGGAACGCGTCGCACAAACAAGCTCAATCAGCTAGCCCCAAGCGCGCGCACGCGAGAATTGGACGATTGCTCGGCGAAATCAAATTGGACGAGGACGGCGGGATTAGGGCTTACCGAGAGCGCGAGGATCCGGATCTCCAATCCTGCGGGGGAGTGCACCTCCGAAGAGGAGTGATCGAGAGGGGAGGCGCAGGGCGTCGAAGTTGGGCGAGGCGAGGCTCGGAGGACGAGCTCGAGTTGGAGAGAGCTTCGAGGGGAGAAAGGGCGGCTTCGGTGAAGACGGAGGAAGAAGGGGGGCGGGGTGGGGTCGCCGTCGGTCTGAACGGACAAAGGGGAAACGAGTCAGTAGTTAAAAGGGCGGTGGGGGCTGTGCGGATGACATGTGGGTCCGGGCCCGCTGGGCAGTGACCGGGACGGTGATGTGTGGGGATTTTGTTGCCCTGGTTGGTAGTAGAATCTCCTGCAAAGCTAATATTTATAGCTACATTTTTAGCTCCCATTCTGGATTGCGGTATTTTTCTGGATTTTTCATATCCAATTTAAATTCTTTCTTTTTATGGGTAATCTAGTTTAAATTTGATATGAATATAGAAAGCACACTTCTCATCCTACTACCCGAGAAAACCAAAACCTCATTTACAAACGAAGAAAGGAGCTACACAATACCGATCCAACTCAAGGAAGGCGCAAGCCATTCTTGATGTTTCATTCCCTCGCCATTCTTGGTTGGAGATGGCTCAAGGAGAGTCTTTGTGGTGTGGTTGGTGTGCTTGTGTTGTAACCGTGTGGCGTTGTGTCTGTATCATGTAGCCTTTTAGCGTTGTATCGGCCATCTTGGTCTCTTGTTCTATGAATCCGATACACCGTGTATCCTTGAAAAAACTCATTTAAAGGGTCTATGTAAAATAAAAAAATCTACCTAACTAATATTCAATAGATTGTTCTAGAGCCATTGACGACAGAGAATAGCGGTAGAGTGGCGGCGCACTAGCGATGATGTGTTTATGCACTCGTGGTGCCGGTTGGGTAATAAGATCCCCACGACTTAGACCTACACACGGAGGCATCGATGGTCGAATGGCAGTGAATCTAGCTCCTGCTGGTTGCTCCCAAGAAAGTGAATCTGAGACCGATCATGACGATGCAACGGTGGAGAAAACAGGACACAGAGAGTCATGGAATAGGAAGAAAGTAAGGGGATGGAAAGGATCATGGAGAGGAAAGGATGAAGGTGAAAATAAGAGACAACGGGAGAGGGGACACATAAGCATGTAAAAGAAAAGGGGGTATGTGGCATCGCGGAGTAGCAGAAACCATTTTAAATATAGTCCCATTTGTTATGTTCGATATCTTTAGTTTCACCATTAGTGATATCCTAATTATGGTTACTTAGTTAGATATGCATTATTGTCAAACTTTAACGGCACTAATTAACCATGCATAACGAATTTATAAAACTAGTTTTGTGGTGTTATTTAATTTGCTATCTGCATAGAATGGAGAGACAATATAACTTTTTGACAAAATGTTTGTAATAGGGATGAAACCCGCAGGGTTTGAGTATGTTGAGCCGCCCTATACCTCCACATGTATCTGAGCTTAGTCGTCACTTGTACATATACCTGCCAACAAGTAAAATTTTCTCCATACCCATCACTCAACAAGATAAATGGGTACACATGGGTAGAAAAAAAAAGAAAATATTCATGTTTGCAACACATCAACTTGAGCAACAAATAGTCAAAAACAACAATATATAATAATAATTTATAAACAACAACACATTTTGAACAACAAAACATACTCATAAACACCAACAGCTCATAAACAACATCACCCAGTCATAAACAGACGCACATAGTCGTGGATAAAATTACATAGTCATACCATTTAAGTTCACAAATTCACGACAAAGTATAGAGATGATTTAGTAGCGCGTAAGACCATAACATAAATATTACCATAAAGTTTTGAAGCTATCAGAATTTAAACGGGTACGTGGGTCCACGTGTATGGGTTATACAATACCATACATGTACCCACTCTCTTTGAGGGTTTGAGTTTTTTTCATTTACATACTCATCGGTATATTTTCGTCTTAAACCCTTATCCTAATTGGGTTTTTACCCTCGGGTATGTGAGTATCCATTCTCATCCTAGTTTGGAAATATCAATGTCACTCTAGGTTACGATGTAGGTGATTTAGCCTCTAGTTAGTCAAAATCTTCCTACAAAATGAAATTTGGAGTATTTTCATAAGTAATGGTGTCATGTATGGAGCGAACCTGAAGAAAGATCTAAAGCCGAGAACTCTGCCACTCCCTTCAGTTTTTCAAGATAGCTTTATCATAGATAGGTTGCATCGACTAATTGTCTTTGGTTGATAATAAGAATAATTTTCTTTCGTAGACCTAACTTCTGTACTATATTTTGGATCCACATGCTAGCCTAGGTTGTATACTCAACTTCAAGTTAGTTTTGTCCCTCCTTTCGGAAGAGGTGGCATCAATGTCGCCATCTTTTTAAGTTTATTAGTTTTATAATGAAAAAGTAGAAGGCCTTGTGAATTTGAGGATGACTTTTCCATTAGGTAGGTTGTTATTATCCCAATCCTTTATCCGTTGAGGGAAAGCAAGTTTCAGTTTGAATTTTTTTATATCTAGTTATTCAATAAATTTGATTATTTGATAGGAGTCAATTTCCTATTATGATGGATGAGAGTGGATAATCCAATAGCAGCCTCTATGGCCGTAAGGCTATCACAAAAATTAAGGTAATGTTCATGTCAAAAATATTGTTTGCTAAATTTCTTTTATAAACCCTCTATTTTCTGTTTATCATGATGTTCGAGATATGTGCCAAACCTAGTTATCTTTACACCACATATTAATACACGTTTAATAACCCTGTAAATAAAGTAGACAACTGAGAACATGACATGTGAGAGAAAGAATGTGGACAAGATGTTGGCCAAGGTCGCCATCTACAGTTGGGTTATCAAGCAAGATGGATTTTCTAAATAGTACTGAAAACATGAGATTCCTTTGGGCTTTTGCCTCTTCGTTCCATTTGTAAGCAGAGCGAACGGTTTTTTATTAGACTGTGGTACAGGAAATATCAGTCCGATTAGGTGTATCAGATCTATGGCGAGTAATACTCATGCATGTTACATACGTAGACTCTTCATGCATGCTCTTTCGACATGCATATCTCTGCATGCATGCATGACATATATGGCACATCCACCAAGGTAGTCACCTGCATATGACACATCATGCATGTTGAAGTTTGTATCAGTAGTACCTACTATATGGTTATTATGGTATATACTACTAGTGAAAGGATAGATATGTCGTCTAGAGGGGGTTTTGGTTGGATAACTTGATCACATCGTCTTAGGGATCTCAATCCTTTGTATAATTTGCATCTTCCTATTTTATTGCTTCTTGGTGTTTCTCCATGTGAGGTTCTTGATCTTGTTGCTATCTCTTCAACAAGCCCAAGTTCATCGAAAACAGAATTCGTATGCATCTTCTATTGTGTTTTCGAGTTTGGAGGTTTTATCGGTTCTTCTTATAGGGAGGCTATACCTTTGTTCATTTGGTTATATCTTACTTTGTTGGACTATGATGTTTCTATGCATCATCTTATAGAGCTTGTTGTCCTTGTCAAAACAAGCCCAAGATCATCGAAATCGGAGTCCAGATACAAAAGTTATTGCATTTTTCGTGTAGTTTGTTGCATCCCGATTGTGGATCCGGTCCGACCGGTTCCCACACCGGACGGTCTGGTGCCAACACCGAAAGATCGGCCCGTAGACTGAATTTCTCAATTTTCATGACCCAGACTATTCTGGGATGGTATACTGAACCATTTTGGTATGTAGGCCGGTCCACCAGCCTGGGGACCGAGTTTCCCGATCGCGGGGACGGTCTGACCGACTTTCAGACCGGGTCCTCGCAGGAATCCACCCAACGGCCATATTTTCTTTCCCCTATACAAGGGGTTCTTCCCCAACATTTTCGTGTTGTTCTTGAGCTCGAAATTGACCTCTATTGTTGACTCTCTTGAGCTTGCTTCCTCTCCCTTCCCTCCTATGATTCTTGCATCTTTTTAGGGATTTGAAAGAGAAGATCTCGATCTACAATCCCCACCAATCAATTCCTCCTCTAAGTGAGGGGAATGTAGGGGTTCCACGTATGAAAACAATAATTTTTACCCTACACCCCTGAACCACTGATGTTGCCATGACCTATCTATTAGTAATGCAGTAACGGGAGGGGCTTTTTGCAAACTTACCTTTGAAGACCGAAAAGCGTTGTCAACGCTCAGGAGAGCATGGTTGATGTAGACGAGCCGAAGCCGACCTGAAGGTCGTGATGAAGTCCTTGCGCTCATGTGGCTCCAACGACTTGAGTGCCTCAAATGTGACACCTCGCGGGGAGTTACACACGTCCGGTGCCTGACGATGAATCCCGCTTCCCCGATCCAGCAGCAGTTGTGGAAGTAGAGCCCGTAGATCCGAATCCCGCAGCGCGACGGCGCTCCACGGTGAAGATGTCTCTCGTTCGCGCAGTCCGAACTTGGGACCACGGTCACGGGAGAGAGAGAGAACATCAAATGGAGATCTCCCCAAAAGATATGAAACCTTTTATTGAATATTGTGTGTATTTATCTGGCCAAATACCTCCACTATATATAGAGGAGGGGAGGTACTACCTCCCTCTAAGTCCCGGGGTGGGACTAAAGGAGAGGGAGAGGGAGAAGCCGCCGATCGGCCCTAGTGGGCCCCACGCGGGGGGCTTGGCCCAGCCAGCCACCCCCTTGCCCCTTCTCCCCTCTTGCCTTTCCCTCATGGGCCCTTTTCCCTCCGAAATTGGCCCATTAAGCCTTTTGACCTTTTAAATTGATTTTCTCTTTATTAAATAATTATGAATAAATGATTAAATCAATATTTAACATTAATTCACATATTATTCAATCTCCGTGGCTATGTAACACCTACCACCTCCACTCCGGACATCCTCCGGACTTACCGAAACCCTTCCGGTTTTCTCTCTTCTCTTCTTCGGTGATTCTACCGATCCTATAAACACTCTCTAAGCATCATCAAGCCCTTAAGCATGATACCCCACAGTTCGGGAACACTCCAGACATGGTTGGGACACTCCCGGACCAATGATCGATAGAGGGACCTGGATGGCCATGTGACCCCTATGCATTCCACAAAGATCTTTTGTCGTTTGAACCGGGACAGTCGTGTCTTATTCCCTTTGTCTCTCAATACTTGCATTGTTTGAGATCTGATCAATGACATCACCATGTCGTGTTCAATCTCGTTACCGAACAATGCTACTTGACTTGTTCCGACAAGTGATATCCCTGTGATCAAATCACACGCTGCGCAGCTATTGGATATAACTTCTCCGAGTGGGCCCTTGAGTATCTTTCTGTCATGTGGACGGACAAATCCCGCTCTTGGCATATATTGCCTCTACGGTTCCTCCGAATACTCGAACACACCTTTATTGCCATTGTATTACCAAGTGACATTTGATGCTATCTAAGCATTCTCGGGAGACAATGATTGATATAGCCTCACGGTCTAAGGAATAGTCTACGAGGATCCATTTCTAATCATCGTAACTTGAACTTCATGACATGATCGGGTCACGATGTTTAGGTTGGGTATTGGTTCATCATCTCAGTCTCAGAATGAGTTGACTACATTTCCAACTAGCATAAATGCCACATGATCAGGAAACCTTGGTCATCTGTTGACCAATGAACCAATGACTAGAGTTTCACTAGGAACTCCTGGTTGTTTATATATCACAAGTGTATTGATGGTTCCTCTCAATACAGTTATAGCATGATATAAAACTTAATCATAAACTTTACGAAATATGACTTATTATTATTTGTCTCTAGGGCATATTTCCAACAGTCTCCCACTTGCACTAGAGTACAAATAAACTAGCTACATTTTTCTTAATCATTGGCACCATGTATCCCGGTACCCTGAACATGCTTGCTCATGAAAGAGGTTGAGTCTTGGGCCTATACTTTACGGTCCCAAATCCTTTGCAACTTACTAATGTCACCTTGATTGACATTAATACTTTATCATCACATGATAACATCTTTGTGTGTGCATCGTCGCTATGGTAGCAGAACGAGGCTGAATTCTAGGAGCCTACAGTGACTTTAGATCAGCCTAGAGGGCTTTCTCATGGGCATTGTGCCATGGGACACATAATTCTACGTTAAAAGCGAACTAGTGATGGCCCAAAATATATTGAGCTTGTTGGGGAACCCCAAGAGGAAGGTATGATGAGCACAACAACAAGTTTTCCCTCAGTTATGAAAACAAGGTTTAATCGAACCAGTAGGAGCAAGGAAACACCCCAAAGGTGTTGCTAGCTATACTTTGGCAGGGCGCACTACCCGCGTCAGCAGCAACGTGGAGACCTGCACAACACAACCACAGAACTCTGTCCCCAACTTACAGTGAGGTTGTCAATCTCACCGGTTTTGCTGAAAACAAAGGATTAAACATATTGTGTGGAAGAAAGTAATAGTTTGCAGAAAGTAAATAGAAAGTAGTAAACAGTTGATTGTAGATTGATGATAAAAGAAAGGACCGGGGTCCATAGTTCACTAGTGGTGGCTCTCCTTAAGATAGATGACATGTTGGGTGAACAAATTACAACGGGGCAATTGACAAACATCGAGAAAGCAATCATTCATATACTATTCATCTTGACTCCTTTGAGATTTGATTGGGCATTACAACATTATACATAGACCGTAATCCAACTGCATCTATGACTAATAATCCACCTTCAGGTTATCATCCGAACCCCCTCCAGTATTAAGTTGCAAGCAACAGATAACTACATTACACATTGCATGTAAAGTAAACAATACGATTGTTCTATGAACAAAGGATTGTTGTTTTCTCCCTAGTAGCAACAACACATCTAGTACCTTAGAGATTTCTGTCACTTCCCTAGATTACTAGAGGCATGAACCCACTATCGAGCATGAATACTAACTCTTGGAGTTGCTAGCATCTACTTGGCCAAGATAGCTACTAACAACGGAAAGCATGCAAGATCACAAATAACAAAGACATGATAAAATCAATAATCAATCTGAAATAGCATCTCAATATCCATCGGATCCCCGCAAACACAACATGTAGGAATTACAAATAGATGATCTTGATCATGAACGGAGCTCACAAGATCTAAACATGATAGGAAAAAGGAGGAGAACCAGCCATCTAGCTACTACATGGACCCGTAGTCCAAGGATGAACTACTCATGCATCACACCGGAGGCTTGCATGGTGATGAAGAAGGCCTCCAGGGTGAATTCCCCTCTCCGGCAGGGTGCCGGGAAGAGCTTCAGATCCCTCCCGATCTAGGGATGGAGATGACGGCGACTACAGACTCTTTCATGGATTTTTGATCGGGTACTTAGGGTTTCTGTATCGGAGGCATCTTATAGGCGAAAGGGGAGGCCGAGAGGGTGCCCTAGGCGGCCAGACCACCCCCGACGTGGGTCAGGCTGGGCCGCACGGCCAGGTGGTGTGGCGGCCCCCTGGCCCCTCTCCGTCTCGTACTCTGGCTCCTTGTGTCCCTCAGTGAAAAACTGACTTTGGCTTTTGTCCCGTCCAATTCCGAGAATATTCATTTTCTGACTTGCCTGGAACCAAAAACAGCAGAAAACAGGCAGCTGGCACTTTGGCTCTTGTTAACAGGTTAGTCCAAGAAAGTGTATAGAAAGTACTCCAAAGTTGGAACAAAACATAAGAAAGTAGATAAAACCAAGCATGGAACATCAAAAATTATGGATACATTAGCAACGTATCAACATCCCCAAGCTTAACTCCTGCTCGTCCTCGAGTAGGTAAGTGATAGAAAGAAAGAATAATTTTTGAGGTGACATGCACCATCATAAACTTGATCAAAGTATTTGTAAAACATTGATAGCTGGGATCATAGTACTTCAACATAGCATGAAAGACAAAGTTCTAACAATAAGACAAAGCAACTATTGTTGCAACATGAAAAGGCACAAACAAAAGATTCATGAATAACAATGCTTTGCAAGACGTTTGTTTGTTTCACATAAAGAAAACATAGCATAGTGGCATTCAGCTTGTCCCTCATAGAGTAGCAAACATAAATGCATAGGACACCTTCAAAGTTCATAAGAGTGACTAGATACAAATAGTTTAAAACAAGCAATATCAAAGCTATGCATCAATCAACAAGTCTTGGGATAATGCACATAGAACTAAGAATGACCACTATGCTCTCAAAGTAGGTGCATAAAGATAGAAGGTGGAGACTCAACATAAAAGGTGCAGAAAGCTCATTATGGTTACGCTGCAGGTTTCCACCATGTCGGCATGGATTAGACCAGCGGCCCAGGCGTTTCTCTAACACACATACATAACTCCATGGACTTATAAGCTCCCCTTTCATTTCACACCGACGACATCCATAGACAAAAGAGCATGATATCAACTAGGTACAAAGTACAAGTGCAATATTGAAAGCGTTCCCCATGACAACATGGTTTTGCTAATCCCCAACATATAAGTGCAAGCATATACAACATAGACGACACAATGGTTCAAGTTTATTAAGGGAAAGAAAAGTAAAGTGTGCCATCAAGTTCGTGAGAGCTTTAATCACTAGTTTTCTCATAACAACTTTAATTCGGAAGGTAGATAAAAACATGAATATAGTTGGAATTGCATATGCTAATAGGTAGGTATGGTGGACTCTTTGGAATAACTTGGTTTTAGGAGTTGGATGCATGAGTGGAACTCATACTTGGTTATGGAGGCTAGCAAAAGACTGGGAGCGACCAACTAAGAGAGCAATAATGGCCATAATCACGCAGAGCGACAAAACACCATTAATAAAAGCATAAAGTGATACTACAAGTCGAAAACTAAAGGATCATAAAGGCTTATTGTGACTTGGGATAGTCATAACATGGTGTGAGCATGTGCCAAGTCAACCCAAATAAAGCATCAAAGGAGAATACCACAATACTATGCTTTAATATGCTAAAACAACACATGATTCTTCAAAGCCACATTAAGAAATCTCAATTGTTTATAACATGTCATGCTACAACAAAGATCACTAAGCATAAATCCAAAACAATATCAAGCATGGCATGACAAAGCATAGGCCATCGTAAAAAACAAGCTCTCTTTACCACTTAAGCATGAACTTTTCCTACTCTTTTCCAATCCAAACCAAACTATTTAAAAACCAATGTATGAAAGAGGGGGTCCAACCAATTTATTCAACAAACGAAAACCAAGCAAACGAAAACCAAAAACAAAAAACGAAAAAGAAGACGTTCTAAGAACAACACAATTGTGCATGAAACAATAAAAATGAAGTGTTTGGAAGAAACCTGGAATTTTTATTGATGAAGAAGGGGATGCCTTGGGCATCCCCAAGCTTTGACGCTTGTACTTCTTGGATATTTATTGGGGTGACACGCGTGGCATCCCCAAGCTTGAGCTTTAGTCCATCCTTCATCTCATTACTCATTCCTTCCATATACCTGAAATTTTTCCTTCATACAAAACTTCACACAATCTTTATTAGCAACATTAGTGCACTCAAGATAATAAGTCTTTAGGTCCAGTTTCAACACCAATAAACTTCCATTAAAACACAAGCTACTATAGCACTTCCCTCAAAAAGCTCAATTCCGCAAAAGAACTAAAAAAGGAACCAACAAGAAGCAAATGCAAATAATGGCAGAAATCTGTCAAAACAGACCAATAGGTAAAACCAATTTTTTCGAAGACCTTTTGTTGCTCAAATCGAAAAGTGTTGAACTAACGAAAGTTAGAAAACAACCTGGGGCAGAAGCAAAAAAATTCACGCCTCAAAACGACATACAGAGATTGTACACAAATTTTTATGGTGAAGCATAGAAATCTGTTTCGGGACAGCAACTTTCCCAATCATTACTTCTCTCTCATTTTTTTGAAAGGATTACTTCTCTCTCATTAGAGGTTACTCTTGGCACAAAAAGCAAATAAAAAGGATAAGGAGCGGGTATTACTAGTAATAACTTCCAAGACTCATCTAAAACTTTTGGGTTATCTCCTAATAATACTTTTCTTTAAGAGTAAAATGCACCGGAGGTCCTAAAAGTTTAGAGGAAACCGTATGCAGGTCCTAAAAGTTTCAACTTGTGTACCGAAGATTCTAATTCTAAGTTAGTTGTGCACTGCAGGTCCTAATTCTCAGTTAGTTGTGCACTGCAGGTCCTAATTCTCAGCTACAACCCCGCTTACAGTGCACATGAATCTGATAATTATGACCTCCGGTACACGAGTCCAAACTTTTAGGACCCGCATACAGTTTCCTCCAAACTTTTAGGACCACCGATACATTTTACTCTTTCTTTAACGCCTTTAAGTTAGGCATAAGAAGCAAGAAAAAGAATCAAGTGTTCTCAAATGAAGAAGCATTAAGAGCAAATTTTGTTTTCATAGGAGAGGCAAAAGAAATCTTCTCTCTCTTCTTAGGGAAGTGTTCTATACCTTTCTTGAGTGGGAGTTGATATTTAATGGTGCCTTCTTTCATATCAATAATGGCACCAACAATTCTAAGAAAAGGTCTTCCCAAAGTAATAGGACAAGAAGCATTGCATTCAACATCCAAAAACATAGAAATCAACGGGGACATAGGCATTGTTAACCATAATAAGAACATCATTAATACTCCCCGTGAGTTTCTTTTTAGCATTATCATCAAATGGGACATTCAAATAACAATCTTCCAATGGTGGCAAGTCAAGCATATCAAAAATCCTTCTAGGCATAATAGAAACACTACTATCAAGATCACATAAAGCTTTGAAATCAAAATCATTCACTTTCATATTAATGATGGGTTCCCAACCATCTTCTTGTTTTATAGGAATAGAAGCTTTATGTTTCATATTTTCTTCTTTAATCTTTATGAGAGAATCAGTAATGTGTTTTGTAAAGGCCATATTCATAGCACTAGCATTAGGACTTTTAGCAAGCTTTTGTAGGAACTTAATAACTTCAGAGATGTTGCAACCATCAAGATCAAAATCATAATTATCATATAAAGTAGTAGAGCTATTACTAGCCTCAACACTAGTGGTAGTGATAGTAGAAACACTAATGTTTCTAGCAATTTCATCTTCTCTTTCCCACTTAGCATGCAATTCAGCTAATAGTCTAACATTTTCATCAATTCTAACTTGTATGGCATTAGTGGCAGCAAAGGGATTATCAATAGTTCAGGTTTAGCAGCCATTTTATTCAAAGACGATTGAGCTTTAGCCAAAGATGCTATATTTCTTTCAGCATTGGAGAGTTTTTCCTTAATAGTTTTATTGAAAGCAGTTTGTTTACTAACAAAATATTTAAGCATAAATTCAAGTTCAGAGGGGGCACTCCTATTGTTGTTGTAGGAATTTCCATAAGCATTACCATTATTAGGCTGATATGGCCTATAATTATTATTACCAAAAAAAATCCTGTAGGCATTATTGCTAAAATTGTTATTTCTTATAAAGTTCACATCAACTTGCTCTTCTTGAGCAACCAAAGAGGCTAAAGGAACATGATTTGGATCAATATGAGGCTTCCCATTAACAAGCATAGACATAATAACATCAATTTTATCACTCAAGGAGGATGTTTCCTCAACAGAATTTACCTTCTTACCTTGTGGAGCTCTTTCAGTATGCCATTCAGAATAGTTGACCATCATATTATCCAGAAGCTTTGTTGCAACACCCAAAGTAATGGTCATAAAGGTACCTCTAGCAGCAGAATCTAATAGATTTTTTCAAGAATAGTTCAATCCTGCATAAAAGGTTTGGATAATCATCCAAGCAGTCAGTCCATGAGTGGGACAATTCTCTACCAAAGATTTAATTCTTTCCCAAGCTTGAGCAACATGTTCATTATCAGATTGTTTAAACTTCATTATTTCACTTCTCATAGATATAATCTTAGCAGGAGGATAGTATTTTCCAATGAAAGCATCTTTGCATTTAGTCCAAGAATCAATACTATTCCTAGTTAAGGAATTCAACAATTCTTTAGCTTTTCCTCTCAAAGAGAAAGGAAACAATTTAAGCTTAATGATATTTCCATCTATATCCCTATGCTTTTGCATCTCACATAGTTCAACAAAGTTATTTAGATGAGCAGCAACATCTTCATTACCAATACCAGAAAATTGTTCTCTCATAACAAGATTGAGTAAAGCAGGTTTTATTTCAAAGAAAGTAGCTTCAGGAACAGGTGGAGCAATAGGTGTGCTCATGAAATCATTGTTGTTGGTGCTAGTGAAGTCACACAACTTAGTATTTTCCAGAGTAGTCATTTTTTTGTGTTTTTTAATAAAGAAAGCAAACTAGTACAACTAATTTTTTGTGTTTTTGATAAAGAAATAAGCAAACAAAGTAGAAATAAACTAAGCAAAACAAAAACAACAAAGTAAAGAGATTGGTTACGAGGGACTCCCCTTGTGAAGATGTCCTTGACTCCCCGACAACGGCGCCAGAAAAATAGCTTGATGGCCCAAAATATATCGAGCTCGTTGGGGAACCCCAAGAGGAAGGTATGATGAGCACAGTAGCAAGTTTTCCCTCAGTTATGAAACCAAGGTTTAATCGAACCAGTAGGAGCAAGGAAACACCCCAAAGGTGTTGCTAGCTAGACTTTGGCAGGGCGCACTACTGGCGTTGGCAGCAACGTGGAGACATGCATAACAAAACTACAGAACTCTGTCCCCAACTTACGGTGAGGTTGTCAATCTCACTGGTTTTCCTGAAAACAAAGGATTAAACATATTGTGTGGAAGAAAGTAATAGTTTGCAGAAAGTAAACAGAAAGTAGTAAACAGTTGATTGTAGATTGATGATAAAAGAAAGGACCGGGGTCCATAGTTCACTAGTGGTGGCTCTCCTTAAGATAGATGACATGTTGGGTGAACAAATTACAATAGGACAATTGACAAACATCGAGAAAGCAATCATTCATATACTACTCATCTTGACTCCTTTGAGATTTGATTGGGCATTACAACATTATACATAGACCGTAATCCAACTGCATCTATGACTAATAATCCACCTTCAGGTTATCATCCGAACCCCCTCCAGTATTAAGTTGCAAGCAACAGATAACTACATTACACATTGCATGTAAAGTAAACAATACGATTGTTCTATGAACAAAGGATTGTTGTTTTCTCCCTAGTAGCAACAACACATCTAGTACCTTAGAGATTTCTGTCACTTCCCTAGATTACTAGAGGCATGAACCCACTATCGAGCATGAATACTAACTCTTGGAGTTGCTAGCATCTACTTGGCCAAGATAGCTACTAACAACGGAAAGCATGCAAGATCACAAATAACAAAGACATGATAGAATCAATAATCAATCTGAAATAGCATCTCAATATCCATCAGATCCCCGCAAACACAACATGTAGGAATTACAAATAGATGATCTTGATCATGAACGAAGCTCGCAAGATCTAAACATGATAGCACAAAGGAGGAGAACCAGCCATCTAGCTACTACATGGACCCGTAGTCCAAGGATGAACTACTCACGCATCACACCGAAGGCTTGCATGGTGATTAAAAAGGCCTCTAAGGTGAATTTCCCTCTCCGGCAAGGTGCTGGGAAGAGCTTCAGATCCCTCCTGATCTAGGGATGGAGATGATGGCGGCTATAGACTCTTTCGTGGAATTTTGATCGGGTACTTAGGGTTTCTATATCGGAGGCATCTTATAGGCGAAAGGGGAGGCCGAGGGGATGCCCTAGGCAGCCAGACCACCCCCTGGCGCGGGCCAGGCTGGGCCGCGCGGCCAGGTGGTGTGGCGGCCCCCTGGCCCCTCTCCGTCTCATACTCTGGCTCCTTGTGTCCCTCGATGAAAAACTGACTTTAGCTTTTGTCCCGTCCAATTCCGAGAATATTCATTTTCTGACTTTCCTGGAACCAAAAACAGCAGAAAACAGGCAGCTGTCACTATGGCTCTTGTTAATAGGTTAGTCCAATAAAGTGTATAGAAAGTACTCCAAAGTTGGAACAAAACATAAGAAAGTAGATAAAACCAAGCACGAAACATCAAAAATTATGGATACGTTAGCAACGTATCAACTAGCCCCGCCATAACATTATACAACACTTTAGATGGTACCCTTATCTATTATTATAAATGTAATCATCGAAACACGAGTGCATGATGTCTACGCACTTCTATTCTTGTAGACAATTGTTGGGCCTCCAAGTGCAGAGGTTTGTAGAACAGCAGCAAGTTTTCCCTTATATGGATCACCCAAGGTTTATCGAACTCAGGGAGGAAGTGGTCAAAGATATTCCCTCTCAAGCAACCCCGCAATCAAGATACAACAAGTCTCTTGTGTCCCCAACACACCCAATACACTTGTCAGGTGTATAGGTGCACTAGTTCAGCGAAGAGATAGTGAAATACAAGTGGTATAGATAATTATTAGTGGTAATGGTGATAGAAAATAGCTTGATGGTGTGGAAGATACTAAAGGAAAACTGAAATAAAGATGGAAGCAAGCAAACATGTACATATCTAATTGCAAACGAAGTTTCAATGCTTAGAAACAAGGCCTAGGGATCATACTTTCACTAGTGAACACTCTCATATAAATATATTCTTCTTTATGATACTACTCTTAACTACTGTCTGGTTGGACACTCTAATCGATGGTAGGGCTATAAAAACACACCTCAAAGTAAGCCTTTCCCATCTAGATAACCCCACACTGTCACCTTGAGCACTAGATGGTTCCAACAAACACCACAATTTCATCCAACTCCAAATATAACTCATAACAAGTATTTGTAATCTCTAGCCTAAGTGCCACCATGGTGTGCACGCTGTCACTTTCACACACATGGGGAGAGCAGAGATCTATTAAAGAACTTGAGTAGCAAGGTAGATCTAATTGATTACAAGCTCATAATCACAATATGATCATGCATAGAGAGAGAGAGAGATGAACACATAGCTACCGGTAGAACCCTTAGCCTCGAGAGAGAAGTACTCCCTCATCATCATGGGAATTAGCAACGGTGATGGAGATGGTGGTGGAGATCGATGGAGATGGCTCCGAGGGCACTTCCCCATCCCGGTAGGGTGCCGGAACAGAGAGTTTCTGTCCCCCGAATCTCCCCTTCGGTGGCGGCGGTGCTGCGGAACTTTTCGTGGTTGGAGGCTTGATGATTTAGGGTTTTGGTATCGGGAGGCATCTTATAGGCGAAGATGCAAGGTCGGTGGGCGGCCAGGGGGCCCACACCACCTAGTGGCGTGGCCAAGGCTAGCCCGCGCCACCATATGGTGTGGCCATCCTGTGGCCCCTCTCTGTCTCGTCTTCTTGCTCCGTGAGTCTTCCGGTAAAATATCAACTTTGGCTTTTGTCCGATCCAATTCCGAGAATATTGATTTTCTGACTTTCCTGGAACCAAAAACAGCAGAAAACAGGCAACTGGCACTATGGCACTTGTTAATAGGTTAGTCCAAGAAAGTGTATAGAAAGTACTCCAAAGTTGGAACAAAACTCAAGAAAGTAGATAAAACCAAGCATGAAACATCAAAAATTATGGATACATTATCAACGTATTAGTGCACTCTGTGCAACTTTTGATGTTTTGTTCACCTTGCTTCCTACTTGACTTTAGTCAGTATTACAGGAGTTTCTAACATATTCCCTTATAACATAACTCTTTATGCTTTAAGATATGCCATCTTTTATGGATTTGGAAAACATGTCTACAGTTCTCTATCAGACACTGCGGACAAACTTATCTCAATGTTCCATGATTCGAACTTAATCACTTTTCAAACGTTCCTTATTGGATCATATATTATGTTAAGTTATTATGATGGTTTTTCTAAGATAGAACCTATGTCTCAACATAGTGGATGATGATCATCCTTTTCTTTCTTTCAACCATTGATGTTAAACTTAATACTATTCCTAACTTGAGTTATTAAGGACCAGTTCCTTAATTAACTTCTATTCCAAAACTCTTTTTAGAATACTTTAAGGAATACTACATAATATCATAATACACTTATTATCAACTTCTATCCCTTATAAATCATTATTTATCGTTACTCGCACTTTTATTCTTAATGTGTCGTATACACACTTAAGAATCACTCCTTTAAGCTCCCACTCAAAATATGTTCCCAACATATTTGGGTATGAGTCACTACTCTTACTCAAACTATGTTCCTATATATTTGAATTGGAGACTTATTTTGCTCCCACTCAAAAATATGTCCTACACATATTGTTTTAGGAAGACTTTTATAGCTCCCACTCAATTTCATGCAAATTGCATATCCACTTACTATTTTGAATAACTTCAAAATCCTTTGATAAAATATCAAACTTGGAGATTTACTATGAGATACTAGTACTTTTACTAGTTTTAAATCCTCTAGACATTCAGCACACTTGAATCAAATTCATTTGAATTCGTCCAATACTTGACAAATTGTGCTTTTGTCATTCACCCCCTTTTTCCACTATGGCTTTGCAGTCATTTGGGAAAATTCAAGTAACTCCTTTACTTTGTAAGATTCAGCAACGGATTGTTTTCTAATCTCAAGGGAATTTTGCTTCTAGGATTTCTCATAATTCTAGTTTACCATTATTTCCTTAGTAGTTCATAGGTATGTCGTATTTCGGTAATCATGACAAATGATTCATAAATATCTCCATACAAGATATGGGCTACATTTTGAATCCTACTTTATGTAGTGAAAACATTAGTGGGGAAAACACAATGATCATTATCATTGATTCTTTCCTTTGTGAAGAGAATCGTTTAGGAACACTTTCCGTTGCGCTTTTCAACACTCTGATGCAGGGTTTTGAATCCTCATCGTGTTTTTCACTATCTTCCAATTGCTCCATAATCGAGAAATATCACTAAAAGTGAACTTTCTCAAGAATGCTCCAAAATCCAAGAAATACTAGTTTTGCTTCTCTTTTGGTTTCAGCTATGGATTTCGTATTCAAAGTTTTCCAATGAATAGTCTACAAGGACTTATTCACTATTGTTTTGGTTATATTGAATAACCCCAAAACTTTTACGATGATCCATACTAGATATGGAGCCGCTTTCACGAATTCACATGGTTCACTATATATTCTAATTGAGTGCTAACTATTTATAACTAATGGTCTCTACATCTACACTACAACGATTTATTTGGCGCCTTCTGTTTACCCACTTTGATATTAAATATCATATTGTGATGCTTTGCATTTTGACATTTCAAAACGCTTTGCATCCCACAATTTTCTTTATGCCATTCTTATAAGGTCGAATTTCATTACAATTGATCAAATCATAGTAATTAGATTCTCATTTAACTTTAATACCCTTTGTTGATGAAACACTTTGATCATATCAAATAGTTTCATACTTATGTTTCCTTTGGTAAACTTCTTTACACATTTTAAACAATCATATAATGATAATTAACATTTTGTTAAAACACAATACATTGAATATGTATGTACTTTTAACAATTCATTAAAACACTTTGTATTCAAGCAATACACGGTGTTCAAGTTATTTTGTCGGACTTTGAAATGATTTATATGTGATAAGAAATCGAATGTCTTTCACATAGTATCAACATAACTTTGAATTCAAACAATGGTTTCATTCATTAATGAACATATCATTAATTTGGGTATTTTAAGGCATTTCAATATTTTACAAATGTTCATATATTATCAATTAGTTTTAAAACCAGGATAATTCACACATAATCAAACAAGATATGAACACGAATAGAAATTATTCATAAAAGTGGAACAACTGTTTGTTACAAACTGATATGAATAACCATCTCACAAAGTGTGAGACACACTAAAGAAGTTCACAATCTTTTGGTTACAATAACTATCCAAAACCATAAACTAAATGATAAATGTTGAGGGAGAGTGTCGTTGGCCATAATCATCATGCTCGCCATCAACACGCAACATCACCTCCTCTCCAACAATCACCTCTCATGCAGAAGGGCCTGTTTTCAGCAAAACAGAACAAGTATCAATTATACTTAACACTACAACATGTGTTTGCATGATTATAACATTTATAATATTTTATATCAAATATATACCTTTGTCATCGATGACCTCAATGACAACGGGTTCAACCATCACATCTCTGAAATGTGATATGAACTCGTGGAAAACCCGTGTTTCTGCGTCGCCTCTCATAATGCAAATCCTGGCAAGTGCTTGGTAGCTTGGTGGCAGCAATCGTAGCAACACGCCTATTGCAAAAAAGCTTGCGAACCAGTTGTCTAGGAAGTATGAAATACTCATGTATGCATCATATATGCTTAATAGGTGATCGTCCAGTGAGGAGTTCTCCTCCATCTTTATGGAGAGGAAATCCCCCATCAGCTCATACTCCCATATGCACACTTGTTCCATGAAATGTGATCTCAGATGTGCCATAACCGTTCGGGGATCAAGACTTCCCACTATCAGCCATAACCCATCTTCCATCCCGAGGCGCATCGTTACTGATATGAATGTGGCCATCACACGACGACATCAGTGGTGATCCCGCTGCTCCTAGGTCTCATGAAGATAGGATGGTGATACGTACATTTTGTATCACTATTCTATATCATAATTTACTGTTATTCATTGATATATTTCATATTAAGAGGTGATACTTATGTTATTTCATCTGTTTTTGCATGGTTGATGACTTTTGGAGCATGGATCGCTGCAGTCAGGATTCTGATGGAAAAAGTGTTGTTTGGAGGCAAAATTCGCGAAGATTAGAAAATCCAGGAAAACACATGGAAAATCCTATTTTTCCATAAGACGAAGAAAGCCAGAAGGAGGAGTGGAGATGGGCCACAGGGGGCCCACACCACCCCCTGGCGCGGGCCAGCCTAGGCTATTGAGTGAATCGTTGAATTATTGTTTATGTTCAGATTGTTATACATCATTATTCCATCTCTGATCATGATCCATATGATGTCTTGTGAGTAGTTCATTTTGTTCTTGAGGACATGGGAGAAGTCATGTTGTTAGTAGTGGAATTGTGTTGAGAAAGATTCAATAGTTTGATATTTAAGTTGTGGTGTACTTCTTCTAGTGGTGTCATGTGAACGTCGACTACATGACACTTCACCTATATGGGCCTAGGGGAATGCATTGTGTATTTGGCTACTAATCATAGGGGTTGCCGGAGTGACATAAACCTGAACCCCCGTTAGGAAACCATTGCACAAGGGATGTAAGGGTCTTAGAGTTTAAAGCTGTGGTTAGGTTTCTACCTTAATTACTTTCTTGTACTTACGGATGTTTGCAAGGGGTATAATCACAAGTATGTATTAGTCCTAGGAAGGTCAGTACATTAGCACAGATTCACCCACACAACACTTAGCAAGCTAAAGAAGATTAATCAACTATATGAAGCGAAATCACTTGACAGTCTTCCCATGTGTCCTCGAGAACGTTTGGTCGTCTTAAGTAATACAATCGGCTTGTCCTTTGCTGAATAAAGGATTGGGCCACTTGCTGCATTTATTCTTATTGTCTTTTATTTACTCGTAGTTTATTTACTTGCTTTATCAAAAAACCCTAAAAATCCGTTTGCTAAGTATTTGCAAAGAATTCCTGATCCATACCACTAGCCAACACCTTCTGCTCCTCGTTGGGTTCGACACTCTTACTTATCAAAAATACTGCGATACACCCCCTATACTTGTGGGTCATCAGGTGGCTCCAAGTACATCTCGTAGATCATGTAGTCTAACACTTTGTTCTCGCTAAGGAGATCATGAAGGCGCATGGCCCATGCAGAAAAGTTGGATCCATCTAACTTGAGCTTTTATCCTTTTAACCAATTGTCAATAGGGAAGGTAATCTCGGGGAGAACCATTTTCTACATTTATAATTGCAAAAGGAATTTAGACTAAGTTTATAATTAAATGAGTTAATAATAACTCCACTCCGAAACACCTATCCCCTGGAGGGTTCTAGTGATAACACGACCCCTTTTCCCCGCATCTCCCCCGATCATCACGGCCATCAATGTGGGTTCTAGGATGGATGCTAAACGCCGGTCACATCATTCATGCGACTCGTTCTCGGTCTTTTGACCATTCGCGTTCCGAGGCCACGTCTCTATAACATGCTAGGCTTCTTATATTGAAGTGCCTAAAAAGAAGTGGAATAAGTATCATGAACCTTATAAAGATGGTGCTAAGAGTGTTTCTGCAAGAAATACTGAAGTTTATATTGGTAATCATGCTTTACCCGAACCTTACATTGAGAAAATTCCTTTCCCAGTTAAGATAAAGGAACATTCTATGATAGCTAGTATGGTTAATGAAAGTACAAATAAAGCTGTTGAGCCTGATAAACAAATGGTTGATGAACCTATAATAGCAAATGTGAAAGATTTTTTCACCAAATATGTAGAAGAGGGACACACTATCCTTTGTAAGGATATCCCTAATATTGTTTCACAAAGTAGTGTTATGAGAGCTAGTATTCCTGTGTTTTCTGTTAGGATAAGTGATCATTATTACGATGGCCCTTGTGATAGCTATATCATTAAATTTATGCCTGATACTGAAATTTACTATGAGAGAGGGAAAAGTGCTCTTATGCATCTCAATAATATCAAGTTTCCTCGTTTTATGCTGAAAGTTTTTATGTTGCACTTCTTTTGCCTTCCTATGCTAGTAGCCTCTGGTTTCAACAACTTGTTTGTTTACAAAATTCCCTTGCATAGGAAGTGGGTTAGACTTAAAACGTGTGTATTTTTGCTTCTTAATGCTCTCTTTCACTTCAATTCATATTCCTAAGTGAGCATCATCAAAATTATCATGCCCATCTTAATAGCTATAAAGAAAGAGCTTTTAGGAAGACAACCCAATTTATTTGTGTTTTCAGTTTCCTTTTCTTTTTCTTTGAGTCTTGGAAGTTATTACTTCCGTAATAACCTCTCCCTATCCTTTTTGTTTGGTATTTGTGTCAAGATCAACCTCTAATGAGAGAGAAGTAAAATTTGGGGAAGTTGCTGTCCTGAAACAGATTTTTGTGCTTCACCATAAAAATTCGTGAGGGATCTCTATATGTCGGTTTGAGCTGTAATTGTTTGTGCTTCTTCCCCAGGTTGTTATTAAACTTTTGTTAGTTTTGCACTTTTTTATTGGAGCAATAGAAGATTTTCTAAAAAATTGATCTTTACCTGCTGGTCTGTTTTGACAGATTTTGCCACTCTTGCATTTGCTTCCTTAATCGATTTCCTTTTTGAATTCTTTTTGGGTTTTCGGAAGGAGTTGCTACAGTAGCTTATGTTTTGATTGTTTTAGTTGAAATTGAACTTAAAAGGTTTATTACCTCGCTTACACTAATGTTGCTAATGAGAATTGTGTGAAGTTTTATGTGAAAGAAATTTCTAGGTTAGTGGAGATAATGGTGTAATAAGGAAGTGGAAGGTTTTATGACTCAAGCAATAAGTGTATGAAGATGGAGATATTGATGTTATTCAAGTGGTGACTCCGGAAGAATCTACTAGATACCAAATTCAGAGACCTGCAGAGTCTGTTTTTGAATAGGTAACTTTTCTGGTAAGAAAAGTTCCACGAAAATACTATCCAACTATATTTTTGCAGTTTTCAGCGAATAAGGAAAGTTACGAAGTGAAAGAGGGACAGAAACAGAGCCAGGGTGGCTCACACCACCCTGTGGCGCGGGCCCACCCCTGGCCGCGCCACCAGGTGGTGTGGCCACCTCGGCCTCTGTCTCCGACCCGTTTTCTCCCAGTACCTTCCTTTTGGTGTGAAACTTTGTAATATATAATCCCCGGATCCCCCGAGGTTCGTATATCGTGTCTTCGTCGTGTTTTTGTTTCGATCTATTTCTGCCAGGAACTATTCTTGAAAGTTTAGAAGCATAATGGTGTCCGCCAAGGATAAGGGAAGGAGCCTATGGAGGAAGATCTCCAAGACCCCGGGCAGGAGATCAAGAGTGAAGGTGAAGAGGAGATAAAGCAAGACCAACATCCGCACACTGGCACTACCATTGCAAGCATTGGAGTGTTGGTAAGATCTGTCAAGGTTAGGAGGACTGCACGGATGTCAACTGGAGGGAAAACTCCGCGTCACTGTTTAGCTCCACGATCACTTCCTCCACGCACCAAGAATCTTTTCCATAAGCATCAACACCAGAATATGCCCAAGGAGAAATTACTCTCCAATTGGGATTTGCCTCATTCTAGCCATGCAGGGAAAGAAGACTCCAAGAAGGAAGAGTGGAAAAAGAATCACAAGAGCTGGGATCCACAATCTGACATGATCATGCACCGCATCGAGCACAACTCGGAGTTGATTCGTACTCTCACCTTCAAGGTTGAGGACTTGGGGAAATTGATCAAAGAGCTCATCAAGAGAACACCACCACCACCGAAGGAGTAATTCGTCATCAGGTTTGGCATCCCCTTGGTTTGTTCCAAGCTTGGGGGAGTGCCGCGGTATCACATCACTATCTTCTATCTTTTTATCTTTTTAGTAGAGTCATATCATGAATAGAGAAGTTATCATGTAGGATGGTTTACATCATGGAAGTGTCCCCTCTCTCGTTAGATATGTATCCCTTGGTGTGAGTTGTCGTCATGGAATATTAATGAGAAGTTCTATCATTTACTCTTTTGCATACCTTATATTAGTTTTCAATTTGTGGTTATATGATTGATCTTGTTGTTAGTATTGATATAACTTTGGGATCATTGAGTTAATTTAGTTGGTTTTGGCAAACCTGGCTCGGTCAGTAGCAACACTATTTTTGAGAGTTGAATGAAAAAGATAAAAGTACTCTAAAGAAATATAATTTCATCATCTTTCTTTCTTGATTTGTTCATAAGTTTAGTATTCTCTAGTTAAGATCTTTTGTGCTTCCAAGGAAGATTGCATGTTTGTCTTTATCACTTGTATGTTTGTTTGTTTCCTTCAACTCTTATACTTGCTACCCAGCCTTGATAGCCAAAAACATGTACTGAGAGGGAATTCTTCTCGTGCATCCAATCCTTAAACCAAAACCTATGCCATTTGTGTCCACCATACCTACCTATTAGCATTATTGTTATTCCAAGTAAATTCATGTTTTTATCTACCTTCCAAATTAAACTTGTTATGTGAAAATTAGTGATTAAAGCTCTCACGAACTTGATGGCACACTTTACTTTCTTGCATTTAATGAACTTGAACCATTGTGTCCATCTTTGTTGCGTATATGCTTGCGCTTTATGAGTTGAAGTTAGCAGAACCATGTATCATGGGGAATGCTTTCAACATTGCACTAGTACTTTGTACCTAGTTGATATCATGTTCTTTTGCTTATGGATACCGGCGGTGTGAAATAAAAGGGGAGCTTGTAAGATCATGGAGTTTATATGTGTGTTAGAGAAACGCCTGGGCCGCTAGCCTAAGCCATGCCTAATCATGGTGAAAACTTGCAGCATAACTATAGTGAGCATTCTATGAAGCATCCTCATAACTTGTCAAGCATATCCTCTTAGTTGTGTCACTTTAACCTTAATCACCTAAAGATGCCTATGATAGGGGCAATGCAATCTGAAAGCTAATAAGTATCATAATTTTTGGGAGCTCTTTATGAAACTTGAAATCCCTGCTTCCCTCTACGAAGGGCCTTTCTTTTACTTTTTAGTTGAGTCAGTAAACCTATTCCCTTCTATCTCAGCAAGTATTTTGAGTTGTTGTGTTTCATTCATTCATATGATGATTTATTCAATCATGTTTCTTATGTTCCTTGTTTTGCACATTGCTCTTATCTTGGTGTCTACTACTTTGAAAGCTATCATTGAAAATCAGTTATTTGTGAACTGCAGCAAATTATCAACTATTCTTCGACCAAGAGCTAAGTTTGCCATTAGCAATTATGATTCACTTTATGTATCTTTATTGTGTTTCCTTTACTTGTTGCAAGTTAAGTTATATAATAGCGAGTTGTCTTCTATTATGATCTATGTATTGATGAATGTGATGCTTCTTGTCCGTATTCTTTTATCGACTCTTCACTCCATAAACCTGAGGTCATGTTTATTGAGTTCAGTTTTGCTTGGGGACAAGCGAAGTCTAAGCTTGGGGGGAGTTGATACGTCCATTTTGCATCACTATTCTATATCATAATTAATTTACTATTATTCATTGATATATTTCATATTAAGAGTTGATACTTATGTTATTTCATCTGTTTTGCATGGTTGATGACTTTTGGAGCATGGACCGCTGTAGTCAGGATTCTGATGGAAAAGGTGCTGTTTGGAGGCAAAATTCGCGAAGATTAGAAAATCCGGGAAAATAGATGGAAAATCCTATTTTTCTAGAAGACGAAGAAAGCCAGAAGGGGGAGTGGAGATGGGCCACAAGGGGCCCACACCACCCCCTAGCGCGGGACAGCCTAGGCCCCACCAGGTGGTGTGGCCGCCCTAGTCCACCCCTAGCTCTCCCCTCTGGCGTATATAATCCTCCCGAAACCCTAATACTCGGAGAGTGACCACAGAAAGATTCCACCGCCTCTACGGGGTGGAAAACACCGAGAGAGAAAGATCTCTCCGGTAGACAGATTTCTGCCGGGGGAATTCCTTCCCAGAGCGGGAAGATTGTCGCCATCAACACCACCATCAAGATGGACTTCATCGGGATCATCATCATCATCACCATCAGCACCCTCATCACCATCTCCATATTGCTGTAACAATTGGGTTGAATCTTGCATAGTTCTTAGGGGAAACTTTCCCGGTGTTGACTCTTTGTAGTTGATGCTATTGAGTGAACCGTTGAATTATTGTTTATGTTCAGATTGTTATACATCATTATTCCATCTCTAATTGTTTATAATTAAATGAGTTAATAATAACTCCACTCCGAAACACCTATCCCCTGGAGGGTTCTAGTGATAACACGACCCCTTTTCCCCGCATCTCCCCCGATCATCACGGCCATCAATGTGGGTTCTAGGATGGATGCTAAACGCCGGTCACATCATTCATGCGACTCGTGCTTGATCTTTCGACCATTCGTGTTCTGAGGCCACGTCTCTATAACATGCTAGGCTCGCCAACTCAACCTTAGTGTTTTCGCTGTGCAACATGGCTTACACCCACTGTATGCGAACATAGATATGTCTGACACCCGCTCATCACAGCCTACCTCATACCGAAGAACTTTCTTGGTGGTGCACACTAAGGGGGAAAACAATCATTGGTAATTTTTAACAGGGATCATCTTATTAGGCTACCATCGAGTATCTAATACTAGCACACAATAAGATATACAAACAATAACATTGAATGTAAATGCAATGTGATATGGTCCTTCACATTGTGATCTCCAAACATCGTCACCGGATTCCGGCGCCAGGGTTCTGGCGCCGTAGACACCAGGGTACCGGTGTCTTTCCGGTATGGTAGTATGTCACCTCCATGACTATCTACTACTACGTAACATAAGGTAATCACTTTACCTTTGCCACAACCATATCACAAAGCAACGCCCCCTGCAGAACAAAGTTAGACGCCTCTACTTTATATTTGCATATTTTAT
The DNA here is from genome assembly GCA_916181665.1 of Avena sativa. Taxonomy (NCBI): domain Eukaryota; kingdom Viridiplantae; phylum Streptophyta; class Magnoliopsida; order Poales; family Poaceae; genus Avena; species Avena sativa. Next base: position 429,958,353 of record OV702286.1, on the reverse strand, counting down.
GTGGTTGAATGTGATTTCGCACAAGAACCGTTATTACCTACAAACTTTCACCACAACACTGATCCAGTAGTTGTCTATACTATACCCTTTCGGGGCCCTCCGTTGCAAATGGCATACCAACTAATGCGAGAGAGACATACACCCCCCAAAGCCACTTTATACGGTACAAGCCGCATGTCAAGCATGGACCAGTCTCGCGAATGAATGCGTAAAGTCGGTTGGGGGCCGCTTCATCAAGCATTATTGCGGTATACACAAGTACACATGGGAAGGTAACAACTAAATGATCAACGCCCACACGCTACATCTCGTGTGTTCTACCCGTACTAACACTACTACTCATAGATCTAGCTCTGATACCACCGTAGGGGTTCTGTGTATGAAAACAATAATTTTTACCCTACGCCCGTGAACCCCTAATGTTGCCAGGACTTATCTATTAGTAATGCAGTAACGGGAGGGGCTTTTCGCGAACTTACCCTTGAAGACCGAAAAACATTGTCAACGCTCAGGAGAGCGTGGTTGATGTAGACGAGCCGAAGCTGACCTCAAGGTCGTGATGAAGTCCTTGCGCTCCTGCGGCTCCAACGACTTGAGTGCCTCAAATGTGACACCTCGCAGGGAGTTACACACATCAGGTGCCTTATGATGACTCCCCCTTCCCTGATCCAACAACAGTTGTGGAAGTAGAGCTCCTAGATCCGAATCCCGCAGCCCGACGGCACTCCGCGGTGAAGATGTCTCTCGTTCGCGCAGTCCGAACTTGGGACCACGGTCGCGGGAGAGAGAGAGAATATCAATTGGAGGTCTCCACAAAAGAGAGGAAACCTTTTATTGAATATTGTGTGTATTTATCTGGCCAGATACCCCCACTATATATAGGGGAGGGGAGGTACTACCTCCCTCAAAGTCTCGGGGTGGGACTAAAGGAGAGGGAGAGGAGGCAGCCGCCGGCCGGCCCTAGTGGGCCCCGCGCAGGGGGGCTTGGCCCAACTGGCCACCCCCTTGCCCTTCTCCCCTCTTGCCTTTCCCTCATGGGCCCTTTTCCCTCCGGAATTGACCCATTAAGCCTTTTGACCTTTTAAATTGATTTTATCTTTATTAAATAATTATGAATAAATGATTAAATCAATATTTAACATTCATTCACATATTATTCAATCTCCGTGGCTATGGAACACCTTCCACCTCCACCCCGGACATCCTCCGGACTTACCGAAACCCTTCCGGATTTCTCTCTTCTCTTCTTTGGTGATTCTACCGATCCTATAAACACTCTCTAAGCATCATAAATCCCTTAAGCGTGATACCCCACGGTTAAGGAACACTCCAGACATGGTTGGGACACTCCTGGACCAATGATCGACAGAGGGACCTGGATGGCCATGTGACCCCTGTGCATTCCACGAAGATCTTTTGTTGTTTTAACCGGTACAGTCATGTCTTATTCCCTTTGTCTTTCGATACTTGCATTGCCCGAGATTTGATCAATGAAATCACCATGTCATGTTCAATATCTTTACCGAAAAATGCTACTTGACTCGTTCCAACAAGTGATATCCCTGTGATCAAATCACACACTGCGCAACTATTGGATATAACTTCTCCGAGTGGGCCCTTGAGTATCTTTCCTTCACGTGGATGAAAAAATCCCTCTCTTGGCATATATTTCCTCTACGGTTCCTCTGAATACCTGAACACACCTTTATTGTCATTGTATTACCAAGTGACATTTCATGCTACCTAAGCATTCTCGGGAGACAATGATTGATATAGCCTCATGGTCTAAGGAATAGTCTACGAGGATCCATTTCTCATCATGGTAACTTGAACTTTGTGACATGATCTGGTCACGATGTTTAGGTTGGGTATTGGTTCATCATCTCATTCTCAGAATGAGTTGACTCCATTTCCAACTGGCATAAATGCCACATGATCAGGAAACCTTGATCATCTGTTGACCAATGAACCAGTGACTAGAGTTTCACTGGGAACCCCTGATTGTTTATATATCACACGTGTATTGATGTTTCCTCTCAATACAGTTATAGCATGATATAAAACTTAATCATAAAACTTTACGAAATATGATAATAATCCTTATTATTATTTGTCTCTAGGGCATATTTCCAACAGGGAACCCGTTGGATCTAGATCTTAAAGTCATTGGTTGATTTCCACCACTGTTCTTCCTCTCTAATACCTCCCTAGCACATATTTCTTTGGTGGGATTTGAGAGTGAGGGATTTGAACACCCTTGTTGTTCTTGCATTGCATTCTTGCATAAGTGTTGAGCTCTCTCTTACGATTTGTTCGAGTGAGAGACTAATACGTCCAAAACATATCTACTTTCCTGAACACTTTTGCTATTGTTTTTCCTCTAAACTTGTGTGATTTGGATACAACTAACACTGACTGACGCTGTTTTCAGCAGAATTACCATGCTGTCTAGTTTTTGTGCAGAAAACCAACTATCAGGAAAAATCCTAGAAAATATGCCAAAAATCCTATTTCACCAGAAGACTCATGGAGCCAGAAGACGAGACGGAGTAGGGCCACAAGGGGCCCACACCACCTGGCCGCGCGGGCCATGCCAGGCCACGCTTGGGGGTGGTGTGGCCGCCTCGGCTGCCACCTCGGCCTCCCTCTTTGCCTATGAGTCGCCTCTTGATCTAAAAACCAAGGGGGTTTGACGTTTTTCCAGAAAGAGTTCCGCTACGCCGCCACCACCAGATTCCGCGATTCAGAACCAGAAACTCCGTTCTAGCACCCTGCCGGGACGGGGAATTGGAGGAGATCATCGCCATCATCATCACCATCGCTTCTCCATCGACCATCCATGTTTCCCCCATCTATGAGTGAGTAATCCCCTACTGTAGGCTATGGGGATGGCAGGGATTGGATGAGATCGTTCATGTAATGGCATCAGATTGTTAGGGCATGGTGCCTAGTATCTATTATTAGTGCTTTTTGACTTTGTTGCAACTTGTTATGCTTAATGCTTGTCACTAGGGCCCGAGTGCCATGATTTCAGATCTGAACATGTTATTGATTCATTATGATAGTATTGTTTATGGTATTACCTGCAAGTTGTATACACATATTGTTGTCCGAAACCAAAGGCCCCGAAGTGAGAGCAATCGGGATAACCGGAGGGAATGGCTTTGATGTGAGGATCACATGTGTTCACGGAGTGTTAATGCTTTGCTCCGGTGCTCTATTAAAAGGAGCACCTTAATTGCCAGTAGTTCCCTTGAGGCCCCGCTGCAAACGGGCTGGCAGGACAAAAGATGTTGTGTAAGTTCTCATTGCGAGCACATATGACTATATAGGGAACACATGCCTATGATTATTTAGTACTTGGATGCTTTATCTTATTTATCTGCAAATGCCCTATGTTTTGATTGCTATATGAATTGTATTTTCCATGCAACGACCGTCCATCCATCCCTATGCATACTGCGCTTTAATCCTATTGTTTACTTCAATTGTTACTACTGTCTTTACTTTTACTACTGCTATTACTTTACTACTGCCACTACAAAACTATTGCTACTGATAAACTGCTGTGAGCAAGATTGTTTCCAGGTGTAGCTGAATTCACAACTCAGTTGTTAAGACTTATAAATATTCTTTGGCTCCCCTTGTGTCGAATCAATAAATTGGGTTTCACTTCCCTTGAAAATACTGCGATACACCCCCTATACTTGTGGGTCATCAAGACAATTTTCTGGCGCCGTTACCGGGGAGCATAGTTTTATTTATCAAGTTCACTTGGAATCACTATTTTTCGCTGCCATCTATCCATCATGGGTAAGTCTCATGATGTCAAGGTTCCTTTTTTACCATCCACTACAAGAAGAGGTACGGTTCTGAACACCTCTGTTGCTCTTGATTCACCATCTGTTATGAGTAAGCTCCTTACACCACCACATACATATGCTACAAACACTACTACTACTGCTGAATCTGAAACTTCTGATACTTATGATGCTGCTTCTACTGTGCTTGATAAGAGTGGTTCATTAGGTCCTTTCCTAGATGCTACGATTACTAGAACTATAGCTGGAAATACTGAAACTCCTAATGAAGACACTACTACACCTGTTAGTTCACCTGTGTCTAGAGAAAGTTATGATATTGAAGACGGTTATATAGAGATGACCGATGAATTTATTAAAGAATGTCTAAACACCCACGATAGAAAAGTGCTATTAAGAGTCTCCTTGAGAGGCGTACTATAAAACCCAAATTGTCTCCTAATGCTAAGTTTGATGCATCTCCCATAAACATTAAAGATAAGGATTATGATTTCTCTCTTGATCTATCTTACATAGCTATTATTGAGAAAGAACCTTTTTATGGGACTAAGAATGAAAGTGTGGTAGCACATATGACTGAGCTTTCTACCATGAGTGGCTTATTTTCTGATCATATTAAGATGCGCACCTACTTTGTTGCTAAAATTTTCCCTTTTTCACTAAAAGGAGAAGCTAAAACTTGGTTTAATAATTTACCTCCTGAATCTATTGATAGCCCTAATTGCTTGATTAGTACCTTCCTTTAGAAATATTTTCCTCCTAGTGCTAGACATGCTATTTTGCAGGAACTTTTTGATTTTAAACAGGGAGAAAAAGAGGTATTCCCTGAATCATGGGCAAGGTTTTGTGCTTTGATTCATGCACAGGTTGGATGTCCATTACCTAAGAATGAGCTTCTTGACATATTTTATAATGGACTAACTGAAGAATCTAGGACATATCTGGATAGTTGTGCTGATTGTGTTTTCAGGAATAGGAATCCCAATGAAGCTGAGGAATTAATGGCTAAAATAAGCAAGAATTATGAAGATTGGACTCCTCCTGAACCAGCTATACCTGAAACAATTATACCTGAACCAGCTATACCTGCGCCTATACCAACATCAAAGAAGAGGGGAGTTATTGAACTAAATGATGAAGTGATGAATGAAGCTAAGAAATGTCTTATGGAGAAGGGAATTAAAGCTACAGATGTGAAGAATTTACCTCCTATATAAGAATTATGTAAGCCAATCCCGCACTCATCCACTATTGAGGTACACTCTCTCCAACATTTTGATGAAGGTGATATCCCTTACTCTAAACCTCCTGATCAATGCTTAGAAGAATTTATTGTGTTTATTGTTAAGCAAGATAATTTCAATAAAAGGGTGCAAAATCATTTAATGGAACACTCTAGAGCTATTGTTGAGTTAAAAGATATTGTGGAAAGAACCTATAATGATGTTAAAATGCTTATTAAACATTTTCAAATGGTTCAAACTCAAATTGATCAGCTTATTAAGGTACAAAAAGACTTGCTAGTTAATGCTGCTAAAGAAAAACATGCTTATGAAATTAGAACTAGAAGTGGTGCTGCTACCCAGGATCCTCTATATCTTGAGGGGCATCCTAAAAGAATTGAGCAGGATTCTCAACAAGCTGAAAATAGTGGTACTACTCCTAAGAAAAGAAAAAAGAAACATAAAACTATTGTAGAACCCTTTGAACCTGCTAAAGATCCTAATAGTATATCTATCTCTGATGCTGAAACTGAAAGTGGTAATGAAGAAAATGATGTTCCTGATAAAGAAAAAGTTGAAGAAGAACTTGAAAGGCACACTAAGAATACTAAATACAATAAAGAAGATTTTGTTGCTAAGAAACATGGTAGTGAAAGAGAGCCTTGGGTCCAAAAACCTATGCCTTTCCCTGATAAGAAACTCAAGTCAAAGGAAGATGAACACTATAATAAGTTTTGTGAGTGGATGAAACCTTTATTCTTGCAAATTCCTTTGACTGATGCTATTAAATTGCCTCCTTATTCAAAGTATATGAAGGATATTGTCTCGAATAAAAGGAAGATCCCTAATGAAGAAATTTCTACTTTGCTTGCTAATTATTCCTTTAATGGTAAGGTTCCCAAGAAACTTGGAGACCCAGGGATTCCAACCATTCCTTGCTCTATTAAAAATAGTTATGTTAGAACTGCTTTGTGTGATTTGGGAGCAGGAGTTAGTGTTATGCCTTTTTCTCTCTATAAGAGACTTCAACTGATAAAACTAATACCAACTGATATATCTTTGCAAATGGCTGATAAATCTACTACTATTCCTGTTGGTATATGTGTGGATGTACCTGTTCAAGTGGCTCATAATTGCTTGATATTAACTGATTTTGTTGTGCTTGAAATGCCTGAAGATGATAATATGTATATTATTCTTGGGAGACCTTTTCTTAAATACTGCAGGAGCTGTTATTAATTGTAATCAAGGAAATGTGACTTTCAATGTTAATGACAAGGAGCATACTGTCTATTTCCCCTAGATGATTGATAGGACTTATGGTTTAAATTCAATTGAACATGTTGAGGGTATTCAAGTTGGAGAAATATATTGTCCCATACCAAGAGAAAAATACGAAACTATTATGATTGGGACCATTCTATCAAAGTTGAGGTAACATAATCATTAGTGGAATGCAAAGTTTTGTTTCATATAAAAATGTTTTGGTAACAATACCTGATCAACCTTGTTAACAAAAGGATTTTAATGAACAAAACAATGTTTTCACCATGATTATCTCCGCTTACTTTTATTTTATCCATTTTAGTTTTTTGCTTTCGTTTAGTTTACTTTTCTGTTGTTAGTTGCTTGCATATTAGAGTGTCTTAGAACTTCTGAAGTTTTAGTTTTGTTTTGCTTTTGCATCATTCAAAAAAAAATCTTTCCGTCAGAAAATCATTCACCTATACCTGAAAATTGCTCAAAAATAAAGTGTCTCCAAAAATTCCAGAAAATTCATATTAAATTTTTACGTGAAAAAGGGCAGAGAAGTGCCTAGAGAGTCCTAGGGGGGCCCACTAGGCAGACACACCACCTGGTGGCGCGGCCAGCCCAGGGCGTGCCTGGCCATGGTGTGGGCCACCCCTGGCCCTCCACTCACTCTCTCACTTCCCACAGCTCTCTCTCCCGAGAAAACACTAGTTCATTGCTCGAAATTGCATTCTTGCTATTCTTGTCCACGTATTTTCGATCTCCTTACTCAGTCCATCTTTGCTGCTGAAATTTGGAGCATTTGTTCTTCGATATGTGACTCCTCCGCTTGTCCAAGTAGATTTGTGTTTAGTGGTTTATATCTTGAGTATTTTGCTGTTGTAGGTGACAGGTTATGAGAGCTTGTAAGCTTATTCAATGCTTAGAGATATTGTTTTGATGCATGTTTAGGCCTCTTACAAGTCCCTATGAGTAGTTCCCTTCATTATGTATTCACTTTGCAATCACTTGTGTAATGGATGTTTAAATTTCAGAATAGAAGATGAATGAACATCAACTCAACCAACATGAACTGAGGGTGCCTGAGGTTATGAAGGTTCACCGAGAGGAGGAAGTTTTTCCTTCCATCTATCCATGCTCCGAATTCATGAGGGCTGTAGGAATTTCCCAGGACTTCCATACTTTAGTTGCTAATGCAGGATTGGAGCACTTTGTGGAAGATGAACCTTGTCAATTTGTGAAACTAACTATGTCTGTAGTGCAGGACTTTTGATTTAGTTGCTCTTTGCCTAACCCCATGGTTCACTACAAAATTTACAATATAGCTGTCGACCTTCCCCTTGATGACTTTTGTGCAGCTATTAAGGTACCTCAGTAGGGATCGTGTGGAAGGATTATAGAGCGACCTGCACCACTCATGGACTTGTATGCAGAGATTTTCCAAGGGAGCAGCTTCGTGAAGGAGAGCAGGAAAATCCGTAACATTCATCTCCCGTCTATTCGCTACTTTTCTTACTTTATTGCCAAGTGTGTTCTCGCTAGGAAAACTGCTAATAAGTTATCCTCATATGATCTAGCATTCATCTCAGCTGGTTTAAAACGAGATAGGACTTATAAGTTGGGTGCCTTGATAGCTTTCCGTCTTTCTGCTAACCGCGAGAAAGGTGGAATTTGTGGAGGCCTCATCGCCTCTCATTTACTAGCTTTGCATGGTGTAGTGCCTCATCATCTAGACTTACAGTTTCCCATAGAAAGGCTTGACCTTAATTCCATGATACAACATAAATTTGTTTCTTCTTTGTCTAATTTGAGTGATTTGTCTTATGAAATAACCTTTCTCAAGGCTGGTTGGAGAAGGAGTAAGTCTGAGCGATTTGTTCTTTTGCCTGCACCTGTTTTGTTTAACCTTGATACCAGGGTAGGATGGTCACTCACTGAGGAGGAGCTTGATACGTACCTAGGAGAGCTCTCCCAACATGAGCAGGATACTAGAAGGGAGGTTACAGATGATTCAGTCTAACCCTCGAATGAGGGGGACTCTTCATATCAGCAGCCTACCTATGATTGGGGGGCTTCTTCTTATTCCCAAGGGCCTAACCACGATCATTCTTACAATGACCCGCCTGCTTGGAACCCTTACCCGCGTTGGGGTTGATACCCACTTTGGCCAAAATCCTAAGCTCGGGGGAAGGTAAACCGACATCACACTCATCTCCATATCATGTTTAGTCGATACTTTGTATATCCATGTTTCGTTCTCTTTTTAGTTTTCGTTCTTTCTTTACTTTTGCTCTCTAAAACACAAAAAGACCAAAAATATTTTATTTGTTTCTCTTTGTTTGCTTCTTCTTCTTTTTGCCTTGGTTTGCTTTTTCCTTTTTGCTGTGTTTGAACTATTCAAAAAACACCAAAAATATTTGTTGTTCTTCTTTGGTTTTGTGAAGTTTGTTGCAGGGTTCAGCAATCCTCAGTAGAATTTGGTTTCATGTTATTATTCAAGCTACACAAGTGAAGGGCAATAATGAGGATTAATGACAACTTGAGGTGTGGTAAGAGGCTGGTAATGAACTCTATTTGTTTTCATTTTTTTACATATACTCATCATTATGGGCATGCTTAGTCTGTTCATGTAGGGTGTATGTTATTTATGGATGCTTAGTAGTTCTTGCTTTCTTATGATTAGCTCCAGCTCGCTAATAGTTTGTAGCATGTCTTATGAATGTTTGCTTGCATTGCTCTATTCATAACTTGGTATGACACTATCCTCCTCTGAATGTTTCACTTGAATTGACTTGGCACATGCTCATGCATGCATATGACTAAAACAATAGTCAGTTAAGCCTCGATGAATTATTTTGCCTCAGGGGTCTTGAATCATTTTCATGCTATGATTAGTCCTGTTTTGTTTCAAGCATGATTATGATAGTTATTGCTCTCTCGTTTGTCGCTCCCTTACTATTGCTAGCCTTCACTTGCACTGAGTATAAGCTTTACTCGTGTTTCCAACTCCCTAAAACCAATATTGCCAAAAGTGTCCACCATACCTAGCTATTATCATCATTTGCTATTCCGTGCATATTTGGTATGCCTTGTTTTCTTCCGAATAAAATGTTTGCTTGTTATGAGAAAGTTAGTTAGTAAAGCTCTCACGAACTTGATGGCACACTTTACTTTCTTGCACTTAATAATCTTGAACCATTGCGTCCACCTTTGTTGCGTATATGCTTGTGCTTTATAAGTTGAAGTTAGTAGAACCATGTATGATGGGGAACGCTTTCAACATTGCACTGGTACTTTGTACCTCATTGATATCATGATTCTTTTGCTTATGGATCCCGGCGGTGTGAAATAAAAGGGGAACTTGTAAGATCATGGAGTTTGTATATGTGTTAGAGAAATTCCTGGGCCGCTAGCCTAAGCCATGCCTAATCATGATGGAAACTTGTAGCATAACCATAATGAGCATTCTATGAAGCATCCTCAATAAAAACCTATGCAAATAGCAAATAAAAAGATCACTGAGATGCTCATTGTCTGCTTGCCTTATCATTTTGATTATGGGATAACTCTTGTATCATGTGCAAGGGGTACCCCGTTGGCGGTTCTCTATGATACATATGTACTTACAATGACAAAAGCTTACTTGTGACTGAAGTTGAGTAGCATGAGGTTTGGTACCCGTAAGTAAGGGGCATGAGATTTTAACTTATAACTTGTCAAGCATATCCTCTTAGTTGTGTCACTTTAACCTTAACCATTTAAAGATGCTTATGATAGGGGCAATGAGAGCTGAAAGCTAATGAGTACCATACTTTCAGCATTTGGAAGCCTTTCAAACTTTTCAAAACTTTTCATTTCCTTGTTGAGTCACCACCTATTCTATGAGCACTTTCTTGAGAGCATAGTTGTCATTCTTAGTGTAATGTGTTTGTCTCAAAACTTGATTAATTGTGTTATGACTTTGATGCTTGTATCTTTGATATCTTTACTTCTAGTCTTCACTTGAACTTCAGAGGTGCCTTGGCATTTATGTTTGCTCTACAATCAAAGGCAAGCTAGATACCACTCTATCATACCTTGTTATGAGCATTGTAATGTTGCTTATGTTTGTGTTTCATGCTACTTATTATATTTGAGTTGGAATCTCTTCATTGCTTGCAATGACTATTAAGTAAACTTAGTTGCATACTCTTTATTATGAATTGCATTAGTAGTTGATCATATGCTAAGAATATATACATCTTATGAAGCAAAATGTTTGTGAAAGTTTCTTTTATTGCACTCAGTTTTCAACTGAATTGCTTGAGGACAAGCAATAAGCTAAGCTTGGGGGGAGTTGATACGTCCAAAAAGTATCTACTTTCCCGAACACTATTTGCTATTGTTTTTCCTCTAAACTTGTGTGATTTGGATACAACTAACATGGACTGACGTTGTTTTCAGCAGAATTACCTTGGTGTCTAGTTTTTGTGCAGAAAATCAACTATCAGGAAAAATCTCGGAAAATATGCCAAAAATCCTATTTCACCAAAAGACTCACGGAGCCAGAAGACAAGACGGAGTAGGGCCACAAGGGGCCCATACCACCTGGCCGTGCGGGCCAGGCCAGGCCGCGCCTGCGGGTGGTGTGGCCGCCTCGGCTTCCCCCTCGGCCTCCCTGTTCGCCTATAAGTCGCCACTTGACCTAAAAACCAAGGGGGGTTTGACGTTTTTCCTGCAAGAGTTCCGCTGCGCCACCACCACCAGATTCCGCGATCCGGAACCAGAAACTCCGTTCTGGCACCTGCCAGGACGGGGAATTGGAGGATATCATCGCCATCATCATCACCATCTCTTCTCCATCGACCATCCATGTTCCCCCATCTATGAGTGAGTAATCCCCCGCTGTAGGCTATGGGGATGGTAGGGATTGGATGAGATCATTCATGTAATGGCATCAGATTATTAGGGCATGGTGCCTAGTATCTTTTATTAGTGCTTTTTGACTTTGTTGCAACTTGTTATGCTTAATGCTTGTCACTAGGGCCCGAGTGCCATGATTTCTGATATGAACATGTTATTGATTCATTATCATAGTATTGTTTATGGTCTTACCTGCAAGTTGTATACACATATTGTTGTTCAGAACCAAAGGCCCCAAAGTGACAGCAATCGGGATAACCGGAGGGAATGGCTTTGATGTGAGGATCACATGTGTTCACGGAGTGTTAATGCTTTCCTCCGGTGCTCTATTAAAAGGAGCACCTTAATTGCCAGTAGTTCCCTTGAGGCCCCGCTGCAAACGGGCTGGCAGGACAAAAGATGTTGTGCAAGTTCTCACTGCGAGCACGTATGACTATATAGGGAACACATGCCTATGATTATTTAGTACTTGGATGCTTTATCTTAGTTATTTGCAAATGCCCTATGTTCTGATTGCTATCTTGTCCATGCAACGCCCGTCCATCCATCCCTATGTCTACCGCGCTTTAATCCTACTGTTTACTGCAATTGTTACTACTGCTACTACAAAACTATTGCTATTGATAAACTGATGTGAGCAAGATTGTTTCCAGGTGCAGCTAAATTGACAACTCAGTTGTTAGGACTTAGAAATATTCTTTGACTCCCCTTGTGTCGAATCAATAAATTGGGTTTCACTTCCCTCAAAAATACTGCGATACAGCCCCTATACTTGTGGGTCATCAGAGAGCATGATCTTGTTACTCTTGGAGGGTGACCTCCTAGTTAACTTGGCGGTTGGTGCTGCGGTGTCCTCTTCGTGGAAGATTGTGAAGAGACCTAGGCTTCTCCTTCGTGGAGCTTGTGAAGTGGTTGTGGAGCTTGCCATATCGAGAGTGGAAGAAAATCTAGCCATAAGGAAAGAGCATATTCCTTCGTGGGATAGACTCGGAGAAGAAGGTAAGCCTTTGTGGCATTGGGAAATCCTTCGTGGAATCCCACACCTCTACAACGTGACGTACCTTCTTGTAAGGGAACACGGGAATACATCTTCGTCTCTGCGTACCTTGGTTATCTCTATACCCGAGCTTACTTTCCTTGTGATAGCCATCGAGCTTGAAGTAATTATATCTTGCTTATCACTTGTGGTATATATATTGTGCTATCTTTCTTAGCTTAACTTGTTGTTGGTGCACTTAGTTGAGCCTAGTGTATTTAGGTTTTGTGCGTGTAAAATAAACGTTAGTTTAATTCCACATTCTATCAAGACAAAACCGTAATAGTTTTGAAATTGCCTATTCACCCCCTCTAGGCGACATCTCTATCCTTTCAATTGGTATCAGAGCAAGGTCTCTCCTTGTTTAGGCTTCACCACCTAGAGTGTAAAGATGTCGGCTAGTAGATAGTGCACAATGACACAATTATCTTTGATGGCACAAATTATGCTTTGTGGAGAAATTGCTTGCTTTGTAACCTTCGGACCTTGTGTCCAAATATTGAGTGATTTCTAGATGTAGGTTTTTCTCCTCCGATGGATCCTCAAAATCTATCTTTAGAGGATGAGAAAAATTTACATCTCGAAGATCAAGTATCTAATGAGCTTTGATGACTGCAAGTGCACAAATCAACTGTAGCTAGTTTCAAAATAAGAGTATCGAACCCACAGAGAGCTATTTGGTTGAGGTCTTTATGCCCCTCGTCACTATATACCAAAGGATACTTATAAGCTGCCTTTGATTTCGGGTGAACGGGTGTTTGAAATTTTTTTGTTTTTAGTGCAGGAAAGTAAATAAAACAAGTAAAAACAAAGCAAGTAAAAAGAGTGTTTTTGGAATGGTTGTTGAATTCAATGGGGCTAAGACATTCTCGGGGGTGTAGGATACACCTCTAGCATGTTGTAATTAATCATAATTAGGATAACCTATTTCTTGTGTCATGATATGTGTGGAGAGAGTTTCGAAAAAAGATGTTCACCAAGGCTCGTAGGCAGTCACTTTGTTGAGTCAAGAATAAGGTCATCTCTAAATAACCACTACGATGCCTAGAATCAATCACCATGCAGACCATTGCAATTAAGGGTTTCCCCATGGATATCGTAATTAGCTTAGTGAACCTCCCTTTGTTCCCCCTTCGACCGTGTTGGGTGATAGCGGTGCTTATAGTCACATTAGCAACCAACACAAACATCCAAGCACGTCCAAAGGGTTTCACCCTCTTACTTTAGACCCGAAGGCAAATGATATGTGTTCGACTACACATACCATCTAAAGGGACAGATCAAACACACATCATAGATCAATATATCCTCTACATAAGTAATAGATCATATTTATTTCATTTCATAATAATGCTAGGGTTTCTCCATCTCCCTAAGAACAGGGGGAACTACTCACACATGGAAGCAATCAACAACATCATCATAATCAAATGGATGGATAGAAGTAATTGAATGAAATTAGTGCAAACCACAATTGAATCTGGAATTACAACAAGATCTAATGGATGGATGATGGAGGTAGAGATGGTGATGGAGATGCAGCGGTTGATGATGTAGGGGATGATGCGTTGTCCTCCATGATCTATGCAGCAACAAGGATTAGCCCTTCTTCAAGTTCCTCCTCCATATCCCTTTCTGGTGTGGTTTTTCGTGGCTGGAGGTTTCTATGAATGTCGGATCTGTGATCTACTTTCGCGAGGAGTAAGTATTTGACGAGGTGGTCCCGTCACCGGGTCGTACGGGCACACGGTAGAGGCGGTCTACTGGTTGTTATGCTGGCTGGAGCCTCCTGGGTGTGGGCAATTCTTCCAGGTGCAAAGGTAAATCAATAAAATAATGTTTATCACTTAAAAATACCATATTACTATGTAATATGATAGTATCAATTAACGTGTTCATTAAATATTTAGTAAATTGGTATCCTGTTGAACAAGGACAAAAAGGTGCGCGCTAATGCGGTAAAATACTAAAAATCCTATGCTACTAATGCAAAAACAATAAGTAAAATGCTCAATTTTTGGACTCATCAACTCCCCCAAGCTAGACTCTTGCTCGTCCCCGAGCAAGGCGGTGGCTTATGAACAAGATCATCATGTCTATGTAGCATGAGTCGTTACAATAAATGAGGCAAAAATTGAAACAAGAGTACAATATCGGATGTAGAGTTACATCAGGAGCTTTATCACACGTTTGCGCATCACATGACTTAGAGGCTTCCATACCTTTTTGTATTAATGCTATTATAAGAAGTTATTAGTGATTTAACATATTATAAAATCATAAAGTTAAAAACGCTTGAGCACTTGATTAGTAATGAAGATTCATGATCATCTCTTTTTCTCTTTTCTTTTTTCTTGTTTTAGCTTGTACTCTTTCTTTTACTATTGAGAATTTTCTTGATAGCTAATCTTTTATCTCTTTCTTATTCTTCTCTTCCTTATCCTCTCTCTTTTTTTAGCACAACTATGTGATCATGCTCACTACTATGGCGTTTCATAATCCAAACTTGCGACTATAATATGCTACCAAGATTTTACTTCTCATAATTTAATCAATACTTTATTGGTGTGGAAGACCCTAAAATCATAATAGTTGTACAAGTATCATAACGCTCAACCTAGTCCAATCATATAATATAATAATCATGAATCAAAAGGATAACTTCAAATATCATAAAGTCTCGAAACTCAAAGGATATAATTCTTCTCTTGAACAAAGGGAATCGATTTATGCAACTAATGCAAAAGCTCTTGACTAAAAACCTAACATGCATGCAGTAAAATAAACATTCTAAAAACGTAAGATAGATTACAAGGTGTTATAGATCTCCCCCAAGCTTGGGATCAAGCCGGCGGGATCAAATAATTCCTTGCGATTATTTGATATAGTGGCACTTTCAAGGTTATGGAGGGTTGTGGGAGCGAGGGCCGACGCGCGGTGTCTTTATTATAGCTTCAAGGATCATTATGCGAATCTTATGTTGCTTGTTGATTTTATCCAATTGGGCCACCATTACCTTTTAAAACTCTATAGTTTGATGTTGTGTTTCCATAGGTCGGAGGCTGATGTCGAGTTTGGCTTCCAATCCTCGATTTTCTTGATGCGACAGTCAAGCTTACCTAGAGAAACCTACATGTCCTATTCCTGATGTTTAAGCTTTTCCAGATATGACTCTCCTTCCCCCTTGATGCTGAGTTGGATCCTCTCAAAGTCATCTTCTTGTTCAACTAGAAGATCGAGTGTCCTCCGCCCATCCTTCATAGTCTCTACCAGCTTGAATCCATCCTCGACTTCATGCTGATCGCTGCGGACTTCCTTCTCCTTCCTCCTTTTGGACTCCTCCATGGCCTTCACAGAAGAACCTTCATGGCCCTTATTTGCCTGGATGAAGCTCCATGGATGAGACATGTCTTCGGGATCATCGAGGAAGAAGTACCAATGCGAGGAAGATCTGGTATGATAAGACAGGAAGAAGAAGCTCCTTGGGAGCTTAAGAAAGGTTAGGGTTAGGTAAAAACTCGTACTGGAAGAAAAAGGATCGGACAAGAAAAGAATCCCAACAAATAAGGAAGGAAATAAGATAAAAAGGAAGAAAAAGAAGTCGTAACGACCTCTGGTACGGGCGTACGCCCGTATGGTGTGCTCATACCAGTGTCCTTCCTGAAGTTCTTCTCCGTGAAGTCGATATGAAGTCAACCGACCTAGCCAGTACAGGCGGGACCCGCCCGTATGGCTTGGTCGTACTAGCTCGGTTACGGCTTTGGATTTTTTTCAACAACAACGATCAACAAACCAAAAGAATGAGACAACACAACAAACATAAAAATCTGTCATACGTGCCGGTTCACAAAAAACACGAGATTACTGCCTGTTTAACAATCACTGGTACGGGCGGGTTCGGCCGTACCGCCTGCCCGTACTAGCTTCTCAAAACTGGCAGCAGCCATAGAAAAATTCAAAGTAACCAAAAACGCAAATAGAAAAGGCAAAATGATAGCCAGGACGAAGATAAAATGATATTTCAACCATATTATTCATCCAAATAAAATGAGTTTATTTGAGTACCTTCTTCTTCCTTTGATTCTTGAACTAACTTTCCCTTTTTCTCTTTAAACAAGGTTGGTAGCAAAAAGTTGCTAATACCATTGCAAGTGGAAACTAAAAAATTCTTTTAGGAATCAAAGTACCAGATGGTATGCATATGGATGACACTTCCTTGGGTGGTTGGATTTCCTCAATACCCATGGGTACGTCCTCTAGTTATTCTTTTCTTTGAAGGATCTATAAGTTAAATTCTTGCAAAAGTAGAGTCCATCGGATCATCCTTGGCTTAACATCAGTTCTTTCAAAAATTTCCTTTAAACTAGCACGATCCGTATGCACCCTTACTTTTGAGTCAATAATGTAAGATCTAAACTTATCACAAGAGAAAACTACTGCGAAAAATTCTCTTTCTGCCATGGGGTAATTCTTTTAGGCACCGTTTAAGATACGTCTAGCATGATGAATGATATTAAGTTCATCACCATCATACTGGCAAAAAATCGCTCCAACAGCTTCATGGCTAGCCTCACAGAAAAGTTCAAAGTGTTTGTTCCAATTAGAGGGTTTTATAATAGGAGCTTCAAGAAGGGTTTGCTTTAAAATGTTGAAGGCAGTAAGACAACTTTCGTCAAAATTAAAAGCAAGATCCTTCTGTAGAAGGTTAGTTAGAGGTCTAACAGTTTTAGAGAATTTTTTAATGGATCTTCTATAAAACCCAACGTGGCCTAAGAAACTCCTAATTATACTATAGCTTAAGCCTGAGAAAAAGCGAGCCATCTGAGGGCATCTGCACGCGCGCACATTTCTGGCCATATGATCTTCACTCTGAGTCATCTCAACCGTGCATTTTGAGGTGTTGACCGAAGTCTTACGAGTTGGTCCCTCCCATCCACGACCCCACCCCACCCCATCTCGATCCTGTTCCCCTCCACCCGAGCTCCCGCCCATCCCAGCCCCTCCTCCATCTCCCCCAACAACATGTGTTGCCCCCTTTGCTCCTGAGCTCTCCCTCTCACCTCCTCTCCTCCACCCCTCCACTCACGAGGCCACCGCCTCCCATCTAGCTCACATATCTAGTGTTGTCCGCCTCTGCTTTCCCGCCTCGAACATGCCCAGTACTGATTCAACATCGTCCCTGACCTTGCGCACCCGTCTGCCGCCATACTTTGCCGGTGGTGAGAAAGATAAGGAGGAGGTGACTAGGTGGGACAGTGGGGGTGAGAGAGAGGAGGCAGTGCATGTAGAGAAGCTCCTATGTGGGACTACGCGAAAATGTTGCATCATCCTCACCGCTTTGACTAGAAAAATCAGGGACATATGGAAGGCAAAAGGAATTGAAAAGGAGAAGCCCCCTCCGCTCTTGAGCTCTTCCTCTCACCTCTGCTCCCTTTGCCCCATCCACTCACGAGACCACCACCTTTCGTATCCAGCGCCTCGAATCTTCTCAGTACCAATTCAACATCACCCCCGACCTCGCGCACATGTCTGCCAGCATGCTTTTCTGGTGGTGAGGAAGACAAAGATGAGGTGAGCGCGTGGGATGGTGGGGGTAAGAGAGGGGATGGCGCGGGTAGAGACGCTCCTATGCGGGAGTACGCGAAGATGTCGCAGCATCCTCACCATTTTGACTGGAAAAGTCAGGGAGGGATGGCGAAAAAAAGGAAAGGTGAAGGCTCACGAGGCATGCAATGACACGACATAAAGAGATTAGCCAGAACCCAGAATCTATAGTAACCGAACAGAAGAATCGCTAAACAGAAAACATGGAGCTCTAACATGCGAGAAATGGTCGCGCCTTGCAAGAAACGGTCACGTTTCATGTCACTTCAACAATTAACATATATGTTGTATGTATTCCTGAAACAAAGCAGAACAAACTGATTTTGGCCCCTCTTAGCCTTAATTTGCTTTTTAATATATTAGCATATCTCGACAATATATGAGATGCTTGTGTAAATTGATACATGTTCTACATTGTTCTACAATTTCTACACGAGTTAACAAAATTTTCAGTGCCCTTGACTTGGAGCATGCTCTATGATTAATGAACAAGTGGGTTCCATTGGCTAAGTGGGTCCAAAAGAAATATCATAACTTCTATTTTTCATTTTGATGTACAAAAATTACCAAACTTAATTACATATTAGATCTTTCTTTTATGTAAAGATTCATGACAACTTACAGCCATACCTTCTCTTTCAAATTTTATTGAACTAGTGAATAATTTGGAATATATCAAGTATATGCATAGAATTAGTATATATATGTAATCTGGTTGTTTTATTGGCTAAACTAATCATTTAATAATCCAAGCACTTATAAGTGTTAATAAAAAAGGTATGCCTTCCCTTGGAGCTCTGCAATCTAAATAGTTACAAGCATCGATTTTAAGACAGTCGAACAAGGTTACCATGTGATCTTCATAAGTTAGCTTGTTTTGACATTGTTAGTTTCTTACCATGATCATGTAACATGCCATTTTCTTGTGGTACTGAACTTGGTCTATTGCTTGATGTATTTTTATTTGAAGTTTGCCCGATGTACCTTTTTGTTTACTTGGATAAACACTGGTACCCCTATGTTTCTTATGAGCTTCAATATAAAATAAGGGCCCGCTTCTTGCGTCAAAGGTCATATCTCTTAGTTTTAGACATGTCAAACACGTAAATGACACATTTATCTACCGATTAAAACACTAAACCCGCACATGCTCATATATTTAATTTATAGTAACATAAACAAAACCAAATGTGTTACGAGCAGTGAATACAACACACCTACCACGCTCTGAAAAATAGATTGTAGGCAGCGTGGCAAAGCGTGCATGTCCACCTAGTACCTTTAATGTCTCGAGAGGGGGAAGCCTTTCTATTGCTTTGAATTTTTGCTTTATCAACTTCTATGCCTCTACCTGAGATTTTGTGACCAAGTACTGTACCTTCTTGAACCATGAAGTGACATTTTTTCCAATTCAAGACCAAGTTAGTATACTCACATCTCTTCAAGACTTTATGAAGGTTATGAAGACAATGATTAAATGAAGTTCCATAAACAGAAAAATCGTCCATGAAAACTTCCACAATACTTTCAGCATAGTTAGCAAATATAATAGTCATGCATCTTTGGAAGGTAGCTGGGGCATTATAAAGACCAAAAGGCATATGTCGATAAGCATATAATCCATAAGGATAAGTGAAGGTTGTTAAGTTGATCATCAGGGTGGACAACAATTTAGGAAAATCTGGAATAACCGTCTAGATAACAAAAATGGGAATGCATAGCAAGCCTTTCTAAAGTTTGATCTATAAACGGTAAAGGGTAGTGATCCTTTCTTGTCTCCTTATTAAGTTTTCTATAATAAATGCACATCCTATGACCAATTATAGTTCTAGCTGGTACCGGTTCATTGTGCTCATTTTGAAGAACGATAAACCCACCTTTTTTTGGAACACAATGAACTGGGCTTATACAATCACTCTCCTCTACATGAAAGATAATTCCTGCATCTAGTAAGTGAATTACCTCCATTCTTACATCCTCTTTCATGTGTGGTTTCAATCGTCGCTGGAAATCTGCAACAAATTGAGATACTTCTTCCATAAATATTCTATGAGTGGCTATCGAGAGACTAAGCCCCTTCAATCCACTCATCGAATACCCAAGGGCATTGCGATGCATTCTGAGAACCATCATCAAGTTTTCTTCTTCTCTTTATGAAAGGTTAGAACTTATAATAACAAGAAAGTTATTGTTAGTTTCATAAAGGAACCTATATTTTAATTCCTTGGGTAAAGTTTTAAGTGTAGGAGGTGGAGGTCCTCGTCTCCTTTTCTTATAAGTTCTTCATAATTTTGATTTATCTCGGAATCCACCATGGGTGTAGAGTCAAGATAATCATCTATCTCAATTTTATCCATATCTTGAGGCATATCATCATTAGCAACTAAACTCCTAACCAAATCATCATCGAGAGTTTCAATGACTATAGAGGCAAGATTAATCACACTACCTTGTTCCTCTTGCCCAAACTCATATTCGTCTAAATCATCAATAGCAGGTTTATGTTGAAATTTTGAGAAGTGAAATTCCATTTTATCTTTACCGAACTTGAGGTATACCATTTCTTTCTTGCATTCAATATTTGCTCCTGAAGTGTTCAAGAAAGTTCTTCCAAAAATAATTGGACAATAAACATCAGTAGGCATGTCAACATGTACAAAATCAATATGATACTTGTAGGGTCCAATACAAATTAGAACATCTCTAATTACTCCCATAGGAACTCTGAGAGTTTTATCAGCAAGCATTGTTGTCATATAGGTATCTTCTAATTCGGCTAGGGCTAATTCTTTTTGGATTTTTAAATAAAAATTAAAGGGGTTACATTAAATATTGTTCCTATATCGCAAAGACCATAGTAAGAAGGTCCACCAAAAGTGCAAGGGAGAATAGGTTTACCAACTTCTTTAGCTTTTACCTTCCCTTCAACAAATTATGAAGCTTCGGTATCTAGCTCTATTACATTGCAATGTGTAAACATAGTTAAGATATCTTATTTTGTTGGTCCCCCTGTCTCCTTCTTACTTTCCTCATTAGATATTTTTGCCTATGTTTCTTCTAGCATTTTGAGGAACAATCTTTCATCCTTACGTTGGCCCTCGAGTTGCTGGGACATCATATGTTTCCTCATAGTCCTTGGAAAAGGAAGGGGTTCAACATACTGATGGACCTTCCCCAGTGGCTCTTCATGACCTGTAGTTATTATATTGACATGTTTGACTGGTTCAGGAGTTTAATGAAGCCAGTCCTTCTTGGGAGCTTCAATGTGCTTTGTGAACAACTAAAGGATTTGCACAATAATATCATCATCAAGTTGAAGCTCATTAGCAGTTTCTTTTATCTTACCGAATTCTTTATAAGCATTGAGATAATCATATTCAATTGCTACTCTGCCTTCTCCACCTAAATAAAATCCCTATGTTTCCATATTGCGGCGAATGCGTTCTAGGAGTTCCCAAGCTTTAGTTATGGTTAGCTCCATAGAAGATCCTCTAGAATTAGTATCAAGCTCATGTTTAATTTCTTGATTAAGCCCCCATAGAAAATGTGTAAAACATACCATTCAGGTAAATCATGACCTTTATTAAGGATAGATTTGTACCTCTTGAAGGCCCTTACCAAGCCTTCACCTGGGCGGTTCTTGAAATTTGTAATTGCCCTTCTAACTCCAGTAGTCTTTACCTTGGGGAAAATCGGAATACGAATTCCGCCTTAAGCTTTTCCTAGGTATGAGTTTTCTCTGCAGGGCAAATTCTATACCAAGCTAAAGCAGTGTTGGTTAGAGATTGGCTAAACAATTTAATTTCCAGTTCATCATTAGAATAGCCTCTCAATTTAAGTGTCTAACATAACTCGGTATTACATTAGGTGATTGTAAGGATCCTCATCCGGATCATCTCCTTCAAAAGTTTTTCCTTAATAATAGCAATAAAACGAGGGTTAACCTCGCTTGTACTCAGGTTCAACCCTACTTGAGAATTCTTTGACAAGTCCTCGATTGAATTTCCCGAGGTGTTCAGTTGCATCGAGCTGATTCATTAGTCGAAGTGTAGCCATGGTGTTTACCTGAAACTAGTAAACAACTTTAATAAAACAAATAATAGAATTAGCAACTAAGAACAAGACCAAAAGCGTTTAGCTCCCCAACAACGGCGCTAGAAAATAGCTTGATGACTGCAAGTGCACAGATCGATTGTAGCTAGTTTTGAAATAAGAGTATCGACCCACAGAGAGCTATTTGGTTGAGGTCTTTATGCCCCTCGTCACTATCTACCAAAGGGTGTGAGTTTCCAACTATCAGGAAAGAACATTCTCAAATTTGCTGAGTGATGATGAGATAGTTCCTTTCCACAAATAAAGTATGAAGAATATTATCTGAATGCAACAAGCCAAGGTTTTAGACATATATTGTGGACCAACATGTCGTACTTATGATTTTCATGTTTCATTAGTTTTCAAACTTCCTCCTAGCTAACTCTACCCACTTGAACGACTTTATGTAGATTTATCGAAATTCGGTCAAATTTGAACTACAAATAAATTGTAGGTTGTGTTGAAAGTTTTACAATTTTTTGGAGGTAACCATCAAGGGGTCATTTAATATATCACAAACCACCACCGAGAGTTTTGACAACAGGTTCAAGTTCTTGCTAAGATTTTGCATCTTGACAATTTAACAAAATTAGGTCAAACTTGAGCTACAAGTAAGCGCGATAGATTTCTCTTGAATTAACCGTCTTTTCGAAGGTAGATGGGTGCATCTTCTTGTAGTAAACAATGCCATCGAATTAAATCATTCTCAATTTTGTGAGTGATGACGAGATTATTCTTTTCCGTAAAGACAGTCTGAAGAATATGGATTTGAATACCACAAGCCAAGTTTTTAGACATATATAGTGGACCAACATGTTGTACTAACGATTCCTATGTTTTATGAGTTTTCAAACTTTCTAGCTAACTCCGCCACTTGAATGAATTTATGTGGATTCATCGAAATTAGGTCAAATTTGAACTATAAGTAAATTGTATGTTGCTTTGAAAGTTTTAAGAAAAAGCTTTTGAAGCTACCCATCGAGCTGTCAATTAATATATCAGAAACCACCGAGAGTTTTGACAAGAGATTCAACTTCTTGCTAAGATTTTGCATCTTGACAATTTAACGAAATTAGGATAAACTTAAACTACAAGTAAGTGTATATACTGGTCTCGAATTAAATGTCTTTTTGGAGTAATTAATCAAAAATAAAGAGAGGTAATAACTTAGCTAGTTACCGTAACATCATACATACCAATACTAGTATATGATTCTACAACCTAATTAATTAGGCCTTGCGTGACACTACACACATGTTATTACCCACTATGAAGGTAGTAACATGTGCAAGTTACTAGTCTAAGTTATTTATCACTATGTGACTATCCTAAATCAGAACGGAGGTGTATGTACTGTATGCCTTAAAGGCACATGTTTTGTTGCGCTTTATAAGCTGTTCACTACTCGTGTCGGCTCTCACTGGTCAGACGGATAAAACCACTGACTTGTTGATTTGGTACTGTACATCGTCGATCTTTTTCTGTCACTGATAGAGAATAAATTTTATACCGCTTCCAGGCGAGTGCTTTTGCGGAGCTACAACCAATAGCTCAGACGACTACTCCCGTGGCTCTCGAGCAATTGTGACCGTCCGTTTAAAATGAACGGGAAGGATTATACAATGGATTTTCTTTTGGTGGATGGTTGATTTTTTGAGAGTTTGTCAAATTTTTTTCTTTACTGAACAAGGTTATGGTCTATTTGGGTTCTGGGAACGGGGGCATAGAGGCCAACATGGGAGAGGAAATTGGCGGTGTGGCAGGAAAGCTCATTTGAGGTGGCAGCGTGTGGGTGTACAAATGGTACTGGTAGCCCATTTTGTGAGCATTTTTATTGTTGTACTACAAGAGTTTGAGAGTATTCTAGTTTTGGTTCCTTAACTACCGGTGGAACCTTTATGTGTTTATTAGTTGCAGTAGTACAATACTTGTTCCATATGTGCCTGCACACGATGATAAATGTAGAAGATCCAAGGATTATTATGTTCGGCAAGAGGAGCTCCGAGTATTATCCAAACCGTCTCTCTACCATGACCATTCGTTTGACAGGACGATACTGCTCCATCCCGTGCTAGGATAGCTATGTTATATTACTAGAAAGGCCAGACCTATTTACTCGATATGCACCAAGAAACACAGAGAAGAGAGAAAAACAACGCTCGATAAAGTCAGTACGATTTCAGTCGATTTATTCTATTTTACTTTGCTCTTTGTCCTCTTTCTCTCCATCTTCTCGCTGATCCCCACTCGCCCACCTTAGCACACGCCAACAACGCCATGCCTCTTTCGGATCATCTCTGTAGCCCAGTTAGATAATGAAGGGGTTCGTTGCATAGAAAACAAAAATTTCCTACGGTTGCAACCACCGAGACCATATCTAGGAGATACATCTAACGGTTTCAGATAGACTCACCCTCAAAGACCATAACGCGGGATAATGTTCCGCAAACAAACGTGGATGATGTAGAGTGTACATGACCATCCTCAAGGATGTGCAGACGATTAGCACCACAAGAGGCAGCGCCTCCGTAATCGATCACATGTACAGTGTGTCGACGACTCTCGAACCCTCGCTCTAGCCGGGTAGCAGAAGTAGTGGATCCCCGAGAACTGCACCAACACTACGACATGGTGGTGGGGAAGATCTTGAGCAGGGCTTCGCCTAAGCACCTCACTCATGGCGATGGACAAGGCTAGAGGGAGGAAGATGCCAACCAAAGGGCATGTGAGAGGAAGGGTAAATGGTGTGAGATGAGAGGGGAGGAGGGGTGCCTTTTATAGGTGAGGGGGTAGCCCAAGTGGGCATGGCACACATCCATGGTTTTGCCCCCGCCTCTCCCCCAATTATGTGGGTGGACACTCCACTCACATCAATATAGCTCCACTCATCTTCCATTTAATTTCCACTAAAAATCAAAGGTAATTCCATTAAAGAACTTTAATTCTCTTGTTTTAATGCAACTCAATTTAATGAACACTTAATTTAATGAGTACTTCATTTAATGAACACTTCACTTGATAAACACATTAACATTTTATTCCCCGATGATATTCTGATACACCGAAACCATCCCGACAGATTTATCAGAACAAATTCATGCGATGTCCATTATCTTCTCATGTGTTCTCTATCCACTCAATTGCGTCAACTAACCTAAAGTGTGTCTCCCTACGGGTTTGAGAACTATGTAGACATGATCGAGACTTTCTCAAATCAATAATCATTAGTGGGATGTGGAGGTCCATAATGACTCCCACTAGTTACACGAAAATCCAATGATCGTTTAAACCTTTTTCGCTATAATAATATTCTTTTGTCTCACGATATTTTACTTGTCTGAGATTTGATCACTCAGTATCATCCATACCTTGTTTAATATTGTTCCTGACAAGTACTCTTTTTCGCGTTCCTGTGATATAACATTCTAGTGATCAAATCACTTGCTTGCAAGCTATGTCAATGTGATATCACCGAGAGGACCCTGAGTATATCTCTCTGTCATCTGGATGGATGAATCCCACTCTTGATCCACGAGCATAAACTAACACTTTCCAAGTACCATATGACACCTTTATAGTCACCTAGTTACGAAGTGATGTTTGATGTAATCAAAGTACCTTTCCGGTGAAAGTCATTGCCGTGATCTCATGGTCTAAGGACATTGAGTAACTACGACTGTGATAGCAATATAAACTTGAGGACATGATCGTATTGGTACATCTACTTCGGGTGACTGTTCATTATATCATTCTCTAATGATATGACCATGTTATTAACAACATCCAATGTTCATGGTCAAGAAATCTGTGATCATCAGTTAATCAACAAGCTAGTATTAAGAGAGGCATTACTAGGAACCTTTTATTTGTTTATAAATAACACACGTATTAACATTTCCGATTAACACAATTATAGCATGAGAAATAAACATTTATCATAAACATGGAATAAGATAATAACCACTTTATTATTGCCTTTCAGGCATATTCCTTTCGGTCTCCCACTTCCACTAGAGTCAATAATCTAGTTTGAAAAACTTGCGCATTCAACACCGATGGCACATTGGTGTTATATATATGCGTTTTCTAGTGGTAAACACAATCCTAGATCTGACACTATCAGGTCTATGTGTATTTGCATGTCTATGCGTCTCTATGCATTACTCATTCTCAAATGAGGTGGCTTTGTATAAATTTGGTGAGACCTTAGTTCATTGGGGTTTAAAACATCTTGATATAATTGTCATACAATATATCTTCATAGTACTAGCCCATCGAACCACACATAGTTCCTTTGCTGCAACCATAGCAGTCTTATACTTAGCCTTTCGTTGTAGTATCTGTCACAATGTTCTTAACCTTTTAGAACTTATTCAAATCCATCATGTAACTTCCTTCCATTACACTGTGCCACCTTAACCTATAGCCTAAATTGAGATAAACTTAGTTTGTATCTAGTGAAAAACTAATATCAATGTAACACTTACAATGAATTATTTGTTTAGTTCCAATGTAACATCTTACAATAAACTATTTGTATAGTGTCAATGTAACACCTTACAATGAACTATCTATATAGTGTCAATGTAACACCTTACAATGAAATATCTATCGCTTCTACATATAGAATATATTCTTAGTTCTTCCAAAGATCATAAGAATATCCTTACTATCATCTAATGATCATCTTATGAGTCACCCTGGTATATGCTCATAACATTTAGAGCATAGGACATATCTGGATATGTACATATCACAGAATGATTGATTGAGATATTCATGTGATTTCACTCACCAAGTGTCAAAACACTTGAATCTCGTTTATCAAGATATCCATGTGATTTTACTCACCAAGTGTCAAAACACTTGAATCTTGATCAATTTTATCCATGAGGCATGAACCTTTCTCGTCGTTTCATATTGAACTCATTCAATATTTCATCTATGTACATTTGGCATAACCATTTTAGCGTCTCAATCTATCCAAATAGACATTAATGCCTAATATTCGGGGTTTTCCTAAGTCTTTCATCCAAATCTAATTTCAATGAAATTCTTAACCCATGTCAATTAAGAGATACATCATTTCCAATCAACAATATGTCTTATACACAATGTATTAGAAATATGTCTTGACACTCCTACTTAATTTCTTGCAAATGCAAGCATCTTCATCATCTCTCGTGAAATTAGACCTTTTAACAATTTAATCATGGTGAAGATTTGAACTCTGCGATGCTTACTTCAACCATTAAAGTTTCCATGTGTTTTTAGCATCATTTGATTTAACAAAACCCCTCGGACCGTGTCATGTACACGTCCTAGGTAATCATTCTATTAGAAGAATGTTGTTTTGTTTGTTTAACTAGCATATACAATAATTAACATATGTAGTGGTTGCTACACTAATTCTTCTAGACTAAATATCGCTACGAAAGATCGAATCTTGTTGTATTTAACTCCTCGAACATTGTCTTAAACTCTTTACCGACATGTCGACTATTTCATAGATGTGAAACATCCATGTCTGTTTATTTATAGATCCAAATACAACTGATATGCTTCACGCCTTTCTGGAGATTCTTCCAAGTTTAGTAACTTGGTTTCTCGTGTATGAAACTATCATGGATTTTATGGCTTCTAGCCATTTGACGGAGTTAGGGCCCATGATCGCTTCTTTGCATGTTGTCGATTCATGATTGTCAAATAATAATGATTTAATCTCAAATCTTAGTATTTGATCGTTTATCCGACCTACGCGGTTCAATAGGAACTTAGATCTTCGTGACCACAACTTTTGAGGCATGTGAGCTATGAGCACCATGTCTGCCTTCGAGACACTTTTCGGCGCTACACAACTCAGCACACATAGCTTAGGTTCAATAACCTTATCAAAGTTCTATTGTCCTCCCACTTAACTTTTCACGAAACATTCTTTCTCAAGAAACTAAACGTTCTAAGTGACAAACATTTTTGTCTTCGATGTTATGAAGGAACACCCGACAATTGGATTGGCATAACCTACAAAGACATGCTCATCCGATTTTGGTTGTAAACATTTTACTTATCCGTGGCATACCAGAATTCAAGAAAAGACAACTTGGATTTTATCCCAATCCATAAGTCATATGGTGTCATTTCAACGGATCATGATGGAGGTCTTTTCAGTTTAAAAGAGGTAGTAACTAAATGTCAACACCCGGATTTGTAATCCCAGATGCTTGTTATGCCATACCTCGCAATCCCAGGATTACCATTTTTGCGAGACATAACAGATTGGATATCATAGTACATCATCCATTACAAACCATAATAAGGTCTTACAAATATAAGATCTCATGATCCAGTCTTAATAGAAATCAAGCAGCGGAAAAGAAACGTAGTAGGGGCTCCATCTCCAGAGTCACAGGCAATGCTGACGATGGGAGATGATCCTAGTTGTTATAGACGTCCTGCTGTCCATCCTCCTGATAGTCCTCCTCATAGTCTAGCCACGGGAATAGCCAGGGACAAAGCCATGAGTACTCTTTAAGTACTCGCAAACTATCACTAACAAGTAAGGTAGTTCTAGTAGGAATCCTAAGCTCTAAGTTTATTTGCAAAAGCCAGATTTATCTAAACTGAGTTTAGAAGTAAAGAAAACTAAGTTAATGTTCTAAATCACTTAAGTGGGAACCTAGTTTTCATATTCACAACCCTGTTGTGGTCAAGTCAAAATCATAGTCCAATTCACAAGTCCTTTTGAAAACATCTGATGACGGAACAGTATGGCCACTCCAACTGTCCATGACCATGGACGCGGCTATTCGAATAGTTTGACACTCTGTAGAGGTGGTACACTTTCACCACAAAATTCGATACATCCGTTAGGGATAACCCTGAATCATCATACTTAGTATGTGGATAATCAATCATAACCTTTCAATTACACACTCTAGTATAGGCACCTCCCCTATGAGCTTGGCCTCCCAGCCATGACCATCTGCCGTCCTGGGCACTGCATAGGTGGACAATTCACACTCACGAGGTAGCCTCAGCTCAAACCTCTTCCGCGAGGGAACCCATACTAAGGCATATAAACTTCCAGCTAAGCCCTACCCAATTCGGGTATTATGGTTGTATAGTAAAATTGGAATGGTATCGCATCCGAACCCAACCATCAGTTTTTATAAAGGGCTAAGGCTCATGCCTCAACATTTTCATCATAAAATCCTTTTGTGTTTCTCAACACATGCCAAAACATCTCAATAGAATGAAGCATCATTCCAAGGTTTTCATAATCATTATCACCAAGTATTCGCATCTAAAGTGATCAACTTTTATGCTTAGCACTAGCCACTAAGGTTAAGAGTGTTCACTAATGAGGGATGCTAATATTCCATATCATTCCATAGAATGACATCTAAGTATAGGCCTAGTTTTATACTCTTTATGCTATCTATACTATTTTTCCAATACTCACAAAGCACTAACTAAAAGTAAAGACTTTAGCAAAGTAAAAGAATAAAGCTTGCAAGTAAAACTTGGGATTGGTATAAATCAAAGGTATATAAACAAAGCATGCCTAATGCATTTTGATTAAGTTATCAAGTTTGCAAGTATTAGCTTGCATAGTTCTAGCTTTCCTTGAGTAGAGAAATGGTTGAAGTTTTTTTCTTCTTCTTCTTGGTAGTACTCCGCCTCCTTGTATCCGTGGTCGATACTATCGTCTATAAAGGAATACGGGGTACACAATCACCAATAATACTTAACTAATTCTATTTAGCACACTAAGGCTCACATTTGATGATCTAGCATCATCACAATCATCACATGAATTAAAGACTTAATCTTATTTAGTTTATTTTAGAAAAGTAATTTCTACTCATTGAAAAAAATTAAGATTTAATATTCTCCAATTAAAATATGGGATCACGTGGACACATGTCATCACCACATATTCTAATACATGGGAATGTGATTTAAAAGGGTTGGTCATATGTTATAAAGTTTAAGATTATCATTTAATAGAATTAAAGTGACTAGAAATGCCTATATAGCATTATTTTGGTACTAGTCCAAAGTTACTGCATGCAAACCTAAATATTTTTACATATTCAGATAGTACTTATCAAATGTGATTTTTTAGAGTTGGAATCAACTCAAAAGCATTTATGGTTGATTTTTGAAAAATGTTTGAAGTTGAAAAGTCTCTGTCTTGTTATTTTTGGTATAGGTGATTTCTAACTACAAATGATTTAATTCCAACGGGCTTGGATAGATAATTTAAATATCTTTCTAACAAAATTAGAATCAGGCAATTTGGTTTAGTGAAACTCTCTGAATTGATTTTTGAATCTATGGACAGAATAGGGTTTTAACTAAATTGGAAAATACTAATTTGAATTCACTAGGCTGCGCGGGAAACTAAACGGGCTGGCCCAACTGCACAACACAACATAGCGGGCTACTGATGACCCACAAGTATAGGGGGTGTATCGCAGTATTTTCGATAAGTAAGAGTGTCGAACCCAACGAGGAGCAGAAGGTGCTGGCTAGTGGTATGGATCAGGAATTCTCTGCAAATACTTAGCAAACAGATTTTTAGGTTTTTTTTGATAAAGAAGTAAATAAAGTACGAGTAAATAAAAGACAATAAGAATAAATGAAGCAAGTGGCCCAATCCTTTATTCAGCAAAGGACAAGCCGATTGTATTACTTAAGACGACCAAACGTTCTCGAGGACACATGGGAAGACTGTCAAGTGCTTTCGCTTCATATAGTTGATTAATCTTCTTTAGCTTGCTAAGTGTTGTGTGGGTGAACCTGTGCTAATGTACCGACCTTCCTAGGACTATACATACTTGTGATTATACCCCTTGCAAACATCCGTAAGTACAATAAAGTAATTAAGGTAGAAACCTAACCACAACTTTAAACTCTAAGACCCTTACGTCCCTTGTGTAATGGTTTCCTAATGGGGGTTCAGGTTTCTGTCACTCCGGCAACCCCTACGATTAGTAGCCAAATACACAATGTATTCCCCTAGGCCCATATAGGTGAAGTGTCATGTAGTCGATGTTCACATGACACCACTAGAAGAAGTACACCACAACTTAAATATCAATCTATTGAATCTTTCTCAACACAATTCCACTACTAACAACATGACTTCTCCCATGTCCTCAAGAACAAAACGAACTACTCACAAGACATCATATGGATCATGATCAGAGATGGAATAATGATGTATAACAATCTGAACATAAACAATAATTCAATGGTTCCACTCAATAGCATCAACTACAAAGAGTAATCAACACCGAGAAAGTTTCCCCTAAGAACTACGCAAGATTCAGCCCAATTGTTACAGCAATATGGAGATGGTGATGAGGGTGCTGATGGTGATGATGGTGATCATGATCCCGATGAAGTCCAGCTTGATGGTGGTGTTGATGGCGACGATCTTCCCTCTCCGGGAAGGAATTCCCCCGGTAGAAATCCGTCGTCAGAGAGATCTTTCTCTCTCGGTGTTTTCCGCCCCACAGACGTGGCGGAATCTTTCTGTGGTTGCCCCCCGAGTATTAGGGTTTCAGGAGGATTATATACGCTAGAGGGGAGAGCCAGGGGTGGACCAGGGTGGCCACACCACCTTGTGGCGTGGCCCAGGGTGGCCCGTGCCAGGGGTGGTGTGGCCGCCCTATGGCCCATCTCCGCTTCCCCTTCTGGCTTTCTTAGTCTTCTGGAAAAATAGATTTTTCCATGTATTTTCCCGGATTTTCCAATCTTCGCGAATTTCGCCTCCAAACAGCACCTTTTCCATCAGAATCCTGACTACAGCAGTCCATGCTCCAAAAGTCATCAACCATGCAAAAACAGATGAAATAACATAAGTATCCTCTATTAACATGAAATATATCAATGAATAACAGTGAATTATGATATAGAATAGTGATGCAAAATGGACGTATCAGTTACTGACAATAGGGGTCCATCAGTCAGTGACTTAATCTACCCGAAACGGTATCTATGAATCTAGGCCGTGCGATTAAAATCTAATCTAACGGTTGGTGTTCATCATTACGACGAACAACTCCGACGAAGATTTTAACCTAACGCGGCAGTGGGGGTCCGCCGAGGCTCACCTGGGCTCTAGCTAGGGTTGGCGATGGGGGCGAACGGCGTTGTTGATGATAGCGGTTCTAACGATAGTCGCGGCAGCTCCTGGGGAAGCTTCAATCGATGGCACCCTTCTCCTCCTGTCAAATTCCGTCGAGGGAGAGCTCGCCTTGCTCCAAGAAGAAGTGTGGGAGTGTCAGTGAGGAGTGGGGAGGGTGTTGGTGTGGAGAATGGAGGCAGAGGGGGCCTCTATTTATACTGCGGCGAGGGGACCGAATGACGTGGGCTCGGGCTTGTCGGTGACGATGCTACAGGCGGCTAGCGGCACGGCTAAGTCTAGGGGACGGTGCAGTGTTCCCTGGCGATCATCACAGAAGTAATGGAACGACGTGGGGCAGTCTAGGCTAGTCGGGAGTTTGCGGTGCTCTACACGGGAGCAGAGGTGTTTGCAACGGTGCACGGGTGCTACGGGTCGCGCCGCGGCGAACGGGGGTGTCTAGGAGGTAGTGGTGATCATGGCGAATGGGCACGTGCACAGAGAGGGCGAGACACGGTCTGTGCGAGGTGGTCGGCTACGACGCGCTGGCGTGTTCTCAGCATGGCGCAGAGATGGTGGGCGCGGCATTGCTAGGGTGGTCCAGGGCTTGTCTAGGGTCGTGGCTTGGACAAGGGGTGGCGGTGGATGGTCACGTGTCTAGAGCGTGTCGTGGGCGAGGGTTGCGTGGCTTCTGTCGCGCTATCCACTGTCGGCCGGTGGTGACCATATTCGGGCGGCGATGCACTGTGCACAACGACTAAGGGGGGAGTTGGTCTGGTGTTGCTCGACACTAGGGGATACAAGGGAGTGAAGAGGGGACACTGAGGTGGGTGATTACTGCTCAAAAATAGTGAAGTTAGGCAGTAGTTGTTTTGTGTCTGCAAGGTGTTTGAGGAAATGGCCGAAAGAAATAAAGTTTTAAATTTTCAAATGAAATTTGGTGAGTGATTTGATCTTAAGCTTGAGTGTCTATGATTGCTTGGAGAAGTCAAGTGGAATTGGTTTGAGTAGTTTTTGAAAAAGTGTGATCTTACCATATGAACTAGATTCAAATTTGAACTGTCCATTAAATTGATTTGGAAAATGTTTTTGTAAGTTTGTACAGTGGGCCTTGATACACTTTTACTTGGTCTAGCAAGGGTGAAAAGAAGTGGAATTGTTTCTGTTAGAAATTCTCTTCTAGGAACACTCAAAGAGGCCTAGTGGTTAATTTTGGTCAAAATGACCATTTGGTTATTTAACTCATATTTGATTTCTTTTTCTTTTGATTTTGTTTGTAAATGGCCTAGATGATGTAGCATTCACCTTTTAACCATTTCTCATCATTTGTAGCAATCAAGCATGGCAAATTCAATCAATTCTACACTAATGCTAATCACACATGCATTCATATTCAAATTTGTAGTAAAAGTTTTTGTTAACCCTAAAGTTGGGTGATTAGAACTTGATAATCTTGATTAGAAGTTTTGGGGTGTTACAAACCTTCCCTCCTTAAACAAAATCTCATCCCGAGATTTAAGAAAAACAAGGAACTAAAGAGATCTGGAAACTCAGTCCTAATATAATCTTCTCGCTCCCAAGTAGCTTCTTCTTCGGTATGGTTGCTCCATTGGATCTTGAGAAACTTGATACTCCTGGTCCTGGTGGTTCTGAAGGCTTCTTCCAAAATACGGATGGGTACTTCACGATACGTCAGATCCTTGTTGATATCTATGGCTCGGTGATCGATGTTCTTGAAAACTTTGGTCTTCTCCGGAAATTCTAGACATTTGTGAAGTAACGAGATATGGAACACATCATGGATGGCTGACATCTCCTTTGGCAGTTCCAGTTGATATGATACTTCTCCTTGGCGATTCAAAATCTTGAAGGGTCCAATATATCTAGGGGCTAACTTTCATTTCAGTTGAAAACGCTGCATTCCCTTCAAGGGCGATACTTTGAGGTACACAAAATCTTCGACATTGAAAGTCAGGCCTCTACGTCTCTTGTCAGCATAACTCTTATGTCTAGATTGGGCGGTCTTGAGGTGCTCACGGACTTTGTGAACCTTCTCTTCGGCTTCTCGTAGGATGTCGGGTCCGAAAATCTGACTCTCTCCTACTTGCGACCAATTCAAGGGGGTACGACACTTCCTTCCATATAGAAATTCAAATGCGGTCATTTGCAAACTGGCTTGATAACTGTTGTTGTATGAGAATTCTGCGAAAGGCAGACAATCTTCCAATTTTGATCCATGTTCTAGAACACAAGCTCTCAACATATCTTCTAAGATTTAGTTGACTCTTTCAGTCTGTCCATCGGTCTACGGGTGATACGTTGTGCTAAAATTCAACTTGGTTCCTAATCCTTCTTGGACTTTTTGCCAAAATCTTGAGGTAAATTGGGTTCCTCGATCCGACACTATGGTCTTGGGGGTTCCATGCAAATTGACGATTCTAGCAATGTACAGCTATGCTAGCTTCAAACTCTTGTAGGTAGTCTTGACAGGTATAAAATGGGCTACCTTGGACAGTCTATCAACTATGACCCAAATAGAGTCATTTCCCCTACTAGATGTAGGCAAACCGGTGATAAAGTTCATTCCGACGGAATCCCATTTCCATTCTGGAATCTGCAATGGTTGCAAAAGTCCTGCAAGTCTTTGATGTTCCTCTTTGACTCTCTGGCAGATATCACACTTGGCTATGTAGCTTCCGATTTCTCTCTTCATCTTGTGCCACCAAAAATGCTCCTTCAAATCCTGATATATCTTTGTTCCTCCGGGGTGGATAGAATAAAGGGTATCATGAGCTTCCTGCATGATAACTTGCTTCAGCTCGGAATCTGCTGGCACACATATACGTCCTTTGTACCACAAAACTCCTTCTTCATCTTTGGTGAATCCGGGTACCTTTCCTGTACCAATACGATGTTTGATTCCGTCGATACTTTCATTTCCTTTCTGTGCCTTCTTGATCTGACTGATCAAAGTGGGTTGAAGTTCAATGCTAGCTAAAATCCTTTGCTAGCAAGCTCCGTTCTAAACTGCTCCAACTCTTCATGCAAACTTGGCTGGGCTTCTTTGATTATGGTGTTTAATCTACACGACAATCTGCTAAGAGCATCTGCTACCACATTGGCTTTGCCGGGGTGATAGTGAATGTCAAGGTCATAATCCTTGATTAACTCTACCCATCTCCTTTGCCTCATATTCATCTCCTTTTGGGTGAAAATATACTTCAGGCTCTTGTGATCTGAATAAATCTCACAACGGTTACCCATCAGGTAATGACGCCATGTCTTCAAGGCTAAAACTACGGCTGCTAATTCAAGGTCATGGGTAGGGTAGTTTTGCTCATGCTGCTTCAGTTGTCTGGACAGATACGCTATGACTTTGCCTTCTTGCATCAACACACATCCGAGACCAATCGTGGATGCATCACAATACACATCGAAAGGCTTCTTGATATCTGGCATAATCAGAATTGGGGCTGAAATCAATCTCTTCTTGAGTTCTTGAAAACTTTCTTCACATTTCTCCATCCATTCGAACTTTCTATCTTTCTTCAACAATTGGGTCATCGGTGTTGCGATGCTCGAAAACCCTTCAACAAACTTGCGGTAGTATCCCGCTAATCCGAGAAATGCACGGACTTGGGTTTGAGTGGTTGGGGCTTCCCATTCTTCAACATCTTTGATCTTGGCGGGATCAAAAGCGACTCCTCCTGCCGACACAATATGTCCGAGGAATCCTACTTCCTTCAACCATAACTCACATTTGCTAAACTTGCCATACAACTGATGTTCTCTAAGGGTTTCAAGGATGGTTCTTAGGTGTAGCTCATGATCTTATTCTGACTTGGAATAGATCAGAATATCGTCGATAAAAACAACGACAAACTTATCCAGGAAGTTCATAAAAATCTTATTCATGAGATTCATGAAATAAGCGGGGGCATTGGTTAATCTAAAAGACATGACCGGATACTAATACAATCCATATCCGGTGGTAAAGGCGGTCTTTGGAATATCCGTTGCACGAATCTTGAGTTGATGATTGTCATTGTATTGGGAACGACAGTACCTAAGAAGGTTAGATAGAGGTGTGGGGACTAGCAGGGAAGCTATTGACGGTGTCCGCTGGCGGGATTGGATACAAGCAAGCAGAGCTGGATGCAGGAAGTATCCAGGTTCGGAGCCCTCGTGGTGAGGTAAAGCTCCTACTCCTGCCAATCTGACTATGAGCAATATACGAGCTACAAGTGCTCCTCGAGCTGTATTCTCTAGCTACTGTCTTAAATGCACTAAGACCAACCCTTTCTACTGAGGCCTTGCCTCTCCTTATATAGGCAGAGAGGCAACGGTCTCACTGGCCAATCCGACTAGCAGGCCTCACGGGTGGGCCCCAGCCGGCTGGTCATCTATAGTATCCGGTACAACCATGTCCCATCAGAGTACGAGCGGTATGACTGTCGCGGGCATAGTGAACGCCGTGCGAGCCTGTCATCAGCATCGGGCCACTGTTCCCGCATCATCCCCGCAAAGTCTTCGGTATGGCCGAGTAGTTGCCAGTCTTGTTGTCGTACAGGGCATACCGTGCACTGTTCCGCATGTCGCCCTGTCTCCTTGATTGGTTCCGGCTACGCTGCTGTAGCCGGCTGCTTCTCGCCGCTCCGGCTACCTCACGGTAGCCGGCTTGACTTGCCTTGTCCGGCTGCGCTTGACTAGCCGGACACAATCCGACTGCCATAATTCTTGTTTGGTTGGGGTATCCGGAGGTCATCCCCCCGACACTAGCTCCCGAGCGCGTGTAGATTTCACCCTTAGGTGAAATGTGCGTGCGCTCCCTTTTCGTTTTGAATTTTTGGCCGGCTACGCCTGGCGATTGCACTACCCGTGACGTTAGTGCTGACGCCGGCCACGCGCGCACGCGCCATCATTGCTCTGTGGCGGGCAGTGGAACGTCCCGTCGCATGTCGCCTTAGGAAACTGCCGCCTGACGCTTCGGTTCTCGCTTCGGGATCTTCCGCGCACCCGACGTCTGCACACGGGATCTGGGGCGACGGTTGGGGTGGGAAGCGCCTCGATGGATGCCGCGTGGCGTCATGGACGGTTGGCCTTCCGGGCCTTTAAAGGGGCGCCCGGGGGAGGGCAGTTCTTCTTCTTCGCTTCCCCCGCTCCTACTTGCCTTCTTCTCTTCTGCGCTCCTGCTTTCTGCGCTTCGATGCCGTTGCTGCTGTAGCCCTCCGCGCCGCCCGTTTGTCATCGTCGGCGATACGGGCCACCACCACTCATCCGCCGCCGCGCCCTCCAGCGAGCCGGAAATGGCTGCCGAGCGCGGAGCCTGGTGTGGCTCCTCCGTCATGGAGGACCACATCCAAAAGTATCGCGCCACCCGCGTCCTGTCGTCGGAGGAGGAAGTGGCGGTGCGGCTTGCGCCGACGGGGGAGGTGTCGTCGCATCCGGCGGAGGGGGAATGGGTGATCTTCCTCTTGCACCTGGCGCGTGGGTTTGTGCTGCCGGTGCACCCGTTCTTCCTCACCTTCCTCGCCTTCTTCGATCTCCGCCTCCACCATCTTGGCGCCAACGCAATTGGCATGCTGGCGCACTTCATAGCCTTCTGCGAGAGCTACCTCGGGATCCAACCGGATCTCGAGCTCTTCTGCCGGCTCTTCCGAGTCCAGCAGCAGGTCCAGTTCACGAAGGGGCCGCTGGTCATCTGCGGTGGCGCCTCCATCTACTCCCACACGCAGACCGGCTACCCGAAGTTCCTGCTGCACGACACGGTACGACTGTGGCAGCAGTCGTACTTCTATGTCCGGAACCTCACCACCAACGATCGGATCAATTCCGGCATTCTAGGACGTGGAATCCAGCCGGCAGCATTGGGACCTGAAGATCTACAGCGAGAAGACGAAGTCAGATGCGATGCTGCAACGCATGCACGCCCTCGTGACCGCCGGTCTAACCGGCCTGGACATCACCCTCAGCTGGATGTCCCGGCTGATGATGCCGCTGCAGCAGCGAGCGCACAAGACGTGCTTCTACTCTGGCCGGCTGGACGCGACCCAACTGTCTCGCCGCGACCCTCGCTACCATAATCTGAAGGAGTGGGTGTAGACCATCACCAAGGAGCGTCTGCCGGAGGTCTGGAAGTTCGGGCTGGCCCCTTACAGCCGTGACAACCACGCGCCCCGGGTAGGTCCTTCTAGCCGGAATTTTCCTTTGTATTTCTTACCCTTCTTCTTTTTATCCGACTAATCTCTTGTACTCGACAGATCTTCCCCTGCATGCTTCATGAGGAGGGCGATGCCCCTCTTCAGACATTCACGCTTGACTTGCCCGAGCCGCGCGCTCTCTAGTCAGGCGAGGAGTCAGACGGGGATGGGGATGCCTTCCCCAGCCGGAACGACGAGCCGGCCACCGATCCCCATGCGGAGGTCGACGAGGGGGAAGAGGCCGCGCCGGATAAAAAGAAGCCGCCAATGCCGTGGATGACGACGCCTCCTCCGCTGCCTCGTTGACGGATCTCGCCGCCACCCTCGAACTGGCGGTGAAGGAGATACGGCTGCTTGAGGCCGCAACCAGCGGGAATCGGTCCTTGGAGCAGAAGCTTGCTGCTACCAACAGGACCTCCCAGAGTAAGTTTGCTTCATCCGGAATCATCCCCCTTTTTTTGACGATAGCCGGTTTTGTCGCAGCTATCCTTGTGTGCGCTGAGCGGGAGATCGATCGCTTGAAGATGGCGAATGACCGGCTGAGCAAGTCCAACTCCACGCTGCGGCTGCAGAACAAGGATTGGCACGCCAATGTGGATACTCTGGAGGCCACCGTCAAGGAGCGCGACGCCTCGCTCACCAGCTGGATCGACGCCTTCAACCTTCTCGACGCCCAGAACAAGGACCAAGAGAAGGAAATCAAGCGGCTGGCGATGAAGGAGAAGGCCTTGGTGGAAGAGCTAATGCAAGTCGGGCATACGGCTAAGGGTAAGCTACCTTTTCTGTCTCCCTACGTCTTTCTGGATCCGGTAGCTAGATCTGACTATCTTTTTTCTGACAGCCTTTTATCCCGGCATAGACCTGCTGGCCTACAACCTGCTGCAGGAGAACTGGCCGGGAGCACAGCCGATAGCTCAGGAGCTCGTCGTCCTTCTCAGGGAGGAAGCTGCAAAGCTTCGCCAGGCGGCGCAGGCCATCTTCTCCTTCCTGTGGCCGGATGCTCCGGTCCCGGAGACAATGGCGCAGCTAGCTGCGAAGGTGGGAAAGTGCCGGCTGCCGTGGACTAGCTGCGAGACCTGGCGGCGCGAGCCGGAGCGGAGATGGCCCTGGCCCTCATGCTCTCGTGGTACAAGGACGCCCGTGTCGAGAAGATCGATGGGGGTTTCCACACCGGCGCCGACCTTGCCTCCATCCACCAGGCCCATCCGGAGCTTCGGGCCTCCGCCATCAAGATTGCTGACTATGTGGATCCCGACGAGGTGCTCACCAACTTGGAGTCCGTCGGCACTCCGGATGCGGAAGCCTCGATGCAGCCGGCTAGCGGCGCCAGAACCGGATCGGACGCATCGCCACCTCCGCCGCCTGAGACTGCTGCCAGCCAAGGCGCTTCGCATGGCAAGGGCCCCGCCGTTTAGCTACCACCCCGGGATGCCGGGTGTATTTGTTTATTCCGTCTTGTTTGAAATTTGTCTGTCTGTACTGGCTGCTTCTGGCACCGGGTAAACTTATGGGATCTTCGTCTCCCCTTTCCTTTTAATGTCAATTTGAACTAATTTGGTTTTCCTTCAACTTGTGTTTTTTGCATTTCCTTTCAATATTTTGCCTACTGAATTTATCCGTCTGACTTCGCTTTGCTGAACGCCTTTAGCCGGGGGAGCTGTAATTCCAGTGGGGGCGCGTCAGCGCACCCACTAGGTGTAGCCCCCGTGATTCCGAGTAGCTGGCGTAGCCAGGTACTTCGAATCTTCTTTATTTTCTTAAGTCCTCTAGCTTCATCTGACTAGACGTATCATAGTCGGTTGCTTCCGCTGGCTGAACGCCTGCAGCCGGGGGAACTAACATTCCAGTGGGGGCGCGCAAGCGCACCCACTGGGCGTAGCCCCCGAGATTCGGAGTAGCTGGCGTAGCCAGGTACTTCGAATCTTCTTGTTCTCTTGCTCCTGCCCTTGCCCTCACCTGGGCTCCAAATATCCAGCTAAATGCCCTTAGCCGGTCGGGAAACTACAAGATTCCACTGGGGGGCGCGAGCGCACCCAGTGGGAGTGGGTGTAGCCCCCGAGATTCGGAGCGCTGGATGAAGGCAAGGACTTCAGATCTTCTTCTTCTTTTCTTTGTGAATTTCGACTCAAAGTAGTCATACAAAAATATATACGTACACATACATTCTCACCCGTTAATAGGTTAGTCTGCTAAACTGTAGCCAGAAGGCGGATTTGTTTTTTGAAAACTAGCTTGTGGCTTTCTGGACACTTAGTCGTTTTCCCGTTTGCTCTGCTATTTTTGCTGTGTCCTTGTCGGGCAACCGGGTTGTGGTCTGCAGCCGGAATCGAAGGGATCTAACAATACATTGCGCATGGTACTAACAGCTTAGCAGCCGGATTGTCTTAAGCTAGTTGCGAGGCCAGGACGCCCGATCTGTCGCATATCCTCCTCGTTTTTCGTGTGGGATGCCTCGGGCTTTTGCTCTTGCTAGCCAGAGAGCCAGGTTGCGGTCTGTAGCTGAGACGAAGACTGAGCCTCTGACATCGTCGCACACTACTCAGCCGGTTTGTTGACTTAGCAGGCCGGGCCAGTCGGCAAGCCCCTGGGTAGGGGTTGCCGGAGCCGGAAAATCTGAACCGGAAAACATATGCGTACACATTTCTAGCAAGGAGCCCCTGAGCATCTCGTAGGGGTCCGCATTTTTATTCATAGGGTTTGCGGGATACATACACTGTCTGGTGACTAGGTGTAAAATGGGCGCAACAAGGGCGCGTTCTAGGGACGCTCTGTCTCCTCGTCTGACTTGTCCATCTTATTCTTGCGCGGCTGCTGCGTGTCGATGAGGTAGTAGGAGTCGTTGGGCAGCTCCCGGCTAATGATGAAGGGACCCTCCCAGGGTTGCGACATCTTGTGCATGCCCTTCGTGTCCTGCACCAGTCGGAGGACCAGGTCGCCCTCGCGGAACACGACAGGGCAAATCCGGCTTGAATGGTAGTGGCGTAGGCGTTGCTGGTACAAGGCCGATCTGGACAATGCCAGTTCACGGGCCTCCTCGAGGAGGTCCACACCATCTTCCCGTGCCTCTTGGTTGGCCT
The DNA here is from genome assembly GCA_916181665.1 of Avena sativa. Classification (NCBI taxonomy): domain Eukaryota; kingdom Viridiplantae; phylum Streptophyta; class Magnoliopsida; order Poales; family Poaceae; genus Avena; species Avena sativa. Next base: position 429,917,012 of record OV702286.1, on the reverse strand, counting down.
TTTCATCATAGAGGAGCTTGCGTGGGGAGTCAAGCTTGATATCCGCGGAGAGGATGGCTTCCGATCCGTAGACCAGGAAGAACAGGGTGTAGCTGGTTGATCTATTCGTCGTGGTGCAGAGGCTCCATAGCACAACCGGAAGCTCCTCGATCTAGCATCTAGGCGACCGCTCCAAAGGCTCGATGAGGCGTGGCTTGATGCCGGCTAGAACTAAGCCGTTTGCCCTTTCGACTTGCCCGTTGGACTGCGGGTGCGCGACGGAAGCAAGGTCCAGCCGGATGCCCTTGTTGCTGCAAAATCGGGTGAAGGCCCCCTTGGCAAAGTTCGTGCCGTTATCGGTGATGATGCTGTTGGGGTAGCCGAACCGATTGATGACGTCGGTGAAGAAGGTGACGAATGTCGCCCCGTCCAGCTTTCGGATGGGCTTGGCCTCGATCCACTTTGTAAATTTGTCCATCGCCACCAGCAGATGGGTCATGCCTGCGCGTGCCCGCTTGAAGGGGCCGGCCATGTCGAGGCCCTAAACAGCAAAGGGCTAGGTGATCGGTATGGTCTTGAGCACCGAAGTTGGCATATGCCTGAGCTGCCCGAAGCACTAGCACCCATTGCACGCACGGACTAGCTGTTCGTCGTCCTCGAGGGCGGTGGGCCAATAGAAACTATGGCGAAAAGCCTTGGCGACTATTGCCCTTCACGAAGCGTGGTGCCCGCACTCGCCCTGGTGGATGTTCTTGAGTAGCCAGTAGCATCTGTCCATGTCGACGCACCTTTGGAAGATGCCGGCTACGCTGCGCTTGTACAATTCTTTGTTGATGATGGTGTACGTGTGCACGCGGCGCCGGATTTGCCTGGCCTCCACCTCGTCATCCGGAAGCTCCCCGTTGGTGATGTAGTTCATGAAGGGCTGTGCCCAGGATGGTATTTCTCGGATGACGAGGATGCTTCTGCTTTCTGGTTGATGGTTGTCGGGTGGTCGTCCGGGAGGTACCCCGGATGGCAGCCCCCGAGCCGCTTGATGAGTCGGCAGCCCTCGGGTCTTGCGATCCGGAGGGTACAGACTTGCCGGAGTTGGCACGAGACTTCTTCTTTGGAGGTTCTGCCGGCTCTGCATCTGCCGCCCCGTCAACCGGAGTGCTCCCTGCCCATATGATGGAATCCGACTCGGGTGACGGGTTGATGGAGGGCTTGCGCAGGTGCTCTAAGGAGACCCCAGGCGGGATCACCTATCGGGTGGATCCGATTCGTGCGAGCGAATAGGCTGTCTTGTTGTTGGCACGAGGGACGTGATGGAATTCACACCCGTCGAAGCAAGCGCTGAGCTTCTGTATGTGGAACCGGTAGAGAGCCATATTTGCATCGTGGGCGTCCCACTCTCCGGATACCTGCTGCACCACCAGATCCGAATCGTCGAAGCAGAGGATCCGGTTGACACCAATCTCTCTGGCTAGCCGGAGGCCATGCGCCAATGCCTCGTATTTGGCTACGTTGTTGGAGGCCTTGAAGTGGATCTGCAGGACATATTCCAGCGGGTCTCCTTTGGGCGAGGTGAGCACGATGCCGGCTCCCAAGCCCCCGAGCATCTTCGATCCGTCGAAGTGCATCCTCCAATGGTCCGAATCCGGAACCGGTGGGAGGTATTGGGTCTCGGCCCAGTCGATGAGGAAGTCCGCCAGCACCTGCGACTTGATCGTGAGTTGGGGCTCGTACTGGATGGAGTAGGCGGCGATCTCGATAGCCCACTTGGCGACTCGGCTGGTGGCGTCCTTGTTGCCGATGATTTCTGAAAGGGGTGCAGTGCACACGACCTTAATCGGATGCTCCTGGAAGTAGTGCTTGAGCTTCTTGCATGCCAGGTACACGCCGTAACACATCTTCTGGTAGAGGGGGTAGTTCTGCTTGGAGAGGGAGAGAACCTCGCTGAGGTAGTAGACGGGCCTCTAAACCAGCTGAGACCTGCCTTCCTCGGGACGCTCCACCACCAGGATGACATTGACGACCGGGCTGATGGCTGCTATATAGAGAAACATCGGCTCCTTGCTAGCCGGCGTGGCTAGAACCGACACTGTGGACAACATGCGCTTGAGGTCATGAAAGGCGGCGTCGGCTTGCGAGGTCCAGGAGAACTTGTCCGTCTTCTTCATCAGCTGGTACAACGGAAGTGCCTTCTCCCCCAACCGGCTGACGAAATAGTTGAGGGAGGCCAGGCAACTGGTGAACTTCTGGACTCCAAGCAGGCTCCTGGGTGGCTGCATCCTCTCGATGGCCGCAATCTCTCCGGATTCGCCTCGATCCCTCGTTGCGATACGAGGAAACCGAGTAGTTGGTTGGATGGGACTCCAAAGACGCATTTCTCCGGGTTTAGCTTCATCTGGTACTGCCGGAGGTTGCCAAATGTCTCTCCCAGATATTCAAGGAGGGTGTGCTTCTCCTTGGTCTTGATGACCACATCGTCCACATAGGCGTGCATGTTTCGGCCGATCTACGAGTGCAAGCACTTCTGCATGCAGCGCTGATAGGTAGCGCCTGCATTCTTCAGACCGAAAGGCATGGTTACATAGCAGAAAGCCCCGTAGGGGGTGATAAATGATGTCTTAATCTGGTCAGCCGGGTTTAACCGGATCTAATTGTAACTGGAATAGCAATCTAAAAAAGACAACAAATCGCAGCCGACCGTGGAATCGATGACTTGATCGATACGGGGCAATGCGAATGGATCTTTCGGGCACGCCTTGTTCAGGATGGTGTAGTCGATACACATGCGCTAGGTCTTGTTCTTCTTCAACACCAAGACTGGGTTTGCCAGCCAGTCCGGGTGGTACACTTCCATGATGATCCCGGCTGCAAGGAGCTGGGTGATTTTGTCACCGATAATCTTCCTCTTCTCCTCTACGAGCCGGCGTAGAGGTTGCTTGACCGGCTTGGCATCTGTCACACATGAAGTGAGTGCTCGGCGAACTCCCTCGGTACACCTGGCATGTCCTTGGGTGACCATGCAAAGATGTCCCAATTCTCACGGAGGAAGTCGACGAGCGCGTCTTCCTATTTGCTGTCCAAGTTGGCACTGATGGTGATGAACTTGGTCGGGTCGGAGGGGTCGAGCAGGATCCTCTTTGTCTCCTTTGCCGACTGGAAAGCTCCTTCTCCACCCGGCTTGCTGCTAGCCGGCATGTCTTGCTGGGCCATGGACACATTGCGCATGATCACGTGCTTCTCCTCGGCTATGATGAGGGCCTCTGCTAGTTTGGAACCGGCTGAGGCGCACTCCATTGACCGCCTGAAGCAGCCGACGACGATGATCATGCCGTTGGGTCCTGGCATCTTTGTCTTGAGGTATGCGTAGTGGGGGATAGCCATGAATTTCGCGAGGGCGAGGCGCCCGAGGAGAGCGTGGTAGGAGCTCGTCAGGTTTACCACCTCGAACCAGATCAGCTCGCGGCGGAAGTTCTCCTCGGTCCCGAAGATGACGTCCAACTGGATTTTACCGTGGAACATTGTGGTAGTCGGGCGCAGGTCCCAGCAGTACGCCATGGAACATTGTGGTAGTCGGGCGCAGGTCCCATTCGCGAATGCCTAGCTTCTCTAGCGAAGACCGGTAGAGGAGATTGAGGTTGCTGCCTCCGTCGATGAGGACGCGCGAGAAACAGCAGGTGCGCTTGTTGGAGACGATGAGGAGGTCGAGTACCATGGCGTAGCCCCCGGGAGTCGGAAGCTGCTCCGTCTGGTCTTCTCGGCTCCAGGTGATGGGGGTTTCCAACGAGTTCAAGTACTGGGGGACCGGAGAGACGATGGCGTTGATCTCCTTGGAGCGTCGCCTGCGGCTGTGCTTGTCTTCCAGCTCCGTCTCGAAGATGTGGTAAGCGGCGTGCGGCTGGGGGTAGCCGTTGTTGTTGTTCCCACCATTGCTGCCGTTACCATCATTGCCGGCTCCCCTAGCCGGTGGTGGTGGTCCACTAGGAGGGGGCGGGGGAGACGTTGCTGGTCGCCCTGGTCTTTTAGCTGGCGAGTCCAGCTGCAGTTCCGAGTGGTGTGCGTAGCCGATTTGAAGGGACCTCTATGCCACTTGCACGGGCCGTCAAACATCTGGTCGAAGGTGAGCCGCGGCTTTTGCCTTCTTGTATCGTTACCTGGTGCATCAGGCTCACCCTCCACAACATTGAACTGCCGCGCATGGTAGCGGGGCTTCTGCTGTCCGGCTTGGCAGTCCCTATGGAACCGGTTGTCGTTGCCGTGGCGCCTGGAGGATCCGGCTTCTCCAGCCGGATTGCTCGGACGCCCATCAACATTTACCCGGAGGGGATTCTTCATGGCGGCATCCACCGTGGCGTACTGGTTCGCTACCGTCATGAGCTCCGCCATGGTTTTCGGCTCGTCACACAGTAGCCGGTGGCGAAGCATGGTGCCTTCTCGGCACCCCTCGATGAAGAAACTGATGGCCTAGCTCTCCAGGATGCCCTCGCAAGTGTTGCGCAGCTCTGTCCACTTGGCGAGGTACTCGCGGTCGGTCTCGCGGTCGCCCTGGACGCACAAGGCCAGGTCGCGTGGGTGTCCCGGACGCTTGTACGTGCCATTGAAGTTGCGGACGAACACCTTCTCAAAGTCTGGCCAAGCGTTGATGCTGTTGGGCGCAAGGCTGTTGAGCCATGTCGTTGCCGACCCGGTTAGCATAAGGGGGACGTAGCGCACAGCTGTGCGCTTGTTCCCATGGGCGATGCCGACTGCCGTAGCATAGTCGGTCAGCCAATCTTCCGGCTTCATACTGTTGTCGTACTTGGGGGTGTCCCTAGGCAGGGTGAATTTATCAGGGAATGGCTCGTTCCGGATGCGGGGTCCAAAACAAACCGGTCCGATGGAGTCTTCTTCCTCCATGACGCACGCTTGAGCGAGGAGCTCGATACGTCACGGGTATCCAGACGATCCGGGTTGGGCGCTCCCACCCGGTCCGAGAGACGAGAACCGGCGGGTCTTGGTTCTCCGGTTGGTGGAGGGGGAGGCGGTGGGTTGCTGTTCACCGTTTGCTCCTGGCGCGGCCGGCCCTTGTTGCTAGAGCTACGGCGCCTGCTGCGGGCCTTAGCCGGCTGAGGGGAGGACGCCTGCTGGGTGTCACGAGGCACGCCCTTGCTATTGGCAGGTGGCCTGCTCCCCTTGGAGTAGCTGGGGTCCTCCCGCATCTGCTGGTTGGCATTAGCCTGCTCGTCCGCGATTCGGAGGAGCTCCTGCACCCGAGCGTGCTGGCGGGTTCGATCCTCGCCCTCCAGGTTGGGAAGTTTTTCCGCTGCGGCTCATGCTGCGCGCAGATTCTTGATGGGCGTGCTGTAGGTGAGCCGGATGAGGACGGGCGTGGGATCCGGTTCCCCATCTTTTTCCATCCTTCCGCCTAGCTCGCCGCCCCGGCGTCGCACCTGGCGCCGGCTCGGCTCCGCGGTAGGCGGAGTGAAGCCGTGCGCGTGGCCGTACTCGCGCCAGGTGATCTCGAGTTGCTTGCGGGTTACCGCCAGCTCTATGGCCTCCTGGAGGAGAAGTTGTCTCTCCATGGAGAAGTTGGCTTCCGCCTCCTCTGGGTTGTCCCCGAGGTTAACCGGCGTCAGGAGCCGATCAATGGCCTCCTCCACCAGATTCCGAGGCTGCGAAGGTTCCGCCCTTGTCCGCGCCCCGCTCCCGCGTCTGGCGGGGGTGAGAACTGGAACCGGCCATCATGACCTCGACGCCGCAGGAAGCGACGGAGGCGCTACTGCCCAAATGCGGCAGCTCCGCGACCGAGATGATCTCCCTAGGGAAACGCTCCGGAACGGTGACGACGTAGATGGGGAGGAAACTGAAAAGCAGGATGGAGCCGTTCGCCGGGAAGGTGGTTCCGGCGAAACAGGAAGCGTTGTCGATGACGCAGTGAAACTTGCCGAGCGTGAGCACCAGGCCGGAGGCCACGCACTCACCGGCTGAAGTGCAGGGTCCTGTGCGGAACGTGACTTCGGTCGAAGCCATTTGACCCACGATGGGCGCCAACTGTCATTGTGTTGGGAACGGCAGTACCTAAGAAGGTTAGATAGAGGTGTGGGGACTAGCAGGGAATCTATCAACGGCGTCCGCAGGCAGGATTGGATACAAGCAAGCACAGCTGGACGCAGGAAGTACCCAGGTTCGGAGCCCTCGTGGTGAGGTAAAGCTCCTACTCCTGCCAATCTGATATGAGCAATATACGAGCTACAAGTGATCCTCGAGCTGTATTCTCTAGCTACTGTCTTTAATGCACTGAGACCAACCCTTTCTACCGAGGCCTTGCCTCTCCTTATATAGGCAGAGAGGCAACGGTCTCACTGGCCAATCTGACTGGCGGGCCCCACGGGTGGGCCCCAGCCGGCTGGTCATCTACAGTATCTGGTACAACCATGTCCCATCAGAGTACGAGCAGTATGGCTGTCGCGGGCACAGTGAACATCGTGCGAGCCTGTCGTCAGCATCGGGCCACTGTTCCCGCGTCATCCCCACAAAGTCTTCGGTATGGCCGAGTAGTTGCCAGTCTTGTCATCGTACAGGGCGTACCACGCACTGTTCTACACGTCGCCGTGTCTCCTTGATTGGTTCCGGCTACGCTTCTGTAGCCGGCTGCTTCTCGCTGCTCCGGCTACCTCACGGTAGCCGGCTTGACTTGCCTTGTCCGGCTGCGCTTGACTAGCCGGACACGATCCGACTGCCGCATTTCTTGTTTGGTTGGGGGTATCCGAAGGTCATCCCCCCGACAATGATAACCAGTTCTAAGATCAATCTTAGAGAACACTCTGGCACCAGTCAGCTGGTCAAACAGATCCTCTATCTTTGGCAGTGGGTACTTGTTCTTGATGGTGACATCATTCAGCTTCCGGCAATCCATGCACAAACGGTTACCTCCATCTTTCTTATCCACAAACAAAACAGGCGATCTCCATGGCAATGCGCTTGGTTGAATCAAACCTTTCTCCAGCATAGCATCAAGTTGCTTCTTCAGCTCCACTAATTCAGATGGGTTCATATTATAAGGTCTCTGAGCTATGGGTCCAGTTCTAGGAATTAGTTCAATAATGAACTCGATATCCCGATCTGGGGGCATACCGGGCAATTCATCTGGGAATACATTGGGGTATTCACAGACTACTCTAACTTGGTCTATGGTTGGTTGGGCTAGACTCTTGTTGCATTTGAATTGATGGGGCAAGGTCTCAGATATATGCTCTACTGATACTCCAGAGCTACTGGTCATGGTTATGGATTTCTTGGCACAGTCAATCAATCCTTTATGTTTCGACATCCAATCCATTCCTAGTACTACTTCCAAACCTTTGGTTCCAAGTACTATTAGATTGGCATAAAAATCTATCCCATGGATTCTGATAGGTACAACCTTGCAAATTTTTCTAGCTTTGGTGGTTGAACCAGGTATTTGAACTATCATAACATTCTTCAATTTTGTTGGTTGAATCTTACTAGTGCATGCAAATTCTTCTGTAACAAACAAGTGTGATGCTCCAGAATCAAACAACACTCTTGCAAGTAATAAGTTAACAGAAAACATACCCAACACAACATCTGGCGCTTCTTGGGCTTCTTCAGCATTCATGTAGAACAGACGGCCGTTGCGGTTGAGCGAGTTCCCCGAGGCAAATCTCCTTCCAGGCTAAACACGACGCTGTTGCTGAGCGGTGGCATTCACATTGGTGGCTGCTGCAAGCTTCTTGGGGCACTCATTAGAGTAGTGACCCTTGACTCCACATTCAAAGCAAGTAATCTAGGACTTGTCTTTGGCGGCAACAGGCACAACATTGCTTCTAGTCCTTGGAGCAGTATTGTTGTTGTTGTTGTTGGACTTGGGCGGTGCACGGTTGAAGTTGTTGGAGTTGCCAGGGTTGTTGTTGTGGTTTCCTCCAGACTTCAGGTTTCCTCCGCTACGATTGGGGTAGCTTGGACGGGACATTGGGGGTCTGTTGTTTCTTGGGGCATATCCTGCAGACGGGTTAGGGCGATACTTCTGGGTATTGTGGGACCTAGTCTGGTGCATCATCCTGCGCTTTCGGTTGTCATTGGCTTGGTTGATCTTTCCTTCCATCTGAATGGCAGAGTCTACTAGCTCTTCTAGATCTCCAAAGCGGATGTTGACTAATACATTATGCATCTCATCATGCAATCCATTCAGGAACCTTTCCTTCTTCCTGGCTTCAGTGTTAATCTCATCAAGGGCATATCTAGCTAGAGACAGAAATTTGTCACGGTAGTCAACTACTGTCATCCTCCCTTGCTTCAGTTCCCTGAACTCATCTCTCATCCTGGTGACCAAACCTTATGGCACATGGGTGCGGCTGAACTTGATCTTGAATGCTTCCCAAGTCATCATCTGACCGTTGTTCATGGTACGGGTGCTATTCCACCAGGCTCTTGCATCTCCTGCCAGATAGTGGGTGGCAAACAGTACTTTCTCATTGGCGTCAACTCCTCCGACCTCTAGATTGTTCTCCATGGTTTGCAGCCAGTCATCAGCATCTAAGGGATCCTCAGAATTATTAAAGATATGGGGTTGGTATTCTGAAAGTTTTTAAGCTTGGATCCATGGTGATCTTGATTTCCATGGCCTTGATTATTGTGGGCCATTTGAGCTATCTGTTGAAGAGTGGCTAGGTTGGCTTGGCATTCGTCTCTACTAGCTTCACGGTCGGAAACTAGCATTTGCAGAATCTGCAGCATCGGGTCCTGGGATGAGCTGCTTCCTCCGGGGTTTCCACGAGTCATTTGAAGATTGAGATAGATAATGAGATAAGAGGGAAATTTATAAGGTTCATGGTTTTGTTTCAAAAGCTTTAAACTTTGAGTTTGACTCAGGTTTTGCAAACTAACTTCTTCTCATTCATTCATTCAAAGCACACAATACAACACACACCACAACACAAATGGAAAACAGGTGATTTTAAGAACCATTTTGTGAAACTACGTATAGTGGGACCGGTACAACTCATTCCTATGGTAGTGATCAAGTGCATCTAATCATCATCATTAGTGTAGAACTCCATGGCATCATTCTCTAGGTAGTCGTTGTCATAACTGAGGTAAGAGTAAAGATCTCCCTGGATATCTTCACCTTCCTCCTCCTCCTTTGCTTCAAGCTGGACTTCCTGTTCACGAATGGTCTTCTCGAGAGCGGATACCTTCTTGCATAGACGATCGATGGTGTGATCCTTCTTGTCACGCGGATGACGAAGTGATTGGCGATCCTTGGTGAGAATGGCGAGGGTCTGGTCCTTCTTGACGGCAATGGCAAGGTTGTGGTTGGCGTAGGCGCGAGCGTTGTCCAACTCCTTCTGCCTATCATACAACATGAAGTCAAGATTGTCCACCTGGTGCTTCAACTCTAGGTGTCCCGGCATCTCCAATGGCATTCCCATAGAATCACGCCTTGCAAAGTGAGGAAAGCGAGTTCCTTGGATCAAGTTGATGTTTTGCCCACATAGACGGGCAAGAACTTCATGCATAGCCCTGGCTAATACATCTAGCTAGTTGTTCTCACGCAAGGTGAATTGGATCTTCTCAGAAGTGGGTGCTTCCATCTTGCCTCTGAGATCTGCAACTATCAGCCATTGTAGATCTCCTCCTATGTGATCGTTGAGTTGGGCCCCGAAGAATTCCGGATGCGGTCGCTCAAGGTACTCTAGCAGTGCATCTAGATCCCCTCAAAGATCAGTTGGCCTCTGTTGCCCAACTGGTAGAACTTGCAATACTGGACTTCCATCTATAAGAATTTAGGATGAGTAAGTTAGTGAGGTGATCAAGTGTGTCAATTTTTATGTAGGAATGTAAGAATTTTTGAGGAACATGATTTTTTTTGAAAGAATCAAGGATAAGAGTGGGAATACGTTTTCATAAATACTCACTTCTTTTGTTTTGGAACTAAGTTTTTGTTCGGACGTCCATTCTAACTAGGGTCTCCTATGGTCAGGATGGCTCTGATACCAACTTGTTAACACCCGGATTTTTAATCCCAGATGCCTGTTATGCCATACCTCGCAATCCCAGGATTACCATTTTTGCGAGACATAATAGATTGGATATCACAGTACATCATCCATTACAAACCATAATAAGGTTTTACAAATATAGGATCTCATGATCTAGTCTTAATACAAATCAAGCAGCAGAAAAGAAACGTAGTAGGGGCTCCATCTCCAGAGTCATTGGCAATGTTGATGATGGGAGATGATCCTAGTTGTCGTAGACGTCCTGCTATCCATCCTCCTGATAGTCCTCCTCATAGTCTGGCCATGGGAATAGCCAGGGACAAAGCCATGAGTACTCTTTAAGTACTCGCAAACTATCACTAACAAGTAAGGTAGTTCTAGTAGGAATCCTAAGCTCTAAGTTTATTTGCAAAAAGCTAGGTTTATCTAAACTGAGTTTATAAGTAAAGAAAACTAAGTTAATGTTCTAAATCACTTAAGTGGGAACCTAGTTTTCATATTCACAACCCTGTTGTGGTCAAGTCAAAATCATAGTTCAATTCACAAGTCATTTTGAAAACATCTGACGACGGAACAATATGGCCACTCCAACTGTCCATGACTACGTACACGGCTATTCGAATAGTTTGACACTCTATAGAGGTGGCACACTTTCACCACAAAATTCGATACATCCGTCAGGGATAACCCTGAATCATCATACTTAGTATGCGGATAATCAATCATAACCTTTCAATTACACACTCTAGTATAGGCACCTCCCCTATGAGCTTGGCCTCCCAACCATGGCCATCTGCCATCCTGGGCACTGCATAGGTGGACAATTCACACTCACGAGGTAGCCTCAGCTCAAACCTCTTCTGTGAGGGAACCCATACTAAGGCATATAAACTTCCAGCCAAGCCCTACCCAATTCAGGTATTGTGGTTGTACGGTAAAATTGGAATGGTATCGCATCCGAACCCAACCATCAGTTTTTATAAAGGGCTAAGGCTCATGCCTCAACATTTTCATCATAAAATCCTTTTGTGTTTCTCAACACATGCCAAAACATCTCAATAGAATGAAGCACCATTCCAAGGTTTTCATAATCATTTTCACCAAGTATTCCCATCTAAAGTGATCAACTTTTATGCTTAGCACTAGCCACTAAGGTTAAGAGTGTTCACTAATGAGGGATGCTAATCTTCCATCTCATGCCATAGAACGACATCTAAGTATAGGCCTAGTTTTATACTCTTTATGCTATCTATACTATTTTTCCAATACTCACAAAGCACTACTAAAAGTAAAGACTTTAGCAAAGTAAAATAATAAAGCTTGCAAGTAAAACTTGGGATTGGTATAAATCAAAGGTATATAACCAAAGCATGCCTAATGCATTTTGCTTAAGTTATCAAGTTTGCAAGTATTAGCTTGCATAGTGATACGTTGCTAAAGTATCCATAATTTTTGATGTTCCATGCTTGGTTTTATCTACTTTCTTATGTTTTGTTCCAACTTTGGAGTACTTTCTATACACTTTATTGGACTAACCTATTAACAAGAGACACAATGCCAGCTGCCTGTTTTCTGCTGTTTTTGGTTCCAGGAAAGTCAAAAAATGAATATTCTTAGAATTGGACGGGACAAAAGCCAAAGTCAGTTTTTCACTGAGGGACACCAGGAGACAGAATACAAGACAGAGAGGGGATAGGGCCCGGCCACACCACCTGGCCATGTGGCTAGGCCTGGCCTGCGCTAGGGGGTGGTCTGGCCGTCCTAGGCACCCCCTCGGCCTCTCCTTCCGCCTATAAGATGCCTCCGATACAGAAACCCTAAGTACCCAATCAAAATTCCACGAAAGAGTCTATAGCCGCCGTCATCTCCATCCCTAGATCAGGAGGGATCTGAAGCTCTTCCCGGCACCCTGCTGGAGAGGCGAATTCACCCTGGAGGCCTTCTTCATCATCATGCAAGCCTCCGGTGTGATGCGTGAGTAGTTCATCTCTGTACTATGGGTCCATGTAGTAGCTAGATGGCTGGTTCTCCTCCTTTGTTCTATCATGTTTAGATCTTGTGAGCTCCGTTCATGATCAAGATCATCTATTTGTAATTCCTACATGTTGTGTTTGCGGGGATCCGATGGATATTGAGATGCTATTTCAGATTGATTATTGATTCTATCATGTCTTTGTTATTTTTGATCTTGCATGCTTTCTATTGTTAGTAGCTATCTTGGCCAAGTAGATTCTAGCAACTCCAAGAGTTAGTATTTATGCTCGATAGTGGGTTCATGCCTCTAGTAATCTAGGGAAGTGACAGAAATCTCTAAGGTACTAGATGTGCTGTTGCTACTAGGGAGAAAACAACAATCCTTTGTTCATAGAACAATCGTATTGTTTACTTTACACGCAATTCGTAATGCAATTATCTGTTGCTTGCAACTTAATACTGGAGGGGGTTCGGATGATAACCTGAAGGTGGATTATTAGTCATAGATGCAGTTGGATGGCGGTCTATGTATACTGTTGTAATGCCCAATCGAATCTCAAAGGAGTCAAGATGAGTAGTATATGCATGATTGCTTTCTCGATGTTTGTCAATTGCCCACTGTAATTTGTTCACCCAACATGTCATCTATCTTAGGGAGAGACACCGCTAGTGAACTATGGACCCCGGTCCTTTATTTTACCATCAATCTTCAATCAACTATTTACTGCTTTGTGTTTACTTTCTGCAAACTATTACTTTGTTCCACTCGATACGTTTAATCCTTTGTTTTCAGCAAAACCAGTGAGATTGACAACCTCATCGCAAGTTGGGGGCAGAGTTCTGTGGTTGTGTTGTGCAGGTCTCCACGTTGCTGCTGGCACCGGTAGTACGCCCTGCCAAAGTTCAGCTAGCAACACCTTTGGGGTGTTTCCTTGCTCCTATTGGATTGATAACCTTGGTTTCATAACTGAGGGAAAACTTGCTGCTGTGCTCATCATACCTTCCTCTTGGGGTTCCCCAACAAGCTCGATATATTTTGGGCCGTAACATAGTTCTAGCTTTCCTTGAGTAGAGCGGTGGTTGAAGTTTTCTTCTTCTTCTTGGTAGTACTCCTCCTCCTCGTATCCGGGGTCGGTACTATCGTCTATAAATGAATATGGGGTACACAATCACCAAACAATACTTAACTAATTCTATTTAACACACTAAGGCTCACACTTGATGATCTAGCATCATCACAATCATCACATGAATTAAAGACTTAATCTTATTTAGTTTATTTTAGAAAAGTAATTTCTACTCATTGAAAATAATTAAGATTTAATATTCTCCAATTAAAATATGGGATCACGTGGACACATGTCAGCACCACAGATTCTAATACATGGGAATGTGATTTAAAAGGGTTGGTCATATTTTATAAAGTTTAAGATTATCATTTAATAGAATTAAAGTGAGTAGAAATGCCTATATAGCATTATTTTGGTACTAGTCCAAAGTCACAGCATGCAAACCTAAATATTTTTACATATTCAGATAGATCTTATCGAATGTGATTTTTGAGAGTTGGAATCAACTCAAAAGCATTTATGGGTGATTTTTGAAAAATGTTTGAAGTTGAAAAAGTGTTTGTCTTGTTATTTTTGGTATAGGTGATCTCTAACTCCAAATGATTTAAATCCAACGGGCTTGGATAGATAATTTAAATATCTTTCTAACAAAATTGGAATCAGGCAATTTTGTTTAGTGAAACTCTCTGAATTAAGTTTTGAATCTATGGACAGAATAGGGTTTTAACTAAATTGTAAAATACTAATTTGAATTCACTGGGCTGCGCGGGAAACTAAACGGGCCAGCCCAACTACACAACATAGTACAATGGGCTACTGACAGCAGGGGTCCACCATTCAGTGACTTAATCTACCCAAAACAGTATCTGCGAATCTAGGTTGTGCGATTAAAATCTAATCTAACGGCTGGTGTTCATCATCGACGACGAACAACTCTGGCGAGGATTTTAACCTAAGGCGGCGGTGGGGGTCCGGTGAGGCTCACCTGGGCTCTAGCTAGGGTCGGTGATGGGGGCGAACGACGTTGTTGATGACGACAGTTCTAACGATGGTCGCGGCAGCTCCTGGGGAGGCTTCAATCGATGACACCCTTCTCCTCCTACAGCGGCAGGCTTCGGCCAAATTCCGGCGAGGGAGAGCTCGCCTTGCTCCGGGAAGAAGTGTGGGAGTGTCAGTGAGGAGTGGGGAGCGTGTTGGTGTGGAGAATGGAGCCAGAGGGGGCCTCTATTTATACTGCGGTGAGGGGACCGAACAGCGTGGGCTTAGGATCGTCGGTGACGACGCTACAGGCGGCTAGTGGCGCGGCTGATGCTAGGGGATGGTGCAGTGTTCCCTGGCGATCATCACGGAAGTAATGGCGCGGTGTGAGGCGGTCTAGGCTGGTGGGGAGCATGTGATGCTCTACGCGGGAGCGGAGGTGTTTGCGACAGTGCACGGGTGCTATGGGTTGCGCAGCAGCAAACGGGGGTGTCTGGGAGGTAGTGGTGATCATGGCGAATGGGCGCGTGCGCAGAGAGGGCGAGGCGTGGTCTGTGCGAGGCCGTCGGCTATGGCGCGCTGGCGCGTTCTCGGCATGGCGCAGAGACGGTGGGCACGACATCGCTAGGATGGTCCAGGGCTTGGCTGGGGTCATGGCTTGGACAAGGGTGGCACTGGATGGTCGCGTGTCGTGGGCGAGGGTAGCGTGGGTTCTGTCGCGCTGTCCACTGTTGGCCGGTGGTGACCATATTCGGGCGGCAATGCACTGTGCACAACAGCTAAGGGGGGAGTTGGTCTGGTGTTGCTCGACACTAGGGGAGACAAGGGAGTGAAGAGGGGACACTGAGGTGGGTGATTACTGCTCAAAAATAGTGAAGTTAGGCAGTAGTTGTTTTGTGTCTGCAAGGTGTTTGAGGAAATGGCCGAAAGAAATAAAGTTTGAAATTTTCAAATGAAATTTGGTGAGTGATTTGATCTTAAGATTGAGTGTATATGATTGCTTAGAGAAGTCAAGTGGAATTGGTTTGAGTGGTTTTTGAAAAAGTGTGATCTTACCATATGAACTAGATTCAAATTTGATCTGTCCATTAAATTGATTTGGAAAATGTTTTTGTAAGTTTGTACAGTGGGCCTTGATACACTTTTACTTGGTCTAGCAAGGGGTGAAAGAAGTGGAATTGTTTCTGTTAGAAATTCTCTTCTAGGAACACTCAAAGAGGCCTAGTGGTTAATTTTGGTCAAAATGACCATTTGGTTATTTAACTCATATTTGATTTCTTTTTCTTGTGATTTTGTTTGTAAATGGCCTAGATGATGTAGCATTCACCTTTAAACCATTTCTCATCATTTGTAGCAATTAAGCATGGCAAATTCAATCAATTCTACACTAATGCTAATCCCACATGCATTCATATTCAAATTTGTAGTAAAAGTTTTTGTTAACCCTTAACTTGGGTGATTAGAACTTGATAATCTTGATTAGAAGTTTTTGGGGTGTTACACTAAAGCTTAATCTTTAAAATATAATGGCAATTTTATAAATAACACCATTGATCCTACCATGTTAAACACGGTTTGATCACATTTTGTGAATACTCCATACTCATATGGTGTTGCGAGGAACGCAAGTTAATGGAACAATTCCTCAAATCTTAGGTGTTTTGCTAAAGTTCTGACTCAAATATCTTCCTTTATGATTAAATCACAAATTCTTTATTTTCTTGTTACAATGATTTTCCACTTCATCCAGAAATCATTTGAACATTTTGAAATGTTTCATACTTCTCCCTTATTAAGTAAATATACACATATATTTGCTCATATTTTGGAGAAATCATATGAAGTTTAAATCCACTTCTCACGACTACACATAATGGACATTATACATCAACATGCACTATGTCCAATAGGTTAGTCGTTCGTTCTTCTTTGGCCCATGAACAAGGTTTGAATTATCTCTATGAAAGTTTCACAAGCGTCAATTGATCAAAATCAAAAGACTACAAAAATCCATTAACATGAAGTTTTCTTCTTGTTTTCTTTCCAATATAATTTAAACAGCGATGCCACTCAAAAGTGATATTCCAATCATTTGTCTTGCGACTTTTAGCATTAGTGTTTATGGACGTGATTTATCCAACTAAATTTGTAAAAGTTCATCCATCTTCTATGGAATGCGGTAATTATTTGAATAACCATTATTCTCATAATACCAGAACAAAATAATAATTATTAATACAAATCTTGAAGGCAAGCTTTAATGTCAACGAGAAACACAATAACACTTTATTTGTTTTTGATAAACATCATCACATATTCTCTTGCTAGTTACTTAGGTCATTGTGGTTCATGAATTGAGTTGCTATGTGTGACATTTCACACCAACCAATTCAGTATCCAATACCCAAGAACCACATTGTTTAACAAGCAAAGAATACACCCATAACATGTATATCATCTATATACCTAAGCTGGACTTTTCCATCTTTTTCCTTTCTAACAAATATTTACCAGATTATCATTCAACATTACCTTTCCTTCTTAAAAGAATCTATCAACATCAATAGTGATGCCATACATATGACACATAGTCCAAAGCATGTATTGTCAAATACTAATACCTTTGGACTTGCACTTTGAAGTTGGTCACCATCATAAAATGTTTGGCGTTCTTTCAAATTTAATTCCTTTTAGTAATCCTTTTAATGTACTAAACTTTTTACCTACATATTCTATCCATCCTTATCATGAATACTTTCATGATCAGGCTACAATAGCTCATAAGGACGAATCACGAATATAATGTTAATTCCTAAAACCTTTTGGGTGATTAGAACGTCTAGCGTCTCCAACCTTTACAAATTCTCATACAATACGAGAATATGTATTTTATTAAATTATACTCCATCATATTGCAACCAATACATTGATTCAAATATCACAATATCTTCAACACATGATGGTTTCTAAAACAATTTTTAGCTCCTAGATAATGTTGATATTAAAACAATTTTTCAATATTAAGAATCATCAAGGCAAGCATGATATTTAGATGTTAACGTTGGAATTTGTTACCCTTGATTCAATACTACTTATTGAATTTCACGGAGTAAGGAGGTTTTGCTGAAAGTTTGCAATAGTACTTTAACCTTTATATTTACACTCATAAAACAATACGATACTAGTTTGTAAAGTAAAAAATTCCAGAATCCTATAGTTATATTATCTCAGTCGTAGCTAAACACAAGGTAGTAAACGAATGTCAGTAACTACAATGAACTATGCAAATTTACTTTGATTCAGTTTATGATAAATTGAGTTCAACTTTAATCATATTACTATGTGAACTCCCACTCAAAAACGACATCCCTCTAGTCATTTTTAGTGATTACACGAACTAAATTCACTACGCCACGACCGATCATCACGAGTGGTAGCGGAGCTCCAATGGCAAGCATCATATGGCCATCATATCATCCATATGACTCGTGCTTTACCTTTCGGTTCATGTTTCGAGGCCATGTCTGTATATGCTAGGCTCGTCAAGTAAGAACCTTAGTACTCGCGTGTGTAAAACTATCTTACAGCCGTTTTATGCAAACATAGAGTCTATTACACCAGATCATCACGTGGTGCTTCAAAACGATGAACTTTCTTAACGGTGCATACTAAGGAAGAACATATTATTATCTTGATATTTAGTAGGAGGGATCATCTTATAATGCTACCGAGGCAATTAAATACTACAGAGGTGATCAAATCAACACAAAATAAGATGCATCAAATGATAAACATCATATGCATATATAATGTGATATGATATGGTCCTTCTCGCATTTGATCTTCATCTTGTGCGTCTTGGTATGATCTCCATCACTCCAACGGTGTGCCACCAAGGTCCATGGCGCCACCATCATGGTTGTTCTCCACTAATCTAATTACATGGATTTCCATTTTCTGACACGCATGCCATAAAATAAAACAACAACCATATGGCTCATGCCGGTTGTTTTACAATAAAACACATTACATACAACAATCTTTCTATCATAGGCCATATCACATCACATGCCCTGCAAAAACAAGTTAGACACCTCTAATTTATTTTTTGCATATTTTACGTGGCTTTGGGCTTTCTAGGAGAGAACCGCTCTACCTACGAATTTCAGCCACAACATCAACAATCAAGTTATTTGCAAACCGTTGTAAATTAGATCATGATTATGTTGGGATAGATAGATTTCCGTTGAGTCACTTATGCAATATGAGTTGCATGTCAAGTGTGGGACAGGACTCATGTGCGAGGACATGTAAAGTTAGTCCGGGCCGCTTCATCCCAACATGCCACCATGATCATAATTTATGCAAGTACGAAACAACAAGACTATCAATGCCCACATATCTATGTGTTCTAATCGTACAAAGCATCTACGCATAGACACAACTCTGATACCACTAATGGGGTTCGTTGCATAGAAGAAAAAAGTTTCCTGTGATTGCAACCACCAAGATCATATCTAGGAGATATATGCAACAATTTCAGATGGACTCACCCTCAAAGACCATAACGCGAGATAATGTTCCCACAAACAAACGTGGATGATGTAGAGTGTACACGACCGTCCTCAAGTACGCGCAGACGATCAACACCACAAGAGGCAGTACCTCCATAATCGGCCACACGTACGGTGTGCCAACGACTCCCGAACCCTCACTCTAGTCGGGCAACGGAAGTAGTGGATCCCTGGGAACTCTTCCAACACTATGACATTGCGGTGATGGTGGTAGGGAAGATCTTCACCTAAGCACCTCCCTCGTGGCAATGGACAATGCTAGAAGGGGAGGAAGATGCCAACCAAAGGGCATATGATAGGAAGGGTGAATGGTGTGAGATGAGAGGGGAGGAGGGGCCTTTTATAGGTGAGGGGGCAGACCAAGGGGGCATGGCACACAGCCATGGTGCTACCCCCACCTCTCCCCAATTATGTGGGTGTACACTCCACTCACATCAATATAGCTCCACTCATCTTCCATTTTAATTTTCACTCAAAAATCAAAGGTCTTTCCATTAAAACACTTTATTTCTCTTGTTTTAATGCAACTCAATTTAATGAACACTTCATTTAATGAGTACTTCATTTAATGAACACATTAATATTTTATTCCCTAATGATATTCCGATACACTGAAACCATTCCGGCAGATTTATCAGAACAAATTCCTACGATGTCCATTATCTTCTCTGATGTTCCCTATGCACTCAATTGCGTTGACTATCCTTAAGTGTGTCTCTCTACGGGTTCGAGAACTATGTAGACATGATCGATACTTTCTCCGATCAACAATCATTAGCGGGATTTGGAGATCCATGATAACTCCCACTAGTTCCACAAAAATCCAATGATCGTCTGGACCTTTTTCGTTGTAATCAAATTCTTTTTGTCTCATGATATTTTACTTGTCCGAAATTTGATCACTCAGTATCATCCATACATTGTTTAATTCCGTTCCCGACAAGTACTCTTTTTCTCATTCCTATGATATAACATTCTAGTGATCAAATCACTTGCTTGCAAGCTATGTAAATGTGATATCACTGAGAGGGCCCTGAGTATATATCTTCGTCATATGGATGGACAAATACCACTTTTGATCCACGAGCCTCAACTAACACTTTCCGAGTACCCGATGATGCCTTTATAATCACCTAGTTATGAAGTGACGTTTGATGTAATCAAAGTACCTTTCCGGTGAAAGTGATTGACGTGATCTCATGGTCTAAGGACATTGAGTTACTACGATTGTCATAGCAATATAAACTTGAGGACATGATCGTATTGATACATCTACTTCGGGTGACTGTTCATCATATCATTCTCCAATGATATGACCATGTTATTAGCAACATCCAATGTTCATCAGGAAACATGTGATCATTAGTTAATCAACAAGCTAGTATTAAGAGATGCATTACTAGGAACTTTTCCTTTGTTTATAAATCGCCCATGTATTAATGTTTTTGGTTAACACAATTATAGCATGGTAAATAAACATTTATCATAAACATGGAATAAGATAATAACCCCTTTATTATTGCCTTTCGGGCATATTACTTTCAGATAGACATAGTAGATTTAGCAGAGAGAAAGAAGGCACGCTTGGTTTTATTTCATTCTGTATTTCTCTTTGCCTCGATATCCATCCTCACTTCACCTCTAGCGTCCCAGCATCGGCCATTCCCACTCGCACTCCGATACAGGCACGCGCCAATGCCACCATGCTGCTTTAGGATCAGCTCCGGCGCCCAGTTTGGTAGACTGTTTTTTGTCTCGCCCTGCCAGCTACTGCTCGCTCTCTCCTCCGAAACCCCAATCAAAACCAAATGCCATCGTCCCCCACCTACTCGAGCTCTTCCTCACGATGGCCCAATCAATCGATGATAGTAACACTTCTAGGGTGTTTTCCGATGACCCCCTTGAAGAAATCTCAGCCAAATGTGACGTCATCACCACCACGAGCCTCATCGCCTGCTGTAAATGTTATCTTTACTCAGCAACACACAGTGCATCCCTGGCGAAATCTCATTCGTTTGGTCTCCTCTATGTTCTTCACTCTCACCCAACTGAGCTACCGCGTGAGTACGATGTATTCTACCACGACAGTCGAAAGAAGAAGTTCTATAGGGGTAGCTACTATTGTGACACGGGCAAGTAGAAGCCACAAAAGAAGTTTAGGTGGACCTTGTGCGAGCTGATGTCGCTGGATAGGTCCTCCTCCAATGTTGTGATGCCATATTGTGAGGGTAAGAAGTGGGCAAGCGCCCATGTAGATTGGATCGCCACTGTTGGCCACACCTGGAACTGGGAGCTTGTGAATGTGTTCACTCGTCGGCAGATTTCTCTTCCAGCAATCTTCGATTTTGAGGCCACACCCAAGGTACTTAAGTTTGTGGCGATTGGTTAGCCTACTAATCAACTGAAAATAGCCATTTTCCGAGTTCCCATAGTTGTTGGGAATTATACGGATTTCTCTATCCTGGCCATCTTCGACACAGTAATTGCCTTCCTTGATGGTTCTCATGGTATGTGGATGGTTCTTGAGAACCAATTCAGCATGTTCAGCTACCGCGATGCAATTATCCACAAGGGAGTTGTCTATGTTGTAACTCAGATTGGCAATGTTTATGCATTGGGATCCTCGGGCATGGGGTAAAATTTCCATCCTTCAATTTTTAAGCTCCATCATTCAAATTTTGCTCAGCTGACCTTTGAATGTGCTTTCATTGCAAGGTCATGTGCGTCTTCCGGGGCCACCTGATTTTTACGGTAATCGTGAGTATGGTCCTGATCTGGTGCTTAGCAAGATCTCCTGATGGTGGTAGCCTTATTCTGATCAATATTGTGGGCGTTAATGATAGGCGGTATGACAACACTTATGGTGGTTATCCTATCGCTGAAAATGCTGCTTATCATCATAGCTGCACTATTCACACCTATTCTACTGGGTTTTGCTGCCATGTGTTCTCGATTGACACTAGTAGGTTACTTCCACCAAGGCAATGGCGGAGGGTTTTATACCTTGGAGCATTTTCTATCTTCATTGGATTGAACTATCCAATTACTATTCTAGTTGGCGCAACAGGACTTGGCCCTGGAGATCTGACGAGGAGCAATTGTGTATACTCCTCACCACATTCAGTTAGCCTCGATGGATTAAATCTCCGTCCTGAAATATGCCGCTTCGGTATGAATGCTCAAGATGCCGCTGTTTGTTTCTCAACAAATATTGGCTGAAATTAGCGGTAGACTCCGTTTTGGTTCGTCCGAAGCTTGGCCAACGCGAAGGATTTCAACCGGCATAATTAACGGTTCAAGGAAGATGGGCAGAATGTAGTGATCATATGGAATAGAGATTTACGTAGCTTAAATTATTTCCTTTGCCTGATTTGTATCATATGGCCCCAGCTATTAACTTGTTGTACTCTAACACTCATTTCGCCGCAATGTAAGTGCAAAGCCTGCGATTTGATCAAACTCCTTTTGTATGCAAGCCAGAGTTTATTCAGTGCGGGTAGAATATTCTGCAACTCGTTACTCCCGCACCCCTTTATTATTTGTTGCACTTTCGAGTTCTCAAAAACTATGAAATAAATCTGTAACATTGGCTATATCGTATCTTGTGCATCTACAATATTTGGCCCCACAATAAGATCTTATGTGACCTATGTGAAAAATAAAAAACCTAAGGAAACAATATTTTGTGTTTATTTATTCATTTTGTGGTGGCCAGACCATGTACTAGTAATATTTTGGGATGGAAATTTATAGATGAACTGTATAAATATGATCTATGTTCATGATTTATTTCACATTTTATGAAAACTTGGAAGTGCGACATGCAACGACTTGTTGCCGGTGCAACTAGTTGCAAATTGTAATTTCTGTCATGAACGTCTCTAGTGGCTCCGAGCGTATGATGCATGCGGATTCTCACTGGCAAGTGAGACCGACCTAAATAGGGACCAACTGTCAGTGATTCAGAGCCACGTAAAGTCATGCATGTTACCTGACTTGAGCGAAATCTGGTGTATCTAGTGTTCGTGTGCATCTCTCATTTTGCTGCGCGGTTGCATGTTGTACACGTGTAATTCTATGTACCTTATACAAGAACATATACGAACACATGCAAGATGCCAAAATTACTACGGACACACCCATACTATGCATTATATCCACTATATATATTTTTGGTCCTGTGCTACGACTTCTGCATGTAGGGGAACACGATGAAAGTACATGTATCCATGTCGTGTAGTAGTTCGTCCACCTATTTTCCTTTGAAAATACTACAGTATTGAAATGAAAGCTGTAAAAAGAAAACCCTCTAGTCAAACTGATGTGACTAGATAATACTGTACCTCTGATATGTAGTAGGAGTATTTGAAAATTACTAGCTGCGTGGCATGTTAGTCTAACATACAGTAAAGTCTAGGCGGTGGTGTCCTTGATGCTGCTGTTGACTAGACAGAGCAAGCAAGTAAAATCTCCTCCCTTTCGTTTTTCCTTGCCTCTCCATCTTCTTTCCCAGTCCCCACTTCACCCACGATCTCCCCATGCTCTCTCTTCTCACCCATTCCTTGCATAACGCTCCACCTCCTCCTACATAAAACCCCAATCGCACTTGCATCCACCTACTCCGTCTAAATCCATCCGGCCGTGATGGCCGATTCGAAGCTTAGCGGGCGATGCAAGTGGGATTAACTCAGCACGGACAATGTCGAGCTCATTGTTCAGCGTCTGGACATTTCCAACACCATGAGGCTAGCTGCATGTTGCAAACTGTTGTATGATCATATCGCCACCAACGAAGGTACGAAATGGACTTTGCACCATTGGAATGAACCCTGCCGACTGATGCCTCAGTATGCTCATTGGTTTGACGAGCACTATGCCGATGCAAGGGTACATCGTCTGCACGACACGGTGTACGACGTGGTGCCCCTCGACCATCCTCAGCACATCGACATCCTTCCCTTTATGCATGAAATTTTTTGGGTTAGCATGAACGGCGGCTGGCTCACCGCCATGGACGAGAGCAAGGTCTGGTGCCTAGCAAACATCTACACCTATCGAGTAATCGACCTTCAATTGATCCTTGTGGCATTCAGGCCCTCTCATATCCATTCTATAACATTAATGCTACTATCCAGCCAGGGTTCCCCCAATTACCTGTACTCATTTATGTACTCATGCATATTTCAAAAGTTTTTTTTGGCAAATCCGCAGGTATGGAGTAAAGTAGGGAAAGTCGTGGAATGGATGTCTTGACCTGTTGAAGATCGTAATTTGCAGAGTGCCCACAAAAGCTGGGGGTTACATAGAATACAACCTCCCTGCATTGTTCGATGGTGAAATCGCCTACCTGGATGGCAGTAGCAAAGTTTGGAGATGTCTGGACCATTCAAGTCATGGAAGACGACGGTACTATGATGCCATTGAACATGGTGGCCTCATTTTTGTGGTCGCAAGTCAAGACTGCACCTACTGCTAGGATCCCACATTGGAAGGTAATTCTAGTTCCATGATACATTGTGAGTGATTCAGTGACGTTGTTCTTTAACTACCTTGTTTATGTTTTACCCTTCATATGACTGAATGAGCACACCCTTTATGTCCTAAAAAATGAATGAACCATTGCCAATAATGAATTAGTACCAGTAATATGTCTTCCAAAAATATAGTGTATGATGGCGTCCCTTCACTAGTAAGTTCGTTCATTATCAGAATATGAAAGGTATTATTAAACAGCATCTCAAATGTGAGCGAAATACAATGAAGCTGGGTTTGTTGATTTGTTTGTACTTTCAGGCCCTCCTCGGATTGTTGGAATCACATAGGATTTTTTAGGACACCAATCTTTTCCCTTTCGAATTGTCTTGGGATTCAAAGGAATTGCATAGGATTTGGATCCATAGGAATTTTTTCTATAAAATGTTGTTTGATTCGAAAGAGTATAATCCTTAGGAATTCCTTCAAAGTATTCCTTTGCACTCTATTTTGGAGGAAAATTTCCATCCACTTTAACCTCTTTGTACATGTCAACACCCGGATTTTTAATCCCAGATGCCTGTTATGTCATTCATCGCAATCCCAGGATTACCATTTTTGCGAGACATAACATATTGGATATCACAGTACATCATCCATTACAAACCATACATAAGGTCTTACACAAATAAGGATCTCATGGTCCAGTCTTAATACAACAAGCAGCGGAATAAAAGATAAGCGTAGCGGTGGGGTCCATCTTCAGGGGCACATGCAATGCTGACGAAGGTAGATAGTCCTAGTTATCATAGCCGTCCTGCTGGCCATCATCTTGGTAGTCTCCTTCATAGTCTGGCCATGAGAATAGCCAGGGACAAAAGCCATGAGTACTCTTTAAGTACTCGCAAACTACCACTAACAAGTAGTATAGTTCTAATGTAAAGTGCTAACTCTAAGTTTAACTATAAGGTTAAGTTTGAAACCTAAGCTGAGTTCAGAAGCAAAGAAAGATAAAATAAAGTTCTAGAATCACTTAAGTTGGGAAGCTAGTGTCATAAACACAACCCTGTTGTGGTCAAGTCAAGATTCATCATTCATTTCATAAGTTATTTTGAAAACATCTGACAACGAAACAGTATGGCCATTCCAACTGTCCATAACCGCGGACGCGGCTATTCGAATAGTTTGACACTCTGCGGAGGTGGTACACTTTCACCACAAGATTCGATACATCTGTCAGGGATAACCCTGAATCATCATACTTAGTATACAGATAATCAAACATAACCTTTTCTTTACACACCCTAGTATAAGCACCTCTCCTATGAGTATGGCCTCCCAACCATGACCATCTGTCATCTTGGGCACTGCATAGTTGGACAACATTGGGAGGTAGCCTTAGCTCAAACCTCTCCCGCGAGGGAACTAATACTAATGCATATAAACTTCCGGCTAAGCCTTACCCAATTCAGGTATTGTGGTTGTACGGTAAACTTTGGAATGGTATCGCATCCGAATCCAACCATCGGTTTTGTAAAAGGGGTTAAGGCTCATGCCTCAACATTTTCACCATCATAAACCATTTGTGTTTCTCAACACATCTCAAAACATCTCAATAGAATGACTCATCATTCCAAGTTTTTCATAATTCATTTTCACCAAGTATTCCCATCTAAAGTAACTCAAGTTTTTATCTACTCTAAACTACTAAGTTAAGAGTGTTCACTAAGGTGGAAAGATGGGATCAATCTCATGCCATATAATGACATCTAAAGTTATCTATATAGGTCAAGTTTTATACTCTTTATGCTACCTTCAAAACAAGTACAAGACTTTGGGTAAAGTAAAGGAAGTAAAGCTTGAAAATAATACTTGGGGTAAGTAATAGTCAAAGTGGTATAACCAAAGCATGCCTAAATCCTATTTGCTCAATCATCTAGCTTAATTCTAGCTTGCTAAGCATTATCCTTGCAAGTGTTAGCTTGCATTGTCAATGGTGGCTTGCCTTGTGTAGTGCAGTGGTTGAAGTTTTCTTCTTCCTCTTGATAGAACTCCTCCTCCTCGAAAGCTTGGTCGGTACTATCGTCTATAAATTCATATGGAGTACACAATCACCAAACAATACTTAACTAGTCTAATTAGCACTCTAAGGCACACATTTGATGACCTATTATCATCACAAGCATCACAAGTTTTATTAACTAGTTTCATTCTTTTTATTTAAGAAAAGTAATTTCTACTCATTAAAAATTAACTAAGATTTAATATTCACCACTTAAAATATGGGATCATGTGGACACATGTCATCACCACATATTCTAACATGTGGGAATGTGATTTAAGGGTTGGATCATATTTACTTAAGTTTAGGTTTATTATTTAATGATTTAAAGTGACTAGAAATGCCTATATAGCATTATTTGGGTACTAGTCCAAAGTCACTGCATGTAAACCTTAATATTACTACATATTCAGATAGGTATGGTTAAATGTGATTTTTTAGAGTTGGAATCAACTCAAAAGCTATCATGGTTGATTTTATAAAAAAGTTTGAATGTGTAAAAGCTTCTATCTTGTTATTTTTACTAGGAGAGATCTCTAATTGTAAATTAATTAAATCCAACAGGCTTGGGTAGATCTTTTTAGTAGCTTTCTAACAAGATTTGAATCACTCCATTTGGATTTGTAAATCTCTCTGAATTGATTTTCAAACTAAGGGACAGAACTAGGTTCAAACTAAATTAGAAAAATCTAAATTTGAATTAAATGGGTCGCGCGTGAAGGAAAACGGGCCGGCCCAGTGGCGTTCCGCGGCACAGAGAACAACTGACAGGGGGGTCCACCGGTCAACGGCTCTTTACACGTGAAACGGTACGGGGCGATGTGGGCCGTTAGATTAGAAGGGAGATCTACGGCTGTGACTCGTCATCGACGACGGATAGGTCGCCGGCGAGGTCTAACCCTAGCGGCTCGATGGGGTGCTCAGGGGGCATACCAGGGCTCCAGCTACTGCGGTGATGGGGGCGATCGAACGTGATGTCGACGGCGGACTCAGGGGTGGTCGCGGCAGCTCCTGGGATGGACGAAATCGACGGTGCCTTCTCCTCCTCTACAGCGGGCTCCTCCGGCCAAATTCCGGCGAACCCAGGCTCGAGCGGCTCCGGCGAGAGGTTGGGGAAGGATCAGTGAGGAGAGGGGAGTGGAATGGTGTGAGTACTTGGTGCGGGGGAGGGCTCCTTTTATAGGGCGATGAGGGGACCGAGCGACACAATGGCGAGCTCACCGATGACGCTGGTACAGGTAGCTAGAGGCATGGGCGGCATAGGCGGACGGTGGCCTGCTTCCTAGCGGTGCTCTACGGCGTTAATGCACGGCTACGGGCGGTGGCGTTTGGTCGGGAGCGTCCCGCGCTCTGGGAGACAGAGGCGGTGCTCGACACGGCGCATGGCCATGTCTGGCGGGGTGCTGGGGTCGAGGCGGAGCGGTGTGCAGGATTTTATGTCGAGTGGCGGTCTGTAGCGTGCTGGCGGCTGACGCGCTCTGGCGTGCTCTGGCGAGCTCACAAAGAGACTGGGCGGCAGCGCTGGGGTGTGGTCCAGGGCTTGGGAATGATCGAGGGGTGGACAGGGAGTGGCGGTAGGGTTGGGCGGAGCTAGTGGGGGCGCTGGATTGTCGCTGTGCGGTCTGTGGCGCTCTGTCCACGATTGGCCGGCGGCGACCACAAAGTGGCGGCGCTCCACTGCTGCTCTAGGCCGGTTAGTAGCTTAGTTAGGTGCTGGTTAGAGTTAGAGGGGACAAGGGGACCAAATAGAGCCCAATTACTCAACAATGCAATGATCATTGAATAGTAATAGTTAGGCAAAAATTTGGTGCATGCCACCTGTTCGACACAATGGCCGCATGAACTCAAGTTTTGAATTTTTGGGTGATTTTTGGTGGAGTTGCTAGACACATGCTTAAGCCTCAGTGGTTGCTTGGGATTTGAAAATGGAGCTCATTTGAGTGGTTTTTGAATAAGGGTGATCTTCTCATATGAACTACATTCAATTTTCAAATGCCATTTAAAATTGGTGTTTACAAGTTTTTGGTAGATCACAAAGTGGGCCTTGGTACATTAGTATATGTACTAGCAAGGGGTGCAAAGATCCCCATTTCTTTCTGTTAGGTTTTGAGTACTAGGAATAGCCAAAGTAGGCATGTTGATTAAAATGGCACAAATGACCATTTCTTTCTTTTATTCATTTTGATTTGTTTTTCTTTGGGATTTGTTTGGGAATGATCTAGATGATGTTTATTTCACCTAAGAATCATTTTACAAGCAACAAATCACTTAATCATGGCAATTCAAAACAACTCCTATTTAAATGCACACACATATGGATGCTTTAATAATTTTAATTGGAAACGTTTTTGTTAACCCTAATTTTGACGATTTGGATCTTAATAACCTTGGATTAAAGTTTTGGGGTGTTACAGTACAATTCCTTTGGTTTTCCTGTGCAATCAAACACCACTTGATCCAAAATACTGTAGGTATCTAATCCTATAGGAAACTATGGGCATATTGTACAAGATTCCCTTTTGTACAATTTTCATCCTAATCTTTTGAAACTTACAACAACTAGGAAACTACGGGCACCACCTATATATGTGGCCAAACCTATCTTTAAGATGAGACCCACTTGCTATACCATAAGAAGGGCTGGCCCTATGTTTTTCAGGGCCCTAGGCAAAGTTGACTGCATAGGCCCCTAAGAATAATATGCATGTAAGCATATCTAGAAGAGTAGACATATATGTATCCACTTTCACTTCCAAAATAAAATCTAACATCCAATCATATATTTTAGTCACAAAATATAACAAGTAGTATTGGGAGTTTGATTACCTCAAATAAGAAATAATACCAAAGAGTCCAATGATAATAATGCTTCACTGCTTCACAAAAAAGCTTCTTTAGGCATTTCTAGATGCAAAATCATTGAGTACAATCAAAACTATTTAGTTACTTATACGTATCCGAGGAATGTTTATCGTCCTAATCATTAGCATTTGAATTATGATCATCATCTTGTCCGGGTTCAGTTTCTTGACTTTGATTATTAGCATTGACATTAACACTACTTGCTGTCGGAAAATACCTTTTTAAAGCACCTTTTTGTGATTCAATAAGTTCAATCTCTCGCTTTCTTTTATTTCTTTTCGCACCACCGGACTTCTGTTTCGGTGCCATATCACCTAAAATTGTGAAGGAATGACTAGAATTGAAGATAGGAATAGAACCCTAAAAGACAAGAAGAAAAGACATATAAATGCAAGCAAGTAGGGCCAAATGTAAATATACCGGGGGAATCGGTGTTTGCTGTCTGCAGCGCGCTGGCGTGTGCGTGTCAGCCCGTGCGTCTCAGCGTGTGCATCGCCGAATAGGAGAACCCAGGGGCAGAAGATGTGATCGATTGCTAGGGCCTCTTGCATCACGCCAGGAGATGAGATCGATCGCGACGTGTCATGCGTATGTCATGGTCTAGCCGGCTGCCGCTTGTGCTTCCTGCTTCCAGTTCCAGAAATCATGGCCTGGCGTCGATGGGCCTCAGGCAAATGATTTTTTAGCAGATGTATACGTCACGGTATATGCATTTGTATATATTTTTGGGCCCCCCATGGCATGGGCCCCTGGCAATTGCACAGGGCCGCCTAGGCCTAGAGTCGTCCCTGACCATAAGCTAGTTGATTGTAATACAATATATCTAGTCAAATTTGTCCATAAGATAGGACCCACGTGTAAGAGCTACCCTCTCATAGTCTTGTGATTAAAATTTATTTTCTATTGCTATTTGTACTAGATATCAATATTTTTATGCTTATGGACTACCCATAAGCTTAAGGGTGACCTTTAAGGTTTTTAGCTTGTGGATAGTTTCCACTATGTATATGGAAGTCCATATGGACTACTTTTGCCTTGTGGACAAGCTTATGGACAACATAGTGGATGCCCTAAGATAAGAAAGAAATCCAAATATTCAGAATAGTAGAATAAGAAATGCAATTTCTAATATTGTTAATTTATTGAGTAATATTATTGCCAGGATTTGCTATTCACACTGTGAGCATGAATAATGAAGAATGCTAGTGTTAGAGTACGTATGCAAGTAACACATTTTTTGTCTCCAATTCGGATGTTGCAGGAAACAAAAGAGCTCCCGTTTGTAATCCCAACACCTATTCTGAATGATCGGTCATGCATGTGGTTCCTCGCTCGATCGGCTAATGGCAAACGCTTGATGATCATAATTAGGACATATGTCATGGGGTTACCATGGCGAAGAGGGTGAAATCATTCCCCATTCTCAAAATGGGACTAACCTATGCCTATATCCTGCCTCTCGTGCCTACATTTTTAAGAGGATCTTAGCTCTGCTGGACCTCCAGGGGTCATCATTTGGAGGCAGGTTAATAGCATGGGCAACAAATCTCTATTTCTCGGTCTCAATTATCTAATCATTGACAAGATGATGAAGAAACACAGATGCAAGGCTCCTGATGGCACATTGTTCCTATTCATGAAGAAAAACTATGTGTACACAACATACAGGAGGTTTCGCGGAATACAATTCTCCCGGGTTAAACACTACAACCTGTAGCCAACTGAAGGTGAGCCTGTGGGAGTTATCAACCTTTCCAAAGATGGTTGGAATAGTGTGCGACATGCGGAAATTTGGTCTAGGCCTAGTTTAGGTGTGGTAGGCTCGTTGTTCCGTCCCTAGAATGAGCTGTGGATCTTTCTAGTCTATCGTCGTGTCATATTTTTTTGCATCGTGGTTCAACAGTTGACTGTTAGTATACTGGTTTTAATGGCTAGTTTGAATCGGTTTATATGAGCCCTGCCATGTTTTTTTAATTAGTATTGCCTTCCATGGTATAATCCATGTAGAGGTGCTTATTTCGTAGCGTCATTTCTGTACTATAGTTATCAGTATTGTTACTAGCTTGTATATACGCACCCCGTGCAACTTTGTGTTTTGAGAGGAATATTCTTTTTTCCTCTTAGCGAACAGGGAAAAGTAGGTCCCTACGTCTTATAGGGCCACAAATCAGGCCGTAACTCGACCATAATTGATCTAGGCTCGGTACGCCAAACCAGGGCAAGATGCCCTAGGATGATAGCCGCAAATGTTTATGCAGATTTTCTAAAAAAAGTTTATGCACACCCGTCCAAAAAAAGAAAAATTGTTTACGCAGACCACATATTGTCACTGATACATGGCATACTTTTGGCGCTACCGTAAAATTACTTGTTCAATATAATATGTATCCTTGCTCATTCTTCTGTATGTAAGATGAACAAGTCAAGCTCTGATGTGACATGAACAAGTCAAGCTCTGATGTGCTGACATTGTACTGTCTGTGCTAGTGTACAAACTGGTTGTATTATTGTGTTTGAAACTGTGAAACAAATGTGCGAATTCTAAGACTTTTGCATGATAACAATGCCACATCTTGGCGCTAATTGTGGCATATATTAATTTGATCGTATGGAAGTATACAACTTCGAGCGATCAGTATAAGCTGGTGCTTACCCGAGTTGTCTGAAGCTAGGCAAGTCAATGCCACCATGTCTCTATCTCCTACAGTTTATATGACATGATTACAAGGTTTTGAATACATCAAATCGATTCGGCACTTAGGAAGATTCAAAGCCACTCAAACCATCTCGAAATATAACCTTTTCTAAAAAGATGATTACACGCTGTAAGACTTGATATGACACGATTTTATGTCAATCAGTCAAACTCCCTCCAGTACTTTCCATGTTTGAATCATGTGCTGCCCAAGTTCCTCGATAGGTAAAACTCTTAATAAGGTGCAATATCGGTAACCTTTCTCCCTTTCCAACTTCATTCTTTTGGATCCAGCATAGGTACAACCAGGTCAGGTGGACCATCGACCTTCAGTACAATGTATTTTTACTACTCAGCCTATGAAAACAAATATTTCAACGCCACTTCGGACAAAAAACTTCCCATAATCTTGTTTTTAATAAAACTTCCCTTAATTAGCCTTTCATGGTGGATCCACCAAACCCCAGTATATATTTTTTAGGGTACCAACTATATTTTTTTGAGCATGGGGTACCAACTACATTGAATTTTCACTAAGGATCTAATGCAAAAATTGCACATTCGACCCAACACTGGCCCAAAACCATGCAAATTTAGCCTGCCGGGTCAGGTGGACTACCGACCCCTAACATATTGAGTATATTGAATTTTTAGTGATGAGCTCATTAGAAAATAGTACATTCTACCTAACTCTAGCCCAAAACCTCGCTAATTTATCCTTTTGGGTTCAGGTTGGCCGTGGTCCACCAACCCTCAACACATTGTTACTTTATTTTTTAAGCATGAACCATACTTAAAAAGTTTCACTAAGGAGCCCACGATAAGAAGCCATTGGTTCACAAGATTGTACCCAAGTTATTTTTTGTATAACCCAAACTCATCTTAATTTAGCATTTTCCTGCCATTCTAATAAAGTATAGGACAAGCTTTGCCTACCCATATTGTATTTATACAAACCATTTAGCATTTTTATGGCAAGTCATTAGAGTCGCTACCTTTTCATTAAGTGATTTCAACATTTTTAAATGTAATCTTTTCAAGGAGTGGCATAGATGGTTCCAACATAGTGGAAACGCACGCGGTTCTCATTTGTGGAAGTCTTGAGTTTGATTCCTAGGTTTCTCAATATATAATATAATCTTTGTCATTCTTTTATATTTTTTCCAGCATACACATGTTTCTTACACAGAGAAGGCTAACATCTGGGACCTAACAACATTGCCAAGGTCAAAACAGCGGAGTCCATCATACACACGTTGCAATTGCAGAGATGGTGACATGTTGGACCCACCAGAGTCCTTATACAGATGTTGCGTCGAGCAACGTTGCCAATTTCAAAACAAGAAGGTGTGAGCGAACAAAAAATCTAACATACATATGTTTCTTCTAATGAGAGCATGACATGTGGAGCCCAACAACATAATTAAATGGCCGATGCAACGAGCAATGCTATCGAGTTCGAAACATGAAGGCGCGACCGAGGGAAAACAATCCATCATACACATGTTTCTTCTAATGAGAGGCTGACATGTGGGACCCAACAGCGTGACTAAAAGGTAGATGCATAGAGCAGCGCTATCAAGTTCGGAACAGGGTAGCGCGAGCGAAAGAAAGAATTCCATTATAAACATGTTTCTTCTATTGAGAGGATGACATGTGGGCCCTAGAAGCCTGACTAATCGGCAGATGCATCGGGCAACGTTATCAAGTTCAAATCAGGGAGGCGCGACCGAAGTATGGTCCAGTAGAGACACTGACGTCTAGGACCCACACGTCCCAAAAGACTTCGGCGAGTCAACATCGCGCGAGGAAACGAAAATCTTGCTTCTGCCACACGGTGGCCAAGCTTCCTCCATGTTTTTAGTGCTTCCGTCATAGTAGAGGGCCGCGAAACCGTAAAAAAAGTTTTCCATCAGCCACGGCCGAGTCGAGAAATTCTTTGCTTATGGACACTTTTCTTGTAGTGGTAGGAACTCGTACTATATTGTCCTTCTAACCTTTGTAGGGGTTCCGCGTATGAAAACAATAAATTTTTACCCTACGCCCCTGAACCCCTGATGTTGCCAGGACCTATCCATTAGTAATGTAGTAACGGGAGGGGCTTTTCACAAACTTGCCCTTGAAGACCGAAAAGCGTTTCCAATGCTCAGGAGAGCGTGGTTGATGTAGACAAGCCGAAGCCGACCTCAAGGCCGTGATGAAGTCCTTGCGCTCCTATGGCTCCAAAAACTTGAGTGCCACAAGTGTGACACCTTGTGGGGAGTTACACACGTCCGGTGCCTGACGATGACTCCCGCTTCCCCAATCCAGCAGCAGTTGCGGAAGTAGAGCTCCTAGATCTGAATCCCGTAGTGCGATGGCGCTCCGTGGTGAAGATCTCTCTTGTTTGTGCAGTCTGAACTTGGGACCACGGTCACGGGAGAGAGAGAGAGCGAGAGAGAATATCAATTGGAGGTCTCCCTAAAAGTGAGGAAACCTTTATTGAATATTGTGTGTATTTATTTGGCCAAATACCCCCACTATATATAGGGGGAGGGGAGGTACTACCTCTCTCAAAGTCCTAGGGTGGGACTAAAGGAGAGGGAGAGGTGGGGAGGTGTGCCAGCCAGCCCCCACCCATGGGCTCCACATGGGGCAGGCCCACTAGGGCCACCGTCCACCCCCTAGGCCTCTCCTAGGGGTGTGGTCCCCTCTTGGGCCTT
Organism: Avena sativa; assembly: GCA_916181665.1. Classification (NCBI taxonomy): domain Eukaryota; kingdom Viridiplantae; phylum Streptophyta; class Magnoliopsida; order Poales; family Poaceae; genus Avena; species Avena sativa. The sequence goes on along the minus strand of OV702286.1, from coordinate 429,882,652 downwards.
TCCCCTTCCGGGAATTGGCCCATTAAGCCCTTTGACCATTTAATTGATTTTCTATTTTAGTAAATAATTATGAATAAATGATTAAATCAATATTTAACATTCATTCACACATTATTCAATTTTGGTGGCTATGGAACACCTTCCACCTCCACTCCGGACATCCTTTGGACTTACTGAAACCCTTCCGGTTTTCTCTCTTCTCTTCTTCAGTGATTCTACCGATCCTATAAACACTCTCTAAGCATCATCAAGCCCTTAAGCATGATACCCCATGGTTCGGGAACACTCCAGACATGGTCGGGACACTCCCAGACCAATGATCGACATAGGGACCTGGATGGCCATGTGACCCCTGTGCATTCCACGAAGATTTTTCGTCGTTTGAACCAGGACAGTCATGTCTTATTCCCTATATCTCTCGACACTCGCATTGCCCGAGATCTGATCAATGACATCACCATGTCATGTTCGATCTCTTTACTGAACAATGCTACTTGACTCGTTCCGACAAGTGATATCCCTGTGATCTAATCACACGCTGCACAGCTATTGGATATAACTTCTCCGAGTGGGCCCTTGAGTATATTTCCATCACGTGGACGGACAAATCCCGCTCTTGGCATATATTGCCTCTACGGTTCATCCGAATACTTGAACACACCTTTATTGTCACTGTATTACCAAGTGACGTTTGATGCTATCTAAGCATTCTCGGGAGACAGTGATTGATATAGCCTCATAGTCAAAGGAATAGTCTACGAGGATCCATTTCTAATCATCGTAACATGATCGGGTCATGATGTTTAGGTTGGGTATTGGTTCATCATTTCATTCTCAGAATGAGTTGACTCCATTTCCAACTGGCATGAATGCCACATGATCAGGAAACCTTGATCATCTGTTGACCAATGAACCAGTGACTAGAGTTTCACTGGGAATCCTGATGTCTACGCACTTCTATTCTTGTAGACAGTTGTTGGGCCTCCAAGTGCAGAGGTTTGTAGAATAGCAGCATTTTTCCCTTAAGTGGATTACCTAAGGTTTATCGAACTCAGGGAGGAGGTGGTCAAAGGTATCCCTCTCAAGCAACCCCGCAATCAAGATATAAGAAGTCTCTTGTGTCCCCAACACACCCAATACACTTGTGAGGTCTATAGGTGCACTAGTTCAGCGAAGAGATAGTGAAATACAAGTGGTATAGATAATTATAAGTGGTAACGGTGCCAGAAAAGAGCTTGACGGGTAGGAAGAGACTAAAGGCAATCTGAAATAAAGATGGAAGCAAGCAAACATGTGACAGATCTAGTTGCAAACGGTGTTTCAATGCTTAGAAACAAGGCCTAGGGATCATACTTTCACTAGTGAACACTCCCATATAAATATCATCTCTTTATGATACTACTCTGAACTACTCTCTGGTTGGATAACTCTAATTCATGGTAGGGCTATAACAGCACACCTCAAAGTTCGCTTTCCCCATCTAGATAACCCCTCACTATCACCTTGAGCGCTAGATGGTTCTAACAAACACCACAATCTCATAGAGACATCCAACTCAAATTATACTCATGAAAAGTATTTATGTAACCTTAGCCAAAGTGCCACACGGTGTGCACACTATCAACTTCACACACGTGGGGATAAGCATGTTGGGAATATGCCCTAGAGGCAATCATGGTTGATGATATTTCCCAAAGTATTCATAAAGTAAAGTTGTCCTTATATGAACATCACATATATATCACTGAATGCGTGATTCAGTTGTGGAACTATGTATTCATGATTGTTCATATTAGATTGTCCTTGGTCGTTGAGGTTGTGCTGGACACACAACTTAGACCAATGTGCAAGTTGGCTGATGACACGGTTCCACTTGTCATGGGCATGGTGATGCTATTCCGACTTACACTAATCCGGCTAAAGAGTTTAGCGAGTCGGACTAACCCACGGTTGAGATGCAACGAGCATGTTGTCATTTGCAGTCTCAAGCAATGGAATCCTTCGACCTGAGGTGATTGCATGATCCGAGTTGTGGATCGCCAACTTAGGTTCTATCAAACGCTGTTCCATAAATGGACAGTTATAAAGGTAGAGTTCGGGTTGGTTATGAAGCAAGCTGTGTGACGTGGATTACCTATATGGGATTTGCCCCTCCGTAATGGAGAGATATTCTCTGGGCCCTCTCGTGTGATATGATTCGGAAGCATGGCCATGCGCTACTCAGTTAAGTGTTAACTGAGGAGTCGGACTAAGAGTTAGTCCAATGAATCACATATCATGGTAAGAGAAGAGAGTTAACCTATTTAAGGGATGGCAACTACTCGCCTATAGCTTAACAAATATATCGTGAGGCAAAGGGACTTGGACGAAAGTCACATTGAAGGTTCGTCTTCTGACTTTACAGCACTTGGGAGTTGGCACGTCTTCCTAGATGCCGCTACCATCTATCGACTTAAGACCGAGTGTTCATGGGAGTGAGTTGGACTCAAGGCCTTGACGGGATACTTGGAGGAGTAGCTCATGTTGTGTCCAGGTGCACGTGAACCTACAGGGTCACACACTTAAGGGTAAGGAGCCCATGTGGATTAGATCCATGTGGAGATTGGAGTACAACCTAGATGGGCCTCAAGCGTTGAGCCCAACTAGGAGTGTATATAAGTGGAGTGACAAGGGATAATCCCTGACCTAGTCGTCACTTTCTCCACTTCCATTTCGGGCTAGACAGGATCTATCAATCCTCTGTCCGAACCTCCTTCCTATATGTGTGGATACCGGTAGAGGCGTTGCACATGCGACGCTAGAGACGGGGAAGCTCGTGGGGATCTGACGAAGGAGTTCGTGGGATTTGGAAGGGTTGTCCGGGGATCGTTCAGCACTGCTTCGACGCGCTACATCAACTTCTGCATATGCGCATCTAGCGGTAATCTCATGGCCTATAACCTGAGCTGGATCTTGGGTGTACCGCGTTAGGGGGAAAAGTTTTGTTTATCTCTGTGTGGCCCAACAGTGGTATCAGAGCGAAAGCTTCTGGGTTTAGGCTCTAGATCTGTGCATATGTGATATGCACGAGGTGGTGGATGAGATCCACTTAGGGTTTCGGTGGTCGATATATGAGATAGATCGGTTTTGTGCAAGATTGATTGGATCAATCGCACTCGGGGGTGCATGGAAGATCAGGTGCGGATGATCAATGAGATTGGTCAGATATGCACAGGGATCAGATTTGGGTAAAAGTGTTTTATCCAATGAAGGAATCCATGGTTCAGAATGCAGATTAGATCTGCGATTTCAGAAAAATCGCCGGGTGCTGCCCACACCCGCGAGGGGCGCTGCCCCTTTGATCCCCGCCCGCTATTCGGCTAGCGGGACCGCTGGCTTCGCCCTGTCGTTGCGAGGTTCACAACACCGGTAGATATCGTATCTATGCATAACTTGTTTTTGCAGGAAGTTGTGAATGGTATGGCTTATGTGCATGTGGTGTGTGTAATCCATACGTGATCTGTGTATCATGGGTTTGTCAGCCGGCTGAAGCCAAAGTGATGTCACTGTTATTGTATAACAACCTGCGTGTCGGCATGAGATGCCATCTTCTTGTATATTCCTTAGTGCTAGTGTAGCATGTTTGGAGGACTTGAAGGACACTGCAGCCAAAGGCATGATGAACAGGTTCATGGAGATGGAGATCGCCATGAAGGGAGCCATACCATTTCACATTATAATTGGATTATTTTGTGTGATTGTTATGTCTCTAGTTTTACCTCTATGAGATAGTGGTTAAACTTTAATCCCTCAAAGAAGGTCCAGTCGGTCTCCCCACCGGTGCCGCACCATCACAAGTCGGACATTCTTGGTAGTGGGCTCATAAAATTGAGGTGCTACCAATTCTCTTCGACTAGATGGGTTCGAGTCGGACTCTTACAGCAGAAGCACTTGGTAAGATAGACGGGTCTATCACAACGGTTGTGGGGCTCGGGGAGAGGGCGGTCGGGAGCCGGGGCATGAGATGCCACCCGACCAACAGGAGTCGCATGAGATGCGATTGGCAAGGAGTTGCCTACCTAGATCACTTGACAACTAGCGGTGATGTTAAAGCTCACTAGTTGGCTTGCTTATTTAGGGTCCTGAATCACTAAGTAGCCATCGGAGGGATGTTGGTTCTAGTGGGAGCATAAGTATTAAAATGTTTAATACGCCTGCTCTTTTATGAATACTTGTCTTAAGTGTTTTGCATATTTCTGTTGTAGATAATGGCACCTAGTAGCAGTCTCCCTCAGTTGTCCAGTTTTTCTTTGAGGACCATTCTAGAGAAAGATAAACTTAATGGAACAAACTTCACCAACTGGTACCGTAATCTCAGAATTGTTCTCAAACAAGAAAAAAGGGACCATGTTCTAGACAACCTGCTTCCAGATGTGCCGGATGAGAATGCGAGTGTCGTAGCAACCAATGCCTATCGTAGAACATGTGATGAGTCTACAGAAATTAGCTGCCTTATGCTTGCTCACATGGAACCGGACTTGCATTAGCAGTTCGAGAATGTCGAGGCCTACAATATGATCGAAAGCCTCAAAAGTATGTTCTAGGCTCAGGCAAAGACCGAGAGGTATCAAGTCTCTCAAGCTTTGCTGAGTTATAAGCTTAAGGATGGTGATCCACTGAGTCCGCATGTGATCAAGATGGTTGGTTACGTGCAGTCTCTGGAAAGGCTTGGCTACCCCATCAGCAAAGAGTTCGCTACTGATATAATTCTGAATTCTCTTCCTAGTGTGTATGGTTAGTTCATATCGAACTACCACATGCATGGTATGGATAAGAAGCTCACTGAATTACATGGGATGCTTAAGCAGGCAGAGGTTGATCTCAAGATAGGTACTAGCCAAGTGTTGGTGGTATAGAATAAGGCTAAGTTTAAGAAGAGTTCTTGGACTAAGAAGAAGAAGGCTAAGTCAGAAGGTAATGCTCAGGATGAGATCCCAAGTGTTTCCTCAGGGACTAAGTCATATCCTTCAGCCGGTTCCGCTTGCTTCTATTGCAAAGCGGATGGCCACTGGAAGAGGAATTGCAACAAGTATTTGGCGGATAAAGCCAAGAGTGGAGGTGTGACTTCCAACTCAGGTAGACTTGTTTGCAATGTTATAGACCTTTATCTTGCTGATGCACCTGGTAGTTCTTGGGTATATGATACCGGATCAGTCATTCATATCCACAACTCGTTGCAGGGACTGGTAAGAACTAGGGGCATAGCAAGAGGCGAGGTTGACATTCAGGTCGGCAACAAAGCAAGATTTGCTGCGTTGGAAGTCAGCACGATGCAACTTCATTTACCTTCAGGATTCTTAATGGAACTAAATAATTGTTATTATGTTCTAGTGCTTAGTTGAAACATCATTTCTGCCTCATGTTTGATGAGACAAGGCTATGAGTCTAATATTAAGAACAATGGTTGTTCTTTATATTTGAATGATATGTTTCACGGCTTTGCACCCATTCAGAACGGGTTATTTATTTTGAATCTTGATGGTGGGTCGGTCTATAACATAAATGAGAAAAGGTTGAAACCAAATGATCTGAATATGACTTACTTTTGGCACTATCGACTTGGTCATATAAGTTGGAAACACAGGAAGAAGCTCCATGATGATGGACTCCTAACTTCGTTCGACTTGGAGTCGTTCGAGACATGCGAATCCTTCCTTCTAGGCCAGATGACCAAGACACCTTTTGCAAGGAGTTGTGAAAGGGCGTCTGACTTGTTGGGACTAGTACATAGTGATGTATGTGGTCCAATGAGAGCGACAACCAGGGGTGGTTATGAGTACTTCATTACCTTCACTGATGATTTGAGTAGATATGGATATGTCTACTTGATAAAACATAAGTCGGAAGCCTTTGAAAAGTTCAAAGAATTCCAGAATGAAGTACAAAATCAACTTAGCAAGAAAATAAAGTTTCTTCGGTCGGACCGAGGAGGCGAGTACATGAGCCACGAGTTTGATGACCATCTAAAGAGTTGTGGAATAGTCCTCAGCTCACTCCGCCGGGTACACCACAGAGGAACGGTGTGTCGGAATGGCAGAATCAGACCTTGTTGGACATGGTACAATCAATGATGAGTCGGACAGATCTACCTTTATCATTTTGGGCTTATTGTCTAGAAATGGCGGCGTTCACACTAAACAGAGTACCATCAAAATCGGTAGAGAAGACACCACATGAGATGTCGACAGGCAAGAAGCCGAGTTTGTCTTTTCTTAAGATTTGGGGTTGTGAAGCATTTTTCAAGCGACTTCGGTCAGACAAGCTTACAGCCAAGTCGGATAAGTGCATTTTCGTTGGGTATCCAAGGGAAACCTTAGGTTACTACTTCTATAACCGAGAAGAGGGCAAAGTTTTTGTCGCTCGGAACGGTGTCTTCCTTGAGAAAGAGTTTCTTGGTCGGGAAGTCAGTGGGAGTACGGTGCGGCTCGAAGAAGTTCGAGAGGAACTGGTCAGTAGCGATTTGGTGAAAGCCTTGGAGGTTGAGCCAGTCGTGGTAGCTAAGCCGGCAGTTGCACCTCCACTGCGAAGATCAGAAAGATTGCGAAGTGTTCATGATATATTACTATTGGACAGTGATGAGCCGGCAACTTATTCGGAAGCGATGGTGGGTTCTGATTCTGAGTCGTGGCTTGGATCCATGAGATCCGAGTTAAAGTCCATGGATGATAATCAAGTTTGGAACTTGGTTGATCTGCCAGACGGTGCAAGACCCGTCGAGTGCAAATGGGTCTTTAAGAAGAAAACTGATATGGATGGAAACATTTCTATCTATAAAGCACTGCTTGTTGCGAAGGGGTTCTGGCAGGTTCAAGGAGTTGACTACGATGAGACCTTCTCACCTGTAGTGATGCTTAAATCAGTTCGGATCATGTTAGCTATAGCAGCCTATTTCGACTATGAATTATGGCAGATGGATGTCAAAACGGCTTTCCTTAATGGAAAATTAACCGAGGACGTGTATATGATATAGCCCGAGGGTTTTGTCGATCCGGCTAATGCTAGCAAGGTATGCAAACTTCAGAAATCCATTTATGGATTGAAGCAAGCATCTCGGAGTTGGAATATTCGCTTTGATGAGGTAGTCAAATCGTTTGGCTTCATCAAGAGTGATCATGATTCTTGTTTATACAAGAAGTTTAGTGGGAGCAAAGTAAACTTTCTGATCTTATATGTGGATGACATATTATTGATTGGAAATGATGTTGAATCATTGGAAAGGAGTTTCTCAATGAAGGACTTGGGTGAGGCAACTTATACACTAGGAATCAGGATCTATAGAGATAGATCCAGGCGGCTCATTGGATTGAACCAAAGTACATATTTGGACAAAGTGTTGAAGAAGTTCAGCATGGAATCGTCTAAGAAGGGGTTCTTACCGATGTCCCATGGTATTAAACTTAGCAAGACTCAGTGTCCTTCGACGACTGATGAGCAAAGTAGGATGAGTGTGATTTTGTATGCTTCGGCAGTTGGGTCCATCATGTATGCCATGATTTGTACTAGGCCGGATGTTTCCTATGCTCTAAGTGTTGTGAGCAGATACTAGGCTGACCCTGGAGAAATCCACTAGGCAGCAGTTAAGAACATTCTTAAGTACTTGAGAAGGACTAAGGATGTGTTCCTAGTTTATGGAGGTGAGGTTGAACTCAGTGTAAGGGGTTACACGGATGCGAGTTACCTTACTGACTCAGATGATTCTCGTTCGCAATCTGGGTACATGTTCATAATGAATGGAGGGGCTGTGAGCTGGAAGAGTTCCAAGCAAGAGACTGTGTCTGCATCTACAACAGAGGCTGAGTATATTGCTGCCTCAGAGGCGGCAAAGGAAGCTGTTTGGATCAGGAATTTTCTGATTAATCTCAGTGTGGTTCAAGGCTCGTCCAATCCATTAGACATGTATTGTGACAACAATGGTGCTATTGCACAAGCCAAGGAACCTAGACAACACCAGAAGAACAAGCATATACTCATGCGATACCACTTGATTCGCTAGTTCGTGGATCATGGTGATATCAAGTTATGCAAGGTACACATGGATGCAAACGTTGCAGATTCGTTGACAAAGCCACTTCCATAGCCTAAGCATGAGGCGCATGTAAGAGCCATGGGCATTAGATTCCTAGACATGTGATGTCGGATGATTGACTCTAGTGCAAGTGGGAGACTGTTGGGAATATGCCCTAGAGGTAATCATGGTTGATGATATTTCCCAAAGTATTCATAAAGTAAAGTTGTCCTTATATGAACATCAGATATATATCACTGAATGCGTGATTCAGTTGTGGAACTATGTATTCATGATTGTTCATATTAGATTGTCCTTGGTCGTTGAGGTTGTGCTGGACACACAACTTAGACCAATGTGCAAGTCGGCTGATGACACGGTTCCACTTGTCATGGGCATGGTGATGCTATTTCGACTTACACTGATTCAGCTAAAGAGTTTAGCGAGTCGGACTGACCCACAGTTGAGATGCAACGAGCATGTTGTCATTTGCAGTCTCAAGCAATGGAATCCTTCGACCTGAGGTGATTGCATGATCCGAGTTGTGGATCGCGAACTTAGGTTCTATCAAACGTTGTTCCGTAAATGGGCAGTTATAAAGGTAGAGTTCGGGTTGGTTGTGAAGCAAGCTGCGTGACGTGGATTACCAAGATGGGATTTGCCCCTCCGTAATGGAGAGATATTCTCTGGGCCCTCTCGTGTGATATGATTCGGAAGCATGGTCATGCGCTACTCAGTTAAGTGTTAACTGAGGAGTCGGACTAAGAGTTAGTCCAATGAATCACATATCATGGTACGAGAAGAGAGTTAACCTATTTAAGGGATGGAAACTACTCGCCTATAGCTTAACAGATATATGGTGAGGCAAAGGAACTTGGCCAAAAGTCACATTGAAGGTTCGTCTTCTGACTTTACGGCACTTGGGAGTTGGCACGTCTTGCTAGAGGCCGCTACCATCTATCGACTTGAGACCGAGTGTTCATGGGAGTGAGTTGGACTCAAAGCCATGACGGGATACTTGGAGGAGTATCTCATGTCGTGTCCAGGTGCACGTGAACCTACAGGGTCACACACTTAAGGGTAAGGAGCCCATGTGGATTAGATCCATGTGGAGATTGGAGTACAACCTAGATGGGCCTCAAGCGTTGAGCCTAGCTAGGAGTGTATATAAGTGGAGTGACAAGGGATAGTCCCTGACCTAGCCGTCACTTTCTCCACTTCCATTTCAGGCTAGACAGGATCTAGCAATCCTCTGTCCGAAGCTCCTTCCTATATGTGTGGATACCGGTAGAGGCGTTGCACGTGTGGCGCTAGAGATGGGGAAGCTTGTGGGGATCTGACGAAGGAGTTCGTGGGATTCGGAAGGGTTGCCCGGGGATCGTTCGGCACTGCTTCGACGTGCTACATCAACTTTCGCATATGCGCGTCTAGCGGTAATCTCGTGGCCTATAAACTGAGCTGGATCTTGGGTGTACCACGTTAGATGAAAAGGTTTTGTTTATCTCTGTGTGGCCCAACAAAGCAGAGATTCATTAAAGCACTTGAGTAGCAGAATTGATCTATAGATTACAAAGCTCATGATCTCAATAAGATCACGCATAGAGAGAGATGAACACATAGCTACCCGTAGAGCCCTTAGCCTCGAGGAAGAACTACTCCCTCATCATCATGGGAATCAGCAACCGGTAGAGCCCTCCTACTACCACAGCCATATTGCATATCCTCTTGTTATTATTATTCTCTTAAGGTGGTTTGCGAGTACATTCAAAGCACTCACTGGCATTGTCCTTGGCTATTAACTTGGTCATATATCGAGATGAAGGTTAAGTTGGCGACTATGCGAGCTAGGACATTCTCCCAGTCAGTTGCCTGTAGGTTAAGGCATGGATCGGGCTCTACGCTTGATGAAGTTCCGCTAATGGTTATTGATGTAGACATAATGACATTTATGTAAGTCTTGTAATTCGGTATGTCTCGGATGTTGTAATGATACTTGTCGGTTATGTCCCACGGCTCACTGATCATGGGAACGTGGTGTATGCATAACAAGGATTTCTCAGATGATTAATCCGGGGGCCCCACAGACTTGGTATCAGAGCCATCCTGACTGTAGGAGAACCTTAGTTAGCGTGGACGCTAGACATGAACCTTATTCTGAAAACCCCGGCTTTCGAAAACTAGTTTCTCAATGAGATTCAAAAAGTTCTACTTCTTCTCTTACTCTAAGTAAATGATTTCGAAACTCTCGTCCAAACTTCAAACCTATGGATTTTAAATAACTAGGATCTAGACCCGGTGGAGACAGTGAGAACAATATGAAGACAAGCAACTACCAGCAAACACAAGGAGACTACAATATCGCTCTACCAGCGGAATCCTCACAATCAGAGGACATTGGGTGTTGCACTATAAAGAAGCGTCCAAGATACGACGAAGGCTTGATCTGCAAGATAGTGACTCCGACTCAAAGAAAGACGATATCTAGGATCAATAGTCATAAGGATAGGATTCCCCTACCTCGCGAGTAGTTAACTCCTTGGTCCCTAGCATTGACCATGTTTGCTTGCCTAAGTGCATCCTGTGTGCTTGAATTGTGTTGTCTGCCGAGGACATGGCGATTCCCTCGCTCTGTTCGCATGGTTTGTCTGCTCTGGTTTGCTTTGACCTCCTTAAAAATGTGACTCGAGGAGCGATAACCCATCTAGTAACTCAGGAAACCCCTGTGTTAGCTATCGGTAATGAGACCCAGGCTAACCTCGAGAGTATATGAGAGCAAAAGCATCGCAAGAACCAGGAGTTCGACAACGTTAAGTCAGAATCAACTCGAAGATTTCGCCTCAGCAGGATGCATACCTCGTCAAACTCACCTCTCAAGACTTGTCAATAGCGCAACCCTCCTTTGTTCCTCAGTCTACTACAGCAAGAATACCGTTGAAGCCGGAAGTTAATCACTGAAGGATCCTCACTATCCGCAAGGAACCACAAGACTTACCTACAAAGACAATAAGTGAAGACCTAATTGAAGGAAATATGCCCTGAGAGGCAATAATAAAGTTGTTATTATGTATTCCTTATATATGATAGATGTTTATTTTGCATGCTAGAATTGTATTGATCGGAAACATCAATACATGTGTGTTTAATAAACAAAAAGGGTTCCTAGTTATGCCTCTCTTATAGACTAGCTTGTTCATTAACAAGATGATCAAGGTTTCCTGATCATGGACATTGGATGTTGTTAATAACAAGGTCACACCATTGGTGGAATGATGTGATGAACATTCATCCGAAGTATAGCATTATGATCAAGTCATTATGTTTATATTGCTATAACATCATACGAAGTAATCTTTATCCTTAGACCATGAGATCATGTTAATTGCTAACACCTGAAGAGTATCTTGATAACATCAAACGTCACACCGTAACAGGGTGACTATAAAGATGGGTTCAGTACTACGAAGGTGTTATGTTGAGGCTCATGGATCAAGAGTGGAATTTTTCAATCCCGATGACGGATAGATATACTCTGGGCCCTCTCGGTGATATCACATTGAGATAGCTTGCAAGCAAGTGATGTGATCACTAGAATGTTATATCACGGGAACGAGAAAAGAGTGCATGTCGGTAACGAGATCAAACTAGGTATTTGGATACCGATGATCGAATCTCGGACATGTATTATATCAAGAGACAAAGGGATTTAGTTACAAGCGTTAAAGGTTCTCACGATCACAGAAGTCATCGTTGAATATGCAGGAGTCAGTATGGATCTCCAGGTCCCGCTTCTGACTATTGATCTAAGAGGAGTCTCAATCATGTCTGCATTATTCACGAATCATAGGGTGACACACTTAAGAGTTACAGGACACCATTTTGGAGCACATATGTTTCAGACGAAAGAATTACAAAGCGCAGGAATTGTTTCGATAGAAACCGGAAATTGTTTTGGGTGAAATTCCAGAAAGTGGTTCTGCATGTGATATTGAAATATTGCAAGGGGCTATATGTGAATGTTTGTTAATTAAAGTAATTAAAAAATTCTGAATAAATTTAATAAAAGAGTTTTATTAAATGAGAGAGCATTAAACTTGGAGAATTTTAATGCATTTAAAGTAGGGACTTTAAAGGGGAATGTGAAGAGGCATTTTAATGTGGAGGGGTTACCACCACATGAATGGGGGAGGTGAGGGGTCACCCCCATGTGCCGGCCATGGAGAGAGGGGGTACCCCCTCCTCCTATAAAAGGCCACCCTCTTCCTCCTTCTTCCTCACACCTCCTTGTGAAGGATCTATCTCCCCCTCTAGAATTATTCCCCCATGGTCTCGGATTAGCGAGATACATGTTCCCGGTGGCATTTCGTCTGGAAAGAGTTGATGCTTCCGCTAGATCGCTGGAGCGAGGAGGTGGAGGTTTTCCGGTGGCTTGAACATATGTGCGAGTACGGATGCGCTGCTGAGTTGCGGCGCTCGAACTTCCACTCGATCTTGAGATCGGCAAGTGTACGACTACATCAACCACGATTTCCTACCCGTTAACAAAACTCGTTATCTTCGAGGGTAAGTTCTCGTTGGATGTATGTCCACCCGTTGCTTTGTACCTAGTAGATAGATCTTGGCGTGTAGTTCTCATCGTAGGAATTTTTTGTTTTCTATGCTGCGGACCCAACAGTGGTATCAGAGCCTGATCTATGCGTAGGTGCTTTGCACGAGTAGTACACATATGTTTATATGTGGGCGATGATGATCATGTTATTGCATCTTCTATGTATTTTGGATATTGGTGGCATAGTGGGATGAAGCGGCCCGGACCAACCTTACATGTCATCATACATGAGACCGGTTCCACGACTGACATGCAACTTGTTTTGCATAAGTGGCTGGTGGGTGTCTGTCTCTCCTACTATAGTCAATATCTAATTTACAACGAGTTGCTAATAACTTAGATCCACGTTGTGGTTCATGTTCGTAGGTGAGAACGGTTCTATCTCCGAAAGCCCTAAGCCATGTAAAACTTGCAATTGATAAATTAGAGGCGTCTAGTTTAGGTCGTTGCTGGGCTAGTGTATTGATATGGTATTGTTGTAAGTAGATGTATGATAGATACTCTTACAACACACTCAACGTGTAAGTTCCATAGACCTTGGCCTTACACACAAAGGAATGATAGAGATCATACCACGATGCAAGTGATAGAGATCAAATGCATGGACCATATCATCTCACTTTACACATTAGATGTTAGCATCTTATACTGCTAGTTTGGCGCTTTCTGTAGCATTGTAAGATGATCCCTCATTTAGATATCAAGATAAAAATGTGTTCTTCCTTGAGTATGCACCGTTCTGTGGATCGTGTTTCGAGACATCACGTGATGATCGGGTGTACTCAAATCTACGCTTTCATAGGAACGGGTGTAAGACAGTTTTACACACGCGAATACTAAGGTTCTTACTTGGCAAGCCTAGCATGTACAGACATGGCCTCGGAACACGGACCGAAAGGTTAAGCATGAGTCATATAGTTGATATGATGCCCATATAGATGCTCGCCTTTGAAGCTACATCAACTCACGTGATGATCGGACTTGGTGTAGTGGATTTGGTTCATGTAATCACCAAAAGGACACGAGGGATGTCGTTTTTGAGTGGGAGTTCATTAGTAATTTGGATTAGTTGAACTCACTCTATCATAAACTTAGTCTAAATAAACTTTACAAATTCTGTTGTAGATGGCACCACCTGCTTTTAATTTCAATGTGTTCATGGAGAAAGAGAAACTTGCTGCGAATGGTAGCAACTTCACCAACTAGGGTATGAATTTGAGGATTCTCCTCACTGCTGCACAAAAGCAATATGTGCTATATGCGCCGCTAGGCCCCCCACCAGCTCCTGATGCCCTTGACGAGGAAAATAATGTCTATGTGACTCGTCAGGATGACCACAACTTAGTTCATTGCGGCATACTGTATGGGCTAGAGCCAGAACTTCGAAAGCGTTTCGAAAATGGCAATGCCTTTGATACCATGGGAGAATTGAAAATGATTTTCGATACCCATGCTGCCGTAGAGAGTTATAATGCTACTGAAAAGTTCTTTAGCTGCATGATGGAGGAGAATAGCTCCGTTAGTGAGCATGTACTCAAAATGTCTAGGTACGCCGATAAGCTTGTGTCCTTGGGAATAACGATTCCCATTGACTTGGGCATACATCGTGTTCTCCAATCTCTGCCACCTAGCTACAAGAGCTTCGTGATGAACTATAATATGCAGGGCATGAAGAAGACTCTTCCCGAGCTTCTGTCAATGCTTAAGACTGCAGAAGTGGAGATTAGGAAATAACATCAAGTGTTGATGATCAATAGGACCACCGGTTTCAAGAAGGACAAGAAAGGCAACCACAAGGGAAAGAAGGGTGGCAAATCTGTTGCCACGCCTGAAAAGAAACCCTGAGCTGGCCCTAAGTCCGATACTGAGTGCTACTATTGCAAGGGGACTGGCCATTGGAAGCGCAACTGCCCCAAGTATTTGGCGGACAAGAAGTCCGGCAAGGCAAACAAAGGTATATGTGATATACATGTTATTGATGTGTACTTGACTAGTACTCGCAGTAGCACCTGGGTATTTGATACAAGATCGGTTGCTAATATATGTAACTCGGTTCAAGGGTTGCGGAACAAGCGACAACTAGCAAGGGATGAGGTCAGGATGCGGGTCGGCAATGGATCAAAAGTTGATGTGATCGCCGTCGGGACACTACCTCTCCATATGCCATCGGGATTAGTTATAAACCTAAATAATTGTTATTTGGTGCCTACACTGAGCATGAACATTGTATCCGGATCGTGTTTGATGCAAACTGGTCATTCCTTTAAATCTGAAAACAATGGTTGTTCGATTTATAAGAATGATATCTTTTATGGTCATGCACCTATGTTGAATGGTTTATTTCTGATGGATCTCGATAGTAATACTATGCATATTCATAATGTTAATGCTAAAAAGATTAAACTTGATAATGATATATCTGCATATATGTGGCACTGCCGTCTAGGTCATATTAGCGTTAAACGCATGAAGAAACTCCATTCTGATGGACTTTTGGAATCACTTGATTTTGAATCATTTGATACATGTGAGCCATGCCTTATGGGCAAGATGACTAGAATGCCGTTTTCCGGTTCAATGGAACGGGCGACAGATCTATTGGAAATCATACATACTGATGTGGTTGGACCAATGAGTGTGTCGGCGCGAGGTGGATATCGTTATTTTGTTACTTTCACGGATGATTTGAGTAGATACGGGTATATCTATTTGATGAAACACAAGTCTGAAACTTTTGAAAAGTTCAAGGAATTTCAGAATGAAGTGGAAAATCATCGTAATAGAAAGATCAAATTTCTACGGTCTGACCGTGGAGGAGAGTATCTAAGTTACGAGTTTAGCACACACATGAAAGAGTGTGGAATAGTTTCACAACTCACGCCTGCCGGAACACCACAACGTAATGGTGTGTTAGAACGTCGTAATCGTACCTTATTGGATATGGTTCGATCTATGATGTCTCTGACTGACTTGCCACTGTCATTTTGGGGTTATGCACTAGAAACAGCTGCATTCACTTTAAATCGGGCACCATCTAAATCCGTTGAAACGACATCGTATGAATTATGGTTTGGAAACAAACCTAAGTTGTCATTTCTTAAAGTTTGGGGATGCGATGTTTATGTGAAGAAACTTCAGCCAGATAAACTCGAACCCAAAGTGGAAAAATGCGTCTTCATAGGATACCCTAAGGAAACGATTGGGTATACCTTCTATCATAGATCCGAGAGCAAGGTTTTTGTTGCCAAGAATGGATCCTTTCTTGAGAAGGAGTTTCTCGCGAAAGGTGTGAGTAGTCGGAAGGTAGAACTCGAAGAGGTTATTGAACCTCTCTTCATGAAATGGCGAGTAGCGCAGCACCAGAAGTTGTTTCGGAGTTGACTTCACCTAATGAAGAGAGAGCTAATGATATTGATCACGAAACTCCGAAAGAGGACACTACCGAACCTCGTAGGTCAAGCAGGACACGTGCAGCTCCTAAACTGTACGGCAATCCTGTTGTGAATTTCATGGTTGATGAAATGGATGACCCTGCAACGTATGAAGAAGCGATGATGAGCCCGGATTCCAACAAATGGCTAGAAGCCAGGAAATCCGAGATGGAATCCATGTACGAGAACCAAGTTTGGACCTTGGTGGACTTACCTCACGATCAAAAGGCCGTTGAGAATAAATGGATTTTCAAAAGAAAAACTGATGCTGATGGTAATGTGACCATCTATAAGGCTCGACTTGTCGCAAAGGGGTTTCGACAAATTCAAGGAGTTGACTACGATGAGACATTCTCTCCCGTAGCGATGCTTAAGTCAGTTAGGATTATGTTAGCAATTGCTACATATTTCGATTATGAAATATGGCAGATGGATGTCAAAACTGCGTTCCTCAATGGTAATATTGAAGAAGAGTTGTATATGATACAACCTAACGGTTTTGTCGATCCTAAGGATGCTAATAAGGTATGCAAACTTCAGCGATCCATCTATGGACTGAAGCAAGCATCCCGGAGTTGGAATCTTCGCTTTGATGAGGTGATCAAAGAGTTTGGATTTGTCCAAACTTATGGAGAGGCTTGTATTTACAAGAAAGTGAGTGGGAGCAATGTGGCATTTCTGATATTATATGTGGATGACATATTATTGATTGGAAATGATATAGATCTTTTAAACAGTGTTAAAAGTTATCTAAACAGCATCTTTTCGATGAAAGACCTTGGTGAAGTGTCATATATATTAGGCATTAAAATCTAGAGAGATAGATCAAGGCGCATAATTAGGCTATCGCAGAGTACATACCTTGATAAGATATTAAAGAAGTTTAATATGGACGAAAGTAAGAAGGGGTTCTTACCTATCTTGCAAGGCAAGACATTGAGTAAGACTCAAAGTCCGGCTACGGCGGAAGAAAGAGAGATGATGGATAAGATCCCCTATGCCTCGGCCATAGGCTCTATAATGTATGCCATGATATGTACAAGGCCGGATGTGGCACATGCTATTAGTTTGACTAGTAGGTACCAATCTGATCCAGGTTCGGAACACTAGATAGCAGTCAAGAACATCCTCAAGTACTTGAGAAGAACTAGGGATATGTTTCTTATATACGGAGGAAAGAAGAGCTAGTCGCTAAGTGTTATGTCGATGCTAGCTTTGACACCGATCCGGATGACTCTAAGTCTCAATCCGGATACGTATTTCTCTTGAACGGAGCAGCAGTTAGTTGGAGGAGTTCCAAACAACCTGTGGTGGCTGGATCAACGATGGAGGCGGAATATGTTGCTGCTTCAGAAGCAGCGCAGGAAGCGGTTTGGATGAAAGAGTTCATTACGGAACTAGGTGTGGTTCCTAGTACGTTGGACCCAATGGTGATTTATTGTGACAACAATGGAGCCATAGCCAACGCAAAGGAACCGAGGTCTCACAAGAATTCCAAGCATATTAAGCGCCGGTTTCACTCCATCCGCAAGCATGTCAAGGATGGAGATATAAAGATTTGTAAAGTACACACGGACCTAAATGTAGCAGATCCGTTGACTAAAGCTCTCCCTAGGGCAAAACATGATCAACACCAGAACTCCATGGGTGTTAGATTTATCACTATGTGAACTAGATTATTGTCTCTAGTGCAAGTGGGAGACTGAAGGAAATATGCCTTGAGAGGCAATAATAAAATCGTTATTATGTATTCCTTATATATGATAGATGTTTATTTTGCATGCTAGTATTGTATTGATCAAAAACATCAATACATGTGTGTTTAATAAACAAAAAGGGTTCCTAGTTATGCCTCTCTTATAGACTAGCTTGTTGATTAACAAGATGATCAAGGTTTCCTGATCATGGACATTGGATGTTGTTAATAACAAGGTCACACCATTGGTGGAATGATGTGATGAACATTCATCCGAAGTATAGCATTATGATCAAGTCATTATGTTTATATTGCTATAACATCATACGAAGTAATCTTTATCCTTAGACCATGAGATCATGTTAATTGCTAACACCTGAAGAGTATCTTGATAACATCAAACGTCACACCGTAACAAGGTAACTATAAAGATGGGTTCAGTACTACGAAGGTGTTATGTTGAGGCTCATGGATCAAGAGTGGAATTTGTCAATCCCGATGACAGATAGATATACTCTGGGCCCTCTCGATGATATCACATTGAGATAGCTTGCAAGCAAGTGATGTGATCACTAGAATGTTATATCACGGGAACGAGAAAAGAGTGCATGTCGGTAACGAGATCAAACTAGGTATTTGGATACCGATGATCGAATCTCGGACATGTATTATATCAAGAGACAAAGGGATTTAGTTACAAGCGTTAAAGGTTCTCACAATCATAGAAGTCATCGTTGAATATGCAGGAGTCGGTATGGATCTCTAGGTCCCGCTTTTGACTATTGATCTGAGAGGAGTCTCAATCATGTCTGCATTATTCGTGAACCGTAGGGTGACACACTTAAGAGTTACCGGACACCATTTTGGAGCACATATGTTTCAGACGAAAGAATTGCAAAGCGCAGGAATTGTTTCGATAGAAACCGGAAATTGTTTCGGGTGAAATTGCAGAAAGTGGTTATGCATGTGATATTGAAATATTGCAAGGGGCTATATGTGAATGTTTGTTAATTAAATTAATTAACAAAATTCTGAATAAATTTAATAAAAGAGTTTTATTAAATGAGAGAGCATTAAACTTGGAGAATTTTAATGCATTTAAAGTAGGGACTTTAAAGGGGAATGTGAAGAGGCATTTTAATGTGGAGGGGTTACCACCACATGAATGGGGGAGGTGAGGGGTCACCCCCCATGCGCCGGCCATGGAGAGAGGGGGTACCCCCTCCTCCTATAAAAGGCCACCCTCTTCCTCCTTCTTCCTCACACCTCCTTGTGAAGGATCTCTCTCCCCCTCTAGAATTATTCCCCCATGGTCTCGGATTAGCGAGATACATGTTCCCGATGGCATTTTGTCTGGAAGGAGTTGCTGCTTCCGCTCTATCACTGGAGCGAGGAGGTGGAGGTTGTCTGGTGGCTTGAACGTGTGTGCGAGTACGGATGCGCTGCTGAGTTGCGGCGCTCGGACTTCCACTCGATCTTGAGATCGGCAAGTGTACGACTACATCAACCACGAGTTCCTACTCGTTAACAAAACTCGTTGTCTTCGAGGGTAAGTTCTCGTTGGATGTATGTCCACCCGTTGCTTTGTACCTAGTAGATAGATCTTGGCGTGTAGTTCTCATCATAGGAAAAATTTTGTTTTCTGTGTTGTGGACCCAATACTAATCACACTAACCTTTAGTGTAGTAGAGGTTCTGACCGCCTCAGGAGACTACCCCTTATAGTCGAACATACCCAAACCGACGGGAAGTTCCTCCCTAGAAAGTCAGAACTAACCCCTGAAGTCAGATGATTAGGAAGTGTGAAGACAACGAGCCCACTCTGCCATCAAGCAGAAGCAACGCAAGAAATGCCAATGAGGACAACTTACCCGACGCTGACTGCTTCAACCCTCACTAACTACTAGCAAGAAGAGACGTAAACCACTAACTTGTGCTAAGCTAACTCCATAAGGCTTCGTCAGGAAACCACCCCAGATCTGGTTTAAGCGATAGGGCATCGCTCAAAGACCTCAACTCAAGATTCAGGGAAGATACATCTTCCCGCTAACCACCGGGCAGCACTTCCAAGACAGAAGATCCAAACCCTTCTCGATGAACCTCAGTAAAGCTCTAAGGTGGAAACACTACGTCTTTCCACTCCATCTCCAGAAGATTGTCTACCAGAAGATGATTCAGAAAAGATTCCTGGATCAGGCATATTCTCGCCAAATAAAAACCCATGAGACATCAGAAGCAAAACTAATTGAAGATTCTACATAGTCCCTCCGCTACTTCAGCTGAAGACCCATCTGAAGGATCACCTGATCAATAACCGCTCGGTTCCATTCGCTTATAGGACGTGATACTCCAACGACCCCCATAGGCTAAGTGCGAATAATAGTCGTATATAAGCCCGTAGGACCTACCTTCGCAGACGCCATCGGAATATTACAACTCTAGGAGAAAGAGGGACGATGGTCTTCAAAACATCAATCTATGACTCCAAGAAGGAAGGAACGCGTTAACTCTGAGCCACCCTAGTTTAACTCTAAGGGGGAAACAATGTGTAATCCCACCAAAATAGAATAACCCTCTGCCAGAAGCAATTCAGCAGATAGACCCAAGGTCATGAGCTAGGATCCGATAAGCCCCTAAGAGAAACGTCGTAAAGCCTTACAAAAGGAAGACCATCCATCACCATCAGGACTGAAGTCTGTTCAATTCTCCGTGCATCCATGAAGATTGAAGCCCAACTTCACTGGCAAAGTAATCATGATCAAAGTTGGAATCCATAAGTTAGTGTGCTTGAGACGCTTAGTATTAACCCCGACACAACATCCCCTAACCTTACTCTCCCGAATATCGGGACGAGATTCTTTTAAGGGGGAAAGGTCTGTAACATCCCAATTTCAGCAACCCTAATTAGTTGTCTAGAATGCAAAAATCAGGGGGAACAAAAACTTTTTCTTGTTCATTGGTGCGGTGTTTGCTTGTTGTCTGTTTGTGCTTGTGCATGCGAGTGTATACCATATGATACTTCTTACCTCACCATCAGTTGGCAAAAGCTATTTAACAAAACTATCCTGGCTCATTTTACATATTCTCAAATGTTTGGGCATTTCAAAACCTGAGCCAAGATGCTTATGTAATCAAAACTATTTTAGTAGATTCTATTGACAAAACTATGGAGAGATATATAATATAATCTCCTTATGTTTTCAAGACAGAACCTTCAACTACTCTTACCTTTAGAACCTCCAAAACCTTTTAGTAAGCTTTTGAATTCTACTCTTTGTAGATGTACCAAGGACCTTACCTTGTTCAAACTCTAACCTTTCAAAATTTCCCATCCTTACCTCAAGCTAAGCTTGATGGTAACCCTGGTAGTAGTTGATTTATTTGTAAGATGAGTTGCCTTGATCTACTGTTTGACCTGATTGCTTAGAAGTAGTGTGAGCTACTCTAGCAGCTCATCACTAGGATCAAGATGTTTCCAAATCATCACACCCCAAGCAAGAATACAAACCTGGATCTGATCTCTAGCTACTAGGTGATCATCTAAAACCCTTAACTAGATCAATTCTGAAGTGATCCCTTCTAGAAGCTTCCAAGTCAATGAAGACCAATATCAAGCATGGATCCCTTCTACTCAATCTCCTCTTAAACCTCATCCACTTGATGATGCTTTGGTACCTTGGAACCCATCAAAATCATCACCACCCACATTCTAGGCAAAAACCCTAAGTCTGCCAAATTTGGCTGTCTGGAAAACTATTTCCAACATCACCTTTTTGAATGCCTCCCTTTATCAAACCATATGCATTTTTGGAAATGAATTTGAACCACATTGTTAACCATCCTAAGGAATACCAAGGACCACTCTTACCCTTGGTTAGATCATACTCCTACCCACTTGTTCTTGATGGTTTTGCAGGCAAGAAAATAAATATTCCTGCAAATCTAGTCAACATGCCTACTTTGATAGAAGATCACACCACCATCCAACCTTCTATGGACCAACTCTTTGCTTAGTTGTGTTCTACTCCTATAGGTTTATCAATATCTACTTCACTTGTTCCAAGTGGATCCTTGTGCTTCTTAAACCCACATGGTTTATAAGGCATCATGACTCATCTGGAATGGCAGCCTTATTTTCAGCAAAGTTGGCTATCACTTCCAGACCACCTCAAATGTAACCAATCCAAACTACTTCTGCCATGATCATCCATATGAGTTGGTATAACTATCCATCTACCCCTTGCATCAAGATGAGCTCTGAGCTCCAAGATCCAACGAGGTTTTGGTGGTATAAAAATAACATCACCCTAGATCCCCAACTCCTTGTTTTCCATCTAATTCAAGTCGAATTTCCAATTCCCAAGGTTGCAAATGCTTGCTACACCTTTTCTACATCATCTACCTTGATCATCAAGATTTATCAAATATTATCCATAATTATTATGACTCCAAATCTAATTAATCTCTTAAATAGACAAATCTCCAAAACTCCCTTCCCAAGGGAAAGTTTGGTTTTTGCCAAAACACTTCCCCAACTCTAAGCAGTTTTGAGTCCTATATATCATACCCTATCATCCCACTTCAAAAATAAATATTTTTTTGGCAAAAAGAAATAATAAAACTCTTCAAAAATAAATATTTTTGAAGAGTTTTATTATTTCTTTTTCCCTATTTTCTTAAATGGCAGAAATGGAATAATAAATGTTTTAAATACTTTTAAGCCGCAATAAATCTTGGGAAAATTCCCCTAAGTGGGTATTCACATTTGGGATCACCTCACATCAAAATCCAACAAGGTCCAATGTAAAAATATCAAATGAGCTCCAATACTTCAATTCTGCTGTTTTTGAGTAAACGGATTTAAGTGGACTTCTAATTCTCTGAAAAATCCCAAATAAATCTTAGAGATGCATCTTAACTCTACCCATCTACCAGCATCCTTATCTCAGTTGGTCAAGATCAAAAATCAAGACATACCACTTGATCATCCTTTATGGCTGATTTGGACATTAACCTTTTAGTACCCAAAAACCAAATCAAACCCCATCCAATCTTCTCCAACAAACCTCCACAGCACCACCCCTCAGTCCTGGTCATGTGCACTGTAGCTAAGCTACTGTAGCAACCCCTCTCCCTTGTCCTCTAGTGTTTGGAGATGGAGAATTGGAGTAGGACAACCACCTATTGCCAAAGGCTCTTGCCACAGCAGCAATCTCTCCTCTCCCTGGCCTACAGCTAGACCAGATACCACCCTCCCCGCCCACAACATCTGTAACACCCTCGAATCGGCCATATGCAAGTTTCAGCGATTCCCGCCAAAACCTGCATAGAAACGATTCAAAGATGCCCACCAGGAACTTGCGTGCGGGTGGAAAACGGAGTAATAACATGACACAATAGTCCACGATGGAACCCACAGAAACATATACTCCCTCTGTCCCAAAATAAGTGATGTGGGTTTGTCTAAATTCGGATTATCTAGACACGTTTTAGTATATAGGTACATGCGAATCTAGACAAACTCAAGTCACTTATTTTGGGACGGAGGGAGTATATATATACAACAACGACTCCATGAGTCAAGAATACAGATATATAGTACAAATATCCAAATCACCTTGAAAACGATACAGCATCCGAGTACGGATAAGAAGCAAATTGAGCTAAGAACCCTGAAGAATAACCAATGGTGTCCATAACCCTGCCTAGGCCAAGCCAGAAGGGTAACCCTACTAACGACGTTGATCTCAAACCTACTAAAACAAAAGGGGTGCCGACAAAGGGCAAAGGAAAAGGAGGAGCGTCAGTACTGAGGCTAGTACACGGTGAGTCTAGAATTCGGCGGTCCTCGCCTACATAGGTATGGTGGACTGAAGCGGCAGCACAGCAGCACTAAACAACCTATAGAGACTCAGTAAAACTAGCGGCTAACAGAGAGGGATAAGAAAGACCTTTTCGGATCCAACCTGATACTAACACCAAACATACCCATCCTGGCATTTCCCCCTCGAGACCAAACGAGGAAGTCAAACCAAGGAACTCACATAGTTGGCAGTTTTATTCATTCCATTATAGTTGAAGCACTTACTAGTCAGATATAGATAGCATGAGTCATCCTGATAGCATAAGTAGTGGGCAGTTTTAGTTAACCATTAAGTTGTAGTTGCAGTACTTACTAGTCAGATACAATTAGCATGTGACATCCCAAACCCAGCAGTTGTTGGCACTTTTATTTCATTCCATTGGAGTTGCGATACTTACTAGGCATGTATAACATGACACGATACACTCCAGTTCCACCAGTTGTTGGCACTTTTATTATCCATTCCATTGTAGTGAAGTTGATTACTAGTCACATATTAAGTCAAATTTATAGCACTACTTTAGTTATGCCTGTCTATGATCGAGATACTGTGCTCCAAGTCATCCATAACCGTGGACATGGCTTTCAGAAAGATTTACCCTGCAGGGGTGCACAAATAGCAACACACACACGATCAACCTCGGAAAAAACAAATCAAAACCCAACGAGGCTTTCACGACAAAGCAATCACAGGATTCATAAAATATTTCAGGGGGCCACCCACTAAGCTACCCGCAACGAAGTTAGCCGGCTACGGAACAGACCCAGGGGTTTGCGAGGACGGTTGTAAACGACTGGGAACCCGAAAGTGTGACTGGGCTTGTCGATACCGCGAAATCGTGCCGCGATCCAAAACAGTGCAGGTGGTCCACGCACAAACGTAAATAAAGCAGTAAAGCATGGCATAAGTACAGGATAGTAATAAAACCCCAAACTAGTTTGTGGCCCCAAGAAATAATTAATGAATCAAGCTCTGGCTAAGGGGGATCCATAGGGTTTCCCGGATGTGGATAGTGTGAATAGTCAAGGAACAGGTATCAAGTACTCGGGGCCTATGGGACACAAGTGGACATGAAAAACCAAATAACAAATATTGCCCACCGGTGCCTCTTTCATTAGTTATCCCAGCAATTTAATAGTTGTATTTAAAGTCATGATCCTCTCCACCGTTAAGCATGTGCCAACCTTACAACAACTGTGTGGTACTTCACGACACGGGATCGCACCTGAGCAAGCGACTACGACTCGCAAAACCATCTTTCTACCAGACAATAGGTAATAGGAGGTGTCCAAGGCATATAAAGGCTGCACGGAATATATCTAGTATGGAACACTAAAGCATCGCAACACGGATAACAGTAGATCAACAGGAAGGAAGTAGAGACTATAAATGCAAAATAGTTAGAAAGAGGGAGATTGCTCGCCTGGGAAACACTGTCAAAGATTCACCGAGATCGGGTCGACACTCGCATCAACCCATCGGCCTAATCCGTGAAGAAGCGAAACACTAGAAGAAACACCGGATGCACTATTTAATACTACGGCAGAAGATCGAGCATGATGCATGACATGGCAAAGATGCGATGCAACTAGGCAATATTAAGCAGAACCGAGATCCTAACAATTAATTAAAAGGTTCATGTTGTTTAGACACCCCACAATTTAAATGTTGTATTAACATGGAAAAACATGGCATCGGTTCGCTACACAAATTTAAATGGAGCCAATACAATACTAGAAAAGCCCGCATATGGCCTCCATATTTAATTATGAGGTGAATCGACAACATACCCCCAAACAAATGAATATGTATGCGAGCATGAGCCATTTAATATGCAACAAATGAATGTCATATTTTATAAAAATAAGGGGAATCTCGGATAGGGGTCACACATCTAGGGTCGGAGATCTTGGGGTTCGAGGGTCGGGGTCTTCAGGTTCCGACATGATCGGTCTTCAGGTCTAGGGGTCTTTAGGGTCTCGGCCATCAGATCTGGGAAAGAGATCTTGAGGTTCCGGCATCACCAGATCCGGGAAGAAGCACTTGAGTGGCATCGCCTGCGGTTTCCGTGAAGGAGATGTCTTCAAGGCCTTGGTCATCGGACTCGGGTTTGGCGCCAGTGGTTCCTCGGGTTCGTCCTGTCGGTGTCGATCTTGTAGTGGCTCCATCTAGGTAGCAACACAAAGATCCTGGTAGGCTTTGGTCATCTCACAAACACACAAGCTCACCCATAACCTAAAACGGTATTGAGTGGCACAACAAACCGTAGAACCAGGCGACGAGGTGGAGGTCGAGGTCCAGGCCAGCAACACATCGGAGAGGTGGTTTCTGTGTAGGGAGGAGGAAGGCGTCGTCGCGGCTCCGGCAGCGGGGAGAGGCGCTCGGGGAATGCGCGGCCTACACATGGAGGAGGCCGCTGCTCTGCTCGGGGGCGGACTCGATGGTTCCGCGCGCGGGCCGGCCCGGGCTCTGGCGAGGCGAGCTCATGGTCATCGGCAGGCTTGGTGAGGCACGCAGAGGCGGCCGCGGATCCGGATCGCGGGAAAAGGGAGGTTGCAGCGGTACTCGGCGACCAGGGCGAGGTGGAGCTCTACGAGGGAGGCTGAGAGGAGGGTCGCAAGGGCAGGGCCAGGTGGAGCTCCGGGCGGAGAGGATAGGGGGTTCAGGTCATGGCGGCCAACGAGGTAGAGCGGTAGGGCCTCCGTGGGTGCAGGCGGTGATGGGGTGATGGCGGCGGGGCACTGCATGACGCTGACCATGGCCAGAGGCTGGACTTGGACGCGCGCGAGCGGCACAGAGAGGTCGCGCGACGGCGGCGGAAGGCAGCGCAGCTCCAGGGACACGGCCGCGGATGAGAGATGCGGTGGCGACACAGGGGATGGAGCAGCAGCGCAGTGGAGAGCACTGGCGGCAATGCAGGGGAAGGAGAGGTAGCCAGGTGGGGTCGCGTGGCAGGCTTCGCGTCGAGTCCGCCTCGGGGCGAAGGGTGGGGTCAAGGTAGCGGTAGGTTGGTGGGACACGGTCAGCGGAGCGGGTCGGTGCGAGGAGCGTGCGAGGCGGGCAGAGGTGGGGCCAGGGAAACGGGTGGAACGCGTTTAGGTAGCGTGTTGTGCGCGGCAGTGCACGCTCCGGGGCTGGGTGGCCGCGTGGGTGCGTGCGTTGAGCGACGTGGTGTGTGGGGCTACCGCTGGTTGGTGGCGGCTGGGTTGACCAAGTGGTTTGGTAGGTCAGGTCAGGTCTAGGGATAGGGTTTGGTCTGGGGTAGGATTGGGGTTTATCTGGGTAGTAGGCTGCTGCCAGCTAGGCTTTTGGGCCTGGCCGGTGGCGGCCTCCCCAGGTAAAAAATAGTTTATATTTTATTTAGTTTGAAATATTCTTTTATAAAATAGTTTAGACAAATAAAAGATCCGGACGGACCGAGGTTTTGATTTGAAATAAAGACGGGGATATTTAGAAAACAAAACTAGGCTTTAGGAAATTAGTTTTTGGATAAAAAGATGCATGATGATGACGATGCTCAAATGCAATATGGCATGATGATATGAGCATATGGTCATGATGATGCACAGAGTACTAAACAATTCAAGCGATTTTCTTGTAGTGGTTTTACCTGGGTGCTACAACATCCTCTCCCCCTGTTTCCCTCCTCCCTCACTTGCTCAATGGACCAAGTCCATGATGGACTACTCTCTCCCGGTTAAATAGGCCAGAGGACACCTCGCGCCTCCCTCTGCCCCTCATTCCACCCCTCTCGCTCACCCTCACCACCCTAGAACTCCACTCCCTCTCCCCAGCTCTGCCTCGCTCGTGAGAAGCAGAGAGAGAGAGATCTCGGCCATCTCCCTCCCTTCGAGCTAAGATCCTTCCTCACTACCTCTCTCTCTCTCTGCATGCCGCACTGTCGCGCTCCCCTCCTCTCCCTGCTTCTAACCCCGTGCCCATTTTTCCCTAGGATCTCCCCTAGACTCTACTCCGGCGAGCCCCGAGGCGATATCCACTGGCGTGGATGCGCGTGACGCCACCGGACGTCGAACCGGCTACTGCCGCCCCTCTTTCGGTCCACCGTCATCGACCATATCGCCCTGTCGCCTTCCTGACCTCCCCCCGAGCCCCAGGTGAGCTGCACCGCCGCCCCCAAGCTTCGCTAGGGTTTCAGCCCACCGGCGCCGTCGCGAGGTGGACGACGGACGCAAGCCGCCGATCGCCCTTTAATCCAATGGCCAGCGTGCCCCAATACCCCTTCGCTTCTCTGAGTCGCTGAAGCCCGGGTCCCACTCGTCAGTTTCAAAATTGGCTCCCCGCGCACGCCGTCTCGGGTTGGGCCGGCCTCGCAGCGATACGCGGCCCAGTTCGCCTCAAATCTGGCCCATTGGCCCCCTTTTCCCTTTTTATTTTGTATTTCTTTTACCAGATCTAGAAAAATTGGCCATTAGTTTAAATCTTTTAAAAAATGAAAAACCCGACCAAATGCCTTGATCTAAAATTCCTAGGGTTCATGAATTCTTTCTTGAACATGCAGTACAAAAACTTTGACCAAGTTTATTTTGATATTTTCCTGAGATTTATTATACTAGCAAGTATCCTCTGCACTCAATAAATTCCGTAGAAAATTTTATAAACCTAAATGGATTAAATCCAACTGTCTCTGGTAGATGTTTAATGTACCCAACACATGGAATTGGCCTCAAGCCAAGTGGAGCATTTGTCTCCCTGTAGTAAAAATAACAAAAACAAGACCCATCTGACTTTAGAATTTTCCCTAGACCAAACCTTGAGCCCAATTGACCCAATTCCAAATCTCCTGGATGAGATACATCCATATCTACCCAACCCTAGGAGATCACTAATTTTTGAGCTTCTGTAGATTTGTAGTGAATTAAACACTTCTGCATGCAACTTTATCATTAGATAAATCACTACAGTAGCTCTGCCACTCCAAATAGGTTGATTCCAATTTCTTCAGAAAGGTATTCTAAATACCCACCTTGTGCCCTTGGAATCAACTTAAAATATTATGGAAAACTAATTTGGTAAAAAGACAAAAACTCCACCGAACTGCTTTTGGGAATTTCCTGAGGGCATTCTAGTAATTATCTTGACATGATTCCAACTCTCAGTGAACAAGTACATCAAGACTTACCTAACCACCCAAGGAAAAAAATTGTGGAGCTCCCAAACTTTTCTGGTGATTTATTCCCTAAAACTAGAAGTTATTTCACTAGGAAAATCATAACTTTTTAAAGAAAAGTGATAAAATAGTGAAACAACTTTTGTTGGTTTCATTTTATCAACATCTACCTGTAGGTATCATTTTTATACAATGGTATCATACAGAATATGTCCTTTGTCCAAAACCCCCTCTTAGGTAGTTCCTCGACAATAAAACCCTAAGGGATGTTCATCCCCTTCTCCAAGGCCATCTCAATATGCTAAATCCACTCCTCTCCAAACCCGCTGAATATTGATTCAGTATTATCCAATTGCTTGGTGTATTGTATTGGTGCTTGTATGCCTTGTGATGATTGTGGCTTGGTTTGGTTGCATGTGCTGTCTGGACGACGATAGTTGCGATGAAATCAGAGAGCCAAGGAAGTGGAAATTATTATTGGACATTATAGTATTCTAAGAAAAAGTCCAGGGACATATTGCCATATTGCTGATCATTAGGCAAGCCACCTTCTTGCTCATAAACCTTGTCCTACTGTTTTACTTAGGCATGTTTTATCTACTGTTTATTAAAACTGCATTGTTTTACTATATGTTGATGTATACTTGGTAGTGGTTTGGCTCCTCTAAACTTTTACACTTTTGTACTACTAAGTACAACTCCCTTGATGATACCTACTTGTCCCTAGTAGAATAGATGGTGCATATCCACCATACCCCTTTTGGAGACCCTGTTTCAGCCAAAGCAAAGCTAGAGGATGGGAAGACCCCGGATAAAGTTTTACCAAATGTTTTATGATAAAACCTTGGCGAGGTGGGACCTCCCAAGAGATGTTGAGAAAGAAGAAGGTTTTGTTTTACAAAATGCTGAAGGAAAGATGGAGGAAAAAGGTTTACAAAAACGCACATGGTTCTTTGCAGTTTTGCTAGAACAATTAACCCTGTGCAACCACATTACTCTGGAACGGGACAGGGCTAGATTTGATGTTTGTTTACTCTGGTATAAGCTGCCTCGCAACAACTACAGGGGATAAAAATCCCTGGAGGGTGGGCCTTCTCACGTAAGGGTCTATGTGGGACATCGACCTAGAGAAGGAACGAAGGGTCTGCGGGCCTCCACACGTTAATATGAGCCCCTCATTGAAAGCGCACACTCGAAAAGTGGAAAAAGCGCTCCGATTGGTCCTCGGTACCCGATGTCCCGGTTTTGAGGGGAATAACACTCATAGGGTAGGCACTTATATTGGAGTGGGCATCCGCATAGTCTTGATCGGTTACTCGACCCACGATCGATGAAGATCAGGGTAGTGTGTCCGGATGGTGTGGGTAAAGTGTACAACCTCTGCAGAGCGTAAATCTATTCGAATAGCCGTGTCCATGGTCATGGACGGTTGGGAAGGTTGCTGTAGAGCAGTGCTAGTTTTGGCTTTCAAAAAGGATTTCAGAAAAGAAATGGCTTTGGAAATGTTTTGACCATGGGATGGTCGTAAAGGAGAAAGGTTTTGACCATGGGATGGTCGGAAGGAGGAGAAAGGAGTTTGGTCGTGGGACGACCTGAAGACGGGAACAAATGGGTGACCCAATCCTAGTGTTTTCCAACACTTTTCAAAAAGGTTTCCGAGATGTTCTATAAAAGTTTTCAACAAAGATATGTAGATTCCATATCTACAAGAGAAACTATTTGAGAAAAGAACCTCTCTTGGAGCCCTCCTACTACCACAACCATATTGCATATCCTCGGATGATGAATCCGGGGGCCGCACAGACTTGGTATCAGAGCCATCCTGACTGTAGGAAAACCTTAGTTAGCATGGTAGCTAGACATGAACCTTATTCTGAAAACCCCGGCTTTCGAAAACTAGTTTCTCAATGAGATTCAAAAAGTTCTACTTCTTCTCTTACTCTAAGTAAATGCTTTCAAAAATGGTTTCCTCTAACTCTCGTCCAAACTTCAAACCTACGGATTTTAAATAACTAGGATCTAGACCCGGTGGAGATAGTGAGAACAATATGAAGACAAGCAACTACTAGCAAACACAAGGAGACTACAATATCGCTCTACCAGCGGAATCCTCACAATCAGAAGACATCGGGTGTTACACTATAAAGAAGCGTCCAAGATACAACGAAGGCTTGATCTGCAAGATAGTGACTCCGACTCAAAGAAAGATGATATCTAGGATCAATAGTCCTAAGGATAGGATTCCCCTACCTCGCGAGTAGTTAACTCCTTGTTCCCTAGCGTTGACCATGTTTGCTTGCCTAAGTGCATCCTGTGTGCTTGATGTGTGTTGTCTGCCGAGGACATGGCGATTCCCTCGCTCTGTTCACCTGGTTTGTATGCTCTGGTTTGCTTTGACCTCCTTAAAAATGTGACTCGAGGAGCGATAACCCATCTAGTAACTCAGGAAACCCCTGTGTTAGCTGTCGGTAATGAGACCCAGACTAACCTCGAGAGTATATGAGAGGAAAAACATCGCAAGAACCAGGAGTTCGACAACGTCAAGTCAGAATCAACTCGAAGATTTCGCCTCAGCAGGACGCCATACCTCGTCAAAATCACCTCTCAAGACTCGTCAATAGCGTAACCCTCCTTTGTTCCTCAGTCTACTAGAGCAAGAATACCATTGAAGCCGGAAGTCAATCACTGACGGATCCTCACTATTCGCAAGGAACCACAAGACTTACCTACAAAGACAATAAGTGAATACCTAATCACACTAATCTTTAGTGTAGTAGAGGTTCCGACCGCCTCAGGAGACTACCCCTTATAGTCGAACCTACCCAAACCGACGGGAAGTTCCTCCCTAGAAAGTCAGAACTAACCCCTGAAGTCAGATGATTAGGAAGTGTGAAGACAACGAGCCCACTCCGCCATCAAGCAGAAGCAACGCAAGAAATGCCAATGAGGATAGCTTACCCGACATTGACTTCTTCAACCCTCACTAACTACTAGCAAGAAGAGACGTAAACCGCTAACTTGTGCTAAGCTAACTCCATAAGGCTTCGTCAGGAAACCACCCCAGATCTGGTTTAAGCGATAGGGCATCGCTCAAAGACCTCAACTCAAGATTCAGGGAAGATACATCTTCCTGCTAACCGTCGGGCAACACTTCCAAGACAGAAGATCCAAACCCTACTCGATGAACCTCAGTGAAGCTCTAAGGTGGAAAGACTACGTCTTTCCACTCCATCTCTAGAAGATTGTCTACCAGAAGATGATTCAGAAAAGATCCCTGGATCAGGCATATTCTCGCCAAATAAAAACCCATGAGACATCAGAAGCAAAACTAATTGAAGATTCTACACAGTCCCTCCGCTACTTCAGCTGAAGACCATCTGAAGGATCACCTGATCACTAACCGCTCAGTTCCATTCGCTTATAGGACGTGAGACTCCAACGACCCCCATAGGCTAAGTGCGAATAATAGTCGTATATAAGCCCGTAGGACCTACCTTCGCGGACGCCATCGGAAGATTCCAACTCTAGTAGAAAGAGTGACGATGGTCTGCAAAACATCAATCTACGACTCCAAGAAGGAAGGAATGTGTTAACTCCGAGCCACCCTAGTTAAACTCTAAGAGGGAAAGACTGCATCTTTCCCACCAAAATAGAATAACCCTCTGCCAGAAGCAATTCAGCAGATAGACCCAAGGTCGTGAGCTAGGATCCGATAAGCCCCTAAGAGAAACGTCGTAAAGCCTTACAAAAGGAAGACCATCCATCACCATCAGGACTGAAGTCTGTTCAATTCTCTGTGCATCCAAGAAGATTGAAGCCCAACTTCACTGGCAAAGTAATCATGATCAAAGTTGGAATCCATAAGTTAGTGTGCTTGAGACGCTTAGTAGTAACCACGACACAAAATCCCCTAACCTTACTCTCCCGAATCTCGGGACGAGATTCTTTTAAGGGGGGAAAGGTCTGTAACATCCCAATTTCAGCAACCTTGATTAGTTGTCCAGAATGCAAAAATCAGGGGAACAAAAACTTTTTCTTGTTCATTGGTGCAGTGTTTGCTTGTTGTCTGTTTGTGCTTGTGTATGCGAGTGTATACCATATGATACTTCTTACCTCACCATCAGTTGGCAAAAGCTATTTAACAAAACTATCCTGGCTCATTTTACATATTCTCAAATGTTTGGGCATTTCAAAACCTGAGCCAAGATGCTTATGTAACCAAAACTATTTTAGTAGATTCTATTGACAAAACTATGGAGAGATATATAATATAATCTCCTTATGTTTTCAAGACAGAACCTTCAACTACTCTTACCTTTAGGACCTCCAAAACCTTTTAGTAAGATTTTGAATTCTACTCTTTGTAGATGTACCAAGGACCTTACCTTATTCAAACTCCAACCTTTCAAAATTTCCCATCCTTACCTCAAGCTAAGCTTGATGGTAAGCCTGGTAGTAGTTGATTTATTTGTAAGATGAGTTGTCCTGATCTACTGTTTGACCCGATTGCTTAGAAGTAGTGTGAGATACTCTAGGAGCTCATAACTAGGATCAAGATGTTTCCAAATCATCACACCCCAAGCAAGAATACAAACCTGGATCTGATCTCTAGCTACTAGGTGATCATCTAAAACCCTTAACTAGATCAATTCTGAAGTGATCCCTTCTAGAAGCTTCCAAGTCAATGAAGACCAATATCAAGCATGGATCCCTTCTACTCAATCTAGTATTCAACCTCATCCACTTGATTATGATTTGGTACCTTGCAACCCATCAAAATCATCACCACCCACATTCTAGGCAAAAACCCTAAGTCTGCCAAATTTGGCTGTCTGGAAACCTATTTCCAACATCACCTTTTTGAATGCCTCCCTTTCTCAAACCATATGCATTTTTGGAAATGAATTTGAAACACCTTGTTAACCATCCTAAGTACTACCAAGACCCACTCTTTCCCTTGGTTAGATAATCCTCCTACCCACTTGTTCTTGATGGTTTTGCAGGCAAGAAAATAAATATTCCTGCAAATCTAGTCAACATGCCTACTTTGATAGAAGATCACGCCACCATCCAACCTTCTATGGACCAACTATTTGCTTACTTGTGTTCTACTCATATAGGTCTATCAATATCTACTTCACTTGTTCCAAGTGGATCCTTGTGCTTCTTAAACCCACATGGTTTATAAGGCATCATGACTCATCTGGAATGGCAGCCTTATTTTCAGCAAAGTTGGCTATCACTTCCAGACCACCTCAAATGTAACCAATCCAAACTCCTTCTGCCATGATCATCCATGTGACTTGGTATAACTATCCATCTACCCCTTGCATCAAGATGAGCTCTGAGCTCCAAGATCCAACGAGGTTTTGGTGGTATAAAAATAACATCACCCTAGATCCCCAACTCCTTGTTTTCCATCTAATTCAAGTTGAATTTCCAATTCCCAAGGTTGCAAATGCTTTCTACACCTTGTATACATCATCTACCTTGCTCATCAAGATTTATCAAATATTATCCATAATTAGTATGACTCCAAATCTCCAAAACTCCCTTCCCAAGGGAAAGTTTGGTTTTTGCCAAAACACTTCCCCAACTCTAAGCACTTTTGAGTCCTATATATCATACCCTATCATCCCACTTCAAAAATAAATATATTTTTGAAGATTTTTATTATTTCTTTTTGCCTATTTTCTTAAATGGCAGAAATGGAATAATAAATGTTTTAAATACTTTTAAGCCTCAATAAATCTTGGGAAAATTCCCCTAAGTGTGTATTCACATTTGGGATCACCTCACATAAAAATCCAACAAGATCCAATGTAAAAATATCAAATGAGCTCCAATATTTCACTTCTGCAGTTTTTGAGTAAATGGATTTAAGTGGACTTCTAATTCTCTGAAAAATCCCAAATAAATCTCAAATATGCATCTTAACCCTACCCATCTACCAGCATCCTTATATCAGTTGGTCAAGATAAAAAATCAAGACATACCACTTGATCATCCTTTATGGCTGATTTGGACATTAACCTTTTAGTACCCAAAAACCAAATCAAACCCCATCCAATCTTCTCCAACAAACATCCACAGCACCAACCCTTAGTCCTAGTCATGTGCACTGTAGCTAAGCTATTGTAGCAACCCCTCTCCCTTGTCCTCTAGTGTTTGGAGATGGAGAATTGGAGTAGGATAACCACCTATTGCCAAAGGCTCTTGCCATAGCATCAATCCCTCCTCTCTCTGACCTACAGTCAGACCAGATACCACCCTCCCTGCCCACAACATCCTCTCCCCTGTTTCCCTCCTCCCTCACTTGCTCAATGGACCAAGTCCATGATGGACTACTCTCTCCCGGTTAAATAGGCCAGAGGCCACCCCGCGCCTCCCTCTGCCCCTCATTCCACCCCTCTCGCTCACCCTCACCGCTGCAGAACTCCACTCCCTCTCCCTAGCTATGCCTCGCCCGTGAGAAGCAGAGAGAGCTCTCGTCCATCTCCCTCCCTTCGAGCTAAGCTCCTTCCTCACTACCGCTCTCTCTGCATGCCGCACTGTCACGCTCCCCTTCTCTCCCTGCATCTAACCCCGTGCCCATTTTTCCCTAGGATCTCCCCTGGACGCTACTTCGGCGAGCCCCGAGGCGATCTCCACCGGCGTAGATGCGCGTGACGCTGCCTGACGTCGAACTGGCTGCTGCCACCCCTCTTCCGGTCCACCATCGTCGACCGCATTGCCCTGTCGCCTCCCCGATCTCCCCCGAGCCCTAGGTGAGCCGCATCGCCGCCCCCCGAGCTCCACAAGGGTTTCAACCCGCCAACACCGTCGTGAGGTGGACGACGGACGCATGCCGTCGATCGCCCTTTAATCCAATGGTCAGCGTGCCCCGATACCCCTTTGCTTCTCTGAGTCGCTGACACCCGGGTCCCACTCGTCAGTTTCAAAACTGGCTCCCCGCGCGCGCCATCTTGGGTTTGGCCGGCCTCGTAGCGATACGTGGCCCAGTTCGCCTCAAATA
This sequence comes from Avena sativa, assembly GCA_916181665.1. NCBI lineage: Eukaryota > Viridiplantae > Streptophyta > Magnoliopsida > Poales > Poaceae > Avena > Avena sativa. The sequence goes on along the minus strand of OV702286.1, from coordinate 429,846,869 downwards.
TGGCCCATTGGCCCCCTTTTCCCTTTTTATTTTGTATTTCTTTTGCTAGATCCGGAAAAAATGGCCATTAGTTTAAATCTTTTTAAAAATGAAAAACCCCACCAAATGCCTTGATCTAAAATTCCTAGGGTTCCTGACTGTTTTCTTGAACATGTAGTACCAAAACTTTGACCAAGTTTATTTTGATATTTTCCTGAGATTTATTATACTAGCAAGTATCCTCTGCACTCAATAAATTCCCTAGAAAATTTTAAACCTAAATGGATTAAATCCAACTGTCTCTGGTAGATGTTTAATGTACCCAACACATGGAATTGGCCTCAAGCCAAGTGGAGCATTTGTCTCCCTGTAGTAAAAATAATAAAAACAAGACCCATCTGACTTTAGAATTTTCCCTATACCAAACCTTGAGTCCAATTGACCCAATTCCAAATTTCCTAGATGAGCTACATCCATATCTACCCAACCCCAGGAGATCACTAATTGTTGAGCTTTTGTAGATTTGCAGTGAATTAAACACTTCTTCATGCAACTTTATCATTATATAAATCACTATAGTAGCTCTGCAACTCCAAATAGGTTGATTCCAATTTCTTCAGAAAGGTATTCTAAATACCCACCTTGTGCCCTTGGAATCAACTTAAAAGCTTCCGTAGAATTAATTTGGTGAAAAGGACAAAAACTGCACATAACTGCCTTTGGGAATTTCCTGAGGGCATTCTGTTAATTATATTGACATGATTCCAACTCTCAGTGAACAAGTACATCAAGCCATACCTAACCACCCAAGGAAATAATGTTTGGAGCTCTCGAACTTTTCTGGTGAGTTATTCCCTAAAACTAGAAGTTATTTCACTAGGAAAATCATAACTTTTTAAAGAAAAGTGATAAAATAGTGAAACAACTTTTGTTGGTTTCATTTTATCAACATCTATCTGTAGGTATCATTTTTATACAATGGTATCATACAGAATATGTCCTTGGTCCAAAACCCCCTCTTAGGTAGTTCCTCGACAATAAAACCCTACGGGATGTTCATCCCCTTCTCCAAGGCCATCTCAATCTCCTAAATCCAATCCTCTCCAAACCCGCTGAATCTTAATTCGGTATTATCCAATTGCTTGCTGTATTGTATTGGTGCTTGTATGCCTTGTGATGATTGTGGCTTGGTTTGTTTGCATGTGTTGTCTGGACAACGATAGTTGCGATAAAATCGGAGAGCAGAGGAAGTGGAAATTATTATTGGACATTATGGTATTCTAAGAAGTCCAGGGACATATTGCCATATTGCTAATCATCAGGCAAGCCACCTTCTTGCTCATAAGCCTTGTTCTACTGTTTTACTTAGGCATGTTTTATCTACTATTTATTAAAACTAAATTGTTTTACTATATGTTGATGTATACTTGGTAGTGGTTTGGCTCCTCCGAACTATTATACTTTTGTACTACTAAGTACAACTCCCTTGATGATACCTACTTGTCCCTAGTAGAATAGATGGTGCATATCCACCATACCCCTTTTGGAGACCCTGATTCAGCCAAAGCAAAGCTAGAGGATGGGAAGACCCCAAATAAAGTTTTACCAAATGTTTGATGATAAAACCTTGGCGAGGTGGGACCTCCCAAGAGATGTTGAGAAAGAAGAAGGTTTTGTTTTACAAAATGCTGAAGGAAAGATGGAGGAAAAAGGTTTACGAAAACGCACCCGGTACTTTGCAGTTTTGCTAGAATAATTAACCCTGTGCAACCACATTACTTAGGAATGGGACAAGGCTAGATTTGATGTTTTTTACTCTGGTATAAGCTGCCTCGCAACAACTACAGGGGATAAAAAACCCTGGAGGGTGGGCCTTCTCATGTAAGGGTCCATGTGGGGAATAACACTCATAGGGTAGGCACTTATATTGGAGTGGGCATCCGGAGAGTCTTGATTGGTTACTCGACCCACGATCGGTGAAGATTAGGGTAGTGCACCCGGATGGTGTGGGTAAAGTGTACAACCTCTGTAGAGCGTAAATCTATTTGAAGCTCCATGTTCGCGGTCATGGACGGTTGGGAAGGTTGCTGTAGGGCGGTGCTGGTTTTGGCTTTCAAAAAGGATTTCGAAAAAAAATGACTTTTGGAAATGTTTTGACCATGGGATGGTCGTAAAGGAGGAAGGTTTTGACCATGGGATGGTCGGAAGGAGGAGAAAGGAGTTTGGTCGTGGGACGACCTGAAGACGGGAACAAATGGGTGACCCAATCCTAGTGTTTTCCAACACTTTTCAAAAAGGTTTCCGAGATGTTCTATAAAAGTTTTCAACAAAGATATGTAGATGTTATATCTACAAGAGAAACTATTTGAGAAAAGAACCTCTCTTGGAGCCCTCCTACTACCACAGCCATATTGCATATCCTCTTGTTATTATTATTCTCTTAAGGTGGTTTGTGAGTACATTCAAAGTACTCACTGGCATTGTCCCTGGCTATTAACTTGGTCAGATATCGAGATGAAGGTGAAGTTGGCGACTATGCTAGCTAGGACGTTCTCCCAGTTAGTTGCCTGTAGGTTAAGGCATGGATCGGGCTCTACGCTTGATGAAGTTCCACTGATGGTTATTGATGTAGCCATAACGGCATTTATGTAAGTCTTGTAATTCGGTATGTCTCGGATGTTGTAATGATACTTGCCGGTTATGTCCCATGGCTCACTGATCATGGGAACGTGGTGTATGCATAACATGGATTTCTCGGATGATTAATCCGGGGGCCCACACACCATCACAATCTTGATCAAACCATTTGCAAGCATTGAAAGCTGGGATCAAAGATCTCTAAACATGAGCATGGAAGATGAAGTTCTAAAAATAAGACAAAGTAACTATGCTGCAACATGAAAGGATTCAAACAAAGGTTCTTGAATAACAACACATTGAAAGACGTTTGTTTGTTTCACATATAGAAAACATAGCATAGTGGCATTCAGCTTGTCCCTCACGGAGTAGCAAAACATAAATGCATAGGACACCTTCAAAGTTCATAAGGGTGACTAGATACAAATAGTCCAAGAACAAGCAATATCAACATTATGAATCAATCAATAAGTTTTGAGACAATGCACATAGAACTAAGAATTACAACTATGCTCTATTAATTGGTGCCTAAGGATAGAAGGTGGAGACTCAATATAAAAGTGGAAGAAAGGCCCTTCATAAAGGGAAGCAGGGATTTCAAGTCTCATAAAGAGCTTCCAAAAATTATGGTACTTGTTAGCTTTCAGCTCTCATTGCCCCTATCATAAGCCTCTTTAGGTGGTTAAGGTTAAAGTGAACAAAATATGGAGTATATGCTTGACAAAGTATAAGTTGGCAATCTCATGTCCCTTGAATACGAGGGCCGCTCCTCATGCTACTCAAGTTTAGTTACCGGTAAGTTCTTGTCATAGTAAGTACATGTGCATCATAGAGAACCGCCAACAGGGTACCCCTTGCACATGATACAGGAGCTATCCCATAATCAAAATGACAAGGCAAGCAGACAATGAGCATCTCAGCAATCTTCTTATTTACCATGGGAAAATGGTGCTTTTTCTCTCTTTCCTATTTTCTCATATTTTTTTTCTTTTTCTCAATCTCTATCTCTTTTTTATAAGAAGAAATCTTCATAGATTGCTCACTATGGTGATGCTGCAAGTTTCCACCATGATTATTCATGGCTTAGGCTAGCGGTCCAGGCGTTTCTCTAACACACATACATAACTCCATGGACTTACAAGCTCCCCTATCATTTCACACCGACGACATCCATAAACAAAAGAGCATGATATCAACTGGGTACAATGTACAAGTGCAATGTTGAAAGCGTTCCCCATGACAACATGGTTCTGCTAATCCCAACGTATAAGTGCAAGCATATACAACATAGGTGACACAATGGTTCAAGTTTATTAGGGGCAAGAAAAGTAAAGTGTGCCATCAAGTTTGTGAGAGCTTTAATCACTAATTTTCACATAACAAGTTTAATTCGGAAGGTAGATAAAAACATGAATATACTTGGAATAGCAAATGCTAATAGGTAGGTATGGTGGACTCTTTGGAATAACTTGGTTTTATTTGGAGTTGGATGCATGAGTGGAACTCATACTTGGTATGGAGGCTAGCAAAAGACTGGGAGCGACCAACTAAGAGAGCAATAATGGCCATAATCATGCAAAGCGACAAAACATTATTAATTAAAGCATAAAGTGATATTACAAGTCGAAAACTAAATGATCATAGAGGCTATGGTGACTTGGTGTAGTCTTAACATGGTGTGAGCATGCGCCAAGTCAACCCAAATAAAGCATCAAAGGAGAATACCACAATATGATGCTTTAATATGCTAAAATAACGCATGATTCTTTCAAGGCACATTAAGAAATCTCAATTATTTGTAACAAGTCATGCTACAACAATAATCACTAAGCATAGAGTCAAAGCAATATCAAACATGATATGATAAAGTATAGGCCACAGTCAAAACAAGCTCCTTTTTGTACCACTATAAGCATGAAACTTCCTACTCTTTTAAAACACCAATCAAAAACTAAAGCTAAACGCAGTGCTAGCAAAGAAGAACACTCACAGAACAATAAGAGTGAAAACTAGAGTGTTCTATGCAATGAATAACGGGGTGTGTCTCTCTCCAAAAGAAGTGTGTTGGGATCCAACCAACTTATTTAAGCAAACCAAACAAAAGAAAACTAAAAACAAAGACGATCCAAGAACAACACAGTTGTGCATGAAACAATAAAAATGAAGTGTTTGGAAGAAACCTAAGATTTTTATTGATGAAGAAGGGGATGCCTTGGGCATCCCCAAGCTTTGACGCTTGTACTTCTTGAATATTTCTTGGGGTGACACGGGTGGCATCCCCAAGCTTGAGCTTTTGTCCATACTTCATCTTATCACATTATTCTTCCCTACACTTTAAAATTTCCTTCATACAAAACTTCACACAATCTTCATTAGCAACATTAGTGTACTCAATATAATAAGTCTTTAGGTTCAGTTTCAACACAAGCTACTGTAGCAATTCCTTTTAAAAGTTCAAGTGATCAAAGAGAACTCAAAGAGAAAGAGATTAAGAGGCAAATGCAAATAATGGCAGAAATCTGTCAAAACAGACCAGCAGGTAAAAACCGATTTTTTCGAAGACCTTCTGTTGCTCAAATCTAAAAGTGTTGGAATAATGAAAGTTAGATAACAACCTGGGGCAGAAGCAAAAAAAATTACAGCTCAATCCGACGTACAGAGATTTTTCACGAATTTTTACAGCGAAGCAAAAAAATCTGTTTCGGCACAGCAACTTTCCCAAGTCTTACTTCTCTCTCATTAGAGGTTACTCTTGGCACAAAAAATCACAAGAAAAAGATAAGGAGAGGTTATTTCAGAATTAATAACTTCCAATACTCAAGAAAACTATTGGGTTATCTCCTAAGAAGTACTTTTCTTTAACGCCTTTGAGCTAGACACGATAATTTTGATGATGCTCACATAAGAAATATGAATTGAAGTAAAAGAGAGCATCAAGAAGCAAATATTGAACAAATTTAAGTCTAACCCACTTCCTATGAAAAATAATCTTGTAAAGAAACAAGTCATGAAAGCACAAAGCAACAAGCATAGGAAAGCAAAACAAGTGCAACTTCAAAATTTTCAACATAAAGAGGGGAAACTTAATATTGTTGAGATACATAAAACCATGTTTCCCTCTCTCATAATAACTTTCAGTAGCATCATGAATAAAATTAACAATATAACTATCACATAAAACATTCTTATCATGAGCCACATGCATAAAAGAATTAATTCTCCCCACATAAACATAATCATTCTTATTAATTGTAGTGGGAGTAAATTTAACAAAATAGCTATCATTATTATTCTCATCACCATAATCATCAAATATAGGACGCATATTGTAATAATAATTAATTTTCTCCTCAATAGTAGGTGGACTGAAAATATCATATTCATTATTGTAATCATCATATATTGGAGGTGTAGTATCATCAAAGTAAATTTTCTCCTCCATGCTTGGGGGACTAAAAATATCATGCTCATCAACACCAGCTTCCCTAAGCTTAGACTTTTCCATAGCATTAGCAATAATGGCGTTCAAAGAATTCATACTAATAATATTCCTATTAGCATGCAAATAAAGTTCCATAGATTTTTTAATTTTCTCTTCAAACGCGTCATGTCCTAACTCAAGATAAATACTATAAAGCTCTCTAATTTTGTTGTTTTCCATTAAACCTAACTAGTGCAAATAAAAACAAGAAACAAAAAGATATAAATTGTAGAATCTAAAGGAAATAACTTCGAGCACTCACACACTAGCAACTGTACTAGAAGATAGCTTAGTAGCTAGAGGATGTGAGTACCTTTTACCTTACCTCCCCGGCAACGGCGCCAGAAAATAGCTTGATGTCTACGCACTTCTATTCTTGTAGACAGTTGTTGGGCCTCCAAGTGCAGAGGTTTGTAGAACAGCAGCAAGTTTCCCTTAAGTGGACTACCCAGGGTTTATCAAACTCAGGGAGGAAGTGGTTAAAGGTATCCCTCTCAAGCAACCCTGCAATCAAGATACAAGAAGTCTCTTGTGTCCCCAACACACCCAATACACTTGCCAGGTGTATATGTGCACTAGTTCAGCGAAGAGATAGTGAAATACAAGTGGTATAGATAATTATAAGTGGTAACGATGCCAGAAAAGAGCTTGACGGGTAGGAAGAGACTAAAGGCAATCTGAAATAAAGATGGAAGCAAGCAAACATGTAACAGATCTAGTTGCAAACGGTGTTTCAATGCTTAGAAACAAGGCCTAGGGATCATACTTTCACTAGTGAACACTCTCATATAAATATCATCTCTTTATGATACTACTCTGAACTACTCTCTGGTTGGATAACTCTAATCCATGGTAGGGCTATAACAGCACACCTCAAAGTTCGCTTTCCCCATCTAGATAACCCCTCACTATCACCTTGAGCTCTAGATGGTTCCAACAAACACCACAATCTCATAGAGACATCCAACTCAAGTTATACTCATGACAAATATTTATGTAACCTTAGCCAAAGTGCCACATGGTGTGCACACTGTCAACTTCACACACGTGGGGATAAGCAGAGATTCATTAAATCACTTGAGTAGCAGAATAGATCTATAGATTACAAAGCTCATGATCTTAATAAGATCACGCATAGAGAGAGAGATGAACACATAGCTACCGGTAGAGCCCTTAGCCTCGAGGAAGAACTACTCCCTCATCATCATGGGAATCAGCAACGGCGATGGAGATGGTGGTGGAGATCGATGGAGATGGCTCCGGTGGCACCGTCCCGACAGGGTGCCGGAACAGAGACTTTCTGTCCCCCAAATCTCCCCTTCGGTGGCGGCGGCGCTGTGGAGGTTTTCGTGGCTTTCTCCCAGATTATTTAGGGTTTTTGCATCGGAGGCTTCTTATAGGCGAAAGGGCGATGTCAGAGGGTGGACCAGGGGCCCACACCACCTGGTGGCGCGGCCAGGGGACTCGCACCACCACATGGTGTGGCCAGCCCCTGGCCCCTCTCCGTCTCATCTTCTGGCTCCGTGAGTCCTCCAGTAAAATATCAACTTTGGCTTTTGTCCGGTCCAATTCCGAGAATATTTCTTTTCTGGTTTTTCTGAAACCAAAATAGCATAAAATAGGCAAATGGTACTATGTCATATTGTTAATAGGTTAGTTCCAGAAAATATATAAAAACACCTCAAAGTGTAGACAAAGCATAGGACAAATGATATAAAACAAGCATGGAGCATCAAACATTATAGATACGTTTACAACGTATCAAACCCCTGGTTGTTTGTATATCACACATGTATTGATGTTTCCTCTCAACACAGTTATAGCATGATATAAAACTTAATCATAAACTTTATGAAATATGATAATAATCATTATTATTATTTGTCTCTAGGGCATATTTCCAACAGTCTCCCACTTGCACTATAGTACAAATAAACTAGCTGCATTTGTTCTTAATCATTGGCACCATATATCCCGGTACCCTGAACATGCTTGCTCATGGAAGAGGTTGAGTCTTGGGCCTGTACTTCACAATCCCAAATACTTTGCAACTTAATAATGTCACCTTGATTGACATTAATACTTTATCATCACATGATAACATCTTTGTGTATGCATCATCGCTATGGCAGCAGAACAAGGCCTAATTCCAGGAGCCTATAGTGACTTTAGATCAACCTTGAGGGCTTTCTCATGGGAACTGTGCCCTGGAACACATCATTCTACGTTAAAAGCGAACTAGCCCCACCATAACATTATACAACACTTTAGATGGTACCCCTTATCTATTATTATAAATGTAATTATACTTGACTTTAGTCGGTATTACAGGAGTTTCCAACATATTCCCTATAACATAACCCTTTATGCTTTAAGATATGTCATCCTCTATGGATTTGGAAAACATGTCTACAGTTCTCTATTAGACACTGCAGACAAACTTAGCTCAACGTTCCATGATTCAAACTTAATCACTTTTCAAACATTCCTTCTTGGATCATATATTATGTTAAGTTATCATCATGGTTTTCTAAGATAGAAACTATGTCTAAACATAGTGGATGATGATCATCCTTTTATTTCTTTCAATCATCGATGTTAAACTTAATACTATTCCTAATTGAGTTATTAAGGACCAGTTCCTTAATTAACTTCTATTCTGAAACCCTTTCCAGAATCCCTTAAGGAATACTACATAATATCATAATACACTTATTATCAACTTCTACCCCTTTAAATCATTATTTATCGGTACTTGCGCTTTTATTCTTAATGTGTCGAATACACACTTGAGAATCACTCTTTTAAGCTCCCACTCAAAATATGTTCCCAACATATTTGGGTATGAGTCACCACTCTTACTCAAACTATGTTCCTACATATTTGAATTTGAGACTTATTTTGCTCCCACTCAAAAATATGTCATTCACATATTGTTTTAGGAAGACTTTCATAGCTCCCACTCAATTTCAAGCAAATTGCATATCCACTCACTACTTTGAACGACTTCAAAATCCTTTGATCAAATATCAAACTTGGAGATTTACTTTGAGATACTAGTACTTTTACTAGTTTTAAATCCTCTAAACATTCAGCACACTTGAATCAAATTCATTTGAATTCGTCCAATACTTGACAAATTGTGCTTTTGTCATTCACCCCTTTTTCCCTTATCGCTTTGCAGTCATTTGGGAAAATTCAAGTAACCCCTTTACTTGTAACATTCAGCAACGAATTGCTTTCTAATCTCAAGGGAATTTTGCTTCTAGGATTTCTCATAACTTTAGTTTACCATTATTTCCTTAGTAGTTCGTAGGTATGCCATATTTTGGTAATCATGACAAACGATTCACAAATGTCTCCATACAAGATATGGGATGCATTTTGAAATCCTAGTTTATGTAGTGAAAACACTAGTGGGGAATACACAATGATCATTATCATTGATTCTTTCCTTTGTGAAGAGTATCATTCAGGAACACTTTCCGTTACGCTTCTTAACACTCTGATGCAGGGTTTTGAATCCTCATCGTATTTTACACTATCTTCCATTTGCTCCATAATCGAGAAATATCACTAAACGTGAACTTTCTCAAGAATGCACCAAGATCCAAGCAATACAAGTTTTGCTTTCCTTTTTGTTCTAGCTATGGATTTCATATTCAAAGTTTTCCAATGAATACTCTATAAGGATTTATTCGCTATTGTTTTGGTTATATCGAATAACCCAAAACTTTTACAACGATCCACACCAGATGTGGAGCCGCTCTCATGAATCTAAATGGTTCACTATGTATTCTAATTGAGTGTTAACTATTTCTAACTAATGGTCTCTACATCAATACTACAACGATTTATTTGGCGCTTCTATTCACCCACTTTGATATCTAATATCACATTGTGATGCTTTGCATTTTTGACGTTTCAAAACGCTTTGCATTCCACAATTTTTTTTGATGCCATTATAAAGTCGAATTTCATTACTATTGATCAAATCGTAGTAATTAGATTCTCTTTTATCTACCCTTTGTTTGATGAAACACTTTGATCATATCAAATAATTTCATACTTATGTTTCCTTTGGTAAACTTCTTTACACATTTAAACAATCATATAATGATAATTACCATTTTTGTTAAAACACAATACATCGAATATGTATTTACTTTCAACAATTCATCAAAACACTTTGTATTCAAGCAATACACGGTGTTCAAGTTATTTTGCCGAACTTAGGCATGATTCATATGTGATAAGAAATCAAATGTTTTTCACATATTATCACATAACTTTGAATTCAAACAATGGTTTCATTCATTAATGAACATATCATTAAGTTGGGTATTTTAAGGCATTTCAATATTTTACAAATGTTCATGTATTATCAATTAGTTTCAAAACAAGGATAATTCACACATAATCGAACAAGATATGAACACAAATAGAAATCATTCATAAAAGTGGAATAACTGTTTGTTACAAGCTCATATGAATAACTGTCTCACAAAGTGTGAGACACACTGATATGTTACTAACGTATCCATAATTTTTGATGTTCCATGCTTGGTTTTATCTACTTTCTTATGCTTTGTCCACACTTTGGAGTACTTTTTATTCACTTTCTTGGACTAACCTATTAACAAGATGCCATAGTGCCAGTTGCCTATTTTCTGTTGTTTTTGGTTCCAGGAAAGTCAGAAAATGAATATTCTCGGAATTGAACGGGACAAAATCCAAAGTCAGTTTTTCACCGAGGGGGACATGGAGCCAGAATACGAGACAGAGAAGGGCTAGGGGCCAGCCACACCACCTGGACGCGCGGTCGGGTGATGACCCACAAGTATAGGGGGTGTATCGCAGTATTTTCGAGGGAAGTGAAACCCAATTTATTGATTCGACACAAGGGGAGCCAAAGAATATTTATAAGCCTTAACAACTGAGTTGTCAATTCAGCTGCACCTGGAAACAATCTTGCTCACAGCAGTTTATCAGTGGCAATAGTTTTGTAGTAGGAATAGTAAAGTAACAGCGGCAGTAAAGTAAAGACAGCAGTAACAATAGCAGTAAACAGTAGGATTCGAGTGCGGTAGGCATAGGGATGGATGGACGGGCGTTGCATGGACAAGACAATTCACATAGCAATCAGAACATAGGGCAATTACAGATAAATAAGATAAAGCATCCAAGTACTAGATAATCCTAGGCATGTGTTCCATATATAGTCATACGTGCTCGCAATGAGAACTTGCACAACATCTTTTGTCCTGCCAGCCCGTTTGCACCAGGGCCTCAAGGGAACTACTGGCAATTAAGGTGCTCCTTTTAACAGAGCACCGGAGCAAAGAATTAACACTCCGTGAACACATGTGATCCTCACATCAAAGCCATTCCCTCCGGTTATCCCGATTTCTGTCATTTCGGGGCCATTGGTTCCGGACAACAATGGAGTTTCTGGTGATGATGATGGCGATGACCTCCTCCAATTCCCCATCCCGGCAGGGTGCCAGAATGGAGTTTCTGGTGCTGTTTCATGGAATCTGGTGGTGGCGGCGGAGTTGAACTCCTTCTGGAAAAACGTCGAACCCCCTTGAGTTTTTAGGTCAGAAGGCATCTTATAGGCGAAGAGGGAGACCAAGGGGGTGCTTGGGGCGGCTAGACCACCGCCTGGCGCAGCCAGGCCCAGCCCACGCGGCCAGGTGGTGTGGCTGGGCCCCAGCCCCACTCCGTCTCATATTCTGGCTCCAGGAGTCTTCTGGTGAAATAGGATTTTTGGCTTTTGTCCCGTCCAATTCCGAGAATATTCATTTTCTGAGTTTCCTGGAACCAAAAACAGCAGAAAACAGGCAGCTGGCACTATGGCTCTTGTTAATAGGTTAGTCCAAGAAATCATATGAAAAGTACTCCAAAGTGTGGACCAAACACAAGAAAGTAGATAAAACCAAGCATGGAACATCAAAAAATATAGATGCATTTGCAATGTATCAACATCCCCAAGCTTAACTCCTGCTCGTCCTCGAGTAGGTAAGTGATAAAAAGAAAGAATAATTTTTGAGGTGACATGCACCATCATAAACTTGATCAAAGTATTTGTAAAACATTCAAAGCTAGGATCAAAGTTGAAAACTAAAGGATCATAAAGGCTATGGTGACTTGGGATAGTCATAACATGGTGTGAGCATGTGCCAAGTCAACCCAAATAAAGCATCAAAGGAGAATGCCACTGTACTATGCTTTAATATGCTAAAACAACGCATGATTCATCCAAGGCACATTAAGAAATCTCAATTGTTTATAACAAGTCATGCTACAGCAAAGAATACTAAGCATAAAGCCAAAACAATATCAAGCATGGCATGACAAAGCATAGGCCACAGTCAAAAACAAGCTCTCTTTACCACTTAAGCATGAACTTTCCTACTCTTTTCCAATCCAAACGAAACTATTTGAAAACCAATGCATGAAAGAGGGGGTCCAACCAATTTATTCAGCAAACTAAGAAAACAAAGCAAATGAAAAACCAAAACAAAAACGAAAAAGAAGACTCACCAAGAACAATACAACTGTGCATGAAAGAATAAAAATGAAGCGTTTGGAAGAAACCTGGGATTTTTATTGATGAAGAGGGGGGATGCCTTGGGTATCCCTAAGCTTTGACGCTTGTACTTATTGGATATTTCTTGGGGTGACACACTTGGCATCCCCAAGCTTGAGCTTTAGTCCATCCTTCATCTCATTACTCATTCCTTCCATACACCTGAAATTTTTCCTTCATACAAAACTTCACACAATCTTTATTAGCAACATTAGTGCACTCAAGATAATAAGTATTTAGGTTCAGTTATAACACCAATAAAACTTCCATTAAAACACAAGCTACTGTAGAACTTCCCTCAAAAAGCTCAATTCCCCAAAATAACTCAAAAAGGAACCAACAAGAAGCAAATGCAGAAAATGGCAGAAATCTGTCAAAACAGACCAGCAGGTAAACACCAATTTTTTCGAAGACCTTATGTTGCTCAAATCAAAAAGTGTTGAACAAACGAAAGTTAGATAACAACCTGGGTTAGAATCACAAAAATTCATGCCTCAAAACAACGTACAGAGATTTTACACGAATTTTTACGGTGAAGCACAGAAATCTGTTTCGGGACAGCAACTTTTCCAACCATTACTTCTCTCTCATTAGAGGCTACTCTTAGCACAAAAACCAAATAAAAAGGATAAGGAGCGGTTATTACTGGAGTAATAACTTCCAAGACTCATCTAAAACTTTTGGGTTATCTCCCAATAAGTACTTTTCTTTAACGCTTTTAAGTTAGGCATGATAGTTTGAGAGGATGCTCACATAAAAAATATGAATTGAAGTAAAAGAGAGCATCAAGAAGCAAATTCAAAACACATTTAAGTCTAACCCACTTCCTATGCATAGGAATATTGTATGCAAATAAATTCACAAAGAACAAAGTGACAGGCATAGGAAGATAAAACAAGAGTAATTTCAAAACTTTCAACACACATAGAGAGGTGTTTCAATACCATGAAAATTTCTACAACCATATTTTCCTCTCTCATAATAATTTTCAATAGCCTCATGAATAAACTCAACAATATAACTATCACATAAAGCATTATTTTCATGATCTACAAACACATAATTTTTATCAAGCTCAAAAATAGTGGGATTAAGACCTTCAAACCCACTTTTAACAATTCTATAACACGATGACTGATCTTTCAATATAGGACCATCGTCTAGAGCTTTATCATAAACAATTTCTAAGCAAAACTCTTTAGTACCATGCATCTCGAAGTTAGGCACAAATAAAGGATTATCACAGATAACATGAGCATAGCATTCATCCTCCTTTGGTAAGCATGGGGGACAATCAAATAATGTAAGGGATAAAGAGTTACCCTCATTAGAAGGTAGGCATGGGTAACTAATCCATTCTTCCTCCTTTTGTTCATCACTCTCCTCCTCTTTTTCATCTAATGAGCTTTCAGGTTCATCAATTTCTTCTTCCATAGGATCCTGTAAGGCATTAGTCTCTTCCATTTGTGGAAAGCATCTATTAATATATTCAAGAATATAGCCATTTTCTTCCTTGTAATTATCAAAGCAAAATCTAAGTATATCATAAAACTCATATTTATAAGGTGAATCGTCAATATTTTCAAGCAAACTAGCAAGTTCAAATGCACCCTTCCAAGCAATAAATTCTTCAATTTGTTCCACATCATAAAAGTCATAATTTCCTTTAACATAAGAAGATATGGTAACATTATCATTATATTCACATTCAAAAGGGAGGTGTTTATACCTCTTACAGCAACAAGATTTATCAAAGCAATAAGTAATGTTATAAATAGAGCACATGTTTCTAGCAATTGTATACAATTTATCAATTTGTTCCCATAAGTGTTTCCCTTTTTGTGGCAAGCGGTGTTCCTTATAATAATATTTTTGACCTTCCGTGAAGCCACCTTGCCAATAAGATTTAGTTTCAAAGAAAACAACCATTGATAGAAAGCATGATAAAGCAAGACAATAACTGACCAACGAAAATAACAACTAGAGTAGGAACTTTTTTTTGTATTTTTGATAAAGAAACAAGCAAACAAGGCGGAAATAAACTAAGCTTGAATAATAGTGATTCCAAGTGGACTTGATAAATAAAGCTATGCTCCCCGGCAACGGCGCCAGAAAATAGTCTTGATGACCCACAAGTATAGGGGGTGTATCGCAGTATTTTCGAGGGAAGTGAAACCCAATTTATTGATTCAACACAAGGGGAGCCAAAGAATATTTATAAGACTTAACAACTGAGTTGTCAATTCAGCTGCACCTGGAAACAATCTTGCTCACAGCAGTTTATCGGTATCAATAGTTTTGTAGTACGAATAGTAAAGTAACAGCGGCAGTAAAGTAAAGACATCAGTAACAATAGCAATAAACAGTAGGATTCGAGTGCGGTAGGCATAGGGATGGATGGACAGGCGTTGCATGGACAAGACAATTCACATAGCAATCAGAACATAGGGCAATTGCAGATAAATAAGATAAAGCATCCAAGTACTAGATAATCCTAGGCATGTGTTCCATATATACTCATACGTGCTCGCAATGAGAACTTACACAACAGATTTTGTCCTGCCAGCCCGTTTGCAGCGGGGCGTCAAGGGAACTACTGGCAATTAAGGTGCTCCTTTTAATAGAGCACCGGAGCAAAGCATTAACACTCTGTGAACACATGTGATCCTCACATCAAAGCCATTCCCTCCGGTTATCCCGATTTCTGTCACTTCGGGGCCATTGGTTCCGGACAACAACGTGTGTATACAACTTGCAGGTAAGACCATAAACAATACTATCATAATGAATCAATAACATGTTCAGATCTGAAATCATGGCACTCGGCCCTAGTGACAAGCATTAAGCATAACAAGTCGCAACAGTCATAAAACATTAATAGAAGATACTAGGCACCATGCCCTAACAATCTGATGCCATTACATGAATGATCTCATCCAATCCCTACCATCCCCATAGCCTACAGCGGGGGATTACTCACTCATAGATGGGGGAAACATGGATGGTCGATGGAGAAGCGATGGTGATGATGATGGCGATGACCTCCTCCAATTCCCCGTCCCGGCAGGGTGCCAGAACGGAGTTTCTAGTGCTGTTTCGTGGAATCTGGTGGTGGCGGCGGAGCGTCACTCTTTCTGGAAATATGTCGAACCCCCCTGAGTTTTTAGGTCATAAGGAATCTTATAAGCAAAGAGGGAGACCGAGGAGGTGCCTGGGGCGGCCAGACCACCCCCTGGCGCGGCCAGGCCCATCTCGCACGGCCAAGTGGTGTGGCTGGGCCCCAGCCCCACTCCGTCTCATATTGTGGCTCCGGGAGTCTTCTGGTGAAATAGGATTTTTGGTATTTGTCCCGTCCAATTCCGAGAATATTCATTTTCTGACTTTCCTGGAACCAAAAACAGCAGAAAACAGGCAGCTGGCACTATGGCTCTTGTTAATAGGTTAGTCCACGAAATCATATGAAAAGTACTCCAAAGTGTGGACAAAACACAAGAAAGTAGATAAAACCAAGGATGGAACATAAAAAATTATAGATACATTTGCAATGTATCACCAGGCCTGGACCACGCCAGGGGATGGTCTAGCCGCCTAGGGCACCCCCTCGGCCTCCCCTTTCGCCTATATATCGCCTCCAATATAGAAACCCTAAGTACCCGATCAAAATTCCATGAAAGTGTCTGTAGCCTCCGTCATCTCCATCCCTAGATCAGGAGAGATCTGAATCTCTTCCCGTCACCCTGCCGGAGGGGAGAATTCACCCTGGAGGCCTTCTTCATCATCATGCAAGCCTCCGGTGTGATGCGTGAGTAGTTCATCCTTAGAATATGGGTCCATGTAGTAGCTAGATGGTTGGTTCTTCTCATTTGTGTTATCATGTTTAGATCTTGTGAGCTCCGTTCATGATCAAGATCATCTATTTGTAAATCCTACATGTTGTGTTTGCGGGGATCCGATGGATATTGAGATGCTATTTCAGATTGATTATTGATTCTATCATGTCTTTGTTATTTGTGATCTTGCATGCTTTCTGTTGTTAGTAGCTATCTTGGCCAAGAAGATTCTAGCAACTCCAAGAGTTAGTATTTATGCTCGATAGTTGGTTCATGCCTCTAGTAATCTGGGGAAGTGACAGAAATCTCTAAGGTACTAGATGTGCTGTTGCTACTAGGGAGAAAACAACAATCCTTTGTTCATAGAACAATCGTATTGTTTACTTTACACGCAATGCGTAATGCAATTATCTGTTGCTTGCAACTTAATACTGGAGGGGGTTCGGATGATAACCTGAAGGTGGATTATTAGTCATAGATGTAGTTGGATTATGGTCTATGTATAATGTTGTAATGACCAACCAAATCTCAAAGGAGTCAAGATGATTAGTATATGCATGTATGCTTTCTCGATGTTTGTCAATTTCCCCGCTGTAATTTGTTCACCCAACATGTCATCTATCTTAAGGAGAGCCACCACTAGTGAATTATGGACCCCGGTCCTTTCTTTTACCATCAATCTACAATTGTTTACTACTTTCTGTTTACTTTCTGCAAACTATTACTTTCTTCCACACAATACGTTTAATCCTTTGTTTTCAGCAAAACCGGTGAGATTGACAACCTCACTATAAGTTGGGGACGAAGTTCTATGGTTGTGTTGTGCAGGTTTCCACATTGCTGCTAGCACCGGTAGTGCGCCCTGCCAAAGGCCAGCTAGCAACATTTTGGAGGTGTTTCCTTCCTCCTACTGGTTCGATAACCTTGGTTTCATAACTGCGGGAAACTTACTGATGTGCTCATCATACCTTCCTCTTGGGGTTCCACAACGAGCTCGTTATTACACGAGTCAGCAAGTACTTTCCTGGCACCATTGCCGGGGAGTCAAGGACATCTTCACAAGGGGAGTCCCTCATAACCAATCTCTTTACTTTGTTGTTTTTGTTTTGCTTAGTTTATTTCTGCTTTGTTTGCTTGATTCTTATTCAAAAACACAAAAAAAAATAGTTTTACTAGTTTGCTTTCTTTATTAAAAACACGAAAAAAATTAAGTCTTTCTATAGTCGTTACCTCTTTCTTAGCTCACCATGTTGATCCCTAAATTCACTTTGAAATACCTTTCAATAGGTAGTGGCTCTATAATTGGAAAAGATAATATTGAAGAATTATTTAATCATGTTAGTAAACATGAGGATATTGAGGATAGATCCCTTACAGAACTTGCTCCAAATTATGGAATTGTTGCATCTTCTTTAGTTCACATGTTGGAAGCTAGATTTGTTAACCTTAGCCCCTTAATGCAAGTAATGTTTCTTAAACTTAAAGAAATTGATGACCCTGAAAAGAGAGATTTTATTCTGGAAACTTTGCTTAAGGAATTCTATGATGTTGCCAAGGAAGCTAGAAAAGTCTTTGAATGTTTTAATATGCTAGGATCATGTGTAGATGTTGTTGGTACACGAGAAAAGATGAATAAAACCAAACCTAATGGGGAGGAAATTAAGATACCAATACTTTTCAAACTTGTAGCAATGCATAAAGCCATAGAAAAGAATCTTGATTGGATTGTTCCCGAAAACCCGTTTGATGAAAATAGTGAACCCAAGAGCGTTGAGAGAGGATCCTCTAGAACTTATTTGGATGAGATACCTTGCCTTGTTGAAGATATTTCTAGTATTAATCTTAATGCTTCTTCATTTGAGAACACTTGATTCTTTTTCTTGCTTCTTATGCCTAACTTAAAGGCATTAAAGAAAAGTACTTATTGGGAGATAACCCAAAAGTTTTAGATGAGTCTTGGGAGTTATTAGTTCAGTAATAACCTCTCCTTATCCTTTTTATTTGCTTTTTGTGCCAAGAGTAACCTCTAATGAGAGAGAAGTAATGACTGGGAAAGTTGCTGTCCCGAAACAGATTTATGTGCTTCACCGTAAAAATTCGTGTAAAATCTCTATACGTCGTTTTGAGGCATGAATTTTTGTGCTTTTGACCCAGGTTGTTATCTAACTTTCGTTCGTTCAACACTTTTTGATTTGAGCAACAGAAGGTCTTCGAAAAAATTGGTGTTTACCTGCTGGTCTGTTTTGACAGATTTCTGCCATTTTTTGCATTTGCTTCTTGTTGGTTCCTTTTTGAGTTCTTTTGGGGAATTGAGCTTTTTGAGGGAAGTGCTATAGTAGCTTTTTTTTAATGGAAGTTTTAATGGTGTTGAAACTGAACCTAAAGACTTATTATCTTGAGTGCACTAATGTTGCTAATAAAGATTGTCTGAAGTTTTGTATGAAGGCAAAAATTTAGGTGTATGGAGAGAATGATGTAATGAGATGAAGAATGGACTAAAGCTCAAGCTTGGGGATGCCACCCTATGTCACCCCAAGAAATATTCAAGAGTTACAAGAGTCAAAGCTTGGGGAGGCCCAAGGCATTCCCTTCTTCATTAATAAAAATCTCAGGTTTCTTCCAAACACTTAATTTTTATTGTTTCATGCATAGTTGTGTTGTTCTTGGAGCGTCTTATTTTTTGTTTTTGTTTTTGATTTCGTTTGCTTGGTTTTCTTAGTTTTTTGAATAAATTGGTTGGACCCCCTCTTTCATGCATTGGTTTTCAAATAGTTTGGTTTGGATTGGAAAAGAGTAGGAAAAGTTCATGCTTAAGTGGTAAAGAGAGAGCTTGTTTTTTACTGTGACCTATGCTTTGTCATGCCATGATTGATATTGTTTTGGCTTTATGCTTAGTAATCTTTGTTGTAGCATGACATGTTAGAAACAATTGAGATTGATTAATGTGCCTTGGAAGAATCATGCGTTGTTTTAGCATATTAAAGCATAGTATTGTGGTATTCTCCTTTGATGCTTTATTTGGGTTGACTTGGCGCATTCTCACACCATGTTATGACTATCCCAAGTCACCATAGCCTTTATGATCCTTTAGTTTTTGACTTGTAGTATCACTTTATGCTTTGATTGATGATGTTTTGTCACTCTGCGTGATTATGGCCATTATTGCTCTCTTAGTTGGTCGCTCCCAGTCTTTTGCTAGCCTCCATAACCAAGTATGAGTTCCACTCATGCATCCAACTCCTAAAACCAAGTTATTCCAAAGAGTCCACCATACCTACCTATTAGCATTTGCTATTCCAAGTATATTCATGTTTTTATCTACCTTCCGAATTAAACTTGTTATGAGAAAACTAGTGATTAAAGCTCTCACGAACTTGATGGCACACTTTACTTTTCTTGCCCTTAATAAACTTGAACCATTGTGTCGTCTATGTTGTATATGCTTGCACTTATATGTTGGGGATTAGTAGAACCATGTTGTCATGGGGAATGCTTTAAACCTTTCACTTGTACTTTGTACCTAGTTGATATCATGCTATTTTGTCTATGGATGTCGGCGGTGTGAAATGAAAGGGGAGCTTGTAAGTCCATGGAGTTATGTATGTGTGTTAGAGAAACACCTGGGCCGCCGGTCTAATCCATGTCGTCATGGTGGAAACCTGTAGTGTAACCATAATGAGCTGTCTATGAAGCATTCTTCTTATAAAAAAAGAGTCAGATATTGAGAAAAAAGAGAAAAAGAAAAAAAGAGATATGACAAAAGAGGAAAGAGAGAAAAAAGCACCATTTTCCCATGGTAAATAAGAAGATTGCTTAGATCCTCGTTGTCTGCTTGCCTTGTCATTTTGATATGGGGATTCTTCCTTATCATCGGGAAAGGGGTACCCTGTTGGCGGTTCTCTATGATACACATGTACTTACTATGACAAGAACTTACCGGTAACTAAACTTGAGTAGCATGAGGAGCGGCCCTCGTATTCAAGGGACATGAGATTTCCAACTTATACTTTGTCAAGCATATACTCCACAGTTTGTTCACTTTAACCTTAATCACTTCAAGATGCTTATGATAAGGGCAATGAGAGCTAAAAGCTAATAAGTACCATAATTTTTGGAAGCTCTTTATGAAACTTGAATCCCTCCTTCCTTCTATGAAGGCCTTTCTTTTACTTTTATGTTGAGTCTCTACCTTCTATTTTTATGCACCTATTTTGAGAGCATATTGGCCATTCTTAGTTCTATGTGCATTGTCCTAAGACTTGTTGATTGATGCATAATTTTGATATTGCTTGTTCTTAAACTATTTGTATCTAGTCACTGTTATGAACTTTGAAGGTGTCCTATGCATTTATGTTTGCTACTCTATGAGGGACAAGCTAAATGCCATTATGCTATGTTTTCTTTATGTGAAACAAACAAACGTCTTGCAAAGCATTGTTATTCATGAATCTTTTGTTTGTGCCTTTTCATGTTGCAACATAGTTTCTATGTCTTATTGTTAGAACTTTATCTTTCATGTTATGATTGAAGTACTTTGATCCCAGCTATCAATGTTTTACAAATACTTTGATCAAGTTTATGATGGTGCATGTCACCTCAAAAATTATTCTTTCTTTTTATCACTTACCTACTCGAGGACGAGCAGGAGTTAAGCTTGGGGATGTTGATATGTTGCTAACATATCCATAATTTTTGATGTTCCATGCTTGGTTTTATATACTTTCTTATGTTTTGTCCACACTTTGGAGTACTTTTTATACACTTTCTTGGACTAACCTATTAACAAGATGCCACAGTGCTAGTTGCCTGTTTTTGGTTCCAGGAAAGTCAGAAAATGAATATTCTCGGAATTGGACGGGACAAAAGCCAAAGTCAGTTTTTCACCGAGGGGGACACGGAGCCAGAATATGAGACGGAGAGGGGCCAGGGGCCGGCCACACCACCTGGCCGTGCGCCCAGGCCTGGCCCACGCCAGGGGTGGTCTGGGCGCCTAGGGCACCCCTCGGCCTCCCATTTCGCCTATATATCGCCTCTGATACAGAAACCCTAAGTACCCGATCAAAATTCCACGAAAGTGTCAGTAGCTGCCGTCATCTCCATCCCTAGATCAGGAGGGATCTGGAGCTCTTCTTGGCACCATGTCGGAGGGGAGAATTCACCCTGGAGGCCTTCTTCATCATCATGCAATACTCCGGTGTGATGCGTGAGTAGTTCATCCTTGGACTACGGGTCCATGTAGTAGCTAGATGGTTGGTTCTTCTCCTTTGTGCTATCATGTTTAGATCTTCTGAGCTCTATTCATGATCAAGATCATCTATTTGTAAATCCTACATGTTGTGTTTGCGGGGATCTGATGGATAGAGATGCTATTTCAGATTGATTATTGATTCTATCATGTCTTTGTTATTTGTGATCTTGCATGCTTTCCGTTGTTAGTAGATATCTTGGCCAAGTAGATGCTAGCAACTCCAAGAGTTAGTATTTATGCTCAATAGTGGGTTCATGCCTCTAGTAATCTGGGGAAGTGACAGAATTCTCTAAGGTACTAGATGTGTTGTTGCTACAAGGGAGAAAACAGCAATCCTTTGTTCATAGAACAATCATATTGTTTACTTTACACGCAATGCATAATGCAATTATCTGTTGCTTGCAACTTAATACTGGAGGGGGTTTGGATGATAACATGAAGGTGGATTATTAGTCATAGATGCAGTTGGATTATGTTCTATGTATAATGTTGTAATGCCCAATCAAATCTCAAAGGAGTCAAGATGATTAGTATATGCATGTATGCTTTCTCGATGTTTGTCAATTGACTCGCTGTAATTTGTTCACCCAACATGTCATCTATCTTAAGGAGAGCCACCACTAGTGAACTATGGACCCCGGTCCTTTCTTTTATCATCAATCTACAACTGTTTACTGCTTTCTGTTTACTTTCTGCAAACTATTACTTTCTTCCACACAATACGTTTAATCCTTTGTTTTCAGCAAACCGGTGAGATTGACAACCTCAATGTTAGTTGGGGACAAAGTTTTGTGGTTTTGTTGTGCAGTTTTCCATGTTGCTGCTAGCACCGGTAGTGCGCTCTGCCAAAGGCCAGCTAGCAACACCTTGGAGGTGTTTCCTTGCTCCTACTTGTTCGATAACCTTGGTTTCATAACTGAGGGAAACTTACTGTTGTGCTCATCATACCTTCCTCTTGGGGTTCCCCCAACGAGCTCGTTATTACACGAGTCAGCACAAACTAAAGAGGTTCACAATCTTTTGATTACAATAACTATCCAAAATATAAACTAGGTGATAAATGTTGAGGGAGAGTGTCGTTGGCCATCATCTTCATGCTCGCCATCAACACGCAACGTCACCTCCTCTCCAGCAAACACCTCTATGCAGAAGGACCTGTTTTCAGCAAAACAGAACAAGTATCAAATATACTTAACACTACAAATGTGTTTCCAAGATTATAACATTTATAAAATTGTATATCAAATATATACCTTTGTCATCGATGACCTCACCGGTGATTGGTTCAACCTTTATGTTCCTGAAACGTAATATGAACTCTTGGAAATCCAATGTTTCCGTATCACCACTCATGATGCTACTCCGGACATGTCCTTTGTAGCTAGGAGGCAATGATCGAAGCAGTACGCCTATCGCAAACGGATCATCTATCCAGTAGTCCATGAAGTGAACCAGTCTCATGTGTGCATCAAGCATGCGCTCCAAGTGACCCTTCAGACATGTGTGCTCCTCCATCTGTATGGAAAGGAACTCTCCAAGAAGCTCGTGCTTCCACATGCACACATGGCTTATGAAATCCGCTCTCAGCTGATCCACCATCGAATATGGATCAAGATCACCCATGAGAGGATGGAGTTCATCCACCATCCTGTAACACATTATTATCCGAATGTAGGTGGACATCTCTTGATGATAGTAGTGGTCTGCCAACTCTTGTGGGGTCTCATAGTGGTCTGGCTCAGTCAAATCCATCATGCGGCCACTGTATGCGAACATAGATATGTCTGACACCTGCTCATCATGGCCTGCCTCATACCGAAGAACTTTCTTGGTGGTGCACACTAAGGGGAACACAATCATTGGTAATTTTTAACAGGGATCATCTTATTAGGATATCGTCGAGTATCTAATACTAGCACACAATAAGATATACAAACAATAACATTGAATGTAAATGTGATGTGATATGGTCCTTCACATCATGATCTCCATCCGTTGTCACCGGATTCCGGTCCTAGGGTTCCGGCGTCGTAGACACCAGGATACCGGTGTCTTTCCGGCGTGGTAGTCCGTCACCTCCGTGACTATCTACTACTACGTAACATAAGGTAATCACTTTACCTTTGCCAGAACCATATCACAAAGCAATGCCCCTTTCAAAACAAAGTTAGATGCCTCTACTTTATCTTTGCATGATTTACGTGGCTGGATGGGCTTTCGCACAAGAACCGTTCCTTACCTATGAACTTTCACCACAACTGACATGGGTATGATTCCTCGGATGCTCACTATTCGCTACCCTACATTGGGTAAAAGGCCTACGGCTCATAGAGATTCCAGATAAAAGCCCAAGGAAGCAACCGATAGAGACTTTTTATTGTATTAGGAAAGAAACCACGAACCGACATTATGTTGGTATTATAATCACGCGTGTAAGAAACCTATCCGCATATAGCTTTGAGACCCGGCCTATAATATATATGGCGGGAGAAGCCCAAGCGAGGGTACCGAAATCTAGAGGACAACTTGTAATAGAGTGTTTCCCCAATATTCAGGCGACTTTGTCTTCATTGTTTTCCTGACATCCAACGAAATCCCTAGCGTTCTCTTTTCCGTGAAACCCCAAGTCCATCACCATGGGCATTTCCGAGGTTACCCCTCGTCAATTGGCGCCTTCTGTGGGAAACTTGAATGCTGGAAGCACGGATTTGGCGGAACGCTCTCCACCAAGCATCAACTCGACGAAAGCAAATCCATGCCCACCCACCCGTAAAGTTACACCAACAGAAGTACAGGAACCTCCCACTGGATCCTCAATGGAAGTCGAAGCACAGATCGAAGAGGCAACGAAGGCGGGCAATCGAGACGAATCTGGGGGATCTTGATGGTATCTATGACAATCTCTCCTTTGGATCAGACCCACCATTCATGCCACCACGTGAAGCAAGCCCGACCAATTCAAAACCCGAAGAAAGTAGCGAAAGCATCGACTTTGGAATTTGGATGGCGGCTATCTATCTAGAGAAAAAGCTGATGGACTTCACTGGATCATTCGATAGTGTCTCCATCAGCGAAAACGACGATGTTATCCGTCCGTACGCCACTCAGCACCAAGTATGCGTGATCATCGGAGACGCCACGACCCATCAAGACTCCAACGTAACCCATTTTTTAACCCCGATGATATCCTTTCAAGCCATAGTGCAGGAAGCAATGACAATGAAGGAAGTCGAGGAAATGGAGCAGATCCAACAGTTGACCGAGAAAATAGGGAAGAAGACCAACCATGTGAAGATGAGAGGCGAACCCTTAGCCTACCAGCCAGTGCATGGGAGAAAGCAAGAGCAGCAATCTCGGATGCGACCCCAATGACAATAGATGCTACCCATGAAGATCTATTGGCATACCAGTATTTGATGCACTACAAAAAGAGAAAAATCCTCAGGATGCAAAGGCAGCTCAACGAAAGGAAGAGGGTAGCCGACGAATCTAGCTTACGAAGGGTACAGGTAAGCCCTACCTGAGGATCAAGAAGCATCACAGGAGGAGCATCACCAAGAAGAGAAACATCTAGATTAAGAAGTATACACGAAGAAGAGAGAAGCGGATTAACTCGATACCTTGATCTCTTGTTTATGTCGATAGATCAAGATGGAAATATCAAAGCAAAGACAGCCCAGGCAGCTATTGTGGCTGCACAAACATACCTAATCACGACCCAACCTGCACCCGACGATCCTCGTGCAGCCCTCCACCGATCTGCCCTGATGAACCTCGGCTTGGTGGGAGAAACTCTTGCGTAAGCAGAGAAAGAAACTACGAGGCAACATGACCGGTCCCCACACCGTCGCAACAGCCCTCGGCAAGGAGGTCACACCCAACGATCTCGGTCGCCACATCGGGTCCACTTTTCCAAACAAGAACCATGCAACAATGCAAGAAATGACATCACCTAGCGAAGAATTGATCGATCACGAGAAGAGCGCAGCACCCGAAGGTACAGTGACGGTGAAAGTGAGGACGAACAAGAATTATGCGGAGCCAGCTGCTTTACCCGATGGGTTCACAAAACTCTGATGCCGAAAGATTTTAAGCTACCCCAAGATCGACAAAAATACGACGGCCTCCAAGAACCCGAAGCTTGGCTGACAGATTATCTTGCAATTGTCAGTTTACAAGGAGGATCCAAAGCCACAGCAATGCAAAGCCTGCAGCTCCACTTAACCAGTGTAGCACACTCCTGGCTGAAGCAACTACCAGAAGATTCCATCAGTAGTTGGAATGATCTTGAACACAAATTCATCAGAAACTTTCAATCCACATTCAAGCGACCCGTGTCTTTAGAGCAATTGCGTGCCTGCAAGCAAAAGCCAGGAGAATCAATACGAGCCTTCATCCAACGATGTAACATTACCTAAAAATCGGCTGAAGCAATATCCGACGAAAGAGCAATCGACGCCTTTAATGATGGTCTTCGACGACATGAGTTCATTGAAGGACTAGGACGAACAAAGCCAAAAACAATCTCACAGCTGATGGAAATAGCCAATCGTTGGGATGATGGAGAAGATGCAGTACACAACAAAAGGGCTCGTTTACCCGACGATAGAGACTGGCGTAACATCGACCGGAGACAACAAACCAATGATGGATACCATACACCCAGTTACGTTGCAGTGAGATTTTCTAGAACAGAACACCGGTCACATGACGACTACAGCAGTGGATATCGCGGCAATAGGGATAACATCGGTGAAAGCCAGTCACGGCAACGATACCAGCCGACGAACCGAGACCCACCAATGTCAGCAGGACAAATGTTGGAAGGACCCTGCAATATGCACTACTACGTCGACTCAATAGGGAAAAGACAATGAAATCACCTCCTAAAGGACTGCCAGACATTCCTAAAGATGCAAGAACTATACAACGGAAAGGCAGCTAAAGCAACAAATAGAAACTATGCCCCTACACCTGGCACTCTGGCCATTGGCGCTCCACCACCACTGCAGGGGCCTCCACCAGCGGGACAGCCGCAAAACACAGTATACCAAGACAACGAATATCCCAGATCAAAGGGAGCAATGTTAATGATCTAGAAGGGGCCACCCTCCAATAGAACACAAAAGCTGATCACTAGGCAAGTAAATTTGGCGGTAACAAAGCCACCTCCTACACTAGAGTATCTACATTGGCCAAAGCAAGAAATCACGTTCAGCAGAGCTGACCATCCATTACGGGTCCCTCAGCCAGGCCAGTCAGCACTGATAGTGGAAGCGCAAATCGGCGGGTTTGACATGAGCAAGGTTTTCTTGGATGCAGGAAGCAGCATCAACCTGATTTACGCCAACACTCTGCGAGCCATGAACTTGTCCATGATGAACCTAACCCCAACCGACACAATCTTCCGCAGGATAGTTACTGGAAAAGCCGAAATTCCATTAGGCAAAGTCCACCTCGACGTCATTTTCGTGTCAAAAAACAACTTCAGACGAGAAAAGCTAGAATTCGAAGTTATGGACTGGCCATCTCAATACCACGCGATCCTGGGGCGACCAGCTTTCGCCAGGTTCATGGCAGTACCTCACTACGCATACCTAGTATTGAAAATGCCAGCCCCCAACAGGGTCATCACAGTCAAAGGTAGCTCTAGCCGCGTCGATAGCTACGATCGAGAATTCAACAAATTCTCGGAATCTTTCGGGATGGAGGCGGAGCTTGGACAGCTAAGATTGGTGGATGAAGAGTTGACACACAAAGGGCACACCCGCAAGAAGAAAACATCGGAAGAGCAAGCACGCAGCAACCTCGCAAAAAGCAACGTATGCGGCCTCCAATAACGGTACCTCATAAGAAGACCCACTGATTGAAGCCGAAGTCCCTTCAGATAATTTCTATTTAGATACACCTTATTTTTCAATAAAGGCCAACGGCTAGGCGATCGCGCCACCACAATGTACTCTCACCCATTGATATGAATAACTAAAGAAAGTATTCCGTGACAAGGAAAAACTTCTACGGCACAACAGTTTGCCAGTTTCCCCCATATGAGAATAAAACATACAATCAAAATATCGTATAAATCATACGACCTTTTTGACAAGTATAAAGTGTTTCTATACAAAGTACAAAGGCGAAGCAAGTAAATAATCAGATAGGGAAATTTACAAAAAAATCTTCGTCTACCTCCAAACATTTTCGGATAATCCTAATTGCAGGTCTACGAGCAGCGCGTAATGAGGCACCATATCAATAGGACCACAATCGGAAGGAGAAGGTAGCCACGAAGATACGTCATCCAAGTCTAGTATCGGATGATGTACAAGCACCAAGGAAAGCGTGAGCTTAGCACCCGCCACAAGTTGAAGCTTCACAAAGTGATGGATCTTCTCACCCTGTTGAAATTTTGCAATCAAGTCCACCAAGGTTTGAGGTTGAGGATCCCCAGGAAACATGGCATTATAAGTAATGGCCAGAGATCTGTGGTAGCACTCGACGAATTGCTCCAACTCTGACAGGCGATCCTGAAGCAACGCTACAGTATAGGCACGGCGATGATTAGTCCAAAAGTCCGTCTCAGAACTTCGGGAAGCAGCCACAAGATCTTGCATTTGGTTGCGCAGATGTTGGGTCTCATCCCTCTCGCACATTTGGATGCCTAGAAATCAAGAAGACAATAAATCAATTTCCTGCAAGACGGAAGAGGCAACCAAAGAAAAAAAGAGAGACCACAAGTACTTACACAATAGCCTCTCACTCGCCCTGGAGACCTCATCCAAGAAAAAAGCCTCATGATTGAGGGCTTGGCGTGTTTTTGACTGGGAAAAATCCACCATCGATTGAACAACCCGCGGTTTTCCTTCAAGTTTCTTCACCTGTTCTATCTTTTCAGCATATAGCAGCAGGTCCACCGTACGCACGACGACAGGACTGATCGCACCTACAATAGAGGAGGGCGCAACAACATCCGGCGGTTGCACGGAACCAGCAGGAGCCGAGGAATCACTCAAGATCTAACAAGACAAAGAAGTATACGAAACACTCAGCATACAAAGGCAAGGTCACACGCTTATATTCAAAAGTTGCTTTCTTGCAAAAAGAAGCAAAAGGAGGCCGGACAAGTTCAGAATCCATTACAATAAGGGGAGACACGACAAAAGATTACAAAATTGGGCCTATGGGGTTGTGCCCTTCAAAGATAAGGTGGCGCTAGCAGAAGGAGCACTAGCTACATCAGCGGCAGGAGTAGCTGAAGAAGGAGTGCCCGACACAGTAAGAGGAGTCGAGGAAGGGGCAGCCAATTTCCCTGAACCCGAGACCAGACCTAGGAGCAGCCGAGAATATTTTCTGGCCTTTTTAATATGTAGCTTCAGGTCAAATGCTTTGCCACTGGAGGTGACCAGGACAGAGGAGCTAACCTTCTCCCAGTTGACCTTCTCGCCGTGCGCCATCGCTAGAGCCATCGAAGTTTTGGCACCGCTCCTTGATTGTGTTAGACTATAACCAACAAGGGGGCCAGGATCAGCACCAAAAATGGCGACTAGACCATTCAGGTCCTCCGGCACATCCGTGGTTGGAAATACTTCGGCATGGAGCTTCTTGAAGGTGCGGCACGAACGGACAACAAGATTGCACCCATGAACGTTGTTAGCCTCCAAAGTGCTAACGGCATCCGATAAAGGATCAACCTTCTTATCATCATCCAGCGTCAGGTTCTAGCTAGTCAGCTCTGACAAACAAAAAGAGAGAAGAAGAGGTTGACAGCCAAAAGGAAGAAACAAAATAACAAATACACGCACAAATAAAAACTTATGGGTCAGCGAGTTGTTTAGGGCCTCCAAGCGTTGCCGCGGATTTGCATCTCCAACAGTGACTTGTCTGGCCACTTCCTCAGCATCAGCTTTTGCCTTCCGATTGGCCTCTTTGGTAGCTCGGAGCCTGCCTCCCAGATCATCGGCACGCTTCATCACCTCATCCTGGATAATCGCGGATTGCTTGGCAGTGGTTGCAGGAGCGAAATGCAAAAATGAGGATGAACATGTTTACAAGGTAATTACAAAAGCAATCAGCACATACCTTTTAGCTCTTCGGCATCATCACGGATCCTTATAAAGCGAGTGGCCATACCGACCATCTCACGCATCAAAGGCTAGGCAAGGGAAAAACACAGCAAAATGATATAAAGGCAGATTAAATATATGGGGAAGGAAAAATTTCGGCGTCAAAAGTAACTTACATCCTTCATGTCCACACCAACGGGTGCTTCAGATATCACCACCCCTTTACCCGCCATTTTCCTCCTTTTCTATGGCGGCGGCTTGGATGAAGCGGCGACATCCTTCTAGACCTCTTTCGCCAGAGGAGACAACATTTTCTCCTATGGCTCTACCGATGGCGGAGGGGTTTTCCTTGTGGAGCAGCCCACAGATATGGGAAGAGGAGAACCAGGAGGATCTTCGTCATCACTACAAACAACACGGCCAAGAGTAAGCATCAGCAGTAAAAATACGCCCGGTGAAAACAGAAAAAGGAGAAAGCAAATACTTATGAAGACACATCCTGTCAAGACGAAACAAGTTCATCTAGGCAGGAGCAGCTGTGATCGGAGAAGTGCCGAAGGGATTGGAAGTAGTCGAGTCATCTGAATCCTCGAACCTTTCCATAGCACAAGGGTGTTTCCTCTTTTTGCCGGCACGCTCCATGCAAAAATCCCCGGAGCCAGCAGAAGGAAGAGATTGCATTTTCGACGAAGAGTCAGACGCAGAAATATCCCCCTCCTCATCCGCGACAGTCCTAGTCATAGGGAGATCATCGGATGTAGAGGGGTGGACAAAGCTCACCACTTTGAGGAAGGGAAGGGAGTGAGCTCAGGTGATCAAAATCCTACAGAAAGCGGAAGAATTGAAAAAAATGTATCTATAAACAAAAAACAAGAAAAAGACAAAGGTGAAGGAAATATACCCCGGGAAGCCGTTTCTTCTTGCCATAAGGCTCTACAAGGCAAGTCGAAGGAACCGGTCTCGTTGCCATTAAAGTTGTGAAGCTCCGGACTCTCTTCGCATACAGCTTAAGGGTGAGGTCCTTGATACGTTGCAAACGTATCTATAATTTTTGATATTCCATGCTTGGTTTATATCTACTTTCTTATGTTTTATCCACACTTTGGAGTACTTTTTATACACTTTCTTGGACTAACCTATTAACAAGATGCCACAGTGCTAGCTGCCTGTTTTCTGCTGTTTTTGGTTCCAAGAAAGTCATAAAATGAATATTCTCAGAATTGGACAGGACAAAAGCCAAAGTCAATATTTCACCGAGGGGGGCATGGAGCCAGAATATGAGACGGAGAGGGGCCAGGGGCCACCCACACCACCTGTTCATGCGTCAGGCCTAGCCCGCGCCAGGGGGTGGTGTGCCGCCTAGGGCACCCCCTCGACCTCCCCTTTCGCCTGTATATTGCCTCCAATACAGAAACCCTAAGGACCTGATCAAAAATCCAAGAAAGAGTCTGTAGCTGTCGTCATCTCCGTCCCTAGATCAGGAGGGATCTGGAGATCTTCTCGGCACCCTGTCGGAGGGGAGAATTCACCCTGGAGGCCTTCTTCATCATCATGCAATCCTCCGGTGTGATGCGTGAGTAGTTCATCCTTGGACTACGGGTCCATGTAGTAGCTAGATGGTTGGTTCTTCTCCTTTGTGCTATCATGTTTAGATCTTGTGAGCTCTGTTCATGATCAAGATCATCTATTTGTAAATCCTACATGTTGTGTTTGCGGGGATCCGATGGATAGAGATGCTATTTCAGATTGATTATTGATTCTATCATGTCTTTGTTATTTGTGATCTTGCATGCTTTCCGTTGTTAGTAGATATCTTGGCCAAGTAGATGCTAGCAACTCCAAGAGTTAGTATTTATGCTCGATAGTGGGTTCATGCCTCTAGTAATCTAGGGAAGTGACAGCAATCTCTAAGGTACTAGATGTGTTGTTGCTACTAGGGAGAAAACAGCAATCCTTTGTTCATAGAACAATCATATTGTGTAATGCAATTATCTGTTGCTTGCAACTTAATACTGGAGCGGGTTTGGATGATAACCTGAAGGTGGATTATTAGTCATAGATGCAGTTGGATTACGGTCTATGTATAATGTTGTAATGCCCAATCAAATCTCATAGGAGTCAAGATGATTAGTATATGCATGTATGCTTTCTCGATGTTTGTCAATTGCCCCGCTGTAATTTGTTCACCCAACATGTCATCTATCTTAAGGAGAGCCACCACTGGTGAACTATGGACCCTGGTCCTTTCTTTTACCATCAATCTACAATAGTTTACTGCTTTCTGTTTACTTTCTGCAAACTATTACTTTCTTCCACACAATACGTTTAATCCTTTGTTTTTAGCAAACCGGTGAGATTGACAACCTCAATGTAAGTTGGGGACAAAGTTCTGTGGTTTTGTTGTGCAGTTTTCCACGTTGCTGCTAGCACCGGTAGTGCGCCCTGCCAAAGGCCAGCTAGCAACACCTTGGAGGTGTTTCCTTGCTCCTACTGGTTTGATAACCTTGGTTTCATAACTAAGGGAAACTTACTGTTGTGCTCATCATACCTTCCTCTTGGGGTTCCCCAACGAGCTCGTTATTACACGAGTCAGTACAAACTAAAGAGGTTCACAATCTTTTGATTACAATAACTATCCAAAATATAAACTAGGTGATAAATGTTGAGGGAGAGTGTCGTTGGCCATCATCTTCATGCTCGCCATCAACACGCAACGTCACCTCCTCTCCAGCAAACACCACTATGGAGAAGGACCTGTTTTCAGCAAAACAGAACAAGTATCAAATATACTTAACACTACAAATGTGTTTCCAAGATTATAACATTTATAAAATTGTATATCAAATATATACCTTTGTCATCGATGACCTCACTGGTGATTGGTTCAACCTTTATGTTCCTGAAACGTAATATGAACTCTTGGAAATCCAATGTTTTCGTATCACCACTAATATTGCTACTCCGGATATGTCCTTTGTAGCTGGGAGGAAACGATCGAAGCAGTACACCTATCGCAAACGGATCATCTATCCAGTAGTCCATGAAGTGAACCAGTCTCATGTGTGCATCAAGCATGCGCTCCAAGTGACCCTTCAGACATGTGTGCTCCTCCATCTGTATGGAAAGGAACTCTCCAAGAAGCTCGTGCTTCCACATGCACACATGGCTTATGAAATCCGCTCTCAGCTGATCCACCATCGAATATGGATCAAGATCACCCATGAGCGGATGGAGTTCATCCACCATCCCGTAACGCATTATTATCCGAATGTAGGTGGACATCTCTTGATGATAGTAGTGGTCTGCCAGCTCTTGTGGGGTCTCATAGTGGTCTAGCTCAGCCAAATCCATCATGCGGTGTATGTAGTCTACCACTTGATTCCTACTAAGGAGATCATTCAGGCACACAAGCCAACTAGGGAAGTTGGATCCATCAAGTCTAAGTTTCTCACCAACTACCCATTCCTCAATAACAAAGTAAGCTTCACGGTGAGTCATCTCCACATTTATAATTGCAAAATAAATTTAGACTAAGTTTCTAATTAAATGAGTTAATAATAACTCCAGTCAGAAACACCTATCCCCTGAAGGGTTCTAGTGATAACATGACCCCTTTTCCCCACATCTCCCCCGATCATCACGGTCATCAATGTGGGTTCTAGGGTGGACGCTAAACATCGGTCACATCATTCATGTGACTCGTGCTCGGTCTTTCGACCATCCGCGTTCCGAGGCCACGTCTCTGTAACGTGTTAGGCTCGTCAACTCAACCTTAGTGTATTCACTGTGCAACATGGCTTACACCCATTGTATGCGAACATAGATATGTCTGACACCTGCTCATCATGGCTTGCCTCATACCGAAGAACTTTCTTGGTGGTGCACACTAAGGGGAACACAATCATTGGTAATTTTTAACAGGGATCATCTTATTAGGCTATCGTCGAGTATCTAATACTAGCACACAATAAGATATACAAACAATAACATTGAATGTAAATGTGATGTGATATGGTCCTTCACATCATGATCTCCATCCGTTGTCACCGGATTCCGGTCCTAGGGTTCCAGCGTCGTAGACACCAGGATACCGCTGTCTTTCCGGCGTGGTAGTCCGTCACCTCCGTGACTATCTACTACTACGTAACATAAGGTAATCACTTTACCTTTGCCACAACCATATCACAAAGCAATGCCCCTTGCAAAACAAAGTTAGACGCCTCTACTTTATATTTGCATGATTTACGTGGCTGGATGGGCTTTCGCACAAGAACCGTTCTTACCTATGAACTTTCACCACAACTGACATGGGTATGATTACTCGGATGCTCACTATTCGCTACCCTACATTGGGTAAAAGGCCTACGACTCATAGAGATTCCAGATAAAAGACCAAGGAAGCAACTGACAGAGACTTTTTATTGTATTAGGAAAGAAACCATGAACCGACATTATGTTGGTATTATAATCACGCGTGTAAGAAACCTATCCGCATATAGCTTTGAGACCCGGCCTATAATATATATGGCGGGAGAAGCCCAAGCGAGGGTACCGAAATCTAGAGGACAACTTGTAATAGAGTGTTTCCCCAATATTCAGGCGACTTTGTCTTCATTGTTTTCCTGACATCCAACAAAATCCCTAGCGTTCTCTTTTCCGTGAAACCCCAAGTCCATCACCATGGGCATTTCCGAGGTTACCCCTCGTCAATTGGCGCCTTCTGTGGGAAACTTGAATGCTGGAAGCACGGATTTGGCGGAACGCTCTCCACCAAGCATCAACTCGACGAAAGCAAATCCACGCCCACCCACCCGTAAAGTTACACCAACAGAAGTACAGGAACCTCCCACTGGATCCTCAATGGAAGTCGAAGCACAGATCGAAGAGGCAACGAAGGCGGGCAAATCGAGACGAATCTGGGGGATCTTGATGGTATCTATGACAATCTCTCCTTTGGATCAGACCCACCATTCACGCCACCACGTGAAGCAAGCCCAGCCAATTCAAAACCCGAAGAAAGTAGCGAAAGAATCGACTTTGGAATTTGTATGGCGGAAATCTATCTAGAGCAAAAGCTGATGGACTTCACTGGATCATCCGATAGTGTCTCCATCAGTGAAAACGACGACGTTATCAGTCCGTACGCCACTCAGCACCAAGTATGCGTGATCATCAGAGACGCCACGACCCATCAAGACTCCAACGTAACCCAATTTTTAACCCCGATGATATCCTTTCAAGCCATAGTGCAGGAAGCAATGACAATGAAGGAAGTCGAGGAAATGGAGCAGATCCAACAGTTGATCGAGAAAATAGGGAAGAAGACCAACCATGTGAAGATGAGAGGCGAACCCTTAGCCTGCCAGCCAGTGCATGGGAGAAAGCAAGAGCAGCAATCTCGGGTGCGACCCCAATGACAACAGATGCTACCCATGAAGATCTATTGGCATACCAGTATTTGCTGCACTGCAAAAAGAGAAAAATCCTCAGGATGCAAAGGTAGCACAACGAAAGGCAGAGGGTAGCCGACAAATCTAGCTTATGAAGGGTACAGATAAGCCCCACTCGAGGATCAAGAAGCATCACAGGAGGAGCATCACCAAGAAGAGAAACGTCTAGATTAAGAAGTATAACCGAAGAAGAGAGAAGCGGATTAACTCGAGACCTTGATCTCTTGTTTATGTCGATAGATCAAGATGGAAATATCAAAGCAAAGACAGCCCAGGCAGCTATTGTGGCTGCACAAACATACCTAATCACGACACAACCTGCACCCGACGATCCTCGTGCAGCCCTCCACCGATCTGCCCTGATGAACCTCGGCTTGGTGGGAGAAACTCTTGCGCAAGCAGAGAAAGAAACTACGAGGCAACATGACCGGTTCCCACGCCGTCGCAACAGCCCTCGGCAAGGAGGTCACACCCAACGATCTCGGTCGCCACATCGGGTCCACTTTTCCAAACAAGAACCGCGCAACAATGCAAGAAATGACATCACCCAGCGAAGAATTGATCGATCACGAGAAGAGCGCAGCCTCCGAAGGTACCATGACGGTGAAAGCGAGGACGAACAAGAATTATGCGGAGCCAGCTGCTTTACCCGATGGGTTCACAAAACTCTGATGCCAAAAGATTTTAAGCTACCCGAAGATCGACAAAAATACGACGGCCTCCAAGAACCTGAAGCTTGGCTGACAGATTATCTAGCAATTGTCAGTTTACAAGGAGGATCCAAAGCCACAGCAATGCAAAGCCTGCAGCTCCACTTAACCAGTGCAGCACACTCCTGGCTGAAGCAACTACCAGAAGATTTCATCAGTAGTTGGAATGATCTTGAACACTAAGTCATCAGAAACTTTCAATCCACATTCAAGTGACCCGTGTCTTTAGAGAAATTGCGTGCCTGCAAGCAAAAGCCAGGAGAATCAATACGAGCCTTCATCCAACGATGGAACATTACCAAAAATTCGGCTGAAGCAATATCCGACGAAAGAGCAATCGACGCCTTCAATGATGGTCTCCGACGACAGGAGTTCATTGAAGGACTAGGACGAATAAAGCCAAAAACAATCTCACAGCTGATGGAAATAGCCAATTGTTGGGATGATGGAGAAGATGCAGTACACAACAAAAGGGCTCGTTTACCCGACGATAGAGACTGGCGTAACATCGACCGGAGACAACGAACCAATGATGGATACCATACACCCAGTTACGTTGCAGTGAGCTTTTCTGCAACAGAACACTGGTGAAATGACGACTACAGTAGTGGATATCGCGGCAGTAGGGATAACATCGGTGAAAGCCAGTCACGGCAACGATACCAGCCGACGAACCGAGACCCACCAGTGTCAGCAGGACAAATGTTGGAAGGACCCTGCAATATGCACTACTACGTCGACTCAATAGGGAAAAGACAATGAAATCACCTCCTAAAGGACTGCCGGACATTCCTAAAGATGCAAGAACTATGCAACGCAAAGGCAGCTGAAGCAACAAATAGAAACTATGCCCCTACACCTGGCACTCTGGCCATTGGCACTCCACCACCACCGCAGGGGCCTCCACCAGCAGGACCGCCGCAAAACACAGTATACCAAGACAACGAATATCCCAGATCAAAGGGAGCAATGTTAATGATCTAGAAGGGGCCACCCACTAATAGAACACAAAAGTTGATCACTAGGAAAGTAAATTTGGCGGTAACAAAGCCACCTCCTACACTAGAGTATCTACATTGGCCAGAGCAATAAATCACGTTCAGCAGAGCTGACCATCCATTACGGGTCCCTCGGCCAGGCCAGTCAGCGCTGATAGTGGAAGCGCAAATCGGCGGGTTTGACATGAGCAAGGTTTTCTTGGATGCCGGAAGCAGCATCAACCTGATTTACGCCAAAACTCTGCGGGCCATGAACTGGTCCATGATGAACTTAACCCCAACCGACACAATCTTCCATGGGATAGTTACTGGAAAAGCCGAAATTCCATTAGGCAAAGTCCATCTCGACGTTGTTTTCGGGTCAAAAAACAACTTCAGACGAGAAAAGCTGGAATTCGAAGTTATGGACTGGCCATCTCAATACCACACGATCCTGGGCGACCAACTTTCGCCAGGTTCATGGCAGTACCTCACTACGCATACCTAGTTTTGAAAATGCCAGACCCCAACGGGGTCATCACAGTCAAAGGTAGCTCCAGCCGCGTAGATAGCTACGATCGAGAATTCAACAAATTCTCGGAATCTTTCAGGATGGAGGCGGAGCTTGGACAGCTAAGATTGGTGGATGAAGAGTTGACACACAAAGGGCACACCCGTAAGAAGAAAACATCGGATGAGCAAGCACGCAGCAACCTCGCAAAAAGCAACGTATGCGGCCTCCAATAACGGTACCTCATAAGAAGACCCACTGATTGAAGCCGAAGTCCCTTCAGATAATTTATATTTAGATACACCTTATTTTTCAATAAAGGCCAACGGCTAGGCGATCGCGCCACCACAATGTACTCTCACCCATTGATATGAATAACTAAAGAAAGTATTCCGTGACAAGGAAAAACTTCTACGGCACAACAGTTTGCTAGTTTCCCCCGTATGAGAATAAAACATACAATCAAAATATCGTATAAAACATACGACCTTTTTGACAAGTATAAAGTGTTTCTATACAAAGTACAAAGGCAAAGCAAGTAAATAATCAGATAGGGAAATTTACAAAAAAAATCTTCGTCTACCTCCAAACATTTTCAGATAATCCTAATTGCAGGTCTACGAGCACCGCGTAATGAGGCACCATATCAATAGGACCACCATCGGAAGGAGAAGGTAGCCACGAAGATACGTCATCCAAGTCTAGTGTCAGATGATGTACAGGCACCAAGGAAAGCGTGAGCTTAGCACCCGCCACAAGTTGAAGCTTCACAAAGTGATGGATCTTCTCACCCTGTTGAAATTTTGCAATCAAGTCCACCAAGGTTTGAGGTTGAGGATCCCCAGAAACATGGCATTATAAGTAACGGCCAGAGATCTGTGGTAGCACTTGACGAATTGCTCCAACTCTGACAGGCGATCCTGAAGCAACGCTACAGTATAGGCGCGGCGATGATTAGTCCAAAAGTCCGTCTCAGAACTTCGGGAAGCAGCCACAAGAGCTTGCATTCGGTTGCGCAGATGTTGGGTCTCATCCCTCTCACACATTTGGATGCCTAGAAATCAAGAAGACAAAAAATCAATTTCCTGTAAGACGGAAGAGGCAACAAAAGAAAAAAAAAGAGACCACAAGTACTTACACAATAGCCTCTCACTCGCCCTGGAGATCTCTTCCAAGAAAAAAGCCTCATGATTGAGGGCTTAGCGTGTTTTTGACTGGGAAACATCCACCATCGATTAAACAACCCGCAGTTTTCCTTCAAGTTTCTTCACCTGTTCTATCTTTTCAGCATATAGCAGCAGGTCCACCGTATGCACGACGACAGGACTGATCGCACCTACAATAGAGGAGGGCGCAACAACATCCGGCGGTTGCAAGGAACCAGCAGGAGCCGAGGAATCACTCAAGATCTAACAAGACAAAGAAGTATACGAAACACTCAGCATACAAAGGCAAGGTCACACGCTTATATTCAAAAGCTGCTTCCTTGCAAAAAGAAGCAGAAGGAGGCCGGACAAGTTCAGAATCCATTACAATAAGGGGAGACACGACAAACGATTACAAAATAGGGCCTATGGGGCTGCGCCCTTCAAAGATAAGGTGGCGCTAGCAGAAGGAGCACTAGCTACATCAGCGGCAGGAGTAGCTGAAGAAGGAGTGCCCGACGTAGTAAGAGGAGTCGAGGAAGGGGCAGCCAATTTCCCTGAACCCGAGACCAGACCCAGGAGCAGCCGAGAATATTTTCTGGCCTTTTTAATATATAGCTTCAGGTCAAATGCTTTGCCACTAGAGGTGACCGGGACAGAGGAGCTAACCTTCTCCCATTTGACCTTCTCGTCGTGCGCCATCGCTAGAGCCATCGAAGTTTCGGCACCGCTCCTTGATTGCGTCAGACTATAACCAACAAGGGGGCCAGGATCAGCACCAAAAATGGCGACTAGATCATTCAGGTCCTCCGGCACATCCGTGGTTGGAAATACTTCGGCATGGAGCTTCTTGAAGGTGCGGCGCGAACGGACAACAAGATTGCACCCATGAACGTTGTTAGCCTCCAAAGTGCTAACGGCATCCGATAAAGGATCAACCTTCTTATCATCATCCAGCGTCCGGTTCTGGCCAATCAGCTCTGACAAACAAAAAGAGAGAAGAAGAGGTTAACAGCCAAAAGGAAGAAACGAAATAACAAATACACGCACAAATAAAAACTTATGGGTCAGCGAGTTGTTTAGGGCCTCCAAGCGTTGCCGCGGATTTGCATCTCCAACAGTGACTTGTCTGGCCACTTCCTCAGCATCAGCTTTTGCCTTCCGATTGGCCTCTTCGGTAGCTTGGAGCCTGCCTCCCAGATCATCGGCACGCTTCATCACCTCATCCTGGATAATCGCGGATTGCTTGGCAGTGGTTGCAGGAGCGAAATGCAAAAATGAGGATGAACATGTTTACAAGGAAATTACAAAAGCAATCAGCACATACCTTTTAGCTCTTCGGCATCATCACGGATCCTTATAAAGCGAGTGGCCATACCGACCATCTCACGCATCAAAGGCTAGGCAAGGGAAAAACACAGCAAAATGATATAAAGGCAGATTAAATATATGGGGAAGGAAAAATTTCGGCGTCAAAAGTAACTTACATCCTTCATGTCCACACCAACGGGTGCTTCAGATATCACCACCCCTTTACCCGCCATTTTCCTCCTTTTCTATGGCGGCGGCTTGGATGAAGCGGCGACATCCTTCTAGACCTCTTTCGCCAGAGGAGACAACATTTTCTCCTATGGCTCTACCGATGGCGGAGGGGTTTTCCTTGTGGAGCAGCCCACAGATATGGGAAGAGGAGAACCAGGAGGATCTTCGTCATCACTACAAACAACACGGCCAAGAGTAAGCATCAGCAGTAAAAATACGCCCGGTGAAAACAGAAAAAGGAGAAAGCAAATACTTATGAAGACACATCCTGTCAAGACGAAACAAGTTCATCTAGGCAGGAGCAGCTGTGATTGGAGAAGTGCCGAAGGGATTGGAAGTAGTCGAGTCATCTGAATCCTCGAACCTTTCCATAGCACAAGGGTGTTTCCTCTTTTTGCCGGCACGCTCCATGCAAAAATCCCCGGAGCCAGCAGAAGGAAGAGATTGCATTTTCGACGAAGAGTCAGACGCAGAAATATCCCCCTCCTCATCCGCGACAGTCCTAGTCATAGGGAGATCATCGGATGTAGAGGGGTGGACAGGGGGCTCACCACTTTGAGGAAGGGGAGGGAGTGAGCTCAGGTGATCAAAATCCTACAGAAAGCGGAAGAATTGAAAAAATGGATCTATAAACAAAAAACAAGAAAAAGACAAAGGTGAAGGAAATATACCTCGGGAAGCCGTTTCTTCTTGCCATAAGGCTCTACAAGGCAAGTCGAAGGAACCGGTCTCTTTGCCATTAAAGTTGTGAAGCTCCGGACTCTCTTCTCATACAGCTTAAGGGTGACGTCCTTGATATGTTGCAAACGTATCTATAATTTTTGATGTTCCATGCTTGGTTTATATCTACTTTCTTATGTTTTATCCACACTTTGGAGTACTTTTTATACACTTTCTTGGACTAACCTATTAACAAGATGCCACAGTGCCAGCTGCCTATTTTCTGCTGTTTTTGGTTCCAAGAAAGTCAGAAAATGAATATTCTCGGAATTGGACAGGACAAAACCCAAAGTCAATATTTCACCGAGGGGGACATGGAGCCAGAATACGAGACGGAGAGGGGCCAGGGGCCGCCCACACCAGCTGTTCATGCGGCCGGTCCTGGCCCGCGCCAGGGGGTGGTGTGGCCACCTAGGGCACCCCCTCGGCCTTCCCTTTCGCCTGTATATTGCCTCCAATACAGAAACCCTAAGGACCTGATCAAAAATCCAAGAAAGAGTTGGTAGCCATAGTCATCTCCATCCCTAGATCGGGAGGGATCTGAAGCTCTTCCCGGCACCCTGCCAGAGGGGATAATTCACCCTGGAGGCCTTCTTCGTCACCATGCAAGCCTCCGGTGTGATGCGTGAGTAGTTCATCCTTGGACTACGGGTCCATGTAGTAGCTAGATGGTTGGTTTGTTTCCTTTGTGCTATCATGTCTAGATCTTGTGAGCTCTGTTCATGATCAAGATCATCTATTTGTAATCCTACATGTTGTGTTTGTGGGGATCCGATGGATATTGAGATGCTATTTCAGATTGATTATTGATTCTATCATGTCTTTGTTATTTGTGATCTTGCATGCTCTCCGTTGTTAGTAGATATCTTGGTCGAGTAGATGCTAGCAACTCCAAGAGGGAGTATTTATGCTCGATAGTGGGTTCATGCCTCTAGTAATCTGGGGAAGTGACAGAAATCTCTAAGGTACTAGATGTGCTATTGCTACTAGGGAGAAAACAGCAATCATTTGTTCATAGAACAATCGTATTGTTTACTTTACACGCAATGCGTAATGCAATTATCTGTTTCTTGCAACTTAATACTGGAGGGCTTCGGATGATAACCTGAAGGTGGATTATTAGTCATAGATGAAGTTGGATTACGGTCTATGTATAATGTTGTAATGCCCAATCAAATCTCATAGGAGTCAAGATGATTATTATATGCATGTATGCTTTCTCGATGTTTGTCAATTTCCCCATTGTAATTTGTTCACCCAACATGTCATCTATCTTAAGGAGAACCACCACTAGTGAACTATGGACCCTGGTCCTTTCTTTTACCATCAATCTTTGAATTGAAGAGAGTTTCAAAGAAGCTTGGTCTAGAATCTCTGATTTACGTGAAAAAACTGAACCTAAAATGACTCAAAGCTTGTTTCTTAGCAGTTTTTATCTTCAAATTGCTCTTTGCTATAGATATGCTTTGGATGCTATAGTGGGAGGAGATTTCCTCCTATGCAATGAGGATGATGCTTTTAATGCCATAAACAAGTTGGTCTTTACTTACAACTTGCCTAGCAAATCTGATTCTTCCTTTATAAACATATTTGCTAGATTGAACACTCTTGAGACCCACACTGCTAGTTTAAAAGATTGTTATAATATGCTTGGAGAGCA
The DNA here is from genome assembly GCA_916181665.1 of Avena sativa. NCBI lineage: Eukaryota > Viridiplantae > Streptophyta > Magnoliopsida > Poales > Poaceae > Avena > Avena sativa. Next base: position 429,804,327 of record OV702286.1, on the reverse strand, counting down.
TCATGATTATGTTCCAATAAATTCTGAACCCTCAAAATTGCTTCCCACAGTAAAGATTGTTATAAATAATGAAACTTTTCAAGCTCACTGTGATATCATGTCTGAATTCTGTCTTATGCCTAAAGATATCTATGAATCTTTGAATCTTTGGGGACTTTCTGAAGGAGGAGAAGAAATATTTCTTGCTAATAATGCCACAATATTACCCATTGTAATAGTTGAAGGAGTGTTTACAAAGATCCTAGGGAAAATGGTTTCTACTGATTATCTTGTTATTGAATGTGTAGAAAAAGGACAAATTACACTTGGAAGATCCCTATTTAAACTCCTTGGAGCAATAATAGATGTGGAAAAGGGCAGCATGCATTTTGCTTCTCCACCAAACAATCATATGTTCCCCAAGGTTAAGAATAAAAGTAAGAGAGGTAAGGGCAAGAAATTTGGTTTTAATGCTTCTTCATTTGAGAACACTTGATTCTTTTCGTGCTTCTTATGTCTAACTTAAAGGCGCTAAAGAAAAGTACTTATTGGGAGATAACCCAAAAGTTTTAGATGAGTCTTGGAAGTTATTACCTCTATAATAACCGCTCCCTATCCTTTTTATTTGCTTTTTGTGCCAAGAGTAACCTCTAATGAGAGAGAAGTAATGCTTGGGAAAGTTGTTGTCCCGAAACAGATTTTTGTACTTCACTATAAAAATTCGTGTAAAATCTCTGTAAGTCGTTATGTGCCGTGAATTTTTATGCTTCTGCCCCAGGTTGTTATCTAACTTTCGTTAGTTCAACACTTTTCGATTTGAGCAACATAAGGTCTTCGAAAAAAATTGGTTTTTACCTGCTGGTCTGTTTTGACAGATTTCTGCCATTATTTGCATTTGCTTCTTGTTGATTCCTTTTTGAGTTCTTTTGGGGGAATTGAGCTTTTTTAGGGAAGTGCTACAGTAGATTGTGTTTTTATGGAAGTTTTATTGGTGTTGAAGCTGAACCCAAAGACTTATTATCTTGAGTACACTAATGTTGCTAATAAAGATTGTGTGAAGTTTTGTCTGAAGGAAAAAAATTAGGTGTATGGAGAGAATGATGTAATGAGATGAACAATGGACTAAAGCTCAAGCTTGGGTATGCCACCCGTGTCACCCCAAGAAATATCCAACAAGTACAAGCATCAAAGCTTAGGTATGCCCAAGGCATCCCCTTCTTCATCAATAAAAATCTCAGGTTTCTTCCAAACACTTCATTTTTATTGTTTCATGCACAGTTGTGTTGTTCTTGGAGCGTCTTCGTTTTTGTTTTTAGTTTTATTTTGCTTGGTTTGCTTGAATAAATTGGTTGGACCCCCTATTTCATACATTAGTTTTCAAATAGTTTGGTTTGATTTGGAAAAGAGTAGGAAAAGTTCATGCTTAAGTGGTAAAGAGAGCTTGTTTTTGACTGTGGCCTATGCTTTGTCATGTCATGCTTGATATTGTTTTGGCTTTATGCTTAGTGATTTATTGCTGTAGCATGACATGTTATAAACAATTGAGATTGATTAATGTACCTTGAAAGAATCATGCGTTGTTTTAGCATATTAAAGCATAATATTGTGGTATTCTCCTTTGATGCTTTATTTGGGTTGACTTGGCGCATGCTCACACCATGTTATGACTATCCCAAGTCACCATAGCCTCTATGATCCTCTAGTTTTCGACTTCTAGTATCACTTTATGCTTTAATTAATGATGTTTTGTCGCTTTGCATGATTATGGCCATTATTGCTCTCTTAGTTGGTCGCTCCCAGTCTTTTGCTAGCCTCCATAACCAAGTATGAGTTCCACTCATGCATCCAACTCCAAATAAAACCAAGTTATTCCAAAGAGTCCACCATACCTACCTATTAGCATTTGCTATTCCAAGTATATTCATGTTTTTATCTACCTTCCGAATTAAACTTGTTATGAGAAAACTAGTGATTAAATCTCTCACGAACTTGATGGCACACTTTACTTTTCTTGCCCTAATAAACTTGAACCATTGTGTCGTCTATGTTGTATATGCTTGCACTTATATGTTGGGAATTAGCAGAACCATGTTGTCATGGGGAACGCTTTCAACATTGCACTTGTACATTGTCCCTAGTTGATATCATGATCTTTTGTCTATGGATGTCGTCAGTGTGAAATGAAAGGGGAGCTTGTAAGTCCACGGAGTTATGTATGTGTGTTAGATAAACGCCTGGGACGCTGGTCTAATCCATGCCTAATCATGGTGGAAACCTGCAGCGTAACCATAATGAGCAATCTATGAAGCATTCTTCTTATAAAAAAAGAGACAGAGATTGAGAAAAAGAGAAAAAGAAAAAAAGATGAGAAAAGAGGAAAGAGAGAAAAAAGGACCATTTTCCCATGGTAAATAAGAAGATTGCTGAGATGCTCGTTGTCTGCTTGCCTTGTCATTTTGATATGGGGATTCTTCCGTATCATCGGTCAAGGGCTACCCCATTGGCGGTTCTCTATGATACACATGTACTTACTATGACAAGAACTTACCGGTAACTAAACTTGAGTAGCATGAGGAGCGGCCCTCGTATTCAAGGGACATGAGATTTCCAACTTATACTTTGTCAAGCATGTACTCCATAGTTTGTTCATTTTAACCATAATCACTTCAAGATGCTTATGATAGGGGCAATGAGAGATGAAAGCTAATAAGTACCATAATTTTTGGAAGCTCTTTATGAAACTTGAATCCCAGCTTCCTTCTATGAAGGCCTTTCTTTTACTTTTATGTTGAGTCTCCATCTTCTATTTTTATGCACCTATTGACAGAGCATAGTGGCCATTCTTAGTTTAATGTGCATTGTCCCAAGACTTGTTGATTGATGCACAACTTTGATATTGCTTGTTCTTAAACTATTTGTATCTAGTCACCCTTATGAACTTTGAAGGTGTCCTATGCATTTACGTTTTGCTACTCCATGAGGGACAAGCTGAATGCCACTATGCTATGTTTTATTTATGTGAAACAAACAAACGACTTGCAAAGCATTGTTATTCATGAATGTTTTGTTTGTGCCTTTTCATGTTACAACATAGTTGTTATGTATTATTGTTAGAACTTTATCTTTCATGCTATGTTGAAGTACTATGATCTCAGCTATCAATGTTTTACAAATACTTTGATCAAGTTTATGATGGTGCATGTCACCTCAAAAATTATTCTTTCTTTTTATCACTTACCTACTCGAGGACGAGCAGGAGTTAAGCTTGGGGATGTTGATTTCAAACGTATCTATAATTTTTGATGTTCCATGCTTGGTTTATATCTACTTTCTTATGTTTTGTCCACACTTTGGAGTACGTTTTATACATTTTCTTGGACTAACCTATTAACAAGATGCCATAGTGCCAGCTGCCTATTTTCTGCTATTTTTTGGTTCCAGGAAAGTCAGAAAATGAATATTCTCGGAATTGGACAGGACAAAATCCAAAGTCAATATTACAACGAGGGGGACATGTAGCCAGAATACGAGACGAAGAGGGGCCAGGGGCCACCCACACCACCTGGCCGCGTGGCCAGGCCTGGCCCGTGCCAGGGGATGGTGCGGCCACCCCCTCGGCCTCCCCTTTCGCCTATATATTGCCTCCGATACAGAAACACTAAGGACCCGATCAAAAATCCACGAAAGAGTATGTAGCTGCCATCATCTCCATCCCTAGATCGGGAGGGATCTGAAGCTCTTCTCGGCACCCTGCCGGAGGGGAGAATTCACCCTGGAGGCCTTCTTCATCACCATGCAAGCCTCTGGTGTGATGCGTGAGTAGTTCATCCTTGGACTACGGGTCCATGTAGTAGCTAGATGGTTGGTTCTTCTCCTTTGTGCTATCATGTCTAGATCTGGTGAGCTCCGTTCATGATCAAGATCATCTATTTGTAATCCTACATGTTGTGTTTGCGGGGATCCGATGGATATTGAGATGCTATTTTAGATTGATTATTGATTCTATCATGTCTTTGTTATTTGTGATCTTGCATGCTTTCCGTTGTTAGTAGCTATCTTGGCCAAGTAGATGCTAGCAACTCCAAGAGTTAGTATTTATGCTCGATAGTGGGTTCATGCCTCTAGTAATCTGGGGAAGTGACAAAAATCTCTAAGGTACTAGATGTGTTGTTGCTACTAGGGAGAAAACAGCAATCCTTTTTTCATAGAACAATCGTATTGTTTAGTTTACACGCAATGCGTAATGCAATTATCTGTTGCTTGCAACTTAATACTGGAGGGGGTTCAGATGATAACCTGAAGGTGGATTATTAGTCATAGATGCAGTTGGATTACAGTCTATGTATAAGGTTATAATGCCCAATCAAATCTCATAGGAGTCAAGATCATTAGTATATGCATGTATGCTTCCTCGATGTTTGTCAATTGCCCCGCTATAATTTGTTCACCCAACATGTCATCTATCTTAAGGAGAACCACCACTAGTGAACTATGGACCCTGGTCCTTTCTTTTACCATTAATCTACAACTGTTTACTGTTTTCTGTTTACTTTCTGCAAGCTATTACTTTCTTCCACATAATACGTTTAATCCTTTGTTTTCAGCAAAACCGGTGAGATTGACAACCTCACTGTAACTTGGGGGCAAAGTTCTGTGGTTGTGTTGTGCAGGATTCCAAGTTGGAAACAACACCTTGGATGTGTTTCCTTGCTCCTACTGGTTCCATAACCTTGGTTTCATAACTGAGGGAAACTTACTGTTGTGTTCATCATACCTTCCTCTTGGGGTTCCCCAACGAGCTCGATATCAACCACAAGTCAGCAGTCCTTCGAGGAAATCCTCATCGGGTCCTTCTTCCCAATATACGCCCACATACCGGACAACCGGGCTTGAAGCGGCTAGACATGGATCCGCAAAAAATATGCTAGGACCTGGAGACCCGACAATTCTTTGCCAACCTCATGCCGCAGCTCGGAAATACGATCAACAAAGGGCTGGATTTCGGCCATTTCCTCGGCACAGGGACGCTGATCCTAGGAGTCGAGTTTACGACAGACTTTTTTAGGTTCAAAGGGGGCAAACCCGAAAGATTGTCCTTTGAGTGGCTGGTCCTTGACATAAAACCACTTAGACTTCCAACCTTGGACAGAATCCGTGAGTTTGAAGTCTAAGTAATCAATGTCAGATTGGACAGAAAAAATGGCGCCACCAACATCATGGACAATGGTGTGAGTGGCGTTGCGGCGAACATATAAGAAGTATTTCCAAAGGACCCAATGGGGATGAATCCCAAGGATACACTCCCAAAGAGTGACAAAACAAGCAACGTGGAGGATGGAATTGGGCGTGAGATGATAAAGCTGCATGCCATAAACAAATAGAAGGCCTCGAAGGAATTCATGGACGGGGAGAGAAAGACCACAGAAGAGGAAGGAGAGGAACATTACCCTCCAGCCAGGCTCGGGGATGGGAGAAGCTTCATCACCGGGGAGCTTGAAGGAGCCCTTCGTCAGAAGGCCGGAGTACCGCGCCTTGCGGAGCTCCCGCGTCATGCACTTGTAGGGGGCCCACCCGACGGCCCTTTTCTTGGTGGCCTTTGCGGTGGTGGAGGAAGTCCCAGTGGCCTTGCTTTTGCCCATGGCGACGGAGCAAGGAAAGCAGGGCACGAAAATCAAAGTTCGCAAGGGGCAAGAGCGCAAGGAGGAAGAAGGAGCAGAGGGAGGCTAGGTGAAACAGTAAAAAAGCATATCCTTTCCCTTATAAAGAGCAACAACACAAGGACCTAACCGTTCGATGCAAAATCAAAACGGCAAAGGATCACACGATGATGACACGTGTTTACAAAGGTCTTGTAAAGGGGGGAAATAAAAGAAGTTATGACTGCGATAAAAACAGAGAAGAGCGTGTGACGCCTCGATTCTTGCGCAGAGAGGGGACGTGCAGTCAAGAATCTCCGCTGAAAACGCCATCACGCGTCATCATTACTGCATATGGGCCCACGTTCGACACGTCCTATCATGGCATGTTTTTCGAAAAACGAACAGCATCAGATACATCATCATTGACGTCACAAAAACGCACTACAACAAAAATTGCAGCTTTTTCAAGGTATGACCCGAAGAAATTCAAATTGGAGTCGAAGTAAATTCCTCTAGGGGAAGATTTGAGACTACACTCGAATGTACAAACATTATGATTGTAGCCCCGGGGGCTACTCCTATCGGGAGCACTGGTCGTGCACCCGACAAAATTTATAGAAACAAAGACACATTTTTCGAGCCTATGTTTTGATACACATATCCAAACATAGCCTCGGGGGGATACTCCTATCAGGAGCGCTGATGCACACCTGATAAAGAAAAACTACAGAAGCATTCGATGATAAATACTCCTATTGGGAGCAGGATATAGAAAGTAAAATAAAACTCTCGGATCGCACCTGGCGTGACAAAAATCCGAATGTCGTGTTCAGAAACATGAAGGTAAGACCCCAGGATTCGTCATGTGTGGCCTGGTAATTGGACAAGAATGCGCTCTGCCAGTAAAAATCCATATCAACGATACGACGAAAAATCCTGACGGACGCGTTGGGTACCCGATAAAAATAGAAAACTGGAATTCAGTATTCGGTAAGACCTCAACGGCTCGAACTAAATTACGCCAGCAAAAAATTCTGTATTCAAGCCTAGGGACTTGAGTTTGATGTAGGTCAACCTTGTTTTTTCCTAGGATCAATTAACTGATTCCCGATCCGTCGGAAGCATCAGACTCGTTGTACCAAAATCCCTACAAAAAACAAAATCAAACAGAATGAGAGAAAGAAGAAAGGAAACTCTAAAACTCAACCTGAAAACTGCGGATTCAGGTAGAGTCTCGGGGGCTACTGACATGGGTATGATTACTCGGATGCTCACTATTCGCTACCCTACATTGGGTAAAAGGCCTACAGCCCATAGAGATTCCAGATAAAAGCTCAAGAAAGCAACCGACAGAGACTTTTTATTGTATTAGGAAAGAAACCACGAACCGACATTATGTTGGTATTGTAATCACGCGTGTATGAAACCTATCCACATATAGCTTTGAGACCTGGCCTATTATATATAGGGCAGGAGAAGCCCAAGTGAGGGTACCGAAATCTAGAGGACAACTTGTAATAGAGTGTTTTCCCAATATTCAGGCGACTTTGTCTTCATTGTTTTCCTAACATCCGACGAAATCCCTAGCGTTCTCTTTTCCGTGAAACCGCAAGTCCATCACCATGGGCATTGTCGAGGTTACCCCTTGTCAACAACAATGATCAAGTAGTTGTCTATACTATACCCCTTTCGGGGCCCTCCATTGCAAATGGCATACCAACTAATGCGAGAGAGACAGACATCCCCCTAAGCCACTTTATACGGTACAAGCCGTATGTCAAGCGTGGACTAGTCTCGCGAATGAACGCGTAAAGTCGGTTGGGGGCCGCTTCATCAAGCATTACTGCGGTATACACAAGTGCACGTGGGAGGGTAACAACTCAAAGATCAACGCCCACATGCTACATCTCGTGTGTTCTACCCGTACTAGCATTACTACGCATAGATCTAGCTCTGATTCCACTGTAGGGGTTCCACGTATGAAAACAATAAATTTTTATCCTACGCCCCTGAACCCTTGATGTTGCCAGGACCTATCTATTAGTAATGCAGTAACGGGAGGGGCTTTTCGCGAACTTGCCCTTGAAGACCGAAAAGTGTTGTCAACGCTCAGGAGAGCGTGGTTGATGTAGACGAGCCAAAGCTGACCTCAAGGTCGTGATGAAGTCCTTGCGCTCCTGTAGCTCCAACGACTTGAGTGCCTCAAGTGTGACACCTCGCAGGGAGTTACACACGTCCGGTGCCTGACGATGACTCCCGCTTCCCCGATCCAGCAGCAGTTGCGGAAGTAAAGCTCCGGGATCTGAATCCCGCAGCGCGGCGGCGCTCCGCGGTGAAGATCTCTCTCGTTCGTGCAGTCCGAACTTGGGACCACGGTCACAGGAGAGAGAGAGTGAGAATATCAATTGGAGGTCTCCCCAAAAGTGAGGAAACCTTTATTGAATATTGTGTGTATTTATCTAGCCAAATACCCCCAATATATATAGGGGAGGGGAGGTACTACCTCCCTCAAAGTCCCGGGGTGGGACTAAAGGAGAGGGAGAGGTGGGGAGGCGCGCCGGCCAGCCCCCACCCATGGGCCCCACGTGGGGCAAGCCCACTAGGGCCACCGGCCACCCCCTAGGCCTCTCCTAGGGGTGTGGTCCCCTCTTCGGCCTTTTCCCTTCCGGGAATTGGCCCATTAAGCCCTTTGACCATTTAATTGATTTTCTCTTTTATTAAATAATTATGAATAAATGATTAAATCAATATTTAACATTCATTCACACATTATTCAATTTCCGTGGCTATGGAACACCTTCCACCTCCACTTCGGACATCCTCTGGACTTACCGAAACCCTTTCGGTTTTCTCTCCTCTCTCCTTCGGCGATTCTACCAATCCGATAAACACTCTCTAAGCATCATCAAGCCCTTAAGCGTGATACCACAAGGTTCGGGAACACTCCAACATGGTCGGGACACTCATGGACCAATGATTGACAGAGGGACCTAGATGGCCATGTGACCCCTGTGCATTCCACGAAGATCTTTCATCGTTTGAACCGGGACAATCGTGTCTTATTCCCTTTGTCTCTCAACACTCGCATTGCCTGAGATCTGATCAATGACATCACCATGTCGTTTTCGATCTCGTTACCGAACAATGCTACTTGACTCGTTCCGACAAGTGATATCCATGTGATCAAATCACACGTTGTGCAGCTATTGGATATAACTTCTCCGAGTGGGCCCTTGAGTATCTTTCCGTCACGTGGACGGACAAATCCTGCGCTTGGCATATATTGCCTCTACGGTTCCTCCGAATACCTGAACACACCTTTATTTTCACTGTATTACCAAGTGACATTTGATGCCATCTAAGCATTCTCAGGAGACAGTGATTGATATAGCCTCATGGTCTAAGGAATAGTCTACGAGGATCCATTTCTAATCATCATAACTTGAACTTCGTGACATTATTGGGTCCCGATGTTTAGGTTGGGTATTGGTTCATCATCTCACTCTCAGAATGAGATGACTCCATTTCCAACTGGCATAAATGCCACATGATCAGGAAACCTTGATCATCTGTTGACCAATGAACCAGTGACTAGAGTTTCACTAGGAACCCCTGGTTGTTTGTATATCACACGTGTATTGATGTTTCCTCTTAACACAGTTATAGCATGATATAAAACTTAATCATAAACTTTATGAAATATGATAATAATCATTATTATTAGTTGTCTCTAGGGCATATTTCCAACAACCTTGTCATCCATTTTGGCACTTGTTGTCAATGGGGGAGAAGTTTAGAGGGTTGAAGGCAAATGGTTTTATACTTAAGATTGGTTTGTTCTTAAGTATTTTCCTTTCATGCATTTCATCTTTTTAATGTTGTGCATGGTTGGATATATAGTGTAAACTCTCCCAAAGGTTATGCTTGACAATGTATGCAATTAAATTCAAGTTTATCACATGTGCATATATTGTGGGGGAGTTTGCTCTATATATGTTGGTTCTACTCACATCTCGTGCATTATTTGTAGTTCATGTGAGTAGAATCGGTTTTGATATGGGCTAGTACCTTTGTATTACTTAACCATATCAAATACAACCTCTTGTATACAACTTATTCTCGGATAAGTTGCGTACTTGTTTCTAATATTCATTATATAAACCCTCTTGTTGTGATTGTCATCAATTACCAAAATGGGCGAGATTGAAAGGGTAATTGCCCTTATGTGTGGTTTTGGTGATTAATGACAATCCCTATGGACTAATGTTTTCATTGCGTTTTGTATGAAGGAATATTCCATAGGTCATGCTTGTAGTCCATGTGTTGGATTCAAGTATGGATGCCATGAAGATAAAGATATACCTTGAGTATTGGCATCAAGATCATCGAGTTGAAGAGAAGAATATGATATGTTCAAGATATTGAGAGTATGATCTCAATAGAAGAATTCAAGATATGGCTCTAAGTCAGTTCTATGATAGCCTAATTAGTTGAGCTATAGTTGACTAAGATTTGGATCATGTAATCAAATAAAGATTTATTTATGTACCTCAAGATATTGACATGGAGCATGAGAAGGTACATGGTTGAACAATACAAAGAGTGAAGAGTGATTTCAAGTTGGTCAACACATGAAGCATAAAGAATGTACCACATGGATCTTGTGGTATGGTAAGCTTGTCAATTATGCTTCATGAACTAACCCATTATATATGTGCCTTTGTGTTATATATATTGGTTAGGTATATTACCATGGGCATGCTTTCAAAGTGAAGATTTCATATAGCTCATGAGAGGATGACATCAAGTAGTGATCGTCATCAAGGTTGAGAAGTGCAAGTTCAGTATAAGCATCTCAAGGAGATCATATGGTTGAAGCTTGCTATCCATATTGGTGATAATGTACATGTGAAGACGTGTCTTAATGAAGCTATCCCATATGTATGGGGGAACAAATTATGAGTCTTCATGGATCAACAATGATCAAGTGAAGCATTCCGGCTTGGATGGAGCTTGAAGCATTGTCATAAAGATCAAGCAGGATGCGCAAGGCAAAGGTATGAACTTCCTAGGTTTTCCTTTTACCGGTCTCAAGGTGGTTGTTGGGAGACCAGGTTATAGGATAAATAGCTACACTATCAACATGGGCTTTCACTTGGGTAATTAACTTGATCACGTCGTCTTAGGGATCTCAATCCTTTGCATACTTTGCATCTTACTATTTTGTTGCTTCTTTGTGTTTCTCCATGTTAGGTTCTTGAGATTTTTGCTAGCTCTTAAACAAGCCCAAGTTCATCAAAAACGGAATTCGTATGCATCTTCTATTGCGTTTTCGAGTTTGGAGGTTTTATCGGTTCTTATTATAGTGAGGCTTATAGAATTCTTCATTTGATTCTATCCTCTTTTGTTGGACTATGATGTTTCTATGTAGAATTTTGTACAGCTTGTTGTCCTTGTCAAAACAAGTCCAAGATCATCAAAATCGGAGTCCAGGTGCAAAAGTTATTACATTTTTCATGTAGTCTGTTGCATCCTGGTTGTGGATCCGGTCCGACCGGTTCCCACACCAGAGGGTCCGGTGCCAGCGCCAGAAGACCGGCCCATAGATCAGATTTCCTGATTTTCGCGACCGAGTCTATTCTGGGATGGTATACTAAACCGTTCCGGTCTGTAGGCCGGTCCACTGGCCTGGGGTCCGAGTTTCCCGGTCCCGGGCCGGTCCGACCAACTTTTAGATCGGGTCCTCGCAGGAATCCACCCAATGGCCATATTTGCTTTCCCCTATACAAAGGGGTTCTTCCCCAACGTTTTTGTGTTGTTCTTGAGCTCGAAATTGACCTCCATTGTTGACTCTCTTGAGTTCACTTCCTCTCCCTTCCCTCCTATGATTCTTGCATATTTTTTAGGGTTTTGAAAGAGGAGATCTATATCTATAATCCCCATCAATCAATTCCTCCTCTAAGTGAGGGGAACCCATTGGATCTAGATCTTGAAGTCATTTGTTGATTTCCACCACTGTTCTCCTCTCTAATTCCTCCCTGGCACTTGTTGCTTTGGTGAGATTTGAGAGTGGGGGATTTCAACATCCTTGGTGTTATTGCTTTGCATTCTTGCATAAGTGTTGAGCTCTCCCTTACGATTAGTTCGAGTGAGAGATCGTGATCTTGTTACTCTTGGAGGGTGACCTCCTAGTTGACTTGGCGGTTGGTGTCGCGGTGTCCTCTTCTTGGAAGATTGTGAAGAGACCCGGGCTTCTCCTTCGTGGAGCTTGTGAAGTGGTTGTGGAGCTTGCCATATCCGGAGTGGAGGAAAAGCTAGCCATAAGTAAATGGCCTATTCCTTCGTGGGATAGACACGAAGAAGAAGGTGAACTTTCATAGCGTTGGGAAATCTTTCGTGGAATCCCACACCTCTCCAACATGGACGTACCTTCTTGTAAGGGAACACGGGAATACATCTTCGTATCCATGTGCCTCGGTTATCTCTATACACAAGCTTACTTTCCTTGTGATAGCCATCGAGCTTGAAGTAATTATATCTTGCTTATCACTTGTGGTATATATCTTGTGCTATCTTGCTTAGCTTAACTTGTTGTTGGTGCACTTAGTTGAGTCTAGTGTATTTAGGTTTTGTGCTTGTAAAATAAATGTTAGTTTAATTCTGCATTCTATCAAGACAACACCGTAATAGTTTTGAAATTTCCTATTCACCCCCCTCTAGGCGACATCTCTATCCTTTTAACTAGGCTCTCAGTTATTAGCATAAATAGCACCATAAAGATGAGCTATGTCATTAGGGGATCTAGCCCTTGGCCACCAGTAGCAGATCCACACAAAGCCCTAGCCGAGCTTATTGGAGGAGAAGTTGTCTCTGCTCCCCTCGGTAGCTCGTGGCTCCACGCTGTCGCCACCATCCAGAGTAGCACCTTACGCCATGATGGCTCAAAATGTAGAGCTCGCTGGGAACCCCAATAGTAAGGTATGATGAGCACAGCAGCAAGTTTTCCCTCAGTTATGAAACCAAGGTTATCGAACCAGTAGGAGCAAGTAAACAACTGCAAGGTGTTGCTAGCAACTTGGAATCCTACACAACACAACCACAAAACTTTGCTCCCAACTTACAGTGAGGTTGTCAATCTCACCGGTTTTGCTGAAAACAAAGGATTAAACGTATTGTGTGGAAGATAGTAATTGCTTGTAGAAAGTAAATAGTAAACAGTAACAATAGAAGGTATAGCAATGATAAAAGCATGGACCGGGGTCCATAGTTCACTAGAGGTGATTCTTCTTCAGATAAATAGCGTGTTGGGTGAACAAATTACAATGGGGCAATTGACAGATTTGAGAAAGCATACAATGCATATACTAGACATCTTGACTCCTATGAGATTTGATTGGGCATTACAACATTATACATAGACCGTAATCCAACTTCATCTATGACTAATAATCCACCTTTAGGTTATTGTCCGAACCCCTTCCAGTATTAAGTTGCAAGAAACAGATAATTACATTAAGCAAAGTGTGTAAAGTAAACAATACGATTGGCCCATGGACAAAGGATTGTTGTGTTCTCCCTAGTAGCAACAGCACATCTACAACCTTAGAGATTTCTGTCACTTCCCAGATTACTAGAGGCATGAACCCACTATCGAGCATAAATACTCCCTCTTGGAGTTGCAAGCATCTACTTGGCCAAGATAGTTACAAACAACGGAGAGCATGCAAGATCACAAATAACATAGACATGATAGAATCAATAATCAATCTGAAATAGCATCTCAAGATCCATCAGATCCCTGCACACACAACATGTAAGATTACAAATAGATGATCTTGATCATGAACGGAGCTCACAAGATCTAAACATGATAGCACAAAGGAGGAGAACCAACCATCTAGCTACTACATGGACCTGTAATCCAAGGATGAACTACTCATGCATCACACCAGAGGCAGGCATGGTGATGAAGAAGGCCTCCAGGGTGATCTCTCCCCTTCGGCAGGGTGCTGGGCTGAGCTTCAGATCCCTCCTGATCTATGGATGGAGATAGTGGCGGCTACAGACTCTTTCGTGGAATTTTGATCGGGTACTTAGGGTTTTCGTCCCAGGAGACTTCTATAGGCAAAGGGGCAAGGTCGGTGGAGTACTAGGAGGCCCACACCCCTGGTGGCGCCCCCCTAGGCCATGCGGCCACCAGGTGTGGACGCCCTGGTGCGCCACTTCATCTCCCCTTCGTTCTCCGTATTGCTTCGGGTAAAATATTGACTTTGGCTTTTGTCCCGTCCAATTCCCAGAATATTTCCTTACTAGCTTTTCTAAAACCAAAAACAGCAGAAAATAGGCAACTGGCACTGTGGCATCTTGTTAATGGGTTAGTTCCAGAAAATGTATAAAAATACCTCAAAGTATGAACAAAACATAAGAAAGAAGATATAAAACAAGCATGGAACATCAAAAATTATAGATACGTTTACGACATATCAACATCCCCAAGCTTAACTCTTGCTCGTCCTCGAGTAGGTAAGTGATAAAAAGAATAATTTTTGAGGTGGCATGCACCATTATAATCTTGATCAAGGTATTTGTAAATCATTGATGGCTGGGATCAAAGTACTCTAACATGAACATAAAAGACAGAGTTCTAACAATAAGACATAGCAACTATGTTGTAACATGAAAAAGGTACAAACAAAAGATTCAAGAATAACAATGCATTAAAATACATTTGTTTGTTTCACATATAGAAAACATAATAAGAATGGTATTCAGCCTGTCCCTCATGGTATAGCAAAACATAAATGCATAGGACACCTTCAAAGTTCATAAGGGTGACTAGATACAAATAATTTAAGAACAAGCAATATCATAGTTATGAATCAATCAACAAGTTTTGGGACAATGCACATTAAACTAAGAATGGTCACTATGCTCTCTCAATTGGTGCATAAAGATGGAAGATGGAGACTCAACATAAAAGTAAAAAAGAAAGGCCCTTCATAAGAGGGAATCAGGGATTTCAAGTTTCATAAAGAGCTTCCAAAAATTATGGTACTTATTATCTTTTAGCTCTCATTACCCCTATCATAAGCATCTTTAGGTGATTAAGGTTAAAGTGAACAAATATGAGGATATGCTTGACAAGTTATAAGTCGAAAATCTCATGCCCCTTTCCTATGAGTACCGGACCTCATGCTACTCAACTTTAGTCACAAGTAAGTTCTTGTCATTGTAAGTACATGTGTATCATGGAGAACCGCCAACGGGGTACCCCTTGCCCCATGATACAGGAGCTATCCCATATCAAAATGACAAGGCAATAGACAATGAGCATCTCATCGATCTTTTTATTTGCTATTTGCATAGGTTTTTATTGAGGATGCTTCATAGAATGCTCACTATGGTTATGCTGCAAGTTTCCACCATGATTAGGCATGGCTTAGGCTAGCCGCCCAGGTGTTTCTCTAACACATATAAAAACTCCATGACCTTACAAGTTCCCCTTTTATTTCACACCGCCGGGATCCATAAACAAAAGAACATGATATCAACTGAATAATAAGTGCAATGTTGAAAGCGTTCCCCATGACAGCATGGTTCTGCTAATTCTCAACTTATAAAGTGCAAGCATATACGCAACATAGATGGACGCAATGGTTCAAGTTTATTAAGTGCAAGAAAGTAAAGTGTGCCATCAAGTTTTGAGAGCTTTAATTACTAATTTTCACATAACAAGTTTAATTTGGAAGGTAGATAAAAGCATGAATATACTTGGAATGGTGTAACACACCATGCATAGGAATTTATAGTGGACTCTATGGAACTACTTGGTTTTCTTAGGGGTTGGATGCATGAGTGGAACTCATACTTGGTACATGTGGAGGCTAGCAAAAGACTGGGAGTGACCAACTAAGAGAGCACTAATGGCCATAATCATGGAAAGCGACAAAACATTATTAATTAAAGCATAAAGTGATATTATAAGTCAAAAAACTAAATGATCATAGAGGCTAAGGTGACTGGTACATAGTCTTAACATGGTGTAAGCATGTGCCAAGTCAACCCAAATAAAGCATCAAAGGAGAATACCACAATATTATGCTTTTATATGCTAGAACAACGCATGATTCTTTCAAGGCACATTATGCAATCTCAATTGTTTGGAACAAGTCACGCTACATCAATAATTACTAAGCATAAAGTCAAAGTAATATCAAACATGACATGATAAAGTCTAGGCCACAGTCAAAACAAAAGTCCTTTGTACCACTTATAAGCATGAACTTTCCTACTCTTTTCCAATCACCAATCAACTTATTTGAAATATCATATGAATGCAGGGGTCCATCAAATTTATTTAAGAAAACTAAACTAAAGTAAACTAAAAGAAAAAACAAATATGCTCCTGGAACAATACAATTGTGTATGAAACAATAAAAATGAAGTGTTTTGAAAGAAAACCTGAGATTTTTATTGATGAAGAAGGGGGTGCCATGGGCATGCCCAAGATTTGACGCTTGTACTTCTTGAATATTTCTTGGGGTGACACGGGTGGCATCCCCAAGCTTGAGCTTTTGTCCATACTTCATCCTATCACATTATTCTTCCCCTACACTTGAAAATTTTCCTTCATACAAAACTTCACACAATCCTCATTAGCAACATTAGTGTATTCAAGATAATTGGTCCTATGGTTTAGTTTCATCACAAGTAAAACTTCCATTAAAACACATGTTACTGTAGCAATTCCTTCTAAAAACTCAAGTGATCAAAGAGAACTCAAAGAGAAAGAGATTAAGAGGCAAATGCAAATAATGGCAGAAATCTGTCCAAACAGACCAGCAGGTAAAAACCAATTTTTTCGAAGACCTTCTGCTGCTGAAATCGACAAGTGCTGAACTAACGAAAGTTAGATAATAACCTGGGACATAAGCACAAAAAATTACAGCTCAATCCGATGTTCAGAGATGTTTCACGAGTTTTTACAGTGGAGCTCAAAAATCTGTTTCAGGACAACAACTTTCCCAAGTCTTACTTCTCTCTTATTAGAGGTTATTCTTGGCACAAAAACCACACAAAAAGGATAAGGAGAGGTTATTACAGAAGTAATAACTTCCAAGACTCAACAAAAGAAAAACTTACCGCATAGAAATTTGGGTTATCTCCCAATAGTGCTTTTCTTTAACGCCTTTGAGCTAGGCATAGGAAGCAAGATTCAAGTATTTTCGAATGAAGAAGCATTAAGACCAAATTTTGTTTTAATAGGAGAGGTAAAAGGTGTCATATTTATCTTTTTAGGGAAGTATTCTATACCTTTCTTGAGTGGGAGTTGATATTTAATGGTGTTTTCCTTCATATCAATAATAGCACCAACTGTGCTAAGAAAAGGTCTTCCCAAGGTAATAGGACAAGAAGCATTTCATTCAACATCCAAAACATAGAAATCAACGGGGACATAGGTATTGTTAACCATAATAAGAACATCATTAATACTCCCCATGAGTTTCTTTTTAGCATTATCATCAAGTTGGACATCTAAATAACAATCTTCCAATGGTGGCAAATCAAGCATTTCATAAATCCTTCTAGGCATAATAGAGACACTAGTATCAAGATCACATAAAGCTTTGAGATCAAAATCATTCACTTTCATATTAATTATGGGTTCCCAACCATCTTCTAATTTCCTAGGAATAGAAGCTTTATGTTTCAACTTCTCTTCTTTAATTTTCATGAGAGCATCTGTAATGTGTTTTGTAAAGGCCATATTCATAGTACTAGCATTAGGACTTCTAGCAAGCTTTTGTAGGAACTTAATTACTTCAGAAATATTGCACCCATCTATATCAAAATCAAAATTACCATCCAAGGAAGTAGAACTATTGTCTCCCATATTAATGGGGACTTCATGTGGTTTGCTAGCATCAACATTAGTGGTGGTGATAGTACAAATACTACTATTTCTAGCAATTTCATCTTGTCTTTCCCACTTAGCATGCAATTTAGCTAACAATCTAACATTTTCATCAATTCTAACTTGTATGGCATTAGTAGCACCAAAGGGGTTTTCCATAGTTTCAGGTTTAGCACCATTTTATTAATCAAAGACGATTGTGCTTCAGACAAATATAATATATTTTTTCAGCATTCAAAATTTTGGATTGCAAACCAGGAATTTCCCTATTTAAACTCTCAAGTTGATGACTAATATTTTTCAAAATAGTAGATTGTTCCTCCATGGTTTTAGTAAATAATTTATTCTGCTCATATTGCATTTGCATGAAGTTTTTAGTGGCTCTTTCAACTTCTAAAATTCTTTATTCACTAGGCATTCCAGATTTACCATGATAACCATAAGTATTATTAGGAGGGTAAGGCCTATAATTGTTATTACCATAAGCATTGTTGTCAAAATTATTATTTCTAATAAAGTTCACATCAACTTGTTTTTCTTGAGCAACCAAAGAGGCTAAGGGAACATGATTTGGATCAATATGAGCTTTTCCATTAACAAGCATATACATAATAACATCAATTTTATCACTCAAGGAGGAGGTTTCTTCAACAAAGTTTACCTTCTTACCTTGTGGAGCTCTCTCAGTGTGCCATTCAGAATAGTTAACCATCATATTATCAAGGAGCTTTGTTGCAGCACCCAAAGTAATGGTCATAAAGGTGCCTCCAGCAGTAGAATCTAATAGATTTCTTGAAGAATAATTCAGTCATGCATAAAAGGTTTGGATAATCATCCAAGAAGTCAGTCCATGAGTGGGGCAATTCTTTACTAAAGATTTCATTCTTTCCCAAGCTTGAGCAACATGTTCATTATCAAATTGTTTGAATTTCATTATTTCACTTCTCATAGATATAATCTTAGCAGGAGGATAGTATTTTCCAATGAAAGCATCTTTGCATTTAATCTAGGAATCAATACTATTTCTAGGTAGGGATAGCAATCATTCTTTAGCTTTTCCTCTCAAAGAGAAAGGAAACAATTTAAGCTTAATAATATCTCCATATATATCCCTATGTTTTTGCATCTCCCAAAGTTCAACAAAGTTATTAAGGTGAGCAGCAGCAGCATCAGTACCAGCACCAGAGAATTATTCTTTCATAACAAGATTGAGTAAAGCAGGTTTAATTTCAAAGAAAGCAGCTTCAGGAACAGGTGGAGCAATAGGTGTGCACATGAAATCATTGTTGTTGGTGCTAGTGAAGTCACACAACTTAGTGTTTTCAGGAGTATTCATTTTTTGTCACTTCTAGTAGCAACAGCACATCTACAACCTTAGAGTATGCAAAGTGTGTAAAGTAAACAATACGATTGCCCCATGGACAAAGGATTGTTGTGTTCTCCCTAGTAACAACAACACATCTAGAACCTTAGAGATTTCTGTCACTTCCCCAGATTACTAGAGGCATGAACCCACTATCAAGCATAAATACTCCCTCTTGGAGTTGCAAGCATCTACTTGGCCAAGATAGTTACAAAGAACGGAGAGCATGCAAGATCACAAATAACATAGACATGATAGAATCAATAATTAATCTGAAATAGCATCTCAATATCCATCGTATCCTCGCAAACACAACATGTAAGATTACAAATAGATGATCTTGATCATGAACGGAGCTCACAAGATCTAAACATGATAGCACAAAGGAGGAGAACCAACCATCTAGCTACTACATGGACCCGTAGTCCAAGGATGAACTACTCACGCATCACACCGGAGGTAGGCATGGTGATGAAGAAGGCCTTCAGGGTGATCTCTCCCCTCCGGCAGGGTGCCGGAAAGAGCTTCAGATCCCTCCCGATCTAGGGATGGAGATAGCGGCGGCTACAAACTCTTTCGTGGAATTTTGATTGGGTACTTAGGGTTTTCGTCCTGGGAGGCTTTTATAGGCGAAGGGGCAAGGTCGGTGGAGTACCAGGGGGCCCACACCCCCTGGTGGCGTGCCCCCCAGGCCGCGCGGCCACGAGGTGTGGCCGCCCTGGTGCGCCACTTCGTCTCCCCTTTGGTCTCCGTATTGCTTTGAGTAAAATATTGACTTTGGCTTTTGTCCCGTCCAATTCCGAGAATATTTCCTTACTAGCTTTTCTGAAACCAAAAATAGCAGAAAACAGGCAACTAGCACGGTGGCATTTTGTTAATCGGTTAGTTCTAGAAAATGTATAAAAATACCTCAAAGTATGAACAAAATATAAGAAAGTAGATATAAAACAAGCATGGAACATCAAAAATTATAGATACGTTTACGACGTATCACGCCATTGCTCGGAGATGGCAGTGACTCGCTCCTAGATCATGGCATAAATACGAAATGCGACATGATTCTAAACGCTAGACCTAGACTCCTCCTACTCCTACTATAGGGGTGGCCTCCTACCCTCCCCCCTTTCGGCCGGTGAGGTCGCTAGAGAAGAGGGGGGAGGAGCCAGAGTCGGCGTAGAGACTCTAAAGGGGGATGAAGAGAGAGGAGGGAGGGGGGCAACGATTTATAATAAGGCCTAAAAATGCACTATCCAAATAAACAAAATAAGATTAGGTGATGACCTTTTTATGGGGCACTCCAATTTCCATAGTATCATCCGCGTAATCTAGATTGAGGTTGAGGAAAGGAAGTTAATCTGATTTAAGACTTTCATGAACAAGTTTTATCATGATGTTCTCCTATGTTGTTGTTTCTTTTACACAATGTTTTCTCTCATGTTCCTTCTCAAACTAAAACCGGTGGAAAATTGGTAGCATGAAAAAATGTTACCAAAGAGTCATTAGAGACAACATGATGTGTCGGTTGGGTACCGGCTATGCCTGAGTCTTAGTGTTGTTGAAACTTCAGTATATTTCTTTAACATGATGTTTTCTTTCATGTTTCTTCTCAGACTGAAACCTGTGGAAAATTGGTATCACCAGAAACAAAGTTACCAAAGAGTCATCAGAGACAACATGATGTGTAGGGATGTAACTGGTACGGATAATTTTCGCTCCGAATCCGCATCCGCGTCCGTTTTTTAGGATATGTTATGCATTTTTAGATATCCGGCGGATATAGATGCGGATGCGGATATCCGACGGATATGGTAGCGGATATGGTATTGATGATATCCGATGGATAAGGATAATCCGACATTTTATACGAATTATCTGAGGTACTCAAATAGGATAATCCAATAAATTTAACGCAACCTCAATATCTGAACAATCTAGTTAGTGTATCGGCTAGCTTTGCATGCTATGTATCCATGTTATACTATGTTATTACCAATCTTATACTTTTATACTACTCTTATTTAGTGTCGCACACTTTCTTGTCATTTCTTTTGCATAACCTAAATATAAAAAAATTCTACATGTATTTGTTTGATTATCCTCTTCCGATCCGAGTCCGCTCTGAATCCGCTCCATATCCGCAATCCGATATAATTCGTATTCGAATCCGCATCCGACTATTATCCGCTCCGATCCGAATCCGTCAAAAAGATATGGTAATAGCAATATTCGATCCGATCGGTTTACATCCCTAATGATGTGTAGGGTTGGGTACCGTCTATGCCTGAGTCTTAGTGTTACTCGAGCTTCGGTTTTATTATAAATTTTGAGCAGTAAGCATACGAGGCCTAGGCGACATATTGCGTACTACTCCCTCCGTTCGGAAATATAAGACGTTTTAGCTTTGTAAATCGAATGTATCTAGACATCTTTTAGTGTATAGGTTCGTAGAGATTCGGAGTGAACCTATACACTAAAAGGTGTCTAAATACATTCGTTTCACAAAGCTAGAATGTCTTATATTTCCGAACGGAGGGAGTATACATTAAGGGCTACACTGAGTATACATATCATATTAAAATAGTAGCATAGATATGATTCATCAAAGGTGACGTACTTTGCAGCACGTGCAATTGGGTGCACCGAGTGACAAAGTCTTCGGGCACAAAAGCAGATCCAACAGATGATAACGTGAAAAATTCCATTGAAATATGTACTGAAATGTAGTTTCACTAATGATTCAGTCGCAGAGATATAAAGACTGGGCAAAAAAACATGGTTTGTGCATTCACCACCTCCGCTGCGAAGACTGTGCCATCGCCACCGCCGTGACAACAAAGAACAGTCTAGACGAGAGCCATGGGGTCAGGCAAAGCTATTGCTGGCATAGAAGCGGTGTGGTACTTGCAACCGGCTGAAGAGGTGGCTTGATCTTAAGGAGTTGTTTGGCAAACGATTTCAGGTTGGGCGTTCCCATAGACTGGCTTGCATCCGGCATCGTCGCAACGAACAGTGTACTTTTGTTGTTGCAATAACAGAATTGGGTTTGAGAAATAAAACTCTACCCATATCATTTGCCATAATGTACCCATTTATGATTTATCCCAACGATGAAAAACAGAGCTTTGCACAGTTGACCGGGTTCTTGAACAGCAAAGATAGGCAAATGTCAAATTCTAAGATAAACCATGACGAACTGTCATACCAAATGTGCATATATAATGTAACATGTAAATTATATGAACTGTATGCAATCCATAACCGACCGAAGCAGCGAAAACACCTGCAGATCAAACCCAAAATGTTCCAAACTCAATACCCATGGACTACATTTCGAGTTCTTGACAAAAGCAAGACAATACCAGATCCAAAAGGCCAACCCCAGACTGAGCAGATATCTTGCTTAACAATAGATACTCAAACCCATGATCGCCCAAAGGGTGAAAATGGACTCTGCTCAAGACAACCTTCTGACTTGTTACCAACTACCAACTTCCGTACAAAGGAAGGACCGACAAACTGACTCTTTCCACCAAGCAGTGCTTAGCGGTACCATTGTGATTGGTGCTGCTCTCCCCACTACTCTGCGGGGGTTGCATCGGCTTTGGTTTCTGTCTCCTTGCCAGCATCAGATGATTCCTCAGGTTTGCTTTCGCTTACACTGAGTTTCTCCAGCAGTCCGGCAGCGGAAGAACCTTCTTCGCTTTCACCTTCAGTCTTTGCAAGTGACTCCGCAATCTCATCGACCAAGTCCTTAAACTTCTTGCAGTCTATAAAACAGATAAAGAAAAAGACAACATTAGCAGTGACATTTCAAGTAATTTCAGACTACTGGTATGTCAAGTTTTTAAGCGGTTATACAAAGCCTTGTTAGGCAAAGATAGGTGTTTCGTAGATAATTACTCCCTCTGTTAGATAATTCTGTCGTGGTTTTAGTTCAAATCTGAACTACAATCACAACAAGAATTATGGAACGGAGGGAGTATTAAACTAACTTGGCAAGCAAACTAGCTTGTGTGGGCTAGAATCAGCAAATATTCAGCTCTTCCCGATAGCAGCAAGTTAGAAAACTACAGAGTCAAATTGCTGTCCTGCTAGTAGGTATAGAAACTGCCGCTTAAGTTGCTCTGGTTGGACTAGCTAACCATGTAACCAAGCAAAAATCTATGCCTGGGTAGGGTATAGCTCAAAAAGGGTTAGTGGAGCCTAGTCAAGAAAACCATTTGAACAGGCAGTCGGGGAAATTTGCAGGAGAGATGTTATAGCTATATAGATTAAAATTAAGCAACAGCCGTAGATAGCAACTCAACATTCATCTATATGAAATAAGCAAACACTTAGACAAACTAGAAACACTATATAATAAATACTCCCCGGAAATACAATAATATAGTAAGATAATAGGTTAAAAGAGACAAATATTTGCCTGCTCAAGAAGTCAAAATGCCCAAGATTAATGTGGGTGGCAGCCTAGCATTAATCACACGCACGCACAAACCCCCATTCATCGCGAATATGAGGCTACTAGTGTCAAACAACCTTGTGCTTCACTGCTACTGCCATGAACCAGGCTACACAACTGGGAGAAGCGAAAATTCTATATTACGACAGGAACCTATGGAATTACAACTTTGCAACTTCTCACTGCAAGAAAAGTTGCGACAAGTTAGAACCAGACATTTATGGTTAGCCAGCCACAAGCCTGTACTTTGCCAATTGAAAAGTAAGCAGGTTCGGTAAACTATAATAAATGTTAAAATACTTGGGCAATCGGAGAAAATGTGAATTTGTGAGTTTCCCCTCTGACCACTGAAATAATCAAAGCAAATGAGAACACAAACTTAAACGGTCCAAATTCACAAACATCAATAGGCTAACACAAAACATGCTAATACACGGTTTCAGTGGTTTGAGTTATTCAAACAGGGCCAAATCAGAACAATGATGGATTGTGATTGTGCCAACTTCACTATGATGAACTTAAGACTTGATACATTGTTCTGCTAAAGAATGCAGCCAACTCATGTCAAGCATGTGTATCGTGCAATAACCAACCCACCCACCCCTAATTAAGTGATAGTGTCGATGATCCATTGAGCATCATAAATACTAGATTGCTAAACTTCACATGCTCATGACGTAACATATCGTTCTGCTAAACGAATGTCACCACTTCATGTCAAACACGTGTAGCGCATGCATCTTGCAAAAGCTTACAAAAGAAACAACTACTACTATTGGGAACAAGGATATGGAACAATCATTGTGATCTAGCATATTATACAACCAAGTAAACCACACAAGACAAAATTACAACATGAGCGTAGCGGAAAGAGAGCTGAGGACTCACTTTCCACAGAACCAAACCGGATGGCAAACATCTCATCCTTGAGCTCTCCATCAGCAAAGTCTGCCGCATGCCAGACGCAGGACTTGTCACTGCCGGCGTGCTCCTGCATCTTCGTGGTCGAGATAACTGCACAAATACACAGCATCAAAGCCACAACCGTCAGATCCTGCCATGAATCCACTACTCGAAGCAACAGAGCGATCGGAAGAAAATCTACTATGGCTGGAGGAAAATCGGAGGAAATAAGTACAAACCTAGGTGATTTGCGCAGATCTTGAGAGTCTTGGCCTGGCGCATAACAAGGCGGACCTTGCCGTTCTCCTTATGCTTGAGCAGCTTAACTGTGCCCGTTCCCCTCTCCTTCCACTGGTTCCCATCCTTGTCGAACCTGTATAGCTTTGCCTTCCTACACATCGCCGCACGAACCCATCCCCAATAAAATCAGCACCAGATCGAGCCGAAACAGAGCAAGCCTAAGCGAAGAGAAGGTGGGGGGAGCTTACATGTCGAGGAGAGAGTCCTCGTCCTCCTCGCCGGTGGTGACGGCGACCTCCTCGAGCCGCACGATGGGGGCGACCTGGGCGCCAGTGTCCTCCTCCTCGCCGGTGGCGGCAGCGGCGGCGGAGTCCTCGCCTTCCTCCTCGGCGACATGACGCTCCACGACGGGCTCCTTGTCCGCCATCTGAAGGGTTGGTCGGCGGCGCGCTTGCTCCTTTTCGAGTCGACGCGGCGGCGAGAGGGGGGAGCGAAGAGAGACGTCTAGAGAAGTTTTGGGAGGTCGATCGAGAGGAGGGGCCGTAAAAGGGGGAGGGTGCTAGGGTTTTTGTGTACCGCGGAGGGAGAGCCGCCGCCTACGGACGTAGGGCCCACTGGCAGTGTGCAGGTGGGGGCCTGGCGAGGTTTTTGTCTTAACACCACATGTTGGGAGTTGGGACATTTTTTTTCACAGAACCACGACCACAAACTTCTTTTGCAGAGAACACCACTATTTAGAGTAATCTATTGCACAAAACACAAAACCTCTAATTAGGTAGTTTGAAAAATAATTAGGGAGCCGATCCCACTGTCAAGGGTAGAAATCGATCTCCGCATCCTCACAGGCCTCGCGCAGCCGCACCATCGACGTGCCGAAGTGGAAGCTACAGCCAAATTCTTCATCGACGGTAACCTAGCGTGCTTCGCCCTGCTACTCGACCTGCTCAGCATAGGCAGCCTCCACGATAGACAGCAACGATATCGAGGCATTCCACCACGGCCGCTGGAGAAGGAGACATGGATAACATTGTCTAGCTCCTATGTGAACACAGGTTTCCAAGAGCCAGGTAAGTAATGCCGGTGGGCCCCGACATGGCTAATTCGTTTCAAATGTGTTAACCCCTTTATTTGTGTTTTATGCAATAGATTACCCTAAATAGTGGTGTTCTCTGCAAAAGAAATTTTAGGTTGTGGTTCTACGAAAAAAAATCCCCCACATGTGGTGTTAAGTGCAAAAACCTTGGGCCTGGCGGTAGTGTCATCGGCTGAACCGCGTGTTAACTACGCTACTTGTCAAAAGATTACTAAAAAACTTACTTGTCAAGAAAAAATACACTACTGGTAGTACTCCCTCAGTTTATTTTCTGTTACAGATACTTTATCTCAGTTTTCCTTTTGTACCTTGGATTCTTTTTCTTTAAATAGAAGTTACTTATTTTTCATATTACTATTCTAAATTAAAGAAAAAGCCAAACACACACACACAATACACCTTCTAGCAACAAGAGAGCATAAACAAAAACGGATGTTGTCCGTGTGTGTGCCTTTTGTCGTTTATGAGCGCACACACGACGTCTACTTTCACCTTCGTGTTCCTCTCGTTTTCTCAATGGCACCAAAACATTAACCACATACACCGACAAAGTACATGTTGTTGTCGATATGCAAATCTATTTTTTTGATTACTTTCAAGTCGATATCCAAATACAAGTTTGTTTTCACCTTCCTATTCCTCTTGGCAAAATCTTCAAAGCATATTCCACATGAACATATTCCGAACGAAGAATAAAAAATCAGTTTTTTGTCATGAATTAATGTGGTACACAAATGCTTTTCTAACACGAGCTGATAAGTGAGAAATGCATGGTAACAAGCCAATTTATAGTAAAGTTTCTTGCATATAAAAAAGTCGTTAAAATCAGCCTTTGCAATTTGGAGGGCATGCACATTTTCTTCAAAGAAAATTTGAAGAAATCTGGGTTTTTTCATGCGGGTTACTTTTTCAAAAACACCAACTCAAGTTCCAAAGATTGAATAAAGGTAATTCAAACTACATGCAAGCGATTATTTAACTATTACTTGGCCTTTCGTGCATACATTTCATAGTGATGGAAAAAACTAATTTTATGACATCAAAGATTAGTTAGGGCACGAAAACATAGCTCCTCACCATCGATCTCAAGCCCTTGCAATGCATAATGTTGAAGGAGATCTTCCACTGCGTTGAACATGAACTCCCATGTATTTGATTATGTGGCAGATTTTCATTCGTATAGATTAGCAAAGGGAAGGAGTGGGGGATTTTCTTTTGCACGCCACTCTAAAGATTCAAGTATGAGATTTGCCATTTTATCACAACTGTATTTTTACTCTAAATGTGGGAACAATGAAAAATCAAATACCAAACTCATTCAACCATACAAGAGCGTAGGGAGTCTAGAAATCACTTGTTTTGAATAAACATGGTCCTGAAGTTCATTTCTTAAAGTCAAAGATTCCTTTAGGTTTTTGGAGTATACTTTGTTCAACTAGATCAAGGTTTCCAACGGCTTCTCTTCCTTTTCTTATGAGCGGCTCTAAATTTTAAAGTTACATTGGGATAAAAAGAAAATATCACAAAAGTTATCGATGGCATGCATGGTTGTTTGGTTCCTGGACCGTGAAGAATAAAAGAATAAGCTCGGTTTATGATTGTTGAACTATGCAGATATTACAAATTACAATATAGAAAGATAGCCAAATAAATTATAAGAAACGAGTCAAACAAACACTATACTAAAAAAACATAGTTTGTCAAACAAGATAACCATAACCATTGCAATAACAAATGCAACCAAAGAAATCTACCACCAACTAAATGTGGAGTGTGTGCGCTTTTTACCACCAACAATGTTTATCGCACCCGTCATCTTTCTTCCCTAATATCATTTTAGATATTACTTTAACTTATGAAAAAGCATGCATTGTGGCCATTAGTTAGGCAAGTTTTATCAAATTAGGTGAGTGTCTACTAAATGGTCTATGGCTTTTCTTAACCTGGCCAAGTTGGTGGAAACGTATTCAAGACTTTGTCGGTGGGAGGAAAGGAAGTGTATTGATAAAGTGTGTCTTGTCCAAGCCGTATCTACATATTCTATTCTATGTCATGCTTCAAATTATCGAGGGGTTTATTTGTATCAGCACATAACATCGTTGATTAGAGCGTTCTGGTTTAGCAGCAAGAATGGAGAAAACAGTATGGGTCTCGCGGACTTGATGACGATGCCGAAATATACAAGAGGCATGGGATCTAGAGACATTGAAATTGAGAATCTGGCTATCTTGGCTAGGCAAGCCTAGAGAAGTCTACAAGATCATATGTCTCTTAGCTTCTAGCCACACCTTAGGCACGGTTCTTTTTTATGTCAAGTAAGCACGGTAAGATAACACTCAAAAAGTATGGCTAAAAATTTATTGGCCTATGCTTAGGCAAGTTTGGAAAAAACTAGTTGGCGGCAAAGTAAGCTCCAGCCAAACATGCCCTTAAACTATCATCAATAGCTATTGCTCATCTACGACTCATACCAAGTATAAGAGTTTCAAAAGTTCCCTTCTTCCATACAGATACATATTATATTAAGGTGGTCTATAAGAATCTATAGTTTTTAAAAACATTGTGTTGCTTTTTGGGTTAAACATGGATCTAAGTACGCTAAGGATGCTCTTTACATTTGTCCTTTTTTGTGTAGATCACATATAAAATCAATAGCCTAGCTCAAAGCGAGGCATGCAAGTAGATCGTGGTATATTATGTACTCCCTCCGTCCAAAAATAAATGACTTTATGGGCGTGGATGTTCTTATTTGGACATCTTGTTTGGGCTAGAGTTTGTCTAGATACAAAAATGTATCTAGCCATATTATTTCTGGACAGAGGGAGTACATGTTCACATTCTTGAGTGATTATTGCATATTCTTGTCCGAGTTGTAGATATCCATATCACTGATGTACAGCGTTCATAAAATACTCCTTCAGAATTTTCTAGAAAAGAACTCCGGAGAAAAAATACAGTTGCAAAATATGAAACAAAGAAATTGCCCAAGGACGTAAGAGACTTCCCAACGAGCAATTCTCTTGGATGGGCTGGGCAATCAGGGTTTCAGGGAAGGTGTAGCAATCAGCTTCCGAAACATTCATGCCAACAGAATATGTTAGTCATAAAGTGCTACCAGAACTTGCAAAAATCACACCTAATAAATATTAACCACGGATAAACATCACAGCAGATTAAACTTAATATATAAGCAGAACTGACAGTTACACATTCAGCACACCATAGGTAATTTATCAAGTTGTGCTTTGGAGTGACCTGGTGTGCAGCAGGATCGATCATTTTCTTCAGACTCTTCAGAAAAAAAGTACTCAAATTCCCACAGCTGAATGTAATATAACACAGTCAGATGCAGCCAAGGAGCAGGTACAAAAGTAACGGAAGCAAATAAAAATCTGAATTATTCTTGGACTGGCGCATCTTTTGAAACCTCCATTGGCTCTGCTTCTGCTGCATCTCCTTTCTTACCTATTAGGTGAGAAAAAAGGAAATTGTGTAAGTTCGTGTTACACAGACAGATGCAAACCAGTCTAGCTATCAACAGAAAAACAACAGAACAGCGAAAATATCAGAGAGTAACCGAAGGAAGGAGCAGAGATAGCCGAACAGACCTTTCTTCTTCTTTCCACCACCTTTCTTCTTTGATTTTGTACCCAGGGCAAGCCACCCTTTGATCTCAGCATTGTCCTCGATGGATATCGTGGGCAACAAATCCTGAAGTGCATGTGATGTTACCTTGTCTGATCCATTCGGCATCAGCAACACAGTGAACTTAATGTGTGCAACAAGGTCACCTGCACATAGCACCAACCAGTGAGACATATTAAGAAAGAGGCAAGGAAGACAGAAATAATTAAACATCAGATAAGACCAGCAAAACTAACAAGTACACATCCAGTTCCAATAGAGTTCAAAGATCTACACAACCAAAGGGGCTTTGAACAAGAGTTGCATAAAAAATTCAAAATTTTGACACAGGATTATCTTGAGTACCTTGCTTTTCATGGAGAACTGGGTACGGCTGCAACAGCTCATGATTCATGCACTCCACTAAGCCTAAGCGTGCACGCTTCTCCTCCAACGCCCTGACACAATTAAGAACATATGTCAGGAAACAAACACAAATGAAGTGCACCACAAAATTCAATGTTAGTAGCAAACCTAGCAGTGAACGGCATGATAGGGAACTTCTGGCTAATCTCACTGAAGATGAACCTAGATGCCTTCATCTTCAGGTGATAATTCTTGTCTACAGCTCTCTTATAGATGGTGGTCTGCTTCTCATCCAATAACTTGGGCTGCGGATTACAGATCAACAAAACATGTAAGAACAAAGGCAAGAAGGCATAATGCTGTACAGATACAATCAATTATCACCTTTCCCTCCCCAGTGCTTGTGACAATATCTATAGCATAAACTTCATTCTCTTCAAACTCAGCATCATCAACCTTGGTATCAGCATTGGAAACACTAAGTACCACTTTGTTACCATCAATGACAAATTGTTTTAGCTGGTGACTAAGGACTCCTTCCACAATTTTGCAGTCATAGGCTGCAGCAACTTTCTGAATTGCTTCTGTAACATCTTTGTTCTGCAGGAATTGTAAGCAGTGGATTATAATAACAAAACAAGCATAGCAGCCAACCACGACAAAGAGAAAGGGGAAGACTAGTACATCTAGGGAGTATAATTTACAACCATGCAGTAACAGAAAGAAGATAAACTGTGAAAGAGAAAACAATCAGAAATAATAGCGGTACTTTGTAGAAAAAAGTACCTTCTTTCCAGGTCTAACCAACCTCATGGCAACTTCTGCTGCCGTGTTTGCAGCAGCAAGAACATCAGCTGCTCTTCCAGTAACTTGCCCATCTCTGATAACATGTGTATGAGCCACCACGGCAATAAAACCATCAATATGGCAACCCATATCTCTGCCAAATGAGAGAAGAATCGTCAGGTTCATGGCAAGATATAAAAATATAAACATAGTCAAAAATGTTAAAGAAAGAGAATTACAGTTTGACCATGTCATTTTCTTCCAGGACTGTATCATCAGTGGCAAGCGGGGAAAAATGGCAGACTGTGTTGTTCACAGATAAACATGTTGGGAAAGCAATGCCCCTTTCAATCTTCCTCTTCACGTTCTTGTAGACATTTCCAGTTTGCCTGCCAACAACAAAGAGAGCCACTGTAATTAGGAATCCACTCCAGCAAGGAAACAATGAGCAAGACGTTATGGAAGACATCATTTGGATGCATTACTCTGTAATGAAATTGTCACCCTTCTCACAGATGTCAACAATCTTTGCTTTCGGCTTGCACTGAGACAAGACCAACTTCAGAGCCTCTGTTCCACAATAAAATACAAACCAGGCATTAGACATCCGAGGACATCATTCATCATCACATCAATGAACATATTGGCATACTCATAAAACATGGTCAACAGACAGAAACAGTCTAGTGCGACAAACAGATAATATCTTGTTACAATTACAACCTTTGTTAGCACTAGCATTTACACACAGATAATCTCAAGTTACAATTGTAACCTCTGTTAGCATTAGCACTTCGACACCTGAATTAGAATTACACAAAGGTAAACTTAACAGAGTGGAGGGCATCAGCACCAGAAAAATGGAGCAAACAAAGACTACTATCAGAGGTAGTAAAGCTGCAACCAGAACAGCAGACCCTAACCACCTGAATACTCTCATTCTTCTGCAAGGAGCCCTAAAAATTAAAATATCCTAACAAACACACACTTGCATACCTACTGACCCAACAGCAAAATCCAGCTACGGTTGACTGCAATACACGGCATACCAAAGACAACCCCTTTTCGCGGCCTGGTACTCTAGGAATCGCATCGAAGGCGACAGCAAGGAACAACGAAGGACATAGTTTAGGGAGGAGAGATTATTACTGTTGATGATTTCTGCTGCGGTCTTGTACTTCGTGACGACCTCGTTGGAGGAAAGGTCGAGCTCCTTCTCCTCCCTGACCTCCTCGTCGGACGACATCTGGACAATCAACCAAAAAGATTAAAAATCGTGAGGAAAACTCCAGGGAAAGGCACGAGGCTGCTCGATTCAAGCCCCGGATACGCCAGAAGAGCTCTGAGAATTCCTCACCGTTTGGATCCGAACAGGGGGCGCGGATGCTGGAGAGAGGAATCGGGCGGCGGCGGCGGGGTGGGGGGTGGAGGTTTTAGGGTTAGGGTTTGGGAGGACGAGGGGTTTGGGGCTTTGGCGTCTCGAGAGGGGCGGATTAGAATGGAGGCGGAGGCTCGGGTCTGGGGGATAGGTGGTGGCGGCGGGTTGAAGCGGCTAGGGCAAAAGCGAGGGAGCATCACGTGACCCGTGCGTGGGGAGCGGAGAGAGGCTGAACTGCGGGCCCCGGGGGTCAGTGGTTATGCCGGTGCATGGTTGCTGGGTGCACCAAGTCCTTACAGGTGGACTACACGAGAGTTTGGGCTGGCCTGTGGAATGGCCTAGGATGAGACACTTGAAATGGGCCAAGTTTTTATTGGGATGTTCAAAATCTACTAAATCAACTACACTTAATCGAAAAGAGTAATTTTGAAGGGACACATCCAGCTGCCGTTGGTTCTGCTAAGAGCATCTCCAGCTTATTTTTGTCAATGGGATTACAAGTTTGGTCAGAATAATAGAAATATAAATATTGCGGAGAGTGCAAGCAATGACGTTTGGGATAAGCTTTGGAGTCTTGAAATTCCAAGCAAAATAAAAATCTTTGGTTGGAGGGTGCTCCATGCGATGATCCCATGTCGAGGGGTACTAGCTAATCGACATATTGGGAATCTGGGAGGCTGTCCGATATGTAATTCAGATATAAAGCATTTATTATTCTCTTGTGCAAGAGCTAAGGAGGTATGGAATTGCCTTGGTTTGTCAGAAATTTTAGAAAGCATTACAAGTGTTGATCGATCAGGTTCGGTGGTGGTTGAGGAAATCATAAGAAGAGGAGGCCGGGTTGCAGCACTTGATAATATCGGGTTTGCAGAAATGTCCTAATAGCGAGCTGGTATATCTGGTGGGAAAGGCGGCAACTTGTGCATGGAGAGACTATTCAAACTCCTTTCCGATCGGCTATGTCTATACGGGTGTTAGCTCACAACTATATGAATGTTTTAAAGAAACCCGAAGGAAAACCAAGAGAATGATGGAAGAAACCGTTGGAGGGAATACTTATGGTAAATGTTGATGCAGCGTTTGATATTAATTCTAGAAGAGGTGCTACAGGAGTGGTTATTAGAGAATGTACGGGGAGTTGTATTGCAGCAATGCAATCTTTCTTACCGCATGTGGTGGATGCTCTGATGGCTGAAGCCTATGCGTTCAGAGACGGTCTGACCCTGGCACAACAGATTGGTATTCAAAATTTTACAATTCAAACAGATTGTGGTCAAGTGGTGGAGACTATGAAGAATGGCGGTTTTTCAGCAACTTCGTCGGCGGTGATTTATAATGATTGTAGTATCTTGTGGAGTGGTTTTGGCAATGTGTCCATTAAATATTGTAATAAGGAAGCTAATCCGGTAGCACACGAGCTTGCTAGAGTTGCGTTTAGTTCAGGTAATTCTTGTACTTGGGTCGATGAGCCCCCTAGGTTTATTCTCAGCAAGCTCGTGAATGATGTAACCTTACTGTGATGGTGGGCAGCAGGTACCAGACGCACTCTTTTCCTTCCAGAGTACCTAAGGGGACTGGAAGGTTTTTAATGAGGCGGCCTGCTGTCTTTAATATAATATGTTTCAGAAAAAAGCATCTCCAGCAGACGCGCTATACCCGGCGCGATATATTCAGGTTTACAGCGCGCTATGCGGATGCAGCGTGCGGCGCCGGCGAGAGCTTCACCGTTGGTTGTAAACCGCCGCGCCAAAATGCAGCGCTGAATTGGTCCTTTTACAGATGCGCTAAAATACAGCCTAAATACTATATTTTCACACGACAAAATGTAAAAATGAACTACGAATATTAATATATTACATAGTTTAACACGCAATTCGTACAACCGAATTTAAAACTAGACTAAACTAGAACTAATCGGACTCATTCCTACATAGTTTAACTAGAACTAGACTAAACTAGAACTAATCGGACTCCTAGTCGGAGGAGTCACATGTTGTGGACGACAGCGGAGTCGACGACCACTCATACTCCGACGAGGAAGAGTCGACGGTGGTGGTCGACGGACCGGCGCTATTCTTCTTCTTCTCCTTCTTCTTCCTCGCGGCCTTCTCCTCCTTCTCCTTCTTCTTGGCCTCCTTCTTGGCCCTCCTCGCCTCCCGATCTTACTTCTTCGCCGCCTTCCGCACCTCCTTCTCTTCTTTCTTGTCGGCGTAGAAGGCGACCTCCGCGGCCACGTCCTCCGGGTGTGCATCGCGCCCACTCGAGGCGCATGCGCTCGCCCTGCTCGACGATGATGAGGCGCTGCTCGAGCTTGCGCTGTCACTGTCTCGCCTCCCGCATGACGGCCGGCGGCAGCGGCGCGATGTCTTCCGCCTGCTGGCGCGTCCAAACGTCTGTGAAGTTCATGGAGCTCCGAGGACGGTCGAGGCATCAGGCGACCGCGTCGTACGCGCGCGCCGCCTCGTGCGCCGTATCGAACGTGCCGAGCTCGATGCGCTCGTCGCCGCTCCAGATCTCGGTGTAGAACATCCCGTTTGGACGCGCGTGCACACTGCGGTAGCCGGGGCTCGAGCGGCGGCGGGGAGGCATGGCGCAGGCGGAGCGCCGCAGCAAGGGACGGAGGCGGCGGCGGAGACGCGCGGCGAGCTCGAGGCGGAGGACGGAGGCAGCGGTAGAGACGCGCGGCGAGCTCGAGCGGCACGACGAAGGCAGGGCGACGCGCAGTAGTTTTCGCGAGAGGACGCGTGGGGAATCTTCTGGGCGGTTGGCTTCGCGCGGGCGGCTCGCTTTATTGCGCGCGCTGGAAGCAGCACGCCAGATTTCCCGCGCACGATGCCGCAGAAGCCCGCATGCGGCAAAAAAAATAGCGCGCGTCGTGTTTTCGCACGTCTGCTGGAGCTGCGCTCCCCCGCTCCCGCGCTGTGTTTTGACGGTTTTTTAGCGCGCGCCTGTTATAGCGCGCCTACTGGAGATGCTCTAAGAGCATCTCTAATAGACGTGCTATATTTCGGCGTTGTAAACGTCGTTGCGCCCGCGCTGTATAGTTTTAGAGCGCGGCGCGCACTATTTTCCTCCACCGGAGGCGCTAAACCGCAGCGTGAGCGCGGCCGCAAAAAAGGGTGCTCCACCAGGCGCTCCAAACTACAGCGGGCAGCAGCGCTGGAAAACAACATTCACACAACGCTATGAATTTAACAAGATCAAACAAGCTTCTAAAATTAACGAATAAATGCACCAAAAATATAACAAGTACATCAAATTGTTTACAACAAATACGACAAGTATATCCAATTGTTTACAACAAGTTTAATGAATCAACAATACAACATAGTTTTCAGACAATACAACGAAAATGCAAATTAGAAGTAGGCACTATTGTTGTCCATGCCAATTCCACCATTCTTCCATTAGATCTTTTTGGAGCTCATCATGTGTTTCATTGGAACGAATGGAATGATACAAGGCAATAAATCAGGAAATCCTATGTGCGTTCCTCCTCACTTGCATGAGAACCCCCATCAATTCGTAGTGGGTATGATCCATATTTTTCCCATGATCATCCTCTATAATCATGTTATGCATGATGACACAAGTAGTCATGATATACCAACGGCACTCTTGGTCCCAAAATCTAGCTGACCCCCTCACAATGGCAAATTGAGCTTGCAAAATCCTAAATGCTCTCTCTACATCTTTCCTAGCCGCTGCTTGTGCACTGTGAAATTGGGTTTATTTCTTACCTCGTGGTTGAATAATCGGCTTCACAAATGTTTGCCACCTTGGATAGATGCCGTCGGCGAGAAAGTAGCCATAGTTGTACTTGTGGTCATTTTCTTCAAACTCCACCAATGGACCTTCTCGCATTGCAAGTCTTGTCATTAGTGGTGACCGTTGAAGAACATTGATGTCATTGCAAGACCTGGGCATTCCAAAAAATGCATGCTATATCCAAGTCTCATGATCGGCGACTGCTTCAAGGACTATAGTGGCATCCTTTTTGTACCCTTTGAATTGTCCATGCCATGCCGCTGGACAATTCTTCCAACTCCAATGCATACAATCAATTGAGCCAATCATACCTAGAAATTCCCGGTCAGCCACTACAAGAAAAGTTGGCTTTTACAACAGACGATTTTCATGGTTGAAGGCCCGTTTTTCGTGGCTAAAAAGTCTTCTACGACGGATGGCCATCATGGTAAAAGCCCCGTCACAAAATAATCTACCACAGTTTTTTCTGACTGTGGCGGATCACAACCTTCAGCCACGAAAACTTGTTCCATCATAGATCTGTTCGCCAGCCACTTTGACTGCTGACGTCATGCAAACTGCCACGTGGCAGCCACCGTTAGCGGCCAGTTACCACCGTTAATGGCCATAGAAACCGTGGCAGAAGCCAGGCCTAGCTAAGGCCTGCTAAATTCTAGATGGGCCGGCCCATTAAGGGAGCCCAATAGGAAGATGGCCCGTTACTGTTTTGTCCTGTACTGTTTGAAATGGGCCCAACGTTGCAGCCAGCGGTGGCCCGTGAACTTTCAGGCCTAATACTGTTTCAGCCTGAAGAAGGCCCATGATGGTCCAACACTTTGCGACCCATTAGCAGCCTGCGCCAAGTCGCTCCTGTATATTTAAGGCCTGTGGGCGGCCCATCACTATTTATCGAAGCCCATCGTAGGCGACCTACTGACGGCCCTTGTCTGAGATGGCCCGTTACTGTTCAGGCATTTCACTGGGACTTTACCTGTTCATGCCCACAAGCGGCCCTTTATTGTTCTATTCCGGTAAATGTGTCGACCTGTTACTACCCTAGACTGGAAATTTCTCGGGCTGTTACTGTTCTGGCTTGTCACTATTCTGGCCTTTCACTGTTGCGGCCCATTACTGTTGCGGCCGGCTACTATTTTGGCCTGTTACTGTTCAGGGATTTCATGGTTTCTTGCATGTTACAATGATGGGTTGTTTCTGTTACGGTCTGCTACTGTTAAGGCCTGTTATTGTTATGGCATGTTACAGTTATGACCTGTTACTCTTATGGCCTGTTACTGTTACATCCAGTTACAATTTGTAGGTCGGCCCATTACGTTTATGGCCTTTTACAGTTTCGGCCTTTTCTAAAGCCCATAACAATATCATAAAACGTTTATATAATCCAGCATTTTTTACTGTTCATCGTTGACCGAATACACGATAGGCCAATAACAAAGCACGATATTGTTGCCTAATCGACCTGCCTGGCGTAATTACCGTCATGACTACCGCATATGTGGACAGCGTCAACTAAATGCATACATAGCCTACGCGAGTTATCTAGATATTACATGAGCTGCAAACTTCTTAAAATTATTAAATATTATCAAATCAAGAGAAAGAAAAATCGGTATTTCAGTTGACAATCAAGTTGATAGCAGAGTCCTCAATTGATCACCTGCATCTTCCTTTGAGTGTGACAGCTACATTGGAGGAGATATGATCTTGCAGCCCCCTCTTTGGTGGCAATAGCAATAATTGAAGGGAATATGTCCTGAGAGGCAATAATAAAGTAGTTATTATACATATTCCAAGTATATGATAAATATTTATTTTATATGCTATAATTGTATTAATTTGGAAACATTAATACATGTGTGTTTGATAAACAAACAGAAAGTTCCTAGTTATGCCTCTCTTATAAACTAGCTCGTTGATTAACAAGATGATCAAGGTTTCCTGATCATGTACATTGGATGTTGTTAATAACAAGATCACAACATTAGTGGAATGATGTGATAAACATTCATCCGAAGTATAGCATTACGATCAAAGTCATTGTGTTTATATTGCTATAACATCTAACAAAGTAATCCTAGTCCTTAGACCATGAGATCATGTTAATCACTAATACTGGAAGAGTATCTTGATAACATCAAACGTCACACCGTGAAAGGGTGATTATAAAGGTGGGTTCAGTGCTACGAAAGTGTTATGTAGAAGCTCATGGATCAAGAGTGGGATTTGTCCATCCCAATGACGGATATATTCTCTGGGCCCTCTCGGTGATATCACATTGGTTAGCTTGCAAGCAAGTGATAAGATCACTAGAATGTTATATCACGGGAATGAGAAAAGAGTACATGTCGGTAACGAGATCAAACTAGGTATGGAGATACCGATGATCGAATCTTGGACATGTAATATATCGCGAGACAAAGGGATTTAGTTACTAATGTTAAAGGTTCTCACGATCACAGAAGTCATCGTAGAATGTGTACGAGTCAGTATGGATCTCCAGGTCCCGCTTCTGATTATTAATCTGAGAGGGGTCTTGAACTCTCAATCATGTCTGCATTATTCACGAACCGTAGGGTGACACACTTAAGGGACACCGACACCATTTGGAGCAAATGTGTTTTAGACAAATGAATTGCAAAGCGCTGGAATTGTTTCAATAGACACCGAAACTGTTTCGGGTGAAATTGCAGAAATTGGTTCTGCATGTAATATTGAAATGTTGTAGGGGGTTTTATGTGAATGTTTGTTAATTAAAGTAATTAACAAAATTCTGAATAAATTTAATAAAAGAGTTTTATTAAATGAGAGAGCATTAAATTTGGAGAAATTTAATGCATTTAAAGTGGAGACTTTAAAAGAGAATGTGAAGGGGCATTTTAATGTGGAGGGAGTTACCACCACATGAATGGGGGAGGTGAGGGGTCACCCCCCATGAGGCGCCGGCCATGGGGAGGGGCACCCCCCTCCTCCTATAAAAGGCCACCCCTCTCACCCTTCTTCCTCACACCTCCTCGTGAAGGATCTCTCTTCCCCTCTAGAATTATTCTCCCATGGTCTCGGATTAGCGAGATACATGTTCCCGGTGGCATTTCGTCTAGAAGGAGTTGCTGCTTCCGCTGCATCGCTGGAGCAAGGAGGCGGAGGTTGTTCGATGGCCTGAACGTGTGTGCTAGTGCGGATGCGCTGCTGGTTTGCGGCGCTAGGACTTCCACACGATCTTGAGATCGGCAAGCGTACGACTACATCATCCACGAGTTCTTACTCGTTAACAAAACTTTGTTGTCTTCGAGGGTAAGTTCTCCATGGATGTATATCCACCCGTTGCTTGTATCTAGTAGATAGATCTTGGCGTATAATTCTCATCGTAGGAATTTTTTTGTTTTCTATGCTGTGAACCCTTTAATAATTGCACCCTGAAACTAAGTAATAACAAGTTAATACATCAAACAAGACAAACTACTCATTTGACTAACATGACAGGAGCTATGATCTGGAGTTTACAACTAGTCAATGGTTCAATTATTGACCAACACGTCAAACAAACAGGACAAGCAAGCATGCATTAAACAAGTGTGTCTACCGTGAAACGAGCAATCAAAAAATGTGTGTGTGTGTGCCTTAGAATTTCAGCAAAAATAAACTAGCCAGGTCATTTCAACAAAAATATATGGAAGCGGTTCTATACCCTAAAATGCAAGAGACGTCGGGTGACTCAGAATTTGCGCTAAGACACAAAATGGCATGCAGTTACTGTCATAGCGAACCAGATAGAAATTATAACCGCATCATATGAGAACTTGAAGAGCAGGAATGCAAACCACGAATGAACTATATATTATAGAGGATAGTTATGTCGTGACTTAGGACGGACCAGAACCAGAACCAGATGCAAGATATAATGGCATCGCTCGTGAACTTGTAGAGCAGGACAAACAAGTATTAGACAAGTGTGTCTAGAATGAAATGACTAATCAAACAAAGTGTTTCTTAGAATTTCAGCAAATATAAACAAGCGAGGTCATTTCAGCAAATATATATGGAAGCAGTGGCATCTCCTGGAATGCATAGTCGTTGGTTGACTTAGAATTTGCGGTGAGCTACACAATAGCATGTAGTTGTTGTCATAGCTAAGAATCAACCAGATAGAAATTATAATAGCATCATAAGAGAACGTCTAGAGTAGGAATGCAAACCACAAGTGAATTACATAGTAGAGGACAGTTATGCCATTGTCAGGACGAACAAGCACCAGATAAGGAATTAATGGCATCCCCTGTGAACCTGTAGAATAGGCTATGCAAACCAACATGTTCATTGTTCCATTTTGAGCTATATGCAAGAAAAAGGAAACAGTTAGTGATGCAGCTTTTGAAGAAGCAGATGGCAACAACAAAATTATAATCGAATTAGTACAAAGAGTTTAAACGGGTACTACAGGATAGCAGAACGATGCTAAGGAGGAAATAATAGCAGGGCGTCAGAACAATGGGTAGAATCGGAATTTTGAAGTCAAAAGTTTTTGAAACTGAGGGGCGGGAAATGCTTCAAGATCGGAGTGTGATTTTGCCGCTTGATTGAGATATTGAATTTGGCGACCATCCATCTAATAATAATATAAAAATGGTACCGCCCCGGTGGGATATTTTGCCTCAAAGTTTTTGAAACTGAGGGGCGGGAAATGCTTTAAAGTCAGTGTATGGTTTAGTCGCTCGATTGAGATTTTGAATTCGACAATCGCACATCTGATAAATGCTTCAAAGTAGGTGTGTCGTTTTTTCGCTCGATTGAGATTTTGAATTTGACAAGCGCC
This sequence comes from Avena sativa, assembly GCA_916181665.1. Lineage (NCBI taxonomy): Eukaryota > Viridiplantae > Streptophyta > Magnoliopsida > Poales > Poaceae > Avena > Avena sativa. Next base: position 429,764,008 of record OV702286.1, on the reverse strand, counting down.
CATCTGATAATACTAATAATATAAAAATGGTACTCCCTAGGTGGGAGATTTTGGCTCAAAGTTTTTGAAACGGTTAGGCGGGAAATGCTTCGAAGTCGGTGTGTGTGATTTTGCCGCTCGATTGAGATTTTGAATTTTGCTAGCGTCCATGTACTACTACTACTAGTAGTAGTAGTAAACAAAGGTGGTAGAACGTACAGCTATATGGTTAGGAATTCATGGCCGAGAGTCACATCAACTGATCATCCATATAACCACACTTGAGGTACTCTCTGTGTTCGGTATTACTAGGCCGGAGTAGTACTAGTTCGGAGAATTAACTTCACCTACTCGCTTTATAGCTAGTTATTGCATGCAGTACTAACCCTAAAATTCAGGCAATGCTTGTGGCCACCGCATCTAATTGAAAACATGCAAGCCAATGGATGCACTCCCGTTTTAACAACATGATCGGCCAGGAGCATTACACGACATGGTGGTTCATATTTTACGGTCAACTATAGGAGTAATTGAGCAAAACTAGGAGCATTAATTGGTCCTCCGTCCTAGCAATTGAGGCTGTAAAATAATTAAGAGGTATATACACCTTTAGTTCCACATCTTGCACCGCGAGAGCGTTTTAGTTCCATATATTAAAAAATAAGCAATACTAGTCCCTCAACTTATATCTCGAGAGCATTTTAGTCCAATTTAATAGAATTTCAGTGAATTTGACTTAATTTGTCCACAAATGACGTTGGTTTTTTTAAATGACGCCTCTATATTTTTTATGTCATTTGTGTCCCTATGCGGACTGATAAGTGGACCACCTGTTAGTAGACGTATAAATAAAATAGTTAAATCTCTAAGAGGAGAATGGATTCGAACTTAACACTTTTGTACAACGACACACACACACAAGCCACTATGCCGGTAGATGCCCACGACTACTCATGTGAGACGAGGAGTACTTGAGAGGATGTAATTATGCCAGATGATGAGTACTTGGGGGAAGTAATTATTTATACAATAAAAAAGCACATGCGGACGGAAAAATTCTCACCTCTATGTTGGCACGGTCCATAATATCAATTGTATAGCTTTGTCGTTAACCTAGTAGCTAGCTGCAGTGTCTAGAATAAACTTGAGTTTTTTCTTATTCGCAAAAATGAAAACGAATAAAGTTGAGTTGTTATTGTACCCAGAACACATATTTTTGAATATCCAAAATAAAGAACACATCAGCTAGAGCGCTCTTCACTTAATCGCTTCTGTGTGCATGTTGTAGTAGCAAGGTTGATATCTTCAGTAGCGCAGGTAATTAGTTCGATACCCTACAATGCATTGGTAGTTTTTCTTATTTGTTTTTGATATGTCCAAAACGTATATACTTTCCCGAACACTTTTGCTATTGTTTTTCCTCTAAACTTGTGTGATTTGGATACAACTAACACAGACTAATGTTGTTTTCAGCAGAATTATCTTGGTGTCTAGTTTTTGTGCAGAAAACCAACTATCAGGAAAAATCCCGGAAAATATGCCAAAAATCCTATTTCACCAGAAGACTCACGGAGCCAGAAGACGAGACGGAGGAGGGCCATGAGGGGCCCACACCACCTGGCCGCGCGGGCCAGGCCAGGCCGCGCCTGGGGGTGGTGTGGCCGCCTCGGTCACCCCCTCGGCCTCCCTCTTCGTCTATAAGTTGCCTCTTGACCTAAAAACCAACGGGGTTTTGGACGTTTTTCCAGAAAGAGTTCTGCTGCACTGCCACCACCAGATTCTGTGATTCGGAACCAGAAACTTCGTTCTGGCACCTTGCTGGGATGGGGAATTGGAGTAGATCATCGCCATCATCATCACCATCGCTTCTCCATCGACCATCCATGTTTCCCCCATCTATGAGTGAGTAATCACCTGCTGTAGGCTATGGGGATGGTAGAGATTGGATGAGATCGTTCATGTAATGACATCAGATTATTAGGGCATGGTGCCTAGTATCTATTATTAGTGCTTTTTGACTTTGTTGCAACTTGTTATGCTTAATGCTTGTCACTAGGGCGCGAGTGCCATGATTTTAGATCTGAACATGTTATTGATTCATTATGATATTATTTTTTATGGTCTTATCTGCAAGTTGTATGCACATATTGTTGTCCGGAACCAAAGGCCCCGAAGTGACAGCAATCGAGATAACCGGAGGGAATGGCTTTGATGTGAGGATCACATGTGTTCACGGAGTGTTAATGCATTACTTCGGTGCTCTATTAAAAGGAGCACCTTAATTGCCAGTACTTCCCTTGAGGCCCTGCTGCAAACGGGCTGGTAGGACAAAAGATGTTGTGCAAGTTCTCATTGCGAGCACGTATGACTATATACGGAACACATGCCTATGATTATTTAGTAATGGGATGCTTTATCTTATTTATCTGAAAATGCCCTATATCTTGATTGCTATATGAATTGTCTTGTCTATGCAACGCCCGTCCATCCATCCCTATGTCTACCGCGCTTTAATCCTACTGTTTACTGCAATTGTTACTATTGTCTTTACTTTTACTACTGCTATTACTTTACTATTGGTACTACAAAACTGTTGCTACTGATAAACTGCTGTGAGCAAGATTGTTTCTAGGTGCAGCTGAATTGACAACTCAGTTATTAATGCTTATAAATATTCTTTGGCTCCCCTTGTGTCGAATCAATAAATTGGGTTTCACTTTCCTCGAAAATACTACGATACACCCCCTATACTTGTGGGTCATCAAGACTATTTTCTGGCGCCGTTGCCAGGGAGCATAGCTTTATTTATCAAGTTCACTTGGAATCACTATTGTTTGCTGCCATTCATCCATCATGGGTAAGTCTCGTGATGGCAAGGTTCCTATTTTACCATCCACTACAAGGAGAGGTACGATTCGGAACACCTCTGTTGCTCTTGATTCACCATCTGTTATGCGTAAGTTCCTTACACCACCACATACACATGCTACACATACTGCTACTACTGATGAATCTGGAACTTCTGATACTTATGACGCTGCTTCTACTGTGCTTGATAAGAGTGGTTCATTATGTCCTTTCCTATATGCTACGATTTCTAGAACTATAGCTGGAAATACTGAAACTTATAATAAAGACACTACTACACCTGTCAGTTCACCTGAGTCTAGAGAAAGCTATGATATTGAAGACGGTTATATAGAGATGACCGATGAATTTATTAAAGAATGTCAAAACACCCATGATAGGAGTGTTATTAAGAGTCTCCTTGAGAGGCGTACTATAAAACCCAAATTATCTCCTAATGCTAAGTTTGCTACATCTCCCATAAACATTAAAGATAAGGATTATGATTTCCCTCTTGATATATCTTACATTACAATTGTTGAGAAAGAACCTTTTTGTGGGACTGAGAATGAAAGTGCGGTAGCACATATGACTGAGCTTTCTACCATGAGTGGCCTATTTTCTGATGATATTAAGATGCGCACCTACTTTGTTGCTAAAATTTTCCCTTTTTCATTGAAAGGAGAAGCTAAAACTTGGTTTAATAATTTACCTCCTAGATCTATTGATAGCCCTGATTGCTTGATTAGTACCTTTAGAAATATTTTCCTCCTAGTGCTAGACATGCTATTTTGCAGGAACTTTTTGATTTTAAACAGGGAGAAAAAGAGATATTGCCTGAACCATGGGCAAGGTTTTGTGCTTTGATTCATGCACAGGCTGGATTTCCATTACCTAAGAATGAGCTTCTTGATATATTTTATAATGGACTAACTGAAGAATCTAGGACATACTCATACATTGCAAATGTATCTATAATTTTTGATGTTCCATGCTTGGTTTTATCCACTTTCTTGTGTTTTGTCCACACTTTGGAGTACTTTTCATATGATTTCTTGGACTAATCTATTAACAAGAGCCACAGTGCCAGCTGCCTGTTTTCTGCTGTTTTTGGTTCTAGGAAAGTCAGAAAATGAATATTCTTAGAATTGGACGGGACAAAAGCCAAAGTGCCTATTTTTCTAGAAGTCATTAGATGCCAGAATACGAGACGAAGAAGGGCCAGAGGGCGGCCACACCACCTGGCCACGTGGTCAGGCTTGGCCCGCGCCAGGGGGTGGTGTGGCCAGCCCAGGCACCCCCTCGGCCTCTCCTTTCGCCTATAAGATGCCCTCGGGACGAAAACCCTAAGTACCCGATCAAAAATCCACGAGAGAGTCTGTAGCCGCCGTCATCTCCATCCCTAGATCAGGAAGGATCCGAAGCTCTTCCCGGCACCCTGCCGGACAGGGGAATTCACCCTGGAGGCCTTCTTCATCACCATGCAAGCCTCCGGTGTGATGCGTGAGTAGTTCATCCTTGGACTACGGATCCATGTAGTAGCTAGATGGCTGGTTCTCCTCCTTTGTGCTTTCATGTTTAGATCTTGTGAGCTATGTTCATGATCAAGATCATCTATTTGTAATTCTGCATGTTGTGTTTGCGGGGATCCGATGGATATTGAGATGCTATTTCAGATTGATTATTGATTCTATCATGTCTTTGTTATTTGTGATCTTGCATGCTTTTTGTTGTTAGCAGCTATGTTGGCTAAGTAGATGCTAGCAACTCCAAGAGTTAGTATTTATGCTCGATAGTGGGTTCATGCCTCTAGTAATTTGGGGAAGTGACAAAAATCTCTAAGGTACTAGATGTGCTGTTGCTACTAGGGAGAAAACAACAATCCTTTGTTCATAGAACAATCGTATTGTTTATATTACACACAATTCGTAAAGCAATAATCTGTTGCTTGCAACTTAATACTGGAGGGGGTTCGGATGATAACCTGAAGGTGGATTAGTAGTCATAGATGTAGTTGGATGGCGGTCTATGTATAATGTTGTAATGCCCAATCAAGTCTCAAAGGAGTCAAGATGATTAGTATATGCATGTATTGCTTTCTCGATGTTTGTCAATTGCCCCGCTGTAATTTGTTCACCCAGCATGTTATCTATCTTAAGGAGAGGCACCTCTAGTGAACTATGGATCCCGGTCCTTTTTCTTTACATACAATCTATAAATTGTTTACTGCTTTGTGTTTACTTTCTACAAACTATTACTTCCTTTCATTCGATACGTTTAATCCTTTGTTTTTAGCAAAACACGGTGAGATTGACAACCTCATCGCAAGTTGGGGACAAAGTTCTATGGTTGTGTTGTGAAGGTCTCCACGTTGCTACTAGCACCGGTAGTGCGCCCTGCCAAGGCTCAGCTAGCAACACCTTTGGGGTGTTTCCTTGCTCCTACTGGTTCGATTAAACCTTGGTTTCATAACTGAGGGAAACTTGTTGTTGTGCTCATCATACCTTCCTCTTGGGGTTCCCAATGAGCTGTACATCAACACTGAGCCATCAAGCATTTTTCTGGCGCTGTTGCCGGGGAGTCAAGGACATCTTCACAAGGGGAGTCCCTCATAACCAATATCTTTACTTTGTTATTTTTATTTTGCTTAGTTTCTTTTTGTTTTGTTTGCTTGTTTTGTTATCAAAAACACACAAAAAATAGTTTTACTAGTTTGCTTTCTTTACCAAAAAACACACAAAAAAATAAGTCTCCTTTAGTTGTTGCCTCTTCTTTAGCACACCATGTTGATCCCTAAATTCACCCTAAAAGACCTTTCAATAGGGAGTGGTTCTATAATTGGAAAAGATAATATTGAAGAATTCTTTAAACATGTTAGTAAACATGAGGATAGTGAGGATAGATCCCATGCAGAACTGGCTCCAAATTATGAGATTGTTGCAGCTTCTTTAGTTCACATGTTGGAAGCTAGGTTTTTTAACCTCAACCCCTTAATGCAAGTAATGTTTCTTAAACTTAAAGAAATTGAGGACCCTGAAAAGAGGGATTTTATTCTAGAAACTTTGTTTAAGGAATTCTATGATGTTGCCAAAGAAGCTAGAAAAGTCTTTGAACGTTTCAATATGCTAGGCTCATGTGTAGATGTTGTTGGTACATGAAAAAAATGAACAAAACCGAGCCTAATGGGGAGGAACCTAAGATGCCAATACCCTTTAAACTAGTAGCAATGCATGAAGCCATAGAAAAGAATCTTGATTGGATCATTGCTGAAAACCCTTTTGATGAAAGTAGTGAACCTAAGAGCACCGAGAGAGGATCCTCTAGAACTTATTTGGATGAGATAACTTGCCTTGTTGAAGATATTTCTGGTATTAATCTTAATGCTTCTTCATTTGAGAATACTTGATTCTTTTTCTTGCTTCTTATGCCTAACTTAAAGGCGTTAAAGAAAAGTACTTATTGGGAGATAACCCAAAAGTTTTAGATGAGTCTTGGAAGTTATTACCTCTGTAATAACCGCTCCTTATCCTTTTTATTTGCTTTTTGTGCCAAGAGTAACCTCTAATGAGAGAGAAGTAATGATTGGGAAAGTTGCTGTCCTGAAACAGATTTCTGTGCTTCACCATAAAAATTCGTGCAAAATCTCTAAATGTCTTTTTGAGGTGTGAATTTTTGTGCTTCTGCCCCAGGTTGTTATCTAACTTTCGTTAGTTCAACACTCTTTGATTTGAGAAATAGAAGGTCTTCGAAACAATTCGTCTTTACCTGCTGGTCTGTTTTGATAGATTTCTGCCATTTTCTGCATTTGCTTTTTGTTGGTTCCTTTTTGAGTTCTTTTGGGGAATTGAGATTTTTGAGGGAAGTGCTACAGTAGCTAGTGTTCTAATGGAAGTTTATTTGGTGTTAGAACTGAACCTTAAGACTTATTTATCTTGAGTGCACTAATGTTGCTAATAAAGATTGTGTGAAGTTTTGTATGAAGGAAAAAATTCAGGTGTATGGAAGGAATGAGCAATGAGATGAAGGATGGACTAAAGCTCAAGCTTGGGGATGCCATACGTGTCACCCCAAGAAATATCCAAGAAGTACAAGTGTCAAAGCTTGGGGATGCCCAAGGCATCCCCTTCTTCATCAATAAAAATCCCAGGTTTCTTCCAAACGCTTCATTTTTATTATTTCATGCACAGTTGTGTTGTTCTTGGACCGTCTTCTTTTTCGTTTTTGTTTTGGTTTTTCGTTTGCTTGGTTTTCTTAGTTTGATGAATAAATTGGTTGGACCCCCTCTTTCATACATTGGTTTTCAAATAGTTTGGTTTGGTTTGGAAAAGAGTAGGAAAGTTCATACTTATGTGTTAAAAAGAGCTCGTTTTTGACTGTGGCCTATGATTTGTTATGCCATGCTTGATATTGTTTTGGCTTTATGCTTAGTATTCTTTGTTGTAGCATGACTTGTTATAAACAATTGAGATTGCTTAATGTGCCTTGCATGAATCATGGGTTGTTTTAGCATATTAAAGCATAGTATAGTGGTATTCTCCTTTGATGCTTTATTTGGGTTGACTTGGCACATGCTCACACCATGTTATGACTATCTCAAGTCACCATAGCCTTTATGATCCTTTAGTTTTCAACTTGTAGTATCACTTCATGCTTTGATCAATGATGTTTTGTCGCTCTGCATGATTATGGCCATTATTGCTCTCTTAGTTTGTCGCTCCCAGTCTTTTGCTAGCCTCCACAACCAAGTATGAGTTCCACTCATGCATCCAACTCCTTAAACCAAGTTATTCCAAAGAGTCCACCATACCTACCTACTAGCTTATTCTATTCCAAGTATATTCATGTTTTTGTTTATCTTCCAAATTAAACTTGTTATGAGAAAACTAGTGATTAAAGCTCTCACGAACTTGATGGCACACTTTACTTTTCTTGCCCTTAATAAACTTGAACCATTGTGTCGTCTATGTTGTATATGCTTGCACTTATTTGTTGGGAATTAGTAGAACCATGCTTTCATGGGGAACGCTTTCAACATTGAACCATGCTTTCATGGGGAACGCTTTCAACATTGCACTTGGTACTTGTACCTAGTTGATATCATGCTCTTTTGTATATGGATGTCGTCGGCGTGAAATGAAAGGGGGGCTTGTAAGTCCATGGAGTTATGTATATGTGTTAGAGAAACGCCTAGGTCGCTGGTCTAATCCATGCTGACATGTGGAAACCTGAAGCGTAACCATAATGAGCCGTCTATGAAGCATTCTTCTTATATAAAAAAAGAGTCCTATATTTAGAAAAAAGAGAAAAGAGAAAAAAAGATTATGAAAAGAGGAAAGAGAGAAAAAAGCACCATATTCCCATGGTAAATAAGAAGATTGCTGAGATGCTCGTTGTCTGCTTGCCTTGTCATTTTGATATGGGGATTCTTCCGTACCATCGGGCAAGGGGTACCCCGTTGGCAGTTCTCTATGATACACATGTACTTACGATGACAAGAACTTACTGGTGACTAAACTTGAGTAGCATGAGGAGCGGCCCTCGTATGCAAGGGACATGAGATTTCTAACTTATACTTCGTCAAGCATAGTTTGTTCACTTTAACCTTAATCACTTCAAGATGCTTATGATAGGGGCAATGAGAGCTGAAAGCTATAAGTACCATAATATCTGGAAGCTCTTTATGAGACTTGAATCCCTACTTCCTTCTATGAAGGCCTTTTTTCCACCATTATATTGAGTCTCCACCTTGTACCTTTATGCACCTACTTTGAGAGCATAGTGGCCATTCTTAGTTCTATGTGCATTGTCCCAAGACTAGTTGGTTGATGCATAACTTGATATTGCTTGTTTTAAACTATTTGTATCTAGTCACTCTTATGAACTTTGAAGGTGTCCTATGCATTTATATTTGCTACTCTATGAGGGACAAGCTGAATACTAGTATGCTATGTTTTCTTTATGTGAAACAAACAAACGTCTTGCAAAGCATTGTTATTCATGAATCTTTTATTTGTGCCTTTTCATGTTGCATCATAGTTTCTTTGTCTTATTGCTAGAACTTTGTCTTTCATGTTATGATTGAAGTACTATGATCCCAGCTTTGAATGTTTTACAAATACTTTGATCAAGTCTTTGATGGTGCATGTCACCTCAAAAATTATTCTCTCTTTTTATCACTTACCTACTCGAGGACGAGCAGGAGTTAAGCTTGGGGATGTTGATACATTACAAATGTATCTATAATTTTTGATGTTCCATGCTTGGTTTTATCCACTTTCTTGTGTTTTGTCCACACTTTGGAGTATTTTTCATATGATTTATTGGACTAACCTATTAACAAGAGCCACAGTGTTAGCTGCCTGTTTTCTGCTGTTTTTGGTTCCAGGAAAGTCAAAAAATGAATATTCTCGGAATTGGACGGGACAAAAGCCAAAGTGCCTATTTTTTCGGAAGTCATCAGATGCCAGAATACGAGACGGAGAGGGGCCAGAGGGCGGCCACACCACCTGGCCGCATGGCCAGGCTTGGCCCGCGCCAGGGGGTGGTGTGGCCAGCCCAGGCACCCCCTCGGCCTCTCCTTGCGCCTATAAGATGCCCTCGGGACGAAAACCCTAAGTACCCGCTCAAAAATCCACGAAAGAGTCTGTAGCCACTGTCGTCTCCATCCCTAGATCGGGAGGGATCTGAAGCTCTTCCCGACACCCTGCTGGAGAGGGGAATTCACCTTGGAGGCCTTCTTCATCACCATGCAAGCCTCCGGTGTGATGCGTGAGTAGTTCATCCTTGGACTATGGATCCATGTAGTAGCTAGATGGCTGGTTCTCCTCCTTTGTGCTTTCATGTTTAGATCTTGTGAGCTCTGTTCATGATCAAGATCATCTATTTGTAATTCTACATGTTGTGTTTGTGGGGATCGGATGGATATTGAGATGCTATTTCAGATTGATTATTGATTCTATCATGTCTTTGTTATTTGTGATCTTGCATGCTTTCCGTTGTTAGTAGCTATCTTGGCCAAGTAGATGCTAGCAACTCCAAGAGTTAGTATTTATGCTCGATAGTGGGTTCATGCCTCTAGTAATCTGGGGAAGTGACAAAAATCTCTAAGGTACTAGATGTGCTGTTGCTACTAGGGAGAAAACAACAATCCTTTGTTCATAGAACAATTGTATTGTTTACATTACACGCAATTCATAAAGCAATAATCTGTTTGCTTGCAACTTAATACTGGAGGGGGTTCGGATGATAACGTGAAGGTGGATTATTAGTCATAGATGTAGTTGGATGGCGGTCTATGTATAATGTTGTAATGCCCAATCAAGTCTCAAAGGAGTCAAGATTATTAGTATATGCATGTATTGCTTTCTCGATGTTTGTCAATTGCCCCGCTGTAATTTATTCACCCAGCATGTTATCTATCTTAAGAAGAGCCACCTCTAGTGAACTATGGATCCGAGTCCTTTTTCTTTACATATAATCTATAAACTGTTTACTGCTTTGTGTTTACTTTCTGCAAACTATTACTTCCTTCCATTCGATACGTTTAATCCTTTGTTTTCAGCAAAACACGGTGAGATTGTCAACCTCATCGCAAGTTGGGGACAAAGTTCTGTGGTTGTGTTGTGCAGGTCTCCACGTTGCTACTAGCACCGGTAGTGCGCCCTGCCAAGGCTCAGCTAGCAACACCTTTGGGGTGTTTCCTTGCTCCTACTGGTTCGATTAAACCTTGGTTTCATAACTGAGGGAAACTTGCTGCCGTGCTCATCATACCTTCCTCTTGGGGTTCCCAACGAGCTCTACATCAACACTGAGCCATCACATACCTGGATAGTTGTGCTGATTGTGTTTTCAGGAATAGGACTCCCAAGGAAGCTGAGGAGTTAATGGCTAAAATAAGCAAGAATTATGAAGATTGGACTCCTCCTGAACTAGCTATACCTGAGACAACTATACCTAAACCAACTATCCCTGCGCCTATACCAACATCAAAGAAGAGGGGAGTTATCGAACTAAATGATGAAGTGATGAAGGAAGCTAAGAAATTTCCTAAGGAGAAGGGAATTAAAGCCGCGGACGTCAAGAATTTACCTCCTATAGAAGAATTATGTAAGCCAATATCCCACTCATCCACTATTGAGGTACACTCTCTCCAACATTTTGATGAAGGTGATATCCCTTACTCTAAACCTCCTGATCAATGCTTAGGAGAATTTGATGTTTTTATTGTTAAGCAAGATAATTTTAATAAAAGGGTGCAAAATCATTTAATGGAAAACTCTAGAGCTATTATTGAGTTAAAAGATATTGTGGAAAGAACCTCTAATGATGTTAAATGCTTGTTAAACATTTTCAAATGGTTCAAACTCAAATTGATCAGCTTATTAAGGTACAAAAAGACTTGCTAGTTAATGCTGCTAAAGAAAAACATGCTTATGAAATTAGGACTAGAAGTGGTGCTGCTACCCAGGATCCTCTATATCCCGAGGGGCATCCTAAAAGAATTGAGCAGGATTCTCAACAAGCTGAAAATAGTGGTACTACTCCTAAGAAAAGAAACATAAAACTATTGTAGAACCTTCTGAACCTGCTAAAGATCCTAATAGTATATCTGTCTCTGATGCTGAAACTAACTTAAAGTGGTAATGAAGAAAATGATGCTCCTGATAAAGAAAAAGTTGAAGAAGAACCTAAAAGGCACACTAAGAATACTAAATACACTAAAGAAGATTTTGTTGCTAAAAACATGGTAGTGAAAGAGAGCCTTGGGCCAAAAACCTATGCCTTTTCCTGATAAGAAACACAAGTCAAAGGAAGATGAACACTATAATAAGTTTTGTGAGTGGATGAAACCTCTATTCTTGGAAATTCCTTTGACTGATGCTATTAAATTGCCTCCTTATTCAAAGTATATGGAGGATATTGTTTCGATTAAAAGGAAGATGCATAATGAAGAAATTTCTACTTTGCTTGCTAATTATTCCTTTAATGGTAAGGTTCCTAAGAAACTTGGAGACCCCGGGATTCCAACTATTCCTTGTTCTATTAAAAATAGTTATGTTAGAACTGCTTTGTGTGATTTGCGAGCAGGAGTTAGTGTTATACCTTTTCTCTCTATAAGAGACTTCAACTGGAAAAACTAATACCAACTGATATATCTTTGCAAATGGCTGATAAATCTACTACTATTCCTGTTGGTATATGTGAGGATGTACCTGTTCAAGTGGCTCATAATTGCTTGATATTAACTGATTTTGTTGTGCTTGAAATGCCTGAAGATGATAATATGTCTATTATTCTTGGGAGACCTTTTCTTAATAATGTAGGAGCTGTTATTAATTGTAATCAAGGAAATGTGACTTTTAATGTTAATGACAAGGAGCATACTGTTTATTTCCCCAAGAAGATTGATAAGACTTATGGCTTAAATTCAATTGAACATGTTGAGGGCATTCAAGTTGGAGAAATATATTGTCCCATTCAAGAAAAAATATGAAACTATTATGATTGGGACCATTGCTATCAAGGTTGAGGTAACATAATCATTAGTGGAATATAAGGTAACAAGACCTAATCAACCTTGTTAACAAAGAGATTTTAATGAACAAAACAATGTTTTCACCATGATTATCTCCGCTTACTTTCACTCTATCCATTTTAGTTTTTGTTTTCGTTTAGTTTACTTTTCTTTTGCTAGTTGCTTGAAGATTAGAGTGTCTTAGAACTTCTGAAGTTTTGGTTTTGTTTTGTCATTGCATCATTCCAGAAATATCTTTCTGTCAGAAAATCATTCATCTATACCTGAAAATTGCTCAAAAATAAAGTGTCTCGGAAAATTCCAGAAAATTCATATTAAATTTTTACGTGAAAAAGGGGCAGAGAAGTGCCTGGAGAGTACCGGGGGGCCCACCAGGCAGACACACCACCTGGTGGCGCGGCCAGCCCAGGGGCACGCCTGGCCATGGTGTGGGCCACCCCTGGCCCTCCACTCACTCTCTCACTTCCCACTGCTCTCTCTATCTCTCGAGAAAACACAAGTTCATTGCTCGAAATCTCATTCTTGCTGTTCTTGTCCATGATTTTTTGATCTCCTTGCTCAGCCCATCTTTGCTGCTGAAATTTGGAGCATTTGTTCTCCGGTATGTGACTCCTCCACTTGTCCAAGTAGATTTGTGTTTAGTGGTTTATATCTTGAGTATTTTGCTGCTGTAGGTGATAGGTTATGAGAGCTTGTAAGCTTGTTCATTGCTTAGAGATATTGTTTTGATGCATGTTCAGGCCTCTTACAAGTCTCTATGAGTAGTTCCCTTCATTATGTATTCACTTTGTAATCACTTGTATAATGGATGTTTAAATTTCAGAATAGAAGATGAATGAACACCATCTCAACCAACATGAACTGAGGGTGTCTGAGGTTATGAAGGTTCACCGAGAGGAGGAAGTTTTTCCTTCCATCTATCCATGCCCTGAATTCATGAGGGCTGCAGGAATTTTCTATGACTTCCATACTTTAGTTGCTAATGCAGGATTGGAGCATTTTGTGGAAGATGAACCTTGTCAATTTGTGAAACTTGTTGGCCTAGACCCGACAATACTTTTGCCGGGACGTTGCAATGAGATGACCTGCAACAACTTCGCATAGTACGTCGAGTACTTTTCGACGAACAGTGACGAAGACAATCCGACAAGATGTGCACCTACGAGCCACGAGTAATCGACTTGATCGATTCTGGTGGATTGCAACACATGCACGTATGGCAAGCTTCACTAGATTGCTTCCTAGCTAGCTAGACTCCACGTACACACAAATTGCTGAATCACTAAGTTGCCAGAGGCTCGTGTCGAGCCTCATAAATCTTTCTCTTTATTTCTCAATCGCACACTTGATTACAGGGGTACTACACGTGTATATGTAGTAGATCTAGTGTAGCTATTCTAGTAGGATTAGGACTCCTAATTCCTACATCAACCGCGCTACACAAACCTACACGTACTCGTATAGTACTTGTATACGACAGAGCACACCGTGCCCTGCCGGCGTCGGTTCGAACATGCTTATTGCTAACAAAACTAACTATGTCTGTAGTGCAGGACTTTCAATTTAGTTGCTCTTTGCCTAACCCCATGGTTCACTACAAAATTTACAATATAGCTATCGACCTTCCTCTTGATGACTTTTGTGCAGCAATTAAGGTACCTCGGTGGGGATCGTGTGGAAGGATTAAAGATCAACCTGCACCACTGATGGACTTGTATGCGGAAATTTGTCAAGGGAGCAGCTTCTCAAAGGAGAGCGGGAAAATCCGTAACATTCATCTTGCGTCTATTCGCTACTTTGCTTACTTTATTGCCAAGTGTGTTCTCGCTAGGAAAACTTCTAATAAGTTATCCTCATATGATCTAGCATTCATATCAGCTGCTTTAAAACGAGATAGGACTTATAATTTGGGTGCCTTGATAGCCTTCCGTCTTGCTGCTAACCGCGAGAAAGGTGGAATTTGTGGAGGCCTCATCGCCTCTCATTTACTAGCTTTGCATGGTGTAGTGCCTCATCATCTAGACTTACAGTTTCCCATAGAAAGGCTTGACCTTAATTCCATGATACAACATAAATTTGTTTCTTCTTTGTCTAATTTGAGTGATTTGTCTTATGAAATAACCTTTCTCAAGGCTGGTTGGAGAAGGAGTAAGTCTGAGCGATTTGTTCTTTTGCCTGCACCTGTTTTGTTTAACCTTGATACCAGGGTAGGATGGTCACTCACTGAGGAGGAGCTTGATACGTACCTAGGAGAGCTCTCCCAACATGAGCAGGATACTAGAAGGGAGGTTACAGATGATTCGGTCCAGCCCTCGAATGAGGGGGAGTCTTCATATCAGCAGCCTACCTATGATTGGGGAGCTTCTTCTTCTTCCCAAGGGCCTAACCACAATCATTCTTACAATGACCCGCCTGCTTGGAACCCTTACCCGCGTTGGGGTTGATACCCACTTAGGCCAAAAGCCCAAGCTTGGGGGGAGGTACACCGACATCACACTTATCTAGATATCATGTTTAGTCGGTACTTTGTATATCCATGCTTCGTTTTCTTTTTAGTTTTCATTCTTTCTTTACTTTTGCTTCTTTTTGTTTTTGCCTTAGTTTGCTTTTTCCTTTTTGCTTTGTTTGAAATATTCGAAAAACCTAAAAAGATTTTGCTTTGCTTGTTTTTCCTTTTTGTTCTTGCCTTTAAAAAATTAAAAACACCAAAAATATTTGTTGTTCTTCTTTGGTTTTGTGAAGTTTGTTGCAGGGTTCAGCAGTGCTCAGTGGAATTGGGTTTCATGTTATTATTCAAGTCACACAAGTGAAGGGCAATAATGAGGATTAATGACAACTTGAGGTGTGGTAAGAGGCTAGTTACGAACTCTATTTGTTTTCATTTTTGTACATATACTCATCATTGTGGGCATGCTCAGTATGTTCATGTAGGGTGTATGTTATTTATGGATGCTTAGTAGTTCTTGCTTTCTTATGATTAGCTCCAGCTCGCTAATAGTTTGTACCATGTCATATGAAACTTTGCTTGCATTGCTCTATTCATAACTTGGTATGACACTATGGTATCCTCCTCTGAATGTTTCACTTGAATTGACTTGGCACATGCTCATGCATGCATATGACTGAAACAATAATCAATTAAGCCCCGATGAATTATTTTTCCTCAGGGGTCTTGAATCACTTTCATGCCATGATTAGTCATGTTTTGTTGCAAGCATGATTATGATAGTTATTGCTCTCTCGTTTGTCGCTCCCTTACTATTGCTAGCCTTCACTTGCACTGAGTATAAGCTTTACTCGTGTTTCCAACTACCTAAAACCATTGTTGCCAAAAGAGTCCACCATACCTACCTATTAGCATCATTTGCTATTCCGCGCATATTTCAGTATGCCTTGTTTTCTTCTGAATAAAATGTCTGCTTGTCATGAGAAAGTTAGTTAGTAAAGCTCTCACGAACTTGATGGCACACTTTACTTTCTTGCACTTAATAAAACTTGAACCATTGTGTCCATCTTTGTTGCGTATATGCTTGCGCTTTATAAGTTGAAGTTAGCAGAACCATGTATCATGGGGAACGCTTTCAACATTGCACTGGTACTTTGTACCTCATTGATATCATGATTCTTTTGCTTATGGATCCCGATGGTGTGAAATAAAAGGGAAACTTGTAGGATCATGGAGTTTGTATGTGTGTTAGAGAAACGCCTGGGCCGCTAGCCTAAGCCATGCCTAATCATGGTGGAAACTTGCACTAACCATAATGTGGATTCTATGAAGCATCCTCAATAAAAACCTATGCAAATAGCAAATAAAAAGATTGCTGAGATGCTTATTGTCTACTTGCCTTGTCATTTTGATTATGGGACAACTCCTGTATCATGTGCAAGGGGTACCCCATTGGTGGTTCTCTATGATACATATGTACTTACAATGACAAGAGCTTACTTGTGACTGAAGTTGAGTAGCATGAGGTTCGGTACTCGTAAGTAAGGGGCATGAGATTTCAACTTATAACTTGTCAAGCATATCCTCTTAGTTGTGTCACTTTAACCTTAACCATTTAAAGATGCTTATGATAGGGGCAATGAGAGCTCAAAGCTAATGAGTACCATACTTTCAGCATTTGGAAGCCTTTCAAACTTTTCAAAACCTTTTCATTCCCTTGTTGAGTCACCATCTATTCTATGAGCACTTTCTTGAGAGCATAGTTGTCATTCTTAGTGTAATGTGCTTGTCTCAAAACTTGATTAATTGTGTTATAACTTTGATGCTTGTATCTTTGATATCTTTACTTCTAGTCTTCACTTGAACTTCAGAGGTGCCTTGGCATTTATGTTTGCTCTACAATCAAAGGCAAGCGAGATACCACTCTATCATACCTTGTTATGAGCATTTCAATGTTGCTTATGTTTATATTTCACGCTACTTATTATTTTTGAGTTGGAATCTCTTCATAGCTTGCAATGACTATTAAGTAAACTTAGTTGCATATTCTTTATTATGAATTGCCTAACCAGTTGACCTTATGCTGAGAATATATACATCTTATGAAGCAAATGTGTTCGTGAAAGTTTCTTTTATCGCACTCAGAATTGCTTGAGGATAAGCAATAAGCTAAGCTTGGGGGGAGTTGATACGTCCAAAACGTATCTACTTTCCCGAACACTTTTGCTGTTGTTTTTCCTCTAAAATTGTGTGATTTGGATACAACTAACACAGACTGACGCTGTTTTCAGCAGAATTACCTTGGTGTCTAGTTTTTGTGCAGAAAATCAACTATCAGGAAAAATCCTGGAAAATATGCCAAAAATCTTATTTCACCAGAAGACTCACGGAGCCAGAAGACGAGACGGAGGAGGGCCACGAGGGGCCCACACCACCAGGCCGCGCGGGCCAGGCCAGGCCGTGCCTGGGGGTGGTGTGGCCGCCTCGGTCACCCTCTCGGCCTCCCTCTTCGCCTATAAGTTGCCTCTTGACCTAAAAACCAAGGGTTTTTTGGACGTTTTTCTAGAAAGAGTTCCGCTGCGTCGCCACCACTAGATTCCACGATTTGAAACCAGAAACTCCATTCTGGCACCTTGCTGAGATGGGGAATTGGAGGAGATCATCACCACCATCATCACCATCACTTCTCCATCGACCATCCATGTGTCCCCCATATATGAGTGAGTAATCCCCCGCTGTAGGCTATGGGCGTGGTAGGGATTGGATGAGATCGTTCATGTAATGACATCAGATTGTTAGGGCATGGTGCCTAGTATCTATTATTAGTGCTTTTTGACTTTGTTGCAACTTGTTATGCTTAATGCTTATCACTAAGGCCCGAGTGCCATGATTTTAGATCTGAACATGTTATTGATTCATTATGATATTATTGTTTATGGTCTTACCTGCAAGTTGTATACACATATTGTTGTCCGGAACTAAAGGCTCCAAAGTGACAGCAATCGGGATAACTGGAGGAAATGGCTTTGATGTGAGGATCACATGTGTTCATGGAGTGTTAATGCTTTGCTCCGGTGCTCTATTAAAAGGAGCACCTTAATTGCCAGTAGTTCCCTTGAGGCCCCGCTGCAAACGGGCTGGCAGGACAAAAGATGTTATGCAAGTTCTCATTGCGAGCATGTGTGACTATATATGGAACACATGCCTATGATTATTTAGTACTGGGATGCTTTATCTTATTTATCTGTAAATGCCCTATATCTTGATTGCTATATGAATTGTCTTGTCCATGCAACGCCCGTCCATCCATCCCTATGCCTACCGCGCTTTAATCCTACTATTTACTGCAATTGTTACTACTGTCTTTACTTTACTAATGCTATTACTTTACTATTGCTACTACAAACCTGTTGCTACTGATAAACTGCTGTGAGCAAGATTGTTTCCAGGTGCAGCTGAATTGACAACTCAGTTGTTAAGGCTTATAAATATTCTTTGGCTCCCCTTGTGTCGAATCAATAAATTAGGTTTCACTTCCCTCAAAAATACTGTGATACACCCCCTATACTTGTGGGTCATCGGTTTTCTTATTCAGATCCTCCTGTCAAGTCGTACCAAGGTCACAACTAGTAGGCAGAAAATACACAAGGGCCATTTTGCAAAAATTATGATGCCACATGTCACTTCCAGAATTAGTTACGAAAAATTCGGACAAAATCACAGAAATTTGATTGAATTGGACTAAAATGTTCCTGGTTACAAGTTGTGGGGCTAGTGTTGCTCACTTTGCAAGATGTGGGACTAAAACACTCCCGTGGTGCAAGTTGTGGGACTAAAAACATATATACCTCAATAATTAACAACCGTGCTATTGAGAGAACATGAGGTTTTTAGCTCCATGGAGCATACACCCAATCCGGCCACATGGTGAGCATCCAAGGGCACAGCCAAAAAGCGAAATTGAAAAATGGAAAATGCCATGCAAAAAATGGAAAATGCCCTGCGTTTGCGTGTGTCCTGAGGACCAAGGAGCGCATGTTTTCTTCTTAAATTTTGGGATAATTAAATACAATGAGGTTATGATACTACTACTACTATCATCATACACCTACACACTCGCGTGCTCCTAGGAGTCGTAAAGCTGGTGTGCGCACGATCGTTGTACCGTAATTAGTGCGTGCGTGCATGCGTGTGCCCATGCCAGTTTGATAAAACGCGCTTGCGGTTGCTGTGTGCATACCGTCGTCTCGTTTCCACACGATTCGCTTGGCTTTCTGAGGCCTTTGTTTAAATGTGTGTCTCTAGAACCGCTTCATGTGCCAGTCAGTGGGACCGAGACCACACGAACACCATCATCCATGGCCGGCAAGAAGCAGGAGGACTCGCTATGGGCTGGTCTCCCTGAGGGACTCTTCCAAAAGATAGGTGACATATTCCTTTCGACGAACGACTTCGACTACTACGCCGCCTTTCGGGCAGTCTACAACGCCTGGGGCGGCTTCACGGAGGAGCGATTTATGCCAGCTAACTGGATGGTTCTAGAGAATCGGTTGTCGGAGGAGTATCGGGTAGAAGACACCGTCATCACGTTGCTGAACGTGAGAACTGGCCGCCACCTTGAGAAGAAGATTAGCCGGGTTATTCACAGGTGCTTTCTTTATATTCATCTGTATATATGTGATCCATTTTTTGCATTCACATCCTATACTATTTGTTTTTCAAGTTCTGTTTCTTCATCCACTTGTTACCCAGGGTTTTGCTCCATGGTTTACCTTGATTGAATTTCAGTCTGTTTACCTTGACTGAATCTCTGTTTCTCCTCCCTCTATCTCTGGAAGGTACTTTTATGTCGGTAGCACAACCACGGCCTCCTTGTGCTTGGACAGAGGGTGCAGCCGTACAAGACCCGGTTGTACAACCCCTTCTCGGGTGCTATCAAGCGCCTGAGGGCGGAGATACCGACCGAGCGAGTGGCTTCTATCGCTGTGACGATGTTCCCATCGTTGATGGTGTTTACATCAAACAATCAGAACAGCACCATTCGGTGGGCGGATGAGAGCATGGAGGAAGAGAGTCGCCCGGTCTTTGGTGAAGGGTGGTACTCGCCTTATGACTTCACGGAACTCCGGAACATGACCTCTTACGCCGGTGATGTTTTTGTCGTAGACAGATACGGGTCTGTCCTCTCGACTATGTGTGATGCTGCTCATAGAGATGTCCAGCTGCAGCGCTCCGCACGAACCCTGGAGATGCATCCCACTTTTGCAGGCCCTGTTCCGGGCTGCCAGTTTGCAGAGAATCGTTTTTACCTCATTGAGTCCGACGGGGAGTTGCTGTTTGTTGTGAGTGGACCGGTCTACGGCGGCATGCCGGTTGTTTACCGGGTTGATACCCAGAACCGTGTCCTTCAGCCGGTCAGAGGCATCGGAAGTCGTGCTCTCTTCGTTGCTGAGAATCGGTGCGTCTGCATCGACAGCACCAGGGTACCCATGGTGCAGGCCGGTAGCATATACTATGAGGATCTATCCGAGATTAGATCTTACAACTTTAAGGCTCTTGCGTGGGAAGAGGAGCCAAGCGTTGTATATGGGTTTGGAGTAGGAGGATTATGGAATGACCATCCTTTCGAACTCGATCGATTGCTGGCGGAGTATTGCAGAATCATCGAGCATTCTGGCCTACAGATGGTGACGCCATATGGCGAGGATGGTACCACCCACTATGATTACTACGACGGCTATCCATCAGATTGATGGATTGTGTGGGTCTGCTCCTGATGTATTCTCTTCAGGTATGCTCTTTATGTGTTCACTTTGTTGAGTGAACGTCTATGAATTTTGCAAGTTCTATGGTGCCCGTGTAATACAATGGACGTTCTCCCTGTTCTGGTAGATCGTGTGTTGTACCTCTTACAATTTCACTATTTTTTCATGTGTGTGTAGTAATTCTGCAACAATCCTCAAACAACTTACAACTGCAAATTACAGTAGATTATTGCAATCCTCAGTAAACTTGATAGTAATAAAATGAAGCATAAAAGTTCCAGCAGAGTCTAGACAACTAAAAAAACACCATAACTCGTGTTACAGAAAAGGTCTCTATGGAGCTTGCATCCCGAGACATGTAACAACCGGCTTCCCATGAGAGCTGCAGATGAGATTATTAAGTATGTTCTGCGTTAAGGCTTGCCTGTTTTCAATTCATATAAGTCTTTGCATGCTATGGTGATTACTGAATCTATTTTGTTGGCTTCTTGCTCAACAATATCACGGGCATCTTGGAGGGCATCCTCAAATAATCTTTCGGCTGAAAAACGAGGATCAATCGAAGCGGTGTGCCATGAGCAATAGGTATTGTCACTGCTGCTGTGTGAAAGAAAATCTAAACTTGGAGAAGCAGGTCTTTGTTCGGCATTCAGAGGGTCATTTGCAGCCTGAAACAAACACAAAACAAGTTATAACAACATTACCATGCAATCACACCACCATGAATTTTAAATGTGTCAATGCGGTAATATATAAGGAAGCAAATAACAATGGTGGATCATACATCTATTTCTTCTTGAATAAGTGGACCAGCTGGCGCCATGGAGCGGGGCTTGTTCGTCTGCGGTACCAAAGTTCGCAGTCTAGCGCATGGCGGTACCTAAGTTGCCTGAAATTACCGCGTTTCGAAAAGTTGGGCTGCCAACTACTGAGAGGGGCCATTTCGAGGCAAACTCATCTCACCCTTGCCAAATTCAAACATTCCGTTAAACTGCCCCGTGAAGTAGACGGTCGGAACCCTCATGTCGGTCATCTATCCGTGACGCGGGCGCCAACATGGCAACCTCTTAGGAAAATCGAGCAGCTAAGTGGATTGGATGCGTTGACCAATTTCACAAATCCATTCCTAGCTTTCCTCTAGCACCGGCAGCATCGGAATCCACCCTCCAGGCAGGACGATCCCTTCGGGCATTTGACTTCCGGCGCCAAGTTGCTGCGCCTAGTCGCTGATCCCGAGCTCCAATGGCGCATGCCATAGCCGCCGTTGCGAGGCTCTAGCCCGCCTTCGCCACCGACGAGCCGAGCAGCTCGGAGGATGGTAGATCCTACTATCAAGAAAGAAGAAGTTATGTATACAAGCGGGTGATCTACCCTTATCTTTGCTATTCGCACTAGTTACAACTGCTAGCTGGCTACTGAACCTCAAATTGTTTGTTAGCCCAACGCTGAAAAACATATTTTGTCCATAGTTTTCTGTCATGTGGGATCTGCGCGGACCCTCCTTACCTGGTTACGGTAGTCCTCTATAGGTACGACTCTAAGGGCAAGAGGTATGGACACCATTGTTTCACGATGGAAGAAGCGCCTGCGCAGATCTGCACTATATCTGGTATGGTTGCTGCTCTGCGTAATCATGTTGAATTATGGCCAAAGCAGACTGCAAAGTTCAGCTTCATGGATGAACGTGGCATCATGGTTCCTGTAACGTGTGACAGTCAGCTAATTGGGTTGATGAAAAGGTATGCTTCGACTGCCATGTTTGAGCTGAAATGTGATGTACTGGATGTGGAAGCCGCTGCAACTGGGAGTCGCCCTTCTATTCTTGGACAGGGTGGTTGCTCGAACCCAATTAGCTCCTGGTAAGCAAAGGTCTCTTGGGGTTCGCATGTTTGTGCTGAATTGTAATTTTTGTTTTATTTACTCTGTAGATATTGGGCAGTTATGCAACAGTCTTGTTTCTTTGACAGGAAGTGCCGCAAGGTTAGAAACATGACTACCGGGTCAGTCATTTTGCTGCTCGAAGAAATTAAAAACGAGTGGAAAGATGTCATTTTGTTGCCCGGAGAAATTAAAAACAAGTGGAAAGATGATGCTGGACACGATTCTGGTGCCCATTGTCCCTGCGATGCAGAGTACGTGAAGCTAAGAAAATTGGCACCGAGGAAGAGGAAGAAGGCAGGACATGAAGAAGCCATTGGACGTGAAGGCTTGACACCCAGGCTGTGGAAGAAGGCTGCTGGCAATGAAGATGCATAGTAATGTGTTGAACTTGAACCTATATATGTAATTCTGTTAAATTCTGATCGCTCTGTGTGTGGCACGTTGCTGGGCGAAATAATCTACCCACGTTCTCTGAGTAAAATTTACCGCGGCTTAGGGTTTGGAAACGCCCGAGTCAGTAGTTGAATCCGAAATTGTGATTGTGACACTGTTATCTAAAAACAAGGATCCACCGGTTCCACGATTGCTGAGGGGCAGGAGGTCTCCAAATACGACGGAATGTAAGTGGCACAGAAATAAATTATTTAAGCTGCCACACTCCACGAAGCAGCAACTTATTTCAGATGCTGCACAACGACGTGGCAACATAAACAACAATGTTCTCACCGATAATGCCCAGATGAGGAGGAAATGGGTACCAGTTTCTGGCCTAATCTTGAGCCCATCTATCTCATCGCCTCTCTGCTCCTGCATCCCCTGCATCTGGCGAAGCTCCCGGATCTCCAGTAACCGGATGTACGTGCTTCTACTTTATAAATTGTGGTTGTGCCATTTGCATGCGGCACAATCCACATAGATTACGTTTAAACAAACCACCAATTTCAGAATACACTAGTAGAAAATGTGTCTTTGGTCCACGGTCACGTTCCCAATCCGGGACAGAGATCTAAATCGAGGCAGAAATTGATCTAAATCACAAATTCTTCCACAAATTAATCGAGACAAAGATCTAAATCGAGGCATTTCATTACTTCAACCACAAATTCTTCTAAACAAAGGTGCGATTTCACATCCTACATTAATTCAACCACTAGTCAACAATTTCACTTCCGCTGCCACTGTCCTCCGAGCCGCCGGCTTCCTCGTCGCTGTCGGACGGAACCTCCACGATGTCCGCATTGTTCGCGAGACGGAGCACCTCTTCGCATCGAGCGGCGGTGATGACGGTGTACTTGGTCCGTCCAGCGACGGACCAGAACCTCCTCCCACCCTTCTCGGTTGCGGATATCCTGGTGCACCACGCGCCCGTCAACGATGCGGTTGCCAATCTTGGCCTTCCGCTCCTTCTTGAACAGCGCCGACCAGTACGGGCTGGCCGCCGTGTACCGGGGCAGCGCCCTCTTCCACGCGGGTATATGGCGGCGGCGCGCCGCGATTTTGCTCTCCATCTCGTCTCGGCCAGGTAGCGGAGCCACCGGCACCCCCGCAGAGCTGATGCGCCATCCATGGGGCACCTTCGCGGCTGGCGGCGGGAGGATGTCGAAGAACCTCCATGGAAGAAGAAATTGCTGAACCTAAAAGCTCATTAGATGAAAAAGAGGATGAGAGTGATGGACAAAAGGAGGAAGAATGGATCTACCCATGCCTACCTTCTAATGAGAGTAACTCTTTATCCCTTACATTATTTGATTGTCTCCCATGCTTATCAAAGGAGGGTGAATGTTATGTTCCCGAGGATTCTTTTGAAAATGTTTATAATAAAGCTCTAGTGCTTGTAGATCATGAAAAGCATGCCTTATGTGATAGTTATATTGTTGAGTTTATTCATGAGGCTACTGAAATTTATTATGAGAGAGGAAAATATGGTTGTAGAAGTTTTTATGGTAATGAAACACCTCTCTATGTGCTGAAAGTTTTGAAGTTACTTTTGTTTTATCTTCCTATGCCTGTCACTTTGTTCTTTGTGCATTTATTTGCATACAAGATTCCTATGCATAGGAAGTGGGTTAGACTTAAATGTGTTTTGAATTTGCTTCTTGATGCTCTCTTTTACTTCAATTCATATTTCCTATGAGAGCATCTTCTCAAATTTTCATGCCTAACTTAAAGGCGTTAAAGAAAAGTACTTGTTGGGAGATAACCCAAGAGTTTTAGATGAGTCTTGGAAGTTATTACTTCAGTAATAACCGCTTCTTATCCTTTTTATTTGCTTTTTGTGCCAAGAGTAACCTCTAATGAGAGTGAAGTAATGATTGGGAAAGTTGCTGTCCCGAAACAGATTTTTGTGCTTCACCGTAAAAATTCCTGAGAGAGCTGTGTATGTCAGATTGAGCTGTAATTTTTTGTGATTCTGCCCCAGGTTGTTATCTAACTTTCGTTAGTTCAACACTTTTTGATTTGATCAACAGAAGGTCTTCGAAAAAATTTGTCTTTACCTGCTGGTCTGTTTTGACAGATTTCTGCTATTTTCTGCATTTGCTTCTTGTTGGTTCCTTCTTGAGTTCTTTTGGGGAATTGAGATTTTTGAGGGAAGTGCTACAGTAGCTAGTGTTCTAATGGAAGTTTATTTGGTGTTAGAACTGAACCTTGAGACTTGTTTATCTTAAGTGCACTAATGTTGCCAATGAGATTGTGTGAAGTTTTGTATGAAGGAAAATTTTCAGGTGTATG
This sequence comes from Avena sativa, assembly GCA_916181665.1. NCBI lineage: Eukaryota > Viridiplantae > Streptophyta > Magnoliopsida > Poales > Poaceae > Avena > Avena sativa. The sequence continues at coordinate 429,738,825 of OV702286.1, read as the reverse complement.
AAAGGAATGAGTAATAAGATGAAGGATGGACTAAAGCTCAAGCTTGGGGATGCCACGCGTGTCACCCTAATAAATATCCAAGAAGTACAAGCGTCAAATCTTGGGATGCCCAAGGCATCCCCTTCTTCATCAATAAACATTCCAGGTTTCTTCCAGACGCTTCATTTTTATTGTTTCATGCACAGTTGTGTTTTTCTTGGAGCGTCTTCTTTTTCGTTTTCGTTTTCGTTTTGGTTTTTAGTTTGCTTGGTTTTCTTAGTTTTCTGAATAAGTTGGTTGGACCCCCTCTTTCATACATTGGTTTGCAAATAGTTTGGTTTGGTTTGGAAAAGAGTAGGATAGTTCATGCTTATGTGGTAAAAAGAGCTTGTTCTTGACTGTGGCTATGCTTTGTCATGCCATGCTTGATATTGTTTTGTCTTTATGCTTAGTATTATTTTCTGTAGCATGACTTGTTATAAACAATTGAGATTTCTTAATGTGCCTTGGATGAATCATGCGTTGTTTTAGCATATTAAAGCATAGTATAGTGGTATTCTCCTTTAATGCTTTATTTGGGTTGACTTGGCACATGCTCACACCATGTTATGACTATCACAAGTCACCATAGCCTTTATGATCCTTTAGTTTTTAACTTGTAGTATCACTTTATGCTTTGATCAATGATGTTTTGTCGCTCTGCATGATTATGGCCATTATTGCTCTCTTAGTTTGTCGCTCCCAGTCTTTTGCTAGCCTCCACAACAAGGTATGAGTTCCACTCATGCATCCAACTCCCTAAACCAAGTTATTCCAAAGATTCCACCATACCTACCTACTATCTTATGCTCTTCCAAGTATATCCATGCTTTCGTTTACCTTCCACTTGTTATGAGAAAACTAGTGATTAAAGCTCTCACGACCTTGATGGCACACTTTACTTTTTGCATCTAATAAACTTGAACCATTGGGAACTTCTTTGTTGCGTATATGCTTGCGCTTTATAAGTTGAAATTAGCAGAACCATGTATCATGGGGAACGCTTTCAACATTTCACTTGTACTTTGTACCCCATTGATATCATGTTCTTTTGCTTACGGATCCCGGCGGTGTGAAATAGAAGTGGAACTTGTAAGATCATGGAGTTTGTATGTGTGTTAGAGAAACGCCTGGGCCGCTAGCCTAAGCCATGCCTAATCATGGTGGAAACTTGCAGCATCACCATAATAAGCACTCTATGAAGCATCCTCAATAAAAACCTATGCAAATAGCAAATAAAAAGATCGCTGGGATGCTCATTGTCTGCTTGCCTTGTCATTTTGATTATGGGAAAGCCCCAGTATCATGTGCAAGGGGTACCCCATTGGCGGTTCTTAATGATACACATGTACTTACAATGACAAGAGCTTACTCGTGACTGAAGTTGAGTAGCATGAGGATCAGTCTTCGTAAGTAAGGGGCATGAGATTTCTTTTTATAACTTGTCAAGCATATCCTCTTAGTTGTGTCACTTTAACCTTAATCACTTCAAGATGCTTATGATAGGGGCAATGAGAGATGAAAACTACAAGTACCATAATTTTTGGAAGCTCTTTATGAGACTTGAATCCCTACTTCCTTTTACAAAAGGCTTTTCTTACACCATTATATTGAGTCTCCACCTTCTATCTTTATGCACCTACTTTGAGAGCATAGTGGCCATTCTTAGTTCTATGTGCATTGTCCCAAGACTAGTTGATTGATGCATAACTTGATATTGCTTGTTTTAATCTATTGTATCTAGTCACTCTTATGAACTTTGAAGGTGTCCTATGCATTTATATTTGCTACTCTATTAAGGGACAAGTTGAATACTATTATGCCATGTTTTCTTTATGTGAAACAAACAAACGTCTTGCAAAGCCTTGTTATTCATGAATCTTTTGTTCGTGCCTTTTCATGTTGCATCATAGTTTCTTTGCTTATTGCTAGAACTTTGTCTTTCATGTTATGATTGAAGTACTATGATCCCAGCTTTGAATGTTTTGCAAATACTTTGATCAAGTCTTTGATGGTGCATGTCCTCAAAAATTATTATTTTCTTTTTATCACTTACCTACTCGAGGACGAGCAGGAGTTAAGCTTGGGGATGTTGATACATTGCAAATGTATCTATAATTTTTTATGTTCCATGCTTGGTTTTATCCACTTTCTTGTGTTTTGTTCCAACTTTGGAGTACTTTTCATATGATTTCTTGGACTAACCTATTAACAAGAGCCACAGTGCCAGCTGCCTGTTTTCTGCTGTTTTTGGTTCCAGGCAAGTCAGAAAATGAATATTCTCGGAATTGGACGGGACAAAAGCCAAAGTGCCTATTTTTTCGGAAGTCATCATATGCCAGAGTACGAGACGGAGAGGGGCCAGGGGGGCACCACACCACCTGGCCGCGCGGCCCAGCCTGGCCCGCACCAGGGGGTGGTGAGGCCAGCCCTGGCACCCCCTCGGTCTCCCCTTCCGACTATAAGATGCCCTCGGGACGTAAACCCTAAGTACCCGATCAAAAATCCATGAAAGAGTCTATAGCCCCCGTCATCTCCATCCCTAGATCGGGAGGGATCTGAAGCTCTTCCTGGCACCTTGCCGGAGAGGGGAATTTGTTGGAGATATGCCCAAGAGGCAATGATAAAAGTGGTTATTATTATATCTTTGTGTTTATGATGAAAATGTTTGCATCCCATGCTATAATTGTATTATAAGGAAACACTAATACATGTGTGTTTTGTAAACATAAAAGAGTCCCTAGTAAGCTTCTTGTTGAACTAGCTTGTTGATTAATTGATGATATGGTTTCCTGATCATGGACATTGGATGTCATTAATAACAAGGTTATATCATTAGGAGAATGATGTGATGGACACACACCCATAGTAAGCGTATCATAAGATCAAGTCGTTAAGTTCGTATTGCTACAAGCTTTCAAATTCATAGTAACCTAATCCTTCGACCATGAGGTTATGTTAATCACCAACACCGGATGGGTACTTTGATGACATCAAACACCGCTTCATAACTGGGTGGTTATAAAGGTGTCATTGGGTATTCTGAAAGTATGTGTTGAAGCACATGGACCAAGATTGGGATTTGTCCATCCATATGATGGATAGATATGCTCTGGGCCCTCTTGGTGGAATGTCATCTAGTTAGCTTACAAGCAAGTGACTAGGTCACAAGGGATGACATAACATGGAACGAGTAAAGAGTACTTATCAGTAACGAGGTAGAACTAGGTATGGAGATACCAACGATCAAACCTCGGATAAGTAGAGTATCGCGTGACAAAGGGAATTGGTTTCGTATGTTAATGGTTCTATCGATCACGAAGTCATCGTTGAGTATGTGGGAGCCGTTATGGATCTCCAGATCCCGCTGATGGTTATTGATCGGAGAGGTGTCTCCATCATGTCTACATATTCACGAACCGTAGGGTGACACACTTAAGGTTCGAAGTTGTTTTAAGTAGATATGGAATGTTCGTTGGAGACCGAATGTTGTTCGGAGTCTCGGATTGGATCCGGAACATCACGAGGAGATCCGGAATTGTCTGGAGAATAAGATTCATATAATGGAGATAATTTTCTAAGTTAGGAAATGTTCCGGAGTATTTATATGGGGATTCTAGAAGGTTTCGGAATGTTCCGGAAGGTTCTAGAAGATTTTTTGGAGTTTACTTGAAAACCAAGAAAGGATAAAGGGAAACTTAAAGGGTAAGTAAGGGAAACTTGGGGGGGAAGGACTCTCCCCCCAAGCTCCCTTGTGCGCCGACCCTAAGGGGTGGGCCTAGGGGTGGGAACCCTAGGCCGCACCCCTCCCTCTATATATAGAGGGGTGGAGGCGCCACCCCCCTTTGCCCCTCCCACTCCAAACCCTAGCCGCCTCTCTCCTCCTCCTTCCATCTGCTCTGGCTTAGGCGAAGCCCTGCAGAATTCTCTACTCCACCACCACCACCACGCCGTCGTACTGCTGGGATTCCGTGGAGATATCTACTACCTCCGCTGCTTGCTGGAACGGGGAGAGGAAGGTCTGCTTCGACTCCGCACGTGTGACCGACTACGGAAGCGCTTCCGGAACGCGGCGCTGGAAGGATCGTCTACTTGATCTTGAGATCAGCAAGTGATCGTCTACATCAACCACGAGATCCGATCTCGCACAAGGCATTCGGATCTACAAGGGTTAGTACAGATCTATCTCGTTGCACATGTCTAATAGATTAGATCTTGGATTTTATCTAGATTAGATCTGGGTTTTATTCGTTCTTGCGGTAGAATTTTTTTGTTTTCCATGCTAAGAACCCATCAGAATTCACCCAGGAGGCCTTCTTCATCACCATGCAAGCCTCCGATGTGATGCGTGAGTAGTTGATCCTTGGACTACGGATCCATGTAGTAGCTAGATGGCTGGTTTCTCCTCCTTTGTGCTTTCATGTTTAGATCTTGTGAGCTCCGTTCATGATCAAGATCATCTTTTTGTAATCCATACATGTTGTGTTTGCGGGGATCCGATGGATATTGAGATGCTATTTTCAGATTGATTATTGATTCTATCATGTCTTTGTTATTTGTGATCTTGCATGCTTTCCGGTGTTAGTAGCTATCTTGGCCAAGTAGATGCTAGCAACTCCAAGAGTTAGTATTTATGCTCGATAGTGGGTTCATGCCTCTGGTAATCTGGGGAAGTGACAGAAATCTCTAAGGTACTAGATGTGTTGTTGCTACTAGGGAGAAAACAACAATCCTTTGTTCATAGAAGCGGCTCGGGCTAACCTTATATGTCATCGCACATGAGACTTGCTCCACGCTTGACGTGTAACTTGCTTTGCACAAGTGGCTTTGCGGGTGTCTGTCTCTCCCACCATAGTATAGATCCAATTTACACTTTGTACTTGATAGCACTTGTATCAACGTTGTGGTTCGGTTTCGTAGGTAAGATCCGTTCTTATTCGAAAGCCCCAAACCACGTAAAACATGCAAAGAAAATTAGAGGCGTCTAACTTGTTTTTGCAGGGGTTTTGTGATGTGATATGGCCATCATGTGATTGTGATTATATTTGATGTATGCAATGATCCTTGTTGTAATATGGCAACCGGCAGGAGCCTAATGGTTGTCTTTAATTCTGTTAAGACCTGCGTGTCTATTCATCTTGTAATAGCTTTATTCCAAGTAGTTGTAATAGTTGCTAGTGATGATGGACAACCATGAAGCGGCGCCACTGACCTTGATGCAATGTTGGTGATGATGGAGATCATGTCCGTGCTTTGGAGATGGAGATCAAAGGCATAAGAAGAAAGGGCCATATCATATCACACTAATTATGAGTTGCCTGTGATGTTAATCCTTTATGCATCTTGTATTGCTTAGATCGCGACGGTAGCATTATAAGATGATCCCTCTCACTAAATTTCAAGTAATAAAGTGTTCATCCTTAGTTGGCACCGTTGCTAAGACTCGTCGTTTCGAAGCATCTCGTGATGATCGGATGTGATAGATTCTACGTGTGCATACAACGGGTGCAAGCCAGATTTGCACATGCGGAAACTAAGGTTAATCTTGACGAGCCTAGCATGTACATACATGGTCTCGGAACACGGAATACCGAAAGGTAGAGCACGAGTCATATAAATGATATGATGAACATGAAGATTGTTCGCCGATGAAACTGCATCTTCTCTCGTGAAGATCGGACTTGGTGTAGTGGACTTGGTTCGTGTAATCACTAAGACAATATGAGGGATGTTGTTTTGAGTGGGAGTTCACCTAGTTAATTTAAGAATTAAAATTGAACTCAATTTATCATAAACTTAGTCTAAACTACTTCCAAATTTGTTGCAGATTATGGCGAACCTCTCCATCAATTTCAATGCGTTCCTAGAGAAAGAAAAGCTTAAGAACAATGGAAGCAACTTCACGGACTGGCTCCGTGGACTGAAGATTGTCCTTAGGGCTGGTCAGTTGACCTATGTGCTCGAAGCACCGCTAGGTGACCCACTTGCAGAAGATGCCACCGATGACGTAAAGAATGTTTACGCCACTCGGAAAAATCATTACTCCATAGTTCAGTGTGCCATCCTGTACGGTTTAGAAACGGAGCTTCAGAAGCGCTTTGAGCACCACGACCCGTTCGACATCATTAAGGAACTCAAGCTCATTTTTGAGACTCACGCGGCCGTGGAGAGCTATGAGGCCTCCGAAAAGTTCTTTAACTGTAAGATGGAAGAGGGTAGCTCCGTTAGCGAGCACGTTCTCACCATGTCTGGGCACGTAAACAAGCTCCAAGAGTTGGGGATAACGATTCCTAATGAGTTAGGGATTCACCGTGTCCTCCAATCACTGCCACTGAGTTATAAGAACTTTGTGATGAACTACAATATGCACTGCATGAACAAGACGTTGCCTGAACTATCGTCCATACTGAAAACTGCTGAAGTGGAGATCAAGAAGGAGCACCAAGTGTTGATGGTCAATAAGACCACCAATTTCAAGAAACAGGGCAAGCCTAAGAACAAGGGCAACTTCAAGAAGGACGGCAAGAAAGCTGCCGCACCTGCTAAGAAGCCCAAGGCTGGTCCTAAGCCTGAAACTGAATGCTTCTACTGCAAGGGTGCTGGTCACTGGAAGCATAACTGCCCCAAGTACCTGGCAGATCTGAAGAACGGCAACATCAAGAAGAAAGGTATATTCGATATACATGTTATTGATGTGTATCTTACTAGTAATCGTAGTAGTGCCTGGGTATTTGATACTGGTTCGGTTGCTCATATTTGTAACTCGAAACAGGAGCTGCGGAATAAACAAAGACTGGCGAGAGACGAGGTGACGATGCACATTGGAAATGGCTCCAAGGTTGATGTGATCGCCGTCGGCACGCTCCCTCTACATCTACCTTCGGGATTAGTTTTAAATTTGAATAATTGTTATTTGGTGCCTGCGTTAAGCACGAACATTATATCTGGATCTTGTTTATTGCGAGACGGTTACTCTTTTAAGTCCGAGAATAAAGGTTGTTCGATTTATATGAGTAATATCCTTTATGGTAATGCACCTGAGATGAATGGTTTATTCTTACTGAATCTCGATAGTAGTGATACACATGTTCACAACATAGATGCTAAACGAACAAAATTGAATGATAATTCTACATACATGTGGCACTGTCGTCTTGGTCACATTGGAGTGAAGCGTATGAAGAAACTCCATTCTGATGGACTTCTTGAATCACTTGATTTTGAATCACTTGAAAGATGCGAAGCATGTCTAATGGGAAAAATGACTAAGACTCCATTCTCTGGAATAATGGAGCGAGCTACAAACTTATTGGAAATAATACATACCGATGTGTGCGGTCCAATGAGTGTAGCGTCGCGTGGTGGATATCGTTATGTTCTCACTTTCACAGATGACTTAAGTAGATATGGGTATGTCTACTTTATGAAACATAAGTCCGAAACTTTCGAGAAGTTTAAGGAATTTCAAAGTGAAGTGGAAAATCATCATAACAAGAAGATTAATTTTCTATGTTCTGACCGCGGAGGTGAATATCTAAGTTATGAGTTTGGCATGCATTTAAAGAAACGTGGAATACTTTCGCGGTTGACACCGCCGGGAACACCATAGCGTAATGGTGTGTCCGAACGTCGTAATCGAACTCTCTTAGATATGGTTCGGTCTATGATGTCTCTTACAGATGTATCGCTATCGTTTTGGGGCTATGCATTAGAGACAGCCGCATTCACTTTAAATAGGGCACCATCTAAATCCGTTGAAACGACACCGTACGAATTGTGGTTTGGAAAGAAACCTAAGTTGTCGTTCCTTAAAGTTTGGGGTTGCGAAGCGTATGTAAAGAAGTTACAACCTGATAAGCTTGAACCCAAAGCGGAGAAATGCGTCTTCATAGGATACCCTAAAGAAACAATTGGGTATACCTTCTATCATAGATCCGAAGGCAAAGTTTTCGTTGCCAAGAATGGATCCTTTCTTGAGAAGGAGTTTCTCTCGAAGGAATTGACTGGAAGGAAAGTAACTCGACGAGGTTATTGAACCTTCTCTCGGAGTTGAGAGTAGCGTAGCACCGGAAGATGTTTTTGTGCCGCCTGCACCAATTGGAGAGGAAGCTCATGATGGTGATCATGAAACTTCGAACAAAGTTGCTGCTGAACCTCGCAGGTCAACGAGGGTTCGTACCACTCCTGATTGGTATGACCCTGCCTTGAACATCATGTTGGTGGACAACACTGATGACCCTGCGACGTATGAAGAAGCTATGGTGAGCCCAGATTCCGACAAATGGCAAGAAGCCATGAAATCCGAAATGGGATCCATGTACAAAAACCAAGTATGGACTTTGGTGGACTTACCGGATGGCCGTAAGGCTGTCGAGAACAAATGGATTTTCAAAAGAAAAACAGATGCTGATGGTAATGTTACCGTCTATAAAGCTCGACTTGTCGCGAAAGGGTTCCGACAAATTCAAGGAGTTGACTACGATGAGACTTTCTCACCAGTAGCGAAGCTAAAGTCTATAAGGATTTTGTTAACAATTGCTGCATATTTCGATTATGAGATTTGGCAGATGGATGTCAAAACGGCGTTCCTTAATGGTGACATTGAGGAAGAGTTGTATATGGTACAACCCAAGGGTTTTGTCGATCCTAAAGATGCTGACAAGGTATGCAAACTTCAGCGCTCCATTTATGGACTGAAGCAAGCATCCTGGAGTTGGAATCAACGTTTTGATAAAGTAATCAAAAACTTTGGATTTATACAAACTTATGGAGAAGCTTGTATTTACAAGAAAGTGAGTGGGAGCTCTGTAGCATTCCTAGTACTATATGTAGATGACATATTGTTGATTGGGAATGATATAGAACTTCTTAATAGTGTCAAAGCGTATTTGAATAATAGTTTTTCAATGAAGGATCTTGGCGAAGCGGCATATATTCTAGGCATCAAGATTTATAGAGATAGATCAAGACGCTTAATAGCGCTTTCACAAAGTACATACTTGGACAAAGTTCTAAAGAAGTTTAGAATGGAAGAGAGTAAGAAAGGGTTCGTGCCCATGTTGTCAGGTAAGACCTTGAGTAAGACTCAAAGTCCAGCTATGGCAGAAGATAGAGAGAAGATGAATAATATTCCCTATGCCTCAACCATAGGTTCTATCATGTATGCCATGCTGTGTACAAGACCGGATATAGCACATGCTGTTAGTTTGACTAGCAGATATCAAAGTGATCCTGGAATGGAGCACTGGACAGCGGTCAAGAATATCCTAAAGTACCTGAATAGGACTAAGGATATGGTTCTTTCTTATGGAGGTGATGAATAGCTTGTTGTAAACAGTTACACTGATGCTAGTTGGAACACCGATCCAGATGACTCGAAGTCACAGTCTGGATACGTATTTATTTTGAATGGTGCTGTAGTGAGCTGGAGGAGTGCCAAGCAAAGCGTTGTGGCGAAATCTTCAACTGAATCAGAATACATAGCTGCTTCGGAGGCTGCACAAGAAGCCATATGGATGAAGGAGTTCATTACTGAACTTGGCGTGGTTCCTAGTGCGTTGGACCCGATGGCCATCTACTGTGACAACACAGGTGCCATAGCTAATGCACAGGAGCCAAGGTCACATAGCAAGCTGAAGCACATCAAGCTACGTTTCCATGCTATTCGCGAGTATGTCCGAGATGGTGACATAAAGATTTGCAAAGTACACACTGATCTGAATGTGGCAGATCCGTTGACTAAACCTCTCCCTAGAGCAAAGCATGACCAACACCAGAACGCCATGGGTGTTAGGTATATTACCATGTAATCTAGATTATTGACTCTAGTGCAAGTGGGAGACTGTTGGAGATATGCCCAAGAGGCAATAATAAAAGTGGTTATTATTATATCTTTGTGTTTATGATGAATGTTTGCATCCCATGCTATAATTGTATTATAAGGAAACACTAATACATGTGTGTTTTGTAAACATAAAAGAGTCCCTAGTAAGCTTCTTGTTGAACTAGCTTGTTGATTAATTGATGATCATGGTTTCCTGATCATGGACATTGGATGTCATTAATAACAAGGTTATATCATTAGGAGAATGATGTGATGGACACACACCCATAGTAAGCGTAGCATAAGATCAAGTCGTTAAGTTCGTATTGCTACAAGCTTTCAAATGCATAGTAACCTAATCCTTCGACCATGAGGTTATGTTAATCACCATCACCGGATGGGTACTTTGATGACATCAAACACCGCTTCGTAACTGGGTGGTTATAAAGGTGTCATTGGGTATTCTGAAAGTATGTGTTGAAGCGCATGGACCAAGATTGGGATTTGTCCATCCATATGACAGATAGATATGCTCTGGGCCCTCTTGGTGGAATGTCATCTAGTTAGCTTGCAAGCATGTGACTAGGTCACAAGGGATGACATAACATGGAACGAGTAAAGAGTACTTATCAGTAACGAGGTAGAACTAGGTATGGAGATACTGACGATCAAACCTCGGATAAGTAGAGTATCGCGTGACAAAGGGAATTAGTTTCGTATGTTAATGGTTCTATCGATCACGAAGTCATCGTTGAGTATGTGGGAGCCGTTATGGATCTCTAGATCCTGCTGATGGTTATTGATCGGAGAGGTGTCTCCATCATGTCTACATATTCACGAACCATAGGGTGACACACTTAAGGTTCGAAGTTGTTTTAAGTAGATATGGAATGTTCGTTGGAGACCGAATGTTGTTCAGAGTCTCGGATTGGATCCGGGACATCATGAGGAGATCCGGAATTGTCCGGAGAATAAGATTCATATAATGGATATCATTTTCTAAGTTAGGAAATGTTCCAGAGTATTTATATGGGGATTCTAGAAGGTTTTGGAATGTTCCGGAAGGTTCTAGAAGATTTTTTGGAGTTTACTTGAAAACCAAGAAAGGATAAAGGGAAACTTAAAGGGTAAGTAAGGGAAACTTGGGGGGGAAGGACTCTCCCCCCAAGCTCCCTTGTGCGCCGGCCCTAAGGGGGTGGGCCTAGGGGTGGGAACCCTAGGCCGCACCCCTCCCTCTATATATAGAGGGGTGGAGGCGCCACCCCCCTTTGCCCCTCCCACTCTAAACCCTAGCCGCCTCTCTCCTTCTCCTTCCATCTGCTCTGGCTTAGGCGAAGCCCTGCAGAATTCTCTACTCCACCACCACCACCACCACGCCGTCGTGCTGCTGGGATTCCGTGGAGAGATCTACTACCTCCGCTGCTCGCTGGAACGAGGAGAGGAAGGTCTGCTTCGACTCCGCACGTGTGACCGACTGCGGAAGCGCTGCCGGAACGCGGCGCTGGAAGGATCGTCTACTCGATCTTGAGATCAGCAAGTGATCGTCTACATCAACCACGAGATTCGATCTCGCACAAGGCTTTCGGATCTACAAGGGTTAATACAGATCTATCTCGTTGCACATGTCTAATAGATTAGATCTTGGCTTTTATCTAGATTAGATCTGGGTTTCGTTAGTTCTTGCGGTAGAATTTTTTTGTTTTCCATGCTATGAACCCATCAGAATTCACCCTGGAGGCCTTCTTCATCACCATGCAAGCCTCCTGTGTGATGCGTGAGTAGTTCATCCTTGGACTACTGTAAGATCCCTCCTTTGTAAAGGAAAGGATCCCTGTGATTGCAATGCTAGTCCCTGGATCAATGCTAGCATCCACAGTTTAAGATGAAGTACACAGATACAAAGGTCGTTTATTACAGTCATTCCAGAGATAAAACATAGTCTTTTACAACTCAGGGCCAAAGGCCTAAAACAAGAGTTTATGGAATAAGTAAATAAACATAAGTCTTCATCTTCATGTGCCACAGGCAAGCATGTTGAGTGTAGACTCATGACTCCTATTCATCATCGGAGTAACCTGCAACATTACAAGTTACAGCCACAGAGGGTCAATACTTTGGAATAGTATTGGCAAGTGATACCTTAATATATATTTTAAGTGGGCTAAATACTATATGCATTTGGCTAGGTGGAGCTTAGGCTTGCATTGCTCAAAATAGATTTTTCCCTAACATTTGAAAACACTAAGTTTTTGCTTGACAAAAACTTTCCCAAGGCATCTACCAATCAAAGACTGAAGATCCTTCTCGAGGCATCTACCAATCAAAGACTGAAGATCCTTTAACCCTTGTTCACCCACAAGTTTTATTTAGAAATTGGAGTGATGAGATTCTTGAAGCTTCCATGTCTTGATGCTCAAATTGTCCTTTACCAGGGACATGGCTAAGTACTTAGGTTTTACACTCTGCAGAGGTGGTGCACTTTCCCCACAAGACTTGGTTTCCCAAGACAAGATCCTTCAGAAGCCTTTCCTTAGTCAAATGGACGCGCTCCAACCTATCATTCCCACTACCACCAACTGTCCAAGAGACTAAGTTCTAGCAACCTAAGATCATGGTAGAGCCCATATTGCCAAGTGGTTGCACTTGAAGCTTCTCAACATTTGACATCTCAAATCTCTTTGTTTCCTGGGTGGCCATCCACAAGTGAGATACACTAAGGTAAACCATAAACATGGGCCTTGCGAACCACTCAACCAAAAACCACCAAGCAAGTCCCATTCCACCCAGGAGATTCATTAACTTAGTTGTTTTGTTAAATAAAACACAAGTCCTTAGACTTAGAATATTTTTCCATAGTGTGAATATATAAACCACCCTTGTTTTCTAGTAGCTAGGCTAAGCATGGCATGGCAACTTATCCTTAGGGATTTTTCCTATCAACTCTACCTTTCTAATCTACATAGGATTTCCCAACATCATTTGACAAAAGCAGCATGCAAGTCTTAGCAAAATATCTAATGCAAGTATAAAATATAGGAATGGGATATTCATGAAGATATCACTTGCCTTGGTAATGTGGAGAGTAGCACTCGTCACAATCACAATCACTAGCAAAATCTACACACAAAGTTGTAGCACACAATTACACACAAATATATACAAACAAAAATAATATGAATGCATGCATGCATGAATTTACTAAGTGGTGATTTTGAAAACTCTACCAAGCAAGTGCATGATTACAGAAACTTAACAAGTCACAAGTTTGCTCACTAAACATATTTAACCCTAAAACCAAATACTAAACTAAATCTATACTCAAAATAGCCTTAAACAAGTTTCTACAAATAAAGTCATTCTGATGGTTACTATTTGCTAAACACATTGGATATTCAGAAAGGTCTTGTCTCACTGAATCCAACGGTATAAAGTTTGCAAAATTCTAACGTGGCAATCAAAAGTTATAAGCATTTGAATTTGGATCAAATTTTTGGTTTTAAACCTGTTTTTAGATCTAACCCTAGCCACGCGTCGCGCTGTGATTGGCGCGTACCGCTTCGGTTGGATCGCGCTCTGCAGCCGCAGGATCTAAACAGATCGTACGCTCCAGATCGCGTACCGCTTCGGGGTTAAGTGAATCTATCCTAGCGCTCGGATCTGGATCTAACGGTGCTCGATCAAACGACCATGTCCTGGCGGCGCGCGGTGTCAGCGAGCGGCGGAGCGCTCGGTCTACGGCGGCGCTTGCGTTCCAGGTCGTCCGCGAGAGGGAGAAGGGTCATACCAGGTTCGCAAGAGGCTGCTGAAGCTCAAGGTGGCTTTGGTTTGCCAAGGGGCGCACAGAGTTGCGGTAGATTTCTCGCTAGAGTTGGATCTGGCAACGGTGGTTCTATTCGAGGTCGAAGGCGACGTTGTAGATCACTAGGATGTAAACGGGAGGTGTGGTTAGATGCAGAAGATCACGAAGAACATGCGAGCGTGAACGACAAGGTTCGGGGCGGTCTGGACTTACCACTAGAGCTCGCCGGAGTTGATGCTGTCGTCGGTGCTTGCGGTGTCGAGTGGAAACGGCGACCTGGGGCAGTATAGGATGAACTAGTGGTGTCAGGAGGTGCGCAAAGATATGGTTAATCTGCTCGTTTGAACCAGAGGGGAAGGGGTGGTCGAGACTCACCGTAATTGATCGCCGGAGTTGGCTCTGTCTGCGGCGGTGCGAGGTTGATTGAGGACAGCCTGGTGGCGGAGTGAGCGAGGTGTTTGGGGGAAAATGCTCGTGAGGCAGAGAGGATCTTATAGCCAGAGGCTCGACAAGAAACGCCCGCGGATTAATGCCCAATTAAGCTCGGCATCACTGCGGCAACGGTCAGCGGCGGAGATCGTGCGCGGAGTCAGGGGGAAGACGATGCTGACGTGGAGGAGGCCCGCTCGTCAGCGAAGTGCGCGAGGTGGAAGTGGGGTCTGTCTGTCAGCGACTGAACGCGTGCGCTCGCGCGTGAGAGAAGCAAAGAAAGGTTCCCGGGTGGGCTTGCTGGGCTCGATTCGCTGCTGGGCCAGAAACCTGGCGCTCGGCCTTTTTCCTTTGTTTAAGTCTTTTCTTTTTCCAAATATAATTTCTGGAATGATTTTGATATGAATTCAAATCCTTTTGAATTCAAACAAATCTGGGGATCTTTGTAGGGTTCTGTGGTTTCAAAAACCAGTTATTTAACAAGTGGTCACCTTGCAAGGGCTTGGTTAAGCTTGGGTTTCAAACAAACAGAGACTATGCCTCTAGTTTGCAAATGTTTGAAATAGGGTTTTGAAATTATTTCTAAATTGGAAACTTGGGTTAAAATGCTACACCTAATCTTTCCAACAATGGAGGCAAGCAAACAAGTTCCTAAACAATCCAATCTCAAAGGGTGATGGCCAATTGAGTTGAATTTGCACACATGAAATCATAGCTCAATCTTCTGTCTCTAAATGATTTTGAGAAAAACCCTAAGTGAATGAAAGATGCAATGATGATATGATTTTGAAATATGATTTTTTTGGGATGTTACAAATCTAACCCCCTTAAGATGAATCTCGCCCTCGAGATTCGGATTGGCTAGCAAATAGGTGAGGGTGGTCTTTCCGAAGATCATCTTCTCTTTCCCATGTTGCTTCCTCTTCGGAGTGATGACTCCATTGCACTTTGCAAAACTTGATAGTCTTTGTCCTTGTGACTCTTTCTGCTGTCTCAAGAATCTTGACAGGCTTTTCTTCATAGGTGAGATCACTTTCTAGTTGAACTTCTTCCAAAGATATGGTATCCTTCAAAGAAGATCCTTCCATCTCCGGGTGAGATTTCTTAAGCTGACTCACATGAAAAACATTATGGACTGCTAATAAAGATGCTGGCAGTTCGATTTCATATGCCGCTTCTCCCTTGCGACTTAGAATGTTGAATGGTCCAACATATCTTGGTGCTAACTTTCCTTTGACTCCAAATCTTTTCACTCCACGAAGTGGTGATACTCTAAGATAAGCTCTATCCCCAACTTCGTAAGTGACTTCTCTACGCTTAGCATCTGCGTAGCTTTTCTGTCGAGATTGTGCTATCTTCAACCTGTCCCTAACCAATTTGACTTTTTCTTCGGCGTCTTTGATAAAATCTGGTCCAAACAAACTTCTTTCTCCCACACCATTCCATAGCAATGGGGTGGTACACTTTCTTCCGTAGAGAAACTCAAATGGTGCCATCCCAATACTAGATTGGTGACTGTTGTTGTAAGAGAACTCTGCGTAAGGCAGACTTTCATCCCAACTTGCTCCATAGTCTAGGGCACATGCCCTCAACATGTCTTCAAGAATTTGATTAGTCCTTTCTGTTTGTCCATCAGTTTCAGGATGAAAAGCAGTGCTGAATTCCAATCTCGTTCCTAAAGATTCATGAAGCTGTCTCCAAAAGTGAGAAGTGAACTGAGTTCCTCTATCAGACACAATACTCTTAGGTACACCGTGAAGGCATACAATTCTGCTCATGTAAATTTTGGCTAACTTGGCACTGGTATAAGTTGTCTTTACGGGTATAAAATGAGCCACTTTAGTTAGGCGATCCACTACTACCCATATGGAATCATACCCTGACCTGGTCCTTGGTAATCCGGTAATGAAATCCATACCAATATTTTCCCACTTCCATTCAGGAATAGGCATTGGTTGAAGCAAACCTGCTGGTTTCTGATGCTCCGCTTTCACCCTACTACACACATCACACAAAGCAATGTGTTCAGCGATGTCCCTTTTGAGATTGTTCCACCAAAATCTTTCTTTCATATCCATGTACATTTTGGTGTTTCCCGGGTGAATAGAATACGGGGAGTTATGGGCTTCTTGAAAAATCAGTTTCCGCATTTCCGGATCTTGTGGAACACAAATACGTTTCCCGTGCCATAAAGTACCTTGTTCGTCCATATGGAAACTTTTAGCCTTCCCTAGGCTAATTCTTTCCTTAATCTTTTCGATTTCTTTATCCGTCTTTTGGGCTTCTTTAATCTTATCCAACAAAGTGGGTTGAACATCCAAAGACATAAGATGTCCTTCTGGCACAATTTCCAACCTGAGTTCCTTGAATTGCTTACACAAGTCATCTGGCAATTCACCTTTGGTAAGGCCTTTTACAAACGCCTTACGACTTAGAGCGTCTGCTACTACATTTGCTTTACCGGGGTGGTAATGCAAACTCAAGTCGTAATCCTTGATAAGTTCTAGCCATCTCCTTTGTCTCATATTGATTTCCTTCTGGGTGAAGATATACTTCAGACTCTTATGATCGGTGAATACTTCACAACGTTTTCCCAAAAGGTAATGTCTCCATGTTTTGAGTGCATGGACAACAGCGACTAACTCTAAATCATGGGTAGGATAATTTACTTCATGAGTTTTGAGTTGTCTCGAGGCATAAGCCACAACTTTTCCGCCTTGCATAAGTACGGCACCTAATCCTTGATGAGAAGCATCACAATACACTTGGAAATCCTTTTCTAAATCTGGTAGGCACAGAACTGGTGCTGACACAACCCTCTTCTTTAATTCTTGAAAGCTGAGTTCACAACCTTCAGACCAAGAAAATTTCTTATCTTTCTTTAACAATTTTGTCATTGGTTTAGCAACCTTTGAAATTTTTTCAATGAATCTTCTGTAGTAACCTGCTAAACCAAGGAAACTACAAACCTCTTTTACGTTCTTAGGTGACTCCCATTCTGTCACAGCTGAAACTTTAGCAGGATCAACTGCTACACCATCCTTTGTCATAATGTGACCAAGAAATCCAACTTCTTCCAACCAAAACTCACACTTGCTGAATTTGGCATAAAGCTTATGTTTCCTCAGTTTCTCAAGTATCAAGCGGAGATGTCTTTCATGCTCCTCCTTGCTCTTGGAGTAGACTAAGATGTCATCGATGAAAACGACAACGAATTTGTCGAGAAATTCCATGAACACCTTGTTCATCATATTCATGAAGTATGCTGGAGCGTTGGTTAAACCAAAAGGCATCACAGTGTACTCATACAATCCATACCTGGTGGTGAATGCTGTTTTAGGTATGTCTTGCTCTCTTATCTTGAGTTGAAAATAGCCTGACCGAAGATCAATCTTCGATAACACACAAGCTCCTTCTAGCTGATCAAACAAGTCGTTGATTCTTGGCAAAGGATATTTGTTTTTGATGGTTACCTCGTTGAGAGAACGGTAATCTATGCATAATCTTTGAGTTCGATCTCTCTTTTCCACGAACAAAACTGGGGCTCCCTAAGATGAAGAACTTGGCTGGATGAATCCTTTCTGTAATTGTTCTCCAAGCTGTTTCTTGAGTTCCTTAAGTTCGTCAACTGACATTTTATAAGGCCTCTTTGCTCTTGGTCCAGAACCTGGTACCAAATCTATTATAAACTCTACATCTCTATCTGGTGGCATTCCTGGTAACTCTTCCGGAAACACATCCGGATACTCACACACAATTGGCACACTGTCCATGCTAACCCCCTTAAGAGAATTCAGCTTACTTCCTTTAGATCTAAAACTGGACTTGAATTTTATCCTCTTACCTTCAGGGGTTGTGAGTGAAACTGTACGATTGGCACAATCTAGTACTCCCTCATATTTAGCCATCCAATCCATTCCCAAAATCACATCCAATCCTTGGGAATTTAGGATTATTAGGTTTACTGGAAACTTATGTTTTCCGATCTCTATAACTAGATCCCGGCATCCAAGACTCACTATCATTTCTCCACCCGGAGAGCTAACTTTTATTGGACACCCAATGTTTTCAGATGCAAACCCGTTTCTTCAACAAATGCTTTTGATATGAATGAATGAGATGCACCAGTGTCAAAGAGTACAGATGCTGAGATGGAATTGAGTCTGAACTTACCAGCAACGGCATCAGGCTCTTCATAGACATCTTCCACATTGATGTGGTTAACCTGTCCTTTCTGAAAAGGATTGGGCTTGTTAGGTCCTTCAACCTTCTTTTCAGGGCACTCATTAGCATAATGCCCCAGCTTCTTGCATTTGAAGCATTCAACCTGACTGATGTCCCTTTTAGGCTGACCTCCACTTTCACTTCCACTGTGGTGGCTCTTATGTCCACTCTTGTGATTCTTGTACTTATCATTGTCATGACTGCGATGATGCTTGCTGTCATGGCGGTTGTGGTTGTGGTGCTTGTTAAATTTCCCATGCTTGTGGGATCCTGAGCTGACACTATCATCATAGTGAGATCGTTTATGAGACGATCCCGAGCTGTGCTTGTCGGAGTGTTTCCTCTTTCTACTCTCGACTTGCTTCATTTTATTCTCCACAATAACAGCCTTGTCACACAGTGACTGATAAGTTGGAACATATGCCACAGACAGTTGCAGATTCAGCTCATCATTCAAGCCTTCCAGAAACTTTTCCTTCCTTTTGGCATCTGTGTCAACCTCATCGGGTGCATAGCGCGCCAGATTGTTGAACTCTTCAATATATTCAGCCACGCTATGGTGGCGCTGCTTTAGGTTGTGAAACTCCTTCTTTTTCAGGCTCATCATTCCTGGTGAGATATGAGTAGTGCGAAAGCCATCTTCAAAGATAGCCCAAGTCACCTCATCGATAGGAGTGGTGATCTGGAAGTTGTCCCACCATGCTGTGGCTGGTCCTTCCAACAGATGTGTCGCGAACCTGACTTTTTCAGCATCCGTGCAGCCCACGGTCACTAAGTCTTTGTTCACAGAACGTAGCCAATCATTGGCCACCATGGGATCAGTCGTTCCCGAAAACTTAGCTGGCCTCAGACGCAGAAATCGGGTGAGCATATCAAAACCCGGAGGGTTGTTGTTGTTGTTGTTGTTGTTGTTGTTGTTGTTGTTGTTGTTGTTGTTGTTGGGGTTGTTGTTGTTGTTGTTATTGGGGTTGTTGTTGTTCTGGTTTTGGATGAATGTCGTCATCATTTGCATAAGCTGTGTCTGCGCATTCATCATCTGTTGCATTTCTGGGGTAATGTTGGGGTTGGGGTTGGGGTTTGCGCGACGGGGAGGCATCTGTGGTTTATTCATATAGAGATAAGAATGATATACCCTTACATTATTTATGCACAATACAACGCACAAGCAAACACATAGCATGCAACACAAGGATAAAAGCTCAACAACAAGATAACCAAAGTCTCAAGTAAAAAACACGCAAGTGGCAAGCCATCCACATGTCGGATGGTCCAATAATAAGTTCACAAATAACGAGTACGATAAATAAAGATAACTGAGTAGTCAAGTCTACTCGTCAGCATCAATCTCCTCCTCGACAAAGGTAAGACCTGCGTTCTCCATTGCGGTCTTGTTCTCCTCGATGGTAGTGGTTAAGGAGTCGATCTTGGCCTTGAGGGCCCTATTCTGGGAACGAAGTCTCTCAATCACTGTCTGCTGCTGCTCTAACTCGAAGTCCTTGGACTGCAGTTCCTCGGTCATGTCCCGAATCCTCTTGTTCCTATCCTGGACACGCTTCTCTTGACTCTTGAACTTACGGTCTTGGGTCTCGAACTTCGCCTCCATCTCCTTGACTATCTCGTCCTGCTGCGCGAAGAGCTTGTCCTTCTCGCGGAGCTGCACCTGGAGCTCGTCATTGCTAAGCATGACGTTGGTCCTGTCAGTATCCACGTGCCTAATAAGAGTCTCTAAGTCCTGGAGGTACAGGCGTATCGGCTCTGCTGTGGCCCTCGAGTCGTCCTCAAAGTCGATGGACTCTCCGTCATCATCACGCCTTCCGAAGGCATGGAAGTGAGTACCTCTAACCTGTCAAGAGTGATGGCCTAGCAGTCGTCCTATCAGGTCCTGCATGACAACCTCCATGCCTCTCTCCCTGTCATCGTGCATAAGCTTGAAGACGATGGCCTCCGTAGTAGGCTCTGTCTGGCGTCCTGGCTGGTTCACCTTGAAGCCCTAGAGGTCCTTCCTCTCAAACTTGGTGAGTGGGTGCACCGTAATGGTGGGAAGGGGGAGATCGAGCAAGGTAGTAAGCTCTACGATACGAGGACCAAAACGGGTAACCTGGAACTCCTCAATAGTGCTGATGGCAATAGGCATCTATTTATAAGATTGAAAAAGTTAGAACAACACAATTAAAATAAGCAAGACAAACACTCTTGGAACACAAAAATCACACAAGTCACGCATACATGAAACCATTACATCAACCAAGGTTCAAACTTATTTAAGGTATTATTTGGAAAATAAGGTGATAGGTGGTGGTCTGACTAACGAAGTGCGTCACAAACCTATCTCACTGGATCTGGTGGCTAACACAATGTTCCTAGAGGCAATCAACCTATCTTGTTCACATGCTTCTATCACTAGGTCTATAATGTCTCCCCTTAAGATTTGGTTGGTGACTTCCAACTCTTGGGTATGTTCCTTCTCCTTCTCTAAGTCTTTTTGGAGGTTGAGCATCCTGCTCTTGACTCTAGCACTTAGTTCTTTGATAGTCTTCCAAGCTGCTTCTTTTGCTGACTCAAAGAATGTGGTGTGCATAAAAGTGTTGGTGTACATGCAGAAGCCTCTTTCTTTGTGGTTGTCTTCCTTGTTTTTGTACAAGTGAAGTTGCACCCACCAATACTCCACTCCTTCCTCCATCACTGGAAAGCCCTTGTACACAGCTGCACCATGTACTTCCATTGTCTCCATGAGGTCTTTGAGAATCTTGGGAAACTCAGTCTCACACTCCAAGGTCATGGTCATGAGTGGTCCTCTCTTCACGGCTTCGTTGATGGAGTTCATCTACAAATAGAGATAAGATTAGAAAAGTTTACGAGAAGAATAGACAAGTGTAGAAGTAGTTTAAATTTTTTCCTTAGTGGTTTCCAATCCTAGGGTCATAATCCTACAGGCAACACAGTGCTCTGATACCATCTGTAAGATCCCTCCTTTGTAAAGGAAAGGATCCCTGTGATTGCAATGCTAGTCCCTGGATCAATGCTAGCATCCACAGTTTAAGATGAAGTACACAGATACAAAGGTCGTTTATTATAGTCATTCCAGAGATAAAACATAGTCTTTTACAACTCAGGGCCAAAGGCCTAATACAAGAGTTTATGGAATAAGTAAATAAACATAAGTCTTCATCTTCATGTGCCACAGGCAAGCATGTTGAGTGTAGACTCATGACTCCTATTCATCATCGGAGTAACCTGCAACATTACAAGTTACAGCCACAGAGGGTCAATACTTTGGAATAGTATTGGCAAGTGATACCTTAATATATATTTTAAGTGGGCTAAATACTATATGCATTTGGCTAGGTGGATCTTAGGCTTGCATTGCTCAAAATAGATTTTTCCCTAACATTTGAAAACACTAAGTTTTTGCTTGACAAAAACTTTCCCAAGGCATCTACCAATCAAAGACTGAAGATCCTTCTCGAGGCATCTACCAATCAAAGACTGAAGATCCTTTAACCCTTGTTCACCCACAAGTTTTATTTAGAAATTGGAGTGATGAGATTCTTGAAGCTTCCATGTCTTGATGCTCAAATTGTCCTTTACCAGGGACATGGCTAAGTACTTAGGTTTTACACTCTGCAGAGGTGGTGCACTTTCCCCACAAGACTTGGTTTCCCAAGACAAGATCCTTCAGAAGCCTTTCCTTAGTCAAATGGACGCGCTCCAACCTATCATTCCCACTACCACCAACTGTCCAAGAGACTAAGTTCTAGCAACCTAAGATCATGGCAGAGCCCATATTGCCAAGTGGTTGCACTTGAAGCTTCTCAACATTTGACATCTCAAATCTCTTTGTTTCCTGGGTGGCCATCCACACGTGAGATACACTAAGGTAAACCATAAACATGGGCCTTGCGAACCACTCAACCAAAAACCACCAAGCAAGTCCCATTCCACCCAGGAGATTCATTAACTTAGTTGTTTTGTTAAATAAAACACAAGTCCTCAGACTTAGAATATTTTTCCATAGTGTGAATATATAAACCACCCTTGTTTTCTAGTAGCTAGGCTAAGCATGGCATGGCAACTTATCCTTAGGGATTTTTCCTATCAACTCTACCTTTCTAATCTACATAGGATTTCCCAACATCATTTGACAAAAGCAGCATGCAAGTCTTAGCAAAATATCTAATGCAAGTATAAAATATAGGAATGGGATATTCATGAAGATATCACTTGCCTTGGTAATGTGGAGAGTAGCACTCGTCACAATCACAATCACTAGCAAAATCTACACACAAAGTTGTAGCACACAATTACACACAAATATATACAAACAAAAATAATATGAATGCATGCATGCATGAATTTACTAAGTGGTGATTTTGAAAACTCTACCAAGCAAGTGCATGATTACAGAAACTTAACAAGTCACAAGTTTGCTCACTAAACATATTTAACCCTAAAACCAAATACTAAACTAAATCTATACTCAAAATAGCCTTAAACAAGTTTCTACAAATAAAGTCATTCTGATGGTTACTATTTGCTAAACACATTGGATATTCAGAAAGGTCTTGTCTCACTGAATCCAACGGTATAAAGTTTGCAAAATTCTAACGTGGCAATCAAAAGTTATAAGCATTTGAATTTGGATCAAATTTCTGGTTTTAAACCTGTTTTTAGATCTAACCCTAGCCACGCGTCGCGCTGTGATTGGCGCGTACCGCTTCTGTTGGATCGCGCTCTGCAGCCGCAGGATCTAAACAGATCGTACGCTCCAGATCGCGTACCGCTTCGGGGTTAAGTGAATCTATCCTAGCGCTCGGATCTGGATCTAACGATGCTCGATCAAACGACCATGTCCTGGCGGCGCGCGGTGTCAGCGAGCGGCGGAGCGCTCGGTCTACGGTGGCGCTTGCATTCCAGGTCATCCGCGAGAGGGAGAAGGGTCATACCAGGTTCGCAAGAGGCTGCTGAAGCTCAAGGTGGCTTTGGTTTGCCAAGGGGCGCACAGAGTTGCGGTAGATTTCTCGCCGGAGTTGGATCTGGCAACGGTGGTTCTATTCGAGGTCGAAGGCGACGTTGTAGATCACTAGGATGTAAACGGGAGGTGTGGTTAGATGCAGAAGATCACGGAGAACATGCGAGCGTGAACGACAAGGTTCGGGGCGGTCTGGACTTACCACTAGAGCTCGCCAGAGTTGATGCTGTCGTCGGTGCTTGCGGTGTCGAGTGGAAACGGCGACCTGGGGCGTTACAGGATGAACTAGTGGTGTCAGGAGGTGCGCAAAGATATGGTGAATCTGCTCGTTTGAACCAGAGGGGAAGGGGTGGTCGAGACTCACCGTAATTGATCGCCGGAGTTGGCTCTGTCTGCGGCGGTGCGAGGTTGATTGAGGGCAGCCTGGTGGCGGAGTGAGCGAGGTGTTTGGGGGAAATGCTCGCGAGGCAGAGAGGATCTTATAGCTAGAGGCTCGACAAGAAACGCCCGCGGATTAATGCCCAATTAAGCTCGGCATCACTGCGGCAACGGTCAGCGGCGGAGATCATGCGCGGAGTCAGGGGAAGACGATGCTGACGTGGAGGAGGCCCGCTCGTCAGCGAAGTGCGCGAGGTGGAAGTGGGGTCTGTCTGTCAGCGACTGAACGCGTGCGCTCGCGCGTGAGAGAAGCAAAGAAAGGTTCCCGGGTGGGCTTGCTGGGCTCGATTCGCTGCTGGGCCAGAAACCTGGCGCTCGGCCTTTTTCCTTTGTTTAAGTCTTTTCTTTTTCCAAATATAATTTCTGGAATGATTTTGATATGAATTCAAATCCTTTTGAATTCAAACAAATCTGGGGATCTTTGCAGGGTTCTGTGGTTTCAAAAACCAGTTATTTAACAAGTGGTCACCTTGCAAGGGCTTGGTCAAGCTTGGGTTTCAAACAAACAGAGACTATGCCTCTAGTTTGCAAATGTTTGAAATAGGGTTTTGAAATTATTTCTAAATTGGAAACTTGGGTTAAAATGCTACACCTAATCTTTCCAACAATGGAGGCAAGCAAACAAGTTCCTAAACAATCCAATCTCAAAGGGTGATGGCCAATTGAGTTGAATTTGCACACATGAAATCATAGCTCAATCTTCTGTCTCTAAATGATTTTGAGAAAAACCCTAAGTGAATGAAAGATGCAATGATGATATGATTTTGAAATATGATTTTTTTGGGATGTTACAACTACGGATCCATGTAGTAGCTAGATGGCTGGTTTCTCCTCCTTTGTGCTTTCATGTTTAGATCTTGTGAGCTCCGTTCATGATCAAGATCATCTTTTTGTAATCCATACATGTTGTGTTTGCGGGGATCCGATGGATATTGAGATGCTATTTCAGATTGATTATTGATTCTATCATGTCTTTGTTATTTGTGATCTTGCATGCTTTCCGTTGTTAGTAGCTATCTTGGCCAAGTAGATGCTAGCAACTCCAAGAGTTAGTATTTATGCTCGATAGTGGGTTCATGCCTCTAGTAATCTGGGGAAGTGACAGAAATCTCTAAGGTAGTAGATGTGCTGTTGCTACTAGGGAGAAAACAACAATCCTTTGTTCATAGAACAATCGTATTGTTTACTTTACACGCAGTTCATAAAGCAATAA
Organism: Avena sativa; assembly: GCA_916181665.1. Lineage (NCBI taxonomy): Eukaryota > Viridiplantae > Streptophyta > Magnoliopsida > Poales > Poaceae > Avena > Avena sativa. The sequence continues at coordinate 429,713,912 of OV702286.1, read as the reverse complement.
TCTGTTGCTTGCAACTTAATACTGGAGGGGGTTCGGATTATAACCTGAAGGTGGATTATTAGTCATAGATGCAGTTGGATGGCGGTCTATGTATTATGTTGTAATGCCCAATCAAGTCTCAAAGGAGTCAAGATGATTAGTATATGCATGTATTTCTTTCTCGGTGTTTATCAATTGCCCCGCTGTAATTTGTTCACCCAGCATGTTATCTACCTAAGGAGAGCCACCTCTAGTGAACTATGGATCCCGGTCCTTGTCTTTTACATACAATCTACAATCTTTTACTGCTTTGTGTTTACTTTCTGCAAACTTTTACTTCTTTCCATTCGATATGTTTAATCCTTTGTTTTCCGCAAAACACGGTGAGATTGACAACCTCATCGCAAGTTGGGGACAAAGTTCTGTGGTTGTGTTGTGCAGGTCTCCATGTTTCTACTAGCACCGGTAGTGCGCCCTGCCAAAGCTCAGCTAGTAACACCTTTGGGGTGTTTCCTTGCTCCTACTGGTTCGATTAAACCTTGGTTTCATAACTGAGGGAAACTTGCTGCTGTGCTCATCATACCTTCCTCTTGGGGTTCCGAACGAGCTGTACATCAACTCCGCCAACAAGCATTTTTCTGGGCGCCGTGCATTGAGCCATCAATAACCTTGTCTACCCACCTGAGATCTCGCTTATGCTTGGTCGTGTCAACTGGTTCCCATAGCTTCGTCTCAACACTTTCAAGAAGTGAGCTCAATACGGATTCTTTCAACTCGACAGTCATTTCCCATAGTTTGTCCAGCGTTTTCTGCATCGATTTGGGCCACTCTGGATCTACCCATTTGACAACGCCGCAACTTCTGCCTTGCATCATTGCACGATGTCCTTGACACCGTAGAAACCTCCTGCCTGCGTTTCGTCCTTCGAACACTACAAATTTAGCAGGCACATATCCATGTTTACATATCAGAGGATTGTCTTCATCCTCTAAACCGTGATAGTCGGAGTCATACATCGTCTGGTTGGCCTAACACATCATACGCGCATGAGTAAACAAATTAGATATAGCTCAAAAAATAGATAATTGGCCACAAATGATAGAAATAGAGACGAGACGACTCACATCGAAATCACCGTCCCTGTCGTCACAATGCGTTTCCTCGCCGTCTCCCCTTGAACCCATGGCGAGAGGGGAGGGGGGTGGCTGCCGGAGAGGGGATTGGGATGGAGGCGCCGTCGGCTTGCGGCTACGGCAGGATGGGAGTGAAGTGGGGAAAGTGGCTTCGAGGGTAAGGAAGAGAAGTACGGGGAGGAAGAGAAGTAATGGGGGAGTGACACTGGGATGTGGCCCACTGAACTCGTGAGACGTGACACTCGCAATAGGGGAGCGCCCAGTGTTGCCAGTTTGTCCAATGCAAGCGTGGCCAATCCTGCCGCAGAACAGCCTACTTGCGGATTCTCTCACGAAGACCATCCCAATCGTCCAAGCGCCCCAATCGAACGGTATGTAACAATCGTCAAGCAGAACAATTGTGTTAGGGCGTGCCTTCTAGCATACTCGGTCTAACAGCTACCCATGCAATGACACTGGTGTATCCATGTGTGGTTTGTGAAAAGAACATACATGCAATCACACTAGGTGGATCCATATGTGGTTTATGGAAGTAACAGACATGCAATGACTCTAGCTGTGATTCATGAAAAGAACAGACATGCAATGACACTGGTGGATCCATGTGTGGTTCATGGGAAGAACACACATCCAATGACACTGGTGGACTCTAGCTGTGGTTCATGAAAAGAACAGACATGCAATGACACTGGTGGATCCATATGTGGTTTGTTAAGAGAACACACATGCAATGACACTGGGTGTGGTTCATGAAAAGAACAAATAGGCAATGACACTAGTGGATCCCTATGTGGTTTGTTTAGAAGAACACACATGCAATGACACTGGTGGATCCTTATGTGGTCCATGAAAAGAACTGACATGCAATGACACTGGGTGTGCTTCACGAAAAGTACTGACATGCAATGACACTAGTTGTGGTTCATGATAACAACAGACATGCAATGACACCGGTGGATCCATGTGTGGTTTATGAAACTAACAGACATGCAATGACTCTAGCTATGGTTCATGAAAAGAACACACATGCAATGACAGCGGGTGTGGTTCATGAAAAGAACAGACATGCAATGACACTGGTGGATCCTTATGTGGTTTGTTTAGAGGAACATACATGCAATGACACCGGTGGATCCACGTGTGGTTCATGAGAAGAACACACATCCAATGACACTGGTAGATCCTTATGTGGTTCATGAAAAGAGAAGACGTGCAGTGACTCCAGGTGTGGTTCATGAAAAGAACAGACATGCAATGACACTGGGTGTGGTTCACGAAAAGAACAGACATGCAATGACTCTAGCTGTGGTTCATGAAAATAACACACATGCAATGACACTGGGTGTGGTTCATGAAAAGAACAAACATGCAATGACACTAGTGGATCCTTATGTGTGGTTCATGAAAAGAACAGACATGCAATGACACTAGTGGATCCTCATGTGGTTTGTTTAGAAGAACACACATGCAATGACACTGGTAGATCCTTATGTGGTTCATGAAAAGAACTGACATGCAGTGACCCTGGGTGTGGTTCATGAAAAGAACAGACATGCAATAACACTGGGTATGGTTCATGAAAAGAACAGACATGCAATGACACTGGTGGATCCTTATGTGGTTCATGAAAAGAACAGACATGCAATGACACTAGTGGATCCTTATGTGGTTCATGAAAAGAACATACATGCAATGACACTGGTGGATCCTTATGTGGTTTGTTTAGAAGAACACACATGCAATGACACTGGGTGTGGTTCATGAAAATAACAAATATGCAATGACACTGGTGGATCCTTATGTGGTTTTTTAGAGGAACATACATGCAATGACACCGGTGGATCCTTATGTGTGGTTCATGAGAAGAACACACATCCAATGACACTGGGTGGATCCATGTGTGGTTTATGGAAGTAACAAACATGCAATGACTCTAGCTATGGTTCATGAAAAGAACAGACATTCAATGACACCAGGTGTGGTTCATGAAAAGAACAGATATGCAATGACACTGGTGGATCCTTATGTGGTTTGTTTAGAAGAACACACATGCAATAACACTAGGTGTGGTTCATGAAAAGAATAGACATGCAATGACACTGGTGGATTCTTATGTGGTTTGTTTAGAGGAACAAACATGCAATGACACCGGTGGATCCACGTGTGGTTCATGAGAAGAACACACATCCAATGACACTGGTTGGATCCTTATGTGGTTCATGAAAAGAACTGACATGCGGTGACACTGGGAGTGGTTCATGAAAAGAACAGACATGCAATGACATCGGTGGATCCATGTGTGGTTTATGGAAGTAACAGACATTCAATGAGTCTAGCTGTGGTTAATGAAAAGAACACGCATACAATGACACTAGGTGTGGTTCATGAAAAGAATAGACATGCAATGACACTGGTGGATCCTTATGTGGTTTGTTTAGAGGAACAGACATGCAATGACACCGGTGGATCCTTATGTGTGGTTCATGAGAAGAACACACATCCAATGACACTAGGTGGATCCGTGTGTTGTTTATGGAAGTAACAGACATCCAATGACTCTAGCTATGGTTCATGAAAAGAACAGACATGCAATGACACTGGGTGTGGTTCATGAAAAGAACAGACGTGCAATGACACTAGTGGATCCTTATGTGGTTTGTTTAGAAGAACAAACATGCAATGACACTGGGTGTGGTTCATGAAAAGAATAGACATGCAATGACACGGGTGGATCCTTATGTGGGTTGTTTAGAGGAACAGACATGCAATGACACCGGTGGATCCACGTGTGGTTCATGAGAAGAACACACATCCAATGATACTGGTGTATCCTTATGTGTTTTTTTAGAGGAACAGACATGCAATGACACCGGTGGATCCTTATGTGTGGTTCATGAGAAGAACACACATCCAATGACACTGGGTGGATCCATGTGTGGTTTATGGAAGTAACAGACATGTAATGACTTTAGCTATGGTTCATGAAAAGAACAGACATGCAATGACACCGGGTGTGGTTCATGAAAAGAACAGACATGCAATGACACTGGTGGATCCTTATGTGGTTTGTTTAGAGGAACAGACATGCAATGACACCGGTGGATCCACGTGTGGTTCATGAGAAGAACACACACCCAATCACACTGGTAGATCCTTATGTGGTTCATGCAAAGAACTGACATGTAGTGACACTGGGTGTGGTTCATGAAAAGAACAAACATGCACTGGCACTGGGTGTGGTTCATGAAAAGAACAAACATGCAATAACACTGGTGGATCCTTATGTGGTTCATGAAAAGAACAGACATGCAATGACACTGGTGGATCCTTATGTGGTTTGTTTAGAGGAACAAACATGCAATGACACCGGCGGATCCACGTGTGGTTCATGAGAATAATACACATCCAATGACACTGGGTGGATCCTTATGTGGTTCATGAAAAGAACTGACATGCTATGACACTGCGTGTGGTTCATAAAAAGAACAGACATGCAATGACACTGGTGGATCCTTATGTGGTTCATGAAAAGAACAGACATGCAATGACACTGGTGGATCCTTATGTGGTTTGTTTAGAAGAACACACATGCAATGACACTGGGTGTGGTTCATGAAAAGAACAGACATGCAATGACATCGGTGGATCCTTATGTGGTTTGTTTAGAGGAACAGACATGCAATGACACCGGTGGATCCTTATATGTGGTTCATGAGAAGAACACACATCCAATGACACTGGGTGGATCCATGTGTGGTTTATGGATGTAACAGACATGCAATGACTCTAGCTATGGTTCATGAAAAGAACAGACATGCAATGACACCGGGTGTGGTTCATGAAAAGAACTGACATGCAGTGACTCTAGTTGTGGTTCATGAAAAGAACACACATGCAATGACACTGGGTGTGGTTCATGAAAAGAACAGACATGCAATGACACTGGTGGATCCTTATGTGTGGTTCATGAAAAGAGCAGACATGGAATGACACTAGTGGATCCTTATGTGGTTTGTTTAGAAGAACACACATGCAATGACACTAGTAGATCCTTATGTGGTTCATGAAAAGAACTGACATGCAGTGACACTGGGTGTGGTTCATGAAAAGAACAGACATGCCATGACAGTGGGTGTGGTTCATGAAAAGAACAGACATGCAATGACACTGGTGGATCCTTATGTGGTTTGTTTAGAAGAACACACATGCAATGACACTAGGTGTGGTTCATGAAAAGAACAGATATGCAATGACACTGGTGGATCCTTATGTGGTTTGTTTAGAGGAACATACATGCAATGACACCGGTGGATCCTTATGTGTGGTTCATGATAAGAACACACATCCAATGTCACTAGGTGGATCCATGTGTGGTTTATGGAAGTAACAGACATGCAATGACTCTAGCTATGGTTCATGAAAAGAACAGACATGCAATGACACCGGGTGTGGTTCATGAAAAGAACAGACATGCAATGACACTGGTGGATCCTTATGTGGTTTGTTTAGAAGAACACACATGCAATGACACTGGGTGTGGTTCATGAAAAGAACAAACATGCAATGACACTGGTGGATCCTTATGTGGTTTGTTTAGAGGAACATACATGCAATGACACCGGTGGATCCACGTGTGGTTCATGAGAAGAACACACATCCAATGACACTGGGTGGATCCTTATGTGGTTCATGAAAAGAACTGACATGCAGTGACTCTAGCTGTGGTTCATGGAAAGAACACACATGCAATGACACCGGTGGATCCACGCGTGGTTCATGAGAAGAACACCGATGACTCTAGCTGTGGTTAATGAAAAGAACACGCATGCAATGACACTGGGTGTGGTTCATGAAAAGAATAGGCATGCAATGACACTGGTGGATCCTTATGTAGTTTGTTTAGAGGAACAAACATGCAATGACACCGGTGGATCCATGCGTGGTTCATGAGAAGAAAACACATCCAATGACACTGGGTGGATCCATGTGTTGTTTATGGAAGTAACAGACATGCAATGACTCTAGCTATGGTTCATGAAAAGAACAGACATGCAATGACACCGGGTGCGTTTCATGAAAAGAACAGACAAGCAATGACACTGGTGGATCCTTATGTGGTTTGTTTAGAAGAACACACATGCAATGACACTGGGTGTGGTTCATGAAAAGAACAGAAATGCAATAACACTGGTGGATCCTTATGTGGTTTGTTTAGAGGAACAAACATGCAATGACACCGATGGATCCACGTGTGGTTCATGAGAAGAACACACATCCAATGACACTGGTGGATCCTTATGTGGTTCATGAAAAGAACTGACATGTGGTGACTCTAGCTGTGGTTCATGAAAAGAACACACATGCAATGACACCGGTGGATCCACGTGTGGTTCATGAGAAGAACATACATCCAATGACTCTAGCTGTGGTTAATGAAAAGAACACGCATGCAATGACACTAGGTGTGGTTCATGAAAAGAATAGACATGCAATGACACTGGTGGATCCTTATGTAGTTTGTTTAGAGGAACAAACATGCAATGACACTGGTGGATCCATGTGTGGTTCATGAGAAGAACACACATCCAATGACACTCGGTGGATCCATGTGTTGTTTATGGAAGTAACAGACATGCAATGACTCTAGCTATGGTTCATGAAAAGAGCAGACATGCAATGACACCGGGTGCGGTTCATGAAAAGAACAGACATGCAATGATACTGGTGGAACCTTATGTGGTTTGTTTAGAAGAACACACATGCAATGACACTGGGTGTGGTTCATGAAAAGAACAGACATGCAATGACACTGGTGGATCCTTATGTGTGGTTCATGAAAAGAACAGACATGCAATGACACTAGTGGATCCTTATGTGGTTTGTTTAGAAGAACACACATGCAATGACACTAGTAGATCCTTATGTGGTTCATGAAAAGAACAGACAAGCAGTGACACCGGGTGTGGTTCATGAAAAGAACAGACATGCAATGACACTGGGTGTGGTCCATGAAAAGAACAGACATGCAATGACACTGGTGGATCCTTATGTGGTTTGTTTAGAAGAACACACATGCAATGACACTGGGTGTGGTTCATGAAAAGAACAAACGTGCAATGACACTGGTGGATCCTTATGTAGTTTGTTTAGAGGAACAAACATGCAATGACACCGGTGGATCCATGTGTGGTTCATAAGAAGAACACACATCCAATGACACTGGGTGGATCCATGTGTGGTTTATGGAAGTAACAGACATGCAATGACTCTAGCTATGGTTCATGGAAAGAACAGACATGCAATGACACTGGGTGCGGTTCATGAGAAGAACAGACATGCAATGACACTGGTGGATCCTTATGTGGTTTGTTTAGAAGAACACAAATGCAATGATACTGGGGTGGTTCATGAAAAGAACAGACATGCAATGACACTGGTGGATCCTTATGTGGTTTGTTTAGAGGAACAGACATGCAATGACACCGGTGGATCCATGTGTGGTTCATGAGAAGAACACACATCCAATGACACTGGTAGATCCTTATGTGGTTTGTTTAGAGGAACATACATGCAATGACACCGGTGGATCCTTATGTGGTCTTGATGTCTACGCACTTCTATTCTTGTAGACAGTTGTTGGGCCTCCAAGTGCAGAGGTTTGTAGAACAGCAGCAAGTTTTCCCTTAAGTGGATCACCCAAGGTTTATCGAACTCAGGGAGGAAGTGGTCAAAGGTATCCCCTCTCATGCAACCCTGCAATCAAGATACAAGAAGTCTCTTGTGTCCCCAACACACCCAATACACTTGTCAGGTGTATAGGTGCACTAGTTCGGCGAAGAGATAGTGAAATACAAGTGGTATGGATAATTATAAGTGGTAACAGTGATAGAAAATAGCTTGATGGCGTGGATAAGACTAAAGGCAAACTGAAATAAAGATGGAAGCAAGCAAACATGTAACAGATCTAGTAGCAAACGGTGTTTCAGTGCTTCGAAACAAGGCCTAGGGATCATACTTTCACTAGTGAACACTCTCTCATATAAATATCTTCTCTTTATGATACTACTCTTAACTACTCTCCGGTTGAACACTCTAATCGATGGTAGGGCTATAACAGCACACCTCAAAGTAAGCCTTCCCCATCTAGATAACCCCACACTTTCACCTTGAGTACTAGATGGTTCAAACAAACACCACAATTTCATAAAGACATCCAACTCCAAATATAACTCATAACAAGTATTTGTAATCTCTAGCCTAAGTGCCACCATGGTGTGCACACTATCAACTTCACACACATGGGGAGAGAAGAGATCTATTAAAGCACTTGAGTATCACGGTAGATCTATAGATTACAAGCTCATGATCTCAATAAGATCATGCCTAGAGAGAGAGAGATGAACACATAGCTACCGGTAGAACCCTTAGCCTCGAGAGAGAACTACTCCCTCCTCATCGTGGGAATCAGCAATGGTGATGGAGATGGCGGTGGAGATCGATGGAGATGGCTCCGGGGGCACTTCCCCGTCCCGGTAGGGTGCCAGAACAGAGACTTTCTATCCCCCGAATCTCCCCTTCGGTGGCGCCAGTGCTGCGGAATTTTTCATGGATTTCTGATTGATTATTTAGGGTTTTGGTATCGGGAGGCTCTTATAGGCGAAGGAGGCAAGGTCGGTGGCCGGACAGGGGGCCCACACCATGCCCTGGCGCAGCCTAGGGTTGCCCGCGCCAAGGGGGGTGTGGCCACCCTGTGGCCCCTCTCCGACTCTCCTTCTGGCTCCGTGAGTCTTCTAGGAAAATAGTAACTTTGGCTTTTGTCCCGTCCAGTTCCGAGAATATTCATTTTCTGACTTCCTAGAACCAAAAATAGCAGAAAACAGGCAACTTGCACTGTGGATCTTTGTTAATAGGTTAGTCCAATAAAGTGTATAAAAAGTACTCCAAAGTTGGAACAAAACATAAGAAAGTAGATAAAACCAAGCATGGAACATCAAAAATTATAGATACATTTGCAATGTATCAACATCCCCAAGCTTAACTCCTGCTCGTCCTCGAGTAGGTAAGTGATAAAAAGAAAGAATAATTTTTGAGGTGACATGCACCATCAAAGACTTGATCAAAGTATCTGTAAAACATTGATAGCTGGGATCATAGTACTTCAATCATACCATGAAAGACAAAGTTCTAACAATAATACAAAGAAACTATGTTGCAACATGAAAAGGCACAAACAAAAGATTCATGAATAACATGCTTTGCAAGACGTTTGTTTGTTTCACATAAAGAAAACATAGCATAATAGTATTCAGCTTGTCCCTCAATAGAGTAGCAAATATAAATGCATAGGACACCTTCAAAGTTCATAAGAGTGACTAGATACAAATAGGTTAAAACAAACAATATCAAGGTATGCATCAATCAACAAGTCTTGGGACAATGCACATAGAACTAAGAATGGCCACTATGCTCTCAAAGTAGGTGCATAAAGGTAGAAGGTGGAGACTCAATATAATGGTGGAAGAAAGGCCTTCATAGAAGGAAGCAGAGATTCAAGTTTCATAAAAGAGCTTCCAAAAATTATGGTACTTATAACTTTAAGCTCTCATTGCCCCTATCATAAGCATCTTGAAGTGATTAAGGTTAAAGTGAACAAACTATGGTGTACATGCTTGACGAAGTATAAGTTAGAAATCTCATGTCCCTTGAATACGAGGGCCGCTCCTCATGCTACTCAAGTTTAGTCACCGGTAAGTTCTTGTCATCGTAAGTACATGTGTATCATAGAGAACCGCCAACGGGGTACCCCTTGCCCGATGATACGGAAGAATCCCCATACCAAAATGACAAGGCAAGCAGACAACGAGCATCTCAGCAATCTTCTTATTTACCATGGGAATATGGTGCTTTTTTCTCTCTTTCCTCTTTTCATAATCTCTTTTTTTTCTATTTCTCTTTTTTCTCAATATAGGATTCTTTTTTTATAAGAAGAATGCTTCATAGACAACTCATTATGGTTACGCTGCAGGTTTCCACCATGTCAGCATGGATTAGACCAGCGGCCCAGGTGTTTCTCTAACACATATACATAACTCCATGGACTTACAAGCTCCCCTTTCATTTCACACCGACGACATCCATATACAAAAGAGCATGATATCAACTAGGTACAAGTACCAAGTGCAATGTTGAAAGCGTTCCCCATGAAAGCATGGTTCTGCTAATTCCCAACAAATAAGTGCAAGCATATACAACATAGATGACACAATGATTCAAGTTTATTAAGGGCAAGAAAAGTAAAGTGTACCATCAAGTTTGTGAGAGCTTTAATCACTAGTTTTCTCATAACAAGTTTAATTTGGAAGGTAAACAAAAGCATGAATATACGTGGAATAGCATATGCTAGTAGGTAGGTATGGTGGACTCTTTGGAATAACTTGGTTTAGGGAGTTGGATGCATGAGTGGAACTCATACTTGGTTGTGGAGGCTAGCAAAAGACTGGGAGCGACAAACTAAGAGAGCAATAATGGCCATAATCATGCAGAGCGACAAAACATCATTGATCAAAGCATAAAGTGATACTGCAAGTTGAAAACTAAAGGATCATAAAGGCTATGGTGACTTGATATAGTCATAACATGGTCTGAGCATGCGCCAAGTCAACCCAAATAAAGCATCAAAGGAGAATACCACAATATTATGCTTTAATATGCTAAAACAACGCATGATGCTTCCAAGGCTTATTAAGAAATCTCAATTGTTTATAACAAGTCATGCTACAACAAATAATACTAATCATAAAGCCAAAACAATATCAAGCATGGCATGACAAAGCATAGGACACAGTCAAAAACAAGCTCTTTTTACCACATAAACATGAACTTTCCTACTCTTTTCCAAACCAAACTAAACTATTTGCAAACCAATTATGAAAGAGGGGGTCCAACCAATTTATTCAGAAAACTAAGCACACAAAAGCAAATGAAAAACCAAAACGAAAACGAAAATAAGACGCTCCAAGAACAACACAACTATGCATGAAACAATAAAAATGAAGCGTTTGGAAGAAACCTGGAATTTTTATTGATGAAGAAGGGGATGCCTTGGGCATCCCCAAGCTTTGATGCTTGTACTTCTTGGATATTTCTTGGGGTGACATGCGTGGCATCCCCAAGTTTGAGCTTTAGTCCATCCTTCATCTCATTACTCATTCCTTCCATACACCTGCAATTTTTCCTCCATACAAAACTTCACACAATCTTTATTAGCAACATTAGTGCACTCAAGATAAATAAGTCTTAAGGTTCAGTTCTAACACCAAATAAACTTCCATTAGAACACTAGCTACTGTATCACTTCCCTCAAAAAGCTCAATTCCCCAAAAGAACTCAAAAAGGAACCAACAAGAAGCAAATGCAGAAAATGGCAGAAATCTGTCAAAACAGTTCAGCAGGAAAAGATGAATTTTTTCGAAGACATTATGTTGCTCAAATCAAAAAGTGTTGAACTAACGAAAGTTAGATAACAACCTGGGGAAGAAGCACAAACAATTACAGCTCAATCCGACATACAGAGCTCTCTCACGAATTTTTATAGTGAAGCACAAAAATCTGTTTCGGGACAGCAACTTTCCCAATCATTACTTTTCTCTCATTAGAGGTTACTCTGGGCACAAAAAGTAAATAAAAAGGATAAGGAGAGGTTATTACAGAGGTAATAACTTCCAAGACTCATCTAAAACTTTTAGGTTATCTCCCAATAAGTACTTTTCTTTAACGCGTCTAAGTTAGGCATGATAGTTTGAGAGATGCTCACATAAGAAATATGAATTGAACTAAAAGAGAGCATCAATAAGCAAATTCAAAGCATATTTAAGTCTAACCCACTTCCTATGCATAGGAATCTTTTAAATAAACAAGTCATGAAAGCACAAAGCAACAAGCATAGTAAAGCAAAACAAGTGCAACTTCAAGACTTTCAACATAGAGAGGGGAAACTTAATATTATTAAGATGCATAAAACCATGTTTCCCTCTCTCATAATAACTTTCAGTAGCATCATGAATAAAATTAACAATATAACTATCAAATAAAACATTCTTATCATGAGCCACATGCATAAAAGAATTAATACTCTCCACATAAACATAGTCATTCGTATTAATCGAAGTGGGAGCAAATTTAACAAAATAGCTATCATTATTATTCTCATCACCATAATCATCAAATATAGGAGGCATATTGTAGTCATAATTAATTTTCTCCTCAATAGTAGGTGGACTGAAAATATCATACTCATCATTGTAATCATCATACATTGGAGGTTTTGTATCATCATAAGCAATAGAATAGCTATCTTCCAAAGCCGGGGAACTAAAAAGATCATTTTCATAAAGACTAGCTTCCCCAAGCTTAGACTTTTTCGTAGCATTAGCAATGATGGTGTCCAAAGAATTCATACTAACAACATTGCTATTAGAATGCAAATAAAGTTCCATAGGTTTTTTAATTTTCTCTTCAAACACTTCATGTCCTAACTCAAGATAAATACTATAAAGCTCTCTAATTTTATTGTTGTTTTCCATTAAGTCTAACTAGTGAAAACAAGAAACAAAAAGACAAAATTGTAGAATCTAAAGGAAATAACTTCGAGCACTCACACCGGAGGATGTGAGTACCTTTTACCTTACCTCCCCGGCAACGACGCCAGAAAATAGCTTGATGTCTATGCACTTCTATTCTTGTAGACAGTTGTTGGGCCTCCAAGTGCAGAGGTTCGTAGAACAGCACCAAGTTTTCCCTTAAGTGGATCACCCAAGGTTTATCGAACTCAGGGAGGAAGTGGTCAAAGGTATCCCCTCTCAAGCAACCCTGCAATCAATATACAAGAAGTCTCTTGTGTCCCCAACACACCCAATACACTTGTCAGGTGTATAGGTGCACTAGTTCAGCGAAGAGATAGTGAAATACAAGTGGTATGGATAATTATAAGTGGTAACGGTGATAGAAAATAGCTTGATGGCATGGAAAAGACTAAAGGCAAACTGAAATAAAGATGGAAGCAAGCAAACATGTAACAAATCTAGTAGCAAACGGTGTTTAAGTGCTTAGAAACAAGGCCTAGGGATCATACTTTCACTAGTGAACACCCTCTCATATAAATATCTTCTCTTTATGATACTACTCTTAACTACTCTCTGGTTGAACACTCTAATCGATGGTAGGGCTATAACAGCACACCTCAAAGTAAGCCTTCCCCATCTAGATAACCCCACACTGTCACCTTGAGTACTAGATGGTTCAAACAAACACCACAATTTCATAAAGACATCCAACTCCAAATATAACTCATAACAAGTATTCGTAATCTCTAGCCTAAGTGCCACCATGGTGTGCACACTGTCAACTTCACACACATGGAGAGAGCAGAGATCTATTAAAGCACTTGAGTAGCACGGTAGATCTATAGATTACAAGCTCATGATCCCAATAAGATCATGCATAGAGAGAGAGAGATGAACACATAGCTACCGGTAGAACCCTTAGCCTCGAGAGAGAACTACTCCCTCCTCATCTTGGGAATCAGCAATGGTGATGGAGATGGCAGTGGAGATCGATGGAGATGGCTCCGGGGGCACTTCCCCGTCCCGGCAGGGTGCCGGAACAGAGACTTTCTGTCCCCCGAATCTCCCCTTCGGTGGCGGCGGTGCTATGGAACTTTTCGTGGATTTCTGATTGATTATTTAGGGTTTTGGTATCGGGAGGCTCTTATAGGCGAAGGAGGCAAGGTCAGTGGCCGGCCAGGGGGCCCACACCATGCCCTGGCGCAACCTAGGGTTGCCCGCGCCAAGGGGGGGGGGGTGTGTGGCCACCCTGTGGACCCTCTCCGACTCTCCTTCTGGATCCTTGAGTCTTCCGGGAAAATAATAACTTTGGCTTTTGTCTCGCCTAGTTCCGAGAATATTCATTTTCTGACTTCCTGGAACCAAAAACAGCAGAAAACAGGCAACTGGCACTTTGGCTCTTTGTTAATAGGTTAGTCCAAGAAAGTGTATGAAAAGTACTCCAAAGTTGGAACAAAACATAAGAAAGTAGATAAAACCAAGCATGGAACATCAAAAATTATAGATACATTTGCAATGTATCAACATCCCCAAGCTTAACTCCTGCTCGTCCTCGAGTAGGTAAGTGATAAAAAGAAAGAATAATTTTTGAGGTGACATGCACCATCAAAGACTTGATCAAAGTATTTGTAAAACATTGATAGCTGGGATCATAGTACTTCAATCATAACATGAAAGACAAAGTTCTAACAATAATACAAAGAAACTATGTTGCAACATGAAAAGGCCCAAACAAAAGATTCATGAATAACATGCTTTGCAAGACGTTTGTTTGTTTCACATAAAGAAAACATAGCATAATAGTATTCAGCTTGTCCCTCAATAGAGTAGCAAATATAAATGCATAGGACACCTTCAAAGTTCATAAGAGTGACTAGATACAAATAGTTTAAAACAAACAATATCAAGGTATGCATCAATCAACAAGTCTTGGGACAATGCACATAGAACTAAGAATGGCCACTATGCTCTCAAAGTAGGTGCATAAAGGTAGAAGGTGGAGACTCAATATAATGGTGGAAGAAAGGCCTTCATAGAAGGAAGCAGAGATTCAAGTTTCATAAAAGAGCTTCCAAAAATTATGGTACTTATAACTTTAAGATCTCATTGCCCCTATCATAAGCATCTTGAAGTGATTAAGGTTAAAATGAACAAACTATGGTGTACATTCTTGACGAAGTATAAGTTAGAAATCTCATGTCCCTTGAATACGAGGGCCGCTCCTCATGCTACTCAAGTTTAGTCACCGGTAAGTTCTTGTCATCGTAAGTACATATGTATCATAGAGAACCGCCAATGGGGTACCCCTTGCCCGATGATACGGAAGAATCCCCATATCAAAATGACAAGGCAAGCAGACAACGAGCATCTTAGCAATCTTCTTATTTACCATGGGAATATGGTTCTTTTTTCTCTCTTTCCTCTTTTCATAATCTTTTTTTTCTTTTTCTCTTTTTTCTCAATATAGGATTCTTTTTTTATAAGAAGAATGCTTCATAGACAGCTCATTATGGTTACGCTGCAGGTTTCCACCATGTCAGCATGGATTAGACCAGTGGCCCAGGCATTTCTCTAACACATATACATAACTCCATGGACTTACAAGCCCCCCTTTCATTTCACACCGACGGCATCCATATACAAAAGAGCATGAAATCAACTAGGTACAAGTACCAAGTGCAATGTTGAAAGCGTTCCCCATGAAAGCATGGTTCTGCTAATTCCCAACAAATAAGTGCAAGCATATACAACATAGATGACACAATGGTTCAAGTTTATTAAGGGCAAGAAAATTAAAGTGTGCCATCAAGTTCGTGAGAGCTTTAATCACTAGTTTTCTCATAACAAGTTTAATTTGGAAGGTAAACAAAAGCATGAATATACTTGGAATAGCATTAGCTAGTAGGTAGGTATGGTGGAATCTTTGGAATAACTTGGTTTAGGGAGTTGGATGCATGAGTGGAACTCATACTTGGTTGTGGAGGCTAGCAAAAGACTGGGAGCGACAAACTAAGAGAGCAATAATGGCCATAATCATGCAGAGCGACAAAACATCATTGATCAAAGCATAAAGTGATACTACAAGTTGAAAACTGAAGGATCATAAAGGCTATGGTGACTTGATATAGTCATAACATGGTGTGAGCATGCGCCAAGTCAACCCAAATAAAGCATCAAAGGAGAATACCACAATACTATGCTTTAATATGCTGAAACAACGCATGATTCTTCCAAGGCACATTAAGCAATCTCAATTGTTTATAACAAGTCATGCTACATCAAAGAATACTAATCATAAAGCCAAAACAATATCAAGCATGGCATGACAAAGCATAGGCCATAGTCAAAAACAAGCTCCTTTTACCACATAAGCATGAACTTTCCTACTCTTTTCCAAACCAAACCAAACTATTTGCAAACCAATTATGAAAGAGGGGGTCCAACCAATTTATTCAGCAAACTAAGCAAACAAAAGCAACCGAAAAACCAAAACGAAAATGAAAAGAAGACGCTCCAAGAATAACACAACTGTGCATGAAACAATAAAAATGAAGCGTTTGGAAGAAACCTGGAATTTTTATTGATAAAGAAGGGGATGCCTTGGGCATCCCCAAGCTTTGACACTTGTACTTCTTGGATATTTCTTGGGGTGACATGCGTGGCATCCCCAAGCTTGAGCTTTAGTCCATCCTTCATCTCATTACTCATTCCTTCCATACACCTGAATTTTTTCCTTTATACAAAACTTCACACAATCTTTATTAGCAACATTAGTGCACTCAAGATAAATAAGTCTTAAGGTTCAGTTCTAACACCAAATAAACTTCCATTAGAACACTAGCTACTGTAGCACTTCCCTCAAAAATCTGAATTCCCCAAAATAACTCAAAAAGGAACCAACAAGAAGCAAATGCAGAAAATGGCAGAAATCTGTCAAAACAGACCAGCACGTAAAGACGAATTTTTTCGAAGACCTTCTGTTGCTCAACTCAAAAAGTGTTGAACTAACGCAAGTTATATAAGAACCTGGGTCAGAAGTACAAAAAATTACAGCTCAATCCGACATACAGAGCTCTCTCACGATTTTTTACGGTGAAGCACAAAAATATGTTTCGAGACAGCAACTTTCCCAATCATTACTTCTCTCTCATTAGAGGTTACTCTGGGCACAAAAAGCAAATAAAAAGGATAAGGAGAGGTTATTACAGAGGTAATAACTTCGAAGACTCATCTAAAACTTTTGGGTTATCTTCCAATAAGTACTTTTCTTTAACGCCTTTAAGTTAGGCATGATAGTTTGAGAGATGCTCACATAAGAAATATGAATTGAACTAAAAGAGAGCATCAAGAAGCAAATTCAAACCACATTTAAGTCTAACCCACTTCCTATGCATAGGAATCTTGTAAACAAACAAGTCATGAAAGCACAAAGCAACAAGCATAGTAAAGCAAAACAGTGCAACTTCAAGACTTTCAACATAAAGAGGGGAAACTTAATATTATTAAGATGCATAAAACCATGTTTCCCTCTCTCATAATAACTTTCAGTAGCATCATGAATAAAATTAACAATATAAATATTAAATAAAACATTCTTATCATGAGCCACATGCATAAAAGAATTAATACTCTCCACATAAACATAGTCATTCGTATTAGTCGCAGTGGGAGCAAATTTAACAAAATAGCTATCATTATTATTCTCATCACCATAATCATCAAATATAGGAGGCATATTGTAGTCATAATTAATTTTCTCCTCAATAGTAGGTGGACTGAAAATATCATACTGATCATTGTAATCATTATACATTGGAGGTTTTGTATCATCATAAGCAATAGAATAGCTATCTTCCAAAGCTGGGGAACTAAAAAGATCATTTTCATAAAGACTAGCTTCCCCAAGCTTAGACTTTTCCGTAGCATTAGCAATGATGGTGTCCAAAGAATTCATACTAACAACATTGCTATTAGCATGCAAATAAAGTTCCATAGGTTTTTTAATTTTCTCTTCAAACACTTCATGTCCTAACTCAAGATAAATACTATAAAGCTCTCTAATTTTTGTTGTTGTTTTCCATTAAGCCTAACTAGTGAAAACAAGAAACAAAAAGACAAAATTGCAGAATCTAAAGGAAATAACTTCAAGCACTCACACCGGAGGATGTGAGTACCTTTTACCTTACCTCCCCGACAACGGCGCCAGAAAATAGCTTGATGTCTACGCACTTCTATTCTTGTAGACAGTTGTTGGGCCTCCAAGTGCAGAGGTTTGTAGAACAGCATCAAGTTTTTCCCTTAAGTGGATCACCCAAGGTTTATCGAACTCAGGGAGGAAGTGGTCAAAGATATCCCCTCTCAAGCAACCCTGCAATCAAGATACAAGAAGTCTCTTGTGTCCCCAACACACCCAATACACTTGTCAGGTGTATAGGTGCACTAGTTCGGCGAAGAGATAGTGAAATACAAGTGGTATGGATAATTATAAGTGGTAACGGTGATAGAAAATAGCTTGATGGCGTGGAAAAGTCTAAAGGCAAACTGAAATAAAGATGGAAGCAAGCAAACATGTAACAGATCTAGTAGCAAATGGTGTTTCAGTGCTTAGAAACAAGGCCTAGGGATCATACTTTCACTAGTGAACACTCTCTCATATAAATATCTTCTCTTTATGATAATACTCTTAACTACTCTCCGGTTGAACACTCTAATCGATGGTAGGGATATAACAACACACCTCAAAGTAAGCCTTCCCCATCTAGATAACCCCACACTGTCATCTTGAGTACTAGATGGTTCAAACAAACACCACAATTTTATAAAGACATCCAACTCCAAATATAACTCATAACAAGTATTTGTAATCTCTAGCCTAAGTGCCACCATGGTGTGCACACTGTCAACTTCACACACATGGAGAGAGCAAAGATCTATTAAAGCACTTGAGTAGCACGGTAGATCTATAGATTACAAGCTCATGATCTCAATAAGATCATGCATAGAGAGAGAGATGAACACATAGCTACCGGTAGAACCCTTAGCCTCGAGAGAGAACTACTCCCTCCTCATCATGGGAATCAGCAATGGTGATGGAGATGGCGGTGGAGATCGATGGAGATGGCTCCGGGGGCACTTCCCCGTCCCGGCAGGGTGCCGGAACAGAGACTTTTGGTCCCCCGAATCTCCCCTTCGGTGGCGGCGGCGCTGCGGAACTTTTCATGGATTTCTGATTGATTATTTAGGGTTTTGGAACCGGAGGCTCTTATAGGCGAAGGAGGCAAGGTCGGTGGCCGGCTAGGGGGCCCATAATATGCCCTTGCGTGGCCTAGGGTTACCCGCGCCAAGGGGGAGTGTGGCCACCCTGTGGCCCCTCTCCGACTCTCCTTCTGGCTCCGTGAGTCTTTCGGAAAAATAGTAACTTTGGCTTTTGTCCCTTCCAGTTCCGAGAATATTCATTTTCTGACTTCCTAGAACCAAAAACAGCAGAAAACAGGCAACTGGCACTGTGGCTCTTTGTTAATAGGTTAGTCCAAGAAAGTGTATGAAAAGTACTCCAAAGTTGGAACAAAACATAAGAAAGTAGATAAAACCAAGCATGGAACATCAAAAATTATAGATACATTTGCAATGTATCAGGTCTTTCTAGAGGAACACACATGCAATGACACCGGGTGCGGGTCATGAAAAGAACAAACATACAATGACTTATGTGGTTTGTTTAGAAGAACACACATGCAATGACACTGGGTGTGGTTCATGAAAAGAACAGATAGGCAATGACACTTGTGGATCCCTATGTGGTTTGTTTAGAAGAACACACGTGCAATGACACTGTGTGTGGTTCATGAAAAGAACTTACACACAATGACACTGGTGGATACTTATGTGATTTCTTTAGAGGAACAAACATGCAATGACACCGGTGGATCCACGAGTGGTTCATGAGAATAACACACATCCAATGACACTAGTAGATCCTTATGTGGTTCATGAAAAGAACTGCCATGAAGTGACACTGGGTGTGGTTCATGAAAAGAACATACATGCACTGGCACTGGGTGTGGTTCATGAAAAGAACAGACATGCAATGACACTGGTGGATCCTTATGCCATTCATGAAAAGAACAGACATGCAATGACACTAGTGGATCCTTATGTGGTTCATGAAAAGAACAGACATGCAATGACACTGGTGGATCCTTATGTGGTTCATGAAAAGAACATGCAATGACACTGGTGGATCCTTATGTGGTTTGTTTAGAAGAACACACATGCAATGCCACTGGGTGTGGTTCATGAAAAGAACAGACATGCAATGACACTGGTGGATCCTTATGTGGTTTGTTTAGAGGAACATACATGCAATGACACCGGTGGATCCTTATGTGTGGTTCATGAGAAGAACACACATCCAATGATACTGGGTGGATCCTTGTGTGGTTTATGGAAGTAACATACATGTAATGACTCTAGCTATGGTTCATGAAAAGAACAGACATGCAATGACTCCGGGTGTGGTTCATGAAAAGAACAGACATGCAATGACACTGGTGGATCCTTATGTGGTTTGTTTAGAAGAACACACATGCAATGACACTGGGTGTGGTTCATGATAAGAGCAGACATGCAATGTCACTGGTGGATCCTTATGTGGTTTGTTTAGAGGAACATACATGCAATGACACCGGTGGATCCACATGTGGTTCATGAGAAGAACACACATCTAATGACACTGGGTGGATCCTTACGAGGTTCATGAAAAGAACTGACATGCGCTGACTCTAGCTGTGGTTCATGAAAAGAACACACAGGCAATGACACCGGTGGATCCACGTGTGGTTCATGAGAAGAACAGACATGCAATGACACTGGTGGATCCTTATGTGGTTTGTTTAGAAGAACACACATGCAATGACACTGGGTGTGGTTCATGAAAAGAACAGAAATGCAATGACAGTGGTGGATCCTTATGTGGTTTGTTTAGAGGAACAAACATGCAATGACACCGGTGGATCCACGTGTGGTTCATGAGAAGAACACACATCCAATGACACTGGTGGATCCTTATGTGGTTCATGAAAAGAACTGACGTGCGGTGACTCTAGCTGTGGTTCATGAAAAACACACACATGCAGTGACACCGGTGGATCCACGTGTGGTTCATGAGAAGAACACACATCCAATGACTCTAGCTATGGTTAATGAAAAGAACACGCATGCAATGACACTAGGTGTGGTTCATGAAAAGAACAGACATGCAATGACACTGGTGGATCCTTATGTAGTTTGTTTAGAGGAACAAACATGCAATGACACCGGTGGATCCATGTGTGGTTCATGAGAAGAACACACATCCAATGACACTGGGTGGATCCATGTGTGGTTTATGGAAGTAATAGACATGCAATGACTCTAGCTATGGTTCATGAAAAGAACAGACATGCAATGACACCGGGTGCGGTTCATGAAAAGAACAGACATGCAATGACACTGGTGGATCCTTATGTGGTTTGTTTAGAAGAACACACATGCAATGACACTGGGTGTGGTTCATGAAAAGAACAGACATGCAATGACACTGGTGGATCCTTATGTGGTTTGTTTAGAGGAACAGACATGCAATGACACCGGTGGATCCATGTGTGGTTCATGAGAAGAACACACATCCAATGACACTGGTAGATCCTTATGTGGTTTGTTTAGAGGAACAGACTGATACATTGCAAATGTATCTATAATTTTTGATGTTCCATGCTTAGTTTTATCCACTTTCTTGTGTTTTTTTCCAGCTTTGGAGTACATTTCATATGATTTCTTGGACTAACCTATTAATAAGAGACACAGTGCCAGCTGCCTGTTTTCTGCTGTTTTTGGTTCCAGGAAAGTTAGGAAATGAATATTCTCAGAATTGGACGGGATAAAGCCAAAGTGCCTATTTTTCCGGAAGTCATCAAGTGCCAGAATACGAGACGGGTAGGGGCCAGGGGGCCACCACACCACCTGGCCACGTGGCCAGCCCTGGTCCGTGCCAGGGGGTGGTGTGGCCGCTCCCGGCACCCCCTCAGCCTCCCCTTCTGACTATAAGATGCCCTCGGGACGAAAACCCTAAGTGCACGATCAAAAAATCCACGAAAGAGTTTGTAGCCGCCGTCATCTCCATCCCTAGATCGAGAGGGATCTGAAGCTCTTCCCGGCACCCTGCCGGAGAGGGGAATTCACCCTGGAGGCCTTCTTCATCACCATGCAAGCCTCTGGTGTGATGCGTGAATAGTTCATCCTTGGACTACGGACCATGTAGTAGCTAGATGGCTGGTTCTCCTCCTTTGTGCTTTCATGTTTAGATCTTGTGAGCTCCGTTCATGATCAAGATCATCTATTTGTAATTCTGCATGTTGTGTTTGCGGGGATCCGATGGATATTGAGATGCTATTTCAGATTGATTATTGATTCTATCATGTCTTTGTTATTTGTGATCTTGCATGCTTTTCGTTGTTAGTAGCTATCTTGGCCAAGTAGATGCTAGCAACTCCAAGAATTAGTATTTATGCTCGATAGTGGGTTCATGCCTCTGGTAATCTGGGGAAGTGACAGAAATCTCTAAGGTACTAGATGTGCTGTTGCTACTAGGGAGAAAACAACAATCCTTTGTTCATAGAACAATCGTATTGTTTACTTTACACGTAGTTCGTAAAGCAATAATCTGTTGCTTGCAACTTAATACTGGAGGGGGTTCGGATGATAACCT
Source organism: Avena sativa (assembly GCA_916181665.1). Lineage (NCBI taxonomy): Eukaryota > Viridiplantae > Streptophyta > Magnoliopsida > Poales > Poaceae > Avena > Avena sativa. The sequence continues at coordinate 429,691,434 of OV702286.1, read as the reverse complement.
GAAGGTGGATTATTAGTCAAAGATGAAGTTGGATGGCGGTCTATGTATAATGTTGCAATGCCCAATCAAGTCTCAAAGGAGTCAAGATGATTAGTATATGCATGTATTGCTTTCTCGGTGTTTGTCAATTGCCCCGCTGTAATTTGTTCACCCAGCATGTTATCTATCTAAGGAGATCCACCTCTAGTGAACTATGGATCCCGGTCCTTGTCTTTTACATTCAATCTACAATCTTTTACTGGTTTGTGTTTACTTTCTGCAAACTTTTACTTCTTTCCATTCGATACGTTTAATCCTTTGTTTTCCGCAAAACACGGTGAGATTAACAACCTCATCGCAAGTTGGGGACAGAGTTCTGTGGTTGTGTTGTGCAGGTCTCCACATTAATACTAGCACCGGTAGTGCGCCCTGCCAAAGCTCAGCTAGTAACACCTTTGGGGTGTTTCCTTGCTCCTACTGGTTCGATTAATCCTTGGTTTCATAACTGAGGGAAACTTGCTGCTGTGCTCATCATACCTTCCTCTTGGGGTTCCCAACGAGCTCTACATCAACACCGCTATCAAGCATTTTTCTGGGCGCTGTGCATTGTGCCAGCACAGACATGCAATGACACCGGTGGATCCTTATGTGGTCTTTGTAGAGGAACACACATGCAATGACACCGGGTGCGGTTCATGAAAAGAACAAACATTCAATGACTTATGTGGTTTCTTTAGAAGAACACACATGCAATGACACTGGGTATGGTTCATGAAAAGAACAGACATGCAATGACACTGGTGGATCCCTATGTGGTTTGTTTAGAAGAACACACGTGCAATGACACTGGGTGTGGTTCATGAAAATAACAGACACGCAATGACACTAGTGGATCCTTATGTGGTTTGTTTAGAGGAACATACATGCAATGACACCGGTGGATCCACATGTGGTTCATGAGAACAACACACATCCAATGACACTGGTAGATCCTTATGTGGTTCATGAAAAGAACTGACATGTAGTGACACTGGGTGTGGTTCATGAAAAGAACAGACATGCACTGGAACTAGGTGTGGTTCATGAAAAGAACAGACATGCAATGACACTAGTGGATCCTTATGTGGTTCATGAAAAGAACAGACATGCAATGAAACTGGTCGATCCTTATGTGGTTCATGAAAAGAACAGACATGCAATGACACTATGGATCCTTATGTGGTTTGTTTAGAAGAACACACATGCAATGACACTGGGTGCGGTTCATGAAAAGAACAGACATGCAATGACACTGGTGGATCCTTATGTGGTTTGTTTAGAGGAACAGACATGCTATGACACCGGTAGATCCACGTGTGGTTCATGAGAAGAACACACATCCAATGACACTGGGTGGATCCTTATGTGGTTCATGAAAAGAACTGACATGCAGTGACACTGGGTGTGGTTCATGAAAAGAACAGACATGCAATGACATCGGTGGATCCTTATGTGGTTTGTTTAGAAGAACACACATGCAATGACACTGGGTGTGGTTCATGTAACATCCCAAAACTTCAATCCAAGGTTATCAAAGATCAAATCATCCAAATTTTGGATTAACAAAAACTTTTCCATATTTAAAATGAAAACATTCATATATGTGTGCATTTAAAATAGGAGTTGTTTTGAATTGCCATGATTGTGTGATCCTTTGCTTCTAAAATGTTTCTTAGGCGATTTAAACATCATCTACATCATTCCCAAACTTTTCCTAAAGAAAATCAAATCAAAAAGAATTAAAATGAAGGAATGGTCATTTGGACAAATTTAACTCTCATGCCTACTTTGGCTATTCCTAGTACTCATTTCTTAACAGAAACAATTATGGATCTTTACACCCCTTGCTAGTACACATAATGAGGTACCAAGGCCCACCTTTTGATCTACTAAAAACCTTCTGTTAACTATTTTAAATGACAATTTAAAATTGAATCTAATGCATATGCATAGATCACCCCTATTTCAAAAACCATGTATTTGAGCTCCATTTTCAAAACCCTTGCAACTAGAGACTACCTATCACTAGTGGAGATCACCCAAAATTTTTGAACTCAAAATTCAAAACTTTTTCTCTTGCGGCCATTTCATCAAACACTTGGCATGCAGAATCACACCTCTAATTCTAGCTCATTGTTTTGAACAGAGTTTTGCCCCCATTTGATCTCCATTTAATCTCTTTGTCCCCCTCTGATCAAACCATGCCATTTGCAACCCATCCCCTACACCCTAGTAGCAATGCCATGCCATGCCGAGCACCACCCTGGCCGGCCAAACTTGCCCCGCTGCAGCAGACCACCTCCTCGTTCCTCTCCATGTCTAGGAGGTAGCCATCACCGCACCGCCCCTCTCTGTCCCTTGCCCGAGCCAAGACCAGCCATGGACCACAGAGGAGAACCTGCGCCCAGTGCCACCGAACCATGCTGACGCCGCCCGCAGAGCGCGCACTGTCCCCGCGTGCACAAGCTGCCGCTCGACACCAGCCCGCGCCCACCGCTCCGCCTCGACCTAGAGAACACCCCAGACACCTCCGTTCGCCGCCCAAAGCCCCACAGCCACCGCTCGCCGTGGACACAGCCGCTTCGGCCGCGCAGAGCGCCACCTCACCCCGACCACATGCCACCGCCCCTACGACCGCATTGAAGCACTAGAGCACCGCCAGGGGACCGCCCATTGATCGCCATCCCCAGCCATGCCGCTAGCTCGCCGTAGCCATGTCGCCACCGTCGACCGCCCATCCCGCTCGGTCTCAACGTCGAGCCTATAAAAGGAGCCCTCCCCAGCACCAAAGACTCACACCATTCCACTCCCCTCACCTCTCTGAACCTCAACCACCCCTCGCCGGAGCAAGTGGAGCAGCAGCTCGCCGGAATTGGAGCCGGAGCCGCCGCCTCTGGAGAAGAAGGGTGCCGTTGATTCCGGCCACCCCAAGCTCCGCCACGACCACTCCTCGCCTTGTCGTCGTCTTCCACTTTGTTCGCCCGCATCGCCGACCCCGCTGAAGCCCTGGTACGCCCCCAGTAGACCCCCACCGAGCCGCTAGGGTTCGAGCTCGCCGGCGACCCGTCCGTCGTCGACGATGACCCTCAGCCGTAGATCTAGCCTCTAATCGCACGACCCACAGCGCGCGTACCGTTTCGCGTTTTAAGAGCCGCTGACAAGTGGGACCCCCTGTCAGCTGAGCTCCGTGCCGCGTAGCGCCACTGGGCTGGCCCATTTCCTTTCCCGCGCAAGCCCGTAGATTCAAATCTAGGTTTTTCTTTTTAGTTAGAATATAGTTTCTGTCCAGTATTTCAAAATTCAATTCTGTGAGTTTGACAAATCCAAATTACATGAAACTAATTTTGGCTGAAAGGTATTGAAAAGATCTATCCAAGCCCGTTGGATTTAATTCATTTAGAGTTATAGATTTCGCCTAATAAAAATAAGAAGACAGAAGCTTTTGCAACTTGAAACATTTTTATAAAATCAACCAAGTTAGATTTTGAGTTGATTCCAACTCTCAAAAATCACATTTCATCATATCTATCCAAATATGTAATAATATTAAGGTTTACAGGCAGTGACTTTGGACTAGTACCAAAATAATGCTATATAGGCATTTCTAGTCACTTTAAATCATTAAATAATAAACTTAAACCAAAGTAATATTGATCCAACCTTTAAATCTCATTCCCACATGTTAGAATATGTGGTGAGGACATGTGTCCACATGATCCCATATTTTGGTGGTGAATATTAAATTGTAGTTTTTTTCAATGAGTAGAAATTACTTTTCCAAAATAAAAAGGTTGAAACTATTGAATTAAAACTTATGATGTTGGGATGATAATAGATCATCAATTGTGTGGTTTAGAATACTACTTAGCCTAAGTTAAGTATTGTTTGGTGATTTTGCACTCCCTATGTATTTATAGACGATAGTACCGACCAAGCCTTCGAGGAGGAGGAGTTCTACCAAGAAGAAGAAGAAGAAAACTTCAACCACTGCACCAACCAAGGCAAGCTATTAGTGGCAAGCTAACCCTTGCAAACAGGCTTTAGTAAGCTATTGTAGCAAGCTAGAATAAAACTAGATGGTTTAGTAAAGATGCCTTAAGCATACTTTGATCACACCCCCTTAGTCTACCCAAAGTTCTTTAATTAATTTTGAAGGTAGCATAAAGAGTATAAAACTTGACCTACTCAGGAACCTTTAGATGTCATTCTATGGCATGAGATTGATCCCACCTTTCCACCTTAGTGAACAATCTTAACCAAGTGTTTTAGAATAGATCAAACTTGAGTCACTTTAGATGGGAACACTTGGTGAAAATGAGTTATGAAAACCTTGGAATGATGAGTCATTCTATTGAGATGTTTTGACATGTGTTGAGAAACACAATTGGTTTATGATGATGAAAATGATGAGGCATGAGCCTTAACCCTTTTATAAAACTGATGGTTGGATTCGGATGCGATACCATTCCAAATTTACCGTACAACCACATTACCTAAATTGGGTAAGGCTTAGATGGAAATTTATATGCATTAGTATTAGTTCCCTCATGGGAGAGGTTTGAGCTGAGGCTACCTCTCAATGATGTCCACCTATGCAGTGACCAAGATGACTGATGGTCATGGTTGGGAGGCCATGCTCATAGGAGAGGTGCTTGTACTAGGGTGTGTAAAGGGAAGGTTATGTTTGATTATCTGCATACCAAGTATGATGATTCAGGGTTATCCCTGACAGATGTATCGAATCTTGTGGTGAAAGTGTACCACCTCTGCAGAGTGTCAAACTATTCGAATAGCCGCGTCCGCGGTTATGGACAGTTGGAATGACCATACTGTTTCGTTGTCAGATGTTTTCTAAATAACTTGAAAGGAATGATGAACTTTGACTTGACCATAACAGGGTTGTGTAGATGATAATAGCTTCCCAACTTAAGTGATTCTAGAACTTTAATTTATCTTTTCTTGCTTCAGAACTCAGCTTAGGTTTCAAACTTAACTTGATAGTTATTCTTTAAATTCAGCACTTTAACTTAGAATCATAAACCTTGCTAGTAGTAGTTTGCGAGTACTTAAAGAGTACTCATGGCTTTTGTCCCTGGCTATTATCATGGCCAGACCATGAAGGAGATTATCAAGATGATGGTCAGCAGGACGACTATGATAACTAGGACTATCTGCCTTTGTCAGCATTGCCTGTGCCCCTGGAGATGGACCCCACCGCTACGCTATCGTTTAATTCCGCTGCTTGTTGTATTAAAGACTGGATCATGAGATCCTTATTTGTGTAAAACCTTATGTATGGTTTGTAATGGATGATGTACTGTGATATCCAATCCGTTATGTCTCGCAAAAATGGTAATCCTGGGATTGCGAGGTATGGCATAACGGGCATCTGGGATTAAAAATCCGGGTGTTGACAAGTTGGTATCAGAGCCATCCTAACCATAGGAGACCCTAGTTAGAATGGACGTCCAAACCAAAAACTTAGCTTCAAAACCAAAGTGAGTATTTATGAAAAACTATTTCCCCTCTTACCCTTGTGAACTCATTCTTTCTCAAAAATACATGTTCCTCAAAATTCTTACATTACTACTTAAAATTTGACACACTTGATCACTTCACTAATTTCCTCATCCTAAATTCTTGTAGATGGAGACTCAGTTCAGCAAGTTTTACCAGTTGGGAAACAGAGGTCAGCTGATCTTCGAGAGGGATCTGGATTCACTGTCAGAATTACTGGGACACCCACATCCGGAGTTTCTTGGAGCTCAACTTCCAGGATCCCCAGGAGGATACCTACAATGGCTAGTCACCGCAGATCTTCGAGGAAACATTGAAGCACCAACTTCTGGGAGAATTCAGTTCTCTGTGAGAGAGAACAACTGGCTAGATGGATTAGCCAGGGCAATGCATGAAGCTCTCGCACGTCTATGTGCCCTCAGCGTCAACAAGATTCAAGGAACCCGTTTTGCCCACTATGCAAGACGTGACTTCATGGGAATGCCAATGGAGATGCCAAGTCACCCAGAGTTGAGGCGTCAAGTGGAGAACCTTGACTTCTTGCTTCATGACCGACATCAGGAACTAGACAATGCCAGAGAGTTAGCCAACCAGAACCGTGCCATCGCCGACCAGAAGGCCCAGACTTTCACACTGCTCGTCCAAGATTGCCAGGCTCTTCGTCGCCAGCATGCCAAGAAGGATCGCACGATCGCCCGTCTTTGCAAGAAGGTGGCCGACCTCGAGAAGACCGTCAAGGAGCAGGAAGCTCAGCTTGCCGCCAAAGAAGAAGATGATGAGGGTGAAGACATCCAGGGAGATATGGATTCTTACCTCAGCAACGATGACAATTTTCTGGCAGAGGATGCTGTGGACTTCTACACTGATGATGAAGACTTCGACTTCATCGACGATGAGTAGATGCACTAGAGCATTGTCGTAGCATGAGATGTATCATCTCATTGTATCGTAGTTTACAGAGTGGTTCTTAAAACCATCTGTTTTCCCCTTTTGTTGTAGTGGTGTGTGTTGTATCGTGTGCTTGCTTGCATGAATGAAAGTAAAATTATTTGAAAAACCTGAGTCTAACTCAAAGTGTAGCTTTGAAAACCCAAAACCATGAACCTTAGAATTTCCCTCTTACCCCTATATCTATCTCAATCTTCAGATGACTCGTGGAAACCAAGGAGGGAGCAGCTCATCGCAGGACCCAATGCTGCAGATCTTGCAGAATCTCATCGCAGACCGTGAAGCAAGCCGGGCCGAGTGTCAAGCCAACTTAGCGACATTACAGCAGATCGCCCAAATGGCTCTCAACAACCAAGGACATGGAAATCAGGATCACCATGGATCTAAACTCAAAAACTTTCAGAACACCAATCCCCCAATCTTCAACCAATCTGAAAACCCATTAGATGCTGATGACTGATTACAGACCATGGAAAACAACCTCGAAGTTGCAGGAGTTGAGGAGAATGAGAAAGTTCTCTTCGCCACCCACTATCTGGCGGGAGATGCAAGAGCTTGGTGGACTAGCGTCCGCAACATGAACCATGGCCAGGTGATGACCTGGGAAGCATTCAAGGTCAAGTTCAGCCGCACCCACGTGCCGCAAGGTCTTGTCAACAGGATGAGAGATGAATTCCGTGAACTGAAGCAAGGAAGATTGAGTGTAGTAGAGTACCGTGACAAATTCTTGTCACTGGCCATATATGCACCGGATGAAATCAACACGGAGGCCAAGAAGAAAGAGAGATTCTTAAACGGACTGCATGATGAGATGCAGACTGTCCTCGTCAACATCCGTTTCCAGGATCTTGAAGAGCTAGTCGACTCTGCCATTCAGATGGAAGGGAAGATTAACCAGGCTAACGACAACCGCAAGCGTCGTATGATGCAACAGTCTGGATCTAGCAGTCACTAGAAGTACCGTCCCAACCCCTCACCAGGATATGCACCAAGGAACAACCGACCCCCAAATTCTCGCCCAAGATACCCCAACCGTAGCGGAGGAAATGTGAATCCCGGAGGAAACAATCACAACTCCGGCAACACCAACAACTTCAACCGTGCCCCTCCCAAGAGCAACAATAACACTGCCCCCAGAACTGGCAGCAATGCTGTACCTGTTGCAGTCAAGGACAAGTCCCAGATCACTTGTTTCGAGTGTGGAGTGAAGGGTCACTACTCCAATGAGTGTCCCAAGAAGACTGCCGCCAATGCCCCTGTGAATGCCCCAGCTCAGCAGCAACGTCGTGTTCAACCAGGCAGGAGATTTGCCCCAGGGAACCCGCACAACTGCAACGGTCGTCTCTTCCACATGAACGCAGAAGAAGCCCAGGAAGCACCAGATGTAGTACTGGGTATATTTTCTGTCAACTCAGTTTTAGCAAGAGTATTGTTTGATTCTGGAGCATCGCATTCATTTTTCACCGAAGAATTTGTATGCACTAGTAAGATTCGCCCAACCAACCTGAAGCATGTCATGATAGTTCAAATCCCTGGTTCAACTACAAAAGCTAGAAAAATTTGCAAAGCTGTACCTATCAGAATTCATGGGATAGATTTTTATGCCAACCTAATTGTACTTGGAACCAAAGGTTTGGAAGTAGTACTAGGTATGGACTGGATGTCAAGGCATAAAGGACTGATAGACTGTGCTAAGAAAGCCATCACCATGACCAGTAGTTCTGGAGTAATAGTAGAACATATCTCTGAAACCTTACCCCGTCAATTCAAATGCAACAAAAGTGTAGCCCTGCCTACCATGGACCAAGTCAGAGTAGTCTGTGAATACCCCGACGTATTCCCAGATGAATTGCCAGGTATGCCCCGGATAGGGATATAGATTTCATTATCGAACTAATCCCCGGAACCGGACCTATAGCCCAGAGACCCTATACCATGAACCCCTCAGAGTTAGTAGAACTGAAGAAGCAGTTGGATGCCATGTTAGCAACAGGCTTGATTCAGCCAAGCGCATCACCATGGAGATCACCAGTGTTATTCGTCGACAAGAAAGATGGAGGCAACCGTCTGTGTACAGATTACAGAAAGTTGAATGATGTCACCATCAAGAACAAGTACCCCTTGCCAAAGATAGAGGATCTATTTGATCAGTTGACTGGAGCTCAGGTATTCTCAAAGATTGATCTTAGGACTGGTTATCACCAACTTAAGATTTGTGCAACGGATATTCCGAAGACCGCCTTTACTACTCGCTATGGTTTATACGAGGATGTCTTTTGGATTAACCAATGCCCCTGCTTATTTCATGAATCTCATGAATAAGATCTTTATGAATTTCCTAGATAAGTTTGTAGTTGTGTTTATCGACGACATCCTTATCTACTCCAAGTCAGAAGAAGAGCATGAGCAACATCTGAGAATCATCCTAGAAACCCTGAGAGAACATCAGTTATATGCCAAGTTCAGCAAGTGTGAGTTTTGGCTGAAAGAAGTAGGATTCCTAGGACATATTGTGTCTGCCGGAGGAGTCTCTGTTGATCCCAGCAAGATCAAAGATGTCGAAGAATGGGAAGCCCCAACCAATCAAACCCAAGTTCGTTCATTTCTCGGATTAGCGGGATAATACCGCAAATTCGTAGAAGGATTCTCAAGCATAGCCCGACCAATGACCCAATTGTTGAAGAAGGACAAGAAGTTTGAATGGACAGACAAGTGTGAAGCCAGTTTCTAGGAGCTGAAGAAGAGATTGATATCAGCCCCATTTTTGATCATGCCAGACATCAAGAAGCCGTTTGATGTGTATTGTGATGCATCAAAGATTGGTCTAGGATGTGTATTGATGCAAGAAGGCAAAGTCATCGCGTATCTGTCTCGACAACTGAAGCAGCATGAGCAGAACTATCCGACCCATGATCTTGAGCTAGCAGCGGTGGTTCTAGCGTTGAAGACATGGCGTCATTATTTGATGGGTAATTGCTGTGAGACTTACTCAGATCATAAGAGCTTGAAGTATATCTTCACCCAGAAGGAGTTGAATATGAGGCAAAGAAGATGGATAGAGTTAATCAAGGTTTATGACCTTGACATTCACTATCACCCCGGCAAAGCCAATGTGGTAGCGGATGCTCTTAGCAGATTGCCGTGTAGGCTTAACACCATGATTAGAGAGAAGCAACCAAGTTTGTATGAGGAGTTGGAGCAGTTCAGGACTGAGTTAGTTATTAAAGGATTCCTAGCTAGCATTGAACTTCAACCCACTTTGATTAGCCAAATCAAGGAAGCCCAGAAGGGGAATGAAAGTATCGATGGAATCAAACGTCGTATTGGTACAGGCAAAGTACCTGGATTCACCGAAGACGAAGAAGGTGTACTGTGGTACAAAGGACGTATCTGTGTGCCAGCAGATTCAGAGTTGAAGGAAATTATCATGAAGGAAGCTCATGTTACTCTTTATTCTATCCACCCCGGAGGAACAAAGATGTATCAGGATTTGAAAGAGCAATTTTGGTGGCACAAGATGAAGAGAGAGATCGGAAGCTACATCGCCAAATGTGACATCTGTCAAAGAGTCAAAGCAGAGCATCAGAGACCTGCAGGATTGTTGCAACCATTGCAGACTCCGGAATGGAAATGGGATTCCGTCGGAATGGACTTTATCACCGGTTTACCTACTTCTAGTAGGGGAAATGACTCAATCTGGGTCATAGTTGATAGACTATCTAAGGTAGCCCACTTCATACCAGTCAAGACAACCTACCAGAGTGCAAAACTAGCAGAGTTGTACATTGCTAGGATTGTTAGTCTGCATGGAACCCCCAAGACCATCGTATCAGATCGAGGAACCCAGTTTACTTCAAGATTTTGGCAGAAAGTTCAGGAAGGTTTAGGAACCAAGTTAAACTTCAGTACCGCGTATCACCCGCAAACAGATGGACAAACTGAGAGAGTCAACCAGATCTTGGAGGATATGCTTAGAGCTTGTGTGTTAGAATACGGATCAAAATGGGAAGACTACCTGCCCTTCGCAGAATTCTCATATAACAACAATTATCAAGCTAGTTTGCAGATGGCGCCATTTGAATTCTTGTACAGAAGAAAGTGTCGTACCCCTTTGAATTGGTCGCAAGTAGGAGAGAGTCAGATCTTTGGACCCGACATTCTTCGAGAAGCAGAAGAGAAAGTTCACAAAGTTCGTGAGCACCTCAAGACCGCCCAATCCAGACAGAAAAGCTATGCTGACAAGAGAAGGAGAGACCTGACTTTCAATATCAGAGATTTCGTATATCTCAAGGTTTCACCATTGAAGGGAACCCAACGCTTTAGCCTGAAGGGAAAGTTAGCTCCCAGATATATCGGACCTTTCAAGATTCTGAACCGCCGAGGAGAAGTATCGTATCAGATGGAATTGCCGGAAGAGATGTCAGCCATCCACAATGTGTTCCATATCTCGTTACTTCGCAAATGCTTGGAAGTGCCTGAGAAGACTGAAGTTTTCAAGAATATCGATCACAGAGCAGTGGAAATCAACAATGACCTGACCTATCGGGAAGTGCCCATCTGTATCTTAGAGGAAGCCTACAGAACCACCAGGACCAGGAGTATCAAGTTTCTCAAGATTCAGTGGAGCAACCATACCGGGGAGGAAGCCACTTGGGAGCGCGAGGATTACATTAGGACAGAGTTCCCGGATCTCTTTAGCTCCTAGTTTTCTTGTAAATCTCGGGACGAGATTTTATTTAAGGGGGGGAGGTTTGTAACATCCCAAAACTTCAATCCAAGGTTATCAAAGATCAAATCATCCAAATTTTGGATTAACAAAAACTTTTCCATATTTAAAATGAAAGCATTCATATATGTGTGCATTTAAAATAGGAGTTGTTTTGAATTGCCATGATTGTGTGATCCTTTGCTTCTAAAATGTTTCTTAGGTGATTTAAACATCATCTACACCATTACCAAACTTTTCCTAAAGAAAATCAAATCAAAAAGAATTAAAATGAAGGAATGGTCATTTGGACAAATTTAACTCTCATGCCTACTTTGGCTATTCCTAGTACTCATTTCTTAACAGAAACAATTATGGATCTTTACACCCCTTGCTAGTACTCATAATGAGGTACCAAGGCCCACCTTTTGATCTACTAAAAACCTTCTGTTAACTATTTTAAATGACAGTTTAAAATTGAATCTAATGCATATGCATAGATCACCCCTATTTCAAAAACCATGTATTTGAGCTCCATTTTCAAAACCCTTGGAACCAGAGACTACCTATCACTAGTGGAGATCACCCAAAATTTTTGAACTCAAAATTCAAAACTTTTTCTCTTGCGGCCATTTCATCAAACACTTGGCAGGCAGAATCACACCTCTAATCCTAGCTCACTGTTTTGAACAAAGGTTTGCCCCCATTTGATCTCCATTTAATCTCTTTGTCCCCCTTTGATCAAACCATGCCATTTGCAACCCATCCCCTACACCTAGTAGCAATGCCATGCCATGCCGAGCACCACCCTGGCCGGCCAAACTTGCCCCGCTGCAGCAGACCACCTCCTCGTTCCTCTCCATGTCTAGGAGGTAGCCATCACCGCACCGCCCCTCTCTATCCCTTGCCCGAGCCAAGACCAGCCATGGACCACATAGGAGAACCCGCGCCCAGTGCCACCGAACCATGCCGACGCTGCCCGCAGAGCGCGCACTGTTCCCGCATGCACAAGCCGCCGCTCGACACCAGCCCGCGCCCACCGCTCCGCCTCGACCTAGAGAACACCCCAGACACCTCCGTTCGCCGCCCAAAGCCCCACAGCCATCGCTCGCCGTGGACACAGCCGCTTCGGCCGTGCAGAGCGCCACCTCACCCCGACCGCATGCCACCGCCCCTACGGCCGCATTGAAGCACTAGAGCACCGCCAGGGGACCGCCCATCGATCGCCATCCCCAGCCATGCCGCTAGCTCGCCGTAGCCATGTCGCCACCATCGACCGCCCATCCCGCTCGGTCTCAACGTCGAGCCTATAAAAGGAGCCTTCCCCAGCACCAAAGACTCACACCATTCCACTCCCCTCACCTCTCTGAACCTCAACCACCCCTCGCCGGAGCAAGTGGAGCAGCAGCTCACCGGAATTGGAGGCGGAGCCGTCGCCTCTGGAGAAGAAGGGTGTCGTTGATTCCGGCCACCCCAAGCTCCGCCGCGACCACGCCTCACCTCGCCGTCGTCTTCCACTTTGTTCGCCCGCATCGCCGACCCTGCTGGAGCCCTGGTACGCCCCTAGTAGACCCCCACCGAGCCGCTAGGGTTCGAGCTCGCCGGCGACCCGTCCGTCGTCGACGACGACCCTCAGCCGTAGATCTAGCCTCTAATCGCACGGCCCACAGCGCGCGTACCGTTTCGCGTTTTAAGAGCCGCTGACAAGTGGGACCCCCTGTCAGCTGAGCCCCGTGCCGCGTAGCACCACTGGGCCGGCCCATTTCCTTTCCCGTGCAAGCCCGTAGATTCAAATCTAGGTTTTTCTTTTTAGTTAGAATATAGTTTCTGTCCAGTATTTCAAAATTCAATTCTGTGAGTTTGACAAATCCAAATTACATGAAACTAATTTTGGCTGAAAGGTATTGAAAAGCTCTATCCAAGCCCGTTGGATTTAATTCATTTAGAGTTATAGATTTCTCCTAATAAAAATAAGAAGACAGAAGCTTTTGCAACTTGAAACATTTTTATAAAATCAACCAAGTTAGCTTTTGAGTTGATTCCAACTCTCAAAAATCACATATCATCATATCTATCCAAATATGTAATAATATTAAGGTTTACAGGCAGTGACTTTGGACTAGTACCAAAATAATGCTATATAGGTATTTCTAGTCACTTTAAATCATTAAATAATAAACTTAAACCAAAGTAATATTGATCCAACCTTTAAATCTCATTCCCACATGTTAGAATATGTGGTGAGGACATGTGTACACTTGATCCCATATTTTGGTTGTGAATATTAAATTGTAGTTAATTTTTCAATGAGTAGAAATTACTTTTCCAAAATAAAAAGGTTGAAACTACTGAATTAAAACTTATGATGTTGGGATGATAATAGATCATCAATTGTGTGGTTTAGAATACTACTTAGCCTAAGTTAAGTATTGTTTGGTGATTGTGCACTCCCTATGTGTTTATAGACGATAGTACCGACCAAGCCTTCGAGGAGGAGGAGTTCTACCAAGAAGAAGAAGAAGAAGAAAACTTCAACCACTGCACCAACCAAGGCAAGCTATTAGTGGCAAGCTAACCCTTTCAAACAGGCTTTAGTAAGCTATGGTAGCAAGCTAGAATAAAACTATATGGTTTAGTAAAGATGCCTTAAGCATACTTTGATCACACCCCCTTAGTCTACCCAAAGTTCTTTAATTAATTTTGAAGGTAGCATAAAGAGTATAAAACTTGACCTACTCAGGAACCTTTAGATGCCATTATATGGCATGAGATTGATCCCACCTTTCCACCTTAGTGAACACTCTTAACCTAGTGTTTTAGAATAGATCAAACTTGAGTCACTTTAGATGGGAACACTTGATGAAAATGAGTTATGAAAACCTTGGAATGATGAGTCATTCTATTGAGATGTTTTGACATGTGTTGAGAAACACAATTGGTTTATGATGATGAAAATGATGAGGCATGAGCCTTAACCCTTTTATAAAACTGATGGTTGGATTCGGATGCGATACCATTCCAAATTTACCGTACAACCACATTACCTGAATTGGGTAAGGTTTAGCTGGAAATTTATATGCATTAGTATTAGTTCCCTCACGAGAGAGGTTGGAGCTGAGGCTACCTCTCAATGATGTCCACCTATGCAGTGCCCAAGATGACTGATGGTCATGGTTGGGAGGCCATGCTCATAGGAGAGGTGCTTGTACTAGGGTGTGTAAAGGGAAGGTTATGTTTGATTATCTGCATACCAAGTATGATGATTCAGGGTTATCCCTGACAGATGTATCGAATCTTGTGGTGAAAGTGTACCACCTCTACAGAGTGTCAAACTATCTGAATAGCCGCGTCCGCGGTTATGGACAGTTGGAATGACCATACTGTTTCGTTGTCAGATGTTTTCTAAATAACTTGAAAGGAATGATGAACTTTGACTTGACCACAACAGGGTTGTGTAGATGATAATAGCTTCCCAACTTAAGTGATTCTAGAACTTTAATTTATCTTTTCTTGCTTCAGAACTCAGCTTAGGTTTCAAACTTAACTTGATAGTTATTCTTTAAATCCAGCACTTTAACTTAGAATCATAAACCTTGCTAGTAGTAGTTTGCGAGTACTTAAAGAGTACTCATGGCTTTTGTCCCTGGCTATTATCATGGCCAGACTATGAAGGAGATTATCAAGATGATGGTCAGCAGGACGGCTATGATAACTAGGACTATCTGCCTTCGTAAGCATTGCCTGTGCCCCTGGAGATGGACCCCACCGCTACGCTATCGTTTAATTCCGCTGCTTGTTGTATTAAAGACTGGATCATGAGATCCTTATTTGTGTAAAACCTTATGTATGGTTTGTAATGGATGATGTACTGTGATATCCAATCCGTTATGTCTCGCAAAAATGGTAATCCTGGGATTGCGAGGTATGGCATAACGGGCATCTGGGATTAAAAATCCGGGTGTTGACAGTTCATGAAAAGAACAGACATGCAATGACACTGGTGGATCCTTATGTGGTTTGTTTAGAGGAACAGACATGCAATGACACCGGTAGATCCACGTGTGGTTCATGAGAAGAACACACATCCAATGACACTGGGTGGATCCTTATGTGGTTCATGAAAAGAACTGACATGCAGTGACACTGGGTGTGGTTCATGAAAAGAATAGACATGCAATGACATCGGTGGATCCATATGTGGTTTATGGAAGTTATAGACATTCAATGACTCTAGCTATGGTTAATGAAAAGAACACGCATGCAATGACACTGGGTGTGGTTCATGAAAAGAACAAACATGCAATGACACTGGTGGATCCTTATGTGGTTTGTTTAGAGGAACAAACATGCAATGACATGGGTGGATCCATGTGTGGTTCATGAGAAGAACACACATCCAATGACACTGGTGGATCCTTATGTGGTTTGTTTAGAGGAAAAGACATGCAATGACACCGGTGGATCCTTATGTGGTCTGTCTAGAGGAACACACATGCAATGACACCGGGTCTAGTGGATCTATCTTGGCATAATTTGATGTATTCCACGATGTATTTCATTGTAAAGACACTTTCCATTTTTATACTACTCAGTTTTGCCCTTGGTTTTATGTGGTACTACTTAGTTTCCCCCCCTCTCTCTATCTTTCGTAGAAGCCCAAACCTGTGCTCACCCTGTCTGCTACTCCCTGATTGGTTGTCACTGTTGTCACGCAGATCATGCACACCAACCGTTGATTCTGTGCGATCCAGCGATGATTGTTGCACACGTAGTGCCCTTCACAGTACAGCGTGAGACAGCACGGACGTCTCCCTCTGCGAGACTTCTACATGAAGGAACACGATGCCGTCCATGGAAAAAGTCGTCGAGCGGTCATGTCAAGTTTAGTCAAGTCTGAAAAGCCTACTACTGCTACTACAACTCATGCACAGGGCAACAGGGTCATCGAGTGCAAGGTTGTCGACGGGACGCTGCAATTTATTGCCACTTGATTTTAATAAGACATATCCCATTTTTACGCAGCGCTCTCAATCTCACTTCCAACTGGGCCCTACCGCTAGTAACTTCCATGAGTCAAGGGCCCCTCTCGAGTAGATCTAACATTGCTAGAAATTAGTTTCACGCCACTTGCATGTAGTGGAATGGAGGTCTTCCATGAGCGTGTTTTCAATGCAGCTCTAAAGTGGAGATCGTGGCTGTTTCAAAAAAAAGGGAACCGAAAAAAAGGGCGGAGATCGTGGTAGCCCTCCGCCCCCCGCCCACCACACGTGTCCACTCGAGGACTACAAACGGTCCGGTGTTTATAACCCCCCTCGACCTTCTTCTTCCATGAGCTCGTGTCATTTCCCCCCAGTCTGTCTAGTCCCAAGACCCCAATCTACACCTGTCGCGCGCGCCGAAGCTCCCTCACTTGCACTACCTTCTTCCCTTGGTTTGCCATGAAGCGTATGCGTGGAGATGAGATGGAGGTGAAGCCAGTTGAAGGCGCAACAACAGATGGCTCGGTCATTGCCAAGCAGGCGGAGGTGTCTTTTCCGGGCATGAACGCCGCTTGTCGCCGTGCTGTCGAGGGTGCGAGCTCATCTGTCCAGCCAGTAGCCATCGCCGCCGAGCAGCAGGTGGTAGCCGTCGCCGCCGAGCAGCAGGTGGCCGACAACGTTGTGGTGCCAGCGGCAGATTTGGATGGGGGGCAAGCGGCAGGTGGAGGCAATCCGGTGATCTACATCAACGACCCCATCATCATACAAGAAATCTTCGATGCAATTGCGGAGAATGATGAGTTCGAGGAGGAGGTCCTTGATGAGGAGTCCGAGGTACTACATTGCTAGCTTCTCTAGCCGCAGCCGTAGTTTTCACTGTTCATACATAGGATTTGCTCAATCGTGTACAGATTCTTTTGCTCTTGAATTAGGGTAGTATATATATGATTCGATCAGTTGATTGATGCATCTGCCATCTAGTCACAAAACCCCAATCCATCTAGTCACAAAACCCCAATCTGCTCATCTGCCATCTAGTTGAGTTTGCTAGTTTAGTGTTGATTTCGATACACAACAGGCCTATAACATTACATTTCTATTCCTTACTGATCCCAATGATTCAATTTTGCCCCAAAATAGTGCAAGGGCATCTGATGGTCTCGTTTTCTTAGGGATGGTTAGTGGCCCTGAGGCAGCAATGCACATAAACAATATAGGTTGTGCTGTTGGTATTTTGGTTCTCCGAGTTCATCGCTGAAAAAAATGAGGCCCTAATTTTTCTCTCATATGGAACCTATATATATAATATTTGTATTGTTTCTGATCTATGAATGCGTTGTATGATGCATTTGTATATCCCTGAATATTGTTTTGTATGATTACATTTCAATTTCTTATTGTGGCCAATGATTCAAATTTGCCCCAAAGAGAGGCAGACACATTGGTGTCAATTTTTTTTAGGGATGAGTGAGCGAACCTGGGGCCATGTACAAGATCAATATAAGCCGTGCAATTGTTACTTGGTTCGCTTACACCATCTCTATAGAAACTTATGAGGCTGCAATCTTTAATCTACATTCATAGAACTATGATATTTGAATTATCTATTCCATGCATTCATTGTGTATAAGAATTACATTTTAGTTTGTCACCGAGGCCGATGATTGAAATTTGCCCCAAAAGAGTTCAAGGGGAGACACGTATGATGGTGTCGTGTTTTAGGGATGGGTTGGTGAACCCGAGGCAGCAATGCACACAAACAATACAGGTTGTGCTGTTGGTACTTTGGTTCCCCAACTGCATCTCTGAAACAAATTATGAGGCCCTTGATTTATTCTCATATGGAACTACATATATGATCCTTGAATTGTTTCTGATCTTTTAATGATTGGTATGATGCATATGTATATGAATGGTTTTGATCATAAGTATTTTTAACATGTACCTGAAGATTAATTGTTTGGTTTTTTATTTATAATTACAATATTTAGGCTTGTTTTTGTACCTGACTATGTATATCCCTGAATAATGTTTTGTACGATTACATTTCGATTTCTTATTGTGGCCAATGATTCAAATTTTCCCCAAAAGAGAGGCAGACACATTGGTGTCAGATTTTTTCAGGGACGAGTTAGTGAACCTGGGATGATGTACAAGAAGAATATAGGCTGTGAAATTGTTACTTGGTTCACTTACGCCGTCCCTGTAGAAACTTATGAGGCCTTAATCTTTATTCTACATTCATAGAACTATGATATTCGAATTAGCTATTCCATGCATTCAGTGTATAAGAATTACATTTTAGTTTGTCACCGAGGCCGATGATTGAAATTTGCCCCAAAAGAGTTCAAGGGGAGACACATGATGGTGTTGTGTTTTAGGGATGGGTTGGTGAACCCGAGGCAGCAATGCACACAAACAATATAGGTTGTGCTGTTGGTACTTTGGTTCCCCAACTCAATCTCTGAAACAAATTATGAGGCCCTAGATTTATTCTCATATGGAACTACATATATGATCCTTGAATTGTTTCTAATCTTTTAATGATTGGTATGATGCATATGTATATGAATGGTTTTGATCATAAGTATTTTTAACATGCACCTGAAGATTAATTGTTTGGTTTTCTATTTATAATTACAATATTTAGGCATGTTTTTGTACCTGACTATGTATATCCCTGAATAATGTTTTGTACGATTACATTTCAATTTCTTATTGTGGCCAATGATTCAAATTTGTCCCAAAAGAGAGGCAGACACATTGGTGTCAGATTTTTTCAGGGATGAGTTAGTGAACCTGGGGCGATGTACAACAACATTACAGGTTGTGCAATTGTTACTTGGTTCGCTGACTCCATCCCTGAAGAAACTTATGAGGCTGCAATCTTTATCCTACATTCACTCTGATGCAATTATTTGTCATTGTGTTGAGATGAAATGATATATGAACCGATCAAACTATTGCTGAGATGCTTTATCTTTGATATCCATGGATATATTGTCTTACATATACATGTTGTCAATTCTTGAGTTGTAATACAATTCAATCATATGTATGAGTTCTAAGTTATGTTCTTCAAAATCAATAGAAGGATGATGATGAAGTGGACGATAGCAAGGTATCTAGGGACAACAAGAGCCGCTACGTGCTGAGGCGGTTACGGTGTGGGCTAATCCGTTTCCACCGTAGGGAGTGACTGTTTTGCCCATTCCGTGGCAGAGCAATCAACATGGACCTCGACAACATGATCCAGCACGCGGAGGGCGTTGGCAGAGGCGGAGGCAGGCATAGGCCGATTACCTTGGCGTGGCATGCAGCCTACGGCAAATTCCTCCAGGAGTATGTCAGGACTGGCCTGTATCTCATCGACTAGGCTGTCGCTGCCTCCTGCTGATAAACCCCTGTCCTGCTAGGCGTCTTCATGTCCCGGCCTCCTGCTACAACCCATGCTTTTATTTTGTTCTAGTTAATTATTACCTGTGTGTGGCATGTAAGACAATATATCCGTGGTGTCTCTGGTGAACCTTCTATATTAATCTACTCCTTTATATGGAGTGCCTTAAAGTTTCTAGTGTTCAATTATATTTACTGATCATTCTCATGCACACTACAAAATATTTCTAGTGCTCGATTATATTATAATTGTCAAGAAATACATCAAGAAGTTAAATTGGTCGAAATTTTGTATTGAAGTAACTAAATGTATCACACACATAATAAACTAGAAACTAAAATCTAGTTCAAACACATAATGTATCACCACCACTTGTTGTCGTCCTTGACTTGCTTCCCCTTCAACCGCTTGATGTCGCCACCGTCCCAAGATCCCTGCTCGTCCTAAAACCGCTTTCTGTCCTCCTCGCGCTTCTTCTCCTAGGCTAGCTTGCAACCAAGGCATAGCTCTCTCGCGAAAAACCCCGACTTAACCATCCCATCTTTCATGGTAATGAGCTTACTATACAACTCATACGCCATGTAGGCGTCTTTGGCTGCATACTCGAGAATTGGTGCGGGTGCAACCACGGCGACGGCGAGCTCGGATTCTAGAGGAGGAAAACAGAACCGAGCATGGTCGACAAGGTGATAGATCTCACTGGGAACCAATTCTCGTCCCCGTACCGTGCCATGGGTGCGTCCATGGTGAGGGCGAGCTCCGACTCGAGATGGGGAGGAGAGCGGGCCCGAGCAGCTTCATCACATCCCAGCTCTACGCCATGGCCGCGGCCACAGATTGCCATTCCAGGGAAGAAGATGCGTAATGGATGCAGGCGCCAACGCTGCAAGCCTACATGGAGGAGAGCTGGGCCGAGCAGGTTCGTCCATGTCCTAGCTCCGCGCCGTGGCTGCGATGCCCCACAGATTGCCGCTTTGGGGAAGAAGAAGACGCGTAATGGATGCAGGCGCCAACGCTGCAAGCCTAATTGACACCTAAGCAACGGGAGCGACATAACAACGAGAACTGACAGGGGGCCAACTTGACGGCCGTTAGCCTGATTTTTTGTATTGAAACGTAAATTTGAATTCGTGCCGAAAAAGACCCTCTGAGTATTTGGCACACCAACTGTAGTCATCATGGATGATTTCAGGGAACTTGGGTACCGCGTTGCCTAGACATCCCAACTTTCGGGCTGCAAAATGATATTCTCCATGGAGCGATGCGAGCATGTGCTGCTCTGTGAAATGACTGCTCTACTTGAGGATGGATGAGACCAAGACAAAACAAGTTACTTAAACAACAGACTTGGGAAACAAACTACAAGTTCATTTTGAATAACAATGCGAGCAATCAACCAAAGTACCTGATGCAGACTGCTCAAACTAGAATGTGCAGAACATGAATAAAACAAATATTAAAACTAAGCCATTATATTTCTCATATATAAACTAGCCAGGAACTACACAACAAAATCTTCCACTGATTTAATGTAACATCCCAAAACTTTAATCCAAGGTTATTAAGATCCAAATCATCAAATTTAGAGTTAACAAAAACTTTTCCAATTAAAATTATTAAAGCTTTCATATGTGTGTGCATTTAAATTAGGAGTTGATTTGAATTGACTTGATTAAGTGATCCATTGCTTGTAAAATGATCCTTAGGTGAAATCAACATCATCTAGATCATTCCCAATCAAATCCCAAAGAAAAACAAATCAAAATGAATAAAATAACCAAATGGTCATTTGTGCCATTTTAATCAACATGCCTACTTTGGCTATTCCTAGAACTCAAAACTTAACAGAAACAAATGTGGATCTTTGCACCCCTTGCTAGTACATGTAGTAGTGTGCCAAGGCCCACTTTGTGATCTACCAAAAACTTGCAAACACTAATTTTAAATGGCATTTGAAAATCGAATCTAGTGTAGGTATCAAGATCCCACTTATTCAAAAACCACTCAAATGAGCTCCATTTTCAAATCCCAAGCAACCATAGATGCTTAAGCATGTGCCTAGCAACCCCACCAAAAATCATCTAAAAATTCAAAACTTGAGTTCTTTCGGCCATTTCTACAAACACCTTATGGGCAGAATTCAAACAAAAACCAAAAACACTATTTTGAGCAGTGTTTGGACCAATTTGGTCTCCCATTTTGCAACCACAGCCACCCAGTGCACCCCCTACCCTTTTCTAGCCCGACCACCCACTGCGCCATGACCAAATGGTCATGGCCGAGCACCATTTGGGCACCCCCACCGGCGACAGCGCGCCACAGCCGCTGCCAGCGTTGCCCACCATGTCCAGGAGGTCACCTGTGGTCCACCTCCACCGCCCAGCCAGCCCCAGCCCGAGGACAGCGCCAGGAGCAGCCAGGAACCTTCGCGCCCGGAGCCTGTCCGCCATGCCGAAGCCGCCCGCAGAGCGTGTCCGGTCCCCGCTCAGCTAGACCCTGTCTCGCTCCAGCCGCCCGCCTACATGATCACCATCGTCCTAGGAAGCTAACTGACATGCCCATTCCCCCGACCATGCCCCGTAGTCGCCGACCGCCGCGAAACTCGCCATCAGCAGAGACATAGTGCGCGCCGCGCCACTCACCTCCCCCGACCGCAAACCACTGCACACGCACCGCCGTGACACTCGCCAGGGCACCGCCCACCGTCCTAGCCCACTGCCCACACCTCTAGCTCGCTGTGTCGTCATCACCGGCGAGCACCGCCCATGCTCCTCTGCCGCTTCGCCGAGCCTATAAATAGAGGCCTCCCTAGCACCGTTTCCTCACACCACTCTCATCCCCTCCCTCTCACAGCACTCCCAGAGCCCCACAAGAGCAAGCCTCCGTCCGCAACGCCGGAATTTCACCGGAGTCCGCCGCGGAGGAAGGAGAAGGGCGCCATTAATCAAGGCCACCTCTCAGGACGCCGCCGGTACCAGGAGAACCGCCATCCTCGACCAGTTCGTTTGCCTGCCTCGCCGACCCTCACTGGAGCCCCGGTAAGCTGCCATAGACCCCCAACGAGCCGCTAGGGTTCCACCTCGCCGGCGACCTGTCTGTCGTTGATGACAAGCCACAGCCGTAGATCTTCCTTTTAATCTAACGGTCCACGTCACACCGTACCGCTTCGCGTTTAAAGAGCCGCTGACATGTGGACCCCCTGTCAGTTGTTCTCTGCGCTGTGGAATGCCACTGGGCCAGCCCATTTCCTTTCCCGCGCTAGCCCGTGAATTCAAATTTAGGTTTTTCTATTTAAGTTTGAACTTAGTTCTGTCCCCTAGTTTGAAAATCATTTCAGAGAGATTTACAAATCCAAATGGAGTGATTCCAATTGTGTTGGAAAGCTTCTGAAAAGATCTATCCAAGCCCGTTGGATTTAATTCATTTACATTTAGAGATCTCTCCTAGTAAAAATAACAAGACAGAAGCTTTTGCACATTCAAACATTTTTATAAAATCAACCATGATATCTTTTGAGTTGATTCCAACTCTCAAAAATCACATTTAACCATACCTATCTAAATATGTAATAATATTAAGGTTTGCATGTAGTGACCTTGGACTAGTACCAAAGTAATGCTATATAGGCATTTCTAGTCACTTTAAATCATTAAATAATAAACTTAAGGTTATTAAAATATGATCCAACCTTTAAATCACATTCCTATATGTTATAATATGTGGTGATGACATGTGTCCATATGATCCCCTATTTTAATTGGTGAATATTAAATCTCAGTTATTTTCATTGAGTAGAAATTACTTTTCTCAAATAAAAAGGATAAAGCAAGTAAATTAAACCTTGTGATGCTTGTGATGATAATATATCATTAAAATGTGTGCCTTAGTGTGCTAAGTAGACTAGTTAAGTATTGTTTGGTGATTGTGTACTCCGTATGTATTTATAGACGGTAGTACCGACCAAGCTTTCGAGGAGGAGGAGTGCTATCAAGAGGAGGAAGAAAACTTCAACCACTGCACCAACCAAGGCAAGCTAACACTTGCAAGTATAATGCTTAGCAAGCTAGAGTTAAGCTAGATGATTTGAGCAAAGATGCTTTAGGCATGCTATGGTTATACCACTTTGACTATTACCTACCCCAAGTCTTATTTCCAAGCTTTACTTTCCTTACTTTACCAAAGTCCTTTACTTGTTTTGAAGGTAGCATAAAGAGTATAAAACTTGACCTATCTAGATAACTTTAGATGTCATTCTATGGCATGAGATTGATCTTATCTTTCCACCTTATTGAACACTCTTAACTTAGTAGCTTAGAGTTAGATAAAAACTTGAGTCACTTTAGATAGGAACACTGGGTGAAAATGAATTATGAAAACCTTGGAATGATGAGTCATTCAATTGAAATGTTTTGACATGTGTTGTGAAACACAAATGGTTTATGGTGATGAAAATGTTGAGGCATGAGCCTTAACCCTTTTACAAAAAAAACTGATGGTTGGATTCGGATGCGACACCATTCCAATTCTACTGTACAACCACAATACCTGAATTGGGTAAGGCTTAGCTGGAAATTTATATGCATTAGTATTAGTTCCCTCGTGGGAGAGGTTTGAGATGAGGCTACCTCTCAATGTTGTCCACCTATGTAGTGCCCAAGATGACAGATGGTCATGGTTGGGAGGCCATACTCATAGGAGAGGTGCTTATACTAGGGTGTGTAAAGGAAAGGTTATATTTGATTATCTGCATACTAAGTATGATGATTCAGGGTTATCCCTGACAGATGTATCGAATCTTGTGGTGAAAGTGTACCACCTCTGTAGAGTGTCAAACTATTCGAATAGCCGCGTCCGTGGTTATGGACAGTTAGAGTGGCCATATTGTTTCATTGTCAGATGTTTTCAAAATGACTTATGAAATGAATGATGAATCTTGACTTAACCACAACAGGGTTGTAACTATGACCCTAGCTTCTCAACTTAAGTGATTTTAGAACTTTATTTTATCTTTCTTTGTTTCTGAACTCAGCTTAGGTTTCAGACTTAACTTTATAATTAAACTTAGAGTTAGCACTTTACATTAAACCTATACTACTTGTTAGTGGTAGTTTGCGAGTACTTAAAAGAGTACTCATGACTTTGTCCCTGGCTATTCCTATGGCCAGACTATGAAGGAGACTACAAAGATGATGGCCAGCAGGACGGCTATGATAACTAGGACTATCTGCCTTCGTCAGCATTGCCTGTGCCCCTGAAGATGGACCCCACCGCTACTCTTATTATTTATTCCGCTACTTGTTGTATTAAGACTGGATCATGAGATCCTTATTTGTGTAAGACCTTATTTATAGTTTGTAATGGATGATGTACTGTGATATCCAATCTGCTATGTCTCGCAAAAATGGTAATCCTGGGATTGCGATGAATGACATAACAGGCATCTGGGATTAAAAATCCGGGTGTTGACATTTAATCATAGACAAAAAAAAGAGTAACTCAGCCAATAAAAACACATCAATTGCGAGCCTCGAATATGCTAGCCAGATAATTTCAGACAAACAATGAATCAAGCAATCATAAATTGAATTATTAATGAATAGCCAGATAATTTCAACGCTTCTGCAGCCTGAGAACAACAAACTGAACCATCAAGTGTCTCGTATTAAAATAGCCAGTTCAGTTAACTATGATACACTATAGATACAAGAGTGAGATGAACTGCACAGAGTTCCTTATGATACATGTGTGGATCTTATCGCCAGTGTGGCCTTGTTCTTATTATCGGATAACTCAGATGCAATACACCCGGCCTCTCCATATCTAGGAAATTGAACTAAGCACATGGAACAAAAGAAGACCATAGTGAGGCTAAAATGTTTGACGCTAATTTTTGGCAAAAAATATGAAAACAAGAAAGACAAATGGTAAATTTAAGCAAACAAAAAATGTGGGAAGGACCAAACTTCGAGTGGGGGGCCTTATGGTAGGTGTTACACGAGATCTACGGCGGCTCGTGTGGACGGGTGGAGTTTGTACTCCATTGTTGCTCCTCTGCATAAAGGTAAGGCCAACTGTAAATACAAACAGGTTCCAACGTGATATATATTGGCATGAAGTGAAACAAAGTGATGGGGTCTTACGAGATTATAGGAGCCACTCACTCTATGATATTGTGTGCAAACTGAGGCTGCCCCTTGCATAATAACAACAAACAGTTTGAGCTGCAGGTTAAGAGGGATCAAATCAACAGTACATAATGGTCAAATAGTATGACGTGTGTAAACGTGTAGTATAGGATAGAAGGACAATAGCACGATGGAAATACTATAGTTCGTAAATCGGCGAATGAGAGAGATATTATATAATCATATCTCATGTGGACAGGTACAACAAAGAATGTAAACAAATATGTTAAGTGACTAATAATTCACAAAGAAATAGTACAGTACATAAAAACAGTTCAATGTGTGGAGTTTAAGCGTAACCACAATGGGTTAATTTAGTACTCCCTCCATTTCAAAATATAAGATATTTTAGCTTTGTGAAAAGAGTGCATCTAGACCTCTTTTAGTGTGTAGGTTCATCTAGGTTTGGAATGAACCTACACACTAAAATGAGTCTGGATACACTTCTTTCACAAAGCTAAAGCATCTTATATTTTGAAACAGAGGGAGTACATAACAGGTGTATATCTAGTAAAGAACTGTTAGTTAGGAAATTTAGCATGAATACAGTATATTGCCAACAAACAAATCGCACAGGGAGATCTGGTTTTACCTCGGTCGAGGCGGTGTCTAGGCCTCCTCCGCATCCTCATGAGTCACATCGAGGTCGCCGAAGGTGCTACGGTCGTAGTGGGTGTCGACAATGGGGAAGCAGAACTTGGGCGGGCGAGGATACGAGCAGAACGTTGGACCACGGCATCCGTGGAGCAGATCCTAGGCGGTCGATGATGTGACCAGCGCACCGGACAAGAGGGTTCGTTGAGTAGATCAGGTGTGCGGGTACGCCGGCTAAAGTGGAGCAGGGATGTTCTGGCCGGTGACGTATTCCTGGAGGAGAGGGGGGGGGTCGGTTTAGGTACTGCTAGCACTATACTTGGAAAATTATGAGTGAAGCCCCTCACCTACCGAATTTAAAAGGGGTCGAATGGGAATTTCGAAGTATCTGAAATTTTAGGGCATGGACTATGTCCGGATGCGCGAGATCGTTTTCAAAAGGTGTTCAAAATTTTCATGATGCAAAGTCTTAGCTAGAAGTCGAACCACTCGTCAAAACTCTCTGTGGTTTCTAATATATTAATTAACCGCTCGATGGGGTACCTCCAAAAGCTTTTTTCATAAAACTTTCAAAGCAACCTACAATTTATTACTTGTAGTTCAAGTTTGACCTAATTTCATTAAATTCAAGAGCAATCTATCACACTTAGTTGTAGGTCAAGTTTGATCTAATTTCATTAAATTGTCAAGATGCAAAATCTTAGCAAGAAGATGAACCTGTCGTCAGAACTCACTTTTGGTTCCTGATAGTATATTAATTGCCCCCCCCCCGCGCGCCCCCTCCGATGGGTACCTCTAAGAGCTTTTCTGTAAAACTTTCAGAGCAACCTACACGGTTTACTTGTACTAGTTCAAATTTTACCTATTATATTTTTTCCGCTTTGCCTATTATAATTTTATATAGTGATGGTATGCCATATGTCTATTATCCGAGTCTCACATGCAGGGCACGTGCAATTTACAACTACTTGTAGTTTCAAATTTGACCTAATTTCGGTAAATCGACATAAAATCATTCTAATGGGCAGAGTTAGCTGGGAACTTTGAAAACTCATAAAACATGGGAATCGTTGGTACAACATGTTGGTCCGATATATATGTATGTAAACTTGGCTTGTGGCATTGAGATCCAATATTCTTCGGACTTTTCTTTAGGAAAAAGAACAACCTCGCTCGTATTCTTCACTCGGAAAATGTAGAATTGAATGTTCTTTCTTGATAGTTGGAAACTCACACCGACGACACTATTTACTATAAGAAGATGCACCGATGATCTACCTATGAAAAGACATTTAATTCAAGAGCATTCTATGGAGTTTACTTGTAGCTAGCTCAAGTTTGACCTAATTTCGTTAAATTACCAATATGCAAAGTCTTAGCAAGAAGTTGAACCTATCGTCGAAACTCTCACTGGTTTCTGGTATATTAATTTTGAACCCTCGATGGGTACGTCCAAAAGCTTTTTCGTAAATCTATCAAAGCAAAACCTACAATTTACTTGTAGTTTCAAATTTGACCTAATTCCGAGATATCGACATAAAGTTATTCAAATGTATGGGGTTATCTATAGGAATCTTCAAAACCGATAAAACATGGGAATCGCAAGTAAAACATGTTGTCAATCCACTATATATATATGTCTGTCAACTTGGCTTGTGGCATCCACATCCAATATTCTTTGGACTTTTCTTTACAGAAAGAACAACTAACCTCGTCCGTCTTCACTCGAAAAACGCAGAATTCAATGTTCTTTCCTAGTAGTTGGACACTCGCACCCACAGCACTGCTTACTACTAGAAATGCACCCGTCTACCTCTAAAAAGACATTTAATTCAAGAGCTATCTATCGCGCTTAATTGTAGCTCAAGTTTGACCTAATTAATTTTGTTAAAATGTCAAGATGTAAAATCTTAGCAAGAAGTTGAACCTATCGTCAAAACTCTTGTTGTTTTCAGATATATTAATTGTGACCCCTCGATGGGTACCTCCAAATTAAAAGCTTTTTTGTAAAAGTTAAAAAGCAAAACCTACAATTTACTTGTAGTTTCAAATTTGACCTAATTTCGATCAATCGACTTTAAGTCATTAAAATGGGCAGAGTTAACTAGGAAGTTTGAAAGCTCATAAAACATGGGAATCGCAAGTACAACATGTTGTCGATCGACTATATATGTCTGTCAACTTGGCTTGCGACATCCACATCCAATATTCTTTGGACTTCTCTTTACGAAAAATAACAACTAGTAGCGTCGCTCGTCTTCACTCGGAAAATGTAGAATTGAAAGTTCTTTCCTAATAGTTGGAAACTCACACTGACGGCATTGTTTACTACAAGAAGGTGCAGCCATCTACCTATTGTCAAGATGCAAAATCTTAGCAAGAAGTTGAACATATCGTCAAAACTCTCGGTGCTTTATGATATATTAATTGTGACCCCTCGATGGGTACCTCCAAAAGATTTTTCGTAAAACTTTCAAAGCAACCTACAATTTACTTGTAGTTTCAAATTTGACCTAATTTCGATAAAGCAACATGAACTCATCCGGTCAAATGGGCAGAGTTATATAGGAAGCTTGAAAACTCATAAATAAAACATGGGAATCGTTGGTACAACATGTTGGTCTACTATATATGTCGGTAAACTTGGCTTCTGGCATTTAGATCCAATATTATTCTTCGGACATTTCTTTACGAAAAAGAACAACCTTGCTCGTCATAACTCAAAAAATTGAGAATAATTGAATCTTCTTTCCTAATATAGTTCAAAAATCACACCGTACCGACGACACTGTTTACCACAAGAAAATGCACCCATCTACCTCTCTGAAAAGTCATATATTTCATCAGCAATCTATCGCGCTTACTTGTAGCTCAAGTTTGACCCAATTTCATTAAATAGTGTCATGTGATGCAAAATCTTAGCAAGAAGTCAAACCAGTTGTCAAAACTCTCAGTTTTTCTCATATATTGATTGTGACACCCCACCCGATTGGAACTGTACCTCCAAAAGCTTTTTCGTAAAACTTTCAGAGCAACCTACAATTTAGTTATAGTTCAAGTTTGACCTAATTTCGATAAATCAATATGTAGTAATTCAAGTGGGCGGAGTTAATTAGCTAGGGAGTTTGAAAACTCAAAAAACATATGTGAATCGTAAGTAAACCACGTTGGTCCACTTAATATGTCTAGAAGCTTGGCTTATGGCATTGAGATCCATATTCTGCTTCGAGCTTTCTTTACGGAAAAGAACCATCTCCTCATCACTCGGAAAACTGAGAATTTTATTTCCTGATAGTTGGAAACTCACACTGACGACATTGTTTACTACAAGAATATGCACCCATCTACCTCCAAAAAAATATTTAATTAAAGAGCAATCTATCGCACTTACTTGTAGCTCAAGTTTGACCTAATTTCGTTAATCGACAAGAAGTCACTGAAGTGTGTGAAGTTAGCTAGGAAGCTTGAAAAATCCTAGTACTAAAAACTTGGGTATTACGTATAATAAACTGTGGTCCAGATTGTTTGATAATTGGGGCGGTTGCATTTTGTTTTAACCATGGTATGTCTCATAGGAGTGAGGTGCTTGAGAGTTAACACGGTCGGTGGAAGTACAAGTTACATCAAGGACCTCATAAAAATGAAAATTGCACCCAAGTCCATGCATTTAGCACAAGGACCCTGAAACTGAGCAATGAAGTGTGTGTTTTGAGGTTTGCGCATACTAGCGTTCATCGTGCTAAAAACTATCAGTAGAATCTTTGTAGGTGCTAAGAATGGAAAAGAAGATCCAATAGTTAGCAATGTTTGGATTTCCCGGTCTTGATCCAACGGTCAGTATTCGAAGTTATCCATACACTATAAAGTGGTATGGTATTGTAAGAGATAAGACAAGATAAAGATAAGATAAGAAGTACTGTGAATGGCCGATCTTTTGGATAACCTTCCCTCCCGATGTTTGGGAAGCAAGTAAAAATTTCGAAAACCGGAAAAGTTTGAATTTTTTGCCGCCAAGGACCAAAGTGGTTTCCTTCCTATATAATCCTCGTCCCTACTCCACACCAATGCACGGCTGCCGAACACGCCAGAGGCACATAGCCGCCGTACCAAGGCACACGTGCATAGCGCCATGCTATGGACGAGGGAGAGAGATCAGCCGGACCGGTGCGCGAGGGGAAAGGGGAGGAGAGATGGAGCATAGGGAAGGAGAGAGAAAACACACCATTTGTTTTGTGTGCATAGGTCCTGAAATTTACTACTAGTAGAGTGTACACTGTAAGGCCGCATGAGTACCTCATGTCAGAAACCCATCATAACTTTGCTCTGACATGGAACCGCCTTCAACTTCTCTTTGTTGTTGCCCTCTTCCCCTGCCAATGTTTTATTCTCTCAGCATGTATAACGCAAGGACAGAGGTGACCATATGTCTAAGGAAAGAAATATACTACTCCCGCATTGTGTAAAAAAGCACACCTTAATATGGCCTACTACCCGTTCAAAAAAAAGGCCTACTATGTGGCATCCGCTAAGGTTCACCTTATACATAGTGGAAAAAGTAAAGTTATCTTTAAACCTAAGGTGCACCTCAAGCTTGTGGGTTGTCCATAGAGAATAGAAATATCATTTCCCCTCTCTCCCTATTTCATGTGATCATTTTCAAAAGGTGTTCAAAATTTTCATGATGCAAAATCTTAGCTAGAAGTCGAACCACTCGTCAAAACTCTCTGTGGTTTCTGATATATTAATTAACCGCTCGATGGGTACCTCCAAAAGCTTTTTTCATAGAACTTTCAAAGCAACATACAATTCATTACATGTAGTTCAAGTTTGACCTAATTTCATTAAATTCAAGAGCAATCTATCGCACTTAGTTGTAGCTCAAGTTTGACCTAATTTCATTAAACTATCAAGACGCAAAATCTTCGCAAGAAGATGAACCTGCCGTCAGAACTCTCTTTTGGTTCCTGATAGTATATTAATCCCCCCGCGCGCCCCCTCCGATGGGTACCTCTAAGAGTTTTTTCGTAAAACTTTCAAAGCAACCTACACGGTTTACTTGTAGTAGTTCAAATTTTGCCTATTATAATTTTATATAGTGATGATATGCCAGATGTCTATTATCCGAGTCTCACGTGTAGGGCACATGCAATTTACTAGTACTTGTAGTTTCAAATTTGACCTAATTTCGATAAATCGACATAAAGTCATTCTAATGGGCAGAGTTAGCTGGGAAGTTTGAAAACTCATAAAACATGGGAATCGTTCGTACAACATGTTGGTACAATATATATGTATGTAAACTTGGCTTGTGGCATTTAGATCCAATAGTCTTCGGACTTTTCTTTAGGAAAAAGAACAACCTCGCTCGTATTCTTCACTCAGAAAATGTAGAATTGAATGTTCTTTCTTGATAGTTGGAAACTCACACCAATGACATTGTTTACTACAAGAAGATGCACCGATGATCTACCTATGAAAAGACATTTAATTCAAGAGCAATCTATGGCATTTACTTGTAGCTAGCTCAAGTTTGACCTAATTTCGTTAAATTACCAATATGCAAAGTCTTAGCAAGAAGTTGAACCAATCATCGAAACTCTCGCTGGTTCTCGGTATATTAATTTTGAACCCTCGATGGGTACATCCAAAATCTTTTTCGTAAATCTATCAAAGCAAAACCTACAATTTACTTATAGTTTCAAATTTGACCTAATTACGAGATATCGACATAAAGTTATTCAAATGTGCGGGGTTAGCTATAGGAAGCTTCAAAACCCATAAAACATGGGAATCGCAAGTACAACATGTTGTCGATCCACTATATATATATATGTCTGTCAAATTGGCTTGCCGCATCCACATCCAATATTCTTTAGACTTTTCATTACGGAAAAGAACAGCTAACCTCGTTTGTCTTCACTCGGAAAACGTAGAATTCAATGTTCTTTCCTGGTAGTTGGACACTCACACCCATGACACTGCTTACTACTAGAAAATGCACCCATCTACCTCTAAAATGACATTTAATTCAAGAGCTATCTATCGTGCTTACTTGTAGCTCAAGTTTGACCTAATTAATTTCGTTAAATAATCAAGATGCAAAATCTTAGCAGGAAGTTGAACCCATCGTCAAAACTCTTGTTGCTTTCAGATATATTAATTGTGACCCCTCTATGGGTACCTCCAAATTAAAATATTTTTCGTAAAAGTTAAAAAGCAAAACCTACAATTTACTTGTAGTTTCAAATTTGACCTAATTTCGATAAATCGGCTTAAAGTCATTAAAATGGGCAGAGTTAGCTAGGAAGTTTGAAATCTCATAAAAAACATGGGAATCGCAAGTACAACATGTTATCGATCGACTATATATGTCTGTCAACTTGGGTTGTGGCATCCACATCCAATATTCTTTGGACTTCTCTTTACAAAAATTAACAACTAGTAGCATCGCTCGTCTTCACTCGGAAAATGTAGCATTGAATGTTCTTTATTGATAGTTGGAAACTCACACTGACGACATTGTTTACTACAAGAAGGTGCATCGATCTACCTCCGAAAATACATTTAATTCAAGAGCAATCTATCGTGCTTACTTGTAGCTCAAGTTTGACCAAATTTCGTTAAATTGTCAAGATGCAAAATCTTAGCAAGAAGTTTAACATATCGTCAAAACTCTCGGTTTTTTATGATATATTAATTGTGACCCCTCGATGGGTACCTCCAAAAGATTTTTCGTAAAACTTTCAAAGCAACCTACAATTTACTTATAGTTTCAAATTTGACCTAATTTCGATAAATCGACATGAATTCATCCGGTCAAATGGGCAGAGTTAGCTAGGAAGCTTGAAAACTCATAAATAAAACATGGGAATCGGTGGTACAACATGTTGGTCCACTATATATGTCGGTAAACTTGGCTTCTGGTATTCAGATCCAATATTATTCTTCGGACATTTCTTTACGGAAAAGAACAACCTCGCTCATTATCACTCGAAAAATTGAGAATAATTGAATCTTCTTTCCTAATATAGTTCGAAAATTACACCGTACCAACGACACTATTTACTACAAGAAAATGCACCCATCTACCTCTCTAAAAAGTCATATATTTCAACAGCAATCTATCGCGCTTACTTGTAGCTCAAGTTTGACCCAATTTCGTTAAATAGTGTCATGTGATGCAAAATCTTAGCAAGAAGTCAAACCAGTTGTCAAAACTCTCATTTTTTTCTCATATCTTGATTGTGACACCCCTCCCGATCGGTACTGTACCTCCAAAAGCTTTTTCATAAAACTTTCAGAGCAACCTACAATTTAGTTATAGTTCAAGTTTAACCTAATTTCGATAAATCGACATGTAGTCATTCAAGTGGGCAGAGTTAATCAGCTAGGGAGTTTGAAAACTCAAAAAACATATGGGAATCGTAAGTAAAACATGTTGGTCCACTTAATATGTCTAGAAGCTTGGCTTATGGCATTGAGATCCATATTCTGCTTCGAGCTTTCTTTATGGAAAAGAACCATCTCGTCATCACTCGGAAAACTGAGAATTTTATTTCCTGATAGTTGGAAACTCACACTGACGACATTGTTTACTACAAGAATATGCACCCATCTACCTCCAAAAATACATTTAATTCAAGAGCAATCTATCGCGCTTACTTGTAGCTCAAGTTTGACCTAATTTTGTTAATCGACAAGAAGTCACTGAAGTGTGTGAAGTTAGCTAGGAAGCTTGAAAAATCCTAGTACTAAAAACTTGGGTATTACGTGTAATAAACTGTGGTCCAGATTGTTTGATAATTGGGGCGGTTGCATTTTGTTTTAACCATGGTATGTCTCATAGGAGTGAGGTGCTTGAGAGTTAACACGGTCGGTGGAAGTACAAGTTACATCAAGGACCTCATAAAAATGAAAATTGCACCCAAGTCCATGCATTTAGCACAAGGACCCTGAAACTGAGCAATGAAGTGTGTGTTTTGAGGTTTGCGCATACTAGCGTTCATCGTGCTAAAAACTATCAGTAGAATCTTTGTAGGTGCTAAGAATGGAAAAGAAGATCCAACAGTTAGCAATGTTTGGATTTCCCGGTCTTGATCCAACGGTCAGTATTCGAAGTTATCCATACACTATAAAGTGGTATGGTATTGTAAGAGATACGACAAGATAAAGATAAGATAAGAAGTACTGTGAATGGCTGATCTTTTGGATAACCTTCCCTCCCGATGTTTGGGAAGCAAGTGAAAATTTCGAAAACCGGAAAAGTTTGTTTTTTTGCCGCCTGATGACCCACAAGTATAGGGGGTGTATCGCTGTATTTTCGATAAGTAAGAGTGTCGAACCCAACGAGGAGCAGAAGGTGTTGACGAGTTTCTTGGAGCAGGAATTCTCTGTAAATACTTAACAAACGGGATTTTAGGGGTTTTTGATAATGCATGTAAATAAAGTACGAGTAAATAAAAGACAATAAGAATAAATACAGCAAGTGGGCCAATACTTTCTTTAGCAAAGGACAAGCCGGTTGTATTACTTAAGATGACCAAACATTCTCGAGGAAACATGGGAATATCGTCAAGTGCTTTCGCTTCATATAGTTGATTAATCTTCTTTAGTTTGCTAAGTGTTGTGTGGGTGAACCTGTGCTAATCTACCGACCTTCCTAGGACTAATACATACTTGTGATTATACCCCTTGCAAGCATCCGCAAGTACAATAAAGTAATTAAGGGAGAAACCTAACGACAACTTTAAACTCTAAGACCCTGACGTCCCTTGTGCAAAGGTTTGCTAACGGGGGTTCAGGTTTCTGTCACTCCGGCAACCCCTACGATTAGTAGCCAAATACACAATGCATTCCCCTAGGCCCATATAGGTGAAGTGTCTTGTAGTCGATGTTCACATGACACCACTAGAAAAAATAAAACACAACTTAAATATCAAACCATTGAATCTTTCTCAAAACAATTCCACTACTAACAACATGCATTCTCCCATGTCCACAAGAACAAAACGAACTACTTACGAGACATCATATGGATCATGATCAGAGATGATATAATGCTATGTAACAATCTGAACATAAACGATAATTCAATGGTTCAATCAATAGCATCAACTACAAGGAGTAATCAACACCGAGAAAGTTTCCCCTAAGAACTATGCAAGATTCAACCCAATTGTTACAGCGGTATGAAGTGGTGATTATGGTGGTGATGGAGATGATGGTGGTGATGATGATGATGATCCCGATGAAGTCCAGCTTGATGGTGGTGTTGATGGCGACGTTCTCGCCTCTCCGGGAAGGAATTCCCCTGGCAGAATTCTGTCTGTCGGAGAGATCTTTCTCTCTCGGTGTTTTCCGCCCGGTAGTGCGGCGGAATCTTTCTGTGGTCGCTCCCCGAGTCTTAGGGTTTCAGGAGGATAATATACGCCAGAGGGGAGAGGCTGGAGTGGACCAGGGCGGCCACACCACCTGGTGGCGTGGCCTAGGGTGGCCTGCCCCAGGGGGTGGTGTGGCCCCCCCATGGCCCATCTCCACTTCCCCTTCTAGCTTTCTTCATCTTCTAGAAAATAGGATTTTCCATGTATTTTCCCGTATTTTCTGATATTCGCGAATTTTGCCTCCAAACAACACCTTTTCCATCAGAATCCTGACTACAGCGGTCCATGCTCCAAAAGTCATCAACCATGCAAAAATAGATGACATAACATAAGTATCATCTCTTAATATGAAATATATCAATGAATAACAGTAAATTATGATATAGAATAGTGATGCAAAATGGACGTATCAACTCGCCCCAAGCTTAGACTTCGCTTGTCCCCAAGCAAAACTGAACTCAAACATGACCTCGGGTTTATGGAGTGAAGAGTCGATAAAAGAATACGGACAAGAAGTATCACATTCATCAATACATAAGTCATAATAGAAGACAACTCACTATATATAACTTAACTTGCAATAAGTAAAGGAAACACAATAAAGATACATAAAGTAAATCATAATTGGTAATGGCAAACTTAGCTCTTGGTCGAAGAATAGTTGACAATTTGCTGGAGTTCACACATAACTGATTTTCAATGATAGCTTTCAAAGTAGTAGACACTAAGATAAGAGCAAAGTGCAAAACAAGGAACATAAGGAACACGATTGAATAAATCATCATATGAATGAATGAAACACAACAACTCAAAATACTTGCTGAGGTAGAAGAGAATAGGTTTACTGACTCGACTAAAAAGTAAAAGAAAGGCCCTCCGCGGAGGGAAGCAGGGATTTCAAGTTTCATAAAGAGCTTCCAAAAATTATGATACTTATTAGCTTTCAGCTCTCATTGCCCCTATCATAGGCATCTTTAGGTGATTAAGGTTAAATTGATCAAATATGAGGATATGCTTGACAAGTTGTAAGTTGAAAACCTCATGTCCCTTGAATACGAGGGCCGCTCCTCATGCTACTCAAGTTTAGTCACCGGTAAGTTCTTGTCATAGTAAGTACATGTGTATCATAGAGAACCGCCGACGGGGTACCCCTTGCCCGATGATACGGAAGAATCCCCATATCAAAATGACAAGGCAAGCAGACAACAAGCATCTCAGCAGTCTTCTTATTTACCATGGGACTATGGTGCTTTTTTCTCTCTTTCCTCTTTTCTCATTTTTTTCTTTTCTATTTTTCTCAACCTCAATCTATTTTTTTATAAGAAGAATGCTTCATAGATTCTCGTTATAGTTACGCTGCAGGTTTCCACCATGATAGCATGTATTAGACCGGCGGCCTAGGTGTTTCTCTAACACACATACATAACTCCGTGGACTTACAAGCTCCCCTTTCATTTCACACCGACGACATCTGTAGACAAAAGAACATGATATCACCTAGGTATAAAGCACCAGTGCAATGTTGAAAGTGTTCCCCATGACAACATGGTTCTGCTAATTCTCAACTTACAAAGCGCAAGCATATACGCAACATAGATGGGCACAATGGTTCAAGTTTATTAAGTGCAAGAAAGTAAAGTGTGCCATCAAGTTCATGAGAGCTTTAATCACTAATCTTCACATAGCAAGTTTAATTTTGAAGGTAGATAAAAACATGAGTTTACTTGGAATAGCAATAATGCTAATAGGTAGGTATGGTGGACACAAATGGCATAGGTTTTGGTTTAAGGATTGGATGCACGAGAAGCATACCCTCTGAGTACCGGTTTTTGGCTAGCAAGGCTGGGTAGCAAGCATAAGAGTTGAAGGAAACAAACAAACATACAAGTGATAAAAACAAACATGCAATCTTCCTTGGAAGCACAAACGACCTTAACTAGAGAATACTAGAGTTATGAGCAAATCAATTATGAAAGGTGATGAAATTATATTTCTCTTAAGAGTACTTTTATCTTTTTCATTCAATTCTCAAAATAGTGTTGCTATTGACCGAGCCAGGTTTGCCAAAACCAACTAAATTTACTCAATGATCCCAAAGTGGTACCAATAGTAATGACAAGATCAATCATATAACCATGAATTGAAAAATAATATAAGATATGCAAAATAGTAAATGATAGAGCTTCTCACTAATATTGCATAACAGCAACTCACACCAAGGGATACAAAGATATCTAACAAGAGGGGGGACACTTCCATAATGCAAACCATCCTACATGATAACTTCTCTATTCATGATATGACTCTACTAAAAAGGTAAAAAGATAGCAAAGATAGTGATGTGATACCGCAGCACACCCCCAAGCTTGGAACAAACCAAGGGGATGCAAAAACCTGATGACTAATTACTCCTTCGATGGTGGTGGTATTCTCTCGATGATATTTTTGATTAGTTTCCCCAAGTCCTCAATCTCGAAGGTGAGATTACGAATCAAGTGTGAGTTTTGCTCAATGCGGCTCATGATCATGTCGGGTTGCGAATTCCAGCTCTTGCGATTCTTTCCCTAGTCTTCCTCCTTGAAGTCTTCTTTTCCTGCTTGGCTAGAACGAGGCAAATCCCAATTGGAGGGTAGTTTCTCCTTGCATATTCTGGTATTGATGCTCATGGATAAGGGTATGGAAAGGATTCTTGGTGCATGGAGGAAGTGACCATGGAGCCAAACAGTGACGCGGAGGTTTCCCTCCAGTTGACATCCATGCAGTCCTTCTGATCCTAGCAGCGTTTGCCAACACTCCAATGCTTGCAATGGTAGTGTCGGTGTGCGGATGTTGGCTTTGCTTTGCCTCCTCTTCATCTTCACTCTTGATCTCCTTCTCCTGCCCGGGGTCTTAGAGATCTTCCTCCATAGGCTCCTTTCCCTTATCCTTGGCGGACACCATTGTGCTTCTAACTTTCAAGAATAGTTCCTGGTAGAAAAAGATCGAAACGAAAACACGACGAGAACACGATATACGAACCTTGGGGGATCCGGGGGATTATATATTACGAAGTTTTACAACAAAAGGAAGGTATTGGGAGAAAACGGGTCGGAGACGGAGTCCAGGGCGGCCACACCACCTGCTGGCACGGCCAGGGGGCCGTGCTAGGGCGTGGTGTGAGCCACCTTGGCTCTGTTTCCGTCCCTCTTTCGCTTCATTGCTTTCCTTGTTGGATAAAAACTCCAAAAATATAATTTGATAGAATTTTCATGGAACTTTCTTACTAGAACTGTTACCATTCGAAAACAGACTCTGCAGGTCCCTAAATTTGGTCTTTGATAAATTTTTCTGGAGTTACCACTTGAATAGCATCAATATTTTCATTGTAAGAATCTCCAGCAATATAGTGCTTGAGTCGCTGACCATTCACCACTTGTGTAGTGTTATCTTTTAAAGAAGAAATTTTTATTGCTCCTGAACAATACACTTGTTCAATAACAAAAGGTCCTTCCCATTTTGAAAGTAGTTTCCCTGCAAAAAATCTGAGACGAGACCTATACAATAGAACTTTCTCACCAACATGGAATTCTCGCTTAAGAATTCGCCTGTCATGCCATCTTTTAAGTTTTTCCTTAAAGAGTCTAGCATTCTCATATGCTTCACTCCTCCATTCATCCAACGAACTTAAGTCAAATAATCTTTTTTCACCAGCAAGCTTACAGTCTCTATTAAGTTCTTTAGCTGCCCAATAAGCTTTGTGTTCTAATTCTAAAGGCAGGTGACAAGCTTTCCCATAAACCATTTTGTAAGGGGACATTCCCATAGGATTTTTATAGGTAGTCCTATAAGCCCATAAAGCATCGTTCAACTTTTTAGCCCAATTTTTTCTAGATCTATTAATAGTCTTTTGCAAGTTGGATTTAATTTCTCTATTTGATAACTCTACTTGTCCACTAGTTTGGGGATGATAAGCTGAAGCGATTCTATGATTAGCATCATATTTAGCAAGGGTGTTTCTAAAACCACCATGAATGAAATGAGAACCTCCGTCAGTTATAAGCTACCTAGGCACTCCAAACCTAGGAAAGATAATATCCTTAAGCATTTTTAGAGAGGTCTCCCCATCAACACTCTTCGTAGGTATGGCTTCTACCCACTTAGTGACATAATCAACGACAACAAGAATATGAGTATAACCTTTTGAGGGAGTAAAAGGACCAATAAAGTCAAATCCCCAACAGTCAAAGGGTTCAATAACTAGAGAGTAATTCATGGGCATTTCGTTGTGTCTATAAATATTACCAACACGCTAACACTCATCACAAGATAAAACAAATTTTCTTGCATCTTTAAAAAGGGTAGGCCAGTAGAAATCTGATTGTATCACCTTTTGCAGTTCTATCTCCCGCATGATGTCCTCCATAGGCACTACCATGACATTTCCGCAATATCTCGTTTTGTTCATATTCTGGAACACATCTTCGCATAATACCATCCACTCCTTCTTTATATAAATGTGGGTCATCCCAAAAATAATGCCTCAAATCATAAAAGAACTTCCTTCTTTGCTTAGCTGTGAAAGTTGGAGGCAAATACTTGGAGACAATAAAGTTAGCATAATCAGCATACCAAGGGCTCCCTCGCGAGGTTTCCCCTACTGCAGCCAACTATTCATTTGGGAAACTATCATTAACAGGCATATGATCAAAAGAGATGTTTTCCAATCGAGATAAATTATCAGCTACATGATTTTCAACACCTTTCCTATCTATAATATGTAGGTCAAACTCTTGTAAGAGTAGCACCCATCTAATAAGCCTAGGCTTAGCATCTTTCTTCATCATAAGGTACTTAATAGCAGCATGATCAGTATGAATGGTAACTTTTGAGTCAATAATATAAGTTCTAAACTTATCACAAGCAAAGACAACGGCTAAGAATTCTTTTTCAGTAGTAGCATAATTCCTTTGAGCAGCGTCAAGAGTCTTACCCTCAAAGACAATGAGTTTTGTTAATGAGTAGGAACTCGTGGATGATGTAGTTGTACGCTTGCCGATCTCAAGATCGTGATGAAGTCCAGCAGGTCCGGCTCCAGCACGTCCTTCAGATCCAGCTCTAGCAAGTCCAGCACCACCAAGTCCAGCACCGCAAAGCAGCGGTGCATCCGTGATCGCACACACATCCGGTACCCCGACA
Organism: Avena sativa; assembly: GCA_916181665.1. Classification (NCBI taxonomy): domain Eukaryota; kingdom Viridiplantae; phylum Streptophyta; class Magnoliopsida; order Poales; family Poaceae; genus Avena; species Avena sativa. The sequence goes on along the minus strand of OV702286.1, from coordinate 429,650,536 downwards.
ACCTCCGTCTCTCGCTCCAGCAGAGCAGCGGAAGCAGCAACTCCTTTCCAGATAAAGCCACCAGGAACATGTATCTCGCTAATCCGAGACCATGGGGAATAACTAGAGGGGGAGAGAAATCCTTCACGAGGAGGTGTGAGTATGAAGGTGTAACATGGGGGCCTTTTATAGGAGGAGGGGAGGGTACCCCTCACCTTCTCATTCATGTGGTGGTAACTCCCTCCACATAAATTTGCCCCTTCACATTCTCTTTTAAAGTCTCCACTTTAAATGCATTAAATTTCTCCAAATTTAATGCTCTCTCATTTAATAAAACTCTTTTATTAATTTTATTCAGAATTTTGTTAATTACTTTAATTAACAAACATTCACATAAAACCCCCTGCAACATTTCAATATTACATGCAGAACCAATTTCAGCAATTTCACCCGAAAAGTTTTGGTGTCTATTGAAATAATTCTAGCGCTTTCTTAAATCTTTATCTGAAACATATTTGCTCCAAATGGTGTCGGTATCCCTTAAGTGTGTCACCCTACGGTTTGTGAATAATGCAGACATGATCGAGACCCCTCTCCGATCAATAATCAGCAGCGGGACCTGGAGATCCGTATTGACTCCCACATATTCAACGATGACTCTTATGATCATGTGAACCTTTAACGTCGTAACTAAATCCCTTTGTCTCGTGATATATTACATGTCCGAGATTCGATCATTGGCATCCAATACCTAGTTTGATCTTGTTACCGACATGCACTCTTTTCTTGTTCTCGTGATATAATATTCTAGTGATCACATCACTTGCTTGAAAGCTATTTCAATGCGATATCACCGAGAGGTCCCAGAGTATATCTATCTGTCATTAGGATGGACAAATCCCACTCTTGATCCATGAGCCTCAACATAACACCTTTGTAGCACTGAACCCACCTTTATAGTCACCCTGTTACGGTGTGACGTTTGATGTTATCAAGATACTCTTCCGGTGTTAGCAATTAACATGATCTCATGGTCTAAGGACTAAGATTACTTCGTATGATGTTATAGCAATATAAACATAACGACTCTGATCATAATGCTATACTTCGGATGAATGTTCATCACATCATTCCACCAATGTTGTGACCTCGTTATTAACAACATCCAATGTCCATGATCAGGAAACCTTGATCATCTTGTTAATCAACAAGCTAGTTTATATGAGAGGCAGTACTAGAAACTTTGTATTTTGTTTATTAAACACACATGTATTAATGTTTCCAATTAATACAATTATAGCATGCAAAATAAACATTTATCATAAACATGGAATAAGATAATAACCACTTTATTATTGCCTCTCGGGCATATTCCCTTCAGTCTCCCACTTGCACTAGAGTCAATAATCTAGTTTGAAAAACTTTGCGTATTGAACACCTATGGCTTTCTGGTGTTGCATATACGCGATTGCTAGTTGTTAACATAATCTCCGAATCTGACAGTTTCAGGTTCGTGTGTATTTGTATGTCTTTGCGTCTCTACGCATCACTCATTCTCAAATGAGATGGCATTGTATAAATTTGGTCCTTTGGTGAGACCTTTATTTCGTTCGGGTTAAAATATGTTGATATTATTGTCATACAATATATCTTCATAGTATTAGCCCACTTTGAACCACACCTAGTTTGATAACAAACTACATAACACAAATGCCCTCCTATGCTGCTACTATAGCAGTCATATACTTAGCCTTTTGTTGTAGTATCCGTCACAATGTTTCAACTTTGGAACTCATCCAAATCCATCATGGAACATCCTTTCATTACATTGTGCCACCCATAGTCTAAATTGAGATAAATTTAATTTGTATCTTGTGACAAAACTAGTATCAATGTAACACTTTACAATGAACTACCTTTAACTATTTGTCACTTATACATGATATATTCTTAGTTCTTCCAAAGCTCATAAGAATATCTTTACTATCGTCCAATCATCATCTTATGAATCATTCTAGTATGTGCTAATAACATTTAGAGCATAGGACATATCTGGATATATACATATCACGGTGTAATTGATCAAAATATTCATGTGATTTTACTCACCAAGTGTTGAAACACTTGAATCTTGATACAATCCTTTCCATGCAGCAAGAACCTTTCTTGTTGTTTTCATATTGAACCCTTTCAATATCTTGTTGGGTCCACAGCATAGAAAACAAAAAAATTCCTATGATGAGAACTACACGCCAAGATCTATCTACTAGGTACAAAGCAACGGGTGGACATACATCCAACGAGAACTTACCCTCGAAGACAACGAGTTTTGTTAACGGGTACGAACTCATGGTTGATGTAGTCGTACACTTGCCGATCTCAAGATCGAGTGGAAGTCCCAGCGTCGCAACTCAGTAGCGCATCCGTACTCGCACACATGATCAAGCCACCGGACAACCTCCACCTCCTCGCTCCAGCGATCCAGCAGAAGCAGCAACTCATTCCAGACGAAATGCCGCCGGGAACATGTATCTCGCTAATCCGAGACCATGGGGGAATAATTCTAGAGGGGGAGAGAGATCCTTCACAAGGAGGTGTGAGGAAGAAGGAGGAAGAAGGTGGCCTTTTATAGGAGGAGGGGGGTACCCCCTCTCTCCATGGCCGGCACATGGGGGGGTGACCCCTCACCTCCCCCATTCATGTGGTGGTAACCCCTCCACATTAAAATGCCTCTTCACATTCCCCTTTAAAGTCCCTACTTTAAATGCATTAAAATTCTCCAAGTTTAATGCTCTCTCATTTAATAAAACTCTTTTATTAAATTTATTCAGAATTTTGTTAATTACTTTAATTAACAAACATTCACATATAGCCCCTTGCAATATTTCAATATCACATGCAAAACCACTTTCTGCAATTTCACCCGAAACAATTTCCGGTTTCTATCGAAACAATTCCTGCGCTTTGCAATTCTTTCGTCTGAAACATATGTGCTCCAAAATGGTGTCCGGTAACTCTTAAGTGTGTCACCATACGGTTCGCGAATAATGTAGACATGATTGAGACTCCTCTCAGATCAATAGTCAGAAGCGGGACCTGGAGATCCATACTGAGTCCTGCATATTCAACGATGACTTCTGTGATCGTGAGAACCTTTAACGCTTGTAACTAAATACCTTTGTCTCTTGATATAATACATGTCCGAGATTCAATCATCGGTATCCAAATACCTAGTTTGATCTCGTTACCGACATGCACTCTTTTCTTGTTCCCGTGATATAACATTCTAGTGATCACATCACTTGCTTGAAAGCTATCTCAATGTGATATCACCGAGAGGGCCCAGAGTATATCTATCCATCACCGGGATTGACAAATTCCACTCTTGATCCATGAGCCTCAACATAACACCTTCGTAGTACTGAACCCATCTTTATAGTCACCCTGTTACGGTGTGACGTTTGATGTTATCAAGATACTCTTCAGGTGTTAGCAATTAACATGATCTCATGGTCTAAGGATAAAGATTACTTCGTATGATGTTATAGCAATATAAACATAATGACTTGATCGTAATGCTATACTTCGGATGAATGTTCATCACATCATTCCACCAATGGTGTGACCTTGTTATTAACAACATCCAATGTCCATGATCAGGAAACCTTGATCATCTTGTTAATGAACAAGCTAGTCTATAAGAGAGGCATAACTAGGAACCCTTTTTGTTTATTAAACACACATGTATTGATGTTTCCGATCAATACAATTCTAGCATGCAAAATAAACATCTATCATATATAAGGAATACATAATAACAACTTTATTATTGACTCTCAGGGCATATTTCCTTCAGTCTCCCACTTGCACTAGAGACAATAATCTAGTTCACATAGTGATAAATTTAACACCCATGGAGTTCTGGTGTTGATCATGTTTTTCCCTAGGGAGATCTTTAGTCAACGGATCTGCTACATTTAGGTTCGTGTGTACTTTACAAATCTTTATATCTCCATCCTTGACATGCTCGCGGATGGAGTGAAACCAACGCTTAATATGCTTGGAATTCTTGTGAGACCTCGGTTCCTTTGCGTTGGCTATGGCTCCATTGTTGTCACCATAGATCACCATCGGGTCCAACACACTAGGAACCACACCTAGTTCTGTAATGAACTCTTTCATCCAAACCGCTTCCTGCGCTGCTTCTGAAGCAGCAACATATTCTGCCTCCGTCGTTGATCCAGCCACCACAGGTTATTTGGAACTCCTCCAACTAACTGCTGCCCCGTTCAAGAGAAATACGTATCTAGATTGAGACTTAGAGTCATCCAGATCGGTGTCAAAGCTAGCATCGACATAACACTTAGCGACTAGCTCTTCTTCACCTCCGTATATAAGAAACATATCCCTAGTTCTTCTCAAGTACTTGAGGATGTTCTTGACAGCTATACAGTGTTCCGAACCTGGATAAGATTGGTACCTACTAGTCAAATTAATAGCAAGTGCCACATCCTGTCTTATACATAGCATGGCATACATTATAGAGCCTATGGCCGAGGCATAGGGGATCTTATCCATCATCTCTCGTTCTTCCGCCGTAGCCGGACTTTGAGTCTTACTCAATGTCTTGCCTTGCAACATAGGTAAGAACCCCTTCTTACTTTTGTCCATATTAAACTTCTTTAATATCTTATCAAGGTATGTACTCTGCAATAGCCCAATTAGGCGCCTTGATCTATCTCTATAGATTTTAATGCCTAATATATATGGCGCTTCACCAAGGTCTTTCATCGAAAATTTGCTGTTTAGATAACTTTTAACACTGTTTAAAAGATCTATATCATTTCCAATCAATAATATGTCATCCACATATAATATCAGAAATGCCACATTGCTTCCACTCACTTTCTTGTAAACACAAGCCTCTCCATAAGTTTGGCCAAATCCAAACTCTTTGATCACCTCATCAAAGCAGAGATTCCAACTCCGGGATGCTTGCTTCAGTCCATAGATGGATCGCTGAAGTTTGCATACCTTATTAGTATCCTTAGGATCGACAAAACCCTTAGGTTGTATCATATACAACTCTTCTTCAATATTACCATTGAGGAACGCAGTTTTGACATCCATCTGCCATATCTCATAATCGAAATATGCAGCAATTGCTAACATAATCCTAACCGACTTAAGCATCGCTACGGGAGAGAATGTCTCATCATAGTCAACTCCTTGAATTTGTCGAAATCCCTTTGTGACAAGTCGAGCCTTATAGATGGTCACATTACCATCAACATCAGTTTTTCTTTTGAAAATCCATTTATTCTCAACGGCCTTTCGATCGTGAGGTAAGTCCACCAAGGTCCAAACTTGGTTCTCGTACATGAATTCCATCTCGGATTTCATGGCTTCTAGCCATTTGTTGGAATCCGGGCTCATCATTGCTTCTTCCTACGTTGCAGGGTCATCCATTTCATCAACCATGAAATTCACAATAGGATTGCCGTACAGTTCATGAGCTGCACATGTCCTGCGAGGTTTGGTAGTGTCCTCTTTTGGAGTTTCATGATCAATATCATTAGCTCTCTCTTCATTAGGTGAAGTCAACTCCGAAACAACTTCCGGTGCTGCGCTACTCGCCATTTAATGAAGAGAAGGTTCAATAACCTCTTCGAGTTCTACCTTTCAACTACTCACACCTTTCGCGAGAAACTCCTTCTCAAGAAAGGATCCATTCTTGGCAACAAAAACCTTGCCCTCGGATCTGTGATAGAAGGTATACCCAATCGTTTCCTTAGGGTATCCTATGAAGACGCATTTTTCCGCTTTGGGTTCAAGTTTATCCCACTGAAGTTTCTTCACATAAACATCGCATCCCCAAACTTTAAGAAATGACAACTTAGGTTTGTTTCCAAACCATAATTCATACGGTGTCATTTCAACGGATTTAGATGGTGATCAATTTAAAGTGAATGCAACTGTTTCCAGTGCATAACCCCAAAATGACAGTGGCAAGTCAGTCAGAGACATCATAGATCGAACCATATCCAATAAGGTACGATTACGACATTCCGACACACCATTACGTTGTGGTGTTCCGGCAGGCGTGAGTTGTGAAACTATTCCACACTCTTTCATGTGTGTGCTAAACTCGTAACTTAGATACTCTCCTCCACGGTCAGACCGTAGAAATTTGATCTTTTTATTACGATGATTTTCCACTTCATTCTGATATTCCTTGAACTTTTCAAAAGTTTCAGACTTATGTTTCATCAAATAGATATACCCGTATCTACTCAAATCATCCGTGAAAGTAACAAAATAACGATATCCACCTCGCGCTGACACATTCATTGGTCCACACACATCAGTATGTATGATTTCCAATAGATCTGTCGCCCGTTCCATTGAACCGGAAAACGGCGTTCTAGTCATCTTTCCCATAAGGCATGGCTCACATGTATCAAATGATTCAAAATCAAGTGATTCCAAAAGTCCATCAGAATGGAGTTTCTTCATGTGTTTAACACCAATATGACCTAGACGGTAGTGCCACATATATGCAGATATATCATTATCAAGTTTAATCTTTTTAGCATTAACATTATGAATATGCGTAACATTACTATCGAGATCCATCAGAAATAAACCATTCAACATAGGTGCATGACCATATAAGATATCATTCTTATAAATCGAACAACCATTGTTTTCAGATTTAAAGGAAGGACCACTTTGCATCAAACACGATCCGGATACAATGTTCATGCTCAGTGCAGGCACCAAATAACAATTATTTAGGTTTATAACTAATCCTGATGGCATATGGAGAGGTAGCGTCCCGACGGCGATCACATCAACTTTTGATCCATTGCCGACCCGCATCCTGACCTCATCCCTTGCTAGTTGTCGCTTGTTCCATAGCCCCTGAACCGAGTTACATATATTAGCAATCGATCCCATATCAAATACCCAGGTGCTACTACGAGTACTAGTCTAGTACACATCAATAACATGTATATCACATATACCTTTGTTTGCCTTGCCGGACTTCTTGTCCGCCAAATACTTGGGGCAGTTGCGCTTCCAATGGCCAGTCCCCTTGCAATAGTAGCACTCGGTATCGGACTTAGGGCCAACTCGGGGTTTCTTTTCAGGCGTGGCAACATATTTGCCACCCTTCTTTCCCTTGTGCTTGCCTTTCTTGTCCTTCTTGAAACCGGTGGTCCTATTGATCATCAACACTTGATGTTCTTTCCTAATATCCACTTCTGCAGTCTTAAGAATTGATAGAAGCTCGGGAAGAGTCTTCTTCATGCCATGTATATTATAGTTCATCACGAAGCTCTTGTAGCTAGGTGGCATAGATTGGAGAACATGATGTATGCCCAAGTCAATGGGAATCGTTATTACCAAGGACACAAGCTTATTGGCGTACCCAGACATTTTGAGTACATGCTCACTAACGGAGCTGTTCTCCTCCATCATGAAGCTAAAGAACTTTTCAGTAGCATTATAACTCTCTACGGCAGCATGGGTATCGAAAATCATTTTCAATTCTCCCATGGTATCAAAGGCATTGCCATTTTCGAAACTCTTTCGAAGTTCTGGCTCTAGCCCATACAGTATGCCGCAATGAACTAAGTTGTGGTCCTCCTGACGAGTCACATGGACAGTCTTTTCCTCGTTAGGGGCATCAGGAGCTGGTGGGGGGCCTAGAGGCGCATCTAGCACATATTGCTTTTGTGCAGCAGTGAGGATAATCATCAAATTCATAGCCCAGTTGGTGAAGTTGCTACCATTCGCAGCAAGTTTCTCTTTCTCCATGAACACATTGAAATTAAAAGCAGGTGGTGCCATCTACAACAAAATTTGTAAAGTTTATTTAGACTAAGTTTATGATATATTGAGTTTAACTAATCCAAATTACTAATGAACTCCCACTCAAAAATGACATCCCTCGTGTCCTTTTGGTGATTACATGAACCAAATCCACTACACCAAGTCCGATCATCACGTGAGTTGATGTAGCTTCAAAGGCGAGCATCTATATGGGCATCATATCAACTATATGACTCATGCTTAACCTTTCGGTCCGTGTTCCGAGGCCATGTCTGTACATGCTAGGCTCGCCAAGTAAGAACCTTAGTATTCGCGTGTGTAAAACTGTCTTACACCCGTTCCTATGAAAGCGTAGATTCGAGTACACCCGATCATCACGTGATGTCTCGAAACACGATCCACAGAACGGTGCATACTCAAGGAAGAACACATTTTTTATCTTGATATCTAAATGAGGGATCATCTTACAATCCTACAGAAAGCGCCAAACTAGCAGTATAAGATGCTAACATCTAATGTGTAAAGTGAGATGATATGGTCCATGCATTTGATCTCTATCACTTGCATCGTGGTATGATCTCTATCATTCTTTTATGTGTAAGGCCAAGGTCTATGGAACTTACACGTTGAGTGTGTTGTAAGAGTATCTATCATACATCTACTTACACCAATACCATATCAATACACTAGCCCAACAACGATCTAAACTAGACGCCTCTAATTTATCAATTGCAAGTTTTACGTGGCTTAGGGCTTTCGGAGATAGAACCATTCTCACCTACGAACATGAACCACAACGAGGATAACTAAGTTATTAGAAACTCTTTGTAAATCAGATATTGACTATAGTAGGAGAGACAGACACCCGCCAGCCACTTATGCAAAACAAGTTCCATGTCAGTCGTGGAACCGGTCTCATGTACGATGACATGTAAGGTTGGTCCGGGCCGCTTCATCCCACTATGCCACCAATATCCAAAATACATAGAAGATGCAATAACATGATCATCATCGCCCACATATAAACATATGTGTACTACCCGTGCAAAGCACCTACGCATAGATTAGGCTCTGATACCACTGTTGGGTCCGCAGCATAGAAAACAAAAAATTTCCTACGATGAGAACTACACGCCAAGATCTATCTACTGGGTACAAAGCAACGGGTGGACATACATCCAACAAGAACTTACCCTCGAAGACAACGAGTTTTGTTAACGAGTAGGAACTCGTGGTTGATGTAATCATACACTTGCCGATCTCAAGATCGAGTGGAAGTCCGAGCGCCGCAACTCAGCAGCGCATCCGTACTCGCACACACGTTCAAGCCACCGGACAACCTCCACCTCCTCGCTCCAGCGATCCAGCGGAAGCAACAAGTCCTTCCAAACGAAATGCCACCGAGAACATGTATCTCGCTAATCCGAGACCATGGGGGAATAATTCTAGAGGGGGAGAGAGATCCTTCACAAGGAGGTGTGAGGAAGAAGGAGGAAGAGGGTGGCCTTTTATAGGAGGAGGGGGGTACCCCCTCTCTCCATGGCCGGCGCATGGGGGGTGACCCCTCACCTCCCCCATTCATGTGGTGGTAACCCCTCCACATTAAAATGCCTCTTCACATTCCCCTTTAAAGTCCCTACTTTAAATGCATTAAAATTCTCCAAGTTTAATGCTCTCTCATTTAATAAAACTCTTTTATTAAATTTATTCAGAATTTTGTTAATTACTTTAATTAACAAACATTCACATATATACCCTTGCAATATTTCAATATCACATGCATAACCACTTTCTGCAATTTCACCCGAAACAATTTCCGGTTTCTATCGAAACAATTCCTGCGCTTTGCAATTCTTTCGTCTGAAACATATGTGCTCCAAAATGGTGTCCGGTAACTCTTAAGTGTGTCACCCTACGGTTCGCGAATAATGTAGACATGATTGAGACTCCTCTCAGATCAATAGTCAGAAGCGGGACTTGGAGATCCATACTGACTCCTGCATATTCAATGATGACTTCTGTGATCGTGAGAACCTTTAATGCTTGTAACTAAATCCCTTTGTCTCTTGATATAATACATGTCTGAGATTCGATCATCGGTATCCAAATACCTAGTTTGATCTCGTTACCGACATGCACTCTTTTCTTGTTCCCGTGATATAACATTCTAGTGATCACATCACTTGCTTGCAAGCTATCTCAATGTGATATCACCGAGAGGGCCCAGAGTATATCTATCCGTCATCGGGATTGACAAATTCCACTCTTGATCCATGAGCCTCAACATAACACCTTCGTAGTACTGAACCCATCTTTATAGTCACCCTGTTACGGTGTGACGTTTGATGTTATCAAGATACTCTTCAGGTGTTAGCAATTAACATGATCTCATGGTCTAAGGATAAAGATTACTTCGTATGATGTTATAGCAATATAAAAATAATGACTTGATCATAATGCTATACTTCAGATGAATGTTCATCACATCATTCCACCAATGGTGTGACCTTGTTATTAACAACATCCAATGTCCATGATCAGGAAACCTTGATCATCTTGTTAATGAACAAGCTAGTCTATAAGAGAGGCATAACTAGGAACCCTTTTTGTTTATTAAACACACATGTATTGATGTTTCCGATCAATACAATTCTATCATGCAAAATAAACATCTATCATATATAAGGAATACATAATAACAACTTTATTATTGCCTCTCAGGGCATATTTCCTTCATATCTCATATATGTACGTCTGGCATAACCATATTAGCGTCTCAATCCATCCATATAGACATTGATGCCAACTATTCCGGTTTTGCCAAGTCTTTCATCGAAATCCTATTTTAATGAAATTCTTAACTTATGTCAATACAAGATACATCATTTCCAATCAACACCATGTCCTCTACATAATGTATTAGAAATATGTCTCAGCGCTCCCACTTAATTTCTTGCAAATGCAAGCATCTTCATCATCTCCGATGAAATTAAACTCTTTTAACATTTTCATCAAGGTGAAGATTCCAACTCCGCTATGCTCACTTCAACTATTGAAGTTTGCATGCCCTTTTAGCACCCTTTGAATTAACAAAACCCTTCGGACCGTGTCATGTACACGTCCTAGGTAGCCATTCTATTAGAAGAACCTTGTTTTGTTTATTCAACTACCATCTACCAAATTATATGTAGTGGTTGCTACATCAATCCGTCAAGACTAAATATCGCTATGAAAGATCAAATCTTGTCATAGTCAACTCCTTGAACATTGCCGTAAACTTCTTTCCGACATGTCGACTATTTCATAGATGTTAAACATCCATGTCTATTTCTTTATAGATCCAAACACAAGCGATAGGCTTCATGCCTTTCTGGAGGGTCCTCCAAGTTCAGAAACTTGATTTCTCGTGTATGGACACTATCATGGATTCTATGACTTCTAGTCATTTCATGGAGTCAGGGCCCATCATCGCTTATTTGCATGTAGTCGGTTCATCATTGTCAAAACAATAACGACTTGCTTATCAAATCATACTATTTGATTCTTACCGACCCACATGGTTCAATAGGAACTCTAATCTCTAAGATCACACCCTTTGTAATCACGGGAGCCATGAGCAATGTGGCCGCCACCAGGACACTTTCCGGCGCTGCGCTACTTAGTACATATAGCTAAGGTTTAACAACCTTATCAAAGTTCTATTGTCCTCCCACTTAACTTTTCACGAAAAATTCCTTCTTAAGAAACTTGACGTTCCCAGCGACAAACTCTTTTATCCTCGGTGTTATGGAGGAATTCCCAACAAATTCTTTGGGATAACCTACAAAGACGTGCTTATCCGACTTTGGTTGTAAACATTTTACTTATGCATAGCATACCAAAATTTAAGAAAATACAATTCGGGTTTTATCCCAAACCATAACTTATATGGTGTCATTTCAACGGATCACGATGGTGCTCTTTTCAGTGAAAAATCGGTAGTCTCTAAAGCTTCAATCCTTAAAACATAATGGCAGTTTTATAAATGACACCTTTGATCTTACCATGTCAAACATGGTTTGATTTCATCTCTTGAATATGCCATACTCCTATGGTTTACCAGGAAACACAAATCATGGAACAATTCCTCAAATCTTAAGTGGTTTGCTAAACAGTAACTCAAATATCTTCCTTTATGATCAAATCATAAACTCTTTTATTTTCTTGTTACAATGATTTTTCACTTCATCTTGAAAGTCTTTGAACAATTTTCAAATGTTTCATACTTCTTCCTTATTAAGTAAATATATATAGATATATTCACTTAAATTTCTAGAGAAAGCATATGAAGCAAAAAGATCCATCGCATATGGCTACACATAATGGACTATATACATCAACATGCATAATATCCAATAAGTTAGTCATCCGTTCCTCTTTGGCCTATGGACGGAGTTTCAATTATCTCGAGGAAAGTTTCACAAGCATCAATTGATCAAAATCAAAGACTCCAAAAATCCATAAACATGGAGTTTCTTCATGTTTTCTTTCCAATATAATTTAAACAGCGATGTCACTTCATAAGTGATCTTTCAACCATTTGTCTTGCGACATTTTAGCAATAGTGTTTATGGATATGATTTCTCCCACTAGACTTGTAAAAGTTCATCCATCCTTTATGGAATACGGTAACTATTTGAACAACCATTGTTCTCATAATACCGGAACAAAATAACAATTATTAAAACAAATCTTGAAGGCTAGGTTTGACGACAACGAAAAACACAATAACACTTTATTTGTTTTCGATGAACATCATCACTTATTCTCTTGCTAGTTACTTAGGCCATTATAGTTCATGAATTGCGTTGTCCTGTATGACACTTCATACCAACCAATTCGGTATTTAATACCAGTATCCAATACCTCAGAACCACATTGTTTAACAAGCAAGGAATACAACCATAACATGTATATCTTCTATATACCTAAGTTGGATATCTCCAACCTTTCTTTTCTGCCAAATATTTTATAGATTCTCTTTCAGCAATTCCTTTTCTTTTAAAAGAATCTATCAACATCAATAGTGGTGTCATTCACATGACACATAGTACAAAGCGTGTATAGTCAAATACTAATACCTTTGGACTTTCACTTTGAAGTGGATCACCATCATCAAATGTTTGGTGTTCTTTCAAAAATCCATTCTTTAGTAATCTTTTAGTGTAGTAAACATTTTACTTACATATTCTATTCATCCTTATCATGAAAACTTGCATGATCAAGCTACTATAGCCTATAAGGAAGAATGAGGAGTATAATTTTAGTTCCTGAAACCTTTTGGGAGATTCGGATGCCTAGCATCTCCATCCTTCACAAATTCTCATACAATATGAGAACATGTATTTTGCTAAATTATACTCTATTATAATGCAACCAAAAACATTGTTTCAGATATCACAATATCTTCCACACATGATGGTTTCTGAAACAATTTTTCAGCTCCTAGATAATCTTGATATTAAAACAACTTTTGAATATCAATTATCATGGAGGCAAACATGATACTTTAGATACTAACATTGGAATTCTTACTCTTGATTTAATACTACTTATTAAACTTCACGGAGTAAATAGAGTTTTCTGAAAGTTTGCAATAGGACTTCTAAACTTTAAATTGACATTCAAAACAATATGATACCAGTTCGTAAAGTAAATATCCAGAATTCTATAGTTCTATTATCTCAATTAAAACTAAGCATAAGGTAGTAAACAGATGCCAATGACTACAACAAATTATGCAAATTCACTTCGATTTAGTCTATGACAAATTGAGTTCGACTAATCCAAATTAGAAATGAACTCCCACTCAAAAACGACATCCCTTGTGCCTTTTTGGTGATTACATGAACCAAATCCACTACACCAAGTCCGATCATCACGTGAGTCGGTGTAGCTTCAAAGGAGAGCATCAATATCAACTATATGACTCATGCTTAACCTTTCGGTCCGTGTTCCGAGGCCATGTCTGTACATGCTAGGCTCGCCAGTAAGAACCTTAGTATTCGCGTGTGTAAAACTGTCTTACACCCGTTATATGAAAGCGTAGAGTCGAGTACACCCGATCATCACGTGATGTCTCGAAACACGATCCACAGAACGGTGCATACTTAAGGAAGAACACATTTTATCTTGATATCTAAATGAGGGATCATCTTACAATGCTATAAAAAACGCCAAACTAGCAGTATAAGATGCTAACATCTAATGTGTAAAGTGAGATGATATGGTCCATGCATTTGATCTCTATCATTTGCATCGTGGTATGATCTCTATCATTCCTTTGTGTGTAAGGCCAAGGTCTATGAAACTTACACGTTGAGTGTGTTGTAAGAGTATCTATCATACATCTACTTACAACAATACCATATCAAGACACTAGCCTAGCAATGATCTAAACTAGACGCCTCTAATTTATCAATTGCAAGTTTTACATGGCTTAGGGCTTTCGGAGATAGAACCAGTCTTACCTACGAACATGAACCACAACGAGGATAACCAAGTTATTAGCAACTCGTTGTAAATCAGATATTGACTATAGTAGGAGAGACAGACACCCGCCAACCACTTATGCAAAACAAGTTGCATGTCAGTCGTAGAACCAGTCTCATGTACGATGACATGTAAGGTTGGTCCGGGCCGCTTCATCCCACTATGCCACCAATATCCAAAATACATAGAAGATGCAATAACATGATCATCATCGCCCACATATAAACATATGTGTACTACCCGTGCAAAGCACTTGCGCATAGATCAGGCTCTGATACCACTGTTGGGGTTCGCAACATAGAAAACAAAAAATTTCCTACGATGAGAACTATACGCCAAGATCTATCTACTAGATACAGAACAACGGGTAGATATACATCCATGGAGAACTTACCCTCAAAGACAACGAGTTTTGTTAATGAGTAGGAACTCGTGGATGATGTAGTCGTACGCTTGCCGATCTCAAGATCGTGATGAAGTCCAGCAGGTCCGGCTCCAGCACGTCCTTCAGATCCAGCTCCAGCAAGTCCAGCACCACCAAGTCCAGCACCGCAAAGCAGCGGTGCATCCGTGATCGCACACACGTCCGGTACCCCGACAACCTCCGTCCCTCGCTCCAGCAAAGCAGCGGAAGCAGCAACTCCTTTCCAGATAAAGCCACCGGGAACATGTATCTCGCTAATCCGAGACCATGGGGAATAACTAGAAGGGGAGAGAGATCCTTCACGAGGAGGTGTGAATATGAAGGTGTGAGATGGGGGATTTTTATAGGAGGGGAGGGTACCCCTCACCTTCTCATTCATGTGGTGGTAACTCCCTCCATATATATTTGCCCCTTCACATTCTCTTTTAAAGTCTCCACTTTAAATGCATTAAATTTCTCCAAATTTAATGCTCTCTCATTTAATAAAACTCTTTTATTAATTTTATTCAGAATTTTTTTAATTACTTTAATTAACAAACATTCACATAAAACCCCTTGCAACATTTCAATATTACATGCAGAACCAATTTCAGCAATTTCACCCGAAACAGTTTTGGTGTCTATTGAAATAATTCTAGTGCTTTCTTAAATCTTTATCTGAAACATATTTGCTCCAAATGGTGTCGGTATCCCTTAAGTGTGTCACCCTATGGTTCGCGAATAATGCAGACATGATCGATACCCCTCTCTGATCAATAATCAGCGGCGGGACCTGGAGATCCGTACTGACTCCCACATATTCAACGATGACTCTTGTGATCGTGTGAACCTTTAACGTCGTAACTAAATCCCCTTGTCTCGCGATATATTACATGTTCGAGATTCGATCATTGGCATCCAATACCTAGTTTGATCTCGTTACCGACATGCACTCTTTTCTTGTTCCCGTGATATAACATTCTAGTGATCACATCACTTGCTTGCAAGCTATTTCAATGTGATATCACCGAGAGGGCCTAGAGTATATCTATCCATCATCAGGATGGACAAATCCCACTCTTGATCCATGAGCCTCAACATAACACCTTCGTAGCATTGAACCCACCTTTATAGTCACCATGTTACGGTGTGACGTTTGATGTTATCAAGATACTCTTCCGGTGTTAGCAATTAACATGATCTCATGGTCTAAGGACTAAGATTACTTTGTATGATGTTATAGAAATATAAACATAATGACTCTGATCGTAATGCTATACTTTGGATGAATGTTCATCACATCATTCCACCAATGTTGTGACCTCATTATTAACAACATCCAATGTCTATGATCAGGAAACCTTGATCATCTTGTTAATCAACAAGCTAGTTTATATGAGAGGCAGTACTAGGAACTTTGTATTTTGTTTATTAAACACACATGTATTAACGTTTCCAATTAATACAATTATAGCATGCAAAATAAACATTTATCATAAACATGGAATAAGATAATAACCACTTTATTATTGCCTCTCGGGCATATTCCCTTCATCACCATGAAGTGGCATTTCTCCCAATTAAGAACAAGATTAGTTTCTTCACATCTTTGCAAAACTTTATCGAGGTTGTGCAAACAATTATCAAAAGAAGTTCCATAGACGGAGAAGTCATCCATGAACACTTCCACAATTTCCTCACAAAAACCATGAAAGATAGCAGACATGCATCTTTGAAAAGTAGCAGGAGCATTACATAAACCAAAAGGCATACGATATAGGCATAGGTTCCATAAGGGCATGTAAAAGTAGTTTTTTCTTGATCTTGTTGTTTAACAACAATTTGAGAGAAACCAGAGTATCCATCAAGAAAACAAAAATGGGTCTTTTTAGACAACCTTTCTAACATTTGATTAATAAAAGGAAGTGGGTAATGATCTTTCTTAGTAACTTTGTTAACTTTCCTGAAATCAATGCACATCATATAATCTACTACTATTCTTTGGGGAATAAGCTCATCATTATCATTAGGAACAACGATAATTTCCCCTTTTTTAGGGACACAATGAACATGACTAACCCATTCACTATCAGCAATAGGGTAAATAATACCAGCATGAAGGAGTTTCAATACCTCATTTCTTACCACTTCCTTCATCTTAGGATTTAAACGATGTTGGTGCTCTACCACTGGCTTTGCATCTAGTTCTATATTGATAACATGCTGACATATAGTAGGAGAAATCCCTTTTAAATCATCCAGAGTATAGCCCATAACCCCTCAGTGTTTCTTCAATACCTCCAATAATCTTTCCTCTTCCTTCCCTAAAATTTTAGATCTAATAATAACAAGATATATTTTATTATCATCAATGTAAGGGTAAAGGTTTTAGATCGAAGACCGGATCCTTTTTAGGTGGCAACGTGGTACCCAAATCTTCCATAGGCAAGTTATGCTTAAGCATCTTAGGTTGACGATGGAGAATCTCGTCAATCTCATTTCTTTCTTCCATGAAGATTTCACTTTCGTGGTCTTCCATAAATTGCTACAAAGCATTGTTAGGAGCAAGAGAAATAGAAGCAAGTTGTTCAACTCTAAAATCCTCATTATGGGTTTCATTTTCAAAAGGTTCTTTAGTAAATTTTGAAAAATTAAACTCATAAGATTCCCCATCAAATTTAGTCAAGATTTTCTCCCTTTGTAGTCTATAATAGCTCCACATATACTCAAGAAAGGTCTACCAAAAATGATGGGATAGGTTTTACTAGCAGCTGAACCAAGTACTAGAAAATTAGCAGGATATTTAATCTTACCACAAAGAACTTCTACATCTCGTACAATACCAATTGGAGAGATGGTCTCTCTATTAGCAAGGTGAATAACCACATCAATCTCTTATAGTTCCAAGGACTGATTTCATGCATAATTCCTTTATAAAGCTCATAAGGAATAACACTTGAACTTGCACCAATATCACATAAACCATAATAGCAATGATCACCAATTCTAACAGAAAGCACATGGACACTAGAATTTTTTAGTTCTATTAGGATGTGAGACAATATTAGAAGCATCCTCACAGAAGACTATGTGTCCATCTTCTACACTTTTAGTGACAAGGTCTTTCACAATTTCTATAACGGGTTCAATGTTTATTTCTTTATCAGGTTTTACAGTTCTCTTTGCACTTTTATTGATTACACTAGTTATCATAGGATGCTCCTTTACCTTATCCGGGAAGGGTATTTTCTCGATATATGGTTTAGGTAGGATGTGATCAATAGTGCAAAATTCAGTACTCCTAAAAGGAACACAATCAACAATATCTTTATATGGTGCATGATACTTGTTCCGTCCCTTTTTTGGAATTTGAATATAAGAAGCAAAAGCCTTAAAACAATTTGTAATAACTTGAGAATCAAGACCATAAGCATTACTAATATTTTGAAAGTCATCAGTTCGCATAAAAGATTCAATGCATTCATAATCATAATTTATACCTGACTTTCTTCCTTTGTCATTCTCCCATGCTTCAACATTGTCTTGAATACGGTCTAGAAGATCCCATTTAGATTCTTCTTCCATGCGAGTGAATGATCCAGCACAAGAGGCATCCAATAAATCCTTATCATGTAGAGGGAGCCTTGCATAGAAGTTATTGATAATATTGTTGGGGAGCTCATGAATGGGACATTTGAGCATTAGTAACTTCAATCTCCCCCAAGCTTGAGCTGTACTCTCTCCATCAAGAGGCCAAAAGTTGTATATTTGATTCCTATCTTTATGAATCTCACTAGGAGGATAAAACTTTGAATAAAAGAGAGGTATTATTTCCTCCCATTCAAGAGCTTGACCATTCTTTAGCAGCTTATACCATTCCTCATCTCTTCCTTTCAGTGATAATGAGAATAACTTCTTCTTAACTTGATCTGTAGTAATACCTGCACAATTAAACAACCAGCATAATTCGTGTATAAAGAGCAAATGATCACCAGGATGGACAGTTCAATCTCCAACATAATAGTTATCCGTAACGCGATCAATAATTCTTGTAGGTATTTTAAAAGTATCATTCTCAGCAGGTGGTGGTTCATCTACTACCTTAGCAGTGGTAGTAGCATTATGAAATAAGAAACTCAGCGAATTATCCATATTGAAAATAAAGCAACTAACAGAAATAAACAATACTCATAGTAGAAGTTTCCTTTACCAGTTCCACTCTCCAATAGTGCTTCACTCCCCGGCAACGGTGCCAGAAAATAGTCTTGATGACCCACAAGTATAGGGGTGTATCGCAGTATTTTCGATAAGTAAGAGTGTCGAACCCAACGAGGAGCAGAAGGTGTTGACGAGTGGCTTGGAGCAGGAATTCTCCGTAAATACTTAACAAACGGATTTTTAGGGGTTTTTGATAATGCAGGTAAATAAAGTACGAGTAAATAAAAGACAATAAGAATAAATGCAACAAGTGGCCCAATCCTTTCTTCAGCAAAGGACAAGCCGGTTGTATTACTTAAGATGCCCAAACGTTCTCGAGGACACATGGGAATATCGTCAAGTGCTTTCGCTTCATATAGTTGATTAATCTTCTTTAGTTTGCTAAGTGTTGTGTGGGTGAACCTGTGCTAATGTACCGACCTTCCTCGGACTAATACATACTTGTGATTATACCCCTTGCAAGCATCCGCAAGTAGAAGAAAGTAATTAAGGTAGAAACCTAACCACAAATTTAAACTCTAAGACTCTGACGTCCCTTGTGCAAAGGTTTCCTAACAGGGGTTCAGGTTTCTGTCACTCCGGCAACCCCTACGATTAGTAGCCAAATACACAATGCATTCCCCTTGGCCCATATAGGTGAAGTGTCATGTAGTCAACGTTCACATGACACCACTAGAAGAAATACACCACAACTTAAATATCAAACCATTGAATCTTTCTCAACACAATTCCACTACTAACAACATGACTTCTCCCATGTCCTCAAGAACAAAACGAACTACTCACAAGACATCATATGGATCATGATCAGAGATGATATAATGATATGTAATAATCTGAACATAAACGATAATTCAATGGTTCACTCAATAGCATCAACTACAAGGAGTAATCAACACCGGGAAAGTTTCCCCTAAGAACTATGCAAGATTCAACCTAATTGTTACAGCAGTATGAAGTGGTGATGGAGATGATGGTGGTGATGATGATGATGATCCCGATGAAGTCCAGCTTGATGGTGGTGTTGATGGCGACGATCTCCCCTCTCCGGGAAGGAATTCCCCCGACAGAATTCTGTCTACCAGAGAGATCTTTCTCTCTCGGTGTTTTCCACCCCGCAGAGGCGGCAGAATCTTTCTGTGGTTGCTCCCCAATTCTTAGGGTTTCAGGGGGATAATATATGCCAGAGGGGAGATGCTGGAGTGGACCAGGGCGGCCACACCACTTGGTGGCGCGGCTTGGGGTGGCCTGCGCCAGGGGGTGGTGTGGGCCCCCTGTGGCCCATCTCCACTTCCCCTTCTGGCATTCTTCGTCTTCTAGAAAAATAGGATTTTCCATGTATTTTCCCGGATTTTCTGATCTTCGCGAATTTTGCCTCCAAATAGCACATTTTCCATTAGAATCCTGACTACAGCGGTCCATGCTCCAAAAGTCATCAACCATGCAAAAATAGATGAAATAACATAAGTATCATCTCTTAATATGAAATATATCAATGAATAATAGTAAATTATGATATAGAATAGTGATGCAAAATGGACGTATCAACACCAAGGACCAAAGTGGTTTCCTTCCTATGTACTCCTCGTCCCTACTCCACACCAACGCGCGGCTGCCAAACACGCTAGAGACACAGAGCCGCCATACCAAGGCACACATGCGCAGTGCCACGTTGTGGATGAGGGGAGAGAGATCAGCCGGATCGATGCGCGAGGGGAAAGGGGAGGAGAGATGGAGCATAGGGAAGGAGAGAGAAAAAACACGATTTGTTTTGCGTGCATAGGTCCTGAAATTTACTACTAGTAGAGTGTACATTGTAAGGCTGCAAGAGTACCTTGTGTCAGAAACCCATCATAACTTTGCTTTGACATGGAACCGCCTTCAACTTGTCTTCGTTGCTACCCTCTTCCCCTGCCAATGTTTTATTCTCTCAGCATGTACAACGTGTGGACAGAGGTGACCATATGTCTAAGCAAAGAAATATACTACTCCCGCATTGTGTAAAAAAGCACACCTTAATATGGCCTACTACCCGTTCAAAAAAAGTCCTACTATGTGGCATACGCTAAGGTTCACCTTATACATAGTGGAAAAAATAAAGTTATCTTTAAGCCTAAGGTGCACCTTGCCGACTCGTGTACTAACGAGCTCGTTGGGGAACCCCAAGAGGAAGGTATGATGATCACAGTAGTAAGTTTCCCTTAGTTATGAAACCAAGGTTATCAATCCAGTAGGAGCAAGGAAACACCCCAAAGGTGTAGCTAGCTGAACTTTGGCAGGGCGCACTACCGGTGCCAGCAGCAACATGGAGATCTGCACAACACAACCATAGAACTCTGTCCCCAACTTGCGATGAGGTTGTCAATCTCACCGGTTTTGCTGAAAACAAAGGATTAAACGTATCGAGTGGAAGAAAGTAATAGTTTGTAGAAAGTAATCACAAAGCAGTAAACAGTTGATTGTGGGGTCCATAGTTCACTAGAGGTGGCTCTCCTTAAGATAGATAACATGTTGGGTGAACAAATTACAGCGGGGCAATTGACAAACATCGAGAAAGCATACAAGCATATACTACTCATCTTGACTCCTTTGAGATTCAATTGGGCATTACAACATTATACATAGACCGCCATCCAACTGCATCTATGACTAATAATCCACCTTCAGGTTATCATCCGAACCCCCTCCAGTATTAAGTTGCAAGCAACGGATAATTGCATTACGAATTGCGTGTAAAGTAAACAATATGATTGTTCTATGAACAAAGGATTTTTGTTTTCTCCCTAGTAGCAACAGCACATCTAGTACCTTAGAGATTTCTATCACTTCCCTAGATTACCAGAGGCATGAACCCACTATTGAGCATAAATACTAACTCTTGAAGTTGCTAGCATCTACTTGGCCAAGATAGCTACTACCAACGGAAAGCATGCAAGATCACAAATAACAAAGACATGATAGAATCAATAATCAATCTAAAATAGCATCTCAATATCCATCAGATCCCCGCAAACACAACATGCAGAATTATAAATAGATGATCTTGATCATGAACGAAGCTCACAAGATCTAAACATGAAAGCACAAAGGAGGAGAACCAGCAATCTAGCTACTACAAGGACCCGTAGTCCAGAGTTGAACTACTCACGCATCACACCGGAGGCTTGCATGATGATGAAGAAGGCCTCCAGGGTGAATTCCCCTCTCCGACAGGGTGTCGGGAAGAGCTTCAGATCCCTCCCGATCTAGGGATAGAGATGACGGTGACTATAGACTCTTTCATGGATTTTTGATCGGGTACTTAGGGTTTCTGTATCAGAGGCAATATATAGGATGAAGGAGAGGCTGAGGGGGTGCCTGGGGCGGCCAGACCACCCCCTGGTGCAGGCCAGGCCTAGCCGCACGGCCCGGTGGTGTGTCCGGGCCCCAGCCCCTCTCCGTCTCGTATTCTGGCTCCAGGTGTCCCTCGGTAAAATAATGACTTTGGCTTTTGTCCCGTCCAATTCCGAGAATATTCATTTTCTGACTTTCCTGGAACCAAAAACAGCACAAAATAGGCAGCTGGCACTATGGCTCTTGTCAATAGCTTAGTCCAAGAAATCATATGAAAAGCACTCCAAAGTGTGGACAAAACATAAGAAAGTAGATAAAACCAAGCATGGAACATCAAAAATTATAGATACATTTGCAATGTATCAACACCCCCAAGCTTAACTCCTGCTCGTCCTAGAGTAGATAAGTGATAAAAAGAAAGAATAATTTTTGAGGTGACATGCACCATCATAAAATTGATCGAAGTATTTATAAAACATTCAAAGCTGGGATCATAGTACTTCAATCATAACATGAAAGACAAAGTTCTAGCAATAAGACAAAGAAACTATGTTGCAACATGAAAAGGCACAAACAAAAGATTCATGAGTAATAATGCTTTGCAAGACGTTTGTTTGTTTCACATAAAGAAAACATAGCATAGTGGCATTCAGCTTGTCCCTCATAGAGTAGCAAACATAAATGCATAGGACACCTTCAAAGTTCATAAGAGTGACTAGATACAAATAGTTTAAAACAAGCAATATCAAAGCTATGCATCAATCAACAAGTCTTGGGACAATGCACATAGAACTAAGAATGGCCATTATGCTCCTCAAAGTAGGTGCATAAAGGTAGAAGGTGGAGACTCAACATAAAAGTAAAAGAAAGGCCTTCATAGAAGGAAGTAGGGATTTAAGTCTCATAAAGAGCTTCCAAAAATTATGGTACTTATT
The DNA here is from genome assembly GCA_916181665.1 of Avena sativa. Taxonomy (NCBI): domain Eukaryota; kingdom Viridiplantae; phylum Streptophyta; class Magnoliopsida; order Poales; family Poaceae; genus Avena; species Avena sativa. The sequence continues at coordinate 429,627,298 of OV702286.1, read as the reverse complement.
AGCTTTCATCTCTCATTGCCCCTATCATAAGCATCTTGAAGGTGATTAAGATTAAAGTGACACAACTAAGAGGATATGCTTGACAAGTTATAAACCGAAATCTCATGCCCCTTACTTACGAAGACCGAACCTCATGCTACTCAACTTTAGTCACAAGTAAGCTCTTGTCATTGTAAGTACATATGTATCATAGAGAACCGCCAACGGGGTACCCCTTGCACATGATACATGAGCTATCCCATAATCAAAATGACAAGGCAAGCAGACAATGAGCATCTCAGCGATCTTTTTATTTGCTATTTGCATAGGTTTTTATTGAGGATGCTTCATAGAGTGCTCATTATGGTTATGCTACAAGTTTCCACCATGATTAGGCATGGCTTAGGCTAGCGGCCTAGGAGTTTCTCTAACACAAATACAAACTCCATGATCTTACAAGTTCCCCTTTTATTTCACACCGTCGGTATCCATAAGCAAAAGAACATGATATCAACGGGGTACAAAGTACAGGTGCAATGTTGAAAGCGTTCCCCATGATACATGGTTATGCTAACTTCAACTTATAAAGCGCAAGCATATACGCAACAAAGATGGACGCAATGGTTCAAGTTTATTAAATGCAAAAAAGTAAAGTGTGCCATCAAGTTCGTGAGAGCTTTAATCACTAGTTTTCTCATAACAAGTTTAATTTGGAAGGTAGACAAAAATATGAATATACTTGGAATAGCTTATGCTAGTAGTTAGGTATGATGGACTCTTTGGAATAACTTGGTTTAGGGAGTTGGATGCATGAGTGGAACTCATACTTCGTTGTGGAGGCTAGCAAAAGACTGGGAGCGACAAACTAAGAGAGCAATAATGGCCATAATCATGCAGAGCGACAAAACATCATTGATCAAAGCATAAAGTGATACTACAATTCAAAAACTAAAGGATCATAAAGGATTATGGTGACTTGGGATAGTCATAACATGGTGTGAGCATGCGCCAAGTCAACCCAAATAAAGCATCAAAGGAGAATACCACTATACTATGCTTTAATATGCTAAAACAACGCATGATTCATCCAAGGCACATTAAGCAATCTCAATTGTTTATAACAAGTCATGCTACAGAAAAGAATACTAAGCATAAAGCCAAAACAATATCAAGCATGGCATGACAAAGCATAGGCCACAGTAAAAAACAAGCTCTTTCTACCACATAAGCATGAACTTTCCTACTCTTTTCCAAACCAAACCAAACTATTTTCAAACCAATGTATGAAAGAGGGGGTCCAACCAATTTATTCAGAAAACTAAGAAAACCAAGCAAACGAAAAACCAAAACAAAAACGAAAAAGAAGAAGCTCCAAGAACAACACAACTGTGCATGAAACAATAAAAATGAAGCGTTTGGAAGAAACCTGGGATTTTTATTGATGAAGAGGGGGATGCCTTGGGCATCCCCAAGCTTTGACGCTTGTACTTCTTGGATATTTCTTGGGGTGACACGCGTGGCATCCCCAAGATTGAGCTTTAGTCTATCCTTCATCTCATTACTCGCTCCTTCCATACACCTGAAATTTTTCCTTCATACAAAACTTCACACAATCTTTATTAGCAACATTAGTGCACTCAAGATAATAGGTCTTTAGGTTCAGTTCTAACACTAATAAAACTTCCATTAAAACACTAGCTACTGTAGCACTTCCCTCAAAAAGCTCAATTCCCCAAAAGAACTCAAAAAGGAACCAACAAGAAGCAAATGCAGAAAATGGCAGAAATCTGTCAAAACAGACCAGCAGGTAAATACGAATTTTTTTGAAGACCTTCTGTTGCTCAAATCGAAAATTGTTGAACTAACGAAAGTTAGATAACAACCTGGGACAGAAGCACAAAAAGTCATGCCTAAAAATGACGTACAGAGATTTTACACGAATTTTTACCGTGAAGCACAGAAATCTGTTTCGGGACAGCAACTTTCCCAATCATTACTTCTCTCTCATTAGAGGTTACTCTTGGCACAAAAAGCAAATAAAAAGGATAAGGAGCGCAAGACTCATCTAAAACTTTTGGGTTATCTCCCAATAAGTACTTTTCTTTAACGCCTTTAAGTTAGGCATAAAAAGCAAGAAAAGAATCAAGTGTTCTCAAATGAAGAAGCATTAAGACTGATACCAGAAATATCTTCAACACGGCAAGGTATCTCATCCAAATAAGTCCTAGGGGATCCTCTCTCAATGCTCTTGGGTTCACTATTTTCATAAAATAGGTTTTTGGGAACAATCCAATCAAGATTCTTTTCTATGGCTTCATGCATTGCTACAAGTTTGAAAGGTATTGGTATCGTAATTTCCTCCCCATTAGGTTCGGTTTTGTTCATCTTTTCTCGTGTACCAACAACATCTACACATTAGCCTAGCATATTAAAATGTTCAAAGGATTTTCTAGCTTCCTTGGCAACATCATAGAATTCCTTAAGCAAAGTTTCTAGAATAAAATCCCTCTTTTCAGGGTCCTCAATTTCTTTAAGTTTAAGAAACATTACTTGCATTAAGGGGTTAAGGTTAACAAACCTAGATTCCAAAATGTGAACTAAAGAAGCTGCAGCAATTTCATAGTTTGGACCAAGTTCTTCAAGGGATCTATCCTCAATATCCTCATGTTTACTAACATGATTAAAGAATTCTTCAATATTATCTTTTCCAATTATAGAACCACTACCTATTGTAAGGTCTTTCCGGGTGAATTTAGGGATCAACATGGTGAGCTAAGAAAGAGGTAACAACTATAGAAAGACTTAATTTTTTGTGTTTTTTAATAAAGAAAGCAAACTAGTACAACTATTTTTTTTGTGTTTTTGATAAAGAAACAAGCAAACAAAACAAAAGTAAACTAAGCAAAACAAAAATAACAAAGTAAAGAGATTGGTTATGAGGGACTCCCCTTGTGAAGATGTCCTTGACTCCCCGGCAACGGCGCCAGAAAAATACTTGCTAACTCTTGTACTAACGAGCTTGTTGGGGGAACCCCAAGAGGAAGGTATGATGATCACAGCAGTAAGTTTCCCTCCGTTATGAAACCAAGGTTATCAATCCAGTAGGAGCAAGGAAACACCCCAAAGGTGTAGCTAGTTGAACTTTGGCAGGGCGCACTACCGGTGCCAGCAGCAACGTGGAGACCTGCACAACACAACCACAAAACTTTGTCCCCAACTTGCGATGAGGTTGTCAATCTCACCGGTTTTGCTGAAAACAAAGGATTAAACATATCGAGTGGAAGACAGTAATAGTTTGCAGAAAGTAAACACAAAGCAGTAAACAGTTGATTGTAGATTGATAGTAAAAGAAAGGACCGGAGCCCATAGTTCACTAGAGGTGGCTCTCCTTAAGATAGATAACATATTGGGTGAACAAATTACAGCGGGGCAATTGACAAACATCGAGAAAGCATACAGTCATATACTACTCATCTTGACTCCATTGAGTTTCGATTGGGCATTACAACATTATACATAGACCGCCATCCAACTGCATCTATGACTAATAATCCACCTTCAGGTGATCATCTGAACCCCCTCCAGTATTAAGTTGCAAGCAACGGATAATTGCATTACGAATTGCGTGTAAAGTAAACAATACGATTTTTCTATGAACAAAGGATTGTTGTTTTCTCCCTAGTAGGAACAACACATCTAGTACATTAGAGATTTTCTATCACTTCCCCAGATTACCAGAGGCATGAACCCACAATCGAGCATAAATACTAACTCTTGGAGTTGCTAGCATCTACTTGGCCAAGATAGCTACTAACAACAGAAAGCATGCAAGATCACAAATAACAAAGACATGATAGAATCAATAATCAATCTAAAATAGCATCTCAATATCCATCGGATCCTTGCAAACGCAACATGTAGAATTACAAATAGATGATCTTGATCATGAATGGAGCTCACAAGATCTAAACATGAAAGCACAAAGGAGGAGAACCAACCATCTAGCTACTACATGGACCCGTAGTCCAGAGATGAACTACTCACGCATCACACCGGAGGCTTGCATGATGATGAAGAAGGCCTCCAGGGTGAATTCCCCTCTCCGGCAGGGTGCTGGGAAGAGCTTCAGATCCCTCCCAATCTAGGGATAGAGATGACGGCGACTACAGACTCTTTCGTGGATTTTTGATCGGGTACTTAGGCTTTCCGTATTAGAGGCAATATATAGGCGGAAGGAGAGGCCGAGGGGGTGCCTGGGGCGGCCAGACCACCCCCTGGCACGGGCCAGGCCTGGCCGCACGGCCAGGTGGTGTGGCTGGGCCCCATCCCCTCTCCGTCTCGTATTCTGGCTCCAGGTGTCCCTCGGTAAAATAATGACTTTGGCTTTTGTCCCATCCAATTCCGAGAATATTCATTTTCTGACTTTCTTGGAACCAAAAACAGTAGAAAATAGGCAGCTGGCACTGTGGATCTTGTTAATAGGTTAGTCCAAGAAATCATATGAAAAGCACTCCAAAGTGTGGACAAAACATAAGAAACTAGATAAAACCAAGCATGGAACATCAAAAATTATAGATACATTTGCAATGTATCACACCTCAAGCTTGTGGGTTTCCCATAGAGAATAGAAATATCATTTCCCCTCTCTCCCTATTTCATGTGATCATTTTCAAAAGGTGTTCAAAATTTTCATGATGCAAAATCTTAGCTAGAAGTCGAACCACTCGTCAAAACTCTCTGCGGTTTCTGATATATTAATTAACCGCTCGATGGGTACCTCCAAAAGCTTTTTTCATATAACTTTCAAAGCAACATACAATTTATTACATGTAGTTCAAGTTTGACCCAATTTCATTAAATTCAAGAGCAATCTATCGCACTTAGTTGTAGCTCAAGTTTGACCTAATTTCATTAAACTGTCAAGACGCAAAATCTTAGCAAGAAGATAAACCTGCCGTCAGAACTCCCTTTTGGTTCCTGATATTATATTAATTGCCCCACCCCCACCCTCCCCCGTGCGCGCCCCCTCCGATAGGTACCTCTAAGAGCTTTTCCGTAAAACTTTCAAAGCAACCTACACGGTTTACTTGTAGTAGTTCAAATTTTTCCTATTATATTTTTCCGCTTTGCCTATTATAATTTTATATAGTGATGATATGCCAGATGTCTATTATCCGAGTCTCACGTGCAGGGCACGTGAAATTTACTAGTACTTGTAGTTTCAAATTTGACCTAATTTCGATAAATCAACATAAAGTCATTCTAATGGGAAGAGTTAGCTGGGAAGTTTGAAAACTCATAAAACATGGGAATCATTGGTACAACATGTTCGTCCAATATATATGTATGTAAACTTGGCTTGTGGCATTGATATCCAATATTCTTCGGACTTTTCTTTAGGAAAAAGAACAACCCCGCTCGTATTCTTCACTCGGAAAATGTAGAATTGAATGTTCTTTCTTGATAGTTGGAAACTCACACCGACGACACTGTTTACTACAATAAGATGCACCGATGATCTACCTATGAAAAGACATTTAATTATGGATCAATCTATGGCGTTTACTTGTATCTAGCTCAAGTTTGATCTAATTTCGTTAAATTACAATAATATAAAGTCTTAGTAAGAAGTTGAGCCTATCGTCAAAACTCTCGCTGGTTTCTGGTATATTAATTTTGAACCCTTGATGGGTACATCCAAAAGCTTTTTCGTAAATCTATCAAATCAAAACCTACAATTTACTTGTAGTTTCAAATTTGCCCTACTTCCGAGATATCAATATAAAGTTATTCAAATGTGCGAGGTGAGCTATAGGAAGCTTCAAAACCCATAAAACATGGGAATCGCAAGGACAACATGTTGTTGATCCACTATATATATATGTCTGTCAACTTGGCTTGTGGAATCCACATCCAATATTCTTTGGACTTTTCTTTATGGAAAAGAACAACTAACCTCGTTCGTCTTCACTCGAAAACGTAGAATTCAATGTTCTTTCCTGGTAGTTGGACACTCACACCCACGACATTGCTTACTACTAGAAAATGCACCCGTCTACCTATTAAATGACATTTAATTCAAGAGCTATCTATCGTGCTTACTTGTAGCTCAAGTTTGACCTAATTAATTTTGTTAAATTATCAAGATGCAAAATCTTAGCAGGAAGTTGAACCTATCGTCAAACCTCTTGTTGTTTTCAGATATATTAATTGTGACCCCTCGATGGGTACCTCCAAATTAAAAGCTTTTTCGTAAAAGTTAAAAAGCAAAACCTACAATTTATTTGTAGTTTCAAATTTGACCTAATTTTTATAAATCGACTTAAAGTCATTAAAATGGGCAGAGTTAGCTAGGAAGTTTGAAAGCTCATAAAACATGGGAATCACAAGTACAACATGTTGTAGATCGACTATATATGTCTGTCAACTTGGCTTGTGGCATCCACATCCAATATTTTTTGGACTTCTCTTTACAAAAAATAACAACTAGTAGCGTCGCCCGTCTTCACTCGGAAAATGTAGAATTGAATGTTCTTTCCTAATAGTTGGAAACTCACACTGACGACATTGTTTACTATAAGAAGGTGCATCGATCTAGCTCCAAAAATACATTTAATTCGAGAGTAATCTATCGCGCTTACTTGTAGCTCAAGTTTGACCTAATTTCGTTAATTGTCAAGATGCAAAATCTTAGCAAAAAGTTGAACATATCGTCAAAACTCTCGGTGTTTTATGATATATTAATTGTGATCCCTCGATGGGTACCTCCAAAAGATTTTTCATAAAACTTCCAAAGCAACCTACAATTTATTTGTAGTTTCAAATTTGACCTAATTTCGATAAATCGACATGAAGTCATCTGGTCAAATGGGCAGAGTTAGCTAGGAAGCTTGAAAACTCATAAATAAAACATGGGAATCGTTGGTACAACATGTTGGTCCACTATATATGTCGGTAAACTTGGCTTCTGGCATTCAGATCCAATATTATTCTTCAGACATTATTTCTTTACGGAAAAGAACAACCTCGCTCGTCATCACTCGAAAAATTGAGAATAATTGAATCTTCTATCCTGATATAGTTCGAAAATCACACTGTACCGATGATACTGTTTACTACAAGAGAATGCATCCATCTACCTCTATGAAAAGTCATATATTTCAACAGCAATCTATTGCGCTTACTTGTAGCTCAAGTTTGACCCAATTCTGTTAAATAGTATCATGCGATGCAAATTTTTAGCAAGAAGTCAAACCAGTTGTCAAAACTTTTGGTTTTTTCTCATATATTGATTGTGACACCCCTCCCGATCGGTACTATACCTCCAAAAGCTTTTTCGTAAAACTTTCAGAGCAACCTACAATTTAGTTATAGTTCAAGTTTGACCTAATTTCGATAAATCGACATGTAGTCATTCAAGTTGGCGAAGTTAATTAGCTAGGGAGTTTGAAAACTCAAAAAACATATGGGAATCGTAAGTAAAACACGTTGGTCCACTTAATATGTCTAGAAGCTTGGCTTATGGCATTGAGATCCATATTCTGCTTCGAGCTTTCTTTACGGAAAAGAACCATCTCGTCATCACTCGGAAAACTGAGAATTTTATTTCCTGATAGTTGGAAACTCACACTGACGACATTGTTTACTACAAGAAGATGCACCCATCTACCTCCAAAAATACATTTAATTAAAGAGCAATTTATCGCGCTTACTTGTAGCTCTAGTTTGAACTAATTTCGTTAATCGACAAGAAGTCACCGAAGTGTGCGAAGTTAGCTAGGAAGCTTGAAAAATCCTAGTACTAAAAACTTGGGTATTACGTATAAGAAACTGTGCTCCAGTTTGTTTGATAATTGGGGCGGTTGCATTTTCTTTTAATCGTGGTAGGTCTCGTAGGAGCGAGGTGCTTGAGAGTTAATACGGTCGGTGGAAGTACAAGTTAGGACCTCATAAAAATGAAAATTGCACCCAAGTCCATGTATTTAGCACAAGGACCCTAAAACTGAACAATGAAGTGTGTGTTTTGAGGTTTGCGCATACTAGCGTTCATTTTGCTAAAGACTATCAGTAGAATCTTTGTAGATACTAAGAATGGAAAAGAAGATCCAACGGTTAGCAATGTTTGGATTTGCCGGTCTTGATCCAACGGTCAGTGTTTAAAGTTATCTATACACTATACAATGGTATGGTATTGTAAGAGAGGAGTACTGTGAATGGCCGATCTTTTGGATAACCTTCCCTCCCGATGTTTGGGAAGCAAGTGAAAATTCGAAAACCGGAAAAGTTTGAATTTTTTTGCCACCAAGGACCAAAGTGGTTTCCTTCCTATGTACTCCTCCCCTACTCCACACCAACGCACGGCTGCCGAACACGCCAGAGACACAGAGCCACCGTACCAAGGCACACGTACGCAGCGCCACACTGTGGACGAGGGGAGAGAGATCAGCCGGACCGGTGTGTGAGGGGAAAGGGGAGGAGAGATGGAGGATAGGGAAGGAGAGAGAAAACACACAATTTGTTTTGCATGCATAGGTCCTGAAATTTACTACTAGTAGAGTGTACACTATAAGGTCGCAGGAGTACCTCGTATCAGAAACCCATTATAACTTTGGTTTGACATGGAAACGCCTTCAACTTCTCTTCGCTGTTGCCCTGTTCCCCCGCCAACATTTTATTCTCTCAGCATGTACAACACGTGGACAGAGGGGTGACCATATGTCTAAGCAAAGAAATATACTACTCTCGCATTGTGTAAAAAAGCACACCTTAATATGGCCTACTACCCGTTCAAAAAAAGACCTACTATGTGGCATCCGCTAAGGTTCACCTTCTTATATCTTATATCTACTAGGAAGCGTGCCCGCGCGTTGCGACGGCAGAGATGTGTCGGTGTGTCTTTAGCACATGCATGGTCAGAACGCTGAGACGATCCCACCTCCCGCTTTGGAACAACCCACAATCACAATACTTATAATATTGCAACAACCCACAATCCCCAATTTATTTAGCTCACATCACATGCCTTAATATTGCAGCAGCCCACAATCACATCATAATCCCCATTATTTAAGCTCACATCACACGCAGCCCACAATCCTTCATTAAAGACCAGCCCACAATCCTTCATTGTTTAGCTCAAGCCATTATAATCCCACGGTTCCACAATCCCAATTAGGCAAAGATTAGCGGCTACTTGTTTATTCATGGGTATGCTTGTTGATACTCTAGATAATTTGGAAACATATATAAACCGGTGAAACTTAACGTAAAAAAGCAGGGTGGGACTAAACTTGATTCGTATCGGGTATTGATTCCACGTGATGGTAGGCCTAGTTTATTGTTGGTGTGTACCAGGCGTGGACGCACATCTTGCCAGCCCACAACACATTGGCATCGATCGAGCCCAGCTCGCAAGCAAGCCGCATGTTGCAAATTTGCACAACCACGACACTCTCCTATCCTCTCTTTGTTTATCATGTGCTCCAGCTCGCCTCGCCATGGTCCCTGCAAGGCACACCCGCCCTCGACCTGAAGCTCGTCGACCACCACCTCTCCGCCGCGCGGCCTCTCTCTTCTAGCGCCGCCCGCCGCTCGAGCCTCCCGCACCGTCTCGTCGAGCTCCAGCCGCCTCTGCCTCCTGCAACCCGGCGACAGTGCTGTCGTTCTCTGGCCCACGGTGCTCGCCTCTCTCTCCGTGCTCCCCATCTCCCCCAGCCTCCGCTGCCCTCAGTTCCCAGCAATGTCGTCTCGCGCTCGTCCTCGATAGGCGATGCCAGTCGAGTCGACCTCTGCGTCCGGGTCCGTGCCTCCCTTCCAAGGCCCCCTAACAACACTAAATTGATTAACTCAGCATCTGGTGTCTTGGATGTCTAGCAGTACTAAATTGATTAACTCAGCAGCTGGTGTCTTGGATGTCTAGCAGTACCAACAACTCTTTCATTTTTTGTATCACTCTATAGTAATCAGCTAACCCACCTGATCTAATATTTCTACCCTTAAATCACAGAAAAAGTGAAGCACAACGCCTCAACACCTTTTTGACCAAATCGCAGCCGCTTGGCCAGTATCGATTGCACATCACTCAAAAAATCCATAATGCAAGGGTGTTGCTCCTTCTGTTTCCTGGACGGTAGCTGCTTGCCTGCTTTCTCCATCTGAAATAACCCGAAGCTATTAGGTGAAACGCCTATGTGGATGTCTTCCAGCTCCTCCCACAACGGACCCACCCTTGACCGCTTCCTTTTTCTTCTGAATTTTTGGTTGTCTTCTCCCCATCGAACGAAACGAACGGACGCAGGACCGGAATTGGGCCGGCTGTAGGAACCTGCAGAGCACCAGGGCAACGGCAGCAACACTATCGCATCATCCCCACCTTCACAAAACATGCAGCAGCAGGAGTGGACAAAAGTGGAGCTTGCAGGGTTGCAGCCCAGGCAAAACCAAAGCGCTAACGAACCGAGGCAGAGGTCACATATGCGTCATTGTCGTGCAGATATAGTGAGATAGAGTGAAACTCGAGGACACGCCTCTGCACTGGCCGTGCCTGCACACCTCTGTGTCCTACTCCGTGCTCGCTCTTCGGGGCGATAGCTGTTCAAGGCAGAGATCTGGAGCGAGCGACCTGTGGTTTTTAGTCAAGCGGTGGCAAACCATGTACGTGTAGCGGACATGATATTGACTTGGCGATGGCAAAGAGGGTAGTGACTCTGAACTACAGGGGTAAAACAGTCAAAAAAGCGTTAGACCGAAAGAAACAATCCGTCCTTTATTATTAGGTATAGATATTTACTAATTGGAGACACCATATGAGACATCACGTTAATCCTAGAGAAAACATATAAAGCAGCCGTAAGATCTAAATCTATGGACATGATAGGCAAGTTATTTTTTTGCGCCTGCTAAGAATCCTAAAAGCGTACGAGTCTGTAGTCTAGATGTGTTATCTGTTAATAAACCAAAAAAATAATCTATTGGACTGCAATATACGCATCGCCGCCGGGCCTCCAGTGATGGAGGAAGTACAATCACCTCCTGCGATGCCACCTTGGTCTCCTACCGCATCAAAGGCCACAACCATCCTGACACTTTATCCTCTTGATTTTTGTATGAAGTACTCATTGATGATATTTCCAGATCTAGGAACCCGGGAGTGATAAGGAGTTTGATCTGGCAGCCGTGCATCGCCTCATCCTGATTGAGGTAATAAGCCAGGTGCGCTGCTGTTCAGATCCATGTACTCCATTGATCTAGAAAAGGTCTGTCAGATCCGTGTATTCATTTGATCTCAAAAATCTTGCACTATTGGAGCATTGGTAATCCGGCTTTTAAGGGCTCTATTTAGATTTTGATCTGACGTAAAATCGGTGTATCATTCCCCTGGTCAATTTCCAGCTCGCACTGTTAATATTAATTTTAATTCTGTGTATACATAGCTTTTCTCACTATTCCACTACAACGTTATCAGATAGATGCTGAGTGGCATGATCCAATTACTGTTGTCCAGATGATTAGAGGGTATGATTGCTTTGCTGATTACTCACACATATGTTTTATCTCATCATGGTTGTATATAAAATATTAATTATCAGCAATAATTATCTGTCATTCTGAACTCTTGACAGGTTATACTCATCTAGCCTGTAACCTGTATGATTTAAGGCGTGTGAAAAGCACGTGCAAAAGGGTATATATACATTTCTGAACTCTTGCTTCAATTGACTAATTCTCCAAGGCGTTGTGACGATGGATTATAGGCAAGCCAATTTCCTCTTTCTTCAAATGATCCGCCAGGACATCTGATGATAAGGAACTGTGTTTACACATCACACTAAGAAATTGGCTACGAGTACAGGCCGCGTCCTGAAATTTGCCGCTTCAGTCTGAATGGTGACGCAGCTGTTGGTTTCCACACCAACACTCGCTGGACATGGTCGGAGACTCCATTTTGGTTCATCCCAAGCTTCTCAAACGTCTTAGAGTGGAACGAGCCTGTTCAAGGATAGCTCATTTGGTCTCGGCCTTCTGTTGAAATCTTTCTTTTGGCTGGTTTTTAGCTGATGTACGGGTACTCAGCATTTAGTTTCGCACCCGGTCCGGCTTGTAAAATACTCCGTTAACCAAAAACCTCTTTTGTACACTTGGTAGTTTCTCCAGTATGTATATTTCACCAAGCTTGTAAAAGAACCTTATTAGGAGTACAGTTGTACTCTACTACTACTATTCCGTACATAATTTCTTCCAGAATGTTGTATAATAGTAGTACTGTTAGTATTACTCCTTGCAGGTCCGTATTTTTGTTTCTTTTTCACTGCAGTTTGGGTCCTGTAAGCCTAAGTTGGACATGTTGGTAAGTACTTCGCTCAGAAACTGCACGCAGTGGAAGGAACACGATGTTTTCAGGTTTACCAGGAAAAACATGTCGCTCATCATGGCATCACTAGTGATTTGACAAGGCAATACTATACGACGGTGTGCTAGTCTAGTTTTTTCTTCTTCTGAACAAGTACTCCTTGTCTACCCTAGTACAGTAGTAGTAAAAAAAGTAGTAAAGGTCTACTAGTAGGAGTACCAGAGAACTCGATGAAGCTAGCTAGAGTACTATTGTCAGTAGCTGCCGCAGAAGAGAGAGGGAGGGAGTTTTGCACATGCCGGTGCCAGCGCGTTCCTTCCGAGACATGCTAGATTTAACTCCCTCACCGGCCTCCCCCACGCACAAACAACCTCTTTTACTCGGTCCCTTCTTCCCATCCACTACCGGCCCCTGGCTTCTTGCTCCATATTGTTTCCGACTAGCTCCTCGGCTCCGTCCTCTATAGGTGGCGTCGAGATCGGCGCGACAACCTTCTGTAGGGTGATGGAGCATCCGTCATCTCTATCCCATGGCAGCAATGGCGGATTGTGAAATACTAGAACACTCGTACCTATTCCCTCCGTTTCGTAATATAAGATGTTTTAGCTTATGTGAAACGAGTGTATCTAGATTTACTCTGAACTTACATGATAGAGTTGATGATGCGGTTAAATTTTTATTGTCGATTGCGTAGCATTGTCATGTGTAGAGTAGTTCTTATCCCGGGTATGCATCCTTTTTTGTAGACTAGGATTCCATAGAAGCTTGTTTTCTGGGCTAGATCCCATAACTAAGAATAGTGGGGATCCATTCGAAGTTGGTAGTTCGACAGCGCAAACTTTTGAACATTTGCATATATTTGTCAATCAACATCATGTAATCAATATTACAACTTGCTGCAGAAGGAGATAGGGGAAGGAGCAAAAAAGAGGATTCTCGATGAAATAGGTTCCAATCCTCTGACTTCCGCTATCCCAGATGACAAGGTAAATCAATAGAATGACATATGTTCTTGTCATTGCGCGTAGATGCTTTCGCTGTAATCCCTGTTTATCTTGTAACCACAGAAGCACAAAGTTGAAGAAGACTCTCAGTTTCTTGATGACGGAGTAGAAAATCGATGTCAGATTGCTACACCTAAGACGCCTCCTTGTTTACCTTCTGTGGAGACTGATGCAGTTGCAACTGCAGCTAGTACCGATGAGACTACACCTGCCATCGTCATGCCAGATGATGCAGGTGGTGGATTGGTTTTACCATCCGCGGAGACTTGTGCGGCTGGAGCTGGCCGTGAAGAGCCTTCAGAGGACATTGTGGTGCTCGATAGTTCGCCTATTATGGAGAATCATGCTACCGGTGCTGGCACTGCTGTTGGTGCTACTGATCTCGCTCCCGAAATTATCGTGCCACCTAAAGGAGGCGGTGATTTGGGTTTACAATCTGTAGAAACTATTGCACCAGAAGGTGGTGAACTGTGATGCAGAGCTTTCTTTCTTATGATTTGTATGCTTTTCTCTAGAACCTGTATTATGGAGCTACCTTACGCATTTCTTACACTTTCGCATGTTGAACTGTAGTGTGGAACTAGAACTACTCCTAGTATGTAATCATAATATTCGGATGCTTGGGTATTATCGATGATAAACCAATGCTAGCTAAGCTGCACGAGAATTGGCCTCTGCCACTTGCGGGCATGGTTCCTGGCTGATCTCCTTTTCACAAGCACGGTGAAAAGATGGTTCCATTCCTTTTCTTGCAATGCCATTATGCTTGTGTTGTTGATCTGGCAATTTTATGCTAATTTTGTCAGCCAATCCGCATTTATGTCTCTACATACAAACATATTTGTTCACATGACTTGAACAGGAAACAATATCTTCTTTGCATCGACTAACACAAGGAGACATGCAAATATTTATTTATTTTTGAAACAAGGCAAACGATATGCCATTTTCATTGATAGAGAGGGACATGCAATTCGTAAATCATCACCTCCAGCATCTTGTTCTACAGAAGGCGTTATTACCATATCCATAACCTTCTTTTCCTTGGGACAACAATGTCAAGTGCAGGATTTCGAATCTAAACACAATCCAGTGCAGGTTCATCAGGACAACCTCCAACCGCGTCAGTCTCCATAGAAGGTACATCAGCGCTATGGCAGACACCGTTGGAAATGCAAGCTGAAGCTTTTGTTATACTCCTATCAGGACCACAGATAAGGGCCAGAAATTCAAGCTCCGAAATCTAGCGTTACAAAATAGACAAGAGGTTACCCCATCTAGACAATTCATAGTGCAATTTGAGGGTCTTACATGATCCTTAGATCTTAGTCCATCCAGTCTTTTTATTGGTGGAACGAAATTTGCTGGTACTTTTATTTCTACGAAGAACCTACAAAACATAGCCAAGTCAGACATCTGAATATATCTAACTTTTCTACAGTCTTATATGTGAAGATATCTTTGCATAACACTCACTTATCAAACTGTCTACGGATATCTTCCCGCTCCTTGGAAAGGCAAAGTCGACGTTCTATAGGGTAAATCCATCTATACTATACTGTACTGTTGGAGATATGCCCAAGAGGCAATAATAAAGTGGTTATTATTATATCTTTATGTTTATGATAAATGTTTACATCCCATGCTATAATTGTATTAACCGGAAACATTAATACTTGTGTGTTTTGTAAACATAAAAAGAGTCCCTAGTAAGCCTCTTGTTGAACTAGCTTGTTGATTAATTGATGATCATGGTTTCCTGATCATGGACATTGGATGTAATTAATAACAAGGTTATATCATTAGGAGAATGATGTAATGGACACACACCCATAGTAAGCGTAGCATAAGATCAAGTCATTAAGTTCGTATTGCTGTAAGCTTTCAAATACATAGTAACCTAATCCTTCGACCATGAGGTTATGTTAATCACCATCAACGGATGGGTACTTTGATGACATCGAACGCCGCTTCGTAACTGGGCGGTTATAAAGGTGTCATTGGGTATTCTAAAAGTATGTGTTGGAGCGCATAGACCAAGATTGGGATTTGTCCATCCATATGACGGATAGATATACTCTGAACCCTCTCGGTGGAATGTCATCTAGATAGCTTGCAAGCATGTGACTGGGTCACAAGGGATGACATAACATGGAACGAGTAAAGAGTACTTATCAGTAACGAGTTAGAACTAGGTATGGAGATACCGACGATCAAACCTCGGATAAGTAGAATATCGTGTGACAAAGGGAATTGGTTTCGTATGTTAATGGTTCTATCGATCACAAAGTCATCGTTGAGTATGTGGGAGCCGTTATGGATCTCCAGATCCCGCTGATGGTTATTGATCGGAGAGGTGTCTTCATCATGTCTGCTGATGGTTAAGGCTGACACACTTAAGGTTCGAAGTTTTTTTAAGTAGATATGGAATATGCGTTGGAGACCGAATGCTGTTCAGAGTCTCGGAATGGATCCGGGACATCACGAGGAGATCCGGAATGGTCCGGAGAATAAGATTCATATATTGGGGATCACTTTCTAAGTTAGGAAATGTTCCGGAGTGTTTGTATGGAGATTCTAGAAGGTTTCGGAAAGTTCTGAAAGGTTCTAGAGGATTTCTTGGAGTTTACTTGAAAACCAAGGAAGGGATCAAGGAGTCCAAGTGGGGCAAGACACGGATTCGTGGGGGAGGAGGACTCCTCCCCCCTTCCCACCGCCGGCCCTAGGAGGGGAGTCCTACTAGGACTCCCCCTCCCCAGGCGCGCCTCCCTCCCTTAAATAGAAGGGAGGGGGCGCCCCCTCTTGGCCCTCTTCTATAACACCCAATCTCTGCCGCCTCTCTCCTCCACCTTTCTTCTGCACAGGCATAGGCGAAGCCCTGCAGAATTCTATACTCCACCACCACCACCACGCCGTCGTGCTGCTGGGATTCTGCGGAGAAGATCTACTACCTCCGCTGCTCGCTGGAACGGGGAGAGGAAGGTCTGCTTCGACTCCGCACGTGTGACCGTCTGCGGAAGCGCTGCCGGAACGCGGCGCCGGAAGGATCGTCCACACGATATTGAGATCGGCAAGTGATTGACTACATCATCCACGAGATCTAATCTCGTAACGCTTTCGGTTCTACGAGGGTTAGTACCGATCTATCTCGTTGCTCATGTCTAATAGATTAGATCTTGGCTTTTATCTAGATTAGATCTGGGTTTTGTTCGTTCTTGCGGTAGAATTTTTTTGTTTTCCATGCTACGAACCCATCAGTGGTATCAGAGCCTTGTCTATGCCTAGATCTGTTGCACGAGTAGAACACAATGATGTTGTGGGCGTTGGTGCTCGTGCCGTCTTTTGCTATTTGTGTACTTTGCATCTTGCGGTATGGTGGGATGAAGCGGCACGGGCTAACATTACATGTCATCGCACATGAGACTTGCTCCACGCTTGACGTGCAACTTGCTTTGCACAAGTGGCTTTGCGGGTGTCTGTCTCTCCTATCATAGTATAGATCAAATCTACACTTTGCACTTGATAGCACTTGTATCAACGTTGTGGTTCAGTTTCGTAGGTAAGATCCATTCTTAGTCGAAAGCCCCAAGCCACGTAAAACTTGCAAAGAAAATTAGAGGCGTCTAACTTGTTTTTGCAGGGGTTTTGTGATGTGATATGGCCATCATGTGATTGTGATTGTATTTGATGTATGCCATGATCCTTGTTGTAATATGGCAACCGGCAGGAGCCTAATGGTTGTCTTTAGTTCTGTTAAGACCTGCGTGTCTATTCATCTTGTAATAGCTTTGTTCCAAGTAGTTGTAATAGTTGCTAGTGATGATGGACAACCATGAAGCGGCGCCACGGACCTTGACGCAATGCTGGTGATGATGGAGATCGTGTCCGTTCTTTGGAGATGGAGATCGAAGGCATAAGAAGAAAGGGCCATATCATATCATACTAATTATGAATTGCCTGTGATGTTAATCCTTTATGCATCTTGTATTGCTTAGATCGCGACGATAGCATTATAAGATGATCCCTCTCACTAAATATCAAGTAATAAAGTGTTCGTCCTTAGTTGGCACCGTTGCTAAGACTCGTCATTTCGAAGCATCTCGTGATGATCGGATGTGATAGATTCTACGTGTGCATACAACGGGTGCAAGCCAGATTTGCACATGCGGAAACTAAGGTTAATCTTGACGAGCCTAGCATGTACATACATGGTCTCGGAACACGGAAATCGAAAGGTAAAGCATGAGTCATATGGATGATATGATGAACATGTTGATTGTTCGCCTTTAAAGCTACATCATCTCACGTGATGATCGGACTTGGTGTAGTGGATTTGGTTCGTGTAATCACTAAAACAACTCGAGGGATGTTGTTTTGAGTGGGAGTTTATTTGTAATTTGGATTAGTCAAACTCAATTTATCATAAACACAATCAAAGTAAATTTGCATAGTTTGTTGTAGTCATTGGCATCCGTTCATCACCTTACGCTTAGTTATAGTTGAGATAGTGAAACTATAGAAATTCTGGATATTTACTTTACGAACTGGTATCGTATTGTTTTGAGTGTCAATCTAAAGTTTAAAAGTCATATTGCAAACTTTCACCAAACTCCGTTTACTCTGTGAAGTTTAATAAACAGTATTAAATCAAGAGTAACAATTCCAGTGTTAGTATCTAATGTATCATGTTTGCCTCCATGATTCTTGATACTCAAAAGATTGTTTTTAATATCAAGTTTATCTAAGAGCTGAAAGCAATGTTTCAGAAACCATCATATGTGAAAGGTATTGTGATATCTAAAACAATGTGTTGGTTACAACATGATAGAGTATATGTCATCATATTTGATGAGAATTTGTAAAGGTTGGAGACGCTAGTCATCCTAATCCTCCAAAAGGTTTTGGAAAAGAAACATTATACTCGCAATTCACCTTTATAAGCTACAGCAGCTTGATCATGAAAATTGTCATGATAAGGATGAATAGAAGATGTAAGTAAAATGTTTACTACACTAAAAGATTACTAAAAAATGGAATTTTGAAAGAATGCCAAACATTTGATGAAGGTGATCCACTTCAAAGTGCAAGTCCAAAGGTATTAGTATTTGACTATACACACTTTGTACTATGTGTCATGTGAATGACACCACTATTGATGTTGATAGATTCTTTTAAAAAAAAGGAATTGTTGAAAGAGAATCTATAAAATATTTGGCAGAAAAGAAAAGATTGGAGATATCCAACTTAGGTATATAAAAGATACATGTTATGGCTATATTCCTTGGTTGTTAAAACAATGTGGTTCTGCGGTATTGGATACCAAATTGGTTGGTATGAAGTGTCATACAGGACAACACAATTCATGAACTGCAATGGCCTAAGTAACTAGCAAGAGAATATATGATAATGTTCATCGAAAACAAACAAAGGGTTGTTGTGTTGCTCGTTAACATCAAAGCTTCCCTTCAAGATTTGTTTCAATAATTGTTATTTTGATCAGGTATTATGACGACAAAAGGTTGTTCAAATAATTACCGTATTCCATAATAGATGGATGATATACAAGTCTGGTTGGAGAAATAACGACCATAAAACTAATGCTAAAATGTCGCAAGACAAATGATTGAAAGATCACTTGCGAAGTGACATCACCGATTAAATTATATTGAAAGGGATACATGAAGAAACTCCATGTTGATGGATTTTTGGAGTCTTTGATTTTGATCAAATGACACTTGTGATACTTTCTAGAGATAATTAAAAACTCCGTTCGTAGGCCAAAAGAGGAACGAACGACTAACTGATTGGAATTTGTACATATTGATGTATATAGTCCATTATGTGTAGTCGTGGGCGATGGATTTCAACTTCATATGCTTTCTCCGAAGATTTGAGTGAGTACATGTATATACCTACTCAATAAGGAAGAAGTATGAAACATTTGAAAATGTTCAAAGACTTTCAAGATGAAGTGGAAAATCATTGTAACAAGAAAATAAAAAGTTTATGATTAGATCATAAAGAAAGATGTTTGAGTTACAAGTTTAGCAAAACACCTAACATTTGAGGAATCGTTCCATAGATTTGCATTTCCCAAAACACCATAGGAGTATGGAGTGTTCGAGATATGTAATGAAACCTTGTTTGACATGGTAAGATCAAAGGTGTCATTTATAAAACTGCCATTATATTTTAAAGATTAAAGCTTTAGTGACTACCGCTTTTACACTGAAAAGAGCTCCATCGTGATCCGTTGAAATGACACCATATAAGTCATGGTTTGGGATAAAACCCAGGTTGTCCTTTCTTAAATTTTTGGTATGCTAGGCATAAGTAAAATGTTTACAACCAAAGTCAGATAAGCATGTCTTTGTAGGTTATTTCGAATAACCATTGGGTATTCCTCCATAACACCGAAGACAAAAGTGTTTGTCGCTTAGAGTGTCGAGTTTCTTGAGAAGGAATTTTTGGTGAAAAGTCAAGTGGGAGGACAATAGAACTTTGACAAGGTTGTTGAACCTTGGCTAATATGTGCTGAGTTGCGCAGCGTCGGTGAGTGTCCCGGAGGCAGCAACAATGCTCATGGCTCACATGCCTCAAAGGTTGTGGTCACGGAGATCTAAGTTCCTATTGAACCAAGTAGGTCGGGTAAGTAATCAAATGCCAAGATTTGAATCATTGTTGTTTGACAATGATGAACCGACTACATGCAAAGAAGCAATGATGGGCCCTGACTTCGTTAAGCGGCTTGAAGCCATAAAATCCGTGATAATTCCATACACAAGAAATCAAGCTTTGAATTTGAAAGACCCTCTAGAAAGGTGCAAGACCTTACAGTCGTATATGGATCTATAAAGAAATAGACATGGATGTTTCACATCTATGAAATAGTCGACATGTCGGAAAGAGTTTACGACAATGTTCAAGGAATTGACTATGATAAGATTTGATCTTTCATAGCGATATTTAGTCTGGACGGATTAATGTAGCAACCACTACATATATTTTGGTATATAGTAGTTGAACAAACAAAACAAGTTCTTCTAATAGAATGGTTACCTAGGACGTGTACATGACACGATCCAAAGGGTTTTGTTAATTCAAAGGATGCTAAAAGAGTATGCAAAACTTCAATAGTTGAAGTGAGCATCGCGGAGTTGGAATCTTCACCGTGATGAAACCGTTAAAAGGTTTAATTTCATCAGAGACGATGAAGATGTTTGCATTTTGCAAGAAATTAAGTGGGAACACTAAGACATATTTCTAATATATTATGTGAAAGACATATCGTTGATTAGAAATGATGTATCTTTTATTGACACAGGTTAAGAATTTCATTTCGATGAAAGACTTAGGCATAACCCAAGAATTAGGCATCAATGTCTATATGGATAGATTGAGACGCTAATATGGTTTTGCAAAAAGTACATAGATAAGATGTTGAATGAGTTCAATATGGAAACAACAAGAAAGGTTCTTGACGCACGGAAAGGACTGAATCAAGATTCAAGTGTGTTGACACGAGATTCAAGTGTTTTGACACTTGGTAAAATCATAAGAATATTTTTATCAATCATTTTTGAGATGTACACATTCAGATATGTCCTATGCTCTAAATGTTATGAGCATTTACCAGAATGAATCATAAGATGATCATTGGACAATAGTAGGGATATTCCTATGATCTTTGGAAGAACAAAGAATATATTATTTATATAGTGGTGACAAATAGTTCATTGTAAATTGTTGCATTGATACTAGTTTTGTCACAAATTAAGTTTATCTCAATTTGAACTATGGGTGGCACAATGTAATGGAAAGGAAGTTCCATAACGGATTTGGTTGAGTACCAAAGTTAAAACATTGTGACAGATACTACAACAAAAGGCTAAGTATATGACTGCTATTGTAGCAGCAAATGAGGGCATTTGCGTCAAGTAGTTTGTTATCAAACTAGGTGTGGTTCATAGCGGGATAATACTATGAAGATACATTGTATGACAATTGTATCAACATGATTTAATCCCAAGGAACTAAAGGTCTCACCAAAGGACCAAATTTATACAATGCCACTCATTGGAGAATGAGTAATGCGTAGAGAAGCAAGGACATGCAAATACACACGGACCTGGAAGTGTCAGATCCGAAGATTATGTTTACCACTAGAAATAGTGTCTATACAACACCAGAAAGCCATAGGTGTTGAATGCACAAATTTTTAACTAGATTATTGACTCTAGTGCAAGTGGGAGACTGTTGGAGATATGCCCAAGAGGCAATAATAAAGTGGTTATTATTATATCTTTATGTTTATGATAAATGTTTACATCCCATGCTATAATTGTATTAACCGGAAACATTAATACTTGTGTGTTTTGTAAACATAAAAAGAGTCCCTAGTAAGCCTCTTGTCGAACTAGCTTGTTGATTAATTGATGATCATGGTTTCCTGATCATGGACATTGGATGTAATTAATAACAAGGTTACATCATTAGGAGAATGATGTAATGGACACACACCCATAGTAAGCGTAGCATAAGATCAAGTCATTAAGTTCGTATTGCTGTAAGCTTTCAAATACATAGTAACCTAATCCTTCGACCATGAGGTTATGTTAATCACCATCACCGGATGGGTACTTTGATGACATCAAACGCCGCTTTGTAACTGGGCGGTTATAAAGGTGTCATTGGGTATTCTGAAAGTATGTGTTGAAGCGCATAGACCAAGATTGGGATTTGTCCATCCATATGACGGATAGATATACTCTGGGCCCTCTCGGTGGAATGTCATCTAGATAGCTTGCAAGCATGTGACTGGGTCACATGGGATGACATAACATGGAACGAGTAAAGAGTACTTATCAGTAACGAGTTAGAACTAGGTATGGAGATACCGACGATCAAACCTCGGATAAGTAGAATATCGTGTGACAAAGGGAATTGGTTTTGTATGTTAATGGTTCTATCGATCACAAAGTCATCGTTGAGTATGTGGGAGCCGTTATGGATCTCCAGATCCCGCTGATGGTTATTGATCGGAGAGGTGTCTTCATCATGTCTGCATATTCACGAACCGTAGGGTGACACACTTAAGGTTCGAAGTTGTTTTAAGTAGATATGGAATATGCGTTGGAGACCGAATGATGTTCGGAGTCTCGGAATGGATCCGGGACATCACGAGGAGATCCGGAATGGTCCGGAGAATAAGATTCATATATTGGGGATCATTTTCTAAGTTAGGAAATGTTCCGGAGTGTTTGTATGGAGATTCTAGAAGGTTTCGGAATGTTCTGGAAGGTTCTAGAGGATTTCTTGGAGTTTACTTGAAAACCAAGGAAGGGATCAAGGAGTCCAAGTGGGGCAAGACACGGATTCGTGGGGGAGGAGGACTCCTCCCCCCGTCCCACCGCCGGCCCTAGGAGGGGAGTCCTACTAGGACTCCCCCTCCCTAGGCACGCCTCCCTCCCTTAAATAGAAGGGAGGGGGCTCCCCCTCTTGGCCCTCTTCTATAACACCCAATCTTTGCCGCCTCTCTCCTCCACCTTTCTTCTGCACAGGCATAGGTGAAGCCCTATAGAATTCTATACTCTACCACCACCACGACGCCGTCGTGCTGCTGGGATTCCGTGGAGAAGATCTACTACCTCCGCTGCTCGCTAGAACGGGGAGAGGAAGGTCTGCTTCGACTCCGCACGTGTGACCGTCTGCGGAAGCGCTGCTAGAACGCGGCGCCGGAAGGATCGTCCACACGATCTTGAGATCGGCAAGTGATCGACTACATCATCCACGAGATCTAATCTCGTAACGCTTTCGGTTCCATGAGGGTTAGTACCGATCTATCTCGTTGCTCATGTCTAATAGATTAGATCTTGGCTTTTATCTAGATTAGATCTGGGTTTTGTTCGTTCTTGCGGTAATTTTTGTTTTCCATGCTACGAACCCATCATGTACCTCTAACTACTTCCTCGTCAGGTACATCAACAGCCAAATGCTCCATTGTATCAAAGAAGGATGGGGAATATATCAGGTCAAAAGCTTGCACAGGATCTCAGCCAAGTCCTTTTTAAGATGTATTCGAACTCTTCTGTCTAGAGCTTTACTATAGATTTACCTAAAGAACGTACCTACCCAAATATGCAAGCACCTTGTAAATCTAGATGGTCACAAGCTTTAACTATTTTTAGGAGAGGTGGAGAACAAACCAAAGCCAAGAAGAATGTCCAGTGCCTGAATCTAGCAGGCGAAGCGTGGGGATCGCCCAGCTGACCGC
This sequence comes from Avena sativa, assembly GCA_916181665.1. Lineage (NCBI taxonomy): Eukaryota > Viridiplantae > Streptophyta > Magnoliopsida > Poales > Poaceae > Avena > Avena sativa. The sequence continues at coordinate 429,603,693 of OV702286.1, read as the reverse complement.
TGGCCAGTGCGTCTCGTGAAGAACGGCGCGGCCAATGGTGGTAGGCCGGCATTGTTGATAGAAAGGCACCGAGAAGTTCTTTTTAAGGTGTGGAGAAGTTTGCGGCCTGGTTCTAATCTGGTGCATCTCCCATAAGAACGACGCAAAATTTGAAGAGACAGGGGCTGGTCGCTCGATTGAGGGCGGGCTTAGGAAAGTTTGGGGTCTCGTCGGAAAGTTTTGACAGGCGCGGGGTGTTTGTCCACAATTTTCACAGAAATATATGTGAATATTTTATCGGATTTGCCAGTTGTCAAGAGTCACCTCTCTCGCCATTGGATTTATCTCGCGATTGGTGCAATGTGAGGGTTACACATTTGTTGCAACAGCTTGTAACTAGGAATTTAATGAGTTGCAACTACTAGGTTACAACTAAGTATTAGCACAATTAGTAGGGTGACGTCAGCTCCTTAACATAACAAGTTTTCAGGCACCTGGGATCTAGGCGCTCATATTTTATACCTTTTTTCCCTTGTTGATGGCTTTGTTTCGAATCCGGCCAAGCCCTAGCATGTAACTTGGGATTTTAACTATCGAGCCCAAGAAATTAGCCCATCCAGCCTCATTATAGCCCAAGACCTTCTAACTCAGCCATGTTTTGGGTCATTCGGCCACGCAAATAGCCCAGTAAGATTGGGCGAGAGCCCATGAAAAATATCCCATCAATCCCTGCTTGGTCCATTTTTCTTCAATTCGGCCTTTTTTGGGCACCGTCCACCCACCCCTAAAAAAACTCCGCCTATCCATGTTTTTAAGTACTACCTACTACATTATTTGTACTTAACATTTTTTAGTTGAGCTGCTAGCAATCACGTGTAGAAGATGGACAAGCAATTTTTTAAGAATAAAAATAATAAGGTATATACGATGTTAGTATACATTTTATAAAAGGATAAAATTTTTCTTATGTAGTGACAAGGCATGCCGTTTATCTGTAGCAATATTTTTGTACTGAGAGGCTGACATGACCGACCCACCTGCCTGCAGCTAGTACCCATCAACCTTACCATATAAGAGATCAAGTTTAACAAGCGTGTTTAAAAAGTACTTGTACAACAGTCTCGATCAGAAAAAAGAAGACCAAGATCGACACGTTTCTTGTCGAGAGAGGCTGACACGTGGGCCCCAGCAGCAAGACCATACACGCCTGCCGCATGCAACAACGTTACCAAGGTCAAACCGGCGGACACGACCAAAAAATGTCCAACATACACATGTTTCCTCTACATAGGCGGCTGACATGTGGACCCAACAGGGAGACATTATACGGGTGCTGTATTGAGCAACGTTGCCAAGTTCCAAACAAGGAGGCGCGAGAGAAGAAAAAAGTCTAGTATACACACGTTTCCTACACAGAGGAGACTGACATGTCGGGCCCACCAGCCTGTATAAACGGCTGAAGCAGCGAGCAACGCTATCAAGTTCGGAACACGAAGGCGCGACAGAGGGTAAAAATTCCATCATACACACATTTCTTCTAATGAGAGGATGACATGTGGGGCCCAACATCGTGATTAAACAGTAGATGCATCGAACATCACTATCAAGTTCGGAACAGGATAGCGCGAGTGAAGGAAAAAAATCCGTCATACACACGTTTCTTCTAATGAAAGGATGATATGTGGGGCTCAGGAGGTTGGTTAAAAGGTAGATGCGTCGAGCAACGGTATCAACTCAGAACGGGGTAGCGCCAACCGAGCTTCCTCCATGTTTTTAGCAGATCCATCGTAGTAGAGGGCCACGAAACCGGAAAAAAATGTTTTCCATCGGCCACGGCCAAGCCGAGAATTTCGTCGCGGAAGACGCGCCTTCTACGATGACCGTCGGGCCAACTTGTTGCGAAAGGAAACTTTTCTTGTAGTGAGCATTGAACTCCAAAAGTCTTGTCGTGTCTTGAGCATTGGGGGCTCTCAAGTATGTGGATCCGAAAACTTTGACAATTTCTATGGCAAAGCGCTTGACACACATGATAGAAGTGCTCTCACCCATGGCCAAGTGGTCGCCAATAAGATCCGCCGGTATACCGTATGCCAACATACGCAAGGCGGCGGTCACCTTCTAATAGGTGCTATGACCAAGTTCTCTGGTGGCATTTCTTCGTTGCTCAAAGAACCGATCATACCTCATCACCTCCGTTGCGATGTGCTTGAACAAGTTGATGCTCATCCGAAAACACCGATGAAAATAGCTTTCGAGAAATATCGGATTTTCATTGAAATACGACCGCATCAACTTCTCGTGCCTTTCAATCCTTTCTCTTCATAATTTCTGTCTACTGAACACCGATCCTCCTACTTTCGGCTTCTTAATGGCGTAGTATGCCAATAATATGGATATGTTCTCTTCTTCCTATATATCATACTCGTCGTCCGAAGAATCGTACGATGAAGTCTACAAATATAGATATGAAACGACTTACTACTACTACCTTTTAGCTAAAAATGTTTGCGGTCGAGGAGGTGCATACCTTGCGAGCAAATCGGCGAGCATCACGGCGGCGCCATGTTGCAAGTAGGCTTAAGGACGACATGGTCACAGCTGGAGCGCGCCGCTGGAGCAAGAGGAGGAAGGCTAGGTGATGACCCACAAGTATAGAGGGTGTATCGCAGTATTTTCGATAAGTAAGAGTGTCGAACCCAACGAGGAGCAGAAGGTGCTGGCTAGTGGTATGGATCAGGAATTCTCTGCAAATACTTAGCAAACATATATTTAGGGGTTTTCGATAAAGCAAGTAAACAAAGTACGAGTAAATAAAATATAGTAGGAATAAATGTAGCAAGTGGCCCAATCCTTTATGCAGCAAAGGACAAGCCGGTTGTATTACTTAAGATGACCAAACATTCTCGAGGACACATGGGAAGACTGTCAAGTGCTTTCGCTTCATATAGTTGATTAATCTTCTTTAGCTTGCTAAGTGTTGTGTGGGTGAACCTGTGCTAATGTACCGCCCCATCCAAGACTAATACATACTTGTGATTATACCCCTTGCAAACATCCATAAGTACAAGAAAGTAATTAAGGTAGAAACCTAACCACAGCTTTAAACTCTAAGACCCTTACATCCCTTGTGCAATGGTTTCCTAAACGGGGTTCAGGTTTCTGTCACTCCGGCAACCCCTACGATTAGTAGCCAAATACACAATGCATTCGCCTAGGCCCATATAGGTGAAGTGTCATGTAGTCGACGTTCACATGACACCACTAGAAGAAGTACACCACAACTTAAATATCAAACTATTGAATCTTTCTCAACACAAATCCACTACTAACAACAAGACTTCTCCCATGTCCTCAAGAACAAAACGAACTACTCACAAGACATCATATGGATCATGATCAGAGATGGAATAATGATGTATAACAATCTGAACATAAACAATAATTCAATGGTTCACTCAATAGCATCAACTACAAAGAGTAATCAACATCGGGAAAGTTTCCCCTATGAACTATAGCAAGATTCAACCAATTGTTACAGCAATATGGAGATGGTGATGAGGGTGCTGATGGTGATGATGGTGGTGATGATGATGATGATCCCGATGAAGTCTAGCTTGATGGTGGTGTTGATGGCGACGATCTCCCTTCTCCGGGAAGGAATTCCCCCGGCAGAAATCTGTCTGTCGGAGAGATCTTTCTCTCTTGGTGTTTTCTGCCCCGCAGAGGCGGCGGAATCTTTATGTGGTCGCTCCTCGAGTCTTAGGGTTTCGGGAGGATGATATACGCCAGAGGAGAGAGGCTGGAGTGGACCAGGGTGGCCACACCACCTGCTGGCGCGGCCTAGGGCTGCCCGCGCCAGGGGGTGGTGTGGGCCCCTGTGGCCCATCTCCACTCCGTCTTCTGGCATCCTTAGTCTTCTGGAAAAATAGGATTTTCCGTATATTTTCCCAGATTTTCTGATCTTCGCGAATTTTGCCTCCAAACAACACCTTTTCCATCAGAATCCTGACTGCAGTGGTCCATGCTCCAAAAGTCATCAACCATGCAAAAACAGATGAAATAACATAAGTATCACCTCTCAATACGAAATATATCAATGAATAATAGTGAATTAAGACATAGAATAGTGATGCAAAATGGACGTATCAACTCCCCCAAGCTTAGACTTCGCTTGTCCTCAAGCGAAACTGAGCTCAATAAACATGGCCTCAGGTTTATGGAGTGAAGAGTTGATAAAAGAATACGGACAAGAAGCATCACATTCATCAAAAGCATAGATCATAATAGAAGACAACTCACTATTATATAACTCAACTTGTAATTAGTAAAGGAAACACAATAAAGATACATAAAGTGAATCATAATTGGTAATGGCAAACTTAGCTCTTGGTCGAAGAATAGTTGATAATTTGCTAGAGTTCACAAATAGCTGGTTTTTCAATGATAGCTTTCAAAGTAGTAAACATCAAGATAAGAGCAATGTGCAAAGCAAGGAACATAAGAAACATGAGTGAATAAATCATCATATGAATGAATGAAACACATCAACTCAAAATACTTGCTGAGATAGAAGGGAATAGGTTTACTAACTCAACTACAAGGTAAAAGAAAGGCCCTTCACAGAGGGAAGCAGGGATTGCAAGTCTCATAAAGAGCTCCCAAAAATTATGATACTTACTAGCTTTCAGCTCTCATTGCCCCTATCATAGGCATCTTTAGGTGATTAAGGTTAAAGTGATCAAATATGAGGATATACATTGACAAGTTGTAAGTTGAGAATCTCATGTCCCTTGAATACGAGGGACGCTCCTCATGCTACTCAAGTTTAGTCACCGGTAAGTTCTTGTCATCGTAAACATATGTGTATCATAGAGAACCGCCAACGGGGTACCCCTTGCCCGATGATACGGAAGAATCCCCATATGAAAATGACAAGGCAAGCAGACAACAAGTATCTCAGCAATCTTCTTATTTACCATGGGAATATGGTGCTTTTTCTCTCTTTCCTCTTTTCATAATATCTCTTTTTTTTCTTTTCTCTTTTTCTCAATCTCTATCTCTTTTTTATAAGAAGAATGCTTCATAGATACTCGTTATGGTTACGCTACAGGTTTCCACCATGTCAGCATGGATTAGACCAGCGGCCCAGGTGTTTCTCTAACACAGATGCATAACTCCATGGACTTACAAGCTCCCCTTTCATTTCACACCGACAACATCCATAGACAAAAGAACATGATATCAACTAGGTACAAAGTACCAGTGCAATGTTGAAAGCGTTCCCCATGACAGCATGGTTCTGCTAATCCACAACTTACAAAGCGCAAGCATATACGCAACATAGGTGAGCACAATGGTTCAAGTTTATTAAGTGCAAGAAAGTAAAGTGTGCCATCAAGTTCGTGAGAGCTTTAATCACTAATTTTCACATAACAAGTTTAATTTGGGAGGTAGATAAAACAAGAATTTACTTGGAATAGCAATAATGCTACTAGGTAGGTATGGTGGACACAAATGGCAAAGGTTTTGGTTTAAAGGAGGTGGATGCACGAGAAGAGTACCCTCTTAGTACAGGTTTTTGGCTAGCAAGGCTGGGTAGCAAGTATAAGAGTTGAAGGAAACAACCAAACATACAAGTGATAAAAACAAACATGCAATCTTCCTTGGAAGCATAAAAGATCTTAACTAGAGAATACTAAACTTATGAGGAAATCAAGAAAGAAAGATGATGAAATTATTTTTCTCCAGAGTACTTCTATCTTTTCTTTCAACTTTCAAAAATAGTGTTGCTACTGACCGAGCCAGGTTTGCCAAAACCAACTAAATTAACTCAATGATCCCAAAGTGATACCAATACTAACAACAAGATCAATCATATAACCACGAATTGAGAACTAATATTAAGCTATGCAAAAGAGTGAATGATAGAACTTCTCATTAATATTCCATAACAGCAACTCACACCAAGGGATGCATATCTAACGAGAGAGGGGACACTTCCATAATGCAAACCATACTACATAATAACTCCTCTATTCATGATATGACTCTACTAATAAGGCAAAAAGATAGAAGATAGTGATGTGATACCACGACACTCCCCCAAGCTTGGAACAAACCAAGGGGATGCCAAACCTGATGATGAATTACTCCTTAGGTGGTGGTGGTATCTTCTCGATGAGCTCTCTGATCAATTTCCCCAAGTCCTCAATCTCGAAAGTGAGAGTACGAATAAACTCCGAGTTGTGCTCAATATGGCTCATGATCATTTCAGTTTGTGGATCCCAGCTCTTGTGATTCTTTTTCTATCCTTCCCTCTTGGAGTCTTCTTTTCCTGCATGGTTATGGATAAAGGTATGGAAGGGATTCTTGGTGTGTGGAGGAAGTGACCGTAGAGCCAAACTGTGACGGGGAGCTTTCCCCCCCCCAGTCTGCATCCGTGCCGTCCTTCTAACCCTGGCAGGTTTCGTCACCACTCCAATGCTTGCAATGGTAGTGCCGGTGTGTGGACGTTGGCCTTGCTCCTCTTCACCTTCACTCTTAATCTCCTTCTCCTTCCCGGGATCTTGGAGGTCTTCCTCCATAGGCTTCTTCCCTTTATCCTTGGAAGACACCATTGTGCTTCTAAGCTTTCAAAGAGTATGTCCTGGCAGAAACAGATCGAAACAAAAACATGACGAAAACACGATATACGAACCTCGGAAGATCCGGGGGGTTATATATTACGAAGTTTCACAGCAAAAGGAAGGTACTGGGAGAAAACGAGTCGGAGGCGGAGTCCGGGGTGGACTCACCACCTGGTGGCGCGGCTAGGGGAGGGCCCGCGCCACAGGGCGGTGTGAGCCACCCTGGCTCCTTTTCCGTCCCTTTTTCGCTTCGTAGTTCTCCTTATTGACTAAAAACTGCAAAAAATATAGTTGGATAGTGTTTTCGTGGAACTTTTCTTACCAGAACGGTTACCTATTTGAAAACAGACTCTGCAGGTCTCTGAATTTGGTATCTAGTAGATTCTTTCGGAGTCATCACTTGAATAACATCAATATCTTCATCTTCATATACTTATTACTTGAGTCATAACACCCTTCTCTTCCTTATTACACCATTATCTCCACTACCTCGAAATTTCTTTCACACAAAACTTCACACAGTTCTCATTAGCAACATTAGTATAAGTGAAGTGATAAAACCTTTTGAGTCCAACTTCAACTGAAAACCATCAAAATATAAGCTACTGTAGCAACTCCTTCCGAAAACCCAAAAAGAATTCAAAAAGGAAATCGAATAAAGAAGCAAATGCAAGAGTGGCAAAATCTGTCAAAACAGACCAGCAGGTAAAGATCAATTTTTTCGAAAATCTTCTGTTGCTCAAATCAAAAAGTGTAAAACTAAAGAAAGTTAAATAACAACCTGAAGCAGAAGCACAAAAAAGTACAACTCAATCGGACATTCAGAGATCTCTCACGAATTTTTACGGTGGGGCACAAAAATCTGTTTCGGGACAACAACTTCCCCAAATCTTACTTCTCTCTCATTAGAGGTTGATCTTGACACAAAAACCAAACAAAACGGATAAGGAGCGGTTATTAACGAAGTAATAACTTCCAAGACTCAAAGAAACAAAACAAACTGAAGGCAAAAACAAATTGGGTTGTCTCCCAAAAAGCTCTTTCTTTAAAGCCATTAAGATGGGCATGATAATCTTGAAGAAGCTCACTCAGGAATATAAATTGAAGTGAAAGGGAGCATTAAGAAGCAAACACACACACACACATTTAATTCTAACCCACTTCCTATGCAAGGGAATTTTGTAAACAAACAAGTTGTTGAAACCAGAGGCAACTTGCATAAGAAGGCAAAAGAAGTGCAACATAAAAACTTTCAGCATAAAATGAGGAAACTTGATATTATTGAGATGCATAAGAACACTTTTCCCTCTCTCATAGTAACTTTCAGTATCATGCATAAACTTAACAATATAGCTATCACAAGGACCATCATAGCAATGATCACTTATTATAACAGAAAACACAGAAATACTAGCTCTCATAACACTACTATGTGAAACAATATTAGAGGTATCCTTGTAAAGGATAGTGTGTCCCTCCTTTTCATATTTAGTGACAAAGTCTTTCACACTTGCTATTATAGGTTCATCAACCATTTGTTTATCAGGTTTAACAGCTTTATTTGTACTTTCATTAACCATACTAGCTATCATAGAATGTTCCTTTACCTTAACTGGAAAAGGCATTTTCTCAATATAAGGTTCAGGTAAAACATGATTAGCAGTATAAACTTCAATATTTCTTGCACGAACACTCTTAGCAATATCTTTATAAGGTTCATGATAATTATTCCAGTTTTTTTTAGGCACTTCAATGTAGGAAGCAAAAGCCTTAAAATAAGAAGCAATAGCTTGAGAATCTAGACCATAAGCATTTTTAATATTTTGAAAGTCATCAGTTCCCATAAAAGATTCAATGCATTCATAATCATAATTTATACGTGACTGTCTACCTTTGTCATTCTCCCAAGCTTCAACATTGTCTTGAATATGGTCCTGAAGATCCCATTTAGCTTCTTCGTCCATACGAGTGAATGATCCAGCACAAGAAGCATCCAATAAATCCTTGTCATGCAGAGGGAGCCTTGCATAAAAGTTGTTGATAATAATATTGTTGGGGAGCTCATGAATGGGACATTTGAGCATTAGTAACTTCAATCTCCCCCAAGCTTGAGCTGCACTCTCTCCATCAAGAGGCCAACAGTTGTATATTTGATTCCGATCTTTATGAATCTTACTAGGAGGATAACACTTTGAATAAAAGAGAGGCACTATTTCCTCCCATTCCAGAGCTTGACCATTCTTTAGCAGCTTATACCATTCCTCATCTCTTCCTTTCAGTGATAATGAGAATAACTTCTTCTTAACTTGATCTGTAGTAATACATGCACACTTGAACAACCCGCATAATTCGTGTATAAAGAGCAAATGATCACCGGGATGGACAGTTCCATCCCCAACATAGTAGTTATCCATAACACGATCAATAATTCTTGTAGGTATTTTGAAAACATCATTCTCAGCAGGTTGTGGCTTATCTACTACCTTAGCAGTGGTAGTAGCATTACCAAATAAGAAACTCAGTGAATTATCCATAACAAAAATAAAGCAACTAACAGAAGTAAACAATACTCACAGTAGAAGTTTCCTTTACCAGTTCCACTTTCCAATAGCGCTTCACTCCCCGGCAACGGCGCCATAAAATAGTCTTGATGACCCACAAGTATAGGGGGTGTATCGCAGTATGTTCCATAAGTAAGAGTGTCGAACCCAACGAGGAGCAGAAGGTGCTGGCTAGTTCTATGGATCAAGAATTCTCTGCAAAAACTTAGCAAACATATTTTTAGGGGTTTTCGATAAAGCAAGTAAACAAAGTACAAGTAAATAAAAGACAATATGAATAAATGCAGCAAGTGGCCCAATCCTTTATGCAGCAAAGGACAAGCCAGTTGTATTACTTAAGATGACCAAACGTTCTCGAGGACACATGGGAAGACTGTCAAGTGCTTTCGCTTCATATAGTTGATTAATCTTCTTTAGCTTGCTAAGTGTTGTGTGGGTGAACCTGTGCTAATGTACCGCCCCATCCAAGACTAAACATACTTGTGATTATACCCCTTGCAAACATCCGTAAGTACAAGAAAGTAATTAAGGTAGAAACCTAACCACAACTTTAAACTCTAAGACCCTTACGTCCCTTGTGCAATGGTTTCCTAACCGGGGTTCAGGTTTCTGTCACTCCGGCAACCCCTACGATTAGTAGCCAAATACACAATGCATTCCCCTAGGCCCATATAGGTGAAGTGTCATGTAGTCCACGTACACATGACACCACTAGAAGAAGTACACCACAACATAAATATCAAACTTTTGAATCTTTCTCAACACAACTCCACTACTAACAACAAGACTTCTCCCATGTCCTCAAGAACAAAACGAACTACTCACAAGACATCATATGGATCATGATCAGAGATGAAATAATGATGTATAACAATCTAAACATAAACAACAATTCAATGGTTCACTCAATAGCATCAAGTACAAAGAGTAATCAACACCGGGAAAGTTTCCCCTATGAACTATAGCAAGATTCAACCAATTGTTACAGCAATATTGAGATGGTGATGAGGGGTTTGATGATGATGATGGTGGTGGTGATGATGATGATGATGATCCCGATGAAGTCCAGCTTGATAGTGGTGTTGATGGCGATGATCTCCCCTCTCCGGGAAGGAATTCCCCCGGCAGAAATCTGTCTGCCAGAGAGATCTTTCTCTCTCGGTGTTTTCCGTCCCGCAGAGGCAGCGAATCTTTCTGTGGTCACTCCCCGAGTCTTAGGGTTTCGGGAGGATGATATACGCCAAAGGAGAGAGGCTGGAGTAGGCCAGGGTGGCCACACCACCTGCTGCCGCGGCCTAGGGCTGGCCGCGCCAGGGGTGGTGTGGGCCCCCTATGGCCCATCTCCACTCCGTCTTCTGGCATCCTTAGTCTTCTAGAAAAATAGGATTTTCCGTATATTTTCCCGGATTTTCTGATCTTTGCGAATTTTGCCTCCAAACAACACCTTTTCCATCAGAATCCTAACTGCAGCGGTCCATGCTCCAAAAGTCATCAACCATGCAAAAACAGATGAAATAACATAAGTATCGCCTCTCAATATGAAATATATCAATGAATAATAGTGAATTAAGACACAGAATAGTGATGCAAAATGGACATATCACTAGGCATCGTCGTTGGCGCGGGGCAGTAGCGTTGGTGGCAGCACCCGCTTGGTACAGCCCGGCGGAGTGCTTATAAACACCGGGAACAGGCGTGGAGGAGGCAGATCTACGGCTCGATAGCAAAGTCGAGCGCGGGCGGCAGCGAAATCGACTGGCGTAGGCGAAATCGCAAGACGGCGGCGCGGGTGGGGAAAATGGAGGTGCGGGTGTGGGATGAATTTTCCAGCCGTTGGGGGTTCGCACACGTGGGGGAAGATGGCGTGCGCTGCAGTCGACGCGTCACATTTGGCGCTCCGGATAGTGCAAACCGTAGCACGCCCAAAAAAAATATAGCGCCGCATGGTTTACAATGCCTGCTGCAGGGGCGTTTTTTGCTCCATGCGCTACATACCGGCGTTTTTTTAGCGCGCGACCTATATAGGGCGCCTACTGAAGATGCTTGATGGCTCGGTGTTGATGTAGAGCTCGTTGGGAACCCTAATAGGAAGGTATGATGAGCACATCAGCAAGTTTCCCTCAGTTATGAAACCAAGGTTTAATCGAACTAGTAGGAGCAAGGAAACACCCCAAAGGTGTTGCTAGCTGAGCTTTGGCAGGGGGCACTACTGGTGCTAGTAGCAACGTGGAGACCTGCACAACACAACCACAGAACTATGTCCCCAACTTGCGATGAGGTTGTCAATCTCACCGTGTTTTGCTAAAAACAAAGGATTAAACGTATCGAATGGAAGGAAGTAATAGTTTGCAGAAAATAAACACAAAGCAGTAAACAATTTGTAGATTGTATGTAAAGAAAAAGACTGGGATACATAGTTCACTAGAGGTGGCTCTCCTTGATAGATAACATGCTGGGTGAACAAATTACAGCGGGGCAATTGACAAACATCGAGAAAGCATACACGCATATACTAATCATCTTGACTCCTTTGGAACTTGATTAGGCATTACAACATTATACATAGACCGCCATCCAACTTCATCTATGACTAATAATCCACCTTCAGGTTTTCATCCGAACCCCCTCCAGTATTAAGTTGGAAGCAACAGATTATTGCTTTACGAATTGCCAAACAATACGATTATTCTATGAACAAAGGATTGTTGTTTTCTCCCTAGTAGCAACAACACATCTAGTACCTTAGAGATTTCTATCACTTCCCCAGATTACCAGAGGCATGAACCCACTATCGAGCATAAATACTAACTCTTGGAGTTGCTAGCATCTACTTGGCCAAGATAGCTACTAACAACGGAAAGCATGCAAGATCACAAATAACAAAGACATGATAGAATCAATAATCAATCTGAAATAGCATCTCAATATCCATCGGATCCCTGCAAACACAACATGCAGAATTACAAATAGATGATCTTGATCATGAACGGAGCTCACAAGATCTAAACATGAAAGCACAAAGGAGGAGAACCAGCCATCTAGCTACTACATGGATCCGTAGTCCAATGATGAACTACTCACGCATCACACCGGAGGCTTGCATGGTGATGAAGAAGGCCTCCAGGGTGAATTCCCCTATCCGGCAGGGTGCCAGGAAGAGCTTAAGAACCCTCCCGATCTAGGGATGGAGATGACGGCGGCTACAGACTCTTTCGTGGATTTTGATCGGGTACTTAGGGTTTTCGTCCCGAGGGCATCTTATAGGCGGAAGGAGAGGCCGAGGGGGTGCTGGGGTCGGCCAGACCACCCCCTGGCGCGGGCCAGGCCTGGCCGCGCGGCTAGGTGGTGTGGTCGGCCCCCAGCCCTTCTCCGTCTCGTAGTTTGGCATCTGATGACTTCCAGAAAAATAGGCATTTTGGCTTTTGTCCCGTCCAATTTCGAGAATATTAATTTTCTGACTTTCCTGAAACCAAAAATATCAGAAAACAGGCAGCTGGCACTGTGGCTCTTGTTAATAGGTTAGTCCAAGAAATCATATGAAAAGTACTCCAAAGTGTGGACAAAACACAAGAAAGTGGATAAAACCAAGCATGGACCATCAAAAATTATGGATACATTTGCAATGTATCAACATCCCCAAGATGAACTCCTGCTCGTCCTCGAGTAGGTAAGTGATAAAAAGATAGAATAATTTTTGAGGTGGCATGCACCATCAAAGACTTGATCAAAGTATTTGTAAAACATTCAAAGCTGGGATCATAGTACTTCAATCATAACATGAAAGACAAAGTTCTAGCAATAAGACAAAGAAACTATGATGCAACATGAAAAGGCACAAACAAAAGATTCATGAATAACAATGCTTTCCAAGACGTTTGTTTGTTTAACATAAAGAAAACATAGCACAATATCATTCAGCTTGTCCCTCATAGAGTAGCAAATATAAATGCATAGGACACCTTCAAAGTTCATAAGAGTGACTAGATACAAATAGTTTAAAACAAGCAATATCAAGTTATGCATCAATCAACTAGTCTTGGGACAATGCACATAGAACTAAGAATAGCCACTATGCTCTCAAAGTAGGTGCATAAAGGTAGAAGGTGGAGACTCAATATAATGGTGGAAGAAAGGCCTTCATAGAAGGAAGTAGGGATTCAAGTCTCATAAAGAGCTTCCAAAAATTATGGTACTTATAGCTTTCAGCTCTCATTGCCCCTAGTATAAGCATCTTGAAGTGATTAAGGTTAAAGTGAACAAACTATGGTGTATATACTTGACAAAGTATAAGTTAGAAATCTCATGTCCCTTGTATACCAGGGCCGCTCCTCATGCTACTCAAGTTTAGTCACCGGTAAGTTCTTGTCAATGTAAGTATATGTGTATCATAGAGAACCACCAACGGGGTACCCCTTGCCCGATGATACGGAAGAATCCCCATATCAAAATGACAAGGCAAGCAGACAACGAGCATCTCAGCAATCTTCTTATTTACCATGGGAATATGGTGCTTTTTTCTCTCTTTCCTCTTTTCATCTTTTTTTTTTCTTTTTCTCTTTTTTTTCTCAATATAGGACTCTTTTTTATAAGAAGAATGCTTAATAGACAGCTCATTATGGTTACGCTGCAGGTTTTCACCATGTCAGCATGGATTAGACCAGTGGCCCAGGCGTTTCTCTAACACATATACATAACTCCATGGACTTACAAGCTCCCCTTTCATTTCACACCGACAACATCCATATACAAAAGAGCATGATATCAACTAGGTACAAGTACCAAGTGCAATGTTGAAAGCGTTCCCCATGAAAGCATGGTTCTGCTAATCCCCAACAAATAAGTGCAAGCATATACAACATAGACGACACAATGGTTCAAGTTTATTAATGGCAAGAAAAGTAAAGTGTGCCATCAAGTTCGTGAGAGCTTTAATCACTAGTTTTATCATAACAAGTTTAATTTGGAAGGTAAACAAAAGCATGAATATACTTGGAATAGCATAAGCTAGTAGGTTGGTATGGTGGACTCTTTGGAATAACTTGGTTTAGGGAGTTGGATGCATCAGTGGAACTCATACTAGGTTGTGGAGGCTAGCAAAAGACTGGGAGCGATAAACTAAGAGAGCAATAATGGCCATAATCATGCAGAGCGACAAAACATCATTGATCAAAGCATAAAGTGATACTACAAGTTGAAAACTAAAGGACCATAAAGGCTATGGTGACTTTGGATAGTCATAACATGGTGTAAGCATGCGCCAAGTCAACCCAAATAAAGCATCAAAGGAGAATACCACTATACTATGCTTTAATATGCTAAAACAACGCATGATTCATCCAAGGCACATTAAGCAATCTCAATTGTTTATAACAAGTCATGCTACAGAAAAGAATACTAAGCATAAAGCCAAAACAATATCAAGCATGGCATGACAAAGCATAGGCCACAGTAAAAAACGAGCTCTTTCTACCACATAAGCATGAACTTTCCTACTCTTTTCCAAACCAAACCAAACTATTTTCAAACCAATGTATGAAAGAGGGGGTCCAACCAATTTATTCAGAAAACTAAGAAAACCAAGCAAACGAAAAACCAAAACGAAAACAAAAAAGAAGATGCTCCAAGAACAACACAACTGTGCATGAAACAATAAAAATGAAGCGTTTGGAAGAAACCTGGGATTTTTATTGATGAAGAGGGGGATGCCTTGGGAAGACCCAAGCTTTGACGCTTGTACTTCTTGGATATTTCTTGGGGTGACACGCGTGGCATCCCCAAGATTGAGCTTTAGTCCATCCTTCATCTCATTACTCGCTCCTTCCATACACCTGAAATTTTTCCTTCATACAAAACTTCACACAATCTTTATTAGCAACATTAGTGCACTCAAGATAATAGGTCTTTAGGTTCAGTTCTAACACCAATAAAACTTCCATTAAAACACTAGCTACTGTAGCACTTTCCTCAAAAAGCTCAATTCCCCAAAAGAACTCAAAAAGGAACCAACAAGAAGCAAATGCAGAAAATGGCAGAAATCTGTCAAAACAGACCAGCAGGTAAATACGAATTTTTTTAAAGACCTTCTGTTGCTCAAATCGAAAAGTGTTGTACTAACTAAAGTTAGATAACAACCTGGGGCAGAAGCACAAAAAGTCACGCCTAAAAAGGACGTACAGAGATTTTACAGGAATTTTTACGGTGAAGCACAGAAATCTGTTTCGGGACAGCAACTTTCCCAATCATTACTTCTCTCTCATTAGAGGTTACTCTTGGCACAAAAAGAAAATAAAAAGGATAAGGAGAGGTTATTACAGAAGTAATAACTTCCAAGACTCATCTAAAACTTTTGGGTTATCTCCCAATAAGTACTTTTCTTTAACGCCTTTAAGTTAGGCATAAGAAGCAAGAAAGAATCAAGTATTCTCAAATGAAGAAGCATTAAGATTAATACCAGAAATATCTTCAACAAGGCAAGGTACATCATCCAAATAAGTTCTAGAGGATCCTCTCTCAATGCTCTTAGGTTCACTATTTTCATCAAAAGGGTTTTCAGGAACAATCCAATCAAGATTCTTTTCAATGGCTTCATGTATTGCTGCTAGTTTAAAGGGTATTGGTATCTTAGGTTTCTCCCCATTAGGTTCGGTTTTGTTCATCTTTTCTCGTGTACCAACAACATCTACACAAGACGTAGCATATTGAAATGTTCAAAGACTTTCCTAGCTTCCTTGGCAACATCATAGAACTCCTTAAACAAAGTTTCTAGAATAAAATCCCTCTTTTCAGGATCCTCAATTTTCTTTAAGCTTAAGAAACATTACTTGCATTAAGGGGTTGAGGTTAATAAACCTAGCTTCTAACATGTGAATTAAAGAAGCTGCAGCAATCTCATAGTTTGGAGCAAGTTCTGCAAGGGATCTATCCTCAGTATCTTCATGCTTACTAACATGATTAAAGAATTCTTCAATATTATCTTTCCCAATTATAGAACCACTACCAATTGAAAGATCTTTCAGGGTGAATTTAGGGATCAACATAGTGAGCTAAGGAAGAGGCAACAACTAAAGGAGACTTAATTTTTGTGTGTTTTTGATAAAGAAAGCAAACTAGTAAAACTAATTTTTGTGTGTTTTTGATAACAAAACAAGCAAACAAAACAAAAAGGAACTAAGCAAAACAATAATAACAGAGTAAAGAGATTGGTTATGAGGGACTCCCCTTGTGAAGATGTCCTTGACTCCCCGGCAACAGCGCCAAAAAAATGCTTGATGGCTCGGTGTTGATGTAGAGCTCGTTGGGAACCCCAAGAGGAAGGTATGATGAGCACAGCAACAAGTTTCCCTCAGTTATGAAACCAAGGTTTAATCGAACCAGTAAGAGCAAGGAAACACCCCAAAGGTGTTGCTAGCTGCGCCTTGGCAGGGCGCACTACCGGTGCTAGTAGCAACGTGGAGACATGCACAACACAACCACAGAACTCTGTCCCCAACTTGCAATGAGGTTGTCAATCTCACCGTGTTTTGCTGAAAACAAAGGATTAAACGTATCGAATGGAAGGAAGTAATAGTTTGCAGAAAGTAAACACAAAGCAGTAAACAAGTTGTAGATTGTATGTAAAGAAAAAGACCGGGATCCATAGTTCACTAGAGGTGGCTCTCCTTGATACATAACATGCTGGGTGAACAAATTACAGCGGGGCATTTGACAAATATCGAGAAAGCATACAAGCATATACTAATCATCTTGACTCCTTTGGAACTCGATTGGGCATTACAACATTATACATAGACCGCCATCCAACTGCATCTATGACTAATAATCCACCTTAAGGTTATCATCCGAACCCCCTCTAGTATTAAGTTGCAAGCAACAGATTATTGTTTTACGAATTGCGTGTAATGTAAACAATACAATTGTTCTAAACAAAGGATTGTTGTTTTCTCCCTAGTAGCAATAGTACATCTAGTACCTTAGAGATTTCTGTCACTTCCCCAGATTACCAGAGGCATGAACCCACTATCGAGCATAAATACTAACTTTTGGAGTTGCTAGCATCTACTTGGCCAAGATAGCTACTAACAACGGAAAGCATGCAAGATCACAAATAAAAAAGACATGATAGAATCAATAATCAATCTGAAATAGCATCTCAATATCCATCGGATCCCCGCAAACACAACATGCAAAATTACAAATAGATGATCTTGATCATGAACGGAGCTCACAAGATCTAAACATGAAAGCACAAAGGAGGAGAACCAGCCATCTAGCTACTACATGGATCCGTAGTCCAAGGATGAACTACTCACGCTTCACACCGGAGGCTTGCATGGTGATGAAGAAGGCCTCCAGGGTGAATTCCCCTCTCCCGCAGGGTGGTGGGAAGAGCTTCAGATCCCTCCCGATCTAGGGATGGAGATGACAGCGGCTACAAACTCTTTCGTGGATTTTTGATCGGGTACTTAGGGTTTTCGTCCCGAGGGCATCTTATAGGCGGAAGGAGAGGCCGAGGGGGTGCTGGGGTCGGCCAGACCACCCCCTGGCGCAGGCACGGCCTGGCCGCGCGGCCAGGTGGTGTGGTCGGCCCCCAGCCCTTCTCCGTCTCGTATTATGGCATCTGATGACTTCCGAAAAAATAGGCACTTTGGATTTTGTCCCGTCCAATTCCGAGAATATTCATTTTCTGACTTTCCTGAAACCAAAAACAGCAGATAACAGGCAACTGGCACTGTGGCTCTTATTAATAGGTTAGTCCAAGAAATCATATGAAAAGTACTCCAATGTGTGGACAAAATACAAGAAAGTGGATAAAACCAAGTATGGAACATCAAAAATTATGGATGCATTTGCAATGTATCAATGCTCTAAAGATGCTACTCATCGTCGACAAAGCGAAGTTGATGCCTGCCTGCTGGCAATGCTCCCTAGGTGGGTGGGCAGGGACCGGGATGCGGTTGGCTCCTCCCAGCGCGGTTCCTCGTGTGCTGGATCAACGGACAAGGAAATCAAGAAGGAAAGAGAGGAAGAATGAAATGGTTGTGTGTGAAAGCACGCAACATGGGCGGGTCAGGGTCGGCGTCGATGCTGGCTTGTCATTGGGAGGCGATGGAAAATGCGAAGGCGGAATTTGATACGAGGGACGGCTAAACGAGTGCCTCGCATGTGCAGGATGGACGTGGGGTGGCGCACCCTAGCGGCATACCTTTTTCCTCTCCTAGACGTGCGATAGGGACGAGCTTTGATCAGATTCATAAAGAAGAAAGAACTCAAGCGTGAGATAATCAGGGACTCTGTTTTGGAAGAACTACAATGAGGGGGGTATTTGCAAATGTGCAGGGTGGTAGGTATTCCTCATGTGCCTTACTATCAACGTGGCACCGGTCAATGTGGGTTAAACAGATTTAGAACCTCTGATGAACAACTTAGGAATGATTTAGGACCTATATGTGCAATTTCAAAGAACCGAGACTAAAGTGAATGTACTAATAACTTCGATCCGGGTAGTATAGCTTACTTTTTTCCTAAAATATCTAGGTTTATCGAACCTTGGAAAGAATTTACTTGGTATAAGATTATATCGAACAAGACCTTCAAAACTTGTAGTATCTCTGTTACCGGATATTTCACCGTTACTTCTTTGTTTGCATCAATGGATGAAGATATGCTAGGGATAAGGATTCACATATAGAATATAGAAAATGATAATAATCTTATTCGTGAGTTGTGATATATAGGTGTTGGGTTCACAGCATAGAAAACAAAAAAATCGTACGATGTGAACTACTAAGCACCAAGATATATCTAGATACAATCAACCGGTGGATATACTGTTGGAGTGTCACATCCCAAAAAATTTCCAAATTTTGAAATGTGAAAAAAAAATCAAACAAAGA
This sequence comes from Avena sativa, assembly GCA_916181665.1. Classification (NCBI taxonomy): domain Eukaryota; kingdom Viridiplantae; phylum Streptophyta; class Magnoliopsida; order Poales; family Poaceae; genus Avena; species Avena sativa. The sequence continues at coordinate 429,584,634 of OV702286.1, read as the reverse complement.
AAAGAATTAAAGGATGAAATTTAGGAGGAAAAGAAAAGGAATTGAATACAATAAATTCGAAAGGACTTAAAATTTCTTATATAAAGATATTACCAAAATGTTCTATTCTGAATAAGATTTATAGTGACATTTTATTTAAAATTTTCTGGAAAGATTTGAGTCAAAATTTGAGCCAATATGAATTCAAACAAATAGAAGAAATAGAAAACAGAGAAAAAAAAGAGAAAGATTAAAAAAAATGGAAAAGGAGGAAGAGGCCGCAGCAGCCCAACAAGAAAGCTCGACCACAGCCCAACTCTCACTCCCGACCAGTCCACGCGAGTGGATCCACCATTTTCCTCAACCCCCATCACGTTCAGAGTTCTCACGCTGAAACTGAACTACATTCATGAATGTATTTTGTCTTCTAATTTCATCAATTTTAGATCTCTAAATACCTGTCCTTAAAAACAAAAATTACTCCCTAATAACCTACGAATCTATTCCGGAGATTTAAATTCTTCTTCCGTAGAATTTCACCCGATCGATCATTCCTGGTGTAGCACGTACCGAGTGCAAGAACAGAACGGCTGCCATGGCTGTACATTACCCTCTCAATTCCACTGATTTGAGTGACTCTTTCTCTTTGTAATAAACACGGAAGTTACTCCCCACTGAGCTATGTTTCCTTTCTGGGTATTAAAACCCCACTTCGATGCATCTTAAATCGGTAGTAGTGGTCATCATTGCCGAAGCCGAACAAGGCCGGGAATCAACTCACCTCCTCGATGCCCCCTGGTCTGAATCCGGTCCCTGCTATAAAAGAGCCCAGGACCCTCCCCTCATCGCACTCACCACTCCATATCACCACGCCCAAGCGCTACCTCTCCTCCGATCAAATTTCGTCGTCGAAGTTACAGCAGCCACAAGATGTCGGCGTTGAACTCTTCCGGTACAGAGGGAGCTAGGCCTCTATTCTTCTTATATTCTTCTTTCCATGTCCGAGAATCTTGCTGACCCTTCTAATCGTCCGATTTTGCAGCCAGAGGTCGACCAGGATGAGTATCCGAGGTAGCCTGAACTGAGTCTGTACGTTGTCGTCAGTCTGTTGTCAGTTGTTATGTGGAGCTAAGGTGTGACCAAATGAGGTGATCTTCGTCTTCCAGGAGTCAAGTTCCACGCCGCCCGCATTTTTCCCAAGTCTGGAGGACACCGGGAACAAAAGCCAACGCCGCCCTCTTTCTTGTTCTGACGAGCAAAACTGTGTGCAGTTTACTGAACTAGCAAACTGACTCTGGTACGTGGTGAGCATCCCTTGGTTTCTTTCCCCATATTTCTCTCTATTATCTGGGCCATCAGATCATCATCCAACGATCCACGGTGTTCACCTCACTGAAGGGGTATCCTCCAACCACAGTCTGCCACTTGTCAATCCTTTTCTATTTTCGAATATTTGGACAGAAATTTCTCCAATCTTAGAAAATTCATATCTTAGGATCTGTTAATCCAAATTTAGCAAATAATATGTCTATGGATTCAAAAAAATGAGTAGAACACAATGGAACCATAATTTGGTACTTTTGAGTCTGTTAAAATCAGTTTTTATACAGAACCATTTGTGGAGTAATTTGGCTATAAAACATGTTCTATAAATTATTTTTGAGTGAATCCTTTGACACTTAGTTGTATTTTGAACCCTCTGTCCAGTAAGATAAATATATATATATATATGTGTACTTAGAATGTTGTGACAATTGTTTAGCAAAATTGACCTTTTCTAGTAATAAAAAAAATGCTATTAAAGAATCTAATTACACCAATTGTTGCACTCTGCATCGTACATATATAAAATTTTCATAAATCATTTTCTAGGATTAAGCAACTTGTTAGAAAAGTTTGAACAATAAAAATCACCATATTGTATGCAAGCATACTTCCATGATTTATGGATTGTCTTTGTCTTGCATTTTGGAGTGTTATGCTTGTGTGTATAATTATAGTACGGTATTATTTGCGATAGATTTCATGAAGAGTGACGAGGAATAAATATATAATCGAGGATAAATCATTGAGGATATATAATTCTTCGAGGATAAATTATTGAGGAGTTATTATTGGACTTCTTATATCAAAAAAGGCAAGTGATACTTTGGTCTCATTAAATTTCTTATTGTTTCTATTATGCGTTAGTGATATTTTTTTGTATTATGCATGATATGGTGAAAACGGCTTTATAAATGGATTGTCTCGATGAATGAGTGTGTAGTCTTGGAGCAAGGATTTAGAAGGGTACACTAGGGAAGTACTAGTGTGACCATGTCAGTGTAGGGTACACTAGGGATGTACTAGTGGTACCATTGAATTAGATGCACACTAGGGATGTACTAGTGTGGCCATTTTATGTTAGCGGTACACTAGGGATGTACTAGTGTTACCATTGAATTAGATGCACACTAGGGATGTACTAGTGTGGCCATTTTATGTTAGCGGTACACTAGGGATGTACTAGTGTTACCATTAAATTAGATGCACACTAGGGATATACTAGTGTGGCCATTTTATGTTAGCGGTACACTAGGGATGTACTAGTGTTACCATTGAATTAGATGCACACTAGGGATGTACTAGTGTGGCCATTTTATGTTAGCGGTACACTAGGGATGTACTAGTGTTACCATTGAATTAGAGGCACACTAGGGATGTACTAGTGTGGCTATTTTGTGTTAGCGGTACACTAGGGATGTACTAGTGTTACCATTAAGTTAGAGGCACACTAGGGGAAGTACTAGTGTGGCTATGTTAAGTTGGAGGTATACTGGGGAAATGCTAGTGTTATAGCGGAATATGCTATATCGTTTATATTTCACTTGCCAATACATTCAACGTATTGACCCTTTGTGGCTGTAACTTATCATGTTGCAGGATTATTTGATGATAGTGAAGTTTGATGAGTAGGGATTACGAGTCTACACCCAACATGTTTGCCTGTGACACATGAAGAGGAAGGACTCCATGCTTTATAGTTATATCTGCTGCTTTGTAATAAGATAGTCATATGAGCTATGTAAGTTGTAATGAACTATTTTTATTCCTGGATATGCGATGTAATATGACCTTTGTTTCTTGATATTACATCTTAAACTGTGGGTGCTAGCTATTCGATCCAGGGACTAGCACTATAAACACAGGGATCTGTACCTTAACAGGTTCGGGTCTTGACATGGAGATATGCCCAAGAGGCAATAATAAAGTGGTTATTATTATATCTTTATGTTTATGATAAATGTTTACATCCCATGCTATAATTGTATTAACCGAAAACATTAATACTTGTGTGTTTTGTAAACATAAAAGAGTCCCTAGTAAGCCTCTTGTTGAACTAGCTTGTTGATTAATAGATGATCATGGTTTCCTGATCATGGACATTGGATGTCATTAATAACAAGGTTATATCATTAGGAGAATGATGTGATGGACACACACCCATAGTAAGCGTAGCATAAGATCAAGTCATTAAGTTCGTATTGCTGTAAGCTTTCAAATGCATAGTAACCTAATCCTTCGACCATGAGGTTATGTTAATCACCATCACCGGATGGGTACTTTGATGACATCAAACACTGCTTCGTAACTGGATGGTTATAAAGGTGTCATTGGGTATTCTGAAAGTATGTGTTGAAGCGCATGGACCAAGATTGGGATTTGTCCATCCATATGACAAATAGATATGCTCTGGGCCCTCTCGGTGGAATGTCATCTAGTTAGCTTGCAAGCATGTGACTAGGTCACAAGGGATGACATAACATGGAACGAGTAAAAAGTACTTATCAGTAACGAGGTAGAACTAGGTATGGAGATACCGACGATCAAACCTCGGATAAGTAGAATATCGCGTGACAAAGGGAATTGGTTTCGTATGTTAAATGGTTCTATCGATCACAAAGTCATCGTTGAGTATGTGGGAGATGTTATGGATCTCCAGATCCCGCTGATGGTTATTGATCGGAGATGTGTCTCCATCATGTCTACATGTTCACGAACCGTAGGGTGACACACTTAAGGTTCGAAGTTGTTTTAAGTAGATATGGAATATGCGTTGGAGACCGAATGTTGTTCGGAGTCTCGGATTGGATCCGGGACATCACGAGGAGATCCGGAATTGTCCGGAGAATAAGATTCATATATTGGGGATCATTTTATAAGTTAGGAAATGTTCCAGAGTGTTTGTATGGAGATTCTAGAAGGTTTCGGAATGTTCTGGAAGGTTCTAGAAGATTTCTTGGAGTTTGCTTGAAAACCAAGAAAGGATCAAGGAGTCTTTGTGGGGCAAGACACGGATTCGTGGGGGAGGAGGATTCCTCCCCCTCCCAATCCGCCGGCCAAGGAGGGAGGGGATTCCTACTAGGACTTCCCCCCCATGGCGCCTCCCTCCTTTAAATAGAGGGGAGGGGGCGCCACCCCCTAGAACTCTCCCATAACAAACCCTAGCCGCCGCCTCTCTCCTCCTCCTTCGCTCTGCTCCGGCTTAAGCGAAGCCCTGCAGAATTCTCTACTCCACCACCACCACCACACCGTCGTGCTGCTAGGATTCCGTGGAGAAGATCTACTACCTCCGCTGCTTGCTGGAACAGGGAGAGGAAGGTCGGCTTCGACTCCGCACGTGTGACCGACTGCGGAAGCGCTGCCGGAATGCAGCGCCGGAAGGATCGTCCACACGATCTTGAGATCGGCAAGTGATCGACTACATCAACCCCGAGATCTAATCTCGTAACGCTTTAGGATCTACGATGGTTAGTACAGATCTATCTCGTTGCACATGTCTAATAGATTAGATCTTGGCTTTTATCTAGATTAGATCTGGGTTTTGTTCGTTCTTGCGGTAGAAATTTTTTGTTTTCCATGCTATGAACCCATCAGTGGTATCAGAGCCGTGTCTATGCGTAGATCTGTTGCACGAGTAGAACACAATGGTTTTGTGGGCGTTGGTGCTCGTGCCGTCTTTTGCTTTGTGTACTTTGCATCTTGCGGTATGGTGGGATGAAGCAGCTCGGGCTAACATTACATGTCATCGCACATGAGACTTGCTCCACAGTTGACGTGCAACTCGTATTGCACAAGTGGCTTTGCGGGTGTCTGTCTCTCCCATCATAGTATAGATCCAATCTACACTTTGCACTTGATAGCACTTGTATCAACGTTGTGGTTCAGTGTCGTAGGTAAGATCCGTTCTTATTCGAAAGCCCCAAACCACGTAAAACATGCAAAGAAAATTAGAGGCGTCTAACTTGTTTTTGCAGGGGTTTTGTGATGTGATATGGCCATCATGTGATTGTGATTATATTTGATGTATGCAATGATCCTTGTTGTAACATGGCAACCGGCAGGAGCCTAATGGTTGTCTTTAATTCTGTTAAGACTTGTGTGTCTATTCATCTTGTAATAGCTTTATTCCAAGTAGTTGTAATAGTTGCTAGTGATGATGGACAACCATGAAGCGGCGCCACTGACCTTGACACAATGCTGGTGATGATGGAGATCATGTCCGTGCTTTGGAGATGGAGATCAAAGGCATAAGAAGAAAGGGCCATATCATATCACACTAATTATGAATTGCTTGTGATGTTAATCCTTTATGCATCTTGTATTGCTTAGATCACGACAGTAGCATTATAAGATGATCCCTCTCACTAAATATCAAGTAATAAAGTGTTCGTCCTTAGTAGGCACCGTTGCTAAGACTCGTCGTTTCGAAGCATCTCGTGATGATCGGGTGTGATAGATTCTACATGTGCATACAACGGGTGCAAGCCAGATTTTCACATGCGGAAACTAAGGTTAATCTTGACGAGCCTAGCATGTACAGACATGGTCTCGGAACACGGAATACCGAAAGGTAAAGCATGAGTCATATGGATGATATGATGAACATGTTGATTGTTCGCCTTTAAAACTACATCATCTCACATGATGATCGGACTTGGTGTAGTGGATTTGGTTCGTGTAATCACTAAAACAACTGGAGGGATGTTGTTTTGAGTGGGAGTTTATTTGTAATTTGGATTAGTCGAACTCAATTTATCATAAACACAATCAAAGTGAATTTGCATAGTTTGTTGTAGTTATTGGCATCCGTTCACCACCTTACGCTTAGTTAGTTGAGATAGTGGAACTATAGAAATTCTGGATATTGGCTTTACGAACTGGTATCGTATTGTTTTGAGTGTCAATCTAAAGATTAAAAGTCCTATTGCAAACTTTCAGCAAACTCTGTTTACTCTGTGAAGTTTAATAAACAGTATTAAATCAAGAGTAACAATTCCAGTGTTAGTATCTAATGTATCATGTTTGCCTCCATGATCCTTGATACTCAAAAGATTGTTTTTAATATCAAGTTTATCTAAGAGCTGAAAGCAATGTTTCAGAAACCATCATATGTGAAAGGTATTGCGATATCTAAAACAATGTGTTGGTTACAACATGATAGAGTATATGTCCTCATATTTGATGAGAATTTGTCAAGGTTGGAGACGCTAGTCGTCCTAATCCTCCAAAAGGTTTTGGAAAAGAAACATTATACTCGCAATTCACCTTTATAAGCTATAGTAGCTTGATCATGAAAATTGTCATGATAAGGATGAATAGAAGATGTAAGTAAAATGTTTACTACACTAAAAGATTACTAAAGAATGGAATTTTGAAAGAATGCCAAACATTTGATGAAGGTGATCCACTTCAAAGTGCAAGTTCAAAGGTATTAGTATTTGACTATACACACTTTATACTATGTGTCATGTGATTGACACCACTATTGATGTTGATAGATTCTTTTAAAAAGAAAAGGAATTGTTGAAAGAGAATCTATAAAATATTTGGCAGAAAAGAAAAGATTGGAGATATCTAACTTAGGTATATGAAAGATACATGTTATGGTTGTATTCCTTGGTTGTTAAACAATGTGGTTCCGCGGTATTGGATACCGAATTGGTTGGTATGAACTGTCATACAGGACAACACAATTCATGAACTACAATGGCCTAAGTAACTAGCAAGAGAATATGTTGTGATGCTCATTGAAAACAAACAAAGGGTTGTTGTGTTACTCGTTAACATCAAAGCTTGCCTTCAAGATTTGTTTCAATAATTTTTATTTTGATCAGGTATTATGACGACAAAAGGTTGTTCAAATAATTACCGCATTCCATAATAGATGGATGATATACAAGTCTGGTTGGAGAAATAACGACCATAAAACTAATGCTAAAATGTCACAAGACAAATGATTAAAAGATCACTTGCGAAGTGACATCACCGTTTAAATTATATTAGGGATACATGAAGAAACTCCATGTTGATGGATATTTGGAGTCTTTGATTTTGATCAAATGACGCTTGTGATACTTTCCTGGATATAATTAAAGCTCCGTTCGTAGGCCAAAAGAGGAACGGACGACTAACTGATTGGAATTTGTACATATTGATGTATATAGTCCATTATGTCTAGTCGTGGGCGATGGATTTCAACTTCATATGTTTTCTCCGAAGATTTGAGTGAGTATATGTATATACTTACTCAATAAGGAAGAAGTATGAAACATTTGAAAATGTTCAAAGACTTTCAAGATGAAGTGGAAAATTATTGTAACAAGAAAATAAAAAAAAGTTTATGATTGGATCATAAAGATGTTTGAGTTACAAGTTTAGCAAAACACCTAAGATTTGAGGAATCGTTCCATGGATTTGCATTTCCCAAAACACCATAGGAGTATGGAGTGTTCAAGATATGTAATGAAACCTTGTTTGACATGGTAAGATCAAAGGTGTCATTTATAAAATTCCCATTATATTTTAAAGATTAAAGCTTTAGTGACTACCGCTTTTACACTGAAAAGAGCTCCATCGTGATCCGTTGAAATGACACCATATAAGTCATGGTTTGGGATAAAACCCAGGTTGTCCTTTCTTAAATTTTTGGTATGCTAGGCATAAGTAAAATGTTTACAACCAAAGTCGGATGAGCATGTATTTGTAGGTTATTTCGAATAACCATTGGGTATTCCTCCATAACACCGAAGACAAAAATTGTTTGTCGCTTAGAGTGTCGAGTTTCTTGAGAAGGAATTTTTGGTGAAAAGTCAAGTGGGAGGACAATAGAACTTTGACAAGGTTGTTGAACCTTCGCTGATATGTGCTGAGTTGCGCAGCATCGGTAAGTGTCCCGGAGGCAGCAACAATGCTCATGGCTCACGTGCCTCAAAGGTTGTGGTCACGGAGATCTAAGTTCCTATTGAACCAAGTAGGTCGGGTAAGTAATCAAATGCCAAGATTTGAATCATTGTTGTTTGACAATGATGAACCGACTACATGCAAAGAAGCAATGATGGGCCCTGACTTCGTTAAGTGGCTTGAAGCCATAAAATCCGTGATAATTCCATACACGATAAATCAAGCTTTGAATTTGAAAGACCCTCTGGAAAGGTGCAAGACCTTATAGTCGTATATGGATCTATAAAGAAATAGACATGGATGTTTCACATCTATGAAATAGTCGACATGTCGGAAAGAGTTTACGACAATGTTCAAGGAATTGACTATGATAAGATTTGATCTTTCATAGCGATATTTAGTCTGGACGGATTAATGTAGCAACCACTATATATATTTTGGTATATGGTAGTTGAACAAACAAAACAAATTCTTCTAATAGAATGGTTACCTAGGATGTGTCCATGACACGATCCAAAGGGTTTTGTTAATTCAAAGGATGCTAAAAGAGTATGCAAAACTTCAATGGTTGAAGTGAGCATCACGGAGTTGGAATCTTCACCGTGATGAAACCGTTAAAAGGTTTAATTTCATCAGAGATGATGAAGATGTTTGCATTTTGCAAGAAATTAAGTGGGAGCGCTAAGACATATTTCTAATACATTATGTGAAAGACATATTGTTGATTAGAAATGATGTATCTTTTATTGACACAGGTTAAGAATTTCATTTCGATGAAAGACTTAGGCATAACCCAAGAATTAGGCATCAATGTCTATATGGATAGATTGAGACGCTAATATGGTTTTGTCAAATGTACATAGATAAGATGTTGAATGAGTTCAATATGGAAACAACAAGAAAGGTTCTTGACGCACGGAAAGGACTGAATCAAGATTCAAGTGTGTTGACATGAGATTCAAGTGTTTTGACACTTGGAGAAATCACAAGAATATTTTGATCAATCATTCTTTGAGATGTACACATCCAGATATGTCCTATGCTCTAAATGTTATGAGCATATACCAGAATGACTCATAAGATGATCATTGGACAATAGTAGGGATATTCCTATGATCTTTGGAAGAACTAAGAATATATTATTTATATAGTGGTGACAAATAGTTCATTGGAAATTGTTACATTGATACTAGTTTTGTCACAAATTAAGTTTATCTCAATTTAAACTATGGGTGGCACAATATAATGGAAAGGAAGTTCCATAAAGGATTTGGTTGAGTACCAAAGTTAAAACATTGTGACAGATACTACAACAAAAGGCTAAGTATATGATTGTTATTGTAGCAGCAAATGAGGGCATTTGCGTCAAGTAGTTTGTTATCAAACTAGGTGTGGTTCATAGCGGGATAATACTATGAAGATACATTGTATGACAATTGTATCAACATGATTTAATCCCAAGGAACTAAAGGTCTCACCAAAGGACCAAATTTATACAATGCCATCTCATTGGAGAATGAGTAATGCGTAGAGACGCAAGGACATGCAAATACACACGGACCTGGAAGTGTCAGATCCGAAGATTATGTTTACCACTAGCAATAGTGTCTATACAACACCAGAAAGCCATAGGTCTTGAGTGCACAAGTTTTTAACTAGATTATTGACTCTAGTGCAAGTGGGAGACTGTTGGAGATATGCCCAAGAGGCAATAATAAAGTGGTTATTATTATATCTTTATGTTTATGATAAATGTTTACATCCCATGCTATAATTGTATTAACCGGAAACATTAATACTTGTGTGTTTTGTAAACATAAAAGAGTCCCTAGTAAGCCTCTTGTTGAACTAGCTTGTTGATTAATAGATGATCATGGTTTCCTGATCATGGACATTGGATGTCATTAATAACAAGGTTATATCATTAGGAGAATGATGTGATGGACACACACCCATAGTAAGCATAGCATAAGATCAAGTCATTAAGTTCGTATTGCTATAAGCTTTCAAATGCATAGTAACCTAATCCTTCGACCATGAGGTTATGTTAATCACCATCACCGGATGGGTACTTTGATGACATCAAACAACGCTTCATAACTGGGTGGTTATAAAGGTGTCATTGGGTATTCTAAAAGTATGTGTTGAAGCGCATGGACCAAGATTGGGATTTGTCCATCCATATGATGGATAGATATGCTCTGGGCCCTCTCGGTGGAATGTCATCTAGTTAGCTTGCAAGCATGTGACTAGGTCACAAGGGATGACATAACATGGAACGAGTAAAAAGTACTTATCAGTAACGAGATAGAACTAGGTATGGAGATACCGACGATCAAACCTCGAATAAGTAGAATATCGCGTGACAAAGGGAATTGGTTTCGTATGTTAAATGGTTCTATTGATCACAAAGTCATCGTTGAGTATGTGGGAGCTGTTATGGATCTCCAGATCCCGCTGATGGTTATTGATCGGAGATGTGTCTCCATCATGTCTACATGTTCACGAACCTTAGGGTGACACACTTAAGGTTCAAAGTTGTTTTAAGTAGATATGGAATATGCGTTGGAGACCGAATGTTGTTCGGAGTCTCGGATTGGATTTGGGACATCACGAGGAGATCCGGAATTGTCCGGAGAATAAGATTCATATATTGGGGATCATTTTCTAAGTTAGGAAATGTTCCGGAGTGTTTGTATGGAGATTCTAGAAGGTTTTGGAATGTTCTGGAAGGTTCTAGAAGATTTCTTGGAGTTTGCTTGAAAGCCAAGAAAGGATCAAGGAGTCTTTGTGGGGCAAGACACGGATTCGTGGGGGAGGAGGATTCCTCCCCCCTCCCAATCCGCCGGCCAAGGAGGGAGGGGAGTCCTACTAGGACTTCCCCCCCCATGGCGCCTCCCTCCTTTAAATAGAGGGGAGGGGGCGCCACCCCCTAGAACTCTCCCATAACAAACCCTAGCCGCCGCCTCTCTCCTCCTCCTTCGCTCTGCTCCGGCTTAAGCGAAGCCCTGCAGAATTCTCTACTCCACCACCACCACACCGTCGTGCTGCTGGGATTCCGTGGAGAAGATCTACTACCTCTACTGCTCGCTGGAACAGGGAGAGGAAGGTCTGCTTCGACTCCGCACGTGTGACCGACTGCGGAAGCGCTGCCGGAACGCGGCGCCCAAAGGATCATCCACATGATCTTGAGATCGGCAAGTGATCGAGTACATCAACCCTGAGATCTAATCTCGTAACGCTTTCGGATCTACGAGGGTTAGTACAGATCTATCTCGTTGCACATGTCTAATAGATTAGATCTTGGCTTTTATATAGATTAGATCTGGGTTTTGTTCGTTCTTGCGTTAGAAATTTTTTGTTTTCCATGCTACGAACTCATCATATACATCCATAGAGAACATACCTTTGAAGAGCGACAAACGGTAACGAGGTTGGACTCCTAGATGATGTAGTCAATCTCTTGCCGATCTCAAGATCGTAAGAAAGTCCAGCACCGCAACTCCGCAGCGCATCCGTGATCGCACACACGTCCGGTCCTCCGACAACCTCCGTGTCCTCGCTCCAGCGATGCAGCCGAAGCAACAACTCCTTTCATACATAGTCACCGGGAACATTTATCTTGCTAATCTGAGACCATGGGGGGATAATTCTAGAGGGGGAGAGATCCTTCACGAGGAGGTGTGAGATGATAGGAGGAGAGGGGGCCTTTTATAGGGAGAGGGGGCCAGCCCCCTCCCACATGGACGGCGGCCATGGAGGTGCCCCCACATCTACCTCATTCATGTGGGTGGAGCTCCCACTCACATAAACATGCCTCCACTCAAAATTCCACTTACCTCCATTAAATTTCCACCAAATTTAATGCAAGCTCTCATTTAATAAAACTCTTTTATTTATTTTATTCAGAATTTTGTTAATTACTTTAATTAACAAACATTCACATAAAACCCCCTACAACATTTCAGTATCACATGCAGAACCAGTTTCTGCAATTTCACCCGAAAAAATTCTGGTTTCCATCGAAATGATTCCAACGCTTTCTTAATCTTTATCTGAAACATATTTGTTTCTAAATGGTGTCGGTATCCCATAAGAGTGTCACTCTATGGTCCATGAATAATGCAGACATGATCAAGACCCTTCTTCGATCAATAATCAACAGCAGGAGCTAGGGATCCGAACTGACTCCCACACATTCAACGATTACTCTAGTGATCGTGTGATGAACCTTTAATGTTTGTAACTAAATCCATTTGTCTCGTGATATATTACATGTCCGAGATTTGATCATCGGTATCCCCATACCTAGTTTGATCTCGTTACCGACAAGTACTCTTTTCTTGTCCCGTGATATAACATTCTATTGATCTTATCACTTGCTTGCAAGCTACATCAATGTGATATCACCAAGAGGGTCCAGAGTATATCTATCCATCATTGGGATGGAAAAATTCCAATCTTGATCCATGAGCATCAACATAACATTTTCATAGTACCCAAACCCACCTTTATAGTCACCGTGTTACGGTGTGACGTTTGATGTTATCAAAGTACTATTCTGGTGTTAGCAATTAACATGATCTCATGGTCTAAGAATAAAAGTTACTTTGTATGATGTCATAGCAATTTTAACACAATGACTTTGATCGTATTGCTATTCTTTGGATGAGTGTTCATCACAACATTCCACCAATGTTCCGACCTTGTTATTAACAACATCCAATGTTCATGATCAGGAAACCTTGATCATCTTGTTAATCAACGAACTAGTTTATAAGAGAGGCATAACTAGGAACCCTTTATTTGTTTATTAAACACACATGTATTAACGTTTCCAATCAATACAATTATAGCATGTAAAATAAACATCTATCATATACTTAGAATACGATAATAATAACTTTATTATTGCCTCTCAAGGCATATACTTAGAATATGATAATAATAAAATAAACATCTATCATAAACGTTTCCACCTTTATAGCATGTAAAATAAACATCATAATTATAACTTTATTATTAGCACTCGGTCTCAGACTTAGGGCCAGCCCAGGTCTTCTTCTCAAGCATAGCTATAGATTTGCCACCCTTCTTGAAGTTACCCTTTTGTTTACCCTTCTTGTCTTTCTTGAAACCGGTGGGCCTATTGATCATCAACACTTGATGTTCTTTCCTAATCTCCACTTCAACAGTCTTAAGCATTGACAGAAGCTCGGGGAGAGTCTTCTTCATGCCTTGCATGTTATAGTTCATCACGAAGCTCTTGTAGCTTGGTGGCAGAGATTGGAGAATTTATGTAAGCCTAAGTCAATGGGAATCAATATTCCCAAGGACACAAGCTTATTGGCGTACCTAGACATTTTGAGTACATGATCACTAATGGAGCTATTCTCCACCATCATGTAGCTAAAGAACTTTTCTGAAGCATCATAACTCTCTACGACAGTATAGGTATCGAAAATCATTTTCAATTCACCCATGGTATCAAAGGCATTACCATTCTCAAAACGCTTTCGGAGTTCTGGATCTAGCCCATACAGTATGCCCCATTGAACCATATTGTGGTCCTCCTAACGAGTTAGGTAAACATTCTTTACCTTGTCAGGGGCATCTTTGGAGGTGGGGGCCTAACAGCGCTTCTAGTACATATCGCTTCTGTGTAGTAGTGAGGAGAATCCTCAAGTTCAGGGCCTAGTTGGTAAGTTGCTCCCATTCGTTGTAAGTTTCTTGTTCTCCATGAACACATTGAAATTAAAAGCAGGTGGTGCCATCTACAACAGAATTTGTAAAGTTTATTTAGAATAAGTTTATGATAGATTGAGTTCAACTAATCCAAATTACAAATAAACTCCCACTCCAAAACAACATCCCTCGTGTCTTTTTGATGATTACATGAACCAAATCCATTACACCAAGACCGATCATCACGTGAGTTGGTGTAGCTTCAAAGGCGAGCATCTAGATGGTCATCATAGACACCATATGACTCATTCTTAACCTTTCAGTCCGTGTTTCGAGGCCATGTCTATACATGCTAGGCTCGCCAAGGAAGAACCTTAGTATTCGTGTGTGTAAAAGTGTCTTACACCCATTGTACGTGAACATAGAGTCTATCACACACGATCATCACATGGTGTATCGAGACGATGAACTTTCTTAATGGTGCATACTTAAGGAAGAACACATTCTTATCTTGATATTTATATGAGGGATCATCTTATAATGCTACGAAAGCGCCAAACAAGCAATATAAGATGCAAACAACATATGCAAAAAGTGATATGATATGGTTCTTGCACTTGATCACTATCATGTGCATTGTGGTATGATCTTTATCATTCCAACATGTGTAAGGACAAGGTCTATGGAACTTACACTTTGGCATGTTCTAATTTCCAAGAGTATCAATCCATACTACAAATTATAACATTACCATATCACGACACTTGCCCAACAACAATCTAAACTAGATGCCTCTAATTTATCAATTGCAAGTTTTACATGGATTAGGGCTTTTGAAGATAGAACCATTCATACCTACAAACATGGAACCACAACAATTATAATCAAATTATTAACAACTCCTTGTAAATCAGATATTGACTATAGTAGGAGAGATAGACACCCGCTAGCCACTTATGCAAAACTAGTTGCATGTCAAGCATGGAACATGTATAATGTGTGAGGACATGTAAAGTTAGTCTGGGCCGCTTCATCCCACTATGCCACCAATATCCAAAATACATATAAGATGCAATAACATGATCATCAATGCCCACATACTCATATGTGTTCTACCCGTGCAAAGCATATACGCATAGATCAGGCTCTAATACCACTTTTGGGTTCGTAGCATAGAAAACAAAATATCATATGATGAGAACTACTAAGCACTAAGATCTATCTATCTAGATATAATAAACAGGTGGATATACATCCATAGAGAACATATCCTTGAAGAGCAACAAAGCGTAACGAGGTTGGACTCGTGGATGATGTAGTCGATCTCTTGCCGATCTCAAGATTGTGAGGAAGTCCAGAACCGCAACTCAGCGGTGCATCCGTTATCGCACACACGTACGGTCCTCCGACAACCTCCGCGTCCTTGCTCCAGAGATGCAGTGGAAGAAACAACTCCTTTCAAACAAAGCCACCAGGAACATTTATCTCACTAATCCGAGACCATGGGGGAATAATTCTAGAGGGGGAGAGAGATCCTTCACGAGGAAGTGTGAGATGAGAGGAGGAGAGGGGGGTATTTTATAGGGAGAGGGGGGCAGTCCCCTCCCATGGCCGATGGCCATGGAGGTGCCCCACCTCTTCCTCATTCACGTGGGTGGAGCTCCCACTCACATAAACATGCCTCCACTCAAAGTTCCACTCACCTCCGTTAAATTTCCACCAAATTTAATGCAAGCTCTCATTTAATAAAACTCTTTTATTTATTTTATTCAAAAAAATTAATTACTTTAATTAACAAACATTCACATAAAACTCCCTGCAACATTTCAATATCACATGCATAACCAGTTTCTGCAATTTCATCCAAAACAATTCCGGTTTCCATCAAAATGATTCCAGCGCTTTCTTAATCTTTATCCGAAACATATTTGTTCCTAAATGGTGTCGGTATCCCTTAAGTGTGTCACCCTACGGTTAGCGAATAATGCATACATGATCGAGACCCTTCTCTGATCAATAATCATCAGCGGGACCTGGAGATCCGTACTGACTCCCACACATTCAACGATGACTCTAGTGATCGTGTGAACCTTTAATGTTTGTAACTAAATCCCTTTGTCTCCTGATATATTACATGTCCGAGATTCAATCATCGGTATCCCCATACCTAGTTTGATCTCATTACCAACAAGTACTCTTTTCTCGTTCCTGTGATATAACATTCTAGTGATCTTATCACTTGCTTTCAAGCTACATCAATGTGATATCACCGAGAGGGTCCAGAGTATATCTCTCCATCATTGGGATGGACAAATTCCATTTTTGATCCATGAGCCTCAACATATAACTTTCGAAGTACCCAAACCCACCTTTATAGTCACCCTGTTACGGTATGATGTTTGATGTTATCAAAGTACTCTTCTGGTGTTAGCAATTAACATGATCTCATGGTCTAAGGATAAAAGTTACTTCGTATGATGTCATAGCAATTTTAACACAATGACTTTGATTTTATTGCTATTCTTCGGATGAATGTTCGTCACAACATTCCACCAATGTTGTAGCCTTGTTATTAACAACATCCAATGTCCATGATCAGGAAACCTTGATCATCTTGTTAATCAACGAGCTAGTTTATAAGAGAGGCATAACTAGGAACCCTTTATTTGTTTATTAAACACACATGTATTAACATTTCCAATCAACACAAGTGTAGCATGTAAAATAAACATCTATCATATACTTGGAATATGATAATAACAACTTTATTATTGCCTCTCAGGGCATATTCCCTTCAATAGGATGAAAGTTGTGGGCGATACGTTCGTAACTACTATAATATTTGTTAGCCAGATCTAGTATAGACTTTTGTCCCACAACCACACCACCACCATGCGAGGTTACACGGTTATTAAGTAAAACAGACCAAAGCCTTAAGATCTATGATGTTACTATTACTCTTAAATGGATCTCTAAACAACTACTGTACTCCCATTATTGTCAACAAGAAGTTCATTACCATTCATCTCACCGCAATACTTGTATCAATCCTTGGGGTCTTATGTACCTGACAAGTCATTGGATTAAGGTAAGATACAAGAATACAAAGGATAAATCCAATATCAAAATCACAACACAATACTCCATGTTAGAGGATGCACATACCACTGCGAGGCTATGACTTAGCCCCCAGCCCGTAACGGCTACTCACTCATGATTAGATAAACAATCATAAACATTATAAATAAATTCTTAAGACAAACACATCAGATGTTCTTACAATGTCGACAATAATGATGAGATCAAGATTACAAGTAGATGACTATGGCTATGGTGGGAAAATGGGATGAAGAGGAGGGATGACTATGGTGGTGGCTCTGCGGTGGATCTCCTCTCCTCAGATGCGAATGGCTCTAGATGTGATGTGTCGCAGCGATGTGTTAGGGTTTCTGGCGGTTGTGTTCTAAACGCGCCTTCATGAAAGTTGGTCGGTTTAACTAGGCAAAGACGGTGGCACATGGTACGGGTGCATCGTGTGGACAGGTTGCATTCATAGCAGTGCTCATTAAAGCCTCTAGGGCCTCCTTCGTGGCCTCTTTGACTTGGGGAGATTAATATCTTGTGATTTCTCATTAATTAGCCCAGATTTTGCCATATAAGTGTCCATTTCTACAAGAAGAAAAATCAAAGAATGGATTTGCACATCCGTGTAATAGTTAGTCATTAGTGACTAGGTTAGAGAGATATTTATCAATCGCTTGACTAATACAAAGTTTAAACATAGAGAATTATGGTTCTATTTAATATCCATCAACTTCCTAGAGCAATAAAACAAAATCATAAAAAGCTTAGCGTTTAAACTGAAACTATGAGAAAGCAAGTACACTTACAATTAGTACTCTCATGCACCCACCACTTCTTAAATATGAAAGCTTAGCATAGAAAGAGTAGTGGCAAGAATATCCTACAGGCTTCGTTAAGTCAGGACAATCATCAACATGGACAACTAGATGAATAAATACTTATTCTGATTCCTCTAGCTAACTCTCAGCTTGAAAAAGGAACACTAGAAGATTCATATTAATAATTAAGAGTGGGAGATGATGTCAAAAGAAACATAACATTAAAGTGTATCATTGTTGAACACCCACATCAATAATTCAAGGCTATCAAAACACTTCTTTTTCATTCTTTATCTTTGTAGAACTTTGGTTCTTTAGTAACAAGATCATGCCACAACTTAGTGAGATTTATTAGAGAATGTAGGATAGTAGGATGGGTATCTGTGACCATTTACATCAATGTAGGATAGTAGGAGGGGTTTTCAATATTTTGCTTGTAACACAGTCCCATGAGAAATGCTAATACCTTTACCCATTATAGCATTGATGTTATGAATGTTTAATCAACTTATAGTCAGAATCCAAGAGTTTCCTCTATATAGATCGTTCGTAGGCTAGCAGAGTTGTTAGCATACCATGGTGTGCGACAGTGTTGTAGAGATGCATAAAGCTATATCATCCTTTAATCAACGGGTCAACCCTTGGCATGTATCTCAATTACTGCTAAACAACATTCATTCTTTCAAACAAGATTCTTTCAAGAGTATCATCAAGTCTATCATTATATGTACTAGTTGAGTGCTTGTGCATTGCTACAAGATCATCAAATGTCTTCCGTTGCTGCGCACAAGCTTTTATGTTTTTCTCATCCAATCATATGTATGGTAATTATTTGAAGCAAGGGTACGACAAAGTGGTGGCATTTCATCCCACATAATCGGGTGCATCATCCTGACTACAACATTTGAGATGCAAAGGCCCTCAACTACTATTATTACCATAATCAAAGCACAAAAGCTTATACATGAACATGCCCATAGGTCAGATATTTTCTTGTCTGTATTCTCTTATTTTGTAAGTATACAACAAAATATTCAATGGCCATGCCTGATAGATCAACGAAAAATGCAACAGTGAATCAAAATGTCAAACCGACACGGGCAAGAAGAAAAAACCTTGTATGTAGCTTTAGTTGGGGTATCTCTGAAAGAGGGTTGAAATACAAAGGTCGGACTTACCAGTGTATCCATGTTGATTATCCTATAACACCACTAAAGTTCTAGTTAATGAAACCATAAAAGCAATAGCCCAGACAGCTTAGCCATCTTTTCATCATGCAACTTCACCGTTCGACTACTAAAGAATCACCTAGAAGTAGCAAATTAACTTGAAGTTTTTACCTTTGAAAGAAACTCACCCAAGGATTTTCACACAATTTGAAAGGAACATTTCATTAGCCGCATCAACACAGATAGATTCTACTATATATGGCACTTTTTGCATGTTACCTTGTTGTACTATGTTGTAACTATTGGGGAGCATGCTATGCAAAACAAAAATCTAGCGCATAACCAGGATCATATGCAAGGGGAGAGGCAACAGATCATACCCTTGAAGATTGAACTAGCGGAAGTTTGTTGATGACGAGGTTGGTCGAGCATCGATCCCTGCAACAAGCCTTAGCAAGTCACAAGGAGATGTATTATCCCACGGACGGCTCCCACGAACATGCACCGAAGAAGACGTCCTTGTTGAAGTAGTCGGTACATTGATTCCCGAAGCTAGTCAATTAGCC
Source organism: Avena sativa (assembly GCA_916181665.1). NCBI lineage: Eukaryota > Viridiplantae > Streptophyta > Magnoliopsida > Poales > Poaceae > Avena > Avena sativa. The sequence goes on along the minus strand of OV702286.1, from coordinate 429,565,110 downwards.
GTGAGAAGATTTATCCTTGTGAAGATCCCCACGATAAAGTGCTCCAAGTGTCGCACCTCCACCGGTATCCACACGTAAAAGATCAGTGGCACCACATCGATGTGTGATCAAGAACACACGATCGAAGCGGGAATATGTCGATGAAAATCCGGCATCGCTTCCGCAGTCCCGTCTAGATTAGATCCAAACGGAGGTAGAACTCGGTGGCGCTCCGGCGTCGTAGTAGAAGAAGAATTACCTAGGGCACACCCGCCCTAGGGTTTAGCACCAGGCCATGGTGATGGAGGAAAGAGGTGGTGGCAACGCACGAGGCGGCGGCACGCGGCGACGACTAGGGTTTTGAGGAGGCAGGGTGCAGCGGATTGGTGGAGGCAAAGGCCACGATTTCAGTGCCTCTTGGGGTGCCCCTTGATGCCCTTTTATAGGAGGCAAGGCCCCTTCAGTCGTCCTTGACCCAGCCCCAAAGTTTGGACGAGTTTCGGTAGGTGTAGGTCAATCCAAACCTACTCCAAAACTGTCTCCTTTGACCAATCCGAATTGAGGTAGGAGACATATCCTTGTCCCTTACAACAACGTGGTTGCACCTATTATGGAACCTTCTGGTCATCCTAATATGATCCGGGTCACCCCGGTACCTTCCGAAACCTTTCATAACATTCTGAAACCTTTTGCTCCTTCCAAAACCTTCTATATATGTTTGGAACCATTCTGGACAGTCCCGAGACCATTCCGGACACTTCTGTGATCATCCGGGACCTCTTGAAACCATTCTGAGACCATCCGAGACACTCTCAGAACCCTTCTCTCATCTCATTAATGCTCAAAACTTATTTTGATCACTCTCGGCAATATTCCGGACACCTCCGATATATTTTGAGACACTCCGACCACCTTCAGAATTTACTTCTCTACTAAATCTTCATCCACACTCATGTTCTGAATGCCATTGAACTCTTAAGTGTGTGACCCTATGGGTTCGGATATTTGGGGACATGTCTAGAACTCTTTCCGCGACAATGATTACTATTGGCGTCTTGATACACGTAGTAGTCCCCGCAAATAACACGAAGATCTTTATTGTGTGAACCGTTATTATGTTCGATACATATCATATTGCTTCGTCGATACTTTACATTGCCCGAGATGAAACACTAGGTTGTTATCGTTACCCAACATGTACTCTTTACTCATATTGCACTAGTGATGTTCATGTGTTCAACAACTTGATCACGTGTCTGGCCAGACGATGAGGAACACCATAGTACATGAGTGGGCCCAGAGTGTATCTCTCGATCGTCAGGAGTAGCAATTCCCACAAGAACCCCATGTGACTAATTGGCATACCATCCGTAAGAGCAAGTATCAACTTTATGATTACTCCGTTAAGAGCAACGTTTGAAGAATCTTGCCACGTCCATATTGTACCTAAGTTCACCAGTGTCTCGTGGTCAAACAATCTTTAGTAAAGGCAATACATTGTTTATGAGAAACTACCAATAACAATATTGATGACGTGTTTCACATTAGATCATGTTGGTCTATCCATCATCGTTGTTATCCCAACAACTCCAATCTCACATATCACCGACAACTCCATAACACATTGTCGTTTTGCCCATAGTTAGGAAACTGGGACTATCAATGATACATGAACTAGTCTTAGAGGCGAGACTAGGGATATCTAAATGATGTTTATGATTCCACACATGTATTAGGGTTTTCCTCCAAATACTCATTATCCGGAACTAATACAATTATAGAACGGAATAATAAACTTAATCATGAACCGGAAATATAGAATAATACAATTTATTATTACCTCTAGGGCATATTTCCATCAGTCTCCCACTTGCACTAGAGTCAATAATCTAATCAATATTTCATCACTTAACACCTATGGCATACCGATGTCTTTCATGCTTTACATGTGGTAAACTTTCTCAACGGATCTGATAAGTTCAGGTCCATGTGTATTTGCATCTCTTTGTGTCTTCATGCATGACTCATTTTCAATGAGATGGCATTTGTATATGTATGGTCAACTAGTGGGACCTTAGTTCATTGACCGGAACTATGTGTCCTCTATTGTCTCACAATAGATCTTCATAGTAGTAGCATGCTCAGAACTACACTAAGTTCAAAAATGAAACTTTTGACTCATAACGTCCTCCTTTGCTGTTGTCATGAAAATGATATACTCAGCCTTTCGTAGTAGTATCCGTCACAGTATTTAACTTTGGAACTCATCCAAATCCAACATGGAACTTACTTACATCCCACTGCGCCACCTTACATAATTCAAGTAGCCTAATTGAGATAATATAATTTGTATATGTAACAAGCCGAGTATCGATGTAACACTTTATGACAAACCATTTATCACTTATGCATACAAACCATATTCTTTGTCCTTCTAAAGTACATAAGAATATACTTACTATTGTTATGTGATCATCATATGTATCACTCTGCTATATGCTGATAACAATTTATAGCATAATCCATATTTGGGTAAGTACATATGACGCATGTGAAATGCATCCATGAACTTTGCACTTTATTACTTGATATTCCAGCATATTTGCATCATATATGGGGTATATTCATGTTTTATAATGATATTTGGGAATAATTCACACTTCCCATATTGTTTTAGAATTAACCTTGTCGAGGCAGAAAACCCCTATTTCAATGTTTTTGACTTTCAGGTATCTAAACGATGTCCAATTAATCTGAAACTTCATGGGACCAATATTTATCAAAACCAAGAACATTAGGCCAAAGATCAACGAAAGAACAAGGCCGAGGGAGGAATGGGCCCACCACAGGCGGCCACCCCCTTGACGCATGTGGTGTGCTCGTTTTCTCCTCGAGTCTCCGATGCCGTCGATTCTTTCTCCCAAGCAAAGGTTCTGGCCTAAAACCATGTATAAAAAAGGTCTCTCGATGATTCTCATAAAGGAGCTCCGCGGAAGACAGAAGCACGAAACAAAGAGGCAGGAGGCAGAAGGTTGGAGGGGGAAAACTCTAGCGGCGCGCTGCCGGTGCGATATCCACCTCCTCCAACGACTCCAACACCTTCACCATGATGAAGGGGGAGTAATCCACCCCTAGACTATGGGTTTATGACAATAGCTATTATATATCTCTCTCATGATCTCGATTGTATTAGAACCGTATGAGTTGCATAACATGATTACGGTCATATTTGTATTACCTATGTGGTGGATCTTTATATAGTTGATATTTGAGATTGCAATTGTTCAGTATTGGAAGTATATGAATAGATGCATATCATGTACCCCATTCTTGTTTACTTGTTTTGATCAAACTTGTATATGGGAGCGTGTGTGGGGGAACATGTGCATTAGTTGGAGGAACGGGGGTGATCTTGCGGGTAGGACAATAAAACTTGCAAATCACTTGGGTGTTTACCTTACTTAGTTGCCTCACTAGGGATAAAGAAAATACCATGCTTAGACTAGATCAAGTATGTTCTTATTTTAACTTCATGTCATAGAACTTAATGCTATACTCTAAAATTGTTCTTAATACTAGATTGCTTGGAGACCCCCCTTTCTAGTGGAGTACAAGTGAATTGTTAGAAATAACATATCTATGTTAGGACGTCATGCCCATATGAATTGCTATCCATAATTTAACATATTGCACCAATATTATGTCAACTAGAGTGTCCCGTTTCCACCACAACTCAAAGAGAGAGTGCATAAGAGAATGAACCCCGGTCCATTTTAAACCATAAGAAAACACTATCCAACAAATCTACATCACTTTTTATTTTTAGTACTAATTAAATTTGAAAATACAAAAACATTTCTCATATGTGCAAACACCAACCAAAACCCAGAACATGATATTCCATTGCATTTACCACCATTGCATATTTACTTCACTATTGCATCACATTTTACTTTTATTGTATTTTATTTCAGTTTGGCTTACATACACCTTCTGCTTGACAACCACTTGGTGAGGTTGAGGGCACAAAATAATCTACAACTATTTTGTAGGTTGCTTGACAAAGAACAAAGAGGATCATTCTCTTACACACAGCTTCCCAAGAGTTCGATATTTAAACCCTCGAGTTTCCCTCGTGGGGAAGACTTCCATTTACTACATTACTCTCCACTTAGAGTCTCAATCGTTAAGGTGCAGCGAGAAGCTCCTACGACAACTGACAGGAAGTTTTCTGGTGCCGTTTTCGGGGATCTAGTAAAAGGATAGCTCACAAGAAAGTTCAACTTCATCACCAACTTGTGTAAACACCTAAGCTTGGGGAGGTTGCACCTACGTGAGTATCATATTGTTCTTTTAGATCTTCGAAGTAGTTTTAGTTTTGTTTTGTTATTGTCTTTACTTTCATCTTTACATTTCTAGTTACTTTTTACATTCGGTTTTGCATTTACTTTTTATCTTTTAGTTTTTGTCTTTAATTTTGCATTCGGTTTGTCTTTTTATTTTTAGTTTTGTATTTCATTTGTTAGTTGTTAGTTCAATAGTATTAGTTTTAGTATCATTTTACTTTCAGTTTTCATTCAGAACATAAAACACATAAAAATTAGTATCACTTTACTACTTGCATAATGTGAGAAAGAACTAAATTGTGTGACTACACAAATACACCTAATGATCAATTTATTGCTAAGCCCATTACCACACTTGAGATTACAGCGGAGAGCTTTGAAGTTAGTCCTAGTTTTCTAAACTTGATAACTAGGGAACAATTTGGAGGTAGTGCAAATGAGGATGCCTCTATGCATCTTCATGACTTTTGTGAAATATGTGACATGCAAAAATTTAAAAATATTGAAAATGATATCCTCAAACTAAAATTGTTTCCATTCTCACTTAGAGGAAAAGCTAAAGCATGGTTACTATCACTACCCACCGCTATTATACATTCTTGGGATGATTTAAAAGAAGCATTCATAAAAAAATATTATCCTCCCGTTAAAATTTTGCAGAATAGGAATAACATCTTATCATTTAGGCAAAATGAAAATGAGCATGTAGCTATGGCTTGGGAGATAATTAAGATAATGCTTAGGACTTGTCCATCACATGGAGTCAATGAATAGACCATCTTGCATTCATTCTATAATGGTTTGAACTATATGTCTAGAAACATACTAGACTCTGCTGTTGGAGGTGCTTTTATGAGTAAAACTATTGTAGAAGAAAAAGGCATATTAGAAAGTATATTGCAAAATTATAGTCAATGACATACTGAAAGATCATCTATTCATTCCAAGAAATTAAATTCCATAGAATAGAAAGGCACTTTATCTAGTAAATTGGACGCCATTCTTGTTTTCATGTCTAAACAAAATGTTGAGAATGCTCCTTTGCAAGACTTAGTTGGTAACAATGCTAAAAGTATGGATGTGAACTATGTTCAGAATTTTGGTAGTGGTAGTTATGGTAATAATAATTACAAATCTTATAATAAACCTCCATATGTTCCAAACAATTAGGGTAATCGTCCTTTCATTCCCTATCCAAATGCTAATGAAAATAAGTGGAAACCCACTAATATGCCACCAAGCAATGGTAATCAACAAGAAGCTAATAGGAACCTTCCTAAACAAGTAGCTAGTCATAGCACGATGATAGAGGAATTAAATAAGTCTGTTGCCTCCATAAGTTTAGATATTAAAGTCTTACAAGCTCAAGCTGCAAATTTAGACAAACCTCTTTCAAAGCCAGCTGATAATCAAGACACTTTATTAAGTATGTCAGCAGTAAAGCCACAAGCATCACCCATTGTTGGCATGGACTCCATTGTTATTACTAAAAATAATCCACTCACTTTGGAGGACACACTTGATGAATTAATGAACTATACATAATTTTTATTGCCACCTATGTCACGACTTGATTATTTAAAATAAGAATCTTATGAAGTAAAATAAGATGAACCACCTATGGTTCAAAATGAGAAAAAGGTAGAATAAGTAAAGATTCTTAGTGTTTTAAGGATCCATTACTTGATATAGATAAGTGTAGCTTGCATGAACTCACTAATGTGCTACAAAAATTTGCTAGTGATCCTTCCATAAATTCTCACCAAGTAGGTTTTGGTTCTTATATAGCTAACCATGTGCTTACAGAAAAGATTGCTAGGTACAATCAAGATGCTATGATACCACCTAAGCTTGGGGATGTATGGATCCCCAAGGTATTAATTACTATTGGAAAAGAAACACGCCATGCTATACTTGATCTAGGTTCTAGTATTTCCGTTTTATCTAAAGATCTATATGAATTGATAGAATTGCAAAGTATAGAAAAAATGCTCCATGGACTTACTACTTGATGATGATACCATTAAACATGCTGTAGGCAAAGTTATTAATGTAATGGTAGAGCTTCACATGACTTTCGTTCCCGTTGATTTAATTATCATGGACATGGGGAGTAAAACCTCTAGTCCAATCATTTTGGGAAAACCTTTCCTTCGTACTACAGTACTACAAGGAAGGTAATGTAAAGTTTCAGTTTCCACATAAGAAGTGTATGGAACACTTTCCAAGGAAGAGGGACACTCCAAAATTCAAGCTCCCTCATGAGCTTAACCCCTCTTGAAATTCAAGTAAGTAAGCCTAGCTATATGGCTTTAAAGAAAACGCTTTGCGGGAGGCAACCTGAATGTTTTTGTTTTGATTTTCTCTGTGTCCTCTTGCTGTAGCAAGAGACTTTAGTTTTTTTTTTTTCTATAGTTTTCAATAAAATACTAGGTTTTACCCATTTTGGATTGAAAAAAGTTGAACACATAAATGGAGTTGCAGATTTCTGCACGAGTCTCTGTACCGTATGATTTTTCATTTTTTCTGTAACTCCAATTTATCTCATATTGGATCTGTAGTTACAGATTTTCATCCTCTGTATGCTCATGTAATTTAGGGATTTTAGGACATGCCTAAGTAGGGTAATTAATTATGTTTTACTGTTGCTAAAATTCTGGACAAATTCTGTCCCATTTTGTTTTATGCATTCTCTGAGCTTTTAAGTTGAATCTTTTTGATTGTTTTGAGTTCATGAGAAAGCATACAACATTATATACCTACTTGAAATTTCATATATACATTTCTTTAAGGATTTCTTGTAGCAACCAATGTGTCTTTTGTACCCACTAATGTCACCCTACATAAAAGAGATGGGGGAACATTTTGTGTTTATGTTGGTTCACAGGGATTAGAGGAGTTACACCAAGAGAAATCCAAGGATGGTGAAAACCATAAGCTTGGGGATTCCCAAGGCACCCCACTGGACCAACCAAACTCTCGGTTTGCACACGTCTACTTTCTATTTTTCGACCAACACATTACTATCGCATAAACTTGGAGCATCTTTTATTTGTTTTAGTTTGTTTTGTTTTATTTCTATTTGAGTACGACCAACACTTTGATATATATTATGGGCTACTGGAGGTTTAGTTTAAGTAAGGTTGGATGCTATTAAAAAGTTGGTATTGGGATGTCCAAGTTGATATTAAAAAGATTACACATAGTTGCATGGGTCATTTTCTTTGAATGAGTATCATCAATTTGCAAATGCATTGTGTAGAGTTATCTTTTATTCATGTTTTGATGCTTGCTATTATTTTACACTATTTTACATGGACTGATTAGAACTATGGACTCTTATGCATGCATGTAGACGGTCAACTTTCTCCCTCTTGCTAGCCCAAAAATAAAACCAACAAGTTAAAACTTGTTATCCAACTCCTTTGAGCCAAGTTTTCCAGAGTGTCCACCATACCTACCTATTAGCATGATTGCTATTCCAAGTATGTTTATTATGTTTTTTTAATTTATCTAGCTTCCAAATTAAGATGATTATGGTTATGTTTGCTATGATAAAATTGGTTAGTAAAGCTCTCACGAACTTGATGGCAAGCTTTTATTTCTTGCACATAATAAACTTGAACCATTGTGACTATCTTATTAAGTTGTATGCTTGAAAAATTATGAGTTGGGAGTTATCATAACCATGCTTTCATGGGACACATTTTCAACATTGCACTTATTCACATTTAGTTGATATCATGTTCTTTTGTTATGCATGCCTATCATGGTGAAATAAATTGGAACCTTTGTGAGCTCATGGAGTTTGTATATGTGTGAGAGAAACTCCGAGGCCACTAACCCAAGCCATGCATCATTCATGGTAGAAATTTACAGCATCCCATAGTGGGTATTCTATGAAGCATCTTCAATAAAAAGCTATGCCAATAATAAATAAAAAGAATTGCATATGTGCCCATTGTATGTTTGTCTTGTCATTTTGGTATGGGAAACCTCCTATACCATGGGGCAATAGGTACCCCGTTTGGCGTTCTCGATGATACATGTATGCTTACAATGACAAGAACTTGCTTAGGGTCCTAAGTTGAGTAGCATGTGGTGTAGGTACTCGTATTCAAGGGGCATGAGGCATTCAACTTATACTTTGTCAAGCATATAACTCATACTTGCCATCACACTAACCTTAAACACTCAAGATGCTTATGATAGGGGCAATGAGGGACCAAATCTAATGAATACCTAATGGCTCTGAAATATAGCCATCTATGTCCACATTTAAACTGGATATTACTCATACTTTTGATGAAATATCTCTCTAAACCTTGCCACTAATGCCTAATATTCAGACGGGTATGCAATCCTTTCTTTTATATTTTTCCTGCACAGATAATGTCGTTTAAAGGAGGGAATCACTACATTAAAGTCAAAGATAGAAGATTTCCAACAACCAGAAGAAACCAAGAGCCGTAAAGCGGAGGTAGACACTTTAACGACCAACTATATGATCGGAACAAAATTCTGGACGTATAGCTCCGGTTGTATAGTTGGCGCCGCCACCGTTAGGTCAAACATAACAACTTTCGTGAAGGGACCCCTATAAAAATAAGCCTCGGGCGACGAGAAAACAAGCGAGACCTCGCCAGAAAGTCTCTGCCATAGATCACCAACCGCCTCCAGATCTCAAAACCCTTCTCCATCTCCATAGACATATTCCACCACTTGTAATAATATACCTCTTCTCCTATTGGCGAAATTATAAGACTATTGCTATCAATCTTATGATTTTCATTACAATGTTTGTGATTGCTGATCTCATCTCTATGTGTGAGTAATTATCCTTGGGCTAAGGGCTTCGGCCTAGCCATGTAGAAATTGTGCATGTTGTTTATCATAGATGGGATCGTGTATTAGTTTGTATGACATGATGATTATTGTATCCTCTCTTGCCTCAATCCAAGGACTTGTCAGGTACCCAAGACCCCGAGGGTTGAGCTAGGTATAGGGAGTATGAGTAATGACTGATCTCTAGGTTGGGAACCCTAGTGACAGAAGGGGTAGTACGGCTGTATGTGAGGGATTTGCTTCGGATTAACGGTGACATCACTATGCATATCATTAGTTCTCTTTCTTCTATGGATGAGACTAGTAGGTTATTGCTATAAGCGGTTGCGGAGGCAATAGCAATTATGGATGCACTGCCCACATATAATTTATCTTGCTCTAACAAGTACATGCATACTTTATTTCTATCTTTTATTCCCATCAGATGTTTTGCACAGCTACAGGTGAAACCAAACGCCCTAGGCCCTCTCTCTCCATCATCGACAACACCAAAAAGACGCAAGCTATTGGTCCGGTAAAAACACAAAAGGAATTCTAAAAATCTCAAAGGTCTATTAAAGTAACTTCACTACGCATTTGCTTCCCGAGGATTCGATAACCTAGGTCTACTAGGGAAAAAGAAGCTATACTACATCCGTAATCCGGATCGAAGGTATCAACCCTTTTTCTGGCGCCATTGCCGGGGAAGCAATAGCTACCGTGGTGAGGTTATTAGGAACCTTGCTAGATTTAATTCTTGATTTTAATTTTATTAGTTTCCTTTCAGTCTTTATTTGATAAACCAAAAAATTAGTTAGCCTTTAAATTCTTGTTTATACTATTATAATTCTTTGTTTAAGAAAACCCAAAAACGTAGGAAATATGGCTGAAAAGAAGCTTGGGGAGTTTGCTACTCCGAACAATGATTATTTGCATACTCCTATTACTCAGCCAGTAATTGCTGTTGATGACTATGAAATTAAGCCCCATTACTTAAGTTTGGTTCAATTTGGAGGCTCTGCTATTGAATACGCAGGTATGTACTTAAATACTTTCACTGAAATATGTGATATGATGCGTATAAAAGACGTTGACCCCGATGTGGTCAAATTGCATTTATTTCCTTTCTCTCTAAGAGGTAGAATGGTTGCTATCTTTGCCTAGAAATACTATTACATCATGGGTGGGATGTACTTCTCTATTTTTGACTAAATTTTTCCCACCTGCAAAGACTATGCAACTCAGATCTAATATTACTGGATTTACAGGAAGAGTGTGAGCCACTAGCGCTTGCATGGGAGAGGATGAAAGAATGCTTAAGAAACTGTCCTAGTCATGGGATGGAAGATTTGTTAATCCTCCATTTATTTTATAATGCTCTTAATCCTGTGTCTAAGTCTATGCTTGATACTGCTGTTGGAGGAACGTTTATGGGTAAACATATTACCGAAGCAAAGCAGCTGCTGGACAATATGCAAGACAACCATGCCCAATGGCATGTGGAAAGATCAAACACGAAGAAGGTGAACTCTATTTCACCATAAGAAAACGAAGAACTAAATGCCAAGTTGGATGAGCTCATACTAGCCGTAAAATGTAAGGAAACCCAAGTAAGAGCCATCCCTAAAACAAATATTGAAGAAATAGACTTCGTAGCACGTAATGATTATAACCCTGCTTGGAAGAAGAGTTACAATCCTAACTTTCAGAAACATTATTCTAGTCCTGCAGGTAACTCTAATAATAATATGGGAACTTGTAATGGTGGTCTCCAAGAAACACTTAAGTCTTTCATAGACTCACAAAATGAACAAAACAATATTCTTGTTAAAATAATGGAGAACCATGATGCCATGCTTGGTAAATTTTCTAACCAAGCTGTTAGTTTGAGAAATGATTTGCAGGCCCTCCAAGAAAGAACAAGGATCGTTGAGGCACAACTAGGTAAGATAACCGAGAGTCGAACTCTCATTCTAGCTAAATTTGTAGGTAAAGCTGAGCCCAATCCTGTTGAAGAACTCAAAATGATGAGGATCCAAAGGGAGGAGCCTGAAGAACTTGACTATAGTAATGCTCCTTCACCAAGATAAACCGTCGAAGATCTCGTAAACAAGATCAACGTCAAGATTCCAGTAAGTGAAGGCATTGAGGAAGCTATGTACCAGCACTTCGTTAATTAGGTAGCAATAAAGGTACGTGAGCTTGAAGAAGAATACAAGGATCTTGTTGAAAATTACATGTTAAACTAGATGACATATTTGAGCCTACTATTAAGATTAAAATTGGAACCAATGAGATAGCTGCACTTTATGATCTAGGTGCAAGCGTCTCAACAATTCCAAAGAGTCTTTTTTAACAAATTAAATCTTATCTCCTTTGAAATTACTGAGTTAAAATTGCATCTAGCAGATTCTACCTACAAACAAGCTATAGGAATTAAGGAGAATACTTTAGTATGCATTAAAGGATGTCCTGCTCTCATTGATTTTGTTATTGTTGACATGCCTGGAGATGCTACTGCTCCTATTATTTTAGGCCGTCCTTTCTTAAGAACTATTAAGGCTTTGATTAATCTACATGAAGGGAACGTGAAGCTGCAATTGCCTTCGCGGGATACTTTTGTTATTCATTTCCCTAGGAAGAAGAAAGCCAAGCATGATGAAAAGGAGGCAATCACTTTAAAGGCCAATTATTTTGGAGTGGGTGTTCCACTCATCTGGCCCAAGTAAGCAACATTGAGGTCAAGGTATTGACCATAAAAGAGAGCTCCATGGGAGGCAACCCGTGATAAATTAAGGTTTGAGTTAAGTTTTTAGTTTTAATTTAAGTTTATGTTTAATAAAGAGTGCTATAAAACTCCATATGAGGAGAAGAAGTTCAGTACTACTTGAAATTCTGCTTTATTCATGCTATTGTTGGTCGACAATATTTACTGTCAATTTTCTGTCAAAAACAAGGTATATCACTAAGTTACGGGAAAAGAAGTAGTTTTAAAAAAACAGAATTTTTTTATGCATAAAGAGAGTTTAACGACCAACTATACCGCGGGAATGAAAATTCCGACTGTATAGCTCCGGTCGTATAGATATTTTTGCCATCGACAATTTTCTTTAAAATGTACTAAGAGTTTAACAACCAACTATACGGCGGGAATGAAAATTCCGGCCGTATAGCTCCGGTCGTATAGATATCAGTGCCTGTTGACTCGTGTATTAACGAGCTCGTTGGGGAACCCCAAGAGGAAGGTATGATGAGCACAACAGTAAGATTTCCCTCAGTTATGAAACCAAGGTTATCAATCCAGTAGGAGCAAGGAAACACCTCCAAGGTGTTGCTGGCTGGACTTTGGCAGGGCGCACTACCAGCGCCAGCAGAAACGTGGAAACCTGCACAACACAACCATAGAACTTTGCCCCTAACTTATAGTGAGGTTGTCAACCTCACCAGTTTTGCTGAAAACAAAGGATTAAACGTATTGTGTGGAAGAAAGTAATAGTTTGCAGAAAGTAAACAGAAAGCAGTAAACAGTTGTAGATTGATGGTAAAAGAAAGGACTGGGGTCCATAGTTCACTAGTGGTGGCTCTCCTTAAGATAGATAACATGTTAGGTGAACAAATTACAGCGGGGCAATTGACAAACATCGAGAAAGCAATACATTAAAATACTAAACATCTTGACTCCTTTGAGATTTGATTGGGCATTACAACATTATACATAGACCGTAATCCAACTGCATCTATGACTAATAATCCACCTTCAGGTTATCATCCGAACTCCCTCCAGTATTAAGTTGCAAGCAATAGATAATTTCATTACGCATTGCGTGTAAAGTAAACAATATGATTGTTCTATGAACAAAGGATTGCTGTTTTCTCCCTACTAGCAACAACACATCTAGTACCTTAGAGATTTCTATCACTTCCCCAGATTACTAGAGGCATGAATCCACTATCGAGCATAAATACTAACTCTTGGAGTTGCTAGCATCTACTTGGCCAAGATAGCTACTAACAACGGAAAGCATGCAAGATCACAAATAACAAAGACATGATAGAATCAATAATCAATCTGAAATAGCATCTCAATATCCATTAGATCCCCGCAAACACAACATGTAAGATTACAAATAGATAATCTTGATCATAAACGGAGCTCACAAGATCTAAGCATGATAGCACAAAGGAGAAGAACCAGCCATCTAGCTACTACATGGACCCGTAGTCCAGGGATGAACTACTCATGCATCACACCGGAGGCTTGCATGGTGATGAAGAAGGCCTCCAGGGTGAATTCCCCTCTCCGACAGGGTGCCGGGAAGAGCTTCAGATCCCTCCCGATCTAGGGATGGAGATGACGGCGGCTATAGACTCTTTCGTGGAATTTTGATCGGGTACTTAGGGTTTCTGTATTGGAGGCATCTTATAGGCGAAAGGGGAGGTCGAGGGGGTGCCCGAGGCAGCCAGACCACCCCCTGGTGTGAGCCAGGCTTGGCCGCGCGGCCAGGTGGTGTGGCGGCCCCCTGACCCCTCTCCGTCTCGTATTCTGGCTCCGTGTCCCCCTCGGTGAAAAACTGACTTTGGCTTTTGTCCCATCCAATTCTGAGAATATTCATTTTCTGACTTTCTTGGAACCAAAAACAGCAGAAAACAGGCAGCTGGCACTATGGCTCTTGTTAATAGGTTAGTCCAAGAAAGTGTATAAAAAGTACTCCAAAGTGTGGACAAAACATAAGAAAGTAGATAAAACCAAGCATGGAACATCAAAAATTATGGATACGTTAGCAACGTATCAACATCCCCAAGCTTAACTCCTGCTCGTCCTCGAGTAGGTAAGTGATAAAAAGAAAGAATAATTTTTGAGGTGACATGCACCATCATAAACTTTATCAAAGTATTTGTAAAACATTGATAGCTAGGATCATAGTACTTTAACATAGTATGAAAGATAAAGTTCTAACAATAAGACATAGCAACTATGTTGCAACATGAAAAGGCACAAACAAAAGATTCATGAATAACAATGCTTTGCAAGACATTTGTTTGTTTCACATAAAGAAAACATAACATAGTGGCATTCAGCTTGTCCCTCATAGAGTAGCAAACATAAATGCATATGACACCTTCAAAGTTCATAAGAGTGACTAGATACGAATAGTTTAAGAACAAGCAGTATCAAAATTATGCATCAATCAACAAGTCTTGGGACAATGCACATAGAACTAAGAATGGCCACTATGCTCTCAAAGTAGGTGCATAAAGATGAAAGGTGGATACTCAACATAAAAGTAAAAGAAAGGCCTTCATAGAAGGAAGTAGAGATTCAAGTTTCATAAAGAGCTTCCAAAAATTATGGTAATTATTAGCTTTCAGCTCTCATTGCCCCTATCATAAGCATCTTGAAGTGATTAAGGTTAAAGTGAACAAACTATGGTGTATATGCTTGACGAAGTATAAGTTGGAAATCTCATGTCCTTTGAATATGAGGGCCGCTCCTCATGCTACTCAAGTTTAGTTACCGGTAAGTTCTTGTCATAGTAAGTACATGTGTATCATAGATAACTGCCAACGGGGTACGCCTTGCCCGATGATACGGAAGAATCCCCATATCAAAATGACAAGGCAAGCAGGCAACGAGCATCTCAGCAATCTTCTTATTTACCATGGGAAAATGGTGCTTTTTTCTCTCTTTCCTCTTTTCTCATATCTCTTTTTTTCTTTTTTTCTCAATATCTGACTCTTTTTTTATAAGAAGAATGCTTCATAGACAGCTCATTATGGTTACGCTGCAGGTTTCCACCATGACAGCATGGATTAGACCAGCACCCAGGCGTTTCTCTAACACACATACATAACTCCATGGACTTACAAGCTCCCCTTTCATTTCACACCGACGGCATCCATAGACAAAAGAGCATGATATCAACTAGGTACAAAGTACAAGTGCAGTGTTGAAAGCGTTCCCCATGACAGCATGGTTCTGCTAATCCCCAACATATAAGTGCAAGAATATACAACATAGACGACACAATGGTTCAAGTTTATTAAGGGCAAGAAAAGTAAAGTGTGCCATCAAGTTCGTGAGAGCTTTAATCACTAGTTTTCTCATAACAAGTTTAATTAGGAAGGTAGATAAAAACATGAACATACTTGGAATAGCAAATGCTAATAGGTAGATATGGTGGATTCTTTGGAATAACTTGGTTTTAGGAGTTGGATGCATGAGTGGAACTCATACTTGGTTATGGAGGCTAGCAAAAGACTGGGAGCGACTGACTAAGAGAGCAATAATGGCCATAAAGCAGAGCGACAAAACATCATTGATTAAAGCATAAAGTGATACTACAAGTCGAAAACTAAAGGATCACAAAGGCTATGGTGACTTGGGATAGTCATAACATGGTGTGAGCATGCGCCAAGTCAACCCAAATAAAGCATCAAAGGAGAATACCACAATACTATGCTTTAATATGCTAAAACCACACATGATTCTTCAAAGGCACATTAAGCAATCTCAATTGTTTATAACAAGTCATGCTACAGCAAAGATCACTAAGCATAAAGCCAAAACAAAATCAAGCATGGCATGACAAAGCATAGGCCACAGTCAAAAACAAGCTCTCTTTATCACTTAAGCATGAACTTTTCCTACTCTTTTTCCAATCCAAACCAAACTATTTGAAAACCAATGCATGAAAGAGGGGGTCCAGCCAATTTATTCAGCAAACTAATAAAACCAAGCTAACGAAAAACCAAAATGAAAAAGAAAAAGAAGATGCTCCAAGAACAACACAACTATGCATGAAACAATAAAAATGAAGTGTTTGAAACAAACCTGGGATTTTTATTGATGAAGAAGGGGATGCCTTGGGAATCCCCAAGATTTGATGCTTGTACTTCTTGGATAATTCTTGGGGTGACACGGGGTGGCATCCCCAAGCTTGAGCTGTAGTCCATTCTTCATCTCATTACATCATTCTCTCCATACACCTGAAATTTTTCCTTCATACAAAACTTCACACAATCTTTATTAGCAACATTAGTGCACTCACGCTAATAAGTCTTTAGGTTCAGTTCCAACACCAATAAAACTTCCATTAAAACATAAGCTACTTAAGCTCTTCCCTCAAAAATCTCAATTCCCCAAAAGAACTTAAAAAGGAACCAATAAGAAGCAAATGCAAATAATGGCAAAAATCTGTCAAAACAGACCAACAGGTAAAAACCAATTTTTTCAAAGACCTTCTGTTGCTCAAATCGAAATGTGTTGAACTAACGAAAGTTAGATAACAACCTGGGGAAGAAGCAGAAAAATTCATGCCTCAAAAAGACGTACAGAGATTTTACACAAATTTTTACGGTGAAGCACAAAAATCTGTTTCGGGACAACAACTTTCCCAATCATTACTTCTCTCTCATTAGAGGTTACTCTTGGCACAAAAAGCAAATAAAAAGGATAAGGAGAGGTTATTACTGAATTAATAACTTCCAAGACTCATCTAAAACTTTTGGGTTATCTCCCAATAAGTACTTTTCTTTAACGCCTTTAAGTTAGGCATAAGAAGCAAGAAAAAGAATCAAGTGTTCTCAAATGAAGAAGCATTAAGAGCAACTTTTGTTTTCATAGGAGAGGCAAAAGAAATATTCTCTCTCTTCTTAGGGAAGTGTTCTATACCTTTCTTGAGTGGGAGTTGATATTTAATGGTGCCTTCTTTCATATCAATAATGGCACCAACATTTCTAAGAAAAGGTCTTCCCAAAGTAATAGGACAAGAAGCATTGCATTCAACATCCAAAACATAGAAATCAACAGGGACATAGGCATTGTTAACCATAATAAGAACATCATTAATACTCCCCATGAGTTTATTTCTAGCATTATCATCAAATGAGACATTCAAATAACAATCTTCCAATGGTGGTAAATCAAGCATATCATAAATCCTTCTAGGCATAATAGAAACACTACTATCAAGATCACATAAAGCTTTGAAATCAAAATCATTCACTTTCATCTTGATGATGGGTTCCCAACCATCTTCTTGTTTCATAGGAATAGAAGCTTTATGTTTCATCTTTTCTTCTTTAATCTTTATGAGAGCATCAACAATGTGTTTTGTAAAGGCCATATTCATAGCACTAGCATTAGGACTTTTAGCAAGCTTTTGTAGGAACTTAATAACTTTAGAGATATTGCGACCATCAAGATCAAAATCATAATTATCATCTAAAGTAGTAGAGCTATTACTATCCTCAACACTAGTGGTAGTGATAGTAGAAACACTAATGTTTCTAGCAATTTCATCTTCTCTTTCCCACTTAGCATGCAACTCAGCTAATAGTCTAACATTTTCATCAATTCTAACTTGTATGGCATTAGTAGAAGCAAAGGGATTCTCATTAGTTTCAGGTTTAGCAGCCATTTTATTCAAAGAAGATTGAGCTTCAACTAATGATGTTATATTTCTTTCAGCATTAGAGAGTTTCTCCTCAATAGTTTTATTGAAAGTAGTTTGTTTATTAATAAAGTATTTAAGAATTACTTCAAGTTCAGAGGGAGCACTTCTATTATTGTTGTAGGAATTTCCATAAGCATTACCATTGTTGGGAGGATATGGCCTATAATTGTTGTTACCAAAATTATTCCTATAGGCATTATTGCTAAAATTGTTATTTCTTATAAAGTTCACATCAACTTGCTCTTCTTGAGCAACCAAAGAGGCTAAGGGAACATGATTTGGATCAATATGAGCCTTCCCATTAACAAGCATAGACATAATAACATCAATTTTATCACTCAAGGAGGAGGTTTCCTCAACAGAATTTACCTTCTTACCTTGTGGAGCTCTTTCAGTATGCCATTCAGAATAGTTAACCATCATATTATATAGAAGCTTTGTTGAAGCACCCAAAGTAATGGTCATAAAGGTACCTCCAGCAGCAGAATCCAATAGATTTTTTGAAGAATAGTTCAATCCTGCATAAAAGGTTTGGATAATCATCCAAGCAGTCAGTCCATGAGTGGGACAATTCTTTACCAAAGATTTCATTCTTTCCCAAGCTTGAGCAACATGTTCATTATCAGATTGTTTAAACTTCATTAGTTCACTTCTCATGGATATAATCTTAGCAGGAGGATAGTATTTTCCAATGAAAGCATCTTTGCATTTAGTCCAAGAATCAATACTATTCCTAGTTAAGAAATTAAACCATTCTTTAGCTTTTCCTCTCAAAGAGAAAGGAAACAATTTAAGCTTAATAATATCCCCATCTATATCCCTATGCTTTTGCATCTCACAAAGTTCAACAAAGTTATTTAGATGAGCAGCAGCATCTTCATTACCAATACCAGAAAATTGTTCTCTCATAACAAGATTGAGTAAAGCAGGTTTTATTTCAAAGAAAGTAGCTTCAGGAACAGGTGGAGCAATAGGTGTGCTCATGAAGTCATTGTTGTTGGTGCTAGTGAAGTCACACAACTTAGTGTTTTCAAGAGTATTCATGTTTTTATGTTTTTAATAAAGAAAGCAAACTAGTAAAACTAAATTTTTTGTGCTTTTGATAAAGAAACAAGCAAACAAAGCAAAAATAAACTAAGCAAAACAAAAACGACAAAGTAAAGAGATTGGTTATGAGGGACTCCCCTTGTGAAGATGTCCTTGACTCCCTGGCAACGGTGCCAGAAAATATGCTTGCTGACTCGTGTATTAAAGAGCTTGTTGGGGAACCCCAAGAGGAAGGTATGATGAGCACAACAGTAAGTTTTCCCTCAGTTATGAAACCAAGGTTATCAATCCAGTAGGAGCAAGGAAACACCTCCAAGGTGTTGCTGGCTGGACTTTGGTAGGGCGCACTACCGGCGCCAGCAGCAACGTGGAAACCTGCACAACACAACCATATAACTTTGCCCCCAACTTACAGTGAGGTTGTCAATCTCACCAGTTTTGCTGAAAACAAAGTATTAAACATATTGTGTGGAAGAAAGTAATAGTTTGTAGAAAGTAAACAGAAAACAGTAAACAATTGTAGATTGATGGTAAAAGAAAGGACTGGGGTCCATAGTTCACTAGTGGTGGCTCTCCTTAAGATATATAACATGTTGGGTGAACAAATTATAGCGGGGCAATTGATAAACATCGAGAAAGGAATACATGCAAATACTAAACATCTTGACTCCTTTGAGATTTGATTGGGCATTACAACATTATACATAGACCGTAATCCAACTGCATCTATGACTAATAATCCACCTTCAGGTTATCATCTGAACCCCCTCTAGTATTAAGTTGTAAGCAACATATAATTTCATTACGCATTGCGTGTAAAGTAAACAATACGATTGTTCTATGAACAAAGGATTGTTGTTTTCTCCCTAGTAGCAACAGCACATCTAGTACCTTAGAGATTTCTATCACTTCCCTAGATTACTAGAGGCATGAACCCACTATCGAGCATAAATACTAACTCTTGGAGTTGCTAGCATCTACTGGGCCAAGATAGCTACTAACAACGGAAAGCATGCAAGATCACAAATAACAAAGACATGACATAATCAATAATCAATCTAAAATAGCATCTCAATATCCATCGGATCCCCGCAAACACAACATGTAGGATTACAAATAGATGATCTTGATCATAAACGGAGCTCACAAGATCTAAGCATGATAGCAAAAAGGAGAAGAACCATCCATCTAGCTACTACATGGACTCGTAGTCTAGGGATGAACTACTCACGCATCACACCGGAGGCTTGCATGGTGATGAAGAAGGCCTCCAGGGTGAATTCCCCTCTCCAGCAGGGTGCCGGGAAGAGCTTCAGATCCCTCCCGGTCTAGGGATAGAGATGACGGCAACTACAGACTCTTTCATGGAATTTTGATCGAGTACTTAGAGTTTATGTATCGGAGGCATCTTATAGGTGAAAGGGGAGGCCGAGGTGGTGCCCGAGGCGGCCAGACCACCCCTGGCCTGGGCTAGGCTTGGTCGCGCGGCCAGGTGGTGTGGTGGCCCCCTGGCCCCTCTCCGTCTCGAATACTGGCTCCTTGTCCCCCTCGTTGAAAAACTGACTTTGGCTTTTGTCCCGTCCAATTCCGAGAATATTCATTTTCTGACTTTCCTAGAACCAAAAACAGCAGAAAACAGGCAGCTGATACTGTGGCTCTTGTTAATAGGTTAGTCCAAGAAAGTGTATAAAATGTACTCCAAAGTGTGGACAAAACATAAGAAAGTAGATAAAACCAAGCAAGAAACATCAAAAATTAAGGATACGTTAGGAACGTATCAGTGCCTCAGTACAATTTCTTTTCTAATGTACTAAGAGTATAATGACCAACTATACGGCGGGAATGAAAATTCCGGCCATATAGCTCCAGTCGTATAGATATCAGTGCCTTCGTACAATTTCTTTTCGAATGTACTAAGATTTTAACGACCAACTATACGACAGGAATAAAAATTCTGGCCGTATAGTTCCTGTCGTAAAGATATCGATGCCTTTGTATATTTTCTTTCATAGAGACAGACAATTTAACGACCAACTATACGGTGAGAACATTTTGTTCCGGTCCTATAGTTGCGCCCGTATATCTGCGTCGCCAGGAGAAAACCCTAATATTTTGACAGAAGGCCAATTATACGGCGGGAACGCTTGTTTCGGCCATATAGTTGCGCCTGTATAGTTGCGTCCGACCATAAATCGCACGGGAAGGTACCTCCAACTCCAAACTCCAATCCTTTTTCTTTCTTCTACCTCCAAACTCTCTCAAAACCTCAAGAGATCTTCATCTCTACTCAATTTAGTTCAATTTTCTCGCACACGAGTGATCTATGGTATGTTTCTCCTCCGATCCTCTAATTACTTTTTGCAAATTCATCTTCGATCTATTGTCATTATCAATCTAGGGTGAGACATACTATGAACCAATTGCCATGATTTTCTTGCCTAGATTATTATTTTGAGGAGATTCTTTAGTGTGCTATGATGAGGAATATGATGCACTTACTGTTGTTGGATCAAAAAAGTTTTATTTTTGCCTTTATTCAATGTTTTAGATGATGAACACAAGGAGCCAAAACTCGTGCTCGTGCCACCGCTAGCGCTTCTTGGGCTGCCTCTTAGGAACACATGGGGATACAGTTCAGGGATGAGGCCCATCGTGATCGCTTCAATAGGATCAAGAATCGCGAAGTGAAGGCCACCAAGTGGTCCTACCCCATTATATTGAACCAACTCGGTATTTCTGATGACTTTAATTTACTTTGAAATAGAGCTGGCCGGCAAAACTTTGTGTACGTGCCTACTTATCGCCGCTTAACCATTGAATTCCTAAGTTTGTTGCAAAGCACTATTAAACAATGGCAAGGAGAGGACACTATTTCTTTCCATCTGATGAACAACAACTACACCTTAACATTAGATGAATGGTGCGCATGTTTTAATTTTCCAAACAATGATATTCATGCCTTACACGCATCCTTTACTGGCTTAGATCCTACTCCTGAACAATACTATAATGGAATGAGTTTCACTAGTAGAGTGAACAAGGGGAAGAATATTCAACATCCTGCAATTCGCTATCTTTTCTATGTTATTGCTAACACCTTGCACGCACGCAATGAGTTCACGAGACTCAACGAGGAGGACATCCTAGTCCTTGCAAAGGCTGCTTACATAAACTGCGGCTTGTCACTCAACTTGGGCGCCATCCTTGTGCGCTACTTGGAGCACCAAGCCTCCCAAAACCAAGGACCAATCATAGGTTGAGGCATTATCATCGTGCTTGCCACTGCCCTAGGAATCAACCTAGGTGAGTTGCAACCCGTGCTAGGTGAGACACGTGTTGGTTTCTCCACTTTGAGATCCTGTGGAATGCTCACTAGGAGAGGTGGTGTTTATTATCTGCATATTGCTGGAGCTAGGCGTCTCTACCCCGCTCCTATGCCTAATGGCCTTTTCTCTATCGAGGAAGGATGTTTGCTATATGACTTGCAGGTTGAGCAACACCAACCCGAGGAGGAGATTCCGGAGGAGGATGAGGACCAAGAGGAGGAGCAAGAAGTTCCTTATCAAGAGGAGCATCCACAAACCTAGTTCGCCACATACTAAGATTTCCAAGGACTTGGAGGGACTGTGGAGAGGATGCATAGCCTCTCTTTAAACCTCCGAGAATCAACTAGTAACCTCTCAACTCAATTTGCGAACTGGAGTAACGACTTTTCCCCGCCACCACAATGATTTGAAGGGCTTGCAAAAGCCTAATATTAGGGAAGTTTCCTCATGTATCTTTATTTGGCGTTTATTTGCTTTTATTTCGAGGTTATGTTTTTATTTGAGTTTATAAGCATTCGTGTTGGTTTCCCCAACACCTTATTTTTATTTCTTTTTATTTGCTTTCGAAATTTTCTAGCCGAGCTTTGCCGCCAATTTTCTATTCTTTAAAGTCCCTCTCTTCAAAATCACAAAAAGATTTCTCCATTTTTCCTTATTTCCCTCTTTCTTTTCTTTACGCCTCGAGGTCTTCATGTATTCACAGAAGAGTGATCGACTTCGAGTTTCCAAGAAACAAATAAAAAAGGAAGAGAGAATTGGAACCAAACATGAGAGGTATACCTTATGACTCCGCACTTTTGAAGTTTGAGAAACCATGCTAGTTAGTAGTAAATGATGAGATATTATATTGGTGGAGTGAGTCTTTGTATTATAGTAAGTTTTTCATTTGCATGGGTATTTAATTGGGTTTGTTTTGTTCCAGCTCTCGTAATTAACCAAGTCTTGCCTAAAAATTGCTAAATAATTGTAATAAGAAAAGGACTCACAATTGAAGGCTTGGGGTGTTGTAGTGTTTAGTCTTGAAGGTTTATTTCTAGAGACACTCAACACCGCTGAAAATGTTGATTGACTTAATAGCTCTCTTTGAAAGGATTTGTTTGATTGAATTAATGTTTAGTGGTTTTTGTAAGTATACAAAAGTTTGACTTGTTAATCATAAGAATGATATAGCTTTATGCGTGTCAAACTTCATGGGATGCAAACAACTCCGCTGGCCTACGAACGATCTTCATGGAGGAAACTCCTAGATTTTGGCTATGAGTTGATTAAACACTTGTAGCAGCAATGCTATAGTGGGTAAGATTCTTGGCACTCCCAGGTAGTTGTACTCATGATGGAATCACTCCTCTGGCTGTTATGAGAAATCATTATGCAAAAGGAACAAAACTTAGTGATGCCACGAGAGTCCATCACAGCCCAATAAACTAATAAAAATCTTTGGCATGCTCTCAATTACTTAAAAATTGAAATTCCTGAAGGACAATGAATAGAAAAGTAGTGCTTGAAAAGTCATGATTTATTGATGTGGGAGAATTGAGATACTCGTGTATATGCTTTTCATGACAACTCTCAGACTCTCAATTTACATGATTATACTTTATCGTTCTAAGGCAAGCCTATGAGTTGATTACTTGACATGGAATAAACTTTACCCGTTTGAATCATCCATGTTGACAATAATTTTTTTGCACTATAAGGATGCATCAAACCCGTATTATATGCTTGCCATTACTCTATATATGCTGAAGTTTTTCAGATTTATGAAGTGGAGGAAACATGAGACTACTAATCATGAGTAAGATCACCATATCATTATTTCAGTTTAAATGCCGAGTTCCTTTTTGATTTTGGTTTTCTTGCTTAGGGACGATCAAGTTTAAGCTTGGGGAGGTTGTTGTCTTTGAAATATAGCCATCTACGTCCACATTTAAACTGGATATTACTCATACTTTTGATGAAATATCTCTCTAAACCCTGCCACTAATGCCTAATATTCAGAGGGGTATGCAATCCTTTGTTTTATATTTTTCCTACGCTGATAATATCATTTAAAGGAGGGAATCACTACATTAAAGTCAAAGATAGAAGATTTCCAACAACCAGAAGAATCCAGGAGCCGTAAAGTAGAGGCAGACACTTTAATGACCAACTATACGACTGGAGCAAAATTCCGGCCATATAGCTCCACTCGTATAGTTGGCACCACCACCGTTAGGTCAAACAGAACAACTTTCATGAAGGGACCCCTATAAAAAGAAGCCTCGGGTGACGATAAAACAAGCTAGACCTCGCTAGAAAGTCTCTGCCACAGACCACCAGCCGCCTCTAGATCTCAAAACCCTTCTCCATCTCCATAGCCATATTCCACCACATGTAATAGTAGATCTCTTCTCAGATTGGCAACATTGTAAGAATATTGCTATCAATCTTATGATTTTCATTATAATGTTTGTGATTAATGATCTCATCTCTATGTGTGAATAATTCTCCTTGGGCTAAGGGCTTCGGCCTAGCCATGTAGTAATTGTGCATGTTATTTATCATAGATGGGATCGTGTATTAGTTTGTATGACATGATGATTATTGTATCCTCTCTTGCCTCAATCCAAGGACTTGTCAGGTACCCAAGACCCCGAGGGTTGAGCCAGGTATAGGGAGTATGAGTAATGACTGATCTGCAGGTTGGGAACCCAGTGACAGAAGGGGTAGTACGGCTATATGTGAGGGATTTGCTTGGGATTAATGGTGACATCACTATGCATATCATTAGTTCTCTTTCTTCTATTGATGAGACTAGTAGGTTATTTCTATAAGTGGTTGTGGAGGCAATAGCAATTATGGATGCACTGGCCACATATAATTTATCCATCTCTAACAAGTACATGCATACTTTATTTCTATCTTTTATTCCCATCAGATGTTTTTCATAGCTACAGGTGAAACCGAACGCCCTAGGCCCTCTCTCTCCATCATCGACAACAAAAAAAAGATGCAAGCTATTGGTTCGGTAAAAACACAAAAGGAATTCTAAAACTCTCGAAGGTCCACTAAAGTAACTTCACTATGCATTCGCTTCCCGAGGATTCGATAACCTAGGTCTACTAGGGAAAAAGAAGCTATACTACATCCGTAATCCGGATCGAAGGTATCAATACCATAGTTCAAACATGATCATAAGAGGAAGAGTTTGGAAGCTACATGAAACTTATTCATGATTAATCTCTGCTTATTATCTATATTTCCAAAGTGTCCACTTTTCTATTCATAATTGAGAAGAAAACTCTATGACCACTATAGGATGTTTTTACTTTACTTTTGGTTTTGCATTTTGCATTCATTTGGTCCATAGCTCTTTCTTCTATGTTACACTTTGTGAATTACTATTCGTCCTTTCATTTGACTTTGTGTAGCAATAGTAATTAGTCTTGATATCCAAAATAGTATTAAAGTACAAAGTCCATGTTAGTTTTATCACCTTCATACTCGAGGATGAGTATAGGTTAAGCTTGGGGATGCTGATGCATGTGAAATGCATCCATGAACTTTGCACTTTATTACTTGATATTCCAGCATATTTGCATCATATATGGGGTATATTCATGTTTTATAATGATATTTGGGAATAATTCACACTTCCCATGTTGTTTTGGAATTAACCCTTCTGAGGCAGAAAACCCCTATTTCAATGTTTTTGACTTTCAGGTACCTAAACGATGTCCAGTTGACCTGAAACTTCACGAGACCCGGTATTTATCAGAACCAAGAACATTGGGTCAAAGATCAGCAAAAGAAGGAGGCTGAGGGAGGAATAGGCCCACCACACATCGCCACCCCTCTTGACACATGTGGTGTTTTCGTTTTCTCCTCAAGTCTCCGATGTCGTCGATTCTTTCTCCTAGGCGAAGGTTCTGACCAAAAACCACGTATAAAAAAGTACTCTCGATGATTCTCGGAAAGGAGCGCTGCAGAAGACAGAAACACGAAATAGAGAGGCGGGAGGCAGAAGATTGGAGGGGGGAAACTCCGGCGGGGCGCTGCCGGTGCAATTCCCACCTCCTCCAACGACTCTAGCACCTTCACCATGATGAAGGGGGAGTAGTCCACCCTTGGACTATGGGTTTGTGGCAGTAGCTATTGTATCTCTCTCTCATGTTCTCGATTGTATTAGAACCGTATGAGCTTCATAACATGATTACAGTCATATTTGTATTACCTATGTGGTGGATCTTTATATAGTTGATATTTGAGATTGCAATTGTTCAGTATTGGAAGTATGTGAATAGATGCATATCATGTACCTCGTTCTTGTTTACTTGTTTTGATCAAACTTGTATATGGGAGTGTGTGTGGGGGAATGTGTGCATTAGTTGGAGCAACGGGGGTTATCTTGCGAGTAAGATAGTAAAACTTGCGAATCACTTGGGTGTTTACCTTACTTAGTTGCCTCACTAGGGATAAACAAAATACCATGCTTAGACTAGATCAAGTATGATCTTATTTTAACTTCATGTCATAGAACTTAATGCTATACTCTAAAATTGTTCTTAGTACTAGATTGCTTGGAGACCATCCTTTCTAGTGGAGTATAAGTGAATTGTTAGAAGTAACATATCTATGTTAGGACGTGATGCCCATAAGAAATGTTAAGGTGCAGCGAGAAGCTCCTACGACAAATGTTAGGAAGTTTTCTGGTGCTCGCATCAACATATCATGGTGTACATGATCGATACAATCGTTCATGCGGTTTTTACTCATCAAGTGTCAAAACACTTTCTTGCTCCAACCTCTTCCATGTAGCAAGAACTCTTTCTTGCCGTCTCCATATTGAACCAATTCAATATCTCATCTAGGTAGTTTGGCATAACTATATTACACGGCTCAATCTATCTATATAGGTATTGATACCCAATATTCCCGTTTTGCCTAAGACTTTCACACAAATCTAATTTTAGTGAAATCTTACTTGCATCAAGAAAAGATACATCATTTCCAATTAATGATATGTCATCCACATAAAGTATTAGAATATGTCTTAGCACTCCCACTTAATTTCTTGTAAATATACATACATCTTCACCATTCTTGATGAAACTAAACTCTTTCAATTTCATCGAAGTGAAGATTCCAACTCCGTGATGCTAACTTCTAACGTTGAAGTTTGCACCAATTTCTAGCATCCTTTGAACTAACAAACCCCTTGGGTCGTGTTAATACACGTCCTAGGTTAACTCTCCTTTAAAGGAACTTTGTTTTGTTATTCAACTATCATATCTTGTGAATATATAGTGGTTACTAGAATAATCCCAATAGACTTAAGCACCACTGTAGAAGATCCAACCTTATCATAGTCAACTCTTTGAACTTTGTCGTAAACTCCTTTCCTACAAGTAGAGATTCTATCGATATAAACATCCACATCTATCCATTTATAGATCCATTTACGTTTGATAGGCTTAATGCCTTCCGGAGGGTCTACCAAGTATCAAAACTTGATTTTCGTACATGGATACTATCCTGGATTTTATGGTTTCTAGCTATTTAACGGAGTTAGGGCCCATCATTGCTTCTTTGTAGTTGGTTCATCATTGTCCAATAATAGTCAAATCTTACTATTTGAGTATAAACTTTACCCAACCTATCTGGTTCAATAGGAACTTCAATTTCTGGGACTACAACATTGTGTAGACGCAGGAGCCTCGGGCTCCATAGCCGTCTCCTGAACACTTTCCGGTGCTACACTAATTTTCTCATCTTGCTTAGATTCAATAACCTCATCAAGTTCTATTGTCCTCCCACTAAAAAATGCGAGGAACTTCTTTCTCCAGATGTTAACAAGGAATAACCTACAAAGAGACGTTCATCCTATTTTGGTTTGTAAACAATTTATATATGCCTAGCATACCAAATTTTAAGAAAAGACATCTTGGGTTTCATCCCATGTCATAACTCATATGGTGTCATTTCAACAAATTATGATGGTGCACTATTCAGTGTAAAACGGTAGTCTCTAAAGCATAATTGTAATCCCCGGACCTCACATTTCTAAATCATAAACTGGTATAATCCGAATTGGGGGAGAACATACTACCATGGAGGCCACAAGGCCGCCCACAAGTAGTCCGCAATGGCAGGGCACGATACCGGTCAACCATCCACCGTAGTATTCATGGTTATAGCTTCGAGTGCGAGAAACGTGACCAACTGGCTTCGAGTCTAACGTACACAAATGAGTATGTACGCGAATGACAGACAAGAGTACATCAGAGCAATTCCATCTAACAAAAATAGAAATATATTGCAATGCCATTACGACAAGAACCAAATTATATAGATAGTAGTAATAATATCTTAGGATTATATCCTCATACATCACTCAACAAATCAGCAAGCGGAAGCGGAAACACAAATCTGAGTATGGATTAAGAGTCAAATCAACATAAGATGCCACATAAATAAGCACATTCCCGCCCATCGATCTCCATCCCCGGAATCTCTACGCAAGAGGGTCGTTGCCTCCATCATCGGCCTCATCGACATAGTAGCCTCCATATGGATGTACCTAACAACCTAATCAATGTTTATGGTGCGAGAACCAAGGGTACTCAACAAGTCTTTATGCATCTAAAGGGAATAACCTAGGGTGACGCAATTACAGCGAAATATAATATCTAAACAGTTCTATAGAGACACACTATAACATCCGCCGAACCAGATATGGACAGACACTCGTTAATTAATACCAACAGTTTTATAATGAACATAAATAAACATCGCTCGCCCTCCTTCTCGATTACCGAACGAGAAGGCGGAAGAACATCCCATCTATTAGCAATTTTATTAACCATTCCATGAGTATTGCACTATTTACTAGTTAGGTTTTAGTCAAATTAAACATGGTACTTTAGTTATAGTTATCTATGATCGAGAAACTATTCTCCAAGTCGTCCGTAACCACGGACACGGCTTTCAGAAAGATTTACCCTGGAGGGGTGCACAAATAGCAACACACGCACGATCAACCCCAGAAAGAACCAAATAAAAAGCAACGAGGCCTCACGACAAAGCATTCACAAGATTCATAAATTATTTTTGGGGGCAACCCACTAAGCTACACGCAATGAAGTTGACCGGCTCCGAGATGGACCCAAGGTTTGTGTCAATGGATGTAAACGACTAGGAACCCAAAAGTGTGACTGGGCTTGTCGATACCGCAAAACATTCCATGTTCTAAAACAGTACAGACGCTCCACATGCAAAAGTAAATAAAACAGTAAAGCATGGCATAAGTACATGATAGTAATAATGCCCCAAACTAGTTTGTGGCCATAAGAAATAAGATGTGAATCAAGCTCAGGCGAAGGGGGATCCATAAAGTCTCCCACATGTGGATAGTGCAATAGTCAAGAAACATGTATCAAGTACTCGGGTCCTACGGGACACAAGTGAGCGTGGAAGAACCAAATAACATCTATTGCCCACCGGTGCCTATTTATTTAGTTAACCATTACTACTCAGTTTAATTGTTTACGTACCTCGTTATCCAAAGACTCGCAGAAACCTTATACATGCAATTCTACGACTCACATGGCTCAAACAACTCCTGTAGCAATGGCTCATAGGATTGAGGTACACGCTTCGATGGAGTTTAAAAGTAAAGGCTATGCAATACTTGGGATTCAATTTAATGCAATCGTAACTCAATGATGCAAGAATAAGATAGAGGCATATGTGCTATATATAATCCAAGCATGAGGAATTGCTTGTCTGTTAGATCAGCAACAGGGTAACCGGAATCTGGATAGTACTCTTGGTTCTCCGGATAACTCCCGTGCTCGGCGTCTATCCAGAATAAAAGCCAAATACACAAGGGACATAAAAAGCAAAGTGCGCAGTCATAATAACATATGCAACAAGAAAAACAAGGTATTCTATGATGGAATGATGCACAATTGCATGATATAACATAGCATGGCATGGGTGAGGTGTAAGGACAATAATAAAGCACTTTTATTTAGGCATGTTTTGCCTATAAACCTTGCTATTTTCTTAATATTTATATGATGCATACTTCAACTGATATCATGGAATACATAATTCAAACGGGCTCGTGGCGCTGATCGATTTAGACATATTATTTGTTGAATTTGAAATTATGGAATTAAAGTTATAAATTTATTAAGATAAAGACATTTAATAGCATTTATTAATCCATAAATTTTAATTGCCCAAAAAATATTTTAAATAGCATATTCGTATTCCTAGCATTTTTCTGATCTCAAAACCTATATTATTTGTATTATTTGGAATTATAAATTTAAAATTATTATTAAATGCAAAATAATTCAAATTGGGTCAAAAGTCAAAGGTTTAACTAGCCGCAGTCAACTCTGGTCAAATTTGAAAATAGTTTTGAATTCATATTTTAAAAACATTCATTTTTCAGTTTATAAGTTTTTCCATATTCAAATTATATAAGACGTTATGAATTTAATTAGATTTATCAATTTTTGGAATCTTGTTAAATTCGAAAATCTGGAAAACTTTTCTTACCTAACTGAACCTAGACATAGAGATAGACAAGCGGGACCAAAGCTATAGCCAGGGCCGATGTGCGCGGGTTGTAAGGGCGCTGCCGCGTGGCCGGTTGGGACACTGCGGTTTGAGGCTGAAAGAACCCCAAGGGCCTTTTTTAGAAAACCATCTGGCTGCGTCGGTGCTTGATTCTGACGAACTGAAATCGAGCAGCATGATTGAGGCTAGCTGGTTTCATCTTTGGATGAAGATGGCAAGAAAACGATGGTGAATTTCGTAATGCTGCAAAAAGAAAAGATGTAGAGGAGAGAATAGGCTTAAACTTTCGTTACGGAACCGTCGTCGAAGATCGAGTGCAGCGCGGGGTAAAAGATGATGAACACAGAGGCTCAGCGTGGTGTCGGACTGACAAAAACGTCTAGAAAACACAGAAATTGGTCGGATCTTCAGTAGATGATTTTGGTGGCTGTGATGCATTATTTCGCTCGAGATTTGATCCTACGTGATACTAGAGATGCCCTCTTCGCCAGTGTGTACTGAGCGGCTTCGGAGGCGAGCTGAGGTGGCCAGGATAATGACGGGAACAGAGAGGTTTAGAAGCGGTGCGTTGTTGTTTCCACTGGCTATGTGAGGGCGGCTGCTACTACTGTCTCAAACTGAAATGGCGCACGCGACGGTGCTGTTTTCCGAGGAGGATCATGATGTCGTATCTGAACCTTTTTGCCCGAGTAGCGGCTCGATTTGTAGAGGGGACATAGGTCTATGTGGTGGCATCAACAACTCGGTCTGAGTTTGCGGTGCGTGAAGCGAGCTTGCTTGCTAGATGAGGGAAAGAATTAGGCGGCATAGCGTGTCCAGCGGTGGCACGCACACAGAGTGCTCGACGAATTGATCTACGGCGACAAGGCACCATAAGATGCACAAGCATGTCTATGGGGTGGAGGGTTCTCACCTTGTACCCCTATGCAAGCCGAGCAAGGCGGAGTACAGGATATGGTGGTCACGGCTGGAGCTCTAGTCGCTCCTATAGCTTGCGGGCACAACACCGTCAAGGCGTATCTGACAGGTTCTAGGCTTGGCACCAGGTACTACACGATGAAGAGGATGTAGTAGCACCTTACAATACTCATGGATGCTCCTTGCTTCCTCCCAATCGTCGGCTAGGAGTGAGAACAGTGGCTAGGGTTAGACATGGCAAGCTTAGCCTAGGGAGGGGTAAGGGGAGGAGAGGGCGAACTGGGCATCTGGATCTCGATCTAGTACTGGTGGTGGTTGAGGGGATGAGGGAGAGATGGGAGGAGCACGTGGGGTGGCTTTTCTCTTGGCCAAAAGTAGAGGAAGGAAGGTGCTCGGTTAGGTTTTGGGTTTAACCCTCCTCCACTTGTCCTATAACACAAGATAGGGAATGAAAGGGACCAGAGACATGTGAAGGTCAGGGTTGAGGCTGGTCGTGAGGCTGGTTTGGTGCAGCCAAACAAGAGGCTCGGGTAGAGAGGCATAGTTAGAAGATAGGACTAGGTTAGCTAGGCTTTCTCTTTTTTCTTTAAATTTGGTTTTATTTGTTGATTTTAAAGCAAGCTTTTATATAAGCTTCCAAAGGGAACATATGGTAAAAAAACCAAGGAGAAACAAGGATGGAAGAGAAGGCAATCTATTGAAGCTTGGTTTGAATTTAACCATATTGTTTGAATTCAAAACAAAGTAATCTCTTCTCAAAATTCAAATAAAACCCACATAGAAGGGAGATGGTGCAAGCTTTGCATGGGCCATGAATGGTTATTAAATGCCACTACTAGAGGTGAGAACAACTAGAATACATTATGGCCATTTATTTGAACATGCTTCACAAATTTGAATTAAGGTCCAACAAAATGAAAGTAAGCTTGCTTCCCATATGTAATAGATGGAATGAAGCACGCATGAACATAAAATGGCCAAGCTAGTGTGTATGACCCACTAGATATACATATAGCCACAATTATTTTCAAACATGATCATATTTCCAAATTCAAACCATATGGAGGATTGAGAAGGTTTTCTACTCACATAACATGCAGAGGTGGCCAAGTGGCTTCCATAGGAATATTGTGGAAACAACATGTATCATTTATGGAAGCATGTATAAAAGAATTGGATCCACCCCAAAACATATGAGCTAGATTTAAATAGCAAATAGAAATGCAATGGCTCATATATAATTAGGATGGTGGAATTATAGATAGTGCTAAAAGAAAGGTGGTGGAGTTTGAAGAGATATGCCCCAAGTCAACTTGGGCACCAAGCAATATATCAAGAACCAACTATAATATATCAAGAGGCAAATACAATTAACAATACAAATGCGTATGAGAGAAGAACCAAATGAAAAGGGGTTTTATATGATGCTCAAATGCAATGTGGCATGGTGACATGAGCATGATATAATAATGATGCAATAATGATATGTAGGAAGTAGCAATATAAATAATAAACCAAGTAGCATTACAATTGTTAGACAATTGGGATGCTACAACTCTCCCCCACTAAACAAGAATCTCGTCACGAGATTCCTAGGAAAAGAAAAAAGACCAAGGAGATGCGGGTGTTCGGAACGAAGGTGATCCTCATGTTCCCAAGTGGTTTTTCCATGGAATGGTGTGACCACTGCACCTTGCAAAACTTTATAGACTTGTTGCGAGTCTTCCGTTTTGCTACTTGAAAACAAAGGACTTGTAGAAACTGGAGGATTATCGTGGAACGAGGAAGTAGTATGGACATAGCTCAGGTGCTCTCGAGAACACGATAAACAGATTGAACCACTTCTTGAAAGAATTTTGAAAGGACGATGTATCAAGAAGAGGAAGAAAAACACATCGTTAGGGTTCAAGATCAAAATCTACAAGTGAAGGTGATTCTTTATTTCGCTAGAAGAAAAGAAGGACTTTTGGAGAAGTTATCAACCACTATGAAAATAGTATTGTTTCTTCCCTTAGATTTAAGAGATGAAGTTTGGAAAACCATATTTCCTTCAAACAACAGAGTTTCTCGATATCAATGGAAAATATTTGGGTTTAGGAGTTCTCGGATTAGATTCTTCTAGCACCGGTAAGAACCAAAGGGTCACGCAAAATAGTTGTGCAGATTCATCTTTAAGAGAAAGACTGACACGAGTTTCTGGTGGAATCCTAAGAAAGAAGTTGAATATAGAAGATCTGGAGTTTATTGTAGAGATGTTTATTGCTTTCCTTAACCAATAGGTTATTGCAATAGATTGTGTGATTGATGGCATCGACCATAATTGGCTTTACCAAGGGAAAAAGGATTTGACAATTGAAGTCACGTATATCTTCCATCCATATTGTTTGATGATGTCGAACTCCGGTAGAATGAAGAGAAACGAAGAAGATTTTTGCATTTGCTTCCACCAGATCATTGAAATTTTTCTCTATCTTGAAATAGACGAGACCACCAACTAGAGATTACTGATTACTCTCTTTGAGAGAACACTCCGGAGAAACAAAGACGGAAATAAAAGTGTCAAGAGATAAAGGCCACTTCTAACTTCTGTGGAATGAGTGAAATCACATTAATCACCAATCCAATATACAAGAGCGAATGATAAGATTAGTGGTATGGTTACTACTCCATCCCGCACCAAAAGCATTACTCCGTACATGAATAGAAAAATTGTGCAACCCCACTCTCAGAAATTTAGACTGAAGATCTTGACAAACAGCATTCATGAAGCTTTATACAAAAACAAGTATGTGATGCAAACACTTCTTCGGATCCAAAGTAGATAAAGATGATGATGTTGTTGTCGTGTGAAAAGTCACAAACCAACAGAAAAGATATGAAGGAAGATCACAGAGACAGATGAAAGATTCAACAGATAGATTAAGGATATCACTCCAAACTTGGATAGAAGGTTTTCGAAAGATCAGGAAAGTCTTCACGGCATTCGGCGGATTGAGGATAAAATATAAAATGAGAGGGTTTCAAAAGGTCTCTTCATGAGCAGACAAACAACAGAATTTCTTGTCCTTCTTGAGAAGTCTTGAGGAAAACTTTAGCAGAATAATGATGATAACTTGCCAACCAAGGAAAAGCTCTGGATTTGGTTGAAGGTGGAGGATGGAATTAATAATTGACTTGATGATTCCAGAATTGTAGAAATGTGTTTAGCAGAAGGATGTGGTTGTCGTGGTGGTGTCACGGCAGATGCCATGGATAGGCTAAAGGTGGGGACTAATACACGCTAGGGGAATCCAGGGAGGGATAGTGGAGTGATTCTCCACACAGAATATTGTATTGCTTTCCTTTCAAGTTTACAAGTGCTCCTAGAGCTGTATTGGCGAGAGGAGGAAGAAGAAGCTCTCTTACTCTTACAATTCACCCCTAGAACCTTAGCCAAATCGGTATAGCAGAAAAACCCAACCCCTCTACTAAAACCCTAGCCCCCCTTATATAGAGGCGGCTTGGTCTCTGCCTAGGGCATACGTGGAGGTATATTCCTAAGAATATGCCTCCTCTCAAAATGGTAACCCGACCGGGGTGCTTTTCCCCCGCGTCACACATGCTTTAGCTACGTGAGCCTCTATGGCGCCCGCGTCAGCCGACACGGGCGTCGTCACCCTTGTCGGCCATGACCCGGTGGTCCTGCCCTTGTTTGCTTCGCTCATGCAGTGCGTACCGGGCCTTCTTTTTGACCAGAGAGATTCCTTCCTTCTCCCAGAAGCTAAACGGGACCCGGATCAGGGCAGATCCGGCCACACCTGTTCCTGCATACAAGTTAGACAAGCACTTCTGACTTACTCCTTAAGTCGGCTGATATAATGTTAGGCGACCCCCCTGGTCCGGGTTACTCTGTGATCTGGCCTGCCTTGAGGTGACCCGGCCAGCATCCTCTTTGGCCTTGCCGAACCTCGGCTAACTCGGCCTCTATACCCCAGAGTGACCCTACCCGGGGTTATCCCCCCAACATTAGTCCCCGAAGCTGGTGCGGTCTTAGCCGCCTTGGCCGCTAAGGCCACACCAGGTTCATTTACGTTCGAGCCTTGGACGTTATTTCCGATTTAGCTCTTTATCTCGGATTACATGGATTTACGTTCCCTTCGCACGTTCCAAGTTTTCACTTGTCGGCCGGGTTACCACTTTGACTCGGTCTCATGGATTTACGTTACCTCTGCACATTCTAAGTTTTTACCTGCTGTCGGGGCTACCATGGCTCTATTCGGGCCTTGTTTCCTTCTTTCATACGCCAACCCATGTGGAGGCTAATCATTGCGTTGTCTTATTTTAAGGGCCTGCACAGTAACCGTCACAGTAATTGTCACTTATGACTGTGCGAGGGTCACGTCACGCCTGCCTCCTCGTTTACTGCATCAGTGCGTCATGTCATGGGATCGCCTCTTCCCTGTGGCCCTCCGTGTGGCTCCTCACTGATTGGCGGTGGCAGGTGATACACGGCCACACCATGTGGCTCATTTGCAGGGCGCGATCCCACTCATCCTCTTAGGGGGTGGTTAAGTAGCGGAGGGGCGCACCCCTTAGGATTTTTCCCTCTTCTGCGCCCCTCTGCCCGTTGCTCTTCTTCTTCGTCTTCCTTGCAACCGCGTCGCCGCCAGTGCTCCTAGCAGTAGCGCCGCCGCCGCACTTTTCCCCGTGCTTCTGCGTCGCAGCCACCGCTACGCATCTCCCTCGCCACGGGTCCTCGCCAATCCAGGCCTCTGACCCCCGCCGCCTCTAGCGCCAACGAGGGTAGCGAGTACGAGATGATGGAGGAGGAGCTCATCGTCACCGAGCAAGAAATGGAGGAGGACGCTGCTACGGCGGATCGTGGCGCGTGGGCTGGGTCATGGGTCTGTCAAGATGACCTTGACTGGCTCTACCGGACTAGACGCATCCCTGCCGGCATCTTCGCTCGTCTCCCATCCGCCGAACTGGCCCCCTCACCCAATCCGGGTGAGTTCGTCGTGTTCTTGTCCCACTTCCAACGGGGGTTCGGCTTGCCGGTGAGCGACTTCTTCCGGGATTGGCTTAGCACCTACCACCTGCAGCCGCACCATCTTCCAGCCAACGCTATCACATCTCTCTCTGCTTTTGCTTCTACGATCGAGGGCTACACCGGACTGTGGCCCACGAAGGAGCTATGGATCCGGTTTTTCGGCCTTCGTCGTAACGTCATCCCCAACATCCAAGTTGAGTCGAAGGATAAGCAGCTCACCCAATTCGGAGCTGCGTCCATCTCACCCTGGAGGACTTCCGTTTTCCCCTGGGTCACCGGGCTTGACTCCTGTAAAGGATGGGCCCGGACCTTCTTCTATGTCCGGAACACGGGCACCGAAGATTTGATTCGGTTGCTCCCCTATACTCCGGGTCCACCTGATCCGGAATTCTGGAAGGAGGTCTCCAAGAAGCCCACGGCTCTGGCCAACCAGGTTAACAAGAGGTTCGTGGAACTAAAGAGACTTGGATTGTGCAACGAGGATGCTATGATCATGTTCGTGCGTAACCGAATCTCTCCCCTCCAAAAGCGCACCCACAAGGTGTGCCACATGAGTTTCGGCCGACCCCAACCGAACCTCCTCCTTCGAGCTGAGCAACACGGAGATTTTCCGCCGGGTTAAGGCTCTCTTCACCACCCACAAGGATTTCTCCGCTGAATGGACGTGGGGAATTGAGCACTTCTGTCGTGACAGGCTCCCTCCCGCGGTAAGCTTCACGGGGCAAACTTACTTCGGATTAAATATGTGTCGGTTTTCGTTGTATTTTTGACTCTGTTCTTCATGCTTTCTCTCAGCTATTCCTTCAGCAAACCCTCGAGGATGGTACGGACCCGACCCTTAAGTGGGCGCCGGACTGAGAAACCCCGGATGAGGAGGAGCCGGACCAGGAGATGTTTCTCCCTATGACCGACGCTACAAAACGACCCAGTGGTAAATTCTCTTCTCTTAGAGACTGGCCCGATGATGAGGATGACTCGGATGTCGACGTGATTGAACCTGTTGAGGCTGTCCCTCTTTCTTTTGCCTTTCTAGCATCAGCTAACCCCGGTGGGCATATCCACGAGGATCCTTCGCTTGCTACGGGCGAACCGGTTTCGGTGGCATCGAAGAAGAGGCCCAGAGCCGCACCAAGTTCCTCCTCCGAACCTTCTCAGCCCACAAAAAGGCGAAAGAAGGCCGGAGACAAGACTGCCTCCAAGCCGGCAGGCAAAGCCCCGGCACGAAGGGCTCGGAAACCCAAGGAGGCCCAAACCTCGGATGCGTAAGTCATTTTTGATTGCGTAACTCACTTCTCCTTGCATCGTGGTGATTTCTCTTCTGACATTATTCTCTTCTTCAGGGCTCCGGTGGAGGTCCCTCAGAGCGGATCTAGCATCTCTTCACCACTTCGATCTGGCCCTTCTCCTTCTCGTGACAACGAGTCATGTCCGCTGAGCCCTATTCCAGAGGGTTCTGCGGCTGCTCCAGATCAGGAGCGTAACCTTGGAGCGGGAGGGATCGGTCCAACCGAGGCGACGGCGTCCACAACTTCGGCATCGCTGCAACCAGCAGCCACCGAGTCTACCTCAACACCAGCACCGCCCCTAGCACCGTCAGCAGTTCCAGTACCAGCGACCGAATCAGCACCAGCACCCGTTCTGGCACCAAGAAAATCAACCGCACCAAGTTCTTCCGCCTCGTCCGAGTCATCTCAACCTCGGCGAGGAACTACCCCAGCAGCTGGGGAAATCCGCTGCAGTTACTTCTTCCCAGCAAGCCAAGGGCCAAAAGGCTTCGGATGCTACCAAGTCTGCATTCGTCGAGGCTGGGCAGCGAACTCTAGCGTCGATGCTTCCCAAGAAAACTCCAGCAGCGAAGGATGCTCCTGCCGAGCCAACTGATGCGCAGCAAATGGTTCTGCATACCAGCCCAGCCCTTGCCTTTGTTGAGAGGAAAGAAGCGCACGCGAAGGGCTTGGTGGCACCCCATATGCCCACCGGTGAGCGGTACCCTCCGATCCTGATTGAGTTTGTCATGAACTGGAACAAGGCGGAGTTCGTCCACAACGACGATCTCCCGGAGAAGTTCGTGTTGGGTCCGTAGCATAGAAAACAAAAAATTTCCTACAATAAGAACTATACGCCAAGATCTATCTACTAGATACAGAGCAACGCGTGGACATACATCCATGGAGAACTTACCCTTGAAGACAACGAGTTTTGTTAACGAGTAGGAACTCGTGGTTGATGTAGTCGTACGCTTGCCGATCTCAAGATCGTGTGGAAGTCCGAGCACCGCAACTCAGCAGCGCATCCGTACTCGCACACACGTTCAAGCCACCGGACAACCTCCACCTCCTCGCTCCAGCGATCCAGCGGAAGCAGCAACTCCTTCCAGACGAAATGCCACCGGGAACATGTATCTCGCTAATCCGAGACCATGGGGGAATAATTCTAGAGGGGGAGAGAGATCCTTCACAAGGAGATGTGAGGATGAAGGAGGGAATGGGTGGCCTTTTATAGAAGGAGGGGGTGCCCCCTCTCTCCATGGCCGGCGCATGGGGGGTGACCCCTCACCTCCCCCATTCATGTGGTGGTAACCCCTCCACATTAAAATGCCTCTTCACATTCCCTTTTAAAGTCTCCACTTTAAATGCATTAAATTTCTCCAAATTTAATGCTCTCTCATTTAATAAAACTCTTTTTATTAAATTTATTCAGAATTTTGTTAATTACTTTAATTAACAAACATTCACATATATCCCCTTGCAATATTTCAATATCACATGCAGAACCACCTTCTGCAATTTAACCCGAAACAATTTCCGGTTTCTATTGAAACAATTCTTGCGCTTTGCAATTCTTTCGTCTGAAACATATGTGCTCTAAAATGGTGTCCGGTAACTCTTAAGTGTGCCACCCTACGGTTCGCGAATAATGCAGACATGATCGAGACCCTTCTCCGATCAATAATCAGTAGCGGGACCTGGAGATCCGTACTGACTCCTACACATTCAACGATGACTCCTGTGATCGTGAGAACCTTTAACGCTTGTAACTAAATCCCTTTGTCTCTCGATATATTACATGTCCGAGATTCGATCATAGGTATCTCCATACCTAGTTTGATCTCGTTACCGACATGCACTCTTTTCTCGTTCTCGTGATATAACATTCTAGTGATCACATCACTTGCTTGCAAGCTATCCTAATGTGATATCACCGAGAGGGCCCAGAGTATATCTATCCATCATCTAGATTGACAAATTCCACTCTTGATCCATGAGCCTCAACATAACACCTTCGTAGTACTGAACCCATCTTTATAGTCACCCTGTTACGGTGTGACGTTTGATGTTATCAAGATACTCTTCCGGTGTTAGCAATTAACATGATCTCATGGTCTAAGGATAAAGATTACTTCATATGATGTTATAGCAATATAAACATAATCATTTGATCGTAATGCTATACTTCGGATGAATGTTCATCACATCATTTCACAAATGCTGTGACCTTGTTATTAACAACATCCAATGTCCATGATCAGGAAACCTTGATCATCTTGTTAATCAACAAGCTAGTCTATAAGAGAGGCATAACTAGGAACCCTTTTTGTTTATTAAACACACATGTATTGATGTTTCCTATCAATACAATTATAACATGCAAAATAAACATCTATCATATACAAGGAATACATAATAACAACTTTATTATTGCCTCTCAGGGCATATTTCCTTCAGTCTCCCACTTGCACTAGAGACAATAATCTAGTTTATATAGTGATAAATCTAACACCCATGGAGTTCTGGTGTTGATCATGTTTTGCCCTAGGGAGTACTTTAGTCAACGGATCTGCTACATTCAGGTCCGTGTGCACTTTACAAATCTTTATATCTCCATCCTTGACATGCTCGCAGATGGAGTGAAATCGGCGCTTAATATGCTTGGAATTCTTGTGAGACCTTGGTTCCTTGGCATTGGCTATGGATCCATTATTGTCACAACAGATCACCATTGGGTCCAACGCACTAGGAACCACACCTAGTTCCGTTATGAACTCCTTCATCCAAACCAATTCCTGCGCTGCTTCTGAAGCAGCAACATATTCCGCCTCCGTCGTTGATCTAGCCACCATAGGTTGTTTGGAGCTCCTCCAACTAACTGCTGCTCCGTTCAAGAGAAATACGTATCCGGATTGAGACTTAGAGTCATCCGGATCAGTGTCAAAGATAGCATCGACATAACACTTAGAGACTAGCTCTTCTTCACCTCCGTATACAAGAAACATATCCTTAGTTCTTCTCAAGTACTTAAGGATATTCTTGACCGCTATCCAGTGTTCCGAACCTGGATCAGATTGGTACCTACTAGTCAAACTAATAGCATGTGCCACATCTGGTCTTGTACATAGCATGGCATACATTATAGAGCCTATGGCTGAGGCATAGGGGATCTTATCCATTATCTCTCTTTCTTCCGCCGTAGCCGGACTTTGAGTCTTACTCAATGTCTTGCCTTGCCACATAGGTAAGTACCCCTTCTTACTTCCGTCCATATTAAACTTCTTTAATATCTTATCAAGGTATGTACTCTGTGATAGCCCAATTAGGCGTCTTGATCTATCTCTATAGATTTTAATGCCTAATATATA
The DNA here is from genome assembly GCA_916181665.1 of Avena sativa. Classification (NCBI taxonomy): domain Eukaryota; kingdom Viridiplantae; phylum Streptophyta; class Magnoliopsida; order Poales; family Poaceae; genus Avena; species Avena sativa. The sequence goes on along the minus strand of OV702286.1, from coordinate 429,523,978 downwards.
TGAAGCTTCACCAAGGTCCTTCATCGAAAATTTGCTGTTTAGATATCTTTTAACACTGTTTAAAAGATCTATATCATTTCCAATCAATAATATGTCATCCACATATAATATCAGAAATGCCACATTGCTCCCACTCACTTTCTTGTAAATACAAGCCTCTCCATAAGTTTGGACAAATCCAAACTCTTTGATCACCTCATCAAAGCGGAGATTCCAACTCCGGGATGCTTGCTTCAGTCCATAGATGGATCGCTGCAGTTTGCACACCTTATCAACATCCTTAGGATCGACAAAACCCTTAGGTTGTATCATATACAACTCTTCTTCAATATTACCATTGAGGAACGCAGTTTTGACATCCATCTGCCATATTTCATATCGAAATATGCAGCAATTGCTAACATAATCCTAACCGACTTAAGCATCGCTACGGGAGAGAATGTCTCATCATAGTCAACTCCTTGAATTTGTCAAAACCCCTTTGCGACAAGTCGAGCCTTATAGATGGTTACATTACCATCAGCATCAGTTTTTCTTTTGAAAATCCATTTATTCTCAACGGCCTTTCAATCGTGAGGTAAGTCCACCAAGGTCCAAACCTGGTTTTCGTACATGGATTCCATCTCGGATTTCATGGCTTCTAGCCATTTGTTGGAATCAGGGCTCATCATCGCTTCTTCATACGTCGCAGGGTCATCTATTTCATCAATCATGAAATTCATAACATGATTGCCGTATAGTTCAGGAACTGCACGTGTCCTGCTTGACCTGCGAGGTTCGGTACTGTCCTCTTTCGGAGTTTCATGATCAATATCATTAGCTCTCTCTTCATTAGGTGAAGTCAACTCCGAAACAACTTCTGGAGCTGCGCTACTCGCCATTTCATGAAGAGAAGGTTCAATAACCTCTTCGAGTTCTACCTTCCGACTACTCACACCTTTCGCGAGAAACTCCTTCTCAAGAAAGGATCCATTCTTGGCAACAAAGACCTTGCCCTCGAATCTGTGATAGAAGGTATACCCAATCGTTTCCTTAGGGTATCCTATGAAGACGCATTTTTCCGCTTTGGGTTCGAGTTTATCCGGTTGAAGTTTCTTTACATAAACATCGCATCCCCAAACTTTAAGAAATGACAGCTTAGGTTTGTTTCCAAACCATAATTCATACGGTGTCTTTTCAACGGATTTAGATGGTGCCCTATTTAAAGTGAATGCAGCGGTTTCCAGTGCATAACCCCAAAATGACAGTGGCAAGTCAGTCAGAGACATCATAGATCGAACCATATCCAATAAAGTACGATTACGACATTCTGACACACCATTACGTTGTGTTGTTCCGGCAGGCGTGAGTTGTGAAACTATTCCACAGTCTTTCATATGTGTGCTAAACTCGTAACTAAGATACTCTCCTCCACGGTCGGACCGCAGAAATTTGATCTTTCTGTTACGATGATTTTCCACTTCATTCTGAAATTCTTTGAACCTTTCAAAGGTTTCAGACTTATGTTTCATCAAATAGATATACCCGTATCTACTCAAATCATCCGTGAAAGTAACAAAATAACGATATCCACCTCGCGCCGACACACTCATTGGTCCACACACATCAGTATGTATGATTTCCAATAAATCTGTCACTCATTCCATTGAACCAGAAAACAGCGTTCTAGTCATGTTGCCCATAAGGCATGGCTCACATGTATCAAATGATTCAAAATCAAGTGATTCCAAAAGTCCATCAGAATGGAGTTTCTTCATGCGTTTAACATCAATATGACCTAGACGGCAGTGCCACATATATGTAGATATATCATTATCAAGTTTAATCCTTTTAGCATCAACATTATGAATATGCGTAATACTACTATCGAGATCCAACCGAAATAAACCATTCAACACAGGTGTATGACCATAAAAGATATTATTCATATAAATCGAACAACCATTGTTTTCAGACTTAAACGAATAACCACTTTGCATCAAACACGATCCGGATACAATGTTCATGCTCAGTGCAGGCACCAAATAACAATTATTCAGGTTTATAACTAATCCCGACAGCATATGGAGAGGCAGCGTTCCGACGGCGATCACATCAACTCTTGATCCATTGCCGACCCGCATCGTGACCTCATCCCTTGCTAGTTGTCGCTTGTTCCGCAGCCCCTCAACCGAGTTACATATATTAGCAACCGATCCCGTATCAAATACCTAGGTGCTACTGCGAGTACTAGTCAAGTACACATCAATAACATGTATATCACATATACCTTTGTTTGCCTTGCCGGCCTTCTTGTCCGCCAAATACTTGGGGCACTTGCGCTTCCAATGGCCAGTCCCCTTGCAATAGTAGCACTCAGTGTCAGACTTAGGGCCATCTCGGGGTTTCTTTTCAGGCGCGGCAACAGATTTGCCGCCCTTCTTTCCCTTCTGCTTGCCTTTCTTGTCCTTCTTGAAACCGGTGGACTTATTGATCATCAACACTTGATGTTCTTTCCTAATCTCCACTTCTGCAGTCTTAAGCATTGATAGAAGCTCGGGAAGAGATTTCTTCATGCCCTGCATATTATAGTTCATCACGAAGCTCTTGTAGCTAGGTGGCAGAGATTGGAGAACATGATGTATGCCTAAATCAATGGGAATCGTTATTCCCAAGGACACAAGCTTATCAGCGTACCCAGACATTTTGAGTACGTGCTCACTAACGGAGCTGTTCTCTTCCATCATGTAGCTAAAGAACTTTTCAGAAGCATTATAACTCTCTACGACAGCATGGGTATCGAAAATCATTTTCAATTCTCCCATGGTATAAAAGGCATTACCATTTTCGAAACGTTTTCGAAGTTCTGGCTCTAGCCCATACAGTATGCCGCAATGAACTAAGTTGTGGTCCTCCTGACGAGTTATATAGACGTTCTTTTCCTCGTCAGGGGCATCAGGAGATGGTGGGGGGCCTAGCGGCGCCTCTAGCACATATTTCTTTTGTGCAGCAGTGAGGAGAATCCTCAAACTCATAGCCCAGTTGGTGAAGTTGCTACCATTCGCAGCAAGCTTCTCTTTCTCCATGAACACATTGAAATTAAAAGCAGGTGGTGCCATCTATAACAGAATTTGTAAAATATATTTAGACTAAGTTTATGATAGATTGAGTTCAACTAATCCAAATTACTAATGAACTCCCACTCAAAAACGACATCCCTCGTGTCCTTTTGGTGATTACATGAACCAAATCCACTACACCAAGTCCGATCATCACGTGAGTCGGTGTAGCTTCAAAGGCGAGCATCTATATGGGCATCATATCAACTATATGACTCATGCTTAACCTTTCGGTCCGTGTTCCAAGGCCATGTCTGTACATGCTAGGCTCGTCAAGTAAGAACCTTAGTATTTGCGTGTGTAAAACTGTCTTACACCCGTTGTATGAAAGCGTAGAGTCGAGAACACCCGATCATCACGTGATGCCTCAAAACACGATCCACAAAACGGTGCATACTTAAGGAAGAACAAATTTTATCTTGATATCTAAATGAGGGATCATCTTATAATGCTACCAAAAGCGCCAAACTAGCAATATAAGATGCTAATGTGTGAAGTGAGGTGATATGGTCCATGCATTTGATCTCTATCATTTGCATCGTGGTATGATCTCTATCATTCCTTTGTGTATAAGGCCAAGGTCTATGGAACTTACACGTTAAGTGAGTTGTAAGAGTATCTATCATACATCTACTTACAACAATACCATATCAATACACTAGCCCAGCAACGATCTAAACTAGACGCCTCTAATTTATCAATTGCAAGTTTTACGTGGCTTAGGGCTTTCGGAGATAGAACCGGTCTTACCTACGAACATGAACCACAACGAGGATAACCAAGTTATTAGCAACTCGTTGTAAATCAGATATTGACTATAGTAGGAGAGACAGACACCCGCTAGCCACTTATGCAAAACTAGTTGCATGTCAGTCGTGGAACCGGTCTCATGTACGATGACATGTAAGGTTGGTCCGGGCCGCTTCATCCCACTATGCCACCAATATCCAAAGTACATAGAAGATGCAATAACATGATCATCATCGCCCACATATAAACATATGTGTACTACCCGTGCAAAGCACCTACGCATAGATCAGGCTCTGATACCACTGTTAGGTCCGCAGCATAGAAAACAAAAAAATTCCTACGATAAGAACTATACGCCAAGATCTATCTACTAGATACAGAGAAACGGGGGGACATACATCCATGGAGAACTTACCCTCGAAGACAACGAGTTTTGTTAACGAGTAGGAACTCGTGGTTGATGTAGTCGTACGCTTGCCGATCTCAAGATCGTGTGGAAGTCCGAGCGCCGCAACTCAGCAGCGCATCCGCACTCGCACACACGTTCAAGCCACTGGACAACCTCCACCTCCTCGCTCCAGCGATCCAGCGGAAGCAGCAACTCCTTCCAGACGAAATGCCACCGGGAACATGTATCTCGCTAATCCGAGACCTTGGGGGAATGATTCTAGAGGGCGAGAGAGATCCTTCACAAGGAGGTGTGAGGATGAAGGAGGGTATGGGTGGCCTTTTATAGGAGGAGGGGGGTGCCCCCTCTCTCCATGGCCGGCGCATGGGGGGGTGACCCCTCACCTCCCCCATTCATGTGGTGGTAACCCCTCCACATTAATATGCCTCTTCACATTCCCTTTTAAAGTCTCCACTTTAAATGCATTAAATTTCTCCAAATTTAATGCTCTCTCATTTAATAAAACTCTTTTTATTAAATTTATTCAGAATTTTGTTAATTACTTTAATTAAAAAACATTCACATATAGCCCCTTGCAATATTTCAATATCACATGCAGAACCACCTTCTGCAATTTAACCCGAAACAATTTCCGGTTTCTATTGAAACAATTCCTGCGCTTTGCAATTCTTTCGTCTGAAACATATGTGCTCTAAAATGGTGTCCGGTAACTCTTAAGTGTGCCACCCTACGGTTCGCGAATAATGCAGACATGATCGAGACCCTTCTCCGATCAATAATCAGCAGCGGGACCTGGAGATCCGTACTGACTCCTACACATTCAACGATGACTCCTGTGATCGTGAGAACCTTTAACGCTTGTAACTAAATCCCTTTGTCTCTCGATATATTACATGTCCGAGATTTGATCATCGGTATCTCCATACCTAGTTTGATCTCGTTACCGACATGCACTCTTTTCTCGTTCCCGTGATATAACATTCTAGTGATCACATCACTTGCTTGCAAGCTATCCTAATGTGATATCACCGAGAGGGCCCAGAGTATATCTATCTGTCATCTGGATTGACAAATTCCACTCTTGATCCATGAGCCTCAACATAACACCTTCGTCATACTGAACCCATCTTTATAGTCACCCTGTTACGGTGTGACGTTTGATGTTATCAAGATACTCTTCCGGTGTTATCAATTAACATGATCTCATGGTCTAAGGATAAAGATTACTTCGTATGATGTTATAGCAATATAAACATAATGACTTGATCGTAATGCTATACTTTGGATGAATGTTCATCACATCATTTCACAAATGCTGTGACCTTGTTATTAACAACATCCAATGTCCATGATCAGGAAACCTTGATCATCTTGTTAATCAACAAGCTAGTCTATAAGAGAGGCATAACTAGGAACCCTTTTTGTTTATTAAACACACATGTATTGATGTTTCCTATCAATACAATTATAGCATGCAAAATAAACATCTATCGTATACAAGGAATACATAATAACAACTTTATTATTGCCTCTCAGGGCATATTTCCTTCAGTTCGGCCCCGCAGAATTTTCCGCCCAAATGAATACAGCCGCTAAGGCAATTAACCTCGCGGGGCGGATGATGGAGGTATGTCATTTCTCCTTTACATGCTGTAGATAATAACCATTAGTCCCCGAGCCTCCGGTGGAGTAACTTGTTACTCCGCCAGATGCTCATTAGAAAACTAACGTAGCTCCATGTGAACTTCGAATATGCACACACCTATAGCCGGGTTATGTTCCACTTGGCCTGGATCTTGTACACTTCGAATATGCACACACCTAGAGCCGGGTTAAGTTCCACTTGGCCCAGATCTTGTACACTTCGAGTATGCACACACCTAGAGCCGGGTTAGGTTCCACTTGGCCCGGATCTTGTACACTTCGAATATGCACACACCTAGAGCCGGTTTAGGTTCCACTTGGCCCGGATCTTGTACACTTCGAATATGCACACACCTAGAGTCGGGTTAAGTTCCACTTGGCCCGGATCTTGTACACTTCGAATATGCACCAAGCTCATATAAGCTTCTGTACTCTTTTCAGGTGACCACCAATCGCCGGAGTGCTGAATTCCAACGCCTGCTGGATACCCACAAGATGCTACTCACAAAGCACGTTGCACTTATCACGAAGCATGAAAAAAAGGTAAGTTTCTCCCTTGGCGCTTCTCCGTTTTTCTTCACCTTCTTCTGCCGAACTAATCTCATCATTCGGTTTCTGCAGCTGGGGTGGAGGCTGAGAACAAGATCATGCGGAAGAACTTGGAGCAAATCCAAGGTATGTCCTTTTTATCCGACCTTGTAGTGTTTTCCATTTCCTTTTCTCCTTGGCTCGGCAAACATTCATTCCTCGGCTCTGCCGGGTCAACATACTATTTCAGCATCGCTTGAGGATAGTGTGCCCGTGCCTAATATGATGCTGCATTTTCTCGAACAAGCAGGGCAGCATCAAGCCGAGCTGAAGAAAAAAGATGATGAGCTCGCTCTCCTTCGGACCAAGGACAACGAGATTGCCAGGCTCAGGGCTGAGATGGAGAAGATGAAGGCCCAGCACCAAACCGAGCTCCAAAAGGTTGGCCAGAACTTCACAGAAGAGCGCGAGCGCCTTACTCTCCAGATCTCCAAGGACCAGGACCTACTCAAAGAATCCGACATCCCACTTGGATCGGCAAACGCTGAGCTTGAGCAACTTCGCAAGAGACGCGATGACTGCATCAAGGAGTTGACCCGGATTCACAGCCACATTTCACGTAAGTTCCTGTCCCTTATCTGACCTAATTCTCCAGGTTACTTCATATGTCTTTTCTTCAGCTTCTTCCTTTGCCTTGTTTCCAGGCCACTTTCCAGAGGGTACTCCTATTGCGAGCGCTGTTGTTGCCAATTTCCGCCGAGAGAGGGGTACTCCCGTCGCCCTTGACGGTGAGAGCATTCCTTTAGACATGGAGGACCTATTGGTCAGCCTGTCATCTCGCGTGGAAATCATCAAGAACTATGGCAAGGATCTCCTCGACGTTTCAGTCCGAGTCTTCAACAAGTTCTGGCCCGGTGAGAGCGCTCCGAAGAGAATCACGCTTCTTGCTGAAAAGTTGTCAGATATCGAGACCCAGCTCGACCTCTGGAGGGAGTCCGCTGGGCGTGCCGCAGCTGATACTATCCTTCACCACATACTCACATGGTATGAGAAGATCGACCTCAGCCTCCTTACACGCCGGTGCACCGGATCCAGATGGACTAATGACCCGGAGTGGGTAGCTCGGCGCCAGGCTTGCGCCTACAGCCTCGTCGAATATTCTCCTATCCATGAATGGGTTGAAGGAACGAGCTTCCTGGAATCCGCTGGGGACGAGAACGCCGAGAACGTTGAAAACGGGTCGGATGAGGACGAAGAAGGCGATGCCTCAGATATTGAAGACAGCGAAGACGACGCCGAACTTCCTCCTCCTGCTGCTCCTTAGGTAAAAAAACTTGAAAATTTATCAGATCCCCGGTATGCCGGGTGCAACTGTATGCTTTGTATATGTGATATTTTGCTACTAAGTTCTTACGCCGGGTTAACTTGGGCGTAGTCCCCGAGTTTCTTTTTCTTGTTCGTCCAATCTTTTGGCTCGGATCGTGTCTACCTTGATTCGGTTTTATGACTTACGAATCCGAGCTTCAAAAATCGTCTTAACAATACTAAGAAACTTTCAGACTTAGCTCAAAAATAAAGCTGCATAATAACTTGAAAAAAAATACAGGGTTAGTCCGAAAAACAAACGTTAGCTCGAATAAATTCGTTTCCTTAGTCGCTTTTCATGTGCTACGCAATTCCAAACTTGTTCTCTTGCTTGCCATGAAGCCAATTCTTGTTGGACAGCAGCAAGTCGAAGAGTTGGGTTTTTGGTGCTCACACATTACTAATCCAAGTTAAGTAGAACAACTTATTCCAGCTAACGCACAAGAGACAACAACAAAAATTATTAAGGCAGTCCCCGAGTTACTGCTCGAGGCGCTACTATTTCATTGATAAGCTCATTGCCGACATACATACCGACATATGAGACGACTCGGATACATACACTTCTTAGCTAAGTGTAGAAGGGACGAAGTAGTGCTACATTCCACGGTCGCTTAGATTCCTCTCCGGACCTGTCCGCCTTGTTCTTTTCCTGTGGCTTTGCATCTATAAGATAGTAAGAATCATTGTGCAATGCTTTGCTCACAATGAATGGCCCTTCCCATGGGGGGGACAATTTATGCATGCCAGTAGTACGTTGTACCAACCGGAGCACCAGATCGCCTTCCCGAAAGACTCGGGGGCACACTTTCCGGCTATGGTAGCGTCAGAGATTTTGCTGATATATGGCGGATCTGGACAGTGCCAGTTCTCTCGCTTCTTCCAGCAGATCAACATCATTTTGCCGGGCTTCTTGCACTTCGGCTTCTGTGTATTGGGTGACCCTAGGCGAATCATGCTCTATGTCGGCTGGTAATACAGCTTCTGCCCTGTATACCAGAAAAAACGGCGTATAGCCTGTTGATCGATTCGGAGTTGTTCTTAAACTCCACAGTACCGGGTAGTTCTTCTATCCAGCACCCCGCTGTTCTTTGCAGCGGCTCAGTGAGCCGAGGTTTTATCCCGAATAATACTAATCCGTTGGATCTTTCCACTTGTCCGTTCGATGCGGGGTGAGCTACCGAGGCTACGTCGAGTCGGATCTTCTTGTCCCGGCAGAAGCGCGCAAATGCTCCTTCTGCAAAATTTGTGCCATTATCAATTATGATACTGTGAGGATAACCGTATCTCAAGATAATGTCTTTGAGAAATGCTACGGCCGTAGCTCCATCACATTTTCTTATAAGCTTCACTTCAATCCATTTTGTAAACTTATCCACCATGACCAAAATGTGTGTCATGTTTCCCCTCGCTGGTTTGAACGGGCCAACCATATCCAAGCACCATACGGCAAATGGCCATGTAATTGGTATGGTCTTGAGTTCCGACATCGGCATATGTGTCTTGGTAGCGTACCTCTGACAACCATTGCATTTTCTCACCAGATCTTCTGCTTGTTCTAAGGCACTTGGCTAGTAGAACCCATGCCAGAACGCTTTTGCCACCAAGGCTCGGGATGAGGCATGACGCCCGCATTCTCCTTGGTGTATATCTTGGAGGATGTTAAGCCCTTCTTCCGGGTCAACGCATCACTGGAGGACATCGGTTACACTCCGTTTGTACAGCTCGGAATTGATGATTGTGTATGCTTTTGCTCTCCTCTGAGTCTGCCTGGCTAACACCTCCTCAGTGGGTAACGTTCCATCTTTCAGGAATTGGAATATAGGCAGTGCACAAGCTGGTATGGCTCGTGCAGGGAACACGTCCTCATCAATTTCCATCTGATCTACCGGCATAACTTCAGCCGGATCACGCTGAGCAGTCCCCGGGTCAAGCGAGGTAGTCCCCGGGTTTGTTGAGGCAGTCCCCGGGTTTGATGATGCAGTCCCTGGGTCTCGCGTACTACCTCCCGTGTCAATGTCCATGGGCTCAGCTCCGGATTCCGTATCTTCCGGGACATAGATCGAGTCGGTTCCTGGGGACGGCCTGATAGATGGTTTTCTGAGGTGTTCCAATGCTACACCCGGTGGAATTGCCTGTCGGGTTGATCTGAGCTTTGATAGCATGTCGACAGCCTCATTTTCCACCTGGGGTACATGGTGAAATTCACACCCCTCAAAGTAACCAGATATCTTCTGCACATGAAACTTGTACAGTGCCATGTTTGGATCCAGGGCGTCCCACACTCCGGACACTTGCTGCACCACCAAATCCAAGTCGCCAAAGCATATTATCCGACGTATGCCAATCTCTTTTGCCACTTTAAGCCCATGCACAAGAGCCTCGTACTCAGCGACATTGTTCGATGCCGCGAAATGGATCTGCAATACGTATTTTAGCTGGTCCTTCTTTGGCGAGGTAAGCACAACCCCGACGCCTAATCCGGTTTTGGTTTTCGACCCGTCAAAGTGCATCCTCCAGTAGTTCGGATCTGGTGGCGGTGGTTCGTATTGTACCTCGGCCCAATCTACAAAAAAGTCCGCCACAGCCTGAGACTTGATTGCTTCTCTTCTATCGTATTGGGGCGCATAAGGAGCTAGCTCAATTGCCCATTTTGCAATTCTGCCACTCGCATCCTTGTTACCCATTATCTCGGATATGGGAGCTTCACATATCACTTTGATGGGGTGCTCCTCAAAGTAATGCTTTAACTTCTTTGCTGCCATATAGACCCCATATGCCACCTTTTGAAAGTGCGGGTAGTTCTGTTTTGAGGCAGATAATACCTCGCTCAAGTAATACACTGGCCTCTGCACCGACTTACCCTCTTCATTGTGCTCTACTACAATCACTGCACTTACAACTCGGTTGGTTGCGGCTATGTAGAGAAACATTGGCTCCTTTGATAGTGGAGAGGCTAGCACTGGTGCAGTGGCCAACATCTTTTTTAAGTGGGCAAAGGCTTCATCGGCCCGTGGCGTCCAAACGAACTTATCCGACTTTTTCATGAGTTGGTAGAGAGGCAATGCCTTTTCTCCCAACCGACATACAAACCGACTCAACGATGCTAGGCACCCAGTGAACTTCTGGACATCGTTAAGACACTTCGGCAGCTCCATTCGTTCAATGGCCCGAATCTTAGTTGGATTAACTTCGATACCTCGGCTGGAGACGAGAAATCCGAGTAATTTTCCAGCCGGGACACCGAAGGTACATTTTTCCAGGTTAAGCTTCATTCGGAACCTTCTCAAGTTCGCGAATGTCTGCCTGATGTCGTCAAGGAGCGTTTTGCTTTCCTTGGTCTTAATAACCAGATCATCCACGTATACTTGTACGTTTTGACCTATTTGGCCGTGCAAACATTTTTGCATACATCTTTGGTACGTTGCACCTGCATTACGTAAACCAAACGGCATAGTGCGATAGCAATAATCCCCGTACGGGGTGATAAACACGGTCTTTATTTGATCATCCGGATTCAGAGGTATCTGGTGGAAACCAGAATATGCATCGATGAATGACAACAGTTCACATCCCGTGGTTGAGTCTATGACCTGATCTATCCTCGGCAGTGGAAATGGATCTTTTGGACACGCCTTATTCAGGTTCATGTAATCTATGCACATACGCCAAACCACTGCCACGTTCAGATCATCCTTCTTCTTTTCTACCAGCACCGGATTAGAGAGCCCATCCGGATACAGTACTTCCATGATAAATCCTGCTGCTAGCAACCGAGCTATCTCGTCTCCAATGGCTTTTCTCCTATCCTCGGCGAAGCGGCGGAGAGGTTGCTTCACCGGCCTTGCTCCGGGTCTTACGTTCAAAGAGTGCTCGGCCAACTCCCTCGGAACACCTTGCAAATCCTGTGTGGACCAAGCAAAAATGTCCCGATTCTCACGGAGGAAGTTGACGAGCTCGCTTTCCTATTTATCGGTTAACCCGGCACCAATTGTCACGGTGCGCTCTGGGAACATGTCATCAACTGGAACCTTCTTGGTATCCTTTGCAACTTGGAATGAAACGCTACCATGCGGGTTACTCAACACCGGCATATACTGCTGCGCGGACTGAGCTAATGCCGCCACCTCTTGCATTTTTCTTTTCTCTCACGCAATCACGAGTGACTCGGCTAGATTAGACCCAGCTGAGGCACACTCAATGGAACGTCGGAAATCTCCAGCAATGGTAATCACTCCATTTGGCCTGGGCAACTTCATCTTCAGATAACTGATGTGGCAGCTTGCCATGAACTTGTTCAATGCTGGTCTTCCGAGTAACGCGTGATATGCACTTTGCAAATTCACCACCTCAAACTCCAGATTCTCAGTTCGGCAATTATCTCTTGTGCCGAATAGCACGTCAACCCGGACTTTGCCTATGGGCTCACAAGAAACGCCTGGTACAATACCATGGAAAGTAGTCCTTGTAGCCTGGAGCATGTTCTCCGAGATACCCAACTTGCGCATTGTATCCGCATACATGATGTTAATGCTACTGCCATTGTCAATCAGTACCTTGGAGAACCTCACATTGATGTTCGGTCCAATAAATGTCGGATCCAGCACTAGCGCATACGAACCTGGACTCGGCATAAGCTTAGGATGATCTTTGATGTTCCAGGTGATTTCCTGGTCCGACCAAGGCATGTACCTCATCACTGCTGGCATTACCGCATTGACCTCCATATGTCGTCGCTGCAAGCTCTTTCTATCTGTTTCCTCAGTTGTGAACACACAATAGCTCTGGTGATGTTCTCTGTACTCATTCCTCCCCTCGTTTCCGGGGTACCTCTGATCCGGTTGGTGCTGATTTTCCACCTGATGCACAGCATCCCTTCTCTCATTGTTGTCATACCTCGGCGAAGGAGGAGGCAACATTAGCTGTTGCGTGTTTGCTCCGGAGAGCAACTGCTGCCGGGGTAACTCCTGCCGAGGTTGATCATTCCGAGGTGCCTGAGCATTCCCCGAACCACCTTGTTCTATCTTACACATCCACTCACATTGCCTCGTTGTGTGACCCGCCGGGCTATTCGGATTTGGCGTGTGAAACTTACATGGCTGGTCCAACATCGACTCATAGGTATACCTCGGACGGTCTTTCTTTTCTTGCCATTGTTTCTTTTGCTCTGGCGTCCATGTTTTCTTGCCATCGTTTCTCGGAGTCCATTGCCCTCCAGTTTTCTGGCGCTGGTTGCTCCCTGCTCCGGGTTGATCTTAATTCATAGCTGCAACTTGTTGCGAACCATAGCGATGATCCGGTCTATCATCTCTTCTTTTTCCTCTGTAGTCATTCCTCCGAGATGACCCGGCTCCATCCCTCTGATAGTATTCCTCGTTTGACTCGTTTGACGCGAGCCTAGGTTGAGTCGGATCACCCAAAGCATACGAATCGGAAATCCGGATCATCTCTGCCAACGTAATTGGCATTTTACTTTGCAACTTCATCCACAGCTCGCTGCCATACCTGCACCCTTGCACAAACCATGCTATGGCCCATGACTCTATGACACCCTCACACGAGTTTCTCACGGTACACCACCGGGTCAGGAATTCATGATCTGTCTCATTAGGTCTTTGCTTGCACATTGCTAGGGTCTACGGCCTATTCGGCCTCTGATATGTACTTGAGAAGTTGCTGATAAACATTTCTTCAAAATATATCCAGCAGTTGATGCTTCTAGGTGGTAAATTGTTCAGCCATACTCTGGCTGGACCTTCCAACATCTGGGGTACGTATCGTATAGCCCATATCAAGTTGCTAGTGGCAATTTTCACAGTCGTAGCATAGTTTATCAGCCAATCCTCCCGCTTGGTACTGCCGTCATACGTCTTCGTGCCTCTGGGCAGCTGGAAGTTGGGTACCGGTGGTTCCTTCATGATCCGGGGTCCAAAGCACGCTGGACCCAGGGGACCTTGACATTCGATCTGTTCTGACCTATACAGGCGATCCAGTTTCAACCTGGCATCATCCAGCATCAAATCCCTGCTTCCCAATCTTGACCCTATCACATGATAGTCCGGTCTTGGGTACCCCGCGTTCACCATCTCCGAATCACCGTCATTGTATCGGTTTTGCTCTTGTGGCGCACCTTTCTGTTGCGTACCTCGGTCAGTGCTTTGCTCTTGCCTTGGTATATTCTGCTGTTGCGGTTGTCCTGCTCCTGCCGAGTTTCGCTGTTCGGCATTGCCATTGACCATGTTACCTTGACCGGCATTGCCTTGGTCGTGGTTACCTTGGCCAGCTTCACCTCGGCTCATACTTCGTCGATCATCATTTTTCCGTGCTTCTTTTGCTTTTCCTGCCCGCGTCGGGTCGTACGGGACGATCTGTTTGTTTCGTCTGGCCGAGGTTACTACCTCTTCTCTCCTTGGACCACCATGAGGAGACGATGCGGCTCCAGCGGATTTCTCCGGTTACCCATCGCCGAATGGACGATTTTGGAAGCTCCAGCTCTCTCTGGGTTAACTCTGAGTAGCTCTTCGTTCTGTCTGTTCGCGATCCGAACTAACTCGTTAACCCTATCTTGTTGTCTTTGACGGGCCTCACCCGTCAGACCCTCTAACTCGGATGCAGCTGCATCCGCTGCTCTAAGGTTCTTCGCCGGGTACTATACTTCGGCAACCCCACAGACAAACAGTTTTCCGATTCCTCGGCTCCATTATCACCTTCTTTGTTCATCTCGCTCATGAGATTCCTCCCTTTTACTTTTACCGTATCAACTTTGTTTGCTTTTGCATACTCACGCAGCGTCATGTTCAACGACTACTGAGCCGCGGCTATTTTCTTTGCGCCTTCTAGTATTTTTTGCCTAGTTTCCTCTAGCTCGGCCTGTGCCTGAGCCGGATCTACCACTGCTGCTACCGGGTTTGCCAAGCTATCCATAGCTTCTCTCAGTACATTCTCAGGCCTCCCTAGTGGAGGTCCTCTACCTTTCCTCGGTGCCTTAGGTGTTACCTCCGGGTCCGGTGCTGGATCCTTGCTTGCACCTGCCCCCGGCACAGTCATCATCACTCTAGCACGGTCCGGGGAGCGAGTGATACGCGCCCCGTGAACCACGCTAAGGGGTGGTTCCCCTGCCTCGACGATGCGCCGCGGATGAACGCATGATACGTCCACAGCAACGTAGACCTTGTGTGCACCCAACTTGACGAAGAGGCCGTTGCGCGGAAGTGGGCGCGTGCCGAAGCAGCCAGCGTTGTCGCTGACGAAGTCTAGCGCTCCAAAGCGCTAAACGAGCCCGGAGACGATGCGTTCGCCGGTGGCGATGAGGTTTCCCGTCCGGATCTTCACCCCTGCTAGCGCCGCTAGCCCCACGGTGGGCGCCAACTGTCGTGGTGGTGTCACGGCAGATGCCATGGATAGGCTAAAGGTGGGGACTAATACACGCTAGGGGAATCCAAGGAGGGATAGTGGAGTGATTCTCCACACAGAAGATTGTATTGCTTTCCTTTCAAGTTTAAAAGTGCTCCTAGAGCTGTATTGGCGAGAGGAGGAAGAAGAAGCTCGCTTACTCTCACCTACAATTCACCCCTAGAACCTTAGCCAAATCGGTATAGCAGAAAAACCCAACCCCTCTACTGAAACCCTAGACCCCCTTATATAGAGGCGGCTTGGTCTCTGCCTAGGGCATACGTGGAGGCATATTCCTAAGAATATGCCTCCTCTCAAAGTGGTAACCCGACCGGGGTGCTTTTCCCCCGCGTCACACATGCTTTAGCTACGTGAGCCTCTGCGGCGCCCGTGTCAGCCGACACGGGCGTCGTCACCCTTGTCGGCCATGACCCGGTGGTCCTGCCCTTGTTTGCTTCGCTCATGCAGTGCGTACCGGGCCTTCTTTTTGACCAGAGAGATTCCTTCCTTCTCCCAGAAGCTAAACGGGACCCGGATCAGGGCAGATCCGGCCACACCTATTCCTGCATACAAGTTAGACAAGCACTTCCGACTTACTCCTTAAGTCGGCTGATATAATGTTAGGCGACCCCCTGGTCCGGGTTACTCCGTCCGGCCTGCCTTGAGGTGACCCGGCCAGCATCCGCTTTGGCCTTGCCGAACCTCGGCTAACTCGGGGTCTATACCCCGGAGTGACCCTACCCGGGGTTATCCCCCCAACAGTGGTCGAGATCGGTGTTTTAAAAGTTGGGATTTACACTTTGAGAACATTGCACACAGGCGATGTTCACGAAGCTTGAGAGAAAAATAAGAAGATGTTCTTCCATGTTCTTCCATTGTACGAATAGATTATCTGGCCCTTCAGATGATAGAAGAGATGTCGAGTTGTTCACATAGTCGATCAGATCACCGTTTCGAAAGGATAGAGAGATTTGGATAAAGAATGATGATAACTCAAACTATCAGAGATGAAAGAATGAAATTCTCCTGTATCAAAGAGAACCTTTGTGGATATAGAGTTCAAAGGATATGAAGCATGGCAAAAGGATGAAAATGTCGCATAAGTGCATTACGAAATCTCTGGATTGCCAAAGATACTTGGATATGATATAGATATGATCACGGTATAACTCAAAATCACAAGAGATAACCGCCATCATTTGGAGAATTAGATTGATAGCATTGGCCATATTCCACTCATGATAAGTGTCATATAACTATTACCAAGAACCAAATTACAATCACAAGCACCGGATCGACACACATTATGTATTTAGCCCAAAAGAATTGAAGATGAAGTAAAAGCTACGGATTTATGTGCCAGTGACAACAAGAATGATTTAGCATGAACATGCCAACAAAAATAAGATAGATAGTGTATCACACAAGACTGCAAAGGAGTGTGGAAACATAGATGTATCAAAGAAAAAATTCCACATTTTTCGGCATGAAAATACCAACTAGATGTGCAAAACCACTTTACATATAGAGATTAGCAACTCCACATTATGTGAAAGCATGCTAAAGAATGAACTCCCTTAACAAGATAGCGTGGGTTAACAAAGAGTCGGATAGATCACGTCGGTTTACACATAAGCCTATCGGTAGAATGTACCAATAGTTGATAACCAAAAGGTAGATTGCGAAGCAAGGTTAGATGCAACAGATCAACAAAGGATTAACACATCCCATGGTACTACAGATAACCCAAACACGTGAATTCTAGTTTGAATCTTTAGAAGAGGATAGAAAACCTTACAACCCTTACCAGAATAGGGTGGGTGTTGGAGATATGCCCAAGAGGCAATAATAAAAGTGGTTATTATTATATCTTTGTGTTTATGATGAATGTTTGCATCCCATGCTATAATTGTATTATAAGGAAACACTAATACATGTGTGTTTTGTAAACATAAAAGAGTCCCTAGTAAGCCTCTTGTTGAACTAGCTTGTTGATTAATTGATGATCATGGTTTCCTGGTCATGGACATTGGATGTCATTAATAACAAGGTTATATCATTAGGAGAATGATGTGATGGACACACACCCATAGTAAGTGTAGCATAAGATCAAGTCATTAAGTTCGTATTGCTACAAGCTTTCAAATGCATAGTAACCTAATCCTTCGACCATGAGGTTATGTTAATCACCATCACCAGATGAGTACTTTGATGACATCAAACACCGCTTCGTAACTGGGTGGTTATAAAGGTGTCATTGGGTATTCTAAAAGTATGTGTTGGAGCGCATGGACCAACATTGGGATTTGTCCATCCATATGACGGATAGATATGCTCTGGGCCCTCTCGGTGGAATGTCATCTAGTTAGCTTGCAAGCGTGTGACTAGGTCACAAGGGATGACATATCATGGAACGAGTAAAGAGTACTTATCAGTAACGAGGTAGAACTAGGTATGGAGATACCGACGATCAAACCTCGGATAAGTAGAGTATCGCGTGACAAAGGGAATTGGTTTCGTATGTTAATGGTTCTATTGATCACAAAGTCATTGTTGAGTATGTGGGAGCCTTTATGGATCTCCAGATCCCGCTGATGGTTATTGATCGGAGAGGTGTCTCCATCATGTCTGCATATTCACGAACCGTAGGGTGACACACTTAAGGTTCGATGCTGTTTAGGTAGATATGGAATGTGTGTTGGAGACCGAATGTTGTTCGGAGTCTCGGATTGGATCTGGGACATCACGAGGAGATCCGGAATTGTCCAGAGAATGAGATTCATATAATGGAAATCATTTTCTAGGTTCGGAAATGTTTTGGAGTGTTTATATGGGGGTTCTAGAAGGTTTCGGAATGTTCCGGAAAGTTCCAGAAGGTTCCGTGGACTTTACTTGAAAACCAAGAAAGGAAAAGGGGAGACTTGGAGGGGAAGGAAACTCCCTCCCCCCTCTCCCTTGTGCGCCGGCCCTAGGAGGTGGGCCTAGGGGTGGGAACCCTAGGCCGCACCCCTCCCTCTATATATAGAGGGGTGGAGGCGCCACCCCCCCTTGCCCCTCCACTCTTGCCCTAGCCGCCTCTCTCCTCCTCCTTCGCTCTGCTCAGGCTTAGGCGAAGCCTTGCAGAATTCTCTACTCCACCACCACCACCACGCTATCGTGCTACTGGGATTCCGTGGATAGATCTACTACCTCTGCTGCTTGCTGGAACAGGGAGAGGAAGGTCTGCATCGACTCCGCACGTGTGACCGACTGCGGAAGCGCTGCCGGAACGCGGCGCCGGAAGGATCGTCTACTCAATCTTGAGATCGGCAAGTGATCGTCTACATCAACCACTAGATCCGATCTCACACAAGGCTTTCGGATCTACAAGGGTTAGTACAGATCTATCTCGTTGCACATGTCTAATAGATTAGATCTTGGCTTTTATCTAGATTAGATCTGGGTTTTGTTCGTTCTTGCAGTAGAATTTTTTTGTTTTCCATGCTACGAACCCAACAGTGGGTGGGTAAGAAGAAAAACAGAAGCAATCCTACTCTCACATTTAGTTTTTCCCTAATATATAGCTACCAAAATATTTTGTAGACTGATAACAACCACCTTGGTTGAGACCCTGAAGGGCATAATGGCTCTGATACTAGATGTAATCTCCGGACCTCACATTTCTAAATCACAAGCCAGTATAAACCGAATCGGGGGAGAATGTACTACCGTGGAGGCCGCGAGGCCGCCCACAAGCAGGCCGCAATGGTAGGGCACGGTACCAACCAACCATCCACCCCAGTATTCATGGTTAGAGCTTCGAGTGCGAGAAACGTTACCGGATGGCTGCGAGTCTAACATACACAAGTGAGTATGTACATCAGCGACATACAACAGTACATCAGAGCAATTCCATCTAAAAGAAATAGAAATATATTGCAACACCATTACATCAAGAACCAAACTATATAGGTAGTAGTAATAATATCTTAGGAATATATCCTCATACATCACTCAACAAATCACCAAGCGGAAGCGGAAGCACAGATCCGAGTATGGATTAAGAGTCAAATCAACATAAGATACCACATAAATAAGCACATTCCCGCCCACAGATCTTAGAGATCTCTATCCCCGGAATCTCTACGCAAGAGGGTCGTTTCCTCCATCATCAGCCTCATCGACGTAGTAGCCTCCATATGGATGTACCTGAAAACCTAATCAATGTTTATGGTGTGAGACCCTAGGGTACTCAGCAAGTATTTATGCATCTAAAGGGAATAACCTGGGGGTGATGCAATTGCAGCGAAAGATAATATCTAAACAGTTCTATAGAGACACGCTACAACATCCGCCCAACCAGATATGGACAGACGCTCATTAATTAGAACCAACAGTTATATAAGGAACATAAATAAACATCGCTCGCCCTCCTTCTCGCTTACCGAACGAGAAGGTGGAAGAACATCCCATCTATTGGCAAATTTGTTAACCATTCCATGAGTGTTGCACTATTTACTAGTTAGGTTTTAGTCAAATTAAACATGATACTTTAGTTATAGTTATCTATGATCGAGAAACTATGCTCCAAGTCATCTATAACGGACATGGCTTTCAGAAAGACTTGCCCTGCAGGGGTGCACAAATAGCAACACACACATGATCAACCCCAGGAAGAACCAAATAAAAAGTAACGAGGCCTCATGATAAAGCATTCATAAGATTCATAAATTATTTCAGGGGGCCACCCCACTAAGCTACCTGCATAGAAGTTGGACTGCTCCGAGACGGACCCAGGGTTTGTGTCAATGGATGTAAATGACTGGGAACCCGAAAGTGTATCTAGGCTTGTCTATACCGCAAAAACATTCCACGTTCTAAAACAGTATAGGCGATCCACGCGCAATAGTAAATAAAGCAGTAAAGCATGACATAAGTACAGGATAGTAATAACGCCTCAAACTAGTTTATGGCCCCAAGAAATAATATGTGAATCAAGCTCAGGCGAAGGGGGATCCATAAAGTCTCCCACATGTGGATAGTGCAATAGTCAAGAAACATGTATCAAGTACTCAGGTTTTACGGGACACAAGTGAGCGTGGAAGAACCAAATAACAGCTATTGCCCACCGGTGCCTCTTTTTTAGTTACCCCATTACTACTCAATTTAAATTATTTAGGTACCTCGTTATCCAAATACTCGCAAAAACTCTATACATGAAATTCTACAAATCGTATGGCTCAAACAACTGCTGTAGTAATGGCTCATAGGATTGATGGTACACGCTTTGATGGGGTTTACAAGTAAAGGCTATGCAATACTTGGGATTCAATTTAATACAATCGTAACTCAATGATGCAAGAATAAGATAGAGGCATATGTGCTATATGTAATACAAGCATGGGGAATTGCTTTCCTGTTAGATCAGCAGTAGGATAAACATGATCCGGGTAGTACTCATGGTTCTCCTGATAACTCCCTTGCTCGGCGTCTATCAGGAATAAAAGCCAAACCCACAAGGGCCATAATAAATAAAGTGCACAATCATAATAACATATGCAACAAGCAAAACAAGGTATGCCATGATGGAATGATGCACAATTGCATGGTATAACATAGCATGGCATGAGTGAGGTGTAAGGACAATAATAAAGCACTTCAATTAATTATTTAGGCATGTTTTGCTCCCATAAACCTAGCTGCTTTGTTAATATTTATATGATGCATGCTTCAATTGATATCATGGAATGCATAATTAGAACAGGCTCGTCATGCTGATCGATTTAGACATATTATTTATCGAATTTGGAATTACGGAATTAAAGTTATGAATTTATTAAGATAAAGACATTTAATAGCATTTATTAATTCGTAAATTTTAATAGCGTGAAAATATTTTAAATAGCATATTCATATTCCTAGCATGTTTCTGATCTCAAAACATATAATATTTTTATTATTTTAAATTATAAATTTAAAATTATTATTAAATGCAAAATAATTTAAATTGGGTCAAAAGTCAAAGATTTGACTAGCTGTAGTCAACTCTGGACAAATTTGAAAATAGTTTTGAATTCATATTTGAAAAACATTAATAAATCATTTTGTAAGTTTTTCCAAATTCAAATTATAGAAAACGTTATGAATTAAATTAGATTTATCAATTTCTGGAATCTTGTTAAATTCAAAAATCCGGAAAACTTTTCTTGCCTAACTGAACCTAGCCATAGAGACAGACAAGCGGGACCCAAGCTACTGCCGGGGCCGCTGTGCGCGGGTTGTCAGGGCGCTGACACGTGGCTGGTTGGGGGACTGTAGTTTGAGGTCGAAAGAATCGTAGGGGCCTTTTTAGAAAACCATCTTGCTGGGTCGGTGCTTGATTCTGATGAACTGAAATCGAGCAACGTGATTGAGGCTAGCTGGTTTGACCTTTGGATGAAGATGGCAAGAAAACAATGGTGAATTTCTCAATGCTGCAAAAAGAAAAGATGTAGAGGAGAAAACGGGCTTAAACTTTCGTTAAGGAACCGTCGCCGAAGATCGAGTGCAGCGTCGGGTAAAAGCTAATGAACAGAGAGGCTCAGCACGGTGTCAGACTGACAGTAAACATCCAGAAAACATAGAAATTGGTCGGATCTTCAGTAGACGATTTTGGCGACTACGATGCATTATTTCGCTCGAGATTTGGTCCTACGTGATGCTAGAGATGCCCTCTTCGCTGGTGTGTACTGAGCGGCTTCGGAGGCGAGCTGAGGCGGCCAGGATAACGGCGGGAACAGAGAGGTTTAGAAGCGGCGTGTTGCTGTTGCAGCTATCTGCGTGAGGGGCAGGTGTTGCTGCTACTGTCTCAACTGCAACAGCGCGCGCGGTGGCGCAGTTTTTCGAGGACAATCGCGACGTCATATCTAAACCTTTTTTCCCGAGTAGCGGCTCGATTTGCAGAGGAGACATAGGTCTATGTGGTGGCATCAACAACTTGGTCTAGGTTTGCAGTGCGCGAAGTGAGATTTCTCGCAAGATGAGGGAAAGAAACGGGCGGCGTAGCGTGTCCAGCAGTGGCGTGCACACAGAGTGCTCGACGAATTGATCTACGGCGACAAGGCACCATAAGATGCACGGGTATGTCTATGAGGTGGAGGGTTCTCACCTTGTACCCATGTGCAAGCCGAGCGAGGCGGAGTATAGGAGATGGTGGTCGTGGCTGGAGCTCCAGTTGGTCATGTAGCTTGCGGGCACAACGCCGTCACGTCATGGCGTCTCCGGCGGGTTCTGGGCATGGCTCCAAGTACTGGATGATGAAGAGGACGCAACAACACCTTCTAATACTCATGGATGCTCCTTCCCCCCTCCCAATCGCTGGCTAGGAGTGAGAACCATGCCTATAGCACAAGATAGGGAAGGAGAGGGACCGGGGACATGTGAAGGTCATGATTGAGGTTGGTCGTGAGGCTGGTTTGGTGGAGCCAAAGAAGAGGCTCGGGTAGAGAGGGGTAGTTAGAAGATAGAACTAGGTTATCTAGGTTTTCTCTTTTTATTCTTTAATTAAATTTGGTTTTGTTTGTTGATTTGAAAGCAATATTTTATATAAGCTTCCAAAGGGAACATATGGTAAAAAAACCAAGGAGAAACAAGGATGGAAGAGAAGGCAATCTATTGAAGCTTGGTTTGAATTTAACGATATTGTTTGAATTCCAAACAAAGCAGGCTCTTCTCAAAATTCAAATAAAACCCTCATAGAAGGGAGATGGTGCAAGCTTTGCATGGGCCATGCATGGTTATTAAAGGCCACTACTAGAGGTGAGAACAACTAGAATACATTATGGCCATTTATTTGAACATGCTTCACAAATTTGAATTAAGGCCCAACAAAAAGAAACTAAGCTTGCTTGCCGTATGTAATAGATGTAATGAAGCATGCATGAATATAAAATGGCCAAGCTAGTGTTTATGACCCACTAGATATACATATAGCCACAATTATTTTCAAACATGATCATATTTCCAAATTCAAACCATATGGAGGATTGAGAAGGTTTTCTACTCACATAGCATGCAGAGGTGGCCAATAGGAATATTATGGAAACAACATGTATGGAAGCATGTAGAATTTTTTTGGATCCACCCCAGCACATATGAGCTAGATTTAAACAGGATATAGAAATGCAATGGCTCATATATAATTAGGATGGTGGATTATAGATAGTGCCAAAAGAATGGTGGTGGAGTTTGAAGAGATATGCCCCCAAGTCAACTTAGGCATCAAGCAATATATCAAGAACCAACTATAATATATCAATAGGCAAATACAATTAATAATACAAATGCATATGAGAGAAGAACCAAATAAAAAGGGGTTTTATATGATGCTCAAATGCAATGTGGCATGGTGACATGAGCTTGATATAATGATGATATAATAATTATATGTAGGAAGTAGCAATATAAATAATAAACCAAGTAGAATTACAATTGTTAGACAATTGGGATACTACAATAATCCACAAAAATATAACGGTCAGTTTTATTTGTTTCATCATAGATCCAACCATGTCAAAAAAAGGTTTGGTTACATCTCAAGAACACTCCAAACTCTTGTGGTGCTTTGAGAGGTGCATGTTGTTGAACAATTCTGCAACTCCTAGATGCTTGCTAAACTCGTAACTCAAATATTTCTTCTATATGATTCAATCATAGACTCTTTATTTTCTTGTTACGATGATTTTCCACTTCATGTCAAAACACTTTGAACACTATTCAAATGTGTCATACCTCTTTCTCATCAAATATATATACCCATTTATATCCACTCAAATCATCGGTGAAAGTATATGAAGTAGAAGAATCCACCACACACGGCTAGACATAATGGACTACACACATTAACATGTATGATCTCCAACAAGTTGGTCGTCCGTTCAATATTAGCCTGTGAACGGAGTTTGGGCATTTTAGATAAGTCTCACAAGCGTCAATTGACTCCAAAAGTCCATTAGCATGGATTTTCTTCATGTGTTGCTTTCCAATATGACCTAAACGGTGGCGTCACAATTAAGTGAAATTCAGTCATTGTCTTGCGACGTTTAGCGTTAGTGTTATGATGTGTGTATCACCATCAAGATTTATAATAACTAATCCATCCACTATGGATCACAACTTCAAGTTTAACAACCATTGTTCTCATAAAGCTGGAGCTACGTAACAATTACTAAGATCTTAGAATAAATCTCATAGGCTAGGTAAGATGCTGACAATAAACACAATAACACTTTATTTTGTTCTCGGCATGCATCATCACCACATCCTCTTCCTAGTTACTTAGGTCATTGTAGTTCTTGCATTGCGTTGCTATGTATGACACTTCATACCAACCAATTTGATATCCAATACCCAAGAATTACATTGTTAACTAGCAATAAATACATCCATAACTTGTATATCATCTATATACTCCCAAGCTGGACATTTCTAGACTTTCTTTTCTACCATATATTTTTTGCAATTTTTCTTTCAGTTTTTCCTCTTATTGTATAAGAAGCATAAACATCAATAGTGGTGCTAGCTACATTGGCACAATGATCCTAGGCGTGTTAGTCAAGTACTAGCACCCTTGGATTGACACTTTTGAAGTTCATGTTTTATTCACTATCATCACATGACTAGCGTTCTTCCGGATTCAACTTTTAGCAATCTTTAAGTATAGTAAACAATTTACCCATACCTTTTTTATCCAGCCCATCATGACTACTTCATGATGAAGCTACTATATCTTGATAGGAGGGTTATGAGAACAAGATCAGTGCTTCAACTTTTGATTGATTTAGGTGCCTAGCATCTTCAATCTTTGCATAAACCCATACAATATGATCACGTGTTCCACCTGAATAATTATCAATCATCATGTAACAAAACAAGGTTTTAGATAACAAATAATCTTTCACCCCTTGCTTGTTTCTGAAACAATCTTTTCAGTTCCTAGAACACTTAGATTCTCAAAACATATTTTGAAGATCAAGTTTCATGGAGGCAAGCATGATGTAGATGCTAATTGGAACCATTGCTCTTTAAATAAATTGCATCGAGCACGGGAGGGTTTACCAAAAGGCTGCAATAGTACTCAATCTTTAATTGTCACTCTAACATTATGTAGTTCTTTTATCTCAATTAACAAACTAAGTGTAAGGTGGATAACAGATGCCAATGACTACTACGAACTATGAAAATTCACTTAGATTAATAGTTCATGATTAATGAGCTACTCAAAATCAACAACTTAATTATTTTGTAGCTCCCACTAAAATCAATATCTCTCATGATTGATACTTAGTGATTCAAGATCCACAAACTTGTTTTCATGGCACCAATGTTACATCATCCACCAGGGAACAAGACCGGCAGGTAATCATACCAATCATATCACCATATGACACTTGTTAATCTTTCAATTCTTGTGTTCCATACTCTAGACGTTCTAGGTAGTATGTCAAGAGAATCTTAGTATACCAGCAGTGTGACAGTTTCACACACCCACATTATGAATGTTGCTAGGTGCACCCATGTTACATGACCCACACCGGTTCGAAGCCCATATTATGTGGTGCCTAACTTAGGGAGAACACATGATACCTTGATAATTTTAAGTGAGAGATCACCCTATTTATTATGACTACCACGCAACAAATAAAGTGCATAAAAGGATTAACATCACATGCAATTCAAATAGTGAAATGGTATAGCACTTTACGTCAACGATCTCCATCATCAACGTCTTTCGGCGCTATGTACTCCTCCACGCGCCTTGTGTTGGAAATATGCCCTAGAGACAAATAGTACTAAGGACTATTATCATATTTCATAAAGTTTATGATTAATTTTTATATCATGCTATAACTGTATTGAGTGGAAGCATCAATACACGTGTGATATATACACAACCAGGGGTTCCCAGTGAAACTCTAGTAACTGGTTCATTGGTCAACAGATGATCAAGTTTCCTGATCATGTGGCATTTATGCCAGTTGGAAATGGAGTTAACTCATTCTGTGAATGAGATGATGAACCAATACCCAACCTAAACATCGTGACCCGATCATGTCACGAAGTTCAAGTTACGATGATTAGAAATGGATCCTCGTAGACTATTCCTTAGACCGTGAGACTATATCAATCACTGTCTCCCGAGAGAGCTTAGATAGCATCAAGCGCCACTTGGTAATACATTGGTTATAAAGGTGTGATTAGGTACTCAGAGGAAACCGTAGAGGAAATATATGTCAAGAGCAGGATTTGTCCGTCTACGTGACGGAAAGATACTCAAGGGCCCACTCGGAGAAGTTATATCCAATAGCTGCACAACGTGTGATTTGATCATATGGATATCACTTGTCGGAACGAGTCAAGTACCATTGTTTGGTAATGAGATTGAACATGATATGGTGATGTCATTGATCAGATCTCGGGCAATGCAAGTATCCAGAGACAAAGGGAATAAGGCACGACTGTCCCGGTTCAAACGACGAAAGGTCTTCGTGGAATGCATAGGGGTCACATGGCCATCCAGGTCCCTCTGTTGATCATTGGTCCGGGAGTGTCCCGACCATGTATGGAGTGTTCCCGAACCGTAGGGTATCACGCTTAAGGGTTTGATGATGCTTAGAGAGTGTTTATAGGATCGGAAGAATCGCCGAAGAATAGTAGAGAGAAAATCGGAAGGGTTTCGGTAAGTCCGGAGGATGTCCAGAGTGGAGGTGGAAGGTGTTCCATAACCACGGAGATTGAATAATATGTGAATGAATGTTAAATATTTATTTAATTATTTATTCATAATTATTTAATAAAGAGAAAATCAATTAAAAGGTCAAATGGCTTAATGGGCCAATTCCGGAGGGACGAGGGCCCATTAGGGAAAGGCAAGAGGGGAGAAGGGGCAATGGGGTGGCCGGCTGGGCCAAACCCCCCGTGCGGGGCCCACTAGGGCTGGTCGGCGGTGCCCCCCTCTCCCTCTCCGTTAGTCCCACCCCGGGACTTTGAGGGAGGTAGTACCTCCCCTTCCCCTATATAAGGTGGGGTATTTGGCCAGATAAATACACACAATATTAAATAAAGGTCTTCCCACTTTTGGGAAGACCTCCAATTGATACTCTCTCTCTCTCTCTCTCTCTCTCTCTCT
The DNA here is from genome assembly GCA_916181665.1 of Avena sativa. NCBI lineage: Eukaryota > Viridiplantae > Streptophyta > Magnoliopsida > Poales > Poaceae > Avena > Avena sativa. The sequence goes on along the minus strand of OV702286.1, from coordinate 429,496,647 downwards.
CTCTCTCTCTCTCTCTCTCTCTCTCTCTCTCTCTCTCTCTCGTGACCGTGGTCCCAAGTTAGGACTGCACGAACGAGAGACATCTTCACCGCGGAGCGCCGTCGTGCCGTGGGATTCAGATCTAGGAGCTCTACTTCCACAACTGTTGCTGGATCAGGGAAGCGGGAGTCATCATCAGGCACCAGACATGTGTAACTCCCCGCGAGGTGTCACACTTGAGGCACTCAAGTCGTTGGAGCCGCTGGAGCGCAAGGACTTCATCACGACCTTGAGGTCGGCTTCGGTTCGTCTACATCAACCACACTCTCCTGAGCGTTGACAATGCTTTTCGGTCTTCAAGGGTAAGTTCGTGAAAATCCCCTCCCATTACTGTATTACTAATAGATAAGTCCTAGCAGCATCAGGGGTTCAGGGGCGTAGGGTAAAAATTATTGTTTTTATACGCGAAATCCCTACAGTGGTATCAGAGCTAGATCTATGCATAGTAATACTAGTACGGGTAGAACACACGAGTTGTAGTGTGTGGGTGTTAATCTTTTAGTTGTTACCCTCCCACGTGTACTTGTGTATACCGCAGTAATGCTTGATGAAGCGGCCCCCAACCAACTTTATGCGTTCATTCGTGAGACTGGTCCACGCTTGACATATGGCTTGTACCGTATAAAGTGGCTTAGGGGGGTGTCTGTCTCTCTCGCACTTGGTATGCCATTTACAACGGAGGGCCCCGAAATGGGTGTAGTAGAGACAACTACTTGATCAGCGTTGTGCTGAAAGTTCGTAGGTAAGAACGGTTCTTGTGCGAAAGCCCATTCAGCCACGTAAAACATGCAAAGATAAAATAGAGGCGTCTAACTTTGTTTTGTGGGGGGCGTTGCTTTGTGATATGGTTGTGGCAAAGGTAAAGTGATTACCTTATGTTACGTAGTAGTAGATAGTCACGGAGGTGACGGACTACCACGCCAGAAAGACACCGGTACCCTGGTGTCTACGGCGCCGGAACCTTGGCGCCGGAATCCGGTGACGACGGATGGAGATCACGACGTGAAGGACCATATCACATCGCATTTACATTCAATGTTATTGTTTGTATATCTTATTGTATGCTAGTATTAGATACTCGATGGTAGCCTAATAAGATGATCCCTGTTAAAATTACCAATGATTGTATTCCCCCTTAGTGTGCACCACCAAGAAAGTTCTTCGGTATGAGGCGACCCACGGCGAGTGGGTGTCAGACATATCTACGTTCGCATACAGTGGGTATAAGCCATGTTGCACAATGAATACACTAAGGTTGAGTTGGCGAGCCTAGCATGTTACAGAGACATGGCCTCGGAACACGGATAGTCGAAAGATCAAGCACGAGTCGCATGAATGATGTGACCGACGTTTAGCGTCCACCCTTGAACCCACATTGATGGTCGTGATGATCGGGGGAGATGTTACCACTAGGAACCCTTCTAGGGATAGGTGTTTCTGAGTGGAGTTATTATTAACTCATTTAATTATAAACTTAGTCTAAATTCCTCTTTGCAATTATTAATGTAGAAAAGGTTCTCCCTGATGCCACCTTTCCTGTTGACGATTGATTGGTTAGGAGGAGAGAAGCTCAGACTAGATGGATCAAACTTCTCTATGTGGGTTGCGCGTCTCCATGTTCTCCTTAGTGAGAATGACGTGGTCGACTACATACTCGACGAGATGGATTTGGATCAGCCCATTGACCTAGAGACCCCAGAGCAGTGGGAAGACCGCTATCACCGTCGGGAGATGGCCTCCTTCATTTCAGTTATAATGCATTTCGGAATGGTGGACGAGTTGTGGCCTGTCGTGGGTAATGTCAACCCTCGTACGGTAATGCTATATCTTAGGACACATTTCGTGGAACAAGCACGCATATGGGATCATGAGATGATGGGAGACTTCCTCTCCATTAAGATGGAGGAGAACTCATCACTCAACGACCACTTGGAGTGCATGCATGATGCGTACATGAGGCCTACATACTTCCTGGATAAGTGGATGACGGGCTCTTTTGCAAACGGCGTTGTGCTGCGGTCGCGCGCCAGCAAGCTACCAAGCACAAGTCAGGACTTGCATTATGAGAGGCGACACGAAATCAATGGAATTCCATAGGTTCGTATCACATCTCAAGAATGTGATGGTTGAACCCGTTGTCACTGAGGTCATCAATGACAAAGGTATACATTTGATATAAATTTTTATAAATGTTATAATTTTGCAAACACATATGCAGTGTTAAGTATATTTGATACTTGTTCTGTTTTACCGAAAACAGGTCCTTCTGCATGAGAGGTGCTTGCTGGAGAGGAGGTGATATTGCGTGTTGATGGAGAGCATGATGATGATGGCCAATGACACTCTCCCTCAACATTTATCACTTAGTTTATGTCTTAGGATGATTATTGTAATCAAAATATTATGAACTTCTTTAGTGTGTTTCACATTTTGTGAGATGGTTATTCATATGAGTTTGTAACAAACAGTTGTTCCACTTTTATGAATGATTTCTATTTGTGTTCATATCTTGTTTGATTATATGTGAATTATCCTTGTTTTGAAACTAATTGATAATGCCTGAACATTTGTAAAATATTGAAATGCCTTTAAAATACCCAACTTAATGATATATTCATTAAGGAATGAAACCATTGTTTAAATTCAAAGTTATAATGATAATATGTGAAAGACATTCGATTTCTTGTCACATATGAATTATGCCCAAGTTTGGCAAAATAACTTGAACACCGAATATTACTTGAATACAAAGTGTTTGATGAATAGTTAAAGGAAAATACATATTCGATGTATTGTGTTTTGACAAATGGTAATTATCATTATATGATTGTTTAAATGTGTAAAGAAGTTTACCAAAGGAAACATAAGTATGAAACTATTTGATATGATCAAATTATTTCATCAATAAAAGGTATAAATATAAAAGAGAATCTAATTACTATGATTTGTTCAATAGTAATGAAATTCGAATTTATAAGAATGGCATAAAAGAAATTGTGAAATGCAAAGTGTTTTGAAACATCAAAATGCAAAGCATCATAATGTGATATTAAATATCAAAGTGGGTGAATAGATGGCGCCAAATAAATCGTTGTAGTGTAGATGTAGAGACCATTTGTCAACACCCAGATTTTTAATCCCAGGTGCCTATTATGCCATACCTCGCAATCCCAGGATTACCATTTTTGCGAGACATAACAGAATTGGTACCGAAGTACATCATCCATTACAAACCATAATAAGGTCTTACAAATAAAGGATCTCATGATCCAGTCTTAATACAAATCAAGCAGCGGAAAATAAACGTAGTAGGGGCTCCATCTTCAGAGTCACAAGCAATGCTGATGATGGGAGATGATCCTAGTTGTCGTAGACATCCTGCTGTCCATCATCCTGATAGTCCTCCTCATAGTCTGGCCACGAGAATAGCAAGGGACAAAGCCATGAGTACTCTTTAAGTACTCGCAAACTATCACTAACAAGTAAGGTAGTTCTAGTAGGAATCTTAAGCTTTAGGTTTATTTGCAAAAAGCCAGATTTATCTAAAGTTGAGTTTAGAAGTAAAGAAAACTAAGTTAATGTTCTAAATCACTTAAGTGGGAACCTAGTTTTTCATATCCACAACCCTGTTGTGGTCAAGTCAAAGTCATAGTTTAATTCACAAGTCATTTTGAAAACATCTGACAACGGAACAGTATGGCCACTCCAACTGCCCATGACCGCAAACACGGCTATTCAAATAGTTTGACACTCTACAGAGGTGGTACACTTTCACCACAAAATTTGATACATCCATCAGGGATACCCCTGAATCATCGTACTTAGTATGCGGATAATAAATCCTAACCATTCAATTACACACTCTAGTATAGGCACCTCCCCTATGAGCTTGGCCTCCCAGCCATGGCCATCTGCCATCCTGGGCACTGCATAGGTGGACATTCACACTCAGGAGGTAGCCTCAGCTCAACCTCTTTCCATGAGGGAACCCATACTAAGGCATATAAACTTCCAGCTAAGCCCTACCCAATTAGGGTATTGTGGTTGTACGATAAAATTGGAATGGTATCGCATCCGAACCCAACCATCAGTTTTTATAAAGGGCTAAGGCTCATGCCTCAACATTTTCATCATCAAATACTTTTGTGTTTCTCAACACATGTCAAAACATCTCAATAGAATGAATCATCATTCCATGGTTTTCATAATTATTTTCACCAAGTATTCCCATCTAAAGTGATCAACTTTCATGCTTAGCACTAGCCACTAAAGTTGAGGGTATTCACTAATGAGGGGTGCTAATCAAGTGTAACTATCCAACTCTAATCTCATGCCTTGGAATGACATCTAAGTATAACTAGTTAGGCCTAGTTTTATACTCTTTATGGTATCTATACTATTTTTCCAATACTCACCAAGTACTAACTAAAAGTAAAGAACTTTGGTAAAAGTAAAAGAATAAAGCTTGCAAGTAGAACTTGGGATTGGTATAATCAAAGTTGTATAACCAAAGCATGCCTAATGCATCTTGCTTAAGTTATCAAGTGGGCAAGTGTTAACTTGCATAGTTCTTGCTTTCAATTAGTGATGGCTTGCCTTGAGTAGTGCAGTGGTTGAAGTTTTCTTCTTCTTCTTGGTAATACTCCTCCTCCTCGTATCCCGGGTCAGTACTATCGTCTATAAATGAATACGAGGTACACAATCACTAAACAATACTTAACTATTTCTATTTAGCACACTAAGGCTCACACTTGATAATCTAGCATCATCACAATCATCACATGAAATAAAGACTTAATCTTGTTTATCTTATTTTAGAAAAGTAATTTCTACTCATTGAAAATATTTAAGATTTAATCTCCAATTAAAATATGGGATCATTTTGACACATGTCATCACCACATATTCTAATACTTGGGAATGTGATTTAAAGTGTTGGTCATATTTTATAAAGTTTAAGATTATCATTTAATAAAATTAAAGTGACTAGAAATGCCCAAATAGCATTCTTTTGGTACTAGTCCAATGTCACTACATGCAAACCTAAATATTTTTACATATTCAGATAGATCTTGTCAAATGTGATTTTTGAGAGTTGGAATCAACTCAAAAGCATTTATGGTTGATTTTTGAGAATTGGTTGAAGTTGGAAAAGTATCTGTCTTGTTATTTTTACGATAGGTTATCTCTAACTCCAAATGATTTGAATCCCACGGGCTTGGATAGGTAATTTAAATATCTTTCTAACAAAATTGAAATCATGCAATTTGGTTTAGTGAATCTCTTTGAATTTATTTTTAAATCTACTAACAGAATGTGGTTTTAACTAAATTGAAAAATACTTATTTGAATTCACAGGCCTGCGCGGGAAACTAACTGGGCCGGGCCAATCTGCACAGCACGGTGCAGAGGGCTACTGACAGCAGGGTCCCACTAGTCAATGACTCAGTCTATACGAAATGGTATCGTGCAATCTAGGCCATATGATTCGAAGATGATCCAACGGCTGAGGTTCATCGTTGACGATGAACAACTCCGGCAAGGTCTAAAGCTTAACACGGCGGTGGGGGTCGTGTGAGGCTCACCTGGGCTCCAGCTAGGGTCGGCGATGTGCGTGAACGACGTGGTTGACGATGGTGGTTTGAACGGTGGTCGCGACAGCTCTTGGGGCGGCTCCAATCGATGGCTCCCTTCTCCTTCTGCAGTGGCGGGCTCCGGCTAAATTACGGCAAGATGGTGCTCGCCTTGCTCCAGGAAAGGGTGTGGGAGGTGTGGTGAGGAGTGGGGAGTGAGGTGGTGTGGAGAATTGAGGCGGAGAGGGCCTCTATTTATACACCGACGAGGGGACCGAGCGGGATAGGTTGGCGTCTCCAGCGACAGTGGTACAACGAGCTAAAGGCATGGCTGAGGGTAGGGGGCGGTGCAGTGCTCCCTGGCGGTCATCACGGACTTAATGGCACGGCACGGGGCGGTCTGGAATGTCGGGCGCATGCGACGCTCTGCGTGGAACCGGCGGTGTTCGAGACGGCCCACGGGGGCTACGTGTCGCGCGGCGGAAAACGGGGGTGTCTGGGAGATAGCTGGGGTTAAGTCGAGTCTGTGCACGCGAGGTGAGGGCGAGGCACGACGCGTGTGAGCTGGTCGGCTGCGGCGCTCTGGCGCGCTCTCGGCACGGCACAAAGACACTGGGCGCGACGATTCTGGGGTGGTCTAGGGCCTGGCTACGGTCAAGGGCTAGATAGGGGGTGGTGGTGGACGGTCGCCTATCTTATGCACGTCGTGGGAGAGGGCGGCATCGTCTGCTCCGAGTGGTTCAGTGTCGGCTGGCGAGGCTGGCTTCGGGCGGCGCTGCACTAGCACAACGACAAGGGGGGTGGCTGTCCATGCATGGCTAGACACTGGGAGAGGCAGGGGAGTGAAGAGGGGACAATTTGGTCTACTGATCACTGCTCAAAACAGTGAAGTTAGGCCAGGTTTAATTGTGTCTGCAAGGTGTTTGATTAAATGGCCAAAAGAACTTAAGTTTGAAAATTTTGAATGAAATTTGGTGAGTGTTTGGATCTTATGCTTGAGTGTCTATGGTTGCTTGGAAAAGGCAAGGTGAATTGATTTAGTTGGTTTTTGCAAAAATGGTGATCTCACCATATGAACTTGATTCAAATTTGAACTGTCCTTTAAATAGATTTGAAAATAGTTTCTATGAGTTTGTAAAGTGGGCCTAGGTTCACTTTTACTTGGTCTAGCAAGGGGTGAAAATAAGTAGAAATGTTTCTGTTAGAAATTCTTTTCTAGGAACACTCAAAGTGGCCTAGTGGTTAACTTTGGTCAAAATGACCATTTGCTTATTTAAATCATATTTGATTTCTTTTTCTTTTGATTTTGTTTGTAATTGGTCTAGATGATGTAGCATTCATCTTTAAACCATTTCTCATCATTTGTAGCAATCAAACATGGCAAATGCACTCATTCATACACTAATGCAAATCACACATGCATTCATATTCAATTTAGTAATAAAAGTTTTTGTTAACCCTAAACTTGGGTGATTAGAACTTGATAATCATGATTAGTATTTTTGGGGTGTTACACCATTAGTTAGAAATAGTTAGCACTCAATTAGAATATATAGTGAACCATTTGAATTCGTGAAAGCAGCTCCATATCTGGTATGGATCGTCGTGAAAGTTTTGGGGTTATTCGATATAACCAAAACAATAGCGAATAAGTCCTTGTAGAGTATTCATTGGAAACTTTGAATACGAAAACCATAGCTGAAACCAAAAGAGAAGCAAAACTTGCATTGCTTGGATTTTGGTACATTTTCGAGAAAGTTTGCATTCAGTGATATTTCTCGATTATGGAGCAAATGGAAGATAGTGTGGAACACGATGAGGATTCAAAGCCCTGCATCAGAGTGTTGAGAAGCGCAACGGAAAATGTTCCTGAACAATTCTCTTCATGAAGGAAAGAATCAATGATAATGAACATTGTGTTTTCCCACTGGTGTTTTCACTACATAAAGTAGGATTCAAAATGTAATCCATATCTTGTGTGGAGACATTTGTGAATCATTTGTCATGATTCTTGGAATATGACATACCTACGAACTACTAAGGAAATAATGGTAAACTAGAATTATGAGAAATCCTAGAAGCAAAATTCCCTTGAGATTAGAAAGCAATTCATTGCTGAATCTCACAAGTAAAAGGGGTTACTTGAATTTTCCCAAATGACTGCAAAGCCACAGTGGAAAAGGGGGTGAATGACAAAAGAACAATTTGTCAAGTATTGGACGAATTCAAATGAATTTGATTCAAGTGTGCTAAATGTCTAGTGGATTTAAAACTAGTAAAAGTACTAGTATCTCATAGTAAATCTACAAGTTTGATATTTGATCAAGGATTTTGAAGTTGTTCAAAATAGTAAGTGGATATGCAATTTTCATAAAATTGAGTGGGAGCTATGAAAGTCTTCCTAAAACAATATGTGAATGACATATTTTTGAGTGGGAGCAATATAAGTCTCAAATTCAAATATGTAGGAACATAGTTTGAGTAAGAGTAGTGACTCATACCCAAATATGTTGGGAACATATTTTGAGTGGGAGCTTATAGGAGTGATTCTTAAGTGTGTTAAGAATAAAAGCGCAAGTACCAATAAATAATGATTTATGAGGTGTAGAAGTTAATAATAAGAGTATTATGATAATATGTAGTATTCCTTAAGGGATTCTGAAAAGGGTTTCAGAATAGAACTTAATTAAGGAACTAGTCCGTAATAACTCAAGTTAGGAATAGTATTAAGTTTAACATCAATGGTTGAAAGAAAGAAAAGGATGATCATCATCCACTATGTTGAGACATAGGTTCTATGTTAGAAAACCATGATGATAACTTAACATAATAGATGATCCAATAAAGAATGTTTAAAAGTGATTAAGTTTGAATCACGGAACGTTGAGCTAAGTTTGTCCTTAGTGTCTAATAGAGAACTGTAGACATGTTTTCCAGATCCATAAAGAATGGCATATCTTAAAGCATATAGAGTTATGTTATAAGGGGATATCTTGGAAACTCCTGTAATACCGATTAAAGTCAAGTAGGAAGCGAGGTGAACAAAACATCAAAAGATGCACAGAGTGCACTAGTGTTTCGATAAATACATTTATAATAATAGATAAGGGTACCATATAAAGTGTTGTATAACGTTATGGCGGGGCTAGTTCGCTTTTAACATAGAATGAGAAAGCCCTCGAGGTTGATCTAAAGTCACTGTAGGCTCCTGGAATGAGGCCTCGTTCTGCTGCCATAGCGACGATGCATACACACAGATGTTATCATGTGATGATAAAGTATTAATGTCAATCAAGGTTACATTAGTAAGTTGCAAAGGATTTGGGACTGTAAAGTACAGACCCAAGACTCAATCTCTTCCATGAGCAAGCATGTTCAGGGTACCAGATATATGGTACCAAGAATTAAGAACAAATGCAGCTAGTGTATTTGTACTCTTGTGCATGTGGGAGACTGTTGGAAATATGCCCTAGAGACAAATAGTAATAAGGACTATTATCATATTTCATAAAGTTTATGATTAAGTTTTATATCATGCTATAACTGTATTGAGTGGAAACATCAATACACGTGTGATATATAAACAACCAGGGGTTCCCAGTGAAACTCTAGCCACTGGTTCATTGGTCAACAAATGATCAAGTTTCCTGATCATGTGGCATTTATACCAGTTGGAAATAGAGTCAACTCATTCTAAGAATGAGATGATGAACCAATATCCAACCTAAACATCGTGACCCGATCATGTCATGAAGTTCAAGTTATGATGATTAGAAATGTATCCTCGTAGACTATTCCTTAGACCGTGAGGCTATATCAATCACTATCTCCCGTGAGTGCTTAGATAGCATCAAGCGCCACTTGGTAATATAGTGGTTATAAATGTGTGTTCAGGTACTCGGAGGAAACCGTAGAGGCAATATATGTTAAGAGCGGGATTTGTCCGTCCACCTGACGGAAAGTTACTCGAGGGCCCACTCGGAGAAGTTATATCCAATAGCTCTGCAGTGTGTGATTTGATCACATGGATATCACTTGTCAGAACAAGTCAAGTAGCATTGTTGGTAACGAGATTGAATATGCCATGGTGATGTGATTGATCAGATCTCGGGCAATGCAAGTATCGAGAGACAAAGGGAATAAGACACGACCGTCCCGGTTCAAACGACAAAAGATCTTCGTGGAATGCATAGGGGTCACATGGCCATCCAGGTCCCTCTGTTGATCATTGGTCCGGGAGTGTCCCGACCATGTCTGGACTATTCCTGAACCGTAGGGTATCACGCTTAAGGGTTTGATGATGCTTAGAGAGTGTTTATAGGATCGGAAGAATCGCCGAAGAATAGTAGAGAGAAAACCAGAAGGGTTTCGGTAAGTCTAGAGGATGTCCGGAGTGGAGGTGGAAGGTGTTCCATAACCACGGAGATTGAATAATATGTGAATGAATGTTAAATATTGATTTAATTATTTATTCATAATTATTTAATAAAGAGAAAATCAATTAAAAGGTCAAAAGGCTTAATGGGCCAATTCTGGGGGGAAGAGGGCCCATTAGGGAAAAGCAAGATGGGAGAAGGGGCAAGGGGGTGGCCGGCTGGGCCAACCCCTGCCCCCCCGTGCGGGGCGCACTAGGGCTGGCCGGCGGCGCCCCCCCTCTCCCTCTCCTTTAGTCCCACCCCAGGACTTTGAGGGAGGTAGTACCTCCCCTTCCCCTATATAAGGTGGGGTATTTGGCCAGATAAATACACACAATATTCAATAAAGGTCTTCTCACTTTTGGGAAAACCTCCAATTGATATTCTCTCTCTCTCTCTCTCTCTCTCTCTCTCTCTCTCTCTCTCTCTCTCTCTCTCTCTCGTGACCGTGGTCCCAAGTTCGGACTGCGTGAAGGAGAGACATCTTCACCGCAGAGTGCCGTCGTGCTGCGGGATTCAGATCCAGGAGCTCTACTTGTTGGGTCCACGGCATAGAAAACAAAAAATTTCCTACGGTGTGAACTACACGCCAAGATCTATCTACTAGGTACAAAGCAACAGGTAGACATACATCCAACAAGAACTTACCCTCGAAGACAACGAGTTTTGTTAACGAGTAGGAACTCGTGGTTGATGTAGTCGTACACTTGCCGATCTCAAGATCGTGAGGAAGTCCGAGCGCCGCAACTCAGCAGCGCATCCGTACTCGCACACACGTTCAAGCCACCGGATAACCTCCACCTCCTCGCTCCAACAATCCAGCGGAAGCAGCAACTCCTTCCAGACGAAATGTCACCGGGAACATGTATCTCGCTAATCCGAGACCATGGGGGAATAATTCTAGAGGGGGAGAGAGATCCTTCACAAGGAGGTGTGAGGATGAAGGAGGGAATGGGTGGACTTTTATAGGAGGAGGGGGTGCCCCTCTCTCCATGGCCGGTGCATGGGGGGGTGCCCCTCTCTCCATGGCCGGCGCATGGGGGGTGTCCCCTCACCTCCCCATTCATGTGGTGGTAACCCCTCCACATTAAAATGCCTCTTCACATTCCCTTTTAAAGTCTCCACTTTAAATGCATTAAATTTCTCCAAATTTAATGCTCTCTCATTTAATAAAACTCTTTTATTAAATTTATTCAGAATTTTGTTAATTACTTTAATTAACAAACATTCACATATAGCCCCTTGCAATATTTCAATATCACATGCAGAACCACTTTCTGCAATTTCACCAGAAACAATTTCCGGTTTCTATTGAAACAATTCCTGCGCTTTGCAATTCTTTCGTCTGAAACATATGTGCTCCAAAATGGTGTCCGGTAACTCTTAAGTGTGCCACCCTACGGTTCGCGAATAATGCAGACATGATCGAGCCCCTTCTCCGATCAATAATCAGCAGCGGGACCTGGAGATCCGTACTGACTCCTACACATTCAACGATGACTTCTGTGATCGTGAGAACCTTTAACGCTTGTAACTAAATCCCTTTGTCTCTCGATATATTACATGTCCGAGATTCGATCATCGGTATCTCCATACCTAGTTTGATCTCGTTACCGACATGCACTCTTTTCTTGTTCCCGTGATATAACATTCTAGTGATCACATCACTTGCTTGCAAGCTATCTTAATGTGATATGAACGAGAGGTCCCAGAGTATATCTATCCGTCATCGGGATTGACAAATTCCACTCTTGATCCATGAGCCTCAACATAACACCTTCGTAGTACTGAACCCATCTTTATAGTCACCCTGTTACGGTGTGACGTTTGATGTTATCAAGATACTCTTCCGGTGTTAGCAATTAACATGATCTCATGGTCTAAGGATAAAGGTTACTTCGTATGATGTTATAGCAATATAAACATAATGGCTTGATCATAATGCTATACTTTGGATGAATGTTCATCACATCATTCCACCAATGGTGTGACCTTGTTATTAACAACATCCAATGTCCATGATCAGGAAACCTTGATCATCTTGTTAATCAACAAGCTAGTCTATAAGAGAGGCATAACTAGGAACCCTTTTTGTTTATTAAACACACATGTATTGATGTTTCCTGATCAATACAATTCTAGCATGTAAAATAAACATCTATCATATATAAGGAATATATAATAACAACTTTATTATTGCCTCTCAGGGCATATTTCCTTCTGTCTCCCACTTGCACTAGAGACAATAATCTAGTTCACATATTGATAAATCTAACACCCATGGAGTTCTGGTGTTGATCATGTCTTTCCCTAGGGAGAACTTTAGTCAACGGATCTGCTACATTTAGGTCCGTGTGTACTTTACAAATCTTTATATCTCCATCCTTGACATGCTCGCGAATGGAGTGAAACCGGCGCTTAATATGCTTAGAATTCTTGTGAGACCTCGGTTCCTTTGCGTTGGCTATGGCTCCATTGTTCTCACAATAGATCACCGTTGGATCCAACGCACTGGGAACCACACCTAGTTCCGTAATGAACTCTTTCATCCAAACCGCCTCCTGTGCTGCTTCTGAAGCAGCAACATATTCCGCCTCCGTCGTTGATCCAGCCACCATAGGTTGTTTGGAACTCCTCCAACTAACTGCTGCTCCGTTCAAGAGAAATACGTATCCGGATTGAGACTTAGAGTCATCCGGATCGGTGTCAAAGCTAGCATCGACATAACACTTAGCGACTAGCTCTTCTTCACCTCCGTATATAAGAAACATATACTTAGTTCTTCTCAAGTACTTGAGGATGTTGTTTACCGCTATCCAGTGTTCCGAACCTAGATCAGATTGGTACCTACTAGTCAAACTAATAGCATGTGCCACATCCGGTCTTGTACATAGCATGTCATACATAATAGAGCCTATGGCCGAGGCATAGGGGATCTTATCCATCATCTCTCTTTCTTCCGCCATAGCCGGACTTTGAGTCTTACTCAATGTCTTGCCTTGCAACATAGGTAAGAACTCCTTCTTACTTTCGTCCATATTAAACTTCTTTAATATCTTATCAAGGTATGTACTCTGTGATAGCCCAATTAGGCGCCTTGATCTATCTCTATAGATTTTAATGCCTAATATATATGACGCTTCACCAAGGTCTTTCATCGAAAATTTGTTGTTTAGATAACTTTTAACACTGTTTAAAAGATCTATATCATTTCCAATCAATAATATGTCATCCACATATAATATTAGAAATGCCACATTGCTCCCACTCACTTTCTTGTAAATACAAGCCTCTCCATAAGTTTGGACAAATCCAAACTCTTTGATCACCTCATCAAAGCGGAGATTCCAACTCCGGGATGCTTGCTTCAGTCCATAGATGGATCGTTGAAGTTTGCATACCTTATTAGCATCCTTAGGATCGACAAAGCCCTTAGGTTGTATCATATACAACTCTTCTTCAATATTACCATTGAGGAACGCAGTTTTGACATCCATCTGCCATATTTCATAATCGAAATATGCAGCAATTGCTAACATAATCCTAACCGACTTAAGCATCGCTACGGGAGAGAATGTCTCATCGTAGTCAACTCCTTGAATTTGTCAAAACCCCTTTGCGACAAGTCGAGCCTTATAGATGGTCACATTACCATCAGCATTAGTTTTTCTTTTGAAAATCCATTTATTCTCAACGACCTTTCGATCGTGAGGTAAGTCCACCAAGTTCCAAACTTGGTTCTCGTACATGGATTCCATATCGGCTTTCATGGCTTCCAGCCATTTGTTGGAATCCGGGCTCATCATCGCTTCTTCATACGTCGCAGGGTCATCCATTTCATCAACCATGAAATTCACAACAGGATTGCCGTATAGTTCAGGAGTTGTACGTGTCCTGCTTGACCTGCGAGGTTCGGTAGTGTCCTCTTTCGGAGTTTCATGATCATTATCATTAGCTCTCTCTTCATCAGGTGAAGTCAACTCCGAAACAACTTCCGGTGCTGCACCACTCGCCATTCCATGAAGAGAAGGTTCAATAACCTCTTCGAGTTCTACCTTCCGACTACTCACACGTTTCGCGAGAAACTCCTTCTCAAGAAAGGATCCATTCTTGGCAACAAAAACCTTGCCCTTGGATCTGTGATAGAAGGTATACCCAATTGTTTCCTTAGGGTATCCTATGAAGACGCATTTTTCCACTTTGGGTTCGAGTTTATCTGCTTGAAGTTTCTTCACAAAAACATCGCATCCCCAAACTTTAAGAAATGACAGCTTAGGTTTGTTTCCAAACCATAATTCATACGGTGTCGTTTCAACAGATTTAGATGGTGCCCGATTTAAAGTGAATGCAGCTGTTTCCAGTGCATAACCCCAAAATGACAGTGGCAAGTCAGTCAGAGACATCATAGATCGAATCATATCCAATAAGATACGATTACGACGTTCCGACACACCATTATGTTGTGGTGTTCCGGCAGGCGTGAGTTGTGAAACTATTCCACACTCTTTCATGTGTGTGCTAAACTCGTAACTTAGATACTCTCCTCCATGGTCAGACCGTAGAAATTTGATCTTTCTATTACGATGATTTTCCACTTCATTCTGAAATTCCTTGAACTTTTCAAAAGTTTAAGACTTGTGTTTCATCAAATAGATATACCCGTATCTACTCAAATCATCCGTGAAAGTAACAAAATAACGATATCTACCTCGCGCCGACACACTCATTGGTCCACACACATCAGTATGTATGATTTCCAATAGATCTGTCGCCCGTTCCATTGAACCGGAAAACGGCGTTCTAGTCATCTTGCCCATAAGGCATGGCTCACATGTATCAAATGATTCAAAATCAAGTGATTCCAAAAGTCCATCAAAATGGAGTTTCTTCATGCGTTTAACGCCAATATGACCTAGACGGCAGTGCCACATATATGTAGACATATCATCATCAAGTTTAATCTTTTTAGCATTAACATTATGAATGTGTGTAATATTACTATCGAGATCTATCAGAAATAAAGCATTCAACATAGGTGCATGACCATAAAAGAATTCATTCTTATAAATCGAACAACCATTGTTTTCAGATTTAAAGGAATGACCACTTTGCATCAAACACGATCCAGATACAATGTTCATGCTCAGTGCATGCAGTAGATAACAATTATTTAGGTTTATAACAAATACCGATGGCAAATGGAGAGGTAGCATCCCGACAGCGATCACATCAACTTTTGACCCATTGCCGACCCGCATCTTGACCTCATCCCTTGCTAGTTGTCGCTTGTTCCGTAGCCCCTGAACCGAATTACATATATTGGCAACCGATCCCGTATCAAATACCCAGGTGCTACTGCGAGTACTAGTCAAGTACACATCAATAACATGTATATCACATATACCTTTGTTTGCCTTGCCGGACTTCTTGTCCGCCAAATACTTGGGGCAGTTGCGCTTCCAATGGCCAGTCCCCTTACAATAGTAGCACTCGGTGTCAGACTTAGGGCCAGCTCGGGGTTTCTTTTCAGGCGTGGCAATAGACTTGCCACCCTTCTTTCCCTTATGCTTGCCTTTCTTGTCTTTCTTGAAATCGGTGGTCCTATTGATAATCAACACTTGATGTTCTTTCCTAATCTCCACTTCTGCAGTCTTAAGCATTGACAGAAGCTCCGGAAGAGTCTTCTTCATGCCCTGCATATTATAGTTCATCACGAAGCTCTTGTAGCTAGGTGGCAGAGATTGGAGAACACGATGTATGCCTAAGTCAATGGGAATCGTTATTCCCAAGGACATAAGCTTATCGGCGTACCCATACATTTTGAGTACGTGCTCACTAACGGAGTTTTTTTCCTCCATCATGCAGCTAAAGAACTTTTTTGTAGCATTATAACTCTCTACGACAGCATGGGTATCGAAAATCATTTTCAATTCTCCCATGGTATCAAAGGCATTGCCATTTTCGAAATGCTTTCAAAGTTCTGGCTCTAGCCCATACAGTATGCCGCAATGAACTAAGTTGTGGTCCTCCTGACGAGTCACATAGACATTCTTTTCCTCGTCAGGGGCATCAGGAGCTGGTGGGGGGCCTAGCGGTGCATCTAGCACATATTGCTTTTGTGCAGCAGTGAGGAGAATCCTCAAATTCATAGCCCAGTTGGTGAAGTTGCTACCATTCGCAGCAAGTTTCTCTTTCTCCATGAACACATTGAAATTAAAAGCAGGTGGTGCCATCTACAACAGAATTTGTAAAGTTTATTTAGACTAAGTTAATGATAGATTGAGTTCAACTAATCCAAATTACTAATGAACTCCCACTCAAAAACGACATCCCTCGTGTCCTTTTGGTGATTACATGAACCAAATCCACTACACCAAGTCCGATCATCACGTGAGTTGATGTCGCTTCAAAGGCGAGCATCTATATGGGCATCATATCAACTATATGACTCATGCTTAACCTTTCGGTCCGTGTTCCGAGGCCATGTCTATACATGCTAGGCTCACCAAGTAAGAACCTTAGTATTCACGTGTGTAAAACTGTCTTACACCCGTTCCTATGAAAGCGTAGATTCGAGTACACCTGATCATCACATGATGTCTCGAAACACGATCCACAGAACGGTGCATACTTAAGGAAGAACACATTTTTATCTTGATATCTAAATGAGGGATCATCTTATAATGCTACCAAAAGCGCCAAACTAGCAGTATAAGATGCAAACATCTAATGTGTAAAGTGAGATGATATGGTCCATGCATTTGATCTCTATCACTTGCATCGTGGTATGATCTCTATCATTCCTTTGTGTGTAAGGCCAAGGTCTATGAACTTACACGTTGAGTGTGTTGTAAGAGTATCTATCATACATCTACTTACAACAATACCATATCAATACACTAGCCCAGCAACGATCTAAACTAGACGCCTCTAATTTATCAATTGCAAGTTTTACGTGGCTTAGGGCTTTCGGAGATAGAACCGTTCTCACCTACGAACATGAACCACAACGAGGATGACTAAGTTATTAGCAACTCGTTGTAAATCAGATATTGACTATAGTAGGAGAGACAGACACCCGCCAGCCACTTATGCAAAACAAGTTGCATGTCAGTCGTGGAACCGGTCTCATGTACGATGACATATAAGGTTGGTCCGGGCCGCTTCATCCCACTATGCCACCAATATCCAAAATACATAGAATATGCAATAACATGATCATCATCGCCCATATATAAACATATGTGTACTACCCGTGCAAAGCACCTACTCATAGATCAGGCTCTGATACCACTGTTGGGTCCGCAACATAGAAAACAAAAAATTTCCTACGGTGTGAACTACACGCCAAGATCTATCTACTAGGTACAAAGCAATGGGTGGACATACATCCAACGAGAAATTACCCTCGAAGACAACGAGTTTTGTTAACGAGTAGGAACTCGTGGTTGATGTAGTCGTACACTTGCCGATCTCAAGATCGTGAGGAAGTCCGAGCGCCGCAATTCAGCAGCGCATCCGTACTCGCACACACGTTCAAGCCACCGGACAACCTCCACCTCCTCGCTCCAGTGATCCAGCGGAAGCAGCAACTCCTTCCAGACGAAATGCCACCGGGAACATGTATCTCGCTAATCCGAGACCATGGGGGAATAATTCTAGAGGGGGAGAGAGATCCTTCACAAGGATGTGTGAGGATGAAGGAGGGAATGGGTGGCCTTTTATAGGAGGAGGGGGTGCCCCCTCTCTCCATGGCCGGTGCATGGGGGGTGACCCCTCACCTCCCCATTCATGTGGTGGTAACCCCTCCACATTAAAATGCCTCTTCACATTACCTTTTAAAGTCTCCACTTTAAATGCATTAAATTTTTCCAAATTTAATGCTCTCTCATTTAATAAAACTCTTTTATTAAATTTATTCAGAATTTTGTTAATTACTTTAATTAACAAACATTCACATATAGCCCCTTGCAATATTTCAATATCACATGCAGAACCACTTTTTGCAATTTCACCCGAAACAATTTCCGGTTTTCTATTGAAACAATTCCTGCGCTTTGCAATTCTTTTGTCTGAAAAATATGTGCTCCAAAATGGTGTCCGTTAACCCTTAAGTGTGCCACCCTATGGTTCGCGAATAATGCAGACATGATCGAGACCCTTCTCCGATCAATAATCAGCAGCGGGACCTGGAGATTCGTACTGACTCCTACACATTCAACGATGACTTTTGTGATCGTGAGAACCTTTAACGTTTGTAACTAAATCCCTTTGTCTCTTGATATATTACATGTCCGAGATTCGATCATCGGTATCTCCAAACCTAGTTTGATCTCGTTACCGACATGCACTCTTTTCTTGTTCCCGTGATATAACATTCTAGTGATCACATCACTTGCTTGCAAGCTATCTTAAGGTGATATCACCAAGAGGGCCTAGAGTATATCTATCCGTCATCGGGATTGACAAATTCCACTCTTGATCCATGAGCCTCAACATAACACCTTCGTAGTACTGAACCCATCTTTATAGTCACCCTGTTACGGTGTGACGTTTGATGTTATCAAGATACTCTTCCGGTGTTAGCAATTAACATGACCTCATGGTCTAAGGATAAAGGTTACTTCGTATGATGTTATAGCAATATAAACATAATGACTTGATCGTAATGTTATACTTCGGATGAATGTTCATCACATCATTCCACCAATGGTGTGACCTTGTTATTATCAACATGCAATGTCCATGATCAGGAAACCTTGATCATCTTGTTAATCAACAAGCTAGTCTATAAGAGAGGCATAACTAGGAACCCTTTTTTTTATTAAACACACATGTATTGATGTTTCCTGATCAATACAATTCTAGCATGTAAAATAAACATCTATCATATATAAGGAATATATAATAACAACTTTATTATTGCCTTTCAGGGCATATTTCCTTCACTACTTCCGCAGCTGCTGGATCGGGGAAGCGGGAGTCATCGTAAGGTACCGAATGTGTGTAACTCCCCGCGAGGTGTCACACTTGAGGCACTCAAGTCATTGGAGCCGCTGGAGAGCAAGGACTTCATCACGACCTTGAGGTCGGCTTCGGCTCGTCTACATCAACCATGCTCTCCCGAGCGTTGACAACGCTTTTCAGTCTTCAAGGGTAAGTTCGCGCAAAGCCCCTACTGTTACTGTATTACTAATAGATAGGTCCTTGATGACCCACAAGTATAGGGGGTGTATCGCAGTATTTTCGAGGGAGGTGAAACCAAATTTATTGATTCAACACAAGGGGAGCCAAAGAATATTTATAAGTCTTAACAACTGAGTTGTCAATTCAACTGCACCTAGAAACAATCTTGCTCACAGCAGTTTATCAGTAGCAACAGTTTTGTAGTAGGAATAATAAAGTAGCAGCAGTAGTAAAGTAAAGACAACAGTAACAATAGCAGTAAACAGTAGGATTCGAGTGCGGTAGGCATAGGGATGGATGGACGGGCATTGCATGGACAAGACAATTCACATAGCAATCAGAACATAGGGCAATTGCAGATAAATAAGATAAAGCATCCATGTACTAGATAATCCTAGGCATGTGTTCCATATATAGTCATACGTGCTCGCAATGAGAACTTGCACAACATCTTTTGTCCTACAATCCTGTTTGCAGCGGGGCCTCAAGGGAACTACTTGCAATTAAGGTGCTCCTTTTAATAGAGCACCGAAGCAAAGCGTTAACACTCCGTGAACACATGTGATCCTCACATCAAAGCCATTCCCTCCGGTTATCCCGATTTCTGTCACTTCGGGGCTATTGGTTCCGGACAACAACGTGTGTATACAACTTGCAGATAAGACCATAAACAATACTATGATAATGAATCAATAACATGTTCAGATCTGAAATCATGGCACTCGGGCCCTAGTGACAAGAATTAAGCATAACAAGTCGCAACAAAGTCATAAAGAACTAATAAAAGATACTAGGCACCATGCCCTAACAATCTGATGCCATTACATGAACGCATCCAATCCCTACCATCCCCATAGCCTACAGCGGGGGATTACTCACTCATAGATGGGGGAAACATGGATGGTCGATGGACAAGCGATGGTGATGATGATGGCGATGATCTCCTCCAATTCCCCGTCCCGGCAGGGCGCCAGAACAGAGTTTCTGGTGCTGTTTTGTGGAATCTGGTGGTGGCGGCGGAGCGGAACTCCTTGTGGAAAAACGTCGAACCCCCACGGAGTTTTTAGGTCAGAAGGCAACTTATAGGCGAAGAGGGAGACTGAGGGGCAGTCTGGGGCGGCCAGACCACCCCCTGGCGCGGCCTGGGCTTGCCCGCGCGGCCAGATGGTGTGGCCTGGGCTTAGCCCCCCTCCGTCTCGTATTCTGGCTCCTGGAGTCTTCTGGTGAAATAGGATTTTCGGCATATTTTCCGGGATTTTTCCTGATAGTTGATTTTCTGCACAAAAAGTAGACATCAATGCAATTCTGCTGAAAATAGCGCCAGTCCACGTTAGTTGCATCCAAATCACACGAGTTTAGAGGAGAAACAATAGCAAAAGTGTTCGGGAAAGTAGATACGTTTTGGATGTATCAGTCCTGGCAGCATCAGGGATTCAGGAGCGTAGCGTAAAAATTATTGTTTTTATACGCGAAACCCCTACACCTTGGACATAGCATCGAGGTCCATCGTTGCTTAATCATTATCGCCAAGTCTTGCTTTTACAACTATTGCTACGCTAGCTAATAAGGTAAAAACAATTATGGCTATCACAATAATATTATGACAATCATCATGGCTCCAACCACTCATGCCCAACGAGATTACAACATAACATATCTCATACATCGCATTGCAAACATCTCATTGCTATACCACATCACTTCCTGCAAAAATAAGTTAGACACCTCTAACACGCTTTGCTAACCTACGAGGCTCTATGGTGATGTAGAGAACCGTTCTTTTACCTACGTGGTAAGAAAGCATCATAATCAATCGACTTGCTTTTTAACTTATTTAGGGTGTGTCCCCATTGCACTATAAATAGTACAATAGCTTCACTAGACTCCGTCAATATGCATGACCCCGTGTGAACATCACCAAATTCACAAAAGCCCAAAGTGCAAAATTTCTCTCGACTATTGCGGAAAAACAGGCGCCCGACAAAGTTGTTTTGTGCACACGAATTACACTTCACAAACCAGTCTCGATATGGAGATCATAAAGGCGACTCAGGCCGCTAATCACACAATACGGCCAAGATCCAAATTGCAACAATTGGGTAGCAAGAACGAGATTAACATTGCCATAATTCAATGATTCCTCTATACATACCTGTGCCTACGCATAGACCGCTCTGGTAGCACTATTGGGGAATGCGCTATGGAAAACAAAAAAATCTAGCACAAAACTAGGAACATATGCAAGGGGAGTGGAAACGGATCATACCCTCGAAGATCAAACTAGCGGAAGTTTGTCGATGACGAGTTTGATCGAGCATCGATCCCCGCAACAAGCCTTAGCAAGTAGCGAGGAGATGTATTATCTCACTGACGGCTCCCATGAACATGCACTGAAGAAGATGTCATTGTCGAAGTAGTCGGTAAGTCGATTCCCGCAGCTAGTCGATTAGCCGTGAGAAGATTTATCCTTGTGAAGATCCCCACGATCAAGTACTCCAAGTGTCACACCTCCACCGGTATCTACACGCACAAGATCAGTGGCACCACATCAAGGTGTGTTCAAGAACACACGGTCCAAGCGGAAATATGTCGATGAAGCTCTAGCAGCGCTTTCATAGTCCCGTCTAGATTAGATCCAAACGGAGGTAGAACTTGACAGCACTTTGGCATCCTAAAAGAATAAGAAGTACCTAGGTCACACCCACCCTAGGGTTAAGCACCACGCCATGCTGATGGAGGAGAGAGGCGGCAGCGCGTGGCGGCGGCTAGGGTTTTGGGGAGGCAGGGTGCAGCGGCTTGGTGGAGGCAAAGGCCACGACTTCAGTGCCTCATGGGGTGCCGCTTGGTGGAGACACTTCGAACACCTTCGGAATTTACTTCTCTACTAAATCTTCATTCACACTTATGTTCTGAATGCCATTGAACTCTTAAGTCTGTGACCCTATGGTCCGTAAGTATTTTCGCGACAATGATTACTATTGGCGTCTTGATACACGTAGTAACCCCCATAAATAACACGAAGATCTTTATCGTGTGAATCATTGCATTATGTCTGATACATATCGTATTGCTTCATCGATACTTTACATTGCCCGATATGAAACACTAGGTTATTCTCGTTACTCGACATGTACTCTTTACTCATACCGCACTATCGATGTTCTGTGTTCAACAACTTGATCACGTGTCTGGCCAGACGATGACGAACACCATAGTACATTAGTGGGCCCAGAGTGTATCTCTCCATCGTGAGGAGTAGCAATTCTTGCAAGCACCGCATGCGAATAATTGACGTACCATCCGGTAAGAGCAAGTATCAACTTTATGATTACTCCGTTAAGAGCAACGTTCGAAGAATCTTGCATGTTCATATTGTACCCAAGTTCACATGTGTCTCGCGGTCAAACAATCTTTAGTAAAGGCAATACATTGTTTATGAGAAACTACCGATAATAATATTGACGATGTGTTTCACGGTAGATCATGTTGGGTCTATCCATCGTCGTTGTTCTCCCAACAACTCTGATCTCATATATCACTGACAGCTCCACAACACATTGTCTTTTTGCCAATAGTCAGGAAACCAGGACTATCAATGATACATGAACTACTTTTAGAGGCGAGATTAGGGATATCTAAATGGTGTTTATGATTCCACACATTTATTAGGGTTTTCCTCCAAATACTCATTATCCGGAACTAATAAAATTATAGCACGGAATAATAAACTTAATCATGAATAGAAAATATAGAATAATATAATTTATTATTGTCTCTTGGACATATTTCCATCGGTAACAATATGACTGCAAGAACAAATGTGCATGATGGTCTTCTCTCTGGTCTTGTACGCTGTTTTTGTTTGTATAGAAATGCAAGACGTGGATTAGATTGCACACTATTCCCTACGTGCAGATAAAGTACTGAATGTAGCATGTTGTTTGCTAAATATATATAATTCTTTAGCAATTTCGATGCGGTCATAGAAAGTGAAACAATATGCTCATCCTTTTTTATCTGTTCTTTTTCTTTACATTGCAAACTCCTACGAGAGCATGTTCAGACTATTTATCTGACAACTCCTATGACATAATCTACCTAGGATAGCGTAAGACAATGTATTTTTTTTGCGAAAACGTAAAGCTTGAGTTTCGATTCATTGATAGAAAAAGAGAGTTTTATACAAAATTTACACGCTCAAAAACAAGTGAACACCCCTCACAACACAACCCACTCGACACAGTAGATCTAGACAACGGGTAACAGGGCACGCAGTCCCTTTGCCCCGGCGTCAGCCCAGGTACGAGCCTCGGATCGGATTGTCCTCAGGCGTCCTCCGAGGTCCGGAGACATAAGACAATGTATGAATGTTAAATATGCGTCGAGTTGCAACAAATCATTTCCATTGGCTCAAAATTACCACACACATGTAAATCTTTCCCATTCCTCACCGACCATAACTTCATACACAACTCGACATCACTTCCCTTATAGACTTCTCTAGCACAGAGGGGGGCACGGAACTACAAAGCACTTCTTCATCATTGTATGTCATTATCTATCATCATGTCAAGTTAATATACTTGCCTCCACTATAAAGCAAACATATTCTTTATGCATGCTGTCAGGCAAAGTCCAGTCGGGCTTACCCGTATAAATCATGACCCTGAATGCACCAATTTTTATTTTTTCTAACGAAGTAATTCTACATGATGGCAAATAGACAAGGTACAAAGCTAAAAAATGCTCATATTTCTAGATTCTATCGTTGTCCCCATTACAATTGAGCGCGTACTAGCGAACCAAACTACAATAGCCTGAATTGATGGTTCATGTTTAAGAGACAAAGCATTATAGCATCTCCACTCGGCTTCCCAGCCCACCCATTCCTAGGACGTATTTTTGGTCCGGACGCCAAAATTCGGCCCAGTCGCGTTCCCAGGACCCCGGTTTCGTCCGGATTTGGCCTAAAACACGTCTGGTCTTCCCAGGCTGTTTCCGGGGCGACCGGATTACGCTGGGAACGCCGGACGAAGCAAATTTGGTAGGAACCGAGTGGACCTGCCCAGTTAGCGACAGAAGCCGAGTCGTCCTCATCCTCCCGCATTGGAACGCCGCGAAGGACCGCCGGGCATTAACCACCGGTCTCGTCAGCCACGCGTCGCCGTAATGGCGTGCCACCGTCGCCTCGGCTCCCGCGACGGACCGGCGGGCATAACTTCCCTCCACTTCCCCTTTTCCTGCCCTCGCCGCTACACCCCTCCCGCCTTCGCCGCCTGTCGTCGGATTGATGAAAAGTACGCCATGAGGGGGTCCTCGAGGCGTGCGGAAGAGAGGGATATGAGACGTACGGTGTTCCGGGACGGTGAGCACACAAGTTTACCCAAGTTCGAATCCGCTGGCTTTGGACGGACCCTACTTCTGCTAGCAATCCAGTAATACGGCAGAGACGGAATATGGGTTACAAGGGTTTCGCCTGTGCGAGTCGAGATTGTAGACTATTAAGGTGTTGCCCTAAAGACTCTCCCTAGGACGGCTTATATAGATATCCGGCCTAGGGTTTACAGGAGAGATCTATCCGGCTACGACTAAGAGTCGGTTACAGAGTACATCTTGAACTACAAGTAAAAGTTATGGGCCTAAGTCGGTAAGTCTTCTAGGCTCCCGTAGCCGGATTGGACTCCGTCTTTCTTCCTGATTAGGCCGCCCGTGAAGCAAAGCTCTAACCCGAAGTGGGCCACCCTGGTCAGTGAGGAATTGTGAGGATACCCGGAAAGTATATCCCCAACAGCAGCCCCCGGAAGTCTCCAAGATCCAAAGTTGGATATACCATCGTCTAGCTTGATCTTCGACTTGCAGAATCTTGAAGGGTTCCTGAAACTTCACAACAAAAAATACGATCCGGGTCTTAAAAATAAGTCGGACCTATCAACAGGTTACTCGGATTTTCTAGCTTAATTTTAAACTAAGCCGGAATTTGGTCTCTAACGCCACCTGACATCAGTCATGGTCAGGTCACGTCATCTGACAGACATCCTGTCAGCACGACCATTGGTGGGTCCGCAGTTCGCGGAACCGAGGCGCCGTTTTAATGCGTGTGCGGAGATCGAGGCGACGTAATCATCGCGTGGGTCCTTCCCAGTTCCTTCCACGACGCGTGGCGGTTACAGGGTAGCATTTGCATGAATCTTGGCACGGTTAGGTGGATATAAGGGGTGAGGATTCTTCTCCTCCTCTCTTCACCTGTCCTTTTCCTTTTCCTCTCCTCCCAATCTCCCTGCGCGCACAGAGCTCCTCTGCTTTCCCCCAAAAAACTCCCAGTGCCGCCCATCCTAGGTCAACCACTCGCCGGAGAAATGGCTTCTTCTTCCTCTTCCGGCTTGGCGGCAGCGGCGCTGACGGCGGCGACGGAAGCGGCGGCGGAGAAGGAAAGCTTCCGCGGGGTCTGGATCCCCTGCATACTCGACGATGAGAAGCTCCAGAACGTGGAGACAGAAGGGCTCCTTCGCACCGGCGACTGGCAGAGCGGCTTCGAGGAAACCATCCCCAACCCGCGCGCCGACGAGCGGGTCCACTTCGGCACCCACCTCGACAGAGGTTTGTCATTCCCTCCCTCGGAGTTCTTCTCCGAGGTGATTGACCATTTTGGTGTCCAACTCCACCATCTTCCTCCCAACTCTCTATTAGAGATGAGCGCTTACACTTCTTTGTGTGAGGGCTTTCTCGGCATTAGGCCGAGTTTGACCTTATTCCGGTACTATTTTCATGTCCGGAGAAACTCTATCACTGCCGGTGTTCCTTACATCACCGGTACTATTAGTTTTTCACTTAGACGCAAGCGCGCATATCCCAAAATCTTAGCTAGTGACTCGGTCAAACAATGGCCAGCCACATTCTTTTATCATAAGGATATTCCGGCTCCCAGCAAAGCCACTGCTTTGCCGGCTTTCATCGACGGAGCTGCCATGGCCCAACCGTCTTGGGACGAGGCTCCTCCGGCTCTCACTGACGATCTGATCCTCGCTAAGAGGTGGATCGAATATTTTATCAAACACAAAGGACTGAAGGGATCCGACTTGGTCCAATGCTGGGTCTCATGCCGGATCCAACACCTTCAGTACCACGGAACTCGACTGATGCATTCCATCAGGTCGTCCAAGAAAGACTCCCTCCGCATTAGACCCAAAGCCTACACCACACATGGCTATATAAGCCAGATCAAGTGGCTAATCAGGGAGCGGATCGAGAGGAGGATCCCGGAGGTTTCTCTGGATATGCATACAGCGGAAAACCCTGTAGTGTCGGTAAGCTTCTATTAGTACATCTTTTTATGTGTTTCAATCTTTGAGTTGCATTGCAATACTGATATGTTTTCTTCTTTTCAGCTTGCTAACCTCCCCGAGTCGGAATTTGCTCCGCTCAAAGGATATCCTCTAGAGTTTTCTCAGGAGACAGAAGTGGTACCATTGCCGGATGCTGCGCTCAAGAAGCACAAAGCTCCGACAGTGGCTGTTGGCACAAAGGAGGTGCCCGTCATGAAGAGGTAACTTTCAATGACAACTTTCGCCTTTGTACTTTATTCAAATTCTCTTCTGAGATGTAATGTTTCCGACTTTATCACATTCTCAGAGCTAAACAGCTCATCAAGGGCAAGGGGAAGGGAACTTCTTCGAAGCCCCTACGACAGACGAAGCTTACCATAGCTTCTCCTGTCGTGGCTCCTCCGACTCCTGCCCCTCAACCTTCCGCTACGCCGGTGATCTCTCCGACTGCCGCAGAAGATTCGGCTCCTTCATCGGAGCCCATGATCCTTGAATCACAAACTGACGTCACCATGGGTGAGTCGGATTTAGATAAGGGTGAACCCTCTTTGGGTAATGATCCCTCGGCAGAAACCTTTGCCGAAAACCTTATCAGCAATCCGGGACTTGCCAAGTTTGGCCTATCCCGGAAATCTGCTGAAGAGATCTAGCGGCTGGCCAGGCAATGCCTGGAGAAAAGAAACTTATCTGCCGAAGAAGAAGCACAAGAGGCAGAGGACATCAAACACTCTGACCTTCTTGAACAAGTGCCTCTTTGCAACGAGAGGATACGGACCGGTGAGCTTCCAACAGCTCCAGTGGTCCCTCTGACTCTCACCGAGAAGGTTGCAGTTGAAGTAAATGCGAGTTTGGACAAACTAACTCGCGAACAATATATAAGTCGGAATTCTAACTCCTATTTTTCCTTTATTCCATACCATATCCTCTAGCCCCCAAGCATGAAGTAGGATAAATAATCCGGGTTTATGCTTCCTTAGGATGCCAAAGAACGAACTAGTGTAGCCCCCAAGGCTCGTGCTCATATTAGCAAAAATATTAGCCTGAGTCTTTAGTAGCTTTCTGACTTTGGGTATTCTGACTTACAGAAAGTATGTTCCTATAACCAGGATTTGTTGAAGAATGTCTGTGATAAGCGGAGAGAGATCAAGACTCTCCGACTTAAAAATGCTGAACTTAAGGTCTCCAAAGATGAGGCCGAAGGTAAACATTTCGAGACTCAAACCTTGTCTTTCATGTTTTCATAGTCGAATTTTTCTTGAACTGTTGTTCTTTTTGACTTACAGCGCTTATAAAACAATCCTGCGCCATGATTGAAGAGGCCGAGAACCTCAAGACTTTGGTGGTGGAGAACAAGGAGCTTCGCCAAGAGCTGGATCAGCTCAAGGCAGATCATGAAAAAAACATCGCTCAAATCCTTGAATCCTCCTCCATGGCTACTAATGAGCGTGATCGCAAGATCGCTTCTCAAGATCAAAAAATCTCGAACCTCAATAATGAGCTTAGAAGAGAGAGGGACCTTTCCGAGGCGCTCCGGGCTGAACTCCAGAGTCGTCGGGAAGAGAAGACCAAAATTGACGACGTCATTTTTGGTACGTTCCATCTGTCTGACTTTTCCTCTTTCTTCAACGTCTATCAATGTTGGATTTTTCTTAACTTGTTTTGTGTATAGGTCCTCTAAACTTGACGGACTCTTCTTCCACCGAGCCCCGCACCCACCGGCTTACCCAAGTCGGTGACCTGCTTCATGACTTCCGCCAATACCTTGAGGACATCGGCGAAGCTCTCAAGATTCCGGACATGCACAACATGTCGGATTTTCAGGTGCGGGACAAGGCAAAGGAAATGCCGCAACTTGTTCAGGATTGGAACATGTCCTACGCACGGACTGCGGTGCAGAACGCTCTCACCATGGTCATGAGCCACCATGGAAACATGGAAATATGGCAAGTGACCAAAGGGTACTGCAAAGTAGATGAAGACGGCCAAGAGCAGGACCTTCAAGCCATCATGCACTCTTGTGCCGGATATGGGTGTCACGTGGCTGATTTGACCAGCTACGAAACCCCTTTCTTCACCCGCGTGGACACTCCGCCTTTGCCTCCAGAAGAATCAGAAGAAGTTTCTGACGATGACCGCACCGTTTCGGATGTGGATATCTCGGAACGATACCAAGGCAGTGTATCCAGCGAGCCGGCAACTCCTTCTTCTCCTCCTGCATCATAGATTGCCAGACAAATTTGTTTTATTCTGAAAAATATGATGGGTTTGTAACTATGCAGTAGTATAATTTTGCTAGTGCTAAGCTTTTGATCTATTCAGCACTTTTGGCTTTAAATATTCGTGTGCCTGAAATGTTTTCATAAGCACTTGTATTTTCTCGTCTATACTTATCGTTTATCTGGCTTTCCGCCTCGTCCCTTTCGTGAGCCGGCTAAACCTTCTGTCGGAAACTTTGCCGAGCAACGGAGCTCAATTGCTAAACCAGTTTAAACTCGGAAACAAAGCCGGCTTCCAGTACCAACAATTCACTACTCGGAAAATGCCCACATCCAGCAATCAGACAAATAATCAAAGTAAAGACTAGAAACTTTATAGTTATACCCGAGGGTAGCAGTTTTAGAATCAGAAATCTAAACCAGAACGAACATGAGCATAAAGTACTTTCAAGCATTGTGGGACTTTCGACTATGACATGATCATTCGGAAATAAGATGGTAAATCCTTCTCAGAAAAACTTGAGGCAACCAAAACTTTTATTTCTCACAGAACATGTACATATATATGATTACAAAGAAGGATAAACTAAGAATAAAAGGGACGTAGGTGAGCAATATTCCACGGTCTGTCTAACTCATCCGGATTTATACTGCCTCCAGCTCTCTTTCTCTTCTTAGTAGCAGGTCTTTCTTTGACTGGCCTCATGTCAGTTAAGTAATACGAACCATTGTGCAATACTCGAGTAACTAAAAAGGGCCCTTCCCATACTGGGGAAAGTTTGTGCTTTCTTTGTTGCACAAGCCGAAGAACCAAATCGCCTTTATTGAAAGATCTGTTTCTGACTCTCTGGCTATGATACTTGCGTAACTTCTGCTGATAGGCTGTTGATCTCATTTCAGCAACGACGCGAACTTCTTCGACTAAGTCGAGATCATTTTGTCGAGAAATCTCGGCATCCTCTTCAATATATGCGGCCACACTAGGAGAAGTGTGAATTAAGTCACTAGGAATAACTGCTTCTGCACCATAGACCAAGAAGAAAGGTGTGTATCCGGTTGACCTGTTCGGAGTCGTTCGTAAACTCCATATTATAGAGGGTAACTCCTCTGCCCAAGCCCCCGCAGCACGTCGTAGTGGTGCTTCGAGTCTTGGTTTTAGGCCTTGT
The DNA here is from genome assembly GCA_916181665.1 of Avena sativa. Taxonomy (NCBI): domain Eukaryota; kingdom Viridiplantae; phylum Streptophyta; class Magnoliopsida; order Poales; family Poaceae; genus Avena; species Avena sativa. The sequence goes on along the minus strand of OV702286.1, from coordinate 429,466,730 downwards.
AGGATTAAACCATTTGCTCTTTCAACTTGTCCGTTAGCCTGTGGATGTGCGACTGACGCAATGTCAAGCCGGATATTATGCTCATTGCAGAATTCGGCCAATTCTCCCATAGAGAAGTTACTCCTGTTGTCTGTGATAATGCTATGCGGATAACCATACCAGATTATAACATCCTCGACAAATCTTTTGGCTGTTGCTCCATCACAACTAGTGACAGGTTTAGCCACAATCCATTTGGTGAATTTATCCACCATCACTAAGAGATGAGTAAATCCACTTGGAGCTCGTTTAAATGGTCCTACCATATCAAGCCCCCAGACTGCAAAGGGCCATGTTATAGGTATTGTTCGCAACTGATCAGCCGGAACATGAGCTTTTTTGGCGTACTTTTGGCAGCCTTTGCACGTCTTGACTAATCGTTCGGCATCTGCCTGAGCTGTAAGCCAGAAAAATCCATGTCTAAAAGCTTTTGCCACTTAAGATTTGGCTGCAGCGTGGTGACCACACTCGCCTTCGTGGATTACCCTTAAGATTTCCACTCCTTCTTCCGGAGATACACAGCGCTGAAAAACCCCAGAAACACTCTGCTTATAGAGCTCACCTTTAACTATAATATAGGCTTTTGCTCGTCGGATGCTCTGTCGGCTCAGCACCTCATCTTCGGGTAATTTGCCATCTACCAAATAATCGAGGTAGGGTTGAGTCCAGCTGGGAATTACAGCCAGAACTGCTATCAAAGGTGAGTCGGATTTGGTCAGATATTCCTCATCTACTCCCTTTATTGAGGGAACTTTGAGGTGCTCTAAAAAAGCGCCATCCGGGACCTCTTTCCGCACAGAACCTATCCGAGATAGTGCATCTGCTTCCTCATTTTCTGCTCGAGGGATGTGTTGAACTTCAAACCCTTCGAACGATTTAGACAGATCATCCACGACAGCTTTATATGCTGCCATGTGCTTATTTGCATTACAAATATCCGACAATTGTTGAGCAACAAGATCCGAATCTCCATAACACATCAAACGTATGATGCCAATATCCTTAGCAATCCGGATTCCATGTAGCAGTGCTTCATACTCGGCAATATTATTTGTCGCTGTGAAGTGGATCTGCAACACGTATAGAAGTTTATCTCCTTGGGGTGATTTGAGCACCACGCCAGCCCCCGAGCCCCCTCGAGCCTTAGACCCATCAAAATAGAGGGTCCAATATTCCAACTCAGGGAGGATCACGTTCTCCTTCGTCTCTGTCCAATCAGCGACAAAGTCAGCAAGGATCTAGGATTTGATTGCTGTCCGAGGTTTATACTCAATATCAAAAGCTGAAAGCTCTATGCCCCATTTGGCGACGCGTCCTGTGGCGTCACTGTTGTTGATTATGTCTCTCATGGGAGCTGTGCTCACCACGGTAATTGGATGCTCCTGAAAATAGTGTCGTAACTTACGAGATGCTAGAAAAACACCGTAAGCCAACTTTTGATAATGCGGATACCGCTGTTTTGACTTTGTCAGGACTTCACTGACAAAGTAAGTCCGATGCTGCACCAGGTGCTCCTGATTTTCCTCCGGTCTCTCCACCACCATGACGATACTCACGACCTTATTTGTCGCAGCAAGATAAAGCAACATCGGTTCTTGGGGCTCCGGTGCTGCAAGGATAGGAGCAGATGAGAGTACTTTCTTCAGGTCTTGTAATGCAGCTTCAGCTTCATCAGTCCAAACAAAATCTTTGGTCTTTTTCAGGAGTTTGTATAATGGTGCGGCTCGTTCACCAAGCCGGCTTACAAACCGACTGACTGCAGCGATGTAACCAGTTAGTCTTTGTACGTCCTTCAGGCGAGTTGGCCTGGAAATATTAAGTATAGCCTTGATTTTGTCCCGGTTCACCTCTATGCCTCTTTGAGACACGATGAAACCTAACAATTTTCCGGCTGCTATTCCAAAGAAAAATTTCTTAGGGTTAAGCATGATATTGTATTTTTGTAGATTGGCAAATGTTTCCTCCAAGTCGGAAATCAGCGTTTCCTTCTTTTTGGACATCACTGCGATATCATCCACGTATGCATGTACATTGCGTCCGAGTTGGTCATGGAGGCAACGCTGCATCGTGCACTGGTACGTAGCTCCTGCGTTCTTCAGCCCAAAGGGCATCGTAACAAAACAGAAGGTTCTAAAGGGGGTTATGAATGAAGTTTTGACTTTGTCAGATTCCTTCATCCGGATTTGGTGATAACCGGAATATGCGTCGAGAAAATAGAGGAGTTCCGAGCCTGCCATAGAATTGATAACTTGATCAATTCTAGGCAGAGCAAACAGATCTTTTGGACAAGCCTTGTTCAAGGCAGTATAATCAACACACATCTTTAAATCAGTGGTGTCCTTTTTAGGGACCATTACAGGATTGGCCGACCACTCAGTGTGGATGACCTCTTCTATGAATCCGGCTAACTCGAGCCGTGCTAGTTCTTAGCTATTGCCTTACACTTTTCATCGCCGAAACGTCGTAAGGACTGTTTGACGGGTTTAGCGTTCGGGTTTACATTTAAAGAGTGCTCGGCAAGTTCCCTAGGTACTCCGGTCATGTCATATGGCTGCCATGCAAAGATATCTTGATTTGCTTGGAGGAACTTGATGAGCACGCTTTCCTATGCGCTACCTAGGCCTACGCCTATTGGGGTCACCTTGGAGGGGTCATCATCCTTCAACGACGTCTTCTTCGTCTCTTCTGATGCCTTGAACTCCGGATTTGGCTTTGTCACCTCCTTCTTCGTTGCGGGCATCCTGGACGGATCTATGTTCTTCTTGATCTCCTGGTACTCCTGGGCATGCAGCACGGCTTCGACAAAGGCGACATTTCCATCCTCGCACTCTCGCGCTTTCTTCGGGTCTCCCTTGATGGTGATCACGCCATTGGGACCTGGAATTTTCATCATATTGTAAATGTAACACGGACGAGCCATAAAAGCCCAGTAAGTCGGACGTCCGAATATAGCGTGGTATGCGCTCTTGAACGGGACCACTTTGAAGGAAAGTGCCTCCGTCCGATAGTTCTTTGGAGTTCCAAAGGTGACATCCAAAGTGATCTCTCCCAGGGAATTGGCTTGTCTTCCTGGGACAACTCCGTGAAAGATCAGAGAGTTATGGTTCAGCTGTGTTTCCGAGATCTTCATCCGGCGTAGCGTTTCGACATAGAGAATATTGTTACTGCTACCATCGTCCATGAGGGTCCTGGAGAAACCATAACCGTCAATAAGTGGATTGACGATTAAGGCGTATTTTCCTCGCCTGTGCAACTTAGGCGGATGATCATCGCGGTCAAATGTGATTGCCACTTCCGACCAGTCCAGGTATTGGGGGACAGCCAGAACTGTTGCATTGAGCTCGTGTAGAACTGCTTTCTTGACCTTTGCTGGTTGAGATCCGAGGAAGGTGACATCAGTGTCTTTCTTGGTCGAAATTTTTTTCTTCCCTTCCGTCTTGGGATTTGAAGCATCAGCTTCCTCCATGTCGGAATCTTCCTTGGTCTCTTTTTCTTTTTCGGGATTCTTCTTTCCCTTCTTCCGCTTAGCTTTGTAGCCCGCGGTGTCATCTCTTTTGATGTCGTCATTGAAACGACATTATGCGTTGGTGTGGGACGAGCCCCCATTGGCGTCTAAGTCATGCACACATGGGTTATTGGCAATGTCAGCCCAAGAGTAGGTTTTGCCTGGTTGTTGGTCTCCTCTACCTTGGACTCTTGAAGTTCCATGCCCATGCCCGCGGCCTCCACCGCGTCCTCCTCGTCCCCCAGACCCGAAAGTAGCAGTGACCACTGCCGTTTCTGTGTTGGGTTTTTCTTCCGAGGTATTTTTACGCTTCTGAGCTTGTTGCTTTGGTTGTTTTGCTGACTGTGGCATAGCTAGGGCATTGAGTAATCCCTCTGCATCGTCGTCGGCATCTGCATACTTGCTCGTTGTTTCTATCCTCTCTCCCAGATCAGTGACCTTGTCACACTTCAAGCGATGGCACAGTAGACCAATTGGGAGACCTGCAATGAAAGCTTCAATCACAGTTTGATTGTTTACCCCTTCAAAGGAGTTCTTGGTGTGGATCCATCGTCCGAGGTAATCCCGACAAGATTCTCCAGCCTTCTGGGTGCAACGCTGTAAGTCTCCGACCGTACAGGGCCTCCGATATGTGCCTTCGAAATTCCGAAAGAATGCACTTTGCATGTCATACTAGTTGTGGATGGTGTTCTCCGGAAGTTCATTAAGCCATGATCGTGCCGTCTTCCGCAACATAAGTGGGAGATATCGGGTTGCGACCAGGCTGTTTCCGCCTTTGGCGATGCAGCAAGCTTGGAAAAAATCCTGTAACCAGGTATTAGGCCGAGCAATGCCGTCGTAGGCTTGGATATGTCTTGAGATAGCAAATCCTTCCGGGAATTTTGTAGCTCTAATGCATGGTCCGAAGCACTTTGGGCCCACGTAGATATCATTGTTTTTGTAGCGCCGCGCCTCTATGTTGGAATTGATCCTGTGCCTTGCGTCGTTCGGAGATAGAGATCGTCCTGAATGTCGGCTATGGCTGCGGTGCCTTGGAGCCGGACTTCGACTCCCGCCACCACCTCCCCCGCCATGTCGTCCTCCTTGTCCCCCTTGAGAGCCGTTGTGATGACTACTTGGTGGAGATGGTGGGGCAGCTGGATTGTTTCTGGCTGATCGCCGGCCTCCGTCCGGAGCATCATTGTTCCGGTTCCGGGGAGGGTCTTCACTACGACAAGCCCCCTGCCGGCTTGTACCAGCGTGGTTTCCGTCGTTCCTTCGTCCGTTGTTCCTACTACGGTGAGGCTCAGCCGGACAGCTTGCATGTCTAGGAGGTGGCATTTTTTGACGATCCTCCTCCCGACGTTTCTCTTTATCTTCTCCCCTTCGATCGTTTGACTCACGTCGGGGAGGATTCCTTGGATACAGTGCAGCAATGGCATCTTGCTCCACCGCTAGAATGACGTTGCTCCAGTCACGTGTGGTTCTGTGATGCTGCCCTGATGATCCGGTTCTGGAGTAGTTATCATCCCGTCGGTCGGAATGGTGATGCTGTTCCGGAACATGCTGGGGCCTTATATCATTCCAGGCTGAGTCTGTGTGACATTGGTCGGATTTCAAGACCAGTTTTCCACTTCCGGATTTCGCAGCCATCTATTGCTCCAGACCCTTGGTGAGTAGCTTGATGCCCAATCGAACCTGTTCTGGGCCTGGGTTATTTGATAGAATATCTCGAGCTGCGACAGTGTTCTGTACCAGTGTTGGGTACACCAGGTCTCCTTTGCTGTCGAGCCGAGGCATCCCTGGATCTCCTTCAAAGAGTACCCTGTTTACCTCCGGAAATTTACCATCACCTGTGTAATGTTTCTGGGTCTTCTGATGCAACCGAGACATGTAATCTTTAGTTGCCATGCGTTTCTTTTCTCCCTCGATGTTTTTAGCTTCATCCAGGAGTTGTTGACGACGCGCTTCTAGGGCCTGGGCCCTTTCGTCTAGTTCTTCAGCAGTGAGTTCTGCAACTGTAGGGATAGGTGTGGTTAATGCCACATCGATGAGTTTACGCGCACCTTCAGTGATCACGTGTCCATCCACCGATTCTTCTTTTTTCAGCTCTTCTGGGATAAGTGCTCCATCCGAGTCTTCCTCATATTCCTCGGCGATCACCTCCTCTATCAGAGGGTCTTTTGCCGGGGTCTTGTTCTTCTTGTTCTTCTTCTTTGCCTTCTTGGCAGCACCGGTAGCAAAGACGGCTTTGGGTCCATTTCCTGGAGTCAAGCTCTGATTGGTACTTTCGGACATCTGGACCTCGGGATTATCTCCGACGTCCATGTCATCCTGCGCTTTGGGAGAGTGTTCCTCGGATCCTTCATCCATGCCTTCTCCTTCTTCTGCAGCTTTGGAGTTATACTCCTTTTCGTATTCCGCGGAGAACTTTTGTAAATCTGCTGACGTCATCGATTCATCCGAGGATGCGGGTACGTCGGCGTTTGTTCCAATTGCTTCCAGCACAGAGTCGGTGTTTTCTCCAGCATCGGCAGAGCCGGATCCGAATCCCACTTATCCGACGAAGTGCGATGCGTGCTTCCTGAGGAGAATATCATTTTGTGGCCTGAAAGTTGGGGTGGACAGGCAACGCGGTACCCAAGTTGATTTTTATCACCGTGATTCGAAAAGTTGGGGCGCCAATTGCTGAGAGGGGTCTTTCGAGTGAATGATGGCCAAACCAAATATTTTCAAATCGCACCCGTTAAGTCAGGATATTCTGTTACACTAGTTCCTGCTGTGCCCCTCCTTCGCTGGTCACTCTTCTTAGCCACCATGCACGTGTCGTAGGGGCAAATCCAGTACTGTACTTTCCTAACTCTCGACACTGAATCTTGCTGCGGCGGCGGTCCCTTTTCTTCCCTTCCCCGACCCTAAATATGTCGGCGGTGGAGGACCTTTTTTCTCCCTCCCCCGACACTGAATCCGGCGGCGGCGACCTAGCATGTCTTGCAAGGCGAAGGTTGTAGCTACGTCGCCGACTGAAAAGGGTCCGTCGGGGCCCAAGTCTGGGGCTCAACGCGTAGCTGCGGCGAGGTCTTCATCCCCGGTTAGCGAGGAGGCCAGCAAGGATTCTGCTCCCAAGGTACCTACGAGCAGCGGGTTAAAGAGAAAAGCAAGGCCGGTGGCGGATTGTTCGGCTCCGGTGGGCGGATGCAGCACTCAGATCTCGAAGAAAAAAACCCGGGAGAAGAGAGAGAGGTGAATTTTTCTTATCTGTGCCTTATCTTGCAAGTAGATTAGTTACGGCATAATAGAATCGAATGAACTGAAATGTTCCCCTTTTTAATAAAATTAGGCACAGTTTTGATACAAGTGACCTATATGAGTTCACAGTTCATGTTCAGCAGTACACTGCAAAGCTTGATTTTGGTTGCGAGAGGGTTGTGTTCGGGCAAGATGTGCATGTGCTTGTGAATTGCAAAGAGGTTGTGTCTGTTTCGCAGCTGGTAGATATGCTTGCCGCTAGAATTCCCTGGGGTTCTAGACAGAGGACAAAATTGGTGTGGCGCAACATGAATGGTACCTATCAGCAAATTGAGCACTCCCATGAGCTTCAGATGGTTTGGGAGTGTTGTGCAGCTGATCGTAAGGTGAAAGTTGAAGCGATGATTGATGATATGTATGCAGATGCTGGAGATCTTGCTGCCAGAGCTTCTGCTCCTAGAGAATACGGACCAATAGATGCTGATCTGGATAAGTTCAGTATACGCATAGAGGTGGATTCATACATGGCAAAACTTGATGAGGGAGTTAATAAGCCAGTTTCGTCATGTACTGTGGAGATCACTGTCAATTCCAAAAACATAACTCTTGATGAAATGAGAGAGATGATCCGTAAGGAAATCACTATTGGCCCTAAGAAGATGGCAAAAATCCGGTGGTGGCATCATAAGAAGCAGCAATTCATAGATGTTTTGGATACTGAAGATCTTATGTAGATTATGCGGCGAAAGAAGCGAACCAGGAAGGTGTTCTTCCTTGGTACCATTTCTGATGTTGTTGAACAGGTTATAGTGGATGTAGATGCCCCTGTAGTGGCTGAACAGAATGAGGTGGTCGACATTGATGAGATCTGATGAGAGCTGCTACCCTAGGCTTGTCATATGGACCGCGGGGTTCCCCTGCCTGTATTTGTAATATTGACTGCTATTGCATTTAGAGCGTGCTTCTGTGATTATGTTTGTTGAGAGATTGCGATATAATGCTGTGTGAGCTGTTGAGATTTTCGGACATGTCACTCACTGAAACCATCGTTGTTGTAATAAGACATAAGTACATTGTAGTTGACATGATTATGTTTCTTAAGATGACGTACCGTACTTGTTTCAGTTATTATGTTTGTTGGGACATTGTAATGTAATGTTTTGTGAAACCATGACTGGACTAGTGATGCATAAATACATTGTAGTTGACTTGATTATGTTTCTTGAGATGATGTACTATACTTGTTTCTGATATTTTCTTTGTTGAGAGACTGTAATGTAATGTTTTGCGAAACCATGACAGGACAAGTGATGTGTAAGTACCTTGTAGTCGACATGATTTTGTTTCTTGAGTTGATGTAATATACTTGTTTTTTGTGATTACGTTTGTTGAGAGATTGTAATGTGATGTTTTGTGAAACCATGTTGTGGTTATGTTTGTTGGGAGATTATAATGTAATGTTTTGTGAAACCATGACTAAAGAAGTGATGCATAAGTACCTTGTAGTTGACATGATTTTGTTTCTTTGGATGATGTAATATACTGGTATGTTTTCGTTAGGCAATGAAATTGGGATGGAGGGAGTGCAGGTTTAATATTTGAAATGAGAATGTGTGAAGACAATCCATATCAGGCAGGAGACAGTAATCCAGGGAAAGGGCATGGTATCCATTAAACTATTGTAACATGCCAATTTAGTCATCATTGCAGTGGTAGAAGGGTTGCTCTCTCTCTCTCGCTCTCGCTCTCGCTGATGCCATCGCCGTCGCATTCACCATGCTGTCCTTGAACGGCGAGGACTACCAGTCGAGCAGCGACCGCCTTCTCTCTGACATCGAGTACTCCTTCCACGATGTGAGTTCCTCTGTTTTCTCGGGCTAGGGTTAGGCAATGGTAAATCACTCGATCTGAGCCCGACCAGATGTGCATGCAATCGTGTTCGATTTCAGCTTTGTGTTTACCTATAGGTACCAAGGACGATCTACGACTCCGAATGGGAGGGCCTAGATCTCGATGGAGAAGTGCCATGTGACCATGGGCTAAATCTGAGAAGATATGTTGCATTCGAAGGCAGTAACACTGGGAGAAGGTTTTTGGGCTGTATAAATCAGGTTTGTTTACAATATGTGCAACTGTGACATGAAGTAAAATGTATCGTGCATGTTCATAACACTATAGTGTGTGTGTTTTTAGGTTGGCCCGGTGTGTAAAGCAGTAGAGTGGGTGGATCTTGAGTGGCCAGATGCACTTAAGAAATGTTTGGCACAGTTATGGGAGATTTATGAGTTGGAAAGGTCAGGGAGATTTACTGATGTAAGTGATGCAACTGAAAAAATTATAAGCTGTCGGTACGAAATAAGGAGCAGGAACAAGAAATCGAGATTTTGCAGTCAAAGTTAACTAACGGAATCGATGGGAGCTTGGTTGTTGGAACTGCAAAGAAGCTTCAGGATAGTCACAGGTTGCTGATTCATAATGCAGAAAAGGAGAGGGATCAGCTCAGGGAAGACAAGAAGAAGCTAGAGTGCTGCATTGCGGATCTGTTGAAGGAACTGAAGAAGGCGCGCGAGGGTGAACAAGGACAGACTATAGAGGATAAAGGAAATTCGAGATGAATAATTTATGTTGTACCAATGCCTGAAACTAGTTAATTGTAAGACTTGCAGTTGCGCTTTCCGAACAAAGCCAAACTCAATCCTCGAGCAAACTAATTTCAGACGAACACACATATCGTGCATAGAGTTAAGTTCACGCTTACAAAATCACCACTGCAGAGGATAAACTAGGCAGTTCAGTACTAAATAGACATATGTTGTGTTCAAGCGAGCCTGGACCGGAGCTGCCAGTTTTCCTCCCTAAGATTGGTCAGCTCCTTCAATACTATGTCGTGCTTCAGCTGTAGGTTCTAGCGCTCCGTCACATGGCAGAGAATTTTGTCCGTAGCCATACGATTTTCCTTCAAGATCCCTTTCATGATCTCCGTCTGCTTCCTAGCCGAGGCGCGACCTTCACTGTGTAGCTTCGCCCATTCGGCGTTTAACTCCTTCAGTTTCTGGCACTTGTCAGAAAGGACCGCCAATTCAGCACGTAGTTGGTCAAAGGCCAGTTTCTGGGAATTCCGCTTCTCCCTTTGGATTGCTATCTTGTCATTTAGCCAGGTCGCCAGGTCCTGGTCGATCTTTCGCCTCTTTCCCTGCAACAAAAATACATGGTATGGTTTGTTCAGTTCACCAGGACAAGCTGGTTAGTTTCCATAATTAACTGAATCGACTAGTGGCACTGTCATAATTTCAAGAAAGAAGCAATCTAGGACTAATCAACATTTTATGAATCGACTAGTGGCACTGTCATAATTTCAATTTCGAAGACAAATAAGATTTATCAACAGTTTAGTGTGCTGTGGGTTTTTCCCAATATTACCAAATAGTAGTGGGAGAGTGGCAAACTCATAATGCAGAAACCCATGTCCAGATACATATGGAAAGAGAACATGGTGTCCATTGATGAACATGAACAGATAGATAAGGAGTTGCCCTAGGATTCTTATTGCACCCTATAATGGGAAGCAGACATGGGCATTGCTCCTTGAACCCTAAACATTACAAAAGGAGAGGAGGACGAACTGGTATTCGTGTCCCCGCTAACGGGAATCAGACTTGGGCATTGCTCCGGTACGACTCCAGACATGCCCTTAGCTCCTCGTTCTCTTTTCGAACACCCTCGAGTACGGTGATCCCTCTGCTCATGTCCGCCTTCATCTCCTTGACTGCATCCAGGCAACGGTTCCTGTCATGGTAGGCTCGGATGGTAGCCTTGGTTTCCTCGACGCGTCCTCTGAGTGCCTCGCTGACTTCGTCCTGCAGGAGAATGCACCTTTCCATGAGATTCTTCTTCTCCTCCGTGAGCTCGTTGATTATCTTGATGGCCTGTTCTTGCCTGATCAAGTTACGGTCGAGCACTTTCTGTAGCCTAACGACGTCACGTGCAAAATCTAGCGAGATCTCCTTCTGCACAGATAATTGCTTGCGTAGGCTCTCATTAGCTTGGGTGAGGGAGCGTGCAAGCTCATGTTGGTTGGCAATCTTGGAACTGATCGCGGCCACCTTCTCACGGTACTCGGCCTTCGATCGCTGCATCTTTCATGTTAATTGAAATAGGAATTCTGCAATTACACTCCAGGTCCCAGGTGAATACTAATACAGATCAAAAAAAATCCCCGTTGAATCTATTGGCCGCAGTGTTAAAAAATGGACCTAGAGATCTATTCATGACCACGATAAACTAATCCTAATCACAAAAAATCCATAGTGAACCTATGAACAGCGGTATTAAGGAAAGACCAAGAGATCCAGTCATATTCATGAAAACAAATACAACTCGCAAAAGAAGAAGAAAAACCAATGCGGGGCGGACATCATCTAAGAAATAACAGCGTGGATATTTGCTACCTCGTTGAGACATGGAACGGGGCCGAACGGGTCCTGCAACGCCTCCGTCGTGGTGGATTCGGGCTCCATGGCCGACCTGTAATACGTAGAAGAGAAAGAGCCAGAAGAAGAAGAAAAACAAGAAGAAGCTGATTAAGATCATGATGGAGAGGGAGATGGAGAAGAAGTAGAATAAGGAGACCGTACCAGGAGGAGCCCTCGCCTGCTAGAACATTTGGCGCCATTGTCGGGGGAGATTGGGCCTCGATGAGAGGGTGGGCTTGAGCGGCTGGTAGAGCAAGAAGTGCCTCGCAGCGATTTCTTTCCCTTTTCTCCGCGAGGATCGTCGACTGGCCTCTCCCCCTCCTCAGTGGAGCCATGGCTTGCAGGGTGAGTGTGGCGGAGGCAGGAGGAAGGAGATAGTGATTATTAGTATGGGAGAAGAGTAAATAGTACATGCCATTGTCTAGTAGTACTAGTACTAATATACAAGACCACCGTGTACGGTCTACCTTCTCAAAGAAGCCAGGGAGGCAGGGGTAGAGAATCGATGGGACTTGTCTTTATTGCGATGGACACTTCAATGGTCTTCGGCGCCGCCCAAAATCTAGTATATAATAAGGGGAGTGTGAGCCGGGTGGTCGTCACGGGAGCCAGGTGTTCTTTTCACATACCACATATGGATCCACCAGTGTCATTGCATGTGTGCTCTTTTCACAATCCACCCATGGATCCACTAGTGTCATTGCATGTGTGTTCTTTTTAGTAACAACAACCAGAGTCATTTTGCATGTGTGTTCTTTTCACATACCACCTATGGATCCACCAGTGTCATTGAAATGTGTATTATTTTCAACTACCACCCATGGATCCACCAGTGTTATTGCATGTGTGTTCTTTTTAGTAACAACAACCAGAGTTATTTTGCATGTGTGTTCTTCTCACATACCACCTATGGATCCACTAGTGTCATTGCATGTGTGTTCTTTTCACTAACAACAACCAGTGTCATTGCATGTGTGTTCTCTTCACAATCCACCTATGGATCCACCAGTGTCATTGAAATGCGTGTTCTCTACAGAGACCACACATGGATCTACCAGTGTCATTGCATGTGTGTTCTTTTTAGTAACAACATCCAGTCATTTTGCATGTGTGTTCTTTTCACATACCACCTATGGATCCACCAGTGTCATTGCATGTGTGTTCTCTTCACAATCCACCTATGGATCCACTAGTGTAATTGCATGTGTGTTCTTTTTAGTAATAACAACCAGTGTCATTGCATGTGTGTTCTCTTCAGAGACCACAAATGGATCCACCAGTGTCATTGCATGTGTGTTCTTTTTACTAACAACAACAAGAGTCATTGAAATGTGTGCTCTCTTCAGAGACCACACATGGATCCACCAGTGTCATTGCATGTGTGTTCTTTTCACATACCACCTATGGATCCACCAGTGTCATTGCATGTGTTTTCTTTTCACAATCCACCCATGGATCCCACCAGTGTCATTTTGCATGTGTGTTCTTTTCAGTAACAACAACCAGAGTCATTTTGCATGTGTGATCTCTTCACATACCACCTATGGATCCACCAGTGTCATTGCATGTGTGTTCTTTTTAGTAACAACAACCAGAGTCATTGAAATGTGTGTTCTTCTCACATAGCACCTATGGATCCACCAGTGTCATTGCATGTGTGTTCATTTCACAATCCACCTATGGATCCACCCGTGTCATTGCATGTGTGTTCTTTACACTAACAACAACCAGAGTCATTACATGTGTGTTCTTTTCACATTCCACATATGGATCCACCAGTGTCATTGCATGTGTGATCCTTTCACACTCCACCCATGGATCCACCAGTGTCATTGCATGTGTGTTCTTTTTAGTAACAACAACCAGTGTCATTGCATGTGTGTTCTCTTCACAATCCACCTATGGATCCACCAGTGTCATTGAAATGTGTATTATTTCCACAATCCACCCATGGATCCACCAGTGTCATTGCATGTGTGTTCTTCTTAGTAACAACAACCAGAGTCATTTTGCATGTGTGATCTCTTCACATACCACCTATCGATCCACCAGTGTCATTGCATGTGCGTTCTTTTTAGTAACAACAACCAGAGTCATTGAAATGTGCGTTCTTCTCACATACCACCTATGGATCCACCAGTGTCATTGCATGTGTGTTCATTTCACTAACAACTACCAGAGTCATTTTGCATGTGTGATCTCTTCACAAACCGCCTATGGATCCACCAGTGTCATTGCATGTGTGTTCTTTTTAGTAACAACCAGAGTCATTTTGCATGTGTGTTCTTTTCACAAACCACATATGGATCCACCAGTGTCATTGCATGTGTGTTCTTTTTAGTAACAACCAGTTTCATTGCATGTGTGTTCTCTTCAGAGACCACATATGGATCCACCAGTGTCATTGCATGTGTGTTCTTTTTACTAACAACAATAGGAGTCATTGAAATGTGTGCTCTCTTCAGAGACCACACATGGATCCACCAGTGTCATTGCATGTGTGTTCTTTTGACTAACAACAACCAGAGTCATTGCATGTGTGTTCTTTTCACATACCACATATGGATCCACCAGTGTCATTGCATGTGTGCTCTTTTCACAATCCACCCATGGATCCACCAGTGTCATTGCATGTGTGTTCTTTTTAGTAACAACAACCAGAGTCATTTTGCATGTGTGTTCTTTTCACATACCACCTATGAATCCACCAGTGTCATTGAAATGTGTGTTCTCTATATAGACCACACATGGATCCACCAGTGTCATTTTTCATGTGTGTTCTTTTTAGTAACAACAACCAGAGTCATTTTGCATGTGTGTTCTTTTCACATACCACCTATGGATCCACCAGTGACATTGCATGTGTGTTCTCTTCACAATCCACCTATGGATCCACCAGTGTCATTGCATGTGTGTTGTTTTTAGTAACAACAACCAGTGTCATTGCATGTGTGTTCTCTTCAGAGACCACACATGGATCCACCAGTGTCATTGCATGTGTGTTCTTTTTACTAACAACAACCAGAGTCCTTGAAATGTGTGATCTCTTCAGAGACCACACATGGATCCACCAGTGTCATTGCATGTGTGTTCTTTTCACTAACAACAACCAGAGTCATTGCATGTGTGTTCTTTTCACATACCACATATGGATCACCAGTGTCATTGCATGTGTGTTCTTTTCACAATCCACCCATGGATCCACCAGTGTTATTGCATGTGTGATCTTTTTAGTAACAACTAGAGTCAGTCTTCATGTGTGTTCTTTTCACATACCACCTATGGATCCACCAGTGTCATTGCATGTCTTTTCTTTTCACAATCCACCCATGGATCCCACCAGTGTCATTGCATGTGTGTTCTTTTTAGTAACAACAACCAGAGTCATTTTGCATGTGTGATCTCTTCACATACCACCTATGGATCTACTAGTGTAATTGCATGTGTGTTCTTTTTAGTAACAACAACCAGAGTCATTGAAATGTGTCTTCTTCTCACATACCACCTATGGATCCACCAGTGTCATTGCATGTGTGTTCATTTCACAATCCACCTATAGATCCACCAGTGTCATTGCATGTGCGTTCTTTTTAGTAACAACAACCAGAGTAATTTTGTATGTGTGTTGTTCCCACATACCACCTATGGATCCACCAGTGTCATTGCATGTGTGTTCTTTTCACTAACAACAACCAGAGTTATTGCATGTGTGTTCTTTTCACATACCACATATGGATCCACCAGTCTGATTGAAATGTGTGTTCTCTACAGAGACCACACATGGATCCACCAGTGTCATTGCATGTGTGTTCTTTTTAGTGACAACAACCAGTCATTTTGCATGTGTGTTCTTTTCACATACCACCTATGGATCCACCAGTGTCATTGCATGTGTGTTCTCTTCACAATCCACCTATGGATCCACCAGTGTCATTGCATGTGTGTTCTTTTTAGTAACAACCAGTGTCATTGCATGTGTGTTCTCATCAGAGACCACACATGGATCCACCAGTGTCATTGCATGTGTGTTCTTTTTACTAACAACAACAAGAGTCATTTAAATGTGTGCTCTCTTCAGAGACCACACATGGATCCACCAGTGTCATTGCATGTGTGTTCTTTTCACTAACAACAACCAGAGTCATTGCATGTGTGCTATTTTCACATACCACTATGGATCACCAGTGTCATTGCTTGTGTGTTCTTTTCACAATTCACCCATGGATCCACCAGTGTCATTGCATGTGTGTTCTTTTTAGTAACAACCAGTGTCATTTTGCATGTGTGTTCTTCTCACATACAAACTATGGATCCACCAGTGTCATTGCATGTGTGTTCTTTTCACTAACAACAACCAGAGTCATTGCATGTGTGTTCTTTTCACATACCATATATGGATCCACCAGTGTGATTGAAATGTGTGTTCTCTACAGAGACCACACATGGATCCACTAGTGTAGTTACATGTGTGTTCTTTTTAGTAACAACAACCAGTCATTTTGCATTTGTGTTCGTTTCACATACCACCAATGGATCCACCTGTGTCATTGCATGTGTGTTCTCTTCACAATCCACCTATGGATCCACCCGTGTCATTGCATGTGTGTTCCTTTTAGTAACAACAACCAGTGTCATTACATGTGTGTTCTCTTCAGAGACCACACATGGATCCACCAGTGTCATTGCATGTGTGTTCTTTTTACTAACAACAGCAAGAGTCATTGAAATGTGTGCTCTCTTCAGAGACCACACATGGATCCACCAGTGTCATTGCATGTGTGTTCTTTTCACTAACAACAACCAGTGTCATTGCATGTGTGTTCTTTTTACTAACAACAACAAGAGTCATTGATATGTGTGCTCACTTCAGAGACCACACATGGATCCACCAGTGTCATTGCATGTGTGTTCTTTTCACTAACAACAACCAGAGTCATTGCATGTGTGTTCTTTTCACATACCACATATGGATCCACCAGTGTCATTGCATGTGTGCACATTTCACAATCCACCCATGGATCCACTAGTGTTATTGCATGTGTGTTCTTTTTAGTAACAACAACCAGAGTCATTTTGCATGTGTGTTCTTTTCACATACCACCTATGGATCCACCAGTGTCATTGAAATGTGTATTATTTTCAACTACCACCCATGGATCCACCAGTGTCATTGCATGTGTGTTCTTTTTAGTAACAACAACCAGAGTCATTTTGCACGTGTGTTCTTCTCACATACCACCTATGGATCCACCAGTGTCATTGCATGTGTGTTCTTTTCACTAACAACAACCAGTGTCATTGCATGTGTGTTCTCTTCACAATCCACCTATGGATCCACCAGTGTCATTGAAATGCGTGTTCTCTACACAGACCACACATGGATCCACCAGTGTCATTGCATTTGTGTTTCTTTTTAGTAACAACAACCAGTCATTTTGCATGTGTGTTCTTTTCACATACCACCTATGGATCCACCAGTGTCATTGCATGTGTGTTCTCTTCACAATCCACCTATGGATCCACCAGTGTCATTGCATGTGTGTTCTTTTTAGTAACAATAACCAGTGTCATTGCATGTGTGTTCTCTTCAGAGACCACACATGGATCCACCAGTGTCATTGCATGTGTGTTCTTTTTACTAACAACAACAAGAGTCATTGAAATGTGTGCTCTCTTTAGAGACCACACATGGATCCACCAGTGTTATTGCATGTGTGTTCTTTTCACATACCACCTATGGATCCACCAGTGTCATTGCATGTGTTTTCTTTTCACAATCCACCCATGGATCTCACCAGTGTCATTTTGCATGTGTTCTTTTTAGTAACAACAACCAGAGTCATTCTGCATGTGTGATCTCTTCACATACCACCTATGGATCCACCAGTGTCATTACATGTGTGTTCTTTTTAGTAACAACCAGAGTCATTGAAATGTGTGTTCTTCTCACATAGCACCTATGGATCCACCAGTGTCATTGCATGTGTGTTCATTTCACATACCACCTATGGATCCACCAGTGTCATTGCATGTGTGTTCTTTACAGTAACAACAACCAAAGTCATTGCATGTGTGTTCTTTTCAAATACCACATATGGATCCACCAGTGTCATTGCATGTGTGATCCTTTCACACTCCACCCATGGATCCACCAGTGTCATTGCATGTGTGTTCTTTTTAGTAACAACAACCAGTGTCATTGCATGTGTGTTCTCTTCACAATCCACCTATGGATCCACCGGTGTCATTGAAATGTGTATTATTTTCACAATCCATCCATGGATCCACCAGTGTCATTTCATGTGTGTTCTTTTTAGTAACAACAACCAGAGTCATTTTGCATGTGTGATATCTTCACATACCACCTATGGATCCACCAGTGTCATTGCATGTGCGTTCTTTTTAGTAACAACAACCAGAGTCATTGAAATGTGTGTTCTTCTCACATACCACCTATGGATCCACCAGTGTCATTGCATGTGTGTTCATTTCACTAACAACTACCAGAGTCATTTTGCATGTGTGATCTCTTCAGAAACCGCCTATGGATCCACCAGTGTCATTGCATGTGTGTTCTTTTTAGTAACAACCAGAGTCATTTTACATGTGTGTTCTTTTCACAAACCACATATGGATCCACCAGTGTCATTGCATGTGTGTTCTTTTTAGTAACAACAACCAGTGTCATTGCATGTGTGTTCTCTTCAGAGACCAGACATGGATCCACCAGTGTCATTGCATGTGTGTTCTTTTTAGTAACAACAACAAGAGTCATTGAAATGTGTGCTATCTTCAGAGACCACACATGGATCCACCAGTGTCATTGCATGTGTGTTCTTTTGACTAACAACAACCAGAGTCATTGCATGTGTGTTCTTTTCACATACCACATATGGATCCACCAGTGTCATTGCATGTGTGATCTTTTCACAATCCACCCATGGATCCACCAGTGTCATTGCATGTGTGTTCTTTTTAGTAACAACAACCAGAGTCATTTTGCATGTGTGTTCTTTTCACATACCACCTATGAATCCACCAGTGTCATTGAAATGTGTGTTCTCTACATAGACCACACATGGATTCACCAGTGTCATTTTGCATGTGTGTTCATTTTAGTAACAACAACCAGAGTCATATTGCATGTGTGTTCTTTTCACATACCACCTATGGATCCACCAGTGTCATTGCATGTGTGTTCTCTTCACAATCCACCTATGGATCCACCAGTGTCATTGCATGTGTGTTCTTTTTAGTAACAACAACCAGTGTCATTGCATGTATGTTCTCTTTAGAGACCACACATGGATCCACCAGTGTCATTGCATGTGTGTTCTTTTTACTAACAACAACAAGAGTCATTGAAATGTGTGCTCTCTTCAGAGACCACACATGGATCCACCAGTGTCATTGCATGTGTGTTCTTTTCACTAACAACAACCAGAGTCATTGCATGTGTGTTCTTTTCACATACCACATATGGATCACCAGTGTCATTGCATGTGTGTTCTTTTCACAATCTACCCATGGATCCACCAGTGTCATTGCATGTGTGTTCTTTTTAGTAACAACTAGAGTCATTTTGCATGTGTGTTCTTTTCACATACCACCTATGGATCCACCAGTTTGCATGTGTTTTCTTTTCACAATCCACCCATGGATCCCACTAGTGTCATTTCATGTGTGTTCTTTTTAGTAACAACAACCAAAGTCATTTTGCATGTGTGATCTCTTCACATACCACCTATGGATCTACCAGTGTCATTGCATGTGTGTTCTTTTTAGTAACAACAACCAGAGTCATTGAAATGTGTGTTCTTCTCACATACCACCTATGGATCCACCAGTGTCATTGCATGTGTGTTCATTTCACAATCCACCTATAGATCCACTAGTGTCATTGCATGTGCGTTCTTTTTAGTAACAACAACCTGAGTCATTTTGTATGTGTGTTGTTCTCACATACCACCTATGGATCCACCAGTGTCATTGCATGTGTGTTCTTTTCACTAACAACAACCAGAGTTATTGCATGTGTGTTCTTTTCACATACCACATATGGATCCACCAGTGTGATTGAAATGTGTGTTCTCTACAGAGACCACACATGGATCCACCAGTGTCATTGCATGTGTGTTCTTTTTAGTAACAACAACCAGTCATTTTGCATGTGTGTTCTTTTCACATACCACCTATGGATCCACCAGTGTCATTGCATGTGTGTTCTCTTCACAATCCACCTATGGATCCACCAGTGTCATTGCATGTGTGTTCTTTTTAGTAACAACAACCAGTGTCATTGCATGTGTGTTCTCTTCAGAGACCACACATGCATCCACGAGTGTCATTGCATGTGTGTTCTTTTTACTAACAACAACAAGAGTCATTGAAATGTGTGCTCTCTTGAGAGACCACACATGGATCCACCAGTGTCATTGCATGTGTGTTCTTTTCACATACCACTATGGATCACCAGTGTCATTCCTTGTGTGTTCTTTTCAAAATCCACCCATGGATCCACCAGTGTCATTGCATGTGTGTTCTTTTTAGTAACAACCAGTGTCATTTTGCATGTGTGTTCTTCTCACATACCACCTATGGATCCACCAGTGTCATTGCATGTGTGTTCTTTTCACTAACAACAACCAGAGTCATTGCATGTGTGTTCTTTTCACATACCACATATGGATCCACCAGTGTGGTTGAAATGTGTATTCTCTACAGAGACCACACATGGATCCACCAGTGTCATTACATGTGTGTTCTTTTTAGTAACAACAACCAGTCATTTTGCATTTTGTGTTCTTTTCACATACCACCAATGGATCCACCTGTGTCATTGCATGTGTGTTCTCTTCACAATCCACTTATGGATCCACCCGTGTCATCGCATGTGTGTTCTTTTTAGTAACAACAACCAGTGTCATTACATGTGTGTTCTCTTCAGAGACCACACATGGATCCACCAGTGTCATTGCATGTGTGTTCTTTTTACTAACAACAACAAGAGTCATTGAAATGTGTGCTCTCTTCAAAGACCACACATGGATCCACCATTGTCATTGCATGTGTTTTCTTTTCACTAAAAACAACCAGTGTCATTGCATGTGTGTTCTTTTTACTAACAACAACAAGAGTCATTGATATGTGTGCTCTCTTCAGAGACCACACATGGATCCACCAGTGTCATTGCATGTGTGTTCTTTTCACTAACAACAACTAGAGTCATTGCATGTGTGTTCTTTTCACATACCACATATGGATCCACCAGTGTCATTGCATGTGTGCACTTTTCACAATCCACCCATGGATCCACTAGTGTCATTGCATGTGTGTTCTTTTTAGTAACAACAACCAGAGTCATTTTGCATGTGTGTTCTTTTCACATACCACCTATGGATCCTCCAGTGTCATTGCATGTGTGTTCTTTTTAGTAACAACAACGAGAGTCATTGAAATGTGCGTTCTTTTCACATACCACATATGGATCCACCAGTGTCATTGCATGTGTGCACTTTTCACAATCCACCCATGGATCCACTAGTGTCATTGCATGTGTGTTCTTTTTAGTAACAACAACCAGAGTCATTTTGCATGTGTGTTCTTTTCAGATACCACCTATGGATCCACCAGTGTCATTGAAATGTGTATTATTTTCAACTACCACCCATGGATCCACCAGTGTCATTGCATGTGTGTTCTTTTTAGTAACAACAACCAGAGTCATTTTGCATGTGTGTTCTTCTCACATACCACCTATGGATCCACCAGTGTCATTGCATGTGTGTTCTTTTCACTAACAACAACCAGTGTCATTGCATGTGTGTTCTCTTCACAATCCACCTATGGATCCACCAGTGTCATTGAAATGCGTGTTCTCAACAGAGACCACACATGGATCCACCAGTGTCATTGCATGTGTGTTTCTTTTTAGTAACAACAACCAGTCATTTTGCATGTGTGTTCTTTTCACATACCACCTATGGATCCACCAGTGTCATTGCATGTGTGTTCTCTTCACAATCCACCTATGGATCCACCAGTGCCATTGCATGTGTGTTCTTTTTAGTAAAAACAACCAGTGTCATTGCATGTGTGTTTTCTTCAGAGACCACACATGGATCCACCAGTGTCATTGCATGTGTGTTCTTTTTACTAACAACAACAAGAGTCATTGAAATGTGTGCTCTCTTTAGAGACCACACATGGATCCACCAGTGTCATTGCATGTGTGTTCTTTTCACATACCACCTATGGATCTACCAGTGTCATTGCATGTGTTTTCTTTTCACAATCCACCCATGGATCCCACCAGTGTCATTTTGCATGTGTGTTCTTTTTAGTAACAACAACCAGAGTCATTTTGCATGTGTGATCGCGTCACATACCACCTATGGATTCTCCAGTGTCATTGCATGTGTGTTCTTTTTAGTAACAACAACCAGAGTCAGTGAAATGTGTGTTCTTCTCACATACCACCTATGGATCCACCAGTGTCATTGCATGTGTGTTCATTTAACAATCCACCTATGGATCCACCAGTGTCATTGCATGTGTGTTCTTTTCACTAACAACAACCAGAGTCATTGCATGTGTGTTCTTTTCACATACCACATATGGATCCACCAGTGTCATTGCGTGTGTGCTCTTTTCACAATCCAACCATGGATCCACCAGTGTCATTGCATGTGTGTTCTTTTTAGTAACAACAACCAGTGTCATTGCATGTGTGTTCTCTTCACAATCCACGTATGGATCCACCAGTGTCATTGAAATGTGTATTATTTTCACAATCCACCCATGGATCCACAAGTGTCATTGCATCTGTGTTTTTTTAGTAACAAAAAACAGAGTCATTTTGCATGTGTGATCTCTTCACATACCACCTATGGATCCACCAGTGTCATTGCATGTGTGTTCTTCTTAGTAACAACAACCAGAGTCATTGAAATGTGTGTTCTTCTCGCATACCACCTATGGATCCACCAGTGTTATTGCATGTGTGTTCATTTCACTAACAACTACCAGAGTCATTTTGCATGTGTGATCTCTTCACATACCACCTATGGATCCACCAGTGTCATTGCATGTGTGTTCTTTTTAGTAACAACCAGAGTCATTTTGCATGTGTGTTCTTTTCACAAACCACATATGGATCCACCAGTGTCATTGCATGTGTGTTCTTTTTAGTAACAACAACCAGTGTCATTGCATGTGTGTTCTCTTCAGGGACCACACATTGATCCACCAGTGCCATTGCATGTGTGTTCTCTTCACAATCCATCTATGGATCCACCAGTGTCACTTCATGTGTGTTCTTTTTAGTAACAATAACCAGTGTCATTGCATGTGTGTTCTCTTCAGAGACCACACATGGATCCACCAGTGTCATTGCATGTGTGTTCTTTTTACTAACAACAACAAGAGTCATTGAAATGTGTGCTCTCTTTAGAGACCACACATGGATCCACCAGTGTCATTGCATGTGTGTTCTTTTCGCTAACAACAACCAGAGTCATTGCACGTGTGTTCTTTTCACATACCACATATGGATCACCAGTGTCATTGCTTGTGTGTTCTTTTCACAATCCACCCATGGATCCACTTGTGTCATTGCATGTGTGTTCTTTTTAGTAACAACCAGTGTCATTTTGCATGTGTGCTCTTCTCACATACCACCTATGGATCCACCAGTGTCATTGCATGTGTGTTCTTTTCACTAACAACAACCAGAGTCATTGCATGTGTGTTCTTTTCACATAGCACATATGGATCCACCAGTGTGATTGAAATGTATGTTCTCTACAGAGACCACACATCGATCCACCAGTGTCATTGCATGTGTGTTCTTTTTAGTATCAACAACTAGTCATTTTGCATGTGTGCTCTTTTTTGTAACAACAACCAGAGTCATTTTGCATGTGTGTTCTTTTCACATACCACCTATGGATCCACCAGTGTCATTGCATGTGTGTTTTCTTCACAATCCACCTATGGATCCACCAGTGTCATTGCATGTGTGTTATTTTTAGTAACAACAACGAGTGTCATTGCATGTGTGCTCTCTTCAGAGACCACACATGGATCCACGAGTGTCATTGCATTTGTGTTCTTTTCACTAACAACAACCAGAGTCATTGCATGTGTGTTCTTTTCACATACCACATATGGATCACCAGTGTCATTGCATGTGTGTTCTTTTCACAATCCACCCATGGATCCACCAGTGTCATTGCATGTGTGGTCTTTTTAGTAACAACAAGAGTCATTTTGAATGTGTGTTCTTTTCACATACCACCTCTGGATCCACCAGTGTCATTGCATGTGTTTTCTTTTCACAATCCACCCATGGATCCCACCAGTGTCATTGCATGTGTGTTCTTTTTAGTAACAACAACCAGAGTCATTTTGCATGTGTGTTCTTTTTAGTAACAACAACCAGAGTCATTTTGCATGTGTGATCTCTTCACATACCACCAATGGATCCACCAGTGTCATTACATGTGTGTTCTTTTTAGTAACAACAACTAGAGTCATTGAAATGTGTGTTCTTCTCACATACCACCTATGGATCCACCAGTGTCATTGCATCTGTGTTCATTTCACAATCCACCTACGGATCCACCAGTGTCATTGCATGTGCGTTCTTTTTAGTAACAACAACCAGAGTCATCTTGCATGTGTGTTGTTCTCACATACCACCTATGGATCCACCAGTGTCATTGCATGTGTGTTCTTTTCACTAACAACAACCAGAGTTATTGCATGTGTGTTCTTTTCACATACCACATATGGTTCCACCAGTGTGATTGAAATGTGTGTTCTCTATAGTGACCACACATGGATCCACCAGTGTCATTGCATGTGTGTTCTTTTTAGTAACAACAACTAGTCATTTTGCATGTGTGTTCTTTTCACATACCACCTATGGATCCACCAGTGTCATTGCATGTGTGTTCTCTTCACAATCCACCTATGGATCCACCAGTGTCATTGCATGTGTGTTCTTTTTAGTAGCAACAACCAGTGTCATTGCATGTGTGTTCTCTTCAGAGACCACACATGGATCCACCAGTGTCATTGCATGTGTGTTCTTTTTACTAACAACAACAAGAGTCATTGAAATGTGTGCTCTCTTCAGAGACCACACATGGATCCACCAGTGTCATTGCATTTGTGTTCTGTTCACTAACAACAACCAAAGTCATTGCATGTGTGTTCTTTTGACATACCACATATGGATCACTAGTGTCATTGCATGTGTGTTCTTTTCACAATCCACCCATGGATCCACCAGTGTCATTGCATGTGTGTTCTTTTTAGTAACAACCAGAGTCATTTTGCATGTGTGTTCTTTTCACATACCACCTATGGATCCACCAGTGTCATTGCATGTGTTTTCTTTTCACAATCCACCCATGGATCCCACCAGTGTCATTGCATGTGTGTTCTTTTTAGTAACAACAACCAGAGTCATTTTGCATGTGTGATCTCTTCACATACCACCTATGGATCCACCAGTGTCATTGCATTTGTGTTCTTTTTAGTAACAACAACTAGAATCATTGAAATGTGTGTTCTTCTCACATACCACCTATGGATCCACCAGTGTCATTGCATGTGTGTTCATTTCACAATCCACCTACGGATCCACCAGTGTCATTGCATGTGCGTTCTTTTTAGTAACAACAACCAGAGTCATTTTGCATGTGTGTTGTTCTCACATACCACCTATGGATCCACCAGTGTCATTGCATGTGTGTTCTTTTCACTAACAACAACCAGAGTTATTGCATGTGTGTTCTTTTCACATACCACATATGGATACACCAGTGTGATTGAAATGTGTGTTCTCCACAGAGACCACACATGGATCCACCAGTGTCATTGCATGTGTGTTCTTTTTAGTAACAACAACCACTCATTTTGCATGTGTGTTCTTTTCACATACCACCTATGGATCCACCAGTGTCATTGCATGTGTGTTCTCTTCACAATCCACCTATGGATCCACCAGTGTCATTGCATGTGTGTTCTTTTTAGTAACAACAACGAGTGTCATTGCATGTGTGTTCTCTTCAGAGACCACACATGGATCCAGCAGTGTCATTGCATGTGTATTCTTTTTACTAACAACAACAAGAGTCATTGAAATGTGTGCTCTTTTTAGAGACCACACATGGATCCACGAGTGTCATTGCATGTGTGTTCTTTTCACTAACAACAACCAGATTCATTGCATGTGTGTTCTTTTCACATACCACTTATGGATCACCAGTGTCATTGCATGTGCGTTCTTTTCACAATCCACCCATGGATCCACCAGTGTCATTGCATGTGTGTTCTTTTTAGTAACAACCAGAGTCATTTTGAATGTGTGTTGTTTTCACATACCACCTCTGGATCCACCAGTGTCATTACATGTGTTTTCTTTTCACAATCCACACATGGATCCCACCAGTGTCATTGGATGTGTGTTCTTTTTAGTAACAACAACCAGAGTCATTTTGCATGTGTGATCTCTTCACATACCACCAATGGATCCACCAGTGTCATTACATGTGTGTTCTTTTTAGTAACAACAACTAGAGTCATTGAAATGTGTGTTCTTCTCACATACCACCTATGGATCCACTAGTGTCATTGCATGTGTGTTCATTTCACAATCCACCTATGGATCCACCAGTGTCATTGCATGTGCGTTCTTTTTAGTAACAACAACAACCAGAGTCATCTTGCATGTGTGTTGTTCTCACATACCACCTATGGATCCACCAGTGTCATTGCATGTGTGTTCTTTTCACTAACAACAACCAGAGTTATTGCATGTGTCTTCTTTTCACATACCACATATGGATCCACCAGTGTGATTGAAATGTGTGTTCTCTATAGTGACCACACATGGATCCACCAGTGTCATTGCATGTGTGTTCTTTTTAGTAACAACAACCAGTCATTTTGCATGTGTGTTCTTTTCACATACCACCTATGGATCCACCAGTGTCATTGCATGTGTGTTCTCTTCACAATCCACCTATGGATCCACCAGTGTCATTGCATGTGTGTTCTTTTTAGTAGCAACAACCAGTGTCATTGCATGTGTGTTCTCTTCAGAGACCACACATGGATCCAGCAGTGTCATTGCATGTGTGTTCTTTTTACTAACAACAACAAGAGTCATTGAAATGTGTGCTCTCTTCAGAGACCACACATGGATCCACGAGTGTCATTGCATGTGTGTTATTTTCACTAACAACAACCAGAGTCATTGCATGTGTGTTCTTTTCACATACCACTATGGATCACCAGTGTCATTGCTTGTGTGTTCTTTTCACAATCCACCCATGGATCCACCAGTGTCATTGCATGTGTGTTCTTTTTAGTAACAACCAGAGTAATTTTGCATGTGTGTTCTTTTCACATACCACCTATGGATCCACCAGTGTAATTGCATGTGTTTTCTTTTCACAATCCACCCATGGATCCCACTAGTGTCATTGCATGTGTGTTCTTTTTAGTAACAACAACCAGAGTCATTTTGCATGTGTGATCTCTCCACATACCACCTATGGATCCACAAGTGTCATTGCATGTGTATTCTTTTTAGTAACAACAACTAGAGTCATTGAAATGTGTGTTCTTCTCACATACCACCTATGGATCCACCAGTGTCATTGCATGTGTGTTCATTTCACAATCCACCTATAGATCCACCAGTGTCATTGCATGTGCGTTCTTTTTAGTAACAACAACCAGAGTCATTTTGCATGTGTGTTCTTCTCACATACCACCTATGGATCCACCAGTGTCATTGCTTGTGTGTTCTTTTCACTAACAACAACCAGAGTCATTGCATGTGTGTTCTTTTCACATACCACATATGGATACACCAGTGTGATTGAAATGTGTGTTCTCTACAGAGACCACACATGGATCCACCAGTGTCATTGCATGTGTGTTCTTTTTAGTAACAACAACCAATCATTTTGCATGTGTGTTGTTTTCACATACCACCTATGGATCCACCAGTGTCATTGCATGTATGTTCTCTTCACAATCCACCTATGGATCCACCAGTGTCATTGCATGTGTGTTCTTTTTAGTAACAACAACGAGTGTCATTGCATGTGTGTTCTCTTCAGAGACCACACATGGATCCACTAGTGTCATTGCATGTGTGTTATTTTTACTAACAACAACAAGAGTCATTGAAATGTGTGCTCTCTTCAGAGACCTCACATGGATCCACGAGTGTCATTGCATGTGTGTTCTTTTCACTAACAACAACCAGAGTCATTGCATGTGTGTTCTTTTCACATACCACATATGGATCACCAGTGTCATTGCATGTGTGTTCTTTTCACAATCCACCCATGGATCCACCAGTGTCATTGCATGTGTGTTCTTTTTAGTAACAACCAGAGTCATTTTGCATGTGTGTTCTTTTCACATACCACCTATGGATCCACTAGTGTCATATCATGTGTTTTCTTTTCACAATCCACCCGTGGATCCCACCAGTGTCATTGCATGTGTGTTCTTTTTAGTAACAACAACCAGAGTCATTTTGCATGTGTGATCTCTTCACATACCAACTATGGATCCACCAGTGTCATTGCATTTGTGTTCTTTTTAGTAACAACAACTAGAGTCATTGAAATGTGTGTTCTTCTCACATACCACCTATGGATCCACCAGTGTCATTGCATGTGTGTTCATTTCACAATCCACCTGCGGATCCACTAGTGTCATTGCATGTGCGTTCTTTTTAGTAACAACAACCAGAGTCATTTTGCATATGTGTTGTTCTCACATACCACCTATGGATCCACCAGTGTCATTGCATGTGTGTTCTTTGCACTAACAACAACCAGAGTTATTGCATGTGTGTTCTTTTCACATACCACATATGGATCCACCAGTGTGATTGAAATGTGTGTTCTCCATAGAGACCACACATGGATCCACCAATGTCATTGCATGTGTGTTCTTTTTAGTAACAACAACCAATCATTTTGCATGTGTGTTCTTTTCACATACCACCTATGGATCCACCAGTGTCATTGCATGTGTGTTCTCTTCACAATCCACCTATGGATCCACCAGTGTCATTGCATGTGTGTTCTTTTTAGTAACAACAACGAGTGTCATTGCATGTGTGTTCTCTTCAGAGACCACACATGGATCCACCAGTGTCATTGGATGTGTGTTCTTTTTACTAACAACAACAAGAGTCATTGAAATGTGTGCTCTCTTCAGAGACCACACATGGATCCACGAGTGTCATTGCATGTGTGTTGTTTTCACTAACAATAACCAGAGTCATTGCATGTGTGTTCTTTTCACATACCACATATGGATCACCAGTGTCATTGCATGTGTGTTCTTTTCATAATCCACCCATGGATCCACCAATGTCATTGCATGTGTGTTCTTTTTAGTAACAACCAGAGTCATTTTGAATGTCTGTTCTTTTCACATACCAACTATGGATCCACCAGTGTCATTGCATGTGTTTTCTTTTCACAATCCACCCATGGATCCCACCAGTGTCATTGCATGTGTGTTCTTTTTAGTAACAACAACCAGAGTCATTTTGCATGTGATCTCTTCACATACCACCTATGGATCCACCAGTGTCATTGCATTTGTGTTATTTTTAGTAACAACAACCAGAGTCATTGAAATGTGTGTTCTTCTCACATACCACCTATGGATCCACCAGTGTCATTGCATGTGTGTTCATTTCACAATCCACCTACGGATCCACCAGTGCCATTGCATGTGCGTTCTTTTTCGTAGAAACAACCAGAGTCATTTTGCATGTGTGTTGTTCTCACATACCACCTATGGATCCACCAGTGTCATTGCATGTGTGTTCTTTTCACTAACAACAACCAGAGTTATTGCATGTGTGTTCTTTTCACATACCACATATGGATCCACCAGTGTGATTGAAATGTGTGTTCTCTACAGAGACCACACATGGATCCACTAGTGTCATTGCATGTGTGTTCTTTTTAGTAACAACAACCAGTCATTTTGCATGTGTGTTCTTTTCACATACCACCTATGGATCCACTAGCGTCATTGCATGTGTGTTCTCTTCACAATCCACCTATGGATCCACCAGTGTCATTGCATGTGTGTTCTTTTTAGTAACAACAACGAGTGTCATTGCATGTGTGTTCTCTTCAGAGACCACACATGGATCCACCAGTGTCATTGCATGTGTGTTCTTTTTACTAACAACAACAAGAGTCATTGAAATGTGTGCTCTCTTCAGAGACCACACATGGATCCACGAGTGTCATTGCATGTGTGTTATTTTCACTAACAACAACCAGAGTCATTGCATGTGTGTTCTTTTCACATACCACATATGGATCACCAGTGTCATTGCATGTGTCTTCTTTTCACAATCCACCCATGGATCCACCAGTGTCATTGCATGTGTGTTCTTTTTAGTAACAACCAGAGTCATTTTGAATGTGTGTTCTTTTCACATACCACCTCTGGATCCACCAGTGTCATTGCATGTGTTTTCTTTTCACAATCCACCCATGGATCCCACCAGTGTCATTGCATGTGTGTTCTTTTTAGTAACAACAACCAGAGTCATTTTGCATGTGTGATCTCTTCACATACCACCAATGGATCCACCAGTGTCATTACATGTGTGTTCTTTTTAGTAACAACAACTAGAGTCATTGAAATGTGTGTTCTTCTCACATACCACCTATGGATCCACCAGTGTCATTGCATCTGTGTTCATTTCACAATCCACCTACGGATCCACCAGTGTCATTGCATGTGCGTTCTTTTTAGTAACAACAACCAGAGTCATCTTGCATGTGTGTTGTTCTCACATACCACCTATGGATCCACCAGTGTTATTGCATGTGTGTTCTTTTCACTAACAACAACCAGAGTTATTGCATGTGTGTTCTTTTCACATACCACATATGGATCCACCAGTGTGATTGAAATGTGTGTTCTCTACAGTGACCACACATGGATCCACCAGTGTCATTGCATGTGTGTTCTTTTTAGTAACAACAACTAGTCATTTTGCATGTGTATTCTTTTCACATACCACCTATGGATCCACCAGTGTCATTGCATGTGTGTTCTCTTCACAATCCACCTATGGATCCACCAGTATCGTTGCATGTGTGTTCTTTTTAGTAGCAACAACCAGTGTCATTGCATGTGTGTTCTCTTCAGAGACCACACATGGATCCACCAGTGTCATTGCATGTGTGTTCTTTTTACTAACAACAACAAGAGTCATTGAAATGTGTGCTCTCTTCAGAGACCACACATGGATCCACCAGTGTCATTGTATGTGTGTTCTTTTCACTAACAACAACCAGAGTCATTGCATGTGTTCTTTTCACATACCACTATGGATCACCACTGTCATTGCTTGTGTGTTCTTTTCACAATCCACCCTTGGATCCACCAATGTCATTGCATGTGTGTTCTTTTTAGTAACAACCAGAGTCATTTTGCATGTGTGTTCTTTTCACATACCACCTATGGATCCACCAGTGTTATTGCATGTGTTTTCTTTTCACAATCCACCCATGGATCCCACCAGTGTCATTGCATGTGTGTTCTTTTTAGTAACAACAACCAGAGTCATTTTGCATGTGTGATCTCTTCACATACCACCTATGGATCCACCAGTGTCATTGCATGTGTATTCTTTTTAGTAACAACAACTAGAGTCATTGAAATGTGTGTTCTTCTCACATACCACCTATGGATCCACCAGTGTCATTGCATGTGTGTTCATTTCACAATCCACCTATGGATCCACCAGTGTCATTGCATCTGCGTTCTTTTTAGTAACAACAACCAGAGTCATCTTGCATGTGTGTTGTTCTCACATACCACCTATGGATCCACCAGTGTCATTGCATGTGTGTTCTTTTCACTAACAACAACCAGAGTTATTGCATGTGTGTTCTTTTCACATACCACATATGGATCCACCAGTGTAATTGAACTGTGTGTTCTCTACAGTGACCACACATGGATCCACTCGTGTCATTGCATGTGTGTTCTTTTTAGTAACAACAACCAGTCATTTTGCATGTGTGTTCTTTTCACATACCACCTATGGATCCACCAGTGTCGTTGCATGTGTGTTCTCTTCACAATCCACCTATGGATCCACCAGTGTCATTGCATGTGTGTTCTTTTTAGTAGCAACAACCAGTGTCATTGCATGTGTGTTCTCTTCAGAGACCACACATGGATCCACCAGTGTCATTGCATGTGTGTTCTTTTTACTAACAACAACAAGAGTCATTGAAATGTGTGCTCTCTTCAGAGACCACACATGGATCCACCAGTGTCATTGTATGTGTGTTCTTTTCACTAACAACAACCAGAGTCATTGCATGTGTGTTATTTTCACATACCACTATGGATCACCAGTGTCATTGCTTGTGTGTTCTTTTCACAATCCACCCTTGGATCCACCAGTGTCATTGCATGTGTGTTCTTTTTAGTAACAACCAGAGTCATTTTGCATGTGTGTTCTTTTCACATACCACCTATGGATCCACCAGTGTTATTGCATGTGTTTTCTTTTCACAATCCACCCATGGATCCCACCAGTGTCATTGCATGTGTGTACTTTTTAGTAACAACAACCAGAGTCATTTTGCATGTGTGATCTCTTCACATACCACCTATGGATCCACCAGTGTCATTGCATGTGTATTCTTTTTAGTAAAAACAACTAGAGTCATTGAAATGTGTGTTCTTCTCACATACCACCTATGGATCCACCAGTGTCATTGCATGTGTGTTCATTTCACAATCCACCTATAGATCCACCAGTGTCATTGCATGTGCGTTCTTTTTAGTAACAACAACCAGAGTCATTTTGCATGTGTGTTCTTCTCACATACCACCTATGGATCCACCAGTGTCATTGCATGTGTGTTCTTTTCACT
Source organism: Avena sativa (assembly GCA_916181665.1). Lineage (NCBI taxonomy): Eukaryota > Viridiplantae > Streptophyta > Magnoliopsida > Poales > Poaceae > Avena > Avena sativa. The sequence goes on along the minus strand of OV702286.1, from coordinate 429,434,514 downwards.
AACAACAACCAGAGTCATTGCATGTGTGTTCTTTTCACATACCACATATGGATACACTAGTGTGATTGAAATGTGTGTTCTCTACAGAGACCACACATGGATCCACCAGTGTCATTGCATGTGTGTTCTTTTTAGTAACAACAACCAATCATTTTGCATGTGTGTTCTTTTCACATACCACCTATGGATCCACCAGTGTCATTGCATGTGTGTTCTCTTCACAATCCACCTATGGATCCACCAGTGTCATTGCATGTGTGGTCTTTTTAGTAACAACCAGTGTCATTGCATGTGTGTTCTTTTTACTAACAACAACAAGAGTCATTGAAATGTGTGCTCTCTTCAGAGACCACACATGGATCCACCAGTGTCATTGCATGTGTGTTCTTTTTAGTAACAACAACCAATCATTTTGCATGTGTGTTCTTTTCACATACCACCTATGGATCCACCAGTGTCATTTTGCATGTGTGTTCTTTTCACATACCACCTATGGATCCACCAGTGTTATTGCATGTGTGTTCTTTTCACAATCCACCCATGGATCCCACCAGTGTCATTGCATGTGTGTTCTTTTTAGTAACAACAACTAGAGTCATTTTGCATGTGTGATCTCTTCACATACAACCTATGGATCCACCAGTGTCATTGCATGTGTATTCTTTTTAGTAAAAACAACTAGAGTCATTGAAATGTGTGTTCTTCTCACATACCACCTATGGATCCACCAGTGTCATTGCATGTGTGTTCATTTCACAATCCACCTATAGATCCACCAGTGTCATTGCATGTGCGTTCTTTTTAGTAACAACAACCAGAGTCATTTTGCATGTGTGTTCTTCTCACATACCACCTATGGATCCACCAGTGTCATTGCATGTGTGTTCATTTCACAATCCACCTACGGATCCACCAGTGCCATTGCATGTGCGTTCTTTTTCGTAGAAACAACCAGAGTCATTTTGCATGTGTGTTGTTCTCACATACCACCTATGGATCCACCAGTGTCATTGCATGTGTGTTCTTTTCACTAACAACAACCAGAGTTATTGCATGTGTGTTCTTTTCACATACCACATATGGATCCACCAGTGTGATTGAAATGTGTGTTCTCTACAGAGACCACACATGGATCCACTAGTGTCATTGCATGTGTGTTCTTTTTAGTAACAACAACCAGTCATTTTGCATGTGTGTTCTTTTCACATACCACCTATGGATCCACTAGCGTCATTGCATGTGTGTTCTCTTCACAATCCACCTATGGATCCACCAGTGTCATTGCATGTGTGTTCTTTTTAGTAACAACAACGAGTGTCATTGCATGTGTGTTCTCTTCAGAGACCACACATGGATCCACCAGTGTCATTGCATGTGTGTTCTTTTTACTAACAACAAAAAGAGTCATTGAAATGTGTGCTCTCTTCAGAGACCACACATGGATCCACGAGTGTCATTGCATGTGTGTTATTTTCACTAACAACAACCAGAGTGATTGCATGTGTGTTCTTTTCACATACCACTATGGATCACCAGTGTCATTGCTTGTGTGTTCTTTTCACAATCCACCCATGGATCCACCAGTGTCATTGCATGTGTGTTCTTTTTAGTAACAACCAGAGTCATTTTGCATGTGTGTTCTTTTCACATACCACCTATGGATCCACCAGTGTTATTGCATGTGTTTTCTTTTCACAATCCACCCATGGATCCCACTAGTGTCATTGCATGTGTGTTCTTTTTAGTAACAACAACCAGAGTCATTTTGCATGTGTGATCTCTCCACATACCACCTATGGATCCACAAGTGTCATTGCATGTGTATTCTTTTTAGTAACAACAACTAGAGTCATTGAAATGTGTGTTCTTCTCACATACCACCTATGGATCCACCAGTGTCATTGCATGTGTGTTCATTTCACAATCCACCTATAGATCCACCAGTGTCATTGCATGTGCGTTCTTTTTAGTAACAACAACCAGAGTCATTTTGCATGTGTGTTCTTCTCACATACCACCTATGGATCCACCAGTGTCATTGCTTGTGTGTTCTTTTCACTAACAACAACCAGAGTCATTGCATGTGTGTTCTTTTCACATACCACATATGGATACACCAGTGTGATTGAAATGTGTGTTCTCTACAGAGACCACACATGGATCCACCAGTGTCATTGCATGTGTGTTCTTTTTAGTAACAACAACCAATCATTTTGCATGTGTGTTGTTTTCACATACCACCTATGGATCCACCAGTGTCATTGCATGTGTGTTCTCTTCACAATCCACCTATGGATCCACCAGTGTCATTGCATGTGTGTTCTTTTTAGTAACAACAACGAGTGTCATTGCATGTGTGTTCTCTTCAGAGACCACACATGGATCCACTAGTGTCATTGCATGTGTGTTATTTTTACTAACAACAACAAGAGTCATTGAAATGTGTGCTCTCTTCAGAGACCTCACATGGATCCACGAGTGTCATTGCATGTGTGTTCTTTTCACTAACAACAACCAGAGTCATTGCATGTGTGTTCTTTTCACATACCACATATGGATCACCAGTGTCATTGCATGTGTGTTCTTTTCACAATCCACCCATGGATCCACCAGTGTCATTGCATGTGTGTTCTTTTTAGTAACAACCAGAGTCATTTTGCATGTGTGTTCTTTTCACATACCACCTATGGATCCACTAGTGTCATATCATGTGTTTTCTTTTCACAATCCACCCGTGGATCCCACCAGTGTCATTGCATGTGTGTTCTTTTTAGTAACAACAACCAGAGTCATTTTGCATGTGTGATCTCTTCACATACCAACTATGGATCCACCAGTGTCATTGCATTTGTGTTCTTTTTAGTAACAACAACTAGAGTCATTGAAATGTGTGTTCTTCTCACATACCACCTATGGATCCACCAGTGTCATTGCATGTGTGTTCATTTCACAATCCACCTGCGGATCCACTAGTGTCATTGCATGTGCGTTCTTTTTAGTAACAACAACCAGAGTCATTTTGCATATGTGTTGTTCTCACATACCACCTATGGATCCACCAGTGTCATTGCATGTGTGTTCTTTGCACTAACAACAACCAGAGTTATTGCATGTGTGTTCTTTTCACATACCACATATGGATCCACCAGTGTGATTGAAATGTGTGTTCTCCACAGAGACCACACATGGATCCACCAATGTCATTGCATGTGTGTTCTTTTTAGTAACAACAACCAATCATTTTGCATGTGTGTTCTTTTCACATACCACCTATGGATCCACCAGTGTCATTGCATGTGTGTTCTCTTCACAATCCACCTATGGATCCAATAGTGTCATTGCATGTGTGTTCTTTTTAGTAACAACAACGAGTGTCATTGCATGTGTGTTCTCTTCAGAGACCACACATGGATCCACCAGTGTCATTGCATGTGTGTTCTTTTTACTAACAACAACAAGAGTCATTGAAATGTGTGGTCTCTTCAGAGACCACACATGGATCCACGAGTGTCATTGCATGTGTGTTGTTTTCACTAACAATAACCAGAGTCATTGCATGTGTGTTCTTTTCACATACCACATATGGATCACCAGTGTCATTGCATGTGTGTTCTTTTCATAATCCACCCATGGATCCACCAATGTCATTGCATGTGTGTTCTTTTTAGTAACAACCAGAGTCATTTTGAATGTCTGTTCTTTTCACATACCAACTATGGATCCACCAGTGTCATTGCATGTGTTTTCTTTTCACAATCCACCCATGGATCCCACTAGTGTCATTGCATGTGTGTTCTTTTTAGTAACAACAACCAGAGTCATTTTGCATGTGATCTCTTCACATACCACCAATGGATCCACCAGTGTCATTGCATGTGTGTTCTTTTTAGTAACAACAACTAGAGTCATTGAAATGTGTGTTCTTCTCACATACCACCTATGGATCCACCAGTGTCATTGCATCTGTGTTCATTTCACAATCCACCTACGGATCCACCAGTGTCATTGCATGTGCGTTCTTTTTAGTAACAACAACCAGAGTCATCTTGCATGTGTGTTGTTCTCACATACCACCTATGGATCCACCAGTGTCATTGCATGTGTGTTCTTTTCACTAACAACAACCAGAGTTATTGCATGTGTGTTCTTTTCACATACCACATATGGATCCACCAGTGTGATTGAAATGTGTGTTCTCTACAGAGACCACACATGGATCCACTAGTGTCATTGCATGTGTGTTCTTTTTAGTAACAACAACCAGTCATTTTGCATGTGTGTTCTTTTCACATACCACCTATGGATCCACTAGCGTCATTGCATGTGTGTTCTCTTCACAATCCACCTATGGATCCACCAGTGTCATTGCATGTGTGTTCTTTTTAGTAACAACAACGAGTGTCATTGCATGTGTGTTCTCTTCAGAGACCACACATGGATCCACCAGTGTCATTGCATGTGTGTTCTTTTTACTAACAACAACAAGAGTCATTGAAATGTGTGCTCTCTTCAGAGACCACACATGGATCCACGAGTGTCATTGCATGTGTGTTATTTTCACTAACAACAACCAGAGTCATTGCATGTGTGTTCTTTTCACATACCACATATGGATCACCAGTGTCATTGCATGTGTGTTCTTTTCACAATCCACCCATGGATCCACCAGTGTCATTGCATGTGTGTTCTTTTTAGTAACAACCAGAGTCATTTTGAATGTGTGTTCTTTTCACATACCACCTCTGGATCCACCAGTGTCATTGCATGTGTTTTCTTTTCACAATCCACCCATGGATCCCACCAGTGTCATTGCATGTGTGTTCTTTTTAGTAACAACAACCAGAGTCATTTTGCATGTGTGATCTCTTCACATACCACCAATGGATCCACCAGTGTCATTACATGTGTGTTCTTTTTAGTAACAACAACTAGAGTCATTGAAATGTGTGTTCTTCTCACATACCACCTATGGATCCACCAGTGTCATTGCATGTGTGTTCATTTCACAATCCACCTATAGATCCACCAGTGTCATTGCATGTGCGTTCTTTTTAGTAACAACAACCAGAGTCATCTTGCATGTGTGTTGTTCTCACATACCACCTATGGATCCACCAGTGTTATTGCATGTGTGTTATTTTCACTAACAACAACCAGAGTTATTGCATGTGTGTTCTTTTCACATACCACATATGGATCCACCAGTGTGATTGAAATGTGTGTTCTCTACAGTGACCACACATGGATCCACCAGTGTCATTGCATGTGTGTTCTTTTTAGTAACAACAACTAGTCATTTTGCATGTGTGTTCTTTTCACATACCACCTATGGATCCACCAGTGTCATTGCATGTGTGTTCTCTTCACAATCCACCTATGGATCCACCAGTATCGTTGCATGTGTGTTTTTTTTAGTAGCAACAACCAGTGTCATTGCATGTGTGTTCTCTTCAGAGACCACACATGGATCCACCAGTGTCATTGCATGTGTGTTCTTTTTACTAACAACAACAAGAGTCATTGAAATGTGTGCTCTCTTCAGAGACCACACATGGATCCACCAGTGTCATTGTATGTGTGTTCTTTTCACTAACAACAACCAGAGTCATTGCATGTGTTCTTTTCACATACCACTATGGATCACCAGTGTCATTGCTTGTGTGTTCTTTTCACAATCCACCCTTGGATCCACCAGTGTCATTGCATGTGTGTTCTTTTTAGTAACAACCAGAGTCATTTTGCATGTGTGTTCTTTTCACATACCACCTATGGATCCACCAGTGTTATTGCATGTGTTTTCTTTTCACAATCCACCCATGGATCCCACCAGTGTCATTGCATGTGTGTTCTTTTTAGTAACAACAACCAGAGTCATTTTGCATGTGTGATCTCTTCACATACCACCTATGGATCCACCAGTGTCATTGCATGTGTATTCTTTTTAGTAACAACAACTAGAGTCATTGAAATGTGTGTTCTTCTCACATACCACCTATGGATCCACCAGTGTCATTGCATGTGTGTTCATTTCACAATCCACCTATGGATCCACCAGTGTCATTGCATGTGCGTTCTTTTTAGTAACAACAACCAGAGTCATCTTGCATGTGTGTTGTTCTCACATACCACCTATGGATCCACCAGTGTCATTGCATGTGTGTTCTTTTCACTAACAACAACCAGAGTTATTGCATGTGTGTTCTTTTCACATACCACATATGGATCCACCAGTGTAATTGAACTGTGTGTTCTCTACAGTGACCACACATGGATCCACCCGTGTCATTGCATGTGTGTTCTTTTTAGTAACAACAACCAGTCATTTTGCATGTGTGTTCTTTTCACATACCACCTATGGATCCACCAGTGTCGTTGCATGTGCGTTCTCTTCACAATCCACCTATGGATCCACCAGTGTCATTGCATGTGTGTTCTTTTTAGTAGCAACAATCAGTGTCATTGCATGTGTGTTCTCTTCAGAGACCACACATGGATCCACCAGTGTCATTGCATGTGTGTTCTTTTTACTAACAACAACAAGAGTCATTGAAATGTGTGCTCTCTTCAGAGACCACACATGGATCCACCAGTGTCATTGTATGTGTGTTCTTTTCACTAACAACAACCAGAGTCATTGCATGTGTGTTATTTTCACATACCACTATGGATCACCAGTGTCATTGCTTGTGTGTTCTTTTCACAATCCACCCTTGGATCCACCAGTGTCATTGCATGTGTGTTCTTTTTAGTAACAACCAGAGTCATTTTGCATGTGTGTTCTTTTCACATACCACCTATGGATCCACCAGTGTTATTGCATGTGTTTTCTTTTCACAATCCACCCATGGATCCCACCAGTGTCATTGCATGTGTGTTCTTTTTAGTAACAACAACCAGAGTCATTTTGCATGTGTGATCTCTTCACATACCACCTATGGATCCACCAGTGTCATTGCATGTGTATTCTTTTTAGTAAAAACAACTAGAGTCATTGAAATGTGTGTTCTTCTCACATACCACCTATGGATCCACCAGTGTCATTGCATGTGTGTTCATTTCACAATCCACCTATAGATCCACCAGTGTCATTGCATGTGCGTTCTTTTTAGTAACAACAACCAGAGTCATTTTGCATGTGTGTTCTTCTCACATACCACCTATGGATCCACCAGTGTCATTGCATGTGTGTTCTTTTCACTAACAACAACCAGAGTCATTGCATGTGTGTTCTTTTCACATACCACATATGGATACACCAGTGTGATTGAAATGTGTGTTCTCTACAGAGACCACACATGGATCCACCAGTGTCATTGCATGTGTGTTATTTTTAGTAACAACAACCAATCATTTTGCATGTGTGTTCTTTTCACATACCACCTATGGATCCACCAGTCTCATTGCATGTGTGTTCTCTTAAGAATCCACCTATGGATCCACCAGTGTCATTGCATGTGTGTTCTCTTCAGAGGACACACATGGATCCACCAGTGTCATTGCATGTGTGTTCTTTTTACTAACAACAACAAGAGTCATTGAAATGTGTGCTCTCTTCAGAGACCACACATGGATCCACCAGTGTCATTGCATGTGTGTTCTTTCCACTAACAACAACAAGTGTCATTGCATGTGTGTTCGTTTTACTAACAACAACAAGTGTCATTGAAATGTGTTCTCTCTTCAGAGACCACACATGGATCCACCAGTGTCATTGCATGTGTGTTCTTTTCACTAACAACAACCAGAGTCATTGCATGTGTGTTCTTTTCACATACCACATATGGATCCACCAGTGTCATTGCATGTGTGATCTTTTCACAATCCACCCATGGATCCACCAGTGTCATTGCATGTGTGTTCTTTTTAGTAACAACAACCAGAGTCATTTTGCATGTGTGTTCTTTTCACATACCACCTATGGATCCACCAGTGTCATTGAAATGTGTATTATTTTCAACAACCACCCATGGATCCACCAGTGTCATTGCATGTGTGTTCTTTTTAGTAACAACAACCAGAGTCATTTTGCATGTGTGTTCTTCTCACATACCACCTATGGATCCACCAGTGTCATTGCATGTGTGTTCTTTTCACTAACAACAACCAATGTCATTGCATGTGTGTTCTCTTCACAATCCACCTATGGATCCACCAGTGTCATTGAAATGCGTGTTCTCTATAGAGAGCACACAGGGATCCACCAGTGTCATTGCATGTGTGTTCTTTTTAGTATCAACAACCAGTCATTTTGCATGTGTGTTCTTTTCACATACCACCTATGGATCCACCAGTGTCATTGAAATGTGTATTATTTTCAACTACCACCGTTGGCCACAAACAATCGGAACGCAGAACTAACCAGCAACCGCTTTGGGATTCTAGAAGACCCGATCCCCGATTGTTAGGCGCTGTTGGATCGGGGTGCATGGACGATAGTGATGTCCTTCGCGAGGGCGATCTGCGAGAAGTCTGTTCTGCAAACTGATTGGCTGTGGTAACTATACTGGGCCTACGTCCTTGCCTTTATCCCCTTAACCTTGGGGCCGGAAATCAGATTGTGTTCCTTCATCGACATGGAGAGGGAGAGGCCCAAACTCAGCTTGCATGAGGCTCAGATGTTCGCCCACTACGGCATACTCGCGCCGCCGTTAGCGAGGCTTCTGGACGTCTTCGAGCTCAGCTACGGCCGGGTTCCTGTCGCGCCGCTCTTGCGTGACAACGCATTGGTGAGGCAGATCGAGGAGCACCGCCGCCGGCTGTCGGAGCGGAAGAGGGCAATGGCACGGTACTCGCGTACGAGCGCTTACTGGCGAAAGCTGTTCAAGAAGGAGCGGGCTGCGTTGATTGAGCTGTGCAGAACCCACCGGTGGGAGATCCACCCGGATCTGCGTAACCCCGAAGGGAGGCAGCGCTTCTAGGTAGTGCCTGGGCGTACGACCTCCACCGTTATCGATACAGCACGCCATGAAGAATCCATGAGGAGGAGGAACGCTGCCGGGAACGTCGGCATCGATTCCGACGCGGAGGAGGCTGGCGGCGACGCGGACAACATCGTCAGTGATGGAGACTGCAGGAGCGTCATAGTCAATTAGGGCCACTTAAGCATAAATTAAATCTATGTACGGTATCTTAATGCGCTCTTTGGATCTGGGTCACCTGAGTCATGGTCGATTATCGTCATAATCTATATATGTTGGCCATGTTTTAGTTGTCTCTGTCTTTGAAACTAGTCGATCGAAACTCGTCTGATCCTGAAAATAAAGTTCACGCGTTCCCTGGCATATCTGATGGGACAATACGCTGACTCTGCTCCCAACACTTGATGGCACAGCCGTAATTTGGAGTGCGCCCGAGGAGAAGGGATCGAGCGTGTTGTAATAGTATACTACTCCTGTCCAGATATAACTGACTTAGTTTTTTTAGATATTTAATAAATGTGTCTATACCCAAAACATGTCTAGATACATGTTTTAGGTTTCTCTGTCTTTCAAACTAATCAAAAGTCGTCAAATTCTGAACAAACAAAGTCATTGCGTTCACACCTGATGGGACAATACGCTGACTCTGCTACTTGATGGCACAGCCATAATTCTGGAGTGCGCCAGAGGAGATGGGAATGCAAGGGAGATGGGAACTAGTAGCCGCGTCCAAACGCATGTAAAAAATTAATGTAATAATATTTTAAAAAAATCTAATCTGGTCCACATGACCCCATCACAGACACGTTGCACGCGCCAGATATAAATAAAGACGACACGGCTAGTTTAGTTTCAGTGATACAATTCAACATAGGACGTTACTGTGCCCGCATCTTTCTGCTCCTCTTATTAGTCTGCTAGCCCACGCTGCATTAAGCATCAGTTGATGAGGATAAAAAAATGATAAAATGGCAAATAAAATAATTTTAAGCTTACCTTTCATCCAGAGAATCGTACAAAGATGAAATTGGCAGGGATTTATTATTTCTCCTACAGTTAGCCAAAAGATCCTCAAGAACATCCTCAACCACCCCTGCAACTTCTTCATATTCTAATACACCTCCATTATTTGCCCTTTCCTGCTCGTTCCGCTTACCCTTTTGTTTCTTTTCACACCCTTTTCTCACCGGCACCTCCACTTCTTTATATATTGGCTGCTTACGTACGTTTTCCTCCGAGTGTTCATCACCGTCTTCGCGCTGCTCTTTCGCCAGTTCTGGCTGAGAAGCCTCATTTTCTGCCACCGGGGTGTGAACAGGGATAATAGCATGTGTAACTGGGTTTTTGTACAACCTCTTGATATGGCCGAATCCGCCACAACGTCCGCATTTCCTTTTCCTAGCACCAATCCTTGGACCTTTATCGGTGGAGGCTATGATCCTTAGCTTTCTAGGCCTCCCAGGTGGCCTCCTAAGAACTGGTGGTTGAAGTTTGAACCCTGGATCGAGAATCTCCCAATCATTTTCATCGGCCATAGGTGGTACGCTTTGTACATAAGTTGCAGCAAACTTGTCTACGGAGAAATAGTTGTCGACATAGTTCTCTATTTCAGCTCCGTTACCTCTAAGCTTTAAGATGAAGTAAATTGCATGGTGACATGGCAGACCAGTAATCTGCCACTGCCTGCATGAACAAGTCTTGTTTCCAATGTCTACAGTGTACCTCCGTTCACTTCCACGCTTGTATTCTGCATAAACCTCAGCCAATGTTCTGAAACTTCTGACCACCCTCATCTTTATCGTTCTCATTGCCCTGGTTCTTGCATTCACTAACATAACCACCTTTGGAACTATTTTATGGCCTAAAAATTTGCTTGCACAAATTCTTTGCCTTAAATCTATCTTCACCATTATGCACTGTCTTATTGCATCCAACAAAATAACAATTCCAAGTGTCTTCATGCCCAAAATCTTATCTTTGAAACTCTTTGCCAAATTATTGCATACAAAATCCACCTTGCTTAACTCACCAAACTTGCTTCTGGCCCATAGCTTGGTGTGATGTTCCTTAAGGTATTTTTTCACCTTTGGAACTACATACATGTTCTGCAAGTAAGTAGCATGCATGCTTGGGATGTATGTGTATGATGATCGCCACAAGTCCTCTTCAAAGATCTTTCCTTCGAACTTCTTCGTGAAGTTAGTAGCGAGGTGCCGCATGCATTCCCTATGCTCAACCCCAGGAAACACAGCATCAACAGCATTCTCAAGACCCTCGGATGCACCAGTGTGTATCACCAAGCCTTCAGGGTGACCAATTACTTCCCGTAGTCTCTATATGAACCATGTCCAGCTTTCATTTGATTCACCCCCAAGAACAGCATAAGCTACGGGTAGAAGCCAATTATGTGCGTCCAAAGCACAAGCAGAAGCAACATGTCCCCTGAACTTCCCTGTTAAAGAAGTTGCGCCTATTGCCAAGTATGGCCTGCAGCCGTCTAGGAACCCCATCTAGCATGCCTTCAGGCAGACAAAACATCTCCTGAAGCATATCTTATCTGCCTGCTTATACCCGACCCCCCTCGAGACCTTCTCTCTCCCTTTCACAACCTCGTAATCGATGTCAACAACACTACCAGGTGATGTTTTCTCTACCTGAGCTTTGAAACTATACAACATATGAAAACTATCATTCCACTTGCCTTGAATGAAGTCTAGAGCCATCTCCTTCCCATCAAAGACTCTGTGATAAGGAATCAGAATGTTAAACTTTTTGCTAATCTTTGCTCTGAGTTCAGCTGGTCTAATGTTATGATCCTGCCTCACCCAGTCAAGTACAGTAGCAGCAATCCACTTGGTAGTCGCAGGTCTAATTTTACCACTTAAAGAAGTATTAGGGAAGTTGTGTTCCTTCGTGTTTACTTTGATCTGCATTCGATAAGAATCCAAATAATTCAGAGCTAGTTATCAGCAGAATAAATATGAGGAAGACTGAAACTAAATGTAGCTATTGCAACCTGAAATGGGTGTCCACCCCGCATTGGAGATGCATGTAATCTCCATTTACACACATTACTTTCCCTACAGTGCACCCTAAATCTCTTTTGGTCGCTCTTTTCAATGATAAATTCGAACCCAACTCTGATTGCATAGGTTGCAACTACATATCTGCAGTCCTGCACATTATCAAAGACAGTCCCCTCATCAATTGTAGGATTGTCCCTGTCAAAGTGTATCACTGGCCTGTCCACGCCTTTGTCTTCGTATCTACATCCCATTTCCACATATTCACATTCCTCTTCCTCATCAGTCCCATAGTCAGGCTCAAAGTTCGAATCAACCAAATATTCCCTACTCTCCATCCTATCAGGGTCAGCATCCACGTCTAGATATGCTTTCTCATCGTCATCCGAACCGCCACACGTTTCAGTGCCTTCATGCTCGCTTGACAAAGCATCATGCTCAAGGACAAGCTATACAGACATCCTGCGGTTACCAACCCATATCCTTGGCATCACCACGGGACTATAAACGTTAATTGGGGTATGCAGATAAGGAATCACAGTTCTTACCTTTCAATGTGGACGCATGGCACCTTCTCCGGGCTCCATACCTCCAAAGCTCTGCACCCCGCTACCTCTCCCCCCGTTTTGTTGTCCTTTGTGCTCTCCAGACTTGAAGGAGATTCCGTGCTCTCCAGCCGTGCAGGACCCATATCCGTGCTCTCAAGCCTCGCAGGATCCATCTCCGAGCGGGATCCAGATCACCAGCGTCGTTGGGCCCCTAACCTAACGGCCGACTCTCGGTTTTCGTTTCCAGACGCGCCTGGGCGGTGGGCGGCGGCAAGGAGACAGGGCAGGGAGGGGAGGGGAGGGGACGTGAGGGGATGGCAGGGAGGGGAGGGCGGGAGGACGACGGCCCAAGGGGACGTCGAGAGCGGTCCACGATTGAGCGGAGTGGCAGCGGCAGGAGCAGAGGAGAGGAGCGGAGCGGAGATGGTTGCGACAAAGCATAGAAAATTGCACAATAATGTGTTGGTGGGCGGCACCAGCCCTCGAACCTAGGACGCGCGCCGTCGTGGGTGGAGGAGGCGGGCCCGCCTGTCAGAAAACATGCCACCTGTCAGCGCACTATGCACGGGGAGCGCTTCACGGAATTTTTAGCAGGTCCCACATGTCAGTCTGTTTGATCAAAACTTGCATGCACTGCATGGCTGGTCCACGCGCTAGTTCTGGAAAAAAGCCCGTTGATCCAAACTTGAATTGGCAGTTCTACTTCTTCTCCCCCGTCTCATCGTCTCCTCGCAGTGGCAGTTCCGCTTCGTCTCCCTCGTCTGTTATCCTCTTCTTCTTCTCCTCGTGGTGGTAGTTCTTCTTTCTTTCTCGGTCAAAACATTCCCGCACGTAAGCCATGGCCAGTAGCCGGATGAACAGGAACTGGGCCGATCTCCCGGCCGGCCCACTTCGCAAGATCGCCGACTATTTGCTGGAGAAAGAGGAGTACGTCGACACTTATGCTGCTTGTCGGGAAGTCTGCACCGATTGGCGCCGCACTTTAAAGGTGCTCGAATTCCATCTCAACAACTGGATCATGATAGATAACACACTTCCAGATGTTGGCGACTTCACCTTCCTCAACCTCGCCACTGGTTGTTGCTTCAAGACAAATCTAATGGATGTCCATCGCAGGTTCACATTCACATCCGATATTTATTGGTATTTTCCATTGTAAACATCTTAGTGCTAACTGATGCCCTCTTCTTCCAAAAGATTCTACTTCGTCGGTGTTTCTCGTGGTGTCATCGTGCTTGCTCAGAGGGTGGAGCCGTACCAGATTCGGCTTTTGAACCCAATCACTCACAAGTCTAACACTGAGTTTCAAGCACACATACCATCTGATCTTCTGCACTCTGTCGTCGTGACGAAGTCCCCGACGATGGTGTTCGTTTGCACTGATTATCCAGATCATATTGCATGGGCCGATGAAAGCACCCCAACGGGGCAAATCAATGGATCATTTGGAGATGGATTGTATTCGCCACCTCCTGATACGCTTCTGGTCTGCATGACGGCATTCCGAGGGGAAGTATATGCATTACTTGAGAATGGAGACATCTTGTTGACCAACATCCAGTTAGAGCAGCGCGCGAGCACTGTCACGATGGCAAAAATAATTTCGGCCCTAGTCTTTGAACAGGTACGCGGAACCTACAAATTTTACCTTGTGGAGTCAGATGGTGATCTGCTTCTTGTGTTGAACGGGGATTTCACCAAAGGGCAACCGACGTTGTACCGGATGGACACGGAGAACCGCTCTCTCGAGGCCGTCAGCGACATTGGAAGTCGTGTCCTCTTTGTTGGTTGCAATTGGTCTATCTCTATTGACACCAGGTTACACCCCACAGTCAAATCCGGTTGCATATACTACAGGAATTTTATCAGACTGTACGATCATGAGGTTCAAGCCTGGGAAGAGGAACCAACAATGGTAATGTATGGCTTAAGTCTGGAACATACACCGAGGCCTTACCCTCTGTACGAGATATTGGCAGCACACTGCAGACGGAGAGAGTTCTCTGAACATGTGTTGCAGCACGCAGGAGCCGCCGACGACAAAATATATAGGGGAGAATGAATCATATATTCATCCTAGGTTATTTGCTAGCATTTTCAGGTCTATTTTCGAAGTAGAAATTTGAACTGTATTTCTATTATTTCGATGATCAGAATGCGTATTACCTTTCAGACAAAATTGTAATGTATTTAAATTTAGTACTTCCAGAATTCAAAGTATTTATTTCTAGTAGTTCTTTCAGAATTCTCTGTGTTCGACATGGGCATTAGCTCAGCGCCGGGATTCAGGTCCCACATGGAAAATTGTACAATAATGTGTTGGTGGGCGGCACCACCCCTCGAACCTGGGATGCGTGCCGTCGAAGGTGGAGGGGGCGGGCCCGCCAGTCAGAAAACATGCCACGTCGGCATCCCCTGTTTCTGATGCCCTTTAAAAAAATAAAACACGCCACGTTGTTATCCCCTGTTTCTGATGGTGTTGCTACACTCGACGGTACGTGGTGGCATATAAATAATATCGTATAAACATAAGGGCAGAGTCGTCAACATTTCTAAAATGAAACCCGGTCCCGTCTCCTACCTGTCCTGGTACATTGCCCGATGAGGTGGATAGCCACGACCGATCTTTTTAATACGTTCGCACTCTTATGCTGAGAAGGGAAATAAAGATTGAGCTGTTAATGCAACGAGTGTCGAATTATTACCCTCTAAGGAAATGGGAAATGGTTATTTTCACGCGTGCCCGTAGTCCAAACCTACTGTCAGTCTTTCACTCCCCTTCTCCGACTAACCATAGTTCACCTTGCGCAGCTCCTCCGTGCCGCACCAACTAGGGTAACATGGCCCCGCCTAAGCCACCGCCGCCGCGACAGCCGCCGAAACTGGGGTATTTAGCCCCTCTAAGGCAGGCCATGAAGCTCTACTTTAAGGCCGGTCTCTCATTGCCCTGCCAGGCGGATGATTTCCCTGAATGTGCGGAATCGGCCGCGGCGGCGACTGCGCCGTCGTCGGCGCCAGATGCGGCAAGCAGGGCCAAGAGAGCGATGTGGAGAAATCGTGCGGCGGCATTATGGCATGCTCTAGGCAATGTGAACAAGGTACGTATCAAATCGTTCATAAGAGCATGCCGCCGCCGAGGGTACACACCCTCGAACAGGGCAGCGCCAAGGTCTAGGAACTCTCGCGTCCACGCTTCGGCGTGGACTACCTTACCTCAGTGGGGTAGGTTGGGAGCACGCCGTCTGTGGCAAAGACACTCCATCCTCCGCACCGTCGAAGGCCGTACCGTGGCGGCGACCAAGCGTCTACACTCAGCATGCTGGATTGTTCGACAGCCGGAGCCGGCGGCGGGCATCAGCTGAGCCCCAGAATTCAGGTTCGAGTTCACACGGACCTACGATCTCGAGAAGGAGATGTTGAATTTCAGTTTCGAAGAAATCGTTGCGGCGGCGCGGATGGTCCAACTGAACCGAGACTGGCGCACGCAAATCGCTCGTGCATGAACGATGCAGATTTCTTGTAGTTTGGCGGGAAGGCAATAGATTAGTTTGGGTTAAATGATCAAAGAACTTATGTCCTCTCAAGGCAATTGGCCAGCCAACTTTTCTGGTGGAGATCTGTAGTTTCTTCAGTGTAGAATAGTTAAGTTCAGACTGAAGAATGGCTTTTGTAGATGAAATGCTAACGAATTGTTCTATAAACTAGTAGGAAATTTAGCCCACTTTTGTGCAGGTATAAGACCCTTTTGTATGGAAGTACTACTATTGTAAGCAAATACTATCAAGTACCTATTTCCTTCAATTACTAGTCGTGGTTCAATCCAGTTAACTGGCATCTTTTTATCCCAGACTACAGATTTTGCGTCTGCTGTCTGTGCTGTAAACCATTTTTTCCTTTGTCTTGTGTTGCCTGCAAAATGGTCCTGCAGTTCAACGTGTTACGAATGTAGCTACCTTGTACTCCCTCCGTTTCAAAATATAATATGTTTTAGCTTTGTGAATGAAGTGTATCTAGTCCCCTTTTAGTATGTAGGTTCATCTAGGTTTAGAAAGCACCATCACTAAAAGATGTCTAGATATGCTCCATTCACAAAGCTAAAATATCTTATATTTTGAAATGGAGGGAGTACTTGAAGAGGAGATGGACTACATTTTCCTGGCATCCACAGAATTGATATTGCTCATTGCCAGACCACCCTCTTTTCATGAGGTTGTCCTTGGTTATTCACAGAAATTATAAAGCACGGTGTTCAACTACATCGATTCAAACTATTACACGCACACAAACTATATCAAATTCATTACCCACGCATACTACATCGATTCAAACTATTACACACACATACTACTTCAAACTATTACACACACGTACTACATCGATTCAAACTATTACACATTTTTAGTCGATGCTAACTTCCTGCTACGCTCTCCATACTACAAATTCATTAGCCACACATACCACGACAATTCACTAGAGCTCTGTCTTCACTCGAGGGAAATCAGAACCACCAGCTCGTCCAAGCCCGGTCCTCCCACCGAAACTGTGTGCCCCGTCGCTAAACGGTGGCGGTCCTGTGCCATCGATCCTTCCAGGCCAACACTGCAGGCGACGAGGGCGCTTTCTGGCAGCCTCTTCGGGGCCCTGAATGCCATGTACCGAGTCCAGAACCTCCTCTAGGTGGATGATGACCGGGTACTTCCAGCAAAGTTGTCGCCCTGCTTGGAATCTGCACCTCGTACATCTTAGGAACAACGTCAGGATCTTTCAGCCACGCCTTTACCTCGATGACCCATCTGTCGCTCGGTGGCACGGTTTCCACCAGCTCGCTGCCAAGGCTACTGACGACCTTCTTGAGGGTCTTCGGCTCCCAAGCATCCAATGGGAGGCCGTCAAAGCCGAGTTTGGAGAAGAAACGAAGCTGCCCCAAGCGATCGTCCCACCCACAGGCGTGATGCCAACGCATGAAGCTCATTTTCTCCCCGCAGCACTCGAAAGAACGGGAAGAATGCAGAACACGCTTGGTGTTTGAGCTGTGCTCGAACCGGACAAAAAAATCGAATGGCGGCGCGCATACCTCAATGTTGACCTCATTTCGTCTGATCCCAAAACGAGACCTGAAAGCCGACAGCAACTCTGCCGGCGACACGGCGTGACGGACGCCCATCACGGTGGCCATGAGAGCGTGGTCGTCGAACTGTTGTGCCAGGGCTACCATGCCTGGGGTGCGCGGCAGCACGCAACTTCCCGAGGCCGGTCGCCGGCCTGGATCGCCCGACGGGACGCGCTCCGTCATGCGAGAAGGACTAGCCAGAGGCGAGATATTAGTCCGGGGACACGAAGCTCTGATACGACGGACGATGCAACAACGACGGCTGCGAGCTTCGATTAGAGGCATGGGAGGTTGACCGGACATGGCGGAGATGCAAATTAGAGCAAGTGCGAGCTCCGATCTGAGATGAGTAGCCGGAGCTGAGCAAATGTTATGAGGAGGGGAGCAGGGGAGAAGACCAGAGCAGAGCAAAGAAATAGATCTCGTCCGCTCAGGGATCTGGTCCACGCAGGGGTAAGCCAGTCCACGACTGCAAAAAATAACGGGGAATACTGACATGGCGGGCCAAGAAGAGTTGACCTAACGGCGGTATTTGAGTTCAACCGTTTTTCGTCTGGTTCAAACGACCGTTTGGCCGTTAGATTTGTATTCACCCCCATTTGGCCCTTCTGAACAATTGGCAAAGCTACTATGGCCCCTCCGCGCGATTGATGGCAACTCGGGTACCGCGGTGCGCTCACCCACCAACTTTGGTACCGCAAACGAACATTCCCCTTCCTGAGGTACCTGCGGCTTTTGCAATCAGCGATGTCAAAACTTTTGATGGTCTCGAGAATTGCATCTATGCTTGCATCTTGCATTATCATACGCCGCAGTGTGTACCTTAGGAAAGGTCTGTCTGTCCCGGCATCATCAGAGCCGGAATCAGTGTCATTGATATGCTACTCCTGGATTTCGACTTCCGCGGGTGGGTCGATCTGGGATACGGTCTCTCTGAGGAGATCCACTCTAGAATCGGCTTTAACCGCTAGGTTTTTCTCAGGCTCGGACTTCTCCACTATCTCCGCGGTTGGTGCGGGCTGGGTGGGATTAGGATTTTCTGAGATCCGGAACTCTGCCGCCTCCGCGGACAAAGGGGACCCAGAAGATTCTTCTGCCTCTATCATCACCGCTGGGGTGGGTGGGGCGGGTTCAGCGAAACCGATGTAAACATCGATCTCTCCAAAAGACATGATTGTGTAGGCAGTCACGGCCTCCCTAGCCGGAATCCACGTCTCGTCGAGAACGATGAGAGGGACGTTGCTGGCATAGAGGACGCGACCAACGGTGATGGTCTCGCCGATTCCGATTCTTGCAGATTCCGCTCATAACGCAGATCCAAAGCTCACTTACCCCACGGTGGGCGCCAACTGTCGTCGGATTGATGACAAGTACGCCATGAGGGGGTCCTCGAGGCGTGTAGAAGAGAGGGGTGTGAGACGTACGGTGTTCCGGGACGGTGAGCACACAAGTTTACCCAGGTTCGAATCCGCCGGCTTTGGATGGACCCTACTCCTGCTAGCAATCCAGTAATACGGCAGAGCCGGAATATGGGTTACAAGGGTTTCGCCTGTGTGAGTCGAGATTGTAGACTATTGAGGTGTTGCCCTAAAGGCTCTTCCCTAGGACGGCTTATATAGATATCCGGCCTAGGGTTTACATGAGAGATCTATCCGGCTACGACTAAGAGTTGGTTACAGAGTACATCTTGAACTACAAGTAAAAGTTATGGGCCTAAGTCGGTAAGTCTTCTGGGCCTTCCCGTAGCCGGATTGGACTCCGTCTTTCTCCCTGACTGGGCCGCCCGTGAAGCAAAGCTCTAACCCGAAGTGGGCCACCCTGGTCATTGAGGAACTGTGAGGATACCCGGAAAGTATATCCCCAACACCGCCCTCGCTCGGCCTATAAAACACGACCGCACCGCCGGTTCGCAGTACATTGCCCTCCACCCCGAACCACCCCGAACTCCGGCGAAAGAAACAATCGGCAAAGAGGAAGATGGCGGAGAGGTACCCAGGCGGCCCTGCGACAGCGAACGGCTTCGGCCGGCGAATGCTCCAGCCGTGGGAGGCGAGGATGCTCCACAACACTGGGTACATGGCGCCACCGAACTTCCGCTGCCCCCCAAGGTGGAGGCTTAGCGCCGGCGGCATACCAATATCACCGGTACCGGCGGACCACGAGCTGGTGGATGATATCCAGGCCGCCATCGCGGCGATGCCGGATCCGGAGCTCGCCGAGGATCCCGGCAACCTCGCGTATTGGGAGAACTTCTTCGAGGAGCGCCGCCTCGCCGAGCTGGCCGCGCACCCGGGTCCTCTAGGCGAGCCGCCGAAGTGCAACAACGCGGCGAGCCGCCGATGATGGTGGAGGGGGCATGGGCGCACGCTCGAGGCCGTCCTCGAGCACATCCACGCCGACAACAACCCCCGGCTGGGGTTCTTGTGTTCGCCAGCGCCATTCCCTCGCCGCGGGCGCCAACCTCCGGCGAGCTGGGCGCCTAGGAGGATGGCCAGCCTCTCCACCTCCTCCTCCGTATCGCTCTCCTCGATGTCAGCTCCTGCGCAGTCGCCGCGCAGCAGCGGCGAGGTCTTTCGGCCTCCCAAGCGCGAGGCCGACACGCTGAGGACCTCGCCGCCGAGGACACGCACGCACGGCATCGTCATCAACGAGTCCCGCGCCGCGACACCGCCGACCGGGCGGACGCCTCTTCGCCAGCCGAATCTTGAGCCCGCTGACTGGGGCGTCGCCATCAACGAGGACTCCTTCGCCATGAAAATGGCGATCGAGCGTTCTCTGCGAGAGGCCGCGCCACCGTCGCAGTCCATGGAGCCGAACATCCTCGCCTGGTCCAGGGCGAACTGGGAGGAGCAGGAGGCACTGCGCGTGCAACGCCTGCAGGAGCAGGCCGAACGTCGCTCCAGAGGGCGCCGCGATCCCGCCCTGCCCAGAGCGTGCCCCGAACCCACCTACCTGGGCGCGCCGCTCGTCGTCCTCGACAATGATGATGACGCCGGCCCTTCCTACCAGCCGTGGAGGTACGGCGACCCAAGCCAGGGCAGCTCGCGGCCCCCGCAGACGCCGGACGACGACGGCGATGATGGTGGTGGCGACGACGGCACGGTGGATCCCGAGTACACCAACTTCTACCGCCACTTCGGCATGTGAGGCGGCGTCATCGACATCGGCATCGGCACCACCGTTTTTTACTGTTTTAGTTTTCGTTTACCCTAATTTGGCCAAAATTCTGGAATATGGCCGAATTTGGCCAACTATTGTACGCACTCGCCGTTGTTTAATTAAAATCGCCTATATTCGTCCAAACTTCACCGTGTTTGATTAAATTTCGGTCAAATATGGGGACTCGGCCTGGGAACGCGAGTGAAAAAAGGCCGTTTCCAGACCGAAAGTTTCATCCGTCCGGCGTAAAATAGCACCGAATTTCGGACTAAGAACGGCCGAGTGGAGATGCTCTTAGAACAACTAAATGTCGATCTCCTCTGTCACCTTGCTGAGCAGCGGCATTACACGTGGTACCAGGACAGTAGTGTGCAGACACCGTACATGGTCCTAGAGATGCCAACTCTGAACCTAAAGTTTGATGGACGTGTGATAAAGCTAGATACATCCAAGGTTGTGCCTGAACGTATATGAAAATCAGGTACATGAGCAAGAAAGTCACATAAGATAAATTAGCTCATTGCTACAGCCATATATAGAACTACAGTTTAACATAGAAGTTTAAGCAAGAAAAATTCCTTGCTGATTTTATTTACAGAGTTAACCCACAAACGTATGCCTACAACTCCACATATTTAAAGCTACAAATCCCAAATTCTACATTGTAGAATTTTGTCAGCAAGGAGCTTGTGTATTGTATGGCGATCAACAAAATCTGCAAGGTATATCATTACTGCTTTGCAAACTTGTACTATCAAAGATCCATCAACCAATGTATTTTTCTTGCTTGATCATAACTGGCTAAATTAATCTAAGATGCAAGAGCTTGTTTGACTACAGGGAAAAATAGGCATTTATACCTCTTGCTGAATAAAAAACGACCCTGGTCGCTAATCCTACTCCTATCACTGGTCAACTTGTACAACTCTCTTGGTCTTCTCGCAAAACTACTGTCCCTGGTCGCTGAGCACCTCTCCTGGTCTCCCCTTTACCAAAATCGTCAAACTCCGTTTGTTTAGCTTTCTAAGCATTTCTAGAAGGACAAAAATAATTAAGTTCTGAAATAAATTTGAACCAAGAAATTAGAAAAATAAATGGCTAACAACATATGACCTTAAACATTAGTGGTTCCTTTGCATGCGACAACAGGCTCTCGTGTGGACCAAACTGCTGTCGCAAATCATAAGAAATAAAATATAATAGTTAACAGGTTCTTTCCAAAATTTGACGTGAAAGGGACATGATAAGATTTAGACTAATTCAACAGCTAGCTAGACCTACCCTCCTATGTTGCCGGCTGCAAGCTCACTTGATGTAGCACAGAATATATGCTCCTTTTTCTGCGGGTACAGAACGTATGCTCCAACTATACAAAACAAATGCTCCTGACATAAAAGCCTCTAGATTTCTTGCATTGAGTGAACAACGGCACTTGAACTTAAGGTTTGCCTACAAAAATAGTTGTTAACTGGCTTGCCGAAGTGTTTTTGCATGATGCTGCTACCTGTGAAAAGTTCCATGACTTCCATGCATCCACATAATAAGCAAAAAAGTGAGCAAGTGCTGCATTCATAAAAATGTGGAAGAAACTATGAGTTTTCGGATAATCAATCTCTCATAATGATCCGATGCTAAGAGATCTGAGCAACAGAATTATATGAAACTGTCAAATATAGTTATTTCTTTTTTGAAAGAGGCCAAGCCTCTGCAATTCATAGACTGCTAGACAAGTACTCTATAATATTGGCCAATAAATACTATAGAAGATTCTATCTGTTCACGGATAACTTTCTCTAAGAAACAAAGAATTTCCTTACGGAGAGCTCACAAACTATACTATTTCTATAACTTCGATCTGAATTACAAGATCACATAGCTATGATATTTCTAAGCAATATTACAAATTGCAAAGTCTGCTAACCAACACCAACTAAATATGGAAAAACCCAATATATGAGTGAAAATTATAGTAGCATCACATACGACACATACAACATTGGTCAGTAACTCAATGCCATAATTTGGAAGCTCGATTTTCAAACTTGTATATCATGTTTTACTTTCTATGGTATATTTCTGTTCCCAAATTATGCGTGACAAGTCATAAGCATAAGTACCAAAGGTGTGTCAGGTCATATTCAGTAAACTTCATGTTATTTCTTAAGGTCGATTGGTAGTCATAGTGTACTTTTTACTTCTAGCTAATCAAGCGACAATCTTTTTCAATAATAAATTAATATCCACAACGACAATGTGGTAAGATTTTTCATTATATAAAACAGCGCAACTTTTGATAAGGGACAAAACCATGTAAACATAGTGCTGCTAAATACCCACCTTGGTTCTAGTACTGGTGTCGAAATAAATCAGTGATTGGACATCTTCGAAGCCTATCCAAGAGTAGCGATTCTGGGCCCTCCTCACAACGATCTTTAGTTCTCACACGAGATTATGCGAAGTAAACCCCATCGATGAAGACAAACCAAGAATTTGTCTATCCAAGAACAAGCAGCAGAAGAAGAAAATTTAACTCACTCACTTAATTGGAGCAGAAAAGGCCAAGTGACTCGCCTACTTATGTTTGCCGCTGTAGGTGTGGTGGTGCAATTTTGCCAACCCGCCCTCGACGAACATTGGCAGAGGTCGAGGAAAGGCGCCATGGCTGTCGTCCCTGCAGCTGCAAACGCGGCCATGAGAGAGTAGCACGCAGCCACCAACGATTCGCCCGAAAGATGCAGATATGCGTCGCCTAGTGGGTGTAGCGGATATGAGGAGGGAAATCTTGTAGTGGTGCTAAAAGATACATGTGCGGGTCGTCTTGGTGAGGGATTGAGCCCTGGTCGTCGAAACAAATCTGATATGCTTGATTTGGTAAAGACGCACCACATTGATATGCTCGAGAGACGAGCACCAGATTGATATGGTCAGGAGTTTTGTTTATTTGCGGCATGAAAAGAATTTGTCGTAATTACCATTGATTACCACAATTACATTGATTATCATGATTTGAGATTGATTACCATAAAAAGAACGAGGGGATGCGGGCATGAATTAAAAGTGAATTTGATTGTACGATTATGCAGAGATGTACATATTAGACGGTTTAGATGCGTTTAATGATGTCTCTTTTGTATTGAGTGGTGATGTACTATCATCAACTCCCATTTAATGGTAAGTATGGGGTTGAGTATCTCCAAGACTAAACTCTTACAATTAAACGTCACCCAAGTCATTCTTTAAAGACTTTCTTTTGGGGAGTGACTATTGAACAGCTAGGTGTTTCTCAATTCAGACATTTTTTTGTCCAATAGGGAGTTCCAGCTGTTTGCCTCACTATGACTCTGTAATGAAAAAATTGAGGAAAAGCTATCTGTTTTCATTTCTCCAAACAAACACATTTTTTTGCATCAGCGCAAAACTTTAATTTCCCTCAGCCCATTGAGTCTCAACGGCTACCTTTTGAGTCTAGCAGCAAAACAGGCTATAGATCAAAAGAGTGGCCGCTCTTTAGCAATAAAAGCCCAAGAGACCACTTAAACTCTTCCTAACGAATGCGCGAACCGTTACCTGTTTCTATGGCGATCATGGAGACGTCCTAGGTTTTGACCGTGGCCGGCGGCAGCGGCTTCTCTTCCGGTGCGTGGATGGGCATGAATGGTATTGTTCCCCCTAGGCCATGTTTGGCTGCAGGGGTTTGTAGAGTTTTTTTGTGTAATATCCACCCGGGATTTGGTGAAATCACTCCCTTCACCCAATACATTTTTCTCATCCTAATCCCCTTGCTAACCAATCCCCTTCCCCAATTCATGCTGTTTGGTTCTCGGGGATACATATCAGGTTTCTCAGTCAGGTTTGAGATCAAATTCAGCAACTCAGTACACTTTTGTTGATGAGTTCACAATATCTCAAAAAGCATTATATAAAATTAGAATAGAATAACATCTCAACAGCTAATTAATATTTTTTGCAACAAGAATATGCAGTTTTTTTCCCATTGTGCATCTTGAGGTAACCTGATGGAGTTGATCCCTCTTTACGTACCGGATCAGAATTTTTGAAGCAAAATGAAAAAAAAGAAAACAAGGCAGGGGCACATGTAATCTGCATGGATGCATCAGTTTGGTTGGTTCTTCCAAAGCTTGTTCTAGGAAAAAGAAAAGAGCCATGCCCATGAGTTGTTGACTACATAACATCAGCTGTTGTTGATCATCAAAGAGCCATGCTCATCAGCTTGTGCACTGGTTGCTGTCATAGAGAAAGCTAGCTCATTTTAGTACAAAAACAAACAATTATCAACAATGCTAACTATCCTGAGTTTGATGTGGCATAAAATATATCTTCTGATTTGAGGCAACTCTAGCAATACAAATGCAGATCAACCAAAATTCTATAGGAACTTCTTATGAGAATAGTACTTGGACTCCACTCGCCTGGAAATCAGAGAACCCGGAAATCTCTTTTATAGTTTATAAGCATGGACAAAAATCCACACACAAAAATAGCATTACAGATGCCAAAAATAACCAGGATAATGCATGGTAGCCTCTTGTAATTTTGGTATTAAAATGAAATACTGGTATTATTTCAAGATATGCAATCAGTTAGGAAAGGCATACATGATTTAATACATTTAGAACAGAACATAATGAAGCTGAATTGTATTTGAGTACAAACAGATCCCAACTTAAACATTAATTACCAATTCATGGCTAAGCACATATCTTGGACAATACTATAGTCTTCAAAATCTAAACAGACAGAATACTAGCATGGAGGCCCATTCAAGAAAAGTAAGAGACAAGAGAAAAGATATTACCTCAGTTTAACCTAGCTAACTGCCTACGAAGCCATATGATTGCCGTGCCATCTTTATCATTGACCAGGTTGACAAAAAACTCACGGTTGTGTGCACTATTGAAGACCTCTGATGCTGTTATTTTCTCCTCGGGTGTGACACCTTCTAATGATTTCAAGGCCTCCATGCATCTGGTGATTGTGAAGTCTTGTGCAACTTCTTTTGGGGCTTCCTTTTCTTTGATTTGTACCAATCTCTCCATCACTCCTACTATCCCATCCGTACTCTTCTTCTTTGGGCTATTCTTAGGATTCTTTCTTGAAGCACCTACTTGTGACCTATTCCTTTCAGCAGCACCTACTTGTCTTTGCTCCACTTGTGACCTATTCTTTTTAGCAGCACCTTCTTGTCCTTGATCCACTTGAGACCTACTCCTTTCAGCAGCATCATAGCCCTTGTCCCTGACTATCTCTCCCTCCATCTCGTTTCGGTGTTCATCCATGATATGCGAGTCGTCATCATAGCCCTTGTCCCCAACTACCTCTTCCTCCATCTCTTTTTGGTGTTCATCAATAATCTGCAAGTCGTCATACTCCATAGATGGCCCAGCAGTTGATGTGAAGCAAAGTTTGCCCTCGGCTAATTGCCCTGCGGTAAATAGTTCGATAAGCAAACAATTGCATCGTATAAGAGTTATCCTAGAGAATCATATTGTAGTTCTATAAGCTAACACTTGCACACTTACCATCATAGAGTTCCCCAAGTGTATCATAAAGAGGAAAAGCTTTTCGCTTGAACTTCTTGAGCCTATCACCCAAAGAGGCTATCAAGTTTACCCACAGATGAGGTTCAGCCTGCAACATGCTTTTTGCTTCATTCCAACCAACTCCACTTTGCTTTCGGGCCTCCCTTAGAGCCCTGTAGTCCCTCTTGAGATCTTTTTCTTTGTCTTGAATCTGAGACTTTATGACGTTCACATAGGGGTTTCTTTGTTGGAATATAGAAACCATCAGGTTCCAGGTTTCACTATTCCATCCATTCTGACTTCTATGGTAGGTGGTATGGTGCTCATGAAGTATCTCAGCAAGAGATTTTTCCAATGCACAGTTCCATGTTACTCTTGATTTTTCACCTACACAACACATAAAATTATTATTGTTAGTACATCTATTACCCAATGAGAGGAGATAAGTGGGAAAATTCTTGAGACGGGTAGAAAATTATTACCTATTGGAGAAGACTTTTTTCCATAATTTGGTGAAACCTTCTTCATGCTTTTTTTATGGTTGGCCTGCATCAAATTAAATTTTGGAGATCCTTTCGGATACACTGGAGTTCCTTTTGAATGCATATCTTCCTTTTGAATGCATATCTGTAACCAAATAGAATCATTATTACAAGTTGAAATATCATAAACACAATCATTATACATGATGAAAGATACCAAACAAAATTTATTAATACAAGTTGAAATATCCCAAACAGAATCATTATTACAAGATAGAGCATCCCACACAAAATCATTATTACATGATAAAAACTACACCTATGACATTAGCTACTCAAGTTGGTAATCGTTCCACATCTGCCAAGCTATTTGGTCTCTCAAATTGTTCCCTTGGATGTGGTTCTCTTGTTCATTGTTGACTTCATGGTTGTCATCATCATTGGGCAGGTTCACATAGTCAGCCGGATCTATGATATGATCAAGCCATCCTTCATCAAGCCAAGCTCCATCTCCACCTTGCATCCTGATTATATTATGAAAGATTGCAACAGCAGCTGGTATCTTTATTTGATTCCTTATTGGATGGAAGGTTCCGACACGAAGAATAGGGAATCGCTTCTTCAAAATTCCCCAGTCTCTTTCTACATGGTTTCTTATGACAGCATGGTGATGATTAAACAACTCCTTATAGTTCTGCGGTCGGCGGTGACCATGGCCAAACTCTTTCAAGTGGTACCATGTGCGCGGGTAAGGTGCAAGAAAACTTTGAGTGTTCGCATAGCCACCATCAACTAAATAAAATTTGCCTTCTGGTACTTTGAAACCTTTAAGCATCGCAGAACTGAGTACTCTAGCGTCCGTTGCAGAACCTTCCCAGCCACATGAAATAGCTGTTATGTTCAAGTCAAAATCGCATGCTATCATGACATTCTGACTAAGGGTTCCTTTCCTATTTCTCCATGGAGCTTGACGACTAGAAGACATTGTAATGGGCACATGAGAACCATCTATGACTCCTAAACAATTCTGCATTGAAGTATGGATAAGTGTCAAAGAAAAGAAGGATAAGTGATAAAGAAAAAAAGTGGAACCTAGATGGGTCAAGGAAAAATCGTAACCTGGAAATATGGAAAGAAGCGATTGTCCATAGCAATCTTTGGATGAGGTTCATTAATGTGTCGTGGCCTCACAAATTGTCTTGTCAAAATGGGAATTATATCAAAGAATTGCTTGATGTATTTGCTGAATGACCACCCACTATGCTTAAATTCTAGTTGTAAATCTTCATAGGAAGCATTATGTGAGATCATATAAAGAAAGAAGGCTAGCTTCTCTTCGACCTTGAGCCTAGAATCTGATAGCAGTCCTTCATCTCTAAGGTAGTTTGCCAGCCACATAAGGATGTGAGGTTCCATTCTGAAAGCTACCAAGCAGTTCTTAATATGTCCACCAAGGATTTCCCTGACTCTCCGCTTGCCATATAGGAATGAGGGATGCCGTATATTTTTTCCACTGTACTAAGATGAACATATAGTGCTGGAAAAACAAAGAACATCAACTCATCCTCATCCCAGGCTTTTCTCTTTTTAATACGTTGTATGCTTTGTGGATCCATTCTACCAATGAAACAAAACATGTAGTACAGGATCAACAAAAAGACATTTAGAAACAATGTATGCTATGTACACATCAATAGAAGCGTATAAGTATTTATAGCAGAGATGCAATGTCCAACAATTAGAAGAAATAGTAAGAGGTATAACCAGGTTTAGCATTTAGGAAAAAATGTTTACCTTCGATAGGATGAGGTACAGAATCCCAGCCTGGTGGATAGTCCTCTTCGATTCCTGTCCAGTAAGGCTTTGGTACCTGAAAATTATACAGTACCAGATTAAGACTAGCATACTAGCATAAAATTATACAGTACCAGATTAAGGCTACTACATTACTTCTCATATACTTTGCATACAAGGTACGACCAGATCATCAGACCGCGGCAAATAATAGTTCTACTCTCCGAATAAAGACATCATGAAGCAAGTATATAACTGTTACACGTAGATTAATCCAACTGTATGCAAGGTACAGTACACAGCTGAGTGTGATACTAAATGAAATATGATAAAGGCCGATTAACCCCATGATCTGTGTGCCATTATAATACTACTACTGACACTAGGATTTTATAGTGATAAACTGACAGTGAGTATTATAACTAGAATTGCCTTGTTCGGATCCGCCTCTGACAAAATGAATTGATCGGCGCAGCTTGAGCTGGCCGTCCAAGAGCATCTCCCAACTCCCCGAGCTCTGCACTGCAGCTGCAGCCAAGGCAGAGCATTTTAATTCCTACTGCTAGTACTGCACTAAGCTACACACACGACTAATCCGGGGTGGCTCAACTAGCTAGCCCAGCAGCCGTCACGAACTTGCATCTTGCTTCTTCGACCAAGATAGCAGGTTCATCCCTCAATCTCACGCCAAGGACAGCACGTTCATCCCTCAATCTCGCGCCAAGGACAGTAGCGTCTTCGCGAGCACAGATCTTGCTGGCTGAAACATAGCCTTTCCTCTTCACCACGCCTACAACTTTGTGCTCCCGCCGGTTAGCTCGCGACGGGCACCTCCCTGGACTCCCGGTGCCCGCGCCCGGACGGCGTCCCGACGAGAACTAATCAAGAACTCTAGTCCACTAGCAGGGTCAGAAGAAAACGAACCGGTGAGAACGACGGCGACGGAGGTGGCGGTGAAGCGGAGACGGCGACGGATCGACGGCAAAGAGGATACTGCGGCGGGATCGACCAGCGGCAGCCTTCTCCGTCCGACGGAGCTGTGAAGCGGAGACGGCGGCGGGTCAACGGCGAAGCAGAGACGACGACGGAGGTGGCGGTGAAGCGGAGACGGCGGCGGATCGACGGCGAAGAGGGTACTGCGGCGGGATCCCTGCCACCCGCGAGAGCTCTTGTGCTGCCGCCGAGTGTAAGAAACGAGACCCCCTCCTCGCGTCGGGAAAACTCCTCGATCCGGACGTGTATCTAGGGTTTTACTCAGGCTTACACGAGCGAAAACCGGGCTGCCAAACAGGCCGATGAGTGTTTTTTCGTGTAATGCTTTGGGCCGGTAAAATACACGTGAATCTAGTTATAAACCGGCCTGCCAAACAAGGCCTAAGGGTAATCCTTCTCTCCCTGGACGTTGTACAACGGTTGAGTTTTTCTCACACCAAAGGCTCAAATTGAATGAATGACCAAATCAAGAGATTGCAAAACTGACCACCAGTATATGACAAACCTGGTCAGCCGGCTTTTCTCAAAAATGAAGAAAAGAAGAGCAACTAAAAGACAAAATAGGCTCTGAAGAAAGTTGTTCAGCAATGAAACTCTGGAGAAAATTGCAAAATATAAAATGGAGAGATTGAAACATGAAGAAAATAAGAGATTGCAACAATGATAAATTGAAAGAATGAGCAAATTAAGATAAAATAAAATGAAATGCCACCAGATCCCGTAATCATGATCCAACAGAGATGCAAACACCGCTCACGATGTATCCCTCGTGTACTAATCCTCATACTCGGATGTGAACAACAAAAAGACACCAATGACATAATAAATGAAATACTCATACAGGTAAATACTAAAATAAAATACTCATATGAGAGTAACCTAGGGAATTCACTAAAATACTAAAGAATTATGAAAATGCAACAATGAGCCAAACTAAAAACTACAGATGGAATGTGCTAATAAGATAAGACTAAGAGATTGCAAGACTGAGGTAATAAAGGTGGACAGAAACTACACATGACTAAGCTAATAAGATATAATAAGAGAGGAATGAGCAAATAAAGATGGATCGAAGACCACAAAACTAAGGACTGATGGAATGAAAAGCAAGAATGGAAGACTAACTATGTGCTCAAAAATGACTAACTAACTAAAGAAAAAATGAAAGAAAGGGAGACTAATGGGATCAATGACAGAAGAATAAAAGAATGAAGACAAAGAGATAACCCGAAGAAAAACAAACAAAGAAGCATACTCTAAGTAAGACCGAAGGCTGTAACATAGGGTAGACCATTTTCCATGATAACTGACTGGAGAAAACAAAAGACAAGCATGAAGACTGAGGAGAAAAGATAAATTGAATGCAATGATAAAATGAAAAATAGAGATACCCAAACAATGAAAGAAGAAAGAAAAATTAATAAGAGAGAGAAACAAATATTGATAAAATGAGAAAAAATACTGAGGAGATTAAAAGGGACAAACAAAGGAGTGAACACTGGAACATTGAAGAATGAGAAAGAATGACGCACCGAAGGAGATAATGAAAAGTCAGAATGACAAAACTGAAGGAATAAGACAAACTCAATGACTAAAAATATGAGATATAACTAAAGAAATAAGACTCGGTGGATATTTGCTAAACTAAGAGACTAAGCTACTGGAATGGAGACTGATAAGACTGAAAGGTACTAAAATCAAAGATACTAAATTGACATATCGTCTCCTTGTTGAAGACTGAGAACTCATGACTAAGAACAAAGAAATGAACTCAAAGAGAGACTCAAGACTGCAAAGTGGTAAACAGAAGAGATATTTGAATAAGGGAAAGGACTAAAGAATTAGGATCAAGACCTAAGAATGAAATTAACTGATGAAACTAATGAATGAAGAATGAATAAAGATAGAAATTAAGACATCACTGATGGTAGAATGAAATTAACTGATGCCAAAAATCAGAACAAAAATAGTGGGAGACGGCTAATAGAACCTAACTCACGCTAAAACTTAATCAATTCGAGCTGCTCAAACACTACGTCGAGAACATCAAGCTCTGGACAATCAAGATCAGACCTAACACAAAAATTTGGCTGCTACCTAGCATCTTTGCTCATTTCCTTCTTGGTGCTACACAAAATCCCTCCAATAGTGATCTGGACCATAGTGAAGGAAAACCACCATATACACGCGTGTAACTGCCGTTTGGCCTTTAGGGATCACTCGCCCAAACAATTTGCATACACAACAGTGACACCATGCTGCAGTTTCAACAAGTTCTTAGTTACTAACCAGATTAGACATGTTGCTTATAAAAACTAACAGCCTAAACTCAATCATGACTAGAAAGATGCATGACATAAATAATCAACACAATAAACTCTTTGTCTTAAATAATCATGAAACAGTAAATGCTTCAAGTGATACCCGCAAACCAACTTGTAAAAGTGAGACCTGGACAAATGATAAATGACGAGGAATAAGGGGACAAATCCACTACATCGCGCTCTCTGTGTGACAAACAACTAGCCAACAACACCCATCATAACACCGATGCCCGCCCTCGTCAGAAATAGCGCTTGCGCCGCATGAATCAGACCCTCCCCTGCTCACACCCGGGCCACACCAGCCGTGACTCCCACTGCCCAACAAACACACACCCAACGACCAAAATCGAAACAGGAACAGAGCATAAAGGACACCCCTTTTACTTAAATATCACATGTTATCTACAAAAACATTGAGCTCAAGAAGCATAAAGGAGTACATATTTAGTAAAATTATGAACTGAAATGCTCTCAACAGTCAACCATTTGACAATGTATTCAAGAGTACAAAGTACAAACAAAATCAACTAACCACATAAGGGGATTTTAATCTACAGTGCACCGTAACAAACACACACATGAAAATGAGATTGTGGGAAACGAGACTCTAATGAGGGTAAGTCCACATATCAAAATTCCTTACCAACTACTCCTCTTGCCCAAAACAAGTTGTCATCTATCCATCTAATTTCTCTCTCAGTTGACGAGCTGAAATTGAATCCGCAGCCCACGGTCACACCTCCGGCTCCACCCAGCCACTGAACATGCAGCCCACCACCTGAATAGGACCATGCCGCCGACGACCTTGTGGTCACGCATCAGAGCCCTCCAGCGTCAGTATTGCCACCGGAAAACGGACCAGCTAATACCGCGCAGGCAGCGCCACCCACGACTACCACATCGGAACAAAAACATCTCTCGCGTCGGCAAACAAATGAGAGAGGGAGACAGAGGAAACGAATTCAGAGATTAACGTATCTTCGCGGCGGCGACCATGGCTTCCGTCCCCGTGAGCCACTTCTCTCTCGGGGCACGCCCGACCAGGAACCCCGGCA
This sequence comes from Avena sativa, assembly GCA_916181665.1. Classification (NCBI taxonomy): domain Eukaryota; kingdom Viridiplantae; phylum Streptophyta; class Magnoliopsida; order Poales; family Poaceae; genus Avena; species Avena sativa. Next base: position 429,401,568 of record OV702286.1, on the reverse strand, counting down.
GGCCTCTTCGCCATGACCTCTCGCCCTATCTCAGGTTCTACTCTGGAGCAAAACGGAAGACAAATGAAATAGAAACAGGGGGACACATGAGACACGACTCTGAAGTCTGAGAAGAAAAAGAAACTGAGACCGGTGGGTCGGTGCGGCTCAGAGGAGAATATCATTTTGCGGCCCGAAAGTTGAGGTGGCCAGGCAACGCGGTATCCGAGTTTCCTGATATCAGCCGCGATGATTATAGTTGGCGTGCCAAATACTCAGAGGGTCTTTTTCGGCACGAATTCAACTTTACGTCTCAATACAAAAAATCAGGCTAACAGCCGTCAAGTTGGGGCTCCCTGTCAGCTTTCGCCGTTATGTCGCTGTCGTCGTCGCTGCCATGTAGGCTTGCAGCGTTGGTGCATGCATCCTTTACGCGTCTTCTTCTTCCTCCGGGGCGGCAATCTGTGGTAGTGGCCATGGCGTGGAGCTAGGACTTGGACAAACCTGCTCGGCCCGTTCTCCTCCCCATCCCGAATCGGAGCTCTCCCTCACCATGACCGCACCATTGACACGGCGCGGGGACGGGAATTCATTCTCGGGTGAGATCTGTCACCATGCCGACCATGCTCGGTCCTGTTGGTCTCCTCCAGAATCCAAGCTCGCCGTCGCCGAGGTCGCACACGCACCAGCCACGGCGCCTTCCTCTCCGAACCCCAAAAGCCACATCCACCCAGTTCGGCACAATGCCAACAAAGTGAAAATGCATCAAGTTTTCTTCTTGTGATTGTAGAAAAACATGTATGTACCGTGACCATAGTATACTCTAACAATGTACACATATATTGTTTACTAGATTTTCATTTAAAATTAGTAGCTCCGTGATGACGAAACATAGAGAACCTAAATGGAATGACGATGACGACCATGTTCTGTACTTTGCATTACATCAACAAGTGCTCGCTGACGAAGCAAGTTACCAAGAGAGTGGAGTTCATCAGCCATTGCCAAAAAATATGTGAACAAATCATTGAGAGATTCAATGCAAATAAGCGCAGAAAAGCTAGATCCATGTCATCAATCATCAATAGGTGGCACATTCTAGTGATGCGTTCAAATGCGTACACGATGTATCATTTGCTTGAAGTGGTTGTTATCCTGAGCAAAAATGTCTGGTATGTATATTACATTTGTATGTTCTATGCTGCAATTCTGTTGTTATGGGCGTGAAAAGAAAAGCTGGGCTTCACTAAATATTACGCAGTTAGGCCTAACTTAGTCTTACACAAATAAGCACAGCTTAGTCTTTACACACATAAGCGTAACTAATGATAAAGATAAAGACAAATGGTTGATCGGATCTACCAGTATGAGCACTAGGTCCCTGGAGCTGGTGGTATCGTCGGAACGAACCAGAATGCTGCATTTGGCCGTCTTTCATTCTCCTTCAAATAGTACGACCCCACTGATGAGCCAATTGTAGGCCCCCTCCCCGACGTGGATTCGGCTCCAGGTCGGATCTGGAGTGTCAACATGATAGGCGCGTGAGTGTGTAGCAAACACACAGTCTGCTATCAACACTAGAAGTGCTGGCACCTCAGGAACAACACCAGCATGTTCTTCCTGGACTCCGGCAGCAGCCTCAGCAGGTATTTCGTCAGCTTCACCAACATCAGCATTAGCAACTATTTCGTCAGCTTCATTAGCAGCAGCATCACCAAGTATTTCGTTAGCTTCACCAGGAGCAGCAGCAGCTAGTTCTTCGTCAGCTCCACCACCACCACCACTAGCAGCAGCATCAGGGGCCAGGGCTGCCTGAGCAATTATAGGTTCAACAGCTCCAGGGGCTCCGACAAAGAAAGGGTAGTTGATCCCAAGAAACACAGATTGTCCCTTCAGATTGTTGACTCTGCTCCAGACTTGCTCTACTGGGTCTTCGGATGGGCATGCGGACCTTGAGAAAACGTGACATCGCAGCGATGGGTATGAAGAAAATTGTGTCCCCTTATGTTCTATTGTATCACCAATGTTGTTTAGTGCTCCCCTGATATGAATCCACAAGAGTTCATCATCCTATTCCGTGTTGTCTCCGAGAGGTGCCAGGAACCAGCGCCGTGTCCCAAGTTCAGCATCTGCTACTGCATCTTCGATGACCGGAGCTGGAATGATGCGCGGGGCTGCGTGGGTACTTGCGTGTTACTAACAGTCAGTAAGCAGAATTTTGAATGGGATTTTACATGCTATATGACACCATGACTCACCCCAAATGGACGGCTCCCAAACACGCACGTCGCCGCTAGGTTCAGTGACCGCATAAATGTGTTGCGGTCTGTACGAAGAGTAGCCGTAGGTGAAGACGGCGTCGACATATTTCTCCGGCCGCAGGAAGTCGTCGCGCAAGACTATCCATTCCTTGTCTTCTGGGCATCTAATGAATGTGATTGCCTTGTCGAACACCGCTAAGAGGTCGTACTCCCAGTTCTTCCACGCCCCCTCCCACGGTCTATGTGGGAGCTGTACCTTCACGAGGTCAAGTTCTGCCATGTTGAACCTATAAGCGAATTCAGAAATGGGCGGCGGCCACCCGCTGTTGAATGCAGTAATGCCGACACCCTTCAAATATGGCACTGCAAGTCTCTTCGATCTATAGCCATTTTTTAGAGTCCAAGTACCGCCATCCTGTGATAAAAGGACCAGCCACTCGCCATTGCCACCCACCCAGTTCTGGTCATCTTCCATTTCTGTCTCTTCTTCTTCCTTGATATTCACCACTACTGATTCAGACCACTTATCCAGCAGCATCAGTTTTGCATAAATATTCTGCAGAGTTTGTTGTCAGTTGGTACAATAAACTAGCATGGATTCCATTGCATATACAATTTGACAATTGGGCCTTCAGATTAAAGTACACAAAATATCGCCTAAATACGAGTGTCTCCTTAGATATCGCCTAATTGTGCCTGTGTCACTACGAAGATACTCAATATATGGAGTAGTAGCAGAGCCCCCAGAACAAACTCCTGACGATGGTCATAATTAAACAGCTCGGGGCATAACAGACTTAAATCGTCTAATCTGTTTGTTTTTATTTTAGGAAACAGAATATCACCTAGCAGGCATTCCATTGCAAAATCAAAATTGACAACTCGTCTATCACCTAAAGTAAGACCGTGTCACTACGAAAATACCAGAATATCAGGTACGAGCAGAGCTTCCGCTGTACAGAATAGTCTTAAATGGTTCGATTTGTTCAAACCGCACGTGCACACAACACGTTCGACGAAAGGAACATAGGATTACGATGAGAGTTCAGCACATATGAATCAACGATATGACTGAACAAATAAGCTAGATACTGGAACTTACATGGCCATCGCTGTCGTCTGGCCATTTGCTGTTATTGGGGTAAAGAAGGCCTGGCGTGCCAAACGGTTGTTCGTCCATGTTCCGCATCATCACGCGGTAGCCAAGGATGCAGCAAGCGAGGCGGCCGGCTAAGATGATGTCCAACTCCGAGGCGATCATGTGCATGTTCGTGGCGCTGAGGTTCGGCCATCCCCAATCCTCGCGGTAGCGGTCGCCCTGGCCATCCACGTCATCGTCGCATGCCTTTCGCTTCAGCCTGCTGCTGCCCCAAGCTCTACCCATAGCGGAAAATGGAGTCTGGAATCTGGTAGATGAATGGAGGCATTGTGATAAGGAGGCGGATGGATTCGAGAGGGGGTGGAATCAGGGATGGGGCAGTTGTCGAGTGGGGAGCGAATCTGCAAGGAACCGCCGCCGGTTCTCATCTACGTGGAAGAAAATAAGGGGGGCGGGGGCATAATTATTGAGGGCGGGCACCGGAACCGTCTAGAGGAAGTGAAAAAATAAATCGTAAAAGGGAAATGTGCGGCCCGCCTGTCAGTGAGTGAAGGTCGGCACGCGCAAACGTGCCTACGTTTGAATTGATTCCACCACATGCAAGTGGCACAGAACAAATTTTAGGAAGTGCTAGCTTCGACGTGTAAAACCGCCATTTTTTGCCACCTTCACCCTACTACGAACGGTCATGCACCATTCCAGATATTGGTAAGGGCGGTTCCAATCTTTCACTTCTCCGTCTCATTTCCTCCTCCACGGCCTCATCGTCTTTCTCCTCCATGGCCTCATCCATTTCCTCCACCACCGCATCACCCTCTTCCTCCGTATCCTTTCCCTCTTGCCTATAGTCATGGACGCTCCGGACGTCCGAAACAACGGCAGGCAAGAAACTGCGCACTTCGACATCAAAGTACATGGCGGGAAGAAGATCGATGTCGTCTACACCATCGACCCTCGGACGGTGAGGAATACTCTGAATAATTACACAAGTTGGCTGCAGTTCGAAGAAAACAGGTTCGTAGGTCTCGACCTCGAGTACAACCGTGATCACCGTAGGATCGCCATGGTGCAACTCTCCATGAAGGGGCACGTCCTCGTATACCAGCCTTTTTGCGAGAAGGGGGCTGACGGGATCTGGTAGACTTTGCTGTCTTTTTGTTCCTAAACCGTCTGTTTGCAAAAGTTATTGCTATATTATTTGTCTGAATTCATTTTCATGCAGTTGGGGTGAAAGCATTAGGGATCTGTTTCATGACTTTCTCATGAACTAGCACATAACATTTACCAGTGTTGACATCACGAATGACAGTAAACTGCTTGAAAGCCTGACTGTCAACATTAGAATCCCAAAGGAGTGCAGAGTGGACATCCAAGAAATTTACTGGATCCTAGGGACGAAGGGCGGCAAGACCGGGATGGCCGCTCTTACCTCCGAACTCATAGACCCGTGGTACACTGACATGAAGGACGGATTGCCGAGATGTTCGTGGAGGCGTTTAGGGCACGATTACTGGGAGGATAAGCCACTTTCTGAACCTAATCTGAAGTACGCTGCAACTGACGGGTATGTTAGCCACCAGCTGTACCGCCAGATTGTAAAATCTCGTTCCAGGCATCACATCATTGAACCACCACCAAGGCAGGTTGTTTGTCCCAGATGCCGGAGTGTAGATGAATCTACAAACCAGGGCAAGCGACCGAAGGCATCCTGGGATCGGTTGCCTTCTCCAATAGGCTGGGATGTAGACTATTAGTGCATGATTGTTGTGTTTATGAAAACATGTTATTTCATAAGTACACTATGTGAGCAATTACGAACTGCTGTGTATTACCTTTGTCAAACTATAATCTGGTTTATGACTGTATCCTTCTCTATAATCTGGGTTTGGTTATGACTTATGACTGTATCACACCTTATGCATGTCAGTCCTGGATTCTGCCGCATGCAAATGGCACAGACAGAATTTGTAAGAATGAATGTTGAGCATACAAAAGGGGGAATGTAATTCATATAGGCTAAGTAGCTAATAGCACAGGGATCATACGAGCTTGGTTCTTACACACAAAATGCTTAGAAAATACATGCGAGATAAAATACAGGTGAGATAAAACTAGGAACGAAATGCGAAACTAGTAGTGGTAAACAGCACACTCACCCACCCGCCAGATCCTGTTGAGCATCTTGTAGCAGACATACGCGTTCCTGGCTGCATACTTGATCGCATCGTAATCCAGGTGCCTCCACTCCCATCGCTCGTGTAGGTGCTTCGGGAACTCGATTTTCATGCCGGTGTACTCGCGGTCGATGATGTCGAAAGCGAGTCTAGCCATGCCGGCTTTCCCCGTACCGCCATCCGGGTACCTCTACAAACGTTGGAGATCGACGTGATTGACGACATGAACGAGGAGATCTCGTTCTAGCTTCGGAGTGTCGTTCTTGATGTCGACGCTGGCAATGTAGATCTCCCTCCTGTGTAGGAACTCGCGAAGCTCCGGGCATATAGATTTGGCCCTACATATGTGATATAGTAGGCAGTGGTTGTGCATAGACAGCTGCAAAAGCGTCGTCCTCTTCCTATCTCTGGTATACTCGAGGTCAAGGCCGACGATCTTGTACCTGTCCACCGGCTCCTGTAGCCACCGCTCGTACATTGCGATGACCTTGGCCACCTCCACTGACGCATTTGTGTGGATGACCGTCAGCTTGGTGGTGCCATGGGCGGTGACGGTGTACTCGTCGGTGTAGTCGCTCCCGTCGCCGAACATGCCATACTCTGCGTCCATGACAACAACTAATGCGGCGGCGGTGGCCTAGGGTCGGTAGCGGTGGCTAGGACTGGGCGTGGAGGTGGAGTGATCTGTTGCGGTGGTATGGCTAGGCGAGGCAGTGCCTGCGGCAGCGTCGATGGTTCTTGCGGCGGCGGCGCCTGCGGAAGGAATGAGTTGGAGATTTTTGCACAGTGATGTGCTGAGGAGACGGAAGGCGATGCTTAAATTCCGTTTACCAATACTCTGGTCATATCCATGCAGAAGCAAGTTTGACCGGGCGAGCACCGATGGTTTCCAATCCTAGCGATTAAATTTGGCGTCCATCCCGTTAGGCGATGGGACAGGTGTGCGACGTGGCTTTGGCGTGGCAGAGACCGGTCACGTAGACCACCGTCACGTTGCCGATCCGCAGCGGGTGCGCGGTGCTGACACGACGTAACGTGATAGGACAGAAGGAAGTGTATAGTTATTATTAATTCCTAACAAGTTTAAGAAGTGTAAGCATAGACATGGACCTAGCATCCCTGCACCCCGAGGCAGCCGCCCAGCCAATCAGGCCTGCCGATTGCGCAAAGCTTGTCCCGAATTTTCTAAAATGAAGCTCGTTTGCCCATGCTTCTATAAGTTTCTCTGTAGGCCACTTGTGTAAGCATGCACGATCAAGCAACTTTGCAACACACGTGTCGGTGGAAAAGCATTAGGTTTCAACGCACCACATAGTTTAGGGATTTAGAATATCTACATTGTGGAGCTCTAGCCAAATTGCATGGTAAAGCCAAATTCAGCTTTTTGTTAGATTTAGATATAGCAACATTGTGTCTCGTTTGTCCTCACTTTTGCCCTCCCGATATTCCGAAGCCCTCACATGTGCTCAGAGGGGGGTGCCGTCTGGTCAAAGGCTTGGCCGTTACGTGCGCCATGACGCCTAAAATGGAAGTTTGTTTTTTGTTATTTGGCCTTTTTAAGAGTGCCTTTTCCCCTCTCTCTAATAGTTGTGTTTTTTTGCCCAAAAAGGTAGGGAATCTAGAGCAGCTTCTCTCTTCATTCATTGTTCCTTTTGCGATCGTTTTTCCCCAATCTGGTAGCAAATCTAGAGCAGCAAAACAAACCAGTACCATAAATAAATTCAGTAAACAGAGCACATGTAGATAAAGCAGCTAATATAGGTTATATAGTACGGTACTTAACGAGGTTCGACAATTAGGTTGCTCAACAGCAGCAGCAGCGGACTGCTTCAACATAGACAAGACAAAAGAAGCTGCTTTATAGCAGCAACAGCAGCAGCTGATCAGTGGCCCCTCGTGGCCTCTGCCAGGAGGGCATCCGCCTCCTCCCTCTAGCACCTCCTTCACTTCTTGCTGCCCAGCCCCTTGACCTTGGGCACCTTGGGTCTGATCAGGGGCATGCGACCCTCGTCGATAGCCACCTTCTGGAGGTTGCGAAGGTGAAGACCGAGTGCCTGGTGCTTGGCTCTGAAGCCGTGGACGTTCACGGACTCGCCGCAGGTCCTCACGTCCTCGGCATGCTTCACGAGGGAGTTGAAGTCCGTGCCATGGAGCCTCCTGGTGGGGCAGAAGGGGCACCTGTACATGTTGCCGACGAAGAAGTTGTTGTACCGACCGAACTTTAGCCTCCTCAGCACATGACGAGTCTTGGTGTCCTGCGACTCGTCGTCGCTGCGGAGGTCGCTGCTATCCTCCTGTTGGAAAAAAAAGTAGAGTGAAATAAGGATATTATTGAGATACTTTGATTATCGGGATTGATTTTTTGCATAAATTAACCGAATGAGATCTCCCGATTATTCCCCAAATCTCAAACCAAATCGAATACTGATCCCAACTACGAACAGGGGGATTCATCGAAAATCGAGATCTAACACAATAGGATTAGCTACTATAAAAAATACGAACAGCCGAGCCCTAATAACATAGGATCTAGCATCCAACGATGGGAACGGGGGAAGAACAAGGGAAGGGGAGAAAACCCTGGTTACCTCAGACCACGGGTCAGCGATGCTGGTGTCGTAGGGGTTCTCCGGCCTTATGTAGACAACCTCCTCGTAGGGGTCCCAGCCGAGCGGGATCTGTCCGAGACCGGCGGGGGCCTCCTCACTGGCGGCTACAGCGGATGCGGGGACGGGGACAGGGGGCTCCTTGCCGGCGGCCTTGGAGGCGCCGATGGCCATCGCACCGATCTTCTCCATCGCCGACGTGGTTGGGGTTTTGTTAGGCGTTTGCAGAAGGTGATGGGACAGTGGAGACAGTTGAGTGAGCGAGTGCGTGATGAGTGGGAGTGGGGAGGCCTCTATTAAAAGAGAAGGGAAGCGGTGTTTCGTTGCACTACCGTGCACCGCATACGCTAATGCACCGTGCACGGCCACACGTGTCCGCTACCGCCCCATGCACTGCACATGCGTACCGTGAGTCACGTTTTTTCCCTCGTGTCTAACCATGGCGATTCAGTTGTACTCAGTTTTTCCCACCAACCGGTTATCCTCTGTGATCTAGCGGACATGATAACCCTTATATCTGTCGGGGGCACCCCTCTATCCATGCAAAATAACGAGTATGCCACCGGAACTTTAACAACATAAACAGCTAAACTTGAATATATTTTGAAGGGTACGAAAATAGAAATCCCCATAGTTTAAGGGTCTAGATACGGTAAGTGAACTAAATATTATTAGTGGCCAGGCCAGCACAGTGACGGGGTTGGTCGGCTAGAAGTTGCTGATTCCTAAGTAAGGGGACACTAGGCCGGTCTTGACATACTCCCTCAGGAACTTGCCATAAGCAGCGTGCTTAGCCTTGGTCGCCGACTTGTGTTTACTAGCCGGGCTTTTACCGATGCCAACCGCATGCGGAATCAAGCTGGCAATCCTCGGGTTGACTCCTTTCTTACAGAAAGGGCACCTGAGCTCCCCAAGTCGAGTGCGGAAAGGGATTATCCCGCTCTTGAGCTTCTTCATGACATGGCGGCTCTTGTTGTCCCTGGTCTCCTTGTCAGAGTCCATCTCACTTGAATACACCTATAATGTATGGAATACAAACCGAAATGAGCAAAATAATAAATTTATATTCCTTCCACCATTCCAAGTTACTTTTGATGCAATAACATGTCTATAACAGTTCATTACGGCCGTCTCCCCAGCTCGCTCCTAAATTAATATGGTTTGTGTTCATAGTAACTTATTAATAAATAAATAATGTAGATTCATTCAGAACAGACTAGATCTCTCCATGTACCGGTTCGTACGTTGCATCTAATCATTAGGACTAGATTTTTTTTATGATGCCTGGATAGATTAAGCTCGAGCAGAAAATATGAAACATGTAGAAATAGATGTACCTCTGGGTACACAAGTGGAGCGTGTTCGTCGAACTCCACGCCCTCATCGGCGCCTCCGAAGTCGTCAGCACCGGCGTGCACATGGTCCCCCAAGGGGTTGAACTGCATGTCCTCCTCGCCCTGTGTTGCGTGATACTCCTCCAGATCTGCCGCGTGAAGCACCACCCCGGCGGCGATGCCCAGACACTCACCCCCACGCACTGGTTTCATGGAGAAGATTCATGCAAGTACGTTCAATATTGTGGGGTTTTGCTGGATAGGGAAGAGAGAGTAGTGGATGAGTGCGAATGGAGGATCCGATAGGCTGGGTTTCTAATGCGGGGACGTTTAGGCCTCCTCGAGGGCCCCGGTTGACAGCTCTTCCGGCTGTGGCTGCCGCGTGGAAGGTTCGTGTGGTGGGGGCCTGACGGAAGTGAGAGTGCAGGCGCTCTGCGTAGTAAAAAACGGTATAGCCGGTGGTCCGTGGATGACCAGTTGCCGTGCAGTAGACTTGTAGTTTTTGCAGACTAGATTAAACATGACATGACCACTCGACGACTTTTTCCATGGACGGCATCGTGTTCCTTCTTGTAGAAGTCTCGTTGAGGGAGACGTCTGTGCTGTCTCGCACTGTCCTGTGAAGGGCACGACGTGTGCAACGAGCCTCGTTGGATCACATAGGATCAACGGTTGGTGCGCACGATCCGCGTGACAACTGTGACAACCAATCAGGACGTAGTAGACAGAGTGGGCACAGGTTTGGGCTTCTATGAGAGAGAGACAGAGAGAGAGGGAGGGGCAAAACTGGGTAGTATCAAAAAACCAAGGGCAAAGCTGAGAAGTATAAAAAATGGAAAGTGGGTGTATTTTACAATGAAATGCATCATGGCATACATCAAATTATGCTACGATAGATCCACTAGAGTTCATTGCATGTGTGTTCTTTCCACAAACCACATATGTATCCACAAGAGTTATTGCATGTGTGTTCCTATCATGAACCACATTTGGATCAACCAGTGTCATTGCATGTGTGTTCTTTCCACGAACCACATATGGATCAACCAATGGCATTGCATGTGTGTTCTTTTCACAAACCACACATGGATCAACCAGTGTTCACTACATGTGTGTTCTTTCCACAAACCACTTATGGATCAATCAGTGGTCATTGCATGTGTCTTTTTTTCCACAAACCACATATGGATCCATATGTGTTCTTAAACTAAAACCAACATTAGAGTCATTGCATGTGTGTTATTTCCACAAACCACACATGGATCAACCACTAGAGTCATTGCATGTCTGTTCTTTCCACAAACCACACATGGATCAACCAGTGTCATTCCATGTGTGTTTTTTCCACAAACCACATATGGATCCATTTGTGGCATTGCATGTTTGTTCTTATACTAAAACCACAAACCAGCACTAGAGTCATTGCATGCGTGTTCTTTCCACAAACCACTTATGGATCCACCAGTATTCATTGCATGTGTGTTCTTTCCACAAACCGCTTATAGATCAACCAGTGGTCATTGCATGTGTGTTCTTTTATACAAATCACTTATGGATCAACCGGTGGCATTGCATGTGTGTTCTTTTCACAAACCACACATGGATCAACCAGTGGTCATTGCATGTGTGTTCTTTTCACAAACCACACACGGATCCACCACTGTCATTGCATGTGCGTTCTTTCCACAAACCACACATGGATCAACCAGTGGTCATTGCATGTGTGTTCTTTTCCACAAACCACATATGGATCAACTAGTGGTCATTTCATGTGTGTTCTTTCCACAAACCACATATGGATCAACCAGTGTCATTGCATGTGTGTTCTTTCCACAAACCACATATGGATCCATTTGAGTCATTGCATGTTTGTTCACTAAAACCACAAACCAGCACTAAACTCTTTGCATGTGTGTTCTTTTCCACAAGCCACACATGGATCCACTAGACTCATTGCATGTGTCCTTTTCCACAAACAACTTATGGATCAACCAGTGGTCATTGCATGTGCGTTCTTTTCACAAACTACATGTGGACCCACTAGAGTCATTGTATGTGTGTTCTTATACTAAAACTAGCACTAGAGTCATTGCATGTGTGTTCTATCCACAAACCACACATGGATCAACCAGTGGCATTGCATGTGTGTTCTTTTCACAAACCACACATGGATCAACCAGTGTCATTGCATGTGTGTTCTTTCCACAAACCACACATGGATCAACCAGTGGTCATTGCATGTGTGTTCTTTTCCACAAACCACACATGGATCAAGCAGTGTCATTGCATGTGTGTTCTTTCCACAAACCACATATGGATTAACCAGTGGTCATTCCATGTGTGTTCTTTTCACAAACCACATATGGATCAACCAGTGGTCATTGCATGTGTGTTCTTTTCACAAACCACATGTGAATCCAGTAGAGTCATTGCATGTGTGTTCTTATACTAAAACTAGCACTAGAGTCATTGCATGTGTGTTCTTTCCACAAACCACTTATGGATCCACTAGTGTTCATTGCATGTGTGTTCTTTTCACAAACAACATATGGATCCACCGGTGGTCACTGCATGTGTGTAATTTCCACAAACCACTTATGGATCAACCAGTGGCCTTTGCATGTGTGTTCTTTCCACAAACCACTTATGGACCAACCAGTGGCCATTACATGTGTGTTCTTTCCACAAACCACTTATGGATCAACCAGTGGTCATTGCATGCGTGTTCTTTCCACAAACCACTTATGGATCAACCAGTGGTCATTGCATGCGTGTTCTTTCCACAAACCACACATGGATCAACCAGTGGTCATTGCATGTGTGTTCTTTTCCACAAACCACATATGGATCAACCAGTGGTCATTGCATGTGTGTTCTTTCCACAAACCACATATGGATAACCTAGTGTTCATTGCATGTGTGTTCTTTCCACAAACAACCTATGGATCCAGCAGTGGTCACTGCATGTGTGTTCTTTCCACAAACTACTTATGGATCAACCAGTGGCCATTGCATGTGTGTTCTTTTCACAAACCACTTATGGATCAACCAGGGCCATTGCATGTGTGTTCTTTCCACAAACCACTTATGGATCAACTAGTGGTCATTGCATGTGTGTTCTTTCCACAAACCACACATGGATCAACCAGTGGTCATTACATGTGTGTTCTTTTCCACAAACCACATATGGATCAACTAGTGGTCATTGCATGTGTGTTTTTTCCACAAACCACATATGGATCAACCAGTGTCATTGCATGTGTGTTCTTTCCACAAACCACATATGGATCCATTTGAGTCATTGCATGTTTTTTCTGATACTAAAACCACAAACCAGCACTAGACTCATTGCATGTGTGTTCTTTTCCACAAACCACACATGGATCCACTAGACTCATTGCATGTGTGTTCTTTTCCACAAACAAGTTATGGATCAACCAGTGGTCATTGCATGTGTGTTCTTTTCTCAAACTATATGTGGACCCACTAGAGTTATTGTATGTGTGTTCTTATACTAAAACTAGCACTAGGGTCATTGCATATGTGTTCTATCCACAAACCACACATGGGTCCACCCCTGTCATTGCATGTGTGTTCTTTCCACAAACCACACATGGATCAACAAGTGGTCATTGCATGTGTGTTCTTTCCACAAACCATATATGGATCAACCAGTGGTCATTGCATGTGTGTTCTTTTCCATAAACCACTTCTGGATCCATTAGAGTCATTGCATGTGTGTTATTTCCACAAACCACACATGGATCAACCACTAGAGTCATTGCATGTGTGTTATTTCCACAAACCACACATGGATCAACCACTAGAGTCATTGCATGTGTGTTCTTTCCACAAACCACACATGGATCAAGTAGTGTCATTGCATGTGTATTCTTTCCACAAACCACATATGGATCAACCAGTGGTCATTGCATGTGTGTTCTTTTCACAAACCAGAGGTGAACCCACTAGAGTCATTGCATGGATGTTCTTATACTAAAACCAACACTAGAGTCATTGCATGTGTGTTATTTCCACAAACCACACATGGATCAACCACTAGAGTCATTGCATATGTGTTTTTTCCACAAACCACATATAGATCCACCACTGTCATTGCATGTGTGTTCTTTCCACAAACCACACATGGATCAACAAGTGGTCATTGCATGTGTGTTATTTTCACAAACCACATATGGATCCATTAGAGTCATTGCATGTCTGTTCTTATACTAAAACTAGCACTAGAGTCATTGCATGTGTGTTATTTTCACAAACAACACATGGATCCACCAGTGGTCACTGCATGTGTGTTCTTTCCACAAACCACTTATGGATCAACCAGTGGCCATTGCATGTGTGTTCTTTCCACAAACCACTTATGGATCAACTAGTGGCCATTGCATGTGTGTTCTTTCCACAAACCACTTATGGATCAACCAGTGGTCATTGCATGTGTGTTCTTTCCACAAAACCACACATGGATCGACCAGTGGTCATTGCATGTGTGTTCTTTTCCACAAACCACATATGGATCAACCAGTGGTCATTGCATGTGTGTTCTTTCCACAAACCACATATGGATCAACCAGTGTCATTGCATGTGTGTTCTTTCCACAAACCACATATGGATCCATTTTAGTCATTGCATGTTTGTTCTTATACTAAAACCACAAACCAGCACTAGACTCATTGCATGTGTGTTCTTTTCCACAAACCACACATGGATCCACTAGACTCATTGCATGTGTGTTCTTTTCCACAAACAACTTATGGATCAACCAGTTGTCATTGCATGTGTGTTCTTTTCCACAAACCACATATGGATCAACCAGTGGTCATTGCATGTCTGTTCTTTCCACAAACCACACATGGATCAACAAGTGGTCATTGCATGTGTGTTCTTTTCCACAAACCACATATGGATCAACCAATGTTCATTGCATGTGTGTTCTTTCCACAAACCACATATGGATCCATTTGAGTCATTGCATGTTTGTTCTTATACTAAAACCAACACTAGAGTCATTGCATGTGTGTTATTTCCACAAACTACACATGGATCAACCACTAGAGTCATTGCATGTGTGTTCTTTCCACAAACCACACATGGATCAACCAGTGTCATTGCATGTGTGTTCTTTCCACAAACCACATGTGGATCCATTTGCATCATTTCATGTTTGTTCTTATACTAAAACTAGCACTATCCCCTAATGGATCCACCAATAGACCGAGTCTTCTAGAAGGCACGCCATAACACAGTTGTTCTGCTTGGCGATTGTTACATACCGTTCGATTGGGGCGCTTGGACGGTTGGGCTGGTCTTCGCGAGAGTGATCCTCGAGTAGGCTGTTCTGCGGCATGATTGGCCACGCTTTCTCTGGACAAACTGGCATGTTGCGAGTGTTACGACTCATGAGTTCAGTGGGCCATATCACAGTGTCACATCCCCGTTACTTCTCTTTCTCCTCATACTTCTATTCCTTCCCCTCGAAGCCACTTTCCCCACTTCACTTCCATCCTGCCGTAGCCGCAAGCCGACGACATCCGCCAATTCTCCTGTCGCTACCTTCATGGTAAGAAATCATTTTACAAGGTTTTGAACTTATCCTACATATTCCTGCTATTCGCCAATCTAAGTGCTGATCTTTTTTCCGATTTCTCGATGAACTTCAGATGTGGCAGATGTTGCAACCCAAGAATCTAGAGATCCTCGCGCGCAACTTCGCAGCGGCGTTCCCGCTCATGTGCTCCCACCCAGGATGCTTTCGCTGTTACTCCTACCACGAGCTCCCGCTCCACGAGCTCGTGTGCCCGCACGGCGCGTGCTCCTGCACGGAGCCGGGCTGCAACTACATCGGCCGGCCGGCAGAGCTTGTCGTCCACCTTGTAGATGGGAACTTGATCGAAGTGATTAGGATCTCGTATGGGCAAGCCCAACTTCTCCAAGAGCAGGTGCCGTTCGCTGACTCGGCACGCCGCCTGCTAATTTTCCGGGGGGGGGGGGGGGGATGGCTCTGTTTTCGTCCTGACCATCACCGCCGGTGTTTCGGGAACCAGAGCCGAGCCCACCATCGTGGGTGCCGTATGCGTCAGGTTGGTCTCTTGCGCCTGGCCCGTATACACGGTGCGCATGTGGGCGAACACCCAGCCACCGTCGTCGGATAGCATTCTTGTGCTAGCCGAGGCGCCGAGCTGCCCGACGCCGCGGGAGGTGGAGTATGTGGACCTAAGGTCGATCCTATGCATGCCATCTCAGTACCTTGTCGGTGCTGGACCAAACAGGCAGATGCATTTCTACATTTGTATCGAGAAGACCGACAGGCAAATGTAGTACTTGTGCTGTCGTTACTGTTAGACTTAAGCGATGCTTCTCAGGTGCTTAGAGCATACGTGTTGTGTGAATGTACCCCAGTTGTAGTTTTCAGTACTCCTTAATACTTCGACGAGTTATTATATTGGTCCAATCAGCTTGCTGTTGTCACGTTGCAAAGTCCGCTTGCTCTGGATAGACTGGCAATACCGTGTGCTCCCGCTCCCGCATGTCAGTGCCACGTTTTCCGAGGGCCCACCTGCCAGTGTCACGCCCCCTCCTCTTCCTTCCCCTCGAAGCCACTATCCCAACTTCTCTTCCATCCTGCCACTCCCGTCCGATGGTTGTAATCTGATGATTTTTGTTGGATTGTTTACAAGTAATCTACGTTGATAATGCAACATGCAAATGGCACAGACACAATTTCTAAAGTGGAAGCACTCACACGCTGATATTGCACATATTTCTCAATATAGCTCGACAAACACATTACAATAATTGTACTCACATTAAACACAACCGAAATTGCAACCATCCTAAACAACATCTAAACCCACATCACACCGCTGTCGTTGGAGTCCACCTCGATTGGTGACACCGCCGTGCCCTTCCCGGCGACATCCACTCCCGCCCGTGGCTTGCCCTTCGCCAAGGAGGCAACAATGGCATTCTGCACAGCTTCGTCCCCGTCGTCCTCCACATCGGAATCGACAATGACGAAGCTGACGGGGTTGGCATGGACCGAGCGCCGTCACGCCTGGTAGCTCCTGCTCGAGCTCGACGCCGCATCAGTCCTTCTACAGGTAGGAGGGGCCAAGCTCACATACGTAGCATCATCGCTCCTCTCAAGAAACCATGGCCATTTGATATTGTGACGGTAGGATCCTAGGGTGGATCCGCCGCGGCGAGCCCTACCGGAAGTGGTAGAGCGGATGGATCTGCCGGCGCGAGCCATGACAAGTTCCTAGGAGGGAGTAAGATTGTGGGCCAGGCGTGTCTGGTTCCTGAGCAAGACCTCCCAGTGATATGTACGCAGGCAAGGTACCAAAAAATTTCGTCCAATGCGCGCGACAGGGCTTTTGAACCACGAAGGCACGAGTTTTTTTGACAAGTCCACACGCTAGGTCCCCCACCTGTCAGCCGAATGTGGACGGTAGGATTCTGCCCGATTTATTAAGTAGGGAGAAATAACGCTTCACCACTACCCTGACATCCAAAGGCTCCTCTTTCCTCTGCCCTTGCTCCCCTCGCTCATGGCTCGCAGCTCGTGCAATTCGTCTCGGGTGGAATCAGGGTTGGCTCAACACCGTCAGGCGGGTGCCCCATCAGGTATCGGAGGGCGCCCTACGATTACTACCCCGATATGCCGTGTTTGTGCGGTGAGAAGATGCCGAGATGGATTTCGTGGACCAACGAAAATACTGCAGGAAATTCAGCAACTGCAGCATCAGAGCTGTAAGTTCCTACTGTAGGTACAATGGTAACCCGGATCCGGAAAGCGTAATGTAATTCTTTTTTTTGTTTCCTTCGATCTACTATGCAGGAAGGGAGGGGGTCTGGCTGTGACAAGTTTGTGTGGATCGAAAAGCCACTGACAGGTTTTCATAGAGAGCTTGTTCAGGATCTGTGTGATGCTGTGTGGGACAAGAAAGAGGAGATTCGTGCGATCGAGCGAGAGATCCGGGAGCTTTGCCACGTGTAGGGGAGGCAGGGGCAGGGAGGTGGTGAGACGGGCTCAAGATTAGGCCAGATAGTGGACACAATTTCCTCATTATCTGGGCATTATCTGTTGCATTTGCAGTTTATGTTGCCATGTCATTGTCTAGCAGCTGAAATAAGTTGCTGCTTCGTGGAGTGTAGCGGCCAGCTTAAGAAATTGTTTTCCAACCCAGAAACTTATCATAAGTGTAATGCAACCAACAGGGATTTATTAAGCGCCTATAAATAAATCATGTCTGTGCCACTAACACCCATCGATTTTGGAGAGGATTTAACCACCCAGCTATCACGATTGTTCAGATAGTAGTGGCACAATCACAGTTTTGGATTCAACTAGTGGCCTCGGCCGTATCAAATCCTAAAGTCGTGATACATTTTACTCTGAGTACGGGAGGCAGATTGTTTCGCCCGACAAGTTCCACACACACAGCTCCAGAGTTTAACCGAACTACATATATAGGTTCAAGTTCAATACATCATTAGGCTGCTACACTGCTAGCCCTCTTTTTCTGCTTGGGTGCCAACTTTCTTCCTCTTTCCTTCACGTCCATTGGCTTCTTCATCTCCTTCCTTCTTCCTCTTCCTGGGTGCCAATTTTCTTACCTTCACGTACCCTGCATCTCCGAGCCGAGAGAAGTCAGGCCAATCAGCACCAGAATCTTGTCCGACATCATCACTCCACTCGTTTTGGTTTTCTTCCCGCAGCAAAATCACTGAGTCGGCTGTCTTGTTTCTTACCTTGCGCTTCCTGTAAAAAAACAGTACATGGATTACTACCTTATATCTACAGACTATAAACATTTTTTGTGTGAATGTACCATCTCATACCTAGGTTTGGGAGCATTAAGGGGACATCCAGTTGCTCTATGGCCTATAAGATGGCAGGTCTTGCATCTGTTTTTTCCCTTCTTTGTAGCATAGAAAGCCAAACCCTTCTTCTCGAGAAAATTCTTAAACCTATTCACCTGGGGTCTTCCTCTGCCCGTTTTTGTAACTGGCTGGCAAAGCTCGAAAGACAGTTGGACTTGAGGCCACTGAGATGGGTCTGTACATGGCTCGACGGATCCAGCGTACATAGCTTTGAACTTTTCCATAGAGTAGTAGTCTGACAAATACTGATCCAAATGTGGTAGAGTTCTTTTCTTCACCAAGAAGGCCAAGGCTTGGTCACAAGGTTTCCCGGTATGCTGCCACTCTAAGCAGGTGCATTCTCGCAGCTGGATGTTCACAACATCCCTTTTGCCACTCTTGGACATATCGACCACCTCATAGCTTCTGCTGGTTGACGGGAGAACCTTAAGATGAGCAAGTCCTCGGCTTCTCTTGTGCAGTTGCTGTACAACTGGCGGTAGCATATGTCCTCTAAGTCTCCTACCGATCTCTCTCCTTATATTTAAGAGCTTCATGATCATACCACATATGTTGTCCATCAAGATATGAACATGACGCACTTTTATGTCCTTCACCCAGTTATTCAGGCATTCTGCAAGGTTGTTGTTTATGTAATAAACTTTGATGTCAGGGTTGAATTGACTCCTCTTCCATAGCTGTGAATGATGGATGGCTAAGTACTCTAGAAGTTCAGGGGCTTCGGCAAAAATCTTGCTCATGAAATAATCGCTGCTACTAGGTTTGTAAACTCTAGCAGTAGGAAACATGTAACGAAATACGCTGCCTGCGTAGTATGAGTACAAGTTGAGCATCATATGGGCATGGCATTCTCTACCTTCAGCTCGCGGGAACACCTCCTTCACGGCATTCGTCAGCCCTTTGCATGCATCCGTGGATATAGCCAATGGATCCATGTGGCCTATTGATCTCCTGAGCTGCCTCATAAACCAGACCTAGTTTTCCTCCGTTTCTGTTTCAAACAGCCTGAATGCCACTGGGAACATCCAGTTGTGACCATCAAGTGCTATGGCAGATGGCAGGCAGCCTTTCCATTTGCCAGTTAGGACAGTGCTGTCTACACTCAGATACGGCCTACAGCCGTCCTTGAATCCCTGGATGCAGGGTTTAAGCGCCATGAAAAATCTTTTGAAATATATTTTACCACCTTCTGATTCGGTGTCAATCTCCACAACACTCCCCGGACACCTAGCTTGTACCTCCGCCTTGAAGTTGTACAGCATCCTGAAGCTATTGGTGCAATCCCCGTGCAAGACCCCCAGAGCTTTCTCTTTACCTTTCCAAACCGTGTAATACGGAAGGACAATGTTGTATTTAGAACCGAGGCTAGTCTGAATATTCTTCGCGGTCTCCTTAGGGTTATCCTTTAGTATGGACATAGATTGCATAGCCACCCACTCTGTATTAGCCATTGAGGATTTCAGTTTGCTGCCTGTCAGACACATGTGTGGAGGGCCCATTTTGTTCACCTGCAACACAGATTCATTTAAAAGATAAGCGGAGTTGACTAATTGCCATAAAGATATCGCACATCAATTGTAGTTATAGAGTGAAAAGAGAGAGAGAGAGAGAGTTCTAATGGTTTGCTGCATTCATTGCCCCAATACCCTAATTGCAGTCGACGCAGGTAAGGATCTTGCTGTGATCCTCCATGGACAATGTACCTCGGCCTGTCCATTCATCCATGTTAACTTGCAAACGGCCTCATACCTCTCGGCAGAGTTCTTCAGTCGATAAACGTCGAACTCCCCCTTGATACAAAAATGCCGGAACGACATCCTGAACTCATGCATGCTCCTGAACTCGGTGCCGACCGAAATTATAGGATACTCGTGGTCATGTTTCATTTCTTCTACTTCAACACCCAAATCATCGACTGGAATACCAGGCTCATCGTTAAGTTCCTCGTCTATTTCATCATCACCAGATTCTTGATCCTCTACAGTGCCTTCTTCTTCATCTGATTCAGAATCTTCGCCATCGTCTCTAATGCCTAGTATTGCACACATTATATTGACTCCCATGGGTGGGGCTGCACCATCATCTCCACCTGGATGGACAGGAACATTGCCCCAGTCCACCTCACCGGCAACTTTGTTTTCTCCAAGACACTCGGTTGGTTCTGCTGCAACCACATGGGGTGGTCTTACGTTTGCACGCATCCCAGGTACTTCAGTGGACAAATAGCAGTCAGAATCAATTTCATCTTGAGTGTACAGAACCCTCTTGCTCTTCCTGTGTACATCCTCCTTCCTGATGTAATCTTTCCTGATGGTATCAGTAGGGCTTGACATCCGCGTTCCATTGCCCATCGAACTAGGCCTTTTGATGCCGCTCTTGGGTGTGATCTCCTTACTGCCTCCCCTCACGGGTGTTGGCTCCAGGGTGCTGGCATTATTGCCTGACCTCTGCGGTGTGTTCTTCTTCAAATTAGCCCTTTTGCTGCTACTATTGGGCGTGTTCTCCTTCGCGCTGGCATTATTGCCTGACCCCAGCGGTGTGTTCCGCTACAAATTAGCCCTTTTGCTCCTACTATTGGGTGTCTTCTCCTTTGTGCTGGCATTATTGCCTAACCTCAGCGGCGTGTTCCGCTCCAAATTAGCCCTTTTGTTGCTACTATTGGGCGTGTTCTCCTTCGTGCTGGCATAATTCCCTGACAGCGGCGTGTTCCGCTCCAAATTAGTGTTTTTTCTGCTCCCACTGGGTGTGGTAGCCTCCGTGCTGGACATCTTCACCTCTTTGCTACCACTCCTGGGAGTGTTCACCACCGTGTTAGCCCTCTTAGCATTTTTGCTGCTACTGTTTGGTGTGGCATTTTGACTGGATCTCAGGGGTGTACTCTGCGGCGTGGTGCCTTTTGTCGTGTGACTCTTGGGCGTCCTCTTCTCTGGCATGGTCTCCTTGGTGACGTTCTTCTTCGGGGTGCCCTTTCTGGGGATGCTGTTCCTGCTCCTCTTTATGACGCTCCTCTGTAAGACTCTCCTCTGTTCGAAGCCACCCTCAGTCGCACCAGCCTCGGTGATGCCATGGATCAGGTCATACATGCCTTCTAAAAGTCCATCATCTCTATTGTCGAGTTCCAATTCCTCTCCAACCGTGAGCACTACCAAGTGGAAGTAAACTTCACCTCTATAATGTTTCCTTGTAAACGGTACGACTAAATCCCTGGTATCTTTCACTTCGATAGCCTTTTTGCTCCTGTAACCATAATATAACAAACGTGCTTCCTAGGAGGACCCCCACAGCACCTTCACACATAACGATGCCATCAGGTCAGATAACTCTACCACTTCAGGGTCGTATCTGCCAAGGATTACATCAAACTCATCATAGAATTTTTCTGTGCCATCATCTAATTTTGCAGTATAATCCGCGACACCGATACGAACGATTACTTTGCCATCATCAGGTTCTTCAGGATAGAAACCTCTGAGAGGTTCGAGAGATGGAGTGGCACCATCAGACCCAGCCCCAATGCCACCACCGCCATCACCAGCGTCATTGTTAGCTGGATCAACCTCGGTGGAAGTACCAGGACTAGGAGCAAGGCGAGGGCCCTTAGCAGCGGGAGCTACATTACATGGTGGACAGGCAGGGCCCCTTCTAACGGCAGCCACAATAGGATCAGCTGCTGCCATGCCACCTCGACGATCAGGAGCAGTTCCCACAACAAGTGTTTCGAGTGCTAGCAGAGTCCAGACCATGAGCTGGCTTCAGACCAGCAGCTCGCTGAACCCGAGCACGGGTTCGAGGAGGAGACAAGGCATCAGTCTTTGCAACAACAGTGGGGCAGCCTCCAGAAGCCTTAGTTTGCTCAACAGCAGCAGAGATTGGGTCAACAGCGTCCAGATCAACAACAACACGAGGACGACCAGTACCAGCAGATTCCAGAGCACGGGTTCGCACAACTTGAGGACGGTTTCGAGGAGAAGCACACAAGGCGGCGGTCTTGGCAACAACAGCGGGGCATCCTCCGGACGCCTTAGTTTGCTCAACAGCAGCATGGATTGGGTGAGCAGCAGCCACAACAACACGGGCACGGGGAAGGGGATGACCAGTACCAGTAGATTCCAGAGAAGAGTTTTCCACAACGGCAATACGGGGACTCCTATGAGGAGGTTGCCTGACAGAAGCATGTCGCGGACGAGGAACCACATTTTGCTTAACAACAGTAGGGGTTCAAGTTAGACCTCCCTGTCCAATAATAGCTGGGCGACTCCCAGTAGCAGGAGCTTCCTCATCCACTATGTTACACACCAACATAACCACGCGAAGCCTAACATGCTGTTTCATCAACCCAATTAGCTGACTGTCACACGCTATAGGAACCTTGAAGCCTCGTTCATCAACGAGGCTGAACCGTGCAGTCTGCTCTGGCCTCATTTCAGCAAGTTCACGCACAACAGCAAGCAAACCAGGGACAATGCATAACTGCACAGACGCTACTTCCATCTTCAGACTCTGAGCCTGTTTCCACGTGCTCTTCCCATGTGCTAATTTAATGAGGTAGCCGCAGATGCTCACCAGAACCGTGTATTTGGGTTCAACGCAGATCCTAGTTGACAGAAAATTGGAGACAAAAGATAAGAATTGTTTGTTAGTGTCGTGCTAGCAAACAATTCTATGTTCGATATATCTCTGTAATGCCAATAGCCAGCTAGCAGTTATAGGTAGTGCGAATAGCAAAGAGAAGAGTAGCTCGCCCGAAATTAGCCAGAAGTACTTCTTCCTCGGCAAATGGATCTGCCATCCTCCGCGCTGCTCAGCTCGTCGGCGGTAGAGGCGGGCTAGATCGTCACAACGGCTGGCACAACATTCGGCATTAGAGCTCGGTAGCAACGAGTAGGCGCAACAACTTGGCACCGGAAGTCAAATGCCCGAAGAGATCATTCTGGTTGGAGAGGGGATTTCGACGCCGCCGATGCTAGGGTTCATGCAAAAGGAGGGAGGGGGTGGATTTGTGAATTTGATCAACGCACAATGCTCCTTTAGTATCTCGTTTCGCCTATGTGGTTGCCACGTTGGTGCTCGCGTCATGGAAATATTACTGACATGAGGGTTCCGACCGTCTACTTCACGGGGCAGTTTCACGGCATGTTTGGATTTGGTAGGGTTGAGATGAGTTTGCATCGAAATGGCCCCTCTCGGTAGTTGGGGTCCCAACTTTTCGAAACGCGGTAATTTTAGGCAACTTAGGTACCGCCATGTGCTGGCCTACCAACTTTGGTACCGCAAACGAACAAGCCCGACTCAGAGGTAGCCCAACATCATTCGCGCGACGCGCCAAGATTCGTGAGAACTGAGAAGGGAATCAACAGCCCAAAAAGTAGTTGTTTCTCAATTGCAAAACAGCTAGCTGCTTTTTAGGAAAAGTGTTCTTTTGTTCTATTTGTTCGGCAAAATTATTTGTAAGGCAAGACTCGGTTAACTATAAGAACTAGAGTAAAAACTTACTTATCCAACTACTCATGCAAACAAAATCTTTACTCTAACTATTAATACTTAATACCGCTAGCATAATATTGATGGCTCAATGCACGACGCCCAGAAAAGTGTTGATGGCTCGTGGTTGATGTAGAGCTCGTTGGGAACCCTAAGAGGAAGGTATGATGAGCACAACAGCAAGTTTCCCTCAGTTATGAAACCAAGGTTTAATCGAATCAGTAGGAGCAAGGAAACACCCCAAAGGTGTTACTAGCTGAGCTTTGGCAGGGCGCACTACCGATGCTAGTAGCAACATGGAGACCTGCACAACACAACCACAGAACTTTGTCCCCAACTTGCGATGAGGTTGTCAATCTCACCGTGTTTTGCGGAAAACAAAGGATTAAACGTATCGAATGGAAAGAAGTAAAAGTTTGCAGAAAGTAAAACACAAAGCAGAAATAGATTGTAGATTGTATGTAAAAGACAAGGACCAGAATCCATAGTTCACTAGAGGTGGCTCTCCTTAGATAGATAACATGTTGGGTGAACAAATTACAGCGGGGCAATTAACAAACACCGAGAAATCAATACATGCATATACTAATCATCTTGACTCCTTTGAGACTTGATTGGGCATTACAACATAATACATAGACCGCCATCCAACTGCATCTATGACTAATAATCCACCTTCAGGTTATCATCCGAACCCCCTCCAGTATTAAGTTGCAAGCAACAGATTATTGCTTTACGAACTGCGTGTAAAGTAAACAATACAATTGTTCTATGAACAAAAGATCGTTGTTTTCTCCCTAGTAGCAACAGCACATCTAGTACCTTAGAGATTTCTGTCACTTCCCCAGATTACCAGAGGCATGAACCCACTATCGAGCATAAATACTAACTCTTGGAGTTGCTAGCATCTACTTGGCCAAGATAGCTACTAACAACGGAAAGCATGCAAGATCTCAAATAACAAAGACATGATAGAATCAATAATCAATCTGAAATAGCATCTCAATATCCATCGGATCCCCGCAAACACAACATGTATGGATTACAAATAGATGATCTTGATCATGAACGGAGCTCACAAGATCTAATCATGAAAGCACAAAGGAGGAGAAACCAGCCATCTAGCTACCACATGGATCCGTAGTCCAAGGATGAACTACTCACGCATCACACCGGAGGCTTGCATGGTGATGAAGAAGGCCTCCAGGGTGAATTCCCCTCTCCGGCAGGGTGCCGGGAAGAGCTTCAGATCCCTCCCGATCTAGGGATGGAGATGACGATGGCTACAGACTCTTTCGTGGATTTTTGATCGGGTACTTAGGGTTTTGATCCCGAGGGCAACTTATAGGCGGAAGGAGAGGTCGAGGGGGTGCTGGGGTCGGCCAAACCACCCCCTGGCGCGGGCCAGGCCTGGCCGCGCGACCAGGTGGTGTGGCCGGCCCCTGGCCCCTCTCCGTCTCGTATTCTGGCACTTGATCCCTTCCGGAAAATAGGCACTTTGGCTTTTGTCCCGTCCAATTCCGAGAATATTCATTTTCTGACTTTTCTGGAACCAAAAACAACAGAAAACAGGCAGCTGGCACTATGGCTCTTGTTAATTGGTTAGTCCAAGAAATCATAATAAAAGTTGGAACAAAGTTGGAACAAAACACAAGAAAGTGGATAAAACTAAGCATGGAACATCAAAAATTATAGATACATTTGCAATGTATCAAATATCTCGACAATACTACTAACTAGCATAGGAATTTCAAACTTCAAATGTCGGAGTCATAAGACATACCTTTCATTCATGACTTCATGTTTCTCTTCCATAGGATGTGTTCATTCAAAAAACATTGCAAATCACTATCTTGGAAATATGAAAGCAATGGAGGCAAATGGATCCACTTTTAAGAGTAAAGATAAAAGAATTTTTTTGTGTTTTTGGAATTGGGATAGAGAGAATATAAAATAGAAGACTAGGTCGGATGAAACTAAAAGCAAGCAAAAAACAAAAAGCAAAAGGCAAACGAAAAGGAAAAATGTTGGGACAAGCCCAACATGAGTGTTTTCAAAGCTCACATGGATCTGTAGTACAACCTCATTATTACATAAATAAATTCCACTTGCAAATTGTTGGAGAGACTTTTCCAAGCTTAGGCTTTTGCATACCCTCTTGTGGTGTATTGTGGCGACGGCTGGTAGGTTCCAAAGTTCCATTGACTGCTCCAACAGGCGAAGTGGGACAACATGTTTTGAGTGGTGTCGTGGAGGTTGATGGCGAGATTGTTCATGTTGTTGATGGTGCCTCTGAGTGTGTTCATGTTGTCATACATGGTGTAGGTGTTGTATGACTGCTAGTATTATTTTGGTACTTATACTTCTTGTTCTACTTCATCATCCTATTTGGCACCTTCGCTTGGCGCTTGTTTTGTTCAACCTGCACATCATAATGCAGACGTCCATCCTAGATAGAGAATAGATAGTGAGGTACACGAGCGAGGTATAGGCACCTAGCTCGAGGTATGTGAACAAAATAACAGTTGTACCTTCTCTTAACCATACCACAAGAATTAAGAGTATGAAAACCAAGACGTCGCTCACCTACCAACAATAGTGGATTACTGATGTCTACGCACTTCTATTCTTGTAGAAAGTTGTTGGGCCTCCAAGTGCAGAGGTTTGTAGAACAGCAACAAGTTTTCCCTTAAGTGGATCACCCAAGGTTTATCGAACTCAGGGAGGAAGTGATCAAAGGTATTCCCTCTCAAGCAACCCTGCAATCAAGATACAAGAAGTCTTTTGTGTCCCCAACACACCCAATACACTTGTCAGGTGTATAGGTGCACTAGTTCGGCTAAGAGATAGTGAAATACAAGTGGTATAGATAATTATAAGTGGTAACGGTGATAGAAAATAGCTTGAAGGCGTGGAAAAGACTAAAGGCAAACTGAAATAAAGATGGCAGCAAGCAAACATGTAACATATCTAATTGCAAATGGTGTTTCAATGCTTAGAAACAAGGCCTAGGGATCATGCTTTCACTAGTGAACACTCTCATATAAATATCTTCTCTTAATGATACTACTCTTAACTACTCTCTGGTTGAACACTCTAATCGATGGTGGGGCTATAACAGCACACCTCAAAGTTTGCTTTTCCCATCTAGATAACCCCACACTATCACCTTGAGTACTAGATGGTTCCAACAAACACCACAATTTCATAGAGACATCCAACTCCAAATATAACTCATAACAAGTGTCACCATGGTGTGCACACTGTCAACTTCACACACATGGGGAGAGCAGAGATCTATTAAAGCACTTGAGTAGCAAGGTAGATCTATAGTTTACAAGCTCATGATCTCAATAAGATCATGCATAGAGAGAGATGAACACATAGCTACCGATAGAACCCTTAGCCTCGAGAGAGAACTACTCCCTCATCATCATGGGAATCAGCAACGGCGATGGAGATGGTGGTGGAGATCAATGGAGATGGCTCTGGGGGCACTTCCCCGTCCTGGCAGGGTGCCGAAACAGAGACTTTATGTCCCCCGAATCTCCCCTTCGGTGGCGGCGGCGCTGCGGAACTTTTCGTGGCTGGAGGCTTGACTCTTTAGGGTTTTCGCATCAGGAGGAATATATAGGCGAAGAGGCAAGGTCGATGGGCGGCTAGGGGGCCCACACCACCTAGTGGCGCAGCCAGGGCTAGCCCGCGCCACCACATGGTGTGGCCACCCTGTGGCCCCTCTCCATCTCGTCTTCTGGCTCCGTGAGTCTTCCGGTAAAATATCGACTTTGGCTTTTGTCCGGTCCAATTCCGAGAATATTGATTTTCTGACTTTCCTGGAACCAAAAAAAGCAGAAAACAAGCAGCTGGCATTGTGGCTCTTGTTAATAAGTTAGTCCAAGAAAGTGTATAAAAAGTACTCCAAATTATGGACAAAACATAAGAAAGTAGATAAAAACCAAGCATAGAACATCAAAAATTATGGATACGTTAGCAACGTATCAATTACCTAAGTCGATGTGAAGGGCATTAGCAAGGCGGTTATTACTCTTCCGCAGATAATCGACCCCCTATATTTAAGAGCTTTATGGGTCAAGTAAAATAACAAGATGGAGAAAAAGTTTGGCATCAAGTTTCAGTTGAGGATAGCAGCTTTGGCGAGGATAATCATTTCCTCCTCATTGACTCTAGTAAACTCACCACAGGCCTGTAGTGTGTTAGCAGTAACATAGTACGAGTATCGAACTATAGGACATTCACTATTACCCCCTTTCTTAATAGGTCAACAAATACTCATGACATTAAAGTATTGAGTAGGAGTGGTATTTAGTAAAACTTTCTTATGCATGTAAAATTCATACATGAACTTTCTAGTTTATTCGCACATATTCCCATGTACTTACATCCTATAGAATGTTATATCCATGTTTTACATTGATTTATGGAGATTTACCAATAATCCCCTTTATCTGGATTATAACGCTGTAGGACATGAAAACCCTGTTTTGTGTATTTTTATATTTTAAGGGACCTAAACAAAATCAAGTGGATCGGTATTTTTTTAGGATTCTTTTCTGCAAAGAGAAGTAGTTGGAGCACCAAAACCACCAGAGGGTCCTTATGGGCTAGGAAAGAGGCCATGTGGTGCGGGCTACAGTAGTGGCCTCGCGAGCACACCTCGTATGTGCCTCGATGCTCGGATGTTGTTGATTCTACCGCCATCCTCTTTGTATTGACCTAAAACCCTCTATAAATAGGGTTCTGACGCGATCTCAGAAGACACAGAGGTGGAGATCACATACACATAAACAAAGAGTCTGCATGAAAACATTAGTAGAGATCGAAGGAGGGAACCGCTACCATAATCGCCTCTGGTTGCCTCCACCCCCAATGGCCTGGTCATCATCAACATCTACAATGAGATCCTCTCCATCCATTTGATATAATATCTTGGCAAACATGACGTGTGATGCAATCTATTGTTTTTCCATGATCTATTGTATCTTTATGTCTATGTTTGAGTAGTGGTTTGTTTTTGGCAATTTGTGAAATAGTTGATTGTTGGTTGTGTATAAATTAACATGCGTTATCTTCTATGATGGTCTTATGTACTAATATATGAGTGCACACATATGTTGGGGAATGTATAAGGTTGTCATTGTTGCATATTGATAGAACAGATGGATGGAGATTGATAGAAACTGTGTCCCAACTCTAAAATATTTATGCCATGTCAATTCATGATTAACAAATGGGGTGATAAGTTATGGGGACCTTAAAACTTATAACGGTGGTTGTACTTTATGTCTTAATAACTCCCTTGCTTGCTCGGAGTTGGCCTTGGGATCAATCACTAGGGGTGTATTTGATGAGTAATATGGCTACACCTATTTATGGGTCCTCTCTAGAAGAAACAATAAAAAGACTACCCATGTGCTTTAGTAACTGTGTCAACCAACCGAATGAAATAAAAAAAAATCCTAAACACTTGCTCCCTTAAGTTACTTGATTCTACTTTACTCATTGTTAATTTTACTTGTTGTTACTTTACTTGCTTTTACTTTACTTGCAATTGTTTTACTTTCTGTATTACTTTCAACACTTAATATAGTTTTCTAGTTAGAAAAGTACCTTACACACTCTAGTTCATTGCTTTGCATGAAAGGCCATATAAGTGGGTTATATGGCTTTAGAGAATAAATAGTTTACCTTCAGCTCCTTGTGGGTTCGACGCTCAAATACTTATCGAATTATGCTACAATGATTCTCTACTCTTGGGGATTATCAAGTACTATTTTGGTGCCGTTGCCGAGGAGCGTAGTGCTAATATTCTATTCTTGTTTGCATTGCTAATTTATTTTTAGTAGCTAACATATGAAACTAAAACTCAAAAAATGGAAACTATAAAAAAATACTCATGTTATAAGCACAAGTATGCATATAAATGGCAATTTCTTTATGTACTTCAATACTGATAAGATTGCTAAGAAACATAGAGAATCAAAAGAAGGAATAATGCTAGAATGTTTCATGAAAAAAGTAAATTCTATTGCTTGCTAGTTGCTTGAATATTATGATCAAACTTGTTGCTCCAAATAATATGGTAGACACTTTGAATTTCAATGTATGTTCCATGAAAAATATGTTATAACATCTTACCGTAGAGGTGATTATGCTCATTTAGGGATGGAATAAATTGAACAATTTGTTACTTTTATGACAACTTATGAATTAGAAACCTTCACTGACAAACATGAAACTGGCACTATAGCTAGGAAATTTAAATGTGTGATCACTCTTATAATTAATTATTGCATAACCAACATCATAGAAAATATTTATGTTGTTGACTTAAATAAGAGGGGCTTTATTGCCCAAGAGAGCACTAATATATTGTAGGAAGAGGATGATAAACACATAAGCTTGGGGATGCCCATGCAACCCAAGAAGAGGATAAGGAATAACAAGTGGAGGAAGAATGGAGTAGCTAACCATATCCTACTCCCAATAATGGTAACATGCAAATTCCCATGAACAACCCTTCTCGCATAATTGCAAATGATGATGATTATTTATTGTCTGATAGTCCTCTATGTAGAACAATTGTATCTAATATATGGGAGGATGAAAGTGATATAGTTGAGTTAGATGATCCATTATTCTCACTAGATGACTTGTCTTTACGTGGTGATTCTATTCAAAACTATGTTGTTGAGTTTACTTTTGATGCTTGCAAATATTATGAAAGAGGAAGATATAAGATCCCTATTTATTTTTCCAATTTGTTTCAAATACAAGTTACTGAACATTATATGCATTAGACACTACAACTTTGTTGTTATTTATTCATATATAAAATGCCAATGCATAGGAAGTGAGTTAGACTTAAAATCTAATGGTTTTATGTTTCACGGTCTGCTCCATATGCTCTCAAATAATATTCAGTTCGAGCACACCTTTGTATCCTTGTAACATGTAAAATAACTTTAGCTACTATTTTATAACAATTATTTTAAGATTTTAACTAAAAATAAAATTTGGGAAAGTAAATTAGAAGGATGAGCAATGCAGAAGTTGGGGTCAACCTTAAGCATGTGTTTTTCATGCCAATGGAACCATTACAAGGTCTATATCATTAAAACATTCCCCAAAACAAAATAAAAAGAGTGATTTATTGTACATATTTTACTCTTGAATAAATTGGTTTTCTAATAATAAGTGAGTTTGCATCTTGGTTTAAATTGTTATATTATCTGTTTTGGAGAACTAACCATTTTTTAGGTATTAAAGTATCATGGAGATGAAATTATTTCTTTGTTTGAGATGAAACATGATATGATGAGAAAGGAATAGAGGATAAGAACTCGCAAAACCACAAGCTTGGGGATGCCCATGCATCCCCCTTTTCTTTCAAGAAATATCATTGCAAACTCATGTTTTAGATTTACCTTCATGTTTTCTTTTGTATGGTTGTGGATACAATGTTTTTTATTAACCTTTAGTTTTGTTTGGTTTTCTTTTTCACCTTTATAAAAACAAAAACAACAAAAATATTTTCTTTATTCTTTGTTTGTTTCTCTTGATTCTTTCTTGGTTCTTTTTGCTTCTTCTTGATTTTGGTTTTTAACTTTTCTTCATTGTTAAAATAAGTTCTTTAGTTTAAGTTTCAATTTTCCCAAAAATAAAGTACCAAGTTTTACCCATTTGGATGTTAAGATTGTTAAACATATTTGGAGTTACGAATTCATGCATGTTGTTGTATGGTATCTTGCTTGAGGGTGCATTTTGTAACACCTCGTCCACTAGGCCCCGGGGGTGTCACTCCTGGTAGCTTACTAGGACCTCTAGACTGGCCCAACAGACCAACACTAGTGTTTTCTGTGCACTTTGTTCTCACTCGTGCGCACCCGGTACCCACTCCCCGATCTATCACCCATCCTCAAATTTCTCTAGGCCAAGCATGCTTAACCTTAGAGTTCTTTTCATATGAGCTTCCGGAAAAGAAGTTGCAATTTGTTGGTATGAGTATTGATACGTTGCAAACGTATCCATTATTTTTGGTGTTCCATGCTTGGTTTTATCTACTTTCTTGTGTTTTGTGCACACTTTGGAGTACTTTTCATATGATTTCTTGGACTAACCTATTAATAAGAGCCACAGTGCCAGCTGCCTATTTTCTGCTGTTTTTGGTTCCAGGAAAGTCAGAAAATGAATATTCTCGGAATTGGACGGGACAAAAGCCAAAGTCAGTTTTTCACCGAGGGACACCTAGAGCCAGAATACGAGACGGAGAGGGGCTGGGGCCCGGCCACACCACCTGGCCGCGCGGCCAGGCCTGGCCCGCGCCAGGGGGTGGTCTGGCCGCCCCAGGCACTGCCTTGGCCTCTCCTTTCGCCTATATATTGCCTCTGATATGGAAACCCTAAGTACCCGATCAAAATTCCATGAAAGAGTCTGTAGCCGCCGTCATCTACATCCCTAGATCGGGAGGGATCTAAAGCTCTTCCCGGCACCCTGCCGAAGAGGGGAATTCATCCTGGAGGCCTTCTTCGTCATCATGCAAGCCTCCGGTGTGATGTGTGAGTAGTTCATCTCTGGACTACAGGTCCATGTAGTAGCTAGATCGCTGGTTCTCCTCCTTTGTGCTTTCATGTTTAGATCTTGTGAGATCCATTCATGATCAAGATCATCTATTTGTAATTCTGCATGTTGTGTTTGCGGGGATCCGATGGATATTGAGATGCTATTTCAGATTGATTATTGATTCTATCATGTCTTTTTTATTTGTGATCTTGCATGCTTTCTGTTGTTAGTAGCTATCTTGGCCAAGTAGATTCTAGCAACTTCAAGAGTTAGTATTTATGCTCGATAGTGGGTTCATGCCTCTGGTAATCTAGGGAAGTGACAAAAATCTCTAAGGTACTAGATGTGCTGTTGCTACTAGGGAGAAAACAACAATCCTTTATTCATAGAACAATCATATTGTTTACTTTACACGCAATTCGTAATGCAATTATCCGTTGCTTACAACTTAATACTAGAGGGGGTTCGGATGATAACCTGAAGGTGGATTATTCGTCATAGATATAGTTGGATGACGTTCTATGTATAATGTTGTAATGCCCAATCGAATCTCAAAGGAGTCAAGATTATTAGTATATGCTTGTATGCTTTCTCGATGTTTGTCAATTGCCCCGCTGTAATTTGTTCACCCAGCATGTTATCTATGTTAAGGAGAGCCACCTCTAGTGAACTATGGACCCCGGTCCTTTCTTTTACTATCAATCTACAATCAACTGTTTACTGCTTTGTGTTTACTTTCTGCAAACTATTACTTTCTTCCACTCGATACGTTTAGTCCTTTGTTTTCAGACAAACCGGTGAGATTGATAACCTCATCGCAAGTTGGGGACAAAGTTCTGTGGTTGTGTTGTGCAGGTCTCCACGTTGTTGCTGGCACCGGTAGTGCGCCCTGCCAAAGCTCAGCTAGTAACACCTTTGGGGTGTTTCCTTGATCCTACTGGTTCGATTAAACCTCGGTTTCATACTGAGGGAAAACTTGATGTTGTGCTCATCATACCTTCCTCTTGGGGTTCCCCAACGAGCTCGATATATTTTGGGCCATCAAGCTATTTTTCTGGCGCCGTTGCCGGGGAGTCAAGGACATCTTCACAAGGGGAGTCCCTCATAACCAATCTCTTTACTCTGTTATTTTTGTTTTGCTTAGTTTACTTTTGCTTAGTTTGCTTGTTTCTTTATCAAAAAGACAAAAAAATAGTTTTACAAGTTTGCTTTCTTTATCAAAAACACAAAAAATGACTACTCTTGAAATAACTAAGTTGTGTGACTTCACTAGCACCAACAACAATGATTTTATGAGCACACCTATTGCTCCACCTATTCCTGAAGCTACTTTCTTTGAGATAAAACCTGCTTTACTCAATCTTGTTATGAGAGAACAATTTTCTGGTATTGATAATGAAGATGTTGCTGCCCATCTAAATAACTTTGTTGAACTTTGTGAGATGCAAAAGCATAAGGATATAGATGGAGATATTATTAAGCTCAAATTGTTTCATTTCTCCTTGAGAGGAAAATCTAAAGAATGGTTAAATTCCCTAACTAGGAATAGTATTGATTCTTGGACTAAATGCAAAGATGGTTTTATTGGAAAATACTATCCTCTTGCTAAGATTATATCTATGAGAAGTGAAATAATGAAGTTTAAACAATCTGATAATGAACATGTTGCTCAAGCTTGGGAAAGAATGAAATCTTTGGTAAAGAATTGTCCCACTCATGGACTAACTGCTTGGATGATTATCCAAACCTTTTATGCAGGATTGAACTATTCTTCAAGAAATCTATTGGATTCTGCTACTGGAGGTACCTTTATGACCATTACTTTGGGTGTTGCAACAAAGCTTCTGGATAATATGATGGTTAACTACTCCGAATGGCATACTGAAAGAGCTCCACAAGGTAAGAAGGTCAATTCTGTTGAGGAAACCTCCTCCTTGAGTGATAAGATTGATGTTATTATGTCTATGCTTTTTAATGGGAAAGCTCATATTGATCCAAATAATGTTCCCTTAGCCTCTTTGGTTGCTCAAGAAGAGCAAGTTGATGTGAACTTTATAAGAAATAACAATTTTAGCAACAATGCCTACAGGAATAATTTTGGTAACAACAATTATAAGCCATATCCTCCCAACAATGGTAATGCTTATGGAAATTCCTACAACAATAATAGAAGTGCACCCTCTGAACTTGAAGTTATGCTTAAAGATTTTATTAGTAAAAAAACTGCTTTCAATAAAACTATTGAGGAAAAACTCTCTAATGCTGAAACAAATATAGCATCTTTGGCTGAAGCTCAATCTTCTTTGAATAAAATGGCTGCTAAACCTAAAACTATTGATAATCCCTTTGCAGCCACTAATGCCATACAAGTAAGAATTGATGAAAATGTTAGACTATTAGCTGAATTACATGCTAAGTGGGAAAGAGAAGATGAAATTGCTAGAAATATTAGTGTTTCTACTATCACTACCACTAGTGTTGAGGCTAGTAATAGCTCTACTACTTTAGATGATAATTATGATTTTGATCTTGATGGTTGCAATATCTCTGAAGTTATTAAGTTCCTACAAAAGATTGCTAAAAGTCCTAATGCTAGTGCTATGAATATGGCCTTTACAAAACACATTACTATTGCTCTCATAAAGATTAAAGAAGAAAAGATGAAACATAAAGCTTCTATTCCTATAAAACAAGAAGATGGTTGGGAACCCATCATTAATATGAAAGTGAATGATTTTGATTTCAAAGCTTTATGTGATCTTGATAGTAGTGTTTCTATTATGCCTAGAAGGATTTATGATATGCTTAATTTTCCACCACTTAAAGATTGTTATTTGAATGTCCCACTTGATGATAATGCTAAAAAGAAACTCATGGGGAGTATTAATGATGTTCTTATTATGGTTAACAATGCCTATGTCCCCATTGATTTCAATGTTTTGGATGTTGAATGCAATGCTTCTTGTCCTATTACTTTGGGAAGACCTTTTCTTAGAACTGTTGGTGCCATTATTGATATGAAAGAAGGCACCATTAAATATCAACTCCCACTCAAGAAAGGTATAGAACACTTCCCTAAGAAGAGATAGAAGATTTATTTTGCCTCTTCTATGAAAACAAAATTTGCTCTTAATGCTTCTTCATTTGAGAACACTTGATTCTTTTTCTTGCTTCTTATGCCTAACTTAAAGGCGTTAAAGAAAAGTACTTATTGGGAGATAAACCAAAAGTTTTAGATGAGTCTTGGAAGTAATAACCGCTCCTTATCCTTTTTATTTGCTTTTTGTGCCAAAAATAACCTCTAATGAGAGAGAAGTAATGATTGGGAAAGTTGCTGTCCCGAAACAGATTTCTGTGCTTCACCATAAACATTCATGTAAAATATCTATACGTCCTTTTGAGGCGTCAATTTTTGTGCTTCTGCCCCAGGTTGTTATCTAACTTTCGTTAGTTCAACACTTTTTGATTTGAGCAACAGAAGGTCTTCGAAAAAATTCGTCTTTACCTGCTGGTCCGTTTTGACAGATTTCTGCCATTTTCTGCATTTGCTTCTTGTTGGTTCCTTTTTGAGTTCTTTTGGGGAATTGAGCTTTTTGAGGGAAGTGCTACAGTAGCTAGTGTTTTAATGGAAGTTTTATTGGTGTTGGAACTGAACCTAAAGACCTATTATCTTGAGTGCATTAATGTTGCTAATAAAGATTGTGTGAAGTTTTGTATGAAGGAAAAATTTCAGGTGTATGGAAGGAATGAGTAATGAGATGAAGGATGGACTAAAGCACAAGCTTGGAGATGCCACGTGTGTCACCCCAAGAAATATCCAATAAGTACAGGCGTCAAAGCTTGGGAATGCCCAAGGCATCCCCCTCTTCATCAATAAAAATCCCAGGTTTCTTCCAAACGCTTCATCTTTATTGTTTCATGCACAGTTGTGTTGTTCTTGGAGCGTCTTCTTTTTTGTTTTCGTTTTGGTTTTTTGTTTGCTTTGTTTTCTTAGTTTTCTGAATAAATTGGTTGGACCCCCTCTTTCATACATTGGTTTTCAAATAGTTTGGTTTGGTTTGGAAAAAAGTAGGAAAGTTCATGCTTAAGTGGTAAAGAGAGCTTGTTTTTGACTGTGGCCTATGCTTTGTCATGCCCTGCTTGATATTGTTTTGGCTTTATGCTTAATATTCTTTGATGTAGCATGACTTGTTATAAACAATTGAGATTGCTTAATGTGCCTTGGAAGGATCATGTGTTGTTTTGGCATATTAAAGCATAGTATAGTGGTATTCTCCTTTGATGCTTTATTTGGGTTGACTTGGTGCATGCTCACACCATTTTATGACTATCCCAAGTCACCATAGCCTTTATGATCCTTTAGTTTTCAACTTGTAGTATCACTTTATGCTTTGATCAATGATGTTTTGTCGCTCTGCATGATTATGGCCATTATTGCTCTCTTAGTTTGTCGCTCCCAGTCTTTTGCTAGCCTCCGCAACCAAGTATGAGTTCCACTCATGCATGCAACTCCTAAACCAAGTTATTCCAAAGAGTCCACCATACCTACCTACTAGCATATGCTATTCCAAGTATATTCATGTTTTTATCTACCTTCCGAATTAAACTTGTTACGAGAAAACTAGTGATTAAAGCTCTCACGAACTTGATGACACACTTTAATTTTCTTGCCCTTAATAAACTTGAACCATTATGTCATCTATGTTGTATATGCTTGCACTTATTTGTTGAGGATTAGCAGAAACATGCTGTCATGGGGAATGCTTTCAACATTGCACTTGTACTTTGTACCTAGTTGATATCATGCTCTTTTGTCTATGGATGTTGTCGGTGTGAAATGAAAGGGGAGCTTGTAAGTCCATGGAGTTATGTATATGTGTTAGAGAAACGCCTGGGCCGCTGGTCTAATCCATGCTGACATGGTGGAAACCTACAGCATAACCATAATGAGCTATCTATGAAGCATTCTTCTTATAAAAAAAGAGTCAGATATTGAGAAAAAGAGAAAAAAATAGATATATGAAAAGAGGAAAGAGAGAAAAAAGAACCATATTCCCATGGTAAATAAGAAGATTGTTGAGATGCTCGTTGTCTGCTTGCCTTGTCATTTTGATATGGGAATTCTTCCGTATCATCGGGCAAGGGGTACCCCGTTGGCGGTTCTCTATGATACACATATACTTACGATGACAAGAACTTACTGGTGACTAAATTTGAGTAGCATGAGGAGCGGCCCTCCTATTCAAGGGACATGAGGTTTCCAACTTATACTTCGTCAAGCATATACACCATAGTTTGTTCACTTTAACCTTAATCACTTCAAGATGCTTATGATAGGGGCAATGAGAGCTGAAAGCTATTAAGTACCATAATTTTTGGAAGCTCTTTATGAAACTTGAATCTCTGCTTCCTTCTATGAAGGCCTTTCTTTTACTTTTATATTGAGTCTCCACCTTCTATCTTTATGCACCTACTTTGAGAGCATAGTGGCCATTCTTAGTTCTATGTGCATTGTCCCAAGACTTGTTGATTGATGCATAGCTTTTATATTGCTTGTTTTAAACTACTTGTATCTAGTATGTCTTATAAACTTTGAAGGTGTCCTATGCATTTATGTTTGCTACTCTATGAGGGACAAGCTGAATGCTACTATGATATGTTTTCTTTATGTGAAACAAACATACGTCTTGCAAAGAATTGTTATTCATGAATCTTTTGTTTGTGCCTTTTCATGTTGCAACATAGTTTCTTTGTCTTATTGCTAGAACTTTGTCTTTCATGTTATGATTTAAGTACTATGATCCCAGCTTTGAATGTTTTACAAATACTTTGATCAAGTTTATGATGGTGCATGTCACCTCAAAAATTATTCTTTCTTTTTATTACTTACCTACTCGAGGACGAGCAGGAGTTAAGCTTGGGCATGTTGATACGTTGCAAACGTATCCATAATTTTTGATGTTCCATGCTTGGTTTTATCTACTTTCTTGTGTTTTGTCCACACTTTGGAGTAATTTTCATATGATTTCTTGGACTAACCTATTAACAAGAGCCACAGTGCTAGCTGCCTGTTTTCTGCTATTTTTGGTTCCAGGAAAGTCAGAAAATGAATATTCTCGGAATTGGACGGGACAAAAGCCAAAGTCAGTTTTCACCGAGGGACACCTGGAGCTAGAATACGAGACGGAGAGGGGCTAGGGCCCGGCCACACCACCTGGCCGCGTGGCCAGGCCTGCCCCGCGCCAGGGGGTGGTCTCGCCGCCCCAGGCACCCCCTCGGCCTCTCCTTCCGCCTATATATTGCCTCTGATACGGAAACCCTAAGTACCCGATCAAAATTCCATGAAAGAGTGTAGCCGCCGTCATCTCCATCCCTAGATCGGGAGGGATCTAAAGCTCTTCCCAGCACCCTGCCAGAGAGGGGAATTCATCCTGGAGGCCTTCTTCATCATCATGCAAGCCTGTGGTGTGATGCGTGAGTAGTTCATCTCTGGACTATGGGTCCATGTAGTAGCTAGATGGTTGGTTCTCCTCCTTTGTGCTTTCATGTTTAGATCTTGTGAGCTCCGTTCATGATCAAGCTCATCTATTTGTAATTTTGCATGTTGTGTTTGCGGGGATCCGATGGATATTGAGATGCTATTTCAAATTGATTATTGATTCTATCATGTCTTTATTATTTGTGATCTTGCATGCTTTCCGTTGTTAGTAGCTATCTTGGCCAAGTAGATGCTAGCAACTCCAAGAGTTAGTATTTATGCTCGATAGTGGGTTCATGTCTCTGGTAATCCGGGGAAGTGACCGAAATATCTAAGGTACTAGATGTGTTGTTGCTACTAGGGAGAAAACAACAATCCGTTGTTCATAGAACAATCGTATTGTTTACTTCACACCCAATTCGTAATGCAATTATCTGTTGCTTGCAACTTAATACTGGAGGGGGTTTGGATGATAACCTGAAGGTGGATTATTAGTCATAGATGTAGTTGGATGGCGGTTTATGTATAATGTTGTAATGCCCAATCGAATCTCAAAGGAGTCAATATGATTAGTATATGCTTGTATGCTTTCTCGATGTTTGTCAATTGCCCCGGTGTAATTTGTTCACCCAGTATGTTATCTATCTTAAGGAGAGCCACCTCTAGTGAACTATGGACCCCGGTCCTTTCTTTTACTATCAATCTACAATCAACTGTTTACCGCTTTGTGTTTACTTTCTGCAAACTATTACTTTCTTCCACTCGATACGTTTAATCCTTTGTTTTCAGCAAAACCGGTGAGATTGACAACCTCATCGCAAGTTGGGGACAGAGTTATGTGGTTGTGTTGTGCAGGTCTCCACATTGCTGCTAGCACCGGTAGTGCGCCCTGCCAAAGCTCAGCTAGCAACACCTTTGGGGTGTTTCCTTGCTCCTACTGGTTCGATTAAACCTTGGTTTCATACTGAGGGAAAACTTGTTGCTGTGCTCATTATACCTTCCTCTTGGGGTTCCCCAACGAGCTCGATATATTTTGGGCCATCAAGTATCCTATCAATCCTATTAATCCATGTGCTTGGATCTCACATACACCCGCCCTTAGAAGATTGATGCCTCATCGATCAAGCACAAGCCAGGAACGTCCCCTCTTGGCACATGTTTGTACATCTAGTGCCGGCACATGAGCCATGCCATGTCCACTCTGGGCCACACACGCCATGCTCCACATGTCCCACCACTGACCCGCATACGCCCATGTCACCGCGAGGATCGGCTCTGATACCACTTTGTAACACCTCGTCCATTGGGCCCCATGAGTGTCACTCCTGGCAGCTTACTAGGATATCTACACTGGTCCCACAAACCAACACTAGTTTTTTCTGCGTACTTTATCCTCACTCGTGCGCACCCGGTACCCACTTCTCAGTCAGTCACCCATCCTCAAATTTCTCTAGGCCAAGAACGCTTAACCTTAGAGTTCTTTTTAGATGAGCTTCTAGAAAAGAAGTTGCAACTTATTAGTATGAGTATCCTATCAATCCTATCAAGCCATGTGCTTGGATCTCACACACTTTCATGAAATCGACGCATTTGATATGCTCGATGGATTGAAGAGCTTATTCCTGGAGCACATCATGCGCATGCGATATGAGTACATGGACGAGTTTACTTCTATCAAGATGGAAGAAAACTCAAGCTTGGAAATCCACCTGGATAGCATGGTAGAGATCCATGAACGCCTTATGTATGCTATGGTTGACTGGTTGACCAGCGACTTTGCGAATGATGGGGTGTAGCGTATGCTTCCTCCTAGCTACAAATATGTGGTCACTGTCTATGTCATGAAAGGGATATCGTATACCTTTCATGAGTTCATAGCGAAGCTGAGGACTACCAAGGTCGAACCCAAAGCTAGGATCATCGTCAATGGAGAAGGTATATGTTGATATACAAGTAATAAATGTTTCCATGAAACACTTATGCAGTTCTCAAGTATTGGATACTTAATCTTTTTTATTGAAAACATGACCCTCTGCGTGAGAGTTGCGGAATGGAACAAGGCGATGATGGCGTGATGATGGCAAGCAATCTAGTTGATGGCTGACGACACTCCTTCCGTTGAAGTTTATCATTAGGATTAGAAGATTTGAGTAAAGTATTTGTAATCAAGTTTGTGAAACTTATTAGTGTGTCTTGCTTATTGCAAGACGGTTATTCATATTAATAAGAAACAATTCAGTTGTTCTGTTTTTATGAATAATTTCTTTTATGATTCACATTGTGATTATAAACAAGTTATTCTAGTCTTTATCTGTATGATAATAGGATAATTTATGAAAAAATGCCAAAAAGATATCCAAACACAAATCCGAAACTTTTTGAATCGTTCAAAGTTTTGCAAAATCAAGTTAGATATATAGTTAACAAGAATTTCAAAATCTCTATGATTTTATCAAAGTGATTATGAATTCAAGTTAATAACAAATTAGCATAAAAGTACTTTTGAAAGAACCGTTTCATAAATTATGATAATTAGATAAAATCCAAAGTTTATTGACTTGTCTGAATATCATAGTCATAATGTATGAAATACATATGGTCCAAAATGACCTTCTAATAGATTAACGTTAATAATTAGAGTTAGAGATTGAAATAGTTAATACGCAAAGTATAAGGAACATCTAAAGATTCGTGGAAACAACACCATATGACATATATCAAGCTCGAGTTTCTAAAGATTTCTATAGTTTGAGATCGTTGCGGATAGTAAATATTTGTGGTTTATTCTTAGTAAGACTATGAATACATATTCCAAACTAATAGCCGAAGAAGATAAAGTTTGTATTGTCTTAGCATGGTATTTCCTTCAGAAATTGTTTTCTATAGAAGTGTTAGTGGAAGGGTATAAGTGTAAGAAAAAGTTTCACCCAATACTTTATAAAAGTTGGATTCAAGATTTTAATCTGCCATTTGCAGAATTTCATTCTTGATTCACTTGTCTTATTATCGAAATAAGACATACCTATGAACTATAAAGAAAGATTGATGGACCTAAGTGAAAGAAATGACTTAGAGTCATCAAATCCCAAATTAAGTTACATTTGAGATTAGGAAGTAAAAGTTACTTGATCTCATTAAGTAATGGCATTTACTTAGTCCTTTCCAGTAAACTTCAAAGTTGAAAGGATGGAAATGGAACTTAAAAGGAAGACATAAAAGCTCAATTTGTCACAAAGGATGTTTCTGACAAATGCTTAAAGTCTATTAGATTTAATCAGCAAATAAGTCCAATTTGGAATGGCAGAGGAATGTTCAAAAATGCAAAGTCTTCAAGAGTTTAAAGAAAAGGTTGTAACTAGTACAATAGGCAAATTTTAACTAATTGTGAGATTGCTGAAGTCTTGCAATAGAAAATTCTCGATTTGATGAAAGATCAACGGAATTTTACATTTGCCAAGATTTTCGATAAAGTCTGCAAATTGAGTGGGAGCTAAGAAGTTTTCCAAGTCGAATATGTGGACGACATATTAGAGTAGGAGATGAGTGACATCCTAAAATATCAATTATTGATGAAATATTTGAGTGGGAGCGTAACCGTGTTTTTAAATATGTAATTAACATATTAATAAACAATGTGTTATGTATTATGAATGATTAGATCATTATATGGATGGGGTATAAATTATATTAAACATAGAGGATCTATGTGAATTGATCAGGATGTTTCATAAACATTAAATGTCGAAATACCTCAAGTATTCTAAAAGAAGTTCAGAAGGACCTAGTTGAGATTCTGAAAACAGTTCAGAATGGATTCAAGTGAAGACTTTGTTCTTACTTGAGAAATTAGGAGAAGTATTGAGTAGTGACTCAGTATTCATGATAGTGATTAAAAGGAAAGCAAGATGCATCGCATCACCTGTGCCTTGGCCTTAGGTTTTCCAGAAAAACCCAGGTTGTTTATACTTGACATAATGTGACCCAAGTTATTAAATATAAGAACAGGTTTTTGAGTGATTGAAGTTAATCCTGGAACCAGAGTTAATTTTAGCGCAAAAGAAGCGTGGTTAGGGATCAAAGTTGCAAATATTGTAATTTGATCAAAATCCATATTGATACAGAAGTATTTGGATACTTCAGAGTTAGCGGAAGTGTTTTTGGTTTTAGAAAGTTTGATTTTCGACTAAGTTTGTTTTATGGATACACATGACATCTTGAAAGTACAAATTGATTGATAGATTGTCATTGTGTACTAGAAAACAAAAGTCTCACTTTGTCACCAAAACAAAATGCTATGAATGTCAAATAGGTGACACTAATGAGTTGCAAAATAGGACCTTATGAATCTAGTAAAACAGATTTAGGACAGGAAGTCCTCCATGAGCAAGCATGATCAATAAACACATATGTGATATGGTTTATGATTAGTAGCAATGCAACTAGATTATTGTACTCTAGTGCAAGTGGGAGACTGAAGGAGATATGCCTTAGAGGCAAATAATAAAGGAGTTTTATTATCATATCCCATTAGTTCAGAATAGTTTTATATCATGCTATAACTGTATCAAGCAGAAACATTAATACATGTGTGGTATATAAACAAACATGGGTCCCTAGTAGCCTCTATTCAACTAGATCATTAGGTAGCCAATGATCAAGGTTTTCTGATCATGGTGCTTCTATAGCCAACTCAAAATGATGTCATATCATCGGAGATGATGTGATGGACATTTCCCACCAATGATTGTTGCAACATGATCATGTCACTTAGTTCACAGTTGCAATTGTCAGAAACGGAGTGTCCTAATCCTTAGACCATGAGATCATCGTGATCACTATTACCCGAGGATTGCTTTGACTGTATCAACTATCATGTCCGTAATAGGTGACCATAAAGGTGTATGTTGGGTATTTCAAAGGGGCATGTTGAGGCATATGAATCAAGATCGGGATTTCTTCTCCTGTGTGACAGGAAGATACACTAGGCCCACTCGATGAATTACATCCATAAGCTCCGGAGCATATGACTAGGTCACGGGGATGGGATTTCACGTGAATGAGTAAACTAATACTTTTTGGAAATGAGATTGAAGAAGGTATCATGATACCGATGA
Organism: Avena sativa; assembly: GCA_916181665.1. Lineage (NCBI taxonomy): Eukaryota > Viridiplantae > Streptophyta > Magnoliopsida > Poales > Poaceae > Avena > Avena sativa. The sequence continues at coordinate 429,357,557 of OV702286.1, read as the reverse complement.
TCAGATCTTGGACAAGTCTAGTATCGAGTAAAAAAGGAATTGGATATATCGTTTAAGGTTCGACATGAAGGGTGATTCATGGACTGCACAGTTGTCAATATGGGACTCTAGGTCACATTATTGATCATTGATTAAGATCATGTCTATGACATTCCCGAACCGCAGGGAAACACACTTAAGGGCACTACGCGCTTAGAGATCTTCCTATAAGATGGAATCACAGAAGAGAGAGAAATCAGAATCGTTCTAAGAAAGATCCGAAGTTGTTCGGAGAAAGAAAGAAAGGAAAGGACTGAAAGGTGTTCCAGATAAATGGCAATATATAATATGCATTTATTATATGTTAATTATGATTTGACTTTTATTAAATAATTATTTTAATTAGTATTTGAGGGTAACTTCGTTCCTCAACTAGGCCAAAACCCTGAGGGGAATTGGCCCAGGAGGAAGTCACCTGAAAATAAAGGGAACACCAAACAACAAATAGTTGTTGCTGGCCGATTTTGACATGCCCCAAGTAGATAGCCAGCTAAGCACCGCACGGGGCGACATCATGCCCTGGAGCCGAGCGCTGCTAGGCCACACGGGGGGGGGGGGGGGGGGAGGGAGAGTCAGCCTACCTAGCAGTGCTAGCTAAACGCTGATGTAGGCTGCGAGCCGCAACCACTAGCGATCCATGGGCAGGCGACACCGGCCCACCGGGCAGAGGGTGCCACGACGCTCGGAGCGAGCGCACAGCTGGGCCACGCACAACAACTGGCCCACCCGGGTGCAGAGCTGTTGCCGCTGCCTCAGCTGGGTATGGGCGCGTGCAAGGCCAGCCCGGTAGGGCGCTGGTCACTACTGTTGTGCTGCCTGCTGCAGCTGCCGATGCTGGGTCTTGGGCAGGGTGGTCCACCCCACTGCCCTAGTTGGCTCAGCCAGCTGAAACCCTGTTTTTCCTATTTTATTTTGTTTTTTTAGTCCCACATGGTTTACCCAATGGGGAGGGTACACCTCCCTCCGCCTATATAAAGGGGTGCCCATGGGAGGGATTAAACAACCAAATCAGATATTTTCTAAGGCACTTTTCCTTACAGAAAATCCCCCTCTCTCTCAGTTGCCTTTGCGGTGCACGGTCCCCGAGAAGGACTGTACACACAAAGTCAATACTATTGCGGCATGCCGTTGTGCTGCAGGGATTCCGACCAGGAGTTCTACTTCCACAACCTCGACAAGGATTAGAGCCTAGGAGTCGTTGTCTTGCTCTGTATGTGTGTGATAACTTAGGGGGAGCTACCAATAGGAGCGACCTGAGCATCATGCAAGGACCTAGAAAAGGGGTGACGTGCGAGTAGCTTCGCGACCTTGAGGTCATATGGGTACGACAACATCATCCACACTCTTGCTTGAGATTAACGCTCTCTCAGTCTTCATGGGTATGTTACCGCTGTCTTCCTCCATTACTGCATTACTTACTACATAGATCCTGGGCATTAGGGCATTCCAAGTAGTAATTGTTTTGTTTTCTGCCGCGGATCCCCTTCAGTGGTATCAGATCCAATCTATGCATAATATGTTAGTACAGATAGCCACATGCAAAGTGTGGGCATTAATCCCCTAGTTGTTACCTTCCCACATGTATTTGTTTATATCGCGACACTGTGAGATGAAGCGGACTGGACCGACCTTATGTGTAATCTTACACGAGACTAGTTCCACGCTCGATATACGTCTTGTACTGTGTAAGTGGATAGCGGGTGTCTTTCTCTCTCACAATAGTTAATATAGCATCTACAATGGAAGGCCTCGAAAGGGGTGTAGTAGAGACAACTATTGGATCCATGTTGTGGTTGTAAGTTCATAGGTAGAAACGGTTCTATTGTGAAAGCCTAAAAACCATGTTAAAACTACAATAGATAAAGTAGATGCGTCTAACTTTATGTTGCAGGGAAGGCTCTGTGATGTGATATGGTTAGAGTCATGAAAAGGTAAGGTAGTTTACTTTCCTATTACTAAGTAGTATAGTAGTAGTCATCATGATGATAAACGACAAGACCTGTGGCATTGTGTACTTGGCGTCAAACTAGTGGCCTGATGGAGATTGTGCCAGAGCACCTGCTGGATATCATGGAGTGCGAATATAACCATGTCATGTCACATTTTGATTAGATGTGATTTAATCTTTATGTGCATCTTGTTTGAGTGCTAGTATTAGATACACAACAGTAGCATTTAAATAGGATGATCCCTAATTAATACAACGTAAGTGTTCTTCCATAAGTGCGTAACCACCAAAAAGGTTTGCCATTATGAAGCAGCCGTGATGATTGGGCGCTAGAAATCTTTGCATTCACATACAGTGGGTGCAAGCCATGTATGCATAACGAATACACTATGGTTGAGTTGGCGAGCCTAGCATGTATAGACATAGCCTCGGAGCATAGAGATCGAAAGATCAAGCACGAGTCACATGAATGATGTGATCGACAAATATAGTCCACCCTGGCAGCCGCACCAAAGGCCGTGATGATTGGGGATGATGTGGTGTAAAGGAGTCGTGTAATCACTAAATAGTCTTTAGGGATGATAGGTTGAGTGGGAGCTTGTTTATTTATATTATTACAATTTTGAACTCCAATTATGAACTTAGTCTAAGTCCTTTTGCAAATTTCTTGTAGATTATGGCCATCCCGTTAGTTCAGGACATGTTTGGTCCATTATTGAACGGGGAGAAACTTAAGTTAGATGGGTCGAATTTTGTCAACTGGTACCAGCGCCTTAGGAGGAACCTCGTATAAAACCATCTCCTCTATGTCCTTGATGAACTCCAGGAAGATTTCCCCGTTGAATCCGACAGTAGAGAAGATGTGACTCTTCGTGACTGTCGTGATACCTTTATGACCGTCAAGTACACCATTATCAATGCCATGGAATCTGGCTTGAGGGTGCACGTTCATGAAATCAACGCATTTGATATGCTCGATAGATTTTAGAGCTTATTCTCAAAGCAGACCAGGCGCACGCGATATGAGTACTTGGACGAGTTTACTTCTATCAAGATGGAAGAAAACTCTAGCTTGTAAATCCACATGGATAACATGGTAGAGATCCATGAACACCTTATGTATGCTATGGATTACTGGTTGACCGACGACTTTGCGATAGATGGGGTGTTGCGTATGCTTCCTCCTACCTACAAAGACGTGGTCACCGAATATGTTATGAAATGGATATCATATACCTTTCATGAGATCATAGTGAAGCTAAGGAATACCAAGGTCGTACCCAAAGCTAGGATCATCATCAATGGAGAAGGTATATGTTGATATACAAGTAATAAATGTTTCCATGAAATAGTTATGCAGTTCTCAAGTACTAGATACTTAATCTTGTTTTACTGAAAACAGGACCCTCTGCGTGAGAGTTGCGGAATAGAATGAGGCGATGATGGCGTGATGACGGCAAGCAATCTAGTTGATGTCTAGCGACACTCCTTCCCACAAAGTTTATCATTAGGATTAAAAGATTCGAATAAAGGATTTGTAATCAAGTTTGTGAAACTTATTAGTGTGTCTTTCTTATTGCAAGACGGTTATCATATTAATAAGAAACAATTCAGTTGTTCTGTTGTGATGAATAATTTCTTTTATGATTCACATTGGGATTATAAACAAGTTATTCTAGTCTTTAGCTGTATGATGATAGGACAATTTATGAAAAAATTCCAAAAAGATATCCAAACACGAATCTGAAACTGTTTGAATCATTCAAAGTTTTTTAGAATCAAGTTAGATATAGAATTAACAAGAATTTCAAAATCTCTTCAATTTGATCAAAGTGATTATGAATTCAAGTTAATAGCAAATTGGCATAAAAGGACTTGTGAAAAAACTGTTTCACAAATTATGATAATTAGACAAAATTCAAAGTGTATTCACTTGTCTGAATATCATAGTCATAATGTATGGCATACATATGGTCCAAAATGATATTCTAATGGATTAATGTTAGGAATTAGAGTTAGAGATTGAAATAGTTAATACTCATAGTAGAAGGAACATCTAAAGGTTCGCGTATGAGATATGGCAAGCTCGAGTTTCTAAAGATTTCTATAGTTTGAGATCGTTGCGGATAGTAAATCTTTGTGGTGTATTCTTAGTAAGACTATGAATACAAATTCAAAACTAATACCCAAAGAAGACAAAGTTTGTATTGTCTTAGCGTGGTACTTCCTTGAGAAATTGTTTTCTTATAGAAGTGTTAGTATAAGGGTATAAATCTAAGAAAAGGTTTCACCTAATACTTTATAAAAGTGTGATTCAAGATTTTGTTCTGCCATTTGCAGAATTTCATTCTTGATTCACTCGTCTTATTATTGAAACAAGACATACCTATGAATTACAAAGAAATATTGATGGACCTAAGTGCATGAAATGACTTAGGGTCATCAAATACCAAATTAAGTTACCTTTGAGATTATGAAGTAAAAGTTACTTGATCTCATTAAGTAATGGCATTTACTTAGTCTTCCCAGTAAACTGCAAAGTTGAAAGGATGGAAATGGAACTTAAAAGGAAGACATAAAAGCTCAGTTTGTCACAAAGGATGTTTTTGGCAAATGCTTAAAGTCTATTGGATTTAATCAGCAAATAAGTCCAATTTGGAAACTGGTAGAGGAATGTTCAAAGCTTCAAAGTCTTCAAGAGTTTTAAGAAAAGGTTGTAACTAGTACATCAGGAAGATTTTGTCCAATCATGAGATTGCTGAAGTCTCGTAATAGAAAATTCTTGATTTGATGAAAGATCAAAGTACTTTTGGATTTGCCAAGATTATCGAGAAAGTATGAAAATTGAGTGGAAGCTAAGAAAGTTTCCAAGTCGAATATGTGTATGATATATTTGAGTAGGAGATGAGTGACATCCTAGAATATCAAATATTGATGAAATATTTGAGTGGGAGCATAATAATGTTTTTAAATATGTAATAGACATATTAATAAACAATGTGTTAGGTATTAAGAATGATTAGATCATTTGATGGACGAGATTTCACTTATATTAAACATAAATCATCTATGTGAATAGATGAGGATGTTTAATAGACATTAAATGTTGAAATACCTTTAGTATTCTGAAAGAAGTTTAGAAGGACCTAGTTGGGATTCTAAAAACAGTTCAAAATGGATTCAAGTGAAGAATTGGTCCTTACTTGAGAAATTAGGAGAAGTATTGAGTAGTGACTCAGTATTCATGATAGTGGTTAAAAGGAAAGAAAGATGCATCGCATCACCTGTGCCTTGGCCTTAGGTTTCCAAAAAACCCAGGTTGTTTATACTTGACATAATGTGACCCAAGTTCTTAACATATAAGAACAGGTTTTTGAGTGATTGAAGTTAATTCTTGAACCAAGTTAATTTTAGTGCAAAGGAAGCGTGGTTAGGGATCAAAGTTGCAAATATTGTAATTTGATCAAAATCCATATTGATACAGAAGTATTTGAATACTTCAGAGTTAGCAGAAGTGTTTTTGGTTTTAGAAAGTTTGATTATCGACTAAGTTTGTTTATGGATACACATGACATCTTGAAAGTACAAATCGATTGATAGATTGTCGTTTTGTACTAGAAAACAAAAGTCTCACTTTTTCACCAAAACAAAATGCTATGAATGTCAAATAGGTGACACTAATGATTTGCAAAAGACCTTATGCATCTGGTAAAAGAGAAAGTACTCCATGAGCAAGCATGATCAATAAACGCATATGTGATATGGTTTGATTAGTAGCAATGCAACTAGATTATTTGTACTCCAGTGCAAGTGGGAGACTAAAGGAAATATGCCCTAGAGGAAAATAATAAAGTAGTTTTATTATCATATCTCATTAGTTCATAATATTTTTATATCAAGTTATAACTGTATCAAGCGGAAACATTGATGCATGTGTGGTATATAAACAAACCCAGGTCCCTAGTAGCCTCTATTCAACTAGTTCATTGGGCAACTGATGATCAAGGTTTCCTAATCATGGTGCTTCTATTGCCAACTAACAATGAAGTCATATCATCTGAGATGATGTGATGGACATTTTCCACCAATGATTGTTGCAACACAATCATGTCACTTAGCTCACAGTTGCAATTGTCAGAAACAGAGTGTCCTAATCCTTAGACCATGAGATCATATTGATCATTGTTACCCGAGGATTACTTTGACTGTATCAACCGTCATGTCCGTAAATAGGTGACCATACAGGTGTATGTTGGGTATTCCGAAGGGGCATGTTGAAGCCTATGCATCAAGATTAGGATTTGTTCTCCTGTGTGGCGGGAAGATACACTAGACCCATTCGATGAATTAAATCCATAAGCTGTGTAGCGTATGACTAGATCATGGGGATGTGATTTCACGTGAATGAGTAAAACAATACTTATTGGAAACAAGATTGAACAAGGTATCGTGATAACGATGATCAGATCTCGGACAAATCTAGTATCGAGTATGAAAGGGAATTGGATATATCGTTTAAGGTTTGCCATGAAGGGTGATTCATGGAGTGCACAGTTGTCAATATGGGCCTCTAGGTCACACTATTGATCATTCATTAAGATCATGTCTGTGACATTCCCGAACCGCAGGGGAACACACTTAAGGGCACTATGATGCTTAGAGATCTTCCTATAAGATGGAATCATAGAAGAGAGAGAAATCAGAATAATTCTAGGAAAGATCCGAAGTTGTTCAGGGAAAGAAAGAAAGGAAATGACTGAAAGGTGTTTCGAATAAATGGCAATTTATAATATGCATTTATTATATGTTAATTATGAATTAAATTATATTAAATAAACATTTGAGTTAATATTTGAGGGTAACTTCCTCAACTAGGCCAAAACCCCGAAGGGAATTGGCCTAAGAGGAAGACACCTGAAAAAAAGGGAACAACAAACAACTGTTGCTGGGCCGGTTTTGACCTGGCCCAAGCAGACAGCCAGCTAAGCGCCGCACGGGGCAGGAGCACACGCTGGAGCCGAGCGCTACCGGGCCGCACGGGGGGCGAGTCGGCCCACCTAGCTGTGTTGGCTAAACGCCGTTGCAGGTTGTGAGCCGCAGCCACTAGCGAGCCATGAGCAGGCGACACTAGCCCACTCGAGCATAGGGTGCCCCGGTGCTGGGGAAAGCGCCCAGCTGGGCCGCGCATAGCAACCGACCCACCTGGTCGCAGAGCTATTGCCGCTGCATCAGCCGGGCTGCGAGCGCGCGCAAGGCCTGCCCAGTCGGGCACTGGCCACCCGCTGCTATGTTGCCTGCTGCAGTTGCTGATGCTGGGCCTTGGGAGGGGTGGCCCACCCAGTTGCCCCAGTTGGCCCAGCCGGCTGAAACCCTGTTTTCCTATTTTCTTTTGTCTTTTTAGTCCCACATGGCTTACCCAATGGGGAGGGTACACCTCCCTCCGCCTATATAAAGGGGTGCCCATGGGAAGGATTAAACAACCCAATTCATTTATTCTCTAAGGAACTTTCCCTTAGAGAAAATCCCCCTCTCTCTCAGTTGCCTTTGCGAGGCCACGGTCCCTGAGAAGGACTGTACACGCAAAGTCAACACCGCTGCGACATGCCATTGTGCTGCAGGGATTCCGGCCAGGAGTTCTACTTCCACAAACTAGACATGGATCAGATCCCGGAAGTCGTTGTCTTGCACCGTATGTGTGCGATAGATCTACCAATAGTAGTGACCTCACCATCATGCAAGTACCTGGACAAGGGGTGACGTGCGAGGAGCTTGGCGACTTTGAGGTCGGACGGGTACAACTACATCATGCACGCTCCTGCATGAGCGTAATGCTCTGTTACCGTAGTCTTCCTCCGTTACTGCATTACTTACTAGATAGATCCTAGGTATTCGGACATTCCAAGTAGTAATTTTTTTGTTTTCTGCCACGAAACCCATTCACTTAGAACTTTAAGCAAAATTTGGACTTCTATGTCTTAATAAATCCTTTGTTTGCGCATGTAAGTAGCCATAGGACCAATCATTAGGGATGCACTTGCACATATATATGGTTATACTTATTTTAGGCTCTGTCTAGCGAGGATAAACCATGGCAAGATACTTATCATGCTATTTTAAAAAAATTTATGCCATGAATTCTATGTAGATCTTGGGAACGTTTTCTCATATATAAGCACACACTTGAGCTTGTCTTCTTACTCCATATAGGATCGGGCTCTCTCTAAAAGAGTTTTTACTTTCTTGCAATTTTATTTTCTTAGAACTTTAACATTTTAGCTGCTACTTTTAGTTTTAAACCACTCCAAAGCAACCATCCTAGTTTGTTTAGTTCATAGATAATTAGAGTGGTGACACTCTAAATTGAAAGAATAAATACGTATACCTTCTGTTTATCGTGGAATCGACACTAATACTTATACATCAACGGGCATGTGTGCTAGTAACTAAAAAGATGGATAAACAGAGAGGGATATTGGGATGATGATTTGGGGAGAGTAAAAAGACCTGCCAATGGAAGTTTACAGTTCGTACCGGAACATGGAGACAACACTCACTCCGGTATGAGTATTCGAGGACTAAGACATAGATGACAACGACCCATCACATGGTCTACAAAAGTAAGGGAAACTCCAATGGCCCCACAAACGAATCGAGACCATTCGAATCTGTTTGTCCGGACATGGGGAAAGGCCCAATGGTGCCCCACAAAATGGGCCGCGCGCTGTGGACCGGTCCATCCCCGCATTTTCAGTCCAATTTTGGGCTGGCTTTCCGGGGACACATACAGCCGGCGCTTCCGCGAGTGTCCACCCATATATTCCTTGGGCCCTAGTCATTGAGAAATTTTTATTCAATTATAAAAATCCAATTAGATTAATTTATAGAACTACGTGGTATCATCTCCACTGCCCTTGGGCGTCGTCGGCCCTGCATGCCTCCTTGGTTGCCTTCGCCCAGTCACAACATACGTCTGCAGCTTGGTGACAGATTTTGGAGTGGGTCGCGCGTTCCCTCTTACTAGCCGCATGCACCGCTGCCTCCCGGGCCCTTGCTCTATCCTCCGTTGTTGCGGCCTGTTCCCTGGCCACTTGTAGGATCTCATCCCTCGATGTTGCCGCCAACTTTCGGGCCCTCGCTCCTACCTCGACAGCCTCCTCTGATGGCACCTGACAATCGATACGATCTGATCCCTCGCTGCTATCGCCAGGATGTATGGGGCCTGCGCTTCTAAGGCCACCTAGAACATGTAAACCTTCCACAAGATCTTCTTTCGACCTTGCATTGTGACTGTGTCGGGTTGATAGGTAGGCGACGATGAGGTTGAGATTGTTGAAAATATAAGCAAATTACCATAATATTTAATCCGAAATAAGTAATAATAAATCATGACTATAAGTGCTAGAATTAATCTAATCATGTATACTAGCAGAATAAACGAACAGATCATATTCAACCAGAATAAACAGATCACATCTATTCCAAGAGCTAGTACAAGAAACTGCAACAGAAACTGAACTAGATAGGAACAGATTACGTACGGTGCTGGAGGAGGAATCGGGTTCGCGTTCAGGTTGGGGTTGAGGTTGACACCAGTGTCGTCAGCCATGTCGTCGATGTAGAGGCTGCTGATGTCCGGGAAGAAGTCCTCGTCGGGGAAGGAGTGGTCGGTCGACGTGATGCCGTCAGTAGTCGCGCAGACACGCTCCCCAAAAACCTGATCGCCCCTCACCCGTACAGGTTCACGAGAGGCGGTGGTTCCGGAGGCCTACTGTCCCGTCGTCCGGTGCACACCGGAAGAGGGGATAGAGAAGGTGTAGCGGCGGCGCAAGGTTCTGGAGGCAGAGAGATGTGTATTTTTTCGTATTAGGGTTTTTTGCCTAAGGCCGTTTATATATAGGCGCCGGTCGGATAAGACGTGGGGCGTAGCCCACGTCCGAGTAGTAACAGCCCACGTTTCCGGAAATACCGGAAACAGCTGATAGAAAAATAACTCGCACAATAATTTTCCTGAGCAGCAAAAAGATAAGATCGGCACCGAGGCACAATTCCGCAAACCGCGGCGCGCGCGCGCGTGCGTCGTGACGAGGCGAGGCGAGCGGCGGAGGAGGAGGAGCGCGCGTGTATGCCACTCCTCTTCACTCTCTTTAGGAGGTAGTGAAACACTCCACTATATATATTGGTCCAACTCCCTCTAAACTAGCAAGGTGAGACTAAACTTTGGTGCCACCCCTTGCTAGGCATGAATGGGCCAAGAGAATTTCAGAATTTGTATTAGGCTATGGGCCAAGGCCCACACCCAAATTCCAACAATCCCCCACAAATTCTGATAGGCACATATCATGACATCACATCAATCAGTTCCAGAGCATTGTTTATATACCGGTGCGAGGTGGAGACTGTTAAGTTGAACTTCCACTTAGAACTTCATGCTACACTAGATTGCAAATTGACTAGTGGACTATGCCTTGAACTACAAGTTTGGTGCGCACTAGTTTCACATAAGGTCTAGACTGATACAGGGCTGCCGCGAAGCTTCTCCGCGGTTTGGAGCTTATGCGTCATACTCCATGGCCTTTCATGAGTTTATTAGAGAGCACCCAACTCTCACGGACTGCGACGTTTGACAGTCAGACTCATATAGGTGTGTTCTTCAAAAGATGTTCTGCAGGACAACATCTTTGCCTAAACAAGCCACTCAGAACACATTAAGGTAAATACCAACTTGCCATGCAGAATAGGAGAGTATTGCATCTATACGGAGTGGTAGTATGCTATAAGGATACTCTCCTCCCAGTTGACCAACAGCTTGTCTCCCAACTCTACTTCACGGGATCTCCGATCACATAGAGCGGGTTACCACTGTGAGCAACTCAAAAAGTGGGTCTCAAACCCATCTCCCTCGATGCATTATCTATCACATTACGTGATAGACCCTTTGTGAAGGGATCTGCCAGATTTTTAGATGTTTGGATATAATCCAATGCAATAACTCCGGAGTTTCTCATTTTCCTGACAGATTTCAATCTCCTCTTCACATGTCTTGATGACTTCATATTGTCCTTAGAATTGTTTATTTTTATGATCACAGTTTGGTTATCACAGTTCATAAGGATTGCGGGTATTGGTTTTTCAACCACAGGTAAGTTCATCAAGAGTTCACGAAGCCACTCTGCTTCAACAGTGGCTGTGTCTAATGCTGTGAGTTCTGCTTCCATAGTTGACCTCGTTAAGATGGTCTGCTTGCAAGACTTCCAAGAAACAACGCCACCACCAAGTGTAAACACATAACCGCTCGTGGCCTTAGTCTCATCAGCATCAGAAATCCAGTTTGAGTCACTATACCCTTCAAGTACCCTTGGATACCCGGAGTAGTGAATCCCATAGCTCGCGGTGCCTTTCAAGTAACGCAAAACCCTTTCAAGGGCCTGCCAATGAACATCTCCAGGATTTGAGACAAATCGACTTAACTTGCTTACAGCAAAGGAGATGTCAGGCCTCGTAGCGCTGGCTAAATACATAAGCGAGCCAATAATCTGAGAATATCTCAGCTGATCTTTAGCATCCTTAGGATCTCCCTGATTCGTTCGAACCAACACGCTAGGATCATATGGTGTAGGAGAAGATCTACATTCGCTATACCCAAAACGACTCAAGATCTTTTCCACATAGTGAGACTGAAGCAGTGTTATCCATCATCATCTTTCAGCAGCTTGATGTTCAATATCACATCAGCCACTCCTAGATCTTTCATCTCAAAACAACGAGATAGAAAGTCTTTGACCTCATTGATAACATTAAGATTGGTCCCGAATATCAGTATATCATCAACATACAGACATAAGATGACTCCCTCGCCCCCACCATGGCGATAGTACACACACTTGTCAGCTTCGTTTACAATAAAGCCTTCATCAGTTAAAGTCCTTTCAAACTTCTCATGCCACTGCTTAGGTGCTTGCTTAAGACCATACAGAGACTTCAGTAACTTGCACACCTTGCCTTGTTGACCATCTATCACGAATCCATCCGGATGATCCATATAAATTTCCTCATCTAACTCTCCATTTAGGAAAGCCGTCTTAACGTCCATTTGGTGAACGAGAAGATCATGCGAGGCAACCAAGGATAGCCGTACTCGAATGGTGGTCAATCTAGCCACAGGTGAATAAGTATCAAAGAAGTCTTCGCCTTCTTTCTGGGTATAACCCTTGGCAACAAGACATGCCTTATACTTCTCAATAGTACCATCAGGTCTAAGCTTCTTCTTAAACACCCACTTACATCCTACAGGTTTGCACCCATAAGGACGATCAGTAATTTCCCAAGTTCCGTTTGCTATGATGGAATCCATCTCACTGCGAACGGCTTCTTTCCAGTAGTCAGCATCTTGAGATGCATAAGCTTCTGAAATAGAAGTGGGAGTATCATCCACGAGGTATACAATGAAATCATCACCAAAGGACTTCGCAGTCCTTTGTCTCTTACTTCTGGTAGGAGCTTCACTGTTATCCTCCACAGGATTATCAGGGTGTTCTATCGAAATGGTGGGTTCAGGAATTGTGATTAATTCTTGACTAGATAAACTAGGCATCTCCTGATTTGATGAACTAGACGAATCTTTCATGGGAAAGATGTCTTCAAAGAAAGTCACATCATTCGACTCCATGATTGTACCAACATGCATGTCAGATACCTGAGATTTCACTATCAAAAATCTATAGCCAATGCTATGAAATGCATATCCCAGAAAGACACAATCCACGGTTTTTGGTCCAAGCTTGCGCTTCTTGGGTATCGGCACATTCACTTTCGCCAAACAACCCCAAGTTCGTAAGTAGGAGAGTTTCAGCCTTTTCCTTTCCCATTCCTCAAATGGAGTAATGGTTTTGTTCTTTTTGGGAACACGGTTTAGGACATGACACGCAGTCTTTATCGCCTCCCCCCACCATTCCTTGGATAGACCCGATGTATCTAACATGGCGTTAACCAAATCAGTTAGAGTACGGTTCTTTCTTTCGGCCACCCCATTTGACTAAGGTGAGTAGGGAGGCGTCCTCTCATGGATAATACCATGCTCCGCACAAAAGGAATCAAATTCGTTGGAAAAATACTCTCCACCACGATCAGACCGAAGTCGCTTAATCTTTCGATCAAGTTGGTTTTCTGATTCAGCTTTATAGATTTTGAAGTGATTAAAAGCTTCATCTTTAGATTTCAGAAGATACACATAACAGTATCGAGTGGAATCATCAATTAAAGTCATGAAATATCGCTTTCCACCTTTTGTCAACTCACCATTCATCTCACAAAGATCTGAATGTACTAGTTCCAGTGGTGCCAAATCTCGTACCTCGGCAGTCTTGTGAGACTTGCGAGGTTGCTTAGCTTGCACACATACTTGACACTTGGAACCTTTGACAGTAGTAAATTTCGGAATTAAATTCATATCGGCAAGCCGCGTCATGCACCCAAAATTAATATGACAAAGTCGTGAATGCCAAATATTGGATTCACTATCATTGCAAACATGATTAATAACTTGAGTACATAAGTCTGACAAAGATAAGCGGAACAAGCCTCCGCACTCATAACCCTTTCCAACAAATTGTCCACACTTAGAAAATACAACTTTATTGGACTCAAAGACTAACTTAAAACCATCTCGACACAGAAGAGATCCACTGACGAGATTCTTATTGATTGAGGGAACGTGCTGCACATTCTTCAGCTGTACGATCTTCCCCGAAGTAAACTTCAGATCCACCGTACCAACACCTTGAACAGAAGCACGTGAGCCGTTTCCCATCAGCATGGAGCCAGCCCGTTCGACCTGATAAGAAGAGAACATGGAAATATCAGCACATACATGTATATTTGCACCAGTGTCTATCCACCAATCAGGTGAATTACAAACTGAAAGAACAGTGGGAAATATACCGTGCCCAGCATCCTTCATCTCAATATCACCAAGAACAACATTAGCGGACTTGCCACTATTTCCATGTGGACGCTTGTCAAAGCGATTGGGGCAGCTAGGAGCCCAATGATTAGGATCACCACAGACATGGCAGGATCCTTTCTTCTTATACTCAGTCTTCTTCTTGAAGTTGGTAGTCTGTGCGGCCTTGTTTTTGCCATCAAACTTTCCTTTGCCATCAGACCTGTTCTTATTCTTGAACTTGTGGGACTGGAAGTTGTTTTTCTGCACTACATGTGCGCTAGAACTTCCATCAAAGCCTCGAGGACGTGTATCTTTTGCTCTCGCCTTTTCTTCAACATGAAGAGATCCGATGAGATCCGAAACAGAAAACTCCTGTCTCTTATGTTTCAGAGAGGTAGCAAAGTTCCTCCAAGAAGGAGGAAGCTTAGCAATAATGCCTCCGGCCACGAACTTGTCCGGTAAGTTACACTTGAACTGCTCGAGTTCTTTGGCAAGGGACTGTATCTCATGAGCCTGATCCACGATGGGACGGTCATCAGTCATCTTGTAGTCATAGAATTGCTCCATAATATACAGTTCAGTGCTAGGATCCGAAACACCAAACTTGGCGTCCAGTGCATCCCACGCATCCTTGCCATTATCAAATGACATGTAGGTGTCAACAATGTTGTCACCAAGAATATTGAACAAAGCCCCCATAAACATGGTGTCGACTTTCTGAAACGCTTCCTCCTGAACAGGAGAAAGGTCTCCCTCAGGTTTGCCAAGAGTGGCGCTATAGCAGCCTAGGTTTTTCAACCATAGAACTGCTCTCGTGCGCCATCTCTTATAATTGACACCGTCAAAAGGAGGCGGCCTTGTAGCCGCGGCTAAACCAGTTGAATTCAGTTGCCTATAATCAGGTTTTTGGATTGTTGAAAATATAAGCAAATTACCATAATATTTAATCCGAAATAAGTAATAATAAATCATGACTATAAGTGCTAGAATTAATCTAATCATGTATACTAGCAGAATAAATGAACAGATCATATTCAACCAGAATAAACAGATCACATCTATTCCAAGAGCTAGTACAAGAAACTGCAACAGAAACTGAACTAGATAGGAACAGATTACGTACGGTGCTGGAGGAGGAATCGGGTTCGCGTTCAGGTTGGGGTTGAGGTTGACACCAGTGTCGTCAGCCATGTCGTCGATGTAGAGGCTGCTGATGTCCGGGAAGAAGTCCTCGTCGGGGAAGGAGTGGTCGGTCGACGTGATGCCGTCAGTAGTCGCGCAGACACGCTCCCCAAAAACCTGATCGCCCCTCACCCGTACAGGTTCACGAGAGGCGGTGGTTCTGGAGGCCTACTGTCCCGTCGTCCGGTGCACGCCGGAAGAGGGGATGGAGAAGGTGTAGCGGCGGCGCAAGGTTCTGGAGGCAGAGAGATGTGTATTTTTTCGTATTAGGGTTTTTTGCCTAAGGCCGTTTATATATAGGCGCCGGTCGGATAAGACGTGGGGCGTAGCCCATGTCCGAGTAGTAACAGCCCACGTTTCCGGAAATACCGGAAACGGCTGACAGCAGCAAAAAGATAAGATCGGCACCGAGGCACAATTCCGCAAACCGCGGCGCGCGCGCGTCGTGGCGAGGCGAAGCGGGGCGGGCGGCGGAGGAGGAGGAGCGCGCGTGTATGCCACTCATCTTCACTCTCTTTAGGAGGTAGTGAAACACTCCACTATATATATTGGTCCAACTCCCTCTAAACTAGCAAGGTGGGACTAAACTTTGGTGCCATCCCTTGCTAGGCATGAATGGGCCAAGAGAATTTCTGAATTTGTATTAGGCTATGGGCCAAGGCCCACACCCAAATTCCATACGTATGCCAACGTCCCAATTAGAGGAGATTTAACGATCGTTTCTACTCCAGTGCGCACCCACCTAGAAACCAAAAGTTTGGGTAAACACATGGACGGCTAGGATACGCGCGGACGGTTCAACGACGGGGGGCACGATCGTCCTTCCGAAATTTTCGGAGTTGCTCTGAAGAAAAGAACTGTAGAAGCCCGTGTAGAAGCCCGTATGGCCCGTTCACTGGCGCGTATTATACTCATATGCACGTGGGTGTTGAACCGTCCACTTCCTTAAGTAGCATAGTCAGTTGGTCAGCGTTCCAACCACTTCCATAAATTCCCCTAATCAGATAGCAAACCCTGGGTAGCCGTCTCTCCACAAACCCTCGATTGCGGCGGCCGTCCATGGAGAAGGGGAAGCAGGTGGCGGCGCCCGCTGACAACGCGGAGAAGGGGAAGCAGGTGGCTGCGAGCGCTGAGCACGCGGAGAAGGGGAAGCAGGTCGTGGATGCAGAGGGTGGCAATGGGAGCTCCGGCTTGGGTGGGCCGGCCGTCTACTCCGGTGTGCATCCAATGAAGCGGAAGTTCAAGACGGAGGCGCAGACCAGGCACAAGAAGAAGAAGAACCTGAAGAACAGGTTGCGTCAGGAGAGGAAGGAGAGGGGGAGAAGATCTACTCGCCTGCCGATGTCGAGACCTTCAGCGATTCCGGCAGCGATGACACCAATTAGGTAAGTCCATATCTCTCTCTCCTAGTGTTCTTGCCGCTGAGGTCTGCCTCGTCCGGTTCTTGCTAGGGTTTGTGGTGGGGCCTGTTCGTCTGCGGTACCAAAGTTCGCAGGCCAGCGCATGGCGGTACCTAAGTTGCCTGAAATTATCGCGTTTCGAAAAGTTGGGCCGCCAACTACTGAGAGGGGCCATTTCGAGGCAAACTCATCTCACCCCTGCCAAATTCAAACATTCCGTTAAACCGCCCCATGAAGTAGACGGTCGGGACCCACATGTCGGTCATCTGTCCGTGACGCGAGCGCCAACGCGACAACCTCTTAGGCAAATCGAGCAGCTAAGTGGATCGGATGCGTTGACCAATTTCACAAATCCATTCCCAGCTTTCCCCTAGCACCGGCGGCGTCGGAATCCACCCTCCAGGCAGGACGATCCTTTCGGACATTTGACTTCTAGCGCCAAGTTGCTGCGGCCAGTTGTTGCGCCCAGTCGCCGATCCCGAGCTCCAATGGCGCATGCCGTAGCCGCCATTGCGAGGCTCTAGCCCGCCTCCACCGCCGACGAGCCGAGCAGCTCGGAGGATGGCAGATCCTACTATCAAGAAAGAAGAAGTTCTGTCTACAAGCGGGTGAGATACCCTTCTCTTTGCTATTCGCACTAATTACAACTGCTAGCTGGCTACTGAACCTCAAATTGTTTGTTAGCCCAACCCTGACAAACATATTTTGTCCACAGTTTTCTATCAAGTGGGATCTGCGCGGACCCCCTACCTAGTTATGGTAGTCCTCTACAAGTACGACTCTAATGGCAAGTGGTATGGAAGCCATTGTTTCATGATGGAAGAAGTGCCTGCACAGATCTGCACTATATCTAGTATGGTTTCTGCTCTACGTAATCATGTTGAATTATGGCTGAAGCAGATAACAAAGTTCAGCTTTATGGATGAACGTGGCATCATGGTTCCTATAACGTGTGACAGTCAGCTAATTGGGTTGATAAAAAGGTATGCTTCGGCTGCCATGTTTGACCTAAAATATCATGTACTGGATGTGGAAGCTGCTGCAACTGGGAGTCACCCTTCTATTCTTGGACAGAGTGGTTGCTCGAACCCAATTAGCTCCTGGTAAGCAAATGTCGCTTGGGGTTCGCATGTTTGTGCTGAATTGTAATTTTTGTTTTATTTACTCTGTAGATATTAGGCAGTTATGCAACAGTCTTGTTTCTTTGACAGGAAGCGTCGCAAGGTTAGAAACATGACTGCCGGGTCAGTGATTTTGCTGCCCGAAGAAATAAAAAACGAGTGGAAAGATGATGCTGGACACGATTCTGGTGCCCATTGTCCCGGCGATGCAGAGTACGTGAAGCTAAGAAAATTGGCACCGAGGAAGAGGAAGAAGGCAGAAAATGAAGAAGCCAGTGGACGTGAAGGCTTGGCACCCAGGCTGCGGAAGAAGGCTGCTGGCAATGAACATGCATAGTAATGTGTTAAACTTGAACCTATATATGTAATTCTGTTAAATTCTGATTGCTCTGTGTGTGGTACGTTGCTGGGTGAAACAATCTACCCACGTTCTCTGATTAAAATGTACCACGACTTAGGGTTTGGAAACGCCCGAGTCAGTAGTTGAATCCAAAATTGTGATTGTGCCACTGCTATCTGAAAACAATGATCCACCGGTTCCACGATTGCTGAGGGACAAGAGGTATCCAAATACGACAGAATGTAAGTGGCACATAAATAAATTATTTAAGCTGCCACACTCCACGAAGCAGCAACTTATTTCAGATGCTGCACAACGACGTGGCAACATAAACAGCAATGTTCTCACCTATAATGCCCAGATGAGGAGGAAATGGGTACCACTTTCTGGCCTAATCTTGAGCCCGTCTATCTCACCGCCTCTCTGCTCCTGCATCCCCTGCATCTGGCGAAGCTCCCGGATCTCTAGTAACCGGGTGTACGTGCTTCCACTTTATAAATTGTGGTTGTGCCATTTGCATGCGGCACAATCCACGTAGATTACGTTTAAACAAACCACCAGTGTCAGAATACACTAGTAGAAAAGGTGTCTTTGGTCCACAGTTACGTTCCCAATCCGGGAAAGAGATCTAAATCGAGGCAGAAATTGATCTAAATCACAAATTCTTCCACAAATTAATCGAGACAGAGATCTAAATCGAGGCATTTCATTAATTCAACCACAAATTCTTCTAAACAAAGGTGTGATTTCACATCCTACATTAATTCAACCAACTAGTCAACAATTTCACTTCCGCTGCCGCTGTCCTCCGAGCCGCCGGCTTCCTCGTCTTCGTCGGACGGAACCTCCACGATTTCCGCATTGTACACGAGATAGAGCACCTCTTCGCGGTGAGCGGCGGCGATGATGGTGAACTTGGTCCGTCCAGGGACGGACCAGAACCTCTCCCGCCCTTCTCGGTTGCGGAGATCCCGGTGCACCACGCGCCCGTAAACGATGGGTTGCCAATCATAGCCTTCCGCTCCTTCTTGAACAGCGCCGGCTAGTACGGGCTGGCCGCCGCGTACCGGGGTAGCGCCCTCTTCCATGCGGGCATCTAGAGGTGGCGCGCCGCGATTTCGCTCTCCATCATGGCTCCGCCGGGAAAGAGGAGCGGAGCCACCGGCACCCCCGCATAGCTGATGCGCCATCCGTGGGGCACCATCGCGGCCGGCGGCGCGAGGATGTCGAAGTGCGAGAACATCACCGCCTCGTAGAAGTTCAGCGAGGGCATCTCGATGGCGGCGCGGTGGAGATTGGAGAGGGAGCGAGGGGGTGGACGGCGCGATGGAGATTGGAGAGGGCGAGGGGATGGGCGACGAAGCGACGAGCTGTGGCACCTCCTATTTGTACACGAGGACGACGAAGCGACGGGCAGAATATCCAAGGGGCATTGTTCAGACAAAAGGAAGTAATGCATCGTTAAGACAGATTAATGGGGACCAATTTTTTATTCCCAGGACTCCGGGGCCAATAGTTCAGACCGCTAGGTCAACAAGTACAACTATTACAACTTAAAAATGCACGGGGCTTAAGCTAAATAGAACTAGTTAACACACATCTCCTTGATCTTCCTAATCTTAGCCTTATGCGCATCTTCCTGCGAGAGCAAGGATCGAATCGTCTGCTCCTTCCTTTTAGCATCTTCCTTGCACAGATTCAATTGTTTCTCTGCATCTTTCCTCATGCACTTGTCAATACTCATAGTTGTGAACTGCAGGACTTTGGCCTGGTGAAGATCCTTCCTTGCTTGAGTCAGTTCTTGCTCTGCTTTAGCCTTCAGGGCCAACACCGCGTCCCTCTCCTTCTCGAATTTGCTAACCTTGTCTTCCACCCCCATGAGATCTCGCTTATGCTTGGTCGTGTCAACTGGTTCCCATAGCTTCATCTCAACACTGTCAAGAAGTGAGCTGAATGCGGATTCTTTCAACTCAATAGTCATTTCCTATAGTTTCTCCAGCGTTTTCTGCATCGATTTGGGCCACTCTGGATCTACCCATTTGACAACACGCAACTTCCGCCTCGCATCATTGCACGATGTCCTTAACACCGTAGAAACCTCCTGCCTGCGTTTCGTCCTTCGAACGCTACAAATTTAGCGGGCACATATCCATGTTTACATAGCAGAGGACTGTCTTCATCCGCTAAATCGTGATAGTCGGCGTCATACATCGTCTGGTTGGCCTAACACATCATACGCGCATGAGTAAACGGAGTAGATCTGGCTCAAAAAATAGATAATTGGCCACGGATGATAGAGATAGAGATGAGACGACTCACATCGAAATCACCGTCCCTATCAACACGACGCGTTTCCTCGTCGTCTCCCCTTGAACCCATGGCGAGAGGGGAGGGGGGGTGGCTGCCGGAGAGGGGATTGGGATGGCGGCACCATCGGCTTGCGGCTACGGCAAGATGGGCATGAAGTAGGGAATGTGGCTTCGAGGGGAAGGAAGAGAAGTACGGGGAGGAAGAGAAGTAATGGGGATGTGACACTAGGATATGGCCCGCTCAACTCGTGACTCGTGACACTCGCAACAGAGGATCCCCCGGTGTTGCCAGTTTGTCCAGAGCAAGCGTGGCCAATCATGCCGCAGAACAGACTACTCGCGGATCGATCTCACGAAAACCATCACAATCCTCCAAGCACCCCGATCGGACGGTATGTAACAATCGACAAGCAGAACAACTGTGTTAGGGCGTGCCTTCTAGAAGACTCAGTCTAACGCTAAGGTTAGGGCTCTCCTAAGGTTAATTAGTATCCATATGCGGTTTATGAAAAGAACATGCATCCAATGACACGGCTGGATCTAGCTATGGTTAATGAGAAGAGCAGACATGCAACGCCACTGGTGATATGTGGTTTGTGGGAAGAACACACATGCAATGACTCTGGTGATATGTGGTTTGTGAGAAGAACACACATGCAATGACTCTAGTTGTGGTTCATGAGAAGAGCAGACATGCAATGACACCGGTGGATCCATGTGTGGTTCATGGGAAGAACACACATGCAATGACTCTGGTGATATGTGGTTTGTGAAAAGAACAGACATGCAATGACTCTAGGTGTGGTTCATGGGAAGAGAAAACATGCAATGACATTGGTGGATCCATGTGTGGTCTGTGGGAAGAACACACATGCAATAACACTGGTGGATCCATGTGTGGTTCATGGGAAGAACACACATGCAATGACATTGGGTGTGGTTCATGATATGGTTTGTGAGAAGAACACACATGCAATGACACTGGTGGATCCATGTGTGGTATGTGAGAAGAACACACATGCAATGACACTGGGTGTGGTTCATGATATGGTTTGTGAGAAGAACACGCATGCAATGACACTAGTGGATCCATTTGTGGTCTTTGGGAAGAACACACATGCAATGACACTAGTGATATGTGGTCTGTGAGAAGAACACACATCCAATGACTCTAGCCGTGGTTCATGAAAAGAGCAGACATGCAATGACACTGGTGGATCCATGTGTGGTTCATGGGAAGAACACAAATGTGATGACACAGAGTGGATCCATGCGTGGGTTGTGAGAAGAGAAGACATGCAATGACACTGGTGGATCCATGTGTGGTTCATGGGAAGAACACACATGCAATGACTCTGGTGATATGTGGTTTGTGAAAAGAACATACTTGCAATGACTCTAGCTGTGGTTAATGAGAAGAGCAGACATGCAATGACACCGGTGGATCCATGTGTGGTTTGTGAGAAGAACACATATGCAATGACACAGGGTGTGGTTCATGATATGGTTTGTAAGAAGAACACACATGTAATGACTATAGCTGTGGTTTGTGAAAAGAGCACGCATGCGATGACTCTAGCTGTGGTTCATGGGAAGAGCAGACATACAATGACACTGGTGGATCCATGTGTGGTTCATGGGAAGAACACACATGCAATTACACTGGTGGATCCGTGTGTGGTCTATGAGAAGAACACACATGCAATGACACTGGTGGATCCATGTGTGGTCTTTGGGAAGAACACACATGCAATGACACTGGTGATATGTGGTCTGTGAGAAGAACACACATCCAATGACTCTAGCTGTGGTTCATAAAAAGAGCTGACATGCAATGACACTGGTGGATCCATGTGTGGTTCATGGGAAGAACACACATGCGATGACACTGGGTGGATCCATGTGTTGTTTGTGAGAAGAACACACATGCAATGACACTGGTGGATCCATCTGTGGTTCATGGGAAGAACACACATGCAATGACTCTGGGTGTGGTTCATGATATGGTTTGTGAGAAGAACACACATGCAATGACACTGGTGGATCCATGTGTGGTCTTTGGGAAGAACACACATGCAATGACACTGCTGATATGTGGTCTGTGAGTAGAACACACATCCAACGACTCTAGCTGTGGTTCATGAAAAGAGCAGACATGCAATGACACTGGTGGATCCATGTGTGGTTCATGGGAAGAACACACATGCAATGACACTGGTGGATCCATGTGTGGTTTGTGGGAAGAACACACATGCAATGACTATGGTGGATCCATGAGTGGTCTTTGAGAAGAACACACATGCAATTACACTGGTGATATGTGGTCTGTGTGAAGAACACACATCCAATGACTCTAGCTGTGGTTCATGAAAAGAGCAGACATGCAATGACACTGGTGGATCCATGTGTGGTTCATGGGAAGAACACACATGCGATGACACTGGTGGATCCATGTGGGGTTTGTGGGATAAAAACACACATGCAATGACACTGGTGGATCCATGTGCGGTTCATGGGAAGAACACACATGCAATGACATTGGGTGTGGTTCATGATATGGTTTGTGGAAGAACACACATGCAATGACACTGGTGGATCCATGTGTGGTTCATGGGAAGAAAACACATGCAAGGACACTTGGTGTGGTTCATGATATGGTCTATGAGAAAAACACACATGCAATGACACTGGTGGATCCAAGTGTGGTCTTTGGGAAGAAAACACATGCAATGACACTGGTGATATGTGTTCTGTGAGAAGAACAGACATCCAATGACTCTAGTTGTGGTTCATGAAAAAAGCAGACATGCAATGACACCGGTGGATCCATCTGTGGTTCATGGGAAGAACACACATGCGATGACACTGGGTGGATCCATGTGTGGTTTGTGAGAAGAGCAGACATGCAATGACACCGGTGGATCCATGTGTGGTTCATGGGAAGAACACACATGCAATGACTCTGGTGATATGTGGTTTGTGAAAAGAACAGACATGCAATGACTCTAGCTGTGGTTAATGAGAAGAGCAGACATGCAATGACACCGGTGGATCCATGTGTGGTTTGTGAGAAGAACACACATGCAATGACACTGGTGGATCCATCTGTGGTTCATGGGAAGAACACACATGCAATGACTCTGGGTGTGGTTCATGATATGGTTTGTGAGAAGAACACACATGCAATGACACTGGTGGATCCATGTGTGGTTTTTGGGAAGAACACACATGCAATGACACTGCTGATATGTGTTCTGTGAGAAGAACACACATCCAATGACTCTAGATGTGGTTCATGAAAAGAGCAGACATGCAATGACACTGGTGGATCCATGTGTGGTTCATGGGAAGAACACACATGAAATGACACTGGTGGATCCATGTGTGGTTTGTGGGAAGAACACACATGCAATGGCTATGGTGGATCCATGTGTGGTTCATGGGAAGAACACACTTGCAATGACATTGGTGGATCCATGTGTGGTTCATGGGAAGAACACACATGCAATGACACTGGTGGATCCATGTGTGGTTTGTGAGAAGAACACACATGCAATGACACTGGGTGTGGTTCATGATATGGTTTGTAAGAAGAACACACATGCAATGACTCTAGCTGTGTTTGTGAAAAGTGCACGCATGCGATGACTCTAGCTGTGGTTCATGGGAAGAGCAGACATACAATGACACAGGTGGATCCATGTGTGGTTCATGGGAAGAACACACATGCAATGACACTGGTGGATCCATGTCTGGTCTGTGGGAAGAACACACATGCAATGACACTGGTGGATCCATGTGTGGTCTTTGGGAAGAACACACATGCAATGACACTGGTGATATGTGGTCTGTGAGAAGAACACACATCCAATGACTCTAGCTGTGGTTCATGAAAAGAGCAAACATGCAATGACACTGGTGGATCCATGTGTGGTTCATGGGAAGAACACACATGCGATGACACTGGGTGGATCCATGTGTGGTTTGTGAGAAGAGTAGACATGCAATGACACCGATGGATCCATCTGTGGTTCATGGGAAGAACACACATGCAATGACTCTGGTGATATGTGGTTTGTGAAAAGAACAGACATGCAATGACTCTAGCTGTGGTTAATGAGAAGAGCAGACATGCAATGACACCGGTGGATCCATGTGTGGTTTGTGAGAAGAACACACATGCAATGACACTGGGTGTGGTTCATGATATGGTTTGTAAGACGAACACACATGTAATGACTCTAGCTGTGGTTTGTGAAAAGAGAACGCATGCGATGAATCTAGCTGTGGTTCATGGGAAGAGCAGACATACAATGACACTGGTGGATCCATGTGTGGTTCATGGGAAGTACACACATGGAACGACACTGGTGGATCCATGTGTGGTCTGTGGGTAGAACACACATGCAATGACACTGGTGGATCCATGTGTGGTCTTTGGGAAGAACACACATGCAATGACTCTGGTGATATGTGGTTTGTGAGAAGAACACACATGCAATGACTCTAGCTGTGGTTAATGAAAAGAGCAGACATGCAATGACACGGTGGATCCATGTGTGGTTCATGGGAAGAACACACATGCAATGACACTGGGTGTGGTTCATGATATGGTCTATGAGAAGAGCAGACATACAATGACACTGGTGGATCCATGTGTGGTTCATGGGAAGGACACACATGCAACGACACTAGGTGTGGTTCATGTGTGGTCTGTGGGAAGAACACACATGCAATGACACTGGTGGATCCATATGTGGTCTTTGGGAAGAACACACATGCAATGACACCGGTGATATGTGGTTTGTGAAAAGAACACACATCCAATGACTCTAGTGGATTCTTACGTGGTTTATGAGAAGAACACACATCCAATGAACTCTTGTGGATCTATCTTGGCATAATTTGACTTATGCCACGATGTATTTCATTGTGCAAGACACTCACTTTCCATTTTTACACTACTCAGTATCGCCCTTGGTTTTATGTGGTACTACTCAGTTTTTCCCCCCACCTCTCTATCTTTCGTAGAAGCACAAATCTGTGCTCACCCAGTTGTCACGCGGATCGTGTGCACCAGCCGTTGATTCTGTGCGATCCAACGATGATCGTTGCACACGTCGTGCCCTTCACAGTACAGCGCGAGATAGCACGGACGTCTCCCTCAGCGAGACTTCTACAAGAAGGAACACGATGTCGTCCATGAAAAAAGTCGTCGAGCGGTCATGTCATGTTTAATCAAGTCTGAAAAGCCTACTACAGCTACTACTACGCCACAACGCATGCGTCATCGAGTGCACGATCGTCGATGGACAACTGCAATTTATTGCCACTTGATTTTAATAAGACATATCCCATTTTTTACGCAGTGGCTCTCAATCGCCAATTTTAGGGCCGTGTCAAACTTCATACATAGAAATTGTGTGTGCGTCCTTTGCATGCGGCTCAATACAGAACTGCCATGCATGGCCCGGGAAAAAATGTGACGTACCGTGCGCGTGTCGCGGTGCATGGTGCAGTCGACTGCGTGGCGCGTTGCACGGTGGTGCAACGAAACGTGTCTTGCTTCTATCCACCTTAGCTATAGAGCCTCTCTCTACACACCCACTCCCACTCTCGCTCACTGTCCCCATGCAACCCTCTCCACTGTCCCACCAGCATCCGCAAACTCCCGAGAATACTTCGTCTACACCGGCGATGGCCGAGGAGGATAAGGTGGCCATCGTCGCCTCTGTGGCCGCCGGCGAGGAGCCCCCGTCTCCTCGCCGGTCCCCCTCGACGCGTTGAAAGCAGTCGTTGTCCTTGTCCAGGCCCTAGTGGAGGCATCGATGGCAGCCGCCGTTCCCGTCCAGGCCCCCGTCCCAGCTACTGACGGCGCCGCCGAAGAGGAGCCCCCCGCTGGTCACAAGCAGATCATGCACTTCTTGGGCACCTACGATCCAGATAAGTACATCGCTCCGCTGAACCCCTACGACACCGGCATCGACGACCTATGGTCAGAGGTAACTAGGGTTTTCTCCCCTCCCCTGGTTCTTCTACCATTTGTTAGAAATAATGGGCTAATCTATTTAAAATTTAGCTGGTATTGTCATGTTTAATATTCTGGAATTAATCATGGAAATTGTGCCTAATTATCCAACACCGTTCCCATCGTTAGATGCTAGATCTTGGTTTATTAGGATTCGCTTGTTCGCATTTCGATTGCTCGATCTTCTTACACCATCTACTCCCCCATTTTCCCTTTCTTCTAATAGGTTTCCGGCAGCGACGTCTGCAGCGATGACGAGTCCATTCACACCAAGGCTCGTCAGGTGCTGAGGAGGCTGCGGGCCGGCAAGTACGACAGCTTCCTCATGGCCCCCTACTACAGCTGGCCCTTCCGCAAGGGGGGCGTCTACTGCTTGATGAGTCGCGCCGCCGGCGGCACCGTCTTGAACACCTTACTAAAGCATGCAGAGGCCACGGGCTCCGGCATCCACAAAAGCGGCAAGCCCGATCCCGCGAACATCAACGCCTACATTGCTGAACACCGTGCTCTCGGCATTCACCTCCGAAACCTCCAGCGGGTGGCCATGAAAGAAGGTCGCATGCCTCCTATCAGGACCAAGGCCCCCAAGTCCAAGAAACTGGGCAGCAAGAAGTGGCTGAGGCTCCAGAGGGAGATGGAGGCGCTGGCGAATGAACGGGTTGGATGTCTCCTTGAATGTATCTGCATCTGCCATGGCTGCTGCTGCTAAGCAGCTTCTTTTCATTTTCTATATTTTGCTTGCATCCTATTTCTGGCTGAATGCATCGAACCCCGTTAAGCAACCTACTACTTTCTATCGCTCTATCCTATTTAGCTGCGCACAGCTATATCTACATTTGTTTTGTTTTTTGATTGAATGTATTCTGCCTGGTGTGATTTGCTGCTCTAGATTTGCTACCTGATCGGAGGCAAAAAGAGGTCCAAAAGGGAACGAATTATCGAAGTGAGAATCTTCTCTAGATTTGCTACCAATTTGGGCAAAATGAAACATATCTGTTTAGCGAGAGAGGAAAATGGCACTGTTTCAAACTGCCAGTTATGAAGCTACCATCTTGACAAGCTACAAGACACATATATAAACATAACACAACGAGGGTTAAATTTATTTTACTAGTATCACTTGATGTGCTAGACATCTTGGCAAGCTAATAGAGTTCCACAAAACATAAACATAACACTGACAAGTAAAATTTAATTCACTCCTCATCAGACCACTTGACGCACTGCTTTGTCCCAAATGGCATCTGTCTTGGCTTTCCTATCTTCAGCGTCCTGCGGCACAATTAGCGGTGCATCACATGCCTGATTGTTGCCGCTAGAAGATGCCGCCTCTCTGTTTGCCGCTTTAGCTGCAGCCTCTCTGCCAGCTGCTTCTTCAGCTGCAAGCTCTCTTTCAGCTGCTTCTGTAGCCTCTCTGTCAGCTGCTTTAGATGCAGCCAATTTCTTTGCATATTCAACTTCAAACTCAGCTATTCGGCATTTTCTACAAAGGGCTCCCCTAAGCTCGTCTTCCCTCTTGCAAATAGGGCAAAACACGAGGTAACGTTGAAAAAAATGGATCTTCTTGTACAACTGGTAGGTCACGTAAGCATCTATGGCTGCATACTTCAGGTTTATATCAGACAACAGCCACTCGTTCCAGAAATCGTGCCTATCCTTGGAGAAATCTTCCTTCATTGTGACGTACGACTCATCGAGGATTCTAGTTGCGAGTGATGCCATTCCATCCTTCTTCCTGCCCCCTAGGATCTTGACAAGATGCTGAATATCGATCCAGTTGTGCGTAGGAATTATAATTTCCTCCAGATACAATTTCGAAAAATCAGTTGTTGTGTCGACAGTGTAGAAAACAATTCCCTTTTTTTCAAGGAACTGGCGCAGTGCCGGACATTTCCTGTCAGTCCTGAAAGTATATAGTTTGTCATCACCAAAATTTGTAATTACAAATATTTTCTCAATGCAAGATCATCATCTCAATATAATTTTGAAAAGTTTAGTAAATGCAAGATCAAGACTCTCAACATTGTATTGTCATAATTTTTTCGGTTTTGCTATTTCTCACTCGACTGAACGAGTTGCACATTTCTTTTAACTACGGTTGCACTTTTCTTAGGTGATTGAGACTAAAGAAAATCTCAGTCGATTGAGACATAGGCAAACCCTAATTTATTTGGTCCTAAGTAAAATCCAGTAGTTGCAAGATGAGCAAGTGGATAAAGAACAAGAGGAGAAAACCCTAAAAGCGGTTAGCTACAGAGAGCAGATCTACAAACCAGGAGAGGTGGTAGACGAGGACGTGTTTCCGCATGGCAAGTTGAATGACGGCAACTTCACTCCCTTCATATGGGTGCTCTGGGGTGTACTCGAGGTCCAATCCCACAAACTTGTCCTCGTCTATCCCAAGCCAACCCTCGTGCATCCTTAGGACACGCACCATTGTCTCCTCCTCATTGGTGTAGACAACGTCTATCTTCTTGTTGTCATGGGTAGTGAAGCTTGTCTCTGGAGTGTGTAGATCTTCCATGGCGGCAAGGAGAAGACAGAAAGAAGATAGTAGATGACAGGAAGAAGAAGAGTGGTTTCTGTGAGGCAGGGGAACGGTGGAACCGTCAATGCGCTTTTATGGTAGGGGTTAACGATTGAGACGGAAGTCCAAGGAGAGACGCGTGGTGGTGGCCCCTTCTGAGTAAACAAAAAATAATTATAACACCGATACATGGGCCCTGTTTTGTCACGTCAATACACTGGGTAGGGGGTGTTGTCCTATCCACTCTGCCAACGCTGCAAGCCTACGTGACAGCCACCCCGCCTAAGCGACAGGAGTGACATAACGGCGAACTGACATGAGGGGCCCAACTTGACGCCCGTTAGCCTTATTTTTTGTATTGAACCGTAAATTTGAATTCGTGCTGAAAAAGACCCTCTGAGTATTTGGCACACCAACTATAGTCATCCCTGCTGATTTCAGGGAACTTGGGTACCGCGTTGCCTGTACACCCCAACTTTCGGGCCGCAAAGTGATAATCTCTTTGTGGTGGTAGTAGGGTTAGATGCGCCTAGCGATGCTAGTTTGTGCCAGGTTAGATGCACTGTAGATTAGCTACTGATTTCCCTAGGACCCCTTTGGCGACGTTCTGATGGGTTTAGGCTAGGTCGTCGAGTGGTTCCTCTTACTTTGAATGTTATGATATCTGTAATCTGTGCCAGGTTTACATGCGCCTAGATGATGTAGCTTATGCTTGGCCTTTGTGCTTGAGTTTTTGGTCTTGAACGATCTGACAAGTAAGAACCTGGCATTTCGTTTGCAATGAAAATGGAATGGGGCTGCTGCCTATTGATATACACATATAATTGATTTATGGGTTCTGCTTGCGACCACTTCAAGATTGTAAATTTAGGTAATGTGACCATGGATATCTAGTTTGTGAATTTGCTTGTAGTAGTTAAGTAAAAGAGACATGGGAATCTGTACCAGGTGCATGTCATTATACTGTTGTACTATTGTGTAGAATGTATTTGGTGTCATTTACTTTTCTTATTATTTTAGTTCATTAGATCATCTGATCAGTTTATACTGAGCTAAATATACCTAGTCTATGTACTCATAGTCAGAGTGTCTGCCTTGATAATTTGCTAGTCTTTTGAAATTCTTGTCTCACATAGAACATATGGTTCTAGTACATTCATGATAGTTGTTTTGTATTTGTATTTGTAAAATATTTGTAACATATCAAGAATTTGTGTAGTTGCAGTTCTAGAGCTGAAAGTTTATGTGTTTTGTTACAGATGCATAAATTCCTGGTTGTAGTACTGCTAGTAACAGTTGCTGTTATCTTGCTTCATTGGTTTATTATTTTTGTTGCACTACTACTTTCAATAGCTGTTTTCTTATGATCCACACATAAGTTGGTAGTTAATGCTGATGCGATCTAGCTTAAGATTATTACATGTCATACACATTCTGCTTCATAGGATTATAATATTTACTGCACTACTACGTTCACCACATGGGTTGTTCTGCTGCAAACTTAAGTTGGCATTTAATGCTGAAGTGATACAATTTAAGATTAATAAGTGTGATAGATCAATCTGCTTGTAAGGCATAATTTTTTGTTGCACTAATGCTTCCAGCATGTTTTGTTTTGCTGCACACATTTGATTTGTACATAATGCTGCTCTGATCTAACTTCATATGTGTGACATATCAACTATTCTATTGTGATTTTTAAATGTTCAATTAAAAAGCAATTGTCCAAGTTTCCCATTGTATAATATGTGACACATATAGTCTTATTTCACATAGTAATTATTGTAAAACTCATTTTATTTCACAAATTTCCACATGAGTCAGACGATGTCAGGCCTGACGTGGAGGATAGGGACCGCAGGAGCCGTGCTGTGCTGAAGAATCTCAAGGCTAGGGACATCCCCTATCTTCTAGGCCCAGGGGAGTACAAGTGCCCGTGGTCCCTTCAAAAGGAGATGCCAAAGGACTACATGGGAATACTGCAGCATGCTACCTACTATGGATCTGGCATCTAGAAGCATAAGCTGCACCTGAAGGCCAAACACGCCGCTTATGGCATGTTCCTGCTGAAGCACCTCCCCCAGGCATAGATTGTGTCTTGTCTGTCTCTTTGCTAATATGGTTATTATGTTTAGACTATGTTTATTTGTGATGTGTTGAACCTGATCAAGTTAGTTTATTACGGTGGTTGAACTTGTGTTTGAACAATCTAATGTTTGTGCTTAAGAGGATTGTTTCATGTTTAACCTGGTTTGTTCCTGATATTTTTAATCCTATGCATATGTACTATGGTTGTGTATTTGTGGGAAATGGTGGCATAAAGGGAGAACAAGGAAATCTAGGGAATGTATATGTATTTGGGTTTCTTTAGCTAGTTGATAATAGGTTAAATTAAATGATTAGCTGCATTAAATTGATTGAAGTTTCACTTTTAGTGTGGCATCAACGGTGCATTTATGGTAACAGTCTTATGTGAGACTCTAGATGATAGTAAGATTAGCCGGCGGTGGTAGCCCTCGTTTACAGAAATGTATGTCAGTGCAGGGATAGCGTTTGGGTTTTATAAGAGGAATACAACTATGAAGGCTGGCCCAATAAGACACCCAGGTAATGCGGACTGGCTATTTATAAGAGAAACAGAAACCCTAACTTCCTCTCACCGCCTTCCCAAAATAATTGTGGCGCTGCAGCCGGAGCCATCTACCGTCGGAGTTGTCACCCTGGTCGGGATCCTTAGTGGCCACCATGTCTGTTTCAAGGTCGTCCTACACGTCGCATAATCGACACTGTCCGCCCTACATTCCCCTGGTTCCCTGCTCCGACTGCGGCGTCATCGTCAATAGGCACGTCTCTGGCACCGATGACCACGATGGCTGCGTCTTTTAGAAGTGCAAAACTCATGGGGTAAGCATTTTGGTTTGATTTTCATGCAGTCGATGGCGCACGTACCTACAATATGAGCAGTGTTCATACAAAATTAAATGTTTGATATTCAGTGTTCCTAATTTTACAAACGGAATGCAATTTTTGGCGGTGGGAGATGAAGTACGTGGAGTACTTGTGTGAGAATGGTATTATGACTGGTGATGCAACAATAGATGCTTATGGATGGGAAGAGGAGAGGAGGGAAACTCTAGAGCTAAGAAAAAAGAAAGAGCAGCATTAAAGCCTAGGAATGAGGAACTGGTACTGACGAAGTTGGTTTCTATGGTTGATCTTCTTACAGAAGCAGTTCTTCTTTTAAAATGCGTAATAGGGTTGTTTGTTGTCCTTTGTCTGATGCTTATTCAGTAGAAATGAAAATGCATGTGTGTTGCTGATGTAATGGTATATCCTCTGTGTGTCTCTTCTGTATCCGTGTGTTGAATAATTTTGAAAGCACGTGAACATACCTCTGTGCTGTCTCTATTGTATCTGTTTGCTGATGTAATGGTATATCCTCTGCCTTCGGCATGGTAGACGGCTAAAATCTAGGGTTTTAGGGGTATTTTGCACAAATACGGACGAATCGTCAGGCCAAGTGTTCAAGGAATGTGTTATCATTTTGCACATTGCTCCACCATGCCCTCACAAACACTCACATCCCTTGTTTTACAAACAAGATGTTGCTTGGCCATGCACTTCCCACACTGGCTAGCTTCGGTCTAGGGTTGTAGGGTGTAACGCGTTTACCCGTCGAGATAGCGGCAGGACTATTGAGGAATGGCCTCAAACTTGGCACCATGGTTCACAATGACACACCACACACTTATATCACTTCAATGAGCAGTGATGGCATGCTTTGGCATGCCTTCGACATGGTAGACGGCTAAAATCTAGGGTTTTAGGGTGTTTTGCACAAGTACGGACGAATCGTCAGGCCAAGTGTTGAAGGAATGTGCTCTCCTTTTGCACATTGCTCCACCATGCCCTTGATGGCTCTGAGTATGGCACCCAGAAAAGTGCTGGTGCGTGGTTGATGTAGAGCTTGTTGGGAACCCGAAGAGGAAGGTATGATGAGCACAGCAGCAAGTTTCCCTCAGTTATGAAACCAAGGTTTAATCGAACTAGTAGGAGCAAGGAAATACCCCAAAGGTGTTACTAGCTGAGCTTTGGCAGGGCGCACTACCGGTGCTAGTAGCAACGTGGAGACCTGCACAACACAACCACAGAACTTTGTCCCCAACTTGCGATGAGGTTGTCAATCTCACCGTGTTTTGCGGAAAACAAAGGATTAAACGTATCGAATGGAAAGAATTAAAAGTTTGCAGAAAGTAAACACAAAGTAGTAAAAGATTGTAGATTGAATGTAAAATACAAAGGACCGGGATCCATAGTTCACTAGAGGTGGCTCTCCTTAAGATAGATAACATGTTGGATGAACAAATTACAGCGGGGCAATTGATAAACATCGAGAAAGCAATACATGCATATACTAATCATCTTGACTCCTTTGAGATTCGATTGGGCATTACAACATTATACATAGACCGCCATCCAACTGCATCTATGACTAATAATCCACCTTCAGGTTATCATCCGAACCCCCTCAGTATTAAGTTGCAAGCAACAGATTATTGCTTTACGAATTGCGTGTAAAGTAAACAATACGATTGTTCTATGAACAAAGGATTGTTGTTTTCTCCCTAGTAGCAACAACACATCTAGTACCTTAGAGATTTCTGTCACTTCCCCAGATTACCAGAGGCATGAACCCACTATCGAGCATAAATACTAACTCTTGGAGTTGCTAGCATCTACTTGGCCAAGATATCTACTAACAACGAAAAGCATGCAAGATCACAAATAACAAAGACATGATAGAATCAATAATGAATCTGAAATAGTATCTCAATATCCATCGGATCCCCGCAAACACAACATGCAGAATTACAAATAGATTATCTTGATCATGAACGGAGCTCACAAGATCTAGACATGAACGCACAAAGGAGGAGAACCAGCCATCTAGCTACTACATGGATCCGTAGTCCAAGGATGAACTACTCACGCATCACACCGGAGGCTTGCATGGTGATGAACAAGGCCTCAGGGTGAATTCCCCTCTCCGACAGGGTGCCGGGAAGAGCTTCAGATTCCTCCCGATCTAGGGATGGAGATGACGGCGGCTACAGACTCTTTCATGGATTTTTGATCGGGCACTTAGGGTTTTTGTCTCGAGGGCATCTTATAGGCGGAAGGGGAGGCCGAGGGGGTGCCAGGGGCCACCACAGCACCCCCTGGCACGGGCCAAGCCTGGCCGCGTGTCAAGGTGGTGTGGCCGGCCTCTGGCCCCTCTCCGTCTCGTATTCTATCATCTGATGACTTCCGGAAAAATAGGCACTTTGGCTTTTGTCCCGTCCAATTCCGAGAATATTCATTTTCCGACTTTCCTGGAACCAAAAACAACAGAAAACAGGCAGCTGTCACTGTGGCTCTTGTTAATAGGTTAGTCCAAGAAATCATATGAAAAGTACTCCAAAGTTGGAACAAAACACAAGAAAGTGGATAAAACCAAGAATGGAACATCAAAAATTATAGATACATTTGCAATGTATCAGCCCTCACAAACACTCACATCCCTTGTTTTATAAACAAGATGTTGCTTGGCCATGCACTTCCCACACTGGCCAGCTTTGGTCTAGGGTAGTAGGGTGTAACACGTCTACCCTTCGGGATAGCGGCAGGACTATTGAGGAATGACCTCAAACTTGGCACAATGGCTCACAATGACACACCACACACTTATATTACTTCGATGAGCAATGATGGCATGCTTGGGCTTGCCTTCGGCACGGTAGACGACTAAAATCTAGGGTTTTAGGGGTGTTTTGCACAAGTACGGACGAATCGTCAGGCCAAGTGTTCAAAGAATGTGCTCTCCTTTTGCACATTGCTCCACCATGACCTCACAAACACTCACATCCCTTGTTTTACAAACAAGATGTTTCTTGGCCATGCACTTCCCACACTGGCCAACTTCAGTCTAGGGTAGTAGGGTGTAACGCGTCTACCCGTCGGGATAGCAGCAGGACTATTGAGGAATGACCTTAAACTTGGCACAATGGCTCACAATGACACACCACGCGCTTATATCACTTCAAAGAGCAGTGATGGCATGCTTGGGCATGCCTTCGGCATGGTAGACGACTAAAATCTAGGGTTTTAGGGGTGTTTTGCACAAGTACGGACGAATCGTCAGGCCAAGTGTTCAAGGATTATGCTCTTATTTTACACATTGCTCCACCATGCCCTAACAAACACTCACATCCCTTGTTTTACAAACAAGATGTTGCTTGGCCATGCACTTCCCATACTGGCCAGCTTCGGTCTAGGGTAGTAGGGTGTAACGCGTCTACCCGTCGGGATAGCGCCAAGACTATTGAGGAATGGACTCAAACTTGGCACAATGGCTCACAATGACACACCACACACTTATATCACTTTAATGAGCAGTGATGGCATGCTTGGGCATTCCTTCGGCACGGTAGACGGCTAAAATCTAGGGGTTTAAGGGTGTTTTGCACAAGTACGGACGAATCGTCAGACCAAGTGTTCAAGGAATGTTCTCTCCTTTTGCACATTGCTCCACCATGCCCTCACAAACATGTACTAAAAAATTGAGGCAATTTTAAGATTGTTGAAAAAATCACATGTCTACAAAATAGATCGTTTATGCCTACCTGAGAGGGTCATTACTAATAAGTCCAGGTTTTCAATTTTTGTAAATTTTCTAAAAAAATACTCTAAGTTATCCGTATTATTAGAAACACAACCGTATATTTTTTTGTCATTTTCGAACATATGGTTATTCGATTTATATTTAAATTCAAAATTTAATATATTAGGTTGGGCTGGCCCACTAGGAGGATCCTAAGGTAAACTCGGCTATTAGGATAACTGCCTTATTAAACCAGGACTAATTACCTCCCGCTCGTACACATTCTCTTAGATCTACCCGTCACCTCATCACATCACCTCGTCTCATCTAAAACTGGAAGGGAGAGAGCTTCGTCAATGACGGTCGCTAGGAGGTAGTTTCGGAGATCCTCGGTCGCTATGGCACAGGTACGTAAATTCGAAGCCCTGTCAATGATCTATATTTAGGTTAACTTACTTTCCACGGACAACACGGACAGACGATAGATCTAAGAGGACATAGATCTAATCCTCGCAATTTTTTGTTTCGTCGTGAAAAATTCGGATTTATAATTACCCGAATTGTTTGAAAATACAGATCTAAATATGTTCGCCGTAGATCTAGTCTAGGTTGATCATGCAGGTGCGTTTTAGCGTCGGCGCAATTTTAGCCGCCGGCCACTCCATCTCCTTTTCCACGTAGGCGAATGGCCAGTGTTATCGCATGCGGACTGTGCCCTAGGGAGCGAAAATCAATTGGGCGATGAGATGCTCGACTACTTTTGATTTTCAATTCGTATTGTTTGTATCTCTTAGCACGCATGTAAAAGTTTAGCATTATTCATGTCATAATATGACATGTGACTTAATTATTCTTCTATATTCCGTCAGATTCCATTACGTGTTACCGCTGCTGAGATCCGTGCTATAATCAAAAGGAAGAAAAATGCTGTTTTTGTCAGGGGTAAGCATTTTGTGCCAATTTTATTTTGTAAGCAATTGATATATTTGATGTCGCTAATGTGTGCAAAAATTACACTAAGGTCCTGAAATAAAAAGCTAGCACGATTTTTAATGTTTCCTTGAGTTTGGCAATCGCGTGAAGATGACTGAGGAAGAATTTGACGAACTTGAGCGACTAGTCAAGGCTCACATGCCAAAAGACCCGTTTTATGTATGCACCATCAAAAAATCCAACACAGTGAAAAATAAAGCTAAAATGGTAAACTCTTCCGTACATATGAACTTTTCACATTTATTTGTTTGCGTAAATGTGAAATAATTTGTATAACTGGTTTGTCAAATCTATGTGCAGTACTTTTCAAGGATCTTCACCATGAAGTATATTGTTACAAACATTCAATTGCCAGCAGTTATAAAAGCCCATTCCAGAGATGGAAAAGTTGCACATGTTAAGTTGGTGATGAACAAGTCCCAAGTAAATGGACTACCTAAAGGAGGTGCCATGATTACAACAAACTAGATGGACATTGTCAGGCATAATGGTATAAGAGTTAACCAGAAATTCGTGTTCTGGTTCCATCGTGGGGATGATGGTACTACGAAGCAACTGGTTGATCAAGTGTGAAATCAACCTCAAATTCGTGTTCTAGTTCTATATTATGCTTATGTACTCTCATGTTTGTGAAACACTTATGTAACGATTATGGCTTACTTAGTTCGGTCTATATGAAATTATTAAGTAATCATCATTTCATGTTATGTTCACAATTGTTGATGCTTCATTTGGGTTTCTCGCCATGAACCCATGTTACGGTTTTGCATCTGGGTTTATCCAAACCTTTTCTTATGTCGTTGATCTTTCATTTGGGGTTTCTCACCGTGAACACATGTCGGTGATCCTTCGGTAGGACTCGTGTGCGTCTTAGACATCCTTTGCGATGTACGTATTAAAAGTTCTTTAAAGATAGGAGCAACACTCCCATTGTATGAAGTTGATTCGATCTGTTTATTAATTAAAGTTCGTATTGTGCATATCAAATTATGAAAAACCCTAAATATGGTAAGACATTAAAGAATACAATAAAACACTTATAAATACGAAAAACGCATAAAAATAGAAAAAACAAGTCACTAAAAAGTAATAACCCTGTAGGCCCAATTAACTACCTACAACTGGCCCAACATCTCTGTAATCACGGAGGGCGTAGTTATTGGCACGTCGATCGTCCATCAACCCACGACTCAACCTAGGTAAGCCACCTCTCACCGCTGCCTCCATTACGAGCCGCCCTCGCCGTCCCACATTGCCACCTCCCTTCTCCACCCCCTCTCGTCTGTCTTCTAGGGATCGACGCCGCCTGTCACCACTTCATCCTCGCAGGACTCCCTTTCACTGTCTCTCATTCGTGCCACCCTTTGCCGCCTCTTCTCATCTGTCGTCTAGGTAATGATTCCATGTCTCATCGATTGTTTGTCGTGTATACAAGATGCTCATATAGGTTTGTGGGAATCTGCTGTAGATTTAGATGGAGAAACATTAACACATTCTCTAAATGATTCGTGTAGAATGGAAGATTTAGATGGGGAGATATTTTGTAACTACATAAGATGGGCAGATTTGGTAGCCGGCTTTACAAGCGCACAACGTGTGAGATTTACCAGCACTTCTTTGCGGCCGATGTTGGACGTGCCACGAATCACGATGAGGGAAAACTTAATCAGATTCATCATTGAGTTGTTCAATCCATCGTCTAGCACTTTCATCATAAAAGAAGGATCAGGAGAAATAGTAGGAACTTGTGAGGACGTAGAACATATTTATGGTTTACGTAACCAAGGTTATTCGGCATTTCAAATTATAAAGGAAGATGGTCAAACTAATATGCATAACATACCCCCATGTTTTCTCAGCAAGTCAAGCGGTAATATAGTGATAAGAGATTTGATTAATGGCATAAAGACTGAGAAGGCGTCCGATGACAACTTCGTCCGCAAAGCGGTGCTTGCGCTAATTGGTCTTGGCATAGCCCCATCGAGTAACGTAACTGTACCAAAGACCTTCTACTGTTTAGTGGAAGACGTTCCTCGTATTTTTCAGATTAACTAGAATTACTTCACACTTAAGTTTCTCATA
The DNA here is from genome assembly GCA_916181665.1 of Avena sativa. Taxonomy (NCBI): domain Eukaryota; kingdom Viridiplantae; phylum Streptophyta; class Magnoliopsida; order Poales; family Poaceae; genus Avena; species Avena sativa. The sequence continues at coordinate 429,319,007 of OV702286.1, read as the reverse complement.
GATAGTTTGAAAGATAGCTTTGTAGGATCTACTATGAGAGAATGGCCCAAAGGAAATCTAGGTCTAACGCAGGTATATATTTTAAGTCAAACAATCATCAGTTTTTATGTTCAGCTCTCGATGTAAAACTAAATTTATTTGTCTATATAATTTGTTTGCAGTTTCTTTACTGGAAGAAGTTGGTGATCATTGATGATCCTACTTATATTCCCCATGTGTACATTCGGCCACTAATGAAAAATGGACAGAAGACGAATCAGAAAGGAGATGTTGCTATGATTATAAGAATGGTCGAGGCCTCCGAAACAACGCTAAAGTGATGGTAGTCAGTTTAATCATTCTTTTGATATGCCACCATACATAGCTCGTGTTTGTATTTGTAATTTGTATAATTTGTTTATTTTTGTAACATGCAGATCCATAATAATATTGGGGAGCAATATAATAAAAAGAGTGTGCAAAAACCATCAATGAATGGTGAATAGTCAAGTTCAAACAAACGGGGCAGTAACATGGACTTCCTATTCGGACGTATGACAACAGATTTGAAAAAAATCACATGGACATGAAGATTGCACTTATACCGCAAATATGTGCAGAGGTGATACGGTCTATATTTTATGTGTTGTTTCATGTTGATGATAACGATATTACACTATGAATGAAAACTCAGTACTTAATATTTTTTGTTATGTAGGAGATTCTAAAATTGTTAAATACAAATGGTGTCATGTACAAACCAACTGAAGCATCACAGTCGGACAAAGGAGGAGATGGTGAAGATGTAAAATCTTTTCCTAGTGAATCACAATTAGGCAATGAATTTGTCTATAAACATGGTAATAAAGAAGCCAAGCTTGATGACATTCTGAGAAAAACGTCGGCTAATTCTAAAGCAGCCATTGCGGATGATCCATCTGGTGGTGATAGTTACGTCACACCCTTGAAGGAAAAATGTATGCCGACGACTGTTGTTGACATATCAATGAACACACCAGACCACCTTCGGAAGATGGATGGTACAGAGGAGAATCCGTGGGATGTAAATGAAAATACCAAGTCTGTGTCATCATCGGAGGTACCATCATGCATTCTTGGTACTCAGAAGGATACACCAAATGGTGCATAGAGCGGTGTCATGCAGAATGATGCACGCAATGATATGACTTCTACCACGGGGAAGGAAGATGCAACAAAGTGTGCTAATTCTATTGATAGCGGCAAAAAGGAAATTGATAATGGTCTAGACAAAAGGAAATGTGTACCCAAGGGTAATAGTAAGTATGACTCCCTATTATTTGAGCGATAGAAACAACCGAAACGTAAATCAAAAAATACAAAAGGTATAATGCTTTATAGATTTAATTAATTATTTTTATTCAGCAAACAAAATGGTTCAACACGGTAACTTGTGTGTTTTCATAAATGTTATGCAGCGCAACATGATATTGGGGAATGTTACACTATGTTAACACCTACTGAAATAGAAGGTGCTATGAAATATGTTTCAACTTTGACGAAGATCCCCAAAGAAGCAGTAAAAAGGGCGTATCAGAACATAGATGAGGCCATCTTGTCTTCGAAAAATCTCACTTATAAAAGAATGGCTTAGTACTGCTGTAAGTAATTCACTAACCTATTATACTGTTATTTTGCAACAAAGCAATATGAACATGGAATCATTGTACAACTATTATTTTCAGATACTTGATGCCTACATTCTATAGCTGGCTCCCCATCTTGACTATGATCGGCACATATGTTGACCGTTGAGGTCAACCTATCTTATCAATGAAGCCATTAAAATGTACAAAACGAAAAAAAACTTGAAAAAGTTTGACGTAGAAGAAGTGCCAAGACCAGGAGCTGTAGGAAGGGTTATGAATGAATATTTTGCACGTGACAAGGTAAACAGTATTGTTTTATAAAGTTAATGTTGTTGTTAACTATTTGGAAACCTACATAGTACATGCTAGTGATCTTATTTTGTAGGCATATTTCCCTCTAAATATACGCGGAGAATATTATGTGATAGTAGTAATGCATAACAACAAGAAGGAGTTCCAAGTCCTTGACCCTAAGTACAATTTAACCTATTCGCATGTAGTTGTGGATAACTTGGTATTATCTACTTTTCTCATCAAAACCGTGTTATCTTTTGGTGTTTCACTAACTCTTAATCTTTTGCAGAAATGACAAATTGCACTAGACATATGGTGGATAGACAAAACTACACGCAAACAATTTCCTAACGTCGATACTTGGCCTATTAAAATATGAAATTGGAAAGCAAGATGATTCGTAAGTACTTTTGAATCATATCTCTTTAGCACTACTGATGTCGTAAATGAATTTTATTTCATCCTATATGGCAGCAACTCATGCGGATTATGGGTATTGCAATGTCTAGAGCACTGGGACGGAGATCGTATGACTAAGAATATTTCTCAAGTCTGTACACTATTCCTTTGTATAGTCGCAAAAATCAATATGATTACAATTCAATTTATAAACTCTTCTATATGGTACTGTAGACAACAATCGAGGAATCAAGAGGACCTACCGTTGCAACGATTCTTTTGTCTAGAAGAAACAAACTAGAGGCTGTGAAAAGGAAAGTCAGATCAGTGATTAATAACAGTGTACCTTGAGAATTTACTAGTCCCTATAGGTTTCCATACCTGGTAAATTCATATTGATTTGTAAAACAGTTTATTGTTTGCATTTTACGACAACAGTCCATATCCTGTTGTGTCGGGTCAACTCAAAACTAAGAAATGGTTTGCTTGTTTAACTTGTTTGTTTCGACCCAAATTAGTTGTTCACGTTGAAAAACTAGTTCGTTTCTTTCAACCAAGCATCCTTTAATATATATAGCATGCTCTGCGTATTTTAATATATTTAGCTTGATCTGCATATTTTGGTGAAATCAAAATAGAAGGGCGCGAACAAAGTATAAAAACAACGAGATAGATATAATATAGGAGGGGGCATCCCTTACAACATTTAAAACATACATAGAGGGGCATATATGCCCAAGCAAAAAACATGAAAATAAACACTATAGATGGTAGTGAACCCTAGCACAACAGTGGTTCACTACTTGGACTCTCTCCTCCCTCTTGCTCTTTCTCCCCTCCTCGATCCCATCTCCTCGGTGCTGCCCCAGCCCTCACTCTTCCTCAGCGTTGTACGAAAGAGTGTGCATCTCGTTGATGGTGGGGAAGGTATTTGTAACATCCCAGCATTAGAGCTTAGAAATAAGCTCAACACAGGTGTGTGCATTGCATCCATGCATAGATAATCCTGATAATTTTCGTGCTTTTAAATAAAACTTGTCAAAGTGATTGAAGCTTCTATTGACTTGGTGGAACCGAAGTAGATCATCAAGTTGACTGCGATAAGTTTCAATATGCTCTTTGTTAAAAACCTTATTTTGGGTAATATAATTTGATCTAAGGGTAGATCAAATCTAATAAAACTAAGTCACAACACACTATTTAATAAGGATTACTTGATATCCTAGAGATCATTACATGGTATTCCAAGCAACAACTCAAGGATGAATACTTAATGTTCTAAAGATGATATTAAGATATTACCTACCACAAACTTTGAATAGCAAGTTAAGTACATAACTTAAGTAAAGAAACTTTATAACTAAATCTTGAAACACTTGTTTGCCATAGTTATTCCTACCATGGGTATCATGGTAGTTCTTAAACATTAACTCTTATCACAAATAGAGTAGAAAGGAAAGTCAAGCCAAGACCATCCAGCACATATTGTTAATATGATATTAAGAGGTGCCATATCTATTTAACCAAATCCTAGTGTCTATTGATCATCAATGTGTGTGATCAATTCTTGACCTAGAACTTATTGACTCATAGCCTTTAACCTATTGTGTTGACCTTCCAAATACCTTAAGTAAGTTAATAAGAAGAAGTAACTAGTTATGGTAGAGTGTGCCATCATCAATGGGATGTGATCCTTAGTGGAGATCAAACCATCTGATCCTGGAGGTGTTAACTCACTCATGAGTTAACTAGAAGCAGTACCCAAAACTCAAGGGTTGAGCTAGCACTAGTAGAAAATGGGCCTTTGGTTCGGGCCACTAGTCCCGGCCATGGCTGGGGCCGGGACTAATGGTCTGAACCAGACGGCCCGAGGAGGCCGAGGTACTTTGTCCCGGTCCGTAAGGAACCATTAGTCCCGGTTTGAGATACAAACTGGGACAAATGGGTTGGCAGAACCTTTAGTCCCGGTTTGTATCTCAAACCAGGACTAATGGCCGGGCCCTATATATATGCACCCAGCCCTCCACTCTCTCCTGTTTTTTTCCTATGTGAGGTGGGTATAACTTTGTGCTAACTTTTTTTCTTCATATGCACTAGAGGTGTTCGGTGAAATGCCTATTAGAGCGATGCCACTTGAGTTCACACAAGACAAAACATGATATGAGGTGCCAGAGCACACTTAAGGTTTCTCCTCTTTGTTTTGAAGTGTCCTAAAAGGTTAGCAACTATTTTCTCGTTTTGACCGCGTGGTACTAATTTAAGCATCGTGATTGCGTTTGATATATATATGCATGGTTTTATAATGCAGATGAGCCACCCATGGATGTATGGTGACCGACGCTCTGACGCTTACAGAGAAGGCGTGCGTTCTTTTCGCCTTGTGGCCGAGGCGAACAAGCGGCGGGATGGTTTTATGTGTTGTCCATGTGTTGAATGTCGGAATGAGCAGGCTCACACTTCCTCAAGAGTCATTCAGAGCCACCTGCTTCGGTCCGGTTTCATGTCCGGCTATAATGTTTGGACCAAGCACGGAGAAAGAGGGGTTATGATGGAAGACGGCGATGAAGAAGAGAACGATGATGACAACTACCGATCTATGTTCCCTGAATACGATGATACCGCAGTTGAAGATAATGAAGAAGAAGGGGGTGAAGAATGGGAACCAGGTGAGCCCGTTGATGATTTTGGTCGGGTCATTAGTGATGCAAGGCGAGACTGCGACACAGAAAAGGAGAGGTTGCAGTTCGAGCAGATGTTACAGGACCACAACACATTGCTGTACCCAACTTGTGAAGATGGCCAGAAGAAGCTGGGTAGCACACTGGAATTGTTGAAGTGGAAGGCAGAGACCGGTATGATTGACTCGGGATTTGAAAAGTTGCTGGTAATAATGAAGAAGCTGCTTCCAAGAAATAACCAATTGCCCTCCAGTACGTACGAAGCAAAGAAACTTGTCTGCCATCTAGGATTAGACGTGTAGAAGATACATGCATGCCCTAATGACTGCATCCTCTACCGCGGTGAGAAGTACGAGAATATGGATAAATGCCCTGTATGCACTGCATTGCGGTATAAGATCAAAAAAGATGACCCTGGTGATGTTGAGGGCGAGCCACCCAGGAAGAGGGTTCCTGCCAAGGTGATGTGGTATGCTCCTATAATACCACGGTTGAAACGTTTGTTCAGAAATAAAGAGCATGCCAAGTTGTTGCGATGGCACATGGAAGACCGTAAGAAAGACGGGATGTTGAGGCACCCTGCTGATGGTCGGCAGTGGAGAAAAATCGAGAGAGACTTCCCAAACTTTGCTGGTGACACGAGGAACTTATGGTTTGGTCTAAGTACCGATGGCATGAATCCTTTTGGGGAGCAGAACTGCAGTCACAACACCTAGCTTGTGACTCTATGTATCTACAACCTTCCTCCTTGGTTGTGCATGGAGCCGAAGTTCATTATGATGCCAGTGCTCATCCAAGGCCCGAAGCAACCCGGCAACGACATTGATGTGTACCTAAGGCCATTAGTTGATGAACTTCTACAGTTGTGAGCCAAACCAGGTGTACGTGTGTGGGATGAGCACAAACAGCAGGAATTTGACCTACAAGCGTTGTTGTTCGTAACCATCAATGGTTGGCCCGCTCTTAGTAACATTTCAGGATAGACGAACAAAGGATACAATGCATGCACGCACTATTTAGATGAGACTGAAAGTATATATCTGGATAAATGTAGAAAGAATGTGTACCCATACAATCGTCGTTTTCTTCCTCCCAGTCATCCCTTAAAGAAGAAAGGCAAGCATTTCAATGGCAAGGCAGAAACCCGGACGAAGCCTGTCCTCCGTAGTGGTGCTGATGTATTTGGTATGGTCAAGGATTTGGATGTAATCTTTGGAAAGGGTCCTAGAGGACAACCTGTTCCGAAAGACCCCATTACCGGACACACACCCATGTGGAAGAAGAAATCTATATTTTGGGAGCTACCCTATTGGAAAGTGCATGAGGTCCGCTCTGCAATCGACGTGATGCACCTAACGAAGAATCTTTGCGTGAATATTCTAGGCTTCCTGGGCTTGTATGGGAAGTCAAAAGATACCCCGACAGCACGGGAGGACCAGCAACATCATAAAGGACGAGACGGCAAGCATCCAGGGCAGTTTCAAGGGCTTGCCAGCTATGCTCTTACCAAAGAAGAGAAGGAAACCTTTTTTGAAGTCCTTTTCAGTATCAAGGTCCCGTCTGGCTTCTCGTTGAATATAAAGGGAATAGTAAATATGAAAGAGAAAAAATTCCAAAACCTAAAGTCTCATGACTGCCACGTGCTTATGACGCAATTGCTTCCGGTTGCATTGAGGGGAATTCTACTAGAAAATGTTCGACTAGCCATTCTGAAGGTATGTGCATTCCTCAATGCAATTTCTCTGAAGGTAATCGATCGAGAAAGTTTATCAGGGTTATAGATTGATGTGGTCCAATGTCTGGTCAGCTTCGAGTTGTTGTTCCCGCCATCCTTCTTCAATATTATGACGCACCTCCTAGTTCACCTAGTCGAAGAGATTAGAATTCTCGGTCATGTTTTTCTACACAATATGTTCCCCTTCGAGAGGTTCGTGGGAGTCTTAAAGAAATATGTTCATAACCGTGCTAGGCCAGAAGGAAGCATCTCCAAGGGCTATGGAACAGAGGAGGTCATTGAGTTTTGTGTTGACTTTCTTCCTGACCTTAAGCCGATTGGTGTTCCTGAATCTCGGTATGAGGGGAGGATGACTGGAAAAGGCACACTAGGAAGGAAATCAATGGTATGTAGGGACGGGCATTCTTTCACTCAAGCAGACTACACAGTTCTACACAATTCCACTATGGTGGCTCCGTATATCGAGAAACACAAGAATATTCTACGCTCCAAAAACCCGGGGAAGCCTGAAACCTTGATTAAAGGGGAACATGAGAAGAATTTTGGCAGTTGGTTGCAGACACATCTCATGAATAACACCACTGTTGGAGATGAGTTGTACTCGTTGGCCAGGTTACCATCTTCGACTATATGTACTTTCCAAGGGTACGAGATAAATGGGAATACATTTTACACGATCGCCCAAGATAAAAAGAGCACCAACCAAAATAGTGGTGTCCGCTTTGATGCAACAGATGACAATGGGCAGAAGGACACATATTATGGGTACATAGAGGAGATATGGGAACTTGACTATGGACCTACTTTTAAGGTCCCTTTGTTTCGGTGCAAATGGGTCAAGCTGACAGGAGGCGGGGTACATGTAGACCAAAAGTACGGCAAGACAACAGTGGATCTCAACAATCTTGCGTACATGGATGAACCATTTGTCCTAGCCAATGATGTGGCTCAGGTTTTCTATGTTAAGGACATGTCTACCAAACCAAGAAAAAGGAAAGATAAGCAAAAGAATACAGAATACGATGAGCCAAAGCGCCACATAGTTCTTTCAGGGAAAAGAAACATCATGGGAGTGGATGACAAGACAGACATGTCAGAAGATTACAATAAGTTTCATGAAATTCCGCCCTTCAAAGTGAAAACTGACCCAAGCATCCTGTTAAATGATGAAGATTCTCCATGGCTATGGTGCAGAAGCAAACCACAACACTAGATGTTGGTGATGTGTAATAATGTATTAAACCTTTTATTTGAGACATAAATCTATGTGATGTATTAAACCTTTTATTTGAGACATAAAGGTCCCCTTTCATGAAATACATCTTGCTCAATCAAACTAGATGTTGACGACCGGGTTCTGAGCCGCGGGAGGTGATCACCCAAAGAGAAGGAACCATCACAAGAGAAGGAACTCACAAACACTAAGGATACATAGCACAACTAAAAATTAAGAAACATGCCTAATGTTGGAGTGATTCAGTCATGCTCCTGCCTAGCCCTGTAATACGCGCGGCTGTAGTCATCGTAGTCATCGGTGCCATCGTTGCTGTCGTCGTCGGGGTCGCCGTAGTCGAACCTTGAAGGTTGGGCACGCGTGGGCTGGATTTGAGGGTACCGCAGGCAGGGGTTATTGCCGGTCGTGTTGTAGGCCATGACACTCTGGAGAGTCCGGCCGCGCCACCACAGCCGACGGCCGGCCTTGTTGAAGTTCGAAGGAGGTGGGCCGTCCTCCTCGTGCCTGGCAAGCTCCCTCTCATGCCGATTGATGAAGAAGGCTTCCCAAGTCCGGAAATAGTCGGGATGCCAGTTAGGATTCCTCCGCTGCTCTGGCGTGAGCTCGAGGTAGTAGTGGTTCATGATGGCCATCCGGCGCTCCACACCTAGAGGGACAGGAGGGACCGGTACGCCTCCGACGCTCAGCATCCAGCCGGTGGGGACGCGGTAGCTCGGTGGGCAGGGGTAGTTCGAGGCACAAAGCGCCTCCGCCTCCCGGGGGGTTAGAGATACGATGGAAGCCATGGGAAGAGAATGATGAGTCTAGATGTGATATGTAAATGGAGGCCAAGCGTACATATATATACTGAAAAAATGGCGGGAAGACAGAGGTGGGAACTGGTGGAAAGCGCGGGAACGCAGTGGCGCGGGAAACTTTCATCCCGGTAGGGGCTCAAACCGGGACAAAAGATGGGGGGGCCTTATCTGGGGGAGGCTTATCTGGGAGGGCCTTATCTGGGGGTGGCTAACCTTTAGTACCGGCTGGTGGGTGCAACCAGGATTAAAGGTGGTTTTTGTGTCATCTAACAAAACTGTCGGTGGGATAAGGACGCGTGGGTAACCTTTAGTACCGGCTGGTGGGTGCAACCGGGACTAAAGCTGTCGGCAGGATAAGGACGCGTGGGTGGACGCACTGCTCGATATTAAAGCATGTAGCGCACGACGCCCTGTCGAAGGAAGAAGACAAAGTAGAAGCGGAACCGTGCCTGTAAAAGGAGCATCGATACGCCATGGCAAGCAGCTCAACAAGCCAACATGGATGGAGAGTTTCATCCCCATGGATGGAGGAAAGGGTTGGGAAATCTCCCGTGGCGGAACTTCTCGAAGATGCCCTTGGTACACACGCCCTATGGCATCTTCGGAAGTTCCACCTCGGAAAATATTTTCCTGCTAGCCCGTGAAAGACTCCATCTCCGCCTCCCTGGGGGTTAGAGGTATGGTGGAATCCATGGGATAGAGTGGAGAGAGGTGGCAGATATGAGTCTAGATGTGCTATGGCAACGACCAAGCCTACAAATATATAGTGAGAAATGGCGGGAAGTCAGAGGAGGGAAGCGGTAGAAAAGGTGGGAAGAAAACGGGCAGGAAAAAATAAGGCGGGAAGAAATAAGGAGGGAAGAAACAGACCTTTAGTACCGGTTTCACGCGAATTTTTTATCAACCGGGACTAAAGGGGCTACCCTCGTACGGAGAAAGCTATAGGGGTAGACGATCCGGGGCCCCCGGTCTAGGGTTTCGTCGGAGGAAGACCACCAGAGCGTCGGAATCACATGAAAATGGCAAAATGGTTAATAGTTTGACTAGTTAAAATAATTATTTTATAAAACATAAAATGGATTTGAATCTCTTATTCAAATTCAAGCACTTTTTATGTTAAAAATTTAGTGAGATTCAAAAATATGCAAAATATAATAGTTAATGCATTTTTAAATTGAAAATGGCAAAATGGTTATTAGTTTCACAAGTTAGAATAATTATTTGATAAAACAGAAAATATATTTGGATTACTTATTCAAATTCAACAACTTTTCATGTTGAAAGTTTTCTCAAATTCATAAGTATGCAAAAACTGTATAATTCAAATGTTTAAAAAATATGCTAATTGAATTTTTTTTAAACAGACGCGCCCCTAGGGTGAAAAAATTGAAAAAAGGACCTTTAGTCCCGGTGCATGCTACACACCGGGACTAAAGGTGTGGCGTTGGCGTGCGCGCGTTGGGCGGTGTCGAAAACCCTTTAGTCCCGGTGGGTGGCATGCACCGGGACTAAAGGGGGGGACCTTTAGTCCCGGTCCATATAACGCACCGGGACTAAAGACTCTTTAGTCCCGGTTCGTTATACGGACTGAGACTAAAGGCCCCCCACCTATATATTTGGTGCGTCCCTTCTTCTCCCCGCGCGCCCCTTCTTCTCCCACGTAGAGCACCCCCACGCGCAAGGACGACCTGGCGCCGGCAGGCTGCCCGATTCTCTCCGGCCGCCACCACCCCAACCGCCGCCGCCACTCACTCTAGCCGCCACCGCCACTCAAGCTGCCGCGCGCGCGCCCCCGGCCAGAGGTATCCCGCCCCCTCCCCTTCGCTCCCCCGTCCGGCTACGCGACGGCGCGGCGGCGCCGGCCACTGTGGGCAAGCAAGCCAGGCTGCCCCCTCCCCTTTGCTCCCCCGTCCGGCTACGCGGAGGCGCGGCGGCGGTGTGGGCGATGCGGCCGCGGCGGCGCCCCTGCCAACTTCTCTGTTTTTTTCCATTTTTTATTTTGTAGTATATAATTAATTGTAATATTATTTAGTAGTTGTAATATTATTTATTAGCTAGTGTAATAGTAGTGTATATAGTTGTAATTTTATTTTGTAGTGTAATATTATTTTGTGTGTAATATTATTTAGTAGTGTAATAGTAGTGTATTTGTAATATTATCTAGTAGTGTAATATTATTTTGTAGTGTAATATTATTTTGTGTGTAATATTATTTAGTAGTGTAATAGTAGTGTATTTTTAATATTATTTAGTAGTGTAATATTATTTTGTAGTGTAATATTATTTTGTGTGTAATATTATTTAGTAGTGTAATAGTAGTGTATTTTTAATATTATTTTGTAGTGTATATAGTTGTAATTTTATTTTGTAGTGTAATATTATTTTGTGTGTAATATTATTTAGTAGTGTAATAGTAGTGTATTTGTAATATTATTTAGTAGCTTAATATTTTTTTTGTAGTGTAATATTATTTTGTGTGTAATATTATTTAGTAGTGTAATATTATTTAGTAGTGTAATAGCTCGCGGGCCCCTAGACTTACGGTTAGGGTGGTAGTGCTCGCGGGCCCCCGCACTTAGGGTTAGGGTGGTAGTGCTCACGGGGTCCCATACTTAGGGTTAGGGTGGTGGTGCTCGCGGGCCCCCGGACTTAGGGTTAGGGTGGTCGTGCTCGCGGGCCACCCGGAGATAGGGTTAGGGTGGTGGTACTCGCGGGCCCCCGGACTTAGGGTTAGAGTGGTGGTGCTCGCGGGCCCCCAAAGATAGGGTTAGGGTGGTGGTGCTCACGGGCCCCTAGACTTAGGGTTAGAGTGGTGGTGCTCGCGGGCCCCCAAAGATAGGGTTAGGGTGGTGGTGCTCGCGGGCCCCCAGACTTAGGGTTAGAGTGGTGGTGCTCGCGGGCCCCCGAAGATAGGGTTAGGGTGGTGGTGCTCGCGGGCCGCCGCACTTAGGCTTAGTATTATTTGCTATTGTTTAGTATTATTGTAGCAAATTGCGTGTTCATATTATTGTTTAGTATTATTTTATGCAGCAATATTGAATGAAAAATGTTATTGTGTGCATTTTGTAGAAAACTATGGATCCAATCCAGAGAGACCTAGCACAGGAAGAAATTCTCGAGGATATGATCAACGACACCCCCATGTTGATCCACCCGAATCTCCATCGATTTATCTGAACCCCTCCGGTGAGGGAGAGGAGGTCGACCGAAATGATCAAGGAGAAGCCGACGGCTCCAGTGGTGGAGAAGCAGACGGCTCCAGTGGTGGAGAAGCCGACGGCTTCGGTGGACCCTTAACGAAGTCCGGCGAGGTATATATATGAAGTCTGGTGATCAGTAGATGCATTAACTGAGTTGTATATATATAAAATAACGAATGTTTCTTCTCTTAGGCCTCCACATCGAGCAAAAAATATTCCAAACGAGGCCCGGCGAAAAAGTTTGACGCATCTACGCGTTATACAATTACGCGGGTATCACCACGGGGTGAACCGTTGGAACCCGAAAAGGCTAAAACTGTATTTAAATAACAATGCGGGGTTATGGTTAGGGATCGCATCCTGATCACCGTTCGAGAGTGGAATAAGACCAAAGGGGCGAAAGAGGGTGAGTATGTCGCCGACAGGTACAAAGAGGGTCTTTGGAATGACCTCATGACACATTTCACCCTGCCAGAATGTGAGGATGATGTCGACACAGCTACATTGAGGAAGAAAGTCAAGCAGTGGACTCTTACGAAGATAGCCGAACTATTCAAGAACTGGAAGAAAGCATTATGGCAAAAGTATCAGAAGACGAAGACTCCTCCTAAATTTGAATGCTATCTAACGAAGCAGCAGGCTAACTGGGATGCATTTGTGAAGTACAAGGAGTCAGAACCTGCTATGGAAAAGTCAGAAAAAACAAGAAAAATGCCGCGATGAAGAAATATCACCATCACCTAGGGCCACGGGGCTACGCGGCTGCCATGCCAAAGTGGGATGCTAAAGAGAATGAGCTTCTTGCTAAAGGGATCACTCCAGAACCAATATGTGAAGAATGGGATCTGAGGGCAAGGAATTGGTTCCTTGGGCATGGGAGTGAGTATGACAAAAGTACAGGGGACCTTATTTGGAGTGACGGGATTAGGATACCCCGGGATACATGGCAGAAAGTGGTGAAGGAGATTAAAGCGGGGACAACAAAGTTCCGTTCCGATAGAGAGAAAGACTTGCTGACAAAGGTCCTCGGGAATGACAAACGCGGAGGACGTGTACGAGGCCTTGGCCCTAGTTATACGTGGGAGATGGGGTTTCCCAAAGACAGAGATACTTATAGGAGCCGAGAGAGAGCAAAGAGGCGATGACAGGAGGAGGAGGGAGACAGGTTCACCGAGTTGCTAGGAACACTTCGAATGCATCAGCAATAGATTGACGAACTTCGAGGAGCAGCGCGCCTGCAAGATCCTGTACTCGATATTACCGCCATCCCATCTCAGCGGAGAAGCAGCGTGGCTGAATCGGAGGTCCCTTCTGACGATGCACGTATGGTAGATGGCGGTCCCGGCTACCCTGTGGATGGAATCAAGGAGCAGGCATCTTGTGAGCTCCATCAGAAGGTGAAGAACCTATCCATCAAGGTGGCAGTCGGATGTGCTTTACCTTGTCCACCTGGCGCACGCTGGCATGGCCGTGAGATTCCAGCTGGCTATGCTAAAGTTGCTGTGGATGAAATCGCAATGGGGTGGGACTCAATGGAGCTTGACATCCCTGGACTTCAAGGTGAGAGGACACTCAGACAAGTACTGAGTGGTATCATTCTATGGGACAAGAACAACATCAAGCTTCCAGGCTGGACGCCAAAGCCAACACCGCCTCCGAGTCGTCGCATGTCACCTTCACCTCCATCACCTCCAAGAAGCCCACCCCATGACTACGACCACCATAGCCCGAGTCCATCTCGATCTCCGCCGCAGCCTCCGATTAGTACTAAACGACGCAACAGCCCAAAACGACAAATATCACCCCTCCCAAGAGTACCTCATAAGAATCTTCCCATCAGACCTTACGATTGTACTGACGAGGAAACCGACATGATCGTAAAGGCTAAATGTGTTGCGCAGCTTCAAAAGAAGAAACCCGAGCCCGCCCTGGTATACACCGAGAAGCAAAAAGCGTATGCACTTTCTTTTCTGAACACAAAATCGCAATATGACTTGCACCATAAGCCAAATGACTATCGACGCACACTTCAAAAGGAAGTGAAGAAGAGAAAATCAAGTAGAAGTGCAAGCGGGAGCAAATCATCAAGTCAAAGTGCAACCGGGAAAAGAAAGGACATCCCCCAGCTCGGGGAGCAGGCCAAAAAATCGACCCCACCCCTTAAGGTGGTATCCCATGACATTCCTCAGCAGAATATGGAAGAAGCTGTGAAGCTTGCGGCCTCTATGAATGTGACTGTTGAGGAATTGCTAGGTTCCAAGGACGATAAGTTATCCAAGGCTCAAGTAGTCCCTACATATGTCCCAGGGAAGCCTCTGGTCAGCTTTGAGCAGTTCCAACAACTGCCAACACAAATGCAGAGTTTACATAACTGGTACTTGAAAGCCGTAAAGCAGGAGAGAATAATGATCGTGGCGAAAGTCCCACATGACTACTACTTTCGAGAAGAAGAGGTCCATGTTGAGTTTCCAGAACTCTTCCAGTTATACAGTTTCGACGCCCTCGACAAAAGTCTCATGAGTTGCTATTGTCTGTAAGTTGTTGAATTCATTGTCTATATATAAGTTGTTCATTTTTTCAGTTGTTCAGTTCATTGCATATAATTATCCTCATTATATCCTTTTGTACTCTGTTATTATGCAGAATGAAGATCATGGAATGTAAAAGAAGGTCACTCTTTAGTGTTGGGTTCATTGACCCAGATAAAATACATTGTAAGACGCTAAAGGATAAACCCGAGGAGATGCAGGAAAACCTTCTAAGGTTTCTAACGGAGCAAAAGTTCTGTGACCACATACTGTTTCCTTATAATTTCACGTGAGGGTCTTACTCCGTTGTACACATTCACTTTTGCTTACTCGATGTTAAATGTAATTGATGAGTTACTGATGTATATATAAACATGTGCAGTTTTCACTGGATTCTCATGGACATTCAACTTGATAAGGGAAGAATTGAAGTCATGGACCCATCAAAGAGACCCCTGGAACAATTTAGGGACATGCAGGACATGCTCCAGAGGTAATTTTCGTGCTACATCGGTCTCTTTATTTGATTTCCTGAGATATCACGTAATAAATAACTCATTCATTCATTTTCTTTGTCGGGCAGGGTTTGGAGCATGTTCAAGAGTAGGGTTAAGGGTTCCTTTAGTAAGGAGCTGACGTTTACTCCGGTCTCGGTAAGTAATACGTGATATGTTCGAGCATCTCTTTACTTCTAGTTTCAAGACAATTATGATGCTAGATTATAATTTTGATTGAATTCTATTCTCGTAAAGTGCGCGAGGCAGCCACAGGGGACGAATCTATGTGGATTCTACGTTTACGAGTTCATTCGCACGTTTTCCACTGAGCACAAAGATTATAGAGTCGATGTAAGCAATATATTCACAACATTATTTTATTACCATCACTTTTTGTTATCATGATTGATATTCATATTGATCTCCTTTTCTTATATAGTTCGAGAGAATACGGGATCAGCTCCTACCACAGCAACGCGTACTAGGAATTGCTGAAGAACTGGCAGGATTCTTGATGAACGAGATGATAGATGACGCCGAGGAATTTAGCGTGAATAGGCGCTACCGATGATCCCCGACCGTGTAATTAAATCGTCAAATTGTGATCTCCATGTAACTATCATGATCATGTATATATTTGTATGCTCGATCTTAAGAGAAGTTATCTTATGTATGCACGAACGTGTATGGTATGTGGTAGCGTAGAAAACTATTTTTGAAATGAAAAAGAGAAAAAAAGATACAAATTGAATTCTCTGCCGTGGCAGAGAAAGTGCCTAAACTTCTGCCGCGGCAGAGAACCATTTGTCCCGGTTCGTAATACGAACCGGGACTAATGGGGGGCACCCAGCGCCCGCAGAGACGGCCACGTGGATACCCATTGGTCCCGTATGGTAAGCGGTCCGGGACTAGTGGGTGGGGCCTTTAGTCCTGCCCCTCCAGTCCCGGTTACCAGGACCGGGACTAAAGCCCCTTACGGGTCGGGACTGGAGGCCCTTTTTCCACTAGTGTAGTAATTGAGGAGCTATGAGAAAGCTAGTAGTATTAGTACATTAGATAACAATCTTGTTAGGACAAGTGGATATAGACTTAGAATAAGCTTTCTTAACAAGATAAGTCTATAGAGAGACTAATACAAGTTTACTACTTAGTTGAGTATAGATCTTGATCAGACAATTAGAAGCCTAAGCTTTGTATGATCAAATGATGGTGGTCATTATTCTCAAGTCACTTGAGAAAAGATGATTAGGTGTTGAAGAATATGAATATACCAAGTTAGGCAAGTCCTAGTAAGCTGAATCATCTAGCTTGATCATTAGAAGTCAAGCTAGAGCATGGTGAAGTATTTGATGAGTTGTATGGAGTAGTTAGAGGCATAGTAGCTTAACCAAGTTAATATAAGGACAACTGGTATTATGGGCGTAGTACTATACCTATTTCAAAGGATTCATATCCTTTGTATGTTTAGTGAGGATTGTAGTCTTAGAACCCTTGGAACTGGTTGCAAGATGGATTTAAGGGAGTTAATAGATGGAGTTAGTAATAGCTACATTGATAGGTGCATCAATGGTAGTTAATTAAGAAGAGTTATATACTAGGAGTAAGAATGGAGTAATGGTGAAGTGGCATGACCGTGTCATCATATGATGATAGATATGGTGGAGTCAGATGATTGTCTTATTCAGGAAGATGTGATCTTTGTGAATAAGATAAGAGAGATATATAGAGTATATTTAGGAAAGGAATTCCTTATCTAAAGATAACCTTAGGGAGGTATTAGGTAAGGATTATTTAGAAGCCTTAACCAAGATCCTATCAAGCCATGATAGAATCATGTCTACCTCTTTGTACAAAAACCCAGTATTAAGTTAGTAGTTAAACCAATTCCTGTTTTTAGGCAGCCAATGGATAATATCTCTTAGTCAAATGAAATGTCTAAGAGATCAGGAGAATATTAGTTGAGAGTGTATTGATGGAATCCTTGTCCATTTGATTGTCTTAGACCCTAATAAGAACCTAATCTCATAGAACCATCAAGGTTACATTAGGTAAGTGTTTTGTGGTAATTATAAACTCTACAAATGTCGTGGTGGTGTCACGGCAGATGCCATGGATAGGCTAAAGGTGGGGACTAATACACGCTAGGGGAATCAAGGGAGGGATAGTGGAGTGATTCTCCACACAGAAGATTGTATTGATTTTCTTTCAAGATTACAAGTGCTCCTAGAGCTGTATTGGCGAGAGGAGGAAGAAGGAGCTCTCTTACTCTCACCCACAGTTCACCCCTAGAACCTTAGCCAAATCGGTATAGAAGAAAACCCAACCCCCTCTACTGAAACCCTAGCCCCCCTTATATAGAGGCAGCATGGTATCTGCCTAGGGCATATGTGGAGGCATATTCCTAGGAATATGCCTCCTCTCAAAGTGGTAACCCGACCGGGGTGCTTTTCCCCCGCGTCACACATGCTTTAGCTACGTGAGCCTCTGCGGCGCCTGCGTCAGCCGACACGGGCGTCGTCACCCTTGTCGGCCATGACCCGGTGGTCCTGCCCTTGCTTGCTTCGCTCATGCATTGCGTACCGGGCCTTCTTTTTGACCAGAGAGATTCCTTCCTTCTCCCAGAAGCTAAACGGGACCCGGATCATGGTAGATCCGGCTATACCTGTTCCTGCATACAAGTTAGACAAGCACTTCCGACTTACTCCTTAAGTCGGCTAATATAATGTTAGGCGACCTCCCTGGTCCGGGTTACTCTGTGATCCGACCTGCCTGGAGGTGACCTGGCCAACATCCGCTTTGGCCTTGCCGAACCTCGGCTAACTCGGCCTTTATACCCCGGAGTGACCCTACCCGGGGTTATCCCCCCAACATTAGCCCCCGAAGCTGGTGCGGTCTTAGCCGCCTTGGCCGCTAAGGCCACATCAGGTTCATTTATGTTCGAGCCTTGGACGTTATTTCCGATTTAGCTCTTTATCTTGGATTATGTGGATTTACGTTCCCTTCGCACGTTCCAAGTTTTCACTTGTCGGCCGGGTTACCACTTTGACTCGGATCTCATGGATTTACGTTCCCTCTGCACATTCTAAGTTTTTACCTGTTGTCCGGGCTACCATGGCTCTATCCGGGCCTTGTTTCCTTCTTTCATACGCCAACCCATGTGGAGGCTAATCATTATGTTATCTTATTTTAAGGGCCTGCACAGTAACCGCCGCAGTAATTGTCAGTTATCACTGTGCGAGGGTCACGTCACGCCTGCCTCCTCGTTTACCGCATCAGTGCGTCATGTCATGGGATCACCTCTGCCCTATGGCCCTCCGTGTGGCTCCTCACTGATTGTCTGAGGAAGTTATACACGGCCACACCATGTGGCTCATTTGCAGGGCGCGATCCCACTCACCCTCTAAGGGGGTGGTTAAATAGCGGAGGGGCGCACCCCTTAGGATTTTTTCCTCTTCCGCACCCCTCTGCCCGTTGCTCTTCTTCTTCATCTTCCTCGCGACCGCGCCGCCGCCAGTGCTCCTAGCAGCAGCGCTGCCGCCGCACTTTTCCCCGTGCCTCTGCGTCACAGCCACCGCTGCGCAACTCCCTCCCCACGGGTCCTCGCCAATCCAGGCCTCTGATCCCCGCCGCCGCTAGTGCCAGCGAGGGTAGCGAGTACGAGATGACGGAGGAGGAGCTCGTCGTTGCTGAGCAAGAAATGGAGGAGGACGCCGCTGCGGCGGACCGTGGCGCGTGGGCCGGGTCATGGGTCTGTCAAGATGACCTTGACTGGCTCTACCGGACCAGACGCATCCCTGCCGGCGTCGTCGCTCGTCTCCACTCCGCCGAACTGGCCCCCTCACCCAATCCGGGTGAGTTCGTTGTGTTCTTGTCCCACTTCCAACGGGGGTTCGGCTTGCCGGTGAGCGACTTCTTCCGGGATTGGCTTAGCACCTACCACTTGCAGCCGCACCACCTTCCAGCCAACGCTATCACTTCTCTCTCTGCTTTTGCTTCTATGATCGAGGGCTACACCGGACTGTGGCCCACGAAGGAGCCGTGGATCCGTTTTTCGGCCTTCGTCGTAACGTCATCCCCAACATCCAAGTTGAGTCGGAGGATAAGCAGCTCACCCAATTCGGAGCTGCGTCCATCTCACCCCGGAGGACTTCCGTTTTCCCCCGAGTCACCGGGCTTGACTCCTGCAAAGGATTGGCCCGGAACTTCTTCTATGTCCGGAACACGGGCACTGAAGATTTGATCCGGTTGCTCCCCTATAGTCCGGGTCCACCTAACCCGGAATTTTGGGAGGAGATCTCCAAGAAGCCCATGGCTCTGGCCAACCAGGTTAACAAGAGGTTCACAGAACTGAAGAAACTCAGATTGCGCAACGAGGATGCTATGATCACGTTCGTGCGCAACCGAATCTCTCCCCTCCAGAAGCGCACCCACAAGGTGTTCCACATGAGTTTCGGCCGCAACCCCAACCGAACCTCCTCCTTCGAGCTGAGCAACACGGAGATTTTTTGCCGGGTTAAGGCTCTCTTCACCACCCACAAGGATTTCTCCGCTGAATGGACGTGGGGAATTGAGCACTTTTGTTGTGACAGGCTCCCTCCCGCGGTAAGCTTCGCGGGGCAAACTTACTTCGGATTAAATGTATGTCGGTTTGTATGTTTGACTTTGTTCTTCATTCCTTTTCTCAGCTATTCCTTTAGCAAACCCTTGAGGACGGCACGGATCCGACCCTTAAGTGGGCGCCGGACCGAGAAATCCCGGATGAGGAGGAGCCGGACCAGGAGATGTTTCTCCCTATGACCGACGCTACAACACGACCCAGCGGTAAATTATCTTCTCTTAGAGACTGGCCTGATGATGAGGATGACTCGGATGTTGACGTGATTGAACCTGTTGAGGCTATCCCTCTTTCTTTGGCTTTTCCGGCATTAGCTAACCCTGGTGGGCATATCCATGAGGATCCTCCCTTTGCTACGGATGAACCGGTTCCGGTGGCACCGAAGAAGAAACGTGGAGCCGCACTGAGTTCCTCCTCCGGACCTTCTCAGCCCGCAAAAAGGCGAGAGAAGGCCGGAGACAAAGCTGCCTCCAAGCCGGCAGGCAAAGCCTCGACACAAAGGGCTCGGAAACCCAAGGAGGCCCAAACCTCGGATGCGTAAGTCATTTTTCTTTCCGTAACCTACTTTTCCTTGCATTGTTGTAATTCCTCTTCTGACATTATTCTCTTCTGCAGGGCTCCGGTGGAGGTCCCTCAGAGCGGATCTAGCATCTCTTCACCGCTCCGATCTAGCCCTTCTCCCCTTCGTGACGACGAGTCCTGTCCGCTGAGCCCTATTCCAGAGGGTTCCGCGGCTGCTCCGGATTCCACACTACCTCGTCAAGAGAAGTGCAACCTCGGAGCGGGAGGGATTGGTCCAGCCGAGGCGACGGCGTCCACAACTTCGACATCGCCGCAACCAGCTGCCACCGAGTCTACCTCAACACCAGCACCGCCCCCAGCATCGGCAGCAGTTCCGGCACCAAGAAAATCAACAACCGCACCAAGTTCTTCCGCCTCGTCCGAGTCATCTCAACCTCGGCGAGGAACTACCCCAGCAGCTCCTAAGGGGAAATCCGCTGCAGTTACTTCTTCCCAGCAAGCCAAAGGCCAAAAGGCTCCGGATGCTACCAAGTCAGCATTCGTCGAGGATGGGCAGCGAACCCTAGCGTCGATGCTTCCCAAGAAAGCTCCAGCAACGAAGGATGCCCCTGCCGAGCCAACTGACGCGCAGAAAATGGTTCTGCATACTAGCCCAGCCCTTGCTTTGGTTGAGAGGAAAGAAGCGCATGCAAAGGGCTTGGTGGCACCCCATATGCTCACCGGTGAGCGGTATCCTCCGAGCCTGATTGAGTTTGTCATGAACTGGAACAAGGCGGAGTTCGTCCACAATGACGATCTCCCGGAAAAGTTCGGCCCCGCAGAATTTTCCACCCAAATGAACACAGCCGCCAAGGTAATTAACCTCGCGGGGCGGATGATGGAGGTATGTCGTTTCTCCTTTACATGTGGTAGATAATAACCATTAGTTCCCGAGCCTCCGGTGGAGTACCTTGTTACTCGGCCGGATGCTCATTAGAAAACTAACGTAGTTCCATGTGAGCTTCGAATATGCACACACCTAGAGCCGGGTTAAGTTCCACTTGGCCCGGATCCTGTACACTTTGAATATGCACACACCTAGAGCCGGGTTAAGTTCCACTTGGCCCGGATCTTGTACACTTCGAATATGCACACACCAAGAGCCGGGTTAAGTTCCACTTGGCCCGGATCGTGTACACTTCGAATATGCACACACCTAGAGCCGGGTTAAGTTCCACTTGGCCTGGATCCTGTACACTTCGAATATGCACACACCTAGAGCCGGGTTAAGTTCCACTTGGCCCGGATCTTGTACACTTCGAATATGCACACACCTAGAGCCGGGTTAAGTTCCACTTGGCCCGGATCTTGTACACTTCGAATATGCACACACCTAGAGCCGGGTTAAGTTCCACTTGGCCCGGATTTTGTACACTTCGAATATGCACACACCTAGAGCCGGGTTAAGTTCCACTTGGCCCGGATCTTGTACACTTCGAATATGCACACACCTAGAGCCGGGTTAAGTTCCACTTGGCCCGGATTTTGTACACTTCGAATATGCACACACCTAGAGCCGGGTTAAGTTCCACTTGGCCCGGATCTTGTACACTTCGAATATGCACCAAGCTAATTTATGCTTCCGTACTTTTTTCAGGTGACCACCAATCGCCGGAGTGTTGAATTCCAACGCCTGCTGGATACCCACAAGATGCTACGCGCAAAGAACGTTGCACTTATCGCGGAACATGAAAAAAAAGGGTAAGATTCTCCCTTGGCGCTTTTCTGTTTCTCTTCATCTTCTTCTGCTGAACTAATCTCCTCATTTGGTTTCTGCAGCTGGGGTGGAGGCTGAGAACAAGATCATGCGGAAGAACTTGGAGCAAATCCAAGGTATGTCCTTTTTGTCCCACCTTGTAGTGTTTTCCTTTTCTCCTTGGCTTGGCAAACATTCATTCCTCGGCTCTACCGGGTCAACATACTATTTCAGCATCGCTTGAGGATAGTGTGCCCGTGCCTGATATGATGCTGCATTTTCCCGAACAAGCAGGGCGGCATCAAGCCGAGCTGAAGAAAAAAGATGATGAACTCGCTCTCCTCCGGACCAAGGACAATGAGATTACCAGGCTCAAGGCTGAGATGGAGAAGATGAAGGCCCAACACCAAACCAAGCTCCAAAAGGTTGGCCAGAACTTCACAGAAGAGCGCGAGCGCCTTACTCTCCAGATCTCCAAGGATCAGGACCTACTCAAAGAATCCGACATCCAGCTTGGATCGGCAAATGCTGAGCTTGAGCAACTTCGCAAGAGACGCGATGACTGCATCAAGGAGTTGACCCGAATTCACAGCCACATTTCACGTAAGTTCCTTTCCCTTATCCGACATAATTCTCCGGGTTACTTAATATGTCTTTTCTTCATCTTCTTCCTTTGCCTTGTTTCCAGGCCACTTTCCAGAGGCTACTCCTATTGCGAGCGCTGCTGTTGCCAATTTCCGCCGAGAGAGGGGTACTCCCGTCGCTCTTGACGGTGAGAGCATTCCCTTAGACATGGAGGACCTATTGGTCAGCCTGTCATCTCGCGTGGAAATCATCAAGAACTATGGCAAGGATCTCCTCGACGTTTCGGTCCGAGTTTTCAACACGTTCTGGCCCGGTGAGAGTGCTCCGAAGAGAATCACACTTCTTGCTAAAAAGTTGTCGGATATCGAGACCCAGCTCGACCTCTGGAGGGAGTCCGCTGGGCGTGCCGCAGCTGATACTATCCTTCACCACATACTCACATGGTATGAGAAGATCGACCTCAGCCTCCTTACACGCCGACGCACCGGATCCAGATGGACTAATGACCCGGAGTGGGTAGCTCGACGCCAGGCTTGCGCCTACAGCCTCATCGAATATTCTCCTATCCATGAATGGGTTGAAGGACCGAGCTTCCTGGAATCCGCTGGGGACGAGAACGCTGAGAACGCTGAGGTCGGATGAGGACGAAGAAGGCGATGCCTCAGATATTGAAGACAGCGAAGACGATGCCGAACTTCCTCCTACTGCTGCTCCTTAGGTCAAAAAACTTATCAGATCCCCGGTATGCCGGGTGGAATTGTATGCTGTGTATATGTAATATTTTGCTACTAAGTTCTTATGCCGGGTTAACTTGGGCGTAGTCCCCGAGTTTTTTTTTCTTATTCATCCAATCTTTTGGCTCGGATCGTGTCTACCTTGATTCGGTTTTATGACTTACGAATCTGAGCTTCAAAAATCGTCTTAACAATACTAAAAAACTTTCGGACTTAGCTCAAAAAATAAAGCTGCATAATAACTTGAAAATAAATACAGGGTTAGTCCGAAAAACAAACGTTAGCTCGAATAAATTCGTTTCCTTAGTCGCTTTTCATGTGCTACGCAATTCCAAACTTGTTCTCTTGCTTGCCATGAAGCAAGTCGAAGAGTCGGGTTTTTGGTGCTCACACATTACTAATCCGGGTTAAGTAGAACAACTTATTCCAGCTAACGCACAAGAGACAACAACAATAATTATAAAGGCAGTCCCCGAGTTACTGCTCGGGGCGCTACTATTTCATTGATAAGCTCATTGCCGACATACATACCGACATATGAGACGACTCGGATACATACACTTCTTAGCTAAGTGTAGAAAGGACAAAGTAGTGCTACAATCCACGGTCGCTTAGATTCCTCTCCGGACCTGTCCGCCTTGTTCTTTTCCTATGGCTTTGCATCTATAAGATAGTAAGAATCATTGTGCAATGCTTTGCTCACAATGAATGGCCCTTTCCATGTGGGGGATAATTTATGCATGCCAGTAGTACGTTGTACCAACTGGAGCACCAGATCGCCTTCCCGAAAGACTCGGGGGCACACTTTCTGGCTATGGTAGCGTTGGAGATTTTGCTGATATATGGCGGATCTGGACAGTGCCAGTTCTCTCGCTTCTTCCAGCAGATCAACATCATTTTGCCGGGCTTCTTGCACTTCGGCTTCTGTGTATTGGGTGACCCTAGGCGAATCGTGCTCTATGTCGGCTGGTAATACAGCTTCTGCCCCGTATACCAGAAAAAACGACGTATATCCTGTTGATCGATTTGGAGTTGTTCTTAAACTCCACAGTACCGCTGGTAGTTCTTCTATCCAGCACCCCGCTGATCTTTGCAGCGGCTCAATGAGCCGAGGTTTTATCCCGGATAATACTAATCCGTTGGATCTTTCCACTTGTCCATTCGATGCGGGGTGAGCTACCGAGGCTACGTCGAGTCGGATCTTCTTGTCCCGGCAGAAGCGCGCAAATGCTCCTTCCGCAAAATTTGTGCCATTGTCAGTTACGATACTGTGAGGATAACCGTATCTCAAGATAATGTCTTTGAGAAATGTTACGGCCGTAGCTCCATCACATTTTCTTATAGGCTTCACTTCAATCCATTTTGTAAACTTATCCACCATGACCAAAATGTGTGTCATGTTTCCCCTTGCTGGTTTGAACGGGCCAACCATATCCAAGCACCATACGGCAAATGGCCACGTAATTGGTATGCTCTTGAGTTCCAACATTGGCATATGTGTCTTAGTAGCATATCTCTGACAACCATTGCATTTTCTCACCAGATCTTCTGCTTGTTCTAAGGCACTTGGCCAGTAGAACCCATGCCGGAATGCTTTTGCCACCAAGGCTCTGGATGAAGCATGATGCCCGCATTCTCCTTGGTGTATATCTCGGAGGATGTCAAGCCCTTCTTCCGGGTCAACGCATCGCTATAGGACATTGGTCACACTCTGTTTGTACAACTCGGAATTGATAATTGTGTATGCTTTTGCTCTCCTCTGAGTTTGCCTGGCTAACACCTCCTCAGTGGGTAACGTTCCATCTTTCAGGAATTGGAATATAGGCAGTACCCAAGCTGGTATTGCTCGTGCAGGGAACACGTCCTCATCAATTTCCATCTGATCTACCGGCATAACTTCAGCCGGATCATGCTGAGCAGTCCCCGGGTCCAGCGAGGTAGTCCCCGAATTTGCTGAGGTAGTCCTCGGGTTTCCTGATGCAGTCTCCGAGTTTGCTGATGCAGTCCCCGGGTCTCGCGTACTACCTCCCGTGCCAATGTCCATGGGCTTAGCTCCAGATTCAGTATCTTCCGGGACATAGATCGAGTCGGTTCCTGCGGACGGCCTGATAGATGGTTTTCTGAGGTGTTCCAATGCTACACCCGGTGTAATTGCCTGTCGGGTTGATTCGAGCTTCGATAGCATGTTGGCAGCCTCGTTTTCCACTCGGGCTACATGGTGAAATTCACACCCCTCAAAGTAACCAGATATCTTCTGCACATGAAACCTGTACAGTGCCATGTTTGGATCCAGGGCGTCCCACACTCCGGACACTTGCTACACCACCAAATCCGAGTCGCCAAAGCATATTATCCGACGTATGCCAATCTCTTTTGCCACTTTGAGCCCATGCACAAGAGCCTCGTACTCAGCGACATTGTTTGATGCCGCGAAATGGATCTGTAATACGTATTTTAGCTGGTCCTTCTTTGGTGAGGTAAGCACAACCCCAGCGCCTAATCCGGTTTTGGTTTTCAACCCGTCAAAGTGCATCCTCCAGTAGTTCGGATCTGGTGGCGGTGGTTCATATTGTACCTCGGCCCAATCTACAAAAAAGTCCGCCATAGCCTGACACTTGATTGCTTCTCTTCTATCGTATTGGGGCGCATAAGGAGCTAGCTCAATTGCCCATTTTGCAATTCTTCCATTCGCATCCTTGTTACCCATTATCTCGGATATGGGAGCTTCACATATCACTTTGATGGGGTGCTCCTCAAAGTAATGCTTCAATTTCTTTGCCGCCATATAGACACCATATGCCACCTTTTGAAAGTGCAGGTAGTTCTGTTTTGAGGTAGATAATACCTCGCTCAAGTAATACACTGGCCTCTGCATCGACTTACCCTCTTCATTGCGCTCTACTACAATCACTGCACTTACAACTCGGTTGGTTGCGGCTATGTAGAGCAACATTGGTTCCTTTGATAGTGGAGAGGCTAACACTGGTGCAGTGGCCGACATCTTTTTTAAGTGGGAAAAGGCTTCATCGGCCTGTGGCGTCCAAACAAACTTATCTGACTTTTTCATGAGTTGGTAGAGAGGCAATGCCTTTTCTCCCAACCGACATACAAACCGACTCAACGATGCTAGGCACCCAGTGAACTTCTGGACATCGTTAAGACACTTCGGCAGCTCCATTCATTCAATGGCCCGAATCTTAGTTGGATTAACTTCGATACCTCGGCTGGAGATGAGAAATCCGAGTAATTTTCCAGCCGGGACACCGAAGGTACATTTTTCCGGGTTAAGCTTCATCCGAAACCTTCTCAAGTTCGCGAATGTCTGCCTGATGTCGTCAAGGAGCGTTTTGCTTTCCTTATTCTTGATAACCACATCATCCACGTATACTTGTACGTTTTGACCTATTTGGTCGTGCAAACATTTTTGCATACATCTTTGGTATGTTGCACCTGCATTACGTAAACCAAACGGCATAGTGCGATAGCAATAAGCCCCGTACGGGGTGATAAACGTGGTCTTTATTTGATCATCCGGATTCAAAGGTATCTGGTGGAAACAAGAATATGCATCAATGAATGTCAACAGTTCACATCCCGCGGTTGAGTCTATGACCTGATCTATCCTCGGCAGTGGAAATGGATATTTTGGACACGCCTTATTCAGGTTCGTGTAATCGATACACATACGCCAAACCACTGCCACGTTCGGATCATCCTTCTTCTTTTCTACCAGCACCGGATTAGAGAGCCAATCCGGATACAGTACTTCCATGATAAATCCTGCTGCTAGCAACCGAGCTATCTCGTCTCCAATGACTTTTCTCCTATCCTAGGCAAAGCGGCGGAGAGTTGGCTTCACCGGCCTTGCTCCGGGTCTTACGTTCAAAGAGTGCTTGGCCAACTCCCTCGGAACACCTTGCAAATCCTGTGTGGACCAAGCAAAAATGTCCCGATTCTCACGGAGGAAGTTGACGAGCTCGCTTTCCTATTTATCAGTTAACCCGGCACCAATTGTTACGGTGCGCTCCGGGAACATGTCATCAACTGGAACCTTCTTGGTATCCTTTGCGGCTTGGAATGAAACGCTACCATGCGGGTTACTCAACGCCGGCATATACTGCTGCGCGGACTGAGCTAATGCCGCCACCTCTTGGATTTTTCTTTTCTCTTGCGCAATCACGAGTGACTCGGCTAGGTTAGACCTGGCTGAGGCACACTCAATGGAACGTTAGAAATATCCAGCAATGGTAATCACTCCATTTGTCCCGGGCAACTTCATCTTCAGATAACTGATGTGGCAGCTTGCCATGAACTTGTTCAATGCTGGTCTTCCGAGTAATGCGTGATACGCACTTTCCAAGTTCACCACCTCAAACTCCAGATTCTTAGTTCGGCAATTATCTCTCGTGCCGAATAGCACGTCAACCCGGACTTTGCCTATGGGCTCACAAGAAATGCCTGGTACAATACCATGGAAAGTTGTCCTTGTAGCCTGGAGCATGTTCTCCGAGATACCCAACTTGCGCATCGTATCCGCATACATGATGTTAATGCTACTGCCATTGTTAATCAGTACCTTGGAGAACCTCACATTGATGTTCGGCCCAATGAATGTCGGGTCCAGCACTAGCGCATACGAACCTGGACTCGGCATAAGCTTGGGATGATCTTTGATGTTCCAGGTGATTTCCTGGTCCGACCAAGGCATGTACCTCGTCACTGCTGGCATTACCGCATTGACCTCCATATGTCGGCGCTGCAAGCTCTTTCTATTTGTTTCCTCCGTTGTGAACACACAATAGCTCTGGTGATGTTCTCTGTACTCATTCCTCCCCTCGTTTCCGGGGTACCTCTGATCCGGTTGGTGCTGATTTTCCACCTGATGCACAGCATCCCTTCTCTCATTGTTGTCATACCTCGGCGAAGGAGGAGGCAACATTAGCTGTTGCGTGTTCGCTCCGGAGAGCAACTGCTGCCGGGGTAACTCCTGCCGAGGTTGATCATTCCGAGGTGCCTGAGCATTCCCCGAACCACCTTGTTCTATCTTACACATCCACTCACATTGCCTCGTTGTGTGACCCGCCGGGCTATTCGGATTTGGCGTGTGAAACTTACATGGCTGGTCCAACATCGACTCATAGGTATACCTCGGACGGTCTTTCTTTTCTTGCCATTGTTTCTTTTGCTCTGGCGTCCATGTTTTCTTGCCATCGTTTCTCGGAGTCCATTGCCCTCCAGTTTCTTGGCGCTGGTTGCTCCCTGCTCCGGGTTGATCTTAATTCACAGCTGCAACTTGTTGCGAACCATAGCGATGATCCGGTCTATCATCTTCTCTTTTTCCTCTGTAGTCATTCCTCCGAGATGACCCGGCTCCATCCCTCTGATAGTATTCCTCGTTTGAAGCGAGCCTAGGTTGAGTCGGATCACCCAAAGCATACGAATCGGCAATCCGGATCATCTCTACCAACGTAATTGGCATTTTCCTTTGCAACTTCATCCACAGCTCGCTGACATATCTGCACCCTTGCGCAAACCACGCTATGGCCTGTGACTCTATGACACCCTCACACGAGTTTCTCACGGTACACCACCGGGTCAAGAATTCACGGTCTGTCTCATTAGGTCTTTGCTTGCACATTGCTAGGGTCTGCAGCCTATTCGGCCTCTGATATGTACTTGAGAAATTGCTGATAAACATTTCTTCAAAATCTATCCAGCAGTTGATGCTTCCGGGTGGTAAATTGTTCAGCCATACTCTAGCTGAACCTTCCAACATCTGGGGTATGTATCGTACAGCCCATCTCAAGTTTCTAGTGGCAATTTTCACAGCCATAGCATAGTTTATCAGCCAATCCTCCGGCTTGGTACTGCCGTCATACGTCTTCGTGCCTCTGGGCAGCTGGAAGTTGGGTACCGGTGGCTCCTTCATGATCCGGGGTCCAAAGCACGCTGGACCCCGGGGACCTTGACATTCGATCTGTTCCGACCTATACAGGCGATCCAGTTTCAACCTGGCATCATCCGGCATCAAATCCCTGCTTCCCAATCTTGACCCTATCACATGATAGTCCCGTCTTGGGTACCCCACGTTCACCATCTCCGAATCATTGTCGTTGTACCGGTTTTGTTCCTGTGGCGCACCTTTCTGTTGCATACCTCGACCGGCGCTTTGCTCTTGCCTTGGTATATTTCGCTGCTGCGGTTGTCCTGCTCCTGCCGAGTTTCGCTGTCCGGCATTGCCATTGACAACGTTCCCTTGACCGGCATTGCCTTGGTCGTGGTTACCTCGGCCAGCTTCACCTCGGCTCACACTTCGTCGATCATCATTTTTCCGTGCATCTTTTGCTTTCCCTGCCCGCGTCGGGTCGTACGGGACAATCTGTTTGTTTCGTCTGGCCGAGGTTACTACCTCTTCTCTCCTTGGACCACCATGAGGAGACGATGCGGCTCCAGCGGATTTCTCTGGGTTACCCATCGCCGAATGGACGATTTTGGAAGCTCCAGCCCTCTCTGGGTTAGCTCTAAGTAGCTCTTCGTTCTGTCTGTTCATGATCCGAACTAATTCGTTAACCCTATCTTGTTTTCTTTGACGGGCCTCACCTGTCAGACCCT
This sequence comes from Avena sativa, assembly GCA_916181665.1. NCBI lineage: Eukaryota > Viridiplantae > Streptophyta > Magnoliopsida > Poales > Poaceae > Avena > Avena sativa. Next base: position 429,289,235 of record OV702286.1, on the reverse strand, counting down.
CTAACTCGGATGCAGCCGCATCCGCTGCTCTGAGGTTCTTCGCCGGGGTACTATACTTCGGCAACCCCACGGACAAACAGTTTTCCGATTCCTCGGCTCCATTATCACCTTCTTTGTTCATCTCGCTTATGAGATTTCTCCCTTTTACTTTTACCGTATCAACTTTGTTTGCTTTTGCATACTCACGCAGCGTCATGTTCAACGGCTGCTGAGCCGCAGCTATTTTCTTTGCGCCTTCTAGTATTTTTTGCCTAGTTTCCTCTAGCTCGGCCTGTGCCTGAGCCGGATCTACCACTGCTACTACCGGGTTTGCCAAGCTATCCATGGCTTCTCTTAGTACATTCTCAGGCCTCTCTAGTGGAGGTCCTCTACCTTTCCTCGGTGCCTTAGGTGTTACCTTCGGGTCCGGTGCTGGATCCTTGCTTACGCCCGCACCCGGCGCAGTCATCATCACTTCAGCACGGTCCGGGGAGCGAGTGATACGTGCCTCGTGAACCACGCTAAGGGGTGGTTCCCCTGCCTCGACGACGCGCCGCGGATGAACGCATGATACGTCCATAGCAACGTAGACCTTGTGCGCACCCAACTTGACAAAGAGGTCGTTGCGCGGAAGTGGGCGCGTGCCGAAGCAGCCAGCGTTGTCGCTGACGAAGTCAAGAGCTCCAAAGCTCTGAACGAGCCCGGAGACAATGTGTTCGCCGGTGCCGATGAGGTTTCCTGTCCGGATCTTCACCCCTGCTAGCGCCGCTAGCCCCACGGTGGGCGCCAACTGTCGTGGTGGTGTCACGGTAGATGCCATGGATAGGCTAAAGGTGGGGACTAATACACGCTAGGGGAATCCAGGGAGGGATAGTGGAGTGATTCTCCACACAGAAGATTGTATTGCTTTTCTTTCAAGATTACAAGTGCTCCTAGAGATGTATTGGCGAGAGGAGGAAGAAGGAGCTCTCTTACTCTCACCCACAGTTCACCCCTAGAACCTTAGCCAAATCGGTATAGAAGAAAACCCAACCCCCTCTACTGAAACCCTAGCCCCCTTATATAGAGGCGGCATGGTATCTGCCTAGGGCATATGTGGAGGCATATTCCTAAGAATATGAGGAATATGCCTCCTCTCAAAGTGGTAACCCGACCGGGGTGCTTTTCCCCCGCGTCACACATGCTTTAGCTACGTGAGCCTCTACGACGCCTGCGTCAGCCGACACGGGCGTCGTCACCCTTGTCGGCCATGACCCGGTGGTCCTGCCCTTGCTTGCTTCGCTCATGCAGTGTGTACTGGGCCTTCTTTTTGACCAGAGAGATTCCTTCCTTCTCCCAGAAGCTAAACGGGACCCGGATCATGGTACATCCGGTTATACCTGTTCCTGCATACAAGTTAGACAAGCACTTCCGACTTAATCCTTAAGTCGGCTAATATAATGTTAGGCGACCCCCTGGTCCGGGTTACTTCATGATCCGGCCTGCCTGGAGGTGACCCGGCCAGCATCCGCTTTGGCCTTGCCGAACCTTGGCTAACTCGGCCTTTATACCCCGGAGTGACCCTACCCGGGGTTATCCCCCCAACATCAAACCAAGTAGAATTGGATTTGGCAAATCACCAAATATGGAGGACCATGAAACTTATATCATCCCATTATAAACCACAAAGATGAATCCTTTATAATGCATTTAGATAAATTCCTAAAGTCTAAGCCTTATTTGTTCTATTTAATAAGGGAACCTCTCATATAGTTGTATTTCCTTTTCATACAACAAAAATTATATAGATGAATTAATTATAATGAATCTTTGCACCATTCTGAATATTCTACCAGAATTTTAAAAGCTTAAACCTTGTAGAAATAAATTTGGAAAAGGAATTTTCATAGAAAAAAAGCAGAATATAGAAATAGGTAAAAAGAAAAGGAAGGAGTTAGTCAACCGCCCGGCCTACCATGGCCCATTTCCTACTCCACGCCTGCAAGCAGCAGGCAGCACAAACCGCACACTCAGCCGTGGCCCAGCAGAAGCCCACCACCAGCCTGGTTCGTCCATCTCTCTCACTGTCGCATGGGACCCGAGGAGAACTGCGGGTTGGGACGAAAGGATTGCCAGGGGGTTTTCTACAAAATTGATGTCATCATCATCGTCACGCACATAGACTGCTCGCTGGAGCCACTCGCCGCCGCTCGATGCCATTCACCATCGTCAGCAGTGCGATGCGATGCGCGCCGCCGCTATCTGCACGGAAAAGGACACGCTGACGCCTCTCCGTCCTTATCCTTCTTATTCCCCTCTCTCGCTCTCTGTACTCCACAAATCCACCGATGCTGCCGCCGCCGAGCTCCAGCTAGCAAGTGATTTAGACCATCTTGAGGTCCAAGAAGTGGTCTTGGGGGAGCGCCCTCGCCTGTTGATCATCTGGGGTAAGTGCAAGGTCAAGGAGAGCTCGGTGGAGGGTGAATTTCACTGTTTCTTCTCGTCGGTGTTCACCGGAATTCACGACGCCGCGCTCATCTCCGACCACCATCAACCTCACCAAGCCCACCGTCATCTTCAGGGTAATCTCACGCATCTCTGGACCTTCTTATTGCATCCTACTGTGGCTTGTGGCATGAGTTGCCCGTCGGCCGGAGTGCATCGCCGCAGTAGGGCTCACCGGAGCCAACTCCGGTGACTTTATCGGGGCGGCACAACCATCGATCATAACCCTGTGTTCTACCGGTTCGAGCGGGTTGTCTCGGTGGTCCACACACACTCAGTATCGCCGCCGGCGACCACAAACCGGTAGTGGTGGTCGTGCTTACATCATAGTGAAGCCACGCCCACGTCATCCTCAGCCACCTCTGCTAGTTTGACCGGTTTCTGCCTGCGTGGCGCCGATGTGGCAATAGCACCACTAGTCAGTGGCTCTAGGGTAGATTATGTTGGGTATAAAAAGTGTTTGCCTCGCATAGTAGATGACGTGTCCACAGGCCCACATGTCTGTGACCCTGGGTAGGTTTAGGTGTTGTATAACAAGTATTCTTCTGTTAAAGTTCTAATTAGAAAACGAATAAACATTATAAATTCGATTATAAATATATTTTAGGAATTTAAGAAATAATTAAATCTTATAAATTGAATAACTTTTGTTTTATAATTCAGAAAATTGTATATAATATATCAAAATGCTTAGAAAAATAAAATCTATATTATAAACTTATTATCAAATATTATTGTGTTAACTATTTAAATAATTATTATTTAATAAAGATTTTATAAGTACTAATACTTTGAAAAATAATATTTTAATATTGGTAAATAAGAAAAAAAATATACCAAAATTCTTATAAAAACAAAATCTGCATTTATAAACTTGTTTCAATTATTTTTGTATCATTTAAATAATATTTATTATTTATTTAGTTTTATAAAGTGATTAAACTTATAAAAGTCATATCTTATTATTTAAAATTCACAAAAATACTACCAAAATGATCACCAAAAATAAATTCTACACATTAAAAATGTCAACTCTTACTTTTGACGTAAAATAAAAGGTAAAGGTCTAATAAATCTTATTTTTAACCCTTTTCTTTTATTTTAATTACTTAAAAATACATAAAAATTTACTATTACTTTTAGTATTATTTGTTTAGAGTCTAAAAATGTAATAACAAGTTAAATAATGTTTAAGTGAAGTTAAAATAGGTCAAACCATTTTAAAATGTAACTACGAAAACTATCATCTCAAATTAAGGGTATTTTAGTTTTCCTAAAATATTTTTATTAATTATAAAATTAACTAAAATGGTATATTGTCTATCACAAGAATCCTATGCACTTATAACGTCACCCAAATTTTATTTACTAATTCTTTCCCTAGTTTGAGAAAACCACTTAAGGATTTAAACCAAGTTCCAAAGTACGTGAAGTAAATACCTAATATTTACTTGTTAAGTATAACCATTAATTTCTTAGATAACAGGTAAATGCATCCACTTATACTATGATTGTTTAAATATAGTAGTGTTTTCCTCTTAGCTAATAAGAAAACCTTAAAGTGTTAGCTTTAAGTTTGAATGCTTTTTAACTTGTAAAAGTAATCTTTCCTCATAAGTTATTCTTTTAAGAAACATTTAAATTAAACCTTGAACACTTCTTTAAAAGCTCTAATTGATTCTTAATCTTGTTTAAGGAATACTCTAGATACCATGATTCATTTAAGTGCTTTAATATTGCATATTACTTGTTGTATTTACATATTGTTTCACACACACACACTCTCACAAGCCTTAATAAGACGCACAAGTGTGAAGCTGATATAAAAGTGAAACACATTTTAAAAAAACACTTCCAGTTTCCAAACCCTAGATTAGATACGACTATTTCGGGGATCTGCATTTACCAAATTGCATTATATTACTTATGTATCATTGCATCTTGATTATTTAAACATTAGTCCTTACCAGACCAATGATGCTATTTATAGAATTTGGATCTTCTATTGTCTTGAAGACCGTGAGTGCATAATCTTGCAATCACAAAAGGCAAGTTCACAACTTGCTCATGTCCTTTGATTATTTTCTATGCTTATAACTCGACTGTGTCATCACCTGCATTTCAAAAAGGACAGAACATAGTATTTTCATAATAATATGATTATGGATTATTTAGCAAGTGGTAATAATCTATTGATACAGTTCCAGTGGTAAAGGAACATAATATCTAGGACTTAACAACCAATGTCGTAAGTGATTCTAGCACCGTATATTACGCGTCAACCATGAGATTTGGAATGGGACAGAGAAGTCAGTTGTATCTTCTTCCTTTCATATGGAGGCAAGATGACCTTATCGTGACGTTGGGATTCCTGGTGTGGATCCAACATACGGGTGGGCACCCTTAGGCCCCACGATTTTGGTGTCTAGATTATTTAGGAGTGGTTGTCGGAGGTATAGCCAGACCTCTAGGGGCATCACGAGCTCATAGAGTCTTCGGAACTCCCCATGGTTATATCTTGCCCTAGTTGGCGTCTTATCGGAGGTGTAGTCAGACCCGGAGGATCATGTAGACATAAGGGGTCGTGGAGAGGGCAACGATTGGCTTGGATCTTAAGTTGGGCCTCAAACCATGGAAGTTTGAATGGGGACATACTCCCGGCTATGCAACAAAGCTTAAGGTCTCTTGTTGGAAAAGTGACGCACCTCTACAGAGTGTAAGAATTGTGACATGTTACTCCCTGTTCCGGGAAGGAGCTACGAACGCGGCAGGAAAGGAACTCCATGAAGTTCTGGTCAACCTGTGAAGGCTGTCGGACATAGTTTTCATAATAAAAGCAACCTTTGAAGAAATGTTTACGAAATCCTGCATTGCCTATGACCTCTGGTCTATGGCTATAGAGATAGTGCATCATACACTCCTTTTTAGTGAACTTGCTGAGTACGCTCATACTCAACCGTACCTTCTTAACCCTTGCTAGGTTCTAAGCCACTGAAGACAACGTCAATATCAATTTCTGCTCAAGAAACCATCATCGACAACTCAAGTTCTTCAAAAAAGTCAATGAAGTCAACATATACATCAGTTGAAGTGAAGATAAAGTGTCGGTTTAGATAGGAGTAGATTCTCTAACCATAAAACCTATTTCTGTAGAGCATTGCAATAGCAACAATGGCAAGCCAAATACTTTAGATATTAGTCTTAGTTACTAGATATTTCTGAGTTATTATTTCTGGTTCTTCTTTGTAAGAAGTTCTTTCTCTCTCTTTAACCTAGAGTGTTCTCTGGATCTTTTGTAAAGAGTCGAGTTGTAATCTATAGTCATGTCTTAGACCTACTATGTTTCTGTTGTACCACTCTGAGGGATGTAATACTAGTGAACGATGTTTCATTGGTGTTATGTCAATGACTATAGTATACTACATCATGCAGTGGTATGCTGGGTCACCGCAGCTGGTATCAGAGCATATGCTTTGACCTTAGGATTAAAACCCTTTTAGGAAGATCTGTAGGTTGGATAGTGACTATAGGAGCCATCTTATCTAAACCAAGACTTGTGATGGATATCCATTTGAGGATAAACCTTGTCACACTTAAGTTGGATGTTCTTATCATCTTTCTTAAGAATTAATTGTATGAGAAATGTCATTTTAGTGTAGCTCTAAATAGGTATAACACCTATAAGATATCTCAAGTAATTAAATATCAAAGAAGATTAGACCAGGATTAGGATATCATGTGGAGTAGTATTAGTGAGGGAGTCTATATTTAAAACCCTTGAGAAGTAGCAGAATCTTACCACTAGTTGATATCACTATACCATATAAGGTAGACCATTAGAGTATGTATGGATACAATTGGAAGTAAATCATGTGAGATTCACTTGAGAATTCCATGTGATGGAGAAGAATTTTGTTAAGAATCTTTAATAGTAAGCTAAGAAGAAGAGTCGTCATGGTGAGATTAGCTCTTTAATCATGATGACTAGGTAAATCTTAACAAGTTCGTGGTGAGAATATCCGAGACCATGATAAGTCTGTAATTGGGACAAGTACTTAGTAAATAATCTTGTAACAATAGTAAGGAACAATGTAGGTCTATGATAGAAGTCATAAGTATTATAACATTACGATAATTTTGGATTAAGGTAGTAACTACAATTTTGTTAATAGTTTTAAGAGGTCATGTGAGGATAATTTAGGATAGTATGGAAAATTGGTAATCTTTAGTAGTTCCGAAAGAAAGGTAAGTGGTTAGGAACCAAAATGAGACCACTTTGCTCAAAATTATCCCGTTGCAACTGAGCAATTTGGGTAAATATTGAGACAAAGAGTAGTTTAACATTTAAGTGCTAAGTATCACGGTGTAAACCTATAATAGGAGGTGTCATATACTACACAGCTAAGCCTGAATTCTAGAGGTACTATACTCAACTCTTATATTCCGGGCTTAGAATGATGTGTGTTATATGTACCACATTTGGATTTTTTGGTTTTCTTGCATCTTCTTGATTGACTAGATCTGTGCATGAAGTTTGACTTGATGTGCAAATGCATGTTGCATCAGCAAGTTATTACTTGATGTTATAGACCTAGATAGAAATGGCAATTCGTGTAAGGGAGTGATGAGTTCTAAAGATCAAGTTGAAGACTTGCATGAAGAAGGAAGCCAAATATAAGGAGTATCAACTCCAACTCACTATGAGCTGGCAATAAGAAGGATTATTAGTGCAGAAAAAGGGGGAGAACAACATGAAGAATGAACTCAAGTTCACTTAAGATAGGTGATGTTACTAAGAAGCTAATGAAGTAGTTGTACCAGGTTCATGGAAGTATCATGAATAGTGCAAAGAGGAAGTCTTGAAACAAAAGTGGTATTCAAGCTTTGACAAACTCAGAGAGGACGCCAGTAAGAAGTCAAAAACCGTAGGGTAATTCATACACCTAGGAAGATATGCAGCTAGTATCCGTAGTTGGTATCCGTAGCTGGTATCCTAGCGGTTTAGCTAATTAGATCATCTTTGCATAATTTAAAGAGTATAAAACTTGGCCTAAGTTAAGTTAGATCTAAGGAAGTATGAAATTAAAGATCGTCTTTCGAGACGCTTCGTGAAATCGGGTTTACCAAAGCGAAAGTGTCCAAAAGGTTAAAAGTAAAACACAGAGTGCCGGAAGAGTCATTTTGGAGATCCACAACTATGTGGGTATACCACATATTCTTTCGTGAGACCTTCTATAGGTAAGATTTAAGCTAGACAGAGACTAATACCTTAACTAGTGGGTATTATACATGAAGTTTAGAGACCATTAGGAAACCCCAAGGGGGAGAGTAAACAATAAACACTGAAGTGTTGTTGTCTAACTTTCCAACTAAATTTAGGGAAGAAGTACTAAATTATGGTGAGATTAAGCCTTATTCTCATAAGGTTATAAGAAATCATCTGTATAAGAGTACTCTCTAGATTATGTCTGGATGAATGACCAAAGTAGACATAACTGCTTAACTCGAGTGGACTAGTTATAAAGGGGAAACAGTCGATAAGTTATCCTTAAGAAGGAGGAGAGCCTACCAAAATAAGTCTAGTGTAGGAAAGCCTGGTTGGAATGGACTAAATGTGTCCCAAATCAATCCTAAGTAGAAGTTCGAAGACGTAACCCAAGGGATCGTAGTAGGAGTTATACTACATATAGGAAACAACAATGGATATTGTCGGAATGAAGATGATTCAAAGAAACAGATCTGGAAACGGGATACCATAATTATCCCCAACTGTGATCACAACGGAATTGAGAAATGGTGTGATCAATACAAGTCAACTCCTTCATTCCAAAACGAAAGAGAGTGTGAACTTCGGCGACGAAGTTTATTTTAAGGGGGAGAGTCTGTAACATCCCAGCATTAGAGATTAGAAATAAGCTGAACACAGGTGTGTGCATTGCATCCATGCATAGAAAATCCGGAAAATTTTCGCACTTTTAAATAAAACTTGTCAAAGTGATTGAAGCTTCTATTAACTTGGTGGAACCGAAGTAGATCATCAAGTTGACTGCGATAAGTTTCAATATGACCTTTGTTAAAAACCTTATTTTGGGTAATATAATTTGATCTAAGGGTAGATCAAATGTAATAAAACTAAGTCACAACACACTACTTAATAAGGAGTACTTGATATCCTAGATATCATTACATGGTATTCCAAGCAACAACTCAAGGATGAATACTTAATGTTCTTCAGATGATATTAAGATATTACCTACCACAAACTTTGAATAGCAAGTTAAGTACGTAACTTAAGTAAAGAAACTCTATAACTAAATCTTGAAACACTTGTTTGCCATAGTTATTCCTACCATGGGTATCATGGTAGTTCTTAAACATTAACTCTTATCACAAATAGAGTAGAAAGGAAAGTCAAGCCAAGACCATCCAGCACATATTGTTAATATGATATTAAGAGGTGCCATATCTATTTAACCAAATCCTAGTGTCTATTGATCATCAATGTGTGTGATCAATTCTTGACCTAGAACTTATTGACTCATAGCCTTTGACCTATTGTGTTGACCTTCCAAATACCTTAAGTAAGTTAATAAGAAGAAGTAACTAGTTATGGTAGAGTGTGCCATCATCAATGGGATGTGATCCTTAGTGGAGATCAAACCATCTGATGCTGGAGGAGTTAACTCACTCATGAGTTAACTAGAAGCAGTACCCAAAACTCAAGGGTTGAGCTAGTAATTGAGGAGCTATGAGAAAGCTAGTAGTATTAGTACATTAGATAACAATCTTCTTAGGACAAGTGGATATAGACATAGAATAAGCTTGCTTAACAAGATAAGTCTATAGAGAGACTAATACAAGTTTACTACTTAGTTGAGTATAGATCTTGATCAGACAATTAGAAGCCTAGGCTTTGTATGATCAAAGGATGGTGGTCATTATTCTCAAGTCACTTGAGAATAGATGATTAGGTGTTGAAGAAGAGTTATGAATATACCAAGTTAGGCAAGTCCTAGTAAGCTGGATCATCTAGCTGGATCATTAGAAGTCAAGCTAGAGCATGGTGAAGTATTTGATGAGTTGTATGGAGTAGTTAGAGGCATAGTAGCTTAACCAAGTTAATATAAGGACACCTGGTATTATGGGAGTAGTACTATACCTATTTCAAAGGTTTGATATCCTTTGTATGTTTAGTGAGGATTATAGTCTTGCAACCCTTAGAAGTAGTTGCAAGATGGATTTTAGGGATTTAATAGATGGAGTTAGTAATAGCTACATTTATAGGTGCATCAATGGTAGTTAATTAAGAAGAGTTATATACTAGGAGTAAGAATGGAGTAATGCTAAAGTGGCATGACCGTGTCATCATATGATGATGGATATGGTGGAGTCAGATGATTGTCTTATTTAGGAAGATGTGATCTTTGTGAATAAGATAATAGAGATATATAGAGTATATTTAGGAAAGGAATTCCTTATCTAAAGATAACCTTAGGGAGTTATTAAGGTAAGGATTCTTTAGAAGCCTTAACCAAGATCCTATCAAGCCAGGATAGAATCATGTCTACCTCTTTGTACAAAAACCCAGGATTAAGTTAGTAGTTAAACCAATTCCTGTTTTTAGGCAGCCACTTGATAGTATCTCTTAGTAAAATGAAATGTCTAAGAAATCAGGAGAGTATTAGTTGAGAGTGTATTGATGGAATCCTTGTCCATCTGAATGTCTTAGACCCTAATAAGAACCTAATCTCATAGAACCATCAAGGTTACATTAGGTAAGTGTTTTGTGGTAATTCTAAACTCTACAAATCATGTAGAATTGGATTTGTCAAATCACCAAATATGGAGGACCATGAAACTTATATCATCCCATTATAAACCACAAAGATGAATCCTTTATAATGCATTTAGATAAATCCCTAAAGTCTAAGCCTTATTTGTTCTATTTAATAAGGGAACCTCTCATATAGTTGTATTTCCTTTTCATACAACAAAAGTTATATAGAGGAATTAATTATAATGAATCTTTGCACCATTCTGAATATTCTACCAGAATTTTAAAAGCTTAAACCTTGTAGAAATAAATTTGGAAAAGAAATTTTCATAGAAAAAAAAGCAGAATACAGAAACAGGTAAAAAGAAAAGGAAGAAGGAGTCAATCAACCGCCCAACCCACCATGGCCCATTTCCTATTCCACGCTTGCAAGCAGCAGTCAGCACAAACCACACACTCATCCGTGGACCAGCAGAAGCGCACCACTAGCCTGGTTCGTCCATCTCTCTCACTATCGCGTGGGACCCGAGGAGAACCGTGGGTTGAGACGAAAGGATTGCCAGGGGGTTTCTACAAAATTGATGTTGTCGTCATCCTCACGCACACAGACTGCTCGCTGGAGCCACTCGCCGCCGCTCGATGCTGTTCACCGTCATCAGTAGTGCGCTGTGATGCACGCCGCTGCTATCTGCACGGATAAGAAGGACACGCCGACGCCTCTTCGTCCTTATCCTTCTGTCAACACCCGGATTTTTAATCCCAGATGCCTGTTATGCCGTACATCGCAATCCCAGGATTACCATTTTTGCGAGACATAACAGATTGGATATCACAGTACATCATCTATTACAAACCATAATAAGGTCTTACACAAATAAAGGATCTCATGATCCAGTCTTAGTACAAACAAGTAGCAGAATAAATAGCGTAGCGGTGGCCTCCATCTTCAGTGTCACAGGCAATGCTGACAATGGGAGATGATCCTAGTTGTCATAGCCGTCCTGCTGTCCTCCTTCAGGGTAGTCCTCCTCATAGTCTGGCCATGGGAGTAGCCAGGGACAAAGCCATGAGTACTCTTTAAGTACTCGCATACTATCACTAACAAGTAAAGTAGTTCTAGTAGGAATGCTAAGTTCTAAGTTGATTTGTAAAGTTAAGTTTGAAACCTAAGCTGAGTTCAGAAACAAAGAAAGATAAAATAAAGTTCTAAATCACCTAAGTGGGAACTTAGTTGTCATAGTCACAACCATGTTGTGGTCAAGTCATGTCACAATTCATTTCATAAGTCATTTTGAAAACATCTGACAACGGAACAGTATGGCCACTCTAACTGTCCATAACCGCGGACGCGGCTATTCGAATAGTTTGACACTCTGCAGGGGTGGTACACTTTCACCAAAAAATTTGATACATCTGTCAGGGATAACCCTGAATCATCATACTTAGTATGCAGATAATCAAACATAACCTTTCCTTTACACACTCTAGTATAAGCACCTCTCCTATGAGCTTGGCCTCCCAGCCAAGACCATCTGCCATCCTGGGCACTGCATAGGTGGACAACATTGAGAGGTAGCCTCAGCTCAAACCTCTCCCGTGAGGGAACTAATACTAATGCATATAAACTTCTGGCTAAGCCTTACCCAATTCAGGTATTATGGTTGTACGGTAAAATTGGAATGGTATCACATCCGAACCCAACCATCCGTTTTTATAAAGGGGCTAAGGCTCGTGCCTCAAAATTTTCATCATCATCATAAACCATTTGTGTTTATCAACACATGTCAAAACATCTCAATAGAATGACTCATAATTCCAAGGTTTTCATAAGTCATTTTCACCAAGTATTCCCATCTAAAGTGATCAAGTTTTTGGTTTAGCTCTAAACTACTAAGTTAAGAGTGTTTACTAATGTGGGATGCTAACCTCAATCTCATGCCATAGAATGACATCTAAGTCTAACTAAATAGGTCAAGTTTTATACTCTTTATGCTATCTATAAACAAAGTAAAGAACTTTGATAAAGTAAAAGAAGGTAAAGCTTGTAAATAAATCTTGGTGTAGGTATAAGTCAAAAGGTATAACCAAAGCATGCATAATGCATCTTTATTAGGTTATCTAGCTTGCAAGGGTTAGCCTGCATTGTTAATGATGGCTTGCCTTGGTTGGTGCAGTGGTTGAAATTCTCCTCTTCTTCTTCGAGGTAGAACTCCTCCTCCTCGTAGACTTGGTCGGTACTATCGTCTATAAATACATACGGAATACACAATCACCAAACAATACTTAACTAGTCTATTTAGCACGCTAAGGCACACATTTGATGATCTAGTATCATCACAAACATCACAAGATTTTAATGAACTAGTTTCATTTATTTTATTTGAGAAAAGTAATTTCTACTCATTGAAATTAAATAAGATTTAATATTCTCCAATTCAAATATGGGATCATATGGACACATGTCACCACCACATATTCTAATGCATGGGAATGTGATTTAAATGTGGGATCACATTTTAATAGGTTTAAGTTTAATATTTAATGATTTAAAGTGACTAGAAATGCCTATATAGCATTATTTTGGTACTAGTCCAAAGTCATTACATGCAAATCTTAATATTATTACATATTTAGATAGGTATATTCAAATGTGATTTTTGAGAGGTGGAATAAACTCAAAAGCTAATATGGTTGATTTTAGAAAAATGTTTGAATGTGAAAATCTTCTGTCTTGTTATTTTTGCCAGGAGAGATCTATAATTCTATTTGATTTAAATCCAACGGTCTTGGATAGAGATTTAAATTATCTTTCCAACAAAATTGTAATCACTCAATTTGGTTGAATATATCTTTCTGAAATGATTTTTGAACTAACGGACAGAATTGAGTTTAAGCTAAAATTGAAAAAGATTTATTTGAATCTACTGGGTCGCGCGGGAAATAAATGGGCCGGTCCACTGCGCTCCGTGCAGCGCCCGGGCTGGCTTAAGTTAGGGCCCCACCTGTCAGTGGGACAGGGGCTGCCGAACCGGTATCGGAGGATGGTGACCGTAGGATTAGATCCTAGATCAACGGCTCACATCAATCGTCCTCGCCGGAACAGTACACGACGGGGACAAACCCTAGCACGGTCAGTGAGGGTCTGGGGCGGCTTACCGGAGCTTCAGCGAGGGTCGGTGAGGCGGGCAAATGGATGAGTCAAGGAAGGCGGTTCTCCTGGTACCGGTGGCGTCCCTGGAGATGGCATGGATCAGTGGCGCCCTTCTCCTCCTTCCGCGACTGTCTCCGGAGAAATTGGGGCGCTACTAGCAGCGGCTTGCTCCGGTGTGGCTCTAGGAGGTCTCTGAGGGGGAGTGGATGGAGATGGTATGAAGAAATGGTGCCGGGAGGGCTTCCTTATATAGGCTTGGCGAGGCGGCAGAGAGGCATGGGAAGAGCTCGACGGGGGCGGAGACACAGTGAGCTAGAGGCGTGGACGGTGGGCTAGGACGGTGGGCGGTTCCCTGGTGGTCGTCACTAAGGTGCGCATGTAGTCCAAGGTGGTCGGGAGAACCGAGCGTTGCTGCGCGCACGCTGCCTCAGTCGACAGCGAGTTTTGTGGCGGCCGGCGGCTATGGGTCACGGTCAAGGGAACGGGCATGTCCGTTAGCCTCCTGGGACACTGGTGATCATGTAGGTGGGCGGCGGGAGCGAGGCAAGGTCTGGTTGAGCGGGGACCGTGCGATAACTGGGGTCGGCATCGGCATGGCAGACATGGTCCGAGCGCGGCGGTTCCTGGCTCCTCCTCTCTCTGTCTTCGAGCTAGGGCTGGCCTAGAGGGAGAAGTGGGGCACGAGCGACGCGCTAGACAAGGTGGGCGAGGCTAGCGGCGCTAGGGGCATGTTGTCAACGGTGGGTGCTCAAGGTGCTTGATGTCTACGCACTTCTATTCTTGTAGACAATTGTTGGGCCTCCAAGTGCAGAGGTTTGTAGAACAGCAGCAAGTTTTCCCTAAAGTGGATCACCCAAGGTTTATCGAAGTCAAGGAGGAAGTGGTCAAAGGTATCCCCTCTCAAGCAACCCTGCAATCAAGATACAAGAAGTCTCTTGTGTCCCCAACACACCCAATACACTTGTCAGGTGTATAGGTGAACTAGTTCGGCGAAGAGATAGTGAAACACAAGTGGTATGGATAATTATAAGTGGTAGCGGTGATAGAAAATAGCTTGATGGCGTGGAAAAGACTAAAGGCAAACTGAAATAAACATGGAAGCAAGCAAACATGTAACAGATCTAATTGCAAACGGTGTATCAATGCTTAGAAACAAGGCCTAGGGATCATACTTTCACTAGTGAACACTCTCATATAAATATATTCTCTTTATGATACTACTCTTAGATACTCTCCGGTGGGACACTCTAATCAATGGTAGGGCTATAACAGCACACCTCAAAGTAAGCCTTTCCCATCTAGAAAACCCCATACTGTCACCTTGAGTACTAGATGTGTCCAACAAACACCACAATTTCATAAAGACATCCAACTCCAAATATAACTCATAACAAATATTTGTAACCTTTAGCCTAAGTGCCACCATGGTGTGCACGCTGTCACTTTCACACACATGGGGAGAGCAGAGATCTATTAAAACACTTGAGTAGCAAGGTAGATCTATAGATTAAAAGCTCATGATCACAATATGATCATGCATAGAGAGAGAGATGAACACATAGCTACCGGTAGAACCCTTAGCCTCGAGAGAGAACTACTCCCTCCTCATCATGGGAATCAGCAATGGTGATTGAGATGGTGGTGGAGATCGATGGAGATTGCTTCGGGGGCACTTCCCCATCCCGGCAGGGTGCCGGAACAGAGACTTTCTATCCCCCAAATCTCCCCTTCGGTGGCGGCGGTGCTACGGAACTTTTTGTGGATTTCGGATTGATGATTTAGGGTTTATGCATCGGGAGGCTTCTTATAGGCCAGAGGGCAAGGTCGGTGGGCGGCCAGGGGGCCCACACCATGCCCTGGCGCGGCCTTGGTGGACCCGCGCCTAGGGGTGGTGTGGCCACCCTGTGGCCCCCCTCTGGCTCTCCTTCTAGCTCCGTGAGTCTTCCGGGAAAATAGTAACTTTGGCTTTTGTCCCGTCCAATTCCGAGAATATTCATTTTCTGACTTCCTGGAACCAAAAACAGCAGAAAACAGGCAACTGGCACTGTGGCATCTTGTTAATAGGTTAGTCCAAGAAAGTGTATGAAAAGTACTCCAAAGTTGGAACAAAACATAAAAAAGTAGATAAAACCAAGCATGGAACATCAAAAATTATAGATACATTTGCAATATATCAACATCCCCAAGCTTAACTCCTGCTCGTCCTTGAGTAGGTAAGTGATAAAAAGAAAGAATAATTTTTGAGGTGACATGCACCATCAAAGACTTGATCAAAGTATTTGCAAAATAATCCAAGCTGGGATCATAGTACTTCAATCATAACATGAAAGACAAAGTTCTAGCAATAAGCAAAGAAACTATGATGCAACATGAAAAGGCACAAACAAAAGATTCATGAATAACAATGCTTTGCAAGACGTTTGTTTGTTTCACATAAAGAAAACATAGTATAATAGCATTCAGCTTGTCCCTCATAGAGTAGCAAATATAAATGCATAGGACACTTTCAAAGTTCATAAGAGTGACTAGATAAAATTAGTTTAAAACAAGCAATATCAAAGCTATGCATCAATCAACAAGTCTTGGGACAATGCACATAGAACTAAGAATGGCCACTATGCTCTCAAAGTAGGTGCATAAAGATAGAATGTGGAGACTCAATATATAAGTGGAAGAAAGGCCTTCATAGAAGGAAGCAGAGATTCAAGTTTCATAAAGAGCTTCCAAAAATTATGGTACTTAATAGCTTTCAGCTCTCATTGCCCCTATCATAAGCATCTTGAAGTGATTAAGGTTAAAGTGAACAAACTATGGTGTACATGCTTGATGAAGTATAAGTTAGGAATCTCATGTCCCTTGAATACGAGGGCCGCTCCTCATGCTACTCAAATTTAGTCACCGGTAAGTTCTTGTCATTGTAAGTACATGTGTATCTTAGAGAACCGCCAACGGGGTACCCCTTGCCTGATGATACGGAAGAATCCCCATATCAAAATGACAAGGAAAGCAGACAACGAGCATCTCAGCAATCTTCTTATTTACCATGGGAATATTGTGCTTTTTCTCTCTTTCCTCTTTTCATATCTCATTTTTTCTCTTTTTCTCTTTTTTCTCAATATAGGACTCTTTATTTATAAGAAGAATGCTTCATAGACAGCTCATTATGGTTACGCTGCAGGTTTCCACCATGTCAGCATGGATTAGACCAGCGGCCCAGGCGTTTCTCTAACACATATACATAACTTCATGGACTTACAAGCTCCCCTTTCATTTCACACTGACAACATCCATATACAAAAGAGCATGATATCAACTAGGTACAAAGTACCCGTGCAATGTTGAAAGTGTTCCCCATGAAAGCATGGTTCTGCTAATTCCCAACAAATAAGTGCAAGCATATACAACATAGACGACACAATGGTTCAAGTTTATTAAGGGCAAGAAAAGTAAAGTGTGCCATCAAGTTGGGAGAGCTTTATTCACTAGTTTCTCATAACAAGTTTAATTTGGAAGGTAAACAAAAGCATGAATATACTTGGAATAGCATAAGCTAGTAGGTAGGTATCATGGACTCTTTGGAATAACTTGGTTTAGGGAGTTGGATGCATGAGTGGAACTCATACTTGGTGGTGGAGGCTAGCAAAAGACTGGGAGCGACAAACTAAGAGAGCAATAATGGCCATAATCATGCAGAGCGACAAAACATCATTGATCAAAGCATAAAGTGATACTACAAGTTAAAAACTAAAGGATCATAAAGGCTATGGTGATTTGGGATAGTCATAACATGGTGTGAGCATGTGCCAAGTCAACCCAAATAAAGCATCAAAGGAGAATACCACTATACTATGCTTTAATATGCTAAAACAATGCATGATTCATCCAAGGCACATTAAGCAATCTCAATTGTTTATAACAAGTCATGCTATAGCAAAGAATACTAAGCATAAAGCCAAAACAATATCAAGCATGGCATGACAAAGCATAGGCCACAGTCAAAAACAAGCTCTTTTTACCACTTAAGCATGAGCTTTCCTACTCTTTTCCAAACCAAACCAAACTATTTGAAAACCAATGTATGACAGAGGGGGTCCAACCAATTTATTCAGCAAACTAAGCAAAACAAGCAAACGAAAAACCAAAACAAAAATGAAAAAGAAGACGATCCAAGAACAACACAACTGTGCATGAAACAATAAAAATGAAGCGTTTGGAAGAAACCTAGGATTTTTATTAATGAAGAAGGGGATGCCTTGGGAATCCCCAAGCTTTGACGCGTGTACTTCTTGTATAATTCTTGGGGTGACACGCGTGGCATCCCCAAGCTTGAGCTTTAGTCCATCCTTCATCTCATTACTCATTCCTTCCATACACCTGAAATTTTTCCTTCATACAAAACTTCACACAATCTTTATTAGCAACATTAGTGCACTCAAGATAATAAGTCTTTAGGTTGAGTTCTAACACCAATAAACTTCCAGTAAAACACTTTCTACTGTAGCACTTTCCTCAAAAAGCTCAATTCCCCAAAAGATCTCAAATAGGAACCAACAAGAAGCAAATGCAGAAAATGGCAGAAATCTGTCAAAACAGACCAGCAGGTAAAGACGAATTTTTTCGAAGACCTTGTCTTGCTCAAATGAAAAAGTGTTGAACAAATAAAAGTCAGATAACAACCTGGGGCATAAGCAAAAAAAATTCATGCCTCAAAAAAACTTTCAGAGATTTTACACGAATTTTTACGGTGAAGCACAGAAATCTGTTTCGGGACAGCAACTTTCCCAATCATTACTTCTCTCTCATTAGAGGTTACTCTTGGCACAAAAAGCAAATAAAAAGGATAAGGAGCGGTTATTACTCTTCCAAGACTCATCTAAAACTTTTGGGTTATCTCCCAATAAGTACTTTTCTTTAACGCCTTTAAGTTAGGCATGATAGTTTGAGAAGATGCTCACATAGGAAATATGAATTTAAGTAAAACAAAGCATCAAGAAGCAAATTCAAAGCACATTTAAGTCTAACCCACTTCCTATGCATAGGAATCTTTTAAAAAATAAGTCATGAAAGCACAAAGCAACAAGCATAGGAAAGCAAAACAAGTGCAGCTTCAAAATTTTCAACAGAAAGAGGGGAAACTTAATATTGTTGAGACACATAAAACCATGTTTCCCTCTCTCATAATAACTTTCAGTAGCATCATGAATAAAATTAACAATATAACTATCACATAAAACATTCTTATCATGAGCCACATGCATATAATAATTATTACTCTCCACATAAACATAGTCATTCTTATTGATTGTAGTGGGAGCAAATTCAACAAAATAGCTATCATGATTATTTTCATCACCATAATCATCACATATAGGAGGCATATTATAACCATAATTAATTTCCTCCTCAATAGTAGGTGGACTGAAAATATCATATTCATCATTGTAATCATCATATATTGGAGGTTTGGTATCATTATAAGCAATAGAATAGCTATCTTCCAAAGCTGGGGAACTAAAAAGATCATTTTCATAAAAACTAGCTTCCCCAAGCTTAGACTTTTCCATAGCATTAGAAATAATGGTGTCCAAAGAATTCATACTAACAACATTGCTATTATCATGCAAATAAAGTTCCATAGGTTTTTTAATTTTCTCTTCAAACACTTCATGTCCTAACTCAAGATAAATACTATAAAGCTCTCTAATTTTGTTGTTGTTTTCCATTAAGCCTAACTAGTGAAAACAAGAAACAAAAAGACAAAATTGCAGAATCTAAAGGAAATAACTTCGAGCACTCACATCGGAGGATGTGAGTACCTTTTACCTTACCTCCCCGGCAACGGCGCCAGAAAATAGGTGTTTGCCGTGGGAGGTTCTTCTTCTTTAATCCTCCAGTGTGAATACCTTTTACCTTACCACCCCAGCAACGTCACCAGAAAATAGCTTGATGTCTACGCACTTCTATTCTTGTAGACAGTTGTTGGGCCTCCAATTGCAAAGGTTTGTAGAATAGCAGCAAGTTTTCCTTTAAGTGGATCACCCAAGGTTTATCGAACTCAGGGAGGAAGTGGTCAAAGGTATCCCCTCTCAAGCAACCCTGCAATAAAGATACAAGAAGTCTCTTGTGTCCCCAACACACCCAATACACTTGTCAGGTGTATAGGTGCACTAGTTCGGCGAAGAGATAGTGAAACACAAGTGGTATGGATAATTATAAGTGGTAACAGTGATAGAAAATAGCTTGATGGCGTGGAAAAGACTAAAGGCAAACTGAAATAAAGATGGAAGTAAGCAAACATGTAACAGATCTAATTGCAGACGGTATATCAATGCTTAGAAACAAGGCCTAGGGATCATATTTTCACTAGTGAACACTCTCATATAAATATCTTCTCTTTATGATACTACTCTTAACTACTCTCCGGTTGGACACTCTAATCAACGGTAGGGCTATAACAGCACACCTCAAAGTAAGCCTTTCCCATCTAGAAAACCCCACACTATCACCTTGAGTACTAGATGAGTCCAACAAACACCACAATTTCATAAAGACATCCAACTCCAAATATAACTCATAACAAGTATTTGTAACCTCTAGCCTAAGTGCCACCATGGTGTGCACGCTGTCACTTTCACACTTTGGGGAGAGTAGAGATCTATTAAAGCACTTGAGTAGCAAGGTAGATCTATAGATTACAAGCTCATGATCACAATATGATCATGCATAGAGAGAGAGATGAACACATAGCTACCGGTAGAACCCTTAGCCTCGAGAGAGAACTACTCCCTCCTCATCATGGGAATCAGCAATGGTGATTGAGATGGTGGTGGAGATCGATGGAAATTGCTTCGGGGCACTTCCCCATCCCGGCAGGGTGCCGGAACAGAGACTTTCTGTCCCCCGAATCTCCCCTTCGGTGGCGCGGCGCTGCGGAACTTTTTGTGGATTTCTGATTGATGATTTAGGGTTTACGCATCAGGAGGCTTCTTATAGGCCAGAGGGCAAGGTCGGTGGGCGGCCAGGGGGCCGACACCATGCCCTGGCGCGGCCTAGGTGGACCTGCGCCTAGGGGTGGTGTGGCCACCATGTGGCCCCCCTCTGGCTCTCCTTCTGGCTCCGTGAGTCTTCCGGGAAAATAGTAACTTTGGCTTTTGTCCCATCCAATTCCGAGAATATTCATTTTCTGACTTCCTGGAACCAAAAACAGCAGAAAACAGGCAACTGGCACTGTGGCATCTTGTTAATAGGTTAGTCCAAGAAAGTGTGTGAAAAGTACTCCAAAGTTGGAACAAAACATAAGAAAGTAGATAAAACCAAGCATGGAACATCAAAAATTATAGATACATTTGCAATGTATTAGTGCTCGGCATTAGTGGCCATGACCATTTGGTCGTGTGCATAGTGGGTGGCCGAGCTAGCAAAGGGTAGGGGGTGCACTGGGGTTGCTCTGGTTGCAAAATGGGAGACCACATTGGCCAGAACACTGCTCACAATAGTGTTTGTGATTTGTGTCTGATTTGTGCACACAAGGTGTTTGACAAAATGGCCGAAAGAAATCCACTTTGAAATTTTTTAATGAAATTTTTTGAGTGATCTTCACTGTTGCTTGGTAGTGTGTGGTTGCTGGGGATTGTCAACTTGAATTCATTTGCATGGTTTTTGAAAAAGTGGGATCTAGACATATGAAATAGATTCCATTTTCAATTGCCAATTTAAATTAGGGTTTAAATGTTTTTGCAAGATCACAAGGTGGGCCTTGGTAGATCATTACTTGTACTAGAAAGGGGTGCAAATATCCATAATTGTTTCTATTTGAATTTGAGTTCTAGGAACACCCAAAGTGACCTAGTTGATTAAAATGGCAAAAGTGACCATTTCCATTTATTAATTCTTTTTTATTTCTTTTTATTTGGATTTTGCTTGGGAATGATCTAGATGATGTGGCATTCATCTTAGAATAATTTTACAACCATTAGAACAAACAATCATGGCAATTCAAAACAATTCCTATTTAATGCAACACACACATGTATACTTAATTATTTAAATGAGAAAAAGTTTTTGTTAACCCTAAATTGGGTGATTTGGATCTTGATATATTGGATTAAAGTTTTGGGATGTTACACCTTCTTATTCCCCTCTCTCGCTCTCTGTACTCCAAAAATCCATCGATGCCGCCGCCGGCGAGCTCCAGCTAGCCTTTGATTTAGACCATCTCGAGGTCCAAGAAGTGGTCTAGGGGGAGCGCCCTCGTTTTTTGATCATCTGGGGTAAGTGCAAGGTCAAGGGGAGCTTGGTGGAGGGTGAATTTCACTATTTCTTCTCGTCGGTGTTCGCCGGAATTCGTGACGCCGCGCTCATCTCCGGCCACCATCAACCTCACCAAGCCCACCGTCATGTTCAGGGTAATCTCACGCATCTCTGGACCTTCTTATTGCATCCTATTGTGGCCCATGGCATGAGTTAGCCGTCGGCCGGAGTGCATCACCGTAGTAGGGCTCACCGGAGCCAACTCTGGTGACTTTATCGGGGCGACGCGACCATCGTTCATAACCCTGTGTTCTACCGGTTCGAGCGGGTTGTCTCGTTGTTCTACTTATAAAGATTTTATAAGTAATAATACTTTGAAAATTAATATTTTAATATTGGTAAATAAGAAAAAAATAAATAGTATACCAAAATTCTTATAAAAACAAAATCTACATTTATAAACTTGTTTCAATTATTTTTGTATCATTTAACTAATATGTATTATTTATTTAGTTTTATAAAGTGATTAAACTTATAAAAGTCATATCTTATTATTTAAAATTCACAAAAATACTTATAATATACCAAAATGATCACCAAAAATAAATTCTACACTTTAAAAATGTCAACTCTTACTTTTGAAGTAAAATAAAAGGTAAAGGTCTAATAAATCTTATTTTTAACCGTTTTATTTTATTTTAATTCCTTAAACATACATAAAAATTTACAATTACTTTTAGTATTATTTCTTTAGAGTCTAAAAATGTAATAACAAGTCAAATAATGTTTAAGTGAAGTTAAAATAGGTCAAACCATTTTAAAATGTAACTACTAAAACTATCATCTCAAATTAAGGGTATTTTAATTTTCCTAAAAGATTTTTACTAATTATAAAATCAACTAAAATGGTATATTGCATATCACAAGAATCCTATGCACTTATAACGTCACCAAACTTTTATTTACTAATTGTTTCCCCAGTTTGAGAAAACCACTTAAGGATTTAAACCAAGTTCCAAAGTACGTGAAGTAAATATCTAATATTTACCTGTTAAGTATAAACATTAATTTCTTAGATAGAGAGGTAAATGCATCCACTTATACTACGATTGTTTAAATATAGTAGTGTTTTCCTCTTAGCTAATAAGAAAACCTTAAAGTGTTAGCTTTAAGTTTGAATGTTTTTTTCTTTGTAAAAGTAATCTTTCCTCATAAGTTATTCTTTTAAGAAACATTAAAATTAAACCTTGAACACTTCTTTAAAAGCTCTAATTGATTCTTAATCTTGTTTAAGGAATACTCTAGATACCATGATTCATTTAAGTGCTTTAATATTGCATATTACTTGCTGTATTTACATATTGGTTCACACACTCTCTCACAAGCCTTAATAAGACGCACAAGTGTGAAGCTAATATAAAAGTGAAACACATTCTAAAAAAACATTCCCAGTTTCCAAACCCTAGATTAGATACGACTATTTTGGGGATTCGCGTTTACCAAATTGCATTACATTATTTATGCATCATTGCATCTTGATTCTTTAAACATTATTCCTTACCGGACCAATGATGCTATTTATAGAATTTGGATCTTCCATTGTCTTGAAGACCATGAGCAATAATCTTGCAATCACAAAAGGCAAGTTCACAACTTGCTCATGTCCTTTGATTATTTTCTATGCTTATAACTCGACTGTGTCATCACCTGCATTTCAAAAAGGACAGAGAATACTATTTTCATAATAATATGATGATGGATTATTTACCAAGTGGTAATAATCTATTGATACAGTTCCAGTGGTAAATGAACATAATATCTAGGACTTAACAACCAATGTCGCCAGTGATTCTAGCGCTGTATATTACGCGTCAACCATGAGATTTGGAATGGGACAGAGAAGTCAGATGTATCTTCTTCCTTTCATATGGAGGCAAGATGACCTTATCGTGATGCTGGGATTCCCGGTGTGGATCCAACATATGGGTGGGCACCCTTAGGCCCCACGATTTTGGTGTCTAGATTATTTATGAGTGCCTGCTGAAGGTATAGCCGGACCTCCAGGGGCATAACCAGCTCATAGAGTCTTCGGGAACTCCCCATGGTTATAGCTTGCCGTAGTTGGCGGCTGAACGGAGGTGTAGTCAGCCCCAGAGGATCGTGCAGACACATGGGGTCGCGGAGAGGGCAGTGATTGGCTTGGATCATAACTTGGGCCTTAAACCATGGAAGTTTGAACAGGGACATACTCCCGGCTGTGCAACACAACTTAAGGTCTCTTGTGGGAAAAGTGACACACCTCTGCGGAGTGTAAGAATTGTGACATGTTACTCCCTGTTCCGGAAGGAGCTACGAACGCGGTAGGAAAGGAACTCCATGAAGTTCTGGTCAACCTGTGAAGGCTGTCCGACATAGTTTTCAGAATAAAAATAACCTTTGAAGAAATGTTTACGAAAACCTGCATTGCATACGACCTCTGGTCTGTGGCTGTAGAGATAGTGCATCATACACTCCTTTTTAGTGAACTTGTTGAGTATGCTCATACTCAACCGTATCTTCTTAACCCTTGAAAGGTTCTAAGTCATTGAAGACGGCGTCAATATCAATTTCTGCTCAAGAAACCATCATCGACAACTCAAGTTCTTCAATAAAGTCAATGAAGTCAACATATACATCAGCTGGAGTGAACATAAAGTGTCGGTTTAGATAGGAGTAGATTCTCTAGCCATAAAACCTATTTCTGTAGAGCATTACAATAGCAGCAATGGCAAGCCAAATACTTTAGATACTAGTCTTAGTTACTAGATATTTCTGAGTTATTATTTCTACTTCTTCTTTGTAAGAAGTTCTTTCTCTCTCTTTAACCTAGAGTGTTCTCTGGATCTTTTGTAAAGAGTCGAGTTGTAATCTATAGTCATGTCTTGGACCTGCTGTGTTTCTGTTGTACCACTCTAAGGGATGTAATACTAGTGAATGGTGTTTCATTGGTGTTATGTCAACAACTATAGTATACTACATCATGCAGTGGTATGCTGGGTCACCGCAGTATTGTCGAAGTTCGTGAAGATGTTGAAGGTGGTGAAGAAGATCGACTCGCACCCACACTAGTAGACCTCGCCGAGGAGAAGATATGCATCATACTGGTTGGTGACGTGCATCGTGAGCCCTACCGCAAGGCCTCCGAGGGCATAGTGATCTTCGAGGCAGAACATGGCCGGAGAGCTGGGTCGAAGGTGGCGATAGTCGGTGCTAAGGAAGGCGTGGGCCAACTCCCTCGGGGACCTCAACCTTGAGTTTGCTCATACTCGGAGGGACCCCTCAACAACGACCCCGACAGGGTAGGTCATCTCCGGCACGGTGCGAGGTCGACGGAATGTAGCACCGTTGAACTGCATGGTGGCGGCGGGCGATGCATCTTGCTAGGCGGCGGACGGTGGACCTTAGTGAAGAAGAAGGGCTTGGCAGATGGATGTGGTGGAGTGTGGGAGAGGATGTTGTGGAGATATGGCAGTTTAAATAGCCTCGAGCGCCGCTTGAACAAGATCGGTGAGTAACTGGATGATGCATCGGATACTCTGCGCGTGTATTGGTGCGAAACAAGGCGTGTATGTATCCATCACGCGCGTCGTCTCGGTTTCCATGCTCTCTGAATCGCTACGTGCCTAATTGATGCACTGATTCAACGAGTCTGAAACGAGCGCAGTCGCTGTGTCATAAAGTATGAAACGAGGATGCATGCTACATCGATCGATGTGTCTGCTCAGCTGCGCGCCCATTCATGCATCCATGGTGGGGACAGGTCCTAATCAGGAATTCCATGGCCCAAAGGTCCAACGACCGCTCCATTTCAACGTGTATTAATGAGGTGGGTCTTTTCCATGCATGCGCCATACAGCATCGTAGTCTGTCTATTGCACATCGTTGCAGCCTCGTAGCCTAGCTACTTGCACGTCTTTTTTTCGCTGCGAATTCACACGGGTGTGTCGCTCGGTCGGTCACGCGCAAAACAATTTCACACGAGGCGTAGCTTTCCGTCACATGCCCATGGAAAAGAGTCAATACTCCTCGATACCGTGCGCCCACGCCTCCTCGATACCGTGCGCCCGCGCCTCCTCGAAACAGTGCGCCTTAAACACGAGGAGAGAACGAAGCGACCACGACGCGCCCATATATCTGCCCCTCGACATCTCCCTCTCTCACTCACTCGTACCAATCCATCTAACCGCTAGCCGCCGAGCCCCGCCATCACTCAAGAAACCGCTAGCCGCCACGTCCCACCACCACTCAAAGTAAGTGCTCGCCGCCCCCGCCACC
Organism: Avena sativa; assembly: GCA_916181665.1. Taxonomy (NCBI): domain Eukaryota; kingdom Viridiplantae; phylum Streptophyta; class Magnoliopsida; order Poales; family Poaceae; genus Avena; species Avena sativa. The sequence continues at coordinate 429,263,283 of OV702286.1, read as the reverse complement.
TTCCCCACCAAGATGCAGTTCAACGGCCCGACGTACCGCCACCCTCCACCGTGCGGGAGACAAAGTGGCCGCACAAACGGGTTGTGGAGAACCGCCTCCACATCTGGGCCATCTCGAGGTGGAGGGGACCGCTGGAGCTAGCCTGCTTCTTCCTTGCCGCCGGCTACCGCCACCTCCCTCCCGGCACTCCACCCATGTTCCAGATCGAGCAGCAGTTCGACAGCGCCAACAGCAACAACAACTTCTGCATCGGCCTCTTCGTCACCTTCGTCAACCACTACGACGCCTACCACCTCCTCGGCCAAGTGTTCTAGCGTGGATGCGAGTTCACCGTGTTCACGGCATATAATATATTCACCGACTTCCACGGCATCTTCTCCATCAACATCACGACCCACTCTCTCCCGTACATCATGGCGGAGGATGATGAGGGGTATGACGCATAAGGAGCGGCCAAGGAGGAGCTAGGGAGAGGCCGGGCTGGAGGAAGAAGAAGACAATGTCGTGTCCGTGTTGTGTCGTGTCTGTTCGTGTCGTGTATTGTTGGACTTTCTTTTCTACCATGTAATGGTTGCTAATCGTGTTTTATTAATATATGTGCTTATAGTTCGTGCAAAAAAACACTTGTGCATACTACCAAAACGGGTACACAAGTGCATAAAACAAAAGGCTCAAAATGTGATAACAAATCGTGCATCAAAAGATTGGAAACAAAACAGAGCATAAAACAAAACTGTCAGTGGGTTTTTTCTTAACACTAACGAACTGAAGAAGCAAAATAGAGCAGCTAATAATAATTTGCCCGATTTTGAGTTGATTTTATTCAAGCCAAAGTCATAGACCATAACATACATGTCAGTGGGTTCTAGGATAACAAAGCATCATAATTTTTACTCGAACACTGATTGCGTTGTCTAACGACCAATGATCAGGAGATACACAAAACAGAGAGAAATTACAAGGACGTCGCTCTCCTTCCAATTCCATGAAAAAACGTCACACAGGAGCTATTTGCCCGAACAAGCATCAGCAGACTATAAATGTACATCACAAATACATATTTTCACACGAACTGTCTAAAAAATAATTTCCATGTATGATACTTGAAAAATGACTACCCATACTGATGTAGGACATTCCTGCACAAGATGACACACAATATTAGATAATAAAGTCTAATAAAAATGTAGGAAATATATCAAGCTAATTTTCAAAACCGTACTTGGGATGATATATGCATTTTGGGTTCTTCCTGTTATGTCCCTCCTGTTGGAAAGCGCTGCACACCCGCTTCTTCCGCTCTTTGTATCCTAGCGGTCGACCATTTTTGGTCTTGGGAGAATGTTTCTCGACTGGAACTTTCTTGTTTTGCTGAGGCGCGCCTTTGGTGGACACTTTTTTAGGATCACCAATATCAAACTAGCTTGCTTGACTTGCATCTACATTTTCATTAACTGGACTACGAGGACCATATGCTCTGCATTTATCATACCCTTGTCTTCTAGAAATAATTCCATCGATGGTACTCTTCAGAAGATCATACTCCGCCGTGTCATTGCATGCAATATGCATAGCTTGTGAGGCCAACACATTTATACTGCTGTATTTTTGAAGGGAATATGCCCGAGAGGCAATATTAAAGTGGTTATTATCTTATTCCATGTTTATAATAAATGTTTATTTTGCATGCTATAATTGCATTGATCGGAAACGTCAATACATGTGTGTTTAATAAACAAAAAGGGTTCCTAGTTATGCCTCTCTTATAGACTAGCTTGTTGATTAACAAGATGATCAAGGTTTCCTGATCATGGACATTGGATGTTGTTAATAACAAGGTCACAACATTGGTGGAATGATGTGATGAACATTCATCCGAAGTATAGCATTACGATCAAAGTCATTATGTTTATATTGCTATAACATCATACTAAGTAATCTTAGTCCTTAGACCATGAGATCATGTTAATTGCTAACACCGGAAGAGTATCTTGATAACATCAAACGTCACACCGTAACAGGGTGACTATAAAGGTGGGTTCAGTGCTACGAAGGTGTTATGTTGAGGCTCATGGATCAAGAGTGGGATTTGTCAATCCCGATGACGGATAGATATACTCTGGGCCCTCTCGGTGATATCACATTGAAATATCTTGCAAGCAAGTGATGTGATCACTAGAATGTTATATCACGGGAACGAGAAAAGAGTGCATGTCGGCAACGAGATCAAACTAGGTATGGACATACCGATGATCGAATCTCGGACATGTAATATATCGCGAGACAAAGGGATTTAGTTACTAGCGTTAAAGGTTCACACAATCACAAGAGTCATCGTTGAATATGTGGGAGTCAGTACGGATCTCTAGGTCCCGCTGCTGATTATTGATCTGAGAAGGGTCTCGATCATGTCTGCATTATTCGCGAACCGTAGGGTGACACACTTAAGGGATACCGACACCATTTGGAGCAAATATGTTTCAGATAAAGATTTAAGAAAGCGCTAGAATTATTTCAATAGACACCGAAACTGTTTCGGGTGAAATTGCTGAAATTGGTTATGCATGTAATATTGAAATGTTGCAGGGGGTTTTATGTGAATGTTTGTTAATTAAAGTAATTAACAAAATTATGAATAAAATAATAAAAGAGTTTTATTAAATGCGAGAGCATTAAATTTGGAGAAATTTAATGCATTTAAAGTGGAGACTTTAAAAGAGAATGTGAAGGGGCATTTTAATGTGGACGGGTTACCACCACATGAATGGGGGAGGTGAGGAGTCAACCCCATGGGGCGCCGGCCATGGGGAGGGGTACCCCCCTCCTCCTATAAAAGGACCCCCTCACTCCCCTTCTTCCTCACACCTCCTCGTGAAGGATCTCTCTCCCCCTCTAGTATTATTCCCCCATGGTCTCGGATTAGCGAGATACATGTTCCCGGTGGCTTTATATGGAAAGGAGTTGTTGCTTCTGCTGCTTTGCTGGAGTGAGGGACGGAGGTTGTCGGGGTACCGAACGTGTGTGCGATCACGGATGCACCGCTGCTTTGCAGTGCTGGACTTGGTGGTGCTGGACTTGCTGGAGCTGGATCTGAAGGACGTGCTGGAGCCGGACCTGCTGGACTTCATCACGATCTTGAGATCGGCAAGTGTACGACTACATCAACCACGAGTTCCTACTCGTTAACAAAACTCGTTGTCTTCGAGGGTAAGTTCTCGATGGATGTATGTCCACCCGTTGCTCTGTACCTAGTAGATAGATCTTGGCGCATAGTTCTCATCGTAGGAAATTTTTTGTTTTCTATGCTATGGACCCAACAGTGGTATCAGAGCCTGATCTATGTGTAGGTGCTTTGCACATAGTACACATATGTTTATATGTGGGCGATGATGATCATGTTATTGCTTCTTTCATGTATTTTGGATATTGGTGGCATAGTGGGATGAAGCGGCCCGGACCAACCTTACATGTCATCGTACATGATACCGGTTCCACGACTTACATGCAACTAGTTTTGCATAAGTGGCTGGCGGGTGTCTGTCTCTCCTACTATAGTCAATATCTGATTTACAACGAGTTGCTAATAACTTGGTTATCCTCGTTGTGGTTCCATGTTCGTAGGTAAGAACGGTTCTATCTTCGAAAGCCCTAAGCCATGTAAAACTTGCAATTGATAAATTAGAGGCGTCTAGTTTAGATCTGCTGGGCTAGTGTCATGATATGGTAATGTTGTAAGTAGATGTATGATAGATACTCTTACAACACACCTAACGTGTAAGTTCCATAGACCTTGGCCTTACACACAAAGGAATGATAGAGATCATACCACGATGCAAATGATAGAGATCAAATGCATGGACCATATCATCTCACTTTACACGCTAGATGTTAGCATCTTATACTGCTAGTTTGGCGTTTTCTGTAGCATTGTAAGATGATCCCTCATTTAGATATCAAGATAAAAATGTGTTCTTCCTTAAGTATGCACCGTTCTGTGGATCGTGTTTTGAGACATCACGTGATGATCGAGTGTACTCGAATCTACGCTTTCATAGGAACGGGTGTAAGACAGTTTTACACATGCGAGTACTAAGGTTCTTACTTGGCGAGCCTAGCATGTACAGACATGGCCTCGAAACATGGACCAAAAGGTTAAGAATGAGTCATATAGTTGATATGATGCCCATATAGATGCTCGCCTTTGAAGCTACATCAACTCACGTGATGATCGGACTTAGTGTAGTGGATTTGGTTCATGTAATCACCAAAAAGACACGAGGGATGTCGTTTTTGAGTGGGAGTTCATTTCTAATTTGGATTAGTCAAACTCAATTTGTCATAAACTAAATCGAAGTGAATTTGCATAATTTGGTGTAGTCATTGGCGTCTGTTCACTACCTTATGCTTAGTTTTAATTGAGATAATAGAACTATAGAATTCTGGATATTTACTTTACGAACTGGTATCGTATTGTTTTGAATGTCAATTTAAAGTTTATAAGTCCTATTGCAAACTTTCAGCAAACTCTATTTACTCCATGAAGTTTAATAAGTAGTATTAAATCAAGAGTAAGAATTCCAATGTTAGTATTTAAAGTATCATGTTTGTCTCCATGATTATTGATATTCAAAAGTTGTTTTAATATCAAGATTATATAGGAGTTGAAAATTGTTTCAGAAACCATCATGTGTGGAAGATATTGTGATATCTGAAACAATGTTTTTGGTTGCATTATGATAGAGTATAATTTAGCAAAATACATGTTCTCATATTGTACGAGAATTTGTGAAGGATGGAGATGCTAAGCATCCGGATCTCCCAAAAAGGTTTTGGGAACTAACATTATACTCGCAATTCTTCCTTATAGGCTATAGTATCTTGATCATGAAAGTTGTCATGATAAGGATGAATAGAAGATGTAAGTAAAATGTTTACTACACTAAAAGATTACTAAAGAATGGATTTTTGAAAGAATGCCAAACATTTGATGATGGAGATCCACTTCAAAGTGCAAGTCCAAAGGTATTAGTATTTGACTATATACGCTTTGTACTATGTGTCATGTGAATGACAGCACTATTGATGTTGATTGATTCTTTAAAAGGAAAAGGAATTGCTGAAAGAGAATCTATAAAATATTTGGCAGAAAAGAAAAGGTTGGAGATGTCCAACTTAGGTATATAGAAGATATACATGTTATGGTTGTATTCCTTGCTTGTTAAACAATGTGGTTCTGAGGTATTGGATACCGGTATTGGATAGCGAATTGGTTGGTATAAAGTGTCATACAGTACAACACAATTCATGAACTACAATGTCCTAAGTAACTAGCAAGAGAATAAGTGATGATGTTCATTGAAAACAAATAAAGTGTTATTGTGTTTTTCATTGTTGTCAAACCTAGTCTTCAAGATTTGTTTTAATAATTGTTATTTTGTTCCGGTATTACGAGAACAATGGTTGTTCAAATAATTACCGTATTCCATAAAGGATGGATGAACTTTTACAAGTCTAGTGGGAGAAATCACATCCATAAACACTATTGCTAAAATGTCGCAAGACAAATGATTGAAAGATCACTTATGAAGTGACATCGCTGTTTAAATTATACTAGAAAGAAAACATGAAGAAACTCCATATTGATGGATTTTTTGAGTCTTTTGATTTTGATAAATTGACGCTGGTGAAACTTTCCTCGAGATAATTGAAACTCCGTTCATAGTCCAAACAGGAACGGATGAATAACTTATTGGATATTATGCATGTTGATGTATATAGTCCATTATGTGTAGCCATATGCGATGGATACTTTTGCTCCATATGCTTTCTCCAGAAATTTAAGTGAATATATCTATATATTTACTTAATAAGGAAGAAGTATGAAACATTTGAAAAATGTTCAAAGACTTTCAAGATGAAGTGAAAAATCATTGTAACAAGAAAATAAAGAGTTTATGATTCGATCATAAAGGAAGATATTTGAGTTACATGTTTAGCAAAAACACCTAAGACTTGAGGAATTGTTCCATGATTTGTGTTTCCCGATAAACCATAGGAGTATGGCATATTCGAGAGATGAAATCAAACCATGTTTGACATGGTAAGATCAAAGGTGTCATTTATAAAACTGCCATTATGTTTTAAGGATTAAAGCTTTAGAGACTACCGCTTTTACACTGAAAAAGAGCACCATCGTGATCTGTTGAAATGACACCATATGAGTTATGGTTTGGGATAAAACCCGAATTGTCTTTTCTTAAATTTTGGTATGCTATGCATAAGTAAAATGTTTACAATCAAAGTCGGATAAGCACGTCTTTGTAGGTTATCCCAAAGATTTTGTTGGGAATTTCTCCATAACACCGAGGACAAAAGAGTTTGTTACTTGGAACGTCAAGTTTCTTGAGAAGGAATTTTTTGTGAAAAGTTAAGTGGGAGGACAATAGAACTTTGATAAGGTTGTTGAACCTTAGCTATATGTGCTAAGTAGCGCAGCGCCGGAAAGTATCCCGGTGGCGGCCACAATGCTCATGGCTCCCGTGATTACAAAGGGTGTGATCTCGGAGATTAGAGTTCCTATTGAACAGTGTGGATCGGTAAGAATCAAATAGTGTGATTTGATAAGCAAGTCGTTATTGTTTTGACAATGATGAACCGACTACATGCAAAGAAGCGATGATGGGCCCTGACTCCATAAAATTACTAGAAGTCATAGAATCCGTGATAGTATCCATACACAAGAAATCAAGTTTCTGAACTTGGAAGACCCTCCGGAAAGGCGTGAAGTCTATCAGTCGTGTTTGGATCTATAAAGAAATAGACATGGATGTTTAACATCTATGAAATAGTCAACATGTCGTAAAGAAGTTTACGACAATATTCAAGGAGTTGACTATGACAAGATTTGATCTTTCATAGCGATATTTAGTCTTGACGGATTAATGTAGCAACCATTACATATAATTTGATGTATGGTAGTTGAACAAACAAAACAATGTTCTTCTAATAGAATGGTTACCCAGGACATGTACAAGACACGGTCCGAAGGGTTTTGTTAATTCAAAGGGTGCTAAAAGGGCATGCAAACTTCAATAGTTGAAGTAAGAATAGCAGAGTCGGAATCTTCACCATGATGAAACTGTTAAAAGAGTTTAAATTCATCGGAGATGATGAAGATGCTTGCATTTGCAAGAAATTAAGTGGGAGCGCTGAGACATATTTCTAATACATTATGTAGAGGACATATTGTTGATTGGAAATGATGTATCTTGTATTGACACAAGTTAAGAATTTCATTAAAATAAGATTTCGATGAAAGACTTGGGGCAAAACCGGAATATTTAGCATCAATATCTATATGGATAGATTGAGGCGCTAATATGGTTGTGCCAACATACATATATGAGATATTGAAAGGGTTCAATATGGAAACAACAAGAAAGGTTCTTGCTGCATAGAAGGGATTGTATCAAGATTCAAGTGTTTCAACACTTGGTGAGTAAAATCACATGAAGATTTTGATCGATTATACCGTGATATGCATATATCCAGAATGTCCTATGCTCTAATTGTTATGAGCACATACCAGTATGATTCATAAGATGATCATTGGACAAGAGTAAAGATATTCTTATAAGCTTTGGAAGAACTAAGAATATATCATGTATAAGTGACAAATAGTTAAAGGTAGTTCATTGTAAAGTGTTATATTGATACTAGTTTTGTCACAAGATACAAATTAAATTTATCTCAGTTGAGACTATGGGTGGCACAATGTAATGGAAAGGTTGTTCCATGATGGATTTGGATAAGTTCCAAAGTTGAGACATTGTGACGGATACTACAACAAAAGGCTAAGTATATAATTGCTATAGTAGCAGCAAAGGAGGGCATTTGTGTTAAGTAGTTTGTTATCAAATTAGGTGTGGTTCAAAGTGGGATAATACTATGAAGATATATTGTGTGACAACAATATCAACATATTTTAAGCCGAACGAACTAAAGGTCTCACCAAAGGACCAAATTTATAATGCCATCTCATTTGAGAATGAGTGATGCGTAGAGACGCAAAGACATGCAAATACACACGGACCTGAAATTGTCAGATCCGAAGATTATGTTAACCACTAGCAATCGCGTATATGCAACACCACAAAGCCATAGGTGTTCAATACGCAAAGTTTTTCAAACTAGATTATTGACTCTAGTGCAAGTGGGAGACTAAAGGGAATATGCCCGAGAGGCAATAATAAAGTGGTTATTATCTTATTCCATGTTTATGATAAATGTTTATTTTGCATGCTATAATTGTATTGATCGGAAACATCAATACATGTGTGTTTAATAAAAAAAGGGTTCCTAGTTATGCCTCTCTTATAGACTAGCTTGTTGATTAACAAGATGATCAAGGTTTCCTGATCATGGACATTGGATGTTGTTAATAACAAGGTCACAACATTGGTGGAATGATGTGATGAACATTCATCCGAAGTATTGCATTACGATCAAAGTCATTATGTTTATATTGCTATAACATCATACGAAGTAATCTTAGTCCATAGACCTTGAGATCATGTTAATTTCTAACACCGGAAGAGTATCTTGATAACATCAAACGTCACACCGTAACAGGGTGACTATAAAGGTGGGTTCAGTGCTACGAAGGTGTTATGTTGAGGCTCATGGATCAAGAGTGGGATTTGTCCATCCTGATGACTGATATATATACTCTGGGCCCTCTCGGTGATATCACATTGAAATAGGTTGCAAGCAAGTGATGTGATCACTAGAATGTTATATCACGGGAACAAGAAAAGAGTGCATGTCGGCAACGAGATCAAACTAGGTATGGAGATACCGATGATCGAATCTCGGACATGTAATATATCGTGGGACAAAGGGATTTAGTTACTAGCGTTAAACGTTCACACGATCACAAGAGTCATCGTTGAATATGTGGGAGTCAGTACGGATCTCCAGGTTCCGCTGCTGATTATTGATCTGAGAAGGGTCTCGATCATGTCTGCATTATTCGCGAACCGTAGGGTGACATACTTAAGGGATACCGACACCATTTGGAGCAAATATGTTTCAGATAAAGATTTAAGAAAGCGCTGGAATTATTTCAATAGACACCGAAACTGTTTCGGGTGAAATTGCTGAAATTGGTTATGCATGTAATATTGAAATGTTGCAGGGGGTTTTATGTGAATGTTTGTTAATTAAAGTAATTAACAAAATTATGAATAAAATAATAAAAGAGTTTTATTAAATGAGAGAGCATTAAATTTGGAGAAATTTGGAGAAATTTAATGCATTTAAAGTGGAGACTTTAAAAGAGAATGTGAAGGGGCATTTTAATGTGGAGGGGTTACCACCACATGAATGGGGGAGGTGAGGAGTCACCCCCCATGGGGCGCCGGCCATGGGGAGGGGTACCCCCTCCTCCTATAAAAGGCCCCCCTCACTCCCCTTCTTCCTCACACCTCCTCGTGAAGGATCTCTCTCCCCCTCTAGTATTATTCCCCCATGGTCTCGGATTAGCGAGATACATGTTCCCGGTGGCTTTATCTGGAAAGGAGTTGCTGCTTTGCTGGAGCGAGGGATGGAGGTTGTCGGGGTACCGGACGTGTGTGCGATCACGGATGCACCGTTGCTTTGCGGTGCTGGACTTGGTGGTGCTGGACTTGCTGGAGCTGGATCTGAAGGACATGCTGGAGCCGGACCTGTTGGACTTCATCACGATCTTGAGATCGGCAAGTGTACGACTATATCAACCACGAGTTCCTACTCGTTAACAAAACTCGTTGTCTTCGAGGGTAAGTTCTCGATGGATGTGTGTCCACCCGTTGCTCTCTACCTAGTAGATAGATCTTGGCGTATAGTTCTCATCGTAGGAAATTTTTTGTTTTCTATGCTATGGACCCAACAATTTTTCCCGCTCCTCTGGCCCAGGCCAACCCCGAACAAACATATCGCTCGTGCGTCTAGCAGGCAACCCAAACCTGGCATTTTTAGTGAAACGCCGCAGAGCACAATAGTCTGGTATTGCAGTAAATTTTAAGTGATTGAGCACACGTAGTATGTGCTTGCAAGGGATCCCTTTTTGTATCATCCTTCGGCAGCTGCACCTTATAATTTTTGACGAGTTGGGAGTGTATTCCATGTAAAACTTGCTGTCAAGATTATTTTTCCATGCGACAACAAAGGTGTACGAGTCTGATCCTAGCTTTCTTTCTAAAATCTGCATGCCGCCAATCTTCGGAATGTCACCTTGCAAAATATAGAACACAGCTGGAGTGAAGATTATCGCAGGAGCTACCTCTAGTTCTTTGAAATCAGTAACTGGCACCAGAAATGTCTGTGAAGCCGTGCAATCATCTTTGGCCTCCTTCTCACGGAGACGTGTGATGGCATTCTCGTAGTGACTAACCATGTCCACCAAGTTCATTTCCCCATCAAGGTGGAGGTGAAGAGATGAGTTTAAACTTTCACTCCTCTGGTTGCTTTTCATACCCAGCCAGAACCCTTCTGAAAGATACGCGGCGACCCATAATCTCTTCTTCGTGTACATTCTCTTAAGCCAATTTGTAGTTTTGGGTGACGTCCACTTCCTAACAAAAGTGTGCCATCGCTGCTCGAATACTTACTCCGACATGGTGTAATATAGAAGAGTCCTAAACTCGTTCAGTGACTTGTTAGGTAGGTGCATCTCCATATTTTTTTCAACGTGAAAGCTGCAAATACAATGGTATACACCAGTAAGTACTTCATCCACAGGGGAGATCATCGCGGCATCTGTATCCGTGATTACTGCATTTGGCTTCTGCTGGCACATTGCTTTCAAGAAAGTCCGGAGCAGCCAGGAATATGTTTCTTCGGTCTCGTTTGATAGGATGGCACAGCCAAATACCGTTGTTTTACGGTGATTGTTCAAGCTAACAAAGGGAACAAATGGCATTCTATACTTATTCATCTTGTATGTGCTGTCAAACACAACAACGTTGCCGTAGTCCTGGTAGTCCCGACGTGATTGAGAATCGCACCAGAACAAGTGCTACAGACGGCCTTCATGTAGCGTGTAATCATAAAAAAAATTAGGATCCCTCTTTTTTCTCTCCGCCATGATGCCCAAGGTTGTGTTAGCATCACCCTTATAAAGCAGCTTCGTCTTCTCCCTTGAGAACATGTTGTACAAATCCTTCCTTGTAAATCCCACACCGACAAATGAACCACCAGAGTTGCTTATCATTGATCACATGTTGATATGCTTCCTAACCCCCATGTCACACTATGATAATATCTCAGCTCTTTGGGAGTCGTTGATCTTCGTATGGGACCAAAGAAAAGGGACTTCATCCGGTCTTGCTAACACATGATTGTGAGTGTCATCAAAACTCTAAACAATCCAAAGACCACCATACGTGCCTTACAGTTGCACCTAGACTCACCTCTGAGCCTATATTTGCGGCCTTCCATTGTCAGTAACTTCTTGTCACGTTTTCCTTGCTTGCAACACACAAAGCGCCTTAGATGAACAAGTCCATCATCAAACCGCCTCACTTGGTGCTTCCTAATGCCGAACCCATGATCTTTGGCATATCTGTTGTAGAAAGAATAGGCTGCTGCTTCACTATCAAATGTCTTTTCCATTATCTTGCAGTATAGTTCTCCCTTATCATCAGGATACCCAGTGTTATTGCTACATTTATTTGAACTCTCAGTCTGATTACATGGTGCCTACTACAAATTCAAAACCTAGCCATTATAACTATAGTAGTATGCATGTCGGTTCGTTGATTGCTAAAAAACAGCCTATAAATAATACCTCACTCGTGTCAACGAACATATCAAAATTTGGTGCATCTTCACAATCATCATAATTACCCATCTCCAAGTCCGATTCACCCAAATAGTCATACTCCATACCAGAGTCATTTGTTACCTGAACAATTTAGCAATATTTAGTATACAAGTGCATCATACGGTGCATGACATGTAAAATTTTACACCACTACACATACCTCAGTATCAACAAACATGTCCGTTTCTTCATGATTGTTAAGGCCATTGTGGAAATCATCAGCATAGACAATCTAAATAAATCAAGCCATGAGATATCATATATTATTTAATTTAACATTTAAATATCAAAGAAGAAGCTAATGTGTCCTCACATCAAACTCTTCTTCGCTCCAGCCGTCTTCTGGATGCGTATTGGCGGAAATGGAATCATCACCGACATGCCCAATTTGATCATCTTTCATACTAGATCTAGAGTCCTCCATCTCCTCTATTAGTGATTGCGCCACATTGTTAGAATCACCAATGCTATGTGTATCTAACAATTACTAGAGACAAAGCATGATCATGGGGTGAACTTACAAGATCAGAAGATAAAGCCGATGATTTGGATTAGAAACCCTAGTGACGAAGACGCGGAGCCGCTGGCGCGCCTTCTACCTTCGAGGATATGCGGCGGCGGACGCAAGGATCTGCAGCGGCGGACGCGAGGATCTGCAGCGGCGGACGCGGGGTAGATCGGCGGTGCTGAGGGGAAGAAGATCCGCAGGTACAAGCGACTGAGTTTTACCAGGCGGAAGAGAAGAGAAGCTTCAGTTACGCCGAACAATGGTGCATGCATGGACGTGGGAGCTAATCGTGGTGATTAGGTCTAGGTGGACCCCATGTGGGGTCGTGCCATACGGCGTCGTCAGTCCCTGTATACAGATACGAGACTACTGGGCTTGGATACGGGTTCCGCCTGGGCCAAAAAAACGAATACAACAAAACGCGCTAGACTAAAATGCCCCTAGCAGTTCGGGCTTCCTCCTAAACGACTGTGCGCACTGAAGCACTCCTCTTTAATGGTATAACCATTCCTAGCTAATTTATGGATCACCTCGTTTTCTTACATCACACGGTATTTGAAAGCGACGCCTCCAATCAGCATTACTAGGTCCATGCCATCAGAAAAAACCAGCAGCAAATTGAAGCTTTGTTTCTTGAACTAACGATAGGAAGAGATGACATAGTGGTCAAATGGTCGATCCACCCAGGGCTAGTCTCCGACCAAGCCCGGACGCCGCATGCTCAATACAAAAGTGTGCACAACTTACACACATCGGGGGATACTTGGTATTTTCAATAACTTTGGATCGCCGCAAAACCGGACGTCCCCCACCCGCACGCGTCCTCCACCTTGCCCTCCCCTTGAGAGTCGCCATCCCCACCCTGGGCCAATCCGAGGCTCCCCTCGACGGCGACACCAGCCGGAGGAAGCTAAGGAACGACACCGGCTTTTGTAGCTTAGGTTCTAGGGTTATATGTTTCAGATGTAGTCCCCTTGTGGTGATTTGGAGTAGGACGTTGGATCCCATCGACCGGTTCTGGTGCGCCCGCAGCTTCCTCTTCCTCGACGCACTTCTCTAATGGAAATAGCGGTGGAAAGAGTGGATTCCGAAGCTCGGCATCTCAAAGAATAAGGTCGTCTTCCCCTTTCCCCGGAGGTCCTTCGAGCTGGTGCTTTTGCACGGCACCAGGCGATCGCCAGTGCTACTGTCCGTCGAGTTTCTGAGGTGGAAACTAGGCGGTGATGGCGAATCCAGTGAGGCCTTCTTCAATAAGTGGATCACGCATGGTTGCTCTTGCTTGTCAACACCGCCATCCTCTACGCCTACCTCCCCGAGTCTGTGGCAGGTTCTCTGGGTTTGATCGTGAGCCGGTTTTCACGGTGTGGTGTTGGCATGCTCTTGCTACTCCGACTCTATTGTCTTCTCTGTCTCTCTTCTTCTCCTCGAGCTCCAAGGTGGGGTTGGGAAATAAGTCCTTAGAGCAGAAGCTTAGCTAGGTTGGATTTGGAGTACAAGAACCTTTGCTTCTAGGAGCTTATCCTCTACGTCTGCTTGGAAGACGCTGAAATCCTTGGCCAAGATGGCCTTATCCATGTCAGTATGCTCCGGCAAAATTCCAACCTCCATTGGGAGTCCCTTTTCGAGCTCAGACACTGAGGGCTTTGTCGGGCTGGAGGCAAGTCATCCTATCCGCGTCCATGTCCATGGTTGCAACGCTCTGTCAACACCCAGATTTTTAATCCCAGATGCCTGTTATGCCATACCTCACAATCAGGATTACCATTTTTGCGAGACATAACAGATTGATATCATAGTACATCATCAATTACAAACCATAATAAGGTCTTACAAATAAAGGATCTCATGATCCAGTCATAATACAAATCAAGTAGCAGAAAAAACGTAGTAGGGGCTCCATCTTCAGAGTCACAGGCAATGCTGACGATGGGAGATGATCCTAGTTGTCGTAGACCTCCTGCTGTCCATCATCCTGATAGTCCTCCTCATAGTCTGGCCACGGGAATAGCTAGGGACAAAGTCATGAGTACTCTTTAAGTACTCGCAAACTATCACTAACAAGTAAGGTAGTTCTAGTAGGAATCTTAAGCTCTAGGTTTATTTGCAAAAAGGAAGATTTATCTAAAGCTGAGTTTAGAAGTAAAGAAAACTAAGTTAATGTTCTAAATCACTTAACTGGGAACCTAATTTTCATATTCACAACTCTGTTGTGGTCAAGTCAAAGTCATAGTTAAATTCACAAGTCATTTTGAAAACATTTGACGACGGAACAGTATGGCCACTCCAACTGTCCATGACCATGGACGCGGCTATTCAAATAGTTTGACACTCTGCAGAGGTGGTACACTTTCACCACAAAATTTGAGACATCCGTCAGGGATAACCCTGAATCATCATAGTTAGTATGCGGATAATCAATCATAACCTTTCAATTACACACTCTAGTATAGGCACCTCCCCTATGAGCTTGGCCTCCCAGCCATGGTCATCTGCCATCCTGGGCATTGCATAGGTGGACATTCATACTCACGAGGTAGCCTCAGCTCAACCTCCTCCGCGAGGGTACCCGTACTAAGGCATATAAAGTTCCAGTTAAGCCCTACCAAATTCGGGTATTGTGGTTGTATGGTAAAATTTGGAATGGTATCGCATCCGAACCCAAGCATCAGTTTTTATAAAAGAGTTAAGGCTCATGCCTCAACATTTTCATCATCCAATCCTTTAGTGTGTCTCAACACATGTCAAAACATCTCATTAGAATGAATCATCATTCCAAGGTTTTCATAATCATTTTCACCAAGTATTCCCATCTAAAGTGATCAACTCTTATGCTTAGCACTAGCCACTAAAGTTGAGGGTAAACACTAATGAGATGTGCTAATCAAGTGTAACTATCCAACTATAATCTCATGCCTTGGAATGACATCTAAGGATAACTAGTTAGGCCTAGTTTTATACTCTTTATGGTATCTATACCATTTTTCCAAAACTCACAAAGCACTAACTAAAAGTAAAGAACTTTGGTAAAGTAAAAGAATAAAGCTTGCAAGTAAAACTTGGGATTGGTATAATCAAAGTTATAGGACCGACTACAACTACTGCACCATTATGTAAGGTATATCAATCACACATTATATCATTCAAATATAATTTATTCTAGCACTATTGTCTAAATTGTCATATAAAGCAGGGCAACAAGGAGCTTTGGACAAGAGGAAATTATCCAATGGAGCGAACTTTACAAGAAGAGTCACATAGATATGAAAGCATTACAAACTTTACTGAATTACTCAACATGCCTAGCTTCGTACCCTCCATTGGAGATGACATATTTTGATAAAGCAGATTGATAATGTCGAGTGTCAGATTATTGTACTGATGCATCATTTTGTAACCAATATGCCTAGCTCTGAACCTATTTTGTTGAGCCAATATGCCTTGCTTTGAAGCTATCTTAATTTGATAGTGTCAAGTGAAAATACAATGTACAGGAGCACTGCTAGCTGTTGTTACTAAATCATCTAACAGATCAATCGGTAAATCGGTAAATGTACAGGAGCGATTTCGGTTGCAATTGAGAATTGCAGGTTTGTACCTTTGTACCAGGACGAGCACGGAGGTCGACAGTGACGGGAGGCCTAGGGGAACCAGGGACGGAGAGGGAGAAGGGGAACGCCGGAACCGTTTCTTGGCGGCTCGCCTGTACCGCGGCCATGGCGGCCAGTCGTCGGCAGCGGGAGGCTGGAGACAGATGGGATGTAGGTCGCCGCGAAGGTCGGGCTAGAGCAACCGCGCAGGGGAGGGAGGCGGGGAAGGGATCCGGAGGAATCGAGATGGAGTGGCGGGACGGTGGCGTGGCTGTCGTCGAGTCGCCGGCGAGAGGCTGGACACGGAAATTTCGTTCCCACTCGTTATGTGTGGATGGAGAGTTCTATTGAGCTTGAGTAGTACTAGGAGGAGAGCCGCTGGATTCGATTTGTGCGGTGGATATTGCCCAAGTCAGAGTCCTAACTTGGTAAGAGCAAAGTTAGACGAGCTGGTTCCGCTCCCCCCACCCCTGACGCACGCCTGTGCTGCCCCTGCGTCCATGCGGCTGTATGCGTGCATGTCGGTTCAGATTTTTTCATGCATGCGGCAGGTGCGTGCACGGCGGCAGGTTCCGATTTGTTCATGCATGCGACACATGTTTGCATGCGGCCGGTTACTATTTGTTGATACATGTGTGATTCCGGCCGGCAGACACACGTCGGTCGAGGCACTAACCATGGCTGCCGCGGTTGACGGAGAAAGGTGTTTCGCTATCAGAAATTGGTAATTGATATGGGAAATCGAACCTACTCAGATTGACACCGGAATCGAGACCCCTCGTCATGGAATCGATCTTCAGAGGGGGTGGCGGCGCCGACGGCGGGAGCGGTTGGTGTTGAAATTTCCGTCCGTTGAGCGTTGATCGGTTTGCAGTTTACTTTCAAAACATATTCAGAAACTGGATACTTGGAGTATACATAGTTGATATGCGGAAAACTGCAGTTTTTTGTGTGGTTTTGACCACTTTTATGATATCTATTATGTCTATTTTTTAACCAAAATTGTAAATTTTTGTAAAATTTGCGGCTTTTTTTTTTGAACAAGGGAAGGATCCCGAAGAGTCCAGAGCTGCATTAATTGGTAGGATAATATTTTACATAGATGACCCTAAAAGAAAAGAAAAATACAACCAGGTCATCAACTTTTACATAAAGGACCTCAAAGATGATATGGAAAATGCAATCGAGGACCTCTCCACCGAAGAAGATGAACTCAACGCCATGGCCGCCAGCGCCGTCGTCGGGGACGAAACCACTTGACATCGGAGTGACGATGAATGCCATGACTGAGTTGCCTAAAGGCCTCCAGATTGGCACGCCGGCCAGGAGGTTGAATAAACCGCGGGGCTCGCAGCACGGAGCGGCCTCGTCGACCACGGATAACAGTGGCGCAAATTCGCCACCGTTGATGTACTCCGACAGTTGCAGCAGCTTGGTCTTCCCATGGAGCAACAGAACCCACCGCCCCATCCATCTTTCCACCACCTCGGCAGCGAAGACGCACGGAACTAGGGTAGTACCCCACCGAACTGGAAAACCGAGTCCCTCCAATCTGCACCTTCCTAGCCACCATGGCCAAGAACAGGCAGGGATAGAGAGAGCAGCAGTCAACCAGCTCCAAAATATTACAGCATGAAGGAGGTGGGAGCATGGGAGCAAGGTGTGCCGAAGCAAATCCTCGCCATGGAACCAGCCAGGAGGTGCCGGCATAGGAAGCACCAACACTCTCACTCCTGTCGTCCGCCTCATTGCTGAGCAGTTGAGGAAGAGAGACTCGAGTGTAAGAATCGATAGATCTGGGTCCGGCCGCCTCATTATTTGCTGGGAGAGATCTACCAAAAAGAAAACCTACAACTACTAGAACCTAGACCCCACTCCTACTCCTCGCCAGCCACCATGGCCGCCGGCAACGAGGGAGAGAGAGGCCAGTGCGGGGATCTGGGGGAGAGAGGCCCAAGGAGAGCAAACGCCACGGGGCACCAAATTTGCGGGTTTGATCACATGTTTTAAAGATGCTCTCGTTCAGCTATCAGCTTTTTGTCTCCTCCCGCTTCCTCCCAAACGTATGCACGAGCCCAGGCATGCCCGGGCCCATGACATACGTGTCGCCCTCCAGGTCCTTGGCCGGACACGTGCCTCCACAGCAGGGACGACGAGAAGGCCGGCGGTCGTCCGCGTCGCCGCACACGTGCCGCCTCCATGCCTCTCAAGCGCCGCATCTCCCGTGCTATAAGAAGGCGACGCTTAGCTCATCCTCCCCCATCATCAAAGGCTCAACCAGTCTCGTACACTATAACACTACACATAAAACGTACTACGTACTCGATTCAGTCTCAGGAAGAGCAATGGCGTCCGGTCAGGAGAAGGGGAGGTCGGAGCTGGACAGCCTGGCCCGCGAGGGGCAGACCGTCGTCCCAGGCGGCACTGGCGGGAAGTCCTTCGAGGCGCAGGAGAAACTCGCCGAAGGTACGTGCACACATGCATATACTCCTGCAACATGTGTGATGTACTTGTATTGTTGTACTGTACCATAATACTTATGCATTGCATTTGTGCAGGGCGCAGCCGCGGCGGGCAGACTCGCAAGGAGCAGATCGGGGATGAAGGGTACAGCGAGATGGGGCGCAAGGGCGGCCTGAGCACCAATGACGAGTCTGGCGGCGAGCGCGCCGCCAGGGAGGGCATCGACATCGACGAGTCCAAGTTCAGGACCAAGTCTTAGATCTCTGCAGCGTAGTTAGCTAGCAAGCTGACTGCTGACGGCTGTACGTGGTTGGCTGTTAGTAATTTTTACCTTCCTAGCTGGTGTGTCCACGTACTACTAGTACTGAATAATGTAGGTCAGCTCCTGACGTGAGCACACATGTAGGCGATCACGTGTACTGTGATCATGCGTGCTTTAGGTGTCCCTTGCCGTAGCTAGTAGGTTTCTTTGTGGCTACTGATCAGCTTGCTGCTCAGGAGTGTCAGTAATGTAGTGCGTTGCTGTTGAATCAGAATCTCTGGCTGCCATCCGGGTGTTCGTTCTTAAATTGTTTTATTATTGGACTAGGTATGAGTATGACTAGCCAACCAACGACGTACGCGCGACCGTACTGAAGAAAAAGCATACTACTACAAATGTGAAAATGATCCATGCGGACTCTTAAGCAGCAAACGAGAGCATTTCAGCCCCCAAGCCGCCCTCTTGACAATCAGGATTTTATGGTCTTAGGCTATACCTAATACCCGTCAAATAATCTACTCCGTAGTAGTCTGGTTCTATACACAAATACACAGTATAAAGGAAAGAGGACGAGCTAGCTTTAACACGGAAGTACATGCATCACTCTAGATTTACAACGAGAACATCAGCCTTCGTACTCTTTATTCCGACAGCGCCTAAAACACCGCAAAAATACCAGCAGATTACCCACTATCCATTCAGATCGAAATTAGAACACAGCTTCTTCATCGCCGATCGCGACCCTCCGCACGCCTCCTTCACCGGCCCCTCGCTCTGGCCATCTCCAAGCGCTCACCCAGCACCTCGCTCCTCCTCGCATGCAACCAGGGGAGAAGGCCAGCAAGAGAGCAACTCTAGGCGCTCGCCAGCACCTCGTCTTCTCCTCCTCACTGGCAACCATGTGCCACGCTTGCTCGTAGCTCCAGGAGCAGCAATTGACAGTAGCAAATAAACTAGACCTGCTAACATGTGCCATGCTTGCTCATAGCTCAATGTTGATCTTTTCAACCGTGAAATCTGATCCACTCCTCAAAGTATCTATGTTGTAGCCTGGAGTGGAGTGTAGCCCGGAGAAGCAGCTGGATTTTTTTCCTTTCATGTGCCAGTGGACAATCTTAACGTGAGGCTGTAGATCCCGTACAAGGATCCAACACATAGGTGAGACCCCTCGGTGCTTCATGTCGTTGGATTTGGATTGATGACAAGTACGCCATGAGAGGGTTCTCGGGGCATCGGAAGATATGGGGGTGTGAAACATACGGTTATCCAAGACGGTGAGCATACAAACGTATCCAGGTTTGAATCCGTTTGCGGTAGACGGATCCAACTCCTGCTAGCAATCCAGTAATATGATAGAGCTGGAAGTACATTACAAAAGAGGTTTCTCTTGTGCGGGTTGAGGTGGTGTGATTGGTTGCCCCAAATGTCGATCTCTAAGACGGCTTATATAGTCATCCGGTCCTAGGGTTACAGGAGAGTCCTATCCGGCTACAATACAGAGTCGGTTACATTACATCTTAGATTATAAGTATTCTTATAGGTCTAAGTCGGTAAGTCTTCTGGGTCTTCCCGTAACCAGATGGGCTTCCAACTTCTATCTTTGACTCAGCCGGTTGTGGAGCACAGCTCTAACCCGAAGTGGACCACCCTGGTCAGCGAGTCACACTGGGTATACCTAGAAAATATATCCCCAACAGTAGCCCCGGAAGCCTCCAAGATCCAGAGTAGAATTTCATTGTCTAGCTTAATCCTTCTTCGGTTGTAGAATCTTGAAGGGTTCCTGAAACTCCAAAACAAGAAGTAGATCCGAGTCTTGAAAATGAGTCGGACATGTTAATATCTCATGGTTTTCCCTTCTCGATTTTCAAACTGAGCCAGAAACTGGTTCTGTGACATAACATAACGCCATTCTAGGTCTAGTTTTGTCACTAACAAATATTTTGCCAGCATGACTGTTGGCGGGTCCGCAATGCATGGAACCGAGGCGTCGTTTCAATGCGCACGGAGATCAAGGCGACATATCCTTCGCAGGAAAGCTTTCCTGCTCTTTCCACGACGTGTGGCATAATCGTTCATGCGTTTACACTAATCTTGGCTCATACGAGGCTATAAGGGGTAAACTCTCCTCATTTTATTCTCACCTGTGCCCTTGCCTTTCTTCTCCCTGAGCAAAACCTGCACCCCAATCTTCCTTCTCTCTGCCCCCAATCCCAATAGCGCCGCCCATCCAAGGTCATTCCTTCCGGCGAGATGGCTAACACATCAAGCTCCGGCATGGCGGTGTCGACAGCGGTGGCGGAGGATAAGCGTTACCGTGGGGTATGGATCCCCTCCGTTTTGGATGACGAGAAGCTCCGAGGCATGGAGGAGGGTCTTCTCTGTGATGGCGAGTGGCGGAGAGCTTCGGCAAGCCTCTTCCCGCTCCCCACGACGACGAGCGGGTCCACTTTGGAACTCATATAGAACAAGGTTTGAGCTTTCTGCCCTCTGAGTTCTTCTCCGAGGTGATTAATTACTACGACGTGCAGCTCCATAATCTTCCTCCCAATTCGATTCTTGAGCTGAGCGCACATGTCTCTCTTTGAGAGGGTTATCTCGGTATTAAACCGAGCCTTACTTTGTTCCGGTACTATTTTAGTACTAGGAAAAACTCCATCACTGCCGGTGTTCCATACAATAGCCGAACCCTTAGCTTAGTCCTTAGGAGATATCGAGTCTATCCCAAGGTAATAGCCAGTGAATCAGTGAAGAGGTGGCCATATAACTTTTTCTATCACAAGGATAAGGATGGTGCCGCCGCCCCCAAGACTCTTGGGATGCGGAAGCACCGACTCTTTATGAAGACTTGATCCGTGCCAAGAGGCAGATTGAGTTTTTGATGAAGCATAAGGGACTAAGGTATCCGACTTAGTCCATTGCTCGTCGGATTCAACCTCTACAACACCGTGGGGATCGTATGATGCATACGATCACCACCAACAGGAAGGACAGCCTAAGAATTAGCCGGAACCCGATTCCCACCAAGGATTACGAGTCCTGGATCAGGTGGTTGATCAAGGAGTGAATAGACCGGAAGATTCTGATGATTTCTCTGGACATGTTCAGGCCAAGAAACCCCTGACCCTAGTAAGATTTTGATTGGCCCATCTTGTACTTATTTCATCTATATATGTTTATTTGTAACGCTAATATACTCTGACTTTCAGCTCGCTGACCTCCTCGAGTCAGAACTGGCTCCTCTCGAGGGATATCCACCTAAGGATCTAGGTTCTCAGGAGGATGAAGAGCTTGAAGTGCTTCCAAAGAAGCACTCACCCAGAAATTTAAAGTTCTGGTTATATCGGCTGGCCCACAAACAATACCAGTCGACAAGAAGCAAGTTCTTCCATTAGACTTTGTATTTTCATTCATATTCTTTCTGGGTTGTAATGATTTTAATTTGTTACTATCTAGAGCTAAACCAATTATTAAGATAAAAGGAAAAACAAAGCCGAGAAAGGTTCTGTGCCAGCAGAAGCTAGCCATAGTTTCACCCACTGCTGCACCTCCAACTCCTAATCCAAACCCATCCTCAGTGCTGGAGGATATTCCTTCTCCGCGTATTGAGGATATTGTGGCTCAATCAGAAGAGCTAGTGAACCAAAGTTCACAAACCGACATCACCATGGGTGACTCAGAAGCCGATAAGGGTGAACCCTGCAAGGGTAATGATCCCTCAGAAAAAACCTTCTCCAACGATCCTTTGAAGATCCCTGGTGGTTGCAAGTGCACAAATTAATTGTAGCTAGTTTTGAAATAAGAGTATCGTACCCACAGAGAGCTATTTGGTTAAGGTATTTATGCCCCTCGTCACTTTACACCAAAGGATACTTATAAGCTTCCTTTGATCTCAATCAAAGGGTGTTTAAAAGGTTTTTGGTTGAGTGAAGAAAAGTAATTAAAACAAGTAAAACAAAGCAAGTAACAAGGTTGTGTAAAAACGTGGTTGAACTCAATAGGGATAAAACATTCTCGGGGTGTAGGATACACCACTACCATGATATTATTATTCATAATTAAGATAATATACTTCTTGTGTCATGATATGTGTAGAGAGAGCCTCATAATAAGATGTTCACAACAAGGCTCGTAGGAAGCCACTTTGTTGAGCCAAGAATGAGGTCACCTCTAAATAACCACCGCAAAGTGTGAGAGCATCCACCCATATAGACCACCACAATTAAAGGTCTCCCCGTGGATATCATAATTAGCTTAGGGAGTCTCTCTTTATCCTCCTTTGACAGTGCAAGTTGCTAGCCGGCGCCAATTGTCACGAAGATCTCCGGGCACACTTCCAAACACGTTCAAAGGATTTCTCCCTCACCTTAGTCCTGAAGGCAAATGATATGCGGTTGACTACACATACCATCTAAAAAGAGAGATCAAACACAAAGCAAAAATCTATCATAGACCTGTTGGAAATATGCCCTAGAGACAAATAGTAGTAAGGACTATTATCATATTTCATATAGTTTATGATTAATTTTTATATCATGCTATAACTGTATTGAGTGGAAATATCAATACACGTGTGATATACAAACAACCAGGGGTTCCTAGTGAAACTCTAATCACTGGTTCATTGGTCAACGGATGATCAAGTTTCCTGATCATGTGGCATTTATGCCAGTTGGAAATGAGGTCATCTCATTCTGAGAATGAGATGATGAACCAATACCCAACCTAAACATCGTGACCCGATCATGTCACGAAGTTCAAGTTATGATGATTAGAAATGAATCCTCGTAGAATATTCCTTAGACCGTGAGGCTATATCAATCACTGTCTCCTGAGAGTGCTTAGATAGCATCAAACGCCATCTGGTAAAACGGTGGTTATAAAGGTGTGTTCAGGTATTCGGAGGAAATCATAGAGGCAATATATGTCAAGAGTGGGATTTGTCCGTCCATGTGACGGGAAGATACTCAAGGGCCCACTCGGAGAAGTTATATCATATAGCTGCGCAGCGTGTGATTAGATCATGAGGATATCACTTGTCGGAACGAGTCAAGTAGCGTTGTTCAGTAACGAGATTGAACACGACATGGTGACGTCATTGGTCAGATCTCGGGCAATGCAAGTATCGAGTGATAAAGGGAATAAGACACGATTGTCCCGGTTCAAACAACGAAAGATCTTCGTGGAACGCACTGGGGTCACATGGCCATCCAGGTCCCTCTGTTGATCATTGGTGCGGGAGTGTCCCGACCATGTCTGGAGTGTTCCCGAACCGTGGGGTATCACGCTTAAGGGCTTGATGATGCTTAGAGAGTGTTTATAGGATTGGTAGAATCACCAAAGAAGAGTAGGCAGAAAACCGGAAGGGTTTCGGTAAGTCCGGAGGATATCTGGAGTGGAGGTGGAAGGTGTTCCATGGCCACGGAGATTGAATAATATGTGAATGAATGTTAAATGTTGATTTAATCATTTATTCATAATTATTTAATAAAGAGAAAATCAATTAAAGGTCAAAAAGGCTTAATGGGCCAATTCCGGAGGGAGAGGGTCCATTAGGGGAAAGGAGAGAGGGAGAGGGGCCAAGGGGGCTGGCCGGCTAGGCCTAGCGCCCCCGCAGGGCCCACTAGGGGCTGGCCGGCGGCCTCCCCACCACCTCCTCTCCTTTAGTCCCACCCCGGGACTTTGAGGAAGGTAGTACCTCCCCTCCCCCTATATATAGTGGGGTATTTGGCCTACAAAATACACCAATAATCCATAAAGGTCTCCCCACTTTTGGGAGGACCTCCAATTGATATTTTCTCTTTCCCCTCTCTCTTTCGTGACCGTGGTCCCAAGTCTGGATTGCACGAGCAAGAGACATCTTCACCGCGGAGTGTCGTCGCGTGATGACCCACAAGTATAGGGGGTGTATCGCAGTATTTTCAAGCGAAGTGAAACCCAATTTATTGATTCGACACAAGGGGAGCCAAAGAATACTTATCAGTCTGAACAACTGAGTTGTCAATTCAGCTGCACCTAGAAACAATCTTGCTCACATCAGTTTATCAGTAGCAACAGTTTTGTAGTAGGAATAGTAAAGCAGCAACAGTAGTAAAGCAAAGACAATAGTAACAAAAGCAGTAAACAGTGGGATTCGAGTGCGGTAGGCATAGGTATGGATGGACGGGCGTTGCATAGACAAGACAATTCACATAGCAATCAGAACATAGGGCAATTACAGATAAATAAGATAAAGCACCCAAGTACTAGACAATCCTAGGCATGTGTTCCATATATAGTCATACGTGCTCGCAATGAGAACTTGCACAACATCTTTTGTCCTGCCAGCCCGTTTGTAGCGGGGCCTCTAGGGAACTACTGGCAATTAAGGTGCTCCTTTTAATAAAGCACCGGAGAAAAGCATTAACACTTCATGAACACATGTGATCCTCACATCAAAGCCTTTCCCTTCCGGCTACCCCGATTTCTGTCACTTCGGGACCATAGGTTCCGGACAACGACGTGTGTATACAACTTGTAGATAAGACCCAAAACAATACTATCATGATGAATCAATAATAAGTTCAGATCTGAAATCATGGCACTCGGGCCCTAGTGACAAGCATTAAGCACAACAAGGTTGCAACAAATTCATAAAGCACTAATAGAGATACTAGGCACTATGCCCTAACAATTTGATGCCATTACATGAACGATCTCGTCCAATCCCTACCGTCCCCATAGCCTACAACGGGGGATTACTCACTCATAGATGGAAGAAACATGGATGGTCGATGAAGATGATGGTGGGGATCGATGGAGATAGCTCCAGGGGCACTTCCCTGTCCCGGCAGGGTGCCGAAACAGAGACTTTCTGTCCCCCGAATCTCCCCTTCGGTGGCGGCGGCGCAGCGGAACTTTTCGTGGAAAAACATCGAACCCCCTGAAGTTTTTAGGTTAGAAGGCTTCTTATAGGCGAAGAGGGAGACCGAGGGGTGCCTGGGGACACCACACCAGGGCCCACCACACCAGGCCCTGGTGTGGCCAGGCTCAGCCCGTGCCTGGGGGGGGGGGGTGTGGCCAGCCCCTGTCCCTCCTCCGTCCCGTATTCTGGCTCCGTGAGTCTTCTGGAAAAATAGGCACTTTGGCTTTTGTCCCGTCCAATTCCGAGAATATTCATTTTCTGACTTTCCTGGAACCAAAAACAGCAGAAAACAGGCAGCTGGCACTGTGGCTCTTGTTAATAGGTTAGTCCAAGAAATCATATGAAAAGTACTCCAAAGTGTGGACAAAACACAAGAAAGTGGATAAAACCAAGCATGGAGCATCAAAAATTATAGATACATTTGCAATGTATCAACATCCCCAAGCTTAACTCCTGCTCGTCCTCGAGTAGGTAAGTGATAAAAAGAAAGAATTTTTGAGGTGACATGCACCATCAAAGACTTGATCAAAATATTTGCAAAACTCAAAGCTGGGATCATAGTACTTCAATCATAACATGAAAGACAAAGTTCTAGCAATAAGCAAAGAAACTATGATGCAACATGAAAAGGCACAAACAAAAAATTCATGAATAACAATGCTTTGCAAGACGTTTGTTTGTTTCACATAAATAAAACATAGCATACTAGTATTCAGCTTATCCCTCAATAGAGTAGCAAATATAAATGCATAGGACACCTTCAAAGTTCATAAGAGTGACTAGATACAATAGTTTCAAACAAGCAATAACAAGTTATGCATCGATCAACTAGTCTTGGGACAATTCACATAGAACTAAGAATGGCCACTATGCTCTCAAAGTAGTGCATAAAGATAGAAGGTGGAGACTCAATATAATGGTGGAAGAAAGACCTTTTGTAAAAGGAAGTAGGGATTAAAGTCTCATAAAGAGCTTCCAAAAATTATGGTACTTATAGCTTTCAGGTCTCATTGCCCCTATCATTAGCATCTTGAAGGTGATTAAGTTTAAAGTGACACAACTAAGAGGACATGCTTGACAAGTTATAAACCGAAATCTCATGCCCCTTACTTACGAAGACCGATCCTCATGCTACTCAACTTCAGTCACGAGTAAGCTCTTGTCATTGTGAGTATATGTGTATCATTAAGAACCGCCAACAGGGTGCCCCTTGCACATGATACGGGAGCTTTCTGAGCATCTGAGCGATTTTTTTATTTGCTATTTGCATAGGTTTTTATTGAGGATGCTTCATAGAGTGCTCACTATGGTGATGCTGCAAGTTTCCACCATGATTAGGCATGGCTTAGGCTAGCGGCCCAGGCGTTTCTCTAACACATGTACAAACTCCATGATCTTACAAGTTCCACTTTTATTTCACACCGTCGGGATCCGTAAGCAAAAGAACATAATATCAACGGGGTACAAAGTACAAGTGCAATGTTGAAAGTGTTCCCCATGGTACATGGTTCTGCTAATTTCAACTTATAAAGGGCAAGCATATACGCAACAAAGAAGGACCCAATGGTTCAAGTTTATTAGAGGCAATAAAGTAAAGTGTGCCATCAAGTTCGTGAGAGCTTTAATCACTAGTTTTCTCATAACAAGTGGAAGGTAAACAAAAGCATGAATATACTTGGAATAGCATAAGCTAGTAGGTAGGTAAGGTGGAATCTTTGGAATAACTTGGTTTAGGGAGTTGGATGCATGAGTGGAACTCATACTTTGTTGTGGAGGCTAGCAAAAGACTGGGAGCGACAAACTAAGAGAGCAATAATGGCCATAATCATGCAGAGAGACAAAATATCATTGATCAAAGAATAAAGTGATACTACAAGTTGAAAACTAAAGGATCATAAAGGCTTATGGTGACTTGGGATAGTCATAACATGGTGTGATCATGTGCCAAGTCAACCTAAATAAAGCATCGAAGGAGAATACCACTATACTATGCTTTAATATGCTAAAACAACACATGATTCATCCAAGGAACATTAAGCAATCTCAATTGTTTATAACAAGTCATGCTACAACAAAGAATACTAAGCATAAAGCCAAAACAATATCAAGCATGGCATGACAAAGCATAGGCCACCGTAAAAAACGAGCTCTTTTTACCACATAAGCATGAACTTTCCTACTCTTTTCCAAACCAAACCAAACTATTTGCAAACCCATGTATGAAAGGGGGGTCCAACCAATTTATTCAGAAAACTAAGAAAACCACGCAAACTAAAAACTGAAACGAAAACGAAAAAGAAGACGCTCCAAGAACAACACAACTGTGCATGAAATAATAAAAATGAAGCATTTGGAAGAAACCTGGGATTTTTATTGATGAAGAAGGGGATGCCTTGGGCATCCCCAAGCTTTGACGCTTGTACTTCTTGGATATTTCTTGGGGTGACACGCGTGGCATCCCCAAGCTTGAGCTTTAGTCCATCCTTCATCTCATTACTCATTCCTTCCATACACCTGAAAATTTTCCTTCATACAAAACTTCACACAATCTCATTAGCAACATTAGTGCACTTAAGATAAATAAGTCTCAAGGTTCAGTTCTAACACCAAATAAACTTCCATTAGAACACTAGATACTGTAGCACTTCCCTCAAAAAGCTCAATTACCCAAAGGAACTCAAGAAGGAACTAACAAGAAGCAAATGCAGAAAATGGCAGAAATCTGTCAAAACAGACTAGCAGGTAAAGACGAATTTTTTCTAAGACCTTATGTTGCTCAAATCAAAAAGTGTTGAACTAACGAAAGTTAGATAACAACCTGGGGAAGAAGCATAAACAATTACAGCTCAATCCGACATACAGAGCTCTCTCAGGAATGTTTACGGTGAAGCACAAAAATCTGTTTCGGGACAGCAACTTTCCCAATCATTACTTCACTCTCATTAGAGGTTACTCTTGGCACAAAAAACAAATAAAAAGGATAAGGAGCGGTTATTACTGAAGTAATAACTTCGAAGACTCAACTAAAACTCTTGGGTTATCTCCTAACAAATACTTTTCTTTAACGCCTTTAAGTTAGGCAAAAGCAAAAACTGAAAATGGATAAAATAGAAGTAAGCGGAGATAATCATGGTGAAAACATTGTTTTGTTCAATGAAATCCTTTTTTTAACAAGGTTGATCAGGTCTTTCTACCAAAACAATTTCATATGAGACAAAACTTTGTATTCCACTAATGATTATGTTACCTCAACCTTGATAGCAATGGTCCTAATCATAATAGTTTCAAATTTTTCTCTTCGTATGGGACAATATATTTCTCCAACTTGAATGCCCTCAACATGTTCAATTGAATTCAACTTTCAATCTTCATGAGGAAATAGACAATGTGTTCATTGAAGGTCACCTTCCCTTGATTACAATTAATAACAGCTCCTGCAGTATTTAAGAAAAGGTCTCCCAAGAATAATAGACATATTATCATCTTGAGGCATAAAAGTTTGAGAGGATGCTCTCATAAGAAATAAGAGTTAAAGTAAAAGAGATCATCAAGAAGCAAATTCAAAACACATTTAAGTCTAACCCACTTCCTATGCATAGGAATCATGTAAGCAAATAAATTTGCAAAGAGCAAAGTGACAGGCATAGGAAGATAAAACAAGAGTAACTTCAAAACTTTCAGCATATAGAGAGGTGTTTCAATACCATGAAAACTCTTACCACCATATTTTCCTCTCTCAAAATAATTTTCAGTAGCCTCATGAATAAACTCAACAATATAACTATCACATAAAGCATGCTTTTCATTTTCTACAAGCACTAGAGCCTTATCATAAACATTTTCAAAGGAAACCTTGGAAACATAACATCCATCCTCCTTTAGTAAGCATGGAGGACAATCAAATAATGTAAGGGATAAAGAGTTACTCTTTTAGAAGGTAGGCATGGGTAGCTAATCCATTCTTCCTCCTTTTGTTCATCACTCTCCTCCTCTTTTTCATCTAATGAGATTTCAGGTTCGTCAATTTCTTCTTCCGTAGGATCCTGCAAGGCATTAGTCTCTTCCATTTGTGGAGAGCATCTATTAAAATATTCAAGGATATAGCCATTTTCATCCTTGTAATTATCAAAGCAAAATTTAAGCATACCATACACCTCATATTTGTAAGGTGAATCATCAATATTTTCAAGCAAACCAGCAAGTTCAAAAGCACCCTTCTAAGCAATAAATTCTTCAATTTGTTCCGCATCATAAAAGTCATAAATTCCTTTAGCATAGGAAGATATGGTATCATTATCACTATACTCACATTGAAAAGGGAGGTGTTTATACCTCTTTCTGCAACAAGACTCATCACAGCAATAAGTAACATTATAAGTAGAGCACACGTTCCTAGCAATGGTATACAATCTATCAATTTGTTCCCATAAGTGTTTCCCTTTTTGTGACAAGCGGTGTTCCTTATAATAATATTTTTAATCTTCCGTGAACCCACCTTGCCAATAAGCTTCAGTTTCAAAGAAACCAACCATTGCCAACAAGCATGATAAAGCAAGACAATAACAGACCAGCAAAAACAACAACTAGAGTAGGAACTATTATTTTTGTATTTTTGATAAAGAAACAAGCAAACAAGGAGAAAGATAAACTTAGCTTGAACAATAGTGAATCCAAGTGAACTTGATAAATAAAGCTATGCTCCCCGGCAACGACGCTAGAAAATAGTCTTGATGTCCCACAAGTATAGGGGGTGTATCGCAGTATTTTCAAGCGAAGTGAAACCCAATTTATTGATTCGACACAAGGGGAGCCAAAGAATACTTATCAGTCTTAACAACTAAGTTGTCAATTCAGCTGCACCTGGAAACAATCTTGCTCACAGCAGTTTATCAGTAGCAACAGTTTTGTAGTAGGAATAGTAAAGCAGCAATAGTAGTAAAGCAAAGACAATAGTAACAAAAGCAGTAAACAGTGGGATTCGAGTGCGGTAGGCATAGGGATGGATGGACGGGCGTTGCATGGACAAGACAATTCACATAGCAATCAGAACATAGGGCAATTACAGATAAATAAGATAAAGCACCCAAGTACTAGACAATCCTAGGCATGTGTTCCATATATAGTCATACGTGCTCGCAATGAGAACTTCCACAACATCTTTTGTCCTGTAGCCCGTTTGCAGCGGGGCCTCTAGGGAACTACTGGCAATTAAGGTGATCCTTTTAATAAAGCACCGGAGCAAAGCATTAACACTCCATGAACACATGTGATCCTCACATCAAAGCCTTTCCCTTCCGGCTACCCCGATTTCTGTCACTTCGGGACCATAGGTTCCGGACAACGACGTGTGTATACAACTTGTAGATAAGACCCAAAACAATACTATCATGATGAATCAATAATAAGTTCAGATCTGAAATCATGGCACTCGGGCCCTAGTGACAAGCATTAAGCACAACAAGGTTGCAACAAAGTCACAAAGAACTAATAGAGATACTAGGCACTATGCCCTAACAATCTGATGCCATTACATGAACGATCTCATCCAATCCCTACCATACCCATAGACTACAGCGGGGGATTACTCACTCATAGATGGAAGAAACATGGATGGTCGATGAAGATGATGGCGGGGATCGATGGAGATGGCTCCGGGGCCACTTCCCCGTCCCGGCAGGGTGTCGGAACAGAGACTTTCTATCCCCCGAATTTCCCCTTCGGTGGCGGCGGCGCGGCGGAACTTTTCATGGAAAAACATCGACCCCCCCCCGAAGTTTTTAGGTCAGAAGGCTTCTTATAGGAGAAGAGGGAGACCGAAGGGGTGCCTGGGGCCACCACACCAGGCCCTGGCGCGGCCAGGCCCAGCCCGCGCCTGTGGGGGGAAGGGTGGCCAGCCCCTGGCCCTCCTTCGTCTCGTATTCTGGCTCCGTGAGTCTTCTGGAAAAATAGGCACTTTGGCTTTTGTCCCGTCCAATTACAAGAATATTCATTTTCTGACTTTCCTGGAACCAAAAACAGCAGAAAACAGGCAGCTGGCACTGTGGCTCTTGTTAATAGGTTAGTCCAAGAAATCATATGAAAAGTACTCCAAAGTGTGGACAAAACACAAGAAAGTGGATAAAACCAAGCATGGAGCATAAAAAATTATAGATACATTTGCAATGTATCATCGCGCTGCGGTATTCGGATCCGGGAGCTCTACTTCCGCAACTTCTGCTAGATCGGGGAAGCGGGAGTCATCGTCAGGCACCAGACGTGTGTAACTCCCCGCGAGGTGTCGCACTTGAGGCACTCAAGTTGTTGGAGACACAAGGAGCACAAGGAATTCATCACGACCTTGAGGTCGGCTTCGGCTCATCTACATCAACCACGCTCTCCTGAGCATTGACAACGCTTTTTGGTCTTCAAGGGTAAGTTCGCAAAAATCCCCTCCTGTTACTGTATTACTAATAGATAGGTCTTGGCAGCTTCAGGGGTTCAGGGG
This sequence comes from Avena sativa, assembly GCA_916181665.1. Classification (NCBI taxonomy): domain Eukaryota; kingdom Viridiplantae; phylum Streptophyta; class Magnoliopsida; order Poales; family Poaceae; genus Avena; species Avena sativa. The sequence goes on along the minus strand of OV702286.1, from coordinate 429,231,215 downwards.
CGTAGGGTAAAATTTTATTGTTTTCATACGTGGAACCCCTTCAGTGGTATCAGAGCTAGATCTATGCGTAGTAATGCTAGTACGGGTAGAACACACGAGATGTAGCGTGTGGGCGTTGATCTTTTAGTTGTTACCCTCCCGTGTGTACTTGTGTATACCGCAGTAATGCTTGATGAAGCGGCCCCCAACCGACTTTACGCGTTCATTCGCGAGACTGGTTCACGCTTGACATACGGCTTGTACCGTATAAAGTGGCTTAGGGGGGTGTCTGTCTCTCTCGCATTAGTTGGTATACCATTTGCAACGGAGGGCCCCGAAAGGGGTGTAGTAGAGACAACTACTTGATAAGCGTTGTGCTGAAAGTTCGTAGGTAAGAACGGTTCTTGTGCGAAAGCCCATTCAGCCACGTAAAACATGCAAAGATAAAGTAGAGGCGTCTGACTTTGTTTTGCAGGGGGCGTTGCTTTGTGATATGGTTGTGGCAAAGGTAAAGTGATTACCTTTTGTTACATAGTAGTAGATAGTCACGGAGGTGACGGACTACCACGCCGGAGTGACACCGGTACCCTGGTGTCTATGGTGCCGGAACCCTGGCGCCGGAACCCGGTGACGGCGGATGGAGATCACGACGTGAAGGACCATATCACATAGCATTTACATTCAATGTTATTGTTTGTATGTCTTATTGTGTGCTAGTATTAGATACTCGATGGTAGCCTAATAAGATGATCCCTATTAAAATTACCAACGATTGTGTTCCCCCTTAGTGTGCACCACCAAGAAAGTTCTTTGGTATGAGGCAGGCCGTGATGATCGGGTGTCATACATATCTACGTTCACATACAGTGGGTGTAAGCCATGTTGCACAACGAAAACACTAAGGTTGAGTTGGCGAGCCTAGCATGTACAGACATGGCCTCGGAACACGGATGGTTGAAAGATCGAGCACGAGTCGCATGAATGATGTGACCGACGTTTAGCGTCCACCCTTGAACCCACATTGATGGCCGTGATGATCGGGGGAGATCTGGCTGATAGGGGTCGTGTTATCACTAGGAACCCTTTTGGGGATAGGTGTTTCTGAGTGGAGTTATTACTAACTCATTTAATTATAAACTTAGTCTAAATTCCTTTTGCAATTATAAATGTAGAAAATGGTTCTTCCCGAGATTATCTTTCCTATCGACAATTGGTTAAAAGGAGAAAAACTCAAGTTAGATGGATCCAACTTTTCCGCATGGGTCATACGCCTATTTTATCTTCTTGGGGAGAACAATATAGCTGACTACATGACCTGCGAGATGTATTTGGAGCCACCCTATTCTCATGAGACCCAGGAGCAGCGAGATCTGCGTTATCGTCGTCGTGTGATGGCCACATTCATATCAGTAACCATGCGCCTCAGAATGGAGGATGGGCTATGGCCAATAGTGGGGAGTCTCAAGCCCCGGATGGTCATGGCACATCTGAGAGCACATTTCATGGAACAAGTGCGCATGTGGGAGTATGAGCTGATGGGGGACTTCCTCTCCATAAAGATGGAGGAGGGCTCCTCGCTGGATGATCACTTATTGCGCCTCTACGATGCGTACATGAGTCTGGCATACTACCTAGACAACTGGTTCTCAAGCTCATTTGCGATGGGAGTTGTGCTATGGTCGCTTCCTCCAAGCTTCCAAGCACAAGTCAGGATCTGCGTTATGAGAGGCGACACGGAAACACTGGATTTCCTCGAGTTCATATCACATTTCAGAAATGTGGTAGATGAACCCAACGTCACTGGAGTCGTCAACGACCAAGGTATATATTTGATATACAGTTTTATAAATGTTATAATCTTGCAAACACATTGCAGTGTTAAGTATATCTGATACTTGTTCTGTTTTGATGAAAACAGGTCCTTCTGCATGAGAGGTGCTTGTTGGAGAGGAGGTGACGTTGCGTGTTGATGGAGAGCATGATGATGATGGCCGACGACACTCTCCCTCGACATTTATCTTTTAGTTTATGTTTTAGGATGATTATTGTAATCAAGAGATTGTGAATTTCTTTAGTGTGTCTCACACTTCGTGAGACGGTTATTCATATAAGTTTGTAACAAACAAGTTGTTCTGCTTTTATGAATGATTTCTATTCATGTTCATATCTTGTTTGATTATGTGTGAATTATCCTTGTTGTTTGAAACTAATTGATAATGCATGAACATTTGTAAAACATTAAAATGCCTTGTTTAAAATACCCAACTTAATGATATTTCATTAATGAATGAAACCATTGTTTGAATTCAAAGTTATGTGATAATATGTGAAAGTCATTCGATTTCTTGTCACATATAAATCATGCCTAAGTTCGGCAAAATAACTTGAACACCGTGTATTACTTGAATACAAAGTGTTTAATGAATTGTTAAAAGTAAATACATATTCGATGTATTGTGTTTTAACGAAAATGGTAATTATCATTATATGATTGTTCAAATGTGTAAAGTAGTTTACCAAAGGAAACATGAATATGAAACTATTTGATTTGATCCAAGTGTTTCATCAATAAAAGGGTATAAGTATAAAAGAGAATCTAATTACTATGATTTGATCAATAGTAATGAAATTCGAACTTATAAGAATGGCATAAAAGAAATTGTGGAATGCAAAGTGTTTTGAAACATCAAAATGCAAAGCTTCACAATGTGATATTAGATATCAAAGGGGTTGAATAGAAGGCACCAAATAAATCATTGTAGTGTAGATGTAGAGACCATTAGTTAGAAATAGTTAGCACTCAATTAGAATGTAGTATACAATTTGAATTTGTGAAAGTTTTGGGGTTATTCGATAAAACCAAAACAATAGCGATTAAGTCCTTGTAGTGTATTCATTGGAAACTTTGAATACAAAACCCATAGCTCAAACCAAAAGGAAAGCAAGATTCATATTGCTTGGATTTTGGTGCATTCTTGAGAAAACTCACTTCTAGTCATGTTTCTCAATTATGGAGCAAATGGAAAATAGTGTAAAACACGATGAGGATTCAAAACCCTGCATCAGAGTGTTGAGAAGCGCAATGGAAAGCGTTCCTAAACGATTCTCTTCATAGAAGGAAAGAATCAATGATTTTGATCATTGTGTTTTCCCCACTGGTGTTTACACTACATGTAGAAGGATTCAAAATGTAATCCATATCTTGTATGGAGACATTTGTGAATCGTTTGTCATGATTCTTGAAATATGACATACCTACGAACTACAAAGGAAATAATGGTAAACCAAATTATCAGAAATCGTAGAAGTAAACTTCCCTTAGGATTAGAAGGCAATACATCGCTGAATCTCACAAGTAAAAGGAGTTGCTTGGATTTTCCCAAATGACTGCAAAGCCATAGTGGAAAAAGGGGTGAATGACAAAAGCACAATTTGTCAAGTATTGGATGAATTCAAATGAATTTGATTCATGTATGCTAAATGTCTGGTGGATTTAAAACTAGTAAAGTGCTAGTATCTCATAGTAAAATCTCCAAGTTTGATATTTGATCAAAGGATTTTGAAGTTGTTCAAAACAGTAAGGAGATATGCAATTTGCATAAAATTGAGTGGGAGCTATGAAAGTCTTCCTAAAACAATATGTGATTGACATATTTTTAAGTGGGAGCAATATAAGTCTCAAATTCAAATATGTAGGAACATATTCTGAGTGGGAGCTCATAGGAGTAATTCTTAAGTATGTTAAGAATGAAAGCGCAAATACTTATGAATAATGATTCATAAGATGTAGAAGTTGATAATAGGTGTATTATGATATTATGTAGTATTCCTTAAGGGATTCTGAAAGGGATTTTCAGAATAGAAGTTAATTAAGGAACTGGTCCTTGATAACTCGAATTAGGAATAGCGTTAAGTTTAAACATCGATGGTTGAAAGAAAGAAAAGGATGATCGTCATCCACTATGTTGAGACATAGGTTCTGTCTTAGAAAACCATGATGATAACTTAGCATATGATCCAAATAAGGAACATTTAAAAGTGATTAAGTTCGAATCATAGAACGTTAAGCTAAGTTTGTCTGTAGTGTCTGGTAGAGAACTGTGGACAAAATTTTTCAAATCCATAAAGGATGACATATCTTAAAGCATAAAGGGTTATGTTATAAGGGAATATATTGGAAACTCCCGTAGATACCAATTAAAGTCAAGTAGGAAACGAGGTGAACAAAGACATCGAAAGTTGCACAAAGTGCACTTGTGTTTCGATGAATACATTTATAATAATAGATAATGGTACCATCTAAAGTGTTGTATAATGTTATGGCAGGGCCAGTTCGCTTTTAACGTAGAATGATGTGTTCCAGGGCACAGTGCCCATGAGAAAGCCCTCGAGGTTGATCTAACGTCATTGTAGGCTCCTGGAATCAGGCCTCGTTCTGCTGCCATAACGACGATGCATACACACAGATGCTATCATGTGATGATAAAGTATTAATGTCAATCAAGGTGACACTAGTAAGTTGCAAAGGATTTGGGACTGTAAAGTACAGACCCAAGACTTAACCTCTTCCATGAGCAAGCATGTTCAGAGTACCGGATATTTGGTGCCAAAGATTGAGAACAAAATGCAGCTAGTGTATTTGTACTCTAGTGCAAGTGGGAGACTGTTGGAAATATGCCCTAGAGACAAATAGTAGTAAGGACTATTATCATATTTCATATAGATTATGATTAAGTTTTATATCATGCTATAACTGTATTGAGTGGAAACATCAATACACGTGTGATATACAAACAACCAGGGGTTCCTAGTGAAACTCTAGTCACTCGTTCATTGGTCAACGGATGATCAAGTTTCCTGATCATGTGGCATTTATGCCAGTTGGAAATGAGGTCATCTCATTCTGAGAATGAGATGATGAACCAATACCCAACCTAAACATCGTGACCCGATCATGTCACGAAGTTCAAGTTACGATGATTAGAAATGGATCCTCGTAGACTATTCCTTAGACCGTGAGGCTATATCAATCACTGTCTCCCGAGAGTGCTTAGATAGCATCAAACACCATCTGGTAAAATGGTGGTTATAAAGGTGTGTTCAGGTATTCGGAGGAAACCGTAGAGGCAATATATGTCAATAGCGGGATTTGTCCGTCCATGTGACGGGAAGATACTCAAGGGCTCACTCGAAGAAGTTATATCCAATAACTGCGCAACATGTGATTAGATCATGAGGATATCACTTGTCGGAACGAGTCAAGTAGCGTTGTTCAGTAACGAGATTGAACACGACATGGTGATGTCATTGATCAGATCTCGGGCAATGCAAGTATTGAGTGACAAAGGGAATAAGACACGACTGCCCCGGTTCAAACGACGAAAGATCTTCGTGGAACGCACAGGGGTCACATGGCCATCCAGGTCCCTCTGTTGATCATTGGTGCGGGAGTATCCCGACCATGTTTGGAGTGTTCCCGAACCGTGGGGTATCACACTTAAGGGCTTGATGATTCTTAGAGAGTGTTTATAGGATTGGTAGAATCACCGAAGAAGAGTAGGGAGAAAACTAGAAGGGTTTCAGTAAGTCCGGAGGATGTCCGGAGTGGAGGTGGAAGGTGTTCCATGGCCACGGAGATTGAATAATATGTGAATGAATGTTAAATGTTGATTTAATCATTTATTCATAATTATTTAATAAAGAGAAAATCAATTAAAGGTCAAAAAGGCTTAATGGGCCAATTCCGGAGGGAGAGGCCCCATTAGGGGAAAGGAGAGAGGGAGAGGGGCCAAGGGGGTTGGCCGGCTGGGCCTAGCCCCCCCGTGGGGCCCACTAGGGGCTGGCCTACGGCCTCCCCACCCCCTCCTCTCCTTTAGTCCCACCCCGGGACTTTGAGGGAGGTAGTACCTCCCCTCCCCCTATATATAGTGGGGTATTTGGCCTAGAAAAATACACCAATAATCAATAAAGGTCTCCCAACTTTTGAGAGGACCTCCAATTGATATTTTCTCCCTCCCTCTATCTTTCGCGACCGTGGTCCCAAGTCTGGACTGCGCGAGCGAGAGACATCTTCACCGTGGAGCACCGTCGCGCTGCGGGATTCGGACTCGGGACCTCTACTTCCGCAACTGCAGCTGGATCGGGGAAGCGGGAGTCATCGTCAGGCACCGGACGTGTGTAACTCCCCGCGAGGTGTCGCACTTGAGGCACTCAAGTCGTTGGAGCCACAAGGAGTGCAAGGACTTCATCACGACCTTGAGGTCGGCTTCGGCTCATCTACATCAACCACGCTCTCCTGAGCGTTGACAACGCTTTTCGGTCTTCAAGGGTAAGTTCACGAAAAGCCCCTCGCATTACTGTATTACTAATAGATAGGTCCTGGTAGCTTCAGGGGTTCAGGGGCGTAGGGTAAAATTTTATTGTTTTCATACGCGGAACCCCTTCAAGACCGACAAGTAGTATGGTCACAAGAATAGATCATCTTTATTGCAACTTCATAATAGTGCCAGGGTTTCTCTATTTCCCCAAGAACGAGGGAAAACTACTCACACATGGAAGCAATCAACAACATCATCATAATCAAATGGATGAATAAAAGTACGGGGATAAATCTAGTGCAAACCACAATTGAATCTAGAATTACAACAAGATCTAATAGATGAGAGATGGGGGTAGTAATGGTGATGGAGATGAAGCGGTTGATGATGAAGGGGATGATGCGATGTCCTCCAATGATCCGTGAGGCAGCTGGGATTTGCCCTTCTCCAAGTTCCTCCTCCAGATCCCTTTCTAGTGTGGTTTTTCGTGGTTCTAGGTTACTCTAAATGTCTAATCTCCATGCCGTCTTTGCTAGGAGAAAATATTTGATGAGGCGGATGCGCTGCTGCGTGATACGGGCGGGCTCTGCCTGTACCACTAGTCGTTATCATGGCATATGCTTTTGGTATTCTCCCAAGTGCGATAGTAAATCAATAAAATGACTTTTGTCACTTAAAAATATCATATTATAACATAATATGACATTTACAATTGATATGTTAACTAGAGACTTAGTAATCTGGGATCCTGTTGAAACAAGGACAAAAAGGTGCGTGCAAATGCAGTGAAATACCAACCAAAATGCCTATTCTATTTATGCAAAAACAAAAGGTAAATATGCTTCAATTTTGGACTCATCATGGCATCACCAGGAAAAGCGCATAAGAGCTTCGGAAGCTTGCCCTGAATTGCCTTGAAACCAGAAATATTACTACTGAAGAAGAGGCTGAGGAAACCGAAGATGTGAAACTTGTTGATCTACTGGAGCAAGTTCGTCTTTGTGATGAGAAGTTAAAGGCTGGTGCAATTCCACCTCCACATATCATTCCCTTAACTATCGTCGAGAAGGTTTTTACTGACATCAACAACAGACTCAACAAATTACAACATGAGCATTTCATAAGTCATTTTTCAACTCCTTTTTACTCTATTTATATCATATCCTCTAGTCCCCAAGCATGAAGTTGGATAGAGACTAGAAATTCGAGTTTATGTTTTGATAGGATGCCAAAGAACAAAGTAGTATAACCCCCAAGGCTCGTGCTGAGATTTAACTTAGTTAAAATAGCAGCCCGAGTATTAGTAGCATTTCTGACTCTGGTTACCATTCTGACTTGCATAAAGTTAATGTTTAGAATCAGGAATTACTGAAGAACATATGTAACAAGTGGAGATTATGTGTTTATATCATTTTTGACTCATTTCTTGGTGTTTACAACTACTTCTATCAAATTTTGCTAATATTTCACCCTTTTGAAGGCCTCTCAACCTCATGGATGCCTCTTCATCTGAGCCATGCACCAGCCGGCTTGTCGCAGTCAAAGATTTCCTTCATGATTTCCGCCAATCTCTTGAAGAGATTGGCGAGACCGTTAATCTCTCCAACTTAAACAAGATGTCTGCTTCTGAACTACATGAGAAAGCAAAGGATATCCCACAGCTGATTGAGGATTGGAATATGTCCTACACCTGCATAGCAGCACATAATTCCCTAACCATGGTAATGAGCCACCATGGAAACATGGAAATCTGGCAAGTTACCAAGGGTTATTCGACTGTTGATGAAGATGGAAAGCTTCAAAATGTTGGCAAAATCTGGGATTCTAGTGCCGGATATGCTTGGCGCGTAGCCGATGCAACCAACTAAGAGAAGCTGTTTTTCAATCCTGTTGAAGTGCCTTCAAGCCCCCCAGCCAAAGACGATGAATTTCCCGATGATGATGAAGAAGAGACAAAGTCCGACATCCCCGTCTCGGAAAAATATCAGGATGACCTGGGTGGTGGCACCAATGAGCCGGCAAATCCTTCTCCTGCAACATGAAAATTTGCAAGAAAAACTCTGTATTATTCTGAAACCAGCTTTGATATAATGGTTAAACATATTTTTTGGTGCTGCTATGTAAGAACTGATGCTTTACTTCTAGCACGTATATTTTTGTTTTTGTGGTTGAAAAATACTTAAGCACTTTTTTGTTCATACTTATTGTTTATCTGGCTTTCTGCCTTGTTCCTTTTTTCACCCGGCAAACCTTTAGCACGGAAACTTTCCTGACCAATGGAGCTCAGTTTCTAAACCAGGTTAAACTGGGAATCAAAGCCGGCCTCCAGTTCCAACAAATCACAGCTCAAAAAATGCCCGTGTCTAGCAATCAGACAAAAAACCAAAGTATAAATACAAAATGAGGCTTACATTTGAAGGTAGCTTTTGTTTAGAATCGGAAATCTAACCGGAACAAACATGAGCAGAAAGTACATTCAAGTATCCTGGGATTTTTGACTATGACATGATCATTCAGAAATAAGATGATACTTAAAACTTCTCAGTCAAAAACATTGAGGGGACCAATACTTTATTTCACTTTGAACATGCACATTGATATAACTACAAACAAAGAAATTTTAAGAATAAAAGGGGCGTTGCTAAGCAATATTCCATGGACGGTCTATTTCATCCGGGTTTGTACTACCTCCAGCTCTGTTCCTCTTCTTAGTAGTGGGTCTTTCGTTTTCCGTCCTCATATGTTAGGTAGTATGAACCATTGTGCAATAATCTACTCACCATAAAGGGCCCTTCCTAGATTGGGGAAAGTTTGTGCTTTCTTTTTTGCACTAGTCAGAGGACTAGATTGCCTTTTTTGAAAGACCAATTTTTGACTATCTGACTATGGTACTTGCATAACTTCTATTCATAGGTTGTAGATCTCTGCTCAATAACGATGCAAACTTCCTCGATTATATCGAGGTCATCTTGTCGAGCAACTTCGGCATCTTCTTCGACATACACAGTGACTCGGGGACAAAGATGGATAAGATCAGTCGGAAGAACTACCTTTGCACCATATACCAAGAAGAAAGGTGTGTATCCGGTTGACCAGTTAGGAGTAGTTCGTAAACTCCATACAACAGACTACAATTCGTTTGCCCAAGCCCCCATAGCATGGTGAAGTGGTGCTTCGAGCCTAGGACAGAGGCCTTGAAGATTTAGACCATTAGCCCTTTCGACTTGTCCATTGTCTTATGGATGTATGAATGATGCAATATCGAGTCAGATCCCTTGATATTCGAAAACTCAGCAAGTTCTCCCATTTAAAAGTTGCTCTCGTTGTCTATAATAATATTGTGCGGATAGCCGAATCGGATTATGATGTCCTCGACGAATCTTTTGGCTATTGCCCCATCACAACTTGTGATGGGTTTAGCCTCAATCGATTTTGTAAATTTATCCACCATAACTAGTAGGTGAGTAAATCCACTTGGAGCCCATTTAAACGGTCCTACCATGTCAAGCTCCTAGACCGCAAAGGGCCATGTAATAGGAATTGTTCGTAGTTGATCAGCCAGAACATGGGCTTGTTTGGTGTACTTTTGGCAGCCTTTCCAGGTCTTGACCAACCTTTCGGCATATGACTTAGCTGTAAGCCAGAAAAATCCATGTCGAAAAGCTTTTGCCACTAACGATTTGGCTGCTATGTGATGTCCGCATTCGCCTTCATGGATTTCCCTTAGGATTTACACTCCTTCTTCTGGAGAAACACAGCACTGAAAACCCCCAGATACACTCCGCCTATAGATCTCACCACTGATTACTGTGTAGGATTTCACACGTCGGACGATCTGTCGGCTCAAAACTTTGTCTTCAGGTAATTTTCCTTCTACCAAGAATTCGAGGTAGGGTTTTATCCAGCTAGAATTTATAACTATAACTATTATGAGCGGTGAGGCGGATTTGGTCGGATACTCCTCATAAACTCCTGTGATAGAGGGAACTCTGAGGTGCTCTAGAAAAGCACCATCCGGGACCTTTTTCCATGCAGATCCTATTCTTGATAGTGCATTCGCTTCCTCGTTTTCTGTTCAGGGAATGTGTTGAACTTCAAACCCTTCGAACAATTTTGCTAGTTCATCCACGATAACTCGATATGCTTCCATGTGCTTATTTTCCCTATAGATGTCGGATACTTGTTGAGCAACTAAATCCGAGTCTCCGTAGCACATGAGTCGGTGAATGCCGATATCTTTTGGAATTCAAATTCCATGCAGCAGGGCTTCATATTCGGAAATGTTATTTGTTGTCGTCAAGTGAATCTACAAAACATAGAATATTTTGTCTCCTTGGGGTGATTTGAGTACCACGCTAGCCCCTGAGTTCTTTCGACCCGTCAAAATGCAAGGTCCAATATTCTGACTCTAGGACATTTGTATTCTCCGCCATATCTATCCAATCAACGACAAAATCAACAAGTCTTTGGGATTTGATTGATGTACGAGGTTCATACTCAATATCAAAAGCTGCTAGCTCAATTCACCACTTAGCAACGCGTCCTGTGGCATCACTATTGTTGATTATGCCTCTCATGTGAGCTGTGCTCACCACGGTAATCTTGTGCTCTTGAAAATAGTGTCGTACCTTTCTGGATGCGAAGAACACACCATAGGCTAAATTTTGGTAATGAGGATATTGTTGTTTTGATTCAGCCAGGACCTCGCTGAGGTAATAAGTCGGACTCTTTACCAATTGTTCATATTTTCCTCTAGCCGTTCCACCACCGTTATGATGCTAATGACTCTGTTTGTTGCAGCAATGTAGAGCAACATCGGTTCCTGAGTTTCTGGTGCTGCAAGGATAGGGGTTGATGAAAGTACGGCTTTCATATCCAAGAGTGCAGCCTCAGCTTCATCGGTCCAAACAAACTTATTTGTCTTCTTCAAGAGCCTGTATAATGGTGCGGCTCTTTCATCGAGCCGGCTTACGAACCGACTGACTACAGCGATGCAACCAGTGAGCCGCTGCACATTCTTCAGGCGAGTTGGCCTGGTAATGTTGAGTATAGCCTTTATCTTGTCATGGTTCACATCTATGCCTGTTTGAGACACGATGAAACCTAACAATTTTCTGTCTGGTATTCCAAGGTAACACTTCTTCGGGTTAAGCATTATGCTGTATTTTCATAGATTTGTGAAAGTTTCCTCCAAGTTAGAAATTAGTGTTTCCTTGTTTTTAGACATCACAGCTATGTCGTCCACATATGCATGCATGTTGCGTCCGATTTGATTGTGGAGGCAACGCTGCATAGTGCGCTGGTACATAGCTCCTGCATGTTTTGAGACCAAAAGGCATCGTTACATAGCAGAAGGTTCCTAAGGGGGTGATAATGAAGTCTTTAATTTGTCGAACTCCTTCATCCATATTTGGTGATAACCGGAATATGTGTCGAGAAAGCATAGGAGCACCGAGCCTGCTGTCGAGTCAATAACTTGGTCGATTCTAGGTAGAGCGAACGGATCTTTGGGACAAGCCTTGTTCAAGGTAGTATAATCGACACACATTCTTAAATCAGTAGTGTCCTTTTTAGGGATCGTTATAGGATTGGCCGACCACTCAGTGTGGATGACCTCTTCAATAAATTTGGCTAGCTCAAAGCGGGCTAGCTCCTTAGTTATTTCTTTGCGATTTTCATCACCAAAAATTCATAAGGACTATTTGATGGGTTTAGCGTTAGGATACACGTTTAAAGAGTGCTCGGCAAGTTCCCTAGGTACTCTGGTCATGTCAGAAGGTTGCCATGCAAAGATATCTTTATTAGCTTTGAGGAACTCGAGCGCACTTTCCAATGCGCGACCTAAGCCTACTCCTATCTGAGTCACCTTGGAGGGATCGTCATCCTTCAACAGTGTTGTCTTCACCTCTTATGATGCCTTGGACTCCATAGTTGGCTTCAGAACCTCCTTCTTCGTTGCGGGCATCTCAGACGGGTCGATGTTCTTCTTGATCTCCTAGTATTCCTTGGCGTGTAGTATGGCTTAAACAAAGTTAGCAGCTCCGTCTTCACATTCCCGTGCTTTCTTAGGGTGTCCCCAGATTGTGATGACGCCATTAGGACCTAGAATTTTCAGCATGTTATAGATATAGCAAGGGTGATCCATGAAGGCCCAGTAAGCCGGATGCCCGAAGATAGCGTGGCATGCGCTCTTGAACGGGACCACTTCAAAAGACAGTGGTTCAGTCCGATAATTGTTGGGCGTTCCAAAAGTAACGTCTAGAGTAATTTATCCCAGAGAGTTCGCTTGTCTTCCGTGGACAACTCCATGGAAAACCACAGTGCTATGATTCAACTATGTTTCCGATATCTTCATACGGTGTAGCGTTTCGACATAGAGGATGTTGATGCTACTGACACCGTCCATGAGAGTCTTGGAGAACCCATAGCCGTTGATCAGTGGATTGACGACCAGAGCGTAATTTCCTCGCCTATGTGGTTTAAGAGGATGGTCGCTTCAGTCAAAGGTAATTGTTACCTCTGACCAGTCTAGAAACTGGGGGACGGCCGGAACAGTTGCGTTGAGATCATGCATCACTGCCTTTTTTTACCTTAGCTGGTTGGGATCCAATGAAGCGGACGTACGTGTCTTTCTTGGTTGGGAAAGTCTTCTTTCCATCTGCCTTGGGATTTGAGGTATCAACCTCCTCCATGTCAGAATCTTCCTTGTACTCCTTCTCTTTGTCAGAATTTTTCTTTCCTTTTGATTACTTGGCCCTATAGCCAACGCATTCGTCTTTTTTGATGTCTTCATTGAAATGACACTCAACATTTGTATGGGACGAGCACCCGTTACCATCCGGGTGATGCACACACGGATTATTGGCAATGTCTGCCCAAGAGTAGGTTTTATCAGGCTGTTGGTCTCCTATACCTTGAACTCGGGAAGTTCCATGACCTCATCCCCGGCCGCCTCTGCGGCCTCCTCATACTCCAGACCTGAAAGTTGCTTTGACAGTCGCGATTTTAGGATTAGGTTTCTCTTCTGAGGTGTTCTTACATTTCTTGGTCTGCTGCTGCTTCGGGTGCTTAGTCGACCGTGGTATGGCTAGGGCGTTCAGCTGTCCCACTAAATCATCATTGACATTCGCGTATTTGCTTGCCGTTTCTATCAACTCTCCCAAATCAGTTACTTTGTCGCACTTGAGTAATCCGATTGACTTTGTCGCACTTGAGTAATCTAGTGATGCAGTAATCTGATTGGGTGCCCTGTGATGAAATTTTCAATTGCGGTCTGGTCGTTTACTCTCTCATAAGAGTTCTAGGTGTTGATCCATCGTCTGAGGTAGTCCCGACAAGTTTCTCCAGGCTTCTGGGTGCAACGCTACAGATCTTCGACCATACAAGGACTCCTGTATGTACCTTTGAAATTCCGAAAGAACGCACTTTACATATCATACCAGTTGTGAATTGTGTTTTCTGGGAGTCAATTGAGCCATGCTCGAGTTGTATTCCATAACATTAGTGGGAGATACCGGACTACGACCAAGATGTTCCCTCCTTTGGCGATGCACCAGGGCTGGAAGAAATCCTGGAGCCAGGTATCTGGCCGAGCCACACTGTTGTAAGGTTGAATGTGCCTTGAGATAGCAAATCCTTCCAGAAAATTGGTTTGTCGGATCCGTGGACCAAAGCATTTTCGGCCCACGTATATGCTCCGACTCATAGCACCGGGCCTTTATGTTCGAGTTGATCCGGTGCTTGGCATCACTTCATGACAAGGAGTGCCATCTTGGATGTTCGTTGTGGTTGTAGTGCCGTGGAGCTAGGTCTCTACTTCCTCCACCACCTCCTCATCTCGGCGTCCTCCCTGGACTCCATGGGAGTCATTATGAGCGCTGCTTGGTGGAGAGGGTGGTGCCGATGGGTTATTTTCGGCTGATCGCCGTCCTCCTCTCCGGGGCTTCATGGTGACAACTATCATGTCGGCTTGATCCAGCATGGTGTTTTTCGTTTCTTCGTCTATCATTGTGATCATTATGACAGGGCTCAGTGGGACAACTCGTGTGTTCTGGAGGTGGCATTCTTTGCCAGTCCCTCTCACGATGATGTGCTTCATCTTCTTCCCTGTGATGATCCAACTACCGCCGGGGAGGTTGTTGTGGAACCATTGCTGCTACGGCGTCTTGCTTTACGACTGGGGCAACATTGCTCCAACCACGTGTAGTTCTGTGATGTTGTCCTGAAGAGCCAGTTCTTGAGTAGGTGTCATCCCGAGGGTCGGAGCGGTGGCGCTGATCATGATACCGAGCCGTGTTCGTGCGGCATTGGCCGGATTTGGAGACCAGTTTTGCGCTGAAGGACGTGGCGACTTTTTGTTGCTCTAGGCCCTTGTTTAGTAGTTCTACACTCATCCAGACCTGCACTAGAGTTGGATTGTTCGCCAAGATCTCTCGGGTCGCAGCAGTATTTTCTACCGGCATGTTATACACCTGGGTTCCCTTGTTGTCGATCCAGAGTTGTCACCATCAAAGAGAGATTTGTGAACTTCCAGATTTTTGTTGGCCAGCTCTGGACCATTCCTGGTCTTCTGGTGCTGCAGGGAGTTGTATTGTCCTGCTTCTACAATATGTTGTTTCTCCTTGATGAGATTAGTGGCTTCATCTAAGAGTACTTGGCGATGTGCTTCTAGGGCTTGGGCCCTTTCCTTCAACTCGTCCGGTGTGAGATCCGAGGCGGTTGTGATCGGCGTTGTGAGTACTTCTCCGAGAATTTCATGGGCACCAGGGGTAACCACGTGTCCATCTACCACGATCTTTTTTGGTTCTTCAGGGATCAGAGCGCCGTCTGAATCCTCCTCGTATTATTCGGCGACTATCTCCGCAGTCAGAGGATCTTTGGTTGGGGTCTTCTTCTTCTTTGCCTTATTGGCACCCGTGGAAAACACGGCTTTTGGCCCGATTCCTGGAGTCAAGCTTCTATCAGTACTCTCGGACACCTGGACGTCGGGATTCTTTCCGAGATTCATATCATCTTGCGGTTCAGGTGAGTTTTCATCGTATCTCTCATCCATACTGTTGTACGGACTTAGATCCAGACTGAAAGGCACCGTTACGTAGCATAAGGTTCCTAATGGGGTGATTAATGAAGTCTTTAATTTGTCCAACTCCTTCATGCATATTTGGTGATAACCGGAATATGTGTCGAGAAAGCATAGGAGTACCGAGCCTGCTGTCGAGTCGATAACTTGGTCGATTCTAGATAGAGCGAACGGATCTTTGGGACAAGCCTTGTTCAAGGTAGTATAATTCACACACATTCTTAAATAAGTAATGTCATTTTTAGGGACCATTATATGATTGGCCAACCACTCAGTGTGGATGACCTCTTCGATAAATTCGGCTAGCTCTAAGCGGGCTAGCTCCTTAGCTATTTCTTTGTGATTTTCATCACCAAAACAACGTTAGGACTGTTTGACGGGTTTAGCATTAGGATAGATGTTTAAAGAGTGCTCGGCAAGTTCCCTAGGTACTCTGGTCATGTCAGAAGGGTTCCATGCAAAGATATCTTTATTAGCTTTGAGGAACTCGAGCGCGCTTTCCAATGTGTGACCTAAGCCTACTTCTATCTGAGTCACGTTGGAGGGTTCATCGTCCTTCAGTGGTGTTGTCTTCACCTCTTATGATGCCTTGGACTCCATAGTTGGCTTCAACACCTCCTTCTTCGTTGCGGCCATCTCGGACGGTTCGATTTCCTTCTTGATCTCCTGGTATCCCTCGCCGTGTAGTATGGCTTCAGCAAAGGTGGCAGCTCTGTCTTCACATTCCCGTGCTTTCTTCGGGTTTCCCCGGATTGTGATGACGCCATTAGGACTTAGAATTTTCAGCATGTTGTATATATAGCAAGTGAGCCATGAAGGCCCAGTAAGCCGGACGCCCGAAGATAGTGTGGTATGCGCTCTTGAATGGGACCACTTCAAAAGACATTGGTTCAGTCCGATAATTGATGGGCATTCCAAAAGTAACGTCTAGAGTAATTTCTCCCAGTGAGTTCGCTTTTCTTCCGTGGAAAACTGCATGGAAAACCATAGTGTTGTGATTCAACTATGTTTCTGATATCTTCATACGGTGCAGCGTTTCGACATAGAGGATGATGATGCTACTGCCACCATCCATGAGAGTCTTGGAGAACCCATAGCCGTCGATCAGTGGATTGACGACCAGAGCGTACTTTCCTCGCCTATGTGGTTTAAGCAGATGGTCGCTTCAGTCAAAGGTAAGTATTACTTCTGACCAGTCTAGAAACTGGGGACAACCGAAATAGTTGCATTGAGATCATGAATCACTACCTTTTTTACCTTAGCTGGTTGGGATCCAATGAAGCAGACGTAAGTGTCTTTCTTGGTTGGGAAAGTCTTCTTTCCATCTGCCTTGGGATTTGAGGTATCAGCCTCCTCCATGTCGGAATCTTCCTTGGACTCCTTCTCTTTGTTGAAAATTTTCTTTCCTTTTCATTGCTTGGCCCTGTAACCAACGCATTTGTCTTTCTTGATGTCTTCATTGAAACGACACTCAACATTTGTATGGGACGAGCCCCCGTTACCATCCGAGTGATGCACACATGGATTATTGGCAATGTCGGACCAAGAGTAGGTTTTATCAGGTTGTTGGTCTCATGTACCTTGAACTCGGTAAGTTTCACGACATCGTCCCCGGCCGCCTCCATGGCCTCCTCATACTCTAGACCCGAAAGTTGCGTTGATAGTCGCGATTTCCGGATTAGGTTTCTCTTCTGAGGTGTTCTTATGTTTCTAGGTCTGCTGCTGCTTCGGGTACTTAGTCGACCGTGGCATGGCCAGGTCGTTCAACTGTCCCACTAAATCATCATCGACATTTGCGTCTTTGCTTGCCATTTCTATCAAGTCTCCCAGATCAGTGACTTTGTCTCACTTGAGTAATCCGATTAACTTTGTCGCACTTGAGTAATCCAGTGATGCAGTAATCCGATTGGGTGCCCTGTGATAAAACCTTCAATCACAGTCTGGTCGTTTACTCTCTCACAGGAGTTCTAGGTGTTGATCCATCATCCGAGGTAGTCCCGACAAGTTTCTCCGGGCTTCTGGGTGCAACGCTGCAGATCTCCGACCATGCAGGGCCTCCTGTATGTACCTTCGAAATTTTGAAAGAACGCACTTTGCATATCATACCAGTTGTGAATTGTGTTTGCTGGGAGTCCATTGAGCCATGCTCGAGCCGTATTCCATAGCATTAGTGGGAGATACCGGACTACGACCAAGATGTTCCCTCCTTTGGCAATGTAGCAGGGCTAGAAGAAATCCTGGAGCCAGGTGTCTGCCACGCCACACTGTCGTAAGGTTGCATGTGCCTTGAGATAGCATATCCTTCCAGAAAATTGGTTTGTCGGATCCGTGGACCAAAGCATTTTTGGCCCACGTATATGCTATCCGACTCATAGCGCCGTGCCTCTGTGTTCGAGTTGATCCGGTGCTTGGTGTTACTTTGTGACAAGGAGTGCCATCTTGGATGTTTGTTGTGGCTGTAGTGCCGTGGAGCTAGGTCTCTGCTTCCTCCACCACCTCCTGGTCTCGGCGTCCTCCCTGGACTCCATGGGAGTCGTTATGAGCGCTGCTTGGTGGAGAGGGTGGTGCCAGTGGGTTATTTCTGGCTGATCGCCGTCCTCCATCGGGGGCTTCATGGTGACAACTATCATGTTGGCTTGATTCGGTGCGGTGTTTGTCGTTTCTTCATCTGTTATTGTCATCATTATGACGGGGCTCAACGGGATAGCTTGTGTGTCTGAGAGGTGGCATTCTTTGCCGGTCCTACTCCCAATGACATGCTTTATCTTCTTCCCTGCGATGATCCGACTGCCGACGGGGAGGTTGCTGTGGAACCATTGCTGCTACAGTGTCTCGCTCTACGGCTGGGGCAACATTGCTCCAACCACGTGTAGTTCTGTGTTG
The DNA here is from genome assembly GCA_916181665.1 of Avena sativa. Taxonomy (NCBI): domain Eukaryota; kingdom Viridiplantae; phylum Streptophyta; class Magnoliopsida; order Poales; family Poaceae; genus Avena; species Avena sativa. Next base: position 429,212,957 of record OV702286.1, on the reverse strand, counting down.
TTGTCCTGAAGAGCCAGTTCTTGAGTAGGTGTCATCGCGAGGGTCGGAGCGGTGGCGTTGGTCATGATACCGAGCCTTGTTCGTGCAGCATTGGTTGGATTTGGAGACCAGTTTTCCACTGAAGGATGTGGCGGCTTTTTGTTGCTCTAGGCCTTGTTTGGTAGTGCTACACTCATCCGAACCTCCTCTAGAGTTGGATTGTTTGCTAAGATCTCTCGGGTCACAGCAGTATTTTCTACCGGCATGTTATACACCCGGGTTCCCTTATTGTCGATCCGGAGTTGTCACCATCAAAGAGACATTTGTGAACTTCCAGATTTTTGTTGGCCAGCTCAGGGCCATACCTGGTCTCCTGATGCTGCAGGGAGTTGTACTGTCTTGCTTCTACAATACGTTGTTTCTCCACGATGAGATTAGTGGCTTCATCTAAGAGTACTTGGCGATGTGCTTCTAGGGCTTGGGCCCTTTCCTTCAACTCGTCCGGTGTGAGATCCGAGGCGGTTGTGATTGGCGTTGTGAGTACTTCTACGAGAATTTCACTGGCACCAGGGGTAACCACGTGTCCATCCACCGCGATCTTTTTTGGTTCTTCGGGGATCAGAGCGCCGTCTGAATCCTCCTCGTATTCTTCGGCGACTATCTCCTCAGTCGAAGGATCTTTGGCCGAGGACTTCTTCTTTGCCTTGTTGGCACCCATGGCAAACACGGCTTTTGGCCCGATTCCTCGATTCAAGCTTCTATCAGTACTCTCGGACATCTGGACGTCGGGATTGTTTTCGAGATCCATATCATCTTGTGGTTCAGGTGAGTTTTCATCGTATCTCTCATCCATACTATTGTACGGACTTAGATCAAGACCTTCTGCTTCTTCCGCATCCTTGGAGTAGATCTCCTCTTCACTTTCTACTTCAAACACCTGAAATTCTGCCGACGCCATGGAATCTCCTAGGGAGGACGGTATGTCGGTGTTTGTTCTGATTGCATCCAGCACCGAGTCATTGTCGTCTCCAACATTAACAGAGCCGGATCTAGAGCCAACATATCCAATGAAGTGCGATCCATGTGCTCTGAGGTAATTGCGGCTCTCCTCATTAGCTTCCTCAAAGCTCTTGATGGTCTTGAGGATAGTACCATATAGGCATTACCATGCAACATCATCCACCACACTGTGTGCGTCAGAAGTGATTGTCCTGCACCATCATTGATAGAGCTGGATTAGGAGTTGTTGCTGCTTTGATCTTCCTGGGATTCGACCTCCTGAGTGAGATCTTCTTTAGATCCGATCTTCTCCATGATCTCCGCTTTAGGTGTGGGCTAGGTACGGTTGGCGATTTCTGAGATCCAAAACTCTATAGCCGACACGGAAAAGTAGATCCAAAAGTTTCTTATGCCTCTATCATCACTGCTAGGGGTGGGTTGGGAAGTTTCAGCGAAATCGAGATAAACATCGATCTCACCAAAAGACATGGTTGTGTAGCTGGTTACGGTCTCCCTAGCTGGAATCCAAGTCTCATCGAGAAGGAAGAGAGGGATGTTGCTGGCGTAGAGAACCCGACCAATAACGATTGTCTTGCCGATTCCGATTCGCACAGATTCCACCCAAAACACAGCTCCAAAAGTCACCTGCCCCAATGGTGGGCCCCAACTGTCGTTAAATTGATGACAAGTATGCCATGATGTGTCCTTGGGGCATCGGAAGATGTGGGGTCTGGAACGTACGGTCGTCTGGGATGGTGAGCACACAAACGTACCCAGGTTCGAATCCGCCTGCGGTGGACGGATCCTACGCCTAGTAGAAATCCAGTAATACAACAGAGCTAGAAGTATAGATTACAAGATAGGTTTTACATGTGCGAGTTGAGGTGGTGGTGATTGGTTGCCCTAAAGGCCGATCCCTAGGACAACTTATATAGTCATTCGGTCCTAGGGTTACAGGAGAGTCCTATCCAGCTACGATACAGAGTCGGTTACATAGTACATCTTGGACTACAAGTATTCCTACAGGCATAAGTTGATAAGTCTTCTTGGCCTCCCTGTAGACGGATGGACTTCCAACTTCTCTCTCTGACTGGGCGACCCGTGGAGCATAGCTCTAACCCGAAGTCGGCCACCCTGGTCAACGAGTCACAATGGGTATACCCAGAAAGTATATCCCCAACACTCCACGATATGAGTGTCTAGATTATCTGTGAGGGGCTGTCGGAGGTAGGTCTTCCACTCTAGTGGGGGCTACCATGGACATGATCTGCTTACAGAGTCTTTGAGGGGCTTCTAGAGTGATATCTGCCTATACGGGTGTTAACAGAGGTAGATCTGCTTGGAGGATCATGTTATAACATGGGGTCACGGAGAGGGATAGTGATCGGCTTGGGTTCTTATGCTGGGCCTCACACCAAAGGAAGTGTGAACGGGAAAGTTGTAGGGGTTCCGTGTATGAAAACAATAAATTTTTACCCTACGCCCCTGAACCCCTAATGTTGCCAGGGCCTATCTATTAGTAATACAGTAACGGGAGGGGCTTTTCGCAAACTTACCCTTGAAGACCGAAAAGCGTTGTCAACAATCAGGAGAGTGTGGTTGATGTAGACGAGCCAAAGCCGACCTCAAGGTCGTGATGAAGTCCTTGCGCTCATGTGGCTCCAACGATTTGAGTGCCTCAAGCGTGACACCTCGCGGGGAGTTACACACGTCCGGTGCCTGACAATGACTCCTACTTCCCCGATCCAGCAGCAGTTGCGGAAGTAGAGCTCCTGGATCCGAATCCCGCAGCGCGACGGCGCTCCGCGGTGAAGATGTCTCTCGTTCGCGTAGTACGAACTTGGGACCATGGTCATGAGAGAGAGAGAGACAGAGCGAGCGAGAGAGAGAATATCAATTGGAGGTCTTCCCCAAAAGTGAGAAGACCTTTATTGAATATTGTGTGTATTTATGTAGCCAAATACCCCACTATATATAGGGGGAGGGGAGGTACTACCTCCCTCAAAGTCCCAGGGTGGGACTAAAGGAGAGGGAGAGGTGGGGGGAAACCGCCGGCCGGCCGTAGTGGGCCCCGCGCGGGGGGCTTGGCCCAGCCAGCCACCCCCTTGCCCTTCTCCCCTCTTACCTTTCCCTAATGGGCCCTCTTACCTCCGGAATTGGCCCATTAAGCCTTTTGACCTTTAAATTGATTTTATCTTTTATTAAATAATTATGAATAAATGATTAAATCAATATTTAACATTCATTCACATATTATTCAATCTCCGTAGTTATGGAACACCTTCCACCTCCACTCCGGACATCCTCTAGACTTACTGAAACTCTTTCGGTTTTCTCTCTACTATTCTTCGGCGATTCTTCCGATCCTATAAACATTCTCTAAGCATCATCAAACCCTTAAGCATGATCCCCTACGGTTCAGGAACACTCCATATATAGTCGTGACACTCCCGGACCAATGATCGACAGAGGGACATGGATAGCCATGTGACCCCTGTGCGTTCCACGGAGATCTTTCGTCGTTTGAACCGGGACGGTCGTGTCTTATTCCCTTAGTCTCTCAATACTTGTATTGCCTGAGATCTGATCAATGACATCACCATGTCATGTTCGATCTCATTACCGAACAATCCTACTTGACTCATTCCGACAAGTGATATCCCTGTGATCAAATCACACGCTGTGCAGCTATTGGATATAACTTCTCCAAGTGGGCCCTTGAGTATCTTTCCGTCACGTGGACGGAAAAATCCCTCTCTTGACATATATTGCCTCTACGGTTTCCTCCGAGTACTTGAACATACCTTTATAACCACTGTATTACCATGTGGCGCTTGATGCTATCTAAGCACTCTCGGGAGACAGTGATTGATATAGCCTCACGGTCTAAGGAATAATCTACGAGGATCCATTTCTAATCATCATAACTTGAACTTCGTGACATGATCAGGTCACGATGTTTAGGTTGGGTATTGGTTCATCATCTCATTCTCAGAATGAGTTGACTCTATTTACAACTAGCATAAATGCCACATGATCAGGAAACTCAATCATCTGTTGACCAATGAACCAGTGACTAGAGTTTCACTAGGAACCCCTGGTTGTTTATATATCACACGTGTATTGATGTTTCCACTCAATACAGTTATAGCATGATATAAAACTTAATCATAAACTTTATGAAATATGATAATAGTCCTTATAACTATTTGTCTCTAGGGCATATTTCCAACAGTCTCCCACTTGCACTAGAGTACAAATAAACTAGCTGCATTTGTTCTTAATTGTTGGCACCATATATCCGGTACCCTGAACATGCTTGCTCATGGAAGAGGTTGAGTCTTGGTCCTGTACTTTATAGTCCCAAATCCTTTGCAACTTACTAATGTCACCTTGATTGACATTAATACTTTATCATCACATGATAACATCTATGTGTATGCATCGTTGCTATGGCAGCAGAATGAGACCTGATTCCAGGAGCCTACAGTGAGTTTAGATCAACCTCGAGGGCTTTCTCATGGGCGCTGTGCCCTGGGACACATCATTCTACGTTAAAAGTGAACTAGCCCCGCCATAACATTATACAACACTTTAGATGGTACCCTTATCTATTATTATAAATGTATTCATCGAAACACTAGTACACTCTGTGCAACTTTCAATGTTTTTGTTCACCTCGCTTCCTACTTGACTTTGTATTACGGGAGCTTCCAACATATTCCCTTATAACATAACCCTTTATGTTTTAAGATATCTCATCCTTTATGGATTTGGAAAATATGTCTACATTTCTCTATTTAGACAATGTGGACAAACCTAGCTCAACGTTTCATGATTCAAACTTAATCACTTTTAAACATTCCTTCTTGGATAATATATTATGTTAAGTTACTATCATGGTTTTCTAAGATAGAACCTATGTCTCAACATAGTGGATGATGATCATCGTTTTTCTTTCTTTTAACCATTGATGTTAAAACTTAATACTATTCCTAACTTGAGTTATTAAGGACCAGTTCCTTAATTAACTTCTATTCTGAAACCCTTTTCAGAATCCCTTAAGGAATACTACATAATATCATAATACACTTATTATCAACTTCTACTCCTTATAAATCATTATTTATTGGTACTTGCGCTTTCATTCTTAACACACCTAAGAATCACTCATATAAGCTCCCACCCAAAATATGTTCCCAACATATTTGGGTATGAGTCACTACTCTTACTCAAACTATGTTCTTACATATTTTAATTTGAGACTTATATTGCTCCCACTCGAAAATATGTCAATCACATATTGTTTTAGGAAGACTTTCATAACTCCCACTCAATTTTATGCAGATTTCATATCTACTCACTATTTTGAACAATTTCAAAATCCTTTGATCAAATATCAAACTTGGAGTTTTACTATGAGATACTACTACTTTTACTAGTTTTAAATCCACTAGACATTCAGCACACTTAAATCAAATTCATTTGAATTCGTCCAATACTTGACAAATTGTGCTTTTGTCATTCACCCCCTTTTCCACTATGGCTTTGCAGTCATTTGGGAAAATCCAAGTAACTCGTTTACTTGAGAGATTCAGCAACGAATTGCTTTCTAATCTCAAGGGAATTTTGCTACTAGGATTTCTCATAAATCTAGTTTACCATTATTTCCTTAGTAGTTCATAGGTATGTCATATTCCGGTAATCATGACAAATGATTCACAAATGTCTCCATACAAGATATGGGTTAGATTTTGAATCCTACTTCATGTAGTGAAAACACCCGTGGGGGAAAACACAATGATCATTATCATTGATTCTTTCCTTTATGAAGATAATCGTTTAGGAACGTTTTCCGTTGCGCTTCACAACACTCAGATGCAGGGATTTGAATCCTCATCATGTTTCACACTATCTTCCATTTGCTCCATAATCGAGAAATATCACTAAAAGTGAACTTTCTCAAGAATGCACCAAAATCCAAGCAATACAAGTTTTGCTTCTTTTGGTTTTAGCTATGGATTTCGTATTCAAAGTTTCCAATGAGTATTCTATAAGGACTTATTCGTTATTTTTTGGTTATATCGAATAACCCCAATACTTTTATGACGATCCATACTAGATATGGAGCCGCTTTCATGAATTCAAATGGTTCACTATATATTCTAATTGAGTGCTAACTATTTCTAACTTATGGTCTCTACATCTATACTACAACGATTAATTTGGCGCCATCTATTTGCCCACTTTGATATCTAATATCAAATTGTGATGCTTTACATTTTGACATTTCAAACGCATTGCATTCCACAATTTCTTTTATGCCATTCTTATAAATTCGAATTTCATTACTATTGATCAAATCATAGCAATTGGATTCTTATTTATCTTTATACCCTTTGTTGATGAAACACTCTGATCATATCAAATAGTTTCATACTTATGTTTCCTTTGGTAAACTTCTTTACACATTTAAACAATCATATAATGATAATTACCATTTTTGTTAAAACACAATACATCGAATATGTATTTTTCTTTCAACAATTCATCAAACACTTTGTATTCAAGTAATATACAGTGTTTAAGTTATTTTGCCGAACTTAGGCATGATTCATATGTGATAAGAAATCAAATGACTTTCACATATTATCACATAACTTTGAATTTAAACAATGGTTTCATTCATAAATGAACATATCATTAAGTTGGTTTTTTAAGGCATTTCGATATTTTACAAATGTTCATGTATTATCAATTAGTTTCAAAACCAGGATAATTCACACATAATCAAACAAGATATGAACATGATTAGAAATCATTCATAAAAGTGGAACAACTGTTTATTACAAGCTCATATGAATAACCGTCTCACAAAGTGTGAGACACATTAAAGAAGTTCATGATCTTTTGATTACAATAACTATGCAAAACATAAACTAAATGATAAATGTCGACGGAGAGTGTCGTTGGCCATCATCATCATGCTCGCCATCAACACACAACGTCACCTCCTCTCCAGTAAGCACCTATCATGCAGAAGGACCTGTTTTCAGTAAAACAGAACAAGTATCAAATATACTTAACACTTCAAATGTGTTTGCAAGATTATAACATTTATAAACTTGTATATCAAATATATACCTTTGTCATTGATGACCTCGGCGACAACGGGTTCAACCATCACATTCCTGAGATGTGATATGAACCTGTGGAATTCTAGTGATTCCGCATCGCCCCTCATAATGCAAGTACTGACTTGTGCTTGGTAGCTTGGTGGCAGCGACCACAGCACAATGCCGTTTGCAAAAGATCCCGTCATCCAGCTTTCCAGGAAGTATGCAGGCCTCATGTACGCATCATGCATGTGCTCCAAGTGGTCATCCAGTGATGAGTTCTCCTCCATCTTAATGGAGAGGAAGTCTCCCATCAGCTCATGGTCTCCCATCAGCTCATGCTCCCATATGCGTGCTTGTTCCATGAAATGTGTCCTAAGCTGTAGCATTACCGTACAAGGGTTGACATTACCCAAAGGCCACAGCTCGTCCACCATTCTGAAATGTGTTGTAACTGAAATGAAGGAGGCCATATCCCGACGGTGATAGCGGTCCTCTCGCTACTCTGGAATTTCTAGGTCAATGGGCTGATCCAAATCCATCTCATCGAGTATGTAGTCGACCATGTCATTCTTGCTAAGGAGAACGTGGAGACACGCAACCCACATAGAGAAGTTTGATTCGTCTAGCCCGAGCTTCTCTCCTTCTAACCAATCAATCATTAACGGGAAAGGTGGCATCAGGGAGAACCTTTTCTACATTTATAATTGCAAAAGGAATTTAGACTAAGTTTATAATTAAATGGGTTAATAATAACTCCACTCAGAAACACCTATCCGATGAAGGGTTCCTATTGATAACACGACCCCTTTTCCCCACATCTCCCTCAATCATCATGGCCATCAATGTGGGTTCAAGGGTGGATGCTAAACGTCGGTCACATCATCCATGCAACTCGTGCTCGATCTTTCAACCATCCACGTTCCGAGGCCACGTCTTTGTAACGTGCTAGGCTCGCTAACTCAACCTCAGTGTATTCGCTGTGCAACATGTCTTACACCCACTGTATGCGAACGTAGATATGTCTGACACCCACTCACCGTGGGTCGCCTCATACCGAAGAACTTTCTTGGTGGTGCACACTAAGAGGGAACATAATCATTGGTAATTTTAACAGTGATCATCTTATTAGGCTACCATCGAGTATCTAATACTAGCACACAATAAGATATACAAACAATGACATTGAATGTAAATGCGATGTGATATGGTCCTTCACGTCGTGATCTCCATCCGTCGTCACCGGATTCCGGCGCCAGGGTTCCGGCGCCGTAGACACCAGGGTACCGGTGTCTTTCCGGCTTGGTAGTCCGTCATCTCTGTGACCATATACTACTACGTAACATAAGGTAATCACTTTACCTTTGCCACAACCATATCACAAAGCAACACCCCCCTACAAAACAAAGTTAGACGACTCTACTTTATCTTTGCATGTTTTACATGGCTGAATGGGATTTCGCACAAGAACCATTCTTACCTATGATTTTTCAGCACAACGCTGATCAAGTAGTTGTCTCTACTACACCCCTTTCAGGGCCCTCCATTGCAAATGGCAGACCAACTAATGCGAGAGAGACAGACACCCCCTAATCCACTTTATACGGTACAAGACGTATGTCAAGCATGGACCAGTCTCGCGAATGAACATGTAAAGTCAGTTGGGAGCCGCTTCATCAAGCATTACTGTGGTATACACAAGTACACGTGGGAGGGTAACAACTTAAACATCAACGCCCACACGCTACATCTCGTGTGTTCTACTCGTACTAGCATTACTACACATAGATCTAGCTCTGATACCACTATAGGGGTTCCGTGTATGAAAACAATAAATTTTTACCCTACGCTCCTGAACCCCTGATGTTGCCAGGACCTATCTATTAGTAATACGGTAATGGGAGGGGATTTTCGCGAACTTACCCTTGAAGACCGAAAACCGTTGTCAATGCTCAGGAGAGCGTGGTTGATGTCGACGAGCCGAACCCGACCTCAAGGTCGTGATGAAGTCCTTGCGCTCCTATGGCTCCAACGACTTGAGTTCCTCAAGTGTGACACCTCGCGGGGAGTTACACACGTCCGGTGCCTGACGATGACTCCCTCTTCCCCGATCTAGCATCAGTTGTGGAAGTAGAGCTCCTGGATCCGAATCCCGCAGCGCGACGGTGCTCCACGGTGAAGATGTCGCTCATTCGCGCAGTCCGAACTTGGGACCACGTTCACGAGAGAGAGAGAGATAATATCAATTGGAGGTCTTCCCCAAAAGTGCGAAGACCTTTATTGAATATTGTGTGTATTTATCTAGCCAAATACCCCACTATATATAGGGGGGAGGTACTACCTCCCTCAAAGTCCCGGGGTGGGACTAAAGGAGTGGGAGAGGGGGAAACCGCCGGCTGGACCTAGTTGGCCCGGCCCGGGGGGGGGGGGGGGGGCTTGGCCCAGCCGACCACCCCCTTGCCCCTTCTCCCCTCTTGCCTTTCCCTAATGGGCCCTCTTCCCTCCAGAATTGGCACGTTAAGCCTTCTAACCTTTAAATTGATTTTCTCTTTTATTAAATAATTATGACTAAATGATTAAATCAATATTTAACATTCATTCACATATTATTCAATCTCCGTGGTTATGGAACACCTTGCACCTCCACTCCGGACATCCTCCGGACTTACCGAAACCCTTCCGGTTTTCTCTCTACTATTCTTCGGCGATTCTTTCGATCCTATAAACACTCTCTAAGCATCATCGAACCCTTAAGCATGATACCCTACGGTTCGGGAACACTCCAGACATGGTCGGGACACTCCCGGACCAATGATCGACAGAGGGACATGGATGGCCATGTGACTCCTGTGTGTTTGACGAAGATCTTTCGTCGTTTGAACTAGGACTGTCGTGTCTTATTCCCTTTGTCTCTCGATACTTGTATTTCCTGAGATCTAATAAATGACATCACCATGTCGTGTTCGATCTCATTACTGAACAATGCTACTTGACTCGTTCCGACAAGTGATATCCCTGTGATCAAATCACACGCTGCACAACTATTGGATATAACTTCTCCAAGTGGGCCCTTGAGTATCTTTCCGTCACGTGGACGGACAAATCCCCCACTTGACATGTATTGCCTCTACGGTTTCCTCCGAGTACCTAAACACACCTTTATAACCACTGTATTATCACGTGGTGTTTGATGCTATCTAAGCACTCTCGGGAGACAGTGATTGATATAGCCTCACGGTCTAAGGAATAGTCTAAGAGGATCCATTTCTAATCATCGTAACTTGAACTTCGTGACATGATCGGGTCACGATGTTTAGGTTGGGTATTGGTTCATCATCTCATTCTCAGAATCAGTTGACTCCATTTCCAACTGGCATAAATTCCACATGATCATGAAACTTGATGATTTGTTGACCAATGAACCAGTGACTAGAGTTTCACTAGGAACCCCTAGTTGTTTATATATCACACGTGTATTGATGTTTCCACTCAATACAGTTATAGCATGATATAAAACTTAATCATAAACTTTATGAAATATGATAATAGTCCTTATAACTATTTGTCTCTAGGGCATATTTCCAACAAAAGTACGCTCGCTTGTGCAACATTGATAAGAATCTCTCATGGGTAAAGCAACGCACCTCTGCAGAGTGTATAAAAGTGTGACATGTTACTCCCTGTCTCGGGAAGGAGCTGTGAATGCTGCTAGAAAGGAACTCCATAAAGTTCTAATCAACCTATGAAGGCTAACGGACATGATTTTTTTAGAATAAAAGAAACCTTTGAAGAAATGTTTACGTAAACCTGCATGACCTACGACCTTTGGTCTGTGGTTGTATCTAGTGCATCAAACACTCCTCTTTTTAGTGAACTTGCTAAGTATGCTTGTACTAAACCATATCTTCTTAACCCTTGCTACATTCTAGAGCACTCAATTGCGAACCTAGGAGGTGAAATACGTTGAAGAACTGAAGATATCTAGAGGAGATCAACGGGGTCAATGACTACATCTAAAACCATGGAATTCAAGATGAAGCGCAGCGTATAAATAATCTTAGAAACCAGAACCTACTTATGTAGATCATTGCTTTAGCGGCAATTGTGAGCCATAGTTATATAGTAGTGGTATTTCTAGAATCGACTCTGAGTTGCTATTTCTTGTTCTCTTTTGTAAACAATAATCCTTGTTGTGTCAAGGAAGTTTCTGGATCTTCATGATATGATATGTGTAATCTAAGTTTTATTTTGAGCCTGCGATGTTTCCGTTGTACCACTCTAAGGGATGTAATGTTGGTGGAACGGTGTTTCATTGGTGTTATGTCAATGATTATAGTGTACTACATCATGCAATGGTATGCTGGGTCACCATAGTCATAGTCATGGTGTTTCCCATCAGCTGGTGGAGGGTGGCCTTTCTCACCTTCAATATGCTGGCGACATTATGAATCTGAAGTTTATCCTACTATGTTTTGAATCTATGTCTGGCCTGAAGGTGAACTTTGCAAAATCTGAGGCATGTGTGCTTGGTTCAGATGAGGAAGAGTAGCAAAGGACGACCTTCATGCTTAATTGTAAACTCGGGATGCTGCCCATGACGTACCTGAGCATGCGGGTTGATGGATCGAGGCTCACTATGGAGGCCTTTTCCCCCTTAAGGCCCGTGTTGAAAAAAAGGTTGATCCGTGGAAAGCTTCACACTCTTTAGGGGGAAGAGGTGTACTTATTCAATCTTGCTTGTTAAGTTCCATATTACTGTATGAGTTTCTACCTGCTCCAGGAGGGGATTCATGGTTATTTCGATAAAGTCATGTCTTGCTTTTATCGGGCCAAGGACAAATCGAAGCAGAAGTATCACATGGTGAAATGGGCTGCCATGTGCACCCAGAAGGAGAATGGGGTTTTGGGTTTTACCAATACTAAGATCATGAATTGGTGCCTAGTGGCCAAGTAGGCATGGAAAGTGTTCAATGGCCAGGGGGGCATGTGGTTGGAAATCATGAAGAATAAGTACCCGAATCAACATTCTTAGATGGCGATTCTAGCCAATAAGGTTCCCAACTGTGGAAAGCAGTCCTGGACTCTCGATAGCTACTCAGAATTGGTGGCCGCCATAAGGTTGGTAATGCCTTAATAATGCTTTCTGGCTGGACAGATGAGTCCATCCAGAACCCTTGGCCAATAAGATCATGCTCTCTTTGCTATATGTGACAACCGTTCTTTCTTGGTGTCGTGGTGGTGGCACGGAAGATGCCATGGGTAGGCTAAAGTTAGGGGCCAATGGATGCTAGTGGGATCTGGGGAGGGAAGATGTAGTGAATTCTACACACAGAGAGCTAACGCAAAGATCTGTATTTCTCCTTCCTTGAGTTACAAGTGCTCCTTGAGCTGTATACAAGGAGAAAGAGAGAACTTTACCAGCCTAACGGTACCAAGAATGAGTCGATCCCCTCCTCAGGGTCCAAGCCTGCCCTTATAAAGGAGAGCCTTGGGTTCCTTTAGGGCTGATGTGGCAAGCATATTCGAGGAATATGCTTGTCCCAATATAGTAGTTCGGCGCCCCCCTTTCCCTGTCGCTCCCCTAATGACGGCAAGGTTCCAGAGGGGCCCTCCTGTGCGCCTCGGGCTTCAGGACTGTCACCTCCGTGACCTCCTTCTGTCTCTCTGTCGCTCTGCACCTTTGTCCCTAGTGCTTGGCTTCGCTCAGATTCTCCCTAGCCTGCTACTAGAGTTTGACTTTAGGCTTCTCCTTCTCCTGCAAGCTTCGTTTCATTCGGCCCTGCCTCGCGTAACTTCGGCTTGTCCTTCACCTGCATCAAGATTAGTTGGGCTAACCCGGCCGACTTACGCTGTATCTCGGCCGGGTAATGCCTTGCCCATACTATAAGGGTCCTGTCCTTTCCTATCTCAGCCGACCTCTACAGGATTCGGCCGACTCAGAGTGTAACTCGGAAACTAGACGGGGAACACCCTTTCATCTTTCCCCGTCTTTACCCTATCCGGGGTTACCTCCCCAGCATTAGTCCCCGAAGCTGGTATGGTCCCGCCGATAACCTCGGCCGGGTCGTATCAGTTTCACGACGCTCGTTATGTATTGTTTCCGAGTTATATTGTCGTGGTGATAACACCGTATTTAGTAGCGCATGCCTCGTCCCACGTGTCATTCCCATCATTGTTTCTCTAGTTTTTTGTTCCTCTACAGCGTTTACTGACAAGCTACAGTTACTGTCGCGCCTGTTGCGCCGTTGCTGCGACGCCTCGTGCGCCGTTCTCGTTGGGGATCGTGAGCTCCTTGGTCAATCGTGTGGCCTTCGGTGCGGTTCCGCTCAGCGACGTGTGATCGTGTTGCGCACATGATCCGCGCTGCCAACTGCCACACCCACGATCCCACTACCTTGCATGCGGCTAGGTTATAAAGAGGGGCGCGGCGCCTGGGAGTTTCTTTTTCCACTTCTCGCTCGCCCGCACCCTTCTCCTTGCTCGCGCTTCTGCGCTCGTTCGTGGTTCCGCCGCCGCACGCTCAACTGGTTCTGCGATGAGGAGGATTCCGTCGCGCTGCTCCGTCTGCCTCGTCGCCGCTTATTTGTTCCGGCGTCGTCGCCGGTGAGTTCTTTTTCGTCTTGCCGCCTAGGCTTTCCTCTAGACCTCTTCGTTTCCTCTTTGTTCGTGCGCTGCGGTTCAGTCATCGTTCCGCCGCCGTTTTTGCATAGAATTGCGACGGGGCCTCGTAGCTCTAAGTTTTCCTCCGCCGCGAGTTGTTCGTCCGGCGATCTCTCCGGCGAGATCATGTCTAGTTCCTTTAGCGGTGCCCTGGTAGAGGATGATGATGCTGCCTCTGGGCCTGAGCGGGGCTTGTGGCAGGGCTCCTCAGTTACCCGGCGGGAGATCGAGTGGCTCATCCGAACCCGGAGGATTCCCGCCGAGGTCTCTTGTCGTTTACCCGGCAACGAGTTATCTCCGGAAATTAGTGAGGGCGAGTATGTAGTTTTTATGTCGCATTTCTCGCGCGGCTTCGGTCTCCCTCTTAGCGATTTTGCAAGAGAGTTTCTCGACTACTTCGGCCTTCAGCCGCATCATCTTCCTGCGAACGCCATCGCTTCTCTTTCTGCATTCATCTCTGCCTCGGAGGGATACTTTGGCCTATGGCCGTCCGTGCACGTCTGGGCGAAGTTCTTCCAGATCCGTTCTAATGTAGTCCCTGACAAGTCTCTGCACCCTTCCGAGAAACTGCTTACTCAGTGCGGGGCGGCGTCCATTACACCTCGGAGGAAGTCTGTATTTCCTCGTGTCACCGGGTTAGAGTCGTGCAAGAAGTGGCACAAATCCTTCTTTTACGTCAAGAACAAAGGAACAGAAGATAAGATTCGGCTCCCTGCCTTGTCCGTTGGTCCGCCTTCCAAGGTGAATTGGACTTACAATCCGAGGAGGAGCCACGTCTTGGCCGAGCTTTTCGAGACTCGGCTCAAAGAACTGATCCGGGCCGGATTACGCGGCGAGGACCTGATGGCTGCCTTCATCAGCAGCCGAATCTGCCCATTCTAGAAAAGGACGCACAAACTTTGCTACATGAGTGGTCCACTCGATCCCAACCGAGTCTCTACCGTCAAACTGGACAACTACCTTGTCTTCAAGCGCGTCCGAGCTATATTTAAGACGGAGATGCCTGAAGATTGGACCTGGGGATTGAAACCGTTTACCCGCGAGCGTCCTCCTCCCGCAGTAAGTTTAACCATCAATGCTTTGATTTTCTATTGTTTTCATAGCTGTTTTCCCTAACCTTCCTTCTTTTTCGCCTCACAGAGGTTCGCAGAGCAAAAGGATGAGGACGCCGAGGTTTTGTCGCTTCCGTGGACTGCGGATCGAAATACCCCGGACGTTGGGGAGCCGGACTCCGAAGAATTCGTCCCTAAGTCGGATCCTGCTATGGCTCGCGCTCGTGGCAAGACTTCGGTCCATGAGGAGGAAGGTGATTCGGACGAGGTCCAAGCTCTTGAGGTAGTTGCCGCAATGCCTATTTCTTATGCATTTCTGGCTTCTACTTTCCCAGCTAATCCGGCCGGTCAGGTCCACGACGCCGAGCCTATTGCATCCCGGCCCCCAGTTACCTCGGGGAAACGCGGGGATCCTGCTAGTGCTTCAGAGTCGGCCCCCAAGAAACGAATGAAGAAGTCTGCTCCGAACCCTCCCAGGCGCAAGACCATGCCTGGGGTCGCAGGGTAAGTTCGTTTTGCTCGTATTTCTTGTTTCCCTGTTTCTGTTTTTCATCCTGACACCCTTTTTTCTTTCTTATTTTCGCAGTGCTCCGCTTTCCGTTAAGCCTGGCGGTCCTCGCATGACTAGCCGCCCGATTCGGCAGCCGTCTCTTCCGCCCGTTGAAGATACTAGGATTCCTAGTCCTGCTCGTGCTACGTCTCCTCCAGCTCCACATATGTCACCCCCTCGTCACGATGCGCCTGATATTCGCGCCTCCGAGATTTCTACTGAACCCGTTGCCCCTCCACTGAATCCGAGCATATCCATCGAGCCTCTTTCTACCTCGGTAGCTCCTACTGTAACCCCAGCCACAGCCGTGGTCGTTAATACCCCGGCGCCCTCAGCGCCTGTGATCCCTCCTGCTTCTAAGGGCACTGTTCCCATTGCCGAGGTATCAGCTTCTGCTGGTGCCTCCACAGTAAGAAAAACTGTTGCCACTAAAACTTCCACTTCCCAAAAAGGTCTTGCCGGCTCTTCTCAGCCGAGTATTGCCGACGTGCTGCGCAAAGGAGCTGCGCCTACCAAAGCCTCTACTACCTCGGCTGCCAGCACCCAGCTTGCTCTTCATACAAGCCCTGCGGCTGCAGTGGTTACACAACATGTACGAGGTAAAGTCTTAACCCGGACGGCTAGTGGGAACAGCCTCGGCTCGCTGGTGGAATATGCTCATAACTGGAATGCTGCTGATCAGCTTGAGGGCAATCGAAACAGTCAGCCGTTTCAACTTTCCGACATCAGCAGCCGTTTGGATCAAGCTGCCAAGATTATTCTGGATAGCAACAAGATGAACGAGGTAATTGCTACTTCTCGGGGTTTAGACTGATTCTCCATACGTTATTATATATACATTACTCCCTGAAACTTGCAAACGAGTAACTTGTTATTCGCTTGGAAGTTTTTATAGTGCTATACTTAGCTCTACTTAATTTAGGGTTCGAGCCTATAACCGAGTAGATCTATCTTAAACTTTTGCTTAAATTTTATCTAGCTGTTCTTTGAATGTCTAGCCACATAGGTCTAGGTTAAGCTTTCGCCTGATTCGAATCTACTTTTGGCTTTTAATATCCAGCCACCTAGATCTGGGTTAAGTTTTCGCTTAACTCGGATCTACTTTAGCTTCGAATATCCAGCCACCTAGATCTGGGTTAAGTTTTCGCTTAACTCGGATCTGCTTTAGCTTCGAACATCCAGCCACCTAGATTTGGGTTAAGTTTTCGCTTAACTCGGATCTGCTTTAGCTTCGAATATCCAGCCACCTAGATCTGGGTTAAGTTTTTTGCTTAACTCGGATCTGTTTTGGCTTTGAATATCCAGCCACCTAGATCTGAGTTAAGTTTTCGCTTAACTCGGATCTGGTTTGGCTTCGAATATCCAGCCACCTAGATCTGGGTTAAGTTTTCGCTTAACTCGGATCTGGTTTAGCTTCGAATATCCAGCCACCTAGATCTGGGTTAAGTTTTCGCTTAACTCGGATCTGGTTTGGCTTTGAATATCCAGCCACCTAGATCTGGGTTAAGTTTTTGCTTAACTCGGATCTATTTTGGCTTTGAATATCTAGCCACCTAGGTTCGGGTTAAGTTTTTGCTTAACTCGGATCTGTTTTGGCTTTGAATATCCAGCCACGTAGGTCCGGGTTAAGTTTTCGCTTAACTCGGATCTGTTTTGGCTTTGAATATCCATTCATTGTTTGTTCTATTGCTCAGGTTGCACATGACCGGCGGACTGTTGAATTTCAAAGACTGCTTTTCTCGCACAAGAAGTTGGAAGAAAAATATGAAAAAGTTATTCCTGTGGTGAAGAAAGCAGGTATGCCGATCATTTTCCTTGTCATCTCTAATATTGTCATTGTTTTGTCTGCGGGATGCCGGCTTACTTTGTGGGTTAACAGGTAACATCAATAATCTCAACATTCGTCTTGAGAAGAAAGTCAAGAGCTTGGAAGGTTAGTTTTCCATCTACCTTGTACTTTTCCTTTTCTAAGACGTGCACTAAGTTTCTTTTACTTTGTTTGGCTTTGGTAAAGCCGAGATACGAACTTTTGCATCATCTCACCAAGATTGTACGCCTATGCCTGATGTAATGCTGCATTATTTAGAACAAGGCGCCACTCATTCGGCGCAGCTAAAAGAGAAGGATGACGAGATAGCTCGCCTAAGCGCCGAGGTGGAGGCCCTTAAGCTTTCTCAGAAATCCGAGCTAGAAAAGGTCGATCAGGAGTTCTCCGAGGAGAAGAACCGGCTGGTTTTGGAATTGCAAAAGAACAAAGAGCTCTTTGAGGCTGCCGAGCTGAAAACTCGAGGAATGAGCGAGGAAATTGCTCGCTTTGAGAAGAACAAGATTGACTGGGCGAAGGACCTTCAGCTGATGATGAGTTACATTCATCGTAAGCATCTGAAGACAGCCGGATTATCTTTCTTCCTTCTGCTGCCCTCTGACGTCTCCCTTTTTTGCGCAGGTCATTTTCCTGAAGCTAAGCCCGTGAGCTCTAAAGCGGTCCTTGCTGCTCGCGCGCGCCGAGGTCTCCCTGTTGACGTGAATTTTGAATATTCAATAGAAGATTTCTTGGTTTCTGTCGGCGCTGCCATTGGTCCGATGAAAATCATGGGCAGGGACTTGGTGCTGGCAGCTATTCGAGCCCATCGTGCTCTCTGGCCGAATACCTCTGGGACTCCTAACATCAGCGAGATCGAATTGCTGGTGACTAGATTGAATGCCTCTGAAAAACAACTAAGTCTTTGGAGGGAATCTGCTGGGCGAGCTGGTGCTGATATGGCTCTCACCGTTATCATGTCATGGTACGAAGACATTTCTCTTGATATCCTGAGGAATTTTCGCACAAGTTCCCGTTGGGTTGAGGATCCCACCTTTGTTGCTCTTCGGCAAGCTTGCGCCTTTCAACTCGTCGAGTATGCCGACGTGCACACCTGGAATGAAGGGCCGAGTTTCCTTTCAAACCCGGACGAGGAGGTCGTAGTCGAGGATGCATCAGATGATTCAGCTGAGCAAGGGGGAGATGAAAATGACTCGGCCACTTCGGGTGACTCCAGTTCGAGCTCGGATGACAACGGCGACGCGCGATCCTCCTCCAAGGGTACCGGGCATTCCACTGCGCAAATTGATGCTCCTCAGCAGCCTCAGGCTTCGGCCGAGGTTGCACCTAGGTCTGCGGAGGGCGAGGTAACATCGGCCGAAGTTCCTCCTACCTCGGAGTCTCCAGTCCCTGACCAGGTTGCCGCCTCTCCAGTGAAAAACGTTTAAGTCATTTCCTATCCCTGGTATGCCGGGCGTACAATGTCCGTTGAATACTTGTTAATTTCCTGTATGACCTGAATCTCCTTTTGCCGTACATTGCTGCGACATATAAGTTTGCAGTTATTATAACTTTGCTTAAGTGTGTTCCCATCCGAATTCTTGCTTTGGTATCCTGCATATTTTGGTGTTAGGATGTATCTTTGTCTTTGTTTTCTCGTGTTTTAGTCGAGTAATCTGTGTGTGAGCTTCGAACATCATACGGGGTTGATCTGTTCTTATCCTGAGTGCCGAAGTGTGATACCCTTTCCGTATCAAAGATTGACTGCCACTTTGGAACATTACATGGCAATCCCCGAGTGATTGCCTGTTCTGCTGAAGTCTAGAGTGTAAACTAAATCTCAGGAACAATATAAGACCACCACTGAGGCGCTGCCCAGGGCGTCATGGTTTGGTTCTCAACATAGCTCTGGGGCGGTATATGGTAGTTTTCTAGTTGCTGCTTTGACTGCCGAGGTTTAGTACATAAATCGAAACTTCAAATATCTATAGCAGTCCCCGAGTCACTGCTCTGGATGCCGAGGTTTAATACATAACATGAAATTGAATTAACATATGGCAGTCCCCGAGTCACTGCTCTGGATGCCGAGGTTTAATACATAACATGAAATTGAAATAACATATGGCAGTCCCCGAGTCACTGCTCTGGATGTCGAGGTTTAATACATAACATGAAATTGAAATAACATATGGCAGTCCCCGAGTCACTGCTCTGGATGCCGAGGTTTAATACATCATTGGTCCTTGACCTTGAAATACTATGCTATGAGTAAAATGGACGAAGCAGGGCTACGTTCCATGGCCGCTTCGTTTCTTCGCTAGCTTTGTCTGCCTTGTCCCTTCCGGGGGATTGAGCATCGATTAAATAATAGGCATCGTTATGTAATGCCTTGCTCACGATGAATGGTCCCTCCCATGGAGGTGACAGCTTGTGCATGACGGCCGTGCGTTGCACCAGTCTGAGGACTAAATCTCCTTCTTTGAATACCCTTGGATTCACCTTTTTGCTGTGATATCGTCGCAGGTTCTGCTGATAAATAGCTGATCGTGATAGTGCCAGTTCTCTGGCTTCTTCTAGCAGGTCTACAGTATCTTGCCGAGCTATTTTGTTTACTTCCGAGGTTGTATACTGAGTAACTCTTGGCGAGTCATGTATTATGTCGGCTGGAAGCACGGCCTCTGCCCCGTACACTAGAAAGAATGGTGTGTATCCTGTTGACCTATTTGGAGTAGTTCTAAGGCTCCATAACACGGCTGGGAGTTCCTCAATCCAATATCCTGCCGACCTTTGCAGTGGTTCAACAAGTCGTGGTTTTATTCCTGACAATACTAGTCCATTAGACCTTTCCACTTGCCCATTAGACGCTGGGTGAGCCACAGAGGCAATATCTAACCTTATGTATTTTTCTCTACAGAATCTGGCAAAGGCTCCTTCTGCAAAATTTGTGCCATTATCTGTGATAATACTGTGTGGGTACCCATATCTTAAAATAATATCTTTGAGAACTTTTACTGCTGTGGGCCCATCGCACTTTTTTATTGGTTTCACTTCAATCCATTTTGTGAACTTGTCCACCATAACCAATATGTGGGTCATTCCCCCTCGGGCCGGCTTAAATCGTCCCACCATATCTAAGCCCCACACAGCAAATGGCCAACTGATGGGTATTGTTTTTAACTCGGCCGATGGCATATGTATTTTGGTTGCGTATCTCTGGCAACCATTGCATTTTCCACCAACTCTTTGGCTTATTTCAACGCTGTCGGCCAATAAAATCCATGCCTGAATGCTTTGGCTACCAATGCACGAGATGAGGCATGATGTCCACACTCTCCTTGATGTATATCTAGGAGGATCTCCCGGCCTTCTGCCGAACTCACACAATTTTGGAATATGCTTGTGACACTTCTTTTATATAGCTCATTGTTTATGATCGTGTAAGCTTTCGCTCTCCTTACAGTTTGTCTTGCTAATACTTCATTGCTTGGTAATACCGCGTCTTTAAGGTAAGAGAATATGGGTTGCGCCCATAGCGGTGTGACTTTTTCTGGTGTGGTCTCGCTGTCTATTTCCATGTTTTCTGCCGACATATCTACCTCGGCCTTCTCCATAATTGTGCTTACTTCTGCTGTCCTCCTCTTGGGGGATTCCAAGTTAGCCGGGATTAGCCAGGATTGTCTACCTCCATCGGCACATTGCTGGTCTACCTCCATCGGCACATTGTCTGCTGCCGAATTAGCCGGGATAAAGATAGATTCGGATTCTAGTGAAGGGATTATTGATGGTTTTCTGAGGTGTTCCAGGGCAATACCCGGTGGAATTGACTGCCGGGTTGATCCGAGCTTTGACAACGTATCTGCGGCATCATTTTCTGCCCGAGGTATGTGGCTAAATTCACATCCTTCAAAGTATCCACTGATCTTTTGCACATGAAATCTGTATAAAGCCATATTAGCATCTAATGCATCCCAATTTCGTGAGACTTGTTGTACTAATAGGTCCGAGTCCCCATAGCATAAGATTCGGCGTATGCCAATCTCTTTTGCTACTTTCAATCCATGAACCAGTGCTTCATATTCGGCTACGTTGTTGGATGCGGCAAAATGTATTTGTAGCACATATTTTAGCTGATCTCTTTTAGGCGAGGTTAACACTATTCCCGCCCCCAAACCATTTCTTAGTTTGGAACCAT
Organism: Avena sativa; assembly: GCA_916181665.1. NCBI lineage: Eukaryota > Viridiplantae > Streptophyta > Magnoliopsida > Poales > Poaceae > Avena > Avena sativa. The sequence goes on along the minus strand of OV702286.1, from coordinate 429,191,608 downwards.
CGAAATGCATCGTCCAATAATTTGGATCTGGTAATGGTGGCTCGTATTACACTTCGGCCCAATCTACGAAGAAGTCGGCGACTGCTTGAGATTTGATTGCATCTCTCCTGTCAAATTGTGGAGCGTATGGTGACAATTCGATTGCCCATTTAGCTATTCGGCCACTTGCATCTTTGTTGCTCAATATGTCGGATATGGGCGCTTCACAGATTACTCTGATGGGATGCTCTTCGAAGTAATGTTTAAGCTTTTTTGCCGACATGTACACCCCATAAGCCATCTTCTGATAATGTGGGTAATTCTGTTTTGAAGTGGACAACACCTCACTTAAATAACATACCGGCCTCTGTACCAACTTATTATCTTCAAGTCGTTCTACTACGATTACAGCACTTACTACTCTATTGGTAGCCGCTATATAGAGTAACATAGGCTCTTTTGATAATAGAGAAGCCAAAATAGGTGTTGTGACCAACATTTTTTTCAACTCATGAAACGCGCTATCCGCTTGTGGAGTCTAAACGAATTTATCTGATTTCTTCATCAACTGATATAATGGTAGCGCCTTCTCTGCCAGCCGACATACAAATCGGCTGAGCGAGGCTAGACAACCCGTGAATTTTTGCACATCATTTAAGCATCTTGGCAATTCCATTCTTTCTACTGCCTTAATCTTTGTTGGGTTGGCCTCTATACCTCGGCTGGATACAAGAAAACCGAGTAATTTTCCTGCCGGCGCGCCAAACATGCACTTGTCCGGATTAAGCTTCATTCGGAACCTTCTCAAGTTCGCGAAGGTCTGCCGTATATCCTCCAGTAATGTTTTGCTTTCCTTGGTTTTAATGACTACGTCATCTACATATACTTGTACATTTTTTCCTATTTGATCGTGTAGACATTTTTGCATGCATCTCTGATATGTTGCTCCTGCATTCCGCAGGCCGAATGGCATTATGCGATAGCAATAAGCCCCGTACGGGGTAATAAATGCAGTCTTTATTTGATCGGCCGGATTTAACGGTATCTGGTGGAAACCAGAGTACGCGTCTACAAATGATAATAACTCACAACCAGCGGTCGAATCAATGACTTGGTCTATTCTAGGCAATGGAAAAGGATCTTTTGGACACGCCTTGTTCAGGTTCGTGTAATCGATACACATTCGCCATACAACGGCTACATTGGGATCATCTTTCTTCTTTTCTACCAGCACCGGATTCGACAACCAATCCGGGTACAGCACCTCCATGATGAACCCGGCTGCGAGGAGCCGAGCTATTTCATCCCCTATTATTTTTCTCCTGTCTTCGGCGAAGCGGCGGAGAGGTTGCTTCACCGGCCTTGCTCATGGCCTTACATTCAAAGAGTGCTCAGCCAACTCCCTTGGAACACCTTGCAGATCCTGAGTTGACCATGCAAATATGTCCCGATTCTCACGGAGGAAGTTGATGAGCTCGCTTTCCTATTTAGCGTCCAGGCCTGCACCAATAGTAACAGTACGCTCCGGGTATTGCTCATCTATCTGAAACTTCTTCGTTTCTTTAGTCGGCTGAAAAGAGACACTGCCATGCGGGTTGGCGAGTGCCGGCATGTTCAGCTGTGCCGACTGAGCGAGGGCCGCTACCTCCTGAATCCTTCTTTTTTCTCTTGCTATAACCAATGATTCGGCCAAATTTGACCCGGCTGATGCACACTCCATTGATTTCTTGTAATCCCCTGTTATAGTTATCACTCCTTGTGGTCCAGGTAGCTTCATTTTCAGATAACTTATATGACAGCTGCTCATGAATTTGGCCAACGCTGGTCGTCCGAGTAGAGCATGATAACAGCTCCCTAGATCCACCACTTCAAACTCTAAGTTCTCCGCTCTGCAGTTATCTCTTGTGCCGAATAACACATCTACTCGGACCTTACCAATGGGTTCACATGAAAGCCCTGGCACTATCCCATGGAAAGTGGTCCTCGTGGATTGCAACATGTTCTGCGATATTCCGAGTTTATGCATGGTATCTTTGTACATGATATTGATACTACTTCCATTGTCTATGAGTACTTTTGAAAATTTGTCATTGATGCTCGGTCCAACAAATGTCGGATCCAGCACAAGTGCATATGATCCGGGATTTGGCATTATCTTGGGATGATTCTTTATGTTCCAAGTTATCTCCTGATCCGACCAAGGCACATATCTCGGTATTGCCGGCATTACTGCATTTACTTCCATATGCCGGCACTGCACACTTTGCTTGTCTTGCTGTTCCGTTGTGAACACGCAATAGGACTGATGATGTTCTCTGTAATCATTGCGTCCGGTAGTCGCCGGATTTGTTCTTCCATCCTAGACTTGGTTCATCACTTGATGCACCGTGTCTCTCCGATCCGAGTTATCGTACCTCGGGGGAGGAGGCGGTAACATCAGTTGCTGTGCATTTGCTCCAGTCAACTGTGGCTGATGCTGCTGATGTACTTGATGGGGTGCCTGAACCCCTGCGGGGTTCCCCATTGCATTTTTCATCCATGCACATTGGCGGGTGGTATGGTTGGCTGGCCTGGATGGGTTTGACGTGTGAAATTTGCACGGCTGATCTAACATGGATTCGAACATGTACTTCGGCCTCTCCTGCCACTGTTTCTTTTGTTCTGGGGTCCACTGCCTTTTTCCTTCATTTCTTGGTGTCCACTGTTGAGGACCATTCTTCTGCCATTGAGTTGCTCCATGACCCGGTGGGTCCTGTGCTACTGCCGCCACTTGGGCCGAATTATATCTATAATCCGGCCTTTCTTCTCTTCTTCGTCATCTGAAATCACCGCGCCTGGATGACCCGGCCAAATCTCTTGCATAATGGTCCTGTTGCTCGCGATGATCTGCCGACATTAATTCTGGTTGCGTTGGGTCTCCTAATGCGTAGGAGTCCGCTATTCTGATAGTTTCTGCCAATGTGGTCGGCATATCTCTCTGCAAACATTGCCATAATACGCTGCCATAACGGCATCCTTGCGCGTACCAAGCTATTGCTTGCGATTCTATGACTCCTTCACATGAGTTTCTCAGGTTGCACCACCGAGTTAAAAATTCTCTATCTGTTTCATTCGGCCTCTGCTTGCACATGGCTAACTGTTGTGGCATGTTTGGCCTCTTGTATGTACTGGTAAAGTTGCTGACAAACATTTCCTCAAAATCCAGCCAACAGTTGATACTGCCGGCTGGTAGATTATTCAGCCACACTCTAGCTGGTCCTTCCAGCATTTGTGGTACATACCGTACTGCCCATCGTAGGTTCCCACCCGCTATTTTTACAGCAGTGGCATAGTCAATTAACCAGTCTTGTGGTTTGGTACTTCCATTATATGTTTTCGCGCCCCTTGCCAGTTGAAAGTTCGGCACAGGAGGTTCGCCGATGATCCGTGGTCCAAAGCATGTCGGCCCCAGTGGACCCTGTTCTTCCAACAACTCGGACCTGTATAGCCGGTCTAGCTTCACTCTTGCATCATTTGATGGCAAATCTCTGTACAAAACTCTGTCTTGTATTCCATAATGGTTGTTTCCGCCATGGATTGCATATTCCATTTCGGAATAACCATCATTATATCTCTCATTAATTTGATTGTGGCGAGCTGGCCTTGTTTCTCTTTCCTGCCGGGTTTCATGCCTCGGTTGTGGGTTGAGTAGCAGTTCTCTCCTTACTTCGACCGGGGTATTGTTCTCATGATTGCCTCTCGCGGGCTCTCTTCTTCCGAGGTCTCCGTTGCCTCGGCTTCCGCCGTCTTTCTCCACACGGTCGTGGTTCCTCTCCCCACTGTTACCTCGGCTTGCATTGCCTCTGTTTTCATTTGCCTTTCCGGCCATTGCCGGATCATATGGGACAATCTGCTTGTTCCTCTTCCCCGAGGTTACTGCTTTGTCTCTTCGAGCATTATTTCCGGGTGAAGATGCCGCTGCCATAGACAAGGCTGGTGCTGCTCCTGCCGAATGAACCATTCGCGAGGCCCCCGGCCTCGCCGGGTTTGCTCTGAGCATTTCCTCGTTTTGCTGGTTCGCGATGCGCACCAGCTCGTTTACTCTTTCTTGTTGTTTCTGCCGGGCCTCACCGGTCAACCCCTCTAACTCTAATGCTGCGGCATTTGCCGCTCTTAGGTTTCTTGCCGGGGTACTGTACCTCGGCAAGCCCAAATCCTCTGATCCTGCTTTATGAGCTTCATGCTCTTTGTTGATGTCATCCATGAGGTTCTTCCCTCTCAATCTTAGTTCGTCCACCCGTTCGGGCGCGACGTCAAGCTTATTTGCTTTGGCATATTCTCGCAGGGTCCTGTTTAAGGACTCCCGCAAGGCCGACACCTTTTTTGCCTCTATCAGCACCTTTTGCCTGGTTTCCTCTAACTCTGCCTGAGCATTTGCCGGATTAAGTATCGGCGCTACAGGTGTAGTCAAGCTTTCTATGGTCGCCTGAAGAATATTCTCTGGCCTTTCCAGAGGTGGCCCTCTTACTCTTGGTGCCTTTGGGGTGGTGTTTTGCACCTCGGTCGGGTTGGTTGCTGGTGGGATTACCTCGGAGGACATTGGTTCTGTCTGCCTGTGTGCGCCCTGTACACCGGTGGCGGGTTCTCTGCCTGATCCAGCAGCTTCTACTCCAGTTTGCACCCCGGCCACGACCATTACCTCGATGCTACCTGCAGGATGCGCTCCGGGCGGACGGCCTGCAGCGTTAAGAGGTGGATCTCCTGCAACAACAACTTGGTGAGGATAAACGCCGGAGATGTCGACGCCGACGTAAACCTGGTGCCCGCCCAGGTTGATGAAGACACCATTACGCGGGGGAGCTTTCCCCCTGAAGCTCCCTGCATTGTCGCTGACATAATCACAGAGACCAAATCTCTGGACTAAGCCAGAAACAACGCGCTCGCCGGTCTTGATGAAGTTTCCTGTCCGGATCATAACTCCAGCTAGCACCGCTGCTGGCCCCACGGTGGGCGCCAACTGTCGTGGTGGTGGCACGGCAGATGCCATGGGTAGGCTAAAGTTAGGGGCCAATGGATGCTAGTGGGATCTGGGGAGGGAAGATGTAGTGAATTCTACACACAGAGAGCTAACGCAAAGATCTGTATTTCTCCTTCCTTGAGTTACAAGTGCTCCTTGAGCTGTATACAAGGAGAAAGAGAGAACTTTACCAGCCTAACGGTACCAAGAATGAGTCGATCCCCTCCTCAGGGTTCAAGCCTGCCCTTATAAAGGAGAGCCTTGGGTTCCTTTAGGGCTGATGTGGCAAGCATATTCGAGGAATATGCTTGTCCCAATATAGTAGTTCGGCGCCCCCCTTTCCCTGTCGCTCCCCTAATGACGGCAAGGTTCCAGAGGGGCCCTCCTGTGCGCCTCGGGCTTCAGGACTGTCACCTCCGTGACCTCCTTCTGTCTCTCTGCCGCTCTGCACCTTTGTCCCTAGTGCTTGGCTTCGCTCAGATTCTCCCTAGCCTGCTACTAGAGTTTGACTTTAGGCTTCTCCTTCTCCTGCAAGCTTCGTTTCATTCGGCCCTGCCTCGCGTAACTTTGGCTTGTCCTTCACCTGCATCAAGATTAGTTGGGCTAACCCGGCCGACTTACGTTGTATCTCGGCCGGGTAATGCCTTGCCCATACTATAAGGGTCCTGTCCTTTCCTATCTCGGCCGACCTCTACAGGATTCGGCCGACTCAGAGTGTAACTCGGAAACTAGACGGGGAACACCCTTTCATCTTTCCCCGTCTTTACCCTATCCGGGGTTACCTCCCCAACACTTGGTTGGATCTGTTCTATCCTCGGAGTTAAGGATACCTAGCTTCCTCCGTACTTTTGGTCAAGTTGAGAGTCAGGAATGGTGTTGTGTCCAAGATGACATTTTGACAGCCAACCTCAATCAGGAAGAAGACCATATGACCTAGATGTTGGAACCTTTTGGACAGTTCTCGACTAGATCCCTTTATAAAGCGTGGCATGATGGCTATGGCATCTTTTGCTTTAAGGATATTTGAAAACTCAGAATCCCTCTCAAGATTAAGCATTTCTTGTGGCAATTTGCGAGAGGTCACTTACCTAGTGGTGATCAGGTCCAAAAGTGGCATGGGTCGGGTGATGGGCTCTATACCTTGTGTCGTCAGTCTAAGGATCAGAACCACATCTTCTTTCGTTGTAGTCTTGCTACCCTTTTCTAGGCCTGTTTCTGTGAAACTCTCGGGTGCAGTTGGGTGCCATCTTCTTTTTCTCATTTCTTTTTGCTACTTCATAGCATCTCGGGCCTCTCTAAACGTATGATTTGGTTTGCCTTTTCGACCATGACTTGGGCCCTTTGTAATATTAGGAACAAATCCCTAATTGAGCGCAAATTTATCTCCTCTACAGCTGATAGTCTATACAAACTTGTTGTTTATATGCAGCTTTGGATGCCAATGAGTCAACCCTTGGAGAAGGATGCAGTTTCTTCCCTCATCGATGCTATCAAGCTCAAGATGGTGGAGTTGAGGGGAGCCCTGGAGTAGTGGACTCCAGTCGCTGGTTCCTTTATGCTGTTGACCGGCTTCGCTGTCGCCGCCTTGTTCTCTCCCAGGGCCTGCCCGGTCTCTTTGTCTTACTGTTCCTGTAGTTGAACCTGTTTCCTATTTCTGAACTTGTTTGCCCGGTTTGTCCCAGTGGTCCTCCTGGCTTGGCAGTGGAGTTGCTTGTTGTTACGAATCTTGGTTCCCTAGGGCTTTATTTATAAAACCGGGTTATATGCCTTTTATGTAAAAACTGCTCTTTCCACACCCAGTTCGTGAAATTATCTATCCGATACATTCCGGTACATGTAAAATAAGTACCTAGATTGATGATTCATTTCGGTACATGTACAAAGCTAGCTAGCTGATGGAAGGTAGCGATATGATTTTGTTTCAGTACGTGGATAAATTTAGCTTGCTAACACCTAATTGGTAATACTCCCTCCCTCCGATCTATATTGATGTTCTCAACTTTATTTAGATTCATATGTATCTAGTTAAATATTTAGATTTGCATTCATATATAGAAAAAGTTGAGAACATTAATATGAACCGAAGGGAGCACTACTAGCCTAGCTAAACGAGTCAGACTTAACCGATCTCGTGGTATCTAAACATAAACTATATGATGGAAGTAACCATGGAATTATGGAAACTATAAATTTGAGCTAATTGAGTTGTATCAATGGAGTCCCAGCCTCATATGTGGGTCGGCCTGCTGACCGAGTGGGCGACTCGAGCTGGCTCCACTTGTCAAAAGAGATCGATCAGTAAAGGGTTCTACTCAGATAGTTTTCGAGTCCCTGGGATTCTCATTATATAGGCACATTGTGGTGCTAGCAATACAACTCAAGTGCATGTACAATACGGAAGGGACTCTAAATATTAGTATCGCTAACACCCTCCCTTAATCATAACTTGCTCAAGTTGAGATTAAACTTAAATGCCTCAAATGCTCTATATGACAGTGGCTTTGTAAAGGCATAAACAACTTGGTCCTTGGATGATATGAAGCGGATCTCAAGTTGTTTATTGAGTACTCGTTCTCTAGCAAAGTGAAAATCTATCTCAATGTGTTTGGCTCGAGCATGAAACATTGGATTGGCTGACAAGTAAGTTGCGCCCATATTGTCACACCATAGACATGTCATCTGTGTTTGTCGTACCCCCATCTCGTCAAGTAAGGACTATACCCATATCACCTCTGTTGTAGCATTGGCTATAGATTAATACTCTGCCTCATTACTGGACCGTGAAATAGTAGCTTGTTTCTTAGCACTCCACGAGATCAGATTTGGTCCAAAGAATACAACAAAACCACCAGTTGATCTACGATCATCAATACAGCCAGCCTAGTCTGCATCTGACAAGGCACCGACTAAAGTGGAGGAGAACTTGGTAATGGTCAGTCCAATAGTGATGGTACTCTTAACATACCTTAGGATGCGTTTCGCTGCTATCCAATGTACTATAGTGGGGGCATGCAAATATTGACAAACTTTGTTCATTGCATATGCAAGATCGGGTCTGGTAAGTGTGAGGTATTGGAGTGCACCTACCATGCTCCTAAACTTGGTACTATCCTCAGGACCCAACAAACTTCCCTCTTGTGCAGAATTTTTTCTGAAGATGACAAAGGTGTAGGTGTGCTTGTACAATCTGTCATCCCAACTCATGCTAGTACATCATGAGCATACTTTTCCTGATTCAAGACTAGTCCATCACCAACTTTCTTAACTTCAATGCCTAAGAAGTAATGAAGCTCACCAAGATCCTTAAGTGTAAACTACTGACTCAAGTTTTTCAAGAGCACGTCCATTGCTACTTGAGAGGAACTAGCAACTATGATATCATCAACATATATGAGCATGAATATGGTGACATTGTACTTATGATAAATAAAAAGTGAAGTATCAGACTTGGAAGCAACAAAGCCAAACTCAATGAACTGTGAGCTCAAGCGAGAGTACCATGCTCGAGGTGCTTGATTTAGACCATATAATTCCTTGTCGAGCTTGCATAAAAAATTAGGTCTCTATTTGTCGTCATACCCTGGTGGTTGTCTCATGTAGACCTCCTCCTCCAGAACACTATGAAGAAACGCGTTCTTAACATCTAACTGTCGCAAACTCCATCTCCTAGAAACAGAAACTGCCAAGACAAGATGAATAGTGGCAATCTTGCCAACTGGTCTGAAGGTATCTTCATAGTCAATAACATAGTGTTGCTTAAAACCTCTGGCTACCAGGCGCGCCTTGTGCCTATCAATGGAACCATCGGCCCTGCGCTTGATTTTATATATCCGTCGATAATCAATAATATTTTTACCTTGATGTGGTGGAATGAGCCTCCATGTTTTATTCTTCATGAGAACATCAAATTCCTCATCCATCGCTTTTCTCCAATTTGGATCATCCAAGGCAACCTGCAGATTCTCAGGTTCATCAACTGTACTGGAAAGGCACCACTGAATTGTGCCATCGGTGTATTCCTTAGGTCGAGACACGCCTTTGGAGGCGCGTGTAGCAGGCCTAGATGCTGCAGGCATAGTTTGTTGCTCAGGAGCAGCCGATGCAGAAGATCCCCCGATGGCTACAGTGTCCGCGGTAGAGGAGACAGGCGGAGACCTCGCTATCGACGCCGCAGTCGATCTAGTGGCCCGCGGTGTTGTGGGTTGCGAGGCCGAGGATGAGGCGCTGCTGGGTGTCGTGTCGATGCATAAGATCCGGGCGGGGACCACGGGACGCTGTGTCGCGTACGCTTGTGTCTTCTTCTGTAGAAATGTGTTGTGGACTGTTTGGAGCACCCCTTTGACCTGAATTTTCGCCTAGTGATGTATTTGGTGGTGTAGGATCCTGTGGAATAGCACAAGTAGGTCTAGCATCAAGATTACTAGTATGAGTAATTTCCATATTTAATTCATTAATAGTATCGTTCTCCATTGGAAGATTATGTAGGAAAGGATCAAGAAGAAGAATTTCCTTCCGAAGTAAGGCACCAACATTGAGATGTATATTTTTGAAAGGGAAAACAGCTTCATCAAAAACAACATCGAGTGAGATGTACACGCGTCTAGTGGAAATCTCAAGACACTATACTCCTTTGTGTCGGGGACTATAACCTAGAAAAACACATTGTTTGGAGCGAAAAGCAAGTTGGCCAGCACGCACAACCAAACACATGAAGAGAGGAATAATCTGGTTGTGTTCCAAGAAGACGATGAATAGGTGTATCATGATTTATGACTTTACTGGGAAGCATATTAATGAGATAAGTTGCCGTAAGAAAGGCTCCATCCCAAAATTTTAATGGCATACATGCATTAGTAAGAAGAGCAAGCCCAACCTCATCAACAATGTGATTGTGCTTGCATTCAACGGCACCATTTTGTTGGTGTTCGTGAGGGCAGGACACAAGATTAGAGATTCCTCGGGTTCGAAAGAGAGAGTTAAGTTTAACATATTCTCCCCCTGGTAAGATTGCATAGTGAGAATGAGTTTTTGAAAGTTCACAAATGTTGCAAAGGCATCAGATTTATTCTTAAGCAAATATATCCAAGTGTACTTGCTGTAATCATCAATAACGCTTACATAATAGTCGTGATGACCAACAGAGGTAGGAGCAGGACCCGATACATCAGAAAATACTAATTGAAGGGGAACTGTAGAAACACTGGTGGATATGGGATATGGTATTTGATGACTCTTAGCTTGTTGACAAGGATCACAAACTGACTGAATACTAGAATCTCTCACATAGGGTAGTTTATTCTTGCTAATAATTTGACTAACTATGGCTGAAGATCGATGACTGAGACAGATGTGCCATTGTGCATGGGATGGCTTGGCAGCGTCAAAGACGTGCTTCGTAGGTTGAGAGGGATCCAATGATGAAATAAGAGAGTATAAGCCGCCAACACACCTCCCTTTATGCACGGTTTTCTGGGTGACCTGATCCTTGATTAGAAAGAAGAAGGGGTGAAACTTAATGAACACATTGTTATCAAGAGTGAAACGATGAATGAAAAGTAAATGTTTCGAGGTAGTGGGGACATGTAAGTGTAGGGGTTCCGCGCATAAAAACAATAAATTTTACTCTACGCCCCTGAACCCCTGAAGCTGCCAGGACCTATCTATTAGTAATACAGTAACGGGAGGGGCTTTTCGCGAACTTACCCTTGAAGACCGAAAAGCGTTGTCAACGCTCAGGAGAGCGTGGTTGATGTAGACGAGCCGAAGCCGACCTCAAGGTCGTGATGAAGTCCTTGTGCTCCTTCTGGCTCCAACGACTTGAGTGCCTCAAGTGTGACACCTCGCGGGGAGTTACACACGTCCGGTGCCTGACGATGACTCCCGCTTCCGCGATCCAGCAGCAGTTGCGGAAGTAGAGCTCCCAGATCTGAATCCCACAGCACGACGACGCTTCGCGGTGAAGATGTTCTCGCTCGTGCAGTCCAGACTTGGGACCATGATCACGAGAGAGAGAGGGGGAGAGAGAAAATATCAATTAGAGGTCCTCCCAAAAGTGGGGAGACCTTTATTGATTATTGGGTATATTTTTCTAGGCCAAATACCCAACTTTATATAGGCGGAGGGGAGGTACTACCTCCTCTCAAGTCCTGGGGTGAGGCTAAAGGAGAGGAGGGGGTGGGGTGGCCGCCGGCCAGCCCCTAGTGGGCCCCATGGGGGGGCAAGGCCCAGACGGCCTCCCCCTTGGTCCCTCTCCCCTTTCTCCTTTCCCCTAATGGGCCCTCTCCCTCCGTAAATTGGACCATTAAGCCTTTTGACCTTTTAATTGATTTTCTCTTTATTAAATAATTATGAATAAATGATTAAACCAACATTTAACATTCATTCACATATTATTCAATCTCCGTGGCCATGGAACACCTTCCACCTCCACTCCGGACATCCTCCGGACTTACCGAAACCCTTCCGGTTTTCTCTCTACTATTCTTCGGTGATTCCACCGATCCTATAAACACTCTCTAAGCATCATCAAGCCCTTAAGCGTGATACCCCACGGTTCGGGAACACTCCAGACATGGTCGGGACACTCCCGCACCAATGATCAACAGAGGGACCTGGATGACCATGTGACCCCTGTGCATTCCACGAAGATCTTTCGTCGTTTGAACCGGGACAGTCGTGTCTTATTCCCTTTGTCATTCGATACTTGCATTGCCCGAGATCTGATCAATGACATCACCATGTCGTGTTCAATATCGTTACTGAACAATGCTACTTAACTCGTTCCGACAAGTGATATACCCGTGATCTAATCACACGATGCGCAGCTATTGGATATAACTTCTCTGAGTGGGCCCTTGAGTATCTCTCCGTCACATGGACGGACAAATCCGGCTCTTGACATATATTGCCTCTACAGTTTCCTCCGAATACCTGAATACACCTTTATAACCACCGTTTTACCAAATGGCGTTTGATGCTATCTAAGCACTTTCGGGAGACAGTGATTGATATAGCCTCACGGTCTAAGGAATAGTCTACGATGATCCATTTCTAATCATCGTAACTTGAACTTCGTGACCTGATCGGGTCACGATGTGTAGGTTGGGTATTGGTTCATCATCTCATTCTCCGAATGATATGACCTCATTTCCAACTGGCATAAATGCCACATGATCAGGAAACATGATCATCCGTTGACCAATGAACCAGTGACTAGAGTTTCACTAGGAACCCCTGGTTGTTTGTATATTACACGTGTATCGATGTTTCCACTCAATACAGTTATAGCATGATATAAAACTTAATCATAAACTATATGAAATATCATAATAGTCCTTACTACTATTTGTCTCTAGGGCATATTTCCAGCAGTCTCCCACTTGCACTAGAGTACAAATACACTAGCTGCATTTGTTCTCAATCATAGGCACTATATATCCAGTACCCTGAACATGCTTGCTCATGGAAGAGGTTGAGTCTTGGGTCTGTACTTTACAGTCCCAAATCCTTTGCAACTTACTAATGTCACCTTGATTGACATCAATACTTTATCATCACATGACAACATCTGTGTGTATGCATCATCGCTATGGCAGCAGAACGAGGCCTGATTCCAGGAGCCTACAGTGACATTAGATCAACCTCGAGGGCTTTCTCATGGGCACTGTGCCCTGTGACACATCATTCTACGTTAAAAGCGAACTAGCCCCACCATAACATTATACAACACTTTAGATGGTACCCTTATCTATTATTACAAATGTATTCATCGAAACTCCCATGCACTCTGTGCAACTTTCGATGTTTTGTTCACCTCGCTTCCTACTTGACTTTTAATTGGTATCTACAGGAGTTTCCAACATATTCCCTTATAACATAACCCTTTATGCTTTAAGATATGTTAACCTTTATGGATTTGGAAAATATATCCATAGTTCTCTACTAGACACGGTGGACAAACTTAGCTCAAACGTTCTGTGATTCGAACTTAATCACTTTCAAACGTTCTTTATTTGGATTACATATTATGCCAAGTTATCATCATGGCTTCTAAGATAGAACCTATGTCTCAACATAGTGGACGATGATCATCCTTTTCTTTATTTCAACCATTGATGTTCAAACTTAATGCTATTCCTAATTTGAGTTATTAAGGACCAGTCCCTTAATTAACTTCTATTCTGAAACCCTTTCAAGAATCCCTTAAGGAATACTACATAATATCATAATACACCTATTATCAACTTCTACATCTTATAAATCATTAGTTATAAGTATTTGCGCTTTCATCCTTAACATATTTAAGAATTACTCCTATAAGCTCCCACTTAGAATATGTTCCTACATATTTGAGTTTGAGACTCATATTGCTCCCACTTTAAAATATGTCAATCACATATTGTTTTAGGAAGACTTACATAGCCCCCACTCAATTTTATGAAAATTGCATATCTCCTTATTACTTTGAACAACTTCAAAATATTTTGATCAATTATCAAACTTGGAGATTTATTATGAGATACTAGTACTTTACTAGTTTTAAATCCACTAGACATCCAGCACACATGAATCAAATTCATTTGAATTTGTCCAATACTTAACAAATTGTGCGTTTGTCATTCACCCCCTTTTTCCTACTATGGCTTTGCAGTCATTTGGGAAAATTCCAAGTAACCCCTTGACTTGTGAGATTCAGCAACGAATTGCTTTCTAATCTCAAGGGAATTTTGCTTTTAGGATTTATCATAATTTAGTTTACCATTATTTCCTTTGTAGTTCGTAGGTATGTCATATTTCAAAAATCATGACAAGTGATTCATAAATGTCTCCATACAAGATATGGATTTACATTTTGAATCCTACTTCATGTAGTGAAAAACAATAGTGGAGGGAAAAACACAATGATCAAAATCATTTATTCTTTCCTTCCGTGAAGAGAATCATTCAGGAACGCTGTCCGTTGCGCTTCTCAACACTCTGATGCAGGGTTTTGAATCCTCATCGTGTTTTACACTATTTTCCATTTGCTCCATAATTGAGAAACTTCACTAAAGGTGAGCTTTCTCAAGAATGCACCAAAATCCCAGCAATACGAATATTGCTTTCCTTTTGGTTTCAGCTATGGATTTCGTATTCAAAGTTTCCAATGAATACTCTACAAGGATTTATTTGCTATTGTTTTGGTTATATCGAATAACCCCAAAACTTTCACGAATTCTAATGGTTTACCAATTCTAATTGAGTGCTAACTATTTCTAAGCTAATGGTCTCTACATATACACTACAACAATTTATTTGGTGCCTTCTATTTAACCCCTTTGATATCTAATATCACATTGTGATGCTTTGTATTTTGATGTTTCAAAACACTTTGCATTCCACAATTTGTTTCATGCCATTCTTATAAAGTTGAATTCCATTACTATTGATCAAATCATAGCAATTGGATTCTCTTTTATATTTATACCCTTTTATTGATGAAGTACTTTGATCAAATCAAAATAGTTTCATATTCATGTTTCCTTTGCTAAACTACTTCACAAATTTAAAGAATTATTTAATGATAATTACCATTTTCGTTAAAACACAATACATCGAATATGTATTCACTTTTAACAATTCATTAAACACTTTGTATCCAAGTAATACACGGTGTTCAAGTTATTCTGCCGAACTTAGGCATGATTTATATGTGATAAGAAATCGAATGACTTTCACATATTATCACATAACTTTGAATTCAAACAATGGTTTTATTCACTAATGAATATATCATTAAGTTGGGTATTTTAAACAAGGCATTTTTTAATGTTTTATAAATGTTCATGCATTATCAATTAGTTTCAAACAATAAGGACAATTCACACATAATCAAACAAGATATGAACACGAATAGAAATCATTTATAAAAGTGGAACAACTGTTTGTTACAAACTGATATGAATAACCGTCTCACGAAGTGTGAGACACACTAAAGAAGTTCAAATATCTTGATTACATTAATCATCCTAAAACACAAACTAAGTGATAAATGTCGAGGGAGAGTATCGTTGGCCATCATCATTATGCTCGCCATCAACACGCAACGTCACCTCCTCTCCAGCAAGCACCTCTATGCAGAAGGACCTGTTTTCACCAAAACAGAACAAGTATCAGATATACTTAACACTGCAATGTGTTTGCAAGATTATAACATTTATAAAACTGTATATCAAATATATACCTTTGTCGTTGACGACCTGAGCCACATTTGGTTCAACCAACACATTCCTGAGATGTGTCATGAACCGGTGGAACTCCATTTCCATGTCGCCCCTCATTACGCAAGTCCTGACTTGTGCTTGGTAGCTTGGTGGTAGCGACCACAGCACAGCAGCATTTGCAAAAGAGCCTGAAATCCAGATGTCTAGGAAGTATGCTGGCCTCATGTACACATCATGCATGTGCTGTAAGTGGCTGTCTAGTGACGAGTTCTCCTCCATCTTAATGGAGAGAAATTCTCCCATCAACTCATGCTCCCAAATGCGTGTCTGATCCACGAAATGTGTCCTAAGCTGTAGCATCACCGAACGAGGGTTGACATCACCCACGAAAGGCCATAGCTCGTCCACCATTCCGAAACGCATCACAACTGAAATATAGGAGGCCATCTCCCGACGGAGATAGCGGTCTTTCTGCTCCTCTGGGTCTCAAGGTCTATGGACGGATCCAGATCCATCCCATCGAGTATGTAGTCGACCATGTTGTTCTCGCTAAGGAGAACATGGAGACTAGCAACCCAAATGGAGAAGTTCGATCCATCTAATCTGAGCTTCTCTCCTTCTAACCATTTAGTTGTCAACACGAAAGAGCCCATCTACATTTATAATTGCAAAAGGAATTTAGACTAAGTTTTTAATTAAATGAGTTAATAATAACTACACTCAGAAACACCTATCCCCAGTGAGGGTTCCTAGTGATAACACGACCCCTATCAGCCACATCTCCCCCGATCATCACGTCCATCAATGTGGGTTCAAAGGTGGACGCTAAACGTTGGTCACATCATTCATGCGACTCGTGCTCGATCTTTCGACCATCCGTGTTCCGAGGCCAAGTCTGTACATGCTAGGCTCGCCAACTCAACCTTAGTGTTTTCGCTGTGCAACATGTCTTATACCCACTGTATGTGAACGTAGTTATGTCTGACACCCGATCATCACGGCCTGCCTCATACCGAAGAACTTTCTTGGTGGTGCACACTAAGGGGGAACACAATCGTTGGTTATTTTAACAGGGATCATCTTATTAGGCTACCGTCGAGTATCTAATACTAGCACACAATAAGACATAAAATCAATAACATTGAATGTAAATACTATGTGATATGGTCCTTCACGTCGTGATCTCCATCCGCCGTCACCGGGTTCTGGTGCCAGGGTTCCGGTGCCGTAGACACCAGGGTACCAGTGTCATTCCGGCGTGGTAGTTTGTCATTTCCGTGACTATCTACTACTATGTAACAAAAGGTAATTAATTTACCTTTGACACAACCATATCACAAAGCAACGCCCCCTGCAAAACAAAGTTAGACGCTTCTACTTTATCTTTGCATGTTTTACGTTGCTGAATGGGCTTTCGCACAAGAACCGTTCTTACCTACGAACTTTCAGCACAATGCTGATCAAGTAGTTGTCTCTACTACACCCCTTTCGGGGCCCTCCGTTGCAAATGGTATACCAACTAATGCGAGAGAGACAGACACCCCCCTAAGCCACTTTATACGGTACAAGGCGTATGTCAAGCATGGACCAGTCTCGCGAATGAACGCATAAAGTCGGTTGGGGGCCGCTTCATCAAGCATTACTGCGGTATACACAAGTACACGTGGGAGGGTAACAACTAAAAGATCAACGCCCACACGCTACATCTCGTGTGTTCTACTCGTACTAGCATTACTATGCATAGATCTAGCTCTGATACCACTGCAGGGGTTCCGCGCATAAAAACAATAAATTTTACTTGACGCCCCTGAACCCCTGAAGCTGCCAGGACCTATCTATTAGTAATACAGTAACGGGAGGGGCTTTTCGCGAACTTACCCTTGAAGACCGAAAAGCGTTGTCAACGCTCAGGAGAGCGTGGTTGATGTAGACGAGCCGAAGCCGACCTCAAGGTCGTGATGAAGTCCTTGCGCTCCTTCTGGCTCCAACGACTTGAGTGCCTCAAGTGTGACACCTCGCGGGGAGTTACACACGTCCGGTGCCTGATGATGACTCCCGCTTCCCCGATCCAGCAGCAGTTGCGGAAGTAGAGCTCCCGGATCCGAATCCCGCAGCGCGACGGCGCTCCGCGGTGATGTCTCTCGCTCGCGCAGTCCAGACTTGGGACCACGGTCACGAGAGAGAGAGGGAGAGAGAAAATATAAATTAGAGGTCCTCCCAAAAGTGGGGAGACCTTTATTGATTATTGGGTGTATTTTTCTAGGCCAAATACCCCACTTTATATAGGGGGAGGGGAGGTACTACCTCCCCTCAAGTCTCGGGGTGGGACTAAAGGAGAGGAGGGGGTGGGGTGGCCACCGGCCAGCCCATAGTGGGTCCCGCGGGGGGCAAGGCCCAGCCGGCCTCCCCCTTGGTCCCTCTCCCCTTTCTCCTTTCCCCTAATGGGCCCTCTCCCTCCGGAAATTGGCCCATTAAGCCTTTTGACCTTTTAATTGATTTTCTCTTTATTAAATAATTATGAATAAATGATTAAATCAACATTTAACATTCATTCACATATTATTCAATCTCCGTGGCCATGGAACACCTTCCACCTCCACTCCGGACATCCTCCGGACTTACCGAAACCCTTCCGGTTTTCTCTCTACTATTCTTTGGCGATTCCACCAATCCTATAAACACTCTCGACGCATCATCAAGACCTTAAGCGTGATACCCCACGGTTCAGGAACACTCCAGACATGGTCAGGACACTCCCGCACCAATGATCAACAGAGGGACCTGGATGGCCATGTGACCCCTGTGCATTCCACAAAGATCTTTCGTCGTTTGAACTGGGACAGTCGTGTCTTATTCCCTTTGTCATTCGATACTTGCATTTCCCGAGATCTGATCAATGACATCACCATGTCATGTTCAATCTTGTTACTGAATAATGCTACTTAACTCGTTCCGACAAGTGATATCCCCATGATCTAATCACACGCTGCGCAGCTATTGGATATAACTTCTCCGAGTGGGCCCTTGAGTATCTTTCCGTCACATGGACAGACAAATCCCGCTCTTGACATATATTGCATCTACGGTTTCCTCCGAATACCTGAACACACCTTTATAACCACCGTTTTACCAGATGGCGTTTGATGCTATCTAAGCACTCTCGAGAGACAGTGATTGATATAGCCTCACGGTCTAAGGAATAGTCTACGAGGATCCATTTCCAATCATTGTAACTTGAACGTCGTGACATGATCGGGTCACGATGTTTAGGTTGGGTATTGGTTCATCATCTCATTCTCCGAATGAGATGACCTCATTTCCAACTGGCATAAATGCCACATGATCAGGAAACATGATCATCCGTTGACCAATGAACCAGTGACTAGAGTTTCACTAGGAACCCCTGGTTGTTTGTATATCACACATGTATTGATGTTTCCACTCAATACAGTTATAGCATGATATAAAAATTAATCATAAACTATATGAAATATGATAATAGTCCTTACTACTATTTGTCTCTAGGGCATATTTCCAGCAGTCTCCCACTTGCACTAGAGTACAAATACACTAGCTGCATTTGTTCTCAATCATTGGCACTATATATGCCGTACCCTGAACATGCTTGCTCATGGAAGAGGTTGAGTCTTGGGTCTGTACTTTACAGTCCCAAATCCTTTGCAACTTACTAATGTCACCTTGATTGACATCAATACTTTATCATCACATGACAGCATCTGTGTGTATGCATCATCACTATGGCAGCAGAACGAGGCCTGATTCCAGGAGCCTACAGTGACATTAGATCAACCTCGAGGGCTTTCTCATGGGCATTGTGCCCTGGGACACATCATTCTACGTTAAAAGAGAACTAGGCCCACCATAACATTATACATCACTTTAGATGGTACCCTTATCTATTATTATAAATGTATTTATCGAAACTCCCATGCACTCTGTGCAACTTTCGATGTTTTGTTCACCTCGCTTCCTACTTGACTTTTAATTGGTATCTACATGAGTTTCCAACATATTCCCTTATAACATAACCCTTTATGCTTTAAGATATGTTATCCTTTATGGATTTGGAAAATATATCCACAGTTCTCTACTAGACACTACAGACAAACTTAGCTCAAACATTCTGTGCTTCGAACTTAATCACTTTCAAACGTTCTTTATTTGGATTACATATTATGCTAAGTTATCATCATGGCTTCTAAGATAGAACCTATGTCTCAACATAGTGGATGATGATCATCCTTTTCTTTCTTTCGACCATTGATGTTCAAACTTAATGTTATTCCTAATTTGAGTTATTAAGGACTAGTTCCTTAATTAACTTCTATTCTAAAACCCTTTTTAGAATCCCTTAAGGAATACTACATAATATCATAATACACCTATTATCAACTTCTACATCTTATAAATCATTATTTATAAGTATTTGCGCTTTCATCCTTAGTATATTTAAGAATTACTCCTATAAGCTCCCACTCAGAATATGTTCCTACATATTTGAGTTTGAGACTCATATTGCTCCCACTTTAAAATATGTCAATCACATATTGTTTTAGGAAGACTTACATAGCTCCCACTCAATTTTATGCAAATTGCATATCTCCTTATTAGTTTGAACAACTTCAAAATCTTTTGATCAATTATCAAACTTGGAGATTTATTATGAGATGCTAGTACTTTACTAGTTTTAAATCCACTAAACATCTAGCACACATGAATCAAATTCATTTGAATTTGTCCAATACTTGACAAATTGTGCTTTTGTCATTCACCCCCTTTTTCCTACTATGGCTTTGCAGTCATTTGGGAAAATTCCAAGTAACCCCTTTACTTGTGAGATTCGGCAACGAATTGCTTTCTAATCTCAAGGGAATTTTGCTTTTAGGATTTATCATAATTTAGTTTACCATTATTTCCTTTGTAGTTCGTAGGTATGTCATATTTCAAAAATCATGACAAGTGATTCACAAATGTCTCCATACAAGATATGGATTTACATTTTGAATCCTACTTCATGTAGTGAAAAACAATAGTGGAGGGAAAAACACAATGATCAAAATCATTTATTCTTTCCTTCCGTGAAGAGAATCATTCAGGAACACTGTCCGTTGTGCTTCTCAACACTCTGATGCAGGGTTTTGAATCCTCATCATGTTTTGCACTATTTTCCATTTGCTCCATAATTGAGAAACTTCACTAAAGGTGAGCTTTCTCAAGAATGCACCAAAATCCTAGCAATACGAATCTTGCTTTCGTTTTGGTTTCAACTATGGATTTCGTATTCAAAGTTTCCAATGAATACTCTACAAGGATTTATTCACTATTGTTTTGGTTATATCGAATAACCCCAAAACTTTCACGAATTCTAATGGTTTAACAATTCTAATTGAGTGCTAACTATTTCTAACCTAATGGTCTCTACATATACACTACAACGATTTATTTGGTGCCTTCTATTCAACCCCTTTGATATATAATATCACATTGTGAGGCTTTGTATTTTGACGTTTCAAAACACTTTGCATTCCACAATTTCTTTCATGCCATTCTTATAAAGTTGAATTCCATTACTATTGATCAAATCATAGCAATTGGATTTTCTTTTATATTTATACCCTTTTATTGATGAAGTACTTTGATCAAATCAAAATAGTTTCAGATTCATGTTTCCTTTGGTAAACTACTTTATACATTGAAACAATTATTTAATGATAATTACCATTTTCGTTAAAACACAATACATCGAATATGTATTCACTTTTAACAATTCATTAAACACTTTGTATCCAAGTAATACACGGTGTTCAAGTTATTCTGCCGAACTTAGGCATGATTTATATGTGATAAGAAATCGAATGACTTTCACATATTATCACATAACTTTGAATTCAAACAATGGTTTTATTCATTAATGAATATATCATTAAGTTGGGTATTTTAAACAAGGCATTTTTTAATGTTTTATAAATGTTCATGCATTATCAATTAGTTTCAAACAATAAGGACAATTCACACATAATCAAACAAGATATGAACACGAATAGAAATCATTCATAAAAGTGGAATAACTGTTTGTTACAAACTGATATGAATAACCGTCTCACGAAGTGTGAGACACACTAAAGAAGTTCAAATATCTTGATTACATTAATCATCCTAAAACACAAACTAAGTGATAAATGTCGAGGGAGAGTATCGTTGGCCATCATCATTATGCTCGCCATCAACACGCAACGTCACCTCCTCTCCAGCAAGCACCTCTATGCAGAAGGACCTGTTTTCACCAAAACAGAACAAGTATCAGATATACTTAACACTGCAATGTGTTTGCAAGATTATACCATTTATAAAACTATATATCAAATATATACCTTTGTTGTTGACGACCTGAGCCACATCTAGTTCAACCAACACATTCCTGAGATGTGTCATGAACCGGTGGAACTCCATTTCCGTGTCGCCCCTCATTACGCAAGTCCTGACTTGTGCTTGGTAGCTTGGTGGTAGCGACCGCAGCAAAACAGCATTTGCAAAAGAGCCTGAAATCCAGATGTCTAGGAAGTATGCTGGCCTCATGTACACATCATGCATGTGCTGTAAGTGGCTGTCTAGTGACGAGTTCTCCTCCATATTAATGGAGAGAAATTCTCCCATCAACTCATGCTCCCAAATGCGTGTCTGATCCACGAAATGTGTCCTAAGCTGTAGCATCACCGAACGAGGGTTGACATCACCCACGAAAGGCCACAGCTCGTCCACCATTCCGGAACGCATCACAACTGAAATATAGGAGGCCATCTCCCGATGGATATAGCGGTCTTTCCGCTCCTCTGGGTCTCAAGGTCTATGGACGGATCCAGATCCATCCCGTCGAGTATGTAGTCGACCATGTCGTTCTCGCTAAGGAGAACATGGAGATGTTGGAAATATGCCCTAGAGACAAATAGTAGTAAGGACTATTATCATATTTCATATAGTTTATGATTAAGTTTTATATCATGCTATAACTGTATTGAGTGGAAACATCAATACACATGTGATATACAAACAACCAGGGGTTCCCAGTGAAACTCTAGTCGCTGGTTCATTAGTCAACAGATGATCATGTTTCCTGATCACGTGGCATTTATGCCAGTTGGAAATGAGGTCATCTCATTCAGAGAATGAGATGATGAACCAATACCCAACCTAAACATCGTGACCCGATCATGTCACGAAGTTCAAGTTACGATGATTAGAAATGGATCCTCGTAGACTATTCCTTAGACCATGAGGCTATATCAATCACTGTCTCCCGAGGGTGCTTAGATATCATCAAACGCCATCTGGTAAAACGGTGGTTATAAAGGTGTGTTCAGGTATTCAGAGGAAACCGTAGAGGCAATATATGTCGAAAGCGGGATTTGTCCGTCCATGTGACGGGAAGATACTCAAGGGCCCACTCGGGGAAGTTATATCCAATAGTTGCACAGCATGTGATTAGATCACGGGGATATCACTTGTCGGGACGAGTTAAGTAGCATTGTTCAGTAACGAGATTGAACACGACATGGTGATGTCATTGATCGAAACTCAGACAATGCAAGTATCGAATGACAAAGGGAATAAGACACGACTGTCCCGGTTCAAACGACGAAAGATCTTCGAGGAATGCACAGGGGTCACATGGCCATCTAGGTCCCTCTGTCGATCATTGGTGCGGGAGTGTCCCGACCATGTCTGGAGTCTTCCCGAACCGTAGGGTATCACGCTTTAGGTTCTTGATGATGCTTTGAGAGTGTTTATAGGATCGGTAGAATCATCGAAGAAAAGAAGGGAGAAAACCGGAAGGGTTTCGGTAAGTCCAAAGGATGTCCGGAGTGGAGGTGGAAGGTGTCCCATGGCCACGGAGATTAGATAATATGTGAATGAATGTTAAATATTGATTTAATCATTTATTTATAATTATTTAATAAAGAGAAAATCAATTAAAAAGGTCAAAGGCTTAATGGGCCAATTCCCGGAGGGGAGAGGGCCCATTAGGGAAAGGCAAGAGGGGAGAAGGGCCAAGTGGGTGGTCGGCGCCCTAGTGGGCCAGCCCCCCCCCCCCCCCCCCCCCCCCCGCGCGCGCGCGTGGGGCCCATGGGGTGGCCAGCGGTGCCACCCCTCCCTCCTCCTCTCCTTTAGTCCCACCCCGGGACTTGAGGGGAGGTAGTACCTCCCCTCCCCCTATATAAAGTGGGGTATATTGGCCTAGAAAAAATACACCCAATAATCAATAAAGGTCTCCCCACTTTTGGGAGGACCTCCAATTGATATTTTCTCTCTCCCCCTCTCTCTCGTGACCGTGGTCCCAAGTCTAGACTGGGCGAGCGAGAGACATCTTCACCGCAGAGCGCCGTCGCGCTGCGGGATTCGGATCCGGGAGCTCTACTTCCGCAACTGCTGCTGGATCGGGGAAGCGGGAGTCATCGTCAGGCACTAGACGTGTGTAACTCCCACGAGGTGTCACACTTGAGGCACTCAAGTCATTGGAGCCAGAAGGAGCGCAAGGACTTCATCACGACCTTGAGGTCGGCTTCGGCTCGTCTACATCAACCACGCTCTCCTGAGCGTTGACAACGCTTTTCGGTCTTCAAGGGTAAGTTCGCGAAAAGCCTCTCCCGTTACTGTATTACTAATAGATAGGTCCTGGCAGCTTTAGGGGTTCAGGGGCGTAGAGTAAAATTTATTGTTTTTATGCGCGGAACCCCTACAGTGGTATCCGAGCTAGATCTATGCATAGTAATGCTAGTACGGGTAGAACACACGAGATGTAGCATCTGGGCGTTGACCTTTTAATTGTTACCCTCCCACGTGTACTTGTGTATACCGCAGTAATGCTTGATGAAGCGGCCCCCAACCGCCTTTACGCGTTCATTCGCGAGACTGGTCCACGCTTGACGTACGGCTTGTACCGTATAAAGTGGCTTAGGGGGGTGTCTGTATCTCTCGCATTAGTTGGTATACCATTTGCAATGGAGGGCCTCGAAAGGGGTGTAGTATAGACAACTACTTAATCAGCGTTGTGCTGAAAGTTCGTAGGTAAGAACGGTTCTTGTGCGAAAGCCCATTCAGCCACGTAAAACATGCAAAGATAAAGTAGAGGCGTCTAACTTTGTTTTGCAGGAGGGCGTTGCTTTGTGATATGGTTGTGGCAAAGGTAAAGTGATTACCTTTTGTTACATAGTAGTAGATAGTCACGAAGGTGGTGAACTACCACGCCAGAATGACACTGGTACCCTAGTGTCTACGGCGCCGGAACCCGGTGACAACAGATGGAGATCACGACGTGAAGGACCATATCACATAGCATGTACATTCAATATTATTGTTTGTATGTCTTATTGTGTGCTAGTATTAGATACTCAACGGTAGCCTAATAAGATGATCCCTGTTAAAATAACCAACGATTGTGTTCCCCCTTAGTGTGCACCACCAAGAAAGTTCTTCGGTATGAGGCAGGCCGTGATGATCGGGTGTCAGACATATCTACGTTCGCATACAGTGGGTGCAAGCCATGTTGCACAGCGAATACACTAAGGTTGAGTTGGCGAGCCTAGCATGCCACAGAAGCGTGGCCTCGGAACGCGGATGGTCGAAAGATCAAGCACGAGTCGCATGAATGATGTGACCGACGTTTAGCGTCCACCCTTGAACCCACATTGATGGCCGTGATGATCGGGGGAGATGTGGCTGATAGGGGTCGTGTTATCACTAGGAACCCTCTTTGGGGATAGGTGTTTCCGAGTGGAGTTATTATTAACTCATTTAATTATAAACTTAGTCTAAATTCATTTTGCAATTATAAATGTAGATAGGTTCTTTCGTGTTGACAACTAAATGGTTAGAAGGAGAGAAGCTCAGATTAGATGGATCGAACTTCTCCACCTAGGTTGCCAGTCTCCATGTTCTCCTTAGCGAGAACGACATGGTCGACTACATACTCGACGGGATGGATCTGGATCTGTCCACAGACGTTGAGACCCCAGAGGAGCGGAAATACCGCTATCTCCGTCGCGAGATGGCCTCCTATATTTCAGTTGTGATGCGTTTCGGAATGGTAGACGAGCTGTGGCCTTTCGTGGGTGATGTCAACCCTCGTTCGGTGATGCTACAGCTTAGGAAACATTTCGTGGAGGAGACACGCATCTGGGAGCATGAGTTGATGGGAGACTTCCTCTCCATTAAGATGGAGGAGAACTCGTCACTGGACAACCACTTATAGCACATGCATGATGTGTACATGAGGCCAGCATACTTCCTGGACGTCTGGATTACAGGCTCTTTCGCAAATGCTGCTGTGCTGCGGTCGCTGCCACCAAGCTACCAAGCACAAGTCAGGACTTGCGTAATGAGGGGCGACACGGAAACAATGGAGTTCCACCGGTTCATGACACATCTCAGGAATGTGTTGGTTGAACCAGATGTCGCTCAGGAAGTCAACGACCAAGGTATATATTTGATATACAGTTTTATAAATGTTATAATCTTGCAAACACATTGCAGTGTTAAGTATATCAGATACTTGTTCTGTTTTACTGAAAACAGGTCCTTCTGCATAGAGGTGCTTGCTGGAAAGAGGTGACATTGCGTGTTGATGGCGAGCATCATGATGATGGCCAACGACACACTCCCTCGACATTTATCATTTAGTTTTGTGTTTTAGGATGATTATTGTAATCAAGAGAGATTTGAACTTCTTTAGTGTGTCTCACACTTCGTGAGACGCTTATTCATATGAGTTTGTAACAAACAGTTGTTCTGCTTTTATGAATGATTTCTATTCGTGTTCATATCTTGTTTGATTATGTGTGAATTATCCTTGTTGTTTGAAACTAATTGATAATGCATGAACATTTGTAAAATATTAAAATGCCTTGTTTAAAATACCCAACTTAATGATATTTCATTAATGAATGAAACCATTGTTTAAATTCAAAGCTATGTGATAATATGTGAAAGTCATTCGATTTCTTATCACATATAAATCATGCCTAAGTTCGGCAAAATAACTTGAACACCGTGTATTACTTGAATACAAAGTGTTTAATAAATTGTTAAATAGAGTACATATTCGATGTGTTGTGTTTTAACGGAAAATGGTAATTATCATTAAATGATTGTTTACATGTGTAAAGTAAGTTTACCAAAAGAAACATGAATATGAAACTATTTGATTTGATCAAAGTGTTTCATCAACAAAAAGGGTATAAATATAAAAGAGAATCAAATTACTGTGATTTGATCAATAGTAATGAAATACAACTTTATAAGAATGGCATAAAAGAAATTGTGAAATGCAAAGTGTTTTGAAACGTCAAAATACAAAGCATCACAATATGATATAAGATATCAAAAGGGGGTTGAATAGAAGGCACCAAATAAATTGTTGTAGTGTATATGTAGAGACCATTAGTTTAGAAATAGTTAGCACTCAATTAGAATTAGCGAACCATTAATTCATGAAAGTTTTGGGGTTATTTGATATAACCAAAACAATAGCGAATAAGTCCTTGTAGCGTATTCATTGGAAACTTTGAATATGAAATCCATAGCTGAAACCAGGAAAGCAAGATTCGTATTGCTTGGATTTTGGTACATTCTTGAGAAAACTCACTTCTAGTGATGTTTCTCAATTATGAGCAAATGAAAATTAGTGTAAAACACGATGAGGATTCAAAACCCTGCATCAGAGTGTTGAGAAGCGCAACGGACAGCATTCCTGAACGATTCTCTTCACAGAAGGAAAGAATCAATGATTTTGATCATTGTGTTTTTCCCTCCACTATTGTTTTATCACTACATAAAGTAGGATTCAAAATGTAAATCCATATCTTGTATAGAGACATTTGTGAATCACTTGTCATGATTTTTGAAATATGACATACCTATGAACTACAAAGGAAATGATGGTAAACTAAATTATGAGAAATCCTAAAAGTAAAATTCCCTTGAGATTAGAAAGCAATTCGTTGCTAAATCTCACAAGTAAAAAAGGAGTTACTTGGAATTTTCCCAAATGACTGCAAAGCCATAGTAGGAAAAAGGGGGTAAGTGACAAAAGCACAATTTGTCAAGCATTGGATGAATTCAAATGAATTTGATTCATGTGTGTTGTGTGCTAAATGTCTAGTGGATTTAAAACTAGTAAAGTACTGGTATCTCATAATAAATCTCCAAGTTTGATATTTGATCGAACGATTTCGAAATTGTTCAAAATAGTTAAGGAGATATGCAATTTGCATAAAATTGAGTGGGAGCTATGAAAGTCTTCCTAAAACAATATGTGATTAACATATTTTTAAGTGGGAGCAATATAAGACTTAAATTCAAATATGTAAGAACATAGTTTGAGTAAGAGTACTGACTCGTACCCAAATATGTTAGCAACATAGTTTGAGTGGGAGCTTATAGGAGTAATTCTTAAGTAAGTTAAGGATGAAAGCGCAAATACTTATAAATAATGATTTATAAGATGTAGAAGTTGATAATAGGTGTATTATGATATTATGTAGTATTTCTTAAGGGACTCTGAAAGGGGTTTCAGAATAGAAGTTAATTAAGGAACTAGTCCTTAATAACTCAAATTAGGAATAGCATTAAGTTTAACATCAATGGTTGGAAGAAACAAAAGGATGATCATCATCCACTATGTTGAGACATAGGTTCTATCTTATAAACCATGATGATAACTTAGCATAATATGTGATCCAATAAGGAACGTTTGAAAGTGATTAAGTTTGAATCACAGAATGTTGAGTTAAGTTTGTCCACAGAGTCTAATAGAGAACTGTAGACATGTTTTCAAATCCATAAAGGATGACATATCTTAAAGCATAAAGAGTTATGTTATAAGGGAATATGTTGGAAACTCCTGTAGATACCAATTAAAGTCAAATAGGAAGCGAGGTGAACAAAAACATCGAAAGTTGCACGGAGTGCACTAGTGTTTCGATAAATACATTTATAATAATAGATAGGGGTACCATCTAAAGTGGTGTATAATGTTATGGTGGGACTAGTTCGCTTTTAACGTAGAATGATGTGTCCCAGGGCACAATGCCCATGAGAAAGCCCTCGAGGTTGATCTAACGTCACTGTAGGCTCCTGGAATCAGGCCTCGTTCTGCTGCCATAGCGATGATGCATACACACAGATGCTATCATGTGATGATAGAGTATTAATGTCAATCAAGGTGACATTAGTAAGTTGCAAAGGATTTGGGACTATAAAAGTACAGACCCAAGACTCAACCTCTTCCATGAGCAAGCATGTTCAGGGTACTGGATATATAGTGCCAATGATTGAGAACAAATGCAGCTAGTGTATTTGTACTCTAGTGCAAGTGGGGGACTGTTGGAAATATGCCCTAGAGACAAATAGTAGTAAGGACTATTATCATATTTCATATAGTTTATGATTAATTTTTATATCATGCTATAACTGTATTGAGTGGAAACATCAATACACATGTGATATACAAACAACCAGGGGTTCCCAGTGAAACTCTAGTCACTGGTTCATTGGTCAACAGATGATCATGTTTCCTGATCATGTGGCATTTATGCCAGTTGGAAATGAGGTCATCTCATTTGGAGAATGAGATGATGAACCAATACCCAACCTAAACATCGTGACCCGATCATGTGACGACGTTCAAGTTACGATGATTAGAAATTGATCCTTGTAGACTATTCCTTAGACCGTGAGGCTATATCAATCACTGTCTCCCGAGGGTGCTTAGATATCATCAAACGCCATCTGGTAAAATGGTGGTTATAAAGGTGTGTTCAGGTATTCGGAGGAAACCGTAGAGGCAATATATGTCGAGAGCGGGATTTGTCCGTCCATGTGACGGGAAGATACTCAAGGGCCCACTCGGAGAAGTTATGTCCAATAGCTGCGCAGCATGTGATTAGATCACGGGGATATCACTTGTCGGGACGAGTTAAGTAGCATTGTTCAGTAACGAGATTGAACACGACATGGTGATGTCATTGATCGAATATTGGGCAATGCAAGTATCGAATGACAAATGGAATAAGACACGACTGTCCCGGCTCAAACGACGAAAGATCTTCGTGGAATGCACAGGGGTCACATGGACATCCAGGTCCGCCTGTCGATCATTGGTGCGGGAGTGTCCCGACCATGTCTGGAGTGTTCCCGAACCATAGGGTATCACGCTTAAGGGCTTGATGATGCTTAGAGAGTGTTTATAGGATCGGTTGAATCACCGAAGAAAAGAAGGGAGAAAACCGGAAGGGTTTTGGTAAGTCCGGAAGATGTCCATAGTGGAGGTGGAAGGTGTTCCATGGCCACGGAGATTAGATAATATGTGAATGAATGTTAAATATTGATTTAATCATTTATTCATAATTATTTAATAAATAGAAAATCAATTAAAAAGGTCAAAGGCTTAATGGGCCAATTCCTGGAGGGGAGAGGGCCCATTAGGGAAAGGCAAGAGGGGAGAAGTGCCAAGGGGGTGGACGGCGCCCTAATGGGCCACCCTCCTCCCGTGTGGGGCCCATGGGGGTGGCCGGCGGTGCCACCCCTCCCCCCTCCTCTCCTTTAGTCCCACCCCGGGACTTGAGGGCAGGTAGTACCTCCCCTCCCCCTATATAAAGTGGGGTATATTGGCCTAGAAAAAATACACCCAATAATCAATAAAGGTATCCCCACTTTTGGGAGGACCTCCAATTGATATTTTCTCTCTCCCCCTCTCTCTCTCGTGACCGTGGTCCCAAGTCTGGACTGCGCGAGCGAGAGACATCTTCACCACGGAGCACCGTCGCGCTGCGGGATTCGGATCCGGGAGCTCTACTTCTGCAACTGCTGCTGGATCGAGGAAGCAGGAGTCATCGTCAGGCACCAGACGTGTGTAACTCCCACGAGGTGTCATACGTGAGGCACTCAAGTCGTTGGAGCCAGAAGGAGCGCAAGGACTTCATCACGACCTTGAGGTCGGCTTCAGCTCGACTACATCAACCACGCTCTCCTGAGCGTTGACAACGCTTTTCGGTCTTCGAGGGTAAGTTCGCGAAAAGCCTCTCCCATTACTGTATTACTAATAGATAGGTCCTGGCATCTTCAGGGGTTCAGGGGCGTAGAGTAAAATTTATTGTTTTTATGCGCGGAACCCCTACAGGAGACTGGCAACCCAAATGGAGAAGTTCGATCCATCTAATCTGAGCTTCTCTCCTTCTAACCATTTAGTTGTCAACATGAAAGAGCCCATCTACATCTATAATTGCAAAAGGAATTTAGACTAAGTTTTTAATTAAATGAGTTAATAATAACTCCACTCAGAAACACCTATCCCTAGTGAGGGTTACTAGTGATAACACGACCCCTATCAGCCACATCTCCCCCGATCATCACAACCATCAATGTGGGTTCAAGGGTGGACGCTAAACGTCGGTCACATCATTCATGAGACTCGTGCTCGATCTTTCGACCATCCGCGTTCCGAGGCCATGTCTGTACATGCTAGGCTTGCCAACTCAACCTTAGTGTTTTCGCTGTGCAACATGGCTTACACCCACTGTATATGAACGTAGATATGTCTGACACCCGATAATCACGGCTTGCCTCATACCGAAGAACTTTCTTGGTGGTGCACACTAAGGGGGAACATAATCTTGGTTATTTTAACAGGGATCATCTTATTAGGCTACCGTCGAGTATCTAATACTAGCACATAATAAGACATACAATCAATAACATTGAATGTAATTGCTATGTGATATGGTCCTTCATGTCATGATCTCCATCCGCGGTCACCGGGTTCCGGTGCCAGGGTTCCGGCGCCGTAGACACCAGGTTACCAGTGTCATTCCGGCATGGTAGTTTATCATTACCGTGACTATCTACTACTATGTAACAAAAGGTAATTACTTTACCTTTGCTACAACCATATCACAAAGCAACGCCCCCCTGCAAAACAAAGTTAGACGCTTCTACTTTTATCTTTGCATGTTTTTCGTGGCTAAATGGGCTTTCGCACAAGAAAGTTCTTACCTACGAACTTTCAGCACAACGCTGATCAAGTAGTTGTCTCTACTACACCCCTTTCGGGGCCCTCCGTTGCAAATGGTATACCAACTAATGCGAGAGAGACAGACACCCCCTAAGCCACTTTATACGGTACAAGCCGTATGTCAAGCGTGGACCAGTCTCGCGAATGAACGCGTAAAGTCGGTTGGGGGCCGCTTCATAAAGCATTACTGCGGTATACACAAGTACACGTGGGAGGGTAACAACTAAAAGATCAATGCCCACACGCTACATCTCGTGTGTTCTACCCGTACTAGCATTACTACGCATAGATCTAGCTCTGATACCACTGTAGGGGTTCCGCGCATAAAAACAATAAATTTTACTCTACGCCCCTGAACCCCTGAAGCTGCCAGGACCTATCTATTAGTAATACAGTAACGGGAGGGGCTTTTCGCGTACTTACCCTTGAAGACCGAAAAGCGTTGTCAACGCTCAGGAGAGCGTGGTTGATGTAGACAAGCCGAAGCCGACCTCAAGGTCGTGATGAAGTCCTTGCGCTCCTTCTGGCTCCAACGACTTGAGTGCCTCAAGTGTGACACCTCGCGGGGAGTTACACACGTCCGATGCCTGACGATGACTCCCACTTCCCCGATCCAGCAGTAGTTGCGGAAGTAGAGCTCTCGGATCCGAATCCCGCAGCACGACGGCGCTCCGCGGTGAAGATGTCTCTCGCTCGTGCAGTCTAGACTTGGGACCACGGTCACGAGAGAGAGAGAGGGGGAGAGAGAAAATATCAATTAGAGGTCCTCCCAAAAGTGGGGAGACCTTTATTGATTATTGGGTGTATTTTTCTAGGCCAAATACCCCACTTTATATAGGGGGAGGGGAGGTACTACCTCCCCTCAAGTCCCGGGGTGGGACTAAAGGAGAGGAGAGGAGGGGGTGGGGTGGCCACCGGCCAGCCCCTAGTGGGTCCCGCGGGGGGCAAGGCCCAGCCGGCCTCCCTCTTGGTCCCTCTCTCCTTTCTCCTTTCCCCTAATGGGCCCTCTCCCTCCGGAAATTGGCCCATTAAGCCTTTTGACCTTTTAATTGATTTTCTATTTATTAAATAATTATGAATAAATGATTAAATCAACATTTAACATTCATTCACATATTATTCAATCTCCGTGGCCATGGAACACCTTCCACCTCCACTCCGGACATCCTCCGGACTTACCGAAACCCTTCCGGTTTTCTCTCTACTATTCCTCGGCGATTCCACCGATCCTATAAACACTCTCTAAGCATCATCAAGCCCTTAAGCGTGATACCCCACGGTTCGGGAACACTCCAGACATGGTCGGGCCACTCCCGCACCAATGATCAACAGAGGGACCTGGATGGCCATGTGACCCCTGTGCATTCCACGAAGATCTTTCGTCATTTGAACCGGGACAGACGTGTCTTATTCCCTTTTTCATTCGATACTTGCATTGCCCAAGATCTGATCAATGACATCACCATGTCGTGTTCAATCTCGTTACTGAACAATGCTACTTAACTCGTTCCGACAAGTGATATCCCCGTGATCTAATCACACGCTGCGCAGATATTGGATATAACTTCTCCGAGTGGGCCCTTGAGTATCTTTCCATCACATGGACGGACAAATCCCGCTCTTGACATATATTGCCTCTACGGTTTCCTCCGAATACCTGAACACACCTTTATAACCACCGTTTTACCAGATGGCGTTTGATGCTATCTAAGCACTCTCGGGAGACAATGATTGATATAGCCTCACGGTCTAAGGAATAGTCTACGAGGATCCATTTCTAATCATCATAACTTGAACTTCGTGACATGATCGGGTCACGATGTTTAGGTTGGGTATTGGTTCATCATCTCATTCTCCGAATGAGATGACCTTATTTCCAACTGGCATAAATGCCACATGATCAGGAAACCGGATCATCCGTTGACCAATGAACCAGTGACTAGAGTTTCACTGGGAACCCCTGGTTGTTTGTATATCACACGTGTATTAATATTTCCACTCAATACAGTTATAGCATGATATAAAACTTAATCATAAACTATATGAAATATGATAATAGTCCTTACTACTATTTGTCTCTAGGGCATATCCCAACAGTAAGATATTACGAAGGTGAAAATTATGAGGGGGAGGGGAATGAACTATTGCATGATCAATATGAGAAATATTCATACCTTGACCATTGGCCGTGTTCACCCTGTCGTGACCTTTGTGCATGTCCTGCATCGAGAGATTGTTGAGCTCATTGGTAACATGATGCGTGGCACCGGTATCATAGTACCAGTTGGTGTCCATACAATAGGAGGCAACATTGGCATCCTTGTCACCAAAAGAGTCATCATCGTCATCTCCAAAACTCCACCAGCAATCATTGGCGGCATGTCCTTCTTTGTTGCAGATTTGGCATGTCACATCTACCCATGGGGTAGTGCGACGCCGTCCTCGGCCACGTCCTCGCCCCCCTCCTACAGGCGCTCTGTCACCTCCACGGCCAGGCTGAGGGGGACGGTCACCCCGGCGATGGTCATCACGTCGCTCGTCGTGGCGATCACCACGACCATGTTACCTGTTGTTGTAGTTGCCACTGGTGGGGTACCCGTTGTGGGAGTAGCGGGGGCGGCATTGATGCAACGTGGCATTGTCAGAGCTCTCAAACTTGCTGGCCGAAGTACCGTGGTTCAGGGCTTGGCGTTGATCATAGGCGTGGAGCTGCGAGTAGAGGAAGCTGAGGGATATCAGTGTGGTCATGATGCTAAGAGAAGCCACAAGTGCATCATAGCCGGAGCCAAGGCCGGCGAGAATATAAGAGACAAGCTCCATGTCCCAAAGAGGACGTCCAACAGCAACAAGTTCATCAATGATGGTTTGCATCTTCGTGAGATAGGATGGGGTAGTCATGTTGAGCTTCTTGGTGTTTGCAAGTTCGATTAGAAAGTTGGTGATCTTGGCCTCGTTTTGGGAGGCAAACATCTCCTCGAGGGCATGCCACCCTCCAGCGGAGTACTCGATCCGATAGACATGGGGAAGGATCTCAAGGGAGAGTGACTAGAGCAGATAGCCCAGGATGATCTGGTCCCAGGAGACCCAGGCGGCGTACGCCGGATTTGGCATCGTCTTGGCCAGTGTGGAGCTGTCTTTGTCGGCTGGTTCAAGGACCAGCAGTTTCTCCGGGGCAGCGTCGGTATCATCTAGTAGTCCGACGAGTTGAGCGCCATGGATCGGAGGTAGCACCTGAGACCTCCAGAGGGGGTAGTTTTGGTGCGTCAGTTTGTCCGACGACGGGTTGCCGATATTGATCGGCAGGTTGCTGGATGAAGTCATGGCGGCCGATCGGTGTGAGGGAGAAGCAGCGGTGGCGGCGGAAATTGGGAGCGGCGGCGGCGGTTTTGGAGATGGGTAGGGTTAGGGTTTTCCTTGCGATCAGGTACATGCGGCGGAGAAGCCGGCTGTCGATACCATGTCAAAAGAGACGATCGGTAAAGGGTTCTAGTCGGATAGTTTCTAAGTCCCTAGGATTCTCATTATATAGACACGTTGCGGTGCTAGCAATACAACTCAAGTACGTGTACACTACGGAAGGGACTCTAAATACTAGTATCGCTTACCCCACTGACCCAATTCATCTATGAGGCTGACCCAGCTGCCCTAATGGCCCTGTTCTTTGGGCGAGCATGGCAAGTTGTAGAGCTACGTGCCGACCGGACGACAGCGCAGGACAAGGCAGGAGGTCCCCTTGCTTTGGCAGCTCATCTCGCTTCCTCGGATCACCATGCCGTCCGCGCGTGCGCAGGCACATACCCATGCAAGCTCGCACGTTTCACCGCTCGAGAACTCTGAAGAATGACGCGCGTCGATACGTCAGGGACAGCGCGATACACACGCGCCGTCTCCTCGTGCCGTGACGCGCCTCCCAGCCATTTATCGATCAAGCAGTCACACACACTATACAAGCAGTCAGACACAGATCAAACCTAGGTCCGTTTCCAGTCGAGGCTGAAAGCGATGGCGTCCGGGCAGCAGGAGAGGTCAGAGCTGGACCGCAAGGCCCGCGAGGGTGAGACCGTCGTCCCTGGCGGCACCGGCGGCACCAACCTCCAGGCGCAGGAGAACCTCGCCGAAGGTACAAGAATAGAGACTGATGAACGTGTTGTCCATGATCTATTTGCTAGCTAGCTTCTGCTGCTAATTACGTTTATTCACCGTGTACGCATGCAGGGCGCAGCCGTGGCGGGCAGACGCGGAAGGAGCAGATGGGGGAGGAAGGGTACCGCGAGATGGGGCGCAAGGGCGGCCTGAGCACCAATGATGAGTCTGGCGGCGAGCGCGCCGCCAGGGCGGGCATCGACATCGACGAGTCCAAGTTCAAGACCAAGTCCTAGATCAGT
Organism: Avena sativa; assembly: GCA_916181665.1. NCBI lineage: Eukaryota > Viridiplantae > Streptophyta > Magnoliopsida > Poales > Poaceae > Avena > Avena sativa. The sequence goes on along the minus strand of OV702286.1, from coordinate 429,155,962 downwards.
TCCTAGGTCCAGCAGCGGCGGCGGCTCCTCAGCTTGGATGTTGCCTAGCTAGTCTATAGTGTCCACGTGCTGAATAATGTAGATCAGGGGCACCCCCACGTAGGCGATCATATGATGTATGCATATGATCTGGTGTGCTTCCTCTCAGTTTAGGTACTGATGGTCGGTCAGGTCAGGTGTTCTTTGTTAGTGTCCTTGTGGGCTGGCCCGGGTTAGACAGGCTTACCATGCTGTTTCCGTGCACGTACGCAGCTAACTGTAGCTGTTGGTTGGTCGCGCATGGGCACATGCATGGTTCAGTACCTGTTACCTCTGCGCCCACAATAGCGTCCCAGTGTCTGTATCTTCTTTGCATGTTCATATGCAGCCGCCGTTGCTAAAACCACAAGCTAGCCCGCGTGGTCTGTTCCGGCTTAGGAGTTTCTGGACCTTGCTTTGATCTCTTAATATGTCATCGGATGAAACCGAGATTTCCGTAACATATAAGAGAGAAGAGGAGTGGACTCTTAGTTAAGAGCCAGCTGCAGCAGCACGTGCTCATTGGCACTCATATATTAATAAAGTAGTCATACATTAATAAAGTAATATATTTATACTCTAACTATTGTACATGTTGACTATTAGATTGACTCTAGATGACATGGACATGGCTTTGCGGGTATTTGTAAATCACAACCTCTAGTAGTAATAGAGTGCGGCTCAAAGCTTTGGGCAGCAAGCTGCGTTCACTCCGCGTCCTTTTTTAAGCGCGAAAAGAAAGGTGCACTTGCGAGTTGCGACAAGTAGGATATGTTCTTCATTGTTCCGGGGAGGCCTAGAGTGACAAAAGAGTACAAACTTTGTAGAGTTCACCTAAGTTGTACGAGAGGGGATTTGTGAGCTTGTGGCCCCCCCAGAGCACCGCAGTTCCGTATTTTAGAACTTGATGAAAAATGCTAGTTTGAAGTTTTAACAAAATCCTATACACGTCATGTATAGTACTTGTGCAAAGTTTTGGTGAAAGGACGTTCTATTTTGACTGGAGAGAACAAATTTGTAATTTTCAGTAAAAGGATGTTTTCCATGTAAAGAACGGAAGCGGTGGTGCTAGGGTGCAACACTAAGTTTCACTCGCTATGTTTCAAATAATTCTGACATATCTTTTGTGTCAAGTCAACCAAGCATATGAAATTTTTCCAACATATACAGTACAAAAAATCAATATTTTTATACAGTGGCCGAGGCAAATACTTTTGATAAAAACAGATATAGTGGCCCCTTAACCAAACTCAATTCAATGAGGAATTTAGCACAGCAACTTTACACTTAGTCCGAGCCGACCCTAAACAATAACCAAAAAATTCCTCTTATATTTTATTTGTTCTCCTTTTGTTCTTGTTGGACTTACTTGCAGGAGGGGTCAAGAAGATCAAGAAGAAGAAAGGTCAAGATAGAAGAAATAGATATTAGCTTTGATCTTTTCTTTTCATATTTTTGTAAATTTATTTTCTTCATTACATTGAGAGTTGTAATAACATCGTAATATTGGATATGTAAATAAATTCATATTCCTTTTTTATTATTGTATTTAATTTAATTTTCTTATTTCCTAGTATTGTGAAGTTTTGGATAACTATAATTGCAATAACGGTTTTAATTATTTACTTGTCTCTTATATTTCTTTCATCGAATTTCTTATTTATTCCATCATCTATAATTATTCAGAATTCCAATTTGGTTCAAATTTATTCAAATTTTAAATATGAATTCAAAACTATCCCCTCAAAACAAAAGAAATCAGCAAAGATCATGCCGAAATTCATACCACTCACCTAATAACCAAAACCTAGTCATGCACAAATTCTATATTTACCACACATTTGGTCCTAAATGTTGGGAGTTACACTAGGTCATCACAAGATGCAACAAATGCTCTATTAAAGGACTTGGGCAAGGTGTTTGCATTATAGGATCTTGGTGATTTCAGCCACCTTTTGGGAATTGAAGTTCAAAAATTCAATGATTGTTTAGTATTAAATAAATCCAGTTATAATCAAGATATCCTTACACATGTTGGCATGATTGACTGCAAAGTTTTACCTGCTCCGTTGTCATCTTCCGAAAAGATCACAAAACATGAAGGAGAATTATTGGTCCTAATGATAACACGAGATACATAAGTATGGTAGGTGATAATATCTTACTCTCACAAGGTCTGATATTTTCTGTGCAGTTAATAAACGCTATAATTACTTGCATGCTCCCACTACTTTGCACCGGACTATTGCCAAATATATTTTGTCATATGTTAAGCATACAATTGGCATTGGACTATCACTTATGAGATCCGACTCTGCACTAGTAAATGCCTTATCAGATTTAGATTGGACAGGTTTGTGTAGATGATCATCGATCAACTAGAGATTTTGCCTGTCTTCTTTGGACCAAATCTTATCTCTTGGAGTGCAAATAAGTAGTGTATAGTTCCTAGATCCATCACTAAAGTAGAGTACAAATTTTTGGAAAATGCTACAACATAAGTAATAGGGTTTATTATGACTATGTCCCTAGTTCACCCGTAAATTGGTATTGTGTCACTACGAATCGCGCAATTGGAGATATGTCATCAACTGACGTGTTTTCATTACGTCTATACCATTGGACAAACGTGACACCGGCAACCGTTATGTTGGCTTGCTTGCCACCTGTTTGACTCGTTTTCTTACATGTGGGACCTCAATTTTGCCCCATTAGCAGCGATGGAAACAAATAGATATGTTGCCTTCTAACATGTGGGACCAAGCACACAACCCACCAGTGGAGCCAAAAACAATTAGATTTGTATTCCTTCTTACATGCGGGACCCAACACTTAGCCCCATCAGCAATGGGGAAATAACTGTCAACAAAGTCTATCCCCGAGGCCTCGCAAGCCCTGACGTGGCCGCTCTAGACATGCATGGCTACATAGCCATGTCGGTCACGTTCTAATTATCTTGGTAGCGTGATACGGTTGATTGTGCCTAGTTGGCAGAATGCGTTGATCGGTACAAGAACATTAGATTCATGGAAATACATGAGTTTGAGCTCCGTTTAGAGTGAAGATGAGTAATGCATTTTAGGTGTTTGTTGATTGAACCAGGCGAGCCTGCGGGACTTGAGGGACCAAGCACGTAGCCAGGTCGGTAGCTTTGAAAGAACACTCAAGAAAGTATATGCCCGAGCCCTCCCAAGCCTCGAAGCGGCCGCTCTAGGCATGCTGAATGGCTACATAGCCATGTTGATCATGTTCTGCTGATATCGGTACCATGGTATAGTTGATCATTCCCACTAGAAAGCATGAGTATATTGGTAAAGGAACATTAGAACCAAGGAAAGAAAGGAATTGAAGCCTACTTTTGATCTAAGCATAGCTTGCATAGCCTTAGATTGATTCCATCCATGGTGTTGGTCTAGAGATTATGGATGTGTCTGTGAAGGTATGGGTGTTGATGGCAAGCTTATCATTCCAATTGGGAAGGAATAAATAGTAAGAGAAGCATCTGGACGATGGCAAGCGCAACGGCTAGTTTTTTGCAGAGAGGCAAAGCTTGATCGACAGGGGATCATTGAGACATAGGATGTGAATTAGCTGGAATTGTTCATTATTTCTAAATTGTGTTAATGGACGAGAGAATTAGTGGGGTAGAGGAAAATTTAATTTTCTTAAATCGAGGGTTCTAGTTCATTGGCATTTGTCTTTAAGGGACCAGGTTCGTCAGTATTTGATGCTAAGGAACCAAGTTCAGGTGTGTTTGACTATCAGCTTCTGATGGAACTCGGATGAAAAAGAGGCTGCGCTTATCTGAGGAAACTAAAATAAAAGATTACAAGAAAAACACTACTCTAGCATAAACAACAAACAACCGTTTTCATTATTATGAGCAGAAGTTTAAAATCTGGCGCTGACACCATCGCCACCTCTGCCATCCTCGGCTCGTCCTCCGGCATCGGTGCCGCTACCTCCGCCATCGTTATCTCTAGCATGACTCATTTGAGCAATCTGTCGTCATTAGGGAACTAGTCCCATTAGTTGGTGTGCATGTTGGCGTGGGTGAACAACACCAGCTCATAGCCGCAGTGGTATGTGCGGCTGCATAGCAGCGTGGCATCCTTGGGGTTGACGAAGCACCTTGTTAGCATCCCATAAGAACTGTGCTCGAGGTTGTACATGCAGCCCTCATGACGGTGGTCGTAGCCCTCGTTGAGGAATGCACAGGCCAGATGCCACAAGCTCCTCCGCGGGCTTAAGGCCCAGATGTGTAGGGCATTGTCCTTGTGGACCCCGAACGGCTGGAGCTAAAAGGTGGCCATGGTTGCACTGTTCCAGATGGAGAACTTACTTGTGTCAATAAGGAGGGGGTTTTAGATGGTAATGTGCGCTAGGATTTGGGGGAAGGGGATACGTAAAATAGGAGGAGAAAAGTGGGTATTAATGAGGGTAGATGAGCAGATCCGAAGATTGTGGAGAATCGTTGTTGATGATCAAGAGGAAGCGAAGCCGATGGGATGCCTCGCTGCTCGTTGGCTCTCTATTTTGAAATTATTATGGCACATTCATAATTTTGGTGGTGTGTAAGTGGAGGAGGATGAAGCTTGCTACGTGTTGTTCGAGGTGGGTGTGCTATGTGTTGATCCTTGTTGAGTAAGCCACCTAGCAACAGCTATTCCCCGGGAAAACCCGTAGTTTTAGTTTAGCGCGTAAAAATCCACGATTTTAAGAAAGATCAATGAATCAAACCACTTTGCTCAAGTGGTCAAACCTGAAACAAATTTTAATTTTTCTAAAGTTGTTTGGTTTGTGCTATCATGGTGCAATGCTACCAATTTTTTATGTTTAGTACTCCCAAATCCCACTTCCAAAATCATACCATCCCTCTATGGAACGAGCCAATACTTGGTAGGTTGGTGCATCTTGGCATTGCAAATAACACCTCCAACTAGGGATTTCTGGGTTCTATGGAAAAACTTGATTTTCTATTTTTAAAATCAAGAAATTTGAATTTTGGGTGAATTTTTCCAAACGAAGGTGCAAGAAATCTCCATGTACATGGCCATCCAACATTTTCCCCCTAATGGTAGGTCATGTTGGACAGTCATTTCCAAGAGTATAGGATTTTTCTCGTGGGAGAGCTAATTTCCTACGATGTGAACAATGAAGCACCAAGATCTATCTACCTAGATACAATCAACGGTTGGATATACATCCATACAGAACATACCCTTGAAGAGAGACAAAGCGTTACGAGGTTGTACTCATGGATGATGTAGTCGTACACCTGTTGGTCTCAAGATCGTGATGAAGTCTAACGAGTCCAGTAGGTCCAACACCAGCAAGTCCAACACCGCAAAGCAGCGGTGCATCTGTGATCACTCACACGTATAGTACCCTGACAACCTCCATGTCCTCGCTCCAGTGATGCAGCGGAAGCAGCAACTCCTTTCTAGACAAAGCCACCGGTAATATGTATCTCGCTAATCCGAGACCATGGGAAATAATTTCTAGAGGGGGAGAGAGATCCTTCATGAGGAGGTGTGAGAATGGAGGAGGAGGGGGCAGCCCCCATGGCTCCATGCGCATGAGCATGGTGTGCCCCACCTCTCCCTCCATAATGGTGAGTGGAGCTTCCACTTAGCCCATTACCATTAATTCCATCTCTACTCAAAGTTGCATTAATTTTCCACCAAAATTAATGCATCTCTCATTTAATAAAACAAATTTATTTATTTTATTCAGATTTTTGTTAATTACTTTAATTAACAAACATTCACATAAAACCCCTGCAACATTACAATATCACATGTAGAATCAGTTTTTGCAATTGCACCCGAAATAATTCCGCTTTCCATCAAAATGATTCCAACACTTTCTTAAATCTTTATTTGAAACATATTTGCTCCAACTAGTGTCCGTATCCCTTAAGTGTCACGCTACGGTTCGTGAATAATGCATACATGATAGAGACCCCTCTCCGATCAATAATCAGCAGCGGGGCCTAGAGATCCGTACTGACTCCCACACATTCAATGATGACTCTAGTGATCGTTTGAACCTTTTAACGTCAAAACTAAATCCTTTTGTCTCGCGATATATTATATGTCCGAGATTCGATCATCGGTATGTCCATATCTAGTTTGATCTTATTACCGACATGCACTCTTTTCTTGTTCCCGTGATATAACATTCTAGTGATCACATCACTTGCTTGCAAGCTATCTCAATGTGATATCAGCGAGAGGGCCCCAGAGTATATCTATCCATCATCGGGATGGAAAAATCCCACTCTTGATCCATGACTCTATAGTCACCTTGTTACGGTGTGAAGTTTGATGTTATCAAGTTACTCTTATAGTGTTAGTGGTTGACATGATCTCATGGTCTAAGGACTAGAATTACTTCATATGATGTTATAGCAATTTAAACACAATGACTTTGATCGTATTGCTATACATAGGAGGAATGTTCATCACACCATTCAACCAATGTTGTGACATCGTATTAACAACATCCAATATCCATGATCAGGAAACCTTGATCATCTTGTTAATCAACGAGCTAGTTTATAAGAGAGGCATAACTAAGAACCATTTATTTATTTATTAAACACACATGTATTAACGTTTCCAATTAATACAATTATAGCATGCAAAATAAACATTTATTATAAACAAGGAATAAGATAATAACCACTTTATTATTGCCTCTTGGGCATATTCCCTTCAGCCTACCACTTGCACTAGAGTCATTAATCTAGTCTGTAAACTTGCACATTCAACACCTATTGCTTTTTGATGATGTATATACGCGTTTGCTAGTGGTTAACATACTCTCCGGATCTGACATTTTTAGGTCCGCGTGTATTTGCATGTCTTTGCGTCTCTACGCATCACTCGTTCTCTAATGAGATGTCATTGTATAAATTTAGTCCTTTGGTGAGACCTTTAGTTCCTTTGGGTTAAAACATGTTGATATAAGTGTCGCACAATATATCTTCATAGTACTAGCCCACTGTGAACCACACCTAGTTTGATAACAAACTACTTAACCAAAATCCCTCCTTTGTTGCTACTATAGTAGTCATATACTTAGCCTTTTATTGTAGTATTCGTCACAATGTATCAACTTTGGAACTCATCCAAATCCATCATGAAACCTCCCTTCCATTATATTGTGCCACCCATAGTTTAAATTGAGATAAATTTAATTTGTACCTTGTGACAAACTTGTATCAATGTAACACTTTACAATGAACTATTTGTCACCTCTACATAAATATACTCTTAGTTCTTCGAAAGATCATAAGAATATCCTTACTATTGTCCAATGATCATCTTATGAATCATTCTGGTATATGGAGATAACATTTAGAGAATATGACCTATTTGGATATGTACATATCATGGTATACATTATTGATCAAAATATTCATGTGATTTCACTCACCTAGTGTCAATACACTTGAATCTTGATTCAACCCTTTCCATGCGGCAAGAACCTTTCTTGTCGTTTCCATATTGAACTCATTCAGTATATCATATATCTACGTCTGGCACAACCATATTAGCGCCTCAATCTATCCATATAGACATTGATGCCAAATATTCCGATTTTGCCCAAGTGTTTCACCGAAATCCAATTTTAATGAAATTCTTAACCCGTATCAATAAAAGATACATCATTTCCAATTAACAATATGACATCTACATAATGTATTAGAAATATGTCTCAGTGCTCCCACTTAATTTCTTGCAAATGCAAGCATCTTCATCGTCTTCGATGAAATTAAACCTTTTAACAGATTCATCACGGTGAAGATTCCAACTCCCCTATGCTTACTTCAACCATTGAAGTTTGCATGCCCTTTCAGCATCCTTTGAATTAACAAAACCCTTCAGACCGTGTCATGTACACGTCCTAGGTAACCATTCTATTAGAAGAACTTTGTTTTGTTTGTTCAACTACCATATACCAAATTATATGTAGTGGTTGCTATATTAATCCGTCAAGACTAAATATCGCTATGAAAGATCAAATGTTGTTGTAGTCAACTCCTTGAACATTGTCGTAAACTCCTTTCCGACATGTCGACTGTTTCATAGATGTCAAACATCCATGTCTATTTCTTTATAGATCCAAATACGACCGATAGACTTCATGCCTTTCTGGAGGGTCTTCCAGGTTTAGATACTTGATTTCTCGTGTATGAATACTATCACGGATTTTATGACTTCTTAGTCATTTTATGGAGTCAGGGCCCATCATCGCTTCTTTGCATGTAGTCAGTTCATCATTGTCAAAACAATAACGACTTGTTTATCAAATCTTGCTATTTGATTGTTACCCGACGCATACGGTTCAAATAGGAACTCTAATCTCCAAGGTCACAACCTTTGTAATCACAGGAGCCATGAGCATTGTGGCCGCAACCGGGACACTTTCCGGCACTGCTCTACTTAGCACATATAGCTAAGGTTAAATAAACTTATCAAAGTTCTATTGTCCTCAAACTTAACTTTTTGCGAAAATTCCTTCTCAAGAAACTTCACATTCCAAGTGACAAACTCTTTTGTCCTCGACGTTATGGAGGAATACCCAACAAATTCTTTGGGATAACATACGAAGACGTGCTTATCCTACTTTTGTTGTAATCATTTGACTTATGCATAGCATACCAAAATTTAAGAAAAGACAACTCGGGTTTTATCCCAAACCATAAACTTTATGGTGTCATTTCAACGGATCATGATGGTGCTCTTTTCAGTTTAAAAGCGGTAGTCTCTAAAGATTTAATCCTTAAAACATAATAGCAGTTTTATAAATGACACCTTTGATCTTAGCATATCAAACAGGGTTCGATTTGATCTCTCGAACATACCATACTCCTATGGTTTATCGGAAAATGCAAATCCATGGAACAATTCCTCAAATCTTAGGTGTTTTGCTAAACATGTAACTCAAATACCTTCCTTTATTATCGAATCATAAACTCTTTATTTTCTTGTTACAATGATTTTCCACTTCATCTTGAAAGTCTTTGATTTTTTTTTCAAATGTTTCATACTTCTTCCTTATTAAGTAAATATACAGATATATTTACTCAAATTTTCGAAGAAAGCATATGAAGTCGAAAGATGCACCGCACATGGCTACATATAATGGACTATATACATCAACATGCACAATGTCCAATAAGTTAGTCATCCGTTCCTCTTTGGCCTATGAACGGAGTTTTAATTATCTCGAGGAAAGTCTCACAAGCATCATTTGATCAAAATCAAAGACTCCAAAAATCCATCAACATGGAGTTTCTTCATGTTTTCTTTCCAATATAATTTAAACGGCGGTGTCACTTTGTAAGTGATATTTCAATCATTTGTCTTGTGACATTTTAGCATTAGTTTTATGGACGTGATTTCTCCAACTAGACTTGTAAAATTTCATCCATCTTCTATGGAATACGGTAATTATTTGAACAACCATTGTTTTCACAATAATGGATAAAAATAACAATTATTTAAACAAATCTTGCAGGCAAGCTTTGATGTCAACGATGATCACAATAACACTTTATTTGTTTTCAACGAACATCATCACATATTCTCTTGCTAGTTACTTAGGCCATGGTAGTTCATGAATTGCATTGTTCTGTATGACATTTCACACCAACCAATTTGGTATCCAATACCCAAGAACCACATTGTTTAACAAGCAAATAATACAACCATAACATGTATATCATCTATATACCTTAGCTGGACATTTCCAGTCTTTTCTTTTCTGCCAAATATTTTATAGATTCTCTTTCAGCATTTCCTTTTTCTTTTAAAAGAATATATCAACATCAATAGTGGCGCCATACATATGACACATAGTACAAAGCATGTATAGTCAAATACTAATACCTTTGGATTTGCACTTTGAAGTGGATCACCATCATCAATGTTTGGTGTTCTTTCAAAAATCCATTCTTTAGTAATCTTTTAGTGTAGTAAACATTTTACCTACATCTTATATTCATCCTTATCACGAAAACTTTCATGATCAAGCTAGTATAGCCTATAAGGACGAATCTCGAGTATAATGCTAGTTCCCAAAACCTTTTGGGAGATTAGGACGTCTAGCATCTCCAACCTTCGCAAATTCTCATACAATATGAGAACATGTATTTTGCCAAATTATACTCTATCATGTTGCAACCTAAACATTGTTTTAGATATCTCAATATCTTTCACACATGATGGTTTCTAAAACAATTCTTTCAGCTCCTAGATAACCTCGATATTAAAACAAGTTTTGAATATAAAGAATGATGGAGGCAAACATGATACTTTAGATACTAACACTGGAATTGTTACTCTTGATTTAATAATATTTATTAAACTACATGGAGTAAATAGAGTTTGCTGAAATTTTGCCATAGGACTTCTAATTGACACTTAAAACAATATGATACCAGTTCGTAAAGCAAATATCTAGAATTCTATAGTTCTATTATCTCAATTAAAACTAAGTGCAAGGTAGTAAACAGATGCCAATGACTACAACAAATTATGCAAATTCACTTTGGTTTTAGTTTATGATCAATTGAGTTCGAATAATCCAAATTAAAAGTGAACACCCACTCAAAACCAACATCCCTTGAGTTGTTTTGGTGACTACATGAACCAAATCCACTACACCAAGTCTGATCATCACGTGAGTCGGTGTAGCTTCAAAGGAGAGCATATATATGGGCATCATATCAACATATGACTCATGCTTAACCTTTCGGTCCGTGTTCCAAGGCCATGTCTGCACATGCTAGGTTCGCCAAGTAAGAACCTTAGTACTCGCGTGTGTAAAACTATCTTACACCCGTTGTATGAAATCGTAGAGTCAAAAACACCCGATCATCACGTGGTGTCTTGAAACGACAAACTTTCTTAACGGTACATACTTAAGAAAGAACACATTTTATCTTGATATCTAAATGAGGGATCATCTTATAATGCTACTAATGTGCCATACAAGCAATATAAGATGCAAACAAACATCATATGTATAACGTGAAATGATATGGTTCTTGCACTTGATCACTATCATGTGCATCGTGGTATGATCTTTATCATGTGCATGCTATAATTTCCAAGAGTATCAACTACACTTCAAATTATAACATTACCATATCATGACACTTGCCCAGCAACAACTAAACTAGATACTTCTAATTTATCAATTTCATGTTTTTACGTGGCTTAGGGCTTTCGAGGATAGAACTGGTCTTACCTACAAACATGGAACCACAACTGTGATAACCGGATTATTAGCAACTTGTTGTAAATCAGATATTGACTATAGTAGGAGAGACAGACACCCGCTAGCCACTTATGCAAAACTAGTTGCATGTCAAGCGTGGAACGGGTCTCATGTGCAAGGACATGTAAAGTTAGTCCATGCCGCTTCAACCCACTATGCCACCAATATCAAAAATACATAGAATATTCAATAACATGATCATCAAAGCCCACATACTCATATGTGCTCTACCCGTGCAAAGCATCTATGCATAGAGCAGGCTCTGATACCACTATTGGGTTCACATCATAGAAAACAAAAAATTTCCTACAATGTGAAAAAATAAGCACCAAGATCTATCTACCTAGATACAATCAATGGGTAGATATACATCCATAGATAACATACCCATAAAGAGCAACAAAGCATTACGAGGTTGTACTCGTGGATGATGTAGTCGTACACTTGCCGATCTCAAGATCGTGATGAAGTTCAGCGAGTCCAGCAGGTCCAACACCAGCAAGTCCAGCACCGCAAAGCAGCAGCGCATCCGTGATTGCACACACGTCTAGTACTCGACAAACTCTGTTTCCTCGCTCTAGTGATGTAGTGGAAGCAACAACTCCTTTTCAGACAAATCTACAGGGAACATGTATCTCGCTAATCCGAGACCATGGGGAATAATTTCTAGAGGGGGCCTTCACGAGGAGGTGTGAGAATGTAGGAGTAAGGGGATCCTTTTATAGGAGGAGGGGGCATCCCCCATGGCTCCATGCGCATGGGCATGGTGTGCCCACCTCTCCCTCCATAATGGTGAGTGGAGCTTCCACTTAGCCCATTATCATTAATTCCATCTCCATTCAAAGTTGCATTAATTTCCACCAATATTAATGCATCTCTCATTTAATAAAACATTTTTATTAATTTTATTTAGAATTTTGTTAATTACTTTAATTAACAAACATTCACATAAAAATCCCTGCAACATTTCAATATCACATGCAGAACCGGTCTCTGTAATTTCACCCGAAACAATTCCCGTTTCCATCGAAATGATTCCAGCGCTTTCTTAAATCTTTATCTGAAACATATTTGCTCCAAATGGTGTCGGTATCCGTTAAGTGTGTCACCCTGCAGTTCATGAATAATGAACACATGATAGAGACCCCTCTTCGATCAATAATCAGCAACGGGACCTGGAGATCCGTACTGACTCCCACACATTCAACGATGACTCTAGTGATCGTGTGGACCTTTAAATGTCATAACTAAATCCCTTTGTCACGGGATATATTACATTGCCGAGATTCCATTATTGGTGTCTCCATACCTAGTTTGATCTTGTTACCGACATGCACTCTTTTCTTGTTCCCGTGATATAACATTCTAGTGATCACATCACTTGCTTGCAAGCTATCTCAATGTGATATCACCGAGAGGGCCTAGAGTAGATCTATCCGTCATCAGGATGAAAAAATTCCACTCTTGATCCATGAGCCTCTTCATAACATCTTCGGAGTATCTGAACCCACCTTTATAGTCACCATGTTACGGTGTGACGTTTGATGTTATCAAGTTAGTCTTCTAGTGTTAGTGATTGACATGATCTCATGGTCTAAGGACTAGAATTACTTCGTATGATATTATAGCAATTTAAACACGATGACTTTGATCATACTGTGATACTTCAGATGAATGTTCATCACACCATTCAACCAATGTTGTGACATCGTTATTAACAACATCCAATGTCCATGATTAGGAAACCTTGATCATCTTGTTAATAAACAAGCTAGTTTATAAGAGAGGCATAACTAGGAACCCTTTTTTTAAACACAAATGTATTAACGTTTCCAATTAATACAATTATAGCATGTAAAATAAACATTTATCATAAACAAGCAATAAGATAAGAACCACTTTATTATTGCCTCTCGGGCATATTCTCTTCAAGCTATATACTGCTTTTTTTCTTCAGTAATGTTTGTATAATTCAAATTTGAACTGTAGGTACCATAAATATTGGTCTAAAAATTAAAAAATGGTTTTGGGTGCCCTAAAGGTGTCCAAGGATGGACCATCTCAGAGGGTTCAAAATTTAGATACCCCCACGAGGCTGTGCACATTGGCAAGTTTGGTATTGTTTTTTAACCAAACCAAATGAAGTCCATAAAAGATCAAAAAAATTGAAAACCTGTGCATGGGGTCCTTATTTGTGACCTAGTTCCTCCATTTCAAAATATAAGATGTTTTAGATTTGTGAAATGAGTGTATCTAGACCCCTTTTAGTGTGTAGGGAGTGTATCTAGACCCTTTTAGTGTGCAGGTTCAACGTACACACTAAAGGGGTCTAGATACACTCCTTTTACAAAGCTAAAACATCTTATATTTTGAAACACAAGGAGTACTACCTAGGAAATATCATAAATAAGACATACAAATACTTTGGACATACAAACCTTCAACCAAATGTATATCAAGTAGGAGTTAACTTGGGTTTCAACCCTAAATATCATGCTCACTGCCAAAATCATGGAATCCTTCCATGGAATGAGCCCAAAATTGGAAGGTTGGTGCCCCTTCGCATTGCCAACAACTTTTCCAACTAGGGATTTTTGGGTTCTATGGATAAAACTTGATTTTACATTTTTTGAATCAAGAAATTTGGATTACGGGTAGATTTTTTCAAAGGAGGTGCAAGAAATCTTCACGTCCATTGCCACCCAATATTTTTCCCATGGGTAGGTAATGTTGGACAATCATTCGTGAGAAATTGGGATTTTTCTCATTGTAGAGCTATATACTACTTTGTTTTTCAGTAATGTTTGGATAATTCAAAATTTGAACTGTAGGTACCATAAATATTGGTCCAAAAATTCAAATAAAAATGGTTTTAGGTGCCCCAGAGATGTCCTAGGATGGACCATCTCAGAGGGTTCAAAATTTAGATACCCCCACGAGGTTGTGCACGCAGGAAAGTTGGCCCTTTTTGAACCAAACCAAATGAAATTCAAAAAAATCAAAAATATTTTAAACATGCGCATGGGGTCCATATTTGTGACCTAGTACCCAGGGAAAATCATAAACAAGGCATCTAGATACCTTGTAGATGCAAAACTTCAAGCGGATGTCTAACGAGTAGGAGTTAACTTCGGTTTCAACCCTAGATATCATGCGCACTGCCAAAATCATGGCATCCTCCATGACATAAGCCCAAACACGGCAGGTTTGTGCATCCTGGCATTGCAAACAACTTTTCCAACTAGGGATTTCTAGGTTCTATGGAAAAAACTTGATTTTCCATTTTTTGAATCAAGAAATTTGAATTCTCGGTGGATTTTTCCAAAGGAAGTGCAAGAAATCTTCATGTCCACGATCCCCAAACATTTTCCCCCAGTGGTAGGTCATGTTGCACGACCATTCCCGGGAGATAAGGTTATTTCTCATGGTGGAGATATATAATGCATTTTTTCAGTAATGCTTGGATAATTCAAAATTTGAACTGTAGGTACCATAAATATTGGTTCAAAAATACAAAACAAAAATGGTTTAGGGTGCCCAGATGTGTCCTAGGATGGACCACCTCAGAGGGTTCAAAATTTAGATACCCCCACGAGGTTGCATTCTAATTACCTGTGCTCATTTGAATTTTGGTCAAAACCCATATAACCCTGTTGACTAATTCAAAACCACCTAAAAACCAGTAGTATCCATGTAACCGTAACACACAACCCAGGACGTTGGATGCTAACCTAGTGGACAACTATGGACGTTGGATATGCTCTTCTAGAATTCCACCCCGACTCTTGGACCTAATTATGATGAGTTGTTGAATCACTGCGCCTGGATGATTTAGATTGTGTTTTCTAAGGGCGATCCATGACAAGGTTGTTCCTACAACCTGATTGGCTGGACACAATGGGGTGACTTAAACCCGACTCTAGCTGCATTTTCTATGTTGCTAGCAAGAAATTTAAAACATCCTGAAAATTCCAAAAAACACAAATGGTATCCACATACATGAGTTACATGTTCCGTACAATAAATTCAAATCTAGTTCACATCAACAGTTTTAACTCATTAAAAATCTTATTATGCCTGCTTCTTCGTACTCTTCAAGCTTGAACTGCATAAACAACAATTGAAGTTGATAGATGGTCGGAATTCCAAATTAAACACATTTTGAAGCTTAGCTTTCATCAAGAGAATCATACAAAGATGAAATATGTATGGATTTATTGTCTTTCTAAAAGATATTTTAGAACATCCTCAATAACCCTAGGAACTTCTTCATATTCCAGTTCACCCCTTCTATTTTCTTCCCCTTGTGTTTCCTCTTTTATTTATTCTTATTCTTCCCCTCCTCTTGCAACGTTTTTGATACATTTTCTTCCAGCGCCCCTCATTCTCCAGCAACTTTCTCCTCATCACCTTTATCCTAGACTTCCTGCACATCATCAAACTACCGCACTTCCATAACCTACTGCATTTCCACACCTTCATCAAGATCGGCTCCTTGTTTTTCCTTCCCCATCCACTTCCTCTTTTGTGTTGGCTCATTAGTCCCTCGCTCTAGCAACTCCTGTGATATATTATCTTCTGGCACCACTCATTCTTCAGCAACTTGGTCATCAACTTCATCCTGCAATTCTTGCAGATCATCGTATTGATGCGCTACACGGTCGTCCTCACCTTGCTGCATTTCCACAACGTCCTCAACCTCAGCATTGCTCCGTTTCTCTGAATGAGAAGCTTCAACTTCCACCTCAATAGTTTCAAATTCTACCTGCCTAATGTGAATAGATACATGGTCATCATCTTCAAAATCATGTGGAACTGGGTTTTTGCATAACCTTTTAATATGACCAAATCCTTCACACTGTTTGCATTTCCTTTTCATTGCTCCTAACCTTGAGACCTTTTTAGTGGATGGTTTGATACTTAGCTTCCTAGGCCTACCAGGAGGCTTCCTAAGAATCGGTGGTTCAAGTTTGAACCCTAGATCAACAATCATTTTCATCTGCCATCTGTGGTACGTTTTCTGCATAAGTTCCAGCGAAATTTTCCACAGAAATATAGCTATGATAAAAAATTCTATTGTAGCACCATCACCTCTCAGCTTTAAGATGTAGTACAGTACTTGGTGACATGGAAGACAAGTAATTTTCCACTTCTCGTAAGAACAAGTCCTTTTTGCAATGTCTACAGGGTACCTCCTTTGAGTTCCATGCTTGTCTTTTGCACAAACCTCAATTAATGTGTCAGAATTTCTGATCATCCTCATGTTTATTGTCCTCATTACCCTTGTTCTTGCATTTAGTAACAAAACCACCTTTGGCACTATTTTATGGCCTACAAATTCTCTTGCATAGATTCTTTGCCTAAAATCTACCTTCATGGTTATGCATTATCTTATTGCATCTGGCAAAAGAACAATTGCAAGTGATTTAATGATCCTAATCTTAGAATTGAAGCTCCGTGCCCAATTGTTGCAAACATAATACACTTTACTCTCACCAATCTTTCTTCTAGCCCATAATTTTTTGTGATGTTCTTCAAGGTATTATTTGACCTTTGGCAATGTATACATGTTCTGCATGTAAGTGGCATGCCTAGTTGGGGTATATGTGTATGCTGATAGCCACAAGTTATCTTCAAAGTTCTTCCATTTGAACTTCTTCATGAAGTTAGTAGCGAGGTGTCGTATGCATTCTGTATGCTCAACCCAAGAAATACAATATCAACAACATTCTCTAGTCCCTTGCATGCATTAGTGTGTACCACCAAGCCTTCAGGCTGACCAATTACTGCACATAGTCTCTCCATGAACCATGTTCAGCTTTCATTAGATTCACCCTTAAGAACAACATAAGAGACAGGAAACAACCAATTATGGGCGTCTACATCACAAGTGGTGGTAAGCTGTCCCTGAACTTCCGTGTTAAATAAGTTGCGTCTATTGCCAAGTACGGCCTTCATCCCTCTAGAAACCCCTTCCAGCATACCTTTAGGAAGACAAAACATCTCATGAAGCATTTCTTATCTTCCATCATATACTTGACCCCTCTTGCGATCTTTTTCTTCATCTCACTACCTCGTAGTCAATGTCAACGACACTCCCAAGTGATGCCATTTTTGTCTCTCCTTTGAAACTATACAACATGTGGAAACTGTCATCCTACTTGCCTTGAATAAAGTCCAAAGCCATCTGACATCGGCATGACCCTTTGGGTGCCTATTGTTGGTATATATGGTGCGGCCTAGCAGAAGGCTCACTCGAAGATATACCAAGATCCATGAGGCCCATGACGGTTTGGCTGATACTAGGCCTACAAGGACACAAACTCCAAGTATACAAGACAAGGAAAGTCCAAGACTAGACTAGATACAAACACCAAATTGTAACCTACTCGTATTGATACATGAGAACTAGCCTGCCCATATATAAAGGCTAGGAGGGTCCAACGAGGGGGGAACCCTAGAATATATCTAGACAATAGACATCACATGCACACGCCCTCTCTCTCATCGAGATCGCATCTAGTCGACTCAACGAGTTTGTACTTTCCACTTATAATACGAGTATAAAAGCAAGAGTAGGGTTTCCTCTATGAGGGTGTGAACCTGGGTAAAGTGCCTCCCTTGTTTGTCAATTAAGCCGATGAATTCACTAGCGCTCCCTTTTCCCGGAAACCCAAGTTCATAACAATGGCATTGTCGATGTTACCCCTTATAAATTGGCGCAGTCTATGGGAACTCTGAGCGTTGGAGTCATGCATTCGGTGGCTCCCACTTCACCAAGCAACAACTCGATGATCGGGAGTGGTCAGATCCAGTTCGACTCCCTCTATAACTCGCGTTCATCCGCTTCATCATGTTCGTCTTCAACAACTCCACGATGGAAGTGTACGTGATCTTAGCAATCGTCTGCGGATCAGATCAGCTTCATATATCCTGCAACTCTCTTGTACGAGCATGCGACCGAACTGGAGTCGCATCTTCAAGAAATCACGTCTCTGATAGCTTCGTTGAGTCCGTGACGAGGTCATCCACGACTACGCCTTCGATCCGATCTTGAGGCGATAATGCGCATGCTTGGAGCTGGCATGACGTGACACCACACCGGGCAAAGCAAGTTTCCTTGCGACCCAATTGAATCCACTGGGTATGTTTACCTTGTGGCATCGATCCATGCACTAGAAGACAATACAGGAAACACACGTGCATGGAGCAAAGACATGTTAGCTTCAACGTTGCACATGCACGTACATACACAAATTTTGCGGCAACGTTGTTCAAGGATTTTTGGTGGCCGATAGGCGCATGCACATATACATGTTTAAAATCACAATGTTGAAGTCAAATAATCCATTGAGTGTTACGAAAAATATGAATGAAGATCAAACAAGTCTCCAACCAGCGATAATAAATTATCCCCAACATCAGCACCACAACCATGGCTTCACCATGGCCTTCTTCGTCATCGCGGTCGCAATTTCAATTTCATCGTGACTGACTTTTCCATCACCATCGGATACTCCATGTCAGCTGAGATGACTCCGTCCGACCGCATTGACTATACGCCCGGGATTGCGCCGACTTCATCCGCTGCATGACCCGCTACAACCTTCGGCTACGGCGACCACTCTAAATCTTAGGTTGCGGGAACCCGTGACAATCATTGGCTGCGGCAACCCGCTGAGGTCTTTCGCTACCGGTGACCCGCTATGATCTTCGGTTGCGGCAAACTTATCCCGCCATCGGCTTCGGCGACCCGCTGCCGCGTCGACTCTGGTTCGCCGCATCATCTCTCGAACATCGTGTCGACTACATCGACCACATCGAATCTACACTCAGGGGCTCCACCGACTCTACCGCTAGACCTGCTATCGCATTTGGCTGCGGCAACATGCCTTAGTCTTCAGCTGTAGTGACCCACTGTGGTCTTTGGCTCCAGCGGCCTAGGGGATCCTTCGGCTCCGACGATCCGGGGGCTCCTTCGGCTCCGGCGACCTGCTACCGCCATCATCTATGGCGACCCACTGATCTCATCGGTTCTGGCACCCTACTACCGCATTTAATTCTCCAATCACGCAACCCATTGCCGCATTTACTACGTCTGCGGATGCATCGACTTTGTCTACGACAACTACCAATAAAGCAAAGTTTCTCTGTACTTAGAACCGATTCTTTTTAACTCGCACTCGATACACTCGGGGGTTGCGTTGTCTTCGAGTAACCTAACGTGTTATCGACTCCGCGCGTTCGAGCACCTCATACGCTGCTTCCCGAGTAGCTGACTCTACCTAGCGTCGAATCCTTGAAATCCAACGCAGTTGCGGCCCAACTGACAGGTCGTCAAGGTACCGAGACTAAGGGATTCAGGCCAACAAAAAGGTCACATGTTACGGTGCAAAAGTGTCGAGTCCAATGGCACCAGAAAATGTTATGACAAGCCAAAAGTCAAATATTCTTTACAAGATGTAAGTACTTCACAACTCTTTATGTTTTTTGCAAGGACGATGACTACAACGAGATATTCTATTGGGTCCTCCAATGGAGTTGACTAACATGAACCGCGTCAACTTAGACCAAGACCCGAGTCAAGTACCTCCTCGGATGAAGAGATTCTGTGAGCCTAGCCTCGGGGGCTAATCTCATCAGGAGCGCTAGCCGCGCACCTAGTAAAAACAATTCTCCAACAGAGATGATGATTAATACTTGCAATCAAGGACAACAAGACCTAAGTTGAGTACCTCCTCAGATGAATATGATATTTGAGCCTATGCTCGGATGCTACACATCCGAACATAGCCGTGGAGGCTACTCCCATAGGGAGCATTGGCTGCGCACTCGATAGAAACAACAAGTCCTCCAACAGGGTCGACGGGACAATATCTACATTCGCAAGAAATAAGACCCGAGTCGAGTAACTCCTCGGATGAAGATGATGTTGAGCCTATGCTCGGATGCAAGCATTCGGAAGAATCCTCGGGGGCTACTACCATCGGGAGTGCTGGCCATGCACCTGAATGAAAAAGCAAAAATCCTACAACAGAGTCAACAAAATAATAACTCTGAGCCTACCCAAGTGTAGCCTCAACGGTTACTCCCATCGGGAGCACCTGATGAAAATGTCAACATAACTTCAAGAAAAAGATGACTTCATCCATTGCATCATCCAAACAAGATAGTCGAGAATCTCACACATCCAAAGAAATCTCCGAGTTTACCTTTCGAGAATATTAAAATGGACTTTGAGACTCAACCTGAGTCTATGACTCAAGTGGAGTCTCGGGGGCTACTGGCATGGACATGACCCTTTGGGTGCCCACTATTGGTATATATGGTGCGGCCCAGCGGAAGACTCACTAGAAGATATACCAAGATCCATGAGGCCCATGATGGTTTGACTGATACGAAGCCTACAAGGACACAAAATCCAAGTATACAAGACAAGGAAAGTCCAATACTAGACTATATACGAACACCAACTTGTAACATACTTGTATTGGTACCTGAGACCTAACCTCCCCATATATAAAGGCTAGGAGGGTCCAATGAGGGGGCACCCCAAAATAGATCTAGGCAATAGACATCAGATACACATGCCCCTATCCCTCTATGAGATCGCATCTAGTCGACTCAACGAGTGTATACTTTCCACTGATAATACGAGCAAACAAGCAGGAGTAGGGTTTCCTCTATGAGGGCCTGAACCTGGGTAAATCGCCTCCCTTGTTTGTCTGTTAAGCCGACGAATTCACCAGCGCTCCCTTTTTCCTGAAACCCAAGTCCATAACAATGGACTTTGTCGAGGTTACCCCTTGTCACCATATCATTCCCATCAAAAACTCTGTGGTAAGGAATTAGAACATTAAAATTATCACTAAGCATTGCCATTGCAACCTGAAATGGGAGTCCACCCCTCATTGGGGATGCATGCAGTATCCACTTACACACCTTGCTTTCCCTACAATGCACCCTAAATCTTTTCTGATCACTCTTTCAAATGATATAATCAAACCCAACTTTTATTGCATAGGTGGCAACTACATATCGGCAGCCATCCACAGTCTCGAAGACAGTCCCCTCGGAAATTGTAGGGTTATCCCTATCAGTATATCATTGGCCTGTCCACGTATTCATCATCGTATGTGCATCCCATTTGAGAATCTTAACTATCCTATTCCTTATCAGTCCCAGAGTCAGGCTCAAAGTCTGGATCAACTAAGTATTCCCTACTTTCCATCTGATCAGGATCAGCAGCACCATCTGGATATGATTTTTCATCATCATCTCCGAACACAAAACCATCCTCAGTGCCCCCCATTTCTATGTCTTTGTGCTCGCTTGCCAAGGCATCAGGGTCAAGGAGAAGCTAGGCGGTAGCACTCGGTACTACGAGGCATGGCTGCTCTGTTATGGTCCATTGAGTTGTTTGCGTTGCAGGTGGTCTGAAATCATTGAAGGTAGTCTCTTTCCTAGTCTCCTCATTAACAATGTGGAGACATATCAACACATTCCTAGTCCCTATGATGTTTACCCCACATCATTGGCAGCGCCTCGTCGATCCTCATATCATAGAAAGTCCGAGAATTTGTGTCATAGTACCTGGATACAAATTCCTTGTTTTGGCTAATCGTGAACTTGCCAAATTTCATGTACAAGTCAGAAAGAGTTAGGTCTGCCGCATCTACTGTTAGTGGATAATCCAAACCAGTGCTAACTGCAATTCAACCATTGAGCAAGGTTTCAGTCCGACACCATGTTGAATCATCATTAGGAATCTGGATGTGACAGATGTCCTATGGTTATGAACACACATCCTCACTACTACCACTACATAGAGTCATCAATTGGAGAGGAAAGAGCCGGAATTACATTCTTACCCTTAAGGAAGGATGAAAGGAACATTCACCAGGCTCTAGAGCCACGGAGCTTTTTCCACGTGCCCTCTTCCCCTGTGTATCCCTCCCACGTGATCTCCATCCTCATAGGATCCATCTTCGTGTTGTCCTACCATGTAGGATCTATCTCTGTGTTGGATCCGCTTCATGCCCACCGTCCTGGTCATGCAACCAATGGACAGCTTAACTTCTCGCTTCTGGCCTCCTGACCACGTGATGATAGGTCACGGCGAGAAGGAGAGAGGGAAGGGAGGGTGTTGGGAAATGCAATGAAAACAAAAACTTTCCCTACAAGGTGATGCCAATATCTAGCCGAGGTAGAAGGCCACGAGAATTACCACGATCATCGAAGTGATGAACATACAACACCTCCGTCAATATCCACACATGTGAGGAGGATCACCGATGGTGTTCTACTAGGTCCAGTGTGGCGGCTGGATTGAATGGGGCTAGGGTTTGCAATACATGAGGAAGTGTCTAACCATGACATGTGGGCATCCTGCACCCCACCATTTATAGGGACTATTAGTGGGATTCACAACACTTGTGGCCCATTCACTAAAGCTATATTCTGGTCACTGCGAGTCCAACTCACTGACTCAGTCCATGTCTGGTTCACGTCCAACCCAAACGATATATTTCTTTATCGAATTATCATCCAACTTGCTCCCACTCTTAAATTTGTGACCCCGCAGGCTCATGGAAACTTGGACATGATTTGTGTCCGGCTCACAATTGATCAATCAGTACCGGCTCCTAGCAGAACGTGCCGACTCCCAAGTTCCATAGAGTCATGACAACATACATTCTCAATGTGACTTACGTCTAAGTCCCTTTTGCCTCACGATATACCTTGTCGAGCTATAGGCGAATTATTGTCATCTCTTTAATAGCTCAACTCTCTTCTTGATCCGTGATATGTGATTCATCCGACTAACACTTTTTCTATTGCCCTAGTTAACACTTAGTCAAGTCGCGCCTGGCCGTGCTTCCCGAATCATATCACTCGAGAGGGCCCATAGAATATCTCTCTAGTCGGAGGGGCAAAATCCCATCTTAGTTATCCACATCACGCAACTTGATTCTCAACCGACCTAAACTATGCCTTTATAACTGCCTTGTGACGGAACAACGTTTGATAGAACCTAAGTTGGTTGATCCACAACCTGGATAGTGCAACAACCTCAAGTTTAAGGATTACATTGATTGAGACATACAAATGACGACTTAATCGTGGTATCTCAATATGGGTCAGTCTGACTCGCTAAACTCTTTAGTCAAATCCGTGTAAGTAGGAATAACATCACCATGCCCATGATATGTGCAACCGAGTCATCAGCTGACTTTCATATTAGTCTAAGTTGTGTGTTCAGCACAACCTCGACGACTAAGGACATCTAGTATGAACGACATGAATATATAGTTCCACAATTGAATCACATATTCAATGATACATATCAGATGTTCACATAAGGACAAATTAATAACTTAATGAATACATTGGGAATTACATCATACATGATTTCATCTAGGGCATATTCCCAATAGTCTCCCACTTTCACTCGGGTCAATCATCCCTACATCACATGTCTAGGCTTCTAATGCCCATAGATCTCATGTGTGCCTCATGCTTTGGTCACGGTAGAGGATTTGTCAATGGATCCACAATATTTGCATCTTTGTGTACCTTACATAACTTGATATCACCTTGGTCGACAAACTGACGAATGAGGTGATAATGCATGAGTATATGTTTGTTATTCTAGTGTTGTATAGGTTCCTTGGCTTGTGCAATAGCACCATTGTTGTCACAATACACGTCTAACAGATTGGATGCACCCTGAACCACACCAAGATCCATCAGAAAGTTCCTGATCCAAACGACTTCCTTTACTTCCTTCGAGGTGGCAATATACCCAGCCTCTATTGTAGATGCACACATAGTTTCTTGCTTGGAAATCTTCCAGCTCACAACCCCTTCTGTTCATTACAAACACGTATCTAGATTTTGAATGAGAATCATCTGAGTTAGTAAGATAACTCGCATCCGTGCAACCCTTTACACCGAGTTCATCCTCACCTCCATAAACTAGGAACATATCCTTAGTCCTTCTCAAGTACATAAGGATGTTTTTAACCCCTTCCCAGTGGCTTTCCCCATGGTTGGCCTGGTATTTTCTCGTAACACTTAGAGTATAGGAAACATCCGGCCTAGTACAAATCATGGCATACATGATGGATCCGACTACCGAAGCATATAAAATTGCACTCATCCGACTTTGGTCATCAGTTGTTGAAGGACACTAGGTCTTACTAAGTTTTACACCATGGGACATTAGTAAGAACCCCTTCTTAGACGATTCCATGTTAAACTTCTTCAACACTTCCAATCCAATGAGCTGCCTTGATCTATCAATATAGATCCTGATTCTCGGTATGTAAGTTCCATAACCAAAGTCTTTCATTAAGAAAATCATTTTCAATGATTCCTTGTTTTTTTGCAACATCTCGATAACGTTGCCGATCAATAATATGCCATCCACATATAAGATTAGAAAGTTTACTTTGCTCCCACTAAACTTCTTGTACAAACAAGAATCATGATCACTCTTGATTAAGACAAACCATTTGACTACCTCATCAAAGCAAATGTTCCAACTCCTAGATGCTTGATTCAACCCACAAATGGATTTATGAAATTTGCATACCTTGTCAGCATTAGACGAATCGAAAAAACACTCGGTTTGTACCATGTACACATCCTCGGTTAAATTTCGATTAAGGAAAGCCGTCTTGACATCCATCTACCATATCTCATAGTTGAAATAGGATCCTATGGTTAACAAGATCCGAAATGACTTAAGCATCGCTACAGGTAAGAAAGTATCGTCGTAGTCAACTCCTTGAACATGTTGGAACCCCTTCACAATAAGCCATACTTTATAGACGGAAACATTTCCATCCATGCCAGTGTCCTTCTTAAAGACCCATTTGCACTCGATGGGTCTTGCACCGTCTGGCGGATCAACCAAGTTCCAAACTTGATTTTCATCCATGGGCTTTAACTTGGATCTCATGGCTCCATGCCACGACTCAGAATTGGATCCCAACATCGCTTCCGAATAAGTTGCCATCTCATGACTATTTAACAGTAATACATCATGAACATTTTGCAATCTGGCAGATCTTCATAGTTTAGGTGCATTTGCCGGCTCAGCTACCACGACCAACTAAATCTCCAAGGATGTTACCGACTCTCTACTAGATGGTTCCTCTCAAATTTCTTTGAGATGCACTGTGCTCCCACTGACCCCCTGACTGAGAAACTATTTCTCAAGGAAGCGAGTGACAAAAACTTTGCCCTCTTCTCGGTTGTAGAAGTAGTAACCCAAGGTTTCCCTCGGATACCCCATGAAAATACACTTACCCGATTTGGTCGTGAGCTTGTCTGACTGAAGTCGCTTGACAAATTCTTCACAACCCCAGATCTTAAGAAAAGACAAACTTGGTGTTTTACCAGTCCACATCTTATGCGGTGTCTTCTCTACTTATTTTGATGGTACTATGTTTAGTGTGAATACCGCAGTTTCTAGACAATAACCCTAAAATAATAAAGGCATACATGTCCGACTCATCATTGACCAACAAGGTTCGATTCCTCCTTTCTGACACACCATTTTTATATGGCGTTCCCAGCAGAGTGAGTTAACGAACTATTTCAGAACTCTTCAGATGGTCATCAAACTCATGGCTCAAGTACTTGCCTCCTTGGCCCAACCGAAGAAATTTTATTTTCTTGCCAAGTTGATTATGTACCTCACTTTGGAATTCCTTGAACTTTTCAAAGGCTTACGGCTTGTGTTCCATCAAGTAGATATATACATACCTACTCAAATCATGAGTGAATGTAATGAAGTATTCATAACCACCTCTAGATTCCGTGCTCATTGGACCACATACATCACTATGTACTAGTCCTAACAAGTCAGATGCACTTTCACAACTCTTCGCAAAAGGTTTCTTGGTCATTTTGCTGAGTAGTTATGATTTATATGTATCGAATGACTCCAAGTCAAACAAAGTTAGGAGTCCATCATCATGGAGCTTCTTCATGTGCTTCCAACTTATATGACCAAGCTGATAGTGCCAGAAGTAAGTACTATTCAGATCATTTGGTTTCAACTGTTTAACATTTATGTTATAAACTGACTCACCATCAAGATTCAAAATAAATAACCTATCCTAGATAGGTGCAAAGATATGAAACGTGTATTTGAAATATAAAGAACAACCATTATACATAATATTCGACTCATAACCTTGTCTCATCAAACATGTGGCGGAAATAATGTTTCAACTAAGCACTGTAACATAACTACAATTATCCAGCTCCATTAGGAATCCTGAAGGTAAATGAAGCTGCATCGTGCTGACTTCCAACACAGCGACTCTCGCCTTGTTGCTAACTCGAATGTTAACCTCGCCTCTTGCCACGCTCCTAGTGACATGGGAACGATCCTTCGGGTGCCCACTATTGACATATATGGTGCGGTGATATGTCCAAAACGTATCTACTTTCCCGAGCACTTTTGCTATTGTTTCTCCTCTAATTTGTGTGATTTGGATACAAATAATGCAGACTAATGTTGTTTTCAGCAGAATTGCCTCGGTGTCTCATATTTGTGCAGGAAATCAACTTTCAGGAAAAATCTCGGAAAATATTGCAAAACTCCTATTTTACCAGAAGACTCACGGAGCCAGAAGACGGGACGAAGAGGAGCCACGAGGGGCCCACACCCCTGGCCACACGGGCCAGGCCGTGCCAGGAGGGGGTGTGGCCGCCTCGGACTCCGTCTCGACCTCTCCTTTCTCCTATAAAAGCCCTCTGACCTAAAACAAACGGGGGGTTCGACGTTTTTCCAGATAGAGTTCCGCTGCGCCGCCACCACCAGATACCGCGATTCGGAACCAGAAACTCCATTCTGGCACCCTGCCGGGACAGGGAATTGCAGGAGATCATCACCATCATCATCACGATCGCTTCTCCATCGACCATCCATGATTCCACCATCCATGATTGAGTAATCCCCCGCTGTAGGCTATGGGGATGGTAGGGATTGGATGAGATTGTTCATGTAATGGCATCAGATTGTTAGGGTATGGTGCCTAGTATCTATTATTAGTGCTTTTTGACTTTGTTGCAACTTGTTATGCTTAATGCTTGTCACTAGGGCCCGAGTACCATGATTTCAGATCTAAACATGTTATTGACTCATGGTGATAGTATTGTTTATGATTTTACCTACAAGTTGTATACACATATTATTGTCCGGAACTGAAGCGACAATAATCGAG
Organism: Avena sativa; assembly: GCA_916181665.1. Taxonomy (NCBI): domain Eukaryota; kingdom Viridiplantae; phylum Streptophyta; class Magnoliopsida; order Poales; family Poaceae; genus Avena; species Avena sativa. The sequence goes on along the minus strand of OV702286.1, from coordinate 429,128,405 downwards.
ATAACCAGAGGGAATTGCTAAGATATGAGGATTATGTGTGTTCACGGAGTGTTAATGCTTTGGTCCGGTGCTCTATTAAAAGGAGCACCTGAATTGCAAGTAGTTGCCTTGAGGCCCCGCTGCAAACGGGCTGGCAGGACAAAAGATGTTGTGCAAGTTCTCATTACGAGCATGTATGACTATATATGGAACACATGTCTATTATAATTTAGTACTTGGATGCTTTACCTCATTTATCTGCAAATGTCCTATATCTTGATTGCTATATGAATTGTCTTGTCCATGCAACACCCGTCCATCCATCCCTATGCCTACCGCGCTTTAATCCTACTGTTTACTGTAATTGTTACTATTGTCTTTACTTTTACTACTGCTTTTACTTACTGTTGCTACTATAAAAATGTTGCTACTAATAAACTACCGCGAGCAAGATTGTTTCCAGGTGCAGCTGAATTGACAACTTAGTTGTTAAGGCTTATAAATATTCTTTGGCTCCCCTTGTGTCGAATCAATAAATCGGGTTTTACTTCCCTCGAAGACTGTTGTGATCCCCTATACTTGTGGGTCATCATGCGGCCCAACGGAGGGCCCACTCGATGACCCGCCAAGGTCCACAAAGCCCAAGATGGTTAGGCTGATACAAATACTACAAGGATACCAACTCCAAGCACACAAGACAGGAAAGTCCAAGACTAGATTACATAGAAATTCTGACTTGTAACCTACTGGGATTGGTACCTGATACCTAGTCTCTCCATATAAAGGCTTGGAGGGTGCAACAAGGGGGATATCCAAACAACACAACACGATAGATCGAATAGACATGATAGATCTACACCGTATTGTGAGTTTAGCCATAGCAACCCACTGTAAGATAGATCACATCTAGTAACCCGACGACTTTGTACTCTCCATAATAAAGATCAGAGAAGCAGGAGTTGGGTTTCCTCTACGATGGCTTAAACATGGGTAAATCTCACGTCCCTTGTTTGTCTGATAAGTCAACGAAATCACTAGCGCACCTCTTTCCCTGTAACCCAAGTCCATAACAATGGTGATTGTCGAGGTTACCCCATTCTTACAACCCCTACAATGAATTGTAGATGTGAATTACTAATCCAATATCATATACCCAAGAATTATTAGGTGCATTAGAAATATAAATGTCTATATCATCACAAACAAGCATACCTGAGTTGGAAGTCACACCTCCACTCTTGGCTTTGTCGGCCAAATACTTGCTGCAATCCTCTTCCAGTGTCCATCCATCTTGCAATATAAGCAAGTGGATCCGGTTGAAGGAGATGACTTAGTCCTTGAGAAGCACTTGGGATCGAATCCCGAGCCTTAACTCCTGACTTAGTCTTCTTCTTTTAGTCCATGAACTCCTCTTGAACTTAGCCTTATTCTGCACCATCAACACTTGACTGACACCTTTCTTGACATAAGCCTTTGCTTGCTTGAGCATCCCATGAAATTCAGTGAGATTCTTATACCATACCATGCATGTGTTAGTTCGAGATGAACGACCCATATGCACTAGGAAGAGTGTTCATAATTATATTTGTAGTGAACTCTTCACCAATAGGGAAGCCTGACCTCTCTAGAGACTACATGTAACCAACCATCTTGATCACATGAAGACTCAGTGGATCGTCGTCTTTGAGCTTAAAGCCTAGCAAAGATTGAGATACTTGATAACTCTTAGTCTTTGCCTAAGCTTGGAACATACTTTTGAGGCTTTCGATCATATTGTAGGCCTCAACATCCTCGAACTGATGCTGCAAGTCCGGCTCCATGTGAGAAAGCGTAAGATAGCTAATTTCCATGGACTCATCTCTTGTCCTATGGTAGGCATTATTAACAGTGACTATCACATCATCTACCAGCTCAGCTGGAAGTGGATTGTCTATAACATTGTCCCTCTTTTCATGTTTGAGAAATATTCTCATATTATGATACCAGTTGGTGAAATTAGTTCCATTATGCTTGTATTTCTATAAAATTGACCTCAATGCAAAACTGGATAACTCAAAAAGACTGTTACTTGGTGCCATTGATCTACAACAGAAAATATGCAAAACACTTAAGACATGTATCCATCAAAGAGCAAGCATATTAAATGTTTTAATACTTATGCTCCCACTAGAACCAACACCCCTCTGATGGTTACTAAGTGATTCAGGATCCTAAATAGGCAAGTTGGCTAGTGAGATTTAGCATCACCGCTAGTTGTCAAGTGGTCTAGGTAGGCAAATCCTTACCAACCTTATCTTATACAAATCCCGTTAGTTGAGTGGCATCACATTCCACGGCCCTAGACTAACTTTTCCCTGAGTCTCACAACTGTTATGATGGACCCATCTAGCTTACCAAGTGTTTCCGTTGTAAGAGTCTGACCCGAACCCACGAAGTCGAAAAGAATTGGTAGCACCACAATTTTATGAGCCACTACTAAGAATGTTTGACTTGTGATGGTGCAGCACTGGTAGGGTAACCTATTAGACCTTGTTTGAGGGATTAAATTCTACTACCTCCGTTTCGAAGCTTAAAGTTTATATTTTTTTGAAAACTCATGCTAACGAAAATTTGAGATTTTTTTTAGAAAAAACTAGCAAGAACTATGATATTATATAGATATCATGTGAAAATATGCTTCATGATATATCAAAGGTATGGATTTTGTATTATAAATATTAATACGTTTTCTAAAAACTTGGTCAAACTTTACGTAGTTTGACTTTAAAAAAATAAGACTTAAGCTTTGAAACAGAGGTTGTACAAACTATCTAATAGAAGTAAAAATATAGACATAACAACATCACAAATAAAACAATTGTAATCTGAAATGGTATGGCTCTCTTCATGGTGATCTCCATCTTCACAAAGCTTGTAAGTTTATTGATGGATGTGAAAATATCTATCTTTCTCCGTATATAAATCACAGTTTTAGTCAAATAATTGACCAAGAATCTCTCTAGCCTTACTACTAATGATTAATTATTGCAAAGATGTGCAATCCTTTATCTTCAATTGTGTTGTGCAAGAAATCACACTTTTAAAATGAAATCAGTAGCATTTATTGAAGATTATGATGTTGCCTACTCAGCTGAGGCTCGAAGAGGAGACTCTAGAAAGTTTAACGATCTGTCGTACGTGCAAGGCTCGCCCGTACCGTGTGGAAGCGGCTCTATTAGGTTAAACGCAACAACTTTCATGAACGAGCCTATATATTTCGAGACTCCAGGCGCAGCGCAGAGAGCCACCATTCTTAGATTGCACCATAACACCACCGAAGGAGATCTACCACCATAATTCATCCTCTCCATCCTTCATCTTCTCCATAGCCATAGCCATCATCTTGTACTTGAGATCTCCTTGTGAATTGGTGACCATTGTAAGAATATTTTATTTCAATCTAAGTATTTTGCACAATAATTTCTATCCTTTATCTTATTGTTATGAGTGAGTAGTCCTCACGGGCCGCGGATTGGGGTGAAACCTCATAGAGATTATGTGCATCTAATTCATGGGAGTATTGTGTGATGATTGAATAGAAATTTGTATCTTTGTATTTTTGTCTCTTGCCTCGATCCATGGACTTGTAGGTACCCAAGATCCCAAGGATTGGTAAACTTGAGGTGAGATAAGTGGTGAACGGTGACCTCACGCGAAACCTAGTGACAATAAGGGGAGTACAGTTTTCGTTTAGGGATCCACTAGGGAGTAATAGCAACATCACTTCTTAAGGCTTTGATCTGTATTTTACTTAATAATTGTTATACATCGGTGCTTCGTGATGTAATGGTTGGATCAAAAGACTATTATTATGCCTGTGGCTCGCAGAGGCCTTAGTATATTTGGATATGCTGCCCACAACCTAATCTTTGTTAAATCATTTCACATGAATGTGCAACTGAAGGTGAATCTTCATCCCTAGCCTATTTCCATCAATTGCAACAACCAAAGATTCAAAGTAAACTTGAAAGGTCCACTAAACATAAGGTAAATGAAAAAACAAGTCTTGTAGATGTGCCTCATTTATTTTCCATCTAGCATTATTTCCCAAGGTTTGATTAAACCTAGTAGACTAGGGAAAAGCTATTACATTGCATCTGTAAAACCAGATCAAAGGTATCATTGACTCATTCCAACTCTGGTCACGTGCCACCATACTCCATGTCACCAACTTGTGCATCGACTTGTATATCATCCGAGTTCTCTAAATAGCTATACTAGCTAGTAAATAAAATTACATAGAGAATGTGATACACATGTTGTTATACAATAAAATGATAGAACCTAGGCTCCAAATCGGCTAACAAAACCATGATACGCAGATCATATATGGATTACACACATACATCACATGCACATGACCCATACCAATCACAACATCCTATAAAAACAAGTTATGCATAGAAACTATATCTAGCGGTGTTGTAAAACTCGCAACGGTATCTAAGGCACTACAATAGGGTGAAGCTAGTGGCCCCGCTAGCCAGATAGTGGAAGGGAATAAAACAATTTTACCCAAATCCGATCAGTACTCTGATTCGATCAAACTCTTTTGATTTTTTATTACCGCATCTGGATTTACGTGTCAAAGTCTACCCCGATGGCGAATGCCAACCAGTAGGGGTATGTTGTTCCACGACCTTAGTAGCATGATCATGGAAAATACATCATCCATTTTCCTGAGTACAGTTGATCTAATCAACTTTGTACAAAACCGAGCTATCTCATTGAACGACCACCAAAACAACAACTATAACCAATCTAATGCGAACTACATATCACATATGCGTGATCAAGGGCCTAAAACTAGAATCTATCCCTCTGATACCATTTAGGCGACACATAGAAAACAAAAAATCCTACGTGGTGATCCCAAGATCTAGCCGAGGTAGAAGGCCACATGGATTACCACTAGAAGCGTGGGTATGGAATCGATGAAGCGGGTCAAAGCAGTGCAGTCTCATGATCTGATCCAATTCCATGATATTCGAAGTGCTAAATGTCTAGCACCTCTGCCAGTATCCACACATGCGAGGAGGAGCACCGACGGTGGACTACTATGTCCAGTGCGGTGGCTGGACTCAATGGGGTAGGGTTTCCAAGGCATGGAAGTGTATAACCGTGCCCTTTTGGCATCCCATGCCCCACTATATATTGAGAGTGACAGTAGGCTTCACAACACTTGTGGCCCTTTCACTAAAACCGTATTTTGGTCACTACAAGTCCAACTCACTAACTCAGTACATGTCCGGTTCGGGTCCAACCCAAACGCCATATTTCTTAGTCGTATTATCATCAAACTTTCTCCTGCTCTTAAGTGTGTGACCCCGCAGCCACATGGAAACTTATAAACAATTTGAGTCTGACTCACAATCGATCAATTGGAAGCAGCTCCTAGCAGAACGTGCCGACTCAAAATTTCCATAGAGCCATGATGACATACCTTCTCAATGTAACTTATGCCCGAGTCCCTTTTTCCTCACGATATACCTTGTCGAGCTATAGGGGAATTATTGTAATCCCTTTAATAGCCCAACTCCTCTTCTCGATCTTTGATATGTAATTCATCTGACTAAATCTTAGTCGATCACCCGGTTAACACTTAACCGAGTCATGCGTAGCCATACTTTCCAAATTATATCACCCGAGAGGGCCCATAGAATATATCTCCAGTCAAAGAGGCAAAACCTCATCTTAGTTATCCACATCGCGCAGCTTGATTCTTAGCCAACCCAAACTCTATCTTTATAACTGCTCTGTGATGGAGCAGCATTTTATAGAACCTAAGTTGGTTGATCTACAACTCGAATAGTGCGACAACTTCAGGTCTAAGGATTACATTGATTAAGATATACAAATAACGTCTTAGTCGTTGTATCTTAATATGGGTTAGTCTGACTGGCTAAACTCTTCAGTTGAATCCGTGTAAGTCGGAATAGCATCACCATGCCCATGACAAGTGGAACCGAGTCATCAGTCGACTTTCATATTAGTCTAAGTTGTATATCCATCACAATCTCGATGACTAAGGACATCTAGTATGAACAACATGAATATATAGTTCCACAACTGAATCACACATTCAATGATACATAACAGATGTTCATATAAGGACAACTTAATAACTTAATTGTTCATATAAGGACAACTTAATAACTTAATGAATACACTGGGAATTTCATCATATATGATTGCCTCTAGGACATATTCCCAGTAGAGGGGACGACGGCAAGATGGCAAACAATGGCCATAGGGAGGGCGGTGGAGGTTCAGAGCGGTGCACAACAGAAAGGTGCGGCAGGGGTAAGGACAAGAACAGTGAAGCGGGAAGGGGTGGCGGAGCGGGGAAATATGGGAAATTGCAGAATAATGCGGGCTCAAATCCTCGAACCTGGGATGCGCACGATCGACAACTCACGTGGTGGGGCCCACTAGTCAGTATAGTTGTGAGAACAACGACTACATGTGATGGGATCCACATGTAAGAATCCAACTTAACCAGACGAAAGGTTAGAGAGGGGAAACGATGGCCAGTGTCGAATTGAACCAGGGCACAGATGTAACGAAGCCACGTCGGCTGATGGCATATCTCCAATTGCCCGATTCGTAGTGGAACAGTACCAATTTCCGAGTGGACTGAGGCCACATACCCAATAAACCCTAAGTAATATGGGTACGGTCATTACTTGATGAACTTGGAGTTAAGTCAACTCATCCACCATGTTTTTGGTATGATAGTTTGGGAGCAACATACTTGTCGGCAAATACAGTATTTCATGCTAGAGCCAAGCACATCAAGCTTGATTCTTTATTTTGTGAGAGAAAAGATTCTAAACAAATAGCTAGAGATTTGTTTTATTCCCTCAAATAATCAATAATCAAGTGGCTGGTGGTTTTACAAATCTACTACCGGCTCGTAGCTTTGAAGAATTTAAGCATAATCTTAACTTCAATAAGTTGCAATTAAGGAAGGATGTTAGAAACAGGAATGTAATATATAAAGGACCTAGAGTCCGTCACATTTTCTACACATACCCCATGTAACGTTGGTACCACAAAGTGTCTATATACATATACAACAACTCCATGCCTCGGCACCTGTCCGAGCAGAACAAATCTACCTGACCGCATGACTACATTCTTATAATACAACTTCACATACAAGAGTTGATAGATTAATCTTTAATAAAAAGTTCATTCACAAGAGGGAACATGTTAGGGGCGGAGTCAGGATTTAGGTTAGGGGGGAGCCATGACGATCACCGGTGTAGTATATCAATATCGAGCCATCAAGTCCACACTAAAATAGCTAAGCTATCAACACCAAGGACACGATCCAAAGTTTAAACACTATGTCAGAATTGAGAATCGGGATCGTAACATTTAGAGTGTAAAATTTTATTCTTTCTTTCTATTCTTTAGTTAGTGTAGTATATAGTTACTAAAGAAAAGAAAAATTGATCCAACTAGCAATATTTACCATTCACGTAGGTAGACTTGTGAACGGCGGTGGGTGACCCTAGGCTGGCAGTGAGGCGAATAGGCGTTAGCTGATGAAAAGATCGGCATTCACAAATGATACCACATACTTGTGCATACCTAGACATATGGGATTTATCTTGCTTCCTAGACTTAGATGCGTGTATAGTTAGACTTAATAATTACTACTAATCATGCTATTATCTACTATCATTACAGCAATATACATAGTACTAGCCTTGTTGTATTTCCTTGAGGGGAAATGATACCTATCAACCCGGGGATCGAATCAAACTATCGCCCGGGTCGCTAGAAGGCGCACATCTCGCACACCACATGAGGCTGGCCCATGCATTTTATCTCCTTCCTACTTTGGGTGTTCTTATCCCCATCACGAACATGCCATCGCCGATCTCTCGTCTTCCTAGCCTAAATAGCAAGTCTATGCAGCACACCGCCGACGCTCCTCCCTCCGCCATAGCTGTTGTTGTCCTTCCGCCGACCTCGAGCTCACTCTGCCGCTGGCCACTTCCTCCACATCGCCACGGACCATGTTCCCGATCCGACCGCTCGTTCCTCATCAAGCAGGTTGTCGGCCTACCTCGCCGCTGTTGTACCTGGCCGGAGTGCCGCGCTTCCCCGCACCTCGCCGGAGCGCCCCCCAGGACGTGCCACTGCCTAGTCTCCTGCAGGTCCTCCACATCACCCTCGGATCTCCGTTGATGTCTACTCCTTCGCACGCCACTGGCCTTCCCATCTCCGACGAGGTCTTATCCCGGGCCTTGGGTAGGGGCAATGCTGGAGCACGAGGACGAGCGAACGACACTGGGGCGTTGCTGCAAGTGGCTTGGAGTTTTTCTACCCTAGACATGAGGGGGTGCTACCATAGGCATACAGTGGTGCTATTATGTGGTGCTACCATCTTCAGGTGGCGGATTCCGATGTATCGGGCGGTGCTACAAAATGGCACAATTGTTTTTGCTACTACCGTTTTGTGTTTTTTCTACAATAGCTATAAGGTCTCCGACGAGATCTCCAGCGAGGTCTTCGGTGAAGTTGGATTCACTACAATAAAACATTTTGTTTGCTACAACCGTGTGGTGACCCAGCATACCACTGCATGATGTAGTACACTATAGTCGTTAGCATAACACCAATGAAACATCGTTTACTAGTATTACATTCCTTAGAGTGGTACAACAGAAACATAGCAGGTCCAAGACATGACTATAGATTACAACTCGACTCTTTACAAAAGATCCAGAGAACACTCTAGGTTAAAGAGAGAGAAAGAAACCTCTTACAAAGAAGAACCAGAAATAATAACTCCTATCACTTCGACAGATCACCAGAACATCTAAACTATCTGGTTTGCAATTGCTACTAGTGCAATTCTCTACAGAAGTAGGTTTTATGGCTAGAGTGTCTACTCATATCACTTCGGTTGATGAATATGTTGACTTTATTGAAGAACTTGAGTTGTCGATGATGGTTTCTTGAGCATAAGTCAGGACGTCGTCTCCAATGGCTTCGGAATATAGCAAGGGTTAAGAAGGTACGGTTGAGTGTACTCAGCAAGTTCACTAAAAAGGAGTGTTTGATGCACTATCTCTACAACCACAGACCAAAGGTCATAGGCAATGCAGGTTTTCGTAAACATTTCTTCAAAGATTGCTTTTATTCTGAAATCTATGTTCGACAGCCTTCACAGGTTAACCAGAACTTTCATGGAGTTCCTTTCCTGACGCGTTCATAGCTCCTTCCCGGAACAGGGAGTAACATGTCACAATTCTTACACTCTACAGAGGTGCATTACTTTACCCATGAGAGACCAAATCCTTGTTGCACAATCGGGCAGCTTATTCCCTTCCACAATTCCGTGATGTGGGGACCAGTAGATGATCCAAGCCAATCGCTGCCCTTCGCCGCGACCCCGCATGAAGACATGATCCCCCAAGAGCTCTACCACGAGTACAGTCCGGGTAGCCTCTCGAAGACTCTGTAAGCAGCTCTGCCGGGCAGCCACCATCATCTATGGTGAACCTCCACCACGACAGCTATGCATACATAATCTAGACACCTAGATCGCGGGGCACTGAGGGGTCCCACCCATGTGCTAGATTCTCTGGATTCTCCAAGAAATCTGCAGCTTCACGATAAGGTCATCCATCCATGCGAAAAGAAGAAGATCTAGCTGACTTCTCCGTCCCATTCTAGATCTCCTGGTTAACTCGTAATATACGGCGCTAGAATTACTAGCAACATTGGTTGATTAAGTCCTAGATATTATGTTCCTTTACCACTGGAACTGTATCAATAGATTATTACCACTTGGTAAATAATCCTTAATCATATTATTATGAAAATAGTATTTTTTGACCTTTTTAAAATGCAGGTGATGACAACATTTGAGTTAGTATTTGATAGAAAATAATCAAAGGACATGAGCAAGTTGTGAACTTGCCTTTTGTGATTGCAATATTATGCACTCCCGGTCTTCGAGACAATAGAAGATCCAAAATCTGGAAATAGCATCATTGGTCTGGTAAGGACTAATGTTTAAAGAAGCAAGATGCAATTATGCATAAGTAATGTAATGTAGTTTGATAAACGCGAATCCCGGGACTAATCGTATTTGATGCAGGGTTTCAAGCTTGTGGTGAGTTCTTTGGAATGTGTTGCACTTTTATACCAATTCCACACTTGTGCTTCTTAATAAGGCTTGTGAGAGTGTGTGTGAAACAATATGTAGATACAACAAGTAGCATACAGTATTAAAGCACTCAAATGGGCATGGTATCTAAAAGATTTCTTAAGAAAGATTAAGAATCAATTAGATCTTTTAAAGAATTGTTTAAGGATTATTTTTAATGTTTATTAAAATAATAATTTTTGAAGAAAAACTTACTTAGCTAAACAAAAGCATTTAAACTCTAAGTTAACACTCTTAGGTTTTCTTTCTAGTTATAATTCTCAAAGAAGAAAGAATTACTTCATTTGAATAAGGACCACACTAGTAGTTGAGACTTATCTATCTTGGTCATTATATGGTATTATAATTTGTTCAGTTCATAGTGTTTCTTTAAGGTTAATTAAGAGTGGTATTACCTTTATTTGAGTTGTAGTTTCTTAACTTTATGATTGAATAGAATTATTCGTCTCCTTATAAATGAATGGTTTTAATTTGTAAACAAGGACATAATATTATTTAACTACTTATGAATTACTTTTGGATTTATAATATATTTATAAACTTGTGGTTAAACTAATGGTAAAAGGTTTTAATAAGTTCAAAATAATAATCTTGAGGATTGTATATTTGATATCTCCTTTTTAGAAATGCTACACTTATTTAGGAATGATAGTTTATCAAAAATTGGAATTAAGATGTTTTGGACTATTTAGACTTCATACTATTAATATTTTTAATACTAATATTATTTTTAGACTTCTAATGGACATATTAGAGGCATTAATAATGTTATACGCACTTTTATGAATTACCAATTAAGAAAATAGGTTTGAATTCAATTTATTAGGGTAGTAAATTTTTACTTACTTGAAAAGTGGAATGTTACATTTTTAACATATAAATATTATTTTTATGATCATTTTGGTATATTATATGCATTTTTGTGATTTTTAAATAATAAGATATGATTTTTATAAGTTTTATTACTTTATGAATACTAAATAAATAATAAATACTTAGTTAAGTGTCACAAAAATGTACAAAATAAGTTTATAAATGTATATTTTGTTTTCTAAGAATTTTTATATATTATACTTTTTTTTATGAATTTTAAATGATAAAAACATTTTTATTTAAGATTTATCCCTAATAGGTTATTTACTAGTAATAATTATTATTTTATTTAAATTGGAAAATAAAACATTATAATAGGTTTATATTATAAAGTTTATTTTTTTGAACATTTTTATATATAATATGTATTTTTCTGAATTATAAAATAAAAGATATTGAATTTCTAAGATTTAAGCAATTCCTGAAATTATTAAACAAAATTTTAAAAGATTTCTTGCGTCAGAGTGACATCAGCATGACACAACCCTAACAATTAAACCTTTTTGTACTAACTTTAACCTAAGTCACAGCCACTGACTGGTGGGGCTCCCACGTCACATGCCACGTTGGCACGGACCAAGTCAAACCGACTGAATGGGCTGGGGTGATGTCATTTGACCTCACCATGACGTCAGCACGCCGGGACATGGCGGATGAACGCTGGCGAGGCTATCGCTTGACGTTGGGGCTTCACGATGGGATATTACGGTTGGTTTTGGACACAAAAGATCGAGCTAGGTCGATTGAAGGAAACACCGCTACCTAATGGTCACCAGAGGACTACCGGCGATGAGCTTATGCGGCGGAGAATAGCGGTGCACGGCGGAGCATGTCGCGAGCTCGATTTAAAGTGAGATAAAGAGATAGGTAATGATGACCCACAAGTATAGGGGGTGTATCGCAGTATTTTCGATAAGTAAGAGTCTCGAACCCAACAAGGAGAAGAAGGTGCTGGCTAGTGGTATGGATCAGGAATTCTCTGCAAATACTTAGCAAACAGATTTTTATGGTTTTTTGATAAAGCAAGTAAACAAAGTACGAGTAAATAAAAGACAGTAGGAATAAATGCAGCAAGTGTCCCAATCCTTTATGCAGCAAAGGAAAAGCCGGTTGTATTACTTAAGATGACCAAACGTTCTCAAGGACACATGGGAAGACTGTCAAGTGCTTTCACTTCATATAGTTGATTAATCTTCTTTAGCTTGCTAAGTGTTGTGTGGGTGAACCTGTGCTAATGTACCGACCTTTCTAGGACTAATAAATACTTGTGATTATACCCCTGGCAAACATCCGTAAGTACAAGAAAGTAATTAAGGTAGAAACCTAACCACAGCTTTAAACTCTAAGACCCTTACGTCCCTTGTGCAATGGTTTTCTAACGGGGGTTCAGGTTTCTGTCGCTCCGTCAACCCCTACGATTAGTAGCTAAATACACAATGCATTCCCCGAGGCCCATATAGGTGAAGTGTCATGTAGTCGACATTCACATGACACCACTAGAATAAGTACACCACAACTTAAATATCAAACTATTGAATCTTTCTCAACACAATTCCACTACTAACAACATGACTTCTCCCATGTCCTCAAGAACAAAACGAACTACTCACAAGACATCATATGGATCATGATCAGAGATGGAATAATGATGTATAACAATCTGAACATAAACAATAATTCAATGGTTCACTCAATAGCATCAACTACAAAGAGTAATCAACACCGGGAAAGTTTCCCCTATGAACTATGCAAGATTCAACGCAATTTTTACAGCAATATGGAGATGGTGATGAGGGTGCTGATGGTGATGATGGTGGAGATGCTGATGATCCCGATGAAGTCCGGCTTTATGGTGGTGTTGATGGCGACGATCTCCCCTCTCCGGGAAGGAATTCCCCTGGTAGAAATCTGTCTGCCGGAGAGATCTTTCTCTCTCGGTGTTTTCTGCCCCGCAGAGGCGGCGGAATCTTTCTATGGCTGCTCCCCGAGTCTTAGGGTTTCGGGAGGATAATATACGCTAGAGGGGAGTGCCAGGGGTGGACCAGGACAGCCACACCACCTGGTGGCATGGCCTGGGCTGGCCCGCGCCAGGGGGTGGTGTGGGCCCCCTGTGGTCCATCTCCAACCCCCCTTCTAGCTTTCCTCGTCTTCTGGAAAAATAGGATTTTCCATATATTTTCCCGGATTTTATGATCTTCGCGAATTTTGCCTCCAAACAGCACCTTTTCCATCAGAATCCTGACTGCTGCGGTCCATGCTCTAAAAGTCATCAACCATGCAAAAACAGATGAAATAACATAAGTATCACCTCTCAATACGAAATATATCAATGAATAACAGTGAATTATGACATAGAATAGTGATGCAAAATGGACGTATCAACTCCCCCCAAGCTTAGACTTCGCTTGTCCCGAAGCGAAACTGACCTCAGGTTTATGGAGTGAAGAGTTGATAAAAGAATATGGAGAAGAAGCATCACATTCATCAATACATAGATCATAATAGAAGACAACTCACTATTATATAACTTAACTTGCAATGAGTAAAGGAAACACAATAAAGATACATAAAGTAAATCATAATTGGTAATGGCAAACTTAGCTCTTGGTCGAAGAATAGTTGATAATTTGCTGGAGTTCACAAATAATTGGTTTTCAATGATAGCTTTCAAAGTAGTAAACATCAAGATAAGAGCAATGTGCAAAACAAGGAACATAAGAAACATGATTGAATAAATCATCATATGAATGAATGAAACACAACAACTCAAAATACTTGTTGATATAGAAGGGAGTAGGTTTACTGACTCAACTAAAAAGTAAAAGAAAGGCCCTTCGCAGAGGGAAGCAGGGATTTCAAGTTTCATAAAGAGCTCCCAAAAATTATGATACTTACTAGCTTTCAGCTCTCATTGCCCCTATCATAGGCATATTTAGGTGATTAAGGTTAAAGTGATCAAATATGAGGATATGCATTGACAAGTTGTAAATTGAGAATCTCATGTCCCTTGAATACGAGGGCCGCTCCTCATGCTACTCAAGTTTAGTCACGGGTAAGTTCTTGTCATCGTAAGCATATGTGTATCATAGAGAACCGCCAACGGGGTACCCCTTGCCCGATGATACGGAAGAATCCCCATATCAAAATGACAAGGCAAGCAGACAACAAGCATCTCAGCAATCTTCTTATTTACCATGGGAATATGGTGCTTTTTTCTCTCTTTCCTCTTTTCATAATCTCTTTTTTACTTTTTCTCTTTTTTCTAAATATCTATCTATTTTTTTATAAGAAGAATGCTTCATAGATGCTTCTTATGGTTACGCTGCAGGTTTCCACCATGTCAGCATGGATTAGACCAGCGGCCCGGGCATTTCTCTAACACACATGCATAACTCCATGGACTTACAAAATCCCCTTTCATTTCACACCAACGACATCCATAGACAAAAGAACATGATATCAACTAGGTATAAAGTACCAGTGCAATGTTGAAAGTGTTCCCCATGACAACATGGTTCTGCTAATTCACAACTTACAAAGCGCAAGCATATACGCGACATAGATGGGCACAATGGCTCAAGTTTATTAAGTGCAAGAAAATAAAGTGTGCCATAAAGTTCGTGAGAGCTTTAATCACTAATTTTCACATAACAAGTTTTATTTGGGAGGTAAATAAAACAAGAATTTATTTGGAATAGTAATAATGCTAATAGGTAGGTATGGTGGACACAAATGGCATGGGTTTTTGGTTTAAAGGAGTGGATGCACAAGAAGAATTCCCTCTCAGTACAGGTTTTCGGCTAGCAAGGTTGGGTAGCAAGTATAAGAATTGAAGGAAACAAACAAACATACAAGTGATAAAGACAAACATGCAATCTTCCTTGGAAGCACAAAAGATCTTAACTAGAGAATAGTAAACTTATGAGCAAATCAAGAAAGGAAGATGATGAGATTATTTTTCTTTAGAGTACTTTTATCTTTTTCATTCAACTCTCAAAAATAGTGTTGCTACTGACCGAGCCAGGTTTGCCAAAACCAACGAAATTAACTCAATGATACCAAAGTGATACCAATACTAACAACAAGATCAATCATATAACCATGAATTGAAAACTAATATAAGCTATGCAAAAGAGTGAATGATAGAACTTCTCATTAATATTCCATAACGGCAACTCACAACAAGGGATACATATCTAACGAGAGAGGGGACACTTCCATAATGCAAACCATCCTACATAATAACTTCTCTATTCATGATATGACTCTACTAAAAAGGTTAAAAGATAGAAGATGGTGATGTGACACCGCGGCACTCCCCCAAGCTTGGAACAAACCAAGGGGATGCCAAACCTGATAACGAATTACTCCTTTGGTGGTGGTATCCTCTCGATGAGCTCTCTGATAAGTTTCCCCAACTCCTCAATCTCAAAGGTGAGATTACGAATCAGCTGTGAGTTTTGCTCAATGCGGCTCATGATCATGTCGGGTTGAGAATTCCAGCTCTTGCAATTCTTTCCCCACACTTCCTCCTTGAAGTCTTCTTTTCCTGCATGGCTAGAACGAGGCAAATCCCAATTGGAGGGTAATTTCCTCTTGAGCATATTCTAGTATTGATGCTCATGGATAAGAGTATAGAAAGGATTCTTGGTGCGTGGAGGAAGTGACCGTGGAGCCAAGCAGTGACGAGGAGCTTTCCCCCCAGTCTGCATCCGTGCAGTCCTTCTAACCCTGGCAGGTTTTGTCACCACTCCAATGCTTGCAATGGTAGTGCCGGTGTGTGGATGTTGGCCTTTCTCCTTTTCACCTTCACTCTTGATCTCCTTCTCCTTCCCGGGGTCTTGGAGGTCTTCCTCCATAGGCTCCTTCCCTTTATCCTTGGCGGACACCATTGTGCTTATAAGATTCAAGAATAGTTCCTGGCAGAAACAGATCGATACAAAAACATGAAGAAAACACGATATATGAACCTCGGGGGATCCAGGGGGTTATATATTACGAAGTTTCAAAGCAAAAGGAAGGTACTGGGAGAAAACGAGTCGGAGGCGGAGTCCGGGGTGGACTCACCACCTGGTGGCGCGGCCAAGGGAGGGCCCGTGCCACAGGGTGGTATGAGCCACCCTGGCTCCGTTTCCGTCCCTTTTTCGCTTCTTAACTTTCCTTATTGACTAAAAACTGCAAAAATATAGTTGGATAGTATTTTCGCGGAACTTTTCTTACCAGAACTGTTACCTATTTGAAAGCGGACTCTGCAGGTCTCTGAATTTGGTATCTAGTAGATTCTTCTGGAGTTATTACTTGAATAATATCAATATCTTCATCTTCATACACTTATTACTTGAGTCATAAAACCCTTCTCTTCCTTATTACACAATTATCTCCATCACCTAGAAATTTCTCTCTCACAAAACTCCACAGAGTTCTCATTAGCAACATTAGTATATATAAAGTGATAAAACCTTTTGAGTCCAACTTCAACCAAAAACCATCAAAACATAATCTACTATAGCAACTCCTTCCGAAAACCCAAAAATAATTCAAAAAGGAAATCGATTAAAGAAGCAAATGCAAGAGTGGCAAAATCTGTCAAAACAGACCAGCAGGTAAAGATCAATTTTTTTCCAAAATCTTTTATTGCTCAAATCAAAAAGTGCAAAACTAACAAAAGTTAAATAACAACCTAGGGCAGAAGCACAAAAAATTACAACTCAATCTGACATATAGAGATCTCTCACGAATTTTTACGGTGAAGCACAAAAATCTGTTTCGGGACAGCAACTTCCCCAAATATTACTTCTCTCTCATTAGAGGTTGATCTTGACACAAAAACCAAACAAAACGGATAAGGAGCGGTTATTACCAAAGTAATAACTTCCAAGACTCAAAGAAACAAAAACAAACTGAAAGCAAAAACAAATTGGGTTATCTCCCAAAAAGCTCTTTCTTTATAGCCATTAAGATGGGCATGATGATTTTGAAGATGCTCACATAGGAATATGAATTGAAGTGAAAGAGAGCATTAAGAAGCAAAAATACACACATTTATGTCTAACCCACTTCCTATGCAAGGTAATTTTGTAAACAAACAAGTTGTTGAAACCAGAGGCTACAAGCATAGGAAGGCAAAAGAAGTGCAACATAAAAACTTTCAGCATAAAACGAGGAAACTTGATATTATTAAGATACATAAGAACACTTTTCCCTCTCTCATAATAACTTTTAGTATCATGCATAGACTTAGCAATATAACTATCACAAGGTCCATCATAGCAAAGATCGCTTATTCTAACAGAAAACACAGGAATACTAGCTCTCATAATACTACTTTGTGAAACAATATTAGAGGTATCCTTACAAAGGATAGTGTGTCCATCTTCTTCATATTTAGTAACAAAGTCTTTCATATTTTCTATTATAGGTTCATCAACCATTTGTTTATCAGGTTCAACAGCTTTATTTGTACTTTCATTAACCATACTATCTATCATAGAATGTTCCTTTATCTTACATGGGAAAGGGATTTTCTCAATGTAAGGTTTAGGTAAGACATGATTAGTAGTATAAACTTCAGTATTTCTTGTAGGAACACTCTTAGCAACATCTTTATAAGGTTCATGATACTTATTCCACTTCTTTTTAGGCACTTCAATATAGGAAGCAAAAGCCTTAAAATAAGAAGCAATAGCTTGAGAGTCTAGACCATAAGCATTTTTAATATTTTGAAAGTCATCAGTTCCCATAAAAGATTCAATGCATTCATAATCATAATTTATACCTGACTTTCTACCTTTCTCATTCTCCCAAGATTCAGCATTGTCTTGAATACGGTCCAGAAGATCCCATTTAGCTTCTTCTTCCATGCGAGTGAATGATCCAGCACAAGAAGCATCCAATAAATCTTTATCATGAAGAGAAAGCCTTTCATAAAAGTTATTGATAATAATATTGTTGGGGAGCTCATGAATGGGACATTTGATCATTAGTAACTTCAATCTCCCCCAAGCTTGAGCTGTACTCTCTCCATCAAGAGGCCAAAAGTTGTATATTTGATTCCGATCTTTATGAATCTCACTAGGAGGACAAAACTTTGAATAAAAGAGAGGCACTATTTCCTCCCATTCCAGAGCTTGACCATTCTTCAGCAGCTTATACCAGTCCTTAGCTCTTCCTTTCAGTGATAATGAGAATAACTTCTTCTTAACTTGATCTGTAGTAATACCTGCACACTTGAACAACCCGCATAATTCGTGTATAAAGAGCAAATGATCACCGGGATGGACAGTTCCATCCCCAACATAGTAGTTATCCATAACACGATCAATAATTCTTGTAGGTATTTTGAAAGCATCATTCTCAGAAGGTGGTGGCTTATCTACTACCTTAGCAATGGTAGTAGCATTACCAAATAAGAAACTCAGTGAATTATACATAACGAAAATAAAGCAACTAGCATAAGTAAACAATACTCACAGTAGAAATTTCCTTTACCAGTTCCACTCTCCAATAGCGCTTCACTCCCCGGCAACGGTGCCAGAATATAGTCTTGATGACCCACAAGTATAGGGGGTGTATCGTAGTATTTTCGATAAGTAAGAGTGTCGAACCCAATGAGGAGCAGAAGGTGCTGGCTAGTGGTATGGATCAGGAATTCTCTGTAAATACTTAGCAAACGGATTTTTAGGGGTTTTTGATAAAGCAAGTAAACAAAGTACGAGTAAATAAAAGACATTAGGAATAAATGTAGCAAGTGGCCCAATCCTTTATGCAGCAAAGGACAAGCCGGTTGTATTACTTAAGATGACCAAACATTCTTGAGGACACATGGGAAGACTGTCAAGTGCTTTCGCTTCATATAGTTGATTAATCTTCTTTAGCTTGCTAAGTGTTGTGTGGGTGAACCTATGCTAATGTACCGACCTTCCTAGGACTAATACATACTTGTGATTATACCCCTTGCAAACATCCGTAAGTACAAGAAAGTAATTAAGGTAGAAACCTAACCACAGCTTTAAACTCTAAGACCCTTACGTCCCTTGTGCAATGGTTTCCTAACGGGGGTTCAGTTTTCTGTCACTCTGGCAACCCCTATGATTAGTAGCCAAATACACAATGCATTCCCCTAGGCCCATATAGGTGAAGTGTCATGTAGTCGACATTCACATGACACCACTAGAAGAAGTACACCACAACTTAAATATCAAACTATTGAATCTTTCTCAACACAATTCTACTACTAACAACATGACTTCTCCCATGTCCTCAAGAACAAAACGAACTACTCACAAGACATCATATGGATCATGATCATAGATGGAATAATGATGTATAACTATCTGAACATAAACAATAATTCAATGGTTCACTCAATAGCATCAACTACAAAGAGTAATCAACACCGGGAAAGTTTCCCCTATGAACTATGCAAGATTCAACGCAATTGTTACAGCAATATGGAGATGGTGATGAGGGTGCTGATGGTGATGATGGTGGTGGTGATGATGATGATGATCCCGATGAAGTGATGGTGGTGTTGATGGCGACGATCTCCCCTCTCCAGGAAGGAATTCCCCTGGTAGAAATCTGTCTGCCGGAGAGATCTTTCTCTCTCGGTGTTTTCCGCCCCGCAGGGGCGGCGGAATCTTTCTGTGGTTGCTCCCCGAGTCTTAGGGTTTCGGGAGGATAATATACGCCAGAGGGGAGTGCCAGGGGTGGACTAGGGCGGCCACACCACCTGGTGGCGCGGCCTGGGCTGGCCCACGCCAGGGGGTGGTGTGGGCCCCCTGTGGCCCATCTCCAGCCCCTCCTTCTGGCTTCCTTCGTCTTCTAGAAAAATAGGATTTTCCGTATATTTTCCTGGATTTTCTGATGTTCGCGAATTTTGCCTCCAAACAGCACCTTTTCCATCAGAATCCTGACTGCAGCGGTCCATGCTCCAAAATTCATCAACCATGCAAAAACAGATGAAATAACATAAGTATCACCTCTCAATATGAAATATATCAATGAATAGCAGTGAATTATGACATAGAATAGTGATGCAAAATGGACGTATTAGGGAAGTACTCGCGTGCTCATCAGCTCACCACAAACGCGTTGGAGGGGTTGGTGGTGCCAGGCGAGCTTCGAATGGGACGAATCAACGGTCATGGCCACGACGGCTGGCAAGATGTCGAGCTTGATTCCTCGCAATTTGATATGCGCCTGCTTGCATGACGGGTTGGATATGAACGAGAAGACAAAGGCGAACTCAGTGGTGGTTTCAGCGGGACTTAAGGCGACCGGAGATGGCGAGGACGATGATCCCCAATGAGCTAGGGTTTCGGCTCCTCTGTGCGCAAGGGTCACAGAGCAAGAGAGAGAGGAAGAAATGGGGATGAGGACGAGCAGGGCATCGCGGTGGCATCCTTATCCTCTCCCGGGGGTGGCGGCACGAATCTCAGCGCTCGCCGGGTACGAGGAAGCGGCCACCGAGCTGCTTGCGGAATCGGAAGGTCGACGACGTACGAGGAAGACGACACGAACCGTTATCTGGGCCTGGGCCAGTGCTGGGTGATACGTCGTAAACGTATCTATAATTTTTGATGTTCCATGCTTGTTTTATATCTACTTTCTTATGTTTTCTCCATACTTTGGAGTATTTTTACACATTTTATGGAACTAACCTATTAACAAGATGCCGCAGTGCTAGTTGCCTATTTTCTGTTGTTTTTGGTTTCAGAAAAGCTAGGAAAGAAATATTCTCAGAATTGGACCATACAAAAGTCAAAGTCGATATTTTACCGGAAGACTCATGGAGTCAGAAGACGAGACGGAGAGGGGCCAGGGGCTAGCCACACCACCTAGTGGCGCGGGCTAGGCCAGGACACGCTAGGGGGTGGTGTGGGACCCTCAGGCCTCCATCGACCTTGCCCCTTCGCCTATATATTCCTCCCGGGACAAAAACCCTAAGTGCGAGATCAGAATTCCATGAAACGTTCCGTAGCGCCGCCACCACCGAAGAGGAGATTCGGGGGACAGAAGTCTCTATTTCGACACCCAGCTGGGACGAGGAAGTGCCCCCGGAGCCACCTCCATTGACTCCACCGCCATCTCCATCGCCGTTGCTAATTCCCATGATGAGGAAGGAGTAGTTCTCTCTCGAAGATAAGGGCTCTACAGGTAGCTATGTGTTCATCTCTCTCTCTATGCATGATCTCATTGAGATCGTGAGCTTTGCAATCTATAGTTCTATTCTGTTACTCAAGTGCTTTAATGAATCTCTACTTATCCCCACGTGTGTGAAGTTGACAGTGTGCACACCGTGTGGCACTTTGGCTAAGATTACATAAATACTTATCATGAGTATAATTTGAGTTGGATGTCTCTATGAGATTGTGGTGTTTGTTCGAACCATCTAGCACTCAAGGTGGCAATAAGGGGTTATCTAGACGGGGAATGTGAACTTTAAGGTGTGCTGTTATAGCCCTACATCGTCCAATCGGAGAGTAGTTTAGGGTAGCATCATGAATAGAAGATATTTATATGAGAGTGTCCACTAGTGAAAGTATGATCCCTAGGCCTTGTTTCTAAGCATTGAAACACCATTTACAATCAGTTATGTTATATGTTTTCTTGCTACCATTCTTATTTTAGATTGCAATTACCACTTATAATCATCCATATTACTTGTATTTCACTATCTCTTCGCCGAACTAGTGCACCTATACACCTGACAAGTGTATTGGGTGTGTTGGGGACACAAGAGACTTCTTGTATCTTGATTGCAGGGTTGCTTGAGAGGGATACCTTTGACCACTTCCTCCCTGAGTTTGATAAACCTTAGGTGATCCAGTTAAGGGAAACTTGTTGCTGTTCTACAAACCTCTACACTTGGAGTCCTAATACGTCCATTTTGCATCACTATTCTATATCATAATTTACTGTTATTCATTGATATATTTCATATTAAGAGATGATAGTTATGTTATTTCACCTGCTTTTGCATGGTTGATGACATTTGGAGCATGGACCGCTATAGTCAGGATTCTGATGGAAAAGGTGATGTTTGGAGGCAAAATTCGCGATGATCAGAAAGTCCAGGAAAATACATGGAAAATCCTATTTTCTAGAAGACGAAGAATGCCACAAGGGGAAGTGGAGATGGGCCACAGGGGGCCCACACCACCCCTGGTGCGGGCCACCCCATGTCGCGTCACCAGGTGGTGTGGCTGCCCTGGTCCACTCCAGCCTCTCCCCTCTAGCATATATTATCCTCCTGAAACCCTAAGACTCGGGTGGCGACCACAGAAAGATTCCGCCGCCTCTGCGGGGCGAAAAACACCAAGACAGAAAGATCTCTCTGGCAGACAGAATTCTGCCGGGGGAATTCCTTCCGGGAGAGGGGAGATCATCGCCATCAACACCACCATCAAGTTAGACTTCATCGGGATCATCATCATCATCACCACCACCATCATCTCCACCAGCACCATCATCATCACCTCCATACCGCTATAACAATTGGGTTGAATCTTGCATAGTTCTTAGGGGAAACTTTCCCGGTGTTGATTACTCCTTGTAGTTGATGCTATTGAGTGAATCATTGAATTATCGTTTATGTTCAGATTGTTACACGTCATTATTTCATCTCTGATCATGATCCATATGATGTCTTGTGAGTAGTTCGTTTTGTTCTTGAGGACATGGGAGAAGTCATGTTGTTAGTAGTGGAATTGTGCTGAGAAAGATTCAATAGTTTGATATTTAAGTTGTGGTGTACTTCTTCTAGTGGTGGCATGTGAACGTCGACTACATGACACTTCACCTATATTGGCCTAGGGGAATGCATTATCTATTTGGCTACTAATCATAGGGGTTGCCGGAGTGACAGAAACCTGAACCCCCGTTAGGAAACCATTGCACAAGGGACGTCAAGGTCTTAAAGTTTAAAGTTGTTGTTAGGTTTCTACCTTAATTACTTTCTTGTACTTTCGGATGCTTGCAAGGGGTATAATCACAAGTATGTATTAGTCCTAGGAAGGTCGGTACATTAGCACAGGTTCGCCCACACAACACTTAGCAAACAAAAGAAGATTAATCAACTATATGAAGCGCAAGCACTTGACGATATTCCCATGTGTCCTCGAGAATGTTTGGTCATCTTAAGTAATACAACCGGCTTGTCCTTTGCTAAAGAAAGGATTGGGCCACTTGCTGCATTTATTCTTATTGTCTTTTATTTACTCGTACTTTCTTTACCTGCATTATCAAAAACCCCTAAAAATCCGTTTGCTAAGTATTTACAGAGAATTCTTGCTCCAAGCCACTAGCCAGCACCTTCTACTCCTCGTTGGGTTCGACACTCTTACTTATCGAAAATACTAGGATACACCCCCTATACTTGTGAGCCATCAAGACTATTTTCTGGCGCCGTTGCCGGGGAGTGAAGCGCTATTGGAGAGTGGAACTGGTAAAGGAAACTTCTACTGTGAGTATTGTTTATTTCTGTTAGTTGCTTTATTTTCATTATGGATAATTCGCTGAGTTTCTTATTTCGTAATGCTACTACCACTGCTAAGGTAGTAGATGAACCACCACCTGCTGAGAATGATAATTTTAAAATACCTACAAGAGTTATTGATCATGTTATGGATAACTATTATGTTGGAGATGGAACTGTCCATCCCGCTGATCATTTGCTCTTTATACACGAATTATGCGGGTTGTTTAAGTGTGCATGTATTACAAAAGATCAAGTTAAGAAGAAGTTATTCTCATTATCACTGAAAGAAAGAGCTGAGGAATGGTATAAGCTGCTAAAGAATGGTCAAGCTCTTGAATGGGAGGAAGTAGTACCTCTCTTTTATTCTAAATTTTATCCTCCTAGTGAGATTCATAAAGATTGGAATCAAATATACAACTTTTGGCCTCTTGATGGAGAGAGTACAGCTCAAGCTTGGGGGAGATTGAAGTTACTAATGCTCAAATGTCCCATTCATGAGCTCCCCAACAATATTATTATCAATAACTTTTATGCAAGGCTTTCTCTTCATGATAAGGATTTATTGGATGCTTCTTGTGCTGGATCATTTACACGCATGGAAGAAGAAGCTAAATGAGATCTTCTAGATCGTATTCAAGACAATGCTGAAGCATGGGAGAATGACAAAGGAAGAAAGTCAGGTATAAATTATGATTATGAATGCATTGAATCTTTTATGGGAACTGATGACTTTCAAAATATTTAAAATGCTTATGGTCTTGATTCTCAAGCTATTGCAACTTATTTTAAGGCTTTTGCTTCCTATATTGAAGTTCCTAAAAAGAAGTGGAATAAGTATCATGAACCATATAAAGATCTTGCTAAGTGTGTTCCTGCAAGGAATACTGAAGTTTGTACTGCTAATCATGCTTTACCTGAACCTTACATTGAGAAAATCCCTTTCCCAGTTAAGATAAAGGAACATTCTATGATAGCTAGTATGGTTAATGAAAGTACAAGTAAAGCTGTTGAACCTGATAAACAAATTGATGATGAACCTATAATAGGAAATGTGAAAGATTTTGTCACTAAATATGAAGAAGGTGGACACACTATCCTCTGTAAGGATATCCCTAATATTGTTTCACAAAGTAGTGTTATGAGAGTTAGTGTCCCTGTGTTTTCTGTTGGGATAAGTGATCATTGCTACCCTGTTTCTTGTGATAGCTATATCATTAAAATTATGCATGATACTGAAAGTTATTATGAGAGAGGGAAGACTGTTCTTATGCATCTCAATAATATCAAGTTTCCTTGTTTTATGCTTAAAGTCTTTATGTTGCACTTGCTTTGCCTTCCTATGCTTGTGGCCTCTGGTTTCAACAACTTTGTTTACAAAATTCCCTTGCACAGGAAGTGGGTTAGACTTAAACATGTATATTTTTGCTTCTTAATTCTCTCTTTCACTTCAATTCATATTTCTATGTGAGCATCATTGAAATTATCATGCCCATCTTAATGGCTATAAACAAAGAGCTTTTGGGGAGACAACCCAATTTATTTTTGCTTTCAGTTTGTTTTTGTTTCTTTGAGTCTTGGAAGTTATTACTTAGTTAATGACCTCTCTTTATCCTTTTTGTTTGGTTTCTGTGTCAAGATCAACCTCTAATGAGAGAGAAGTAAGAGTTAGGGAAGTTGCTGTCCCGAAACAGATTTTTGTGCTTCACCATAAAAATTCATGAGAGATCTCTGTATGTTCGATTGAGCTGTAATTTTTTGTGTTTCTGACCCAGGTTGTTATTGAACTTTCGTTAGTTTTGCACTTTTTGATTTGAGCAACAGAAGATGTTCGAAAAAATTGATCTTTACCTGCTGGTCTATTTTGACAGATTTTGCCACTCTTTCATTTGCTTCTTTAATCGATTTCCTTTTTGAATTATTTTTGGATTTTCGGAAGGAGTTGCTACAGTAGCTTATGATTTGATGGATTTCAGTTGAAATTGGACTTAAAAGGTTTATTACCTCACTTACACTAATGTTGCTAATGAGAATTGTGTGAAGTTTTGTGTGAAAGAAATTTCCAGGTTATCGGAGGAAATGGTGTAATAAGAAAGAGAAAGGTTTCATGACTCGAGCAATATGAGTATGAAGATGAAGATATTGATGTTATTCTAGTGGTGACTCCGGAAGAATCTACTAAATGCCAAATTCAGAGACCTGCAGAGTCTGTTTTCGAATAGGTAACAGTTCTGGTAAGAAAAGTTTCGCAAAAATTCTGTCCAATTATATTTTTATCCAACAAGGAAAGCTATGAAGTGAAGGAGGGACGGAAACGGAGCCAGGGTGGCTCACACCACCCCCTGGCGTGGGCCCCCTGGCTGCGCCAGTAGGTGGTGTGGCCACCTTGGCCTCCGTCTCTGACCCGTTTTCTCCCAGTACCTTCCTTTTGCTGTAAAACTTTGTAATATATAATCCCCCAGATCCTCCGAGGTTCGTATATCGTGTTCTCGTCGTGTTTTCGTTTCGATCTGTTTCTGCCAGGAACTATTCTTGAAAGTTAGAAGCACGATGGTGTCCGCCAAGGATAAGGGAAAGGAGCCTATGGAGGAAGAACCCCAAGACCCGGACAGGAGGAGGAGGTCAAGAGTGAAGATGAAGAGGAGGCAAAGCAAGGACAACATCCGCACACCGGCACTACCATTGCAAGCATTGGAGTGTTGACAAAACCTGCCAGGGTTAGAAGGACTACACGGATGTCAACTGGAGGGAAACCTCCGCGTCACTGTTTGGCACCACAGTCACTTCCTCCATGTACCAAGAATCCTTTCCATACCCTTATCCATTAGCATCAATACTAGAATATGCCCAAGGGGAAATTACCCTCCAATTGAGATTTGCCTTGTTCTAGCCATGCAGGAAAAGAAGACTTCAAGGAGGAAGAGTGGGGAAAGAATCGCAAGAGCTGGAATTCTCAACCAGACATGATCATGAGCCGCATTGAGAAAAACTCACAGCTGACTCATAATCTCACCTTCGAGATTGAGGACTTGGGGAAACTAATCAAAGAGATCATCGAGAGAACACCACCACCACCGAAGGAGTAATTCATCATCAGGTTTTGGCATCCCCTTGGTTTGTTCCAAGCTTGGTGGAGTGCCGCGGTATCATATCACTATCTTCTATCTTTTACCTTTTTAGTAGAGTCATATCATGAATAGAGAAGTTATCATGTAGGATGGTTTCATTATGGAAGTGTCCCCTCTCTCGTTAGATATGTATCCCTTGGTGTGAGTTGCTATTATGGAATATTAATGAGAAGTTCTATCGTTTACTCTTTTGCATATCTTATATTAGTTTTCAATTCATGGTTATATGATTGATCTTGTCATTAGTATTGGTATCACTTTGGGATCATTGAGTTAATTTAGTTGGTTTTGCCAAACCTGGCTCGGTCAGTAGCAACACTATTTTTGAGAGTTGAATGAAAAGATAAAAGTACTCTAAAGAAATATAATTTCATCATCTTTCTTTCTTGATTTGCTCATAAGTTTAGTATTCTCTAGTTAAGACCTTTTCTGCTTCCAAGGAAGATTGCATGTTTGTTTTTGTCACTTGTATGTTTGTTTGTTTCCTTCAACTCTTATGCTTGATACTCAGCCTTACTAGCCAAAAACCTGTACTGAGAGGGAATTCTTCTCGTGCATCCAATCCTTAAACCAAAACCTATGCCATTTGTGTCCACCATACCCACCTATTAGCACTATTGCTATTCCAAGTAAATTCTTGTTTTTATCTACCTTCCAAATTAAACTTGTTATGTGAAAATTAGTAATTAAAGCTCTCACGAACTTGATGGCACACTTTACTTTCTTGGACTTAATAAACTTGAACCATTGTGCCCATCTATGTTGCGTATATGCTTGCGCTTTGTAAGTTGTGAATTAGCAGAACCATGCTGTCATGGGGAACGCTTTCAACATTGCACTGGTACTTTGTACCTAGTTGATATCATGTTCTTTTGTCTATGGATGTCGTCAGTGTGAAATGAAAGGGGAGCTTGTAAGTCCATGGAGTTATGTATGTGTGTTAGAGAAACGCCTGGGCCGCCGGTCTAATCCATGCTGTCATGGTGGAAACCTGCAGCGTAACCATAATGAGCATCTATGAAGCATTCTTCTTAAAAAAGAGATGGAGATTGAGAAAAAAAGAGAAAAGATGAGAAAAGAGGAAATAGAGAAAAAAACACCATATTCCCATGGTAAATAAGAGGATTGCTGAGATGCTTGTTGTCTGCTTGCCTTGTCATTTTGATATGGGGATTCTTCCGTATCATCGGGCAAGGGGTACCCCGTTGGCGGTTCTCTATGATACACATATACTTACTATGACTAGAACTTACCGGTGACTAAACTTGAGTAGCATGAGGAGTGATGTCTACGCACTTCTATTCTTGTAGACAGTTGTTGGGCCTTCAAGTGCAGAGGTTTGTACAACAACAGCAAGTTTCCCTTAAGTGGATCACGCAAGGTTTATCGAACTCAGGGAGGAAGTGGTCAAAGGTATCCCTCTCAAGCAACCCTGCAATCAAGATACAAGAAGTCTCTTGTGTCCCCACATACCCAATACACTCGACAGGTGTATAGGTGCACTAGTTCGGCGAAGAGATAGTGAAATACAAGTGGTATAGATAATTATAAGTGGTAGCGGTGATAGAAAATAGCTTGATGGCGTGGAAGAGACTAAAGGCAAACTGAAATAAAGATGGAAGCAAGCAAACATGTAACAGATCTAATTGCAAACAGTGTTTCAATGCTTAAAAACAAGGCCTAGGGATCATACTTTCACTAGTGAACACTCTCATATAAATATATTCTTCTTTATGATACTACGCTGAACTACTCTCTGGTTGGACACTCTAATCCATGGTAGGGCTATAACAACACTCCTCAAAGTTCACTTTTCCCATCTAGATAACCCCACACTATCACCTTGAGCTCTAGATGGTTCACACAAACACCACAATTTCATAGAAACAGCCAACTCCAAATATAACTCATAACAAGTATTTGTAATCTCTAGCCTAAGTGCTACCATGGTGTGCACACTGTCAACTTCACACACATGGGGAGAGCAGAGATCTATTAAAGCACTTGAGTAGCAAGGTAGATCTATAGATTACAAGCTCATGATCACAATATGATCATGCATAGAGAGAGAGATGAACACATAGCTACCGTTAGAACCCTTAGCCTCGAGAGAGAACTACTCCCTCCTCATCATGGGAATCAACAACGGCGATGGAGATGGCGGTGTAGATCGATGGAGATGGCCCCGGGGGCACTTCCCCGTCCTGGCAGGGTGCCAGAACAGAGACGTTATGTCCCCCGAATCTCCCCTTCAGTGGCGGCGGCGCTGCAGAACTTTTCGTGGCTGGAGGCTTGATGATTTAGGGTTTTTGCATCGGGAGGCATCTTATAGGCGAAGAGGCAAGGTCGATGGGTGGCCAGGGGGACCACACCACCTAGTGGCGCGGCCAGGGCTAGCTCGCGCCACCACATGGTGTGGCCACCCTGTGGCCCCTCTCCGTCTCGTCTTCTGGCTCCGTGAGTCTTTCGGTAAAATATCGACTTTGGCTTTTGTCCGGTCCAATTTCGAGAATATTCATTTTTTGACTTTTCTGGAACCAAAAACAGAAGAAAACAGGCAACTGGAACTGTGGCATCTTGTTAATAAGTTAGTCCAAGAAACTGTATAGAAATACTCCAAAGTTGGAACAAAACACAAGAAAGTAGATATGAAACAAGCATGGAACATCAAAAATTATGGATACGTTAGCAACATATCAAGGAGCGGCCCTCGTATTCAAGGGACATGAGATTTTCAACT
The DNA here is from genome assembly GCA_916181665.1 of Avena sativa. NCBI lineage: Eukaryota > Viridiplantae > Streptophyta > Magnoliopsida > Poales > Poaceae > Avena > Avena sativa. The sequence goes on along the minus strand of OV702286.1, from coordinate 429,098,976 downwards.
TACAACTTGTCAAGCATATCCTCATATTTGATCACTTTAACCTTAATCACCTAAAGATGCCTATGATAGGGGCAATGAGAGCTGAAAGCTAATAAGTACCATAATTTTTGGAAGCTCTTTATGAAACTTGAAATCCCTGCTTCCCTCTGTGAAGGGTCTTTCTTTTACTTTTTAGTTGAGTCAGTAAACCTATTCCTTTCTACCTCAACAAGTATTTTGAGTTGTTGTGTTTCATTCATTCATATGATGATTTATTCAATCATGTTTCTTATGTTTCTTGTTTTGCACTTTGCTCTTATCTTAATGTCTACTACTTTGAAAGCTATCATTGAAAATCAGTTATTTGTGAACTCCAGCAAATTGTCAACTATTCTTCGACCAAGAGCTAAGTTTGCCATTACCAATTGTTATTTACTTTATGTATCTTTATTGTGTTTCCTTTACTTATTGCAAGTTAAGTTATATAATAGTGAGTTGTCTTCTTTTATGACTTATGTATTGATGAATGTGATGCTTCTTATCCGTATTCTTTTATCGACTCTTAACTCCATAAACCTAAGGTCATGTTTATTGAGCTCAGTTTTCGCTTGGGGACAAGCGAAGTCTAAGTTTTGGGGGAGTTGATACGTCCATTTTGCATCACTATTCTATATCATAATTTACTGTTATTCATTGATATATTTCATATTAAGAGATGATACTTATGTTATTTCACCTGTTTTTGCATGGTTGATGACTTTTGGAGAATGGACCTCTGCAGTCAGGATTCTGATGGAAAAGGTGATGTTTGGAGGCAAAATTCGCGAAGATCAGAAAATCCGGGAAAATACATGGAAAATCCTATTTTTCTAGAAGACGAAGAATGGCAGAAGGGGAAGTGGAGATGGGCCACAGGGGGCCCACACCACCCCCTGGCGTGGGCCACCCCAGGCCGCGCCACCAGGTGGTGTGGCCGCCCTGGTCCACTCCAGCCTCTCCCCTCTGGCATATATTATCCTCCCGAAACCCTAAGACTCGGGGAGCGACCACAGAAAGATTCCGCCACCTCTGCAGGGTGGAAAACACCGAGAGAGAAAGATCTCTCTGGCAGACAGAATTCTACCGGGGGAATTCCTTCCCAGAGAGGGGAGATCGTCGCCATCAACACCACAATCAAGCTAGACTTCATCGGGATCATCATCATCACCACCATCAGCACCATCATCATCACCTCAATACCGCTGTAACATTTGGGTTGAATCTTGCATAGTTCTTAGGGGAAACTTTCCCGGTGTTGATTACTCCTTGTAGTTGATGCTATTGAGCGAACCATTGAATTATAGTTTATGTTTAGATTATTACACATCATTATTTCATCTCTGATCATAATCCATATGATGTCTTGTGAGTAGTTTGTTTTGTTCTTGAGGACATGGGAGAAGTCATGTTGTTAGTAGTGGAATTATGTTAAGAAAGATTCAATAGTTTGATATTTAAGTTGTGGTGTACTTCTTCTAGTGGTGTCATGTGAACGTCGACTACATGACACTTCACCTATATGGGCCTAGGGGAATGCATTGTGTATTTGGATACTAATCGTAGAGGTTGCCGGAGTGACAGAAACCTGAACCCCCGTTAGGAAACCATTGCACAAGGGACATCAGGGTCTTAGAGTTTAAAGTTGTGGTTATGTTTCTACCTTAATTACTTTCTTGTACTTGCGGATGCTTGCAAGGGGTATAATCACAAGTATGTATTAGTCCTAGGAAGGTCGGTACATTAGCACAGGTTCACCCACACAACACTTAGCAAACTAAAGAAGATTAATCAACTATATGAAGCGAAAGCACTTGACGATATTCCCATGTGTCCTCGAGAACGTTTTGTCATCTTAAGTAATACAACCGGCTTGTCCTTTGCTAAAGAAAGGATTGGGCCACTTGCTGCATTTATTCTTATTGTCTTTTATTTACTCGTACTTTATTTACCTGTATTATCAAAAACACCTAAAAATCCGTTTGCTAAGTATTTACAGAGAATTCCTGCTCAAAGCCACTAGCCAGGACCTTCTGCTCCTCGTTGGGTTCGACACTCTTACTTATCGAAAATACTGCGATACACCCCCTATACTTGTGGGTCATCAAGGCCCAACACTGTCTACAAGAATAGAAGCGTGCGTATACATCAAGCTATTTTCTAGCGTCGTTGTCGGGGAGGTAAGGTAAAAGGTACTCACGTCTTCTGGCTACTAAGCTATCTTATAGCACTGTTTCTGGTGTGTGAGTGTTCGAAGTTATTTCCTTTAGATTCTACAATTATATCTTTTTGTTTCTTGTTTTTATTTTCACTAGTTAGGCTTAATGGAAAACAACAACAAAATAGAGAGCTTTATAGTATTTATCTTGAGTTAGGACATGAAGTGTTTGAAGAGAAAATTAAGAAACCTATGGAACTTTATTTGTGTGATAATAGCAATGTTATTAGTATGAATTATTTGAACACCATTATTGCTAATGCTATGGAAAAGTCTAAGCTTGGGGAAGCTAGTTTTTATGAAAATGATCTTTTTAGTCCCTAAGCACGGAGGAGAAAATTTACTTTGATGATACTATGCCTCCGATATATGATGATTACAATGATGAATATGATATTTTCAGTCCACCTACTATTGAGGAGAAAAATAATTATGATTACAATATGCCTCCTATATTTGATGATTATGGTGATGAGAATAATAATGATAGCTATTTTGTTGAATTTGCTCCCACTACAATTAATAAGAATGACTATGTTTATGTGGAGAGTATTAATTCTTTTATTCATGTGGCTCATGATAAGAATGTTTTATGTGATAGTTATATTGTTAATTTTATTTATGATGCTACTGAAAGTTATTATGAGAGAGGGAAACATGGTTTTATGTATCTCAACAATATTAAGTTTCTCCTCTTTATGTTGAAATTTTTGAAGTTGCACTTGTTTTGCTTTCCTATGCTATTGCTTTGTGCTTTCATGACTTGTTTCTTTACAAGATTATTTTTCATAGGAAGTGGGTTAGACTTAATTTTTTTCTATATTTGCTTCTTTATGCTCTCTTTTACTTCAATTCATATCCTTATGTGAGCATCATTGAAATTTATCATGCCTATCTTAATGGCTATAAAGAAAGAGCTTTTTGGGAGACAACCCAATATATTTTTGCTTTCAGTTTATTTTTGTTTTGTTGAGTCTTGGAAGTTATTGCTTCAGTAACAACCTCTCCTTATCCTTTTTGTGTGGTTTTTGTGCCAAGAATAACCTCTAATGAGAGAGAAGTAAGACTTGGAAAAGTTGTTGTCCTGAAACAGATTTTTGTGCTTCGCTATAAAAATTCGTGAAAAATCTATGTATGTCGGTTTGAGCTGTCATTTTTTGTGCTTCTGCCCCAGGTTGTTATACAGCTTTCGTTAGTTTAACACTTTTCGAGCAATAGAAGGTCTTCGAACAAATCGGTTTTTACCTTCTAGTCTGTTTTGACAGATTTGTGCCACTATTTGCATTTGCCTCTTAATCTCTTTCTCTTTGAGTTCTCCTTGATCATTTGAACTTTTAAAAGGAAGTGCTACAATATCTTGTGTTTTAGTGGAAGTTTTACTTGTGTTGAAACTAAACCTAAAGACTTATTATCTTAAGTACACTAATGTTGCTAATGAAGATTGTGTGAAGTTTTGTATGAAGGAAATTTTAAAGTGTAGGGAAGAATAATGTGATAAGATGAAGTATGGACAAAAGCTCAAGCTTGGGGATGCCACCCGTGTCAGCCCAAGAAATATTCAAGAAGTACAAGCGTCAAAGCTTGGGGATGCCCAAGGCATCCCCTTCTTCATCAATAAAAATCTCAGGTTTTCTTCCAAACACTTCATTTTTATTGTTTCGTGCACAATTGTGTTGTTCTTGGAGCGTCTTTGTTTTTGTTTTTAGTTTTCTTTTGCTTAGTTTGCTTAAATAAGTTGGTTGGATCCCAACACACTTCTTTTGGAGAGAGATACACCTCGTTATTTATTGCCTAGAACACTCTAGTTTTCACTCTTATTGTTCTGCGAGTGTTCTCCTTCGCTAGCATTGTGTTTATCTTTAGTTTTCGATTAGCGTTGGAAAAGAGTAGGAAGTTTCATGCTCATAGTGGTATAAAAGGAGCTTGTTTTGACTGTGGCTTAGACTTTATCATGTCATGCTTGATATTGCTTTGACTTTATGCTTACTGATTATTGTTGTATCATGACTTGTTATAAACAATTGAGATTGCTTAATGTGCCTTTAAAGAACCATGCGTTGTTTTAGCGTATAAAAGCATAATATTTTGGTATTCTCCTTTGATGCTTTATTTGGGTTGACTTGGCGCATGCTCACACCATGTTAAGACTATACCAAGTCACCATAGCCTCTATGATCATTTAGTTTTCGACTTGTAATATCACATTATGCTTTAATTAATAATGTTTTGTCCCTTTGCATGATTATGGCCATTATTGCTCTCTTAGTTGGTCGCTCCTAGTCTTTTGCTAGCCTCCACATGTACCAAGTATGAGTTCTACTCATGCATCCAACTCCAAATAAAACCAAGTTATTCCAAAGAGTCCACCATACCTACCTATTAGCATTATTACTATTCCAAGTATATTCATGTTTTTATCTACCTTCCGAATTAAACTTGTTATGTGAAAAATAGTGATTAAAGCTCTCAAGAACTTGATGGCACACTTTACTTTTCTTGCAGTTAATAAACTTGAACCATTGTGCCCATCTATGTTGCGTATATGCTTGCGTTTTGTAAGTTGTGAATTAGCAGAACAATGTTATCATGGGGAACACTTTCAACATTGCACTTTATTTAGTTGATATCATGTTCTTTTTCTTATGGATCCCGGCAGTGTGAAATTAAAGTGGAGCTTGTAAGGCTCATGGAGTTCGTATATGTGTTAGAGAAATGCCTGGGCGGCTGGTCTAAGACATTCCTAATCATGGTGGAAACCTACAGCGTAACCATAGTGAGCAATCTATGAAGCATCCTCTATAAAAAACCTATGCAAATAGGAAAGAAAAAAAGAGAGAAAAAAGAAAAAGAAAAAAGGCCTATGCAAATAGGAAATAAAAGGATTGCTGAGATGCTCATTATCTGCTTGCCTTGTCATTTTGATATGGGGAATCTTCCGTATCATCGGACAAGGGGTACCCCCTTGGCAGTTCTCGATGATACACATGTACTTACAATGACAAGAACTTACCTGTGACTAAACTTGAGTAGCATGAGGAACAGTACTCGTAAGGGGCATGAGATTTTCAGCTTATAACTGGTCAAGCATATCCTCATATTTGTTCACTTTAACCTTAATCACCTAAAGATGCTTATGATAGGGGCAATGAGAGCTGAAAGCTAATAAGTACCATAATTTTTGGAAGCTCTTTATGAGACTTGAATCCCTGCTTCCTTCTATGAAGGGCCTTTCTTTTACTTTTATGTTTAGTCTCCATCTTCTATCTTTATGCACCTATTGAAAGAGCATAGTGGTCATTCTTAGTTTAATGTGTATTCTCCCAAAACTTGTTGATTGATTCATAACTTTGATATTGCTTGTTCTTAAACTATTTGTATCTAGTCACCCTTACGAACTTTGAAGGTGTCCTATGCATTTATGTTTTGCTACACTATGAGGGACAAGCTGAATACCATTTTCATTATGTTTTCTATATGTGAAACAAACAAACGTCTTTCAAAGCATTGTTATTTATGAATCTTTTGTTTGTACATTTTCATGTTACAACATAGTTACTATTTCTTTTTGTTTGAACTATATCTTTCATGTCTATGTTAGAGTACTATGATCCTAGCTATCAATGTTTTACAAATACCTTGATCAAGATTGTGATGGTGCATGTCACCTAAAAAATTATTAATTTTTATCACTTACCTACTCAAGGACAAGCAGGAGTTAAGCTTGGGGATGTTGATACGTCGTAAACGTATCTATAATTTTTGATGTTCCATGCTTGTTTTATATCTACTTTTTTATGTTTTTTCCACACTTTGGAGTATTTTTACACATTTTCTGGAACTAACCTATTAACAAGATGCTGCAGTGCCAGTTGCCTGTTTTCTGTTGTTTTTGGTTTCAGAAAAGCTGGAAAAGAAATATTCTCGGAATTGGATCAGACAAAAGCCAAAGTCGATATTTTACCGGAAGAATCATGGAGCCAGTAGATGAGACGGAGAGGGGCTAGGGGATGGCCACACCACCTAGTGGCACGGGCCAGGCCAGGCCGCGCCAGGGGGTGGTGTAGGCCCCTCAGGCCTCCACCGACCTTGCCCCTTTGCCTATATATTCCTCCCGGGACAAAACCCTAAGTACGAGATCAGAATTCCACGAAAAGTTCCACAGCATCGCCACCACCAAAGAGGAGATTCAGGGGATAGAAGTCTCTATTCCGGCACCCTACCGGGACGGGAAAGTGCCCCCGGAGCCATCTCCATTGACTCCACCGCCATTTCCATCGCCGTTGCTTATTCCCATGATGAGGAGGGAGTAGTTCTCTCTCGAGGCCAAGGGCTCTACTGGTAGCTATGTGTTCATCTCTCTCTCTCTCTATGCATGATCTCATTGAGATCGTGAGCTTTGCAATCTATAGATCTATTCTGCTACTCAAGTGCTTTAATGAATCTCTGCTTATCCCCACGTGTGTGAAGTTGATAGTATGCACATCGTGTGGCACTTTGGCTAAGATTACATAAATACTTATCATGAGTATAATTTGAGTTGGATGTCTCTATGAGATTGTGGTGTTTGTTGGAACCATCTAACACTCAAGGTGACAGTGAGGGGTTATCTATATGGGGAATGTGAACTTTAAGGTGTGCTGTTATAGCCCTACATCGTCCAACCTGAGAGTAGTTCAGGGTAGCATCATGAATAGAATATATTTATATGAGAGTGTCCACTAGTGAAAGTATGATCCCTAGGCCTTGTTTCTAAGCATTGAAACACCGTTTACAATCAGTTATGTTACATGTTTGCTTGCTGCCATTCTTATTTCAGATTGCAATTACCACTTATAATCATCCATGTTACTTGTATTTCACTATCTCTTCGCCGAACTAGGGCACCTATACACCTGACAAGTGTATTGGGTGTGTTGGGGACACAAGAGACTTCTTGTATCTTGATTGCAGGGTTGCTTGAGAGGGATACCTTTGACCACTTCCTCCCTGAGTTCGATAAACCTTGGGTGATCCACTTAAGGGAAACTTGTTGTTGTTCTACAAACCTCTGCACTTGGAGGCCCAACACTGTCTACAAGAATAGAAGTGTGCGTAGACATCACTGGGCTGAAGCGAAGTGAGCGAAACTTTGCTGTTGTTGCTCGCTGCGCTAGGTTAGGCAATGAGACGTGGTGGACTGGTCCGGCTGGCAGACTCCTTCTTTCCCCTTTTCTATTTCTATTTTTATTTCTGTTTTTCACAATTTCATTTCAAATATGATTATATTTCAAGGATTTAAATTTCCAGAGAATTTGCAGGTCATGTATATTGTTGTATAAGGCAATTATGACCATCTTCTCTCCATTTCTTATTGTGTATAAAATATTCATAACTATATAAAGAGCCCTTTCCATTTAGGAAATATTAATAGAATTAGGGTTTTAGGAATTAGTTCTTATAATAAGATCTTATAAAATGACTTTCATTTCCACTAAAATAATGTAATGGCAATGGTTTAAAATGAATACTGATGGGTACAGAATCTTGTTAATACTTAACCTCATAAAGGAACTATACAAATATATTACCAAGTATTTAACCTTGGGATTTGTAATATGGTGATTTGAATTCCATGGTTCTCCCTATTTGGTGATTTCACCAAATCCAATTCTACTTAGATTGTGGGGTTTATAACTAGCATAAAACAATCTTGGTTGAGTATTTATGCACAAACAACAATTGCTGGTGGGAAAAGGGAGATACTCATCTAACAAGTGGGTATCTTAAGTTTGGAGAATATTGAATAGACTCATATTCTATTATGTACATGGGTAAAGATTAAGAGCTAGGATATATCGCCTTCATGATTTGTGACCATAAATAATAACTCAACTTAAAGTGAGCTATTGGGATTGCTTCCCTAATGTGACCTTGATGGTATTTAAGACTAAGTCCTTATTAGGGTTTAATATAACAAAGTAGACAAAGCTTTCATCCATGAACACTCATCTGGTTCTCTAATTATCTCTTGGAAGCTTCATTTGTCCAAGAGATAATATTCAATGATTACTTAGGAATAGGAAATGGTTCCACTATCAATTTGATCTCAGGGTTTTAGAGTAATGAAGTAGACATGGGTCTGTCATGGTTTGATATATTGTTGGTTAAAGGTTTCTCAAGCACTCCTACCTTAATACCTCACTAAGATTATCTTTAGATAAGGAATTCCTTTCCTAAATATACTCTATACATCTCTCTTATCTTATTCACAAAGATCACATCTTCATGAATAAGTCAATCAACTGAGTCCACCATATCCATCATCATATGATGACATGGTCATACCACTTCAACAATACTCATTCTCCATTCTTCTCCTAGTATCTATATAACTTCCATTTCTAAACTATCCTTAATGAATCCATCAATGTATCTACTACTAACTACATCCATTAGCTCCTTTAATTCCATCTTGCAACTGCAACCAAGGGTTGCAAGACTACAATCCTCACTATATACAACAAGGGATATCAATCCTCTAGAATAGGTATGGTACTACTCTCCGTAAAACAAGTTTGTTCTTGTATTAGCTTGGTTAAACTACTATGCCTGCAACTACTCCATACAACTTATGTTATATACTTCATCATACTCTAACTTGTCCACTCATGATCAAGCTAGATGATTCAACTTACTAAGGTTTTACCTAATCTGGTATACTCACAACTCTTCTTCAACACCTAGTCATGTATCCTCAAGTGACTTGAGAATAATGACCACCAACCCTTGATCATGCTTAGCTTAGGCTTGTAATTGTCTGATCAAGATCTATTAACACTAAGCAGTAGACTTATACTAGTATCTCTATAGGTTTATCTTGTTAAGGAAGCTTACTCCATATTTATATCTACTTGGCTTAACAAGATTATCATTGGATACCCTAATACTACTAGCTTTCTCATAGCTTCTCAATTACTAGCTTAACTCAGGTTTAGTCGCTTCTTCTAGTTAACTCAGGAGTGAGTTATCTCCTCCAACATCAGATGGTGGTTTGATCTCCGCCAAGGATCACATTCCATTGATGATGGCATACTCTACCATAACTGGTTCCTCCTTCTTATAATTTACTTAAGGTCTTTGAAAGGTCAATATAATAGGTCAAAGCTAAGAGTCAATAAGTTCTAGGTCAAGGGTTGATCACTCTACAATGATGATCAATTGACACTAGGACTTGGTTAAATAGATATGTCACCTCTTAATATCATATTAAGGGTATGTGATGGATGGTCTTGGATTGACTTCCTTTCCTACTCTATTTGTAATGTGTTTAGAAACTATCATGATTCTGCTAGTAGGAATAACTATGACTAGCAAGTATATCAAGGTTTAGTTATGGGGTTTCTTTACTTAAGTTATATACTTAACTTGGTATTCAGGGTTTGTTGTAGGTAATACCTTTATATCATTTTTAGAATATTAAGTATTCATCATTAAGTTATTGTATGGAATACCATGTAATGATTTCTACAAGATCTAGTACTCCTTATTAAATAGTGTGTTGTGATTTAGTTTTATTACATTTGATCTACCCTTAGATCAAATTATATTATCCAAAGATAAGGTTTTAGCAAAGGTCATATTGAAACTTATCGCAGTCAACTTGATGATCTACTTCAGTTCCACCAAGTTAAGAGAAGCTTCAATCACTTTGGCAAATTTTATTTAAAAGCGCGAAAATTATCCGGATTTTCTATGCATGAATGCAATGCACATACCTTATCTCAGCTTATTTCTAATCTCTAATGCTGGGATGTAACAAACAGTTTAGTGGTTTTGGTACAGCGCAAAATTTTTGCTACAAGGTCTCCAACGAGGTTTCTCGGCGAGTCTCCGGCGAGATCGGGTTTGCTACATTAGCACAACTATTTTGCTACAAAGTGTCCGGCGACGCTCCGACGAAACAATCCTTTTTCTATTTATTTTTTGACACATATTTTTTTTGCTACATGTAGCAAAAGCGGGACATTTTGTAGCAAAAGCGAAACTTTTTGTAGAAAAAACAGGGACACGTGTCCTTGAGGGGGCAAGACAAAAAAAACTTATGAGACCCAGTCCATATTAATGAAGGATAGACCCACCTCATATATGGTGGCTAGAAAAAGGCTATTAACAGATAAAAAAAGTTAAAAAACTAAAAAGCCGATATGGCTGGAGAGGGTCTCTCCATAGATCTGGTATCGTGGGATTTATTTCCGGGGCCGAACGTCTTTGGTGACCGGCCCTCCCCCTCCTCACGAGGGGCCACATGCGCCGTACTCCGGAAATCCAAACTAAGAACCGGCCTCAAATCACTAGTTCACGTCAATATATCTTGACTACCGAATACAGATTCTCTCCTACTAGTTCAACACTACCAGCCCATGTCTATTTCCGACCGGCCGCCGATGAACGTAGAGTACGGGAACTCGGGAATGTAGAGTAGAGTACGTGGTATGGGGTACCACGATCCTACGTATGCCGACAAGACGACAGTGCCGGACAAAGCAGGTGTTCTAGGCTCTTGTAACCCATCCCTGTCGCTACGTCGGATAACCATGCCGCGTGCCTACCCTACGTACTATCCAATGTGTCAACCGCGCAGCACTTCGCCCGACGCGTGTCAATACACCATGGACAGACGGAGGCGGTGCTGGCGCCCGCCTCGTCGCACACGCGCCGTCTCCTCGCCGCCCGACCCACCTCCTCTCCGGCTATATAAAGGCGCGCCTCTAACCTGCCTCACCAGCATCCAGAACAAGCAGTCGCACTCGCACTCGCACTCGCACACAAAACACACAAACGTACGTCCACTTGCAGCTGAGTTTGAAAGCCATGGCATCCGGGCAGCAGGAGAGGTCTGAGCTGGACAGCATGGCCCGCGAGGGGGAGACCGTCGTCCCGGGCGGCACCGGCGGGAAGTCCGTCGACGCGCACGAGAGGCTTGCCCAAGGTACATATACGTACTCAATGCAACATGTGGTGTACTGAATCTGCGCAAGTCATCAGCTTGTTTCTGATACTGATTATAACTAGCATCGTTTTCTAACATGATTTCGTGCGTTCAGGGCGCAGCCGTGGCGGGCAGACACGGAAGGAGCAGCTCGGGGAGGAGGGATACCGCGAGATGGGCCACAAGGGCGGCGAGACCCGGAAGGAGCAGCTGGGGGAGGAAGGCTACCGCGAGATGGGGCACAAGGGCGGCGAGACTCGCAAGGAGCAGCTCGGGGAGGAAGGCTACCGCGAGATGGGGCACAAAGGAGGGGAGACCCGCAAGGAGCAGATAGGGGAGGAAGGGTACCGCGAGATGGGGCGCAAGGGCGGTCTCAGCACCATGGAGGAGTCCGGCGGCGAGCGCGCCGCCAGGGAGGGCATCGACATCGACGAGTCCAAGTTCAAGACCAAGTCCTAGATGACCAGCTAGCTGCTTAGCTGCCGAGCAAGCAGCTCACTGCTGATGTCTAAATGTAGCGCTGGCTATTTAGTTCACCTCCCGTAGTGTTTCGCGTACCACTGAATAATGTAGGTCAGATCCTGACGTGTGCACGCATGTAGGCGGTCATATCGTGGTATGATCATGTGTGTGCTTCCTAGCTGTAGCCTGTAGGTAACGATGGTCAGTAGTAGTCAGGTAACCAGGTGTCCGTGTTAGTCCAAGAGTCCTCTCTATCCTTGCACCGTCAGTATTGTAGTCGTCCATGCTGAAATCTGAAGCTTTACTATGAGTGCTACTATGTGCTAATTGTTGGTGTATCAAAGTTGTGGACCTTTTTTTTGTGACCTTTTTGCTCGTAAGTTTCATTCCCGCTTGTACGATTCAACCAAACTGAACTAACTGTCCATAAAAAAAATGACGGAAGATCAGAGAAATACCACAAAACCAATAGCTACAGAAACATAGCGACGAAATTAAGCACGGAAATTTGCTAAAGCCCACGAGCCTAGCCGCATGCAAGAGATGACATTGAAATTTGTGTGATGCAACGCAACATATTCCCACGTAGTCAAATGTTTTTGCAACCTGTTTTCAGTCACATAGCAGATCAAAATCCGTAATTTCTGCTCAGCTATCTGAGAATGATGGTTGGTGAGTCTATCCCTTGATGCTTCATTAGAATCATGAATGAGGATGTGCGCAAGTGCTAATGAGAATTTTAGGGGTTCATGATCGATCGTTAAACTTAATGTGGACAAATGCCTGTTGAATGAGGGACACAATTCCCTTTGGCTCCTACATGATAAGAATCGGTACAATGATTCCACAACGCTAAGATCTTTCAACTACCAACCTTCGATTGTATTCTTCTTCAAGAAGAAGCGCCAGAATACAAACTTCATATATATAGTTTTTCTATTCTTTTTATTTTATTGCCGTTGGATGGTATGACCTTTGTTTTCTTTAAAACTTATACATTAGGATAAGTTCCTATCATTGCAAGTTAGGCACACCCGACATATTATTTCATCAAATGTACATATGTGAGCAATTTTTCTACATCAAGGTACCTGTTCACTTGATGAAGTTCAGGGAACGGATCAATTTTTTTTTTTTTGGAGTAATAGAATATCTTTTTCAGTGCCGAATGGACCTTGGTCTATCCTATCCTGTCAAGTTCCCTTTTCTCCCAAACTTGCGACCTTAGTCGTGCGGTTTGAACTTGCAAAGTGGAACTCTTAATTTTCTTTAGAAACATCGAATACAACATGTGTACAAATTAACATGGGTACGCACACAAATTGCATATAGAAGACTTTGAGTCATGGATCTTGAATGCAACACGCTTTTGAAGTGTATCACTTAAAAAACAAACCGTCTTCACTAAGACAAACATGTCGACAAACCTCCATGCAAATATTGGTTCTCAACTTCTTAGTCGAGTGTTGTAATTAGAAAATTTGTGCATTTACAGCTCATGTATATGATAATAGGGGAATTTTTAAATTTTAGTTTCCAGAAGCAAAATGATTGAGATTTCTATATAGCTAATGAATTAGAGTTAGATCATCAGCAAATTGCTATAAGTTTCAACATGACTTTGTGCATTTTCAAAAATTTGGGATTCAAATAAAATATGAGCCTTTGAATCATAATACATCACACATAAAGAACTAACAGAAACAAATATTCAGTAAAAAATAAATATTTGAATTCAAAATATGAGTCTAAATCTTATTTTTATGAGTTTTTTAAAATAATTTTTAATAGATAAAAACTCAAAGATGTTTCAATACCAATAGAAAATCATTTGATATAGGTAAATATGACCATAACACAATAAAGTTCCTAAATATTCCTTTAATGCTATTGAAAATAGTATTCTTTAATTTTAAGAACTTTACATGATTTGGATAAACTTGGTATGGGCCCTTGTTGGGAATATGCCCTAGAGGCAATCATATATGATGTAATTCCCAATGTATTCATAAAGTTATTAAGTTGTCCTTGTATGATTGAATTTGTGATTCAGTCATGGAACTATATATTCATGTTGTTCATACTAAATATCCTTAGTTATTGAGGTTGTGTTGGACACACAACTTAGACTAATGTGAAAGTCGGCTGATGACTAGGTTCCACTTGTCATGGACATGGTGATGCTATTTCGACTTACACAGATTCAGCTAAAGAGTTTAGCGAGTGGGATTGACCCATATTGAGATACATCGAACAAGTCGTCATTTGTATGTGTCAATCAATGCAATCCTTAGACCTGAGGTTATTGCACAATCTGAGTTGTGGATCACCGACTTAGGTTCTGTCAAATGTTGTTCCATCAAAGCGCAGTTATAAAGGCAGAGTTCGGGTCGACTGAGAATCAAGTTGCGTGATGTGTATGATCAAGATGGGTGTTTGCCCCTCAGACTTGAGAGATATTCCCGGGCCCTCTCGGAAGATATGATTCGGAAAGCATGGCCATGCACGACTCGGTTAAGTGTTAACCGAGGCGGACGACTAAGAGTTAGTCGGATGAATAATTTATCTCGGATCGAGAGGAGAGTTGAGATATTTGAAGGATGACGATTATTCGTCTATAGATAGATAAGATGTATCGTGAGGCAAAAGGGACTCGGATGCAAATCGCATTGGAAGGTATATCGTCATGACTCTTTGGTACTTGGGAGTCGGCGTGTTCTGCTAGGAGCCATTGTCGACTGATCGATCACGAGTAAGACTCGAATCGTGTCCAGGTCACCATGATCTTGTTGGGTCACACACATAAGAGCGGGAGAAAATTTGGATTGGACATGATCCAGAAATCTGTTTAGTTTGGACCCGAATCGGACACAGACTAAGTCTATGAGTTGGACTCGTAGTGACTAATAAAGGCCTTTTAGTGAATGAGCCACAAGCGAGTGGAGCGCACTTTCACTCCCTATATATATATTGGGACGCAGATGCCCGAGGGACATGGTTAGGTCATTCCATGCGTTAGAATCCCTAGCTCCATTTCAGTCCAGCCACCGTTCTGGACCTAGAAGTCCGTCGCTGGTGCTCCTCCTCGAACGTGTGGATACTGGCATAGATGTTTTACGATCAACGTTTCGACGATCACGGATTGGATCGGATTGTGAGGACTGCGCACTACATCAAAAGACACACTTCATCAGTTACGCAACCGTGCGTCTAATGGTAATCCTCGTGGCGTTCTACCTCAGCTAGATCTTAGGATCACCGCGTAGGAAAAAAATTGTTTTATCTCTACGTGATCCAACAACCGCATACCTAAGAAAGTGCAAATATGGAAACAAGACCAACGAACGTTTGTTGAAAAAGTATTGCACCTCTGTAGAGTGTATACAAGTGGATTGTCACTCCCGGTTTTGGGAATAGAACTACGATCTTAGCATGGAAAGACACTCCATGAATTCCTCTACGACCTACGAAGGTTGACGGACATTTTCTAAATAAAACTTACATTTTCAAGGAGTGATTTCCAAAAATTGCATTAGCCTAGGAACTTGGTCCACTGTTGTAGCTAGTGCATCAAACAACCACATTATTAATATTAGTTGAGTACGCTCGTACTCAACGTACTTTCTTAACTCTTGCTTAGGTTATGAATACACCGAGGAATGTAAAAACAAAGGAGAAGTCTACATGAAACGCTAGAACGTGTCAGAAAGAATTAAACAAATAGACTACCAAATAGTGTATGAAGGTGAAGATGAAGCATAAACATAGCCTTATATAGGCTAGAATAGTTTACTAGATCCGAGCAGTGTAGAATCTTAGTAAATAATATATTGAGTCGCTGTGGTACTAAGTTTAGTTGTACCATTACTTTTAAGGCTAGTAAATTTGATATTTGAGTTGCATGTGAATTCTCAATGGATTGAGGAGGATGTTGAATAATGTTTACAATTTTGGTCGGCATAATAAGTATGTGAGATATTGGACCTGCAATATTTCTGTTGTACCACTCTAAGGGCGTAATATTTATGGGACAATGTTCCATAAGTGTTATGCCAACGACCTGCACACTATAACATGCAATGGTGTCATGGGCCATCCACCTTCCGGGGCCGCTGCCCCGGCATCCACAAACTCGACTGAAGTCTCTGACCAACGCCACGTCGCAACACCGACAAGGAGGACAAAGTAAGCCAAGAATAGACCTGCGGGAAACGAGCCACCCGACAGCCGAGGGAAGGGAACCGCCCTCCATCATCCGCAGTGATTGTCGTACGGGCATAGTAGTAGTACCGGCTAGGCCAAGATCGGGCCTAGATCAGGCCTGGCCGGCCAGGTTTAGATCACACCCAAATCAGGGCATGTTAGTGCCGCCGCCGTGTTGCTGCAGTCAGGCCATCAACGTTGCCGTCTTCCTGCACCCCGCGACATCCCTACCAGTGTCGCTGCCTCGCTGGTCGTGCCCCCATGCCTCGCCGTTGGAGACTCTGTTGTGCCACCACTGCATCTCTCGTCCCGGGCCGAGTGTCGGCCGAAGCAGACGCATCATCATCAGGAGGGAGACCACTGTCGCGTAGCCCAAGGACGGCTTTCCACATATACGCCACCTGACAAATTCGTCACCATGCCGATCTGCACCGCCGCCATAAGCCGCCACCCGTAAAGGGGTCCCTGTGCCGGGTAAGGGAGGTCCCGCCACTAGCACCGGGCGGTCTTTGCCATGTGGTGCTCGCCGGTGGCGGTGGGGGAGGGAGGGAGGAAGGGGGAGGTGGCGGAGGGCTAGGGTTGCGCCTCGGTCGCCCTCGTGGGGGTGACGCGAGATGCAAAGCGTTTTTTTGATTCCCTCCCACTAATTCATTCCTACAATGCTTCTCCACGGACCTTTGAAATTTCGACCAACCTGGTAAGTTTTGTTGATACGAAACTGCTTCACAGCCGATGTTTAGGATCCGATTCATATACGATACCTAATCATGCGGCAGAGCAGCTAGGTGCACAAGTGCGACAATGGTGGAATGGCCGTGTCATACAAGATTCCTGTGTGATCCATCGTATGAGTAGAAGTGGTGTTGTTGATATCTCAGGATTCTGTCCGTACCTTAACTCTTTTTTTATTGACCATCAATACCATGATATATTCATAGTAGTAAATAGTACATGATAGATATACATAAGCTGACTCCAACGATTACAAAATAAAATCTAAAAGTAAGTTGCAAAACTTTGAAGTCTTTAAGCTTTTATATTGCAAGACACAATCTTGTACTTTTCTGAAGGCAGCTAAAAATTGACAGATACGAAACCATAACTTGTAAATATCAATGACGGTTCTCCCATAATTTTAAGGGATTTTTATTTTTGTGTCTTTGGTTTTTTTGTTGTACTTAGTTTTCCCTAGCCGCTAAACTCTTTCTCACTTTTCTGCTTCCTCTATTCTCAAACCTTCTCTGACGCTTGGACAGAGGGATGTCGTCAGGTCAAAGTATTGACCATTGCATGCTGACTAGTGGGGCCATGTACGGACAGTTCCTCCCTCAACCATTACGTGCTAACGGGTGGAGCCATGTTGGGATGGGTCTTGCATTGAGCGTTACGTGGCCTCGATTGCTTGGGATGGGTCATACATTGAGCGCTACATGGTGAAGGGTAGGGCCGCACAGAGACACGTCAGACCGGCTATCTCTCGCTCACCCAAAGCATTCACTTCCCCCGAGCCTGGAACATCTCCCGCATGCCCCCCTTGGATGCCCTATCGTCGTGCCCTCCTACCTTATGTCATCCTCCGCCCCTGGGTCGTGGAGCCCACTCCACGTCATCTAGTTCTACGCCTATTGTGGCACAGTATGCAAGGCCAACTGGTGTACTTCCTATACCCATCGCCCGTAGAGAAGATTGGGTGGAATCAGATGGATCTAACGCATGCATTCCTTCTAGGTAAGCATCATTTCCTTTTGTAAATTAATGATAGGGAGTATTTGAGCACGAATCGCTAGTCCTCAACTAACTGCCTTGCTTTTCGAATAGGATTGATCCAACGCTGGTATTTCGGTTGTCGGTTAGACTTGATACTAGCGTAATTCGTGGTTGTGAACAATATCTCTATGGATTATACTTCCTAGTGGTGGCTGCAACCTCCGTAACTCTCAGAGATTTGAAAGAAAAATTCTATTATAAATTCCACTAGAGCCATGGCGATTATGTTGATTTGCAATATTTCAACATTAAGTGAGCAAAGATTGCTCCCATTAACTTGTGAAGATCATATTGTAATGCTTTTCTCTTTGAATGCTGCTAACCGTTTTGATAAAATATGTATCCATGTGAAACCTGAAGTTGTGCATAAAGGAAAGAGGATAAAGCATCATCAGGTGGTCAAGCATCATTGGGTGGTCAGTGATAACCCCCAAGTGCAGGGGATCACCGTAGTACAATTCAATAAGTATTTGAGTGTCAAGCCCACAATGAGATGAATGTAAACTATCTATTCTCTAAAGCCTATAACCCTCTTATATGGCCTTCTATGCAAAACTAGGATCTAAGTGTGTATTTTGTTTTAGTACTAGGTAGAAAATAAAGTATGTGTTAGTGGAAACTACAAGTAAACTGGTGCATGTTAAATTGATCTAATGAAGTGGAGTGGATCAGTGGCAAGTTTTCTCAAGTAGCAAGTTTCTCTAAAGGAGTAAATGTTTAGGCAATTGTTATTTCATTCGTTTATTTGATTGTTAATTGTTTCTTCCAGGATGGAGCCTTAATTAGGTGCAGCAAAATAAATGTGCATACACAAATCTTATGATGGATCCTAAGGCCATGATACTAAGCAAACATAGGAATTATTAAGACATAATTGTCCCACCATAGCTATAAACTCCAGGGTCCCCGACATGGTGATCACCTTACATGCATTCCCCAACATATGCGTGCACTCATATATTGTACAAGAAGACAATCATAAAAGATAGCAACATTGAATGCAACCAATAAACGAACTATTTTACTTTTGCCATAACAATTCACTACTCAAACAAAGACATGGAGTCACAATAGACCAAGGGAAAATAATATATTGCTTCGCACATCATGTTTGCCAAGAGATTATAGTAGGGAGATGGAGAGGATCTTGATGTAGGTGTTGATGATGAACACGCCGGAGGGGGTGAGAATATCATTTTGTGACCCGAAAGTTGGGGCGTCCAGGCAACGCGGTACCCGAGTTGATTTTAATCACCGCGATTCGAAAAGTTGGGGCACCAATTGCTGAGAGGCGTGTTTCGAGTGAATGATGGCCAAACCCAATATTTTGAAATCACACCCGTTAAGTCAGGATATTCCGTTACACTAGTTCCTACTGTGGCCCTTCTTCGCCAGTCACTCTTCTTAGCCACCCTGCACGTGTCATAGGGGAAAATCAATTACTGTACTTTCCTAACTCTCGACACTGAATTTTGCTGCGGCGGTGGCGGTCCCTATTCTTCCCTTCCCCGACCCTGAATCTGTCGGTGGCGGAGGACCTTTTTTCTCTCTCCCCCGACACTAAATTTGACGACGGCGGCCCAGCATGTCTTGCAAGGCGAAGGTTATAGCTACATCGCCGAATGATTCGGGTCCGTCGGGGCCCAAGTCTAGGGCACACCACGAAGCAGCGGCGAGGTCTTCAACCCCGGTTAGCGAGAAGGTCAGCAAGGATTCTGCTCCCAAGGTACTTACGAGCAGCGGGTTGAAGAGAAAAGCAAGGCCGGCGACGGATTGTTCGGCTCCGGTGGCCGGATGCGTGTTGACTCATGTAATAACGAGCTTGTTGGGGAACCCCAAGAGGAAGGTATGATGAGCACAGCAGTAAGTTTCCCTCAGTTATGAAACCAAGGTTATCGAACCAGTAGGAGCAAGGAAACACCTCCAAGGTGTTGTTGCCAACTTGGAATCCTGCACAACATAACCACAGAACTTTGCCCCCCAACTTACATTGATGTTGTCAATCTCACTGGTTTTGCTGAAAACAAAAGATTAAACCTATTGTGTGGAAGAAAGTAAAAGCTTGCGGAAAGTAAACAGAAAGCAGTAAAAATTTGTAGATTGATGGTAAAAGAAAATACAGGGGTCCATAGTTCACTAGTGGTGGCTCTCCTTAAGATAGATAACATGTTGGGTGAACAAATTACAGCGGGGCAATTGACAAACATCGAGAAAGCATACAGGCATATACTAATCATCTTGACTCCTTTAAGATTTGATTGGGCATTACAACATTATACATAGACCATAATCCAACTGCATCTATGACTAATAATCCACCTTTAGTTTATCATCCAAACCCCCTCTAGTATTAAGTTGCAAGCAATAGATAATTGCATTATGCATTGCGTGTAAAGTAAACAATACGATCGTTCTATGAACAAAGGATTGTTGTTTTCTCCCTAGTAGCAACATCACATCTAGTAACTTAGAGATTTCTGTCACTTCCCCAGATTACTAGAGGCATGAACCCACTATCGAGCATAAATACTAACTCTTGGAGTTGCTAGCATCTACTTGGCCAAGATAGCTACTAACAACGGAAAGCATGCAAGATCACAAATAACAAAGACATGATAGAATCAATAATCAATCTGAAATAGCATCTCAATATCCATCGGATCCCCGCAAACACAACATGTAGGATTACAAATAGATGATCTTGATCATGAACGAAGCTCACAAATCTAAACATGATAGCACAAAGGAGAAGAACCAGCCATCTAGCTACTACATGGACCCGTAGTCCAAGGATGAACTACTCACGCATCATACCGGAGGCTTGCATGGTGATGAAGAAGGCCTCCAGGGTGAATTTTCCCCTCCGGCAGGGTGCCAGGAAGACCTTCAGATCCCTCCCGATCTAGGGATGGAGATGACGGCGGCTACAGACTCTTTCATGGAATTTTGATCGGGTACTTAGGGTTTCTGTATCGGAGGCATCTTATAGGCGAAAGGGGAGTCCGAGGGGGTGCCCTGGGTGGCCGCACCATCCCCTGGCGCGGGCCAGGCCTGGCCGCGCGACCAGGTGGTGTGGCCGCCCCTGTCCCCTCTCCGTCTCGTATTCTGACTCCGTGTCCCCCTCGGTGAAAAACTGACTTTGGCTTTTGTACCGTCCAATTCCGAGAATATTCATTTTCTAACTTTGCTGGAACCAAAAACAGCAGAAAACAGGCAACTGGCACTGTGACATCTTGTTAATAGGTTAGTCCAAGAAAGTATATAAAAAGTACTACAAAGTGTGGACAAAACATAAGAAAGTAGATAAAACCAAGCATGGAACATCAAAAATTATGGATACGTTAGCAACGTATCAATGCGACACCCAGATCTCGAAGAAAAAAACCCGGGAGAAGAGCGAGAGCTGAATTTTTCTTATCTATGCCTTATCTTACAAGTAGATTAGTTACGGCATAATAGAAACGAATGAACTGAAAAGTTCCCCTTTTTAATCAAATTAGGCACAACTTTGGTACAAGGGACCTATATGAGTTCACAGTTCATGTTCTCCAGTACACTACAAAACTTGATTTTGGTTGTGAGAGGGTTGTGTTCGGGCAAGATGTGCATCTGCTTGTGAATTGCAAATAGGTTGTGTCTATTTCGCAACTAGTAGATATGCTTGCCGCTAGGATTCCCTAGGTTCTAGACAGAGGACAAAATTGGTGTGGTGCAACATGAATGATACCTATCAGCAAATTGAGCACTCCCATGAGCTTCAGATGGTTTGGGAGTGTTGTACAGTGGATCGTAAGGTGAAAGTTGAAGCGATAATTGATGATATGTATGCAGATGTTGGAGATCTTGATGCTAGAGCTTTTGCTCCTAGAGAATACGGACTAATTGATGTTGATCTAGATAAGTTTAGTATACGCATAGAGGTGGATTCATACATCGCAAAACTTGATGAGGGAGTTAATAAGCCAGTTTCGTCATGTACTGTGGAGATCACTGTCGATTCCAAAAACATAACTCTTGATGAAATGAGAGAGATGACCGGTAAGGAAATCAGTATTGGCCCTAAGCAGATGTCACAAATATGGTGGTGGCATCATAAGAAGCAGCAATTCATAGATGTTTTGGATACTGAAGATCTTATGCAGATTATACAACGAAAGAAGCGAACTAGGAAGGTGTTCTTACTTGGTGCCATTTCTGTTGTTGAACAGGTTATAGTGGATGTAGAGGCCCCTACAGTGGCTGAACATAATGAGGTGGTCGACGTTGATGAGATCTGATGAGAGCTGCTACCCTAGGCTTGTCATATGGACCGCGGGATTGCCCTGCCTGTATTTGTAATATTGACTGCTGTTGCATTTAGAGCGTGTTTCTGTGATTATGTTTGTTGAGAGATTGCGATATAATGTTGTGCAAGCTGTTGAGATTTTTGGACATGTCACTCACTGAAACCATTGTTGTTGTAATAAGACATAAGTACATTGTAGTTGATATGATTATGTTTCTTAAGATGACGTACTGTACTTGTTTCTGTTATTATGTTTGTTGGGACATTGTAATGTAATGTTTTGTGAAACCATGACTGGATAACTGATGCATAAATACATTGTAATTGACATGATTATGTTTCTTGAGATGATGTACTATACTTGTTTCTGTTATTTTGTTTGTTGAGAGATTGTAATGTAATGTTTTGTGAAACTATGACTGGACAAGTGATGCGTAAGTACCTTGTAGTCGACATGATTTTGTTTCTTGAGTTGATGTAATATACTTGTTTCTGTGATTATGTTTGTTGAGAGATTGTAATGTGATGTTTTGTGAAACCATGATATGATTATGTTCGTTGAGAGATTGTAATGTAATGTTTTGTGAAAGCATGATTGAACAAGTGATGCATAAGTACCTTGTAGTTGACATGATTTTGTTTCTTTAGATGATGTAATATACTGGTATGTTTTTGTTAGGCAATGAAATTGGGATGGAGGGAGTACAGGTTTAATATTTGAAATAAGAATGTATGAAGAGAATCCATATTAGGCAGGAGACAGTAATACAGGGAAAGGGCATGGTATCCATTAAACTATTGTAACATGCCAATTTAGTCATTGTTGCAGCGGTAGAAGGGTTGCTCTCTCTCTCTCTCTCACTCTCTCTCCTCACCGACTCCGACGTCATCGCCGATGACGACGCATTCGCCATGTTGTCCTTGAATGACGAGGACGACCAGTCGAGCAGCGATAGCCTTCTCTCCGGCATCGAGTATTCCTTCCATGATGTGATTTCCTCTGTTTTCTCGGGCTAGGGTTAGGCAATGGTAAATCTCTTGATCTGAGCTCCATATGTGCATGCAATCGTGTTCAATTCCATCTTTGTGTTTACCTATAGGTACCACGGACGATCTACGACTCTGAATGGGAGGGCCTAGATCTCGATGGAGAAGTGCCATGTGACCATGGGCTAAAACTGAGGAGATATGTTGCATTCAAAGGCAGTAACACTGGGAGAAGGTTTTTGGGCTATATAAATCAGGTTTGTTTATATTATGTGCAATGGTGACATGAAGTAAAATGTGTCGTGTATGTTCATAACACTATAGTGTGCATGTTTTTAGGTTGGCCCGGTGTGTAAAGCAGTAGAGTGGGTGGATCTTGAGTGGCCAGATGCACTTAAGAAATGTTTGGCACAGTTATGGGAGATGTATGAGTTGGAAAGGTTAGGGAGATTTACTGATGCTTGTGATGCAGCTGAAAAAAATTACAAGCTATCGATACGAAATAAGGAGATGGAACAAGAAATTGAGAATGTACAGTCAGAGCTAACTGACAGAATCAATGGGAGCTTGGTTGTTGGAACTGCAAAGAAGCTTCAGGATAGTCACAGGTTGCTGATTCATAATGCAGAAAAGGAGAGGGACCAGCTCAGGGAAGACAAGAAGAAACTAGAGTATTGCATTGCGGATCTGTTGAAGGAACTGAATAAGGCGCGAGGGTGAACAAGGACAGACTACAGAGGATAAAGGAAATTCGAGATGAATAATTTATGTTGTGCCAATTCCTGAAACTAGGTAACCGTAAGACTTGCAGTTGCGCTTTCTTAACTAAGCCAAACTCAATCCTCGAGCAAATTAATTTCAGACGAACACACATATCGTGCATAGAGTTAAGTTCACTCTTACAAAATCACCACTTCAGAGGATAAACCAGGCAGTTCAGTACTAAATAGACATATGTTGGGTTCAAGCGAGCCTGGCCCTGAGCTGCTTGTTTTCCTCCCTAAGATCGCCCAGCTCCTTCAGTACTTTGTCGTGCGCCAGCCGTAGGTTCCAGCGCTCCGTCACGGATTGGAGAAGTTGGTCCGTAGTCATATGATTTTCCTTCAAGATCCCTTTCATGATCTCTGTCTGCTTCCTAGCCGAGGTGCGACCTTCACTATGAAGCTTCGCCCAGCCGGCGTTTAACTCCTTCAGTTTTTGGGACTTGTCAGAAAGGACCGCGAGTTCAGCGTGCAGGTGGTCAAAGGCCAGTTTCTAGGAATTCTTCTTCTCCCTTTGGATTGCTATCTTGTCATTTAGCCAGGTCGCCAGGTCCTGGTCGAGCTTTTGCCTCTTTCCCTGCAACAAAAATACATAGTATGGTTTGTTCAGTTCACCAGGACAAGCTGGTTAGTTTCCATAATTAACTGAATCAACTAGTGGCACTATCATAATTTCAAGGAAGAAGCAATCTAGGACTAATCAACATTTTATGAATCAACTAGTGGCACTGTCATAATTTCAATTTCAAAGACAAATAAGGTTTATCTGCAGTTTAGTGTGCTATGGGTTTTTTCCAATATCATCAAATAGTAGTGGGTTAGTGGCAAACTCATGATGCAGAAACCCATGTCCAGATACATAATGGAAAGAGCACATGGTGTCCATTCATGAACATGTACACCAACACATGTCCAGATAGATAAGGAGTTGCCCTAGGATTCTTATTGCACCCTATAATGGGAAGTAGACTTGGGCATTGCTCCCTGAACCCTAAACATTACAAAAGGAGTGGAGCACAAGCTGATATTTGTGTCCCCTCTAACGGGAATCAGACTTGGGCATTGCTCTGATACACCTCCACACAAGCCCTTAGCTCCTCATTCTATTTCCGAACACCCTCGAGTACGGTGATACCTCTACTCATCTCCTTCATCTCTTTCACTGCATCTAGGCAACGGTTCCTATCATGGTAGGCTCGGATGGTAGCCTTGGTTTCCTCGACGCGTCCTCTAAGTGCCTCGGTGACTTCGTCCTGTAGGAGAGTGCACCTTTCCACGAGATTCTTCTTCTCCTCCATGAGCTCATTGATTATATTGATGGCTTGTTCTTGCCTGTTCAAGTTACGGTCGAGCACTTTCTGCAGCCTTACGACATCACGTGCAAAATCTAGCGAGATCTCCTTCTGCACAGATAATTGCTTGCGTAGACTCTCATTAGCTTGGGTGAGGGAGCGTGCAAGCTCATGTTGGTTGTCAATCTTGGCACTGATCGCGGCCACCTTGTCATGATACTCGTCCTTCGATCGCTGCATCGTTCATGTTAATTGAAATAGAAATTCTATAATTACACTCCAGGTTCCAGGTGAATACTAATACAGATCAAAAAATCCGCGTTGAATCTATTGACCGCAGTGTTAAAAATGGACCAAGAGATCTATTCATGACCATGATAAACTAATCCTAATCATAAAAAATCCATAGTGAATCTATGAACAGCAGTATTAAGGAAAGACCAAGAGATCCAGTCATATTCATGAAAACTAATACAACTTGCAAAAGAAGAAGAAAAACCAATGTGGGGCTGACACGATCTAAGAAATCCACATCACAACTCGAAGAAATAACAGTGTCGAGATTTGCTACCTCACTGAGACGTGGAACGGGGTCGGACGGGTCCTGCAACTCCTCCGTCGTGGTGGATTCTGGCTCCACAGCCGTCCTGTAATATGTATAAGAGGAAGAACAAGAAGAAGAACAAAAACAAGAAGAAGCTGAATAAGATCATAATGATGGAGAGGGAGATGGAGAAGAAGTAGAATAAGAAGACCGTACCGGGAGGAGCCAACGCCTGCTAGAACATTCGGCGCCATTGTCGGGGGAGATTGGGCCGCGGTGAGTGGGGGGCTTGAGCGGATGGTAGAGCAAGAAGTGCCTCGCGGCGAGATCTCTCCCTTTTCTCCACGAGGATAGTCGACCAACCTCTCCCCCTCCTCAGGGGAGCCATGGCTTGTAGGGTGAGGGTGGCGGCGGCAGGAGGAAGAAGATAGTGATTAGTATGGGAGAAGAGTCAAAGAGTACAGGCCGTGGTCCAGTAGTACTACTACTACTATTATACAAGACCACCGTGTATGGTCTACCTTCTCAAAGAAGCCAGGGAGGCAGGGGTAGGGAATCGATGGGACTTGTCTTTATTGCGATGGACAGTTCAATGGTCTTCGGCGCCGCCTAAAATCCAGTATATAATACGAGGAGTGCGAGCCGGATGGTCATCACGGGCATCGGCGTGCACGTCCCGCCTGCGTGTGTCAAGTGTTGATGGGGCAATGACGCGCGCAACTGCTGCACGATCACGTCGGCACGTCGAACTCCACGTCGACGGGCACACACGGGATATTTACGAGTCTAGAATACGCTGTGCCACTTTTGTTGTGATCAAATTATGTTCAGTACGCGAGATATTACTTTTTTTTGATAATCGACAAATGCATGCGTGAACACAACGCATGAAACAGCTGCTCGTCCTTGATCAGATCGGCACCCCACTCTATGTAACCGCCATCGACCATTCGGAACAACTACCTCGAGCATGATGCCCCCTCACCGTGGCAATGGCAGGTCCAAGCCGTCCACTGACCGTCCTGCGTCCCCGGCTCTTCACTGCATCATTCGTGCTCGCGAGTCGCCTGCTGAGGCAGCACGTCGTGTCTGACCGCGCCATGATCCATCGACATTGGCACTCGAGGACACCACGACGTCGAAGCTCGTACCGGCCGCGTAGGAGGAGCATGGGGTACTGCAGCGACAGACGAGCGCAAAGCTACAGCCAGGATGGGGGCGCATGTTGCACCGGCGAGTACGGACAAGAAGAGGAATGAGAAGAAGACCAACAAGAAGAGAGGAGACAGCTATTTGGACGAGTTCGACTCAGCCAATGAGGAGGCGTTCATCGATTAGCTGGAGGCAAAAGCGGAGGAGAGTGACATGGACCCATGGGACTATTAAGAGGAGGAGGCCTCTGACAAGGAGATAACGCGCTTATTCGAGGAAGGGGGCGGTGTCGAGTCAACAGAGGAGGACACCGACAACGGCGATGGCAAGGACCATGGCATTGATGAAGACGAGGACGAACCAGAAGACAAAGACGATAGCTTCTCCGAAATATGATCATTTATTTTATTTAGATAGATGGATTTTCACTTGTTTATGGAGATAAAGTATCGGTTGCACGGATAGAGAAGTGGCATGGATAGACCATGCATAAAAAAGTGGAGAAGGGAGGGGTTATCCTGCCTGTTGGATCACATAGGATCAACGGCTGGTGGAGACGATCCGTGTGATATCTGTTTCAGCCAATCAGGGCGTACCACCCAGAGTGAGCACACGTATGGGCTTTTGTGAGATTTGTGACCGAGAGAGAGGGCAAATCTCTTTTCACAAACCACATATGGAACAACCAATGTCATTGAAATGTGTATTCTTTCATTAACCACACCAAGACTCATTTCATGTCTATTCTTTTCACAGACCACATATGGATCCACCAGAGTTCATTGCATGTGTGTTCTCTTCACAAACCACATATGGATCCACCAGTGTCATTCCATGTCTGTTCTTTTCACAAACCACATATGGAACCACCATTGTCATTGAAATATGTGTTCTTTTCATCAACCACAGCTAGAGTCATTGCATGTGTGTTCTTCTCACAAACCACATATGGAACCACCATTGTCATTGAAATGTGTATTCTTTCATTAACACACATTGAAATGTGTATTCTTCTCACGGACTACATATGGATCCACCAGAGTCATTGCATGTTTGTTCTTTTCAGAGACCACATATGGATCCACCAGTGTCATTGCGTGTGTGTTCTTATTATTAACAACAACTAGAGTCATTGCATGTATATTCTTCTCACAAATCACATATGGATCCACCAGTGTCATTGCAAGTGTGTTCTTTTTATTAACAACAACTAGAGTCATTGCATGTTTGTTATTTTCACAAACCACATATGGATCCACCATTGTCATTGAAATGTGTGTCCTTCTCATTAACCACAGCTAGAGTCATTGCATGTGTGTTCTTTTCACAAACCACATATGGAACCACCACTGTCATTGAAATGTGTGTTCTTTCCAGAGACCACACATGGATCAACCAGTGTCATTGCATATGGATCCACCAGAGTTCAATGCATGTGTGTTCTTTTCACAATCCACCTACCAAACAACCATTGTCATTGAAATGTGTGTTCTTTTCATCAACCACAGCTAGAGTCATTGCATGTGTGTTCTTCTCACAAACCACATTTGTACCCACCAGTGTCATTGCATGTGTGTTCTTCTCATTAACCATAGCTAGAGTCATTGCATGTCTGTTCTTTTCACAAACCACATATGGAACGACCATTGTCAACTAAATGTGTATTCTTTCATTAACCACATCTAGAGTCATTGCATGTCTGTTCTTTTCAGAGACCACATATGGATCCACCAGTGTCATTGCATGTGTGTTCTTTTTATTAACAACAACTAGAGTCATTGCATGTTTGTTATTTTCATTAACCACATATGGATCCACCATTGTCATTGCATTGTGTTCTTCTCATTAACCACATTTAGAGTCACTGGATGTATGTTCTTTTCACAAACCACATATGGATCCACCATTGTCATTGAAATGTGTGTCGTTTTCAGAGACCAGATGGATCCACCAGTGTCATTGCATATGGATCCACTAGAGTTCATTGCATGTGTGTTCTTCTCACAATCCACCTATGTATCCACCAGTGTCATTGCATGTGTGTTCTTCACATTAACGACAGCTAGAGTCATTGCATGTGTGTTCTTTTCACAAACCACATATGGAACCACCATTGTCATTGCATGTGTGTTCATCTCATTAACCACAGCTAGAGTCATTTCATGTGTGGTCTTGTCACAAACCACATATGGAACCACCATTGTCATTGCATGTCTGTTCTTTTCAGAGACCACATATGGATCCACCAGGGTCATTGCAGGTGTGTTCTTATATTAACAACAACTAGAGTCATTGCATGTGTGTTCTTTTCACAATCCACCTATGGATCCACAAGTGTCATTGCATGTGTATTCTTTTCAGAGACCACATATGGATCCACCATTGTCATTGCATGTGTCTTCTTTTCAAAAACCACATATGGATCAACTAGAGTCATTGCATGTTTGTTATTTTCACAAACCACCTATGGATCCACCATTTTCATTGAAATGTGTATTCTTCTCATTAACCACAGCTAGAGTCATTGCAACTGTGTTCTTTTCACAAACTACATATGGAACCACCATTGTCAATGAAATGTGTATTCTTTCATTAACCACATCTAGCGTCATTGCATGTGTGTTCTTTTCATATACCACATATGGATCCACAAGAGTCATTGCATGTATGTTCTTTTCATATACCACATATGGACCCACCAGTGGCATTGCATGTGTGTTTTTCTCATTAACCATAGCTAGAGTCATTGCATGTGTGTTATTTTCATTAACCACATATGGGTCCACCAGTGTCATTGAAATGTGTGTTCTTTTCATCAACCACAGCTAGACTCACTGGATGTGTGTTCTTCTCACAAACCACATATGGAACCACCAGTGTCATTGAAATGCGTGTTATTTCATTAACCTCATCTAGAGTCATTGCATGTGTGTTCTTATCACAAACCACATATGGACCCACTAGTGTCATTGCTTGTGTGTTGTTTTCACAACACACCTATGGATCCACTAGAGACATTGCATGTGTGTTCTTTTCATCAACCACAGCTAGAGTCATTACATGTGTGTTCTTTTCACAAACCACATATGGAACCACCATTGTCAATGAAATGTGTATTCTTTTATTAACCACATATAGTGTCATTGCATGTGTGTTATTTTCATAGACCACATATGGATCCACCAGAGACATTGCATGTCTGTTCTTTTAAGAGACCACATATGGACACAATAGTGTCATTGCATGTGTGTTCTTCTCATTAATCACAACTAGAGTCATTGCATGTGTGTTCTTTTCACAAACCACATATGGAACCACCATTGTCATTGAAATGTGTGTTCTTTTCATCAACCATAGCTAGAGTCATTGCATGTGTGTTCTTCTCACAAACCACATATGGAACCACCATTGTCATTGAAATGTGTATTCTTTCATTAACCACATCTAGTGTCATTGCATGTGTGTTCTTTTCACATACCACATATGGATCCACCAGATTCATTGCATGTCTGTTCTTTTCAGAGACCACATATGGACCCACCAGTGTCATTGAATGTGTGTTTTCTCATTAACCACAGCTAGAGTCATTGCATGTGTGTTCTTTTCACAAACCACATATGGAACCACCATTGTCATTGAAATGTGTGTTCTTTTCATCAACCACAGCTAGAGTCATTACATGTGTGTTCTTCTCACAAACCACATATGGAACCACCATTGTCATTGAAATGTGTGTTATTTCATTAACCACATCTAGAGTCATTTCATAACTATTCTTTTCACAGACCACATATGGATCCACTAGTGTCATTGCATAACTGTTCTTTTTAGATACCACATATGGATCCACCAGTGTCATTGCAGGTGTGTTCTTTTTAGAGACCACATATGGATCTACCAGTGTCATTGCATGTGTGTTCTTTTCACAATCCACATATGGATCCACTAGAGTCATTGCATGTGTGTTCTTTTCATTAACCACAGCTAGAGTCATTGCGTGTGAGTTCTTTTCACAAACCATATATGGAACCACCATTGTCATTGAAATGTGTATTCTTTCATTAACCACATCTAGTGTCATTGCATGTGTGTTCTTTTCACAGACCACATCTGGATACACCAGAGTCATTGCATGTCTGTTCTTTTCAGAGACCACATATGGACCCACCAGTGTCATTGCATGTGTGTTCTTCTCATTAACCACAGCTAGAGTCATTGAATGTGTGTTCTTTTCACAAACCACATATGGAACCACCATTGTCATTGAAATGTGTGTTCTTTTCATCAACCACAGCTAGAGTCATTGCATCTGTGTTCTTCTCACAAACCACATATGGATCCACCATTGCCAATGAAATGTGTATTCTTTCATTAACCACATCTAGTGTCATTGCATGTGTCTTATTTTCACAAACAACATATGGATCCACCAGAGTCATTGCATGTCTGTTCTTTTCAGAGAGCACATATGGACCCACCAGTGTCATTGAATGTGTGTTTTCTCATTAACCACAGCTAAAGTCATTGCATGTGTGTTCTTTTCACAAACCACATATGGAACCACCATTGTCATTGAAATGTGTGTTCTTTTCATCAACCACAACTAGAGTCATTGCATGTGTGTTCTTCTCACAAACCACATATGGAACCACCATTGCCATTGAAATGTGTATTCTTTCATTAACCACATCTAGAGTCATTGCATGTCTGTTCTTTTCATTAACCACATATGGATCCACCATTGTCATTGAAATGTGTATTATTTCATTAACCACATCTAGAGTCATTTCATGTATATTCGTCTAACAGACCACGTATGGACCCACCAGTGTCATTGCATGTGTGTTCTTTTTATTAACAACAACTAGAGTCATTGCATGTTTGTTATTTTCATTAACCACATATGGATCCACCATTGTCATTGCATGTGTGTTCTTCTCATTAACCACATTTAGAGTCACTGGATGTATGTTCTTTTCACAAACCACATATGCATCCACCATTATCATTGAAATGTGTGTCCTTTTCAGAGACCACACATGGATCCACCAGTGTCATTGCATATGGATCCACTAGAGTTCATTGCATGTGTGTTCTTCTCACAATCCACCTATGGATCCACCAGTGTCATTGCATGTGTGTTCTTCTCATTAACGACAGCTAGAGTCATTGCATGTGTGTTCTTTTCACAAACCACATATGGAACCACTATTGTCATTGCATGTGTGTTCATCTCATTAACCACAGCTAGAGTCATTTCATGTGTGGTCTTTTCATAAACCACATATGGAACCACCATTGTCATTGCTTGTCTGTTCTTTTCAGAGACCACATATGGATCCACCAGTGTCATTGCAGGTGTGTTCTTATATTAACAACAACTAGAGTCATTGCATGTGTGTTCTTTTCACAATCCACCTATGGATCCACAAGTGTCATTGCATGTGTATTCTTTTTCGAGACCACATATGGATGCACCAATGTCATTGCATGTGTGTTATTTTCAAAAACCACATATGGATCAACTAGAGTCCTTGCATGTTTGTTATTTTCACAAACCACCTATGGATCCACCATTTTCATTGAAATGTGTATTCTTCTCATTAACCACAGCTAGAGTCATTGCATGTGTGTTCTTTTCACAAACCACATATGGAACCACCATTGTCATTGAAATGTGTATTCTTTCATTAACCACATCTAGCGTCATTGCATGTGTGTTCTTTTCATATACCACATATGGATCCACAAGAGTCGTTGCATGTATGTTCTTTTCATAGACCACATATGGACCCACCAGTGGCATTGCATGTGTGTTCTTCTCATTAACCACAACTAGAGTCATTGCATGTGTGTTATTTTCATTAACCACGTATGGATCCACCAGTGTCATTGAAATGTGTGTTCTTTTCATCAACCATAGCTAGAGTCTCTGGATGTGTGTTCTTCTCATAAAGCACATATGGAACCACCATTGTCATTGAAATGTGTGTTATTTTATTAACCTCATCTAGAGTCATTGCATGTGTGTTCTTATCACAAACCACATATGGACCCACTAGTGTCATTGCTTGTGTGTTCTTTTCACAATACACCTATGGATCCACTAGAGTCATTGCATGTGTGTTCTTTTCATCAACCACAGCTAGAGTCATTACATGTGTGTTCTTTTCACAAACCACATATGGAACCACCATTGTCATTGAAATGTGTATTCTTTTATTAACCACATATAGTGTCATTGCATGTGTGTTATTTTCATAGACCACATATGGATCCACCAGAGACATTGTATGTCTGTTCTTTTAAGAGACCACATATGGACACACCAGTGTCATTGCATGTGTGTTCTTCTCATTAACCACAACTAGAGTCATTGCATGTGTGTCCTTTTCACAAACCACATATGGAACCACCATTGTCATTGAAATGTGTGTTATTTTCATCAACCACAACTAGAGTCATTGCATGTGTGTTCTTCTCACAAACCACATATGGAACCACCATTGTCATTGAAATGTGTGTTCTTTCACTAACCACATATAGAGTCATTTCATGAATATTATTTTTCACACACCACATATGGATCCACCAGTGTCAATGCATGTCTGTTCTTTTCAGAGACCACATATGCATCCACCAGTGTTATTGCATGTGTGTTCTTTTCAGAGACCACATATGGATACACTAGTGTCATTGCATGTGTGTTATCTTCACAATCCACCTATGGATCAACTAGAGTCATTGCATGTGTGTTCTTTTCATAAACGACAGCTAGAGTCATTGCATATGTGTTCTTTTCACAAATCACATATGGAACCACCATTGTCATTGAAATGTGTATTCTTTCATTAACCACATCTAGTGTGACTGCACGTGTGTTCTTTTCACAGACCACATATGGATCCACCAGTGTCATTGACCGTCTGTTCTTTTCAGAGACCACATATGGACCCACCAGTGTCATTGCATGTGTGTTCTTCTCATTAACTACTCCTAGAGTCATTGCATGTGTTTTCTTTTCATAAACCACATATGGAACCACCATTGTCATTGAAATGTGTGTTCTTTTCATCAACCGTAGCTAGAGTCATTGCATGTGTGTTCTTATCACAAACCACATATGGAACCACCATTGTCATTGAAATGTGTATTCTTTCATTAACCACATCTAGTGTCATTGCATGTGTGTTCTTTTCACATACCACATATGGATCCACCAGATTCATTGCATGTCTGTTCTTTTCAGAGACCACATATGGACCCACCAGTGTCATTGAATGTGTGTTTTTCTCATTAACCATAGCTAGATTCATTGCATGTGTGTTCTTTTCACAAACCACATATGGAACCACCATTGTCATTGAAATGTGTGTTCTTTTCATCAACCACAACTAGAGTCATTGCATGTGTGTTCTTCTCACAAACCACATATGGAACCACCATTGTCATTGAAATGTGTGTTATTTCATTAACCACATCTAGAGTCATTTCATAACTATTCTTTTCACAGACCACATATGGATCCACCAGTGTCATTGCATGCCTGTTCTTTTTAGAGACCACATATGGATCCACCAGTGTCATTGCATGTGAGTTCTTTTCAGAGACCACATATGGATCCACCAGTGTCATTGCATGTGTGTTCTTTTCACAATCCACCTATGGATCCACTAGAGTCATTGCATGTGTTGCGTGTGAGTTCTTTTCACAAACCACATATGGAACCACCATTGTCATTGAAATGTGTATTCTTTCATTAACCACATCTAGTGTCATTGCATGTGTGTTCTTTTCACATACCACATCTGGATACACCAGTCATTGCATGTCTGTTCTTTTCAAAGACCACATATGGACCCACTAGTGTCATTGCATGTGTGTTCTTCTTATTAACCACAGCTAGAGTCATTGAATGTGTGTTCTTTTCACAAACCACATGTGGAACCACCATTGTCATTGAAATGTGTGTTCTTTTCATCAACCACAGCTAGAGTCATTACATGTGTGTTCTTCTCACAAACCACATATGGATCGACCATTGTCATTGAAATGTGTATTCTTTCATTAACCACATCTAGTGTCATTGCATGTGTGTTCTTTACACAAACAACATATGGATCCACCAGAGTCATTGCATGTCTGTTCTTTTCAGAGACCACATATGTTTCCACCAGTGTCATTGCATGTGTGTTCTTATTATTAACAATAACTAGAGTCAATGCATGTGTCTTCTTTTCACAATCCACATATGGATCCATCAGTGTCATTGCATGTGTGTTCTTCTCATTAACCACAGCTAGAGTCATTGCATGTGTGTTCTTTTCACAAACCACATATGGAACCACCATTGCCATTGAAATGTGTATTCTTTCATTAACCACATCTAGAGTCATTGCATGTCTGTTCTTTTCATTAACCACGTATGGATCCACCATTGTCATTGAAATGTGTATTATTTCATTAACCACATCTAGAGTCATTTCATGTATATTCTTCTCACAGACCACGGATGGACCCACCAGTGTCATTGCATGTGTGTTCTTTTTATTAACAACAACTAGAGTCATTGCATGTTTGTTATTTTCACAAACCACATATGGTCCCACCATTATCATTGAAATGTGTGTTCTTCTCATTAACCACAGCTAGAGTCATTGCATGTGTGTTTTTTCACAAACCACATATGGAACCACCATTGTCATTGAAATGTGTATTCTTTCATTAACAACAGCTAGAGTCATTTCATGGCTATTCTTTTCATAGACCACATACAGATCCACCAGTGTCATTGCATGTATGTTATTTTCAGGGACCACATATGGATCCACCAGTGTCATTGCATGTGTGTTCTTTTTATTAACCACAACTATAGTCATTGCATGTGTGTTATTTTCATTAACCACATATGGATCCACCAGTGTCATTGCATGTGTGTTCTTCTCATTAACCACATCTAGAGTCACTGGATATATGTTCTTTTCACAATCCACATATGGATCCACCACTGTCATTGAAATGTGTATTCTTTCATTAACTACATCAGGAATCATTTCATTACTATTCCTTTCATAGACCACATAGGGATCCACCAGTGTCATTGGATGTGTATTCTTTTCAGATACCACACATGGATCCACTAGTGTCATTGCATATGGATCCACTAGAGTTCATTGCATGTGTGTTCTTCTCACAATCCACATATGGATCCAGCAGTATCATTGCATGTGTGTTCTTCCCATTAACGACAGCTAGAGTTATTGTATGTGTGTTCTTTTCACAAACCACATATGGAACCACCATTGTCATTGCATGTGTGTTCATCTCATTAACCACAGCTAGAGTCATTTCTCGTGTGTTATTTTCACAAACCACATATGGAACCACCAGTGTCATTGCATGTCTGTTCTTTCCAGAGACCACATATGGATCCACCCGTGTCATTGCATCTATGTTCTTATATTAACAACAACTAGAGTCATTGCATGTGTGTTCTTTTCACAATCCACCTATGGATCCACAAGTGTCATTGCATGTGTATTCTTTTCACAGACCACATATGGATCCACTAGTGTCATTGAATGTGTGTTCTTTTCAGAGACCACATATGGATCAACTAGAGTCATTGCATGTTTGTTATTTTCACAAACCACCTATGGATCCATTATTTTCATTGAAATGTGTATTATTCTCATTAACCATAGCTAGAGTCATTGCGTGTGTGTTCTTTTCATAAACCACATATGGAACCGCCATTGTCATTGAAATGTGTATTCTTTCATTAACCACATCTAGTGTCATTGCATGTGCGTTCTTTTCATAGGCCACATATGGATCCACCAGAGTCATTGCATGTATGTTCTTTTCAGAGACCTGATACGTTGCAAACGTATCCATAATTTTTGATGTCCCATGCTTGGTTTTATCTACTTTCTTGTATTTTTTCCACACTTTGGAGTACTTTTCATATGATTTCTTGGACTAACCTATTAACAAGAGCCATAGTGTGAGCTGTCTGTTTTCTGCTGTTTTTGGTTCCAGGAAAGTCAGAAAATGAATATTCTCGGAATTGGACGGGACAAAAGCCAAAGTCAGTTTTTCACCGAGGGATACCTGGAGCCAGAATACGAGACAGAGAGGGGCTGGGGCCTGGCCACACCACCTGGTCGCATGGCCAGGCCTGGCCCGCGCCAGGGGGTGGTCTGGCTGCCAGGCACCCCCTCGGCCTCTCCTTCCGCCTATATATTGCCTCTGATACGGAAACCCTAAGTACCCGATCAAAAATCCATGAAAGAGTCTGTAGCTGCCATCATCTCCATCCCTAGATCGGGAGGGATCTGAAGCTCTTCCCGGCACCCTGCCGGAGAGGGGAATTCACCCTGGAGGCCTTCTTCATCACCATGTAAGCCTCTGGTGTGATGCGTGAGTAGTTCATCTCTGGACTACGGGTCCATGTAGTAGCTAGATGGCTGGTCGTCCTCCTTTGTGCTTTCATGTTTAGATCATGTGAGCTCTGTTCATGATCAAGATCATCTATTTGTAATTCTGCATGTTGTGTTTGCGGGGATCTGATGGATATTGAGATGCTATTTCAGATTGATTATTGATTCTATCATGTCTTTGTTATTTGTGATCTTGCATGCTTTCCGTTGTTAGTAGCTATCTTGGCCAAGTAGATGCTAGCAACTCCAAGAGTTAGTATTTATGCTCGATAGTGGGTTCATGCCTCTAGTAATCTGGGGAAGTGATAGAAATCTCTAAGGTACTAGATGTGATGTTGCTACTAGGGAGAAAACAACAATCCTTTGTTCATAGAACAATCGTATTGTTTACTTTACACGCAATTCATAATGTAATTATCCGTTGCTTGCAACTTAATACTGGAGGGGGTTCGGATGATAACCTGAAGGTGGATTATTAGTCATAGATGAAGTTGGATGACGGTTTATATATAATGTTGTAATGCCCAATCAAATCTCAAAGGAGTCAAGATGATTATTATATGCTTGTATGCTTTCTTGATGTTTGTCAGTTTCCCCGCTATAATTTGTTCACCCAACATGTCATCTATCTTAAGGAGAGCCACCTCTAGTGAACTATGGACCCCGGTCCTTTCTTTTACTTTAAATCTACAATCAATTGTTTACTGCTTTGTGTTTACTTTCTGCAAACTATTACTTTCTTCCACTTGATACATTTAATCCTTTGTTTTCAGCAAAACCGGTGAGATTGACAACCTTGCCGCAAGTTGGGGACAGAGTTCTGTGGTTGTATTGTGCAGGTCTCCACATTGCTGCTAGCACCGATAGTGCGCCCTGCCAAAGTTTAGCTAGCTACACCTTTGGGGTGTTTCCTTGCTCCTACTGGATTGATAACCTTGGTTTCATAACTGAGGGAAACCTTACTGCTATGCTCATCATACCTTCCCCTTGGGGTTCCCCATCGAGCTCGTTAATACACGAGTCAGCAAGTACTTTTTCTGGCGTTGTTGCCAGGGAGTCAAGGACATCTTCACAAGGGGAGTCCCTCATAACCAATCTCTTTACTTTGTTATTTTTGTTTTGCTTAGTTTACTTTTTCTTTGTTTGCTTGTTTCTTTATGAAAAACACAAACAAATTAGTTTTACATGTTTGCTTTCTTTATCAAAAACACACAAAAATGACTACTCTTGAAAATACTAAGTTGTGTGACTTCACTAGCACCAACAACAATGATTTTATGAGCACACCTATTGCTCCACCTGTTTATGAAGCTACTTGCTTTGAAATAAAACTTTCCTTACTCAATCTTGTTATGAGAGAACAATTTTTTGGTATTGGTAATGAAGATGATGCTGCCCATGTAAATAACTTTATTGAACTTTGTGAGATGCAAAAGCATAAGGATATAGATGGAGATATTATGAAGCTTAAATTGTTTCCTTTCTCTTTGAGAGGAAAAGCTAAAGAATGGATAAATTCCCTAACTAGGAATAGTATTGATTCTTGGACTAAATGCAAAGATGCTTTCATTGGAAAATACTATCCTCCTGCTAAGATTATATCTATGAGAAGTGAAATAATGAAGTTTAAGCAATCTGATAATGAACATGCTGCTCAAGCTTGGGAAAGAATGAAATCTTTGGTAAAGAATTGTCCCACTCATGGACTGACTGCTTGGATGATTATCCAAACTTTTTATGCAGGATTGAACTATTCTTCATGGAACCTATTGGATTCTGCTGCTGGTGGTACCTTTATGACCATCACTTTGGGTGCTACAACAAAGCTTCTGGACAATATGACGGTTAACTACTCCGAATGGCATACTGAGAGAGCTCCACAAGGTAAGAAGGTAAATTCTGTTGAGGAAACTTCCTCCTTGAGTATAACATTGATGTTATTATGTCTATGCTTGTTAATGGGAAAGCCCATATTGATCCAAATAATGTCCCCTTAGCTTCTTTGGTTGCTCAAGAAGAGCAAGCTGATGTGAACTTCATAAGAAATAATAATTTTAGCAACAATGCTTGTGGTAATAATGCTTATAGGAACAATTTTGGTAACAAAAATTATAAGCCTTATCCTCCTAATACTACTTATGGCTATAATGGTAAATCTGAATTACCTAGTGAAGGAAGAATTTTAGAAGTTGAAAGAGCCACTAAAAACTTCATGCAAATGCAATATGAGCAGAATAAGCTATTTACTAAAACTATGGAGGAACAATCTATCATTTTGAAGAACATTAGCCATCAACTTGAGAGTCTAAATAGGGAAATTCCTGGTTTACAATTGAAACTCTCTAATGCTGAAAGAAATATATCATCTCAATCTGAAGCTCAATCTTCATTGGTTAATAAAATGGCTGCTAAACCTGAAACTAATGAGAATCCCTTTGCAGCCACTAATGCTATACAAGTAAGAATTGATGAAAATGTTAGACTATTAGCTGAATTACATGCTAAGTGGGAAAGAGAAGATCAAATTGCTAGAAACATTAGTGTTTCTACTATCACCACCACTAGTGTTGAGGCTACTAATAGTTCTACTACTTTATATGATAAGTTTGATTTTGATCTTGATGGTTGCAATATCTATAAAGTTATTAAGTTCCTACAAAAGCTTGCAAAAAGTCCTAATGCTAGTGCTATGAACATGGCCTTTACAAAACACATTACCGATGCTCTCATAAAGATTAAAGAAGAAAAGATGAAACATAAAGCTTTTATTCCTATAAAACAAGAAGATGGTTGGGAACCCATCATTAATATGAAAGTGAATGACTTTGATTTCAAAGCTTTGTGTGATCTTGATAGTAGTGTTTCTATTATGCCTAGAAGGATTTATGATATGCTTGATTTGCCTCCTCTTGAAGATTGTTATTTGAATGTCCCACTTGATGCTAATGCTAAAAATAAACCCATGGGGAGTCTTAATGATGTTCTTATTATGGTTAACGATTCCTATGTCCCCGTTGATTTCTATGTTTTGGATGTTGAATACAATGCTTCTTGTCCTATTACTTTGGGAAGACCCTTTCTTAGAACTGTTGGTGCCATCATTGATATGAAAGAAGGCACCATTAAATATCAACTACCACTCAAGAAAGGTATAGAACACTTCCCTAAAAAGGGAGAAAAGATTTCTTTTGCTTCTCCTATGAAAACAAAATTTGGTCTTAATGCTTCTTCATTTTAGAACACTTGATTCTTTCTTTGCTTCTTATGCCTTACTTGAAGGCGTCAAAGAAAAGTACTTGTTGGGAGATAACCCAAGAGTTTTAGCTGAGTCTTGGAAGTTATTACTTCAGTAATAACCTCTCCTTATCCTTTTTATTTGCTTTTTGTGCCAAGAGTAACCTCTAATGAGTGTGAAGTAATGATTGGGAAAGTTGCTGTCCTGAAACAGATTTTTGTGCTTCACCGTAAAAATTCTAGAGAGAGCTCTGTACGTAGGATTGAGCTGTAATATTTTGTGCTTCTGACCCAGGTTGTTATATAACTTTCGTTAGTTCAACACTTTTTGATTTGAGCAACAGAAGGTCTTCGAAAAAGTTCGTCTTTACCTGCTGGTCTGTTTTGACAGATTTCTGCCATTTTCTGCATTTGCTTCTTGTTAGTTCCTTCTTGAGTTCCTTTGGGGAATTGAGATTTTTGAGGGAAGTGCTACATTAGCTAGTGTTCTAATGGAAGTTTATTTGGTGTTAGAATTGAACCTTGAGACATATTTATCTTAAGTGCACTAGTGTTGCTAATGAGATTGTGTGAAGTTTTGTATGAAGGAAAATTTCCAGGTATATGGAAGGAATGAGTAATGAGATGAAGGATGGACTAAAGCTCAAGCTTGGGGATGCCACGCATGTCACCCGAAGAAACATCCAAGAAGTACAAGCATCAAAGCTTGGGGATGCCCAAGGCATCCCCTTCTTCATCAATAAAAATTCCAGGTTTCTTCCAAACGCTTCATTTTTATTGTTTCATGCACAGTTGTGTTTTTCTTGGAGCGTCTTCTTTTTCGTTATCGTTTTGGTTTTTAGTTTGCTTGGTTTGCTTAGTTTTTTGAATAAGTTGGTTGGACCCCCTCTTTCATACATTGGTTTGCAAATAGTTTGGTTTGGTTTGGAAAAGAGTAGGAAAGCTCATGCTTATGTGGTAAAAAGAGCTCGTTTTTGACTGTGGCCTATGCTTTGTCATGCCATGCTTGATATTGTTTTGGCTTTATGCTTAGTATTATTTGCTGTAGCATGACTTGTTATAAACAATTGAGATTGTTTAATGTGCCTTGGATGAATCATGCGTTGTTTTAGCATATTAAAGCATAGTATAGTGGTATTCTCCTTTGATGCTTTATTTGGGTTGACTTGGCACATGCTCACACCATGTTATGACTGTCACAAGTCACCATAGCCTTTATGATCCTTTAGTTTTAAACTTGTAGTATCACTTTATGCTTTGATCAATGATGTTTTGTCGCTCTGCATGATTATGGCCATTATTGCTCTCTTAGTTTGTCGCTCCCAGTCTTTTGCTAGCCTCCACAACAAGGTATGCGTTCCACTCATGCATCCAACTGATGGGTTCGTATCATGGAAAACAAAAAATTTCTACCGCAAGAACGAACAAAACCCAGATCTAATCTAGATAAAAGCCAAGATCTAATCTATTAGACATGAGCAACGAGATAGATCGGTACTAACCCTCGTAGAACCGAAAGCGTTACGAGATTAGATCTCGTGGATGATGTAGTCAATCACTTGCCGATCTCAAGATCGTGTGGACGATCCTTCCGGCGCCGCGTTCCGGCAGCGCTTTCGCAGACGGTCACACGTGCGGAGTCGAAGCAGACCTTCCTCTCCCCGTTCCAGCGAGCAGCGGAGGTAGTAGATCTTCTCCACGGAATCCCAGCAGCACGACGGCGTGGTGGTGGTGGTGGAGTATAGAATTCTGCAGGGCTTCGCCTATGCCTGTGCAGAAGAAAGGTGGAGGAGAGAGGCGGCAGAGATTGGGTGTTATAGAAGAGCGCCAATAGGGGGCGCCCCCTCCCTTCTATTTAAGGGAGGGAGGCGCGCCTGGGGAGGGGGAGTCCTAGTAGGACTCCCCTCCTAGGGCCGGCGGTGGGAAGGGGGGAGGAGTCCTCCTCCCCCACGAATACGTGTCTTGCCCCACTTGGACTCCTTGATCCCTTCCTTGGTTTTCAAGTAAACTCCAAGAAATCCTCTAGAACCTTCCAAAACATTCCGAAACCTTCTAGAATCTCCATACAAACACTCCGGAACATTTCCTAACTTAGAAAATGATCCCCAATATATGAATCTTATTCTCCGGACCATTCCGGATCTCCTCGTGATGTCCCGGATCCATTCCGAGACTCCGAACATCATTCGGTCTCCAACGCATATTCCATATCTACTTAAAACAACTTCGAACCATAAGTGTGTCACCCTACGGTTCGTGAATATGCAGACATGATGAAGACACCTCTCCGATCAATAACCATCAGCGGGATCTGGAGATCCATAACGGCTCCCACATACTCAACGATGACTTTGTGATCGATAGAACCATTAAGATACGAAACCAATTCCCTTTGTCACACGATATTCTACTTATCCGAGGTTTGATCATCGGTATCTCCATACCTAGTTCTAACTCGTTACTAATAAGTACTCTTTACTCGTTCCATGTTATGTCATCCCTTATGACCCAGTCACATGCTTGCAAGCTATCTAGATGACATTCCACCGACAGGGCCCAGAGTATATCTATCCGTCATATGGATGGACAAATCCCAATCTTGGTCTATGCGCTTCAACACATACTTTCAGAATACCCAATGTCACCTTTATAACCGCCCAGTTATGAAGCGGCGTTTGATGTCATCAAAGTACCCATCCGGTGATGGTGATTAACATAACCTCATGGTCGAAGGATTAGGTTACTATGTATTTGAAAGCTTACAGCAATACGAACTTAATGACTTGATCTTATGCTACGCTTACTATGGGTGTGTGTCCATTACATCATTCTCCTAATGATATAACCTTGTTATTAATTACATCCAATGTCCATGATCAGGAAACCATGATCATCAATTAATCAACAAGCTAGTTCAACAAGAGGCTTACTAGGGACTCTTTTTATGTTTACAAAACACACAAGTATTAATGTTTCCGGTTAATACAATTATAGCATGGGATGTAAATATTTATCATAAACATAAAGATATAATAATAACCACTTTATTATTGCCTCTTGGGCATATCTCCAACAGTCTCCCACTTGCACTAGAGTCAATAATCTAGTTAAAAATTTGTGCATTCAACACCTATGGCCTTCTGGTGTTGTATAGACACTATTGCTAGTGGTAAACATAATCTTCGGATCTGACACTTCCAGGTCCGTGTGTATTTGCATGTCCTTGCTTCTCTACGCATTACTCATTCTCCAATGAGATGGCATTGTATAAATTTGGTCCTTTGGTGAGACCTTTAGTTCCTTGGGATTAAATCATGTTGATACAATTGTCATACAATGTATCTTCATAGTATTATCCCGCTATGAACCACACCTAGTTTGATAACAAACTACTTGACACAAATGCCCTCATTTGCTGCTACAATAGCAGTCATATACTTAGCCTTTTGTTGTAGTATCTGTCACAATGTTTTAACTTTGGTACTCAACCAAATCCATTGGAACTTCCTTTCCATTACATTGTGCCACCCATAGTTTAAATTGAGATAAACTTAATTTGTGACAAAACTAGTATCAATGCAACAATTTACAATGAACTATTTGTC
Source organism: Avena sativa (assembly GCA_916181665.1). Classification (NCBI taxonomy): domain Eukaryota; kingdom Viridiplantae; phylum Streptophyta; class Magnoliopsida; order Poales; family Poaceae; genus Avena; species Avena sativa. Next base: position 429,055,041 of record OV702286.1, on the reverse strand, counting down.
ACCACTATATAAATAATATATTCTTAGTTCTTCCAAAGATCATAGGAATATCCCTATTATTGTCCAATGATCATCTTATGAGTCATTCTGGTATATGCTCATAACATTTAGAGCATAGGACATATCTGAATGTGTACATCTCAAAAATGATTGATCAAAATATTCTTGTGATTTTACCAAGTGTCAAAACACTTGAATCTCGTGTCAACACACTTGAATCTTGATTCAGTCCTTTCCGTGCGTCAAGAACCTTTCTTGTTGTTTCCATATTGAACTCATTCAACATCTTATCTATGTACTTTTTGCAAAACCATATTAGCGTCTCAATCTATCCATATAGACATTGATGCCTAATTCTTGGGTTATGCCTAAGTCTTTCATCGAAATGAAATTCTTAACCTGTGTCAATAAAAGATACATCATTTCTAATCAACGATATGTCTTTCACATAATGTATTAGAAATATGTCTTAGCGCTCCCACTTAATTTCTTGCAAAATGCAAACATCTTCATCGTCTCTGATGAAATTAAACCTTTTAACGGTTTCATCACGGTGAAGATTCCAACTCCACGATGCTCACTTCAACTATTGAAGTTTTGCATACTCTTTTAGCATCCTTTGAATTAACAAAACCCTTTGGATCGTGTCATGTACACGTCCTAGGTAACCATTCTATTAGAAGAACTTGTTTTGTTTGTTCAACTACCATATACCAAAATATATGTAGTGGTTGCTACATTAATCCGTCCAGACTAAATATCGCTATGAAAGATCAAATCTTATCATAGTCAATTCCTTGAACATTGTCGTAAACTCTTTCCGACATGTCGACTATTTCATAGATGTGAAACATCCATGTCTATTTCTTTATAGATCCATATACGACTGTAAGGTCTTGCACCTTTCCAGAGGGTCTTTCAAATTCAAAGCTTGATTTCTCGTGTATGGAATTATCACGGATTTTATGGCTTCAAGCCACTTAACGAAGTCAGGGCCCATCATTGCTTCTTTGCATGTAGTCGGTTCATCATTGTCAAACAACAATGATTCAAATCTTGGCATTTGATTACTTACCCGACCTACTTGGTTCAATAGGAACTTAGATCTCCGTGACCACAACCTTTGAGGCATGTGAGCCATGAGCATTGTTGCTACCTCCGGGACACTCACCGATGCTGCGCAACTCAGCACATATTAGCCAAGGTTCAACAACCTTGTCAAAGTTCTATTGTCCTCCCACTTGACTTTTCACCAAAAATTCCTTCTCAAGAAACTCGACACTCTAAGCGACAAACACTTTTGTCTTCGGTGTTATGGAGGAATACCCAATGGTTATTCGAAATAACCTACAAAGACATGCTTATCCGACTTTGGTTGTAAACATTTTACTTATGCCTAGCATACTAAAAATTTAAGAAAGGACAACCTGGGTTTTATCCCAAACCATGACTTATATGGTGTCATTTCAACGGATCACGATGGAGCTCTTTTCAGTGTAAAAGCGGTAGTCACTAAAGCTTTAATCTTTAAAATATAATGGCATTTTTATAAATGACACCTTTGATCTTACCATGTCAAACAAGGTTTCATTACATATCTCGAACACTCCATACTCCTATGGTGTTTTGGGAAATGCAAATCTATGGAACGATTCCTCAAATCTTAGGTGTTTTGCTAAACTTGTAACTCAAACATCTTTCTTTATGATCTAATCATAAACTTTTTATTTTCTTGTTACAATGATTTTCCACTTCATCTTGAAAGTCTTTGAACATTTTCAAATGTTTCATACTTCTTCCTTATTGAGTAGGTATATACATATACTCACTCAAATCTTCGGAGAAAGCATATGAAGTTGAAATCCATCGCCCACGACTACACATAATGGACTATATACATCAATATGTACAAATTCCAATCAGTTAGTCGTCCGTTCCTCTTTTGGCCTACGAACGGAGTTTTTAATTATCTCCAGGAAAGTATCACAAGCGTCATTTGATCAAAATCAAAGACTCCAAAAATCCATCAACATGGAGTTTCTTCATGTATCCCTTTCAATATAATTTAAACGGCGATGTCACTTTGCAAGTGATCTTTCAATCATTTGTCTTGCGACATTTTAGCATTAGTTTTATGGTCGTTATTTCTCCAACCAGACTTGTACATCATCCATCTATTATGGAATACGGTAATTATTTGAACAACCTTTTGTCGTCATAATACCTGATCAAAATAAAAATTATTGAAACAAATCATGAAGGTAAGCTTTGATGTTAACGAGCAACACAACAACCCTTTGTTTGTTTTCGATGAAGATTATCACATATTCTCTTGCTAGTTACTTAGGCCATTGCAGTTCATGAATTGTGTTGTCCTGTATGACACTTCATACCAACCAATTTGGTATCCAATACCGCAGAACCACATTGTTTTAACAACCAAGGAATACAGCCATAACATGTATCTTTTATATACTTAAGTTGGATATCTCCAATCTTTTCTTTTCTGCCAAATATTTTATAGATTCTCTTTCAACAATTCCTTTTCTTTTAAAAGAATCTATCAACATCAATAGTGGTGTCATTCACATGACACATAGTACAAAGTGTGTATAGTCAAATACTAATACCTTTGGACTTGCACTTTGAAGTGGATCACCTTCATCAAATGTTTGGCATTCTTTCAAAATTCCATTTTTTTAGTAATCTTTTAGTGTAGTAAACATTTTACTTACATCTTCTATTCATCCTTATCATGACAATTTTCATGATCAAGCTGCTATAGCTTATAAAGGTGAATTGTGAGTATAATGTTTCTTTTCCAAAACCTTTTGGAGGATTAGGACGACTAGCGTCTCTAGCCTTTACAAATTCTCATCAAATATGAGGACATATACTCTATCATGTTGTAACCAACACATTGTTTTAGATATCGCAATACCTTTCACATATGATGGTTTCTGAAACATTGCTTTCAGATCTTAGATAAACTTGATATTAAAAACAATCTTTTGAGTATCAAGAATCATGGAGGCAAACATGATACATTAGATACTAACACTGGAATTGTTACTCTTGATTTAATACTGTTTATTAAACTTCACAGAGTAAACGGAGTTTGCTGAAAGTTTGCAATATGACTTTTAAACTTTAGATTGACACTCAAAACAATACGATACCAGTTCGTAAAGTAAATATCCAGAATTTCTATAGTTTCACTATCTCAACTATAACTAAGCGTAAGGTGATGAACGGATGCCAATGACTACAACAAACTATGCAAATTTACTTTGATTGTGTTTATGATAAATTGAGTTTGACTAATCCAAATTACAAATAAACTCCCACTCAAAACAACATCCCTCGAGTTGTTTTAGTGATTACACGAACCAAATCCACTACACCAAGTCCAATCATCACGTGAGATGATGTAGCTTTAAAGGCGAACAATCAACATGTTCATCATATCATCCATATGACTCATGCTTTACCTTTCGGTATTCCGTGTTCCGAGACCATGTCTGTACATGCTAGGCTCGTCAAGATTAACCTTAGTTTCCGCATGTGCAAATCTGGCTTGCACCCGTTGTATGCACACGTAGAATCTATCACATCCGATCATCATGATATGCTTCGAAACGACGAGTCTTAGCAACGGTGCCAACTAAGGACGAACACTTTATTACTTGATATTTAGTGAGAGGGATCATCTTATAATGCTACCGTCGCGATCTAAGCAATACAAGATGCATAAAGGATTAACATCATAGGCAATTCATAATTAGTATGATATGATATGGCCCTTTCTTCTTATGCCTTCGATCTCCATCTCCAAAGCACGGACATGATCTCCATCATCACCAGCATTGTGTCAAGGTCCGTGGTGCCGCTTCATGGTTGTCCATCATCACTAGCAACTATTACAACTACTTGGAACAAAGCTATTACAAGATGAATAGACACGCAGGTCTTAACAGAATTAAAGACAACCATTAGGCTCCTGCCGGTTGCCATATTACAACAAGGATCATTGCATACATCAAATACAATCACAATCACATGATGGCCATATCACATCACAAAACCCCTGCAAAAACAAGTTAGACGCCTCTAATTTTCTTTGCAAGTTTTACGTGGCTTGGGGCTTTCGACTAAGAACGGATCTTACCTACGAAACTGAACCACAACGTTGATACAAGTGCTATCAAGTGCAAAGTGTAGATTTGATCTATACTATGATGGGAGAGACAGACACCCGCAAAGCCACTTGTGCAAAGCAAGTTGCACGTCAAGCGTGGAGCAAGTCTCATGTGCGATGACATGTAATGTTAGCCCGAGCCGCTTCATTCCACCATACCGCAAGATGCAAAGTACACAAATAGCAAAAGACGGCACAATCACCAACGCCCACAACATCATTGTGTTCTACTCGTGCAACAGATCTACGCATAGACAAGGCTTTGATACCATTGATGGGTTCGTATCATGGAAAACAAAAAATTTCTACCGCAAGAACGAACAAAACCCAGATCTAATCTAGATAAAAGCCAAGATCTAATCTATTAGACATGAGCAACGAGATAGATCGGTACTAACCCTCGTAGAACCGAAAGCGTTACGAGATTAGATCTCGTGGATGATGTAGTCAATCACTTGCCGATCTCAAGATCGTGTGGACGATCCTTCCGGCGTCGCGTTCCGGCAGCGCTTCCGCAGACGGTCACACGTGCGGAGTCGAAGCAGACCTTCCTCTCCCTGTTCCAGCGAGCAGCAGAGGTAGTAGATCTTCTCCACGGAATCCTAGCAACACGACGGCGTGGTGGTGGTGGTGGAGTATAGAATTCTGCAGCGCTTCGCCTATGCCTGTGCAGAAGAAAGATGGAGGAGAGAGGCGTCAGAGATTGGGTGTTATAGAAGAGGGCCAAGAGGGGGCGCCCCCTCCCTTCTATTTAAGGGAGGGAGGCGCGCCTGGGGAGGGGGAGTCCTAGTAGGACTCCCCTCCTAGGGCCGACGGTGGGAAGGGGGAGGAGTCCTCCTCCCCCACGAATCCGTGTCTTGCCCCACTTGGACTCCTTGATCCCTTCCTTGGTTTTCAAGTAAACTCCAAGAAATCCTCTAGAACCTTCCAAAACATTCCGAAACCTTCTAGAATCTCCATACAAACACTCCGGAACATTTCCCTACTTAGAAAATGATCCCCAATATATGAATCTTATTCTTTGGACCATTCCGGATCTCCTCGTGATGTCCCGGATCCATTCCGAGACTCCGAACATCATTCGGTCTCCAACGTATATTCCATATCTACTTAAAACAACTTCAAACCTTAAGTGTGTCACCCTACGGTTCGTGAATATGCAGACATGATGAAGACACCTCTCCGATCAATAACCATCAGCGGGATCTGGAGATCCATAACGACTCCCACATACTCAACGATGACTTTGTGATCGATAGAACCATTAACATACGAAACCAATTCCCTTTGTCACACGATATTCTACTTATCCGAGGTTTGATCGTCGGTATCTCCATACCTAGTTCTAACTCGTTACTGAGAAGTACTCTTTACTCGTTCCATGTTATGTCATCCCTTGTGACCCAGTCACATGCTTGCAAGCTATCTAGATGACATTCCACCGAGAGGGCCCAGAGTATATCTATCCGTCATATGGATGGACAAATCCCAATCTTGGTCTATGCGCTTCAACACATACTTTTAGAATACCCAATGACACCTTTATAACCGCCCAGTTACGAAGCGGCGTTTGATGTCATCAAAGTACCAATCCGGTGATGGTGATTAACATAACCTCATGGTCGAAGGATTAGGTTACTATGTATTTGAAAGCTTACAGCAATACGAACTTAATGACTTGATCTTATGCTACGCTTACTATGGGTGTGTGTCCATTACATCATTCTCCTAATGATATAACCTTGTTATTAATTACATCCAATGTCCATGATCAGGAAACCATGATCATCAATTAATCAACAAGCTAGTTCAACAAGAGGCTTACTAGGGACTCTTTTTATGTTTACAAAACACACAAGTACTAATGTTTCCGGTTAATACAATTACAGCATGGGATGTAAACATTTATCATAAACATAAAGATATAATAATAACCACTTGATTATTGCCTCTTGGGCATATCTCCAACACCAACTCCCTAAACCAAGTTATTCCAAAGAGTCCACCATACCTACCTACTAGCTTATGCTATTCCAAGTATATTCATGCTTTTGTTTACCTTCCACTTGTTATGAGAAAACTAGTGATTAAAGCTCTCACGAACTTGATGGCACACTTTACTTTATTGCCTCTAATAAACTTGAACCATTGGGTCCTTCTTTGTTGCGTATATGCTTGTGCTTTATAAGTTAAAATTAGCAGAACCATGTTTCATGGGGAACGCTTTCAACATTGCACTTGTACTTTGTACCCCGTTGATATCATGTTCTTTTGCTTATGGATCCTGGCGGTGTGAAATAAAAGTGGAACTTGTAAGATCATGGGGTTTGTATGTGTGTTAAAGAAATGCCTGGGCCGCTAGCCTAAGCCATGCCTAATCGTGGTGGAAACTTGCAGCATCACCATAATGAGCACTCTATGAAGCATCCTCAATAAAAACCTATGCAAATAGCAAATAAAAAGATCGCTGAGATGCTCATTGTTTGCTTGCCTTGTCATTTTGATTATGGGAAAGCTCCCGTATCATGTGTAAGGGGTACCTCGTTGGCAGTTCTTAATGATACACATATACTTACAATGACAGGAGCTTACTCGTGACTGAAGTTGAGTAGCATGAGGATCGGTCTTCGTAAGTAAGGGGCAAGAGATTTTGGTTTATAACTTGTCAAGCATATCCTCTTAGTTGTGTCACTTTAACCTTAATCACCTTAAAGATGCTTATGATAGGGGCAATGAGAGCTGGAAGCTATAAGTTCCATAATTTTTGGAAGCTCTTTATGAGACTTGAATCCCTACTTCTTTTTACAAAAGGCCTTTCTTCCACCATTATATTGAGTCTCCACCTTCTATGTTTATGCACCTACTTTGAGAGCATAGTGTCCATTCTTAGTTCTATGTGCATTGTCCCAAGACTAGTTGATTGATGCATAACTTGTTATTGCTTGTTTGAAACTATTGTATCTAGTCACTCTTATGAAGTTTGAAGGTGTCCTATGCATTTATATTTGCTACTCTATTGAGGGACAAGCTGAATACTATTATGCTATGTTTTCTTTATGTGAAACAAACAAACGTCTTGCAAAGCATTGTTATTCATGAATCTTTTGTTTGTGCCTTTTCATGTTGCATCATAGTTTCTTTGCTTATTGCTAGAACTTTGTGTTTCATGTTATGATTGAAGTACAATGATCCTAGTTTTGAATGTTTTGCAAATACTTTGATCAAGTCTTTGATGGTGCATGTCACCTCAAAAATTATTTCTTTTTATCACTTACCTACTCGAGGACGAGCATGAGTTAAGCTTGGGGATGTTGATACATTGCAAATGTATCTATAATTTTTGATGTTCCATGCTTGGTTTTATCCACTTTCTTGTGTTTTGTTTCAACTTTGGAGTACTTTTCATATGATTTCTTGGACTAACCTATTAACAAGAGCCACAGTGCCAGCTGCCTGTTTTCTGCTGTTTTTGGTTCCAGGAAAGTCATAAAATGAATATTCTCGGAATTGGACGGGACAAAATCCAAAGTGCCTATTTTTCCGGAAGGGATCAAGTGCCAGAATACGAGACGGAGAGGGGCAAGGGGCCGGCCACACCACCTGGCCGCGCGGCCATGCCTGACCCGCGCCAGGGGGTGGTGTGGTGGCTCCCGGTACCCCCTCAGCCTCTCCTTCCGCCTATAAGTTGCCCTCGGGACGAAAACCCTAAGGACCCGATCAAAAATCCACGAAAGAGTCTGTAGCTGTTGTCATCTCCATTCCTAGATCGGGAGGGATCTGAAGCTCTTCCTGGCACCCTGCCAGAGAGGAGAATTCACCCTGGAGGCCTTCTTCATCACCATGCAAGCCTCCGGTGTGATGCGTGAGTAGTTCATCCTTGGACTACGGATCCATGTAGTAGCTAGATGGCTGGTTTCTCCTCCTTTGTGCTTTCATGTTTAGATCTTGTGAGCTCCGTTCATGATCAAGATCATCTATTTGTAATTCATACATGTTGTGTTTGCGGGGATCCGATGGATATTGAGATGCTATTTCAGATAGATTATTGATTCTATCATGTCTTTGTTATTTGAGATCTTGCATGCTTTCCGTTGTTAGTAGCTATCTTGGCCAAGTAGATGCTAGCAACTCCAAGAGTTAGTATTTATGCTCGATAGTGGGTTCATGCCTCTGGTAATCTGGGGAAGTGACAGAAATATCTAAGGTACTAGATGTGCTGTTGCTACTAGGGAGAAAACAACAATCCTTTGTTCATAGAACAATCGTATTGTTTACTTTACACGCAGTTCGTAAAACAATAATCTGTTGCTTGCAACTTAATACTGGAGGGGGTTCGGATGATAACCTGAAGGTGGATTATTAGTCATAGATGCAGTTGGATGGCGGTCTATGTATTATGTTGTAATACCCAATCAAGTCTCAAAGGAGTCAAGATTATTAGTATATGCATGTATTGCTTTCTCGGTGTTTGTCAATTGCCCCGCTGTAATTTGTTCACCAAGCATGTTATCTAAGGAGAGCCACCTCTAGTGAACTATGGATCCCGGTCCTTTTTCTTTACATACAATCTATAAACTGTTTTTGCTTTGTGTTTACTTTCTGCAAACTTCTACTTCTTTCCATTCGATACGTTTAATCCTTTGTTTTCCGCAAAACATGGTGATATTGACAACCTCATCGCAAGTTGGGGACAAATTTCTGTGGTTGTGTTGTGCAGGTCTCCACGTTGCTACTAGCACCGGTAGTGCGCCATGCCAAAGCTCAGCTACTAACACCTTTGGGGTGTTTCCTTGCTCCTACTGGTTCGATTAAACCTTGGTTTCATAACTGAGGGAAAACTTACTGCTGTGCTCATCGTACCTTCCTCTTGGTGTTCCCAACGAGCTCTACATTGAAAGTCGAGCGCATCAAGCCGCTGCCATCTCCATCCCTAGATCGAGAGGGATTTGAAGCTCTTCCCGACACCCTGCCGGAGAGGGGAATTCAACCTGGAGGCCTTCTTCATCACCATGCAAGCATCCGGTGTGGTGCGTGAGTAGTTCATCTCTGGACTACGGGTCCATGTAGTAGCTAGATGGCTGGTTCTCCTCCTTTGTGCTTTCATGTTTAGATCTTGTGAGCTCCGTTCATGATCAAGATCATCTATTTATAATTCTGCATGTTGTGTTTGCGGGGATCCGATGGATATTGAGATGCTATTTCAGATTGATTATTGATTCTATCATGTCTTTGTTATTTGTGATATTGCATGCTTTCCGTTGATAGTAGCTATCTTGGCCAAGTAGATGCTAGCAACTCCAAGAGTTAGTATTGATGCTCGATAGTGGGTTCATGCCTCCGGTAATCTGGGGAAGTGATAGAAATATCTAAGGTACTAGATGTGTTGTTCCTACTAGGGAGAAAACAACAATCATTTGTTCATAGAACAATCGTATTGTTTACTTTACACGCAATTCATAATGCAATTATCCGTTGCTTGCAACTTAATACTGGAGGGGGTTCGGATGATAACCTGAAGGTGGATTATTAGTCATAGATGCAGTTGGATGGCAGTCTATGTATAATGTTGGAATGCCCAATCGAATCTCAAAGGAGTCAAGATGATTAGTATATGATTATATGCTTTCTCGATGTTTGTCAATTGCCCCACTGTAATTTGTTCACCTAACATGTCATCTATCTTAAGGAGAGCCACCTCTAGTGAACTATGGACCCCGGTCCTTTCTTTTACTTTCAATCTACAATCAACTGTTTACTGCTTTGTGTTTACTTTCTGCAAACTATTACTTTCTTCCACTCGATACGTTTAATCCTTTGTTTTCAGCAAAACCGGTGAGATTGACAACCTCATCGCAAGTTGGGGACAGAGTTCTGTGGTTATGTTGTGCAGGTCTCCACGTTGCTGATGGCACCGGTAGTGCGCCCTGCTAAAGTTCAGTTAGCTATAGCTTTAGGGTGTTTCCTTGCTCCTACTGGATTGATATCCTTGGTTTCATAACCGAGGGAAAACTAACTGATGTGCTCATCATACCTTCCTCTTGGGGTTCCCCAATGAGCTCGTTAATACACGAGTCAGCAAGACCACATGACCACATATGGACCCACCAGTGGCATTGCATGTGTGTTCTTCTCATTAACCACAGCTAGAGTCATTGCATGTGTGTTACTTTCATTAACCACATATGGATCCACCAGTGTCATTGAAATGTGTGTTCTTTTCATCAACCATAGCTAGAGTCACTCGATGTGTGTTCATCTCACAAACCACATATGGAACCACCATTGTCATTGAAATGTGTGTTATTTCATTAACCTCATCTAGAGTCATTGCATGTGTGTTCTTCTCACAAACCACATATGGACCCACCAGTGTCATTTGTAGTGTGTTCTTTTCATTGACCACATATGGATCCACCAGTGTCATTGCATGTGTGTTCTTTTCAGAGAGCACATATGGATCCACTAGTGTCATTGTATGTGTGTTCTTTTCACGATCCACCAATGGATCCACTAGAGTCATTGCATGTGTGTTCTTTTCATAAACCACAGCTAGAGTCATTGCATGTGTGTTATTTTCACAAACCACATATGGAACCACCATTGTCATTGAAATGTGTATTCTTTCATTAACCACATCTAGTGTCATTGCATGTGTGTTCTTTTCATTGACCACATATGGATCCACCAGAGACATTGCATGTCTGTTCTTTTCAGAGACCACATATCGACCCCACCATTGTCATTGCATGTGTGTTCTTCTCATTAACCACAACTAGAGTCATTGCATGTATGTTCTTTTCACAAACCACATATGGAACCACCATTGTCATTGAAATGTGTGTTCTTTTCATCAACCACAACTAGAGTCATTGCATGTGTGTTCTTCTCAGAAACCACATATGGAACCACCATTGTCATTGAAATGTGTGTTCTTTCATTAACCACATCTAGAGTCATTTCATGAATATTCTTTTTCACAGACCACATATGGATCCACCAGTGTCTTTGCATGTCTGTTCTTTTCAGAGACCACATATGGATCCACCAGTGTTATTGCATGTGTGTTCTTTTCAGAGACCACATATGGATCCACCAGTGTCATTGCATGTGTGTTATTTTCACAATCCACCTATGGATCCACTAGAGTCATTGCTTGTGTGTTCTTTTCATAAAACCACAGCTAGAGTCATTGCATGTGTGTTATTTTCACAAATCACATATGGAACCACCATTGTCATTGAAATGTGTATTCTTTCATTAACCACATCTAGTGTCCTTGCATGTGTGTTCTTTTCACAGACCACATATGGATCCACCAGATTCATTGCATGTCTGTTCTTTTCAGAGACCACATATGGACCCACCAGTGTCATTGCATGTGTGTTCTTCTCATTGACCACAGCTAGAGTCATTGCATGTGTGTTCTTTTCACAAACCACATATGGAACCACCATTGTTATTGAAATGTGTGTTCTTTTCATCAACCATAGCTAGATCATTGCATGTGTGTTCTTCTCACAAACCACATATGGAACCACCATTGTCATTGAAATGTGTATTCTTTCATTAACCACATCTACTGTCATTACATGTGTGTTCTTTTCACAGACCACATATGGATCCACCAAATTCATTGCATGTCTGTTCTTTTCAGAGACGACATATGGACCCACCAGTGTCATTGCATGTGTCTTCTTCTCATTAACCACAGCTAGAGTCATTGCATGTGTGTTCTTTTCACAAACCACATATGGAACCACCATTGTCATTGAAATGTGTGTTCATTTCATCAACCACAACTAGAGTCATTTCATGTGTGTTCTTCTCACAAACCACATATGGAACCACCATTGTCATTGAAATGTGTGTTCTTTAATTAACCACATCTAGAGTCATTTCATGACTATTCTTTTCACAAACCACATATGGATCCACCAGTGTCATTGCCCGTCTGTTCTTTTCAGAGACCACATATGGATCCACCAGTGTCATTACATGTGTTCTTTTCAGAAACCACATATGGATCCACCAGTGTCATGGCATGTGTGTTCTTTTCACAATCCACCTATGGATCCACTAGAGTCATTGTGTGTGAGTTCTTTTCACAAACCACATATGGATTGTCATTGAAATGTGTATTCTTTCATTAACCACATCTAGTGTCATTGCATGTGTGTTCTTTTCACAGACCACATCTAGATCCACCAGCGTCATTGCATGTCTGTTCTTTTTAGAGACCACATATGGACCCCACTAGTGCCATTGCATGTGTGTTCTTCTCATTAACCACAGCTAGAGTCATCGCATGTGTGTTCTTTTCACAAACCACATATGGAACCACCATTGTCATTGAAATGTGTGTTCTTTTCATCAACCACAGCTAGAGTCATTGCATGTGTGTTCTTCTCACAAACCACATATGGATCCAACATTGTCATTGAAATGTGTATTCTTTCATTAACCATATCTAGTGTCATTGCATGTGTGTTCTTTTCACAAACCACATATGGATCCACCAGAGTCATTGCATGTCTGTTCTTTTCAGAGACCACATATGGATCCTCCAGTGTCATTGCATGTTTGTTCTTATTATTAAAAACAACTAGAGTCAATGCATGTGTCTTCATTTCACAATCCACCTATGGATCAATCAGTGTCATTGCAGGTGTGTTCTTCTCATTAACCACATCTAGAGTCATTGCATGTGTGTTCTTTTCACAAACCACATATGGAACCACCATTGTCATTGAAATGTGTATTTTTTCATTAACTACATCTAGAGTCATTGCATGTCTGTTCTTTTCATTAACCACATATGGATCCACCATTGTCATTGAAATGTGTATTATTTCATTAACCACATCTAGAGTCATTTCGTGTATATTCTTCTCACAGACCACGTATGGACCCACTAGTGTCATTGCATGTGTGTTCTTTTTATTAACAACAACTAGAGCCATTGCATGTTTGTTATTTTCACAAACCACATATGGTTCCACCATTGTCATTGAAATGTGTGTTCTTCTCATTAACCACAGCTAGATTCATTGCATGTGTGTTCTTTTCACAAACCACATATGGAACCACCATTGTCATTGAAATGTGTGTTATTTTCGTCAACCACAGATAGAGTCATTGCATATGTGTTCTTCTCACAGACCACATATGGATCCACTAGAGTCATTGCACGTTTGTTCTTTTTAGAGACCACATATAAATCCACCAGTGTCATTGCATGTGTGTTCTTATTATTAACAACAACTAGAGTCATTGCATGTGTGTTCTTTTCACAATCCACATATGGATCCACCAGTGTCATTACATGTGTGTTCCTTTCATTAACCACATCTAGAGTCATTGGACGTGTGTTATTTTCATTAACCACATATGGATCCACTAGTGTCATTGCATGTATGTTCTTCTCATTAACCACATCTAGAGTCACTGGATGTATGTACTTTTCACAAACCACATACGGATCCACCAATGTCATTGAAAAGTGTGTTCTTTTTAGAGACCATACATGGATCCACCTGTGTCATTGCATATGGATCCACCAAAGTTCAATGCATGTGTGTTCTTTTCACAATCCACCTATGGATCCATTAGTGTCATTGCATGTGTGTTGTTTTTATTAACAACAGCTAGTGTTCATTGCATGTGTGTTCTTTTCACAATCCACCTATGGACCCACCAGTGTGATTGCCTGTGTGTTATTCTCATTAACCACAGCTAGAGTCATTGCATGTCTGTTTTTTTCACAAACCACATATGGAACCACCATTGTCATTGAAATGTGTATTCTTTCATTAACCACATCTAGAGTCATTGCATGTCTGTTCTTTTCAGAGACCACATATGTATCCACCAGTGTCATTGCATGTGTGTTCTTTTTATTAATAACAACTAGAGTCATTGCATGTTTGTTATTTTCATTAACCACATATGGATCCACCAGTGTCATTGCATGTGTGCTCTTCTCATTAACCACATCTAGAGTCATTGGATGTTTGTTCTTTTCACAATCCACATATGGATCCACCAGTGTCATTGAAATGTGTGTTCTTTTCAGAGACCACACATCGATCCACCAGTGTCATTGCATATGGATCCACCAGAGTTCATTGCATGTGTGTTCTTTTCACAATCCACCTATGGATCCACCAGTGTCATTGCATGTGTGTTCTTTTCATTAACCACAGCTAGAGTCATTGCATGTGTGTTCTTTTCACAAACCACATATGGAACCACCAGTGTCATTGCATGTGTGTTCTTCTCATTAACCACATGTAGAGTCATTGCATGTGTGTTATTTTCACAAACCACATATGGAACCACCATTCACATTGAAATGTGTATTCTTTCAATAACCACATCTAGAGTCATTTCATGTCTATTCTTTTCACGGACCACATATGGATCCACAAGTGTCATTGCATGTGTCTTATCTTCATAGTCCACATATGGATCCACTAGTGTCATTGCATGTGTGTTATTTTTATTAACAACAACTAGATTCATTGCATGTGTGTTATTTTCATTAACCACATATGGATCCACCAGTGTCATTGCATGTGTGTTCTTCTCATTAACCACAGCTAGAGTCATTGCATGTCTGTTCTTTTCAGAGACCACATATAGATCCACCAGTGTCATTGCATGTGTGTTCTTATTATTAACAATAACAACTAGAGTCATTGCATGTGTTTTCTTTTCACAATTCACCTATGGATCCACAAGTGTCATTGCATGTGTATTCTTTTCAGTGACCACATATGGATCCACCAGTGTCATTGCAGGTGTGTTCTTTTCAGAGACCACATATGGATCAACTAGTGTCATTGCATGTTTGTTCTTTTCACAATCCACCTATGGATCAACTAGAGTCATTGCATGTGTGTTCTTTTCATTAACCACAGCTAGAGTCATTGCATGTGTGTTATTTCACAAACCACATATGGAACCACCATTGTCATTGAAATGTGAATTCTTTCATTAACCACATCTAGTGTCATTGCATGTGTGTTCTTTTGACAGACCACATATGGATCCACCAGAGTCATTGCATGTCTGTTCTTTTCGAAAGACCACATATGGACCCACCAGTGTCATTGCATGTGTGTTCTTCTCATTAACCACAACTAGAGTCATTGCATGTGTGTTCTTTTCACAAACCACATATGTAACCTCCATTGTCATTGAAATGTGTGTTATTTTCATCAACCACAGCTAGAGTCATTGCATGTGTGTTCTTCTCATTAACCACAACTAGAGTCATTGCATGTGTGTTCTTTTTATTAATAACAACTAGAGTCATTGCATGTTTGTTATTTTCATTAACCACATATGGATCCACCAGTGTCATTGCATGTGTGCTCTTCTCATTAACCACATCTAGAGTCATTGGATGTTTGTTCTTTTCACAATCCACATATGGATCCACCAGTGTCATTGAAATGTGTGTTCTTTTCAGAGACCACACATCGATCCACCAGTGTCATTGCATATGGATCCACCAGAGTTCATTGCATGTGTGTTCTTTTCACAATCCACCTATGGATCCACCAGTGTCATTGCATGTGTGTTCTTTTCATTAACCACAGCTAGAGTCATTGCATGTGTGTTCTTTTCACAAACCACATATGGAACCACCAGTGTCATTGCATGTGTGTTCTTCTCATTAACCACATGTAGAGTCATTGCATGTGTGTTATTTTCACAAACCACATATGGAACCACCATTCACATTGAAATGTGTATTCTTTCAATAACCACATCTAGAGTCATTTCATGTCTATTCTTTTCACGGACCACATATGGATCCACAAGTGTCATTGCATGTGTGTTATCTTCATAGTCCACATATGGATCCACTAGTGTCATTGCATGTGTGTTATTTTTATTAACAACAACTAGATTCATTGCATGTGTGTTATTTTCATTAACCACATATGGATCCACCAGTGTCATTGCATGTGTGTTCTTCTCATTAACCACAGCTAGAGTCATTGCATGTCTGTTCTTTTCAGAGACCACATATAGATCCACCAGTGTCATTGCATGTGTGTTCTTATTATTAACAATAACAACTAGAGTCATTGCATGTGTTTTCTTTTCACAATTCACCTATGGATCCACAAGTGTCATTGCATGTGTATTCTTTTCAGTGACCACATATGGATCCACCAGTGTCATTGCAGGTGTGTTCTTTTCAGAGACCACATATGGATCAACTAGTGACATTGCATGTTTGTTCTTTTCACAATCCACCTATGGATCAACTAGAGTCATTGCATGTGTGTTCTTTTCGTTAACCACAGCTAGAGTCATTGCATGTGTGTTATTTCACAAACCACATATGGAACCAACATTGTCATTGAAATGTGAATTCTTTCATTAACCACATCTAGTGTCATTGCATGTGTGTTCTTTTGACAGACCACATATGGATCCACCAGAGTCATTGCATGTCTGTTCTTTTCGAAAGACCACATATGGACCCACCAGTGTTATTGCATGTGTGTTCTTCTCATTAACCACAACTAGAGTCATTGCATGTGTGTTCTTTTCACAAACCACATATGTAACCTCCATTGTCATTGAAATGTGTGTTCTTTTCATCAACCACAGCTAGAGTCATTGCATGTGTGTTCTTGTCATTAACCACAACTAGAGTCATTGCATGTGTGTTATTTTCACAAACCACATATGTAACCTCCATTGTCATTGAAATGTGTGTTCTTTTCATCAACCACAGCTAGAGTCATTGCATGTGTGTTCTTCTCACAAACCACATATGGAATCACCATTGTCATTGAAATGTGGGTTCTTTCATTAACCACATCTAGAGTCATTTCATGTGTGTTCTTTTCACAGACCACATATGGATCCACCAGTGTCATTGCATGTTTGTTCTTTTCAGCGACCACCTATGGATCCACTAGTGTCATTGCATGTGTGTTCTTTTTAGAGACCACATATGGATCCACCAGTGTCATTGCATGTGTGTTCTTTTCACAATCCACCTATGGATCCACTAGAGTCATTGCATGTGTGTTCTTTACATTAACCACAGCTATTGTCATTGCATGTGTGTTGTTTTCACAAACCACATATGGAAACACCATGGTCATTGCATGTCTATTCTTTTCAGAGACCACTTATGGACCCACCAGTGTCATTGCATGTGTGTTCTTCTCATTAACCATAGCTAGAGTCATTCCAAGTGTGTTCTTTTCACAAAACACATATGGAACCACCATTGTCATTGAAATGTGTGTTCTTTTCATGAACCACAGCTAGAGTCATTGCATGTGTGTTCTTCTCACAAACCACATATGGAACCACCATTGTCATTGAAATATGTATTCTTTCATTAACGACATCTAATGTCATTGCATGTGTGTTCTTTGCACAGACCACATATGGATCCACCAGAGTCATTGCATGTCTGTTCTTTTCAGAGACCACATATGGATCCACCAGTGTCATTGTATGTGTGTTCTTATTATTAACAACAACTAGAGTCAATGCATGTGTGTTCTTTTCAGAATCCACCTATGGATCCACTAGTGTCATTGCATGTGTGTTCTTTTAATTAACGAGAGCTAGAGTTCATTACATGTGTGTTATTTTCATTAACCACATATGGACCCACCAGTGTCATTGCATGTGTGTTCTTCTCATTAACCACATCTAGAATCATTGCGTGTCTGTTCTTTTCATTAACCACATATGGAACTACCATTGTCTTTGAAATGTGTATTCTTTCATTAACCACATCTAGAGTCATTTCATGTATATTCTTCTCACAAACCACATATGGATACACTAGTGTCATTGCATGTCTGTTCTTTTTTATTAACAACAACTAGAGTCATTGCATGTTTGTTATTTTCACAAACCACATATGGATCCACCATTGTCATTGAAATGTGTGTTCTTCTCATTAACCACACCTAGAGTCATTGCATGTGTGTTATTTTCACAAACCACATATGGGGCCACCATTTTCATTGAAATGTGTATTCTTTTCTGCGACCACACATGGATCCACCAGTGTCATTGCATATGGATCCACCCGAGTTCAATGCATGTGTGTTCTTTTCACAATCCACCTATGGAACCACCATTGTCATTGAAATGTGTGTTCTTTTCATTAACCACAGCTAGAGTCATTGCATGTGTGTTCTTCTCACGAACCACATATGGACCCACTAGTGTCATTGCATGTGTGTTCTTCTCATTAACCACAGCTAGAGTCATTGCATGTTTGTTCTTTTCACAAACCACATATGGAACCACCATTGCCATTGAAATGTGTATTCTTTCATTAACCACATCTAGAGTCATTGCATGTCTGTTCGTTTCACATACCACATATGGATCCACCAGTGTCATTGCATGTGTGTTCTTCTCATTAACCACATCTAGAGTTACTGTATATATGTTCTTTTCAAATCCACATATGGATCCACTAGTGTCATTGAAATGTGTGTTCTTTCATTAACCACATCCGGAGTCATTTCATGACTATTCCTTTCACAGACCACATATGGATCAACCAGTGTCATTGCATGTGTATTCTTTTCAGAGACCACATATGGATCCTTCAGTGTCATTGCATGTGTGTTCTTTTCAGAGACCACATATGGATCCACCAGTGTCAATGCATGTGTGTTCTTTTCACAATCCACCTATGGATCCACTAGAGTCATTGCATGTGTGTTCTTCTCATTAACCACAACTAGAGTCATTGCATGTGTGTTCTTTTCACAAACCACATATGGAACCACCATTGTAATTGAAATGTGCGTTCTTTTCATAAACCACAGCTAGAGTCATTGCATGTGTGTTCTTCTCACAAACCACATATGGAACCACCATTGTCATTGAAATGTGTGTTATTTCATTAACACACATTGAAATGTGTATTCTTCTCACGTACCACATATGGATCCACCAGAGTCATTGCATGTTTGTTCTTTTCAGAGACCACATATGGATCCACCAGTGTCATTGCATGTGTGTTCTTATTATTAACAACAACTAGAGTCATTGCATGTATATTCTTCTCATAGACCAGATATGGATCAACCAGTCTCATTGCATGTGTGTTCTTTTTATTAACAACAACTAGAGTCATTGCATGTTTGTTATTTTCACAAAGCACATATGGATCCACCATTGTCATTGAAATGTGTGTTCTTCTCATTAACCATAGCTAGAGTCATTGCATGTGTGTTCTTTTCACAAACCACATATGGAACCAACATTGTCATTGAAATGTGTGTTCTTTTCAGAGACCACACATGGATCCACCAGTGTCATTGCATATGGATCCACCAGATTTCAATGCATGTGTGTTCTTTTCACAATCCACCTATGAAACCACCATTGTCATTGAAATGTGTGTTCTTTTCATCAATGATGTCTATGCACTTCTATTCTTGTAGACAGTTGTTGGGCCTCCAAGTTCAGAGGTTTGTAGAACAACAGAAAGTTTCCCTTAAGTGGATTACCCAAGGTTTATCGAACTCAGGGAGGAAGTGGTCAAAGGTATCCCTCTGAAGAAACCCTGCAATCTAGATACAAGAAGTCTCTTGTGTCCCCAAGACACCCAATACACTTGTCAGGTGTATAGGTGCACTAGTTCGACGTAGAGATAGTGAAATACATGTGGTATGGATAATTATAAGTGGTAACGGTGCCAGAAAATAGCTTTGATGGTGTGGAAGAGACTAAAGGCAAACTAAAAAAAGATGGAAGCAAGCAAACATGTAACAGATCTAGTTGAAAATGGTGTTTCAATGCTTAGAAACAAGGCCTAGGGATCATACTTTCGCTAGTGAACACTCTCATATAAATATCTTCTCTTCATGATACTACTCTGAACTACTCTCCGGTTGGACACTTTAATCCATGGTAGGGCTATAACAGCACTCCTCAAAGTTCACTTTCCCCATCTAGATAACCCCACACTGTCACCTTGAGCGCTAGATGGTTCCAACAAACACCACAATTTCATAGAGACATCCAACTCCAAATATAACTCATAACAAGTATTTGTAATCTCTAGCCTAAGTGCGACCATGGTGTGCACGCTGTCACTTTCACACACATGGGGAGAGCAGAGATCTATTAAAGCACTTGAGTAGCAAGGTAGATCTACTTAATTACAAAGCTCATGATCACAATATGATCATGCATAGAGAGAGAGATGAACACATAGCTACCGGTATAACCCTTAGCCTCGAGGAAGAACTACTCCCTCATCATCATGGGAATCAGCAACAGTGATGTAGATGGTGGTGGAGATCGATGGAGATGGCTTCGGGGGCACTTCCCCGTCCCGGCAGGGTGCCAGAACAGAGACTTTCTATCCCACGAATCTCCCCTTCGGTGGCGGCGGCGCTACGGAACTTTTTGTGGCTAGAGGCTCGATTCTTTAGGGTTTTCACATTGGAGGCTTCTTATAGGTGAAAGGGCAAGGTCGGTGGAATGCCAGGGGGCCCACACCACCCCCAGGCGTGGGTCAGGCCTGGCCGTGCGGCCAGGTGGTGTGGCCGGCCCCTGGTCCCTCTCCGTCTCGTCTTCTGGCTCCGTGTTCCCCTCGGTGAAATATTGACTTTGGCTTTTGTCCTGTCCAATTCCGAGAATATTCATTTTCTGACTTTCCTGGATCCAAAAACAGAAGAAAACACGCAATTGGCACTGTGGCATCTTGTTAATAGGTTAGTCCCAGAAAGTGTATAAAAATACTCCAAAGTCTGGACAAAACATAAGAAAGTAGATATAAAACAAGCACGGAACATCAAAAATTATAGATACGTTTGCAACGTATCAACATCCCCAAGCTTAACTCCTGCTCGTCCTCGAGTAGGTAAGTGATAAAAATGAATAATTTTTGAGGTGACATGCACCATCATAATCTTGATCAAAGTATTTGTAAAACATTAATAGCTGGGATCATAGTACTTTAACATAGCATGAAAGATGTAGTTCTAACAATAAGACATAGTAACTATGCATGCAACATGAAAAGGTACAAACAAAAGATTCATGAATAACAATGCATTGAAAGACGTTTGTTTGTTTCACATATAGAAAACATAGCATAGTGGCATTCAACTTGTCCCTCATGGAGTAGCAAATCATAAATGCATAGGACACCATCAAAGTTCATAAGGGTACTAGATACAAATAGTTCAAGAACAAGCAATATCAACATTATGAATCAATAAGTTTTGGGACAATGCACATAGAACTAAGAATGAAAACTATGCTCTCTTAATTGGTGCCTAAGGATAGAAGGTGGAGACTCAATATAAAAGTGGAAGAAAGGCCTTCATAGAAGGAAGCAGGGATTCAAGTCTCATAAAGAGCTTCCAAAAATTATGGTACTTATTAGCTTTCAGATCTCATTGCCCCTATCATAAGCATCTTGAAGAGATTGAGGTTAAAGTGAACAAACTATGGAGTATATGCTTGACAAAGTATAAGTTGGCAATCTCATGTCCCTTGAATACGAGGGCCGCTCCTCATGCTACTCAAGTTTAGTTTCCGGTAAGTTATTGTCATAGTAAGTACATGTGTATCATAGCGAGCCGCCAACGGGGTACCCCTTGCCCGATGATATGGAAGAATCCCCATATCAAAATGACAAGACAAGCAGACAATGAGCATCTCAACAATCTTCTTATTTACCATGGGAAAATGGTGCTTTTTTCTCTATTTCCTCTTTTCTCATCTTTTTTTTCTCAATCTCTATCTCTTTTTTATAAGAAGAATGCTTCATAGATTGCTCATTATGGTTATGCTACAGGTTTCCACCATGATTAGGCATGGATTAGAACAGCGTCCTAGGCGTTTCTCTAACACACATACATAACTCCATGGACTTACAAGCTCCTCTTTCATTTAACACCGACGACATCCATAGACAAAATAGCTTGATATCAACTAGGTACAATGTACAAGTGCAATGTTGAAAGAGTTCCCCATGACAACATGGTTCTGCTAATCCCCTACGTATAAGTGCAAGAATATACAACATAGATGACACAATGGTTCAAGTTTATTAGGGGCAAGAAAAGTAAAGTGTGCCATCAAGTTCGTGAGAGCTTTAATCACTAGTTTTCTCATGACAATTTTAATTCGGAAGGTAGATAAAAACATGAATATACTTGGATTAGCAAATGGTAATAGGTAGGTATGGTGGACTCTTTGAAATAACTTGGTTTTATTTGGAGTTGGATGCATGAGTGACCAACTAAAAGAGCAATAATGGCCATAATCATGCAAAGCGACAAAACATCATTAATTAAAGCATAAAGTAATATTACAAGTTGAAAACTAAAGGATCATCGAGGCTATGGTGACTTGGGATAGTCATAACATGGTGTGAGCATGCGCCAAGTCAACCCAAATAAAGCATCAAAGGAGAATACCACAATACTATGCTTTAATATGCTAAAACAACGCATGATTCTTTCAAGGCACATTAAGCAATCTCAATTGTTTATAACATGTCATGCTACAACAAAAATCACTAAGCATAAAGCCAAAACAATATCAAACATGACATGATAAAGTCTAAATCACAGTCAAAAACAAGCTCCTTTTATACCACTTAAGCATGAACTTTTCCTACTCTTTTCCAATCCAAACCAATCTGATTTAAAAACTAATGTATGAATGAGGGGGTCCAAACAATTTATTCAAGAAAACTAAGCAAACGAAAACCAAAAACAAAAACGAAGATGCTACAAGAACAACACAACTGTGCATGAAATAATAAAAATGAAGTGTTTGGAAAAACCTGAGATTTTTATTGATGAAGAAGGGGATGCCTTGGGCATCCCCAAGCTTTGACGCTTGTACTTCTTGGATATTTCTTGGGGTGACATGGGGTGGCATCCCCAAGATAGATCTTTAGTCCATTCTTCATCTCATTACATCATTCTTTCCTTACACCTAAAAATTTCCTTCATATAAAACTTCACACAATCTTCATTAGCAACATTAGTGCATTCAAAAGATAATAAACCTTTGGGGTATAGTTTTAAAACAGCAAAACTTTCATTAAAAACACAAAATACTGTAGAAACTCCCTCAAAAATCTCAATTTACCAAAAAGAACCCAAAAAGAAATCGATAAAGAGGCAAATGCAAATAATGGCAGAAATCTGTCAAAACAGACCAGCAGGTGAAAACCGATTATTTCGAAGACCTTATGTTGCTAAAATCGAAAAGTGTTGAACTAACTAAAGTTAGCTAACAACCATGGGGATTTATTCAGAAAATTACATCTCAATCCGACATACAAATATTTTTCACGAATTTTAAAGTGAAGCACAAAAATCTGTTTTGGGACAACACTTCCCCAAATCTTACTTCCCTCTCATTAGAGGTTATTCTTGGCACAAAAATCAAAAAGCAAAGGATAATGAGAGGTTATTACATAATTAATAACTTCCAAGACTCAAGAAAACTATTGGGTTATCTCCCAAGAAGTACTTTTCTTTAACGCCTTTAAGTTAGGCATGATAGTTTGAGAAGATGCTCACATAAGAAATATGAATTGAAGTAAAAAGAGAGCATCAAGAAGCAAATTCAAAGAACATTTAAGTCTAACCCACTTCCTATGCATAGGAATATTGTAAAGAAACAAGTCATGAAAGCACAAAGCAACAAGCATAGTAAAGCAAAACAAGTGCAACTTCAAGACTTTCAACATAAAGAGGGGAAACTTAATATTATTGAGATGCATAAAACCATGTTTCCCTCTCTCATAATAACTTTCAGTAGCATCATGAATAAAATTAACAATATAAATATCACATAAAACATTCTTATCATGAGTCACAAGCATAAAAGAATTAATACTCTCCACATAAACATAGTCATTCTTATTAATTATAGTGGGAGCAAATTCAACAAAATAGCTATCATTACTATTCTCATCACCATAATTATCAAATATAGTAGGCATCTTGTAATCATAATTAATTTTCTCCTCAATAGTAGGTGTACTGAAAATATCATATTCATCATTGTAATCATCATATATTGGAGGCATAGTATCATCAAAAGCAATAGAATAGCTATCTTCCAAAGCTGGGGAACTAAAAAGATCATTTTCATAAAAACTAGCTTCCCCAAGCTTAGACTTTTCCATAGCATTAGCAATAATGGTGTTCAAAGAATTCATACTAACAACATTGCTATTAGCATGCAAATAAAGTTCCATAGGTTTTTTAATTTTCTCTTCAAACACTTCATGTCCTAACTCAAGATAAATACTATAAAGCTCTCTAATTTTGTTGTTTGTTTTCCATTAAGACTAACTAGTGAAAATAAAAACAAGAAACAAAAAGATATAATTGCAGAATCTAAAGGAAATAACTTCAACCACTCACACACCAGCAACAATACTAGAAGATAGCTTAGTATCCAGAAGATGTGAGTACCTTTTACCTTACCTCCCCGGTAACGGTGCCAGAAAAATAGCTTGATGTATACGCACTTCTATTCTTGTAGACAGTTGTTGGGCCTCCAAGTGCAGAGGTTTCTAGAACAACAGCAAGTTTCCCTTAAGTGGATTACCCAAGGTTTATCGAACTCAGGGAGGAAGTGGTCAAAGGTATCCCTCTCAAGCAACCCTGCAATCAAGATACAACAAGAAGTCTCTTGTGTCCCCAACACACCCAATACACTTGTCAGGTGTATAGGTGCACTAGTTCGGTGAAGAGATAGTGAAATACAACTGGTATGGATAATTATAAGTGGTAACGGTGCCAGACAATAGCTTTGATGGTGTGGAAGAGACTAAAGCCAAACTAAAATAAAGATGGAAGCAAGCAAACATGTAACAGATCTAGTTGCAAACATGTAACAGATCATGTAACAAGGCCAAGGGATCATACTTTCGCTAGTGAACACTCTCATATAAATATCTTCTCTTTATGATACTACTCTTAACTACTCTCCGGTTGGACACTCTAATCCATGGTAGGGCCATAATAGCACTCCTCAAAGTTCGCTTTCCCCATCTAGATAACCCACACTGTCACCTTAAGGGCTAGATAGTTCCAACAAACACCACAATTTCATAGAGACATCCAACTCCAAATATAACTCATAACAAGTATCTGTAATCTCTAGCGTAAGTGCCACCATGGTGTGCACGCTGTCACTTTCACACACATGGGGAGAGCAGCGATTTATTAAAGCACATGAGTAGCAAGGTAGATTTACTTGATTACAAAGCTCATGATCACAATATGATCATGCATAGAGAGAGATGAACACATAGCTACCGTTAGAACCCTTAGCCTCGAGGAAGAACTACTCCCTCATCATCATGGGAATCAGCAACGGCGATGGAGATGGTGGTGGAGATCGATGGAGATGGCTCTGGGGGCACTTTCCCGTCCCGACAGGGTGCCAGAACAGAGACTTTCTGTCCCCTGAATCACCCCTTCGGTGGTGGCAGCGGTGCAGAACTTTTCGTGGCTGGAAGCTCGATTCTTTAGGGTTTTCTCATCAGAGGCTTCTTATAGGCGAAAGGGCGAGGTCGGTGGAGTGCCAGGGAGCCCACACCTCCCCCAGGCGCGGGCCAGCCCTAGCCGCGTGGCCAGGTGGTGTGGTCGGCCCTGGCCCCTCTCTGTCTCGTCTTCTGGCTCAGTGTTCCCCTCGCTGAAATATTGACTTTGGCTTTTGTTCTGTCCAATTCTGAGAATATTCATTTTTGGGCTTTCCTAGAAGCAAAAACAGAAGAAAACAAGCATCTGGCACTATGGCATCTTGTTAATAGGTTAGTCCTAGAAAGTGTATAAAAATACTCCAAAGTGTGGACAAAACATAAGAAAGTAGATATAAAAGAAGCATGGAACATCAAAAACTATAGATACCTTTGCAACGTATCAATCAACCACAGCTAGAGTCATTGCATGTGTGTTCTTCTCACAAACCACATATGGACCCACCAGTGTCATTGCATGTGTGTTCTTCTCATTAACCATAGCTAGAGTCATTGCATGTCTGGTCTTTTCACAAATAACATATGGAACCACCATTGTCATTGAAATGTGTATTCTTTCATTAACAACATCTAGAGTCATTGCATGTTTGTTCTTTTCAGAGACCACATATGGATCCACCAGTGTCATTGCATGTGTGTTCTTTTTATTAACAACAACTAGAGTCATTGCATGTTTGTTATTTTCATTAACCACATATGGATCCACCAGTGTCATTGCATGTGTGTTCTTCTCATTAACCACATCTAGAGTCACTAGATGTATGTTCTTTTCACAACCACATATGGATCCACCATTGTCATTGAAATGTGTGTTCTTTTCAGAGACCACACAGGGATCCACCAGTGTCATTGCATATGCCACCAGCGTTCATTGCATGTGTGTTCTTTTCACAATCCACCTATGGATCCACTAGTGTCCTTGCATGTGTGTTCTTTTCACAAACCACATATGGAACTAACATTATCATTGCATGTGTGTTCATCTCATTAACCAAATCTAGAGTCATTTCATGTGTGTTCTTTTCACAAACCACATATGGAACCACCATTGTCATTGCATGTCTGTTATTTTCAGAGACCACATATGGATCCACCAGTGTCATTGCATGTGTGTTCTTATTATTAACAACAACTAGAGTCATTGCATGTGTGTTCTTTTCACAATCCACCTATGGATCCACAAATGTCATTGCATGTGTATTCTTTTCAGCGACCACATATGGATCCACCAGTGTTATTGCATGTGTGTTCTTTTCAGAGACCACATATGGATCAACTAGAGTCATTGCTTGTTTGTTATTTTCACAAACCACCTATGGATCCACCATTGTCATTGAAATGTGCGTTCTTCTCATTAACCACAGCTAGAGTCATTTCATGTGTATTCTTTTCACAAACCACATATGGAACCACCATTGTCATTGAAATGTGTACTCTTTCATTAACCATATCTAGTGTCATTGCATGTGTGTTCTTTTCACAGACCACATATGGATCCACCAGAGTCATTGCATGTTTGTTCTTTTCAGAGACTACATATGTACCCACCAGTGTCATTGCATGTGTGTTCGTCTCATTAACCATGACTAGAGTCATTGCATGTGTGTTATTTTCATTAACCGCATATGGATCCACCAGTGTCATTGAAATGTGTTTTCTTTTCATCAACCACAGCTAGAGTCACTAGACGTGTTTTCTTCTCACAAACCACATATGGAACCACCATTGTCATTGAAATGTATGTTCTTTCATTAACCACATCTAGAGTCATTGCATGTGTGTTCTTCTCACAAACCACATATGGACCCACCAGTGTCATTGCATGTGTGTTCTTTTCAGAGACCACATATGGATCCACCAGTGTCATTACATGTGTGTTCTTTTCACAATCCACCTATGGATCCACTAGAGTCATTGCATGTGTGTTCTTTTCATTAACCACACCTAGAGTCATTGCATTTGTGTTCTTTTCACAAACCACATATGGAACCACCATTGTCATTGAAATGTGTATTCTTTTATTAACCACATCTAGTGTCATTGCATGTGTGTTGTTTTCACAGACCACATATGGATCCACCAGAGTCATTGCATGTCTATTCTTTTCAGAAACCACATATGGACCCACCAGTGTCATTGCATGTGTGTTCTTCTCATTAACCATAGCTAGAGTTATTGCATGTGTGTTCTTTTCACAAACCACATATGGAACCACCATTGTCATTGAAATGTGTGTTATTTCATCAACCACAGCTAGCGTCATTGCATGTGTGTTCTTCTCACAAACCACATATGGAACCACCATTGTCATTGAAATGTGTATTCTTTCATTAACCACATATTGTGTCATTGCATGTGTGTTCTTTTCACAAACCACATATGTATCCACCAGAGTCATTGCATGTCTGTTCTTTTCAGAGACCACATATGGATCCACCAGTGTCATTGCATGTGTGTTCTTATTATTAACAACAACGAAAGTCAATGCATGTGTGTTATTTTCACAATCCACCTATGGATCCACCAGTGTCATTGCATGTGTGTTCTTCTCATTAACCATAGCTAGAGTCATTGCATGTGTGTTCTTTTCACAAACAATATATGTAACCACCATTGTCATTGAAATGTGTATTTTTCTCATTAACCACATCTAGAGTCATTGCATGTCTTTTCTTTTCATTAACCACATATGGATCCACCATTGTCGTTGAAATGTGTATTATTTCATTAACCACATCTAGAGTCATTTCATGCATATTCTTCTCACATACCACGTATGGACCCAGCAGTGTCATTGCATGTGTGTTCTTTTTATTAACAACAACTAGAGTCATTGCATGATTGTTATTTTCACAAACCACATATGGATCCACCATTGTCATTGAAATGTGTGTTCTTCTCATTAACCATAGCTAGAGTCATTGAATGTGTTTTTTTCACAAACCACATATGGAACCACCATTGTCATTGAAATGTGTATTCTTTCATTATCCACATCTAGAGTCATTTCATGACTATTCTTTTCACATACCACATATGGATCCACCAGTGTCATTGCATGTTTGTTCATTTCAGAGACCACATATGGATCCTCTAGTGTCATTACATGTGTGTTCTTTTTATTAACCACAACTAGATTCATTGCATGTGTGTTATTTTCATTAACCACATATGGATCCACCAGTGTCATTGTATGTGTGTTCTTCTCATTAACAACATCTAGATGTCACATCCCAAGATTTTCCAAATCTTGTAATGTGAAAAAAATAATTGAATAAAATAAAACTTTGTTTGATTTTCAGGGTCAGAAGAAACTTTCTGAATTTAATTGGAACTTCAAACCAATTTTGATGAAATAATAATCCTAAAGGGATTTAAAAAGATAAACATTTAATAAAGGAAAATAAAATATTTTGGTGTTACTATTTTGGATCTTTTAATAAAAGATTTTGTTTTCAAATGAAAAGGTGGATTTATAAATAAAGATTATTTTATAAAGCCAAATTAAAACATTGGCCAAGATTTTAATTAAAACATTTTTGTTTTGAATAAAAATAGCAAAGGTTTATTTAAATAAAATAATAGGGATTTAATATCCAAATTTCATTAAAGTAAAGGCTTTTCCCATTTTAAATAAAACACTAAAACTTATTTATTTATTTTAAATAAGATTTCCAAATATTTTATATTCTCAAATAAACTTACTGAAGTGTTTTGGTTTTATTTTAGGTTCCAAAATAAATATTCTAATAAAACAAATCTTATTTGAAGTAAATGAGTAAGGCCCATTTTATTTAATTGTTAATGGACCAAAAATAAAGATGTTATTTTATTTTAAGCAAGTTTTCCAAATATTCTTTATTTCCAAATAAAACCTACTGATTTGGTTTTGAAAATATTTGGATTTCAAATGGAGATTCTATTAATTAAATCAAACCCTATTTTATTAAATAACTAATGAACCATTTTATTTAATTAATGAATGGTCCTAAAAAGAATAAAAATATTATTTTATTTTTGGGATTTGGTTTATGTTGATAAACAGAACCAAAAACTCATTACAAGTTTGAATTGTTTGAATGATTTGAGTGAATGAATAATTGATTCAAATTCAAAACAAAAAAATAGAAATAGAAAAGGAAAAAGAATTCAGAAGGAAAAAAATATGGAAACAGACTGGCCCAGCTGCCCCAGCCCAACAGCCCACCTAGCCCACCTCACCCTCGCCCCCGAACCGTTTTTCTTCACCACAGAAGAAACCCGCACCCTCACTGACTGGTGGACCCTATTCCCACTCTCACTCACTCGCTGACGCCGGCCCCCACTGCCACCTCACCATCTTCTCCACCAACGCGAGGACCGCGCCCTCCCCCGGCCGTTTCCTGCCGTTAACTCCTCGGAGTAAATTACCGGTAAATGCTCGACGATTAATCCCCGCGACCATGCCAGTTAAATCACCTCCCTCTCCTCTTTCATTCCCCTCAAACCCCGCTTCCCCGGAGCCACCAGGCTGTTCCGAATTTCTTCTGCACTGCCGCCGTCTCCGACGAGGTTCTCGGCAAATTCCGGCAGCACTGCATCGCCCCTTGACTCCCCGAGCAAGCAGGCAAGTTCGCCAGACTCTGGAGCACCGCTCTGCAGCCGCAGCTCGCTCGCGCGCGTCCCTGAGCGTCGGCTACGTCTTCCCCGAGCCAGCGCCGCCGTCTGCTCCAACTACGGTGATGTTCCCCGGTAAACCAGACCTCCCCTCTCTTCCCCGTGGACACTATGATGATCTCCATGCTCTTACGAACCTAACAGCACCTTCCGTTTGTCCTAGGGCGCCCCCTATCCTCGCCCTCGACGACCTCCTGAACCGCCCGAAGCCCAGCTCATCTCCGGCGAGGAATTCCGAGTGAACCCGTGCGCCCCTTCGACCAACGCGAGCAGGTTGAGAATCCCCATGCCACGGCGATCTCGGTGAGCCACACCACGTCCCCTCTTGCTTATTGTATCACCGGCTCCGCCGCTCACAGACCCCGTGGCCGCCACCTGCCACCGTCAGCGCCGCCAGATCCTGGCAAGCACGCTGTAGCCGTAGGATGCGCTTTGACTGGCTAGGATTAGATCTAGACGAAGAGGTAAGTTTGATCCTGAGCCACTCGATCTAACTTAAATCCAACGCTCCTCAGCGACCAATCCGTGCGAACCGGTACTGGCGAATAGGAGCAAGCCACGTGGCCCTGCCTGTTCTAATAAAAACAGATTTGATCTATTTGATGTTCCAATTTGAAAAATCCATAACTTTCAAACCACACATCCAAAAATTACAAATTTTATACCGTTGGAATTAGGAGAACAAGCTCTAGCCAACCATGCCCTTGGTTTAGTAAATAGTATCTGTTAGATCGCTTATTTTTGCAGAATCATTTATATGCTTGTTAAGGATGTAAAAATTGTTTAAAATTGATTTTGGGATAAAATCTTTGGCAATTGGTGAGATTTTAACCTACTAACATTAGGAAACACTTTGTGGATTCAAAAATGAATTTGGTGAAACGAAATAATGATTCTTTGGTTTAAAACCATTTCTAGTCAAATAGAAATGTGGTTTATTTATTAAAAATAATTTTGGAAGAAAACCTTTGGGAAAATGTTTTGTTTTAAACTCACTGACCCGAAACACCAAGTTTTATGGTTGGAAAACATATTGGGTGAACCCTATAGGATAATGCCTTAGTAAAAATATTTCTACACCACATGAAATGATACTTTGTTTTGAAAATGGTTTACAAAGTGAAAACTTTTGCAAATGACTTTGCCACCTTACAAAATGACCAATAGGTGTTTTCAAATGTTTATGACCCATTAGGAACCACTTCTTCAAACAAAAACAAAGCTTGGCATGCTTGCATGCATTACTTTGACTTTGTCATTTTATGTGTTGTTTTGCTTGTTTGGTAGATTGAGTTGTGCCTTGCTTGATTTATTGTAGTGACTTGAAGAGTGTGATTGTTGCAAGGACAAGGAGTGAACTTATACCCTCTACC
This sequence comes from Avena sativa, assembly GCA_916181665.1. Classification (NCBI taxonomy): domain Eukaryota; kingdom Viridiplantae; phylum Streptophyta; class Magnoliopsida; order Poales; family Poaceae; genus Avena; species Avena sativa. The sequence continues at coordinate 429,023,270 of OV702286.1, read as the reverse complement.
AAAAAGGCAAGTGATGCTTCATACTTTCTATCCCATTACTTTCACTATGCATTAGTGTTTTTGCTAAGTAAAACTTGCATGGATTTTGCTAAGTATAAACCATGCTATAGTAAAACCTAGTAGATGAAACCTTAGTGGAAATCTTCCTAAGTTAAGATTCCTATTACTATCAAGCTTAGCCTAGCTAATAGAAAACATGGGTGGAATATATATTCACACTATGGAAAAATTCCTAAGTCTGAGGACTTGTGTTTTGTTTAATAAAACAACTAAGTTAATGAATCACCTGGGTGGAATGGGGTTTGCTTGGTGGTTTTTGGTTGAGTGGTTCACAAGGTCCATGTTTATGGTTTACCTTGTGTATCTCACTTGTGGATGGCCACCCAGGAACAAAGAGATTTGAGATGTCAAATGTTGAGAAGCTTCAAGTGCAACCACTTGGCAATATGGGCTCTGCCATGATCATATAGGTTGCAAGAACTTAGCCATATGGACAGTTGGTGGTAGTGTTTGATAGGTTGGAGCTCGTCCATTTTGGTCTAAGGGAAGGCTTCTGAAAGATCTTGTCTTGGGAAACCAAGTCTTGTGGGGAAAGTGCACCACCTCTGTAGAGTGTAAAATCTAAGTACTTAGCCATGTCCCTGGTAAAGGACAATTTGAGCATCAAGACATGGAAGCAATCAAGAATCTCATCATTCAAATTTCTAAGTTAAAACTTGAGGTTTGAACAAGGGTTGTTTGAAGTCTTCAATCTTTGATTGAGAGATCCCTTGGAAAAGATTTGTCAAAACAAAAACTTAGTATTTTCAAATGTTAAGGGAAAATCTATTTTGAGCAATGCAAGCCTCAACTCCACTTAGCAAAATGCATATAGATGTTAGACTCCACTATATTACCATAGTATCACTTGCCAATACAATTCAAATGTATTGACCCTTGTGGCTGTAACTTGTAATGTTGCAGGTTTGATTGGTTTTAGTGAAGATTGTTTGATTAGGATTACAAAGTCTACAACAAACATCTGCCTGTGGCACTTTGAAGATGAAGGACCCCATGACTATAGTTATTCCGCTGCAATGTAATGTAATAGCCAAATGAGCTATGTATGATGTAATAAAATTATGTTATTCCTGGTTATAAAGCTATATTATGACCTTTGTTTCTTGATATTACATCTTAACTGTGGATGCTAGCTATTAATCCAGGGACTAGCATTGTAAACACAGGGGACACCACCTTATGTTAATAAAGGTTGGGCCACTCCCTCTAACAGATGGTATCAGAGCATTGTGTTGCCTGTAGGATTGGTAAACCTAGGATTGGACAAAACCCCTTAGAAAAATAGGAGTTATACTTGTTCCAAAACTTATTTACAAAACAAACTTGTAAATCCTTTCCTCAACCATTTTGGTTTCAACTCTACATCTTTTCTACTTCAACTTGATGGAAAAACCTACCCCATGGCCCAAGACTACACCATGTGCAAAGGACTTCATCAACTCTAATGACTTCAACTTCTTCAACTGTAGTGACTTCAACATCTTCAGCATATTCACCAAGGACTTCCAACTTGGATACTACTAAGGACTACAAGAGAGACAAGGAAATCTTGCTCATGATTTGTAGACTAAGGAAACACAACTTAGAAGAAGCCATCATCACCTTTGAAGTTTTGTGACCAAGGAGTTTTCCCAAGGAAACCATGATCTCATGTAAAGAAGAATCAACCAAAGAAGGATGGAAAGATCACAAGTGAACCATATAGATGGACCACCATATTTTAGTTAAGACAAAACCACCAACTTATGTGGTGTAACAAAAATATTTTTGTTGCCTAAGTTTGTGCTTGAACTTTGTGTTTGAGTAAATTGTTTTGTTTGTGAATGCTTGCACATTGCTTGTGTGAATTGTGATGTGTGTGATTAGAATTGATTCCTTAGAACTATCTTGCCTATTCTAATCTTCCTTCAACCCAAACAGATGACTACTCCAAGAGACTCCAACATCAAAGTTGATGACAACAACAACCACAACCAAGAGGACAACATGAGAGAACTTATAGCAAACCAAACCCAGTTGAGCCAAGAGACAACTCAGCTTTTAGCCAACAACAATGGACTAGACCCAGCCATACAAAGGATTTTGAAACTTCAATCCCAATTGTTGCAACGTTTGGTTACTCAAATGATCAACATGAGAGAAAACTTTTCCCAATGAGCTAATGACAACAAGGATGACAAATATGCTAATCTAGAAGGAACCCAAGCTAGCAATATTTTTAGAGACAAGGATCATGCATCCAAGGAACATGAAGATCAATGCCCCAAGAAGAGAGAAAGAATTTCCACCTTTGAAGAACATGAACTAGAGGAACTCCAAGCCTTGGAGAGACCCAAAAAGAAGAAGAAGAAGAAATGCCCCAACCCTAACAAGGAGGATATTACTCAAGTGCAATGTTACAATTGCAAAGAGATGGGACACTATGCCAATGAATGCCCAGAAAAGAAGAAGAACCAAAGAAACAAACAAGAGGCAATGATACCAAAGGAAAAGAAAGATATTAGCCAAGTGATGTGCAAACACTACAAGGAGTTAGGACATTATGCATCATACTGTCCAGAGAAGCCACCTCAAGACCTCAAACTTATAACATGTTTCAAATGCAAGGAGCTAGGCCACTATGCAAACCTCTGTCCAGAAAAGTTACATCAAGATCCCAAGTAAGACAAGATGTAATCTAGTTGGAAATTTTAAGGGTGGTAGTAACCTAGTTGTTTTGAGCCTACTTGTAACCCTAGCCTTCCCAAATCTCGGGAGGAGATTTATTTTAAGGGTGGTAGCCTGTCACATCCCAAGATTTTCCAAATCTTGTAATGTGAAAAAAAATTTGAATAAAATAAAACTTTGTTTGATTTTCAGGGCCAGAAGAAACTTTTTGAATTCAATTGGAACTTCAAACCAATTTTGATCAAATAATAATCCTAAAGGGATTTAAAAAGATAAACATTTAATAAAGGAAAATAAAATATTTTGGTGTTACTATTTTGGATCTTTTAATAAAAGATTTTGTTTTCAAATGAAAAGGTGGATTTATAAATAAAGATTATTTTATAAAGCCAAATTAAAACATTGGCCAAGCTTTTAATTAAAACATTTTTGTTTTGAATAAAAATAGCAAAGGTTTATTTAAATAAAATAATAGGGATTTAATATCCAAATTTTATTAAAGTAAAGGCTTTTCCCATTTTAAATAAAACACTAAAACTTATTTTTTTATTTTAAATAAGATTTCCAAATATTTTATATTCTCAAATAAACTTACTGAAGTGTTTTGGTTTTATTTTAGGTTTCAAAATAAATATTCTAATAAAACAAATCTTATTTGAAGTAAATGAGTAAGGCCCATTTTATTTAATTGTTAATGGACCAAAAATAAAGATGTTATTTTATTTTAAACAAGTTTTCCAAATATTCTTTATTTCCAAATAAAACCTACTGATTTGGTTTTGAAAATATTTGGATTTCAAATGGAGATTCTATTAATTAAATCAAACCCTATTTTATTAAATAACTAATGAACCATTTTATTTAATTAATGAATGGTCCCAAAAAGAATAAAAATATTATTTTATTTTTGGGATTTGGTTTATGTTGATAAACAGAACCAAAAACTCATTACAAGTTTGAATTGTTTGAATGATTTGAGTGAATGAATAATTGATTCAAATTCAAAATAGAAAAATAGAAATAGAAAAGGAAAAACAATTCAGAAGGAAAAAAAATATGGAAACAGACTGGCCCAGCTGCCCCAGCCCAACAGCCCACCTAGCCCACCTCACCCTCGCCCCCGAACCGTTTTTCTTCACCACAGAAGAAACCCGCACCCTCACTGACTGGTGGACCCTATTCCCACTCTCACTCACTCGCTGACGCCGGCCCCCACTGCCACCTCACCATCTTCTCCACCCACACGAGGACCGCACCCTCCCCCGGCCGTTTCCTGCCGTTAACTCCTCGGAGTAAATTACCGGTAAATGCTCGACGATTAATCCCCGCGACCATGCCAGTTAAATCACCTCCCTCTCCTCTTTCATTCCCCTCAAACCCCGCTTCCCCGGAGCCACCAGGCTGTTCCGAATTTCTTCTGCACCGCCGCCGTCTCCGACGAGGTTCTCGGCAAATTCTGGCAGCACTGCATCGCCCCTTGACTCCCCGAGCAAGTAGGCAAGTTCGCCAGACTCTGGAGCACCGCTCTGCAGCCGCAGCTCGCTCGCGCGCGTCCCTGAGCGTCGGCTACGTCTTCCCCGAGCCAGCGCCGCCGTCTGCTCCAACTACGGCGACGTTCCCCGGTAAACCAGACCTCCCCTCTCTTCCCCGTGGACACTATGATGATCTCCATGCTCTTACGAACCTAACAGCACCTTCCGTTTGTCCTAGGGCGCCCCCTATCCTCGCCCTCGACGACCTCCTGAACCGCCCGAAGCCCAGCTCATCTCCGGCGAGGAATTCCGAGTGAACCCGTGCGCCCCTTCGACCAACGCGAGCAGGTTGAGCATCCCCATGCCACGGCGATCTCGGTGAGCCACACCACATCCCCTCTTGCTTCTTGTATCACCGGCTCCGCCGCTCATAGACCCCGTCGCCGCCACCTGCCACCGTCAGCGCCGCCAGATCCTGGCAAGCACGCTGTAGCCGTAGGATGCGCTTTGACTGGCTAGGATTAGATCTAGACGAAGAGGTAAGTTTTATCCTGAGCCACTCGATCTAATTTAAATCCAACGCTCCTCAGCGACCGATCCGTACGAACCGGTACTGGCGAATAGGAGCAAGCCACGTGGCCCTGCCTGTTCTAATAAAAATCCATAACTTTCAAACCACACATCCAAAAATTACAAATTTTATACCGTTGGAATTAGGAGAACAAGCTCTAGCCAACCATGCCCTTGGTTTAGTAAATAGTATCTGTTAGATCGCTTATTTTTGGATAATCATTTATATGCTTGTTAAGGATGTAAAAATTGTTTAAAATTGATTTTGGGATAAAATCTTTGGCAATTGGTGAGATTTCAACCTACTAACATTAGGAAACACTTTGTGGATTCAAAAATGAATTTCGTGAAACAAAATAATGATTCTTTGGTTTAAAACCATTTCTAGTCAAATAGAAATGTGGTTTATTTATTAAAAATAATTTTGGAAGAAAACCTTTGGGAAAATGTTTTGTTTTAAACTCTCTGACCCCAAACACCAAGTTTTATGGTTGGAAAACATATTGGGTGAACCCTATAGGATAATGCCTTAGTAAAAATATTTCTACACCACATGAAATGATACTTTGTTTTGAAAATGGTTTACAAAGTGAAAACTTTTGCAAATGACTTTGCCACCTTACAAAATGACCAATAGGTGTTTTCAAATGTTTATGACCCATTAGGAACCACTTCTTCAAACAAAAACAAAGCTTGGCATGCTTGCATGCATTACTTTGACTTTGTCATTTTATGTGTTGTTTTGCTTGTTTGGTAGATTGAGTTGTGCCTTGCTTGATTTATTGTAGTGACTTGAAGAGTGTGATTGTTGCAAGGACAAGGAGTGAACTTATACCCTCTACCAAAAAGGAAAGTGATGCTTCATACTTTCTATCCCATTACTTTCACTATGCATTAGTGTTTTTGCTAAGTAAAACTTGCATGGATTTTGCTAAGTATAAACCATGCTATAGTAAAACCTAGTAGATGAAACCTTAGTGGAAATCTTCCTAAGTTAAGATTCCTATTACTATCAAGCTTAGCCTAGCTAATAGAAAACATGGGTGGAATATATATTCACACTATGGAAAAATTCCTAAGTCTGAGGACTTGTGTTTTGTTTAATAAAACAACTAAGTTAATGAATCACCTGGGTGGAATGGGATTTGCTTGGTGGTTTTTGGTTGAGTGTTTCACAAGGTCCATGTTTATGGTTTACCTTGTGTATCTCACTTGTGGATGGCCACCCAGGAACAAAGAGATTTGAGATGTCAAATGTTGAGAAGCTTCAAGTGCAACCACTTGGCAATATGGGCTCTGCCATGATCATATAGGTTGCAAGAACTTAGCCATATGGACAGTGGGTGGTAGTGTTTGATAGGTTGGAGCGCGTCCATTTTGGTCTAAGGGAAGGCTTCTGAAAGATCTTGTCTTGGGAAACCAAGTCTTGTGGGGAAAGTGCACCACCTCTGTAGAGTGTAAAATCTAAGTACTTAGCCATGTCCCTGGTAAAGGACAATTTGAGCATCAAGACATGGAAGCAATCAAGAATCTCATCATTCAAATTTCTAAGTTAAAACTTGAGGTTTGAACAAGGGTTGTTTGAAGTCTTCAATCTTTGATTGAGAGATGCCTTGGAAAAGATTTGTCAAAACAAAAACTTAGTATTTTCAAATGTTAAGGGAAAATCTATTTTGAGAAATGCAAGCCTCAACTCCACTTAGCCAAATGCATATAGATGTTAGACTCCACTATATTACCATAGTATCACTTGCCAATACAATTCAAATGTATTGACCCTTGTGGTTGTAACTTGTAATGTTGTAGGTTTGATTGGTTTTAGTGAAGATTGTTTGATTAGGATTACAAAGTCTACAACCAACATCTGCCTGTGGCACTTTGAAGATGAAGGACCCCATGACTATAGTTATTCCGCTGCAATGTAATGTAATAGCCAAATGAGCTATGTATGATGTAATAAAATTATGTTATTCCTGGTTATAAAGCTATATTATGACCTTTGTTTCTTGATATTACATCTTAACTGTGGATGCTAGCTATTGATCCAGGGACTAGCATTGTAAACACAAGGGACACCACCTTATGTTAATAAAGGTTGGGCCACTCCCTCTAACACTAGAGTTACTGGATATATATGTTCTTTTCACAATCCACATATGGATCCACCAGTTTATTGAAATGTGTATTCTTTCATTAACCACATCTGGAGTCATTTCATGACTATTCCTTTCACAGACCACATATGGATCCACTAGTGTCATTGCATGTGTATTCTTTTCAGAGACCACATATGGATCCACCAGTGTCATTGCATGTCTGTTCTTTTCAAAGACCACATATGGATCCACCAGTTTCATTGCATGTGTGTTATTTTCACAATACACCTATGGAACCACTACAGTTAGTGCATGTGTGTTCTTTTGATTAACCACAGCTAGAGTCATTGCATGTATGTTATTATAACAAACCACATATGGAACCACCATTGTCACTAAAATATGTATTCTTTAATTAACCACATCTAGTGTCATTGCATGTGTGTTCTTTTCATAGACCACATATGGACCCACCAGAGTCATTGCATGTCTGTTCTTTTCAGAGACCATATATGGACCCACTAGTGTCATTGCATGTGAGTTCTTCTCATTACCCATAGCTAGAGTCATTGCATGTGTGTTCTTTTCACAAAACACATAAGGAACCACCATTGTCATGGAAATGTGTGTTCTTTTCATCAACCATAGCTAGAGTCATTGCATGTGTGTTCTTCTCACAAACCACATATGGAACCACCATTGTCATTGAATGTGTATTCTTTCATTAACCACATCTAGTGTCATTGCATGTGTGTTCTTTTCACAAACCACATATGTATCCACCAGAGTCATTGCATGTCTGTTCTTTTTAGAGACCACATATGGATCCACCAGTGTCATAGCATGTGTGTTCTTATTATTAACAACAACTAGAGTCAATGCATGTGTGTTCTTTTCACAATACACCTATGGATCCACTAGTGTCATTGCATGTGTGTTCTTCTCATTAACCATAGCTAGAGTCATTGCATGTTTTTTTCACAAACAACATATGGAACCACCATTGTCATTGAAATGTGTGTTCTTTCATTAACCACATCTAGAGTCATTGCATGTCTATTCTTTTCATTAACCACATATGGATCCACCATTGTCATTGAAATGTGTATTATTTCATTAACCACATCTAGAGTCATTTCATGTATATCTCCTCACATACCACGTATGGACCCACCAGTGTCATTGCATGTGTGTTCTTTTTATTAACAACAACTAGAGTCATTGCATGTTTGATATTTTCACAAACCACATATGGATCCACCATTGTCATTGAAATGTGTGTTCTTCTCATTAACCATAGCTAGAGTCATTGCATGTGTGTTATTTAACAAACCACATATGGAACCACCATTGTCATTGAAATGTGTATTATTTCATTAACCACATCTAGAGTCATTTCATGACTATTCTTTTCACATACCACATATGGATCCACTAGTGTCATTGGATGTCTGTTATTTTCAGAGACCACATATGGATCCTCTAGTGTCATTGCTTGAGTGTTCTTTTTATTAACCACAACTAGAGTCATTGCATGTGTGTTATTTTCAATAACCACGTATGGATCCACCAGTGTCATTGCATGTGTGTTCTTCTCATTAACCACATCTAGAGTTACTGGATATATATGTACTTTTCACAATCCAAATATGGATCCACCAGTTCATTGAAATGTGTATTCTTTCATTAACCACATCTGGAGTCATTTCATGACTATTCCTTTCACAGACCACATATGGATCCACCAGTGTCATTGCATGTGTATTCTTTTCAGAGACCACATATGGATCCACCAGTGTCATTGCATGTGTGTTCTTTTCAGAGACCACATATGGATCCACCAGTTTCATTGCATGTGTTTTATTTTCACAATCCACCTATGGATCCACTACAGTCAGTGCATGTGTGTTCTTTTTATTTACCATAGCTACAGTCATTACATGTTTGTTATTTTCACAAACCACATATGGAACCACCATTGTCACTGAAATGTGTATTCTTTCATTAACCACATCTAGTGTCATTGCATGTGTGTTCTTTTCATAGACCACATATGGACCCACCAGAGTCATTGCATGACTATTCTTTTCAGAGACCACATATGGACCCACTAGTGTCATTGCATGTGTGTTCTTCTCATTAACCACAGCTAGAGTCATTGCATGTGTGTTCTTTTCACAAACCACATATGGAACCACCATTGTCATTGAAATGTGTGTTCTTTTTATCAACCATAGCTAGAGTAATTGCATGTGTGTTTTTCTCACAGACCACATATGGATCCACCAGAGTCATTGCATGTCTGTTCTTTTCAAAGACCAGATATGGAACCACTTATACATTGCAAATGTATCTATAATTTTTGATGTTCCATGCTTGGTTTTATCTACTTTCTTATGTTTTGTCCACACTTCGGAGTACTTTTCATATGATTTCTTGGCCTAACCTATTAACAAGAGCCATAGTGCCAGCTGCCTGTTTTCTGCTGTTTTTGGTTCCAGGAAGTTAGAAAATGAATAGTCTCGTAATTGGACGGGACAAAAGCCAAAGTCACTATTTTACCGGAAGACATCTGGAGCCAGAATACGAGATGGACAGGGGCTGGAGCCTGGCTACACCACCTAGCCGTGCGGCCAGGCCAGGCACGCGCCAGGGGGTGGTTTGGCCGACCCCAGCACCCCCTCGGCCTCTCCTTCCGCCTATATATTGCCTCTGATATGGAAACCCTAAGTACCCTATCAAAATGCCACGAAAGAGTCTGTAGCCACCATCATCTCCATCCCTATATCGGGAGGGATCTGAAGCTCTTCCCGGCACCCTGCCGGAGAGGGGAATTCACCCTGGAGGCCTTCTTCATCATCATGCAAGCCTCCGGTGTGATGCGTGAGTAGTTCATCTCTGGACTACGGGTCCATGTAGTATCTAGATGGCTGGTTCTCCTCCTTTGTGCTTTCATGTCTAGATCTTGTGAGCTTCGTTCATGATCAAGATCATCTATTTGTAATTTTGCATGTTGTGTTTGCGGGGATCCGATGGATATTGAGATGCTATTTCAGATTGATTATTGATTCTATCATGTCTTTGTTATTTGTGATATTGCATGCTTTCCGTTGTTAGTAGCTATCTTGGCCAAGTAGATGCTAGCAACTCCAAGAGTTAGTATTTATGCTCGATAGTGGGTTCATGCCTCTGGTAATCTGGGGAAGTGACAGAAATCTCTAAGGTACTAGATGTGTTGTTGCTACTAGGGAGAAACCAACAATCCTTTGTTCATAGAACAATCGTATTGTTTACTTTACACGCAATTCATAAAGCAATAATCTGTTGCTTGCAACTTAATACTGGAGGGGGTTCGGATGATAACCTGAAGGTGGATTATTAGTCATAGATGCAGTTGGATGGCAGTCTATGTATAATGTTGTAATGCCCAATCAAGTCTCAAAGGAGTCAAGATGATTAGTATATGCTTGTATGCTTTCTCGATGTTTGTCAATTGCCCCGCTATAATTTCTTCACCCAGCATGTTATCTATCTTAAGGAGAGCCACCTCTAGTGAACTATGGACCTCGGTCCTTTCTTTTACATACAATCTACAAACTGTTTACTGCTTTGTGTTTACTTTCTACAAACTATTACTTCCCTCCATTCGATACGTTTAATCCTTTGTTTTCAGCAAAACCGGTGAGATTGAAAACCTCATCGCAAGTTGGGGACAGAGTTTTGTAGTTGTGTTGTGCAGGTCTGCATGTTGCTGCTAGCACCAGTAGTGCGCACTACCAACGTTCAGCTAGCTACACCTTTGGGGTATTTCCTTGTTCCTACTGGATTGATAACCTTGGTTTCGTACTGAGGGAAAACTTACTGCTGTACTCATCATACCTTCCTCTTGGGGTTCCCCAACGAGCTCGTTAATACACGAGTCAGCAAGTACTTTTTCTGGCGCCGTTGCCGAGAACTGAAGAAGAAGAAGCTCCCACGTCAACCACGCGCCAGCAACTTTTTCTGGCGCCATTGCCGGGGAGTCAAGGACATCTTCACAAGGGGAGTCCCTCATAACCAATCTCTTTACTTTGTTGTTTTTGTTTTGCTTAGTTTACTTTTGTTTTGTTTGCTTGTTTCTTTATCAAAAACACAAAAAAATAGTTTTAGTAGTTTGTTTTCTTTATTAAAAAACACAAAAAATTAAGTCTTGCTATAGTTGTTACCTCTTTCTTAGCTCACCATGTTAATCCCTAAATTCACCCTGAAAGACCTTTCAATAGGTAGTGGCTCTATAATTGGAAAAGATAATATTGAAGAATTCTTTAATCATGTTAGCAAACATGAGGATGTTGAGGATAGATCCCTTGCAGAACTTGCTCCAAACTATGAGATTGCTGCAACTTCTTTAGTGCACATGTTGGAAGCTAGGTTTGTTAACCTTAAACCCTTAATGCAAATAATGTTTCTCAAACTTAAAGAAACTGAGGACCCTGAAAAGAGGGATTTCATCCTAGAAACTTTGCTTAAGGAATTCTATGATGTTGCCAAGGAAGCTAGAAAAGTCTTTGAACATTTCAATATGCTAGGCTCATGTGTAGATGTTATTGGTACATGAGAAAAGATGAACAAAACTGAACCTAATGGGGAGGAAATTAAGATACCAATACCCTTCAAACTTGTAGCAATGCATGAAGCCATAGAAAAGAATCTTGATTGGATTGTTCCCGAAAACCAATTTGATGAAAATAGTGAGCCTAAGAGCATTAAGAGAGGATCCTCTAGAACTTATTTGGATGATATACCTTGCCTTGTTGAAGATATTTCTAGTATTGATCTTAATGCTTCTTAATTTGAGAACACTTGATCCTTTTTTTGGCTTCTTATGCCTAACTTAAAGGCGTTAAAGAAAAGTACTTATTGGGAGATAACCCAAGAGTTTTAGATGAGTCTTGGAAGTTATTATTTCAGTAATAACCGCTCCTTATCCTTTTTATTTGCTTTTTGTGCCAAGAGTAACCTCTAATGAGAGAGAAGTAATGATTGGGAAAGTTGTTGTTTCGAAACAGATTTTTGTGCTTCACCGTAAACATTCGTGTAAAATCTCTGTACGTCCTTTTGAGGCGTGAATTTTTGTGCTTCTGCCCCAGGTTGTTATCTAACTTTTGTTAGTTCAACACGTTTTGATTTGAGCAACAGAAGGTCTTCGAAAAAATTCGTCTTTACCCGCTGGTCTGTTTTGACAGATTTCTGCCATTTTCTGCATTTGCTTCCTGTTGGTTCCTTTTTGAGTTCTTTTGGGGAATTGAGCTTTTTGAGGGAAGTGCTAGTATTTTAATGGAAGTTTTATTGATGTTAGAACTGAACCTAAAGAATTATTATCTTGAGTGCACTAATGTTGCTAATAAAGATAGTGTGAAATTTTGTATGAAGGAAAAATTTCAGGTGTATGGAAGGAATGAGTAATGAGATGAAGGATGGACTAAAGCTCAAGCTTGGGGATACCACGCATGTCAACCCAAGAAATATCCAATAAGTACAAGCGTCAAAGCTTGGGGATGCCCAAGGCATCCCCCTCTTCATCAATAAAAATCCCAGGTTTCTTCCAAACGCTTCATTTTTATTGTTTCATGCACAGTTGTGTTATTCTTGGAGCGTCTTCTTTTTCGTTTTCATTTTGGTTTTTTGTTTGCTTTGTTTGTTTAGTTTGCTGAATAAAATGGTTGGACCCCCTCTTTCATACATTGGTTTTCAAATAGTTTGGTTTGGTTTGGAAAAAGAGTAGGAAAAGTTCATGCTTAGTGGTAAAGAGAGTTTGTTTTTGACTGTGGCCTATGCTTTGTCATGCCATGCTTGATATTGTTTCGTCTTTATGCTTAGTATTCTTTTCTGTAGCATGACTTGTTATAAACAATTGAGATTGCTTAATGTTCCTTGGATGAATCATGCGTTGTTTTAGCATATTAAAGCATAGTATTGTGGTATTCTCCTTTGATGCTTTATTTGGGTTGACTTGGCGCATGCTCACACCATGTTATGACTATCGAAGGTCACCATAAGCCTTTATGATCCTTTAGTTTTCAACTTGTAGTATCACTTTATGCTTTGATCAATGATGTTTTGTCGCTCTGCATGATTATGGCCATTATTGCTCTCTTAGTTTATCGCTCCCAGTCTTTTGCTAGCCTCCGCAACCAAGTATGAGTTCCACTCATGCATCCAACTCCCAAAACCAAGTTATTCCAAAGAGTCCACCATACCTACCTACTAGCTTATGCTATTCCAAGTATATTCATGTTTTTGTTTACCTTCCGAATTAAACTTGTTATGAGAAAACTAGTGATTAAAGCTCTCACGAACTTGATGGCACACTTTACTTTTATTGCCCTTAATAAACTTGAACCATTGTGTCGTCTATGTTGTATATGCTTGCACTTATTTGTTGGGGATTAGCAGAACCATGCTGTCATGGGGAACGCTTTCAACATTGCACGGGTACTTTGTACCTAGTTGATATCATGCTCTTTTGTCTATGGATGTCGTCGGTGTGAAATGAAAGGGGAGCTTGTAAGTCCATGGAGTTATGTATATGTGTTAGAGAAACGCTTGGGCCGCTGGTCTAATCCATGATGACATGGTGGAAACCGGCAGCGTAACCATAATGAGCTATGAAGCATTCTTCTTATAAAAAAAGAGTCCTATTTTTGAGAAAAAATAGAAAAAGAAAATAAGATTATGAAAAGAGGAAAGAGAGAAAAAGCACCATATTCCCATGGTAAATAAGAAGATTGCTGAGATGCTTGTTGTCTGCTTGCCTTGTCATTTTGATATGGGGATTCTTCCGTATCATCGGCCAAGGGGTACCCCGTTGGCGGTTCTCTATGATACACATGTACTTACAAATGACAAGAACTTACTAGTGACTAAACTTGAGTAGCATGAGGAGCGGCCCTCGTATTCAAGGGACATGAGATTTCTAACTTATACTTCATCAAGCATGTACACCATAGTTTGTTCACTTTAACCTTAATCACTTCAAGATGCTTATTATAGGGGAAATGAGAGCTGAAAGCTATTAAGTACCATAATTTTTGGAAGCTCTTTATGAAACTTGAATCTCCACTTCCTTCTATGAAGGACTTTCTTCCACTTATATATTGAGTCTCCACCTTCTACCTTTATGCACCTACTTTGAGAGCATAGTGGCCATTCTTAGTTCTATGTGCATTGTCCCAAGACTAGTTGATTGATGCATAACTTGATATTGCTTGTTTTAAACTATTTGTATCTAGTCACTCTTATGAACTTTGAAGGTGTCCTATGCATTTATATTTGCTACTCTATGAGGGACAAGCTGAATACTATTATGCTATGTTTTCTTTATGCGAAACAAACAAACGTCTTGCAAAGCATTGTTATTCATGAATCTTTTGTTTGTGCCTTTTCATGTTGCAACATAGTTTCTTTGTCTTATTGCTAGAACTTTGTCTTTCATGTTATGATTGAAGTACTATGATCCCACCTTTGAATGTTTTACAAATACTTTGATCAAGTTTATGATGGTGCATGTCACCTCAAAAATTATTCTTTCTTTTTATCACTTACCTACTCGAGGACGAGCAGGAGTTAAGCTTGGGGATGTTGATTCATTGCAAATGTATCTATAATTTTTGATGTTCCATGCTTGGTTTTATCTACTTTCTTATGTTTTGTCCACACTTTGGAGTACTTTTCATATGATTTCTTGGACTAACCTATTAACAAGAGCCATAGTGCCAGCTGCCTATTTTCTGCTGTTTTTGGTTCCAGGAAGTCAAAGAATGAATATTCTCGGAATTGGACGGGACAAAAGCCAAAGTCACTATTTTAACGAAAGACATCTAGAGCCAGAATACGAGACGGAGAGGGGCTGGGGCCTAGCCACACCACCTGGCCGCGCGGCCAGGCCTGGCCCGCACCAGGGGTGGTCTAGCTGACCCCAGCACCCCCTCGGCCTCTCCTTCCGCCTATATATTGCATCTGATACGGATACCCTAAGTACCCGATCAAAATTCCACGAAAGAGTCGGTAGCCGCTGTCATCTCCATCCCAAGACCGGGAGGGATCTGAAGCTCTTCCCGGCACCCTGCCGGAGGGGGGAATTCGCCCTGGAGGCCTTCTTCATCATCATGCAAGCCTCCAGTGTGATGCGTGAGTAGTTCATATCTGGACTACGGGTCCATGTAGTAGCTAGATGGCTGGTTCTCCTCCTTTGTGCTTTCATGTCTAGATCTTGTGAGCTCCGTTCATGATCAAGATCATCTATTTGTAATTCTTCATGTTGTGTTTGCGGAGATCCGATGGATATTGAGATGCTATTTCAGATTGATTATTGATTCTATCATGTCTTTGTTATTTGTGATCTTGCATGCTTTCTGTTGTTAGTAGCAATCTTGGCCAAGTAGATGCTAGCAACTCCAAGAGTTAGTATTTATGCTCTATAGTGGGTTCATGCCTCTGGTAATCTGGGGAAGTGACAGAAATCTCTAAGGTACTAGATGTGGTATTGCTAATAGGGAGAAAACAACAATCCTTTGTTCATAGAACAATCGTATTGTTTACTTTGCACGCAATTCATAAAGCAATAATCTGTTGCTTGCAACTTAATACTGGAGTGGGATCGGATGATAACCTGAAGGTGGATTATTAGTCATAGATGCAGTTGGATGGCGGTCTATGTATAATGTTGTAATGCCCAATCAAGTCTCAAAGGAGTCAAGATGATAAGTATATGCTTGTATGCTTTCTCGATGTTTGTCAATTGCCCCGCTGTAATTTGTTCACCTAGGATGTTATCTATCTTAAGGAGAGCCACCTCTAGTGAACTATGGACCCCGGTCCTTTCTTTTACATACAATCTACAAACTGTTTACTGCTTTGTGTTTACTTTCTGCAAACTATTACTTCCTTCCATTCGATACGTTTAATCCTCTGTTTTCAGCAAAACCGGTGAGATTGACAACCTCACCGCAAGTTGGGGACATAGTTTTGTGGTTGTGTTGTGCAGGTCTCCATGTTGCTGCTAGCACTGGTAGTGCGCCCTGCCAACGTTCAGCTAGCTACACCTTTGGGGTGTTTCCTTTCTCCTACTGGATTGATAACCTTGGTTTCATACTGAGGGAAAACTTACTGTTGTACTCATCATACCTTCCTCTTGGGGTTCCCCAACGAGATTGTTAATACACGAGTCAACACCCACCAGTGTCACTGCATGTGTGTTCTTCTCATTAACCACAGCTAGAGTCATTGCATGTGTGTTGTTTTCACAAACCACATATGGAACCACCATTGTCATTGAAATGTGTGTTCTTTTCATCAACCACAGCTAGAGTCATTGCATGTGTGTTGTTCTCACGGACCACATATGGATCCAGCAGAGTCATTGCATGTCTGTTCTTTTCAGAGACTACATATGGATCCACTAGTGTCATTGCATGTGTGTTCTTATTATTAACAACAACTAGAGTCATTGCATGTGTGTTATTTTCACAATCCACATATGGATGCACCAGTGTCATTGCATGTGTGATATTTTCATTAACCATATCTAGAGTCACTGGATGCGCGTTATTTTCATTAACCACATATGGATCCACTAGTGTCATTGCATGTGTGTTCTTCTCATTAACCATAGCTAGAGTCACTTAATGTATGTTCTTTTCACAAACCACATATGGATCCACCGGTGTCATTGAAATGTGTGTTCTTTTTAGAGACCACACATGGATCCACCAGTGTCATTGCATATGGATCCACCAGAGTTCAATGCATGTGTGTTCTTTTCACAATCCACCTATGGATCTACTAGTGCCATTGCATGTGTGTTCTTTTTATTAACAACAACTAGAGTTCATTGTATGTGTGTTCTTTTCACAATCCACCTATGGACCACCAGTGTCATTGCATGTGTGTTCTTCTCATTACCCACAACTAGAGTCATTGCATGTCTGTTCTTTTCATTAACCACATATGGAACCACCATTGTTATTCAAATGTGTATTCTTTCATTAACCACATCTAGAGTCATTGCATGTCTATTCTTTTCAGAGACCACATATGGATCCACCAGTGTCGTTGCATGTGTGTTTATTTTATTAACAACAACTAGAGTGATTGCATGTTTGTTATTTTCATTAACCACATATGGATCCACCAGTGTTATTGCATGTGTATTCTTCTCATTAACCACATCTAGAGTCACTGGATGTATGTTCTTTTCACAATCCACATATGGATCCGCCAGTGTCATTGAAATGTGGGTTATTTTTAGAGACCACACATGGATCCACCAGTGTCATTGCATATGGATCCACCAAAGTTCATTGCATGCGTGTTCTTTTCACAAATCACCTATGGATCCACCAGTGTCATTGCATGTGTGTTCTTCTCATTAACCACAGCTAGAGTCATTGCATGTGTTTTATTTTCAAAAACCACATATGGAACCACTAGTGTCATTGCATGTGTGTTCTTCTCATTAACCACAGCTAGAGTCATTTCATGTGTGTTTATTTCACAAACCACATATGGAACCACCATTGTCATTGAAATGTGTATTCTTTCATTAACCACATCTAGAGTAATTTCATGTCTATTCTTTTCAAAGACCACATATGGATCCACCAGTGTCATTGCATGTGTGTTCTTTTTATTAACAACAAATAGATTCATTGCATGTGTGTTATTTTCATTAACCACATATGGATCCACCAGTGTCATTGCATGTGTGTTCTTCTCATTAACCACAGCTAGAGTCATTGCATGTCTGTTCTTTTCAGAGACCACATATGGATCCACCAGTGTCATTGCATGTGTGTTTTTATTATTAACAACAACTAGAGTCATTGCATGTGTGTTGTTTTCACAATCCACCTATGGATCCACAAGTGTCATTGCATGTGTATTCTTTTTAGAGACCACATATGGATCCACCAGTGTCATTGCATGTGTGTTCTTTTCAGAGACCACATATGGATCAACTAGTGTCATTGCATGTGTGTTCTTTTCACAATCCACCTATGGATCCATTAGAGTCATTACATGTGTGTTCTTTTCATTAACCATATCGAGAGTCACTGGATGCGCGTTATTTTCATTAACCACATATGGATCCACTAGTGTCATTGCATGTGTGTTCTTCTCATTAACCATAGCTAGAGTCACTTAATGTATGTTCTTTTCACAAACCACACATGGATCCACCAGTGTCATTGCATATGGATCCACCAGAGTTCAATGCATGTGTGTTCTTTTCACAATCCACCTATGGATCTACTAGTGCCATTGCATGTGTGTTCTTTTTATTAACAACAACTAGAGTTCATTGTATGTGTGTTCTTTTCACAATCCACCTATGGACCACCAGTGTCATTGCATTTGTGTTCTTCTCATTACCCACAACTAGAGGTATTGCATGTCTGTTCTTTTCATTAACCACATATGGAACCACCATTGTCATTGAAATGTGTATTCTTTCATTAACCACATCTAGAGTCATTGCATGTCTATTCTTTTCAGAGACCACATATGGATCCACCAGTGTCGTTGCATGTGTGTTTGTTTTATTAACAACAACTAGAGTCATTGCATGTTTGTTATTTTCATTAACCACATATGGATCCACCAGTGTTTTATTAACAACAACTAGAGTCATTGCATGTGTGTTCTTTTTATTAACCACAACTAGAGTCATTGCATGTGTGTTATTTTCATTAACCACATGTGGATCCACCAGTGTCATTGCATGTCTGTTCTTCTCATTAACCACATCTAGATTCACTGGATGTATGTTCTTTTCACAATCCACATATGGATCCACCAGTGTCATTGAAATGTGGGTTATTTTTAGAGACCACACATGGATCCACCAGTGTCATTGCATATGGATCCACCAAAGTTCATTGCATGCGTGTTCTTTTCACAAATCACCTATGGATCCACCAGTGTCATTGCATGTGTGTTCTTCTCATTAACCACAGCTAGAGTCATTGCATGTGTGTTCTTTTCAAAAACCACATATGGAACCACTAGTGTCATTGCATGTGTGTTCTTCTCATTAACCACAGCTAGAGTCATTTCATGTGTGTTTATTTCACAAACCACATACGGAACCACCATTGTCATTGAAATGTGTATTCTTTCATTAACCACATCTAGAGTAATTTCATGTCTATTCTTTTCAGAGACCACATATGGATCCACCAGTATCATTGCATGTGTGTTCTTTTTATTAACAACAAATAGATTCATTGCATGTGTGTTATTTTCATTAACCACATATGGATCCACCAGTGTCATTGAAATGTGTGTTCTTTCATTAACCACATATGGATCCACCACTACCTTTGCATGTGTGTTCTTTTTATTAACCACAACTAGAGTCATTGCATGTGTGTTGTTTTCACAATCCACCTATGGATCCACAAGTGTCATTGCATGTGTATTCTTTTTAGAGACCACATATGGATCCACCAGTGTCATTGCATTTGTGTTCTTTTCCGAGACCACATATGGATCAACTAGTGTCATTGCATGTGTGTTCTTTTCACAATCCACCTATGGATCCATTAGAGTCATTACATGTGTGTTCTTTTCATTAACCACAGCTAGAGTCATTGCATGTGTGTTCTTTTCACAAACCACATATGGAACCACCATTGTCATTGAAATGTGTATTCTTTCATTAACCACATCTAGTGTCATTGCATGTGTGTTCTTTTCACATACAACATATGGATCCACCAGATCCATTGCATGTCTGTTCTTTTCAGACACCACATATGGACCCACCAGTGTCATTGCATGTGTGTTCTTCTCATTAAGCACAGCTAGAGTCATTGCATGTGTGTTCTTTTCACAAACCACATATGGAACCACCATTGTCATTGAAATGTGTGTTCTTTTCATCAACCACAGGCAGAGTCATTGCATGTGTGTTCTTCTCACCAACCACATATGGAACCACCATTGTCATAGAAATGTGTATTCTT
The DNA here is from genome assembly GCA_916181665.1 of Avena sativa. NCBI lineage: Eukaryota > Viridiplantae > Streptophyta > Magnoliopsida > Poales > Poaceae > Avena > Avena sativa. Next base: position 429,003,398 of record OV702286.1, on the reverse strand, counting down.
CCATTAACCACAGCTACAGTCATTGCATGTCTGTTCTTTTCTTTAACCACGTATGGATCCACCATTGTCATTGAAATGTGTATTATTTCATTAACCACATCTAGAGTTATTTCATGTATATTCTTCTCACAGACCATGTATGGACCCACCAGTGTCATTGCATGTGTGTTCTTTTTATTAACAACAATTAGAGTCATTGCATGTTTGTTATTTTCACAAACCACATCTGGATCCACCATTGTCATTGAAATGTCTGTTCTTCTCATTAACCATAGCTAGAGTCATTGCATGTGTTTTTTTTTCACAAACCACATATGGAACCACCATTGTCACTGAAATGTGTGTTCTTTTCATCAACCACAGCTAGAGTCATTGCATTTGTGTTTTTCTCACAAACCACATACGGAACCACCATTGTCATTGAAATGTGTGTTCTTTCATTAACCACAGATGGATCCACCACTGCCATTGCATGTGTGTTCTTTTTATTAACCACAACTAGAGTCATTGCATGTGTGTTATTTTCATTAACCACATATGGATCCACCAGTGTCATTGCATGTGTGTTCTTCTCATTAACGACATCTAGAGTCACTGGATATATGTTCTTTTCGCAATCCACATATGGATCCACCAGTGTCATTGAAATGTATATTCTTTCATTAACCACATCTGGAGTCATTTCATGGCTATTCCTTTCACAGACCGCATATGGATCCACCAGTGTCATTGCATGTGTATTCTTTTCAGAGACCACATATGGATCCACCAGTGTCATTGCATGTGTGTTCTTTTCAGAGACCACATATGGATCCACTTGTGTCATTGTATGTGTGTTCTTTTCACAATCTACCGACGGATCCACTAGAGTCATTACATGTGTGTTCTTTTCATTAACCACAGCTAGAGTCATTGCATGTGTGTTCTTTTCACAAACCACATATGGAACCACCATTGTCATTGAAATGTGTATTCTTTCATTAACCACATCTAGTGTCATTGCATGTGTGTTCTTTTCACAGACAACATATGGATCCACCAGAGTCATTGCATGTCTGTTCTTTTCAGAGACCACATATGGACACACCAGTGTCATTGCATGTGTGTTCTTCTCATTAACTACAGCTAGAGTCATTGCATGTGTGTTCTTTTCAGAAACCACATATGGAACCACCATTGTCATAGAAATGTGTATTCTTTCATTAACCACATCTAGAGTCATTGCATGTCTGTTCTTTTCATTAACCACATCTAGAGTCATTGCATGTCTGTTCTTTTCATTAACCACGTATGGATCCACAATTGTCATTGAAATGTGTATTATTTCATTAACCACATCTAGAGTTATTTCATGTATATTCTTCTCACAGACCATGTATGGACCCACCAGTGTCATTGCATGTGTGTTCTTTTTATTAACAACAATTAGAGTCAGTGCATGTTTGTTATTTTCACAAACCACATATGGATCCACTATTGTCATTGAAATGTGTGTTCTTCTCATTAACCACAGCTAGAGTCATTACATGTGTGTTTTTTCACAAACCACATATGGAACCACCATTGTCATTGAAATGTGTGTTCTTTTCATCAACCACAGCTAGAGTCATTGCATTTGTGTTTTTCTCACAAATCACATACGGAACCACCATTGTCATTGAAATGTGTGTTCTTTCATTAACCACATATGGATCCACCACTGCCATTGCATGTGTGTTCTTTTTATTAACCACAACTAGAGTCATTGCATGTGTGTTATTTTCATTAACCACATGTGGATCCACCAGTGTCATTGCATGTGTGTTCTTCTCATTAACCACATCTAGAGTCACTGGATATATGTTCTTTTCGCAATCCACATATGGATCCACCAGTGTCATTGAAATGTGGGTTATTTTTTCATTAACCACATCTGGAGTCATTTCATGACTATTCCTTTCAAAGACCGCATATGGATCCACCAGTGTCATTGCATGTGTATTCTTTTCAGAGACCACATATGGATCCACCAGTGTCATTGCATGTGTGTTATTTTCAGAGACCACATATGGATCCACTTGTGTCATTGTATGTGTGTTCTTTTCACAATCCACCTACGGATCCACTAGAGTCATTACATGTTTGTTCTTTTCATTAACCACAGCTAGAGTCATTGCATGTGTGTTCTTTTCACAAACCACATATGGAACCACCATTCTCATTGAAATGTGTATTCTTTCATTAACCACATCTAGTGTCATTGCATGTGTGTTCTTTTCACATACCACATATGGATCCACCAGAGCCATTGCATGTCTGTTCTTTCCAGAGACCACTTATGGACCCACCAGTGTCATTGCATGTGTGTTCTTCTCATTAACCACAGCTAGAGTCATTGCATGTGTGTTCTTTTCACAAACCACATATGGAACCACCATTGTCATTGAATGTGTGTTCTTTTCATCAACCACAACTAGAGTCATTGCATGTGTGCTCGTCTCACAAACCACATATGGAACCACCATTGTCATTGAAATGTGTGTTCTTTCACTAACCACATCTAGAGTCATTTCATGTGTGTTCTTTTCACACACCACATATGGATCCAAAAGTACCATTGCATGTCTGTTCTTTTAAGAGACCACATATGGATCCAAAAGTACCATTGCATGTCTGTTCTTTCTAGAGACCACATATGGATCCACCAGTGTCATTGCATGCGTGTTCTTTTCACAATCCACCTATGGATCCACTAGAGTCATTGCATGTTTATTCTTTTCATTAACCACAACTAGAGTCATTGCATGTGCGTTCTTTTCACAAACCACATATGGAACTACCATTGTCATTGAAATGTGCATTCTTTCATTAACCACATCTAGTGTCATTGCATGTCTGTGCTTTTCACAGACCGCATATGGATCTACCAGAGTCATTGCATGTATATTCTTTTCAAAGACCACATATGGACCCACAAGTGTCATTGCATGTATGTTCTTCTCATTAACCACAGCTAGAGTCATTGCAGGTGTGTTCTTTTCACAAACCACATATGGAACCACCATTTTCATTGAAATGTGTGTTCTTTTCATCAACCACAGCTCGAGTTATTGCATGTGTGTTCTTCTCACAAACCACATATGGAACCACCATTGTCATTGAAATGTGTATTCTTTCGTTAACCACATCTTGTGTCATTGCATGTGTGTTCTTTTCACATATCACATATGGATCCACCAGAGTCATTGCATGTCTGTTCTTTTCAGAGACCACATATGGATCCACCAGTGTCATTGCATGTGTGTTCTTATTATTAACAACAACTAGAGTCAATGCATGTGTGTTCTTTTCACAATCCACCTATGGATCCACCAGTGTGATCGCATGTGTTATCTTCTCATTAACCACAGCTAGAGTCATTGCGTGTGTGTTCTTTTCACAAAACACATATGGAAACACCATTGTTATAGAAATGTTTATTCTTTCGTTAACCACATCTAGAGTCATTGCATGTGTTTTCTTTTCATTGACCACACATGGATCCACCATTGTCATTGAAATGTGTATTATTTCATTAACCACATCTAGAGTCATTTCATGTATATTCTTCTCATAGACCACGTATGGACCCACAAGTGTCATTGCATGTGTGTTCTTTTGATTAACAACAACTAGAGTCATTGCATGTTTGTTATTTTCACAAACCACATATGAATCCACCATCGTCATTGAAATGGTTGTTCTTCTCATTAACCACAGCTAGAGTCATTGCATGTGTGTTTTTTTCACAAAGCACATATGGAACAACCATTGTCATTGAAATGTGTGTTCTTTTCATCAACCACAGCTAGAGTCATTGCATTTGTGTTTTTCTCACAAACCACATATGGAACCACCATTGTCATTGAAATGTGTGTTCTTTCATTAACCACATATGGATCCACCACTGTTATTGCATGTGTGTTATTTTTACTAACCACAACTAGAGTCATTGCATGTGTGTTATTTTCATTCACCACATATGGATCCACCAGTGTCATTGCATGTGTGTTCTTCTCATTAACCACATCTAGAGTCACTAGATATATGTTCTTTTCACAATCCACATATGGATCCACTAGTGTCATTGAAATGTATATTCTTTCATTAACCACATCTAGAGTCATTTCGTGACTATTCCTTTCACAAACCACATATGGATCCACCAGCGTCATTGCATGTGTATTCTTTTCAGAGACCACATATGGATCCCCTAGTGTCATTGCATGTGTGTTCTTTTCAGAGACCACATATGGATCCACCTGTGTCATTGCATGTGTGTTCTTTTCACAATCCACCTATGGATCCACTAGAGTCATTGCATGTGTGTTCTTTTCATTAACCACATCTAGAGTCATTACATGCATGTTCTTTTCACAAACCACATATGGAACCACCATTGTCATTGAAATGTGTATTCTTTCATTAACCACATCTAGTGTCATTGCATGTGTGTTGTTTTCACAGACCACATATGGATCCACCAGAGTCATTGCATGTATGTTCTTTTCAGAGACCACATATGGACCCACCAGTGTCATTGCATGTGTGTTGTTCTCATTAACCATAGCTAGAGTCATTGCATGTGTGTTCTTTTCACAAACCACATATGGAACCACCATTGTCATTGAAATGTGTGTTCTTTTCATCAACCGCAGCTAGAGTCATTGCATGTGTGCTCTTCTCACAGACCACATATGGAACCACCAGAGTCATTACATGTATGTTCTTTTCAGAGACCACATATGGATCCACCAGTGTCATTGCATGTGTGTTCTTATTATTAACAACAACTAGAGTCATTGCATGTGTGTTTGATACATTGCAAATGTATCTATAATTTTTGATGTTCCATGCTTGGTTTTATCTACTTTCTTATGTTTTGTCCACACTTTTGAGTACTTTTCATATGATTTCTTGGACTAACCTATTAACAAGAGCCACAGTGCCAGTTGCATGTTTTCTGCTGTTTTTGGTTCCAAGAAAGTCAGAAAATCAATATTCTCGGAATTGGACCGGACAAAAGCCGAAGTCGATATTTTATAGGAAGACTCACGGAGCCAGAAGACGAGACGGAGATGGGCCACAGGGTGGCCACATGATATGGTGGCGTGAGCTAGCCCTGGCCACGCCACCAGGTGGTGTGGGCCCCCTGGCCGGCCACCGACCTTGCCTCTTTCGCCTATATATCTCCCCCGAGGCAAAAACCCTAGATCGTCAATCAGAAATCCACGAAAAGTTCCACAGCGCCGCTACCACCGAAGGGGAGATTCGGGGGACAGAAAGTCTCTGATATGGCACCCTGTCGGGACAGGTAAGTGCCCCCAGAGCCATTTCCATCGATCTCCACGACCATATCCATCACAATTGTTGATTCCCATGATGAGGAGGGAGTAGTTCTCTCTCGAGGCTATGGGTTCTACCGGTAGCTATGTGTTCATCTCTCTCTATGCACGATCTTATTGAGATCATGAGCTTATAATCTATAGATCTACCTTGCTACTCTAGTGCTTTAATAGATCTCTGCTCTCCCCATGTGTGTGAAGTTGACAGTGTGCACACCATGGTGGCACTTAGGCTAGATATTACAGATACTTGTTATGAGTTATATTTGGAGTTGGATGTCTTTATGAAATTGTGGTGTTTGTTTGAACCATCTAGTACTCAAGGTGATAGTGTGGGGTTATCTAGATGGGAAAGATGAACTTTGAGGTGTGCTGTTATAGCCCTACTATCGATTAGAGTGTTCAACCGGAGAGTAGTTAAGAGTAGTATCATGAAGAGAATATATTTATATGAGAGTGTTCACTAGTGAAAGTATCATCCCTAGGCCTTGTTTCTAAGCATTGAATCACCGTTTGCAACTAGATCTGTTACATGTTTGCTTGGTTCCATCTTTATTTTAGTTTGCCTTTAGTCTCTTCCACGCAATCAAGTTATTTTCTGTCACCGTTGTCTTTTATCCATACCACTTGTATTTCACTATCTCTTCCCCAAACTAGTGCACCTATACACCTGACAAGTGTATTGGGTGTGATGGGGACATAAGAGACTTCTTGTATCTTGATTGCAGGGTTGCTTGAGAGGGGATACCTTTGACCACTTCCTCCCTGAGTTCGATAAACTTTGGGTGATCCACTTAAGGGAAAACTTGCTGCTGTTCTACAAACCTCTGCACTTGGAGGCCCAACAACTATCTACAAGAATAGAAGTGCGTAGACATCAAGCTATTTTTCTGGCGCCGTTGCTGGGGAACTGAAGAAGAAGAAGCTCCCACGTCAACCACGCGCCAGAAGCTATTTTCTGGCGCCGTTTCCGGGGAGGTAAGGTAAAATGTACTCACATCCTACGGTGTGAGTGCTCGAATTTATTTCCTTTAGATTCTGCAATTTTGTCTTTTTGTTTCTTGTTTTCACTAGTTAGGCTTAATGGAAAACAACAACAAAAATTAGAGAGATTTATAGTATTTATCTTGAGTTAGGACATGAAGTGTTTGAAGAGAAAATTAAAAAACCTATGGAACTTTATTTGCATGGTAATAGCAATATTATTAGTATGAATTCTTTGAACACCATTATTGCTAATGCTATGGAAAATTCTAAGCTTGGGGAAGCTGGTTTTGATGTGCATGATATTTTTAGTCCCCCAAGCATGGAGGAGAATTTACTTTGATGATACTATGCCTCCAATATATGATGATTACAATGATGAATATGATATTTTTAGCCCACCTACTATAGAGGAGAAAATTAATTATGATTACAATATGCCTCCTATATTTGATGATTATGGTGATGAGAATAATAATGATAGCTATTTTGTTGAATTTGCTCCCACTACAATGAATAAGAATGACTTTGTTTATGTGGGGAGTATTAATTCTTTTATGCATGTGGCTCATGATAAGAATGTTTTATGCGAGAGTTATATTGTTAATTTTATTCATGTTGCTATTGAAAGTTATTATGAGAGAGGGAAACATGGTTTTATGCATCTCAATAATATTAAGTTTCCCCTCTTTATGTTGAAAGTCTTGAAGTTGCACTTATTTTGCTTTACTATGCTTGTTGCTTTGTGCTTTCATGACTTGTTTCTTTACAAGATTCCTATGCATATGAAGTGGGTTAGACTTAAATGTGTTTTGAATTTGCTTCTTGATGCTCTCTTTTACTTCAATTCATATTTCTTATATGAGCATCTTCTCAAACTATCATGCCTAACTTAAAGGCGTTAAAGAAAACTACTTATTGGGAGATAACCCAAAAGTTTTAGATGAGTCTTGGAAGTTATTGCTTCAGTAATAAACTCTCCTTATCCTTTTTATTTGCTTTTTGTGCCAAGATTAACCTCTAATGAGAGAGAAGTAATGATTGGGAAAGTTGTTGTTCTGAAACAGATTTTTGTGCTTCACTGTAAACATTCGTGTAAAATCTCTGTACGTCCTTTTGAGGCGTGAATTTTTGTTCTTATGACCTAGGTTGTTATCTAACTTTCGTTAGTTCAACACTTTTTGATTTGAGCAACAGAAGGTCTTCGAAAAAATTCTTCTTTACCTGCTGGTCTGTTTTGACAGATTTCTGCCATTATTTGTATTTGCTTCTTGTTGGTTCCTTTTTGAGTTCTTTTGGGGAATTGAGCTTTTTGAGGGAAGATCTACAGTAGCTTGTGTTTTAATGGAAGTTTTATTGGTGTTAGAACTGAACCTAAAGACTTATTATTTTGAGTGCACTAATGTTGCTAATAAAGATTGTGTGAAGTTTTGTATGAAGGAAAAAATTTCAGGTGTATGGAGAGAATGATGTAATGAGATGAAGAATGGACTAATCTCAAGCTTGGTGATGTCACGCGTGTCACCCAAGAAATATCCAAGAAGAACAAGCGTCAAAGCTTGGGGATTCCCAAGGCATCCCCTTCTTCATCAATAAAAATCTCAGGTTTCTTCCAAACACTTCATTTTTATCGTTTCATGCACAATTGTGTTGTTCTTGGAGCGTCTTCATTTTTGTTTTTGGTTTTTGTTTTCTTGGTTTTCTTAGTTTGCTTGAATAAATTGGTTGGACCCCCTTTTTCATACATTGTTTTTCAAATAGTTTGGTTTGGTTTGGAAAAAGAATAGGAAAGTTATGCTTAAGTGGTAAAGAGAGCTTGTTTTTGACTATGGCCTATGCGTTGTCATGCCATGCTTGATATTGTTTTGGCTTTATTCTTAGTATTCTTTGCTATAGCATGACTTGTTATAAACAATTGAGATTGCTTAATGTGCCTTTGAAGAATCATGCATTGTTTTAGCATATTAAAGCATAGTATTGTGGTATTCTCCTTTGATGCTTTATTTGGGTTGACTTGGCACATGCTCACACCATGTTATGACTATCCCAAGTCACCAAAGCCTTTATGATCCTTTAGTTTTCAACTTGTAGTATACTTTATGCTTTGATCAATGATGTTTTGTCGCTCTACATGATTATGGCCATTATTGCTCTCTTAGTTTGTCGCTCACAGTCTTTTGCTAGCCTCCGTAACCAAGTATGAGTTCCACTCATGCATCCAATTCCTTAAACCAAGTTATTCCAAAGAGTCCACCATACCTACCTACTAGCATATGCTATTCCAAGTATATTCATGCTTTTGTTTACCTTCCAAATTAAACTTGTTATGAGAAAACTAGTGATTAAAACTCTCACGAACTTGATGGCACGCTTTACTTTTTCTTGCCCTTAATAAACTTGAACCATTGTGTCGTCTATGTTGTATATGCTTACACTTATTTGTTGGGGATTAGCAGAACCAAGTTGTCATGGGGAACGCTTTCAACATTGCACTTGTACTTTGTACCTAGTTGATATCATGCTCTTTTGTCTATGGATGTCGTCGGTGTGAAATGAAAGTGGAGCTTGTAAGTCCATGGAGTTATGTATATGTGTTAGATAAACGCCTGGGCCGCTGGTCTAATCCATGCTGACATGGTGGAAACCTGCAGCGTAACCATAATGAGCTGTCTATGAAGCATTCTTCTTATAAAAAAAGTCCTATAGAGAAAAAAAGAGAAAAAAAGAGAAAAAGAAAAAAAAGAGATTATGAAAAGAGGAAAGAGAGAAAAAAGCACCATATTCCCATGGTAAATAAGAAGATTGCTGAGATGCTCGCTGTCTGCTTGCCTTGTCATTTTGATATGGGGATTCTTCCGTATCATTGGGCAAGGGGTACCCCGTTGGCGGTTCTCTATGATACACATATACTTACGATGACAAGAACTTACCGGTGACTAAACTTGAGTAGCATGAGGAGCGGCCCTCGTATTCAAGGGACATGAGATTTCCAACTTATACTTTGTCAATCATATACTCCATAGTTTGTTCACTTTAACCTTAATCACTTCAAGATGCTTATGATAGGGGCAATGAAATCTGAAAGCTATTAAGTACCATAATTTTTGGAAGCTCTTTATGAAACTTGAATCCCTACTTCCTTCTATGAAGGCCTTTCTTTTACTTTTATGTTGAGTCTCCACCTTCTATCTTTATGCACCTACTTTGAGAGCATAGTGGCCATTCTTAGTTCTATGTGCATTATCCCAAGACTTGTTGATTGATGCATAGCTTTGATATTGCTTGTTTTAAACTATTTGTATCTAGTCACTCTTATGAACTTTGAATGTGTCCTATGCATTTATGTTTGCTACTCTATGAGAGACAAGCTGAATGCCACTATGCTATGTTTTATTTATGTGAAACAAACAAACGTCTTACAAAGCATTGTTACTCATGAATCTTTTGTTTGTGCCTTTTTATGCTATAACATAGTTGCTATGTATTATTGTTAGAACTATATCTTTCATGCTATGTTGAAGTACTATGATCCCAGCTATCAATGTTTTAAAAATACTTTGATCAAGTTTATGATGGTGCATGTCTCCTCAAAAATTATTCTTTCTTTTTATCACTTACCTACTCGAGGACGAGCAGGAGTTAAGCTTGGGGATGTTGATACATTGCAAATGTATCTATAATTTTTGATGTTCCATGCTTGGTTTTATCTACTTTCTTATGTTTTGTCCACACTTTGGAGTACTTTTCATATGATTTCTTGGATTAACCTATAAATAGGAGCCACAGCGCCAGTTGCCTGTTTTCTGCTATTTTTAGTTCCAGTAAAGTCAGAAAATCAATATTCTCGGAATTGGACCGGACAAAAGCCAAAGTCGATATTTTACCGGAAGACTCATGGAGCCAGAAGACGAGACGGAGATGGGCCACAAGGTGGCCACACCATATGGTGGTGCGAGCTAGCCCTGGCCGCGCCACCAGGTGTTGTGGGCCCCCTGGCCAGGTACCGACCTTGCCTCATTCGCCTATATATCTCCCCCGAGGCAAAAACCCTAGATCGTCAATCAGAAATCCACAAAAAGTTCCGCAGCGCTGCTGCCACCGAAGGGGAGATTCAGGGGACAGAAAGTCTCTGTTCCGTCACCCTGCCAGGATAGGGAAGTGAAACCGGAGCCATCGACATCGATCTCCACCACCATCTCCATCACCATTGCTGATTCCCATGATGAGGAGGGAGTAGTTCTCTCTCGAGGCTAAGGGTTCTACCGGTAGCTATGTGTTCATCTCTCTCTCTCTCTCTCTATGCATGATCTTATTGAGATCATGAGCTTGTAATCTATAGGTCTACCTTGCTACTCAAGTGCTTTAATAGATCTCTGCTCTCCCCATGTGTGTGAAGTTGATAGTGTGCACACAATGGTGGCACTTAGGCTAGAGATTACAGATACTTGTTATGAGTTATATTTGGAGTTGGATGTCTTTATGAAATTGTGGTGTTTGTTTGAACCATCTAGTACTCAAGGTGACAATGTGGGGTTATCTAGATGGGAAAGATGAACTTTGAGGTGTGCTATTATAACCCTACCATCGATTAGAGTGTTCAATCGGAGAGTAGTTAAGAGTAGTATCATGAAGAGAATATATTTATATGAGAGTGTTCACTAGTGAAAGTATGATCCCTAGGCCTTGTTTCTAAGCATTGAAACACCGTTTGCAACTAGATCTGTTACATGTTTGCTTGGTTCCATATTTATTTTAGTTTGCCTTTACTCTCTTCCACCATATACACCTGACAAGTGTATTGGGTGTGTTGGGGACACAAGAGACTTCTTGTATCTTGATTGCAGGGTTGCTTGAGAGGGGATACCTTTGACCACTTCCTCCCTGAGTTCAATAAACATTGGGTGATCCACTTAAGGGAAAACTTGCTGCTGTTCTACAAACCTCTGCACTTGGAGGCCCAACAACTGTCTACAAGAATAGAAGTGCGTAGACATTAGTGTTCTTTTCACAATCCACATATGGATCCACCAGTGTCATTGCATGTGTGTTCTTTTCAATAACCACATCTAGAGTCACTAGATGTGTGTTATTTTTCATTAACCACATATGGATCCACTAGTGTCATTGCATGTGTGTTCTTCTCAATAACCACAGCTAGAGTCACTGGATGTATGTTATTTTCACAAACCACATATAGATCCACCAGTGTCATTGAAATGTGTGTTTTTTTCAGACACCACACATGGATCCACTAGTGTCATTGCATATGGATCCACTAGAGTTCAATGCAGGTGTGTTCTTTTCACAATCCACCTATGGAACCACCATTGTCATTGAAATGTGTGTTCTTTTCATTAACCACAGCTAGACTCATTGCATGTGTGTTCTTCTCACAAACCACATATGGACCAACCAGTGTCATTGCATGTGTGTTCTTCTCATTAACCACATCTAGAGTCATTGCATGTCTGTTCTTTTCACAAACCACATATGGAACCACCATTGTCATCTAAATGTGTATTCTTTCATTCACCATATCTAGAGTCATTGCATGTCTGTTCTTTTCAGAGACCACATATGGATCCACCAGTGTCATTGCATGTGTGTTCTTTTTATTAACAACAACTAGAGTCATTGCATGTTCGTTATTTTCATTAACCACATATGGATCCACCAATGTCATTGCATGTGTGTTCTTCTCATTAACCACATCTAGAGTCACTGGATGTATGTTCTTTTCACAATCCACATATGGATCCACCAGTGACATTGAAATGTGTGTTCTTTTTAGAGACCAGACATGGATCCACCAGTGTCATTGCATATGGTTCCACCAGAGTTCATTGCATGTGTGTTCTTTTCACAATCCACCTATGGATCCACCAGTGTCATTGCATGTGTGTTCAACTCATTAACCACAGCTAGAGTCATTGCATGTGTGTTCTTTTCACAAACCACATATGGAACCACCAGCGTCATTGCATGTGTGTTCTTCTCATTAACCACAGCTAGAGTCATTGCATGTGTGTTCTTTTCACAAATCACATATGGAACCACCATTGTCATTGAAATGTGTATTCTTTCATTATCCCCATCTAGAGTCATTTCATGTCTATTATTTTCTGAGACCACATATGGATCCACCAGTGTCATTGCATGTGTGTTCTCTTAACAGACCACATACGGATCCACCAGTGTCATTGCATGTGTGTTCTTTTTATTAACAACAACTGGATTCATTGCATGTGTGTTCTTTTTATTAACAACAACTAGATTCATTGCATGTGTGTTATTTTCATTAACCACATATGGATCCACCAGTGTCATTGCATGTGTGTTCTTCTCAGTAACCACAGCTAGAGTCATTGCATGTCTGTTCTTTTCACAAGCCACATATGGAACCACCATTGTCATTGAAATGTGTGTTCTTTTCATCAACCATAGCTAGAGTTACTGCACGTGTCTTCTTCTCACGAACCACATATGGAACCACCATTGTCATTGAAATGTGTATTCTTTCATTAACCACATCTAGTGTCATTGCATGTGTGTTCTTTTCACAGACCACATATGGATCCACCAGAGTCGTTGCATGTATGTTCTTTTCAGAGACCACATATGGATCCATCAGTGTCATTGCATGTGTGTTCTTATTATTAACAACAACTAGAGTCACTGCATGTGTGTTCTTTTCACAATCCACCTATGGATCCACCTGTGTCATTGCATGTGTGTTCTTTTCATTAACCACAGCTAGAGGCATTGCATGTGTGTTATTTTCATTAACCACATATGGATCCACTAGTGTCATTGCATGTGCGTTCTTCTCATTAACCATAGCTAGAGTCATTGCATGTCTGTTCTTTTCATTAACCACATATGGATCCACCATTGTCATTGAAATGTGTGTTATTTTCAACGACAGCTGTTGGCCACAAACAATCGGGACACAAAGCTAACCATTATCCACTCCGGGCTTCTAGAAGACCCGATCCCCGATTGTTAGGCGCCATTGGATCTGGGTGCATGGATGATAAGGATGTCCTTCGTGAGGGCGATCCACGAGAAGTCTGTTCTGCGAACTGATTGGTAGTGGCAACCAAGCTGGGCCTACATCCTTGCCCTTATCCCCTTAACCTCGGGGGCGAATCTCAGATCGTGTTCCTTCATCGCCATGGACAGGGAGGGGCCCAAACTTAGCTTGCACGAGGCTCAGATGTTCGCCCACTACGACATACTTGCGCCGCCATTCGCGAGGCTTTCGGCCGGCTTCGAGCTCAGCTACGCTGGGGTTCCTGTCGCGCCGCTCTTGCGCGACAACACGTTGGCGAGGAAGATCGAGGAGCATCGCCGTCAGCTGCTGGAGCGGAAGAGGGCAATGGCACGGTACTCGAGCATGAGCACGTACTGGCGAAAGCTATTCAAGAAGGAGCGGGTTGCGTTGATTGAGCCGTGCGGAACTCACCGGTGGGAGATCCACCCAGATCTGCGCGACCCCAAAGGGAGGCAGCGCTTGTGGGCAGTGCCTGGGCGTACGACCTCCACTGTTATCGACGCGGCGTGCCGTGAAGAATCCATGAGAAGGAGGAACGCTGCCGGGAACATCGACATCGATTCCGATGCGGAGGAAGCTGACGGTGACGTGGAAAACATCGTCAATGATGGAGACTGCGGGAGCGTCATAGTCGATTAGGGACACTTAAGCATAAATTAAATGTATGTACGGTATCTTAATGCCCTCTTTAGATCTGGGTCACTTGAGTCATAGTCGATTATCGTCATAATATATATGTTGGCCATGTTTTAGTTGTCTTTATCTTTGAAACTAGTTGAAACTCGTCCGATCCTGAAAATAAAGTTCGCGTGTTCCTAGCATATCGGATGGGACAATACGCCGACTCTGCTCCCAGCACTTGATGGCACAACTATAATTTGGAGTGCGCTAGAGGAGAAGGGGTCGAGCGTGTTGTAATAGTGTACTACTCCTGTCCAGATATAGCTGACTTAGTTTTTTTTAGATATTTGAATGTGTCTATACCCAAAACATGTCTAGATACATGTTTTAGGTTTCTCTGTCTTTCAAACTAATCAAAAGTCGTCAAATTCTGAACAAACAAAGTCATTGCGTTCACATCTAATGGGACAATATGCTGACTCTGCTACTTGATGGCACAGCCATAATTTTGGAGTGCGCCAGAGGAGATGGGAATCCAAGGGAGATGGGAACTAGTAGTTGCGTCCATACGCAGGTACAAAATTAATGTAATAATATTTAAAAAATTATAATTTGGTCCACATGACCCCATCACAGACACGTTGCACGCGCCAAATATAAATAAAGACGACACAACTAGTTTAGTTTCAATGATATAATTCAACATACGACATTACTGTGACCGCACCTTTCTGCTCCTCTTATTAGTCTGCTAGCCCACGCCGCATTAAGCAACAGTTGATGAGGATAAAAAATGATAAAATGGCAAATAAAACAATTTTTAAACTTACCTTTCATCTAGAGAATCGTACAAAGATGAAATTGGCAGGGATTTGTTATTTCTCTTACAGTTAGCCGAAAGATCCTCAAGAACATCCTCAATCACCCCTGCAACTTCTACACCTCCATTATTTGCCCTTTCCTCCCTGTTCCGCTTACCGTTTTGTTTCTTTTCACACCCTTTTCTCGCTAGCACCTCCACTTCTTCATAAATTGGCTGCTTACGTACGTTTTCCTTCGAGTGCTCATCACCATTTTCCTCCACCTGCTGCAATTCCTCAAGTTCTTCGTCTTCGCGCTGCTCTTCCTCCAGTTCTGGCTGAGAAGCCTCATTTTCTGCAACCGGGGTGTGAACGGGGACAAGATCATGTGTAACTGGGTTTTTGCACAACCTCTTGATATGGCCGAATCCGCCACAACGTTTGCATTCCCTTTTCGTATCTCCCAGCCTTGAACCTTTATCGGTGGAGGCTTCGATCCTTAGCTTTCTAGGCCTCCCAGGTGGCCTCCTAAGAACTGGTGGTTGAAGTTTGAACCCTGGATCAGCAATCTCCCAATCATTTTCATCAGCCATAGGTGGTATGTTTTCTGCATAAGTTGCAGCAAACTTGTCCATGGAGAAATAGTTGCCGACATAGTTCTCTATTTCAGCTCCGCTACCTCTAATCTTTAAGATGAAGTAAATTGCATGGTGACATGGTAGAACAGTAATCTTCCACTGCCTGCATGAATAAGTCCTGTTTCCAATGTCTATAGTGTACCTCCGTTCACTTCCACGCTTGTATTCGGCATAAACCTCAGCCAATGTTCTGGAACTTCTGACCATCCTCATCTTTATCGTTCTCATTGACCTGGTTCTTGCATTCAGTAACATAACCACCTTTGGAACTATTTTATGGCCTAAAAAATTTCTTGCACAAATTCTTTGCCTTAAATCTATCTTCACCATTATGCACTATCTTATTGCATCCAACAAAATAACAATTCCAAGTGTCTTCATGCCCTAAATCTTATCATTGAAACTCTCTGCCAAATTATTGCAAACAAAATCCACCTTCCGTAACTTACCAAACTTGCTTCTGGCCCATAGCTTGGTGTGATGTTCTTCAAGGTATTTTTTCACCTTTGGCACTACATACATGTTCTACAAGTAAGTAGCATGCGTGCTTGGGGTGTATGTGTATGCTGATCGCCACAAGTCCTCTTCAAAGATCTTTCCTTTGAACTTCTTCATGAAGTTACTAGCGAGGTGCCGCATGCATTCCCTATGCTCAAACCCAGGAAACACAACATCAACAGCATTCTCAAGACCCTTGCATGCACCGGTGTGTATCACCAAGCCTTCAGGGTGTCCAATTACTGCCCGTAGTCTCTGCATGAATCATGTCCAGCTTTCATTTGATTCACCCTCAAAAACAGCATAAGCTACGGGTAGAAGCCAATTATGCACGTCCAAAGCACAAGCAGAAGCAACATGTCCCATGAACTTCCCTGTGAAAGAAGTTGCGCCTATTGCCAAGTATGGCCTGTAGTCGTCTAGGAACCCCTTCCAGCATGCCTTCAGGCAGACAAAACATCTCCTGAAGCATTTCTTATCTGCCTGCTTATACCTGACCCCCCTTGAGACCTTTTATCTTCCTTTCACAACCTCGTAATCGATGTCAACAACACTACCAGGTGATGTATTCTCTACCTGAGCTTTGAAACTATAGAACATGTGAAAACTGTCATTCCACTTGCCTTGAATGAAGTCTAGAACCATCTCCTTCCCATCAAAGACTCCATGGTAAGGAATCAGAACGTTAAACTTTTTGCTAATCTTTGCTCTGAGTTCAGCAGGTCTAATGTTATGATCTTGCCTCACCCAGTCAAGTACAGTAGCAGCAATCCACTTGGTATTCGCCGGTCTAATTTTATCACTTAAAGAAGTATTAGAGTAGTTGTGTTTCTTCGTGTTTACTTTGATCTACATTCGATAAGAATCCAAATAATTCAGAGCTAATTATGAGCAGAATAAATATGAGAAAGACTGCCACTAAATGTAGCTATTACAACCTGAAATGGGTGTCCACCCCGCATTGGAGATGCATGTAATCTCCATTTACACACATTACTTTCCCTACAATGCACCCTAAATCTCTTTTGCTCGCTCCTTTCAATGGTAAATTCGAACCCAACTCTGATTGCATAGGTTGCAACTACATATCTGTAGTCCTCCACATTCTCAAAGACAGTCCCCTAATCAATTGTAGGATTGTCCCTGTCAAAGTGTATCACTGGCCTATCCCTGTATTCGTCGTCGTATCTACATCCCATTTCCACATCTTCACATTCCTCTTCCTCATCAGTCCCATAGTCAGGCTCAAAGTTTGAATCAACCAAATATTCCCTACTCTCCATCCTATCAGGATCAGCAGCCACGTCTGGATATGCTTTCTCATCATCATCCGCACCGCCACACATTTCAGTGTCTTCATGCTCGCTTGACAAAGCATCATGTTCAAGGACAAGCTGTACATAGGTCTTGCGGTTACCAACACATATCTTTGCCATCACCACGGGACTAGAAACGCTAATTGCGGTATGCAGTAAAGGAATCACAGTTCTTACCCTTCAATGTGGACTGCACGGCACCTTCTTTGGGCTCCATACCTCCAAAGCTCTGCACCCCGCTTCCTCTTCCCCTGTTTCGTTCTCCTCTGTGCTCTCCAGACTTGAAGGAGATTACGTGCTCTCTAGACTTGAAGGAGATTCCATGCTCTCCAGCCGCGTAGGACCCATCTCCATGTTCTCAAGCTTCGCAGGATCCATCTCCGAGCGGGATCCGGATCACCAGCGTCGTTGGGCGCCTAACCCAATGGCCGACTCTTGGTATTTGTTTCCAAACACGCCTGGGCGATGGACGACAGCAAGGAGACAGGGCAGGGAGGGGAGGGGAGGGGATGTGAGGGGATGGCAGGGAGGGGAGGGCGGGAGGACAACGACCGAAGGGGACAACAAGAGCGGTGCATGACTGAATAGAGTGGCGGCGACAGGAATAGAGGAGCGGAGCTGGTTACGACAAAACATGGAAAATGGCACAATAATGTGTTGGTGGGTGGCACCAGCCCTCGAACCTGGGATGCACGCCATCGAAGGTGGAGGAGGCGGGCCCGTCAGTCAGAAAACATGCCACCTGTCAACGCACTATGCACGGTAGCACTTCACGGAATTTTTTAGCCAGTCCCACATGTCAGTCTGTTTGATCAAAACTTGCACGCGGTGCATGGATAGTTCACGTGCTAGTTCCGAAAAAAGCCCGTTGATCCAAATTTGAAGTGGCAGTTCTGCTTCTTCTCCCTCGTCTCCTTGTCTCCTCGCAGTGGCAATTCCGCTTCATCTCCTTCGTCTGTTCTCCTCTTCTTCTTCTCCTCGTAGTGGTAGTTCTTCTTTCTTCCTCGATCAAAACATTCCCGCACGTAAGCCATGGCCAGTAGCCGGATGAAGAGGAACTGGTCCGATCTCCCAGCTGACCCACTTCACAAGATCGATGACTACTTGCTGGAGAAAGAGGAGTACGTCGACACCTATGCTGCTTGTCGGGAAGTCTGCACCGATTGGCGCTACACTTTAAAGGTGCCTGAATTCCATCTCAACAACTGGATCATGATAGATCACACACTTCCAGACGTTGGCGAATTCACCTTCCTCAACCTCGCCACTGGTCGTTGCTTCACGACGAATCTAATGGACGTCCATCGCAGGTTCACATTCACATCCGATATATATATAACATTCATTTATTTTGTATTTTCCATTGTAAACATCTTAGTGCTAACTGATGCCCTCTTCTTCCAAAAGATTCTACTTTGTCGGTGTTTCTCGTGGCGTCATCGTGCTTTCTCAGAGGGTGGAGCCGTACCAGATTCGGCTTCTGAACCCAATCACTCATAAGTCTAACACTGAGTTTCAAGCACACATACCATCTGATATTCTGCAATCTGTTGTCGTGACGAAGTCCCCGACGATGGTGTTTGTTTGCACAGATTATCCAGATCATATTGCATGGGCCGACAAGAGCACCCCAATGGGGCAAATCAATGAATCATTTGGAGAAGGATTGTATCCACCACCTCCTAATACGCTTCTGGTCTGCATGACGACATTCCGAGGGGAAGTATATGCATTACTTGAGAATGGAGACATCATGTCGACCAACATCCAGTTAGAGCAGCGCGTGAGCACTGTCACGATGGCCAAAATAATTTCAGCCCCAGTCTTTGAACACGTACGTGGAGGCTACAGATTTTACCTAGTTGAGTCAGATGGTGATCTGCTTGTGTTGAACGGGGATTTCGCCAAAGAGCAACCGGTGTTGTACCGGGTGGACACGGAGAACCGCTCTCTCGAGGCCGTCGGTGACATTAGAAGTCGTGCCCTCTTTGTTGATTACCATCGGTCTATCTCCATTAACACCAGGTTACACCCCATAGTCAAACCCGGTTGCATATACTACATGAATTATATCAGACTGTACGATCACGAGGTTCAAGCCTGGGAAGAGGAACCAACAATAACGTATGGCTTAAGTCTGGAACATACACTGAGGCCATACCCTCTGGACGAGATACTGGCAGCACATTGCAAACGGAGAGAGTTCTTTGAACATGTGTTGCAGCATGCGGGAGCCACCGAGGACGAAAAATATAGGGGAGAATGAATCCTATATTCATCCTAGGTTATTTTCTAGAATTTTCAGGTCTATTTTTCGAAGTAGAAATTTGTACTCTATTTATATTATTTCGATAAGCAGTATGCATATTACCTTTCAAAAAAAATCGTAATGTATTAATTTTAGTAATTTCAGAATTCAAAGTATTTGTTTTTAGTAGCTTCTTTCAGAATTCTCTGTGTTCGATAGCCGGAGCCGGCGGCGGGCATTAGCTCAGCACCGGAATTCAGGTTCCACATGGAAAATTGCACAATAATGTGTTGGTGGGCGGCACCAGCCCTCGAACCTGGGATGCGCGCCATCGAAGGTGGAGGAGGCGGGCCCACTAGTCAAAAAATATGTGACGTCGTCATCCCCTGTTTCTGATGCCCTTTAAAAAAGAAAACACGCCACATCGTCATCCCCTGTTTCTGATGGTGTTGCTACAATTCAACGGTACATAGTGGCATAGAAATAATATCGTATGAACACAAGGGCACAATCGTCAACATTTCTAAAATGAAACCCGGTCTCCTACTTGTCTTGGTACATTGCCTGATGAGGTGGATAGCCACGACCGATCTTTTTAATACGTTCGCACTCTTATGCTGAGAAGGGAAATAAAGATTGAGCGGTTAATGCAACAAGTGTCGAATTATTACCCTCTAAGGAAATGGGAGATGGTTATTTTCATGCATGCCCGTAGTCCAAACCTACTGTCAGTCTGTCACTCCCCTTCTCCGACAAACCATAGTTTACCTTGCGCAGCTCCTCTGTGCCGCACCACCTAGGGTAACATGGCCCCGCCTAAGCAGCCGCCGCCATGACAGCCGCCGAAACTGGGGTATTTAGCCCCTCTAAGGCAGGCCATGAAGCTCTACTTCAAGGCCGGTCTCCCATTGCCCTACCAGGTGGATGATTTTGCCGAATGCTCCGAATCAGCCACGGCAGTGCACCGATGTCGTCGGCGCCAAATGCGGCAAGCAGGGCCAAGAGAGCGATGTGGAGAAATCGTGCGGCGGCATTACAGCATGCTCTAGGTAGTGGGAACAAGGTACTTATCAAATCGTTCATGAGAGCACACCGCCGAGGGTACACACCCTCGAACAGGACAGCGCCAAGGTCTAGGAACTCTCGCGTCCATGCTTTGGCGCGGGCTACCTTACAATAGTGGGGGAGGCTGGGAACACGTCGTCTGCCGCAAAGATGCTCCATCCAACGCACCGTCGGAGGCCGTACCATGGCGGCGACCAAGCGTCTACACTCAGCATGCTAGATTGTTCGACAGCCGGAGCCGGCGGCGGGCATCAGCTCAACGCCGAAATTCAGGTTCCAGTTCACACGGACCTATGATCCTAAGAAGAAGATGCCGAATTTCAGTTTCGAAGAAATCGTTGCGGCGGTGCGGATGGTCCAACTGAACCGGGACTAGCGCACGCAAAGCAATCATGCATGAACGATACCGATTTCTTGTAGTTTGGCGGGAAGGAAATAGATCAGTTTGGGTTAAATGATCAAAGAACTTATGTCCTCTCAAGGCAATTGGCCAGCCAACTTTTCTGGTGGAGATCTGTAGTTTCTTCAGTGTAGAATAGTTAAGTTCAAAATGAAGAATGGCTTTTGTAGATGAAATACTGACGAATTATTCTATAAACTAGTAGGAAGTTTAGCCCACTTTTGTGCAGGTATAAGACCCTTTTGTATGGAAGTACTACTGTTGTAAGAAAATACTATCAAGTATCTATTTCCTTCAATTCCTAGTCGTGGTTAAATCCAGTTAACTGGCATTTTTTTATCCCAGACTACAGATTTTGCGTCTGCTGTCTATGTTATAAACTATTTTTCCTTTGGCTTGTGTTGTCTGCAAAATGGTCCTGCATTTCAACGTGTTACAAATATAGCTACCTTGTACTTGAAGAGGAGATGGACTACATTTTCCTGGCATCCACAGAATTGACATTGCTCATTGCCAGACCACCCTCTTTTCATGAGGTTGTCCTTGGTTATTCACAAAATTATAAAGCACGGTGTTCAACTACATCGATTCAAACTATTACACACACACTACATCAAATTCATTACCCACACATACTACATCGATTCAAACTATTACACACACATACTACTTCAAATTCATTACCCACACGTACTACATTGATTCAAACTACTACACATTTTTAGTCGATGCTAACTTCCTGCTACGCTCTCCATACTACAAATTCATTAGCCACACATACCACGACAATTCACTAGAGCTCTGTCTTCACTCGAGGGAAATCAGAACCACCAGCTTGTCCAAGCCCAGTTCTCCCACCAAAACTATGTGCGCCGTCGCGAAATGGTGGTGGTCCTGTGTCGTCGATCCTTCCAGGCCAACACTACAGGCGACGAGGATGCTTTTTGGCAGCCTCTTCGGGGCCATGAATTCCATGTACCGATTCCAGAACCTCCTCCAGGTGGATGATGACCGGGTTCTTCCAGCAACGCTGTCGCCCTGCCCTGCTTGGAATCTGCAACTCATACATCTTAGGAACGATGTCAGGATCTTTCAGCCACGCCTTTACCTCGATGACCCATCTGCCGCTCGGTGGCACGATTTCCACCAGCTCGCCACCAAGGCTACTTACGACCTACTTGAGGGCCTCCGGCTCCCAAGCATCCAATGGGAGGCCGTCAAAGCCGAGTTTGGAGAAGAAACGAAGCTGCCTCAAGCGAACGTCCCACCCACAGGCGCGATGCCAACGCATGAAGCTCATTTTCTCCCCGCGGCACTCGAAAGAACGGGAAGAATGTAGAACGTGCTCGGTGTTTGAGCTGTGCTCAAACCGGACGAAAAAATCAAATGGCGGCGCACATACCTCAATCTTGACCTCATTTCGTCTAATCCCAAAATGAGATCTGAAAGCCGACAGCAACTCTACCGGCAACACGGCAGGACGGACGCCCAGCACGGTGGCGATGAGAGCATGGTCGTCGAACTGCTGTGCCAGGGCTACCATGCCTGGGGTGCACTGCTGCAGGCAACTTCCCGAGGCCAGTCGCCGGCTAGGATCGCCCGACGGGACGCGCTTCATTGTGCGAGAAGGACTAGCTAGAGGCAAGATATTAGTCCGGGGACGCGAAGCTCCGATACGGCGGACGATGCAACGACGACGGCTGCGAGCTTCGATTAGGGGCGTGGGAGGTTAACCGGACATGGTGGGGACGAAAATTAGAGCAAGTGCGAGCTCCGATCTGAGATGAGCAGCCGAAGTTGAGCAAATGTTATGGGGAGGGGAGCAGGGTAGAAGAGCTGAGCAGAGCAAAGAAATAGATCTGGTCCACTTAGGAATCTCGTCCACGCAGGGGTAAACTAGTCCACGACCGCAAAAGATAACGGGGAATACTGATAGGGCAGGCCAAGAAGAGTTGACCTAACGGCGGTATTTGAGTTCAACCGTTTTTCGTCTGGTTCAAACGACCGTTTGGCCATTAGATTTGTATTCACCCCATTTGGCCCTTCTGGACAATTGGCGATTCTACTACGGCCCCTCTGCGAGATTGATGACAACTCGGGTACCAGGATGCGCTCGCCCGGGAAGTTTGGTACTGCAAACAAACAATCCTGGAGGGGGTGGAGCCCTTCGGAAGCGATTCCGGTGGTGTTTCCCCCCTCTGATCTTCTCTAGCGGTAGCCTCCTGACTCTCTATTTCTATGTTTTAGACCTCCGCCTCCGTCCCTGTCGAGGATCATTGAAAGGGGGTATATATAGTAGATTTTAGGTCAAGACAAGTCGTTTGGCGAAAGAATCGACCGCATCCGAGGCTCGAGGGAGGAAAGAATATACCAGCCATGGCTAGGGGGTGGGTCACGACTGCTGTGCCCATTCCCTCCTCGGTCTTATTTTCTCGCGGATCTTTGGTTCATTGTTCTTTATTTTGATAAATCCTGGGGCCCATGAAGTTTCAGGTCAATTGGACGTCGTTTGGGTACCTGAAAGTCAAAAACATTGAAATGGGGGTTTTCTGCCTTGGCAGTGTTCATTGCAAAGAAATATGGGAAGTGCGAATTATTCCCAATAATCATTATAAAACATGAATATAACCCATATATGATGCAAATATGTTGGAATATCAAGTAATAAAGTGCAAAGTTCATGTATGCATTTTACATGCATCAACATCCCCAAGCTTAACTTATACTCGTCATCAAGTATGAAGGTGATAAAACTAACATGGACTATGTACTTTAATACTATTTTGGATATCAAAGCTGATTACTATTTCTACACAAAGTCAAATGATTAATTCTTCAAAGGAATAGCAATATGCAAGATAGATAATGAAGTGATATCTCATATACAAACAAAGGATGATCAATAGTAATTCACAAAGTGTAACATAGAATAAAGAGCTATGGACCAAATGAATGCAAAATGCAAAAGCAAAAGTTAAAACATCCTATAGTGGTCATAGAGTTTTCTTATGAATTCTGAATATTAAAGTGGACACTTTGGAAAGATAGATAATAAGCAAAGATTAATCATGAATAAGTTTCATATATCTTCCAAACGCTTCCTCTTATGATTATGTTTGAACTATGGTATTCATTAGCTTTGAGCTCTCATTGCCCCTATCATTAGCATCTTGAATAGTTAAGGCTAATTCGATGGCAAGTATGAGGTATATGCTTGAGAAAATATGAGTTGAATGTCTCATGCCCCTTGAATACGAGTACCTAAACCACATGCTACTCATCTTAGGTCCCAAATAAGTTCTTATCATTGTAAGCATACATGTATCATTGACAACACCAACAGGGTACCTCTTGTCCCATGATATAGGAGGTTTTCCATATCAAAACAACAAGACAAAAGGCAATGAGCATCTCAGTAATTCTTTTTATTTACTATGGCATAGCTTTTTATTGAAGATGCTTTATAGAATGCTCACTATGAGTTGTTGTAAATTTCCACCATGAATGATCAATGTCTTGGGTTAGCGGCCCAGGCGTTTCTATAACACATATACAAACTCCATGAGCTTACAAGTTTCAAACTTATTTCACACCGATAGGCATCCATAACAAAATAACATGATATCAACTAAATATAAATAAGTGTAATGTTGAAAACGTGCCCCATGAAAACATAGTTGTGATAACTCCCAACCCAAAATTTGACGAGCACATAGCGTCATAAGATAGTCACAATGGTTCAAGTTTATTATGTGCAGAAAAATAAAATGTGCCATCAAGTTCATGAGATCTTTGCTTACTAACTTTCTCATAGCAAACACAATCATAAGCATTTTAATTTGGAAGCTAGATAAAACAATAAAGCATGCGAAATATACTTGGAATAGCGATTATACTAATAGGTAGGTATGGTGGACACTCTGCAAAAACTTGGTTAAAAGGGAGTTGGATAAACAGGTTTTAACTTGTTGGATTTATTTTTGGGTTAGCAAGAGGGAGAAAGTTTACCGTATACATGCATGCATAAGAGTCCATAGTTCTAATCAATCCATGTCAAACAATGTAAAATAATAGCAAGCATCAAAACATGAATAAAAGATAGCTCTACATAACTCACTTGCAAATTAATATTCATTCAAAGCATATGAATCATGCAACTATATGTATCCTTTTTTAATCAACTTCAACATCCCTATTCCAACTATTTTATAGCATAATACTTAGTTTATTTCTACATAAAGTATATATTGATAATGGTCTTGGCAACATGAACAAATCGAAAACTAAAAATAAAGAAGTAAGATACAAATGCTCCAAGTTTATGCGATAGTAATGTGTTGCTCGAAAAACAGAAGTAGATGTGTGAAAACTGAGAGTGTGGTTGGTCCAGTCGGGTGCCTTGGGCATCCCCAAGCTTATGTTTTTCACCATCCTTAGATAGATCTTGGTGTAGCTCCTCTAATTCCTATGAAAAAACTTCAACACAAAATTTTCTCCCATCTTTTTTTCTGTGGGATGACATTAGTGGGTACTAAAGGCATAATGTTTGATACAATAAATTCCTAAACAAAAGTATATATGAAGTTCTCAATAGTTATATAATGTTGTATGCTTTCTCATAAACTCAAATTAATCAAAAAGATTCAACTTAAAAGCTCAAAAAATGCATCAAAAAAATGGGACAGAATCTGTCCAGAAAAACAGCAGCAGCAAACCACAGTTGGTTACCCTACTTCAACGTGTCCAATTTTTTTGAAAATTTATGATCATACATAGGATGAAAATATGTAACTAAAGTTAAAATTTGAGCTCAGCCGGACTTACAGAGCAGAAATGAAAAATCATATGGTAAACAGATTCGTGCAGAAATATGCGACTCCATATATATGTTCAACTTTTTTAGTCCAAAATGGGTAAAACTTGGTACTTTATTGAAAATTCCAGAACAAAAACAAAAACTAAGGTCTCTTTTTACAGCAATAGGACACAAAGAAAATAAGAAAACCAGGTTGCCTCCCGCAAAGCGCTTTCTTTATAGCCATATAGCTAGGCTTACTTACTTGATATCAAGATCGTTTGAGCTTATGAGGTAGCTTGGACATTACCAATCTTGAATGCTTGTATTAATTTGATACATGTGGGGTGCTCCCAGGGGTAACATCCCCAAGCTTTAGCAATTGTCCTTCTTAATCTTCATTCATCACCCTCAACTCTTTCACTTGAAAACTCTTTCCACACAAACTCATCATAAAACTTAATTAGAGTGGTTAGTGCCTCCATAAATTAAGTCCCAATAGGTACATCACAGACATATCATGAAATAAACATTATCTACTGTTACTATGGTTTCGTATTGCTCTTTGATAAAAAGGAACCACGCAAAACATAGGTAACAAGACTAATGCATAATAGAAATAAAATCTATCAAAAACTGGACTGTCTGTAAAGATCAAATTTTCAGAGGCACTTACGTTGCTCAAATCAAAAAACATTTAACTAATGAAATGTGGGTAAAGAGCTTAGTATTTCTGACGTGAAATTTCAGGTCAAAATTCCTCTTTTACGGTTTTTAACATTTTTTGCAGTGAAGCTCAGGAATATGTTTTCTGGACAGCAAGTTACAATTGTTTAATCTTACCTCTCAAAAGAGGTTATTCTTGGCACAAAGATGAGAAATTAAGATACAAAGGTGATATTTGAGTAGTAATAAACACTCTTTTTATTTTGTTTTATAATGGGAGAAGTTTTAATGATAGAGATTTTACAATAGTTCCATTGGCATGAACAACACATGTTCAAGGTCGACCCCAACTTCTCCATTGCTCATCCTTCTCATTTACTTTCCTGAATTTTATATATAGTGAAGATATTAAACTAATTATTAGAAAACAATAAGTAAAGTGATTTTACATGTTTCCAAGATATAAAGGTGTGGTCAAACTGAATAGGAAATGAAAGCATAAGAACACACCACAAAACATTAAACCATTTTATTTTAAGTCTAACTCTCTTCCTATGCATTGGCATTTTATATGTGAGTAAATAGCAGCAACTTTGTGATAACCAATGCATATAATGATCAGTAGCTTGCAATTTAAATAACATAGAAATATAAAGATGATTTTTATATCTTCCTCTCTCATAATAGTTGCAAGCATTAAAGTTAAACATAACCACATAGTTTGAATTAAATCACCACATAAAGACTTATCATCTAATGAGCATAATGGATCATCTAACCCAATTATATCACTTTCATCCTCCCACATATTAGACACAATTTTTCCACATAGAGGACTACTAGACAACGAAAGATCATCATCATTAATAGGAATGTGTGCATTACCATTGTTGGGAGTAGGAGATGGGTAGCTACTCCATTCTTCCTCCACTTGTTCTTTATTTTCCTCTTCTTGGGGTGGCATGGACATCCCCAAGCTTAGTATTTTGTCACCTCCTTCCTTGGCTCTTTCAACATTATCTCTTGCATCCAAAAGGTTAGTGCCCAAAAGAATATATTTGACATAAAAATCATATATCTCATGGTTAATATTGGGAAAAGGATCCATCTAATTTTTTTGGGTTTAGTTTTATATAAAAGAAAAGGTTACTAAAACAATGCAATCAAGTATGGAAGCCTAGCTCTATGCTCCCCGACAATGGTGCCAGAAAAGAATCTTGGTAACCCCCAAGTGCAGGGGATCACCGTAGTATAATTCGATAAGTATTTGAGTGTCAAACCCACGAGGAGCTGAAGGTAAACTATCTATTCTCTAAAGCCCTATAACCCTCTTATATGGCCTTCTATGCAAAGCTAGGATCTAAGTGTGTGTTTATTTGGTACTAGGTAGAAAATAAAGTATGTGTTAGTGGAAACTACAAGTAAACTAGTGCAAGTTAAATTGATCTAATGAAGTGGAGTGGAGTGGTGGCAAGTTTCCTCAAGTAGCAAGTTTCTCTAAGGGAGTAAATGTTTAGGCAATTGTTATTTGATTCGTTTGTTTGGTTGTTTATTTTTTCTTCCAGGATGGAGCCTTAATTAGGTGCAGCCAAATAAATGTGCATACACAACTCTTATGATGGATCCTAAGGCCATGTTACTAAGTAAACATAGGAATTATTAAGACATAATTGTCCCACCATAGCTATAAACTCCAGGGTTCCCGATATATGTCCCTCCTAATGTAACTTTATGGATTGGACCATGGTTTTCTGTCCTCCACGGTCCTCCCCACTCCATCACATCATGGTGATCACCTTACATGCATTCCCCAACATATGCATGCACTCATATATTGTACAAGAAGACAATCATAAAAGATAACAACACTGAATGCAACCAATAAACAAACTATTTTACTTTTGCCATAACAATACACTACTCAAATAAAGACATGGAGTCACAATAGACCAAGGGAAAATAATATATTTCTTCACACATCATGTTTGCCAAGAGATTATAGTAGGGATATGGAGAGGATCTTACTGTAGGTATTGATGATGAACACGCCGGAGAGTGGTGGAGCCCTTCGGAGGCGATTCCGGCGGCATTTCCCCCTCCGATCTTCTCCGGCGGTAGCCTCCTGACTCTTTGTTTTTGTTTTTTCGATCTTCGCCTCCGTCCCTATCGAGGATCGCCGAAAGGGGGTATACATAGTAGGTTTTAGGTCTAGACAAGTCGTTTGGCAAAAGAATCGACGGCATCCGAGGATCGAGGGAGGAAAGAGCATACCAGTCGTGGCTAGGGGGTGGGCTGCGACTGTTATGCCCATTCCCTCCTTGGTCTTCTGTTCTCATGTATCTTTGGCCCAGTGTTCTTCATTCTGATAAATGTCGGGTCCCGTGAAGTTTCAGGTCAATTGGACGTCGTTTGGGTACCTGAAAGTCAAAAACATTGAAATGGGGGTTTTCTGCCTCGGCAGGGTTAATTGCAAAGCAATATGGGAAGTGTGAATTATTCCCAAAAATCATTATAAAACATGAATATAACCCATATATGATGCAAATATGTTGGAATATCAAGTAATAAAGTGCAAAGTTCATGTATGCATTTTACATGCATCAGCCAGGCATCATGTGTCTCTGTTGTGTCTGCTAATAGTGTGCGCCCCCGCACTCCTTCTAGATCCATAGTAGTATCATATGTACCTAGTGCGAGTGTAAGACAGATCACTCGTGCATCTAATGTGGAGGAGGATGCAGAGACTAATGATGTAGTGCCTCCTCTATATGATGAGGATGAGTTGATGTTTCCTAAATTGGTAGATACATTCAGTAAGCAGGCACTGGCGGATCAATACACAGAGGAAATGACCCACAATGCCAAATTTGATGACACTGATAATGAAGAGAACAAGGAGAACAATTATAGCCTCGTTTTAGCCGAGTGCGATGGTGATGACTTGCCAACAAATTGAGTGGGACAGTGACGATCCTTGGCTTTAGAAAGCACCATATTTTAAACGATGCAGGATTGTCGTAATTGACTTACTACATATTGCATTCTCACCATGAATGATTATGATGTTATTGAGAGTGAGCCAACAAGGTTCACAGTGAAGTGCCCATACAAGAGGTGTAGGTGGAGGATTTATGCACCTACTATGCTCATGAGCATATTGGTTCAGGTATTGCAACAAGATGTGTATTTTATATCATTGTGTAAAGTTTTAAAACTTTACCTTAAATTTGCATTATGTTTTAGATAAAAAATAACCCACATCGCCATACTTGTCCACCTCAATCGGGATAGCCAAAGGAGAAAACAAAGCTAGGAAATACTAGGTGGTTAGTAGATGTAATATCATGGATTGGCTAAGAGAAACGCCATCACTTGGTGCACCAACACTCATAACAATGTTATTGATAAGTTTAATATTACAATACATTACATGACGATGTTCTATGCAAAGCAAATGGCCCTTAACAGGATCAATGGTCCATGGAATGAAAGCTTTTACTTGCCTTATGGCTTCAAAGCTGAAGTGGAGATGGCTAGTCCAGACAATGTTGTAGAGATAGACAAGCATATAGTTCAGTACAAAATAAGAGGAAATACAATGGAGAAGGAATGCTTTAGAAGGGATTTTGTTTATTTCAAAACTTGCTGGCAAGGGTTTTTGGATGGTTGCAGACCTTATTTGTCCGTGGATGCAATAACACTTCATGGCGGATTTAAAGGACAACTAGTAGCTGCTACTACAGTTGATGGACATAATTGGATGTTCCCTGTTGCTTATGGAGTTTTAGAGATTGAGTCAGAGGAAAGTTGGACTTGGTTTTTACAGAATTTGTGTGACCTTATAGGTCATCCACCGGGACTTACTATCCACACAGACGCTTGCAAAGGTTTGGAGAAAGCAGTAGAAGCAGTATTCCCTAGACTGTAGCATAGGGAATGTATGCGGACTTAGTGCAGAATTTTACAAAGAAATTCAAGGCTAAAGTTTATACTGACAACCTATGGCCAGCTTCATACACATGCAGTTTGAGGAAGCATCGATATCATTTGGAAGTGGTGTATAAACAAAAACCTAGGGTGAAGGAGTAATTAGATGCACATCATGGAAGGATGTGGTCAAGAAGCTAATTCAATGAAATTTTCAAGGTAGACTATGTAACAAGTAACCTTGCAGGGAGTGATGACCCACAAGTATAGGGGGTGTATCGCAGTATTTTCGAGGGAAGTGAAACCCAATTTATTGATTCGACACAAGGGGAGCCAAAGAATATTTATAAGCCTTAACAACTGAGTTGTCAATTCAGTTGCACCTGGAAACAATCTTGCTCACAATAGTTTATCAGTAGCAACAGTTTTGTAGTAGGAATAGTAAAGTAAAAGCAGTAGTAAAGTAAAGACAGCAGTAACAATAGCAGTAAACAGTAGGATTCGAGTGCGGTAGGCATAGGGATGGATGGACGGGCGTTGCATGGACAAGACAATTCACATAGCAATTAGAACATAGGGAAATTACAGATAAATAAGAATAAGCATCCAAGTACTAGATAATCCTAGGCATGTGTCCCATATATAGTCATACGTGCTCGCAATGAGAACTTGCACAACATCTTTTGTCCTGCCAGCCCGTTTGCAGCAGGGCTTCAAGGGAACTACTGGCAATTAAGGTGCTCCTTTTAATAGAGCACCGGAGCAAAGCATTAACACTCCATGAACACTTGTGATCCTCACATCAAAGCCATTCCCTCCGGTTATCCCGATTTCTGTCACTTCGGGGCCATTGGTTCCGGACAACAACGTGTGTATATAACTTGCAGGTAAGACCATAAACAATACTATCATAATGAATCAATAACATGTTCAGATCTGAAATCATGGCACTCGGGCCCTAGTGACAAGCATTAAGCATAACAAGTCACAACAAAGTCATAAAGCACTAATAGAAGATACTAGGCACCATGCCCTAACAATCCGATGCCATTACATGAACGATCTCATCCAATCCCTACCATCCCCATAGCTTACAGCGGGGGATTACTCACTCATAGATGGGGGAAACATGGATGGTCGATGGAGAAGCGGTGGTGACGATGATGGCGATGATCTCCTCCAATTCCCCGTCCCGGGAGGGTGCCAGAACGGAGTTTCTGGTGTTGTTTCATGGAATCTGGTGGTGGCAGCGGAGCGGAACTCCTTCTGGAAAAATGTCGAACCCCCTAAGTTTTTAGGTCAGAAGGCGTCTTATAGGCGAAGAGGGAGACCGAGGGGTAGCCTGGGGCGGCCAGGCCCAGCCCGCGCATGGGGGTGGTGTGGTCAGGCCCTGGCCCTCCTCCGTCTCGTATTCTGGCTCTAGGAGTCTTCTGGTGAAATAGGATTTTTGGCATATTTTCCGGGATTTTTCCTGATAGTTAATTTTCTGCACAAAAAGTAGACACCAAGGTAATTCTGCTGAAAACAGCGTCAGTCCGCGTTAGTTGCATCCAAATCACACAAGTTTAGAGGAGAAATAATAGCAAAAGTGTTCGGGAAAATAGATACGTTTTGGATGTATCAGGGAGTTTCAATGCAAATGTCAAGTCATTAAAAGCGCTTATGTTGTGGCAAATATTTGATAAGATTAGGCAGATGATCATGATAAATATCTATTTACGTCAAAGAATTGCAGCAACATGATATGTTGGCCATCTCATCCTCCCATCTTTGATTAAGCCTTTGCATGCTAGGGCAAAACAATTGAAGATGAAATGAATTAGAAGAGAACTGGAGGCTGAGGTAACATACACTGGAAGTGAAGACATGCAATGGAGGTATCTAGTGAGTTTGGTTGATAGAGCATGCCATTGCAGGTAATGACGGCTCCGTGGGAAACCCTGCTGATAGCTCCAAACTTCAACACTTTTTATCATTGATTTTCCTTTGGTTTATTGTCGGGTTTCACTAGATTTCACCAATTTACTGATGCTAACATCGCAAATTAGCAAAACCTTGGTTTCTTGTGATGGTTTTCAGGTAATGATTTTTTTGGAAGATTTGATAGAATTTATGGGCTAATTACACCTGAAGAAACAAATCCCTAATTGAGGCCCCTTTCATTAGAGGCGAACAGAGTCCATAACGACCATTGGTACGGTCGGGACGCACCCGTACCGTCCTCCCGTATGACCCTCCTTCGGCTCCGCTATATCAATACAAGAAACTTTCGTGAAGAGGGGTGGGAGAAAACACAACACAGCCACCACAAATACACCCAGAAGAGGGGAGATTAGATCTGAAGAAGGAGAAGAACACCGTCTCATTCTTCGACGATCCCTAGCCTCTAAGTCATTAACTCCACCATCATCCCCATTTGTACTAAGAGAGAGATTGGCACTTTTAAGATTAGGATTTGATACTTTGATATACCTTGGTTTGTATTTGAACTGATCCTCAAACGGTATTGTGGCTTGCTACGGTAAAGTTAAGATGATTCATATTTGCAATATAATTATGCCTTTGATCTATCTTCCTATCATGTATGAGTAAATCCCAATAGGCGTGGGAGATGTAGGGGATTGGTAAGATGTGTTGTGCCTCCCTTGTTGCCATCCATTTGTGATTGTTGTCATGATTATTATATTGTGAGAATGAATATCTATGTTTGCCTAATGCTTATTGTCCAATTTAAGGGCCCGGATAACATGATCCAGAGATCTCATAGGTATGAACTTGTATACTAATGAATTGGCGACCCCGGGTGACTACTCGAGGATAATAAGGAACCATCAAGATTAAAGCCTTGATCTAGTCGAAAGACCTTAATTAATGTGTTGACCATTACTGTGGTAACAGGTAGATGGATCTTTGGGACAGGGAAGAATTTGCTAAGAGGACTCCTAGTCAGTATACGGGTTGCTTGCCTACTCACCTATGAATAAAAAGTATCACAAATCACTTATTCCATTGCATCCATCTAGCACATTCACTATTACCATGAACCATTTCTCTCCATTCCTAACTTCTCATCTGTAGGAACCTCGAGAACTTTTGTCACTTTTACTTTTATGTTATTTACTTCTCGCATTTTCCTTCACTCAAGTTTCCTCTATTATTCACTCACCCCCTTCCACTTACAATAATTCCAGTCAATTAACTCAAGACAACGTGAGGCCTTGAGTGCGATAGAAATGCTTCTTAAAGACACTTACCTAGGCTCCTTATTGGGATCGATATAAAAACTAGAATTAATACTTCCATGAAAAGATGCTCTGACAAACATGTGCACTTGCAGGCCATCACCTACATAGATGAAATGTTTTTCATGGGTGCTCTAGGAGGTGAAAAGGTGAAGTTGATCAGTACGTGTCAAAGTATTTCTTTGTTGCCAAATATAGGGAAGCATATGCTGAGAATGTTCCTACCTTGTTGGGAAAGACCAATGGATGGAAGTCAATCCAGGCTTCATGCTACATGCTCCAGTTTTTACTTGACCAGTAGGTAGGCCAAGAAAGAATAGGATCGGAGCTATTCAGAGGGTGGTGCACCACCTCAATGACATAGGTGCAAACGTTGTGGGATCCCAGGGCACATTGCTAGGATTTGTAAACATGATGTGGACCCATATTTTGGAAAGGATGATCAGGAGGGAGCACATTCCTAGGGCACATTGCTAGGATTGCTTCAATCTCCTCTCGTTCATGCTTATTGATGTAATGGATTCATTTCATAATGAACCAATGGATCGAGAGGAGGTTGAACCAAATGTACATCTGACTGAATCAATTGATTCATTGGATGAAGAGGATAATGAAGTAACTGAACAAGAGGAGATTGAAGCAATGGATTCAGTGTATAAGGAACCGATGGACTAAGAGGATATTGAACCAAATGTACATCCGACTGAAGCAATTGGTTCATTGTATGAAGAGGATAATGAACTAATTGAGAAAGAGGATGTTGAAGCAATCGATTCATTGCAGAATAGACCAATGGATTGAGAGGAGATTGAACCAAATGTACATCCGACTGAAGCAATTGATTCATTGGATGAACATGATAATGAAGGAACTGAATGATAGGTTATTGAAGCAATGGATTCATTGCAAAATGAACCAATAGATCAAGAGGAGAATGAACCAAATGTACATACGACTGAAGCAGTTGATTCATTGGATGAAGAGGGTAATGAACTAATTGAACGAGAGGATATTGAAGCAATGGATTTATTGCAGAATGAACCAATGGATCAAGATGAGATTGAATGAAATTCAGAGATTGAAGAAAATGCAAAGGAGATTGAAGCAAAAGAAGAGGCTATGTACGAAAAGTGTTTGTCGATCTTTCTTAGGAAGGCGTATGGAATTGAACCCACGGATGATCGTTAGTTGGTCATCATGTCGGCACCTCCACCACCAGAAACAAAGAGAAGAAGAACAAAAGGAACAAAAGGAAGAATTACATGGTGGATTCTGAGAATACTCTAGCTAGGATCACCTAGATCAAGGTGGTGAACCCAGCACAAAACACCAAGAGCAAGAAAAAATATTTGAAATTGAACTACTAATTTGAATTTGTATGATGAATTTGAACGACTATCAATGTTTGTATTGAATTCGAACTAGTGTGATTCTCACAAGTTTGTATGTTGAATAATCCCAATAATGTATGTGTTATTGCAAGTTTTCTATGGTCATCCACCTAGTTGCTTAGCACTGATCAGTTTTGCCCTTGACAGGTAGTCAACAGATGGGGTTTAGCTAGTTCATGGCTTAAACCATAGCAAACATTGGCCAATTGATTAAAAATTTGGCACAGATATGTATCTTGGATTGATCCACCATATGATGTTGAAATTTTTTAGTTTACTTGTAATCAGCCACATTTTTCATTTTATAAGTGACTAAATTCAAAAAATATTTTAGGGTTAGTTTCATTCAAAAAAATCAAAACATAGTGGAACCTTCACACGGAGTCTTGTTATGTTACATACAACCAAGCAAAAACCAGAAGAGAGAAAGAAATATAGAGAAATGGAGTTTTTGCCAAAACCACTTCTTAGTTACTTCTTAGAATGAACTATTAGCTATGATGATGCATGGCTTTCTACTCAATCCACCTCCCAAATAATCCATCCCAAAACATACTTTGTCTAAATGAGGCCAAATTTGGCACACTTATATATCTTTGAATTGTAAACAATATCATGTCACACAAGATAGATTGTTTTATTCAAATAACACATTTTTCATTTTTATGCCGAAATCTTGAATTTCCCTTACTCGTTTTTTAAATTTGGTGCCCTTGTTTTACTTAGTTCTACTCAGTTCTCCCCTTGTTTTACTCACTTTTCCCGTTCCGTTAAACTTTTCCTCACTTTTCCCCTCTCTCTTGTCTCAAACCCTCACAATAGCTCAACCCACGCTCACTTTGGATGCGCTCTAATTGGTCGACATGTATGTCACATGGATCTTGGCCCGTTGGATACTTTATGATTGGATGGGTTGTATGTCTCTCTCTCTCCACCAATGGATGCAC
This sequence comes from Avena sativa, assembly GCA_916181665.1. Classification (NCBI taxonomy): domain Eukaryota; kingdom Viridiplantae; phylum Streptophyta; class Magnoliopsida; order Poales; family Poaceae; genus Avena; species Avena sativa. The sequence goes on along the minus strand of OV702286.1, from coordinate 428,967,443 downwards.
CTACCCTATACGGAGAGGAGAGCCCGACAGGCGAGATGTGTCTCTCTATGTTTCTCTGTCGCACGTACCTACCAACCCTACCAGTCGCATCATCATCCCCTCCTTTCGACGTGCAACGACACAGATCTAAGCATGGCGGTCCGAATGGTGTGTCGTGCTGCAGATCTAAGCGTGGTGGTCCAAACAGCATGTGCCGGTGAGGAATCTAATCGTGGCAGTCCGAACAACATGCGGCAGCACGGATATAAGCATGCCGGTCCGAACGGCGTGCAGCGATGAGGATCTAAGCATCTCAAATTTCTGAAATGTCTATGTCTGTTTCACTTTTGTTCACCTCCTCAGATCCATTGCTGATGAAGGACACCAAGACGGTGATGGTGCCGACAGTGGTCATCGATGCCATGACAATTGAAGCCATCATCCACAACATCTCTGCGACGGTGCAGATTCAGCCCTCCAACCTTGCACATGTGATATGAGACCACCATGTGGCCGCGGCCGCGGAGGATAGGCATCACCAGCCGCTGCCTTGTTAGACCTCTCCGGCTTCGAGTTCTTCGTCCCCATTTACAAGGACTCATGGCATAGCCTTAGGCTGTCGGCTGGGAGCAGTTTGCCCGTATGGCCTACAGCAAGGCCACTTCTTGGAGTGAACATGCGGCGGGGAGGGCGGCGAGCTCACCGTCAACAGCGTGAATGGCGCCGCATGTAGTAGTTTCTAGGGTCCCAATTTTTTATGTTTCAATTTAATATTTGGACAAATACTTCTCATTGAGGAGGCAAAGGAACCTAACATCAAGTCAACTACTAAATCATTCCATAAATGCAAATTTAGTTGCTGATGGTTTAGAGCATTGAGTGAGTGTCTGATGTTGGGGTTATGAACCTTTGTTTGTGGAGGATATGTTTAAATTTGATTGTAGGGAGCCAAAATTTGGTTGTGGAGTATATGAGCCCAAGTTCAAAAAAATTAGGATAAATTTGATTGAAATATGTATGATTTGAATCAAAATGAATATGTATTTGAGCCGTAAGCGAGGCCGGTGGATATGCTCTAAATCTGATTCATAAGTAGTAGTACTTGCTTTGACAATGTCTAGTGGGCTTGTATAAATTTGATTGAAATATGTATGATTTGAATCAAAATTGATATTTATTTGAACCGTGAGGCCGGTGGATGACAAGGCGTAACCTCGGCAATGCCCATGGTGATGGACTTAGGGTTTCACGGAAAAGAGAACGCTGGGGATTTCGTCGGATGTCAGGAAACAATGAAAATAGAGTCGCCTGAATACTGGGAAAACACACTATTACAAGTTATCCTCTCGATTTCGGTACCCTCGCTTGGGCTTCTCCCGTCCTATATATAATAGGCCGGGTCTCAAAGCTATATGCGGATAGGTTCCATACACGCGTAATTACAATACCAACATAATGTCGGTTCATGGTTTCTTTCCTAATACAATAACAAGTCTCTGTCGGTCGCTGCCTTTGGCTGTTATCTGGAATCTTTACGGGTCGTAGTCCTTTTACCCAATGTAGGGTAATAAATAGTGAACACCAGAATAATCACATCCATGTCAGTAGCCCTCGAGACTCTACCTGAACCGCAGTTTTAGGTTGAGTCTCAAAGTTTCTTTGATCGCTTTTTGTATTTTGTAGGGATTTGATACAACAAGTCTGATGCTTCCAATAGATCGGGAATCAGTTAATTTCTACTGGGCAAAAACAAGGTTGACCTACATCAAATTCAAGTCCCCAGGCTCGAATCCAGAATTTTTTAACTGACGTAATTCAGTTCGAGCCGCTGAGGTCTTACCGAATACTGAATTCCAGTTTTCTATTTTTATCGGGTACCCAACGTGTCCATCGGGTTTTTACATCATATCGTTGATATGGATTTTTACTGGGAGAGCGCATTCTTGTGCGATTACCAGGCCACACAGGAAGAATCCTGGGGTCTTACCTTCATGTTTCTGAACACGGCATTCGGATTTTTTGTCGCGTCTGAACGAGATCCGAGGTTTTTAGATTTTTTTGTCGGGTGGCCTACTGGGCCGTCACTCTTTCTGATTATATTAGATTATTTTATACAATCTCCCGATAGGAGTAACTCCTTTTTGAGGATATACAGGTGTAAAACTCAAAAAAAAGGTTTTAGCAATTATCAATATACTTCATACACATCTAAATTCTTTATCGGGTGCGCGCTAGCGCTCTCGATAGGAGTAGCCCCCGAGGCTATGTTCGGATGCCTGTATCTGGACATAGGCTTATAATTGTTGTTAGCTTGATGGAAATCATTGATCTTTGTGAAAAAGGTATAAATAACTTATCTCTTTACATATAAGGAAAAAATCGACGGTACGTTATTCTTTTGATCGGATGGCTGTTTAGCCTTTGTCCTGGAAGTTTTTCTTCGAGTGTTTTTCTTCATTCCTCTTCATCATATGCATCCACATCATCTTCGAGTGTTTTTCTTCATTCCTCTTCATCATATGCAGCTACCCTTGGCAATTCGTGTGATACCTCAACTGGAAGCACGGCTTCCACACCGTGGACCAAAAAGAAAGGCGTCTCCTATGTTGAATTATTTGGAGTTGTACATAAATTCCATAACACGGATGGCAATTCATCCACCCATGCTCCTTTCGCTCTATCGAGTGGTGCCAGTAATCTCTTTTTGAGTCCAGTGGTGACTAGTCCATTGGCTTTTTTGACCTGTCCATTTGTTTGCGGGTGAGCTACTGAGGCGTGGCTTATCTTGATCCTATCTCCTGACAGTACTCCTTGAACTCATTGGAAGTAAAGTTGGTCCCATTATCCGTGATAATGCTGTTTGGTACGCTAAACTGAAATACTATGGATTTGATAAAATTCATAACCGATGTTCCATCTTGGGTTGTGACAGGCATTGCTTCAATCCATTTAGTAAATTTGTCGACTGCTACTAGCAGAAAGACGTGTCCTCCTGGCGATGATTTGTGAAGTTTTCCCACCATGTCAAGTCCCCACCGAGCGAAAGGCCAAGCTAAGGGTATGGGATTCAGCTCAGCGGCGGGTGCTCTAGGTTTTGTTGCGAATCGTTGGCATGCTTCACATGTTCTGACGACGTCTTTTGCATCTTGTACTGCAGTGAGCCAATAGAATCCTGCCCTAAACGCTTTTGCAGCAATTGCTCGGCTAATAGCATGGTGGCCATAGACTCCTTCATGTATATCTTTAAGTATAATTTTTCCTTCTTCGGGTGTTACGCAACATTGCAACACACCCAAAATACTTCTTTTGTATAGTTCTCCTTTGATTATCATGAAGGCCTTTGATCATCGGGTGATTCATCGGGCCTCTATCACATCCTCTGGAAGTTCCCCTTTAGTCATGTATGCTATATACGTTTGCATCTAGGTTGGTTCGATTAACATGACCTCTCCGATTTCTCGTTCTTCTTCTTCGATGGCTTCTTCAATATTTTTGGTTTCTGAAGTTGCCCCTGACTCTTTTTGCGGATGTTTCTTTTTCCCTGTTTTTTGTTCTACAACCTCGGAGACTCTTTTTGCTTTGATTGATCGCTCCATTATTTCTTCCCAAAAAACTCCCGGTGGTATTGGCAAGCATAATGACCCGATGTTTGCTAAATTGTCGGCTTCCTCGTTGCTTGCTCTTCCTATATGTGATACTTCACATCCATCAAATTGAGCCTCCATGATGTTGTATAGGTCGTGATAAGCATTCATATTTTCGCTAACAGCATCACACTTGTTCATTGCTTGTTGCGCTACGAGATTGGAATATCCGAAGATTTTGAGGTGAGTTGCATCGCAAGCTTTGGCCATCCGCATGCCGTGCAACATGGCCTCATATTCTGCTTCGTTACTGGATGCGTTTGTAAAGCTCATCCGAACAATGTAGCACATTTGGTCGCCTTGAGGTGATATTAGTACGACTCCTGCTCCAGCTCCCTCCGTTCCTTTTGATCCATCAAAATACATTATCCAGGCACTAGAAAGTTCAGGTGGACCCGCACATTGCAGCTCCGTCCACTCTGTGATGAAATCTGGCAGAACTTGTGACTTAATTGCTTTGCGCTTCTCATAAGTGATATCCCTAGGGGATAATTCGATGCCCCATAGAGAAACACGCCCAGTTGTGTATGGATTGTTGAGGATGCTTGAGAAGGCGCTTCGTTGACCACTATGATCGGGTGCTCCGAAAAATAGTGGCGCCGTTTTCGTGCTGTCATAAATACCCCGTATGCTAACTTCTGGTAATGTGGGTACCGTTGTTTAGATGGCGATAAAACCTTGCTCAAGAAGTATACTGGCCTCTGCATGTCGTGTGTCTTCCCTTCTTCGGGTCGTTCTACGACCAGGACTGTGCTGACCACCTGATGTGTGGCAGCAATATAAAGGAGTAAAGGTTCTTTCTCTTTTGGTGACACGATGATAGGGGATGTCGAAAGTGTTCTTTTAAGATGTTCAAAGGCATGCTGAGCTTCTTCCGTCCATTCGAATTTTTCTGATTTCCTCATGAGGGCATAGAATGGTAGCGCTTTTTCTCCTAATCTTGCATTAAAACGACTTAGTGCCGCCACTCACCCTGCCAATTGTTGTACACCATGTAGATTTGTTGGCTTCTTCATTGTGAGGATTGCTTGTATTTTTTCAGGGTTAGCCTTGATCCCTCTGGCTGATACCAAATATCCGAGGAGCTGTCCTGCCAGAACTCCAAAGGAACATTTCTTCAGGTTCAGTTTTATGCTAAACCTGTCGAGATTTCTGAATGTTTCTTCTAGGTCCTTGATCAGCGCAGATCCATGACCTGTGGTAACTATGACATCATCAATATACACTTGCACGTTTGTACCTATTTGGCTTCCCAAGCACTTCTGCATCATGCGCTGATATGATGCTCCAGCGTTCTTAAGGCCAAATGGCATTGTTGTGTAGTAGAATATGTCGTAAGGCGTGATAAACGCCATTTTCTCCTGATCTTCCACCTTCATCCTAATCTGGTGGTATCCTGAATAAGCATCCAAGAAAGAAAGACGTTCACATCCCGCAGTTGCATCGATGATTGGGTCGATTCGCGGCAATGGGAAGTGATCTTTTGGGAAATGTTTGTTCAGTGCAGTAAAGTCGATACACATCCGATGGTCTATAGTATTTTTGTTTGGAACACATACTGGGTTTGCGAGCCACTCTGATTTTGTTAATTCTTTGATAAAATTGGCATCAGTTAGGCGATGGAGCTCTTTTCCAATGGCCTTGCATTTTGGTTCTGCGAAGCGTCGAACTGGTTTGTTTACCGGCTTCGCCTTTGGGTCTAGATTTAATGCGTGCTTAGCGAGTTCCCTGGGGATTCCCGGCATGTCAGAAGGTAGCCATGCGAAAATCTCCCAGTGCTCATGGAGGAACTCGATGAGCACGCTTTCCTATGGGGGATCAAGGTTAGAAGCCACGAATGTTGTTTTCGTCGGGTCGACGGGGTGGATCTATACTTCCTTTGTGTCTGTTGCCGTGTCAAAAGCCTGATCGGGATTGACACGTGTTCCTTCCAGAGGTTGTGCGTTTGCTAAACTTTTGAGTTGCTCAAACTCCGTTGTCATCCCGAAAGATTCGGAAATTTTGTTGAACTCCCGATCACAACTATCGGCACGTGTCAAGCTTCCTTGTACCGTGATAATTCCCTTTGGTGCTGGCATTTTCATTACTAAATATGCATAATGCGGCACTGCCATAAACCGTGCAAAGGTTGGTCGTCCCAGGATTGCATGATATTGTGATGGCCAATCCATGACTTCGAATTCGAGTTTTTCTCGCCTGAAATTTATCTTGGAACCAAAAACAACGTCAAGAAAAACTTTGCCTAAAGGGATTTCAGCTTTACCTGGTACTATTCCGTGGAAAGATGTTTCTGTTGGAGCGAGATTGTCCAAGGGTAGCCTATTGTTCTCAGCATTTTCACATAGATCGGATTTATACTGCTTCCTGCATCCATGAAGACCTTGCTCATATCGAACCCGCCAAATTGTGCTTCGACTATCAGAGCCAAGTGACCCGGCCACGGGACCCGAAGTGGATGATTGGCTCTGTTGAATGTGATTTCTTGCTCTGACCAATGGAGATATTCAGGTGTAGCTGATGTTGTTGTTTCCACCATATTAATTTGTCTTGTGATGAGCTTCTTAATTCTGTTGGATGGGCGTCCTTTCTGAATCATTGACATTGCTCCTTTTGATCTGGGGTATTCGTTGTTTTGATCGTTTGTATTTTGTGGTGGTGCCACTGGTGGTGGAGCTCCGATGGCTAGTGCGCCAGGCGTGGATGTGTATCCTTGTTTTGCTGCCTCGGTTGCCTTTGCATTGCATAACTCCTGCATTTTCAAGAATGTTCGGTAGTCTTTCATCAGATGATTGGATTATTGTCCGCCTGCTCAGTCGATGTAAAAATGCATATTGCAAGGTCCTTCTAGCATTTGCATTGCGGACATAGGTGGGTCTCATGCTCTTGGATGATACCTGTGCGGACTGGCTTCCTCCGACGTCGTCCCTGTTTTGGCGGTATCCGCCGTTATGGTCGTTGCTTTTGTTGTTACCTTCACCCAAAAAACCGGCTGTGACGTAACTTGGTCCCGTGTTTCCATCGTTGTTCCTTCTTCTTCTATCATTGCCACGTTTATCCCTATCTTCCTCGGGTGACCGTGCACGCTTATTGTGTAACACGTCCTCTCCATCAGCCCATCGGTTTGCTATCTCCATTAGCTGTGATACCGTCTTTGGTTTGACCCTTCCTAGTTCTTCTATGAATTCTCGGTGACGGAGGCCGTCGTTGAAGGCGTCGATGGCCCTTTCATCGGATATGGATTCAACTAAATTTTTGATAATGTTCCACCATTGTATGAACACTCTTATTGACTCTCCAGATTTTTGTTTGCACGCTCGTAACTGCTCCAAAGATGCTGGTCGTTTGAACGTAGAATGGAAATATCGGATGAATGTATCTTCCAAATCGTTCCAGCTACCAATTGAGTCTTCGGGTAACTGCTTCAACCATGATCTTGCGGCTCCGGTGAGATGTAGCTGTAGACTTTGCATTGCGGTAGTTGTAGATCCACCCTGTAATTTGATGGTGGCCAGATAGTCTGCTAACCAAGCTTCGGGTTCCTAGAGACCATCATATTTGTGATGGTCGTGTGGAAGTTTGAAGTCCTTGGGTATTGATGCCTTGCAGATCCTCTGCGTGAAAGAGCTAGCTCCACATAAATCTTGATCATCTTTGTCGTATCCATCCTGGTATCGTCGACTGCGGCTTTCATCTCTCGGTCCGCTGCTCCTGTGCTGGGTGTTGTCGTTCCTTGTATGGCTTCATGGCTCGGATCCGACGAGATGCACCTGGTGTGGTGATTGAGATCGTTGTGTGTGTCCTGCTTGCCGAGGACTACTGTGACGGTGTGGAGATCTTTGTGTGAGTCCTTGTTCCGCTTGTGCGAGTGAGGCTCCTACCATGCAGAGGTTCATCAGGGCGGAGCGGTGAAGGGCCGCTCGTGGAATTTCAGGTGCGGGTTGAGTGGTGATCAGGTATGTTTGCGCGGCCACAATGGCTGCCTGAGCTGTTTTTGCCTTGATGTTTCCTACTTGATCAATTGACATGAATGATAGGTCGAGATCTCGGATGATTCCGCTTCTTTCTGCTTCGGGGATATTCTGCAGTCGAGATGTTGGCCTTCTTGGTGGTGCTGCTCTTGTTACGCTCCTTGATCCTCTAGTAGAGCTTAATTGTGCCCGTCGTAAACTCGATTCGTCGGCTAATCTTTTTCTTTCTTCGAGTTGCCTTTGCATCTGGAGTAGGTCTCTCTTCTTGTGGTGGAGCAGATATTGGTATGCCAATAGATCCTCATGTGAAGCATCCGCTGTCATTGGGACTGCTCCCGAAATTGCCTCCCTTGCTTTTTCCATGCCGATGCTGGTAGCCGAAGTCCTTGTCTTTCTTCTGTGCGAGGTTCTCCGCCTCCTCCTTGGACTATGCGATTATCTGTTGTTTCGCCTCTGTTTCCGTGTTCTCCTCCATTGCCATGGTTTCTTGCATGGTCATCTGATAAAATATCGTCGAGGTTGATAATAGGGTTACCGTTTTCGTCGTGTGGTGTTGAGGTATCTCCGTTGATCATGTACACTTGGTGGCGTGTTGTGTGTGGCCTAATGGCATCGCCTTTTGCTTCTGTGGGTGTGTTAGTAGTGCTCCGAGATCATAATTCTGGATAGATCGCCGCCATCCTTTCTTCAAAGTCGATGTTTTCGCTGCTTTCTTCGGGTTCTGAGTTTGTCGGGTTTGCTTCGTGCGGTGAGATTGGCTAGTGGCCTTCTTCTCCTACTTTAATCCGTGTTGAGATGTCCTTGGAGGATCCAACGGGCGATGTGGGTGCCACGATGAGTGTAGCTTTTCGCACCGACGGTTCTGATGCGATCAGGGCCGAAGGGTGTGAGTTTTGCGTGTTGTCTGCTTGGAAGTGAAGGCTTCGGATGATTAGATCGGATCCGTCGTTGAAATCGGCGGGTACTAAGACAAGGGTGGGTGGGTGTGGATTTGCTTTCGTCGAGTTGATACTTGGTGGAGAGTGTTTCGCCGAATCCGTGTTTCCAGCATTCAGGTTTCCCACAGATGGCGCCAATTGACGAGGCGTAACCTCGGCAATGCCCATGGTGATGGACTTAGGGTTTCGCGGAAAAGAGAACGCTGGGGATTTCGTCGGATGTCAAGAAACAATGAAAATATAGTCGCCTGAATACTGGGAAAACACACTATTACAAGTTGTCCTCTCGATTTCGGTACCCTTGCTTGGGCTTCTCCCGCCCTATATATAATAGGCCAGGTCTCAAAGTTGTATGCGGATAGGTTTCATACACGTGTGATTACAATACCAACATAATGTCGGTTCATGGTTTCTTTCCTAATACAATAACAAGTCTCTATCGGTTGCTGCCTTGGGCTGTTATCTGGAATCTTTACGGGCCATAGTCCTTTTACCCAATGTAGGGTAACAAATAGTGAACACCATAATAATCATACCCATGTCAGTGGATGTGCTCTAAATATGATTCATAAGTAGTAGTACTTTATTTGACAATCTCTAGTGGGATTGTATAAATTTGATCGAAATATGTATGATTTGAATCAAAATTGATATGTATTTGAGCCGTGAGGCCGGTGGAGATGCTCTAAAGCTGATTCATAAGTAGTAGTACTCGCTTTCACACTTTCTAGTGGGCTAGTTTGGTAGCATCAATATTTGCCCAATTACATTGAGCTTCTCTATGGATCTAAGAAATTGTAGGCCAAGAAATACACCAAAATACAGTGGGTGGCCAAACTACAACACAAGATTGGGAGAGCTCTCATTCAGGAGGAGGAGAGCAGGACCGAGCAAGTTCAGCCGGGTGCCGGATCTCTCCCTTGAAAGAATTGGCATCCCAGCTCCGTGCCATGGCTGCGACCACAGATCGCCGCCCTAGATAAGAAGAATGTGGCGTCAAGAAGAAAGGGTAATGGATGCGGTCGCCAATGCCACAAGTCTACATGGCAGCCATGATGGTAGGGACATAATGGTTAAATCTGACAGGAGCTCCAACTTAATCCAAAAAGACCCTCTAGGCATTTGGCACACCAACTATGGCCACTTCGATCCAATGGCAAGCAAATCAGACTCTGTGATGCCTTCTCACGACAACTTTGGGACTGCAAAGTGACTAAATTAGCATGAACTCACAACCATCCATTGAATAACAATTCTACTATTTAAATTAGCTACATATTCAACTAATTATTACATGTGCCACCCTTTATCACAATCGCATACTATAACTGCAAGGACAGGGATGACAACTACTAAAACTGCCCACACGAATCTACTTTTGTCCTCTCCCTTCACTTGTTCATGTTTTAGATTTTCTACCACTCGATCAAATACGGCAAGGTCAGTCTCAAGCGTCAAATTTCCATTGCAAATAAACTCTGAATTCTTCTTTTCTTCCTTGACAAAACGCTTCAGCTCAAATATCAACAGGTTTTTACGGGCCAATTTATCACCTAAATTGGCCACCATATCCTCCAAATCCATCCTCTGACTACACCACTGGGTTGATTCATCTTGGTATGTATTGTACCATGGATCATCGGCCTCCCTAGCACACTGTAACAATCCCCAAAAAATCCAAATGAAATCACTCTGGCAGGCCATGGCAGCACTTCAAATTCAACGGTAGTACAAAGAGCAGGAGCTACCTTCACTTCCGACGAGGTAGGAGAACGAGAACATGGCCATGACATGAGCGAATCCCCACCGTCACCGGTGTACCCGCTATGACCAAACATTAAGGACTAATTTGCACCTGGAATCTCGAGGAAATTACGGGAACCGAATCGATTAGGGTGGGTGGGGCAGAAGTAGAGGTCTTACCAAGAAATATTAGTGATTGATGCGACCGTTCGTAGAGCTACGGTAGCGAAACAAAATCCTGATCATCATGGGTGGTGGACCTGCGTGCGAATTTTACTGCCTCGGCATACAATGTGTGCGGAAGAAACAAGTGCTAGAGTCGTGGTTGAGGTGCAGCGCCGAAGCCCGTCCGACGCTGCCGGAGGACAGAGCCGGTGATGCGACGAGGGGCCAACGATGGCTGCTTTGTACACCGGTGTGGTAGGAGCTGCTCGGGGCTAGGAGCGGATGAGAGAGAGCCGACCGCACGTGTCCTACACGACCCCCCATGTCAATGTTTGGGGAGTAGCTTCTCCGGCCCCACATCATAGTCCCATTGGTCATTAGTTGTTGCGGCCCCACAGAGCGATCCCATTTGTCATTGGCTAGACTGGTGACACAATCAAGGAATAAAGCGGCTCACACGCTAGCGAGAGATGGATGGCTAGTCCGACCTTGTATCCTAACCTCACCCATCAGCAAGTAACGGTTGAGGGAGGAACTGTCTCTACGCAGTCCCACTAGTCAGCATATAATGGTCTAACCTTTGACCTGATGGCATCCCTCCATCCGAGCGTCGGAGAGGGTTTAAGAATAGAGAAAAGGGAAAAGTGAGAAAAAATTTAGCGGCTAGGATACCTGGGTACAACTAAGGAACCAAAGGCACCCTAACTTTAATTTGAGCACCAGTGCCAAGGCTACGTGCACGCGCGCAACCATTAGAGTAATCAATCAACATCGGCGAGAGTGTCAACACCAGTATTCCAGGGAAAAGCAACTGAACACCCTGATCAACGTCGCTGCTGAACCGAGAGCATGAATCACTATTGTCTAGGACGTAGCCGCCGGGACAAATATTACGGGGATAATCCTTCTCACAGCAACCATGAGAAAAAAAATTCAAAACCAATCCGGCGAAATAAGATTTGAAAGACCATACTAATAGAATCTTAATCTTTCAACATCACCATTACGCCGGGAAGATCTCCTCATCGAACGAAGGGCCGAAAATCACTTATTATAGAGGATGCAATCTCCATTGGCACAGAGATCAATAAGAAGATAGCAATCAAAACACTAATCTAATCTTCTGAAAACATTACTTTTATTAAAAACTCTATTCTATTCATATATCGGTTCCTACATCTCTCAACGCTGGCGAGACCAGCTGGAGGAGGAGAAACCGATCTTTGAAAGAGACTGAGAGGAGGTGGCGGCTAGATCAAGAGGCGCCGGCGGCTAACCCCTGGAGAAGACGCTCAATGAGGTTTGACTCCGTTTGCTAGCTTTTTTCTACCTCAACTCTTTGCAACTGCGCGGTTGCTTTTTTTTCTCGCTCGGTTGATGGCTCCGTTCATGGCATATGTATGTGTGTCAATATCTTGGTGGGCCACGTTGGTCGGCTACTGAGTGGATTTTTCTAGTGGTGTCACATTTCTTGGAAGCACTATTCATCGAACATCTCCGACTATCGTATTAGCCGCAAGTGCTATTATGCAACCCACATGCTATAGTTGATGCTACACATAAATCCCTTGTATTTGTGATGGTCTTATAAATAATATATACTCCATCCATCTGTAAATAAGTGTGTTTTTAGGTGTTGTCCTAATTTTAATATTTTTCAGTTTGAAAAACTTCATAAAAATAGCAAAGCTTATAACATCAAATTAATATCACTAGATGCATTTTGCAATATAGCTTCATACTAATATACTAATTTCATGTCATAAATATTGCTATAATTTTTTATAAAATTGGTCAAATTTAAAAATAATAACTTAGGATGAAACCTAAAAGTACACATATTTATGGATGGAGGGCACGCATATATGTTATATATCGTTTGAAATCATATTGCTAATTAATTTTGTATTAATTTTTACTTATATTTTATGTTCAGGCCGATGCTATTTTATTTGTGTCATGACATAATTCTTTGCATTGATTAAGCACCTTATCGAGTGGAGTTTTGACAATCACTTCCTCATGAGTTAGGGATTGAGGAATCAAGCCTCCAAGCGTACAAAAAGTTTCATCCTTATTATTTTTCTCTCTCATTGTAGGTATTCGCAGCCCACATGGCTTAATGAGCATGCTTTAATAATGCTCTCCTCATGTTAAAATAGTGTATATTATTTTTGCGTTCGGTCAAACTTAATAATATTTTCTAAAAGTATAGCAAAACATTATCAATGTATATAATATAAAATTTGTTACGCATTCTATTTGTTATTAAGTTTTATGTAATATTGCAAACTTTGCAAAATTGACTTAACATAACTATAAATTTTACATTTTGAACATGCAGAAAGTACATCTTCACGCCTAAGAGGGTACATCAAAGAAAGCACAAGCCGGCACCCTAGAAAGTACAAACGCAAGATCCAAGATCCAAAACCGGATAAGCATTGCTTCGCCCCTGTAATTTGGAAATATTATCTAGCTCTGTATATTGTGTGAAACCAAAAATCTGAAAATCCAGCAAAGAGTCGCCGTTTCTTTGAAATAATATCACCAAAATTCCCTTGGACCCCTTTAATTTGCAAAACTCATTTTTGAAACTTCGGCCCAACATGACCATATTTCCCAAATAAATTTGAAACTAATCCTTTTTCATGACCCCTGGACGAAGGTGCCGTGCTAAATATATATAGCATGAAGATGTTTCGAAGTTATTTTTCAGATACGGTTTTTCTCTTCTGAATTTTTAAGAAGAGATAATTCTACTATACTTTAAATCATCGTGGTTGAACGGTTGCCAGCTTGGTCCATGCCAGGTCCACGACCACCGCCGATGAACACGAGTACAGGAATGGCACAAGTAGTGGTAGGATCATACGTGTGCAGACAGGACGACAGAGCGGGACAACGCAGGTGCCCTAGGGCTTCCGTAGCTCATCCCAGTCGTCGCTACCTCGGATAACCATGCCCTTGCCCATATCCACGTACTCTCCAACGTGTAGCCCGTGCCGTGCCTCCTGTGCCTCGTGTCAATACATCAGGGACACCCGGCGGTGAGGGTGGCCGGTGGCATCCGCGTCGTCGCACGCGCCGTCTCCTCGCCGCCCGACCCACCGCCTCGGCGACTATATAAAGGCGTCCGCTGCCTCCTCCGCCACAACCAGCATCAGTCAATCACAATCAGTCTCATACATACACACTCCGCACTCACATCCGTTTGCGGAAGGTTGAGAGCGATGGCGTCCAGGCAGCAGGAGAAGAGGTCGGAGCTGGACAACATGGCCCGGGAGGGGCAGACCGTCGTCCCCGGCGGCACTGGCGGGAAGTCCGTCGAGGCGCAGGAGAAGCTCGCCGAAGGTTCCAACTCATGCAACCTATGCATTGTTCCTGCGCTTCGTTGAAGTGTTGCAACTTCTGACGCTGATATGCTTGCATAATGCAGGGCGCAGCCGCGGCGGGCAGACTCGCAGGGAGCAGCTGGGGGAGGAAGGGTACAGCGAGATGGGGCGCAAGGGCGGGCTGAGCACCAACGACGAGTCCGGCGGCGAGCGCGCCGCCAGGGAGGGCATCGACATCGACGAGTCCAAGTTCAGGACCAAGTCCTAGATGATGGTCCCTGCTGCCTAGCTTAGCTAAGCAAGACGACTACGTAGGTTCCCCTTGGCGAATAATGTAGGTCAGATCCTGTCGTGTGCACGCATGTAGGCGATCATATCATATGTACTATGGTCATGCGTGTGTTTCTTAGCTGTAGTCCGTAGGTACTTGTGGTCGGTCAGGTTTCCTTAGTCCAAGCGTGTTGTGGTGCTGTGGCTCTAGGTGGCTTGTCAGTCACTCCGCCTATGCCCAACAGTGTGCACTGTATCCGTTGCATCCTTCAGTAATGTAGCCGTCGTTTGTGAGATCTGAAGATTTTTTTGTATTCTGTACGTGCTAATTCTTGTTTTTTGGAGTTGTGCCTTGCTACTCCCGCTCATCTCAATACAGGAGACGTACAACATTAATTATCCAATACTACAAACTATTGCTAATCAAACAGCAAGTACCTGGTGCAGAACACATAGCGCGCGAGGTAGGCAAGAAAATTTGCTGACGCGCGGGCGAGCTTTGCCCGCACGCGAGAGACGGTGCAGATATCGAGCCACGTTCACTCCCCGTCGAAACACGGTAGGAGAAAATGCAGCTAGACATTAACATTAGAGTTGACTCAAATGCAGACTAGACTTATGCACCAGGACGCCTTACATATTAAACAAACCATTCATAAAGAGCAAATTCCAAGTCATGGAACGAGCGCCTAAGTACATTTTGCAATCTGCTAAGTACAGTTTGCAATCTGTTTTCTATCGTATACTCTGACCCAAATATACAATTGAGACAAACCTAAGTCACTAATTTTGATCTGGATTTCTACTCCAAGTGGGTCTAGATTTCTACTCTAGGTGCAGTTACCAGATAGACTAGATCATGTAGGCGCGCGTTGGATATAGAAAATGTCATGTAGGCGCGCGTTGGATATAGAAAATGTAGGATTTCCAATCCTGAGGAAACTTTAAACTCAATTTAAAGTGAGTAAATAGAATTCCATACAAAGTTTTTAAACCACATACATTAGAATAAAAGGTTGTGGGGCTTTGTTCTTTAAATGAAATAGTATGATTTTTGAAAAATAAATTCACACCGTAAGGGCCTTCCCAAAAATTCCAGGTCGAAAAAATAGTGTGCTTACTCTCTTGAGTACAAAAATAAAAAGTTGACATTTGGTATACAGAGTAAAATAAACTAAATTACTTTTGGAAGTATCAAACGAAAAGAGAGAGCTTAACTTAAACAAACAGTCACCTAAGGCAATATCCTTTTAAAACACAATCGTGAAAAATATGCAAAATCTTGGATTATTCTGCTCACATAGCAATGATTCTCTCAAAACATAGGATGAACATACCTCAAATGACAACACAAAGTTGTCATAACCTCACGCGGCAGAATGATTGCACGTAGACAACAAAACTATTAAAACCCCCTAAAGAATTGCATATGGATATGTATAATATCTCCATGTCCTTATTAGTGAACTGAAGCTGACAAACTATCCTTGTCTTAGACAAGCTACAATTTCTTCTTTGTCGAGTAGGTCTTATGTTTTCTGGCCAGGCCTGCAAATCATATGTATTACTACCATTAGTTTATTTGTATGTTAAATAAATCGAATAAGAACAGGTTGATTTTTATGATCCGATTGGTGATATCTTTTTGGAATTGTTGTTAGTGCTATTGGAAGCATCTGTGCATTGCCCGCGGACTGTCCAGTGGTGGCTTCTGCCAATACAGTCTGAAGACAATTAAAGGGGCAGGGAATTATTTAGAAAATTCTAGTAAAGAAAGAAATGATTATACATGTGTATTAAGTATCGTTTGTTGCGAGATCGCAGGGCAGATCTGTATTGTGTATTTATTGTTTGGTTACTGCCAGGGTTACCGTCAATGCCAATGTTAACCTACCGTAGGATCCTACCATAGGATCATTTTATAGGTCAGCTGGTTAGAGTGGAATATACTTGATGCAAAATATATAATTCCAGTTCATTGTAATAACATTACTTTTAAGTGTAAGAGCATCAAAGCATGTATCAGAGATGGCCTGCGAGTCAAGAAGAATAAAGTTACAAAATGAAATAAACAGATATCTTTTTGTTTTATATGTTAAATAAAGAGCACATACCTTCACAGCTCGCACTTGGCCAGAGCTAAGCTTGTTGAATTTATTTTCCGTTTACATTATTAACCTGGAAAGACACCTGGCCATAGTGGAGTCCCTTTTCATTTATATTGAAGTCTAGAGTGAGTTTCTGAGAGATCGGTGTTGATATCCCTACAGGATCAACAAACGGAGGACTTGATACACTGCACATTAGAATTTGAAGTCTCCTTCCGATGATCTACTTGTAAACTGTGGAAAAAGATACAAATTCAGCTTCACCTGACACATCGACACCTATAACTCAGAATTTGTACCTTGGAATGAAAATTGGACACTACATAGTTTAGAGAGAAGTAGATGGCATTGTGATTATAACATGTTATATTGGCGTAGCAGAGGTATTGCTACATTTTTGTTGCCGCAAACAAATGAATTTCCAGTTTGAAATGCTTTCTTGTGGCACAACTGGCAGGAAGGAAGACAAATTCAGCTTCACCTGACACATCGACACCTATAACTCAGAATTTGTACCTTGGAATGAAATTTGGACACTACATAGTTTAGAGAGAAGTAGACGACATTGTGATTATAACATGTTATATTGGCGTAGCAGAGGTATTGCTACATTTTTGTTGCCGCAAACAAATGAATTTTCAGTTTGAATTGCTTTCTTGTGGCACAACTGGCAGGAAAGAACCACTAATGTTCAGAAGCCAACCTCATAATTGTGGGTGGCATTACTTGTTGATATGAAATAAGTTCAGCAATTAGGGCATGCGTATGTAGTAGTTTTTAATATTAGTGAAAAGGAAATTTTCGCACAAGAAACCCATTAGATCTGTGTGAATTCACTAATCTAATGGCAACAATCTCAGGTTTATCCCTATTCAATGACGTGTTGTACTAATCATTGCATGCCAACATCACCCTTAATTTCCAAGAGGATGAGAAAGTACCAAGCAGCTATGCATGATTAAACTTACACCTACATTTGTTGTGATGTGTAAATCATATTTAGAAAAAAAGATTTCCATGATTACAGTTATTCGATCTTTTCAGGAAGGTTGATATATAAATCTTCTAAGCATCGATGTAGCTTATTGTTGGATTTCCTGAGCATGTGTCAAAAATACATACCTAGGTAGCTTTTCATGAGAGTGCCAATCAAAAAGTACTATTATGTTCTTTGTCATGCTGCACTTTCATCTTTTCCCGTGGTCCCATGGGGTTGGTTTAATCACGAAACTCCCTTTAACAGTCTTGTATATATCTTTGGATGACTTGACAAAGAAATCTTTGATCCGGCAATAATTCCCTTCATGAGCTTTTCCCTGAACTTCACTACATTAACTGAGAGAATTTCACCATACATCATGCTACCCTACATAGGTATTCAACAATAAGTAGATGATCAAAATTGTTGTAAAATTAGCACACAGAAAAGCATAACGAACATAGAATAGACCTGTTCGCCCGACGCGGCAACCCTACTCGCTGGGCGGCGCGGAGTGAGCTGCAGAGCATGGGTAACGACGGAGGGCGGCCAGGGTGGCGGGTGTAGTGAAGGGTGTGAGGGGCATCACAGATGGTGGTGAGAGGGGGTCGAGATGGGCAATGGAAGAGACGATACCCATAATCACGGCGCTTCTCCGTCGACCCTCTTCCTCCAACGTTGCCGTCATGGTGAAGGGGATACTCGCTGGCGGCGTAGCGAAGGAGAGGAGGCGATAGTCCACAGGTAGAGAGGGCATCCACGCTAGGTGGGCTTTGCTCAGGCCCAGATTAACCACGTACGATTGATTTGTGCTCCAGAGGAGCGTCCCCTAGGGACATCCGGCCAACGACGGATCAAACGGCCAGCCGGCCCGAAATAGCGATGTCGTGAAGATGGACGGCACAAAACATTGGAGCGCTGAGTGTGTCGTGAGATGGCTCCGTTTTGTCCCAGTTTTAATATCCCTAATAGCGATGATTAGTGGGGCCTATCCCTTGAGTGATGATTCGTGGGGCCTATCCTTGAACGCTGCATTAATATTTAAGTGAACCTATACACTAAAGGATATCAAGATAAATTCGTTTCACAAAGATAAAATATCTATCAAGATAAGTTCGTTTCACAAAGATAAAATATCTCTCTGTCTCGAAGTAAATAATAGATATCGGAAGTCTAAACGTGGATGTAGATACATCCAAAATTAAGAAAAAATACGACGGGACGGAGAGTATTTCTGGGAGTACTGATCAATGAGAATGTTCAAAGTGGTAATGAATTTTTTTTGTGTCCGCGATCGATCTTCTCAACCTAATTTGGACGAATGACTGAGGCACACAATTTTTTTTTCGGAGTATATGATAATCAGTTCAGGGAATCTACAATGCAAAAATATTTTTAAACTACCAACATATGATTATATTCCTAGTCAAGAAGAATCGCCAGAAATATAACTACATTTACTTGGACTATCCTCTTGCTCAAAATTGTAGGCATGCTTTTTTTTGCCCAGTAGGAAACATGTTGTTGATAGAAATTTCTATATACGGACAAAATGTTAGGACAAGATGTTACACAAGCCTACTTTTATGGACATTGTCATACACACATGCATCACTAGAGGTAAATGCGATGAAGTCTACAACTAAAACCTATGCCGACGGTCATTTATCGGGGCCATCAACAAACCGACGGGTAGACCCGTCAGCATAGGATTGATCCTACGACTAAAACATATGCTGACAGCAATTTATCGGGGCCATCAACAAACCGACGGGGTAGAAAAGCCGTCGGCATAGGATTGGCCTATCTAGACGGCATAGCATGTCATGAAACTACATATATGCCGACAATCGCCAATCGTCAGTTAATGGCATTCGTGGCGACCCACCAGATGACAGGCGTGCGGTGGCGTTATTGTTGGCCGTCAGCATATCTAGACCTATACCGATGTAGACAGTCATTTCGTCTAATTAGTGTTTCTATTTCCGATGTTAGTTATGTTTGCTTTTGATTTTTTTTTGTTCCAGCATAATTTTTTCTCCTAGTAATATCTCACATAAGATGACACAATATAAAGGTTTTATTTTTTCAAAATTTCTTACGCTCACATTTAACTCACATTTAGTCTCACATAAAATTATAAACCGGAAATCCCCTCGTTACGAGTCAACCAGTGAATCCTTTGAAATCAAAACCCACCCTAACCATTTGTACACTTTCCACTTTGAAATCAAAACCCACCCTGACCATTTGTACACTTTCCGGACCCATTTGGCCATCAGACAGTTGTTAGGTAATCTAGTGTTTGTGAAACCAAGACTGCCCTTGTCGTTTGGGATACACATAGCATCACATTTACCATATGCTATTTCTACTTATTCTTATCTTTTGCCCAGCTCGATCTTACTTTATCAAACAGTGCATGCACCCCATCCTTGAGATGATAAAAGCTCATGCAGTAGTACGGAAAGCTGGAAAGACAAGATTGAATAAGAATCGTCCTTCCCCTGACGAGTTCCTCGCTTTCCAAGGATCCACTCTCTTGGTAACTCTAGCTTTTAGTGGACCAAAGGCTCCCATAGTAAGATTGGAAGCATCAACAGGCATATCCAAGTAAGTCATTGGAAGAGAACTCGGTTTACAATTAAGCACATGATCTATTTTCAGCTATTCTTATTCATCCGATCCTAGCACAAAGGCCTCTAACTTTGTAAAGTTAACATTTAATACATAGATTTGAAGAAAAGTAGTAAAAAATCAGATTTATAATGTCCACCGATGCACGTAAAATGCATATATGAACCTTATAGTTTACTGTAACATATTTCAATATACTTGCATGTTATATAATGGTGTATCCATGTTTTACATTGATTCTTGGAGATTTACCAATGACCCCCTTAATTTGGGTTATAACTCTGCAGAACAGGAAAACCCTATTTTGTGTACTTTTAGCTTTTAGGGACCTTCGTGAACTCAAAAGGACCTACGATTTTTTCCTGGAGCATTTTTCTTCAAGAAAAAGAGCTAGAGCACTTGGACCGCTATAGGGGAGCCCTAAGTCCCAAAGTATCCCATTTAGAGCGACCTAGGAGGGGCACTGCACCACCTAGGGCATATGGAGCCTCAGGGATCAGATGTCGTCGATTCCACCACCTTTCTCTTTGTTTTGGCCTAAAATATTCTACAAAAAGGTCCCCCACCGCGATCTCTAAGGTGTGCGAGGTGGAGATAGAGATCAAAAGATAGAGAGTATGTAGTCTATTGGCAGAAAAATATTGGAGGGAGAACCGCTTTCGGAATCACCTCCGCTAGCCTCTCCTCCTTCACCAACACCTCCATGTTGTTCTTCATCATGAGGGGGTAGTAATCCATTCCTTGAACTATGGGTTTGTGTTAGTAACTTGATCCATCTCTCTAGTATGATCATTTTTTCAAGTCCATATGATATGCCTTGCCTCATTATGGATCTATCTATGTAATTCCTATGGTGGATATCGTGGTATGAGATTATACTTGTTATGCATTTACCGTTGTGTTGAGACTTTATGGTTTTTCATACTTTGGAAATACATCTATGATACATATAATGGCTTGATCTATGCATAATTCCTTGTTTACCCATGTCATGAGTTGTTTGACCACGCCAAGTGTAGGTAGATGGGAGAGATGAGAAATCACAATATATAAATCATTTCACTAGTGTTTAGAGTGTTTGACATAAAGGATTATGATGTATGTACATGAGGGGTGGCCGAGTGATAGATGGCATATGCATCGGGTGACAACAACAATGCATCCAAACAACCTTTATCCGGGGGTAAAAATGGACAAGTATGACATGGTGGCGTGAAAATAAGCACACATTGTCCTTACGAGAGTGACACAACAACACATATGGGTACTTCTTTCAACAATATGTTTTACTGAAGGAGATATACCCTAGAGGCCAATAATAAAGATATTTTTTATTTACATATCTCATTAGTTTGTAATAGTTTTGTATCACACTATAATAGTATTAAGTAGAAACATTAATACTGGTGCGGTATATAAAAGGGATTTCTGTTTTCTAACCCTCGGTTCATTAGTTGTACTCAGTTTTCCCCAGCCGCTTAGTTTTTCTTCACTTTTCCCCTCCCTCTATTCTGAAACCCTCATAGGCGCTCGGATGGGGGGATGCCGTCAGGTCAAAGGCTTGATCGTTACATGCTGACTGGTTGGACCATGTTAGGGTGGGTCGTGCATTGGGCGTTACATTACGTCATCTCAACCGTTACATGCTGATAGGTGGGACTAGGATACATGGCGGACCAGCCATCCATCTCTCGCTGATTATGGGGGACGTGGTGTGGGACCATGTGGAGCACGTTTGGTGGTTACATGCGCCATATCACCTAAATTGGAAGTTTTCTTTTTTGTTATTTTTATGATTGGACTTTTTAAGAGCGGCTTTTTCCCCTCTCTCGCTAACATTTATGTTTTTTCCCAAAAAGGTAGCGAATCTAGAGCAGCTTCTCTCTTTATTCGTTATTCCTTTTGGCCCTTGTTTTTCCCCAATCTGGTAGCAAATCTCGAGCAACAAATCTAACCAGCATTATCAATAAATTCAGTAAACATAGCAGATGTAGATAAAGCAGCTAATATAGGTTATATAGTACGATACTTAACGAGGTTCGACAATTAGGATGCTCAGCAGCAGCAGCGGACAAGTTCAACACGAACAAGACAAAAGAAGCTACTTTACAGCAGCAGCAGCATAAGATCAGTGGCCCCTCATGGCCTCCGCCTCCTCCCTCTGGTGCCTCCTCCACTTCTTGCTGCCAAGTCCCTTGACCTTGGGCGCTTTGGGCTTAATCAGGGGCATGCGACCCTCCTCGATGGCCACCTTCTGGAGGTTGCGAAGGTGAATACCAAGCGCCTGGTGCTTGTCTCTGAAGCCGTGGGCATTCACGGACTCGCCGCAGGTCCTCACGTCCTCGGCATGCTTCACGAGGGAGTTGAAGTCGGTGGCGCGGAGCCTCCTGGTGGTGCAGAAGGGGCACCTATAGACATCGCCGACAAAGAAGTTATAGTACCGGCCGGACTTCAGCCTCCTCAGCACATGACGAGTCTTGGTGTCCTTGGGCTCGTTGTTGCTACAAACGTCGCTGCTATCCTCCTGTTGGAAAAAATAGTAGAGTGCAATAAGGACATGATTGAGATACTTTGATTGTTGGTATTGATTATTTTCATAAATTAACCGATTGAGATCTCCTGATTATTTCCCAAATCTCAAACCAAATCGAATATTGATCCCAACTACAAACATGGGGATTCAAATACGAACAAGGGATTCATTCAAATACGAAATCTAACACAAGAGGATTACTATTGTAAAAATACGAATAGCCGAACCCTAATAACATACGATCTAGTATCCAACGATGGGAATGGGGGAAGAACAAGGGAAGGGGAGAAAACCCTGGTTACCTCCGTCCATGGGTCGGTGATGCTGGTGCCGTAGAGGTTCTCCGTCCTTATCTAATCACCCTCCTCATAGAGGTCCCAGCCGAGCGGGATCTTCCCGAGACCGGCGGGGGCCTCCTCACCGGCGGCTACGACGGATGCGGGGACGGGGACGACGGCTGCCTTCAATGCCTGGATGGGGGCATGTACGAGGGCCTCCTCGTCGGCGTCCTTGGAGGCGCCGATGGCCACCACATCGTTCTTCTCCATCGCCGGCATGGTTGGGGTTTTCTTGGGGGTTTGCAGAAGGTGATGGGACAGTGGAGACGGTTGAGTGAGCGAGTGAGTGACGAGTGAGAGTAAGGAGGCCTCTATTAAAGGAGAAGGGAAGCAATGTTTCGTTGCACCACCGTGCTCCGTGTAACTGCGTACACTACTGCACCGTACATGGCCACACGTGTCCGCTACCGCCCCGTACACCACACACGCATATCGTGAGTCACGTTTTTCCCTCGTGTTTAACCCTGGCGACTTAGTTGTGATCAGTTTTGCCCTCGAGTGTAACACTAGCAGTTTGGTTGTACTCAGTTTTGCCCTCTAGTAATAACACTGTTATGTGCAATATACTCAGTTTTACCCTCCGGTGGCTAGTCAATAGAGAGTCAACGAATGGGTTTTAGCTAGCTAATTGAGTCATTTTATGCACAAAAATTCAAAAAGATCAAAACAGAGTGACATCTACCTAGGGAGTCTTATTATGTGACCTGCCACCATAAGAAATATATATAAATTAAGTTTTAACCTAAATCACCACTTCTCAAATCACCTACTATCTATGAAGGTTCATGGCTTTCTACTCAATCCTCTTCCCAAAACATCCCTCTCCAAAACATAGTTTGTCTGAATGAGGCAATAATTGTCAAACTGGTGTATATTTGAATTGCAAAGAGTTCGATGTATGCCAAGATGTATTTTATTGTATAAAAGACGCATTTTCCATTTTTTAAATCTCTTTCTATTTTCTATTTAAATCCCTTTGTCAGTTTTGCCCTTGGTTTTTAAGTTCTACTCAGTTTTGCCTTTGGTTCTTAAGTTCTACTCAGATTTCTCCTCTCTTAGTCACAATCTCTCACACTTGTGCTCATCTTCGCTGCTACGCTCTGATTGGTTAAGACAGTTGTCACGCAGATCATGTCCACTAACCGTTGATCCTCTGTGATCTAGCGGACATGATAACCCCTATATCTATCGGGGGGCCCTCTATCAATGCAAAATAACGAGTTTTCCACCGGTACTTTAACTCCATAAACAAATGAACTTGAATATAATTTAAAGGGAACATGTTCAAAGGTGTATAATTTGTGCAATACATTCCACTCTATGAAAATGATAATCTCTCAAGATTTTCTTAGCACAATATTATCACGTATTAAGTGCGATTTCAAAGAGTTCAAATGTGTATAATTTTCGTGTATGTAAGTTTATACATTACATTCCACTCTATGAAAATGGGGGGAGAAAATGATAATCTCTCAAAATTTTGGTAGCACATCATTATCTCGTTATTAAGTGCGATTTCATAGTGTACAAAGGTTTAAAATTTTCGTATACACAAGTTTATACATTATATTTCACTCCATGGAAATGATAAATGATCAGGATTTTATTAGCACAGCATTATCATGTCCTAAGTGCGATTTCAAAGAGTCCAAAGGTGTATAATTTTCATATATGCAAGTTTATGCATTACATTCCACTATATGAAAATGATAATATCTCAAGATTTTCTTAGCACAACATTATCACGTATTAAGTGCGATTTCAAAGAGTTCAAAGGTGTATAATTTTCGTATATGCAAGTGTATGCATTACATTCCACTCTATGAAAATAATAATCTCTCAAGATTTTCTTAGCACAACATTATCACGTATTAAGTGCTATTTCAAAGAGTTCAAAGGTGTATAAACTTCGTATATGCAAGTTTATGCATTACGTTCCACTCTATGAAAATGGGGGAGAAAATAATAATCTCTCAAAATTTTGTTAGCACGTCATTATCATGTATTAAGTATGATTTAAAAGTGTTCAAAGGTTTATAATTTTCACATATGCAAGTTTGTGCATTACATTCCACTCTATGAAAATGATAATCTCTCAAGATTTTCTTAGCATAACATTATCACGTATTAAGTGCGATTTCAAAGAGTTCAAAGGTGTATAATTTTCATATACGCAAGTTTATGCATTATATTTCACTCCATGGAAATGATAAATGATCAGGATTTTATTAGCACAATATTATCATGTCCTACGTGCGATTTTAAAGAGTTCAAAGGTGTATAATTTTCGTATATGCATTATATTTCACTATAGGAAAATGAAGCTAGACAAAGGGCCACCATCACCAGAGAAGAAGAAGAAAGGGGAGGCAACGACACAGGCGTGGGTGCAGGGCTGGCTCGGGGTCCCATCTTGCAACGCCAACCTGGTAAGCTGTGGGTCTGGTGCTCACATGGATAAGCTGTGGGTCCGATGCTCACATAGATAAGTTGTGGATCCGATGCTGATTTGGATAAGTTGAGAGAGGTTTCCACTACGGGAACCGACTGAACGCGGCCCCACTTGTCAGCATGTAATGACAAGGGTCCACTACAGGACACGACGGAACACGGTCCTACTCGTCAGCACGTAACGGCGAGGGTCCACTGTAACACCCCAGCATTAGACTTAGAAATAAGCTAAACACAGGTGTGTGCATTGCATTCATGCATAGAAAATCTGGATAATTTTCGCGCTTTTAAATAAAACTTGTCAAAGAGATTGAAGCTTCTCTTAACTTGGTGGAACTGAAGTAGATCATCAAGTTGACCGCGATAAGTTTCAATATGACCTTTGCTAAAACCTTATCTTTGGGGAATATAATTTGATCTAAGGGTAGATCAAATGTAATAAAACTAAGTCACAACACACTACTTAATAGGGAGTACTTGATCTTCTAGAGATCATGACATGGTATTCCATACCACAAGTCAAGGATGAATACTTAATATTCTAAAGATGATATGAAGGTATTATCTACGACAAAACCTGAATCCCAAGTCAAGTATATAACTTAAGTAAAATAAACTCATAACTAAATCTTGAAACACTTGTTTGCCATAGTTACTCTTATCATAAGTACCATGATAGTTCTTAAAAATTAACTCTTATTACAAATAGAGTAGAAAGGGAAGTCAAACCAAGACCATCCATCATATACCTTAGTGTAATGTTAATAGCCGACAACCGTATTTAACCAAGTCCTAGTGTCTATTGATCATCAATGTGTGTGATCAATTCTTGATCTAGCACTTATTGACTCATAGCCTTTGACCTATTATGTTGGCCTTCCAAAGACCTTAAGTAAGTTAATAATAAGAAGGAACTAGCTATGGTGAAGTATGCCATCATCAATGTAATGAGATCCTTAGTGGTGATCAAACCATTTGATGTTGGAGGAGTTAACTCACTCATGAGTTAACTAGACGCAGTACCTAAACCCAAGAAGTAACTAGTGATCATGGAGCTATAAGGAAGGTAGTAGTATTAGAATATCTAATGATAATCTTGTTAAACCAAGTGGGCATAAACTTAACGTAAGTGTTCTTAACAAGATAAATCTTATAGAAAGACTAGTACAAGTCTACTACTTAGTTGAGTATAGATCTTGATTAGATAATTAAAAGCCTAAGCTTTGTTTGATCAAATGATGGTGGTCATTATTCTCAAGTCACTTGAGAATAGATGACTAGGTGTTGAAGAAGAGTTGTGAGTATACCAAATTAGGTAAAGCCCTAGTAAGCTAAATCATCTAGCTTGATTATGAGAAGTCAAGCTAGAGTATAATGAAACATATAACATAATTTGTAGGAGTAGTTGGAAGTATAATAGTTTAACCAAGCTAATACAAGAACAAACTTGTATTATGGAGAGTAATACCATACCTATTCTAGAAGATTGATATCCTTTGTTATCTACAGTGATGATTGTAATCTTGTAAGCCTTGGATATAGTTGCAAGATGGAATTAAAGGCATTAATGGATGGAGTTAGAAGTAGCTACATTGATGAATTCATCAAGGGTAGTTTAGTAATGGAAGTTATGTAGATACTAGGAGAATACTGGATAATGAGTATTGTTGAAGTGGCATGACCATGTCATCATATGGTGATTGATATGGTGAAGTCAGATGATTGGCTTATTCAGGAAGATGTGATCTTTGTGATTGAAAGCAGAAAGATTTATAGAGTATATTTGGGAAAGGAATTCCTTATCTCAAGATAATCCTAGTGAGGTATTAAGGTAAGGATTCTTTAGAAGCCTTAACCAAGATCATATCAAATCAGGATAAGACCCATGTCTCCCTCTTTGTCTAAAACCCCATGATCAAATTGATAGTGGAACCATTTCCTATTCCAAGGTAACCATTGAATAATGTCTCTTGGACAAATGAAGCTTCCAAGAGATAATTAGAGAATCAAATGAGTGTTTAAGGATGGGAGCCTTGTCCACCCTATTGTCTTAAACCCTAATAGAAACCTAGAATGATATAACTATCAAGATCACATTAATAAGTAATTTCAATATCTCACTCTAAGTGCAGATATCAAACCTACTCATAGATTTAGAAGTAGTATCTCTAAACCTTGATCTTTGCCCATATTCATAATGGAATATGAGTCTATTACTAAAAAACCTTCCCAAAAAACTCATGACCATTGTTTGGAAATGAACAATTACATTAATGATTGCCATTCATACTTCTTGACTTCACCAAATTTGTCCATGGTAATCCTAAGCACTATAAATCAAGAAGGATTTGAATAAGAGAAATCACCAAGTATGGAGAACCATGAAAATCAAATCATCATATTAAAAAAAACGACAAGGTTTAATACCTTATAATGAATATTCATAATTCCTCCAGGAAGTTAAGCATTAATAATATTCTATATATATCCTTCACCATTTAAAATTTTTACCATTATAATTATTAAGTGAAAACAAAATCGTCTTTGTGAAATCTTATTATAAGAAAAAAATTCTTAAAACCTTAATCTTTATTAATACTTCCTAATGAAAAGGACTTTCCATATAATTATGAATATATTTTAATGCACAAAAAGAAATCAGGAGAAGAGAGTCATACTTGCTTTATATAATACTATTCTTGACTTATAAAGTTTCTAGATATTTAAACCCTTACAGAAATCAAATTTGAAATAAATTTTGAAATATAAAAGAAAACAGATAATAGAAACTGAATAAAGAAGAAAAAAAGTAGAGAAGTCATCAGACTTGGCCCACGGCCCATTTCCGCATCGCTACCCGTCGCTCACGTGCGCCAGTCGCCCCATTTCGCTCACCTCTCCACGGCCCAGCAGTAGCCCGGCCCAGATACCGGTTCGTCGTCGTCACTTCCATGCACACGCACTGCTCACTGGAGGACCTCACTGCAGCTCGATGCCGTCCGCCGTTGTCAGCGGAATTGGACCACTGCGATGCTCGCCGACGCCCTAGACCTCGTTGATAAGATCGGCCGCGTCAATCTCTATCCTCCAGTACCAGTCTTATCCTCTCTCTCGCCCTCTAGAGCAAATGCCCTTCTTCCACTAAAACCCTAGCTACCGCTCGTCGTTGTTTCGGCCATCTCCGACCGCCCCTCGCCTAGCCATAGCCACCGCTAGAAACGTTGTCGTGTCCTCGTTCGTCTCCAACAAGTCCCATAAGCAAGAGCGCCATGAGCGGCGGGGAATCGAGCTCGGAGTATCATCGGCCACCGCGGCCATTGCCGGCGATTCACCGTCACCGGCCTTCCCCACGCTTCACCGTCCTCACCATCGTCACCGGGGTGAGCTTCTGTGTCTCCCTGTGCTCTCCACTTGCTTCCTCCCACTCTGTAGCGTCTTATCATCGTTCTCCGCCATCGACCGTCGTATCTGGTTGTTGTCGGAGTAGCTTCGGTGACCAAAACAAGGCAGCGACACCACCCCTAGGTTCGCCTTGCTCCCCTCCATCGAACGTGCCCTTCCATTTTTCCCTGCACGCTCTCCAGCGACCTGTCCTTGCTCAACAGTGAGCTCCGTCCGTCGCTGACGTCACCGTGTCGTCACGCTTGCGTCACCCCGTTCCCGCCAGCTCTGTTTGACTGGGTCCTTGCCTAGGTTGCAAGTGACGTGGCCCTGACCCCATGGGTCAGTGGCTGGGACTAGGTTAGTCTGAGTGTAAAAAGTTATTGTCTATTTAGTAAATAGGTAAATTAATTTAAATTCAAGTATAAATGATTTCCAGGAACTTAATAAAATGATTAAATCTTATCAATTTAATATCTTTTGTTTTATAATTCAGAAAAATGTATATAATATATCAAAATGATTAGAAAACTAAAATCTGTAATTTAAACTTTATTAACAAACCTTATTGTGTGAACTATTTAAATAGTTGTTATTTAATAAAGATTTTATAAGTAATAATACTTTGAAAATCCATATTTTAATATTGGTAAATGAGAAAAATATAAATAATATACCAAAATTCTTAGAAAAACAAAATCTACATTTTTAAACTAGTTTCATAGATTTTTGGTATTATTAAGATAAATATTACTATTTATTAAGTATTTATAAAGTGATTAAACTTATAAAAACCATATCTTATTATTTAAAAATCACAAAAATACATATAATATACCAAAATGATCACAAACATAAATTCTACACATTAAAAATATCCTCTTTCTTAATTGAAGTCAAATAAAAGGTAAAAGTCTAATAAATCTTATTTTGAATCTTTTCTTTTGTTTTAAAACATTAAAAATATATAAATCTTTACTATTGCCTTTGCCATTATTTGTTTAAAGTTTAAAAGTGTAATAACAAGTGGAAATTATGTTTAAGTGAAGTTAAGATAGGTCTAACCAATTTATGTTATACTTACTAAAACTACCATTCAAAATTAAGTAAGTTTTATTCTCCAAAAATATTTATCAATTATAAAATCATCAATATTTGAGTACTAATTCTTTTACCAGTATAGGAATCCACCTAAAGAATTAAACTAAGTTTTTAAGTAATTTTAGCAATACCCTATCTATGCTTATAACATATAAGCATTAATAAAAAAGTAATTCTACTCACTTATAACACCACCTCATTCAAGTAAAAACATTTAAACTCTAACTTTGTGGAATGTTAAGAAGTAAACCATCTACAATGTGGTGCCTTGTTCAAAACATGTAAATCTCCACCACTTATGCCATGATTGTTTAATGTAGTAATGTTTTCCTCTTTAATAACCTTAGCTAATAAGAAAACCTTAAAGTGTTAGCCTTAAGTTTAAATACTTTTTACTTTGTAAAGTAATATTTTCCTCAAAAAGTTATTCTTTTAAGAAACATTAAAAGTGATCCTTGAACACTTCTTTAAAAGCTCTAATTGATTCTTAATCTTGCTTAAGAAAAATTTCAAATACCATGACCCAGTTGAGTGCTTTAGTACTGTATGCTAGTTGTTGTGTTTACATATTGTTTCACACATTCTCACAAGCCTTAATAAGAAGCACAAGTGTGAAACTGGTATAAAAGTGAACCACATTTCTAAGAACTCATCACAAACTCCAAACCCTAGATCATATACGACTATTCCGAGGAATTCGCATTTATCAAACCGCATTATATTACTTATGCATAATGCATCTTGCTTTTTTAAACATTAGTCCTTATCGGACCAATGATGTTATTTCCAGATTTTGGATCTTATATTGTCTTGAATACCGCGAGTGCATAATGTTGCAATCACAAAAGGCAAGTTCATAACTTTCTCATGTCCTTTGATTATTTTCTATCAAATGCTTATAACTCAAATATTGTCATCACCTGCATTTCAAAGAGGTCAGAAAACACTATTTTCATAATAATATGATTATGGATTATTTACCAAAGGGTAATAATCTATTGATATAGTTCTAGTGGTAAAGGAACATAATATCTAGGACTTAACAACCAATGTATCTAGTGATTCTAGCGCCGTATATTACGCGTTAACCATAAGACTTGGAATGGGACGGGAAAGTCAGTTGTATCTTCTTCCTCTCGCATGCATCCAGATGGCTAGGTCGTGGCTGTTATCCTCGTAGCGTGCATTTATTGGTAATTCATAGAGGATATGCAGCATATGGGTGGGAGCCCTCAATGTTCCACGATAGTTCTGGCATCTGACGGTCTGTACTAACCATTGTCATAATTCAATATGTGGGCATGGCGTACACCAAGGGGGCATGCGGGGTCGTGAAGGGGGCAGTTATTGGCTTGGATCTTTGACTGGGCCCCATACCAAGGAAGTATGGACAAGCTCATGACTTGGTTGTGCAACAAAGCTAAGATCTCTTATGGGTAGGATTAAAGCGCGGTAGGCATAAGGATGGATGGACGGGCGTTGCATGGAAAAGACAATTCATATAGCAATCAAGATATAGGGCATTTGCAAATAAATAAGATAAAGCATACAAGTACTAAATAATCATAGGCATGTGTTCCATATATAGTCATATGTGCTCATAATGAGAACTTGCACAACATCTTTTCTCTTGCCAGCCCGTTAACAGCGGGGTCTCAAGGGAACTACTGGCAATTAAGGTGCTCCTTTTGATAGAGCACCGGAGCAAAGCATTAACACTCCATGAACACACGTAATCCTCATATCATAGCCATCCCCTTCGGTTATCTCGATTATTGTCACTTCGAGGCCTTTTGTTCCGGACAATAATATGTGTATATAACTTGCAGGTAAGATCATAGACAATACTATCATCATGAATCAATAACATGTTCAGATCTGAAATCATGGCACTCGGGCCCTAGTGACAAGCATTAAGCATAACAAGTTGCAACAAAGTCAAAAAGCACTAATAATAGATACTAGGCACCATGCCCTAACAATCTGATGCCATTACATGAACGATCTCATCCAATCCCTACCATCCACATAGCCTACAACGGGGGATTACTCACTCATAGATGGGGGAATCATGGATGGTTGATGGAGAAGCGATGGTGATGATGATGGCGATTCCCCGTCCCAGCAGGGTGCTAGAACGGAGTTTCTGGTTCCGAATCGCGGTATCTGGTGGTGGCGGCGCAATGGAACTCTATCTGGAAAACGTCGACCCCCCTAGAGTTTTTAGGTCAAGGAGCATCTTATAGGCGAAGAGGGAGGCCGAGGGGGTGCCTGAGGCATCCACACCCCTCCCAGGCGCGGCCGGGACTGGCCCGCGCGGCCAGGGGTGTGGGCCCCTCGTGGCCCTCCCCCGTCTCGTCTTCTGGCTCCACGAGTCTTCTAGTGAAATAGGATTTTTGGCATATTTTCCGGGATTTTTCCTGATAGTTCATTTTCTGCACAAAAACTATACACCAAGGTAATTCTGCTGAAAACGGCGTTAATCCATGTTAGTTGTATCCAAATCACACAAGTTTAGAGGAGAAACAATAGCAAAAATGTTCGGGAAAGTAGATACGTTTTGGACATATCAGCAACATATGGGTAGGAGCCCTCAACGTCCCACGGTAGTTCTGGCATCCGACGGTCTATACTAACCATTGCCGTAATTCAATATGTGGGCATGGCATACACCAAGGGGACATGCGGGGTCACGAAGGGGGCAGTCATTGGCTTGGAGCTTAGACTGGGCCCCATACCAAGGAAGTATGGACAGGCTCATGACTTGGTTGTGCAACAAAGCTAAGGTCTCTTTTGGGTAAAGTAACGCACCTCTGAAGAGTGTAAGAATTGTGACATGTTACTCCCTGTTCCAGGAAGGAGCTACGAACGCAGGAAAGGAACCCCATGAAGGTTCTGGTCAACCTATGAAGGCTGTCGGACATAGTTTTCAGAATAAAAGCAACCTTTGAAGAAATGTTTATGAAAACCTGCATTGCCTACGACCTTTGGTATGTGGCTATATAGATAGTGCATCATACACTCCTTTTTAGTGAACTTGCTGAGTACGCTCATACTCAACTGTACCTTCTTAACCCTTGCTAGGTTCTAAGCTATTGAAGACGACGTCAATATCAATTTCTTCTCAAGAAACCATCATCGGTAGCTCAAGTTCTTCAATCAAGTCAATGAAGTCAACATATATAAAGATCAAAGTGAAGGCAAAGTCTTTGTTTAGATAGGAGGAGATACTCTAGCCATAAAACGTACTTCTGTAGAGCATTGCATTAGCAGCAATGGCAAGCCAAATAGTTTAGATACTAGTCTTAGTTGTTAGATAGCTCTAAGTTATTACTTCTGGTTCATCTTTATAAGAAGTTCTTTCTCTCTCTCTTTAACCTAGAGTGTTCTCTGGATCTTTTGTAGAGTCTAGTTGTAATCTATAGTCATGTCTTGGACCTGCTGTGTTTCTGTTGTACCACTCGGAGGGATGTAATACTAGTGAACAGTGTTTTATTGGTGTTATGTCAACGACTATAGTGTACTACATCATGCAGTGGTATGCTGGGTCACCGCATCCACTACGGACCCGACTGAACACGGCCCACTTGTCAGCACGTAACGTCAAGGCTGACGGACGACGAGTTTTAGACCATGTGAGAGTTTTGTACAAGGAGATGGGCAAAAGGGAGGAAAAGTTAAGCGGCTAGGGAAAACTGAGTATAACTAACAAACCAGGGGTACGAAAATAGAAATCTCTATATAAAAAACAAGGTCCCTAGTATCCTCTAGACTAGTTTGTTGGGAAGCTGATGATCGAGGTTTCCTGATCATGGACTTTACCACGTCAACTAAGAACGAGGTCACTTATAAAGTGATGGACAACACCCAACCCCTAGTGTTGCAATGTGATCCACTCACAAAGTTCAACCTTACGATATCTAGCAAAGTGTAGTGATTCAGTCCTTCAACCATGAGATCATATTAATCACAGTCTCCTGAGGCTTCTTTGATCACATCAACTATCATGATCGTAACTGGGTGACTATAAAGGTGTGCGTTAGGTATTCTAGATTAACTTTTGAGGCCTATGTATCAAGATCGGGATTTTCACATCCGAGTGATGGATAGATACCCAGGACCCACTCAGTGAGATTACATATACAAGTTTGCAAACATGTGACTATGTCACAGGGATGTATATCACGGAAACGAGTAAATATGTTTATCGGTAACAAGATCGAATCAGGTACATAGATACCGAAGATCGGATCTTGGACAAACTAGGTAACGTAGAGCAAAAAGAATGAGACTCTACGTTCAAGGTTCAAGCGATCAAGTTATTTGTGGAATGCATGGGGCCAGTATGTGTTTCCAGATACCGCTATTAGTCATTAATCGCAGAGATGTCTCGATCATGTCTACGTATTCCCGAGCCGTAGGCTGTGATGCATGTAAAATGCATGCATAAACTTTATAGTTTGTTGATATGAATTCCCACTTATTTGCAACATATATGATGTTATATCCATGTTTTACATAATTTTTGGGGATTTACCAATGATCTTCTTTATTTTGGTTATAACTCTGCAGGACAGGAAAACCCTATTTTGTGTATTTTTAGCTTTCAGGGACCTAAACAAGTCAAATGGAACTGGGATTTTTGGAGCATCAATATTTCATCAAGAGAAGGACCTGGAGAACTTGGACCACACGAGGGGATCCCTCAGGCCCAAAAGAGTCCAGGTGGCGCGCCCAGTTGGGGTGGGCACACCACCCATTCTCTTTTGCACGTCGGTCGTCTAATTCTCTTGATTATTTTGCCCACGGAACTTGTTTTGACTTAAAAACGCCTATATAAAGGTCTCCATACATGATCTTAGGACACACGGAGGCGGAGATCGAAAACACCAAAATAGAGAGTCTGGCGGCTACCACGGAGGAAGATTGGAGGGGGAACCGGTGCCGGAATAGCCTCCGGCCGCCTCTCCTCCTTCACCAACACCTCCTCATCACTCTTCATAATGAGAGGGAAGTAGTCCACCCCCTAGACTATGGGTTTGTGGTGGTAACTTGATCTAATATCTCTATGTATGATCATTGTTGAAGTCCATATGATGTGCCTTGCATGAGTATGGATCTATCTATGTAATTCCTATGGTATATATTGTGGTATGAGATAATACTTGTTATGCGTTTACCTTTGTGTTGGATCTTTTATGGTTTGTCATACTTTGAAAATATTCTATGATGCATGTAATGATTTGTCATTCTTTGGAAATATTCTATGGTGCATGAAATGGTTTGATCTATACAAAATGCCTTATTTATCCATGTCATGAGGTGATTAACTCCACCAAGTAGAGGTAGATGAGAGAGATGTGGTAATGCACAAAACATATGAATCATTGCACTAGTGTTTGGAATGTTTTCCATTAAAAAGTATGATGTATGTAGGTAATGGGTGGCCAAGTGACAGCGGTATATGTATTAAGTGACACAATGTAGCAAAACATCCTTTATCTAGGGGTAAAAAGGGGGACGTATGATGTGTGGTGTGACAATAACTAAATGCTAGCCTTATTACAAGGATGACCTAGCAGCACAAAGGCGTACTTCTTGTAACTATGTGTTTTAATACATGTAGCCACCGTAAAGTTACCATTAAAACATGATAACTGTGTGTACTTTTATTATCTATAACATGATCATCACCATACATAGAGAGAGAGGATTGAGTGAATACATGACCCATGTCCATTGTTCCTATAAGATAAAACCTTTATCTTGTCCTATTGCATTAAAGAGGATTGGAACACTTTTACATTCTTGCCTTGTTACATTACACTTCCAAGCCTTAAATCAATCACCTTGTTCCTTAAATTCGTTTAGTGCAAAATTAACTAAAACTTGTGACACTTTAGTTGTAGAGAATAGATAGCTTTTCCATCTTGCTCTTGTGGATCGATACCCTACTTTCACATTGAGAGGTACTACAGTGATCCCCTACTCTTGGAGGTTATCAAGATGTCACACATAAGGGTTGAGATGCTTAGGGATTGATACAAGATCATATGGGAAAAAGAAAGAGAACTCCAGAATTGTTCCGGAGAGATACCGAAAGTGTAGCAGGAATATCCGATGATGATCGGAGGGGTACAAAAGGTGTTTCGGGTTTATAGGTATTAAATAATATGTATTTAAATAAATTAATATTAAATGTTTAAATTGGATTTTTGGGGCAGCCCACCTAAATGGGCTTCACTGGAGGAGGTCCAAGAGTGGGTCGCGCCCTAGGGATGGACAAGGGAGGCCGCCGGCCACCAAGTGGGCTCCCAACCACGTGGGGCCCATGTGGGGGCTCTACTATCGAATCAGGATTTGTAGCATCCATCAAAAGTGTATTTTTACCTAAAAAATTCGAATCACCTTCTAAACCCATTTCCACAGGTGGTTTTTGTGAAAATCTGCCGCCAATAATTCAACTGCCTCTAATAATACCTTTTTGGAGACGGTTCAAACAAATACACTACTCTGATAATTGGGGTAGGCGGGCAGAAAACCCGTCCTCCCCAAAAAGTCAACTTAGTGGCAGTGATTCAAATTATGAGCCATTTTCAAGTAACACGATGAAGGCCCATAGATTAGGCTGCCTCTAAAATTTCTTTTCAGAGGTGGTTTGAAAATCAAGCCCTCTACGGAAGTTTTGAACCAAAAAACAAAACATCACTCCTGCCAAGTGGCTATTTCATTGGTTTATAAAACTTTTAGATGTAGTTTGATCACATACACTCAAGCATAGTCTCATGCCCACAATTTTGGTGTTGCAAAAGTCCCATAATTAATTTAATACATTAGATAATAAATCAATAGTAAGATTTTGACATGGTTCATATATAACATATATATGATCAACTTGCACACATGGCTCTGGTTCATATATATAACACATAATTATGTTAAGTCGTTCAACATAAAAAAAGTTATGCCTACTAGTCGTTCAACATAAAATGCACGGCAGAGTCGATGGCGGGCGCGGGAGAGATGAAACCATCGGATTGGGCGATGTCGTGCAAGCGACACGGACACCGGGGCTGGCCCTCGGAGATGTGCTCGGACTTAGTCAGCGACCGTAGTGCATACGGGAACGATGACGCGGGAGCTCCCAGCCTTGCCGTCATGAGCCGTGCCTCGGCCAAATGCAAGCAGGGTCGTGACACCCTCGTTGTGGCGCGCATAACATAGGCACAATGTCGACCACGAGAGCAGCGGCGGTGGCGCGGGAGCTCCCGGCCTCGTCATCATGCGCCATTGGTCGCCCAATCCAGGACGGGGCCAACATCCCGTCGGCATGGCCAAGGCGATGATGCGCATCCCACGCAGGCTCCCGTTGTGACGCGAAATAAATAGGCACACCAAACAATATGAGCAGAGCGGCGTGGAGCACGGGAGGGGCGGCACGGGAGCTCCCGGCCTCGCCATCGTGAGCAATTGGTCGGCCAAATCCGGGTGAGGACGAGCTACCTTAGGCACGGATGATGCGCGGCGACACATCCTAGGCATGTTCCGACCATGGGGCGCGGAATAAGGGAGTGGCGGGGCGGGTGAGGTGTCAATGCGCGTACCATCCCACCACCGGCAACGGCGCACGGAGGCATAGCACGCATCCCATTTGGACGGGAGGGCGGGTGGGGCAGCGTGGCAGAAACATCACCGTCTTCGTGCTCGAGGAGGCGGCCAGAGGTGGCGCAAGGGTTTTTAATGTTGGACTGGGGAGAGATTTCTGACCGTTTGAAATCCGGAGGTGTCGGATGGGCATTTTTATATCGGTCGCAGCTCAAATGGCTACTTTTGAAATAAATTTTCCTCTTTTGTTCGTTGGATATTTTGGAAGAAATTGTGGATGCGTTTCTTCCACATATTTATTCCAGATCGTCTGATTATTTATGGAGTTCATATATTCGGGTGGTCCGAATAATTTAATGGGTACCTAGGTATGAGTTTTATTGAGAGATCCTTCAAACAATACAAGCACAGTACACTATATAAACATACATATATTGACACAGTACACATACAACTAGAGATTAATTTCAAGATAGATTCTAGCATATACAAACAAAAGACAAGTTCAGGATAGTTTCTAGCATATATACTAACAAAAGACAAGTTCTTGATCACCATAGTTTCTAGCTGATATAAGCAAACGACATGATCATGGATTTCCTACTCCTAAGTTAATATAGTTGCCTCGGTTCACTCTTCTAGTGATGCTGGTGACTTCCATCGTGAGACAGTCAGGAGTGACTCCTATGTTGGCCAATATTTAAAAAAATCTGATAATCTGACTGGACAACAGATTTCAGACCACCCATCAATGAAACAGATGTCATATTTCTTAGTTTTCTTGTAATCTCCTTTAATACCATGCTCCCCTCTCTAGTCCTCAGATGTTAAGCACATGGATGTCCCTTTCTTTGGGATTACATGCCACTCCTTGCCAAAAAATTCAGAAGGCACCTCCTATAGAGAAAAAACATAATTAGACATCACATAAAAACAAAATTAAATACTTGAAAATTATTTTTCATATAGAGATATGAATAAAAAGGGAAGTTACCAAAACAACAACATCACTTCTATCTAGCATGTGGATATAGTAACGAGGGACCTCAGTACGATCATGTAGAATTGTACATTGCCAATCCAGATTAATCTGTCTACAGATTTCAACCATTTCACTTTCAGTTATATCGCTAATTTCTGTGAAATAAGCCACTTCCAGTGCCGGCATGCAACACTCTTTGATCTCATAAAACACTAATCAAAGAAAAACAAAATGCTCACTATCATAATAAAAACATGATAATACAACAAAAAAAAGTACATTATTAATTAATTAACTTACGTGGTAAATGGGACCAAGGTTTGATCTCACCATTACCTTACAACACTTCAATATTGAACACCCTTTGATCTGGGTCAAAGGTGAACATGAAAATATCATTTTACATAATAAATAAGAAAGTATTAGAACTTTCCACCCTGGCATGGTGAGAATATCTCTGTCAGAGATCCTTTCCACCAACAGATAGTGAGTACTTACATATAGAGATTTGTAATGGGAATTGGGCACTCTAGTACCCTTAGCAGTCATAATATTGTCAGGTACCAATTCAGCAAGTCATGCTCTAAAGCTGCAAGGTACAACCTACATTTAAACAATATCAATGCCACACACAAACAATTAGGGACAACTAGAAGAGAGAAAAATAAGAACAAAACAATAAAATTACAATATCAAGATTCGGCGTCTGAATCATTCAGGAAGGACACTGTGAAATTCAGTCTGCCCTGGTTAGTGGGAACGCAGATGGAAAAGTAGTGACAACAAAATTCATCAACATTCTTGATGTATCACAACATTTTAATCAAATTCTGAATAAAATCATCTAATAGCACAATATTTTTATCTAAAACTGAATAGAAATCAAATTCATCTATTATCCTAGTCGTGCCCAAGGCTGTGCCAACCATGCTATCAATAATCGCCTTAGTAATATCAAAGAACCGGGTAACCGATGAAGAAATGTAATGTCGATGACCAAGAACAATAGAAAATAATCAGAAAGGACCGAAGCCCGGGCCCGTACCTGTATCTGCTATGCGAAATCAACGGATAGTTGGTGATGGCGCAACTTCTCCACACTGAACCGCCGGCGACCACAGTGTCCTTCTTCGCCCTGAATCGCCGCCGGCCTTTCTAGATTCGAGCTGCCGTTCACTCGAAACGTCCAACGCAATGGGTTTTTTCAGTTCTTGTTCTTCTCTCGGGGTGCACGAATGAGTTGCCTCTTCATTTTTCACAAGAGATGAGATTAAAAAATAGAGAAATACCACGTGGTTGCACTTTTTGTGGAGTAACTGCCAAGTCGGCCACGGCCCGGGAGGTCCCAATTTTGCCGTTTCTATAGTTGTTTAATAGGGAACAATATTAAAAAATACTAAAACTTCTAAAAAAATTAAGGAATTTTGCATGGGATCTTATGTTGTTCACATAAAGTTCGGATAAAAACAACAAGTCGATACGCATAAGCTAGATGGTAGTACGATGTAAGAGCTTTATGTTCACAGCCGGGTGGTCCGGAAATGGCCGGAATTCCGGATATTTTCTTTTCGTATGAAAAAATAAAAAAGCTTAGACTTGTCAATAATCGTAGAGTTTCTTCAGGCCCTCATATTTTGAGTATATTTCCTTCAAGTAAATAGGAAAACTAGATTTGTGGGTATGAAATGGAACTTGCTTCATAAGTGGATTATCTTCTGGGAAGGTTACTAATTTACGGCGTGAACATCCTACCGATATCTCATTTCAACATTTTTTTTCATGAAATTGTATCAATGCCTTACTCCGATATTGAGAATGAGTAATTTGAATTTAAATAGTGTTTTCATGCAAGGAGAGTACTTTAGTCGTTTCTATAGTTGCCTAATAGGGACCAATATTAAAAAATACTAAAACTTCTCAAAAATTCAAGGAATTTTGCATGGGGTTGTATGTTGTTCACATAAACTTAGGATAAAAACAACAAGTTGATACGCACAAGCTAGATGGTAGTATGACGTAAGATCTCTATGTGCACAGACGGGTGGTCCGAAAATGGCCGGAATTCCGGATATTGACTTTTCGTACGAAAAATATAAAAAAGGTTAGGCTTGTCAATAATTGTAGAGTTTCTTCATAGACTCATATTTTGAGTATATATCCATCAGATAAATAGGAAAACTAGATATGTGAGTCTAAAATAGAACTTGCTTTATAAGTGGGTTATCTTTTGGGAAGGTTACTGATTTACGGCGTGAACATCCTACCGATATCTCGTTTGAACTTTTTATTTTCGTGAAATTGTATCAATGCCTTACTCCCACATTGAGAATGACTAATGTGAATTTAAATAATGTTTTCATGCAA
The DNA here is from genome assembly GCA_916181665.1 of Avena sativa. NCBI lineage: Eukaryota > Viridiplantae > Streptophyta > Magnoliopsida > Poales > Poaceae > Avena > Avena sativa. The sequence goes on along the minus strand of OV702286.1, from coordinate 428,926,922 downwards.
GGATAATATTTTAGCATGCTTAAGCTCATATTGGGCATTCCTAATTTCACATGTTTCACCAAATTACAAGAGAAATGCCAGAGAAAGATATGCTAGCAAATACAAAACAATTTTCTACAAGAGAAATGGAAAATAACAACCTACAAGAGAAATCACAGAGCACCAACTAAAAATTAAGCTGGTTAATTACACTGACATGTTCAAAAGCACCAGATTTGCCAGCAATGGCTCCGCAATTTCATTGCACGGGGTTAACTCCATCGTCTAATCCGTTGTAATCGTAGTCATACACGGTAGTTGGACCCTAACAAGTCAAATTTACATTATAACTAAATGGTAATCGGGCTTAAATCTAAAATTCCCAAATCGGTATGAACCCTAATCCAAGATATAGGAGATTGGAAGAGTAGAATTACACACTCACCTCGTTGCCAAATCGGTATGAACCCTAATCTTAGACAAGTCATTTACTCCACCCGGACATTTCCATCTGGTCCAGAAATTTAGTTTGGCTGGCAAAACTTGGCTGCTTGTACTTGTTTTCGTCCACCCCATTCAAATCGACCCACTCACTCCCTACACCACCACCGCGTGCTCCCTGCTCCGTAATTCCCGCTCCCCGCTCCCCTACCTCCTACCCCTCCCCTGTGTTGTGCCATCTCCCATCAGTGTGGCCATCTGCTTGCTCGGGGTGGGCCATCTCCCACTGGCACCGCCCTCCTCTCCTCACCTCGCCCACTGCACCATTTCACCGGCGCCTCCCTCAACCCTAGCCCGCTCCCACGTGTGGTGTACTCTCCCACCGTCATCGTCTCCTCCACTCCTAAGAGTTGCGACATCTACCACTGGCGCCTCCCCCGTGCTGTGTCGTCGTCCTCTCCCTGAAAATGGTTCCACCTCAGATCAACCTTTGTTTTTTACTTACTAATTAGTTAAATTACTCGATAGTTAGTTCTTTCCTTTATTAGTTTGCACTGAAATTTAGTTCCCATGCTATTTGATCTGTAATTTTAGGCTAAACATTCTGTCAGTTGATATAAATCCGTCCAAAATGTAAGCTTGTATTTTGTTGAACTGCTACAAAGGTTTTTAATTTTGGAAGGGAGGTAATATAATTTATTTTCTAAGTTGACATAATATTTTGTAGGTTCTTTACCCAGTATGCCTCAGTAATGATGGACCTTGCAAAATGAGAAACATACCATTATTAGTACTAACTATGCATAAGCAGAACAAAGATTTCATGGTATGGTTTGTTTGGTACAGTAAAGAATATTTGAGTATCAAAAATAACACACAAATTAAACATCTCCAATTCCTTCTTATATATGTCACAAAAAATGAATGTTATATTTTGTAGTATGTTCCTTGCTATATCAGGCAACAGTTCAATGAATTGACTGGTCGTACGATGAAAATCATCACTCCAAATGGCTATATATATCACCTTCAGCTCAAAAAACTAGAGAAAACTACACTGATATCTGGTGAACACTGGGATGACCTTATCCTGCAGTATGGAGTATAATATGGCGAAAGGATTGTTGTGCATTTGGATGGTCACAAATAATTCTTCAGGACTATTGTATGTGACAAAGGCACACGCGAAAGAAGATTATCAATGAGACAGGTTATATTTGTATGCCCTAAATCTAATAGTTTGTATGTTGACATGTATACTGAGATAAATCTTGTGTTGTACTAACTTTGACACTACGATGCAGAGGTTCAAGTCAATGGCTTCGTAAATCTGCTTGTCAAACAAGGTAATTGATTAGTAAACAACCCTTAATATTTACAAGGATTTAGAATGTATAGTCTTACTTGCATCAACCTGTAAAGAGCAAAATTTAAGTACATGGATACCAAACTACATCTCTGATACACATGCATATACTTTCCAGATTCAAGTTCATAGAGCTACAATATTACTGTTGTTTCTTCTTCCCTGCCTTATGGGAATTTATCCACACAAACAACATTCAATTGCCGAACAAATACACAAATAAGATAATATTATATTATATTCTGCTCTTGACTGAAAATGCAATAGCATGGTTTCATGCTGAATTTGCAGGACGTGACAAAATACTTGGAGAACTGATTAAACCTCCTACAATGAGCCTCTGTGCCAAACAGAAAGCTATCGTTGTTGCTTTTGCGGGAACCACTATGACCGTGTTGGAGTTCTTGTCGTCCATCAGCTTTGGACGTCGCACACTTGTAAGTAATAACGGAACCGTTCAAATTTATGTTCGCACATTTTATTTATGTATGTGACACTAACATAATTTTATTGAAATTTGCAGAATATTAGAAATGGTTTTCGTGACCACCACAACATCCCCTCGCAGAGTCGACTCTCGTTGATGATTCCACCACTGAACCATTCCTATGCAAAATGGTATAAAGATAGAAAAGCCAGAGTAGTCCTGGAGAAGAAAAGTTGGAATAAATTTGCTCTTGAAGCGAATTTTTATGTTGGATTAGTCATCGTTTCTGCTTCACAATGTTTGTTGGCGCTTGCATCGGTATTAACTTTGCAGAATTGTGACAACCTGTAGTAATAAGATGATATGATCAGTCTATGTAGGTGTGGCTATCAGTTGAGTAAGTTGAACCCTTGAATTGTGTATCATCAGGATGTACCAAGCACTATAGGTCCACTTAATTATATTTTGCTTTAGTTCAAGTATGTGGTCTTTATAACGGGTTTCAACTATAATTTTATGAAATGAAGCATATGTACAAAAGCCACCCGGAAGCTCTAAGTTTTATACCAGAGGCTCCGGGCAGGAAAACTTAAACCCATACCAGACCAAGAAATCCGGACATCCCGGTCTAGCATAGGAGACTTATATTTCTAACCGGCTCCTAACACCTGGAGTAGGTTCATTGAAGAAATCAACTCTAATCTTGCCAGGACGTCTATAGAAATGAGGACGCCCCGGCCTACTAGAGACGGTTCATATGGGCGACCGTCTCCCAGGCCGTCGGTGGTTCATTTTTTAAACCATCCACGTAAATCATATTAATAGAGGTGGCCCTTTATATGAATCTTCTGGTGTATACTACCGGAGACGGTTCGGACAACCGTTTCGGATAAAGACAATTTATCAGCAATTGTCACCAGGAGTAGGAAGCCAAAACTGTCGCCCTCCCATGGTGGAAAACCATAGCCAGAAGCTGATTCTGTTGTAGTGGCGGCCGGCCACCGCCTCCTCCCACATCTCCCTCTTGATTAGTCCCACCACGGGACTTTGAAGGAGGTAGTGGCTCCCTTCCACCTATATAAAGAGGGGCACCCTCTCCCCAAATCACATAATTCCATCAATTGGCTATTGCCTTTCTCTCTTTCTCCCCCACTCTCTCTATATATATATGTATATCTACTTCATGTGTGGTTTCCAAGATTAGAATTGCATATGGAGATTAGGGTTTCTCCACCATACGCATGACGTCGTTATGCTAGACTTGGTCTAGATCAATCTTCTTCTGCTGCTTTGCTAAACTGGAGCCTGAGATATGTTTCTACACCGTATGTGTGTAAGGCCACGAGGCACTGCCACTTGTGGTGCTTTTGCTTGGATCTTGGATCTTGGATATCGACACGACCATGAGGTCGGCTACATCATACAAGGACTAGAGTGACTTGTGAGGAGCTTTGTGACCTTGAAGTCGGGTGAGTACGACTATATCATCCACTTTCCCCGCAGAACGTTAACTGTGGTCGGTCTTTAAAGGTATAAATACAGAATCCCCGTCCGTTACTTTGCACCTACATAGATAGATCTTGGCTAGGTGTGTTCACCGTAGGAAATTTTTGTTTTCTGCCACGGAACCCCTTCATTAGGACATGTAGTTGTCATAAAATTATCACTAAAGCAGACAATTGTGTGTACTTTTATTATCTAGAACATGATCATCACCATAGATGGAGAGAGAGAGGATTGAGTGAACCCATGAACCCACGTACATTCTTACTATCAGAACAACACCATAAGAAAGTTTTGGTCAAATCTGCTATCCATGTCTCCTCGTTTCTTTCTGGTCGTGGGATGAAAAATGTGCAGGATACGCATTGAAATCGCCACAAGGCATGGCTCTCTGAGGGAGGTGGGCCCCACGGCCCAGGATTCCCTGCCACGGAGTGGCCGTGTGCCCTGTCCTACCCTGCATCACTGGATGGTGGGTCGCGCGCCCTCTCCTGGCCCACATGTCGAAGGCTATGCATCAAGGTGCATCGTGTGAGATGTGTATGCAGGGAGATAGGCGCTCCGCACCCACCGGGGTATGGGGCCCAGGTACGGACAACATGGCAGCAAAAACCCTCTCCCGTTGTGGGATCTTGCACCCGAGAGACGACATGGCAGTGGGGACCTGCACCAGCTGCGGGTTCTCGCGGTCGGCAAACCATGTGGCAGCAGGGCCTCTCTATGTCCATGGTTTCTCGCGCTTGAAGGCCATTGCGGCAGCGAAAACCTTTGTTGTCTTCCTCCACGTGGTGGAGACGACGAGGCTATGCGGTGGGTTCCGTTGACGCGAGAAATTCAAAAAAGTTGGATTATTTCTCCCTAAAACACCAGAAATGTCTAGAGATCATACTAGAATCCATAACACTTACTCATATGATCTAAAATCTAATCCATCAAAGTAAGAGAAACGCTGATCCCTATAGCTTTTTGTTTTGAAAAAATACCGACTTTTTTAGTTGCATGCATGCAAATGCACAAAATCCTAATTCTACCGTTTGTTTGGTCCTAAACGCTAGATGTTATAGGTTATTGATACATTGAAAATGTATCTATAATTTTTGATGTTCCATGCTTAGTTTTATCAACTTTCTTGTGTTTTGTTCCAACTTTGGAGTACTTTTCATATGATTTCTTCGACTGACCTATTAACAAGAGCCACAGTGCCAGCTGCCTGTTTTCTGCTATTTTTGGTTCCAGGAAAGTCAGAAAATGGCTATTCTCAGAATTGGACGGGACAAAAGCCAAAGTGCCTATTTTTTCAGAAGTCATCAGATGCCAGAATACGAGACGGAGAGGGGCTAGAGGGCGGCCACACCACCTGGCCGCGCGGCCAGGCTTGGCCCATGCCAGGGGGTGGTGTGGCCAGCCCAGGCACCCCCTCGGCCTCTCCTTCCACCTATATATTGCCCTCGGGACGAAAACCCTAAGTGCCCGATCAAAAATCCATGAAAGAGTCTGTAGCCGCCGTCATCTCCATCCCTAGATCGGGAGGGATCTGAAGCTCTTCCTTGCACCCTGCCGAAGAGGGGAATTCACCCTGGAGGCCTTCTTCATCACCATGCAAGCCTCCGGTGTGATGCCTGAGTAGTTCATCCTTGGACTACGGATCCATGTAGTAGCTAGATGGCTGGTTCTCCTCCTTTGTGCTTTCATTTCTAGATCTTGTGAGCTCCGTTCATGATCAAGATCATCTATTTGTAATTCTACATGTTGTGTTTGCGGGGATCCAATGGATATTGAGATGCTATTTTAGGTTGATTATTGATTCTATCATATCTTTGTTATTTGTGATCTTGCATGCTTTCCATTATTAGTAGCTATCTTAGCCAAGTAGATGCTAGCAACTCCAAGAGTTAGTATTTATGCTCGATAGTGGGTTCATGCCTCTAGTAATCTGGGGAAGTGATAGAAATCTCTAAGGTACTAGATGTGCTGTTGCTACTAGGGAGAAAACAACAATCCTTTGTTCATAGAACAATCGTATTGTTTACATTACACGCAATTCGTAAAGCAATAATCTGTTGCTTTCAACTTAATACTGGAGGGGTTTGGATGATAACCTGAAGGTGGATTATTAGTCATAGATGCAGTTGTATGGCGGTCTATGTATAATGTTGTAATGCCCAATCAAGTTCCAAAGGAGTCAAGATGATTAGTATATGCATGTATTGCTTTCTCGATGTTTGTCAAATGCCCCGCTGTAATTTGTTCACCCAACATGTTATCTATCTAAGGAGAGCCACCTCTAGTGAACTATGGGTCCCGGTCCTTGTCTTTTTGTTGGGTCCGCAGCATAGAAAACAAAAAATTTCCTACGATGAGAACTATACGCCAAGATCTATCTACTAGATACAGAGCAACGGGTGGACATACATCCATAGAGAACTTACCCTCGAAGACAACGAGCTTTGTTAACGAGAAGGAACTCGTGGTTGATGTAGTCGTACACTTGCCGATCTCAAGATCGTGAGGATGTCCGAGCGCCGCAACTCAGCAGCGCATCCGCACTCGCACACACGTTCAAGCCACCGGACAACCTCCACCTCCTCGCTCCAGCGATCCAGCGGAAGCAGCAACTCCTTCCAGACGAAATGCCACCGGGAACATGTATCTCGCTAATCCGAGACCATGGGGGAATAATTCTAGAGGGGGAGAGAGATCCTTCACAAGGAGGTGTGAGGATGAAGGAGGGAATGGGTGGCCTTTTATAGGAGGAGGGGGGGTGCCCCCTCTCTCCATGGCCGGCGCATGGGGGGTGACCCCTCACCTCCCCCATTCATGTGGTGGTAACTCCTCCACATTAAAATGCCTCTTCACATTCCCTTTTAAAGTCTCCACTTTAAATGCATTAAGTTTCTCCAAATTTAATGCTCTCTCATTTAATAAAACACTTTTTATTAAATTTATTCAGAATTTTGTTAATTACTTCAATTAACAAACATTCACATATATCCCCTTGCAATATTTCAATATCACTTGCAGAACCACCTTCTGCAATTTCACCCGAAACAATTTCCGGTTTCTATTGAAACAATTCCCGCGCTTTGCAATTCTTTCGTCTGAAACATATGTGCTCCAAAATGGTGTCCGGTAACTCTTAAGTGTGCCACCCTACGGTTCGCGAATAATGCAGACATGATCGAGACCCTTCTCCGATCAATAATCAGCAGCGGGACCTGGAGATCCGTACTGACTCCTACACATTCAACGATGACTCATGTGATCGTGAGAACCTTTAACACTTGTAACTAAATCCCTTTGTCTCTCGATATATTACATGTCCGAGATTCAATCATCGGTATCTCCATACCTAGTTTGATCTCGTTACTGACATGCACTCTTTTCTCGTTCCTGTGATTTAACATTCTAGTGATCACATCACTTGCTTGCAAGCTATCCTAATGTGATATCACCGAGAGGGACCAGAGTATATCTATCCGTCATCTGTATTGAAAAATTCCACTCTTGATCCATGAGCCTCAACATAACACCTTCGTAGTACTGAACCCATCTTTATAGTCACCCTGTTACAGTGTGACGTTTGATGTTATCAAGATACTCTTCCGGTGTTAGCAATTAACATGATCTCATGGTCTAAGGATAAAGATTACTTCGTATGATGTTATAGCAATATAAACATAATGACTTGATTGTAATGCTATACTTCGGATGAATGTTCATCACATCATTTCACAAATGTTGTGACCTTGTTATTAACAACATCCAATGTCCATGATCAGGAAACCTTGATCATCTTGTTAATCAACAAGCTAGTCTAGAAGAGAGGCATAACTAGGAACCCTTTTTGTTTATTAAACACACATGTATTGATGTTTCCTATCAATACAATTATAGCATGCAAAATAAACATCTATCATATACAAGGAATACATAATAACAACTTTATTATTGCCTCTCAGGGCATATTTCCTTCAGTCTCCCACTTGCACTATAGACAATAATCTAGTTTATATAGTGATAAATCTAACACCCATGGAGTTCTGGTGTTGATCATGTTTTTCCCTAGGGAGTACTTTAGTCAATGGATCTGCTACATTCAGGTCCGCGTGCACTTTACAAATCTTTATATCTCCATCCTTGACATGCTCGCGGATGGAGTGAAACCGGCGCTTAATATGCTTGGAATTCTTGTGAGACCTTGGTTCCTTGGCGTTGGCTATGGCTCCATTATTTTCACAATAGATCACCATTGGGTCCAACGCACTAGGAACCACACCTAGTTCCATTATGAACTCCTTCATCCAAACCGCTTCCTGCGCTGCTTCTGAAGCAGCAACATATTCCGCCTCCGTCGTTGATCTAGCCACCACAGGTTGTTTGGAGCTCCTCCCACTAACTGCTGCTCCGTTCAAGAGAAATACGTATCCGGATTGAGACTTAGAGTCATCTGGATCAGTGTTAAAGCTAGCATCGACATAACACTTAGCGACTAGCTCTTCTTCACCTCCGTATACAAGAAACATATCCTTAGTTCTTCTCAAGTACTTAAGGATATTCTTGACCGCTATCCAGTGTTCCGAACCTGGATCAGATTGGTACCTACTAGTCAAACTAATAGCATGTGCCACATTCGGTCTTGTACATAGCATGGCATACATTATAGAGCCTATGGCTGAGGCATAGGGGATCTTATCCATTATCTCTCTTTCTTCCGCCGTAGCCGTACTTTGAGTCTTACTCAATGTCTTGCCTTGCAACATAGGTAAGTACCCCTTCTTACTTCCGTCCATATTAAACTTCTTTAATATCTGTAAGGTCCCCAACCTTTAATAAGATTGAGCCCCCTGTGTTTACAATGCTAGTCCCTGGATCAATAGCTAGCATCCACAGTTTAGATGTAATATCAAGAAACAAAGGTCATAATACAACTTTATAACCAGGAATAAAATAATTTTATTACATCAAACATAGCTCATTGGCTATTTACATTACATTGCAGCAGAATAACTATAAGCATGGGGTCCTTCATCTTCAAAGTGCCACAGGCAGATGTTGGTTGTAGACTTGGTAATCCTAATCAATCAATCTTCACTAAAATCAATCAAACCTGCAACATTACAAGTTACAGCCACAAGGGTCAATACATCTGAATTGTATTGGCAAGTGATACCTTAATATATATTAAATGGGCTAAATACTATATGCATTTGGCTAGGTGGAGCTTAGGCTTGCATTGCTCAAAATAGATTTTTCCCTATCATTTGAAAACACTAAGTTTTTGTTTGGCAAAAGCTTTCCCAAGGCATCTACCAATCAAAGACTGAAGATCCTTCTCGAGGCATCTACCAATCAAAGACTGAAGATCCTTTAACCTTGTTCACCCACAAGTTTTATTTAGAAATTGGAGTGATGAGATTCTTGAAGCTTCCATGTCTTGATGCTCAAATTGTCCTTTACCAGGGACATGGCTAAGTACTTAGGTTTTACACTCTGCAGAGGTGGTGCACTTTCCCCACAAGACTTGGTTTCCCAAGACAAGATCCTTCAGAAGCCTTTCCTTAGTCAAATGGACGCGCTCCAACCTATCATTCCCACTACCACCAACTGTCCAAGAGACTAAGTTCTAGCAACCTAAGATCATGGCAGAGCCCATAATGCCAAGTGGTTGCACTTGAAGCTTCTCAACATTTGACATCTCAAATCTCTTTGTTCCTGGGTGGCCATCCACAAGTGAGATACACAAGCCAGGTCATGGCCTTGTGAACCACTCAACACAAACCATTCCTTCCATTCCACCTAGGTGATTCATTAACTTAGTTGTTTTGTTAAATAAAACACAAGTCCTCAGACTTAGAATATTTTTCCATAGTGTGAATATATATTCCACCCTTGTTTTCTAGTAGCTAAGCTAAGCATGAAGGTAGTAGGAATCTTAACTTAGGAAATTTCTACTAAGGCTTCATCTATTAGGTTTTCCCATAGCAAGGTCTATACTTAGCAAATAAAATCCATGCAAGATTTACTTAGCAAAAACACTAATGCATAGTGAAAATAATGGGACAAAAGTATGAAGCATCACTTGCCTTTTTGGTAGAGTATATAGGTTCACTCCTTGATCTTGCTAGTCTCACACTTCACTACAAGTCAATCAAGCAAACACAATTCAATTCACAATCCAAACCAAAGTCAAACAAACAATTTCTCACACACAAAGTAATGGGATCTAAGTCATGCATAAGCATGCAAAGGTTGGTTCTATTGTAAGGATGGTCTTCACTAGGCTTCTAAACTTTGTAAGTTCCAAATTGGTCATTTACCAAAATGGCAAAGTCAAAGAAATGCATGCAAGCATGCCAAGCTTTGTTTTGTTTGAAAAAGTGGTTCCTAATGGGTCATAGACATTTTGGAAACATCTAATGGTCATTTTGTAAAGTGGCAACGTCAATTGCAAAAGGTTTCACTTTAAAAACCATTTTCAAAACAAAGTATCATTTTATGTGGTGTAGAAATATTTTTACTAGGGCATTAACCTATAGGGTTCACCCAAGTATGTTTTTAATCACAAAACTTGGGGTTTGGGGTTAGTGAGTTTAAAACAAAACATTTTCCAAGGATTTTCTTCCAAAATCATTTTTAACAAATAAACCACATTTCTATTTGACTAGAAATGGTTTTAAATCAAAGATTCCTTATTTTGATTCACCAAATGAGTTGCTATTGCAAAACTTGGTGTTTGGGTCAGTAGGTTTGGGCCAAAACATTTTCCCAAAGTTTTTTTTACTCAAAAACATATTTTCATAAACAAAACAATAGTTTTGTTTGGCTAGAAATGGACTAAACTAATTAATCCATTCTAAACTTTTCCAAAATCATTTTCCAAAACATGGGTTGGTTCCTAGGGTCAGTAAGGTCACAACAAACCATTTTGAAAAGGTTTTAACTCAAAAAACATTTTTAAACAATTTTTCTACTCTAAACAAGCTCACAAAAGAAACTGCAAAATCAAACAAACTAACAGATACTATTTTCTAAACCAAGGGTATGGTTGGCTAGGTCTTGTTCTCCTGAATCCAACGACATAAAATTTGTAATTTTTGGACGTGTGGATCCAAAGATACAAGGGTTTGAAATTGGCATCAAAATCTGTTTTCATATTCTGTTTTAAAACAGACCTGGCCACGTGGCTTGCTCCTATTCGCCAGTACCGGTTCGCATGGATCGGTCGCTGTGGAGCGTTGGATTTAAATCAAATCGAGCGGCTCAGGATCTATCTTACCCCTTCGCTTAAGTCAACTGTTTCTACGCGTCTGATCTAAATCGAACGGTCCTGATCGAATCAACCACAAAGTGGCGGCGCTGGCGGCAGTGGTTGGAGGCGGAGCGGTCGGTCGACGACGGTGCCGTTGCTACAGGAGGTGAGGGAGAAAGAGGAGATGCTCACCGGGCTCAGGGGGTCACGGCGATGCTCGGGGAGGTGTTGGTCGGGCGAGGGGCGCTCTGGTCTTGGCAGGATTTCTCGCCAGAGTGGAGGACGGCGTCGGGTGCGTCAGGTGGTCGTCGTGGGCAGTGCTGTGATTCACCCCAAGGCATAACAAGGACGCTGTTAGATGCGCAGGACTAAGGCAAGGTTGAGTGCGTGAAGGATAGGGCTCGGGGTGGTCGGCTCTTACCAGGAAACGTCGCCGGAGAAGAAGCAGACACGGCGGTGCTCTGAGCTTGTCGAAGACGAGGATAGAGGACGCCCTAAGACCATTAGATTGTACCTTTAGGTTCGCAAGAGGGAGGCGAGTATGTGTGCGTGAACGAGAGGTAGAGGGGCGACCGGAATCTACCTGTGGGGCTCGTCGGAGAAAGAGGCAGACGGTGGCGCTGTCAGAGCTTGTCGTAGCCGATGCTCTGGGGCGCCCGCGGTTGAGAGGAGGGTGCTGGGAGATGCGTCTGGAAGTGGGTAAGCTACCAGCGTGCTCAGGGAGGCTAGGGGCGGTGTGAACTGGCCGGAATTCGTCGGAGATTGTGGTCGGAGCAGAGGAGCTCGAGGAGGAATTGGGGGCGGTCTAAGGCGTGCCAGCGCGGGGTGTCAGAGGGGAATTATAGAGGAGACACGGGCGTTTCAATCTGCGTGATCAAGGCGAGGTAAAGGCTCGGCATTATGATGAATTAAGCCGGAGAAATCAACGGCAGAACGGGGGGAAGAACTGGTCCGTGGGGAGGGGGTGAAGGCGACGATGAACAGTAGAGCGGGTCTACCTGGCAGTGGAAAAAGAAAGGAGGGGGAGGGTCCACCGGTCAGCTGCTTAGTGGGTTGACTAATTGGTGCCAAACGTTTTCTTCGGGGAAAAAGAAGCTGGGCTGGACTGGGCTGCTGTTGGGCTAGTTGGGCCAAAAGGTGGGCTGCTCTATTTTTTTTTCTGTCTGTTTTCTTTTTCCAATTTTCCAAATCTATTTCTGTTTTGAAATTCAATCAATTATTCAAACAATCAAACCATCAAACCATTCAAACAAACAATCAACTTTGTATTTTGAATTTGGTTCTGTTTATCAACATAAACCAAAACTCAAAATAAAATAATAATTTTATTTATTTTAGGATCCATTCAATAATTAAATAAAATGGATCTTTAGTTATTTAATAAAATAGGGTTTGATTAATTAATAAAATTTCCATTTAAATTCTTTAAACTTCCCAATTCCTTTCAGTAGGTTTTTATTTGTTTAGTTGGTTCAAATAATTCATCTTAAATTATTTGGATAGTATTCTAATATGATTTATTAATCATTTAAGATTGGGTACTTGTTTTAATTCCAATGGAATTTAATATAGTTTTAATTCCCAAATTTTTATTTGGAGGTTTTATTTTATTTAAGTTGATTAAACAACTTTTATTCCACTTGGGTGAATTCGAAATATCATATTCTCATGTATTCTTATTTAGAGATTTGTCCTTATTAAGATAGGGATAGAATGGTTATTGCCATTTTATTTTATTTGGAATATTCTTTATCCTTTTATTTTATTTGGATTGGGATTATATTCACTCCATTTACTTAATGGATTAAGCCAAGATTTGATTTGGTCTTTAAATATTCTTTATTTAATATTTTTATCTTTGTCTTATAAAATCCATATCTTTTTTTATTTATAGATCCAAACTTGGTGATTCCAATTTGTGAAATCTTATTTATTATTTGTTTATCCTTTTGAATCCTTTTAGGATCTATTGTTCACCACTTGGTATGGATTTTAGATGAGGGCTTTAATGGCTTTGGAAATTCAATTTCCTTACCTTATTATATTCATAAGATTTTATTTATGGTTCCAAACTAAGTGAAACCAATTTCTATGGTCTTATATTATTTCTATTTGTCTTTCTTGATCATTTGTGAATGTTTGTTGATCAATTTTTCATATGGATCAAATCCATAGGCTTGGGAATAACTTGGAAATGGTTTTTATTCCATTAGGGTTTAGGGTTTTGGACTTATTTTCCAAGTGTTCAAATTTCCAGATACATTCATTGAGGAATGCATTTTACTTGATTTGGATTTGTTGAATTCAAACTTTAGCCAAAGTTTGTTCAGGATGAGATTTTAAGTTTCCTTTTAGAAACAAAAGTTTCTTTTCACCCTGATTTTCAACAAAAAATTATTTTGTTTATTTTATTTTTCACATTACAAGATTTGGAAAATCTTGGGATGTGACAATATCTTATCAAGGTATGTACTCTGCGATAGCCCAATTAGGCGTCTTGATCTATCTCTATAGATTTTAATGCCTAATATATATGAAGCTTCACCAAGGTCCTTCATCGAAAATTTGCTGTTTAGATAACTTTTAACACTGTTTAAAAGATCTATATCATTTCCAATCAATAATATTTCATCCACATATAATATCAGAAATGCCACATTCCTCCCACTCACTTTCTTGTAAATACAAGCCTCTCCATAAGTTTGGACAAATCCAAACTCTTTGATCACCTCATCAAAGCGGAGATTCCAACTTCGTGATGCTTGCTTCAGTCCATAGATGGATCGCTGAAGTTTGCACACCTTATTAGCATCCTTAGGATCGACAAAACCCTTAGGTTGTATCATATACAACTCTTCTTCAATATTACCATTGAGGAACGCAGTTTTGACATCCATCTGCCATATTTCATAATCGTAATATGCAGCAATTGCTAAAATAATCCTAACCGACTTAAGCATCGCTACGGGAGAGAATGTCTCATCGTAGTCAACTCCTTGAATTTGTCGAAACCCCTTTGCGACAAGTCGAGCGTTATAGATGGTTACATTACCATCAGCATCAGTTTTTCTTTTGAAAATCCATTTATTCTCAACGGCCTTTCGATCGTGAGGTAAGTCCACCAAGTTCCAAACTTGGTTCTCGTACATGGATTCCATCTAGGATTTCATGGCTTCTAGCCATTTGTTGCAATCAGGGCTCATCATTGCTTCTTCATACGTCGCAGGGTCATCTATTTCATAAATCATGAAATTCATAACAGGATTGCCGTACAGTTCAGGAGCTGCACGTGTCCTGCTTGACCTGCGAGGTTCGGTAGTGTCCTCTTTCGGAATTTCATGATCAATATCACTAGCTCTCTCTTCATTAGGTGAAGTCAACTCCGAAACAACTTCTAGAGCTGCGCTACTCGCCATTTCATGAAGAGAAGGTTCAATAACCTCTTCAAGTTCTACCTTCCGACTATTCACACCTTTCGCGAGAAACTCCTTCTCAAGAAAGGATCCATTCTTGGCAACAAAGACCTTGCCCTCGGATCTGTGATAGAAGGTATACCCAATCGTTTCCTTAGGGTATACTATGAAGACGCATTTTTCCGCTTTGGGTTCGAGTTTATCTGGTTGAAGTTTCTTCACATAAACATCGCATCCCCAAACTTTAAGAAATGACAGCTTAGGTTTGTTTCCAAACCATAATTCATACGGTGTCTTTTCAACGGATTTAGATGGTGCCCTATTTAAAGTGAATGCAGCGGTTTCCAGTGCATAACCCCAAAATGGCAGTGGCAAGTCAGTCAGAGACATCAAAGATCGAACCATATCCAATAAGGTACGATTACGACGTTCCGACACACCATTACGTTGTGGTGTTTCGGCAGGCGTGAGTTGTGAAACTATTCCACAGTCTTTCATATGTGTACTAAAGTCGTAACTAAGATACTCTCCTCCACGGTCGGACCGCAGAAATTTGATCTTTCTGTTACGATGATTTTCCACTTCATTCTGAAATTCTTTGAACCTTTCAAAGGTTTCAGACTTATGTTTCATCAAATAGATATACCCGTATCTACTCAAATCATCCGTGAAAGTAACAAAATAACGATATCCACCTTGCGCCGACACACTCATTGGTCCACACACATCAGTATGCATGATTTCCAATAAATCTGTTGCCCGTTCCATTGAACCGGAAAACGACGTTCTAGTCATCTTGCCCATAAGACATGGCTCACATGTATCAAATGATTCAAAATCAAGTGATTTCAAAAGTCCATCAGAATGGAGTTTCTTCATGCGTTTAACGCCAATATGACCTAGACGGCAGTGCCACATATATGTAGATATATCATTATCAAGTTTAATCCTTTTAGCATCAACATTATGAATATGCGTAATACTACTATCGAGATCCAACAGAAATAAACCATTCACCACAGGTGCATGACCATAAAAGATATTATTCATATAAATCGAACAACCATTGTTTTCAGACTTATACGAATAACCACTTTGCATCAAACACGATCCGGATACAATGTTCATGCTCAGTGCAGGCACCAAATAACAATTATTCAGGTTTATAACTAATCCCGACGGCATATGGAGAGGCAGCGTTCCGACGGCGATCACATCAACTCTTGATCCATTGCCGACCCGCATTGTGACCTCATCCCTTGCTAGTTGTCGCTTGTTTCGCAGCCCCTGAACCGAGTTACATATATTAGCAACCGATCCCGTATCAAATACCCAGGTGCTACTGCGAGTACTAGTCAAGTACACATCAATAACATGTATATCACATATACCTTTATTTGCCTTGCCGGCCTTCTTGTCTGCCAAATACTTGGGGCAGTTGCGCTTCCAATAACCAGTCCCCTAGCAATAGTAGCACTCGGTGTCAGACTTAGGGCCAGCTCGGGGTTTCTTTTCAGGCGCGGCAACATATTTGCCGCCCTTCTTTCCCTTCTGCTTGCCTTTCTTGTCCTTCTTGAAACCGGTGGTCTTATTGATCATCAACACTTGATGTTCTTTCCTAATCTCCACTTCTGCAGTCTTAAGCATTGACAGAAGCTCGGGAAGAGACTTCTTCATGCCCTGCATATTATAGTTCATCACGAAGCTCTTGTAGCTAGGTGGCAGAGATTGGAGAACATGATGTATGCCTAAGTCAATGGGAATCGTTATTCCCAAGGACACAAGCTTATCGGCGTACCCAGACATTTTGAGTACGTGCTCACTAACGGAGCTGTTCTCTTCCATCATGCAGCTAAAGAACTTTTCAGAAGCATTATAACTCTCTATGGCAGCATGGGTATCGAAAATCATTTTCAATTCTCCCATGGTATCAAAGGCATTCCCATTTTCGAAATGTTTTCGAAGTTCTGGCTCTAGCCCATATAGTATGCCGCAATGAACTAAGTTGTGGTCCTCCTGACAAGTTATATAGACGTTCTTTTCCTCGTCAGGGGCATCAGGAGCTGGTGGGGGGCCTAGCGGCGCTTCTAGCACATATTGCTTTTGTGCAGCAGTGAGGAGAATCCTCAAATTCATAGCCCAGTTGGTGAAGTTGCTACCATTCGCAGCAAGCTTCTCTTTCTCCATGAACACATTGAAATTAAAAGCAGGTGGTGCCATCTACAACAGAATTTGTCAAATATATTTAGACTAAGTTTATGATAGATTGAGTTCAACTAATCCAAATTACTAATGAACTCCCACTCAAAAACGACATCCCTCGTGTCCTTTTGGTGATTACATGAACCAAATCCACTACACCAAGTCCGATCATCACCTGAGTCGGTGTAGCTTCAAAGGCGATCATCTATATGGGCATCATCCATGGAGAACTTACCCTCGAAGACAACGAGTTTTGTTAACAAGTAGGAACTCGTGGTTGATGTAGTCGTACGCTCGCCGATCTCAAGATCGTGTGGAAGTCCGAGCGCCGCAAATCAGCAGCGCATCCCTCCTCGTACACACGTTCAAGCCACCGGACAACCTCCACCTCCTCGCTCCAGCGATCCAGCGGAAGCAGCAACTCCTTCCAGACGAAATGCCACCGGGAACATGTATCTCGCTAATCCATGGGGGAATAATTCTAGAGGGGGAGAGAGATCCTTCACAAGGAGGTGTGTGGATGAAGGAGGGAATGGGTGGCCTTTTATAGGAGGAGGGGGTGCCCCCTCTCTCCATGGCCGGCGCATGGGGGGCTGACCCCTCACCTCCCCCATTCATGTGGTGGTAACCCCTCCACATTAAAATGCCTCTTCACATTCCCTTTTAAAGTCTCCACTTTAAATCCATTAAATTTCTCCAAATTTAATGCTCTCTCATTTAATAAAACACTTTTTATTAAATTTATTCAGAATTTTGTTAATTACTTTAATTAACAAACATTCACATATATCCCCTTGCAATATTTCAATATCACTTGCAGAACCACCTTCTGCAATTTCACCCGAAACAATTTCCGGTTTCTATTGAAACAATTCTTGTGCTTTGCAATTCTTTCGTCTGAAACATATGTGCTCCAAAATGGTGTCCGGTAACTCTTAAGTGTGCCACCCTACGGTTCGCGAATAATGCAGACATGATCGAGACCCTTCTCCGATCAATAATCAGCAGCGGGACCTGGAGATCCGTACTGACTCCTACACATTCAACGATGACTCCTGTGATCGTGAGAACCTTTAACGCTTGTAACTAAATCCCTTTGTCTCCCGATATATTACATGCCCAAGATTCGATCATCGGTATCTCCATACCTAGTTTGATCTCGTTACCGACATGCACTCTTTTCTCGTTCCCGTGATATAACATTCTAGTGATCACATCACTTGCTTGCAAGCTATCCTAATGTGATATCACCGAGAGGGCCCAGAGTATATCTATCCGTCGTCTGGATTGACAAATTCCACTCTTGATCCATGATCCTCAACATAACACCTTCGTAGTACTGAACCCATCTTTATAGTCACCCTGTTACGGTGTGACGTTTGATGTTATCAAGATACTCTTCCGGTGTTAGCAATTAACATGATCTCATGGTCTAAGGATAAAGATTACTTCGTATGATGTTATAGCAATATAAACATAATGACTTGATCGTAATGCTATACTTCGGATGAATGTTCATCACATCATTTCACAAATGCTGTGACCTTGTTATTAACAACATCCAATGTCCATGATCAGGAAACCTTGATCATCTTGTTAATCAACAAGCTAGTCTATAAGAGAGGCATAACTAGGAACCCTTTTTGTTTATTAAACACACATGTATTGATGTTTCCTATCAATACAATTATAGCATGCAAAATAAACATCTATCATATACAAGGAATACATAATAACAACTTTATTATTGCCTCTCAGGGCATATTTCCTGCACTTTTACATACAATCTATAAACTGTTTACTGCTTTGTGTTTACTTTCTGCAAACTATTACTTCTTTCCATTCGATACGTTTAATCCTTTGTTTTCAGCAAAACACGGTGAGATTGACAACCTCATCGCAAGTTGGGGACAAAGTTTTGTGGTTGTGTTGTGCAGGTCTCCATGTTGCTACTAGCACCGGTAGTGTGCCCTGCCAAGGCTCAGCTAGCAACACCTTTGGGGTGTTTCCTTGCTCCTACTGGTTCGATTAAACCTTAGTTTCATAACTGAGGGAAACTTGCTGCTGTGCTCATCATACCTTCCTCTTGGGGTTCCCAACGAGCTCTACATCAACACCGCACCAGCACTTTTCTGGCGCTGTACACTGAGCCATCAGTTATCAGTAAAATCTTTCTCAGGTTGCGAGAAGGCCACCACCATGCTCAAACTAAGGCTCCATGGGACCATTCCTTGGGCCTATTGAGGTGGGTACACTAGCAAAGCTAGGAGCAGACCAATATCGGTCGTATTAGCCAAAGAAATGAGTTATTCCTTGCCAAGAGTGTGCCACGTGGAAGAGGCAGAGGATTCGGAGTCAAAATCTTGATTATTGTCAGCTTGCGTAGGAGACAAGGGGTTGGACACTTTTGATCTCGATGGAGCACCTCCATTTGTGGAACATACATTGTGGGGTAGCCAGGTGGAGAGGAGGACAAATCTGGTGATGCATGTTTGGCGTTGTCCTTAGCTGCCAAATGCTCTTAAACCGAGGGATCTTCCAAGAAGTTTGAACCATACTGGTTCACTGGCAAGGAAATCAGGACATGCACCTATTTTCTCAGCGTACGTGGCATGTCCACTAGTACCAAGGTCTAGCGACATGCGCCTAATCAAGGCTATAAATAGATGTTGTTTAGTGCCACATGTAGGAGGGGCAGCAAGCGCTACATATTTTGTATTCTTCCTAGGAGCATGTTTCCACTCTTCCTCCGTGAAGCTTTGAACAAAGTCATCAGTTTCTTCGCCATCTTCATCATTATGTGGCGGAGGAGGTAGTTGAGAAGTACCAACACCAGTAGAACCACCAAAGCCAATATCTTCATCACCCTGGAGGACATAGCTAGCTTTCTTCGTATAGATATCAAAGAGAGCATGAATTCTGCCAGGGTACCGGCAACATATTTTGGCCTTGATCCATTCATCCTTGATAATTGATAGCTCATCCACACAAATCACCCTACCAACCATCAAGAGCACTTCCTGGATAATCTCTTCCTTGCGCAACTTGTCTGGTAACTCCTTCACCTTGATCTAGATCTCTTGTAGCCAAGTAAAGATAGTCGGGGCCACCACTAGTGGTCCCATCATGATCTCCACATTATCTTTAGTGGAAGGAAAGCACTGGTCCTCCCAAACCTCAGAAGTTTAGTAGAGGGGAAGACGGCAAAAAATGCAGTCACGGAAATTTGATGAATTTTCCAGTCCTGAGTATCGTCAAACTCCCGTAGAGCGGCTTCAATGGACACCACTATCGTGTCACCCTTGAGAACCGATGATGATGCAACATTGGGGGAGAACTGCATCGTCTTCATATCCTCCTTCAAGGTAGTAGAATCCCAGGTCTTTGATTCCAAAGCCATAAAGTTTCATCTCTAGGGGCGCGCTTTGCTAGGACAACACGAGTTGATGTGACGATAGATGAAGCGCTTGGCTTCATTGAGGCACATAGATTGGTAGTGCCTTTCTCCCCATAGTTTAAATAAACAACATTAGCGGCCCCTCTGACATTTTCGTTGCCCTTCCTAGACTAGTTCCCAGAGCATGAGTTGCTACGATACTGGTTAGGAGACGATTGAATCCTGTTAGATCTGGCTAGATCCCAAGAAAGGGCACCCCACTGGGTCTATCCCCGAATCTGGGAGCCAACAATCTCAACATTGGCGGTGGTGGAGGTGTGGGCAGAGGGCTTATGTAGGGGTCACAGATGGCAACAACTCTATGTGTACCAACTCATTGGGACTCCAAGTGTAGAGTGTTGTAGCAAACATTTTTCCCCAAAAAGGTGACTCGAGGGTTTATATCAAACTCTCGGGGAATTGCAAAGAACTCTCATTTTGTTGTCCTCTTCTAGAAACCTACAAAACAAAGTACTTGTCTTGTGTCCTCAATAATAAATAAAGTTCTTTTAGGTTTCTTGTTTATGCAAATAGTAAATGTATTTTTTGTATTTTCGGAATTAATTATTACAGAATATATAAAGTGTTATAATGTAAAAGGTGTTTCTTATAATAAAAAGTGGATCGGGGTTCATGGGTTCACTTGTCTACTCTCCCATAAGGTGCAATGGACATAAAAACTGCTTATGATGATATAATATTACTTGGAAGTTAATTATGTGTTTGATTAGCATTCATATGGGTATCAAGTTCTAATATAAAAATGATTGAACACATCTCACTTATAATCCTCTAGAAAGGGAAAACTCCATGCAATCTAGAATTAAGAATAAAAAGAGTATAACCTTAGGTACTTTGACATGATGTTTGAATATCAAATATGTTACCTCGAACAAATGATTCCATCTTTTTTGTCACTAGATAATTATAAATAAATGCATTCACTTGATCCCTCGTGACGTAACAAAAGAAAGATAAAAACCATAGTGGATCTCAAGTTTTTATCTACCATAATAGAATTCCAGTCTCAAATATTATCTCATAAAACAAAGGTCCATCACATATAAATTACATAGATGACCATAATCATGTTGGGGCAGCTCATATGGTACTAAAACAATGATAGCATGTAAGATAGATAGATTAATCTACTACCACAAACCCATAGTCCAGAGGTGTACTATGAAGGAAATATGCCCTGAGAGGCAATAATAAAGTTGTTATTATGTATTCCTTATATATGATAGATGTTTATTTTACATGCTATAATTGTATTGATAGGAAACATCGATGCATGTGTGTTTAATAAACAAAAAGGGTTCCTAGTCATGCCTCTCTTATAGACTAGCTTGTTGATTAACAAGATGATCAAGGTTTCCTGATCATGGACATTGGATGTTGTTAATAACAACGTCACACCATTGGTGGAATGATGTGATGAACATTCATCCGAAGTATAGCATTACGATCAAGTCATTGTGTTTATATTGCTATAACATCATATGAAGTAATCTTTATCCTTAGACCATGAGATCATGTTAATTGCTAACACCGGAAGAGTATCTTGATAACATCAAACGTCACACCGTAACAGGGTGACTATAAAGCTGGGTTCAGTGCTACGAAGGTGTTATGTTGAGGCTCATGGATCAAGAGTGGAATTTGTCAATCCAGATGACGGATAGATATACTCTGGGCCCTCTCGGTGATATCACATTAGGATAGCTTGCAAGCAAGTGATGTGATCACTAGAATGTTATATCACGGGAACGAGAAAAGAGTGCATGTCGGTAACGAGATCAAACTAGGTATGGAGATACCGATGATCGAATCTCGTACATGTAATATATCGAGAGACAAAGGGATTTAGTTACAAGCGTTAAAGGTTCTCACGATCACATGAGTCATCGTTGAATGTGTAGGAGTCAGTACGGATCTCCAGGTCCTGCTGCTGATTATTGATCGGAGAAGGGTCTCGATCATGTCTGCATTATTCGCGAACCATAGGGTGGCACACTTAAGAGTTACCGGACACCATTTTGGAGCACATATGTTACAGACGAAAGAATTGCAAAGCGCAGGAATTGTTTCAATAGAAATCAGAAATTGTTTCGGGTGAAATTGCAGAAGGTGGTTCTGCATGTGATATTGAAATATTGCAAGGGGCTATATGTGAATGTTTGTTAATTAAAGTAATTAACAAAATTCTGAATAAATTTAATAAAAGAGTTTTTATTAAATGAGAGAGCATTAAATTTGGAGAAACTTAATGCATTTAAAGTGGAGACTTTAAAAGGGAATGTGAAGAGGCATTTTAATGTGGAGGAGTTACCACCACATGAATGGGGGAGGTGAGGGGTCACCCCCCCATGCGCCAGCCATGGAGAGAGGGGCACCCCCCTCCTCCTATAAAAGGCCACCCATTCCCTCCTTCATCCTCACACCTCCTTGTGAAGGATCTCTCTCCCCCTCTAGAATTATTCCCCCATGGTCTCGGATTAGTGAGATACATGTTCCCGGTGGCATTTCGTCTGGAAGGAGTTGCTACTTCCGCTGGATCGCTGGAGCGAGGAGGTGGAGGTTGTCTGGTGGCTTGAACGTGTGTGCGAGTGCGGATGTGCTGCTGAGTTGCGGCGCTCGGACATCCTCACGATCTTCAGATCGGCAAGTGTACGACTACATCAACCACGAGTTCCTACTCGTTAACAAAGCTCGTTGTCTTCGAGGGTAAGTTCTCTATGGATGTATGTCCACCCGTTTGCTTTGTACCTAGTAGATAGATCTTGGCGTGTAGTTCACACCGTAGGAAAATTTTTGTTTTCTATGCTGCGGACCCAACATACTACTCCCTCTTGATCATGGAGACCATGTTGATGACATCGAAGAGGGTGGTGATCCAACCGGTGAAGTCTCCGGTGGTGTGTCTCCCTCCAATCTTCACATGATCTTGCTCTGTTTTGGTGTTTCTCTATTTGCACTCCGCCTCCTCTGAGGCCGCGATGGGGGACCTTTTATAGGAGTTTTTAGGTCAACAGTTTGAGTTAGGGTTGAAGATGGATGGCTAAAATACTCTAGATGGAAAAGAGCATAGGTGGCGCAGTCCCCTTCCTAGGCCATGCCACCTAGGCTCTTTTCGTTCTTCGGGCCCCGCTTGTGATGTCCTAGTGCTCCACGTCATTGTATTCGCGAAAAAATAATCCGCAAAAAGTTCTAGATCAATTTGACTTCTTTTAGATCCCTACAACCTAAAAATACACAAAACAGGGTTTTCTTATGAAGGGAATATGCCTTGAGAGGCAATAATAAATTATTATTATTGTATTCCAAGTATATGATAGATGTTTATTTTGCATGCTATAATTGTATTGATTGGAAAATTTAATAGATGTGTGTTTAATAAACAAATAAAAGGTTCCTAGTTATGCCTCTCTTATAAACAAGCTCGTTGATTAACAAGATGATCAAGGTTTCCAAATCATGGACATTGGATGTTGTTAATAACAAGGTCACAACATTGGTGGAATGATGTGATGAACATTCATCCGAAGTATAGCAATATGATCAAAGTCATTGTGTTTAAATTGCTATAACATCATACGAAGTAATTCTAGTCCTTAGACCATGAGATCATGTTAATCACTAACACTAGAATAGTAACCTGATAACATCAAACGACACATCATAACAGGGTGACTATAAAGGTGGGTTCAGATACTCCAAAGTTATTATGTAGAGGCTCATGGATCAAGCATGGGATTTGTCCATCCATATGACGGATAGATATACTCTAGACCCTCTCGGTCATATCACATTAAGATAGCTTGCAAGCAAGTGACATGATCACTAGAATATTATATCACTGGAACAAGAAAAGAGTGCATGTCGGTAATGAGATCAAACTAGGTATGGAGATACCGATGATCGAGTCTCGGACATGTAATAGATCATGAGACAGAGGGATTTAGTTACTAGCATTAAGGGTTCTCACGATCACAAAAGTTATCATTGAATGTGTGGGAGTCAGTATGGATCTCCAGGTCCCGCTACTGATTATTGATCGGAGAAGGGTCTCGATCATGTTTGCATTATTTGTGAACCGTAGGGTGACACACTTAAGGGATACCGGCACCATTTGGAGCAAATGTGTTCCGGACAAAAGAATTGCAAAGCACTGGAATTATTTCAATGGACACCGAAATTGTTTCGGGTGAAATTTCTGAAATTGGTTCTACATGTGATATTGAAATATTGCAGGGGGTGTGAATGTTTGTTAATTAAAGTAATTAACAAAATTCTGAATAAAATAAATAAAAGAGTTTTATTAAATGAGAGTTGCATTAAATTTGGTGGATATTTAATGCATGTGAGTGGAATTTTGGGTGTAGTCAAATTTATGTGAGCGGAGCACCCACCACATGAATGAAGGAAGAGGTGGGGGCACCTTCTTTGGCCCCCGGCCATGGGAGGGGGTTGCCCCCTCTCCTCCTCACAAAACACACCTCCTCGTGAAGGATCTCGCTCCCCCTCTAAAATTATTCCCCCATGGTCTCGGAATAGCGAGATACATGTTCCCGGTGGATTTTCGTTTGGAAGGAGTTACTGCTTCCGCTGCATCGCTGGAGCGAGGAGGTGGAGGTTGTTCGGTGGACCAAACATGTGTGAGAGCATGGATGCGCTGCTGATTTGCGGCGCTAGGACTTCCTCTCGATCTTGAGATCGGCAAGCGATCGACTACATCATCCACGAGTCTAATCTCATTACACTTTGTAGGTCTTCAAGGGTATGTTCTCTATGGATGTATATCCACCTGTTGCTTGTATCTAGGTAGATAGATCTTGGTGCTTAGTAGTTCCTATCGTAGGAATTTTTTTCTATGTTGCAAACCCAACAGTGGTATCAGAGCCTGATATATGCATAGATGCTTTGCACTAGTAGTACACATAAGAGTATCTAGGAGATGATGATCATGTTATTGCTTCTTACATGTATTTTGGATATTGGTGGCATTGTGGGATGAAGCGGCCCGGACTAACTTTACATGTCCTCGCACATGAGACATGCTCCATGCTTGACATGCAACTAGTTTTTTTGCATAAGTGGCTAGAGGGTGTATGTCTCCCCTACTATAGTCAATGTCTGATTTACAACGAGTTGCTAATAATTTGGTTATCATCATTGCGGTTTCATGTTCGTAGGTAAGACCGGTTCTATCTTTGAAAGCCCTAAGCCACGTAAAAACATGCAATTGATAAATTAGAAGCGTCTAGTTTAGATTGTTGTTGGGCTGGTGTCATGATATGGTAATATTGTAATTTGAAGTATAGTTGATACTCTTATAACATACCCAACGTGTAAGTTCCATAGACCTTGGCCTTACACACAAAGGAATGATAAAGATCATACCATGATGCACATGATAGTGATCAAGTGCAAGAACCATATCATTTCACTTTATGCATATGATGTTTGCATCTTATATTGCTTGTTTGGCATTTTAGTAGCATTATAAGATGATCCCTCATTTAGATATCAAGATAAAGTGTGTTCTTCCTTAAGTATGCACTGTTAAGGAAGTTCGTCATTTCAAAACATCACGTGATGATCGGGTGTTTTTGACTCTATGCTTTCATACAACAGGTGTAAGACATTTTACACACGTGAGTACTAAGGTTCTTACTTGGCGACCCTGGAATGTACATACATGGCCTCGGAACATGGACCGAAAGGTTAAGAATGAGTCATATAGTTCATATGATGCCCATATAGATGCTCGCCTTTGAAGCTACACCAACTCACGTGATGATAGGACTTGGTGTAGTGTTTTGGTTCATGTAATCACCAAAAAGACACGAGGGATGTTGTTTTTGAGTGGGAGTTCATTCATAATTTGGATTAGTTGAACTCGATCTATCATAAACTTAGTCTAAACTTTATAAATTCTGTTGTAGATGGCACCACCTGCTTTTAATTTCAATGTGTGCATGGAGAAAGAGAAACTTGCGACGAATGGTAGCAACTTTACCAACTAGGCCTAAATCTGAGGATTCTCCTCACTGTTGCACAAAAGCAAAATGTGCTAGAAGTGCCGCTAGGCCCCCCACCAGCTCCTGATACCCCTGACGATGAAAAGAATGTTTATTTGACTCGTCAGGAGGACCACAACTTAGTTTATTGCGGCATACTGTATGGGCTAGTGCCGGAACTCCGAAAGCATTTCGAGAATGGCAATGCCTTTGATACCACGGGTGGATTGAAAATAATTTTCGATACCCATGCTGCCATAGAGAGTTATGATGCTTCTAAAAAGTTCTTTAGCTGCATGATGGAAGAGAATAGCTCCATTAGTGAGCATGTACTCAAAATTTCTGGGTACGCCGATAAGCTTGTGTCCTTGGGAATAATGATTCCCATTTACTTAGGCATACATCGTGTTCTCCAATCTCTCTCACCTAGCTACAAGAGCTTCGTGATGAACTATAACATGCAGGGCATGGAGAAGTCTCTCCCCGAGCTTTTGTCAATGCTTAACACTACAGAAGTGGAGATCAAGAAAGATGATCAATAAGACCACTGGTTTCAAGAAAGACAAGAAGGGTAAACAGAAGGGAAAGAAGGGCGACAAATCTATTGTTGTGCCTGAAAATAAATCCCGAGCTGGCCCTAAGTCTGATACCGAGTGCTATTATTGCAAGGGGAATGGCCATTGGAAGCGCAACTGTCCCAAGTATTTGGCGGACAAGAAGGCCGACAAGGCAAACAAAGGTATATGTGATATACATGTTATTGATGTGTACTTGACTAGTACTCACAGTAGCACCTGGGTATTTGATACTGGATCAGTTACTAATATATGTAACTCGAATCAAGGGCTGCAGAACAAGCGATAGCTAGCAAGGAATGAGGTCACGATGCGTGTCGGCAATGGATCAAGAGCTGATGTGATTCTCGTTGGAATACTTCCTCTCCATATGCCATTGGGATTAGTGATAAATCTAAATAATTGTTATTTGGTGCCTACGCTGAGCATGAACATTCTATCCGAATCATGTTTATTGTGAAGCCGTTATTCGTTTAAATCCAAAAATAATGGTTGTTCGATTTATATGGATAATATATTTTATTGTCATGAACCTATGATGAATGGTCTATTTCTGTTGAATATCGATAGTAGTGATACACATATTCATAATGTTGACACTAAAAGGATTAAACTTGATAATGATATATCTGCATATATGTGGCGCTGCCGTCTAGGTCATATTGGCGTAAAACGCATGAAGAAACTCCATTTCGATGGACTTTTGGAATCACTTGATTTTGAATCATTTGATACATGTGAGCCATGCCTTATGGGCAAGATGACTAGAACCACGTTTTCCGGTACAATGGAGCGGGCAACCGATTTATTGGAAATCATACATACTGATGTATGTGGCCCAATGAGTGTGCCGGCGCGAGGTGGATATCATTATTTTGTTACTTTCACGGATGATTTTAGTAGATACAGGTATATCTATTTGATGAAACACAAGTTTGAAACCTTTGAAAAGTTTAAGGAATTTCAGAAGTGGAAAATCATCGTAATAGAATGATCAAATTTCCGCGGTCCGACCATGGAGGTGAGTATCTAAGTTACGATTTTGGCACACATATGAGAGAGTGTGGAATATTTTCACAACTCACACCTGTCGGAACACCACAACGTAATGGTGTGTCGGAACGTCGGAATCGAACTTTATTGGATATGGTTCAATCTATGATGTCTCTGACTGACTTGCCACTGTCATTTTGGGATTATGCACTGGAAACCGCTGCATTCACTTTAAATCGGGCACCATCTAAATCCGTTGAAAAGACAGTGTATGAATTATGGTTTGCAACAAACCTAAGATGCCATTTCTTAAAGTTTGCGGATGTGATGTTTATGTGAAGAAACTTCAGCCTGATAAACTCAAACCCAAAGTGGAAAAATACATCTTCATAGGATACCCTAAAGAAACAATTGAGTATTCCTTCTATCATAGATCTGAGGGCAAGGTTTTTGTTGCCAAGAATGGATCCTTTCTAGAGAAAGAATTTATCGTGAAAGGCGTGTGTAGTCGGAAGGTAGAACTCAAAGAGGTTATTGAACCTTCTCTTCATGAAATGGCGAGTGGCGTAGCGCCACAAATTATTCTAGAGTTGACTTCACCGAATGAAGAAGGAACTAATGATAATGATCATGAAACTCTGAAAGAGGACACTACCGAACCTCGCAGGTTAAGCAGGACACGTGCAGCTCCTGAACTATACGGGAATCCTGTCATGAATTTCATGGTTGATGAAATAGATGACCCTGCGACATATGAAGAAGCGATGATGAGCGCGGATTCCAACAAATGGCTAGAATCCATGAAATCTGAGATGGAATCCATGTATGAAAAACAGGTTTCGACCTTGGTGGACTTACCTCACGACCAAAAGGCCATTGAGAATAAATGGACTTTCAAAAGGAAAACTGATGTTGTTGGTAATGTGACCATCTATAAATCTCGACTTGTCGCAAAGGTGTTTCGACAAATTCAAGGAGTTGACTATGATGAGACATTCTCTCTCATAGCAATGATAAAGTTAGTTAGGATTATGTTAGCAATTGCTGCATATTTCGATTATGAGATATGGCAGATGAATGTCAAAACTGCATTCCTCAATGGTAATATTGAAGAAGAGTTGTATATGATACAACCAAAGGGTTTTGTCGATCCTAAGGATGCTGACAAGGTATGCAAGCTTCAGCGATCCATCTATGGACTGGATTAAGCATCCCGGAGTTGGAATCTCCACTTTGATGAGGTGATCAAAGAGTTTGGATTTGTCCAAACTTATGGAGAGGCTTGTATTTACAAGAAAGTGAATGGGAGCAATGTGGCATTTCTGATATTATATGTGGATGACATATTATTGATTGGAAATGATATAGATCTTTAAACAGTGTTAAATGTTATCTAAACAACAAATTTTCAATGAAGGACCTTGGTGAAACATCATATATATTAGGCATTAAGATCTATAGAGATAGATCAAGACGCCTAATTGGGCTATCACAAAGTACATACCTTGATAAGATTTTAAATAAGTTTAAAATGGATGGAATTAAGAAAGGGTTCTTACCTATGTTGCAAGGCAAGACATTGAGTAAGACTCAAAGTCTGGCTACGACAAAAGAAAGAGAGATAATGGATAAGATCCCCTATGCTTCAGCCATAGGCTCTATCATGTACGCCATGCTATGTACAAGACTGGATGTGGCACATGCTATTAGTTTGACTAGTAGGTACCAACCTTATCTAGGTTTGGAACACTGGATAGCGGTCAAGAATATCCTTAAGTACTTAATAAGAACTAAGGAAATGTTTCTTGTATACAGAGGTGAAGAAGAGCTGGTCGCTAAGTGTTATGTCGATGCTAGCTTTAACACCAATCCGGATGACTCAAAGTCTCAATCCGGATATGTATTTCTCATGAACAGAGCAACAGTTAGTTGGAGGAGCTCCAAACAACCTATGGTGGCTGGATCAACAATGCAGGCGGAATATGTTGCTGCTTCAGAAGCGGCGCAGGAAGCAGTTTGTATGAAGGAGTTCATAACTGAACTTGGTGTGGTTCCTAGTGTGTTGGACCCAATGGTGATCTATTGTGACAAAAATGGAGCCATAGCCAACACCAAGCAACCAAGGTCTCACAAGAATTCCAAGCATATTAAGCGCTGGTTTCACTCCATCCGCGAGCATGTCAAGGATTGAGATATAAAGATTTGTAAAGTACACACATATCTGAATGTAGCAGATCCATTCACTAAAGTTCTCCCTAGGGCAAAACATGATCAACAACAGAACTCCATGGGTGTTAGATTTATCACTATATAAACTAGATTATTGCCTCTAGTACAAGTGGGAGACTAAAGGGAATATGCCCTGAGAGGCAATAATAAAGTTGTTATTATCGTATTCCAAGTATATGATAGATGTTTATTTTGCATGTTATAATTGCATTGATTGGAAACGTTAATACATGTGTGTTTAATAAACAAATAAAAGGTTCCTAGTTATGCCTCTCTTATAAACTATCTTGTTGATTAACAAGATGATCAACATTTCCTGATCATGTACATTGGATGTTGTTCATAACAAGGTCACAACATTAGTGGAATGACGTGATGAACATTCATCCGAAGTATAGCAATACGATCAAAGTCATTGTGTTTCAATTTCTATAACATCATACAAAGTAATTCTAGTCCTTAGACCATGAGATCATGTTAATCACTAACACTAGAAGAGTAACTTGATAACATCAAACGTCACACCGTAACAGGGTGACTATAAAGGTGGGTTCAGATACTCCGAAGGTGTTATGTAGATGCTAATGGATCGAGAGTGGGATTTGTCCATCCAGATTATGGATAGATATATTCTAGTCCCTCTCAGTGATATCACATTAAGATAGCTTGCAAGCAAGTGATATGATCACTAGAATGCTATATCACGGGAACGAGAAAAGAGTGCATGTCGGTAACGAGATCAAACTAGGTATGGAGATACCAATGATTGAATCTCGTACATGTAATATATCGCGAGACAAAGGGATTTAGTTACTAGCGTTAAATGTTCTCACAATCACAAAAGTCATCGTTGGATGTGTGGGAGTCAGTATGGATCTCTAGGTCCCGCTACTGATTATTGATTGGAGAAGATTCTTGATCATGTCTGCATTATTCGCGGATCGTAGGGTGACACACTTAAGGGATACCAACACCATTTGGAGCAAATGTGTTCTAGACAAAAGACTTGCAAAGCACTGGAATTATTTCAATGGACACCGGAATTATTTCGGGTGAAATTGCTGAAATTGGTTTTGCATGTGATATTGAAATATTGCAGGGGTTTTATATGAATGTTTGTTAATTAAAGTAATTAACAAAATTCGGAACAAAATAAATAAAAGATTTTTATTATATGAGAGTTGCATTAAATTTGGTGGAAATTTAATGCATGTGAGTGGAATTTTGGGTGGAGTCAAATTTATGTGAGAGGAGCATCCACCACATGAACAAAGGAAGAGGTGGGGGCACCTCCTTTGGATGCTGGCCATGGGAGGGGGTTTCCCCCCTCTCCCTATAAAAGGCACCCCTCTCCTCCTCACAAAACACACCTCCTCGTGAAGGATCTCTCTCCCTCTGTAAAATTATTCCCCCATGGTCTCGGATTAGCGAGATACATGTTCCTGGTGGCTTTTCGTCTAGAAGGAGTTACTGCTTCCACTGCATCACTGGAGCAAGGAGGTGGAGGTTGTTCAGTGGACCAGGCGTGTGTGCAAGCATGGATGCACTCTGATTTGCAGTGCTAGGACTTCCTCTCGATCTTGAGATTGGCAAGCGATCGACTACATCATGCACAAGTCTAATCTCGTTACACTTTGTCGGTCTTCAAGGGTATGTTCTCTATGGATGTATATCCACATGTTTCTTGTATCTAGGTAGATAGATCTTGGTGCTTAGTAGTTCCCATCTAGAATTTTTTTTTGTTTTCTATGCTGCGAACTCAACATCTTATTCTGCACAATTATCACCCTAATAAAGTGGATCATTGGTAAATCCTCATAAATCAATGTAGAACATGGATATAACCTTATAAATGATGCAAATATGTGATGTGAGCACTAGAAAACTTCCTGACAGTTATCGTAGGAGCTTATCGTTGCACCTTAACGATTGAGACTCTAAGTGGAGAGTGATGTAGTAGATGGAAGTCTTCCCCATGAGGAAAACTCGAGGGTTTAAATATCGAACTCTCGGGAAGCTGTGTGTAATAGAATGATCCTCTTTGTTCTTTGTCAAGCAACCTACAAAATAGTTGTAGATTCTTTTGTGCTCTCAACTTCACCAAGTGGTTGTCAAGCACAAGGTGTATGTAAGCAAAACTGAAATAAAATACAATAAAAGTAAAATGCAATGCAATAGTAAAGTAAATACACAATGGTGGTAAATGCAATGGAATATGATGTTTTTGGGTTTTGGTTGGTGTTTGCAAGTATGGGAAATATTTTTGTATTTTCGGATTTAATTAGTACTGAAAATAACAAGTGATGTAGATGTGTTGGATAGCATTTTCTTATGGTTTCAAATGGACCGAGGTTCATGGTTTCGCTTATGCACTCTCTCTTTGAGTTGTGGTGGACACGAGACACTCTAGTTGACATAATATTGGTCCAACATGTTAAAGTATGGATAGCAATTCAGATCGGTATCACATCCTAACATAGAAATGTTATTTATAACAATTCACTTATACTCCACTAAAAATGGGGGTATCCAAGCAATCTAGTATTAAGAACAATCTCAGAGTATAGCATTAAGTTCTTTGACTTGAAGCTAAAATAAGAACATACTTGATCAAGTCTAAGCATGGTATTTTTTTTATCCCTAGTGAGGCAACTGAGTAAGGTAAACACCCAAGTGATTTGCAAGTTTTACTGTCCTACCCGCAAGATCACCCTCATTGCTCCAACTAATGCACACATTCGCCTACACACGCTCCCATATACAAGTTTGATCAAAACAAGTAAACAAGAACGGGGTACATAATATGCATATATTCATATACTTCCAATACTGAACAATTGCAATCTCAAATATCAACTATATAAAGATCCACCATATAGGTAATACAAATATGACCGTAATCATGTTATGCAGCTCATATGGTTCTAATACAATCGAGATCATGAGAGAGAGATACAATAGCTACTTCCACAAACCCATAGTCCAGGGGTGGATTACAATAGCTTTGGCACAAACCCATAGTCCAGGGGTGGACTACTCCCCCTTCATCATGGTGAAGGTGCTGGAGTCATTGGAGGAGGTGGAGATTGATACGTCCATTCTGCATCACTATTCTATATCATAATTCACTATTATTCATTGATATATTTCATATTAAGAGGTGATATTTATGTTATTTCATCTGTTTTTGCATCGTTGATGACTTTTGGAGCATGGACCGCTGCAATCAGGATTCTGATGGAAAAGGTTCTGTTTGGAGGCAAAATTCGCGAAGATCAGAAAATCTGGGAAAATATATGGAAAATCCTATTTTTCCAGAAGACGAAGGATGCCAGAAGGAGGAGTGGACATGGGGGGCCCACACCACCCCCTAGCGCGGGCCACCCTAGGTCACGCCACCAGGTGGTGTGGCCGCCCTGGCCCACCTCTGGCTCTCCCCTCTGGCGTATATATTCCTCCCGAAACCCTAAGACTCGGGGAGCAACCACAGAAAGATTCCGTCGCCTCTACGGGGCAAAAAACACTGAGAGAGAAAGATCTCTCCGGCAGACAGATTTCTGACGGGGGAATTCCTTCCCGGAGAGGGGAGATCGTCGCCATCAACACCACCATCAAGATGGACTTCATCGGGATCATAATCATCATCACCACCATCATCACCATCAGCACCCTCATCACCATCTCCATTATGCTGTAACAATTGGGTTGAGTCTTGCATAGTTCTTAGGGGAAACTTTCCCCGTGTTGATTACTCTTTGTAGTTGATGCTATTGAGTGAACTATTGAATTATTGTTTATGTTCAGATTGTTATACATCATTATTCCATCTCTGATCATGATCCATATGATGTCTTGTGATTAGTTCGTTTTGTTCTTGAGGACATGGGAAAAGTCATGTTGTTAGTAGTGGAGTTGTGTTGAGAAAGATTCAATAGTTTGATATTTAAGTTGTGGTGTACTTCTTCTAGTGGTGTCATGTGAACACCGACTACATGACACTTCACCTATATGGACCTAGGGGAATGCATTGTGTATTTGGCTACTAATCGTAGGGGTTGCCGGAGTGACAGAAACCTGAACCCCCATTAGGAAACCATTGCACAAGGGACGTAAGGGTCTTAGAGTTTAAAGTTGTGGTTAGGTTTTTACCTTAATTACTTTCTTGTACTTACGGATGTTTGCAAGAGGTATAATCACAAGTATGTATTAGTCCTAGGAAGGTTGGTACATTAGCACAGGTTCACCCACACAACACTTAGCAAGCTAAAGAAGATTAATCAACTATATGAAGCAAATGCACTTGACAATCTTCCCATGTGTCCTCGAGAACGTTTGGTCATCTTTAGTAATACAACCGGCTTGTCCTTTGCTGAATAAAGGATTGGGCCACTTGCTGCATTTATTCCTACTGTCTTTTATTTACTCGTACTTTGTTTACTTGCTTTATCAAGAACCCCTAAAAATCTATTTGCTAAGTATTTGCAGAGAATTCCTGATCCATACCACTAGCCAACACATTCTGCTCCTCGTTGGGTTCGACACTCTTACTTATCGAAAATACTACGATACACCCCCTATACTTGTGGGTCATCAAGACTACTTTCCGGCACCGTTTCCGCGGAGTGAAGCGCTATTGGAGAGTGGAACTGGTAAAGGAAACTTCTACTCTGAGTATTGTTTACTTCTGTTAGTTGCTTTATTTTCGTTATGGATAATTCACTGAGTTTCTTATTTGGTAATGCTACTACCACTGCTAAGGTAGTATACGAACAACCACCTGCTGAGAATGATGCTTTTAAAATACCTACAAGAATTATTGATCGTGTTATGGATAACTACTATGTTGGGGATGGAACTGTCCATCCTGGTGATCAGTTACTCTTTATACACGAATTATGCGGGTTGTTCAAGTGTGCAGGTATTACTATAGATCAAGTTAAGAAGAAGTTATTCTCATTATCGCTGAAAGGAAGAGCTGAGGAATGGTATAAGCTGCTGAAGAATGGTCAAGCTCTAAAATGGGAGGAAATAGTACCTCTCTTTTATTCAAAGTTTTATCCTCCTAGTGAGATTCATAAAGATCGGAATCAAATATACAACTTTTGGCCTCTTGATGGAGAGAGTACAGCTCAATCTTGGGGGAGATTGAAGTTACTAATGCTCAAATGTCCCATTCATGAGCTCCCCAGTATTATTATCAATAACTTTTATGCAAGGCTTTCTCTTCATGATAAGGATTTATTGGATGCTTCTTGTGCTAGATCATTCACTTGCATGGAAGAAGAAGCTAAATGGGATCTTCTGGACCGTATTCAAGACAATGCTGAAGCATGGGAGAATGACAAAGGTAGAAAATCAGGTATAAATTTGATTATGAATGCATTGAATCTTTTATGGGAACTGATAACTTTCAAAATATTAGTAATGCTTATGGTCTTGATTTACAAGTTATTACAAATTGCTTTAAGGCTTTTGCTTCTTATATTGAAATTCCAAAAAGGGGACAGAACAAGTACCATGCACTTTATAAAGATATTGTTGACTGTGTTCCTGTTGGGAGTACTGAGTATTGCTCTATTGATCACATCTTACTTGAACCTTATATCGAGAAGATTCCCTTCATAGATAAGGTAAAGGATCATCCTATGATAACTAGTGTAATCACTAAAAGTGAAAAGAGAACTGTAAAACCTAATGAACAAATAAACGTTGAACCTGTGGTAGCAATTGTGAAAGACCTTGTCACTAAAAGCATAGAAGATGGACACATAGTCTTTTGTGAGGATGCTTCTAATATTGTTTCACATCCTAATAGAACTAAAAAGGCTAGTGTCCCTGTGCTTTCCGTTAGAATTGGTGATCATTGCTATTATGGTTTATGTGATATTGGTGCAAGTTCCAGTGCTATTCCTTATGAGCTTTACAGAGAAATTATGCATGAAATCAGTCCCTGCGAATTGGAAGAGATAGATGTGGTTATTCACCTTGCTAATAGAGAGACCATCTCTCAAATTGGTATTGTACGAGATATGGAAGTTCTTTGTGGTAAGATTAAGTATCCTGCTGATTTTCTAGTACTTGGTTTAGCTGCTAGTAAAATTTATCCTATCATTTTTGGTAGACCTTTCTTGAGTACTTGTGGAGCTATTATAGATTGCAAGAGGGAGAAAATCTTGACAAATTTGATGGGGAATCTTATGAGTTTAATTTTTCGAAATTTACTAAAGAACCTTGTGAAGAGGAAACCCTTAATGAGGATTTTAGAGTTGAACAACTTGCTTCTATTTCTATTGCTCCTAACAATGCTTTGCAGCAATGTATGGAAGATCACGAAAGTGAGATCTTCATGGAAGAAAGGAATGAGATTGACGAGATTCTCCGTCGTTAACCCAAGATGCTTAAGCATAACTTGCCTGTAGAACACTTGGGTACCACGTTGCCACCTAAAAAGGATCCGGTCTTCGATCTAAAACCTCTCCCTGATGATCTTAAATATGCTTATATTGATGATAAAAAGATATATCCTGTTATTATTAGCTCTAAACTTTCAGGGAAGGAAGAAGAAAGGTTATTGGAGGTTTTGAAGAAACACCGAGGAGCTATGGGCTATACTCTGGATGATTTAAAAGGGATTTCACCTACTATATGTCAGCATTCTATCAATATAGAACCAGATGCAAAGCCAGTAGTAGAGCACCAACAATGTTTAAATCCTAAGATGAAGGAAGTGGTAAGAAATGAGGTATTGAAACTCCTTGATGCTGGTATTATTTACCCTATTGCTGATAGTGAATGGGTTAGTCCTGTTCATTGTGTTCCTAAAAAGGAGGAATTACCGTTGTTCCTAATGATAATGATGAGCTTATTCCCCAAAGAATAGTAGTAGGCTATAGGATGTGCATTGATTTTAGGAAAGTCAACAAAGTTACTAAGAAAGATCACTACCCGCTTCCTTTTATTGATCAAATGTTGGAAAGGTTGTCTAACAAGGCCCATTTTTGTTTTCTTGATGGTTATTCTGGTTTCTCTCAAATTGCTGTTAAACAACAAGATCAATAAAAACTACTTTTACTTGCACTTACGGAACTTATGCTTATAGACATATGCCTTTTGGTTTATGTAATGCTCCTGCTACCTTTCAAAGATGCATGTCTGCTATCTTTCATGGTTTTTGTGAGGAAATTGTGGAAGTGTTCATGGATGACTTTTCTGTCGATGGAACTTCTTTTGATAATTGTCTACACAACCTTGATAAAGTTTTGCAGAGGTGTGAAGAAACTAATCTTGTTCTTAATTGGGAGAAATGCCACTTCATGGTTAATGAAGGGATTATCCTTGGGCATAAGGTTTCTAAAAGAGGCATAGAAGTTGATAGAGCTAAGGTTGAGGCAATTGAGAAAATGCCATGTCCAAGAGATATCAAAGGTATTCGTAGTATCCTTGGTCATGCTGGTTTCTATAGAAGGTTTATTAAAGATTTTTCTAGGATATCAAAACCCCTCACTAATCTTCTTCAAAAAGATGTACCCTTTGTTTTTGATGATGATTGTAAGGAAGCTTTTGAAACTCTTAAGAAGGCTTTAACTACAGCTCCTATCATTCAATCACATGATTGGAGTTTACCCTTTGAAATAATGTGTGATGCTAGTGATTTTGCTGTAGGTGCTGTCCTTGGGCAACGAATTGATAAAAAGCTAAACATTATTCATTATGCTAGTAAGACTTTAGACGCTTCTCAAAGGAATTATGCTACTACTGAAAAAGAATTTCTAGCTGTCGTCTTCGCTTGTGATAAGTTTAGACCCTATATTGTAGACTCAAAAGTCACCATTCATACTGATCATGCTGCTATTAAGTACCTTATGACAAAGAAGGACGCTAAGCCTAGGCTTATTAGATGGGTGCTGCTTTTACAAGAGTTTGATCTACATATAGTAGATAGGAAATGTGCTGAAAACCCTGTAGCTGATAATTTATCTTGATTGGAAAACATCTCTTTTGACCCTATGCTTGTTAATGATAGTTTCCCAAATGAACAATTGGC
Source organism: Avena sativa (assembly GCA_916181665.1). Lineage (NCBI taxonomy): Eukaryota > Viridiplantae > Streptophyta > Magnoliopsida > Poales > Poaceae > Avena > Avena sativa. The sequence continues at coordinate 428,889,042 of OV702286.1, read as the reverse complement.
TGCGGTAGGGGTAAGCTCGCGAAGGAGCCCTTGGTACGCTGATTATGCTAACTTTATTGTCTCCGAGTATTTGCCTCCAACTTTTACAGCTCGGCAAAGAAGGAAGTTCTTTTATGACTTGAGGCATTATTTTTGGGATGACCCACACTTATATAAAGAAGGAGTGGATAGTATTATGCGAAGATGTGTTCTAGAATATGAACAAAAGGAGATATTGCGTAAATGTCATGGTAGTGCTTATGGAGGACATCATGCAGGAGATAGAACTGCGCAAAAGGTGCTACAATCAGGTTTCTACTGGCCTACCATTTTTAAAGATGCAAGAAAATTTGTTTTATCTTGTGATGAATGTCAGCGTGTTGGTAATATTTCTAGACGCAATGAAATGCCTATGAACTACTCTCTAGTTATTGAACCCTTTAATTGCTGGGGATTTGACTTTATGGGTCCTTTTCCTCCCTCGAAAGGTTATACTCATATTCTTGTTGCCGTTGATTATGTTACTAAGTGGGTAGAAGTCATTCCTACGAAGAGTGCTGACGGGGAGACTTCTCTAAAAATGCTTAAGGACGTTATATTTCCTAGGTTTGGAGTGCCTAGGTATCTCATGACTGATGGAGGTTCTCATTTCATTCATGGTGGTTTTAGAAAGACCCTTGCTAAATATGATGTTAATCATAGAATTGCTTCAGCTTATCACCCCCAAACTAGTGGGCAAGTAGAGTTATCAAATAGAGAAATTAAATCCATCTTGCAAAAGATTGTTAATAGATCTAGAAAAAACTGGGCTAAAAAGTTGAATGATGCTTTATGGGCTTATAGGACCGCCTACAAAAACCCTATGGGGATGTCTCCTTATAAAATGGTTTATGGGAAAGCTTGTCACCTACCTTTAGAATTAGAACACAAAGCTTACTGGGCAGTTAAAGAACTAAATAGAGATTGTAAGCTCGCTGGTGAGAAAAGATTATTTGACTTAAGTTCTTTAGATGAATGGAGGAGTGAAGCCTATGAAAATGCTAGCCTCTTTAAGGAAAAAGTTAAAAGAAGGGATGACAAGCGAATACTTAAGAGAGAATTTCATGTTGGTGAGAAGGTTCTATTGTATAGGTCTCGTCTCAGGTTTTTTGCAGGAAAACTACTGTCAAAATGGGAAGGACCTTTCATTATTGAAGAAGTGTACCATTCCGGAGCAATAAAAATTTCTTCTTTAAAAGATGAAACTACACAAGTAGTGAATGGGCAGCGACTCAAGCACTATATTGCTGGAGATTCTTACAATGAAGATGTTGATGCCTTTCAAGTTATAACTCTGGAAAAATTTATCAAGGACCAAATTCAGAGACCTGCAGAGTCTGTTTTCAAATAGTAACAGTTCTGGTAAGAAAAGTTCCACGAAAATACTATCCAACTATATTTTTGCAGTTTTTAGACAATAAGGAAAGCTACAAAGTGAAAGAGGGACGGAAACGGAGCTAGGGTGGCTCACACCACCCTGTGGCACGGGCCTACCCCTGGTCGCGCCACCAGGTGGTGTGGCCACTCCGGACTCTGCCTCCGACTTGTTTTCTCTCAGTACCTTCCTTTTGTTGTGAAACTTCGTAATATATAACCCCCCGGATCTCTCGAGGTTCGTATATCGTGTTTTCGTCGTGTTTTCATTTCGATCTGTTTCTGACAGGTAGAGTCCTAGATTTGGAGCCACAATGTCTTCCTCTAGATCAGCCAAGGAAGATTCTTTAGAGGATATCATCAACCCATACATGAGAGAGTTGAAGATTCATCCCAAGGAGTTATTGCTTGAAGATGGGGAGCTCCGGATAAAATAGGTTCAAGGCCCTAAAGGTGAAGGAAGTCTAGAGGAGAAGATGGAAGCACTGGAGCAACAAGTCTTTAGGTACAAGAAGATGGCGGAACGCGAAGTGGATATCATCCATAAGATTTGTTCTGAACTCATCGCCGAGCACCAAAAGGAGACTGCGGAACCCAAGGATGAAGTCCTCTCACTCTGCCAAACAACCAACGAACTGCAAGCACAGCTCTACGATGTTCAAAATCAAAACTGTTAGTATGAGGTTAGGTTTAAACGCATAAGTGCTACTGCAAGTTTCAGGATGCTGGAAACCACGATTTCCTTTGTTGATGGGGAGCCCTTACCCTGGAAGTAGGACAATGATGAGAGGATACCACCACCACCGAAGGAGTAATTCGTCATCAGGTTTGGCATCCCCTTGGTTTGTTCCAAGCTTGGGGGAGTGCCGCGGTATCACATCACTATCTTCTATCTTTTTACCTTTTTAGTAGAGTCATATCATGAATAGAGAAGTTATCATGTAGGATGGTTTGCATTATGGAAGTGTCCCCTCTCTCGTTAGATATGTATCCCTTGGTGTGAGTTGCCGTTATGGAATATTAATGAGAAGTTCTATCATTTACTCTTTTGCATATCTTATATTAGTTTTCAATTCATGGTTATATGATTGATCTTGTTGTTAGTATTGGTATCACTTTGGGATCATTGAGTTAATTTAGTTGGTTTTGGCAAACCTGGCTCGGTCAGTAGCAACACTATTTTTGAGAGTTGAATGAAAAAGATAGAAGTACTCTAAAGAAAAATAATTTCATCATCTTTCTTTCTTGATTTGCTCATAAGTTTAGTATTCTCTGGTTAAGATCTTTTGTGCTTCCGAGGAAGATTGCATGTTTGTCTTTATCACTTGTATGTTTGTTTGTTTCCTTCAATTCTTATACTTGCTACCCAGCCTTGCTAGCCAAAAACTTGTACTGAGAGGGAATACTTCTCATGCATCCACTTCCCTAAACCAAAACCCAAGCCATTTGTGTCCACCATACCTACCTATTAGCATTATTGCTATTCCAAGTAAATTCTTGTTTTTATCTACCTTCCAAATTAAACTTGTTATGTGAAAATTAGTTATTAAAGCTCTCACGAACTTGATGGCACACTTTACTTTCTTGTACTTAATAAACTTGAACCATTGGGTCCTTCTTTGTTGTGTATATGCTTGCGCTTTATGAGTTGAAGTTTGCAGAACCATGTATCATGGGGGACGCTTTCAACACTGCCATGGTACTTTGTACCTAGTTGATATCATGATTCTTTTGCCTATGGATCCTGGCGGTGTGAAATAAAAGGGGAACTTGTAAGATCATGGAGTTCATATGTGTGTTAGAGAAACGCCTGGGCCGCTAGCCTAAGCCATGCCTAATCATGGTGGAAACTTGCAGCATAACTATAGTGAGCATTCTATGAAGCATCCTCAATAAAAACCTATGCATATAGCAAATAAAAAGATCGCTGAGATGCTCATTGTCTGTTTGCCTTGTCATTTTGATGATGGGATATCTCCTGTATCATGTGCAAGGGGTACCCCGTTGGCGGTTCTCAATGATACACATGTATTTACAATGACAAGAGCGTACTTGTGACTGAAGTTGAGTAGCATGAGGTTCGGTACTCGTAAGTGAGGGGCATGAGATTTCAACTTATAACTTGTCAAGCATATCCTCTTAGTTGTGTCACTTTAACCTTAATCACCTAAAGATGCCTATGATAGGGGCAATGAGAGCTGAAAGCTAATAAGTATCATAATTTTTGGGAGATCTTTTTGAAACTTGAAATCCCTGCTTCCCTCTGCGAGGGGCCCTTCTTTTACTTTGTAGTTGAGTCAGTAAACCTATTCCCTTCTATCTCAGCAAGTATTTTGAGTTGTTGTGTTTCATTCATTCATATGATGATTTATTCAATCATGTTTCTTATGTTCCTTGTTTTGCACATTGCTCTTATCTTGGTGATTACTACTTTGAAAGGTATCATTGAAAATCAGTTATTTGTGAATTCCAGCAAATTATCAACTATTCTTCGACCAAGAGCTAAGTTTTCCGTTACCAATTATGATTTACTTTATGTATCTTTATTGTGTTTCCTTTACTCATTGCAAGTTGAGTTATATAATAGTGAGTTGTCTTCTACTATGATCTATGTATTGATGAATGTGATGCTTCTTGTCCGTATTTTTTTATCGACTCTTCACTCCATAAACCTAAGGCCATGTTTATTGAGCTCAGTTTCGCTTGGGGACAAGCAAAGTCTAAGCTTGGGGGGAGTTGATACGTCCATTTTGCATCACTATTCTACATTATAATTCACTGTTATTCATTGATATATTTCATATTAAGAGGTGATACTTATGTTATTTCATCTGTTTTTGCATGGTTGGTGACTTTTGGAGCATGGACCGCTGTAGTCAGGATTCTGATGGAAAAGGTGATGTTTGGAGGCAAAATTCATGAAGATCCGAAAATCCGGGAAAATATATGGAAAATCCTATTTTTCCATAAGACGAAGGATACTAGAAGGAGGAGTGGAGATGGGCCACAGGGGGCCCACACCACCCCCTGGCGTGGGCCACCCTAGGTCACGCCACCAGGTGGTGTGGCCGCCTTGGCCCACCTCTAGCTCTCCCCTTTGGCGTATATATTCCTTCCGAAACCCTAAGACTCGGGGAGCGACCATAGAAAGATTCCGCCGCCTCTGCAGGGCGGAAAACACCGAGAGAAAGATCTCTCCGGGAGACAGATTTCTGCCGGGGGAATTCCTTCCCGGAGAGGGGAGATCGTCGCCATCAACACCACCATCAAGCTGGACTTCATCAGGATCATCATCATCACCACCATCATCACCATCAGCACCCTCATCACCATCTCCATATTGCTGTAACAATTGGGTTGAATCTTGCATAGTTCTTAGGGAAACTTTCCCGGTGTTGATTACTCTTTGTAGTTGATGCTATTGAGTGAAGCATTGAATTATTGTTTATGTTCAGATTTTTATACATCATTATTCCATCTCTGATCATGATCCATGTGATGTATTGTGAGTAGTTCATTTTGTTCTTGAGGACATGGGAAAAGTCATGTTGTTAGTAGTGGAGTTGTGTTGAGAAAGATTCAATAGTTTGATATTTAAGTTGTGGTGTACTTCTTCTAGTGGTGTCATGTGAATGTCGACTATATGACACTTCACCTATATGGGCCTAGGGGAATGCATTGTGTATTTGGCTACTAATCGTAGGGGTTGCCAGAGTGATAGAAACCTGAACCCCCGTTAGGAAACCATTGCATAAGGGACGTAAGGGTCTTAGAGTTTAAAGTTGTGGTTAGGTTTCTACGTTAATTACTTTCTTGTACTTACAGATGTTTGTAAGGGGTATAATCACAAGTATGTATTAGTCTTAGGAAGGTCGGTACATTAGCACAGGTTCACCCACACAAGACTTAGCAAGCTAAAGAAGATTAATCAACTATATGAAGCGAAAGCACTTGACAGTCTTCCCATATGTCCTCGAGAACGTTTGGTCATGTTTAGTAATACAATCGGCTTGTCCTTTGCTGAATAAAGGATTGGGCCACTTGCTGCATTTATTCCTACTGTCTTTTATTTACTTGTACTTTGTTTACTTGCTTTATCAAAAAACCCCTAAAAATCCGTTTGCTAAGTATTTGCAGAGAATTCCTGATCCATACCACTAGCCAGCACCTTCTGCTCCTTGTTGGGTTCGACACTCTTACTTATCGAAAATACTGCAATACACCCCCTATACTTGTGGGTCATCAGAGATCACACCGACAGCGCCCCGCCGGAGTTTTCCCCCTCCAATCTTCTGCCTCCTGCCTCTCTGTTTCGTGTTTCTGTCTTCTGTGGTGCTCCCTTCCAATAATCATTAGGAGACCTTTTTATACGTGGTTTTAGGTCAGAACCTTTGCATTGGAGAAAGAATCGACAGCATCAGAGACTCGAGGGGCAAACAAGCACACTAGCCACGGCCAGCCCCTAGCCGCGTGTGATGGGATCGTTTCCTCCTTGGTCTTATTTTCTCGCGGATCTTTGGCCCAATGTTCTTCGTTATGATAAATACTGGGTCCCATGAAGATTTAGGTCAATTGGACATCATTTGGGTACCTCAAAGTCAAAAACATTCAAATAGGGGTTTTCTGCCTCAGCGGGGTTAATTCCAAAACAATATGGGAAGTGTGAATTATTCACAAATATCATTATAAAACATGAATATACCCCATATATAATGCAAATATGTTGGAATATCAAGTAATAAAGTGCAAAGTTCATGGATGCATTTTGCATGCATTAGCATCCCCAAGCTTAACCTATACTCGTCCTCGAGTATGAAGGTGATAAAACTAACACAGTCTTTGTACTTTAATACTATTTTGGATATCAAGATTGATTACTATTTCTACACAAAGCCAAATGATTCATTCTTCAAAGGAATAGCAATATTCAACATAGATAATGAAGTGATATCTCATATACCATGAAAGGATGATCAATAGCAATTCACAAAGTGTAACATAGAAGAAAGAGCTATGGACCTAGTGAATGCAAAATGCAAAAGCAAAAGTAAAGTAAAAAAACATCCTATAGTGGTCATAGAGTTTTCTTCTTAGTTCTGAATATAAAAGTGGACACTTTGGAAAGATAGATAATAAGCAGAGATTAATCATGAATAAGTTTCATATAGCTTCCAAACTCTTCCTCTTATGATCATGTTTGAACTATGGTATTCATTAGTTTTGAGCCCTCATTGCCCCTATCATAAGCATCTTGAGTGGTTAAGGTTAGTGTGATAGCAAGTATGAGTTATATGCTTGACAAAGTATAAGTTGAATGGCTCATGCCCCTTGAATACGAGTACCTACACCACATGCTACTCAACTTAGGACCCTAAGAAAGTTCTTGTCATTGTAAGCATGCATGTATCATCGAGAATGCCAAACGGGGTACCTCTTGCCCCATGGTATGGGAGGTTTCCCATACCAAAATGACAAGACAAACAGACAATGGGCATCTCAGCAATTCATTTTATTTACTATTGGTATAGCTTTTTATTGAAGATGCTTCATAGAATGCCCACTATGGTGAAGGGGATCCGTAGGAGAAAACAAAAAATTCCTACGTTGGAACCTCAAAACTGCCTAGGATCTATCTATGTAGTAATGCGATTACGGCCAATTCATAGAGAATACATACCCTTGTAGACCGTACACGGTTAACATTCTGAGGGGAACGTGGTTGATGTAGTCGTACTTGTAGCCGACCTCAAGGTCGCGAAGCTCCTCGCAGCTCACCCCTTGCTCCTTCTTCATCGTGCAGCAGCTCCGGCTCACGACATTTAAGCGCCCCAAGTGTTGCGCCTCGTGTCTTCGTACACATCCGGTGCATGATGAGACCTCCAGCTCCCCGATCCCGCCGGAAGTGCGAAAGTTGATATTCGGCTAAGAATCCCTGCAGCGCAACGGCGTACTACAGGTGTGCCTTGTTTGCACAACCCAGACTTGGGGCCATGGTCACAAGGGCTAGAGAGAGAGAGGGAAGGAGTAAGTCAACCAAAGGGCTTCTCCAAATATTGGTGTGTCCAATCCCACCCATGGGCACCCCTTTATATAGGGGGGAGGGGGTGTGCCCTCCCCTTTGGGTTTCCCATGTGGGACTATTCAAGGGAGAGGGGGAGGCGCATGGGCCCTTAGGGCACCATGGGCCGGCCGGCCAGGGGTGGGCCCCACCCCGTGCACAGCCCTAGGCTGGCTGGGTGGGCCCCCTTGAGGCACCTAGGCCTTGGCCCTTGGGCCCTTGGCCCTTCCCTCCTTCGGTTTTCCCTCATGGGACCTTTTTCCCTAGGAAGTTTGGCCCATTAGTGGAATACCCCTTCAAATTAGATTTTAATATTATATTTAATATTAATTACATTAATTAATATGTAAATACATATTACAAAATCTGTCTTGACCCGAAACACCTTTCGGTTCCCTTTCGATTTCCTCCGAACGACTTCGGATCTTTCCCAGAATGATTCTAGTCCTTTATTCTGTCTCCGAACAACTTCGGATCTCTCTGCGGAACAATTCCGGCTTTCTATTTCTCTACTGTGATTTCGTCTTACAAATGTCTCATCGTACCCTTAAGAGTATCCTCTCACGGCTGGAGAATGCTCTATATAAATGATCAACAGAGGGACCAAGGATATCCATGTGACCCCTATGCATTCCTGATGACAATGCCGTTTGAACCGCTAAATGTAGCATCCACTTCCTTTTGTTTCTTGACACGACTTGTCCGAGATCCAATCATTGGTATCACATACCTTATTCAATCTCGTTCACAACAAGTTATGTTTTCTTGTTACCATGATATTACATCCCCGTGACCGAGTCACATGTTGCATCATTTATGGATGTAATCTCACCAAGCCAGCCGTATGTATCTTTACCCGTCATGTGGGTGAACAAATCCCGGTCTTGCAGTCACATGTCATCAACTGTTCCTTCGGAATACCCAACATACATCTTTATGGCCACCGTATTACCAGATGACGGTTGATGCAGTCAAAGCAGCCTCAGGAAACAGTGAGTAATATGAGCTCACGGTCTAAGGAAAAGGAGTCTAGATATAGCTGTTGCAACAATGAACAGTATGACTTGATCGTGTTGAAATCCTTCAAGGAATGTCCATCACATCATTCTCCAATGATATGACCCCGTTGTCAATTGTCATAAATGCCCATGATCTTGAAACCCATATCATCCTCATGACCAACGAACTAGTATGAACAGAGGCTACTAGGGACTTGGTTGTTTCATACCACACCTATACCAATGTTTCTACTTGGCATAGTTATAGCATAATATGAAACTATTATAAACTAATTGAGATATGACAATAAAAACCTATTTATTATTTGCCTCTAGGGAATATCTCCTTTAGTCTCCCACTTGCACTAGAGTACAAATAATCTAGCTCGCATTTTACTCATATAAACCATATACCGTATGCGTTTACAGATCATGCATGCTCATGGGAAACGTCATGTCCATGTTCTGTTTTACCAGATCATTATGTCTTTTGCAAATCGTTAATGTCTTCCTAATTTTGACATTCACACCATTATCGTATAATGGGTCGAAACATTTGTTTGGCAACAAAGTGAGACTTTGTTTCTAGTGTTTATAATGACGGTTGTTTTCACTGTTGCCATCTAAACTTTGAAACACACTTTGCTATCATTTGTATATATACTATAGTCATGGCAGCAGAAAAAGGCCGGATTCCAGGAGCTTACAGTGACTTTATATCAACCTCGAGGGCTTTCTCATGGGCACTGGGCCCTAGGACACATCATTCTACGTTAAAAGTGAACTAGCCCCATCATAACATTATATATCACATCAGATGGAGCCTTTATACTTCTATATCTATGTAGATCCTAGTGCATGAATGCAACTATGCCACTTACTTTGCTTCTTGCCATTTAAGTACAAACTTAATTCTGGTTCAGTGGTCAACTCAGGAGTCACTTAAAGACACGTTCTTACAGTTAAGACTATGTCCTGCCAACCAGATCCTCGGGTCACATTACGTCGAGTATACAACATGGTTATATGGCAGAACCTATGACTGAGGCACAGGAGATGCAACACATCTCTTTCTTTCAACCATAGTTACATACTAACTCAATGCTTCATATAGTAAGAACTACTTTCTCACCTTGTTCCATTCTGAGCTACTTTATAATCTTGCTTAGGACATTCTGAGCATCTTTCAGAATCAAGTCCAGGAAGCATTCGACATTCGGTGTTTATTAAACTCACCAATCTATCTCGATAGATCTTATTGTTTAATAACTTCAACTTCCTCCTTATTTATCTAACTTAAATATTATTGAGACCAATCACATCATTCACATATGTAGTCCACATATCCTAGAATGATTTCATGCTCCCACTCAAATATGACATTCATGTTTGAGATCCAGGGATTTTCACTTAGCTCCTACTCAAATATGACATTCATGTTTGAGATCCAGGGATTTCACTTAGCTCCCACTCAAGATATGCCAGTAACATATTATGAATTAGCCAAGCTGATTTGCTCCCACTCAAATCTAGGTCCTCTCGATAATCTTGGACATTCCAAAATTCTTTGATCATCATCAATTTGAGAATTCCAATTACGAGACTTCAATATCCATATATTTCTAGTGTAACTCCAAAAGACTTAAGCATCACTACGGTTGTAATCAACTCCTTGAATTTGTTCAAACTTGTGACAAATCGAGATTTTTGTCATTCATTAAGTTTCATTTCCTTCTTATGACTTTGTAGTCATTTAGAAATATCAAGTAAACTTCTTTACTTTAATAAGATCAAGTAACATGTTACTTTGCAATCTTAAATGTAACTTAATATAAGATTTTATGACTCCTATTCATTTCTCGCACTTAGGTCCATCACGCTTCTTTGTAATTTGTAGGTATGTCTTGTTCAAAACATGACAAGTGAATCAATAATATAATTCCACAAACTTGTAGAATATATAGTGGAATCCTACTTTCTTTAGTAAAACTATTTATTTGAAACTTTATGATCATTATCAACAGCTTCTCCTCTATTTGTAGAGTTTGGATTCACGAAACAAATTCCGCCGCGCCACTCAATAATCCAGAGGTAAGGTCAAATACCTTGTTTTGATCTTTTACTTTCTTCCACTTGTATCTTCATCAAGACACATCAACTTAGGACAACAACAGGTTTGCCACTTATGGACGATGCATTCATAGCTTCCTAAGAATGCTCTACAAAGACTTGTTTATTTGCCACGACTTTGACTTATCGAAACCTCCAGAAACTCGAACTTGCCATAACACTTATGGTGTTGTTTCTAGGAATCTTTAGATGTTCCTTTGTAATTCAAATGAGTGTTTGCTTATTTTGATCTTCAACTCTAAACGACAACTATAATCCCGATAAGAGATAATATTAGATCATATGTATCAATACAAAATGATTATGATGTTTAGACATTTCAACATAGTTTGAATTCGTCCAATTATCATAATTTGTGAAACATCTTTCACAAGTCCCTTTTATGCTAAACTTAACTTGAATACCTTAGTCATGTTGATCAAATCGAAGAGACTTCGTATTCTTGTTAATTTCAATATCCTCCTATTGTTGTGAACTCATTTGAACAATTCAAATCATTTCACACTTATGTTTCATTAAGTAAATACGCTTATTCACTTAAGTCCACAATTAACAAATGATTTCCACTATTTGTTGAAAATATGATGCATCACTATGTATAAAGTTCAACATTTCTTCGCATATCACCGTTTTACCAGAATGCAGAGTTTTAGTCATTCTTCCCAAGAGGCATGGTTTTGCAAAGTCTCTAGATTAAGCATCTAGGACCCTGATCTTCATTAAGAACATGCAATAACCAAAATGACTTAAACTATAGTGTCATTTCATTATTAAACTTTGGATATCTTTTAGCATTCTAATCCTTTTATAAATGTTTAAACTATTATCATTGGCATAGTGATGCGAATAACTTATTTATAATCGTAATGTGACCATAACGGTATTGTTCATAAGAATAGTACAAACTGGCTTGTAACTTGTTCATATGAATAATCGTCTCGCCAAAAGCAAGACACACAAACAAGGATTACAAATTATTTTCAAGTCCACTAATCCAAATGACAAACTTTGAGGAAAGAGGTGAAGTTGGCCATCAACTGTTTTGCTTGCCGTCATTAAGTCATGCTGCCTCAAAGACAACAATTCTCAAGCAGATCCTCCTGGTTTCACAAAATGGGACAAGTATCAAATATTTTGCAAATTGCAACGAGTTTTGCAAGAACCACATTTATAATTTGTATATCTTACATATACCTTTTCATCGATGACCTCCATTGCAATCAAGCCCTTCGAAGAGTTCTCAACTCTAATGCAAGATCACTAAGTGTTTTTCCAAATATTCCTTTTTCATCCATGATGGAGGAAAACCCATCTAGCGGCTCATACTCTATCTGTCTTATTATGTAGAATACAAAATGTAGCCCAACTCTCCATCGAATGGAGAATGGCTTATTGGATGATTATGGAGAAAACACAAACATTCCAGAGTCATTGAATTATCTCCTAATGGTTATTGTATCAAGAATAGAGAATCACCTTCTATGAGGATATCCCTCAGGCGTGGGTATTAATCTATGAAGTTGGACCCTTTTGCTAAGTTCCAAATTAAGCAATATATTCCCATTGTCGCAAAGGACCTCAATGGGATAGGCCATGATCTACTAAGATATTTGCAAACAGACATCTAGACTAAGTTCATAATAAGAGACCAATTTATAATTGGTCTCCACTAAAATTGTCATCCCCTGGACGATTTTAGTGATCACATGATCCCTATCCTCTGCACCTCCCCCGATCGTCACGGCCATTAGTGCAGTATCAAAGGTAGACATTCACTTATGTCAATCACATCATCCATGTGACTCATGCTCGATCTTTCGATCTCTTGTGTTCTGAGGCCATGTCTGCACATGCTAGGCTCACCAAATCTAACTTGTGTGTATTCCTGTGCAACATGGCTTACACCCACTGTATGCGAACGTAGATATGTCTGACCCCTACTCACCGCAGGGCGCCTCATACCGAAGAACTATCTTGGTGGTGCACAAAGGGGAACACAGAACATTGGAATTAAATAGGGATTATATTATTTGCTACCGTTGAGTATCTTATACTAACACACAATAAGAGGTAAAATAGATATCAACATCATACGTATATTGTGATACGATATGGTCCTTCTTGCGCCTTGATCTCCATCGAGCTCTCAGGCATGATCTCCATCTTGCCCTTGGTTTCACGCCAAGTCCACGACGTCTCCACCAGGTTGTTAGGGCTTTCGCAATAGAACCGTTTCTAAACTACGAACTTTCCAACCACAACATGGATCCGACAATTGTCTCTATTACACACCTTTCGGAGCCCTCCGTTGTAAATGTTATATCAACTATTGAATGAGAGACAGACACACGCTAGCCACTTATACGGTACTAGCCGTATGTTGAGCGTGGAACCAGTCTCGCATACGAATATGCGTAAGGTCGGTCCGGGTCGCTTCATCAAACAATACCACGATATAAACAAGTACACATTAGAGGGTAACAACTAAGGGATCAATGCCCACACAATACTTGTGCGTACTGGCTATACAGCACTCCTACGCATAGATCGGCTCTGATACCACCGAAGGGGATCCGCAGTAGAAAAAAAATTCTACGTTGGAACCCTAAAACTGCCTAGGATCTATCTATGTAGTAATGCGGTAACGGCCAATGCGTAGAGAATACATACCCTTGTAGACCGTACATGTTTAACATTCTGAGGGGAACATGGTTGATGTAGTCGTACTCGTAGCCGACCTCAAGGTCGCGAAGCTCCTCGCAGGTCACCCCTTGCTCCTTCTTCATCGTGCAGCAGCTCCGGCTCACGATATTCAAGTGTAGCCTTGTGTCTTCGTACACATCCGGTGCACGGTGAGACATCCGGCTCCGCTATCCCACCAAGAGTGTGGAAGTTGATATCCGGCTAGGAATCCCTGCAGCACAATGGCGTACTGCAGGTGTGCCTTGTTCGCACATTCTAGACTTGGGGCCATGGTCACAAGGGATAGAGAGAGAGGGAAGGAGAAAGTCAACCAAAGGACTTCTCCAAATATTGATGTGTCCAATCCCACCCATGGGCACCCCTTTATATAGGGGGAGGGGGTGTGCCCTCCCCTTTGGGTTTCCCATGTGGGACTATTCAAGGGAGAGGGGAGGCGCATGGGCCCTTAGGGCACCATGGGCCGGCCGGCCAGGGGTGGGCTCCACCCCATGCACAGACCTAGTCTGGCCAGGTGGGCCCCCTTGAGTCGCCTAGGCCTTGGCCCTTTGGCCCTTAGCCCTTCCCTCCTTCGGTTTTCCCTCATGGGCCCTTTTTCCCGAGGAAGTTTGGCCCATTAGTGGAATACCCCTTCAAATTAGATTTTAATATTAATTATATTAATTAATATGTAAATACATATTACAAAATCCGTCTTGACCTGAAACACCTTTCGGTTCCCTTTCGATTTCCTCCGAACGACTTCGGATCTTTCCCGGAATGATTCCGGTCCTTTATTCTTTCTCTGAACAACTTCGGATCTCTCTGCGGAACAATTCCGGATTTCTATTTCTCTACTGTGATTCCGTCTTACGTATAATCGCTCTCATCGTACCCTTAAGTGTATCCTCTCATGGCTCGGGAATGCTCTAGACATGATCTATATAAATGATCAACAGAGGGACCAGGGATATCCATGTGACCCCTATGCATTCCTGATGACAATGTCATTTGAACCACTAAATGTAGCATCCAGTTCCTTTTGTTTCTTGATACGACTTGTCCGAGATCCGATCATTGGTATCACATACTTATTCAATCTCGTTCACAACAAGTTTTGTTTTCTTGTTACCGTGATATTACATCCCCTTGACCGAGTCACATGTTGCAACATTTATGGATGTAATCTCACCAAGCCGACCGTATGTATCTTTACCCATCATGTGGGTGAACAAATCCCGGTCTTGCAGTCACATGTCATCAACTGTTCCTTCGGAATACCCAACGAACACCTTTATGGCCATCGTATTACCAAATGACGGTTGATGTAGTCAAAGCAGCCTTGGGAAACAGTGAGTAATATGAGCTCACGGTCTAAGGAAAAGGAGTCTACGTATAGATGTTGCAACAATGAACTGTATGACTTGATCGTGTTGCAATCCTTCGAGGAATGTCCATCACATCATTCTCCAATGATATGACCCTGTTGTCAATTGGCATAAATGCCCATGATCTTGAAACCCAGATCATCCTCATGACCAATGAACTAGTATGAACAGAGGCTACTAGGGACTTGGTTGTTTCATAACACACCTGTACCAATGTTTCTACTTGGCACAGTTATAGCATAATATGAAACTATTATAAACTAATTGAGATATGACAATAAAAATCTATTTATTATTTGCCTCTAGGGCATATCTCCTTCATATGGGATACTGTAAATTTCTACCATGAATGATGCATGGCTTAGGTTAGAGGCTCGGGCGTTTCTCTCATAGATATACAAACTCCTTGAGCTCACAAAGTTTCCAACTTATTTCACAATGATAGGCATCCATAACAAAAGAACATCATATCAACTAAATATGAATAAGTGCATTGTTGAAATCGTGCCCCATGAAAGCATGGTTATGATAACTCCTAACTCATAATTTTTCAAGCACACAACTTCATAAGATAGTCACAATGGTTCAAGTTTATTATGTGCAAGAAATAAAAGCGTGCCATCAAGTTTATGAGAGCTTTACTAACCAATTTTCTCATAGCAAACATAACAAGAATCATCTTAATTTAGAAGCTAGATAAATCAATAAAACATGAGAAACACACTTGGAATAGCAACCATGCTAATAGGTAGGTATGGTGGAAACTCTGGAAAACTTGATTCAAAGGAGTTGGATAACAAGTTTTAACTTGTTGGTTTTATTTTTGGGCTAGCAAGAGGGAGAAAGTTGACCGTCTACATGCATGCATAAGAGTCCATAGTTCTAATAAGTCCATGTCAAACAATGTAAACTAATAGCAAGCATCAAAACATGAATAAAAGATAACTCTACACAATGCATTTGCAAATTGATACTCATTCAAAGCATATGAACCATGCAACTATGTGTAATCTTTTTAATATCAACTTCAACATCCCAATCCCAACTTTTTAATAGCATCCAACCTTACTTAAACCAAACCTCCAGTAGCTCTCCCATAATATATATCAAAGTGTTGGTCTTACTCAAATAAAAATAAAACAAACTAAGACAAATAAAATATGCTCCAAGTTATGCGATAGTAATGTGTTGCTCGAAAAACAGAAAGTAGACGTGTGCAAACCGAGAGTGTGGTTGGTCCAGTGGGGTGCCTTGGGAATACCCAATATTGTGGTTTTCACCATCCTTGGATTTCTCTTGGTTTAGCTCCTCTAATCCGTGTGAAAAAACATCAACACAAAATTTTCTCCCATCTCTTTTCTGTGGGGTGACATTAGTGGGTACAAAAGACACATTGGTTGCTGCAAGAAATCCTTAAACAAATGTATATATGAAATGTACAGTAGGTATATAATGTTGTGTGATTTCTTATTAACTCAAATCAATCAAAAAGATTTAACTTAAAAGCTCAAAGAATGCATAAAACAAAATGGGACAGAATCTGGCCAGAATTTTACCAACAGTGAAACGTAATTAATTACCCTACTTAGGCA
This sequence comes from Avena sativa, assembly GCA_916181665.1. Taxonomy (NCBI): domain Eukaryota; kingdom Viridiplantae; phylum Streptophyta; class Magnoliopsida; order Poales; family Poaceae; genus Avena; species Avena sativa. The sequence continues at coordinate 428,872,805 of OV702286.1, read as the reverse complement.
TGTCCTAAAATCACAGAATTACATGATCATACGTAGGATGAAAATTTGTAACTACAGTTCCAATATGAGCTCATTCGGAGTTACAGAAAAAATATGAAAAATCATACGGTACAGAGACTCGTGCAGAAATCTGCAACTCCATATATGTGTTCAACTTTTTTCAATCCAAAATAGGCAAAACTTAGTACTTTATTGAAAAATATAGAACAAAAACTAAAACTAAACTCTGTTCTACAGTAAGAGGACACAAATAAAATCAAAACAAAAACACTCGGGCTGTGACATGGGTATACCCTACAGGTACTCGAGCTTGGTATATACGGTCCAAATACATACAGGCCCACGGTGTCGCCAAGGCCCGGATGGAGGGACTCGAGTAACCTACGAACTCTCGATTTCTTGAAGAACAAGAAGAAGCTAAAGATAGAAAGATTAAAGGGAAAACCCTAACTTATAACCGACTCGACCTGCTACCCGAGACCTAGCCTATCTATATAAAGGCTAGGAGGGGGCAGAGAGAAGGACACACGCAACCCTAGTTTCCACAACCTTCGCCAGATTGCATCTGCACACCATTGTAACTTTCGACTCCCTCGATAATTCCACAAGCAGACAAGCAGGAGTAGGGACCTTTACGAGGCCTGAACCTGGGTAAATCCTTTGTCCCCTGTGTGCTTCTTTGCTTGCCGATAGATGTCTCCAGCGCTCCCTCCTTCTCCAAAACCCAAGTCCATAACAATGGGCATTGACGAGTTAAACCCTCGTCAATTGGCGCCGTCTGTGGGAATTGGGAGTGCTGATGTTGTGGCTTCTTCGGCCCCATCAACTGCGATCTACAACTCTGCAATAGCAGAGATTCGTCAGCTCTTCGGCGCCTTCGACTTCACCGTCCATACACCGGCCACCCGCCCGGCCTTCGAGTCTGTGGGCGACGGAGTCAGCCTGGCGATTCGAAGCTTCCACTTCCAAGTTGGTCAGATGGGCACGCTTCGCATGCCTGATCAGCCGACAACACCGGCGATTGCCCCGGCATCATGGTTCCCTCCATCGATTGGCACCCTCAGCAAGCTCAATGCTCCGGTGGCAGTCGAGAACACGGTCAGCGACAGCAGTCGCGATTCCGATCTAAGCGATCTGGCCACTGAAGATGGAACCTACGGTTCCGGAACTGAAAGTTGTGGAAGCAACAGCTTCCCTAATCACTTCATGTGCGCCGTCATCAACGCAGGCGACACCTCCGCCAATCACGACAACGGTTGGTAACACCGGCAACGGCACCGATCCGCCCAATCGCGGCAACGGTGGTAACACCAGCAACGGCACCGATCCACCCAACGCCGGCAACGGTGGCAACAGCGGTAACGGTGGCAATGGAGGAGAAGTCGAACCTCCTAGCATGATCAACGAGCAAACTGGCGAACGCGTCGTGATCAGGCTCAATGAGCAAGAGTGGGATCGCTGCCGCGAAGCACTACGAGGTGCACCTCTACCCTTCGGGTCCCCACAGGAACTGCTGATAGGCTACCACTGGCTCCTAAAAGAGGAATTCAAGCGCCAAAAACAAGCAATCGCACAACTTGAGGCGCGTAAAAAGGCAGCAGACGAATCAAGCTTTCGCCGTGCTAGGCTCTCCTCCTATGGAGGATCCTCCTCAAGAGGCAACGAGTACCTCGCCAAGAAGAGGCAGTCGCGGATGGCTCACCTCACTGAACAAGAGCGCATAGAGGCCACGAAAGTCCTCGACTTCGGCTCTATGACAGTCGACACAAGAGGCAACGTGGTTCCCAGGACACCGCAACCCGCGGTGACAGCAGCCACCATGTACCTCCTCAATAACCAGCCGCCAGCTGGAGATCCCCGAACGGCCATGCACCGATCTACGATCACGGGCCTGGGGCTAATCGAGGCTGCCCTCGACAAGGAGCCAGTACCAGACCCAAAAAAGGTCAAAGCGCTAGCAAAGCGCTACTCCTCGCCCTTGTCCAGCGATGACAGTCATGACCTGTCTCGACGCCGCTGCTCACGGCGACACGATCGCGACTACGATGCGCGCGACGACCTCACACAACGCAAAATCGACAAGTCAAGGGCACGACATGCTCGGTCGACTGACTCGGAAGAGGAAGATGGGGAGCTCTGCGGCGCCAGATGCTTCAGCAGAGCCATTAGGCAGAAACGAATGCCTGAAGTGTTTAAACTCCCATCGGAGAACCCGAAATTCGACGGTCTACAGGACCCTAAGATCTGGCTGGAGGACCACATCTCCTCCGTCAGGCTACACGGAGGCAGTCGAAGTACTGCCATGCAATGCTTGCAGCTACAGCTGCAGGGCGCCGCCCGGGCATGGCTCAATAACCTCCCACGCGGATCTATTCGCAGTTGGGATGAGCTGGTCTATATCTTTGTGCGCAACTTTAAGGGCACGTACAAATGACCCGCCTCAACTGAAGAACTGAGATGCTGCCAGCAAGGATCTGGCGAATCGCTGCGCTCTTATATCCAAAGGTGGTCCATCATCAAGAACTCCGCAGAGAACATCTCGGAAGACCGCGCGATTGATGCAATCAACGGTGGTGTCCGCCGCATGGAACTCAGGGAGGAGCTAGGCCGCTCAAAGCCCCAGACCATCGACCACCTGATGGACATCACGAATCGGTGGGCTGATGGAGAAGATTCGGTGAAGAATCGCGTTCACTCTGACGAGGAGGCAGAACTCGAACGCAGACGCGACCACCGGGGCAAGCGTCGCATGCGCGTCTACGACGATCGCGATGACATCAACATGGTCGCAGTCGGATACGCCGACAGACGCGACGATAACCACAACAGCGGATACCGCAGCGGCGGATACCGTGACTCCGGGAAAACCACGCAAGTATGGCAACACCGCACTCACGATGAGGCACCCGCGACCTCCATCGAGGACAAACTGTCCGGGCCATGCACGGTACACTTCTACATCGACAAGCATGATGGCAAGAGAAAGTCCAGCCACCTCCTCAAGGACTGCCACGAGTTCCTCAAGCTACATGAGGGATTGGTTCGAATGAACCGCAACGCAGTCGAAAGAGGCTACGGAGCCGCTCCAGGCGCCGTGGCACATGACACACCACCACCACCACCCGGGCCACCCCTGGACGGAGCTGCACCGGACCAGCACCACTGAGGCGAACCGTACCCACGGGCCATGGGTACCATGATGATCCAAAAGGGGCGCCCCTCCAACAGGGTGCAGAAAGCCATAACTCGCCAAGTCAACTTGGCCACGCGCTTGCCACCATCCACCACTGAGTACCTCAGTGGCAGCGAGTCATGCATTACCTTCGACAAACACGACCACCCGCCTCAAGTACCTCGCCCAGGTCATTGCCCCCTCGTACCCGAGGCGCAAATTGGAGGCTTCGACATGAGTCGCGTCTTCATGGATGGCGGAAGCTACATCAACCTCATATTCGCGAGTACCTTGCGAGCAATGAGGATCCCTCTAACCTGCTTGGAGGCATCGGACACAACGTTCCATGGCATCGTCCCAGGGAAAGGCGTATACCCCTTGGGCAAAATCAACCTTGACGTCATCTTTGGCACGCCAAAGAACTTCCGGCGTGAGCGCATCAACTTTGAGGTCGTCGACTGGCCCTCACAATACCATTGCATCCTTGGGCGCGTCGCATTCGCCAGGTTCATGGCAGTACCCCACTACGCCTACCTGCAGATGAAAATGCCAGGTCCCAACGGCGTCATAACGATCAACAGGAACTTTGAACGATCTGACGCTTGCGATAGGGAATTCAACAGAATCTCCCAGTCTTTCGGCATGCAGGAGGAACTCGCAAGACTGAAAGAGACGACAGACAACAGTCTGCCTCCCTTGAGTAGGCCAAGCTCACCTGATCTCTCCTTCGACTCATCCGTACACACAAAGAAGGTGTAGGTCCATCCATCGGATCCCGCCAAGACGGCCCTCATCGCCAACAACTTGAGTCCCGCATAGGAACTCACGCTCGTCGAATTCCTCTGTGAGCACTAGGAAATTTTTTCCCGGTGTCCTACGGACATGCCAGGAGTTCCCAGGGAATTCACCGAGCACGCACTCAACGTCAACCCCGACGCAAGGCCAGTCAAGCAAACAATCAAGCGACTGTCTGAGCCACGAGCGCAGGCAGTCAGAATGGAGATCAACAGACTCCTCGAGGCCAAGTTCATACGCAAGATCAAGGAAAGCACTTGGCTCACCAATACGGTGCTGGTACCAAAAAAGGACACAAACATCCTTCGGATGTGTGTGGACTTCACTTCTTTAAACAAGCACTGCAAAAAAGATCACTTCCCGCTGCCACGGATCGACTAGATCATCGACTCCACCGCAGGATGCGAGCGCCTCTGCTTCCTCGACACCTAATCAGGCTATAACCAAATTCGAATGAAGGAGGAAGATCAGGAGAAAACAGAATTTACAATGCCCTTTGGTGTGTTCTGCTACAACACAATGCCCTTCGGGCTAAAAAACGTGGGAGCCACCTACCAGCGATGCATGCAGGCTTGCCTCAAGGAACAACTAGGTCGCAACATCCAAGTCTATGTCGACGACATAGTAATCAAGACCAAGGAGGAAGCCTCTCTAATCGATGATTTGCGTGAAACCTTCGCCAACCTCGATCGCTACCGGATCAAGCTCAATCCGGACAAATGCGCCTTCAGCGTACCATTTGGGCAGCTACTTGGATACCTCATCTCCGCAAGGGGGATCGAGGCGAACCCGAAGAAGATAAAAGCCATACTGGCCATGGAGTAGCCGAAGAACATAAGAGGCGTCCAGCAACTGGCCGGACGAATCGCGGCCCTCAGTCGATTTATCAGTCGGATGGGTGAAAAGGCACTGCCCTTCTACCAGCTCCTCCGCAAAGCCAAAAAATTTGAGTGGACCAATGAAGCACAAGAAGCATTCGAAGATCTCAAGCGCTTGCTATCCACCTCGCCAGTACTAGTGACTCCACGAGAAAGGGAACCACTGTTGTTGTACATTTCCACCACCAACCAGGTGGTCAGCATAGTGCTTGTCGTCGAGCGAGCAGAGGAAAACAAAGTCCACGGCGTACAACGCCCGGTATACTACCTTAGCGAGGTCCTCACGCCAACAAAACAGCGGTACCCGCACTACCAGAAGCTGGCGTACGGCGTCTTTATGACCGCCCGCCGACTGTGCCACTACTTCCAGGAACACCCAATCGTGGTAGTCAACGATGCCCCGTTGGGGCATATCCTCAATAACCCCGACGCCACTGGGCGAGTCGCGCTTTGGGGAATAGAGTTGTCTCCACGAGACATCACATACGGAACGCGACGCCATCAAGTCGCAAGTGCTCCCTGACTTTCTCGTGCACTGGATGGAGAACCAACTCCCGGACAAGCCAAATATGTCCTACCTCTGGACAATGCACCTCGATGGGTCCAAACGGAAAGACAGAGCAGGCGTAGGTGTCATATTGACATCACCTCAAGGGGACAAGCTGAAATATATCCTGCGAATGCAGTTCACAGCCTCAAACAACGAGGCTGAATACGAGGCCCTGTTGCATGGGATGAGGATGGCAAAAGCCTGTGGCGCCAAAAGGCTCACATATATGGCGACTCCAAGTTGGTTGTCAACCAAACAATGCACGAGTGCGACGCACTAAATGACAACATGATCGCGTACCGCGACCTCTACGATACACTCGAAGGAGACTTTGATGGTTGCGAGTTGCAACACATAGGTCGCGAAAGCAACGAGGAGGCGGACACACTCGCCAACATAGGCTCTACCTGCGCCCCCATACCACCTTGGGTATTTCTCGAGCGCATATGCGAACGCTCCATCAAGCCAAAGGCCGCAGAGAAGAAAACAAGCACAGCAACGGACTCGGGGGCTACGCCACCCAATGAGCCAATGGCACTCGATGACTTGGAGCTGGACACAGGACTCGAGGGACCAATGAGCGTCATGATGATCGAGCAATCTTGGACGCAGCCGTACATTACGTACATCCTCGGCAAGAGACTACTGGACGATCCGACAGATGCACGGCACATCGCGTGGCGCTCCAAGGCATTCGCCGTTCTCAACGGCGAACTGTATAAACGCAGCATCACAGAAGTGCTACAATGATGCGTCTCCATGGCTGACAGAAGAGTAATACTCCTCGACATCCATGAAGGGACCTGCGGGCACCACGCAGGCAGTCGTGCCCTCGTCGCCAAAGCTCTACGAGCTGGATTTTACTAGCCCACGGCCATGCGCGATGCCAAGGACATAGTCCAAAAATGCAATGCTTGCCAGCGATTCACGGACAAGCCACACGCACCAGGCGCAGAGCTACGACCTATTCCATTGGCCTGGCCCTTCGCACAATGGGTGCTTGATATGGTTGGCAAGCTGCCAAGATCCTCGCGCGGAGGCTACGTCTACCTCTTCATGGCAGTCGACAAATTCACCAAGTGGATCGAAGCCATGCCAATGACCAACCAATCAGGGCACAGCGCAGTCAAGTTCTTCGAGTCCATCATCTACCGCTTCGGCCTGCCACACAGCATTATTATCGACAATGAGACGAACTTCACATCCAAGGAATTCCAAGAATTCTACGAGAACCTGGGGATCAACATCAGCTACGCCTCAGTAGCGCATCCACAGACCAACGGTCAGGTGGAAAAAGCAAACGGGCTCGTCTGCAGCGGCATCAAGAAGCAACTCCTGTGGCCACTCGAATAAGCGGCGGGTTGCTGGCCAGATGAGCTGCAATCCGTACTCTGGAGTCTAAGTACAACTCCAAACAGCACCACGGGCTACACGCCATTCTTTATGGTGCACGGAGCAGAAGCAGTACTACCTGCCGAGGTACGATACAAAGCGTCGCGCGTGGTCGCTTATAGCGAACAAGAGTCATCCCTCGCACTCGAGAATTCCGTCGACCTCCTTGACGAAGCAAGGGAAATCGCCGCGGAAAGATCAACGATCTACCAGCAGAACATGCGCAACTACCACAGTAGAAGGCTTCGCCCCAGATCCTTCGTCGAACGTGACTTGGTCCTGCGACTGAAGCAGCAGGGGCATCTCAAGCTCGAGTCCCCCTGGGAAGGACCGTACGTGATTACAGAAGTAATCCCAGGTGGCGCCTATCGCCTTAAAGACCTAGAGACAGGAGTCGCATACTCCAACCCTTGGAACGTCCCACAACTGCGACGCTTCTACCCCTAGTAGTTTTACTTTTTACATCGCAAACAAGGCTACTCAGCCAAGGCTACTTAGCCGCACATTGTACCTCGCACTGTTCTTCGAATAAATAAAAGCTAAGTGCCCCAAAACTCCGTGTTCTCCTTTACTTTGTCAATTTTTATACTCGGGGGCTACGCCACCCATACGTCTGTTCTTCGAACCAGTAACGCGATATCCTGAGTAGCTGGCACATCAATCGAACCCCTTAATACAAACCCTATCCAGCTGCAACGCACCTGGCAGGTTGACAAGGGACCAAGGAAAAAGATGGCCAGGCTAACAAAAAGGACTCGCATGGTGCAACGCACCCCACGCTTACAAAGCTATTTGTACACATTCAACAATAAATTATCTACAAATATATATGAACTTTACAACACAAGTACACTTATGTGCAGGATACATATTTGGCTACCCTTGCAACAGAAGAACATTAGTTTGTTCCTCGAAGAAGTCAACGATCTCCTCGGCTGGGCGGTCCACCGCCTGATAGTGCGGCACCATATTCCAGGAAGATCCTGCTGGTGGCGCCGGTGGCCCAGAGGCAATGGCGGCGACATCCACGTCAGGCCTATGCAAATGCACCATTGAGAGGACAGCCTTGGCACCAGCCACCAACTTCTGCCTCACGCACTCGCGAACCACGGACATATCTTGAAATTTGGTCAGGAGAGCCAGCAGGCTTGACGGAGTGTCATCCAGCGGGAACATCACCGGATAGATGTTCTTCAAACACGACTGTGACTTCTTCAGGAAGAGCAGCACTCGCGAGGCGCGATCCTGCAGGGTCGCCAATGCAGTCACACGATCATGATCTACCTAGAAGTATCCACTCTCCTAAAGTTGCTCCTGGGTGAGATCATGAAGGCAGATGGCAATCCTATCCCTCTCCTCCTGCGGATGGCGTGCGCTAACAACTACACGAAGCAGCATCAACAGCATGAGTACAACATACCATTGCGACTAACTACAAAGGAAAAGATGAGGATGAGCAAACTAACACTTAAACTGGTCGCCCAGCTGCGTCATCTCGCCAAGCAGATATTGCTCGCGGGCGGCGGCTTTTTCAGCCTTCGAATTCCACACGTCCGCGCTACCGCGGATCACGGGCAACTCACGCTCCAGTTGCTTAACACGATCACGAAGTCGCGAAAGCAAGGATAGCTCCTCTACCCTAGAGCGTGGTGGTGCCACTGTATCCTCAAGAGATGGCGAGTCCTGGGTTCCCCCCACAGGACCACTTGATGTACCCTACCAAAAAGTCAAGCCAGAGGCAAATAAGGCGACCAACTTAACACAAAGTCAAAAGTAACAGATGCATTCAAGATCAGCATAAAGTATCCACAAACACACTCGCCAGCAGGCATGTTCTCCAATCAAAAGGACAATTCATCAACTATTACAAAAAACTAACTACGGAGCAGCTGGCTTCTTCGACTTCAACGGCTTCGGGGGCTTCATCAAGTCCGTGGCAGTGTCAGACGCCACAGACTTTCCGCCAGCTCCTGACGCCGAAGCCTTCACGACCTTCTTAGAACGCTGGAGCTCCTCTCAATACTTGTCAATGGTATTTATCAAGGAATGGCCATATTTGGCATAGGCAGTCGCAAAGGGAGCGAATACTACCTGCTGACCATCCGCGCCAACAGGCATCGTCTTCGACACTGCAGAGGGGTCTATCTCGACTCCGTGGGCTTGCACCATGGCAAGTGACATGGTCGTGCCAGCCGCGCGGAGGGAGTTCTTGTATGTGGCAGGCACACTCCTGACGAGTGACTCCACTAGCTCGTCCACACTGTCGACCAGCTCCGCCTTCAGCATCAACTCCTCCCGGAGGCGACTAAGGGTGACCTTGGCCTTGGACAACGTATTTTGTACAGCGGCGCTACGGTCCTTGACTGCAGACACCGCGCCCGCCAGAGCGTCATCGCGACAAAGGGCCTGTGGGTCAAAGCTCAAATCGCCAGCATCTGCACAGAAAACCCATACATGGATGAAATCTCTAGCGCCACCGGCAAAACTCCAGATGCAGAGAAGGACAACAATAAAATATCTACTGGGAAAGGTACCTGAGAGGGCCTTGGCGACTGAGAACAGTTGCTCTTCGAACAACTTTTCCCTAGCCGCAAAGGAGGCACGCAGATCCTCTTCGCGCTTCTGTGCATCATTACGAGCCGCGATTGCCTTGTCGCGCCCCTTCACAGCTGCGGCTAACGTCTTTTCCAAGGTGGCAACTTTGCGCAGTAAAGCATTATGCTCAGCTACATGGCAACCAAAAGTTGACTATCAGTCGACTATACCAAAAAAAACAGGGAGGAGATGAAAAGAATAAGTGTCGAACGCTCACTTTCGACGACGCGGTGACGCGACTCCAGCATTGCATACTGGCGGCCCATTGCCATCACTTGCTCCACCACTTGTGCGGCTTCCTTTACAAGGAGCTGTCGCACAAAACAAGGGATCAGAAAGGGCAACAGAAAACATCGAATGCCACACTAAAAAGAAAGGAAGATATACTTACATGGTCCTCTAGCGACTCCGAAGAGGTTTGCTGAACCGTCAGCCAAGCAACCATTCGATGCTCCCCTACGTGAGGAGAGATCGAAGAATTGTGCTCGGAGTGGGCCATCGCCGAAGGAGAAGGAGCACGCTCGACCTCTACCTTGGCCCTTGAAGTCGCGACTCCCGATTCTTTCAAAAACTCGACGAAGCCAGAAGATGGCGATGCCTCTTGACTACAAGACCAAATCCACATTGAGAAAAGGGCAAACTCCAGGGCAAAACCAACAAGAAGAAAAACAGAAAAGAATGAATGACCTAGCAAACTTACCAGTTAAAGTTGTCAAGATCAAATGTGGCCGCTGCCGATTCCGACAAAGACTCCTTTGGCAATCGCATCTTCTTGCGAGAAGATGGTGCCACAGCCCTAACAGGAACGGATGGAATTGGAGACTTCGCGCCAACAGCCGCGCCTCCTAGAGTCGAAGGAGTCGACGCGTCGGAGTCCTCGCTACGCTCGCTCGCTACTGTCGTGGTGGTGTCACGGCAAGGTCATCCGGAGGCCTGAAAAAGAGAATAATGTCAGGAGAGAAATTACCACGATGCAAGGAAAAGTGAGTTATGCAATGAAAAATAACTTACGCATCCGAGGTCTCGGCCTCCTTGGGTTTCCGAGCCCTCCGTGCCAGGGCTTTGCCTGCCCGCTTGGAGGCAGTCTTGTCTCCGGCCTTCTTTTGCCTTTTTGTGGGCTGAGAAGGTTTGGAGGAAGAACTTGATGCGGATTCGTGCTTCTTCTTCGACGCCACCGGAACCGGCTCGCCCGTAGCAAGTGGAGGATCCTCGTGGATATGCCCACCGGGGTTAGCTGATGCCGGAAAGGCAAAAGAAAGAGGGATAGCCTCAACAGGTTCAATCACGTCGACATCCGAGTCATCCTCATCATCGGGCCAATCTCTAAGGGAAGAGAATTTACCGCTGGGTCGTTTGGTAGCGTCGGTCATAGGGAGGAACATCTCCTGGTCCGGCTCCTCCTCATCCGGGATTTCTCGGTCCGGCGCCTACTTAAGGGTCGGGTCCGTACCATCCTCGAGAGTTTGCTGAAGGAATAGCTGAGAAAAAGCATGAAGAATAGAGTCAGAAATACAACAAAAACCGACACATACTTGATCCGAAATAAGTTTGCCCCGTGAAGCTTACCGCGGGAGGGAGCCTGTCACGATAGTAGTGCTCGATTCCCCACGTCCATTCGGCGGAGAAATCCTTGTGGGTGGTGCAAAGAGCCTTAACCCGGTGAAAGATCTCCGTGTTGCTCAGTTCGAAGGAGGAGGTTCGGTTGGGGTCGCGACCGAAACTCATATGACACAACTTGTGGGTGCGCTTCTGGAGGGGAGAGATTCGGTTGCGCACGAACGTGATCATAGCATCCTCGTTGCGCAATCCGAGCATCTTCAGCTCCGCGAACCTCTTGTTAACTTGGTTGGCCAGAGCTATAGGCTTCTTGGGGACCTCCTCCCAGAAATCCGTGTCAGGTAGACCCGGAGCATAGGGCAGCAACCGAACCAAATCTTCGGTACCCTCGTTCCGGACATAGAAGAAGGTCTGGGCCCATCCTTTGTAGGAGTCAAGACCGGTAACCCGGGGAAAGACCGAAAACCTCCGGGGCGAGATGGAGGCAGCTCCAAATTGGGTGAGCTGCTTATCCTCCGACTCAACGTGGATATTGGGGATGACGTTGCGACGAAGGCCGAAGAACCGAATCCACAGCTCCTTCGTGGGCCATAGTCCGGTGTAGCCTTCGATCATAGAGGCAAAGGCGGAAAGAGAGGTGATAGCGTTCGCCGGGAGATGGTGCGGCTGCAAGTGGTAGGTCCTAACCCAATCCCAGAAGAAATCGCTCACCGGGAGACCAAATCCCCGTTGGAAGTGGGACAGGAATTGGGTGAGGGGGCTAGTTCGGCGGAGGGGAGACGAGCGACGACGCCGGCAGGAATACGCCTGGTCCGGTAGAGCCAGTCAATGTCATCTTGATAGACCCATGAACCAGCCCACATGCCATGGTCTGCCGCGCCGGCGTCCTCCTCCATCTCCTGCTCGGCGACGACGAGCTCCTCCTCCGTCATTTCGTATTCGCTATCCTCGCTGGAACTAGCGGCGGCGGGGATCTGAGGCCTAGATTGGCGAGGACCCGTGGCTAAGTAGTTGCGTAGCGGTGGCTGCGAAGCAGAAGCACGGGGAGAGTGCGGCGGCGGCGCTGCTGCTAGAAGCACCGGCGGCGGCGTGGTCGCAAGGAAGACGAAGGAGAAAACACAATGGGCAGAGGGGCGCAGAGGTGGAAAAACGCTAAGGGATGCGCCCCTCCCCTATTTAACCACCCCTAGAGATGGATGAGTGGGATCGCGCTGCGCCGACGAGCCACACGGTGTGGCCGTGTATCACCGGCATCAGCCATTCAGAGAAAATCCACACAGGGGGCCACAGAGTAGAAGTGATCCCATGACGCGACGCGCTGATGCGGTAAACGAGGAGGCAGGCATGACGTGACCCACGCACAGTGATAACTGACAATTACTGTGGCGGTTACTGTGCAGGCCCTTAAAATAAGACGAGGTAATGATTAGCCTCCACGTGGGTTGGCGTATGAGAGAAGGAAACGGGGCCCGGATCGAACCATGATAACCATGGGATCCGAGCCAAAGTGGTGACCCGGCCGGCAAGTGAAAACTTGGAATGTGCGAAGGGAACATAAATCCATATAATCCGAGATAAGGAGCTGACCCGGAATTAAACGTCCGAGGCTCGAACATGAATGAACCTGATGTGGCCTTAGTGGCCAAGGCAGCTAAGACCGCGCCATCTTCGGGGACTAATGTTGGGGGGATACCCCCGGGTAGGGTCACTCCGGGGTATAGGGGCCGAGTTAGCCGAGGGTCGGCAAGGTCAAAGCGGATGTTGGCCGGGTCACCTCAAGACTGGCTGGATCACGGAGTAACCCGGACCAGGGGTGGGACGCCTAGCATTGTCTCATCTGACTTAAGGAGTAAGTCGAAAGTGCTTGTCTAACTTATATGCAGGAACAGGTGTGGACGGATCTACTATGATCCGGGTCCTCGCTTAGCTTCTAGGAGAAGGAAGGAATCTCTCTGGTAAAAAAGAAGGTCCGGTACGTACTGCATGAGCGGAGAAAGCAAGGGCAGGACCACCGGATCGTGGCCGACAAGGGTGATGACGCCCATGTCGGCTGACGCGGGCGCCGCAGAGGCTTACGTCACTAAAGCATGTATGACGCGGGGGAAAAGCACCCCGGTCGGGTTACCACTTTGGGAGGGGGCATATTCTTAGGAATATGCCTCCACGTATGCCCTAGGCCAAGACCGAACTTCCTCTATATAAGGGGGGGCTAGGGCGCTGGTAGAGGGGCTGGTTGAGTTCTAGTTGGAGGAGCACTAATTGATCTAGGGTTCTAAGGAAAAATAGTGGGCAAGGGTAAGAGAGCTCCTTCTTCCTCCTCTCGCCAATACAGCTCAAGGAGCACTTGTAATCTTCGAGATCTAGCAATACAAACTTCTGTGTGGAGAATCACTCCACTATCCCTCCCTGGATTCCCCTAGCGTATATTAGTCCCCACCTTTAGCCTATCCATGGCATCTTCCGTGACACCACCACGACAGCTTGTGAGTATCCGGGCTCTTGGACTCGGGGGCTTCCTCTTCCACATCAGAAGGGACAGTCGGCTCAGACTTGTCCTCTTCCAAAGCTTCACAAGGAATAATCCCCTCAGGGAGAGGAGGCATACAAGGCGACACCGCCCAATCCTGCATACAAACAGAACAAGTAAGCAAACAAAAAAGCAATCGTGAAAATAAGCTACTGCGTAGCACAACTATACCTCAGGAAGAGGATTCGAAACATCAAAAGGAGGAACAACTGGTTCACTCAGAAGCACATCCTTGACAGTGCACTTCGTGACCAGTCGAATCCTCTTATCCACCTCACTCGCGGACATGCCATTGGCAGACACGCGGGTGGCATCATCAGCGCCACTCCATTGAAACATGGGATGGACTCTAGCTTGGAGAGGCTGGATGTGACGACGCAGCCAAGTTCTGATAAGAGCGCAGCCTCCCTCTTCTGCGCCTATGCGACTTTCGAGGTCACAGACGCGCTGATACAGCACGTCCGTCTCCGCGAGTTCGCCAGGCATAACTACGTTCTTCCAAGAACGCATCTTCTTGCAGGGAGTCGCCGGATCAAAGGGCGCGAGTCCAAAGTGCTCATCTTTGGCCTTCTGATCACGGACATAGAACCATTTGTCCCTCCATCCCTGGACGGACTTGGTAAGCTTGATGTCGAAGTAGGTGGCGGATGGGTCGACATGGATGCCGCAACCACCTACGTCATAAACTAAAGAGCCAGATGCAGACTGACGCTTCAATTTAAACAAGCACTTGAAAAGACCAAAGTGTGGCACAATTCCGAGCCAGCACTCGCAAAGGGTGATGAAGCAGGTGATATGGAGAATCGAATTTGGGGACAGCTGATGGAGCTGGAGCCCGTAGAAGCAAAGAAGACCCCTAAGAAAGGGGTGGAGAGGCAAGGAGAGACCGCGAATGAAGAATGCGAGAAACATCACTTGAAAGCCAGCGGGAGAAGCAGGAATGGTCTCACCGCTAGGGACGCGCGCATCAGCGACTGCCGCAGAGATAACTCCATCCTGGCGAAGAAGACGGAGATCCGACGCCTTGATAATGGAGGGGCGCCATGCACCATTGGTCACGCGAGTGCCCGCGACCTTCTTCTTCACGCTGGTGGCGGCGCTGGTGCCCGCAGCAGCAGAGCCACCCTTCTTCTTCGTCGCGGCGACTGTAGCCGCGGAATCAGCGGCAGCACCTCCTTTCTTTTTCCCCATTGCGCGGCAGCGATGAGAGCACAGAAAGTAGCTTGGAAACGAGCGAAGGTGGTCCAGCGCCGTGGAGGAGACGAGCGCAGGGAAAAGCATAAGAACAGTAGCAATGGCGATGGCAGCAAGGAAGAAAGAGCGCAGATGGAAAATTACCGCCGCAACACCGCTACTTAACCCCTGGGAGATGCAATCCAACGGCTGACAAAAACCCTATTGGACGCGTGGCACGCATCGCGTTGGACACGTGGAGAAGAGGAAGCGCGAACCGTCCCCCCACTTCTACCATTACGTGCGGAAATTGAGGAGGCGCAGTTAAAATAAGATTACGCACGCCCAGTCAAATCAAAGTCAGAAAGTAGGACCCACCGCTCGTCACGTCCCGTCAAACTCGCTCACACGGGAAACTGAGGTCATACAAGCGTCAGCACTAACGTCACCAAGGCTACGCAGTGGAAAACTTCGACTATTTTTAGTCCTTGCTGGAGTCTTCGACTCCACCAAGCACTCAGGGGCTACTCCCATAGGGAGCGCTGTCCGTGCACCCTATGACTTTTTCTTTTATTGTCGCAGGAACGTGGACTATCACAAAAGCAAACCCAACCACTCGAAACACAGTTCGATTATGGACATGGGTTACTCCCATAGGGAGCGCCAGAAACAAATTCGACTAAAACAAGTAAGCAAAAAGACGACAGCAGTCGCAAAAGTTTTAGTCCCTGCCTGAGTCTTCGACTCAACCAGGCACTCGGGGGCTACTCCCATAGGGAGCGCTGGTTGCGCACCCTATGATTATTTGCACAAAAACTGTGTGTTGATAACATCTGCACTCGCAACCTTTGGCGACACCGCCTCACAAATTTTCCCTACAAAGAGACTACGTCTCCTGGGACGCCCGAATCGTCTCCGCGATGATAAAATTCGGATACCGTGCTTACGGCGTGAAGGTAAGACCTGAATAAGGCCTGGCAACACATTTAACTGCGTGCTACCAGAAATGTATCCGTGCCTACAGGCACGATGAACATGCCTTGACGGACGCATCGAGTGCTCACACCCATATAACTGGAATTCGACTCCTGTAAGACCTCCGTGGCCTGAGTCGAATTACGCCAGCACTTTTCCGGATTCGAGTCCGGGGACTCGAATTTGAGTAGATTGCGTTGTTTCACCCTAAGGTGGTTAACTGATACCGATACTTCGGTTATATCAGGCACGTATATCAACAATCCCTATGACACAAATAAAAGCAATCGAAATATACTCATTTAGGCACTCGAAGGCTTCAAAAAGTCCCCAGTCGAATCTACGATTCCACTGGACACTCGGGGGCTACTGACATGGGTATACCCTACAGGTACTCGAGCTTGGTATATACGGTCCAAATACATACAGGCCCATGGTGTCGCCAAGGCCCGGATGGAGGGACTCGAGTAACCTACGGACTCTCGATTGCTTGAAGAACAAGAAGAAGCTAAAGATAGAAAGATTAAAGGGAAAACCCTAACTTGTAACCGACTCGACCTACTACCCGAGACCTAGCCTATCTATATAAAGGCTAGGAGGAGGCAGCGAGAAGGACACACGTAACCCTAGTTTCCACAACCTTCGCCAGATTGCATCTGTGCACCATTGTAACTTTTGACTCCCTCGATAATTCCACAAGCAGACAAGCAGGAGTAGGGACCTTTACGAGGCCTGAACCTGGGTAAATCCGTTGTCCCCTGTGTGCTTGTTTGATAGCCGATAGATGTCTCTAGCGCTCCCTCCTTCTCCAAAACCCAAGTCCATAACAATGGGCATTGATGAGTTAAACCCTCGTCAGGTTGCCTCCCGCAAAGCGCTTTCTTTAAAGCCATATACTTACTTGAATTTCAAGAGGGGTGAAGCTCATGAGGGAGCTTGAATTTTGGAGTGTCCCTCTTCCTTGGAAAGTGTTCTATACACTTATTATGTGGAAACTGAAATTTTACATTACCTTCCTTTGAATCAATAATAGCAAGGTCCTCTCAAAATAATTGGACTAGAGGTTTTACTCCCCATGTTCATGATAATAAAATCAACGGGAATGAAAGTCATATGAAGCTCTACCATTATATTACTAACTTTTCCTACAGTATGTTTAATAGTATCATCAGCAAGTAGTAAGTCCATGGAGCATTTTTCTATATTTTACAATTCTAGCAATTCATAAAGATCTTTAGATAAAACAGAAACACTAGAACCTAGACCAAGTATAGCATGGTGTGTTTCTTTTCCAATAGTAATTAATACCTTGGGGATCCATACATCCCCAAGCTTAGGTGGTATCATAGCATCTTGATTGTAACTAGCAATTTTTTCATTAAGCACATGGTTAGCTATATAAAAACCAAAACCTGCTTGGTGAGAATTTATGGAAGGATCACTAGCAAATTTTTGTAGCACATTAATGAGTTCATGCAAGCTACATTTATCTAGATCAAGCAGTGGATCCTTAAACTCACTAAGCATATTTACTTCTTCTACCTTTTTCTCATTTAGAACCATAGGTGGTTCATCTTCTTTTACTTCATTAGATTCTTCTTTTAAATAGTCAAGTCGTGACATAAGTGACAATAAAAATTATGGATAATTCATTAATTCATCAAGTATCTCCTCCAAAGTGAGAGGAGTATTTTCAGTAATAACAATGGAGTTCATGCCAACAACGGGTGGTGCGTGTGGTTTTCCCGCTAACATACTTAATAAAGTGGCTTGATTATCAGCTAGCTTTGAAAGAGCTTTGTCTAAATTTGCAGTTTGAGCTTGTAAGCCTTTAATGTCAGAACTTATGGAGGCAACAGACTTATTTAATTCCTCTATCATCGTGCTATAACTAGCTACTTGTTCAGCAAGGTTCCTATTAGCTTCTTATTGATTACCATTGCTTATTGGCACATTAGTGGGTTTCCACTTATTTTCATTAGCATTTGGATAGGGAATGAAAGGACGATTACCATAATTGTTTTGGAACATATGGAGGTTTATTATAAGAGTTGTAATTATTATTACCATAACTACCACTACCAAAATTCCTAACAAAGTTCACATCCACACTTTCAGCATTATTACCAACTAAGTCTTGCAAAGGAACATTCTCAACATGTTGTTTAGACATGTAAGCAAGAATGGCATCCATTTTATTAGATAAAGTGTATATTTATTCTATGTAATTTAATTTCTTGGAAGGAATAGGTGCTCTTTCAATATGCCATTGACTATAATTTTGCAATATACTTTCTAATATGGCTTTTGCTTCTACAATAGTTGTACTCATAAAAGCACCTCCAGCAGTAGAATCTAGTATGTTTCTAGACATGTAGTCCAAACCATTAAAAATGAATGCAAGATGGTCCACTCATTGACTCCATGTGACGGACAAGTTCTAAGCATTATCTTAATTCTCTCCCAGGCCATAGCTACATGCTCATTTTCATTTTGCCTAAATGATAAGATGCTATTTCTATTTTGCAAAATTTTAATGGGAGGATAATATTTTTTTATGAATGCTTCTTTTAAATCATCCCAAGAATTTATAATAGAGGTGGGTAGTGATAGTAATAATGCTTTAGCTTTTCCTCTAAGTGAGAATGGAAACAATTTTAGTTTGAGGATATCATTTTCAACATTTAAAAAAAAAATTGCATGTCACATATTTCACAAAAATCTTGAAGATGCATAGAGGCATCCTCATTTGCACTACCTCTAAATTGTTCTCTAGTTATCAAGTTTAGTAAACTAGGACTAACTTCAAAGCTCTCCGCTATAATCTCAGGTGTGGTAATGGGCTTGGCAATAAATTGATCATTAGGTGTATTTGTGTAGTCACACAATTCAGTTCTTGCTCTCATTATGCAAGTAGTAAAGTGATACTAATTTTTATGTGTTTTATGTTTTTGAATGAAAACTGAAAGTAAAATGATACTAAAACTAATACTACTAAACTAATAACTAACAAATGAAATAGAAAAACTAAAAATAAAAAGACAAGCCGAAATACAAAAGTAAAACAAAAACTGAAAATAAAAAGTAAATGCAAAACCGAATGGTAAAAGAAACTAAAAATGTAAAAACTGAAGTGTAAAGATGAAAGTAAAGACAATAAAAATAAAACTACTTTGAAGATTTAAAAGAACAAGAAGATACTAATGTAGTTGCAACTTCCCCAAGCTTAGATGTTTACACAAGTTGGTGATGAAGTTGAACTTTCGTGTGAGTTATCCTTTTAGTAGCTCCCGGGCAATGGTGTCAGAAAACTTCCTTAATGCGAGCGCTAGAAAACTTCCTGACAGTTGTTGTATAAGCTTCTCACTGCACCTTAATGTTTGAGACTCTAAGTTGAGAGTGATGTAGTAGATGGAAGTCTTCCCCACGAGGGAAACTCGAGGGTTTAAATATCGAACTCTTGGGGAGTTGTGTGTAATAGAATGATCCTCTTTGTTCTTCATCAAGCAACCTAAAAAATAGTTGTAGATTGTTTTGTGCCCTCAACCTCACCAAGTTATTGTCAAGCACAAGGTGTATGTAAGCAAAACTAAAATATAATATAATAAAAGTAAAATGCAATGCAATAGTAAAGTAAATATGCAATGGTGATAAATGCAATGGAATATGATGTTTTTGGGTTTTGGTTTGTGTTTGCAAGTATGAGAAATATTTTTGTATTTTCGTATTTAATTAGTACTGAAAATAAAAAGTGATGTAGATGTGTTGGGTAGCGTTTTCTTATGGTTTAAAATGGACTGGGATTATGGTTTCGCTTATGCACTCTCTCTTTGAGTTGTGGTGGACACGGTACACTCTAGTTGACATAATATTGGTCCAACATGTTAAAGTATGGATAGCAATTCATATGGGCATCACGTCCTAACATATATATATTATTTCTAACAATTCACTTATACTCCACTAGAAAGGGGGTCTCCAAGTAATCTAGTATTAAGAACAATCTCATAGTATATCATTAAGTTCTATGACATGAACTTAAAATAAGAACATACTTGATCTAGTCTAAGCATGGTATTTTCTTTATTCCTAGTGAGGCAACTAAGTAAGGTAAACACCCAAGTGATTTGCAAGTTTTACTGTCCTACCCGCAAGATCACCCCCGTTGCTCCAACTAATGCACACGTTCTGCCACACACGCTCCCATATACAAGTTTGATCAAAACAAGTAAACAAGAACGGGGTACATAATATGCATCTATTCATATACTTCCAATACTAAACAATTGTAATCTCAAATATCAACTATATAGAGATCCACCACATAGATAATACAAATATGACCGTAATCATGTTATGCAGCTCATACGGTTCTAATACAATCGAGATCATGAGAGAGATACAATAGCTACTGTCACAAACACATAGTGCAGGGATGGACTACTCCCCTTCATCATGGTGAAGGTGATGGAGTCGTTGGAGAAGGTGGAGATCACAACGGCAGTGCCCCGCCGGAGTTTTCCCCCTCCAATCTTCTGCCTCCTGCCTCTCTGTTTCGTGTTTGTCTTCTGTGGTGCTCCCTTTCGAGAATCGTTGGGAGACCTTTTTTATACGTGGTTTTAGGTCAGAACCTTTGCCTGGGAGAAAGAATCAACGATATCGGAGACTCGAGGGGCAAACGAGCACACCAGCCGCGGCCAGCCCCCTAGCCGCGTGTGCTGGGCTCGTTTCCTCCTCGGTCTTTTTTCTCGTGGATATTTGGCCCAATATTTTTCGTTCTGATAAATACTGGGTCCCGTGAAGTTTTAGATTAATTGGACATCGTTTGGGTACCTGAAAGTCAAAAACATTAAAATAGGGGTTTTCTTCCTCAGCAGGATTAATTCCAAAACAATATGGGAAGTGTGAATTATTCCCAAATATCATTATAAAATATTTGAATATACCCCATATATAATGCAAATATGTTGGAATATCAAGGAATAAAGTGCAAAGTTCATGGATGCATTTTACATGCATCAATATGTAAGAATATGTAACAATAAATTAAAAAGTTTATGTATGCATTTTACATGCATCAGTCGCGACCCCTGTTCGGTGGTGAGGGCGCCCTCCTCTAGTCCCCATCGGTCCAAGTCGCGTCCGTATTGTGGTGCAGGTTGAGCTCGAGGCATTGGGCTTCTTCATGGCGCCGCTTCGCCTCCTGCTGGAGGTCATCGTCGTGGCACCGCTCATCTTCCCTTCTATGATTGGCCTCTTAATCCTCATGCCAATCTCGCGACCGCTTGCTGATACGTCCAAAACGTATCTACTTTCCCGAACACTTTTGCTATTGTTTCTCCTCTATACTTGTGTGATTTGGATGCAACTAATGCGAACTGACGCCGTTTTCAGCAGAATTGCCTTGGTGTCTACTTTTTGTGCAGAAAATCAACTATCAGGAAAAATCCTGGAAAATATGCCAAAAATCCTATTTCACCCGAAGACTCCAGGAGCCAGAATACGAGACAGAGAAGAGCCAGGGGGTGGCCACACCACCTGGTGGCGCGGGCCAGGCCAGGCCACGCTAGGGGGTGGCCACACCACCTGGTGGCGCGGGCCAGGCCAGGCCGCGCTAGGGGGTGGTGTGGGCCCCCCAGGCACACCCCCCCTCGGCCTCTCTCTTTGCCTATAAGGAGCCTTCTGACCTAAAAACTTCGGGGGGGTCGACGTTTTTCCAGAAGGGGTTCTGCTCTGCCGCCCCCACCAGATTCCACGAAACAGCACCAGAAACGCCGTTCTGGCACCCTGCCGGGACGGGGAATTGGAGGAGATCATCGCCATATCATCACCATCGCTTCTCCATCGACCATCCATGTTTCCCCCATCTATGAGTGAGTAATCCCCCGCTGTAGGCTATGGGGATGGTAGGGATTGGATGAGATCGTTCATGTAATGGCATCAGATTGTTAGGGCATGGTTCCTAGTATCTTTTATTAGTGCTTTATGACTTTGTTGCGACTTGTTGTGCTTAATGCTTGTCACTAGGGCCCGAGTGCCATGATTTCAGATCTGAACATGTTATTGATTCATTATGATAGTATTGTTCTTGGTCTTATCTACAAGTTGTATACACACGTTGTTGTCCGGAACCTATGGCCCCGAAGTGACAGAAATCGGGATAACCGGAAGGGAAAGGCTTTGATGTGAGGATCACATGTGTTCATGGAGTGTTAATGCTTTGCTCCGGTGCTCTAATAAAAGGAGCACCTTAATTGCTAGTAGTTCCCTAGAGGCCCCACTGCAAACAGGCTGGCAGGACAAAAGATGTTGTGCAAGTTCTCATTGCGAGCACATATGACTATATATGGAACACATGCCTAGGATTGTCTAGTACTTGGATGCTTTATCTTATTTATCTGTAATTGCCCTATGTTCTGATTGCTATGTGAATTGTCTTGTCCATGCAACGCCCGTCCATCCATCCCTATGCCTACCGCACTCGAATCCACTGTTTACTGCTTTTGTTACTATTGTCTTTGCTTTAGTACTGCTGTTACTTTACTATTCGTACTACAAAACTGTTGCTACTGATAAACTGATGTGAGCAAGATTATTTCCAGGTGCAGCTGAATTGACAACTCAGTTGTTAAGGCTTATAAATATTCTTTGGCTCCCCTTGTGTCGAATCAATAAATTGGGTTTCACTTCCCTCAAAAATACTGTGATACACCCCCTATACTTGTGGGTCATCAAGACTATTTTCTGGCGCCGTTGCCGGGGAGCATAGCTTTATTTATCAAGTTCACTTGGATTTTCTATTGTTCGCTGCTATCCATCCATCATGGGTAAGTCTCGTGATGGCAAGTTTCCTATTTTACCATCCACTACAAGAAGAGGTACGGTTCTTAACACCTCTGCTGCTCTTGATTCACCATCTGTTATAAGTAAGCTCGTTACACCACCACATACACTTGCTACACACACTACTACTACTACTGCTGAATCTGAAACTTCTAATGCTTATGATGCTGCTTCTACTATGCTTGATAAGAATGGTTCATTAGGTCCTTTCCTAGATCCTACGATTGCTAGAACTATAGCAAACTTATGATCCGAAACTCCTAATGAAGACACTACCACACCTGTTAGCTCACCTGAGTCTAGTGAGAGTTATGATATTGAAGAAGATTATGTTGAGATGACCGATGAGTTTATTAAAGAATGTAAGAACACCCATGATAGGAGCGCTGCTAAGAGTCTCCTTGAGAGGCGTACTATTAGACCCAAATTATATCCTGCTGCTAAGTTTGCTGCTTCTCCCATAAATATTACAGATGAAGATTATGATTTTTCTCTCGGTCTATCTTACATAGATATTATCGAGAAAGAACCTTTGTGTGGGACTAAGAATGAAAGTGCGGTAGCACATATGAATGAACTTTCTACCATGAGTAGCTTGTTTTCTGATGATATTAAGATGCGTACTTACTTTGTTGCTAAGATTTTTCCCTTTTCACTGAAAAGAGAAGCTAAAACTTGGTTTAGTAATTTACCTCAGAAATATAGCCCTGAGTGCTTGATTAGTACTTTCCTGCAGAAATATATTTCTCCCAGTGCTAGATATGCTATTTTGCAGGAACTTTTTGATTTTAAACAAGGAGAAAAAGAGGCATTGCCTGAATCTTGGGGAAGGTTTTGTGCTTTGATTCATGCACAAGCTGGAAGTCCATTACCTAAGAATGAGCTTCTTGATATATTTTATAATGGACTAACCGAGGAATCTAGGACATACCTAGATAGTTGTGCTGATTGTGTTTTCAGGAATAGGACTCCTAAGGAAGTTGAGGAATTAATGGCTAAAATAAGCAAGAATTATGAAGATTGGACTCCTCCTAAACAAGCTATACCTGAAGTAATTGTACCTGAACCATCTATTCCTGTGCCTATTCCAACATCAAAGAAGAGGGGAGTTATTGAATTAAATGATGAAGTGATGAAGGAAGCTAAGAAATGTCTTAAGGAGAAGGGAATTAAAGCTGCAGATGTCAAGAATTTACCTCCTATAGAAGAATTATGTAAGCCTATTCCCTACTCATCCACTATTGAGGTACACTCTCTCCAACACTTTGATGAAGGTGATATCCCTTACTCTAAACCTCCTGATCAATGCTTAGAAGAATTTGATATCTTTATTGTTAAGAAAGATAACTTTAATAAAAGCGTGCAAAATCATCTAATGGAAAACACTAGAGCTATTGTTGAGTTGAAAGATATTGTGGAAAGAACCTCTAATGATGTTAAAATGATTGTTAAACACTTTCAAATGGTTAAAACTCAAATAGATCAACTCGTTAAAGTGCAAAAAGACTTGCTAGTTAATGCTGCTAAAGAAAAACATGCTTATGAAATTAGAACTAGAAGTGGAGCTGCTACCCAGGATCCTCTATATCCTGAGGGGCATCCCAAAAGAATTGAGCAGGATTCTCAACAAGCTGAAAATAGTGGTTCTACTCGTAAGAAAAGGAAAAAGAAACATAAAACTGTTGTAGAACCCTCTGAACCTGCTATAGATCCTAATAGCATATCTATCTCTGATGCTGAAACTAAAAGTGGTAATGAAGAAAATGTTGTTCCTAATGAAGAAAAAGTTGAAAAAGAACCTGAAAACCACACTAAGAATACTAAATACACCAAAGAAGATTTTATTGCTAAGAAACATGGTAGTGAAAGAGAACCTTGGGTCCAGAAACCTATGCCTTTCTCTGATAAGAAACACAAGTCAAAAGAAGATGAACACTATAATAAGTTTTGTGAGTGGATGAAGCCTTTATTCTTGCAAATTCCTTTGACTGATGCTATTAAATTGCCTCCTTACTCAAAGTATATGAAGGACATTGTCTCGAATAAAAGGAAGATTCCTAATGAAGAAATTTCTACTTTGCTTGCTAATTATTCCTTCAATGGTAAGGTTCCTAAGAAACTTGGAGACCCAGGGATTCCAACTATCCCTTCTTCTATTAAGAACAGTTATGTTAGAACTGCTTTGTGTGATTTGGGAGCTGGAGTTAGTGTTATGCCTTTTTCTCTCTATAAGAGGCTTCAGCTTGAAAAATTGATTCCAACTGATATATCTTTGCAAATGGCTGATAAATCTACCACTATTCCTGTGGGTATATGTGAGGATGTACCTGTTCAGGTGGCTCACAATTGCTTGATATTAACTGATTTTGTTGTGCTTGAAATGCCTGAAGATGATAATATGTCTATTATTCTTGGGAGACCTTTTCTTAATACTGCAGGAGCTGTTATTAATTGTAATCAAGGAAAGGTGACCTTCAATGTTAATGACAAGGAACATACTGTTTATTTCCCCAAGAAGATTGAAAGGACTTATGGTTTGAATTCAATTGAACATGTTGAAGGCATTCAAGTTGGAGAAATATATTGTCCCATACCAAGAGAAAAATTTGAAACTATTATGATTGGGACCATTGCTATAAAGGTTAAGGTAACATAATCATTAGTGGAGTACAAAGTTTTGTCTCATATGCAATTGTTTTGGTAGCAAGACTTGATCAACCTTGCTAACAAAAGGATTCCATTGAACAAAACAATGTTTTCATTATGATTATCTCCGTTTATTTCTATCCTTTGCATTTTAGTTTTTGCTTTTGTTTAGTTTTCTTTGTGTTGTTAGTTGCTTGCATGCTAGAACTTCTGTAGTTCTAGCCTTGTTTTGTCCTTGCATCATGTTTCCAAAAGAAAAAAAAATCTGTCTGTCAGAAAAATCATTCTTCTATTTCTGAAAAATGCCCAAAAATAAAGTGTCTCGAAAAATTTCAGAAAATTCACATTAAATTTTTACGTGAAAAAGGGGCAGAGGAGTACCTGGTAGGTACCAGGGGGGCCCACCAGGCAGGCACACCACATGGTGGCGCGGCCAGCCTTGGGTGGCGCCATGCCCTGGTGTGGGCCACGCCTGGCCCCCCACCAACTCTCTCACCTGCCACTTTCTTCTCTCTCCCGAGTAAGCTCTCGATTTTTTCGATCTCCTTGCTCAGCCCATCTTTCTTGCTGAAATTTGGAGCATTTGTTCCCTGGTATGTGACTCCTCCCCTTGTCCAAGTAGATTTATGTTTAGTGGATTATATGTTGAGTATTTTGCTGCTGTAGGTGACTGGTTATGAGAGCTTGTAAGCTTGTTTGATGCTTAGAGATATAGTTTTGATGCATGTTTAGGCCTCTTGCAAGTCCCTATGAGTAGAATCCTTCATTATATTTACCTTGCAATCACTTGTTTAATAGGTGTTTAAATTTCAGAATAAAAGATGAGTGAACACCACCTAAACCAACATGAGCTTTGGGTGCCTGAGGTCATGAAGGTCCACCGGGAGGAGGAAGTTTTTCCTTCCATTTATCCATGCTCTGAGTTCATGAGAGCTGTAGGAATTCTACAAGATTTCCACACTTTGGTTTCTAATGCAGGGTTAGAGCACTTTTTGGAAGATGAACCTTGTCAATTTGTGAAGCTAACCATGTCTGTGGTGCAGGACTTCCAATTTAGTCACTCTTTGCCTAACCCCATGGTCCATTACAAAATTTACAATATAGTTGTCGACCTTTCTCTTGATGATTTTTGTGCAGCTATTAAGGTACCTCAATGGGGATCATGTAGGAAGATTAAGGAGAGACCTAAACCACTCATGGATTTATATGCAGAAATTTGCCAAAGGAGTAGCTTTTCGAAGGAGAGTGGAAAAATCCGTAACATTCATCTTCCCGCCATTCGCTACTTTGCCTACTTTATTGCCAAGTGTGTTCTTGCTAGGAAAACTGCTAATAAGTTATCTTTGTTTGATCTAGCATTTATCTCTGCTGCTCTTAGACGAGATAGGTCTTACAACTTGGGTGCTTTGATAGCTTTCCGTCTTGCTGCTAACCGTGAGAAAGGTGATATTTGTGGAGGCCTCATTGCTTCTCGTTTACTAGCATTGCATGGTTTAGTGCCTCATCATCTAGACCTACAGTTTCCCATAGAGAGGCTTGATTTTAATTCCATGATACAGCATAAATTTATTTCCTCGTGGGCTAGTTTGAGTGAGTTGTCTTATGAAATAACCTTTCTCAAATCTGGTTGGAGAAAGAGCAAGTCCAAGCGTGTTGTTCTTTTGCCTGCACCTGTTTTGTTTAACCTTGATAACAGGGAAGGATGGTCCCTAACTGAGGAGGAGCTTGACACGTACTTGGGAGAGCTCTCCCAACAGGAGCAGGACACTAGAAGGGAGGTCACGGATGATTCGGTCCGGCCCTCGAATGAGGGAGAGTCTTCATACTAGCAACCCGCTTATGATTGGGGAGCTTCTTCTTCTTCTCATGGGCCCAGCTACGACCATTCTTACCAAGATCCGCCAGCTTGGAACCCATATTCGTACATGGATTGATACCCACTTAGGCCAACAGCCTAAGCTTGGGGGGAGGTACGCCGACACCACACTCATCTCCATATCATGTTGCGTCGATACTTTGTATATTCATGTTTTCGTTCTCTTTTTAGTTTTCGTTCTTCTTTACTTTTGCTTTCTAAAAACACAAAAAGACCAAAAATATTTTTGTTGTTTCTCTTTGGTTTACTTCTTCTTTTTACCTTGGTTTGTTTTTCCCTTTTTGCTTTGTTTGAACTATTCAAAAAATCCAAAAAGATTTTGCTTTGTTTGTTTTTCCCTTTTGGTTCTTGTTTAAAAATCGAAAACACCAAAAATATTTGTCGTTCTTCTTTGGTTTTTGCGAGTTTGCTACAGGGTTCGGTAGTTCTCAGTGGAATATTGGTTTCATATTATTATTCAAGCCACACAAGCGAAGAGCAATAATGAGGATTAATGACAACTTGAGACGTGGTAAGAGGCTGGTAACGAACTCTATTTGTTTTCATTTTTGTACATATACTCATCACTGTGAGCTTGCTTAGTCCGTTCATGTAGAGTGTATGTTTTCTTTGGATGCTTAGTAGTTCTTGATTTCTTATGATTAGCTCTAGCTCGCTAATAGTTTGTAGCATGTCTTATGAATGTTTGCTTGCATTGCTCTATTCATAAATTGGTATGACACCGTGGTATCCTCCTCTGAATGTTTCATTTGATTGACTTGGCACATGCTCATGCATGCACATGACTGTAATAATCAGTTAAGCCTCGATGAATTATTTTGCCTTGAGGATCTTGAATCACTTTCATGCCATGAGTAGTCTTGTTTTGTTGCGAGCATGATAATGACAGCTATTGCTCTCTCGTTTATCGCTCCCTTACTATTGCTAGCCTTCACTTCCACTGAGTGTTTTACTCAAGTTTCCAACTTCCTAAACCAAATATTTCCAAAGTGTCCACCATACCTACCTATTAGCATCATTTGCTACTCCCGTGCATATTCAGTATGCCTTGTTTTCTTCTGAATAAAATGTTTGCTTGTTATGAGAAAGTTAGTTAGTAAAGCTCTCACAAACTTGATGGCACACTTTATTTCCTGCACTTAATAAACCTGAACCATTGTGAACTCTCCATGAAAGTTATATGCTTGCAAATTATACGCTGGGGATTAGCAGAACCGTGCTGTCACGGGGAACGCTTTCAACACTTGTAAATATATACCCAGTTGATACCTTGCTCTTTTGTTTACGGATGTCGTCGGTGTGAAATAAAAGGGGAGCTTGTAAGTCCATGGAGTTATGTATGTGTGTTAGAGAAACGCCTGGGCCGCTGGTCTAATCCATGCTGACATGGTGGAAACCTGTAGCGTAACCATAATGATATCTATGAAGCATTCTTCTTATAAAAAAGAGAGATAGCTATTGAGGAAAAGAAAAAAAAAGAGACTTATGAAAAGAGGAAAGAGAGAAAAAAGCACCATTTTCCCATGGTAAATAAGAAGATTGCTGAGATACTCATTGTCTGCTTGCCTTGTCATTTTGATAAGGGGATTCTTCCGTATCATCGGGCAAGGGGTACCCTGTTGGCGGTTCTCAATGATACGCACATACTTACGATGACAAGAACTTACCGGTAACTAAAGTTGAGTAGCATGAGGAGTGGCCCTCGTACTCAAGGGACTTGGGATTTTCAGTTTATAGTCTGTCAAGCATATAACTCAGATTGAACCTCACCTTCACCTTAACCACATTAAAGATGCTTATGATAGGGGCAATGAGAGCTCAAAGCTAACGAGTACCATACTTTCAGCATTTGGAAGCCTTTCAAAATTATTCAAAACCTTTTTCTTCTACTCGTTGAGTCTCCACATATTCTTTGAGCACCTTCTTGAGAGCATAGTTATCATTCTTTATGTTTGTTCCATTACTTGATTATTTGTGTTATGACTTTGATGCTTGTATCCTTGATATCTTTACTTCTAGTCATCACTTGAACTTCAGAGATGCCTTGATATTCATAATCAAAGGGCAAGCGAGATACCACTCTATCATACCTTTTTATGAGCATTGTAATGTTGCTTATGTTTGTGCTTCATACTAATTATTATTCTTGAGTTGGAATCTCTCAATAGCTTGCAATGACTATTAAGTAGACTCAGTTGCGTACTCTTTATTATGAACTGTCTGAGTAGTTGATCACATTGCTAAGAATATTTACATCATATGAAGCAAATGTGTTCGTGAAAGTTCTTTTATCGCACTCAGTTTTCAACTGAATTGCTTGAGGACAAGCAATAAGCTAAGATTGGGGGAGTTAATACGTCCAAAACGTATCTACTTTCCCGAACACTTTTGCTATTGTTTCTCCTCTATACTTGTGTGATTTGGATGCAACTAATGCGAACTGACGCTGTTTTCAGCAGAATTGCCTTGGTGTCTACTTTTTGTGTAGAAAATCAACTATCAGGAAAAATCCCGAAAAATATGCCAAAAATCCTATTTCACCCGAAGACTCCAGGAGCCAGAATACGAGACGGAGAAGAGCCAGGGGGTGGCCACACCACCTGGTGGCGCGGGCCAGGCCAGGCCGTGTCAGGGGGTGGTGTGGGCCCCCCAGGCACACCCTCGACCTCTCTCTTCGTCTATAAGGAGCCTTCTGACCTAAAAACTTCGGGGGGTTCGACGTTTTTCCAGAAGGAGTTCCGCTCCGCCGCCACCACCAGATTCCACAAAACAGCACCAGAAACTCCGTTCTGGCACCCTGCCGAGACGGGGAATTGGAGGAGATCATCGCCATCATCATCACCATCGCTTCTCCATCGACCATCCATGTTTCCCCATCTATGAGTGAGTAATCCCTCGCTGTAGGCTATGGGGATGGTAGGGATTGGATGAGATCGTTCATATAATGGCATCAGATTGTTAGGGCATGGTGCCTAGTATCTTTTATTAGTGCTTTATGACTTTGTTGCGACTTGTTGTGCTTAATGCTTGTCACTAGGGACCGAGTGCCATGATTTCAGATCTGAACATGTTATTGATTCATTATGATAGTATTGTTCTTGGTCTTATCTACAAGTTGTATACACACTTTGTTGTCTGGAACCTATGGCCCCGAAGTGACAGAAATCGGGATAACCGGAAGGGAAAGGCTTTGATGTGAGGATCACATGTGTTCACAGAGTGTTAATGCTTTGCTCTGGTGCTCTATTAAAAGGAGCACCTTAATTGCCAGTAGTTCCCTAGAGGCCCCGCTGCAAACGGGCTGGCAGGACAAAAGATGTTGTGCAAGTTCTCATTGCGAGCACGTATGACTATATATGGAACACATGCCTAGGATTGTCTAGTACTTGGATGCTTTATATTATTTATCTGCAATTGCTCTATGTTCTAATTGCTATGTGAATTGTCTTGTCCATGCAACGCCCGTCCATCTATCCCTATGCCTACCGCACTTGAATCCCATTGTTTACTGCTTTTGTTACTATTGTCTTTGCTTTACTACTGCTGTTACTTTACTATTTCTACTACGAAACTGTTGCTACTGATAAACTGATGTGAGCAAGATTGTTTCCAGGTGCAACTGAATTGATAACTCAGTTGTTAAGGTTTATAAATATTCTTTGGCTCCCCTTGTGTCGAATCAATAAATTGGGTTTCACTTCCCTCGAAAATACTGCGATACACCCCCTATACTTGTGGGTCATCACTTGCCCCACACGCGGTTTTCCCGGTCACAGTCACGGTCGTGGCTGTCCATCTGTGCCGGGAGGAAGCAGAAGAGGTGTGGGTTAGATCTAGCGTGGTGAATGTCTCTTGGAGTGGCAGGAAACCCTAGATCACTAGTGAATGCCCCCACTGGCACCTACCACCAATAAGTAGGAGCACGGGAGTGGGAACCGCTTGAGTGCCTTGGCATATGGGCCTTGGACAGGCCACCAGCCTAGGGCCAAAAGTGATTGCTAGGCTAGGTCATCCACCAAGAACCCAAAGAAAATCCCTGCGCCTTTGGGCCACAGGTGGGGTTGGGCTTGGCCTACAGTGAAGCCGTCACTGAGGCCCAACCGACCGATGTGGTCTGCACGATAGGTCCAACAAGGGGATTGGGCCGCTACAAGCTCTATGGAGGGCAGCGCCGCCAGGAAACCCTAGCAGAGGAAAGGAGATCCCGCAGTCGAGAGGAGGCGGTAGTGGAGGTGATCTAGCTGAAGGGGATGGCAAGGGAGCATCCCACAAACAATGATGGTGATTCGGCAGCATGAAACCAGGCATGCAAGGGGCGAAAGGAGGCGTGGTAGGGGAACCATGACGGGGTAGAGCACGACCTCCACTAGGCAGTGCCGCCGGCAAGCGGATCGATGACCTTGGGGTGAAGGGCTTGCTCGTGCTCTGACCAACCACACCACCCCCCACCAGGTTGGCAGTCGCACGATGACGAAACCTGGAGGAAACCCTGGAGATCTGGTTAAAAAGTAGCCAGAGAAGAAGTAGCACGTCAGAAACGGGAGCGACCACTGGTAGGAGCAAAGCGACAGCGCCTACACGTCTCGGGCTGGGACGCCAAGGCAGATAGGACGCAATCCTCCAAGGCAGGCCTCGCCGGAATGGCCACCCGAACCCGACCCCCAGAAGGAGAAGCCCAGATCTGGCACTAAAATCTAGTAATTTCTTCGTCCAAAAAATATGTAAAAGATTTATCTAGATTGGCATGTATCTATAATTCTATATTAAACGCATACACATGCAAATCTAAATATTGGACATGCTTTACAGAGAGGGAGTATTAAAAATCAGCAAAAAGTTGTTGTTTCTCAAATGTTCGCCGAATTTCTTGACGACATTATCTCTACTAGTTCAACGGTTGCAATCTAGGTCCATGCCTGGTCCACATCCGGCCTCCGATGAACACAACAAGTACAGGAATGGCACAAGTAGTTGTAGGATCCTACATGCGGCGACAGGACGACAGTGCCGGACAACGCAGGAGAACTAGGCTCGCTCCGGCCGGTCGCTACGTGGGATAGCCATGCCCGTGCCCACTGCCACGTACTTACTCTCCAACGTGTGATCCACGGATCCACCCCGTGCCCCGCCCGCCACTTGCCGATACATCAAGTGTTCAGGGACAAAGGGAGGCGATACTTGCGTCCGCTTCGTCGTCCACGCGCCGTCTCCTCGCCGCCCGACCCTCCTTCTCGCCGGCTATATAAAGGCGCCGCTACCTCCTCCGTCACCACTCACCAGCGTCAAGCAATCACACACACTGTATAAGCATTCTCACACGTACGTCCGTTCCCATTTGAGGTTGGAAGAGATGGCGTCCCGGCAGCAGGACAGGTCGGAGCTGGACAGCAAGGCCCGCGAGGGGCAGACTGTCGTCCCCGGCGGCACCGGCGGGAAGTCCGTCGAGGCGCAGGAGAAGCTCGCCGAAGGTACACACTCATGCAACATATGCATTGTTCCTGCGCTTCGTTGAAGTGTTCCAACTTCTGACGCTGATATGCTTGCATTGCGTTTGTGCAGGGCGCAGCCGCGGCGGGCAGACTCGCAGGGAGCAGCTGGGGGAGGAAGGGTACAGCGAGATGGGGCGCAAGGGCGGGCTGAGCACCAACGACGAGTCCGGCGGCGAGCGCGCCGCCAGGGAGGGCATCGACATCGACGAGTCCAAGTTCAGGACCAAGTCCTAGATGATGGTCCCTGCTGCCTAGCTTAGCTAAGCAAGACGACTACGTAGGTTCCCCTTGCCCCGAATAATGTAGGTCAGATCCTGACGTGTGCACGCATGTAGGCGATCCTATCATATGTACTATAGCCATGCGTGTTTTTCTTAGCTGTAGTCCGTAGGTACTTGTGGTCGGTCAGGTTTCCTTGTTAGTCCAAGCGTGTTGTGGTGCTGTGGCTCTAGGTGGCTTTGTCAGTCACTCCGCCTATGCCCAACAGTGTGAACTGTATCCTTTGCATCCTTTAGTAATGTAGCCGTCGTTTATGAGATCTGAAGATTTGTGTTCTGTACGTGCTAATTCTTGTTGTTTTGAGTTGTGCCTTGCTACTACCGCTCATTTCAACAGAGGACACATACAACATTAATTATCCAATACTACAAGCTTATCTCTATTTTGCTAATCAAACAAATACCAGCAACACCAACATGGTGCAGAACACACAGCGCGCGAGGTAGGCACGAAAATTTGCTGACGCGCGGGCGAGCTTTGCCCGCATGCGAGAGACGGTGCAGATATCGAGCCACGTTCACTCCCCGTCGAAACACGGTAGGAGAAAGTGCAGCTAGACACATTAGAGTGTGGGTTGGGTTATCAGCAGCCCTCGGTTGATCTGTTATCTGTGTTTAGGTAGCTGATCAGCAGGAGGAAATGCAGATGTAGACATATGCACCAGGACGCCTTCCATATTAAACAAACCATTAATAAAGAGCAAATTACAAGTAATGGAACGAGCACCAAGTACATTTTGCAATCTGTTCTATCATGTAGCAGATCTCATGTCGGGATTTCTACTTCAGGTGCACTTACCAGAATGTGATGATTAGTGGGGCTTATCCCTTGAACGCTGCATTATACTGATCAATGAGAATGTTCAAAGTGGTAATGAAATTTTTTCGTGTTGGTGATCGATATTCTCAACCTAATTTGGACGAATGACTGAGGCACACAATTTTCTTTTCGGAGTATCAGTATATGATAAATCAGTTCAGGGAATCCACAATGCAAAAATATTTTAAACTACCAATACTAGCTAAATATCGTGCGTTGCTTACGGGTACAATGTATTTTTGATGGACCTCTTTAGAAGGTCCATTTTTTATGGACCTCTTTAGAAGGTCCTTTTGTTGGTGAAGATGCATTAGTGAGCAGAGCACCCAGGATGGCAAAAGCTAACGCTTTGGATGTTTAATATTTTTCTATCTTTACGAATTATAATCGCATTGATTAGTAAGATGGTTTGTCTATCTTGCATTAGGTTCAGGCCTTCGATGATCTCCGCTCTACTAAGTGCAACTGGCTTCGGATATGTTATGCAGTAAATTTATTTTGCTCCTACCAAGTGTAAGCTATCACATTGTCATGATGCCCCCTAAATAAAAGCCCGTCAAACCGAATAGATCGTCACACACCGTTCCCCAACCAAGAAAAGCTAACAAAAAGCATTAGGTTTTGAATATACCATGTTATAGTGGTGATAATCCTTGCAGTTTCTGCCTTGTATGAACCTAGACCAATTTCTCTATGAGCCCTGGCCCTTGAGTGGAAAAGCATTTTCACAAAGTTCACTGTCATCGCTATAACTGCTGCTGGTAGCACGCAATAACTGCTGCTAGTAGCACGCAGGTAGCGGTAGTCCCAGAATGAGAGAACTCCAAAATGTATAGGGTAATGGCAAAGAACACCACCACCTACTGTCCATGGATCTAATGTAACCATACACTTAGAGTTCACCGTCAATTTACTTATACTATATTATAAAGCCTAATGTTCATACTTTGCTGCGGTCTCAACCCTTTCTTGCCACATGTATAAACATAATATACATATATATAATAAATAATATGATAGTCGCAACCTCTCCCATAAGATATTTTTTATGAATTATAAGATTCTTTCTTGCTTAAAATATAATTCAATAAGGAAACTATATTCAACATCATATGCACATAATGAAATAACCCAATAATAATCTCTTGCTGACTAAATATTCACCTTTGAACTCGCTTTGTTTGCAACTCCAAGTTTTTCTTAAAATTCTCTATTAGTCAAAGAACTCTCTCTTTTATTTTGTTGTATCATTACTATTTTTCTCTGTCAAAAATTATTTATGCCTCCATCTCCCAAATTACTAACTAAAACCTAAGAATTAGAATTTCGGATTGTGAATCAAGTCCAAACTTATATGCACATGGAGATTCATTTTCTGGCAACTTCTCTAATAACCATCTCTAGAAAATAATATTCAAAATGGACAACCATGTATGGAAAGAACATATGATATTTCTCTTCTTGACAGTTTTTTTTTTGCATTGACTAAAATTCACCGTTCCGGTTATAATCGAGCGAGTCAAGTTTTGACACCCGGCTGCTGCGCCGGCACCGCACCTTACAAAACATCACCACATAACTCCCTGTGACCTACCTAAGCTCGAGACCAACGCCATCGCCTTTCCTGTTGATATTTAAAAGAACAATCTGGCGATCCGGCCAACTCATCAAGTGAAATTCTTTATCAATGACTCCCACCTATGATATATCCTCCATGAAGTTTCTAAAAGATTTGAAAATAAAAAAACACTCTATCTTGATAATCAAATTACAGTTCAGTTAATCATAAGATAGAGCCAGCTTCAAATCTTAGAGACACGCGATTGCTTTACTATAGCAGCATTTTGGTAGCTAGGAAATAAATCCCAGGCAGACTTAATGACTTGCCATGATCATTTCTGAAGAACGCACCCCAGGCATCCACTGCATTAACTCAATAGGTTTTGGTCAAGGTTTGTACTTGGACAACTACTATATGGTTCTGCTTGTGGCTCGCCACCGGAGACTCGGCCATCATGGGGATCCCCATGACTGGGTGCATGGATTATGTTTTCTTTGGATAAAACACGGACCGAAAGGGGGGCCAAATAATCGCCGCCGGACACCATGGCTGCCGGGGGCAAGGAAGGAGGCCAGAGGAAGAGGTTGGGCAGGAGTAGGGCAGTGGTCGTGATGATTATTTGATTTAACGATCTCGAAACCAGACTTGCATACTTTTTGTATTCCATACTGTAACACTGTGTTTGGATGCACTGAATTGAGGCTTGAAATTGAATTGAGTGAGAATTCCAAATCCAAGGTAGAAAGGAAATGGCTTCTAATTCGATTATGTTGTTTGGATGTGCTTTTCATTTACTATTGGAATCAGAGAGTGACCCGCAATTCCGAATCCTGTTTGGATGTACAAACCGTTGAATTGGATGATTCGTTAAGTATAGATAATACTCCCTCTGTTCCATTCTATATTGCCTATAGTTTTTGGCACACAAATTAAGAAACACATGTGGAGAGAAAATTAAAATAGTTTTGGATGGGATTTCTCGTGGCTAATTGATGTGATAAAATAGAGGAGTTTGCGGGAGACATGAAACACTATATACTTTATATAAACTCCCTAAAAAAGTTGTTCAGATAAGTTGTGTAACGCAATATATCTTATATTTTGGATTTTTTTCTTAAAAACTATAGGCACTATAGAAAAGAACGGAGGGAGTATAAAATTATCTACATGTATCGATAATAGTTGTGTCTCACAAGCTAGGTTATAAATTATAAAT
Source organism: Avena sativa (assembly GCA_916181665.1). Lineage (NCBI taxonomy): Eukaryota > Viridiplantae > Streptophyta > Magnoliopsida > Poales > Poaceae > Avena > Avena sativa. Next base: position 428,836,462 of record OV702286.1, on the reverse strand, counting down.
CAGACTATAGTATTTTTACATCTACATCAGACTATAGTTAATAACTAAACTAAATTAGGTTAAAAGAGTGGTCGTATGGATGACCGACTACCGCATACCTCGTTTTACATCAACTGTGAATCAAAGTGCATCTATGCAAATTACAGTGACCAGAAAGAATTTAATATCCTACGCATACATAATCAAAGCTACAGTAGGTAACCCGCAAAAACAAAAAAGCTACAGTAGGTATCCCAAGGACTTCCACGACAAAAAAGAAAAAGAAAGCAGACCCATGATGCCTGACAACAAGCTTCTATGATAATCAACGCTCCTTGCCCAGCTCCACACCCTCTACGTCTGACCTCTTCCTGATGGAGTTGGTCCGCGCGCACCCGCGGTAGGTCCAACTAACTACCAATATATGATCATATTCCTAGTCAAGAAGAATCCCCAGAAATATAACTACATTTACTTGGACTATGCTCTTGCCCAAAAATTTTTGCCCAGTAGGAAACATGTTGTCGACAGAAATTTCTGTTAAGGACGAGATGTTACACAAGCCTAGTTTTATGGACATTGTCATACACACGTGCATCACTAGAGCTAAACGCAAAGAAGCCTACGATTAAAACCTATGCTGATGGCTGTTTGGCGTAGAAAAGCTGTCGGCATGGGATCTACCTATGTAGACGGCATAGCGTCGTCGGGAAACTACGCATAAGCCAGCCCAATCATCGGCTTAATCGTAGGCGTTAGCACATGAGCCTCCACATGTCACTGGCGACCCACCGGATGACAGGCATGAGGTGGCGTTATTGTATGCTGACGGTTATGGTCGTCGGCATACCTAGACCTATGCCGATGGCATTGTTGTAGACATAGCCATTTTTCCTAATTAGTTGCTCTATTTCCTATGTTTTTGTTATGTTTTCTGTTAATTTTTTTGTTTCAGCATAATTCTTTATCCTAATAATATCTCACATAAAATGACAGAATATAAAGGTTTTTATTTTTTTAGAATTTCTTACACTCACATTTAGTCTTACATAAAATTATAAACCGAAAATCCCCTCGCTACGTTCAATCGGAGTGAATCCTTTGAAATCAAAGCCCACCCTGACCATTACACTTTCCAGACAATTTGTCCATCATACAATCTTGTTAGGTAATCTAGTGTTTATGAAACCAAGACTGCCCTTGTCCTTTGGGGGTACACATAGCATCACATTTACCATATGATATTTCTACTTCTTCTTATTTTTTTGCCCAGTAGAATCGCGAGTTACTTTATCAAACTGTGCATGCACCCCATCCTGGAGATGATAAAAGCTCATGCAGTAGGACGGCAAGCTAGAAAGACAAGATTGATTAAGAATCTCCCTTCCCCCTGACAAGTTCCTCGCTTTCCAAGGATCCACTCTCTTGGTAACTCTAGATTTGGTCTCCCATAGTAAGATTGGAAGCATCAACAGGCATACCCAGTTAAGTCATAGGAAGAGAACTCAGTTTACAATTAAGCAAGTGGGTTGTTCTCAGCTATTCTTCTTCATCCGATCCTAGCACAAATGCCTCTGATTTTGCAAAGTTAAGTGTTAATACATAGATTGGAACCCAAGTAGTAAAAAGTTCAGATTCATAATGTTCCACCGATGCATGTAAAATGCGTATACGAACTTTATAGTTTATTATCACATATTCCAATATATTTGCATATTATATAATATTATATCCATGTTTTACATTGATTTTTGGGATTTACCAATGATCCCTTTTATTTGGGTTATAACTTTGCAGAATAGGAAAACCCTATTTTGTGTATTTTTGACTTTCAGGGACCTTCGTGAACTCAAAAGCACCTAGGATTTTTTATGGAGAATTTTTCGTTAAGATAAAGAGCTAGAGCACTTGGACCACCATAGGGGATCCCTAAGGCCCAAACTAGCCCATGTGGATTGACCTAGGAGGGGGACTGCGCCACCCAGGGCATCTGGAGCCTCAAGGCTAAGATGTCATCGATTCCACCACCATTCTCTTTATTTTGACCTAAAGTCTTCTATAAAAGGTTCCCCGTCGCGATCTCAGTGGTGTGTGAGGCGAATATAGAGATCAAAAAATAGAGTATGTAGTCCACCGACAGAGAAAGATTGGAGGGGAGAACCTCTTTCGAAATCATCTCCGGTAGCCTCTCCTCCTTCACCAACGCCTCCATGTTGTTCTTCATCATGAGGGGGTAGTAGTCCATCCGTTGGACTATGCATTTGTGCTAGTAACTTGATCCAATCTCTCTATGTATGATCATTTTATGAAGTCCATATGATGTGTCTTGCCTGATTATGGATCTATCTATGTAATTCCTATGGTGGATATAATGGTATGAGATGATAATTATTATGCATTTACCGTTGTGTTGAGACTTTGTGATTTTTCATACTTTGGAAATACATCTATGATACATATAATGGCTTGATCTATGCATAATGCCTTGTTTACCCATGTCATGAGGTGTTTGACCACGCCAAGTGTAGGTAGATGGGAGAGATGTGAAAGAACAATTTATAAATCATTGCACTTGTGTTTAGAGTGTTTGCCATAAAGGATTATGATGTATGTAGATGAGGCGTGGCCAGGTGACAGATGGCATATGCATCGAGTGACAACAACGATGCATCCAAACATCCTTTATTAGGGGGCAAAAATGGAGAAGTGTGACGTGGTGGCATGAAAATAATCACACACTGGCCTTACGAGGGTGACACATTGACACATATAGGTACTTCTTTCAACAGTGTGTTTTAGGACATGTAGTTGTCATAAAATTATCATTAAAGCATGATAACTGTGTGTGCTTTTATCATCTATAACATGATAATTACCATAGATGGAGAGAGAGGATTGAGTGAATTGATGACCCACAAGTATAGGGGGTGTATCGCAGTATTTTTGATAAGTAAGAGTGTCGAACCCAACGAGGAGCAGAAGGTGCTGACTAGTGGTATGGATCAGGAATTCTCTGCAAATACTTAGCAAACGGATTTTTAGGGGTTTTTGATAAAGCAAGTAAACAAAGTACGAGTAAATAAAAGACAGTAGGAATAAATGCAGCAAGTGGCCCAATCCTTTATGCAGCAAAGGACAAGCCGGTTGTATTACTTAAGATGACCAAACGTTCTCGAGGACACATGGGAAGACTGTCAAGTGCTTTCGCTTCATATAGTTGATTAATCTTCTTTAGCTTGCTAAGTGTTGTGTGGGTGAACCTGTGCTACTGTACCGCCCCATCCAAGACTAATACATACTTGTGATTATACCCCTTGCAAACATCCGTAAGTACAAGAAAGTAATTAAGGCAGAAACCTAACCACAGCTTTAAACTCTAAGACCCTTACGTCCCTTGTGTAATGGTTTCCTAACGGGAGTTCAGGTTTCTGTCACTCTGACAACCCCTACGATTAGTAGCCAAATACACAATGCATTCCCCTAGGCCCATATAGGTGAAGTGTCTTGTAGTCGACGTTCACATGACATCGCTAGAAGAAGTACACCACAACTTAAATATGAAACTATTGAATCTTTCTCAATGCAACTCCACTACTAACAACAAGACTTCTCCCATGTCATCAAGAACAAAACGAACTACTCACAAGACATCATATGGATCATAATCAGAGATGGAATAATGATGTATAACAATCTGAACATAAACAATAATTCAATGGTTCACTCAATAGCATTAACTACAAAGAGTAATCAACACCGGGAAAGTTTCCCCTATGAACTATGCAAGATTCAACGCAATTGTTACAGCAATATGGAGATGGTGATGAGGGTGCTGATGGTGATGATGGTGGTGATGATGATGATGATGATCCCGATGAAGTCTAGCTTGATGGTGGTGTTGATGGGGGCGATCTCCCCTCTCTGGGAAGGAATTTCCCCGGCAGAAATCTGTCTGCCGGAGAGATCTTTCTCTCTCGGTGTTTTCCGCCCCGCAGAGGCGGCAGAATCTTTCTGTGGTCGCTCCCCGAGTCTTAGGGTTTTGGGAGGATGATATACGCCAGAGGGGAGAGGCTGGAGTGGGCCAGGGTGGCCACACCACCTCCTGGCGTGGCCTAGGGCTGTCCGCGCCATGGGGTGGTGTGGGCCCCCTGTGGCCCATCTCCACTCCGTCTTCTGGCATCCTTAGTCTTCTGGAAAAATAGGATTTTCTGTATATTTTCCCAGATTTTATAATCTTCACGAATTTTGCCTCCAAACAGCACATTTTCCATCAGAATCCTGACTACAGCGGTCCATGCTCCAAAAGTCATCAACCATGCAAAATAGATTAAATAACATAAGTATCACCTCTCAATATGAAATATACCAATGAATAATAGTGAATTAAGACATAGAATAGTGATGCAAAATGGACGTATCAACTCCCCCCAAGCTTAGACTTCGCTTGTCCCCAAGCGAAACTGAGCTCAATAAACATGGCCTTAGTTTTATGGAGTGAAGAGTCGATAAAAGAATACGGACAAGAAGAATCACATTCATCAAATACATAGATCATAATAGAAGACAACTCACTATTATATAACTCAACTTGTAATAAGTAAAGGAAACATAATAAAGATACATAAAGTGAATCATAATTGGTAATGGCAAACTTAGCTCTTGGTCGAAGAATAGTTGATAATTTGCTGGAGTTCACAAATAACTGGTTTTTCAATGATAGCTTTCAAAGTAGTAAACATCAGGATAAGAGCAATGTGCAAAACAAGGAACATAAGAAACATGAATGAATAGATCAACATATGAATGAATGAAACACAACAACTCAGAATACTTGCTGAGATAGAAGGGAGTAGGTTTACTGACTCAACTACAAAGTAAAAGAAAGGCCCTTCAAAGAGGAAAGCAGGGATTGCACGTCTCATAAAGAGCTCCCAAAAATTATGATACTTACTAGCTTCCAGCTCTCATTGCCCCTATCATAGGCATCTTTAGGTGATTAAGGTTAAAGTGACACAACTAAGAGGATATGCTTGACAAGTTATAAACCGAAATCTCATGCCCCTTACTTATGAGTACCGATCCTCATGCTACTCAACTTCAGTCACGAGCAAGCTCTTGTCATTGTAAATACATGCGTATCATTGAGAACCGCCAACGGGGTACCCCTTGCACATGACACAGGAGCTATCCCATAATCAAAATGACAAGGCAAGCAGACAGTGAGCATCTCAGCGATCTTTTTATTTGCTATTTGCATAGGTTTTTATTGAGGATGCTTCATAGAATGCTCACTATAGTTATGCTGCAAGTTTCCACCATGATTAGGCATGGCTTAGGCTAGCGGCCCAGGCGTTTCTCTAACACACATATAAACACCATGATCTTACAAGTTCCACTTTTATTTCACACCGCCGGGATCCATAAGCAAAAGAACATGATATCAACTAGGTACAAAGTACCAAATGAAGTGTTGAAAGCGGTCCCCATGATACATGGTTCGGCTAACTTCAACTCATAAAGCGCAAGCATATACGCAATAAAGAAGGACCCAATGGTTCAAGTTTATTAAATGCAAGAAAGTAAAGTGTGCCATCAAGTTCATGAGATCTTTAATCACTAATTTTCACATAACAAGTTTAATTTGGGAGGTAGATAAAACAAGAATTTACTTGGAATAGCAATAATGCTAATAGGTAGGTATGGTGGACACAAATGGCAAAGGTTTTGGTTTAAAGGAGGTGGATGCACGAGAAGAATACCCTCTCAGTACAGGTTTTTGGCTAGCAAGGCTGGGTAGCAAGTATAAGAGTTGAAGGAAACAACCAAACATACAAGTGATAAAGACAAACATGCAATCTTCCTTGGAAGCACAAAAGATCTTAACTAGAGAATACTAGACTTATGAGCAAATCAAGAAAGAAAGATGATGAAATAATTTTTCTTTAAAAGTACTTTTATCTTTTTCATTCAACTCTCAAAAATAGTGTTGCTACTGACCGAGCCAGGTTTGCCAAAACCAACTAAATTAACTCAATGATCCCAAAGTGATACCAATACTAACAACAAGATCAATCATATAACCACGAATTGAAAACTAATATAAGCTATGCAAAAGAGTGAATGATAGAACTTCTCATTAATATTCCATAACGGCAACTCACACCAAGGGATACATATCTAACGAGAGAGGGGACACTTCCATAATGCAAACCATCCTACATAATAACTCCTCTATTCATGATATGACTCTACTAATAAGGTAAAAAGATAGAAGATAGTGATGTGAAACCGTGGCACTCCCCCAAGCTTGGAACAAGCCAAGGGGATGCCAAACCTGATGATGAATTACTCCTTTGGTGGTGGTGGTATCCTCTCGATGAGCTTCTTGACCAATTTCCCCAAGTCCTCAATCTCGAAGGTGAGGGTATGATTCAACTCCGAGTTGTGCTTGATGCGGTGCATGATCATGTCAGGTTGAGAATTCCAGCTCTTGCTATTCTTTCCCCACTCTTCCTCCTTGAAGTCTTCTTTTCCTGCATGGCTAGAACGAGGCAAATCCCAATTGGAGGGTAATTTCCCCTTGGGCATATTCTGGTATTGATGCTCATGGATAAGGGTATGGAAAGGATTCTTGGTGTATGGAGGAAGTGACCAGGGATCTGAACGGTGATGAGGAGGCTTCCCTCTAATTGACATAGTCCTGGCAGGGTTTGCCACCACTCTGATGCTTGCAATGGTAGTGTCGGTGTGCTTTGCCTCCTCTTCATATTCACTCTTGATCTCCTTCTCCTTCCCGGGGTCTTGGAGGTCCTCCTCCATAGGCTCCTTCCCTTTATCCTTGGCGGACACCATTGTGCTTCTAAACCTTCAAAGAGTATGTCCTGGCATAAACAGATCGAAACAAAAACACGAAGAAAACATGATATACGAACCTCGGGGGATCCGGGGGGGTTATATATTATGAAGTTTCATATCAAAAGGAAGGTACTGGGAGAAAACGGGTCGGAGGCGGAGTCCGGGGTGGACTCACCACCTGGTGGCGCGGCCAGGGGTGGGACCGTGCCACATGGTGGTGTGAGCCACCCTGGCTCCGTTTCTGTCCCTCTTTCGCTTCGTAGCTTTTCTTATTGACTAAAAACTACAAAAATATAGTCAGATAGTATTTTTTCGAAACTTTTCTTACCAGAACTGTTACCTATTTAAAAATAAACTCTGCAGGTCTCTGAATTTGGTATCTAGTAGATTCTTCCGTAGTCATCACTTGAATATCATCGATATCTTCATATTCATACACTTATTACTTGAGTCATAAAACCCTTCTCTTCCTTATTACACCATTATCTCCACTACCTGGAAATTTCTTTCACACAAAACTTCACACAGTTCTCATTAGCAACATTAGTATAAGTGAAGTGATAAAACCTTTTGAGTCCAACTTCAACTGAAAACCATCAAAACAAAAGCTACTGCAGCAACTCCTTCTGAAAACCCAAAAAGAATTCAAAAAGGAAATCGAATAAAGAAGCAGATGCAAGAGTGGTAAAATCTGTCAAAACAGACCAGCAGGTAAAGATCAATTTTTTTGAAAATCTTCTGTTGCTCAAATCAAAAAGTGCAAAACTAACGAAAGTTAAATAACAACCTGGGTCATAAGCACACAAAATTACAGCTCAATCCGACATATAGAGATCTCTCACGAATTTTTATGGTGAAGCACAAAAATCTGTTTCGGGACAGCAACTTCCCTAAATATTACTTCTCTCTCATTAGAGGTTGATCTTGACACAAAAACCAAACAAAACGGATAAAGAGCGGTTATTACCGAAGTAATAACTTCCAAGACTCAAAGAAACAGAAACAAACTAAAAGCAAAAACAAGTTGGGTTGTCTCCCATAAAGCTCTTTCTTTATAGCCATTTAAGATGGGCATGACAATTTCGAAGAAGCTCTCATAAGAATATGGATTGAAGTGAAAGAGAGCATTAAGAAGCAAACACACACACACATTTAAGTCTAACCCACTTCCTATGCAAGGGGATTTTGTAAAAAAACAAGTTGTTGAAACCAGAGGCTTCTTGCATAAGAAGGCAAAACAAGTGCAACATAAAAACTTTCAGCATAAAACGAGGAAACTTGATATTATTGAGATACATAAGAACACTTTTCCCTCTCTCATAGTAGCTTTCAGTATCATGCATAAAATTAACAATATAGCTATCACAAGGACCATCATAGCAATGATCACTTATTCTAATAGAAAACACGGGAATACTAGCTCTCATAACACTACTTTGTGAAACAATATTAGAGGTATCCTTACAAAGGATAGTGTGTCCCTCTTTTTCATATTTAGTGACAAAGTCTTTCACATTTATTATTATAGGTTCATCAACCATTTGTTTATCAGGTTCAGCACCTTTTCTTGTACTTTCATTAACCATACTAGCTATCATAGAATGTTCCTTAATCCTAACTGGGAAAGGCATTTTCTCAATATAAGGTTCAGGTAAAACATGATTAGCAGTATAAACTTCAGTATTTCTTGAAGGAACACTCTTAGCAACATCTTTATAAGGTTCATGATACTCATTCCACTTCTTTTTAGGCACTTCAATGTAGGAAGCAAAAGCCTTAAAATAAGAAGCAATAGCTTGAGAGTCTAGACCATAAGCATTTTAATATTTTGAAAGTCATTAGTTACCATAAAAGATTCAATGCATTCATAATCATAATTTATACTTGACTTTCTACCTTTGTCATTCTCCCAAGCTTCAGCATTGTCTTGAATACGGTCTAGAAGGTCCCATTTAGCTTCTTCTTCCATGCGAGTGAATGATCCAGCACAAGAAGCATCCAATTAATCTTTATCATGTAGAGGGAGCCATACATAAAAGTTATTGATAATAATATTGTTGGGGAGCTCATGAATGGGACATTTGAGCATTAGTAACTTCAATATCCCCCAAGCTTGAGCTGTACTCTCTCCATCAAGAGGCCAAAAGTTGTATATTTGATCCCGATCTTTATGAATCTCACTAGGAGGATAAAACTTTGAATAAAAGAGAGGCACTATTTCCTCCCATTCCAGAGCTTGACCATTCTTCAGCAGCTTATACCATTCCTCAGCTATTCCTTTCAGTGATAATGAGAATAACTTCTTCTTAACTTGATCTGTAGTAATACCTGCACACTTGAACAACCCGCATAATTCGTGTATAAAGAGTAAATGATCACCGGGATGGACAGTTCCATCCCCAACATAGTAGTTATCCATAACAGGATCAATAATTCTTGTAGGTATTTTGAAAATATCATTCTCAATAGGTGGTGGCTTATCTACTACCTTAGCAGTGGTAGTAGCATTACCAAATAAGAAACTCAGCGAATTATCCATAACGAAAATAAAGCAACTAACAGAAGTAAACAATACTCACAGTAGAAGTTTCCTTTACCAATTCCACTCTCCAATAGCGCTTCACTCCCTGGCAACGGCGCCAGAAAATAGTCTTGATGACCCACAAGTATAGGGGGTGTATCGCAGTATTTTCGATAAGTAAGAGTGTCGAACCCAACAAGGAGCAGAAGGTGCTGGCTAGTGGTATGGATCAGGAATTCTCTGCAAATACTTAGCAAACGGATTTTTAGGGGTTTTTGATAAAGCAAGTAAACAAAGTACGAGTAAATAAAAGACAGTAGGAATAAATGTAGCAAGTGTCCCAATCCTTTATGCAGCAAAGGACAAGACGGTTGTACTACTTAAGTTGACCAAACGTTCTCGAGGACACATGGGAAGACTGTCAAGTGCTTTCGCTTCATATAGTTGATTAATCTTCTTTAGCTTGCTAAGTGTTGTGTGGGTGAACCTGTGCTAATGTACCGCCCCATCCAAGACTAATACATACTTGTGATTATCCCCCTTGCAAACATCCGTAAGTACAAGAAAGTAATTAAGGTAGAAACCTAACCACAGCTTTAAACTCTAAGACCCTTACGTCCCTTGTGCAATGGTTTCCTAACGGAGGTTCAGGTTTCTGTCACTCCGGCAACCCCTACGATTAGTAGCCAAATACACAATGCATTCCCCTAGGCCCATATAGGTGAAGTGTCATGTAGTCGACGTTCACATGACACCACTAAAGAAGTACACCACAACTTAAATATGAAACTATTGAATCTTTCTCAATGCAACTCCACTACTAACAACAAGACTTCTCCCATGTCTTTAAGCACAAAATGAACTACTCATAAGACATCATATGGATCATGATCAGAGATGGAATAATGATGTCTAACAATCTGAACATAAACAATAATTCAATGGTTCACTCAATAGCATTAACTACAAAGAGTAATCAACACTGGGAAAGTTTCCCCTATGAACTATGCAAGATTCAACGCAATTGTTACAACAATATGGAGATGCTGATGACGGTGCTGATGGTGGTGATGATGATGATGATCCCGATGAAGTCTAGCTTGATGGTGGTGTTGATGGCGACGATCTCTCCTCTCCGGGAAGGAATTTCCCCGACAGAAATCTGTCTACCAGAGAGATCTTTCTCTCTTGGTGTTTTTCGCCCCGTAGAGGCGGCGGAATCTTTCTGTGGTCGCTCCCCGAGTCTTAGGGTTTCGGGAGAGGCTGGAGTGGGACAGGGTGGCTACACCACCTCCTGGCGCGCCCTAGGGCTGCCCGCGCCATGGGGTGGTGTGGGCCCCCTGTGGCCCATCTCCACTCCGTCTTCTAGCATCCTTAGTCTTCTGGAAAAATAGGATTTTCTGTATATTTTCCCGGATTTTCTGATCTTCGCGAATTTTGCCTCCAAATAGCACATTTTCCATCAGAATCCTGACTGCAGCGATCCATGCTCCAAAAGTCATCAACCATGCAAAATAGATGAAATAACATAAGTATCACCTCTCAATATGAAATATATCAATGAATAATAGTGAATTAAGACATAGAATAGTGATGCAAAATGGACGTATCATGAATCCATGAACCTAGGTTCATTGTTCCTATCGGAATAATAGTGCCTGAAAGTTTTGGTCGAATCTGCTATCCACGTCTCCTCGATTTTATTCTAGTTGTGGGATGAACGACGAGTACGATATGCGTCAACATCGCGATGGAGCCTGGCTCTCTCAGGGAGGCGGGTCCCAAGACCCAAGATTTTCTACCATGGAGAGGTCGCGTGCCCTTTCCTACCCTGTGTCGCTTGATGGTGGGCTGTGTGCCGTCTCCTGTCCCACGCGTCAATGGCTATGCGTGAAGGCGCACCACGTGAGATGCGCATGCAGGGAGACAGGCGCTCTGCACCCACCGGGACGTGCGGCCCAGGTACGACCGACGTGGTAGCAGGAACCCTCGCCCGATGTGGGTTCTCGCGCCCGAGAGATGACATGGCAGCAGAGACCCACGCCGGCTGCGGGTTTCTCATGGTCAGCAAACCATATGGCAAAAGGACCTCTCGGCGTCCATGGGTTCTCGCGCTCGAAGGCCATGTTGGCAGTGGAAACCCTTGTTGTCTGGTTGGTTGGTCTCGCTTTGGTTCGTCAACGTGGAGGCGCGCATATCCTCGCAACGAGGCCATGTGGTGGATTCTGTTGACGCGATAAATCCAAAACAAGTTTGGATTATTTCTCCCAAAAACACAAGAAATTCCTAGAGAACATGTTAAAATCCATAATACTTACTCAAATGATCTAAAATCTAATCCATCAAAGTAAGAGAAACTTTGATCCCTCTAACTTTTAGTATTGCAAAAAAATTACCAAATTTTTTAGTTGCATGCATGCAAATTCACAAAATCCTAATTATACCCTTCGTTTGGTCCTACACAATGGATGTTAAGGCTCCACGATTTGCGAGAATGCCACCACTGTGCTTAGACTAAGGCTCCACGGGACCATTCCTTGGGCCTATTGAGGCCGACAAAGCTAGAATTAGACCAATTCGATCTTATTAGCCAAAGATAGGAGTTGTTCCTTGCCAATAGTGTGCCACGCGGAAGAGGCAGAGGAGTCGGAATCAAAATCTTGATTATTGTCAGCTTGCATAGGAGCTAAGGGGTTGGACACTTTAGATCTAGACATAGCTCCTCTATTGGTGGAACATACTTCATGGCTAGCCAGGTGGAGAGGAGGATGAGTCTGGTGACACATGTTTGGTGTTGTTCTCAGCTGCCAAATTCTCTTAAACCGAGGGATCTTCCAAGAACTTTGAACCGTACTGGTGCACTAGCAATGAAATTTGGACATGCACCTATTTTCTCAGCATACGTGGCATGTCCACTAGCACCAAGATCCATCGATGTGCGCCTAATCAAAGTTGTAGATAGTTGTTGTTTGGTGCCACATGTAGGAGGGGCGGTAGACCCAGTATGTTTGTATTCTTCCTAGGAGAACAATTTTAGTCTTCCTCTGTAAAGCTTCGAACAAAGTCATCAGTTTCGTCACCATCTTCATCCTTATGTGGCGGAGGAGGCAGCTAAGATGTACCAACACTGTCGTTGGATTGAAGACATGTACGCCGAGGAGGGGGGGTCCTCGAGATAATATCATTTTGTGGCCCGAAAGTTGAGGCGCCTAGGCAACACGGTACCCAAGTTGATTTTAATCACCGCGATTCAAAAAGTTGGGGCGCCAATTGCTGAGAGGGGTGTTTCGAGTGAATGATGGCCAAACCCAATATTTTCAAACCGCGCCCGTTAAGTCAGGATATTCCGTTACACTAGTTCCTGTTGTGCTCCTTCTTCGCCGGTCACTCTTCTTAGCCACCATGCACGTGTTGTAGGGGCAAATCCATTACTGTACTTTCCTAACTCTCGACACTAAATCTGGCTGTGGCGGCGGCAGTCCTTTTTCTTCCCTTCCCTGACCCTGAATCTGCCGGTAGCGGAGGACCTTTTTTCTCCCTCCCCTGACACTGAATCTGACGGCAGCGACCCAGCATGTCTTGCAAGGCGAAGGTTGTAGCTACATTGCCGACTGATTCGGGTCCGTCGAGGCCAGAGTCTGGGGCTCAACACGAAGCAGCGGCTAGGTCTTCAGCCCCAGTTAGCGAGGAGGTCAGCAAGGATTCTGCTCCCAAGGTACCTACGAGCAGTGGGTTGAAGAGAAAAGCAAGACCGGCAGCGGATTGTTCGGCTCTGTTGGGCGGATGCGGCACCTAGATCTCGAAAAAAACCCTGGGAGAAGAGAGAGAGGTGAATTTTACTTATTTGTGCCTGATACAATGCAAATGTATCTATAATTTTTGATGTTCCATGCTTGGTTTTATCCACTTTCTTGTGTTTTGTTCCAACTCTGGAGTACTTTTCATATGATTTCTTGGACTAACCTATTAATAAGAGCCACAGTGCTAGCTGCCTGTTTTCTGCTGTTTTTGGTTCTAGGAAAGTCAGAAAATGAATATTCTCGGAATTGGACGGGACAAAAGCCAAAGTGCCTATTTTTCCAGAAGGGATCAAGTGCCAGAATACGAGATGGAGAAGGGCCAGGGAGCCACCACACCACCTGGCCGCGCGGCCAGGCCTGGCCCGTGCCAGGGGTGGTGTGGCTGCTCCCAGCACCCCCTCGGCCTCTCCTTCCGCCTATATATTGCCCTTGGGACGAAAACCCTAAGTACCCGATCAAAAATCCACGAAAGAGTCTGTAGCCGCCGTCATCTCCATCCCTAGATCGGGAGGGATCTGAAGCTCTTCCCGGCACCCTGCCGGAGAGGGGAATTCACCCTGGAGGCCTTCTTCATCACCATGCAAGCCTCCGGTGTGATGCGTGAGTAGTTCATCCTTGGACTACGGATCCATGTAGTAGCTAGATGGCTGGTTCTCCTCCTTTGTGCTTTCATGTTTAGATCTTGTGAGCTTCGTTCATGATCAAGATCATCTATTTGTAATTCATACATGTTGTGTTTGCGGGGATCCGATGGATATTGAGATGCTATTTCAGATTGATTATTGATTCTATCATGTCTTTGTTATTTGTGATCTTGCATGCTTTCCGTTGTTAGTAGCTATCTTGGCCAAGTAGATGCTAGCAACTCCAAGAGTTAGTATTTATGCTCGATAGTGGGTTCATGCCTCAGGTAATCTGGGCAAGTGACAGAAATCTCTAAGGTACTAGATGTGTTGTTGCTACTAGGGAGAAAACAACAATCCTTTGATCATAGAACAATTGTATTGTTTACTTTACACGCAGTTCATAAAGCAATAAACTGTTGCTTGCAACTTAATACTGGAGGGGGTTCAGATGATAACCTGAAGGTGGATTATTAGTCATAGATGCAGTTGGATGGTGGTCTATGTATTATGTTGTAATGCCCAATCAAGTCTCAAAGGAGTCAAGATGATTAGTATATGCATGTATTGCTTTCTTGGTGTTTTTCAATTGCCCCGCTGTAATTTGTTTACCTAGCATGTTATCTATCTAAGGAGATCCACCTCTAGTGAACTATGGATCCCGGTCCTTTCTCTTTACATACAATCTACAACTGTTTACTGCTTTGTGTTTACTTTCTGCAAACTTTTACTTCTTTCCATTCGATACGTTTAATCCTTTGTTTTCCGCAAAACACGGTGAGATTGACAACCTCATCGCAAGTTGGGGACAAAGTTCTGTGGTTGTGTTGTGCAGGTCTCCACGTTGCTACTAGCACCGGTAGTGTGCCCTGCCAAAGCTCAGCTAGTAACACCTTTGGGGTGTTTCCTTGCTCCTACTGGTTCGATTAAACCTTGGTTTCATAACTGAGGGAAAACTTGCTGCTGTGCTCATCATACCTTCCTCTTGGGGTTCCCAACGAGCTCTACGTCGAATGACGAGCACATCAAGATCTTTTTTGGCACCATTGCCGGGGAGTCAAGGACATCTTCACAAGGGGAGTCCCTCATAACCAATCTCTTTACTTTGTTGTTTTTGTTTTGCTTAGTTTCTTTTTGCTTTGTTTGCTTGTTTTGTTCTTCAAAAACACAAAAAAAAATATTTTACTAGTTTGCTTTCTTATTTGAAAACTAAAAAAATGACTACTCTTGAAAACACTAAGTTGTGTGACTTCACTAGCACCAACAATAATGATTTTATGAGCACACCTATTGCTCCACCTGTGGCTGAAATACTTTCTTTGAGATAAAACCTGCTTTGCTCAATCTTGTTATGAGAGAACAATTTTCTGGTATTGGTAATGAAGATGCTGCTTCCCATCTAAATAATTTTGTTGAACTTTGTGAGATGCAAAAGCATAGGGATATAGATGATGATATTATTAAGCTGAAATTGTTTCCTTTCGCTTTGAGAGGAAAAGCTAAAGAGTGGTTGAATTCCTTAACTAAGAATAGTATTGATTCTTGGACTAAGTGCAAAGATGCTTTTATTGGAAAATACTATCCTCCTGCTAAGATTATATCCATGAGAAGTGAAATAATGAAGTTTAAACAACTTGATAATGAGCATGTTGCTCAAGCTTGGGAAAGAATGAAATCTTTGGTAAAGAACTGCCCCACTCATGGACTGACTGCTTGGATGATCATCCAAACTTTTTATGCAGGATTGAACTATTCTTCAAGGAACCTATTGGATTCTACTGTTGGAGGTACCTTTATGACCATTACTTTGGGTGCTGCAACTAAGCTTCTGGATAATATGATGGTTAACTATTCCGAATGGCATACTGAGAGAGCTCCACAAGGTAGGAAGGTAAATTCTGTCGAGGAAACTTCCTCCTTGAGTGATAAGATTGATATTATTATGTCTATGCTTGTTAATGGGAAAGCCCATATTGATCCAAATAATGTTCCTTTAGCCTCTTTGGTTGCTCAAGAAGAGCAAGTTGATGTGAACTTCATAAGAAATAACAACTTTGGCAACAATGCTTATGGTAATAATGCTTATAGGAAATTTTGGTAACAACAATTATAGAAATAACAATTTTGGTAACAACAATTATAAGCCATATCCTCCCAACAATGGTAATGCTTATGGAAATTCTTACAACAGTAATAAGAGTGCTCCCTCTGAACTTGAAGTTATGCTTAAAGAGTTTATTAGTAAACAAACTGCTTTCAATAAAACTATTGAGGAAAAACTCTCTAATGTTGAAAGAAATATGGCATCTTTGGCTGAAGCTCAATCTTCTTTGAATAAAATGGCTACTAAACCTGAAACTAATGATAATCCCTTTGCAGCTACTAATGCTATACAAGTAAGAATTGATGAAAATGTTAGACTATTAGCTGAATTACATGCTAAGTGGGAAAGAGAAGATGAAATTGCTAGAAACATTAGTGTTTCTACTATCACCACCTCTAGTGTTGAGGCTAGTAATAGTTCTACTACTTTGGATGATAAAGTTGATTTTGATCTTGATGGTTACAATATCTCTGAAGTTATTAAGTTCCTACAAAAGCTTGCTAAAAGTCCTAATGCTAGTGCTATGAACATGGCCTTTACGAAACACATTACCGATGCTCTCATATAGATTAAGGAAGAAAAGATGAAACATAAAGCTTCTATTCCTATAAAACAAGAGGATGGTTGGGAACCCATCATTAATATGAAAGTTAATGACTTTGATTTCAAAGCTTTGTGTGATCTTGATAGTAGTGTTTCTATTATGCCTAGAAGGATTTAGGATATGCTTGATTTGCCTCCTCTTGAAGATTGTTATTTGAATGTCCCACTTGATGATAATGCTAAAAAGAAACTCATGGGGAGTTTTAATGATGTTCTTATTATGGTTAACGATTCCTATGTCCCCGTTGATTTCTATGTTTTGGATGTTGAATACAATGCTTCTTTTCCTATTACTTTGGGAAGACCTTTTCTTAGAACTGTTGGTGCCATCATTGATATGAAAGAAGGCACCATTAAATATCAACTCCCACTCAAGAAAGGTATAGAACACTTCCCTAAAAAAAGAGAAAAGATTTCTTTTGCTTCTCCTATGAAAACAAAATTTGGTCTTAATGCTTCTTCATTTGAGAACACTTGATTCTTTCTTGCTTCTTATGCCTAACTTAAAGGCGTTAAAGAAAAGTACTTATTGGGAGATAACCCAAAAGTTTTAGATGAGTCTTGAAAGTTATTACCTCAGTAATAACCTCTCCTTGTCCTTTTTATTTGATTTTTGTGCCAAGAGTAACCTCTAATGAGAGAGAAGTAATGATTGGGAAAGTTGCTGTCCCGAAACAGATTTTTGTGCTTCACCGTAAAAATTCGTGAGAGAGCTATGTATGTCGGATTGAGCTGTAATGTTTTGTGCTTCTGCCCCAGGTTGTTATCTAACTTTCGTTAGTTCAACACTTTTTTATTTGAGCAACAGAAGGTCTTCAAAAAAATCGTCTTTACCTGCTGGTCTGTTTTGACAGATTTCTGCCATTTTCTGAATTTGCTTCTTGTGGGTTCCTTTTTGAGTTCTTTCGGGGAATTGAGCTTTTTGAGGGAAGTGCTACAGTAGATAGTGTTCTAATGGAAGTTTATTTGGTGTTAGAACTGAACCTTAAGACTTATTTATCTTGAGTGCACTAATGTTGCTAATAAAGATTGTTTGAAGTTTTGTATGAAGGAAATTTATCAGGTGTATGGAAGGAATGAGTAATGAGATGAAGGATGGACTAAAGCTCAAGCTTGGGGATGCCGCACGTGTCACCCCAAGAAATATCCAAGAAGTACAAGCATCAAAGCTTGGGGATGCCCAAGGCATCCCTTCTTCATCAATAAAAATCCCAGGTTTCTTCCAAACGCTTCATTTTTATTGTTTCATGCATAGTTGTGTTTTTCTTGGAGCGTCTTCTTTTTCTTTTTCGTTTTGGTTTTTAGTTTGATTGGTTTTCTTAGTTTTCTGAATAAATTGGTTGTACCCCCTCTTTCATACATTGGTTTGCAAATAGTTTGGTTTGGTTTGGAAAAGTGTAGGAAAGTTCATGCTTATGTGGTAAAAAGAGCTCGTTTTTGACTGTGGCCTGTGCTTTGTCATGCCATGCTTGATATTGTTTTGGTTTTATGCTTAGTATTATTTGTTGTAGCATGACTTGTTATAAACAATTGAGATTGCTTAATGTGCCTTGGATGAATCATGCGTTGTTTTAGCATATTAAAGCATAATATAGTGGTATTCTCCTTTGGTGCTTTATTTGGGTTGACTTGGCGCATGCTCACACCATGTTATGACTGTCACAAGTCACCATAGCCTTTATGATCCTTTAGTTTTCAACTTGTAGTATCACTTTATGCTTTGATCAATGATGTTTTGTCACTTTGCATGATTATGGCCATTATTGCTCTCTTAGTTTGTCGTTCCCAGTCTTTTGCTAGCCTCCACAACCAAGTATGAGTTCCACTCATGCATCCATCTCCCTAAACCAAGTTATTCCAAAGAGTCCACCATACCTACCTACTAGCTTATGATATTCCAAGTATATTCATGCTTTTGTTTACCTTCCAAATTAAACTTGTTATGAGAAAACTAGTGATTAAAGCTCTCACGAACTTGATGGCACACTTTACTTTACTTGCCCTTAATAAACTTGAACCATTGTGTCGTCTATGTTGTATATGCTTGCACTTATTTGTTGGGAATTAGCAGAACCATGCTTTCATGAGGAACGCTTTCAACATTGCACTTGGTACTGGTACCTAGTTGATATCATGCTCTTTTGTATATGGATGTCGTCGGTGTGGAATGAAAGGGGAGCATGTAAGTCCATGGAGTTATGTATATGTGTTAGAGAAACGCCTGGGTCGCTGGTCTAATCCATGCTGACATGGTGGAAACCTGCAGCGTAACCATAATGAGCTGTCTATGAAGCATTCTTCTAATAAAAAAGAGTCCTATATTGAGATAAAAAGAGAAAAAAAAGAGATACTATGAAAAGAGGAAAGAGATAAAAAAGCACCATATTCCCATGGTAAATAAGAAGAATGCTGAGATGCTCGTTGTCTGCTTGCCTTGTCATTTTGATATGGGGATTCTTCCGTATCATCGGGCAAGGGGTACCCCGTTGGCGGTTCTCTATGATACACATGTACTTACAATGACAAGAACTTACCGGTGACTAAACTTGAGTAGCATGAGGAGCGGCCCTCGTATACAAGGGACATGAGATTTCTGACTTATACTTCGTCAAGCATGTACACCATAGTTTGTTCACTTTAACCTTAATCACTTCAAGATTCTTATGATAGGGGAAATGAGAGCTGAAAGCTATAAGTACCATAATTTTTGGAAGCTCTTTATGAGACTTGAATCCCTACTTCCTTTTACAAAGGCCTTTCTTCCACCATTATATTGAGTCTCCACCTTCTATCTTTATGCACCTACTTTGAGAGCATAGTGGCCATTCTTAGTTCTATGTGCATTGTCCCAAGACTAGTTGATTGATGCATAACTTGATATTCCTTGTTTTAAACTATTGTATCTAGTCACTCTTATGAAATTTGAAGGTGTCCTATGCATTTATATTTGCTACTCTATTGAGGGACAAGTTGAATACTATTATGCCATGCTTTCTTTATGTGAAACAAACAAACGTCTTGCAAAGCATGTTATTCATGAATCTTTTGTTTGTGCATTTTCATGTTGCATCATAGTTTCTTTGCTTATTGCTAGAACTTTGTCTTTCATGTTATGATTGAAGTACTATGATCCCAGCTTTGAATGTTTTGCAAATACTTTGATCAAGTCTTTGATGGTGCATGTCACCTCAAAAATTCTTCTTCTTTTTATCACTTACCTACTCGAGGACGAGCAGGAGTTAAGCTTGGGGATGTTGATACATTGCAAATGTATCTAGAATTTTTGATGCTCCATGCTTGGTTTTATCCACTTTCTTGTGTTTTGTTAAAACTTTGGAGTACTTTTCATATGATTTCTTGGACTAACCTATTAACAAGAGCCACAGTGCCAGCTGCCTGTTTCCTGCTGTTTTTGGTTCCAGGAAAGTCAGAAAATGAATATTCTCGGAATTGGACGGGACAAAAGCCAAAGTGCCTATTTTTTCGGAAGGGATCAAGTGCCAGAATACGAGACAGAGAAGGGCCAGGGAGCCACCACACCACCTTGCCGCACGGCCAAGCCTGGCCCACACCAGGGGGTGGTGTGGCCGCTCCCGGCACCCCCTCGACCTCTCCTTCCGCCTATATATTTCCCTCGGGACGAAAACCCTAAGTACCCGATCAAAAATCCACGAAAGAGTCTGTAGCCGCCGTCATCTCCATCCCTAGATCGGGAGGGATCTGAAGCTCTTCCCGGCACCCTGCCGGAGAGGAGAATTCACCCTGGAGGCCTTCTTCATCACCATGCAAACCTCCGGTGTGATGCGTGAGTAGTTCATCCTTTGACTATGGATCCATGTAGTAGCTAGATGGCTGGTTCTCCTCCTTTGTGCTTTCATGTTTAGATCTTGTGAGCTCCGTTCATGATCAAGATCATCTATTTGTAATCCATACATGTTGTGTTTGCGGGGATCCGATGGATATTGAGATGTTATTTCAGATTGATTATTGATTCTATCATGTCTTTGTTATTTGTGATCTTGCATGCTTTCCGTTGTTAGTAGCTATCTTGGCCAAGTAGATGCTAGCAACTCCAAGAGTTAGTATTTATGCTCGATAGTTGGTTCATGCCTCAGGTAATCTGGGGAAGTAACAGAAATCTCTAAGGTACTAGATGTGTTGTTGCTACTAGGGAGAAAACAACAATCCTTTGTTCATAGAACAATCATATTGTTTACTTTACACGCAGTTCGTAAAGCAATAATCTGTTGCTTGCAACTTAATACTGGAGGGGGTTCGGATGATAACCTGAAGGTGGATTATTAGTCATAGATGCAGTTGGATGGCGGTCTATGTATTATGTTGTAATGCCCAATCAAGTCTCAAAGGAGTCAAGATGATTAGTATATGCATGTATTGCTTTCTCGGTGTTTGTCAATTGCCCTGCTGTAATTTGTTTACCCAACATGTTATCTATCTAAGGAGAGTCACCTCTAGTGAGCTATGGATCCCGGTCCTTTCTCTTTACATACAATCTACAACTGTTTACTGCTTTGTGTTTACTTTCTGCAAACTTTTACTTCTTTCCATTCAATACGTTTAATCCTTTGTTTTCCACAAAACACTGTGAGATTGACAACCTCATCGCAAGTAGGGGACAAAGTTCTGTGGTTGTGTTGTGCAGGTCTCCATGTTGCTACTAGCACCGGTAGTGCGCCCTGCCAAAGCTCAGCTAGTAACACCTTTGGGGTGTTTCCTTGGTCCTACTGGTTCGTTTAAACCTTGGTTTCATAACTGAGGGAAAACTTGCTGCTGTGCTCATCATACCTTCCTCTTGGGGTTCCCAACGAGCTCTACGTTGAACGACGAGCACATCAGTGCCTTATCTTATAAGTAGATTAGTTACGGCATAATAGAATCGAATGAACTGAAAAGTTCCCCTTTTTAATCAAATTAGGCACAACTTTGATACAAGGGACCTATATGATTTCATAGTTCACGTTCGCTAGTACACTACAAACTTGATTTTGGTTGTGAGAGGATTGTGTTCGGGCAAGATGTGGATCTGCTTGTGAATTGTAAAGAGGTTGTGTCTGTTTTGCAGCTGGTAGATATGCTTGCCGCTTGGATTCCCTGGGGTTCTAGACAGAGGACAAAATTGGCGTGGCGCAACATATATGATACCTATCAGCAAATTGAGCACTCCCATGAGCTCCAGATGGTTTGGGAGTGTTGTGCAGCTGATTGTAAGGTAAAAGTTGAAGCGGTGATAGATGATATGTATGTAGATGCTGGAGATCTTGCTGCCAGAGCTTCGGCTCGAAGAGACTACGGACCAATAGATGTTGATCTAGATAAGTTCAGTATACGCTTAGAGGTGGATTCATACATGGCAAAACTTGATGAGGGAGTTAATAAGCCAGTTTTGTCATGTACTGTGGAGATCACTGTCGATTCCAAAAACATAACTCTTGATGAAATGAGAGAGATGATCAGTAAGGAAATCAGTATTGGCCCTAAGCAGATGGCACAAATCCGGTGGTGGCATCATAAGAAGCAGCAATTCATAGATGCTTTGGATACTAAAGATCTTATGCAGATTATGCAACAAAAGAAGCGAACTAGGAAGGTGTTCTTCCTTGGTACCATTTCTGATGTTGTTGAACAGGTTATAGTGGATGTAGAGGCCCTTGTAGTGGCTGAATAGAATGAGGTGATCGATGTTGATGAGATCTGATGAGAGCTGCTACCCTAGGCTTGTCATATGGACCGCGGGGTTCCCCTGCCTGTATTTGTAACATTGATTACTGTTGCATTTAGACTATGTTTCTGTGATTATGTTTCTTGAGAGATTGCGATATAATGTTGTGCGAGCTATTGAGATTTTAGGACATGTCACTCACTAAAACCATCATTGTTGTAATAAGACATAAGTACATTGTAGTTGACATAATTATGTTTCTTGAAATGACGTACTGTACTTGTTTCTGTTATTATGTTTGTTGGGGCATTGTAATGTAATGTTTTGTGAAACCATGATTGGACACGTGATGCATAAATACATTGTAGTTGATATGATTATGTTTCTTGAGATGATGTAGTGTACTTATTTCTGTTTTTTTTGTTGAGAGATTGTAATGTAATGTTTTGTGAAACCATGACTGGACAAGTGATGCGTAAGTACCTTGTAGTCGACATGATTTTGTTTCTTTAGATGATGTAATATACTTGTTTCTATTATTACGTTTGTTGAGAGATTGTAATGTAATGTTTTGTGAAACCATGACTGAACAAGTGATGCATAAGTACCTTGTAGTTGACATGATTTTGTTTCTTTAGATGATGTAATATACTTGGTTCTATGATTATGTTTGTTGAGAGATTGTAATGTAATATTTTTTTAAACCATGACTGAACAAGTGATGCATAAGTACCTTGTAGTTGAAATGATTTTGTTTCTTATGATTTAATATACTTGGTTCTATGATTATGTTTGTTGAGAGATTGTAATGTAATTTTTGGTGAAACCATGACTGAACAAATGATGCATAAGTACATTGTAGTTGACATGATTTTGTTTCTTTAGATGATGTAATATACTTGGTTCTGTGATTATCTTTGTTGAGAGATTGTAATGTAATGTTTTGTGAAACCATGACTGAACAAGCGATGTATAAGTACCTTGTAGTTGACATGATTTTGTTTCTTTAGATGATGTAATATACTGGTATGTTTTGATATTTGAAATTGGGATGGAGGGAGTACAGGTTTAATATTTGAAATAAGAATGTATGAAGAGAAACAGTATTAGGCAGGAGACAATAATCTAGGGAAAGGGCATGGTATCCATTAAACTATTGTAACATGCCAATTTAGTCATTGTTGCAGCGATAGAAGGGATGCTCTCTTTCTCTCTCTCTCTCTCCTCACCGACACCGATGCTGTCGCCGGTGATGACGCATTCGCCATGCTGTCCTGGAACGACAAGGACGACCAGTCGAGCAGCGACAACCTTCTCTCTGACATCGAGTATTCCTTCCATGATGTGAGTTCCTCTGTTTTCTCGGGCTAGGGTTAGGCATTTGTAAATCCCTCGATCTGAGCTCCATATGTGCATGCAATCGTGTTCAATTCCAGCTTTGTGTTTACCTAGAGGTACCACGGATGATCTACGACTCTGAATGGGAGGGCCTAGATCTCGATGGAGAAGTACCATGTGACCATGGGCTAAAACTAAGGAGATATGTTGCATTCGAAGGCAGTAACACTGGGAGAAGGTTTTTGGGCTGTACAAATCAGGTTTGTTTACATTATGTGCAACGGTGACATGAAGAAAAATGTATCGTGTATGTTCATAACACTATAGTGTGTGTTTTTTTTAGGTTGGCCCGGTGTGTAAAGCAGTAGAGTGGGTGGATCTTGAGTGGCCAGATGCACTTAACAAATGTTTGGGACCGTTATGGGAGATGTATGAGTTGGAAAGGTCGGGGAGATTTACTGATGCTTGTGATGCAGCTGAAAAAATTACAAACTATTGGTACGAAATAAGGAGCTAGAACAAGAAATCGAGAATTTGCAGTCAGAACTAAGTGACAGAATCAATGGGAGCTTGGTTGTTGGAACTGCAAAGAAGCTTCAGGATAGTCACAGATTGCTGGTTCATAATGCAGAAAAGGAGAGGGATCAGCTTAGGGAAGACAAGAAGAAGCTAGAGTACTGCATTGCGGATCTATTGAAGGAACTGAAGAAGGCACGCGAGGGTGAACAAGGACAGACTACAGAGGATAAAGGAAATTCGAGATGAATAATTTATGTTTTGCCAATGCCTGAAACTAGTTAACTATAAGACTTGCAGTTACGCTTTCTTAACTAAGCCAAACACTATCCTCGAGAAAATTAATTTTAGGCGAACACATATATCGTGCATAGAGTTAAATTCACGTTTACAAAATCACCACTGTAGAGGATAAACCAGGCAGTTCAGTACTAGATAGACATATGTTGGGTTTAAGCGAGCCTGGCCTGGAGCTGCTTGTTTTCCTCCCTAAGATCGGCCAGATCCTTCAGTACTTTGTCGTGCGCCAACTGCAGGTTCCAGTGGTCCGTCATGGATTCGAGAAGTTGGTCCATAGCCAAACGATTTTCCTTCAAGATCCCTTTCATGATCTCCGTCTACTTCCTAGCCGAGGTGCGACCTTCCCTGTGAAGCTTCACCCAGCCGGTGTTTACCTCCTTTAGTTCCTAGCACTTGTTAAAAAGGACCATGACTTCAGCACGCAGGTGGTCAAAGGCCAGATTCTGGGAATTCTGCTTCTCCCTTTGGATGGTTATCTTGTTATTTAGCCAGGTCGCCAGGTCCTGGTTGAGCTTTCGCCTCTTTCCCTGCAACAAAAATACATAGTATGGTTTGTTCAGTTCACCAGGACAAGCTGGTTAGTTTCCATAATTAATTGAATCGACTAGTGGCACTGTCATAATTTCAAGGAAGAAGAAATCTAAGACTAATCAACATTTTATGAATCGACTAGTGGCACTGTCATAATTTCAATTTCAAAGACAAATAAGGTTTATCTGCAGTTTAGTGTGTTGTGGGTTTTTTCCAATGTCACTAAATAGTAGTGGGCTAGTGGCAAACTCATAATGCAGAAACCCATTTCCAGATACATAATAGAAAGAGCGCATGGTGTCCATTCATGAACATGAACACCTACATATGTCCAGATAGATAAGTAGTTGCCCTAGGATTCTTATTGCACCCTATAATGGGAAGCAGACTTGGGCATTGCTCCCTGAACCCTAAATATTACAAAAGGAGTGGAGCAAGAACTGATATTCGTGCCCCCTCTAATGGGAATGAGACTTGGGCATTGCTCCGATATGCCTCCAGACAAGCCCTTAGCACCTCATTCTCTTTCCGAACACCCTCGAGTACGGTGATCCCTCTTCTCATGTCCTCCTTCATCTCTTTCAATGGCAGCCTTGGTTTCCTCGACGCGTCCTCTGAGTGCCTCGGTGACTTCGTCCTGCAGGAGGGTGCACCTTTCCACGAGATTCTTCTTCTCCTCCATGAGCTCATTGATTATCTTGATGGCATGTTCTTGCCTGTTCAAGTTACGGTCGAGCACTTTCTATAGCCTCACGATGTCACGTGCAAAATCTAGCGAGATCTCCTTCTGCACAGATAATTGCTTGCGTAGACTCTCATTAGCTTGGGTGAGGGAGCGTGCAAGCTCATGTTGGTTGTAAATCTTGGCACTGATCGTGGCCACCTTGTCATGGTACTCGGCCTTTGATCGTTGCATCGTTAATGTTAATTGAGATAGAAATTCTATAATTACACTCTAGGTTTCAAGTGAATACTAGTAATACAAATCAAAAATCCCCGTTGAATCTATGGACAACAGTGTTAAAAAATGGACCTAGAGATCTATTCATAACCATGATAAACTAATCCTAATCACAAAAAATCCATATTGAATCTATGAACCGCGGTATTAAGGAAAGACCAAGAGATCCAGTCATAATCATGAGAACTAATACAACTTGCAAAAGGAGAAGAAAAAACCAATGCGGGGTGGACACGATCTAAGAAATCCACATCACAACTCAGAGAAAAAATAGTGTGGAGATTTGCTACCTCGCTGAGATGTGGAACGGGACCGAACGGGTCCTGCAACGCCTCCATCGTGGTGGATTCTGGCTCCACGGCCGGCCTGTAATACGTAGAAGAGGAAGAGGAAGAATAAGAAAAACAAGAAGAAGATGAGTAAGATCATGATGGAGAGAGAGATGGAGAAGAAGTAGAACATGAAGACCGTACCGGGAGGAGCCCTCGCCTGCTAGAACATTCGGCGCCATCGTCGGGATAGATTGGGCCTCAGTGAGAGGGGGGCTAGAGGGGCTGGTAGAGCAAGAAATGACTTGCGGAGAGCTCTATCCCTTTTCTTCGTGGGGATGGTCGACCGGCCTCTCCTCAGGGGAGCCATGGCTTGCAGGTGGGAGGGAGGTGGCGGCAGGAGGAAGAAGATAGTGATTAGTGTGGGAGAAGAGTCAAAGGGTACATGCCGTGATCCATTAGTACTACTACTATTATACAAGACCATCGTGTACGGTCTACCTTCTCAAAGAAGCCAGGGAGGCAGGGATAGGGAATCGATGGGAGTTGTCTTTATTGCGATGGACGGTTCAATGGTCTTCGGCGACGCCGAAAATCCAGTATATAATAAGAGGAGTGTGAGCCGGGTAGTAATCACGTGCATCGGCGTGCACGTCCTGCGTGCGTGTGTCACGTGTTGATGGGGGCAATGACACGCGCAACTACTGCATGATCACGTCGGCACGTCGAACTCCATTGAACTCCATATTGACAGGCACGCACGGGATATTTACGAGTCTAGAATACGCTGTGGCACTTTTGTTGTTATCAAATTATGTTCAGTACACAAGATATTATATTTTTTTATAATCGACAACACGACACACGAAGCAGCTGCTCGTCCTTGATCAGATCAGCACCCAACTCTGTGTACCTGCCATCGACCATTCCGAACAACTTCCTCGAGCATGATGCCCCCTCACCGTGGCAATGGCAGGTCCAAGCCGTCCACTGACCGTCCTGCGTCCCCTGCTCTTCGCTGCATCGTTCGCGCTCGCGAGTCGCCTACTGAGGTAGCACATCATGTCCGACCGCGCCACAATCCATCAACATCGGCACTCGAGGACACCGCAACGTCGAAGCTCGTACCGGCCGCGCAGGAGGAGCGTGGGGTACCTGCAGCGACGGACGAGCACAAAGCAGCAGCCAGGACGGGGGCACGTGTTGCACCAGCGAGTACGGACGAGTCCGACTCGGCCAACGAGGAGGCGTTCATCGGTCAGTTGGAGTTAGAAGCGGAGGAGAGTGACATGGACCCGTGGGACTACGAAGAGGAGGAGGAGGACTCCGACGAGGAGATAGCACGCTTATACGAGGAAGGGGGTTGTGTCGAGTCATCAGAGGAGGACAGTGACGGCGGTGATGGCAAGGACCATGGCATTGACGAAGACGAGAATGAACCGGAAGACGAAGACGATAGCTTCTTCGAAATATGATATTTATTTTATTTAGATGGATTTTCACTTGTTTATGGAGGTAAAGTATCGGTGGCAAGGATAGAGAGGTGGCACGGATAGACCCTACATAAAAAAGTGAAGGGAGGGGTTATCCTGCCCGTTGGATCACACAGGATCAACGATTGGTGGAGACGATCCGCGTGAGATATGTGTCAGCCAATTAGGGCGTAGCACCCAGAGTGAGAACACGTTTGGGATTTTGTGACATTTGTGACCGAGAGAGAGGGCAAATCGTAATAGTATCAAAAAACCAAGGGAAAGACAGAATAAGGGATTCAAATGGAAAATAGAAAGAGTAGGCATGTGTGTTCCTTTAAGAAATGGAAAACGCATGTTTCGTACTAAACCACATGGATCCACCAGAGTACATTGCATGTCTGTTCTTTTCACAAACCACATATGGATCCACTAGTGTCATCGCCTGTGTGTTCTTCTCACAAACCACATATGGATCCACCAGTGTCATTGCATGTGTGTTCTTTTCATTAACCACAACTAGAGTCATTGCATGTATGTTCTTTTCACAAATCACATATGGATCCACCAGTGTCATTGCATGTGTGTTCTTCTCACAAACAACCTATGGATCCACCAGAGTTCATTGCATGTATGTTCTTTTCATAGACCACATATGGCTACACCAGAGTTCATTGCATGTGTGTTCTTTTCACAAACCACCTATCGATCCCCTAGTGTCATTGCATGTGTGTTATTTTCACAAACCACAACTAGAGTCATTGCATGTGTGTTCTTTTCACAAACCACATATGGATCCAACAGAGTTCATTGCAAGTCTGTTCTTTTCATAGACCACATATGGATCCACCAGAGTTCATTGCATGTCTGTTCTTTTCATAAACCACATCTGGATCCACTAGAGTTCATTGCATGTTTGTTCTTTTAACAGACCACATATGGATCCACTAGAGTTCATTGCATGTGTGTTCTTTTCATTAACCACATCTAGAGTCATTGCATGTATGTTGTTTTCACAAACCACATATGGATCCACCAGTGTCATTGCATGTGTGTTCTTCTCACAAACCACCTATGGATCCACCAGAGTTCATTGCATGTATGTTCTTTTCATAGACCACATGTGGATCCACTAGAGTTCATTGCATGTGTGTTCTTTTCACAAACCACCTATGGATCCCCTAGTGTCATTGCATGTGTGTTCTTTTCACAAACCACAACTAGAGTTCATTGCACGTCTGTTCTTTTCACAAACCACATATGGATCCACTAGTGTCATTGCGTGTGTGTTCTTTTCATAGACCACATGGATCCACTAGAGTTCATAGCATGTCTATTTTTTTCATAGACCACATATGGATCCACCAGAGTTCATTGCATGTGTGTTCTTTTCACAAACCACCTATGGATCCACTAGTGTCATTGCATGCGTGTTCTTTTCACGAACCACAACTAGAGTCATTGCATGTCTATTCTTTTAACAGACCACATATGGATCCACCAGAGTTCATTGCATGTGTGTTCTTTTGGCAAACCACCTATGGATCCACTAGAGTTCATTGCATGTGTGTTCTTCTCACAAACCACCTATGGATCCACCAGTGTAATTGCATGTGTGTTCTTTTTATTAACCACAGCTAGAGTCATTGGACGTATGTTCCTTTCAGAAACCACATATGGATCCACCGGTGTCATGCATGTGTGTTCTTCTCATAAACCACATATGGATCCACTAGAGTTCATTGCATGTATGTTCTTTTCATATACGACATATGGATCCACCAGAGTTCATTGCATGTGTGTTATTTTCACAAACCACGTATGGATCCAATAGAGTTCACTGCATGTGTGTTCTTTTCACAAACCACCTATGGATCCCTAGTGTCATTGCTTGTCTATTCTTTTCATAGACCACATATGGATCCACCAGAGGTTATTGCATGTGTGTTCTTTTCACAAACCACCTATGGATCCCATAGCGTCATTGCATGTGTGTTCTTTTCTCAAACCACAACTAGAGTCATTGCATGTGTGTTCTTCGCACAAACCAAATATGGATCCACAAGAGTTCATTGCATAATGTTCTTTTCACAGACCACATATGGATCCACCAGAGCTCATTGCATGTGAGTTCTTTTCATAGACCACCTATGGATCCACCAGAGTTCATTGCATGCGTGTTCTTTTCACAAACCACAACTAGAGTCATTGCATGTGTGTTCTTTTCACAAACCACATGTGGATCCAACAGTGTTCATTGCATGTGTGTTCTTTTCACAAACCATAACTAGAGTCATTGCATGTGTGTTCTTTTCACAAACCACGTATGGATCCAACAGAGTTCACTGCATGTGTGTTCTTTTCACAAACCACCTATGGATCCCTAGTGTCATTGCATGTCTGTTCTTTTCACAGACCACATACGGATCCACCAGAGTTCATTGCATGTGTGTTCCTTTCACATACCACCTATGGATCCCATAGTGTCATTGCATGTGTGTTCTTTTCACAAACCACAACTAGAGTTCATTGCACGTCTGTTCTTTTCACAAACCACATATGGATCCACTAGTGTCATTGCGTGTGTGTTCTTTTCATAGACCACATGGATCCACTAGAGTTCATTGCATGTCTATTTTTTTCATAGACCACATATGGATCCACCAGAGTTCATTGCATGTGTGTTCTTTTCACAAACCACCTATGGATCCACTAGTGTCATTGCATGCGTGTTCTTTTCACGAACCACAACTAGAGTCATTGCATGTCTATTCTTTTAACAGACCACATATGGATCCACCAGAGTTCATTGCATGTGTGTTCTTTTGGGAAACCACCTATGGATCCACTAGAGTTCATTGCATGTGTGTTCTTCTCACAAACCACCTATGGATCCACCAGTGTAATTGCATGTGTGTTCTTTTTATTAACCACAGCTAGAGTCATTGGACGTATGTTCCTTTCACAAACCACATATGGATCCACCGGTGTCATGCATGTGTGTTCTTCTCATAAACCACATATCGATCCACTAGAGTTCATTGCATGTATGTTCTTTTCATATACAACATATGGATCCACCAGAGTTCATTGCATGTGTGTTGTTTTCACAAACCACGTATGGATCCAATAGAGTTCACTGCATGTGTGTTCTTTTCACAAACCACCTATGGATCCCTAGTGTCATTGCTTGTCTATTCTTTTCATAGACCACATATGGATCCACTAGAGGTTATTGCATGTGTGTTCTTTTCACAAACCACCTATGGATCCCATAGTGTCATTGCATGTGTGTTCTTTTCTCAAACCACAACTATAGTCATTGCATGTGTGTTCTTCGCACAAACCAAATATGGATCCACAAGAGTTCATTGCATAATGTTCTTTTCATAGACCACATATGGATCCACCAGAGCTCATTGCATGTGAGTTCTTTTCATAGACCACCTATGGATCCACCAGAGTTCATTGCATGCGTGTTCTTTTCACAAACCACAACTAGAGTCATTGCATGTGTGTTCTTTTCACAAACCACATATGGATCCAACAGTGTTCATTGCATGTGTGTTCTTTTCACAAACCACATATGGATCCCTAGTGTTATTGCATGTGTGTTGTTTTCATAGACCACATATGGATCCTCCACAGTTCATTGCAAGTGTGTTCTTTTCACAAACCACCTATGGATCCACTAGTGTCATTGCATGTGTGTTCTTTTCACAAACCACATATGGATCCACCAGTGTCATTGCATGTGTGTTCTTCTCACAAACCACATATGGATCCACCAGTGTCATTGCATGTGTGTTCTTCTCACAAACCACATATGGATCCACAAGAGTTCATTGCATGTATGTTCTTTTCATAGACCACATACAGATCCACCAGAGTTCATTGCATGTGTGCTCTTTTCACAAACCACCTGTGGATCCCCTAGTTTCATTGCATGTGTGATATTTTCACAAACCATAACTATAGTCATTGCATGTGTTTTCTTTTCACAAACCACGAATGGATCCAACAGAGTTCACTGCATGTGTGTTCTTTTTACAAACCACCTATGGATCCCAAGTGTCATTGCATGTCGGTTCTTTTCATAGACCACATATGGATCCACCAGAGTTCATTGCATGTATGTTCTTTTCATAGACCACATCTGGATCCACTAGAGTTCATTGCATGTCTGTTCTTTTAACAGACCACATATGGATCCACCAAAGTTCATTGCATGTGTGTTCTTTTCTTTAACCACATATGGATCCACCAATGTTATTCCATGTGTGTTCTTCTCACAAACCACATATGGATCCACCAGCGTCATTGCATGTGTGTTCTTTTCACAAACCATAACTAGAGTCATTGGATGTGTGTTCTTTTAATAGATCACATATGGATCCACTAGAGTTCATTGCATGTGTGTTATTTTCACAAACCACATACGGATCCACCAGAGTTCATTGCATGTGTGTTCTTTTCATAGACCACATATGGATCCACCAGAGTTCATTGCATGTGTGTTCTTTTCACAGACCACCTATGGATCCACCAGAGTTCATTGCATGTGTGTTCTTTTCATTAACGACATATGGAACCACCAGTGTCGTTGCATGTGTGTTGTTTTCACAAACCACATATGTTTCCACCAGTGCCATTGCATGCGTGTTCTTTTCATTAACCACATCTAGAGTCATTGCATGTATGTTCTTTTCACAAACCACATTTGGATCCACCAGTGTCATTGCATGTGTGTTCTTCTCACAAACCACATATGGATCCACCAGAGTTCATTGCATGTATGTCCTTTTCATAGACCAAATATGGATCCACCAGAGTAAATTGCATGTGTGTTCTTTTCACAAACCACCTATGGATCCCCTAGTGTCATTGCATGTGTGTTCTTTTCACAGACCACCACTAGAGTTCATTGCATGTCTGTTCTTTTCATAGACCACATATGCATTAACCAGAGTTCATTGCATGTGTGTTATTTTCACAAACCACCTATTGATCCACTAGTGTCATTGCATGTGTGTTCTTTTCACAAACCACCTATTGATCCACTAGTGTCATTGCATGTGTGTTCTTTTCACAAACCACAACTAGAGTCATTGCATGTATGTTCTTTTCACAAATCACATATGGATCCACCAGTGTCATTGCATGTGTGTAATTCTCACAAACAACATTTGGATCCACCAGAGTTCATTGCATGTATGTTCTTTTCATAGACCACATATGGATACACCAGAGTTCATTGCAAGTGTGTTCTTTTCACAAACCACCTATGGATCCCCTAGTGTCATTGCATGTGTGTTCTTTTCACAAACCATAACTAGAGTCATTACATGTGTGTTATTTTCACAAACCACATATGGATCCAATAGAGTTCATTGCATGTCCGTTCTTTTCATAGACCACATATGGATCCACCAGAGTTCATTGCATGTATGTTCTTTTCATAGACCACATCTGGATCCACTAGAGTTCATTGCATGTCTGTTCTTTTAACAGACCACATATGGATCCACCAAAGTTCATTGCATGTGTGTTCTTTTCTTTAACCACATATGGATCCACCAATGTTATTCCATGTGTGTTCTTCTCACAAACCACATATGGATCCACCAGCGTCATTGCATCTGTGTTCTTTTCATTAACCACAGCTAGAGTCATTGCATGTATGTTCTTTTCATAAACCACATATGGATCCACCAGTGCCATTGCATGTGTGTTCTTCTCACAAACCACCTATGGATCCACCAGAGTTCATTGCATGTATGTTCTTTTCATAAACCACATGTGGATCCACCAGAGTTCATTGCATGTGTGTTCTTTTCACAAACCACCTATGGATCCCCTACTGTCATTGCATGTGTGTTCTTTTCACAAACCACAACTAGAGTTCATTGCACGTCTGTTCTTTTCACAAACCACATATGGATCCACTAGTGTCATTGCGTGTGTGTTCTTTTCATAGACCACAAGGATCCACTAGAGTTCATTGGATGTCTATTTTTTTCATAGACCACATATGGATCCACCAGAGTTCATTGCATGTGTGTTCTTTTCACAAACCACCTATGGATCCACTAGTGTCATTGCATGCGTGTTCTTTTCACAAACCACAACTAGAGTCATTGCATGTCTATTCTTTTAACTGACCACATATGGATCCACCAGAGTTCATTGCATGTGTGTTCTTTTGGCAAACCACCTATGGATCCACTAGAGTTCATTACATGTATGTTCTTTTCATAGACCACATATGGATGCACCAGAGTTCATTGCATGTGTGTTCTTCTCACAAACCACCTATGGATCCACCAGTGTAATTGCATGTGTGTTCTTTTTATTAACCACAGCTAGAGTCATTGCACGTATGTTCTTTTCACAAACCACATATGGATCCACCAGTGTCATGCATGTGTGTTCTTCTCACAAACCACATATGGATCCACCAGAGTTCATTGCATGTATGTTCTTTTCATATACCACATATGGATCTATCAGAGTTCATTGCATGTGTGTTCCTTTCACAAACCACCTATGGATCCCCTAGTGTCATTGCATGTGTGTTATTTTCACAAACCACAACTAGAGTCATTGCATGTGTGTTCTTTTCACAAACCACGTAGGGATCCAACAGAGTTCACTCCATGTGGGTTCTTTTCACAAACCACCTATGGATCCCTAGTGTCATTGCATGTCTATTCTTTTCATAGACCACATATGGATCCACCAGAGGTCATTGCATGTGTGTTCTTTTCACAAACCACCTATGGATCCCATAGTGTCATTGCATGTGTGTTCTTTTCACTAACCACAACTAGAGTCATTGCATGCATGTTCTTCTCACAAACCAAATATGGATCCACAAGAGTTCATTGCATGGATGTTCTTTTCATAGACCACATATGGATCCACCAGAGCTCATTGCATGTGTGTTCTTTTCATAGACCACCTAGGGATCCACCAGAGTTCATTGCATGTGTGTTCTTTTCACAAACCATCACTAGAGTCATTGCATGTGTGTTCTTTTCACAAACCACGTATGGATCCAACAGAGTTCACTGCATGTGTGTTCTTTTCACAAACCACCTATGGATCCCTAGTGTCATTGCATGTCTGTTCTTTTCATAGACCACATACGGATCCACCAGAGTTCATTGCATGTGTGTTCCTTTCACAGACCACCTATGGATCCCATAGTGTCATTGCATGTGTGTTCTTTTCACAAACCAAAACTAGAGTCATTGCATGTTTGTTCTTTTAACAGACCACATATGGATCCACTAGAGTTCATTGCATGTGCGTTCTTTTCACAAACCACATACGGATCCACCAGAGTTCATTGCATGTGTGTTCTTTTCATAGACCACATATGGATCCACCAGAGTTTGTTGCATGTGTGTTCTTTTCACAGACCACCTATGGATCCACTAGAGTTCATTGCATGTGTTTTTTTTCATTAACCACATATGGATCCATGAGTGTCATTGCATGTGTGTTGTTTTCACAAACCACATATGGATCCACCAGTGTCATTGCATGTGTGTTCTTTTCCTTAACCACAGCTAGAGTCATTGCATGTATGTTCTTTTCACAAACCACATATGGATCCACCAGTATCATTGCATGTGTGTTGTTTTCACAAACCACCTATGGATCCCCTAGTGTCATTGCATGTGTATTCTTTTCACAAACCATAACTAGAGTCATTGCATATGTGTTCTTTTCACAAACCACATATGGATCTAACAGAGTTCATTGCATGTATGTTCTTTTCATAGACCACATATGGATCCACCAGAGTTCATTGCATGTATGTTCTTTTCATAGACCACATCTGGATCCACTAGAGTTCATTGCATGTCTGTTCTTTTAACAGACCACCTATGGATCCACCAGAGTTTATTGCATGTGTGTTCTTTTCATTAACCTCATATGGATCCACCAATGTTATTCCATGTGTGTTCTTTTCACAAACCACATATGGATCCACCAGAGTTCATTGCATGTGTGTTCTTTTCACAAACCACCTATTGATCCACTAGTGTCATTGCATGTGTGTTCTTTTCACAAACCACAACTAGAGTCATTGCATGTATGTTCTTTTCACAAATCACATATGGATCCACCAGTGTCATTGCATGTGTGTTATTCTCACAAACAACATTTGGATCCACCAGAGTTCATTGCATGTATGTTCTTTTCATAGACCACATATGGATACACCAGAGTTCATTGCAAGTGTGTTCTTTTCACAAACCACCTATGGATCCCCTAGTGTCATTGCATGTGTGTTCTTTTCACAAACCACATCTGGATCCCCTAGTGTCATTGCATGTGTGTTCTTTTCACAAACCACATATGGATCCAACAGAGTTCATTGCATGTCCGTTCTTTTCATAGACCACATATGGATCCACCAGAGTTCATTGCATGTATGTTCTTTTCATAGACCACATCTGGATCCACTAGAGTTCATTGCATGTCTGTTCTTTTAACAGACCACATATGGATCCACCAAAGTTCATTGCATGTGTGTTCTTTTCTTTAACCACATATGGATGCACCAATGTTATTCCATGTGTGTTCTTCTCACAAACAACATATGGATCCACTAGCATCATTGCATGTGTGTTCTTTTCATTAACCACAGCTAGAGTCATTGCATGTATGTTCTTTTCACAAACCACATATGGATCCACCAGTGTCATTGCATGTGTGTTCTTCTCGCAAACCACCTATGGATCCACTAGAGTTCATTGCATGTATGTTCTTTTCATAGACCACATGTGGATCCACTAGAGTTCATTGCATGTGTGTTCTTTTCACAAACCACCTATGGATCCCCTAGTGTCATTGCATGTGTATTCTTTTCACAAACCACAACTAGACTTCATTGCATGTCTGTTCTTTTCACAAACCACATATGGATCCAACAGTGTCATTGCGTGTGTGTTCTTTTCATAGACCGCACATGGATCCACCAGAGTTCATTGCATGTTTGTTCTTTCCATAGACCACATATGGATTCACCAGAGTTCATTGCATGTGTGTTCTTCTCACAAACCACTTATGGATCCACCAGTGTCATTGCATGTGTGTTCTTTTCATTAACCACAACTAGAGTCGTTGCACGTATGTTCTTTTCACAAACCACATATCGATCCACCAGTGTCATGCATGTGTGTTCTTCTCACAAACCACATATGGATCCACCAGAGTTCATTGCATGTATGTTCTTTTCATATACCACATATGGATCTATCAGAGTTCATTGCATGTGTGTTCTTTTCACAAACCACCTATGGATCCCTAGTGTCATTGCATGTGTGTTATTTTCACAAACCACAACTAGAGTCATTGCATGTGTGTTCTTTTGACAAACCACGTATGGATCTATCAGAGTTCATTGCATGTGTGTTCTTTTCACAAACCACCTATGGATCCCCTAGTGTCATTGCATGTGTGTTATTTTCACAAACCACAACTAGTCATTGCATGTGTGTTCTTTTCACAAACCACGTATGGATCCAACAGAGTTCACTGCATGTGGGTTCTTTTCACAAACCACCTATGGATCCCTAGTGTCATTGCATGTATATTCTTTTCATAGACCACATATGGATCCACCAGAGGTCATTGCATGTCTGTTCTTTTCACAAACCACCTATGGATCCCATAGTGTCATTTCATGTGTGTTCTTTTCACTAACCACAACTAGTGTCATTGCATGTGTGTTCTTTTCACAAACCACATATGGATCCAACAGAGTTCATTGCATGTCCGTTCTTTTCATAGACCACATATGGATCCACCAGAGTTCATTGCATGTATGTTCTTTTCATAGACCACATCTGGATCCACTAGAGTTCATTGCATGTCTGTTCTTTTAACAGACCACATATGGATCCACCAAAGTTCATTGCATGTGTGTTCTTTTCTTTAACCACATATGGATCCACCAATGTTATTCCATGTGTGTTCTTCTCACAAACCACATATGGATCCACCAGCGTCATTGCATGTGTGTTCTTTTCATTAACCACAGCTAGAGTCATTGCATGTATGTTCTTTTCACAAACCACATATGGATCCACCAGTGTCATTGCATGTGTGTTCTTCTCACAAACCACCTATGGATCCACCAGAGTTCATTGCATGTATGTTCTTTTCATAAACCACATGTGGATCCACTAGAGTTCATTGCATGTGTGTTCTTTTCACAAACCACCTATGGATCCCCTAGTATCATTGCATGTGTGTTCTTTTCACAAACCACAACTAGAGTTCATTGCACGTCTGTTCTTTTCACAAACCACATATGGATCCACTAGTGTCATTGCCTGTGTGTTCTTTTCATAGACCACAAGGATCCACTAGAGTTCATTGCATGTCTATTTTTTTCATAGACCACATATGGATCCACCAGAGTTCATTGCATGTGTGTTCTTTTCACAAACCACCTATGGATCCACTAGTGTCATTGCATGCGTGTTCTTTTCACAAACCACAACTAGAGTCATTGCATGTCTATTCTTTTAACTGACCACATATGGATCCACCAGAGTTCATTGCATGTGTGTTCTTTTGGCAAACCACCTATGGATCCACTAGAGTTCATTGCATGTATGTTCTTTTCATAGACCACATATGGATGCACCAGAGTTCATTGCATGTGTGTTCTTCTCACAAACCACCTATGGATCCACCAGTGTAATTGCATGTGTGTTCTTTTTTTTAACCACAGCTAGAGTCATTCCACGTATGTTCTTTTCACAAACCACATATGGATCCACCAGTGTCATGCATGTGTGTTCTTCTCACAAACCACATATGGATCCACCAGAGTTCATTGCATGTATGTTCTTTTCATATACCACATATGGATCTATCAGAGTTCATTGCATGTGTGTTCCTTTCACAAACCACCTATGGATCCCCTAGTGTCATTGCATGTGTGTTATTTTCACAAACCACAACTAGAGTCATTGCATGTGTGTTCTTTTCACAATCCACGTATGGATCCAACAGAGTTCACTCCATGTGGGTTCTTTTCACAAACCACCTATGGATCCCTAGTGTTATTGCATGTCTATTCTTTTCATAGACCACATATGGATCCACCATAGTTCATTGCATGTGTGTTCTTTTCACAAACCACCTATGGATCCCATAGTGTCATTGCATGTGTGTTATTTTCACTAACCACAACTAGAGTCATTGCATGTGTGTTCTTCTCACAAACCAAATATGGATCCACAAGAGTTCATTGCATGGATGTTCTTTTCATAGACCACATATGGATCCACCAGAGCTCATTGCATGTGTATTCTTTTCATAGACCACCTAGGGATCCACCAGAGTTCATTGCATGTGTGTTCTTTTCACAATCCATAACTAGAGTCATTGCATGTGTGTTCTTTTCGCAAACCATGTATGGATCCAACAGAGTTCACTGCATGTGTGTTCTTTTCACAAACCACCTATGGATCCCTAGTGTCATTGCATGTCTGTTCTTTTCACAGACCACATACGGATCCACCAGAGTTCATTGCATGTGTGTTCCTTTCACATACCACCTATGGATCCCATAGTGTCATTGCATGTGTGTTCTTTTCATTAACCACAACTAGAGTCGTTGCACGTATGTTCTTTTCATAAACCACATATGGATCCACCAGTGTCATGCATGTGTGTTCTTCTCACAAACCACATATGGATCCACCAGAGTTCATTGCATGTATGTTCTTTTCATATACCACATATGGATCTATCAGAGTTCATTGCATGTGTGTTCTTTTCACAAACCACCTATGGATCCCTAGTGTCATTGCATGTGTGTTATTTTCACAAACCACAACTAGAGTCATTGCATGTGTGTTCTTTTGACAAACCACGTATGGATCTATCAGAGTTCATTGCATGTGTGTTCTTTTCACAAACCACCTATGGATCCCCTAGTGTCATTGCATGTGTGTTATTTTCACAAACCACAACTAGTCATTGCATGTGTGTTCTTTTCACAAACCACGTATGGATCCAACAGAGTTCACTGCATGTGGGTTCTTTTCACAAACCACCTATGGATCCCTAGTGTCATTGCATGTATATTCTTTTCATAGACCACATATGGATCCACCAGAGGTCATTGCATGTCTGTTCTTTTCACAAACCACCTATGGATCCCATAGTGTCATTTCATGTGTGTTCTTTTCACTAACCACAACTAGTGTCATTGCATGTGTGTTCTTTTCACAAACCACATATGGATCCAACAGAGTTCATTGCATGTCCGTTCTTTTCATAGACCACATATGGATCCACCAGAGTTCATTGCATGTATGTTCTTTTCATAGACCACATCTGGATCCACTAGAGTTCATTGCATGTCTGTTCTTTTAACAGACCACATATGGATCCACCAAAGTTCATTGCAT
Organism: Avena sativa; assembly: GCA_916181665.1. Lineage (NCBI taxonomy): Eukaryota > Viridiplantae > Streptophyta > Magnoliopsida > Poales > Poaceae > Avena > Avena sativa. The sequence goes on along the minus strand of OV702286.1, from coordinate 428,796,464 downwards.
GTGTGTTCTTTTCTTTAACCACATATGGATCCACCAATGTTATTCCATGTGTGTTCTTCTCACAAACCACATATGGATCCACCAGCGTCATTGCATGTGTGTTCTTTTCATTAACCACAGCTAGAGTCATTGCATGTATGTTCTTTTCACAAACCACATATGGATCCACCAGTGTCATTGCATGTGTGTTCTTCTCACAAACCACCTATGGATCCACCAGAGTTCATTGCATGTATGTTCTTTTCATAAACCACATGTGGATCCACTAGAGTTCATTGCATGTGTGTTCTTTTCACAAACCACCTATGGATCCCCTAGTATCATTGCATGTGTGTTCTTTTCACAAACCACAACTAGAGTTCATTGCACGTCTGTTCTTTTCACAAACCACATATGGATCCACTAGTGTCATTGCCTGTGTGTTCTTTTCATAGACCACAAGGATCCACTAGAGTTCATTGCATGTCTATTTTTTTCATAGACCACATATGGATCCACCAGAGTTCATTGCATGTGTGTTCTTTTCACAAACCACCTATGGATCCACTAGTGTCATTGCATGCGTGTTCTTTTCACAAACCACAACTAGAGTCATTGCATGTCTATTCTTTTAACTGACCACATATGGATCCACCAGAGTTCATTGCATGTGTGTTCTTTTGGCAAACCACCTATGGATCCACTAGAGTTCATTGCATGTATGTTCTTTTCATAGACCACATATGGATGCACCAGAGTTCATTGCATGTGTGTTCTTCTCACAAACCACCTATGGATCCACCAGTGTAATTGCATGTGTGTTCTTTTTTTTAACCACAGCTAGAGTCATTCCACGTATGTTCTTTTCACAAACCACATATGGATCCACCAGTGTCATGCATGTGTGTTCTTCTCACAAACCACATATGGATCCACCAGAGTTCATTGCATGTATGTTCTTTTCATATACCACATATGGATCTATCAGAGTTCATTGCATGTGTGTTCCTTTCACAAACCACCTATGGATCCCCTAGTGTCATTGCATGTGTGTTATTTTCACAAACCACAACTAGAGTCATTGCATGTGTGTTCTTTTCACAATCCACGTATGGATCCAACAGAGTTCACTCCATGTGGGTTCTTTTCACAAACCACCTATGGATCCCTAGTGTTATTGCATGTCTATTCTTTTCATAGACCACATATGGATCCACCATAGTTCATTGCATGTGTGTTCTTTTCACAAACCACCTATGGATCCCATAGTGTCATTGCATGTGTGTTATTTTCACTAACCACAACTAGAGTCATTGCATGTGTGTTCTTCTCACAAACCAAATATGGATCCACAAGAGTTCATTGCATGGATGTTCTTTTCATAGACCACATATGGATCCACCAGAGCTCATTGCATGTGTATTCTTTTCATAGACCACCTAGGGATCCACCAGAGTTCATTGCATGTGTGTTCTTTTCACAATCCATAACTAGAGTCATTGCATGTGTGTTCTTTTCGCAAACCATGTATGGATCCAACAGAGTTCACTGCATGTGTGTTCTTTTCACAAACCACCTATGGATCCCTAGTGTCATTGCATGTCTGTTCTTTTCACAGACCACATACGGATCCACCAGAGTTCATTGCATGTGTGTTCCTTTCACATACCACCTATGGATCCCATAGTGTCATTGCATGTGTGTTCTTTTCATTAACCACAACTAGAGTCGTTGCACGTATGTTCTTTTCATAAACCACATATGGATCCACCAGTGTCATGCATGTGTGTTCTTCTCACAAACCACATATGGATCCACCAGAGTTCATTGCATGTATGTTCTTTTCATATACCACATATGGATCTATCAGAGTTCATTGCATGTGTGTTCTTTTCACAAACCACCTATGGATCCCTAGTGTCATTGCATGTGTGTTATTTTCACAAACCACAACTAGAGTCATTGCATGTGTGTTCTTTTGACAAACCACGTATGGATCTATCAGAGTTCATTGCATGTGTGTTCTTTTCACAAACCACCTATGGATCCCCTAGTGTCATTGCATGTGTGTTATTTTCACAAACCACAACTAGAGTCATTGCATGTGTGTTCTTTTCACAAACCACGTATGGATCCAACAGAGTTCACTGCATGTGGGTTCTTTTCACAAACCACCTATGGATCCCTAGTGTCATTGCATGTATATTCTTTTCATAGACCACATATGGATCCACCAGAGGTCATTGCATGTCTGTTCTTTTCACAAACCACCTATGGATCCCATAGTGTCATTGCATGTGTGTTCTTTTCACTAACCACAACTAGTGTCATTGCATGTGTGTTCTTTTCACAAACCACATATGGATCCAACAGAGTTCATTGCATGTCCGTTCTTTTCATAGACCACATATGGATCCACCAGAGTTCATTGCATGTATGTTCTTTTCATAGACCACATCTGGATCCACTAGAGTTCATTGCATGTCTGTTCTTTTAACAGACCACATATGGATCCACCAAAGTTCATTGCATGTGTGTTCTTTTCTTTAACCACATATGGATCCACCAATGTTATTCCATGTGTGTTCTTCTCACAAACCACATATGGATCCACCAGCGTCATTGCATGTGTGTTCTTTTCATTAACCACACCTAGAGTCATTGCATGTATGTTCTTTTCACAAACCACATATGGATCCACCAGTGTCATTGCATGTGTGTTCTTCTCACAAACCACCTATGGATCCACCAGAGTTCATTGCATGTATGTTCTTTTCATAAACCACATGTGGATCCACTAGAGTTCATTGCATGTGTGTTCTTTTCACAAACCACCTATGGATCCCCTAGTGTCATTGCATGTGTGTTCTTTTCACAAACCACAACTAGAGTTCATTGCACGTCTGTTCTTTTCACAAACCACATATGGATCCACTAGTGTCATTGCCTGTGTGTTCTTTTCATAGACCACAAGGATCCACTAGAGTTCATTGCATGTGTGTTCTTCTCACAAACCACCTATGGATCCACCAGTGTAATTGCATGTGTGTTCTTTTTATTAACCACAGCTAGAGTCATTGGACGTATGTTCCTTTCACAAACCACATATGGATCCACCGGTGTCATGCATGTGTGTTCTTCTCATAAACCACATATGGATCCACTAGAGTTCATTGCATGTATGTTCTTTTCATATACAACATATGGATCCACCAGAGTTCATTGCATGTGTGTTATTTTCACAAACCACGTATGGATCCAATAGAGTTCACTGCATGTGTGTTCTTTTCACAAACCACCTATGGATCCCTAGTGTCATTGCTTGTCTATTCTTTTCATCGACCACATATGGATCCACTAGAGGTTATTGCATGTGTGTTCTTTTCACAAACCACCTATGGATCCCATAGTGTCATTGCATGTGTGTTCTTTTCTCAAACCACAACTATAGTCATTGCATGTGTGTTCTTCGCACAAACCAAATATGGATCCACAAGAGTTCATTGCATAATGTTCTTTTCATAGACCACATATGGATCCACCAGAGCTCATTGCATGTGAGTTCTTTTCATAGACCACCTATGGATCCACCAGAGTTCATTGCATGCGTGTTCTTTTCACAAACCACAACTAGAGTCATTGCATGTGTGTTCTTTTCACAAACCACATATGGATCCAACAGTGTTCATTGCATGTGTGTTCTTTTCACAAACCACATATGGATCCCTAGTGTTATTGCATGTGTGTTGTTTTCATAGACCACATATGGATCCTCCACAGTTCATTGCAAGTGTGTTCTTTTCACAAACCACCTATGGATCCACTAGTGTCATTGCATGTGTGTTCTTTTCACAAACCACATATGGATCCACCAGTGTCATTGCATGTGTGTTCTTCTCACAAACCACATATGGATCCACTAGTGTCATTGCATGTGTGTTCTTCTCACAAACCACATATGGATCCACAAGAGTTCATTGCCTGTATGTTCTTTTCATAGACCACATACAGATCCACCAGAGTTCATTGCATGTGTGTTCATTTCACAAACCACCTATGGATCCCCTAGTTTCATTGCATGTGTGATATTTTCACAAACCATAACTATAGTCATTGCATGTGTTTTCTTTTCACAAACCACGAATGGATCCAACAGAGTTCACTGCATGTGTGTTCTTTTTACAAACCACCTATGGATCCCAAGTGTCATTGCATGTCGGTTCTTTTCATAGACCACATATGGATCCACCAGAGTTCATTGCATGTATGTTCTTTTCATAGACCACATCTGGATCCACTAGAGTTCATTGCATGTCTGTTCTTTTAACAGACCACATATGGATCCACCAAAGTTCATTGCATGTGTGTTCTTTTCTTTAACCACATATGGATCCACCAATGTTATTCCATGTGTGTTCTTCTCACAAACCACATATGGATCCACCAGCGTCATTGCATGTGTGTTCTTTTCACAAACCACAACTAGAGTCATTGGATGTGTGTTCTTTTAATAGATCACATATGGATCCACTAGAGTTCATTGCATGTGTGTTATTTTCACAAACCACATACGGATCCACCAGAGTTCATTGCATGTGTGTTCTTTTCATAGACCACATATGGATCCACCAGAGTTCATTGCATGTGTGTTCTTTTCACAGACCACCTATGGATCCACCAGAGTTCATTGCATGTGTGTTCTTTTCATTAACGACATATGGAACCACCAGTGTCGTTGCATGTGTGTTGTTTTCACAAACCACATATGTTTCCACCAGTGCCATTGCATGCGTGTTCTTTTCATTAACCACATCTAGAGTCATTGCATGTATGTTCTTTTCACAAACCACATTTGGATCCACCAGTGTCATTGCATGTGTGTTCTTCTCACAAACCACATATGGATCCACCAGAGTTCATTGCATGTATGTCCTTTTCATAGACCAAATATGGATCCACCAGAGTAAATTGCATGTGTGTTCTTTTCACAAACCACCTATGGATCCCCTAGTGTCATTGCATGTGTGTTCTTTTCACAGACCACAACTAGAGTTCATTGCATGTCTGTTCTTTTCATAGACCACATATGCATTAACCAGAGTTCATTGCATGTGTGTTATTTTCACAAACCACCTATTGATCCACTAGTGTCATTGCATGTGTGTTCTTTTCACAAACCACCTATTGATCCACTAGTGTCATTGCATGTGTGTTCTTTTCACAAACCACAACTAGAGTCATTGCATGTATGTTCTTTTCACAAATCACATATGGATCCACCAGTGTCATTGCATGTGTGTTATTCTCACAAACAACATTTGGATCCACCAGAGTTCATTGCATGTATGTTCTTTTCATAGACCACATATGGATACACCAGAGTTCATTGCAAGTGTGTTCTTTTCACAAACCACCTATGGATCCCCTAGTGTCATTGCATGTGTGTTCTTTTCACAAACCATAACTAGAGTCATTACATGTGTGTTATTTTCACAAACCACATATGGATCCAATAGAGTTCATTGCATGTCCGTTCTTTTCATAGACCACATATGGATCCACCAGAGTTCATTGCATGTGTGTTCTTTTCACAAACCACCTATGGATACCATAGTGTCATTGCATGTGTGTTATTTTCACTAACCACAACTAGAGTCATTGCATGTGTGTTCTTCTCACAAACCAAATATGGATCCACAAGAGTTCATTGCATGGATATTCTTTTCATAGACCACATATGGATCCACCAGAGCTCATTGCATGTGTATTCTTTTCATAGACCACCTAGGGATCCACCAGAGTTCATTGCATGTGTGTTCTTTTCACAAACCATAACTAGAGTCATTGCATGTGTGTTCTTTTCACAAACCACGTATGGATCCAACAGAGTTCACTGCATGTGTGTTCTTTTCACAAACCACCTATGGATCCCTAGTGTCATTGCATGTCTGTTCTTTTCACAGACCACATACGGATCCACCAGAGTTCATTGCATGTGTGTTCCTTTCACATACCACCTATGGATCCCATAGTGTCATTGCATGTGTGTTCTTTTCACAAACCACAACTAGAGTCATTGCATGTTTGTTCTTTTAACAGACCACATATGGATCCACTAGAGTTCATTGCATGTGTGTTCTTTTCACAAACCACATATGGATCCACCAGAGTTCATTGCATGTGTGTTCTTTTCATAGACCACATATGGATCCACCAGAGTTCGTTGCATGTGTGTTCTTTTCACAGACCACCTATGGATCCACTAGAGTTCATTGCATGTTTTTTTTTCATTAACCACATATGGATCCATGAGTGTCATTGCATGTGTGTTGTTTTCACAAACCACATATGGATCCACCAGTGTCATTGCATGTGTGTTCTTTTCCTTAACCACACCTAGAGTCATTGCATGTATGTTCTTTTCACAAACCACATATGGATCCACCAGTGTCATTGCATGTGTGTTGTTTTCACAAACCACCTATGGATCCCCTAGTGTCATTGCATGTGTATTCTTTTCACAAACCATAACTAGAGTCATTGCATATATGTTCTTTTCACAAACCACATATGGATCTAACAGAGTTCATTGCATGTATGTTCTTTTCATAGACCACATATGGATCCACCAGAGTTCATTGCATGTATGTTCTTTTCATAGACCACATCTGGATCCACTAGAGTTCATTGCATGTCTGTTCTTTTAACAGACCACATATGGATCCACCAGAGTTTATTGCATGTGTGTTCTTTTCATTAACCTCATATGGATCCACCAATGTTATTCCATGTGTGTTCTTCTCACAAACCACATATGGATCCACCAGAGTTCATTGCATGTGTGTTCTTTTCACAAACCACCTATTGATCCACTAGTGTCATTGCATGTGTGTTCTTTTGACAAACCACATATTGATCCACTAGTGTCATTGCATGTGTGTTCTTTTCACAAACCACAACTAGAGTCATTGCATGTATGTTCTTTTCACAAATCACATATGGATCCACCAGTGTCATTGCATGTGTGTTATTCTCACAAACAACATTTGGATCCACCAGAGTTCATTGCATGTATGTTCTTTTCATAGACCACATATGGATACACCAGAGTTCATTGCAAGTGTGTTCTTTTCACAAACCACCTATGGATCCCCTAGTGTCAATGCATGTGAGTTCTTTTCACAAACCACAACTAGAGTCATTGCATGTTTGTTTTTTTAACAAACCACATATGGATCCACTAGAGTTCATTGCATGTGTGTTCTTTTCACAAACTACATACGGATCCACCATAGTTCATTGCATGTGTGTTCTTTTGACAAACCACATATGGATCCAACATAGTTCATTGCATTTGTGTTCTTTTCACAAACCACATATGGATCCCCTAGTGTCATTGCATGTGTGTTCTTTTCACAAACCACATATGGATCCAATAGAGTTCATTGCATGTCCGTTCTTTTCATAGACCACATATGGATCCACCAGAGTTCATTGCATGTATGTTCTTTTCATAGACCACATCTGGATCCACTAGAGTTCATTGCATGTCTGTTCTTTTAACAGACCACATATGGATCCACCAAAGTTCATTGCATGTGTGTTCTTTTCTTTAACCACATATGGATGCACCAATGTTATTCCATGTGTGTTCTTCTCACAAACAACATATGGATCCACTAGCATCATTGCATGTGTGTTCTTTTCATTAACCACAGCTAGAGTCATTGCATGTATGTTCTTTTCACAAACCACATATGGATCCACCAGTGTCATTGCATGTGTGTTCTTCTCGCAAACCACCTATGGATCCACTAGAGTTCATTGCATGTATGTTCTTTTCATAGACCACATGTGGATCCACTAGAGTTCATTGCATGTGTGTTCTTTTCACAAACCACCTATGGATCCCCTAGTGTCATTGCATGTGTATTCTTTTCACAAACCAATACTAGACTTCATTGCATGTCTGTTCTTTTCACAAACCACATATGGATCCACCAGTGTCATTGCGTGTGTGTTCTTTTCATAGACCGCACATGGATCCACCAGAGTTCATTGCATGTTTGTTCTTTCCATAGACCACATATGGATTCACCAGAGTTCATTGCATGTGTGTTCTTCTCACAAACCACTTATGGATCCACCAGTGTCATTGCATGTGTGTTCTTTTCATTAACCACAACTAGAGTCATTGCACGTATGTTCTTTTCACAAACCACATATGGATCCACCAGTGTCATGCATGTGTGTTCTTCTCACAAACCACATATGGATCCACTAGAGTTCATTGCATGTATGTTCTTTTCATATACCACATATGGATCTATCAGAGTTCATTGCATGTGTGTTCTTTTCACAAACCACCTATGGATCCCCTAGTGTCATTGCATGTGTGTTATTTTCACAAACCACAACTAGAGTCATTGCATGTGTGTTCTTTTCACAAACCACGTATGGATCCAACAGAGTTCACTGCATGTGTGTTATTTTCACAAACCACCTATGGATCCCTAGTGTCATTGCTTGTCTATTCTTTTCATAGACCACATATGGATCCACCAGAGGTTATTGCATGTGTGTTCTTTTCACAAACCACCTATGGATCCCATAGTGTCATTGCATGTGTGTTCTTTTCTCAAACCACAACTAGAGTCATTGCATGTGTGTTCTTCGCACAAACCAAATATGGATCCACAAGAGATCATTTCATAATGTTCTTTTCATAGACAACATATGGATCCACCAGAGCTCATTGCATGTGAGTTCTTTTCATAGACCACCTATGGATCCACCAGAGTTCATTGCATGCGTGTTCTTTTCACAAACCACAACTAGAGTCATTGCATGTGTGTTCTTTTCACAAACCACATATGGATCCAACAGTGTTCATTGCATGTGTGTTCTTTTCACAAACCATAACTAGAGTCATTGCATGTGTGTTCTTTTCACAAACCACGTATGGATCCAACAGAGTTCACTGCATGTGTGTTCTTTTCACAAACCACCTATGGATCCCTAGTGTCATTGCATGTCTGTTCTTTTCACAGACCACATACGGATCCACCAGAGTTCATTGCATGTGTGTTCCTTTCACATACCACCTATGGATCCCATAGTGTCATTGCATGTGTGTTCTTTTCACAAACCATAACTAGAGTTCATTGCACGTCTGTTCTTTTCACAAACCACATATGGATCCACTAGTGTCATTGCGTGTGTGTTCTTTTCATAGACCACATGGATCCACTAGAGTTCATTGCATGTCTATTTTTTTCATAGACCACATATGGATCCACCAGAGTTCATTGCATGTGTGTTCTTTTCACAAACCACCTATGGATCCACTAGTGTCATTGCATGCGTGTTCTTTTCACGAACCACAACTAGAGTCATTGCATGTCTATTCTTTTAACAGACCACATATGGATCCACCAGAGTTCATTGCATGTGTGTTCTTTTGGCAAACCACCTATGGATCCACTAGAGTTCATTGCATGTGTGTTCTTCTCACAAACCACCTATGGATCCACCAGTGTAATTGCATGTGTGTTCTTTTTATTAACCACAGCTAGAGTCATTGGACGTATGTTCCTTTCACAAACCACATATGGATCCACCGGTGGCATGCATGTGTGTTCTTCTCATAAACCACATATGGATCCACTAGAGTTCATTGCATGTATGTTCTTTTCATATACGACATATGGATCCACCAGAGTTCATTGCATGTGTGTTATTTTCACAAACCACGTATGGATCCAATAGAGTTCACTGCATGTGTGTTCTTTTCACAAACCACCTATGGATCCCCAGTGTCATTGCTTGTCTATTCTTTTCATAGACCACATATGGATCCACCAGAGGTTATTGCATGTGTGTTCTTTTCACAAACCACCTATGGATCCCATAGTGTCATTGCATGTGTGTTCTTTTCTCAAACCACAACTAGAGCCATTGCATGTGTGTTCTTCGTACAAACCAAATATGGATCCACAAGAGTTCATTGCATAATGTTCTTTTCATAGACCACATATGGATCCACCAGAGCTCATTGCATGTGAGTTCTTTTCATAGACCACCTATGGATCCACCAGAGTTCATTGCATGCGTGTTCTTTTCACAAACCACAACTAGAGTCATTGCATGTGTGTTCTTTTCACAAACCACATATGGATCCAACAGTGTTCATTGCATGTGTGTTCTTTTCACAAACCACATATGGATCCCTAGTGTTATTGCATGTGTGTTCTTTTCATAGACCACATATGGATCCTCCACAGTTCATTGCAAGTGTGTTCTTTTCACAAACCACCTATGGATCCACTAGTGTCATTGCATGTGTGTTCTTTTCACAAACCACATATGGATCCACCAGTGTCATTGCATGTGTGTTCTTCTCACAAACCACATATGGATCCACAAGAGTTCATTGCATGTATGTTCTTTTCATAGACCACATACAGATCCACCAGAGTTCATTGCATGTGTGTTCTTTTCACAAACCACCTATGGATCCCCTAGTTTCATTGCATGTGTGATATTTTCACAAACCATAACTATAGTCATTGCATGTGTTTTCTTTTCACAAACCACGAATGGATCCAACAGAGTTCACTGCATGTGTGTTCTTTTTACAAACCACCTATGGATCCCTAGTGTCATTGCATGTCTGTTCTTTTCACAGACCACATACGGATCCACCAGAGTTCATTGCATGTGTGTTCCTTTCACATACCACCTATGGATCCCATAGTGTCATTGCATGTGTGTTCTTTTCACAAACCATAACTAGAGTTCATTGCACGTCTGTTCTTTTCACAAACCACATATGGATCCACTAGTGTCATTGCGTGTGTGTTCTTTTCATAGACCACATGGATCCACTAGAGTTCATTGCATGTCTATTTTTTTCATAGACCACATATGGATCCACCAGAGTTCATTGCATGTGTGTTCTTTTCACAAACCACCTATGGATCCACTAGTGTCATTGCATGCGTGTTCTTTTCACGAACCACAACTAGAGTCATTGCATGTCTATTCTTTTAACAGACCACATATGGATCCACCAGAGTTCATTGCATGTGTGTTCTTTTGGCAAACCACCTATGGATCCACTAGAGTTCATTGCATGTGTGTTCTTCTCACAAACCACCTATGGATCCACCAGTGTAATTGCATGTGTGTTCTTTTTATTAACCACAGCTAGAGTCATTGGACGTATGTTCCTTTCACAAACCACATATGGATCCACCGATGTCATGCATGTGTGTTCTTCTCATAAACCACATATGGATCCACTAGAGTTCATTGCATGTATGTTCTTTTCATATACGACATATGGATCCACCAGAGTTCATTGCATGTGTGTTATTTTCACAAACCACGTATGGATCCAATAGAGTTTACTGCATGTGTGTTCTTTTCACAAACCACCTATGGATCCCTAGTGTCATTGCTTGTCTATTCTTTTCATAGATCACATATGGATCCACCAGAGGTTATTGCATGTGTGTTCTTTTCACAAACCACCTATGGATCCCATAGTGTCATTGCATGTGTGTTCTTTTCTCAAACCACAACTAGAGTCATTGCATGTGTGTTCTTCGTACAAACCAAATATGGATCCACAAGAGTTCATTGCATAATGTTCTTTTCATAGACCACATATGGATCCACCAGAGCTCATCGCATGTGAGTTCTTTTCATAGACCACCTATGGATCCACCAGAGTTCATTGCATGCGTGTTCTTTTCACAAACCACAACTAGAGTCATTGCATGTGTGTTCTTTTCACAAACCACATATGGATCCAACAGTGTTCATTGCATGTGTGTTCTTTTCACAAACCACATATGGATCCCTAGTGTTATTGCATGTGTGTTCTTTTCATAGACCACATATGGATCCTCCACAGTTCATTGCAAGTGTGTTCTTTTCACAAACCACCTATGGATCCACTAGTGTCATTGCATGTGTGTTCTTTTCACAAACCACATATGGATCCACCAGTGTCATTGCATGTGTGTTCTTCTCACAAACCACATATGGATCCACAAGAGTTCATTGCATGTATGTTCTTTTCATAGACCACATACAGATCCACCAGAGTTCATTGCATGTGTGTTCTTTTCACAAACCACCTATGGATCCCCTAGTTTCATTGCATGTGTGATATTTTCACAAACCATAACTATAGTCATTGCATGTGTTTTCTTTTCACAAACCACGAATGGATCCAACAGAGTTCACTGCATGTGTGTTCTTTTCACAAACCACCTATGGATCCCAAGTGTCATTGCATGTCGGTTCTTTTCATAGACCACATATGGATCCACCAGAGTTCATTGCATGTGTGTTCTTTTCACAAACCACCTATGGATCCCATAGTGTCATTGCATGTGTGTTCTTTTCACAAACCACAACTAGAGTCATTGGATGTGTGTTCTTTTAATAGATCACATATGGATCCACTAGAGTTCATTGCATGTGTGTTATTTTCACAAACCACATACGGATCCACCAGAGTTCATTGCATGTGTGTTCTTTTCATAGACCACATATGGATCCACCGGAGTTCATTGCATGTGTGTTCTTTTCACAGACCACCTATGGATCCACCAGAGTTCATTGCATGTGTGTTCTTTTCATTAACGACATATGGAACCACCAGTGTCGTTGCATGTGTGTTGTTTTCACAAACCACATATGTTTCCACCAGTGCCATTGCATGCGTGTTCTTTTCATTAACCACATCTAGAGTCATTGCATGTATGTTCTTTTCACAAACCACATTTGGATCCACCAGTGTCATTACATGTGTGTTCTTCTCACAAACCACATATGGATCCACCAGAGTTCATTGCATGTATGTCCTTTTCATAGACCAAATATGGATCCACCAGAGTAAATTGCATGTGTGTTCTTTTCACAAACCACCTATGGATCCCCTAGTGTCATTACATGTGTGTTCTTTTCACAAACCACAACTAGAGTTCATTGCATGTCTGTTCTTTTCATAGACCACATATGCATTAACCAGAGTTCATTGCATGTGTGTTATTTTCACAAACCACCTATTGATCCACTAGTGTCATTGCATGTGTGTTCTTTTCACAAACCACCTATTGATCCACTAGTGTCATTGCATGTGTGTTCTTTTCACAAACCACAACTAGAGTCATTGCATGTATGTTCTTTTCACAAATCACATATGGATCCACCAGTGTCATTGCATGTGTGTTATTCTCACAAACAACATTTGGATCCACCAGAGTTCGTTGCATGTATGTTCTTTTCATAGACCACATATGGATACACCAGAGTTCATTGCAAGTGTGTTCTTTTCACAAACCACCTATGGATCCCCTAGTGTCATTGCATGTGTGTTCTTTTCACAAACCATAACTAGAGTCATTACATGTGTGTTATTTTCACAAACCACATATGGATCCAATAGAGTTCATTGCATGTCCGTTCTTTTCATAGACCACATATGGATCCACCAGAGTTCATTGCATGTATGTTCTTTTCATAGACCACATCTGGATCCACTAGAGTTCATTGCATGTCTGTTCTTTTAACAGACCACATATGGATCCACCAAAGTTCATTGCATGTGTGTTCTTTTCTTTAACCACATATGGATCCACCAATGTTATTCCATGTGTGTTCTTCTCACAAACCACATATGGATCCACCAGCGTCATTGCATGTGTGTTCTTTTCATTAACCACAGCTAGAGTCATTGCATGTATGTTCTTTTCATAAACCACATATGGATCCACCAGTGCCATTGCATGTGTGTTCTCCTCACAAACCACCTATGGATCCACCAGAGTTCATTGCATGTATGTTCTTTTCATAAACCACATGTGGATCCACCAGAGTTCATTGCATGTGTGTTCTTTTCACAAACCACCTATGGATCCCCTACTGTCATTGCATGTGTGTTCTTTTCACAAACCACAACTAGAGTTCATTGCACGTCTGTTCTTTTCACAAACCACATATGGATCCACTAGTGTCATTGCGTGTGTGTTCTTTTCATAGACCACAAGGATCCACTAGAGTTCATTGCATGTCTATTTTTTTCATAGACCACATATGGATCCACCAGAGTTCATTGCATGTGTGTTCTTTTCACAAACCACCTATGGATCCACTAGTGTCATTGCATGCGTGTTCTTTTCACAAACCACAACTAGAGTCATTGCATGTCTATTCTTTTAACTGACCACATATGGATCCACCAGAGTTCATTGCATGTGTGTTCTTTTGGCAAACCACCTATGGATCCACTAGAGTTCATTGCATGTATGTTCTTTTCATAGACCACATATGGATGCACCAGAGTTCATTGCATGTGTGTTCTTCTCACAAACCACCTATGGATCCACCAGTGTAATTGCATGTGTGTTCTTTTTATTAACCACAGCTAGAGTCATTGCACGTATGTTCTTTTCACAAACCACATATGGATCCACCAGTGTCATGCATGTGTGTTCTTCTCACAAACCACATATGGATCCACCAGAGTTCATTGCATGTATGTTCTTTTCATATACCACATATGGATCTATCAGAGTTCATTGCATGTGTGTTCCTTTCACAAACCACCTATGGATCCCCTAGTGTTATTGCATGTGTGTTATTTTCACAAACCACAACTAGAGTCATTGCATCTGTGTTCTTTTCACAAACCACGTATGGATCCAACAGAGTTCACTCCATGTGGGTTCTTTTCACAAACCACCTATGGATCCCTAGTGTCATTGCATGTCTATTCTTTTCATAGACCACATATGGATCCACCAGAGGTCATTGCATGTGTGTTCTTTTCACAAACCACCTATGGATCCCATAGTGGCATTGCATGTGTGTTCTTTTCACTAACCACAACTAGAGTCATTGCATGTATGTTCTTCTCACAAACCAAATATGGATCCACAAGAGTTCATTGCATGGATGTTCTTTTCATAGACCACATATGGATCCACCAGAGCTCATTGCATGTGTGTTCTTTTCATAGACCACCTAGGGATCCACCAGAGTTCATTGCATGTGTGTTCTTTTCACAAACCATAACTAGAGTCATTGCATGTGTGTTCTTTTCACAAACCATGTATGGATCCAACAGAGTTCACTGCGTGTGTGTTCTTTTCACAAACTACCTATGGATCCCTAGTGTCATTGCATGTCTGTTCTTTTCATAGACCACATACGGATCCACCAGAGTTCATTGCATGTGTGTTCCTTTCATAGACCACCTATGGATCCCATAGTGTCATTGCATGTGTGTTCTTTTCACAAACCACAACTAGAGTCATTGCATGTTTGTTCTTTTAACAGACCACATATGGATCCACTAGAGTTCATTGCATGTGTGTTCTTTTCACAAACCACATACGGATCCACCAGAGTTCATTGCATGTGTGTTCTTTTCATAGACCACATATGGATCCACCAGAGTTCGTTGCATGTGTGTTCTTTTCAGAGACCACCTATGGATCCACTAGAGTTCATTGCATGTTTTTTTTTTCATTAACCACATATGGATCCATGAGTGTCATTGCATGTGTGTTGTTTTCACAAACCACATATGGATCCACCAGTGTCATTGCATGTGTGTTCTTTTCCTTAACCACAGCTAGAGTCATTGCATGTATGTTCTTTTCACAAACCACATATGGATCCACCAGTGTCATTGCATGTGTGTTGTTTTCACAAACCACCTATGGATCCCCTAGTGTCATTGCATGTGTATTCTTTTCACAAACCATAACTAGAGTCATTGCATATGTGTTCTTTTCACAAACCACATATGGATCTAACAGAGTTCATTGCATGTATGTTCTTTTCATAGACCACATATGGATCCACCAGAGTTCATTGCATGTATGTTCTTTTCATAGACCACATCTGGATCCACTAGAGTTCATTGCATGTCTGTTCTTTTAACAGACCACATATGGATCCACCAGAGTTTATTGCATGTGTGTTCTTTTCATTAACCTCATATGGATCCACCAATGTTATTCCATGTGTGTTCTTCTCACAAACCACATATGGATCCACCAGAGTTCATTGCATGTGTGTTCTTTTCACAAACCACCTATTGATCCACTAGTGTCATTGCATGTGTGTTCTTTTCACAAACCACAACTAGAGTCATTGCATGTATGTTCTTTTCACAAATCACATATGGATCCACCAGTGTCATTGCATGTGTGTTATTCTCACAAACAACATTTGGATCCACCAGAGTTCATTGCATGTATGTTCTTTTCATAGACCACATATGGATACACCAGAGTTCATTGCAAGTGTGTTCTTTTCACAAACCACCTATGGATCCCCTAGTGTCATTGCATGTGTGTTCTTTTCACAAACCACATATGGATCCCCTAGTGTCATTGCATGTGTGTTCTTTTCACAAACCACATATGGATCCAACAGAGTTCATTGCATGTCCGTTCTTTTCATAGACCACATATGGATCCACCAGAGTTCATTGCATGTATGTTCTTTTCATAGACCACATCTGGATCCACTAGAGTTCATTGCATGTCTGTTCTTTTAACAGACCACATATGGATCCACCAAAGTTCATTGCATGTGTGTTCTTTTCTTTAACCACATATGGATGCACCAATGTTATTCCATGTGTGTTCTTCTCACAAACAACATATGGATCCACTAGCATCATTGCATGTGTGTTCTTTTCATTAACCACAGCTAGAGTCATTGCATAATGTTCTTTTCACAAAGCACATATAGATCCACCAGTGTCATTGCATGTGTGTTCTTCTCGCAAACCACCTATGGATCCACTAGAGTTCATTGCATGTATGTTCTTTTCATAGACCACATGTGGATCCACTAGAGTTCATTGCATGTGTGTTCTTTTCACAAACCACCTATGGATCCCCTAGTGTCATTGCATGTGTAATCTTTTCACAAACCACAACTAGACTTCATTGCATGCCTGTTCTTTTCACAAACCACATATGGATCCAACAGTGTCATTGCGTGTGTGTTCTTTTCATAGACCGCACATGGATCCACCAGAGTTCATTGCATGTCTGTTCTTTCCATAGACCACATATGGATTCACCAGAGTTCATTGCATGTGTGTTCTTCTCACAAACCACTTATGGATCTACCAGTGTCATTGCATGTGTGTTCTTTTCATTAACCACAACTAGAGTCGTTGCACGTATGTTCTTTTCACAAACCACATATGGATCCACCAGTGTCATGCATGTGTGTTCTTATCACAAACCACATATGGATCCACCAGAGTTCATTGCATGTATGTTCTTTTCATATACCACATATGGATCTATCAGAGTTCATTGCATGTGTGTTCTTTTCACAAACCACCTATAGATCCCTAGTGTCATTGCATGTGTGTTATTTTCACAAACCACAACTAGAGTCATTGCATGTGTGTTCTTTTGACAAACCACGTATGGATCTATCAGAGTTCATTGCATGTGTGTTCTTTTCACAAACCACCTATGGATCCCCTAGTGTCATTGCATGTGTGTTATTTTCACAAACCACAACTAGAGGCATTGCATGTGTGTTCTTTTCACAAACCACGTATGGATCCAACAGAGTTCACTGCATGTGGGTTCTTTTCACAAACCACCTATGGATCCCTAGTGTCATTGCATGTATATTCTTTTCATAGACCACATATGGATCCACCAGAGGTCATTGCATGTCTGTTCTTTTCACAAACCACCTATGGATCCCATAGTGTCATTGCATGTGTGTTCTTTTCACTAACCACAACTAGTGTCATTGCATGTGTGTTCTTTTCACAAACCACATATGGATCCAACAGAGTTCATTGCATGTCCGTTCTTTTCATAGACCACATATGGATCCACCAGAGTTCATTGCATGTATGTTCTTTTCATAGACCACATCTGGATCCACTAGAGTTCATTGCATGTCTGTTCTTTTAACAGACCACATATGGATCCACCAAAGTTCATTGCATGTGTGTTCTTTTCTTTAACCACATATGGATGCACCAATGTTATTCCATGTGTGTTCTTCTCACAAACAACATATGGATCCATTAGCATCATTGCATGTGTGTTCTTTTCATTAACCACAGCTAGAGTCATTGCATAATGTTCTTTTCACAAACCACATATAGATCCACCAGTGTCATTGCATGTGTGTTCTTCTCGCAAACCACCTATGGATCCACTAGAGTTCATTGCATGTATGTTCTTTTCATAGACCACATGTGGATCCACTAGAGTTCATTGCATGTGTGTTCTTTTCACAAACCACCTATGGATCCCCTAGTGTCATTGCATGTGTATTCTTTTCACAAACCACAACTAGACTTCATTGCATGCCTGTTCTTTTCACAAACCACATATGGATCCAACAGTGTCATTGCGTGTGTGTTCTTTTCATAGACCGCACATGGATCCACCAGAGTTCATTGCATGTCTGTTCTTTCCATAGACCACATATGGATTCACCAGAGTTCATTGCATGTGTGTTCTTCTCACAAACCACTTATGGATCCACCAGTGTCATTGCATGTGTGTTCTTTTCATTAACCACAACTAGAGTCGTTGCACGTATGTTCTTTTCACAAACCACATATGGATCCACCAGTGTCATGCATGTGTGTTCTTCTCACAAACCACATATGGATCCACCAGAGTTCATTGCATGTATGTTCTTTTCATATACCACATATGGATCTATCAGAGTTCATTGCATGTGTGTTCTTTTCACAAACCACCTATGGATCCCTAGTGTCATTGCATGTGTGTTATTTTCACAAACCACAACTAGAATCATTGCATGTGTGTTCTTTTGACAAACCACGTATGGATCTATCAGAGTTCATTGCATGTGTGTTCTTTTCACAAACCACCTATGGATCCCCTAGTGTCATTGCATGTGTGTTATTTTCACAAACCACAACTAGAGTCATTGCATGTGTGTTCTTTTCACAAACCACGTATGGATCCAACAGAGTTCACTGCATGTGGGTTCTTTTCACAAACCACCTATGGATCCCTAGTGTCATTGCATGTATATTCTTTTCATAGACCACATATGGATCCACCAGAGGTCATTGCATGTCTGTTCTTTTCACAAACCACCTATGGATCCCATAGTGTCATTGCATGTGTGTTCTTTTCACTAACCACAACTAGTGTCATTGCATGTGTGTTCTTTTCACAAACCACATATGGATCCAACAGAGTTCATTGCATGTCCGTTCTTTTCATAGACCACATATGGATCCACCAGAGTTCATTGCATGTATGTTCTTTTCATAGACCACATCTGGATCCACTAGAGTTCATTGCATGTCTGTTCTTTTAACAGACCACATATGGATCCACCAAAGTTCATTGCATGTGTGTTCTTTTCTTTAACCACATATGGATCCACCAATGTTATTCCATGTGTGTTCTTCTCACAAACCACATATGGATCCACCAGCGTCATTGCATGTGTGTTCTTTTCATTAACCACAGCTAGAGTCATTGCATGTATGTTCTTTTCACAAACCACATATGGATCCACCAGTGTCATTGCATGTGTGTTCTTCTCACAAACCACCTATGGATCCACCAGAGTTCATTGCATGTATGTTCTTTTCATAAACCACATGTGGATCCACTAGAGTTCATTGCATGTGTGTTCTTTTCACAAACCACCTATGGATCCCCTAGTGTCATTGCATGTGTGTTCTTTTCACAAACCACAACTAGAGTTCATTGCACGTCTGTTCTTTTCACAAACCACATATGGATCCACTAGTGTCATTGCGTGTGTGTTCTTTTCATAGACCACAAGGATCCACTAGAGTTCATTGCATGTCTATTTTTTTCATAGACCACATATGGATCCACCAGAGTTCATTGCATGTGTGTTCTTTTCACAAACCACCTATGGATCCACTAGTGTCATTGCATGCGTGTTCTTTTCACAAACCACAACTAGAGTCATTGCATGTCTATTCTTTTAACTGACCACATATGGATCCACCAGAGTTCATTGCATGTGTGTTATTTTGGCAAACCACCTATGGATCCACTAGAGTTCATTGCATGTATGTTCTTTTCATAGACCACATATGGATGCACCAGAGTTCATTGCATGTGTGTTCTTCTCACAAACCACCTATGGATCCACCAGTGTAATTGCATGTGTGTTCTTTTTATTAACCACAGCTAGAGTCATTGCACGTATGTTCTTTTCACAAACCACATATGGATCCACCAGTGTCATGCATGTGTGTTCTTCTCACAAACCACATATGGATCCACCAGAGTTCATTGCATGTATGTTCTTTTCATATACCACATATGGATCTATCAGAGTTCATTGCATGTGTGTTCCTTTCACAAACCACCTATGGATCCCCTAGTGTCATTGCATGTGTGTTCTTGTCACAAACCACAACTACAGTCATTGCATGTGTGTTCTTTCCACAGACCACATGTGGATCCACCAGAGTTCATTGCATGTCTGTTCTTTTCGCAAACCACATATGGTTCCACTAGAGTTCATTGCATGTCTGTTCTTTTCATAGACCACATATGGATCCACCAGAGTTCATTGCATGTTTGTTCTTTTAAACGACTACATATGGATCCACTAGAGTTCATTGCATGTGTGTTCTTTTCACAAACCACCTATGGATCTACCAGTGTCATTACATGCGTGAATTACGCTCCTAGTACAAGCCTGGATGATCAGAAATGGTTGAAATAGTACGGTGGGGCCCAAATGCCACTCACAGGTAGACCTTTCGGCCGTCCCAACCATTTCCAAACATCGGGACAAGAACGGGCGGCGTAATCGGCAGGCGAAGGGATCAACTACATACACAAATGAGTATGTATGCAAGCCACCATACAATAGTACATCAGAGCCATTCCATCTAAAAAGAAAGGAAATATAGCAACGCCATACGGCAAGATCCAAATATCCTAGATAGATATAATAGTGTAGGATATTTCCTCATACATCAATCAACAGAGTATCAAGCGGAAGCGGAAGACAAAATCCGAGTACGGATAAGAAGCAAATCGGCATAAGATGCCCCATAAATAAGCACATCCCGCCCACAGATCTCACGGATCCCCGTTCCTGGAATCTCTACACCGAATGATCGTTGCCCACATCGTCCGTCTCTTCCACCCAGTATCCGTCTTGCGAGTGTACCTGTTCATCTGAACCAATAATTTATCGTGTGAGACCCTAGGGGTACTCAGCAAGTCTTTATGCCTCTAAAGGGAACACAACCTGGGGTGACGCAATTGCAGCAGAAGATAAACCCTAGCAATTCTATAGATACTCGCTAACCATCCGCCTAACCAGAGATAGACGGATGTCCGTGAATTAACAACAACAGTTATAACAGTTATAACGGTAATCTTAACAGATCCATCCTCCTCCTCGCTTACCGACGAGGAAGCGGACGAACAACCCCCCCATCCGTTGGCAGTTTTATTATCCATTCCGTGGGTATTGCACTATTTACTAGTCAGGTACCTAGTCTAGTCAAATTAAAAGCGGTACTTTAGTTATGCTTGTCTATGATCGAGAAACTGTGCTCCAAGTCGTCCATAACCGCGGACACGGCTTTCAGAAAGTTTTACCCTGCAGGGGTGCACAAATAGCAACACACACACTCGATGTGCCTCGGAAAAACCAAATCAAAACCCAACGAGGCAGTCACGACAAAGCAATCCCAGGATTCAGAAATATTTCAGGGGGCCACCCCATTAAGCTACCCGCGACGAAGCTGGCCGGCTACGAGACGGACTCAAGGTTTGGGTGGACGGCTGTAAACGACTGAGAACCCGAAAGTGTGACTGGGCTTGTCGATACCGCGAAATCGTGTCCCGGCCCTAAACAGTACAGTGTGCTCCTCGCACAATCTTAGATAAAGCAGTAAAGCATGGCATAAGTACAGGATAGTAAATAAAACCTCAAACTAGTTTGTGGCCCCAAGAAATAAGAATGAATCAAGCTCTGGCTCAGGGGGGTTCATAAGACTCCCGGATGTGGATAGCGCGAATAATCAAGGAACAGGAATCAAGTACTCGGGGTCCTACGGGACACAAGTGAGCCTGAAAAACCAAATAGCGAATATGGCTCACCGATGCCACTTTCATTAGTTATCCCATTACTACTCAGGTTAAGTGGTTTAGGTATCTCGTTATCCATCAGACACTCACATACCCTACACATGCTGTTCTACGACTCGCATGGCTCAAACAACTCCTGTAGTAATGGCTCATGGGATAGAGGAACAAGCTTCGGTGGGGTTTAAATGTAAAGGCTATGCAATACTTGGGATTCAATTTAATGCAATCGCGACTCAATGATGCAAGAATAAGAAAGAGGCAATAGGTACTGTATGTATGCAAGCATGTGGTAGTGCTTGCCTGGCAGCTCAATTGACGCAAGGTAAGGATCTGGGTAGTGCTCCTGGTTCTCTTGATATATCCCCTGCTCAGCGTCTATTCGAAGAAGAACCAAACAAACAAGGGCCAACATAAATAAAGTGCGCAAGCATATGAATAAAATGCATCAAGCAAACAATCATGCCATGATGAATGATGCACAATTTGCATGGCATTAAGGTAGCATGGCATGGGTGAGGTGTGGAAACAATAACAAAGCATTTCATTGAGTTTTGGGCCCATTTTATTCCCATATTAGTTGCTGTACTCATTATATTTATATGATGCATGCTTCAAATCAAACCATGGAATGCATAAACAGAAAGGTCTCGTCGAGCTAATCATTTTAGACATATCATTTGTTAAATTTGGAGTTATAAAACAAAAGATATTAATTATTTAAGTCAAAAGGGCAATTTGTTGTAATTTAAATAAACTTGGAATTTTAAATGTTCAAAATATATTTTGGAGGCCATATATGAATTCCTCACATTTTTCTGATTTGAAAGCATATATTATTTGTATTAATTGGATTAATATTTTAAAAGTTATTTAAAAACAGAAATAAATTTGAATTTGAATTAATTTGGAAAAGATTTGAATTTAAACAGATAGACTGAATTACTTTTTATACTCAGGGTTAGCTAGCCACAGTCACAGACATGTGGGGCCACTGCTGACTAGACCAAACGCGCGCGGAAAAACTTCTGTCACCGCGAGCTCTTCTAGCCTTAGCGGATGACAGGTGGGGCCTGGGGTCTTCGCAGGCCCACGCGTCAGCGGGCGACCAAGGGGGGTGCCACGCGGCTTAGCAAGGACCGCGGGTTGAGGCGGTGGAACCCTGGGGGTTTTCTGTAAAAGCGGCAGCGCGGCTGACTAGTGGGCCAGGCGGGAGCGCGGGATGATGCAGACAAAACGAGGGGGGGGGGGGGTATTTGCAAAACAGCGGCGGCTACTGTTTTTCTTCCATGCGCTGCAGAGGACAGATCCGTCTGCGACGCGCGGCGCGGCGAAGCGGGCTCGAACTCGCGACCTGGGGCTCGCGCGCGGGAACGGCTACCGCTGCGGTGGCTTGGCCAAGGTGACAGCGAGGTGGGCGCGGCCTAGCTAGGGCTTCTGCAACGCTACAGCGAGGCGGACCGAGCGCGACGCCGGCGCACAGAGCGTGCACGACGGAATGATCGGCGAGGCTAGGGCGAGACGGCGAAGGGGACCTTGTCAGGGAGGGAGAGGGGCTCACCGCGAGGCTGTCGGTCCGGTCGGAACGGGCAGGGGAGCAGGCGATCGGCATCGAGGCAGAGGCCGGCCGATCTAGGGTTTGCGTCGGGCTCACGCTGGTACTGGCGGCTCCGGTCCTCCTTCTTCTCAACGGCGCGTACAGGGGTGGTGCCAGGGCTCGTCTTGGTCTCCTCGATCACCTCCCCGACGTGCTTGTCGTCTGGAACGGTGTAGCCGCGAGGGGCCGAGGGTTGCCGGCGATGGCGTAGCCGGTGGCGATGGAGAAGAGAGGGGGAGAGGGCAGGGCGCCTTCGGGGTAGATCTGGGGAACCAGATGAGGCGTGTGGCGGGGGGTAAAACAGAGGGGGAGAGGAGAGGAGCGTGGGGAGCAGGTGGATGGGGGAAAAGGTGGCCTCGGTGCCCCTTTTTCCTTCTCTCCTCGAGCACGTGCTCGGGCAGGGGCAGGCGCATGGGGAGCTGGCAGGTGGGGTAGGGCAGGCCAGGGTCGGGGTGGTTCGGGCTGGGGCCCCTAGGGCAGAGAGAGCTAGGGAGAGAGAGGTGAGGCTCGGGTTGGGGGGTGGTAGCCTCAGGCTAGGGTTGGTGTTAGGGTTGGGGGGTAGCTAGGTGGGGTTTGGATGGTCAGGTGGAGCCAGCTAGGTGGGGCTCGGCATGGAGACTAAGGGGAGGGGGAGGCCGAGAGAGAGAGAGGAGGGGACTTAGGGCTTAGGTGAGAGGGGTATGGGGGTTAAGGTTAGATGGGGTATGGGTATGGTGATGATGGAGGATCTAGGATAGATGATTAGAGAGAGGGGTGATGGATTAGGGCTTAAGGAGCTTGCATGCTCCACACTTGAACAAGCAAGAAGTTGGTGAGAGAGAAAGAGAGGGATGTGGTAAGGTGGTTTAAGCATGATCAAATAAGATCAAGCCAAAAGAAAAGATAGAGGTAGAGATGATCCACTCCAAGAACAAATAAAATCCAAATGACAAGCAAAAGGTGGTGCTTGCATGGGCCATGCAAAACATTTAATGCCATGTTGATACTTGTGAAAACCATATTATTTCATGGCATTATTATTATGCATCCCAAATTATGGAGTAAGGCCCAAGCAAAGGAATTTAGAAAGAATTCCAAGTGGAGTATATGGGGATGATCACATTGGATTATAATTGGTAATTACTAGTGTGTATATTCCACTAGGTAGTTAATAAGCCCACAAAATATTCCAACATGAGCATAATTCCATGATAATCCAAATGGAAGCTAGGAGAAAGGGTCCCACTCACAAGGCAGGCAAAGGTGGCCATGTGGCTCTCATAAACCACTATTGTGAAAACAACATGATGCTAAGATGAGAGCATGTGGTAAAAGAATTGGATCCATCACAACCCACATGAGCTAGAGGTAAAACCAATAAGTGCCAAACTCATATTTAGTTGGATGGTGGGATTATAAGGTGGTGAAAGAAAAGGTGGTGGAGTTAATAAGAGATATGCCCCCAACTCAACTTGGGCATTTAAACAATATATCAAGAGCCAAATACAATATCAAGAGGCAAATGCAAATAATAATGCATATGAGATAAGAACCAAACAAGAAGGGGTTTGATATGATGCTCAAATGCAAGGAGGCATGATGACATGAGCATGATATAATGATGATGCAACAATTATATATTTGAAGTAGCCATTATATTACTAGACCAAGTAGCATTACAATTGTTAGACAATTGGGATGCTACAACTCTCCCCCACTAAACAGGAATCTCGCCCCGAGATTCTAGGAAGAAGAAGACACAAAGAGGGTAGGATACTTGGCACGGAGCTCATCTTCACGTTCCCAAGTGGCTTCATCAACGGAATGGTGCGACCACTGCACCTTGCAGAACTTGATGGACTTGTTGCGAGTCCTTCTTTCTGCGACTTCAAGGATTTTTGTGGGGTGTTCTTGATAAGACAGGTCTTCTTGGAGATTGATAAGCTCATGGTCCACGGTCCTGCCGGGATCCTTGAAGCACTTCTTGAGCTGAGAGATGTGGAAAACATCATGGACCTTGAGTTTTTCCGGGAGCTCAAGAGCATAAGCAACTTCTCCTCTTCTTCCATGAACTTTGAAGGGACCGATGTATCTAGGAGCCAGCTTTCCTTTGATACCAAAACGGTGCGTGCCTCTCATGGGAGTGACACGAAGGTAAACGAGATCACCAGGGACATACTCCATGTCCGTGTGCTTCCTGTCATAATTGCTCTTCTGGCGACTTTGAGCAATCCTCAGATTTTCGAGAATGATGTGAACCTTCTCCTCCGCTTGAGTCACAATGTCAGGGCCAAACAACATTCTTTCTCCTGCACCCGACCAACCAATCGGAGTTCTGCATTTGCGACCATAGAGAGCCTCAAATGGTGCCATCTTTAGACTTTTCTGGAAGCTATTGTTGTAAGAGAACTCAGCATAAGGAAGACATTCTTCCCACTTCATGCCAAAAGAGATGACGCAAGCACGAAGCATATCCTCTAGAATCTGATTGATCCTTTCAACTTGTCCTTGCGACTGAGGGTGGTAAGCTGTGCTGAAGTTCAACTTTGTTCCCAAAGCATTTTGGAAACTCTCCCAGAACTTGGAAGTGAAGATGCTTCCACGGTCTGAACTAATCTCGAGAGGAACCCCATACAGAGAGACAATTCTGTTGATATAGAGCTCCGCCAACTGAATTGCAGAAATGGTTTCCTTGACGGGGAAGAAGTGAGCCACTTTAGAAAGCCTGTCAATGACAACAAAGATTGCATTGTTGCCCTTCTGCGACCTCGGAAAACCAGTGATGAAGTCCATCTCTACTTTCTCCCATTTCCATTCCGGGGGTTTCAATGGTTGTAGAAGACCGGAAGGTTTCTGATGGACAGCTTTCACTCTGCGGCAGACATCACACTCCGAGACATACCTGGCACAATACCTTTTCAAACCAGGCCACCAATATTGTGTTTTCAAGTCCATGTACATCTTTGTGCTGCCAGGGTGGATAGAAAGAACAGAATCATGCGCCTCCTTGAGAACTTGCTCTCTCAAACCCAGGTAGTTCGGTACAAACATCCGGTGTTCAAAGAAAAGCGTGCCTTGATCATCGACGTGGAAGGACTCATACTTCGGAAGCTGAATCCTGGAGATGATCTTTCTTGTGTGCGGATCACCAAGCTGAGAAGAGCGAACCTTTTCTTCCAAGAGAGGTGTTGCTAGAAGGTTCAGGAGATACCCTTGCTCCACAATTTCCAGGTTGAGCTGATGGAATTCCTCGCACAAGAGAGGCTGTTGTTCTTCCATCATGAGGTTGTTGACATAAGCTTTGCGGCTGAGAGCATCTGCCATAACATTAGCTTTGCCCGAAGTGTAGTTGATGGTCAGATCGAAGTCATTGATTGCTTCAATCCATCTCCTCTGCCGAAGGTTGAGATCAGGCTGAGTAAAGATATACTTCAGACTCTTGTGATCAGAAAAGATCTCACAACTGTTGCCAAGCAAGTAGTGCCTCCATACTTTCAAAGCAAAGACAACTGCCGCGAGCTCGAGGTCATGTGTAGGATAGTTTATCTCATGCGTCTTCAACTGGCGAGAGGCATAAGCAACAACTTGTTTTTCTTGCATAAGGACCGCACCCAATCCATGCAAAGAGGCGTCACAGAATATCTGAAACGGCTTGGATGTATCCGGAGGAACCAAGACTGGTGTGGAAGTGAGCTTCTCTTTGAGTGTCTCAAAGCTTGCTTGACATGCAGGAGTCCAAAGGTATTTCTTGCCTTTCTTGAGGAGATCGGTAAGAGGCTTCGCTATCTTCGAGAAGTTCTGAATGAAGCGACGGCAATAACTAGCCAAACCAAGGAAACTCCGCACTTCTTTGACATTAACAGGACGAAGCCATTCAACAATTGTCTTCACAGTTTCCGGGTTGACTGCAATGCCCTTGGTAGAGATGACGTGACCAAGATAGGTAACTTGAGGCAGCCAAAACTCACACTTGGAGAACTTTGCATACAAGCGGTTCTCGCGAAGCTTGCTTAGGACACACCGAAGGTGTTCTTCATGCTCTTCCTTCGACTTAGAGTAGACTAAGATGTCATCTAGGTAGACCACAACGAACTTGTCAAGATACTCCATGAAAACCGAGTTCATGAGCCTCGAGAAGGTGGCAGGTGCGTTGGTGAGACCGAAAGACATGACCGTGTACTCATATAGGCCATAGCGGGTGGTGAAAGCTGTCTTAGGAACATCTTCCTTGCGAATCTTGATTTGGTGATAACCACTTCTCAAGTCAAGCTTAGAGAATACCACAGCTCCAGCTAACTGATCGAAGAGATCATTAATCCGCGGAAGGGGATATTTATTCTTGATGGTTTTAGCATTGAGAGCCCGATAGTCAACACAAAGTCTATCAGTCTGGTCTCGCTTCTTCACAAAGAGAGTAGGGCTACCCCAAGAAGAAGTACTGTGTTGAATGAAACCCAACTTCTCTTGTTCATCAAGCTGTCGTTTGAGTTCAGCCAACTCAGCAGGACCTATCTTATAAGGCCGCTTGGAGATAGGAGCGGTACCAGGTTCAAGCTCAATAACAAACTCAACCTCACGATCCGGAGGCATACCTGGCAACTCTTCAGGAAAGACATCTGGGAACTCACAGACCACCGGAACACTCTGAATAGCTTCCATAGAATCAACATTCAGAGCTGCCAAAGAGAAAAGCTGGATAGAAGGAGTCAGACTTGGAGAATAGACTATATGGCCTTCAGGAATCTTCAGAGAAACCGAGCGCTCAGCACAATCAATCACAGCTGCATTTGCTGTCAACCAATCCATGCCCAAGATGACATCAATGTCAGAATTGCCCAGAACAATTAAGGACGCCGAGAACGAAGAGCCACCAATCTCGATTTGATTGCCATGGCTGATATGAGCAGCCCTCATGTTTGAACCAGGAGATAGAACCATTAACCGCTTGAGGAGAGGATCCAACGCTAACTCATTCTCATTTGCAAACTTGTGAGAAACAAAAGAATGCGATGCCCCAGAATCAAACAAAACTCGTGCAGGGACTGAGTTAACGGGAAGCATACCCATCACAACTCCCGGTGCATGCTCAGCTTGAGCGGCGTTGATGCAGTTGGCACGAGCAACAATAGACCCGGGCTTGGTGTTGATGTTGAGAGCCCGAGGTGGTGGTGCACGAACCAAAGGAGAGCTTGCCGCAGATCTTGGAGGTGGTGGAGGAAGAGCCTTGTTCTTCATCGGACAGTTCCATTGTTGATGCCCAGAGTCTCCACAAGTGTAACAAGCACCAGGTGGACGTGGAGCAACGTAGCCAGGGACTCCGCCAGGCGCTCCAGGGTAGTGGTGGTTGTAGCCCCTGGGAGTAGCAGTGAGGAAGTTTGGTGGCCTTGCCGCGTAGCTTGAAGGTCTTGGTGGAGCCGGGAGCGACGGTGGGGTGTTAGGAACCCAGACACGACGCTTAGAAGGAGCTGACATAGCTGAAGAGCTTGCTGCATGACGGCTGTGTTTCTTTGACTCCTCAAACACTTGCCTACTTGCCTCTTCCTGCAGAGCTGTATGCTGAAGTTCCAGAAAAGATGCCGGCCTTGCATGTGTGATTGCATACTTAATCGATGCATTGAGCCCTTGCCTGAACCTCTTTTGCTTCTTCTTGTCATCAGAGATCTCATCACCACCATAACGAGAAAGGTTCATGAAGTTCCTGATGTAGGTGTTGACATTATCATTGCCCTGCTTGAGGTTGAGAAACACTTCCTTCATCCTCTCCATGACAATTTCTGACAGATACTGCTCTTTGAAAGCTCCAGTGAACTTTCCCCAAGTAGGCTGAAAACCAGTGCAGTTTGCCTTCAGGTAATTCTCCCACCAGAGAGCTGCATCTCCCTTCAGAAGGTGAGTAGCACACTTTACCCATTCTTGCTCGGGAACATCAGCAGTTGCCAGTAACCTTGACATCTCACGCAACCAATCATCAGCATCAAGTGGTTGATCAGAAACATCAAACTGGCGAGGGTTGAACTTCAGGAAGCTCTTGATGTCTCCTCGCTTGGGAGGTGGAGGTAGCGGCACAAACTCATTCCTCCTGACACTTTCCTCAAACCGCTGCTGGTTCTGCTGCATTGCTGCCAAGGCATTGGCGATGCTTGACAACGCTGCCCCCAGATCAGGTTGTATGTCCTCCTCAGAACGGCATGGTGGTGCCATCCTGTGATTGATATAACACACAAGTCAGTACTATGATGGAGAATAAAAATAATCCACAATAGTACCAAAATGGAATTAACCAAGATTAAAGGATACAATTTACTAAGATGATATTAAAATATCAACGAAGTTCAAAGCACCTAGAAGATATTAAGCATATCGCACACGACTGAAAAGGAGTGTGGTACACAAATATGTCAAAGAAAAATTTTCCACAAATTTCGGCATTAAAATACCAATAGATGCGCAAAATCACTTAACGAATCAAGATTAGTGACTCTACCAACTCAATATACAAGAGCAATAATAAAAGTAGTGGTATGGTCGCGACTCCATCCCGCACTCAAATCATTACTCCGCACATGAATAAGTAAAACACATATCCCAACACCTTCTCCTCACGATAACCTAAAGATTGGTAGCTACGGAAACGAACACCACAAACAAGATAACGTCAGATAACAAAGAGTAAGACAGATCGCGTCGGTATACAACGAATCAGATAGATCGCGTCGGTTTGCAAAAGCCTGTTGGTATGGAATGTACCAACAGTTGATAACCAAAAGGCCGATAAAGATAACAACTTGGATGCAACAGATAGACAAGGAATTACACACACACACACTCACACACACAGATACACAACCTATGGTACTACGGAAACCCAGAACACGTGAATCCTAGTTTGAATTTAAGACGAGGATTGAAAATGTTACACTTCCTTACCAGAAAAGGGTGGGTGGGTGGGTAAGAAGAAAAGTGGAAGCAGTCCTACTCTCGCGTTTTGTTTTTCCCTAGTATACATAGCTACCAAAAATATTTGCTAGATAGACAACGACCATTTGGCTGAGACCCTGAAGGGCGGGATGGCTCTGATACCAATTGTAACTACCTCGGTGAATTACGCTCCTAGTACAAGCCTGGATGATCAGAAATGGTTGAAATAGTACGGTGGGGCCCAAATGCCACTCACAGGTAGACCTTTCGGCCGTCCCAACCATTTCCAAACATCAGGACAAGAACGGGCGGCGTAATCGGCAGGCGAAGGGATCAACTACATACACAAATGAGTATGTATGCAAGCCACCATACAATAGTACATCAGAGCCATTCCATCTAAAAAGAAAGGAAATATAGCAACGCCATACGGCAAGATCCAAATATCCTAGATAGATATAATAGTGTAGGATATTTCCTCATACATCAATCAACAGAGTATCAAGCGGAAGCGGAAGACAAAATCCGAGTACGGATAAGAAGCAAATCGGCATAAGATGCCCCATAAATAAGCACATCCCGCCCACAGATCTCACGGATCCCCGTTCCCGGAATCTCTACACCGAATGATCGTTGCCCACATCGTCCGTCTCTTCCACCCAGTATCCGTCTTGCAAGTGTACCTGTTCATCTGAACCAATAATTTATCGTGTGAGACCCTAGGGGTACTCAGCAAGTCTTTATGCCTCTAAAGGGAACACAACCTGGGGTGACGCAATTGCAGCAGAAGATAAACCCTAGCAATTCTATAGATACTCGCTAACCATCCGCCTAACCAGAGATAGACGGATGTCCGTGAATTAACAACAACAGTTATAACAGTTATAACGGTAATCTTAACAGATCCATCCTCCTCCTCGCTTACCGACGAGGAAGCGGACGAACAACCCCCCCATCCGTTGGCAGTTTTATTATCCATTCCGTGGGTATTGCACTATTTACTAGTCAGGTACCTAGTCTAGTCAAATTAAAAGCGGTACTTTAGTTATGCTTGTCTATGATCGAGAAACTGTGCTCCAAGTCGTCCATAACTGCGGACACGGCTTTCAGAAAGTTTTACCCTGCAGGGGTGCACAAATAGCAACACACACTCGATGTGCCTCGGAAAAACCAAATCAAAACCCAACGAGGCAGTCACGACAAAGCAATCCCAGGATTCAGAAATATTTCAGGGGGCCACCCCATTAAGCTACCCACGACGAAGCTGGCCGGCTATGAGACGGACTCAAGGTTTGGGTGGACGGCTGTAAACGACTGAGAACCCGAAAGTGTGACTGGGCTTGTCGATACCGCGAAATCGTGTCCTGGCCCTAAACAGTACAGTGTGCTCCTCGCAGAATCTTAGATAAAGCAGTAAAGCATGGCATAAGTACAGGATAGTAAATAAAACCTCAAACTAGTTTGTGGCCCCAAGAAATAAGAATGAATCAAGCTCTGGCTCAGGGGGGTTCATAAGACTCCCGGATGTGGATAGCGCGAATAATCAAGGAACAGGAATCAAGTACTCGGGGTCCTACGGGACACAAGTGAGCCTGAAAAACCAAATAGCGAATATGGCTCACCGATGCCACTTTCATTAGTTATCCCATTACTACTCAGGTTAAGTGGTTTAGGTATCTCGTTATCCATCAGACACTCACATACCCTACACATGCTGTTCTACGACTCGCATGGCTCAAACAACTCCTGTAGTAATGGCTCATGGGATAGAGGAACAAGCTTCGGTGGGGTTTAAATGTAAAGGCTATGCAATACTTGGGATTCAATTTAATGCAATCGCGACTCAATGATGCAAGAATAAGAAAGAGGCAATAGGTACTGTATGTATGCAAGCATGTGGTAGTGCTTGCCTGGCAGCTCAGTTGACGCAAGGTAAGGATCTGGGTAGTGCTCCTGGTTCTCTTGATATATCCCCTGCTCAGCGTCTATTCGAAGAAGAACCAAACAAACAAGGGCCAACATAAATAAAGTGCGCAAGCATATGAATAAAATGCATCAAGCAAACAATCATGCCATGATGAATGATGCACAATTTGCATGGCATTAAGGTAGCATGGCATGGGTGAGGTGTGGAAACAATAACAAAGCATTTCATTGAGTTTTGGGCCCATTTTATTCCCATATTAGTTGCTGTACTCATTATATTTATATGATGCATGCTTCAAATCAAACCATGGAATGCATAAACAGAAAGGTCTCGTCGAGCTAATCATTTTAGACATATCATTTGTTAAATTTGGAGTTATAAAACAAAAGATATTAATTATTTAAGTCAAAAGGGCAATTTGTTGTAATTTAAATAAACTTGGAATTTTAAATGTTCAAAATATATTTTGGAGGCCATATATGAATTCCTCACATTTTTCTGATTTGAAAGCATATATTATTTGTATTAATTGGATTAATATTTTAAAAGTTATTTAAAAACAGAAATAAATTTGAATTTGAATTAATTTGGAAAAGATTTGAATTTAAACAGATAGACTGAATTACTTTTTATACTCAGGGTTAGCTAGCCACAGTCACAGACATGTGGGGCCACTGCTGACTGGACCAAACGCGCGCGGAAAACTTCTGTCACCGCGAGCTCTTCTAGCCTTAGCGGATGACAGGTGGGGCCTGGGGTCTTCGCAGGCCCACGCGTCAGCGGGCGACCAAGGGGGGTGCCACGCGCCTTAGCGAGGACCGCGGGTTGAGGCGGTGGAACCCTGGGGGTTTTCTGTAAAAGCGGCAGCGCGGCTGACTAGTGGGCCAGGCGGGAGCGCGGGATGATGCAGACAAAACGAGGGGGGGTATTTGCAAAACAGCGGCGGCTACTGTTTTTCTTCCACGTGCTGCAGAGGACAGATCCGTCTGCGACGCGCGGCGCGGCGAAGCGGGCTCGAACTCGCGACCTGGGGCTCGCGCGCAGGAACGGCTACCGCTGCGGTGGCTTGGCCTAGGTGACAGCGAGGTGGGCGCGGCCTAGCTAGGGCTTCTGCAACGCTACAGCGAGGCGGACCGAGCGCGATGCCGGCGCACAGAGCGTGCACGACAGAATGATCAGCGAGGCTAGGGCGAGACGGCGAAGGGGACCTTGTCAGGGAGGGAGAGGGGCTCACCGCGAGGCTGTCGGTGCGGTCGGAACGGGCAGGGGAGCAGGCGATCGGCGTCGAGGCAGAGGCCGGCCGATCTAGGGTTTGCGTCGGGCTCACGCTGGTACTGGCAGCTCCGGTCCTCCTTCTTCTCAACGGCGCGTACAGGGGTGGTGCCGGGGCTCGTCTTGGTCTCCTCGATCACCTCACTGACGTGCTTGTCGTCTGGAACGGTGTAGCCGCGAGGGGCCGAGGGTTGCCGGCGATGGCGTAGCCGGTGGCGATGGAGAAGAGAGGAGGAGAGGGCAGGGCGCCTTCGGGGTAGATCTGGGGAACCAGAGGAGGCGTGTGGCGGGGGGTAAAACAGAGGGGGAGAGGAGAGGAGCGTGGGGAGCAGGTGGATGGGGGAAAAGGTGGCCTCGGTGCCCCTTTTTCCTTCTCTCCTCGAGCACGTGCTCGGGCAGGGCCAGGCGCATGGGGAGCTGGCAGGTGGGGTAGGGCAGGCCAGGGTCGAGGTGGTTCGGGCTGGGGCCCCTAGGGCAGAGAGAGAGCTAGGGAGAGAGAGGTGAGGCTCGGGTTGGGGGGGGGTAGCCTCGGGCTAGGGTTGGTGTTAGGGTTGGGGGGTAGCTAGGTGGGGTTTGGATGGTCAGGTGGAGCCAGCTAGGTGGGGCTCGGCATGGAGACTAAGGGGAGGGGGAGGCCGAGAGAGAGAGAGGAGGGGACTTAGGGCTTAGGTGAGAGGGGTATGGGGGTTAAGGTTAGATGGGGTATGGGTATGGTGATGATGGAGGATCTAGGATAGATGATTAGAGAGAGGGGTGATGGATTAGGGCTTAAGGAGCTTGCATGCTCCACACTTGAACAAGCAAGAAGGTGGTGAGAGAGAAAGAGAGGGATGTGGTAAGGTGGTTTAAGCATGATCAAATAAGATCAAGCCAAAAGAAAAGATAGAGGTAGAGATGATCCACTCCAAGAACAAATAAAATCCAAATGACAAGCAAAAGGTGGTGCTTGCATGGGCCATGCAAAACATTTAATGCCATGTTGATACTTGTGAAAACCATATTATTTCATGGCATTATTATTATGCATCCCAAATTATGGAGTAAGGCCCAAGCAAAGGAATTTAGAAAGAATTTGTAGCGTCCCCAAACTTTAATAAGATTGAGTCCCCTGTGTTTACAATGCTAGTCCCTAGATCAATAGCTAGCATCCACAGTTCAGATGTAATATCAAGAAACAAGGGTCATAATACAACTTTATAACCAGGAATAAAATAGTTTTATTACATCAAACATAGCTCATTGGCTATTTACATTTCATTGCAGCGGAATAACTATAGTCATGGGTCCTTCATCTTCAGAGTGCCACAGGCAGATGTTGGTTGTAGACTTTGTAATCCTAATCAATCAATCTTCACTAAAATCAATCAAACCTGCAACATCATAAGTTACAGCCACAAGGGTCAATACATTTGAATTGTATTGGCAAGTGATACCTTAGTATATTTTAAGTGGACTATAATACTATATGCATTTGGCTGGTAGAGCTTAGGCTTGCTTTGCTCAAAATAGATTTTTCCTTAACTTTTGAAAATACTAAGTTTTTGTTTGGCAAAAACTTTCCAAGACATCTTCCAATCCAAGACTGAAGATCCACTCAGTGCATCTACTAATCAAGGACTGAAGATTTACTTGGCAAAAACACCCAAGGCATCTATCAAACAAAGACTCTAGATCCACTCAGGGCATCTAGCATTCAATGACTGAAGATCCTTTTATCCCTTTGTTCACCCACAAGTTTTATTTAGAAATTGGAGTGACGAGATTCTTGAAGTTTCCATGTCTTGATGCTCAAATTGTCCTTTACCAGGGACATGGCTAAGTACTTAGGTTTTACACTCTGCAGAGGTGGTGCACTTTCCCCACAAGCCTTGGTTTCCCAAGAATGATCCTTCAGTAGCCTTTCCTTAGTCAAATGGACGCGTTCCAACCTATCATCCCATCTACCACCCACTGTCCAAAAGACTAAGTTCCAGCATCCTAAGATCATGGCAGAGCCCATAATGCCAAGTGGTTGCACTTGAAGCTTCTCAACATTTGACATCTCAAATCTCTTTGTTTCCTGGGTGGCCATCCACAAGTGAGATACACAAGCCAAGACAATGGCCTTGTGAACCACTCAACATAAGCCATTCCTTCCATTGCACCCAGGTGGTTCATTAACTTAGTTGTTTTATTTTACAAAAACATAAGTCCTTAGACTTAGAAATTTTTCCATAGTGAATATATAAACCACCCTTGTTTTCTAGTAGCTAGGCTAAGCAGTACTAGGAATCTTGACTTAGTTAATTTTCACTAAGGCTTCACCTAATAGGTTTTCCCAAAGCATAGCTTGTTCTTTAGCAAAACCATGCAAGTCCTATACTTAGAAAAATAATACTAATGCATATATAAAATATAGGAATGGAATATTCATGATGATATCACTTGCCTTTTTGGTAGAGGGTATAGGTTCACTCCTTGTCCTTGCAACACTCACACTCTTCAAGTCACTACAATTCAATCAAGCAAGGCACAAACTTAATCTACCAATCAAGCAAAACTACACACATAAAATAACAAAGTCAAACAAACAATTTTTCACACACAAAGTAATGGGATCTAAGTCATGCATAAGCATGCAAAGGTTGGTTCTATTGTAAGGATGGTCTTCACTAGGCTTCTAACTTTGTAAGTTCCAAATTGGTCATTTACCAAAATGGCAAAGTCATTTGCAAAGAGGGTCTCTATTAGATTCCTAAACTTTGTAAGATCCAAATTGGTCATTTACCAAAGTGGCAAAGTTCAAGTAATGCATGCAAGCATGCCAAGCTTTGCTTTGTTTGTAAAAGTGGTTCCTAGTGGGTCATAGACTTTTGGGTACATCTAATGGTCATTTTGTTAGGTGGCTAAGTCATTTGCAAAAGGTTTCACTATAAAACCATTTCCAAAACAAAGTGTCATTCTATGTGGTGTAGAAATATTATTACCAAGGCACTAACCTATAGGGTTCACCAAATGAGTTGCTATTGCAAAACTTGGTGTTTGGGTCAGCAGGTTTGATCCAAAACATTTTCTCAAAGTTTTCTTTATGAAAGCATTTTCATAAACAAAACAATGGTTTTTAATTAGCTAGAAATGGACTAAACTAATTAATCCATCCTATTCCTTTCCAAAATCATTTTCCAATCAATGGGTTGGTTCCTAGGGTCAGCAAGGTCACAACAAACTAATTGGCAAAGGTTTTAACCTTAGAATCATTTTTAAATGATTTTTCTAATGTTAGCAAGCACTCAAATGTTTCTGCATAATTAAACAAGCTAACAAATACTATTTGCTAAACTAAGGGTAGGGTTGGCTAGGGCTTGTCTTGCTGATTCCAACGACATCAAATTTGTAAAATTTGGACGTGTGGATCAAAAGATACAAGGGTTTGAAAATGGCAAAAGTTTCTGTTTTCAAATTCTGTTTTAAACAGAATAGGGACACGCGGCATAATTCTATTCGTCGGTACCGATTCGCTGCGGATCACGCTCTGTAGCCGTTGGATCTAAATGAGATCGTGCGGCGCAGGACTCGTACCTCTTCGCGGTTAAGTGATCTATCGTAACCGTCAGATCTAGATCCTACGGTTCTAGCGTGCTCGACCATTTGCGAGCGGCGCTGCGGTGGCTACCGGCGGCGGAGTCGTCGGTCGATGACGGTGCCGGCGATACAGGAAGCGAGAGAGAAAGAGGGGTTGCTCACCGGGCTTAGGAGGTCACGACGAAGCTCAACTTGCGGTCGGTTCAACAAGGGGCGCTCTGGTTCAGGTGTAATTGCTCGCCGGAGTGGAGGACGGTGTCGGGAGCGTCGGGTGGTTGTCGTGGACGTCGCTGTAGATCACGAGAAGACAAACGGAGGTCTGGGTTGGACGCAGGAGGTTATGGCGGAGCCGTGAGCGTGAACGAGAGGGCTCGGGGCGGTCGAGGCTTACCGGGAAACGTTGCCGGAGAAGAAGCAGACACGGCGGCGCTCTGTGCTTGTCGGAGTCGTTGCTACAGATCGCCCTGAGGCAAAACAAAGGCACGGTAAGATGCGGGCGACCATGGGGTTCACGTGAGCATGATCGAGAGGTGCTGGGGCGGACGGAGTTCACCTGGAAAGCTCACCGGAGAAACGGCAGAGGGCGGTGCTCACTGTCGACGACGGAGTCGAGGTTCTAGGGTACCCGCGGGTGAGCTGAGGCTACTGAGCGGTGCGTCAGAGAGTGGCGAAGCTGCCCGCGTGCTTGGGGAGGCAAGAAGCGATGCGGTGTTGCCGGAATTGCTCGCGGAGCTTGCCGGAGACAGCGGCAGTGCAGAGAGGAATTGAGCGGCCTGGGGGCACGCTAGGGTGAGGCGTCTGGGAGAAAAGGGAGAGGGAATGCTGGTGCTTAAATGGGCGTCGTCGCAGGGGGAGTGAAGGCCGGCATTATGGCGAATTCAACGCCGGAGTAAATCGGCAGAACGCCGTTGAGGGAAGGAAGAAACGGCTGGCGCGGGTGAAGAGGATGCACAGTGGTGCGGGGTCCACCGGTCAGTGAGAAAAGAAGAGGGAGGATGGGGTCCACTTGTCATACTCCGCGTGGGTTAGTTTCTGAGTGAGAAAAGAATGCTTCGGGGAGGGGGAGAAGACTGGGCTGGACTGGGCCTTAGTGGGCTGGGTCTGTTTTCTTATTTTTTTCTGTCTAACTCTTTTTCTTTTTCTATTTCTTTTTCTGTTTGGAATTTCAAACAATTTCAAACAACACTCAATCAATTCAAACAGCAACTTTTTCATTTGAATTTGGTTCTGTTTGGCAACATAATCCAAATCTCAAAATGAAATAATATTCTTATTTATTTTAGGATCCATTTAATAATTAAATAAAATGGATCTTTAGGGTTTGATTTATTTAATAAAATTTCCATTTGAAATCCAATTATTTCCAAAAACAAACCAGTAGGTTTTATTTGAAAAATAAGAGAATACTTGGAAACTTATTTAAATAAATAAATAAGTTTTGGTGTTTTAATTAAAATGGGAAAGCCTTTACTTAAATAAAATTGGATATTTAAATCCTTATTATTTTATTTAAATAATCCTTTACTCATTTTAATCAAAGCAAAACCTTTTAATAAAAGATTTCAAAGTAGTAATAAAATACTTGGTGTTCATTTAAAATGGGAAAAGCCTTTACTTAAATAAAATTGGATATTTAAATCCTTTATTTTATTTAAATAAACCTTTATTCATTTTATCAAAACAAAATATTTTATTACAAAAGTTTGGCCAAAATTAATTTGGCTTATCTTTTCATTTGAAACCAAAGTCTTTTATTAAAAGATCTAAAACAGTGTTTCCAAAACAATTTAGTTTCCTTTGATAAATGTTTATCTTTATAAATCCCTTTAGGATTATTGATCACCAATTGGTATGGGCTTTTTGGTAAGGGCTTTAAAGGCTTTGGAAATTCAATTTCCTTATCTTATTATAGTCATAAGGTTTTTGTCTATGGTTCCAAACTAAGTGAAACCATCTCTAAGGTCTTTCTTGATCCTTTGTGATTATTTGTTGATCAACTTTGGTATGGATCAAATCCATGGATTTGGAGATACTTTGGAAATTGATTTCCTTCCATTAGGGCTCAGGGTTTTGGATTACTTTCCAAATGTTCAAATTTCCAGATACATTCATTGAGGAATGCATTTCCCTTGATTTGGATTTTTGTTGAATTCAAACTTTTACCAAAGTTTGTTCAAGATGGGATTTTAAGTCTCCTTTTAGAAACAAAAGTTTCTTTTCACCTTGATTTCCAACAAAAATTTATTTTGTTTATTTATTTTTCACATTACAAGATTTGGAAAATCTTGGGATGTGACAGAATTCCAAGTGGAGTATATGGGGATGATCACATTGGATTATAATTGGGAATTACTAGTGTGTATATTCCACTAGGTAGTTAATAAGCCCACAAAATATTCCAACATGAGCATAATTCCATGATAATCCAAATGGAAGCTAGGAGAAAGGGTCCCACTCACAAGGCAGGCAAAGGTGGCCATGTGGCTCTCATAAACCACTATTGTGAAAACAACATGATGCTAAGATGAGAGCATGTGGTAAAAGAATTGGATCCATCACAACCCACATGAGCTAGAGGTAAAACCAATAAGTGCCAAACTCATATTTAGTTGGATGGTGGGATTATAAGGTGGTGAAAGAAAAGGTGGTGGAGTTAATAAGAGATATGCCCCCAACTCAACTTGGGCATTTAAACAATATATCAAGAGCCAAATACAATATCAAGAGGCAAATGCAAATAATAATGCATATGAGATAAGAACCAAACAAGAAGGGGTTTGATATGATGCTCAAATGCAAGGAGGCATGATGACATGAGCATGATATAATGATGATGCAACAATTATATATTTGAAGTAGCCATTATATTACTAGACCAAGTAGCATTACAATTGTTAGACAATTGGGATTCTACATCATTGCATTTGTGTTCTTCTCACAAACAACATATGGATCCACCAGAGTTCATTGCATGTATGTTCTTTTCATATACCACATATGGATCCACCAGAGTTCATTGCATGTGTGTTCTTTTCACAAACCACCTATGGATCCCCTAGTGTCAATGCATGTGTGTTATTTTCACAAACCACAACTAGAGTCATTGCATGTGTGTTCTTTTCACAAACCACATATGGATCCAATAGTGTTCATTGCATGTGTGTTCTTTTCACAAACCACCTATGGATCCTGATAACCCACAACTATAGGAGGTGTATCGCAGTATTTTCGAGGGAAGTGAAACACAATTTATTGATTCGACACAAGGGGAGCCAAAGAATATTTATCAGCCTTAACAACTGAGTTGTCAATTCAGCTGCACCTGGAAACAATCTTGCTCACAGCAGTTTATCAGTAGCAACAGTTTTGTAGTAGGAATAGTAAAGTAATAGCAGTAGTAAAGCAAAGGTAGTAGTAACAAAAGCAGTAAACAGTGGGATTCGAGTGCGGTAGGCATAGGGATGGATGGACGGGCGTTGCATGGACAAGACAATTCACGTAGCAATCAGAACATAGGGCAATTGCAGATAAATAAGATAAAGCATGCAAGTACTAGATAATCCTAGGCATGTGTTCCATATATAGTCATACGTGCTCGCAATGAGAACTTGCACAACATCTTTTGTCCTGCCAGCCCGTTTGCAGCGGGGCCTCTAGGGAACTACTGGCAATTAAGGTGCTCCTTTTAATAGAGCACCGGAGCAAAGCATTAACACTCCGTGAACACATGTGATCCTCACATCAAAGCCTTTCCCTTCCGGTTATCCCGATTTCTGTCACTTCGGGTCCATAGGTTCCGGACAGCGACGTGTGTATACAACTTGCAGATAAGACCAAGAACAATACTATCATAATGAATCAATAATAAGTTCAGATCTGAAATCATGGCACTCGGGCCCTCGTGACAAGCATTAAGCACAACAAGTCACAACAAAGTCATAAAGCACTAATAAAAGATACTAGGCACCATGCCCTAACAATCTGATGCCATTACATGAACGATCTCATCCAATCCCTACCATCCCCATAGCCTACAGCGGGGGATTACTCACTCATAGATGGGGGAAACATGGATGGTCGATGGAGATGATGGTGGAGATCGATGGAGATGGCTCCGGGGGCACTTCCCCGTCCCGGCAGGGTGCCGGAACAGAGACTTTTTGTCCCCCGAACCTCCCCTTCGGTGGCGGCGGCGCAGCGGAACTTTTCGTGGATTTCTGATTGACGATTTAGGGTTTATGCATCGGGAGGCTTCTTATAGGCGAAGAGCAAGGTCGGTGGAGTGCCAGGGGGCCCACATCACTTGGTGGCGCGGCCAGGGCTAGCCCCCGCCACCATATGGTGTGGCTAGGCCTTGGACCTCCTCCGTCTCTGCTTCTGGCTTCATGAGTCTTCTGGTAAAACAGGAACTTTGGCTTTTGTCCCGTCCAATTCCGAGAATACTGATTTTCTGACTTTCCTGGAACCAAAAACAGCAAAAAACAGGCAACTGGCACTGTGGCTCTTGTTAATAGGTTAGTCCAAGAAATCATATGAAAAGTACTCCAAAGTGTGGACAAAACACAAGAAAGTGGATAAAACCAAGCATGGAACATCAAAAATTATAGATACATTTGCAATGTATCAGATCCCTAGTGCCATTGCATGTCTGTTCTTTTCATAGACAACATATGGATCCACCAGAGTTCATTGCATGTGTGTTCTTTTCACAAACCACCTATGGATACACTAGTGTCATTGCATGTGTGTTCTTTTCACAAACCACATATGGATCCACCAGTGTCATTGCATATGTGTTCTTCTCACAAACCACATATGGATCCAGAAGAGTTCATTGCATGTATGTTCTTTTCATAGACCACATATGGATCCACCAGAGTTCATTGCATGTGTGTTCTTTTCACAAACCACCTATGGATCCCCTAGTGTCAATGCATGTGTGTTCTTTTCACAAACCACAGCTAGAGTCATTGCATGTGTATTCTTTTCACAAACCACATATGGATCCAACAGAGTTCATTGCATGTGTGTTCTTTTCACAAACCACCTATGGATCCCTAGTGTCATTGCATGTATGTTCTTTTCATAGACCACATATGGATCCACCAGAGTTCATTGCATGTGTGTTCTTTTCACAAAGAACCTATGGATCCCCTAGTGTCATTAACCACAGCTAGAGTCATTGCATGTGTGTTCTTTTCACAAACCACCTACCAACAGAGTTCACTGCATGTGTGTTCTTTTCACAAACCACCTATGGATCCCTAGTGTCATTGCATGTCTGTTCTTTTCATAGACCACATATGGATCCACCAGAGTTCATTGCATGTGTGTTCTTTTCACAAACCACCTATGGATCCCCTAGTGTTAATGCATGTGTTTTATTTTCACAAACCACAACTAGAGTCATTTCATGTGTGTTCTTTTCAGAAACCACGTATGTATCCAACAGAGTTCACAGCATATGTGTTCTTTTCACAAACCACCTATGGGTCCCTAGTGTCATTGCATGTCTGTTCTTTTCATAGATCACATATGGATCCACCAGAGTTCATTGCATGTGTGTTCTTTTAGCAAACCACCTATGGATCCCCTAGTGTCATTGCATGTGCTTTCTTTTCACAAACCACATATGGATCCACCAGTGTCATTGCATGTGTGTTCTTCTCACAAACAACATATGGATCCACCGGAGTTCATTGCATGTATGTTCTTTTCATAGACCACATATGGATCCACTAGTGTCATTGCATGTGTGTTCTTTTCATTAACCACATCTAGAGTCATTGCATGTATGTTCTTTTCACAAACCACATATGGATCCACCAGTGTCATTGCATGTGTGTTCTTCTCACAAACAACATATGGATCCACTAGATTTCATTGCATGTATGTTCTTTTCATAGACCACATATGGATCCACAAGAGTTCATTGCATGTGTGTTCTTTTCACAAACCACCTATGGATCCCCTACTGTCAATGCATGTGTGTTATTTTCACAAACCACAACTAGAGTCATTGCATGTGTGTTCTTTTGACAAACCACATATGGATCCAACATAGTTCATTGCATGTGTGTTCTTTTTTCAAACCACCTATGGATCCCTAGTGTCATTGCATGTTTGTTCTTTTCATAGACCACATATGGATCCTCCGGAGTTCATTGCATGTGTGTTCTTTTCACAAACCAGCTATAGATCCACTAGTGTCATTGCATGTGTGTTCTTTTCACAAACCACATATGGAATCACTAGAGTTCATTGAATGTATGTTCTTTTCATAGACCACATACGGATCCACCAGAGTTCATTGTATGTGTGTTCTTTTCACAAACCACCTATGGATCCCCTAGTTTCATTGCATGTGTGTTATTTTCACAAACCATAACTAGAGTCATTGCATGTGTGTTCTTTTCACAAACCACCTATGGATCCAACAGAGTTCACTTCATGTGTGTTCTTTTCACAAACCACCTATGGATCCCTAGTGTCATTGCATATCTGTTCTTTTCATATACCACATATGGATCCACCAGAGTTCATTGCATGTGTGTTCTTTTCACAAACCACCTACGGATCACATAGTGTCATTGCATGTGTGTTCTTTTCACAAACCACAACTAGAGTCACTGCATGTGTGTTCTTTTAACAGACCACATATGGATCCACTGGAGTTCATTGCATGTGTGTTCTTTTCACAAACCACATACGGATCCACCAGAGTTCATTGCAAGTGTGTTCTTTTCATAGACCACCTATGGATCCACCAGAGTTCATTGCATGTATGTTCTTTTCATAGACAACATATGGATCCACCAGTGTCATTGCATGTGTGTTCTTTTCATTAACCACAGCTAGAGTCATTGCATGTATGTTTTTTTCACAAACCGCATATGGATCCACCAGTGTCATTGCATGTGTGTTCTTCTCACAAACCACAACTAGAGTTCATTGCATGTGTGTTCTTCTCACTAGAGTTCATTACATGTGTGTTCTTCTTAGACCAAATATGAATCCACCAGAGTAAATTGCATGTGTGTTCTTTTCACGAACCACCTATGGATCCCCTAGTGTCATTGCATGTGTGTTCTTTTCACAAACCACAACTAGAGTTCATTGCATGTCTGTTCTTTTCACAAACCACATATGGATCCACAAGTGTCATTGTGTGTGTGTTCTTTTCATAGACCACGCATGGATCCACCAGAGTTCATTGCATGTATATTCTTTTCA
Source organism: Avena sativa (assembly GCA_916181665.1). Classification (NCBI taxonomy): domain Eukaryota; kingdom Viridiplantae; phylum Streptophyta; class Magnoliopsida; order Poales; family Poaceae; genus Avena; species Avena sativa. The sequence goes on along the minus strand of OV702286.1, from coordinate 428,751,844 downwards.
TAGACCACATATGAATTCACCAGAGTTCATTGCATGTGTGTTCTTTTCACAAACCACCTATGGATCCACAAGTGTCATTGCATGTGTGTTCTTTTCACAAACCACAACTAGAGTCATTGCATGTTTTTTCTTTTAACACACCACATATGGATCCACCAGAGTTCATTGCATGTGTATTCTCTTCATAAACAACCTATGGATCCACCAGAGTTAATTGCATGTCTGTTCTTTTCATATACCACATATGGATCCACCAGAGTTCATTGCATGTGCGTTCTTCTCATAAACCACCTATGGATCCACCAGCATCATTGAATGTGTGTTCTTTTCATTAACCACAGCTATAGTCATTGCATGTATGTTCTTTTCACAAACCACATATGGATCCACCAGTGTCATTGCATGTGTGTTCTTCTCACAAACAACATATGGATCCACCAGAGTTCATTGCATTTATGATATTTTCATAGACCACATATGGATCCACCAGAGTTCATTGCATGTGTGTTCTTTTCACAAACCACCTATGGATCCACCAGAGTTCATTGCACGTGTGTTCTTTTCGCAAACCACAACTAGAGTCATTGCATGGTGTTCTTTTCACAAACCAAATATGGATCCAACAGAGTTCATTGCATGTGTGTTCTTTTCACGAACCACCTATGGATCCCTAGTGTCATTGCATGTCTGTTCTTTTCATAGACCACATATGGATCCACTAGAGTTCATTGCATGTTTGTTCTTTTCACAAAACACCTATGGATACACTAGTGTCATTGCATGTGTGTTCTTTTCACAAACCACATATGGATCCACCAGTGTCACTGCATGTGTGTTCTTCTCACAAACCACATATGCATCCAAAAAGAGTTCATTGCATGTATGTTCTTTTCATAGACCACATATGGATCCACCAGAGTTCATTGCATGTGTGTTCTTTTCACAAACCACCTATGGATCCCCTAGTGTCAATGCATGTGTGTTCTTTTCACAAACCACTACTAGAGTCATTGCATGTGTGTTCTTTTCACAAACCACATATGGATCCAATAGAGTTCATTGGATGTGTGTTCTTTTCACAAACCACCTATGGATCCCTAGTGTCATTGCATCCCTGTTCTTTTCATAGACCACATATGGATCCACTAGAGTTCATTGCATGTGCGTTCTTTTCACAAAGCACCTATGGATCCCCTAGTGTCATTGCATGTGTTTTCTTTTCACAAACCACATATGGATCCACCAGTGTCATTGCATGTGTGTTCTTCCCACAAACCACATATGGATCCACCAGAGTTCATTGCATGTATGTTCTTTTCATAGACCACATATGGATCCACCAAAGTTCATTGCATGTGTGTTCTTTTCACAAACCACCTACGGATCCCCTAGTGTTAATGCATGTGTGTTATTTTCACAAACCACACCTAGAGTCATTGCATGTGTGTTCTTTTCACAAACCACGTATGGATCCAACAGAGTTCACTGCATGTGTGTTCTTTTCACAAGCCACCTATGGATCCCTAGTGTCATTGCATGTCTATTCTTTTAATAGACCACATATGGTTCCACCAGAGTTCATTGCATGTGTATTCTTTTCACAAACCACCTATGGATCCCATAGTGTCATTTCATGTGTGTTCTTTTCACAAACCACAACTACAGTCATTGCATGTGTGTTCTTTTAACAGACCACATATGGATCCACAAGAGTTCATTGCATGTGTGTTCTTTTCACAAACCACATATGGATCCACCGGAGTTCACTGCATGTGTCTTCTTTTCATAAACCACATATGGATCCACCAGAGTTCATTGCATGTGTGTTCTTTTCACAGACCACCTATGGATCCACCAGAGTTCATTGCATGTGTGTTCTTTTCATTAACCACATATGGATCCACCAGTGTCATTGCATGTGTGTTGTTTTCACAAACCACATATGGATCCACCAGTGCCATTGCATGTGTGTTCTTTTGATTAACCATAGCTAGAGTCATTGCATGTATGTTCTTTTCACGAACCACATAAGGATCCACCAGTGTCATTGCATGTGTGTTATTCTCACGAACCACCTATGGATACACCAAAGTTCATTGCATGAATGTTCTTTTCATAGACCACATATGGATCCTCAGAGTTCATTGCATGTGTGTTCTTTTCGCAAACCACCTATGGATCCCCTAGTGTCATTGCATTTGTGTTCTTTTCACAAACCACAACTAGAGTTCATTGGATGTTTGTTCTTTTCACAAACCACATATGGATCCACCAGTGTCATTGCGTGTATGTTCTTTTCATAGACGACACATGGATCCACCAGAGTTCATTGCATGTCTGTTCTTTTCATAGACCACATATGGATTCACCAGAGTTCATTGCATGTGTGTTACACATACCACCTATTGATCTACAAGTTCATTGCATGTGTGTTCTTTTCACAAACCACAACTAGAGTCATTGCAAGTCTGTTCTTTTAATAGACCACATATGGATCCAACAGAGTTCATTGCATGTGTGTTCTTTTCACAAACCACATATGGATCCACTAGAGTTCATTGCATGTATGTTCTTTTCATAGACCACATATGGATCCACCAGAGTTCATTGCATGTGTGTTCTTCTGACAAATCACCTATGGATCCACCAGTGTTATTTCATGTGTGTTCTTTTCATTAACCATAGCTAGAGTCATTGCACGTATGTTCTTTTCGCAAACCACATATGGTTCCACCTATTTCATGCATGTGTGGTCTTATCACAAACCAAATATGGATCGACCAGAGTTCATTGCATCTATGTTCTTTTCATAGACCACATATGGATCCACCAGAGTTCATTGCATGTGTGTTCTTTTCACAAACCACCTATCGATCCCCTAGTGTCACTGCATGTGTGTTATTTTCACAAACAATAACTAGAGTCATTGCATGTGTGTTATTTTCACAAACCATGTATGGATCCAATAGAGTTCACTACATGTGTTTTTTTTCATAAACCACCTATGGATCCCTAGTGTCATTACATGTCTGTTCTTTTCATAGACCACATAGGGATCCACCAGAGTTCATTGCATGTGCGTTCTTTTCACAAACCACCTATGGATCCCATTGTGTCATTGCATGTGTGTTATTTTCACAAACCACAACTAGAGTCATTGCATGTGTGTTCTTTTAACAGACCACATATGGATCCAATAGAGTTCATTGCATGTGTGTTCTTTTCACAAACCACATATGGATCCACCAGAGTTCATTGCATGTGTTTTCTTTTCAAAGACCACATATGGATCCACAAGACTTCATTGCATGTGTGTTCTTTTCATAGACCACCTATGGATCCACCAGAGTTCATTGAATCTGTGTTCTTTTCATTAACCACATATGGATCCACCAGTGTCATTGCATGTGTGTTGTTTTCACAAACCACATATGGATCCACCAGTGACATTGCATGTGTGTTCTTTTCATTAACCACAACTAGAGTCATTGCATGTATGTTCTTTTCACAAACCACATATGGATCCACCAGTGTCATTGCATGTGTGTTCTTCTCACAAACCACATATGGATCCACCGGAGTTCATTGCATGTATGTTCTTTTCATAGACCAAATATGGATCCACCAGAGTTCATTGCATGTGTGTTCTTTTCACAAACCACCTATGCATCCCCTAGTGTCATTGCATGTGTGTTCTTTTCACAAACCACAACTAGAGTTCATTGGATGTCTGTTCTTTTCACAAACCACATATGGATCCACCAGTGTCATTGCGTGTGTGTTCTTTTCATAGACCACACATGGATCCACCAAAGTTCATTGCATGTCTGTTCTTTTCATATACCACATATGGATTCACCAGAGTTCATTGCATGTGTGTTCTTTTCACAAACCACCTATGGATCCACCAGTGTCATTGCATGTGTGTTCTTTTCACAAACCACAACTAGAGTCATTGCATTTTTGTTATTTTAACAGACCACCTATGGATCCACCAGAGTTCATTGCATGTGTGTTCTTTTCACAAACCACCTATGGATCCACCAGAGTTCATTGCATGTCTGTTCTTTTCGTAGACCACATATGTGTCCACCAGAGTTCATTGCATGTGTGTTGTTCTCACAAACCACCTATGGATCCACCAGTGTCATTGCATGTGTGTTCTTTTCATTAACCACAGCTAGAGTCATTGCATGTATGTTCTTTTCACCAACCACATATGGATCCACCAGTGTCATTGCATCTGTGTTCTTCTCACAAACCACATATGGATCCACCAGAGTTCATTGCATGTATGTTCTTTTCATAGACCACATATGGATCCATCAAGTTCAGTGCATGTGTGTTCTTTTCACAAACCACCTATGGATCCCCTAGTGTCAATGCATGTGTGTTCTTTTCACAAACCACAACTAGAGTCATTGCATGTTTGTTTTTTTAACAAACCACATATGGATCCACTAGAGTTCATTGCATGTGTGTTCTTTTCACAAACTACATACGGATCCACCATAGTTCATTGCATGTGTGTTCTTTTGACAAACCACATATGGATCCAAGATAGTTCATTGCATTTGTGTTCTTTTCAGAAACCACCTATGGATCCCTAGTGTCATTGCGTATCTGTTCTTTTCATAGACCACATATGAATCCACCAGAGTTCATTGCATGTGTGTTCTTTTCACAAACCACCTATGGATCCCATAGTGTCATTGCATGTGTGTTCTTTTTACAAACCACATATGGATCCACAAGTGTCATTGCATGTGTGTTCCTCTCACAAACCACATATGGATCCACCAAAGTTCATTGCATGCATGTTCTTTTCATAGACCACATATGGATCCACCAGAGTTCACTGCATGTGTGTTCTTTTCACAAACCACCTATGGATCCCCTAGTGTTAATGCATATGTGTTATTTTCACAAACAACAACTAGAGTCATTGCATGTGTGTTCTTTTCACAAACCACGTATGGATCCAACATAGTTCACTGCATGTGTGTTTTATTCACAAATCACCTATGGATCCTTAGTGTCATTGCATGTCTGTTCTTTTCATAGACCACATATGGTTCCACCAGAGTTTATTGCATGTGTGTTCTTTTCACAAACCACCTATGGATCCCATAGTGTCATTGCATGTGTGTTCTTTTCACAAACCACAACTACAGTCATTGCATGTGTGTTCTTTTAACAAACCACGTATGGATCCAACAGAGTTCATTGCATGTGTGTTCTTTTCACAAACCACATATGGATCCACCGGAGTTCATTGCATGTGTGTTATTTTCATAAACCACATATGGATCCACCAGAGTTATTGCATGTGTGTTCTTTTCACAAACAACATATGGATCCACCAGAGTTCATTGCATGTATGTTCTTTTCATAGACCTCATATGGATCCACCAGAGTTCATTGCATGTGTGTTCTTCTCACAAACCACCTATGGATCCACCAGTGTTATTGCATGTGTGTTCTTTTCATTAACCACAACTAGAGTCATTGCACGTATGTTCTTTCACAAACCACATATGGATCCACCAGTGTCATGCATGTGTGTTCTTATCACAAACAAAATATGGATCCACCAGAGTTCATTGCATGTATGTTCTTTTCATAGACCACATATGGATCCACCAGAGTTCATTGCATGTGTGTTCTTTTCATAAACCACGTATCGATCCCCTAGTGTCACTGCATGTGTGTCATTTTCACAAACAATAACTAGAGTCATTGCATGTGTATTCTTTTCACAAACCATGTATGGATCCAACAGAGTTCACTACATGTGTTTTTTTCACAAACAACCTATGGATCCCTAGTGTCATTACATGTCTGTTCTTTTCATAGACCACATATGCATCCACCAGAGTTCATTGCATGTGCGTTCTTTTCACAAACCACCTATGGATCCCATAGTGTCATTGCATGTGTGTTGTTTTCACAAACCACAACTAGAGTCATTGCATGTGTCTTCTTTTAACATACCACATATGGATCCACTAGAGTTCATTGCATGTGTGTTCTTTTCACAAACCACATATGGATCCACCAGTGTCATTGCATGTGTGTTGTTTTCACAAACCACATATGGATCCACCAGTGACATTGCATGTGTGTTCTTTTCATTAACCACAACTAGAGTCATTGCATGTATGTTCTTTTCACAAACCACATATGGATCCACCAGTGTCATTGCATGTGTGTTCTTCTCACAAACCACATATGGATCCATCAGAGTTCATTGCATGTATGTTCTTTTCATAGACCAAATATGGATCCACCAGAGTTCATTGCATGTGTGTTCTTTTCACAAACCACCTATGCATCCCCTAGTGTCATTGCATGTGTGTTCTTTTCACAAACCACAACTAGAGTTCATTGGATGTCTGTTCTTTTCACAAACCACATATGGATCCACCAGTGTCATTGCGTGTGTGTTCTTTTCATAGACCACACATGGATCCACCAAAGTTCATTGCATGTCTGTTCTTTTCATATACCACATATGGATTCACCAGACTTCATTGCATGTGTGTTCTTTTCACAAACCACATATGGATCCACCAGTGTCATTGCATGCGTGTTCTTTTCACAAACCACAACTAGAGTCATTGCATGTTTGTTCTTTTAACACACCACCTATGGATCCACCAGAGTTCATTGCATTGTTTTCTTTTCAGAAACCACCTATGGATCCACCATAGTTCATTGCATGTCTGTTCTTTTCGTAGACCACATTTGGATCCACCAGAGTTCATTGCATGTGTGTTCTTCTCACAAGCCACCTATGGATCCACCAGTGTCATTGCATGTGTGTTCTTTTTATTAACCACAGCTAGAGTCATTGCATGTATGTTCCTTTCACAAACCACATATGGATCCACCAGTGTCATTGCATGTGTGTTCTTCTCACAAACCACATATGGATCCACCAGAGTTCATTGCATGTATGTTATCTTCATAGACCACATATGGATCTATCAGAGTTCATTGCATGTGCGTTCTTTTCACAAACCACAACTAGAGTCATTGCATGTGTGTTCTTTTGACAAATCACATATGGATCCAACAAAGTTCATTGCATTTGTGTTCTTTTCACAAACCACCTATGGATCCCTAGTGTAATTGCATGTCTGTTCTTTTCATAGACCACATATGAATCCACCAGAGTTCATTGCATGTGTGTTCTTTTCACAAACCACCTATGGATCCCATAGTGTCATTGCATGTGTGTTCTTTTCACAAACCACATATGGATCCACAAGTGTCATTGCATGTGTGTTCCTCTCACAAACCACATATGGATCCACCAAAGTTCATTGCATGCATGTTCTTTTCATAGACCACATATGGATCCACCAGAGTTCACTGCATGTGTGTTCTTTTCACAAACCACCTATGGATCCCCTAGTGTTAATGCATATGTGTTATTTTCACAAACAACAACTAGAGTCATTGCATGTGTGTTCTTTTCACAAACCACGTATGGATCCAACAGAGTTCACTGCATGTGTGTTTTATTCACAAATCACCTATGGATCCTTAGTGTCATTGCATGTCTGTTCTTTTCATAGACCACATATGGTTCCACCAGAGTTCATTGCATGTGTGTTCTTTTCACAAACCACCTATGGATCCCATAGTGTCATTGCATGTGTGTTCTTTTCACAAACCACAACTACAGTCATTGCATGTGTGTTCTTTTAACAAACCACGTATGGATCCAACAGAGTTCATTGCATGTGTGTTCTTTTCACAAACCACATATGGATCCACCGGAGTTCATTGCATGTGTGTTATTTTGATAAACCACATATGTATCCACCAGAGTTATTGCATGGGTGTTCTTTTCACAAACAACATATGGATCCACCAGAGTTCATTGCATGTATGTTCTTTTCATAGACCACATATGGATCCACCAGAGTTCATTGCATGTGTGTTCTTCTCACAAACCACCTATGGATCCACCAGTGTCATTGCATGTGTGTTCTTTTTATTAACCACAGCTAGAGTCATTGCACGTATGTTCTTTCACAAACCACATATGGATCCACCAGTGTCATGCATGTGTGTTCTTATCACAAACCAAATATGGATCCACCAGAGTTCATTGCATGTATGTTCTTTTCATAGACTACATATGGATCCACCAGAGTTCATTGCATATGTGTTCTTTTCATAAACCACGTATCGATCCCCTAGTGTCACTGCATGTGTGTTATTTTCACAAACAATAACTAGAGTCATTGCATGTGTATTCTTTTCACAAACCATGTATGGATCCAATAGAGTTCACTACATGTGTTTTTTTCACAAACCACCTATGGATCCCTAGTGTCATTACATGTCTGTTCTTTTCATAGACCACATATGCATCCACGAGAGTTCATTGCATGTGCGTTCTTTTCACAAACCACCTATGGATCCCATAGTGTCATTGCATGTGTGTTGTTTTCACAATCCACAACTAGAGTCATTGCATGTGTGTTCTTTTAACATACCACATATGGATCCACTAGAGTTCATTGCATGTTTGTTCTTTTCACAAACCACATATGGATCCACCAGTGTCATTGCATGTGTGTTGTTTTCACAAACCACATATGGATCCACCAGTGACATTGCATGTGTGTTCTTTTCATTAACCACAACTAGAGTCATTGCATGTATGTTCTTTTCACAAACCACATATGGATCCACCAGTGTCATTGCATGTGTGTTCTTCTCACAAACCACATATGGATCCATCAGAGTCCATTGCATGTATGTTATTTTCATAGACCAAATATGGATCCACCAGAGTTCATTGCATGTGTGTTCTTTTCACAAACCACCTATGCATCCCCTAGTGTCATTGCATGTGTGTTCTTTTCACAAACCACAACTAGAGTCATTGCATGTATGTTGTTTTCATAGACCACATATGGATCCACCAGAGTTCATTGCATGTGTGTTCTTCTGACAAATCACCTATGGATCCACCAGTGTTATTTCATGTGTGTTCTTTTCATTAACCATAGCTAGAGTCATTGCACGTATGTTCTTTTTGCAAACCACATATGGTTCCACCTGTTTCATGCATGTGTGTTCTTATCACAAACCAAATATGGATCGACCAGAGTTCATTGCATCTATGTTCTTTTCATAGACCACATATGGATCCACCAGAGTTCATTGCATGTGTGTTCTTTTCACAAACCACTTGTCGATCCCCTAGTGTCACTGCATGTGTGTTATTTTCACAAACAATAACTAGAGTCATTGCATGTGTGTTATTTTCACAAACCATGTATGGATCCAAGAGAGTTCACTACATGTGTTTTTTTTTCATAAACCACCTATGGATCCCTAGTGTCATTACATGTCTGTTCTTTTCATAGACCACATAGGGATCCACCAGGGTTCATTGCATGTGCGTTCTTTTCACAAACCACCTATGGATCCCATAGTGTCATTGCATGTGTGTTCTTTTCACAAACCACAACTAGAGTCATTGCATGTGTGTTCTTTTAACAGACCACATATGGATCCAATAGAGTTCATTGCATGTGTGTTCTTTTCACAAACCACATATGGATCCACCAGAGTTCATTGCATGTGTTTTCTTTTCAAAGACCACATATGGATCCACCAGACTTCATTGCATGTGTGTTCTTTTCATAGACCACCTATGGATCCACCAGAGTTCACTGAATGTGTGTTCTTTTCATTAACCACATATGGATCCACCAGTGTCATTGCATGTGTGTTGTTTTCACAAACCACATATGGATCCACCAGTGACATTGCATGTGTGTTCTTTTCATTAACCACAACTAGAGTCATTGCATGTATGTTCTTTTCACAACCCACATGTGGATCCACCAGTGTCATTGCATGTGTGTCCTTCTCACAAACCACATATGGATCCACCAGAGTTCATTGCATGTATGTTCTTTTCATAGACCAAATATGGATCCACCCGAGTTCATTGCATGTGTGTTCTTTTCACAAACCACCTATGCATCCCCTAGTGTCATTGCATGTGTGTTCTTTTCACAAACCACAACTACAGTTCATTGGATGTCTGTTCTTTTCACAAACCACATATGGATCCACCAGTGTCATTGCGTGTTTGTTCTTTTCATAGACCACACATGGATCCACCAAAGTTCATTGCATGTCTGTTCTTTTCACATACCACATATGGATTCACCAGAGTTCATTGCATGTGTGTTCTTTTCACAAACCACCTATGGATCCACCAGTGTCGTTGCATGTGTGTTCTTTTCACAAACCACAACTAGAGTCATTGCATGTTTGTTCTTTTAACAGACCACCTATGGATCCACCAGAGTTCATTGCATGTGTGTTCTTTTCACAAACCACCTATGGATCCACCAGAGTTCATTGCATGTCTGTTCTTTTCGTAGACCACATATGTGTCTACCAGAGTTCATTGCATGTGTGTTCTTCTCACAAACCACCTATGGATCCACCAGTGTCATTGCATGTGTGTTCTTTTCATTAACCACAGCTAGAGTCATTGCATGTATGTTCTTTTCACCAACCACATATGGATCCACCAGTGTCATTGCATCTGTGTTCTTCTCACAAACCACATATGGATCCACCAGAGTTCATTGCATGTATGTTCTTTTCATAGACCACATATGGATCCATCAGAGTTCAGTGCATGTGTGTTCTTTTCACAAACCACCTATGGATCCCCTAGTGTCAATGCATGTGTGTTCTTTTCACAAACCACAACTAGAGTCATTGCATGTTTGTTTTTTTAACAAACCACATATGGATCCACCAGAGTTCATTGCATGTGTGTTCTTTTCACAAACTACATACGGATCCACCATAGTTCATTGCATGTGTGTTCTTTTGACAAACCACATATGGATCCAACATAGTTCATTGCATTTGTGTTCTTTTCAGAAACCACCTATGGATCCCTAGTGTCATTGCGTGTCTGTTCTTTTCATAGACCACATATGAATCCACCAGAGTTCATTGCATGTGTGTTCTTTTCACAAACCACCTATGGATCCCATAGTGTCATTGCATGTGTGTTCTTTTCACAAACCACATATGGATCCACAAGTGTCATTGCATGTGTGTTCCTCTCACAAACCACATATGGATCCACCAAAGTTCATTGCATGCATGTTCTTTTCATAGACCACATATGGATCCACCAGAGTTCACTGCATGTGTGTTCTTTTCACAAACCACCTATGGATCCCCTAGTGTTAATGCATATGTGTTATTTTCACAAACAACAACTAGAGTCATTGCATGTGTGTTCTTTTCACAAACCACGTATGGATCCAACATAGTTCACTGCATGTGTGTTTTATGCACAAATCACCTATGGATCCTTAGTGTCATTGCATGTCTGTTCTTTTCATAGACCACATATGGTTCCACCAGAGTTCATTGCATGTGTGTTCTTTTCACAAACCACCTATGGATCCCATAGTGTCATTGCATGTGTGTTCTTTTCACAAACCACAACTACAGTCATTGCATGTGTGTTCTTTTAACAAACCACGTATGGATCCAACAGAGTTCATTGCATGTGTGTTCTTTTCACAAACCACATATGGATCCACCGGAGTTCATTGCATGTGTGTTCTTTTCATAAACCACATATGGATCCACCAGAGTTATTGCATGTGTGTTCTTTTCACAAACAACATATGGATCCACCAGAGTTCATTGCATGTATGTTCTTTTCATAGACCTCATATGGATCCACCAGAGTTCATTGCATGTGTGTTCTTCTCACAAACCACCTATGGATCCACCAGTGTTATTGCATGTGTGTTCTTTTCATTAACCACAGCTAGAGTCATTGCACGTATGTTCTTTCACAAACCACATATGGATCCACCAGTGTCATGCATGTGTGTTCTTATCACAAACAAAATATGGATCCACCAGAGTTCATTGCATGTATGTTCTTTTCATAGACCACATATGGATCCACCAGAGTTCATTGCATGTGTGTTCTTTTCATAAACCACGTATCGATCCCCTAGTGTCACTGCATGTGTGTTATTTTCACAAACAATAACTAGAGTCATTGCATGTGTATTCTTTTCACAAACCATGTATGGATCCAACAGAGTTCAGTACATGTGTTTTTTTCACAAACAACCTATGGATCCCTAGTGGCATTACATGTCTGTTCTTTTCATAGACCACATATGCATCCACCAGAGTTCATTGCATGTGCGTTCTTTTCACAAACCACCTATGGATCCCATAGTGTCATTGCATGTGTGTTGTTTTCACAAACCACAACTAGAGTCATTGCATGTGTCTTCTTTTAACATACCACATATGGATCCACTAGAGTTCATTGCATGTGTGTTCTTTTCACAAACCACATATGGATCCACCAGTGTCATTGCATGTGTGTTGTTTTCACAAACCACATATGGATCCACCAGTGACATTGCATGTGTGTTCTTTTCATTAACCACAACTAGAGTCATTGCATGTATGTTCTTTTCACAAACCACATATGGATCCACCAGTGTCATTGCATGTGTGTTCTTCTCACAAACCACATATGGATCCATCAGAGTTCATTGCATGTATGTTCTTTTCATAGACCAAATATGGATCCACCAGAGTTCATTGCATGTGTGTTCTTTTCACAAACCACCTATGCATCCCCTAGTGTCATTGCATGTGTGTTCTTTTCACAAACCACAACTAGAGTTCATTGCATGTTTGTTCTTTTCACAAACCACATATGGATCCACCAGTGTCATTGCGTGTGTGTTCTTTTCATAGACCACACATGGATCCACCAAAGTTCATTGCATGTCTGTTCTTTTCATATACCACATATGGATTCACCAGAGTTCATTGCATGTGTGTTCTTTTCACAAACCACATATGGATCCACCAGTGTCATTGCATGCGTGTTCTTTTCACAAACCACAACTAGAGTCATTGCATGTTTGTTCTTTTAACAGACCACCTATGGATCCACCAGAGTTCATTGCATTGTTTTCTTTTCAGAAACCACCTATGGATCCACCATAGTTCATTGCATGTCTGTTCTTTTCGTAGACCACATTTGGATCCACCAGAGTTCATTGCATGTGTGTTCTTCTCACAAGCCACCTATGGATCCACCAGTGTCATTGCATGTGTGTTCTTTTCATTAACCACAGCTAGAGTCATTGCATGTATGTTCCTTTCACAAACCACATATGGATCCACCAGTGTCATTGCATGTGTGTTCTTCTCACAAACCACATATGGATCCACCAGAGTTCATTGCATGTATGTTATTTTCATAGACCACATATGGATCTATCAGAGTTCATTGCATGTGTGTTCTTTTCACAAACCAAAACTAGAGTCATTGCATGTGTGTTCTTTTGACAAACCACATATTGATCCAACAGAGTTCATTGCATTTGTGTTCTTTTCACAAACCACCTATGGATCCCTAGTGTCATTGCATGTCTGTTCTTTTCATAGACCACATATGGATCCACCAGAGTTCATTGCATGTGTGTTCTTTTGACAAACAACCTATGGATCCCCTAGTGTCATTGCATGTGTGTTCTTTTGCAAAACCATATATGGATCCACTAGTGTCATTGCATGTGTGTTCCTCTCACAAACCACATATGGATCCACCAGAGTTCATTGCATGTATGTTCTTTTCATAGACCACATATGGATCCACCAGAGTTCATTGCATGTGTGTTCTTTTCACAAACCACCTATGGATCCCCTAGTGTCAATGCATGTGTGTTCTTTGCACAAACCACAACTAGAGTCAGTGCATGTGTGTTCTTTTCACAAACCACATATGGATCCAACAGAGTTCATTGCATGTGCGTTCTTTTCACAAACCACCTATGGATCCCTTGTGTCATTGCATGTCTGTTCTTTTCATAGACCACATATGGATCCACCAGAGTTCATTGCATGTGTGTTCTTTTCACCAAACCACCTATGGATCCCCTAGTGTTACTGCATGTGTGTTCTTTTCACAAACCACATACGGATCCACCAGTGTCATTGTATATGTTTTCTTCTCACAAACCACATATGGATCCACCAGAGTTCATTGCATGTATGTTCTTTTCATAGACCACATATGGATCCACCAGAGTTCATTGCATGTTTGTTCTTTTCACAAACCACCTATGGATCCCCTAGTGTTAATGCTTGTGTGTTCTTTTCACAAACCACACCTAGAGTCATTGCATGTGTGTCCTTTTCACAAACCACATATGGATCCAACAGAGTTCATTGCATGTGTGTTCTTTTCACAAACCAGCTATGGATCCCTAGTGTCATTGCATGTATGTTCTTTTCATAGACCACGTATGGATCCACTAGAGTTGATTGCATGTGTGTTCTTTTCACAAACCACCCATGGACCCCTAGTGTCATTGCATGTGTGTTCTTTTCACAAACCACAACTAGAGTCATTGCATGTGTGTTCTTTTAACAGACCACATATGGATCCACCATAGTTCATTGCATGTATGTTATTTTCACAAACCACATATGGATCCACCAGAGTTTGTTGCATGTGTGTTCTTTTCATAGACCACATATGGATCCACCAGAGTTCATTGCATTTGTGTTCTTTTCACAGACCACCTATGGATCCACTAGAGTTCTTTGCATGTGTGTTATTTTCATTGACCACATATGGATCCACCAGTGTTATTGTATGTGTGGTCTTTTCACAAACCACATATGGATCCACCAGTGCCATTGCATGTGTGTTCTTTTCATTAACCACAACTAGAGTCATTGTATGTATGTTCTTTTCACAAACCACATATGGATCCACAAGTGTCATTGCATGTGTGTTCTTACAAACCACATATGGATCCACCAGAGTTCATTGCATGTATGTTATTTTCATAGAAGACATATGGATCCACCAGAGTTCATTGCATGTGTGTTCTTATCACAAACCACATATGGATCCACCAGAGTTCATTACATGTATGTTCTTTTCATAGACCACATATGGATCCACCAGAGTTCATTGCATGTGTGTTCTTTTCACAAACCACCTATGGATCCCCTAGTGTCATTGCATGTGTGTTCTTTTCACAAACCACAACTAGAGTCATTGCATGCGTGTTCTTTTCACAAACCACATATGGATCCAGCAGAGTTCATTGCATGTGTGTTCTTTTCACAAACCACCTATGGGTCCCAGTGTCATTGCATGTATGTTCTTTTCATAGACCACATATGGATCCGCCACAGTTCATTGCATGCATGTTCTTTTAACAAACCACATATGGATCCACTAGAGTTCATTGCATGTGTGTTCTTTTCACAAACCACAACTTGAGTCATTGCATGTGTGTTCTTTCCACAGACCATATATGGATCCACCAGAGTTCATTGCATGTCTGTTCTTTTCACAAACCACCTATGGATCCTTGATATTGGCTCAACACATCAAGCTCGTTGGGGAACCCCAAGAGGAAGGTATGATAGCATAGCAACAAGTTTGCCCTCAGTTATGAAACCAAGGCTATCGAACCAGTAGGAGCAAGGAAACACCTCCAAGGTGTTGTTTCCAACTTGGAATCCTGCACAACACAACCAAAGAACTTTGCCCCCAACTTACAGTGAGGTTCTTAATCTCACGGGTTTTGCTGAAAACAAAGGATTAAACGTATTGTGTGAAAGAAAGTAAAAGCTTCCAGAAAGTAAATAGAAAGTAGTAAATAGTTGTAGATTGATGGTAAAAGAAAGGATCGGGGTCCATAGTTCACTAGTGGTGGTTCTCCTTAAGATAGATGACATGTTGGGTGAACAAATTACAACGGGGCAATTGACAAACATCGAGAAAGCATACATGCATATACTAATCATCTTGACTCCTATGAGATTTGATTGGGCATTACAACATTATACATAGACCATAATCCAACAACATCTATGACTAATTATCCACCTTCAGGTTATCAATCCGAACCCCCTCCAGTATTAAGTTGCAAGCAACAGATAATTGCATTATGCATTGTGTGTAAAGTAAACAATATGATTGTTCTATGAACAAAGGATTGCTGTTTTCTCGCTAGTTGCAACAACACATCTAGTACCTTAGAGATTTCTGTCACTTCCCCAGATTACTAGAGGCATGAACCCACTATCGAGCATAAATACTCCCTCTTGGAGTTGCTAGCATCTACTCGGCCAAGATATCTACTAACAACGGAGAGCATGCAAGATCACAAATAACAAAGACATTATAGAATCAATAATCAATCTAAAATAGCATCTCAATATCCATCGGATCCCCGCAAACACAACATGTAGATTACAAATAGATGATCTTGATCCTGAACGGAGCTCACAAGATCTAGATATGGTAGCACAAAGGAGAAGAACCAACCATCTAGCTACTACATGGACCTATAGTCCAGGGATGAACTACTCACGCATCACACCGGAGGCTTGCATGGTGATGAAGAAGGACTCCAGGGTGAATTCTCCCCTCCAGCAGGGTGTCGGGAAGAGCTTCAGATCCCTCCCGGTCTAGGGATGGATATGACGGCGACTACAGACTCTTTCATAGAATTTTGATCGGGTACTTAGGGTTTCTGTATCGGAGGCATCTTATAGGTGAAAGGGGAGGCCGAGGGGGTGCCCTAGGTGGCCGCACCACCCCCTGGCGCAGGCCAGGCTTGGCCGCGCGTCCAGGTGGTGTGGGCGGCCCCTGGCCCCTCTCCGTGTCATATTCTGGATTCATGTCCCCCTCGGTGAAATACTGACTTTGGCTTTTGTCCCGTCCAATTCCGAGAATATTCTTTTTCTGACTTTCCTGGAACCAAAAACAGCAGAAAACAGGCAGCTAGCACTGTGGCATCTTGTTAATAGGTTAGTCCAATCAAGTGTATAGAAAGTACTCCAAAGTGTGGACAACACATAAGAATGTAGATAAAAACCAAGCATGGAACATCAAAAATACGTTTGCAACGTATCAACATCCCCAAGCTTTACTCCTGCTCGTCCTCGAGTAGGTAAGTGATAAAAAGAAAGAATAATTTTTGAGGTGACATGCACCATCATAAACTTGATCACAGTATTTGTAAAACATTGATAGATGGGATCATAGTACTTTAACATAGCATGAGAGATAAAGTTCTAACAATAAGACATAGCAACTATGTTGTAACATGAAAAGGCAAAAACAAAAGATTCATGAATAACAATGCTTTGCAAGACGTTTGTTTGTTTCACATAAATAAAACATAGCATAATGGCATTCAGCTTGTCCCTCATAGAGTAGCAAACATAAATGCATAGGACACCTTCAAAGTTCATAAGGGTGACTATATACAAATAGTTTAAGAACAAGCAATATCAAAGTTATGCATCAATCAATAAGTCTTGGGACAATGCACATAGAACTAAGAATGGCCACTATGCTCTCTCAATAGGTGCATAAAGATAGAAGGTGGAGACTCAACATAAAAGTAAAAGAAAGGCCTTGATAGAAGGAAGCAGGGATTCAAGTTTCATAAAGAGCTTCCAAAAATTATGGTACTTATTAGCTTTCAGCTCTCATTGCCCCTATCATAAGCATCTTGAAGTGATTAAGGTTAAAGTGAACAAACTATGGAGTATATGCTTGACAAAGTATATGTTGGAAATCTCATGTCCCTTGAATACGAGGGATGCTCCTCATGCTACTCAAGTTTAGTTACCGGTAAGTTCTTGTCATAGTAAGTACATGTGTATCATAGAGAACCGCCAACGGGGTACCCCTTACCCGATGATACGGAAGAATCCCCATATCAAAATGACAAGGCAAGCAAACAACGAGCATCTCATCAATCTTCTTATTTACCATGGGAAAATGGTGTTTTTTCTCTCTTTCCTATTTTCTCATATCTCTTTTTTCTCTTTTTCTCAATATCTATATCTCTCTTTTTTATAAGAAGAATGCTTCATAGACACCTCATTATGGTTATGCTACAAGTTTCCACCACGATTAGGCATGGATTAGACAGGCGGCCCAGGCGTTTCTCTAACACATATACATAACTCCATGGACTTACAAGCTCCCCTTTCATTTCACACCGACGACATCCATAGACAAAAGAGCATGATATTAACTAGGTACAAAGTACAAGTGCAATGTTGAAAGCGTTCCCCATGACAACATGGTTCTGCTAATCCCCAGCATATAAGTGCAAGCATATACAACATAGATGACACAATGGTTCAAGTTTATTAAGGGAAAGAAAAGTAAAGTGTGCCATCAAGTTCATGAGAGCTTTAATCACTAGTTTTCTCATAACAAGTTTAATTTGGAAGGTAGATAAAAACATGAATATACTTGGAATAGCAAATTCTAATAGGTAGGTATGATGGACTCTTTGGAATAACTTGGTTTTATTTGGAGTTGGATGCATGAGTGGAACTCATACTTGGTTATGGAGGCTAGCAAAAGACCGGGAACAACCAACTAAGAGAGCAATAATGACCATAATCATGCAGAGTGACAAAACATCATTAATTAAAGCATAAAGTGATATTACAAGTCAAAAACTAAAGTATCATAAAGGCTATGGTGACTTGGGATAGTCATAACATGGTGTGAGCATGCGCCAAGTCAACCCAAATAAAGCATCAAAGGAGAATACCACAATACTATGCTTTAATATGCTAAAACAACGCATGATTCTCTCAAGGCACATTAAGCAAGCTCAGTTTTTTATAATATGTCATACTACAACAAAGATCACTAAGCATAAATCCAAAACAATATCAAGCATGGCATGACAAAGCATAGGCCACAGTCAAAAACAACCTCTCTTTACCACTTAAGCATGAACTTTCCTACTCTTTTTCAATCAAAACCAAACTATTTGAAAACTAATGTATGAAAGAGGGGGTACAACCAATTTATTTAAGCAAACTAAGAAAACCAAGCAAACTAAAACCAAAAACAAAAACAAAGACGCTCCAAGAACAACACAACTGTGCATGAAACAATAAAAATGAAGTGTTTGGAAGAAACCTGGGATTTTTATTGATGAAGAAGGGGATGCCTTGGGCATCCCCAAGCTTTGACGCTTGTAATTCTTGGATATTTCTTGGGGTGACACGGGTGGCATCTCCAAGCTTGAGCTTTAGTCCATTCTTCATCTCATTACATCATTCTCTCCATACACCTAAATTTTTTCCTTCATACAAAACTTCACACAATCTTTATTAGCAATATTAGTGCACTCAAGATAATAAGTCTTTGGGTTCAGTTTCAACACCAATAAAACTTCCATTAAAACAGAAGCTACTGTAGCACTTCTCTTGAAAATCTCAATTCCCCAAAGAGAACCCAAAAAGGAACCAACAAGAAGCAAAGGCAAATAATGGCAGAATTCTGTCAAAACAGACCAGCAGGTAAAGACCAATTTTTTTGAAGACCTTCTGTTGCTCAAATCGAAAAGTGTTGAACTAACAAAAGTTAGATAACAACCTGGGGAAGAAGCACAAAAATTCACGCCTCAAAACGACGTACAGAGATTTTACACAAATTTTTACAGTGAAGCACAAAAATCTGTTTTGGGACAGCAACTTTCCCAAGCATTACTTCCCTCTCATTAGAGGTTACTCTTGGCACAAAAAGCAAATAAAAAGGATAAGGAGCGTTTATTACTGAAGTAATAACTTCCAAGACTCATCTAAAACTTTTGGGTTATCTCCCAATAAGTACTTTTCTTTAACGCCTTTAAGTTAGGCATAAGAAGCAAGAAAAAGAATCAAGTGTTCTCAAATGAAGAAGCATTAAGAGCAAATTTTGTTTTCATAGGAGAGGCTAAAGGAATCTTCTATCTCTTCTTAGGGAAGTGTTGTATACCTTTCTTTAGTGGGAGTTGATATTTAATGGTTCCTTCTTTCATATCAATAATGGCACCAACAGTTCTAAGAAAAGGTCTTCCCAAATTAATAGGATAAGAAGATTGCATTCAACATCCAAAACATAGAAATCAACGGGGACATAGGCATTGTTAACCATAATAAGAACATCATTAATACTCACCATGAGTTTATTTTTAGCATTATCATCAAGTGGGACATTCAAATAACAATCTTCCAATGGTGGCAAATCAAGCATATCATAAATCCTTCTAGGCATAATAGAAACACTACTATCAAGATCACATAAAGCTTTGAAATAAAAATCATTCACTTTCATATTAATGATGGGTTCCCAACCATCTTCTAGTTTCATAGGAATAAAAGCTTTATGTTTCATCTTTTCATCTTTAATTTTTATGAGAGCATCAATAATGTGTTTTGTAAAGGCCATATTCATAGCACTAGCATTAGGACTTTTAGCAAGCTTTTGTAGGAACTTAATTACTTCAGAGATATTGCAACCATCAAGATCAAAATCATAATTATCATCTAAAGTAGTAGAGCTATTACTAGCTTCAACATTAGTGGTAGTGATAGTAGAAACACTAATGTTTC
This sequence comes from Avena sativa, assembly GCA_916181665.1. NCBI lineage: Eukaryota > Viridiplantae > Streptophyta > Magnoliopsida > Poales > Poaceae > Avena > Avena sativa. The sequence continues at coordinate 428,731,342 of OV702286.1, read as the reverse complement.
TAGCAAGTTCATCTTCTCTTTCCCACTTAGCATGCAATTCAACTAATACTCTAACATTTTCTTCAATTCTAACTTGTATGGCATTAGTAGCAGCAAAGGGATTATTCAACAGTTTCAGGTTTAGTAGCCATTTTATTCAAAGAATATTGTGCTTCAGCCAATGATGATATATTTCTTTCGGCATTAGAGAGTTTTTCCTCAATAGTTTTATTGAAAGCAGTTTGTTTGCTAATAAAATCTTTAAGCATAACTTCAAGTTCAGAGGGTGCACTTCTATTATTGTTGTAGGAATTTCCATAAGTATTACCATTATTGGGAGGATATGGCCTATAGTTATTATTACCAAAATTATTCATGTAGGCATTGTTGCTAAAATTATTATTTCTTATAAAGTTCACATCAACTTGCTCTTCTTGAGCAACCAAACAAGCTAAGGGAACATGATTTGGATCAATATGAGCTTTCCCATTAACAAGCATAAACATAATAACATCAATTTTATCACTCAAGGAAGAGGTCTTTTCAACAGAATTTACCTTCTTACCTTGTGGAGATCTTTCAGTGTGCCATTCAGAATAGTTAACCATCATATTATCCAGAAGCTTTGTTGCAGCACCCAAAGTAATGGTCATAAAGGTACCTCCAGCAGCAGAATCCAGTAGATTTCTTGAGGAATAGTTCAATCCTGCATAAAAGGTTTGGATAATCATCCAAGCAGTCAGTCCATGAGTGGGACAATTCTTTACCAAAGATTTCATTCTTTCCCAAGCTTGAGCAACATGTTCATTATCAGATTGTTTGAATTTCATTATTTCACTTCTCATAGATATAATCTTAGCAGGAGGATAGTATCTTCCAATGAAAGCATCTTTGCATTTAGTCCAAGAATCAATACTATTTCTAGTTAGGGATTGTAACCATTCTTTAGCTTTTCCTCTCAAAGAAAAAGGAAACAATTTAATCTTAATAATATCTCCATCTATATCCCTATGCTTTTGCATCTCACAAAGTTCAACAAAATTATTTAGATGAGCAGCAGCATCTTCAGTAACAATACCAGAAAATTGTTCTCTCATAACAAGATTGACTAAAGCAGGATTTATTTCAAAGAAAGTAGGTTTAGGAACAGGTGGAGCAATAGGTGTGCACATGAAATCATTGTTGTTGGTGCTAGTGAAGTCACACAACTTAGTGTTTTCAAGAATAGTCATTTTTTGTGTTTTTAAAGAAAGCAAACTAGTAAAACTATTTTTATGTGTTTTTGATAAAGAAACAGGCAAACAAATCAGAAATAAACTAAGCAAAACAAAAATAACAAAGTAAAGAGATTGGTTATGAGGGACTCCCCTTGTGAAGATGTCATTGACTCCCCGGCAATGGCGCCAGAAAAAGGCTTGATATTGGCTCAACACGTCGAGCTCGTTGGGGAACCCCAAGAGGAAGGTATGATGACCACAGTAGCAAGTTTTCCCTCAGTTATGAAACCAAGGTTATCGAACCAGTAGGAGCAAGGAAACACCTCCAAGGTGTTGTTTCCAACTTGGAATCCTGCACAACACAACCACAGAACTTTGCCCCCAACTTACAGTGAGGTTGTCAATCTCACCGGTTTTGCTAAAAACAAAGGATTAAACGTATTATGTGGAACAAAGTAAAAGCTTGGAGCAAGTAAACAGAAATCAGTAAACAGTTGTAGATTTATGGTAAAATAAAGGACCGGGGTCCATAGTTCACTAGTGGTGGTTCTCCTTAAGATAGATGACATGTTGGGTGAACAAATTACAGCGGGGCAATTGACAAACACCGAGAAAGCATACATGCATATACTAATCATCTTGACTCTTATGAGATTTGATTCGGCATTACAACATTATACATAGACCGTAATCCAACTACATCTATGACTAATAATCCACCTTTAGGTTATCAATCCGAACCCCCTCTAGTATTAAGTTGCAAGAAACAGATAATTGCATTATGCATTGCATGTAAAGTAAACAATACGATTGTTCTATGAACAAAGGATTGTTGCTTTCTCCCTAGTAGCAACAACACATCTAGTACCTTAGAGATTTCTGTCACTTCCCCAAATTACTAGAGGCATGAACCCACTATCGAGCATAAATACTCCCTCTTGGAGTTGCTAGCATCTACTCGGCCAAGATATCTACTAACAACAGAGAGCATGCAAGATCACAAATAACAAAGACATGATAGAATCAATAATCAATCTAAAATAGCATCTCAATATCCATCGGATCCCCGCAAACACAACATGTAGATTACAAATAGATGATCTTGATCATGAACGGAGCTCACAAGATCTAGATATGGTAGTACAAAGGAGAAGAACCAACCATCTAGCTACTACAAGGACCGTAGTCCAGGGATGAACTACTCACGCATCACACCGGAGGCTTACATGGTGACGAACAAGGCCTCCAGTGTGAATTCTCCCCTCCGGCAGGGTGCCGGGAAGAGCTTCAGATCCCTCCCGATCTAGGGATGGAGATGACGGCGCTACAGACTCTTTCGTGGAATTTTGGTTGGCTACTTAGGGTTTCTATATCGGAGGCATCTTATAGGCGAAAGGGGAGGCCGAGGGGTGCCCTAGGTGGCCGTACCACCCCCTGGCACGGGCCATACCTGGTCGCGTGGCCAGGTGGTGTGGGCGGCCCCTAGCCCCTCTCCGTCTCGTATTCTGGCTTCGTGTCCCCCTCGGTGAAATACTGACTTTGGCTTTTGTCCCGTCCAATTCCAAGAATATTCATTTTCTGACTTTCCTAGAACCAATAATGTAACATCCCAAATCTTTAATCAAGGTTATCAAGATCCAAATATACCCAATTTGGGGTTAAAAAAACTTTTTATTTTTAAACAATTAGAATGCATATGTGTGTTGCATTAAAATAGAATTGTTTGGAATTGCCATGGTTGTTTGTTCTAATGGTTGTAAAATGATTCAAAGATAAATGCCACATCATCTAGATCATTCCCAAGATAAACCCAAAGAAAAAGAAATCAAATAAGATTAATAAATGCAAATGGTCACTTTTGCCATTTTAATCCACTAGGCCACTTTAGGTGTTTCTAGAAGTCAAATTCAAACAGAAACAATTCTAACTCTTTGCACCCCTTGTTAGTACAAGTAATGATCTACCAAGGCCCACTTTGAAATCTTACAAAAACTTTTAAACTCTAATTTTAAATGGCATTTGAAAATGGAATCCATTTCATATGCATAGATCCCACTTTTGCAAAAACCACTCAAATGAGTTCATCTTGACAATCCCAAGCAACCATAGATGCTTAAGCATATGACTAACACACCTACCCAAAATCTTTTCAAAATTCAAATAAAACTTTCTTGCGGCCATTTTGTCGAACAGTTGGCAGGTAGAGAAATATTGGCCTAACTAATATTGTTGCCAATTGATTTCTTGTCTCCCATTTAAACCTCAAATCTCTCCTCTGTCCCCTCTTAGCCTAACTAACCCCCAGACAACCCCTCTCCAACCCCGCAGCGCTAGTACCGCGCTGCCCGTTCTTGGTCGCCGCCGACCAAACGTGGGCAACATGCCAGAGATAGACCCGCGCCAAACCAGCTTGCCCTAGCTCCGCCGCACCCTAACACGATCCCCTGTCCACCCCACGGACGCAGCCAGCCCCTGGACCACCATAGACAGCTCACGCCCACCGCCTCTGCGCCATGCACGGAGCACGCTAGAGCATCGTCCCTGACAGGCTAGCACAAGCCGCGCCTCGACCCTAGCTTGCACGCGCCACTCCGCCTTGACCCTAGCACACCGCCAGACACGCTCTTTTCCCGCCGCGCGACCAGCAGACACCGCATGCCGCGTCGAGCACCGCCTCTGCCGCTCAGAGCGCCAACCTTTCCTGACCACAAGCCACCGCCCCTAGCTGCGCCATTACACCATAGCTGACCGCCAGGAGGTAAGCCACCGTCCGCCTACCACGCCCATGCCTCTAGCGCACTGTACCGTCGTCTCCAACGAGCCGCGCCCATGCCGCTCTGCCACTTCATCGACCCTATATAAGGAGCCCTCCCCAGCACCAACTCGCCACACTCCAACACTCCCCACATCCCACTGAGTCCCTCACACCTCTCGCCGGAGCCGCTCGAGCAGCCGTTCGCCGGAATTTTCACCGGAGTCGCCGCAGTAGAGGAGAAAGGGGCCTGTCGATTGCGACCACCCCAGGAGCCGCCGCGACCTCGCCTGAGTCCGCTATATTCTCCTCGTTCCATCGCCCCCATCGCCACATTAGCTAGAGCCCTAGTAAGCCCCCACTAGACCCCCACCGAGCCGCTAGGGTTCCGTCTCGCCAGCGACCAGTCTGTCATCGACGATGAACCAGAGTCGTTGATCTAGGTTCTAATCACATGGTCCACATCGCTCCGTACCACTTCGCGTTAGAAGAGCCGCTATCAGCTGTCCTCTGCGCCGCGAAGTGCCACTGGGCCGGCCCATTTTCTTTCCCGCGCTGGCCCTAGAATTCAAATGTAGATTTTTCTATTTAGACTTAATCTAGATTATGTCCTCTTATTTAAAAATCAATTCAGAGATTTCTACTAAACCAAATTGAATGATTCTAATTTTTTAGAAAGATATTTTAAATATCTATCCAGGCCCGTTGGATTTAAATCAATTGGAGTTATAGATCACCTATAGCAAAAATAACAAAACAGAGACTTTTCTACATTCAAACATTTTTCAAAAACCAACCATAATATCTTTTGAGTTGATTCCAACTCTCAAAAATCACATTTGATAATACCTATCTAAATATGTAATAATATTTATGTTTGCATGCAGTGACTTTGGACTAGTACCAAAATAATGCTATATAGGCATTTCTAGTCACTTTAAATCTTTTAAATATTAATCTTAGACTTTATAAAATGTGATCCAACATTTAAATCACATTCCCATGTATTAGAATATGTGGTGATGACATGTGTCCATATGATCCCATATTTTAATTGGATAATATTAAATCTTAATTAATTTCAATGAGTAGAAATTACTTTTCTCAAATAAAATAAATAAAACTAGTTCATTAAATCTTGTGATGTTTGTGATGATACTAGATCATCAAATATGTGCCTTAGTATGCTAAATAGACTAGTTAAGTATTGTTTGGTGATTATGTATCTCTGTATTTATAGACGATAGTACCGACCAAGTCTACGAGGAGGAGGAGTTCTACCCCGAAGAAGACGAGGAGAATTTCAACCACTGCACCAATCAAGGCAAGCTAACACTTGCAAGTTTCCTAACTACGCAAGCTATTATTGGAAAGCTAAAACTTGCAAGCCATCACTAGATGCAATATAACCCAAGCAAGATGGCTTAGGCATGCTTTGGTTATACCTTTTGATTTATACCCATCCCAAGTTTTCTTACAAGCTTTACCTTCTTTTACGTTACCAAAGTTCTTTACTTGTTTATAGGTAGCATAAAGAGTATAAAACTTGACCTATCTAGTTAGACTTAGATGTCATTCTATGACATGAGATTGATATTAGCATCCCACATTAGTGAACACTCTTAACTTAGTGATTAGAGCTAAACCAAAAACTTGATCACTCTAGATGGGAATACTTGGTGAAAATGCTTATGAAAACCTTGGAATGATGAGTCATTCTACTGAGATGTTTTGACATGTGTTGAGAAACAGAAATGGTTTATGATGATGAAAATGTTGAGGCATGAGCCTTAACCCTTTATAAAAACTGATGGTTGGGTTCGGATGCGATACCATTCCAATTTTACCGTACAACCACAATACCTGAATTGGGTAAGGCTTAGCCGGAACTTTATATGCATTAGTATTAGTTCCCTCATGGGAGAGGTTTGAGCTGAGGCTACCTCTCGATGTTGTCCACCTATGCAGTGCCCAGGATGGCAGATGGCCATGGCTAGGAGGCCAAGCTCATAGGAGAGGTGCTTATACTAGAGTGTGTAAAGGAAAGGTTATATTTGATTATCTGCATACTAAGTATGATGATTCAGGGTTATCCCTGATAGATGTATCGAATTTTGTGGTGAAAGTGTACCACCTCTACAGAGTGTCAAACTATTCGAATAGCCATGTCCATGATTATGGACAGTTGGAGTGGCCATACTGTTCCGTTGTCAGATGTTTTCAAAATGACTTATGAAATGAATTGTGACCTGACTTGACCACAACATGGTTGTGACTATGACAACTAAGTTCCCACTTAGGTGATTTCAAACTTTCTGTTATCTTTCTTTGTTTCTGAACTCAGCTTAAGTTTCAAACTTAACTTTACAAATAAACTTAGAACTTAGCATTCCTACTAGAACTACCTTACTTGTTAGTGATAGCTTGCAAGTACTTAAAGAGTACTCATGGCTTTGTCCCTGGCTATTCCCGTGGCCAGACTATGAGGAGGACTATCCGGAAGAAGGACAACGGGATGGGTACGACAACTAGGATCATCTCTCATCGTCAGCATTACCTGTGACACTGAAGATGGAGCCCACCGCTATGCTATTTATTCCGCTACTTGTTTGTACTAAGACTGGATCATGAGATCCTTTATTTTTGTAAGACCTTATTATGGCTTGTAATGGATGATGTACTGTGATATCCAATCTGTTATGTCTCGCAAAAATGGTAATCCTGGGATTGCGATGTATGGCATAATAAGCATCTGGGATTAAAAATCCGGGTGTTGACAAGTTGGTATTAGAGCCATCTTGACCATAGGAGACCCTAGTTAGAATGGCCGTCCGAACAAAAACTTAGTTTCAAAACCAAAGTGAGTATTTGTGAAAATCTATTTCCCCACTTACCCTTGAGATTCTTTCAAAAAGATTCATGATCCTCAAAATTCTTACATTACTCCATAAAATTTGACACACTTGATCACCTCACTAACTTTCTCATCCTAAATTTTTATAGATGGAAGTTCAGTAGTGCAAGTTCTACCAGTTGGGCAACGGAGGCCAACTGATCTTCGAGAGGGATCTTGATGCAGTGTCTGATTAACTTGAGCGTCCGCATACGGAATTCTTCGGAGCTCAACTCAATGACCACCCAGGAGGAGATTTACAATGGTTGATTGTTGCTGATCTTCGAGGCAAGATGGAGGCACCACTTTCCGAGAAGATTCAATTCACCGTGAGAGAGAACAACTGGCTAGATGGATTAGCCAGGGCAATGCATGAAGCTCTCGCCCGTCTTTGCGCACATAATGTCAACTTGATGCAGGGAACTCGCTTTGCTCACTATGCAAGGCGTGATTCGATGGGAATGCCTTTGGAGATGCCAAGTCATCCGGATTTGAAGCGCCAAGTGGAGAACCTCGACTTCGTACTGTATGACAGACAGAAGGAATTAGACAATGCTCGAGAGTACGCCAACCACAACCTTGCCATTGCCGCCCAGATTGTTGGGGGGATACCCCCGGGTAGGGTGACGCCGGGGTATAAAGGCCGAGTTAGCCGAGGTTCGGCAAGGCCAAAGCAGATGCTGGCTGGGTCACCTCAAGACAGGCCGAATCACGGGGTAACCCGGACCAGGGGGCGTTCACCTAACTAAGTCTCAGCCGACTTAAGCAGTAAGTCGGAACTGCATGTATAACTTGTTTGCAGGAAAGGGTGTGGCCGGATCAACTATGATCCGGGTCACATCTAGCTTCTAGGAGAAGGAAGGAATCTCGCTGGTCAAAAGAAGCCCCGGTACGCACTGCCTGAGCGAAGCAGACAAGGGCAGGACCACCGAGGCGTGGCCGACAAGGGTGACGATGCCTATGTCGGCTGACGCGGGCGCCGCAGAGGCTCACGTAGCCTCTGCATGTGTGACGCGAGGGAAAAGTAACCCGGTCGGCTTACTACTTTGGGAGATGGCATATTCTTAGGAATATGCCTCCACGTATGCCCTAAGTGGAGACCTAGGCCCCCCCCTATATAAGGAGGGATAGGGCTTCTGTAGAGGGGGTTCCAATTTTTCTAGTTTGGCTAGGGTTTTAAGGGTGATCGGTGAGCGAGAGTAAGAGAGCTCCTTCTTCCTCCTCTCGCCAGTACAGCTCTAGGAGCACTTGTAACCTTGGAGGCAAAGCGAATATAAACTTCTGTGTGGAGAATCACTTCACTATCCCTCCCTGGATTCCCCTAGCGTGTATTAGTCCCCACCTTTAGCCTATCCATGGCATCTGCCATGACACCACCACGACAGTTGGCGCCCACCATGGGGCTAGCGGTGCTAGCAGGGGTGAAGATCCGGACGGGAAACTCGATCGCCACCGGCGAACGCATCGTCTTCGGGCTCGTCCAGCGTTTTGGAGCGCTGGACTTCGTCAGCGACAACGCTGGCTACTTCGGCACGCGACCACTTTCGTGCAACGGCCTCTTCGTCAAGCTCGGCGCGCACAAGGTCTATGTTGATGTGGACATGTCATGTGTTCATCCGTGGCACGTCGTCGAGGCAGGGGAGCCCCCCCTCACCGTGGTTCGCGGGGCACGTATCACTCGCTCCCCGGACCGTGCAGAGGTGATGATGACTGCGCCTGGTGCGGGCGCAAGAAAGGATCCGGCGCCAGATCCGGAGGTAACGCCTAAGGCACCGAGGAAAGGTAGAGGTCCTCCACTAGAGAGGCCAGAAAATGTGCTGAGGGAAGCTATGGATAGCTTGGAAAACCCGGTAACAGCAGTGGTAGATCCGGCTCAGGCATAGGCCGAGCTAGAGGAAACTAGGCAGAAAATTCTAGAGGGAGCGAAAAAGATTGCTGCGGCTCAGCAGTCGTTGAACATGACTCTGCGTGAATACGCAAAGGCAAACAGAGTAGATGCTGTAAAAGTGAAGGGGAGAAATCTCATGAGTGAAATGAACAAAGAAGGGGACACTTAGATTGAGGAGTCTGAAAACTGTTTGTCCATGGGGCTGCCGAAGTACAGTACCCTGGCGAAAAACCTCAGAGCAGCGGATGCAGCTGCATCCGAGCTAGAGGGTCTGACGGGTGAAGCCCGTCAGAGGCAGCAAGATCGGGTCAATGAGTTGGTTCGGATTGCGAACAGGCAAAATGAGGAACTGCTCAGGGAAAACCCGGAGAGAGCTGGGGCCTCCGAGATCGTTCATTCGGCAGTGGGTAACCCAGAGAAATCCGCTAGAGCCGCATCGTCTCCTCATGGTGGTCCAAGGAGAGAGGAGGTAGTAACCTTGGCCAGGAGAAACAAGCTGATTGTTCCGTATGACCCGACAAGGGCAGGAAAGGCAAAAGAAGTACAAAGAAACGACGATCGACGAAGTGTAAGCGGAGGTGAAGCTGGCCGAGGTAACCGTGACCAAGGCAATGCCGGTCAAGGAAACGCTGTTAACGGCAATGCCGGACAGCGCAACTCTACAGGACAATCGCAGCAGCGGAATATACCAAGGCAAGAGCAAAGTGCCGGCCAAGGTATGCAACAGAGAGATGCGCCACGAGAGCGAGACCGGTACAACGATGGAGATTCGGAAATGGTAAATGCAGGATACCCAAGGCCGGACTATCATGTGATAGGGACGAGATTGGGAAGCAGGGATTTGATGCCGGACGATGCCAGGTTGAAACTGGATCGACTGTATAGGTCGCAGCAGATTGAAAGTCAGGGTCCCCCGGGTCCTGCGTGTTTTGGACCCCGGAACATGAAAGAGCCACCAGTACCTAACTTCCAGTTACCCAGAGGCACGAAGACGTATGACGGCAGCACTAAGCCAGAGGATTGGTTGATAAATTATGCTATGGCTGTGAAAATTGCAACATGCAACTTGAGGTGGGATGTACGATACATACCCCAGATGTTGGAGGGCCCGGCAAGGGTATGGCTGAACAATTTGCCGCCCGGAAGCATTAATTGTTGGATAGATTTTGAAGAGATGTTCATCAGCAATTTCTCGAGTACGTATCAGAGACCGAATAGGCCACAGACCCTAGCTATGTGCAAGCAAAGACCGAATGAGACGGATCGGGAGTTTTTAACCCGGTGGTGTACCGTGAGAAACTCATGTGAGGGCATGATAGAATCACAGGCCATAGCGTGGTTTGCACAGGGATGCAGATATGCAAGCGAACTGTGGCAAAAGTTACAAAGGAAGATGCCAACTACGTTGGCGGAGATGATCCGGATTGCTGATTCGTATGCCTTGGGCGATCCAACTCAACCTAGGCTCGTGTCCAACGAGTCGAATGAGGAGTACTACCAGAGAGATGGAGCCGGTTCATCCCAGAGGAATGATTACAAAGGTAAAAGGAGGGATGATAGACCGGATCACCGGTACAGTTCGCAACAAGTTGCAGCTGTGAATCAAGATCAGCCCAGAACAGGAATTAATCAACGTCAGAAAACTGGAGGGCAACAATGGACACCAAGAAATGATGGCAAGAAAACTTGGACGCCAGAGCAAAAGAAATAGTGGCAAGAAAGGAAGGACCGTCCGAGGTATACCTATGAGTCGATGTTGGATCAGCCATGTAAATTTCACACGCCAAATCCGAGTAACCCAGCGGGTCATACAACGAGGCAATGTGAGTGGATGCGCAAGATTGAACAAGGCGGTTCGGGGAATGCTCAGGCACCCCGGAATGATCAACCTCAGCAGGAGTTACCCCGGCAGCAATTCCTCTCTGGAGCGAACACGCAACAGCTAATGTTGCCTCCCCCTCCGCTGAGGTATGACAACAATGAGAGAAGGGATGCAGTGCATCAGGTGGAAAATCAGCACCAGCCGGATCAGAGGTACCCCGGAAATGAGGGAAGAAATGAGTACAGAGAGCATCACCAGAGCTATTGTGTGTTCACAACTGAGGAAACATATAGAAGAGCTTGCAACGCCGACATATGGAGGTCAATGCGGTAATGCCAGCGGTGACGAGGTACATGCCTTGGTCGGACCAATAAATCACCTGGAACATCAAAGATCATCCTAAGCTTATGCCGAGTCCTGGTTCGTATGCGTTAGTGCTGGACCCGACATTCATTGGGCCTAGCATCAATGTGAGGTTCTCAAAGGTACTGATTGATAATGGCAGTAGCATTAACATCATGTATGCGGACACAATGTGCAAGTTGGGTATCTCGGAAAACATGTTGCAGGCCACGAGGACAACTTTCCATGGCATTGTGCCCGACATTTCTTGTGAGCCAATAGGCAAGATCCGGGTTGACGTATTGTTCGGCACGAGAGATAACTGCCGAACTGAGAATCTGGAGTTTTAGGTGGTAAACTTGGAAAGTTTGTATCACGCATTACTCGGAAGACCAGCATTGAACAAGTTCATGGCAAGCTGCCACATCAGTTATCTGAAGATGAAGTTGCCCGGGCCAAATGGAGTGATTACCATTGCTAGAGATTTCCGACGTCCCATTGAGTGTGCCTCATCCGGGTCTAACCTAGCCGAGTCACTCGTGATTGCGCAAGAGAAAAGAAAAATCCAAGAGGTGGCGACATTAGCTCAGTCCGCGCAGCAGTATATGCCGGCGCTGAGTAACCCGCATGGAAGTGTCTCCTTCCAGGCCGCGAAAGATACCAAGAAGATTCCCATTGATGTTATGTTCCCAGAGCGCACCGTAACAATTGGTGCCGGGTTGAATGATAAATAGGAAAGCGAGCTCGTCAACTTCCTCCGTGAGAATCGGGATATTTTTGCTTGGTGTACACAGGACTTGCAAGGTGTTCCGAGGGAGTTGGCCGAGCACTCTTTGAACGTGAGACCCGGAGCAAGGCCGGTGAAGCAACCTCTCCGCCGCTTCGCCGAGGATAGGAGAAAATTCATTGGAGACGAGATAGCTCGGTTGCTAGCAGCAGGATTTATCATGGAAGTACTCTATCCGGATTGTCTCTCTAATCCGGTGCTGGTAGAGAAGAAGAAGGATGATCCGAATGTGGCAGTGGTTTGGCGTATGTGTATCGATTACACGAACCTGAACAAGGCGTGTCCAAAAGATCCATTTCCACTGCCGAGGATAGATCAGGTCATAGACTCAACCGCGGGATGTGAACTGTTGTCATTCATTGATGCATATTCTAGTTTCCACCAGATACCTCTGAATCCGGATGATCAAATAAAGACCGCATTTATCACCCCGTATGGGGCTTATTGCTATCGCACCACGCCGTTTGGTTTATGTAATGCAGGTGCAAAAATGTTTGCACGACCAAATAGGTCAAAATGTACAAGTGTATGTGGATGATGTGGTTATCAAGACCAAGGAAAGCAAAACGCTCCTTGACGACATTAGGCAGACATTCGCGAACTTAAGAAGGTTCCGAATGAAGCTTAACCCGGAAAAATGTACCTTCGGTGTCCCGGCTAGAAAATTACTCGGATTTCTCGTCTCCAGCCGAGGTATCGAAGTTAATCCAACTAAGGTCCGGGCCATCGAACGAATGGAGCTGCCGAAGTGTCTTAACAATGTCCAAAAGTTCACTGGGTGCCTAGCATCATTGAGTCGGTTTGTATGTCGGTTGGGAGAAAAGGCATTTCCTCTCTACCAACTCATGAAAAAGTCGGATAAGTTCGTTTGGACACCACAGGCCGATGAAGCCTTTGCCCACTTAAAAAAGATGTTAGCCACTGCACCGGTGTTAGCCTCTCCACTATCAAAGGAGTTAATGTTGCTCTACATAGCCGCAACCAACCGAGTTGTAAGTGCAGTGATTGTAGTAGAGCGCGACGAAGAGGGTAAGTCGGTGCAGAGGCCAGTATATTACTTGAGCGAGGTATTATCTGCCTCAAAGCAGAACTACCCGCACTTTCAAAAAGTGGCATATGGTGTCTATATGGCGGCAAAGAAGTTAAAGCATTACTTTGAGGAGCACCCCATCAAAGTAATATGTGAGGCTCCCATATCCGAGATAATGGGTAACAAGGATGCAAGTGGTCGAATCGCAAAATGGGCAATCGAACTAGCTCCTTATGCGCCACAATATGACAGAAGAGAAGCAATCAAGTCTCAGGCTGTGGCAGACTTTTTTGTGGATTAGGCCGAGGTACAATACGAACCACCGCCACCAGATCCGAACTACTGGAGGATGCACTTTGACGGGTCAAAAACAAAAACCGGGCTAGGCGCCGGAGTTGTGCTTACCTGGCCAAAGAAGGACCAGCTAAAATATGTGCTCCACATCCATTTCGCGGCATCGAATAATGTCGTAGAGTATGAAGCACTTGTGCATGGGCTCAAGGTAGGAAAATAGATTGGTATACGTCGGATCATATGCTTTGGCGACTCGGATTTGGTGGTACAGCAAGTATCAGGACTGTGGGACGCCCTTGATCCAAACATGGCGCTGTACAGATTTCATGTACAGAAGATATCTGGTTACTTTGAGGGGTGTGAATTTCACCATGTAGCCCAGGTGGAAAATGAGGCTGCCGACATGTTGTCGAAGCTCGGATCAACCCGACAAGCAATTCCACCGGGTGTAGCATTGGAACACCTCAGAAAACCATCTATCAGGCCGTCCCCAGGAATCGACTCAATCTATGTCTCGGAAGATACAGAATCCGGAGCTGAGCCCATGGACATTGACATGGGAGGTAGTGCGTGAAACCCGGGGACTGCATCAGCAAACCCGAGGACTGCCTCAGCGAACCCGGGGACTACCTCGCAGGACCCGGGGACTGCTCAGCATGATCCGGTTGAAGTTATGTCGGTGGATCAGATGGAAATTGATGAGGATGTGTTCCCTGTACGAGTAATACCAGCTTGGGCACTGCCTATATTTCAATTCCTGAAAGACGGAACGTTACCTACTGAGGAGGTGTTATCCAGGCAAACTCAGAGGAGAGCAAAGGCATACACAATCATCAATTCCGAGCTATACAAAAGGAGTGTGACCAATGTCCTCCAGCAATGCATTGACCCAGAAGAAGGGTTTGACATCCTCCGAGATATACATCAAGGGGAGTGCGGGCATCATGCCTCTTCCCGAGCCTTAGTGGCAAAATCTTTCCGGCATGGATTCTACTGGCCAAGTGCCTTAGAACAAGCAGAAGATCTGGTGAGAAAATGCAATGGTTGTCAGAGGTATGCTACCAAGACACATATGCCAATGTCGGAACTCAAGACCATACCAATTACATGGCCATTTTCCGTATGGTGCTTGGACATGGTTGGCCCGTTTAAACCAGCAAGGGGAAACATGACTCACATTTTGGTCATGGTGGACAAGTTGACGAAGTGGATCGAAGTAAAGCCTATAAGGAAATGTGATGGGGCTACGACCGTAACGTTTCTCAAGGATATAATCTTGAGGTACGGTTACCCACATAGTATCATAACGGATAATGGAACAAATTTTGCGAAAGGAGCATTTGCGCGCTTCTGCCGAGACAAGAAGATCCGACTCGACGTAGCCTCGGTAGCCCACCCCGCATCGAACGGACAAGTGGAAAGATCCAACGGATTAGTACTATCCAGGATAAAACCCCGGCTCATTGAGCTGCTGCAAAGATCAGCGGGGTGCTGGATAGAAGAACTACCAGCGGTACTGTGGAGTTTAAGAAAAACTCCGAATTGATCAACAGGCTATACGCCGTTTTTTCTGGTATATGGGGCAGAAGCTGTATTACCAGCCGACATAGAGCATGATTTGCCTAGGGTCACCCAATACAGAGAAGCCGAAGTGCAAGAAGCCCGGCAAAATGATGTTGATCTGCTGGAAGAAGCGAGAGAACTGGCCTTGTCCAGATCCGCCATATATCAGCAAAATCTCTGATGCTATCATAGCCGGAAAGTAAGGCCCCGAGTCTTTCGGGAAGGCGATCTGGTGCTCCGGTTGGTACAGCGTACTGCCGGCATGCATAAATTATTCCCTCCCATGGGAAGAGCCGTTCATCGTGAGCAAAGCATTGCACAATGACTCTTATTATCTTATAGATGCAAAGCCACAGGAAAAGAACAAGGCGGACAGGTCCGGCGAGGAATCTAAGCGCCCATGGAATGTAGCTCTACTTCGTCCTTTCTACACTTAGCAGAGAAGTGTATGTATCTGAGTCTTCTCATATGTCGGTATGTATGCCGGCAATGAGCTTATGAATGAAATATTGGCACCTCGAGCAGTAACTCGGGGACTGCCTTAATAATATTTGTTGTTTTTTATTTTTACGTCAGTTGGAGTAAGTTGTTCTACTTAACTCGGATTAGTAATGTGTGAGCACCAAAAACCCAACTCTCAACTTGCTGCTGTCCAACAAGAATTGGCTTCATGGCAAGCAAGAGAACAAGTTTGGAATTGCGTAGCACATGAAAAACGACTAAGGAAAAAGAACCTAATCGAGCCGATGTTTGTTTTTCGGACTAACCTTGTATTTACTTTCAAACTATTATGCTAAATTAGTTTGAGCTAAGCCTAAAAGTTTCTAAGTATTGTTAAAACAATTTTTGAAGCTCGGATTCGTAAGTCGTAAAACCGAATCAAGGTAGACACGAACCGGGCCAGAAGATTGGACGAACAAGAAAATGAAACTCGGGGACTACGCCCAAGTTAATCCGGCATACAAACTTAGTAGCAAAATATTACATAAGTACGGGGCACATTTCCACCCGGCATACCGGGGATCTGATAAGTTTTCAAGTGTTTTTACTTAAGGAGTAGCAGGAGGAGGAAGTTCGGTATCATCTTCGCTTTCTTTGATATCCGAGGCATCGTCCTCTCCATCCTCGTCTGAACTATCTTCAACGTTCTCGACCTCTTCGTCGCCAGCAGCTTCCAGGAAGCTCGGACCCTCAGTCCATTCCTGAATGGGAGAATATTCAACGAGGCTATGGGCGCAAGCCTAGCGCCGAGCTACCCATTCCGGATCATCAGTCCACTTGGATCCGGTGCGCACGCACGTCAGGAGGCTGAGATCGATCTTCTCATACCACGTGAGTATGTGGTGAAGAACGGTCTCAGTTGCAGCACGTCTAGCAGACTCCCTCCAGAGGTCGAGCTGGGTCTCGATCTCTGACAGCTTTTCAGCAAGAAGTGTGATTCTCTTCGGAGCGCTCTCACCGGGCCAGAACATGTTGAAGACTCAGACTGAAACATCGAGGATATCCTTGCCGTAGTTCTTGATGATTTCCATGCAAGATGACAGGCTGACCAATAGGTCCTCCATGTCAAAGGGAATGCTCTCACCGTCAGGAGCGATGGGAGTACCCCTCTCTCGGCGGAAATTGGCAACAGCAGCGCTCACAATAGGAGTACCCTCTGGAAAGTGGCCTGAAAACAAGGCAAAGGAAGAAGCTAAATAAAAGACATATGAAGTAACCCGAAGAAGTATGTCGGATAAGGGAAAGGAACTTACGTGAAATGTGGATGTGGATCCAGGTCAATTCATTGATGCAATTATCGCGTCTTTGGCAGAGCTGCACCAGTTCAGTGTTCACTGACTCAAGTTTGACGTCGGCCTCCTGGAGAAGTTCGCGATCCTTAGCAATTTGGAGGCTAAGGCGCTCGCGTTCTTCGGTGTAGTCCTGGCTAGCCTTTTCAAGCTCGGTTTGATGCTGCTCCTTCATCTTCTTCATTTCTGCCTTTAGCTTGGCAATCTCGTCGTTCTTGGTTCGGAGGAGGGCAAGCTCATCGTCTTTCTTTTTGAGCTTGGCCTGATGCTGCCCTGCTTGTTCGAGAAAATGCAGCATCAGGTCAGGCACGGGCACACTATCTTCAAGAGATGCTGAAATAGCGTGTTGACCCGGCAGAGCCGAGGTATGAATGTTTGTCGAGCCAAGAAGAAAAGAAGATGGAAAGCAAAGCAGGGTCGGACAAAAAGGACTTACCCTTGATCTGCTCCAGGTTCTTTTGCATAATCTTGTTCTCAGCCTCCACCCTAGCAGCGGAAACCAAATAATGATATTAGTTCGGCAGAGGAAGATGAAGGAAAACGGAGAAGCGCCAAGGGAGAAAATTACCCCTTTTCTCATGCTCAGCGAGATGTGCATTGTGCTTTGCGAGCAGCATCTTGTGGGTATCCAGAAGACGCTAGAACTCAGGACTCCGGCGGTTGGTGGTCACCTGAAGAGAATACAAAATTTTGGCTTAAGCCTTGTGCATATTCGAAGTGTACAAGATCCGGGCCAAGTGGAACTTAACCCGGCTCTAGGTGTCTGCATATTCGAAGTGTACAAGATCCGGGCCAAGTGGAACTTAAACCGGCTCTAGGTGTGTGCATATTCGAAGTGTACAAAATCTGGGCCAAGAGGAACATAACCCGGCTCTAGGTGTGTGCATATTCGAAGTGTACAAGATCCGGGCCAAGTGGAACTTAACCCGGCTCTAGGTGTGTGCATATTCGAAGTGTACAAAATCCGGGCCAAGTGGAACTTAACCCGGCTCTAGGTGTGTGCATATTCGAAGTGTACAAGATCCGGGCCAAGTGGAACTTAACCCGGCTCTAGGTGTGTGCATATTCGAAGTGTACAAGATCCGGGCCAAGTGGAACTTAACCCGGCTCTAGGTGTGTGCATATTTGAAATTATGAAGGAGCTACGTTAGTTCTCTAAGGAGCATCTGACCGAGTAACAAGTTACTCCCCCGGAGGCTCGGGGACTAATGGTTATATTGCTAGTTCATGATAAGGAAAAGGTGAAGTAACGTACCTCCATCATCCGACCCGCAAGGTTAATCGCCTTAGAGGCTGTGTTCATCTGGGCAGCGAATTCGGCAGGACCGAACTTCTCCGGGAGATCGTCGTTATAGACGAACTCCGCCTTGTTCCAGTTATTCATAAACTCGATCAAGGTCGGAGGATATCGCTCACCGCTGAGCATGTGGGGCGCCACCAAGCCCCTCACATGTGCCTCTCTCCTCTCAACCTGAGCAAGGGCCGGATTGGTGTGCAGAACAAGTTGCTGCGCAGTAGTTGGCTCGGTAGGGGCGTCCTTCGGTGCTGGAGCCTTCTGGGCAAGCATGGACGCAAGGGTGCGCTGTCCAGACCCGGTGGACGCTGCCCTGGTGACGTCAGGGGCTTTCTTGCCTTTGGCTT
Organism: Avena sativa; assembly: GCA_916181665.1. Lineage (NCBI taxonomy): Eukaryota > Viridiplantae > Streptophyta > Magnoliopsida > Poales > Poaceae > Avena > Avena sativa. Next base: position 428,713,344 of record OV702286.1, on the reverse strand, counting down.
GCTGAGAGGAGGAAGTGGTTGCGGCAGATTTCCCCTTAGGAGCTGCCTGGGTACTTCCTCCCCGAGACTGAGAAGACTCGGACGAGGCGTAGGAGCTTGGCGCTGGTGCCCTTGTTGTTGGTGCTGGTGCTGGTGCTGGTGTCGGTGCTAGTACGGAGGTGGTCTCAGTAGTTGTTGATTGCAGTGGAGCCGAAGTGGTGGATGCCGCTGCCTCGGCTGGACCGGTCTCCCCTGCTCCGAGGTTACCCTCCTCTTGACAAGGTGGAATAGAACCCGGAGCAGCCGTAGAACCCTCTGGGATAGGGCTCAGCGGGCGTGACTCTTCGTCACGAGGGGGAGAAGAGCTGGGATGGAGCGGCGAAGAGATGCTAGATCCACTCTGAGGGGCCTCCACCGCAGCCCTGCCAAATCAAATAATTTTAGAAGAGAAATTATAACAATGCAAGAAAGAACAAGTTGCAGGAGAAAAAGAGACTTACGCGTCCGAGATTTGGGGCTCCTTGGGTTTCCGAGCCCTTCGTGCTGGGGCCTTGCCTGCAGGCTTGGAAGCAGTTTTGTCTCCGGACTTCTTTCGCCTTTTGGAGGGCTGAGAGGGTCCGGAGGAGGAACTTGATGCAGCTCCACGCCTCTTCTTCGGCGCTGCCAGAACAGGTTCCCCCGTGGCAAGGGGAGGGTCCTCGTGGATCTTCCCACCGGGGTTAGCTGATGCCGGAAAAGCATAAGAAAGGGGGACAACATCAAGAAGTTCAATCACCTCGACATCCGAGTCATCTTCATCATCGGGCCAATCTCTAATAGAAGAGGGTTTACCGGTGGGTCGCTTCGTAGCGTCGGTCATCAGGAGGAACGTCTCCTGGTCCGGCTCTTCCTTGTCCGGGGTCTCTCGGTCAGGCGCCCATTTAAGGGTCGGATCGGTGCCGTCCTCGAGGGTCTGCTGAAGGAATATCTGAGGAAAAGAATGAACAACGGAGTCAAAAATGGAACAATGACCGACATATAATTAACCCGGAGTAAATTTGCGCCACGAAGCTTACCAAGGGAGGAAGCCTATCCCGGCAGAAATGCTCAATTCCCCATGTCCATTCAGTGGAGAAGTCCTTGTGGGTGGTGAAGAGAGCCTTGACCCGATGATAGATCTCCGAGTTGCTCAACTCGAAGGACGAGGTCCGGTTGGGGTCGCGGCCGAAGCTCATGTGGCACACCTTGTGGCTACGCCTCTGGAGGGGGGGGGATTCGGTTGTGCACGAACGTGATCATAGCATCCTCGTTGTGCAACCCGATCTTCTTCAGCTCCACAAACCTCTTGTTGACCTGGTTGGCCAAGGATGTGGGCTTCTTGGGGACAACGTCCCACGATTCTAGGTTAGGTGGACCCGGAGCATAGGGAAGCAGCCGGATCAAGTCTTCAGTGCCCTCGTTCCGGACATAAAAGAAAGTCCGGGCCCATCCTTTGCAGGACTCCAGCCCGGTGACTCGAGGGAAGACAGATAGCCTCCGGGGTGAGATGGATGCAGCTCCGAATTGAGTGAGCTGCTTGTCCTCCGGATCGAGTTGAATATTCGGAATGACATTACGACGAAGGCCGAAAAACCGGATCCATAGCTCCTTCGTGGGCCATTATTCGGTGTAGCCCTCGATCGTAGAGGCAAAAGCAGAAAGAGAAGTGATTGCGTTGGCAGGAAGGTGGTGGGGCTGGAGTTCGCATGTGCTTAACCAGTCATGGAAGAAATCGCTGACCAGCAAACCGAACCCCCGTTGGAAGTGCGACAAGAACACAACATACTCACCCGGATTGGGTGAGGGGGCGAGTTCGGCGGAGGCAAGGCGCGCGATGATGCCGGCGGGGATACGTCTGGTCCAGTAGAGCCAGTCCAAGTCATCTTGGCAGACCCATGACCCGGCCCACGCACCACGGTCCGCGGCGGTGGAGTCCTCCTCCATCTCTTGCTCAGCAACGACGAGCTCCTCCTCCGTCATATGATAATCGCTGCCCTCGCTGGCGCTAGCGGCGGCGGGGGGCAAAGGCCTAGATTGGCAGCGACCCGTGGTGGAGGAGGCGCGTAGCGGTGCCAACGACATAGAAATATGGGGGAAAATATGCGGCGGCGGCGCTGCTGCTTGGGTGCACTAGCGGCGGCGCGGTCGCGAGGAAGACGAAGAAGAAGAGCAAAGGGCAGAGGGGCGCAGTAAGGGGAAAAAGCCTAAGTGATGCGCCCCTCCCCTATTTAACCTCTCCCACGAGGAGAAAGTGGGATCACGTTCTGCGGGCACGCCACACGCAGTGGCCGTGTACTACCCGCATCGACCAATCAGCAAGAAGCCACACGGAAGGCCAGAGAGTGGACTTGATCCTGTGACATGACACGTTGATGCGGTAAACGAGGAGGCAGGCGTGACGTGACCCGCGCACAGTGATGACTGACAATTACTGCGGCGGTTACTGTGCTGGCCCTTAAAATAAGACAACATAATGATTAGCCTCCACGTGGGTTGGCGTACGAGAGAAGGAAGCAAGACCCGGATAGGACCGTGGTAACCCGGCCAGCAAGTGAAAACTTGGAATGTGCAGAGGGAAAGTAAAACCATGAGGTCCGAGTTGAAGTGGTAACCCGACCGACAAGTGAAAACTTGGAACGTGCAAGGGGAACGTAAATCCATATAACCCGAGACAAGGAGGTAACTCGGAAATGACGTCCAAAGCTCAAACATAATTGAACCTGATGTGGCCTTAGCGGCCAAGGCAGCTAAGACCGCACCAGCTTCGGGGACTAATGTTGGGGGGATACCCCCGGGTAGGGTCACGCCGGGGTATAAAGGCCGAGTTAGCTGAGGTTCGGCAAGGCCAAAGCGGATGCTGGCCGGGTCACCTCAAGACAGGCCGAATCACGGGGTAACCCGGACCAGGGGGCGTTCGCCTAACTAAGTCTCAGCCGACTTAAGCAGTAAGTTGGAACTGCATGTATAACTTGTTTGCAGGAAAGGGTGTGGCCGGATCAACTATGATCCGGGTCACATCTAGCTTCTAGGAGAAGGAAGGAATCTTGCTGGTCAAAAGAAGCCCGGTACGCACTACCTGAGAGAAGCAGACAAGGGCAGGACCACCGAGGCGTGGCCGACAAGGGTGACGATGCCCATGTCGGACGACGCGGGCGCCGCAGAGGCTCACGTAGCCTCTGCATGTGTGACGTGAGGGAAAAGTAACCCGGTCGGCTTACTACTTTGGGAGATGGCATATTCTTAGGAATATGCCTCCACGTATGTCCTAAGTGGAGACCTAGCCCCCCCTATATAAGGAGGGCTAGGGCTTCTGTAGAGGGGGTTCCAATTTTTCTAGTTTGGCTAGGGTTTTAAGGGTGATCGGTGAGCGAGAGTAAGAGAGATCCTTCTTCCTCCTCTCGCCAGTACAGCTCTAGGAGCACTTGTAACCTCGGAGGCAAAGCGAATATAAACTTCTGTGTGGAAAATCACTTCACTATCCCTCCCTGGATTCCCCTAGCGTGTATTAGTCCCCACCTTTAGCCTATCCATGGCATCTGCCGTGACACCACCACGACACAGAAGGCCCAAACTTTCTCACTGCTCGTCAAGGATCGTCAGTCACTTTGCCGTCAACGTGCAAAGAAAGATTGCACCATCAATCATATTTGCAAGAAGGTGGCCGACCTCGAGAAGACCATCAAGGAGCAAGAAGCTCAGCTTGCAGCAAAAGAAGAAGAGGAAGAAGGTGAAGACATCTAGGGGGATATTCACTCGTACCTCAGTAATGATGATGACTACCTGGAGGATGATGCCATGGACTTCTACACAGACGATGATGACTCTGACTTCATCGATGATGAGTAGATGCACTAGAGCACTATCGTAGGAGTGAGAAGTATCGGTCCCATTGTATCTTAGCTTACAGAATGGTTCTTAAAACCATCTGTTTTCCTTTTGTTGTGGCATGTGAGTTTGTATCGTGTTCTTTGCTTGAATGAATGAAAAGAAGTTAGTTGCAAAACCTGAGTCAAACTCAAAGTTTTAGCTTTGAAACCAAAACCATGAACCTTAGAACTTTCCCTCTTACCCCATTATCTATCTCAATCTTCAGATGACTCGTGGAAACCAAGGAGGGAGCAGCTCATCGCAGGACCCAATGCTGTAGATTCTGTAGACGCTAATTGCGGACCGTGAAGCTAGTAGGGCAGAGCGCCAAGCAAATCTAGCCACCCTGCAGCAGATCGCCCAGATGTCCCACAACAATCAAGGTCATGGAAATCAGGATCATCATGGATCCAAACTCAAAAACTTCCAGAATACCAATCCCTCAATCTTTAGCAAGTCTGAAGACCCGCTGGATGCTGATGATTGGTTACAGACCATAGAGAATAACTTAGAAGTCGCCGGAGTGGATGCCAACGAGAAAGTTCTGTTTTCCACCCACTATTTGGCAGGAGATGCAAGAGCATGGTGGAACAGCACCTGCACCATGAACCATGGTCAAGTGATGACGTGGGAAGCCTTCAAAGTCAAGTTCAGTCGCACCCATGTGCCGCAGGGTTTAGTCACTAGAATGAGAGATGAATTCAGAGAACTAAAGCAAGGCAGAATGACTGTAGTGGAGTACCGTGACAGATTCTTGTCCCTCGCCAGGTATGCACCTAATGAGATCAACTCGGAAGCCAAGAAGAAGGAGAGATTCCTGAACGGACTGCATGATGAGATGCAGATGGTGCTAGTCAACATTCGTTTTGATGATCTCAAAGAGCTAGTCGACTCTGCCATTCAGATGGAAGGGAAGATCAACTAGGCGAATGACAACCGCAAACGTCGGATGATGCACCAAGCTGGGTCCCATAGTGCCTAGAAGTATCGCCCCAACCTGTTTGCCGGATATGCCCCGTGGAACAATAGACCCCCAATGTCTCGCCCAAGCTACCCCAACCGTAGTGGAGAAAATGTGAAGTCTGGAGGGAACAACAACAACCACCCAGGCAACTCCAACAATTTCAACCGTGCACCGCCCAAGTCCAACAACAACAACACTGCCCCAAGGACTAGAAGTAATGTCGTGCCTGTTGCAGCAAAAGACAAGTCTTAGATTACTTGTTTTGAGTGTGGAGTGAAGGGTCACTACTCCAATGAGTGTCCCAGGAAGATTGCCGCCACTGCCAATGTGAATGCCCCAACTCAACAGCAGCGCCGTGTGCAGCCCGGAAGAAGATTCGCCCCAGGGAATCCTCACAACCGCAATGGCCGTCTTTTCCACATGAACGCCGAAGAAGCCCAAGAAGTGCCAGATGTCGTGCTGGGTATGTTTTCTGTTAAGTCAGTTTTAGCAAGAGTGTTGTTTGATTCTGGAGCATCGCACTCGTTTGTTACCGAAGAATTTGCATGCACTAGTAAGATTCACCCAACCAACCTGAAGCATGTCATGATAGTTCAAATACATGGTTCAACCACCAAAGCTAGAAAAATTTGCAAGGTTGTGCCTATAAGAATACATGGGATAGATTTTTATGCCAATCTAATAGTACTTGGAACCAAAGGTTTGGAAGTAGTACTAGGAACGGATTGGATGTCGAAGCATAAAGGATTGATCGACTGTGCCAAGAAAGCCATCACCATGACTAGTAGCTCTGGAGTATCAGTAGAGCATATATCTGAAACCTTGCCCCGTCAATTCAAATGCAACAAGAGTCTAGCCCTACCCACCATAGACCAAGTCAAAGTAGTCTGTGAATACCCCGACGTATTCCTAGATGAATTGCCCGGTATGCCCCTGGATCGGGATATTGAGTTCATTATTGAACTAATCCCTAGAACCGGACCCATAGCTCAGAGACCCTATAGCATGAACCCATCAGAGTTAGTGGAGCTGAAGAAGCAATTGGATGCTATGCTAGCGAAAGGTTTGATTCAACCAAGCGCATCGCCATGGAGATCGCCCGTGTTGTTTGTCGACAAGAAGGATGGAGGCAGCCGTTTGTGCACAGATTACAGGAAGCTGAATGATGTCACCATCAAAAACAAGTACCCATTGCCAAAAATAGAGGATCTGTTTGATCAGTTGACTGGTGCCAGAGTGTTCTCTAAGATTGATCTTAGGACTGGTTATCACCAACTTAAGATTCGTGCAACGGATATTCCAAAGGCCGCCTTTACCACCAGATATGGATTGTATGAGTATACGGTCATGTCTTTTGGATTAACCAATGCTCCCGCTTATTTCATGAATCTCATGAATAAGATCTTTATGAATTTTATAGATAAGTTTGTCGTTGTGTTTATCGACGATATTCTTATCTACTCCAAGTCAGAAGAAGACCATGAGCAACATCTGAGAATCATCCTTGAAACCCTTAGAGAGCATCAGTTGTATGCCAAGTTCAACAAATGTGAGTTTTGGCTAAAAGAAGTAGGATTCCTCGGACATATTGTGTCGGCTGGAGGAGTCGCTGTTGATCCCGCCAAGATCAAAGATGTTGAAGAATGGGAAGCCCCAACCACTCAAACCCAAGTCCGTGCATTTCTCGGATTAGCGGGATATTACCACAAGTTCATAAAAAGATTTTCGAGCATCGCAAGACCCATGACCCAATTGTTGAAGAAGGACAAGAAGTTTGAATGGACCGACAAATGTGAAGCAAGTTTCCAAGAGCTCAAGAAGAGATTGATTTCAGCCCCAATTTTGATCATGCCAGATATCAAGAAGTCGTTTGATGTGTATTGTGATGCATCCAAGATTGGTCTCAGATGTGTATTGATGCAAGAAGGCAAAGTCATCGCATATCTGTCTTGATAACTGAAGCAACATGAGCAGAACTATCCTACCCATGATCTAGAACTAGCAGTTGTAGTTTTAGCCTTGAAGACATGGCGTCATTACCTTATGGGTAATCGCTATGAGATTTACTCATATCACAAGAGCTTGAAGTATATTTTCACTCAGAAGGAGCTGAATATGAGGCAAAGGAGATGGATAGAGTTAATCAAGGATTATGACCTTGGCATTCACTATCACCCCGGCAAAGCCAATGTGGTAGCGGATGCTCTTAGCAGATTGCCGTGTAGGTTAAACACCATGATCAAGGAGAAGCAACCAAGTTTGCATGAGGAGTTGGAGCAGTTTAGAACTGAGCTAGTTAGCAAAGGATTTTTAGCTAGCATTGAACTTCAACCCACTTTGATTAGCCAAATCAAAGAAGCCTAGAAGGGAAATGCAAGTATTGACGGAATCAAGCGTCGTATTGGTACAGGAAAGGTACTTGGATTCACCGAAGACGAAGAAGGAGTTCTATGGTACAAAGGACGTATCTGTGAACCAGCAGATTCGGAGCTGAAGCAAGTTATCATGCAAGAAGCTCATGATACTCTTTATTCTATCCACCCCGGAGGAACAAAGATGTATCAGGATTTAAAGGAACAATTTTGGTGGCACAAGATGAAGAGAGAAATCGAGAGCTACATCGCCAAGTGTGATATCTGTCAAAAAGTCAAAGCGGAACATCAGAGACCCGCAGCACTGTTGCAACCATTGCAGATTCTAGAATGGAAATGGGATTCCGTCAGAATGGACTTTATCACCGATTTGCCTACTTCTAGTAGGGGAAATGACTCAATTTGGGTCATCGTTGATAGACTGTCTAAGGTAGCCCATTTTATACCTGTCAAGACAACCTACCAGAGTTCGAAGCTAGCAGAGTTGTACATTGCTAGAATTGTTAGTCTGCATGGAACCCCCAAGACCATAGTATCGGATCGAGGAACCCAATTTACCTCGAGATTTTGGCAGAAAGTCCAAGAAGGATTAGGAACCAAGTTGAATTTCAGCACAGCTTATCACCCGCAGACCGATGGACAGACTGAAAGAGTCAACCAAATCTTAGAAGATATGTTGAGAGCTTGTGTGTTAGAGTACGGATCAAAATGGGAAGATTGTCTGCCTTTCGTAGAATTCTCATACAACAACAGTTATCAAGCCAGTTTGCAAATGGCCCCATTTGAATTCTTATATGGAAGGAAGTGTCGTACCCCTTTGAATTGGTCGCAAGTAGGAGAGAGTCAGATTTTCGGACCCGACATCCTACGAGAAGCTGAAGAGAAGGTTCACAAAGTCTGTGAGCACCTCAAGACTGCCCAATCCAGACAGAAGAGTTATGCTGACAAGAGACGGAGAGACCTGACTTTCAATGTTGGAGATTTTGTGTATCTCAAAGTTTCGCCATTGAAGGGAACGCAACGTTTTAGTCTGAAAGGAAAGTTAGCCCCTAGATATATCGGACCCTTCAAGATTCTGAATCATCGAGGAGAAGTATCGTATCAACTAGAACTGCCAGAAGAGATGTCTGCCATCCACAATGTGTTCCATATCTCGTTACTTCGCAAATGCCTAGAAGTGCTGGAGAAGACCAAAGTTTTCAAGAACATCGATCACCGAGCCGTTGATATCAACAAGGATCTGACGTATCGTGAAGTGCCCATCCGTATCTTGGAAGAAGCTTACAGAACCACCAGGACCAGGAGTATCAAATTTCTCAAGATCCAATGGAGCAACCATACCGAAGAAGAAGCCACTTGGGAGCGAGAAGATTACATTAGGACTATGTTTCCAGATCTCTTTAGTTCCTAGTTTTCTTTCTTAAATCTCGGGATGAGATTTTGTTTAAGGGGGGAAGGTTTATAACATCTCAAATCTTTAATCAAGGTTATCAATATCCAAATCACCCAATTTAGGGTTAACAAAAACTTTTTATTAATAAAATGGTCACTTTTGCCATTTTAATCCACTAGGCCACTTTAGGTGTTTCTAGAAGTCAAATTCAAACAGAAACAATTCTAACTCTTTGCACCCCTTGTTAGTACAAGTAATGATCTACTAAGGCCCACTTTGAAATCTTACAAAAACTTCTAAACTCTAATTTTAAATGGCATTTGAAAATGGAATCCATTTCATATGCATAGATCCCACTTTTTCAAAAACCACTCAAATGATTTCACCTTGACAATCCCAAGCAACCATAGATGCTTAAGCATATGACTAACACACCCACCCAAAATATTTTCAAAATTCAAACAAAACTTTCTTGCGGCCATTTTGTCGAACAGTTGGCAAGTAGAGAAATATTGGCCTAACTAATACTGTTGCCAATTGATTTCTTGTCTCCCATTTAAACCTCACATCTCTCCTCTATCCCCTCTTAGCCTAACTAACCCCCAGACAATACCCTCTCCAACCCCGTAGTGCCAGTACCGCGCCGCCCGTTCTTTCTCGCCGCCGGCCAAACATGGGCAACGCGGCAGAGACAGCGCCGCGTCAAAACAGCTTGCCCTAGCTCCGTCGCACCCTACCGTGATCCCCTGTCCACCCCATGGACGCAGCCAGCCCCTGGACCACCGTAGATAGCTCGCGCCCACCACCTCTGCGCAATGCACGGAGCACGCCAGAGCGTCGTCCCCGACAGGCCAACACAAGTCACGCCTCGACCCAAGCTTGCACACGCCGCTCCGCCTTGATCCCAGCACACTGCCAGACATGCCCTTTTCCCGCCGCGTGACCAGCAGCCACTGCACGCCGCGTCGAGCACCGCCTCTGCCGCTCAGAGCGCCAACCTTTCCAGACTGCAAGCTACTGCCCCTAGCTGCGTCGTAGCTGACCGCCAGGTGGCAAGCCACTGTCCGCCTACCCCGCCCATGCCTCTAGTGCCCTGTACCATTGTCTCCGACGAGTCGCGCCCATGCTGCTCTGCCGCTTCATCTACCCTATGTAAGGAGCCCTCCCCAGCACCAATTCGACACACTCCAACACTCCCCACCTCCCACTGAGTCCCTCACACCTCTCGCGGGAGCCGCTCGAGTAGACGTTCGCCAGAATTTCCACCGGAGTCGCCACAGCAGAGGAGAAAGGGGCCCGTCGATTGCGACCACCCCAGGAGCCGTCGTGACCTCGCCTAAGTCCGCTGTCGTCTCCTCGTTCGATCGCCCCCATCGCCATGTTAGCTGGAGCCCTGGTAAGCCCCCACTAGACCCCCACCGAGCCGCTAGGGTTCCGTCTCGCCGGTGACCAGTCCGTCGTCAATGATGAACCAGAGTCGTTGATCTAGGTTCTAATCGCACGGTCCACATCGCCCCGTACCGCTTCACGTTAGAAGAGCCGCTGACATGCGGGACCCCCCTATCAGTTGTCCTCTATGCAACAGAGTGCCACTGGGTCGGCCCATTTTCTTTCCCGCGCTAGCCCTAGAATTCAAATGTAGATTTTTCTATTTAGACTTAATCTAGATTCTGTCCCCTTGTTTAAAAATCAATTCAGAGAGTTCTACTGAACCAAATTGAATTATTCTAATTTTGTTAGAAAGATAATTTAAATCTCTATCCAGGCCTGTTGGATTTAAATCAATTGGAATTATAAATCACCTATAGCAAAAATAACAAAACAGAGACTTTTCTACATTCAAACATTTTTCAAAAATCAACCATAATATCTTTTGACTTGATTCCAACTCTCAAAAATCACATTTGATAATACCTATCTGAATATGTAATAATATTTAGGTTTGCATGCAATGACTTTGGACTAGTACCAAAATAATGCTATATAGGCATGTCTAGTCACTTTAAATCTTTTAAATATTAATCTTAGACTTTATAAAATGTGATCCAACATTTAAATCACATTCCCATGTATTAGAATATGTGGTGATGACATGTGTCCATATGATCCCATATTTTAATTGGAGAATATTAAATCTTAATTAATTTCAATGAGTCGAAATTACTTTTCTCAAATAAAATAAATGAAACTAGTTCATTAAATCTTGTGATGTTTGTGATGATACTAGATCATCAAATATGTGCCTTAGTGTGCTAAATAGACTAGTTAAGTATTGTTTGGTGATTGAGTATCCCGTATGTATTTATAGACGATAGTACCGACCAAGTCTACGAGGAGGAGGAGTTCTACCCCGAAGAAGACGAGGAGAATTTCAACCACTGCACCAATCAAGGCAAGCTAACACTTGCAAGTTTCCTAACTATGCAAGCTATTATTGGGAAGCTAAAACTTGCAAGCCATCACTAGATGCAATATAACCCAAGCAAGATGCCTTAGGCATGCTTTGGTTATACCTTTTGATTTATACCCATCCCAAGTTTTCTTACAAGCTTTACCTTCTTTTACTTTACCAAAGTTCTTTACTTGTTTATAGATAGCATAAAGAGTATAAAACTTGACCTATCTAGTTAGACTTAGATGTCATTCTATGGCATGAGATTGATATTAGCATCCCACATTAGTGAACACTCTTAACTTAGTGATTAGAGCTAAACCAAAAACTTGATCACTCTAGATGGGAATACTTGGGGAAAATGCTTATGAAAACCTTGGAATGATGAGTCATTCTATTGAGATGTTTTGACAAGTGTTGAGAAACACAAATGGTTTATGATGATGAAAATGTTGAGGCATCAGCCTTAACCCCTTATAAAAACTAATGGTTGGGTTCAGATGCGATACCATTCCAATTTTACCGTACAACCACAATACCTGAATTGGGTAAGGCTTAGCTAGAAGTTTATATGCATTAGTATTAGTTCCCTCGCGGGAGAGGTTTGAGCTGAGGCTACCTCTCGATGTTGTCCACCTATGTAGTGCCTAGGATGGCAGATGGCCATGGCTGGGAGGCCAAGCTCATAGGAGAGGTGCTATACTAGAGTGTGTAAAGGAAAGGTTATGTTTGATTATCTGCATACTAAGTATGATGATTCAGGGTTATCCTTGATAGATGTATCAAATTTTGTGGTGAAAGTGTACCATCTCTGCAGAGTGTCAAACTATTCAAATAGCCGTGTCTGCGATTATGGACAGTTGGAGTGGCCATACTGTTCCGTTGTCAGATGTTTTCAAAATGACTAATGAAATGGATTGTGACCTGACTTGACCACAACATGGTTGTGAATATGACAACTAAGTTCCCACTTAGGTGATTTCAACCTTTCTTTTATCTTTCTTTGTTTCTGAACTCAGCTTAGGTTTCAAACTTAACTTTACAAATAAACTTAGAACTTAGCTTCCTACTAGAACTACCTTACTTGTTAGCGATAGTTTGCGAGTACTTAAGGAGTACTCATGGCTTTGTCCCTGGCTATTCCCGTGGCCAGACTATGAGGAGGACTATCCGGAAGAAGGACAACAGGACGACTACAACAACTAGGATATCTCCCATCGTGAGCATTGCCTGTGACACTGAAGATGGATCCCACCGCTATGCTATTTATTTCGCTACTTGTTTGTACTAAGACTGGATCATGAGATCCTTTATTTGTGTAACACCTTATTATGGTTTGTAATGGATGATGTATTGTGATATCCAATCTGTTATGTCTCGCAAAAATGGTAATCTTGGGATTACGATATATGGCATAACAGGCATCTAGGATTAAAAATCCGGGTGTTGACCAAAAACACGAGAAAATAGGCAGCTGGCACTGTGGCATCTTGTTAATAGGTTAGTCCAACAAAGTGTATAAAAAGTACTCCAAAGTGTGGAACATAAGAAAGTAGATAAATACCAAGCATGGAACATCAAAAATTATAGATACGTTTGCAACGTATCAATCCTCCAGAGTACATTGCATGTTTGTTCTTTTCATAGACTACATATGGATCCACCAGAGTTTCATTGCATGTCTGTTCTTTTAAAAGACCACATATGGATCCACCAGAGTTCATTGCATGTGTGTTCTTTTCACAAAATACCTAAGGATCCACCAGTGTCATTGCATGTGTGTTCTTTTCATTAACCACATATGGATCCACACTGTCATTGCATATGTGTTCTTCTCACAAACCACATATGGATCCACCAGTGATATTGCATATGTGTTCTTTTCATTAACCACAGCTAGAGTCATTACATGTGTGTTCTTTTCACAAACTACATATGGATCCACCAGTGTCATTGCGTGTGTGTTCTTCCCACAAACCACACATGGATCCACCAGAGTTCATTGCAAGTGTGTTCTTTTCATAGACCATATATGGATCCACCAGAGTTCATTGCTTGTGTGTTCTTTTCACAAACCACCTATGGATCCACCAGTGTCATTGCATGTGTTTTCTTTTCACAAACCACAACTAGAGTCATTGCATGTGTGTTCTTTTCACAAACCACATATGGATCGACCGGAGTTCATTGCATGTGTGTTATTTTCACAAACCACATATGAATCCACTAGAGTTCATTGCATGTATGTTCATTTCATAGACCACATATGGGTCCACTAGAGTTCATTGCATGTGTGTTCTTCTCACAAACCACCGATGGATCCACCAGTGTCATTGCATGTGTGTTCTTTTCATTAACCACAACTAGAGTCATTGCATGTATGTTCTTTTCACAAACTACATCTGGATCCACCAGTGTCATTGCATGTGTGTTCTTCTCACAAACCACCTATGGATCCACCAGAGTTCATTGCATGTATGTTCTTTTCATAGACCACATAGGGATCCACCAGAGTTCATTGTTGTGTGTTCTTCTGACAAACCACCTATGGATCCCCTAGTGTCATTGCATGTGTGTTCTTTTCACAAACCACAACTAGAGTCATTGCATGTGTGTTCTTTTCACAAACCACATATGGATCCAACAGAGGTCATTGCATGTATTTTCTTTTCACAAACCACATACGGATCCACCAGAGTTCATTGCATGTCTGTTCTTTTCATAGACCACATATGGATCCACCAGAGTTCATTGCATGTGTGTTCTTTTCACAAATCACATATGGATCCCCTAGTGTCATTGCATGTGTGTTCTTTTCACAAACCACAACTAGAGTCATTGCATGTGTGTTCTTTCCACAGACCACATATGGATCCACCAGAGTTCATTGCATGTCTGTTCTTTTCACAAACCACATATGGTTCCACCAGACTTCATTGGATGTCTATTCTTTTCATAGACCACATATGGATCCACCAGAGTTCATTGCATGTATGTTCTTTTAACAAACCACATATGGATCCACCAGAGTTCATTGCATGTGTGTTCTTTTCACAAACCACCTATTGATACACCAGTGTCATTGCATGTGTGTTCTTTTCCTTAACCACATATGGATCCACCAGTGTCATTGCATGTGTGTTCTTCTCACAAACCACATATGGATCCACCAGTGTCATTGCATGTGTGTTCTATTCATTAACCACAGCTAGATTCATTGCATGTATGTTCTTTTTATAGACCACATATGGATCCACCATTGTCAATGTTAGTGTGTTCTTCTCACAAACCACATATGGATCCATCAGAGTTCATTGCATGTGCGTTTGATGGCCCAAAATATATCGAGCTCATTAGGGAACCCCAAGAGGAAGGTATTCTGAGCACAGCAGCAAGTTTTCCCTAGTACGAAACCAAGGTTATCAATCTAGTAGGAGCAAGGAAACGCCCCAAAGGTGTAGCTTGCTGAACGATGGCAGGGCACACTACCGGTGCCAGGAGCAACATGGAGACCTGCACAACACAACCACAAAACTCTGTCCCCAACTTCCGATGAGGTTGTCAATCTCACCGGTTTTGCTGAAAACAAAGGATTAAACGTATCGAATGGAAGGAAGTAATAGTTTGAAGAGAGTAAACACAAAGCAGTAAACAGTTTATAGATTGTATGTAAAAGAAAAGGACCGGGATCCATAGTTCACTAGAGGTGGATCTCCTTAAGATAGATAACATGCTGGGTGAACAAATTACAGCAGGGCAATTAACAAACATCGAGAAAGCAATACATGCATATACTAATCATCTTGACTCCTTTGAGATTCGATTGGGCATTACAACATTATACATAGACCGCCATCCAACTGCATCTATGACTAATAATCCACCTTCAGGTTATCATCCGAACCCCCTCCAGTATTAAGTTGCAAGCAACAGATTATTGCTGTACGAATTGCGTGTAATGTAAACAATACGATTGTTCTATGAACAAAAGATTGTTGTTTTCTCCCTAGTAGCAACAGCACATCTAGTACCTTAGAGATTTCTGTCACTTCCCCAGATTACTAGAGGCATGAACCCACTATCGAGCATAATACTCCCTTTTGGAGTTGGTAGCATCTACTCGGCCAAGATATCTACTAACAACGGAGAGCATGGAAGATCAAAAATAACAAAGACATGATAGAATCAATAATCAATCTGAAATAGCATCTCAACATCCATCGGATCCCCGCAAACACAACATGCAGAATTACAAATAGATGATCTTGACCATGAACAGAGCTCACAAGATCTAAACATGAAAGCACAAAGGAGAAGAACCAGCCATCTAGCTACTACATGGATCCGTAGTCCAAGGATGAACTACTCACGCATCACACCGGAGGCTTGCATGATGATGAAGAAGGCCTCCGGGGTGAATTCCCCTCTCCGGCAGGGTGCCGAGAAGAGCTCCAGATCCCTCCCGATCTAGGGATGGAGATGATGGCGGCTATAGACTCTTTCGTGGATTTTTGATCGGGTACTTAGGGTTTTAGTATCGGAGGCAACTTACAGGCGGAAGGAGAGGTCGAGGGGGTGCTGGGGTCGGCCAGACCACCCCCTGGTGCGGGCCAGGCCTGGCCGCATGGCCAGGTGGTGTGGACGGCCCCCAGCTCTTCTCCTTCTCGTATTCTGGCATCTCATAATTTCCGGAAAAATAGGAACTTTGGCTTTTGTCCCGTCCAATTCTGAGAATATTCATTTTCTGACTTTCCTGGAACCAAAAAACAGCAGAAAACAGGCAGCTGGCACTGTGGCTCTTGTTAATAGGTTAGTCCAAGAAATCATATGAAAAGTACTCCAAAGTGTGGACAAAACAAAATAAAGCGGATAAAACCAAGCATGGAACATCAAAAATTATAGATACATTTGCAATGTATCAACTTCCCCAAGCTTAACTCCTGCTCGTCCTTGAGTAGGTAAGTGATAAAAAAGAAAGAATAATTTTTGAGGTGACATGCACCATCAAAGACTTGATCAAAATAGTTGTAAAACATTCAAAGCTAGGATCATAGTACTTCAATCATAACATGAAAGACAAACTTCTAGCAATAAGACAAATAAACTATGATGCAACATGAAAAGGCACAAACAAAAGATTCATGAACAACAATGCTTTGCAAGACATTTGTTTGTTTCACATAAAGAAAACATAACATAATAGTATTCAGCTTGTCCCTCAAAGAGTAGCAAATAGAAATGCATAGGACACCTTCAAAGTTCATAAGAGTGACTAGATACAAATAGTTTAAAACAAGCAATATCAAGTTATGCATCAATCAACTAGTCTTGGGACAATGCACATAGAACTAAGAATGGCCACTATGCTCTCAAAGTAGGTGCATAAAGGTAGAAGGTGGAGACTCAATATAATGGTGGAAGAAAGGCCTTCATAGAAGGAAGTAGGGATTCAAGTCTCATAAAGAGCTTCCAAAAATTATGGTACTTATAGCTTTCAGCTCTCATTGCCCCTATCATAAGCATCTTGAAGGTCATTAAGGTTGAAGTGACACAACTAAGAGGATATGATTGACAAGTTATATACCGAAATCTCATGCCCCTTACTTACGAAGACCGAACCTCATGCTACTCAACTTTAGTCACGAGTAAGCTCTTGTCATTGTAAGTACATGTGTATCATAAAGAACCGTCAACGGGGTACCCCTTGCACATGATACAGGAGCTATCCCATAACCAAAATGACAAGGCAAGCAGACAATAAGCATCTCAGCGATCTTTTTATTTGCTATTTGCATAGGTTTTATTGAGGATGCTTCATAGAGTGCTCATTATGGTGATGCTGCAAGTTTCCACCATGATTAGGCATGGCTTAAGCTAGCGGCCCAGGCATTTCTCTAAAACACATACAAACTCCATGATCTTACAAGTTCCACTTTTATTTCACACTGCCGGGATCCGTAAGCAAAAGAACATGATATCAACGGGGTACAAAGTACAAGTGCAATGTTGAAAGCGTTCCCCATGATACATGGTTCTGCTAATTTCAACTTATAAAGCGCAAGCATATACGCAACAAAGAAGGACCCAATGGTTCAAGTTTATTAGATGCAAAAAAAGTAAAGTGTGCCATCAAGTTCGTGAGAGCTTTAATCACTAGTTTTCTCATAACAAGTTTAATTTGGAAGGTAAAAAAAGCATGAATATACTTGGAATAGCATAATCTAGTAGGTAGGTATGGTGGACTCTTTGGAATAACTTGGTTGAGGGAGTTGGATGCATGAGTGGAACTCATACTTGGTTGTGGAGGCTAGCAAAAGACTGGGAGCGACAAACTAAGAGAGCAATAATGGCCATAATCATGCAGAGCGACAAAACATCATTGATCAAAGCATAAAGCGATACTACAAGTTGAAAACTAAAGGATCATAAAGTCTATGGTGACTTGAGATAGTCATAACATGGTGTGAGCATGCGCCAAGTCAACCCAAATAAAGCATCAAAGGAGAATACCACAATACTATGCTTTAATATGCTAAAACAACACATGATTCATATAAGGCACATTAAGCAATCTCAATTGTTTAACAAGTCATTCTACAGCAAAGAATACTAAGCATAAAGCCAAAACAATATCAAGCATGGCATGACAAAGCATAGGCCACAGTCAAAAACAAGCTCTTTTTACCACATAAGTATGAACTTTCCTACTCTTTTCCAAACCAAACCAAACTATTTGCAAACCAATGTATGAAAGAGGGGGTCCAACCAATTTATTCAGCAAACTAAACAAACAAAATCAAATGAAAAACCAAAATGAAAATGAAAAAGAAGACGCTCCAAGAACAACACAACTGTGCATGAAACAATAAAAATGAAGTGTTTGGAAGAAACCTGGGATTTTTATTGATGAAGAAGGGGATGCCTTGGGAATCACCAAGCTTTGACGCTTGTACTTCTTGGATATTTCTTGGGGTGACACGCGTGGCATCCCCAAGATTGAGCTTTAGTCCATCCTTCATCTCATTACTCATTCCTTCCATACACCTGAAATTTTCCTTCATACAAAACTTCACACAATCTTTATTAGCAACATTAGTGCACTCAAGATAATAGGTATTAAGGTTCAGTTCTAACACCAAATAAACTTACTTTAGAATACTAGCTACTGTAGCACTTCCCTCAAAAAGCTCAGTTCCCCAAAAGAACTCAAAAAGAAACCAACAAGAAGCAAATGCAGAAAATGGCAGAAATCTGTCAAAACCGACCAGCAGGTAAAGACGAATTTTTTAGAAGACCTTATGTTGCTCAAATCAAAAAGTGTTGAACTAACGAAAGTTAGATAACAACATGGGGCAGAAGCACAAAAATTCAAGCCTCAAAAATATGTTCAGATATTTTACATGAATTTTTACGGTGAAGCACATAAATTTGTTTCGGGACAGCAACTTTCTCAATCATTACTTCTCTCTCATTAGAGGTTACTCTTGGCACAAAAAGCAAATAAAAAGTATAAGGAGCGGTTATTACTGAAGTAATAACTTCCAAGACTCATCTAAAACTTTTGGGTTATCTCCCAATAAGTACTTTTCTTTAACGCATTTAAGTTAGGCATAAGAAGCAAGAAAAAGAATCAAGTGTTCTCAAATGAAGAAGCATTAAGACCAAATTTCTTCCCCTTACCTCTCTTACTTTTATTCTTAACCTTGGGGAAAATATGATTATTTGGCGGAGAAGAGAGGTGCATGGTCCCCTTTCCCACATCTATTATTGCTCCAAGGAGTTCTAATAGGGACCTTCCAAGTGTAATTTGTCCTTTTCCTGCATATTCAATAACAAGATAATCAGTAGAAAATCATTTTCCCAAGGATCTTTGTAAACACTCCTTCAGCTATTCCAATAGGTAATATGGTAGCATTATTAGCAAGAGATATTTTTTTTCCTCCTTCAGTAAGCCCCCAAAGATTCATAAATATCTTTGGGCATAAGACAAAATTCAGACATGATATCACAGCGGGCTTAAAAAGCTTCAGTGTTTATCTCAATCTTTACTGTAGGGATCCACTTTGATGGTTCAGAATTTATTGGAACATAATTATGATGCTCCCTGAGCGTATTATAGCAATCTTTTAAGCTAGTAGTGCTAGTCTCAAGAGTGTTCAATCTAGCAAATATTCTTGCGAAAGAAATATCAGTTTGGCTAGGCAAGTTGTAAGTAAGGATCAATTTCTTTATAGCATTAATAGCATCATCCTCATTACATTGGAGGAAATCTCCTCCCACAACAGCATTTAAAGCATATCTACAGCAAATAGCAATTCCAAGGTAAAAACTGCTAAGGAACAAGCTTTGAGTCATTTGAGGCTCAGTTTTTTCATGTAGATCAGAGATTCTAGACCAAGCTTCCTTGAAGCTTTCCTCAATTCCTTGTTTAAAAGTGAAAATCATTTCCTCGAGTGACATAGTGACTGGAGCAAGGCTAGACATAGTGGCAACTTAAGAAAGGAACTATTTTTTTTGTTTTTTTCAAATACGAAAGCAAACTAGTAAAACTATTTTTCGTGTGTTTTTGATAAAGAAACAAGCAAACAAAGCAAAAAGGAACTAAGAAAAACAAAAATAACAAAGTAAAGAGATTGGTTATGAGGGACTCCCCTTGTGAAGATGTCCTTGACTCCCCGGCAACGACGCCAGAAAATATGCTTGATGGCCCAAAATATATCAAGCTCGTTGGAGAACCCCAAGAGGAAGGTATGATGAGCACAGCAGCAAGTTTTCCCTCAGTATGAAACCAAGGTTATCAATCCAGTAGGAGCAAGGAAACACCCCAAAGGTGTAGCTAGCTGAACGATGGCAGGGCGCACTACCGGTGTCAGCAGCAACATGGAGACCTGCACAACACAACCACATAACTTTGTCCCCAACTTGCGATGAGGTTGTCAATCTCACCGGTTTTGCTGAAAATAAAGGATTAAACGTATCGAATGGAAGGAAGTAATACTTTGCAGAAAGTAAACACAAAGAAGTAAACAGTTTATAGATTGTATGTAAAAGAAAAGGACCGGGATCCATAGTTCACTAGAGGTGGCTCTCCTTAAGATAGATAACATGCTGGGTGAACAAATTACAGCGGGGCAATTGACAAACATCGAGAAAGCAATACATGCATATACTAATCATCTTAACTCCTTTGAGATTCGATTGGGCATTACAACATTATACATAGACCGCCATCCAACTGCATCTATGACTAATAATCCACCTTAAGGTTATCATCTGAACCCCCTCCAGTATTAAGTTGCAAGCAATAGATTATTGCTTTACGAATTGTGTGTAATGTAAACAATACGATTGTTCTATGAATAAAGGATTGTTGTTTTCTCCCTAGTAGCAACAGCACATCTAGTACCTTAGAGATTTCTGTCACTTCCCCATATTACCAGAGGCATGAACCCACTATCGAGCATAAATACTAACTCTTGGAGTTGCTAGCATCTACTTGGCCAAGATAGCTACTAACAACGGAAAGCATGCAAGATCACAAATAACAAAGACATGATAGAATCAATAATCAATCTGAAATAGCATCTCAATATCCATCGGATCCCCGCAAACACAACATGCAGAATTACAAATAGATGATCTTGATCATGAATGGAGCTCACAAGATCTAAACATGAAAGCACAAAGGAGGAGAACCAGCCATCTAGCTACTACATGGATCCATAGTCCAAGGATGAACTACTCACGCATCACACCGGAGGCTTGCATGATGATGAAGAAGGCCTCCAGGGTAAATTCCCCTCTCCGGCAGGGTGCCGGGAAGAGCTTCAGATCCCTCCCGATCTAGGATGGAGATGACGGCGGCTACAGACTCTTTCGTGGATTTTTGATCAGGTACTTAGGGTTTTGGTATCGGAGGCAATATATAGGCAGAAGGAGAGGCCGAGGGGGTGCTCGGGTCGGCCAGACCACCCCCTGGCGCGGGCTAGGCCTGGCCGCGCGGCCAGGTGGTGTGGCCGGCCCCCAGCTCTTCTCCGTCTCGTATTCTGGCATCTGATGACTTCCGGAAAAATAGGCACTTTGGCTTTTGTCCCATCCAATTCCGAGAATATTCATTTTCTGACTTTCCTGGAACCAAAAACAGCAGAAAACAGGTAGCTAGCACTGTGGCTCTTGTTAATAGGTTAGTCCAAGAAATCATATGAAAACTACTCCAAAGTGTGGACAAAACACAAGAAAGCGGATAAAACCAAGCATGATACATCAAAAATTATAGATACATTTGCAATGTATCAGTGTTCTTTTCAAAGACCACATATGGATCCTACAGAGTTCATTGCATGTGTGTTCTGTTCACAAACAACCTAAGGATCCCCTACTGTCATTGCATGTATGTTCTTTTCAGAAACCACAACTAGAGTCATTGCATGTGTGTTCTTTTCACAAACCACATATGGATCCAACAGAGTTCATTGCATGTCTTTTCTTTTCACAAACCACATATGGATCCACCAGAGTTCATTGCATGTCTGTTCTTTTCATAGACCACATATGGATCCATGAGAGTTCATTGCATGTGTGTTATTTTCATAAACCACCTATGGATCCCCTAGTGTCATTGCATGCGTGTTCTTTTCACAAACCACAACTAGAGTCATTGCATGTGTGTTCTTTCCATAGACCACATATGGATCCACCAGAGTCCATTGCATGTCTATTCTTTTCACAAACCACATATGGATCCACCAGAGTTCATTGCATGTCTGTTCTTTTCATAGACCACATATGGATCCACCAGAGTTCATTGGATGTGTGTTCTTTTCACAAACCACCTATGGATCCCCTAGTGTCATTGCATGTGTGTTCTTTTCACAAACCCCAACTAGAGTCATTGCATATATGTTCTTTCCACAGACCACATATGGATCCACCAGAGTTCATAGCATGTCTATTCTTTTCACAAACCACCTATGGATCCACCAGAGTTCATAGCATGTCTGTTCTTTTCACAAACCACCTATGGATCCACCAGAGTTCATTGCATGTATGTTCTTTTCATAGACCACATATGGATCCACCAGAGTTCATTGCATGTCTGTTCTTTTAACAGACCACATATGGATCCACGAGATTTCATTGCATGTGTGTTCTTTTCAGAAACCACCTATGGATCCACCAGTGTCATTGCATGTGTGTTCTTTTCATTAACCACATATGGATCCACCAGTGTCATTGCATGTGTGTTCTTCTCACAAACCACATATGGATCCACCAGTGTCATTGCATGTGTGTTCTTTTCATTAACCAAAGCTAGAGTCATTGCATGTCTGTTCTTTTCACAAACCACATATGGATCCACCAGTCTCATTGCCTGTGTGTTCTTCTCACAAACCACACATGGATCCACCAGAGTTCATTGCATGTGTGTTCTTTTCATAGACCACATATGGATCCACCAGAGTTCATTGCATGTGTGTTCTTTTCATAGACCACATATGGATCCACCAGAGTTCATTGCATGTGTGTTCTTTTCACAAACCACCTATGGATCCACCAGTGTCATTGCAGGTGTGTTCTTTTCACAAACCACACCTAGAGTCATTGCATGTGTGTTCTTTTCACAAACCACATATCGACCCCCCAGAGTTCATTGCATGTTTGTTCTTTTCACAAACCACATATCGATCCATCAGAGTTCATTGCATGTTTGTTCTTTTCATAGACCACATATGGATCCACCAGAGTTCATTGCATGTCTGTTCTTTTAACAGAACATATATGGATCCACCAGAGTTCATTGCATGTGTGTTCTGTTCACAAACCACATATGGATCCACCAGTGTCATTGCACGTGTGTTCTTTTCATTAACCACTTAAGAATCCACCAGAGTTCATTGCATGTGTGTTCTTATCACAAACCACCTATGGATCCACCAGTGTCATTGCATGTGTGTTCTTTTCACAAACCACAACTAGAGTCATTGCATGTCTGTTCTTTTCACAAACCACATATGGATCCACCAGAGTACATTGCATGTTTGTTCTTTTCATAGACCTCATATGATCCACCAGAGTTCATTGCATGTATGTTCTTTTAACAGACCATATATGGATCCACCAGAGTTCATTGCATGTATGTTCTTTTCATAGACCACATAGGGATCCACCAGAGTTGTGGTGGTGTCACGGCAGATGCCATGGATAGGATAAAGGTGGGGCCAATATGCACTAGAGGAATCCAGGGAGGGATAGTGTGGTGATTCCACACACAGATGCTTTGTATTCTCCAAGCTAGATGAGTTTACAAGTACTCCTTGAGCTATATTGGGGAGAGGAGGAAGAAGGAACTCTCTTACTCTCACCACTACCAATCTCCAAGGAACCAACTACTCAAATGCCAACCCTTTCTACAGAGGCCCTAGCGCTCCTTATAAAGGGGAGGCTAGGTATCCAATTAGGGCATACGTGGAGGCATATTCCTGGGAATATGCCTCTTCCCAAAATAGCAAACCGACCGGGTCACTTTTCACCACCGTAAGCCTTGCAGAGGCTACGTAAGCCTCTGAGGCGCCAGCGTCATCCGACACAGGGCGCGTCACCCTTGTCGGCCACACCTCGGTGGTCCTTCCCTCTGTCCGCTTCGCTCATGGTCCAGCTGTACAGTGACCACCTTTTGACCAGAGAGATATCTTCCTTCTCTTGCAAGCCTGATATAACCCGGATCGTACCTGGTTAATCCGGCCGCGTGGGTACCTGCATACAAGTTACAAAGTACCTGCCAGCATACGACATACGTCGGCCGGGACTCGGTTAGGTGGACATCCTCTGGTCCGGGTTACGCCGTGATTCGGCCTGCCTTGAGGTGACTCGGCCAGCATTCGCTTTGCCCTTGCCGTACCTCGGCTAACTCGGCCTCTATACCCCGGCGTGACCCTACCCGGGGGTATCCCCCCAACATTAGTCCCCGAAGCTGGTGCTGTCTTAGAAGCTTCAGCCGCTAAGGCCACGGCAGGTTCAATTTGTTGAGCCTTTTGCTCCTTTTTCCGAGTTACTTCATAGTCCGGATTTCATGGGCTAACTTTCCCTTGGCACATTCCGAGTTTTCACTCGCTGGCCGGTCACCCTTTAGTTATCCAGGTTATCCTTCCTTCTCTCGTACGCTTTCCCATGTCCCACGTGGAGGGTAATCATTATGTTGCCTCATTTTAAGGGCCTGCGCCAGTTACTGCACTTATTGTCAGGTGTTACTGTTGCACACGTCGCATCGTGACTGCCTCCTCGTTAACTGTATCATTACGTCGCATCGTGGGATCCCCTGTGCCCTGTGGCCCTTCCTGTGGCTCGCCTCTGATTGGTTGACCCGGGTAATACACGGCCACACCGTGTGGCCCTGGCGCATTGCACGATCCTACTACCACCGCTGGGGTGTGGTTAAATAGGGGAGGGGCGCACCTCTTGGGCGTTTTCCCCTTCTCGCGCCCCTCTGCCTCTATGTCTCTTCTTCTTCCTAGCAACAGCGTCGCCGCCGCCGCATCTGCTTAGCAGCGCCACCGCCGCACCGTGCCTTTTCGCACCTGCCTCGCTGCCGCTCTCGTGTAGTTCGACCGCCACGGGTCTGCGCCAGTCCAAGTCTTTGCCTCCCACCTTCGATAGGGCCGGTGAGGACAGTGATCTAGACATGACCGAAGAGGATCTTGCCGTCGCTGAAGCAAAGATGGAGGAGGGGGTGGAAAACACGGAGCGCGGTGCCTGGGCCGGTTCCTGGGTGTGCCAAGACGACCTGGACTGGCTCTACCGCACCCGCCGCATCCCTGAGGGCGTGATTGCCTGCCTCGCCTCCGAGGAGATCGCTCCCTCACCCAATCCGGGTGAGTTCGTCGTGTTCCTCTCTCACTTTCAGCGCGGCTTCGGCCTGCCCGTGAGCGATTTTTTCCATGACTTCCTCAACATCTATGAACTCCAACCCCACCATCTTCCGGCGAACGCCATTACGTCCCTTTCTTCATTCGCCTCCACCGTAGAAGGGTATGTCGGCCTGTGGCCTACCAAAGAGCTCTGGATCCGGTTCTTCGGTCTACGAAGGAACGTGATTCCGGACAAGATGCTTGCCCTGGAGGACAAACATCTGACTCAGTTCGGTGCTGCCTCTATTTGTCCCCGGAAACAATCCGTCTTTCCTCGGGTCACGGGGCTTGATTCCTGCAAGGGCTGGGCCCGAACTTTCTTCTATGTCAAAAATGGCACGAATGAAGATCTGATCCGGCTGCGCCCCTATGCTCTGGGTCCTCCTAATCCGGATTTGTGGGACCGGGTTTCCAAGAAACCCACTGTCTTGGCGAATCAAGTCAATAAACGGTTTCAGGAGCTGAAGGATGCGGGGCTGCGCAACAAGGACGCGATGATCACATTCGTCCGCAGCCGGATCTCCCCTCTCTAGAAGCACACACACAAACTTTGCCACATCAGCTGGCGACTTGACCCCAACCGGACTTCCTCATTTGAATTGAATAACACCGAGATATTCCGCTGGGTCAAGGCCCTCTTCACGACTGACAAAGACTTCTCCTCTGATTGGGAGTGGGGAATGGAACATTTCTACCGGGACAAGCCTCCTCCTATGGTAAATCTCGTGTTCCAATCTCTTTCCGAGTTATATCATATGTCGGAGTATGTTGTTTGTTTGATCCTTTTGCATTTTCTTCTTAGTTGTACCTTCAGCAAACCCTCGAAGTGGCACCGAGCCTTCCCTCAAATGGCCGAAGGATCGACTTCCCCGGACAAGGAGCCGAATCAGGAAATGTTCCTGCCATTCCCTGATGCCACCAAGCGACCCACTGGTAACTTCTCTTCCTTAAGAGATTGTCCTGACGATGAAGATGATTCTGACATTGAGGTGATGGAAGCATTTGACGCTGTACCCCTTTCTTATGCATTTCCGGCTTCAGCTAACCTAGGAGGGTAGATCCATGAAGATCCTCCTCTCGCCACGGGTGAGCCGGTCCCAGCCGCGTCTAAGAAACGGGCTGCCACTTCTGTTGCTCCCTCCGAACCTGCTAAAACGACCAAGAGGCAAAAGAAGTCCGCTGACAAGACCGCCACCAAGCCTCCGACTAAGGCTATAGTCCGGAGAGCTTGAAATCCCAAGGAGCCTTTGACTTCTGACGAGTAAGTCACTTTTCTCTTTGTCCAATTCTCTGCTTCATGTTTTCTATCTATATGCCTTTCTTTTGTTATAACTTGCTATTCATCATTTGATTCGGTAGGGCCGCGGTGGAGGTTCCCTAGAGCGGATCCAGCATCGCTTCACCTCTCCGGCATACCCCATCTCCCCCTCGTGGCGACGATACACGCCCGCTGAGCCCCATTCAGGAGGGTTTAGTGGCTGCTCCGGGTTCTAGCCAACCTCATCCAGAGGAGGACAACCTTGGAGCAGGGGGAAGTGGCCCTGCCGAGATGGCGGATGCTCCCAGCTCTTCATCGGCTCAGCCATAACCTGCCACCTCCGAGGTACCCACAGCACCACCGCCAAGACCAGCACCAGCACCAATAGCAACACCACAAGTACCAGCAGCAGCACCAACTCCTTCCGCCTCGTCTGAGTCTTCCAAGACTCGGCGAGAAGACGTAGCTAGCACCAAGGCTGTGCCCAAGTCCAAATCCGTAGCTCAAACTTCATCTTCTCAGCAGCAGCCCAAGGCCAAGAAAAGTTCTGACGCTGCCAGGGTAGCATCCATCGAAGCTGGACAGCGCACGCTCGCGTCCATGCTGCCGAAGAAGAATTTGCCGAAAAAAGATGCTTCCCCCGGGTCAGCTAGCACGCAACTTGCATTGCACACCAGCCCCGCTGCTGCCCAAGTTGAAAGGAGGGAGGCCCACGCCAAGGGTTTGATTGCGCCCCACATGCTTAGTGGAGAGCGCTATCCTCCGGCCCTAATTGAGTACGTCAATAACCGGAACAAGGCGGAGTTCGTCAATAACGACGATCTCCCGGAGAAGTTCGGGCCTGCCGAGTTTGACGCACAAATGAACATAGCCGCCAAGGCTATCAACCTTGCCGGTCAGATGATGGAGGTACGCTACTTTGTCTTTTCTTTAGCATATACAAGTGCTTAGAGATATATCCATTAGTCCTCGAGCCTCCGGGGGAGTAACTTGTCACTCGGCCGGATGCTCCTTAGAGAATTAGCGTAGCTCCCTAGTAACTTCGGATATGCACACACCTAGAGCCGGGTTAAGTTCCACTTGGCCCAGATTTTGTACACTTCGAATATGCACACACCTAGAGCCGGGTTAAGTTCCACTTGGCCCGGATCTTGTACACTTCGAATATGCACACATCTAGAGCCGGGTTAAGTTCCACTTGGCCCGGATCTTGTACACTTCGAATATGCACACACCTAGAGCCGGATTAAGTTCCACTTGGCCCGGATTTTGTACACTTCGAATATGCACACACCTAGAGCCAGGTTAAGTTCCACTTGGCCCGGATTTTGTACACTTCGAATATGCACACACCTAGAGCCGGGTTAAGTTCCACTTGGCCCGAATTTTGTACACTTCGAATATGCACACACCTAGAGCCGGGTTAAGTTCCACTTGGCCCGAATTTTGTACACTTCGAATATCCACACCCCTAGAACCGGGTTAAGTTCTACTTGGCCTGGATTTTGTACACTTCGAATATGCACATAATTAAGTCAACTTTGCTTTTCTCAGGTCACCACCAATCATTGGAGTGCTGAGTTTCAGCGCCTCTTGGACACACACAAGGCGCTGCGCTCGAAACATTCTGCACTTCTTGCTGAGTTCGAAAAGAGGGGTAAGTTTTCTCTTTGCCTTCTTCCTTATCCTTCCTTGCTTTTCCGCCGAACTAATCTATTATTCGGATTGGACAGCCGAAGTGGAGGCCGAAAACACCATCATGAGGAAGAACTTGGATCAGATAAAAGGTAAGTCACTTCGGTTACTTAATTTCTGTGCTCTCTTTCCTTTCTCCTGAGCTCGGCAAATATTCATACCTCGTCTTTGCCGGGTCAACAAACTATTTCAGCATCCCTTGAATATAGTGTGCCCGTGCCTAATATGATGCTGCATTTTCTCGAAAAAGCAGGGCAACACCAGGCCGAACTTAAGAAGAAGGATGATGAGCTCGCCCAACTCCGAGCCAAAGACGATAAAATTGCCAAGCTCAAGGCCAAGATGAAAAAACTTAAGGAGCTCCATAAGGTTGAGATGGACAAGGCTGGCCAAGATTTCACCAAGGAGCAAGAACGCCTCAAGCTTCAACTTGCAAAAGATCAAGAGCTACTGAAGGAGGCCGACGTCAAGCTTGAATCTTCAAATGCTGAACTTGAGATACTCCGGAAGAGGTGTGCTGATTGCACCATAGAGCTGACCCAGATCCACAGTCATATCTCTCGTAAGTTCTTTTCCTTCATCCGACATGAATTTCTCCGGGTCAACCTCTTTTACTCATTTCACTTGTCTTGTTATCAGGCAAATTCCTAGAGGGTAATGCCATTGCGGCTACTACCGTTGCCAAGTTCCGCTAGCAGAGGGGTACTCCAACTGGTCCTAGATCTAAAACCTTTCCCTTTGACATGGAGGACTTGCTGGTGAGCCTATCCTCTCGCCTTGAGATTATAAAAAACTATGGTTTGGATATCCTAGACTCAGATCCGGATCTTTCGCACCCTTTGGCCTCAAGAGGATGTTCCGGTGGGATCCACTGCCTTGATCAACAGATTGATGGATTGTGAGACCCAGCTTGACCTCTGGAGGGAATCTGCCGCACACGCCAGAGCTGAAACTGTTCTCCACTTCGTGCTCACATGGTATGAGAAAATAAATTTGAATCTTCTCGAGCGCTTGCGCACCGGATCAAGGTGGTCAAATGATCCGGATTGGATAGCTCGGCGCAAGGCTTGCGCCCATAACCTCATTCAGTTTCCCCCCATCCATCAATGGAACGAGGGACCAAGTTTTCTCGGTGCTGTTGACGACGAATATGTCGAAGATGGTTCGGATGAGGAGGAAGAGGACGAAGCCTCAGACGTCGAAGAAAATGAAGATGACGATGAAGCTGAGGCTGGAGTTCCACCTGTTGGCACCGAGTTACCTCCTCCTGCTGCTCCTTGAGCACCAAAAATCACTTTGAAATTTATCAGATCACCGGTATGCCGGGTGCAGATGTATTAAGCATACTGCTTATGTTTTGCTACCAAGTTATTTATGCCGGATTATCTTGGGCGTGGTTCCCGAGTTTCATTTTCTTGTTCCTTCAATTTCATGGCTCGGCTCGCGTCTACCTTGATTCGGTTTTGTGACTTACGAGTCCGAGTTTCAAAAATTGACTTAACAATACTTGGAAACTTTAGGCTTAGCTCAAAGTAATCCAGCGTAGTAAACATAAAGTAAACATAAGGTTAGTCCGAATAACAAATGTCAGCTCGATTAAGTTCTTTTCCTTTGTTGTTTTTCGTGTGCTACGCAATTCCGAACTTGTTCTCTTGCTTGCCATGAAGCCAAATCTTTTTGGACAGCAGCAAGTCGAAGAGTTGAGTTTCTGGTGCTCACACACTACTAATCCGGCTTAGGTAGAAGCAATTTACGCCAGCCGACATATAAATAACAAATACAGAAGACAAGAAATATCACTAAGGCAGTCCCCGAGTTACTGCTTGTGGTGCCAAGATTTCATTGATAAATTCATTGCCGGCATACATACCGACATATGAGAGACTCGGATACACACACTTCTTTGTTAAGTGTAGAACGGACGAAGTAGAGCTACATTCCATGGATGCTTAGATTCCTCGTCGGACCTGTTTGCCTTGTTCTTCTCATGTGGTTTTGCATCGATGAGATAATAAGAGTCATTGTGCAATGCTTTGCTCACAATGAATGGCCCTTCCCATGGGGGGATAACTTATGCATGCCAGCAGTACGTTGTACCAGCCGGAGTACCAGATCACCTTCCCGGAAGACTCGGGGGTTTACCTTCCGGCTATGATAGCGTCGGAGTTTTTGCTGATATATGGCGGATCTGGACAATGCCAATTCTCTCGCTTCTTCCAACAGATCAACATCATTTTCCCGGGCTTCTCGCACTTCGGCTTCTGTGTATTGGGTGACCCTAGGCGAATCATGCTCTATGTCGGCTGGTAATACATCTTCTGCCCCATATACCATAAAGAATGGCGTATAGCGTGTTGATCGATTCGAAGTTGTTCTTAAACTCCATAATACTGCTGATAGTTCTTCTATCCAGCACCCCGCTGATCTTTGCAGTGGCTCAATGAGCCGGGGTTTTATCACGGATAACACTAATCCATTGGATCTTTCCACTTGTCCGTTTGATGCGGGGTGGGCTACCGAGGCAACGTCCAGCCGGATCTTTTTATCTCGGCAGAATCGCGCAAATGCTCCTTCAGCAAAATTGGTGCCGTTATCTGTTATGATACTGTGAGGATAGCCATATCTCAAGATGATAGAATGTCACGGTTGTAGCTCCATCACATTTTATTATTGGCTTTACTTCAATCCACTTTGTGAACTTGTCAACCATGACCAAGATATGGGTCATGTTCCCTCTCGCTGGCTTAAATGGGCCAACCATATCCAAACACCATACAGCAAATGGCCAGGTAATTGGTATGGTCTTGAGCTCCGACATTGGCATGTGTGTCTTGGTAGCATACCTCTGATAGCCGTTGCATTTTCTTACTAGATCTTCTGCTTGTTCCAAGGCACTTGGCTAGTAGAACCCATGCTAGAAAGCTTTTGCCACTAATGCTCTGGATGAGGCGTGATGCCCACATTCCCCTTGATGTATATCTCGGAGGATGTCAATCCCTTCTTTTGGGTCAACACACCGTTGTAGGACATTCGTGACACTCCTCTTGTATAGCTCGGCATTGATAATCGTGTATTTCTTTGCGCGCCTCTGAACTTGTCTTGAAAGCACTTCTTCATCGGGCAAGGATCCATCCTTCAGGAACTGGAATATGGGCAGTGCCCAAGCTGGTATGGCTCGGACTAGAAACACATCCTCGTCCACTTCCATTCGATCTACCGGCATAACCTCTACCGGGTCAGGCTGCACAGTCCTCGGGTTCTGCGAAGCAGTCCCCGGGTTTGCCGAAGCAGTCCTCGGGTCTCCTAAGCCACTTCTCACATCAATGTCCATGGGCACAGCTTCCGACTCCGGATTGGCCGGGATATAGATTGACTCGGATTCTGGGGATGGCCTGATAGATGGCTTCCTAAGGTGCTCTAGTGCTACGCCTGGTGGAATCGCTTGTCGGGTGGATCCGAGTTTCGACAGTACGTCGGCAGCCTCATTTTCTAGCCGGGGTACATGATGGAACTCGCATCCCTCGAAGTATCCCAATATTTTCTGCACATGAAATCTGTACAGTGCCATGTTTTCATCCAAAGCATCCCATTGCCCCGAGACTTGCTGAACTACCAAATCCGAGTCGCCAAAGCATTGGATCCGACGTATTCCAATTTCTTTTGCCACTTTGAGCCCATGCACAAGTGCTTCATATTCTGCAACATTGTTTGATGCTGCGAAGTGGATCTGCAGCACATACTTCAGGTGGTCCTTCTTGGGCGAGGTAAGCACAACTCCGGCGCCTAACCCGGTTTTCATTTTTGATCCGTCAAAATGCATTCTCCAGTAGTTCGTATCTGGCAATGGTGGCTCATATTGCATCTCGGCCCAATCCACGAAAAAGTCGGCCACGGCCTGAGACTTGATCGCATCTCTCCTGTCGAATTGTGGAGCATAAGGGGCTAGTTCATTGCCCATTTCGCGATCCGGCCTCTTGCATCCTTATTGCTCATTATCTCAGATATGGGGGCTTCACATATCACTTTAATGGGATGTTCTTCAAAATAGTGCTTCAGCTTCTTTGCTACCATATATACACCATATGCCATTTTCTGATAGTGAGGATAGTCTTGCTTTGATGCTGATAATACCTCGCTCAGGTAATAGACTGGCCTCTACACCGACTTACCCTCTTCGTCACGCTCTACCACTATTACTACACTTACAACTCGGTTGGTTGCGGCTACGTAGAGCAACATTGGCTCTTTTGATAGTGGAGAGGCTAATACTAGTGCAGTGGCTAACATTTTCTTTAGTTGAATGAAGGCTTCATTGGCCTGCGGCGTCCATACGAATTTGTCTGACTTTTTCATTAGTTGATAGAGAGGTAATGCCTTTTCTCCCAACCGACATATAAACCGACTTAAGGATGTCAGGCAACCAGTGAACTTCTGGACATCATTAAGACACTTCGGCAATTCCATTCGTTCTATGGCTCGGATTTTCGTTGGGTTAACTTTGATACCTCGGCTGGAGACAAGAAATCCGAGTAATTTTCCAGCCGGGACACCAAAGGTACATTTCTCCGGGTTAAGCTTCATCCGGAATCTCCTTGGTTTTTATAACCACATCATCCACATGTACTTGTACATTTCTCCGGGTTAAGCTTCCAGCGAATGTTTGCCTGATATCGTCAAGGAGCGTTTTGCTTTCCTTGGTTTTTATAACCACATCATCCACATGTACTTGCACATTTCCACCAATTTGATCATGCAAACATTTTTGCATACATCTCTGGTACGTTGCCCCTACATTACGTAAACCAAAAGGCATGGTGCGATAGCAATAAGCCCCATACGGGATGATAAATGCAGTCTTTATTTGATCATTCGGGTTCAGAGGTATCTGGTGGAAACTAGAATATGCATCTATGAACGACAACAGTTCACACCCAGCAGTAGAATCTATGACCTGATCTATCCTTGGCAGTGGGAATGGATCTTTTGGACACGCCATATTCAGGTTCGTGTAATCGATGCACATATGCCAAACCACTGCTACATTCGGATCATCTTTCTTCTTTTCCACAAGCACCGGATTAGATAGCCAATCCGGGTAAAGCACTTCCATGATAAACCCGGTTGCGAGGAGCCAAGCTATCTCATCCCCCAATGACTTTTCTCCTATCTTTGGCGAAGCGGCAGAGAGGTTGCTTCACCGGCTTTTCTCCGGGTCTCACATTCAAAGAGTGCTCGACCAACTCCCTCGGAACACCTTGCAAGTCATGTGTGGACCAAGAAAAGATATCCCGATTCTCATGGAGGAAGTTGACGAGCTCGCTTTCCTATTTGTCAGTTAACCCGGCACCAATTGTTACGGTGCGCTCTGGGAACAGATCATCAACAGGCACTTTCTTTGTATCCTTTGTTGCTTGAAATGAGACACTTCCATGCAGGTTACTCAGCACCGGCATATACTGCTGTGCTGATTGAGCCAATGCCGCTACTTCCTGGATCTTTCTCTTTTCTTGTGCGATCATGAGTGACTCGGCCAGGTTAGACCCGGCTGACGCACACTCAATGGAACGTCGGAAATCTCCTGCTATGGTAATTACTCCATTTGGCCTGGGCAACTTCATCTTCAGGTAACTGATGTGACAACTTGCCATGAATTTGTTCAGGGTTGGCCTGCCGAGTAACGCGTGATATGTGCTTTCTAAGTTCACAACCTCAAACTCCAAATTCTTAGTTCGGCAGTTATCTCGTGTGCCGAATAATACATCAACCCGGACCTTGCCAATGGGTTCACAGGAAATGCCTGGCACAATACCATGGAAATTTTTCCTCATGGCCTGGAGCATGTTCTCTGACATACCCAACTTGCGCATGGTATCCACGTACATGATATTGATGCTGCTGCCATTGTCAATCAGTACCCTGGAAAATCTCACATTGATATTTGGCCCGATGAATGTTGGGTCCAGCACCAACGCATACGAACCAGGGCTCGGCATAAGCTTGGGATGATTCTTGATACTCTAGGTAATTTCCTGATCTGACCAAGGCATATACCTCGTCACTGCGGGCATAACCGCATTCACTTTGATATGTCGGTGTTGCAAGCTCTTTCTATCCGTTTCCTCCGTGGTAAACACACAGTAACTCTGGTGATGCTCTCTGTATTCATTTCTCCCCTCATTTCCGGGGTACCTTTGATCTGGCTGATGTTGATTTTCCACCTGATGCACTGCATCCCTTCTCTCATGGTTTTCATACCTCGGCGGAGGTGGTGGCAACATTAACTGTTGCGTGTTCGCTCTGGAGAGCAATTGCTGCTGGGGTAACTCCTGCCGAGGTTGATCGTTCCGAGGTGCCTGAGCATTCCCCGAACCACTTTGTTCAATCTTCCTCATCCACTCGCATTGCCGAGTCGTGTGACCCGCCATGTTACTCGGATTTGGCGTGTGAAATTTGCACGGCTGATCCAGCTTTGCCTCATACGTATACCTCGACCGGTCTTTCTTTTCTTGCCACTGTTTCTTCTGCTCTGGCGTCCAAGTTTTCTTGCCATCATTTCTTGGAGTCCATTGTTGTCCTCCAGTTTTCTGATGTTGATTACTCCCTGCTCCGGGTTGATCTTGATTTACAGCAGCAACTTGTTGCGAACTGTACCTGTAATCCGGTCTATCATCTCTTCTCTTACCCCGGTAATCATTCCACCAGGATGATCCGGCTCCATCTCGCTGGTAGTACTCCTCATTTGACTCGTTTGACATAAGCCGGGGTTGAGTCGGATCCCCCAAAGCATACGAATCAGCAATCTGGATTGTCTCTGCCAGTGTAGTTGGCATATCCCTTTGTAGCCTTTGCCACAGCATGCTTGCATATCTACACCGTTGTGCAAACCAAGCTATTGCATGTGACTCAATCACTCCCTCGCACGAGTTTCTCACGGTGCACCAGCGGGTCAAGAACTCCCTGTCTGTTTCATTTGGTCTTTGTTTGCACATTTCTAAGGTCTGTGGCCTATTCGGCCTTTGATACGTGCTCGAGAAGTTACTGACAAACATTTCCTCAAAATCAATCCAACAGTTAATACTTCCGGGCGGTAAATTGTTTAACCATACCCTCGCTAGCCCCTCCAGCATCTAAGGCACGTATCTCACAGCCCATCTCAAGTTGCCTATAACAATTTTCACTGCCGTTGCGTAGTTGATCAACCAATCCTCCGGCTTGGTGCTGTCGTCCTATGTTTTCGTGCCTCTGGGTAACTGGAAGTTAGGTACCGGAGGTTCTTTCATGATCCGGGGCCCAAAGCACGCTGGACCCGGAGGACCCTGCCCCTCAATTTGCTCCGACCTATAGAGCCGATCCAGTTTTAACCTGGCGTCGTCAGGCATCATGTTCCTGCTTCCCAACCTTGACCCTATCACGTGATAGTCCGTCCTAGGGTATCCTGCGTTCACCATTTCCGAATCACCATCATTGTATCTATCTTGCTCTTGTGGAGCGCATCTCTGTTGCATACCTTGGCCGACACTTCGCTCTTACCGTGGTATATTCCGCTGCTGCGGTTGCCCTGCACCCGCCAAGTTACGTTGTCCGGCATTGCCGTTTATAGCGCCCTGACCATCATTGCCTTGGTCACGGTTACCTCAGCCAGCTTCACCTCGGCTGACACTTCGTCGATCCTTGTTTCTCTGCATTGCTTTTCCTTTCCCTGCCCTTGCCAGGTCATAGGGGACTATCTGTTTGTTTCTCCTCGCTGAGGTTACCACCTCCTCTCTTCTTGGGCCACCATGAGGGGACGATGCAGCTCTAGCAGATTTCTCCGGGTTACCTATCACTAAGTAAACGACTTTAGAAGCCCCGGCCCTTCCCGGGTTAGCCCTGAGCAACTCCTCATTTTGTCTGTTAGCGATCCGAACTAACTCATTGACCCTCTCATGCTGTCTTTGTCGGGCTTCACCCGTCAAACCCTCTAACTCGGACGCAGCTGCATCCGCTGCTCTGAGGTTCTTTGCCGGGGTACTGTACTTCGGCAGCCCCACGGACAAAATGTTCTATGACTCTTCAACTCTAGTATCACCCTCTTTGTTCATTTCACTGATGAGGTTTTTCCCTTTTACTTTTACAGCATCTACCTTGTTTGCTCTTGCGTACTCACGCAACGTCATGTTCAACGACTGCTGAGCCGCGTCTATATTTTTCGCACCTTCTAGTATTTTCTGCCTAGTTTCTTCTAACTCAGCATGTGCCTGAGCCGGATCTACTGCAGGTGCTATGGGGCTCTCTAGGCTATCTATCGCCTGCTGCAGCACGTTCTCTAGCCTCTCTAGTGGAGGACCTCTACTTTTCCTTGGTGCCTTGGATGTTACCTCCGGATCTGGTGCTGGATCCTTGCTCATGCCAGCGCCAGGTGCCGTCATCATCACTTCGGCGCGGTCAGAGGAGCGAGTGATACGCGTCCCGTGAGCCGCGCTAAGGGGTGGCTCGCCTCCCTCGACGACGTGCCGCGGGTGAACGCACGACTCATCGACGGCGACGTAGATCTTGTGAGCGCCAAGCTTGACGAATTGCGTGGAAGAGGTCATTTGCCGAAGCAACCAGCATTGTCGCTGACGAAGTCCAGTACTCCAAAGCGTTGAACGAGCCCAGAGACGATGCGCTCGCCATTGCCGATGAGGTTTCCCGTCTGGATCTTCACTCCTGCTAGCGCCGCTTGCCCCATGGTGGGCACCAACTGTCGTGGTGGTGTCACGGCAGATGCCATGGATAGGCTAAAGGTGGGGCCAATATGCACTAGAGGAATCCAGGGAGGGATAGTGTGGTGATTCCACACACAGATGCTTTGTATTCTCCAAGCTAGATGAGTTTATAAGTGCTCCTTGAGCTGTATTGGGGAGAGGAGGAAGAAGGAACTCTCTTACTCTCAGCACTATCTATCTCCAAGGAACCAACTACTCAAATGCCAACCCTTTCTATAGAGGCCCTAGCACTCCTTATAAAGGGGAGGCTACGTCTCCAATTAGGGCATACGTGGAAGCATATTCCTGGGAATATGCCTCTTCCCAAAATAGCAAACCGACCGGGTCACTTTTCGCCACCGTAAGCCATGCAGAGGCTACGTAAGCCTCTGCGGCGCCAGCGTCATCCGACACAGGGCGCGTCACCCTTGTCGGCCACGCCTTGGTGGTCCTTCCCTCTGTCTGCTTCGCTCATGGTCCAGCATACAGTGACCACCTTTTGACGAGCGAGATACCTTCCTTCTCTTGCAAGCCTGATATAACCCGGATTGTACCTGGTTAATCCGGCCCCGTGGGTACCTGCATACAAGTTACAAAGTACCTGCCGGCATACGACATATGTCGGCCGGGACTCAGTTGGGTGGACATCCTCCGGTCCGGGTTACGCCGTGATTCGGCCTGCCTTGAGGTGACTCAGCCAGCATTCGCTTTGACCTTGTCGTACCTAGGCTAACTCAGCCTCTATACCCCGGCGTGACCCTACCCGGGGGTATCCCCCCAACAAGAGTTCATTGCATGTGTGTTCTTTTCACAAACCACCTATCGATCCCCTAGTGTCATTGCATGTGTGTTCTTTTCACAAACCACAACTAGAGTCATTGCAAGTGTGTTCTTTTCACAAACCACATATGGATCCAACAGAGGTCATTGCATGTCTTTTCTTTTCACAAACCACATACGGATCCACCAGAGTTCATTGCATGTCTGTTCTGTTCACAAACCACCTATGGATCCCCTAGTGTCATTGCATGTGTGTTCTTTTCACAAACCACAACTAGAGTCAATGCATCTGTGTTCTTTCCACAGACCACATATGGATCCACCAGAGTTCATTGCATGTCTGCTATTTTCACAAACCACATATGGTTCCACCAGACTTCATTGGATGTCTGTTCTTTTCATAGACCACATATGGATCCACCAGAGTTCATTGCATGTCTGTTCTTTTCACAAACCACATATGGATCCACCAGAGTTCATTGCATTTGTGTTCTTTTCACAAACCACCTATTTGATACACTAGTGTCATTGTATGCGTGTTCTTTTCATTAACCACATATGGATCCACCAGTGTCATTGCATGTGTGTTCTTCTCACAAACTATATATTGATCCACCAGTGTCATTGCATGTGTGTTCTTTTCATTCACCACAGCTAGATTCATTGCATGTATGTTATTTTTATAGACCACATATGGATCCACCACTGTCATTGTGTGTGTGTTCTTCTCACAAACCACACATGGATCCACTAGAGTTCATTGCATGTGTGTTCTTTTCATAGACCACATATGGATCCACCAGAGTTCATTGCATGTGTGTTCTTTTCACAAACCACCTATGGATCCCATAGTGTCATTGTATGTGTGTTCTTTTCACAAACCACAACTAGAGTAATTGCATGTGTGTTCTTTTCACAAACCACATATGGATCCAACAGAGTTCATTGCATGTCTTTTCTTTTCACAAACCACATATGGATCCACCAGAGTTCATTGCATGTCTGTTGTTTTAATAGACCACATATGGATCCACCAGAGTTCATTGCATGTGTGTTCTTTTCACAAACCACCTATGGATCCCCTAGTGTCATTGCATGCGTGTTCTTTTCACAAACCACAACTAGAGTCACTGCATGTGTGTTCTTTCCACAGACAAAATATGGATCCACCAGAGTTCATTGCATGTCTATTCTTTTCACAAACCACATATGGATCCACCAAAGTTCATTGCATGTCTGTTCTTTTCATAGACCACATATGGATCCACCAGAGTTCATTGCATGTGTGTTCTTTTCACAAACCACCTATGGATCTCCTAGTGTCATTGCATGTGTGTTCTTTTCAAAAAACCCGACTAGAGTCATTGCATGTATGTTCTTTCCATAGACCACATATGGATCCACCAGAGTTCATTGCATGTCTGTTCTTTTCACAAACCACCTATGGTTCCACCAAAGTTCATTGCATGTATGTTCTTTTCATAGACCACATATGGATCCAGCAGAGTTCATTGCATATCTGTTCTTTTAACAGACCACATATGGATCCACCAGATTTCATTGCATGTGTGTTCTTCTGACAAACCACCTATGGATCCACAAGTTTCATTGCATGTGTGTTCTTTTCATTAACCACATATGGAACACCAGTGTTATTGCATGTGTGTTCTTCTCACAAACCACATATGGATCCACAAGTGTCATTGCATGTGTGTTCTTTTCACTAACCACAGCTAGAGTCATTGCATGTCTGTTCTTTTCACAAACCACATATGGATCCACCAGTCTCATTGCATGTGTGTTCTTGTCATAAACCACACATGGATCCACCAGAGTTCATTACATGTGTGTTCTTTTCATAGACCACATATGGATCCACCAGAGTTCATTGCAAGTGTGTTCTTTTCACAAACCACCTATGGATCCACCAGTGTCATTCCATGTGTATTCTTTTCACAAACCACACCTATAGTCATTGCATGTGTGTTCTTTTCACAAATCGCATATAGATCCACCAGAGTTCATTGCATGTTTATGCTTTTCACAAACCACTTATGGATCCACCAAAGTTCGTTGCATGTCTATTCTTTTCATAGACCACATATGGATCCACCAGAGTTCATTGCATGTCTGTTCTTTTAACAGACCATATATGGATCCACCAGAGTTCATTGCATGTGTGTTGTTTTCACTAACCACATATGGATCCACCAGTGTCATTGCATGTGCGTTCTTTTCATTAACCACATAAGAATCCACCAGAGTTCATTGCATGTGTGTTCTTCTCATAAACCACCTATGGATCCACCAGTGTCATTGCATGTGTGTTCTTTTCACAAACCACAACTAGAGTCATTGCATGTGTGTTCTTTTCACAAACCACATATGGATCCACCAGAGTTCATTGCATGTTTGTTCTTTTCACAAACCACATATAGATCCACCAGTGTCATTGCGTGTCTGTTCTTTTCATAAACCACACATGGATCCACCAGTGTCATTGCATGTGTGTTCTTTTCACAGACCACATATGCATCCACCAGAGTTCATTGCATGCGTGTTATTTTCACAAACCACCTATGGATCCACTACTGGCATTGCATGTGTGTTCTTTTCATTAACCACAACTAGAGTCATTGCATGTTTGTTCTTTTCATTAACCATAGCTAGAGTCATTGCATGTGTGTTCTTTACACAAACCACATGGATCCACCAGTGTCATTGCATGTGTGTTATTTTCACAAACCATAGCTAGAGTCATTGCATGTGTATTCTTTTCAGAAACCACATATGGATCCACCTGAGTTCATTGCATGTCTGTTCTTTTTAGAAACCACATCTGGATCCACCAGAATTCATTGCATGTCTGTTCTTTTCATAGACCACATATGGGTCCACCAGAGTTCATTGCATGTCTTTTCTTTTCACAAACCACATATGGATCCACCAGAGTTCATTGCATGTCTGTTGTTTTAATAGACCACATATGGATCCACCAGAGTTCATTGCATGTGTGTTCTTTTCACAAACCTCCTATGGATCCCCTAGTGTCATTGCATGCGTGTTCTTTTCACAAACCACAACTAGAGTCACTGCATGTGTGTTCTTTCCACAGACAAAATATGGATCCACCAGAGTTCATTGCATGTCTATTCTTTTCACAAACAACATATGGATCCACCAAAGTTCATTGCATGTCTGTTCTTTTCATAGACCGCATATGGATCCACCAGAGTTCATTGCATGTGTGTTCTTTTCACAAACCACCTATGGATCTCCTAGTGTCATTGCATGTGTGTTCTTTTCAAAAACCCCGACTAGAGTCATTGCATGTATGTTCTTTCCATAGACCACATATGGATCCACCAGAGTTCATTGCATGTCTGTTCTTTTCACAAACCACCTATGGATCCACCAAAGTTCATTGCATGTATGTTCTTTTCATAGACCACATATGGATCCAGCAGAGTTCATTGCATATCTGTTCTTTTAACAGACCACATATGGATCCACCAGATTTCATTGCATGTGTGTTCTTTTCATTAACCACATATGGAACACCAGTGTTATTGCATGTGTGTTCTTCTCACAAACCACATATGGATCCACAAGTGTCATTGCATGTGTGTTCTTTTCACTAACCACAGCTAGAGTCATTGCATGTCTGTTCTTTTCACAAACCACATATGGATCCACCAGTCTCATTGCATGTGTGTTCTTGTCATAAACCACACATGGATCCACCAGAGTTCATTACATGTGTGTTCTTTTCATAGACCACATATGGATCCACCAGAGTTCATTGCAAGTGTGTTCTTTTCACAAACCACCTATGGATCCACCAGTGTCATTCCATGTGTATTCTTTTCACAAACCACACCTATAGTCATTGCATGTGTGTTCTTTTCACAAACCGCATATAGATCCACCAGAGTTCATTGCATGTTTATGCTTTTCACAAACCACTTATGGATCCACCAAAGTTCGTTGCATGTCTATTCTTTTCATAGACCACATATGGATCCACCAGAGTTCATTGCATGTCCGTTCTTTTAACAGACCATATATGGATCCACCAGAGTTCATTGCATGTGTGTTGTTATCACAAACCACATATGGATCCACCAGTGTCATTGCATGTGGGTTCTTTTCA
The DNA here is from genome assembly GCA_916181665.1 of Avena sativa. Classification (NCBI taxonomy): domain Eukaryota; kingdom Viridiplantae; phylum Streptophyta; class Magnoliopsida; order Poales; family Poaceae; genus Avena; species Avena sativa. The sequence continues at coordinate 428,671,843 of OV702286.1, read as the reverse complement.
TTAACCACATAAGAATCCACCAGAGTTCATTGCATGTGTGTTCTTCTCACAAACCACCTATGGATCCACCAGTGTCATTGCATGTGTGTTCTTTTCACAAACCACATATGGATCCACCAGAGTTCATTGCATGTTTGTTCTTTTCACAAACCACATATGGATCCACCAGAGTTCATTGCATGTTTGTTCTTTTCACAAACCACATATAGATCCACCAGTGTCATTGCGTGTCTGTTCTTTTCATAAACCACACATGGATCCACCAGTGTCATTGCATGTGTGTTCTTTTCACAGACCACATATGCATCCACCAGAGTTTATTGCATGCGTGTTATTTTCACAAACCACCTATGGATCCACTAGTGGCATTGCATGTGTGTTCTTTTCATTAACCACAACTAGAGTCATTGCATGTTTGTTCTTTTCATTAACCATAGCTAGAGTCATTGCATGTGTGTTCTTTACACAAACCACATGGATCCACCAGTGTCATTGCATGTGTGTTATTTTCACAAACCATATCTAGAGTCATTGCATGTGTATTCTTTTCAGAAACCACATATGGATCCACCCGAGTTCATTGCATGTCTGTTCTTTTTAGAAACCACATATGGATCCACCAGAATTCATTGCATGTCTGTTCTTTTCATAGACCACATATGGGTCCACCAGAGTTCATTGCATGTGTGTTCTTTTCACAAGCCACCTATGGATCCACCAGTGTCATTGCATCTGTTGTCTTCTCATTAACCACAACTAGAGTCATTGCATGTGTGTTATTTTCACGAAACACATATGGATCCACCAGAGTTCATTGCATGTCTGTTATTTTTATAGACCACATATGGATCCACCAGAGTTCATTGCATGTGTGTTCTTCTGACAAACCACCTATGGATCCACCAGGTTCATTGCATATGTGTTCTTTTCATTAACCACAACTAGAGTCATTGCATGTATGTTCTTTTCAATAACCACATATGGATCTACTACTGTCATTGCTTGTGTGTTCTTCTAACAAACCACCTATTGATACACCAGATTTCATTTAATGTATGTTCTTTTCATAGAACACATATGGATCCACTAGAGTTAATTGCATGTGTGTTCATTTCACAAACCACAGATGGATCCCCTAGTGCAATTGCATGTGTGTTATTTTCACAAACCACAACTAGAGTCATTGCGTGTGAGTCCTTTTCACAATCTACATATGGATCCAACAGAGTTCATTGTATGTCTTTTCTTTTCACAAACCACATATGGATCCACCAGAGTTCATTGCATGTCTGTTATTTTCAAAGACCACATATGGATCCACCAGAGTTCATTGCATGTGTGTTCTTTTCACAAACCACCTACGGATCCCCTAGTGTCATTGCATGTGTGTTCTTTTCACAAACCACAACTACAGTCATTGCATGTCTGTTCTTTCCACAGACCACATATGGATCCACCAGAGTTCATTGCATGTCTGTTCTTTTTGCAAACCACATATGTTTCCACCAGAGTTCATTGCATGTCTGTTCTTTTCATAGAACACATATGGATCCACCAGAGTTCATTGGATGTGTGTTCTTTTCACAAACCACATATGGATCCGCAAGTGTCATTGCATGTGTGTTCTTTTTATTAACCACAGCTAGAGTCATTGCATGTCTGTTCTTTTCACAAACCACATATGCATCCACCAGTCTCATTGCGTGTGTGTTCTTGTCACAAACCACACATGGATCCACCAGAGTTCATTGCATGTGTGTTCTTTTGGTAGACTACATATGGATCCACCAGAGTTCATTGCATGTGTGTTCTTTTCACAAACCACCTATGGATCCACCAGTGTCATTGCATGTGTGTTCTTTTCACAAACCACACCTAGAGTCATTGCATGTGGGTTCTTTTCACAAACCACATATGGATCCACCAGAGTTCATTGCATGTTTGTTCTTTTTAGAAACCACATATGGATCCACTAGAGTTCATTGCATGTCTGTTCTTTTCATAGACCACATATCGATCCACCTGAGTTCATTGCATGTCTATTCTTTTAACATACCATATATGGATCCACCAGCGTACATTGCATGTGTGTTCTTTTCACAAACGACATATGGATCCACCAGTGTCATTGCATGTGCATTCTTTTCATTAACCACATAAGATCCACCAGAGTTCATTGCATGTGTGTTCTTCTCAGAAACCACCTATGGATCCACCAGTGTCATTGCATGTGTGTTCTTTTCACAAACCACAACTAGAGTCCTTGCATGTGTGTTCTTTTCACAAACCACATATGGATCCACCAGAGTTCATTGCATGTCTGTCACTTTTCACAAACCACATATGGATCCACCGGAGTTCATTGCATGTTTGTTCTATTCATAGACCACATATGGATCCACCAGAGTTCATTGCATGTGTGTTCTTCTCACAAACCACCTATCGATCCATGAGTGCCATTACATGTGTGTTCTTTTCATTAACCACAGCTAGAGTCCTTGCATGTGTGTTCTTTTCACAAACCACATATAGATCCACCAGTGTCATTGTGTCTCTGTCGTTTTCACAAACCACACATGGATCCACCAGTGTCATTGCATGTGTGTTCTTTTCACAGACCACATATGGATCCACCAGATTTCATTGCATGCGTGTTATTTTCACAAACCACCTATGGATCCACCAGTGTCATTGCATGTGTGTTCTTTTCATTAACCACAACTAGAGTCATGGCATGTGTGTTATTTTCATAAAACACATATAGATCCACCAGAGTTCATTGCATGTATGTTCTTTTTATAGACCACATATGGATCCACCAGAGTTCATTGCATGTGTGTTCTTCTCATAAACCACTTATGGATCCACCAGGTTCATTGTATGTGCGTTCTTTTCATTAACCACAACTAGAGTCATTGCATGTATGTTCTTTTCAATAACCACATATGGATCTACCAGTGTCTTTACTTGTGTGTTCTTCTAAGAAACCACCTATTGATCCACGAGAGTTCATTTAATGCATGTTCTTTTCATAGAACACATATGGATCCACCAGAGTTCATTGCATGTGTGTTCATTTCGCAGACCACATATGGATCCCCTAGTGTCATTGCATGTGTGTTCTTTTCACAAACCACAACTAGAGTCATTGCATGTGAGTCCTTTTCACAAACCACATATGGATCCAACAGAGTTCAATGCATGTGTGTTCTTCTCAGAAACAACATATGGATCCACCAGAGTTCATTGCATGTATGTTATTTTCATACACCACATATGGATCCACCAGAGTTCATTGCATGTGTGTTCTTTTCACAAACCACCTATGGATCCCCTAGTGTCAATGCATGGTGTTCTTTTCACAAACCACAACTAGAGTCATTGCATGTGTGTTCTTTTCACAAACCACCTATGGATCCCTAGTGTTATTGCATGTCTGTTCATTTCATAGACCACATATGGATCCTCCATAGTTCATTGCATGTGTGTTCTTTTCACGAACCACCTATGGATCCCCTAGTGTCATTGCATGTGTGTTCTTTTCACAAACCACAACTACAGTCATTGCATGTGTGTTTGTTCCATAGACCACATATGGATCCACCAGAGTTCATTACATGTCTGTTCTTTTCGCAAACCACATATGGTTCCACCAGAGTTCATTGCATGTATGTTCATTTCATAGACCACATATGGATCCACCAGAGTTCATTGCATGTTTATTCTTTTAACAGACCACATATGGATCCACTAGAGTTCATTGCATGTGTGTTCTTTTCACAAACCACCTATGGATCCACCAGTGTTATTACATGCATGTTCTTTTCATTAACCACATATGGATCCACCAGTGTCAGTGCATGTGTGTTCTTCTCACAAACCACATATTGATCCACCAGTGTCATTTCATGTGTGTTCTTTTCATTAACCACAGCTAGAGTCATTGCATGTCTATTCTTTTCACAAACCACATATGGATCCACCAGTGTCATTGTGTCTGTTTTGTTCTCACAAACCACACATGGATCCACCAGAGTTCATTGCATGTGTGTTCTTTTCAAAGACCACATATGGATCCACCAGAGTTCATTGCATGTGTATTCTTTTCACAAACCACCTATGGATCCCCTAGTGTCATTGCATGTGTGTTCTTTTCACAAACCACAACTAGAGTGATTGCATGTGTGTTCTTTTCACAAACCACATATATATCCACTAGAGTTCATTGCATGTCTGTTCTTTTCATAGACCACATACGGATCCACTAGAGTTCATTGGATGTGTGTTCTTTTCACAAACCATATATGGATCCACAAGTGTCATTGCTTGTGTGTTATTTTCATTAACCACAACTAGAGTCATTGCATGTCTGTTCTTTTCAAAAACCACATATGGATCCACCAGTCTCATTGCGTGTGTGTTCTTGTCACAAACCACACATGGATCCACCAGACTTCATTGCATGTCTGTTCTTTTCACAAACCACATATGGATCCACCAGAGTTCATTGCATGTTTGTTCTTTTCATAGACCACATATGGATCCACCAGAGTTCATTGCATGCTTGTTCTTTTCACAGACCACATATGCATCCACCAGAGTTCATTGCATGCGTGTTATTTTCACAAACCACCTATGGATCCACTAGTGGCATTGCATGTGTGTTCTTTTCATTAACCACAACTAGAGTCATTGCATGTTTGTTCTTTTCATTAACCATAGCTAGAGTCATTGCATGTGTGTTCTTTACACAAACCCCATGGATCCACCAGTGTCATTGCATGTGTGTTATTTTCACAAATCATAGCTAGAGTCATTGCATGTGTATTCTTTTCAGAAACCACATATGGATCCACCAGAGTTCATTGCATGTCTGTTCTTTTTAGAAACCACATATGGATCCACCAGAATTCATTGCATGTCTGTTCTTTTCATAGACCACATATGGGTCCACCAGAGTTCATTGCATGTGTGTTCTTTTCACAAGCCACCTATGGATCCACCAGTGTCATTGCATCTGTGTTCTTCTCATTAACCACAACTAGAGTCATTGCATGTGTGTTATTTTCACGAAACACATATGGATCCACCAGAGTTCATTGCATGTCTGTTATTTTTATAGACCACATATGGATCCACCAGAGTTCATTGCATGTCTGTTCTTCTGACAAACCACCTATGGATCCACCAGGTTCATTGCATATGTGTTCTTTTCATTAACCACAACTAGAGTCATTGCATGTATGTTCTTTTCAATAACCACATATGGATCTACTACTGTCATTGCTTGTGTGTTCTTCTAACAAACCACCTATTGATCCACCAGATTTCATTTAATGTATGTTCTTTTCATAGAACACATATGGATCCACTAGAGTTAATTGCATGTGTGTTCATTTCACAAACCACAGATGGATCCCCTAGTGCAATTGCATGTGTGTTATTTTCACAAACCACAACTAGAGTCATTGCGTGTGAGTCCTTTTCACAATCTACATATGGATCCAACAGAGTTCATTGTATGTCTTTTCTTTTCACAAACCACATATGGATCCACCAGAGTTCATTGCATGTCTGTTATTTTCAAAGACCACATATGGATCCACCAGAGTTCATTGCATGTGTGTTCTTTTCACAAACCACCTACGGATCCCCTAGTGTCATTGCATGTGTGTTCTTTTCACAAACCACAACTACAGTCATTGCATGTCTGTTCTTTCCACAGACCACATATGGATCCACCAGAGTTCATTGCATGTTTTCTTTTTGCAAACCACATATGTTTCCACCAGAGTTCATTGCATGTCTGTTCTTTTCATAGACCACATATGGATCCACCAGAGTTCATTGGATGTGTGTTCTTTTCACAAACCACATATGGATCCGCAAGTGTCATTGCATGTGTGTTCTTTTCATTAACCACAGCTAGAGTCATTGCATGTCTGTTCTTTTCACAAACCACATATGGATCCACCAGTCTCATTGCGTGTGTGTTCTTGACACAAACCACACATGGATCCACCAGAGTTCATTGCATGTGTGTTCTTTTCATAGACTACATATGGATCCACCAGAGTTCATTGCATGTGTGTTCTTTTCACAAACCACCTATGGATCCACCAGTGTCATTGCATGTGTGTTCTTTTCACAAACCACACCTAGAGTCATTGCATGTGGGTTCTTTTCACAAACCACATATGGATCCACCAGAGTTCATTGCATGTTTGTTCTTTTCAGAAACCACATATGGATCCACTAGAGTTCATTGCATGTCTGTTCTTTTCATAGACCACATATCGATCCACCAGAGTTCATTGCATGTCTGTTCTTTTAACATACCATATATGGATCCACCAGCGTACATTGCATGTGTGTTCTTTTCACAAACGACATATGGATCCACCAGTGTCATTGCATGTGCATTCTTTTCATTAACCACATAAGATCCACCAGAGTTCATTGCATGTGTGTTCTTCTCAGAAACCACCTATGGATCCACCAGTGTCATTGCATGCGTGTTCTTTTCACAAACCACAACTAGAGTCCTTGCATGTGTGTTCTTTTCACAAACCACATATGGATCCACCAGAGTTCATTGCATGTCTGTTCTTTTCACAAACCACATATGGATCCACCGGAGTTCATTGCATGTTTGTTCTTTTCATAGACCACATATGGATCCACCAGAGTTCATTGCATGTGTGTTCTTCTCACAAACCACCTATCGATCCATGAGTGCCATTACATGTGTGTTCTTTTCATTAACCACAGCTAGAGTCATTGCATGTGTGTTCTTTTCACAAACCACATATAGATCCACCAGTGTCATTGTGTCTCTGTCGATTTCACAAACCACACATGGATCCACCAGTGTCATTGCATGTGTGTTCTTTTCACAGACCACATATGGATCCACCAGAGTTCATTGCATGCGTGTTATTTTCACAAACCACCTATGGATCCACCAGTGTCATTGCATGTGTGTTCTTTTCATTAACCACAACTAGAGTCATGGCATGTGTGTTATTTTCATAAACACATATAGATCCACCAGAGTTCATTGCATGTATGTTCTTTTTATAGACCACATATGGATCCACCAGAATTCATTGCATGTGTGTTCTTCTCACAAACCACTTATGGATCCACCAGGTTCATTGTATGTGCGTTCTTTTCATTAACCACAACTAGAGTCATTGCATGTATGTTCTTTTCAATAACCACATATGGATCTACCAGTGTCATTGCTTGTGTGTTCTTCTAAGAAACCACCTATTGATCCACGAGAGTTCATTTAATGCATGTTCTTTTCATATAACACATATGGATCCACCAGAGTTCATTGCATGTGTGTTCATTTCGCAGACCACATATGGATCCCCTAGTGTCATTGCATGTGTGTTCTTTTCACAAACCACAACTAGAGTCATTGCATGTGAGTCCTTTTCACAAACCACATATGGATCCAACAGAGTTCAATGCATGTGTGTTCTTCTCAGAAACAACATATGGATCCACCAGAGTTCATTGCATGTATGTTATTTTCATACACCACATATGGATCCACCAGAGTTCATTGCATGTGTGTTCTTTTCACAAACCACATATGGATCCACCAGTGTCATTGTGTCTGTTTTCTTCTCACAAACCACACATGGATCCACCAGAGTTCATTGCATGTGTGTTCTTTTCATAGACCACATATGGATCCACCAGAGTTCATTGCATGTGTATTCTTTTCACAAACCACCTATGGATCCCCTAGTGTCATTGCATGTGTGTTCTTTTCACAAACCACAACTAGAGTGATTGCATGTGTGTTCTTTTCACAAACCACATATATATCCACTAGAGTTCATTGCATGTCTGTTCTTTTCATAGACCACATACGGATCCACTAGAGTTCATTGGATGTGTGTTATTTTCACAAACCACATATGGATCCACAAGTGTCATTGCTTGTGTGTTATTTTCATTAACCACAACTAGAGTCATTGCATGTCTGTTCTTTTCAAAAACCACATATGGATCCACCAGTCTAATTGCGTGTGTGTTCTTGTCACAAACCACACATGGATCCACCAGACTTCATTGCATGTCTGTTCTTTTCACAAACCACATATGGATCCACCAGAGTTCATTGCATGTTTGTTCTTTTCGTAGACCACATATGGATCCACCAGAGTTCATTGCATGTGTGTTCTTCTCACAAACCACCTATGGATCCATCAGTGTCATTGCATGTGTGTTCTTTTCATTAACCACAGCTAGACACATTGCATGTATGTTCTTTTCAAAAACCACATATAGATCCACCAGTGTCATTGTGTGTATGTTCTTTTCACAAACCACACATGGATCCACCAGTGTCATTGCATGTGTGTTCTTTTCACATACCACATATGGATCCACCAGAGTTCATTGCATGCGTGTTATTTTCACAAACCACCTATGGATCCACTAGTGTCATTGCATGTGTGTTCTTTTCATTAACCACAACTAGAGTCATTGCATGTTTATTCTTTTCATTAACCACAGCTAGAGTCATTGCATGTGTGTTCTTTACACAAACCACATGGATCCACCAGTGTCATTGCATGTGTGTTCTTTTCGCAAACCATATCTAGAGTCATTGCATGCGTGTTCTTTTCACAAACCACATATGGATCCACTAGAGTTCATTGCATGTCTGTTCTTTTCACAAACCACATATGGATCCACCAGAATTCATTGCATGCCTATTCTTTTCATAGACCACCTATGGATCCACCAGAGTTCATTGCATGTGGGTTCTTTTCACAAACCACCTATGGATCCACCAGTGTCATTGCATCTGTGTTCTTCTCATTAACCACAACTAAAGTCATTACATGTGTGTTATTTTCACAAAACACGTATGGATCCACCAGAGTTCATTGCATGTATGTTCTTTTTATAGAGCACATGTGGATCCACCAGAGTTCATTGCATGTGTGTTCTTCTCACAAACCACCTATGGATCCACCAGGTTCATTGTATGTGTGTTCTTTTCATTAACCATAACTAGAGTCATTGCATGTACGTTCTTTTCAATAACCACATATGGATCTACCAGTGTCATTGCTTGTGTGTTCTTCTAACAAACAACCTATTGATCCACCAGAGTTTATTTAATGTATGTTCTTTTCATAGAACACATATGGATCCACTAGAGTTCATTGCATGTGTGTTCATTTCGCAAACCACATATGGATCCCCTAGTGTCATTACATGTGTGTTCTTTTCACAAACCACAACTAGAGTCAGTGCATGTGAGTCCTTTTCACAAACGACATATGGATCCACCAGAGTTCATTGCATGTCTTTTCTTTTCACAAACCACATATGGATCCACTAGAGTCATTGCATGTTTGTTCTTTCCCCAGACCACATATGGATCCACCAGAGTTCATTGCATGTCTGTTCTTTTCATAGACCACATATGGATCGACCAGAGTTCATTGCATGTGTGTTCTTTTCACAAACCACCTATGGATCCCCTAGTGTCATTGCATGTGTGTTCTTTTCACAAACCACAACTAGAGTCATTGCATGTGTGTTCTTTCCACAGACCACATATGGATCTACCAAAGTTCATTGCATGTCTGTTCTTTTCATAGACCACATATGGATCCACCAGAGTTCATTGCATGTTTGTTCTTTTAACAGACCACATATGGATCCACTAGAGTTCATTACATGTGTGTTCTTTTCACAAACCACCTATGGATCCACCAGTGTCATTACATGCGTGTTCTTTTTATAGACCACATATGGATCCACCACTGTCATTGCATGTGTGTTCTTCTCACAAACCACATATGGATCCACCAGTGTCATTTCATGTGTGTTCTTTTCATTAACCACTGCTAGAATCATTGCATGTCTATTCTTTTCACAAACCACATATGGATCCACCAGTGTCATTGTGTGTGTTTTCTTCTCACAAACCACGCATGGATCCACCAGAGTTCATTGCATGTGTGTGCTTTTCATAGACCACATATGGATCCACCAGAGTTTATTGCATGTGTGCTCTTTTCACAAACCACCTATGTATCCCCTATTGTCATTGCATGTGTGTTCTTTTCACAAACCACAACTAGAGTCATTGCATGTGTGTTCTTTTCACAAACCACATATGGATCCAACATAGTTCATTGCATGTCTTTTCTTTTCACAAACCACATATGGATCCACCAGAGTTCATTGCATGTCTGTTCTTTTCATAGACCACATATGGATCCACCAGAGTTCATTGCATGTGTGTTCTTTTCACAAACCACCTATGGATCCCCTAGTGTCATTGCATGTGTGTTCTTTTCACAAACCACAACTATTGTCATTGTATGTTCTTTCCACAGACCACATATGGATCCACCAGAGTTCATTGCGTGTGTGTTCTCTTCACAAACCACATATGGATACACCAGAGTTTGTTGCATGTATGTTCTTTTCATAGACCACATATGGATCCACAAGAGTTCATTGGATGTGTGTTATTTTAACAAACCACCTATGGATCCCCTAGTGGCATTGCATGTGTGTTATTTTCATTAACCACAGCTATAGTCATTGCACGTCTGTTCTTTTCACAAACCACATATGGATCCCCCAGTCTCATTGCGTGTGTGTTCTTGTCACAAACCACACATGGATCCACCAGAGTTCATTGCATGTGTGCTCTTTTCATAGACCACATATGGATCCACTTGAGTTCATTGCATGTGTGTTCTTTTCACAAACCACCTATGGATCCACCAGTGTCATTGCATGTGTGTTCTTTTCACAAACCACACCTAGAGTCATTGCATGTGCGTTCTTTTCACAAACCACATATGGATCCACTAGAGTCGCAAACCACATATGGATCCCCTAGTGTCATTGCATGTGTGTTCTTTTCACAAACCACAACTAGAGTCATTGCATGTGAGTCCTTTTCACAAACCACATATGGATCCAACGGAGTTCATTGCATGTCTTTTCTTTTCACAAACCACATATGGATCCACTAGAGTTCATTGCATGTCTATTATTTTCAAAGACCACATATGGATCCACCAGAGTTCATTGCATGTGTGTTCTTTTCACAGACCACCTATGGATCCCCTAGTGCCATTGCATGTGTGTTCTTTTCACAAACCACAACTACAGTCATTGCATGTGTGTTCTTTCCACAGACCACATATGGATCCACCAGAGTTCATTGCATGTCTATTCTTTTCACAAACCAGATATGGTTCCACCAGAGTTCATTGCATGTCAGTTCTTTTCATAGACCACATATGGATCCACCAGAGTTCATTGCATGTTTGTTCTTTTAACAGACCACATATGGATCCACTAGAGTTCATTGCATGTGTGTTCTTTTCACAAACCACCTATGGATCCACCAGTGTCATTACATGTGTGTTCTTTTGATTAACCACATATGGATCCACCAGTGTCATTGCATGTGTGTTGTGCTCACAAACCACATATGGATCCACCAGTGTCATTTCATGTGTGTTCTTTTCATTAGCCACAGCTAGAGTCATTGCATGTCTGTTCTTTTCACTAACCACATATGGATCCACCAGTGTCATTCTATGTGTTTTCTTCTCACAAACCACACATGGATCCACCAGAGTTCATTGCATATGTGTTCTTTTCATAGACCACATAGGATCCACCAGAGTTCATTGCATGTGTGTTCTTTTCACAAACCACCTATGGATCCCCTAGTGTCATTGCATGTGTGTTCTTTTCACAAACCACAACTAGAGTCATTGCATGTGTGTTCTTTTCACAAACCACATATGGATCCAACATAGTTCATTGCATGTCTTTTCTTTTCACAAACCACATATGGATCCACCAGAGTTCATTGCATGTATGTTCTTTTCATAGACCACATATGGATCCACCAGAGTTCATTGCATGTGTGTTCTTTTCACGAACCACCTATGGATCCCCTAGTTTCATTGCATGTGTGTTCTTTTCACAAACCACAACTAGAGTCATTGCATGTGTGTTCTTTCCACAGACCACATATGGATCTACCAGAGTTCATTGCTTGTCTGTTCTTTTCATAGACCACATATGGATCCACCAGAGTTCATTGCATGTTTGTTCTTTTAACAGACCACATATGGATCCACTAGAGTTCATTGCATGTGTGTTCTTTTCACAAACCACCTATGGATCCAGCAGTGTCATTACATGTGTGTTCTTTTTATAGACCACATATGGATCCACCACTGTCATTGCATGTGTGTTCTTCTCACAAACCACATATGGATCCACCAGTGTTATTTCATGTGTGTTCTTTTCATTAACCACTGCTAGAGTCATTGCATGTCTGTTCTTTTCACAAACCACATATGGATCCACCAGTGTCATTGTGTGTGTTTTCTTCTCACAAACCACGCATGGATCCACCAGAGTTCATTGCATGTGTGTGGTTTTCATAGACCACATATGGATCCACCAGAGTTTATTGCATGTGTGCTCTTTTCACAAACCACCTATGTATCCCCTACTGTCATTGCATGTGTGTTCTTTTCACAAACCACAACTAGAGTCATTGCATGTGTGTTCTTTTCACAAACCACATATGGATCCAACATAGTTCATTGCATGTCTTTTCTTTTCACAAACCACATATGGATCCACCAGAGTTCATTGCATGTCTGTTCTTTTCATAGACCACATATGGATCCACCAGAGTTCATTGCATGTGTGTTCTTTTCACAAACCACCTATGGATCCCCTAGTGTCATTGCATATGTGTTCTTTTCACAAACCACAACTATTGTCATTGTATGTTCTTTCCACAGACCACATATGGATCCTCCAGAGTTCATTGCATGTGTGTTCTTTTCACAAACCACATATGGATACACCAGAGTTCATTGCATGTATGTTCTTTTCATAGACCACATATGGATCCACAAGAGTTCATTAGATGTGTGTTCTTTTAACAAATCACCTATGGATCCCCTAGTGTCATTGGATGTGTGTTATTTTCATTAACCACAGCTAAAGTCATTGCACGTCTGTTCTTTTCACAAACCACATATGGATCCACCAGTCTCATTGCGTGTGTGTTCTTGTCACAAACCACACATGGATCCACCAGAGTTCATTGCATGTGTGTTCTTTTCATAGACCACATATGGATCCACTAGAGTTCATTGCATGTGTGTTCATTTCACAAACTACCTATGGATCCACCAGTGTCATTGCATGTGTGTTCTTTTCACAAACCACACCTAGAGTCATTGCATGTGCGTTCTTTTCACAAAACACATATGGATCCACTAGAGTCGCAAACCACATATGGATCCCCTAGTGTCATTGCATGTGTGTCCTTTTCACAAACCACAACTAGAGTCATTGCATGTGAGTCCTTTTCACAAACCACATATGGATCCAACGGAGTTCATTGCATGTCTTTTCTTTTCACAAACCACATATGGATCCACTAGAGTTCATTGCATGTCTATTATTTTCAAAGACCACATATGGATCCACCAGAGTTCATTGCATGTGTGTTCTTTTCACAGACCACCTATGGATCCCCTAGTGTCATTGCATGTGTGTTCTTTTCACAAACCACAACTACAGTCATTGCATGTGTGTTCTTTCCATAGTACACATATGGATCCACCATAGTTCATTGCATGTCTGTTCTTTTCGCAAACCACATATGGTTCCACAGAGTTCATTGCATGTCTGTTCTTTTCATAGACCACATATGGATCCACCAGAGTTCATTGCATGTTTGTTCTTTTAACAGACTACATATGGATCCACTAGAGTTCATTGCATGTGTGTTCTTTTCACAAACCAGCTATGGATCCACCAGTGTCATTACATGTGTGTTCTTTTCATTAACCACATATGGATCCACCAGTGTCATTGCATGTGTGTTCTTCTCACAAACCACATATGGATCCACCTGTATTATTTCATGTGTGTTCTTTTCATTAACCACAGCTAGAGTCATTGCATGTCTGTTCTTTTCACAAACCACATATGGATCCACCAGTGTCATTGTGTGTGTTTTCTTCTCACAAACCACACATGGATCCACCAGAGTTGATTGCATGTGTGTTCTTTTCATAGACCACATATGGATCCACCAGAGTTCATTGCATGTGTGTTCTTTTCACAAACCACCTATGGATTCCCTAGTGTCATTGCATGTGTGTTGTTTTCACAAACCACAACTAGAGTCATTGCATGTGTGTTGTTTTCACAAACCACATATGGATCCAACATAGTTCATTGCATGTCTTTTCTTTTCACAAACAACATTTGGATCCACCAGAGTTCATTGCATGTTTGTTCTTTTCATAGACCACATATGGATCCACCAGAGTTCATTGCATGTGTGTTCTTTTCACAAACCACCTATGGATCCTCTAGTGTCATTGCATGTGTGTTCTTTTCACAAACCACAACTAGAGTCATTGCATGTGTGTTCTTTCGACGGACCACATATGGATCCACCAGAGTTCATTGCATGTCTGTTCTTTTCACAAACCACATATGGATCCACCAGTATCATTGTGTGTGTTTTCTTCTCACAAACCACACATGGATCCACCAGAGTTCATTGCTTGTGTGTTCTTTTCATATACCACATATGGATCCACAAGAGTTCATTGCATGTGTGTTCTTTTCACAAACCACCTATGGATCCCCTAGTGTCATTGCATGTGTGTTCTTTTCACAAACCACAACTAGAGTCATTGCATGTGTGTTCTTTTCACAAACCACATATGGATCCAACATAGTTCATTGCATGTCTTTTCTTTTCACAAACCACATATGGATCCACCAGAGTTCATTGCATGTCTGTTCTTTTCATAGACCACATATGGATCCACCAAAGTTCATTGCATGTGTCTCCTTTTCACAAACCACCTATGGATCCTCTAGTGTCATTGCATGTGTGTTCTTTTCACAAACCACAACTAGAGTCATTGCATGTGTGTTCTTTCCACAGACCACATATGGATCCACCAGAGTTCATTGCATGTCTGTTCTTTTCACAAACCACATATGGATACACCAGAGTTCATTGCATGTATTTTTTTCATAGACCACATATGGATCCACTAGAGTTCATTGGATGTGTGTTCTTTTAACAAACCACCTATGGATCCCCTAGTGCCATTGCACGTGTGTTATTTTCATTAACCACAGCTAGAGTTATTGCATGTCTGTTGTTTTCACAAACCACATATGGATCCACCAGTCTCATTGTGTGTGTGTTCTTGTTACAAACCACACATGGATCCAACATAGTTCATTGCATGTCTTTTCTTTTCACAAACCACATATGGATCCACCAGAGTTCATTGCATGTCTGTTCTTTTCATAGACCACATATGGATCCACCAGAGTTCATGGCATGTGTGTTCTTTTAGCAAACCACCTATGGATCCCCTAGTGTCATTGCATGTGTGTTATTTTCACAAACCACAACTATTGTCATTACATGTGTGTTCTTTCCACAGATCACATATGGATCCACCAGAATTCATTGCATGTCTGTTCTTTTCACAAACCACATATGGATACACCAGAGTTCATTGCATGTATGTTCTTTTCATAAACCACATATGGATCCACTAGAGTTCATTGGATGTGTGTCCTTTTAACAAACCACCTCTGGATCCCCTAGTGTCATTGCATGTGTGTTATTTTCATTAACCACAGCTAGAGTCATTGCATGTATGTTCTTTTCACAAACCACATATGGATACACCAGTCTCATTGCGTGTGTGTTCTTGTCACAAACCACACATGGATCCACCGGAGTTCATTGTACGTGTGTTATTTTCATAGACCACATATGGATCCACTAGAGTTAATTGCATGTGTGTTCTTTTCACAAACCACCTATGGATCCACCAGTGTCATTGCATGTGTGTTCTTTTCACAAACCACACCTAGAGCCATTGCATGTGCGTTCTTTTCACAAACCACATATGGATCCACTAAAGTTCATTGCATGTTTGTTCTTTTCGCAAACCACATATGGATCCCCTAGTGTCATTGCATGTGTGTTCTTTTAACAAACCACAACTAGAGTCATTGCATGTGAGTCCTTTTCACAAACCACATATCGATCCAACGGAGTTCATTGCATGTGTTTTCATTTCACAAACCACATATGGATCCACTAGAGTTCATTGCATGTCTGTTATTTTCAAAGACCACATATCGATCCACCAGAGTTCATTGCATGTGTGTTCTTTTCACAAACCACCTATGGATCCCCTAGTGTCATTGCATGTGTGTTCTTTTCACAAACCACAACTACAGTCATTGCATGCGTGTTCTTCTCACAAACCACATATGGATCCACCAGTGTTATTTCATGTGTGTTCTTTTTATTAACCACAGCTAGAGTCATTGCATGTCTGTTCTTTTCACAAACCAGACATGGATCCACTAGTGTCATTCTGTGTGTTTTCTTCTCACAAACCACACATGGATCCACCAGAGTTCATTGCCTGTGTGTTGTTTTCATAGACCACAGATGCATCCACCAGAGTTCATTGCATGTGTGTTCTTTTCACAAACCACCTATGGATCCCCTAGTGTCATTGCATGTGTGTTCTTTTCACAAACCACAACTAGAGTCATTGCATGTGCGTTCTTTTCACAAACCACAACTAGAGTCATTGCATGTGTGTTCTTTTCACAAACCACATATGGATCCAACATAGTTCATTGCATGTCTTTTCTTTTCACAAACCACATATGGATCCACCAGAGTTCATTGCATGTTTGTTCTTTTCATAGACCACATATGGATCACCCAGAGTTCATTGCATGTGTGTTCTTTTCACAAACCACCTATGGATCCCCTAGTGTCATTGCATGTGTGTTCTTTTCACAAACCACAACTAGAGTCATTGCATGTGTGTTCTTTCCACAGACCACATATGGATCCACCAGAGTTCATTGCATGTATGTTCTTTTCATAGACCACATATGGATCCAACAGAGTTCATTGCATGTTTGTTCTTTTAACAGACCACATATGGATCCCTAGAGTTCATTGCATGTATGTTCTTTTCACAAACCACCTATGGATCCACCAGTGTCATTACATGCGTGTTCTTTTCATTAACCACGTATGGATCCACCAGTGCCAGTGCATGTGTGTTCTTCTCACAAACCACAGATGAATCCACCAGTGTCATTTCATGTGTGTTCTTTTCATTAACCACAGCTAGAGTCATTGCATGTCTGTTCTTTTCACAAACCACCTATGGTTCCACCAGTGTCATTGTGTGTGTTTTCTTCTCACAAACCACACATGGATCCACCAGAGTTCATTGCATGTGTGTTCTTTTCATAGACCACATATGGATCCACCAGAGTTCATTGCATGTGTGTTCTTTTCACAAACCACCTATGGATCCCCTAGTGTCATTGCATGTGTGTTCTTTTCACAAACCACAACTAGAGTCATTGCATGTGTGTTCTTTTCACAAACCACATATGGATCCAACATAGTTCATTGCATGTCTTTTCTTTTCACAAACCACATATGGATCCACCAGAGTTCATTGCATGTCTGTTCTTTTCATAGACCACATATGGATCCACTAGAGTTCATTCCATGTGTGTTCTTTTCAGAAACCACCTATGGATCCCCAAGTGTCATTGCATGTGTGTTCTTTTCACAAACCACAACTAGAGTCATTGCATGTGTGTTCTTTCCACAGACCACATATGGATCCACTAGAGTTCAGTGCATGTCTGTTCTTTTGACAAACCACATATGGATACACCAGAGTTCATTGCATGTATTTTCTTTTCATAGACCACATATGGATCCACTAGAGTTCATTAGATGTGTGTTCTTTTAACAAACCACCTATTGATCCCCTAGTGTCATTGCATGTGTGTTATTTTCATTAACCACAACTAGAGTCATTGCATGACTGTTCTTTCCACAAACCACATATTGTTCCACCAGAGTTCATTGCATGTCTGTTCTTTTCACAAACCACCTATGGATCCATCAGAGTTTATTGCATGTCTGTTCTTTTCATAGACCACATATGGATCCACCAGAGTTCATTCCCTGTCTGTTCTTTTAACATACCACATATGGATCCACCAGAGTTCATGTGTGTTCTTTTCATTAACCACATATGGATCCACCAGTGACATTGCATGTGTGTTCTTCTCACAAATCACATATGGGTCCACTAGTGACATTACATGCGTGTTTTTCTCACAAACCACATATGGATCCACCAGTGTTATTTCATGTGTGTTCTTTTCATTAACCACAGCTAGAGTCATTGCATGTCTGTTCTTTTCGCAAACAACATATGGATCCACCAGTGTCATTGTGTGTGTTTTCTTCTCACAAACCACACATGGATCCACCAGAGTTCATTGCATGTGTGTTCTTTTCATATACCACATATGGATCCACTAGAGTTCATTGCATGTGTGTTCTTTTCACAAACCACCTATGGATCCCCTAGTGTCATTGCATGTGTGTTCTTTTCACAAACCACAACTAGAGTCATTGCATGTGTGTTCTTTTCACAAACCACATATGGATCCAACATAGTTCATTGCATGTCTTTTCTTTTCACAAACCACATATGGATCCACCAGAGTTCATTGCATGTCTGTTCTTTTCATAGACCACATATGGATCCACCAGAGTTCATTGCATGTGTGTTCTTTTCACAAACCACCTATGGATCCTCTAGTGTCATTGCATGTGTGTTCTTTTCACAAACCACAACTAGAGTCATTGCATGTGTGTTATTTCCACAGACCACATATGGATCCACCAGAGTTCATTGCATGTCTATTCTTTTCACAAACCACATATGGATCCACCAGTGTCATTGTGTGTGTTTTCTTCTCACAAACCACACATGGATCCACCAGAGTTCATTGCATGTGTGTGCTTTTCATAGACCACATATGGATCCACCAGAGTTTATTGCATGTGTGCTCTTTTCACAAACCACCTATGTATCCCCTACTGTCATTGCATGTGTGTTCTTTTCACAAACCACAACTAGAGTCATTGCATGTGTGTTCTTTTCACAAACCACATATGGATCCAACATAGTTCATTGCATGTCTTTTCTTTTCACAAACCACATATGGATCCACCAGAGTTCATTGCATGTCTGTTCTTTTCATAGACCACATATGGATCCACCAGAGTTCATTGCATGTGTGTTCTTTTCAGAAACCACCTATGGATCCTCTAGTGTCATTGCATGTGTGTTCTTTTCACAAACCACAACTAGAGTCATTGCATGTGTGTTCTTTCCACAGACCACATATGGATCCACCAGAGTCCATTGCATGTCTATTCTTTTCACAAACCACATATGGATACACCAGAGTTCATTGCATCTATTTTTTTTCATAGACCACATATGGATCCACTAGAGTTCATTGGATGTGTGTTATTTTAACAAACCACCTATGGATCCCCTAGTGTCATTGCATGTGTGTTATTTTCATTAACCACAGCTAGAGTAATTGCATGTCTGTTCTTTCACAAACCACATATGGATCCACCAGTCTCATTGCGTGTGTGTTCTTGTCACAAACCACACATGGATCCAACATAGTTCATTGCATGTATTTTCTTTTCACAAACCACATATGGATCCACCAGAGTTCATTGCATGTGTGTTCTTTTCAAAGACCACATATGGATCCACCAGAGTTCATTGCATGTGTGTTCTTTTAGCAAACCACCTATAGATCCCCTAGTGTCATTGCATGTGTGTTCTTTTCACAAACCACAACTATTGTCATTACATGTGTGTTCTTTCCACATACCACATATGGATCCACCAGAGTTCATTGCATGTCTGTTCTTTTCACAAACCACATATGGATACACCAGAGTTCATTGCATGTATGTTCTTTTCATAGACCACATATGCATCCACTAGAGTTCATTGGATGTGTGTTCTTTTAACAAACCACCTATGGATCCCCTAGTGTCATTGCATGTGTGTTATTTTCATTAACCACAGCTAGAGTCATTGCATGTCTGTTCTTTTCACAAACCACATATGGATCCACCAGTCTCATTGCGTGTGTGTTCTTGTCTCAAACCACACATGGATCCACCGGAGTTCATTGTATGTGTGTTATTTTCATAGACGACATATGGATCCACTAGAGTTCATTGCATGTGTGTTATTTTCACAAACCACCTATGGATCCACCAGTGTCATTGCATGTGTGTTCTTTTCACAAACCACACCTAGAGTCATTGCATGTGCGTTCTTTTCACAAACCACATATGGATCCACTAAAGTTCATTGCATGTTTGTTCTTTTCGCAAACCACATATGGATCCCCTAGTGTCATTGCATGTGTGTTCTTTTAACAAACCACAACTAGAGTCATTGCATGTGAGTCCTTTTCAGAAACCACATATGGATCCAGCGGAGCTCATTGCATGTCTTTTCATTTCACAAACCACATATGGATCCACTAGAGTTCATTGCATGTTTGTTATTTTCAAAGACCACATATGGATCCACCAGAGTTCATTGCATGTGTGTTCTTTTCACAAACCACCTATGGATCCCCTAGTGTCATTGCATGTGTGTTCTTGTCACAAACCACAACTACAGTCATTGCATGTGTGTTCTTTCCACAGACCACATGTGGATCCACCAGAGTTCATTGCATGTCTGTTCTTTTCGCAAACCACATATGGTTCCACTAGAGTTCATTGCATGTCTGTTCTTTTCATAGACCACATATGGATCCACCAGAGTTCATTGCATGTTTGTTCTTTTAAACGACTACATATGGATCCACTAGAGTTCATTGCATGTGTGTTCTTTTCACAAACCACCTATGGATCTACCAGTGTCATTACATGTGTGTTCTTTTCATTAACCACATATGGATCCACCAGTGTAATTGCATGTGTGTTCTTCTCACAAACCACATATGGATCCACCAGTGTTATTTCATGTGTGTTCTTTTCATTAACCACAGATAGAGTCATTGCATGGCTGTTCTTTTCACAAACCACATATTGATCCACCAGTGTCATTGTGTGTGTTTTCTTCTCACAAACCACACATGGATCCACCAGAGTTCATTGCATGTGTGTTCTTTTCATAGACCACATATGGATCCACCAGAGTTCATTGCATGTGTGTTCTTTTCACAAACCACCTATGGATCCCCTAGTGTCATTGCATGTGTGTTCTTTTCACAAACCACATATGGATCCACCAGAGTTCATTGCATGTTTGTTCTTTTCATAGACCACATATGGATCACCCAGAGTTCATTGCATGTGTGTTCTTTTCACAAACCACCTATGGATCCCCTAGTGTCATTGCATGTGTGTTCTTTTCACAAACCACAACTAGAGTCATTGCATGTGTGTTCTTTCCACAGACCACATATGGATCCACCAGAGTTCATTGCATGTCTGTTCTTTTCATAGACCACATATGGATCCAGTAGAGTTCATTGCATTTTTTTTCTTTTAACAGACCACATATGGATCCCTAGAGTTCATTGCATGTGTGTTCTTTTCACAAACCACCTATGGATCCACCAGTGTAATTACATGCGTGTTCATTTCATTAACCACGTATGGATCCACCAGTGTCATTGCATGTGTGTTCTTCTCACAAACCACATATGGATCCACCAGTGTCATTTCATGTGTGTTCTTTTCATTAACCACAAGTAGAGTCATTGCATGTATGTTCTTTTCACAAACCACATATGGATCCACTAGAGTTCATTGGATGTGTGTTCTTTTAACAAACCACCTATGGATCCCCTAGTGTCATTGCATGTGTGTTATTTTCATTAACCACAGCTAGAGTCATTGCATGTCTGTTCTTTCACAAACCACATATGGATCCACCAGTCTCATTGCGTGTGTGTTCTTGTCACAAACCACACATGGATCCAACATAGTTCATTGCATGTATTTTCTTTTCACAAACCACATATGGATCCACCAGAGTTCATTGCATGTGTGTTCTTTTCAAAGACCACATATGGATCCACCAGAGTTCATTGCATGTGTGTTCTTTTAGCAAACCACCTATAGATCCCCTAGTGTCATTGCATGTGTGTTCTTTTCACAAACCACAACTATTGTCATTACATGTGTGTTCTTTCCACAGACCACATATGGATCCACCAGAGTTCATTGCATGTTTGTTCTTTTCACAAACCACATATGGATACACCAGAGTTCATTGCATGTATGTTCTTTTCATAGACCACATATGGATCCACTAGAGTTCATTGGATGTGTGTTCTTTTAACAAACCACCTATGGATCCCCTAGTGTCATTGCATGTGTGTTATTTTCATTAACCACAGCTAGAGTCATTGCATGTTTGTTCTTTTCACAAACCACATATGGATCCACCAGTCTCATTGCGTGTGTGTTCTTGTCTCAAACCACACATGGATCCACCGGAGTTCATTGTATGTGTGTTATTTTCATAGACCACATATGGATCCACTAGAGTTCATTGCATGTGTGTTATTTTCACAAACCACCTATGGATCCACTAGTGTCATTGCATGTGTGTTCTTTTCACAAACCACACCTAAAGTCATTGCATGTGCGTTCTTTTCACAAACCACATATGGATCCACTAAAGTTCATTGCATGTTTGTTCTTTTCGCAAACCACATATGGATCCCCTAGTGTCATTGCATGTGTGTTCTTTTAACAAACCACAACTAGAGTCATTGCATGTGAGTCCTTTTCAGAAACCACATATGGATCCAACGGAGTTCATTGCATGTCTTTTGATTTCACAAACCACATATGGATCCACTAGAGTTCATTGCATGTCTGTTATTTTCAAACACCACATATGGATCCACCAGAGTTCATTGCATGTGTGTTCTTTTCACAAACCACCTATGGATCCCCTAGTGTCATTGCATGTGTGTTCTTGTCACAAACCACAACTACAGTCATTGCATGTGTGTTCTTTCCACAGACCACATGTGGATCCACCAGAGTTCATTGCATGTCTGTTCTTTTCGCAAACCACATAAGGTTCCACTAGAGTTCATTGCATGTATGTTCTTTTCATAGACCACATATGGATCCACCAGAGTTCATTGCATGTTTGTTCTTTTAAACGACTACATATGGATCCACTAGAGTTCATTGCATGTGTGTTCTTTTCACAAACCACCTATGGATCTACCAGTGCCATTACATGCGTGTTCTTTTCATTAACCACATATGGATCCACCAGTGTAATTGCATGTGTGTTCTTCTCACAAACCACATATGGACCCACCAGTGTTATTTCATGTGTGTTCTTTTCATTAACCACAGCTAGAGTCATTGCATGTATGTTCTTTTCACAAACCACATATTGATCCACCAGTGTCATTGTGTGTGTTTTCTTCTCACAAACCACACATGGATCCACCAGAGTTCATTGCATGTGTGTTCTTTTCATAGACCACATATGGATCCACCAGAGTTCATTGCATGTGTGTTCTTTTCACAAACCACCTATGGATCCCCTAGTGTCATTGCATGTGTGTTCTTTTCACAAACCACATATGGATCCACCAGAGTTCATTGCATGTTTGTTCTTTTCATAGACCACATATGGATCACCCAGAGTTCATTGCATGTGTGTTCTTTTCACAAACCACCTATGGATCCCCTAGTGTCATTGCATGTGTGTTCTTTTCACAAACCACAACTAGAGTCATTGCATGTGTGTTCTTTCCACAGACCACATATGGATCCACCAGAGTTCATTGCATGTATGTTCTTTTCATAGACCACATATGGATCCAACAGAGTTCATTGCATGTTTGTTCTTTTAACAGACCACATATGGATCCCTAGAGTTCATTGCATGTATGTTCTTTTCACAAACCACCTATGGATCCACCAGTGTCATTACATGCGTGTTCTTTTCATTAACCACGTATGGATCCACCAGTGCCAGTGCATGTGTGTTCTTCTCACAAACCACAGATGAATCCACCAGTGTCATTTCATGTGTGTTCTTTTCATTAACCACAGCTAGAGTCATTGCATGTCTGTTCTTTTCACAAACCACCTATGGTTCCACCAGTGTCATTGTGTGTGTTTTCTTCTCACAAACCACACATGGATCCACCAGAGTTCATTGCATGTGTGTTCTTTTCATAGACCACATATGGATCCACCAGAGTTCATTGCATGTGTGTTCTTTTCACAAACCACCTATGGATCCCCTAGTGTCATTGCATGTGTGTTCTTTTCACAAACCACAACTAGAGTCATTGCATGTGTGTTCTTTTCACAAACCACATATGGATCCAACATAGTTCATTGCATGTCTTTTCTTTTCACAAACCACATATGGATCCACCAGAGTTCATTGCATGTCTGTTCTTTTCATAGACCACATATGGATCCACTAGAGTTCATTCCATGTGTGTTCTTTTCAGAAACCACCTATGGATCCCCAAGTGTCATTGCATGTGTGTTCTTTTCACAAACCACAACTAGAGTCATTGCATGTGTGTTCTTTCCACAGACCACATATGGATCCACTAGAGTTCAGTGCATGTCTGTTCTTTTGACAAACCACATATGGATACACCAGAGTTCATTGCATGTATTTTCTTTTCATAGACCACATATGGATCCACTAGAGTTCATTAGATGTGTGTTCTTTTAACAAACCACCTATTGATCCCCTAGTGTCATTGCATGTGTGTTATTTTCATTAACCACAACTAGAGTCATTGCATGACTGTTCTTTCCACAAACCACATATTGTTCCACCAGAGTTCATTGCATGTCTGTTCTTTTCACAAACCACCTATGGATCCATCAGAGTTTATTGCATGTCTGTTCTTTTCATAGACCACATATGGATCCACCAGAGTTCATTCCCTGTCTGTTCTTTTAACATACCACATATGGATCCACCAGAGTTCATGTGTGTTCTTTTCATTAACCACATATGGATCCACCAGTGACATTGCATGTGTGTTCTTCTCACAAATCACATATGGGTCCACTAGTGACATTACATGCGTGTTTTTCTCACAAACCACATATGGATCCACCAGTGTTATTTCATGTGTGTTCTTTTCATTAACCACAGCTAGAGTCATTGCATGTCTGTTCTTTTCGCAAACAACATATGGATCCACCAGTGTCATTGTGTGTGTTTTCTTCTCACAAACCACACATGGATCCACCAGAGTTCATTGCATGTGTGTTCTTTTCATATACCACATATGGATCCACTAGAGTTCATTGCATGTGTGTTCTTTTCACAAACCACCTATGGATCCCCTAGTGTCATTGCATGTGTGTTCTTTTCACAAACCACAACTAGAGTCATTGCATGTGTGTTCTTTTCACAAACCACATATGGATCCAACATAGTTCATTGCATGTCTTTTCTTTTCACAAACCACATATGGATCCACCAGAGTTCATTGCATGTCTGTTCTTTTCATAGACCACATATGGATCCACCAGAGTTCATTGCATGTGTGTTCTTTTCACAAACCACCAATGGATCCTCTAGTGTCATTGCATGTGTGTTCTTTTCACAAACCACAACTAGAGTCATTGCATGTGTGTTATTTCCACAGACCACATATGGATCCACCAGAGTTCATTGCATGTCTATTCTTTTCACAAACCACATATGGATCCACCAGTGTCATTGTGTGTGTTTTCTTCTCACAAACCACACATGGATCCACCAGAGTTCATTGCATGTGTGTGCTTTTCATAGACCACATATGGATCCACCAGAGTTTATTGCATGTGTGCTCTTTTCACAAACCACCTATGTATCCCCTACTGTCATTGCATGTGTGTTCTTTTCACAAACCACAACTAGAGTCATTGCATGTGTGTTCTTTTCACAAACCACATATGGATCCAACATAGTTCATTGCATGTCTTTTCTTTTCACAAACCACATATGGATCCACCAGAGTTCATTGCATGTCTGTTCTTTTCATAGACCACATATGGATCCACCAGAGTTCATTGCATGTGTGTTCTTTTCAGAAACCACCTATGGATCCTCTAGTGTCATTGCATGTGTGTTCTTTTCACAAACCACAACTAGAGTCATTGCATGTGTGTTCTTTCCACAGACCACATATGGATCCACCAGAGTCCATTGCATGTCTATTCTTTTCACAAACCACATATGGATACACCAGAGTTCATTGCATCTATTTTTTTTCATAGACCACATATGGATCCACTAGAGTTCATTGGATGTGTGTTATTTTAACAAACCACCTATGGATCCCCTAGTGTCATTGCATGTGTGTTATTTTCATTAACCACAGCTAGAGTAATTGCATGTCTGTTCTTTCACAAACCACATATGGATCCACCAGTCTCATTGCGTGTGTGTTCTTGTCACAAACCACACATGGATCCAACATAGTTCATTGCATGTATTTTCTTTTCACAAACCACATATGGATCCACCAGAGTTCATTGCATGTGTGTTCTTTTCAAAGACCACATATGGATCCACCAGAGTTCATTGCATGTGTGTTCTTTTAGCAAACCACCTATAGATCCCCTAGTGTCATTGCATGTGTGTTCTTTTCACAAACCACAACTATTGTCATTACATGTGTGTTCTTTCCACATACCACATATGGATCCACCAGAGTTCATTGCATGTCTGTTCTTTTCACAAACCACATATGGATACACCAGAGTTCATTGCATGTATGTTCTTTTCATAGACCACATATGCATCCACTAGAGTTCATTGGATGTGTGTTCTTTTAACAAACCACCTATGGATCCCCTAGTGTCATTGCATGTGTGTTATTTTCATTAACCACAGCTAGAGTCATTGCATGTCTGTTCTTTTCACAAACCACATATGGATCCACCAGTCTCATTGCGTGTGTGTTCTTGTCTCAAACCACACATGGATCCACCGGAGTTCATTGTATGTGTGTTATTTTCATAGACGACATATGGATCCACTAGAGTTCATTGCATGTGTGTTATTTTCACAAACCACCTATGGATCCACCAGTGTCATTGCATGTGTGTTCTTTTCACAAACCACACCTAGAGTCATTGCATGTGCGTTCTTTTCACAAACCACATATGGATCCACTAAAGTTCATTGCATGTTTGTTCTTTTCGCAAACCACATATGGATCCCCTAGTGTCATTGCATGTGTGTTCTTTTAACAAACCACAACTAGAGTCATTGCATGTGAGTCCTTTTCAGAAACCACATATGGATCCAGCGGAGCTCATTGCATGTCTTTTCATTTCACAAACCACATATGGATCCACTAGAGTTCATTGCATGTTTGTTATTTTCAAAGACCACATATGGATCCACCAGAGTTCATTGCATGTGTGTTCTTTTCACAAACCACCTATGGATCCCCTAGTGTCATTGCATGTGTGTTCTTGTCACAAACCACAACTACAGTCATTGCATGTGTGTTCTTTCCACAGACCACATGTGGATCCACCAGAGTTCATTGCATGTCTGTTCTTTTCGCAAACCACATATGGTTCCACTAGAGTTCATTGCATGTCTGTTCTTTTCATAGACCACATATGGATCCACCAGAGTTCATTGCATGTTTGTTCTTTTAAACGACTACATATGGATCCACTAGAGTTCATTGCATGTGTGTTCTTTTCACAAACCACCTATGGATCTACCAGTGTCATTACATGTGTGTTCTTTTCATTAACCACATATGGATCCACCAGTGTAATTGCATGTGTGTTCTTCTCACAAACCACATATGGATCCACCAGTGTTATTTCATGTGTGTTCTTTTCATTAACCACAGATAGAGTCATTGCATGGCTGTTCTTTTCACAAACCACATATTGATCCACCAGTGTCATTGTGTGTGTTTTCTTCTCACAAACCACACATGGATCCACCAGAGTTCATTGCATGTGTGTTCTTTTCATAGACCACATATGGATCCACCAGAGTTCATTGCATGTGTGTTCTTTTCACAAACCACCTATGGATCCCCTAGTGTCATTGCATGTGTGTTCTTTTCACAAACCACATATGGATCCACCAGAGTTCATTGCATGTTTGTTCTTTTCATAGACCACATATGGATCACCCAGAGTTCATTGCATGTGTGTTCTTTTCACAAACCACCTATGGATCCCCTAGTGTCATTGCATGTGTGTTCTTTTCACAAACCACAACTAGAGTCATTGCATGTGTGTTCTTTCCACAGACCACATATGGATCCACCAGAGTTCATTGCATGTCTGTTCTTTTCATAGACCACATATGGATCCAGTAGAGTTCATTGCATTTTTTTTCTTTTAACAGACCACATATGGATCCCTAGAGTTCATTGCATGTGTGTTCTTTTCACAAACCACCTATGGATCCACCAGTGTAATTACATGCGTGTTCATTTCATTAACCACGTATGGATCCACCAGTGTCATTGCATGTGTGTTCTTCTCACAAACCACATATGGATCCACCAGTGTCATTTCATGTGTGTTCTTTTCATTAACCACAAGTAGAGTCATTGCATGTATGTTCTTTTCACAAACCACATATGGATCCACTAGAGTTCATTGGATGTGTGTTCTTTTAACAAACCACCTATGGATCCCCTAGTGTCATTGCATGTGTGTTATTTTCATTAACCACAGCTAGAGTCATTGCATGTCTGTTCTTTCACAAACCACATATGGATCCACCAGTCTCATTGCGTGTGTGTTCTTGTCACAAACCACACATGGATCCAACATAGTTCATTGCATGTATTTTCTTTTCACAAACCACATATGGATCCACCAGAGTTCATTGCATGTGTGTTCTTTTCAAAGACCACATATGGATCCACCAGAGTTCATTGCATGTGTGTTCTTTTAGCAAACCACCTATAGATCCCCTAGTGTCATTGCATGTGTGTTCTTTTCACAAACCACAACTATTGTCATTACA
This sequence comes from Avena sativa, assembly GCA_916181665.1. Lineage (NCBI taxonomy): Eukaryota > Viridiplantae > Streptophyta > Magnoliopsida > Poales > Poaceae > Avena > Avena sativa. Next base: position 428,642,825 of record OV702286.1, on the reverse strand, counting down.
TGTGTGTTCTTTCCACAGACCACATATGGATCCACCAGAGTTCATTGCATGTCTGTTCTTTTCACAAACCACATATGGATACACCAGAGTTCATTGCATGTATGTTCTTTTCATAGACCACATATGGATCCACTAGAGTTCATTGGATGTGTGTTCTTTTAACAAACCACCTATGGATCCCCTAGTGTCATTGCATGTGTGTTATTTTCATTAACCACAGCTAGAGTCATTGCATGTTTGTTCTTTTCACAAACCACATATGGATCCACCAGTCTCATTGCGTGTGTGTTCTTGTCTCAAACCACACATGGATCCACCGGAGTTCATTGTATGTGTGTTATTTTCATAGACCACATATGGATCCACTAGAGTTCATTGCATGTGTGTTATTTTCACAAACCACCTATGGATCCACTAGTGTCATTGCATGTGTGTTCTTTTCACAAACCACACCTAAAGTCATTGCATGTGCGTTCTTTTCACAAACCACATATGGATCCACTAAAGTTCATTGCATGTTTGTTCTTTTCGCAAACCACATATGGATCCCCTAGTGTCATTGCATGTGTGTTCTTTTAACAAACCACAACTAGAGTCATTGCATGTGAGTCCTTTTCAGAAACCACATATGGATCCAACGGAGTTCATTGCATGTCTTTTGATTTCACAAACCACATATGGATCCACTAGAGTTCATTGCATGTCTGTTATTTTCAAACACCACATATGGATCCACCAGAGTTCATTGCATGTGTGTTCTTTTCACAAACCACCTATGGATCCCCTAGTGTCATTGCATGTGTGTTCTTGTCACAAACCACAACTACAGTCATTGCATGTGTGTTCTTTCCACAGACCACATGTGGATCCACCAGAGTTCATTGCATGTCTGTTCTTTTCGCAAACCACATAAGGTTCCACTAGAGTTCATTGCATGTATGTTCTTTTCATAGACCACATATGGATCCACCAGAGTTCATTGCATGTTTGTTCTTTTAAACGACTACATATGGATCCACTAGAGTTCATTGCATGTGTGTTCTTTTCACAAACCACCTATGGATCTACCAGTGCCATTACATGCGTGTTCTTTTCATTAACCACATATGGATCCACCAGTGTAATTGCATGTGTGTTCTTCTCACAAACCACATATGGACCCACCAGTGTTATTTCATGTGTGTTCTTTTCATTAACCACAGCTAGAGTCATTGCATGTATGTTCTTTTCACAAACCACATATTGATCCACCAGTGTCATTGTGTGTGTTTTCTTCTCACAAACCACACATGGATCCACCAGAGTTCATTGCATGTGTGTTCTTTTCATAGACCACATATGGATCCACCAGAGTTCATTGCATGTGTGTTCTTTTCACAAACCACCTATGGATCCCCTAGTGTCATTGCATGTGTGTTCTTTTCACAAACCACATATGGATCCACCAGAGTTCATTGCATGTTTGTTCTTTTCATAGACCACATATGGATCACCCAGAGTTCATTGCATGTGTGTTCTTTTCACAAACCACCTATGGATCCCCTAGTGTCATTGCATGTGTGTTCTTTTCACAAACCACAACTAGAGTCATTGCATGTGTGTTCTTTCCACAGACCACATATGGATCCACCAGAGTTCATTGCATGTCTGTTCTTTTCATAGACCACATATGGATCCACTAGAGTTCATTGCATTTTTTTTCTTTTAACAGACCACATATGGATCCCTAGAGTTCATTGCATGTGTGTTCTTTTCACAAACCACCTATGGATCCACCAGTGTCATTACATGCGTGTTCTTTTCATTAACCACGTATGGATCCACCAGTGTCATTGCATGTGTGTTCTTCTCACAAACCACATATGGATCCACCAGTGTCATTTCATGTGTGTTCTTTTCATTAACCACAACTAGAGTCATTGCATGTCTGTTCTTTTCACAAACCACTTATGGATCCACCAGTGTCATTGTGTGTGTTTTGTTCTCACAAACCACACATGGATCCACCAGAGTTCATTGCATGTGTGTTCTTTTCATAGACCACATATGGATCCACCAGAGTTCATTGAATGTGTGTTCTTTTTACAAACCACCTATGGATCCCCTAGTGTCATTGCATGCGTGTTCTTTTCACAAACCACAACTAGAGTCATTGGATGTGTGTTCTTTTCACAAACCACATATGGATCCAACATAGTTCATTGCATGTCTTTTCTTTTCACAAACCACATATGGATCCACCAGAGTTCATTGCATATCCGTTCTTTTCATAGACCACATATGGATCCACCAGAGTTCATTACATGTGTGTTCTTTTCAGAAACCACCTATGGATCCCCTACTGTCATTGCATGTGTGTTCTTTTCACAAACCACAACTAGAGTCATTGCATGTGTGTTCTTTCCACAGACCACATATGGATCCACCAGAGTTCATTGCATGTATTTTCGTTTCATAGACCACATATGGATCCACTAGAGTTCATTTGATGTGTGTTCTTTTAACAAACCACCTATGGATCCCCTAGTGTCATTGCATGTGTGTTATTTTCATTAACCACAACTAGAGTCATTGCATGTATGTTCTTTCCACAAACCACATATGGATCCACCAGAGTTCATTGCATGTCTGTTCTTTTCACAAACCACCTATGGATCCAGCAGAGTTCATTGCACATCTGTTCTTTTCATAGACCACATATGGATCCACCAGAGTTCATTGCATGTCTGTTCTTTTAACATACCACATATGGATCCACCAAAGTTCATTGCATGTGTGTTATTTTCATTAACCACATATTGATCCACCAGTGTCATTGCATGTGTGTTCTTCTCACAAACCACATATGGGTCCACTAGTGTCATTGCATGTGTGTTCTTTTCATTAACCACAGCTAGAGTCATTGCATGTCTGTTCTTTTCACAAACCAAATATGGATCCACCAGTGTCATTGCGTGTGTGTTCTTCTCACAAACCACACATGGATCCACCAGAGTTCATTGCATGTGTCTTCTTTTCATACACCACATATGGATCGACCAGAGTTCATTGCATGTGTGTTCTTTTCACAAACCACCTATGTATCCACCAGTGTCATTGCATGTGTGTTCTTTTCACAAACCACACCTAGAGTCATTGCATGTGTGTTCTTTTCACAAACCACATATGGATCCACCAGAGTTCATTGCATGTTTGGTCTTTTCAAAAATCACATATGGATCCACCAGAGTTCATTGCATGTCCGTTCTTTTCATAGACCACTTATGGATCCACCAGAGTTCATTCCATGCGTGTTATTTTCACAAACCACCTATGGATCCACCAGTGTTATTGTATGTGTGTTCTTTTCATTAACCACAACTAGAGTCATTGCATGTTTGTTCTTTTCATTAACTAGAGCTAGAGTCATTGCATGTCTGTTCTTTTCACAAACCACATGGATCCACCGGTGTCATTGCATGTGTGTTCTTTTCACAAACCATAGCTAGAGTCATTGCATGTGTGTTCTTTTCACAAACCACATATGGATCCACCAGAGTTCATTGCATGTCTGTTCTTTTCAGAAACCACATATGGAACCACCAGAATTCATTGCATGTCTGTTATTTTCATAGACGACATATGGATCCACCAAAGTTCATTGCACGTGTGTTCTTTTCACAAACCACCTATGGATCCACCAGTGTCATTGCATTTTTGTTCTTCTCATTAACCACAACTAGAGTCATTGCATGTGTGTCCTTTTCACAAACCCCATATGGATCCACCAGAGTTCATTGCATGGCTGTTCTTTTCATAGACCACATATGGATCCACCCTAGTTCTTTTCATTAACCACAGCTAGAGTCATTGCATGTGTGTTATTTTCATTAACCACATATGGATCCACCAATGTCATTGCATGCGTGTTCTTTTCATTAACCACAACTAGAGTCATTGCATGTGTGTTCATTTCACAAACCACATATGGATCCACCATTATCATTGAAATGTGTATTCTTTCATTAACCACATCTAGACTAATTACATGTGTGTTCTTTTCACAAACCACATATGGATCCACCAGTGTCATTGCATGTGTGTTCTTCTCACAAACTACATATGGATCCACCAGAGTTCAGTGCATGTGTGTTCTTTTCACAAACCACATATGGATCCAGCAGAGTCATTTGCACATGTGTTCTTTTCAATGATAGCCATTGGCCACAAACAATTGGGACACGGAGCTAACCAGCAACTGCTCTGGGCTTCTAGAAGACCCGATGTCAGATTGTTATGCACCGTTGGATTGGGGCGCGTGGACGATAAGGATGTACTTCGTGAGGGCGATCCATGAGAAGTTTGTTCTACGAACTGATTGGCAGTGGCATCCATGACTGGTCCTACGTCCTTGCCCTTATCGCCTTAACCTCAGGGCCGAAGCTCAGATCGTGTTCCTTCATCGCCATGGACAGGGAGAGGCCCAAACTCAGCTTGCACAAGGCTCAGATGTTCGCCCACTACGACATACTTGCGCCGCTGTTCGCGAGGCTTCCGGATGACTTCGAGCTCAACTACGTCGGGGTTCTTGTCGTGCCGCTCTTGTGCGACAACGCGTTGGCGAGGCAGATCGAGGAGCGTTGCCGCCAGCTGTCAGAGGGGAAGAGGGCAATGGCACGGTACTCATGCACGAGCGTGTACTGGCGAAAGATGTTCAAGAAGGATCAGGTGGCGTTGATTGAGCTATGCGAAACCCACCGGTGGGAGATCCACCTGGATCTGCGCAACCCCGAAGGGAGGCAGCGCTTCTGGGCAGTTCCTAGGCGTACGACCTCCACCGTTATCGATGCGGAGCACCGTGAAGAATCCATGAGGAGGAGGAACACTGTCGGGAACATCGGCATCGATTCTGACGTGGAGTAGGCTAATGGTGACGCGGACAACATCGTCAATGATGGAGACTGCAGGAGCATCATAGTCGATTAGGGCCACTTAAGCATAAATTAAATCTATGTACGGTATCTTAATGCCCTCTTTGGATCCGGGTCACTTGAGTCATAGTCGATTATCATCATAATATATATGTTGGCCATATTTTAGGTGTCTTTGCCTTTGAAACTAGTCGAAACTCCTCCGATCTTGAAAATAAAGTTCGCGTGTTCCTGGCATATCGGATAGGACAATACGCTGACTCTGCTCCTAACACTTGATGGCACATCCATAATTTGGAGTGCGCCAGAGGAGAAGAGGTCGAGCGTGTTGTAATAGTGTACTACTTCTGTCCAGATATAACTGACTTAGTTTTTTTAGATATTTATAAATGTATCTATACCAAAAACATGTCTAGATACATACGAATCTACACAAATTCAAGTCACTTAGTTCTAGACGGAGGGAGTATTAATATTTTTTAGGAATAGTTTCTGATGGCATATATTGGCCATGTTTTAGGTTTCTCTATCTTTCAAACTAATCAAAAGTCGTCAAATTCTGAACAAACAAATTCATTGCATTCACATCTGATGGGACAATACGCTGACTCTGCTACCAGCACTTGATGGCACAACCATAATTCTGGAGTGTGCTGATGTCTACGCACTTCTATTCTTGTAGACAGTTGTTGGGACTCCAAGTGCAGAGGTTTGTAGAATAGCAGCAAGTTTTCCCTTAAATGGATTACCCAAGGTTTATCGAACTCAGGGAGGAAGTGGTCAAAGGTATTCCCTCTCAAGCAACCCTGCAATCAAGATACAAGAAGTCTCTTGTGTCCCCAACACAACCAATACACTTGTCAGGTGTATAGGTGCACTAGTTCGGCGAAGAGATAGTGAAATACAAGTGGTATGGATAATTATAAGTGGTAACGGTGCCAGAAAATAGCTTTGTTGGCGCGTGGTTGATGGATAGGAAGAGACTAAAGGCAATCTGAAATAAAGATGGAAGCAAGCAAACATGTAACAGATCTAGTTGCAAATGGTGTTTCAATGCTTAGAAACAAGGCCTAGGGATCATACTTTCGCTAGTGAACACTCTCATATAAATATCTTCTCTTTATGATACTACTCTGAACTACTCTCCGGTTGGACACTCTAATCCACGGTAGGGCTATAACAGCACTCCTCAAAGTTCGCTTTGCCCATCTAGATAACCCCACACTGTCATCTTGAGCTCTGGATGGTTCCAACAAACACCACAATTTCATAGAAACATCCAACTCCAAATATAACTCATAACAATTAATTGTAATCTCTAGCCTAAGTGCCACCATTGTGTGCACGCTGTCACTTTCACACATATGGGGAGAGTAGAGATCTATTAAAGCACTTGAGTAGCAAGGTAGATCTACTTGATTACAAAGCTCATGATCACAATATGATCATGCATAGAGAGAGATGAACACATAGCTACCGGTAGATCCCTTAGCCTCGAGGAAGAACTACTCACTCATCATCATGGGAATCAGCAACGGTGATGGAGATGGTGGTGGAGATCGATGGAGATGGCTCCGGGGGCACTTCCCCGTCCCGGCAGGGTGCCGGAACAGAGACTTTTGTCCCCCGAATCTCCCTTCAGTGGCGGCGGCGCTGCGGAACTTTTCGTGCCTAGAGGCTCGGTGATTTAGGCTTTTCGTCCCAGGGGCTTCTTATAGGCGAAGGGGCAAGGTCGGTGGCCGGTCAGGGGGGCCACACCATGCCCTGGCGCGACCTAGGGCTTCCCGTGCCAAGGGGTGGTGTGGCCGCCCTGTGGCCCCCCTCCGTCTCGTCTTCTGGCTCTGTGAGTCTTCCGATAAAATATCAACTTCGGCTTTTGCCCATCCAATTCCGAGAATATTCATTTTCTGACTTTCCTGGAACCAAAAACAACAGAAAATAGGCAGCTGGCATTGTGGCATCTTGTTAATAGGTTAGTCCAATAAAGTGTATAAAAAGTACTCCAAAGTGTGGACAAAACATAATAAAGTAGATATAAACCAAGCATGGAACATCAAAAATTATAGATACGTTTGCAACGTATCAACATCCCCAAGCTTAAATCCTGCTCGTCGTCGAGTAGGTAAGTGATAAAAAGAAAAAGAATATTTTTTTAGGTGATATGCACCATCACAATCTTGATCAAGGCATTTATAAAACATTGATAGCTAGGATCATAGTACTTTAACATAGCATGAAAGATATAGTTCTAACAATAAGACATAGAAACTATGCATGCAACATGAAAGGATACAAACAAAGATCATGAATAACAATGCATTGAAAGATGTTTGTTTGTTTCACATAAAGAAAACATAGCATAATGGCATTCAGCTTGTCCCTCATAGAGTAGCAAACATAAATGCATAGGACACCTTCAAAGTTTATAAGGGTGACTAGATACAAATAGTTTAAGAACAAGCAATATCAAAGTTATGCATCAATCAACAAGTCTTGGGACAATGCACATATAACTAAGAATGGCCACTATGCTCTCTCAATAGGTGCATAAAGATAGAAGGTGGAGACTCAACATAAAAGTAAAAGAAAGGCCTTCATAGAAGGAAGTAGGGATTCAAGTTTCATAAAGAGCTTCCAAAAATTATGGTACTTATTAGCTTTCAACTCTCATTGCCCCTATCATAAGCATCTTGAAGTGATTAAGGTTAAAGTGAACAAACTATGGAGTATATGCTTGACAAAGTATAAGTTGGAAATCTCATGTCCCTTGAATACGAGGGTCGCTCCTCATGCTACTCAAGTTTAGTTACTGGTAAGTTCTTGTCATAGTAAGTACATGTGTATCATAGAGAACCGCCAACGGGGTACCCCTTGCCCGATGATACGGAAGAATCCCCATATCAAAATGACAAGGCAAGCAGACAACAAGCATATCAACAATCTTCTTATTTACCATGGGAAAATGGTGCTTTTTTCTCTCTTTCCTCTTTTCTCATATCTCTTTTTTTTCTATTTTTCTCAATCTCTATCTCTTTTTTATAAGAAGAATGCTTCATAGACAACTCATTATGGTTGCGCTACAGGTTTCCACCATGATTAGGCATGGATTAGACTGGCGGCCCAGGCGTTTCTCTAACACACATACATAACTCCATGGACTTACAAGCTCCCCTTTCATTTCACACTAACGACATCCATAGACAAAAGAGCATGATATCAACTAGGTACAAAGTACAAGTGCAATGTTGAAAGTGTTCCCCATGACAGCATGGTTCTGCTAATCCCCAACATATAAGTGCAAGCATATACAACATAGATGACACAATGGTTCAAGTTTATTAGGGGCAAGAAAAGTAAAGTGTGCCATCAAGTTCGTGAGAGCTTTAATCACTAATTTTCTCATAACAAGTTTAATTCGGAAGGTAGATAAAAACATGAATATACTTGGAATAGCAAATGCTAATAGGTAGGTATGGTGGACTCTTTGGAATAACTTGGTTTTATTTGGAGTTGGATGCATGAGTGGAACTCATACTTGGTTATGGAGGCTAGCAAAAGACTGGGAGCGACCAACTAAGAGAGTAATAATGGCCATAATCATGCAAAGCGACAAAACATCATTAATTAAAGCATAAAGTGATATTACAAGTCAAAAACTAAAGGATCATAAAGTCTATGGTGACTTGGGATAGTCATAACATGGTGTGAGCATGCGCCAAGTCAACCCAAATAAAGCATCAAAGGAGAATACCACAATACTATGCTTTAATATGCTAAAACAACGCATGATTATTTCAAGGCACATTAAGCAATCTCAATTGTTTATAGCATGTCATGCTACAGCAAAGATCACTAAGCATAAAGCCAAAACAATATCAAGCATGACATGACAAAGCATAGGCCACAGTCAAAAACAAGCTCTCTTTACCACTTAGGCATGAACTTTCCTACTCTTTTCCAATCGAAACCAAACTATTTGAAAACTAATGTATTAATGAGGGATACAACCAATTTATTCAAGCAAACTAAGCAAACAAAGCAAACGAAAACTAAAAACGAAAACAAAGATGCTCCAAGAACAACACAACTATGCATGAAACAATAAAAACGAAGTGTCTAGAAAGACCTGAGATTTTTATTGATGAAAAAGGGGATGCCTTGGGCATCCCCAAGCTTTGACGCTTGTTGATACATTGCAAATGCATCTATAATTTTCTATCCTCCACGGTTGGTTTTATCTACTTTCTTATGTTTTGTCCACACTTTGGAGTACTTTTCATATGATTTCTTGGACTAACCTATCAACAAGAGCCACAGTGCCAGCTGCCTGTTTTCTGCTGTTTTTGGTTCTAGCAAAGTCAGAAAATGAATATTCTCGGAATTGGTCAGGACAAAAGCCAAAGTTATTATTTTACCGAGGGACACCTGGAGCCAGAATACGAGATAGAGAAGGGCCAGAGGGCGGCCACACCACCTGGCCGCGCGGCTAGGCCTGGCCCGCACCAGGGGTGGTGTGTCTAGCCCAGGCACCCCCTCGGCCTCTCCTTCCGCCTATATATTGCCTCTGATACGGAAACCTTAAGTACCCGATCAAAATTCCACGAAAGAGTCTGTAGCCGCCGTCATCTCCATCCCTAGATCGGGAGGGATCTGAAGCTCTTCCCGGCACCCTGCCAGAGAGGGGAATTCACCCTAGAGGCCTTCTTCATCATCATGCAAGCCTCCGGTGTGATGCATGAGTAGTTCATCCCTGGACTACGGATCCATGTAGTAGCTAGATGGCTGGTTCTCCTCCTTTGTGCTTTCATGTTTAGATCTTGTGAGCTCCGTTCATGATCAAGATCATCTATTTGTAATTCTGCATGTTGTGTTTGCGGGGATACGATGGATATTGAGATGCTATTTCAGATTGATTATTGATTCTATCATGTCTTTGTTATTTGTGATCTTGCATGCTTTCTGTTGTTAGTAGCTATCTTGGCCAAGTAGATGCTAGCAACTCCAAGAGTTAGTATTTATGCTCGATAGTGGGTTCGTGCCTCTGGTAATCTGGGGAAGTGACAGAAATCTCTAAGGTACTAGTTATGTTGTTGCTACTAGGGATAAAACAACAATCCTTTGTTCATAGAACAATCTTATTGTTTACATTACACGCAATTCGTAATGCAATTATCTGTTGCTTGCAACTTAATACTGGAGGGGGTTCGGATGATAACCTGAAGGTGGATTATTAGTCATAGATGCAGTTGGATGGCGGTCTATGTATAATGTTGTAATGCCCAACTGAATCTCAAAGGAGTCAAGATGATTAGTATATGTTTGTATGCTTTCTTGATGTTTGTCAATTGCCCCGCTGTAATTTGTTCATCCAGCATGTTATCTATCTTAAGGAGAGCCACCTCTAGTGAACTATGGACCCCGGTCCTTTCTTTTACTTTCAATCTACAATCAACTGTTTACTGCTTTGTGTTTACTTTCTGCAAACTATTACTTTCTTCCACTCGATACGTTTAATCCTTTGTTTTCAGCAAAACCGGTGAGATTGACAACCTCGTCGCAAGTTGGGGGCAGAGTTCTATGGTTGTGTTGTGCAGGTCTCCACGTTGCTACTAGCACCGGTAGTGCGCCCTGCCAAGGCTCATCTAGCAACACCTTTGGGGTGTTTCCTTGCTCCTAATGGTTTGATTAAACCTTGGTTTAATACTGAGGGAAAACTTGCTGCTGTGCTCATCATACCTTCCTCTTGGGGTTCTCCAACGAGCTCGATATATTTTGGGCCATCACTTGTACCTCTTGAATATTTATTTGGGTGACACGAGGTGGCATCCCCAAGCTTGAGCTTTAGTCCATTCTTCATCTTATTACATCATTCTTCCATACACCTGAAATTTTTCCTTCGTACAAAACTTCACACAATCTTTATTAGCAATATTAGTGCACTCAAGATAATGAGTCTTTGGGATCAGTTTCAACACCAATAAAACTTCCATTAAAACACAAGCTACTGTAGCACTTCCCTCAAAAATCTCAATTCCCCAAAAATAACCCAAAAAGGAATCAACAAGAAGCAAATGCAAATAATGACAGAAATCTGTCAAAACAGACCAGCAGGTAAAAACCAATTTTTTCAAAGTCATTTTGTTGCTCAAATCGAAAAGTGTTGAACTAACGAAAGTTAGATAACAACCTGGGGCAGAATCTCAAAAATTCACGCCTCAAAACGATGTACAGATATTTTACACGAATTTTTACAGCGAAGCACAAAAATCTGTTTCGGGGCAGCAACTTTCTCAAGCATTACTTGTCTCTCATTAGAGGTTACTCTTAGCACAAAAGGCAAATAAAAAGGATAAGGAGAGGTTATTACAGAGGTAATAACTTCCAAGACTCATCTAAACTTTTGGGTTATCTCCCAATAAGTACTTTTCTTTAACGCCTTTAAGTTAGGCATGATAGTTTGAGAAGATGCTCACATAAGAAATATGAATTGAAGTAAAAGAGAGCATCAAGAAGCAAATTCAAAGCACATTTAAGTCTAACCCACTTACTATGCATAGGAATCTTGTAAAGAAACAGGTCATGGAAGTACAAAGCAACAAGCATAGTAAAGCAAAACAAGTGCAACTTCAAGACTTTTAACATAAAGAGGGGAAACTTAATAATGTTGAGATACATAGGACCATGTTTTCCTCTCTCATAATAACTTTCAGTAGCAACATGAATAAAATTAACAATATAACTATCGCATAAAACATTCTTATCATGAGCCACATGCATAAAAGAATTGATACTCCCCATATAAAAATAGTCATTCTTATTAATTATAGTGGGAGCAAATTCAACAAAATAGCTATCATTATTATTCTCATCACCATAATCATCAAATATAGGATGCATATTGTAATCATAATTAATTTTCTCCTCAATAGTAGGTGGACTGAAAATATCATATTCATCATTGCAATCATCATATATTGGAGGTATAGTATCATCGTAAGCAATAGAATAGCTATCTTCCAAAGTGTGTTCACTTGTAAACATATCATCATTGGAAGGAACATGGATAGTACTAATAGTACAACAATTATTAATATCATCATTTTCATCATTTTTACCGAAGAGATTTTCAATATCAAAAGTAGTGTGCTTTTCTCAATCATGATCACTACTATAGGTAATAGGCATAGGAACATCATCGAGTTCAGACTCATCAAAAAATATAATAGTTGCTACATGCTTAGGGGAAAATATCGTTTCCTCTCTCCTTTTACTCCTCCTCTTCTTCTTTTTCTTCTTCTCTTTAGGAGGGAGAGGCTTGAAAGGAAGCTTCTCCATATACCCTGGTTTATTGTTAGAGACAATAGAAGAAACTTTGGAGGATTCCTTCTTTTCATTAATAAGATCAAAACACATATTAGTCCTGTCATATTTTGGTAAAATCTCATCTTTTATAATATTTTGTATGTAAGTATTTGTGTGGAAATTATCAACACAATAAAGCTGACAACCATGCATGACGCTATTCATGCCAAAAGCACTCATATCTACCAAAGAAGTTTTTCTTGATAACTCTTCACACCCCAAAAATAATGTAAGTTCATCATGCCGATTAGGAGTGATCATGTCATCACAATACAAACTTGCAGTACTCATTGGATTAGAAGGGCTATTATGGCATGAGCATTGAAAATTTAAATGACCCACTTCAAAGCAAAGTTCACAAATAAAAGGATAGAGGGCACAAACTTTTTTAGCAAGATCATTTAGAGCCCTATACCACGTTCTAGTTTTTCATTCCTATGGGTGACACAATATTCTTCTTCAATTTAATTATTCTCACAAGGTCTATGTATTCCACAAAAATTAACATGCTTATTAGAAATAGTACTTTCAGAGGTTTGAGCATATTTATTGCTATCATTAATAACAATTTCATTTTCCATGCAAGTGTCTTTAAAAGGCTCATGGTACATGTCCCATTTTTCTTTAGGAGCATTAATATGAGAAGAAAAGGCTATACAACAATCAACAAGAATTTGAGGATCAAGACCATATTTAGCACCAAGCTCTTGAAAATCAACAATTTCAGCGAAAGACTTAATGCAATCATACTCATAGTTTATACCTTGTCCTTTACCTTTATGGTTATCCCAATCTTCGGTATTGCTTTGAATTGTTTCAAGGAGATCTGACTTAGCTTTGAACTCCTTAATTGTGAAGGATCCCTCTAAACAAGTATCTAGATAGTCCTTGTAATGTCCTGAAAGCCTTGCATAGAAATTATTAATAACAATATTATTGGGGAGCTCATGAATGGGACATTTGAGCATTAGTGACTTCAATCTCCCCCATTCTTGGGCAATACTTTCTCCATCATGTGGATGAAAATTATAAATGTAATTCCTATCTTTATGAATTTCATGAGGAGGATAAAATTTAGAGTAAAATAGAGATTCAAGTTCCTTCCACTCCAAATGATGAGGATCATCTAGTAACTCATACCACTCCCTTGCTTTGCCCTTAAGTGAAAAAGGGAATAGCTTCCTCTTAACTTGGTTCATTGAAATACCTGCACACTTGAACAACTCGCATAATTCGTGTATAAAGAGTAAATGATCACCAGGATGGACAGTTCCATCTCCCAAATAACAATTGTTCATAACACGTTAAACATTTTTATAGGTATTTTAAAAGATATGCTTTCAGTATGTGGATTTAAAATATCACAAGTATCATTAGAATTACCACATATGGGAGATAAAGTATCATCAGAGCAAATTTTCTTCTTTAAAGCTGGGGAACTAAAAAGATCATTTTCATAAAAACTAACTTCCCCAAGCTTAGACGTTTCCATAGCATTAGTAATAAAGGTGTTCAAATGATTCATACTAATAACATTGCTATTAGCATGCAAAGAAAGTTCCATGGGTTTTTAAATTTTCTTTTCAGATAATTCATGTTCTACATTAGGAAAAATACTAAAAAGCTCTCTATTGTTTTTGTTGTTTTCCATTAAGCCTAACTAGTGAAAACAAAAAAACAAAAAGAAAAAATTGTAGAATCTAAAGGAAATAACTTCGAGCACTCACATCGGAGGATGTGAGTACCTTTTACCTTACCTCCCCGGCAACGGCGCCAGAAAATAGCTTGATGTCTACGCACTTCTATTCTTGTAGACAGTCGTTGGGCCTCCAAGTGCAGAGGTTTATAGAACAGCAGCAAGTTTTCCCTTAAGTGGATTACCCAAGGTTTATCGAACTCGGGGAGGAAGTGGTCAAAGGTATTCCCTCTCAAGCAACCCTGCAATCAAGATACAAGAAGTCTCCCATGTCCCCAACACACCCAATACACTTGTCAGGTGTATAGGTGCACTAGTTCGGCAAAGAAATAGTGGAATACAAGTGGTATGGATAATTATAAGTGGTAACAGTGCTAGAAAATAGCTTTGATGGCGCGTGGTTGATGGGTAGGAAGAGACTAAAGGCAATCTGAAATAAAGATGGAAGCAAGCAAACATGTAACAAATCTAGTTGCAAACGGTGTTTCAATGCTTAGAAACAAGGTCTAGGGATCATACTTTCGCTAGTGAACACTCTCATATAAATATCTTCTCTTTATGATACTACTCTGAACTACTCTCCGGTTGGACACTCTAATCCATGGTAGGGCTATAACAGCACTCCTCAAAGTTCGCTTTCCCCATCTAGATAACCCCACACTGTCACCTTGAGCTCTAGATGGTTCCAACAAACACCACAATTTCATAGAAACATCCAACTCCAAATATAACTCATAACAAGTAATTGTAATCTCTAGCCTAAGTGCCACCATGGTGTGCACGTTGTCACTTTCATACATATGGGGAGAGCAGAGATCTATTAAAGAACTTGAGTAGCAAGGTAGATCTACTTAATTACAAAGCTCATGATCACAATATGATCATGCATAGAGAGAGAGATGAAGACATAGCTACCAGTAGAGCCCTTAGCCTCGAGGAAGAACTACTCACTCATCATCATGGGAATCAGCAACGGTGATGGAGATGGTGGTGGAGATCGATGGAGATGGCTCCGGGAGCACTTCTCCGTCCTAGCAGGGTGCCAGAATACAGACTTTTTGTCCCCCGAATCTCCCTTCAGTGGCGGCGGTGTTGTGGAACTTTTCGTGGCTAGAGGCTCGGTGATTTAGGGTTTTCATCCCAGGGGCTTCTTATAGGCGAAGGGGCAAGGTCGGTGGCCGGCCAGGGGGCCAACACCATGCCCTAGCACGTCCTAGGGCTGCCCGCGCCAAGGGATGGTGTGGCCGCCCTGTGCCCCCCCCCCCCTCCGTCTTGTCTTCTAGCTCCGTGAGTCTTCCGATAAAATATCAACTTCGACTTTTGTCCCGTCTAATTCCGAGAATATTCATTTTCCGACTTTCCTGGAACCAAAAACAGCAAAAAACTGGCAGCTGGCACTATGACATCTTGTTAATAGGTTAGTCCAAGAAAGTGTATAAAAAATACTCAAAAGTGTGGACAAAACATAAGAAAGTATATATAAACCAAGCATGGAACATCAAAAATTATAGATACGTTTGCAACGTATCATGCGCCAGAGGAGATGGGAATCCAAGGGAGATGGGAACTAGTAGCTATGTCCATACGCAGGTAAAAAATTAATGTAATAATATTTAAAAATTGTAATCTGGTCCACATGACCCCATCACAGACACGTTGCATGCGCCAGATATAAATAAATACGACTAGTCTAGTTAGTTTCAATGATATAATTCAACATATGATGTTACTGTGCCCGCATCTTTCTGCTCCTCTTGTTAGTCTGCTAGCCCACGCTGCATTAAGCAATTGTTGATGAGGATGAAAAAATGATAAAATGGCAAATAAAACAATTTTTAAACTTACCTTTCATCTGGAGAATCGTACAAAGATGAAATCGGCAGGGATTTATTATTTCTCCTGCAGTTAGCCAAAAGATCCTCAAGAACATCCTCAATCACCCCTGGAACTTCTTCATATTCTAATACACCTCCATTATTTGCCCTTTCCTCCCTGTTCCGCTTACCCTTTTATTTCTTTTCACACCCTTTTCTCGCTGCCACCTCCACTTCTTCATGAATTTGTTGCTTACCTACGTTTTCCTCCACCTGCTGCACTTCGTCAATTTCTTCGTCTTCGCACTGATGTTCCTCCAGTTCTGGCTGAGAAGCCTCATTTTCTGCCACCAGGGTGTGAACAGGGACAAGATCATGTGTAACTGGGTTTTTGCACAACCTCTTGATATGGCTGAATCCTCCACAATGTTTGCATTTCCTTTTCCTAGCTCCCAGCCTCAAACCTTTATCGGTGGAGGCTTTGATCCTTAGCTTTCTACGCATCCCAGGTGGCCTCCTAAAACTAGTGGTTGAAGTTTGAACCCTGGATCGACAATCTACCAATCATTTTCATCAGCCATAGGTGGTACATTTTCTGCATAAGTTGCAGCAAACTTGTCCACGGAGAAATAGTTGTCAACATAGTTCTCTATTTTAGCTTCGCTACCTCTAAGATTTAAGATGAAGTACATTGCATGGTGACATGGCAGATCAGTAATCTGCCACTGCCTGCATGAACAAGTCTTGTTTCCAATGTCTATAGTGTACCTTCGTTTACTTCCACGCTTGTATTCTGCATAAACCTCAGTCAATGTTCTGGAACTTCTACCATCCTCATCTTCATCGTTCTCATTGCCCTAGTTCTTGCATTCAGTAACATAACCACCTTTGGAACTATTTTATGCCCTAAAAATTTTCTTGCACAAATTCTTTGCCTTAAATCTATCTTCACCATTATGCACTGTCTTATTGCATCCAACAAAATAACAATTCCAAGTGTCTTCATGCCCAAAATCTTATCATTGAAACTCTCTGCCAAATTATTGCAAACAAAATCCACCTTGCTTAACTCACCAAACTAGCTTCTGTCCCATAACTTGGTGTGATGTTCTTCAAGGTATTTTTTCACCTTTGGCACTACACACATGTTCTCCAAGTAAGTAGCATGCGTGCTTGGGGTGTATGCATATGTTAATCGCCACAAGTCCTCTTCAAAGATCTTTCCTTTGAACTTCTTCGTGAAGTTAGTAGCGAGGTGCCGCATGCATTCCCTATGCTCAACCCCAGGAAACACAGCATCAACAGCATTCTCAAGACCTTGCATGCACCGGTGTGTATCACCAAGCCTTCAGGGTGACCAATTATTGCATGTAGTCTCTGCATGAACCATGTCCAGCTTTCATTTGATTCACCATCAAGAACAGCATAAGCTATGGGTAGAAGCCAATTATGTGCGTCCAAAGCACAAGCATAAGCAACATGTCCCCTGAACTTCCCTATTAAAGAAGTTGCGCCTACTGCCAAGTATGGCATGCAGCCGTCTAGGAACCCCTTCTAGCATGCCTTCAGGAAGACAAAACATCTCCTGAAGCATTTCTTATATGCCTGCTTATAACTGACCCCCCTCGAGACCTTTTCTCTTCCTTTCACAACCTCGTAATCGATGTCAACAACACTACCAGGTGATGTTTTCTCTACCTGAGCTTTGAAACTATACAGCATGTAAAAATGGTCATTCCACTTGCCTTGAATGAAGTCTACAGCCATCTCCTTCCCATCAAAGACTTTGTGGTAAGGAATCAGAACGTTAAACTTTTTGCTAATCTTTGCTCTGAGTTTAGCAGGTCCAATGTTATGATCCTGCCTCACCCAGTCAAGTACAGTAGCAGCAATCCACTTGGTAGTCGCCGGTCTAATTTTATCACTTAAAGAGGTATTAGGGCAGTTGTGTTTCTTTGTGTTTACTTTGATCTGCATTTGATAAGAATCCAAATAATTTAGAGCTAATTATCAGCAGCATAAATATGAGAAAGACTGAAAAGTAATGTAGCTATTGCAACCTAAAATGGGTGTCCACCCCGCATTGGAGATGCATGTAATCTCCATTTACACACATTGCTTTCCCTACAATGCACCCTAAATCTCTTTTGGTCGCTCTTTTCAATGATAAATTCGAAACCAACTATAATTGTATAGGTTGCAACTGCATATCTACAGTCCTCCACATTCTCAAAGACAGTCCTCTCATCAATTATAGGATTGTCCCTATCAAAGTGTATCACTGGCCTATCCTCGTCTTCATCGTCGTATCTACATCCCATCTTCACATTCCTCTTCCTCATCAGTCCCATAGTCAGGCTCAAAGTTCGAGTCAACCAAATATTCCCTACTCTCCATACTATCAGGGTCAACAACCACGTCTGGATATGCTTTCTCATCATCATACGCACCACCACACATTTTCGTGTCTTCATGCTCGCTTGATAAAGCATCATGCTCAAGGACAAGCTGTACAGACGTCCTGCGGTTACCAACACATATCCTTACCATCACCACGGGACTAGAAACGCTAATTGGGGTATACAGAAAAGGAATCATAGTTCTTACCCTTCAATGGGGACGTATGACACCTTCTCCGGGTTCCATACCTCCAAAGCTCTATACCCCGCTTCCTCTTCCACTGTTTTGTTCTCCTCTGTGCTCTCCAGACTTGAAGGATATTCCGTGCTCTCTAGCCGCGCAGGACCAATCTCCGTGTTCTCAAGCCTTGCAGGATCCATCTCCGAGCGGGATCCGGATCACCGGTGTTGTTGGGCGCCTAACCCAACGGCCGACTCTCGGTTTTCGTTTCCAGATGCCCCTGGGCAGTGGACAGCGGTAAGGAGACAGGACAGGGAGGGGATGGGACGTGAGGGGAGGGCGGGAGGATGACAGCCCAAGGGGAGGACGAGAGCGGTGCACGACTGAATGGAGTGGCGGCGGCAGGAGCAGAGGAGTGGAGTGGAGCTGGTTGCGACAAAACATGGAAAATTGCACAATAATGTGTTGGTGGGAGGCACCAGCCCTCGAACCTGGGATGCACGCCGTCGAAGGTGGAGGAGGCAGGCCCGTCAGTCAGAAAACATGCCACATCGCCTTTCCTGTTTCTGATGCTCTTTTAAAAAAATAAAACATGCCACGTCGTCATCCCCTGTTTCTGATGGTGTTGCTACAATTCGATAGTACATAGTGGGATAGAAATAATATTGTATAAACATAAGGGCATAGTTTTCGACATTTCTAAAATGAAACCTGGTCTTCTACCTGTCCCGGTACATTGCCCGATGAGGTGGATAGCCATGACCAATCTTGTTAATACGTTCACACTCTTATGCTGAGAAGGGAAATAAAGATTGAGCGGTTAATGCAACGAGTGTCGAATTATTACCTTCTAAGTAAATGGGAGATGATTATTTTCACGCGTGCCCGTAGTCCAAACCTGCTGTTAGTCTGTCACTCCCCTTTTCCAACAAACCACAGTTCACCTTGCGCAGCTCCTCCACGCTGCACCATCTAGGGTAACATGGCCCCGCCTAAGAAGCCGCCACCGTGATAGCCGCCGAAACTAGGGTATTTAGCCCCTCTAAGGCAGGCCATGAAGCTCTACTTCAAGGCCGGTCTCCCATTTCCCTACAAGACGGATGATTTCGCCGAATGTGCCGAATTGGCCGCGGCGGCGGTGCAGGCGGCGGCAGCGCCGAATGCGGCAAGCAGGGCCAAGAGAGCGATGTGGAGAAATCGCGCGGCAGCATTACGGCATGCTCTAGGCAGGGGGAGCAAGGTACGTATCAAATCATTCATGAGAGCATGCCGCCGAGGGTACACACCCTCAAACAGGGCAGCGCCAAGGTCTAGGAACTCTCGCGTCCATGCTTCGGCGCGGGCTACCTTACCATAGTGGGGGAGGCTGGGAACACGCCGTCTGCGGCAAAGACGCTCCATCCAAACCGTCGGAGGCCGTACCGTGGCGGCGACCAAGCATCTACACTCAGCATGTTGGATTGTTCGATAGCTGGAGCCGGTGGCGGGCATCAGCTCAGTGTCGGAATTCAGGTTCCAGTTCACACAGACTTACGATCCCAAAAAGAAGATGCCGAATTTCACCTTCGAAGAAATCGTTGCGGCGGTGCGGATGTTCCTACTGAACCGGGACTGGCGCACGCAAAGCGGTCGTGCATGAACAATGCAGATTTCTTGTAGTTTGGCAGGAAGGCAATAGATCAGTTTGGGTTAAATGATCAAAGAACTTACGTCCTCTCAAGGCAATTGGCTAGCTAACTTTTCTGGTGGAGATCTGTAGTTTCTTCAGTGTAGAATAGTTAAGTTCAGACTAAAGAATGGCTTTTGTAGATGAAATGCTGACGAATTATTCTATAGTCTAGTAGGAAGTTTAGCCCACTTTTGTGCAGGTATAAGACCCTTTTGTATGGAAGTACTACTGTTGTAAACAAATACTATCAAGTATCCATTTCCTTCAATTACTAGTCATGGTTAAATCTAGTTAACTGGTATTTTTTATCCCAGACAGATAAAATTCAGACGACAGTTTATGTACAGATTTTGCGTCTGCTGTCTGTGCTATAAACCATTTTTCCTTTGTCTTGTGTTGTCTACAAAATGGTCCTGCAGTTCAATGTGTTACAAATCTAGGTACCTTGTACTTAAAGAGGAGATGGACTATATTTTCATGGCATCCACAGAATTGACATTGCTCATTGCCAGACCACCCTCTTTTCATGAGGTTGTCCTTGGTTATTCACAGAAATTATAAAGCATGGTGTTCAACTACATCAATTCAAACTATTACACACACACTACATCAAATTCATTACCCACACATACTACATAGATTCAAACTATTACACACACATACTACTTCAAATTCATTACCAACACATACTACATCAATTCAAACCATTACACATTTTTAGTCGATGCTAACTTCCTGCTACACTCTCCATACTACAAATTCATTAGCCACACATACTACAGCAATTTACTAGAGCTCTGTCTTCACTCGAGGGAAATCAGAACCACCAGCTTGTCCAAGCCCAGTTCCCCCACCAAAACTGTGTGCGCCGTCATGAAACGGTGGTGGTCCTGTGCCATCGATCCTTCCAGGCCAACACTGCATGCAACAAGAATGCTTTATGGCCGCCTCTTTGGGGCCCTGAATGCCATGTACCGATTCTTGAACCTCCTCCAGGTGGATGATGATCGGGTTCTTCTAGAAAAGATGTCGCCCTGTCTTGCTTGGAATCTACACCTCGTACATCTTAGGAACGGTGTTAGGATCTTTCAGCCACGCCTTTACCTCGATGACCCATCTGTCGCTCGGTGGCATGATTTCCACCAGCTCGCCGCCAAGGCTACTGACGACCTGCTTGAGGGCCTCCGGCTCCCAAGCATCCAATGGGAGGCCGTCAAAGCCAAGTTTGGAGAAGAAACGAAGCTGCCCCATGCGATCATCCCACCCACAGGCATGATGCCAACGCATGAAGCTCATTCTCCCCGCAACACTCGAAAGAACGGGAAGAATGCAGAACACGCTCGGTGTCCGAGCTATGCTTGCACCGGACGAAAAAATCGAATGGCGGTGCGCATACCTCAATCTTGACATCATTTCGTCTCATCCCAAAACGATACCTGAAAGCCGACAACAACTATGTCGGTGACACAGCGGGACGGACGCCCAGCATGGTGGCCATGAGAGTGTGGTCGTCGAACTGTTGTGCCAGGGCTACCATGCCTGGGGTGCACGGCAGCACGCAACTTCCCGAGGCCGGTCGCCGGCCAGGATCGCCCGACAGGACACGCTCCGCCGTGCGAGGACTAGCTAGAGGCGAGATATTAGTCTGGGGACGCGAAGCTCCAATACGGCGGATGATGCGACGGTGACGTCTACGAGCTTCGATTAGAGGCGTGGGAGGTTGACCGAACATGGAGGGGACACAAATTAGAGCAAGTGCGAGCTCCGATCTGAGACGAGCAGCCGAAGCTGAGCAAAGGTTATGGGGAGGGGATCAGGGGAGAAGAGGAGAGAAGAGGAGAGAAGAGAAATAGACCTGGTCCATGCAGGGGGTAAACTAGTCCACGACCGCAAAAGATAACGGGGAATACTGACAGGGCGGGCCAAGAAGAGTTGACCTAACAACGGTATTTGAGTTCAACCGTTTTTCGTCCGGTTCAAATGACCGTTTGGCCATTAGATTTGTATTCACCCCCATTTGGCCCTTCTGGACAATTGGCGATTCTACTACGGCCCCTCCACGAGATTGATGACATCTCAGGTACCGGGATGCACTCGCCCGAGAATTTTGGTACCGCAAACCAACAATCCTGGTCCTCGAGGCATGGAGAAAGATAGGGTGTGAGACGACGGTATTCCAGGACGGTGAGCACACAAGCTTTACCTAGGTTCGAATCTGCCAGCGGTGGATGGATCCTACTCCAGCTAGCAACCCAGTAATACGGCAAAGACAGAAGTACATATTACAAGAGAGGTTTCACCTGTGCGAGTTGATGTTGTAAGTTGTGGGTGCCCTAAAGGCTAGTCCCTAGGATAGCTTATATAGATGTCCGGCCTAGGGTTACAGGAGATACATATCCGGCTACGATACAGTCGGTTACAGAGTACTTCTTGGACTACAAGTAACTATATAGGCCTAAGTCGCTAAGTCTTCTAGGCCTTCCCCTAGCCGGATGGGCTTCCATCTTCTCCCTAACTAGGTCGCCCGTGAAACAAAGCTCTAACCCAAAGTGGGTCACCCTAGTCAGCGAGTAATAGTGGGTATACCCGGAAAGTATATCCCCAATAGTATCCCCCGAAATCCTCCAAGATCTAAAGTCGAATTTCATCATCTAGCTTGATTCTTCTTCGGTTGTAGAGTCTTGAAGGGTTCCTGGAACTCCAAAACAAAAGTAGGATCTGGGTCTCAAAAATAAGCTGGACCTATGAATATTCCATTACGGTTTCCCCAACTTGATTTCAAACTGAGCCGGAAATTGGTCTCTGACACAACCTGACATCAGTCAAGGTATAGTCTCATCACTGATAGACATTCCTGTCAATGTGACTGTTGGTGGGTCCACTTTGCGCAGAACCGAGGCATCGATTAATGCGTGCACGAAGATCGAGGAGGCGCAATCTTCTTGGGTAAGTTGCCCTATTCCTTCCACAACGTGTGGCACAAATCATAGTACGTTCACACAAATCTTGGTGTAGGCGTGGTACATAAGGGGTTGATATGCTCTCATTCTCCTCTCACCAGCGCCCTTGCCCTCTTCTTCTTCCAAACGACCCAGCGCCCTTTTCTCCTTTCTTTCCTCATAGCGCCACCCACCAAAGGTCATCCCCTCCGACCAAATGGCTAATGCCTCTTCTTCTAGCACGGCGGCAATGACAACGGTGGCGGCAACAACAGATAAGGAGAACTATCGCGGGGTCTGGATCCCCTATGTGCTGGATGACGAGAAGCTGCGCGGCATCGAAAAAGAAGGTCTCCTCTGTGCCGGTGAATGTTGGAGTGGCTTTGGCAAAACCGTTCCCGCCCCTCACACTGACGAGATGGTCTACTTCGGCACCCATCTAGACTGAGGTTTGAGTTTCCCTCCCTTAGATTTCTTCTTCGAGGTTATTGATTATAATGGAGTTCAACTCCATAAACTTCCTCCCAATTCGATTCTAGAGCTTTTCACTTTCGTTTTTCTTTGTGAGGGGTATCCCAGAATCAAGACGAGTCTTATTCTATTCGGGTACTACTTTGGTACCTGAAAAATCCCATCATTGTTGGCAATCCTTACATTACCAAAACACTTAGCCTAGCTCTTAGGAGAAACCGAACCTATCCTAAGATCATGGCTAGTGATTCAGTGAAAAGGTGGCTATCCATGTTCTTCTACCATAAGGATAGACCGGCTCTCGGCAAGCAGGAAGCTTTGCCGGCTTTCATTGATGGTGTTGCCGCTCCCCAAGAGTCTTGGGATGCGGATGCACCGACTCTTACTAAAGATTTGATCCATGCCACTTGATGAAGCACAAGGGTCTGCGTGGATCCGACTTGATCCATTGCTGGTTAGCCTGCCGAATCTAACCCATCCAGCACCATGGTGATCGACTGATGCATATAGCCACTAAGAGTAAAAAGGACAGCCTGGATTTGCGGGCTTGCGATCTCTAGCAAGGAGTACGAGACCCGGATCAAATGGTTGATCAAGGAGCAGGTGGACCGGAAGATTCCAAATGTCTCCCTAGACATGTTCACGGCAGATGAACCTCTGACTCCTGTAATATTTTCTACTGATCTCCCTTGTACTTACATTTGTGTGCTTCATTCGCAATACTGAGATACTCCATATTTCAGCTTGTTGCCCTCCCCAAGTCGGAGCTTTCTCCTCTCGAGGGTTATCTGCCTAAGGATCTGATTCCTCGGGAGGATGAAGATCTTGAGTTGCTGCGGAGGCGCTTACCCGAAAGCGCAAAACTCCGACGGTTTCTGTTGGCACACAGAAAGTGCCTATTGTGAAGAAGTAAATTCCTTCACAAGATTTTGTGTCTTAATTCGTAATATTTCTGAATTATAACGATCTTACTCTGTTACCATCCAGAGCAAAAACAATCATCAAGGGCATGGAAAAAAGGAAATACGGGGAAGACTTTGCGCCAGCAAAAGTTGACTCTGGTTTCACCTGTTTCCCCGCCTCCAATTCATACCCCGATGCCATCATCAATACCGAAGGATGCTTCATCTCCACGTGATAAAGATGTTCTAGCTCAGTCTGAAGAGCCAGTGAACCTTAGTTCGCAGACCGACATCACCGTGGGTGACTCGGGAATTCATAAGGGTGAACCCTCAAAGGGTAATGACCCCTCAGCTGAAACCTCCGCAGAGAATCTTTTGCAAAATCCGGGTGTCGCCAAACTTGGACTCACTCGGAAAAGTGTAGAAGAAGTCCGGAAGCTAGATCTCCACTGTTTGGAGACCAGGAATATCACAACTGAGGAGGAGGCTCAAGAATCCGAAGATATCAAACTCGTGGAGCTTCTTGATCAAGTTCGTCTTCACAACGAGAAGCTAAAGGCTGGTGCGATTCCGCCTCCACTAGTAATTCCTTTAACCCTTGTCGAGAAGGTTTGTTCTGAAGTAAACATGATTCTCAACAAACTGACTCGTGAACATTATGTAAGTCGTATTCTGAATCTTTTTATTATATTTTATATCATATCCTATAGTCTCCAAGTATTAAGTTGGATAGGAATCCGGATTTATGCTTTTGTAGGATGCCAACGAATCAACTAGTATAGCCCCCAAAGCTCGTGCTGATATTTAACTTAGTTAAAATAGAAGCTCGAGTCTTAGTAGACTTCTGACTCTGGTTACATTCTGGCTTGCGGAAAGTTAATGATTAAAACTAGGATTTTTTTAAGAATATTTGCAACAAGCGGAGAGAGATTAGAGCTCTCCGACTTGAAAATGCGCAGCTTAAAGTTGCGAAAGATGAAGTAGAAGGTAAGCATTTGTGACTTCATTTTCTTAATCTGTTTTAATTGTGGCCGAATGTTTATTCAACTTCCTTTCTTATTGCTCCAGATTTGGTGAAGCAATCCTGCAAGCTTATTAAACAAGCCGAAGATTTCAAAGTCTTGGAAGTTGAAAATGTTGATTTAAGCGTTGAGCTAGATAAACTCAAAGTAGATCATGAGCGCAGCATCAACAATGTTCTTGAATCCAGCAATCACGCCACTGAACAGTGTGATCGCACAATAGCTAAACAAGACAAGGCTATCTCGGACTTGAAAGATGAACTAGACAGGCAAAAATATACCACCGAAGCTCTTCGGAATGAACTCCAAAGTCTTCAGGAGGAGAAGACCAAAGTAGATGATGCTATCTTTGGTAAGTTTGATGTCTCTGAATTGTTGTTTTCCGACTTTGTTTACTCGGATATATTATTGACCTTGATGCCTCTTTGTCCGGGTCTCGTACCAGCTGGTTTGTTGCTGTCGGAGATCTGATTCATGACTTCCACCAATATTTGGAGGAAAACGGTGAATCCGTCCAGCTCTCCGGCCTAGACAAAATGTCTGTCTTTGAAGTACGAGACAAGGTGAAGGATATGTCCAAGCTTGTCAAGGATTGGAACATGTCATATGCATGCACGGTGGCACAGAATGCCCTAACAATGGTAATGATTCACCATGGAAGCATGGAAATATGGCAAGTTACCAAGGTTTATTCGACTGTCATGAAGACGGCAAGGAGAAGAATATTAAAGAAATCTGGGATGCTTGCGCCGGATATGCTTGTCGTGTGGCCGATCTAACCAGATACGAGAATCCGTTCTTCAGTCCCATTGAAGCACCACCTCCCCCAAGAGAAGAAGTTGTCGAAGCTTCCGAAGACGATGAACAGACTAAGTCTGATGTACTTGTCTCGAAAAGATTTCGGGGTGATGTAGGTGAAGTCTCCAGCGAACTGGCAGATCCTCCGTCTTCACCTGCATCATAGAGTTTGCTAGAAAAACAATATGTTATTCTGAAAAACAATTTGATGTAATAGCTAGAATATTATTTTATTGTGCTAGCTTGTAAGAACTTATGCTTTAGTTCTTAGTACTTTGTTTTTATTTTTGTACTTGAAAAAATGTAAGCACTATTTTGTTTATACTTATAGTTTATCTAGCTTTCTATCTTGTCCCTTTTGTGAGAGGGCTAACCTTCAGCACGGAACTTTGCCGAGCAACGGAGCTCAATTGCTAAACCAATTTAAAACCGAAATCAAAGCCGATTTCGAGTACCAACAATTCACTACTCGGAAAATACCCGAATCCAGCAATGAGACAAAAACCCAAGTACAAACTAAAAAAATTAGACTTATATATGAAGGTAGCATTTTTTAAAATCGGAAATCTAACTAGAACAAACATGAGCATAAAGTACATTCAAGTATCCTGGGATGTTCGACTATGACATGATCATTCAGAAATAAGATGGTACTTCAAAAACATCTCAGGAAAAACATTGAGGAGACCAATACTTTATTTCACTTTGAACATGTACATCGATATAATTACAAAGAAAGAAATTTTAAGAATAAATGGGACGTAGCTGAGCAATATTCCATGGACGATCTAATTCATCTGGATTTGTACTACCTCCAGCTCTCTTCTCTTCTTAGTAGCAGGTATTTCTTTTTCCGGCCTCATGTCAGTTAGGTGGTAAGAACCATTATGCAATACTCGACTAACCATAAAGGGACCTTCCCAAATTGGGGAAAGTTTGTTCTTTCTTTTTTGTACTAGTCGGAGAACTAGATCGCCCTTCTTGAAAGACTGATTTTTGACTCTCTGACTATGATATCTCCGTAACTTCTGTTGATAGGCTGTAGATCTCTATTCAGCAATGACATAAACTTCCTCAAGTATATCGAGGTCATCTTGTCGAGCAACTTCAGCATCCTCTTCGATATACGCAGCAACTCGGGGAGAAGTAAGGATAAGATCACTCGGAAGGACTGCCTCTGCACCGTAGACCAAGAAGAAATGTGTATATCCAATTGACCTGTTAGGAGTAGTTCTTAAGCTCCATAAACAGACGGTACTTCGTCCACCCAAGTCCGTAGCACGGTGAAGTGGTGCTTTGAGTCTGGGATGAAGGCCTTGAAGTATTAAACCATTCGCCCTTTCAACTTGTCTGTTGGCTTGTGGATGTGCGACCGATGCAATATCGAGCCAGATCCCTTGATCATCGCAAGATTCAGCAAGTTCTTCCATGGAAAAGTTACTCCTGTTGTTTGTAATAATACTGTGCGGATATCCAAATCAGATTATAATGTCCTCGACGAATCTTTTGGTTATTTATCCATCAAAACTTGTGACAGGTTTAGCCTCAATCCACTTCGTAAATTTATCCACCATCACTAAGAGGTGAGTAAATCTACTGAGAGCCCATTTAAACAGTCCTACCATGTCAAGCCCCCATACCGCAAAAGGCCATGTAATTGGAATTGTTCGCAGTTGATCAGCCGAAACATGGGCTTGCTTGGCGTATTTTTTGTAACCTTTGCATGTCTTGACCAGCCTCTCGGTATCTACCTTAGCTATAAGACAGAAAAACCGTGTCAAAAAGCTTTTGCCACTAAAGATTTGGCTGCGACGTGATGTCTGCATTCGCCTTCGTAGATTTCCCTTAAGATTTCCGCTCCTTCTTCCAGAGAAACACAATGTTGAAAGCCCCCAGACACACTCCGCTTATAGAGCTCACCAGCCACTACAATGTAGGATTTTGCTCATCGGACGATCTGTCGGCTCAGAACTTCGTCTTCGGGTAATTTTCTGTCTACCAGGAATTCCAGGTAGGGTTTTGTCTAGCTGGTAATTACAGCCAGAACTGCTATGAGCAGTGAGTCAAATTTGGTCAGATACTCATCATCAACTCCTGTGATAGAGGGAACTCTTAAGTGCTCCAGAAAAGCACCATCCGAGACCTTTTTCCACGTAGAGCCTATTCTTGATAGAGCATCTGATTCCTCGTTTTCTGATCGGGGACTATGTTGAACTTCAAACCCTTCGAACGATTTTGCTAGTTCATCCACGACACCTTTATATGCTATCATGTGCTTGTTTGCATTGCAGATGTCGGATACTTGCTGAGCAACTAAATCCGAATCTCGTAGCACATGGGTCGGTGAATGTCGATATCTTTTGCAATTAGAATTCCATGCAGCACTGCTTCATATTCAGCAATGTTATTTGTCGTCGTGAAGTGAATCTGCAATACATAGAATAATTTTTCTCCTTGGGGTGACTTGAGCACCACGCCAGGCCTCGAGTTCCCGAGCGCTTTCGACCCGTCAAAGTGTAAGGTCGAAACTATTGACTTCGGGAGACTTGTGTTTTCTACCGTCTCTGTCCAATCAGCGACAAAGACGGCAAGTATCTAGGATTTGATTGTTGTGCGACGATTATACTCAATGTCAAAAGTTGCTAGCTCAATTCCCACTTAGCAACGCGTCATGTGGCATCGCTGTTGTTGATTATGTATCTCATAGGAGCTGTGCTCACCACGGTAATCTTGTGCTCTTGAAAATAATGTCGTAGCTCTCTGAATGCAAAGAATACACCATATGCTAGCTTTTGGTAATGAGGATACGTTTGTTTCGATTCGGTCAGGACCTCACTAAGATAATAAGTCGGGCGTTGCACCAAGTGTTCCTGTTTTTCTTCTGGCCATTCCACCACCATGATGATACTGACGACTCTGTTTGTCGCAGCTAGGTAGAGCAACATCGGTTCCTGTGGTTCCGGTGCTATGAGGATAGGGCGGACGAAAGTATGGCTTTCAGGTCCTATAGTGCAGCTTCAGCTTCATCGGTCTAGACAAACTTCTTGGTATTTTTTAAAATCTTGTATAATGGTGCGGCTCTTTCACTGATCCATCTTATGAACCGACTGACCACAGTAATACAGCTAGTTAGCC
Organism: Avena sativa; assembly: GCA_916181665.1. Taxonomy (NCBI): domain Eukaryota; kingdom Viridiplantae; phylum Streptophyta; class Magnoliopsida; order Poales; family Poaceae; genus Avena; species Avena sativa. Next base: position 428,613,527 of record OV702286.1, on the reverse strand, counting down.
ATTATACGTCCTTTAGGCGAGTAGGCTTGCTAATGTTGAGTATACCTTTATTTTGTCTCGGTTCACCTTTATGCCCCTTTAGGACATGATGAAACCTAACAATTTTCCAGCTATTATTTCAAAGAAACACTTCTTTGGGTTAAGCATTATATTGTAATTTTGTAAATTGCTGAATGTTTCCTCCAAGTCGGAAATGAGCGTTTCCTTCTTTTTGGATATCACAGCTATATCATCCACATATGCATGTACATTGCGTCCGATTTGATTATGGAGACAACGCTGCATAGTACGCTAGTACGTAGCTCCTGCGTTTTGAGCCCAAAAGGCATCATTATGTAGTAGAAGGTTCCGAAGGGGTGATAAATGAAGTCTTTAATTTATCTGACTCCTTCATCCTAATTTGATGATATCCGAAATATGCGTCGAGAAAATATAGGAGTTCTGAGCAAAGGTGGCGTAGTCCGCTTCCTAGGCCACGCCACCTATGCTCTTTTGGGTCTCCGGGCCCCGCTCGTGAGATCCAAGTGCTCTGGGGCATTGTCTTCGCACAAAAATAATCCTCAAAAAATCCGAGGCCAATTTGACTTTGTTTAGATCCCTAAAACCTAAAAATACGGAAAACGGAGTTTTTCTATTTTGCAGAGTTATAACCCGAATAAAAGGGATTATTGGTAAATCCCCATAAATCAATGTAAATATGTATATAATCTTATAAATGATGCAAATATATAACAATAAACTACAAAGTTCAAGTATGCATTTTACATGCATCAATCGCGACCCCTAGTCGGTGGTGAGGGCACCATCCTATGGTCCCCACTGCTCCAGGTCGTGTCCATCATGTGGTGAAGGTTGAGCTCGAGGCACCGGGCATCTTCACGGTGTTGCTCCGCCTCCCGCTAGAGGTCATTGTCACGACATTGTTCATCTTCCCTTCTACGATTGGCCTCTTACTCCTCGCGCCAATCTCGTGACCGCTTGCCCTGTGCGCGATCTTTCCGATCACGGTCACGGTCGTGGCAGTCCATCTGCGCTGGGAGGCATCAAAAGAGGTGTGGGTTAGATCTAGCGTTATGAATGTCTCTTGGAGTGGCAGGAAACCCTAGATCGGTGGTGAGTGCCCCCACTGGCACTACCACCAATAAGTAGGACAACGGGAGTGGGAACTTCTCGAGTGCCTGGGAAGATGGGCCTTGGATAGACCACCATCCTAGGGCCAAAAGTGATTGCTAGGCTTGGTCATCCATCGAGAACCTAAAGGAAATCCCCGCGCCTCTGGGCCATAGGTGGGCTTGGCCTACTGCGAAGCCGTCACTGAGGCCCAACCGACCAATGTGGTCCGCATGACAGGTCCAACAAGGGGGTTGGGCAGTTCCAGGCTCTGAGGAGGGGCGGCTCCACCAGGAAACCCTAGCAGCGGAAAGGAGATCTCGCGGTCGAGAGGAGGAGGCGACAGTGGAGGTGATCTAGCTGAAGGGGACGGCAAGGGCGTATCCTACAAACGATGATAGCGACTCTACATCACGAAACCAGGCACGTATGGGACGAAAGGAGACGTGGTAGGGGAACCATGACGGGATAGAGCATGACCTCCACTAGGCAGTGTCGCCGGCAAGCAAACCGACGACCTGGGGGCGAAGGGCTTGCACAGTGCTCTGACCAACCACATCAACCCCTACCAGGTTGGCGACGCACGACGACGAAACCTGGAGGAAACCCTGGAGATCTGGCCCAAAGTAGCTAGAGAAGAAGTAGCCCGTCGAAAACGGGAGCGACCACCGGTAGGAGCGAAATGACGACGCCTATACATCTCAACCTGGGATGCCAAGATAGGACGGAATCCTCCATGGTAAGTCTCGCCGGAATTGCCGCCCGGACCCGATCCCGAGAAGGAGAAACCCAGATCTGGCACCAAAATCTAGTAATTTCTCCATCCAAAAAAGATGTCGAAAATTTATTAAATTTGTATGTATCTATACACTAAAACACGTATACATGCAATCTAAACAAATACTCGACATCCTTATTAAAAATCAGCAAAAGTTGTTGTTTCTTCTAATGTTCGCCGAAATTCTTGACGACATTATCTCTACTAGTTCAACTGTTGCAATCTAGGTCCATGCCTGGTCCGCATCCGGCCGCTGATGAACACAACAAGTATAGGAATGGCACAAGTAGCTGTAGGATCCTACGTGCGGCGACAGGACGACAGTGCCGGACAACGCAGGTGTCTTACGCTCGCTCCGGCCGGTCGCTACGTGGGATAGCCATGCCCGTGCCCACTCCCACGTACTCTCCAACGTGTCATCCGTTCGGTGCCTCGCCCGACACTTGTCGATACATCAAGTGGTCAGGGACACCGGAAGGGGGTGCTTGCGTCCGCGTCGTCGCACACGCGCCGTCTCCTCGCCGCCCGACCCTCCATCTCGCCGGCTATATAAGGGCGCCTCTAGCCTGCTCCTCACCAGCATCAAGCAATCACACACACTGTATAAGCACTCTCACACGCACTCCACACTACGTCCGTTCCCAGTTGAGGTTGGAAGAGATGGCGTCCCGGCAGCAGGACAGGTCGGAGCTGGACAGCAAGGCCCGCGAGGGGCAGACTGTCGTCCCCGGCGGCACCGGCGGGAAGTCCGTCGAGGCGCAGGAGAAGCTCGCCGAAGGTACATGCTCATGCAACCTATGCCTTGTTCCTGCGCTTCGTTGAAGTGTTCCAACTTCTGACGCTGACATGCTTGCATTGCATTCGTGCAGGGCGCAGCCGCGGCGGGCAGACTCGCAGGGAGCAGCTGGGGGAGGAAGGGTACAGCGAGATGGGGCGCAAGGGCGGGCTGAGCACCAACGACGAGTCCGGCGGCGAGCGCGCCGCCAGGGAGGGCATCGACATCGACGAGTCCAAGTTCAGGACCAAGTCCTAGATGATGGTCCCTGCTGCTTAGCTAGCAGAGGAAAGCAAGACGACTGCTTAGGTTCCCCTTGCCGAATAATGTAGGTCAGATCCTGACGTGTGCACGCATGTAGGCGACCATAGGTGGTATGGTCATGCGTGTGCTTCGTAGTTGTAGCCCTGTAGGTACTGATGTCGTCGGGTTGTCAGGGGTCCGTGTAAGTGTTGTGGCCAAGGTGGATGGTCCGCCTAGACTCAACAGTGTCCTAGCGTCTGCTGTATCTTTGCATCTTCAGTTAAGTAATGCAGTCGTCCTGCTGAAATCTGAAGAAGCTACTATGTATGTTTCAGAGTTGTTGTTGGTCGAAAGTTCGACCCCGCTCATTTCAAAGAAAGAACCACGTAAATTAGCCGGTACGAGCTCGGATCTCTAGTGCTACCTACCTACCTTTTACACTTAGCAAACTGAAGAGGAAAGGATTATCTATCAAAATAGATCGATCTCACCGGCAGACGCAGAAACGGGAATTTCTCCAGGGATGTAGTCGTGGTCTCGTGGAATAAGGTACTACTCCGTTGGGCAGCCGGGCAGGGTTTTTTCTTTTGAAATTCTATCAATCTGTTGAAAATCATCAACACAACAGTAATAAAATTTACACAGGTCATTAGACCGACGACTACAAATAGGTCATTAGACGGACTACAACTCGTCCCTCCATCACCGGAGATCCGTCGGACGGGAGATCGCCGGACAAACGACTTTGGAGGACAGAACTCCGGGGATAACCGTAGATCAGAAAACGGACAGAATTTCGGGAGATCCGTCGGACAAACGATTTCGGAGGACTTCGAAGGACATGGAAGATCCGCAGGACAAGGACAGAGAATTCCGGGAGGCCGGACAAACGACTTCGCGCCTCCGTTAGCGCTAGATGCACCACCGGAGGGAGGAGGGATAGAGCGCGGAGGTCATTAGACGGACTACAACTCGTCCCTCCATCACCGGAGCGGACAGAATTTCGGGAGATCGCCGGACAAACGACTTTGGAGGACAGAACTCCGGGCATAACCGTAGATCAGAAAACGGACGGAATTTCGGGAGATCCGTCGGACAAACGATTTCGGAGGACATGGAAGATCCGCAGGACAAGGACAGAGAATTCCGGGAGGTCGGACAAACGACTTCGCGTCTCCGTTAGCGCTAGATGCACCACTGGAGGGAGGAGGGATAGAGCGCGGAGGACTTTATTCTGATTTCAAGACGTAGTCACTTCAACATCCGAAAAGACACTAAAAAGCAGATGAACGGAAAATCTAAGAAAAAATCGAAAAGTGTAATTGGCTCTCCAGCTCTCGTGCTCCCTTCATTTTAATAAAAATATTAAAAAGGTATTACAAGTTGCAAAAACATTTGAAAACACTTATCAGCAGTGTATGCCTGTGTTGTGTATGCCTCGCGGTTGCAATGGATACCTAGAAAAAAAGGAAAGTGTAATAGGGAGTAGGAAAAGGCGAAAAGTGTAATTGGCTCTCAAGCTCGTACTGCTCCCTTCATTTTAATAAAAATATTTAAAAAGTATTACAAGTTGCAAAAACATTTGAAAACACTTATCAGCAGTGTATACCTCGCGGTTGCAACGGATACGTAGAAAAAAGCGAAAAGTGTAATTCGAGCTTGTAGTGCTCCCTTCAGTTTTAAAAAAATATTTTAAAAAGTATTTACAAGTTGCAAAAACATTTGAAAATAATTCTGGACACAGAGGAAATTCTTTGCATTGCGAGCTATGTAAAAAATTGACAAAATCTTATAAAATTTAGGGATTTAAAAAATGTATGGACAGATCTACATTTGTCTTTTTTTAGCTCAAAATACAGAGTATTTAAAACTGATAATACAAAGTATTTGAAATTAATATTTGCACGTTTGTGAAAAAAAATCATTGGTTATATCCGGATTTTAATGGAACTTCCAAATATGATTTTAATTTTTTTTAAATAGCACGAGCACTGATGCTCGGGAGCCAAAAATCTCCGCTCAGAAAAAAGAAAAAGACTATTGAAATGCACTTTCAAGGAGAAACAATTTGATCATACAACGGTAATGTGATCAAAATTACGTTATACAGCCCCTGACAATATCGGAACAATCTACCGTCTACCTTTCTGCATTCAAGGAGGCGTTCTTCATTCTAGTACCCTACCGGCAATCCCAACAGCTTGTACATAGTATAAGTGTTGCTGCGATCTTATTCCACTAACTGTCGTACAAAGCCACCTGCCTCTTCGACCGCAACATCCCAGGTTCGCTTCAGGTTAGTCGTCAGTGGCTGGTCGCCAGGGCGGTAACCAGCAGGCCGAAGACGAAGAACGGTTGCGCGCTCGCCTGTTTTTAAACACCGTAAAAATGGCATGCGTCATGCCGGTCAGGTATCTGCTGCTCACGGAGGAAAAAAAAACTAATGGGCGTCACAACCGAAGAAAACATACCTGGTATTTGACATCGTACTTCACAGGGTCCTTCAGGAAGTACTGGAACTGCTCCAGGAAATGAAAGATTAGAATGTGCAGAACGCAAGAGCGAACGGTTTGCTAAACATGCAAGCTCTTCTCTAGTTTCCATATTTGAGTAGCTATGCTCTGGAGATGACCAGAAGGCCTAGAGGACAATGTGACGAGCCTTGCAGAAAATACCGTTGTTGGTACCGTCTAAATGATTCGATATACTCCCTCCGTCCAAAAATAAGAGACTTGGGTTTGTCTAGATTCGCATGTACCTATATACTAAAATGTGTCTAGATACATTCAAATCTAGACAAACCCAAATCACTTATTTTGGGACAGAGGGAGTATTTGGTTTGGCGGCGTGAACACGAAAACTTAAAAAATGGAAACACTTGGAATGTAAAACGAAATTAATTTCCAAAGGTCCAAGTAGATTGACCAGCTTACCTGCAAGATCACCTGGGGAATTGTTAGTCCAAGTAGTGCCAGGGCATAATACAGCTTGCCGGTGCTCAAGAGGTAAGCTGAAAAATGGAGCTTCAAGATTAGTATAAGTTCACTACTACGTGAATTTCAGGATAGATTGTTGAACCAACATAAGTTTCCTCTGGTCCCTGATTTATACTGGTAGATCTAGTACAGTTCCCATTCTGCCAAATAATAATACGGAATAGTTATCTGCAGCAAGCTTTAGGTGTAAGTTTGCCAACATCTGAGACTTTCTGGTACTGCTGGTTCTTCTAAAACACATCTTGCGTTATTATAATTTACAGTAACTTCCCTGCAAAGTTCCTTGAAAGCTTCCATCGTCAGGCTAAACCAAAGTGCGATCTATTTTTATAACTGTCTCGTGAGATTATGGTACGTGGTTGCATGAATCCATGAACCACTTAATCATATGCTGGGCAAATAATAATTTCATACTAGTAAGCTTGAAGGAAGAAAGAAAAGAAAAATGTGTCCCTACCTGCAACAGATAATTGGGTGATGTCAATTGCTCCAACACATATCCATTTGGCGGTTTCCATACCAAAAGCAACAGGAAGTGACTACAGAAAGGTGCAATGATAAGAGAGGTGCTTTGACAATAAACCTATAACAAAGATAGAAAGAATAGTAACCTGTAGTCCCAGAGTTCTATCCCCCTCAATACTCTTAAAATCATTTACAATAGCAATCCCAAGCTAGAAAAAAAAAGAAAACTGTCAGCAACCAACAACCATGATGGGCATGCATAATTACAAACAAGGAAACAGATCATGGAATATACAAACCCCAGCTATGCTGTACAAGCAAGTTAGGACCACAATATCAGGAGTAAGAGTTCCGAATAATGCCTGGCCAGCCCACCTGGACAAAAGATATGGAAATTTTATGGTAATACTAGTATAGAGTAATTCTGGCCACTGAATTTTGAGAAGGAAGTTATCTTCCTAATTTATTCCTCGGGGTATATTTATACCGGCTTTGCTAATCCCAAGTCCCTGAGATTTTCTTATGTCTAAGTTGATTTCTGAAAAGTGCAACTTCAAGTTTAGTAAAAAAAATGCAACTTGAAGAAGGACCCTTTTTACATTGTTTAATCTAAACTAACTAAGTCCCAACAGAATTCACAAATTCTCAGGTGACAGCCAGACACTGCAGCAAGCTTCATGGGACATGTGCATTTCAGTTGGAAAGTAGTAATGGTGGCTGTCTTCAGGCGAATTGGTGGCCATGGATCACTATCATGCTGTTGCTGTTGGAGCCAAGTGGATTGGCTGCTGCACACACGGTGTGACATTTGCTCGGGTAGTTTATAAATGTGTTTAAATAACTTTGTTAATCAATCATTAATAAACAAGAGATTTGAGGTAATCCATGCATTCATACACAAACTTGCCAGGCTATCATCAACATTGAAGAACTTGGACTCAACCTTGGGCATCATTGGGCCAGCTCCTGCGACCAAGAGATCTGGTCATGGATTTGCAGATTCTCAGTCACGGGTTAGGGTTGTGAGGTTTGGGAAGTGGCAGTTGCGATGAGACTGAAGGCACTGTGTTACCACTAAGGAAAATACACCCTTCTACTTGGTAGTTTATTATGATAAAATCCTAATTACTTTGGCCATTAGATAAGAAATAGTTGTCCACAAGAATTAGTGGCTAATGGCTACCTTAAAGATACCAAAAACATAGATAAGTCTTCACATAATTATTGGTGACATCCAACGGAGCATTATTTATTAAACATAAAGAGAAGATTCACAACTTTCATCATACCAGGGCAAGCCGATATAACTCGCACCAAGAGCAAAATTTCCTATCCATCCATTCTGCTTGAGCTGAAATGTGTCACAATATATGGACGTTTTTATCAAATAATTCACGACGCGCAACTATGCCAAAAAAAAAAAGATGCGTAGCGTATAGAGCACAAGTACTCCCTCCGTTTCAAAATATAAGATGTTTTAGCTTTGTGAAAGAAGTGTATCTAGACCCCTTTTAGTGTGTAGGTTCATCTAGGTTTGGAATGAACCTACACACTAAAAGGAGTTTAGATACACTCCTTTCACAAAGCTAAAACATCTTATATTTTGAAACGGAGGGAGTACTCAAGTACCTTGAGAGGTGGTGCTGAATATATGTAAGAAAGTAAGGATCCACCCAGAGCAAGGTAAAAAATAATAGGAAAATCATGCCCTGCCTGAAATGAAGCAAGACCATAAGCAAAGAAGGAACATATATCCTCACTTAGTATTCTAAAGCAAGTATTGTGGCAACTTACCCATATGTCTAACAAAGCACCCAACCCAAGACCTCCTAACAATAATACCCAGATCTGAGTAATAACCTGGATCAAATCAGCATCATTAGTAAGATATGAAAAACAAAATGAATGGCTGATGATTGTCAGTGCAACTGGCATCAATCTTTCGAATGAGTTCCGATAATCGGAAGCTCGCCATTATCAAGAAAACAATTTGGTTGGAAAACCTGTGCAGTTGTCTATAGCAAATTAGCAATACATACTTCTCAAGAGAAATAAACCCCCCTTGCATGGGCCATTTTGGAAATCGTTTTCTGAAACAGTAACAGAACAACAATACCAAGCAAACTGCCACATCGATCAACTGTCCATATATATATAATGTCTACAGTACTCCATATAAGTGAACCACAGATTTTAATGAGAAACCACATGATTAAAAAGAAGGATCACTGTTTTTAACAGAAGAAGAGACCATTGGACAGGCAAGTTATTTAGTTGAACAAATAAGATCGAATGATCCATCAATACTTGAAACGTGACATTGATAAGTAAGATAATGGCTTACAATGTGAAAAAATTGCATTGCTTATTACTGATGATGACCTAAAAACATGAAGACAAAATCGATGTCTCACATTCATGTTCATGTGCCATCATTGAATAATACAGAAGATATAAAGGGTCAAGTCATAGATATACATGCAATATCCATTGATGGGAATACATAGTGAGAAAGAAGAGGATGCAGATATAGTCACAGTACTAAACTTCTAAGATTTAAACACGATACTGACATACCTCATTTTCTGATATAGCTCCAGAAGGAATAGGACGATAAGGCTCATTAATAGCATCAATGTCTCGATCGTACCAGTCATTAATTGTCTACAAGCAATAATATTTGAAGCTGACATATTTTTTTAGTACAAATAGTTTTCAGCAAAGCAATACATGAGGTTATAAAAGGTATGAATAGGCAAACACAATAAATCCAAAAGTGAACCTGCGTGTATCCTGTAAGACATGGACCAGACATCAGCATGCAAACAATAGATTTTGTGACATCTTCAACTGTCCAGTGGAAATTTCCTGGAATATGAAAAGTTCAAAGAAACATAATCAATTAAGCATAATAGTGGTATTGTAAACTAAGAGGGACAACATTCATGAGCAGAGGCTGCACTGGTATGGTATTTTCATCCTAAACCCTAGTATTTCTGGACTTGTGGCATAAGGAAGAAAGCATCTTTGAGCTTCCATGAATACTCGCTTATCTGGTCCATTCCACTATACCTAATTAAATGTGACCAGGGATGCTGAAAAAAGCTACTGTGGACCTACAGAGCATAGAAAACATCACTTGCCCGAACAACTTTAATCCCCAGCAGTGGCGGAGCCACCTCCCGGCGACCCGGGGCATCTGCCCGGGCTCGGCTGCTGATCCTTCACAGGAAAAAGCGAGCTAGCTTAGAGTGTCATGTCCTATTTGGTTGGGCAAAAATTCACCGATTCAACAGCAGCAAGGCTCTGCCCAGGCTCCATGGAGCAGCTAGCTCCGCCACTGATCCCCAGGTCTGTAAATTCTTCCTTGCAGGGATGATGCACATATTTCACACAGTTTACTAGCAAATCTAAGGATTATGGACAATGTAATAACAATGTATTGCAAGTGGAAAAATATAGTTGCCCAACTCCACTTGAGTTGAAGTGGTTATTCTGAAGGTAAAAGTATAAGCTATTCATATGACAAGTAGAAATCATAATAGGCAGTAAAGCATACCGGAGGCAGCTGCTCCACAAAGCACTCCCCAGACAAGTGGAGGCCATGTCACTGGCTTAGTAAGTTGAAGACGGATCTTCCATATATTCTATATACAATGTCAAAGAAGATATTAGTGAGCAATATATATAATTTCTGGTTCGCACACAGAAATACTCCCTCTGTTTCACAATATAAGATGTTTTAGCTTTTGTGAAAGGAGTGTATTTAGACCCCTTTTAGTGTATAGGTTTACTCAAGTTCACTCCGAACCTACACACTAAAAGTGGTCTAGATACACTCCCTTCACAAAAGCTAAAACATGTTATATTTTGAAACGGAGGGAGTAGTTAAATAGATTAGTCTAAGCGCATGGCTATTATACACAAGCAATGGTAGCATTTCTAATCGGCGATCTTACTGGGAATACAATAAGAACCGGACACCCGGTGCCGAAACCTATAGCACTCCATTGGCTGCATGCTAAATTCCCAGTCCAAAACATGTCCAATCAACTAACAAAAAGCTCTGATTTGGAATCATAAATATACTGCGATGAGAAAATAGCTCATGTGAACAGATTGAGGAACTCACGGTCTCTTGCTTGGCACCTTTGATTCCGAGCAGCTGGTTGAAGCTCGACCCTGCCGCCGGCGCCTTATCTGGGATCGTTGGCTTTTTCGTTGCTACCGTGCCCAAACCACCAAAACAAAGCACACATCAGAAAATCCAACCCAAACGCCTAGGAATTAATCACCGGATAAACTAAACTTCACAGGGGACGCGCGCGCACTTTCTTTAGCGTCTGCGTCAGCCGCGCAGACCACCGGGAATGACCGCCGCCCTGCGAATGGAGCTCAAACATGCATCAATACGACACGCGGCTGCATACATACACACAAAAATCAATAGGCCAGAGAGGGAGAGGGTACGGTTGAGGGTTAGTGAAGAAGGCGGCGAGGACAGGAAGCGGAGAGGAGGGCGGAAGGTGGCCGAGGAGGACGATGTGGCGGCGGCGGCGGCGAGAGGGTGGGAGGTGGCCATGGGGAAGGAGAGAAGAGGAGCCAGCCGCTAGCTGCTTGGAGTGGACTGTGGGGAGTGGGAGGGGAGGATAACGCCGTGCGCAGTTTGGGGGTTCCTGCCTTGCCCGCCCAAGCCTAGAATCGGTTTTCGGAAACAGACTTTCCACGTGAGAAGTATCGCTACCAATAGCACTAGCACATGCTCGAGATCACGAACCTCTTTTTTTTTTTTCACGCCCTTGTATTTATAACTGTAGTAACAAGGAGAAAGTAAATGGTTGAATAGCTGCGAACTGTACTCGTCGTAACTACTAAGGACTCAAATCTTTCGATGTCGTTGGAGAAGAAGAAGATCATCAGCATCCGTTCCAATCTAGCATCCGATCCACACATTGGCACCGAAGAAATCCCTAGCCAAAAGCCATCAATAAGCCGCAATAACCACCAGCCGATCTAGCCTGCTGCTATGGAAAATCGACTGGAAGAGCCCTCCAAGCATCTTCAACGTCGGATCCGGGGCCAGCGCCACCCCGCCTATCAAGCGACCGGATCCTCCGTCCACCACAAACCAGCAGCAATCCGCACCGCCACATTCCAAGGCCGCCAAGACCAGATCGGCGACGAGATCAACACCACAAGAAGCCGGAGCACATGCCCGGCAAAGACACAATCCCAGAACCTTAAAATAACCGCCGCCGATTTCGGTCGAAAATTTTTGGTTTAGGCCAGACGCTGCAGACGGGATCGGGTTTAAAGGCACTGCTACACGTTCACCGGGATGAAAACCTAGGTCCCAATCGTCAGATCAGTGCGGATCAACGGTCCAGATCCTCACGTCCCAACCTTCATCCCGTCTTTGCTACATTTGTCCCTTTTTTGCTACATTTGTCCCGCTTACATTGTAGCAAAAAACAATTCTCCTAGGAACAGAAAAAATATGGTTCTCGTCGGAGGCCTCGTCAGAGACTTTGTAGCAAAAGTTTTGTTCTAATGTAGCAAAGCCGATCTCGTCGGAGACTTGCCGAGAGACCTCACCGGAGAACTTATAGCAAAAAAATTATGAATATTGTAGCAAATCCATAAAACAGATGTAGCAATAAAATATCCTATTGTAGCAAATCTGATTTTGTCGGAAACCTCGCCGGAGATCTCGTGGCAAAAGCTATATACTATTATAGAAAAACGATAAAATTAATGTAGCAGAAAAATTGTAGCAAAAAACCTACGCTGCACCGCAGGAGATCTCGTACAGCCGCCGCCCATCGCACGTAGCAAACTCAAACGTCCATTGTAGCACCTTCGCCGTCGTATGTAGCAAAAACCGATGTCGCTTGTAGCACCACCGTTAGCCGCACATAGCATCGTCGTCGGCCCATGTAGGGGCAACCTCGCCATGGATCCTAGGCTCCTAGCTCCACCGTCGCCATGGATACACAGCCCCAAGCTCCACTCTAGGGGCGGAGGGGATCCTCGCGCCGGTGGCCTGGTATGGGCTTGTAGACGGTCGCCGGCGGCGTGGCCAGGGCAGCGGCGCGTGGTCAGCGCGGCGGTAGTGCACGACAGGGAGGTGGGGGAGGAGTTGCTCCGGCCGGCGGCGTGCAGCAGGAATGCGAGGGAGGAGGCATTCGAGTTGATTTGGTTGTGCGGTAGAGGAGAGGATAAGGTATGTGGATAGGGTCCATGTCCGCACAGCTTAGGAGGCAGAGCGCGTGAGGCAGAGCCGAGGGATGGAACGGTTTCATCCCCCGGGTGATGTGTATCATTTTCCTTTTTTAAGGGGTCATCAAAAACACCACCTATCCCTTAGATTCAAGGTTTTCGACTGCAAACTCAGCGCGATCCGACGGTGCTCCGTATCACTAGAATCCCTTGGCGGGTGGGACATTTCAGCTCGCGCCAAGCTCGTTCCCCTCCTCCCACCTCCAACCATCGTTGCCACCGCTCGACCATCGATTCAGGCCGTGGTTGACCGATTTTTCCCGTGCAGAAGTCCGTCGATGCCCGTCACTACTGTTCCCCTACCCGCAGTAGGCCCTAGGTTGCCGGGCGACGGAGATCCAGGTCGTGGCGGAGACGCAGCCGCCATAGATCCCGTGCAGAGCTTGGGGCTGGTGGCTTGAAGTCGTGCCTTGCAGTTGTTGTTGCCTAGGACCGCGACGCCACGCGGTGCATCCTCCCCCTACCTCCCCTGCCCGGACCCGACCCATTTGTCGTCACTGACCGCCGCTACGGTAAATTCGTCTATATTTTTACCTTGTGAATCTGTGTGCGGCATGTTTAATTGACGACACGGATTTGAACAAATTTCCTGCATTATTGTAGACGGATTTGATCCCATGCGAGCATTTTTTTTGTTCGATGACTCGAACGTAGAGACTGTGCTGGACAACCGCTGACAGTAAATATTGGTGGTCCTTCTCTTTGTCAAGGAGGACAAAGACGGTAGGAGAAAGCAGCGCCGAGGCTCCGAAGTCGGCCTCCTTTGCATCCCTCGCAACCTCTATTGGGGAACGACATGCTATTACGAGATTATTCAGCCGAGGTACCAACATATCCGCCTCACCTCTTTCGTCGACGATATCGAATGTGGTGATTTCTTTATGTCAAGATAGTGAAAGCATGTGAGTCCAATTCTAGCTACTTCACTCGTCGGAGAAATGTTGTGGGCCTTCTTGGGTTTAGTGCATACTAAAATATCTCCACAGTGATGAGAGTCCTCGCATATGGAATTTCGGCTGATTATGCCGACGAGTATATTATAGAAAGTGTTTCTAGATTCACGAGGATGATGATAGAGTATTTGGTCCTATGTATCTTCGAGCACCGAACAAGGAGGATACAATTAGGTTGATGGCCATGAACGAGAATAGAGGTTGGCCCGGCATGCTAGGAAGTATAGATTGTATACATCGGACTTGAAAAACTACATGAAGGCATGGCACGGCATGTATTGTGGAAAAAGCAGCAATGCAAAATGTGTGGTTGAAGCCATAGCATCCAAGGACTTGTGGATTTGGCATTGTTTCTTTGGCTTGCCGGGAACCCTAAATGATATCAATATATTGCAAAGATCTCATATATTTGCAAAACTAGCTAGTGGTGAAGCTCTTGCTTGCAACTACACTATCAATGGTTTCAATTACACCAAGGGGTATTATCTTGCTGATGGTATTTATCCTTGTTGGGCTACATTTGTGAAGACCATCTCCAGTCCCAAAACTAGAAAAAAAGCTGCATTTGCAAAGGCACAAGAGGCAGCATGAAATGATATAGAGAGGGCCTTTGGTGTTTTCCAATCTAGGTTTGCTATTATGCAAGGGCCTGCTCGTTTCTGGGACAAGAAATCACTTAATGAGATAATGACATGCTGTGTCATTCTTCACAACATGATTATTGAGAATGAGAGGGATCTGAACTTGGAGATATTCTACTACAATGTTGGTAGTCCTATGAAGCCAACTAGAAACCTAGATTGTATCCAAGCATTCCTTCAGACTTACCGAGAGAACGAGAACACCACCACACAATGTCAGCTGCAGCATGATCTCATTGAGCACCATCACGGCTACATGGGAGTCAGTAGTCTTCCACTATTATTTATTTCAATTTTTATTCAGACATGTGTTATTCCAAACATTATTTGTATTATAAACTATTCTTGTATTGGATTATTGTTTAATTATTTGATTTGAAAAAATAATATTGTAATGTACAATTAATAATTTTTTATTTTAGTTCAAATGTCATATTTGTATGTGGAATTGAGAGATATGTGTGCAAATTGTGAGAAACATATGGATTTGAGGGTTCGGGCCGTGCTATGTTGGAACAAACACCGTATATGTGAACATAAAAAAGAATATTCTCTTTTGAGGTTCACATATAAGGGGCATGTTCCGCCCCGGCTCTTTCGGTGGGGGAAACGCGGATTTCTCGGACCTTATATGTGATTTAAGGGCTGTCCTTTTAAGGAGTTTGCTAGAGTCTCCAGCTGGTCAAGTCAAATGGTCATGCCTTGTCTGAATTGGTCTGCGCGGACGGGAGGGCAGCTGTAGCACGGCCCAGCAAGGTGACCCAAATGGACCGACCCACACGGATCGACCCATCCGTATAGCAAGTTTTGGTCATGGTTGTGTCACCCCGGAGAGCGCATGCGTCCTCCCCTTTACCTTGGCGGTCTCTCCTGCCGGTGGCACACAAACCACCCTGTCCTCCCTCCAAAAACCCTCTCCCAAAATTGGGATGACAGGAGCGGAAGCGATGGATCCCGCCACCAAGATCGCTACTGTGCTTGTCGCGCCGCCAAGAGGCAGGCCAAGAATATGACCCAAGAGGAGCGGTGGTTTGAGTTAGCAGAGAAGCGTTGGACGTAGAGAAGCCATCAAAAATCGCTTGCTCGCTATGGCATTGGCCGCATCACTTGCCTCTTTAATTGTCGAGGGCAAGAATATGAATCAAAGGACCGTGATCTACACTCCCGAAGAGGACAAGATCCTACAAAAAATCTTAGATGGATATTTCACAAGATCCCCCTATGCGGCGCCGAGATAAAGGGATATACCTATTGGAAAAGGTGGGAAAATTCTTCCATGAGCATAGGAAGTTCGCCCCAAACCCCTTTTTTAGCAAACGGAATGATCTCTCCCTTTCCAAGAGATGGGGTGCCATCCATGCCGAGTGTAGCAAGTTCCAAGGTTTCTTCGAGACGGTGAAGAAAAGTACAATAAGCGGGCTCATGACGGTTGACATGTTAAAACCTCTTCCTCTCTTATCGACATACCTTGCATATGCATTGAGCCATTGTTGTCATCCATATGTGTAGGTTATTAAAAATCTAGAGCACTTCAAGGCGGCCAATGGCAACAAGGCTTTCACATTGAGCCATTGTTGGATGTTGATCAAGGACACCAAAAAGTGGGAAGTTAGCTATGGGCTCTAGAGAGAAGTTCATGGGAAGAAGAAGGACAATGGTAAGGGCAATGCGTCAACGGATGATGTCATCGACCTTGATAGCAATGGTGAATGCCTTGGCAACCCTACAACCGATGACCTGGTGTCTGATGGTTGTGCCCGTAGGCCTGCAGGACACAAGGCTACCAAGGCCAACATCACCCGTCAAGTTGGTTTGTTGGCATTCCAAGAGACCATTAGGAAGTTTCTAGGCAAGAAGGAAGAGGCCATTGCCGAGAGGGAAGAGAGGCGGCGCAAAAAGAGAGAGGCCACCGCCAAGAGCTTTGTTGTTCTCCAACTAAGATATATTCTAGTAGATGAGGCCAATGCAAGGCTAGGCTCATGGAGGACGAGGCCAAGAAAAAATCCATGAAGGCCGATGCCACCACCAAGCTCCTGGAGGCCGAGGCCAAGGCAAAGGCCATGAAGGCCGAGACCAAGGCCATGGAGGCCCATACCAAGACCAAGATCTTGGAGGCCGACGCCAAGGTCATGTCCGAGGAGAACAAGATCATGCTGAAATGGATCGTATGGGCACCTCGAGGGGGGGTGAATAGGTGCTACTCCAAATTTTAACTCTTTTTCAATTTTAGGCTTAACACAAAGGTAAATTCTATAGATATGCAACTAAGATAAATTTTCCTATATGCCAACCTAACTACTAAGCGAGTAAAGGCGAAGAGAGTGGATTCTGGTAACTGTAGTGGAGCACGTAGAGACATAGGATTTGTTTTATTGGGTTCCTTCCTTGTTAAGGGAAGTACGTCTGCGTTGGAGGGGTGGATGGTATTATGGACACCACACCACAAAAGGCCTCACCCTATTCTCCGATGGATCTCACCATGAGAGGCATGATCCACCTTCCACTATTTGGTACCATTCTAGGCGGGAACCGATGCCTTTATAGCACTAGCAGGGCACACATCCACAACTCAATTTGAGGCTCACGTGACGACAACAAGTTGCCACAAGAAACAAGTTTATCAATAATCATAACCAAGATATAGAAAATCGTAAGAGACTCTAGATAAATAATCCTCCAAGTCAATGAAGGGGAAATGAAGATCTTGATTGGTGTCAATGAAGATCAAAGTCTCCATCTTCGATTCCCCAAATCCCGGAGCCTTTGAGTGGTAGAAGGTGAAGATTTCGCTTGAATCGATATGAATAGAGCGGAGCTTTTTGTGGAATCCAAGCGCTCTGAAATGAGGATCTGATGGGGTATATATACTGATGGCTCAAAATATATCGAGCTCATTGGGGAACCCCAAGAGGAAGGTATGATGAGCACAACAGCAAGTTTTCCCTCAGTTATGAAACCAAGGTTATCGAACCAGTAGGAGCAAGGAAACACCTCCAAGGTGTTGTTTCCAACTTGGAATCCTGCACAACATAACCACAGAACTTTGCCCCAACTTACAGTGAGGTTGTCAATCTCACCGATTTTGCTGAAAATAAAGAATTAAACGTATTGTGTGGAAAATAGTAATAGCTTGCAGAAAGTAAACATAAAATAGTAAATAGTTGTAGATTGATGGTAAAAGAAAGGACCGGGGTCCATAGTTCACTAGTGGTGATTCTCCTTAAGATAGATGACATGTTGGGTGAACAAATTACAGCGGGGCAATTGACAAACATCAAGAGAGCATACATGCATATCCTAATCATCTTGACTCCTATGAGATGTGATTGGGCATTACGAGATTATACATAGACTGTAATCCAACTGCATCTATGACTAATAATCCACCTTCAGGTTATCATCTGAACCCCCTCCAGTATTAAGTTGCAAGCAATAGATAATTGCATTAACCATTGCGTGTAAAATAAACAATACGATTGTTCTATGAACAAAGGATTGTTGTTTTCTCCCTAGTAGCAACAACACATCTAGTACCTTAGAGATTTATGTCACTTCCCTAGATTACTAGAGGCATGAACCCACTATCGAGCATAAATACTCCCTCTTGGAGTTGCTAGCATCTACTAGGCCAAGATAGCTACTAACAACAGAGAGCATGCAAGATCACAAATAACAAAGACATGATAAAATAAATAATCAATTTGAAATAGCATCTCAATATCCATCGGATCCCCGCAAACACTACATGTATGATTACAAATAGATGATCTTGATCATGAACGAAGCTCACAAGATCTAGACATGGTAGCACAAAGGAGAAGAACCAACCATTTAGCTACTACATGGATCCATAGTCCAGGGATGAACTACTCACGCATCACACTGGAGGCAGTCATGGTGATGAAGAAGGCCTCTAGGGTGAATTCTCCCCTCTGGCAGGGTGTCGAGAAGAGCTTCAGATCCCTCCCGATCTAGGGATGGAGATGACGGCGGCTACAGACTCTTTCGTGGAATTTTGATCGGGTACTTAGGGTTTCTGTATCGGAGGCTTCTTGTCAACACCCGGATTTTTAATCCCAGATGCCTGTTATGCCATACATCGCAATCCCAGGATTACCATTTTTGCAAGACATAACAGATTGGATATCACAGTACATCATCCATTACAAACCATAATAAGGTCTTACACAAATAAGGATCTCATGATCCAGTCTTAGTACAATCAAGTAGCGGAATAAATAGCGTAGCGGTGGGATCCATCTTCAGGGTCACAGACAATGCTGACGATGGGAGATGATCCTAGTTGTCATAGCCGTCCTGTTGTCCTTCTTCAGGGTAGTCCTCCTCATAGTCTGGCCACGGGAATAGCCAGGGTCAAAAGCCATGAGTACTCTTTAAGTACTCGCAAACTACCACTAACGAGTAAGATAGTTTTAGTAGGAATGCTAAGTTCTAAGTTTATTTGTAAAGCTAAGTTTGAAACCTAAGCTGAGTTTAGAAACAAAGAAAGATAAAATAAAGTTTGAAAACACCTAAGTGGGAACTTAGTTATCATAGTCACAACTCTGTTGTGGTCAAGTCATGTCACAATTCATTTCATAAGTCATTTTGAAAACATCTGACAATGGAACAGTATGGCCACTCCAACTATCCATAACCGCGGACACGGCTATTCGAATAGTTTCACACTCTGCAGAGGTGGTACACTTTCACCACAAGGTTCGATACATCTGTCAGGGATAACCTGAATCATCATACTTGGTATGCAGATAATCAAACATAACCTTTCCTTTACACACTCTAGTATAAGCACCTCTCCTATGAGTATGGCCTCCCAGCCATGGCCATCTGTCATCCTGGGCACTGCATAGGTGGACAACATTGAGAGGTAGCCTCAGCTCAAACCTCTCCCGCGAGGGAACTAATACTAATGCATATAAACTTCTGGCTAAGCCTTACCCAATTCAGGTATTGTGGTTGTACGGTAAAATTGGAATGGTATCGCATCCGAACCTAACCATCAGTTTTTATAAAAGGGCTAAGGCTCATGCCTCAACATTTTCATCGTCATCAACCATTTGTGTTTCTCAACACATGTCAAAACATCTCAATGGAAGGACTCGTCATTCCAAGGTTTTCACAAGTCATTTTCACCAAGTATTCCCATCTAAAGTGATCAAGTTTTGGTTGAGCTCTAAACTACTAAGTTAAGGGTGTTCACTAATGTGGGATGCTAATATCAATCTCATGGCATAGAATGACATCTAAGTCTAACTAGATAGGTTAAGTTTTATACTCTTTATGCTATCTATAAACAAAGTAAAGGACTTTGGTAAAGTAAAAGAAAGTAAAGCTTGTAAATAAAACTTAGAGTAGGTATGAGTCAAAATGGTATAACCAAAGCATGCCTAATGCCTTTGCTTAGGTTATCTAGCTTGCAAGGGTTAGCTTCAATTGTTAATGATGGCTTGCAAGTAATCACTTGCATGGTTAACTTGTATAATTCTAGCTTGCCTTGATTAGTGAAGTGGTTGAAATTCTCTTCCTCCTCCTCTTGGTAGAACTCCTCCTCCTCGTAGACTTGGTCGGTACTATCGTCTATAAATACATACGGAAATACACAATCACCAAACAATACTTAAATAGTTTACTTAGCACTCTAAGGCACACATTTGATGATCTAGTATCATCACAAACATCACAAGGTTTAATGAACTAGTTTCATTTCTTTTATTTGAGAAAAGTAATTTCTACTTATTAAATTTAACTAAGATTTAATATTCTCCAATTAAAATATGGGATCATGTGGACACATGTCATCACCACATATTCTAATGCATGGGAATGTGATTTAAATGTTGGATCACATTTTATAAATTTTAAGATTAATATTTAATGATTTAAAGTGACTAGAAATGCCTATATAGCATTATTTTGGTACTAGTCCAAAGTCACTTCATGCAAACCTTAATATTATTACATATTCAGATAGGTATGGTTAAATGTGATTTTTGAGAGTTTGAATCAACTCAAAAGCTATTATGGTTGATTTTAGAAAAATGTTTGAATGTGAAAAAGCTTCTGTCTTGTTATTTTAGCTAGGAGAGATCTATAACTCTAAATGATTTAAATCCAACGGGCTTGAATAGAGATGTTCATTATATTTCCACCAAAATTGGAATCACTCAATTTGGATTTGTAAAACTCTCTGAATTGATTTTTAAACTAAGGGAACAACTAAGTCTAAGTCTAAAAAGAAAAGGAGTTATTTGAATTAAACGGGTCGCGCGGGAAATAAATGGGCCGGCCCGGCTTACTCCACACAGCGCCCGGGCTGGTTTTAAGTGAGGGCCCCACCTGTCAGAGGGACAGGGGTTGCCGAATCAGTATGGGAGAACGGTGGCCGCAGGATTAGATCCTGGATCAACGACTCACATTTATCATCCTCGCCGGAATAGTTCTCGACGGGGACGAACCCTAGCACGGTCGGTGAGGGTGTAGTGGGGGCGTATCGAGGCTCCAGCGAGTGCGGCGAGGCGGGCAAACAAACGAGGAGACGACGGTGAGCTCAGGCGAAGTCGCAGCAGAGGCTGGGGTGGACGAAATCGATGGCAGCGTCTCCTCCTCTGCTGCGGATGCCTCCGGCGAAATTCCGGCGGCTGGCTGCTCGAGCGGCTCCAGCGAGAGGTGGGGAAGGATCAGGGGAGAGAGGGGAGTGTGGGAGTGTGACGAATTCGTGCTGGAGTGGCTTCCTTATATAGGCGCGGCGAGGCGGCAGAGAGGCATGGGCGGAGCTCGTCGATGACGACGGCACAGGGGGCTATCGGCGTGGGCGAGATAGGTGGACGGTGGGTGGTTCCCTAGCGGTCAGCTAGGGCGTAATGGCGGTGCTAGGGCGGTGGATTATGGTCGGGAGCGTCGCACGCTCTGGGAGACAAAGACGGGCTCGACGCGGTTCCCGACAAGTGTGAGTCGAGCGGCGGGGTACGGGCGTGTCTGGCGGGTTGAGGTGGTCAAGGCGGAGCGGCGTGCACGGTCTATGGTCGAGGCGTGGAGTGTGGCGTGCTGGCGGTGATGGCGCTCTGGCGTGTGCTGGCACGGCGCAGAGACTCAGTGCAGCGTTGCTCTGGGGTGGTCCAGGGGCTAGCAGGGGCCGTGGGGTGGACCATGGATGGCGGTGAGGTCACGCCTCACACCCGGGAGCGGCGGAGAGGGGCTGGTGGTCTCCTGCGGGCTGTGCACGTTTGGCTGGCGAGCATGGCCTCGGGGTGGCGGTGTACTGTTGCCCTAGGCCATTGGGTGGGTCCTTGATGGACTGGTTGGTTTTAGGGGAGACAAGGGCATTGATTTGGGTTCAAATGGCTCGACAAAATTTGCTCAAAAACAGTGATAGTTAGGCCAGTTTGATTCTGCCCACCAAGTGTTTGATCAAATGGCCGCAATAATTCAAATTTGGAATTCTGAAATGAAATTTGGTGGAGTGGTTTGTCACATGCTTAAGCATCTCTGGTTGCTTGGGATTTTTAAATGGAGTTCATTTGAGAGGTTTTTGAAATATGGTGATCTATACATATGAACTAGATTCCATTTTCAAATGTCATTTAAAATTAGAGTTTGAATGTTTTTGGGAGATCACAAAGTGGGCCTTGGTACCTCTTAACTTGTACTAGCAAGGGGTGCAAAGATCCACAATTGTTTCTGGTTGAAATTGAGTGCTAGTAATACCCAAAGTGGGCTAGTTGATTAAAATGGCAAAAGTGACCATTTCCTTTATTTAATTCTTTTTTATTTCTTTTTCTTTGGATTTTGCTTGGGAATGATCTAGATGATGTGGCATTCATCTTAGAATCGTTTTACAACCATTAGAACACACAATCATGGCATTTCAAACAACTCCTATTTAAATGCAACACTCATATGCATGCTTACAGATTTAAAAAGGAAAAAGTTTTTGTTAACCCCAAATTGGGTGCTTTTGATCTTGATAACTTGGATTAAAGTTTTGGGATGTTACAAACCTTCCCTCCTTAAACAAAATCTCATCCCGAGATTTAAGAAAGAAAACTAGGAACTAAAGAGATCTAGGAACTCAGTCCTAATGTAATCTTCTCGCTCCCAAGTGGCTTCTTCTTCGGTATGGTTGCTCCATTGAATCTTGAGAAATTTGATATTCCGAATCCTGGTGGTTCTGTAGGCTTCCTCCAAGATACGGATGGGCACTTCACGATACGTCAGATCCTTGTTGATATCAACAGCTCGGTGATCGATGTTCTTGAAAACTTCGGTCTTCCCTGGCACTTCTAGACATTTGCGAAGTAACAAGATATGGAACACATTGTGAATGGCTGAAATCTCTTCTGGCAGTTCCAGTTGATACGATACTTCTCCTCGGCGGTTCAGAATCTTGAAGGGTCCAATATATCTGGGGGCTAACTTTCCCTTCGGACTAAAATGTTGTGTTCCCTTCAATGGCGAAGCCTTGAGATATACAAAATCTCCGACATTGAAAGTCAGGTCTCTCCTTCTCTTGTCAGCATAACTCTTCTGTCTTGATTGGGCGGTCTTGAGGTGCTCACGAACTTTGTGAACCTTCTCTTAGGCTTCTCGGAGAATGCCGGGTTCGAAAATCAGACTCTCTCCTACTTGCGACCAATTCAAAGGGGTACGACACTTTCTTCCGTATAGGAACTCAAATGGGGCCATTTGCAAACTGGCTTGATAACTGTTGTTATATGAGAATTCTGCGAAAGGCAGACAATGTTCCCATTTTGATCCATATTCTAACACACAAGCTCTCAACATATCTTCTAAGATTTGGTTGACTCTTTCAGTCTGTCCATCGGTTTGCGGGTGATAAGCGGTACTGAAATTCAACTTGGTTCCTAATCCTTCTTAGTCTTTCTGCCAAAATCTCGAGGTAAACTGGGTTCCTCGATCTGACACTATGGTCTTGGGGGTTCCATGCAGACTAACAATTCTAGCAATGTACAACTCTGCTAGCTTCGAACTCTGGTAGGTTGTCTTGACCGGTATAAAATGAGCTACCTTGGACAGTCTATCAACGATGACCCAGATTGAGTCATTTCCCCTACTAGAAGTAGGCAAACCGGTGATAAAGTCCATTCCGATGGAATCCCATTTCCATTCCGGAATCTGCAATGGTTGCAACAGTCCTGCGGGCCTTTGATGTTCCGCTTTGACTCTCTGACAGATATCACATTTAGCGATGTAGCTCTCGATTTCTCTCTTCATCTTGTGCCACCAAAATTGCTCCTTCAAATCCTGATACATCTTCGTTCCTCCGGGGTGGATAGAATAAAGAGTATCATGAGCTTCTTGCATGATAACTTGCTTCAGCTCCGAATCTGCGGGCACACAGATACGTCCTTTGTACCACAAAACTCCTTCTTCGTCTTCGGTGAATCCAGGTACCTTTCCTGTACCAATACGACATTTGATTCCGTCGATACTTACATGTCCCTTCCGGGCTTCCTTGTCTTGGCTAATCAAAGTGGGTTGAAGTTCAATGCTAGCTAAAAATCCTTTGCTAACAAGCTCAGTTCTAAACTGCTCCAACTCCTCATACAAACTTGGTTGCTTCTCCTTGATCATGGTGTTTAGCCCACATGGCAATCTGCTAAGACCATCCACTACCACATTGGCTTTGCCGGGGTGATAGTGAATGGCACGGTCATAATCCCTGATTAACTCTATCCATCTCCTTTGCCTCATATTCAGTTCCTTCTGAGTGAAAATTACTTCAAGCTCTAGTGATCTAAGTAAATCTCACAGCGATTACCCATAAGGTAATGATGCCATGTCTTCAATGCCAAAACTACGACTGCTAACTCAAGATCATGGGTAGGGTAATTCTGCTCATGCTGCTTCAGTTGTCGAGACAGATATATGATGACTTTGCCTTCTTGCATCAATACACATCCGAGACCAATCTTGGATGCATCATAATACACATCAAACGGCTTCTTGATGTCTGGCATGATCAATATTTGGGCTGAAATCAATCTCTTTTTGAGTTCTTGGAAACTTGCTTCACATTTGTTGCTCCATTCAAACTTCTTGTCCTTCTTCAGCAACTGGGTCATGGGTCTTGCGATGCTCGAAAATCCTTCTACGAACTTGCGGTAATATCCCGCTAATCTGAGAAATGCACGGACTTGGGTTTGAGTGGTTGGGGCTTCCCATTCTTCGGCATATTTGATCTTGGCGGGTTCAAAAGCGACTCCTCCGGCAGACACTATATGTCCTAGGAATCCTACTTCTTTTAGCCAAAACTCACATTTGCTGAACTTGGCATACAACCGATGCTCTCTAAGGGTTTCAAGGATGATCCTCAGATGTTGCTCATGCTCTTCTTCTGACTTGGAGTAGATAAGGATATCGTCGATAAACACAACGACAAACTTATCCAGAAAATTCATAAAGATCTTATTCATGAGATTCATGAAATAAGCGGGAGCATTGGTTAACCCAAAATACATGACTGTATACTCGTATAATCCATAACGAGTAGTAAAGGAGTTCTTTGGAATATCCGTTGCACGAATCTTAAGTTGGTGATAACCAGTCCTAAGATCAATCTTAGAGAACACACTGGCACCAGTCAACTGATCAAATAGATCCTCTATCTTTGGCAATGGGTACTTGTTTTTTATGGTGACGTCATTCAACTTCCTGTAATCTATGCACAAACGGTTGCCTCCATCTTTCTTGTCGACTAACAAAACAGGCGATCTCCATGGCGATGCGCTTGGTTGAATCAAGCATGTTGCCAACATAGCATCCAACTACTTCTTTAACTCTACTAACTCTGAGGGGTTCATACTGTAGGGTCGCTGGGCTATGGGTCCGGTTCTGGGGATTAGTTCAATAATGAACTCAATATCCCTATCTAGGGTCATACCGGGCAATTCATCTCGGAATACGTCGGGGTATTCACAGACTACTGTGACTTGGTCTATGGTGGGTAGGGCTAGACTCTTATTGCACTTGAATTGACGAGGCAAGGTTTCAGATATATGCTCTACTAAGACTCCAGAGCTACTGGTCATGGTGATGGCTTTCTTGGCATAGTCTATCAATCCTTTATGCTTTGACATCCAATCCATCCCTAGTACTACTTCCAAACCTTTGGTTCCAAGTACTATTAGATTGGCATAAAAATCTATCCCATGTATTCTGATAGGTACAGCTTTGCAAATTTTTCTAGCTTTTGTAGTTGAACTGGGTTTTTGAACTATCATGACATGCTTCAAGTTGGTTGGGTGAATCTTACTAGTGCATGCAAATTCTTCGGTGACAAATGAGTGCGATGCTCCAGAATCAAACAACACTCTTGCTAAAACTGTGTTGATAGAAAACATACCCAGCACTACATCTGGTGCTTCTTGGGCTTCTTTGGCGTTCATGTGGAAGAGACGGCCGTTGCGGTTGTGAGGGTTCCCAGGGGTGAATCTTCTTCCTGGTTGAACACGACGCTGCTGTTGAGCTGGGGCATTCACATTGGCAGTGGCGGCAATCTTCTTGGGACACTCATTGGAGTAGTGACCCTTCACTCCACACTCGAAACAAGTGATCTGAGACTTGTCTTTTGCTGCCACGGGCACAACATTGCTTCCAGTTCCGGGTGCAGTGTTGTTGTTGTTGTCCTTGGGAGGTGCACGGTTGAAATTGTTGGAGTTGCCGGGGTGATTGTTGTTGCCTCCGGACTTCACATTTCCTCCGCTACGGTTGGGGTAGCTTAGGCGAGACATTGGGGGTCGATTGTTCCGCTGGGCATGTCCGGCAAACGGGTTGGGGTGGTACTTCGGGTGGCTGCTGGATCCATCTTGGTGCATCATACGACGTTTGCAGTTGTCGTTTGCTTGGTTGATCTTCCCTTCCATCTGAATGGCAGAGTTGACTAGCTCTTCGAGATCCTCAAAACAGATGTTGACGAGAACTGTCTGCATCTCATCATGCAGTCTGTTCAGGAATCTCTCCTTCTTCTTGGCCTCCGTGTTGATTTCATTAGGTGCATACCTGGCGACGGACAAGAATCTATCACGGTACTCCACTATAGTCATTCTGCCTTGCTTGAGCTCTCTGAATTCATCTCTCATTCTGGTAACTAAACCCTGCAGCACATGGGTGCGGCTGAATTTGACTTTGAAGGCTTCACACGTCATCACTTGACCATGATTCATCGTGCGAGTGCTGTTCCACCATGCTCTTGCATCTCCGGCCAAATAGTGGGTGGCAAAAAGAACCTTCTCGTTTGCATCCACTCCGGCTGCTTCTAAGTTGTTCTCCATTGTCTGCAACCAGTCATCATCATCCAGTGAGTTTTTAGACTGGCTAAAGATTGGGGGATTGGTATTCTGGAAGTTTTTGAGTTTGGACCCATGATGATCCTGATTTCCATGGTTCTGATTGTTGTGAGCCATCAAGGCGATCTGCTGTAGGGTGGCTAGATTTGCTTGGCTCTCTGCCATACTAGCTTCACAGTCTGCAATGAGCGTCTGCAGAATCTGCAGCATTGGGTCCTGCGATGAGCTGCTCCCTCCTTGGTTTCCACGAGTCATCTGAAGATTGAGGTAGATAAAGGGGTAAGTGGGAAAGTTCTAAGGTTCATGGTTTTGGTTTCAAAGCTTAAAACTTTGAGTTTGACTCAGGTTTTGCAACTAACTTCTTTTCATTCATTCAAGCAAGGCACGCGATACAAACACACACACACCACAACATCAAAGGGAAACAGATGGTTTTAAGAACCATTCTGCAAGCTAAGATACAATGGGACCGATACTCCTCACTCCTACGATAGTGCTCTAGTGCATCTACTCATCATCGATGAAGTCGGAGTCATCATCGTTAGTGTAGAAGTCCATGGCATCATCCTCCAGATAGTCATCATCATTGCTGAGGTAAGATTCAATATCCCCTTGGATGTCTTCACCTTCCTCTTCTTCTTCTTTTGCTGCAAGCTGAGCTTCTTGCTCCTTGATGGTCTTCTCGAGGTCGGCTACCTTCTTGTGAAGACGGTCGATGGTGCGATCCTTCTTTGCGCGTTGACGGCGAAGAGACTGACAATCCTTGATTAGCAGTGAGAAAGTCTGGGCCTTCTTGGCAGCAATGGCCAGGTTGTGGTTGGCAAACTCTCTAGCATTGTCCAATTCCTTCTGTCTATCATACAGTAGGAAGTCGAGGTTCTCCACTTGACAATTCAATATTGGGTGACTTGGCATCTCTAGCGGCATTCCCATGGAATCACGCCTTGCATAGTGGACAAAGCGGGTTCCTTGGATTAGGTTGACACTTTGGGCGCAAAGACGAGCGAGAGCTTCATGCATTGCCCTGGCTAATCCATCTAGACAATTGTTCTCTCTCACGGAGAACCGAATCCTCTCGGACATTGGTGCTTCTAACTTGCCTCGAAGATCAGCAACTATTATCCATTGTAAATCTCCTCCTAGGGGACCATTGAGTTGAGCTCCCAGAACTTCCGGATGAGGACGCTCCAAGTACTCCGACAGTGAATCCAGATCCCTCTCGAAGATCAGTTGGCCTCCGATGCCCAACTGGTAGAACTTTCTGTACTAAACTTCCATCTATAAGAATTTAGGATGAGAAAGTTAGTGAAATGATCAAGTGTGTCAAAGTTTTATGTAGTAATATAAGAATTTGGAGGAACATGAATTTTTTGAGAGAAAGAATCCCAAGGGTGAGAGAGGAAATAGTTTTCACAAATACTCACTTTGGTTTTTGAAACTAAGTTTTTGTTTCGGACGTCCATTCTAACTAGGGTCTCTTATGGTCAGGATGGCTCTGATACCAACTTGTCAACACCCGGATTTTTAATCCCAAATGCCTATTATGCCATACATCGCAATCCCAGGATTACCATTTTTGCGAGACATAACAAATTGGATATCACAGTACATCATCCATTACAAACCATAATAAGGTCTTACACAAATAAGGATCTCATGATCTAGTCTTAGTACAATCAAGTAGCAGAATAAATAGCGTAGCGGTGGGGTCCATCTTCAGGGTCATAGGCAATGCTGACGATGGGAGATGATCCTAATTGTCGTAGCCGTCCTGTTGTCCTCCTTCAGGGTAGTCCTCCTCATAGTCTGGCCACGGGAATAGCCAGGGACAAAATCCATGAGTACTCTTTAAGTACTCGCAAACTACCACTAACGAGTAAGATGGTTCTAGTAGGAATGCTAAGTTCTAAGTTTATTTGTAAAGCTAAGTTTGAAACCTAAGCTGAGTTCAAAAGTTTGAAATCACCTAAGTGGGAACTTAGTTATCATAGTCACAACTCTGTTGTGGTCAAGTCATGTCACAATTCATTTCATAAGTCATTTTGAAAACATGTGACAATGGAACAGTATGGCCACTCCAACTGTCCATAACCGCGGACGCGGCTATTCGAATAGTTTCACACTCTGCAGAGGTGGTACACTTTCACCACAAGATTCGATACATCTGTCAGGGATAACCCTAAATCATCATACTTGGTATGCAGATAATCAAACATAACCTTTCCTTTACATACTCTAGTATAAGCACCTCTCCTATGAGTATGGCCTCCCAGCCATGACCATCTGTCATCCTGGGCACTGCATAGGTGGACAACATTGAGAGGTAGCCTCAGCTCAAACTTCTCCATTGAGGGAACTAATACTAATGCATATAAACTTCTGGCTAAGCCTTACCCAATTCAGGTAATGTGGTTATACGGTAAAATTGGAATGATATCGCATCCGAACCTAACCATCAGTTTTTATAAAAGGGCTAAGGCTCATGCCTCAACATTTTCATCGTCATCAACCATTTGTGTTTCTCAACACATGTCAAAACATCTCAATGGAAGGACTCATCATTCCAAGGTTTTCACAAGTCATTTTCACCAAGTATTCCCATCTAAAGTGATCAAGTTTTGGTTGAGCTCTAAACTACTAAGTTAAGAGTGTTCACTAATGTGGGATGCTAATATCAATCTCATGGCATAGAATGACATCTAAGTCTAACTAGATAGGTAAAGTTTTATACTCTTTATGCTATCTATAAACAAAGTAAAGGACTTTGGTAAAGTAAAAGAAAGTAAAGCTTGTACAAAAAACTTGGAGTAGGTATGAGTCAAAATGGTATAACCAAAGAATGCCTAATGCCTTTGCTTAGGTTATCTAGCTTGCAAGGGTTATCTTGCATTGTTAATGATGGCTTGCAAGTAATCACTTGCATGGTTAACTTGTATAATGCTAGCTTGCCTTGATTAGTGCAGTGGTTGAAATTCTCTTCCTCCTCCTCTTGGTAGAACTCCTCCTCGTAGACTTGGTCGGTACTATCGTCTATAAATACATAGAGAAATACACAATCACCAAACAATACTTAACTAGTATACTTAGCACTCTAAGGCACACATTTGATGATCTAGTATCATCACAAACATCACAAGGTTTAATGAACTAGTTTCATTTCTTTTATTTGAGAAAAGTAATTTCTACTCATTGAATTTAACTATGATTTAATATTCTCCAATTAAAATATGGGATCATGTGGACATGTCATCACCACATATTCTAATGCATGGGAATGTGATATAAATGTTGGATCACATTTTATAAAGTTTAAGATTAATATTTAATGATTTAAAGTGACTAGAAATGCCTATATAGCATTATTTTGGTACTAGTCCAAAGTCACTGCATGCAAACCTTAATATTATTACATATTCAGATAGGTATGGTTAAATGTGATTTTTGAGAGTTTGAATCGACTCAAAAGCTATTATGGTTGATTTTAGAAAAATGTTTGAATGTGAAAAAGCTTTTGTCTTGTTATTTTAGCTAGGCGAGTTCTATAACTCTAAATGATTTAAATCCAACAGGCTTCGATAGATATTTTCATTATCTTTCCAACAAAATTAGAATCACTCAATTTGGATTTTTAAAACTCTCTAAATTGATTTTTAAACTAAGGGACATAACTAAGTCTAAGTCTAAAAAGAAAAGGAGTTATTTGAATTAAACGGGTCCCGCGGGAAATAAATGGGCTGGCCAAGTTTACTCCACACAGCGCCCGGGCTGGTTTTAAGTGAGGGCCCCACCTGTCAGTGAGACAGAGGTTGCCGAATAGGTATGGGAGAACGGTGGCCACAGGATTAGATCCTGGATCAACGGCTCACATCTATCGTCCTTGCCGGAACAGTTCTCGACGGGGACGAACCCTAGCACGGTCGGTGAGGGTGTAGTGGGGGCGTACCGGGGCTCCAGCGAGTGCGGCGAGGCGGGCAAACGAACGAGGTGACGACGACGAGCTCAGGCAAAGTCGCGGCAGAGGCTGGGGTGGATGAAATCGATGGCAGCGTCTCCTCCTCTGTTGCGGCTGCCTCTGGCGAAATTCCGACGGCTCCAGCGAGATGGGGAAGGATCAGTGGAGAGAGGGGAGTGTGGGAGTGTGACAAATTCGTGCTTGGGTGGCTTCCTTATATAGGCGCGGCGAGGCTGCAGAGAGGCATGGGCGGAGCTCGTCGGTGACGATGGCATAGGGGGCTATCTACGTGGGCGAGATAGGTGGACGGTGGGCGGTTCCCTGGCGGTCAGCTAGGGCGTAATGGTGGTGCTAGGGGCGGTGGATTATGGTCGGGAGTGTCACGCACTCTAGGAGACAGAGGCGGTGCTCGACGCGGTTCCCGACGAGTGTGGGTCGAGCGGTAGGGTACGGGCGAGTCTGGCGGGTTGAGGTGGTCAAGGCGGAGCAGCGTGCGCGGTCTATGGTCGAGGCGTGGTGTGTGGTGTGCTGGCGGTGATGGCGCTTTGGCGTGCGCTAGAGCGGCACAGAGACTCAGTGCGGCGCTGCTCTGTGGTGGTCCAGGGGCTAGCAGGGGCCGTGGGGTGGACCGTGGACGGCGGTGAGGTCACGCCTCACTCCCTCGAGCGGCAGAGAGGAGCTGGTGGTCTCCTGCGGGTTGTGCATGTTTGGCCGGCGAGCATGGCCTCGGGGTGGCGGTGTACTATTGCCCTAGGACATTGGGCAGGTCCTTGATGGACTGGTTGGGTTTAGGGGAGACAAGGGCATTGATTTGGGTTCAAATGGCTCGATAAAATTTGCTCAAAACAGTGATAGTTAGGCCAGTTTGATTCTGCCCACCAAGTGTTCGATCAAATGGCCGCAAGAATTCAAATTTGGAATTTTTAAATGAAATTTGGTGGAGTGGTTTGTCACATGCTTAAGCATCTCTGGTTGCTTGGGATTTTTAAATGGAGTTCATTTGAGAGGTTTTTGAAATATGGTGATCTATACATATGAACTAGATTCCATTTTCAAATGTCATTTAAAATTAGAGTTTGAATGTTTTGGGGAGATCGCAAAGTGGGCCTTGGTACCTCTTAACTTGAACTAGCAAGGGGTGCAAAGATCCACAATTGTTTCTGTTGGAAATTGAGTGCCAGGAATACCCAAAGTGGGCTAGTTGATTAAAATGGCAAAAGTGACCATTTCCTTTATTTAATTCTTTTTTATTTCTTTTTCTTTGGATTTTGCTTGGGAATGATCTAGATGATGTGGCATTCATCTTAGAATCATTTTACAACCATTAGAACACGCAATCATGGCATTTCAAACAACTCCTATTTAAATTCAACACTCATATGCATGCTTTAAGATTTAAAAAGGAAAAGTTTTTGTTAACCCCAAATTGGGTGCTTTTGATCTTGATAAATTGGATTAAAGTTTTGGGATGTTACACTTCTTATAGGCGAAAGGGGAGGCCGAGGGGGTGCCCTAGGAGGCCACACCACCCCCTGGCGTGGGCCAGGCCTGGCCGCACGGCCAGGTGGTGTGGCCAGCCTCTGGCCCCTCTCTGTCTCGTCTTCTGGCTCCGTGTCCCCCATGGTGAAATATTGACTTTGGCTTTTGTCCCGTCCAATTCCGAGAATATTCATTTTCTGACTTTCCTGGAACCAAAAATAGCAGAAAACATGCAGCTGACACTATGGCAACTTGTTAATAGGTTAGTCCAAGAAAGTGTATAAAAATACTCCAAAGTGTGGACAAAACATAAGAACGTAGATATAAAACAAGCATGGAACATCAAAAATTATAGATACGTTTGCAACGTATCAACATCCCCAAGCTTAACTCCTGCTCATCCTCGAGTAGGTAAGTGATAAAAACAAAGAATAATTTTTGAGGTGACATGCACCATCATAAACTTGATCAAAGTATTTGTAAAACATTGATAGCTGGGTGATACATTGCAAATGTATCTATAATTTTTGATGTTCCATGCTTGGTTTTATACACTTTCTTGTGTTTTGTTCCAACTTTGGAGTACTTTTCATATGATTTCTTGGACTAACCTATTAACAAGAGCCATAGTGCCAGTTGCCTGTTTTCTGTTGTTTTTGGTTCCAGGAAAGTCAGAAAATGAATATTCTCGGAATTGGACGGGACAAATGCCAAAGTGCCTATTTTTTCGGAAGTCATCAGATGCCAGAATACGAGACGGAGAAGGGCCAGGGGCCACCACACCACCTGGCCGCGCGGCCCAGCCTGGCCCGTGCCAGGGGGTGGTGTGGCCGCCTCCGGCACCCCCTCGGCCTCCCCTTCCGCCTATAAGATGCCCTCGGGACGAAAACCCTAAGGCCCGATCAAAAATCCACGAAAGAGTCTGTAGCCGCCATCATCTCCATCCCTAGATTGGGATACTTTACACGAAGTTCGTAAAGCAATAATCTGTTGCTTGCAACTTAATACTGGAGGGGGTTCAGATGATAACCTGAAGGTGGATTATTAGTCATAGATGCAGTTGGATGGCGGTCTATGTATAATGTTGTAATGCCCAATCGAATCTCAAAGGAATCAAGATGATTAGTATATGCATGTATTGCTTTCTCGCTGTTTGTCAATTGCCCCGCTATAATTTGTTCACCCAGCATGTTATCTATCTTAAGGAGAGCCACCTCTAGTGAACTATAGATCCCGGTCCTTTTCTTTACATACAATCTACAATCTTTTACTGCTTTGTGTTTACTTTCTTCAAACTATTACTTCTTTCTATTCGATACGTTTAATCCTTTGTTTTCCGCAAAACACGGTGAGATTGACAACCTCATCGCAAGTTGGGGACAAAGTTCTGTGGTTGTGTTGTGCAGGTCTCCACGTAGCTACTAGCACCGGTAGTGCGCCCCTGCCAAGGCTCAGCTAGCAACACCTTTGGGGTGTTTCCTTGCTCCTACTGGTTCGATTAAACCTTGGTTTCATAACTGAGGGAAACTTGTTGTTGTGCTCATCATACCTTCCTCTTGGGGTTCCGAACGAGCTCTACATCAACACCGCACCAGCACTTTTCTGGCGCCGTACAGTGAGCCATCACTGGGATCATAAACTTTAACATAGCATGAAAGATATAGTTCTAACAATAAGACATAGCAACTATGTTATAGCATGAAAAGGCACAAACAAAAGATTCATGAATAATAATGCTTTGCAAGACATTTGTTTGTTTCACATAAAGAAAGCATAATGAGAATGGTATTCAGCTTGTCCCTCATAGAGTAGCAAAACATAAATGCATAGGACACCTTCAAAGTCCATAAGGGTGACTAGATACAAATAGTTCAAGAACAAGCAATATCAAAGTTATGCATCAATCTAAGAATGGCCATTATGCACATTAAACTAAGAATGGCCACTATGCTCTCTTAATAAGTGCATAAAGATAGAAGATGGAGACTCAACATAAAGGTAAAAGAAAGGCCTTCATGGAAGGAAGCAGGGATTCAAGTCTCATAAAGAGCTTCCAAAAATTATGGTATTTATTAGCTTTCTGCTATCATTGCCCCTATCATAAGCATCTTTAGGTGATTAAGGTTAAAGTGACACAACTAAGAGGATATGCTTGACAAGTTATAAGTTGAAATCTCATGCCCCTTGCTTACGAGTACCGAACCTCATGCTACTCAACTTCAGTCAAAAGTAAGCTCTTGTCATTGTAAGTACATATGTATCATAGAGAACCGCCAACGGGGTACCCCTTGCCCCATGACATAGGAGCTATCCCATATCAAAATGACAAGGCAACAGACAATGAGCATCTTA
Source organism: Avena sativa (assembly GCA_916181665.1). Taxonomy (NCBI): domain Eukaryota; kingdom Viridiplantae; phylum Streptophyta; class Magnoliopsida; order Poales; family Poaceae; genus Avena; species Avena sativa. The sequence continues at coordinate 428,579,178 of OV702286.1, read as the reverse complement.
CCGATCTTTTTATTTGCTATTTGCATAGGTTTTTATTGAGGATGCTTCATAGAGTGCTCATTATGGATATGCTGCAAGTTTCCACCATGATTAGGCATGGCTTAGTCTAGCGGCTCAGGCGTTTATCTAACACACATATAAACTCCATGATCTTACAAGTTCCCCTTTTATTTCACACCGCCGGGATCCATAAGCAAAAGAATCATGATATGAACGGAATATAAGTGCAATGTTGAAAGCGTTCACCATGATACATGGTTCTGCTAACTTCAACTTATAAAGCACAAGCATATATGAAACAAAGATGGAAACAATGGTTCAAGTTTATTAAGTGCAAGAAATGAAAGTGTGCCATCAAGTTCGTGAGAGCTTTAATCACTAATTTTCACATAACAAGTTTAATCCGGAAGGTAGATAAAAACATGAATATACTTGGAATAACAAATGCTAATAGGTAGGTATGGTGGACTCTTTGGAATAAATTGGTTTTATTTGGAGTTGGATGCATGAGTGGACCTCATACTTGGTTATGGAGGCTAGCAAAATACTGGGAGCGACCAACTAAGAGAGCAATAATGGCCATAATCATGCAAAGCGACAAAACATCATTAATTAAAGCATACAGTGATATTAAAAGTTGAAAACTAAAGGATCATAGATGCTATGGTGACTTGGGATAGTCTTAACATGGTTTGAGCAAGCGCCAAGTCAACCCAAATAAAGCATCAAAGGAGAATACCATAATACTATGCTTTAATATGCTAAAACAACGCATGATTCTTGCAAGGCACATTAAGCAATCTCAATTGTTTATAACATGTCATGCTATAGCAAAAATCACTAATCATAAAGCCAAAACAATATCAAGCATGACATGACAAAGCATAGGCCACAGCCAAAAACAAGCTCCGTTTTACCACTTAAGCATGAACTTTTCCTACTCTTTTCCAATCCAAACCAATCTTATTTGAAAACTAATGCATGAATGAGGGGGTCCAACCAATTTATTCAAGCAAACTAAGCAAACGAAAACTAAAAACGAAACGAAGACGCTCCAAGAACAACACAACTTGTGCATGAAACAATAAAAATGAAGTGTTTGGAAGAAACCTGAGATTTTTATTGATGAAGAAGGGGATGCCTTGGGCATCCCCAAGCTTTGACGCTTGTACTTCTTGGATATTTCTTACGGTGACATGGGGTGGCATCCCCAAGCTTGAGCTTTAGTCCATTCTTCATCTCATTACATCCTTCTTTCTCTACACCTGATTTTTTCCTTCATACAAAACTTCACACAATCTTCATTAGCAACATGAGTGTACTCAAGATAATAAGTCTTTTGGTTCAGTTCCAACACAAGTAAAACTTCCATTAAAACACAAGCTACTGTAGCACTTCCTTTAAAAAGTTCAATTCCCCAAAAAGAACCCAAAAAGGAATCAACAAGAAGCAAATGCAAATAAAGGCAGAAATCTGTCAAAACATACCAGAAGGTAAAAACCAATTTTTTCGAAGACCTTCTGTTACTCAAATCAAAAAGTGTTGAATAACTAAAGTTGAATAACAACCTGGGGCAGAAGCACAAAAATGACAGCTCAAACCGACGTACATAGATTTTACACGAATTTTTATAGCGAAGCACAAAAATCTGTTTCAGGACAGCAACTTTCCCAAGCATTACTTCTCTCTCATTAAAAGTTACTCTTGGCACAAAAATCAAATAAAAAGGATAAGAAGAGGTTATTACTAAAGCAATAACTTCCAAGACTCAACTAAAACTTTTGGGTTATATCCCAATAAGTACTTTTCTTTAACGACTTTAAGTTAGGCATAAGAAGCAAGAAAAGCATCAAGTATTCTCAAATGAAGAAGCATTAAGACCAAATTTCTTGCCCGTACCTCTCTTTCTTTTATTCTTATACTTGGGGGAACGTATGATTGTTCGGTGGGGAAGCAAAGTGCATGATGCCCTTTTCCGCATCTATTGTTTCTCCAAGGAGTTTAAGTAGGGATCTTCCAAGTGTGATTTCTCCTTTTCCTACACATTCAATAACAAGATATTCAGTAGACACCACTTTCCCTAGAATCTTTGTAAACACTCCTTCAGCTATTCCAATGGGTAATATTGTGGCATTATTAGCAAGAGATATTTCCTCCCCCCTTCATAAAGACCCCAAAGTCTCAAAGATTCATAGATATCTTTAGGCATAAGATAGAATTCAGACATGATATCACAACATGCATGAAAAGTTTCATTATTTATAAAAAAAATATTGTAGGAAGCCAATTTGAGGGTTCAGAATTTATGGGAACATAATCATGATGCTCTCTAAGCACGTTATAGCATTCTTTTAAACTAGCAGTGCGGGTCTCAAGAGTGTTCAATCTAGCAAATATGTTTATAAAGGAAGAATCAGATTTGGTAGGCAAGTTATATGTTAAGACCAACTTCTTTATGGCATTAAAAGCTTCATCCTCATTGCATTGGAGGAAATCTCCTCCCACTACAGCATACAAAGCATATCTATAGCAAAGAGCAGTTCCAAAGTAAAAACTGCTAAGAAACAAGCTTTGAGTCATTTTAGGTTTAGTTTTTTTCATGCAAATCCGAGATTCTAGACCAAGCTTCTTTGAATTCTCTTCGATTCCTTGTTTGAAAGTAAAAATAATTTCCTCAGGTGACATAGTGATTGGAGCAATGCTAGACATAATGAAAACTTAAGGTAGGAACTAATAATAAAAAAATTGTGTGTTTTTCATAAAGAAAGCAAACTAGTACAACTATTTTTGTGTGGTTTTAATAAAGAAAAAAAGCAAACAAGGCAAAAATAAACTAAGAAAAACAAAATAAAACAAAGTAAAGAGATTAGTTACGAGGGACTCCCCTTGTGAAGATGTCCTTTACTCCTGGCAACGGCGCTAGAAAAATAGCTTGATGGCTCAAAATATATCGAGCTCGTTGGGGAATCCCAAGAGGAAGGTATGATGAGCACAGCAGCAAGTTTTCCCTCAGTTATGAAACCAAGGTTATCGAACCAGTAGGAGCAAGGAAACACCTCCAAGGTGTTGTTTCCAACTTGGAATCCTGCACAACACAACCACAGAACTTTGCCCCCAACTTAGAGTGAGGTTGTCAATCTCATCGGTTTTGCTAAAAACAAAGGATTAAACGTGTGGAAGATAGTAATAGCTTGTACAAAGTAAATAGAAAACAGTAAATAGTTGTAGATTGATAGTAAAAGAAAGGACTGGGGTCCATAGTTCACTAGTGGTGATTCTCCTTAAGATAGATGACATGTTGGGTGAACAAATTACAGCGAGGCAATTGACAAACATCGAGAAATCATACATGCATATACTAATCATCTTGACTCCTATGAGATTTGATTGGGCATTACGACATTATACATAGACCGTAATCCAACTGCATCTATGACTAATAATCCACCTTCAGGTTATCATCCGAACCCCCTCCAGTATTAAGTTGCAAGAAACAGATGATTGCATTAAGCATTGTGTGTAAAGTAAATAATACGATTGTTCTATGAACAAAGGATTGTTGTTTTCTCCCTAGTAGCAACATCACATCTAGTACCTTAGAGATTTATGCCACTTCCCTAGATTACTAGCGGCACGAACCCACTATCGAGCATACATACTCCCTCTTGGAGTTGCTAGCATCTACTCGGCCAAGATAGCTACTAACAACGGAGAGCATACAAGATCACAAATAACAAAGACATGATAGAATCAATAATCAATCTTAAATAGCATCTCAATATCCATCGGATCCCCACAAACACAACATGTATGATTACAAATAGATGACCTTGATCATGAATGGAGCTGACAAGATCTAGACATGGTAGCACAAAGGAGAAGAACCAACCATCTAGCTACTACATGGACCCGTAGTCCAGGGATGAACTACTCACGCATCACACCGGAGGCAGTCATGGTGATGAAGAAGGCCTCCAGGGTGAATTCTCCCCTCCGGCAGGGTGCCGGGAAGAGCTTCAGATCCCTCCCGATTTAGGGATGGAGATGACGGCGGCTACAAACTCTTTTGTGGAATTTTGATCGGGTACTTAGCGTTTCTGTATCGAAGGCTTCTTATAGGCGAAAGGGGAGGCCGAGGGGCTGCCCTAGGCGGCCACACCACCCCCTGGCACGGGCCAGGCCTGGCCATGCGGCCAGGTGGTGTGGCCGGCCTCTGGCCCCTCTCCGTCTCGTCTTCTGGCTCTGTGTCCCCCTCGGTGAAATATTGACTTTGACTTTTGTCCCATCCAATTCCGAGAATATTCATTTTCTGACTTTCCTGGAACCAAAACAGCAGAAAACAGGCAGCTGGCACTATGGCATCTTGTTAATATGTTAGTCCAAGAAAGTGTATAAAAATACTCCAAAGTGTGGACAAAACATAAGAAAGTAGATATAAAACAAGCATGGAACATAAAAAATTATAGATACGTTTGCAACGTATCATATACCCCCATCCAAAAGCTACCGTTGGAGAATTTGCGGGTCGGATAATCCGGCTGGGCCAAAAACTCTGGACCGGCTCGGATTAACCTAGGAGAATATCCGCCTCTTTCTCCGCTTGACGCGCCTTGGTGTCGTTTGAAAATAAGCCTGGGGGTAGATTATCTGGCCCCCTGGGGGGATTATCCGGCCGTGGCACAAAGTCCGGCCCATGTCAGATATTCTGGTGGAAAATTCCGCCGCATGACGCGCCTTGGCTGCTCGTCGAAGAATCCCTAGGGGCAGATTATCCGCCCCCCTATAGGGGCAGATTATACGGCCCGGGCAAATCCTCCGGCCCTGGCTGGACAATCCGGGGGGAAATCCGCCCCCCACTCCACACGGCGTGCCTTGTCCACGCTTAGTGATTGGGGCAAGGATGGATAATCTAGCCCTTGACAGGGTGGATAATCCCCCCCAAAAAACTCGGTTAGATGGATTTAGAGAGAACAATATCTGCAGCACTAGACACCCAGTTAAATAATCCTTGGAATTGTTATCTAACACTCAAAACAATAGAGATCATGAAATGTTCTTTCGATCTCCCCCTTTTTGGTGTTAGATGAGAATACTAGGATTTGCAATAGAGCCCTACTAACAACATCATTCCAAGGATGAAAAAGGAATCCCCTAAATGTGTGCATATATTAAGTTTGCATTTGAATACAAATGCACACACATAGGTTCAAGACCTTCCATGAATTGGAAACTAATATCAAATGATGAGTTAGGAAAAGATATATCATACCACCAAGATGAAGTCCTCAATAATATAATGACATACACAATTAGTAACCTCATATTGAGACTTCCACCGATACCAAAATTCCAACACATCCATAGAGATAATTCTAGAAATCATAGATAACCATAATGATAACCATAATAATAGGTCCATAGATAACCATAGTGATAGATCCGTACTAGATAAATCCATAGTCTCACAACACAACCACAAAGCAAATAAAAGTTCAACAATAAAATGGGTACAAGCAAAGGCGAGAGAAACTCAAAATGCAAGTATGATTGTACCCGACCCATGCAAATCCCCTCGAACGCCTAATAGAACCGCTTCCCCCCTTTAGCATCAAAATGCCAAAAAGTGAAAAGAGCAAAGATAATGCCCCTGGAGATCACTCGTCCTCATCATCATACTCCTCCTCGCCGTCCTCGTCATCATCATCAGCTGGAGGTGGTGACGCTCGCGCCGGAGCAGGGAACAGATGCCTCTCCATGTCCCCATAGTTGATGCCAGAAGTGTTCCACTGAGCATAGGGCGTAGGAGCGGGCGGCTGCTGTGGAGGGTGTACTTGAGCACTAGAGACATGGTGAAGGATGAGCTGCTGGGTATGTGCCATGTCATGGCGCTGACGGTAAGCCTCATATTGTCCCTTGTGTGTATCCACATCCATGCAGAGAATGTTGTGCTAGAACCAATTGATTTGCTTGACCTCCCAAGCAATAGACGGGATAGGGGGCCTCCTTCCTTGAGTGCTCCCACTAACACGAGCATCATTCATGAAGGTATCAGGCATAGTAGTAGACGAGGTGGTAGGATTCCTCTTAACATGCAACTTCTTGGCCTTATGAACACCATCAAAAGTAATATTGAAATCCTCATCGGGCAGACTATGCTTGATGAGAAACATAAAGAATGGAGCACAGGGGATAGTGTGCCAGTTGAAAAAAATCATCAGCCATCTCCTGATAGATGAAATCCATGACATCCAAGGTATAATCAGCAGAGGAATCCTCACTAGTGGCACACTCATGTGCAAAGCCAATTAGATTCACCACGTGACCACAAATGATATCATTGTTACCTCCAATGGGGTGATACAGTCACGGAACATGCGAACAAGATGTGAATATAGTGGGAGCAAGCCATCAACCTTTCCAACCACACCGTTGGGTCCATAACAAGCAGAGAGAAATTCATCCTTGTTGGGACGAAGAGGGCTACAGATGCGATACCCGCAAGGAGTATCACTGCCCTGGAAGGGATAGCCAAGTAGCTGAGCAAATGTATAAAAGTTGGTGGTGCAAAATTCAGAGCCTGACATCCACTTCAAAGTACGAGCCTCATCGCCAACAATCACAAGAGTGGAGAAAAACTGGTTTACCAGCGAGGAATCACAATCACACTGGATCTCAAACAGATGAAGGAGTCCCATCTTCTTGGCCACAGATAGAGCATGAGCGTACTGTGGCTTACCCTGTGCAGTGGGCAGGTCCAGGGGCACATGGGATGAATCTTCTAGCTAGAGTAAATGCCATCAAAGATGTCCCTCTGAGTGGCACACCAGAATTTAGGGTCTTGAAGACTTGCATCAATATCAAAGTCATCAAACCAGTCCTATTACCTAAGGGTGGAATAGTCAACAATGTTCGTTTTCAAGTAATTAACTCTTGGTTCCTTTCCTTTCTTCTTGGAACTAGCCATGACCCTCTTCTCCTTCCTTGCCCGTTCAACCATCCGGTTAGCCTCTCTTTTCTACCTTCTCAGTTCAACCTCGTCAACCGGCACTCCTTCTTTGTTAGGCCTGAAGTATCGAGGACGAGGACGTCGCTTGTAGGTCTGAGCGACACTGCGAGAGACACCTGTGAAAATAATGAGGTAGTTAGCAAGGAGATAAGCACACACAAGTCCAGGAGAAAATGTTAAAATAGTAGAAAAACAACCACAAGATGACCATGTACTACAGTGATATGAGTCAGAAGAGCAGCAGGTTGGAATATTCCAGTCCGGATAATCCGGCCAAGCTAGGGGCGGATAATCCGGCCTGGCGAGGGGCAGATAATCCGGCCGTCCAGGGGCAGATAATCCGGCCCTCGCACAATTTTGCTATCTAACTCGAATCAACTACCAACACACAAATCAGGCAAAATGGTTGATAGTCTACGGTTCTAAACATGCATATGAAACAAAGAGCACCCTGTAATCCGATTTTTCAACAACAAATAGCAACTTCCATACAAAATAGAAGAATGGGAGAGTTACCCTCACTCATGGGAATATTGACTGGGGGGATAAGGTACCCGGGGAGATGGGGAAGCAGATCCACGAATGAATCGAAGATTATGGTGGCCGGAGCGGCACCGAGGAGGGCGGGGATGGCCGGTGGTGGATATTAGAGAGAGGGGGTCGGGGTGGGAGTGGCTTCTCTATTTGAGACCTCTCACCCGACGCCCTACCCTTATGCGATGAAACCGCCTGGGTCGGATAATCCGCCCCCATTAGGGGCGGATAATCCAACCCTCACTAAATTTTTATGTTTACATAGAAATCGGGCCAGCACATCCCCACAAAACCCTCACAAGTTTAACAAAAGAATTGTGTGCAGGATAGAAAGATGTCTTGAGATAGGAGAAAGGCTTAGGCTTAGAATACCACACTGAGATGGTACTACACACCAATAATTGCAAAAACCAATATAATGAAAAGCCAATTGTTGGTGTGTTTTCCATAAGAACATAAGGTAGGAAAATAACAACCAAGAAATCCCACAAAGAACCAACTCTTCATAAAGAAGAGGGCGATGGCTGAAGCCACCATGTAGGAGTAAATGGTATGACACCACGAAGATGTATCTTGGGTTCATGACTAATACTCATCAATATGCTCACATATCACATAATGATATTAAGAGAAATGATTTGTCTTGCTTTCAACATTATGGGGGGAGGTTAGCCCAATAATTAGGACCACACTACCCCTATATCCATGCCCACATCTAAACCAAATAGAGGAACAGGTATAGATGAGTATGCAAGGGAAATCAAGTCAAGCTCCTTGAATCCATGATATTTAGCTCATTCCTCAAATAACAAAATCTTGCTTCATCAAGTGGCTTCGTGAAAATATCCGCAAGATGATTCTTCATACTCACAAAAGATAGGCCAATGTCTCCACGAGAAACATTGACGAGGGTTAACCTCGGCAATGCCCATGATTATGGACTTAGGGTATCATGGAAAAGAGAACAATGTGGATTTTGTCGGCTGATCAGATAAACAAGGGAGTTGAAGTCGTATGATTGCTTATGAACAAATCGATTACAGATCGCTCAAGGCCTTTTACGTACCTTTCCGCTGGCTCCTCCCAGCCTACATATAATAGGCTAGGTCCCGAGGCTGTATACGGATAGGTTATAAGTTACAATTACAACAATAATACAATGTCGGTTTCTATTTCCTGTGGCAAGCTATGCCTTTCGTTGGATGCTTCCTAGGCCTTCCTCTTGGGCTTATTGGGTGTGAGCCTTTGTGTAACTAGGGTAACTAATCATAAGAACCCGAGTAATCATACCCATGTCAATAGCCCCCGATACTCCATCCGAATCGCAGATTCCGGTTGAGTCTCAAAGACAATTTTTCCGTAATCTGAAAATTTTCTTTTATGAAATATGTTTAGTTTCTTTTGTTTTAATCATTGTAGGGACTTGGTATAATAGGTCTGATGCATCCGACAGATCGGGAATCAGTTAATTGCTCTAAGGCAAAAACTCCATGAACCTACATCAAATTCAAGTCCCCGGGCTTGAACTTGGAGTTTGCTGGCATAATTCAGTTCGGGCTATTGAGGTCTTATCGAGTACTAAATTCCAGTCCTATTAGCGGGTATCCAATGCGTCCGTCGGGATTTTTCATCGTATCATTAATACGGATAATTTACTGGTAAAGCGCATTCATGTATGATTATCAGGCACACAAATCCTGGGGTCTTACCTTCATGCCATGGACATGGCATTCCTACTTATTATTGCGTCGAGCGTGGTCCGAGAGTTTTTGAGATTTTATCGGCTGCCTTGTTTGGCTGTTGGAATTACTGAAGTTATCAGTTTTTTATTTTCTCGGGTGAGGTATATAAATGCTCCCGATGGAAGGAACCGTTTGAGGATACAATGATGTAATACTCATAGGTTCACATTTTTTTAGACTCCAATAGAGTTTTATATTTTATCAGGTGTGTTTTCAACACACGAGGATAATATTACATCGGGTCATGCTTGACCTCATCTGTAGAGCGTAGTTTTCTATCAGATGCGCGACAACGCTCCTGGTGGGAGTATCCCCTGATTCTATGTTCGGATGCTTGCATCGGGACATAGGCTCATAGTTTTAGTTCTTATGTAACTTTTTTTGTCCGTTAACCTGATATTGCAGCAATTTCTACAAGCATCATGAATAAATATGTTCTACTAACAAAGCCCCTGAGTATTCGAATAAGAAAACTAAAGTTGAGTTTTGAAGAACTTATCTTTTACTTGAAAGCCAAAGACGAAGGTACATGTGTTGGCATAGTCTCCTAGCCGTTGGCCTTTATTCAATGTAAATTGCAGAAAATAAGTTTCTAAGTATACAAGCGTTGCATCTGCGCAATGTTCCATGGATTGGAGTACTTAACTCCTGTTTTCTTGTCTTGGAGCTTATATGCCCTGCCAGGGATCACTTCTGTGACGATATAAGTCCCTTCCCATGGTGATTCTAACTTGTGAAAGCTTATCTCAATCCCTCCCTAGTCCTTTCTTTCCTGGGCATAGTCTTACCTAGTTGACCACCCACATTCATTCATTGTTCGTTCTGAGGTGGATTCGAACCACAACAAGCGCAGCAAGGATTTGGAGTCTAACGCGCTAAACTGAAGAGGATTTTCAGTCCTCTGCTCTACCATCCAGAACCTAGAAGGGGAAATGAAATTGTACTATTTTTCATCTTAGATCAATCAAATAACTACTTGTACTAAACTAATATGGATAGAGAATCCCTATTTAGTAATCCATTCTTATTCTATACCCTTTTAATGAATTTCCCTAATAAAGTAGGGGATGATCCATGAATTAATCTAATCAGCAACTAAAAAACTCCTAGATGAAAACATAACAGAATAGTAGGAAATACTCTTTACTTTGGATCTAGTTATACTTTTCGAGTATATTGACAATTCCAAAAAACTGCCCATACTATGATTATAGTATAATCATATAAAATAAAGGTCTTATTGCTGAAATCTATTTGATTTGGGTCGGTAACATTGGTGAATTAATAGAAACAGAAAGAGAGGGATTCGAACCCTCGGTAAACAAAAGCCTACATAGCAGTTCCAATGCTACGCCTTGAACCACTTGGCCATCTCTCCTACATAAATTATTGACCAAAAACTGAGTGAATAGCGAGTTTTCGTATCACTAAAGTATAGGTACAACCGATCACAGGTTCCATATAGTGACCATCTTGCTTTAGGCAAAGGACCAGGTCCCTACGACGAAGGATCTAGGACGTAGTCGGCGACTGTGGTAGTTGAGTAGATTCTGTTGATAGATGGTTGCTCTTTGTAAAGCGATGTCACGAGCTTCGTCGAGTGTGTTGACGTCATCTTCAAGTGCTTCTTGGTATGCTTCTTCATCATATTCGACGACTCGAGGGGACTCATGGGCTACTTCGAATGGAAGGACGGTTTCCATGCTGTGGACCAGAAAGAAGGTGTTTCTTGTGTTGCATTGTTTGGGGTGGTGTGTAGGATCCATAGGACGGAGGGTAACTCATCTACCCATACCCCCTTTGCTCTGTCGAGTGGCGCCAACAGTCTTTTCTTGATACCATTGGTGATGAGCCCATTGCCTTTTTTCTACTTTCCCGTTAGTCTGCAGGTGGGCAACTAAAGCATAGCTTACTTTTATACCCAACTCCTTATAGTATTCCTTAAACTCATTGGAGGTGAATTTAGTTCCATTGTCGGTGATGATGCTGTTTGGCACTCCAAATCTGAACACTATTGACTTGATGAAATTCACGGCCGAAGTTCCATCTTGACTTGTGGCGGGCATTGCTTCGATCCACTTTGTAAATTTGACTGCTACTAGTAGAAAGACGTGTCTTCCTGGCGAAGATTTGTGGAGTTTACCCACCATAGCAAGTCCCCATTGAGCAAATGGCCAGGCGAGAGGTATGGGTTTTAGTTCTGCGGTGAGTGCATTGGGTTTTGTTCCAAATCATTGACACGCTTCCCATGTTTGTGTAATGTCCTTTGTGTCCTATACTGTTGTAAGCCAATAAAATCCTGCTCGGAAAGCTTTAGCCGGAATTCCTAGGCTGCTGGCATGATGGCCACATAACCCTTCATGTATATCTTTGAGGATTAGCTTTCCTTCTTAGGGTGTGACACATCATTGTAGGACGACCGAGATGCTCCTTTTATATAACTCTCCCTTAATGATTCTAAAAGATTTAGATCGATGTGTGATCCGTTGTGTTTCAATTACATCCTTGGGTAGTTCTTCTCTCATCATGTATGCTACATATGGCTGCATCCATGTATGTTCTATTATCAAGACCTTGTCGGGTTCCAGTTCTTTCTCAAGGGTGTCTACTTCATCTTCGGCTGTGGGCATAACCCTCAAGTTGCTTTTCAATTTGACCTTCTTGCACGTCTTTGGTGCTATGACCTTAGAGACCCTTTTAGCTTTGATGGAGTGCTCCATTATCTCTTCCCAAAAAACTCCGGGTGGTACCGGTAAACAAAGGGATCCAATGTTCGCCAAATTGTTGGCTTCCTCGTTGCTTGCCCTGCCTACATGTGATACTTCCCATCTGTCAAATTGGGCTTCCATGATACTATACATATGCCAATAAGCGATCATGTTATCACTTATGGAGTCACACTTGTTCATTGATTGTTGTGCAACAAGGTTTGAGTCATCAAATATCTTCAGACGAGTTGCACCGCAGGCTTTAGCCATATGCATGTCGTGCAACAGGGCTTCATATTCAGCTTCGTTGTTCGACGCATTTGCAAAGCTCATCTGAAGTACATAGCACATTTTATCGCCTTGAGGTGACACTAGTATAACTCCGGCTCCTGCCCCTTCTGTCCTCTTGGACCCATCAAAATACATTGTCCATGCGCTGGAGAGGTCTGGCGGACCCATGCATTGTAGTTATGTCCACTAAGTAATGAAACTGTGTAAAACCTGGGACTTAATTGTCTTATGCTTCTCATACATGATATCTCGAGGGGATAGCTCGATGCCCCATAGAGAGGCGTGTCCTGTGGCTTCTGGATTGTTGAGGATATTGGAGAGAGGTGCTTCATTGACTACTATGATCGGGTGTTCCGAAAAATAGTGGCACAATTTGCGTGCTGTCATGAAGACTCCGTAGGCTAGCTTTTGGTAGTGCAGATACCATTGTTTCGATAAGAGAGGACCTCGATTAGGAAAAAGTGGTCTTTGGACACCATGAGTTTTTTTACTTCATCGGGTCGCTCGACGACCAGAGCTGTACTTACCACTTGATTAGTGGCGGTGATGTAGAGTAGCAAGGGTTCTTTTTTCGTGGCGACACGATGACAGGGGGTGTCGAAAGTGTTTTCTTTAGGTCTTCAAAGGCTTACTGGGCTTCCAACGTCCACTCAAATTTATCTGATTTATTCATAAGGGCGTAAAGCAGTAATGCTTTTTCGCCTAAGCGGGCGATAAATTGACTGAGCAACACCACTTGTCTAGCTAATTGTTGCACACCACGAATATTTGTTAGCTTCTTCATCGTGAGGATTGCCTGTATTTTCTCGGGATTTCCTCTATTCCTCTTGTTGATATGAGGTATTCGAGAGTTTCCCCACAGGGACTCCAAAGGAGCACTTCATCGGGTTAAGATTGATGCAGTATTTGTCGAGGGTATCGAATGTTTCCCGAAGATCATCGACAAGGGTTGACCCTTGCTTTGTTGTAACTATGACATCGTTGATATATACTTGTACATTTGTCCCGATTTGGCTTCCTAGGCAGTTTTGCATCATCCGCTGATATGTGGCATCCACATTTTTAAGTCCGAAGGGCATTGTTGTGTAGCATAATACACCATAAGGTGTGATAAATGTTGTTTTGTCCTGGTACTCCTCCTTCATTCTAATCTGGTGGTACCCTGAATACGCATGTAGAAAGTAAAGACATTCGCACCCTGCAGTTGCATCGATAATTTGATCGATTCGTGGTAGTGGGAAGTGATCCTTTGGATAGTGTCTGTTTAGTGCGGTGAAGTCGATGCACACGCGTAACTCCTTCGTGTTTTTCTTCGGGACACATACTGGATTAGCAAACCACTCTTCTTTCTTGAGTTCTTTGATAAATTTGGGGTCTGTCAGGCGATGAAGTTCTTTTCTAATGTCCTTGTGTTTGGGTTCTAGGAAAAGGCGAAGTGATTGTTTTACCAGCTTGGCGTCAGGGTTCAAGTTAAGTGCGTGCTCAGCGAGTTCCCTGGGGATTCCTGGCATGTTAGCTGGTAACGATGCAAAAATCTCCCAGTGCTCATGGAGGAACTCGATGAGCGTGCTTTCCTATGTGGGAAAAAGATTGGAAGCCACAAAGGTTATCTTTTTTTGATCCCTAGGGTCCACCTGGACTTCTCGTGTATCCTTTGCGGTGTCGAAATCTTGATCGGGGTTGATCCGTGATGTTGTTAGGGGCTCTGTGTCCGTCGAGATTTTTAGCTACTTAAATTCTGCTTCCATCCTGAAAGATTTGGAGATTTTATTAAATTCTCGATCACAATTGTCAGATCGGGTGAAGCTTCCCCTTATGGTTATAATTCCTCTTGGTGCTGGCATTTTGATTACTAGATATGCATAGTGTGGCACAACCATGAACCGTGCGAAGGCTGGTCGCCCCAGGATCACGTGGTATTGTGATGGCCAGTCCATAACTTTGAATTCGAGATTTTCGCGCCTAAAATTATCCTTTGGTCCAAAGACAACATCAAGATAAATTTTGCCTAAAGGAATTTCAGCTTTACTAGGACTATGCCATGGAAGGATGTGTCTGTTGGCACCAAGTTTGTCAAGGAAACGTTCATTACCCGTAGGGTTTTGGCGTAGATTAGGTTGATACTGCTTCCTGCATCCATGAAAACCTTGCTCATATCAAACCCTCCAATTTGTGCCTCCACTATCAGAGGTGAGTGACCCATTCGCGGGACTCGAAGTGGGTGATCGCCTCTACTGAATGTAATTTCTTGTTCAGACCAATGGAGATACTCGGGTGTGGGTGGTGGCGTTGTTACTGCCATGTTGACTTGTCGTGTGATCAGATCCTATTTTACAGGAACCCTTTTTGGATCATTGACATTGCGCCTTTGGACCTTGGGTACTCATCCTTCTGATTTATATTTGCCGCAGGTTGTGGCTGCCCTGCTGGTGGCCATACTAGTGGTGGTGCACCAATGTCTACGGTTCCAAGTGTAGTGGCATATCCTCGGCTTGCTGCTTCAGTTTCCTTTGTGTTGCATACTTCCTGCATCTTTAGAAATGTTCAACAATCCTTCATGAGGTGGTTCGATCGCCTCCTTCCTACGGAGTTGAAGTATAAGTGCATGTTGCAGGGTCCTTCCCACATTTGTAGCGAAGACATTGCTGGTACAGTTGTGTTGATTGGCTTCTACCGGTGTCATCTCTGTTGGTGCGATATCCACCGTTATGATCGTTGTTTCTTCAATTATCCTCCCCTGAAAAACTAGCCGCAACATAGCTTGGTCCACCGTATCCGTCGTTGTTGCGTCTTCTTCTGTCATTATTGTGCATGTCTCGGACTTCTTCGGGTGAGCACCCTCTCTTGTTGTTTACTACGTCTTCGCCATCTGCCTAGTGATTTGCCATGTCCATTAATTGCGAGATTGTTTTGGGCTTGACTCTCCCTAGCTCCTCGATAAATTCACTTCGACGAAGGCCATCGTTAAAAGCATCAATCACCCTTTCATCGGATATGGCTTGAACCGAGTTTTTGATGATGTTCCACCGCTTGATGAAGGCTCGTATTGGTTCACCAGACTTCTGCTTGCACGCCCACAATTGCTCCAAGGATGCGCCTTAAATGTGGATGTGAAATTTCGGATGAACTTATCTTCAAAGTTGTTCCAGCTGCTGATGGATTCTTCGGGTAGCTATTTTAGCCATGACCATACGGCACCGCTGAAGTGTAGATACAGACTTTGCATTACGATAGCCTTGGAGCCACCTTGTAGTTTAATGGTTCCAGATAGTCTGCCAGCCAAGCTTCGAGTTCCTGGAGACTGTCATATTTTTGGCGATCATGAGGAAGTTTGAAATCTTTGGGTACTAGGGTTTTGTGAACCCGTTGGGTAAAGCAAATGGCCCCACATAATTCATACTCGTCCTTGCTTTCATAGTTGTAGTATCTTTGGCTGCTGCGCACCTCCTTGGATCTATCAATTCTGCGTTGTGTAATGTCATTTCTTGCATTGTCTCGTGGCTCGTGGTTTGAAAATTGCACCCGATGTGGTGATCGCGATCGTCAGGTGTGACCCATGTGTCGAGGGCTGCTGCGATGGCGTGGGGATCTGTCGGGTTGCCGTGTGACTCCTTGTTCTCCCTGTGCAAGAGATTCCCCCACCATACCGAGGTTCATGAGAGCGGATCGATGGAGAGCCGCAAAAGGATTGCCGGGTGCGGGTTGAGTTGTGATTAAGTAGGTTTGGGCAGTGACGATTGTGGCTTGTGCTGTTTTTGTTTTTATGTGTCCCTCTTGATCAACCGACATAAACGATAGATCAAGGTATCAGGCCAGTTCGTTTCTTTTGGCTTCAGGAATATTCTGTAATTGTGAAGTTCCTCTCCTTGGTGGCGCACCTCTAGTTACACTTCTTGATCCTTGGGTAGAGCTTAGTTGTGCCCGTCGGAGGCTGGATTCATAGGCTAGCCTTTTCCTTTCATAGAGATGCCTCTGCATCCTGAGAAAGTCCCTCTTTTTGTGATGGAGTAAGTACTGGTAGGCCATCAGGTCCTTGCGCGTTGCTTCTGCTATCATCGGGACTACACCTGATATTGCGTCTCTTGCTCTTTGCCATGTTTTAGCAGATAGCCGACGAGTATGCCGTTCACCTTCGCATGGTCCTTCTCTTCCTTGTACGACTCGATTGTTGGGTTGATCTCCTTTGTTCCCGTGGTTTCCTGCATTATCGTCTGATAAGATGTCATTGGTGAAAGGGAATTTATGCCCTTCCTATTATTCTGATGTTTGTTGACAACACTTGGATAGGTTTAATCTGCTGTTAGATGTTTCAGGAGATATCAGCTACTCTCGTGTATTTTGCACTGAAGGAAAAGAGCTCCCCAGGATCATGTCTATGCAGGAAACAAGTCCCAGCCGAACTGTCTGGCTGATCTAAGCCAGAGTGTCCGCCCTCGGCCGGACTGTCCGGTTGGATTCGGCCGCACTATCTGGCCCTGAGAAGTGGGCGACTTCATCGGACATTCAGAACATCATATCGTACACTCCCCGGACTCGGTCCGGATTCTGGCCAGAAACTTGTCTGGTCGGAGTGTCTGGCATGTTTGGCCTGGAGTGTCTGGCCCTGGGGCTTGTCGACCTGCTTGGACATTCAGAACTGCATATCGGACACCTCCCGGACACAATCCGGACACTGGCTAGAAACTTTGCCAGGCCGGAGTGTCCGGCTAGTTTCACCCAGAATGTCCGGCCATGTGGGACTGTCTGACTAATGTTAGCCGAACTGTCCGGGGTAAGTGGCTCCCAACGGCTCTAATTCCAGGGGGCCTATATAAAGGCCCCTTCTTCTACCTTGGGAGCTTCTCGTCCACCTCAAGAACTCCAGAACCATTTGAGCCACCAAATCCACAAGATCCCTTCACTCAACCATCCAAAGTCATTGATCTTTGGAGAATCGAAGGAGGAGGCCTTGATCTATAGCTTCACCAAGAGAGATCTTCATTTACCCCTCATTCACTTGAGGGCCCCTTGCTCTAGTATTTCATTAGAAACCCTAGCTTTAGATTTGGTTCTTACTAGCTTGTCTTTGATTGTTTGACAGCTTGCTTGTATTCGGGAGCCTCCAATTAGGTTGTGGATGTGTGCCTCGAACTTTTTGTAAAGGTTCCGGCTTCCACCTCAAAGGTTGTCATATAGTGGAAGAGGTGAATCGAACCCGTTGGGCTGAGGTTCATCAGAGAACAAAGGAGGCCTCTTGTTTTGTTGGTGGTTTGAAACCACCCCCTCTCCAAACGTATAGACGTACTTCCCCTCAAAAGGAATGAACTACGGGAAACAAATCCTTGTGTCTCCGCATCCTCCACTTTGGTTACTTCTATCCTTTACCGCACTTTACTTATCTAGTTCTTGTTTAGTGTTTGTGCTAGATTGACATATAGGTAAATCCACCATAGTTGCATGATCTAGAGAATTTACCTTTTGTGTCAAACCCTAACTTGAAAAAGAGTAAAATTTGAAGTAGCACCTATTCACCCCCCCTCTAGGTGCCCACGATCCTTTCAATTGGTATCAGAGCCTCAACTCTTTATTCGGGCTTAACCGCCTGAGAGATTATGGGCAACTTAGGAGATGATGGAGGGAGTGAGGCTAGCAACTCGGTGATCTCAAGAATTTGGAAACAATCTTGAGCTCTACCTTGGGCAACGAAATCCAATAGTTGTGTCAGCTTGTTGAGCAACTTGTTATGAACAAGCTAGCCTCACCTCCTCCCTCTCAAGAGGAAACACCACCTAACCCTAAGGCAAATGCTCCGGCTAAGCCAATGGGTGAAGTGGTGGGGGATGAACATAATTCCACTCACTCCACCACCAAAAAGGGTGATGGGAAGGAAGAGCACCATGCGGTTCCCAAATGGTACTCTCCCGACCCTCCAATCCCTCATCCACATATAAATAATAGAGGTGACCCACCTAAGTTAGCTGCACATACCTTTGCTCAATGGCAAGTTTTAATGAAATCTCATGTGCGTAGCTCTTGCATTGATTTGTGGAACATTATTGAAGAAGGACTCAGAATTGAGGATCTAACCAACTTGACTAGAAGAGAAGTGGTCAATAGCCAACTCAATGCGGCTGCCTTGCACATGATCCAACTTGGAGTGGGGCCAAAGGATTTTCCCCACATTGAGCACTACAATACTGCCAAAGAACCTTGGGATGCTCTCATTGAATTTTTTGTTGGCAATGAGAGCATGAGAAGAAATAGGTATGATGCCTTAAGCAATTAGGCTAAAGGATTCTTTATGAAGGATGGTGAGGATTATGAAGACATGCATCGAAGACTCAAATTCACAGCCACGGCCTTCAGGAATGTTGGTGCCTCTCACAATGATGATGCTTGGATCAAGAGGAAGTATGTGAGTGCTCTCATGCCTTTCGAGCCCACTGACTTGAAGAGTCTCCAAGGAAGACACAACTACCATCTCATGACCTCCAATGAAGTTATGCAAGAGATGACCACCTTCAAGGTTGCTGCTAAGAATGCCAAAGACGCCCGTGCTCGTGCCATTGGAATGAGTAGTGGTGTCAATATTGCATTGAAGGCCAAGGTTGTGGAGTATGATGAAGATGAAGGGAGTGATGATGGACTTTAAATGAGCCACTATGAAGATGTCAAGGTTGCTCATGGTGAATACATGGCCTTCTATGCAAGAAACTTTTGCAAAGATCCCGCCAAGGCCAAGATGGAGATGCAACAAAGAAGCAACCCCAATGGGAGAAGAGACAGTGGGTCCAAGTTGAGAACCTGCTTCAATTGTGGTGACCGCTATCACTTTGTTGCCTGTTGTCCCTATGAGGAAAGAGAACATCATGGGGGTAAACTTATGTTGAAGAAGACCTCCAGAGCTCCTTACAAGAAACCCTTCATCAAAAGGAATTCCACCAATAAGAAGTCGGGTGAAATTGTCTTGATCACACATGAAGAATTCTCCTCTGACAATGATGATGATGAAGATGAAGAAGAGGAAACATCAAGTGGTGTGGCAGCTCTTGCCACTACTTCTACACCTACATTCTCTCTCTTCGACTCTCCAAATGAGAATATCTCCAACAAGAACGTCACTTGCCTTATGGAAAGAGGAACGGAGGTATTATCATTGCCACACTCCACCTCCTGAGTTGATGATGAATTTGATGATGAGTTATCCTTTGAGGTCAAAAACGAATTAGTTGCTTTTGATGTGTTTATGAACAACTTGCAAGGGGAATACAGGAAATATTTTTTGGACCTCTTAATTCAACTTGCACACACACAAGAGCTTCTAGATGAGAGATGTAAATTAGGAAGAGAGCACATGATTGAGGTAGAAGCTCTAAATAATGCTCTAGAAGAAGAACAAGAAACTAGAATGTCTCTTGAAACTAAACTTGAAGGGATTTATGAAGCAAATGATCTCATTATTAATAAACTCATCAAGGAACGTGACCATGCTATTGCTAAATATAAAAAGGATAAAAAGGACAAGAATGAGTTTGGTGTTGTTCATGAAAAACTTGCCGAGGACTTTAGGATGCTTGACAAGGCTCACAAGGCCTTGGAGAGTGAACTCTTGTTGCTCACAAAGTCTCATGAAAAGCCTCAAACTCAATTGACCAATATTCCTTCACCTAGTACTTTCATTCCTTCTAGTTGTACAAATATACTTGAAGAAAATGCTAGGTTGAAGGGGGAGCTAGCTAAGGCCACCTTTCCCAAAGGAAACAAGTCAATTGATGACATCTTGAGTAAGCAGAGGCCAAATAGTGAGAAAGGGGGAATTGGCTTTGTCTCTAAAGGCAAGAAGAAGAACAACAACAAGAAGAAGAAGGCCAAGCCCGCACAAGAAAAAGACAAGGCCATTGTGGGTAGTAAGACCACGAATGGCAAAACTATGTATGATGATGATTTTGTGGGAAGTGCTAACCCTCACTATGTTTTAATGCGTGATTATTATGGTGATGTAATATGCACAATATGTTGGCCCATTTGATGGTTATATTGCTTGGTCTATTTGGGTTCCCAAGACCGTTGTTGCTAACAAAAGAGGACCCATTGAAAAATGGGTACCTAAAAACTAGTTTGATCTTTTGTAGACCTATGCTTCCGGAGGGTCAAAATGGGTGCTTGATAGTGGATGGACAAGTCATATGACCGGAAGCGCGTCTAGTGTCAAGGAGTTGAGACCAAATATTGATCAAATATCCGTGACATATGCCGACAAGTCAAAGTCTAAGGTAATGGGTTTCAACAAAGTTGTGGTTGCACACGATATCACTCTCGTGGGCATCATGCTTGTTGAGACCCTTGGCTATAATTTACTTTCAGTCCGTGCTCTTGGAAAGATGGGTTTTGCTGTCTTTATTGATAATAATATTGTGATGCTCATGTGGAGCAAGTCTCTAAAGGTCGCTTTTGTTGGGTACGTCGAAAATGACTTGTATGTGGTGGACTTTTCAGGGAAACCACTACAAGTGCGATGCGCTTATTTGGAAAGGCCGATGTGGGTTGGTTATGGCATCGCCGTCTAGCCCATGTCAACATGAGAACTTTGCAAAGCCTCCACAAGGATGGTCATATTGTTGGACTAAAATAAAATGTTTGCTTTGCCAAAGATCGTGTTTGTAGGGCATGTGTTGAAGGAAAGATGCATTATTCTCCCCACAAGCCAAAGAACTACATCAAGTCCAAGAGGATCTTGGAGCTCCTTCATATGGATCTCTTTGGTCCTCCATCTCATGCAAGACTTGGTGGGAAGAAATATTTCTTGGTGATTGTTGATGACTACTTGATGTCTACACACTTCTATTCTTGTAGACAGTTGTTGGGCCTCCAAGTGTAGAGGTTTGTAGAATAGTAGCAAGTTTCCCTTAAGTGGATCACCCAAGGTTTATCGAACTCAGGGAGGAAGTGGTCAAAGTTATCCCCTCTCAAGCAACCCTGCAATCAAGATACATGAAGTCTTTTGTGTCCCCAACACACCCAATACACTTGTCAGGTGTATAGGTGCACTAGTTTGGCGAAGAGATAGTGAAATACAAGTGGTATGGATAATTATAAGTGGTAACGGTGCTAGAAAATAGCTTTAATGGCGCGTGGAAAAGACTAAAGGCAAACTGAAATAAAGATGGAAGCAAGCAAACATGTAACAGATCTAGTTGCAAACGGTGTTTCAATGCTTAGAAACAAGGCCTAGGGATCATACTTTCACTAGTAAACACTCTCATATAAATATCTTCTCTTTATGATACTACTCTGAACTACTCTTCGGTTGGACACTCTAATCCATGGTAGGGCTATAACAGCACACCTCAAAGTCCGCCTTTCCCATCTAGATAACCCCACACTGTCACTTGAGCGCTAGATGGTTCCAACAAACACCACAATTTCATAGAGACGACCAACTCAAAATATACTCATGATAAGTATTATAAACTCTAGCCTAAGTGCCACCACGGTGTGCATGCTGTCACTTTCACACACGTGGGGAGACCAGAGATCTATTAAAGCACTTGAGTAGCAAAGTAGATCTACTTGATTACAAAGCTCATGATTACAATATGATCATGCATAGAGAGAGAGATGAACACATAGCTACTGGTATACCCTTAGCCTCAAGGAAGAACTACTCCCTCCTCATCATGGGAATCAGCAATGGTGATGGAGATGGTGGTGGAGTTGATGGAGTTGGCTTCGGGGGCACTTCCCTGTCCTGGCAGGGTGCCAGAACAGAGACTTTCCGTCCCCTAAATCTCCCCTTTGGTGGCGGCGGTGCTGCGTAACTTTTCGTGGCTGGAGGCTGTTCTCTTTAGGGTTTTCTCATCGGGAGCTTCTTATAGGCGAAGGGGCAAGGTCGGTGGTCGGCCAGGGGGCCCACACCATGCCATGGCGCGGCCTGGGAGGACCCGCGCCCAGGGGTGGTGTGGACACCCTATGGCCCCCCTTCGTCTCTCCTTCTGGCTCCATGAGTCTTCCGGGAAAATAACGACTTTGGCTTTTGTCCGGTCCAATTCTGACAATATTCATTTTCTGACTTTCCTGGAACGAAAAACAGCAGAAAACAGGCAACTGGCACTGTGGCATCTTGTTAATAGGTTAGTCCAGGAAAGTGTATAAAAATACTCCAAAGTGTGGATAGAACAGAAGAAAGTAGATATAAAACAAGCATGGAACATCAAAAATTATAGATACGTTAGCAACGTATCACTACTCAAGATACACATGGGTATATTACTTCAAGATAAAAAGTGAGACCCAAGAAAACTTCATTGACTTCATCAACATGGCTCAACGTCAACACAACGTCCCTGTGTTAACAATAAGAAGTGACAATGGTACCGAGTTCAATAACTACACATTGAATGGATTTCTTAGTGATGAGGGAATAAAACATCAATATTCCGCTGCATATACCCCTTAACAAAATGGTGTACCTGAGAGGAAGAACCGGACTCTTATTCATATGGCAAGGACCATGCTGGCGGAGTTTAAATCTCCATACAATTTTTGGGCTGAGGCAATCTCCACCGCATGCCATGCATCTAACCGTATCTACCTCCGCAAAGAATTGATCAAGACTCCATATGAAATTCTTACCGGTAACAAGCCCAATGTGTCATACTTCGGGGTGTTTGGTTGTAAGTGTTTCTATCGCATTAAGGGTGTTCGTTTGTCCAAATTTGATTCGAAAGCATTAGAGGGTATTTTTGTTGGTTATGGTCTCGAATCCCACACTTATAGAATCTATGACAAGCTCTCTGAGTTGTCATAGAATCTTGTAGTGTGGTTTTTGAAGAATATGATGGTCCCCAAGTGGGGCGTGTTGATGTCTATGATGTAGATGATGAAATGCCTTAGGATGCCATAGGAAGAATGGGTGCGGGATTCATCTGCCCTGTTGAGGAACCCCTTATGGCGGATCGAGAAGAACTATGCTCTACTCAAGTGGAGCCCTCATCTTCACAACATCAACATGCTCCTATCGAGGAGGACAATGACCCAAGCCAAAGACAAACTATGGACCCTCAACCAATTGATCTAGAAGAAACCTCTAGCCAGGAGGTGCTTGAGTCTCCTTTTGCCCGAATGTCTAGTGGTGCTAAGTCTATTACACAAGGAAGATCTATAGAAACTGCTATAAGGGAAGCCTAACGCATGTCTAGAAGTATGCCTAATCAAGACCAAGGTCAATCTTTGCCTCTTGTAGAAGAGAATGATCCAATGATGATCAAGGTCAAGTTAATGGTCAAGACGAGGACCAAAATGATGAAGTGATCCCCACAAGAAACAAAAAGGAGGTCGAAACTCGTCGCCAAGCTAGAATGGATAGAATACTGGAATTAAGAGACCACACTCTAGAGAATGTGGTAGGAGATCTAAGAAGAGGGATATCCACTCGAGTTCAACTAAAGAACTTTGGTGAACACCAAGCACACATTTCCATGGTGGAACCAAAGAAAGTCTGGGAAGCTCTTGAAGATTCGGATTGGTTGGATGCAATGCACAAAGATCTCAACAACTTTGAGAGAAACAAAGTACGGAAGTTAGTTGAAAAACCAAAAGATTGCCGCAATGTTATAGGCACCAAGTGGATATTCAAGAACAAGCAAGGTGAGCATGGAATTGTGGTGAGGAACAAGGCAAGATTGGTTGCACAAGGGTTCTCTCAAATTGAAGGCATTGATTATGGAGAGACATATGCACCCGTGGCTCTCCTTGAGTCCATCCATATCCTTCTTGCTTATGCGGCACATCATAAATTTAAATTACAACAAATGGATGTAGAAAGTGCATTTCTTAATGGTTCATTGCATGAGTTGGTATATGTAAAGCAACCCCTAGGGTTTGAGGATCCCAACTTTCCAAACCACGTCTACAAACTTGATAAGGCTCTCTATGGGCTGAAACAAGCTCCACGCACATGGTATGAGCACCTTAGAGAGTCGTTGCTAGATCGTGGGTTTGAGGTTGGGAAAATCGATCCCACTCTTTTTACTAAGTAGGTCAATGGGGAGCTTTTTGTATGCCAAATATATGTAGATGATATTATCTTTGGATCATCTAACAAAGCTTTTAATGATGAATTCTCAAAGCTTATGAATGACAGGTTCATGATGTCTATGATGGGAGAATTAAGGGTATTTCTTGGTTTTGAGATCAAGCAAGTAAGAGGAGGAAAATTCTTTAACCAAGCCAAGTATACTCGAGATATGCTCAAAAGATTCAACATTAAAGATCTAAATGGAGCTCCCACTCCCATGGCAACAAAGACTCGCCTTGAACTAAACCAAAATGGTAAAGATGTGGATCAAAAGGTATACCGTTCCATGATTGGTTGCTTGCTTTACCTTTGTGCATCTATACCCGATATTGTGTTGAGTGTAGGAGTGTGTGCAAGATATCTAGCGGCTCCTAAAGAAATCCATTTGATGGCGGTCAAGAGAATCTTTCAATATTTGGTTCATACCCCAAATTATGGTATTTTGTATCCCAGGGGCCCAACATTCTCTCTTTGTGGTTACTCGGATTCGGATTGGGCTGGTGATAAGGATGATAGAAAATCAACCTCCGGGGCTTGCCAATTCCTTGGAAGGTCCTTGGTGTGTTGGTCTTCTAAGAAGCAAAATTGTATATCCCTCTCCACCGCCGAAGCCGAGTATGTGGCAGCTGCTAGTGCTTGTACTCAATTGCTATGGATGAGGCAAACTTTAAAGGAATACGGTGTCCATTGTGACAAAGTGCCTCTTACATGTGACAATGGAAGTGCTATCAAGATTGCCTATAACCCAGTGGATCATACAAGGACAAAGCATATTGAGATTCGTTATCACTTCATTAGAGATCATGTTGCTCGAGGTGATATTGAGATATCCTATGTATCAACCAAAGACCAACTTGCTGACATTTTCACGAAGCCACTTGATGAATCAAGGTTTTGTTATTTGAGGAATGAACGAAATATCGTAGATTCTAGGAGCTTGACTTGATCACCTTGCATACTCACCTATGTCTTGACTCTTATTTGGTTTAGGTGCAGGCATGGAGATAGGGGGAGTGCGGTCCTAATACACTGGACTATCCCTTCCCCCATAATGCCAACATTAATAAAATCAATCCTCTTAATATCATTTAGTGATATGTGAGCTTCATTGATGAGTAGTGGCTATGAACCCAAGGATAATTCTTCGCGGTGTCATGCCACAGACTCTTACATGGTGGCCTTGGCCACCGCACTCTTCATATTTGAAGAATCGGTTCTTGATTTGTTTGTTTTGGATCTTAATTTGTCATCTTCTTGACTATCTTGGATCTTCACAGTACATCTTGTGAATCCCAGGCCTATACTCATCCCTAAAAACATGCTCCTCTTGCCACACATTTGTCCACTATTTGAATCTGGGGTTTTCTGGTCATGGGGGCCGGACTATCCGCACTGAACCGACCGGAGTGCCCGGCCAAGCGAGACACTATGCTTGATTCAGCCCTGGACACTCCGGTCGGGACGGACACTCCGGTGAATCTCACCCGGACAGTTCGGCCCCATAGGTTTCAATCTTGTAAAAGGGGTCAGGGAGAAGTGGACGTGTTGGGGATATACTTTCCGGGTATCCTCACAGTTCCTCACTGACCAGGGTGGCCCACTTCGGGTTAGAGCATTGATTCACGGGCGGCCCGGTCAGGGAGAGAAGACGGAGTCCAATCCAGCTACGGGAAGGCCCAGAAGACTTACCGACTTAGGCCATGATGTTACTTGTAGTTCAAGATGTACTCTGTAACAGACTCTTAGTCGTAGCCGGATTGATCTCTCCTGTAAACCCTAGGCCGGATATTTATATAGGTCGTCCTAGGGAGAGCCTTTAGGGCAACACCTTATAACCTCAATAGTCTACAATCTCAACTTGCACAGGCGAAACCCTTGTAACCCATATTCCGGCTCTGCCGTATTACTGGATTGCTAGCAGGAGTAGGATCCGTCCAAAGCCGGCGGATTCGAACCTGGGTAAACTTGTGTGCTCACCGTCCCAGAATACCGTACGTCTCACCCCCCTCTCTTCCGCACGCCTTGAGGACCCCCTCATGGCGTACTTGTCATCAATCCGACGACAGTTGGCGCCCACCGTGGGGCAAGTGAGCTACGGATCTGCGTTCCGAGCGGAATCTGCAAGAATCGGCATCGGCAAGACTATCACCGTCGGTCGCATCCTCTATGCTAGCGATGTCCCTCTCATCGTTCTCGACGAGACTTGGATTCCGGCAAAGGAGGTCGTGACTGCCTACACAATCATGTCTTTTGGCGAGATCGATGTTTACATCGGTTTCGCTGAACCTGCCCAACCCACCCCAGCGGTGATGATAGAGGCAGAAGAGTTCTGGATCTCAGAAAACCCTAATCCCACCCAGCCCGCACCAGTTGCAGAGACAGTGGAGAAATCTGAACCTAAAGAAGACCTAGCGGTCAACGTCGGATCTGGAGTGGATCTCCCCAGAGGATCCAGATCCCAGATCGACCCACCCGTGGAAGTCGAAATCCAGGAGGAGCATATCAACGACACTGATTCCGGCTCTGATGATGCTGGAACAGACAGGCCTTTCCTAAGGTACACACTAGGACGTATGATACTGCAAGGCGAAAGCGCAGATGCAATCCTCGAGACCGTCAAAAGTTTCGATATGGCTGATCGCAAAAGCCGCAGGTACCTCAGGAAGCACGCGTCGCACTTCGTCGGATACGTGGGATCCAGATCCAGCTCTGCCGATGCTGGAGAAAACATCGACTCGGTGCTGGAGGCAATTGGAACAAACGCCGACGTACCCGCATCCTCGGATGAGTCGATGACGTCAGCAGATTTCCGAAAGTTCTCCGCGGAATATGAAGAGCAGTATAACTCCAAAGCTGTAGAAGAAGGAGAAGCCATGGATGAAGGATCCGGGGAACACTCTCCCAAAGCGCAGGATGACAAGGACCTCGGAGACAATCCCGAAGTCCAAATGTACGAAAGTACCAATCAGAGCTTGACTCCAGGAAACGGGCCCAAAGCCGTCTTTGCTACCGGTGCTGCCAAGAAGGCAAAGAAGAAGAACAAGAAAAACAAGACCCCGGCAAAAGACCCTCTGACAGGGGAAGTAATTGCCGAGGAATACGAAGAAGACTCGGACGGGGCACTGATCCCAGACGAGCTGAAGAAAGAAGCATCGGTGGATGGACACGTGATCACTGAAGGTGCGCGTAAACTCATCGATGCGGCATTAACTACACCTATCCCTACAGTTGTAGAACTTACTGCAGATGAGCTGGATGAAAGGGTGCAAGCCCTAGAAGCGCATCGTCAACAACTCCTCGATGAAGCCAAAAACATCGAGGTGGAGAAGAAACGCATGTAGAACAAGGAGTAGATGTCTCGTCTGCATCAGAAGACACGGAAGCGTCACATAGATGACAACCAATTCCCACGTGTCCGTGCCGTCCTTTTTGGAGATGAGATGGGGAAGCCATGGAAAGATAGCAACGGAGATTGGGTATACCCAACACCAGTACAAAATACCGTGGCAGCCCGAGAAATTCTATCGGCTAATCCAGGACCAGAGGAGATCCGTTTGGGTATCAAGCTACTCAACAAGGGACTAGATCAGCAAAAGGTCACCCTGTCCGGAAGTCAAAAACTGGTCTCAGATGCTGACCAATGTCGCACAGATCCGGCATGGGCTGACGTAAGACCCCATTACGTTCCGGAGCAGCATTATCGCCCGATCAACGGGAAGACAATTGTTCGAGAACCGGATCGTCAGGACAACATCACAAAACCACACGCGGTTGGAGCAATGTCGCACCAGCGGCCAAGAAAGACACCATCGCTGCCCTGAATCCAATGAATCCTCCCTGACGAGAATCTAAGGATCGAAGGGGAGAAGATAAAGAGAAACGTCGGGAGGAGGATCGTCAGAGAATGCCGCCTCCTAGACATGAGAACCGTCCGGCTGAGCCTCACTATGGTGGGAATGACGGACGAAGGAACGACGGAAACCATGCAGGTACAAGCCGGCAGGGGGCTCGTCGTAGTCAATACCCTCCCCGGAATCGGAATAATGATGTTCCGGACAGAGGCCGGCGATCAACCGGAAACTATCCAGTTGCTCCACCTTCTCCACCACATAGTAATCACAACAACTCCCATGGAGGGCAAGGAGGACGACATGGCGAAGGAGGTGGTGGAAGAAGCCAAAGTCCGGCTCCACGGCACCGCAGCCACAGCCAACATTCGGGACGATCTCTATCCCCAAATGACGCAAGACACAGGATTAACTCCAACATAGAGGCTCGACGCTATGAAAATGATGATGTGTACGTGGGCCCAAAGTGCTTCGGTCCACGCATCAGAGCTACAAAATTCCCGGAAGGATTTGCTATCTCAAGACATATCCAAGCCTACGACGGCATTGCTCGGCCAGACACCTGGTTACAGGATTTCTTCCAAGCTTGCTGCATCGCCAAAGGCGGAAACAGCCTGGTTGCAACCCGATATCTCCCACTTATGTTGTGGAAGACGGCACGATCATGGCTCAATGAACTTCTGGCAAACACCATCCATAACTGGTATGATTTACAAAGCGCGTTCTTTCGGAATTTCGAAGGCACATATCGGAGGCCCTGTACGGTTGGAGACCTACAACGTTGCACCCAGAAAGCCGGAGAAACTTTCCGGGATTACCTCAGACGATGGATCGACACCAAGAACTCCTGCGAAGGAGTAAATGATCAAACTGCGATTGAAGCTTTCATCGCAGGTCTCCCTATTGGTTTACTACGCCATCGCTTGAAGTGTGACAAGGTTACCGATTTGGGAGAGATGATAGAAACAGCGAGAAAGTATGCAGACGCTGACGACGATGCAGAAGGACTACTCAATGCCCTAGCTGTGCCTCAGTTGGCAAAACAACCAAAGCAACAAGCTCAGAAGCGCAAAAACACCTCAGAAGAAAAACCCAACGCGGAAACAGAAGTAGTCACTACTGTTTCCGGGTCTGGAGGACGAGGAGGACATGGCGGAGGCCGCGGGCATGGCCGTGGGACATCAAGGGTCCAAGGTAGAGGAGAACAACAACCAGGCAAAACCTACTCTTGGGCCAACATTGCCAATAACCCATGTGTGCATCACCTAGACGCTAATGGGGGCTCGTCCCACACCAACGCTGAATGTCGTTTCAATGACGACATCAAAAGAGATGACACCGCGGGCTACAAAGCTAAGCGGAAGAAGGGGAAAGAAAAATCCCGAAAAAGACAAGGAGACCAAGGAAGATTCCGACATGGAGGAAGATGATGCTTCAAATACCAAGTCGGAAGGGAAGAATACTTTTCCCACCAAGTTGGTTCAGTCCTCCTTCTCCTCCCCGACTTCCTCTTCTCCAAAACGCTGCTGCCACGACCAGGATCTCCACTGGGAGGGCTCCTCCACCCCGGATCCGGCCGTTGTCATCAGCCATTACCTTCCCCTTGCTGCTGGGACCTGTTCCCCTCCGGTGAAGGCCTCCATGGATGCTGGTATTTTGCCTCCCTCCTTCTCCATCTCTAGGGTTTCCTCTAGATGCATTTTTGGAGGAAATGACCCATCTAGATCCATGGATACATCATACTGCGTGTGACAACCCACAAGTATAGGGGATCGCAACAGTCTTCGAGGGAAGTAAAACCCAATTTATTGATTCGACACAAGGGGAGCCAAAGAATATTTATAAGCCTTAACAACTGAGTTGTCAATTCAACTGCACCTAGAAACAGTCTTGCTCGCAGTAGTTTATTAGTAGCAACAGTTTTGTAATAGTAATAGCAAAGTAATAACCATAGTAAAAGTAAAGATAGTAGTAGCAATTTGCAGTAAACAATAGGATTAAAGTGCGGTAGGCATAGGGATGGATGGACGGGTGTTGCATGGACAAGACAATTCATGTAATAATCAAGATATAGGGCATTTGCAGATAAATAAGATAAAGCATCCAAGTACTAAATAATCATAGGCATGTGTTCCATATATAGTCATACATGCTCGCAATGAGAACTTGCACAACATCTTTTGTCCTGCCAACCCATTGTAGCGAGGCCTCAAGGAATATACTAGAAATTAAGGTGCTCCTTTAATAGAGCACCAGAGCAAAACATTAACACTCTATGAACACATGTGATCCTCACATCACAGCCATCCCCTCCAGTTATCCCGATTTTTGTCACTTCAGGGCCTCGAGTTTCGGACAATAATTTGTGTATACAACTTGCAGGTAAGATCATAAACAATACTATTATCATGAATCAATAACATGTTCAGATCTGAAATCATGGCACTCGGGCCCTAGTGACAAGCATTAAGCATAACAAGTTGCAACAATGTCAAAAAGCACTAACAATAGATACTAGGCACCACGCCCTAACAATCTGATGAAATTACATGAACGATCTCATCCAATCCCTACCATCCCCATAGCCTACTGCGGGGTATTACTCACTCATGGATGGGGGAATCATGGATGGTTGATGGAGAAGCGATGGTGATGATGATGATCTCCTCCAATTCCCCGTCCCGCTAGGGTGCCAGAACAGAGTTTCTGGTTCCGAATCGTGGTTTTTGGTGGTGGTGGCACAACGGAACTCTATCTGGAAAAACATTGAACCCCCTCTGTTTTTAGGTCAGAGGGCTTATATAGGCGACAGGAGAGGTCGAGGCGGAGACCAGGGTGGCCACACCACCCCCTGGCGCGGCCTGGCCTGGCCCGCGCGGCTAGGTGGTGTGGGCCCCTCATGGCCCCACTCCGTCTCGTCTTCTGGCTTCGTGAGTCTTCTGGTAAAATAGGAGTTTTGCGATATTTTCCGGGATTTTTCCTGAAAGTTGATTTCCTGCATAAAAACAAGACACCAAAGCAATTCTGCTGAAAACAATGTTAGTCCGCATTAGTTGTATCCAAATCAAACAAATTAGAGAAGAAACCATTGCAAAATTTGGGAAAGTAGATACATTTTGGATGTATCAACTCCCCCAAGCTTAGCTTATTGCTTGTCCTCAAGCAATTCAGTTGAAAACTGAGTGCGATAAAAGAAACTTTCACAAACACATTTGCTTCATAAGATGTATATATTCTCAGCATATGATCTAATACTTAGGCAATTCATAATAAAGAGTATGCAAATAAGTTTACCCAGTAGTCATGCAAGCTATGAAGAGATTTCAACCCAATAATAATAAACAACATGCCACATAAGTATATGCAGGATTGTAATGCTCATAAGAAGATATGATAAAGTGGTATCTCGCTTGCCTTTATTTTTGGAGCAAAACATAAATGCCAAGGTACCTCTGAAGTTTAAGTGAAGACTAGAAGTAAAAATATCAAATATTACAAGTGTCAAAGTTATGTCACAACTAACCGTGTTTCGGGACAAGCTTAGTACACTAAGAATGATAGCTATGCTCTCGGGAAGGTTCTCAAAGAATAAATGGCGACTCAACATAAAAGTGAAAGAAAAGATTTGAAAAGTTTGAAAGGCTTCCAAATGTTGAAAGTATGGTACTCATTAGCTTTGAGCTCTCACTGCCCCTATCATAAGAATCTTTTAGGTGATTAAGGTTAAAGTGAACAAATATGAGGATATGCTTGACAAGTTATAAGTTAAAAATATCATGCCCCTTGCCTACGAGTCCCAGAGCTCATGCTACTCAACTTTAGTCATAAGCAAGTTCTTGTCATTGCAAGTACATGTGTATCATGGAGAACCGCCAACAGGGTACCCCTTGCCCCATGATACAAGAGCTATCCCATATCAAAATGACAAGGCAACATACAATGAGCATCTCAGCGATCTTTTTATTTGCTATTTGCATAGGTTTTTATTGAGGATGCTTCATAGAATGCTCACTATGGTTATACTACAAGTTTCCACCATGATTACGCATGGCTTAGGCTAGCCGCCCAGGCGTTTCTCTAACACATATACAAACTCCATGAGCTTATAAGTTCCCCTTTTATTTCACACCGCCGGGATCCATAAACAAAAGAACATGATATCAACTAAATAATAAGTGCAATGTTGAAAACGTTCCCCATGATAGCATGGTTCTGCTAATTCTCAACTTATAAAGTGCAAGCATATACGCAACATAGATGGATGCAATCGTTCAAGTTTATTAAGTGCAAGAAAGTAAAGTGTGCCATCAAGTTTGTGAGAGCTTTACTAACTAATTTTCACATAACAAGCAAACATTTTTATTGGAAGAAAACAAAGCATACTAAATATGCAAGGAATAGCAAAGATGCTAATAGGTAGATATGGTGGACTCTTTTTTTTGGGGGAGTTGGATGCACAAGTAAAGTACTCAACGCAAGTGAAGGCTAGCAATAGAAAGGGAGCGACAATCGGGAGAGCAATAACTTTCATAATCATGCTTGCGATAAAACAGAATTAACAGTAGCATAAAGGTGACACAAGAATTCTGAGGCAAAATAAATCATCGAGGCTTAACTGACCTTTTGTTTAGTCGTATGCATGCGTGGGCATGTGCCAAGTCAATTCAAATTAAACATTCAGAGGAGGATACCACAATGTCATACCAAGTTATGAATAGAACAATGCAAGCAAACATTTATATGGCATGCTACAAACTATAGTGGATTGGAACTGATCATAAGAGAGCAAGAACTACTAAGCATGCATTAAATAACATACACCTTACGTGAACAAAATAAGCATGATCACAATGATGATTATATGTACAAAAATGAAAACAACTAGAGTTCATACCATCCTCTTACCACACCTCGAGTTGTCGTAAATCATCATTGCCTTTCAATTGTGTGACTTGAATAATAAGATAAAACCAAACTCTAAGGAGTCACTAAGGACCGATGAACCCTGCAACGAACTTTACAAAACCAGAGAAGAACAACAAATATTTTTGGGTTTTCGATTTTTAAAGACAAGAACCGAAAGAAAGAATGAACAAAGAAGAAATATTTTTGGGTTTTTCGAATAATCGAATCAAAGCTAAAAAGGATGAAGCAAACCAAGGCTAAAAGATAAAGAAGCAAACATAGAGAAATAAGAAAAATATTTTTGGTCTTTTGTGTTTTGGAAGGCAGAAATAAAGCGAGAACAAAAGCTAAAAAGAAAACGAAACATGGATATGCAAAGTACCGACAGAACATGATATGTAGATGAGTGTGATGTCGGTATACCTCCCCCCAAGCTTAGGCTTTTGGCCTAAGTGGGGATCAATCCCAAGCTGGCCAAGAATGAGCGCCTCCATAATATGACGAAGAAGTGCCTTCGTCCTGATACGAACTCGAGGATGCCCCAGCGTAGTGCGCAGAGTAGTCGTAAGAGGGCGCATCCCCCTGGTGCTGCCCGTGGAAACCAAGCAAACGGAGTTGCTCATCCACCTCCTCTTTGGAGCACGACCACGGCATCCTGCAAATACTGAACAAAGTGGACCGTGGCAAGGGAATTTCCCTCTCGTTTCCATCAGTAAACAACATCATGTAAACTAAACTCTCTGTACTAGAGTTAGCAGTAACAAAGTGATGTGTTATCATAGCAGCGAGATCAAGCCTTTGTGGAGTCAGCACAATATCATTAGGATCAACGAGAAGTTCTAAAGCAACAACCATGCGCGCAGCGATGATGCCCCCATAAATGGGTCCTCTAGCGGCTAGACGGCGAGCAACGAGAGAGCCAAGATTATACTTTGTTGTATTATTAAGTGTAGCAGCAAGGAAAGCTAAATGATAATTAGAAATATTACTAGTGTTCTCCCTACCAAGAATGCTAGTGGCAAGATAATAAGCAAAATATCTAAGAGCTGGGAGTTGAATGTTCTTTATCTTCCCGCGCTGAGCTGTGCGGTCATCATCATTTGTCACACTTCGGTAGAGTTCCAGTAAATCAGCGGGTCGACCTTGGATCTTCTTCACTGTCCCAGTCATGCCTATGCCTATAATGCTGCAAAATCTTTCCAATGGCATGGTCATAGGCATATTATAAATTTTGAACGAAACAGTTGACCGATAAGGGGTGTTAGTGAAAGTGAAACTTTCAATGAAAGTTTTGGTGAGCACGACATATTGCTCACTCTCATCCTGCATGTAAGTGGTTAGACCAACCCTCTGAACAAGAAGTAGGAAATCATCAAGGATCCTTGCAGCTTGCAAAAGGGCAAAACAAGGGAAGGTAGATGAGTGAGCATCTCCCTCATCTCCCTCATTGCCAAAGTGCGGCGCAATAAGATCTTCGTTATATGATGGCCTAAATTGAGAAGATAATCTCTCTCAAATACTTCTCCAAAAGTATGATTGTTCATCTCTCCTTATTCTGAAATTTTAGACAACCATCACAAATAATAATTGCAAAGTGATTACATAATGAAAGGAACTACTTATAGGGACTTGCAAGAGGACTAAACATGCATCAAAACAATTTTTCTAAGCATAGAACAAGTATGAAGCTCACATAACCTGTTACCTATAGTAGAAAAATACTAAAGATATAATCTACCAATCACAAATCTACTTGGACAAGCGGAGGAGTCTGATACGTCCATAATGTATCTCTAATTTTTTGATGGTTTTATGCTAATAATATGCTTTTGACACTCCTTTTTGTATAAAGTTTATGATTTATTTGGACTAACCTACTAATAGTTTCAAAAGTGTACAATGTTCTTGTTTTACACTTTGATGTGTAGGAATTACCAAGAATACAAGGGGAAACCTTGTTGGAGTCAAATTGGGATTTTTTCAGAAATTTGTCTTAGAACTCTTTTTGAAGATGGTCCCGTTTCGGGTTGAAGACTGCGTCAAACGGAAAACTCTTTAACTACAAAGTTGTTGTAAATTTCACGACAAACGTTCTGGACATAAAATTTAGCTGATTCCGAGTCCAGACTGGTCCGCTAGACCCGATTTACTGCAGCCCAAGATGGGATGACGGGAATCCAAGAAGCTATATAAAGTGAGGAAACCTAATTCGCCCAAGACACCTCCACCCACAAATTTGCAGCCACCAAAGCCACGTTTTTGCCTCCCCCATAGATTCCATCTCCATGGGGGAGGGCTCCCAATAAGTCATGAAGGAAGGGGGCTAAGGGGCAATGCTCCTCCATGATATCGGCGGCGGGGAAGGAGTCCCCCGCGCCGCCGCCGCCCTCTTCACCATCTTCACCGCTATCTCCATCACCTAATCCTCCTAGTATGAAGTGGTTCATCCTCCCACACACCTCTGTACCGTCCAATGTAAGCATGGTGTTTGATGCTATAAGTTATACTCCTATGATCTATATCATGTTTGCGTAGTTTCCTTGTTCTTAGATAGAATGGTTGAACATCTTTGGTTCATTAGAGTTGTATGTTGATATGTTACAGTCCTTTGGTGTCCATTATATTTGTGCACGCATGGATTAAACATCATAAGGTTTGTAGTATGTGTAAGAGGAAGGGGGAGTTCTGCCAGAGTGACAGAAACCTAAGGACGCGAACCGGAACATTGCACGTATGGGAGTAAGAGGATCATTAAACTTAAGGCTATGGTTGGGAAACCTTAATGCATTGTTAATAGTTACGGATATTTGCTAACAATCCAATCATATAGTACATGTAATTCCAAGTAGTGAAGCGCATGTATATTTGGCCTCTCCTACATAGAAAACTGCATCAAAGACAATGAACCCGATCTATTCGCTATTTAAACTTGGACAAAGCCACCACAATTACCCCCACTATTCCACACTCATGGTTTTGTTAGTTTAGTGTATTTTATTGCTGCAGCAACTAACTTTACTTTCTTGTTATTTATTATCATGCAAAGCTATTTCTAGTACTCGTATTGTTGCTCAAGTTTTATTTCCTAGATAATGCAAACGTTTAGTGTGCGTAGAGTTGTATCAGTGGTTGATAAAACTTGAGAGAACATTTATCCTACCTTTAGCTCCTCGTTGGGTTCGACACTCTTACTTATTGAAAAGGCTACACACGATCCCCTATACTTGTGGGTTATCAGAGTCACATACCAGAGAACAAATGCTCCAAATTTCAGCAGCAAAGGTGGGCTGAGCAAGGAGATCGAAAATCGCGAGCAAGAATAGCAAGAACACGAGTTTGAACAATGGAATGCTATTTTCTCGGGAGAGAGAGAGGAGTGGAAGGTGGGAGAATAAGTGGAGGGCCAGGGGTGGCCCACACCATGGCCAGGCGTGCCCCTGGTGTGGCCGCACCACCAGGTGGTGTGCCTTACTGGTGGGCCCCCCTAGGTCACTCCAGGTACTTCTCTGTCCCTTTTTTTGACGTAAAAATTTAATATGAATTTTTTGGAATTTTTCGAGAAACTTTATTTTTGAGCAATTTTCAGGCATTGATGAATGATTTTCTGGCAGAAAGATGATTTTGGAATGATGCAATAACAAAACAAAACTAAAACTTCAGAAGTTCTAAGACACTCTAATATGCAAGCAACTAGCAATGGAAAAGTAAACTAAGTGAAAACAAAAATTGAAATGGATAAAATAAAAGTAAGCAAAGATAATCATGGCGAAAACATTGTTTTGTTCATTAAAATCCCTTTCTTAACAAGGTTGATCAGGTCTTGTTACCAAAACAATTTTATATGAAACAGAACTTTGTATTCCACTAAATGATTATGTTACCTCAACCCGTATAGCAATAGTCCCAATCATAATAATTTCATAGTTTTCTCGTGGTATGGGACAATATATTTCTCCAACTTGGATGCCCTCAATATTTTCAATTGAATTTAGGCCATAAGTCTTATCAATCTTCTTTGGGAAATAGACAGTATGCTCCTTATCATTAACATTAAAAGTTACCTTTCCTTGATTACAATTAATGGCAGCACCTGCAGTATTAAGAAAAGGTCTCCCAAGAATAATAGACATATTATCATCTCCAGGCATTTCAAGCACAACAAATTCAGTTAATATCAAGCAATTATAAGCCACTTGAATAGGAACATCCTCACATGTACCAACAGGAATAGTAGTAGATTTATCAGCCATTTGCAAAGATATATCAGTTGGTATTAATTTCTCCAATTGAAGTCTTTTGTAGAGAGAAAAAGGCATAACACTAACTCCTGCTCCCAAATCACACAAAGCAGTTCTAACATAATTATTTTTAATAGAACATGGAATAGTTGGAATCCATGGGTCTCCAAGTTTCTTTGGAACCTTACCATTAAAGGAATAATTAGCAAGCAAAGTAGAAATTTCCTCATTAGGGATCTTCCTTTTATTAGAGAAAATATCCTTCGTATACTTTGAATAAGGAGGCAATTTAATAGCATCAGTCAAAGGAATTTGCAAAAATAAAGGTTTCATCCACTCACAAAACTTATTATAGTGTTGTTCTTCCTTTGACTTGTGTTTCTTATCGGGAAAAGGCATTGGTTTTTGAGCCCAGGGCTCTCTTTCACTACCATGTTTATTAGCAACAAAATCTTCCTTAGTGTACTTAGTATTCTTAGTATGCCTTTCAAGTTCTTCTTCAATCTCTTCTTTATTAGGAGCATCATTTTTCTCATTACCACTCTTAGTTTTAGCATCAGAAGCAGATATACTATTAGGATCTTTAGCAGGTCCGGAAGATTCTACAACTGTTTTACGTTTATTTTACTTTCTCTTAGAAGAAGTACCCCTATTTTCAGCTTGTTGAGAATCTTGCTCAATTCTTTTAGGATGTCCCTCGGGATATAAAGGATCCTAAGTAAGAGCACCACTCCTAGTTGTAATTTCATAAGCATGTTTTTCTTTAGAAGCATTAACTAGCAAATCTTTTTGTACTTTAGTAAGATGATCAATTTGAGTTTGAACCATTTGAAAATGTTTAACAAGCATTTTAACATCATTGGAGGTTCTTTCCACAATATCTATCAACTCATTAATATCTCTAGAGTTTTCCATTAAATGATTCTGCACTCTCTTATTAAAATTATCTTCCTTAATAACAAATATATCAAATTCTTCTAAGCATTGATCAGGACGTTTAGAATAAGGAATATCACCTTCATTAAAATGTTGGAGAGAGTGTACCTCAATAGTGGATGAGTGGGAGATTGGCTTACATAACTCTTCTATAGGAGGTAAATTCTTCACATCTTTAGATTTAATACCCTTTTCCTTGAGACATTTCTTAGCTTCCTTCATCACTTCATCATTTAGTTCAATCACTCCCCTCTTCTTTGGTGTTGGTGTTGGATCAGGCACATTTGGCTCAGGTGTAGTTGACTCAGGTGAAGTCCAGTCATCATAATTCTTGCTTAATTTAGCCATTAATTCCTCAGATTCTTCGGGAGTTCTCTTCCTGAAAACACAATCAGCACAACTATCTAGGTATGTCTTAGATTCATTAGTTAGTACATTATAATTTATGTCAAGGAGCTCATTTTTAGGAAATGGACATCCAGGATGTGCGTGAATCAAAGCACAAAACCTTGCCCATCATTCAGGCAATTTCTCATCTTCCCCCTATTTAAAGTAAAAAAGTTCCTCCAAAATGGCATGTCGAGCACTAGGAGGAAAATATTTCTGAAAGAAAGTATTAATCAAGCAATCAGGGCTATCAATAGATCCATGAGGTAGATTCTTAAACCAAGCTTTAGCTTCTCCTTTTAGTGAAAATGGAAAATTTTAGCAACAAAGTAGGTGTGCATCTTAATATCATCAGAAAATAGGCCACTCATGGTAGAAAGCTCAGTCATATGTGCTATAGAACTTTCATTTTCAGTCCCACTAAAAGGTTCCTTCTCAACAATGGTTATGTAAGATAAATCAAGAGAGAAATCATAATCCTTATCTTTAATGTTTATGGGAGATGTAGCAAACTTAGCATTAGGAGATAATTTTGGTCTAATAGTACGTGTCTCAAGAAGACTCTTAATAGCACCTGCATCATGAGTGTTTCAACATTCTTCAATAAATTCACCAGTCATTTCAATATAACCATCATCAAGATTATAGCTCTCTCTAGGCTCAGGTGAACTAACAGGTGTAGTAGTATCTTCATTAGGAGTTTTAGTATTTCCAGCTATAGTTCTAGCAATCGTAGCATCTAGGAAAGGACCTAATGAACCAATCTTATCAAGCATAGTAGAAGTAGCATCATAAGCAGTATGTATAACATGTGTATGTGGTGGTGGTGTAAGGAGATTACTTATCACAGATGGTGAATCAAGAGCAACAGAGGTGTTCAGAACTATACCTCTCCTTGTAGTGGAAGGGAAAATAGGAACTTTTCCATCACGAGTTTTACCCATGATGAATGGATAGCAGCGAACAATAATGATTCCAAGTGAACTTCATAAATAGAGCTATGCTCCCCGGCAACGGCACCAGAAAATAGTCTTGATGACACACAAGTATAGGGGATCGCAACAGTCTTCGAGTTAAGTAAAACCCAATTTATTGATTCGACACAAGGGGAGCCAAAGAATATTTATAAGCCTTAACAACTGAGTTGTCAATTCAGCTGGACCTGGAAACAGTCTTGCTCGCAGTAGTTTATCAGTAGCAACAGTTTTGTAATAGTAATAGCAAAGTAATAACAGTAGTAAAAGTAAAGACAGTAGTAGCAATTGCAGTAAACAGTAGGATTAAAGTGCGGTGGGCATAGGGATGGATGGACGTGCGTTGCATGGACAAGACAATCCATGTAATAATCAAGACATAGGGCATTTGCAAATAAATAAGATAAAGCATCCAAGTACTAAATAATCATAGGCATGTGTTCCATATATAGTCATACGTGCTCGCAATGAGAACTTGCACAACATCTTTTGTCCTGCCAGCCCGTTGCAGTAGGGCCTCAAGGGAATCTAC
Organism: Avena sativa; assembly: GCA_916181665.1. Classification (NCBI taxonomy): domain Eukaryota; kingdom Viridiplantae; phylum Streptophyta; class Magnoliopsida; order Poales; family Poaceae; genus Avena; species Avena sativa. The sequence continues at coordinate 428,539,022 of OV702286.1, read as the reverse complement.
TGGCAATTAAGGTGCTCCTTTTAATAAAGCACCAGAGCAAAGCATTAACACTCCATGAACACATGTGATCCTCACATCACAGCCATCCCCTCTGGTTATCCCGATTTCTGTCACTTTAGGGCCTTGGGTTCCGGACAATAATGTGTGTATACAACGTGCAGGTAAGATCATAAACAATACTATTATCATGAATCAATAACATATTCAGATCTGAAATCATGGCACTCGGGCCCTAGTGACAAGCATTAAGCATAACAAGTTGCAACAATGTCAAAATGCACTAACAATATATACTAGCACCATGCCCTAACAATCTGATGAAATTACATGAATGATCTCATCCAATCCCTACCATCCCCATAGCCTACTGTGCGGGATTACTCACTCATGGATGGGGGAATCATGGATGGTTGATGGAGAAGCGATGGTGATGATGATGGTGATGATCTCCTCCAATTCGCCATCCTAGCAGGGTGCCAGAATGGAGTTTCTGGTTCCGAATCGTAGTTTCTGGTGGTGGCGATGTAGCGGAACTCTATCTAGAAAACGTCGAACCCCCTCTATTTTTAGGTCAGAGGGCTTATATAGGCGAAAGGAGAGGTCGAGGCGGAGACCAGGGCGGCCACACCACCCCCTGGCATGGCCCGCGCGGCCAGGTGGCGTGGGCCCCTCATGGCCCCACTCTGTCTCGTCTTCTGGCTTCGTGAGTCTTCTCGTAAAATAAGTGTTTTGCGATATTTTCCGGGATTTTTCTTGAAAGTTGATTTCCTGCAGAAAAACAAGACACTAAAGCAATTCTGCTGAAAACAACATTAGTCCGCATTAGTTGTATCCAAATCACACAAATTAGAGAAGAAACAATAGCAAAAGTGTTCGGAAAGTAGATACGTTTTGGACGTATCAGCGTGCAATACTCGTCATTGTAGTAGTTCTAGCAATCCCGATCTGCTCCGGTTGAACACTCTCGCACTGTCTGAAAAATCACCAAGGCTCCAGCCATAATATCCGGCGTGTACAGGGCGGACACTCCGGTCCAGCCGGAATGTCCGGCCTGTACGCACCGAACTGTCTAGGTCAGGCGGAGTCTCTGGGGTATTTTTGCCGGATAGTCCGGGTGTTCTCAACCAACGTTGATCCTGCATTACTTTAGCTACTGCTATGTACTTACACCTCCTGGACAAATGTTCTTACCCATATGCTACCCTTCTACTCTGAATTCACAGGTAGCTCTCGTCCTCGTCGCTCTAGGGCTACTCAGAAAGCCTATCCTCACAGGTTCCAGGACGAAGAGAGTGATGTCCATATTGATACATCCATGGTCAGGCAGGCTTCTCGTGACCGTGCTGTAGCTAAGTATGAGAAGGTCAGAAAACTGAAAAGAGATGAAGCCAAGCGCCAGAAGTATGAGGCATTGACCACACTGGCAGAGTTGGGCACCGAGGAGTTTGTGGAGATGCGAGTCCAACAGTTCTATTCTCTACAGCGCACTTCTGAGGATGATCGCTTCTGGAGGAATGAGCAGGCCCTACTCTTTTCTGAGGTGTTTTGTGCTTTCAGGACTCCTGTGTGCCCCATACAGTGGTTGGATATTTAGAAGCTCCAAGCTCACAGGTACTTTGAGGATGCTCTCTGGGTGACTGAGAAGATGGGGTTGCACACCATCTTTCAAGCAAGAGAAGACTACAACATTGAGTTGGTCCAGCAGTCTTATGCCACGGTGGTCTTTGGGGACACTACTGACATTCCCCTTGAGTGGATCTCTGGCACTATTAGGTGTCGCTCTAGCATGGCTCAGTTTGCACACATCCTTGGAGTGCCTTTCAACCCCAATGCTCCCAGTGGTCACAGGATGCATGTACATGGTCAGGCATATGACAAGAAGCTGTTGGCCCCAATCTACTCTCAGAATGGTGTGGTTGGACAAACCACCAACATCAAGCTCATCTACAACATTTTGCTTCACATGTTTCGCCACACTCTCACTCCCATGGTGGGAAACAAGGATGAGATGAGAGGTGCAGAGATCAATCTTATGGCCTATGCTCACTCAGTGTATGCTCACGGTCCCGATCATCCAGGTGGTGCCATGGATGTCATGGATTTCATCTATCAGGACACGTACAAGTGCATCACTGACAAGAAGTGTCCTCTGTTTTGTCCATATGTGATGAAGTTCATTGTTGCTCAGGCTCCAGTCACTCCACTGCTCTACACTAACCTTACTGCACACCTTCCTGCCAAGCTATAGAGGAAGGTTGCCTGATACATTGCAAATGTATCTATAATTTTTGATGTTCCATGCTTGGTTTTATCTACTTACTTGTGTTTTGTCCACACTTTGGAGTACTTTTCATATGATTTCTTGGACTAACCTATTAACAAGAGCCACAGTGCCAGTTGCCTGTTTTCTACTGTTTTTGGTTCCAGGAAGTCAGAAAATAAATATTCTCGGAATTGGACGGGACAAAAGCCAAAGTCACTATTTTACTGGAAGACACTTGGAGCCAGAATACGAGATGGAGAAGGGCCAGAGGGCGGCCACACCACTTGGACGCGCGGCCAGGCTTGGCCCGCGCCAGGTGGTGGTGTGGCCAGACCAGGCACCCCCTCGGCCTCTCCTTCCGCCTATAAGATGCCTCCGATACAGAAACTCTAAGTACCCGATCAAAATTCCACGAAAGAGTCTGTAGCCGCTGTCGTCTCTGTCCCTAGATCAGGAGGGATCTGAAGCTCTTCCTGGCACCCTGCCAGAGAGGGGAATTCACCCTGGAGGCCTTCTTCATCATCATGCAAGCCTTTGATGTGATGCGTGAGTAGTTCATCTCTGGACTACGGGTCCATGTAGTAGCTAGATGGTTGGTTCTCCTCCTTTGTGCTTTCATGTCTAGATCTTGTGAGCTCCGTTCATGATCAAGATCATCTATTTGTAATCCATACATGTTGTGTTTGCGGGGATCCAATGGATATTGAGATGCTATTTCAGATTGATTATTGATTCTATCATGTCTTTGTTATTTGTGATCTTGCATGTTTTCCGTTGTTAGTAGCTATCTTGGCCAAGTAGATGCTAGCAACTCCAAGAGCTAGTATTTATGCTCGATAGTGGGTTCATGCCTCTAGTAATCTGGGGAAGTGACAAAAATCTCTAAGGTACTAGATGTGGTGTTGCTACTAGGGAGAAAACAATAATCCTTTGTTCATAGAAAAATCGTATTGTTTACTTTACACGCAATTCGTAATGCAATTATCCGTTGCTTGCAACTTAATACTGGAGGGGGTTCGGATGATAACCTGAAGGTGGATTATTAGTCATTGATGCAATTGGATGGCGGTCTATGTATAATGTTGTAATGCCCAATCAAGTCTCAAAGGAGTCAAGATGATTAGTATATGCTTGTATGCTTTCTCGATGTTTGTCAATTGCCCCGCTGTAATTTGTTCACCCAGCATGTTATCTATCTTAAGGAGAGCCACCTCTAGTGAACTATGGACCCCGGTCCTTTATTTTACATACAATCTACAAACTATTTACTGCTTTGTGTTTACTTTCTGCAAACTATTACTTCCTTCCATTCGATACGTTTAATCCTTTGTTTTCAGCAAAACGGTGAGATTGACAACCTCATCGCATGTTGGGGGCAAAGTTCTATGGTTGTGTTGTGCAGGTCTCCACGTTGCTGCTGGCACCGGTAGTGCGCCCTGCCAACGTTCAGCTAGCTACACCTTTGGGGTGTTTCCTTGCTCCTACTGGATTGATAACCTTGGTTTCATACTAAGGGAAAACTTGCTGCTGTGCTCATCATACCTTCCTCTTGGGGTTTCCCAACGAGCTCGATATATTTTGGGCCATCAACAACTTTTTTTGGCGCCGTTGCCGGGGAGTCAAGGACATCTTCACAAGGGGAGTCCCTCATAACCAATCTCTTTACTTTGTTTTCTTGTTTCTTTATCAAAAACACACAAAAAATAGTTTTTACAAGTTTGCTTCTTTATTGAAAACACAAAAAATTAGTTCCTATCTTAAGTTGCCTTTGTGTCTAGCCTTGCTCCAATCACTATGTCACCCGAGGAAATGATTTTCACTTTTAAATAAGGAATTTAGGAAAGCCTCAAGGAAGCTTGGTCTAGAATCTCTGGTCTACACGGAAAAATTGAGCCTAAAATGACTCAAAGCTTGTTCCTTAGCAGTTTTTACCTTGGAATTGCTCTTTGCTATAGATATGCTTTAGATGCTGTTGTGGGAGGAGATTTCCTCCAATGTAATGAGGATGATGCTATTAATGCTATAAAGAAATTGATCCTTACTTACAACTTGCCTAGCAAAACGGATATTTCTTTCGCAAGCATATTTGCTAGATTAAACACTCTTGAGATCCGCACTACTAGCTTAAAAGATTGCTATAATACGCTTAGGGAGCATCATAATTATCTTCCAATAAATTCTGAACCATCAAAGTGGCTCCCCACAGTAAAGATTGATATAAATAATGAAACTTTTCAAGCTCGCTGTGATATCATGTCTGAATTATGTCTTATGCCCAAAGATATTTATGAATGTTTGAATCTTTGGGGGCTTACTGAAGGAGAAAAATAAATATATCTTGCTAATAATGCTACCATATTACCTATTGGAATAGCTGAGGAGTGTTTACAAAGATCCTTGGGAAAATGATTTCTACTGATTATCTTGTTATTGAATGTGCAGGAAAAGGACAAATTACACTTGGAAGGTCCCTATTAGAACTCCTTGGAGCAATAATAGATGTGGGAAAGGGGACCATGCACCTTGCTTCTCCACCAAACAATCATATTGTCCCCAAGGTTAAGAATAAAAGTAAGAGAGGTAAGGGCAAGAAATTTGGTTTTAATGCTTCTTCATTTGAGAACACTTGATTCTTTTTCTTGCTTCTTATGCCTAACTTAAAGGCGTTAAAGAAAAGTACTTATTGGGAGATAACCCAAAAGTTTTAGATGAGTCTTGGAAGTTATTACTTCAGTAATAACCGCTCCTTATCCTTTCTATTTGCTTTTTGTGCCAAGAGTAACCTCTAATGAGAGAGAAGTAATGATTGGGAAAGTTGTTGTCCCGAAATAGATTTCTGTGCTTCACCATAAAAATTCGTGTAAAATCTCTATACGTCCTTTTGAGGCGTGAATATTTGTGCTTCTGCCCCAGGTAGTTATCTAACTTTCATTAGTTCAACACGTTTTGATTTGAGCAACAGAAGGTCTTCGAAAAAATTCGTCTTTACCTGCTGGTCTGTTTTGACGGATTTCTACCATTTTCTGCATTTGCTTCTTGTTAGTTCCTTTTTGAGTTTTTTTGGGGAATTGAGCTTTTTGAGGGAAGTGCTACAGTAGCTAGTGTTCTAACGGAAGTTTATTGGTGTTAGAACTGAACCTAAGGACTTATTATCTTGAATGCACTAATGTTGCTAATAAAGATTGTGTGAAGTTTTGTATGAATATCAGGTGTATGGAAGGAATGAGTAATGAGATGAAAGATGGACTAAAGCTCAAGCTTGAGGATTCCACGCGTGTCACCCCAAGAAATATCTAAGAAGTACAACCGTCAAAGCTTGGGGATGCCTGATGACCCACAAGTATAGGGGGTGTATCGCAGTATTTTCGAGGGAAGTGAAACCCAATTTATTGATTCGACACAAGGGGAGCCAAAGAATATTTATCAGCCTTAACAACTGAGTTGTCAATTCAGCTGCACCTGGAAACAATCTTGCTCACCACAGTTTATCAGTACCAACAGTTTTGTAGTAGGAATAGCAAAGTAACAATAGTAGTAAAGCATAGACAGTAGTAACAAAAGCAGTAAATAGTGGGATTCGAGTGCGGTAGGCATAGGGATGGATGGACGGGCGTTGCATGGACAAGACAATTCACATAGCAATCAGAACATAGGGAAATTGCAGATAAATAAGATAAAGCATCCAAGTACTAGACAATCCTAGGCATGTGTTCCATATATAGTCATACGTGCTCGCAATGAGAACTTGCACAGCATCTTTTGTCCTGCCAGCCCATTTGCAGCGGGGCCTCTAGGGAACTACTGGCAATTAAGGTGCTCCTTTTAATAGAGCACCGGAGCAAAGCATTAACACTCCGTGAACACATGTGATCCTCACATCAAAGCCATTCCCTTCCGGTTATCCCGATTTCTGTTACTTCGGGGCCATAGGTTCTGGACAACAACGTGTGTATACAACTTGTAGATAAGACCAAGAACAATACTATCATAATGAATCGATAACATGTTCAGATCTGAGATCATGGCACTCGGGCCCTAGTGACAAGCATTAAGCACAACAAGTCGCAACAAAGTCATAAAGCACTAATAAAAGATACTAGGCACCATGCCCTAACAATCTGATGCCATTACATGAACGATCTCATCCAATCCCTACCATCCCCATAACCTACAGCGGGGGATTACTCACTCATAGATGGAGGAAATATGGATGGCCGATGGAGAAGCGATGGTGATGATGATGGCGATGATCTACTCCAATTCCCCGTCCTGGCAGGGTGCCAGAACGGAGTTTCTGGTGCTGTTTCGTGGAATCTGGTGGTGGCGGAGGAGCGGAACTCCTTCTGGAAAAACATCGACCCCCTCGGAGTTTTTAGGTCAGAAGGCTTCTTATAGGAGAAGAGGGAGACCGAGGGGGTGCCTGGGGCCACCACACCATGCCCTGGCGTGGCCAGGCCTAGCCCATGCCTGGGGGGTGTGGCCAGCCCCTGACCCTCCTCCGTCTCGTATTCTAGCTCCTGGAGTCTTCTGGAAAAATAGGCACTTTGGCTTTTGTCCCGTCCAATTTTGAGAATATTCATTTTCTGACTTTCCTAGAAGCAAAAATAGCAGAAAACAGGCAGCTGGCACTATGGCTCTTGTTAATAGGTTAGTCCAAGAAATCATATGAAAAGTACTCCAAAGTGTGGACAAAACACAAGAAAGTGGATAAAACCAAGCATGGAGCATCAAAAATTATAGATACATTTGCAATGTATCAACACCCCCAAGATTAACTCCTGCTCGTCCTCGAGTAGGTAAGTGATAAAAAGAAAGAATAATTTTTGAGGTGACATGCACCATCAAAGACTTGATCAAAGTATTTGTAAAACATTCAAAGCTGGGATCATAGTACTTCAATCATAACATGAAAGACAAAGTTCTAGCAATAAGACAAAGAAACTATGATGCAACATGAAAAGGCACAAACAAAAGATTCATGAATAACAATGCTTTGCAAGATGTTTGTTTGTTTCACATAAAGAAAACATAGCATAGTAGCATTCATCTTGTCCCTCATAGAGTAGCAAATATAAATGCATAGGACACCTTCAAAGTTCATAAGAGTGACTAGATACAAATAGTTTAGAACAAGCAATATCAAAGTATGCATCAATCAACAAGTCTTCGGACAATGCGCATAGAACTAAGAATGGCCACTATGCTCTCAAGAAAGTGCTCATAGAATGTGTGGAGACTCAACAAGGAAATGAACAGGTTTTGAAAAGTTTGAAAGGCTTCCAAATGCTGAAAGTATGGTACTTCATTAGCTTTGAGCTCTCATTGCCCCTATCATAAGCATCTTTAATGTGGTTAAGGTGAAAGTGAGGTCCAATCTGAGTTATATGCTTGATAGACTATAAACTGAAAATCCCAAGTCCCTTGAGTACGAGGGCCGCTCCTGATGCTACTCAACTTTAGTTACCGGTAAGTTCTTGTCATCGTAATCATGTGCGTATCATAGAGAACCGCCAACGGGGTACCCCTTGCCCGATGATACGGAAGAATCCCCATATCAAAATGACAAGGCAAGCAGGCAGTGAGTATCTCAGCAATCTTCTTATTTACCATGGGAAAATGGTGCTTTTTTCTCTCTTTCCTCTTTTCATAAATCTCTTTTTTTCTTTTTCTCAATAGCTATCTCTCTTTTTTTATAAGAAGAATGCTTCATAGATATCATTATGGTTACGCTGCAAGTTTCCACCATGTCAGCATGGATTAGACCAGCGGCCCAGGCGTTTCTCTAACACACATACATAACTCCATGTACTTACAAGCTCCCATTTTATTTCACACCGACGACATCCGCAAACAAAAGAGCAAGGTATCAACTGGGTATATATTTACAAGTGTTGAAAGCGTTCCCCGTGACAGCACGGTTCTGCTAATCCCCAGCCTATAATTAGCAAGCATATAACTTTCATGGAGAGTTCACAATGGTTCAGGTTTATTAAGTGCAGCAGATAAAGTGTGCCATCAAGTTCGTGAGAGCTTTACTAACTAACTTTCTCATAACAAGAAAACATTTTATTCGGAAGAAAACAAGGCATATTGAATATGCACGGAAGTAGCAAATGATGCTAATAGGTAGGTATGGTGGACACTTTGGCAATATTTGGTTTAAGGGAGTTGGAAACATGAGTAAAACACTCAGTGTAAGTGAAGGCTAGCAATAGTAAGGGAGCGACAAACGAGAGAGCAATAATGGCCATAATCATGCAGAGCGACAAAACATCATTGATCAAAGCATAAAGGGATACTACAAGTTGAAAACTAAAGGATCATAAAGGCTTATGGTGACTTGAGATAGTCATAACATGGTGTGAGCATGTGCCAAGTCAACCCAAATAAAGCATCAAAGGAGAATACCACTATGCCATGCTTTAATATGCTAAAACAACACATGATTCATCCAAGGCACATTAAGCAATCTCAATTGTTTATAACAATTCATTCTACAACAAAGAATACTAAGCATAAAGCCAAAACAATATCAAGCATGGCATGACAAAGCATAGGCCACAGTCAAAAACAAGCTCTCTTTACCACTTAAGCATGAGCTTTCCTACTCTTTTCCAAACCAAACCAAACTATTTGAACACCAATATATGAAAGAAGAGGTCCAACCAATTTATTCAGCAAACTAAGCAAACCAAAGCAAACAAAAAAACCAAAACGAAAACAAAAAAGAAGACGCTCCAAGAACAACACAACTATGCATGAAACAATAAAAATGAAGTGTTTGGAAGAAACCTGGGATTTTTATTGATGAAGAAGGGGGCATCCCCAAGCTTTGACGCTTGTACTTCTTGGATATTTCTTGGGGTGACACGCGTGGCATCCCCAAGCTTGAGCTTTAGTCCATCCTTCATCTCATTACTCATTCCTTCCATACACCTGAAATTTTTCCTTCATACAAAACTTCACACAATCTTTATTAGCAACATTAGTGCACTCAAGATAATAAGTATTTACGTTCAGTTCTAATACCAATAAACTTTCATTAAAACACTAGCTACTGTAGCACTTCCCTCAAAAAGCTCAATTCCCCAAAAGAACTCAAGGAACCAACAAGAAGCAGATGCAGAAAATGGAAGTAATCTGTCAAAACAGACCAACAGGTAAAGACGATTTTTTCGAAGACTCTCTGTTGCTCAAATAAAAACGTGTTGAACTAAAGAAAGTTAGATAACAACCTGGGGAAGAATCACAAAAAATTACAGCTCAATCCGACATACAGAGCTCTCTCACGAATTTTTACGGTGAAGCACAAAAATCTGTTTCGGGACAGCAACTTTCCCAATCATTACTTCTCTCTCATTAGAGGTTACTCTTGACACAAAAAGCAAATAAAAAGGATAAGGTGCGGTTATTACTGAAGTAATAACTTCCAGGACTCATCTAAAACTTTTGGGTTATCTCCCAATAAGTACTTTTCTTTAACGCCTTTAAGTTAGGCATAAGCAAAAACTAAAATGGATAGAATAGAAGTAAGCGGAGATAATCATGGTGAAAACATTGTTTTGTTCAATGAAATCCTTTTGTTAGCAAGGTTGATCAGGTCTTGCTACCAAAACAATTTCATATGAGACAAAACTTTGTATTCCACTAATGATTATGTTACCTCAACCTTGATAGCAATGGTCCCAATCATAATAGTTTCTAATTTTTCTCTTGGTATGGGACAATATATTTCTCCAACTTGAATGCCTTCAACATGTTCAATTGAATTCAAACTATAAGTCCTTTCAATCTTCTTGGAGAAAATAGACAGTATGTTCCTTGTCATTAACATTGAAGGTCACCTTTCCTTAATTACAATTAATAACAGCTCCTACAGTATTTAGAAAAGGTCTCCCAAGAATAATAGACATATTATCATCCTCAGGCATAAAAGTTTGAGAGGATGCTCTCATAAGAAATATGAGTTGAAGTAAAAGAGAGCATCAAGAAGTAAATTCAAAACACATTTAAGTCTAACCCACTTCCTATGCATAGGAATCGTGTAAGCAAATAAATTCACGATGAACAAAGTGACAGGCATAGGAAGATAAAACAAGAGTGACTTCAAAACTTTCAGCACATAGAGAGGTGTTTCAATACCAGGAAAACTTCTACCACCATATTTTCCTCTCTCAAAATAATTTTCAGTAGCCTCATGAATAAACTCAACAATATAACTATCACATAAAGCATGCTTTTCATGATCTACAAGCACTAGAGCTTTATCATAAACATCTTCAAAAGAATCCTCAGGAACATAACATTCATCCTCCTTTAGTAAGCATGGAGGACAATCAAATAATGTAAGGGATAAAGAGTTACTCTCATTAGAAGGTAGGCATGGGTAGCTAATCCATTCTTCCTCCTTTTGTTCATCACTCTCCTCCTCTTTTTCATCTAATGAGATTTCAGGTTCATCAATTTCTTCTTCCATAGGATCCTGCAAGGCATTACTCTCTTCCATTTGTGGAAAACATCTATTAAAATATTCAAGGATATAGCCATTTTCATCCTTGTAATTATCAAAGCAGAATTTAAGTATACCATAAACCTCATATTTGTAAGGTGAATCATCAATATTTTCAAGCAAACTAGCAAGTTCAAAAGCACCCTTCCAAGCAATAAATTCTTCAATTTGTTCCGCATCATAAAAGTCATAAATTCCTTTAGCATAGGAAGATATGGTATCATTATCACTATACTCACATTGAAATGGGAGGTATTTATACCTATTTCTGCAACAAGACTCATCACAGCAATAAGTAACATTATAAGTAGAGCACACATTTCTAGCAATGGTATACAATCTATCAATTTGTTCCCATAAGTGTTTCCCTTTTTGTGACAAGATGTGTTCCTTATAATAATACTTTTGATCTTCCGTGAACCCACCTTGCCAATAAGCTTCAGTTTTAAAGAAACCAGCCATTGACAACAAGCATGATAAAGCAAGACAATAATAGACCAACGAAAATAACAACTAGAGTAGGAACTATTTTTTTGTATTTTTGATAAAGAAACAAGCAAACAAGGAGAAAATAAACTTAGCTTGAACAATAGTGAATCCAAGTGAACTTGATAAATAAAGCTATGCTCCCCGGCAACGACGCCAGAAAATAGTCTTGATGACCCACAAGTATAGGGGGTGTATCGCAGTATTTTCGAGGGAAGTGAAACCCAATTTATTGATTCGACACAAGGGGAGCCAAAGAATATTTATCAGCCTTAACAACTGAGTTGTCAATTCAGCTGCACCTGGAAACAATCTTGCTCATAGCAGTTTATCAGTAGCAACAGTTTTGTAGTAGGAATAGCAAAGTAACAGCAGTAGTAAAGCAAAGACAGTAGTAACAAAAGAAGTAAACAGTGGGATTCGAGTGCGATAGGCATAGGGATGGATGGACGGGTGTTGCATGGACAAGACAATTCACATAGCAATCAGAACATAGGGCAATTGCAGATAAATAAGATAAAGCATCCAAGTACTAGACAATCCTAGGCATGTGTTCCATATATAGTCATACATGCTCACAATGAGAACTTGCACAACATCTTTTGTCCTGCCAGCCCGTTTGCAGCGGGGCCTCTAGGGAACTACTGGCAATTAAGGTGCTCCTTTTAATAGAGCACCGGAGCAAAGCATTAACACTCCGTGAACACATGTGATCCTCACATCAAAGCCATTCCCTTCCGGTTATCCCGATTTCTGTCACTTCGGGGCCATAGGTTCCGGACAACAACGTGTGTATACAACTTGCAGATAAGACCAAGAACAATACTATCATAATGAATTGATAACATGTTCAGATCTGAGATCATGGCACTCGGGCCCTAGTGACAAGCATTAAGCACAACAAGTCGCAACAAAGTCATAAAGCACTAATAAAAGATACTAGGCACCATGCCCTAACAATCTGATGCCATTACATGAACGATCTCATCCAATCCCTACCATCCCCATAGCCTACAACGGGGGATTACTCACTCATATATGGAGGAAATATGGATGGTCGATGGAGAAGCGATGGTGATGATGATGGCGATGATCTCCTCCAATTCCCCGTCCCGGCAGGGTACCAGAATGGAGTTTCTGGTGCTGTTTCGTGGAATCTGGTGGTGGCGGCGGAGTGGAACTCCTTCTGGAAAAATGTTGAACCCCCTAGAGTTTTTAGGTCAGAAGGCTTCTTATAGGCGAAGAGGGAGACCGAGGGGGTGCCTGGGGCCACCACACCATGCCCTGGCGCGGCCAGGCCTAGCCCGCGCCTGGGGGTGGGGGGTATGGCCAGCCCCTGGCCCTCCTCCGTCTCGTATTCTGGCTCCTGGAGTCTTCTGGAAAAATAGGCACTTTGGCTTTTGTCCCATCCAATTCCGAGAATATTCATTTTCTGACTTTCCTCGAACCAAAAACAGCAGAAAACAGGCAGCTGGCACTGTGGCTCTTGTTAATAGGTTAGTCCAAGAAATCATATGAAAAGTACTCCAAAGTGTGGACAAAACACAAGAAAGTGGATAAAACCAAGCATGGAGCATCAAAAATTATAGATACATTTGCAATGTATCAATGCCCAAGGCATCCCCCTCTTCATCAATAAAAATCCCAGGTTTCTTCCAAACGCTTCATTTTTATTGTTTCATGCACTGTTGTGTTGTTCTTGGAACGTCTTCTTTTTCGTTTTCGTTTTGGTTTTTCGTTTGCTTTGTTTGCTAAATAAATTGGTTGGACCCCCTCTTTCATACATTGGTTTTCAAATAGTTTGGTTTGGTTCGGAAAAGAGTAGGAAAGTTCATGCTTAAGTGGTAAAGAGAGCTTGTTTTTGACTGTGGCCTATGCTTTGTCATGCCATGTTTGATATTGTTTTGGATTTATGCTTAGTATTCTTTGTTGTAGCATGACTTGTTATAAACAATTGAGATTGCTTAATGTGCCTTGGATGAATCATGCGTTGTTTTAGCATATTAAAGCATAGTATAGGGGTATTCTCCTTTGATGCTTTATTTGGGTTGACTTGGTGCATGCTCACACCATGTTATGACTATCCCAAGTCACCATAGCCTTGATGATCCTTTAGTTTTCAACTTGTAGTATCACTTTATTCTTTGGTCAATGATGTTTTGGCGCTCTGCATGATTATGGCCATTATTGCTCTCTTAGTTTGTCGCTCCTAGTCTTTTGTTAGCCTCCACAACCAAGTATGAGTTCCACTCATGCATCCAACTCCTTAAACCAAGTTATTCCAAAGAGTCCACCATACCCACCTACTAGCTTATGCTATTCCAAGTATATTCATGTTTTTGTTTACCTTCCAAATTAAACTTGTTATGAGAAAACTAGTGATTAAAGCTCTCACGAACTTGATGACACTCTTTACTTTTCCTGCATTTAATAAACTTGAACCATTGGGTCCTTCTTTGTTGCGTATATGCTTACGCTTTATAAGTTGAAATTAGCAGAACCATGTATCATGGGGAACGCTTTCAACATTGCACTTGTACTTTATACCCCGTTGATAGCATGTTCTTTTGCTTATGGATCCTAGCGGTGTGAAATAAAAGTGGAACTTGTAAGATCATGGAGTTTGTATGTGTGTTAGAGAAACGCCTGGGCCGCTAGCCTAAGACATGCCTAATCATGGTGGAAACTTGCAGCATCACCATAATGAGCACTCTATGAAGCATCCTCAATAAAAACCTATGCAAATAGCAAATAAAAAGATCACTGAGATGCTCATTGTCTGCTTGCCTTGTCATTTTGATTATGGGATAGCTCCTGTATCATGTGCAAGGGGTACCCCGTTGGCGGTTCCTTATGATACAGATGTACTTACAATGACAAGAGCTTATTCGTGACTAAAGTTGAGTAGCATGAGGTTCGGTCTTCGTAAGTAAGGGGCATGAGATTTCGGTTTATAACTTGTCAATCATATCCTCTTAGTTGTGTCACTTTAACCTTAATCACCTTAAAGATGCTTATGATAGGGGCAATGAGAGCTAAAAGCTAACAAGTACCATAATTTTTGGATGCTCTTTATGAGACTTGAATCCCTACTTCCTTCTATGAAGGCCTTTCTTCAACCATTATATTGAGTCTTCACCTTCTATCTTTATGCACCTACTTTGAGAGCATAGTGGCCATTCTTAGTTCTTTGTGCATTGTACCAAGACTAGTTGATTGATGCATAACTTGATATTGCTTGTTTTAAACTATTTGTATCTAGTCACTCTTATGAACTTTGAAGGTGTCCTATGCATTTATATTTTCTACTCTATGAGGGACAAGCTGAATACTATTATGCTATGTTTTCTTTATGTGAAACAAACAAACGTCTTGCAAAGCATTGTTATTCATGAATCTTTTGTTTGTGCCTTTTCATGTTGCAACATAGTTTCTATGTCTTATTGCTAGAACTTTATCTTTCATGTTATGATTGAAGTACTATGATCCCAGCTTTGAATGTTTTACAAATACTTTGATCAAGTTTATGATGGTGCATGTCACCTCAAAAATTATTCTTTCTTTTTATCACTTACCTACTCGAGGACGAGCATGAGTAAGTTTGGGGATGTTGATACATTGCAAATGTATCTATAATTTTTGATGTTCCATGCTTGGTTTTATCTACTTTCTTGTGTTTTGTCCACACTTTGGAGTACTTTTCATATGATTTCTTGGACTAACCTATTAACAAGAGCCACAGTGCCAGCTGCCTGTTTTCTGCTATTTTTGGTTCCAGGAAGTCAGAAAATGAATATTCTCGGAATTGGACGGGACAAAAGCCAAAGTCACTATTTTACCGAAAGACACTTGGAGCCAGAATATGAGACGGAGAAGGGCCAGAGGGCGGCCACTCCACCTGGCCGCGCGGCCAGGCTTGGCCCACGCTAGGGGGTGGTGTGGCCAGCCCAGGCACCCCCTCGGCCTCTCCTTCCGCCTATAAGATGCCTCCGATATAGAAACCCTAAGTACCTGATCAAAATTCTACGAAAGAGTTTGTAGCCACCGTCGTCTCTGTCCCTAGATCGGGAGGGATCTGAAGCTCTTCCCGGCACCCTGCCGGAGAGGGGAATTCACCCTGGAGGCCTTCTTCATCATCATGCAAGCCTCCGGTGTGATGCATGAGTAGTTCATCTCTGGACTACGGGTCCATGTAGTAGCTAGATGGCTGGTTCTCCTCCTTTGTGCTTTCATGTCTAGATCTTGTGAGCTCCGTTCATGATCAAGATCATCTATTTGTAATCCATACATGTTGTGTTTGCAGGGATCCGATGGATATTGAGATGCTATTTCAGATTGATTATTGATTCTATCACGTGTTTGTTATTTGTGATCTTGCATGCTTTCCGTTGTTAGTAGCTATCTTGGCCAAGTAGATGCTAGCAACTCCAAGAGTTAGTATTTATGCTCGATAGTGGGTTCATGCCTCTAGTAATCTGGGGAAGTGACAAAAATCTCTAAGGTACTAGATGTGGTGTTGCTACTAGGGAGAAAACAACAATCCTTTGTTCATAGAACAATCGTATTGTTTACATTACACGCAATTTGTAATACAATTATCTGTTGCTTGCAACTTAATACTGGAGGGGGTTCGGATGATAACCTGAAGGTGGATTATTAGTCATAGATGCAGTTGGATGGCGGTCTATGTATAATGTTGTAATGCCCAATCAAGTCTCAAAGGAGTCAAGATGATTAGTATATGCTTGTATGCTTTCTTGATGTTTGTCAATTGCCCCGCTGTAATTTGTTCACCCAGCATGTTATCTATCTTAAGGAGAGCCACCTCTAGTGAACTATGGACCCCGGTCCTTTCTTTTACATACAATATACAAACTGTTTACTACTTTTTGTTTACTTTCTGCAAACTATTACTTCCTTCCATTCGATACGTTTAATCCTCCGCTTTCAGCAAAACCGGTGAGATTGCAACCTCATCGCAAGTTGGGGGCAAAGTTCTGTGGTTGTCTTGTGCAGGTCTCCACGTTGCTGCTGGCACTGTTAGTGCGCCCTGCCAATGTTCAGCTAGCTACACCTTTGGGGTGTTTCCTTGCTCCTACTAGATTGATAACCTTGGTTTCATACTGAGGGAAAACTTGATGCTATGCTCATCATACCTTCCTCTTGGGGTTCCCCAACGAGCTCGATATATTTTGGGCCATCACTGCCCCCACCACCAAGGCACCTCGTGGCTACCCCCTTCTTAGGACATATTTGAGGATGATGAGATGGATGCAGATGCCTCTGACAGTGATGATGGGTCTGAGGTGGTACCGTAGGCTATGACCCGTGGCCCTCGCATGAAGCATGCCATCAATGCATATCGCTTCACCGCCTCCAAGGAGGAAGTGCACAAGAAGGTGAAGAAGACCTGCTGGTGGAAGAAGCTGCGTCTTTGACAGAACATTGACATTTGCCATGGACAATACGATGCATACAAGGCAAACCGGAATGTGATGAAGGAGCTCAAGCGGATCAACCACCCCATGGATGTTGATCCTTCTCAGCGGCGGGCATCAGATGACACTCTTTCCTATGGTCACTGGAGTCAAGGACGTGTGGACTGGTCCATGTTTGAGGACGTGTCGTCTTCTTCTCGCCCTCATGGCCAGAGCTCTGCTCAGCAGGATCGGGATGATGAGGATGGCGATGAGGATGAGGATGAGGAGGAGGAGGAGGATGCCACCACCGATGACTACAGTGGCTAGAGTTGTCCTTGGGATGCTTTAATTGTGCTCTTTTCCCTTTTTGGCGTCTCAATGCCAAAGGGGGAGAAGTAGCCCCTTTATTAGGTTGCTACCGGGGATTTGCATGGGTACACGAGCTTCACGTTATTTTGATTTGCCTCTTTGAAGCTCCGTGTCTTTATCCTACTTGTTGAGTACTATGTTGTGTTGAACTCTGTTATGTGTGTTGTGACATGCTTACCCGGTTGTGTTAATGACTATGTTATGCCTAGCTTATTGATCTAGTTGTTACTATATCATGTCATAACTTGTTAGCTACAAAATCTAGTGAGGATGTGATCCTAGGGTGTGTTATCTTGTATTCAAATGCAAAGCTAAAATTGTTCACACATCTAGGGGGAGCCTCACTATATTTTGTATATCTCCTATTGAGAAAATTATTACCTATCCTATTTGCAAATCCTTGGTTTGTCATCAAACACCAAAAGGGGGAGATTGAAAGTGCATTTATGTCCTTCCTATTATTTTGATGTTTGTTGACAACACTTGGATAGGTTTAATCTACTGTTAAATGTTTTAGGAGATATCAGCTACTCTCGTGTATTTTGACTGAAGGAAAAGAGCTCCCCAGGATCATGTCTGTGTAGGAAACAAGTCCCAGCCGGACTATCCGGTTGGATTCGGCCGGACTGTCCAGCCCTAGGAAGTGGGCGACTTCATCGGACATTCAGAACATCATATCGGACACTCCCCGGACTCGGTCCGGATTCTGGCCAGAAACTTTTCTGGCCGGTGTGTCCGGCGTGTTTAGCCCGGAGTGCCCGGCCCTGGGGGCTTGTCGACCTGCTTGGACATTCAGAACTGCATATCGGACACCTCCCGGACACAATCCGGACACTGGCCAAAAACTTTGCCAGGCCAGAGTGTTCGGCTAGTTTCACCCGGAATGTCCAGCCGTGCCGGACGTCCGGCTAATGTTGGCCAGACTGTCCGGGGTAAGTGGCTCCCAACGGCTCTAATTCTAGGGGGCCTATATAAAGGCCCCTTCTTCTACCTTGGGAGCTGCTCGTCCACCTCAAGAACTCCAGCACCATTTGAGCCACCAAATCCATAAGATCTCTTCACTCAACCATCCAAAGTCATTGATCTTTGGAGAATCGAAGGAGGAGGTCTTGATCTACAGCTTCACCAAGAGAGATCTTCATTTCCCCCTCATTCACTTGAGGGCCCCTTGCTCTAGTGTTTCATTGGAAACCCTAGCTTGTGATTTGGTTCTTACTAGCTTGTCTTTGATTGTTTCATAGCTTGCTTGTATTCGGGAGCCTCCAATTAGGTTGTGGATGTGTGCCTCAAACTTGTTGTAAAGGTGCTGGCTTCCACCTCGAAGGTTGTCGTATAGTGGAAGAGGTGAATTGAACCCGTTGGGGTGAGGTTCATCGGAGAACAAGGGAGGCCTCTCGTGGCGTTGGTGGTTTGAAACCACCCCCTCTCCAAACATAGACGTACTTCCCCTCAATAGGAAGGAACTACGGGAAACAAATCCTTGTGTCTCCGTGTCCTCCACTTTGGTTACTTCTATCCTTACCGCACTTTACTTATCTAGTTCTTGTTTAGTGTTTGTGCTAGATTGACATATAGGTAAATTCACCATAGTTGCATGATCTAGATAATTTACCTTTTGTGTCAAACCCTAACTTGAAAAAGAGTAAAATTTGAAGTAGCACCTATTCACCCCCCTCTAGGTGCCCATATGATCCTTTCAATTGGGATCAAGGATGGGGTTACCGTTGGAGTCGCGTGGTGTCGATGCATCCCCGATGATCACGCACACTTGAGGTTGTGTTATGTATGAGCTGTTGACATTGTCGTCGAATCCGTGGAAGACACTGTTTCATAGACCAGTGAAATCCTATGGTTTTTGTTCTGGTTAGATTTCGGCCATCCTTATTCCAAAGTCAATACTTTCGTCGCTTTCTTTGGTTTCGGTGTTTGTTGGACTTGAGCCACGCGGTGGCATTAGATAAGAATCTGATCCGAAGAAGAGACCATCGTAGAGACCGGCCAGATCCCCTAGATTAGTGGAGTTTTCCAAATTTTCTCCGTTTTTTGCCGATTGAGGTGCGACCTCTTTAGATGAGCCGACAGAAGATGCAGGTATCGCCGTGGGCGCTGCTGTTGCCATCGACGGACCCGACAAAATTGGGGCCGATAGGGTAGGTTCTTTGGGTCCCTCTATGCAGAAGTGAAAGCTCCCGATGATGAGATCTGATCCGCCGTTGAAGTGGACGGGAACCGAGATAGGGGTGGGCGGGTGTGGTTCCGCTATTGTTGGATTGTTGCTTGGTGGAAAGGGGGACACTGAATCCATGACTCTAGCATTCATATTTCCCACAGACGACGCCAATTGACGAGGGGTAACCTTGGCAATGTCCATGATTATGGCCTTAGGGTTTCATGGAAAAGAGAACGCTGGGGATTTTGTTGGCTGATTAGATAAACTAGGGAGTGGAAGTCGTCTGATTTCTTATGAACAAATCGATTATAGATCGCTCAAGGCTTTTCCCGTACCTCTCTGCTGGCTCCTCCCAGCCTATATATAACAGGCGAGGTCCCGAGGCCATATACGGATAGGTTACAAGTTACAATTACAATAGTAATACAATGTCGGTTTCTATTTCCTTATCTGGCAAGATATGCCTTCCGTCGGATGCTTCCTGGGCCTTCCTCTTGAGCTTTGTGGGCTGTGAGCCTTTATGTAACCAGGGTAACTAATCATAAGAACCCGAGTAATCATACCCATGTCAAACATGGTCTCGGATGAAATGATTGCGGATCTCGATATGTTTAGTCCTTGTGTGTTGCACCGAATTATAAGAAATTTTTATGGCACTTTCATTGTAACATAAAAGAGGCACTTTGTCACAATTGACACCGTATTCCTTTAAAGTTTGCCTCATCCATAACAATTGGGTGCAAGCACTTGTAGAGGCCACATATTCAGCTTCGGCAATGGAGAGAGATATACATTTTTGCTTCTTAGAAGACCAACATACCAAGGATCTTCCAAAAAATTGACAAGCTCCAGAAGTTGACTTCCTATCATCCTTATCACTAGCCCAATCGGAGTCCGTGTATCCACATAAAGAAAAATTAGAGCCCTTGGGATACCATACACCAAAGTTAGGGGAATGAACCAAATATCGTAAGATTCTCTTGACCGCCACTAAGTGGCTTTCTTTAGGAGCCACTTGATACCTAACACACACTCCTACACTCAACACATTATCGGGTCTAAATGCGCAAAGGTAAAGTAAAGAGCCAATCATGGACCGGTATACCTTTTGGTCCCCATCTTTACCATTGGGATTTAATTCAAGATGACACTTTATTTGCATCAGGGTAGCAACGCCATTAAGATCAGTCATCTCGAATCTCTTGAGCATGTCTTGTATATATTTTGCTTGATTAATGAAAGTCCCTTCTCGTAGTTGCTTGATTTCGAAGCCAATAAAGAACCTTAAATCGCCCATCATAGACATCTCAACCCTGTCAGTCATAAGATTCGAAAATTCATCGTTAAAAGCTTGGTTAGTTGAGCCAAAAATAATGTCATCAACATATAATTGGCATACGAAAAGCTCCCCATTAACCTTCTTAGTAAAAAATGTGGGGTCAATCTGCCCAACTTCGAAACCCCGATCTAACAATAACTCTTTAAGATACTCATACCATGCACATGGGACTTGTTTAAGGCCATAGAGCGCCTTATCAAGTTTGTAGACGTGGGTCCTAGAAGCCCGGGGGTTACTTAACATATACCAACTCATGTAATGGACCATTAAGAAAGGCACTCTTAACATCCATTTGTTGTATTTTAAAATTATGATGAGCTGCAAAAGAAGGAGGATACAGATGGACTCAAGGCGAGCCACATGAGCATAAGTCTCTCCGAAGTCGATGCCTTCCACTTGAGAAAAACCTTGTGCCACAAGTCTTGCCTTGTTACTCACCACAATTCCATTCTCATCTTGTTTATTCTTGAAAATCCACTTTGTGCTGATAACATTGCGGCACTCTTTAGGCTTCTCAACAAGCTTCTAGTCTTTGTTGCACTCAAAATTATTGAGCTCTTCATGCATAGCCATAACACAGTCCGGATCTTCAAGAGCTTCAAAAACCTTCTTGGGTTCCACCATGGATATGTGTGCTTGATGATCGCTGAATCTTGCGACCTCACCCCTTGTGGACACCCTTCTCCTTAGATCATCGACCACTTTATCCAGTGTGTGGCCCCTGAGTTCTAGGTTTCGTTCATCTTGAGCTTTGCAATCAATTTTGATTTCCTCATTGTTTCTTGGAGGAATATATTCATCATTTTGATCTTCGTCTTGACTAACAACTTGATCTTGATCAACAGATTATATAGTACTGGAGTTGATGGAGAGACTTGCCCTTGATCTTGTTCAGCAACCGTAATAGGAGGTTGCTATTCTGAGCTTCCAGGGCCGGATAATCCGGCCAAGGGAGTGGTCGGATAATCTGGCCTGGGAGTTTCATCTTCTTGTTCGTTCCTAGACTATGAGGGAGATGCAGGGCCGGATAATCTGGCCCACCTGGCTAGATAATCCATCCTGGGACTTCCAGCTTGATCGGAAGATGTGTGATCTTCAGAAGTTTGTTGTGTTGGTGCAGTGGTTGCTTCAACAGGTGGAGTTTGCTGATCTTGTGTATATGAGGGCTCTATTTGAGTAGAGCATTGTCCTTCCCGATCCACCACAAGGGGTTCCTCAATGGGGTGGTAGAATCCCACACCCATAATTCTTATGGCATCTTGGTGTACTTCAACATCTGTATCATAAACATCAACTTGCCTCGCATGGGAGCCGTCATTCTCTTCGAACACCACACTACAAGATTCCACAACAATCGTGGTGGTCTTGTTGTAGACTCTATAAGTGTGGGATTCGGCACCATAACCAACAAAAATACCTTCTAAAGCCTTAGACTCGAATTTAGATAAACGAACTCCTTTAATGAGAAATAAACAATTACAATAAAATACCCAGAAGTATGAAATGTTTGGCTTGTTATTGGTAAGTTTCAACACCCGGATTTTTAATCCTAGATGCCCGTTATGCCATACATCGCAATCCCAGGATTACCATTTTTGCGAGACATAACAGATTGGATATCGCAGTACATCATCGATTACAAACCATAATAAGGTCTTACACAAATAAAGGATCTCATGATCCAGTCTTAATACAAACAAGCAGCGGAATAATAAGCGTAGAAGTGGGCTCCATCTTTAGTGTCACAAGCAATGATGACGATGGGAGATGATCCTAGTTGTCGTAGCCGTTATGCTGTCCATCTTACTGATAGTCCTCCTCATAGTCTGGCCACGGGAATAGCCAGGGACAAAGCCATGAGTACTCTTTAACTACTCGCAAACTATCACTAACAAGTAGGGTAATTCTAGTAGGAATGGTAAGATCTAAGTTTATTTGCAAAAGCTAAATTTAACCTAAGCTAAGTTCAAAAACAAAGAAAGCTAAAATAAGGTTCGAAATCACCTAAGTGGGAACTTAGTTTTTCATAGTCACAACCCTGTTGTGGTCAAGTCAAAATCATAGTTCACTTCACAAATCATTTTGAAAACATCTAACGACAGAATAGTATGGTCACTCCAACTGTCCATGACCGCAGACACGACTATTCAAATAGTTTGACACTCTGCAAAGGTGGTACACTTTCACCACAAAATTCGATACATCCGTCAGGGATAACCCTGAATCATCATACTTAGTATGCGGATAATCAATCATAACCTTTCCTTTACACACTCTAGTATAAGCACCTCTCCTATGAGCTTGGCCAGCCATCCATGGCCATCTGCCATCCTGGGCACTGCATAGGTGGACATCATCAAGAGGTAGCCTCAGCTCAAACCTCTCGCACGAGGTAACCCATACTAATGCATATAAACTTCCGGTTAAGCCTTACCCAATTCAGGTATTGTGGTTGTACGGTAAAATTGGAATGGTATCACATCCGAACCCAACCATCAGTTTTTATAAAAAGCTAAGACTCATGCCTCAACATTTTCATCATCAAATCCATTTGTGTTTTTCAACACATGTCAAAACATGTCAATAGAATGACTCATCATTCCAAGGTTTTCATAAGCATTTTCACCAAGTATTCCCATCTAAAGTGATCAAGTTTTATGTTTAGCACTAGCAACTAAGTTAAGAGTGTTCGCTAATGAGGGATGCTAATCTCAATCTCATGCCATAGAATGGCATCTATTGTAGGCCTAGTTTTATACTCTTCATGCTATCTATACTACTTTACAAAACCTCACAAAGCATTACTAAAAGTAAAGAAACTTTGGTAAAGTAAAGAGTAAAGCTTGCAAGTAAAACTTGGGATGGGTATAAATCAAAAGTATATAACCAAGCATGCCTAATGCATCTTGCTTAGGTTATCTAGCATGTGTAACATGTATAATTCTAGCTTGCCTCTATTGGTGCAGTGATTGAAGTTCTCTTCGTCTTCCTCGGGGTAGAACTCCTCCTCTTCGTAGACTTGGTTGGTACTATCGTCTATAAATAAATACGGGGTACACAATCACCAAAAATTACTTAACTAAGTATATTTAGCACGCTAAGGCACACACTTGATGATCTAGTATCATCACAATCATCCCATGAAATAAAGCACTAGTTTTAATTATTTTATTTAAGGAAAGTAATTTCTACTCATTGAAATTAATTAAGATTTAATATTCTCTAAGTAAAATATGGGATTATGTGGACACATGTCATCACCACATATTCTACTACATGGAAATGTGATTTAAAGGGTTCGTCACATTTTATAAAGTTTAAGATTATTATTTAATAGATTTAAAGTGACTAGAAATGCCCTAATAGCATTCTTTTGGTACTAGTTCAATATAACTGCATGCAATCCTAGATATTTTTACATATTCATATGGACATTATCAAATGTGATTTTTGAGAGTTGGAATCAACTCAAAAGCTATTATGGGTGATTTTTGAAAAATGTTTGAAGTTGCAAAAGTCTTTATCTTGTTATTTTTGCTAAGGATTATCTCTAACTCCAAATGATTTAAATCCAACGGGCTTGGATAGATAATTTAATTTCCTTTCTATCAAAATTTGAATCATGCAATTTGGTTGAGTGAAACTCTCTAAATTGATTTTTGAATAAGTGGACAGAATAGGATTTCAACTAAAAAGGAAAATACTAATTTGAATCGTTGGGCTACGCGCGGGAAAGGAAATGGGCCGACCCAGTTGCACTGCGCGGGCGCAGCAGGCTGCTGACAGGGGGGTCCCGTTTGTCAGCGACTCTTAAAACCCGAATCGGTACGTTTCAATCTAATTCGTGCGATTAGACTACGATCTAACGACTGATGTTCGTCGTCCCCGGTGAACAGGTCTCCGGCGAGGACAAACCCTAGCGGCACGGTGGGGGTCTATGGGGGCTCATCTGGGCTCCAGCTACGGTCGGCGATGGGGGCATTCGAGCTGGTAGACGATGGCGGTTCGAGGCATGGTCGCGGCAGCTCCTGGGGCGGCTCCAATCAACGGCGCCTCTTCTCCTCTACAGCGGCGAACTCTTGTGAAATTCTGGCGAACTGAGGCTCGCCTTGCTCCAGGGAGAGTGTGGGAGGGTCGATGGTGAGTGGGGAGTGGAATGGTGTGAGGAATGGAGGATTGGGTGGCATCTATTTATACACCGGCGAGGGGACCGAGTGGCCTGGGCGCGGCTCATCGGTGGCGACTCTATAGGCAGCTAGCAGCGCGGCTGGGGGTAGGGGACGATGTGTGGTCTCCCTGGTGGTCCTCTCTGGCTTAAAGGCACGGCAAGGGGCAGTCGCATTTGGTCGGGAGCAGGCGGTGCTCTGCGCGGCACAGGCGGTGTTCGATGCGGCGCACGGTGGCTACAGGTCGAGCAGCGGCGAACGGGGATGTCTGGGCGGCTGCTAGGGTCATGGCGGAGCAGTGTGCGCGGGGTGAGGTCGATGCGCGGTGTGTGCGAGCTGGTCGGGTGCGGCGCTCTGGCGCGTCCTCGACATGGTGCAGACGCTCTGGGCGCGACCTTGCTGGGGTGGTCCACGGCTTGGCTTCGCTCGGGGAGTGGACAGGGGGCGGCGGTGTGGTCGCAGCTACCTCCTAGACATCATGGGAGAGCTCAGGGCGTTCTGCTGTGAGCGATCCATGTCGGGTGGCAAGGGGAGGTGCTCGGGTGGCAATGCACTGGTGCACACAGTGAGGGGGGTAGCTCTATTGCCTTGGATGTGGTTGGGGGAGGCAAGGGGAGTAGAAAAGGGTCAAATGGGGAACAAGGCATTGATCACAAACAGTAATAGTTTGGTAGTTATTTCTGTGCTCACCAAGTGTTTGATCTAATGGCCGAAAGAAAATTACATTTGAATTTTTGGTTAAATTTTGGTGAGTGATCTACACTTATGCTTGGTTATCTATGATTGCTTGGGATTGGCAAGGGGAATTGATTTGATGGGTTTTTCAAAAATGAGGATCTTCCCATATGACTTGGATTCAATTTTCAAATGTCCATTAAATGGCTTTGCTAGATGTTTTTGTAAGTTTGTAAAGTGGGCCTTGATACATTTTTACTTGGTCTAGCAAGGGGTGAAAAGAAGTAGAAATGTTTATGTTAGAAAATCTCTTCTAGGAACACCTAAAGTGGCCTAGTGGTTAACTTTGGTCAAAATGACCATTTGCTTTATTTATTCTTATTTGATTTCTTTTTCTTTGGATTTTGTTTGTAAATGGTCTAGATGATGTGGCATTCACCTTTAAACCATTTCACAACATTTAGAACAATCAAACATGGCATTTTCAAACAATTCTACACTAATGCAACACACACACATGCATTTATTACATTTTCATAATAAAAGTTTTTTAACCCTAAATTGGGCGATTTGAACTTAATAACCTTGATTAAAGTTTTGGGATGTTACAGTAAGTATCTCATAGGGAGTCTTGTCCAAGAGCTTGCGGAGGTAAAGCCGGTCTGAAGAGTGACAAGTGGTGGATATGGGTTTAACCTAGAAGTTGTATGGTGACTTGAATTCAGCCAACGTAGATCTTTCCATATCCATCAAGGTGCGGTTTTTCCTCTCGGCTACACCATTTTGTTGAGGGGTATACACAGCGGAATATTGATGTCTTATCCCCTCTACACTTAAGAATTAGTTGAAGGGTGATTTGAACTTAATAACCTTGATTAAAGTTTTGGGATGTTACAAACCTTCCCTCCTCAAACAAAATATTGTCTCGAGATTTAAGAAAAACTAGGAACTAAAGAGATCTGGAAACTCAGTCCTAATGTAATCTTCTCACTCCCAGGTAGCTTCTTCTTCGGTATGATTGCTCAATTGGATCTTGAGAAATTTGATACTTCGGGTCCTGGTGGTTCTGAAAGCTTCTTCCAAGATACGAATGGGCACTTCATGATACGTCAAATCCTTGTTGATATCAATGGCTCGGTGATTGATGTTCTTGAAAACTTCAGTCTTCTCTGGAACTTCTAGGAATTTGCGAAGTAACGAGATATGGAACACATTATGGATGGCTGACATCTCCTCTGGCAGTTCTAGTTGATACGATACTTCTCCTCGGCGATTTAGAATCTTGAAGGGTCCAATATATCTAGGGGATAACTTTCCTTTCAGCTGGAAACATTGCATTCCTTTCAACGGCGAAACATTGAGATACACAAAATCTCCAACATTGAAAGTCAAGTCTCTACGTCTCTTGTCAGCATAACTCTTCTGTCTGGATTGGGCGGTCTTGAGGTGCTCACGGACTTTGTGAACCTTCTCTTCGGCTTCTCGTAGGATGTCTGGTCCGGAAATCTGACTCTCTCCTACTTGCGACCAATTCAAAGGGGTACGACACTTTCTTCCATACAGAAATTCAAATGGGGCCATTTGCAAACTGGCTTGATAACTGTTGTTGTATGAGAATTCTGTGAAAGGCAGGCAATCTTCCCATTTTGATCCATACTCTAACACACAAGCTCTCAACATATCTTCTAATATTTGGTTGACTCTTTCAGTCTGTCCATCACTCTGCGGGTGATAAGCTGTGCTGAAATTCAACTTGGTCCCTAATCCTTCTTGGACTTTCTGCCAAAATCTCGAGGTAAATTGGGTGCCTCGATCCGACACTATGGTCTTGGGGGTTCCATGCAAACTGACTATTCTAGCAATGTACAACTCTGCTAGCTTCGAACTTTGGTAGGTTGTCTTGACAGGTATAAAATGGGCTACCTTGGACAATCTATCAACTATGACCCAAATAGAGTCATTCCCCCTACTAGATGTAGGCAAACCGGTGATACAGTCCATTCCGATGGAATCCCATTTCCATTCTGGAATCTGCAATGGCTGCAATAGTCCTGCGGGTTTCTGATGTTCCGCTTTGACTCTCTGACAGATATCACACTTAGCTATGTAGCTTCTGATTTCTCTCTTTATCTTGTGCCACCAAAATTGCTCCTTCAAATCCTGATACATCTTCGTTCCTCTTGGGTGGATAGAATAAAGAGTATCATGAGCTTCTTGCATGATAACTTGCTTCAACTTCGAATCTGCTGGCACACAGATACGTCCTTTGTACCACAAAACTCCTTCTACATCTTCGGTGAATCCAGGTACCTTTCCTGTACTAATATGACGTTTGATTCCGTCGATACTTGCATTTCCCTTTTGAGCTTCCTTGATCTGACTGATCAAAGTGGGTTGAAGTTCAATGCTAACTAAAAATCCTTTGCTAACTAGCTCAGTTCTAAACTACTCCAACTCTTCATGCAAACTTTGCTAGGCTTCTTTGATCATGGTGTTTAATCTACACGGCAATCTGCTAAGAGCATCCGCTACCACATTGGCTTTGCCAGGCTGATAGTGAATGTCAAGGTCATAATCCTTGATTAACTCTATCCATCTCCTTTGCCTCATATTCAGATCCTTCTGAGTGAAAATATACTTCAAGCTCTTGTGATCCGAATAAATCTCACAGCGGTTACCCATAAGGTAATGACGCCATGTCTTCAAGGCTAAAACTATGGCTTCTAGTTCAAGATCATGGGTAGGGTAGTTCTGCTCATGTTGCTTCAATTGTCCGGACAGATATGCTATGACTTTGCCTTCTTGCATCAACACACATCCGAGACCAATCTTGGATGCATCACAATACACATCAAAAGGCTTCTTGATATCTAGCATAATCAAGATTGGGGCTGAAATCAATCTCTTCTTGAGTTCTTGGAAACTTGCTTCACATTTGTCAGTCCATTCAAACTTATTTTCTTTCTTCAACAATTGGGTCATTTGTCTTGCGATGCTCGAAAATCCTTCAACGAACTTGCGGTAATATCCCACTAATTCGAGAAATGCATGGACTTGGGTTTGAGTGGTTGGGGATTTCCATTCTTCAACATCTTTGATCTTGGCAGGATCAATAGTGACTCCTCCTGCTGACACAATATGTCCGAGGAATCCTACTTCTTTCAGCCAAAACTCACATTTGCTAAACTTGGCATACAACTGATGTTCTCTGAGGGTTTCAAGGATGGTTCTCAGATGTTTCTCATGATCTTCTTCTGACTTGGAATAGATTAGAATATCGTCGATAAAAACAATGACAAACTTATCTAGAAAAATCATAAAGATCTTATTCATGAGATTCATGAAGTAAGCGGGGGCATTGGTTAATCCAAAAGACATGACCGTATAATCATATAATCCATATCTGGTGGTAAAGGCGGTCTTTGGAATATATGTTGCATGAATCTTGAGTTGATGATAACCAGTTCTAAGATCAATCTTAGAAAACAATCTGGCACCAGTCAACTGATCAAACAGATCCTCAATCTTGGGCAGCGGGTACTTGTTCTTGATGGTGACATCATTCAGCTTCCGGTAATCCGTGCACAAACGGTTACCTCCATCTTTCTTATCCACAAACAGAATAGGCGATCTCCATGGCGGTGCGCTTGGTTGAATCAGACCTTTCTCCAGCATAGCATCAAGTTGCTTCTTCAACTCCACTAGTTCAGATGGGTTCATACTATTGGGTCTTTGAGCTATGGGTCCAGTTCTAGGAATTAGTTCAATAATGAACTCGATATCCCGATCTAGGGGCATACCGGGCAATTCATCTGGGAATACATCGGGGTATTCAGAGACTACTCTGACTTGGTCTATGGTTGGTTGGGCTAGACTCTTGTTGCATTTGAAATGACAGGGCAAGGTTTCAGATATATGCTCTACTGATACTCCAGAGCTACTTGTCATGGTTATGGCTTTCTTGGCACAGTCGATCAATCATTTATGTTTCGACATCCAATCCATTCCTAGTACTACTTCCAAACCTTTGGTTCCAAGTACTATTAGATTGGCATAAAAATTTATCCCATGGATTCTGATAGGAACAACCTTGCAAAAAATGTCTAGCTTTGGTGGTTGAACTATCATAACATGCTTCAATTTTGTTGGTTGAACCTTACTAGTGCACGCAAATTCTTCTATAACAAATGAGTGCGATGCTCCAGAATAAAACAACACTCTTGCAAGTACTGAGTTAACAGAAAACATACCCAGCATGACATCTGGCGCTTCCTGAGCTTCTTTAGCATTCATGTGGAACAAACAGCCGTTGCGGTTGAGCGAATTCCCTGGGGCAATTCTTCTTCCAGGCTGAACACGGTGTTGCTGCTGAGCTGGGGCATTCACATTGGTGGTGGCTGCAAGCTTCTTGGGGCACTCGTTGGAGTAGTGACCCTTGTCTCCACATTCAAAGCAACTAATCTAGGACTTGTCTTTGGCTGCAATAGGCATGGCATTGCTTCCAGTCCTTGGGGCAGTATTGTTGTTGTTATTGTTGGACTTGGGTGGTGCACGGTTGAAGTTGTTGGAGTTGCCGGGTTTTTTGTTGTGGTTTCCTCCGGACTTCACATTTCCTCCGCTATGATTGGGGTAGCTTGGACGAGACATTGGGGGTCTGTTGTTTCTTGGGGCATATCCTGCAGACGGGTTGGGGCGATACTTCTGGGTATTGTGGGACCCAGTCTGGTGCATCATTCTGCGTTTGCGGGTGTCATTGGCTTGGTTTATCTTCCCTTCCATCTGGATGGCAAAGTCAACTAGCTCCTCTAGGTCGTCAAAATAGATGTTGACTAACACAGTCTGCATCTCATCATGCAATCTGTTCAGGAACCTTTCCTTCTTCTTGGCTTCAGTGTTGATCTCACCAGGGGCATATCTAGCTAGCGACAAAAAAATGTCACGGTATTCAACTACCGTCATCCTTACTTGCTTTATTTCCCTGAACTCATCTCTCATTCTGGTGACTAAACCTTGCGGCACATGGGTGCGGCTAAACTTGATCTTGAAAGCTTGCCATGTCATCACTTGACCGTGGTTCATAGTACGGGTGTTATTCCACCAGGATCTTGCATCTCCGGCCAGATAGTGTGTGGCAAACAGAACTTTCTTGTTGTTGTCAACTCCTGCGACTTCCAGGTTGTTCTCCATGGTTTGCAACCAATCATCCGCATCTAATGGGTCTTCATACTTGCTAAAGATAGGGGGATTGGTATTTTGAAAGTTCTTAAGCTTGGATCCATGATGATCCTGATTTCCATGGCCTTGATTATTGTGGGCCATCTGAGCTATCTGTTGCAGAGTAGCTACGTTGGCTTGGCGCTCTGCTCTACCAGCTTCATGGTCGAAAACTAGCATCTGCAGAATCTACGGCATTGGGTCATGCGATGAGCTGCTTCCTCTGGGGTTTCCATGAGTCATCTGAAGATTGAGATAGATAATGAGATAAGAGGGAAAATTCTAAGGTTCATGGTTTTGTTGTTCAAAAAGCTTTAAACTTTGAGTTTGACTCAGGTTTTGCAAACTAACTCCTTCTCATTCATTCATTCACTCAAAGCACACAATACAAACACACACCATAACACATGGAAAACAGATGGTTTTAAGAACAATTCTGTGAACTAAGATATAGTGGGACCGATACAACTCCTTCCTATGGTAGTGATCAAGTGCATCTACTCATCATCATTGAAGTTAGAATCATCATCATCGGTGTAGTAATCCATGGCATCATCCTCCAGGTAGTCATTGTCATCACTGAGGTACGAGTGAATATCTCCCTGGATGGCTTCACCTTGTTCCTCTTCTTCTTTTGCTGCAAGTTGAGCTTCTTGTTCCTGGATGGTCTTCTTGAGGTCGGTCACCTTCTTGCGAAGACGAGCGATGATGCGATCCTTCTTCTCGCGTTGATGGCGAAGTGATTGGCGATCCTTGACGAGCAGGGCGAAAGTCTGGTCCTTCTTGGTGGCAATGGCAAGGTTGTGGTTGGCGTAGGCTCGAGCATTGTCCAATTCCTTCTGCCTATCATACAGTAGGAAGTCAAGATTCTCCACTTGGCGCTTCATCTCCGGGTGACTTGGCATCTCCAATGGCATTCCCATAGAATCACGCCTTGCATAATGAGCAAAGCGAGTTCCCTGGATCAAGTTGATGTTTTGCCCACATAGACGGGCAAGAGCTTCATGCATAGCCCTGGCTAATCCATCTAGCCAGTTGTTCTCTCTCACGGTGAATTGAATCTTCTCAGAAAGGGGTGCTTCCATCTTGCCTCGAAGATCTGCAACTATCAGCCATTGTAGATCTCCTCCTGGAAAATCTTTGAGTTGAGCTCCAAAGAATTCCGGATGCGGACGCTCAAGATACTTAGATAGTGCATCTAGATCCCTCTCAAAGATCAGTTGGCCTCTGTTGCCTAACTGGTAGAACTTGCAGTACTGAACTTCCATCTATAAGAATTTAGGATTAGTGATGTGATCAAGTGTGTCAAATTTTATGTAATAATGTAATAATTTTTGAGGAACATGTCATTTTTTGAAAGAATCAAGGATAAGAGTGGAAATAGGTTTTCATAAATACTCACTTTATTTGTTTTTGAAACTAAGTTTTTGTTCGGACGTCCATTCTAACTAGGGTCTCCCATGGTCAGGATGGCTCTGATACCAACTTGTTAACACCCGGATTTTTAATCCTAGATGCCTGTTATGCCATACATCGCAATCCCAAGATTACCATTTTTGCGAGACATAACAGATTGGATATCATAGTACATCATCCATTACAAACCATAATAAGGTCTTTCACAAATAAAGGATCTCATGATCTAGTCTTAATACAAACAAGCATCAAAATAAGAAGCGTAGAAGTGGGCTCCATCTTCAGTGTCACAGGCAATGCTGACGATGGGAGATAATCCTAGTTGTCGTAGCCGTCCTACTGTCACCATCTTCCTGATAGTCCTCCTCATAGTCTGGCCACGGGAATAGCCAGGGACAAAGCCATGAGTACTCTTTAAGTACTCGCATACTATCACTAACAAGTAAGGTAGTTCTAGTAGGAATGGTAAGCTCTAAGTTTATTTGCAAAAGCTAAATTTAACCTAAGCTGAGTTCAGGAACAAAGAAAGCTAAAATAAGGTTCTAAATCACCTAAGTGGGAACTTAATTTTTCATAGTCACAACCCTGTTGTGGTCAAGTCAAAATCATAGTTCACTTCACAAGTCATTTTGAAAACATCTGACGATGGAACAGTATGGCCACTCCAACTGTGCATGACCACGGACGCGACTATTCAAATAGTTTGACACTCGACAAAGGTGGTACACTTTCACCACAAAATTCAATACATCCGTCAGGGATAACCCTGAATCATCATACTTAGTATGCGGATAATCAATCATAACCTTTCCTTTACACACTCTAGTATAAGCACCTCTCCTATGAGCTTGGCCTGCCAGCCATGGCCATCTGCCATCCTGGGTACTGCATAGGTGGACATCATCAAGAGGTAGCCTCAGTTCAAACCTCTCCCGCGAGGTAACCCATACTAATGCATATAAACTTCCGGCTAAGCCTTACCCAATTTAGGTATTGTGGTTGTATGGTAAAATTGGAATGGTATCGCATCTGAACCCAACCATCAGTTTTTATAAAAATCTAAGACTCATGCCTCAACATTTTCATCATCAAATCCATTTGTGTTTCTCAACACATGTCAAAACATGTCAATAGAATGACTCATCATTCCAAGGTTTTCATAAGCATTTTCCCCAAGTATTCCCATCTAAAGTGATCAAGTTTTATGTTTAGCACTAGCAACTAAGTTAAGAGTGTTCACTAATGAGGGATGCTAATCTCAATCTAATGCCATAGAATGACATCTATTGTAGGCCTAGTTTTATACTCTTCATGTTATCTATACTACTTTCCAAAACCTCAAAAAGCATTACTAAAAGTAAAGAAACTTTGGTAAAGTAAAGAGTAAAGCTTGCAAGTAAAACTTGGGATGGGTATAAATCAAAAGTATATAACCAAGCATGCCTAATGCATCTTGCTTAGGTTATCTTGCATGTATAACATGTATAATTCTAGCTTGCCTTGATTGGTGCAGTGATTGAAGTTCTCTTCGTCTTCCTCGGGGTAGAACTCCTCCTCTTTGTAGACTTGGTTGGTACTATCGTCTATAAATAAATACGGGCTACACAATCACCAAAAATTATTTAACTAAGTATATTTAGCACACTAAGGCACACACTTGATGATCTAGTATCATCACAATCATCCCATGAAATAAAGCACTAGTTTTAATTATTTTATTTAAGAAAAGTAATTTCTACTCATTGAAATTAATTAAGATTTAATATTCTCCAAGTAAAATATGGGATCATGTGGACACATGTCATCACCACATATTATACTACATGGGAATGTGATTTAAAGGGTTCGTCACATTTTATAAAGTTTAAGATTATTATTTAATAGATTTAAAGTGACTAGAAATGCCCTAATAGCATTCTTTTGGTTCTAGTTCAATGTCACTGCATGCAATCCTAGATATTTTTACATATTCAGATAGACATTATCAAATGTGATTTTTTAGAGTTGGAATCAACTCAAAAGCTATTAAGGGTGATTTTTGAAAAATGTTTGAAGTTGCAAAAGTCTTTGTCTTGTTATTTTTGCTAAAGATTATATCTAACTCCAAATGATTTAAATCCGACGGGCTTGGATAGATAATTTAATTTCCTTTCTATCAAAATTTGAATCATGCAATTTGGTTAAGTGAAACTCTCTGAAATTATTTTTGAATAAGTGGACAGAATAGGATTTCAACTAAAAAGGAAAATACTAATTTGATTCATTGGGCTATGCGCGGGAAAGGAAATGGGCCGACCCAGTTGCACTGCGTGGGCGCAGAGGGCTACTGACAGGGGGGTCCCATTTGTCAATGACTCTTAAAACCCGAATTGATACGTTTCAATCTAAGTCGTGTGATTAGACTATGATCTAACGGATGACGTTC
Source organism: Avena sativa (assembly GCA_916181665.1). Classification (NCBI taxonomy): domain Eukaryota; kingdom Viridiplantae; phylum Streptophyta; class Magnoliopsida; order Poales; family Poaceae; genus Avena; species Avena sativa. The sequence continues at coordinate 428,504,570 of OV702286.1, read as the reverse complement.
GTCGTCCCCGGTGAACAGGTCTCCGACGAGGACGAACCCTAGCAGCACGGTGGGGGTCTACGGGGGCTCATCTGGGCTCCGGCTATGGTCGGCGATGGGGGCATTCGAGCTGGTAGACAATGGCGGTTCGAGGCGTGGTCGCGGCAGCTCCTGGGGCGGCTCCAATCGACGACGCCTCTTCTCCTCTACAGCGGCAAACTCCGGTGAAATTCCAGCGAACTGAGGATCGCCTTGCTCCGAGGAGAGTGTGGGACGGTCAGTGGTGAGTGGGGAGTGGAATGGTGTGAGGAATGGAGGCTGGGGTGGCATCTATTTATACACCGGTGAGGGGACCGAGTTGCGTCGACGCGGCTCATCGGTGGCAATTCTACAGGCAGCTAGCAGCGCGGCTGGGGGTAGGGGACAAGGTGTGGTCTCCCTGGCGGTCCTCTCTGGCTTAAAGGTGTGGCAAGGGGAAGTCGCATTTGGTCGGGAGCGGGCGGTGCTCTGCGCGGCAGAGGAGGTGTTCGATGCGGCGCACGGTGGCTATAGGTCGAGCAGCGGCGAAGGGTGATGTCTGGGCGGCTGCTGGGTCATGGCGGAGCAGTGTGCGCGGGGTGAGGTCGAGGCATGGCGTGTGCGAGCTGGTCGAGCGCGGTGCTCTGGCGCATCCTCGACATCGCGCAGACGCTCTGGGCGCGACTTTGCCGGGGTGGTCCATGGCTTGGCTTCGCTCGGGGAGTGGACAGGGGGCGGCGGTGTGGTCGCAGCTACCTCCTAGACATCATGGGCGAGCTCGGGGCGGTCTGCTGTGAGTGGTCCATGTCGGGTGGCAAGGGGAGGTGCTCGGGTGGCAATGCACTGGTGCACACAGTGAGGGGGTGGTTCTATTGCCTTGGATGTGGTTGGGGGAGGCAAGGGGAGTAGAAATGGGTCAAATGGGGAACAAGGCATTGATCACAAACAGTAATAGTTTGGCAGTTATTTCTATGCTCACCAAGTGTTTGATCTAATGCCCGAAAGAAAATTACATTTGAACTTTTGGTTAAATTTTGGTGAGTGATCTACACTTATGCTTGGTTATCTATGATTGCTTGGGATTGGCAAGGGGAATTGATTTGATGGGTTTTTCAAAAATGAGGATCTTCCCATATGACTTGGATTCAATTTTCAAATGTCCATTAAATGGCTTTGCTAGATGTTTTTGTAAGTTTGTAAAGTGGGCCTTGATATAGTTTTACTTAGTCTAGCAAGGGGTGAAAAGAAGTAGAAATGTTTCTGTTAGAAAATCTCTTCTAGGAACACCTAAAGTGGCCTAGTGGTTAACTTTGGTCAAAATGACCATTTGCTTTATTTATTATTATTTGATTTCTTTTTCTTTGGATTTTGTTTGTAAATGGTCTAGATGATGTGGCATTCACCTTTAAACCATTTCACAACATTTAGAACAATCAAGCATGGCATTTTCAAACAATTCTACACTAATGCAACATACACATGCATTCATTACATTTTCTTAATAAAAGTTTTTGTTAACCCTAAATTGGGTGATTTGAACTTAATAACCTTGATTAAAGTTTTGGGATGTTACAGTAAGTATCTCATAGGGAGTCTTGTCCAAGAGCTTGCGGAGGTAAAGCCGGTTTGAAGAGTGACAAGTGGTGGATATGGCTTCAACCTAGAAGTTGTACGGTGACTTGAATTCAGCCAATGTAGATCTTTCCATATCCATCAAGGTGCGGTTTTTCCTCTCGGCTACACCATTTTGTTGAGGGGTATACACAGCGGAATATTGATGTCTTATCCCCTCTACACTTAAGAATTAATTCAAGGTGTAGTTCTTGAACTTGAAGCAGTTGTCACTTCTTATTGCCAAAATGGGGACATTGTGTTGTCGTTGCACCTCATTGGCAAAGTCGATGATGGTTTGTTGAGTTTGATTTTTCTGCTTGAAGAAGTAAACCCATGTGTACCTTGAATAGTCATCAACAATGACAAGGAAATACTTCTTCCCATCAATACTTGCATGAGATGGAGGACCAAAGATATCCACATGAAGAAGCTCTAAGATTCTCTTTGATGAAATAATTGTCTTCCTTCGATGGGGAGAGTCATGCATCTTTCCTTCAACACAAGCCCTGCAAACACGATCTTTGGAAAAGGATTTTTTCTTTTAGCCCAAGGATGTGGCCACCCTTGTGAAGACTTTGCAAAGTTCTCATATTGACATGAGATAGCCAACCCACATCAGCCTTTCCGAATAGGCACATCAGACCTGCAGTGGTTTTCCCTGAAAAGTCCACCACATACAAGTCGTTTTTGACATACCCAACAAAAGCGACCTTGAGAGACTTGCTCCACAAGAGTACCATGATATCATCATCAATGAAAACTGCAAAGCCCATCTTACCAAGGGCATGAACAGAAAGTAAATTATACCCAAGGGTGTCAACAAGCCTGACTTCCATGAGAGAGATATCATGGGCAACCACAACCTTGCCAAGACCCAATACCTTAGACTTGGACTTGGCACCATAGGAGATTGTTATTTGATCTTGATTAGGACTCATCTCCATGATGATCTCCTTGCTTCCGGTCATATGACTTGTGCATCCACTATGAAGCACCTATTTCGACCCTCCGAAAGCGTAGCCCTACAAGATAATTACTTCTTGTTTTAGGTACCCAATTTTCAATGGGTCCTCTCATGTTAGTAACAAGGGTCTTTGGAACCCAAATAGACCAAGCAATATAATTATAATAAGGAACAATATAGCTAAGCATAAACATCACCATAATAATCATGAAATAACTCATAATGAGGATTATTGAGTCCCGCAAAACCATCATAGTCAGTTTTGTTCTTCGTGGTGTTGTTTTCAGTGGTGCTTGTCTTTGCTTTAGCATTCTTGGCCTTCTTCTTGTTCTTCTCCTTCTTGGTCTTGGGCACATATCCTAGTCCCTCCTTTCCGTGATTCTTCCTTTGTTTGCTCAAGAGCTCATCAAGAACTTCCTTACCTTTGGAAGAGATGACTTGACAAGCTCATCTTTCAATCTAGGATTTTCATGAAGGATGCCTTCGTGATTGCACAATGTGAAGTAGAGGTGCTAGGAACATCATACTTGGCTAGTTGAGTTTGGAGCTGATCATGACACTCATTGAGAATAGAGTATTCACTCTCCAATGCCTTGTGAGCAATGTCAAGTGTCTCTAGCTTCTCGAAAAGTCTAGCATGAGCAGCCCCAAATTCAAACTTCTCCCTTTTTAGCTTCTTTGCCTTAGCAATAGCATGATCCCGTTCCTTCATAAGTTTGGCCATAAGTTCATCATTTGACTCCTCAATTGACTCAAGCCTCTCCTCAAGAGTGGCCCAAATCTCCTCTTCTTCTTCTAGAGCATTTTTCAAGGATTCTATTTCGATTGCATCCTCCCTTTCAATTCTGCCCTTTTCTTCAAGAAGTTCTTACAAGTGAGCAAGTGATAACCCACAAGTATAGGGGATCGTGTGTAGCCTTTTCGATAAGTAAGAGTGTCAAACTCAACGAGGAGCTAAAGGTAGGACAAATGTTCTCTCAAGTTCTATCAACCACTGATACAACTCTACGCACACTAAACGTTTGCATTATCTTGGAAATAAAACTAGAGCAACAATACGAGTATAGAGATAGCTTTGCATGATAATAAATAACAAGAAAGTAAAGCTAGTTGCCTCAGCAATAAAATACACTAAACTAACATAACCATGAGTGTGGAATAGTGGTGGTAATTGGGGTGGCTTTTGTCCAAGTTTAAATAGCAAATAGATCAGGTTCATTGTCTTCGATGCAGTTTTCTATGTGGGAGAGGCTAAATATACATGCGCTTCACTACTTGGAATTACATGTACTATATGATTAGATTGTTAGCAAACATCCGTAAGTACTAACAATACATTATGGTTTCCCAAACCATAGCCTTAAGTTTAATGGTCCTCTTACTCCCATACATGCAACGTTCCGGTTCGCGTCCTCAGGTTTCTGTCACTCCGGCAGAACTCCCCCTTCCTTTTACACATACTACAAACCCTATGATGTTTAATCCATGTGTGCACAAATATAATGGACACCAAAGGACTGTACCATATCAACATACAACTCTAATGAACCAAAGACGTTCAACTATTCAATCTAAGAACAAAGAAACTACGCAAACATGACATAGATCATAGGATTATAACTTATAGCATAAAACACCATGTTTACATAGGATGGTACAGAGGTGTGTGGGAGGATGAACCACTGCATACTAGGAGGATTAGGTGATGGAGATGGCGGTGAAGATGGTGAAGGGGGCGGCGGCGCGGGGGACTCCTTCACCGCTGCCGGTAGCATGGGGAGCACCACCCCTTATCCCCCTTCCTTCATGGCTTCTTGTGAGCCCTCTTTAACACCCCAAAACTTCTAATCAAGTTTATCAAATTCTAATCACCCAATTTAGGGTTAACAAAAACTTTTATTAATAATATAAATATGAATGCATGTGTGTGTTGCATTAGTATAGAATTGATTTAATATGCCATGCTTGATTGTTCTAAATGTTGTGAAATGGTTTAAAGGTGAATTCCTCATCATTTAGACCATTTACAAACAATTTCCAAAGAGAAAGGAATCAAATAAGAATAAATAAAGCAAATGGTCATTTTGACCATTTTAAACCACTAGGCCACTTTAGGTGTTCCTAGAAGAAGATTTCTAACAGAAACATTTCTATCACTTTTCACCCCTTGCTAGACCAAGTAAAAATGTATCAAGGCCCACTTTATAAACTTACAAAAACAATTTCCAAATCCACTCCAAGGACAATTCAAAATTGAATCTAGATCATATGTTAAGATCACATTTTTTCAAAAACCACTCAAACCAATTCCCCTTGACCACTCCAAGCAAACCTAGTCTCTCAAGCTTAATTCAAGTTCACTCAAAAAATTTGAATCAAAAATTCGAAAATAAATTTCATGCGGCCATTAACACAAACACTTGGCATGCACAAAATAAGCTCTAGCCTAACTTCACTATTTTGTACAGTGATCATCGACCAAATGGTTCCCTAGTTACTCCCCTTGTCTCCCTAAGTGTCTAGCAGCAACAGACCAACTCCCTCTTTGCCGTTGTGCATAGTGCCGCGCCACCCGAATGTGGTCGTCGCCGGCCAACCGTGGACAACACGCCAGAAGCCTCGCCAGCCTCATCCATGATGCGCACCAGACATGCGAGCATCCACCGCCACCCCTGTCCAGCCCACGAGCACAGCCGAGCCGTGGACCACCCTAGTCGCGCCGCGCACCGCCTCTCTGCGCCGTGTCTAGAGCGCGCCAGTGTGTCGTGCCCGACCAGCTCGCCCAGCTCGCGCCTTGCCCTCACCGCGCACGCACAGCCTCGCCATGATCACACCACCCCGACAGACACCCCCGTTCGCCGCCGCGTCACCCGCAGCTCCCGCACACCGTCGCAAACACCACTGCTCCCGCTCAGAGCTCCGCACGCGCCAGACCAAACCAAGCCGCCCCACGCCGCACCATTAAGTCCGTGAGAACCGCCAGGGAGCACCACACCGTCCTATACCCTCGCCCATGCCTTTAGTTCTCTGTGCCGCCTTCACCGGAGATGTCAGCCCACACGGTTATGTCCCCTCGTCGAGCTATAAAAGGAGGCCACCCCCGCCTCCATTCTTCACACCATTCGACTCCCCACTCCTCACTGACCTTCCCTACCTCTCCCTGGAGCAAGGCGAGCACCACCGCGCCGGAATTTCACCAGAGTCTGCCGCGACTGGAGGAGAAGGGCGTTGTTGATTCTGGCCACCCGAAGCCCTGCTGTGACCGCGCCTCGCCTCGCCGTCGTCTACCACGTCGTTTGCCCCTTCGCCAACCCTAGCTAGAGCCTAGGTGAGCCCCGCAAGACCCTGATGGCTCAATGCATGGCGCCCAGAAAAGTGTTGATGGCTCGTGGTTGATGTAGAGCTCGTTGGGAACCCCAAGAGGAAGGTATGATGAGCACAGCAGCAAGTTTCCCTCAGTTATGAAACCAAGGTTTAATTGAACCAGTAGGAGCAAGGAAATACCCCAAAGGTGTTACTAGCTGAGCTTTGGCAGGGCGCACTACCGGTGCTAGTATCAACATGGAGACCTGCACAACACAACCACAGAACTTTGTCCCCAACTTGCGATGAGGTTGTCAATCTCACCATGTTTTGCTGAAAACAAAGGATTAAACGTATCGAATGGAAAGAAGTAATAGTTTGCAGAAAGTAAACACAAAGCAGTAAACAGTTTATAGATTGTATGTAAAGAAAAGGACCGGGATCCATAGTTCACTAGAGGTGGCTCTCCTTAAGATAGATAACATGCTGGGTGAACAAATTACAGCGGGGCAATTGACAAACACCGAGAAAGCAATACATGCATATACTAATCATCTTGACTCCTCTGAGACTTGATTGGGCATTACAACATAATACATAGACCGCCATCCAACAACATCTATGACTAATAATCCACCTTCAGGTTATCATCCGAACCCCCTCCAGTATTAAGTTCCAAGCAACAGATTATTGCTTTACGAACTGCGTGTAAAGTAAACAATACGATTGTTCTATGAACAAAGGATTGTTGTTTTCTCCCTAGTAGCAACAACACATCTAGTACCTTAGAGATTTCTGTCACTTCCCCAGATTACCAGAGGCATGAACCCACTATCGAGCATAAATACTAACTCTTGGAGTTGCTAGCATCTACTTGGCCAAGATAGCTACTAACAACGGAAAGTATGCAAGATCACAAATAACAAAGACATGATAGAATCAATAATCAATCTGAAATAGCATCTCAATATCCATCGGATCCCTGCAAACACAACATGTAGAGTTACAAATAGATGATCTTGATCATGAACGGAGCTCACAAGATCTAAACATGAAAGCACAAAGGAGGAGAACCAGCCATCTAGCTACTACATGGATCCGTAGTCCAAGGATGAACTACTCACGCATCACACCAAAGGCTTGCATGGTGATGAAGAAGGCCTCCAGGGTGAATTCCCCTCTCCGGCAGGCTGCCGGGAAGAGCTTCAGATCCCTCCCGATCTAGGGATGGAGATGACGGCGGCTATAGACTCTTTCATGGATTTTTGATCGGGTCCTTAGGGGTTTCGTCCCGAGGGCAATATATAGGCGGAAGGAGAGGCCAAGGGTGTGCCGGGAGCCACCACACCACCCCCTGGTGCGGGCCAGGTCTGGCCACGCGGCCAGGTGGTGTGGCCGGCCCCTGGCCCTTCTCCATCTCGTATTCTGGCACTTGATCCCTTCCGGAAAAATAGGCACTTTGGCTTTTGTCTCGTCCAATTCTGAGAATGTTCATTTTCTGACTTTCCTGGAACCAAAAACAGCAGAAAACAGGCAGCTGGCACTGTGGCTCTTGTTAATAGGTTAGTCCAAGAAATCATATGAAAAGTACTCCAAAGTTGGAACAAAACACAAGAAAGTGGATAAAGCCAAGCATGGAACATCAAAAATTATAGATACATTTGCAATGTATCAGACCCCCACCGCCGTGTTAGGTTTAGCTCATCGCCGGAGCTATTCGTCGTCGATGACGACCCTCAGCCGTTGGATTAGAATTAGATCGTAGCGCCCAGATTGAAAGATACCGTTTCGCGTAGAGTGAGTCACTGACCAGTGGACCCCCTCTGTTAGCCGCGTGATGCGCTGTGCTATGCAGTTGGGCCGACCTGTTTAGCATTCCCGCCCAGGTCTGGAAATTCAAATATGGATTTTCCAATTTAATTGAAATCCTATTCTACCCACTTATTCAAAAATCAATTAATAGAGTTTCACTTAACCAAATTGCAGGATTCAAATTTTTCTAGAAAGTAAATTAAATTATCTATCCAAGCCCGTTAGATTTAAATCATTTGGAGTTAGAGATAATCTATAGCAAAAATAACAAGACAGAGACTTTTGCAACTTCAAACATTTTTCAAAAATCAACCATAATAGCTTTTGAGTTGATTCCAACACTCAAAAATCACATTTGATAATATCTATCTGAATATGTAAAAATATCTAGGTTTGTATGCAGTGACATTGGACTAGTACCAAAAGAATGCTATTAGAGCATTTCTAGTCACTTTAAATCATTTTAATGATAATCTTAAACTTTATAAAATGTGACTAACCCTTTAAATCACATTCTCATGTATTATAATATGTGGTGATGACATGTGTACACATGATCCCATATTTTAATTGGAGAATATTAAATCTTAATTAATTTTAATGAGTAGAAATTACTTTACTCAAATAAACCAAATAAAACTAGTTCTTTATTGCATGTGATGATGCTAGATCATCAAGTGTGAACCTTAGTGTGCTAAATAGACTGGTTAAGTATTGTTTGGTGATTGTGTACCCCGTATTCATTTATATATGATAGTACCGACCAAGGATATGAGGAGGAGGAGTTCTACCCCGAAGAAGACAAATTAAACTTCAATCATTGCACCAATCAAGGCAAGCTATTATTGGCAAGCTAATACTTGCAAGCCATCATTATTAAGCAAACTATAAACTTGCAAGCTAACACTTGCAAGTATTAACCTAAGCAAGATGCCTTAGGCATGCTTTGGTGATACAACTTTGGTTTAAACCCATCCCAAGTTTTACTTGCAAGCTTTACTCTTTTACTTTACCAAAGTTCTTTACTCTTAGTTAGTACTTTGTGAAATTTGGAAAGTAGTATAGATAGCATAAAGAGTATAAAACTAGGCCTATACTAGATATCATTCTATGAGATGGAGATTAGCATCCCTCATTAGTGAACACTCTTAACTTAGTGGCTAGTGCTAAGCATAAAACTTGATCACTTTAGATGGGAATACTTGGTGAAAATGATTATGAAAACCTTGGAATGATGAGTCATTCTATTGAGATGTTTTGACATGTGTTGAGAAACACAAATGGATTTGATGATGAAAATGTTGAGGCATGAGCCTTAGCCCTTTATAAAAACTGATGGTTGGGTTCTGATGCGATACCATTCCAATTTTACCGTACAATCACAATACCTGAATTGGGTAAGGCTTAGCCAGAAGTTTATATGAATTAGTATGGGTTCACTCGTGGAGGAGGTTTGAGCTGAGGCTACCTCTTGATGATGTCCACCTATGCAGTGCCCAGGATGGCAGATGGCCATGGCTGGGAGGCCAAGCTCATAGGGGAGGTGCTTATACTAGAGTGTGTAAAGGAAAGGTTATGATTGATTATCCGCATACTAAGTATGATGATTTAGGGTTATCCCTAGCGGATGTATCGAATTTTGTGGTGAAAGTGTACCACCTATGCAGAGTGTCAAACTATTCGAATAGCCGCATCCACGGTCATGGACAGTTGGAGTGGCCATACTGTTCCGTCGTCAGATGTTTTCAAAATGACTTGTGAAGTGATCTATGATTTTGACTTGACCACAACAGGGTTGTGAATATGAAAACTAGGTTCCCAACTTAAAGTGATTTAGAACATTTACTTAGTTTTCTTTGCTTCGGAACTTGGTTTAGATAAACCTGTTTTTTGCAAATAAACTTAGAGCTTAGGATTACTACTAGAACTACCTTACTTATTAGTGATAGTTTGCGATTACTTAAAGAGTACTCATGGCTTTGTCCCTGGCTATTCCCGTGGCCAGACTATGAGGAGGACTACCAGGAGGAAGGATAGAAGGACGGCTACGACAACTAGGATCATCTCCCATCGTCAGCATTGCCTGTGACCCTGAAGATGGAGCCCGCTGCTACGCTTATTATTCCGCTGCTTGTTTGTATTGAGAATGGATCATGAGATCCTTTATTTGTGTAAGACCTTATTATGGTTTGTAATGGATGATGTACTGTGATATCAATCTACTATGTCTCGCAAAAATGGTAATCCTGGGATTGCGATGTATGGCATAACATGCATCTGGGATTAAAAATCCGGGTGTTGACACCCTCCCCCATGGAGATGGGATCCATGGGGAGGCAAAAACGTGGCTTTGGTGGCTGCAAATTCGTGGGTGGAGATGTCTTATGTGAATTAGGTTTCCTCCCTTTATATAGCTTCTCGGATTCCCATCACCCCATCCTGGGATGCAGTAAATCGGGCATAGCGGGCCTGTCCGGACTCGGGATCAGCTAAACTTTATGTCTAGAACGTTTGTCGCAAAATTTCCAACAACTTTGTAGTTGAATAGTTTTCCGTTTGACGCCGGCTTCGACCCGAAATGTGACCATCTTCAAAAAGTGTTCTGAGATAGACTTCTGGAAAATTCCGAATTTGACTCCAACAAGGTTTCCACTTATATTCTTGATAATTCCTACACATCAAAGTGTAAAACAAGAACATTGTGCACTTTTGCAACTATTAGTAGGTTAGTCCAAATGAATCATAAACTTTATACAAAAAGGAGTGTAAAAAGCATATTATTAGCATAAAACCATCAAAAATTATAGATACGTTATGGACGTATCAACATCCCCAAGCTTAGTTCCTGCTCGTCCTCGAGTAGGTAAACGATAAAAACAATATAATTTTTGAGATGACATGCAGACAACACAATCTTGATCATCATTATTGTAAAAGCATTGATAGTTGGGATCAAGGTACTCTAAACATGAACATGAAAGATAGAATTTAACAATAAGACATAGCAACTATGTTGTAACATGAAAAGGTACAAACAAAAGATTCATGAATAACAATGCTTTGAAAGACGTTTGTTTGTTTCACATAAAGAAAGCATAATAAGAATGGTATTGAGCTTGTCCCTCATAGTGTATTAAAACATAAATGCATAGGACACCTTCAAAGTTCATAAGGGTGACTAGATACAAATAGTTTAAGAAGAAGCAATATCAAAGTTATGCTTTAATCAACAAGTTTTGGGGCAATGCACATTAAACTAAGAATGACCACTATGCTCTCTCAATAGGTGCATAAAGATAGAAGATGGAGACTCAACATAGTAAAGGAAAGTCCTTCATAGAAGGAAGCAGGGATTCAAGTCTCATAAAGAGCTTCCAAAAATTACGGTACTTATTAGCTTTCAGCTCTCATTTCCCCTATCATAAGCATCTTGAAGTGATTAAGGTTAAAGTGAAAAAACTATGGAGTATATGCTTGACAAAGTATAAGTTGGCAATCTCAATTGTTTATAACATGTCATGCTACAGCAAAAATCACTAAGCATAAAGCCAAAACAATATCAAGCATGACATGACAAAGCATATGCCACCGTCAAAACGAGCTCCTTTTACCACTTAAGCATGGACTTTTCCAATCCAAAGCACACTTATTTGAAAACTAATGTATGAAAGAGGGGGTCCAACCAATTTATTCAAGCAAACTAAGAAAACCAAGCAAAAGACAACCAAAAACGAAAACAAAGAGGCTCCAAGAACAACACAACTATGTATGAAACAATAAAAATGAAGTGTTTGGAAGAACCTGAGTTTTTTATTGATGAAGAAGGGGATGCCTTGGGCATCCCCAAGCTTTGACGCTTGTACTTTTGGATATTTCTTGGGGTGACACGGGGTGGCATCCCCAAGCTTGAGCTTTAGTCCATTCTTCATCTCATTACATCATTCTTTCCTTAACACCTGAAATTTTTCCTTCATACAAAACTTCACATAATCTTCATTAGCAACATTAGTGTACTCAAGATAATAAGTCTTTGGGTTCATTTTCAACACCAATAAAACTTCCATTAAAACACAAGCTACTGTAGCACTTCCCTTAAAAAGCTCAATTCCCCAAAGAGAACCCAAAAAGGAATCAACAAGAAGCAAATGCAAATAATGGCAGAAATCTGTCAAAACAGACCAGCAGATAGAAACCAATTTTTTAGAAGACCTTATGTTGCTCAAATCAAAAAGTGTTGAGCTAACGAAAGTTGGATAACAACCTGGGGAAGAAGCATAGAAACTTACAGCTCAAACCGACATACAGAGATTTTACACGAATTTTTACAGCGAAGCACAAAAATCTGTTTCGGGACAACACCTTTCCCAAACATTACTTCTCTCTCATTAGAGGTTACTCTTGGCATAAAAAGCAAATAAAAAAGATAAGGAGAGGTTATTACTGAAGTAATAACTTCCAAGACTCAACTAAAACTTTTGGGTTATCTCCCAATAAGTACTTTTCTTTAACGCCTTTAAGTTAGGCATTCTCCCAATAGTGCTTTACTTTAACGCCTTTCAGCTAGGCATAGGAGAAAGATTCAAGTATTTTTGAATGAATAAGCATTAAGATCAATACTAGAAATATCTTTCTTTTCCAAGGCTTCATGCATTCCTACAAGTTTTCAACTGAAAAGCTTCCATGGGAAGATTTGTTTTGGTTTCATAGGCATGAACACAAGTGTTCAAGGTCGACCCCCACTTAACCATTACTCGTCTTTCCAATCACTTTCCTTTTTGAATTTTTTTTAGGTAACAAGTACAACTAAATTTTTTGTAATTTGCAATCCCTATCCATACTAATATAGAGAACAACTTAAAGCTGAAATTAAAAACTACTTAGAGATAAAGCAAACAAGTGCACACAAGAATATTCACCCACACGCTATTGCTCCCCGGCAACGACGCCAGAAAAGGTCTTGATAACCCACAAGTATAGGGGATCGCGTGTAGCCTTTTCGATAATTAATAGTGTCGAACCCAATGAGGAGCTAAAGGTAGGATAAATGTTCTCTAAAGATCTATCAACCATTGATACAACTCTAAGCACTGTAAATGTTTACATTATCTAGGAAATAAAACTAGAGCAACAATACGAGTAATAGAGATAGCTTTGCATGATAATAAATAACAAGAATGTAAAGCTAGTTGCTGCAGCAATAAAATACACTAAACTAACAAAACCATGAGTGTGGAATAGTGGTGGTAATTGTGGTGGCTTTGTCCAAGTTTAAATAGCGAATAGATCAGGTTCATTATCTTCGATGCAGTTTTCTATGTGGGAGAGGCTAAATATACATGTGCTTCACTACTTGGAATTACATGTACTATATGATTACATTGTTAGCAAACATCCGTAAGTACTAACAATACATTAAGGTTTCCCAAACCATAGCCTTAAGTTTAATGGTCCTCTTACTCCCATACGTGCAACGTTTCGCTTCGCGTCCTCAGGTTTCTGTCACTCCGGCAGAACTCCCCCCTTCCTTTTACACATACTACAAACCCTATGATGTTTAATCCATATGCGCACAAATATAATGGACACCAAAGGACCGTACCATATCAACATACAACTCTAATGAAGCAAAGACGTTCAACCATTCAATCTAAGAACAAAGAAACTACGCAAACATGACATAGATCATAGGATTATAACTTATAGCATCAAACACCATGTTTACATAGGACGGTACAGAGGTGTGTGGGAGGATGAACCACTGCATACTAGGAGGATTAGGTGATGGAGATGGCGGTGAAGATGGTGAAGAGGGTGGCGGTGGCACCGGCGGCGGCGCGGTGGACTCCTTCGCCGTTGTCGGTATCATGGAGGAGCACCGCCCCTTAGCCCCCTTCCTTCATGGCTTCTTGGGAGCCCTCCCCCATTGAGATGGGATCCATGGGGAAGGCAAAAACGTGGCTTTGGTGTCTGCAAATTCGTGGATGGAGATGTCTTGGGCGAATTAGGTTTCCTCCCTTTATATAGCTTCTCGGATTCCCATCACCCCATCTTGGGCTGCAGTAAATCGGGCCTAGCGGGCCCGTCCGTACTTGGAATTAGCTAAATTTTATGTCCAGAACATTTGTCACGAAATGTCCAAAAACTTTGTAGTTGAAGAGTTTTCTGTTTGACGCCGACTTTGACCGGAAACTTGACCATCTTCAAATAGTGTTCTGAGACAGATTTCTGAAAAAAATCCCAATTTGACTCCAACAAGGTTTCCACTTGTATTCTTGGTATTTCCTACACATCAAAGTGTAAAACAAGATCATTGTGCACCTTTGCAACTATTAGTAGGTTAGTCCAAATAAATCATAAACTTTATACAAAAAGGAGTGTCAAAAGCATATTATTAGGATAAAACCATCAAAAATTATAGATACGTTATGGACGTATCAGCAAGTTGACTCATGAGAGCCTAAAAATTCATTTTTTGCTCACCTTGCAAGTTAGTCATAAAACAATCCAAAGCAATAAATTCTTCATTAACCTGAAGACTAGTGTAATCATCCATATCAGCATTTATATTAGTCTTAGGAAAGGAAGTGATGGAAGGTGATACCTCGGAACCTCTTGCCATAAGACAAGTGATGTTCTTGTTGGAGAAGTTCTCATTTGGAGAATCAAAGAGTGAAGTGGTTGGTGTAGATGTAGTGGCTATGGCAGCCACCTCCCTTGAACTATCATCACCTTTTTCTTCTTCACTTGTGGACGAATAATCCTCTTAAGCTACCAACACTACCTTTGGTTGCTTCTTGTAAGAAGTATTCTTATTGATAAATGGCTTCTTGTGAGTAGCCTTTGACTTCTCCTTGAGAACTAGTCTTCTCCCATGATCTTCTCTACTTTGATAAGGGCACTAAGCTACAAAATGCAAACAGTCGCTACAATTGTAACATGACCTTGGTTTTGGACCGTTTTATTTTCTTCCACTTGGCCCGTTCTTGCGCTCAAGTTCAAATTTTGCTTTGGCAGGGTCTTTCCAAAAGTTTCTTGCGTAGAATTCCATGTACCCACCATGAGCATGTTTGACCTCCTCGCGGCAGCTCATGGCAAATATGTCAAGGCTTCTATCATTTTCTTCTTTCTCAATGACATTGGCCGTCAAAGCAACATTCACACCTTTTTGCATTCCAATTGCTCGAGCACGGGTATCTTCAGCGTTCTTGGGCACAACTTTGAATGTAGCCATTTCTTGCATGACTTTGTTGGAAGTAATTTGGTGGTAATTATGTCTTCCTTGTAGGCTCTTCAAATCTGTGGGCTCAAATGGCATAAGTGCACTTACATATTTTCTCTTGATCCAAGTATCATCAACATGTGTTGCACCATGATTTCTAGATGTGGTGGCAATGGACTTGAGCCTTCTATACATATATTAGTGGTCCTCACCATCAAGCATATAGAACCCTTCATCTTTATTGCTTAGAGCATCATACCTACTAATTCTCATGCTCTCATTTCCAATGAATAGCTCGATGAGGGCATCCCAAGCTTCCTTAGCGGTGCTAAGATGTTCAATGTGTGGCATGCCCTTGGGACCCACACTAAGCTAAATCATGTGCAAGGCCATCATGTTGAGTTGACTATCGACAACTTAACATCTTGTCAAATTGGTTGGATCCCCAATGTGGAGACCACCCTCAATGATCTTCCATAACTCAATAGATGAGCAACACACATGAAACTTCATTAAAAATTGCCATTGATTGAAAGAAGATGCACCGAGCTTGGGTGGATCACCCCTATTATTTATATGAGGATGAAGGATTGGTGGATCAGGTGAATATAAGTGAGAAACCTTACTATAGTCCTCCTTACCGCTTCCCTTTATGGAAGAGGAACCCTTATATTTATCTTCACCCTCCAAATCCTTTTCTTTGGAGTTAGCCTTAGCTTTTTCCTTAGAAATAGGAGTTGTGGCATCACTGGAAGATGGAGGAGAGGTTGTGGGTAGCATGAGACATGCTATCATTTCACGCATCTCTTGCATTTGAGTCTCCATGGTTTTAATCAAGTTTGTTTCCAAGGTCTTGAGATCATCCATGGTGACTTTATTCCCAGCCTCACTACCATCTTCCTTAGCACCCATACTCTCTTAGGCGATAAATCCCGAATAAAGATATGAAGCTCAGATACCAATTGAAATGGATCATATGGGCACCTAGAGGGCGGGTGAATAGGTGCTACTCCAAATTTTAACTCCTTTTCAATTTTAGGCTTAACATAAAGGTAAATTCTCTAGATATGCAACTACGATGAATTTCCCTATATGTTAACCTAACTACTAACCGAGTAAAGGTGAAGAGAGCGGAACAAGGTAACCATAGTGGAGCATGTGGAGACACAAGATTTTTTTATCGCGGTTCCTTCCTTGTTAAGGGAAGTATGTCTGCGTTGGAGGGGTGGGCGGTACTATGACCACCACGCCACAAAATGCCTCACCCTGTTCTCTGATGGATCTCGCCACGAGAGGCCTAATCTATCTTCCACTATTTGGTATCCTTCTAGGCGAGAACCGTTGCCTTTACAAAACTAGCGGGGCACGCATCCACAACTCATTTGGAGGCTCCCGTGATGACAACAAGCTGCCACAAGAAACAAGTTTATCAATAATCATAACCAAGATCTAGAAAATCATAAGAGACTCTAGATCAATAATCCTCCAAGTCAACGGAGGGGAAATGAAGATATTAATTGGTGCCGATGAAGATCAAAGTCTCCTCCTTCGATTCCCCAAAGCCCGGAGCCTCTGAGTGGTAGAAGGTGAAGATTGCGCTTGAATCGATATGAACATAGCAGACCTTTTTCATGGGATCCAAGCGCTCTGAAATGAGGATCTGATGGGGTATATATACCCCCATCCAAAAAGCTGCCATTGGAGAATTTGGGGGCCGGATAATCCAGCCTTAATGGGGCTGGATAATCTGGCCAGGCCAAACACTCTGGCCCGGGTCGGATTAACCGGGGAGAATATCCACCCCTTCTTTGCTTGACGCGCCTTGGTGCCGTTTGAAAATAAGCCTGGGGTGGATGATGGCTCTGAAATATAGCCATCTACGTCCACATTTAAACTGGATATTATTCATATTTTTATGAAATATCTCTCTAAACCCTGCCACTAATGCCTAATGATCAAAGGGGTATGCAATCCTTTCTTTCTATTTTTCCCTGCGCAGATAATGACGTTTGATGATGGGAACCACTACATTAAAATCAAAGATACGAGATTTCCAACAACTAGAAGAAACTAGGAGTCGTGAAGCAGAGGCAGACGCTTTAACGACCAACTATACGACCGAAACAAAATTCCGGCCATATAGTTCCGGTCGTGTAGTTGTCGTTGACACCACTAGGTCAAACAAAACAACTTTCGTGAAGGGACCCCTATATAAAGAGGTCTCAGGCAACGAGAAAGGGCCCTGCCCCAGATCATCAGCCGCCTCCAGATCTCCATCCACCACACCGAAGAGCCGCTAGAGGAATAGACTTAGATCTTATCTCCAATCCTTCTCCACCACCATAGCCATATTCCACCACTTGTAATAGTAGATCTCATCTTCGATTGGCGACATTTTAAGACTAATTGCTATCGATCTCCTGATTTCCACTATAATGTTTATGATCTTTGATCTCATCTCTATGTATGAGTAATTCTCCTTGGGCTAAGGGCTTCGGCCTAGCCATGTAGATTTTTGTGCATGTTATTTATCATAGATGGGATCATGTATTAGTTTGTATGACCTGATGATTATTGTATCCTCTCTTGCCTCAATCTAAGGACTTGTTAGGTACCCAAGACCCCGAGGATTGAGCCAGGTATAGGTAGTATGAGTAATGACTAATCTGTAGGTTGGGAACCCCAGTGACAGAAGGGATAGTACGGCTGTATGTGAGGGATTTACTTGGGATTAACAGTGATGTCACTATGCATATCATTAGTTCTATTTCTTCTATGGATAAGACTAGTAGGTTATTGCTATAAGCGGTTGAGGAGGCGATAGCAATTATGGATGCACTGCCCATATATAATTTATCTTGCTCTAACAATTACATGCATACTTTATTTCTATCTTTTAGTCCCATCAGATGTTTTGCACAGCTACAGGTGAAACCGAATGCCCTAGGCCCTCTCTCTCCATCATCGACAACAACAAAAGACGCAAACTCTTGGTCCGGTAAAAACACAAAAGGAATTCTGAAACTCTGAAGGTCCATTAAAGTAACTTTACTATGCTTCTGCTTTTCGAGGATTCGGTAAACCTAGGTCTACTAGGGAAAAAGAGCTATACTACATCCGTAATACAGATCGAAGGTATCAGTGGATTATCGGGCCGTGGCACAAAGTCTGGCCCATGTTAGATAATCTGGTGGAAAATTGCACCCCCACTCTGCATGACGCGCCTTGGCCGCTCGTCGAAGAATCCCTGGGGGCAGATTATCCGGCCCGAGAAAAACCTCCGGCCCTGACCAGACAATCTGGGGGGAAATCCGCCCCCACTCCGCACGACATGCGTTGTCCAGGCTTGGTGATTGGGGCAAGGGCGGATTACCGGCCGGCCGGTAATCCGCCCCTCCCCAAACTCTATTCGATGGATTTAGAGAGAACAATATCTGCATCACTAGACACCCGGTTAAATAATCCTTGGCATTGTTATCTAACACTCATAACAATAGAGATCATGAAATATTCTTTCACATGCTCACCGACTTGGACAACATATCCGACCCCGACAAAAGGGCTTGGATCGAGAAAATGCAAAAGATCTTTCGGGCTCGTGATGCTTGAAGGCAATGGCACAAGCGATTGCTATTTGGGAGAAACTTGCCAGGACAAATTGTATGGTATTTGTCTTCTTTTCGATATATGGGATCAACTGGCCACTTGTTGATGGTGCCCGGAGGGCAATAGCATTGTTTGCCACTTATTTATTTGTTTCCCAATTTATATGTTTGTCTATGTCTATGTGCTGAAATATGGAAAGAATTGGTAAAATGGCATACGCTTGCCAAAATGGAAATCGTGGACAGGATAGGTCGCGCCACTGGGCGAAATGGCCAGACAGGCCAGACCGCGACCCAAATTACATAAGTGGGTCGACCCATCCAGACAGAATCGGATGGTTTGCATCGCCGATTTAGGTATTCCCGTTGGAGATACCCTAACTACCGGCTTCTTAGGTCATGCTGTATGCTAGCATGTAGGTTGTTCAAACTAATATTTTTCCAACATTCCGAACAAGACTATTCTTTAGGACATTCAACATGTCCTTTTTTTTGAAATTACACCGATATATTAATAATCATCGACGACATTATAAAGGATATAAAAATAATGATAATTACAAATAGGTCATTGGACCACCTAGCACGACTACACGCACTAGCACGATATGAATGTGTGTCGCCGTCCTCGCCCTCCATCATCGGAGCTAGACAAAGCTGGTCGTAGTAGAGATTGTTGCAACAGATGGACGTGAATTCATCATGTGAAAGTCTCAAAAGGCCAGCGCACGAGAGCAACAACCATCGTCGAAGATGATAACCGTAAATTGGAAGAGACTAACCTCAAAACACACCAACGAATATGAAAAATGATCGGATTTATTCGCACACAAACACGTCACGTGTATCTCCGGCGTCGAGCGCGATACACAAGGCATGTCACCAGAGGAGACTCACTGGAAGCGCGATACGCAAGACAATCCGGCGAGTGCTTTTGGAACTCTAAACCCCACACGGTCAGGATAGACCCCGTCTAGTGGCACGGCAGTGATGAGATGCCCTAGGTCAGTTTTCCCACTCCTAGGAATTTGTGTATCGAAGCTCTCCGGTATGAAGAACATCGACGAATGAGAATCATAAACTAGGGTAGGAGAAGTTTGTAGATTGGTTTTTGCGATTGATTGCGTGTTGTCCTTCAATCGCCCGTCACCCCTCATGTATATAAGGAGTGTTCGGACCTTCCGTGCAAGAAAGAAGGTTGGATTCACATCCAAAACTCTAGTTAGGATCCAACTTGAATAGGCAAACCCGAAATTTGGGTAACTGTTCGGTAAAAAACTTTTCTGTAACTCTAGGACCACTTTTGAGGTAGTAAACAAACTTGTATCAAAATATATTAAGAACAAAAGTTGTTTGTCTCGAAAAAACGAAGAACTTTTATGATGCATACTTTTCCATCCAGCCTGATATTGATGGTCTTTTCCCCTTAGTTTCGTCTTAAACTCAGATTTTGACCGAACGATTTTACTTCCATTCGGTCGTATTTTAATTCTGGCAGTCGTATACTTTAACCAATGAAGATCACCCCAAAACCAAAGTTCGTTTCTCTCGAAAAAACAAAAAACTTTCGTGTTTTGCACTTTTTCATCCGAGATGATCTTGACCGATTTAAGATTACATGAAAATGTGTTGGATTATACAGCTTTCAACCTCACCGTCGCCTAAGGGCACAGGTTGGCTGTGTTCGGGCGATCCAACCCGCGCCTAGGGGCAGAGGCTGGCTGTGGTCGGATGAGCCGACCCGAAATTCAGGTTTCAGAAGTATTTTTACTCTAGAAGTTGCATACTATCTCGGGACTTCAAAAGCAAAGTTGTTTGTTTTGACGAGACGCACGACTTTCATGTTGGGCACTTTTTTATTTGAGGTTATATTGATGAATTTTATTTGTAAGCAAAAAATGGTTGCGAACACATGCCTCTTGTTTTTTAGCAAAACTTGTGTGACGAAAAATAACTTATACTATTTTTATTCTGTGGACGATGTCAACACTTCATTGGCATTTGATCTCAGGGTGATAACTCTATATCGGCCATATATTTTGAGGTTGATAAGTATATATCGTCCATATGTGTGCTTAAGCTTCTTGCCACACACCCGGGTAGAACTTTAGATATCTTCCATTGAGAGCTTGAGGCAGTAAATTTCCTTCCATAGATTCCACTAAATATGAATTTTCAGGAACTACTCTCACAACTTGAAAGGACCCTCCCAGCTTGGAGACCACTTGCCAAACTTTCTATCTTTCGAACCAACTGGCAAAATCACCTTCCTACCAAATCTCCAACTTGGAAGCTCTTCAACTTTACCTTTTTATTGTAAGCTTGTTCTACTCACAAATTTTCTTTCTCTATCTCTTTCAAAGCAAGCAAATGTTTGTCGGTGACTTCATCAATGTTATCCATCATCAAGTTATGAAAATATACCGCTGATAAATCATTTTGCTTAACAAACCTCAAAGCAGCCAGATTTACCTCTACCGGTAAAACGACTTCATGTCCATACACAAGTTCATATGGAGTTACCTTTGTTGCACCATGCCTCGAGATTCTATGCACCCATAAAGCTTCGAACAATACTTCATGCCACTTTATTGGACGATATTCACTCTTTATCTTGATGAGCTTGATTAGAATCTTATTGCTCGACTCAGCTTGTCCATTAGCTTGCGCATAATATGGAGATGAACTAAGAATATTTATCTTGTAAGATTCAACGAACTCTTTCATTTCCTTTGCCATAAATAACATACCTTGATTTGTAGTCAATGTTCGAAGAATGCCCAATCTATGTACAATATGCTCCATTATGCACTTGATCACCTCCTTATGGGTCATATTTCTAAGAGGTATTGCTTCAGACCACTTGGCAAAATAATCAGTAGCTACCAACACGGATCAATGCCCTTTTGTAGAATAAGGATGGATCATACCAATGAAATCTAATTCCCAACCTCTATACAGCCACGACTTGATAATAGGATACAACATAGCAGCAGGAGCTAACCGAATGTCACCAAACTTTTGACAAGGTTCACATCCTTTATAGTATCTGAAACAATCGTTGATCATCGTCGGCCAATAAAGTCCTTTGCGCCGTAAGAGGCACTTTATTTTCTGTGCCAACTGATGGGTACCACATATTCCTTCGTGTACCTCTCCGTAGCAACCCTCGCTTGGTCCTCATCCAAGAACTTCAAAACAATACCATCAACCGTTCGGTGATAGAGATCATCATCTATCAATGCACATTTGAAGGCCATACGCTGGACAACCATATCCGTCCTCTTGCTAGGATCCTACAAATATTAAAAAGTTGGTCTTGTCCAATCTTTATGTTCACATGCACTACCTCCTTTATTAGTGACCGAATCAATGGACTTTAATTCACCCTTACTTATGTCGGCGATAATAAACATTAGATCATGATATATATAAAAAACACCACGATCAACATGGTAGCCTGATGCTTGTTGTGCTAAATCATTTGCACTCCAATTTTCTTGTCTAGATATATGAGCAATGCTAAAGTAATCTAAGGTAGAAATTATATCTAAACATTTATCAAGGTAAATATTCGTCAAAACACTAGAAAACCTTGGACAATTGTTGTACTGTTAGCAACGAATCACCAAACAGCTCAATATGTGTGGCACCTACATCAGTTAAAAGTTATATCCCGAGTAAACTTCATATTCGGCTTGATTGTTTATGCAAGAATATTCTAAGCAGCATGAGGCTTCAAAACAGCGCCATGAGGAGACATATAAACAACACCATTGCTACAAACTGAACCATCAAAATATAACCTCCATGGCACTAAAGAGACAAGGATAATATCAACATCATGCTTGCTATCAATCTGATGTTCTACAATAAAATCAGTAACGATTTGTCCTTTCATGGATTTCAAAGATTCATAAGCCAAATTATATGATTAATGCGTAAGCCCGATTTGTCCTTTCATAGATTTCAAAGATTCATAAGCCAAATTATATTCGATTAATGCGTAAGCCCATTTACTGATCCTACTATTAATAATTGGTCTATGCAATATATATTTAATGAAATCAGTTTGAAAAGCTATAATGCACACACTACATAACAAATAATGCCTTAACTTAGTGCAAGCATAATATAAGCATAGGCATAATTTCTCAATAAAGGTATACCTTGTCTCGGCGTCCAACAAACGTCGACTCAAATAAGTGATCACATGCTCATTTTCTTTGGTCTGTTGTGTCAAAACAACATCAATAACACCTCCTTCGCAGCAATATAAAGCCTAAAAGGCTCTCCACGTTTTGGTGTTCTCATCACCAGAGGTGTAGACAAACTTAACTTGATCTTTTTGAATGCGTCTTGCTCTCCCTCCCCCAAGTAAAATCATCATCATTCTTTAACCGAGGGATAGGGGTAAATGCATCAACCTTCCCGGACAAGTTCACTATGAATCTTCTCAAATAATTAACCTTGCCAAGGAATTTTTGCATATCATTCTTGCATGTTGGAGCCTGCACTTTCTGAATAGCTTCTATCTTCTTGGGATCAATTTCTATGGCATGCTCATGTATAATAAAACGCAAGAATCTCCCAACCGATACACAAAAAACACAATTTAAATGATTCATCTTGAGCCCATAATTCTTCATCCTCTCAAGGGCTAAGCGCAAATGACTTCAAGTATGACCCCAAGAAGCAATCCAACCTGTGGTTGGATGGTTAGGAGGGTAGTTGTACCCCCAGCCCACCAGAGTTCAAACCCCACGTTTGACACTGTGTGTTGCATAAATGCGAAATATTCTTTCAGTAGGAGGCGACATTCTCGTCGACAGCGAGGGCCCGTGGTGACTTCCTCCATCTCAAGACCCGATCCGCCGACTCAGTCTCTCGGAGGTGCTCATAGGGGTAGGGTGTGCGTGTGTGCGTCCATAGGGGTGGGTTCATATACGTATTGTGAGCGTCTACAATTGTAATGTGTTTCTCAAAAAAAGTATGACCCTAAGAAGATCATGAAATATTAAATTCATAGCTCTTTGATATGTAGCACTAGCATTTTTCAATCCAAAGGTCATCACTGTTCACTCAAATAAGCCAACAAATCTGGGGCACCAGAAGGTCGTTTGGAATGCACCCTCTTCAACCATGAAAATCTGATTGTACCCCGTGTTGCCATCAATAAAGGTAATAACCTTGTTCCAAAGGTACCATTAATAAGCATATCAGCTATTGGTATAGGATACTCATGTTTGGGTGTAGCTCTATTCAAATCTCTGAAATCAATGCACTCCCTCAACTTGTTGGACTCCTTCTTCTCTCACTACAAGAAAAGTTTCCTTCCGCAACGACTTGGTCCGACGGTCATCGTAGAAGGCGCGTCTTCCACGACGAAATTCTCGGCTCGGCCGTGGCCGATGGAAAACTTTTTTTTTCCGGTTTTGCGGCCCTCTACTACGACGGGTCTGCTAAAAACATGGAGGATGCTCGGATGGCGTGTGGCAGAAGCAAGATTTTTGTTTCCTCGCGCGATGTTGACTCGCTGAAGTCTTTTGAGGCGTGTGGGTCCCGGATGTCAGTGTCTCTAGCGGACCATACTTTTCGGTCGTGCCTCCCTGATTTGAACTCGATAACGTAGCTCGAGGCGTCTGCCGTTCAGTCAGGCTGCTAGGTTCCACATGTCAGCCTCTCATTAGAAGGATCGTGTGTATGATGGAATTTTTTTCCTTTGCTCGCGCTACCCTGTTCCGAAGTTGATAGCGCTGCTCGATGCATCTACCGTCTAATCAACCTCCTGGGACCCACATGTCATCCTCTCATTAGAAGAAACGTGTGTATGATGGAATTTTTTCCTTTGCCGGCGCTACCCCATTCCGAGTTGATAGCGCTGCTCGACGCATCTACCATTTAACCAACCTCCTGAGCCCCATATGTCATCCTCTCATTACAAGAAACGTGTGTATGACTGATTTTTTTTGCTTCGATCACGCTACCCTGTTCCGAACTTGATAGCGTTGTTCGATGCATCTACCGTTTAATCACGATGCTAGGCCCCACATGTCATCCTCTCATTAGAAAAAACGTGTGTATGATGGATTTTTTTTCCTTCGCTGGCACTACCTCGTTCCGAGTTGATAGCGTTGCTCGACGCATCTACCGTTTAACCAACCTCCTGAGCCCCATATGTCATCCTCTCATTACAAGAAACGTGTGTATGATTGATTTTTTTCCTTCACTCGCGCTATCCTATTCTGAACTTGATAGCGCTTTTCGATGCATCTACCGTTTAATCACGATGTTGGGCCCCACATGTCATCCTCTCATTAGAAGAAACATGTGTATGATGGATTTTTTTCCTTTACTGGCGCTACCCCGTTCCGAGTTGATAGCACTGCTCGACGCATCTACCATTTAACCAACCTCCTGAGCCCACATGTCATCCTCTCATTACAAGAAACGTGTGTATGATTGATTTTTTTCCTTCGCTCGCGCTACCCTGTTCCGAACTTGATAGTGTTGTTCGATGCATCTACAGGTTAATCACGTTGCAGGGCCCCACATGTCATCCTCTCATTAGAAGAAACGTGTGTACGTATGATGGATTTTTTCCTTTACTGGCGCTACCCCGTTCCGAGTTGATAGCGCTGCTCGACGCATCTACCGTTTAACCAACCTCCTGAGCCCCACATGTCATCCTCTCATTAGAAGAAATGTGTGTATGATGGATTTTTTCCTTCGCTCGTGCTACCCTGTTCTGAACTTGATAGCGATGTTCGATGCATCTACCGTTTAATCACGCTGTTGGGCCCCACATGTCATCCTCTCATTAGAAGAAAGGTGTGTATGATGGATTTTTTACCCTCTGTCGTGCCTTCATGTTCTGAACTTGATAGCTTTGCTCTCTGCATCACCTGTTTATTCAGGCTGGTGGGTCCTTTATGTCAGCCTCACATTAGAAGAATCGTGGGCATCTCAATTTATTAAATGCCAGATAATGGAGTAGTTTCTTAAAAACATGGGTAGGCGGGTTTTTTTGTTTTTGTTTTAAAGGGCAATTTCAAAAAGGCTGAATTAAACATTTTGGGATATTCTTCATCTACTATACTCAATGGGCTATACTCCATGCTCTATTCTCCATGGGCTCCTTGATAAATATTTAAATGGGCTGTCGTCAGCAAATCTCCTAAACCCTACAAGGCCGAATTAAATTGGTTTGGGCTAAAGAGGGGTCGAATGGGCCAGATTTTACCTCCTCTTTAGTAAAATTTGCATGGCTCGGCCAGATTCGGAACACAGACCTCACTACCGGAGGGAAAAATAAATGATAATTCTTTTGACATATATTCGTGTAAAAATATCTAAAGAACAAGGGACACAAACCGCGTGCGCCAAAACTGGACAGGTATCCAATTACTTCACTTGGTACCCTCTCATTTCTGTCCAAAACACATCCAACTGTTCCGATGACACACGGGCAAAAGCTCGAGTGCAAGCAGCCCAGCAGCAGCGACATAATTTTTTACAAATTCAGTAGCATTTGAAAGATCGAGTAGTACAGAATAAGACAGAAAAATATCGACAGATTCCTAGTTCATATTCAGCAGCACTTGACCAATTCTGCAGCATTCCAAAGTAACTGTTTTAGCTATACAGACACTAAAACTCAATAGTAGTACAGAGAGAACCCGTTCATGTTTCAGCTCTAAAAACCTTGTCGCACGATCAGTTTGGCCTTTTCTCCAAACACACTCAATCATTGGAGCAAGCATAACTGACGATCAAGTATGCTTTTGTGTGAATACCTCCTCTTCACATTAATACGAGTGTGGCCCCCATATATATGCATCCCAAAATGCCCAAGCCTCATCTAGATTGTGACAAAGCCAAGTTTAAAAAGGAAAGCAAGACCATCTACTTCACTTGATCTAAACAAGTACCAGTACATCAGTATTAGTTCTAGAAAATACCTTAGTAATAGTAATGACATAACACTTGACAAACTAAGACAGAAAAAATATCTATAGATTCCCAGTTTATATTTAGCACCACTTGACAGATTCAGCAGTATTTCAAAGTGACCGATTCAGTAGTACAGACAATGGCCAAAAGAAATGACAGATTCAGCAATGAAGACATTGAAATTCAATAGTTGTAGCAAGGTCATGACTCATAAGGAAAGAGAGTCCATATTTAGCACTCGATCGGTCGATCTAAACAAGTACCACTACATATGTATACTACAAAATAGATTAGCAGTAGCAAGTTAAGACCCCCATACAAAATACTCGGCATAACGCAATAGCGTGTCAAGTGCTGGCCGGGTAGCACTTTCTTTCCTTCCTGTTACCCTTTCCTTGTCACACCATCGCCTGTGGGCCCACTATCTCAGCAACATACATTGGAAATAGGTATACATTGGCGCAAACTTGTTCCACCTCTCTGTTGGGTTCGCAGCATAGAAAACAAAAAAATTCCTACGATGAGAACTATACGCCAAGATCTATCTACTAGATACAGAGCAACGGGTGGACATACATCCATGGAGAACTTACCCTCGAAGACAACAAGTTTTGTTAACGAGTAGGAACTAGTGGTGGTCCAAGCATGCGAGGAATGCAAGTGGGTTGTCCATGCCAACCGCAACAAAGACCAGATCGTCCTCGACAAAGAGTGTGCTACCTTTGCTGCTTTCCATGGGTTGAAGGAGGGTGACTGCCTTATGTTCAAGGTCACCGCAGACGGGTTCAAGATGAAAATCTACGACCGCATCACCTCCTGCCGGAAGGTGTTCGTCTGTCGTGAGCATGCACATCTTGTTTAAGTGCCAATTTGGATCGAAGGACTTTCAAAGGAATTTTGGAGGAATTCGACCCATAGTAAATTTTTTTCATAAGGAAGCCCTTTGGATGAAAGGAATCATACCTCCAAAATTCATATAGATTGCATTTGTACACCCCAATCCCATAGGAATTTCAACATCCACTTTTTTACACTCATTCGCGTAGGATTGAGGCAATTTTCCTCCGCGTTTACTGTGTTTCATTGAAATGACTTTAAGCCAGCAGATTTATACCTCCGACCCTATTATCCAGTGTTTTGAAGTTCTGTGATCCAAAGAAAGCTAATTCCTCTGTTTTGCAATCCATTGTTTTGTATCTATGACCGAGTCAAATTCCAGTGTTTTTAAATCCTGTTATCCAAAGAAGCCCAAAGTTATCTTTAAGTTTGATGTTCGATCTTTTGGCGACCGTTTGTGATGCTTATGCGTCAAGCCCTAAGTGTATTCGATGTGACTACTACTACTACTACTCCATATGATTCATTGCTAGATGCGTCAAATTCAGCGACGAGTAAATATGGATGGGAGGGAGTACTACTACGAGCAAGAGACCTAAACGGTGGAACAGTTTTGATTAAAATATTCTTGGAATTGTGTCTAGTATAAGACCCAGAGGCTAGTTCATTAAAATATTTCGCATAATACTTTGAGGCATTTTCATTGGCCAGAGGACTAGTAGTTTGGAGAGAAAAAGTGAAAAAAAGCTGCTACATGGGACCCACGCAAGAGACCTAAACGATGGAGCACTTTTGATTTTGCTAGACTCATGTCTAAGTTAGTATTTTCTTAGCTCATGCCCAAGCCTTAGCACACTGCACCATATTTGCGGCTAGTAAGCTCGATCGCTTGATGGACCAACGAGATTGCTCGAAGGCTGACGACGACACCCAATACTTTTTTTTGAACAAGCGAGACCCAGTACTTGACGTTTTGCTTCCACTATTCACTCTCCTCTCTCCTACTAGTACTACCTCGCTCCGCCTTCGCATAAACCATTTTCTTCCACTGTTCCTCCCTTTCTTCTCTACTTCTTCATCTAGCGATGTCACAAAATATCCTGTCTCGTCGGAAGAATAGCAAGATGGTGGTGGTTAGAGCCGTGGAGAAATACCGCCGGCAGGGTGACCTGCAGGCTCAGACCGAGAAAGGAGACCAGCCATGGGGCGAGGGCACATCTTTGCGCATGTATCCGAAGAGTGGCTATCATGGGGACCAAGAGTCCGGGTAGGTTTGTAATTCCGTTGATTCATGGGTTGTTGATGTCTACGCAATTCTATTCTTGTAGACAGTTGTTGGGCCTCCAAGTGCAGAAGTTTGTAGAACAGCAGCAAGTTTTCTCTTAAGTGGATCACCCAAGGTTTATCGAACTCAGGGAGGAAGTGGTCAAAGGTATCCCCTCTCAAGCAACCCTGCAATCAAGATACAAGAAGTCTCTTGTGTCCCCAACACACCCAATACACTTGTTAGGTGTATAGGTGCACTAGTTCAGCGAAGAGATAGTGAAATACAAGTGGTATGGATATAAGATAATGGTGCTAGAAAATACTTCGATGGCGTGGAAAAGACTAAATGCAAACTGAAATAAAGATAGAAGCAAGCAAACATGTAACAGATCTAATTGCAAACGGTGTTTCAATGTTTAGAAACAAGTCCTAGGGATCATACTTTCACTAGTGAACACTCTCATATAAATATCTTCTCTTCATGATACTACTCTCCGGTTGAACACTCTAATCGATGGTAGGGCTATAATAGCACACCTCAAAGTAAGCCTTTCCCATCTAGAAAACCCCACACTGTCACCTTGAGCTCTAGTTGGTTCCAACAAACACCACAATTTCATAGAAACATCCAACTCCAAATATAACTCATAACAAGTATTTGTAATCTCTAGCCTAAGTGCCACCATGGTGTGCACACTGTCAACTTCACACACATGGGGAGAGCAGAGATCTATTAAAGCACTTGAGTAGCAAGGTAGATCTATAGATTACAAGCTCATGATCTCAATAAGATCATGCATAGAGAGAGAGATGAACACATAGCTACCGGTAGAACCCTTAGCCTCGAGAGAGAACTACTCCCTCCTCATCATGGGAATCAGCAATGGTGATGGAGATGGTGGTGGAGATCGATAAAGATGGCTCCGGGGGCACTTCCCCGTCCCGACAGGGTGCCGGAACAGAGACTTTCTGTCCCCCGAATCTCCCCTTCGGTGGCGGTGGTGCTGCGGAACTTTTCGTGGATTTCTGATGGACTCTCTAGGGTTTTTGCCTCGGGAGGAATATATAGGTGAAGGGGCAAGGTCGGTGGCCGGCCAGGGGGCCCACACCATGCCCTGGCGCGGCCTAGGGTTGCCTGCGCCAAGGGGGGTGTGGCCACCCTGTGGCCCCTCTCCGGCTCTCCTTCTAGCTTCGTGAATCTTCCGGTAAAATATCAACTTCGGCTTTTGTCCCGTCCAATTCCGAGAATATTGATTTTCTGACTTTCCTGGAACCAAAAACAGCAGAAAACAGGCAACTGGCACTGTGGCTCTTGTTAATAGGTTAGTCCAAGAAATCATATGAAAAGTACTCCAAAGTGTGGACAAAACAGAAGAAAGTAGATAAAACCAAGCATGGAAAATCAAAAATTATTGCAATGTATCAACATCCCCAAGCTTAACTCTTGCTCGTCCTCAAGTAGGTAAGTGATAAAAAGAAAGAATAATTTTTGAGGTGGCATGCACCATCAAAGACTTGATCAAAGTATTTGTAAAACATTCAAAGCTAGGATCATAGTACTTCAATCATAACCTGAAAGACAAAGTTCTAGCAATAAAACAAAGAAACTATGTTGCAACATGAAAAGGCACAAACAAAAGATTCATGAATAACAATGCTTTGCAAGACGTTTGTTTGTTTCACATAAAGAAAACATAGCATAGTGGTATTCAGCTTGTCCCTCATAGAGTAGCAAACATAAATGCATAGGACACCTTCAAAGTTCATAAGAGTGACTAGATACAAATAGTTTAAAACAAGCAATATCAAATCTATGCATCAATCAACAAGTCTTGGGACAATGCAAATAGAACTAAGAATGGACACTATGCTCTCAAAGTAGGTGCATAAAGGTAGAAGGTGGAGACTCAATATAATGGTGGAAGAAAGGCCTTCATAGAAGGAAGTAGGGATTCAAGTTTCATAAAGAGCTTCCAAAAATTATGGTACTTAATAGCTTTCAGCTCTCATTGCCCCTATCATAAGCATCTTGAAGTGATTAAGGTTAAAGTGAACAAACTATGGTGTACATGCTTGACGAAGTATAAGTTAGAAATCTCATGTCCCTTGAATACGAGGGCCACTCCTCATGCTACTCAAGTTTAGTCACCAGTAAGTTCTTGTCATCGTAAGTACATATGTATCATAGAGAACCGCCAACGGGGTACCCCTTGCCCGGTGATACGGAAGAATCCCCATATCAAAATGACAAGGCAAGCAGACAACGAGCATCTCAGCAATCTTCTTATTTACCATGGGAATATGGTGCTTTTTTCTCTCTTTCCTCTTCTCATAATCTCTTTTTTTTCTTTTTCTCTTTTTTCTCAATATAGGACTCTTTTTTTATAAGAAGAATGCTTCATAGATAGCTCATTATGGTTACGCTGCAGGTTTCCACCATGTCAGCATGGATTAGACCAGCGGCCTAGGCGTTTCTCTAACACATATAAATAATTCCATGGACTTACAAGCTTCCCTTTCATTTCACACCGACGACATCCATACACAAAAGAGCATGATATCAACTAGGTACGAGTACCAAGTGCAATGTTGAAAGCGTTCCCCATGAAAGCATGGTTCTGCTAATTCCCAACAAATAAATGCAAGCATATACAACATAGACGACACAATGGTTCAAGTTTATTAAGGGCAAGAAAAGTAAAGTGTGCCATCAAGTTCGTGAGAGCTTTAATCACTAGTTTTCTCATAACAAGTTTAATTCAGAAGGTAGATAAAAACATGAATATACTTTGAATAGCATATGCTAGTAGGTAGGTATGGTGGACTCTTTGGAATAACTTGGTTTAAGGAGTTGGATGCATGAGTGGAACTCATACTTGGTTGTGGAGGCTAGCAAAAGACTGGGAGCGACAAACTAAGAGAGCAATAATGGCCATAATCATGCAGAGCGACAAAACATCATTGATCAAAGCATAAAGTGATACTACAAGTTGAAAACTAAAGGATCATAAAGGCTTATGGTGACTTGAGATAGTCATAACATGGTGTGAGCATGCGCCAAGTTAACCCAAATAAGGCATCAAAGGAGAATACCACAATACTATGCTTTAATATGCTAAAACAACGCATGATTCATCCAAGGCACATTAAGCAATCTCAATTGTTTATAACATGTCATGCTACAACAAACATCACTAAGCATAAAGCCAAAAATATATCAAGCATGGCATGACAAAGCATAGGCCACAGTCAAAAGCAAGCTCTTTTTACCACATAAGCATGAACTTTCCTACTCTTTTCCAATCCAAACCAAACTATTTGCAAACCAATGTATGAAAGAGGGGGTCCAACCAATTTATTCAGAAAACTAAGCAAACAAAGCAAACAAAAAACCAAAACGAAAACAAAAAATAAGACGCTCCAAGAACAACACAACTGTGCATGAAACAATAAAAATGAAGCGTTTGGAAGAAACCTGGGATTTTTATTGATGAAGAAGGGGATGCCTTGGGCATCCCCAAGATTTGACGCTTGTACTTCTTGGATTTTCTTGGGATGACACGCGTGGCATCCCCAATCTTGAGCTTTAGTCCATCCTTCATCTCATTACTCATTCCTTCCATACACCTGAAATTTTTCCTTCATACAAAACTTCACACAATCTTTATTAGCAACATTAGTGTACTCAAGATAAATAAGTCTTAAGGTTCAGTTCTAACACCAAATAAACTTCCATTAGAACACTAGCTACTGTAGCACTTCCCTCAAAAAGCTCAATTCCCCAAAAGAACTCAAAAAGGAACCAATAAGAAGCAAATGCAGAAAATAGCAGAAATCTGTCAAAACAGACCAGCAGGTAAAGACGTATTGTTTCGAAGATCTTCTGTTGCTCAAATAAAAAAGTGTTGAACTAACGAAAGTTAGATAACAACCTGGGGCAGAAGCACAAAAATGCACGCCTCAAAAAGACGTTCAGAGATTTTACACGATTTTTTTACGGTGAAGGACATAAATCTGTTTCGGGACAACAACTTTCCCAATCATTACTTCTCTCTCATTAGAGGTTACTCTTGGCACAAAAAGCAAATAAAAAGGATAAGGAGAGGTTATTACTGAGGTAATAACTTCCAAGACTCATCTAAAACTTTTGGGTTATCTCCCAATAAGTACTTTTCTTTAACGCCTTTAAGTTAGGCATGCTAGTTTGAGAAGATGCTCACATAGGAAATATGAATTGAAGTAAAAGAGAGCATCAAGAAGCAAATTCAAAACACATTTAAGTCTAACCCACTTCCTATGCATAGGAATCTTGTAAAGAAACAAGTCATGAAAGCACAAAGCAATAAGCATAGTAAAGCAAAACAAGTGCAACTTCAAGATTTTCAACATAAAGAGGGGAAACTTAATATTATTGAGATGCATAAAACCATGTTTCCCTCTCTCATAATAACTTTAAGTAGAATCATGAATAAAATTAACAATATAACTATCACATAAAACATTCTTATCATGAGCCACATGCATAAAACAATTATTACTCTCCCTATAAGAATAGTCATTCTTATTAATCATAGTGGGAGCAAATTCAACAAAATAGCTATAATTATTATTCTCATCACCATAATCATCAAATATAGGAGGCATACTATAGTCATAATTAATTTCCTCCTCAATAGTAGGTGGACTGAAAATATCATATTCATCATTGTAATCATCATATATTGGAGGTTTGGTATCATCATAAGCAATATAATAGCTATCTTCCAAAGCTGGGGAACTAAAAATATCATTTTCATAAAAACTAGCTTCCCCAAGCTTAGAGTTTTCCATAGCATTAGCAATAGTGTCCAAAGAATTCATACTAACAACATTGCTATTAGCATGCAAATATAGTTCCATAGGTTTTTTAATTTTCTCTTCAAACACTTCATGTCCTAACTCAAGATAAATACTATAAAGCTCTCTAATTTTTTTGTTGTTTTCCATTAAGCCTAACTAGTGAAAACAAGAAACAAAAAGACAAAATTGAAGAATCTAAAGGAAATAACTTCGAGCAATCACACCAGAGGATGTGAGTACCTTTTACCTTACCTTCTCGGCAACGGCGCCAGAAAATAGGCATTTGCCGTGGGAGGATCTTCTTCTTTAATCCTCTGGTGTGAATACCTTTTACCTTACCTCCCTGGAAACGGCGCCAGAAAAATAGCTTGATGTCTACACACTTCTATTCTTATAGACAGTTGTTGGGCCTCCAAGTGCAGAGGTTTGTAGAATAGCAGCAAGTTTTCCCTTAAGTGGATCACCCAAGGTTTATCGAACTCAGGGCGGAAGTGGTCAAAGGTATCCCCTCTCAAGCAACCCTGCAATCAAGATACAAGAAATCTCTTGTGTCCCCAACACACCCAATACACTTGTCAGATTTATAGGTGCACTAGTTCAGCGAAGAGATAGTGAAATACAAGTGGTATGGATATAAGATAACGGTGCTAGAAAATACGTTGATGGCGTGGAAAAGACTAAAGGCAAACTGAAATAAAGATAGAAGCAAGCAAACATGTAACATATCTAATTGCAAACGGTGTTTCAATGTTTAGAAACAAGGCCTAGGGATCATACTTTCACTAGTGAACACTCTCATATAAATATCTTCTCTTAATGATACTACTCTTAACTACTCTCTGGTTGAACACTCTAATCGATGGTAGGGCTATAACAGCACACCTCAAAGTAAGCCTTTCCCATCTAGAAAACCCCACACTATCACCTTGAGCTCTAGATGGTTCCAACAAACACCACAATTTCATAGAAACATCCAACTCCAAATATAACTCATAACAAGTATTTGTAATCTCTAGCCTAAGTGCCACCATGGTGTGCACACTGTCAACTTCACACACATGGGGAGAGCAGAGATCTATTAAAGCACTTGAGTAGCAAGGTAGATCTATAGATTACAAGCTCATGATCTCAATAAGATCATGCATAGAGAGAGATGAACACATAGCTACCGGTAGAACCCTTAGCCTCGAGAGAGAACTACTCCCTCCTCATCATGGGAATCAGCAATGGTGATGGAGATGGTGGTGGAGATCGATGGAGATGGCTCCGGGGGCACTTCCCCATCCTGGCAGGGTGCCGGAACAGAGACTTTCTGTCCCCCGAATCTCCCCTTCGGTGGCTACGGCGCTGTGGAACTTTTCATGGATTTTTGATTGAATCTCTAGGGTTTTTGCCTCGGGAGGAATATATAGGCAAAGGGGCAAGGTCGGTGGCCGTCCAGGGGGCCCACACCATGCCCTGGCGCGGCCTAGGGTTGCCCGCGCCAAGGGGGTGTGGCCACCCTGTGGCCCCTCTCCGGCTCTCCTTCTGGCTTCGTGAATCTTCCGGTAAAATATCAACTTCGGCTTTTGTCCTGTCCAATTCCGAGAATATTAATTTTCTGACTTTCCTAGAAAACAGGCAACTGGCACTGTGGCTCTTGTTAATAGGTTAGTCCAAGAAATCATATGAAAAGTACTCCAAAGTGTGGACAAAATAGAAGAAAGTAGATAAAACCAAGCATGGAACATCAAAAATTATAGATACATTTGCAATGTATCAGCTGTCTGCTCCTACTATTGAACCATCTATGTACATCTTCTAGGGCAGGCGGCTCGAGCGTCGAATTTTCCACCCCATGGGTCGATAGCACGACGGATATCTCTGACGCGTACGATGCCCTCATGCCCGCTCTCGGTCGAAGAAGAGAGGTACTATAGTCACTATAAATGTATTGATGTTTTTTGTTATTCTCTGCATGCACTCCATGCTCTCTTACTAATGATGCATTTTCCATGCAGGAAGTCAGGGCGAGAATCTTGGCCAAAGTAGATGTAATCTACAGCCATAACATCAACATTCTTCAGAAAAACTTCGAGCTCAACCTAGAGTGTGATCGCCTCCGAGCCGATTTGGCTTTTCAAATGAAGCTCGCACGATCTTATGAGCATGAATCCTCCACGCTTCGCGCTGAGTGTAAAAATTTGAAGAAAGAAGTCATGGTGCTCCGCAGCCAACAGCTATCATTGCGGAGATCGTCCAGGTCACGCCCCGTTAAGTAGGAAGAGAGAAGCCGTCTCATGTTGGTCGTCGAGGTCGCGACCATTGCGGAGGTCATCGAGGCCCTGCCTTCGCAGGGCGGCCACAGTGTTGCAATCGCCGAATTTTGGAGTAGGAACTAGGAAGGAGAGGACTTGCCTACGTGGCCCTCCTTTTTGTTTCTTTTGGGTGCATGGATTGTTTTTTTCTCATCCGTCTGCGCATAATTATATTGCACTCTTTAGCGTTCGAATACGCTCTATGGAGCTTTTGTAATGATATATTTGTCGTATAGTAGTCACTATTTAGTGTATATATTACATTCAAATTTAGTCAAATATGTGACATCCTTTTTAATTAGGTTGGACGGTATTTTCAGAAAAATTAGACTGTTGGGAGAGTATGTCTGATAAATCAAAAATAATTAAATAGTCAATGAGTGATCTTTAAATTTGGTCATACTTTCTACTTTGTCAGATGTGTAGGGATCCAGGATCTAGTGTCTAGACAAGAAAATGCACTGTCAGCATCGGGGACACCCAGCTATTGTCTGGACTCTGGAGTACTTTGGGTCACAAGCACAGCTACCCATATAGTCTACCCACGGACAGCCAACGATTCCTTGCATAGGCATTCCCGCCAGAGCCTTCGAAGGGAAGGTATCCGCTTTGACCTGTTGATTTCGGATTGGACGGTCAAGATTGCTAGACGTTGAACTCTATCTCCCTAGATGATGTTTCTACTACTACTACTACTATGTAAAAATACACTTATGTGTGAGCTCTGTTGATTAGCGAGGGTCATCAGCGTACGGGGGCCTCAACTGCACAAAAAAAGGTTTGCCACTCAATCAATTGTGCTCACATCTACCATTAAATGTGAGCATTTTACCAGCTCGACTGCCTCTATGCACTAATCGTCCATCCATCTAATCACTCGCTATATAATTTAAAGTATTCAATTCTACGTATCTAACAAATGATTCTTAAAATTGACAACCTAGAAAACTCCTCTAGAAAGATAGAAAGAGAAATTACTTATGATGTTAATTGGGTGTGTAGTATTACTTCTGTATGTAAATACAAATTAGCGGAAGTACTTAATCACTAATGTGTACAGTAACTAATTTCGTGCGTTATTTTATAGTAAAAATACTTCAGTACAAAAATGTAAAACTGTGACAGAAGAAAAGAAGTGGTTTTGTTTATGGAGTGTATAGAATATCATTATTTATCATGACAACATTGCAAATTTATAATATTGCTGTACTCCCTCAATACGAAACTTAGATTTGTCTAGTTTCACGAGTATATAGATCAAGTATATAGATCATATTCACGAGTATATAGACGTATTTTAGTGATACATACGAATCTAGATAAATTCCAAGTGACTTATTTCGGAACTACTAGTAATAGTTTTATCACAAGGCTCCTAAGACAAGAGGTCAATTGTCTTTGTGAGTGTCCGCAAGAATGTAGTACATTTATTGTATTAAAAATTTGCACCTAGCCGCCACAAATGAACCTAGCATCTCCCTCCTTGACACTTCTAATTATAAATTAGACGGTCACTAAGGTTTATACACATCAGGTCACTGCATATCGCTATTGTGTTGGAATTCATTTCTTGTGCTATATATTCTTGGTGATAAAGACATTATTTTTTGTCATGTAATGGAAACATTTCCCCTGATGGTGAAAACATTGTTTTGTTTTATGGAATGCTCTGTAAAATGGTAAAAAATAATTATTAACAATGAAAATATTTTTAGATACTAAAAAAAGGTCACAACTATTTTTTGATCGTTTCATGCATCATTGGAAATGATGGTAGTTTAATGTAACATTTAGAAAGTAGGGAAAAACGACAAAACTTATCGTTGTTCATAGAGAGGTATATGTACATTGTCTGCCTGGATGTCAAATGTGAATAATACAAAACCAAAATTGTGCATGTTGACAGTCATGCAAAACCATCTATAGTACTGCATCCATTAAATAATACACGATATCTTGGTAATCTAGAAACATGTTTAGGAGTACTTCTGAAATACCCGAGAGATGTTTAGTTCTAATAAGTTGACCAAGTATTGCACCAAAATTCTAAATTATGCAGGATATCATTATGCTTTAATAAGGTAAGTTATTGGAGTGCACACAATAAAATAGTCGTGTGAAGCATGCATTCACTCTTGAACACCATAAGTAAAAGTTTGAACTCGTGGAGTGCCAAAATGACATCATGCTAGCTAGCCTGATTAATGGTCTGCTACTACATTAACCTACACATCTACCCCTATAGTCTACTCTGGGACACCCAGCGATTGCTTGCATAGGCATCCGTGCCAGAGCATTTGAAGGCAAGGAATCCCCTATGGCCTGTTGATTTGGGATGGATGGACTAGATTGCTAGACGACTAAAATCACGTGATCCCCACTCCCTCACGCCCCTCTATTTCAAACACTGCGAAATTTCTGGCGCCCCTCCATTTCAAACACTACGAATTTTCTCGCGCCCGGAACTTCCCGCAGCACTTCTCCGTGGCTGGCTTTGCCCGCCGGAACTTGACACCATGCACTCCTCAGCCAACAGTATACCGGAGCTGCATCAGATGCAGTCTCATCTAAAGCATCATTGCCGCTTCACCGACATTCACCGCACCCGACCTTTGTCACCGAGTCCGTCGCCGTCCACCGCACCTGATTTCCTTTTCCCACTTTCCCCTCCACGGCGCCAAATCCGTTAATGACCCCAAGATCTGCATCAATGCTGGTGGCATCCTCCCCACCCGTACCTTACCTGAACCACCGTGCAGTGCACCGATTCAACCTCGTCCACCGCGGTCAAGCCGGCATCGAGCACCCAAGATCTGCTTCCCCGATGCAAACAGCCGGCGCAACCGAAGCACCCTGGGTGACAAGGATGTCACTCACGCCGGTACGGGTGATGATTAGAAGCCTATCTGACTATGGTAACCAAATCACCAACTCTTTTTTTGTTTTGTCAGCAGTACAGCAGGTTCAAGCCTATCGCAGTGAACTGCATTTTTTTAATTATTCTGTACACCCAGTCAAAGCGCACGCCTGTTCTTCCTGCTAGATACTATGGAGTAGGTCACTAGACATGTTGGTTTGCATTCGCTTCTCTACAAATTTTGTAGTCATGCACATGTTTTAGCTACTCTGAACAATAGTAATTGCATGCTATCATGTAGTTCTTGCAAAATGTAAAATCAGTGGAAATATTAGTTTGGATTCCCTGCTCCACAGTTACTAAATCTATCTGGTTCGTCTTGAGATAAGTTCCTGTTATTGTTTCCTCCTTGGCATCGTTATGTTGTCCGGTAGTACCCGTTTGACTCTTCGTACTATTTCGATTATAATTTTGTTGTTTCCATCTGGTTCTTCAAAAGCTGCAACACTAACTATTTCTTTTTATTGCATAGAGACCAGAATGGAACAGTGAACATAATGGTTTGCATAGCCTCTTCTACAGGTTCACAAGCGACGCCATTATTTCCATATCTGGTGCTGGTTCGTCCTAATCAATGGTATAATTGTCCTCTACTATGTAGTTCACTCGTGGTTTGCATTCCTGCTCTAGACGTTCTCTTATGATGCCATTATAATTTCTATTTGGTTGATTCTTAGCTATGACATTAACTACATGCCATTGTGTAGCTCACCGCAAATTCTGAGTCACCCAACGACTATGCATTCCAGGAGATGCCACTGCTTCCATATATATTTGCTGAAATGACC
Source organism: Avena sativa (assembly GCA_916181665.1). NCBI lineage: Eukaryota > Viridiplantae > Streptophyta > Magnoliopsida > Poales > Poaceae > Avena > Avena sativa. The sequence continues at coordinate 428,465,159 of OV702286.1, read as the reverse complement.
TCGCTTGTTTATATTTGCTAAAATTCTAAGAAACACTTTGTTTGATTGCTCATTTCATTCTAGGGGCACTTGTCTAATGCTTGTTTATCCTGCTCTACAGGTTCACGAGCGACGCCATTATATCTTGCATCTGGTTCTGGGTCTGGTTCGTCCTAAGTCATGACATAACTATCCTCTATAATATATAGTTCATTCGTGGTTTGCATTCCTGCTCTACAAGTTCTCGTATGATGCGGTTATAATTTCTATCTGGTTCATTTTTTGCTATGACCGTAACTGCATGCCATTTTGTGTCTCAACGCAAATTCCGAGTCACCCGACGTCTCTTGCATTTTAGGGTATAGAACTGCTTCCATATATATTTGTTGAAATGACCTAGCTAGTTTATTTTTGCTGAAATTCTAAGCCACACACACACACATTTTTTGATTGCTTGTTTAATGCATGCTTGCTTGTCCTGTTTCTTTGATGTGTTGGTCAATAATTGAACCATTGACCACTACTAGAGAAAGGCTTATGGATAGATTTATTATCAGTGGAGCATTGTTTTGAATATGCTCCACTGATATTATTTATAACCAATGGCGCATATCACAAATAATGCGCCACTAATAATGTGGGCCCGGCGATCTAGAGGCCTGTGGACCAAATATCAATGGCGCATATGGATATATGCGCCATTGATATACTATTATCAATGGCGCATATGCCATATGCGCCATTGATATTCCCCCCACCAATGGCGCATGTGGATGTAAATGCGCCACTGGTAACCAAGTGGGCCCCACCATCCTGAAAGGTGGCAGAAATATCAATGGCGCATTTGCTATATGCGCCACTGATACTTGGCCCACCAATGGCGCATATGGTGTTAAATGCGCCACTAATAAGTCTTAGGCCCACCACCTGAAAAGGTGGCAGACTTATTAGTGGAGCATTTAGTGTAATATGCGCTACTGATAATTTTGTCCAGATCTACAAGTTGGCATCCACCCCCACCCACCACCACCATTCCATTCTTCTCCACCCACCACCCCAAACTAGATCTAGCTCGTCCTCCTCCTCCCCACCACCTCAATTTCTCCATTCTTTTCTCCATTCTTGGTTGTTGAACCTACCTTGCTTCATAGTTTTGTGAGGGGAAGCCTCCTCCAACATCCATCTTGTTCTCCAACAACAACCACACTATCTCGTCGCGTACTTGGCTCGGTAACGATTCTACTAGGTGAGTTGTTGGAGGACATGCATGTGGACGTCGGTGCGGTGTGTATGTGTGTGCATGCTTATGTTTGTGAAGCCTTCTTATTAATTGCGAGAGGGATGGTGTGTTTGCTTGGATGTGGTGCATGAATGTTTGCAGGTGACGAAGAAGAAAGAATGTTGCTTGATCTGGTGGTGCATGGATGTTTGCCGAAATGTCGATTAATTTCTGTTTCGGCAAATTTTTGCACTATCCATATGTCCCATTTTTAGGAGATGTCATGCCGAATTTTTCCGGCGGCCATGCATGCATGTGTGTGTGCATGATGGTGCTGTGGTTCTAAGATACTCTCTCTTTTTGCTCTATACCGCGAAGGAAACCATGGTTAGACACATGAGCGAAGGTCGAGCAGCTAGATACAAGAAACGCACGGTGGCCGACATGATTCTGAAAAAGAGGACCTACATAAGATGTCCGTGTCGAACATGCAATCTTGGGAGCTTGGTTGACCCTGATTCCGGAGACCTGGAGAATCACCTGCTCACGCGTGGTTTCGTGCGCGGCTATGATTCTGAAGATGACGAGGACATCAACGATCCTGAAGACGAGAGCGGGCATGATGATCATCACGAAGGAGATGCCGGCGGCGGACATGATCATGATCATGAAGGAGATGTCGGCAGCGGCGGACATGATGATCAACACGAAGGAGATGATGGCAGTGATGGACATGATGATCATCACGAAGGAGATGTCGGTGGAGAAGACACAGACACACAAACGACGTGGCTAACCTCGGCCTTGCAGGACCCTCATGTTCAGGAACTGCTTCTCAGGGAGACGAGCAACACCAAAGCTACTGCCAGGGAGAAAGCCAAGCTAGCGCAGATGGAGATATACGGGAAAACTCCATTGTATCCTGGGTGCAGGCCCAAGGATACCCGCTTGAACGTAATGTTCAAGGCTCTGGAGATGAAGGCAGAAAGCAAATGGACCGACGTAAGCTTCAACAAAAACATGAGATTCTAGCAAGAACGTCTTCCCAAGGGGAACACGTGTCCAACTAGTATCGAGGAGGCCAGAAAATCGGATGTCCTCTCGACCTACCGTATGTTAAGTACCATGCTTGCATTAATGACTGTGCACTTTATCGGGACGAGAACAAGGATAGAACCACATGTCCGGTGTGTGGCCAAGGACGATACGAGAGAGGGAACAAGAAAGTTCCTCGGAAAGTGGTATGGTACTTTCCTATCACTCCCCGTCTGCAGCGGTATTTCGTGGACCCTAAGGAAGCAAAGCTCATGCAATGGCACGCGGAAAGGAAGAAGTCGGTCGAAGATGATCCACATAAGGGCAAGATCCTCACACACCCTTCGGACGCTAGCCAGTGGAACGCACTAGACATTGACTTTCCAGACTTCGGGGGCGATCCAAGGAACGTCAGGCATGGTATGAGCACCGATGGACTCAATCTGTTTGGCAACCAGAGTAGCACACATAGCACCTGGCCCGTGTTTGTATGGTCGTACAACCTCCCTCCCTGGCTGTGCACCAAGCAGAGATACGTACACATGTGTATTCTGATTCAGGGGCCTAAACAACCAGGTATCGACATGCATCTGTATCTCGGGCTGCTGAAAGAAGAGTTAGCCACGCTGTGGGAGACGCCAGCCCATACGTGGGACGCATACACAGGAGATTATTTCCCTATGAGAGCCGCGCTGCTCACGACGGTGCAGGACTATCCAGGTTACGCATACGTGTCTGCCCAGGTGAACCACGGACACAAAGCATGTGTCAAGTGCATGGATAAAACCCCGCATCTCCAGCTACCAAGGGATCCCGGGTCATCGAAGACCATGTTCCAACAGACTCGAATGTGGCTTCCAAAGGATCACGCGTGGAGAAAGCGTAGAGATCTGTTCGATGGCAAAGTAGATCTTGAAAAAGCCCCACGTCCGAGGAGCGGAGAAGTGATCCAAGATATGTTGGACAACTAGGAAGAGTGCCCTTTGCCGGGAAAGAAGCGTCCGAGGACGAAACCGATGCATGGTGTGTGGAAAGCTAGGCCTGTTTTCTAGGACCTTCCATACTGGAAATACCTCCACACGCCCCATAGCCTTGATGTCATGCACATCACGAAGAACATGTGCGAGAGTCTGCTTGTCACTATCATCAACATGCCGGATAGGACCAAAGACGGGCCGAAAGCAAGGAACGACCTGATGGAACTTGGCATCAAGGAATAACTTCATGAGATGCCACCGCCCGATGATGATGATGATGATGAGACGGCGCCTGAAGATACTCAAGGTCACCGCAAAAGGGTTAAGAGGGGAATTGCAGTGTTTCCGGCTGCCTACTTCACTCTAAGTGAGCAGGACCTTGAGCAGTTTTTCAACTGCCTCCTAGGAGTCAAAGTTTCTTATGGTTACTCGGGGAACATAGGAAGATATCTGGACAAAGCGAAGAAGAGGTTCAGCGGGATGAAGTCTCATGACTGTCACGTGCTGATGACGCAGATACTTCGTATTGCGATCCAAGGGATAATGGACGAGCACGTCCATGAGACGCTGTTTGGCCTCTACAACTTCTTCGATGTCATCTCGAGAAAGTCGATTAGCTTGAAGCAGCTCGACACACTACAAGATGAGATTTTCGTGATACTATGCGAGCTCGAGATTTACTTCCCGCCCGCATTCTTCGACATCATGGTCCATCTACTCGTCCATGTCGTGGATGACATCATTCATCTCGGGCCGACATTCCTGCACAACATGATGCCGTTTGAAAGGCTTAACGGTGTTATCAAAGGATTTGTACGCAACAGGTCCCGTCTAGATGGAAGCATTAAAAAGCTGACCTACGAGTGCGTCTCTTTCTGCCAGAATTATCTACGCACCGACCCGGACGACGAGGATGACCCTGTTGGTCTTCCCAAAAGGACGCACCTCGGCAGGCTCGCTGGATATGGCCACCGCGAGGGATTTCGCACCATGCATGTCGGCGCAAAGGGTCGATGTGACGACTTTTGACAGGGCACACCGAGTCATGCTACAACACGTCGAATTGGTCGATCCTTGGGTGGAAGAGCACAAAAACTTAATCGAGCAGAAGTTCATTGACCTTGGTCGACCGAGGAAGAAGGGAGACGTAACAAGAGAGCACAACTCTAGCTTCACGGCTTGGTTCAAGAAGAAGCTTCAAGACAATCCCCCTGCAGACCCGCAAATGCCTTCTATGGAGGATGAAAAACTAATTTTTGCCTTGTCAAATGGCCCCGGGCACAACGTGAGGACATATCAGGCATACGACATCAATGGGTACAGATTCTACACTGAGAAAAGGGACATGAGCAGCGACTATCAGAACTCAGGAGTAACGATGCTATCCTATGCCGATGATGAAGCCACCGTCAAGGAACGATTTTTGGAAGGATCGAGGAGATCTAGGAGCTCGACTACACCGGAGAGAAGGTGCCGATATTCAATGTCAGATGGGCCAAGAGCGTCCAAAAAGAGGGTCGGTATTTCACCACCATGGTTATACCCGATGCCTCCGCGAAGAACACCTCCGCAAAAAATGAGCCATGGGTACTCGCGAGCCAAGTTGACCAATGTTTCTTCATCACTGACCCGTCAAAGCCAAGCCGTGTTGTCGTGAGGAGGGGCAAGAGGAGCATCATCGGAATGGACGGACCCGCCAGCGAGCAAGACTTAGAAAAGAACGGCGATCCGAAGATCGAAGAGGAATTTGACAAGTACTTCGACAAGCCGACTGCTGCAGGAAAAAGGAAGACCACCCTACCTACTAAAGGTTGTCCGTTCACGAGAAGAAACCTTAACCTTTCCGGGCTAAAGTATTCAACCGTGAGGAAGAAGGGCAAGAAGATTGCAAAGAGACGCTAGCTCTAGCTAGCTCGGAATCAAGATCATGCACACATGACATGACATTTTTATGGAGAATATTGGTGTGTATGGATATTGAATAAGATGTCCTTGTTTTAAATAGATTTGTGAATGTTAAACTTAATTACTATTTGTTACAAAATATTAAAATATACTAGATATTATTTATATACTAGATATGCGCCATTGGTATTTTGTTTTAAATAGATTTGTGAATGTTAAACTTAATTACTATTTGTTACAAAATATTAAAATATACTAGATATTATTTATATAATAGATATGCACCATTGTTATTTTGTAAAATATTAAAAATTGAAGAAAAAATTTTGTGAGAGAGCCCAGGAATCGAACCTGAGAGCTCCCAGCAACAGGCATGTGTAGGTGACCACTGCGATAGGCGTGTGTAGTTGACACATACAGGGCTTCGTGGTTTTTGACTAAGCGCCAAATACCAATGGCGCATATCCAGAAATATGCGCCACAAATATTTGACACTTAGCCAAATAAATGCCGGCCTCGATCGCTCTCTCCCTTTCTTCTCTCTCACACAGAGATCAATCCCCGCCGCGATCGAGCCCCCTGCCGCCGCCCGCCACTAGAGGAGTCACCACCGTCGCCCGCCACTGGAGGAGTCACCACCGTCGGTGAGCCTGCCCAACCCCTCCCCCTCCCTTCCCCTCCCCTCCCCCTCCCTTCCACTGAAGAGGAGGATTAACGAGGGTAAAAGTTGGGAGGAGATAAAGAAGGCTGAGCCGATGCTCGACGAAGATGAATTCATCAAGTTCAAGGAGAACTGCACTTCACCAGAAGGTCAGGAATGGACCGAGTGGGGGAGGCGTATGCGGGAGCTGAACATAGGTAACCAACGTTTGCGGAAGCGGCGGTTACCGAGGAAAAAAGGCCGTTTGGGCAAAGGAGGATGCCGAGTATGCCCGTCTAGGGAAAGATAATCCGTGGCACAAATTCACGGATGAGCAGGTGATGCAGTTTGTCCGCGCCCGCTACTATCTCCACCCCGAACTCAAGGAATTCGTTACCGACGACGATGATGTGAGGAAGTTCCAGAAAAGGCTGGTAAGGAATTTATCTCGGAGTACATCTGTGTTTCTAATTAAGTAATGAAGCCGAATTTCTAAATGGGATCACTTTCCTTCTCTTCAGAGATCCGAAGAAAAGTCTTGTGCGTCAAGTGCAAGCTCGTCCCAGGGGTCGACGGCGGACCCGCGGTGGGAAACACCCTTCAACAGGGCGACAAACGTGTTCAAGGGGAGGGCCAAGTCCGCGCCGCCGACTTCATTTGGCCGCATGTCCGGCTATGGTACGTACAAAATGTTGGCGACTTTAGGAAAGAGGACCCAAAGGCGAAGAAAGAGAGGAAGGCCATGGCGGCGGCAAGTGAAAAACGCGAGGTTAAAGTCCTTCGGGAGCAGATGGAATAGACGCCGAGGCTGATCGACGAGAAAGTGCAAGAGAAGATATGCGAGATGTTTCCCAATGAGCTGTGGGAGGGGATCGCTGCTTGGAATGCGGCAAGTCGACAAGGGCCGCTCGTGGTGCCCAGCCTCTCCGGCAGCAACTCGATCCAGCACGTGTCGCCGAACATGGTGACGCCCGAGTTCGCCAACGTCGAGATGCACCCGGTTGCTCCGATGCGCCCTCCCGCCGGCGCCAACACCAACGCGCAGTCGGAGGTCACTCTGGTGACACCTCCCGCCGGCGCCAACACAGAGCCGCAGGTCACACCGATGCCCCCTCCCGCCAAAACTAAGGCGCAACCGACGGTGCTTCGTAAGGCATCTCAGCGGGAGGATGATACCGGTGTCTCGACATTAGCCGAGCTCAACGCCATCTCCAAGGTAATGACGCCGGCTAACACATGCATTGATAACATTTCATCTCCTTTGCCTTTGATGACTAGCTAGCGCCATCTCACGATGCTTGTTCTTCCACAGGACACTCCTTGCACGCTCTTGCATTACGTGGATGGCGGTCTAAAGGATGTTGGCAAGGGCTCTATTATTCAACCAAATAGCCACAGGATGCACCACAAGTTGATGGAGGATGACGTGTTCAAGGTCCGGCTGGCTCGGGTGTTGCCGGGGTGCGAAGACATGGACCCCCCCCCTAGCCAACCTCGAGGCGCTGATGATCATAAGAACCTTCAAGATTGCTGTGGCTGGGTCTTGACATGGCGAAAGACCCAGATTCGACTTGTGAAGGAACAACAAGTAACTCAGCGGCCAAATGTGCCCTTGCCGCGGCGACCACAACAACCAGTCATCGCCACCACCTCTCGTCACCAGCAATTGTTGGCCGCTGCTGCACCGTTGCCTCCTCATGGCAAGGACGCCGCTGCGCCGCCGCCTCCACATGACAAGGCTGTCGCCGCACTGCCGCCTCCACATGGCAAGGCCGCCGTTGTGCCGCCATCGCCCAAGGATGCACCTGGGGACAACATTAATGATGATGATGATGATGACAACCCAGATAACTGGATCAACACTGGCATCACGGACTCTTTGTTCATGCCAAACATGGACGAGCCCTACCGTGTTGCCGACGACCCAAATGCTCGTACTAGAACATGCACGCATCTAGACTTCCATGGTACCCTAGAGGAGACGCCTCCGGATGCTGGTGCCGCTGGTCCTTATAAAGGCACCCAGGGAATCATTTTCAGCCCCACCACACTCCATAAGGCGACGGATGAGCAGATGGCTGCTAATGTCGAGATTAAGAAGCATCGCAAGAGAACCAAGAAGAATAATAAGCAGTCTTTGAGCCAGCCGGGTCCGAAGAGGCCCTGGGCTTAGGACTGATGGGTTCGTAGCATGGAAAACAAAAAATTTCTACCGCAAGAACGAACAAAACCCAGATCTAATCTAGATAAAAGCCAAGATCTAATCTATTAGACATGTGCAACGAGATAGATCTGTACTAACCCTTGTAGACCTGAAAGCGTTACGATATCGGATCTCGTGGTTGATGTAGTCGATCACTTGCCGATCTCAAGATCGAGTAGACGATCCTTCCGGCGCCGCATTCCGGCAGCGCTTCCACAGTCGAACACACGTGCGGAGTCAAAGCAGACCTTCCTCTCCCCGTTCCAGCGAGCAGCGGAGGTAGTAGATCTCTCCACGGAATCCCAGCAGCACGACGGTGTGGTGGTGGTGGTGGAGTAGAGAATTCTGTAGGGCTTCGCCTAAGCCAGAGCAGAGGGAAGGAGGAGGAGAGAGGCAACTTGAGATCTAGAGAATAGAAGGGGCCTGGGGCTTGTGCCTCCACCCCTCTATTTAAAGGAGGGAGGCGCCATGGGGAGTTGGAGTCCTTGTAGGACTCCCCTCTCCTTTGGCCAGCGGATCAAGGAGGTGGGGGGAGAGTCCTACTCCCCCACGAATCCTTGTATTACCCCACAAGGATTCCTTGATCCTTTCTTGGTTTTCAAGTAAACTCCAAGAAATCTTCTAGAACCTTCCGGAACATTCCAAAACCTTCTAGAATCCCCATACAAATACTCCGGAACATTTCCTAACTTAGAAAATGATCCCCAATATATGAATCTTATTCCCTGGACAATTCCGGATCTCCTCGTGATGTCCCGGATCCAATCCGAGACTCCGAACAACATTCGATCTCCAACGCACATTCCATATCTACCTAAAACAACTTCGAACCTTAAGTGTGTCACCCTACGGTTCGTGAATATGCAGACATGATGGAGACACCTCTCCGATCAATAACCATCAGCGGGATCTGGAGATCCATAACAGCTCCCACATACTCAACAATGACTTTGTGATCGATAGAACCATTTAACATACGAAACCAATTCCCTTTGTCACGCGATACTCTACTTATCCGAGGTTTGATCGTCGGTATCTCCATACCTAGTTCTACCTTGTTACTGATAAGTACTCTTTACTCGTTCCATGATATGTCATCCCTTGTGACCTAGTCACATGCTTGCAAGCTAACTAGATGACATCCCACCGAGAGGGCCCAGAGCATATCTATCCGTCATATGGATGGACAAATCCCAATCTTGGTCCGTGCGCTTCAACACATACTTCCAGAATACCCAATGACACCTTTATAACCACCCAGTTACGAAGCGGTGTTTGATGTCATCAAAGTACCCATCCGGTGATGGTGATTAACATAACCTCATGGTCAAAGGATTAGGTTACTATGCATTTGAAAGCTTATAGCAACACGAACTTAATGACTTGATCTTATGCTACGCTTACTATGGGTGTGTGTCCATCACATCATTCTCCTAATGATATAACCTTGTTATTAATGACATCCAATGTCCATGATCAGGAAACCATGATCATCTATTAATCAACAAGCTAGTTCAACAAGAGGCTTACTAGGGACCCTTTTATGTTTACAAAACACACAAGTATTAATGTTTCCGGTTAATACAATTATAGCATGGGATGTAAACATTTATCATAAACATAAAGATATAATAATAACCACTTTATTATTGCCTCTTGGGCATATCTCCAACAGTCTCCCACTTGCACTAGCGTCAATAATCTAGTTAAAAATTTGTGCATTCAACACCTATGGCTTTCTGGTGTTGTATAGACACTATTGCTAGTGGTAAACATAATCTTCGGATCTGACACTTCCAGGTCCGTGTGTATTTGCATGTCCTTGCGTCTCTACGCATTACTCATTCTCCAATGAGATGGCATTGTATAAATTTGGTCCTTTGGTGAGACCTTTAGTTTCTTGGGATTAAATCATGTTGATACAATTGTCATACAATGTATCTTCATAGTATTATCCCGCTATGAACCACACCTAGTTTGATAACAAACTACTTGACGCAAATGCCCTCATTTGCTGCTACAATAGTAGTCATATACTTAGCCTTTTGTTGTAGTATCTGTCACAATGTTTTAACTTTGGTACTCAACCAAATCCGTTATGGAACTTCCTTTCCATTACATTGTGCCACCCATAGTTTAAATTGAGATAAACTTAATTTGTGACAAAACTAGTATCAATGCAACAATTTACAATGAACTATTTGTCACCACTATATAAATAATATATTCTTAGTTCTTCCAAAGATCATAGGAATATCCCTACTATTGTCCAATGATCATCTTATGAGTCATTCTGGTATATGCTCATAACATTTAGAGCATAGGACATATCTGGATGTGTACATCTCAAAGAATGATTGATCAAAATATTCTTGTGATTTCACCAAGTGTGAAAATACTGGAATCTCGTGTCAACACACTTGAATCTTGATTCAGTCCTTTCCGTGCGTCAAGAACCTTTCTTGTTGTTTCCATATTGAACTCATTCAACATCTTATCTATGTACATTTGGCAAAATCATATTAGCGCCTCAATCTATCCATATAGACATTGATGCCTAATTCTTGGGTTATGCCTAAGTCTTTCATCGAAATGAAATTCTTAACCAGTGTCAATAAAAGATACATCATTTCTAATCAACAATATGTCTTTCACATAATGTATTAGAAATATGTCTTAGCGCTCCCACTTAATTTCTTGCAAAATGCAAACATCTTCATCGTCTCTAATGAAATTAAATCTTTTAACGGTTTCATCAAGGTGAAGATTCCAACTCCGCGATGCTCACTTCAACCATTGAAGTTTTGCATACTCTTTTAGCATCCTTTGAATTAACAAAACCCTTTGGATCGTGTCATGGACACATCCTAGGTAACCATTCTATTATAAGAACTTGTTTTGTTTGTTCAACTACCATATACCAAAATATATGTAGTGGTTGCTACATTAATCCGTCCAGACTAAATATCGCTATGAAAGATCAAATCTTATCATAGTCAATTCCTTGAACATTGTCGTAAACTCTTTCCGACATGTCGACTATTTCATAGATGTGAAACATCCATGTCTATTTCTTTATAGATCCATATACGACCGTAAGGTCTTGCACCTTTCCAGAGGGTCTTTCAAATTCAAAGCTTGATTTCTCGTGTATGGAATTATCACGGATTTTATGGCTTCAAGCCACTTAACGAAGTCAGGGCCCATCATTGATTATTTGCATGTAGTCGGTTCATCATTGTTAAACAACAATGATTTAACTCTCAAATCTTGGCATTTGATTACTTACCCGACCTACTTGGTTCAATAGGAACTTAGATCCCCGTGACCACATCCTTTGAGGCACGTGAGCCATGAGCATTGTTGCTACCTCCGGGACACTTACCGACGCTGCGCAACTCAGCACATATTAGCCAAGGTTCAACAACCTTGTCAAAGTTCTATTGTCCTCCCACTTAACTTTTCACCAAAAATTCCTTCTCAAGAAACTTGACATTCTAAGTGACAAACACTTTTGTATTTGGTGTTATGGAGGAATACCCAATGGTTATTCGAAATAACCTACAAAGACATGCTCATCCGACTTTGGTTGTAAACATTTTACTTATGCCTAGCATACCAAAAAATTTAAGAAAGGACAACCTGGGTTTTATCCCAAACCATGACTTATATGGTGTCATTTCAACGGATCACGATGGAGCTCTTTTCAGTGTAAAAGCGGTAGTCACTAAAGCTTTAATCTTTAAAATATAATGGCAGTTTTATAAATGACACCTTTGATCTTACCATGTCAAACAAGGTTTCATTACATATCTTGAACACTCCATACTCCTATGGTGTTTTGGGAAATGCAAATCCACGGAACGATTCCTTAAATCTTAGGTGTTTTGCTAAACTTGTAACTCAAACATCTTTATGATCCAATCATAATTTTTTTTATTTTCTTGTTACAATAATTTTCCACTTCATCTTGAAAGTCTTTGAACATTTTCAAATGTTTCATACTTCTTCCTTATTGAGTAAGTATATACATATACTCACTCAAATCTTTGGAGAAAGCATATGAAGTTGAAATCCATCACCCACGACTACACATAATGAACTATATACATCAATATGTACAAATTCCAATCAGTGAGTCGTCTGTTCCTCTTTTGGCCTACGAACGGAGTTTTAATTATCTCCAGGAAAGTATCACAAGCGTCATTTGATCAAAATAAAAGACTCCAAAAATCCATCAACATGGAGTTTCTTCATGTATCCCTTTCAATATAATTTAAACGGCGATGTCACTTCGCAAGTGATCTTTCAATCATTTGTCTTGCGAAATTTTAGCATTAGTTTTATGGTCGTTATTTCTCCAACCAGACTTATATATCATCCATCTGTTATGGAATACGGTAATTATTTGAACAACCTTTTGTCGTCATAATACCTAATCAAAATAACAATTATTGAAACAAATCTTGAAGGTAAGCTTTGATGTTAACGAGCAACACAATAACCCTTTGTTTGTTTTCGATGAACATCATCACATATTCTCTTGCTAGTTACTTAGGCCATTGCAGTTCATGAATTGTGTTGTCCTGTATGACACTTCATACCAACCAATTCGGTATCCAATACCGCAGAACCACATTGTTTAATAACCAAGGAATACAGCCATAACATGTATCTTCTATATACCTAAGTTGGATATCTCCAATCTTTTCTTTTCTGCCAAATATTTTATAGATTTTCTTTCAACAATTCCTTTTCTTTTAAAAGAATCTATCAACATCAATAGTGGTGTCATTCACATGACACATAGTACAAAGTGTGTATAGTCAAATACTAATACCTTTGGACTTGCACTTTGAAGTGGATCACCTTCATCAAATGTTTAGCATTCTTTCAAAATTCCATTCTTTAGTAATCTTTTAGTGTAGTAAACATTTTACTTACATCTTCTATTCATCCTTATCATGACAACTTTCATGATCAAGCTGCTATAGCTTATAAAGGTGAATTGCGAGTATAATGTTTCTTTTCCAAAACCTTTTGGAGGATTAGGACGACTAGCGTCTCCAACCTTCACAAATTCTCATCAAATATGAGGACATATACTCTATCATGTTGTAACCAACACATTGTTTTAGATATCGCAATACCTTTCACATATGATGGTTTGTGAAACATTGCTTTCATCTCTTAGATAAACTTGATATTAAAAACAATCTTTTGAGTATCAAGATTCATGGAGGCAAACATGATACATTAGATACTAACACTAGAATTGTTACTCTTGATTTAATACTATTTATTAAACTTCACAGAGTAAACGGCGTTTGCTGAAGGTTTGCAACAGGACTTTTAAACTTTAGATTGACACTCAAAACAATACGATACCAGTTCATAAAGCAAATATCTAGAATTTCTATAGTTCTACTATCTCAACTATAACTAAGCGTAAGGTGGTGAACGGATGCCAATGACTACAACAAACTATGCAAATTCACTTTGATTGTGTTTATGATAAATTGAGTTTGAACAATCCAAATTACAAATGAACTCCCACTCAAAACAACATCCCTCGAGTTGTTTTAGTGATTACACGAACCAAATCCACTACACCAAGTCCGATCATCACGTGAGATGATGTAGCTTTAAAGGCGAACAATCAACATGTTCATCATATCATCCATATGACTCATGCTTTACCTTTCGGTATTCCGTGTTCTGAGACCATGTCTGTACATGCTACGCTCGTCAAGGGTAACCTTAGTATCCACATGTGCAAATCTGGCTTGCACCCGCCGTATGCACACGTAGAATCTATCACGCCCGATCATCACGAGATGCTTCGAAACGGCGAGTCTTAGCAACGGTGCCTACTAAGGACGAACACTTTATTACTTGATATTTAGTGAGAGGGATCATCTTATAATGCTACCGTCGCGATCTAAGCAATACAAGATGCATAAAGGATTAACATCACAGGCAATTCATAATTAGTGTGATATGATATGGCCCTTTCTTCTTATGCCTTTGATCTCCATCTCCAAAGCACGGACATGATCTCCACCATCACCAGCATTGCGTCAAGGTCAGTGGTGCCGCTTCATGGTTGTCCATCATCACTAGCAACTATTACAACTACTTGGAATAAAGCTATTACAAGATGAATAGACACGCAGGTCTTAACAGAATTAAAGACAACCATTAGGCTCTTGTCGGTTGCCATATTACAACAAGGATCATTGCATACATAAAATATAATCACAATCACATGATGGCCATATCACATCACAAAACCCCTGCAAAAACAAGTTAGACGCCTCTAATTTTCTTTGCATGTTTTACGTGGTTTGGGGCTTTCGAATAAGAACGGATCTTACCTACGAAACTGAACCACAACATTGATACAAGTGCTACCAAGTGCAAAGTGTAGATTGGATCTATACTATGATGGGAGAGACAGACACCCGCAAAGCCACTTGTGCAATACGAGTTGCACGTCAACTGTGGAGCAAGTCTCATGTGCGATGACATGTAAGGTTAGCCCGAGCCGCTTCATCCCACCATACCGCAAGATGCAAAGTACACAAAGCAAAACATGGCATGAGCACCAACGCCCATAAAACCATTGTGTTCTACTCGTGCAACAGATCTACGCATAGACACGGCTCTGATACCACTGATGGGTTCGTAGCATGGAAAACAAAAAAATTCTACCGCAAGAACGAACAAAACCCAGATCTAATCTAGATAAAAGCCAAGATCTAATCTATTAGACATGTGCAACGAGATAGATCTGTACTAACCCTTGTAGACCCGAAAGCGTTACGAGATCGGACCTCGTGGTTGATGTAGTCGATCACTTGCCGATCTCAAGATCGAGTAGAAGATCCTTCCGGCGCCGCGTTCCGGCAGCGCTTCTGCAGTCGGTCACACGTGCGGAGTCGAAGCAGACCTTCCTCTCCCTGTTCCAGCGAGCAGCGGAGGTAGTAGATCTCTCCACGGAATCCCAGCAGCACGACGGTGTGGTGGTGGTGGTGGAGTAGAGAATTCTGCAGGGCTTTGCCTAAGCCAGAGCAGAGGGAAGGAGGAGGAGAGAGGCAACTTGAGATCTAGAGAATAGAAGGGGCCTGGGGCTTGTGCCTCCATCCCTCTATTTAAAGGAGGGAGGCGCCATGGGGAGGTGGAGTCCTTGTAGGACTCCCCTCTCCCTTGGCCAACGGATCAAGGAGGTGTGGGGAGAGTCCTACTCCCCCACGAATCCTTGTCTTACCCCACAAGGATTCCTTGATCCTTTCTTGGTTTTCAAGTAAACTCCAAGAAATCTTCTAGAACCTTCCGGAACATTCCGAAACCTTCTAGAATCCCCATACAAATACTCCGGAACATTTCCTAACTTAGAAAATGATCCCCAATATATGAATCTTATTCCCCGGACAATTCCGTATCTCCTCGTGATGTCCCGGATCCAATCCGAGACTCCGAACAACATTCGGTATCCAACGCACATTCTATATCTACCTAAAACAACTTCGAACCTTAAGTGTGTCACCCTACGGTTCGTGAATATGCAGACATGATGGAGACACCTCTCTGATCAATAACCATCAGCGGGATCTGGAGATCCATAACAGCTCCCACATACTCAACGATGACTTTCTGATCGATAGAACCATTTAACATACGAAACCAATTCCCTTTGTCACGCGATACTCTACTTATCCGAGGTTTGATCGTCGGTATCTCCATACCTAGTTCTACCTCGTTACTGATAAGTACTTTTTACTCGTTCCATGATATGTCATCCCTTGTGACCTAGTCACATGCTTACAAGCTAACTAGATGACATCCCACCGAGAGGGCCCAGAGCATATCTATCCGTCATATGGATGGACAAATCCCAATCTTGGTCCATGCGCTTCAACACATACTTCCAGAATACCCAATGACACCTTTATAACCACCCAGTTACGAAGCGGTGTTTGATGTCATCAAAGTACCCATCCGGTGATGGTGATTAACATAACCTCATGGTCGAAGGATTAGGTTACTATGCATTTGAAAGCTTATAGCAATACGAACTTAATGACTTGATCTTATGCAACGCTTACTATGGGTGTGTGTCCATCACATCATTCTCCTAATGATATAACCTTGTGTAGCATCCCAATTGTCTAACAATTGCAATGCTACTAGCCTAGTCTATATAATGCTACTTCCTACATATAATTGTTGCATCATCATTATATCATGCTCATGTCATCATGCCACCTTGCATTTGAGCATCGTATAAAACCCTTTTTCTTTTGGTTCTTATCTCATATGCATTATTAATTGTATTTGCCTCTTGATATTGTATTCGGTTCTTGATATATTGTTAAATGCCCAAGTTGAGTTGGGGGCATATCTTTTATTAACTCCACCACCCTTTCTTTTCACCACCTTATATTCCACCATCCAACTAAATATGAGCTTTGCACTTTATTGGGTTTTACCTCTAGCTCATGTGGGTTGGGATGGATCCAATTCTATTTTCCACATGCTCTCATCTTAGCATCATGTTGTTTTCACATTATTGATATATGAGAGCCACATGGCCACCTTTGCATGCCTTGTGAGTGGAACCCTTTTCCTAGCTTCCATATGGATTATTATGGGTTTATGATCATGTGGGGATATTTTTGGGAATAGTAAGCATCTAGTGGAATATACACACTAGCAAGTCCCAATTATAATCAAATGTGATCATCTCCATCTACTCCATCTGGAATTTTCCTTTAATTCCTTTTGCTTGGCTTTATTCCACTTTTGGGAATGCATAGGAATAATGCCATGTTAATATTATTGTTTTCACAAGAATAAACATGGCATTAAATATTTTGCATGGGCCATGCAAGAACCACCTTTTTCTAGCCTTTTGGTTTTTATTTGAATCTTTGAGTGGATCTTCCCCATATCTCTCTCTCCCCTCTTATGCTTGACCTTGCTTGAAGCATGCAAGCATCTAAAACCCCATCACCATCTCCATCCATACCTCACCACCTTTTATCTCACCCTCTCTTTTTCTTGTCTAGATCTTGCTTGAGCTTGTCTTGATCTTGCTTGGTCTTGTCAAAAGAGCACTTTCCTCCTCTCTCTCTAAACCCTAGGACCTCACCTCTCCTCTCTCTAACCCGAGCCACCACCCATGATTTACCCCCCCCCTCTCTAACCTAACCCGAGCTACCCTCCCCCTCTCCATCTCTTGGCTTCCCCTCTCTCCCTACCAGGCAGGCTCCACCACGTCACCCTCTTCTGCCCCCACCTTTTTCTTTGGCTTCAAGACTAGGAGAAAAAGGAGAGAAGATAACCCTAGCCCGATCACCCCTCCTCACCTTTTTCAAAATCCACCAACCCCCCCCCCCCCCCCCCCCCCATGTGCCTCTCCTCTCTCTCCCTTATCACCCCAACCTCCCCAGTACCTCTCAGGTCGAGACCAGGAGCCCAGGCACCCCACCTTCCTCCCTCCTTCCTCTATCAGATGGCCATAGCCACCACCTTGCAAAACCCTAGCCACCTCGGCCTTGATCACGATCTGCGCGACCTGTTGCTCTCCGAGGCGCCCCAGGAGCACCGACGAGTTCCTCGGCGTCCCCTTCTTCGGCTCGAACCAGTACCTGCGCCAGAACCTCGCCGGAGCAGCCTAGCGCCGCCGTGCACCGCCGCAGGCCGAGCAAAACGTCCCCGAGCCCGCCGCCAGATCCCCTCCACCTCAGCGCCAACGACCACGCCGACGACACCGCGGTGAGTCCCTGCATCCCCTAGACAAGCCTGTCCTCCTCCTAGCGCCCTAGCCTCGTCGGACGCTCCGTCGAGCGACCTCCGTGCGCCGCCACCGCGCGCTGTGCTCTGGCAGACAGTGTCAGACCGCAGCAACCGCCCCTGTTCCTCACCCTGCCCCGCGCGCTGTAGACCTCCGTTGACGCACCTCCTAAAACGAAAGTCGTAGCCCGATGTCCCCTCTGCGTTTTTCCTTTTTGCGGCTTGTCGAGTTTCGCCGCAGATTAGTCGCCATCGTCGTCTGAATTCCGGCCGCTCCGCTGTGCTCTGCAGATCGGCGCGCAGCAGCAGGCCGGCGTCGTCGTCGTTTTTGCAGGAAACCCCCTGCCCTTTTTCCCGCCTCAACCCGCCGTCCCATGAGCCCCACCTGTCAGCCTCGGTGCCCTTTTGCAAGGAAACCCCTGGAAAATCACGGACAGACCCTCCCCGCGCCGGGGATCGCCCACGTGTCACGCCCCGGCTGGGCGACGCGTGCGCGTGGCCCCGCTGTTCCCGGACCCACTTGTCATCGGTGCGGTTAGGAAGGACCCGAGTGAGAAAAGCCCTGCAGCCCTCTACGGCCCCACCTGCTGCTGAGTCAGCGCAAGCCCCACCTGTCATTGTCTGTGTCTGTATCTGCCTGGGTAACAAAAGTATTTGCTGTAATCTATTTTAATTCAAACTTTTTCAAAATTAATTTAAATTCAAATTTCAAATCTGTTTTTAAATAACTTTTAAAATATAATTCCAAATAATACAAATAATATATGTTTTGAGATCAGAAAAATGTGAGGAATTCACATATGCCATTCAAAATATATTTTGAACACTTTATTTTCCAAGTTGATTAAAATTACAATAAAATGCCCTTTTTCCTTAATTAATTAATAACTTTTGTTTTACAACTCCAAAGTTAACAAATGATATGTCTAAAATGATTAGCTCGACGAGACCTTTTTGTTTATGCATTCCATGTTCTGTTTTGAAGCATGCATCATATAAATATAATGTGTACAGCAACTAATATGAGGTTAAAATGTGGTCAAAACTCAATAAAATGCTTTATTATTGTATTCCACACCTCACCCATGCCATGCTACATTATTGCCATGCAAATTGCGCATCATTCATCATGGCATGATTGTTTGCTTGATGCATTTAATTCATATGCTTGTGCACTTTATTTATGTTGGCCCTTGTTTGTTTGGTTCTTCTTCGAATA
This sequence comes from Avena sativa, assembly GCA_916181665.1. Taxonomy (NCBI): domain Eukaryota; kingdom Viridiplantae; phylum Streptophyta; class Magnoliopsida; order Poales; family Poaceae; genus Avena; species Avena sativa. The sequence goes on along the minus strand of OV702286.1, from coordinate 428,446,184 downwards.
GACGCTGAGCAGGGGATATATCAAGAGAAGCAGGAGCACTACCCAGATCCATCCCTTGCTTCAACTGAGCTGCCAGGCAAGCACTACCACATGCTTGCATACATATAGTACCTATTGACTCTATCTTATTCTTGCATCATTGAGTCGCGATTGCATTAAATTGAATCCCAAGTATTGCATAGCCTTTACTTTTAAACCCCACCGAAGCTTGTTCCTCCATCCCATGAGCCATTACTACAGGAGTTGTTTGAGCCATGTGAGTCGTAGAACAGCATGTGTAGGGTATGTGAGAGTCTGATGGATAACGAGGTACCTAAACAACTTAACCTGAGTAGTAATGGGATAACTAATGAAAGTGGCATCGGTGAGCCATATTCGCTATTTGGTTTTTCAGGCTCACTTGTGTCCCGTAGGACCCCGAGTACTTGATTCTTGTTCCTTGAATATTCGCGCTATCCATATCCGGGAGGCTTATGAACCTCCCTGAGCCAGAGCTTGATTCATTCTTATTTCTTGGGGCCACAAACTAGTTTGAGGTTTTATTTACTATCCTGTACTTATGCCATGCTTTACTGCTTTATTTAAATTGTGCGAGGTACTGCACACTGTACTGTTTAGGAAAGCGGAGTGTTTTCGCGGTATCGACAAGCCCAGTCACATTTTCGGGTTCCCAGTCGTTTACAGCCATTGGCGCAAACCTTGAGTCCGTCTCGGAGTCGGCCAACTTCGTCGCGGGTAGCTTAATGGGGTGGCCCCCTGAAATATTTTTGAATCCTGTGATCGCTTTGTCGTGACTGCCTCGTTGGGTTTTGATTTGGTTTTTCCGAGGTTGATCGAGTGTGTGTTGCTATTTGTGCACCCCTGCAGGGTAAAACTTTCTGAAAGCCGTGTCCGCGGTTATGGACGACTTGGAGCACAGTTTCTCGATCATAGACAAGAATAACTAAAGTACCGCTTTTAATTTGACTAAATAACTGACTAGTAAATAGTGTAACACTCATGGAATGGTTAATAAAACTGCCAACGGATGGGGGGTTGTTCGTCCGCTTCCTCGTCGGTAAGCGAGGAGGAGGATGGATCTGTTAACATTACCATTATAACTGTTGGTATTAATTCACGGACATCCGTCTATCTCTGGTTAGGCGGATGGTTAGCGAGTATCTATAGAATTGCTAGGGTTTATCTTTTGCTGCAATTGCGTCACCCCAGGTTGTGTCCCCTTTAGAGGCATAAAGACTTGCTGAGTACCCCTAGGGTCTCACACGATAAATTGTTTGATTCAGATGAACAGGTAACCTCGCAGGATGGATACTGGGTGGAGGAGACGGACGATGTGGGCAACGATCATTCGGTGTAGAGATTCCGGGAACGGGGATCCGTGAGATCTGTGGGCGGGATGTATTTATTTATGGGGCATCTTATGCCGATTTGCTTCTTATCCGTACTCGGATTTTGTCTTCCGCTTCCGCCTGATACTCTGATGTTTGATGTATGAGGAGATATCCTAAACTATTACATCTATCTAGGATATTTGGATCTTGCCGTATGGCGTTGCTATATTTCCTTCCTTTTTAGATGGAATGACTCTGAGAACCATTGTATGGTGGCTTGCATACATACTCATTTGTGTATGTAGTTGATCCCTTCGCCTGCCGATTACGCCACCCGTTCTTGTCCCGATGTTTGGAAATGGTTAGGACGGCCGAAAGGTCTACCTGTGAGTGGCATTTGGGCCCCACCGTACTATTCTAACCATTTCCGCTCATCCAGGCTTGTAACTAGGAGCGTAATTCACCGAGGTAGTTACAATTGGTATCAGAGCCATCCCGACCTTCAGGGTCTCAGCCAAATGGTCGTTGTCAGTCTAGCAAATATTTTGGGTAGCTATGTATACTAGGGAAAAACAAAACGTGAGAGTAGGACTGCTTCCACTTTTCTTCTTACCCACCCACCACCCTTTTCTGGTAAGGAAGTGTAACGTTTTCAATCCTCTTCTTAAAATTCAAACTAGGATTCACGTGTTCTGGGTTTCCGTAGTACCATAGAAAGTGTGTGTGTGTGTAATTCCTTGTCTATCTGTTGCATCCAAGGTGTTATCACAATCTGCCTTTGGTTATCAACTGTTGGTACATTCCATACTGACAGGCTTGTGAAAACCGGCGCGATCTACCTGACTCCTTGTTAACCGGTGCCATCTTCTTAAGGGTGTCCTTCCTTCTAGCAACTCCACATTCTGTGTAAGCATCAGTTGCTAATCTCTATCTGATAAGTGATTTTGCGCATCTATTGGTATTTTAATGCCGAAAAATGCGGAAAATTTTTCTTTCTTTTTCTTCCGAAGGAACAGATAATCTATTCTTCCAGTGCATCTTCTTCAACACGAATCCGTGCTCTTAATATTGCTCTTTCTAAGAGCGTTGAGCTCAGAAAGTGTTTCGAGCATTTGTTCGTTTCTTCCGCCTCTTGAACTTGATATTCTAGGAATATCTTGTTAATCCATGGTGGTATATGTTGATAATATGCTTGCCTATTCGATATCAAGGGAAGGACATGGAAGATCATCTATGTCTTTTTCTCTCAAGCTTCGAGAACACTGCCTGTGTGCAAAGTCTCAAAGTGAGAATTCTGACTTTTTGAAGTCACCTATCTCGGCCACGTCCTTCTGCTAAATAGATCGCTTCAATTCTGGAATCAGCAAGTCCATTGTTAATTCCATCCTCCATCTTCAACCAATCCGGAGTTGTTCCTTGTTGGCAAGTTATCATCGTCGTTCCGCCGTAGATTTCCTCAAGACTGCTAAATCTTTCTCAATCATTTCAGGAAGAACATGGAGTCATTTTCACCTCGTTCTCGTCAAGTAATCTTTGAAACCCTCTTGTTTTATCGTCTATGCTCAATCCACCGGAGGCCAGGAAGATTTTTCAGATCTTTTGCAATACTTATGTTCAAGTGGTGCTATCTTTTTCTGTGTCTGTGGAATCTTGCAGTTGTCTCCGTAATCTTCCTTCATATCTTTCCGGTGGCTGGTTACTTATGACATGACGACAACATCATCATCTTTATCTATCTATGAATACGGTGAATCGTTTGCATCTATCCTTGTTTTCTAGCGGAGTTCCATGAGCTCTTCTTATCAATACCTTCAGTCTATTTCGGTAGTTGGGTTGCATGGTTTTCTTATTCATGTGCGGAGTAATGCTTTGAGTGCGGGATGGAGTAGCTACCATACCACTACTCTTATAATTCGCTCTTGTACATTGAATTGGCGAATTAATGTGATTTCACTCATTCCACGGAAGTTAGAAGTGGCCTTTATCCCTCGATACTTTTACTTCCGTCTTTGTTTTTCCGGAGTGCTCTTTCGAAGAAAGTAATCAATAATCTCTTGTTGGTGGTCTGTCTATTCTAGATGGAGCAAATCTTCAATTATCTGGTGGAAACAGACGCAAACTCTTTTCTGTCCTCGTCTTTCTACCGGTGCTCTACATTCCCAAACAAGATGGAAGGAAACTATCTCTCTTTGTTTCATCAATTCTTTTGCTGGGGTAAAGCCAATTATGGTTGATGCCATCAGCCGCAAATCTATTGCGTTAGCCTCAAGGCTAAAGAAAGCAATAAGTATCTCCACAATAAACTCCAGATCCTCCATATTCTTTGCTTCTCGGGAATCCACCATGATCTGGCATCACATCCATCTCTGGAAGTTATATCCGCGCACCTCAATTGCGTGATCCTTTGGGTCTTACCGGCGCAACAAGAATCTTATCCGACGATGTCTAACTAAATCTTTCTGTTGATATCAAGGGACTCTATTGTTTGAAGGCAATATTGTTTCCGAACTTCATTTCTCAAATCCGAGAGAAGATACGATGCTATTGTCATAGTGGTTCAAACCTCTCCAATCTAGCTTTTTTCTTCCGGCGAGATAAAGATTCATCCTCTCTAGTATCAGTAAATCTTTAATCCTAATGGTGTGTCTTCCTTTATCCATGATGCATCATCTTGCCCTTTCTTTCACAAGTGGTTCTATTCTTTTATCATGTTTCTTGGGAGAAACCGGAGCTATGTCCATCCTATCCTTCTTGTCTCACGACAATCCTTCAACTCTTCTAACCGTTCTTTCTCAAGCAAAACGCAAGACTCGCAACAAGTCTAGCAAGTTTTGCAAGGTGTAGTGGTCGCACCATTCCGTTCTTCATCAACTTGGGAATGTGAGGGTCACCTTCGTTCCGAACACCTGCCTCTCCTTGTGTTGTTTTCTTTTTCCTAGGAATCTCGGGGCGAGATTCTTGTTTAGTGGGGGAGAGTTGTAGCATCCCAATTGTCTAACAATTGCAATGCTACTAGCCTAGTCTATATAATGCTACTTCCTACATATAATTGTTGCATCATCATTATATCATGCTCATGTCATCATGCCACCTTGCATTTGAGCATCATATAAAACCCTTTTTCTTTTGGTTCTTATCTCATATGCATTATTAATTGTATTTGCCTCTTGATATTGTATTTGGTTCTTAATATATTGTTAAATGCCCAAGTTGAGTTGGGGGCATATCTTTTATTAACTCCACCACCCTTTCTTTTCACCACCTTATATTCCACCATCCAACTAAATATGAGCTTTGCACTTTATTGGGTTTTACCTCTAGCTCATGTGGGTTGGGATGGATCCAATTCTATTTTCCACATGCTCTCATCTTAGCATCATGTTGTTTTCACATTATTGATATATGAGAGCCACATGGCCACCTTTGCATGCCTTGTGAGTGGAACCCTTTTCCTAGCTTCCATATGGATTATTATGGGTTTATGATCATGTGGGGATATTTTTGGGAATAGTAAGCATCTAGTGGAATATACACACTAGCAAGTCCCAATTATAATCAAATGTGATCATCTCCATCTACTCCATCTGGAATTTTCCTTTAATTCCTTTTGCTTGGCTTTATTCCACTTTTGGGAATGCATAGGAATAATGCCATGTTAATATTATTGTTTTCACAAGAATAAACATGGCATTAAATATTTTGCATGGGCCATGCAAGAACCACCTTTTTCTAGCCTTTTGGTTTTTATTTGAATCTTTGAGTGGATCTTCCCCATATCTCTCTCTCCCCTCTTATGCTTGACCTTGCTTGAAGCATGCAAGCATCTAAAACCCCATCACCATCTCCATCCATACCTCACCACCTTTTATCTCACCCTCTCTTTTTCTTGTCTAGATCTTGCTTGAGCTTGTCTTGATCTTGCTTGGTCTTGTCAAAAGAGCACTTTCCTCCTCTCTCTCTAAACCCTAGGACCTCACCTCTCCTCTCTCTAACCCGAGCCACCACCCATGATCTACCCCCCCCCCCTCTCTAACCTAACCCGAGCTACCCTCCCCCTCTCCATCTCTTGGCTTCCCCTCTCTCCCTACCAGGCAGGCTCCACCACGTCACCCTCTTCTGCCCCCACCTTTTTCTTTGGCTTCAAGACTAGGAGAAAAAGGAGAGAAGATAACCCTAGCCCGATCACCCCTCCTCACCTTTTTCAAAATCCACCAACCCCCCCCCCCCATGTGCCTCTCCTCTCTCTCCCTTATCACCCCAACCTCCCCAGTACCTCTCAGGTCGAGACCAGGAGCCCAGGCACCCCACCTTCCTCCCTCCTTCCTCTATCAGATGGCCATAGCCACCACCTTGCAAAACCCTAGCCACCTCGGCCTTGATCACGATCTGCGCGACCTGTTGCTCTCCGAGGCGCCCCAGGAGCACCGACGAGTTCCTCGGCGTCCCCTTCTTCGGCTCGAACCAGTACCTGCGCCAGAACCTCGCCGGAGCAGCCTAGCGCCGCCGTGCACCGCTGTAGGCCGAGCAAAACGTCCCCGAGCCCGCCGCCAGATCCCCTCCACCTCAGCGCCAACGACCATGCCGACGACACCGCGGTGAGTCCCTGCATCCCCTAGACAAGCCCGTCCTCCTCCTAGCGCCCTAGCCTCGTCGGACGCTCCGTCGAGCGGCCTCCGTGCACTGCCACCGCGCGCCGTGCTCTGGCAGACAGCGTCAGATTGCAGCAACCGCCCCTGTTCCTCACCCTGCCCCGCGCGCTGTAGACCTCCGTTGACGCACCTCCTAAAACGAAAGTCGTAGCCCGATGTCCCCTCTGCGTTTTTCCTTTTTGCGGCTTGTCGAGTTTCGCCGCAGATTAGTCGCCATCGTCGTCTGAATTCTGGCCGCTCCGCTGTGCTCTGCAGATCGGCGCGCAGCAGCAGGTCGGCGTCGTCGTCGTTTTTGCAGGAAACCCCCTGCCCTTTTCCCGCCTCAACCCGCCGTCCCATGAGCCCCACCTGTCAGCCTCGGTGCCCTTTTGCAAGGAAACCCCTGGAAAATCACGGCCATCACGGACAGACCCTCCCCGCGCTGGGGATCGCCCACGTGTCACGCCCCGGCTGGGCGACGCGTGCGCGTGGCCCCGCTGTTCCCGGACCCACTTGTCATCGGTGCGGTTAGGAAGGACCCGAGTGAGAAAAGCCCTGCAGCCCTCTGCGGCCCCACCTGCTGCTGAGTCAGCGCAAGCCCCACCTGTCATTGTCTGTGTCTGTATCTGCCTGGGTAACAAAAGTATTTGCTGTAATCTGTTTTAATTCAAACTTTTTCAAAATTAATTTAAATTCAAATTTCAAATCTGTTTTTAAATAACTTTTAAAATATAATTCCAAATAATACAAATAATATATGTTTTGAGATCAGAAAAATGTGAGGAATTCACATATGCCATTCAAAATATATTTTGAACACTTTATTTTCCAAGTTGATTAAAATTACAATAAAATGCCCTTTTTCCTTAATTAATTAATAACTTTTGTTTTACAACTCCAAAGTTAACAAATGATATGTCTAAAATGATTAGCTCGACGAGACCTTTTTGTTTATGCATTCCATGTTCTGTTTTGAAGCATGCATCATATAAATATAATGTGTACAGCAACTAATATGAGGTTAAAATGTGGTCAAAACTCAATAAAATGCTTTATTATTGTATTCCACACCTCACCCATGCCATGCTACATTATTGCCATGCAAATTGCGCATCATTCATCATGGCATGATTGTTTGCTTGATGCATTTAATTCATATGCTTGTGCACTTTATTTATGTTGGCCCTTGTTTGTTTGGTTCTTCTTCGAATAGACGCTGAGCAGGGGATATATCAAGAGAAGCAGGAGCACTACCCAGATCCATCCCTTGCTTCAACTGAGCTGCCAGGCAAGCACTACCACATGCTTGCATACATATAGTACCTATTGACTCTATCTTATTCTTGCATCATTGAGTCGCGATTGCATTAAATTGAATCCCAAGTATTGCATAGCCTTTACTTTTAAACCCCACCGAAGCTTGTTCCTCCATCCCATGAGCCATTACTACAGGAGTTGTTTGAGCCATGTGAGTCGTAGAACAGCATGTGTAGGGTATGTGAGAGTCTGATGGATAACGAGGTACCTAAACAACTTAACCTGAGTAGTAATGGGATAACTAATGAAAGTGGCATCGGTGAGCCATATTCGCTATTTGGTTTTTCAGGCTCACTTGTGTCCCGTAGGACCCCGAGTACTTGATTCTTGTTCCTTGAATATTCGCGCTATCCATATCCAGGAGGCTTATGAACCTCCCTGAGCCAGAGCTTGATTCATTCTTATTTCTTGGGGCCACAAACTAGTTTGAGGTTTTATTTACTATCCTGTACTTATGCCATGCTTTACTGCTTTATTTAAATTGTGCGAGGTACTGCACACTGTACTGTTTAGGAAAGCGGAGTGTTTTCGCGGTATCGACAAGCCCAGTCACATTTTCGGGTTCCCAGTCGTTTACAGCCATTGGCGCAAACCTTGAGTCCGTCTCGGAGTCGGCCAACTTCGTCGCGGGTAGCTTAATGGGGTGGCCCCCTGAAATATTTTTGAATCCTGTGATCGCTTTGTCGTGACTGCCTCGTTGGGTTTTGATTTGGTTTTTCCGAGGTTGATCGAGTGTGTGTTGCTATTTGTGCACCCCTGCAGGGTAAAACTTTCTGAAAGCCGTGTCCGCGGTTATGGACGACTTGGAGCACAGTTTCTCGATCATAGACAAGAATAACTAAAGTACCGCTTTTAATTTGACTAAATAACTGACTAGTAAATAGTGTAACACTCATGGAATGGTTAATAAAACTGCCAACGGATGGGGGGTTGTTCGTCCGCTTCCTCGTCGGTAAGCGAGGAGGAGGATGGATCTGTTAACATTACCATTATAACTGTTGGTATTAATTCACGGACATCCGTCTATCTCTGGTTAGGCGGATGGTTAGCGAGTATCTATAGAATTGCTAGGGTTTATCTTTTGCTGCAATTGCGTCACCCCAGGTTGTGTCCCCTTTAGAGGCATAAAGACTTGCTGAGTACCCCTAGGGTCTCACACGATAAATTGTTTGATTCAGATGAACAGGTAACCTCGCAGGATGGATACTGGGTGGAGGAGACGGACGATGTGGGCAACGATCATTCGGTGTAGAGATTCCGGGAACGGGGATCCGTGAGATCTGTGGGCGGGATGTATTTATTTATGGGGCATCTTATGCCGATTTGCTTCTTATCCGTACTCGGATTTTGTCTTCCGCTTCCGCCTGATACTCTGATGTTTGATGTATGAGGAGATATCCTAAACTATTACATCTATCTAGGATATTTGGATCTTGCCGTATGGCGTTGCTATATTTCCTTCCTTTTTAGATGGAATGACTCTGAGAACCATTGTATGGTGGCTTGCATATATACTCATTTGTGTATGTAGTTGATCCCTTCGCCTGCCGATTACGCCACCCGTTCTTGTCCCGATGTTTGGAAATGGTTAGGACGGCCGAAAGGTCTACCTGTGAGTGGCATTTGGGCCCCACCATACTATTTTAACCATTTCCGCTCATCCAGGCTTGTAACTAGGAGCGTAATTCACCGAGGTAGTTACACCTTGTTATTAATGACATCCAATGTCCATGATCAGGAAACCATGATCATCTATTAATCAACAAGCTAGTTCAACAAGAGGCTTACTAGGGACCCTTTTATGTTTACAAAACACACAAGTATTAATGTTTCTGGTTAATACAATTATAGCATGGGATGTAAACATTTATCATAAACATAAAGATATAATAATAACCACTTTATTATTGCCTCTTGGGCATATCTCCAACATGGACGACCCGTTAACACAGCCCCCTGAGGGCACCTTGACCAGGGTTCACATAGCTGGTCAACCGATTCTAAGTGAGGAGCTGATCAAAAATGCAAGTGGAGCGATGGCTAACCTGCAGCATGGTATTCTATATCTAGAGGAGTGCCTTCTTAAAGAAGCAAATCCATCGTACCCTGTTTTCACGGTCAATGTTCCAATAGGCGCGGGCTTCGTCGATAATGCCCCCGCGGATATCTTCTTCATATCGTATGAGGACATCTTCAAGCTTTTCCATGGCAAGCGGATGAACTATAACTTGGTCCGCCTATACGCGCTCCTGGCGATGAAGGTCGACAGAGAGAAGACCCCTGGCGTCGCGATAGTGGACCCCTACTTCATGCGTGATATCTAGTTGGTGAATCCAGTGACCCGGGCCAGCGCAAGGAACTATCTCCAAAATTTCATGGTGGACAACAAGAGTGGAGAAGAGCTTATTTTGCCTTTCTTTCCCGAGTAAGTGCACACACTCGCTCGTCGCCGTAACTTGTCCTTTCTTAGTTTTTGGTTGCTCTTTTTCCAACATTGTTTCGTTTCAATTGTTTTGCGTAGAGACAAATACTGCACACTGATCCTCATTCACCCGAGTTACTCGCTAGCCACGTACTTGGACTCGGGGAGCGAGCAAAAGAAGAAAGACTACACCAACATAAGGAGTCTTCTAGATGATGCTCTCGAGGTATACGCCGAAAATGGAGGCGAATTCAAGAAGGGGGCGGAAAATTTCAGGGATGGCAGACACGTGTTCAAACACGTAATGAAGTTTGCCTGCGTCAAGCAGCCGGATAACAGTGTCAAGGAGGCCTACTACGCCCTCCATCACCTGCGGGCGATCGTCCGGGATGCACACATCATTACGTTGCCATCTAGTCTCCGAGCATGGGCCAAAGCTGAGGCAAGAATGGACGATGATGAACTTAAGGACGACTTCTTACGCATCCAGACTCAGATTGCGACCATTGTGCAAGAAGATGTCATCACAAGGGGGGGCTTATCCTGCAAAAGAGCGTTCAGTAAGCGCGAGATCGAAGCACGGCTCGTGGTGCAGGGTGACCGTAGGACATGGACAACAAAAGACGACTACAAACCGTTCCCGACGCCGTGTAAAACAAAGTCTTCATGATGTAGTGTTCCTAGCTAGCTAGCGCTCAGCCGGTTTGTGTATCTCGTGTGTGTGTCATAAACTTTAACTTGCCTTAGCTCGAAACGGTCGTTGTTGGACTTTGTTTACTTATTACCATATGTATGAAACTTAATAGCTTGCCTTAGATCGAAACCTTCTTTTTTGTGGAGATGCATGTGATGAACCTTTTAATTCTTTCTGTTGCATGATATAGTACTTATATGCCTTGTGTATAGAGATGTCGTGCTACGTGGTGTTCAGAGGGAGGGTCCCAGGAGTCTACGACGAGTGGGAGGATTGTCATAAGCAAGTGAACAAGTTCAGTGGCAACAGATACAAAGGGTACCCGACGAGAGAGCGGGCGGAAGCTAGGTGGATGAACCACCTCCTTGGAGAGCAGAGAGACAGGAACCAGATAAAGACCTTGATGATCGTGCTCTCCGTCTTGCTCATCACCACCATTGTGGTTGTGCTCTACTCGGTCCTTTAGTAGTTTAGGACTTGGCTAATGATCATGATGATCAACTTGTTGTAATGTGTAATGTATGAGAAGATGAGATCAATTTGTTCTAGACTTGTATAATATTCGGGCACTTGTCACTTTGTCGGGTTCTAATTGATATGATGATGTATAATTCTAGTGGTATTATTATCTTTGTTTTTACACTGTTGTGTATCTGCATAAATACATGTATATGTACCTGTATAAATACCTGAGAGCCCTGTATTGTGTATACATGTACGAAACATCAGTGGCGCATTGTTTTATTCATCCAGTGGCGCATATAGTATCAGTGGCGCATTTGGCTATATGCGCCACTGGTACAATATCAATGGCGCATATCTTAGGTGCGCCACTGGTGGGCCTATTATCAATGGCGCATATGGTATATGCGCCATTGATATCTAATTATCAGTGGCGCAACACTAGTGGCGCATTCCATATGTGCCACTGATAGCAAAAAATATGCTCCACTGATAAGCAATTTTCCACTAGTGGACCAGTTGTAAACTCCAAACCATAGCTCCTGTCATATCAGTCAATTGAGTAGTTTGTCTTGTTTGATATATTAACTTGTTATTACTTAGTTTCAGGGTGCAATTATTGCTATCGCCACCAAAGAGGGGGTTGCAAGATCATGTCTCCTCCAATGTAGTTGTTACACTCAAAGGAAGATGCAGGTGATCAATTGAGGACTCTGCTGTCAACTTGATTGTCAACTGAAATGCCGATTTTTCTTTCCCTTGATTTGATAATATGTAATAATTTAAGAAGTTTGCAGCTGATGCAATATCTAGATAACTCGCATAGGCCATGTATGCATTTAGTTGACGCCGTCCACATATGCGGTAGTTGTTATGGTAACTATGCCATGCATGTCGATTAGGAAATAGTATCGTGCTTTGTTATTGGCCCGTCGTGTATTCAGCCGACGATGAACAGTAAAAAATGCTGGATTATATAAATGTTTTATGATATTGGCATGGGCTTCAGAAAAGGCCGAAACTATAAAAGGCCGTAAACATAATGGGCCGACCTACAAGTTGTAACTGGACGTAACAGTAACAAGCCGTAATGGTAACATGCCGTAAGAGTAACATGCCATAACAGTAACAGGCTTTAACAGTAACAGGCATTAACGGAAACAGCCCATCATAGTAACAGGCAAGAAACCGTGAAATCCCAGAACAATAACAGGCCAAAACAGTAGCAGGACGCAACAGTAAAGGGCTGCAACTATGAAAGGCCAGAATAGTCACAAGCCAGAATAGTAATGGCCCGAGAAATTTCCAGGCAAGGGCAGTAACAGGCCAACATATTTACCAGACCAGAACAGTAAAGGGCCGCTTGTGGGCCTAAATAGGTACAGCCCGGAACAGTGAAAGGCCAGGACAGTAACAGGCCTGAACAGTAACGGGCCATCTCAGACAAGGGCCATCAGTAGGCCGCCCATGATGGGTTGTGATAAACAGTGATGAGCCGCCCGCATGCCTTAAATGTACAGGAGCGACTTGGCGCAGGCTGCTAATGGGCCGCAGAGTGTTGGACCATCATGGGCTCTTTAGGCCAAAATAGTATTGGGCCTGAAAGTTCGCGGGCCATTGCCGGCTGCAACTTTGGGCCCATTTCAAACAGTGCAGGACAAAACAGTAACGGGCCATCATCTTATTGGGCTCCTCTAATGGGCTGGCCCAATTAGAATTTAGCAGGCCTTGGCTGGGCCTAACTTCTGCCACGGTTTCGATGGCCGTTAACGGTGGTAACTGGCTGCTAACGGCGGCTTCCACGTGGCACTTTGCATGACGTCAGCACTCAACACGGCTGGCGAACAGATCAACGACGGAACAAGTTTTCGTGGCTGAAGGTTGCGATCCGCCACGGTCAGGAAAAAAATTATGGTATTCTTTTGTGATAGGGCTTTTACCACGATGGCCATTCATCGTAGAAGACTTTTTAGCCATGAAAAACAGGCCTTCAACCACGAAAATCGTTCGTTGTAAAAGCCAACTTTTCTTGTAGTGTCTATTGGCACACTATTAGAAATCTAATCTGCATACCTGCAAGGCTTAATAAAATTATCTTTAAGCAAATGACCGATCTCTTCTTTCATCCGATCATACATCTTCACACTAAATTTTCGGGCCGGTTGTTTATGAGGTCTAAAACCAGCCTTATGTAACACCCCGGACTCTTTGTGCCCGTGTCGTCACTCCTGGAAGCTTAATAGGATATCTAGACTAGCCTCACAAATCAACACTAGTCTTTTCTATGCACTTTGTCCTCACTCGTGCATAGAAAAGACTAGTGTTGGTCTGTGGGGCTAGTCTAGATATCCTATTAAGCTGCCAAGAGTGATGGCCCAGGCACGGAGAGTTCGGGGTGTTACAAGTGGTATCAAAGCCAACCCTCGCGGTTACACGGGCGTGTGTGGGTTAATGGCGGTACATGTGGAGTATGGTGCATGTGGCCCATAGTGGACATGGCATGGCACATGTGCCGACACTGGATACACAAACGTGTGCCAAGTGGGGATGTTCCTGGCTTGTGGTTGATCTACGAGGCCGTCGATCTTCTAAGGGTGGGTGTATGTGAGATCCTGGTGCATGGTTTAATAGGATTGATAGGATACTCATATCAACAAGTTGCAACTTCTTTTCTGGAAGCTCATCTGAAAAGAACTCTAAGGTTCAGCATGCTTGGCCTAGAGTGATTTGAGGATGGGTGACCAACCGGGAAGTGGGTACCGGGTGCGCATGATTAAGGACAAAGTGAATAGAAAAGACTAGTGTCGGTCTGTGGGGCCAGTCTAAATATCCTATTAAGATTCCAAGAGTGATAGCCCGGGCACAGAGAGTCTGGGGTGTTACACCTTATTAGGCAACCGATGCTCAACTAGCTCTCGGCTAAAGCCAGACATCTTGTGATACTCACATACAAAGCAATCAACATATTCTTTAAGCAGCCTGATCAGTACATCCTTATAATTGGATTCTAGTTTTTTTGTTTACAAACGTCGGCCTAGGAATTGAACAATCTCCGATATCTACTTCTTCCAGTGGACCAGCCGATGTAAAACCTTGCCCCAATTTGTCCATATCATCTAGTTCTTCTATAGGCTCATACATATCATTCTCATTAGACCGATAATGAACATGCCTCTTAAGTAACCACTCTTTGTTGGGATCCATTAATTACATGTTTGGGAGATGATTACTACCAATCGGCTTTAAAGACACAGGAACGAAGCCGTTCCTTCTAGCACTTACAGAATTAAAATCTAAAAGGTCGTGCCCTGTCAAGTAAGTTGCATTGGAATGTTGCTAATCTACCAACGAATCAGCCAAAGTGACGCAACCTCAATTATCCACATGGACAACCTCCACTTAATCATCAACCCACTGTATCAAGAACTAGTGCAATGTAGATGGCACGCATTGGTTTGCATGGAGCCAATCATGACCTAATATCACATTGTAATTACCTTGCACTTCAGCAATAAAGAAGGCGGTGGCCAAAATCTTGCTCCCCACTGTGAGCTCCCCACTCATCACACCTTTGGCCTATGTTTTTTATTTGCCTTCAAATCCATTGAGTACCATATTGGTATTCATCAAGTTATCCTCGTCCAATCCCAATTTCCTGAAGACTGAATATGGCATAAGATTCACTACTGCACCACCATCAATGAGCATCCTTGCAGTCGGCGATCCATTGATGTGTCCCTTGACATATAATGGCTTCAAGTGCTTCACCGGCTCTCTTGGTTTCTCAAAGATGGCGTTCTTGGGACCAAAATCAAAATGTGCTACCTCCCTATCCTCATCTATGGCACAAAATTCAGCAGGTAAATAATACACCATATTCATATCCATATCTTCTAGAGTCGGCGTGTTCTCAAAGTCCACCATCTCTTCATTGACCTCCACTACGGACGCTGTCTCTAAAGTTTCATCAATTTATGGGAGTGTAGGGGTGGCATAGACGAGGCAAAAATATTCATATTCTCCTCCCCAGACAACACATGAGTTGCTGCAATTACCATGGGAACCATGGCATCCTAAACTTGCTTGGATATCCATATTTTGGAAGGTATCATGGGATGGGTCTCATTCAAAGACTCATCTCTTCTTTTTTCCGCTTTATGTTCCACCTTCTCTTGGTTCCTCATGCACGGTAATCTCTATTCTTGCTTTTGGTTAATCCGAGAGGACACCACTTAGGCTGAGTATATTTGGAATCCTTTGGCCTAGCCTTGCTTGTGCTAGCTTCATGATCATTAGCCAAGGATCTTGGTTGAATAACCAAAATAGTCCATTAGAATTAGCCGGTTTATTAGAAACAACCAGCTCTTTGAGCTTCATCTCACGAATTGCTACCACAGCAGTGCAATCATTTGAATTGTCTTCTCGTTTCTTGCTAGAATAGAAAATTTTAGCACATGGCAATTTAGGACACCACTCCTTCTGTGCACTCTTTCTAGAAGATTTCTTTGATGACTGATTATCATTGTAGTTCAAACAGTCCCAAACTGGTCGTGAAATCCTACCATGAACAAATCTTCTAGGTTTTGTCCATCCCGGATGAAAAGCATACATCGCCATTGGGGCTTGCCCCCATCCCTCCATTGAAATAATATGGCATGTAAGGGGTGGTTCCATCCATGCTCCAGGCGCCCTCTATCCATACGGCCTCATGTGTCGTGGATACCTCTCCCTTGGAGGTGATCTTGGACGCTTCATATATGGTGACCGACTATAATTGGAACCGGTCGCTTGGTTTGCATACTTGGATAGCAACATGTCGAAGGTTAGTTTAATACATTTGCGTTGTACCTTGACCTCATTGGTCTTCCACCTAGATTCTTGGTCTTAATGAACTTGGCATGAACATCGTATTTCACTTGCGATTGCTCCCGAGTACAAGATTTTTTATGGTGATCTTCAATGTCTCCTTGCCATCGGGTTATTTGACAAGAACGATCTCCCTTCCCAAGGTCTTGTGGCTCCCCTTGTTGTTCCTGGGTTCACCAATAACAACATTATTTTTATTAGCGGATTTGGCTTCCTCTGGTCGAATTTGCACCTTGTTAATTTGCTCCAAGGTATTCATTGGAAATGACTGCTTGTCAATTTGCATATCGGCAAAGCTCAATCGTCCATCATTGATAGCCGATTGTTTCTGCCACTGAAAAACATTGTAATCATTAGTAGTATGAGAAGAAGAATTATGATACTTGCAATAAGCACGCCATTTTAACTCTTAAAATGTCGGTATAGTATGATACATTCTAATGTATTTATCTTTTAACATAGCATCAAATATTCTATCACATTTCCCTACATCAAAACTAAATATCATGTCATCCTCACGATTCTTGTGAATCGGTTTGAGAGCATCACAAGTATAAGGTTTGGCCTTGGAAGGCCAAACAAATTTAGCGGCATAAATCTCAGCTTCATTGCCCGAACTATAACTATTATATCCAGCCATATTTAAACGAGGACAAAAAGTCTTAGATTTATGCATATCTTTGACCTCATTACTTTGGCTCTCTTGAGCCAAAGCTGTCTGCAATACTTAGCTAACGTTTAAAAACTCATAGTCTTCAATTCTTTCTCTAACATGAGTTCTCAAACCATTGAACACCAAGTCTGTCATGTCGTTTTTAGTTATCACTAAACTATAACATCAATTTTTCGTATCCCTAAATCTTTTGACATAATCGACGATCGATTCATCATGTTTTTTAACCGATGTAAGGTGTGACAACTTAAGCTCATTATCACCATTATAAAATTGTTCATGGAATTTCTTCTCTATATGATGCCAAGTATGCACAGAACCCGGAGGCAAATCAGAAAACCACGGAAAAGCAGTGCCAGTTAAATACAAGGGAAATAAACACACCTTTAGAGGATCAACACTACATGCTTCACCTAATTGTGCTAAATACTGACTAACATGTTCCCAAGTCGTTTTATTATTCACCCCATTGAATTTAGCAAAGTCGGGCACTCTAAAACCTTGGGGGTATGGGACATTATCAAAGTAGTTCGGGTAAGGTTTGCGGTACAACGAATGAGTAGGCTTTGGCTCAATTCCGAAGTTGTCATACATCACCTTCTGTATTTTAGCTCTCATTCTCTCCAGGCCTTTGTCTGATTCAACCAAAACCATTTGACATGTTGGCACTACAGCGACATTAGCCACAGAATCTATTCACATATTAGCTGCCCAATTATAATTTGGTGTTGTGATTGCAGCTAGAGGATAAACACCCTGATTCAGTGAGTTTACCGAATACGGTATGCTATTAATAGGAGTCGGACATGCTATATTAGACATGTTTCTCTTGCTTTGGCCAAGATAAGGGTTCATCGGCATACCGTCAGGCTGAGCCGATGATCCTGGATTAGCGTTTTCCGCTGCAACATTCATATCAGGAGGCGTGTTCTTACTAGCATTCACATAGTCGATCGTAGCTTCATAGACATGGTGATTTGTCTCGCTTATTTGTTGACCTATTGCAGCTAGTTGATCGGTAGAGAAAAGGTTACTACTTACAGCGGATTCATCGAGTAGAGGCGTGAGCCTTGCCTCGCCAACTGAAGTGATGGCACCTTGGCGTTTTGAGAGTAGCCATGAACGCCTCCAGTTCTTCTTTCTTCCTTTTTCCTATCCAGCGCCTCGAGTTCCTCTTGTTGTTGCTTACGCAATTCCTTGATTTCCTCTCAGCGCTTGTCCTTGATTGCCTCATAAGCTTGGCGGTGATCATCCGAAAGTTCATCAAAAGTAGGCCTAGTGATATTTTTGGCAGTCACTTCCCCAGGCTTGACGATCTTTGGCATGGTCTTTGTTGTCCGATCTAAGGTTGTTTTCCCAGCGGAGTCACCAAAAAGTGTGTTCGCACACGAAACGTCACGCGTACCTCCGGTGTCAAGCATGATATGAAGACATGTTGCCATAAGAGACTCGCCGGAAGCGTGATACGCAAGACAATCCGGCGAGTGCTTTTGGAACTCCAAACCCCACGCGTCTGGGAGAGACCCCGTCTGGTCGCACATAAGTGATGAGCTGCCCTAGGTCGGTTCACTCTCCCCTAGGACTTCGTGTATCGAAGCTCCCTGGTATGAAGAACATCGGCGAATGAGAAGCAAAAACTAGGGCAGGAGAAGTTTGTAGATTGGTTTTGCAATTGTGTGTTGTCCTTGAATCAGTCGTCACCCCTCATATATATAAGGAGCGGCTGGACTTTCTGTGTAAGAAATAGAGTTGGATTCACATCCAAAACCTTAGTTGGGGTCCAGCTCGAATAGGCAAACCCGAAATTTGCGTAACTGTTCGGTCAAAAACTTGTTTGTACCTTCAGGATCATTTTTGAGGCACTAAAATAGCTCGAATCAAAATATCATAAACAGAAATGTTGTTCATCTCAAAAAAACATAGAACTTTGGTGTTCACCATTTTTCCATCCGACCTGATATTGATGGTTTTTCCCCTTAGTTTCGTCTTAAACTCAGATTTTGACCGAACGATTTTACCTCTGTTCCATCGTATTTTAATTCTGTAGGCGTATACTTGCACCAACGAAGATGGCTCCAAAATCAATGTTGTTCGTCTCGAAAAAAATGAAGAACTTCCACGTTTTGCACTTTTCATACGAGTTGATCTTGATCGATTTATTTAGATTACACGAAAATGTGTCGGTTTATACAGTTTTCGGCCTCACCCTCGCCTGAGAAGCTCTAACCATGCCTGTAAAACGCCAAAACTGTAAATTAACTGCTAGTTTACCATTTTCCAAAAAATTGGTCACTCTAGCCATGCCCGTAAAAGGTGTCGACCCTTAGTTTTTTTAGGGCGACTGTGAATTCCTCCTGCGGTCGGTATATTCATGGTGTGAGTGGCCGAACCGAGCGAGAACCCTATCCACCCGCTAGTCTTGGCGCACTGATATTTCCCATCCCCTCTCCTCCTTCCACCCACCGCCGTTGCCGTTCCCCGCCGCGTGGCACGTCATTTTCAGGAGATTTGCCAGGGCACTACCTGTGCCGATAGATCCAGTCACCCTGCCGCCGTTCCTAGCCACGGTATGACCTCGTTGATCTCCCATCATTCGATCTCTTCTCGTCGTGGATTTTGATGGTTGTTTCTATTCAATTCAGATGAGCTCGACCATGAGCGAGAGCGAGCAGTTTTTTTCCAAAGATTCCTCCTCGTCGGACGACTCGGACATTGACAAGTTGCTCTAGGATGACGACGCCGAGCAGCTGGCCATCGTCCTCGCCGTCAAAGAGATTGAGGATAGGCAGAAGAGGTTGAATAGGTGGCACGGATCGATGCCTGGCCTGATCAAGGCCCCGTGCAACCGCTAGCAAGGCCACTACTCGCTGATGCAAGATTATTCCGTCGAGGTACCAACCTACCCCCCGCATATATTCTGTAGAAGGTTCCGAATGCGGCGAGAATTGTTCGTCAAAATTGTACGAGTTTGCCAGGCCAACTAAACATACTTTCAGTGTTGTAGAGACGCCATCTGTTAGCTAGGGTTTAGCCCGTACCAAAAAAATCTCGGCAACCATGCGTGTGGTTGCATATGGCGTGCCCGCAGATTATTGCGATGGGTACCTTCACATTCGTAAATACACAACCATTGAATCTGTCCCGGCAGTTTGCCAAGGTTGTGACCAGGCTGTTTGACGAGGTGTATCTTCGAGCTCCTAACAAAAAAGATACAAAAAGGTTGATGAAGATTAATGATAGGAGGGTTTGGCCAGGTATGCTTGGGAGTGTGGATTGTATGCACTAGAAGTGGAAGAATTTCCCAAAAGGTTGGCAAGGGCAATACTATGGTAAAAGCCGCGATCCAACAACCTGTGCTTGAAGCCGTAGCATCGGAAAACCTGTGTATTTTGCATTGTTTTTTGGGTTGCCGGGATCACTAAATGACATCAATGTCTTGCATCGAACACATTTAATTTCAAGAATTGCCAAAGGAGGCGCACCTGCTTGCAATTACAAAGTCATGAAAAATGACTACACCATGAGCTACTATCTAGCCGATGGTATATATCCTGATTGGGCAACTTTTGTGAAGACCATTCATGATCATTAATCAAGGAAAGAAGCTGAATTTTTCAAGGCACAAGAGGCAGCCCGAAAAGATATTGAGAGAGCTTTGGTGTTTTGCAAGCAAGATTTGCATTTCTGTGAGGCCCTGCTCGTTATTGGGACATCAAAACCCTCAAGAATATCATGACATGTTATGTTATTCTTCACAATATGATCATCGAGGACAAGAGAGATTTAGACTTGGAGTGTTTCTATGACAATGTTGGAAGCCAAGTGAAGCCACGTAGAAACCCCGGTCGCCTTCAAGCTTCTCTTGATTCATACAAGATTATTGAACACGAGGGCACCTATAGGTAGCTCCAACAAGATCAGATTGACCACCACTGGACGAGGCATGGCCGATAATGATAAATATTTCTTTGTTCCATTTGTGTATGTGTGACCAAAACATTTATTTGTCCTATGTTCGAACCTTTTTTTTTAATTTCACTAGGAACGTGCCCGTGCGTTGCAACGGGTTTCAAATTTAAAAGTTGACACTGACATACTAAATTCACCTTTTGAAATATATTGGCTGGACCCATTATTCCGTCCTATTACAAGTAAAATGCAAGTTTTCATGTCTATACAACAACCTTATGAGAACAGAAATAAGAAAGTTGCCACTTATTTTCATTTTTTTCAAAATTCTGTGTTTACATGTCATGGTCATCCCAAAATATTGAAATTACATATCACACGTAGACTTATGAGTTGACAACAAAATCATATCAACAGATTCGTTACTTCCTCCGACCCAAATTAGTTGGCCCCCTGTTTATCTAGGTACAGATGTATCTAATATTAAAACATATCTAGATACATCTGTATTTAGATAAACTAGAAAGGTGGCCCACGCAAATGTGAAGGCATCATCTTTATCATATTGAATATGTCTATGAAATTAATTTATGGCTTTAGAAGTACATAAATATAGAATTCTAATTTTCATGGTTTTATTGCCTCCAAAAATATATGTTAAGTAAAATAATAACTATGTGAAGCAATTTAATTCATCAGTGAATAATATTTATTATGAAATTTTCAAAAACGCCATGTGACCATTTTTTAAAGAAGGTAGTGCTATTTAGATCTATTTTCTACTCCCTTTATGTTGTTCCCCATTCTTTAATCCAATAGACCTACATTCTTTTTTAGATCTATATGTACTCTTCCACCAATTTTTTCACCTCGATCATTACATCGATGTGTACAAATTTATCATAGCGTCTTAATGTCGGTAAATATTGATTGGATGCATGCATGTTTTTCCAATAGAAGAATGGGTTGGATAGACCTATGAAAAAATAATAATAATATGGAAAACTTTTCAATTCATTCACATTGAAGAATTTGTACGTTCTTAACTTCTGCAATCATATTGGTATTAACAAATTAATTAGTCAATACATTAATTCAGCTCAAGAGTCTAAGACCTCGACTGTCCATGCCTCGTTCCTTGTATACAATGCATTTAGATGTGTAGGTGCCATATCTGATATCTTTGTAGGCTCTTGAAAAAAGAAGTATAAAGGTTAGAATACATGTATAGTTAAGAAAATTCTGACAATAGCATGATAGGTAAAATATATCAACTCCACCAAATCCTACTTTTCTTCATTACTGACTGGTTGTTAGAATAGGCTACTTGTTTATTTTCTCTCGTGGCTTAAATTTTCCCGTATTTGGTGTTCTTTATGGGCGGTTCCAAAATACAAAATAATGGTATAATTTGGAGTGTGCCTTGCGAGAGGTGTCTCCTACAAGTTTAGGTTCCTACTCTTTGAGGTGTGCGGCTTATGAGGCTCTTCAAAATCCTCTCGAGAGTTGCATGTTTGACAAAATCCTCTTCAGGGTTGCTGGTTCTGAATCTTTAGCATGCACAACTCGTGCTACACATATAAACAAATGAAAAAATACAAATAATATACATAATTTCTCTTGGGATGGTCTACATACCAAAGCCTTTTGTACCATTTGTTTCTCGACTTCAAAGGTATTACAATCAGAAAATTCATAGTAGTTATTCTAGAAAATTTGTCGACATTTCTAAAACTTTTTCACTGTTTTATCCAGAAGAAAAATGATTCCCAGATTGTTGTTTATTCCTCAACGATGGTTTTTTATATTAATATAGCGGGGCGAAAGCCTGTTTCGAGGATTGTACCTCAATGACTAAGAGCTATATCATAGGTCCAAACATTGAAGTTCATCAAAATGAAGATCGAGTTTTATCTAAACCAATTATGCTTTCCAGCCAATTTATTTCCAATAGAAGCATGGGTTGGATTGACCTATGAAATAATAATAATAATAATAATAATAATATGGAGAAAAAAAGTTCGACTCATGCGCATTGAAGAATTGTACCTTCTTATCTGCTGCAATCATACCGGTACTAATAAATTAAATAGTCAATACATTAATTCAGCTCCAAAGTCTAAGGCCTCGATTGTGCATGCCTTCTTCCGTGTATACAATGTATTTAGATGTGTAGGTTCCATATCTGATATCTTTGTAGGCTCCTGAAAAAAGAAGTATAAAGGTTAGAATACATGTATAGTTAAAAAAAATTGGCAATAGCATGATAGGTAAAATATATCAACTGTACTAAACCCTACTTTTTTTCATTACTAACTGGTTGTTAGAATAGGCTGACCTGTGTGTACTTGTTGATTATCTTTGACTTTGAGGAAAGAAAAACATGGCAGTACATTATATGGGACGTGCTTGTGAAAGATCCAAGTTGCCGTAAAAAGACTCGGTTGTATTTGATGTTCTTTCAACTTGATGGATGATTCCCAAGAAAATCAATTATAGGCAAGAAATCAGGGAGGGCCGACATGCAACAACATCCTTGTCCCCATATAGATCTCTTCGCTGAAGTGTGACTCCACCTTGCATGCCATCAACTCCTCGATGTTCTTGAGTTTAAGCTTTATAATTCGGAAACCCCTTTCTACACCCGGGTGCATCCGGTATGAAAAACACATTTTTCAAAAAGTTTAAAAAAATGAAAAAAAATGATCATGTGTAGCTTCATGTTTGAGGTGCACACGAAGTCATTCCACCGAAAACCAATATATTTTGTGTGCTGTGTAAAAAAGACAACATGTAGCACGTTACTTTAGCACCAAATTTTGTCTTTTTTACACAAGTCATCTAAAATGTTTATTTTTTGTGGAACGACTTTACGCGTACCTAAAACTTAAAGTTCTACGTGCACATATTTTTTTTGAATTTTTTTAGCATTTTAAATTTTGACAAAAATCAAATTTAAATAAAGGGTGTATATACACCCGGGAGTAAAAGAGCCACGTCCCTTTATAATGCCCTTCTATATGAAGTCTGCCCCTCTCAAGATCGATCCTCTCCATGAGATTCAAAGTCAGACTTAGACTGCCTAGGAAAGTTCCGTCGCTGCTCACGTATGTTGATTCCGTCCCAAGACGCAGAGTACTGGTGGAGAGCTGGGAGCTGCCATAGCTGATCGCCGAGTTGCCAAGTTGCTGTGTTGCCGCAAGATGGTTTCCGAGCTATACGATCTCTAGAGAAAGGAGAAAGGCAAGAGGCCCCAAGATCGTAACAGCTCGATGGTGTGATCGTGTATGAGAGGACCTCGGTCCAATCACGTTACATAAATATGTAGTAGGACAACGGTTAATTAATTAAATCATGGCCTTAATTTATAGATCCAACGGTTAATATAATTTAGGTGACGTGGATCAACCTGGTGCCTCGAAAAACACTTGCTTTTCTATACCTAAAGTACGAAGTGTTTTTTATGGGTTCCGCTTTTTTTAACGGTTTTGTCCATAATAGTTCAGACATATTACCCACCATGCCACGGTAAGTCATGTAACTATCTTTTTTTTTTAAATCCGTCAATCGCCGCTAATCGAGGTTGATCGTTTAAAGGCGTTGCAGTGTTGATTACCCTGTCAGCCATGCTGTGGAGAGGTTTGACCAGCGTGCATGTGATTCAAACAATGACAGCAGGATCTGCAGCTACTCTCATTTGAATGTATAGAGAGTGGATGCTCTTTGCATGGGTTCTCGGTGTGTGTCCTAACGTCCATCATGGATGCCATCGACGACTTCAAACGTATGTGCTCAGTGTGTGTCCCAACGCCCAAGATGCATGCATCCCAATGTCTGTCGTGGATGCCATCGGCGACTCGTCGTAGTCAGCGCCACCGCCAAGTATTCTTCATGGGGATATAGAGGTGGACTGGATTTTGGTTCAATGGTGAAAGCACGCCTGGTTCAGGGTGCCACGTTGCTGGGCTTTTTCTTATGGGCCGTGAGTTAGGTTGTCGAGTATATGTGCACTTCCGTTTTTCCAGTAAAAGAGATATGCATGTCAGTCCAATAGTCCCGCCTCACTTTCTTAAAACGAGATCCACCGGTTTATATACACTGGTAAATTGACAGGAATCAGCACCAACACCACCACGATTTGAAATTGATTGAGCGGATATAGAGAACGGAACAGGAAAGCTGGCAGAAACAGAACGACAGCTGGAGAATGGTATATTTGGAGGCTTGCAGGATGTGTTGACGATGCAAGGAGGGATTAATGGTTTGGTGGTTGTAGACCAGATTCGGGGCAAGGATCGAAGGGGAGGAGCATGAGAGAGAGTCTCCTGTGTATACAGGTCGGTATCGGTAGGCTCAGCCTTGGGCTGGGACCTGGGAGTCATATATTCTAACTTTCTCTTTATAAATTTTGATTTGAAAATTTATTTTTCTAAGTAGTATACAAAATGACAATGAAATTGAAAATAGAAAAAATGTATCCTCTCACTCTTGCAAGGCTGGAAATTGTGTTTTTCCGTTGCAAAGCACAGGCATGTTTCCTATTTTCAATAAAAAGGCATCCCTTTTGCTTCATAGCTTTTTCTCCTCCCGGTGCAGCGCACGGGTATTTTTCTTAGTAGTATATAATAGGTAGGGTCAGCTAATTTGGGTTAGAGGTAATATATTATACGAAAGATCACTAACAAAACAAAATCTAGTTATATTATACGAAAAAATCAAGTGAATTCATTTGAAGAAGCAAAACAGTGAAGATGAATAGTCAAATAAACTATGCTCAAAAGGTATTGTTCTCAGAAAAGTACACCGGCAGCTGTGAAGATGTGTCAAATTCACAGAGAAAGAAACTGACGAGGTATCCTAGAGAGGCCAACATTCCACACCACGAAAACCATGTAGGTTCACCCTCCACGCTGCCCAGGTGTGTGCTCCCGTCAGATCTCTATTTCGTGGAGGGATCATGGTAGAGTCAGGGTTAGAAACATCATCGTAGTTCCGGAGATATATAACAGTGGAAATAGTTACCATTACAAAATCTGACGATGCTACCATCCGGAATGGTCCTAGGGTTTCTCCCGGTACACGGAGGGGGTGGGGAGAATGGACCCGACACACTTCAAGAAGGATAGGCGCCACCCGCAAGCGTCACCGCGTCAGTGCCATATAGGCGCCACCCCGGATGGTCCGAAGTGCTCCACCCAACCCACCGCCAACCAGCACACGCCACCATGGAAAAGGCGCTATCTTCATCGTCTCACCGTGGACATCGGCGCGAGGCCTCGAGTCCCGAGCAAGGGGGCAATGGTACCATGGGTAGTAGCATCGCGGCCGTGCGGGAGGGAACTACCTCCACCGCCGTGGCAGTAGCCGACCGGACGCGGCAACAGGGGCACACTAGGTCTCTGGCACGGTCGGGCCCAGATGGTCCAGCAAAGCCCCCGTCGCCACGTTGCAGCAATGGTAGCCGCGACCACCACCACCAACCCAGACCCTCCGCGGCCCCTCCTCCACCTCAAGGTAGCCACACAGGAGCACACCGGGGCAAGCCCATCCCAAACCAGATGGGCCCAAACAGGCCCATATCTGGGCCGAGATGCACACCATGGCCGCAAATCCTAGATGCCCCGTCGCCAACACAAGCAAGCACGTAGGGCAGTGCCGCCCAGCCGCCCAACTGGTCGCTCCGCCGTGCCTCCGCCCACCCTGTCCGCAGAAGCCACGCCGCCGAGTAGGACCGCCGTCGCCGAGAGACACCGCCGCCGTCCAGGGCCCGCCCGCCACCGCCAGCCCCGCCCAGGCAGCGCCCGGTGGGCCACACCGACGGCGGATACATGAGAGATGGAGGGGAGAAGGTTTGGGCAGGGCGCTGGGAGGCCGCCGCTCATCGCCCGCGGGAGGGGGGCGAGCGAGCGCTACCAACTACATAATTATAAAAACTAATACCATCAGGATTCAAAATCATAGCACGGATTCAACCACATTACAAGGATTCCCAACCTGAGCTACATGGGGAATAAATCAAACTTGCATTTCAAGAAACTGAAAAATACACGCAGTCGATAATCCTCACTTCTACTCCCTCTGTTTCAAAATATAAGATGTTTTAGCTTTGTGAAAGGAGTGTATCTAGACACTTTTTAGTGTGTAGGTTCACTTCAAACCTAGATGAACCTACACACTAAAAAGGGTCTAGATACACTCTTTTCACAAAGCTAAAACATTTATATTTTGAAACAGAGGGAGTAGTATGGAGGGAGTAGTATGGAAGAAGCTTGCAGGCGGCATTGCCCTGAGGCATAGAAGTTCAAGGGCATGTTTGATTGCTCGTGCCATTTACTCGCACATGGAGATCATGGCTCCACGACAGCTGCGCGCGACAATGCAACCTCTCGTGCCAAAAGGGCCACTCGTTTGGTTCCATGTACTCTCACTTCCTTAGGGGTTGAGAAGTCAAGCCCCAGTCGTTTGGTTTCATGCATTTTAGGATTTCAGCAAATTGATATTTGTTTGAACTGCATTGTCCCTGCTAACCTTACCTCCTGGCCGGTGAGGTTAGCTTACCCAACATCATCAAGGCAAAAAGCAAAGTTCAGAAAAGTGCACTGCCCGTGTGTGCTGCAACACGAGTTCACGAGCAACTACCCATGATGCAGCACTAGTTCAACACATACGGAGGTGTTATTACTGAATACCACCTCCCAAAATATACAGACCAAAGTTCAGGGGTCACCGCAAGAATAGTTCATCAGCCTAGATACTCCAAAATACACATCACATCCATATCATCACTACTAGCACCTCGTTGAACAGCTCCTCCGCTGCTTAGAGGTAATGCTTGTTCATGAAGGTCGTGAATCAGTTCATCCTGCGCTCAGGGGTCATGGTAAGATACCTGAAGGAAATATGCCCTGAGAGGTAATAATAAAGTTGTTATTATGTATTCCTTATATATATGATAGATGTTTATTTTGCATGCTATAATTGTATTGATCGGAAACATCAATACATGTATGTTTAATAAACAAAAAGGTTTCCTAGTTATGCCTCTCTTATAGACTAGCTTGTTGATTAACAAGATGATCAAGGTTTCCTGATCATGGACATTGGATGTTGTTAATAACAAGGTCACAACATTTGTGAAATGATGTGATGAACATTCATCCGAAGTATAGCATTACGATCAAGTCATTATGTTTACATTGCTATAACATCATACGAAGTAATCTTTATCCTTAGACCATGAGATCATGTTAATTGCTAACACCGGAAGAGTATCTTGATAACATCAAACGTCACACCGTAACAGAGTGACTATAAAGATGGGTTCAGTGCTACGAAGGTGTTATGTTGAGGCTCATGGATCAAGAGTGGAATTTGTCAATCCCGATGACGGATAGATATACTCTGGGCCCTTGATGTCTACGCACTTATATTCTTGTAGAAAGTTGTTGGGCCTCCAAGTGCAGAGGTTTGTAGAACAGCAGCAAGTTTTCCCTTAAGTGGATCACCCAAGGTTTATCGAACCTAGGGAGGAAGTGGTCAAAGGTATTCCCTCTCAAGCAACCCTACAATCAAGATACAAGAAGTCTCTTGTGTCCCCAACACACGCAATACACTTGTCAGGTGTATAGGTGCACTAGTTCGGCGAAGAGATAGTGAAATACAAGTGGTATAGATAATTATAAGTGGTAACAGTGATAGAAAATAGCTTGATGGCGTGGAAAATACTAAAGTAAAACTGAATTAAAAATGGAAGCAAGCAAACATGTAACAGATCTAGTTGCAAACGGTGTTTCAATGCTTAGAAACAAGGCCTAGGGATCATACTTTCACTAGTGAACACTCTCATATAAATATCTTCTCTTTATGATACTACTCTTAACTACACTCCGGTTGAACACTCTAATCGATGGTAGGGCTATAACAGCACACCTTAAAGTAAGTCTTTCCTATCTAGAAAAACCCACACTGTCACCTTGAGCACTAGATGAGTCCAACAAACACCACAATTTCATAAAGACATCCAACTCGAAATATAACTCATAACAAGTATTTGTAATCTCTAGCCTAAGTGCCACCATGGTGTGCACGCTGTCACTTTCACACACATGGGGAGAGCAGAGATCTATTAAAGCACTTGAGTAGCAAGGTAGATCTATAGATTACAAGCTCATGATCACAATATGATCATGCATAGAGAGAGAGAGAGATGAACACATAGCTACCGGTAGAACCCTTAGCCTCGAGAGAGAATTACTCCCTCCTCATCATGGGAATCAGCAATGGTGATGGAGATGGTGGTGGAGATCGATGGAGATGGCTCCGGGGGCACTTCCCCGTCCCGGCAGGGTGCCAGAACAGAGACTTTCTGTCCCCCGAATCTCCCCTTCGGTGGCGGCGGTGCTGCGGAACTTTTCGTGGATTTCTGATTGATTCCTAGGGTTTTGGTATCGGGAGGCTTCTTATAGGCGAAAGAGCAAGGTCGGTGGAGTGCCAGGGGGCCCACACCACCTGGTGGCGCGGCCAGGGCTAGCCCGCGCCACCATATGGTGTGGCCAGGCCCTGGCCCTCCTCTGTCTTTGCTTCTGGCTCCGTGAATCTTCCGATAAAATAGGAACTTTGGCTTTCGTCCCATCCAATTCCGAGAATATTGATTTTCTGACTTTCCTGGAACCAAAAATAGCAGAAAACAAGCAACTGGCACTGTGGCTCTTGTTAATAGGTTAGTCCAAGAAATCATATGAAAAGTACTCCAAAGTGTGGACAAAACACAAGAAAGTAGATAAAACCCAGCATGGAACATCAAAAATTATAGATACATTTGCAATGTATTAGCCCTCTCGGTGATATCACATTAAGATAGCTTGCAAGCAAGTGATGTGATCACTAGAATGTTATATCACGGGAACGAGTAAAGAGTGCATGTCGGTAACGAGATCAAACTAGGTATTTGGATACCGATGATCAAATCTCGGACATGTATTATATCATGAGACAAAGGGATTAAATTACAAGCGTTAAAGGTTCTCACGATCACAGAAGTCATCGTTGAATATGCAGGAGTCAGTATGGATCTCCATGTCCCGCTTCTGATTATTGATCTGAGAGGAGTCTCAATCATGTCTGCATTATTCGCGAGCCGTAGGGTGACACACTTAAGAGTTACCGGACACCATTTTGGAGCACATATGTTTCAGATGAAAGAATTGCAAAGCGCAGGAATTGTTTCGATAGAAACCGAAAATTGTTTCGGGTGAAATTGCAGAAAGTGGTCTGCATGTGATATTGAAATATTGCAAGGGGTTATATGTGAATGTTTTTTAATTAAAGTAATTAACAAAATTCTGAATAAATTTAATAAAAGAGTTTTATTAAATGAGAGAGCATTAAACTTAGAGAATTTTAATGCATTTAAAGTGGGGACTTTAAAAGGGAATGTGAAGAGGCATTTTAATGTGGAGGGGTTACCACCACATGAATGGGGGAGGTGAGGGGTCACCCCCATGAGGCGCCGTCCATGGGGAGGGGCACCCCCCCTCCTCCTATAAAAGGCCCCCCTCTTCCTCCTTCCACACACCTCCTCGTGAAGGATCTCTCTCCCCCTCTAGAATTATTCCCCCATGGTCTCAGATTAGCGAGATACATGTTCCCGGTGGCATTTCGTCTGGAAGGAGTTGCTGCTTCCGCTGGATCGCTGGAGCGAGGAGGTGGAGGTTGTCCGGTGGCTTAAACGTGTGTGCGAGTATGGATGCGCTGCTGATTTGTGGCACTCGGACTTCCACTCGATCTTGAGATCGGCAAGTGTACGACTACATCAACCACGAGTTCCTACTCGTTAACAAAACTTGTTGTCTTCGAGGGTAAGTTCTCGATGGATGTATGTCCACCCGTTGCTCTGTACCTAGTAGATAGATCTTGGCGTGTAGTTTTCATCGTAGGATTTTTTTTGTTTTCTATGTTGCGGACCCAACAGTGGTATCAGAGCCTAATCTATGCGTAGGTGCTTTGCATGGGTAGTACACATATGTTTATATGTGGGCGATGATGATCATGTTATTGCATCTTCTATGTATTTTGGATATTGGTGGCATAGTGGGATGAAGCGGCCCGGACAACCTTACATGTCATCGTACATGAGACCGGTTCCACGACTGACATGCAACTAGTTTTGCATAAGTGGCTGGCGGGTGTCTGTCTCTCCTACTATAGTCAATATCTGATTTACAACGAGTTGCTAATAACTTGGTTATCCTCGTTGTGGTTCATGTTCGTAGGTAAAAACGGTTCTATCTCCGAAAGCCCTAAGCCACGTAAAACTTGCAATTGATAAATTAGAGGCGTCTAGTTTAGATCGTTGCTGGGCTAGTGTATTGATATGGTATTGTTGTAAGTAGATGTATGATAGATACTTTTACAACACATTCAACGTGTAAGTTCCATAGACCTTGGCCTTACACACAAAGGAATGATAGAGATTATACCACGATGCAAATGATAGAGATCAAATGCATGAACCATATCATCTCACTTTACATATTAGATGTTAGCATCTTATACTGCTAGTTTGGCGCTTTTGGTAGCATTGTAAGATGATCCCTCATTTAGATATCAAGATAAAATGTGTTCTTCCTTAAGTATGCACCGTTCTATGGATCGTGTTTCGAGACATCACGTGATGATCGGGTGTACTCGACTCTACGCTTTCATACAACGGGTGTAAGACAGTATTACACACGCGAGTACTAAGGTTCTTACTTGGAGAGCCTAGCATGTACAGACATGGCCTCGGAACACGGACCGAAAGGTTAAGCATGAGTCATATAGTTGATATGATGCCCATATAGATGCTCGCCTTTGAAGCTACACCGACTCACGTGATGATCGGACTTGGTGTAGTGGATTTGGTTCATGTAATCACTAAAAAGACACGAGGGATGTCGTTTTTGAGTGGGAGTTTATTAGTAATTTGGATTAGTTGAACTCACTCTATCATAAACTTAGTCTAAATAAACTTTACAAATTCTGTTGTAGATGGCACCACCTGCTTTTAATTTCAATGTGTTCATGGAGAAAGAGAAACTTGTTGCGAATGGTAGCAACTTCACCAACTGGGCTATGAATTTGAGGATTCTCCTCACTGCTGCACAAAAGCAATATGTGCTAGAGGCGCCGCTAGGCCCCCCACCAGCTCCTGATGCCCCTAACGAGGAAAAGAATTTCTATATGACTTGTCGGGAGGACCACAACTTAGTTCATTGCGGCATACTGTATGGGCTAGAGCCAGAACTTCGAAAGCGTTTCGAAAATGGCAATGCCTTTGATACCATGGGAGAATTGAAAATGATTTTCGATACCCATGCTGCCGTAGAGAGTTATAATGCTTTAGAAAAGTTCTTTAGATGCATGATGGAGGAGAACAACTCCGTTACTGAGCACGTACTCAAAACATCTGGGTACACCGATAAGCTTGTGTCCTTGGGAATAACGATTCCCATTGACTTAGGCATACATCATGTTCTCCAATCTCTGCCACCTATCTACAAGAGCTTCGTGATGGACTATAATATGTAGGGCATGAAGAAGTCTCTTCCCGAGCTTCTGTCAATGCTTAAGACTGCAGAAGTGGAGATTAGGAAAGAACATCAAGTGTTGATGATCAATAAGACCACCGATTTCAAGAAGGACAAGAAAGGCAAGCACAAGGGAAAGAAGGGTGGCAAATCTGTTGTCGCACCTGAAAAGAAAACCTGAGCTGGCCCTAAGTCTGACACCAAGTGTTACTATTGCAAGGGGACTGGCCATTGGAAGCGCAATTGCCCCAAGTATTTGGCGGACAAGAAGTCTGGCAAGGCAAACAAAGGTATATGTGATATACATGTTATTGATGTGTACTTGACTAGTACTCACAGTAGCACCTGGGTATTTGATACGGGATCGGTTGCTAATATATGTAACTCGATTCAGGGGTTGTGGAACAAGCGACAACTAGCAAGGGATGAGGTCATGATGCGGGTCGGCAATGGATCAAGAGTTGATGTGATCGCCGTTGGGACGCTACCTCTCCATATGCCATCGGGATTAGTTATAAACCTAAATAATTGTTATTTGGTGCCTGCACTGAGCATGAACATTGTATCCGGATCGTGTTTGATGCAAAGTGGTTATTCATTTAAGTCTGAAAACAATGGTTGTTCGATTTATATGGATAATATCTTTTATGGTCATGCACCTGTGTTGAATGGTTTATTTCTGTTGGATCTTGATAGTAATATTACGCATATTCATAATGTTGATGCTAAAAAGATTAAACTTGATGATGATATATCTACATATATGTGGCACTACCGTCTAGGTCATATTGGCGTTAAACGCATGAAGAAACTCCATTCTGATGGACTTTTGGAATCACTTGATTTTGAATCATTTGATACATGTGAGCCATGCCTTATGGGCAAGATGACTAGAACGCCGTTTTCCGATTCAATGGAACGGGCGACAGATTTATTGGATGATGGAGATATGCCCAAGGGAGTATGCCTAGCAGGACGTTTCGATTGGGCCGAAGGGCCTGCGGGTGCGCCCGAAAGACGGCGACTGGACTACGAAGGAAGGAAAGGCCCAGCGATTGGCGACTGGAGGCCCAGAAGCGTAACAGAAGCCCAGTCGGATTAGGTCAAAGCCTCTGAATCCTTATTTTGTTCGGTTGTACCTTGTAAACCCTAGCGAGGTGCTTCATATATAAACCTCCCTAGGGTACCCTAGAGACTCACGTTCCATCATACACCCCCTCGAGCAACTCGCAGCCTAGTCGCCGAGCTCGCCACCCCTATAACTCGCTCTCCAATAATCTAATCTAGCAGGAGTAGGTCTTTACCCTCTGGGGGGCCGAACCTGGGTAAACCCATGTGCATCCGCCCCCATCTCGCATCGCAGATGGCCGCCGACTCTTCCTCACGAAACACTCAATCGCTGCCAGTGGCAGCGACTGCCGTGGCCATTTCCACGACAGTGGCACCCACCGTGGGACATAGCGGGACTGGCCTGAGTTCTGCGGCGAGACCCTACTCGCCAATCGATCGGCCGCTCGCCACCGGCCACATGATCGCCATTGGCGGGATCTTACAGATCCTGCCCAGCAGCTACATCCCGGCGTCACGCCCGGTCACTCACGGCGCGGTGATGCCGGTCGGTTCCATCAACCTCTTCGTCGGCTTCAGCGGCACGGTCGACCCAGCTGCAACGGTGATCGTCGGCGGATCGCCGCCGCACCGCGACTACTTTTGGAGGAGCAGGTCCACTCCATCAGGAGCCTTGTCACCGAGTACGACTCAGCCGCTAGCGACGCGGTTGAGACCAACGCCGCCACCAATGACGACGCTCTAAACGACGACGCCGACTCCGCGACCCCTGCCTCGGTCGACAGATCCATCACCGCCGCATCGACTCCATCACGCGAGTCTCCAACCCTGAGGACTTCGAGGACCCCTCCATCCTGGGGATCTTTGACTCCGATTCTGGCTCGGAGTCCCCCGAGGATTTTCGCGCCAGATCCAATCGCTTCAACGCGATCTACATGGCGGGCAGCACGGCCGCCCCACCAGATCCGTTCGCCACGCCGATCCCGCTGACTGCGACGGCCACGGAGGTGGAGCAAGCCCGCCTACGGCTCGCGGAGGCGCAAAGCAACGAACTCGCCGAGCGCGAGAAATACCACCTCGAACGAGAGACAGCGCGAGAGCTGTCGCTCTATCACCAGCGCCGCATCAGGACCCGCCTGAACTCCAACGTCCAGGGCCGCGTCCTGAATTTCAACGACGAAAGCGACCCCGCGCGCGCCGCCGAGCGCGAATACTGCAAGAACGCACCACCAGGCGGAAGCAACCCCGCGAGACCACCACCTGGCGCACCGGCAACTCGGGCCCCTCCACCACCCATGGGCCGCACGCCCCCGCCGGACCAACCGCGGATCATCATCTCGCCTCAAGCCCATGACGCCAACGGGCTACCATTATACTCCACCCCGATGGACAACGCCATCGCGGCCGACGCCGCGATTGCCAACCTCGATGTCCAAGGCGACGGCGCAATACAGATCCAGTACGCCAAGGCCCTACTCGTCAGGGCCTTCGAGCAACAAGCCACGGGAGTTGACCCGCGGGGGCGGATGCACTCCCGCTCATCAGCAAGCAGGGCGGCATCAAGCGGCCACCCCACCGTGGCCAACGCATTAGTCTTCCCACCACCCCAGCCCCTGGCGAACCAACCACGGGCCGCCAATCCCGCGCTGCCAACCAACGAGCCGTGACCGGCGAACAACACGGTCGCTGCCAAGGGGCAGCCTCTCGATGCCCGAACGAACATCATCAATAACCAGGCGTGGCGGTCGCGCCAGCCCAACGACCTGAGGCACACCCTCACCAACCGCGGCGACCCAGAACCAAGTGGCTCGCTCAGTCGAGTCGGGCCACAATGCTTCGGACCCATGATTCGTGGGGAAAAATACCCCGCCAACTTCAAGGCTCCCAAGGAGATCGAGAAGTATCACCCGGCGTATGACCCCGCCATGTGGCTGGACACATACCTCATGGCAATGGGAATCGTAGGCCACACTGACCTGCTCGCCGCTTGCTACCTCCCCCTGATGATGGAGGGTGCGACCCGGCAGTGGATCAACACGCTCCTCGCTGACATCATCGATTCCTGGGAAGAAATGCGGGACACCTTCGTCAGGCACTTCGAGGGCTCCTACACACGTGCCACCACCATAGAGGACCTGGAGCGATGCATCCAGGGACAATGCGAGTCGACTCGCCACTGGATCCAAAGATGGCAAGAACTATGGATAAACGCCTCCGGCATCCACCCAGACATGGCGATACACTGTTTCAAGAACACGTGCCAGTATGAACCCCTGGTCGCCAAGATCAAGAGGGTCTACCGGATGCTCGACAACATCCCCGACCTCCTCGAGATCGCCAAGCGCTATGCGGAGGAGGACCCCAACCAAGACTCCGACGATGAGTCGGGAGGAAGACGTCGCACTAGCATCCACGACAGCGGGCGCCTACGTGACATGCGCTACAGCAACACCCGCATCACCGGCAAGTGCCGCACGGATGGGCAAGTCGACTTCGTCGCCAACGCCAGCTACGGCCAGCGCGACTCCAAGAACTACCGCGACAGCGGGAACTACCATGCCAACAACGCGACGAGGCCGAAATTCGACCCTGCCGCCCTGCTCAATCAGCCCTGCATATACCATAGCAGGGAGGGAAAACCCGCCACCCACACCACCGCCGATTGCCACTCTCTCAAAGAGATTGAAAAGCCGAGACGAGCAAGGGAGGACCCCAACAACAACCCACCTCGGGACAACAGGAACGGCGGCGGCTTCGGCACCGCCGTCGGCTCGCTACACACCTTCACCAGACTCGGCACCAAGCGCGAGAAGAAGGTTCTCGCCCGCGTGGTCGCCGTCAATGCGGTGACACAGGTCGACATCCCTCGCTTCCTAAACTGGTCCGAGCAGAGCATCACCTGGAGTCGCCAGGACCATGCACCAAGGATCGAATATCCAGGGCGAGTCGCTCTGGTAGTCAGGCCCAAGGTAGCCGACTACTGGCTGCCCAAGACACTAAGGCCCCGCTTGTTTCATCGTTTCACTTACCGATCATATTCGTATATTACGGAGTATGCGGTGGTTTAGTGGGACATCGATTGATCCGTACAATTTACGCCCCTAAATTCCAGGGAACCAAGCGGGGCCTAATGGACGGTGGGAGCTCCATCAACATCTTGTACCTCGACACGTTCAAAAGGCTCCAGCTCCCAGAAGCAGCCATTGAGCCAACACTGACGACCTTCCACGGCATCGTCCCCGGTCGGAAGGCGTACCCGATCGGGAAAGTGACGCTGCCAGTCACCTTCGGCACTCCAGCAAACTACCGCACGGAGAGGATCGTGTTCGAGCTGGTGAACTTCCGCAGCCCCTACCACTGTGTCCTGGGCCGCTAGGCATTTGCAAAGTTCATGGCAACCCCACACTATGCCTACAACATGATGAAGCTCCCTGGCCCAAGCAGCATCATCACCGTCCATGGAGACCCCGACATGGCCGTGGAATGCGAGGATAAAGGTGCCGAGATCGCCGACGCCGTCATCGCCGCAGAGACCGACCACACAGAGGAGCTCGTGAAATACGCGGGCAACATCAACAAGGACGACCCCACCATCCTGAAGAAACCAACCGCCGCGAACTCCACGTTTGAGGCAACCACGCACACCCGCACCATCGAGCTCGTCCTAGGCGACTCCAGCCAGACGGTCACCATTGGGGCGCACATTAGCCCCGCATAGGAAAGCGCGCTCATCGGGTTCCTCCGTGAGAACCGCGACATCTTCGCATGGAAGCCATCTGACATGCCAGGTGTCCCGAGGGAACTCGCTGAGCACAAACTCAACGCCGACCCCAAAGTGCGACCAGTAAAGCGGTCGCTACGGCCCTTCAATGAAGAGCGCCGTCGAGCAATCGCCGAATAAGTTTAGCGCCTGCTAGACGCAGGCTTCATCCGGCCAATCAAGTACTCCAAGTGGCTGGCAAACCCAGTCCTGGTTCTAAAAAAGAACAACACATGGAGAATGTGCATTGACTACACCAACCTCAACAGCGCCTGCCCGAAGGAGGAGTTCGTCCTACTGCGCATCGATCAGATCGTCGACTCGACCGCGGGATCAGAGTCGCTGTGCTTCCTCGATGCTTACTCTGGTTATAACCAGATCAAGATGGCGGCCGAGGACGAGGAGAAGACGGCGCTCATTACACCATTCAGCGCATTCTGCTACACGGCCATGACGTTCGGCCTCAAGAACGCAAGCGCCACATACCAGAGGTGCATGCAGGAGTGTCTAGCGAGCCAAATTGGCCGCAACATTCACGTCTACATCGACGACATGGTGGTAAAATCCACCCGCCAGGACGACCTGCTCGCCGACCTAGTCAAAACCTTCGCAAACTTGCGGAGGTACAATATCAAGCTGAACCCCGAAAAATTCACCTTCGGCGTCCCCACCGGACAACTCCTGGGTTATGTAGTCTCCAAGCAAGGCATCGAGGCCAACCTCACCAAGATCGACACCATCACGCGACTCGGGAAACCCGAGTGCCTGCGCGATGTCCAGAAGTTGGCAGGGCGAGTCGCGGCCCTTAGTCGCTTCATCCCCCGACTAGGCGAGAAGGCAATGCCCCTCTACCGCCTGATGCGCAAGAACCCCACGTTCCAATGGGACGCGGAGGCCGATGACGCACTCAAAGCGCTCAAAGAAGTGCTACTCGTGACACCACAACTCGCCGTGCCACTCGACAAAGAGCCAATGCTTGTTTACGTCGCGGCCTCTACTCGAGTCGTCGGCGCCGTGATGGTCGTCGAACAACTGGAAGAGGGCAAGGAGCGCCCCGTCTACTACATCAGCGAAGTCCTAACGGACTCATGATAGCGCTACCCGCAATACCAAAAACTGGTGTACGCGGTATTTCAAGCACAGCGGCGACTCCCACACTACTTCCAGGAGCACCCAATCACGGTGGTCTCCTCCGCGCCCCTGCAGGACATCATACGCAATCGCGAGGTGACCAGGCGAGTCGCCAAGTGGGCCATCGAAATCAGCGTCCACAACATCAAATATGAGCCCCGCAAAGCGATCAAGTCACAAGCCCTGGCTGATTTCATTGGAGACTGGGAAGAAGCACAGCAGCCAGAGAAGCTCCCGTACCTCCACTACTGGTCGCTCCATTTTGATGGCTCCAAGAACGCCGACGGCGCAGGGGCTGGGGTCATCCTAACCTCTCCCAAAGGAGATAAGCTCCGCTACGTGCTCCACCTAAACTTCAAGCCCTGCACCAACAACGTGGCAGAATATGAGGCCCTCCTTCACGGCATGAGAGCTGCTAAGGAGATGAACGTCAATCGCTTACGATGCTATGGCGACTCCGACCTAGTCGTCGGCCAAGTCGCCGGGACGTGCGACGCTGTCTCCCCAACAATGATCGCGTACCGCCAAGCTGTCGACTAGTTGGGGGGACACTTCGACGGCTACTCCGTCGAGTGGATCGACAGGCGCAAAAACGAGGAGGCAGGCGTCCTCTCCTGCATCGGGTCGACCTGACAAGCGCCACCAGTAGGCGTCTTCCTCGACATCATCCACAAACCATCGGTCAGCCCACCAAAAGAGATCGACGTCGGGATCCCACTGCAACCAGAACCGGCCTTAGTCGCCATGGTTGTGGAACCTAGCGACTGGACAGCACCATACGCCGCCTTCCTGGAACACAAACTCCTATCGAGCAATGAGACAGAGGCGCGAATGATCATGCGCCGCTGCAAATCCTTCGTCATCATCAACGGCGAGCTCCACAAACACAGCGTGACCGGCGTGTTCTAGCGCTGCGTACAGCCAGAAGAAGGCCGCAAGATCCTCCAGGACATTCACGCCGGCGACTGCGGCCATCACGCCGGCGCCAAGTCGCTAGTCGCCAAGGCCATGCGGCACGGTTTCTACTGGCTCACCGCACAAGCCGACGCTACCAATATCGTCCAACGATGTGTCGGGTGCCAGAAGTACGCCAACCAGACGCACCTCCCTGGCTCAGCACTCAAGACCATCCCCATCATGTGGCCATTCGCCGTATGGGGCATGGACATGGTAGGCCCGTTCAAGAAGGCCTCGTGTGGCTTCACTCACCTCCTGGTCGCAGTCGACAAGTTCACCAAATGGGTCGAGGCCAAGCCAATAAAAAAGTGCGACGGCAAGAGGGCCACCAAGTTCCTACGCGAACTCATCTATCGGTACGGCTACCCGCACAACATCATAACAGACAACGGCGCCAACTTTGCCAAGGGGGCCATAGCGGAATTCTGTGAAGAACACGACATCCGACTCGACCTCGCATCAGTCGCTCACCCGGAGTCAAATGGCCAAGCAGAACGCGCCAACCAGAGCATCCTCCATGGGCTCAAGCCGCGACTCCAGGTGCCCCTCGAGCACACCCCAAGATGCTGGGTCGACGAGCTCTCCTCTGTGATATGGGGGATTCGCACCTCCGTCAACCGCTCAACCGGGTTCACGACCTTCTTCATGGTGTATGGCGCCGAGTCCGTAATGCCAACCGACCTGGAGCATGACTCACCTCGAGTCGCCAACTACGTCGAGGCGGCCAACGAGGCTGCCCGCCAAGACAACATCGATCAACTCAACGAGGCACGTGGCCTGGCTCGCTCCCGCACCACCATATACCAGCAAGGACTCCGCCGCTATCACAGCCGCCGAGTGCGAACTCGCACCTTCCAGGAAGGCGACCTGGTCCTACGACTGGCCCAAGACAAGAAGGGCATGCACAAACTCTTCCCCCCCTGGGAGGGGCCGTTCGCCATAGGCAGAGTCCTTGGCAATGATGCCTACTACCTCATCGACATACGGGGCAACGGCCAACTGGAGGTCGAGAGGCCATGGAATGTAAACCTCCTCAGAAAGTTCTATACTTAGAACCTCACATTGTACTCCATTGGAATATATAATAAAATTCATTCGGATCACACAAATTGTGTCCACTCGTCATATTCTTGTGCCACTCGCACTCGTACGTACTAGCAATATGCTACTTACGGAAGTCAACCTCTGGTCGAGCGACCAGCACGGCTAAGTGGTGCGGCACAAGGGCACCGGAAATATTCAGGCCTTGGGTCGTCCACGAAAACGCCAACCCGGAGCCGCCATTGGAGTCGCCTAGCCCGACTGGCCCACCGGGCCAAGACAACCGGTACACGCTTCTCACAGCGACCTATCCCTCCCATCCTCATGCAAAGCGACTCGAACGGTTAAGTACCACGCACGGGGACTCCGCAAAACGGGAACCACCACGCGGCTCGGGAACACACCAAGTAAGAGAGCTGCCTAGCACTCGCCAAGCGACTGGCTCTCCGGGCTAGGAGAGGAGACGCGTTACAAACAATGCACTCACAACCTGCAATAGGAGCATGACCAATGTGGTCGAGCACCACGCTCAGGGGCTCGCTTATAAGTCAGTCCTACTCGCGCTCGGGGACTCGCCACTCAGAAGACGCGAGGGATAAAAACAATGCATAAACAAAACAATACACAAAAGTATACAATCAAGTTATACCCCATTAAAGGGCGGACGCGCTCAGGGACTCGCTCAATCAAAAACAAACAGACAACACATTCCTAGTCGCAATACGAGTCGATTGACTCCCCTTGGCATATATTGCAAAAATATTTTACAGCATTCGCCACTTGGCATACATCACATTGTTTACTCCACAGACCCTGATGAAGGAGCAACGCCGCCCCCCTTGACGCGAACAAAAGGCTTCCACGGGTTTGTCGGGTACGTCGTCAGCGACTTCGACAACGACGACCGGAAGGGTTGCTCCGACTTCATGTCGCGATGCTCTGGCTCGGGGTTGCCAGGCGCCAACACCGTCTCCTGGTACGGAAGCAGATCCCCCATCGCCAAGACCCGATCGGCGTAAGGGGCGGCCTTCGCGGTCAACTTCAGCACCTCTGACATCTCCACCGTGCCGGTCGCCGATGGATAGCCACTCGTCATGTCGTCAAGGTCGAAGTCGTCGGGGAAGTGGGCGAGACCCAAGCTTAACGCTGTGGTGGCCCCGCGCCTAACGCTGAGCGTGCCATCCACTCCACGATGGCAGACACCTCCTCCAGATAGCGCCACACCTCCGTAAACCCCCAGGAATAACTTCGGTGGGGGACATGCCCTGAAGAACCGCTTAGACGAACAACGTCGAGGCCATGGCCGTGTTCACCACGGCAGTCACGCACTGCGAGGCATTGTAAGTTTGCACCACCGAATCGCTTTGGCCTACCATAGCTGCAAAGTCAGGTGTCAGTGAAACTATGAAACCCCCAAATTGGGGACCCGACAAACGGGTCAGGCAAAGACGGAGACTCACCAAGGAGTTTGCGGCAGTTCTCCGTGACGTGCTTCTCCAAGGCGGTTTGCTCGTTGTCCAGCCCCACGATGATGGAATTTGTGGCTTTGCGTTCTTCCTCAGCCGCAGCGACGGCAGCCTTCGCGCGCTCCTTCGAAGAAATTGAGGCCGCTTTTGCCTCCTCCAAGTCCTGGACCAGGGAGGCTATTCGTCCATTCGCCGCGTCCAGCTCGGCGACTGGAACATACCCCTCACGGGCCTTGGAAATCTCAGCCGGGACACCATCTGCAAGAAAAACCATCAGCGTACTGTACACGACTAGCTCACACCCGACAGAGGAAGAGAAAGAC
The DNA here is from genome assembly GCA_916181665.1 of Avena sativa. Taxonomy (NCBI): domain Eukaryota; kingdom Viridiplantae; phylum Streptophyta; class Magnoliopsida; order Poales; family Poaceae; genus Avena; species Avena sativa. Next base: position 428,404,569 of record OV702286.1, on the reverse strand, counting down.
AAACACATACTCACCAATAGTTTCCTGAAGCCGTTGGTTCGCCTCTTGTGCTTCGCGCAAGTCACGCTCCAAGCGCTCTCTCGCGGACTGCCGATCGGTCGACTCCCTTTGCAATCCCTGCAAACAAACAACTCGCCTCAGCATTTGACAAAGCAAAAACCAGTTCCCAGCCGCTGAAATTCAGCGACCAGGAACTCGGGGACTAGAGAAGGAAAAATAAACTCAATTCCTAGCCACCGAAATTCAGCGGCTAGGAATTCGGGGACTGGAGATGGAGAAAGAAACTCAATTCCTAGCCGCCGAAATTCAGCGACTAGGAATTCGGGGACTGGAGATGAGCAAGAGGTTCAGTTCCTAGCCGCTGAAATTCAGCGACTAGGAACTCGGGGACTGGACATACCTGAATAGAAGCGCCGAGCATCCTGTGAAGTTCTCCGGCGTCAGTCGACGGGATCGTGAAGGAAGTGCGCCCGCGACAGGATCCAATGTCCGCATCCACGATCTCTGGACTCTGCGGAGACTGGGTGTCCGCCGCACCTAGAAACCCCTTGCCATGAAGCGAGGGAACATCACCGACGCTCTGGCGGGGGCACTGGTTGTCGGAGCCGGCGCTTCCGGCACAGACGTGGCCAATACCGGTTCCGATTGTGCCACCACCACCTCTTCGGCGACTGACGCAGCTTTGGGCTCCGCGGCGCTGTCCTTGACTATGGCGTCGTCGGCGCACCCCTTCTGCTTCTTCGCGCCCTCCACGGTCGCCACATCCCCGGCGGCCTTTCTCTTCTTGGGAAGGTCGCCCTCTCCCGTAGGGGTGGCCGATGGAATCTTAGCCACTGAAGGACGGCCAATCTTCTTGGACCCCGACCTGCACGAGTTCCCACAATCAACATAACGATAATACAAAAAGAGCGAGGCGAATCGGGATGAAGGAGCAATACTCACTTGGCAATCGGAAGGACGCGAATCCCGGTACTGATATGGGCGGGCTTGTCCAACTCAGATCCCAACTTGCGGGTGAGCCCCCTTTCGAAGACGTCTGAAGCCCACGAAACCTCGGGCTTCCTCGACGACGAAGCCGCAGTTGCCGGGATCTCCGGCTCCGATGTTGCCACCCTTGACGGCTGCGGCGACTTGGATGTCATCGCCTCAGCTGCTTCTCGGCTCGAAACCCCCGAGACCGTCGGCGCAATCGCCGCCAGGGGAATCTCTACCACCACCTCACTGTCCTCGCCCTCCAACCCCTTTGCCGAGATCGTGCCCTTTGGAGCCTTGTGCGAGACTTCGGGGGAACCCTCGTCATCAGAGTCATCATCTGACTCGAACACCACCGCCGATTTGGACGGTGACGTTGGCCCCTTCGCTGGTGACTTGGGCTTGCGTGCGGGCTTTGACGGCGTAGCAGTACGCCGGTACGTGTGCTCCTGCGCGACCTCGTCGCCTCCGTCGTGTTCGTCCAGGCTGCGGCTCGCCTCGAACTCACGTTGCTTCTGCACACGGGTCTTGCAAGCCACAGGCGCTGGAGGAGGAACTTCCTCCTCCTCCCCGTCGCTGTCAGAAGAATCCCCCTCGGAGTCTTCCTCCAGCTCCTGGGGAACCTCTTCATCGAGTGGAGGGAGCCAGCCCTCCAACACCTGAAAAAGCTAAGAACCACCGCGAGTGAAACACCAAACATGGAGACTAAAGACTGAAATACAGACACAACGACTGGGAAGAAAACTTACTGTGGGGGCTTCGTTCTTCACAGGAGTGTACGGGGCAACCCCGACCGCCACACTGGTGAACTCGGCATCGGTGATCTTCTTTAGGGCGGCCTTGTAGTCCTCGTCCTCCCATGATTCCTTGCTGGTTTGGGATGGATCATGCTTCCCGCCGTACTCGTACATCTAGTGCGGCCGGGCCGCCAGCGGAACCAGGCGCCGCCCGAGCCAACAGTTGTAGAGGTTGATTGTAATCAACCCATGGTCCTTCAGCTTCTGGATTTGGTCCATCATTTCCACGACGGCCATCCGCTGATCTTCGGGAAGCTTCTTCGGCGCCAACCGGCGAGGCTCGCTCCTCTCGGCGACGAATTCGGGAAGAGCCACCTCGCCGGAGGGAGTGGCCTCTTTGATGTAGAACTAGCTCTTCTTCCACTCGCTGGCGGCCTTCTTCGGCAGGAGAAGCTTGACGAAGTTGGCCTTGGGCTTCAGTTGGAATGTGACGCCACCTGCGGCCAACATCAAGCCACCGGACGCCTCGCGCCCGATGCAGCCATGGAAGAGTTCTAGCCATAGCGGGAAATACGGCCTACAACCGAGGTAGCATTCGCAGAAGGCGACGAAGATCGCCAGCAGCTCGATGCTGTGCGGACCAAGATCCGATGTCTTGATCGCATAGTACGCGCAAAAGCGGCGGAAGAAGAGTGAGGTAGGGAATCCCAGACCCCTCTCGAGATGACTGGGGAAGCAGATGAATTTGCCGGGTCACGGCTTCGACTCGGTCTCGGAGGAGGGGGGAACCCGCCAGTTCCCCTTGCGGAGTAATCCGGCGTCCTCGAAAGATCTAAGCTGGGTTGTGGTACACTTGGATTTCCCCCATGAGCCTTTGGGAGGCGCCATCGGGTAGGATGTGGAATCGCACGACGCAGAAAGGACAAGACGGAAGAATGTAGGCAGGGAGATTGGAGACAGGAAGAACGAATGAGGAAGAATGAAGAATGCGAAGAAGGTCCGCAGAGCTGAACCATCACTCCCCTTATATGGGAATGCCACCCGCCAAAATCGGGATGGTCGTTACTCACGGTAATTGCGCCGAAGTTACCGTTGGAAATTCCAACAGATAGTTTGACCAGATCTGACGGTCCAACTCCTTTATTTCACCTGCTACCCGCCAGTCTTTCCAGTCGCCAAGACGACGACTTGGCAGCAATAACGTTCATTGGGACGGTGAATGGAGACATGGGGAAATTCCCCCTGGTTCTAATGGAGTCCATCACTGACTCGACTGGATGCCCAAATTGGGCTCACCTACTCCGTACACCAAAAGGACGTCTGTGCCCGCATCAATGATGGCCTCGGGGACTACTGATGGGGATATGCCGAAGGGGGTATGCCCAGCAGGACGTTCCGATTGGGCCGAAGGGCCTGCGGGTGCACCCGAAAGACGGCGACTGGACTACGAAGGAAGGAAAGGCCCAGCGGCTGGCGACTGGAGGCCCAGAAGCGTAACAGAAGCCCAGTCGGATTAGGTCAAAGCCTCCGAATCCTTATTTTGTTCGGTTGTACCTTGTAAACCCTAGCGACGTGCTTCATATATAAACCTCCCTAGGGTACCCTAGAGACTCACGTTCCATCATACACCCTCTCGAGCAACTCGCAGCCTAGTCGCCGAGCTCGCCACCCCTGTAACTCGCTCTCCAATAATCTAATCTAGCAGGAGTAGGTCTTTACCTTCCGGGGGGCCGAACCTGGGTAAACCCATGTGCATCCGCCCCCATCTCGCACCGCAGATGGCCGCCAACTCTTCCTCATGAAACACTCAATCACTACCAGTGGCAGCGACTACCGTGGCCATTTCCACGACATTGGAAATCATACATACTGATGTATGTGGACCAATGAGTGTGTTGGCGCAAGGTGGATATCGTTATTTTGTTACTTTCACGGATGATTTAAGTAGATACAGGTATATCTATTGGATGAAACACAAGTCTAAAACTTTTGAAAAGTTCAAGGAATTTCAGAATGAAGTGGAAAATCATCGTAACAGAAAGATCAAATTTCCGCGGTCCGATCGTGGAGGTGAGTATCTAAGTTACGAGTTTAGCACACACATGAAAGAGTATGGAATAGTTTCACAACTCACGCCTGCCGGAACACCACAACGTAATGGTGTGTTGGAATGTCGTAATCGTACTTTATTGGATATGGTTCGATCTATGATGTCTCTGACTGACTTGCCACTGTCATTTTGGGGTTATGTACTGGAAACAGCTGCATTCACTTTAAATCAGGCACCATCTAAATCCGTTGAAATGACACCGTATGAATTATGGTTTGGAAACAAACCTAAGTTGTCATTTCTTAAAGTTTGGGGATGCGATGTTTATGTGAAGAAACTTCAGTCGGATAAACTCGAACCCAAAGCGGAAAAATGCGTCTTCATAGGATACCCTAAGGAAACGATTGGGTATACCTTCTATCACAGATCCGAGGGCAAGGTTTTTGTTGCTAAGAATGGATCCTTTCTTGAGAAGGAGTTTCTCGCGAAAGGTGTGAGTAGTCGGAAGGTAGAACTCGAAGAGGTTATTGAACCTTCTCTTCATGAAATGGCGAGTAACGCAGCACCGGAAATTGTTTCGGAGTTGACTTCACCTAATGAAGAGAGAGCTAATGATATTGATCATGAAACTCCGAAAGAGGACACTGCCGAACCTCGCAGGTCAAGTAGGACACGTGCAACTCCTGAACTGTACGGAAATCCTGTTGTGAATTCCATGGTTGATGAAATAGATGACCCTGCGACATATGAAGAAGCGATGATGAGCCCGGATTCCAACAAATGGCTAGAAGCCATGAAATCCGAGATGGAATCCATGTACGAGAACCAGGTTTGGACCTTGGTGGACTTACCTCACGATCGAAAGGCCGTTGAGAATAAATCGATTTTCAAAAGAAAAACTTATGATGATGGTAATGTGACCATCTATAAGGCTCGACTTGTCGCAAAGGGGTTTCGACAAATCCAAGGAGTTGACTACGATGAGACATTCTCTCCCGTAGTGATGCTTAAGTCGGTTAGGATTATGTTAGCAATTGCTGCATATTTCGATTATGAAATATGGCAGATGGATGTCAAAACTGCGTTCCTCAATGGTAATATTGAAGAAGAGTTGTATATGATACAACCTAAGGGTTTTGTCGATCCTAAGGTGTCGTGGTGGTGTCACGGCAGATGCCATGGATAGGCTAAAGGTGGGGACTAATATGCGCTAGGGGAATCCAGGGAGGGATAGTAGAGTGATTCTCTACACAGAAGCTTTGTATCAATGTTCAATCTCCAAGATTACAAGTGCTCCTCGAGGTTTATTAACAAGAGGAGGAAGAAGAAACTCTCTTACTCTTGCCTCTAACTAGCCCCAGAACCCTAGATCCACTAGTATTCTCCTTGCTATGTATCTGAAAAGACCCAACCCCCTTACTAGAACCCCAACCCCCCCTTATATAGAGGTGGTTCGGTCCTGGTCTAGGGCATACGTGGAGGCATATTCCTAAGAATATGCCCCCTCCCAAAGTAGTAACTCGACAGGGGTGCTTTTCCCCCGTGTCACACTTGCTTTAGCGACGTAGCCTCTGCGGCACCCGCGTCAGCCGACGTGAGCGTCGTCACCCTTGTCGGCCACGATCCGGTGGTCCTGCCCTTGCTTTATTCGCTCATCCAGTACGCACCGGACCTTCTTTTTGACCAGAGAGATTCCTTCATTCTCCTAGAAGCCAAGCGAGGATCCGGATCATAGTTGATCCGGCCACACCTGTTCTGCATATAAGCTAGACAAGTATCTCTGACTTACTCCTTGAGTCGGACGAGACAATGTTAGGCGACCCCCCTGGTCCGGGTTACTCTGTGATCCGGCCAGCCTTGAGGTGACTCGGCCAGCACCTGCTTTGACCTCGCCGAACCTCGGCTAACTCGGCCCTTATACCCCGGAGTGACCCTACCCGGGGTTATCCCCCCAACATTAGTCCCCGAAGCTGGTGCGGCCTTAGCGGCCTCGGTCGCTAAGGCCACATCAGGTTCATTCGTATCTAAGCTTTGGACGTTTAGTTCCGGGTTGACTTCTTGTCTCGGATTATATGGGTTTACGTTCCCTTCGCACGTTCCAAGTTTTCACTTGCCGGCCGGGTCAACATTGTAGCTCGGATCCTATGGTTTTACTTTCCCTCTGCACATTTCAAGTTTTCACTTGTCAGCCGGGTTACCACGGAGGCTCGGATCCGGACCTTGCCTCCTTCGAAGGGGATCTTTGGGGAGGTGCTATGCACGCTCTTAGGCTGTACTTAGTGGGAGTATGATATTATCATGTATGCCATGTTGGCAAAAATCTGATGTAGCATAGCAATTAATGAAGAAAGAGATGGTTAGAGTATCATAGGTAGACAGATACCGTATCATAGCACGTAAAACTAGAAAATCCTCATGCAAATAAATCTTATACATAATTTTGCATTGAGATTCTACAAATCATTAGATAGTATACATATGCATGATACTAGTAGTATGATATCACTATGACCAGCCTTAGCGGGGCATCAAACTCGTGCCGTCTGAAGCGGTGTCCGACATGGGCTGGCCCGAGAACCAACCCGTGGTTGGATGGTTAGGAGGGCAGTGGTACCCCAGCCTACCAGAGTTCAAACCCCAGGTTTGATGCTTTGGTGTCTCATAAAGACGGAATATTCTTTCAGTGGAAGACGACATTCCGTCGATAGCGAGACGCATGTGGTGACTTCGTCAATCTCAAGATCCGCCGGTCCAGTCTTTCGGAGGTGCTCATAGAGATAGAGTATGCGTGCATGTGTTCATAGGAGTGAATGTATGTACGCATTGTGAGCGTCTGCGTTTGTACTGTGTTTTAAAAAAAAGACATGGGCTGGCCCATAGAAGAATTTTGCCGCTGCTCTGTTGCTTGACTGGTTCGATACACGCACACATCTTGGACGTGGACATGTTAGGCAGCCAGAAGAAAAATCACGGGTTATACTGCTTGCACCATTTCTACTAGACGTTTTTCTTTTCTCATTGTTTATTCCTCACGTTCATAAATTGGGTCATTATTAATAATTGTTAGTAAAATATAGATATGTCTTACTTATAGTTAGAATAATACAATATCATGATCTATTGTGAGTAATGTTTATATTCATGGTCAAAAAAGTTAATACCTTTAAGGTCAATAGTTTGCTGTCAAGGCGATAGCTGCTTCCAGGCAGATGTCGTTGGATCTATGTCTTTGAGATACGTGCCAAACGCTCCTAAAAGCAAGTACAATAAAGTTCAGTCAGCATACTATAAAACTTAAAATAGTATATTTGTGCTTAGTTGGATGAGAGAGAAGAGGAGTGGGTGCTTAGTTAAGAGTCAGCTGCAGCACGTGCTCCTAGGCACTATATGAGAGTAAAAGTTGGCCATACATTAATGAAATAATATATTTTAATCTTTAACTATTGTACATGTTAGCTATTAGATTGACTCTAGATGACATAGACATGTCTTATAGCCAACAGCTGACTGTACTATTGCCCTTGCTCTAAGACATGCACTTCAGTAACCTGTCTGTAATAAAACTGACTAGCAGTAGTAGTCAGATGACAATAATAGCGAGCACGAGCAACGAGAGACTAATGCCTTGCAAGAAAGCTCTTATGTTTCTGGGTCCTATGTTTTTTGTCAAGAGCATATCTAGTCTAGCAGTGTGCACGAGCACCGAGTATATATTCCTTTTATTTTTTTGGCAAGCGTCCCCATCTACACAAATGGGTGATATAAATAAGAGCAGATTTTTTTTAGGGATAACAGTCCGTCTATTTATTCAGAAATTGTCATAGGGATACAAAAATGATCTGGAGAGTGAATCAACAGGATATGACGGCCTGTTGGTAAATATGCCGAGCTCTTTGCTAAGCTATGAGCCTCAACATTATACCCCCTTCTCTCATGTACAAAGCGAACAGAAAGGAAGTTGCTTGCTCTCGCTTGGATCTCCTGCAGGACTGTGTTGTACCGGCCCAAGTTCTTGTCCTCCATGCTTCTGATCACCTTCAAGCAATCTGTTGCCACCAGAATTTTACGTTGTTGTAAGTCTTGCGCCAAAGCAAGAGCTTCCCTACACGTCAATGCTTCCGAAGTCACGGGGTCCACAATTCCTTGCACCACGACAGCTGATGCCCCAAGATAGCGGCCATCATTCGCCCTGCATATCGCTGCTAGCGCTCCAAAATTCTGATGCTTCCTTACTGTGGCATCAACATTTATTTTAACATGATCTATCGGTGGAGCGATCCATCTGTTGACTGGTAGCTCGACCCGCGTGTTCACCATTTTCTTCTCCTTTGCCAAGCTAAGGTCTCAGAGGAAACTCTCGACGAAACTGTAAGTCGACAAGGGGCTTTGGTACAGCTCCTTGTGAATCGCCTTTCAGCGAGCATGCCAAATAGCCTAGAGGGTAACTAGGCAGCGGATGAGGTCCTCATGCTTCAGCATTGAGATCATAGAAAAAGCCACTCCTTGGCGCTTGGCTCAGTCGTCAAATCCATATGCTCAGTAACAGAATCAGGAACCAAAGCCCACACGCACCGTGACATCATGCACTCCAACAGAGAGTGGCGCCATGAATCCTACGCGCCACACAACCCACATGCAGAATCAGCCGCCATGTTTCGGTGAAAGCGAACATCTCCCGTTGGTATAGACTGCTTAGCCAGCCTCCCGAGGAATACGCGAATTTTTGATGGAACCTTAATTTTCTAGAGAGAGGTCCACATTTTCTCCTCCTCTTCTTGGTTCGAGCTAGCTGGTCGCTGCTCAGTCCAATCCTCCCTACGCCTCTTGGTGTCAACAATCATGTGATAAGCTGATCTAACCGAAAAAGGCCAGTTTTCTCGAAGTGCCAAGCCCAAGAGTGTGCATGCCGCCTGGTGCTAATGGGGATTGATCTGATCTCATTAGTTGTAGGCTCGGTAGACATCTAGATATTTGGCTCTTTGCCAGATACCGGTGAATAGAAAGATGAACTCTCACTGGAGTCTCGTCTTCGGTGTGAGGGCAGATGAAGTAGGAATAAGGAATACCCAGGTTACCGGCCACAAGATTTTCTTTTTCAGCTATCGTAGTATGTGAACCGCATGGAAGCCTCAACACAAGTTGGTGGAGGTCTCACAGGAAGACGAACAACAAATAAAGGCTTGTTTGATTCATAGGAATTGCATAGGAATTATGTAGGATTTAAATCCTATGGATTTTTTTTCTATTATTTGATTCATAGGAACACATCCTATAGGAATTAATCCTACAGAAATCTTATAGTGCAATTCCTATAGAAAAGAAACATTAGATCAGATCTCATAAAAAAATTCCTTTGCTACATCCAACATAATTCTTCTTCCAATAGAATTCAAGTTGGCATAACATCTTAATCCTATATTTTTTCTATTCCTATACTTTCCCTATCCTATAAATCAAACAGGCCCTAAATATCGAGTCCAGAGTAGAGCTACGTCTCGCAGGACTAGACTTTTATATAAAATAGGAGCAATAGTAGATTGTTGAAATATGTAGCTGTCACTGAACAATTTTTTACTTCGTCTATTGAGCAGTACCTATTACCTGCTATCATTGCTTGACATCTCTATATACTGGCAACAACCTGGCAAGGTTTTATTTTTTCATGATGCAAAGCAATACTTGTGTATGTAATGCATGCATTATCAGCATGGAAGTCAGTCACGTGTTTAATTTTTCTTGTGGCAATGTAATGTATTGGCTGGGCTCGCATGTGTATGCTACCTCCGGTATAATATCATATATTTATTTGTGAATGACTCATTGTACACTACGATTCCGAATTCCTGGATTGTGCAGTGTTCGACTTATAGTATAAGCACATATGTCGCTGACAGGGTGAACATGCTATCTCTTGCTTGGATTCATCATCGAGAAGCGTATAAACGAGAAGAGTGCACCAAGCATGAGATGGTAGATCAACTGGATCAGCATTGCGTGCTATTGGACACGGTGGGGTAGAGTACACCGTTTATTAGGGCACATGCATGCGTCCAAGGGTTATGTCACTGCACTGAGCAGTCAAGTCACTACACGAGCATTCACGTACTTATGCACTATCACTCAAAAAACACATAGTATCTCGTTGCTTTTACCAACATTGTTTTTGTCTTACGTACAAAAGGACCCAACGCCACTGAAGGAGGCACTCAGTCGCCTGACACGTTACAACAGTTCATACACCCCTCTAATTGCTGATTACTAGGGATATTACTGCTGCACACCAAATGGCTGGCAGGTACCAGTACATATCTCAACACAGATCATACATCCCCCTTGGCAGCGAATCCACACTCGTACCTTTAAATATTATTAACAATTTTCAAAAATCATGAACATTTTTTAATAAACATAAACATTTTCCAAAAATATCATGAACTTTAAAAAAATCATGAACTAGCTTTCAAAATCATGAACAATTTTTTAAAAAACCGAGAACCCATTTTCAAAGATCATGAACCAATTTACAAACAGTCGTGAACCAATTTTCAAAGATCATGAACCAATTTTCAAAGATCACGAACAATTTTTCGAAAAGTCGTGAACCAATTTACTCCCTCCGCTCTCAAAAAAGATGTCTTAGATTTATCAAAATTTAGACGTATTTATACACTAAAACATGTCTAGATTCATTCAAATTCTAACAAATTGCTGACATCCTTTTAGGGATGGGGGGAGTACAAAAGGTCGTGAACCAATTTTCAAAGTCATGAACCAATTTTTAAAATCCTGAACAATTTTCCAAAAAATCATGAACCAATTTTACAAAAATCATGAATAATTTTTCAAAAAATCATGAACCAATTTTCAAAATTATGAACAATTTTTCAAAAAATCATGAACCAATTTATAAGCAGTCATGAACCAATTTTAAAGATCATGAACAATTTTTCAAAAAGTCCTGAACCAATTTACAAAAGGTTGTGAACCAATTTTCAAAGATCATGAAACAATTTTCAAAATCATGAGAAATTTTCCAAAAAATCATGAACCAATTTTTCAAAAATCATGAACAATTTAAAGCTCACGAATAATTTTAAAATTACATAAACAATGTTTAATATGAATAGAAACTCAAATAAGAAAATGAGAAATTAAAAGAAGAAACATAAAATAAAAATAAAAACGAAAACTAATGAAATGAATCAAAAGAGAAAAGGAAAGAAAAAAAGTAAATATAAGAAAAGAAAATAAAAACCAACAAACCAACAAAAACTAAACAGAAAAACCGGAGAGAAAGAGCTAGCAATACAGGGGAAGGACGCAAAATCGGAACTCGAGCGAGCGAGGCGCATGGGCCTGGCCTATCACCGTTCCGCTTCAGACGGCGCGAGGCAGTTGTGCCGCTTAGAGCGGCATTTAGCATTCCGCGGATCTTTGTGTGCTTAAACATGCCCTTATTCCTTCCTTTTCTTCTTCAGCCCATTATCTCTCGTTTTCTCGTTGTGCAGCCTTTTTGGCCCATCAAGGCTCGTCACAGTGGATTCAGCCGGGTAGAAACCACAGGAAGGGTTTCAGTCGAGCAAAATCTAGGCGCCGCCGTCGCCACTTCGCCTCACACCTTCGTCGCCCGCTGCTCCTCCCCCGCGACGCCTCCGTGCCCGCTCGTCGTCTTCCTCTGCTTCCGTCGCTCCTTCCGAGCTCGTCGCCGTCCTCCGTCTCGCAGCTCTACGGCCGGAGGTCCGCCGTGGTCCTGATCCTGCCGGTGTGTTCGTCGACGTCGTGTTCGTCTCCCCGGACAAGGTACCGCAGTTTTCCCTCTTGTGTTTTCCTCCTTTCTTACTCATCTAGCGAGGACCACGCGCTCCATCTGTCAAGCTAGGGTTGAGACGTGAGCTCGGTAATTAGATGCTGAAATGGGTTGGGTGACTCGTCGAGTTGCTGGAGATTGCACCGGGAAGATCTAGAGTAGCTGTATCTGTCTTTGGTTCATCGATTCCTAGTTTCTCACAGGAAAAATGAAACTAGGGTACGTACGCTGCGTCACACTTTCTTATGGGTTCATGGGTACATACTTTCTCAGAGAAAGTTTCTCAGTCAGTGACCCGTCTTGCTGCTAATTTTGAAGTATTAGCTGTTTATGTATGTTATATGCTAGTTGTCGCATACTTTTCCAGAAGAAATTTCTTGTAGGATTTTGATAAGCTACTACTTGGAGTATTTGGCCTTTGTGCTTTAGTTCCTCTAGATTTATGCTTGGGTAGCATGGTATTTTTTGTGCCGTTAGTGTGTCAGTAGTTCTGATCTGACCCTTATTTCCAATGTAAGTCAATGAATTGTAGTAATTTGACCTACAACTTTGTATTAAGCTATGCTTGTGAAGTTTCGTGATTTGACATGCAAACTCAAAATATGCGAGGGCCGGTAATATTATAAGAAAACACTGAACAAATTCATATTGTACACAAAAATTGCCGTTCCACATAATTTAGTAATATTTACATGTTTGATTTTTACACAAAAATTGCTGTTCCACATAATTTAGCAATATTTACATGTTTGATTTTTACACAAAAATTGCCGTTCCACATAATTTAGCAATATTCATATATAAAAAGTGAAGATAGTCTTTTGTGAGCACAACTGCTTGGGAGCCATTGAGAGTTTTCCTTTACATCAATATATATTTGAGTAGGCTGAGCTTTATTCATACATTCTGATTAAATAGTTCTTGTTGTTATATAGAAATTCTCCTCCTTTAGCTGCTAGATAGCACCCACACGATTAATCATAGTGTTGCACGTATAACATGTATACTGCGAGGTCTCTGGGTGACTTGTACTGAATATGCATGGCTTCTAGCTCTAGGAGATGCCTGTGGCCGACACTGCATTGCAGGAAAATGGTGGTTTCTTGCCAATGCGCCAACATAAAACTTACTGTTTGATATGTTGTTATGTAAGGCAACATATGTTTTCCTTCATAAATCTTGTGTCGTCTTCAGTTCAAATGCTGGGTGAAGTTGGGAAAGTGTTTTTTATGTTTGTTTTGTCTAGTCACGTGTGCAAGTGTCATACTGCATGATATTAGGCTACTCATTTATCCTTGGTCTTTGGGCTAGCTTGGTTTAATTGCGTCCCTTGTTTATTTTGAGAGCACCCTGTTTTTCTAGTATGTGAAATTTAGAAACTATGAATCATGATTATATTGAACAGGCACCCCCTCTCCCACACACACTCTTTAGCCTTTAGTTTTTACTCAGATATAACAGTAACATCTTTCAGTTTTCCTTGTTTATTTTAAGCTTATTCTGTACATGGTTGGTGCATTACAAAAAAGGGAACATGCATAGTCAAAAAATGTGTTTAAACTGCTATTGTCTGTGATGTTGCATGGTTACTTGTGCAAACTATTCTACTGCTGTTCTCTTAGTTTCTTGTGATATTTTTTATTTCCAGGTACTCAAAGCCTGTAAGATGGCGGATGAGGAACACGCTCAATCATCTAGGAAGAGGGTTGCAGATAAACAAATCAACAAGGACAATCCTGAGCCTGATGATGACTCAGCAGATGAAGGGACAGGAACATTTAAGAAAGCTAGTGAGGAAGTGATGGCGACCAGGAAGATTGTAAAGGTACGGCGCCAGCAGCCGGCGCCAGTTCCTTCTTCTAATCCTTTCTCTGCAATTAGATTCACCCCCAGTGATTCTGGTGTTCAAGCAAGTATCCCTGTCTCAGTGCCTCCACCTTCTGTTGACATGATGACAAGTGTAAAAGATATTTGCTCAAGTGAGAAAGTTAACGAGGGCAGCAATGGCACTGGGAAAGATGTTTTATCCACAAATGAGGAAAACACAGATTCTACTGAGGTAGCAGAGATTCAAAAGGATGAAGCAGCCCAGAAAGAGTCAGATGGCAAGGAAGAAGACACAGTAGATGGAACTGGTCAGGACAAAGTGGTTGCTGGAGAACCCACGGAAGATAGCACCAAGGCATCTGGAATCGAGGGTAAAACAAAAGATGGAGATGCTGAAGAGAAGACAGTAGTAGATGAAGCTGGAGTTGAAGATAAAATCAGCAAGGACGATACTGAGAAGAAAGATGAAGCTGAATCAGGGATCAAGGACGGATCAGCTGAGCAGAAGGATGCTGATAAGAAAGGGCAGCAATCAACGGCGACACCTCTTTTCTCTTTTAAGAATCTTTCAAGTGGCCAAAATGCTTTCACAGGACTGGCTGGAACGGGTTTTTCAGGCTCATCATTTTCATTTGGCCCAGGTTCTAAAGAAAGCTCTGATGCTCCCCTGTTTGGATTAAAGAGTGATGGCTCATCCTTCCCTTCTTTCAATATGGGTGCTCTGAACAATGGAAGTTCTGTCCCAGCGCTTGCCACTGCAGCAGATGCGCCGAAGAAATTTGCTATGCCGGAGGGCCCAGTGGAAACAGGTGAAGAGAATGAAAAGGCTGTATTTACTGCTGACTCCGCAATTTATGAGTACCTCGACAGGGGCTGGAAAGAAAGGGGAAGAGGTGAACTGAAGCTGAACATCCCAGTATCTGGTGGCGAGAGATCTCGGCTTGTCATGAGGGCCAAGGGCAACTATCGACTGATTCTGAACGCAAGCCTCTACGATGACATGACGCTGAAGGACATGGACAAGAAGGGTGTGACATTTGCTTGCGTCAACAGCATCGGCGAATCACCAAGCGCGCTTACCACGTTTGCTCTGAAGTTCAAGGACACTGGCATCAGGGAAGACTTCAAAGCCGCGGTGGAGACGCACAAGGCGAAGAAGGCTTCGGACGCGCTGAAGACACCTGAGAACTCCCCCAAGGCGTGTGATGATTGAGACCACCCTAGTCTGTGCGTCTTTTCGTGTGTATGTGTCAGAGGAAGGAGCTGAGATGCTCCTTGTTCTTCCGGAGTCTTTGAGTTAAAACATGTTGTACCTAATGTCATTATTAGGCGTTTTTAAGGTATTTTTTACTACCACCGGAAGAGAGCAGTAGAAAATCTAATCTAACTGCCACCGTTTTGGACTTTTTGCTGTCTAATTTTTTTTAGGCCTGGAGCCAACTGAGCATCGATAGGCCTGAAAAAGACAATTGAACGTTTAGGCGATCTGGTGCGTGTTCGTCGCTGCCGCCTTGGCTGTGCTCCCTGCTTCTTGACGCCCCTCCTCCACCGCCGTGGATACAGCTTACTGCGCTGTCCTCCAACAGTTTGGACATTGATACCTCTGTTGGCTCCCAATGAGAGGGGGAAGGCTGCTGACATCTTCCTCTACAAGGTGGTCACCAGCAGAGGTATCAATGTCCATGATTTGTTTGGTGGTGCGCCTATGATTTGTTAGAGTTGATCCATCTGAATCGGATATCTAGGACGTGTTTGGTTGCCCTGATCCCCGTTTCTCGCATGGTGCGGGAAGAAATAAAGCGTTTGGTTTCGCGCGCTAGGACGAATCTTTGCACCGCACGAGTTTTAAAGCGCTCCTCAGCCTGGCCCTGGAGGAATAACCAAATCAGGCGTTTCCACGGAGCCAAGTTCTTCTCTGGCTCGTGGGGAAAGAAGATGCACGCGCGCGTGCAAGGGATGAATGGTGGGAGCTGGGAAAATCCGACGAGAGAAATTGGGTTACCGCCCGCCGATCTGCGGTGACTATAAACACCGTCGCTCCTCCGCCTCCAAAATCCCCGCCACCATTTTTCCCAATTTCGAGCTCTCCCTCCAAATCCTCTTCCTCACCGACGGGCAGGTAAGCAGCGCCTCCTACTCCGGTGGGTCTAGCTCATGTCCGGCAAGCCTTCATCCTCGGCTATTTCGGACATGTCCTCCTTGTCGGTCGAGATTGGGATCGTGGTAAGAAACAGCTAACCCTAGTTGTCGCAGCTTAGATCTGTTGTCATGTTCTGGCACACAGTTCATGTGTTCGTCTCTGCTCCGTTCTAGTAGATCGTGGTCCATTTTGGCAGTTAGTATTCATGTTGTACTATGAGGATTGCCATGTGTTGTAGGTAGGATTGGTGTTGCAAGTGTAGGTTTCCCCTAGAACTGAACACATTGCATATCTCTACTACCGTAGGATAAGGTTGCGTCTCCTGATCTGTCACCAACCTCTATGAAGCCTCTGCGTTATGTGTCGATGCCTAATGCGGTGACCAGGAAGAAGTTGGCCATGTCATGGCCAGCATCTTTGTCCACCTTCATCCTGAATCGGGTCATCTAGTTGATCGAGAAAGGTGGTTCAGTAGTTCGGGGGTTCAGACAGGCGGACATGCGCTTGATTGCAGAGGATGTCTTCAAGTTCCGTGGTCGGTCAGTCTCTGCGAACCAGGTGTACAACCACATGAGACACTGGAGAGTTAGCTGGATTCGGGTGCCGAGGATCAAGAGGCTAGAGACCGTGTGTTGGGTAAAGGAGATCCCTTCTATCATCATGCACGATGCTGACTACTATGTGCACATCAAGGTTTGATATATTTGCACTTCCATCAGTAGTTGTAAAGCTCACATATGAACTACATGTCTTGAACTAACTATGATTCTCATGTAGGCTCGGCCATCAGACACTGAGTTGATCAACAAGCCCATTGAGAACTATGCTTAGATGAAGATCATCTACGGTCCTTGCATTCCTATTGTGTTCGTCTTTGTGACCGCGATACATCGTGCTCTTAGCCATCTGATGGAGTACAGTGGACAGGCGACCAAATACCTTGTCATGACCCTTGAGCGTAGGATGAGCTGGTTCACAGCCTTCCTGAACAAGCACTACTTCTGAGCAGCGGACTGAGCTGTTCGAGGAGGTGCTGGTAGCGGTGTTGATGATGGTGATTGTGATGTGTATTTAGTAATAGTTAGGCTGATGAACTTTGGTTGCGGTGACCCCTGAACTTTGGTCTGCATATTTTAGGAGGTGGTATTCAGTTACAACCCCTCCGTTTGTGATAAACTTGTGCTGCATCATGGGTAGTTGTTCGTGAACTTGTGCCGCAACACACTCGCCATGACTGATTATGTCGAATCAGTCTTAATATAATCTAGTAGTTCTCTGAATTACAATTGTCTAAACTTTGTTATCTACCTTGTTGCTGTTGGGTAAGCTCACCTGAGCAGTGGGGAGGTAAGGCTATCAGGGACAATGGAAGTAGCCAAACAAGTAACAATTTGGTGAAAACCAATAATGCATGGAACCAAACAACTGGGCCTTGGCTTTCAAACCCCTAGGAAAATGAGAATACATGGAACCAAACAAATGGTCATTTTGGCACGAGAGGTTGCATTACCGCGCACAGCTTCCGTGGAGCCATGATCTCCAGGTGCGACTAAAATCCACGAGCAACCAAACACGCCCCTAATCTAATTCATTGCAAAGTCGATCCCGCGAATTGGGAAAAAAGATTCATCTATAAAACATAAGAAATAGACCGACTTAGGTGGAGACCTCACTTGTGACCTCGCCAGGATCATCGTAGCAAAAACGAAATCACTCGACGGTTGTAGCAAAAAAAGTTCGCCGGAGACCTCAACTGAGACATCGTCGGAGATCACGTAGCAAAAAATTATTCTAACGATGCAAATTCACATAACGTACATAGCAAAAACATTGTACTATTATAGCGAATTTGACTTTGCCAGAGACTCTCGCCGGAGATTTCATAGCATAAAATTTGTACTATTATAGCAAAAAACCATAGAGATTGTAGCAAAACATTTGTGACATCGTAGCACAGTAGTAAACAAATTCCGGCGAGATCCTCCGATGAAACTGGTATGATGCAAAATTGCAGAACGATAGTAGCAAAACAATCATTCGTATCACGCAAAATCACAGAATGTTTGTAGCACAAAATTTATTCGTATGATGCAAATCTAAAATAAGATTGTAGCACAATTTTTCTTTCTACGATGCAATTCCAAGTAGCAGCGAAGGCCTGCACAAGCTCGAAGCACCCAACTGGCCTGGCCTCGTGGCAACACAACCCATCGTCAGTCTGAGCATGGCGGGAGCCTCCCAGGAACACGACAGAAGCCCATCGAAGCATGGCGGTGCGAACCCAGTGACAACACGGAAGCCCACCAGAGCGCAGAGGTGCAAACCCCACATGGATAAAAGTTCGAGAAGCTACGTCCTCGTGCAGAAACTCGAGGTGGAGGCGGCGGCCAACGACGGCGCGGAGTGCGGCTGGGCAACGAGTTGTGGCTGGGCAGCGAGCTTTCCTTATGTGGAGGCGTGCGAGGATATTTCTAGACAAGGAAGAAATAAGGAGAGATGGTGGGTCCGTAGATTTTTATGCTCACCTGGGGACACGTGTCGCCCGACAGAGGCGGAGACTTGCTCCCTCCGCCCGTACACCAGCATTTTCCTTTTCAGAACCGTGGGTAGCACGTTGAACTTTTAATGAAGTCAATAGTGTTAAGTAACCGGAGGGATGAGACTCTTTTGGGCTATGGACGTAATCATCCCGTGTGCTATATTCAGTAGTAACGTTTACGAGTGTGTCACGTCTGTATGTTCTCCATGTTTGCGCTTTTTACATCCATTGGTTGACAGCTTGCGCTGTTGCACTGGCGCAGATTTGGTATTTCTTCACAAACAAACAAAAAACAATCCTAAGAAACAACATAACGTGACATCTCACTCGTGTACCTTGTTACCCAAAAACTTTTGCTATCTACGCCAAGCCATGACTGGACATCTTATCATCAGATAACAATTGGAGCCGTTCTCTCCACAGTTTCACCTCGCCATTCACGCGTGCGCGTACCGCTTATCATTTTATCGTCCGGCGGAAAGCGAGTGCGACGTGGACAGGCACCCAAACAGGTAGCAACAAACACGCGTAGGTGGCTGGACGGAAGGATAGGGATAGGGTGGGTGGAAAGGACGAGACGCCAAAAGATCGCCGCAGATAGCAAGATAGCAACACTACCATGCAATGCAATTATTAGCAGTACAATACTGGTGCTGCGCGCGTCGCATTCGCCCCTACTGCTATAACGAGTAGCGTTGCTGATTTCCTGCTATCTGTTCTTTTCATCAGGAGCTAGCGCTAGGCTGATTATATAACTGCACGCACGAACCACGCGGTTGTTTCGGGGCGGATAGTTTGCACCCAAAAAACGTCTGTGCTTTGACGTCGGCGATCTGTCAATTTTTGGGTAATTATACTAAACTTTGGGGTGACAAGGTTTTGATCGCACCGTACCTGCGAAACTGATATTTTTTTTGAAAGCAACATATATTAAGCATGCAAGCCGTCTTATTAAAATCTTCCAGTCCCCTTAGGTACCCTGGTAAGAAAAAAGAGTGCGTCTGAAACTTGCAGCCCATCAAACAATATAGTTACATCGTTTATGAGTTTGTCTAAGAGAAAGGTAGGGGGTTCATCGACCCAATCACAAGAAATCTTATTAGAAAAACAAGATCTAGCCAGCTCGTGAGCTACTCCGTTCGCTTCCCTCGAACAATACTGAAAGATAACATTTCCAATCATGGATGCTTCGTCGATGCAGCTAGCCAACACTGTTGAGGATTCAGACCACCAAGCCTCTTCTCCATTGCATGCCTCAATAATCTCCATCGAGTCCGATTCTACAACAACGTTGTTACATCCAAGGCTATTAGCTAAAGCAAGTCCTTCACGCATAGACATTGCTTCAGTTGCCGCCGGGGATAAAGCATTTGGAATATAAAGTGTTGACGCTGCTATGAACCGACCATCCTGGTCCCGAGCAACAACACCAGTAGAACCTGAAAAGCTATCATAATGAAAAGAACCATCAAAGTTAATTTTTACTTGGCTCATCTCTGGTTTCATCCACTTAACTTGTCTAGGGTCTGGAGCTGAACTTGCTTTGATTGCATTAGCAGCAATAGATAGAACTGACATGCGGCATTTAAATATTACGGGCACTGACTCACCATGTGTACGTCTCCTTCTTAACCATCATAGATACCAACAGCCAACATCTATGACCCCCTTCAATCCCAAAATAGTAAGACCTGGCATTACATTTGACGGTAATGTTAGAAGAAACTCCAACACTGATGAACCTGATCGATCAGTCACGGTCGCCCTGTCAATAATATCCGTTAAGCCCAATGCTTCCCACAGTTCTCGGGCATGTAGGCATTTGAACAGGAGGTGCAGAATATCTTCAGCGTCTAAAGAGCAGATCGGACATTGGCCACTAGTACCAATATGCCTATTAACCAAAATAGAATTCAATGGTAGGATACCATGTAGGGCATGCCAGGTAAAGATTTTGATAAATAAATAAATAATGCTAAATCACATTGAGGTACCATCATGCGGCCTCTAGACCCTGTACTACTTTTTTTTGAACAAGGAGATCCCCAAAGGGGCCGGAAGCATTTATTAAATCCAAGCGGTGGATGTACAACTGTTTACAAAGGACTCCATAAAGTTTGGGGAAAAACATAGGTCCCTGAGAAAAGCAGAAAAGACCTCACTAAAAGATAGAAGAAAACAATCCAGTCCTTCTCTTTCTCCACCGCCGAGCCGGAAGTCGGGCACACCGCCGTCAAACTCGGAAGCGAGGACAAAACCACTTGCTTCCGTGCAAACGAGAAATGTGGCCGCCGACCTTGAGAGGGGTCTCACCGAGGAGGTTTGATAAATGTCGGGACCCTTCGCCGTCTTCTGGATAGGCCATGATCTGGCATTGGATGTCGGACGGCTATCACCCGCCGCCGAGGTGGTGCTCAAGAAGATTGCTTCCCAACTCCATGGCTTCTTCGTAGCTTCCAGGGCGGACCTCGCCATTACACCTAGGAGAGGAGATAGCACCGGCCCTCTTGCCGGCGAGGTGACACTCAAGGGGAACCGCAAGCTGATGTCCCCATCCACTAAGTGCCTCACCCAATCCACAGCATCAGCAAGGTCACCACCCTCTCCCTCGCTGCCACGGCCGACCGAGAGGAGAGAGAACCATACTGCCTCACCTTGAGTAAGGCCGGAAGCACAACGACGCTTATTCCAGGTGAAGCACACCGTCGAGACACTCCTTGTCTTCCTCCTCCATGGGGGCACGACGCATAAGCTCGGCAACTCCCCGCCAGCGCCGCGTCCAAGCACCGCTGCAGGGAAAACTTCCCAGCCTCCTACCCGCCAGCACCCTTGTCCCTCGCCGCCACGGCCGGCCAACAGGGGAGGGAGAAGAAGAGGAGGCACCACAAGGGGGAGGACACCCGAGTCCTTATTCATGGAGCTGCCATGGCCGCCCTCCACCAACAGCTTCGGCCGCCGGAGCATAAGGGGGAGCACCACCAGTAGGCAAGGGAGGAGCTTGGCCCGAAGAACTCCTCTCCAACTCCCGGCAACACGCCAAAACTCAACATCAAGCACACCCTAAACCTACAATACTTAGAGCTAGCTACGGCGCCTCTTTGCTCCCTACTCTGTCCGGCTATTCCGGTGGAGAGGGCAGCGGATTGGGCTGCGGCGGACTCTCAAGGGGTGAGGGGAGAAGATGGGGGAAGGGGATGCGTGTAGTTGGACCCTGTACTACCTGATACTGCTTTTAAAAAAGATGCTGCTGCTATGTGATAGGCACGCTAGTACCATGCAGTGCAGAAGAGTGAGATTGAAGAACAAATGTCATGAACGGATTGAAGAATGTATCCTCCCACTGAAAGAATATTCTACTTTTTTATACAATACACATTATCAAACCTGAGGTTTGAACTCTGGTGGGCTAGGGTACAACCACCCTCTGCCATCCAACCACAGGTTGATTTGACTGTGCAGCTCCTTTCCAACCGGAGGCACTACAGGAATAGATGGCTTCGTCGAGGGCCGAGAGCTACGCCGACGGCCAAACGTCGGGGTCGTCGGTGTAGCTATCGTCCAGGCCAGCTCCCCTTCGCGGCCGTCGGCGTAAAGCTGCCGTTGGCATAGGCCCAGCTATGCCGACGGCTGCCCTCGGCGTACAAATGCCATCGAAGTAGCCCGGCCCAGCTTGGCCCACGCCCATCGGCCTGTGATGACGTTAGCTCTACGCCGATGGCCACCCTCCCGTAGCTCCTTCTGTTTTCTTTTTTCTGCTCCTAATTTTCCTGCTAGCCCTACGCCGACGGTGGCCCTCGGCGTAGCTCTTTTTTTATTCCTACTTATTAACTTGCATTTTATTTGTACTTATTTATTAGTACTAATTATTTAAATATTGTTCTATTTTTTATTAATCGGATGGATTCGTATCCTTTTGCGTGGTCCTACGCCGAGGGCCACGACCGTCGCCCAGCTCCGCGCCTAGGGCGGCCCAGAGGCAAGCACGTGTCCAAGCTACGCCGGCGGTCAGGTTGTCGGCGTACCGGCGCGCCGTTAGCCGGCCGTGTGACGGTAGGAACACGCGATATCGGCGGTGACTACGCCGACGGCCGCGGTAAGACCGTCGGGTTAGCCTACGCCGACGGTGTTTCGCTACGCCGAGGGCCGAAATGTCTCCGCCGAGGAGATATGCCGAGGGCACCTACGCCGACGGTTTGATAGCCTACGCTGACGGCTAATTGCTCTCGGCATAGCCTGCGATCCTTTAGTGACGTCACACGAGAATATATGTTTGGCACATAAAAGCATCAGGTGCATGGAAACAGTTGTATGGGTGGAATACGTGTGGATGAGATCGAAGCACAGATCGAAACAAGGAGCAGCGACTTGCATTGTTCATGCCAGCTCTTTAGCTAGCAGCTTGGGTCGTCTTCGTGCTTCGGCTGCCTATAGGAGGCCGGCACGCATCTTTTTTACACATGTCCTATTGAGGCGATCGATTGAGATTGGGTCTCGCATATCTATTGCTTTTGCGTGGGCAGGTTTCATAGTGGAAGAACCCGACCAGATCCAACTGTCTCATCTGGTCCCATTCAGCTAATCGATCTATTTGCTGCTATTAATCCACGTTCAGTAGTGCACGTCATCATTATCTGAGAATAGCATCTTTCAGTGTTCATTTTGTAGGATACTAAAGAGGCCGATCCATGGATGATTATCTCGACGTATCTTACACTTCTAGTTGTAGCATGCTTTATGGATGCCACGGAGGTTACAAGCTTTTGGTTTCCTTTTCTTGCATATAAACGAAAAGAGAATATTTATCTATTCTTTCTTTCTCCCCTTTTATTCTTGGACCTCACATAAAGTTAATTAGATGAAATATATATATGCGAATGACACACATCGTGATCCATGAAGTAATCTAGCCATCAGCTAAAAATATCCAATATGAAAGCATAACAGAAAAGTAGGGAAAACCCTTTGTTTGGGTCAACTTATACTTTTAGAGTATGTTGGTAATTCCAATAAAACTACTCATACTATGATTATATCATAATAATCATGATCGGCTGTATATGGCCTTATTGCCTAGTGATGCCCATACCGTCCACTGGTTTAGGGCATCTCTTTTTCAAGTAGCCATCGGATATTCAAATTTTCCCGAGGGTAGGGAGTACATTGAAAGGAGCTAATAATAGATTACTAAAAAGTTAGAATAATCTCTTCCTAAATCAATGCCTGGGCAGTTAATGCGAAACACTGTAACTCGCGAGCACACATGAATTATGCCATACTTGCATGTATGTCAGAATGCCCGTTAAGAATTTTGTGGATTCTCAAAATTCTCATGGACAACCAACACATAACTTTGCATAGATTATATTCCCACCTGTCCCATCTGACTAACGATCGAATTGTAGCTCATCATTTTACTGTTCTGATGCTAAATGTCAAATATACGGAAAAGTTCATACCCTCCGGATCCAATATACGATGAGGAGGAGGCACAGTGGGATGACTAAGAGTGGGCATGGAGGTGGACACACGACATTGGACGCAAGGGAAGGAAACATCGTGAGAGGAAAACAAAGAAGGCCATGTCGTCACTATAGCGGCATCCAGGGTGTGATGTTATTATATCCAAACATAACTAATGTGTATAAGGCAGGAATTTTCAAAACCCAAGAGTTCAGAAACTTGGGCAACATGCGAAGTGGTAAATATATATGTACAATATTTTCATGAAGCAAACTTAAGAAAAGATAATAGATACTATTTCTTTCCGTAGCATGGATCACTTTGTGTTGATACCACTATCTAAAGCATTAACTATTCGCCCCCCTTCCTGTCTCTCTCCTTGCTATAGTACTTCCGCTCGTTGAGAGTCTCCCGCAGAGTGCCGGCCCGAGCTGAGGTCGTCCCCGACGGCGCTGCCGCTTGGGGATGGCTGAAGCAAGGTGCTGGGCTTAGTAGAGTAGGTTCTAGTTTTAAGGTTTTAGGTTGTTTGCCTATAGTCTGGAGCTGGGCAGCAGATCTGTGCGGCCGGATCTGCTCCATTGTAGGGTTCTTCCGCAATGCATTTCTCTGCTCTCTGTCCGGCCATGGTGGCGTGGGGGAGGGGAGCTCCGGATGGCGGGGAGAACCACGGTCTCCGAAAATAAAGTCGCCGCTTTGGTTCGTCATCGATGGTGGTTTGAGGGTGCGTGATACGTCATAAACGTATCTATAATTTTTGATGCTCTATGCTTGTTTTTATATCAACTTTCTTATGTTTTGTTCACACTTTGAGGTATTTTTATACATTTTTTGGAACTAACCTATTGACAAGATGCCACAGTGCCAGTTGCCTGTTTTCTGTTATTTTTGGTTTCAGAAAAGCTAGTAAGGAAATATTCTCGAAATTGGACGGGATAAAAGTCAAAGTCAATATTTTACCCGAAGCAGCACGGAGTCCGAAGGGTAGCCGAAGGGGGGCCACACCCTATGGCGGCACGGCCAGGGGGGTGCGCCACCAGGTGGTGTGGGCCCCTCAGGCCTCCATTGACCTTGCCCCTTCGCCTATAAAAGTACCCCGGGACGAAAACCCTAGGTACCCAATGAAAATTCCACGAAAGAGTCTGTAGCCGCCGCCATCTCTATCCCTAGATCGGGGGATCCGAAGCTCTTCCCGGCACCCTGCCAGAGGGGAGAGATCATCCTGGAGGCCTTCTTCATCACCATGCCAGCCTCCGGAGTGATGCGTGAGTAGTTCATCCTTGGACTATGGGTCCATATAGTAGCTAGATGATTGGTTCTCCTCCTTTGTGTTATCATGTTTAGATCTTGTGAGATCCATTCATAATCAAGATCATATATTTGTAATCCTACATGTTGTGTTTGCGGGGATCCGATGGATATTGAGATACTATGTCAGATTGATTATTGATTCTATCATGTCTATGTTATTTGTGATCTTGCATGCTCTCCGTTGTTAGTAACTATCTTGGCCAAGTAGATGCTTGCAACTCTAAGAGGGAGTATTTATGCTCGATAGTGGGTTCATGCCTCTAGTAATCTGGGGAAGTGACAGAAATCTCTAAGGTTGTAGATGTGTTGTTGCTACTCGGGAGAAAACAACAATCCTTTGTTTATGGGGCAATCGTATTGTTTACTTTACACACTTTGCTTAATGCAATTATCTGTTGCTTCCAACTTAATACTGAAGGGGTTCGGATCATAACCTGAAGGTGGATTATTAGTCATAAATGCAGTTGGATTACGGTCTATGTATTATGTTGTAATGCCCAATCAAATCTCGTAGGAGTCAAGATGTCTAGTATATGCATTGTTATACTTTCTCAATCTGTCAATTGCCCCACTTTAATTTGTTCACCCAACATGCTATTTATCTTAAGGAGAAACACCTTTAGTGAACTGTGGACCCCAGTCCATTCCTTTACCATTGATATACCATCTACTATTTACCGTTTACTGTTTACTTTATGCAAGCAATTACTATCTTCCACACTATACGTTTAATCCTTTGTTTTCAGCAAAACCAGTGAGATTGACAACCTCATTGTAAGTTGGGGCAAAGTTCTGTGGTTGTGTTGTGCAGGATTCTAAGTTGTTAGCAACACCTTGGAGTTGTTTCCTTACTCCTACTGGTTCAATAACCTTGATTTCATAACTGAGGGAAAACTTGCTACTGTGCTCATCATACCTTCCTCTTGGGGTTCCCAACGAGCTCTACATATTTTGAGCCACCAAGCACTTTTTCTGGCGCCATTGCCGGGGAGTTAAGGACAACTTCAATCTCTTCCTCCTCTTCAATCACTTTTCAGGGAGAAAGAAGATTCTTGCAAGGGGAGTCTCTCACAACCAATCTCTTTACTTTGTTTTTGTTTTGCTTAGTTTGTTTTTCTTTGTTTGCTTGTTACCTTTTATCAAAAACACAAAAAATAGTTGTATTGGTTTGCTTATTTTATTAAAAACACACAAAAAATTAGTTCCTATTTCAGTTTCTATTTCTGTTGGCTTGCTTTAATATTACACAAAAAAATGACTACTCTTGAAAACACTAAGTTATGTGACTTCACTAGCACACACAACAATGATTTCGTGTGCACACCCATTGCTCCACATGTTCCTGAAGCTGCTTTCTTTGAAATTAAACCTGCTTTGTTCAATCTTGTTATGAAAGAACAATTCTTTGTTGCTGGTACTGATGATGCTTTTGCTCACCTTAATAACTTTGTTGAACTTTGTGAGATGCAAAAACATAGGGAGATAGATGGAGATATTATAAAGCCTAAATTGTTTCCTTTCTCTTTGATAGGAAAATCTAAAGAATTGTTGCTGACCCTACCTAGAAATAGTATTGATTCTTGGATTAAATGCAAAGATGCATTCATTGGAAAATATTATCCTCCTGCTAAGATTATATCTATGAGAAGTGAAATAATGAAATTTTAACAATTTGATAATGAATATGTTGCTCAAGCTTGGGAAAGAATGAAATCTTTGGTAAAGAATTCCCCCACTCATGGACTGACTGCTTGGATGATTATCCAAACTTTTTATGCAGGACTGAGTTATTCTTCAAGAAATCTATTGGATTCTGCTGCTGGAGGCACCTTTATGACCATTACTTTGGGTGCTGCAACAAAGCTCCTTGATAATATGATGGTTAACTATTCTGAATGGCACACTAAGAGATCTCCACAAGGTAAGAAGGTAAATTCTGTTGAAGAAACCTCCTCCTTGAGTGATAAAATTGATGTTATTATATCTATGCTTGTTCATGGAAAAGCTCATATTGATCCAAATCATGTTCCCTTAGCCTCTTTGGTTGCTCAAGAAGAGCAAGTTGATGTGAACTTCATTAGAAATAATAATGTTAGCAACAATGCCTATAGCAATAATTTTGGTAGTAATAATTATAGGCCATATCCTCCCAATAATGGTAATGCTTATGGAAATTGCTACAACAACAATAGAAGTGCACCCTCTGAACTTGAAGTCATGCTTAAGGATTTGTTTAGCAAACAAACTGCTTTCAATAAAACTGTTGAGAAAAAACTTTCGAATGCTGAAAATATCATCTTTGTCTGAAGCACAATCCTCTTTGATTAATAAAATGGCTGCTAAACCTGAAACTATGGAAAACCCCTTTGCTGCTACTAATGCCATACAAGTTAGAATCGATGAAAATGTTAGACTATTAGCTGAATTGCATGCTAAGTGGGAAAGAGAAGATGAAATTGCTAGAAATAGTAGTATCTATACTATTACCACCGCTAATGTTGATGCTAGCAAACCACATGAAGTCCCCATTCCTTTTACAACAATGCCTAAAAACAATGGAACCTTTTCCAATAAAAATGCTGAAATTCTTCGAAATATGGGAGACAGTAGTTCTACTACCTTGGATGGTAATTTTGATTTTGATCTTGATGGTTGCAATATTCTAAAGTAATTATGTTCCTACAAAAGCTTGCTAGAAGTCCTAATGCGAGTGTTATGAATATGGCCTTTACAAAACACATTATAGATTCTCTCATAAAAATTAATGAAGAAAAATTGAAACATAAAGCTTCTATTCCTAGGAAATTAGAAGATGGTTGGGAACCCATCATTAATATGAAAGTGAATGATTTTGATCTCAAAGCTTTATGTGATCTTGGTACTAGTGTCTCTATTATGCCTAGAAAGATTTATGAAATGCTTGATTTGCCACCATTAGAAGATTGTTATTTAAATGTCCAACTTGATGATAATGCTAAAAAGAAACTCATGGGGAGTATTAATGATGTTCTTATTATGGTTAACAATACCTATGTCCCCGTTGATTTCTATGTTTTGAATGTTGAATGCAATGCTTCTTGTCCTATTATTTTGGGAAGACCTTTTCTTAGAACTGTTGGTGCCATTATTGATATGAAGGAAGGCACCATTAAATATCAATTCCCACTCAAGAAAGGTATAGAACACTTCCCTAAGAAGAGAGAGAAGATACCTTTTGCCTCTCTAGTTAAAACAAAATTTGCTCTTAATGCTTCTTCATTTGAAAATACTTGAATCTTGCTCCTATGCCTAGCTGAAAGGCGTTAAAGAAAAGCACCATTGGGAGATAACCCAAATTATTTTTACTTTTACTAAGTTTTTCTTTTGTTGACTCTTGGAAGTTATTGCTTTAGTAATAACCTCTCCTTATCCTTTTTGTGTGGTTTTTGTGCCAAGAATAACCTCTAATGAGAGAGAAGTAAGACTTGGGAAAGTTGATGTCCCGAAAAAGATTTTTTGTGCTTCACTATAAAAAATCGTGACAAATACCTGTACGTCGTATTGATCTGTAATTTTCTGTGCTTATGCCCTAGGTTTTTATCTAACGTTCGTTAGTTTAGCACTTTTCAATTTGAGCAACAGAAGGTCTTCGAAAAAAATCGGTTTTTACCTGTTGGTCCGTTTTGACGGATTTTTGCCATTATTTGCATTTGCATCTTAATCTTTTTCTCTTTGAGTTCTCTTTGATCACCTGAGCTTTTAGAAGGAATTTCTACAGTAGCTCGTGTTTTAATGGAAGTTTTACTTGTGTTGAAACTAAACCCAAAGACTTATTATCTTGAATACACTAATGTTGCTAATGAAGATTGTGTGAAGTTTTCTATGAAGGAAATTTTCAAGTGTAGGGAAGAATAATGTGATGAGATGAAGTATGGACAAAAGCTCAAGCTTGGGGATGCCACCCGTGTCACCCCAAGAAATATTCAAGAAGTACAAGCGTCAAAGCTTGGGGATGCCCAAGGCATCCCCTTCTTCATCAATAAAATCTTAGGTTTTCTTCCAAAACACTTCATTTTTATTGTTTCATGCACACTTGTGTTGTTCTTGGAGCGTCATTGTTTTGTTTTTAGTTTTATTTTGTTTGGTTTTCTTAAATAAATTAGTTGGACCCCCGCATTCATATGTGGTTTCAAATAAGTTGATTGGTGTTGGAAAAGAGTAGGAAGCTTCATGCTTATAAGTGGTACAAAAGGAGCTTGTTTTAACTGTGGCCTAGACTTTACCATGTCATGTTTGATACTGCTTTGACCTTGTGCTTAGTGATTATTGTTGTAGCATGACTTGTTCCAAACAATTGAGATTGCTTAATGTGCCTTGAAAGAATCATGCGTTGTTTTAGCATACAAAAGCATAATATTGTGGTATTCTCCTTTGATGCTTTATTTGGGTTGACTTGGCACATGCTTACACCATGTTAATACTATGAACCAGTCACCTTAGCCTCTATGATCATTTAGTTTTTGACTTGTAATATCACCTTATGCTTTAATTAATAATGTTTTGTCGCTTTGCATGATTATGGCCATTATTGCTCTCTTAGTTAGCCGCTCCCAGTCTTTTGCTAGCATCCACCTATACCAAGTATGAGTTCCACTCATGCATCCAACCTCCAAGAAAACCAAGTTATTCCAAAGAGTCCACTATAAATTCCTATGCATGGTGTGTTAGACCATTCCAAGTATATTCATGCTTTTATCTACCTTCCAAATTAAACTTGTTATGTGAAAAATAGTGATTAAAGCCCTCACAAACTTGATGGCACACTTTATTTTCTTGCACTTAATAAACTTGAACTATTGTGTCCATCTATGTTGCTTATATGCTTGCACTTTATAAGTTGTGAATTAGCAGAACCATGATACCATGGGGAATGCTTTCAACATTACACTTATTATTCAGTTGATATCATGTTCTTTTGTTTATGGATCCCGGCGGTGTGAAATAAAAGGGGAGCTTGTAAGCTCATGGAGTTTGTATGTGTGTTAGAGAAATGCCTAGGCGGCTAGCCTAAGCCATGCCTAATCATGGTGGAAACTTGCAGCATAACCATAGTGAGCATTCTTTGAAGCATCCTCAATAAAAACCTATGCAAATAGCAAATAAAAAGATCGCTGAGATGCTCATTGTCTGTTGCCTTGTCATTTTGATATGGGAAAGCTCCTATGTCATGGGGCAAGGGGTACCCCGTTGGCGGTTCTCCATGATACACATGTACTTACAATGACAAGAACTTACTTGTGACTAAAGTTGAGTAGCATAAGGTTCGGTACTCGTAAGCAAGGGCATGAGATTTTCAACTTATAACTTGTCAAGCATATCCTCATATTTGTGTCACTTTAACCTTAATCACCCCAAGATGCTTATGATAGGGGAAATGAGAGCTGAAAGCTAATAAGTACCATAATTTTTGGAAGTTCTTTATGAAACTTGAAATTCCTGCTTCCCTCTATGAAGGGTCTATCTTTTTACTTCCCATCTTCTATCCTTATGCACCAATTGAGAGAGCATAGTGGTCATTCTTAGTTTAATGTGCATTGTCCCAAAACTTGTTGATTGATTCATAACTTTGATATTGCTTGTTCTTAAATTATTTGTATCTATTCACCCTTATGAACTTTGAAGGTGTCCTATGCATTTATGTTTTGCTATACCATGAGGGACAAGCTGAATACCACTCTTATTATGTTTTCTATATGTGAAACAAACAAACGTCTTTCAATGCATTGTTATTCATGATCTTTTGTTTGTACCTTTTCATGTTACAACATAGTTGCTATGTCTTATTGTTAGAACTCTATCTTTCATGCTTATGTTTAGAGTACTTTGATCCTAGCTATCAATGCTTTGCAAATATCTTGATCAAGATTGTGATAGTGCATGTCACCTCAAAAATTATTCTTTTTATCACTTACCTACTCGAGGACGAGCAGGAGTTAAGCTTGGGGATGCTTGATACGTCGTAAACATATCTATAATTTTTTATGCTCCATGCTTGTTTTATATCAACTTTCTTACGTTTTGTTCACACTTTGAGGTATTTTTATACATATTTTGGAACTAACCTATTGACAAGATGCCACAATGCCAGTTGTCTGTTTTCTGCTGTTTTTGGTTTCAGAAAAGCTAGTAAAGAAATATTCTCAGAATTGGACGGGACAAAAGCCAAAGTCAATATTTTACCCGAAGCAACACGGAGTCCAAAGGGCAGCCGAAGGGGGGCCACGAAGTGGCCACACCCTATGGCGGCGCGGCCAGGGGCGCGCCACCAAGTGGTGTGGGCCCCTCAGGCCTCCATCGACCTTGCCCCTTCGCCTATAAAAGTACCCCGAGACGAAAACCCTAGGTACCCGATAAAAATTCCACAAAAGAGTCTGTAGCTGCCACCATCTCCATCCCTAGATCGGGGGATCCGAAGCACTTCTTAGCACCCTGCTGGAGGGGAGAGATCATCCTGGAGGCCTTCTTCATCACCATGTCAGCCCCCAGAGTGATGCGTGAGTAGTTCACCCTTGGACTATGGGTCCATACAGTAGCTAGATGGTTGGTTATCCTT
Organism: Avena sativa; assembly: GCA_916181665.1. Lineage (NCBI taxonomy): Eukaryota > Viridiplantae > Streptophyta > Magnoliopsida > Poales > Poaceae > Avena > Avena sativa. The sequence goes on along the minus strand of OV702286.1, from coordinate 428,373,137 downwards.
CTTTGTGATATCATGTTTAGATCTTGTGAGCTCCGTTCATGATCAAGATCATCTATTTCTAATCCTACATGTTGTGTTTGCGGGGATCCGATGGATATTGAGATACTATGTCAGATTGATTATTGATTCTATCATGTCTGTGTAATTTGTGATCTTGAATGCTCTCTGTTATTAGTAACTATCTTGGCCAAGTAGATGCTTGCAACTCCAAGAGGGAGTATTTATGCTCGATAGTGGGTTCATGCCTCTAGTAATCTAGGGAAGTGACAGAAATCTCTAAGGTTGTAGATGTGTTGTTGCTACTAGGGATAAAACAACAATCCTTTGTCCATGGGGCAATCGTATTTTTTTACTTTACACACTTTGCTTAATGCAATTATCTATTGCTTGCTGATACGTCGTAAACGTGTCTATAATTTTTGATGCTCCATGCTTGTTTTATGTCAACTATCTTATGTTTTGTCTACATTTTGAGATACTTTTATGCATTTTATGGAACTAACCTATTAACAAGATGCCGCAATGCCAGTTACCTGTTTTCTGCTGTTTTTGGTTTCAGAAAAGCTGGAAAAGAAATATTCTCGGAATTGGAACGGACAAAAGCCGAAGTTCCTATTTTACCAGAAGACTCACGGAGCCAAAAGACGAGACGGAGATGGGCCAGGGGCTGGCCACACCACCTAGTGGCGCGGGCCAGGCCAAGCCACGCCAGGAGGTGGTGTGGGCCCCTAAGGCCTCCATCGACCTTGCCTCTTCGCCTATAAAAGCCTCCCGGGACGAAAACCCTAGATACGAGATCAGAATTCCACGAAAAATTTCGTAGCACTGCCACCACCAAAGAGGATATTCGAGGGACATAAGTCTCTATTTCGGTACCCTGCCGGGATGGGGAAGTGCCCCCGGATCCATCTCCATCAACTCCACCGCCATCTCCATCGATGTTGCTGACTCCCATGATGAAAAGGGAGTAGTTCTCTCTCGAGGCTAAGGGCTCTACAAGTAGCTATGTGTTCATCTCTCTCTCTATGCGTGATCTTATGAGATCATGAGCTTTGTAATCTATAGATCTATTCTACTACTCAAGTGCTTTAATGAATCTCTGCTTATCCCCACGTGTGTGAAGTTCACAGTGTACACATCGTGTGGCACTTTGGCTAAGGTTATATAAATACTTATCATGAGTATAATTTGAGTTGGATGTCTCTATGAGATTGTGGTGTTTGTTGGAACCATCTAGCGCTCAAGGTGATATTGAGGGGTTATCTAGATGGGGAATGCGAACTTTAAGGTGTGTTGTTATAGCCCTACATCGTCCAACCGGAGAGTAGTTAAGGGTAGCATCATGAAGAGAAGATATTTATATGAGAGTGTCCACTAGTGAAAGTATGATCGCTAGGCCTTGTTTCTAAGCATTGAAACACCATTTACAATCAGTTATGTTACATGTTTGCTTGCTGCCACTCTTATTTCAGATTGCAATTACCACTTATAATCATCCATATTACTTGTATTTCACTATCTCTTCACCGAACTAGTGCACCTATACACCTGACAAGTGTATTGGGTGTGTTGGGGACAGAAGAGACTTCTTGTATCTTGATTGCAGGGTTGCTTGAGAGGGATACCTTTGACCACTTCCTCCCTGAGTTCGATAAACCTTGGTTGATCCACTTAAGGGAAAACTTGCTGCTGTTCTACAAACGTCTGCACTTGGAGGCCCAACACTGTCTACAAGAATAGAAGCATGCGTAGACATCAAGCTATTTTCTGGCGCCGTTTCCGGGGAGGTAAGGTAAAAGGTACTCACATCTTCTGGCTACTAAGCTATCTTCTAGTACTGTTGCTGGTGTGTGAGTGCTCAAAGTTATTTCCTTTAGATTCTGCAATTATATCTTTTTGTTTCTTGTTTTTATTTTCACTAGTTTGGCTTAATGTAAAACAACAACAAAATTAGAGAGCTTTATAGTATTTATCTTGAGTTAGGACATGAAGTGTTTGAAGATAAAATTTAAAAACCTATGGAACTTTATTTGCATGCTAATAGCAATGTTATTAGTATGAATTCTTTGAACACCATTATTGCTAATGCTATGGAAAAGTCTAAGCTTGGGGAAACTGGTTTTGATGAGCATGATATTATTAGTCCCCCAAGCACGGAGGAGAAAATTTACTTTGATGATACTATACCTCCGATATATGATGATTACAATGATGAGTATGATATTTTTAGTCCACCTACTATTGAGGAGAAAATTAATTATGATTACAATATGCCTCCTATATTTGATGATTATGGTGATGAGAATAATAATGATAGCTATTTTGTTGAATCTGCTCCCACTATGATTAATAAGAATGACTATGCTTATAGGGGGAGTATTAATTCTTTTATGCATGTGGCTCATGATAAGAATATCTTATGTGATAGTTATATTGTTAATTTTATTCATTATGCTCCTGAAAGTTATTCTGAGAGAGGAAAACATGGTTTTATGTGTCTCAATAATATTAAGTTTCCCCTCTTTATGTTAATTTTTTGAAGTTGCACTTGTTTTGCTTTCCTATGCTTGTTGCTTTGTGCTTTCATGACTTGTTTCTTTACAAGATTATTTTTCATACGAAGTGGGTTAGACTTGAATTTGTTCCATATTTGCTTCTTGATGCTCTCTTTTACTTCAACTCATATTTCTTATGTGAGCATCATCAAAATTATCATGCCTATCTTAATGGCTATAAAGAAAGAGCTTTTGGGAGACAACCCATTATATTTTTAATTTCAGTTTATTTTTGTTTTGTTGAGTCTTGGAAGTTATTGCCTTAGTAATAACCTCTCCTTATCCTTTTTGTGTGGTTTTTGTGCCAAGAATAATCTCTAATGAGAGAGAAGTAAGACTTGGGAAAGTTGTTGTCCCGAAACAGATTTTTGTGCTTCACTGTAAAAATCATGAAAAATCCTTGTATGTCGGGTTGAGATGTCATTTTCTTTTATTATGCCCCAGGTTTCTATCTAACTTTCGTTAGTTTAGCACTTTTCGATTTGAGCAACAAAAGGTCTTTGAAAAAATCTGTTTTTACCTGCTGGTCTGTTTTGATAGATTGCTGCCATTATTTGCATTTGCTTCTTAATCTCTTTCTCTTTGATTTCTCTTTGATCACTTGAGCTTTTAGAAGGAATTTCTACAGTAGCTTGTGTTTTAATGGAAGTTTTACTTGTGTTGAAACTAAACCCAAAGACTTATTATCTTGAATACACTAATGTTGATAATGAAGATTGTGTGAAGTTTTGTATGAAGGAAATTTTCAAGTGTAGGGAAGAATAATGTGATGAGATGAAGTATGGACAAAAGCTCAAGCTTGGGGATGCCACCCGTGTCACCCCAAGAAATATTCAAGAAGTACAAGCGTCAAAGCTTGGGGATGCCCAAGGCATCCCCTTCTTCATCAATAATCTCAGGTCTTCTTTCAAGACACTCTATTTTCATTACCTTATGCACTATGTGTTTTTCTTGGAGCGTCTTTGTTTTTGTTTTTAGTTTTATTTTTTTGGTTTGCTTAAATAAGTTGGTTGGATCCCAACACACTTCTTTTGTAGAGAGACACACCCTGTTATTCATTGCCTAGAACACTCTAGTTTTCACTATTATTGTTCTGTGAGTGTTCTCCTTTGCTAGTAGTGCGTTTAGCTTTAGTTTTCAATGGGTGTTGGAAAAGAGTAGGAAAGTTCATGCTTATAAGTGGTAAGGAGCTTGTTTTGACTATAGCCTAGACTTTATCATGTCATGTTTGATATTGCTTTGACTCTATGCTTAGTGATTATTGTTGTAGCATGACTTGTTACAAACAATTGAGATTGCTTAATGTGCCTTGAAAGAATCATGCGTTGTTTTAGCATATAAAAGCATAATATTGTGGTATTCTCCTTTGATGCTTTATTTGGGTTGACTTGGCGCATGCTCACACCATGTCCAGACTATACCAAGTCACCATAGCCTCTATCATCATTTAGTTTTCGACTTGTAATATCACTTTATGCTTTAATTAATAATATTTTGTCACTTTGCATGATTATGGACATTATTGCTCTCTTAGTTGGTCGCTCCCAGTCTTTTGCTAGCCTCCACATGTACCAAGTATGAGTTCCACTCATGCATCCAACTCCAAATAAAACCAAGTTATTCCAAAGAGTCCAACATACCTACCTATTAGCATTATTGCTATTCCACGTATATTCATGTTTTTATCTACCTTCCGAATTAAACTTGTTATGTGAAAATTAGTGATTAAAGCTCTCACAAACTTGATGGCACACTTTACTTTGTTGCACTTAATAAACTTGAACCATTGTGCCCATCTATGTTGCGAATATGCTTGCGCTTTGTAAGTTGTGAATTAGCAGAACCATGTTACCATGGGGAACTGATACGTCCATTTTGCATCACTATTCTATGTCTTAATTCACTATTATTAATTGATATATTTCATATTGAGAGGTGATACTTATGTTATTTCATCTATTTTTGCATGGTTGATGACTTTTGGAGCATGGACCGCTGCAGTCAGGATTCTGATGGAAAAGGTGCTGTTTGGAGGCAAAATTCGCGAAGATTAGAAAATCCGGGAAAATATACGGAAAATCCTATTTTTCCAGAAGACTCAGGATGCTAGAAGATGGAGTGGAGGTGGGCCATAGGTGGCCCACACCACCCCATGGCGCGGGCAGGCCTAGGCCGCGCCTGGGAGTGGTGTGGCCGCCCTGGCCCACTCCAGCCTCTCTCCTCTGGCGTATATCATCCCCACGAAACCCTAAGACTCGGGGGGTGACCACAGAAAGATTCCGCTGCCTCTGCGGGGCGGAAAACACCGAGAGAGAAAGATCTCTCCGGCAGACAGATTTCTGCCAGGGGAATTCCTTCTCGGAGAGGGGAGATCGTCGCCATCAACACCACCATCAAGCTAGACTTCATCGGGATAATCATTATCATCATCACCACCATCATCACCATCGGCACCCTCATCACCATCTCCATATTGCTGTAACAATTGGGTTGAATCTTGCATAGTTCATAGGGGAAACATTCATGGTGTTGATTACTCTTTGTAGTTGATGCTATTGAGTGAACCATTGAATTATTGTTTATGTTCAGATTGTTATACATCATTATTCCATCTCTGATCATGATCCATATGATGTCTTGTGAGTAGTTCATTTTGTTCTTGAGGACATGGGAGAAGTCTTGTTGTTAGTAGTGGAGTTGCGTTGATAAAGATTCAATAGATTGTTATTTAAGTTGTGGTGTACTTCTTCTAGTGGTGTCATGTGAACGTCGACTACATGACACTTCACCTATATGGGCCTAGGGGAATGCATTGTGTATCTGGCTACTAATCGTAGGGGTTGTCGGAGTGACAGAAACCTGAACCCTCGTTAGGAAACAATTGCACAAGGGACGTAAGGGTCTTAGAGTTTAAAGTTGTGGTTAGGTTTCTACCTTAATTACTTTCTTGTACTTACAGATGTTTGCAAGGGGTATAATCACAAGTATGTATTAGTCTTGGATGGGGCGGTACATTAGCACATGTTCACCCACACAACACTTACCAAGCTAAAGAAGATTAATCAACTATATGAAGCGAAAACACTTGACAATCTTCCCATGTGTCCTCGAGAACGTTTGGTCATCTATAGAAATACAACCAGCTTGTCCTTTGCTGCATAAAGGATTGGGCCACTTGCTGCATTTATTCCTACTTTCTTTTATTTACTCGTACTTTGTTTACTTGCTTTATCAAAAACCCCTAAAAATCCGTTTGCTAAGTATTTGCAGAGAATTCCTGATCCATACCACTAGCCAGCACCTTCTGCTCCTCGTTGGGTTTGACACTCTTACTTATCGAAAATACTGCGATACACCCCCTATACTTGTGGGTCATCAAGACTATTTTCTGGCGCCGTTGCCGGGGAGTGAAGCGCTATTGGAGAGTGGAACTGGTAAAGGAAACTTCTACTGTGAGTATTGTTTACTTCTGCTAGTTGCTTTATTTTCGTTATGGATAATTCGCTGAGTTTCTTATTTGGTAATGCTACTACCACTGCTAAGTTAGTAGATAAGCCACCACCTGCTGAGAAAGATGTTTTCAAAATACCTACAAGAATTATTGATCATGTTATGGATAACTACTATGTTGGGGATGGAACTGTCCATCCTGGTGATCATTTACTCTTTATACATGAATTATGCGGGTTGTTCAAGTGTGCAGGTATTACTATAGATCAAGTTAAGAAGAAGTTATTCTCATTATCACTAAAAGGAAGAGCTGAGGAATGGTATAAGCTGCTGAAGAATGGTCAAGCTCTAGAATGGGAGGAAATAGTGCCTCTCTTTTATTCAAAGTTTTATCCTCCTAGTGAGATTCATAAAGATCGGAATCAAATATACAACATTTGGCCTCTTGATGGAGAGAGTACAGCCCAAGCTTGGGGGAGATTGAAGTTACTAATGCTCAAATGTCCCATTCATGAGCTCCCCAACAATATTATTACCAATAACTTTTATGCAAGGCTCCCTCTACATGACAAAGATTTATTGGATGCTTCTTGTGTTGGATCATTCACTCGTATGGAAGAAGAAGCTAAATGGGACCTTCTAGATCGTATTCAAGACAATACTGAAGCTTGGGAGAATGACAAAGGTAGAAAGTTAGGTATAAATTATGATTATGAATGCATTGAATCTTTTATGGGAACTGACGACTTTCAAAATATTAAAAATGCTTATGGTCTAGACTCTCAAGCTATTGCTTCTTATTTTAAGGCTTTTGCTTCTTACATTGAAGTGCCTAAAAAGAAGTGGAATAAGTATCATGAACCTTATAAAGATGTTGTTAAGAGTGTTCCTGCAAGAAATACTGAAGTTTATACTGCTAATCATGTTTTACCTGAACCTTATATTGAGAAAATGCCTTTTCCAGTTAAGGTAAAGGAACATTCTATGATAGCTAGTATGGTTAATGAAAGTATGAATAAGGCTGTTGAACCTGATAAACAAATGGTTGATGAACCTATTGTAGCAAATGTGAAAGACTTTGTTGCTAAATATGAAAAAGAGGGACACACTATCCTTTGTAAGGATACCTCTAATATTGTTCCACAAAATAGTGTTATGAGAGCTAGTATCCCTGTGTTTTCTGTTAGAATAAGTGATCATTGCTATGATAGTCCTTGTGATAGCTATATTGTTAAGTTTATGCATGATACTGAAAGTTATTATGAGATAGGGAAAAGTGTTCTTATGCATCTCAATAATATCAAGTTTCCCTGTTTTATGCTGAAAGTTTTTATGCTGTACTTCTTTTGCCTTCTTATGCAAGTTTCCTATGGTTTCAACAACTTGTTTGTTTACAAAATCCCCTTGCATAGTAAGTGGTTTAGACTTAAATGTGTCTGTTTTTGCTTCTTAATGCTCTCTTTCACTTCAAATCATATCCCTATGAGAGCTTCTTCAAAATTATCAGGCCTATCTTAATGGCTATAAAGAAAGAGCTTTATGGGAGACAACCCAATTTGTTTTTTGCTTTCAGTTTGTTTTTGTTTATTTGAGTCTTGGAAGTCATTACTTCGGTAATAACCACTCCTTATCTGTTTTGTTTGGTTTTTGTGTCAAGACCAACCTCTAATGAGAGAGAAGTAAGATTTGGGGAAGTTGCTGTCCCGAAACAGATTTTTTGTGCTTCACCGTAAATATTCGTGAGAGAACTCTGCCTGTAGGATTGAGATGTAATTTTTTGTGCTTCTGCCCCAGGTTGTTATTTAACTTTAGTTAGTTCTGCACTTTTTGATTTGAGCAACAGAAGATTTTCGAAAAAATTGATCTTTACCTGCTGGTCTGTTTTGACAGATTTAGCCAATCTTGTATGTGCTTCTTTATTCGATTTCCTTTTTGAATTCTTTTTGGGTTTTCAGAAGGAGTTGCTACAGTAGCTTTTGTTTTGATGGTTTTAAATTGAAGTTAGACTCAAAAGGTTCTATCACTTCACTTATACTAATGTTGCTAATAAGAACTGTGTGAAGTTTTGTGTGAAAGAAATTTCCAGGAAGTGGAGATAATGGTGTAATAAGAAAGAGAAGGGTTTTATGACTCAAGTAATAAGTGTATGAAGATTAATATATTGATGCCTTTCAAGTTATAACTCCGGAGAAATTCATTGAGTACCAAATTCAGAGACCTGCAGAGTCCGTTTCCAAATAGGTAACAGTTCTGGTAAGAAAAGTTCCGTGAAAATACAATCCAACTATATTTTTGCAGTTTCAGTCAATAAGGAAAGCTACGAAACGAAAAAGGGACGGAAACGGAGCCAGGGTGGCCCCCACCACCCCATGGCGCGGGCCCTCCCCTGGCCGCGCCACCAGGTGGTGAGGCCACCCAGGACTCCGCCTCCGACTTGTTTTCTCCCAGTACCTTCATTTTGATATGAAACTTCGTAATATATACCCCACGGATCCCCCGAGGTCCGTATATCGTGTTTTTGTCGTACTTTTGTTTCGATCTGTTTCTGTCAGGACATACTCTTTGAAAGCTTAGAAGCACAATGGTGTCTGCCAAGGATAAAGGGAAGGAGGCTATGGAGGAAGATCTCCAAGACCCCAAGCAGGGGATGGTACCTTTAGTCTCTTGCCCTGCATCAACGGAAGCCCTACGAGTCACTAAGGAGTTCTGCGATAAGTACCGAGACTTGCGGAGGAAGGTGGACATGCTTCAATGGGAGAATAATAGGCTTCACAAGATGCTGGAAGATTACCTCACAACAACTAAGAAGATATTACCACCACCACCAAAGGAGTAATTCGTCATCAGGTTTGGCATCCCCTTGGTTTATTCCAAGCTTGGGGGAGTGCCGCGGTATCACATCACTATCTTCTATCTTTTTACCTTATTAGTAGAGTCATATCATGAATAGAGGAGTTATTATGTAGTATGGTTTGCATTATGGAAGTGTCCCCTCTCTCGTTAGATATGTATCCCTTGGTGTGAGTTGCCGTTATGGAATATTAATGAGAAGTTCTATCATTCACTCTTTTGCATAGCTTATGTTAGTTTTCAATTCGTGGTTATATGATTGATCTTGTTGTTAGTATTGGTAGCACTTTGGGATCATTGAGTTAATTTAGTTGGTTTTGGCAAACCTGGCTCGGTCAGTAGCAACACCTTTTTGAGAGTTGAAAAGAAAAAGATAGAAGTACTCGAGAGAAAATAATTTCATCATCTTTCTTTCTTGATTTTCTCATAAGTCTAGTATTCTCTAGTTAAGATCTTTTGTGCTTCCAAGGAAGATTGCATGTTTGTCTTTATCATTTGTATGTTTGTTTGCTTCCTTCAACTCTTGTACTTGCTACCCAGCCTTGCTAGCCAAAAACCTGTACTGAGAGGGAATTCTTCTCGTGCATCCACCTCCTTTAAACCAAAACCTTTGCCATTTGTGTCCACCATACCTACCTAGTAGCATTATTGCTATTCTAAGTAAATTCCTGTTTAGTCTACCTCCCAAATTAAACTTGTTATGCGAAAATTAGTGATTAAAGCTCTCACGAACTTGATGGCACACTTTACTTTCTTGCACTTAATAAACCTGAACCATTGTGAACTCTCCATGAAAGTTATATGCTTGCAAATTATAGGCTGGGATTAGCAGAACCGTGCTGTCACGGGGAACGCTTTCAACACTTGTAAATATATACCCAGTTGATACCTTGCTCTTTTGTTTGCGGATGTCATCGGTGTGAAATAAAAGGGGAGCTTGTAAGTCCATGGAGTTATGTATGTGTGTTAGAGAAACGCATGGGCCGCTGGTATAATCCATGCTGACATGGTGGAAACCTGCAGCGTAACCATAATGATATCTATGAAGCATTCTTCTTATAAAAAAAAAAGAGAGATAGCTATTGAGAAAAAGAAAAGAAAAAAAAGATACTATGAAAACAGGAAAGAGAGAAAAAGGCACCATTTTCCCATGGTAAATAAGAAGATTGCTAAGATACTCATTGTCTGCTTGCCTTGTCATTTTGATATGGGGATTCTTCCGTATCATCGGGCAAGGGGTACCCCGTTGGCAGTTCTCAATGATACGCACATGCTTACGATGACAATAACTTACCGGTAACTAAAGTTGAGTAGCATGAGGAGCGGCCCTCGTACTCAAGGGACTTGGGATTTTCAGTTTATAGTCTGTCAAGCATATAACTCAGATTAGACCTCACTTTCACCTTAATCACCTAAAGATGCCTATGATAGGGGCAATGAGAGCTGAAAGCTAGTAAGTATCATAATTTTTGGGAGCTCTTTATGAGACTTGCAATCCCTGCTTCCCTCTTTGAAGGGCCCTTTCTTTTACTTCGTAGTTGAGTCAGTAAACCTATTCCCTTCTATCTCAGCAAGTATTTTGAGTTGTTGTGTTTCATTCATTCATATGATGATTTATTCAATCATGTTTCTTATGTTCCTTGTTTTGCACATTGCTCTTATCTTGATGTTTACTACTTTGAAAGCTTTCTTTGAAAACCAGCTATTTGTGAACTCCAGCAAATTATCAACTATTCTTCGACCAAGAGCTAAGTTTGCCATTACCAATTATGATTCACTTTGTGTATCTTTATTGTGTTTCCTTTAGTCATTGCAAGTTTAATTATATAATAGTGAGTTGTCTTCTATTATGATCTATGCTTTTGATGAATGTGATGCTTCTTGTACGTATTCTTTTATCGACTCTTCACTCCATAAACCTGAGGTCATGTTTATTGAGCTCAGTTTCACTTGGGGACAAGCGAAGTCTAAGCTTGGGGGGAGTTGATACGTCCATTTTTCATCACTATTCTATGTCGTAATTCACTATTATTCATTGATATATTTCGTATTGAGAGGTGATACTTATGTTATTTCATCTATTTTTGCATGGTTGATGACTTTTGGAGCATGGATGCTGTAGTCAGGATTCTGATGGAAAAGGTGCTGTTTGGAGGCAAAATTCGCGAAGATCAGAAAATCCGAGAAAATATACGGAAAATCCTATTTTTCTAGAAGACTCAGGATGCCAGAAGATGGAGTGGAGGTGGGCCACAGGGGGCCCACACCACCCCATGGCGCGAGCAGGCCTAGGCCGCGCCTAGGAGTGGTGTGGCCACCCTGGCCCACTCCAGCCTCAATAAAAACCTATGCAAATAGCAAATAAAAAGATCGCTGACATTCTCATTGTCTGCTTGCCTTGTCATTTTGATATGGGAAAGCTTCTGTATCATCGGGCAAGGGGTACCCTGTTGGCGGTTCTCTATGATACACATGTACTTAGAATGACACGAACTTACTCGTGACTAAAGTTGAGTAGAATGAGGAACGGTACTTGTAAGCAAGTGGCATGAGGTTTTTAGCTTATAACTTGTCAAGCATATCCTCATATTTGTTCACTTTAACCTTAACCACCTAAAGCTTCTTATGATAGGGGCAATGAGAGTTGAAAGCTAATAAGTACCATAATTTTTGGAAGCTCTTTATGAGACTTGAATCCCTGCTTCCTTCTATGAAGGGCCTTTCTTTTACTTTTATGTTGAGTCTCCATCTTCTATCTTTATGCACCTATTGAGAGAGCATAGTGGCCATTCTTAGTTTAATGTGCATTGTCCCAAAACTTCTTGATTGATTCATAACTTTGATATTGCTTGTTCTTAAACTATTTGTATCTAGTCACCCTTATGAACTTTGAAGGTGTCCTATGCATTAATGTTTTGCTACACTATGAGGGACAAGCTAAATACCATTCTCATTATGTTTTCTAAATGTGAAACAAAAAAACGTCTTTGAAAGCATTGCTATTCATGAATCTTTTGTTTGTACCTTTTCATGTTACAACATAGTTGCTATGTCTTGTTGTTAGAACTATATCTTTCATGTCTATGTTAGAGTACTATGATCCCAACTATCAATGTTTTACAAATACCTTGATCAAGATTGTGATGGTGCATGTCACCTCAAAAATTATTCTTTTTATCACTTACCTACTCGAGGACGAGCATGAGTTAAGCTTGGGGATGTTGATACGTCGTAAACATATCTATAATTTTTGATGCTCCATGCTTGTTTTATATCAACTATCTTATGTTTTGTCTACATTTTGATATACTTTTATGCATTTTCTGGAAATAACCTATTAACAAGATGTCCTAGTGCTAGTTGCCTGTTTTTTGTTGTTTTTGGTTTCAGAAAAAGATGGAAAAGAAATATTCTCGGAATTGGACCGGACAAAAGCCGAACTTCCTATTTTACCAGAAGACTCACGGAGCCAGAAGACGAGACGGAGAGGGGCCAGGGGCTGGCAACACCACCTGGTAGCGCGGGCCAGGCCAGGCCGCGCCAGGGGGTGGTGTGGGCCCCTAAGGCCTCCATCGACCTTGCCTCTTCGCTTATAAAAGCCTCTCGGGACGAAAACCCTAGATACGAGATCAGAATTCCACAAAAAGTTCCATAACATCGCCGCCACTGAAGAGGAGATTCGGGGGATAGAAGTCTCTATTCTGGCACCCTGCCGGGACGGGGAAGTGCCCCTGGATCCATCTCCATCGACTCCACCGCCATCTCCATCGCTGTTGCTGACTCCCATGATGAGGAGGGAGTAGTTCTCTCTCGAGGCTAAGGGCTCTACAAGTAGCTATGTGTTCATCTCTCTCTCTATGCGTGATCTTATGAGATCATGAGCTTTGTAATCTATAGATCTATTCTACTACTCAAGTGCTTTAATGAATCTCTGCTTATCCCCACATGTGAAGTTGACAGTGTGCACACCGTGTGGCACTTTGGCTAAGGTTATATAAATACTTATCATAAGTATAATTTGAGTTGGATGTCTCTATGAGATTGTGGTGTTTGTTGGAACCATCTAGCGCTCAAGGTGATAGTGAGGGGTTATCTAGATGGGGAATGCGAACTTTAAGGTGTGCTGTTATAGCCCTACATCGTCCAACCGGAGAGTAGTTCAGGGTAGCATCATGAAGAGAAGATATTTATATGAGAGTGTCCACTAGTGAAAGTATGATCCCTAGGCCTTGTTTCTAAGAATTGAAACACCGTTTACAATCAGTTCTGTTACATGTTTGCTTGCTGCCACTCTTATTTCAGATTACAATTACCACTTATAATCATCCATATTACTTGTATTTCATTATCTCTTCGCCGAACTAGTGCACCTATACACCTGACAAGTGTATTGGGTGTGTTGGGGACACAAGAGACTTCTTGTATCTTGATTGCAGGGTTGGTTGAGAGGGATACCTTTGACCACTTCCTCCTTGAGTTCGATAAACCTTGGGTGATCCACTTAAGGGAAAACTTGCTGCTCTTCTACAAACCTCTGCACTTGGAGGCACAACACTGTCTACAAGAATAGAAGCGTGCGTAGACATCACTTGCAACTTAATACTAGAAGGGGTTCAAATGATAACCTGAAGGTGGATTATTAGTCAGATGCAGTTGGATTACGGTCTATGTATTATGTTGTAATGTCCAATCAAATCTCGTAGGAGTCAAGATGTCTAGTATATGCATTGTTATGCTTTCTCAATCTGTCAATTACCCCGCGCTAATTTATTCACCCAACATGCTATTTATCTTGAGGAGAAACATCTCTAGTGAACTGTAGATCCCAGTCCAATCCTTTACTATTGATATACCATCTACTGTTTACCGTTTACTTTCTGCAAGCAATTACTATCTTCCATACTATACGTTTAATCCTTTGTTTTTAGCAAAACTAGTGAGATTGACAACCTCATTGTAAGTTGGGGCAAAGTTTCGTGGTTGTGTTGTGCAGGATTCCAAGTTGTTAGGAACACCTTGGAGTTGTTTCCTTACTCCTACTGATTGATAACCTTGGTTTCATAACTGAGGGAAAACTTGCTACTATGCTCATCATACCTTCCTCTTGAGGTTTCCAACGAGCTTTACATATTTTGAGCCATCAGTGCGTTGAGAAGATGGGAGCTCTTCTTTCAGGTTGTTTTTAGTCTGTCTTCGGCGGCGATTGGTGTATGAGCTGCAGCTTCGTGCGCATCACACGGCGACCGAGTGCGTCGCCGCGATCCTTGGCCAAAAGGGAGCCCTGTTCTGGCGCCGGCAAGGCGTCCATCGAAGAGTTTCTTAGCTCGGGGCTTCTTCTGGCGATGATTTCCCTACCCCTGCTTCTCCCAGCCGAAAGGCGGCCCTCTTCGTCATCTCTGCGCCATGGCGGCGCATCTTCAACCTCCGTTTCGGGAGGCCCTCCTCTGGCTCGTTCACGGCGCAGGGCGTCGTCCTCACCCCAAGTGGCGAGTTCCCCGGTGGTGTCGAGGGCGGCCGGAGTTCGAGTCTTGGCAACGGCGGTGACCAAGGACTGGATTGCTTTTCCCCTGGTTTCTTTAGGGTCCTTTGTGCTTACTTTCAGGACTGGTCTGTATTTGTCTTTTTTTTAGAGTCCTATTTGTAAAAAGGTTTGTAACCGCATGTTTTTAATGCAGCTTCTCGGCCCTTCCGGGCCTTATCCGTTCAACAAAAAAATCCTAAAGCATTAACTTTTATTTGGTTTTCACTTCCATATTTAGCATCAATAAGTACAAACGGACGTCCTTGATAGATGCTTAGAGTGTCTAGCATGCCATATGCGAATGATTATCATCCGTGGCAATGACACAAAACCACCGAACCTACCCACAATGAGAATACCGACGTGAGGAGATTCACAATGTTAGAAAAGGGTTGTGATTGGTAAAGAAAGAAACTTATGATGGCCCGAGCACATCAAAATTTCTTGAACAAGAAAATTAGATGATATGCACTCGGGTGTATTCATAAGTTCCAAACATAGTTCAAAGTTTGTCAAACTAATCTAAGCCTTAGTTGGTGGTTCACTCTGTCACACGAATCAATTTGTGCATGGACTTGAAAGCGTGACTACACGACATCTCTCTCGGTTGAGGCGAAGCCAATCCTTAATTTCCAGTTGCATGGGGGAATCGAATTGATGTCACTTGACTGAATATGAATATATATGGTACATGTTGATGCATACCCTGGACCATATAGATGCAACATGCTTTTTAAGGAACATATGCTCCTTTCAATTTTGATATGAACAGGGGAAAGCTTGTTTATTCGAATTTCATAAGTTGATACATGGATGTGGAATACGTAGACATTTGTATATTTTTTTGTGAAATTCATGAATTTGTTAATAACCATCAAGAACAGTACGAAGAGGCCTAAAAATATTCGACAGCTGATGGGTAGCAATCTCCCTAGCTTAAACACACCTACGTCTGACGAGAAAAATGGTGGACAATTCTCCAAATATAAAAACGGATTTCTAAAAATGAAAGAAAATACTCCCTCAGTCCAAAAAAGATATCGGCCATTTCTTTAGATTCACATGGACCTATACACTGAAATGTGTCTAGATACATATGAATTTTGACAAAATTTTGACATCCTTTTATCGACGAAGGGAGTACTTTTTTTACACAAAATAGCTTCAAAGTGTCAATCACATCTTTTTGCGGGGGAAAGTTCTCATCACATTAGCCATAAGTAGAATTTTGCTATCAAAACTGAAAGGTACCGCAGAAAACACTTATCTAGAGTGTACCCGCAAAAAGAAAAGCACTTATCTACAGTTGTGTGACGATGTGAGCGCTCCCCTGACTGAAACTTTAGTGAAGAGCTTTGATTTTTTTTCAAATTGTTTAAAATTTTCTAAACAAATAGCCACGTGTACATCTCTACATTCTATATGTTCACGTAAAGTTTCACGAAAAACTTAGGAATTTTAGGGCTGTGTGAAAAAAAATCGTGACAAGCCTTATTTTTTTTATCGCGCTAAAATAATAGAAAAGGAATAATAGTGATTTAGACTTAGAATGTGATCTCTTTTCTGATCGATCTAAAGCTTCCTTAACTTGAAAGCCTCTTTTCAGAGTGGGTTTAGTGGGACTAAGCGACCTGTTTCTTCACACTAAAACTTTTTTGTCTTTACTGAACCTCCCAAGTTAAGTTGGTGTCCCCGTTTTCCCTAGTAGTTAACTTGGTTTCTAGGTAATCAAGCGTACCATGTGCCTGTGAATACTATAATGGTGCTATTCTTACTCCTTTTTTCCTTTTAATAAAAGTAGCGTATACTTTTTTCCATAAAATACTACATTGTCTTTTGCAAATTGAACAAGAGCGACATAAACTCCTCGCCCTTTATATGTCGAGGATCAAACAAAAATAAAAAACATGTTCGGATATCTGATAACATGGATAGCATATACACCGTATTTATATGTATCATACATTCCCTTCCATAAATATGATTTATGAGGCGGCATCTTTATAAATTCATATCTTTTTTTGTGGGTATCAATTCAACATCCCGATCCTTCTATTTGTCCATATCCACTTTAGTTAAATGAAAGACCACGCTCTAATTAGGAAGAAGTAACAAAAAAATCCATGAACTCACACTAAGATCCGACTGAGGGAGATGGCCCCAGATTTTACCCCTAGGTGCGTAGGTGGGGAAGTTGGTGTTGCGCATCGGGTAGTGCAGTCCTTGTACCGTTCGTCTCCCACGCCTGGCTCCGGCGAGGTCCTCTCTGGCACCAGCTCGTTCCCCATCAATGACTCCGGTAGGTCTACCGCCTAACATCGTCATAGCACCTCGAACGCAATGCCTCTGCTGGCTCACACACATACAAAGGTGCAGCAGCGGTGGTGAGGTGCTAGCCTCGGTTCTGTGGCCCTGATGAGGACAAAAAGGTGGTTGGCGATGAAGTGTTCCGATGCCATCTGCCGCCATACCACCCTCCTATATATAGGGAGTAGGTGAGGTGACACAACACCTTGCGTCCTTCAGTCCACAACCTTAACCCTAGTCAAAGTGGGTCTAACCATTGACACATGTCTCTCTCTGGTTAGGTCTCCACTTAGCCAGCTCATGTTAGTCGGATTATTATCCGTTAGCTTCACTCACTTAAGTGTGTGACTGTAGGCTCAAGGTAAGGCAAACATGGTTCCGTGAGTCATGCTCATAATCGACAGTAGTGACTTCTAGCAAAGCATATCGTCTCCAAGATACCCATGAGTGCCCTCAATGTGTCGGTTTTTCCAATTCCTTTGCCGCTTGATATTGGTGGAAGGCCGCAGGGGAGCTAACGCCATCCAATGCTGCCTTAAGTCTCTTATCTCACATTTGTGATAAGTGATTCCTTCGGGCTAACTCCTTAGTCGGATTACCTCGGTTAACACTTAACCGAGTAGCGAATGGCCATGCTTTATGAATCAATCACAATAGAGGAACCATAGGATATCTCTTCATGGCGGATGGGAAAATCCCGTCTTGGTCGATCCACATCACACGGCTTACTTATTAGTTGGCTCAATAGTCACTTTTATAGATACTAGTTACAGACAACGTTTGGCAGCCTCAAAGTCGGAAGGTCCATAATCTAGATCATGTGATCACCTTAGATCTAAGGATTCCATTGCACTCCACTATGGTAATATGAGATGGATCAGTGACTCTAGCTAGTGGATAATGTGTACTGGTTTATTAGGAAAAGAACACACATCATGCAATGATGTCTCTAGGGGATCCATGTGTCAAATTAAACCATGCATGGTCACATAGACCAAAAACACATAGGAAAGCAACATATATTGCATGCATGTTTGCACCAATGTGACAGAAGTTAGTTGCATCACAGAATCCACTGGAGTATGTGTGTGTGAGTCATGCATGTAGATATCATCATGTGGTTTTGGAAAAGAGCACATGCAATAGTCATGTGGAGAGAGATCATGACTCTGGTGTGGATATCAATGTGGTTTTTAGGAAGAGAACACTACACACATGCAATTAATTAATGACTCTAGCAGCTAGGGGATCCATGTGTCAAACCATGCATGGTCTCACAGAGAGACCAAAATGTTGGGTCCGCAGCATAGAAAACAAAAAATTTCCTACGGTGTGAACTACACGCCAAGATCTATCTACTAGGTACAGAGCAACGGGTGGACATACATCCATGGAGAACTTACCCTCGAAGACAACGAGCTTTGTAAACGAGTAGGAACTCGTGGTTGATGTAGTCGTACACTTGCCGATCTCAAGATCGTGAGGAAGTCCGAGCGCCGCAAATCAGCAGCACATCCGCACTCGCACACACGTTCAAGCCATCAGACAAAAGTTTCAGACTTGTGTTTCATCAAATAGATATACTCGTATCTACTCAAATCATCCGTGAAAGTAACAAAATAACGATATCCACCTCGCGCCAACACACTCATTGGTCCACACACATCAGTATGTATGATTTCCAATAGATCTGTCGCCCGTTCCATTGAATCGGAAAACGGTGTTCTAGTCATCTTGCCCATAAGGCATGGCTCACATGTATCAAATGATTCAAAATCAAGTGATTCCAAAAGTCCATCAGAATGGAGTTTCTTCATGCGTTTAACGCCAATATGACCTAGACGGCAGTGCCACATATATGTAGATATATCATTATCAAGTTTAATCCTGTTAACATCAACATTATGAATATGCGTAATACTTCTATCGAGATCCAACCGAAATAAACCATTCAACATAGGTGCATGACCATAAAAGATATTATTCATATAAATCGAACAACCATTGTTTTCAGACTTAAATGAATAACCACTTTGCATCAAACGCGATCCGGATACAATGTTCATGCTCAGTGCAGGCACCAAATAACAATTATTTAGGTTTATAACTAATCCCGATGGCATATGGAGAGGCAGCGTTCCGACGGCGATCACATCAACTCTTGATCCATTGCCGACCCGCATCTAGACCTCATCCCTTGCTAGTTGTCGCTTGTTCCGCAGCCCCTGAACCGAGTTACATATATTAGCAACCGATCCCGTATCAAATACCCAGGTGCTACTACGAGTACTAGTCAAGTACACATCAATAACATGTATATCACATATACCTTTGTTTGCCTTGCCGGACTTCTTGTCCGCCAAATACTTGGGGCAGTTGCGCTTCCAATGGCCAGTTTCTTTTCAGGCGTGGCAACAGACTTGCCACCCTTCTTTCCCTTGTGCTTGCCTTTCTTGTCCTTCTTGAAACCGGTGGTCCTATTGATCATCAACACTTGATGTTCTTTCCTAATCTCCACTTCTGTAGTCTTAAGCATTGACAGAAGCTCGAGAAGAGACTTCTTCATGCCCTGCATATTATAGTTCATCATGAAGCTCTTGTAGCTAGGTGGCAGAGATTGGAGAACATGATGTATGCCTAAGTCAATGGGAATCGTTATTCCCAAGGACACAAGCTTATTGGCGTACCCAGACATTTTGAGTACGTGCTCACTAACGGAGCTGTTTTCCTCCATCATGCAGCTAAAGAACTTTTCTGTAGCATTATAACTCTCTACGGCAGCATGGGTATCGAAAATCATTTTCAATTCTCCCATGGTATCAAAGGCATTGCCATTTTCGAAACGCTTCCGAAGTTCTGGCTCTAGCCCATACAGTATGCCGCAATGAACTAAGTTGTGGTCCTCCTGACGAGTTATATAGACATTCTTTTCCTCGTCAGGGGCATCAGGAGCTGGTGGGGGGCCTAGCGGCGCATCTAGCACATATTGCTTTTGTGCAGCAGTGAGGAGAATCCTCAAATTCTTAGCCCAGTTTGTGAAGTTGCTACCATTCGCAGCAAGTTTCTCTTTCTCCATGAACACATTGAAATTAAAAGCAGGTGGTGCCATCTACAACAGAATTTGTAAAGTATATTTAGACTAAGTTTATGATAGATTGAGTTTAACTAATCCAAATTACTAATGAACTCCCACTCAAAAACGACATCCCTCGTGTCCTTTTGGTGATTACATGAACCAAATCCACTACACCAAGTCCGATCATCACGTGAGTCGGTGTAGCTTCAAAGGTGAGCATCTATATGGGCATAATATCAACTATATGACTCATGCTTAACCTTTCGGTCCGTGTTCCGAGGCCATGTCTGTACATGCTAGGCTCGTCAAGTAAGAACCTTAGTATTTGCGTGTGTAAAACTGTCTTACACCCGTTGTATGAAAGCGTAGAGTTGAAAACACCCGATCATCACGTGATGCCTCAAAACACGATCCACAAAACCGTGTATACTTAAGGAAGAACACATTTTATCTTGATATCTAAATGAGGGATCATCTTATAATGCTACCAAACGCGCCAAACTAGCAATATAAGATGCTAACATCTAATGTGTGAAGTGAGGTGATATGGTCCATGCATTTGATCTCTATCATTTGCATCGTGATATGATCTCTATCATTCCTTTGTGTGTAAGGCCAAGGTCTATGGAACTTACACGTTAAGTGAGTTGTAAGAGTATCTATCATACATCTACTTACAACAATACCATATCAAAACACTAGCCCAACAACGATCTAAACTAGACGCCTCTAATTTATCAATTGCAAGTTTTACGTGGCTTAGGGCTTTCAGAGATAGAACCTGTCTAACCTACGAACATGAACCACAACAAGGATAACCAAGTTATTAGCAACTCGTTGTAAATCAGATATTGACTATAGTAGGAGAGATAGACACCCGCCAGCCACTTATGCAAAACAAGTTGCATGTCAGTCGTGGAACCGGTCTCATGTACGATGACATGTAAGGTTGGTCTGGGCCGCTTCATCCCACTATGCCACCAATATCCAAAGTACATAGAAGATGCAATAACATGATCATCATCGCCCACATATAAACATATGTGTACTACCTATGCAAAGCACCTACGCATAGACCTGGCTCTGATATCACTGTTGGGTCCGCAGCATAGAAAACAAAAAAATTCCTACGGTGTGAACTACACGCCAAGATCTATCTACTAGGTACAGAGCAACGGGTGGACATACATCCATGGAGAACTTACCCTCGAAGCAACGAGCTTTGTAAACGAGTAGGAACTCATGGTTGATGTAGTCGTATACTTGCCGATCTCAAGATCGTGAGGAAGTCTGAGCGCCGCAAATCAGCAGCGCATCCGCACTCGTACACACGTTCAAGCCACCGGACAACCTCCACCTCCTCGCTCCAGCGATCCAGCGGAAGCAGCAACTCCTTCCAGACGAAATGCCACCGGGAATATGTATCTCGCTAATCCGAGACCATGGGGGAATAATTCTAGAGGGGGAGAGAGATCCTTCACAAGGAGGTGTGAGGATGAAGGAGGGAATGGGTGGCCTTTTATAGGAGGAGGAGGGGTGCCCCCTCTCTCCATCGCCGGCGCATGGGGGGTGACCCCTCACCTCCCCCATTCATGTGGTGGTAACTCCTCCACATTAAAATGCCTCTTCACATTCCCTTTTAAAGTCTCCACTTTAAATGCATTAAGTTTCTCCAAATTTAATGCTCTCTCATTTAATAAAACTCTTTTATTAAATTTATTCAGAATTTTGTTAATTACTTTAATTAACAAACATTCACATATAGCCCCTTGCAATATTTCAATATCTCATGCAGAACCACTTTCTGCAATTTCCCCGAAACAATTTCCGGTTTCTATTGAAACAATTCGTGCGCTTTGCAATTCTTTCGTCTGAAACATATGTGCTCCAAAATGGTGTCCGGTAACTCTTAAGTATGCCACCCTACGGTTCACGAATAATGCAGACATGATCGAGACCCTTCTCCGATCAATAATCAGCAGCGGGACCTGGAGATCCGTACTGACTCCTACACATTCAACGATGACTCCTATGATCGTGAGAACCTTTAACGCTTGTAACTAAATCCCTTTGTCTCTTGATATATTACATGTCCGAGATTCGATCATCAGTATCTCCATACCTAGTTTGATCTCGTTACCGACATGCACTCTTTTCTCGTTCCCATGATATAACATTCTAGTGATCACATCACTTGCTTGCAAGCTATCCTAATGTGATATCACCGAGAGGGCCCAGAGTATATCTATCCGTCATCTGGATTGACAAATTCCACTCTTGATCCATGAGCCTCAACATAACACCTTCGTAGCACTGAACCCATCTTTATAGTCACCCTGTTACGGTGTGACGTTTGATGTTATCAAGATACTCTTCCGGTGTTAGCAATTAACATGATCTCATGGTCTAAGGATAAAGATTACTTCGTATGATGTTATAGCAATATAAACACAATGACTTGATCATAATGCTATACTTCGGATGAATGTTCATCACATCATTCCACCAATGGTGTGACCTTGTTATTAACAACATCCAATGTCCATGATCAGGAAACCTTGATCATCTTGTTAATCAACAAGCTAGTCTATAAGAGAGGCATGACTAGGAACCCTTTTTGTTTATTAAACACACATGTATTGATGTTTCCTATCAATACAATTATAGCATGAAAAATAAACATCAGCTTCCACATATGCATGTTGCACCAGTGTGTGTGTGTGTGTGTGTGTGAGAGAGAGAGAGTGTGTGTGGGGGGGTGATGATGATGTGTGTGTGTGTGTGTATATGTGTGTGTGTGCATGTCTGTGTGTACATGTGTGTGTGTAGTGTGTGACAGAAGTTTTTTGCATCACAGAATCCAGTAGTGTGTGTGGTCATGTAGATATATATCAATGTGCAATGTGGTCATGTGTGGATCAATGACACCTATAGCAGTGTGGATATCAATGTGGTTAATTTATTTAGGAAAAGAACACATGTAATGACTCTAGGGGTTCCATGTGTACAACCATGGACACATAGACCAAACACATAGGAAAAGCACAGCTTCCACACATTGCATGTTGCACCAGTGTGACATAAGTTGCATCACAGAGTGTGTGTGGTCATATGTAGATATCAATATGTGTGGTATTATTGGAAAAGAACACACATGCAATGTGGTCATATGATGTGGATCTATCAACAATAATACAATATGCATGGAAAAGAACACATGCATGCAATATGACTCTAGGAGATATCCATATGGTCATAGAGACCAAAAACACATAGGTTAAATAAAGGAGCTTCCACACATTGCATGCATGGTTAGTTGCACCAGTGTGACAGAATAAGTTGTGAATCATCACAGAATCCACTTGAGTAGTATATGCATTGTGTGGTCATGCATATATATGTTTAGAGATATATCATTGTGGTTTTGGAAAAGAACAATGTACATCCATGCAAATGTGGTCATCATGGTGTGGATCTATCAATGACTCTGGTGGTCATATCAATGTGGGTTAGGAAAAGAACACATGCAGGCAATATGACTCTATAGGAGATATATTCCATATGGTCATATAGACCAACAACACATAGGAATTAAATAAAGGAGCTTCCACATTGCATGCATGCATGGACCAATGTGACAGAAGTTGTGCATCATCACAGAATCCACTTGAGTATATGCATGTGTGTGGTCATGCATATATGTAGAGAGATATATATCATCATCTTGTTGTTTTGGAAAAGAACAGTGTACATATATGCAATGTGTGGTCATGTGATGGGATCAATGGCTCTAGTGGATATATATCAGTGTGTACTGGTTTAGGAAAAGAACACACATCATGCAATATCTCTAGGGGATCCATGTGTATTAAACCATGCATGGTCACATGCATAAACCAAAACACGTAGGAAAGCAACATATATTGCATGTTGCACCAGTGTGACAGAAGTTGCATCACAGAAACCACTAGTGTGTGTGTGGTCATGTAGATATGTGGTTTTGGAAAAGAACACATGCAATGTGGTCATGTGTGGATCAATGAAGCTAGTAGTGTGGATATATATAAATGTGGTTTAGGAAAGAACACATGCAATGACTCTAGGGGTTCCATGTGTACAACCATGGTCACAGAGACCAAACAGATAGGAAAAGAAGATTCCACACATTGCATGTTGCACCAGTGTAACATAAGTTGCATCATCACACAGAGTTATGTGTGGTCATGTAGATATATCAAAATGTGGTATTATTGGAAAAGAACACACATGCAATGTGGTCATCATGTGGATCTATATCAACAATAATGCAATATGGAAAAGAACACACATGCATGCAATATGACTCTAGGAGATATCCATATGGTCATAGAGACCAAAAACACATAGGAATTAAAATAAAGGAGCTTCCACACATTGCATGCATGGTTGCACCATCATCACAGAATCCACTTGAGTAGTATATGCATGTGTGGTCATGCATACGTGTATAGATATCATTGTGGTTTTGGAAAAGAACAATGTACATATATGCAATGTGGTCATGTATATGTGGACAAGTGACTCTAGTGGATATATATTAGTGTATAGGTTCAGGAAAAGAATACACTACATCATGCAATGTCTCTAGGGGATCCATCTGTCAAATTAAAAACCATGCATGGTCACAGAGACCAAAAACGCATATTAAAAGCAGCTTCCACATTGCATGTTGCACCAGTGACAGAAGTTCCATGCATATCATAGAATAATCCAATGGAGCATGTGTGTGTGGTCATGCATCATG
Organism: Avena sativa; assembly: GCA_916181665.1. Classification (NCBI taxonomy): domain Eukaryota; kingdom Viridiplantae; phylum Streptophyta; class Magnoliopsida; order Poales; family Poaceae; genus Avena; species Avena sativa. Next base: position 428,348,595 of record OV702286.1, on the reverse strand, counting down.
TAGATACCATCGTGGTATTAGAAAAGAACATATGCAAATGTGGTCATGTGGATCAATGACTCTATATAGTGGATATATCAATGTGGTTTAGGAAGAGAACACACATGCAACTAATGACTCTGGGGGATCCATGCGTCAAACCATATGGTCTCACATAGAGACCAAAAAGACAAAGGAAAAGGTGCATCACAAAATCCACTGAAGTTGCCTAGATGATACCTATATCAAAGTTTGAGCCCAAGAAGATGCTGGATCATGTGCATGCATATCGATCGATATATGTGAGAGACCATATGCTCACCAGGGGCCTAGATATAATGCCTATCTCAACAACCCATCACACTTTTGTACATATATATCATATAGGAAAACACATACATATGCATGCAAGTTCTTCCAACGCTTAGATACCAAACTAATTTGTACATCCCAAAATATATACTACGTACACAAAATAAACTATAAACTAAAATCTAGTTCAAACACATAATTTATCACCACCACTTGTTGTCATCCTTGACTTGCTTCCCCTTCAACCGCTTGATGTCGCCACTGTTCCAAGATCCCCTCTCATCCTGATACCGCTTTCTGTCCTCCTCGTGCTTCTTCTCCTAGGCTAGCTTGCAACCAGGGTATAGCTCTGTCACGAAAAACCCCACCTTAACCATCCCATCTTTCATGGTAATGAGCTTACTATGCAACTCGTATGCCATGTAGGCGTCTCTGGCTGCATACTCAAGGCGCACCTGGCTCATTGGCTTCCACTCCCAGTAGTCGTGCTCGAGTCGCTTCAATTTCTTCAGTTTTGCATAGGATCTGTTGATGATTTTCGCTGCTAGATCACCCATGCCATCCTTCACTGTGTATGGTTTGATCTTGTATAGATTTTGGATGTCGATGTGGTGCCCATCTGGGATTTTTATCAATGCATGAGAAAGCATAATTGTGTCATTTGCGATATCCATGCTAGTGAAAGTTATACCTTTCCTACACAAGAACTCGACCAGAGCCGAACATTGCTTCTCAGTTGGTTTACTCATGCAGTTAGAGGTTTTAGGGATGTAAGGGAACAAGGGATGCAGAAGTGGTGATCTCAAATTTAAATTTCACATACCTGCAAAAGTGGTAAAAGAGGATCTCCTAATGTATGGCGATTTGCACGACGGCGATCTCTTGTGGAGGATCTTTTCGCTTATTTGCAAGGGTGTACTCCAAGTCTAGCCCCATGAACTTGTACTTCTCTTTCTCAAGAAATTGCTCATACCTGGAGAGAGTTGTCTCCATAGTCGCTTCATCATTTGTGTACACCACTGTCAAAGTCGTGGTGCCATGGACAGGGACCAAGTGGGTCTCTGTTGTGCGTTTCCCATCATCCATGTATACAAGGAAATGGGTGAAAGGAAATGCCTGCGAGGAACTTCCTGCGGGAGGAAGAAGAAGATGAACCGACGGTTCCAGAATAGAGGAAGAAGAAGTGCCCAAGAATAACTGCAGAGGAATGACCGAGGAAGAGGAAGAAGAAACGTGGTAACTGCAGCTTCAGTTCGAGAACTCACCGTGGTTACATGGAGATCGTGGCAGTGCTGCCAGTTCAACAAGTGGGCCGATTCCTGCGAGAATATGAAATTAGTTGTGCATTTTTCTATGCGAGAAATTGAGAGAAATCATTTATATTTTCTCTTTCATAATTAAACATAATTAAGTTGGTACAGCCCAAGGGATTTGAACAAAAGAGATTTGCTAGTTTAACATACAACAACAGAAAAGTTTCTGAGCATGCATTCTTGAAATTTAAATTCTGATGATTTATTCAGAAGTTCTGAGCTACAACCGACATCACAAAGCCAACGCTCTCGTCTTTGTCCTCCTCCTGCTGCTCGTTGTTGTCATCTTCGGATCCTCATGTTCCTCTGCGGACCGGTGACCACCTCAATAATCAGCTGGATATAGTGCCTCATCACCTTGACCTGAACGACGAGCAGATCATCAAGGAAAATTTTGTTTTCAGCACAAAATTCAGTCCAGGGGTTGGTGAACTCAATGAAATCGCCATATACTTCTGATATGCGATATCGCCCCAAGATTTTCAGGCCTTTGTCAAATTATTCTTCATGCATATACAATAGAACCCTTTCTTTGGGATTTGGTGTTCCCTTGTGCATCTCAAAGGAATTTCCTGAGTAACAAAAATATATAACAGATCTTAGTTAACTAGCCACCCTGATAGGAAAAGCATAGGAAAAAGTGATTAACTAACCATCTGATGAAGATCATCTTCATCCTGCACCCGGTGCACCAAGAACTAAGGGATCTCACAGACCTCATCTTCATCCAGGTCTCTTACAAACTCCTTGTAGAATGCCTAAGATATGGAGTTCATTTTAGAGCAACTGACATTACATGGGTGCTGAAATATGGATTTCTCTAGTGTCACCTTGCAACAATCTTTGGTCTTATAACACCCTAATCATGCATATGAAATTGAAGAAGGTTTGTGTGTAAGGAACATATATAATTAAGAAACTAGTCATGTTTGTAAGGAAAAAACCATTTCAATGCAAAGAAGTCAATACATACACTGGTCTTGATCAACCCAAGGTTTGACAACATTATCAGCATTTCACACTTCAACAATAAAGCACCTGTCTACTCTATTGTATGCAAATGTCAGAACATCATTCTGTTCAATGTTATAAGCTGCACAAACCCCCCTCCAATATGGCCCACATAATTCTACAGACCTCCCAAAATTCCCACCATACAACACATAGAAGTAGTATTCATCAATTGTTCTGTTTTGATCATGGTGATCACTCCGAGCAAGGATCCAGGTCAGTTGTGGACCAAGAGCAAACTATCGCATACGCTCAGCGAAACAACAAGGAATACCCCGCATAAATTTGTGAAATAGAAAAAACCCATAAGATCATGAACATAAAGTAATTTATATGGAAATTTAAAATAAGATATGTATATGAAAATCGAGAATACTTACAAATCTCTCTAAAAAAAGGGAGATCTCAACCTCATTCTAAAGTTCATCACATGGTCTGTGTTTTCATTCCCACACCAGGCAGGTTGCTGCTGACATGTCACACATTCGTTTTGAGCGATATTCCTTTTTTCTGAACACAAAAATTACAAAAATTCAGGAAAATAAATAATATGATGTTACTAATATTATCACTAATTACATTGTACTTTATCTAGTATATATATACTACTAACGACAACTAGTACTATATATGTGCAGAATTACATCTAGTCTGCAGTTCTACGTAGATAATCCTGCAAAAATACAACTAATGATGCGCATACTGTACTAATTTGTAGTTTTGCATACACATACTGAAGATTGTTATTAACAAAATATCAGCACAAATTGTACCAAAAAAATCTTCAGAAATTCAACCCAACAAAATCTACACATCCTAGATTTACTCAAGAGATTCGATAAAGTAATCTTAGAGAAAACTCTACGGATTCGATAAAGCAATCGTAGAGAAAACGCTATAGATTCGATGAAGCACAAGTACTATTTACGCAACTCTGAAAACCTTATAGATTCATTGAGATGTTGCTGCTGAAGATCTTTGTCGCCGGTTATACTCCAGTGAAGGGTATTCTTACTGCTGCTGTAGAGTCTCGCCGCCGGTTATTCCACGGAAGATTGCGTCCCTCACTCCGCCGTTATCGCGCGCGCCCGTGGATGCTGCAGCTCCCCTGCATTTGTCCAGAAAATGCGTGAGATCAGTCGGCGCGCCGCACACCTATATATACGCGAAGGAAGCTCGCTAGAGATTGGAGAATATATAAGTCGTGCACCTGCTTCCGGTGAAAGCTCGCCGGAGAGCAGCTCGTCGGAGGCAGCAATGGGGTACGCTCTGTCTCTCTCTCTCTATCTGCACATGTCTTGTCCACACACTCTCGACGTGCTGCTTCGGTTCCGACAAAATGGAGCGAAAATAAAGTCTGAAGAAATTCAATAAAATGGAAACCTCCAGGTCTCGAACATGCAACCAAGAGGACCCTGACCGGTGGACCCACCTACAATGAACCCCACGTGTCAGCTGGACAAGTGAAAATTCTTTCACTGACTTGTGGGGCCTGCCTCTTTGCTGCCCACACACTCACCTGAAATCCACCCGGGAGATTTCGAAATCAAATCTAAAATCTGGTCCACCACACACAGTGGTGGCGGCTAGGGCACCACTGCCTTTGCTGGTCCACCACATGCGACAACAGCGTTTCCCCGTCCATTTTAGCGTCCGTACTCCAAGGCTGTCTGCTGGGACTCCCCTTCCGACCGACGTCTCCGCACACCTAGGTAGCTCCCCTTACGGGTGCCATCTCCATGCCCAACTCGCTCGTCTCCGTGTTTGCTAAAGTAAAAAAATAGTTTGTTTAATTGTTCAACATATGGATATCACTTGGATTGTTCATCTACATAAAAATCTTCTTAAAAGGATTATTCTTCTCAGAAAATGTGATTAGTTTGTTTAATTGTCCAACAGATTGATAGGAGTTGGATTTGTTGCATGGTAAAGTAAATTGTTCTGAAAAATGATTAGCCTATTCTAAAAATGAGATTTACTATTTTAATTGTTCAACACATGGATATGAGTTGACTTGTTCATTGTAAAGAAAACTGTTCTAAAAATCACTAGCTTGTTCTGAAAGTGTGATTTGTTTATTTAATTCTTAATAGATGGATAGGAGTTGGATTGTTCATGGTAGACAGTTTACTGAACCCTACAAAACTGTCCTGAAATAGTTTGTCAGATTTGTCAAGGAGGGATATGGCGTGAATGTTGAGGTTCCATGCCCCTGTCGTAAGTGCCTCAACTGGAGAACGGTACATGTAGGGCTTATTTATCACCACTTACTCATCAGTGGCATGTCTCACACGTATACAAGGTGGATATAGCATGGAGAGCCATTTGATCTTGCTATTATTGAAGATCCACCCAATGGTGGTAACAATGGTAGTCATGACGGTGAGGACAATGACAATATGTATACGAATGATGAAGGCGATGATGATGGAGCTCACAGTGTTCCAGATATGTTGCAAGACCTTAAGAACGCAAGTGATGCATTAACTGCATACCAAATTGCTACTAATGTCCCAACTGAAGGTAAACATGAGAAATTGTTTGCAAAGTTGATGTAAGAGGCAAAGCGCAAGCTTTACCCAGGAAGTAAACACTCCAGGATTGCATTTGTTGTGAAGATTCTTCATCACAAGTCATATCACCGGATCACCAACACTGCTTTCGATGATTGGATGAAGATGTTTGTTGATGCACTGCTGGATCCCAATACCCTGCCAAGATCATACCGTGAAGTAAAAACTTATCTGAAGGAGCTTGGACTTTCCTATGACAGCATACACATGTGCAAAAACAACTGCATGCTCTTCTGGAAGGACAATGACATGTTGGACACCTGCATTACGTGTGGCACCTCAAGGTGGAAATATCCAGAAAGAAGGCCGTCGGCTGTCAAAGTGCTGCGTCATTTTCCTTTGGTGGCACGATGATACATTGCAAATGTATCTATAATTTTTGATGTTCCATGCTTGGTTTTATCCACTTTCTTGTGTTTTGTCCACACTTTGGAGTACTTTTCATATGATTTCTTGGACTAACCTATTAACAAGAGCCACAGTGCCAGCTGCCTATTTTCTGCTGTTTTTGGTTCCAGGAAAGTCATAAAATGAATATTCTCGGAATTGGACGGGACAATAGCCAAAGTGCCTATTTTTCCGGAAGTCATCAGATGCCAGAATACGAGACAGAGAAGGGCTGGGGGCCGGCCACACCACCTGGCCGTGCGGCCAGGCCTGGTCTGGCCGACCCCATCACCCCCTCGGCCTCTCCTTCCACCTATAAGATGCCCTCAGGACGAAAACCCTAAGAACCCGATCAAAAATCCACGAAAGAGTTTGTAACCGATGTCATCTCCATCCCTAGATCGGGAGGGATCTGAAGCTCTTCCCGGCACCCTGCTGGAGAGGGGAATTCACCCTAGAGGCCTTCTTCATCATCATCCAAGCCTCCGGTGTGATGCGTGAGTAGTTCATCCCTGGACTACGGATCCATGTAGTAGCTAGATGGCTGGTTCTCCTCCTTTGTGCTTTCATGTCTAGATCTTGTGAGCTCCGTTCATGATCAAGATCATCTATTTGTAATTCTGCATGTTGTGTTTGCGGGGATCCGATGGATATTCATATGCTATTTCAGATCGATTATTGATTCTATAATGTCTTTGTTATTTGTGATCTTGCATGCTTTCCATTGTTAGTAGCTATCTTGGCCAAGTAGATGCTAGCAACTCCAAGAGTTAGTATTTATGCTCGATAGTGGGTTCATGCCTCTGGTAATCTAGGGAAGTGACAGAAATCTCTAAGGTACTAGATGTGTTGTTGCTACTAGGGAGAAAACAACAATCCTTTGTTCATAGAACAATCGTATTGTTTACATTACACGCAATTCGTAAAGCAATAATCTGTTGCTTGCAACTTAATACTGGAGGGGGTTCGGATGATAACCTAAAGGTGGATTATTAGTCATAGATGCAGTTGGATGGCGGTCTATGTATAATGTTGTAATGCCCAATCGAATTTCAAAGGAACCAAGATGATTAGTATATGCATGTATTGCTTTCTCGATGTTTCTCAATTGCCCCGCTGTATTTGTTCACCTAGCATGTTATCTATCTTAAGGAGAGCCACCTCTAGTGAACTATGTATTCCGGTCCTTTCTTTTACATACAATCTATAAACCGTTTACTACTTTGTGTTTACTTTCTGCAAACTATTACTTCCTTCCATTCGATACGTTTAATCCTTTGTTTTCAGCAAAACCGGTGAGATTGACAACCTCATCGCAAGTTGGGGACAGAGTTCTGTTGTTGTGTTGTGCAGGTCTCCACGTTGCTGCTGGCACCGGTAGTGCGTCCTGCCATCGTTCAGCTAGCTACACCTTTTGGGTGTTTCCTTGCTCCCACTGGATTGATAACCTTGGTTTCGTACTGAGGGAAAGCTTGCTGCTGTGCTCATCATACCTTCCTCTTGGGGTTCCCCAACGAGATCGATATATTTTGGGTCATCAAGCATATTTTCTGGTGCCGTTGCCGAGGAGTCAAGGACATCTTCACAAGGGGAGTCCCTCATAACCAATCTCTTTACTTTGTTATTTTTGTTTTGCTTAGTTTCTTTTTGCTTTGTTTGCTTGTTTCTTTATCAAAAACACAAAAAAATAGTTTTACTAGTTTGCTTTCTCATTTGAAAACACAAAAAAATGACTACTATTGAAAACACTAAGTTGTGTGACTGAAGATACTTTCTTTGAGATAAAACCTGCTTTACTCAATCTTGTTATGAGAGAACAATTTTCTGGTATTGGTAATGAAGATGTTGCTGCCCATCTAAATAACTTTGTAGAACTTTGTGAGATGCAAAAGCATAGGGATGTAGATGGTGATATTATTAAGCTGAAATTGTTTCCTTTCTCTTTGAGAGGAAAAGCTAAAGAATGGTTGAATTCCTTAACTAAGAATAGTATTGATTCTTGGACTAAGTGCAAAGATGCTTTCATTGGAAAATACTATCCTCCTGGTAAGATTATATCTATGAGAAGTGAAATAATGAAGTTTAAACAATCTGATCATGAACATGTTGCTCAAGCTTGGGAAAGAATGAAATCTTTGGTAAAGAATTGTCCCACTCATGGACTGACTGCTTGGATGATCATCCAAACCTTTTATGCAGGATTGAACTATTCTTCAAAGAACCTATTGGATTCTGCTGCTGGAGGTACCTTTATGACCATCACTTTGGGTGCTGCAACAAAACTTCTGGACAATATGATGGTTAATTATTCTGAATGGCATACTGAGAGAGCTCCACAGGGTAGGAAGGTAAATTCTGTTGAGTAAACTTCCTCCTTGAGTGATAAAATTGATATTATTATGTCTATGCTTGTTAATGGGAAAGCCCATATTGATCCAAATAATGTTCCTTTAGCCTCTTTGGTTGCTCAAGAAGAGAAAGTTGATGTGAACTTCATAAGAAATAATAATTTTGGCAACAATACTTATGGTAATAACAATTATAGGCCCTACCCTCCTAATAATACTTATGGCTATAATGGTAAACCTGGATTACCTAGTGAAGGAAGAATTTTAGAAGTTGAAAGAGCCACTAAAAACTTCATGCAAATGCAAAATGAGCAAAATAAACTATTCACTAAAACTATGGAGGAACAATCTACCATTTTGAAGAACAATAGCCATCAACTTGAGAGTCTAAATAGGGAAATTCCTAGTTTATAATTGAAACTCTCTAATGCTGAAAGAAATATACCATCTTTGTCTGAAGCTCAATCCTCTTTGATCAATAAAATGGCTGCTAAACCTGAAACTAATGATAATCCCTTTGCAGCTACTAATGATATACAAGTAAGAATTGATTAAAATGTTAGACTATTAGCTAAATTACATGCTAAGTGGGAAAGAGAAGATGAAATTGCTAGAAACATTAGTGTTTCTAATATCACCACCACTAGTGTTGAGGCTAGTAATAGTTCTACTACTCTAGATGATAAATTTGATTTTGATCTTGATGGTTGCAATATCTCTGAAGTTATTAAGTTGATACAAAAGCTTGCTAAAAGTCCTAATGCTAGTGCTATGAACATGGCCTTTACAAAACACATTACTGATGCTCTCATAAAGATTAAAGAAGAAAAGATGAAACATAAAGCTTCTATTCCTATAAAACAAGAAGATTGGTTGGGAACCCATCATTAATATGAAAGTGAATGACCTTGATTTCAAAGATTTATGTGATCTTGATAGTAGTGTTTCTATTATGCCTAGAAGGATTTATGATATGCTTGATTTGCCTCCACTTGAAGATTGTTATTTGAATGTCCCACTTGATAATAATGCTAAAAAGAAACTCATGGGGAGTCTTAATGATGTTCTTATTATGATTAACAATGCCTATGTCCCCGTTGATTTCTATGTTTTGATGTTGAATGCAATGCTTCTTGTCCTATTACTTTGGGAAGACCTTTTCTTAGAACTGTTGGTGTCATTATTGATATGAAAGAAGGCACAATTAAATATCAACTCCCACTCAAAAAAGTTATAGAACACTTCCCAAAGAAGAGAGAGAAGATTTCTTTTGCTTCTCCTATGAAAACAAAATTTGGTCTTAATGCTTCTTCATTTGAGAACACTTGATTCTTTTTCTTGCTTCTTATGCCTAACTTAAAGGCGTTAAAGAAAAGTACTTATTGGGAGATAACCCAAAAGTTTTATATGAGTCTTGGAAGTTATTACTTCAGTAATAACTGCTCCTTATCCTTTTTTATTTGCTTTTTGTGCCAAGAGTAACCTCTAATGAGAGAGATGTAATGATTGGGAAAGTTGCTGTCCCGAAACAGATTTTTGTGCTTCACCGTAAAAATTCTTTTAAATTTTCTGAACGTCTTTTTGAGGCATGAATTTTTGTGCTTCTGCCCCAGGTTGTTATCTAACTTTCGTTTGTTCAACACTTTTTGATTTGAGCAATAGAAGTTCTTCGAAAAAATTCGTCTTTACCTGCTGGTCTGTTTTGACAGATTTCTGCATTTGCTTCTTGTTGGTTCTTTTTTGAGTTCTTTTGGGCAATTGAGCTTTTTGAGGGAAGTACTACAGTAGCAAGTGTTCTAATGGAAGTTTATTTGGTGTTAGAACTGAACCTTAATACCTATTATCTTGACTGCACTAATGTTGCTAATAAAGATTGTGTGAAGTTTTGTATGAAGGAAAAAATTTAGGTGTATGGAAGGAATGAGTAATGAGATGAAGGATGGACTAAAGCTCAAGCTTGGGGATTCCACGCATGCGTCACCCCAAGTAATATCCAAGAAGTACAAGCGTCAAAGCTTGGGGATGCCCAAGGTATCCCCTTCTTCATCAATAAAAATCCCAGGTTTCTTCCAAACGCTTCATTTTTATTGTTTCATGCACAGTTGTGTTGTTCTTGGAGCGTCTTCTTTTTCGTTTTCGTTTTGGTTTTTCATTTGCTTTGTTTGCTTAGTTTTCTGAATAAATTGGTTGGACCCCCTCTTTCATACATTAGTTTGCAAATAATTTGGTTTGGATTGGAAAGAGTAGGAAAGTTCATACTTATGTGGTAAAAAGAGCTTGTTTTTTACTATGGCCTATGCTTTGTCATGCCATGCTTGATATTGTTTTGGCTTTATGCTTAGTATTCTTTGATGTAGAATGACTTGTTATAAACAATTTAGATTGCTTAATGTGCCTTGGATGAATCATGCGTTGTTTTAGCATATTAAAGCATAGTATAGTGGTATTCTCCTTTGATGCTTTATTTGGGTTGACTTGGCGCATGCTCACACCATGTTATGACTATCTCAAGTCACCATAGCCTTTATGATCCTTTAGTTTTCAACTTGTAGTATCACTTTATGCTTTGATCAATGATGTTTTGTCGCTCTGCATGATTATGGCCATTATTGCTCTCTTAGTTTGTCGCACCCAGTCTTTTGTTAGCCTCCACAACCAAGTATGAGTTCCACTCATGCATCCAACTCCCTAAACCAAGTTATTCCAAAGAGTCCACCATACCTACCTACTAGCCTATGCTATTCCAAGTATATTCATGCTTTTGTTTACCTTCCAAATTAAACTTGTTTTGATAAAACTAGTGATTAAAGCTCTCACGAACTTGATGGCACACTTTACTTTTCTTGCCCTTAATAAACTTGAACCATTGTGTCATCTATGTTGTATATGCTTGCACTTATTCGTTGGGAATTAGCAGAACCATGCTGTCATGGGGAACACTTTCAACATTGCACTTGGTACTTGTACCTAGTTGATATCATGCTCTTTTGTATATGGATGTCGTCGGTGTGAAATGAAAGGGGAGCTTGTAAGTCCATGGAGTTATGTATATGTGTTAGAGAAACGTCCGGGCCGCTGGTCTAATCCATGTGACATGGTGGAAACCTGCAGCGTAACCATAATGAGTTGTCTATGAAGCATTCTTCTTATAAAAAAGAGTCCTATATTGAGAAAAAAAGAGAAAAAGAAAAGAAATGAGATTATGAAAAGAGGAAAGAGAGAAAAAGCACCATATTCCCATGGTAAATAAGAAGATTGCTGAGATGCTCATTGTCTGCTTGCCTTGTCATTTTGATATGGGGATTCTTCCGTATCATCGGGCAAGGGGTACCTCATTGGTGGTTCTCTATGATACACATGTACTTACAATGACAAGAACTTACCGGTGACTAAACTTGAGTAGCATGAGGAGCAGCCCTCGTATACAAGGGACATGAGATTTCTAACTTATACTTCGTCAAGCATGTACACCATAGTTTGTTCACTTTAACCTTAATCACTTCAAGATGCTTATGATAGGGGCAATGAGAGCTGAAAGCTATAAGTACCATAATTTTTGGAAGCTCTTTATGAGACTTGAATCCCTGCTTCCTTTTATGAAGGCCTTTGTTGAACCATTATATTGAGTCTCCACCTTCAACCTTTATGCACCTACTTTGAGAGCATAGTGGCCATTCTTAGTTCTATGTGCATTGTCCCAAGACTAGTTGATTGATGCATAACTTGATATTGCTTGTTTTAAACTATTTGTATCTAGTCACTCTTATGAACTTTGAAGGTGTCCTATGCATTTATATTTGCTACTCTATGAGGTACAAGCTTAATACTATTATGCTATGTTTTCTTTATGTGAAACAAACAAACGTCTTGCAAAGCATTGTTATTCATGAATCTTTTGATTGTGCCTTTTCATGTTGCATCATAGTTTCTTTGTCTTATTGCTAGAACTTTGTCTTTCATGTTATGATTGAAGTACTATGATCCCAGCTTTGAATGTTTTACAAATACTTTGATCAAGTCTTTGATGGTGCATGTCACCTCAAATATTATTCTTTCTTTTTATCACTTACCTACTCGAGGACGAGCAGGAGTTAAGCTTGGGGATATTGATACATTGCAAATGTATCTATAATTTTTGATGTTCCATGCTTGGTTTTAACCACTTTCTTGTGTTTTGTCCACACTTTGGAGTACTTTTCATATGATTTCTTGGACTAACCTATTAACAAGAGCCATAGTGCCAGCTGCCTGTTTTCTACTGTTTTTGGTTCCAGGAAAGTCAGAAAATGAATATTCTCGGAATTGGACGGGACAAAAGCCAAAGTGCCTATTTTTCTGGAAGTCATCAGATGCCAGAATACGAGACGGAGAAGGGCTGGGGGCCGGCCACACCACTTGGCCGTGTGGCCAGGCCTGGCCCGCGCCAGGGGGTGGTCTGGCCGACCCTAGCACCCCCTCGGCCTCTCCTTTCGTCTATAAGATGCCCTTTGGACGAAAACCCTAAGTACCCAATCAAAAATCCATGAAAGAGTCTGTAGCCGCCGTCATCTCCATCCCTAGATCGGGATGGATCTAAAGCTCTTCCCGGCACCCTACCGGAGAGGGGAATTCACCCTGGAGGCCTTCTTCATCATCATGCAAGCCTACGGTGTGATGCGTGAGTAGTTCATCCCTGGACTACGGATCCATGTAGTAGCTAGATGGCTGGTTCTCCTCCTTTGTGCTTTCATGTCTAGATCTTGTGAGCTCCGTTCATGATCAAGATCATCTATTTGTAATTCTGCATGTTGTGTTTGCGGGGATCCGATGGATAATGAGATGTTATTTCATATTGATTATTGATTCTATCATGTCTTTGTTATTTGTGATCTTGCATGCTTTCTGTTGTTAGTAGCTATCAGGCCAAATAAATGCTAGCAACTCCAAGAGTTAGTATTTATGCTCGATAGTGGGTTCATGCCTCTGGTAATCTGGGGAAATGACAGAAATCTCTAAGGTACTAGATGTGTTGTTGCTACTAGGGAGAAAACAACAATCCTTTGTTCATAGAATAATCGTATTGTTTACATTACACGCAATTTGTAAAGCAATAATCTGTTGCTTGCAACTTAATACTGGAGGGGGTTCGGATGATAACCTGAAGGTGGATTATTAGTCATAGATGTAGTTGGATGGCGGTATATGTATAATGTTGTAATGCCCAATCGAATCTCAAAGGAGTCAAGATGATTAGTATATGCATGTATTGCTTTCTCGATGTTTGTTAATTGCCCCGCTGTAATTTGTTCACCCAGCATGTTATCTATCTTAAGGAGAGCCACCTCTAGTGAACTATGGATCCCGGTCCTTTCTTTTACATACAATCTATAAACTGTTTACTACTTTGTGTTTACTTTCTGCAAACTATTACTTCCTTCTATTCGATACGTTTAATCCTTTGTTTTCAGCAAAACCGGTGAGATTGACAACCTCATCGCAAGTTGGGGACAGAGTTCTGTGGTTGTGTTGTGCAGGCCTCCACGTTGCTGATGGCACCGGTGGTGCGCCCTGCCATCGTTCAGCTAGCTACACCTTTGGGGTGTTTCCTTACTCCTATTGGATTGATAACCTTGGTTTCGTACTAAGGGAAAACTTGCTACTGTGCTCATCATACCTTCCTCTTGGGGTTCCCCAACAAGCTCCATATATTTTGGGCCATCACACGGCTGCAGAGATTGTTCTCTTCGAGGAAAATAGCAGAGAACATGCAGTGGCACAAGTTAAGGAGAATTCCTAGAGATGGTATACTTAGTCATCCGTCTGATGGTGAAGCATGGAAGGATTTTGACAGAACATGGGAGGACTTTTCAGCTGACCCTAGAAACGTAAGGCTCGGCCTTGCCACTGATGGCTTCAATCCTTATGGAACCATGAGCACAAGCTATAGTATGTGGCTTGTATTTTCCTTACCGTACAACCTTCCACCATGGGATTGTATGGATGCATCAAACTACATGCTTTGCCTTCTAATCCCTGGCAAATCAAATCTTAGAAAGGACTTTGATCTCTTTACTGGGCCTCTTCTAGATGATTTACAACAGCTTTGGAAGGGTGTGCGCTCTTACAATGCATTTCAAAATGAAACATTTGATCTTCGAGCAGTGGTTCTTTGGTGTACCCATGACTACCTAGCTTGCAGCACTATGTCTAGGTGTACAACAAAAGGATATTATGCATGCCTGCATTGTGACAAAAATCCTCTATCCAAATCCATAAAGAGCAAAATATGCTACATTGGGCACCATTGTTTCCTCCCGAAGCGCCACCCCTTGCGGTGAGACACGGAGCTTGCCAGCATTCATGATGACCACTCGAAGCCTGGCAAATTTACTGCAGTTGAGTTACAAGCTGAGCTAGAGAAGGTTAGGCATCTTAAACCAGGAGCTAGTTGTGATCCTGGGAGAAAAAAGAGGAAGCGGATAGATCCTTCACCGATCTAGAACCGGTGGCATGGTTTCTGGGACTTGCCTTACTGGCATTGTTGAAACTTCGGAACAATCTCGGCGTGATGCACATCGAGAAAAACATTTGCGGTAACTTGATTGGCACACTACTTGAACTTGATGGGAAGAATAAGGACACCTTGAAGGCTAGGTATGATTGTGAAGCCCTAGGCATTAGGCGAGATCTACCGGTGCAACCCACAGACATAGAGAAGGACCTTCTCTGTCCATATGCATCGTATTACCTGAATAAGGAGCAGAAGACGGGTTTCTGTCAATATCTATGGGACTACACTTTTCCTGATGTGTTTTGTTCAAACATGGGCAAATGTGTCAGCATTCCTACATGCAAGATCATGGGACTTAAAACCCATGACTGCCACATCCTGTTGCAGGGAATATTGGTTGCTGGCATGCAAGGGTATTTGCATCCCGATATCTACATGGCACTTGGAGATATGGGAAGATTTTTGATACATTGCTAATGTATCCATAATTTTTGATGTTCCATGCTTGGTTTTATCTACTTTCTTATGTTTTGTTCCAACTTTGGAGTACTTTCTATACACTTTCTTGGACTAACCTATTAACAAGAGCCATAGTGCCAGCTGTCTGTTTTCTGCTGTTTTTGGTTCCAGGAACGTCAGAAAATGAATATTCTCGGAATTGGATGGGACAAAAGCTAAAGTCAGTTTTTCATCGAGGGACACCTGGAGCCAGAATACGAGACGGAGAGGGGCCAGAGAGCGGCCACACCACCTAGCCACGTGGCTAGGCCTGGCCCACGCCAGGGGGTGGTGTGGCCAGCCCAGGCACCCCCTCGGCCTCTCCTTCCGCCTATAAGATGCCTCCGATACAGAAACCCTAAGTACCCGATCAAAATTCCACAAAAGATTCTTTAGCCACTGTCATCTCCATCCCTAGATCCGGAGGGATCTGGAGCTCTTCCCGGCACCCTGCCGGAGAGGGGAATTCACCCTGGAGGCCTTCTTCATCATCATGCAAGCCTCCGGTGTGATGCGTGAGTAGTTCATCTCTAGACTACGGGTCAATGTAGTAGCTAGATGGCTGGTTCTCCTCCTCTGTGCTATCATGTTTAGATCTTGTGAGCTCCGTTCATGATCAAGATCATCTATTTGTAATTCCTACATGTTGTGTTTTCGGGGATCCGATGGATATTGAGATGCTATTTCAGATTGATTATTGATTCTATCATGTCTTTGTTATTTGTGATCTTGCATGCTTTCCGTTGTTAGTAGCTATCTTGGCCAAGTAGATGCTAGTAACTCTAAGAGTTAGTATTTATGCTCGATAGTGGATTCATGCCTCTAGGAATCTGGGGAAGTGACAGAAATCTCTAAGGTACTAGATGTGTTGTTGCTACTAGGGAGAAAACAACAATCCTTTGTTCATAGAACAATCGTATTGTTTACTTTACACGCAATTCGTAATGCAATTATCCATTGTTTGTAACTTAATACTAGAGGGGGTTCGGATGATAACCTGAAGGTGGATTATTAGTCATAGATGCAGTTGGATGGCGGTCTATGTATAATGTTGTAATGCCCAATCGGATCTCAAAGGAGTCAAGATGAGTAGTACTCCCTCCGTTTCAAAATATAAGATGTGTTAGCTTTGTGAATGGAGTGTATCTAGACACCTTTTAGTGTGTAGGTTCACTCTAAACCTAGATGAACCTACACACTAAAAGGGGACTAGATACACTCCATTCATAAAGCTAAAACATCTTATATTTTGAAACGAAGGGAGTATATGCTTATTGCTTTCTCGATGTTTGTCAATTGCCCCGCTGTAATTTGTCCACCCAACATGTCGTCTATCTTAAGGAGAGCCACCGCTAGTGAACTATGGACCCCGGTCCTTTCTTTTACCATCAATCTACAATCAACTGTTTACTGCTTTGTGTTTACTTTGTGCAAACTATTACTTTCTTCCAATTGATACGTTTAATCCTTTGTTTTCAGCAAAACCGGTGAGATTGACAACCTCATCGCAAGTTGGGGGCAGAGTTCTGTGGTTGTGTTGTGTAGGTCTCCATGTTGCTGCTAGCACCGGTAGTGCGCCCTGCCAAAGTTCAGCTAGCAACACCTTTGGGGTGTTTCCTTGCTCCTACTGGATTGATAACCTTGGTTTCATAACTGAGGGAAAACTTGCTGCTGTGCTCATCATACCTTCCTCTTGGGGTTCCCCAACGAGTTCGATATATTTTGGGCCATCAAGCTCTTTTTCTAGCGCCGTTGTTGGGGAGTCAAGGACATCTTCACAAGGGGAGTCCCTCATAACCAATATCTTTACTTTGTTATTTTTGTTTTGCTTAGTTTGCTTGTTTCTTTATCAAAAACACACAAAAAATGGTTTTACAAGTTTGCCTTCTTTATTAAAAACACACAAAAATGACTACTCTTGAAAATACAAGTTGTGTGACTTCACTAGCACCAACAACAATGATTTCATGAGCACACCTATTGCCCCACCTGTTCCTGAAGCTACTTTCTTTGAAATAAAGCCTGTTTACTCAACCTTGTTATGAGAGAACAATTTTCTGGTATTGGTAATGAAGATGTTGCTGCTCATCTAAATAACTTTGTTGAACTATGTGAGATGCAAAAGCATAGGGATATAGATGGAGATGTTATTAAGCTTAAATTGTTTCCTTTCTCTTTGAGAGGAAAAGCTAAAGAATGGTTGAATTCCTTAACTAGGAATAGTATTGATTCTTGGACTAAATGCAAAGATGCTTTCATTGGAAAATACTATCCTCCTGCTAAAATTATATCTATGAGAAGTGAAATAATGAAATTTAAACAATCTGATAATGAACATGTTCCTCAAGCTTGGGAAAGAATGAAATCTTTGGTAAAGAATTGTCCCACTCATGGACTGACTGCTTGGATGATCATCCAAACCTTTTATGCAGGATTGAACTATTCTTCAAGAAATCTATTGGATTCTGCTGCTGGAGGTACCTTTATGACCATTACTTTGGGTGCTGCAACAAAGCTTCTGGATAATATGATGGTTAACTATTCTGAATGGCACACTAAAAGAGCTCCACAAGGTACGAAGGTAAATTATGTTGAAGAAACCTCCTCCTTGAGTGATAAGATTGATGTTATTATGTCTATGCTTGTTAATGGGAAAGCCCATATTGATCCAAATAATGTTCCCTTAGCCTCTTTGGTTGCTCAAGAAGAGCAAGTTGATGTGAACTTTATAAGAAATAACAATTTTAGCAATAATGCCTACATGAATAATTTTATAGGCCATATCCTCCCAACAATGGTAATGCTTATGGAAATTCCTACAACAATAATAAGAGTGCACCCTCTGAACTTGAAGTTATGCTTAAAGACTTTATTAGTAAACAAACTGCTTTTAATAAAACTATTGAGGAAAAACTCTCTAATGCTGAAAGAAATATAGCACCATTGGCTGAAGCTCAATCTTCTTTGAATAAAATGGCTACTAAACCTGAAACTAATGAGAATCCCTTTGTATCTACTAATGCCATACAAGTTAGAATTGATGAAAATGTTGGACTATTAGCTGAATTGAATGCTAAGTGGGAAAGAGAAGATGAAATTGCTAGAAACATTAGTGTTTCTACTATCACTACCACTAGTGTTGAGGCTACTAATAGCTCTACTACTTTAGATGATAATTATGATTTTGATCTTGATGGTTGCAAATTCTCTGAGGTTATTAAGTTCCTACAAAAGCTTGCTAAAAGTCCTGATGCTAGTGCTATGAATATGGCCTTTACAAAACACATTACTGATGCTCTTATAAAGATTAAAGAAGAAAATATGAAACATAAGGCTTCTATTCCTATAAAACAAGAAGATGGTTGGTAACCCATCATTAATATGAAAGTGAATGATTTTTATTTCAAAGCTTTATGTGATCTTGATAGTAGTGTTTCTATTATGCCTAGAAGGATCTCTGATATGCTTGATTTGCCACCTTTGGAAGATTGCTATTTGAATGTCCCACTTGATGATAATGCTAAAAAGAAACTCATGGGGAGTATTAATGATGTTCTTATTATGGTTAACAATGCCCATGTCCCCGTTGATTTCTATGTTTTGGATGTTGAATGCAATGCTTCTTGTCCTATTACTTTGGGAAGACCTTTTCTTACAACTGTTGGTGCCATTATGGATATGAAAGAAGGCACCATTAAATATCAACTCCCACACAAGAAAGATATAGAACACTTCCCTAAGAAGAGAGAGAATAATTATTTTGCCTCTCCTATGATTTTTTTTTCTCTTAATGCTTCTTCATTTGAGAACACTTGATTCTTTTTCTTGCTTCTTATGCCTAATTTAAAGGCGTTAAAGAAAAGTACTTATTGGGAGATAACCCAAAAAATTTAGATGGGTATTGTAAGTTATTACTTCAGTAATAACCGCTCCTTATCCTTTTTATTTGCTTTTTGTGCCAAGAGTAACCTCTAATGAGAGCGAAGTAATGATTGGGAAAGTTGTTGTCCCGAAACAGATTTCTGTGCTTCACCGTAAAAATTCGTGTAAAATCTCTGTACGTCCTTTTGAGGCGTGAATGTTTGTGCTTCGTCCCCAGGTTGTTATCTAACTTTTGTTAGTTCAGAACTTTTCGATTTGAGCAACAGAAGGTCTTCGAAAAAATTCTTCTTTACCTGCTGGTCTGTTTTGATAGATTTCTGCCATTATTTGCATTTGCTTCTTGTTGGTTCCTTTTTGAGTTCTTTTGGGGAATTGAGATTTTTGAGGGAAGTGCTACAGTAGCGTGTGTTTTAATGAAAGTTTTATTGGTGTTGAAACTTAACCTAAAGACTTATTATCTTGAGTGCACTAATGTTGCTAATAAAAAGATTGTGTGAAGTTTTGCATGAAGAAAAATTTCAGGTGTATGGAAGGAATGAGTAATGAGATGAAGAATGGACTAAAGTTCAAGATTGGGGATGCCACGCATGTCACCCCAAGAAATGTCCAAGAGGTACAAGCGTCAAAGCTTGGGGATGCCCAAGGCATCCCCTTCTTCATCAATAAAAATCCTAGATTTCTTCCAAACGCTTCATTTTTATTGTTTCATGCACAGTTGTGTTGTTCTTGGAGCGTCTTCTTTTTCGTTTTCGTTTTGGTTTTTCGTTTGCTTTGTTTTCTTAGTTTACTGAATAAATTAGTTGGACCCCCTCTTTCATACATTGGTTTTCAAATAGTTTGGTTTGGATTGGAAAAGAGTAGGGAAGTTCATGCTTAAGTGGTAAAGAGAGCTTGTTTTTGACTGTGGCCAATGCTTTGTCATGCCATGCTTGATATTGTTTTAACTTTATGCTTAGTACTCTTTGCTTTAGCATGACTTGTTATAAACAATTTATATTGCTTAATGTGCCTTTGAAGAATCATGCGTTGTTTTAGCATATTAAAGCATAGTGTTGTGGTATTCTCCTTTGATGCTTTATTTGGGTTGACTTGGCATATGCTCACACCATGTTATGACTATCCCAAGTCACCATAGCCTTGATGATCCTTTAGTTTTCAACTTGTAGTATCACTTTATGCTTTGATTAATGATGTTTTGTCGCTCTACATGATTATGGTCATTATTGCTCTCTTAGTTGGTCGCTCCTAGTCTTTTGCTAGCCTCCGTAACCAAGTATGAGTTCCACTCATGCATCCAAATCCTAAAACTAAGTTATTCCAAAGATTCCACCATATCTACCTATTAGCTTATGCTACTCCAAGTATATTCATATTTTTATCTACCTTCCGAATTAAACTTGTTATTAGAAAACTAGTGATTAAAGCTCTCACGAACTTGATGGCACACTTTACTTTTCTTGCCCTTAATAAACTTGAACCATTGTGTCGTCTATGTTGTATATGCTTGCACTTATTTGTTGGGGATTAGCAGAACCATGCTGTGATGGGGAACACTTTCAACATTGCACTTGTACTTTGTACCTAGTTGATATCATGCTCTTTTGTCTATGGATGTCATCGGTGTGAAATGAAAGGGGAGCTTGTAAGTCCATGGAGTTGTGTATGAGTGTTAGAGAAATGCCTGGGCTGCTGGTCTAATCCATGCTGTCATGGTGGAAACCTGCAGCGTAACCATAATGATTTGTCTATGAAGTATTCTTCTTATAAAAAAGAGTCAGATATTGAGAAAAAAAGAGGAAAAAGAAAAAAATATGAGAAAAGAGGAAAGAGAAAAAAAGCACCATATTCCCATGATAAATAAGAAGATTGCTGAGATGCTCGTATGATATGGGGATTCTTCCGTATCATCGGGCAAGGGGTACCCTGTTGGCGGTTCTGTATGATACACATGTACTTACTATGACAAGAACTTACCGGTAACTAAACTTGAGTAGCATGAGGAGCGGCCCTCATATTCAAGGGACATGAGATTTCCAACTTATACTTTGTCAAGCATATACACCATAGTTTGTTCACTTTAACCTTAATCACTTCAGGATGCTTACGATAGGGGCAATGAGAGCTAAAAGCTAATAAGTACCATAATTTTTGGAAGCTCTTTATGAAACTTGAATCCCTTCTTCCTTCTATGAAGGCCTTTATTTTACTTATATGTTGAGTCTCCACCTTCTATCTTTATGCACCTACTTTGAGAGCATAGTGGCCATTCTTAGTTCTATGTGCATTGTCCCAAGACTTGTTGATTGATGCATAGCTTTGATATTGCTTGTTTTAAACTATTTGTATCTAGTCACTCTTATGAACTTTGAAGGTGTCATTTGTATTTATGTTTGCTACTCTATGAGGGACAAGCTGAATGCTACTATGCTATGTTTTCTTTATGTGAAACAAACAAACGTCTTGCAAAGCATTTTTATTCATGAATCTTTTGATTATGCCTTTTCATGTTGCAACTTAGTTGCTTTGTCTTATTGCTAGAACTTTGTCTTTCATGTTTTGATTGAAATACTATGATCCCAGCTATTAATGTTTTACAAATAGTTTGATCAAGTTTATGATGGTGCATGTCACCTCAAAAATTATTCTTTCTTTTTATCACTTACCTACTCGAGGACGAGTAGGAGTTAAGCTTGGGGATGTTGATACGTTGCTAACGTATCCATAAATTTTGATGTTCCATGCTTGGTTTTATCTACTTTCTTAGGTTTTGTTCCAACTTTGGAGTACTTTCTATACACTTTCTTGGACTAACCTATTAACAAGAGCCACAGTGCCAGCTGCCTGTTTTCTGCTGTTTTTGGTTCTAGGAAAGTCAGAAAATGAATATTCTCGGAATTGGACGGGACAAAAGCCAAAGTCAGTTTTTCACCGAGGGACATCTAGAGCCAGAATACGAGACGGAGAGGGGCCAGAGGGCGGCCACACCACCTGGCCACACGGCCGGGCCTGGCCCGCGCCAGGGGGTGGTGTGGCCAGCCCAGGCACCCCCTCGGCCTCTACTTCCGCCTATAAGATGCCTCCGATACAGAAACCCTAAGTACCCGATCAAAATTCCACGAAAGAGTCTATAGCCGCCATCATCTCCATCCCTAGATCGGGAGGGATCTGAAGCTCTTCTCGGCACCCTGTCGGAGAGGGGAATTCACCCTGGAGGCCTTCTTCAGCATCATGCAAGCCTCCGGTGTGATGTGTGAGTAGTTCATCTCTGGACTACGGGTCCATGTAGTAGCTAGATGGCTGGTTCTCCTCCTTTGTGCTATAATGTTTAGATATTGTGAGCTCCATTCATGACCAAGATCATCTATTTATAATTCCTACATGTTGTGTTTGCGGGGATTCGATGGATATTGAGATGCTATTTCAGATTGATTATTGATTCTATCATGTCTTTGTTATTTGTGATCTTGCATGCTTTCCGTTGTTAGTAGCTATCTTGGCCAAGTAGATGCTAGCAACTCCAAGAGTTAGTATTTATGCTCGATAGTGGGTTCATGCCTCTAGTAATCTAGGGAAGTGACAGAAATCTCTAAGGTACTAGATGTGTTGTTGCTACTAGGGATAAAACAATAATCCTTTGTTCATAGAACAATCGTATTGTTTACTTTACACGCAATTCGTAATGCAATTATCTGTTGCCTGCAACTTAATACTGGAGGGGGTTCGGATGATAACCTGAAGGTGGATTATTAGTCATAGATGCAGTTGGATGGCGGTCTATGTATAATGTTGTAATTCCCAATCGAATCTCAAAGGAGTCAAGATGAGTAGTATATGCTTATTGCTTTCTCGATGTTTGTCAATTGACCCGCTATAATTTGTTCACCCAACATGTCGTCTATCTTAAGGAGAGACACCACTAATGAACTATGGACCCCGGTCCTTTCTTTTACCATCAATCTACAATCATCTGTTTACTGCTTTGTGTTTACTTTCTGCAAACTATTACTTTCTTCCACTCGATACGTTTAATCCTTTGTTTTCAGCAAAACCGGTGAGATTGACAACCTCATCGCAAGTTGGGGGCAGAGTTCTGTGGTTGTGTTGTGCAGGTCTCCACGTTGCTGTTGGCACCGGTAGTGCGCCCTGCCAAAGTTCAGCTAGCAACAGCTTTGGATTGTTTCCTTGCTCCTACTGGATTGATAACCTTGGTTTCATAACTGAGGGAAAACTTGCTGTTGTGCTCATCATACCTTCCTCTTGGGGTTCCCCAACGAGCTCGATATATTTTGGGCCATCAATTTTTTAGGCAATTGTGCAGTAAAAACTTGAAACTGTCGGTGTTGGAAAGGCTCAAAGATGAAATCCCAGTAATTCTATGCAAACTTGAACACATCTTTCTGCCAGCATTTTTTGATGTTCTGGTCCACCTAGCTGTGCATTTACCTGATGAGGCAATGCTCCGAGGCCCTGTGAACTATGGGTGGAAGTATCCAATAGAGAGGTTGTTGAAAACTCTGAAGAGATATGTCAGGAACATGTCACATCCAGAAGGTTCAGTGGCAGAGGCCTACATTGCTGACGAGTGCGTGAATTTTTCCCTAGATACCTTGATGATATTGTGACAAGATTCAATCGACCAGCGAGAAATTTAGGTGACCAACCCGGATCAACTTGTGATGTGTTTGTCCATGATGTGAATTTGATTGGAGGCAGCCATGTCACCTGCTATGGAGGAAGCGACGATACTGATTTGACCCTCCAAAGGGAGCTACACAAGATGACTTGGTATGTCCTAAACAACTGCGAGGAGGTTAAGCCATATATCATGTATGTTCTGATCTCCCATACTTATGAATCTAATATTGCCATACACCTAAAGATTTTAATTTAGAGTTACTCTGGATTGCAGTCTTCACCGAGAATAGCTAGTGAACGATGGGATGCGCAATGTGGAAAGAAGGCTTGAGCAGGGATTTCAAAGATGGTTCAAGGACCATGTTAGTTTCCTTTTGCATTTATCTCTGTCCTTCATATATAGCATTTCAATGCATGATTTGACCATAATGTATTTCTGATGCGGTACATACTGATCATGAAAAAGCGACAGGAGAATCCAAAAGCTGCGGATGAAGAGCTTTTTGCATTGGCATGTGTCCAGACTTCCGAGTAAGAACATATTTAGCTTGTATTGTGGATGGTGTTCGGTTCCTCACCGCTGATCGTGAGAAGGGGAAGAAAACAAAAAACAGTGGAGTAATGACTAAAGGTTGTCACTTGGAGAAGGATATCCATTTTTATGGTGTCCTCAAGGATATCAAGGTTCTGTACTTTAACTTTGATTTGGAACACCAACGATCAGTTGTGTTATTCCACTGTGATTGGTATCAGCTTGAGGGCCGCAAGGATACTGAGATGGTGTATGATAAACTCTTCTGGAGTGTCAACATTACCAATTTTTGGTACAAAGATGATAGTTACATCATGGCAACCCAGGCTACAAAAGTTTTCTACGTGCCAGACACAACCAAGGGAAAAAACTGGCGGGTGGTTCAACAAATAGTTCAAAGACATAAGTTTGATGTTGCCAAAGGAGAGGAGGAGGAGGTGGTGCATACTGGTGTAGCATACCAACAGTTTGTAGGCTCTAACAATGAGACTGTATCTAAGGCTCTACCTTTCAGGAAACATCGACCCTCTGTCAACAGAGGCCGCATCATAGATGCATCAGTGTTCGATCATATCAGAGATAAAAGAAAAGCTGTTGAAGAGGAGGAAGTTCACAATGAGCCTGAAGTAGACAACACCATTGAGGAGTACTACAGTGACAAAGAAGATGAAGTACAAGATGATACATACGGAGAGTAGTTCCAACTTATGGTGGTGGAGTGCTGGATGATTTGTGTTGCATGCTTGAACTGATGGATGTGTGCATGTGTGTGTTGATCCGATGATCGTGTGTGCATGCTTTGTGGTGCATGCTTGAACTAATGGTTGTGTGCATGCCTGTGTTGCATGCTTTGTGTTGAACTAATGGTTGAGTGCATGCCTTTGAACTGATCAATATGATTGTCCTTTAGTTCATGTAATTAATAGTTATGCATTGGGAAAATTAGCCAAAACATTATGTTGTTATTCTGTCTGTCAAACTTGGCTGAACAAAAGCTCTTTTCTGGTAGAAAAATTGTGATGTTATTCAGTCCGCGTGGGACCCATTCGTCAGCCTACCAGATGATGCCAGTGTGAACCAAAACTGCTCACGCATGGGACCCACCTGTCATAGCAGTTAGAAAAACCCTCTCCCCTCCATGCCACTCCCAAATCCCACACCACTTCCCCCAAATCCGCGCTAGAGAAAACCCTCTCCCCTCCCCGCGGACGACCAAATCCTGGCAACGACGGTGGCAGTGGAGGCTGCAAATTGACGTGTAAGTGCTCCTCAACCTAGCGCCCTTTCACCGCGTCAACTATTCGTTAACCGGCCAACGATGTGGTCGACTCCTCGTTCTAGTTCGACACATCGCCTCCTTGTTCTAGGACACCACATTGATGTTGTTGTTTAATTAGTTCCAGTTCGATGCGTTGCCTCCTTGTTCCATGGTAGCGTGTATCTACTCACAATCTAGTGCTCCGCGCATCAACGTTGCTGCTTACGGCAAAGGCTCAATCTAGTTCACTGGAGTGCCCTTTAGTTTACTCACTAAATTTGATTCTCATAATAATTCACTAATTAGAATTGTATTCTAACTTAATTCTTGTATTTACTCTTTGGGGCAGGTACGATGAAGGCCAAAGAGATACATGAGCAGGTTCTAAAATTGATGCTACTGGCACTACTATTGTATATGGCATAAAAATTAAACATTCTAATTAGTGCAATGTCTAATTTAGGCTACGAAGGATGTTGTCGTCATCGATGTCTCATCTGATGATGATGTGAAGAAACCTGCTGTTGTAGTTTTTTGCAAGATGAAAGCTAAGATAGCAAGGCGAAGAGCTAAAGCTTATATGAAAAGATTTAGAGTAGTCGAGAAACCGAGGATCCTTATTCCTAGAGGTGTGGCATTATATACATGTTTTGCTACATTTATATATATGTAGATACAAATTATTACTTTCTAATATTTTCTTTCTAGGTCCAAGTATGATGGGGTTGAGGAATTCGATGAGCACTGCGTGTTTGGAAAAAATTTGGAATTAACTTCTGACCAAGTTGCTTCCCTCAAAGTGTTAGTTAAATGACACAAGTCATCTATACCATACTATGTGTGCAAGATGAACAAGTCAAATGTCATCCGTGGGAAGGCAAAAATGGTTAAAATTTGACATTTCAATATTTAAATTTTATTATGCACAGTGAACTCTAGCCAACAACTAATATTATTCTTCTCCTACAGTAGTTTTCAGCTAGCTACAGTCGTGCACACCTCAACCGCTATCTCCCAAAGGTGTTACCACTCGCATGCTCCTACAAGACCACTTTTGAGCATGTTAACCTCTTCCAAGGCATGAATGATGCTGCCCAGATGACAAGAGGCTGGTCTAATGTTCTCGAACTCGCTGGAATAAGGGAGGGGAATGTGTGCATCTTCACCTTTTTAAATGAGGGGCTACATGCCTTCATGGGTTGTGTTAATGTTCTATAGTGAGGCCAAAACGTATCTGCTTGTTTGTGCTTGGTGTTGGATGAATCATTAATGTAATATATTGTCAGTGAACTTGTAGTGGTAAGGAACTTGTTGTCAACCTGGTGCTCTACATGCTAAGTAATATTATCTCCATATGCTATGTATATATTTTGGTTGATTGTGTTCATGTTGTTGCTTTCCTATGATTGAGAGCTAGTATGTAATATACAGAATAAAGTTGTAGATCAGCACAAAATCAATTGACAGATGCATCAGTTGCAAGTTAGTTCTACAAAAGATTGGTTGATGGTTCGATTTCATCTACTTGCATGAAATGTTTTTCTGTTATTTAATTTCTATCAAACGCACTGACAGCTTGGGCCGGCGGAAAACATCACGAAGCAGCGTCGAACCCAGCACTACCGTGAGATACACTACGTACGTACCATCGACACCGAGCTGACATGTGGGGTTGAAGCACAGAGGAGAGGGTCGAAGGAAAAAAAATCGAACTTGTGCGGTGACGAAATCCACGACGAATTTGGCACCAGACGAAATGGCAAACTAGGCTTTAGGGCCTGGGACAAAATCTGCGACGAATTTGCCACGACGAAAACAAGGAACGTCATGGATAACTAGGCTGGAGGGGCTTGGAGCTTGTTATGACAAAACATTCTAGAATGTCAGGAATCCGCGATGTTTTTAGGTCACGTCATAAAAAACGTCACAGATCGTCCAGATTCTTGTAGTGATATATATTGTGCAGGTATAATGAGTTGCCAATGTTTCGCCAGAATTTCGATTAACTTCCGTTCCGACGAATTTCTGGCACTCCAGCATGACCATTTTTTAGCAAAGGTCATGCCAGATTTTCGCCGTGAATATAAGTGTCCTAAATCTTTTCTTTTTTGCTTGTGTAGTTCTAGGTATAGCCATGTCGTCTTCTCAGTGAAAGGAAGATGAAGACGACCCTGCCGGGTGTTCGCAACGAAACTTGGATGAGCACTACAAGCTCATGGAGGAGGAGATGGCAGGGGCAAAGGAGGCGACGAGACCACCGATGATGCCCTTGATGGCAATGACGAGAGGGGCGACGAGACCACCGACAGTGGCACCACCGGGGGTGGCTCGGAGACTACTACAGAGGCCAAGAGGCAACGGAAGAAGCAGCGCCAAAACATGGTCCGCACCACAAAGGAAACATTCACCGTGGTGAATCCCGAGACTAGTATTCCTACGGAGCCGAAGTGGCTCGTGAAGGGGTATGACCTCCAGCTGGGAGCTATCCTTCGGGACATCGTCAATGTCAACGAGACAAAACTCTGAATGAAGAAGAAGCATCTGCAGGACCAAGTCCTTTTGCGGCTGCACGTGCGGTTCCATTTCCCTGAGGGCAACACGAGCCTGGATCCCAAGGAGAACATCGTGAACAGGCTAGCCATCTCTAGGTTCACCAATAACCTCAGCGGTTATAAAACCATGCCGAGGGGGACGATTGGTGATAACGAGATCTTCGAAGAGATCAAGCACCACTTCCCACGGATTACGTCAGAGGACTACATGCTCTTCCTGCAAAACAAGGAACTAGAGTACACCAAGTCGCAGTTGATCCAGGGGAAGGAGCTGGCGGAGAAGAACGTCGGTCGCCACCGTCTCGATTGTCGTGGCTACGACGACAAGCAGGAGAAGTGGCAGAAGGAGGACCAAACATACATAGACAAGGGCATCGAGAACCCTTGGAACAGGTACAAAGACCCTCTCTTAAGGGCATTTTTTAGGTCCTGGTACCATAAAGAAAAGGATGGGAAACTTATCACGAGCCCAAAAGTGGTGGAGGGGGTTGTCTTGGTCACCGACCCGAAGGTGGTGAAAGTTTAGAAAGTAGTGGTAAGAAATTTAACCGGCTTATTAATTTGATACTGCTCACCAACTCCATCTCTAAATTGTTCATGCTACTTATTGCAGTTCGCGGAAGAAGCGGATGAATCTGGCTCCTCGTCCTAGGCATCATTGGGAAAAGTCTCGTGGGACAACCCTTTTATCAGGGGCATGAACATCATGAAGGAGCATCTGCCATTGAAGAGGTTGCACTTAGGTCGTATCCCTGGCACCGGAGGAGGTCGCAAGCATGTCAACCATGGCTTGGCCGTGCCCAGCACCAAGGAGTCACGGCAGGCAGAGAAGGACTAGGAGCATGAGGCTCTATTAGAAAAGGTGGCCAACTTGGAAGCAACCATGGACCAGCGTGTCCAAGCCACGGTAGAAAGCAGGGTCCAAGCAGAAGTGGCTAGCAAAGTTGATGACGCGGTGGCCAACCGGGTCAATGAAATCATCCCTAGAATGGTGCAGTCGATCTCCAATTTTTTCACCAACGGCCAAAAGGGACCGCTCCTGGTGAGCAATCTAGGCGGCAGCAACTCGGGCAACATGCCTCTGCTACACGGGCTCAAGACGCACCCATATCAAGACTCCACTCGATGCCGCCAATGTAGGTGCTAGGGAGGATTCATCAGCCATGGGGGCCACCAGCAGCCCCTCCGTCACTTGCACACCCTGCGTCGGTCCCTCGACACGAGCCAAGCTCGATGCCCTCACGGTAATTAGTTGAGCCTCTCAAAGCCTATGCAAATTAATTACTTCATCCTCTCTAACCTACATGTTTTCACAGGCGCAAACGACTGCTTGCACCTTGCTACTGAATATGGACAACGGGTTAAAGGATGTTGCGAAGGGAAACGTCATCATGCCACTCACTCGGTCGTACCACTTCAAGCCTATGGACGATAGCGTGCACCGGGTTCAAGTGGATTGGTCGTTACCGGGATGCGGAGACTTGGATCCTCCTTCTCAATCCGTGGATGCTGCTAGCGTGCTGATGGTCGGACAACTCAAGAATCATATCCTTCTATGGCCGAATGCCCTAATTCGGCTGAACATCGCTAGGGGGTCGGAGGCAAGCCAAGCCATGGTTACTCCTGAGGTTGTGTCGGGGGCGCCGAGCCAAGCCAGGGTCACTCCAGCGTATGTGCCCGGAGCAAGCCAAGACAGGGTCACTCCTCCACCGGCTGATGATCCTCCCAATCCCGAGACACATGAGCACGACAACGCGTTGGACATCGGTATGGATCCCATCGATTCGTTCATCGCTGATTTGGAGGCCAACATTTTTACTTCCGGGGCACCCACCCGTGATACCCTGAAGAAGAAGCTCTTCCCTTCTCAAGGAACGCCCGAGCAGGAAGCTACCGCCTGCACCGCTCCGCCGCAACCTCAAGTTACCCCAAGGACACTTCTTGGTGTGACCATGGAGACGATGAAACAAATCGGCACTCCCCCATGCAATAAGAAGGGCATTAGGAAGCGAAAGAACTGGCAAGGGGAAAATGATGCTACAAGCAAGCAAGTGGTTCTCGACAGGCTGCCGACCCCGTGGAGGAATATGCATTACCTTGGTGAACTGATCCTGCCAGAACACATTGTTAAGACGCTGACGCCGAATATGAGGAGCCTGCATGACTCGATTCTATATCTAGAGCGAGCACTTCTCAAAGATAAAAATCCCTCGTACCCGGTCTTCACGGTCAGGGTGCCCACTGACTGCGGCTTCATCACAACCAACCCCACATAGTTGTTCTTCATTAGGTATGAAGACGTGTTTAGGCTCTTCCACATGTTCCGACTAGAGCGAAATTTGGTCCGCCTGGTATCGCTTAGCATGGCGCATGATATCATTAGGGAGAAGACCCCGTACATCGCTAACATGGACCCCTTCTACATGACTGCATCCAACAACGACAAGGAACAAGCGTTTGTCACAAAGTATATCTAGGATTTCTTGGTGGAAAATAAGGATAAGAGTTGCTTTCTCATGCCATACTTTCCCGAGTAAGTAGTCAGTCGCTAAATTACCCGCTATTACATTTCTTTCATAAATTTCCTTAATAGCCGAGGATGATGGTTTATTCCAACTGTTTTGTGCAAACGCAAGTACTGCATCCTCATTGCCTTTCAACTGTATTATTCCAATGTCATGTACTCGACTCGGGAGAGATGTGCAGAAAGACTACACCGACATCAAGTCTACTCTTGATAAATCCCTCAACGGCTTCAGAGCCACGGTTGGCCCACTCAAGTATGAGAAAAAAGTTAAAGGCTTCTATGTGTGCTCTGATGACCCACAAGTATAGGGAGTGTATCGCAGTATTTTCGATAAGTAAGAGTGTCGAACCCAACGAGCAGCAGAAGGTGCTAGCAAGTGGCTAGGAGCAGGAATTCTCTGTAAATACTTAGCAAACGGAGTTTTAGGGGCTTTTGATAATGCAGGTAAATAAAGTACGAGTAAATAAAAGACAATAAGAATAAATGCAGCAAGTGGCCCAATCCTTTCTTTAGCAAAGTACAAGCCGGTTGTATTACTTAAGATGACCAAACGTTCTCGAGGACACATGGGGATTCGTCAAGTGCTTTCGCTTCATATAGTTGATTAATCTTCTTTAGTTTGCTAAGTGTTGTGTGGGTGAACATGTGCTAATGTACCGATCTTCCTAGGACTAATACATACTTGTGATTATACCCCTTGCAAGCATCCGCAAGTACAAGAAAGGAATTAAGGTAGAAACCTAACCACAACTTTAAACTCTAAGACCCAGACGTCCCTTGTGCAAAGGTTTCCTAACGGGGGTTCAGATTTCTGTCACTCCGGCAACCCCTACGATTAGTAGCCAAACACACAATGCATTCCCCTAGGCCCATATAGGTGAAGTGTCATGTAGTCGACGTTCACATGACACCACTAGAAAAAGTACACCACAACTTAAATGTCAAACTATTGAATCTTTCTCAACACAATTCCACTACTAACAACATGACTTCTCCCATGTCCTCAAGAACAAAACGAACTACTCACAAGACATCATATGGATCATGATCAGAGATTAAATAATGATGTGTAACAATCTGAACATAAACGATAATTCAATGGTTCACTCAATAGCATCAACTACAAAGAGTAATCAACACCGAGAAAGTTTCCCCTAAGAACTATGCAAGATTCAACCCAATTGTTATAGCGGTATGAGGTGGTGATGATGGTGCTGGTGGAGATGATGGTGGTGATGATGATGATGATCCCGATGAAGTCCAGCTTGATGGTGGTGTTGATGGCGATGATCTCCCCTCTCCGGGAAGGAATTTCCCTGGCAGAATTCTGCCTGCCAAAGAGATCTTTCTCTCTTGGTGTTTTTCGCCCCGTAGAGGCAGTAGAATCTTTCTGTGGTTATTCCCCTAGTCTTAGGGTTTCGGGAGGATAATATACGCCAGAGGGGAGAGCCAGGGGTGGACCAGGGCGGCCACACCACCTGGTGGCGCGGCCTGGGGTGGCCCGCGCCAGGGGGTGGTGTGGGCCCCCTATGGCCCATCTCCACTTCCCCTTCTGGCTTTCTTCGTCTTCTGGAAAAATAGGATTTTCCATGTATTTTCCCGGATTTTCTGATCTTCGCGAATTTTGCCTCCAAACAGCACATATTCCATCAGAATCCTGACTGCAGCGGTCCATGCTCCAAAAGTTGTCAACCATGCAAAAACAGATGAAATAACATAAGTATCATCTCTTAATATGAAATATATCAATGAATAACAGTAAATTATGATATAGAATAGTGATGCAAAATGGACGTATCAACTCCCCCCAAGCTTAGACTTTGCTTGTCCTCAAGCGAAACTAAACTCAATAAACATGACCTCATGTTTATGGAGTGAAGAGTCGATAAAATAATACGGACAAGAAGCATCACATTCATCAATACATAAGTCATAATAGAAGACAACTCACTATTATATAACTTAACTTGCAATAAGTAAAGGAAACACAATAAAGATACGTAAAGTAAATCATAATTGGTAATGGCAAACTTAGCTCTCAGTCGAAGAATAGTTGACAATTTGCTGGAGTTCACAAATAACTGATTTTCAATGATAGCTTTCAAAGCAGTAGACACTAAGATAAGAGCAAAGTGCAAAACAAGGAACATAAGAAACATGATTGGATTAATCATCATATGAATGAATGAAACACAACAACTCAAAATACTTGCTGAGATAGAAGGGAATAGGTTTACTGACTCAACTAAAAAGTAAAAGAAAGTCCCTTCCTAGAGGGAAGCAGGGATTTCAAGTTTCATAAAGAGCTTCCAAAAATTATGGTACTTATTAGCTTTCAGATCTCATTGCCCATGTCATAGGCATCTTTAGGTGACTAAGGTTAAAGTGATCAAATATGAGGATATGCTTGACAAGTTGTAAGTTGAAAATCTCATGTCCCTTGAATACGAGGGTCGCTCCTCATTCTACTCAAGTTTAGTCACCGGTAAGTTCTTGTCATAGTAAGTACATGTGTATCATAGAGAACCGCCAATGGGGTACCCTTGCCCGATGATACAGAAGAATCCCCATATCAAAATGACAAGGCAAGCAGACAACAAGCATCTCAGCGATCTTCTTATTTACCGTGGGAATATGGTGCTTTTTCTCTCATTCCTATTTTCTCATTTTTTTTCTTTTTCTCATTTTCTCAATCTCAGACTCTTTTTTATAAGAAGAATGCTTCATGGATGCTCGTTATGGTTACGC
This sequence comes from Avena sativa, assembly GCA_916181665.1. NCBI lineage: Eukaryota > Viridiplantae > Streptophyta > Magnoliopsida > Poales > Poaceae > Avena > Avena sativa. The sequence goes on along the minus strand of OV702286.1, from coordinate 428,315,550 downwards.
TGCAGGTTTCCACCATGACAACATGGATTAGACCGGCGACCCAGGCGTTTCTCTAACACATATACATAACTCCATGGACTTACAAGCTCCCCATTCATTTCACACCGACGACATCCATAGACAAAAGAACATGAATCAACTAGGTACAAAGCACCGGTGCAATGTTGAAAGCGTTCCCCATGACAGCATGGTTCTGCTAATTCTCAACTTACAAAGTGCAAGCATATACGCAACATAGATGGGCACAATGGTCCAAGTTTATTAAGTGCAAGAAAGTAAAGTGTGCCATCAAGTTCATGAGAGCTTTAATCACTAATCTTCACATAACAAGTTTAATTTGGAAGGTAGATAAAAACAAGAATTTACTTGGAATAGCAATAGTGCTAGTAGGTAGGTATGGTGGACACAAATGGCATAGGTTTTGGTTTAAGGATTGGATGCACGAGAAGCATTCCCTCTCAGTACAGGTTTTTGGCTAGCAAGGCTGGGTAGCAAGCATAAGATTTGAAGGAAAAAACAAACATACAAGTGATAAAAACAAACATGCAATCTTCCTTGGAAGCACAAAAGATCTTAACTAGAGAATACTAGACTTATGAGCAAATCAAGAAAGAAAGATGATGAAATTATATTTCTTTAGAGTACTTTTTATCTTTTTCATTCAACTCTCAAAAATAGTGTTGCTACTGACCGAGCCAGGTTTGCCAAAACCAACTAAATTAACTCAATGATCCCAATGTGCTACCAATACTAATGACAAGATCAATCATATAACCATGAATTGAAAACTAATATAAGCTATGCAAAAGAGTGAATGATAGAACTTCTCATTAATATTCCATAACGGCAACTCACACCAAGGGATACATATCTAACGAGAGGGGGACACTTCCATAATGCAAACCATCCTACATGATAACTTCTCTATTCATGATATGACTCTACTTAAAAGGTAAAAAGATAGAAGATAGTGATGTCATACCGCGACACTCCCCCAAGCTTGGAATAAACCAAGGGGATGCCAAAACCTGATGATGAATTACTCCTTCGGTGGTGGTGGTATTCTCTCGATGAGCTCTTTGATTAGTTTCCCCAAGTCCTCAATCTCGAAGGTGAGATTACAAATCAATTGTGAGTTTTGCTCAATGCGGCTCATGATCATGTCGGGTTGCGAATTCTAGCTCTTGCGATTCTTTCCCCACTCTTCCTCCTTGAAGTCTTCTTTCCCTGCATGGCTAGAACGAGGCAAATCCCAATTGGAGGGTAGTTTCTCCTTGGGCATATTCTGGTATTGATGCTCATGGATAAGGGTATGGAAAGGATTCTTGGTGCATGGAGGAAGTGACCGTGGAGCCAAACAATGACGATGAGGTTTCCCTCCAGTTGACATTCGTGTAGTCCTGCTGACCCTGGCAGATCTTGCCAACACTCCAATGCTTGCAATGGTAGTGCTGGTGTGCGGGTGTTAGCTTTGCTTTGCCTCCTCTTCATCTTCACTCTTGATCTCCTCCTCCTGCTCGGGGTCTTGGGGATCATCCTCCATAGGCTTCTTTCCTTTATCCTTGGCGGACATCGTCGTGCTTCTAACTTTCAAGAATAGTTCCTGGCAGAAACAGGTCGAAACGAAAACACAACAAGAACACGATATACGAACCTCGGGGGATCCAGGGGATTATATATTACGATGTTTTACAACAAAAGGAAGGTACTGGGAGAAAACAGGTCGTAGACGGAGGCCGAGGTGGCCACACCACCTGCTGGCGCGGCCAGGGGGGCCGCGCCAGGGGGTGGTGTGAGCCACCCTGGCTCCGTTTCCGTCCCTCTTTTGCTTCATAGCTTTCCTTGTTGGATAAAAACTCCAAAAATATAACTGGACAGAATTTTCGCGGATCTTTTCTTACCAGAACTGTTACCTATTCGAAAACGGATTCTACAGGTCTCTGAATTTGGTCTTTGATAAATTTTTCCGGAGTTATAACTTGAAAAGCATCAACATCTTCATTGTAAGAAAATCCAGCAATATAGTGCTTGAGTCGCTGCCCATTCACCACTTGTGTAGTGTTATCTTTTCAAGAAGAAATTTTTATTGCTCCTGAACGGTACACTTATTCAATAACGAAAGATCCTTCCCATTTTGACAGTAGTTTCCTTGCAAAAAATCTGAGACGATACCTATACAATAGAACTTTCTCACCAACATGGAATTCTCTCTTAAGTATTCGCTTGTCATGCCATCTTTTAAATTTTTCCTTAAAGAGTCTAGCATTCTCATATGCTTCGCTCCTCCGTTCATCCAACGAACTTAAGTCAAATGATCTTTTTTCACCAGCAAGCTTACAATCTCTATTAAGTTCTTTAACTGCCGAATAAGCTTTGTGTTCTAATTCTAAAGGTATGTGACAAGCTTTCCCATAAAACATTTTATAAGGAGACATCCCCATAGGGTTTTATAGGCAGTCCTATAAGCCCATAAAGCATCGTTCAACTTTTTAGCCCAATTTTTTCTAGACCTATTAACAGTCTTTTGCAAGATGGATTTAATTTCTCTATTTGATAACTCTACTTGTCCACTAGTTTGGGAATGATAAGCTGAAGCGATTCTATGATTAACATCATATTTAGCAAGGGTCTTTCTAAAACCACCATGAATGAAATGAGAACCTCCATCAGTCATAAGATACCTAGGCACTCCAAACCTAGGAAAGATAACATCCTTAAGCATTTTTAGAGAGGTCTCCCCATCAGCACTCTTCATAGTTATAGCTTCTACCCACTTAGTGACATAATCAACGGCAACAAGAATATGAGTATAACCTTTTGAGGGAGGAAAAGGACCCATAAAGTCAAATCCCCAACAATCAAAGGGTTCAATAACTAGAGAGTAGTTCATAGGCATTTCATTGCGTCTAGAAATATTACCAAAACGCTAACACTCTTCACAAGATAAAAAAAAATTCTTGCATCTTTAAAAAGGGTAGGCCAGTAGAAACCTGATTGTAGCACCTTTTGTGCAGTTCTATCTCCTGCATGATGTCCTCCATAGGCACTACCATGACATTTCCGCAATATATCATTTTGTTCATATTCTAGAACACATCTTCACATAATACCATCCACTCCTTCTTTATATAAATGTGGGTCATCCCAAAAATAATGCCTTAAATCGTAAAAGAACTTCCTTCTTTGCTGAGCTGTGAAAGTTGGAGGCAAATACTTGGAGACAATAAAGTTAGCATAATCAGCATAGCAAGGGCTCCCTCGCGAGCTTACCCCTACTGCAGCCAACTGTTCATTTGGAAAACTATCATTAACAGGCATAGGATCAAAAGAGATGTTTTCCAATCGAGATAAATTATCAGCTACAGGATTTTCAGCACCTTTCCTGTCTACAATATGTAGGTCAAAGTCCTGTAAGAGTAGGACCCATCTAATAAGCCTAGGCCTAGCATCTTTCTTCATCATAAGGTACTTAATAGCAGCATGATCAGTATGAATGGTAACTTTTGCGTCTACAATATAAGGTCTAAACTTATCACAAGCAAAGACGACGGCTAGGAATTCTTTTTTAGTAGTAGCATAATTCCTTTGAGCAGCGTCAAGAGTCTTACTAGCATAATGGATAACATTTAACTTTTTATATATTCGTTGCCCAAGGACAACACCTACAGCAAAATTACTAGCATCACACATTATTTCAAAGGGTAAGCTCCAATCAGGTGGTTGAACGATAGGAGCTGTAGTTAAAGCCTTCTTTAGAGTTTCAAAAGCTTCCTTACAATCATCATCAAAGACAAAGGGTACATCTTTTTGAAGAAGATTAGTGAGGGGTTTTGATATCTTAGAGAAATCTTTAATAAACCTTCTATAGAAACCAACATGACCAAGGATACTACGAATACCTTTGATGTCTCTTGGACAGGGAATTTTCTCAATTGCCTCAACTTTAGCTCTATCAACTTCTATGCCTCTTTCAGAAACCTTATGTCCAAGTACAATCCCTTCATTCACCATGAAGTGGCATTTTTCCCAATTAAGAACAAGATTAGTTTCTTCACATCTCTACAAAACTTTATTGAGGTTGTGCAGACAATTATCAAAAGAAGTTCCATAGACGGAGAAGTCATCCATGAACACTTCCATAATTTCCTCACAAAAACCATGAAAGATAGCAGACATGCATCTTTGAAAAGTAGCAGGAGCATTACATAAACCAAAAGGCATACGTCTATAAGCATAGGTTCCGTAAGGGCATGTAAAGGTAGTTTTTTCTTGATCTTGTTGTTTAACAGCAATTTGAGAGAAACCAGAATATCCATCAAGAAAACAAAAATGGGTCTTTTTAGACAACCTTTCTAACATTTAATCAATAAAAGGAAGTGGGTAATGATCTTTCTTAGTGACTTTGTTAACTTTCCTGAAATCAATGCACATTCTATAACCTAGTACTATTCTTTGGGGAATAAGCTCATCATTATCATTAGGGACGACCGTAATTCCCCCTTTTTTAGGGACACAATGAATAGGGCTAACCCATTCACTATCAGCGATAGGGTAAATAATACCAGCATCAAGGAGTTTCAATACCTCATTTCTTACCACTTCCTTCATCTTAGGATTTAAATGTCGTTGGTGCTCTACTACTCGCTTTGCATCTGGTTCTATATTGATAGCATGCTGACATATAGTAGGAGAAATCCCTTTTAAATCATCTAGAGTATAGTGATGACCCATAAGTATAGGGGTGTATCACAGTATTTTCGAGGGAAGTGAAACCCAATTTATTGATTCGACACAAGGGGAGCCAAAGAATATTTATAAGCCTTAACAACTGAGTTGTCAATTCAGCTGCACATGGAAACGATCTTGCTCATAGAAATTTATCAGTAGCAACAGTTTTGTAGTAGGAATAGTGAAGTAACAACAGTAGTAAAGGAAAGGCAGCAGTAACAATAGCAGTAAATAGTGGGATTCGAGTGCGGTAGGCATAGGGATGGATGGACAGGCGTTGCATGGACAAGACAATTCACATAGCAATCATAATATAGGGAAATTGCAGATAAATAAGATAAAGCATCCAAGTACTAGATAATCCTAGGCATGTGTTTCATATATAGTCATATGTGTTCGCGATGAGAACTTGCACAACATCTTTTGTCCTGCCAGCCCATTTGCAGCGGGGCCTCAAGGGAACTACTGCAATTAAGGTGCTCCTTTTAATAGAGCACCGGAGCAAAGCATTAATACTCCTTGAACACATGTGATCCTCACATCAAAGCCATTCCCTTCGGTTATCCCGATTTCTGTCACTTCGGGGCCATTGGTTCCGGACAACAACATGTGTATACAACTTGTAGATAAGACCATAAACAATACTATCATAATGAATCAATAACATGTTCAGATCTGAAATCATGGCACTCGGGCCCTAGTGACAAGCATTAAGCATAACAAGTCGCAACAAAGTCATAAAGCACTAATAAAAGATACTAGGCACGATGCCCTAACAATCTGGTGCCATTACATGAACGATCTCATACAATCCCTACCATCCCCATAGCCTACAGCGGGGTATTACTCACTCATAGATGGGGGAAACATGGATGGTCGATGGAGAAGCGATGGTGATGATGATGGCGATGATCTCCTCCAATTCCCTGTCCTGGCAGGGTGCTAGAATGGAGTTTCTGGTGCTGTTTCGTGGAATTTGGTGGTGGCGGCAGAGCGGAACTCCTTCTGGAAAAACGTCAACCCCCCCTGAGTTTTTAGGTCAGAAGACAACTTATAGGCGAAGAGGGAGACCGAGGGGGAGTCTGGGGTGGCCAGACCACCCCCTGGCGCGGCCTAGGCTTGCCCCCGCGGCCAGGTGGTGTGGCCTGGGCCCAGCCCCCCTCCGTCTCGTATTCTTGCTCCTGGAGTCTTCTGGTCAAATAGGATTTTTGGCATATTTTCCGGGATTTTTCCTGATAGTTGATTTTCTGCACAAAAAATAGACACCAGGGCAATTCTGCTGAAATCAGTGTTAGTCCGCGTTAGTTGCATCCAAATCACACAAGTTTAGAGGAGAAACAATAGAAAAAGTGTTCGGGAAAGTAGATACGTTTTGGATGTATCAACGCCCCCCAAGCTTAGCTTATTGCTTATCCTCAAGCAATTCAGTTGAAAACTGAGTGCGATAAAAGAACTTTCACGAACACAATTGCTTCATATGATGTATATATTCTCAGCGTGTGATCAACTACTTAGACAATTCATAATAAGGAGTATGCAACTAAGTTTACTTAATAGGCATTGCAAGCTATGAAGAGATTCCAACTCAAAAATAATAAGTAGCATGAAGCATAAACATAAGCAACATTACAATGCTCATAATAAGGTATTATAGAGTGGTATCTCGCTTGCCTTTGATTATGAATGCCAAGGCACCTCTGAAGTTCAAGTGAGGACTAGAAGTAAAGATGTCAAAGATACAAGCATCAAACTCATAACACAAATAATCAAGTAATGAGACAAGCACAAAGAATGACAACTATGCTCTCAAGAAGGTGCTCAAAGAATATGTGGAGACTCAACAAGTAAAAGAAAAGATTTTGAATAATTTGAAAGGCTTCCAAATGCTGAAAGTATGGTACTCGTTAGCTTTGAGCTCTCATTTCCCCTATCATAAGCATCTTTAATGTGGTTAAGGTGAAAGTGAGGTCCAATCTGAGTTATATGCTTGACACACTATAAAGTAAAAATCCCATGTCCCTTGAGTACGAGGGCCGCTCCTCATGCTACTCAACTTTAGTTACCGGTAAGTTCTTGTCATCGTAAATATGTGCGTATCATAGAGAACCGCCAACGGGGTACCCCTTGCCCGGTGATACGGAAGAATCCCCATATCAAAATGACAAGGCAAGGAGACAATGAGTATCTCAGCAATCTTATTATTTACCATGGGAAAATGGTGCTTTTTTCTCTCTTTCCTCTTTTCATAAATCTTTTTTTTCTTTTTCTCAATATCTATCTCTCTTTTTTTATAAGAAGAATGCTTCATAGATATCATTATGGTTACGCTGCAGGTTTCCACCATGTCAGCATGGATTAGACCAGCGGCGCAGGCGTTTCTCTAACACACATACATAACTCCATGGACTTACAAGCTCCCCTTTTATTTCACACCGACGACATCCGCAAACAAAAGAGCATGGTATCAACTAGGTATATATTTACAAGTGTTGAAAGCGTTCCCTGTGACAGCACGATTCTGCTAATCCCCAGCCTATAATTTGCAAGCATATAACTTTCATGGACAGTCACAATGGTTCAGGTTTATTAAGTGTAGAAAATAAAGTGTGCCATCAAGTTTGTGAGAGCTTTACTAACTAACTTTCTCATAACAAGAAAAACATTTTATTTAGAAGAAAACAAGGCATATTGAATATGCACGGAAGTAGCAAATGATGCTAATAGGTAGGTATGGTGGACACTTTGGAAATATTTGGTTTAGGGAGTTGGAAACTTGAGTAAAACATACTCAGTGTAAGTGAAGGCTAGCAATAGTAAGGGAGCGACAAACGAGAGAGCAATAGCTGTCATAATCATGCTTGCAACAAAACAGGACTAAACAAGGCATGAAAGTGATTCAAGATCCTCAAGGCAAAATAATTCATCGAGGCTTAACTGATTATTTCAGTCATGTGCATGCGTGAGCATGTGCCAAGTCAATTCAAATGAAACATTCAGAGGAGGATACCATAGTGTCATACCAAGTTATGAATAGAGTAATGCAAGCAAACATTCATAAAACATGCTACAAACTATTAGCAAGCTGGAACTAATCATACGAAAGAAAGAACTACTAAGCATCCAAAGATAACATACACCCTACACGAACAGGCTAAGCATGCCCACAATGATGAGTATATGTACAAAAATGAAAACAAATAGAGTTCGTTATCAGCCTCTTACCACGCCTCAAGTTGTCATTAATCCTCATTATTGCTCTTCACTTGTGTGGCTTGAATAATAATATGAAACCAATATCCACTGAGGATGCTGAACCCTGTAGCAAACTCACAAAACCAAAGAAGAACGACAAATATTTTTGGTATTTGCGATTTTTAAAAGAAGAACCAAAAAGGAAGAACAAGCAAAGCAAAATATTTTTGGGTTTTTCAAATAGTTCAAACAAAGCAAAAAGGGAAAAACAAACCAAGGCAAAGAGAAAAAGAAGCAAACCAAAGAGAAACAACAGAAATATTTTTGGTCTTTTTTGTGTTTTAGAAAGCAAAAGCAAAGAAAGAACAAAGTCTAAAAAGAGAATGAAACATGAATATACAAAGTACCGATGCAAAATGATATGGAGATGAGTGCGATGTCGGTCTACCTCCCCCCAAGCTTAGGCTTTTGGCCTAAATGGGTATCAATCCCAAGCCAGCCAGGATGACGTGTCACCGTAGTATGACGAGGAGGTACCCTCGTCCTGGTGCGAGCTCGAGTATGTCCCTCCGTAGTGTGCGGAGTAATCGTAGGAGGGTACATCTTCCTGGTGCTGCTCGTGGAAACCCAGCAAGCAAAACTGCTCCTCCACCCCCTCCTTACAGCACGACCACGGTCTCCTGTGAACACTAAACAAAGAAGACTGCGGCAAAGGGATCTCCCTCTCATCCCCGTTAGTGAACAACATCCTATATACTAGACTGTCCAAATCAGAAGCAACAGTGACAAAGTGATGAGTTTTCATAGCAACAAGGTTAAGCCTTTGTGGCGCCAGTACAGTATCATTGGGCTCCACTGAAAGTCCTAATGCATTGAACATACGCGAGGCAATGATGCCCCCATAGATAGGCCCCCTAGCAGCTAGGCGGCGAGCAATAAGCGAGCCAAGGTTGTACCGAGTATCATTGTTAAGCGCAGCATCAAGGAAGGCTAAATGATAGTTGGAGATATTACTTGTGTTCTCCCTACCAAGTATGCTAGTAGCAAGATAATATGCAAAGTATCTAAGAGCAGGGAGTTGGATGTTTCCTATCTTTCCGCGTTGCGCCACGCGGTCATCATCATTGGTCACTCTGTAAAGCTCCAGCAAATCAGCGGGTCGCCCTTGAATTTTCTTCATGGTCCCTGTCATGCTTACACCTACAATACTGCAAAATCTTTCCAATGGCATGGTAAAGGGCAGATTATAAATTTTGAAAGAGACAGTTGACTGATAGGGTGTGTTAGTAAACGTGAAGCTCTCAACAAAGGTTTTGGTGAGCATAGTCTATTGCTCACTCTCATCTTGCATATATGAGGTCAAACCAACCCTCTCAATTAGTAGCAAGAAATCATCAAGAATCCCTGCAGCATGTAAGAAAGTAAAACAAGGAAAAGTAGATGGGTGAGCATCCCCATCATCCCTTTCATTACCAATATGAGTTGGAATGAGATCTTTGTTATATGATGGCCTAAACTGAGAGGCTGATCTTGAGGGCCTCGACCTCCTAGGTGCATCCCTCTCAAATATCTCTCCACAGGTATGGTTGTTCATGCTTGTGAAGGAAATATGCCCCGAGAGGCAATAATAAAGTTGTTATTATGTATTCCTTGTATATGATAGATGTTTATTTTGCATGCTATAATTGTATTGATAGGAAACATCAATACATGTGTGTTTAATAAACAAAAAGGGTTCCTAGTCATGCCTCTCTTATAGACTAGCTTGTTGATTAACAGGATGATCAAGGTTTCCTGATCATGGACATTGGATGTTGTTAATAACAAGGTCACAACATTTGTGAAATGATGTGATGAACATTCATCCGAAGTATAGCATTATGATCAAGTCATTGTGTTTATATTGCTATAACATCATAGGAAGTAATCTTTATCCTTAGACCATGAGATCATGTTAATTGCTAACACCGGAAGAGTATCTTGATAACATCAAACGTCACACCGTAACAGGGTGACTATAAAGATGGGTTCAGTGATACGAAGGTGTTATGTTGAGGCTCATGGATCAAGAGTGGAATTTGTCAATCCAGATGACGGATAGATATACTCTGGGCCCTCTCGGTGATATCCCATTAGGATAGCTTGCAAGCAAGTGACGTGATCACTAGAATGTTATATCACGGGAACGAGAAAAGAGTGCATGTCGGTAACAAGATCAAACTAGGTATGGAGATACTGATGATCGAATCTCAGACATGTAATATATCGAGAGATAAAGGAATTTAGTTACAAGCGTTAAAGGTTCTCACGATCACAGGAGTCATCGTTGAATGTGTAGGAGTCAGTACGGATCTCCAGGTCCCACTGCTGATTATTGATCGGAGAAGGGTCTCGATCATGTCTGCATTATTCGCGAATTGTAGGGTGGCACACTTAAGAGTTACCGGACACCATTTTGGAGCACATATGTTTCAGACGAAAGAATTGCAAAGCGCAGGAATTGTTTCAATACAAACCGGAAATTGTTTCGGGTGAAATTGCAGAAAGTGGTTCTGCATGTGATATTGAAATATTGCAAGGGGCTGCATGTGAATGTTTGTTAATTAAAGTAATTTACAAAATTCTGAATAAGAGCATTAAATTTGGAGAAACTTAATGCATTTAAAGTGGAGACTTTAAAAGGGAATGTGAAGAGGCATTTTAATGTGGAGGAGTTACCACCACATGAATGGGGGAGGTGCGGGGTCACCCCCCATGCGCCGGCCATGGAGAGAGGGGGTACCCCCCTCCTCCTATAAAAGGCCACCCATTCCCTCCTTCATCCTCACACCTCCTTGTGAAGGATCTCTCTCCCCCTCTAGAATTATTCCCCCATGGTCTCGGATTAGCGAGATACATGTTCCCGGTGGCATTTCGTCTAGAAGGAGTTGTTGCTTCCGCTGGATCGCTGGAGCGAGGAGGTGGAGGTTGTCCGGTGGCTTGAACGTGTGTGCGAGTGCGGATGCGCTGCTGAGTTGCGGCGCTCGGACTTCCTCACGATCTTGAGATCGGCAAGTGTACGACTACATCAACCACGAATTCCTACTCGTTAACAAAGCTCGTTGTCTTCGAGGGTAAGTTCTCTATGGATGTATGTCCACCCATTTGCTTTGTACCTAGTAGATAGATCTTGGCGTGTAGTTCACACCGTAGGAATTTTTTTGTTTTCTATGCTGCGGACCCAACAGTGGTATCAGAGCCTAATCTATGTGTAGGTGCTTTGCACGGGTAGTACACATATGTTTATATGTGGGCGATGATGATCATGTTATTGCATCTTGTATGTACTTTGGATATTGGTGGCATAGTGGGATGAAGCGGCCCGGACCAACCTTACATGTCATTATACATGAGACCGGTTCCACGACTGACATGCAACTTGTTTTGCATAAGTGGCTAGCGGGTGTCTGTCTCTCCTACTATAGTCAATATCTGATTTACAACGAGTTTCTAATAACTTGGTTATCGTCGTTGTGGTTCATGTTCGTAGGTTAGACAGGTTCTATCTCCGAAAGCCCTAAGCCACGTAAAACTTGCAATTGATAAATTAGAGCCGTCTAGTTTAGATCGTTGTTGGGCTAGTGTTTTGATATGGTATTGTTGTAAGTAGATGTATAATAGATACTCTTACAACACAGTCAACGTGTAAGTTCCATAGACCTTGTCCTTACACACAAAGGAATGATAGAGATCATACCATGATGCAAGTGATAGAGATCAAATGCATGGACCATATCATCTCACTTTACACATTAGATGTTAGCATCTTATACTGCTAGTTTGGCGTGTTTGGTAGCATTATAAGATGATCCCTCATTTAGATATCAAGATAAAAATGTGTTCTTCCTTGAGTATGCACCGTTCTATGGATCGTGTTTCGAGACATCACGTGATGATCGGGTGTACTCGAATCTACGCTTTCATAGGAACGGGTGTAAGACAGTTTTACACACGCGAATACTAAGGTTCTTACTTGGCGAGCCTAGCATGTACAGACATGGCCTCGAAACACGTACCGAAAGGTTAAGCATGAGTCGTATAGTTGATATGATGCCCATATAGATGCTCGCCTTTGAAGCTACACCGACTCACGTGATGATCGGACTTGGTGTAGTGGATTTGGTTCATGTAATCACCAAAAGGACACGAGGGATGTCGTTTTTGAGTGGCAGTTCATTAGTAATTTGGATTAGTTGAACTCAATCTATCATAAACTTAGTCTAAATATACTTTACAAATTCTGTTGTAGATGGCACCACCTGCTTTTAATTTCAATGTGTTCATGGAGAAAGAGAAACTTGCTGTGAATAGTAGCAACTTCACCAACTGGGCTATGAATTTGAGGATTCTCCTCACTGCTGCACAAAAGCAATATGTGCTAGATGCGCCGCTAGGCCCCCCAGCAGCTCCTGATGCCCCTGATGAGGAAAAGAATGTCTATATAACTCGTCAGGAGGACCACAACTTAGTTCATTGCGGCATATTGTATGGGCTAGAGCCAGAACTTCGAAAGCGTTTCGAAAATGGCAATGCCTTTGATATCATGGGAGAATTGAAAATGATTTTTGATACCCATGCTGCCATAGAGAGTTATAATGCTATAGAAAAGTTCTTTAGCTGCATGATGGAGGAAAACAGCTCCGTTAGTGAGCACGTACTCAAAATGTCTGGGTACGCCGATAAGCTTGTGTCCTTGGGAATAACGATTCCCATTGACTTAGGCATACATCGTGTTCTCCAATCTCTGCCACCTAGCTACAAGATCTTCGTGATGAACTATAATATGTAGGGCATGAAGAAGTCTCTTCCCGAGCTTCTGTCAATGCTTAAGACTGCAGAAGTGGAGATTAGGAAAGAACATCAAGTGTTGATGATCAATAGGACCACCGGTTTCAAGAAGGACAAGAAAGGCAAGCACAAGGGAAAGAAGGGTGGCAAGTCTGTTGCCACGCCTGAAAAGAAACCCCGAGCTGGCCCTAAGTCTGACACCGAGTGCTACTATTGCAAGGGGACTGGCCATTGGAAGCGCAACTGCCCCAAGTATTTGGCGGACAAGAAGTCCGGCAAGGCAAACAAAGGTATATGTGATATACATGTTATTGATGTGTACTTGACTAGTACTCACAGTAGCACCTGGGTATTTGATACGTGATCGGTTGCTAATATATGTAACTTGATTCAGGGGCTGCGGAACAAGTGACAGCTAGCAAGGGATGAGGTCACGATGCGGGTCAGCAATGGATCAAGAGTTGACGTGATCGCCTTCAGAACGCTGCCTCTCCATATGCCGTCGGGATTAGTGATAAATCTAAATAATTGTTATTTGGTGCCTGCACTAAGCATGAACATTGTATCCGGATCGTGTTTGATGCGAAGTGGTTATTCCTTTAAATCAGAAAACAATGGTTGTTCGATTTATATGAATAATATCATTTATGGTCATGCACCTATGTTGAATGGTTTATTTCTGTTGGATCTCGATAGTAGTATTACGCATATTCATAATGTTGATGCTAAAAGGTTTAAACTTGATAATGATATATCTACATATATGTGGCACTGCCGTCTAGGTCATATTGGCGTTAAACGCATGAAGAAACTCCATTCCGATGGACTTTTGGAATCACTTGATTTTGAATCATTTGATACATGTGAGCCATGCCTTATGGGCAAGATGACTAGAACGTCGTTTTCTAGTTCAATGGAACGGGCGACAGATTTATTGGAAATCATACATACTGATGTGTGTGGATCAATGAGTGTGTCGGCGCGAGGTGGATATCGTTATTTTGTTACTTTCACGGATGATTTGAGTAGATATGGGTATATCTATTTGATGAAACACAAGTCTTAAACTTTTGAAAAGTTCAAAGAATTTCAGAATGAAATGGAAAATCATCGTAACAGAAAGATCAAATTTCTGCGGTCCGACCGTGGAGGAGAGTATCTTAGTTACGAGTTTAGCACACATATGAAAGACTGTGGAATAGTTTCACAACTCACGCCTGCCGGAACACCACAACGTAATGGTGTGTCAGAACGTCGTAATCGTACTTTATTGGATATGGTTCGATCTATGATGTCTCTGACTGACTTGCCACTGTCATTTTGGGGTTATGCACTGGAAACCGCTAGATTCACTTTAAATAGGGCACCATCTAAATCCGTTGAAAAGACACCGTATGAATTATGGTTTGGAAACAAACCTAAGCTGTCATTTCTTAAAGTTTAGGGATGCGATGTTTATGTGAAGAAACTTCAACCGGATAAACTCGAACCCAAAGCATAAAAATGCGTCTTCATAGGATACCCTAAGGAAACGATTGGGTATACCTTCTATCACAGATCTGAGGGCAAGGTCTTTGTTGCCAAGAATGGATCCTTTCTTGAGAAGGAGTTTCTCGCAAAAGGTGTGAGTAGTCGGAAGGTAGAACTCGAAGAGGTTATTGAACCTTCTCTTCATGAAATGGCGAGTAGCACAGCTCCAGAAGTTGTTTCGGAGTTTACTTCACCTAATGAAGAGAGAGCTAATGATATTGATCATGAAACTCCGAAAGAGGACACTACCGAACCTCGCAGGTCAAGCAGGACACATGCAGCTCCTGAACTGTACGGCAATCCTGTTATGAATTTCATGATTGATGAAATGGATGACCCTGCGACATATGAAGAAGCGATGATGAGCCCGGATTCCAACAAATGGCTAGAAGCCATGAAATCCGAGATGGAATCCATGTACGAGAACCAAGTTTGGAACTTGGTGGACTTACCTCACGACCGAAAGGTCGTTGAGAATAAATGGATTTTCAAAAGGAAAAATGATGCTGATGGTAATGTGACCATCTATAAGGCTCAACTTGTCGCAAAGGGGTTTCGACAAATTCAAGAAGTTGACTATGATGAGACATTCTCTCCTGTAGCGATGCTTAAGTCGGTTAGGATTATGTTAGCAATTGCTGCATATTTCGATTATGAAATATGGCAGATGGATGTCAAAACTGCGTTCCTCAATGGTAAGATTGAAGAAGAGTTGTATATGATACAACCTAAGGGTTTTGTCGATCCTAAGGATGCTAATAAGGTGTGCAAACTTCAGCGATCCATCTATGGACTGAAGCAAGCATCACGGAGTTGGAATCTCCGCTTTGATGAGGTGATCAAAGAGTTTGGATTTGTCCAAACTTATGGAGAGGCTTGTATTTACAAGAAAGTGAGTGGGAGCAATGTGGCATTTCTGATATTATATGTGGATGACATATTATTGATTGGAAATGATTTAGATCTTTTAAACAGTGTTAAAAGTTATCTAAACAGCAAATTTTCGATGAAGGACCTTGGTGAAGCTTCATATATATTAGGCATTAAAATCTATAGAGATAGATCAAGACGCCTAATTGGGCTATCGCAGAGTACATACCTTGATAAGATATTAAATAAGTTTAATATGGACGGAAGTAAGAAGGGGTTCTTACCTATGTTGCAAGGCAAGACATTGAGTAAGACTCAAAGTCCGGCTACGGCGGAAGAAAGAGAGATAATGGATAAGATCCCCTAGGCCTCAGCCATAGGCTCTATAATGTATGCCATGCTATGTACAAGACCGGATGTGGCACATGCTATTAGTTTGACTAGTAGGTACCAATCTGATCCAGGTTCGGAACACTGGATAGCGGTCAAGAATATCCTTAAGTACTTGAGCAGAACTAAGGATATGTTTCTTGTATACGGAGGTGAAGAAGAGCTAGTTGCTAAGTGTTATGTTGATGCTAGCTTTGACACTGATCCGGATGACTCTAAGTCTCAATCTGGATACGTATTTCTCTTGAACGGAGCAGCGGTTAGTTGGAGGAGCTCCAAACAACCTGTGGTGGCTGGATCAACGACGGAGGCGGAATATGTTGCTGCTTCACAAGCAGCACAGGAAGCGGTTTGGATGAAGGAGTTCATAACAGAACTAGGTGTGGTTCCTAGTGCGTTGGACCCAATGGTGATCTATTGTGACAACAATGGAGCCATAGCCAACACCAAGGAACCAAGGTCTCACAAGAATTCCAAGCATATTAAGCGCCGGTTTCACTTAATGCATTAAATTTGCAGAAACTTAATGCATTTAAAGTGGAGACTTTAAAAGGGAATGTGAAGAGGCATTTTAATGTGGAGGAGTTACCACCACATGAATGGGGGAGGTGAGGGGTCACACCCCCCCCCATGCGCAGGCCATGAAGAGAGGGGGCACCCCCTCCTCCTATAAAAGGCCACCCATTCCCTCCTTCATCCTCACACCTCCTTGTGAAGGATCTCTCTCCCCCTCTAGAATTATTCCCCCATGGTCTCGGATTAGCGAGATACATGTTCCTGGTGGCATTTCGTCTGGAAGGAGTTGCTTCTTCCGCTGGATCGCTGGAGCGAGGAGGTGGAGGTTGTCCGGTGGCTTGAACGTGTGTGCGAGTGCGGATGCACTGCTGAGTTGCGGCGCTCGGACTTCCTCACGATCTTGAGATTGGCAAGTGTACGACTACATCAACCACGAGTTCCTACTCGTTAACAAAGCTTGTTGTCTTCGAGGGTAAGTTCTTTATGGATGTATGTCCACCCGTTTGCTTTGTACCTAGTAGATAGATCTTGGCGTGTAGTTCACACCGTAGGAATTTTTTTGTTTTCTATGCTACGGACCCAACAGCTTGATACTCTGAAATTTAAACACCTATTAAACAAGTGATTGCAAAGTGAATATAATGAAGGATACTACTCATAGGGACTTGTAAGAGGCCTAAACATGCATCAAAACTATATCTCTAAGCATAAAACAAGCTTACAAGCTCTCATAACCTGTCACCTACAGCAGCAAAATACTCAAGATATAATCCACTAAACTCAAATCTACTTGGACAAGGGGAGGAGTCACATACCAGAGAACAAGTGCTCCAAATTTCAGCAACCAAGACGGGCTGAGCAAGGAGATCGAAAAAATCGAGAGTAAGCACAGCAAGAACGTGATTTTGAGCAATGAACTGGAGCTTACTCGGGAGAGAGAAGAAAGTGGCAGGTGAGAGAGTTAGTGGAGGGCCAGGGGTGGCCCACACCATGGCATGGTGCCACCCAGGGCAGGCCGCGCCACCAGGTGGTGAGCCTGCCTGGTGGGTCCCCCTGGTACCTCCCAGGCACTCCCCTGCCCCTTTTTTCACGTAAAAATTTAATATGAATTTTCTGGAATTTTTCGAGACACTTTATTTTTGGGCATTTTTTAGGTATAGAAGAATGATTTTCTGACAGACAGATTTTTTTTGAAAATGATGCAATGACAAAACAAGGCTAGAACTACAGGAGTTCTAAGACACTCTAACAAGCAAGCAACAAACAACAAAAAGGAAACTAAACGAAAGCAAAAACTAAAATGGATAAAATAGAAGTACACGGAAATAATCATAGTGAACATTGTTTTATTCAATGAAATCCTTTTGTTTACAAGGTTGATCAGGTCCTGTTACCAAAACAATTCCATATGAGACAAAACTTTGTATTCCACTAATGATTATGTTACCTCAACCTTGATAGCAATGGTCCCAATCATAATAGTTTCAAATTTTTCTCTTGGTATGGGACAATATATTTCTCCAACTTGAATGCCCTCAACATGTTCAATTGAATTCAAACCATAAGTCCTTTCAATCTTCTTGGGGAAATAGACAGTATGTTCCTTGTCATTAACATTGAAAGTCACCTTTCCTTGATTACAATTAATAACAGCTCTTGTAGTATTAGGAAAAGGTCTCCCAAGAATAATAGACATATTATCATCTTCAGGCATTTCAAGCACAACAAAATCAGTTAATATCAAGCAATTATGAGCCACTTGAACAGGTACATCCTCACATATACCAACATGAATAGTGGTAGATTTATCAGCCATTTGCAAAGATATATCAGTGGGTATTATATTTTCTAGTTGAAGCCTCTTATAGAGAGAGAAAGGCATAACACTAACTCCAGCTCCCAAATCACACAAAGCAGTTCTAACATAACTGTTCTTAATAGAGCAAGGGATAGTTGGAATCCCTGGATCTCCAAGTTTCTTTGGAACATTACCATTAAAGGAATAATTAGCAAGCAAAGTAGAGATTTCTTCATTAGGGATCTTCCTTTTATTCGAGACAATATCCTTCATATACTTTGAGTAAGGATGCAATTTAATAGCATCAGTCAAAGGAATTTGCAGGAATAAAGGTTTCATCCACTCACAAAACTTATTATAGTGTTCATCTTCCTTTGACTTGTGTTTCTTATTACGGAAAGGCATAGGTTTTTGGACCCAAGGTTCTCTTTCACTACCATGTTTCTTAGCTATAAAATCTTCTTTAGTGTATTCAGTATTCTTAGTGTGCTTTTCAGGTTCTTCTTCAACTTTTTCTTCATTAGGAACTTCATTTTCTTCATTACCACTTTCAGTTTCAGCATCAGAAATAGATATACTATTAGGATCTATAGCAGGTTCAGAGGGTTCTACAACAGTTTTATGTTTCTTTTTCCTTTTCTTACGAGTAGAGCCACTATTTTCAGCTTGTTGAGAATCATGCTCAATTCTTTTGGGATGCCCCTCAGGATATAGAGGATCCTGGGTAGGAGCTCCACTTCTAGTTCTAATTTCATAAGCATGTTTTTCTTTAGAAGCATTAACTAGCAAGTCTTTTTGCACTTTAACGAGTTGATATATTTGAGTTTGAACCATTTGAAAGTGTTTAACAATCATTTTAACATCATTAGAGGTTCTTTCCACAATATCTTTCAACTCAATAATAGCTCTAGTGTTTTCCATTAGATGATTTTGCACCCTTTTATTAAAATTATCTTGATTAACAATAAATATATCGAATTCTTCTAAGCATTGATCGGGAGGTTTAGAGTAAGGGATATCACCTTCATCAAAGTGTTGGAGTGAGTGTACCTCGATAGTGGATGAGTAGGGAATAGGCTTACATAATTCTTCTATAGGAGGTGAATTCTTGACATCTGCAGCTTTAATTCCCTTCTCCTTAAGACATTTCTTAGCTTCCTTCATCACTTCATCATTTAATTCAATAACTCCCCTCTTCTTTGATGTTGGAATAGGCACTGGTATAGTAGGTTCAGGTACAATTACTTCAGGTATAGCTTGTTCAGGAGGACTCCAATCTTCATAGTTCTTACTTATTTTGGCCATTAATTCCTCAGCTTCCTTGGGAGTCCTATTCCTGAAAACACAATCAGCACAACTATCTAGGTATGTCCTAGATTCCTCGGTTAGTCTATTATAAAATATATCAAGAAGCTCATTCTTAGGTAATGGACTTCGAGCCTGTGCATGAATCAAAGCACAAAACCTTTCCCAAGATTCAGGCAATATCTCTTTTTCTCCCTGTTTAAAATCAAAAAGTTCCTGCAAAATAGCATGTATAGCACTAGGAGGAAAATATTTCTGCAGGAAAGTACTAATCAAGCAATCAGGGCTATCAATAGATTCAGGAGGTAAATTACTAAACCAAGTTTTAGCTTCTCCTTTCAGTGAAAAGGGGAAAATCTTAGCAACAAAGTAAGTACGCATCTTAATATCATCAGAAAACAAGCCACTCATGGTAGAAAGTTCATTCATATGTGCTACCGCACTTTCATTCTTAGTCCCACAAAAAGGTTCCTTCTCAACAATCGCTATGTAAGATAGATCGAGAGAGAAATCATAATCTTCATCTATAATGTTTATGGGAGAAGTGGCAAACTTAGCAATAGGAGACAATTTGGGTCTAATAGTACGCTTCTCAAGGAGACTCTTAGCAGCGCTCCTATCATGGGTGTTTTTACATTCTTTAATAAATTCATCGGTCATCTCAACATAACCATCTTCAATATCATAACTTTCACTAGACTAAGGTGAACTAACAGGTGTAGTAGTGTCTTCATTAGGAGTTTCAGTATGTCCAGCTATAGTTCTAGCAATCGTAGCGTCTAGGAAAGGACCTAATGAACCACTCTTATCAAGCACAGTAGAAGCAGCATCATAAGCATCAGAAGTTTCAGATTCAGCAGTAGTAGAAGTGTGTGTAGCATGTGTATGTGGTGGTGTAACGAGCTTACTCATAACAGATGGTGAATCAAGAGCAAGAGAGGTGTTCAGAACCGTACCTCTTCTTGTAGTGGATGGTAAAATACGAACCTTGCCATCACGAGACTTACCCATGATGGATGGATAGCAGCGAACAATAGAGAATCCAAGTGAACTTGATAAATAAAGCTATGCTCCCCGGCAACCACGCCAGAAAATAGTCTTGACGACCCACAAGTATAGGGGGTGTATCGCGGTATTTTCGAGGGAAGTGAAACCCAATTTATTGATTCGACACAAGGGAAGCCAAAGAATATTTATAAGCCTTAACAACTGAGTTGTCAATTTAGCTGCACTTGGAAACGATCTTGCTCACAGCAGTTTATCAGTAGCAACAGTTTTGTAGTAGGAATAGTGAAGTAACAACAGTAGTAAAGTAAAGACAGCAGTAACAATAGCAGTAAACAGTGGGATTCGAGTGCGGTAGGCATAGGGATGGATGGACGGGCGTTGCATGGACAAGACAATTCACATAGCAATCAGAACATAGGGCAATTACAGATAAATAAGATAAAGCATCCAAGTACTAGATAATCCTAGGCATGTGTTCCATATATAGTCATACGTGCTCGCAATGAGAACTTGCATAACATCTTTTGTCCTGCCAGCCCGTTTGCAGCGGGGCCTCAAGGGAACTACTGGCAATTAAGGTGCTCCTTTTAATAGAGCACCGGAGAAAAGCATTAACACTCTGTGAACACATGTGATCCTCACATCAAAGCCATTCCCTCCAGTTATCCCGATTTCTGTCACTTCGGGGCCATTGGTTCCGGACAACAACGTGTGTATACAACTTGTAGATAAGACCATAAACAATACTATCATAATGAATCAATAACATGTTCAGATCTGAAATCATGGCACTCGGGCCCTAGTGACAAGCATTAAGCATAACAAGTCGCAACAAAGTCATAAAGCACTAATAAAAGATACTAGGCACCATGCCCTAACAATCTGATGCCATTACATGAACAATCTCATCCAATCCCTACCATCCCCGTAGCCTACAGCGGGGGATTACTCACTCATAGATGGGGAAACATGGATGGTCGATGGAGAAGCAATGGTGATGATGATGGTGATGATCTCCTCCAATTCCCTGTCCCGGCAGGGTGCCAGAACGGAGTTTCTAGTGCTGTTTCATGGAATCTGGTGGTGGCGACGGAGCGGAACTCCTTCTGGAAAAACGTCGAACCCCCCTGAGTTTTTAGGTCAGAAGGCAACTTATAGGCGAAGAGGGAGACCGAGGGGGAGTCTGGGGCGGCCAGACCACCCCATGGCGCGGCCTGGGCTTGCCTGCGCGGCCAGGTGGTGTGGCCTGGTCCTAGCCCCCTCCGTCTCGTATTCTGGCTCCTGGAGTCTTCTAGTGAAATAGGATTTTCGGCATATTTTCCGGGATTTTGCCTGATAGTTGATTTTCTACACAAAAAGTAGACACCATGGCAATTCTGCTGAAAACAACGTCAGTCTGCGTTAGTTGCATCCAAATCACACAAGTTTAGAGGAGAAACAATAGCAAAAGTGTTCGGGAAAGTAGATATGTTTTGGACGTATCATATAGCCCATAGCCCCTTGGTGTTTCTTCAGTACCTCCAATAACCTTTCTTCTTCCTTCCCTGAAAGTTTAGAGCTAATAATAACAGGATATATCTTATTATCATCAATGTAAGCATATTTAAGATCGTTAGGTAAAGGTTTTAGATTGAAGACCGGATCCTTTTTAGGTGGCAACGTGGTACCCAAGTCTTCTATAGGAAAGTTATGCTTAAGCATCTTAGGTTGACGACGGAGAATCTTGTCAATCTCATTTCTTTCTTCCATGAAGATTTCACTTTCATGATCTTCCATAAATTGCTGCAAAGCATTGTTAGGAGCAAGAGAAATAGAAGAAAGTTGTTCAACTCTAAAATCCTCATTATGGGTTTCATTTTCACCAGGTTCTTTAGTAAATTTCGAAAAATTAAACTCATAAGATTCCCCATCAAATTTAGTCAAGATTTTCTCCCTTTTGCAGTCTATAATAGCTCCACAAGTACTCAAGAAAGGTCTACCAAAAATGATGGGATAAGTTTTACTAGCAGCTGAACCAAGTACTAGGAAATCAACAAGATAATTAATCTTACCACAAAGAACTTCCACATCCTGCACAATACCAATTGGAGAGATGGTCTCTCTATTAGCAAGGTGAATAACACATCAATCTCTTCCAGTTCCCAGGGACTGATTTCATGCATAATTTCTTTGTAAAGCTCATAAGGAATAGCAGTTGAACTTGCACCAATATCACATAAACCATAATAGCAATGATCACCAATTCTAACAGAAAGCACAGGGACACTAGCCTTTTTAGTTCTATTAGGATGTGCAACAATATTAGAATCATCCTCACAAAAGACTATGTGTCCATCTTCTACACTTTTAGTGACGAGGTCTTTCACAATTGCTACAACAGGTTCAATGTTTATTTGTAAATCACGTTTTACAGTTCTCTTTGCACTTTTATTGATTACACTAGTTATCATAGGATGATCCTTTACCTTATCCGGGAAAGGTATTTTCTCGATATAAGGTTCAGGTAGGATGTGATCAATAGTGCAAAATTCAGTATGCCCAACAGGAACATAGTCAACAGTATCTTTATATGGTGCATGGTACTTGTTCCATCCCTTTTTAGGAATTTCAATATAAGAAGCAAAAGCCTTAAAACAATTTGTAATAACTTGAGAATCAAGACCATAAGCATTACTAATATTTTGAAAGTCATCAGTTCCCATAAAAGTTTTAATGCATTCATAATCATAATTTATACTTGACTTTCTTCCTTTGTCATTCTCCCATGCTTTAGCATTGTCTTGAATACGGTCCAGAAGATCCCATTTAGCTTCTTATTCCATGCGTGTAAATGATCCAGCACAAGAGGCATCCAATAAATCCTTATCATGAAGAGAAAGCCTTGCATAAAAGTTATTGATAATAATATTGTTGGGGAGCTCATGAATGGGACATTTGAGCATTAGTAACTTCAATCTCCCCCAAGCTTAAGCTATACTCTCTCCATCAAGAGGCCAAAAGTTGTATATTTGATTCCGATCTTTATGAATCTCACTAGGAGGATAAAACTTGGAATAAAAGAGAGGTACTATTTCCTCCCATTCAAGAGCTTGACCATTCTTCAGCAGCTTATACCAGTCCTCATCTCTTCCTTTCAGTGATAATGAAAATAACTTCTTCTTGACTTGATCTGTAGTAATACCTGCACACTTGAACAACCCGCATAATTCGTGTATAAAGAGCAAATGATCACCGGGATGGACAGTTCCATCTCCAACATAATAGTTATCCATAACACGATCAATAATTCTTGTAGGTATTTTATAAGTATCAGTCTCAGCAGGTGGTGGTCCATCTACTACCTTAGCAGTGGTAGTAGCATTACGAAATAAGAAACTCAGCGAATTATCCATGTTGAAAATAAAGCAACTAACAGAAGTAAACAATACTCACAATAGAAGTTTTCTTTACCAGTTCCACTCTCCAATAGCGCTTCACTCCCCGGCAACGGCGCCAGAAAATAGTCTTGATGACCCACAAGTATAGGGGGTGTATCGCAGTATTTTTGATAAGTAAGAGTGTCGAACCCAACGAGGAGAAGAAGGTGTTGGCGAGTGGCTAGGAGCAGGAATTCTCCGTAAATACTTAGCAAATGGATTTTTAGGGGTTTTTGATAATGCATGTAAATAAAGTACGAGTAAATAAAAGACAATAAGAATAAATGCAGCAAGTGGCCCAATCCTTTCTTTAGCAAAGGACAAGCCGGTTGTATTACTTAAGATGACCAAACGTTCTCGAGGACACATGGGGATATCGTCAAGTGCTTTCGCTTCATATAGTTGATTAATATTCTTTAGTTTGCTAAGTGTTGTGTGGGTGAACCTGTGCTAATGTATCGACCTTCCTAGGACTAATACATACTTGTGATTATACCCCTTGCGAGCATCCGCAAGTACAAGAAAGTAATTAAGGTAGAAACCTAACCACAACTTTAAACTCTAAGACCCTGATGTCCCTTGTGCAAAGGTTTCCTAACGGGGGTTCAGGTTTCTGTCACTCCGGCAACCCCTACGATTAGTAGCCAAATACACAATGCATTCCCCTAGGCCCATATAGGTGAAGTGTCATGTAGTCGATGTTCACATGACACCACTAGAAGAAGTACACCACAACTTAAATGTCAAACTATTGAATCTTTCTCAACACAATTCCACTACTAACAACATGACTTCTCCCATGTCCTCAAGAACAAAACGAACTAATCACAAGACATCATATGGATCATGATCGGAGGTGAAATAATGATGTGTAACAATCTGAACATAAATGATAATTTAATGGTTCACTCAATAGCATCAACTACAAAGAGTAATCAACACCGGGAAAGTTTACCCTAAGAACTATGCAAGATTCAACCCAATTGTTACAGCGCTATGAGGTGGTGATGATGGTGATAGTGGAGATGATGGTGGTGGTGATGATGATGATCCCGATGAAGTCCAGCTTGATGGTGGTGTTGATGGCGACGATCTCCCCTCTCCGGGAAGGAATTCCCTTGGCAGAATTTTGTCTGCCGGAGAGATCTTTCTCTCTCGGTGTTTTCCGCCTCGTGGAGGCGGCGGAATCTTTTTGTGGTCGCTCCCCTAGTCTTAGGGTTTCGGGAGGATAATATACGCCAGAGGGGAGAGCCAGGGGTGGACTAGGGCAGCCACACCACCTGGTGGCGCAGCCTAGGGTGGCCCGTGCCAGGGGTGGTGTGGGCCCCCTGTGGCCCATCTCCACTTCCCCTTCTGGCTTTCTTCGTCTTCTGGAAAAATAGGATTTTCCATGTATTTTCCCGGATTTTCTGATCTTCGTGAATTTTGCCTCCAAACAGCACCTTTTCCATCAGAATCCTGACTGCAGCGGTCCATGCTCCAAAAGTCATCAACCATGCAAAAACAGATGAAATAACGTAAGTATCATCTCTTAATATGAAATATATCAATGAATAACAGTAAATTATGATATAGAATAGTGATGTAAAATGGACGTATCATGCTCCCACGTAACCAATTTCCCCTGCCTCAAGCAATCATCAGGTGAGAATGGAATGGAGGCCTGGTTCACCATCCTACATATGAGGGAGTTCGTAAAGGATCAACAGCTTCTCTTGTTGCCATCTGGTCTCCAGAAAAGGGGCACAAACATGGCGGAAACCATCGATGCAAACATTAGAGCCGAGTTCCGTGCCATCCAACAGAAGATTGGCACGATACTCATGAGGGATGTCATGAAAAGGGGTGCCTTGTTCAACTACAACGGTCACCCACTGAGTAAGGCAGAGATAGAAACCCGCTTAGAAGCATGCTATGACGTGAGGACATTCAGGATGCTCGATGGCATCCATCCCTTCCTGCCGAATGCATATGATGGGAGTCCTGGTCCTTAATCGAGTCACAAACTTGTCTCCTGCAAATGTTAGTCACGGTAGGCATTTAGTATATTTGATGCTTTTTCTTTTTGCACTATCTCTCCCTACAAATAAATGTTAGTCATAGAATTACTTTAGTATATTTGATGCTTTTCTTTTTGCATACCTACATGTCATATATCTATTATGAATGTGCTAACAACTAACATTTCTTTCTTGTGTGTGTGCATAGATGAGGTGGTATGTCGTGTACGAGGGCAAGGTTTCCGGAGTGTACGACGACTAGGAAGATTGTAGGAGGCAGGTCCACCGTTTTAGCGGCAACAGTTACAAGGGCTACACCACTTTGGAGGAGGCGGAAACTCGATACGCCAACTTTCTAGCACGGCGGAGGAGAGATGTGGAGGAGACCGATGACCCCCTTTGTCGTGATGATTCTCCTAGCCACTGCCGCCTCTCTAGTCTATTATGTCATTGTTGTTTAGCTAGGTCGTGCGACTCCAGAGACTTGTGTCTATGTTTGTGTAATATTTGCTAGTTGGAGTCAAAGTTTTAACGATATGGTCGACTTTCTACACTTGTGTTATCAATTTGTGTTATTGATGCATGTTATGAACATTTGGGTGCTTTCTGTATACATTATGTCACATATGTGTACATTTTGCCGTAATTCTAGTATTTCTGTGCATATTACTGTGTATATTCTGGTGTACATACTGTGTATTTTAAGCAGTTTTTTTACTCCAGTTAATAATACCACCGGCATAGATCTCGTGTAACACGTACCGTAAGGCCCCCCACCCAAAGTTTGGTCCTTGCCACATTTTTTGTTTGCTTAAATTTACCATTTGTCTTTCTTGTCTTCATATTTTTTCCAAAAATTAGCATCAAATATTTTAGCCCCACTATGGTCTGCTTTTATTCCATGTGCTTAGTTCAATTTCCTAGATATGGAGAGGTCGGGTGTATTGTATCTGAGTTGTCTGATAATAAGAACAAGGCCACACTAGCGATAAGATCCGCACATGTATCATAAGGAACTCTGTGCACTTCATCTCACTCTTGTATCTACTGTATCATAGTTACATAAACTGGCTATTTTAATACGAGGCACTTGATGGTTCAGTTTGTTGTTCTCAAGCTGCCAAAGCGTTGAAATTATCTGGCTATTCATGAATAATTCAATGTATGATTGCTTGATTCATTTTTTGTCTGAAATTATCTATCTAGCATATTCGAGGCTCACAATTGATGTGTTTTTGTTGGCTGAGTTACTCTTTTTTTGTCTATGATTAAATCAGTGGCAGATTTCGTTGTGTAGTGCCTGGCTAGTTTATATATGAGAAACATAATGGATTAGTTTTCATATTCGTTTTATTCATGTTCAACACATTTTAGTTTGAGCAGTCTGCATCAGGTACTTTGGTTGATTGTTCGCATTGTTATTCGAAATGAACTTGTAGTTTGTTTCCCAAGTCTGTTGTTTAAGTAACTTGTTTTGTCTTAGTCTCAGCCATCTTCAAGTAGAGCAGTCATTTCAGAGAGCAGCACAGGCTCGCATCGCTCTATCGCGCCAGCTGGTCCACTTATTCAAGAAGAAATAGATGTATGAGTCACCATTGTTAATTGCTTTCTTCCTTATATATTACCGCATTGACACATTTAAAATTCATGGTGGCGTGCTTGCAAGGTAATGCTGTTATAACTTGTTTTGTGTTTGTTTCAGGCTGCAAATGACCCTCTGAATGCCAAACAAAGACCCGCTTGTCCAAGTTTAGATTTTGTTTCACACAACAGAAATGACAATACCTATTTCTCATGGCACATTGCTTCGACTGATCCTCTTTTTCCAGCCAAAAGATTATTTGAGGATGCCCTCCAAGATGCCCGTGATATTGTTGAGCAAGAAGCCAACAAAATAGATTCAGTAATCAACATAGCACGCAAAAACTTATATGAATTGAAAAACAGGAAAGCTTTGACGCGGAACATGCTTAATAATCTCATCTGCAGCTCTCATGGGAAGCCAATTGTTACATGTATCGGGATGCAAGCTCCATAGAGACCTTTTCTGTAACACCAGTTATGGTGTTTTTTTAGTTGTCTGGACTCTGATGCAACTTTTTTGCTTCATTTTATTACTATCAAGTTTACCGAGGATTGTAATAATCTACTGTAATTCATAGTTGTAAGTTGTTTGAGGATTGTTACAAACTGAGCATCTATCAGAATTACTACATACACATGAAAAAACAGGGAAATTGTAAGAGGTACAACACACGATCTACTGGAACTAGGAGAACATCCATTGTATTAAACGGGCACCATAGAACTTGCAAAATTCATAGATGTTCATTGAAAAAAGTGAACACATAAAGAGCTGACCTGAAGAGAATACATCAGGAGCAGACCCACACAATCCATCAATCTAACGGATAGCCGTCGTAGTAATCGTAGTGGGTGGTACCATCCTCGCCATAAGGTGGCACCACCTGCAGCTCAGAATGCTCGACAATTCTGCAATACTCCGCCAGCAATCGATCGAGTTCAAAAGGACGGTCATTGATACATAATACTCCTACTCCATACCCATATACAACCCTTGGATCCTATTCCCATGCAAGAGCCTCAAAGTTGTAATATCTAATCTCGGATAGGTCCGCATAGTATATGTTGCCGGCCTGCACTATGGGTACCCTAGCGCTGTCGACACAGACACACCGATTATCAGCAACAAAGAGAGCACAACTTCTGATGCCTCTGACCGGCTGAAGGACACGGCTCCGGGTATCAACCCGGTAAACAACCGGCCTACCTCCATAGACCGGTCCACTCACAACGAATAGCAACTCCCTATCGGACTCGACAAGGTAAAAATGATTCTCTGGGAACTAGTAGCCCGGAACAGGGCCTAGAACGGGGGGATGCATCTACAGGGTTCATGCGGAGCGCTGCAGCTGGACATCTCCATGAGAAGCATCACACGTAGTCGAGAGGACAAACCCGTATTTGTTTGTGACGAAAACATCACTGGTGTAAGAAGTCGTGCTCCGGAGTTCCGCGAAGTCATACCGCGAGTACCACCCTTCACCAAAGACCGGGCGACTCCCTTCCACCCTGGTCTCATCCGCCCACTGAATGGTGGTGTTCTGATGGTTTGATGTAAACACCATAAATGACGAGAACATCATCACAGCGACAGAAACCACCTGCTCGGTCGGTATCTCCTCCCTTAGGCGCTTGATAGCACTCGATAAGGGGTTGTACAACCGGGTCTTGTATGGCTGCACCCTCTGTCCAATGCACAAGGAGGCCGCTGGTTGTGCTACCGAGATAAAAGTACCTTCCAGAGAGAGACGAAGAAGAAACAGAGATTCAGTCAAGGTAAACAGACTGAAATTCAATCAAGGTAAACCATGGAGCAAAACCCTGGGCAACAAGTGGACGAAGAAACAAAACTTGAAAAACAAATAGTATAGGATGTGAATGCAAAAAAATGATCGCATATATAAAGATGAATATAAAGAAAGCACCTACGAATAACCCGATTAATCTTCTTCTCAAGGTGGCGGATAGTTCTCACGTTCAACAACGTGATGGCGGTGTCGTCTACCCGATACTCCTCCGACAACTGGTGCTCTAGAACATTCCAGTTGGCTGGCATAAAGCGCTCCTCCGTGAAACCGCGCTAGGCGATGTAGACTGCCCGAAATGCGGCGTAGTAGTCGAAGTCGTCCGTCGAAAGAAAGATATCACCTATCTTCTGGACGATTCCCTCAGGGAGACCAGCCCATGGCGAGTCCTCCTGTTTCTTTCCGGCCATGGATGATGGCGTTCATGTGGTCTCGGTCCCATCGACTGGCACAGGAAGCGGTTCCAGAGACACACATTTAAACAAAAGCTTGGGAAAGCCAAGCGAATCGTGTGAAAACAAGACGACGACATGCACATAGCAACTGCAAGCGCGTTTCATCAAACTGGCACGGGCACGCGCATGCGCACACACACTAATTAGGGTACAACGGTCGTGCACACCAGCGTACAACTCCTGGGAGCACGCGAGTGTGTAGGTGTAGGATGATACTAGTAGTAGTAGTATCATAACCTCATTGTATTTAATTATCCCAAAATCTAAGGAGAAAACATGCGCTCCCTAGTCCCTCCGGGCATAGGCAAACACAGGGTATTTTTCATTTTTTGCATGGCATTTTCCATTTTCCAATTTTGCTTTTTGGTTGTGCCTTGGATGCCCACCGTGTGGCCGAATGGGGTGTATGCTCTGTGGAGCTAAAAACCTCATGTTCTCTCAATAGCACGGTCATTAATTATTGAGGTATATATGTTTTTAGTCCCACAACTTGTACCGTGGGAGCGTTTTAGTCCCACATCTTGCAAAGTGAGCAACACTAGCCACATAACTTGTAACCAAGAACATTTTAGTCCAATTCAATCGAATTTGTGTGATTCTGTCCGAATTCATCGTAACTAATGGAAGTGACATGTGGCATCATATTTTTTGCAAAATGACCCCTATGTATTTTCTCCCTGCCAGTTGTGATCTTGGTACGACCTGATAGTAGGATATGAATAAGAAAAACCACCAATGCATTGTAGGGTATCGAACTGATTACCTACTCTACTGAAGAAATCAACCTTGGCATTACAGCATGCACACAGAAGTGATTAACTAAGAGCGCTCTGGCTGATGTGTTTTTTATTTTGGATATTCAAAAATATGTGTTTCGAAGATGTGAAAAATCTATAAACAGATCCAAATTCTCAATTCAAAATAATTTGTGTTCTGGGCTATAATTACAACTCAAGTTAATTCCTTTTCATTTTTGCGAATAAGAAAAAACTCAAGTTTATTCTAGACACTGCAGCTAGCTACTAGGTTAACGACAAAGCTATATAATTGATATTATGGACCGTGCCAACACAGACGTGAGCATTTTTGCGTTTGTATGTGCTTTTTTATTGTATAAATAATTACGTCCCCCAAGTACTCCTCGTCTAGCATAATTACGTCCTCTCAAGTACTCCTCGTCTTACATGAGTAACAACTAGCATCTACCGGCATAGTGGCTAGTGGGTGTGTGCGTCATTGTACAAAAGTGTTAAGTTTGAATCCATTCTCCTCTTAGAGATTTAACTATTTTATTTGTATGTCTACTAACAGGTGGCCCACTTATCAGTCCGTATAGGGACATAAATGACATAGAAAAATATAGAGGGGTTATTTAAAAAGAATCAATGTCATTTGTGGACAAATTAAGTCAAATTCACTGAAATTTGATTAAATTGGACTAAAATGCTCTCGAGATATAAGTTGTGGGACTAGTATTTCTCATTTCTCAATACATGGGACTAAAACGCTCTCACGGTGCAAGATGTGGGACTAAATATGTATATACCTCTTAATTATTTTACAACCTCAATTGCTAGGTCGAAGGACCAATTAATGCTCCTAGTTTTACTCAATTACCCTCTAGTTGACCATAAAATATGAACCACCATGTCGTGTAATGCTCATGGCCGATCATGTTGTTAAAATGGGAGTGCATCCATTGGCTTGCATGTTTTCAATTAGATGTGGTGGCCACGTGCATTGGCTGGATTTTAGGATTACTACTGCATGCAATAACTAGCTATAAAGCGAGTAGGTGAAGTTAATTCTCCGAACTAGTAATACTCCAGCCTAGTAGTACCGAACACAGGGAGTACCTCAAGTGTGGTTATATGGATGATCAGTTGATGTGACTCTCGACCATGAATTCCTGACCATATAGCCATACGTTCTACCACCTTTTTTTACTACTGCTACTAATAGTACATGGACGCTAGCAAAATTCAAAATCTCAATCGAGCGGCAAAATCACACACACCGACTTCGAAGCATTTCCCGCCTAACCGTTTCAAAAACTTTGAGACGGGATCTCCCACCAAGGGAGTAACATTATTATATTATTATTATTAGATGGACTTTAGCCAATTTCAAAATCGTAATCGAGTGGCAAAACCGCACACCCACTTTGAAGCATTTCCCGCCCCTTTGTTTTAAAAACTTTGAGGCAAAATCTCCCACTGCGGGAGTACCATTTTTGTATTATTATCAGATGGGAGCTTGTAAAATTCAAAATCTCAATTGAGCGGCTAAACCATACATTGACTTTGAAGCATTTCCCGCCCCTCACTTCTAAAAACTTTGCAAAATATCCCACCGGGGCAGTACCATTTTTATATTATTATTAGATAGACGGTCGCCAAATTCAATATCTCAATCAAGCGGCAAAATCACACACGCACACCAATATTGAAGCATTTCCCGCCCCTCAGTTTCAAAAACTTTTGACTTCAAAACTCCCATTCTACCGATTATTCTGACGCCCTATGGGCAAGCTAAAGTCAGTAGTTTGGGGGCATGATCGTAATTTATGTTTTTGTTCACCTCCTTAGTCCGGATTCGCCCAGATTTTCCCGCTGGTCCTTCCAAAAATCCTAGCCCCCTCTCTCCCACGCCCTCACCTCCACGGCCACCACGTGCACCAGCCAGCGGCAATTCCATGGCGGCCGGAGCCGCTTGAGATGCGGTTAACCAAATCTGCAACCCGTTTTTGTTTTGTCAGCAGTATAGAAGGTTCAAGCCTGTCACAGTGAAATGCATTTTTGTCATCGTGCTCATACATACAAGTCAGTGGGCATGTCTGTTCTTTGTGCTAGTACATACAAGGTCATTAGACATGTTGGTCTCCATTCGCTGCTCTACAAATTTCAAGTCATCGACATGTCTGCTATTTTGTCATGCACATGTTATTAGCTACTCCATACAACAGTAATTGCCTGCTACCGTGTAATTCTTGCAAAATCTGAAGTCAGCGGAAAATATTAGTGTGGATTCCCTGCTCTACAGTTGCTGAATCTATCTGGTTCGTCCTGAGATCAGTTCCTGCTATTATTTCCTCCTTGACATCATTCTGCTATCCTGCAGTAGCCGTTTAAACTCTTCGTACTAATTCGATTATAATTTTGTTGTTGCTATCTAGTTCTTCAAAAGTTGCATCACTAACTATTTCCTTTTTCTTGCATATAGCTCAAAATGGAACAATGAACATGTTGGTTTGCATAGCCTATTCTACAGGTTCACAAGGGATTTCATTACTTCCTTATCTGGTGCTGGTTTGTCCTGAGCAACGACATAAGTGCCCTCTACTATGTAGTTCACTCGTGGTTTGCATTCCTGCTCTAGAAGTTATCTTATGATGCCATTATAATTTCTATCTGGTTGATTCTTAGCTATGATAGTAACTACATTCCATTGTCACTACTATAGATCTGGCTATCAGTGGCGCATGGATATGAAGGTCAGTGGCGCATGGGCCGTGCGCCACTGACATCACGCCACTGGTATTTTTAACCAGTGGCGCATTTGAATATGCGCCACGGATAGTAGATAAACCAGTGGCGTGTTTCAATATGCGCCACGGATAGGTGAATCCTGCGGATACTGGGGTTTATCCGTGGCGCATGGTTATATAGTGCGCCACTGACTGTTTATATATGCGCCACTAATATGTTTTCGTTTTTTTTGTACACTGCCCTCGTATTTGTACACTACCCTCGTATTTGTACAGGTATATATACACACAATGACAATACTTAATAACACAATAACAATACTTAATAACACAATACTGATCAAGTCATAATAAAAATACCAATCAAGTAGCAATTTAGTCATCATCGCATTACATGTCAAGTGGTCACCTAAATTAAACTACCACAAGGATAGCGACCACGACCAAGGCCTTCATCAGGTTCTTCCAATATGATCCAATAAGGAACGTTTGAAAGTGATTAAGTTTGAATCACAGAATGTTGAGCTAAGTTTGTCCGCAGTGTCTAATAGAGAACTGTAGACATGTTTTCCAAATCCATAAAGGATGACATATCTTAAAACATAAA
Source organism: Avena sativa (assembly GCA_916181665.1). Taxonomy (NCBI): domain Eukaryota; kingdom Viridiplantae; phylum Streptophyta; class Magnoliopsida; order Poales; family Poaceae; genus Avena; species Avena sativa. The sequence goes on along the minus strand of OV702286.1, from coordinate 428,282,032 downwards.
GGGTTATGTTATAAGGGAATATGTTGGGAACTCCTGTAAATACCGATTAAAGTCAAGTAGGAAGCGAGGTGAACAAAAACATCGAAAGTTGCATAGAGTGCACTAGTGTTTCGATGAATACATTTATAATAATAGATAAGGGTACCATCTAAAGTGTTGTATAATGTTATGGCGGGGCTAGTTCGCTTTTAACGTAGAATGATGTGTCCCAGGGCACAGTGCCCATGAGAAAGCCCTCGAGGTTGATCTAAAGTCACTATAGGCTCCTGGAATCAGGCCTCGTTCTGCTGTCATAGCGATGATGCATACCCACAGATGTTATCATGTGATGATAAAGTATTAATGTCAATCAAGGTGACATTAGTAAGTTGCAAAGGATTTGGGACTGTAAAGTACAGACCCAAGACTCAACCTCTTCCATGAGCAAGCATGTTCAGGGTACCGGATATATGGTGCCAATGATTAAGGAACAAATGCCGCTAGTGTATTTGTACTCTAGTGCAAGTGGGAGACTGTTGGAAATATGCCCTAGAGACAAATAGTAGTAAGAACTATTATCATATTTCATATAGTTTATGATTAAGTTTTGTATCATGCTATAACTGTATTGAGTGGAAACATCAATACACGTGTGATATACAAACAACCAGGGGTTCCCAGTGAAACTCTAGTCACTGGTTCATTGGTCAACAGATGATCATGTTTCCTGATCATGTGGCATTTATGCCAGTTGGAAATGGAGTCATCTCATTCCGAGAATGAGATGATGAACCAATACCCAACCTAAACATCATGACCCGATCATGTCACGAAGTTCAAATTACGATGATTAGAAATGGATCCTCGTAGACTATTCCTTAGACCGTGAGGCTATATCAATCACTGTCTCCCGAGAGTGCTTAGATAGCATCAAGCGCCACTTGGTAATACAGTGGTTATAAAGGTGTGTTCAGGTACTCAGAGGAAACCGTAGAGGCAATATATGTCAAGAGCAGGATTTGTCCATCCATGTGACGGGAAGATACTCAAAGGGCCCACTCGGAGAAGTTATATCCAATAGCTGCACAGCGTGTGATTTGATCACGGGGATATCACTTGTCAGAACGAGTCAAGTAGCGTTGTTCGGTAACGAGATTAAACACGACATGGTGATGTCATTGATCAGATCTCGGGCAATGCAAGTACCAAGAGACAAAGGGAATAAGACACGACTCCCCCAATTCAAACGACGAAAGATCTTCGTGGAACGCACAGGGGTCACATGGCCATCCAGGTCCCTCTGTCGATCATTGGTGCGGGAGTGTCTCGACCATGTCTGGAGTGTTCCGGAACCGTGGGGTATCACGCTTAAGGGCTTGATGTCGTCGGATTGATGACAAGTACGCCATGAGGGGGTCCTCGAGGCGTGCGGAAGAGAGGGGTGTGAGACGTACAATGTTCCGGGACGGGGAGCACATAAGTTTACCCAGGTTCGAATCCGCCGGCTTTGGACGGATCCTACTCCTGCTAGCAATCTAGTAATACGGCAGAGCCGGAATATGGGTTACAAGGGTTTCCCTGTGTGCGTTGAGATTGTAGACTATTGGGTTGCCCTAAAGGCTCTCCCTAGGACAGCTTATATAGATATCCGGCCTAGGGTTTATAGGATAGATCTATCCGGCTACGACTAAGAGTCGGTTATAGAGTACATCTTGAACTACAAGTAACACTATGGGCCTATGTCGGTAAGTCTTCTGGGCCTTCTCGTAGCCGGATTGGACTCCGTATCTTCTCCCTGACTGGGTCGCCCGTGAAGCAAATCTCTAACCCGAAGTGGGCCACCCTGGTTAGCGAGGAACTGTGAGGATACCCAAAAGTATATCCCCAACAGCAGCCCCCGGAAGTCTCCAAGATCCAAAGTCGAATTCATCATCGTCTAGCTTGATCTTTGACTTGCAGAATCTTGAAGGGTTCCTGAAACTTCAAAACAAAAGATACGATCCGGGTCTCAAAAGTAAGTCGGACCTATCAGTACGTTATTTGGATTTTCCAGCTTGATATTCAAACTAAGCCGGAACTTGGTCTCTGACGTCATCTGACACTGGTCATAGTCAAGTCACGTCACTAACAAACATCCTGTCAGCACGACCGTTGGTGTGTCCGCCGTTCGCGGAATCGAGGTGACGTTTCAATGTGTACGCGGAGATCAAGGCGACATAATCATCGCGTGGGACCTTCCCAGTTCCTTCCACGACGCGTGGCATTTACATAGTGTTATTTGCACGAATCTTGGCGCGGTTAGGTGGTTATAAGGGGTGAGGATTTCCTTTTCCTCATCTTCACCTATTCCCCTTGCCGTTTCCTCTCCTCCACTTCTCCCTCGTGCATAGCGCTCCCCTGCTTCCCAGATTCCTAGTGCCGCCCATCCAAGGTCACCGACGCACCGGAGGAATGGCTTCATCTTCATCATCCGGCTTGGCTGGAGCCACATCGGCAGCGGCGGTGGAGAAGGAAAGCAATCGCTGGGTCTGGATCCCCTGCGTCCTCAATGACAAGAAGCTCCGCGGTGTGGAGAATGAAGGGCTCCTCCGCGCCGGCGACTGGCGGAGCGGTTTCGGTGAAACCATCCCCAACCCACATGTCGATGAGCAGGTACACTTTGGCACCCACCTTGACAGAGGTTTGTCTTTCCTTCCCTCAAAATTCTTTTCCGAGGTGATAGATCACTATGGTGTTCAACTTCACCAACTTCCCCCCAACTCCATCTTAGATATGAGCGCCTATGCGGCTTTCTGTGAGGGATATCTCGACATTAGGCCGAGTCTCACTTTATTCCGGTTCTATTTTCATGTCCGGAGAAACTCCATCACTGCCGATAATCCTTATATTACCGGCACTATTAGCCTTTCAGTTAGACGCGAGCGTGTTTATCCTCGCATTTTAGCTAGTGAGTCGGTCAAAGAGTGGTCGGCCACCTTCTTTTACCATAAGGATATTCCTGCTCCTGCCAAAGCTACTGTTTTGCCGGCTTTTGTCGACGGAGGCACCACGACCCTAGCGTCTTGGGACGAGGCTCCTCCGGCTCTTAGTGACGATCTGATCCTCGCCAAGAGGCGGATCGAATATCTCATGAAACACAAGGGCCTGAGAGGGTCCGACTTAGTCCAGTCCTGGGTGGCACGCCGGATCCAGCCTCTCTAGTACCACGGCGACCGACTGATGCATTCCATCACGGTGTCAAAAAAAGACTCCCTCCGCATCAGCCCCAAGGCATTAAAGCCATAGGATTACATAAGCTAGATCAAATGGCTGATAAAGGAGCGAATTGAGAGAAAGATTCTGGACTTGTCTCTGGACATGGACACAGCGGAAGACCCTGTAGTGCCGGTAAGCTTCTTAGCAGTAAACCCTTTTTATGTGTTTCACCTTTAGGTTATTTTGCAATACTGAGATATTATCTTCTTTTCAGCTTGCCGACCTCCCGGAGTTAGAACTAGCTCTTATCGAGGGATATCCTCCGGAGTTTTCTCAGGAGGAGGAACTGGTTCAACTACCGGACATTGTGCCCAGGAAGCGCAAAGCTCCGACAGTGGCCGTCGGCACAAAGGAAGTGCCAGTTGCAAAGAGGTAACTTTCCACACAACTTCAGCCTTTATACCTTACTCGTAATTTCTTCCGAGATGTAATGTTTTCCATTCTATTACATTCTCAGAGCTAAACAACTCATCAAGGGCAAGGGGAAGGGAACTTCTTTGAAGCCCCTACGATAGACAAAGCTGACTATGGCTTCTCCTGCCGCGACACCTCCGACTCATGCCCCTCAACCTTCTGCTACACCGGTGATTATGCCATCCCCGATCGTCGCAGAAGATCTGGCTCCCTCTACAAGGCCAGCGACCCTTGAGTCACAGACTGACGCCACCATGGGTGGCTCAGGTTTTGATAAGGGTGAACCCTCTTCGGGTAATGATTCCTCGGTAGAGACCTTCACCGAAAATCTCCTGAACAATCCGGGACTTGCCAAATTTGGCTTGTCTCGGAAATCTGCGGAGGAAATCCAGTGGCTAGCCCAGCAATGCCTAGAAAGCCGTAATCTCTCTGCCGAAGAAGAAGCACAAGAAGCGGAGGACGTCAAGTACTCCGATCTTCTTGAACAAGTCCACCTTCGTGACGAGGGACTAAGAGCTGGTGTGCTTCCACCACCTCCGGTTATTCCACTCACCCTCGCCGAGAAGGTTACCACTGAGGTGAACATGTGCCTGAGCAAGCTCACACATGAACATCATGTAAGTCGGAATTCCAACTCACATTTTTCTTTATTATACTTTATATCATATCCTCTAGCCCCCAAGCATGAAGTTGGATATACAATCCAGGTTTATGATTCCTTAGGCTGCCAAAGAATGAACTAGTGTAGCCCCTAAGGCTCGTGCTGATATTAGCTACAATATTAGCCTGAGTCTTCAGGAGACTTTTGACTCTGGGTATTCTGACTTACAGAAAGTTAATTCATATAACCATGATTTGTTGAAGAATGTCTGCAACAAGCGGAGAGAAATCAGAGCTCTCCGACTTAAGAATGTTGAGCTTAAGGTTTCCAAAGATGAGGCCAAAGGTAAACATTCCGAGACTCAAACCTTGTCTTGTATTTTCATAGTCGAATAATTTTGCTGAAGTGTTGTTCTTTTTGACTTACAACACTGGTAAAACAGTCCTGTGCTATGATCGAAAAGGCCAAAAATTTGAAGACCTTGGTGGTGGAAAACAAGGATCTCCGTCGAGAGCTTGACCAGCTTAAGGCGGATCATGAGAAGAGCATATCTCAAGTTCTCGAATCCTCCTCCATGGCCACCGTGGAGCGTGATCGTAAGATTGCACTCCACGAGAAGAAAATCTCGGATCTGAACGACGAGCTTTGTAGAGAGAAGATTCTTTCCGAGGCACTCCGGGCTGAACTCCGGAGTCTTCGAGAAGAGAATACCAAAGTTGATGACGTCATCTTTGGTATGTTTCCATCTATCTGACTTGTCTACATTCTTCGACTCTTTCAATGTCGGATTTACTTAACCGTTTTGCGTTATATGTATAGGTCCTCTGAACTTGACGGACTCCACCTCTGTTGAGCCTCACACCCACCGGCTTACCCAAGTCGGTGATCTGCTTCATGACTTCCGCCAATCCACTAAGGATATTGGCGAAGTTCTCAAGGTTCCGGACATGCATAGCATGTCCGACTTTCAGGTGCGGGACAAGGCAAAGGAGATGTCGCAGCTCGTCCAGGACTGGAACATGTCCTACGCGCGATCAGCAGCGCAGAACGCCCTCACAATGGTAATGAGCCACCATGGAAACATGGAAATCTGGCAAGTGTCCAGAGGGTACTGCAAGGTGGATGAAGACGGACAGGAACAAGACATCAAGTCCATCATGGACTCCTGCGCCGTATATGGGTGTCATGTAGTTGACTTAACCAGCTACGACAATCCCTTCTTCACCCGCGTGGACACGCCACCTCCGCCTCCAGAAGAAGCAACCGAAGTTTCCGACGATGAACAAACCATATCGGATTTGGACATCTCGGATCGTTATCAGGGCGCGCCTGATGTGTCCAGCGAGCCGGCAGCTCCTACCTCCTCTCCTGCATCATAGATTACCAGAAACAAATGTGTTATTCTGAAAACATTATGGGTCTATAAATATGCAGTATGATACTCTTTTGCTAGTGCTAAGTTTTTATCTATTCAGCACTTTTGGCTTTAAATTTTTGTGTGCCTGAAATGTTTGCATAAGCACTTGCACTTTTTTGTCTATACTTATCGTTTATCTGGCTTTTCGCCTCGTCCCTTTCGTGAGCCAACTAAACTTTCTACATGGAAACTTTGCCAAGCAACGGAGCTCAATTGCTAAACCAGTTTAAACTCGGAAACAAAGCCGACTTCTAGTATGAACAATTCACTACTCGGAAAATACCCGCATCCTGCAATCAGACGAATAACCAAAGTAGACTAGAAACTTTAGAGTTATACCCGAAGGTAGCATTTTTAGAATCGGAAATCTAAACCAGAACAAACATGAGCATAAAGTACTTTCAAGTATTCTGTGATTTTCGACCATGACATGATCATTCGGAAATAAGATGGTGAAAACTTCTCAGGAAAAAACTTGAGGCAACCAAAACTTTTATTTCTCACAGAACATGTACACATACATGATTACAAAGAAGGATAAACTAATAATAAAAGGGACGTAGCTGAGCAATATTCCATGGTCTGTCTAACTCATCTAGATTTGTACTGCCTCCAGCTCTCTTTCTATTCTTAGTAGCAGGTCTTTCTTTGACTGGCCTCATATCAGTTAAGTAGTACGAACCATTGTGCAATACTCGACTAACTAAAAAGGGCCCTTCCCATACTGGGGAAAGTTTGTGCTTTCTTTGTTGCACAAGCCGGAGAACCAAATCACCCTTATTGAAATATCTGTTTCTAACTCTCTAGCTATGATACTTGCGTAACTTCTGCTGATAGGCTGTTGATCTCATTTCAGCAATGATGTGAACTTCTTCAACTAAGTCGAGATCATTTTGTCGAGAAATCTCGGCATCCTCTTTGATATACGCGGCCACTCTAGGAGAAGTGTGAATCAAATCACTAGGAAGAATTGCTTCTGCGCCATAGACCAAGAAGAAAGGTGTGTATCCGGTTGACCTGTTCGGAGTTGTTCGTAAACTCCATATTATAGAAGGTAATTCCTCTGCCCAAGCCCCCGCAGCACGTCGTAGTGGGGCTTCGAGTCTCGGTTTTAGGCCTTGTAGGATTAAACCATTTGCTCTTTCAACTTGTCCATTAGCCTGTGGATGTGCGACTGACGCAATATCAAGCCGGATATGTTGTTCGTTGTAGAATTCCGCCAGTTCTCCCATAGAGAAATTACTCCCGTTGTCCGTGATAATACTATGCAGACATACCGAATTATAACATCCTCGACAAATCTTTTGGATGTTGCTCCATCACAACTAGTGACAGGTTTAGCCTCAATCCATTTGGTGAATTTATCCACCATCACTAAGAGGTGAGTAAATCCACTTGGAGCCCGTTTAAACGGTCCTACCATGTCAAGCCCCCAGACCGCAAAAGGTCATGTTATAGGTATTGTTCGCAGCTGATTAGCCGGAACATGAGCTTGTTTGGCATACTTTTGGCAGCCCTTGCAGGTCTTGACCAGCCGTTTGGCATCTGCCTTGGCTGTAAGCCAGAAAAAACCATGTCGGAAAGCTTTTGCCACTAAAGATTTGGCTGCGGCGTGGTGACCACACTCGCCTTCGTGGATTTCTCTTAGGATTTCCACTCCTTCTTCCGGAGATACGCAGCACTAAAAACCCCTAGACACCCTCCGCTTATAGAGCTCACCACTAACCACAGTATAGGTTTTTGCTCGTCGGACTATCTGCTGGCTCAGAACTTCGTCTTCGGGTAATTTGCCATCTACTAGATAATCAAGGTAGGGTTGAGTCCAGCTAGGAATTACAGCCAGAACTGCTATTAGAGGTGAGTCGGATTTGGTCGGATATTCCTCATCCACTCCCTTTATTGAGGGAACTTTGAGGTGCTCTAAAAAAGCACCATCCGGGACCTCTTTCCATGCAGAGCCTATTCGAGATAATGCATCTGCTTCCTCATTTTCTGCTCGAGGGATGTGTTGAACCTCAAACCCTTCGAATGATTTAGATAAATCATCCACAACATCTTTATATGTTGCCATGTGTTTATTTGCATTACAAATATCCGACACTTGCTGAGCAACAATATCCGAATCTCCGTAACACATCAAACGTCAGATGCCGATATCTTTAGCAATCCGGATTCCATGCAGTAGTGCTTCATACTCGGCAATATTATTTGTCGCTATGAAGTGAATCTGCAACAGGTATAAAAGTTTATCTCCTTGGGGTGATTTGAGCACCACGCTAGCCCCCGCGAGCCTTAGACCCATCAAAATATAGGGTCCAATATTCCGAATCAGGGAGGGTCATATTCTCCTTCATCTCTGTCCAATCAGCAACAAAGTCGGCAAGGGTTTGGGATTTAATTGTTGTCCGAGGTTTGTACTCAATATCGAAAGCTGAGAGCTCTATGCCCCATTTGGCGACGCGTCCTGTGGCGTCACTGTTGTTGATTATATCTCTCACGGGAGCTGTGCTCACCATGGTAATTGGATGCTCCTGAAAATAATGTCGTAGCTTACAAGATGCCAAGAACACACCATAAGCTAGCTTTTGATAATGCGGATACCGTTGTTTCGATTCTGTCAGGACCTCACTGAGAAAGTAAGTCGGACGCTGCACCAAGTGTTCCTGATTTTCCTCCGGTCTCTCCACTACCATGACGATACTAACGACTTTGTTTGTCGCAGCAAGATAGAGCAACATCGGTTCCTGTGGTTCCAGGGCTGCAAGTATTGGAGCATATGAGAGTACTTTTTTCAGGTCTTGCAATGCAGCTCCAGCTTCGTCAGTCCATACAAAATTCTTGGTCTTTTTCAGGAGTTTGTATAATAGTGCGGCTCTTTCACCAAGCCGGCTTACAAACCGACTGACTGTGGCAATGCAACCAGTTAGTCTTTGTACGTCCTTCAGGTGAGTTGGCTTGGAAATATTGAGTATAGCCTTGATTTTGTATCGGTTCACCTCTATGCCTCTTTGAGACACGATGAAACCTAACAATTTTCCGGCTGGGATTCCAAAGAAGCATTTCTTCGGATTAAGCATTATGTTGTATTTTCGTAGATTGGCGAACGTTTCCTCCAAGTCGGAAACCAATGTTTCCTTCTTTTTAGACATCATCGCAATATCATCCACATATGCATGTACATTTCGTCCGATTTGATCATGGAGGCAACGCTGCATTGTGCGTTGGTACGTAGCTCCTGCGTTCTTCAACCCAAAGAGCATCGTAACAAAACAGAAGGTTCCGAAGGGGGTTATGAATGAAGTTTTGACTTTGTCAGATTCCTTCATCTGGATTTGGTGATAACCGGAATATGCGTCGAGAAAACAGAGGAGTTCCGAGCCTGCCGTAGAATCGATAACTTGATCAATCCTAGGCAGAGTGAATGAATCTTTGGGACAAGCCTTATTCAAGGCAGTATAATCAACACACATCCTTAAATAAGTGGTGTCCTTTTTAGGGACCATTACAGGATTGGCCAACCACTCAGTGTGGATGACCTCTTCTATGAATCCGGCTAACTCGAGCCGTACTAGTTCCTTAGCTATTGCCTTATGATTTTCATCGCCGAAACATCATAAGGACTGTTTAACGGGTTTAGCGTTTGGGTTTACATTTAAAGAGTGCTCGGCAAGTTCCCTAGGTACTCCGGTCATGTCAGATGGCTGCCATGTGAAGATATCTTGATTTGCTTTGAGGAACTTGACGAGCACGCTTTCCTATGCGCTATCTAGGCCTACGCCTATCTAGGTCACCTTGGAGGGGTCATCATCCTTCAACGGCGTCTTCTTCGTCTCTTCTGATGCCTTGAACTCCGGATTTGGCTTTGTCACCTCCTTCTTCGTTGCGGGCATCTCGGGCGGATCTATGCTCTTCTTGATATCCTGGTACTCCTGGGCGTGCAGCACGGCTTCAGCGAAGGCGGCGTCTCCATCCTCGCACTCTCACGCTTTCTTTGGGTCTCCCCTGATAGTGATCACGCCGTTGGGACCTGGAATTTTCATCATATTGTAAATGTAACGGATGAGCCATAAAAGCCCAGTAAGCCAGACGTCCGAATATAGCGTGGTATGCGCTCTTGAACGGGACCACTTTGAAGGAAAGTGCCTCCGTCCGATAGTTCTTTGGAGTTCCAAAGGTAACATCCAAAGTGATTTCTCCTAGGGAATTTGCTTGTCTTCCTGGGACAACCCCGTGAAAGATCACAGAGCTGTGGTTCAGCTGGGTCTCCGAGATCTTCATCCAGCGTAGCGTTTCGACATACAGAATATTAATACTGCTGCCATCGTCCATGAGAGTCTTGGAGAAACCATAACCGTCAATAATAGGATTGACGATTAAGGCGTATTTTCCTCACCTGTGCAACTTAGGTGGATGATCAGCGCGGTCAAATGTGATTGCCACTTCCGACCAGCCCAAGAATTGGGGGACAGCCGGAACCGTTGCATTGAGTTCATGTAGCACTGCCTTTTTGACCTTTGCTGGTTGAGATCCGAGGAAGGTGACGTAAGTGTCTTTTTTGGTCGGAAAAATTTTCTTCCCTTTCGGCTTGGGATATGAAGCATCAGCTTCCTCCATGTCGGAATCTTCCTTGGTCTCTTTATCCTTTTCAGGATTCTTCTTTCCCTTCTTCCACTTAGCTTTGTAGCCAGCGGTAGCATCTCTCTTAATGTCGTCGTTGAAATGACACTCGGTGTTTGTGTGGGACGAGCCCCCATTGGCGTCTAAGTGATGCACACATGGGTTATTGGCAATGTCGGTTGATGACCCAAAAGTATAGGGGGTGTATCGCAGTATTTTTGATAAGTAAGAGTGTTGAACCCAACGAGGAGCAGAAGGTGCTGGCTAGTGGTATGGATTAGGAATTCTCTGCAAATACTTAGCAAACGGATTTTTAGGGGTTTTTGATAAAGCAAGTAAACAAAGTACGAGTAAAGAAAAGACAGCAGGAATAAATGCAGCAAGTGGCTCAATCCTTTATGCAGCAAAGGACAAGCCGGTTGTATTACTTAAGATGACCAAACGTTCTCGAGGACACATGGGAAGACTATCAAGTGCTTTCGCTTCATATAGTTGATCAATCTTCTTTAGCTTGCTAAGTGTTGTGTGGGTGAACCTGTGCTAATGTACCGACCTTCCTAGGACTAATACATACTTGTGATTATACCCCTTGCAAACATCCGTAAGTACAAGAAAGTAATTTAGGTAGAAACCTAACCACAGCTTTAAACTCTAAGACCCTTATGTCCCTTGTGCAATGGTTTCCTAACGGGGGTTCAGGTTTCTGTCACTCCGGCAACCCCTACGATTAGTAGCCAAATACACAATGCATTCCCCTAGGCCCATATAGGTGAAATGTCATGTAGTCAACGTTCACATGACACCACTAGAAGAAGTACACCACAACTTAAATATCAAACTATTGAATCTCTCTCAACACAATTCCACTACTAACAACATGACTTCTCCCATGTCCTCAAGAACAAAATGAACTACTCACAAGACATCATATGGATCATGATCAGAGATGGAATAATGATGTATAACAATCTGAACATAAACAATAATTCAATGGTTCACTCAATAGCATCAACTACAAAGAGTAATCAACACCGGGAAAGTTTCCCCTATGAACTAATGCAAGATTCAACTCAATTGTTACAGCAATATGGAGATGGTGATGATGGTGCTCGTGATGATGATGGTGGTGGTGGTGATGATGATGATCCCGATGAAGTCCAGCTTGATGGTGGTGTTGATGGCGATGATCTCCCCTCTCAGGGAAGGAATTCCCCCGGTAGAAATCTGTCTGCTGGAGAGATCTTTCTCTCTCGGTGTTTTCTGCCCCGTAAAGGCGGCGGAATCTTTCTATGGTTGCTCCCCGAGTCTTAGGGTTTCGGGAGGATAATATACGCTAGAGGGAGTGCCAGGGGTGGACCAGGGTGGCCACACCACCTAGTGGCGTGGCCTGAGATGGCCCGCGCCACGGGGTGGTCTGGGCCCCCTGTGGCCCATCTCCAGCCCTCCTTCTAGCTTCCTTCGTCTTCTGGAAAAATAGGATTTTCCGTATATTTTCCCAGATTTTCTGATCTTCACGAATTTTGCCTCCAAACATCACCTTTTCCATCAGAATCCTGACTGCAGCGGTCCATGCTCCAAAAGTCATCAACCATGCAAAAACAGATGAAATAACATAAGTATCATCTCCTAATACGAAATATATCAATGAATAACAGTGAATTATGACATAGAATAGTGATGCAAAATGGACGTATCAACTCCCCCAAGCTTAGACTTCGCTTGTCCCCAAGCGAAACTGAGCTCAATATACATGGCCTCAGGTTTATGGAGTGAAGAGTCGATAAAAGAATATGGACAAGAAGCATCACATTCATCAATACATAGATCATAATAGAAGACAACTCACTATTATATAACTTAATTTGCAATAAGTAAAGGAAACACAATAAAGATACATAAAGTGAATCATAATTGGTAATGGCAAACTATAACACCCCGTCCACTCCTGGGCCCGGGGGGTGTCACTCCTGGCAGCTTAATAGGATATCTAGATTGGCCGCACAGACCAACACTAGTCTTTTCTGCGCACTTTGTCCTCACTCGTGCACACCCGGTTACCCATTTCCCGGTCGGTCACCCATCCTAGAATTGTTCTAGGCCAAGCACGCTTAACCTTAGAGTTCTTTTCGAATAAGCTTCCGGAAAAGAAGTTGCAACTTGTTGATATGGGTATCCTATCAATCCTATTAAGCTACGTGCCTGGATCTCACATACACCAACCCTTTAGAAGATCGATGCCCTCATCGATCAAGCACACCCCAGGAACGTTCCCTCTTGGCACGCGTATATGCGTCCAGTGCCGGCACATGTGCCATGCCATGTCCACTCCGGGCCACACGCGCCATGCTCCACATGTCCCGCCACTAACCCGCACACACCCGTGTAATCGCAAGGGTGGGATCTGATACCACTCTGTAACACCCCGTCCATTCCTGGGCCCGGGGGGTGTCACTCCTGGCAGCTTAATAGGATATCTAGACTGGCCCCACAGACCAACACTAGTCTTTTATGCGCACTTTGTTCTCACTCGTGCACACCCGGTTACCCATTTCCCGGTCGGTCACCCATACTAGAATTGCTCTAGGCCAAGCACACTTAACCTTAGAGTTCTTTTCGAATGAGCTTCTAGAAAAGAAGTTGCAACTTGTTGATATGGGTATCCTATCAATCCTATTAAGCCATGTTCCTGGATCTCACACAAACTTAGCTCTTGGTCGAAGAATAGTTGATAATTTGCTGGAGTTCACAAATAACTGGTTTTCAAAGATAGCTTTCAAAGTAGTAAACATCAAGATAAGAGCAATGTGCAAAACAAGGAACATAAGAAACATGATTGAATAAATCATCATATGAATGAATGAAACACAACAACTCAAAATACTTGTTGAGATAGAAGGGAGTAGGTTTACTGACTCAACTAAAAAGTAAAAGAAAGGCCCTTCGCAGAGGGAAGCAGGGATTGCAATTATCATAAAGAGCTCCCAAAAATTATGGTACTTAATAGCTTTTAGCTCTCATTGCCCCTATCATAGGCATCTTTAGGTGATTAAGGTTAAAGTGATCAAATATGAGGATATGCATTGACAAGTTGTAAGTTGAGAATCTCATGTCCCTTGAATATGAGGGCCGCTCCTCATGCTAATCAAGTTTAGTCACCGGTAAGTTCTTGTCATCATAAGCATATGTGTATCATAGAGAACAGCCAACGGGGTACCCCTTGCCCGATGATACGGAAGAATCCCCATATCAAAATGACAAGTCAAGCAGACAACAAGTATCTCAGCAATCTTCTTATTTACCATGGGAATATGGTGCTTTTTTCTCTCTTTCCCCTTTTCATAGTATCTTTTTTTTCTTTTCTCTTTTTCTCAAGCTCTATCTCTTTTTTCGTAAGAAGAATGCTTCATAGATACTTGTTATGGTTACGCTGCAGGTTTCCACCATGTCAGCATGGATTAGACCAGCGGCCCAGGCGTTTCTCTAACACACATGCATAACTCCATGGACTTACAAGCTCCCCTTTCATTTCACACCGACGACATCCATAGACAAAAGAACATGATATCAACTAGGTACAAAGTACCAGTGCAATGTTGAAAGCGTTCCCCATGACAGCATGGTTCTACTAATTCACAACTTACAAAGCGCAAGCATATACGCAACATAGGTGAGCACAATGGTTCAAGTTTATTAAATGCAAGAAAGTAAAGTGTGCCATCAAGTTCGTGAGAGCTTTAATCACTAATTTTCACATAACAAGTTCAATTTGGGAGGTAGATAAAATAAGAATTTACTTGGAATAGCAATAATGCTAATAGGTAGGTATGGTGGACGCAAATGGCAAAGGTTTTGGTTTTAAGGAGTGGATGCACGAGAAGAATTCCCTCTCAGTATAGGTCTTTGGCTAGCAAGGCTGGGTAGCAAGTATAAGAGTTGAAGGAAACAAACAAACATACAAGTGAACATGCAATCTTCCTTGGAATCACAAAAGATCTTAACTAGAGAATACTAGACTTATGAGCAAATCAAGAAACAAAGATGATGAAATTATATTTCCTTAGAGTACTTTTATCTTTTCTTTCAACTCTCAAAAATAGTTTTGCTACTGACCGAGCCAGGTTTGCCAAAACCAACTAACTTAACTCAATGATCCCAAAGTGATACCAATACTAACAACAAGATCAATCATACAACCACGAATTGAAAACTAATATAAGCTATGCAAAAGAGTAAATGATAGAACTTCTCATTAATAATCCATAACGACAACTCACACCAAGGGATACATATCTAACGAGAGAGGGGACACTTCCATAATGCAAACCATACTACATAATAACTTCTCTATTCATGATATGACTCTACTAAAAAGGTAAAAGATAGAAGATAGTGATGTGATACCGCGGCACTCCCCCAAGCTTGGAACAAACCAAGGGGATGCCAAACCTGATGATGAATTACTCCTTTGGTGGTGGTGGTGTCCTCTCAATGAGCTCTCTGATAAGTTTCCCCAAGTCCTCAATCTCAAAGGTGAGATTACGAATCAGCTATGAGTTTTTCTCAATGCGGCTCATGATCATGTCGGGTTGAGAGTTCCAGCTCTTGCTATTCTTTCCCCACTCTTCCTCCTTGAAGTATTCTTTTCCTGCATGGCTAGAACGAGGCAAATCCTAATTGGAGGGTAATTTCCCCTTGGGCATATCCTAGTATTGATGCTCATGGATAAGAATATGGAAAGGATTCTTGGTGCATGGAGGAAGTGACCATGGAGCCAAACTGTGACGAGGAGATTTCCCCCCAGTCTGCATCCGTTCAGTCCTTCTAACCCTGGCAGGTTTCGTCACCACTCCAATGCTTGCAATGGTAGTGACGGTGTGCGGATGTTGGCCTTGCTCCTCTTCACCTTCACCCTTGATCTCCTTCTCCTTCCTGGGGTCTTGGAGGTCTTCCTCCATAGGCTCCTTCCCTTTATCCTTGGCAGACACCATTGTGCTTCTATGCTCCAAAGATAGTTCCTGACAGAAACAGATCGAAACAAAAACATGACGAAAACACGATATACGAACCTCGGGAGATCTGGGGGATTATATATTACAAAGTTTCATATCAAAAGGAAGGTACTGGGAGAAAACGAGTCGGGGGCGGAGTCCGGAGTGGCCACACCACCTGGTGGCGCGGCCAGGGGTGGGCCCACGCCACAGGGTGGTATGAGCCACCATGGCTCTGTTTCCATCCCTTTTTCGCTTCGTAGCTTCCCTTATTGACTGAAAACTGCAAAAATATAGTTGGATAGTATTTTCGTGGAACTTTTCTTACCAGAACTGTTACCTATTTGGAAACGGTCTCTGCAGGTCTCTGAATTTGGTATTTAGTGGGTTCTTCTGGAGTCACCACTTGAATAACATCAATATCTTCATCTTCATACACTTATTGTGAGTCATGAAACCTTTCTCTTCCTTATTACACCATTATCTCCACTACCTGGAAATTTCTTTCAAACAAAACTTCACACAGTTCTCATTAGCAACATTAGTATATATGAAGTGATAAAACCTTTTGAGTCAAACTTCAACTGAAAACCATCAAAACATAAGGTACTGTAGAAACTCCTTCCGAAAACCCAAAAAGAATTCAAAAAGGAAATCGAATAAAGAAGCAAATGCAAGAGTGGCAAAATCTGTCAAAACAGACCAGCAGGTAAAGATCAATTTTTTCGAAAATCTTCTGTTGCTCAAATCAAAAAGTGCAATACTAATGAAAGTTAAATAACAACCTGGGACAGAATCACAAAAAATTACAGCTCAATCCGACATACAGAGTTCTCTCACGAAGTTTTACGGTGAAGCACAAAAATCTGTTTCGGGACAGCAACTTCCCCAATTATTACTTCTCTCTCATTAGAGGTTGATCTTGACACAAAAACCAAACAAAACAGATAAGGAGAGGTTAATACCGAAGTAATAACTTCGAAGACTCAAAGAAACACAAACAAACTGAAAGCAAAAACAAATTGAGTTGTCTCCCATAAAGCTCTTTCTTTATAGCCATTAAGATGGGCATGATAATTTTGAAGATGCTCACATAGGGATATGAATTTAAGTGAAAGGGAGCATTAAGAAGCAAAAATACACACATTTAAGTCTAACCCACTTCCTATGCAAGGGAATTTTTTAAACAAACAAGTTGTTGAAACCAGAGGCTACTTGCATAAGAAGGCAAAAGAAGTGCAACATAAAAAAATTCAGGATAAAACGAGGAAACTTGATATTATTGAGATACATAAGAACACTTTTCCCTCTCTCATAGTAACTTTCAGTATCATGCATAAACTTAACAATATAACTATCACAATGGCCATCATAGCAATGATCACTTATTCTAATAGAAAACACAGGAATACTAGCTCTCATAACACTACTTTGTGAGACAATATTAGAGGTATCCTTACAAAGGATAGTGCGTCCCTCTTCTACATACTTAGTGACAAAGTCTTTCACATTTGCTATTATAGGTTCATCAACCATTTGTTTATCAGGTTCAACAGCTTTTCTTATACTTTCATTAACCATACTAGCTATCATAGAATGTTCCTTCATTTTAACTAGGAAAGGCATTTTCTCAATGTAAGGTTCTGGTAAAACATGATTAGCAGTCTAAACTTCAGTATTTCTTACAGGAACACACTTAGAAATATCTTTATAAGGTTCGTGATACTTATTCCACTTCTTTTTAGGCACTTCAATGTAGGAAGCAAAAGCCTTAAAATAAGAAGCAATAGCTTGAGAGTCTAGACCATAAGCATTTTTAATATTTTCAAAGTCATTAGTTCCCATAAAAGATTCAATGCATTCATAATCATAATTTATACCTGACTTTCTACCTTTGGCATTCTCCCAAGCTTCAGCATTGTCTTGAATACGGTCCAGAAGATCCCATTTAGCTTCTTCTTCCATGCGAGTGAATGATCCAGCACAAGAAGCATCCAATAAATCCTTGTCATGTAGAGGGAGCCTTGCATAAAAGTTATTGATAATAATATTGTTGGGGAGCTCATGAATGGGACATTTGAGCATTAGTAACTTCAATCTCCCACAAGCTTGAGCTGTACTCTCTCCATCAAGAGGCCAAAAGTTGTATATTTGATTCTGATCTTTATGAATCTCACTAGGAGGATAAAACTTTGTATAAAAGAGAGGTACTATTTCCTCCCATTCCAGAATTTGACCATTCTTCAACAACTTATACCATTCCTCAGCTCTTCCTTTCAGTGATAATGAGAATAACTTCTTCTTAACTTGATCTGTAGTAATACCTACACACTTGAACAACCCGCATAATTTGTGTATAAAGAGTAAATGATCACCGGGATGGACAGTTCCATACCCAACATAGTAGTTATCCATAACACGATCAATAATTCTTGTAGGTATTTTAAAAACATCATTCTCAGTAGGTGGTGTCTTATCTACTACCTTAGCAGTGGTAGTAGCATTACCAAATTAGAAACTCAATGAATTATCCATAACGAAAATAAAGCAACTAATAGAAATAAACAATACTCACAGTAGAGGTTTCCTTTACCAGTTCCACTCTCCAATAGCGCTTCACTCCCCGGAAATGGCGCTAGAAAATAGTCTTGATGACCCACAAGTATAGGGGTGTATCGTAGTATTTTCAATAAGTAAGAGTGTCGAACCCAACGAGGAGCAGAAGGTGCTGGCTAGTGGTATGGATCAGGAATTCTCTGCAAATACTTAGCAAACGGATTTTAGGGGTTTTTGATAAAGCAAGTAAACAAAGTACGAGTAAATAAAAGACAGTAGGAATAAATGCAGCAAGTGGCCCAATCCTTTATGCAGCAAAGGACAAGCCGGTTGTATTACTTAAGATGACCAAACGTTCTTGAGGACACATGGGAAGACTGTTAAGTGCTTTCGCTTCATATAGTTGATTAATCTTCTTTAGCTTGCTAAGTGTTGTGTGGGTGAACCTGTGCTAATGTACCGACCTTCCTAGGACTAATACATACTTGTGATTATACCCCTTGCAAACATCCGTAAGTACAAGAAATTAATTAAAGTAGAAACCTAACCACAGCTTTAAACTCTAAGACCCTTACGTCCCTTGTGCAATGGTTTCCTAACGGGGGTTCAGGTTTCTGTCACTCCGGCAACCCCTACGATTAGTAGCCAAATACACAATGCATTCCCCTAGGCCCATATAGGTGAAGTGTCATGTAGTCAACGTTCACATGACACCACTAGAAGAAGTACACCACAACTTAAATATCAAACTATTGAATCTTTCTCAACATAATTCCACTACTAACAACATGACGTCTCCCATGTCCTCAAGAACAAAACAAACTACTCACAAGACATCATATGGATCATGACCAGAGATGGAATAATGATGTATAACAATCTGAACATAAACAAGAATTCAATGGTTCACTCAATAGCATCAACTACAAAGAGTAATCAACACCGGGAAAGTTTCCCCTATGAACTAATGCAAGATTCAACTCAATTGTTACAGCAATATGGAGATGGTGATGATGGTGCTGGTGATGATGATGGTGGTGATGATGATGATCCCAATGAAGTCCAGCTTGATGGTGGTGTTGATGGCGACGATCTCCCCTCTCAGGGAAAGAATTCCCCCGGCAGAAATCTGTCTGCCGGAGAGATCTTTCTCTCTCGGTGTTTTCCGCCCTGCAGAGGCGGCGGAATCTTTCTGTGGTCACTCCCTGAGTCTTTGGGTTTCGAGACGATAATATACGCCAGAGGGGAGTGCCAGGGGTGGACCAGGGTGGCCACACCACCTGGTGGCGCGGCCTGGGCTGGCCCGCGCCAGGGGGTGGTGTGGGCCCCCTGTGGCCCATCTCCAGCCCCCCTTCTGGCTTCCTTCGTCTTCTGGAAAAATAGGATTTTTCATATATTTTCCCGGATTTTCTGATCTTCGCGAATTTTGCCTCCAAACAACACCTTTTCCATCAGAATCATGACTGCAGCGGTCCATGCTCCAAAAGTCACCAACCATGCAAAAACAGATGAAATAACATAAGTATCATCTCCTAATACGAAATATATCAATGAATAACAGTGAATTATGACATAGAATAGTGATGCAAAATGGACGTATCATCGGCCCAAGAGTAGGTTTTTCCGGGTTGTTGGTATCCTCTACCGTAAACTCTTGAAGTCCACGACCGCGTTCGCGGCCTCCGCCATGTCCTCCTCGTCCTCCAGACCCGAAAGTGGCAGTGACCATTGCCGCTTCCTCATTAGGTTTTTCTTCCGAGGTATTCTTGCGCTTCTGAGCCTGTTGCTTTGGTTGTTTTGCCGACTGTGGCACAACCAGGGCGTTGAGTAATCCTTCTGCATCGTTGTCAGCATCTGCATACTTGCTCGTTGTTTCTATCATCTCTCCCAAATCAGTAACTTTGTCTAACTTCAAGCGATGACGCAACACACCAATTGGGAGACCTGCAATGAATGCTTCAATCGCAGTTTGGTCATTTACTCCTTCATAGGAGTTCTTGGTGTCGATCCATCGTTCGGGACAATCCCGGCAAGTTTCTCCGGCTTTCTGGGTGCAACGTTGTAGGTCTCCGACCGTACAGGGCCTCCGGTATGTGCTTTCGAAATTCCGAAAGAATGCACTTTGCATGTCCTACCAATTATGGATGGTGTTCTCCGAAAGTTCATTGAGCCATGATCGTGCCGTCTTCCACAACATGAGTGGGAGATATCGGGTTGCGACCAGGTTGTTTCCGCCTTTGGCAATGCAGCAAGCTTGGAAGAAATCCTGTAGCCAAGTATCTGGCCGATCTATACCGTCGTAGGCTTGAATATGTCTTGAGATAGCAAATCCTTCCAGGAATCTTGTAGCTCTTATGCATGGTCCGAAGCACTTTGGTCCCACGTATATGTCATCATTTTCATAGCATCGCGCCTCTATATTGGAGTTGATCATGTCCCTTGCATCATTTGGGGATAGAGATCGTCCCGAGTGACGGCTATGGTTGCGGTGCCTTGGAGCCGGACTTCGGCTTCTGCCACCACCTCCTCCACCACGACGCCCTCCTTGGCCTCCTTGGGAGCCGTTGTGATGGCTACTTGGCAGAGAGGGTGGAGCAGCTGGGTTATTTCCGGCTGATCGCCGGCCTCCATCCGGAGCGTCATTATTCTGGTTCCGACGAGGGTCTTCATTGTGACGAGCCCCCTATCGACTTGACTCGGCACGGTGTGCATCGTTCCTTCATCCGTCATCCGGATGACTTGCATGTCTAGGAGGTGACATTCTTTGTCGGTCCTCCTCCCGACGTTTCTCTTTATCATCTTCCCTATGGTCCTTCGACTCTCGTCGGGGAGGGTTCCTCGGATTCAGTGCGGCAATGGCCTTTTGCTCCACAACTGGGTTCACATTGCGCCAGTCACGTGCAGCTTTGTGGTGATGTCCTGAAGATCCGGTTCTTGAGTAGTTGTCTTCCCAGCGGTCGGAACGACGGTGTTGCTGCGGAACACGTTGGGGTCTTACGTCAGCCCATGCCGGATCTGTGCGACATTGGTCAGAATCTGAGACCAGTTTTTGACTTTCGGAGAGGGTGACCTTTTGCCGCTCCAGTCCTTTGTTGAGTAATTTGATTCCCAACCGGATCTGCTCCGGGCCTGGATTAGCTGATAGGATTTCCCGAGCCGCAACGGTGTTCTGTACTGGCATTGGATACACCCAATCCCCGTAGCTATCGCGTCGAGGCATCCCAAGTTCTCCTCCGAAAAGGACTTTGTGAATCTGCGGGAATTGGTCATCATGAGTATGACGTTTCCTGGTCTTCTGATGTTCCCTGGAATTGTACTTCTCCGCATTTGCCATGCGTTTCTTTTCCTCCTCAATGTTTTTCGCTTCATCGAGGAGTACTTGGCGACGCGATTCTAGGGCATGTGCCCTCTCGTCCAGCTCTTCAGCAGTAAGTTCTGCAGTTGTAGGAATAGGTGTGGTTAATGCAGCATCGATGAGTTTACGCGCACCTTCAGTGATCACGTGTCCATCCATCGATTCTTCTTTTCTGGGCTCGTCTGGGATAAGTGCTCCATCCGAGTCTTCTTTGTATTCCTCGGCAATCACCTCCTCTGCCAGAGGATCTTTTGCCAGGGTCTTGTTCTTCTTGTTCTTCTTTGCCTTCTTGGCAATGCCGGTAGCAAAGACGGCTTTGGGTCTGTTTCCTGGAGTCAAGCTCTGATCGGCACTTTCAGACATCTGGACTTCGGGATTATCTCTGATTTCCATGTCATCCTGTGCTTTGGGAGATTTTTCCCCGGATCCTTCATCCATGGCTTCTTATTCCTCTGCAGCTTTGGAGTTATACTCCTCTTCATATTCCACGGAGAACTTTCGAAAATCTGCTGACGTCATCGATTCATCCGAGGATGCGGGTACGTCGGCATTTTTTCCGATCGCCTCCAGTATAGAGTCGGTGTTGTCTCCAGCATCAGCAGTGCCAAATCCAGATCCCACATATCCGACAAAGTCTGATGCGTGCCTTCTGAGATAGTTGCGGCTTTCACGATCTGCTTCCTCGAAACACCTAATGGTCTCGAGAATATCGTCTATGCTTGCATCTTGCATCATCATGCGTCGCAGCGTGTACCTCAGGAACAGCTTGTCCGTCCCGGCGTCGTTAGAGCCGGAACCGTCGTTGTTGTTGTGATCCTCCTGGATTTCGACTTCAGTGGGTGGGTCGATCTGGGATTCAGTCTCTCCAGGGAGATCCACTCCAGATTCAACTTGGACTGCCAGGTCTTCCTCAGGCTCGGATTTCTCCACTATCTCCGCAATTGGTGCGGGCTGGGTGGGATTAGGGTTTTCTGAGATCCGGAACTCTGCCGCCTCCGTGGACAAAGGGGATCCAGAAATTTCTTCTGCCTCTATCATCACCGCTGGTGTGGGTGGGGCAGGTTCAACAAAGCCAATGTAAACATCGATCTCGCCGAAAGACATGATGGTGTAGGCAGTCAACGGCTCCCTAGCCGGAATCCAAGTCTCGTCGAGAACGATGAGAGGGACGTCAATGGCGTAGAGGATGCGACCGACGACGATAGTATCGCCGATTCCGATTCTTGTAGATTCCGCTCGGAACGCAGATCCAAAGCTCACTTACCCCACGGTGGGCGCCAACTGTCGTCGGATTGATGACAAGTACGCCATGAGGGGGTCCTCGAGGCGTGCGGAAGAGAGGGGTGTGAGACGTACGGTGTTCCGGGACGGTGAGTACACAAGTTTACCCAGGTTCGAATCCGCCGGCTTTGGACGGATCCTACTCCTGCTAGCAATCCAGTAATATGGCAGAGCCGGAATATGGGTTACAAGGGTTCGCCTGTGCGTGTTGAGATTGTATACTATTGGGTTGCCCTAAAGGCTCTCCCTAGGATGGCTTATATAGATATCCGGCCTAGAGTTTACAGGAGAGATCTATCCGGCTACGACTAAGAGTCGGTTACAGAGTACATCTTGAACTACAAGTAACACTATGGGCCTATGTCAGTAAGTCTTCTGGGCCTTCCCGTAGCCGGATTGGACTCCGTCTCTTCTCCCTGACTGGGCCGACCGTGAAGCAAAGCTCTAACCCGAAGTGGGCTACCCTGGTCAGCGAGGAACTGTGAGGATACCCGGAAAGTATATCCCCGACACTTGAAGATGCTTAGAGAGTGTTTATAGGATCGATAGAATCACCGAAGAATAGTAGAGATAAAACCGGAAGGGTTTCGGTAAGTCCGGAGGATGTCCGGAGTAGAGGTGGAAGTGTTCCATAGCCACAGAGGTTGAATAACATGTGAATGAATGTTAAATATTGATTTAATCATTTATTCATAATTATTTAATAAAGAGAAAAATCAATTTAAATCGTCAAAGGCTTAATGGGCCAATTCCCGGAGGGGAGAGAGGGCCCATTAGGGAAAGGAGAGAGGAAGAAGGGGCCAAGGGGGTGGCCTGCTGGGCCTACCCCCCCTCCCGCGCGGGGCCCACTAGGGTGGCCGGCGGCTTCCCCTCCCCCTCCTCTCCTTTAGTCCCACCCCGGGACTTTGAGGGAGGTAGTACCTCCCCTCCCCTATATATAGTGGGGGTATTTGGCCAAATAAGATACACCAATAATCAATAAAGGTCTTCTCACTTTTGGGAGGACCTCTAATTGATATTTTCTCTCTCCCCTCCCTCTCTCGTGACCGTGGTCCCAAGTTTGGACTGCACGAACGAGAGACATCTTCACTGCGGAGCGCCTCGTGCTGCGGGATTCGGATCCGGGAGCTCTACTTCTACAACTGCTACTGGATCGGGGAAGCGGGAGTCATCGTCAGGCACCGAATGTGTGTAACTCCCCGCGAGGTGTCGCACTTGAGGCACTCAAGTTGTTGGAGCCAAAGGAGCGCGAGGACTTCATCACGACCTTGAGGTCGGCTTCGGCTCGTCTACATCAACCACGCTCTCCTGAGCGTTGACAACGCTTTTCGGTCTTCAAGGGTAAGTTCGCGAAAAGCCCCTCCCGTTATTGTATTACTAATAGATAGGTCCTGGCAGCTTCAGGGGTTCAGGGGCGTAGGGTAAAATTTTATTGTTTTCATACGCGGAACCCCTACAGTGGTATCAGAGCTAGTTCTATGCGTAGTAATGCTAGTACGGGTAGAACACACGAGATGCAGCGTGTGGGCGTTGATCTTTTAGTTGTTACCCTCCCACGTGTACTTGTGTATACCGCAGTAATTCTTGATGAAGCGGCCCCCAACCGACTTTACGTGTTCATTCGCGAGACTGGTCCACGCTTGACATACGTCTTGTACCGTATAAAATGGATTAGGGGGGTGTCTGTCTCTCTTGCATTAGTTGGTATACCATTTCCAACAGAGGGCCCCGAAAGGGGTGTAGTAGAGACAACTACTTGATCATCGTTGTGCTTAAAGTTCGTAGGTAAGAACGGTTCTTGTGCGAAAGCCCATTCAGCCACGTAAAACATGCAAAGATAAAGTAGAGCGTCTAACTTTGTTTTGTAGGGGGCGTTGCTTTGTGATATGGTTGTGGCAAAGGTAAAGTGATTACCTTTTGTTACATAGTAGTAGATAGTCACGGAGGTGACGGACTACCACGCCGGAATGACACCGGTACCCTAGTGTCTACGGCGCTGAAACCCTGGTGCCGGAATCCGGTGACGACGGATGGAGATCACGACATGAGGGATCATATCACATCGCATTTACATTCAATGTTATTGTCTGTATATCTTATTGTGTGCTAGTATTAGATACTCGACGGTAGCCTAATAAGATGATCCATGTTAAAATTACCAACGATTGTGTTCCCCCTTAGTGTGCACCACTAAGAAAGTTCTTCGATATGAGGCGATCCATGGTACAGGCATGGGTGTCAGACATATCTACGTTCGCATACAGTGGGTGTAAGCCATGTTGCACAGCGAATACACTAAGGTTGAGTTGGCGAGCCTAGCATGTGCAGACATGGCCTCGAAACGTGGATGGTCGAAAGATCGAGCACGAGTCGCATAAATGATGTGATCGATGTTTAGCGTCCACCCTTGAACCCACATTGATTGTCGTGATGATCGGGGGAGATGTGGCTGATAGGGGTCGTGTTATCACTAGGAACCCTTATGGGGATAGGTGTTTCTGAGTGGAGTTATTATTAACTCATTTAATTATAAACTTAGTCTAAATTCCTTCTTGCAATTGTAAATGTAGATGCTACCTTTCCTGTTGACGATTGATTGGTTAGAAGGAGAGAAGCTCAGATTAGATGGATCAAACTTCTCCATATGGGTTGCGCGTCTCCACGTTCTCCTTAGCGAGAATGACGTGGTCGACTATATACTCGACGGGATGGATTTGGATCAGCCCATTGACCTAGAGACCCTAGAGCAGCGGAAAGACCGCCATATCCGTTGAGAGATGGCCTCCTTCATTTCAGTTACTATGCATTTCGGAATGGTGGATGAGCTGTGGCCTTTCGTGGGTGATGTCAACCCTCGTTCGGTGATGCTACAGCTTAGGACACATTTCGTGGAACAAGCACGCATATGGGAGCATGAGCTGATGGGAGACTTCCTCTCCATTAAGATGGAGGAGAACTCATCACTTGACGACCACTTGGAGCGCATGCATGATGTGTACATGAGGCATGCATACTTCCTAGATAGATGGATGATGGGCTCTTTTGCAAACGGCGTTGTGCTGCGGTCGCTGCCACCAAGCTACCAAGCATAAGTCAGGACTTGCATTATGAGGGGCGACGCGGAATCAATGGAGTTCCACCGGTTCGTGACACATCTCAAGAATGTGTTAGTTGAACCAGATGTCGCTCAGGTCATCAATGACAAAGGTATATATTTGATATACAATTTTATAAATGTTATAATCTTGCAAACACATTTGCAGTGTTAAGTATATTTGATACTTGTTTTGTTTTGCTGAAAATAGGTCCTTCTACATGAGAGGTGCTTGCTAGAGAGGAGGTGACGTTGCGTGTTGATGACGAGCATGATGATGATGGCCGACGACACTCTCCCTCGACATTTATCATTTAGTTTATGTTTTAGGATGATTATTGTAATCAAAAGATTGTGAACTTCTTTAGTGTGTCTCACACTTTGTGAGACGGTTATTCATATGAGTTTGTAAGAAACGGTTGTTCTACTTTTATGAATGATTTCTATTCGTGTTCATATCTTGTTTGATTATACATGAATTATCCTTGTTGTTTGAAACTAATTGATAATGCGTCAACATTTGTAAAATATTGAAATGCCTTGAAAAATACCCAATTAATGATATTTCATTAACGAATGAAACCATTGTTTAAATTCAAAGTTATGTGATAATATGTGAAAGTCATTAGATTTCTTGTCACATATAAATCATGCCTAAGTTTGGCAAAATAACTTGAACACCGTGTATTGCTTGAATACAAAGTGTTTAATGAATTGTTGAAAATAAATACATATTCGATATATTGTGTTTTAATGAAAATGGTAATTATCATTAAATGATTGTTTAAATGCGTAAAGAAGTTTACCAAAGGAAACATGAATATGAAACTATTTGATTTGATCAAAGTGTTTCATCAACAAAGGGTATAAAGATAAAAGAGAATCTAATTAGTATGATTTGATCAATAGTAATGAAATTTGACTTTATAAGAATGACATAAAAGAAATTGTGGAATGCAAAGCGTTTTGAAACGTCAAAATGCAAAGCATCACAATATAATATTAGATATCAAAGTGGGTGAATAGAAGGCACCAAATAAATCGTTGTAGTGTAGATGTAGAGACCATTAGTTAAGAAATAGTTAGCACTCAATTAGAATGTAGTGAACCATTTGAATTCGTAAAAGTTTTGGGGGTTATTCGACATAACCAAAACAATAGCGAATAAGTCCTTGTAGAGTATTCATTGGAAACTTTGAATACAAAATCCATAGGTGGAACCAAAAGGGAAGCAAAACTAGTATTGCTTGGATTTTGGTGCATTCTTGAGAAAGCTCACTTTTAGTGATATTTCTCGATTATGGAGCAAATGGAAGATAGTAAAAAACACGATGAGGGTTCAAAACCCTGCATCAGAGTGTTGAGAAGCGCAATAGACAATGTTCCTGAACGATTCTCTTCACAAAGGAAAAGAATCAATGATAATGATCATTGTGTTTTCCCCACTGGTGTTTTCACTACATGAAGTAGGATTCAAAATGTAACCCATATCTTGTATGGAGACATTTGTGAATCATTTGTCATGATTCTTGGAATATGACATACCTACGAACTACTAAGGAAATAATGGTAAACTAAATTATGAGATATCCTAGAAACAAAGTTCACTTGAGATTAGAAAGCAATTCGTTGCCGAATCTCACAAGTAAAAAGGGTTACTTGAATTTTCCCAAATGACTGCAAAGCCATAGTGGAAAAGGGGGTGAATGACAAAAGCACAATTTGTCAAGTATTGGACAAATTCAAATGAATTTGATTCAAGTATGCTGAATGTCTAGAGGATTTAAAAGTAGTAATAGTACTAGTATCTCATAGTAAAACTCCAAGTTTGATATTTGATCAAAGGATTTTGAAGTTATTCAAAATAGTGAGTGGATATGCGATTTGCATGAAATTGAGTGGGATCTATGAAAGTCTTCCTAAAACAATATGTGAATGACATATTTTTGAGTGGGAGCTTATACAGTGATTCTTAAGTGTGTTAAGAATAAAAACCGCAAATACTTATAAATAATGATTTATAAGGTGTAGGAGTTGATAATAGGTGTATTATGATATTATGTAGTATTCCTTAAGGGATTCTGAAAAAGGGTTTCGGAATAGAAGTTAATTAAGGAACTAGTCCTTAATAACTCAAGTTAGGAATAGCGTTAAGTTTAACATCAATGGTTGAAAGAAAGAAAAGGATGATCATCATCGACTATGTTGAGACATAGGTTCTATCTTAGAAAACCATGATGATAACTTAACATAATATATGATCCAATAAGGAACGTTTGAAAGTGATTAAGTTTGAATCACAGAATGTTGAGCTAAGTTTGTCCGCAGTGTCTAATAGAGAACTGTAGACATGTTTTCCAAATCCATAAAGGATGACATATCTTAAAACATAAAGGGTTATGTTATAAAGGAATATGTTGGGAACTCCTGTAAATACCGATTAAAGTCAAGTAGGAAGCGAGGTGAACAAAAACATCGAAAGTTGCATAGAGTGCACTAGTGTTTCGATGAATACATTTATAATAATAGATAAGGGTACCATCTAAAGTGTTGTATAATGTTATGGCGGGGCTAGTTCGCTTTTAACGTAGAATGATGTGTCCCAGGGCACAGTGCCCATGAGAAAGCCCTCGAGGTTGATCTAAAGTCACTATAGGCTCCTGGAATCAGGCCTCGTTCTGCTGTCATAGCGATGATGCATACACACAGATGTTATCATGTGATGATAAAGTATTAATGTCAATCAAGGTGACATTAGTAAGTTGCAAAGGATTTGGGACTGTAAAGTACAGACCCAAGACTCAACCTCTTCCATGAGCAAGCATGTTCAGGGTACCGGATATATGGTGCCAATGATTAAGGAACAAATGCAGCTAGTGTATTTGTACTCTAGTGCAAGTGGGAGACTGTTGGAAATATGCCCTAGAGACAAATAGTAGTAAGGACTATTATCATATTTCATATAGTTTATGATTAAGTTTTGTATCATGCTATAACTGTATTGAGTGGAAACATCAATACACGTGTGACATACAAACAACCAGGGGTTCCTAGTGAAACTCTAGTCACTGGTTCATTGGTCAACAGATGATCATGTTTCCTGATCATGTGGCATTTATGCCAGTTAGAAATGGAGTCATCTCATTCCGAGAATGAGATGATGAACCAATACCCAACCTAAACATCGTGACCCGATCATGTCACGAAGTTCAAGTTATGATGATTAGAAATGGATCCTCGTAGACTATTCCTTAGACTATGAGGCTATATCAATCACTGTCTCCCGAGAGTGCTTAGATAGCATCAAGCGCCACTTGGTAATACAGTGGTTATAAAGGTGTGTTCAGGTACTCGGAGGAAACCATAGAGGCAATATATGTCAAGAGCGGGATTTGTCCGTCCATGTGACGGGAAAATACTCAAAGGGCCCACTCGGAGAAGTTTAGGCTTTTCATGAACTTACCCTTGAAGACCGAAAAGCGTTGTCAACGCTCAGGCTCGTCTACACCAACCATGCTCTCCTGAGCGTTGACAACGCTTTTCGGTCTTCAAGGGTAAGTCCATGAAAAGCCCCTCCCGTTACTGTATTACTAATAGATAGGTCCTGACAGCTTCAGGGGTTCAGGGGCGTAGGGTAAAATTTTATTGTTTTCATACGCGGAACCCCTACACTTCCACCTAGCTTCCTGTCGCAGGTGGTTCCTCCACCTAGTTTCCGCCATCTCCCTAGTCTTGTACCCTTTGTAGCGAGAATATCATTTTGCGGCCCAAAAGTTGAGGCGCCCACGCAACGCGGTACCCAAGTTGCCTATAATTAGCCGCGGTGACCACAGTTGGCGTGCCAAATACTCAGAGGGTCTTTTTCGGTACGAATTCAACTTTACGTTTCAATACAAAATATCAGGCCAACGCCCGTCAAATTGGGACCCCCTGTCAGTTTTCGCCGTTATGTCGCTCCCGTCGTGATAGCCATGTAGGTTTGCAGCGTTGGCGCCTGAATCCATTACGCGTCGTCTTCTTCCCAGAAGCGGCAATCTGTGGGGCGTCGCGGCCATGGCGCGGAGCTGGGATGTGGACGAACCTGCTCGGCCCCGCTCCCCTGACTGGAAACTTTAGCAAAGAGCTTTGATTTTTTCAAATTGTTTAAAAATTTCTAAACAAATACCGTGTGTACGTCTCTACATTCTATATGTTCACGAAAATCTTAGAAATTTTAGGATTGTGTGAAAAAACAAAATAAAAATCATGACAAACCTATTTTTTACCACACTAAAGTAATAGAAAAGGAATAATAATGATTTAGACTAAGAATTTGATCTCTTTTCTGATCGATCTAAAGCTTCCTTAACTGGAAAGCCTCTTTTCAGAGTGGATTTAGCGGGACTAAGCGACATGTTTCTTCACACTAAAACTTTTTTGTCTTTACCAAACCTCCCAAGTTAAGTTGGCGTCCCCGTTTTCCCTAGCTAACTTGGTTTCTAGGTAATCAAGCGTACCATGTGCCTGTGAATACCATAATGGTGCTATTC
The DNA here is from genome assembly GCA_916181665.1 of Avena sativa. Lineage (NCBI taxonomy): Eukaryota > Viridiplantae > Streptophyta > Magnoliopsida > Poales > Poaceae > Avena > Avena sativa. The sequence continues at coordinate 428,251,946 of OV702286.1, read as the reverse complement.
TTACTGTTTTTTCCTTTAAAAAAGTAGTGTATACTTTTCTCCATAAAATACTAGAGCGACATAAACTGCTCGCCCTTTATATTTTGAGGATCAAACAAAATTAAAAAGCATGATCGGATATCTATAACATGGATAGCATATACACCTAATTTATATGTATCGTACATTCCCTTCCACAAATATGATTTATGAGACAACATATTTATCAATTCAACATTTTTTTTGCGGATATCAATTCAACATCCTGATCCTTCCATTTGTCCATATCCACTTTAGTTAAATGAAGGGCCATGCTCAGATTAGGAAGAAGTAACAAAAAAATCCATGAACTCCAACGAGGCCCCGACTAAGATCCGACTGAGGGAGATGTCCCTAGATTTTACCCCTAGTCGCGCAGTTGCAGAAGTTGGTGTTGCACATCAGGCAGTGCAGTCCTTGTATCGTTCGTCTCCCACGTCCGGCTCCGGCAAGGTCCTCTCCGGTGTCGGTTGGTTCCCCGTCAATGACCCCGGTAGGTTTGCCGCCTAACGCCGTCGTTGCACCTCAAACGCAATTCCTCTGCTGGATCACACACATACAAAGGTGCAGCAGCGGTGGTGAGGTTCTAGCCTCGGTTCAGTGGCCCTGATGTGGACAAAAAGGTGGTTGGCGATGAAGTGTCCGGATGCCATCTGCCGCCATACCACCCTCCTATATATAGGGTGTAGGTGAGGTAACACAACACCTTGCGTCCTTCAGTTCACAACCCTAACCCTAGTCAAAGTGGGTCTAACCATTGACACATGTCTCTGTCTGGTTAGGTCTCCACTTAGCCAGATCATGTTAGTCGAATTATTATCCTTTTTAATTTTTTTGGATAGATATCCTACTAGGTTTTATTTAGTACAATTTTATTTTTCTCATTAGTGCTTGTTTCTAGACTAGATGGACGCCTAGAAATGAATTGCAAATTGGGTGCTTATAGTATACACTTCCCCTGATTCTCCACGATTCCCTTCGTAGATTGGCGCTCTCTAGGCTTTCTCACAAGAATAACAAGAATGAATTGCTTAGGCAAACCTGCATCGTCCAGCCGAGAGTGGACTTGCTGATGGCCCTCCTTGGGAAACAAATGAAGTGGGTGGATAAAGCTATCAAGAAGTGATGTAGGTTGTTGAAGGCCAGGCTCTCTGTCAAACAGAGATCTAACTTCAATCTCTTAAGTGTGTGATCTTGTAGGCTCAAGGTAAGCCAAACATGGTTCCACGAGTCACTCATAACCGATAATACAGTAGTGACTTCTAGCAAAGCATGTCGTCTCCCAGATACCCATGAGTGTCGTCAGTGTGTCGGTTTGTCCAATACCTTTGCCTCTCGATATTGGTGGTAAGCCGCATGGGAGCTAACACCATACAAAGCTGCCTTAAGTCTCTTTTTCTCATATCTGTGATAAGTGATTCCTTTCGGCTAACTCCTTAGTAGGACTACCTCGGTTAACATTTAACCGAGTAGCGCATGGACATGCTTTAGTATATATCTCCATGGCGGATGTGCAAATCCAGTCTTGGTCGATCCACATCACACAACTTACTTATTAATTAGCTCAATAACTGCTTTTATAGATACTAGTTACAGACAACATTTGGCAGCCTCAAAGCTAGCTACTCCATAATCCAGATCATGCGATCATCTTAAATCTAAGGATTCCATTGCACTAGGTTTGTCGGCTGGCATAACTCTTTTGCACAACCAGTGTATGTCGGTTGGCATCTCCATGCACATGTCATGTGGAACCTAGACATCATCTGTGTTACATATTACTCTCGACAGTTTGTGTCCAACACAACCTCAAACGACTAATGACAAACTTGCCTAAACTGAAATAAGTACAAGGTTCCATAATCAAATCACATATTCGATGATAAGTACAATCAGTTCATACATGACTACTTATGAATACAAGGAGGAAAGTGATGCCTCTAGGGCACCATTCCTAAGTGTAAAAATGGTATCGTACAATTGACTTGTATATTTATTGGAATCTTCTTATTTATATATATTGTAATCTTGTCTTTAGGCTCCCAACATATAGGTTCCTCATAATCACGCGTCTGTTAAGGTAACCCAAAAATTCTTTAGGGTAGGTCTTGTTATCATTACTTGTCCAAACAAATCTCTTAAAAGTCTGTCTCTTTCAATCTAGTGTGATGTAATGTCTTTGTATGCAAACCAACTGAGTGTGCTAGCTGAAGCAAACTATAAAATTGGACAACAATTTATGTTGTTATTTTCTCTCACGTGGCTTAGTTACTCTTATATTCACGTGCCATAGTCACTTATAGGTGTTGTTCATAAGAGTACCATGTCATCGTGCATTCGTGCTACCGGTAAAAAGTTTTCTTACTGTTATGTTAGATGCAACAACAATTTTTACCTTCATTTTTAGGCCTTCATGCATCAAAGTTCACAGTAAGCATGATTTTATGGATAGCTTTTAATGTTCCCAATTAATATTTGCATATCATCAGTTTAACCATGCTCAATCTTATTATGATGAACGTCATAACTTGACCTAGATTTCTTGAAACTTGTGTGTGTGCCATGTCCCATGTTTCTTCCTTGGTAGGGGTTAAGAGCCGCCGACTTAATGTCTACACACATCATGATAATTTTTATCTTATATATCTTAGAATATTCCTGTTTATGTTTATCATGTTTCTCTTTTCTACTCTTCTTAATTGCACTTTATCCTATGAAGGTAGTAGAACCCCAAAACAATTAACAAACCCATATTGCAGGCCAACATAACTAGACTCCTTATTTATCTTAGAGTAACACATACTAAATTATCTTTCTTCCTCCAAATTTTTTGTGCTATGTACTTTCCACATTATGTTTACAATTATTAACCTCCAAAAAGAAAGAGTCCAATCATCTAGTTATCTTGCTTGAATGAAAAGAAAAGAAGAACAATGTATCAAACAATTAGACAATCCCATTTTAAAATCTAACCGATCAACTAATGACAAAATCGTGGGCATGGCGAATGGTTGTTGCTAGCTAGAAACCATATACCTAAATCATGTTGTTGTCCATCCACGTGGAATTGGTATTATATGGTATTTTCTCTTCTTTCCTCCTTTTCAATCATTGTAGCTATCCTTAAACCATGTACTACACTACTACTCGATGTCTTAATACATATACACGCAATTGTCTCTTGCATGATAAATAAGTACCATCACCCTTTATCTTTTTAATCCCATGCAATAATCAAAATTTATTTTCTCGATTTTATATTAAAAGTTGATACATTTTCTAAACAAAAGGCGAGCCTCTTCCACCAAGATGAGTTAAAAATGTCCTTGGGTGCATGTGTTGCCATAACTTGTGGGAAGGTGGGACATGAATGTTATTTTGACCTTATACATCTTAGAATATTCATGTTAATGTTTATCATGTGTCCCTCTCCTAACTCTCCTTAATTGCACTTTTCCCTACAAATGTAGTAGAAACCCCATAAACACCTTACTTTGAGAGTGATTACAATTAAGATACCCATATCATAGGCCAACATAACTACAAGATTTATCAGCAGTACCTACTATATATGAAGGAAATATGCCATCAGAGGCAATAATAAAGTTGTTATTATGTATTCCTTATATATGATAGATGTTTATTTTGTATGCTATAATTGTATTGAGAGGAAATGTTAATACATGTGTGTTTAATAAACAAAAAGGGTTCCTAGTTATGCCTCTCTTATAGACTAGCTTGTTGATTAACAAGATGATCAAGGTTTCCTGATCATGGACATTGGATGTTCTTAATAACAAGGTCACAACATTTGTGAAATGATGTGATGAACATTCATCCGAAGTATAGTATTACGATCAAGTCATTATGTTTATATTGCTATAACATCATACGAAGTAGTCTTAGTCCTTAGACCATGAGATCATGTTAATTGCTAACACCAGAAAAGTATCTTGATAACATCAAACGCCACACCGTAACGGGGTGACTATAAAGGTGGGTTCAGTGCTATGAATGTGTTATGTTGAAGCTCATGGATCAAAAGTGGAATTTGTCAATCCCGATGACGGATAGATATACTTTGGGCCCTCTCGGTGATATCATATTAAGATAGCTTGCAAGCAAGTGATGTGATCACTAGAATGTTATATCACGGGAACGAGAAAAGAGTGCATGTTGGTAACGAGATCAAACTAGGTATTTGGATACCGATGATCGAATCTCCGACATGTATTATATCATGAGACAAAGGGATTAAATTACTAGCGTTAAAGGTTCTCACGATCACAGAAGTCATCGTTGAATGTGCAGGAGTCAGTATGGATCTCCAGGTCCCGCTTCTGATTATTGATCTGAGAGGAGTCTCAATCATGTTTGCATTATTCGCGAACCATAGGGTGACACACTTAAGGGTTGCCGGACACCATTTAGGAGCACATATGTTTCATACAAAAGGTTTGCAAAGCGCAGGAAATGTTTCGATAGAAACAGGAATTGTTTCGATAGAAACCGGAATTGTTTTGGCTGAAATTGCAGAAAGTGGTTCTGCATGTGAAAGGATCGTATGGGCACCTAGAGGGGGGGTGAATAGGTGCTACTCCAAATTTTACTCTTAATCAAATTAGGGTTCGACACAAAAGGTAAATTCTCTAGATTATGCAACTAAGGTGAATTTACCTATATGTCAACTAGCACAGAACTACGCAAGAACTAGAGATGTAAAGTGCGGTAAAGGATAGCGGTAACCAAAGTGGAGCGCTTGGAGAAACAAGGATTTGTTTCCCGTAGTTCCTTCCTTTTGAGGGGAAGTACGTCTACGTTTGGAGAGGGGGTGGTACCAAACCACCAACGCCACGAGAGGCCTCCCTTGTTCTCCGATGAACCTCACCCCAAAGGGTTCGATTCACCTCTTCCACTATAACGGCAACCTTCGAGGTGGAAGCCGGCACCTTTACAACAAGTTCGAGGCACACATCCACAACCTAATTGGAGGCTCCCGAAAACAAGCAAGCTGTCAAACAATCGAAGACAAGCTTGTAAGACCAAATCACAAGCTAGGGTTTCCCAAGGAAACCCTAGAACAAGGGGCCCTCAAGTGAATGAGGGGGAAATGGAAATCTCTCTTGGTGAAGTAGTAGATCAAGGCCTCCTCCTTGATTCTCCAAAGATCAACGACTTTGGATGGTTGAGTGAAGAGTTCTTGTGGATTTGGTGGCTCAAATGGTGATGCTTTTCTTGAACTGGACGAGCAGCTTCCAAGGTAGAAGAAGGGGCCTATTTATAGAGCCCCTGGAATTAGAGACGTTGGGAGCCACTTACACCGGACAGTCCGGCAAATACACGCCGGACAGTCCGGCCCAGGCGGACACTCCGGGTGACACCCGCCGGATACTCCGACCTGGCAAACTTTCCGGCCTGTGTCCGCACCGAGTCCGGGAGGAGTCCGATGAGGCAGTCTGAATGTCCAGGCAGATCGATAAGCCCCCAGGGCTGGACACTCCGGGGCAAACTCACCGGACACTCCGGCTAGAGAAAATTCCGGCCAGGTTCCAGACCGTATTCGGGAGGAGTCCGATATGGTGTTCTGACTGTCCAGGGAAGACGCCCACATCCCCGGAGCGGAAAGTCCGGACGGATCCAACCGGACAGTCCGGCCTGGGGCGAACACTCTGGTGAAGATCAGCCAGACAGTCCGGTTGGGACAGGTTTCTTAGCACAGACAGGATCCAGGGGAGCTCTTTTCCTTAAGTGCAACAACTCTCGACTATCTGATATCTCCTGCAACATTTAACAACAGATTAAACTATCCAAGTGTTGTCAACAAACATTAAAATAATAGGAAGGGCATAAATGCCCTTTCAATCTCCCCCTTTTTGGTGTTTGATGACAACCCAAGGATTTGCAAACAGGATAGGTAATAAAATTCACAATAGGAGATATACAAAAGGTAGTGAGGCTCCCCCTAGATGTGTGACCATTTTAGATTTGCATTTTAAGACAATCACACACCCTAGGATCACATCCTCACTAGGTTTTGTAACATGATAATAACCACTAGATTGATAAGCTAGGCATAACATAGTCGTTAACAAAACCGGGTAAGCATGTCACAACACACAACTGAGTTCAACACAACATAGTACTCAAACAAGTAAAATAATATAGCGAACACGAGGCTTCAAAGAGGCAAATTGAAATAACGTGACGCACTCGTGTACCCATGCAAATCCTGGTAGCAACCTAATAAAGGGGCTACTTCTCCCCCTTTGGCATCGAGACGCCAAAAAGGGAAAAGAGCACAACTAAAACGTCCCCAAAGCCAACTCTAGCCACTGAAGTCATTGTCGGCATCCTCCTCCTCATCCTCGTCCTCATCCTCATCGTCATCCTCACCCTGATGATCACCCTGAGTCGAGCTCTGGCCGTGAGAGTGAGAAGAAGAAGTCACGTCCTCAAACATGGACCAGTCCACACGACCCTGACTCCAGTGACCATAGGAAAGAGTGTCATCTGATGCCTGCTGCTGAGGGGGATCAACATACATGGGCTGGTTGATCCGCTTGAGTTCCTTCATGATATTCCTGTTGGCCTTGTATGCCTCATACTGTCCATGGCGAATGTCAATGTTCTGGCATAGGAGAAGCTTCTTCCACCAGGAGGCCTTCTTCACCTTCTTGTGTACTTCCTCCTTAGAGGTGGTGAAGCGATATGCACTACTGGCATGCTTCATGCAAGGGCCACGGGTCACAGCCTCCGGTACCTCCTCATCATCACTGTCAAAATCATCTGCATCCATCACATCATCCTCAAATATGTCCTGAGCAGGGGGGTAGCCACGAGGAGCCTTGGTGGTGGGGGTAGCCTTCCTCTGTAGCTTGGCAGGAAGGTGTGGAACAAGATCAGTGTAGAGCAATGGAGTTGCTGGAGCCTGAGTAGCAATGAGCTTCATCACATAGGGAGCAAACATAGGGCACTTCTTGTCAGTGATGCACTTGTACAAGTCCTGGTAGATGAAATCCATGACATCAATAGCACCACCTTGGTGGTCAGGACCATGAGTATACACAGAGTGAGCATGCGCCATAAGATTGATTTCTGCACCTCTCATCTCATCCTTATTGCCCGCCTTGGGAGTGAGTGTATGGCAAAACATGCGAAGCAGAATGTTGTAGATGAGCTTGATGTTGATGGTTTGGCCAGCCACACCATTCTGAGAGTAGATTGGGGCCAACCTCTGCTTGTCATATGCCTGACCATGAACATGCATTCTGAGACCACTGGGAGCATTGGGATTGAAAGGCAATTTAAGAATCTGTGCAAACTGAGCCATGCTGGAGCGACACCTAGTAGTGCCAGAGATCCACTCAAGGGGAATATCCGTAGTGTCCCCAAAGACCACTGTAGCATATAACTGCTGGACCAACTCAACATTATAGTCTTCTTTTACTTGAAAGATGGTGTGCAACCCCATCTTCTCTGTCACCCAAAGAGCGTCCTCAAAGTACCTGTGTGCTTGGAGCTTCTCGAGATCCAACCACTGCATGGGGCACACAGCAGTCCTGAACCCACAAAACACCTCAGAGAAGAGTAGGGCTTGTTCATTTCTCCAGAAGCGATCATCATCCGAGGTGCGAGGCAGAGAGTAGAACTGCTGGACTCTCATCTCCACAAACTCCTCGATACCCAAATCTGCCAGAGTGGTCAATGCTTCAAACTTCATGCGCTTGGCTTCATCCCTTTTTAGTTTTCTGACCTTTTCCTGTTTTGCTACAGCACGATCACGCGCAGCCTGTCTCACCATAGAAGGATCTACATGAATGGCAAACTCTTCATCATGGAACCTGCGAGGATGTTCCTGCATAGCAGCCCGAGGCCGGCGAGGACGAGAACCACCTGTGAGATCAGAGTAGAAGGATAGCATATGGGGTAAGCACACTTGTCCAGAAGATACAAACATGTAGTAGTAGTCAAAGTAATGCAGGAGCTGAACTGGCGGAAAACACCCGGACTGTCCGGCAAAATCATCCCGGAGACTCCGCCTCAACCGGACATTCCGGTGCGTAATAGCCGGACATTCCGGTCAGACTAGAGTGTCCGGCCTGTACACGCCGGACATTCCGGCTGGAGTCTTGACGATTTTAGGGGCAGTTCGAGTGTGTTCAACCATTGCAGATCGGGATTGCTAGGACCACTTCCAGGACTAGTATTGCACGCTATATGATGTATCCATGGATCTAGGTAAGACATAGCCCCCAAAAGTTCATCTAGATCAAACCCTAGGTATGGGGAAGGGGAGGGGCACTATACCAGCATCCATGGTGTCCTTCACCAGAGGGGAATGGATCCCAACAGCAAAGGGAAGAGAATGGCCGGTGGCAATGGCTGGATCCGGGGTGGAGGAGCCCTCCCGGTGGAGTCCTTGGTCGGGGGCAGCAGGCAGAGAGCAAGAGGGAGTCAGGGGAATAAGGAGGACTGAACCGTCCACTTCTCCCCGACCCCCTATTACGATTTGGAAACTGTCGGGGCCGGAGTGTCCGGGTGATATTCACCGGAGTGTCCGGCCCAGCCGGAATGTCCGGAGTGAATCAAGCGGAGAGTCCGGTCTGGCCAGATACTCCGGTTGGTTCAGGGCGGACAGTCCGGCTTCCCCGCGACCAACAACCCAGTTTCAAGTAGTGGACAAATGTGTGGCTAGAGGAGCATGTTTAGAGATGAGAAAAGGCCTGGGATTCAGATGATGTACTGTGAAGAACCAAGAAAGCATTGATTTTCAAGAAAAAGTCAAATTAATTTCCAAATCAAACGGACCAAGAACCAACTCTTCAATAAGAAGAGGGCGATGGCCGAGGCCATCATGTAAGAGTTTGTGGCATGACACCGCGAAGAATTATCCTTGGGTTCATAGCCACTACTCATCAATGAAACTCACATATCACAAAATGATATTAATAGTATTGAATTTATTAATGTTGGCATTATGGGGGAGGGATAGTCCAATGTATTAGGACCGCACTCCCCCTATCTCCATGCCTGCACCTACACTAAATATGGGTCAAGACATAGGTGAGTATGCAAGGTAATCAAGTCAAGCTCCTAGAATCCACGATATTTAGTTCATTCATCAAATAACAAAATCTTGCTTCATCAAGTGGCTTCGTGAAAATGTCGGCAAGTTGGTCTTTGGTTGACACATATGATAGCTCAATATCACCTCGGGCAACATGATCTCTAATGAAGTGGTGACGAATCTCAGTATGCTTTGTCCTTGTATGATCCACTGGGTTATATGCAATCTTGATAGAACTTTCATTGTCACATAGAAGAGGCACTTTGTCACAATGGACACCGTATTCCTTTAAAGTTTGCCTCATACATAGCAATTGTGTACAAGCACTAGCAGCTGCCACATACCCGGCTTCGGCGGTGGAAAGGGATATACAATTTTGCTTCTTAGAAGACCAACACACCAAGGACCTCCCAAGGAATTGGCAAGCCCTGGAGGTTGATTTTCTATCATCCTTGTCACCAGCCCAATCCGAATCCGTGTACCCACAAAGAGAGAAAGATGAGACCCTAGGATACCAAATACCATAGTTTGGGGTATGAACCAAATATCGAAAGATTCTCTTGACCGCCATCAAATGGCTTTGTTTAGGAGCCGCTTGATATCTTGCACACACTCCTACACTCAACACAATATCGGGCCTAGATGCACAAAGGTAAAGCAAAGAGCCAATCATGGATCGATATACCTTTTGATCTACATCTTTACCATTTGGATTTAGTTCAAGATGAGTCTTTGTTGCCATGGGAGTGGGAGCTCCATTTAGGTCTTTCATGTTGAACCTTTTGAGCATATCTTGAGTATACTTGGCTTGGTTGAAGAATGTTCCTCCTCTTACTTGCTTGATCTCAAAGCCAAGAAAAACTCTCAATTCTCCCATCATAGACATCCTGAACCTGACAGTCATAAGCTTTGAGAATTCATCATTAAAAGCTTTGTTAGATGAGCCAAAGATAATATCATCTACATAGATTTGGCATACAAAAAGTTACCCATTGACCTTCTTAGTAAAAAGAGTGGGGTCGATTTTCCCAACCTCAAACCCATGATCTAACAACAACTCTCTAAGGTGCTCATACCACGTGCGTGGGGCTTGTTTGAGCCCATAGAGTGCCTTATCGAGTTTGTAGACGTGGTTTGGGAAGTTGGGATCCTCAAACCTCGGGGGTTGTTTCACATATACCAACTCATGCAATGGACCATTAAGAAATGCACTTTCTACATCCATTTGTTGTAGTTTAAATTTATGATGAGCCGCATAAGCAAGAAGGATACGGATGGACTCAAGATGAGCCACAGGTGCATAAGTCTCTCCATAATCAATGCCCTCAATTTGAGAGAACCCTTGTGCAACCAATCTTGCCTTGTTCCTTATCACAATTCCATGCTCATCTTGCTTGTTCTTGAAAATCCACTTGGTGCCTATGACATTGCGGCAATCTTTTGGCTTCTCCACTAACTTCCATACTTTGTTTCTCTCAAAGTTGTTGAGATCTTTGTGCATTGCATCCAACCAATCCGAATCTTCAAGAGCTTCCCATACTTTCTTTGGTTCCACCATGGAAATATGTGCTTGGTGCTCACCAAAGTTCTTCAATTGTGCTCGAGTATATATCCCTCTTCTTACATCTCCTACCACATTCTCAAGAGTGTGGTCTCTTAATTCCAAAATTCTATCCATTCTAGCTTAGCGACAAGTTTCGATTTCCTTGTTGTTTCTTGTGGGAATCACTTCATCATATTGGTCCTCTTCATGACCACCAACTTGACCTTGATCATCATTGGAGATATCCTCTTCTACAGGAGGCAGAGATTGACCTTGGTCTTGATCAAGCCCTCGACTGGCTAGGTATTCGGCTGTTCTTATGGAAGTTTGTACAGATCTTCCTAGTGAAATGGCCTTAGCACCACTGGACACTCTAGCAAACGGAGACCCAATCACTTCTTGGTTGGAGGCATCTTCTTGATCAGTGGGTTGAGGGTCCACAACTTGTTCTTGGTGTGGGTCATTGTCCCCTTCGATCGGAGCTTGTGGATGTTGTGAAGATGAGGGCTCCACTTGAGTAGAGCATAGTTCTTCTCGATCCGCCATAAGGGGTTCCTCAATAGGACGGATGATGCCCGCACCCATTCTTCCTATGGCTTCCTGAGGCATTTCATCATCTACATCACAAACATCAACACGTCCCGCTTGGGGACCATCATATTATTCAAACACCACACTACAAGATTCTATGACAACTCCAGAGAGCATGTCATAGACTCTATAAGTGTGGGATTCGAGACCATAACCAACAAAAATACCCTCTAATGCTTTGGAATCAAACTTGGACAAACGAATACCCTTAATACGATAGAAGCACTTACAACCGAACACCCGAAAGTATGAGACGTTGGGCTTGTTACCGGTAAGTATCTCATAAGGGGTCTTGACCAATTCTTTGCGGAGGTAGAGACGGTTTGAAGCATGGCATGCGGTGGAGATGGCTTCATCCCAAAAATTGTATGGAGACTTAAACTCCGCCAACATGGTCCTTGCCATATCAATAAGAGTCCGGTTCTTCCTCTCAGCTACACCATTTTGTTGAGGGGTATATGCAGCGGAATATTGATGTTTTATTCCATCATCACTAAGAAATCCATTCAATGTGTAGTTCTTGAATTCGGTACCGTTGTCACTTCTTATTGTCAATACCGGGACATTGTGTTGGCGTTTAGCCATGTTGATGAAATCAATGAAATTCTCTTGGGTCTCACTTTTTAGCTTGAAGAAATATACCCAAGTGTATCTTGAGTAGTCATCAACAATTACCAGACAATATTTCTTCCCACCAAGGCTTGCATGAGAGGGAGGACCAAATAGATCCACATGAAGGAGCTCCAAGATCCTCTTTGACTTGATGTAGTTCTTTGGCTTGTGGGGAGAGTCATGCATTTTTCCTTCTACACATGCCCTGCAAACACGATCTTTGGCAAAGCAAACATTTTCTTTTAGTCCAACAATATGACCATCCTTGTGAAGGCTTTGCAAAGTTCTCATGTTGACATGGGCTAGGCGGCGATGCCATAGCCAACCCACGTCGGCTTTTCCAAATAGGCACATCGGACTTGTTGTGGTTTTCCCTGAGAAGTCCACCACATACAAGTCATCTTCGACGTACCCAACGAAAGCAACCTTTAGAGACTTGCTCCACAAGAGGATCACAATATCAACATCAATAAAGACGGCAAAACCCATCTTTCCTAGAGCACGGACTGAAAGTAAATTATAACCAAGGGTCTCAACAAGCATGACGTCCATGAGAGTGATATCGTGTGCAACCACAACTTTGCCGAAACCCATTACCTTAGACTTTGACTTGTCGGCATATGTCACGGCTATTTGATCAACATTTGGTCTCAATTCCTTGACACTAGACGCGCTTCTGGTCATATGACTTGTGCATCCACTATCAAGCACCCATTTTGACCCTCCGGAAGCATAGGTCTACAAAAGATCAAACTAGTTCTTAGGTACCCATTTTTCAATGGGTCCTCTTTTGTTAGCAACAAGGGTCTTGGGAACCCAAATATACCATGCAATATAACCATCAAAAGGGCCAACATATTTTGCATACACATCACCATAATAATCACGCATTAATACATAGTGAGGGTTAGCACTTCCCGCGCAGTCATCATGAGACATAGTTTTTTCACTTGTGGTCTTACTTCCCACAATGACCCTGTTCTTTTCTTGGGCGGGCTTGGCCTTCTTCTTGTTGTTGTTCTTTTTCTTCTTGGCTATAGAGATAAAGCCAATGCCCCCTTTTTCACCATTTGACCTTTGCTTGTTTAAGAGGTCATCAATAGACTTGTTTCCTTTGGGAAAGGAGGTCTCAGCTAGCTTCTTCTTCAACCTAGCATGTTCTTCAAGAGTATTTGTACAACTAGAAGGAATGAATGTGCTAGGTGAGGGAGTATTGATCAATTGAGTTTGAAGCTTTTCATGAGACTTTGTGAGTGACAAGAGTTCACTTTCCAAGGCCTTGTGGGCCTTGTTAAGTGTCCTAAAATCCTCGGCAAGTTTTCCATGAACAACACCAAACTCAATCTTATCCTTTTTAGCCTTTTTGTATTTAGCAATAGCATGATCACGTTCCTTGATGAGTTTATTAATAATGAGATCATTAGCACCATCAAGGCCCTCTAGTTTAGTTTCAAGAGATATTCTAGTTTCTTGTTCTTCTTCTAGAGCATTATTAAGAGCTTCTATTTCAATCATGTGCTCTCTTCCTAATTGACATCTCTCATCTAGAAGTTCTTGTGTGTGTGAAAGTTGATTTAAGAGGTCCACGGCATGCTTCTTGTGTTCCCCTTGCAAGTTATTCATGAACACATCAAAAGCAACTAGTTCCTTTTTGACCTCAAGAGATAACTCATCATCAAAATCATCATTGATTAAAGAAGTGGAGTGTGATGATGATAATACCTCTGTTCCTCTAGCCATAAGACAAGTGACGTTCTTGTTGGAGAGGTTCTCATTAGGAGAGTTGAAGAGTGAGAATGAAGGAGTAGAGGTGGTGGCAAGAGCTGCCACACCACTTGGTGTATCCTCGTCTTCCTCTTCTTCATCATCATCGGAGGAGAACTCTTCATGTGTGATCAAAGAAATTTCTCCCGGCTTCTTGTTGGTTGAGTTCCTCTTGACGAAGGGTTTCTTATAGGGAGCTTTGGAGGTCTTCTTCAACACAAGTTTACCACCATGATCTTCTCTTTTCTCATAGGGACAAGCTGCAACGAAGTGATAGCGGTCACCACAGTTGAAGCAAGTTCTCAACTTGGAACCACTATCTCTTCTCCCATTGGGGTTGTTTCTTCGTTGCATTTCCATCTTGGCTTTGGCGCGATCTTTTCAAAAGTTTCTTGCATAGAAGGCCATGTATTCACCATGAGCTACTTTGACATCTCCGGGGTGGCTCATTGGAAGTCCCTCATCACTTCCTTCATCTTTATCATATTCCACAACCTTGGCCTTCAAGGCAAGATTGACACCGCTACTCATTCCAATGGCACGAGCGCGGGCGTCTTTGGCATTCTTGGCAGCGACCTTGAAGGCGGCCATATCTTGCATCACTTCATTGGAGGTCATGATATGGTAATTGTGTCTTCCTTGAAGACTCTTCAAGTCAGTAGGCTCAAAAGGCATGAGTGCACTCACATACTTCCTCTTGATCCAAGCATCATCAATGTGAGAGGCACCAACATTCCTAAAGGCGGTGGCTATGGATTTGAGTCTTCGATACATGTCTTCATGATCCTCACCATCCTTCACGAAGAACCCTTCGGCCTCATTGCTTAAGGCATCATATCTATTTCTTCTCATACTCTCATTGCCAACAAACAAGTCAATGAGAACATCCCAAGCTTCCTTGGCGGTGTTGTAATGCTCAATGTGGGGAAAATCCTTAGGCCCCACTCCAAGTTGAATCATGTGCAAGGCAGTCGCATTGAGTTGGCTATTGACCACTTCTCTTCTAGTCAAGTTGGTTGGATCCTCAATTTTGAGTCCTTCTTCAATAATGTTCCACAAATCAATGCAAGAGCTGCGCACATGAGATTTCATTAAAACTTGCCATTGAGCAAAGGAATGTGCAGATAACTTAGGTGGATCTCCTCTATTATTTATATGTGGATGTGGGATAGGAGGGTCGGGAGAGTATCATCCGGGGACCACATGGAACTCTTCTTTCCCATCACCCTTTTTGGTGGTGGAGTTAGTGGAATTATGTTCATCCCCCACCACTTCCTCCAAAGGCTTAGCCTTTGGGTTAGGTGGTGTTTCCTCTAGAGAGGGAGGAGGTGAGGTTTGCTTGTCCTTAACAAGTTGCTCAACGAGTTGACGCAATTGTTGGATCTCGTTGCCCAAGGTAGAGCTCAAGCTTGTTTCCAACTTCTTGAGATCTACCATGGTCACCGAATGGCTATCCTCACTTTCTCCCTCCCCGGTAGTGGTCATAATCTCTTAGGCGGTTAAGCCCGAATAAAGAGCCGAGGCTCTGATACCAATTGAAAGGATCGTATGGGCACCTAGAGGGGGGGTGAATAGGTGCTACTCCAAATTTTACTCTTAATCAAATTAGGGTTTGACACAAAAGGTAAATTCTCTAGATTATGCAACTAAGGTGAATTTACCTATATGTCAACTAGCACAGAACTACGCAAGAACTAGAGATGTAAAGTGCGGTAAAGGATAGAGGTAACCAAAGTGGAGCGCTTGGAGACACAAGGATTTGTTTCCCGTAGTTCCTTCCTTTTGAGGGGAAGTACTTCTACGTTTGGAGAGGGGGTGGTATAAAACCACCAACGCCACGAGAGGCCTCCCTTGTTCTCCGATGAACCTCACCCCAAAGGGTTCGATTCACCTCTTCCACTATAACGGCAACCTTCGAGGTGGAAGCCGGCACCTTTATAACAAGTTCGAGGCACACATCCACAACCTAATTGGAGGCTCCCGAAAACAAGCAAGCTGTCAAACAATCGAAGACAAGCTTGTAAGACCAAATCACAAGCTAGGGTTTCCCAAGGAAACCCTAGAACAAGGGGCCCTCAAGTGAATGAGGGGGAAATGGAAATCTCTCTTGGTGAAGTAGTAGATCAAGGCCTCCTCCTTCGATTCTCCAAAGATCAACGACTTTGGATGGTTGAGTGAAGAGTTCTTGTGGATTTGGTGGCTCAAATGGTGATGCTTTTCTTGAACTGGACGAGCAGTTTCCAAGGTAGAAGAAGGGGCCTATTTATAGAGCCCCTGGAATTAGAGCCGTTGGGAGCCACTTACACCGGACAGTCCGGCAAATACACGCCTGACAGTCCGGCCCAGGCGGACACTCCGGGTGACACCCGCCGGATACCCCGGCCTGGCAAACTTTCCGGCCTGTGTCCGTACCGAGTCCGGGAGGAGTCCGATGAGGCAGTCTGAATATCCAGGCAGATCGATAAGCCCCCAGGGCCGGACACTCCGGGGCAAACTCACCGGACACTCCGGCTAGAGAAGATTCTGGCCAGATTCCAGACCATATCCGGGAGGAGTCCGGTATGGTGTTCTGACTGTCCAGGGAAGACGCCCACATCCCCGGAGCGGAAAGTCCAGATGGATCCAACCGAATAGTCCAGCCTAGGACGGACACTCCGGTGAAGATCAGCCGGACAGTCCGGTTGGGATAGGTTTCTTAGCACAGACAGGATCCAGGGGAGCTCTTTTCCTTAAGTGCAATAACTCTCGACTATCTGATATCTCCTGCAACATTTAACAACAGATTAAACTATCCAAGTGTTGTCAACAAACATTAAAATAATAGGAAGGGCATAAATGCCCTTTCAGCATGTGATATTGAAATGTTGCAAGGGGTTTTATGTGAATGTTTGTTAATTAAAGTAATTAACAAAATTCTGAATAAAATAAATAAAAGAATTTTATTAAATTGAGAGTTGCATTTAATTTGGTGGAAATTAAATACATGTGAGTGGGATTTTGGGTGGAGGCCATGTTTATGTGAGTGGAGGTTCACCACATGAATGAAGGAGGGGAGGAGTCCCCCCTTGATGTGCCGGCTATGGGAGGGGAGGGTCTCCCTCCCTCCTATATAAAGCCCCCTCTCACAAACTACACCTCCTCGTGAAGGATTTCTCTCCCCCTCTAGATATTCCCCCATGGTCTCAGATTAGCGAGATACATGTTCCCGGTGGCCTTGCGTCTGGAAGGAGTTGCTGCTTCCGCTGATCCGCTGGAGCGAGGAGGTGGAGGTTGTCCGGTAGCTTGAACGTGTGTGCGAGGACGGATGCGCTGCTGATTTGCGGCACTCGAACTTTCACACGATCTTGAGATCGGCAAACGTATGACTACATCAACCACGAGTTCCTACTCGTTAACAAAACTCGTTGTCTTCGAGGGTAAGTTCTCCATAGATGCATGTCCACCCGTTGCTCTGTATCTAGTAGATAGATCTTGGCGTATAGTTCTCATCGTAGGAATTTTTTTGTTTTCTATGCTGCGGACCCAACAGTGGTATCAGAGCCTGATCTATGCGTAGGTGCTTTGCACGGGTAGTACACATATGTTTATATGTGGGCGATGATGATCATGTTATTGCATCTTCTATGTATTTTGGATATTGGTGGCATAGTGGGATGAAGCGGCCCGGACCAACCTTACATGTCATTATACATGAGACCGGTTCCACGACTGACATGCAACTAGTTTTGCATAAGTGGCTAGCGGGTGTCTGTCTCTCCTACTATAGTCAATATCTGATTTACAACGAGTTGCTAATAACTTGGTTATCCTCGTTGTGGTTCATGTTCATAGGTAAGACCGGTTCTTTCTCTGAAAGCCCTAAGCCACGTAAAACTTGCAATTGATAAATTAGAGGCGTCTAGTTTAGATCGTTGCTGGGCTAGTGTCTTGATATGGTATTGTTGTAAGTAGATGTATGATAGATACTCTTACAACTCACTTAACGTGTAAGTTCCATAGACCTTGGCCTTACACATAAAGGAATGATAGAGATCATACCACGATGCAAATGATAGAGATCAAATGCATGGACCGTATCATCTCACTTCACACATTAGATGTTAGCATCTTATATTGCTAGTTTGGCATTTTTGGTAGCATTATAAGATGACCCTCATTTAGATATCAAGATAAAATGTGTTCTTCCTTAAGTATGCACTATTTTGTGGATCGTGTTTTGAGGCATCACGTGATGATCGGGTGTTCTCGACTCTACGCTTTCATACAACAGGTGTAAGACAGTTTTACACACGCGAATACTAAGGTTCTTACTTAGCGAGCCTAGCATGTACAGACATGGCCTCGAAACACGAATCGAAAGGTTAAGCATGAGTCATATAGTTGATATGATGCCCATATAGATGCTCGCCTTTGAAGCTATACCGACTCACGTGATGATCGGACTTGGTGTAGTGGATTTGGTTCATGTAATCACCCAAAAGGACACGAGGGATGTCGTTTTTGAGTAGGAGTTCATTAGTAATTTGGATTAGTTGAACTCAATCTATCATAAACTTAGTCTAAATATACTTTACAAATTCTGTTGTAGATGGCACCACCTGCTTTTAATTTCAATGTGTTCATGGAGAAAGAGAAGCTTGCTGCGAATGGTAGCAACTTCACCAACTGGGCTGTGAATTTGAGGATTCTCCTCACTGCTGTACAAAAGCAATATGTGCTAGAGGCGCCGCTAGGCCCCCCACCAGCTCCTGATGCCCCTGACGAGGAAAAGAATGACTATATAACTCGTCAGGAGGACCACAACTTCGAAAACGTTTCGAAAATGGCAACACCTTTGATACCATGGGAGAATTGAAAATGATTTTCGATACCCATGCTGCCTTAGAGAGTTATAATGCTTCTGAAAAGTTCTTTAGCTGCATGATGGAGGAGAATAGCTCCGTTAGTGAGCACGTACTCAAAATGTCTGGGTACGCCGATAAGCTTGTGTCCTTGGAAATAACGATTCCCATTGATTTAGGCATACATCGTGTTCTCCAATCTCTGCCACCTAGCTACAAGAGCTTCGTGATGAACTATAATATGCAGGGCATGAAGAAGTCTCTTCTCGAGCTTCTATCAATGCTTAAGACTGCAGAAGTGGAGATTAGGAAAGAACATCAAGTGTTGATGATCAATAAGACCACCGGTTTCAAGAAGGACAAGAAAGGAAAGCAGAAGGGAAAGAAGGGTAGCAAATCTGTTGCCGCACCTAAAAAGAAACCCCGAGCTGGCCCTGAGTCTGACACCGAGTGTTACTATTGCAAGCGGACTGGCCATTGGAAGCGCAACTGCCCCAAGTATTTGGCGGACAAGAAGGCCGACAAGGCAAACAAAGGTATATGTGATATACATGTTATTGATGTGTACTTGACTAGTACTCGCAGTAGCACCTGGGTATTTGATACGGGATCGGTTGCTAATATATGTAACTCGGTTCAGGGGCTGCGGAACAAGCGACAACTAGCAAGGGATGAGGTCACGATGCGGGTCGGCAACGGATCAAGAGTTGATGTGATCGCCATCGGAACGCTGCCTCTCCATATGCTGTCGGGATTAGTTATAAACCTAAATAATTGTTATTTGGTGCCTGCACTGAGCATGAACATTGTATCCGGATCGTGTTTGATGCAAAGTGGTTATTCGTTTAAGTCTAAAAACAATGGTTGTTCGATTTATATGAATAATATCTTTTATGGTCATGCACCTGTGTTGAATGGTTTATTTCTGTTGGATCTCGATAGTAGTATTACGCATATTCATAATGTTGATGCTAAAAGGATTAAACTTGATAATGATATATCTACATATATGTGGCACTGCCGTCTAGGTCATATTGGCATTAAACACATGAAGAAACTCCATTCTGATGGACTTTTGGAATCACTTGATTTTGAATCATTTGATACATGTGAGTCATGCCTTATGAGCAAGATGACTAGAACGCCGTTTTCCGGTTCAATGGAACGGGCGACAGATTTATTGGAAATCATACATACTGATGTGTGTGGACCAATGAGTGTATCGGCGCAAGGTGGATATCGTTATTTTGTTACTTTCACGGATGATTTGAGTAGATACGGGTATATCTATTTGATGAAACATAAGTTTGAAACCTTTGAAAGGTTCAAAGAATTTCAGAATGAAGTGGAAAATCATCATAACAGAAAGATCAAATTTCTACGGTCCGACCGTGGAGGAGAGTATCTTAGTTACGAGTTTAGCACACATATGAAAGACTGTGGAATAGTTTCACAACTTACACCTGCCGGAACACCACAACGTAATGGTGTGTTAGAACATCGTAATCGTACTTTATTGGATATGGTTCGATCTATGATGTCTCTGACTGACTTGCCACTGTCATTTTGGGGTTATGCACTGGAAACCGCTGCATTCGCTTTAAATAGGGCACCATCTAAATCCGTTGAAAAGACACCTTATGAATTATGGTTTGAAAACAAACCTAAGCTGTCATTTCTTAAAGTTTGGGGATGCGATGTTTATGTGAAGAAACTTCAACCGGATAAACTCGAACCCAAAGCGGAAAAACGCGTCTTCATAGGATACCCTAAGGAAACGATTGGGTATACCTTCTATCACAGATCCGAGGGCAAGGTTTTTGTTGCCAAGAATGGATCCTTTCTTGAGAAGGAGTTTCTCGCGAAAGGTGTGAGTAGTCGGAAGGCAGAATTCGAAGAGGTTATTGAACCTTCTCTTCATGAAATGGCGAGTAGCGTAACACCGGAAGTTGTTTCAGAGTTGACTTCACCTAATGAAGAGAGAGCTAATGATATTAATCATGAAACTCCGAAAGAGGACACTATCGAACCTCGCAGGTCAAGCATGACACGTACAGCTCCTGAACTGTACGGCAATCCTGTTATGAATTTCATGATTGATGAAATAGATGACCCTGCGACATATGAAGAAGCGATGATGAGCCCTAATTCCAACAAATGGCTAGAAGCCATGAAATCTGAGATGGAATCCATGTACGAAAACCAGGTTTGGACTTTGGTAGACTTACCTCACGATCGAAAGGCCGTTGAGAATAAATGGATTTTCAAAAGAAAAACTGATGATGATGGTAATGTGACCATCTGTAAGGCTCGACTTGTTGCAAAGGGGTTTCGAAAAAATCAAGGAGTTGACTACGATGAGACATTCTCTCCTGTAGCGATGCTTAAGTCGGTTAGGATTATGTTAGCAATTGCTGCATATTTCGATTATGAAATATGGCAGATGGATGTCAAAACTGCATTCCTCAATGGTAATATTGAAGAAGAGTTGTATATGATACAACCTAAGGGTTTTGTCGATCCTAAGGATGTTGCTAAGGTATGCAAGCTTTAGCGATCCATCTATGGACTGAAGCAAGCATTCCGGAGTTGGAATCTCCGCTTTGATGAGGTGATCAGAGAGTTTGGATTTGTCCAAACTTATGGAGAGGCTTGTATTTACAAGAAAGTGAGTGGGATCAATGTGGCATTTCTAATATTATATGTGGATGATATATTACTGATTGGAAATGATATAGATCTTTTAAACAGTGTTAAAAGTTATCTAAACAGCAAATTTTCGATGAAATACCTTGGTGAAGCTTCATATATATTAGGCATTAAAATCTATAGAGATAGATCAAGACGCCTAATTGGGCTATCGCAGAGTACATACCTTGATAAGATATTAAATAAGTTTAATATTGACGGAAGTAAGAAGGGGTTCTTACCTATGTTGCAAGGCAAGACATTGAGTAAGACTCAAAGCCCTTCTACGGCGGAAGAAAGAGAGATAATGGATAAGATCCCCTACGCCTTAACCATAGGCTCTATAATGTATGCCATGCGATGTACAAGACCGGATGTGGCACATGCTATTAGTTTGACTAGTAGGTACCAATATGATCCAGGTTCGGAACACTGGATAGCGGTCAAGAATATCCTTAAGTACTTGAGAAGAACTAAGGATATGTTTCTTGTATACGGAGGTGAAGAAGAGCTAGTCGCTAAGTGTTATGTCGATGCTAGCTTTGACACTGATCCGGATGACTCTAAGTCTCAATCCGAATACGTATTTCTCTTGAACGGAGCAGCAGTTAGTTGGAGGAGCTCCAAACAACCTGTGGTGGCTGGATCAACGACGGAGGCGAAATATGTTGCTGCTTCAGAAGCGGCGCAGGAAGCGGTTTGGATGAAGGAGTTCATAACGGAACTAGGTGTGGTTCCTAGTGCGTTGGACCCAATGGTGATCTATTGTGACAACAATGGAGACATAGCCAACGCCAAGGAACCAAGGTCTCACAAGAATTCCAAGCATATTAAGCGCCAGTTTCACTCCATCCGCGAGCATGTCAAGGATGGAGATATAAAGATTTGTAAAGTGCACACGAACCTGAATGTAGTAGATCCGTTGACTAAAGTACTCCCTAGGGCAAAACATGATAAACACCAGAACTCCATGGGTGTTAGATTTATCACTATATAAACTAGATTATTGTCTCTACTGCAAGTGGGAGACTAAAGGAAATATGTCCTGAGAGGCAATAATAAAGTTGTTATTATGTATTCTTTGTATATGATAAATGTTTATTTTGCATGCTATAATTGTATTGATAGGAAACGTCAATACATGTGTGTTTAATAAACAAAAAGGGTTCCTAGTTATGCCTCTATTATAGACTAGCTTGTTGATTAACAAGATGATCAAGGTTTCCTGATCATGGACATTGGATGTTGTTAATAACAAGGTCACAACATTTGTGAACTGATGTGATGAACATTCATCCGAAGTATAGCATTACGATCAAGTCATTATGTTTATATTGCTATAACATCATACGAAGTAGTCTTAGTCCTTAGACCATGAGATCATGTTAATTGCTAACACCAGAAAAGTATCTTGATAACATCAAACGTCACACCGTAACAGGGTGACTATAAAGGTGGGTTCAGTGCTATGAATGTGTTACGTTGAGGCTCATGGATCAAGAGTGGAATTTGTCAATCCCGATGACGGATAGATATACTCTGGGCCCTCTCGGTGATATCACATTAAGATAGCTTGCAAGCAAGTGATGTGATTACTAGAATGTTATATCACGGAAACGAGAAAAGAGTGCATGTCGGTAACGAGATCAAACTAGGTATTTGGATACCGATGATCGAATCTCAGACATGTATTATATCATGAGACAAAGGGATTAAATTACTAGCGTTAAAGGTTCTCACGATCACAGAAGTCATCGTTGAATGTGCAGGAGTCAGTATGAATCTCCAGGTCCCGCTTCTGATTATTGATCTGAGAGGAGTCTCAATCATGTCTACATTATTCGCGAACCATAGGGTGACACACTTAAGGGTTGCCGGACACCATTTAGGAGCACATATGTTTCAGACAAAAGGTTTGAAAAGCGCAGGAAATGTTTCGATAGAAACCGGAATTGTTTCGGGTGAAATTGCAGAAAGTGGTTCTGCATGTGATATTGAAATGTTGCAAGGGTTTTTATGTGAATGTTTGTTAATTAAAGTAATTAACAAAATTCTGAATAAAATAAATAAAAGAATTTTATTAAATTGAGAGTTGCATTTAATTTGGTGGAAATTAAATACATGTGAGTGGGATTTTGGGTGGAGGCCATGTTTATGTGAGTGGAGGTTCACCACATGAATGAAGGAGGGGAGGAGTCCCCCCCCTCATGCGCCGGCTATGGGAGGGGAGGAGTCTCCCTCCCTCCTATATAAAGCCCCCCTCTCCCCTCCCACAAACTACACCTCCTCGTGAAGGATCTCTCTCCCCCTCTAGATATTCCCCCATAGTCTCGGATTAGCGAGATACATGTTCCCGGTAGCCTTGCGTCTAGAAGGAGTTGCTGCTTCCGCTGATCCGCTAGAGCGAGGAGGTGGAGGTTGTCCGGTAGCTTCAACGTGTGTGCGAGGACAGATGCGCTGCTGATTTGCGGCGCTCGGACTTCCACACGATCTTGAGATCGGCAAGCGTACGACTACATCAACCACGAGTTCCTACTCGTTAACAAAACTCGTTGTCTTCGAGGGTAAGTTTTCCATGGATGTATGTCCACCCGTTGCTCTGTATCTAGTAGATAGATCTTGGCGTATAGTTCTCATCGTAGGAATTTTTTTGTTTTCTATGATGCGGACCCAACAATATATACTATCTTTCTTCCTCCAAAATTTATGTGCCTTTACTTGTACATATTATGTTTACAATTATAAGAGCTTAACCTCCAAAAAGAAAGAGTCTAGCCATCCAATTATCTTGCTTGATTGAAAAGAAAATAAGAACATCATATCAAACAACTAGAAAAAATCTCTAGTAGCATCTAGTTGATCAAATAATAAAAAAATCGTGGGCATGGAAAATGGTTGATGGTGAAGAGCTAGAAACCCATAGACCTAGGTCGTTTAGTTGTCCATCCACATGGAATTGACATTATATGACCTTTTTCTTTTCTTTTCTTACTTCTTATTTGATATTTGTAGATATCCTCCAACCTTGTAATACTCAATGTCTTAGTACATATACATGTAACTCTCATACATGATAAAAAAATGTACCACCGCCCTTGCCCTTTTAATCGAATGCAACTAATTAAGTTGTTATTTTCTCCACTTGTATTTTAAAAGGACACAAATTATTAGGCAAATAGTTCAATTTATTAGGTTTTCTTGTGTAAAATAATAATAAGAATGAATTAACTGAAAGAAAACCGACGTGCCAAACTAAACCTCAAACTTTCACCTAGCTTGCTTTTCCTTGAGGGCTTCTTTGATTTGTAGGATTGTCAAAAGATTTTTTTGTAGGAATGAGATCCTATGAAAAAATTCCTGCAACAACTATTTGATTCATGGTCGTATCCTATAATAAATAACCCCATAAGAATCTTGTAGTGTAAGGTTCGTAGGAAAAAATATTAGGTTGGACTTCATGAAAAATTCATTCACCACAATCAAAGGAGATCGTTCTTTCCATAGATTTAACTAGACATAGCATGCCAATTCTATGATTTTTTCCGTCCCTACATTTTTCGTATCCTACCAATCAAAGGAGACAGTGCATCTTGGGCCAACACGGTGCCTCCAAAACCCCACTTTTTTTTTGAATAGGGGAAGAACCTCGAAGGATCCAGTGTTGCATTAACCGGTGGGGTAACAAATTACATAGGGGATCTTGACATAAAAGGAAAATACAACCAAGTCCACCACTTTTACAAAAAGGACCTTAACTATAGACTGGAAGACACAATCCAGTTCTTCTCCACCGAGGAAGGTCAGCTCAACACTGCGACCGTCAGCACCATCGCCGGGGACGACACCACTTGGAGATGGAGCGATGTTGGACGCCGCAGCAGAGCCGTTGAAGGGCCCCCATGATGGCACGCTGGCTTGGAGGTTGAAAGAGTCATGGCGCTCGCAGCACCACGGCATGGAGTGGCCCCGTCGGCCAAGGAGGCACAATCAAACTTAGACCTATCCCTAAATCTAGCCCTAACTCTACTCTGTACAAGGCGCCGGCCTCCTGATCCATCTCCACACCGAGCGGCCTAGCCGCCGGAGGCGAGAGGAAGAGGAGCCGGAGATCTCCAGTGAC
The DNA here is from genome assembly GCA_916181665.1 of Avena sativa. Classification (NCBI taxonomy): domain Eukaryota; kingdom Viridiplantae; phylum Streptophyta; class Magnoliopsida; order Poales; family Poaceae; genus Avena; species Avena sativa. Next base: position 428,226,702 of record OV702286.1, on the reverse strand, counting down.
TCTCAAACTAAAGGTGGGTTTTTCGTGCGGGGAGAGAGAGTCAACAAACTACCTCCAAAACCCTACTACTACCACTATATTTCACCCATTGGATTCCCTCAATGGACCCACACCACATGCTCTTAAACTATTTGGCATCAAGAATTGCATTTCTTTTTTTAGACGGGAGAAACTAGACATAGGTCAGCTAAGCAGAGTGAATCAGTAGTGACTCACACCGTGGCTCCTGTGACCAAAACCCCAGGAGTCCCCTCACCTGGCGTCTCTGTCACCATCCGCACAGTCCCCTATAAATAACACCCCCACCATTTCGCCCTCATTGATTACCCCTTCCTAAATTCCTTCTGCTAAACCCGCCGCGCCCAGCCCCCACTCCCCCCAAACCCGCCCACATGGACTCCGCCTCCTCCTCCTACAAGCTGCAGCTCGCGGTCGCGGCGCTCGTGGGCGCCTCCGCGGCCGCTGCCTCCGCCTACTACCTGCACTGCCGCGCCGTCGCGCAGCTCAGCGGCGACATCATCCGCTCCTCCGCCGCCGCCGCCAAAAGCGGCCGCCAGCAACGGCGCCACCGCGACGCCGGGAGCAAGCCTCCTCCCCCGCGCCGCGCGGCCGCCGGCTCCTCCTCGCTCCCCGACCTCTCCTCCATCTACGCCGCCGGCGGCGTCGCCAGGGGGTACCCCGTGGGGGAAGATTACGACGACGATGAGGAAGGGGTGGGGCCATACAGTGACGACGCACTCGCCGCCGCCGACGACTGCATGCAGATCCCCCAGGGCTTGCCGAAGCTGCAAGTGGGGCCCGAGGGTACGTTCGTCTGTACCTATTTACAATTGCTACACGCGTGGGTGTGGAGCGGATAGGATTGGGGGATGAGTTGGCGTGTGCTTGGAGCTAAGCTAGGCAGGTGAATGGCTTCTGATTGGGGAAAGTTCGTGGGGTTTCGTACTTGAACACGAAAAACAGTTGGTAACTTGGTGCGCTTATCCCCTTTGTGAAAAGACAACTTGCTATCCTTATCAAGTGCTCCTTAGGTGAACACTCAGTTCTGAAAATTATATGTTCTTAGAACTTGCAGCGTTTGAATCAATCTGAGCTCTATGGTACCATGAAGACGCTGTGTACCCTGTACTAGAACTGGTTCAGATACATAATGAGAATTAAGGATAGTATATATGGAGTGATCCAACGTGGGGATGTAGTAGTAACTAGTGATTGTTTGTACAGATAGATGTATTTATATCTTCAGCGTTTGATGTCAGAGTGAGTAGTTATTTATTTCTTTAACCTAGGAATCTCAGACTAGTACCCCTCCAGCTATGCATTTAGTATATATTTCTAGTTTCCCATAAACACGTGGGTGGCATTTATGGAGGGATAATTGCCCCATGATGCAATAACATTGGTTTCTGATTGACAAAGGACCCCTTGTCAGCTTTCCATGGGATGTTACTTCACAATTTGCATATATTTGCAATTGTGCTGATCTAAATTGTCCTAAAATTTAAGTTTATGGCTAGTGAATTGAACATAGAGAACCTTTGGTCAAAGGAACTGGTATGCCTTAACCTTGACCAACCTCTTGCTTCATTGTTAATATTTCGACTAGTATGTTGATTAGGTCAGTCGGTTGTGCACAACTGCTCATCTTTACATTTTCTTTCGAATCAATGTTAAGAGTCCAAAACTTGAACTCCTTACACAGAAACATTGTCCGTTCTTACATAAGGGTGCTTATTAATCATCAGGAGATAGACCTGTAAATGTGTTGCAACATCTTGCTCCTTTTTCTTTGTTATTTATGGTAATGCAGTAACAACTAATGATTACTGCAGGCAATAAAAAAATCGTTCGTTCAAGTTCAAGCAGGCGTGTTGGATTAATCAGACCAAATTCACCCAAGTCCCCTGTTGCTAGTGCAAGTACTTTTGAGAGTGCAGAAGGGTCAGATGAGGATCTCACTACCAAGGTCAATGACAAACTTGATAATGGCTACCTTAACACAAATGGAAATCTAGTAAGTTCCAGTCACCCAGTTGCCATCTATTTCTACCTTGTGTGTTATACTTGTAGCCGCTTACTTCAATATCCGTCCTTTATATATTTTTTATGTTACAGTTGACATAAACTTTCATACTGGAAATTCTGGAGATCATGCACATGCATTAAGTGAATTTATGACTTAACATTGTTTAGTACTGTTGACCATCAAGTTTTTTTTATTGTTTCATCTGCTCATATCATTAGGGATACATTAGCAAGTATTGTTTGCTGATATGAATAAGTTCTATTCAAGACATATATTCTTCACTTCCCTTTTGTATGCCAACTGGAAGCGTGGAACTGATTCTGAAAAAGTTAAAATAATCCATTTAATCATAAATATTATTTTGAACAGGAGGGAGAACACAAAGGAAATGCAACTGTGGAAAATGGGGATGCAAAAATCATGGCTCGGTCCCATAGTATATCCAATGATCTTCATGCGGTTCAACCTGATCCAGTTGCTGCAGATATTCTTCGAAAAGAACCTGAGCAAGAATCATTTATCCAGCTATTAACTGCTCCACATGGTATGGCATTTGAATGTATACATCATTGTCCAAAGTTGTATGCAAGGAATGAAACAGTCCTCTCTCTCCTATAAAAAACAGGCGACATTAGTTATATTTACAAGCTTGACTGGTGCAGTTTGTCTTTTGCAAGTATCATTCATTCTTCTAACAGAATATTCACATGCTATAACCCTATGTGGATATCAGGATATGTAATGTTCCCATTCCTTTTGACTGTGATGTGTAAATAAGGAACATTGTTAATTGTGTGAATGCAATATTGTTGTTTCCCTTGGTTATTTGCTAGTGATACGTTGAAGACTCTCCATTATTCACATGAGTAGAACCTTGTGGACTAATCATTTATTTGTTGCTTTCTTTCCAAGAAATTCTGATCCACTGGGTTCACTTTGATACCATATGGGTGGAAGGTAATTAAATGTTATTTTCTGTTTGATGCCAGAGATTCCATCTCCTGATGAAATAGAGGTCTACAAAATCCTTCAGAAGTGTCTTGAGTTAAGAGATTGTTACCTTTTTAGAGAAGAGATCGCTCCATGGGAGAAGGAGGTCATAAATGATCCCTGTACACCAAAACCTAATCCAAATCCATTCACTTTTGTGCCTGAACCAAAATCAGAGGTACCCTACTTCGGCTTGTGATATTATTTGAACACATGTTTGGTCTGTTTGGCTGCCGTGATTTCAAATGTTGTTTGTGCTTTTTCAGCATGTTTTCCAAATGGTCGATGGTGTTGTTCAGGTCTATACGGATAAAGACTGTAAGGACTCCTGCTAGCTTGTTTTTTCCTTAACTAGGCTATTCCAGCGTCCTACGACTCATTTATTTCCTTCTTGTATTGTGTCTCAGTCACGGAAAGGATTTATCCTGTTGCTGACGCCACAACCTTTTTCACTGACTTGCATTATGTTCTCCGGATGACTGCGGCGGGGAACACAAGAACTGTCTGCCATAACCGGTTGAATCTTCTAGAGCATGTAATCACGTAGTCAGATATTTTGTGGCCTGCATAACTCATTGCAATTGTTTGAAGCTCTCCTATCTGTCTTTTTGTGTGATGTTGCTTTTTATTCCCTTGCAGAAGTTCAAATTTCATCTGATGTTAAACGCGGACAGGGAGTTTCTTGCCCAGAAGACTGCACCACATCGTGATTTTTACAATGTTAGGAAGGTCGACACTCATGTTCACCACTCAGCGTGCATGAATCAGAAACACTTGCTAAGATTCATAAAATCCAAACTGAGAAAAGAACCTGATGAGGTATTTTTATGAATGAATTATTGTGAAGACTGTGGTACCTCTTTTAGTATGGTTATCAACTTATAATCACAATATATATGCTATGTCATTTAGGTTGTCATTTTCAGAGATGGCACTTATATGACTTTGAAGGAGGTTTTTGAGAGCTTGGACTTGACTGGGTGCGTTTTGGATTTTATCCTATGTATATGTAATGCTGATTTCACTGTCAGTCGGTTAATCTTTTTCTTGTTTTTTCTTAGGTATGACTTGAATGTTGATTTGCTAGACGTCCATGCAGACAAAAGTACGTTTCATCGTTTTGACAAATTCAACCTTAAGTACAATCCATGCGGCCAAAGTAGGCTCCGGGAGATTTTCCTTAAACAGGACAATCTAATTCAAGGTATTATTTTGTTCTGGTTGTATTCTTTCCTGGAGGGCTTATTTATGTTATTGGCACTGTGGAAGTCCTATGGAATGTATTTTATGTAAAAGCCAGGGACATTTCTCTTGATGTACACACGATCACATCTAAAGTATTGCATTTATTGACTGTTATGCATGTGTATTACGTACGTGTAGGTTCTGAGGAAATCTGACCTTTTTTTGATAAATACTTTTATAAGTATTAATTTTTTGAGAAAACACAAAAGCTTTGCGTTTCATTATATTGAAAAGATAAGAGTTGTTACACGCCTCCTAGGAGGTAAACATCCAGATTACAAAAGCCACTACTAGTGTATGTCCCAAGACGTCAGGGTTATGTCTCTCAACCCTTTTGCCCCTGACAGAACCCACGCTGAGGCTTCCTCTTTGATTAATATTTTGATGACCAGGGCATGGGCAGATGACATCCAGATTACTTTTATATTAATCACCGAGCCTTTAAAAGCTATGGTATCAGCTTGAGTGCAATTTTGCAAATTGAGTAATTGTTGGGCTTGTAAGCATATGTTTAGCAGTTAGCACACAGTGTGGGACCCTATGAGTTAAATGATTTATGGTGTAAGCTCAATAAGTGTAAATTGATATACTTGCTAATCCTCTTTATTATTTCCAAATGCCAACAATGGTAAATGTAGCATTTAAGCTGATGAGTGGTATAGTTGTGCAATTACTGCGTAAAGCTTACCTAGTGCGAACAGTGGTTGGTGCCTAAGAAGGACAGACACGAAAACATGATGATATAAAAAAACATGATGAGATTAGTACATCGTTGGATGCCCTTATTTTGTTGCAAAAATGCTGACGTGTCAGTGTACATTTAGACTACAAAATAACATGTACATATTTAGACTACAAAAATGCTGACGTGTCAGTGTACATTTAGACTACAAAATAACATGTACATATTTTCTCCAGCACACACTGTTATTGTTTCATCAATATCACACATATTACTGGATACCACAATGGCGTGTACGATAATAGATCCCATTCAGGGATAACCTAACCAGTTAGCCCTTCAATAGATTGTTGTAAATCTACTTCCCTTCAACAGATTATTGAAATCTACTTTATCATTTGCATTTGTGCATCGGAAAACTGGTCTTGTCTGGAGATACATCCCTTGTGTTCAGTGGTGTCCCTTGTGTTCAGTGGTGTCGACCACATGCCTAGCTCTGTCTTACAAGTGTTGAAACTATATTAACATGTTACAAACTGTATGTGATTTGGCATGCCATGAATACACACATGAGAGGCATGATGGTGTACAACATGGTCACGCTACAAAGGTAAAAGGCCAAGGGGACTTTTCAATGTTGATGTTTCACAGGGGCATGTCTAGGGAAATCAGATGACAGTTTGGCAAGTCATCGAGGGAACAGGAAGTGCCCCATAGCCAATTTAGTATAACTGGTTAGATAGTAATTGATGTGGAGAAACAAAGGAGGAAAAATGGAACTTCTTGGAAAAGTATGCGATGAATAGCTACCAAATATAGCCGAAATATTTCTGCACAGAAGTGCCTACTATATTTTTTGTGCCATAGTGGTTTGCACGTCCTTTTTTCCCTTCATCTTCTGATAGTATTGTTGACACTTTGAGTGGCCATAACATATGCTTGCCATAATGGCGCTATAGAACCATATTTGAAACACTGGGTCAAACCCTTGGGCTTTGTGCTTGGACGTTTAAGTTATTCCACTTAACTGCAGGTGGATAATTCCTTTTTTGGTGTTCATTCTTCTTTTCTTTCAAAATATGATTCACAAGGGTCTCTGGCCTAAAGCAGGTTTGGTGCGAGCTGATTTATTGGGCTTAATTAATTAGCTTCCAAGATAAACTCAGCTTATGAGCTCATTTGCTTATGTTAAGCAATCATCCTTAGCTTCAGCCTGTGGTTTGTTGAATCTTACTGCCTTTTCTTTTTTATGATGATATTTCTAAGCTTACAGTGAATCAGGACAAAAGATTATCATTTTGACGAAACAGGTGGACATTGGTGTATGTTCGTGATATTAATTAACTAATTTGTTTTTAGGGAAATGATGTGATTTTTTCTTATGATCATTTTATCATGTATTTCTGTTTCCAAGAAGCTGTGATGGTAACTTTTTGAGATATTTATATCGCTATTTGATTTCAACTAGGTCGTTTTCTTGCTGAGCTGACAATGCAAGTTTTCTCTGACCTTAATGCAAGCAAATATCAGGTAAAACTATCTGCTGGATTATTTATTTTTCATGTTTCTTATGCAGACACAACTCTTTTTTGTGATCCTTAACTTTGTCCACTCTAATTTGCTTCACCAGATGGCTGAATATAGGATTTCAATCTACGGGAGGAAGCAAAGTGAGTGGGACCAACTTGCGAGTTGGATAGTAAACAATGAGTTATATAGTGAAAATGTTGTTTGGCTGATTCAGGTACCCTTTCTCCATTTTCTGTGGTATTTATCGATACATACAACATGAAGTTCCTATGATGCCTTGCAATTGTGGAACTATGCATGCATACCGTTGTTCCTGTATAATGACTTCCCACGGCAATCTAGTACGGAGTAGTTTATATAAGCTGTCTATCCTTCTTCTCTTGGTAGTGTCATAGTATATTTCAGGTATTTTCTTTTGTTTGTTCTTTGTAACTAATATTTACAATGAAAAATACTGTTGAGTGCCTAATTATGCTGTCCGTCAGTTTATGATCTAGCGACTGTAGTAAACAAATTATTCTTTGTACTTGATTAAAGTTCAAAATGGCTATTGATGCAAAGTTGATATTTTATTCAATTTTTTGATATGCAGTATCCCTGCAGATAATTAATTTTTGGTACTGTTTTGCAGATTCCACGCTTATATAATGTGTACAAGCAAATGGGCATTGTTACATCATTTCAAAATCTTCTTGACAACATTTTCCTTCCTCTGTTTGAGGTTACTGTTGATCCAGCTTCACATCCGCAGCTTCATGTCTTCCTAAAGCAGGTGCCGAAATTATGTTCTCATTATTTTGATTTGGATGTTCGTATCCCTGGCACGTTTCTTATCCCCACAGGCGTATGCCTTTTCTATCTACAGGCTGCTGTTTATCTACATTTTATATAAACTCAATATTGCTTGCTAGTCACTAATAAGTTATAAAATAATTTCATGAAATTTCCATTTAAAAATATGATGAATCGTTAGAGTGATCGATTTACGAAAAATAAAAGTAGGGAAGCCCCTACAGTATACGAAGGAAACCAAAGTCGCATTTGTGTGGACTTGAACTTAAGTAGTACTCCCTCTGTTTCAAAATATAAGATGTTTTAGCTTTGTTAAATGAGTGTATCTAGCCTCCTTTTAGTGTGTAGGTTCATTTAGGTTTGGAGTGAACCTACACACTAAAAGGGGTCTAGATACACTCCTTTCACAAAGCGAAAACATCTTATATTTTGAAACGGAGGGAGTAGTAGGGTTGTACATCCACTTTCCCAACCAAGTGAGCCAGGCTCACTTGCTGCCAATGCGATGGATGACCTTTACCCACCGAATTACTGGTATTAGTTTGAAATCCATATGGCATTCCTAGAATGACCATATTTATATGAAGCATCTGGGAATCACCTAAACTGATTCGATTACCTTAATTTTCTGCATAAAATATCACCGATTAAGATTGAGTGGCGATTCTTCTGTGTAATCATTTGTTAGAGTTGGCTGCAACACAGGCATGATAATCCAGAATCTGTTGCAACTGTGAACTATATAAACTTTTGATTCTTCAGAATATACTTGGTTCGTCGAACAACTGAGTGGTGTCTCAGGTTGAGCTAAGGAAGTACTGCTAGCAAGTTGATTCTCACCATTAACTAGGTGAATATGTTGATATGGAATTTCTTCTTCTTTTGTCCCTTGCAGGCTGTAGGGTTGGATTTGGTTGATGATGAAAGTAAACCTGAAAGGCGTCCAACTAAGCACATGCCTACACCTGAACAATGGACGAATGTCTTTAACCCTGCATTTTCATACTATGCATACTACTGCTATGCTAACTTATACACATTGAACAAGGTAGACATTGTTCTTGTACTTCTTTTTGTCATACATGTTACTGGTAAGTAATACATTTGTTCAATATTTCAAGTAATACATTTGTTCAATATTTTCAACTCAGCTGCGTGAGTCAAAGGGATTGAACACTATCAAGTTCCGTCCACACGCTGGTGAGGTAAAATCTCTTCAATGTTCCAGTGTTCAACTCCGACATTCTGGTTTTGTGTTTCCTCTTGGTATGGCTTCACGGTCTAATTGGTATGGTTTCACAGGCTGGAGACGTTGACCACTTGGCAGCCACATTTCTTCTTTGTCACAGTATATCACATGGAATCAATTTAAGGAAGTCTCCAGTGCTTCAGTATCTGTACTATCTTGGTCAGGTAAATACTCCTGTTTTGGTGTTTCCATAAACAGTGTAATTTTGAGTGGTATATGTAGTTGCATTATTCTAATAATGTGAACTTCGTATTTTAATGCTTAACTGATAGTGTTATTACTTTTTAACATGTTGCTTTTAAATTTTATCAGATTGGTCTGGCAATGTCCCCACTAAGTAACAACTCATTGTTTCTTGATTACCATCGGAACCCTTTTCCTATGTTTTTCCAACGAGGGCTGAATGTGTCGCTATCCACGGATGATCCATTGCAAATTCACCTGACGAAAGAACCATTGGTGGAAGAATACAGTATTGCTGCTTCGGTACCCACTCTTTGACCCTCTTTTCCTTTTCATATCATGCCATAGCACATGTTTATGTGCTTGTGCATATAAGTATGTAATTCAGTATGCACATACGCCCGTGTACATGAACTCGTAATATGGTACAAAACCACTGCATTCACGCGCAAAAAGCCTGAGGAGCTCATAATCATTTTGGTATTGTTTCAGCTGTGGAAGCTCAGCTCTTGTGATTTATGTGAAATTGCGAGAAATTCTGTGTATCAATCAGGGTTTTCACATGCTCTCAAGGTAAGCAAGCCTTCTTTTGGAAGCATTGTTGGTGGTGGCTGTGATCAACTGACCATTTCACGTTCTCGCAGGCACATTGGATTGGCAGGAACTACTACAAGAGAGGCCCTTCAGGAAATGATATCCACAGAACGAATGTGCCCACCATCCGGCTTGAATTTAGGGACCTGGTATGCACATCTTTTTTCCTTTCCCTCTTTTGTAGTACACAGATTCGGATTGCCTTACTAGGCCTTTTCGTAAACCTGAGCTAATATTCTGGCTATAAAAAAATTGCTGCATGATTTTCAGATCTGGAGAGACGAAATGCAGCTAGTCTACCTTAACAACGTCATCTTGCCTGACGAGGTGGACCAGTAGGAGGCACCTAGGTGTGTATATGCTGCACTCATCTGTGGGGGAAGAATCGTACTTTTTTGGGTGCACTTGATGATTCTCACATGGCATTGGAGCTCCAGCAGTCAAAACCTACAACTGAATATCGTCCCCAAGAACCACCACCAAAGTGGAAGAAGACCTACAAAATAATGCCGGATCACAGCTGTGGAGCGACGGAGCGGCTTACATTTGTGTTAGATTAGATATTACAGGGAGGCAAGTGCACAAGTGCTTGGTGTAACTGTCGCCCTTCTCGTATGTAGAGGATTGTAATTAGCAAACCATGTTGTACTCCGACTGTTATGACACCGCTGCGAATAAAGTGATGCCGGCATGCTCATGTTTTGCTCCCATAACAAATATACCGAAAGAGTTGGTTATTGCTGGTCATGTTTGTTACTGAACAATCAAACACTTGTATACTGCGGTGACCCAGCATATCACTGCATGATATAGTAAACTATAGTCGTTGACATAACACCAATGAAACACCGTTCACTAGTATTACATCTTTCAGAGTGGTACAACAGAAACATAGCAGGTCCAAGACAGATTACAACCCGACTCTTTACAAAAGATTCAGAGAATACACTAGGCTAAAGAGAGAAAGAACTTCTTACAAAGAAGAATTAGAAATAATAATTCAGAACTATCTGGCTAAAAAGACTAGTATCTACACTATGGGGCTTGTAAATGCTGCTATTACATTGCTCTACAGAAGTAGGTTTTGTGTCTAGAGAATCTACTCCTATCTTAATCAAGACCTTCGCCTTTGCTTCGGTTAATGTATATGTTGACTTCATTGACTTTATTGAAGAACTTGAGCTGCTGATGATGGTTTCCTGAGCAGAAATTGATGCTCACGTCGTCTTCAACGGCTTACAACCTAGCAAGGGTTAAAAATGTACGGTTGAGTACGAGCGTACTCAGCAAGTTCACTAAAAAAGGAGTGTATGACTATCTCTACAGCAACAGACCAAAGGTCGTAGGCAATGCAGGTTTTTGTAAACATTTCTTCAAAGGTTGCTTTTATTCTAAAAACTATGTCCGATAGCCTTCATAGGTTGACCAAAACTTTCATGGAGTTTCTTTTCTGTCGCATTCGTAGCTCCTTCCCGGAACAGGGAATAACATGTCATAGTTCTTACACTCTGCAGAGGTGCGTTACTTTATTCATGAGAGACCTTAGCCTTGTTGTACATCCAAGTCATGAGCTTGTCCACACTTCCTTGGTATGGGGCTCAGTCTAAGATCCAAGCCAATCACTGCCTTTCTCCGCGACCGTGCATGAAGACACGACCTCCCCAAGCAGATATACCTCCGTTAACCCCCATATAGCCAGATATAACCCTGGCAACCCCTTTGAGACTAGTGAGCAGATCATGTCCCTGGCAACCCCCATATAGCCAGATATACCTCCGACAGCCCCTCACGGAAAGTCTAGACACCAATATCATGGGGAACTAGGAGTCCCACCCATCTGCTGAGTCCCCGCAAGGAAGCTAAAGCCTCATGATAAGGTCATCCGTCCATGCGAAAGGAAGAAGATCCAGCTAACTTCTCCGCCCCATTCCAAATCTCATGGTTAACGCATAATATACTGCGCTAGAATCACTAGCGACATTGGTTGATTAAGTCCTAGATATTATGTTCCTTTACCATTGAAACTATATCAATAGATTATTACCATTTGGTAACTAATTCATAATCATATTATTATGAAAATAATTTTCCGACCTTTTAAAATGCAGGTGATGACAACATTTGAGTTACAAGCATTTGATAGAAAATAATCAAAGGACATGAGCAAGTGTGAACTTGTCTTTTGTGATAGCAAGATAATGCTCTCGCGGTCTTCAAGACACTAGAAGATCCAAAATCTGAAAATAGCATCATTGTCCGATAAGGACGAATGTTTAAAGAAAAAGGATGCAGTTATGCATAATTAATGTAATGCAATTTGGTAAATGCGAATCCCCAGAATAGTCGTATCTGATCTAGTGTTTGGAGTTCATGATGAGTTCTTTGGAATGTGTTGCACTTTTATACTAGTTTTACACTTGTGCTTCTTGTTAAGGCTTGTGAGAGTGTGTGAAACAATATGTAAAAGTAACAAGTAGTATTCAATACCAGAGCACTCAAGTGTTGGCGAATGATTCAGAGTTTCTTCTATTCAAGCTTTCTATTACAATTTAGAGAGTTATAGACAAATGTGGAGTTCATTTGTATTTACTTTAGAAGAATCACTTTTGAGGAAAAGATTACTTTACAAAGTAAAAGCATTTAAACTTAAAGTTACATTTTTTAGGGTTTCTTATTAACTCTAATTATCAAGGAGCAATTCATTGTTAAATTTCAACAGTCATGACACTTGTTGTGGAAACCTATAGGTTTTGGGTATGGTATCACAATATAAGTGGTTCGCTTCTTATTATTTCATAAAGGTGGAATAAAAGTGTTATTAATAAGTTTAAAATTTTGTAACAAGTATATTTAAGAGTGTGAGATCATTCACTTTCAATTTAAGTGAATGATGAACTTAAATGCAGTTTGCTATTATGAAATTGATGTGACTTATTAAAGAAAGCAAATTTAGCTAATATCATTAATATGTTAGGTTTTCAAAATCATGTTAAACATGGTTAAGAGATAAATAAAATTCACCTTTATTATAAGTGAATGGTGTTTAAAATTTACTTAAAATAGTTGGTTTAATTTGGATTTATGGTTTTAAAGAAGTTTTATAAGGTTAATAAGTTACACTTAAGTTTTATTATAGATACAAGTTATAGCTTTGGACTTAGTATTTAGTCATAAAGGATTTAAGGTTTTGTATATAAAATTGCGATTATTTCTTACTTAAAAAATGTTTTTAAAGAAGTTACAAAATAGATCTTTTATAAAATAGATAAGGATTTATTTCTTTAAAAATCTTAAAAGTCTTTGGGATAATATATTTAATATTTTTCTAGCAAAATATATTTATTCAAGATCTTAAAAATGATTTTTAATTATTTATAAGTATTACACTTATTTTTATAAAATTCCACAAAGGATTATATACCTTTAAACATTTGTTTCAAGTTTTATTTATAAAAAATTGAGTTTGTATTTTTATAAAATATTAGATTTATTTTTATATGCAAAAATGATTTTTTCTTCATTTTTAGGACTTTTATTAAATTTCACTTAAGATTTAATAATGTTTATATTTATTTGCATTTTATTTAACTCAAACAAGTAATGTTATATTTTTACTAGGCATATATTATTCTTGTGATCATTTTGATATATCATATATATTTTTAGGATTTTTCTATGTTTTTCTAGAGTGTAAATTTATGTTCAAGGGTATTTTGGTCATTTAATATTTGGGATATTAATTTATTTTGCAATAAGATTTTGGAATTGGGCTTGGCCCACAGACTGGCCTAACTTAGGCCCAACTTGGCCTAGCCTAGCTTGAGGTCAAACCTCACCCCGGCCCTTCTCACCCTATCTCCACCTCCCTCACTTCTCCTCTCACACCCGAAGACACACACCGCCGCCAGCGCCGCCGCCTGCTGCCCCAGCCATCACTGGCCATCTTCACTGCCTCTGCTTGCTAGTGCTGCCTCGCCATCTCCCTCTCTTTCTTTTCCCCTCGTTGATTTGTCTTAAGTGCGCCTCTGCAAGCGCCCGAAAGAAACCCTAGCCACCATGGCTCGAGGTCACAACACGGCTCCCGCAGATGCTTCTCGGACTCCGACTGATTTCCTATTCTTACTAACATTCTCTATGTGGCCACGATCTACTGTTACCGCCTCTATAGTGGTGGTATGGTCCCGTAGCTACTGCTTCCTGCGCCATGGTTGGCCGCGACCTCCTGGTGCTCTCCGGCGACTTGGAGCTCACCCCCTCAACTGGATGCCGGCGGGAAGGTGCTATAGCGCAACCCTGGCGTCTACTTCAAATTGACATGATGATGTTGGGCCCCTGCCGATTGGATGATGGTGACAGTGTTACCATAACCTCGGTGCTGCTCCGATGTTGTTCACCTCCCTTTTAGTCTCCGACGGTTTCCTTCTTCCTCTCCTCTACAGAAATCTAAGGTACCAGGTACTTGTCCCCTCTCTTTGAATTTATATTCCATGTATCCTAATGGATGATCATGTCAAACTACTAGACTTGATGACCCTGAGCATGCTCATATAATACGGATGCCTTGTGACTCAATTGATGATGCCTACAACATCAGCTTTGGCATCGATTCTATGGCTACTAGAATGTTATTATGGTTGGTGTACAACTCAAATTTATAGTAGCTAATTCAGAGGTGGTGTGTTATTAATGACATGCTCTGGTTGGTTTTGATGATCAAGTAACTGATCTAATTTTAGTTGTCCCTGCTCTAATTGTATAATGCTTGATTGCTGATCTAGTTAACCTAGATGATTAATTGATACTTATGTGTTGATGAGCCTTTGATCAAGCTTAGTGGCTGCTTTGATTAGATTTAGTGGATTATAAGGAATGTGCTTGCCTAGAATTGATAGTACTCCATAGCTTGGCTTACTGTATGTGTAATAGAGTGGCTTGTTGTGATTTTCTCCCTAAACAAATTATTTGGATTCAAACCTTTGGCTTGACTTGGGCGCAGGAACCTACCAATTTGAATGGTAGTGTGGCTCGACTGAATTTTATTCAGTACAACAGTCTGAAACCAGACTTCAATGATGATTCTAAACATGTAATGGCAGTTAGTCTGCTAGAACTAACATGATTCCTAGAAGAAAGATTCTAGGAAAATGATTTGACAAACATTTATGGTGGCTTTCATATTATGTGGAAATATTATATTAAGTGGAAGATGATGTAGCTAGACCAAATAGTGGCTTCTGCTAATAAGGTCATGCTATTGTGAGACCTCCTTGGAGTGTACACAATAGTCTGCTCCTACTTAGCATGATTTGCTATCATTTAGGCTGGCTATGTTGAATATAATCATCTTTTTAGATGACCTGATGGGTAAAGTATTTTGCAATAGCCCCTGTGATACGTTGCAAACGTATCCATAATTTTTGATGTTCCATGCTTGGTTTTATCTACTTTCTTATGTTTTGTCCACACTTTGGAGTACTTTCTATACACTTTCTTGGACTAACCTGCCACAGTGCCAGCTGCCTATTTTCTGCTGTTTTTTGTTCCAGGAAAGTCAGAAAATAAATATTCTCGGAATTGGACGGGACAAAAGCCAAAGTCAGTTTTTCACTGAGGGGGACACGGAGCCAGAATACGAGACGGAGAGGGGCCAGGGGGCCGCCACACCACCTGGCCACGCGGCCAAGCCTGACCCGCGCCATGGGGTGGTCTGGCCGCCTTGGGCACCCTCTCGGCCTCCCCTTTCACCTATAAGATGCCTCCGATACAGAAACCCTAGGTACCCGATCAAAATTCCAGGAAAGAGTATGTAGCCGCCGTCATCTCCATCCCTAGATCGGGAGGGATCTAAAGCTCTTCCCGGCACCCTGCCAGAGGGGAGAATTCACCCTGGAGGCCTTCTTCATCACCATGCAAGCCTCCCGTGTGATGCGTGAGTAGTTCATCCTTGGACTACAGGTCCATGTAGTAGCTAGATGGTTGGTTCTTCTCCTTTGTGCTACCATGTCTAGATCTTGTGAGCTTTGTTCATGATCAAGATCATCTATTTGTAATCATACATGTTGTGTTTGCGGGGATCTGATGGATGTTGAGATGCTATTTCAGATTAATTATTGATTCTATATGTCTTTGTTATTTGTGATCTTGCATGCTTTCCGTTGTTAGTAGCTATCTTGGCCAAGTAGATGCTAGCAACTCCAAGAGTTAGTATTTATGCTCGATAGTGGGTTCATGTCTCTAGTAATCTGGAGAAGTGACAGAAATCTCTAAGGTACTAGATGTGCTGTTGCTACTAGGGAGAAAACAACAATCCTTTGTTCATAGAACAATTGTATTCTTTACTTTACACGCAATGCGTAATGCAATTATCTGTTGCTTGCAACTTAATACTGGAGGGGGTTCGTATGATAACCTGAAGGTGGATTATTGGTCATAGATGCAGTTGGATTACGGTCTATGTATAATGTTGTAATGCCCAATCAAGTCTCAAAGGAGTCAAGATGAGTAGTATATGCTTGTATGCTTTCTCGATGTTTGTCAATTGCCCCGCTGTAATTTGTTCACCCAACATGTCATCTATCTTAAGGAGAACCACCACTAGTGAACTATGGACCCCGGTCCTTTCTTTTACCATCAATCTACAACTGTTTACTGCTTTCTGTTTAGTTTCTGCAAGCTATTACTTTCTTCCACACAATACGTTTAATCCTTTGTTTTCAGCAAAACCGGTTGATACGTCCATTTTGCATCACTATTCTATGTCATAATTCACTGTTATTCATTGATATATTTCGTATTGAGAGGTGATACTTATGTTACTTCATCTGTTTTTGCATGGTTGATGACTTTTGGAGCATGGACCACTGTAGTCAGGATTCTGATGGAAAAGGTGCTGTTTGGAGGCAAAATTCGCGAAGATCAGAAAATCCGGGAAAATATACGAAAAAATCCTATTTTTCCAGAAGACGAAGGAAGCCAGAAGGGGGCTGGAGATGGGCCACAGGGGGCCCACATCACCCCCTGGCGCGGGCAACCCTAGGCCGTGCCAGCAGGTGGTGTGGCTGCCCTGGCCCACTCCAGGCACTCCCCTCTAGCGTATATTATCCTCTCGAAACCCTAAGACTCGGGGAGCAACCACAGAAAGATTCCGTCGCCTCTGCGGGGCGGAAAACACCAAGAGAGAAAGATCTCTCCGGCATACAGATTTCTGCCGGTGGAATTCCTTCCCGGAGAGGGGAGATCATCACCATCAACACCACCATCAAGCTGGACTTCATCGGGATCATCATCATCATCACCACCATCATCACCATCAGCACCCTCATCACCATCTCCATATTGCTGTAACAATTGAGTTGAATCTTGCATTAGTTCTTAGGGGAAACTTTCCCGGTGTTGATTACTCTTTGTAGTTGATGCTATTGAGTGAACCATTGAATTATTGTTTATGTTCAGATTGTTATACATCATTATTCCATCTCTGATCATGATCCATATGATGTATTGTGAGTAGTTCGTTATGTTCTTGAGGACATGGGAGAAGTCATGTTGTTAGTAGTGGAATTGTGTTGAGAAAGATTCAATAGTTTGATATTTAAGTTGTGGTGTACTTCCTCTAGTGGTGTCATGTGAACGTCGACTACATGACACTTCACCTATATGGGCCTAGGGGAATGCATTGTGTATTTGGCTACTAATTGTAGGGGTTGCCGGAGTGACAGAAACCTGAACCCCCGTTAGGAAACCATTGCACAAGGGACGTAAGGGTCTTAGAGTTTAAAGTTGTGGTTAGGTTTCTACCTTAATTACTTTCTTGTACTTACGGATGTTTGCAAGGGGTATAATCACAAGTATGTATTAGTCCTAGGAAGGTCGGTACGTTAGCATAGGTTCACCCACACAACACTTAGCAAGCTAAAGAAGATTAATCAACTATATGAAGCGAAAGCACTTGACAGTCTTCCCATGTGTCCTCGAGAACGTTTGGTCATCTTAAGTAATACAACCGGCTTGTCCTTTGCTGCATAAAGGATTGGGACACTTGCTGCATTTATTCTTACTGTCTTTTATTTACTCGTACTTTGTTTACTTGCTTTATCAAAAACCCCTAAAAATCCATTTGCTAAGTACTTGCAGATAATTCCTGATCCATACCACTAGCCAGCACCTTCTGCTCCTCGTTGGGTTCGACACTCTTACTTATCGAAAATACTGCGATACACCCCCTATACTTGTGGGTCATCAAGACTATTTTCTGGCGTCGTTGCCGGGAAGTGAAGCGCTATTGGAGAGTGGAACTGGTAAAGGAAACTTCTACTGTGAGTATTGTTTACTTCTGCTAGTTGCTTTATTTTCGTTATGGATAATTCGCTGAGATTCTTATTTGGTAATGCTACTACCACTGCTAAGGTAGTAGATAAGCCACCACCTGCTGAGAATGATGCTTTTAAAATACCTACAAGAATTATTGATCGTGTTATGGATAACTACTATGTTGGGGATGGAACTGTCCATCCCGGTGATCATTTGCTCTTTATACATGAATTATGCGGGTTGTTCAAGTGTACAATTATTACTACAGATCAAGTTAAGAAGAAGTTATTCTCATTATCACTGAAAGGAAGAGCCGAGGACTGGTATAAGCTGCTGAAGAATGGTCAAGCTCTAGAATGGGAGGAAATAGTGCCTCTCTTTTATTCAAAGTTTTATCCTCCTAGTGAGATTCATAAAGATCGGAATCAAATATACAACATTTGGCCTCTTGATGGAGAGAGTACAGCCCAAGCTTGGGGGAGATTGAAGTTACTAATGCTCAAATGTCCCATTCATGAGCTCCCCAACAATATTATTATCAATAACTTTTATGCAAGGCTCCCCCTACATGACAAGGATTTATTGGATGCTTCTTGTGCTGGATCATTCACTCGCATGGAAGAAGAAGCTAAATGGGATCTTCTGGACCGTATTCAAGACAATGCTGAAGCTTGGGAGAATGACAAAGGTAGAAAGTCAGGTATAAATTATGATTATGAATGCATTGAATCTTTTATGGGAACTGATGACTTTCAAAATATTAAAAATGCTTATGGTCTAGACTCTCAAGCTATTGCTTCTTATTTTAATGCTTTTGCTTATTACATTGAAGTGCCTAAAAAGGAGTGGAATAAGTATCATGAACCTTATAAAGATATTGCTAAGTGTGTTCCTGCAAGAAATACTGAAGTTTATACTACTAATCATGTTTTACCTGAACCTTACATTGAGAAAATGCCTTTCCCAGTCAAGATAAAGGAACATTCTATGATAGCTAGTATGGTTAATGAAAGTACACATAAATCTGTTGAACCTGTGGTAGCAAATGTGAAAGACTTTGTTACTAAATATGAAGAAGAGGGACACACTATCCTTTGTAAGGATACCTCTAATATTGTTTCACATAGTAGTGTTATGAGAGCTAGTATTCCTGTGTTTTCTGTTAGAATAAGTAATCATTGCTATGATGGCCCTTGTGATAGCTATATTGTTAAGTTTATGCACGATACTGAAAGTTACTATGAAAGAGGGAAAAGTGTTCTTATGCATCTCAATAATATCAAGTTTCCTCGTTTTATGTTGAAAGTCTTTATGTTGCACTTCTTTTGCCTTCTTATGCAAGTAGCCTCTGGTTTCAACAACTTGTTTGTTTACAAAATTTCCTTGCATAGGAAGTGGGTTAGACTTAAACATGTGTATTTTTTCTTCTTAATGCTCTCTTTCGCTTCAATTCATATTCCTATGAGAGCGTCTCCAAAATTATCATGCCCATCTTAATGGCTATAAAGAAAGAGCTTTTTGGGAGACAACCCAATTTGTTTTTGCTTTAAGTTTGTTTTTGTTTCTTTGAGTCTTGGAAGTTATTACTTCAGTAATAACCTCTCCTTATCCGTTTTGTTTGGTTTTTGCATCAAGATCAACGTCTAATGAGAGAGAAGTAATATTTGGGGAAGTTGCTGTCCCGAAACAGATTTTTGTGCTTCACCGTAAAAAATCGTGAGAGATCTCTGTCTGTCGGATTGAGCTGTAATTTTTTGTGCTTCTGTACTGGGTTGTTATTTAACTTTAGTTAGTTTTGAACATTTTTATTTGAGCAACAGAAGATTTTCGAAAAAATTGATCTTTACCCGCTGGTCTGTTTTGACAGATTTTGCCACTCTTGCATCTGCTTCTTTATTCGATTTCCTTTTTGAATTCTTTTTGGATTTTCAGAAGGAGTTGCTACAGTAGCTTTTGTTTTGATGGTTTTCAGTTGAAGTTGGACTCAAAAGGCTTTATCACTTCACTTATACTAATGTTGCTAATGAGAACTGTGTGAAGTTTTTGTGTGAAAGAAATTTGCACGTAGTGGAGATAATGGTGTAATAAGGAAGAGAAGAGTTTTATGACTCAAGTAATAAGTGTATGAAGATATCGATGATATTCAAGTGATGACTCCGGAAGAATCTACTAGATACCACCACCACCGAAGGAGTAATTCATCATCAGGTTTGGCATCCCCTTGGCTTGTTCCAAGCTTGGGGGAGTGCCGCGGTATCACATCACTATCTTCTATCTTTTTACCTTTTTAGTAGAGTAATATCATGAATAGAGGAGTTATTATGTAGTATGGTTTGCATTATGGAAGTGTCCCCTCTCTCGTTAGATATGTATCCCTTGGTGTGAGTTGCCGTTATGGAATACTAATGAGAAGTTCTATCGTTCACTCTTTTTCATAGCTTATATTAGTTTTCAATTCGTGGTTATATGATTGATCTTGTTGTTAGTATTGGTATCACTTTGGGATCATTGAGTTAATTTAGTTGGTTTTGGCAAACCTGGCTCGGTCAGTAGCAACACTATTTTTGAGAGTTGAGAGAAAAGATAAAAGTACTCTAAAGAAAAATAATTTCATCATCTTTCTTTCTTGATTTGCTCATAAGTCTAGTATTATCTAGTTAAGATCTTTTGTGCTTCCAAGGAAGATTGCATGTTTGTCTTTATCACTTGTATGTTTGTTTGTTTCCTTAAACTCTTGTACTTGCTACCCAGCTTTGCTAGCCAAAAACCTGTACTGAGAGGGAATTCTTCTCGTGTATCCACTCCTTAAAACCAAAACCTTTGCCATTTGTGTCCACCATACCTACCTATTAGCATTATTGCTATTCCAAGCAAATTCTTGTTTTATCTATCTCCCAAATTAAACTTGTTATGTGAAATTTAGTGATTAAAGCTCTCACGAACTTGATGGCACACTTTACTTTCTTGCACTTAATAAACTTGAACCATTGTGCTCACCTATGTTGCGTATATGCTTGCGCTTTGTAAGTTGTGAATTAACAGAACCATGCTGTCATGGGGAACGCTTTCAACATTGCACTGGTACTTTGTACCAAGTTGATATCATGTTCTTTTGTCTATGGATGTCGTCGGTGTGAAATGAAAGGGGAGCTTGTAAGTCCATGGAGTTATGCATGTGTGTTAGAGAAACGCCTGGGCCGCTGGTCTAATCCATGCTGACATGGTGGAAACCTGCAGTGTAACCATAACGAGCATCTATGAAGCATTATTCTTATAAAAAAGAGTCCTATATTGAGAAAAAAAGAGATTATGAAAAGAGGAAAGAGAGAAAAAAGCACCATATTCCCATGGTAAATAAGAAGATTGCTGAGATGCCTGTTGTTTGCTTGCCTTGTCATTTTGATATGGGGATTCTTCCGTATCATCGGGCAAGGGGTACCCCATTGGCGGTTCTCTATGATACACATATGCTTACGGTGACAAGAACTTACCGGTGACTAAACTTGAGTAGCATGAGGAGCGGCCCTCGTATTCAAGGGACATGAGATTCTCAATTTACAACTTGTCAATGCATATCCTCATATTTGATCACTTTAACCTTAATCACCTAAAGATGCCTATGATAGGGGCAATGAGAGCTGAAAGCTAGTAAGTATCATAATTTTTGGGAGCTCTTTATGAGACTTGCAATCCCTGCTTCCCTCTGCGAAGGGCCTTTCTTTTACTTTTTAGTTGAGTCAGTAAACCTATTCCCTTCTATCTCAGCAAGTATTTTGAGCTGTTGTATTTCATTCATTCATATGATGATTTATTCAATCATGTTTCTTATGTTCCTTGTTTTGCACATTGCTCTTATCTTGATGTTTACTACTTTGAAAGCTATCATTGAAAACCAGTTATTTGTGAACTCCAGCAAATTATCAACTATTCTTCGACCAAGAGCTAAGTTTGCTATTACCAATTATGATTCACTTTATGTATCTTTATTGTGTTTCCTTTACTTATTGCAAATTAAGTTATATAATAGTGAGTTGTCTTCTATTATGATCTATGTATTAATGAATGTGATGCTTCTTGTCCGTATTCTTTTATTGACTCTTCACTCCATAAACCTGAGGCCATGTTTATTGAGCTTAGTTTCGCTTGGGGACAAGCGAAGTCTAAGCTTGGGGGGAGTTGATACATTCATTTTGCATCACTATTCTATGTCATTATTCACTATTATTCATTGATATATTTCGTATTGAGAGGTGATACTTATGTTATTTCATCTGTTTTTGTATGGTTGATGACTTTTGGAGCATGGACCGCTGCAGTCAGGATTCTGATGGAAAAGGTGCTGTTTGGAGGCAAAATTCGCGAAGATCAGAAAATCCGGGAAAATATACGGAAAATCCTATTTTTCCAGAAGACGAAGGAAGCCAGAAGGGGGGCTGGAGATGGGCCACAGGGGGCCCACACCACCCCCTGGCGCGGGCAGCCCTAGGCCGCGCCAGCAGGTGGTGTGGCCGCCCTGGCCCACTCCAGGCACTCCCCTCTGGCGTATATTATCCTCCCGAAACCCTAAGACTCGGGGAGCGACCACAGAAAGATTCCGCCACCTCTGCGGGGCGGAAAACACCGAGAGAGAAAGATCTCTCCGGCAGACAGATTTCTGCCGGAGGAATTCCTTCCCAGAGAGGGGAGATCGTCGCCATCAACACCACCATCAAGCTGGACTTCATCGGGATCATCATCATCATCATCATCATCACCACCATCATCACCATCAGCACCCTCATCACCATCTCCATATTGATGTAACAATTGAGTTGAATCTTGCATTAGTTCTTAGGGGAAACTTTCCCGGTGTTGATTACTCTTTGTAGTTGATGCTATTGAGTGAACCATTGAATTATTGTTTATGTTCAGATTGTTATACATCATTATTCCATCTCTGATCATGATCCATATGATGTCTTGTGAGTAGTTCATTATGTTCTTGAGGACATGGGAGAAGTCATGTTGTTAGTAGTGGAATTGTGTTGAGAAAGATTCAATAGTTTGATATTTAAGTTGTGGTGTACTTCTTCTAGTGGTGTCATGTGAACGTCGACTACATGACACTTCACCTATATGGGCCTAGGGGAATGCATTGTGTATTTGGCTACTAATCGTAGGGGTTGCCGGAGTGACAGAAACCTGAACCCCCGTTAGGAAACCATTGCACAAGGAACGTAAGGGTCTTAGAGTTTAAAGGTGTGGTTAGGTTTCTACCTTAATTACTTTCTTGTACTTACGGATGTTTGCAAGGGGTATAAGTATATATTAGTCCTAGGAAGGTCGGTACATTAGCACAGGTTCACCCACACAACACTTAGCAAGCTAAAGAAGATTAATCAACTATATGAAGCGAAAGCACTTGACAGTCTTCCCATGTGTCCTCGAGAATGTTTGGTCATCTTAAGTAATAAAACCGGCTTGTCCTTTGCTGCATAAAGGATTGGGCCACTTGCTACATTTATTCTTACTGTCTTTTATTTACTCATACTTTGTTTACTTGCTTTATCAAAAACCCTAAAAATCCGTTTGCTAAGTACTTGTAGAGAATTCCTGATCCATACCACTAGCCAGCACCTTCTGCTCCTCGTTGGGTTCGACACTCTTACTTATCGAAAATACTACTATACACCCCCTATACTTGTGGGTCATCACCGGTGAGATTGACAACCTCACTATAAGTTGGGGGCAAAGTTCTATGGTTGTGTTATGCAGGTTTCCACATTGCTGCTGGCGCCGGTAGTGCGCCCTGCCAAAGTCCAGCTAGCAACACCTTGGAGGTGTTTCCTTGCTCCTACTGGTTCGATAAACCTTGGTTTCATAACCGAGGGAAATCTTGCTGCTGTGCTCATCATACCTTCCTCTTGGGGTTCCCCAACGAGCTTGATATATTTTGGGCCATCAAGGAATTTTTCTGGCGCCGTTGCCGGGGAGTCAAGGACATCTTCACAAGGGGAGTCTCTCATAACCAATCTCTTTACTTTGTTGTTTTTTTTGCTTAGTTTATTTCTACTTTGTTTGCTTGTTTCTTATTCAAAAACACACAAAAAATTAGTTTTACTAGTTTGCTTTCTTTATTAAAAACACAAAAAATTAAGTCTTTCTATAGTGGTTACCTCTTCCTTAACTCACCATTTGATCCCTAAATTCACCCTGAAAGACCTTTCAATAGGTAGTGGCTCTATAATTGGAAAAGATAATATTGAAGAATTTTTTAATCATGTTAGTAAGCATGAGGATATTGAGGATAGATCCCTTGCAGAACTTGCTCCAAACTATGAAATTATTGCAGCTTCTTTAGTTCACATGTTGGAAGCTAGGTTTGTTAACCTTAGCCCCTTAATGCAAGTAATGTTTCTTAAACTTAAAGAAATTGATGACCCTAAAAAGAGAGATTTTATTCTGGAAATTTTGCTTAAGGAATTCTATGATGTTGCCAAGGAAGCTAGAAAAGTCTTTGAACGTTTTAATATACTAGGATCATGTGTAGATGTTGTTGGTACACGAGAAAAGATGAATAAAAGCGAACCTAATGGGGAGGAAATTAAGATACTAATACCTTTCAAACTTGTAGCAATGCATGAAGCCATAGAAAAGAATCTTGATTGGATTGTTTCCGAAAACCCGTTTGATAAAAGTAGTGAACCCAAGAGCGTTGAGAGAGGATCCTCTAGAACTTATTTGGATGCGATACCTTGCCTTGTTGAAGATATTTCTAGTATTAGTCTTAATGCTTCTTCATTTGAGAACACTTGATTCATTTTCTTGCTTCTTATGCCTAACTTAAAGGCGTTAAAGAAAAGTACTTATTGGGAGATAACCCAAAAGTTTTAGATGAGTATTGAAAGTTATTACCTCAGTAATAACCGCTCCTTATCCTTTTTATTTGTTTTTTGTGCCAAGAGTAACCTCTAATGAGAGAGAAGTAATGATTGGGAAAGTTCATGTCCTGAAACAGATTTATGTGCTTCACCGTAAAAATTCATGTAAAATCTTTGTACGTCGTTTTGAGGCGTGAATTTTTGTAATTATGCCCCAGGTTGTTATCTAACTTTCGTTAGTTCAACACTTTTTGATTTGAGCAACAGAAGGTCTTCTAAAAAATTGGTTTTTATCTGCTGGTCTGTTTTGACAGATTTCTGCCATTATTTGCATTTGCTTCTTGTTGGTTCCTTTTTGAGTTCTTTTGGGGAATTGAGCTTTTTGAGGGAAGTGCTACAGTAGCTTGTGTTTTAATGGAAGTTTTATTGGTGTTGAAACTGAACCTAAAGACTTATTATCTTGAGTGCACTAATGTTGCTAATAAAGATTGTGTGAAGTTTTGTATGAAGGAAAAAATTTAGGTGTATGGAGAGAATGATGTAATGAGATGAAGAATGGACTAAAGCTCAAGCTTGGGGATGCCACACCGTGCCACCCCAATAAATTTTCAAGAGGTACAAGCGTCAAAGCTTGGGGATGCCCAAGACATCCCCTTCTTCATCAATAAAAATCCCAGGTTTCTTCCAAACACTTCATTTTTATTGTTTCATGCATAGTTGTGTTGTTCTCAGAGCTTCTTCTTTTTCATTTTTTGTTTTGGTTTTAGTTTGCTTGGTTTTCTTAGTTTGCTGAATAAATTGGTTGGACCCCCTCTTTCATGCATTGGTTTTCAAATAGTTTGGGTTGGATTGGAAAAGAGTAGGAAAAGTTCATGCTTAAGTGGTAAAGAGAGCTTGTTTTTGACTGTGGCCCATGCTTTGTCATGCCATGCTTGATATTGTTTTGGCTTTATGCTTAGTGATCTTTGTTGTATCATGAAATGTTATAAACAATTGAGATTGCTTAATGTGCCTTGAAAGAATCATGCGTTGTTTTAGCATATTAAAGCATAGTATTGTAGTATTCTCCTTTGATGCTTTATTTGGGTTGACTTGGCGCATGCTCACACCATGTTATGGCTATCCCAAGTCACCATAGCCTTTATGATACTTTAGTTTTCGACTTGTAATATCACTTTATGCTTTGATTAATGATGTTTTGTCGCTCTGCATGATTATGGCCATTATTGCTCTCTTAGTTGGTCGCTCCCAGTCTTTTGCTAGTCTCCATAACCAAGTATGAGTTCCACTCATGCATCCAACTCCTAAACCCAAGTTATTCCAAAGAGTCCACCATACCTACCTATTAGCATTTGCTATTCCAAGTATATTCATGTTTTTATCTACCTTCTGAATTAAACTTGTTATGTGAAAATTAGTGATTAAAGCTCTCATGAACTTGATGGCACACTTTACTTTCTTGCACTTAATAAACTTGAACCATTGCGTCCATCTTTGTTGTGTATATGCTTGAGCTTTATAAGTTGAAGTTAGCAGAACCATGTATCATGGGGAACGCTTTTAACATTGCACTTGTACATTGTACCTAGTTGATATCATGTTCTTTTGCTTATGGATC
The DNA here is from genome assembly GCA_916181665.1 of Avena sativa. NCBI lineage: Eukaryota > Viridiplantae > Streptophyta > Magnoliopsida > Poales > Poaceae > Avena > Avena sativa. The sequence continues at coordinate 428,200,623 of OV702286.1, read as the reverse complement.
CCGGCGGTGTGAAATAAAAGGGGAACTTGTAAGATCATGGAGTTTGTATTTGTGTTAGAGAAACGCCTGGGCCGCTAGCCTAAGCCATGCCTAATCATGATGGAAACTTGCAACATAACCATAATGAGCACTCTATGAAGCATCCTCAATAAAAACCTATGAAAATAGCAAATAAAAAGATCGTTGAGATGCTCATTGTGTGCTTGCCTTGTCATTTTAATTATGGGATAGCTCCTGTATCATGTGCAAGGGGTACCCCGTTGGCGGTTCTCTATGATACATATGTACTTACAATGACAAGAGCTTACTTGTGACTGAAGTTGAGTAGCATGAGGTTCGGTCTTCGTAAGTAAGGGGCATGAGATTTCAGCTTATAACTTGTCAAGCATATCCTCTTAGTTGTGTCACTTTAACCTTAATCACCTAAAGATGCTTATGATAGGGGTAATGAGAGCTGAAAGCTAATAAGTACCATAATTTTTGGAAGCTCTTTATGAAACTTGAATCCCTACTTCCTTCTGTGAAGGCCTTTCTTTTACTTTTATGTTGAGTCTCCACCTTCTATCTTTATGCACCTACTTTGAGAGCATAGTGGCCATCCTTAGTTCTATGTGCATTTTCCCAAGACTTGTTGATTGATGAATCATTTTGATATTGCTTGTTCTTAAACTATTTGTATCTAGTCACTCTTATGAACTTTGAAGGTGTCCTATGCATTTATATTTGCTACTCTATGAGGGACAAGCTGAATGCCACTATGCTATGTTTTCTTTATGTGAAACAAACAAACGTCTTGCAAAGCATTGTTATTCATGAATCTTTTGTTTATGCCTTTTCATGTTGCAACATAGTTGCTATGTCTTATTGTTAGAACTTTATCTTTCATGCTATGTTGAAGTACTATGATCCCAGCTATCAATGTTTTACAAATACTTTGATCAAGTTTATGATGGTTCATGACACCTAAAAAAATATTCTTTCTTTTTATCACTTACCTACTCGAGGACGAGCAGGAGTTAAGCTTGGGGATGTTGATACGTTGCAAAAGTATCCATAATTTTTGATGTTCCATGCTTGGTTTTATCTACTTTCTTATGTTTTGTCCACACTTTGGAGTACTTTCTATACACTTTGTTGGACTAACCTATTAACAAGATGCCACAGTGCTAGCTGCCTGTTTTCTGCTGTTTTTGGTTCCAGGAAAGTCAGAAAATGAATATTCTCGGAATTGGACGGGACAAAAGCCAAAGTCAGTTTTTCACCAAGGGGGACACGGAGCCAGAATACGAGACGGAGAGGAGCCAGGGGGTTTCCACACCACCTGGTCACGCGGCCAAGCCTGGCCCGCGCCAGGGGGTGGTCTGGCCACCTTGGGCACCCTCTCGTCCTCCCCTTTCGCCTATAAGATGCCTCCAATACAGAGACCCTAGGTACCCGATCAAAATTCCACGAAAGAGTTTGTATCTGCCGTCATCTCCATCCCTAGATCGGGAGGGATCTAAAGCTCTTCCCGGCACCCTGTCGGAGGGGAGAATTCACCCTGGAGGCCTTCTTCATCACCATGCAAGCCTCCGGTGTGATGCGTGAGTAGTTCATCCTTGGACTACGGGTCCATGTAGTAGCTAGATGGTTGGTTCTTCTCCTTTGTGCTACCATGTCTAGATCTTGTGAGCTCCGTTCATGATCAAGATCATCTATTTGTAATCATACATGTTGTGTTTGCGGGGATCCGATAGATATTGAGATGCCATTTTAGATTGATTATTGATTCTATCATGTCTTTGTTATTTGTGATCTTGCATGCTTTCCGTTGTTAGTAGCTATCTTGGCCAAGTAGATGCTAGCAACTCCAAGAGTTAGTATTTATGCTCGATAGTGGGTTCATGCCTCTAGTAATCTGGAGAAGTGACAGAAATCTCTAAGGTACTAGATGTGCTGTTGTTACTAGGGAGAAAACAACAATCCTTTGTTATAGAACAATCATATTGTTTATTTTACACGCAATGCGAATGCAATTATCTGTTGCTTGCAACTTAATACTGGAGGGGGTTCGAATGATAACCTGAAGGTGGATTATTAGTCATATATACAGTTGGATTACGGTCTATGTATAATGTTGTAATGCCCAATCAAGTCTCAAAGGAGCCAAGATGAGTAGTATATGCTTGTATGCTTTCTCGATGTTTGTTAATTGCCCCGCTGTAATTTGTTCACCCAACATGTCATCTATCTTAAGGAGAACCACCACTAGTGAACTATGGACCCCGGTCCTTTCTTTTACCATCAATCTACAAATGTTTACTACTTTCTGTTTACTTTCTGCAAGCTATTACTTTCTTCCACACAATACATTTAATCCTTTGTTTTCAGCAAAAACGGTAAGATTGACAACCTCATTGTAAGTTGGGCGCAAAGTTCTGTGGTTGTGTTGTGCAGGTTTCCATGTTGCTGCTGGCGCCGGTAGTGCGCCCTGCCAAAGTCCAGCTAGCAACACCTTGGAGGTGTTTCCTTGCTCCTACTGGTTCGATAAACCTTGGTTTCATAACTGTGGGAAAACTTATTGCTGTGCTCATCATACCTTCCTTTTGGGGTTCCCCAACGAGCTTGATATATTTTAGGTCATCACCCTGCTATGATGCATAAGACTAAGACACAGATTTACTGTTAAGATATGAACTTGGATTCTAAAGCTGATTATGTTTGGTCCAAAGCCTATGATGCAAAAGGTTGAGGTACCAATGGGTATTAAGAACAGATACTAGAGTTTTTCTATCTAGCTCAATGATGAGACTAGCATTGCACTTCTATGCTAGTCTGAGAGCTCTCTAGAACTCCCCAAAACTTCTCTTTTAATATGGATAAAATCATGTGCTGGTTGAGTTGAGGTTTACCAACCTGATGCTTGTAGATTTGTTGATATGTGGCCGTGCACATGGTATTATTGATGGGTTGCCAGTGATCCTTCTTGTTTTGTTGTTCTTCTCCTTCTTGAGCTATGGCCTGCTCTTCCTTGCTATTGTTGGCCATTCCTTCTGCTACTTGATTTAGTACAACAACTATAACCTGGCCTTCTCCTCCTGAAACTGTTGCTGGTGTTGAACTTTTCCCTCATTGCTTACTTGATCTGGATGTCCTCCTTGTCCTAGATATTGGATGGCTTCTTGAAGCAACCATAGATGGATTTGGTGGCATGATCTATGTTCTTGTTGATGTGTAAATGATATAAAGGTGAGTTCTTGGCTGTGTGATGGAAAAACCTTGTGAGGACATGAGAAGGAGATAATGGTGGTGTATACTGATGGGCTATGGAGAGATATTGATCAGCTTCTAGCTGAGCTGCTACACCTGCTCTCCCTTCTTGTCTGCGTCCTGGATTTGCTGTTGTGTTGACAACACATCTCTTGCATGTGGTGATAGTGTTGCTGTCAAGTGGGCCTGATGTGGTGCAAGTTTCAACCCTTGAAACTTGTGCATGTGGATCACTTCGGCTAATTCAGATCTTCTCTTATTTTGGCTTACCCTTTTTCTAAAAATGGTAAAATTTGCCCTGGCCAATGATGTGGAACTAAGGCAAAGGAATCCTGATAAGGACAAATTTACACTTGACCCTTTTATTAAAAATACTTAGTGATGTTTCAGCAAGGCATTTCCTTGCCAACCTGAGAGTACAACATCCACCACAACCCCTTATTCCTATTTTCTGTTTCTTTTGTTTGTTGTCTTTGCTTGCAGGGAACAAGATCAAGAATATGAAGAATTGAGGGACAGAGGACACATGAATAGTTAGAAGATTAGTCTAGGTTTTCCTTTTACCAAATATTGTAATATCTTGTCTATTTGGATACTGTAAAGACCTTGTATTATTGTGTATTATTATTAAAGTGGAATTTAGACATTTGTAAACAATAATGTAATATTTGTATTATTATAATAAAATGATTCTTTTCTACTACATTAGTCTTATTATCCCTTTTTTCATAATTGTAAAAATAATATAATATTGTGTGATGTAAATAAGATAGTCTTTATTAATTCTTGTTCATTATTTCTTTATTGTAATATCATATTACATTACTCAATTATTCATATCACTTCTATAAGTTCTGTTTTATTATTTGAGACTTCTAAATATTGTATCTTATTCATAAATAAGATTTCAATTCTTATTTCTTATTGCAAATCGTTTTTCATTTATTATTCCATTTAAAATTCTTTTGGAATTCAAATTTATCAATTCAATATTCAAACCTGAATTGTCTTCCCCTCAAACACAAAAATATAGTAGATGTCATGTCAAAATCCATAGCACTTGCGCTGATGTTTCCATCAGAACGAGAGAGATCTCGATCCCTCACTGGCTTCTTTAGTTTTGCGTGAAAATTATCTAGATTTTCTATGCACGAATGCAATGCACACACGTGATCTCAGCTTATTTCTAAGCTCTAATGTTGGGATGTTACATATATATAACTACTCCACTTGTTGGTATAGTCACGAACTCAACCTTGGCTAGTAGAGTGGTGTCCTCAATGAATCAGCAGGAAATGTAGTCCTATATTAAGGTGCAAACATGCTATGTGGGCATTTTTCCTTTCAACATAGGTGTTGTCAATTCTTTATCGGTTTTGCCTGGTTAGTGGAAGTTATCAGGTGCAAACTTTAGCATGGACTGTGGTAGAAATTTGTTAATTAGAGCTCCGAAGAACCAAGCATACTCCTCGGCCGAGGGATTCCAATAATTCTGAGTGAGCCTGGGAGCACAAGATCTTGCTTTGGATTTTTTTTTCGTTCGCTCTCATAAATTTTGCAAATGGAGTTCATGTGTAGATCTCAAGTTTATAAAAAGTTATTATATTCAAATAAGTCCGCTTTTGGCCTTCAAACTTTTCCTGGAAGTCCACGTTTGACCTTGGAACTTTAGAATGGGTCCGAAACTGAATATTTTACCTACCAAAAATCAGTGGTCAAAATTGCATTTCAAATACTATGTTGATGCTAAAGAACCGGCCTTTTGAGAGTTGAAAACTCTATATCGTGTCATGTTTTGCCACACATTATCTAGTTTATTATTGTATCATTAGATTCTTATATTAGCATACCCGCAAGAAAAAAAGATTCTTATATTAGCAACATTAGACACTGGATCTCCCTGCTGCTGGGCATCACAGATTATGTTTTCATCTTGTTGCTTCGGTTTGTACGGATGTAGGATTTTTTTAAAAAAAATTCCACCGATCTATTAATAATCATTAACAGTGGTACACAGAGTCCAATAGGTAAAAAAATTACACAGACACCAGCATGAGCCGAATGCGCGTCGCCGTCCTCGCCCTCCATCACCGGAGTCGGGCAAAACTTATCGTAGTAGAGCTTGTTGTAGTAGGCAGATGGGAAGTCGTCGTGCTAAGGTCGCAAAGAGCCACCACACTAGAGCAATAATCCTCGCCAATGATGACAATCGTAGATCAGAAGAGACTGACCTCAAACCACACCAACGAACACAAAAAACAACCGGATCCCACGAGATATGTCGGACACATGACTCCATGCGCCCTCTACCGGTGCTAGACGCACCACTCAAGCAAGGATAGGTCGGGAAGGATCTTATTCTGACTTCAGGATGTAGCCGCCGTCTCACCATCTTGAACAAGACACAAGAACAATCTAAAAAGAATGAAAACCTCCCACCGATGAGAGGCCATTGTCTGACACGCCTCTAAGGCCATAAGGCCAACGGAGACGGAAAGGACCGGTGGCATAGCCGGCGGGGGACAATGACCCTTTGGGTGCCTATTATTGGTATATATGGTGCGGCCCAACGGAAGCCTCACTCGAAGATTTGCCAAGATCCATGAAGCCCACGATGGTTTGGCTGATATGAAGGCTACAAGAACACAGACTCCTGGTGATACAAGACAAGAAAAGTACAAGACTAGACTAGATACAAACTTTAACTTGTAAATCAACTCGTATTGGTACCCGAAACCTAGCCTCCCCATATATAAAGGCTAGAAGGGGCCAACTAGGAAAAAAACAATACAATAGGTACCGAAATCTAGAAGACAACTTATAATAGTGCAATTACTCAATATTTAGGCGACTTTGATTCTATTGTTTTTCTGACATCCGATGAAATTCCCAGCGTTCTCTTTTCCGTGAAACCTCAAGTCCATCACCATGGACATTGCCGAGGTTATCCCTAATCAATTGGCGCCGTCTGTGGGAAATCTGAACGCTGGAAACACGGATTCGGCGGAACGCTCTCCACCAAGCATCAACTCGACGAAGGCAGATCCACGTCCGCCCACCCCTGTATTAGTACCGCCGATTTTAACGGCGGATCCGATCTAATCATCGGAAGCTTCCACTTCCAAACAGACAACCCGCAAGAATCACACCCTTCGGCCCTAATCGCATCAGAACCTTCAGTGGGAAAAGCTACGCCTACGGAGGTACCAACATCTTCCGTCGGATCCTCCACGGACGTCATAGCACAGATCAAAGTAGGCGAAAAAAGCAAGGAAATCGAGATGGATCTGGGGGACCTTGATGGTCTCTACGACGGCCTCTCTTTCGGATATGATTATGAGTCACTACCAATTCACATCATAAACCCGACGAAAGACGTCAACGGCGAATCTGATGAAAGCATCGGCTCCGGCATCAAGAAGACTATTTTAAGTCTGTTGCGGACTGTTTTAACTCTACCGTGGACTATATCTATTTCGTCTACATGGCGGTCTACATCGTCTCCATCAAAAGCAACTACGTCATGGACAACTGAGTTGGCCTTCGTTATGAAAAAATCGCGAGAGTCAGCGGATCACTAGACAAGCTACCGAAACAAGCCAAAATCAGGAACCGAACCGATGCAAGTTAGAACTTGGCTAAAACAGCCCCACGTCAATTGACTGGGTGCACTACAAGATTCGTCAGTGAAGCATCGATGGTAACAATCAATAACAAAAAAGGAAAGAGGAATCTCTTTGTCTCAATCAGACACGCACCCAACAAGGGGAAGGAAGGAAAGTATCAATCACACGCAAAAAAAAGCTAAGCGTGGAGGTGCAAACTCGATGCACAGATGGGTTCAAAAAACAAAGACTCTCTCTATACTCAAACTTCTTTCGATTATTATTACATTCTTCATATATATACTAATTATTTGACATATATTTACAAGGTTGATTAACCAAATTGCAATATGCAATCAACGAAACGACAAGCATCGACATACAAGTGTGCGCTCGACTAGCCGCTTCGGCCGCACCACGTTGACTCCGTCTCCATCGTGTGATTCCATCAACCACGCCGATTCTACAACCGGAGGTTGCACTGACTCCGCCATGCAACACGCCACAATCTTTGGCTGCGGCGATCCGTTAAAATCTTCAGCTACGACGATCTGCCAAAATCTTCGGCTGCACTGACCCCCTACAATCATCGGCTCCAGCTCCTCCGACCACATCAAACTCGTCGACTACCAACAAAGCTAAGTTCTCTACTTAGATTTGATTTCTTTCTTATTTTATTCGCACTCGAAACAATTGGGGGCTGCACCCTCTTCGAGTAACCTAAGTGTCATCGACTTTATGCACTCAAGCACCTCATACGCGATTTTCTGAATAGCTGACTCTGCCTGAGCGTCGAATCCTTAAACTCTAACCCAGTTGCAGCCCAACTGATAGGTCGGCAAGGTACTGAGACTAAGGGCGGCAGGATAACGAAAAGGTCTCGCGTTACAGTGCAAAAGTGTCGGGTCCGATGCCACCAGAAAATGTTATGACAAATTGAAAGGCGTTATTTTTTACAAGATGCAAGTACTTCATAATTGTCTATGATCTTTTTTGCAAGGATGTCAACTACATTGAGATATTCTATCGGGTCCTCCAATAAAGTCAAATAACGTCGCACGCGTGAACCTACGCCAAGACCCGTTCTTCAGATGAAGAACATCATCTTCACGCACTTGATATCAATAAAGCTAAGTTCTCTTAATCAAGGCCACTTTTCAATACTCTATTCCACCCGATACTCGGGAGCTCAGTCGAATAAATTATTACATAATCATACTCTGATACTCGGGGGCTCCGCTACTCAGCGCAAATTAAAAATTCTTCGGCTCCACTATGAAATACGTCAAAAACACGCTTTGACCCGAGTAGCGGATCCAACCCAATGGGCATCATGCTAATATATAAAGTTCCAAATTCACATATCCGAAAAAAATTTACAACAAGCTATATTTTCGGCTGACTTTACATAGTCTACATGTCTTTTTCCAGGGTCCCTATTTTATCTACACGGAGAAATTCTCGGATGAAGAAGATCTCTGAGCCTATGCTCTGGTGAAAACACCCGAACATAGCCTCGGGGGCTACTCCCATCGGGAGCACTAGCCGCGCACCCGATAAAAAAACAGAAATCCTCCAAACAAGAGTCAACGAAAGAATATCTACAATGAAGAAGCTTAACTTTGAGTCTACTTGAGTGTAGCCTCAAAGGTTACTCCCAACGGGAGCACTCGATGAAAATGCTGACATCACTTCAAAAACAAGACAACGTCATCCATTGCATCAGCCAAACAAGACATCGACAAGTTCACGCATTCGAAGAAATCTTCGAGTTCACCTTCCAAGTATATTAAAAAGGACTTTGAGCCTATGCTCGGATACAAGCATCCGAACATAGCCTCGGGGGCTACTGACATGGGCATGACCCTTCGGGTGCCTATTATTGGTATATATGGTACGGTCCAACGGAAGCCTCACCCAAAGATTTGCCAAGATCCATGAAGCCCACGACGGTTTGGCTGATACGAAGCCTACAAGGACACAGACTCCTGGTGATACAAGACAAAGAAAGTCCAGAACTAGACTAGATACGAACTTTAACTTGTAAACCAACTCGTATTGGTACCTGAGACCTAGCCTCCCCATATATAAAGGCTAGGAGGGGCCAACGAGGAAAAAACAACACAATACAATAGGTACCGAAATCTAGAACAACTTGTAATAGTACAATTACTCAATATTCACGCGACTTTGATTCCATTGTTTTCCTGACATCCGATGAAATCTCCAGTGTTCTATTTTCCGCGAAACCCCAAGTCCATCACCATGGGCATTGCCGAGATTACCCCTCGTCAGAACCCTATATGGGTTTTCTGAGTGCCTCCAACCACCTCTCTCGAGTCTCAGATCGCGTACCAGTTCAAATAATTGTATGGATGTGTGATTTAAATAAGTGGCATCGGATAACTATTTGTCCTGTCATGTATGGTATTTTTTTAGATGTGTATGATAATTTCTAATGAGGAGAACAAAGAAGGGTAAGAAAGACAATTAGAGTGTCTCCACTCGTTCCCCGTATAGTGACCGTCGGAACCCTTTTGGCCCGTATGGGGGTGCATCGGCGCGGCTATTATTTGTGTCTCGAACTTCTTGCCGCCTAGCAAGGAAAGTAGCAAACGTGACCGATACCTGGTTATTAATATTTGCAAGAGGACCCTAGCGATAATACGATTCAATGTCAAAGACTGGAGTATCCCGCTTGCTCTCTATGATCATGTTGTACAAGATTACACAGATAGTCATGACCTCTCACATCTGATCTTTCGACCAGATAAGAGCAGGGTACCGGACAATGGAAAATCGATCTTGCAGCATACCGAATGCCCGCTCCACATCCTTCCTATAAGCCTCTTGTTGCATCGCAAACCAAGCTTTTTCCTCTAGGCACAGGGTTTGTGATTGTATTCACAAATGCTGACCATCTTGGATAGATGTCATCTGCCAGATAGTATCCCTTGTCGTAGTTGTGGCCATTTCTCTCAAACTCCACCAGAGGAGAAGTGACTTCAACAAGCTTGACGAACACATTTGGGCACTACAGCACATTGATGTCATTGTGTAATCTTGTTATACCAAAGAAAACATGCCAAATCCATGGATCCTGTTCTGCCACCGCCTCAAGTACCACACCTCATGATCCATTGTGACCTTTGTATATGCTTTGGTGTGCAAATAGGAAGTTCTTCCATGCCCAATGCATACATCCAATGCTTCCAAGCATCTATGGAAACCCTCTTGCTGCATTATGTGCCTGGATCCAAGTTGTGTCTTCTACATTGGGTGTTCTCAGGCACTTCTTCCTAAACACTGCCACAATTGTCCTATAAAACTTGTACATGCAATCGATGGCTGTGGACTCGGCCATGCACATGTAGTCGTCCTGTGTATCTCCAGGAATTTCATATACAAGCATCCAGAGGAAAACTTCTTGGGGGTTCACATAGGGAATTTTATGGAACTACGAACACACCAAGATCATCTATGCAAGAACATGGGATTTTGGATCTAGATGCTCACCAACTTTGCAGCTTAAGTCCGTATGCTTGACGAAGAGTTCGTGTAGCGCTTTAATGTAGGATCAAAGTCTTGATCCCTCCGAGGGTATCCACGTATTCAGTGACTTCGTCCCCGTGGAGATTCACCGTCCAGGGATCGACAGTGCGGGAGTAGCAGAACTTGGCACGTATATGGAGACTAGAGAATTTTGGAGGGACGAAGGGGATGTGGCGCATAAAGGATGGGATAATGAGATGTTGTTCCTCCCTCCTTATATAGAAGAAGGGGAGAGGGGCTGGCACACCATGGTTCCTCCCTGGAAGCCGCCTCCCCAGATCCTCCTGGATCTCCTCCATTCAATTCCCCAATCTCCCATTATGATAAATTAGACTTTTCTTTGCCCCTAGGGGCGCATCCAGTAGGAAAAACACGCGATGATATGATCATGGTACTTCTACGTGCAAGAGGGGGGAAATGGAACTAAATCCGCCCTGTAGAACGTCATTCAGTGGTCCAGACCAAGTCAGTCAGGTTAAAACGCTAATGGTTCAACACTAAAAACATTCCGAGGCACACAGTTAGGCATACACTAGATATACGTACAAACAACAATTATGCATGTACGTGCAAGATTCATTTACCAAAAAATCTTACGTGTACGACGTGGGATATCACGATTGGAGTCTCTACCATGGTTGTTCCGAATGTTTCTCATCATCACGGTTGTTTGACATGTCTGCCCGTAAGACAATTTTGTTCGCAAACGTATATATACAAGCGCATATTTAAACGCATAATAATGGATACGTCGAGAAGTCTCCCGATATCAGATGAGGGAACAGATCATCGATGAGCACGACAGCTGTTTATACGTCTGACGCATACTCTAGAAACCGCGATGTAAAAGATCTGACATAGTAGAGATTGCATGTCTTTAGCTCGATGTTCCTCTAGACAATCTTTTATCTGGCGCAGCAGAAGTTACGAAAATACCAGTTGCATGCTCATATGAGAAGATGTTTGATGCTAAAACATCACAGAGATCTTACATCGCAAAGAATAACAGACTTTCACACACACACAAACATAAAGGTATATCGACATGAAATAAAGATCACAAAAGTTTCTTATTTATTTTAGATATTAGTACATAGTAGATTATAAAGACTATAGCAGTCTAAAAGCTAAACCTTATTACGTAGCTATGTCTAACAGTATAACGGGCTAAAAGGTAAACCTTACTCTATCGCATGTAAGTCTTCCTCATCGATGCCGGTCCTGCTGCTTTCCATCTTTAATCCACCAATGCAGCCATCGCTCATGCTGCCTTCCTCCTTCACTCCACCGGCATAGGCAGCATGACCGGCTACGAAGACGATCTCCTTGCTCCTGACTTCTACGTGTTGGTAAGCCGCTCTTTGCAGGCGCCCTTGCATGGGAAGCAGCGGGACGTCATCTCCATGCTTGAGTCAGCACTTTCTTCATCTGAGCTGGAAAAGATTAGCATGGGCAAGCATCAAAAAGCGTCGGATAGGATGGAGTCGTAAGAAGATGAGGGCACCGTGAGCAAGGGCGAAAGTGGGAAGAAGGGAGAGAAACATTAGAGCTGAATGGAGCACTGGGAGAGACGCAAAGAGTAGACGAGTTGGATCACAGCAGAGGGAGGGGGCAAACCTCATAAAAGAATATAGGCTTGCCTTGGAAGATAGGAAACTCGTGGCCGAGCACGACGGATGCAGACATAGGAGGGAGTACTGCAGACAAGAGCGCACCATCATGGTTTACCTGAGGGTAGGAAACATACGCCATCGTATTATTATCTTCATAAGTTACAGAAGCATCATTCTTTGCACAAAGCAGACGTGTCAACACAACACGTGGCTTATCGGGCCTTGCGTACGCAGGTAGAGGCGTCGCAGAAAGAGTGGCCTCACCGACGTCGATCGTGCGAGGAGTCTTGAAGCTAGGTTGAGTTTAGTCGAAGAAATCCATCCCGAGATGAAGCGAAAGCGCTGACAGCGAGCCCTCCTTGTTTACGTGAGAGCAGTAAACATAGGGCATCGCTTTCTCGACGTCGGCGGGGAAGGATACGCCATGGTGCGCGATGAACGGGTGTGCTAGCAGAGGGCATGCTTCATCCGGTATGGCGTGCGTTTCTACAGGCATCGCAGTAGGGCTCTGCTCGCTTCCTGCGGTAGGGCGAGGAGTCTCACAGTTGACTCGAGCGCAGCTGAAGAAATCCATACCAAGATGAAGCGAAAGTAGCAGGAATACCTAAAAAATACACAAACAAATGTCAGTAAAAACAGGAAAAACAAAAACAGAAAAGAAGAGCGGAACGCTTACCTCAAAATGGCAGAGAAGCAAATCGGACACGTGGATGAGTGACACGCCAACGATCTCGTAGGAAGACGCCTTCCACTATTTTCCAATGCGACCAATACAGATAAAAATAAAATAAACATTACACAGGAACATAAAATAATATAAGCATAATATGAAAAAATGCTAAACGCGTACCTTAAAACATCAAAGGGAAGAGGACGTAGCCATGACAAATATGTGGACGAACTCACAACGCCTTTGATCATTTTCAATGTCGACCAATGTAGAGAAAAAGAGAAAAATCATTAGATAAGAGTCGTAAATTGAGATAGACAGAGGGCATCAGAAAACTTACCATACACCGCATGAGCTGGACGTAGAGAACGGTTCCTCTGCTAGCGGTCTTACGCGCCGATGCGAGTCTGTGACAGCACCAGCTATCCTCTCCCCTTGGTGGATGTCGGTCCGACGTCCACGATGGGCAAGTGACCTAGCAGATACAACACCAAGAGAGAAGAGGATACGATGACAGGACTCGCAGAACAAATAGCGAAATAGAAAGACGATAGAAGGAGACTTATATAAGCGAGAAAAAGATTAAAGGTAGGCGTTTGTGCCTTAAGAATAGACTTGCGGCGCTATCCGACTTCTAGGACACGCCGATAAGCGTCATGTAACGAAGACATGGATTGTATCTAGCTACGCGTGTATGATTTGGGACCCACCGCACGATCTCGTCATGAGAAACCGTACTGTGCATGACGTGGAATTGCCAATGCGACTCGTGTGGACCCACAAGATGGACGGCGAGAGTCTCTGCTGCTAGCTCACATATCGACCACGAGAAACTGCATCCAAGCAGAGTTACCGACAACACGTCCGCTTCCAATTCAGCTCTCGACGACACGAATAGCCATACACCGAGAGATAACGTTGGTCGCGGTTTCGACGACGAGAAACCGCGGAAGTTTAGAGACTACATTGCTAGCTACGTTCTAGACGGACGCAAGTAACCGCGGACATCTAGAGCCAATGATCATGTCCCTCTCTAGCCTAAGCCACCATGTCGTCTATCCGCCGCAAGAACCCGCATCCGCCCATGCACACCACATGGTCTGCCAACTCATCTCTCCGCAGCGATAATCCTCGGGCGGCATCAGATCACAGCTCCACATCAGGTCTTTGTGGGCCCGTGCGGAGCCGTGTCACATCCCCTTCCCTCACTACCGGCGTTGTTTCGCCTTCTCTTGGCAACGCCGGCAGCTCGGCTCTGTAGTGCATCAACAGATCTGGTCGAGCACATATGGATACACACATGCAACACATAGCTGCTGGATGATATTGCTGAACGTGTTGAACTATGTTATGTTTAATTCTATGCCAAACTACGCCAAACTATGTTGTGTTTCAATTTAAGCTGAACTACGCCGAATTGTGCTTTGTATTCACTTTTATGCCAAGTTGTGTGAATTTGAGCCGAAATGTGGTCAAATATCGCCAACTTTGCCAAAAACACGCCTGCTTGGAAACCCCACATTTTTTTTTTGGAAAAGAGTATATATTAATATTATGAGATACCAATTACACCTAACCTCTGCAACAACGCATTCCCTAGTAGCCTTACGGATGCACACATCCCAGAAAAAAGAGAAGAATTATAAAAAGAAAAGTCCCGGTACAGAGAACGATTCCTCAAAACAACGACACTAACACCACCAGAACAACACCAGTAGTCCAACCACTCCAATAGTGACACCTTCAAGAAGAAAATAGTGCACAAGCACCATCGTCACCCGATCAAAAATCATAGGTTTTCACCTCGGAGAAAGTCCTCACTCACAAAATCCTGAACTATGTTGCTAGGTGCCGACGGACAGGGGCCTCTAGAAGAGCCTGGTCACCAGGTGCCGACATCGTGGACTGCCTTCATTGCCATGTGCCAGGAGATCCGAGACCTGATAGTACATCAACAACTACATGATGATCTGGTCGAGCACATATGGATACACACATGCAACACATAACTGCAGGATGATCTAGCCGAACTATGCCGAACTATGTTGTGTTTAATTCTATGATGAACTACGCCAAACTATGTTGTGTTTCAATTTATGCTGAACTGTTCTTTGTATTCACTTTTATGCCGACCTGTGTGAATTTGATCCAAATTGTGGTGAAATATTGCCAACTTTGTCAAAAACACGCCTGCTTGGGAACCCCACCTTTTTTTGGAAAAGAGTACATATTAATATTACGAGATACCAATTACACCTAGCCTATGCAACAAAGCATGCCCTAGTGGCCTTACGGATGCACATATCTCAGAAAAAAGAGAAGACTTACAAAAATAAAAGTCCCGCTACAAAGAATGATTTCTCGAAGCAATAACACTAACACCACCAGGTCAACACTAATAGTCCAACCACTCCAATAGCGACGCCTTCAAGAATAAAATAGTGCACAAGCGTCGTCGTCGCCCGATCAAAGATCATAGGTTTTCATCCTAGAGAAAGTCCTCACTCGCAAAACAATGCAATTGCCAAGCACAACTAATTAAGGCCGGATCTTGGATTTTCATCCTGCAAGGTAAGACCAGGAACTCCTCCTATGTTATCGCCCCCACAAACAGTCGTTGCTGCAAGTCACGTATCATGCAGCCAGTTCCTCGTCACCACAAAGACTCAAATCGCCATTGTTTCCCTGATGTTTCAGCTTTCCTAACATTCTCCGCATATGACTTCACCATGGATGTCGAATACATGACACATGATGGTAACAGATATCAGAGCTTCGCAACGCTCCCACTGAAACCAAACGGCCAGAAAAAACATGGGTACGCCCGACCGAATTCAATATGATCCAGCAATCTCTAGGCATAGTCGCCCATGGGAGTTCGTCGGGGGAGCCTTCTAGAACTCGCCTCTCCAAACCAGATCATCGAGGACAGGCAGCTAGGAGATCTTCGTCTTCGTGTGAAAGGAACCCTAGGACCGCCACCAATATTCAGGATGATCCAGCAGTCCCCAAACCGCCGGCCGACTACCGGTGAACGGAACGAGCGGGTCAACCTTTAGCCCTTTTGAAGCCATGGATGAACCCACATATTGGTCAGAGAGAGACCGAGATTCAGCGTCGCTGCCTAAGGCAACCACCATGCCTCTTTCAAGTTGTAAACACCCGGATTTTTAAGTCTAGATGCCTGTTATGCCGTACATCGCAATCCCAAGATTACCATTTTTGCGAGACATAACAGAATTGGTAGCATAGTACATCATCCATTGAAAACCATAATAGTCTTATAGATAGCTGATCTCATGATCAAGTCTTAATACATATCAAAGTAGCAGAAATAAACGTAGTAGACTCCATCTTCATTGTCACTGGCAATGCTGATGATGGGAGATGATCCTAGTTATCGTAGACCTCCTGTTGTCCATCCTCTGGATAGTCCTCTTCATAGTCTGGCCATGAGAATAGCCAGGGACAAAGCCATGAGTACTCTTAAAGTACTCGCAAACTATCACTAACACAAGTAAGGTAATTCTAGTAGGAATCTTAAGCTCTAGGCTTGTTTGCAATAAGCTAGTTTTATTTCAGAAGTACTTAGTAGTAAAGACCTATTTTAGTTCTCTAGATTACTCAGCGAGAACCTAGTTTTCATCTCCACAACTCTGTTGTGGTCAAGTCAAAGTCATAGTTCAAGTCACAAGTCATTTTGAAAACATATGACAACATAATAGTATGGCCACTCCAACTGTCCATGACCGCGGGCGCGGCTATTCGAATAGTTTGACCCTCTGCAGAGGTGGTACACTTTCACCACAAAATTCGATACATCCGTCAGGGATAACCCTGAATCATCATACTTGGTATGCGGATAATCAATCCTAACCTTTCAATTACACACCCTAGTATAGGAACCTCCCTATGAGTTTGGCCTCCCAGCCATGGCCATCTGCCATCCCGGGTACTGCATAGGTGGACATTCATATTCATGAGGCAGCCTCAACTTAACATCTTTCTGCAAGGGAACCCATACTAAGACATATAAACTTCCAGTTATTGTGGTTGTACGGTAAAAGTTGGAATGGTATCGCATCCGAACCCAACCATCAGTTTTTATCAAAGTCAAGGCACATGCCTCATTCAGTATCATCTCCAAATCATTGTGTTTCATGACACATGTCAAAACATTTCAATAGAATGACTCATCATTCCAAGGTTTTCATAATCATTTTCTCCAAGTGTTCCCATCTAAAGTGATCAAGTTTAGTTTAACACTAGCTACTATTAATGAGAGTATCACTATTGAGGGGTGCTAATCAAGTGTAATTACCCAAAACTAGTTCTATGGTCTTGATGGTATCCATCATGTTTTCCACTAATCATAATTAATTAACTAGGTAAGAAACTTTGGTAAAGGTAAAAGAATAAAGCTTGCAAGTAAAACTTGGGATTGGTATAATCTAGGTTGCATAACCAAGCATGCATAGTGCATCTTGCATAGGTTATCTTGCATGGATAGCTTGCCTTGGTTGGTGCAGTTGTTGAAGTTCTCTTCTTCTTCGTAGTACTCCTCCTCCTCGTAGCCTGGGTCGGTACTAGCGTCTATAAGTAAATACAAGGTATAAAATCACCAAACAATACTTAGCTACTTATATTTTGCACACAAGGGTTCACACTAGATGATCTAGCATCATCTCAATCATCACATGAAGTATTGACATATCCTTATTTATCTTATTTTGGAAATGCAATTTCTACTCATTGAAAAATACTTACGATTTAATATTCCCCAATTAAAATATGGGAGCATGTTGACACATGTCATCACCACATATTCCAATACTTGGAAATGTAATTTAAAGAGGTTGGCATATATTACAAAGTTGAATATTACCATTTAATAATATTTACATGACTATAAATGCCTAGATAGCATTCTTTTAATACAAGTCCATGATTACTACATGGAAAACTATTTTTTTATACATATCCAGATAGAGCATGGCAAATGTGATTTTTGAGAGTTGGAATCAACTCAAAAGCATTTATGGTTGATTTTAGAAAAATGTTTGAAATTGGAAAAGTCTCTGTATTATTATTTTTACCATGGGTGATCTATAATTTCAAACGGTTTGAATCCAACGAGAGTGTGTAGATATTTTCAATTCCTTTCTAACAAAATTTGAATCATGCAATTTGGTTAAGTAAATCTTTCTTAATTCAATTTTGAAGTCACTGATAGAATAGGGTTTTGAATAAAAAGGAAAATCTATATTTGAATCCATGGGCTATACGCGGGAATGCTAATGGGCCGGCCCAGCTACGCGGCGCGCGTGTAGCGAGCTGCACTCAGGCTGGTCCCATGCGTCAGCGGCTGTGTCTAAGCGAAACGGTATCAGTTAATCTAGGCTGCACGATTAGAGCACGATCGACGGCTGAGCGTCATCATCTCCGTCGCACTGAGCGCTTGAGATTCTAACCCTAGCGCTATAGTGAGGGTCATCAAGGGCTTACCAGGGCTCCATCTAGGTCCGGTGATGGGGGCGAACGAACTAGTAGGCGACGGTGAGTCGAACGGTGGTCACAGCGGCTACTGGGGTGGCTCCAATCAACGGCTCCATTCCTCCACAGCAGCCGGAGGCTCCGGTGAAATTCTGCCGATGTGGTGCTCGCCTTGCTCTGGGGAAGGGTCAGGGGGTTTCTAGGGGAGAGGTGAGTCGAGCGGTGTGCAATTGGAGGCAGGGGAGGGTTCTATTTATACCCCGGCGAGAGGGGCAGTCTGGCATGGCTCGGGCTCGTCGGCGCTATCGGCATGGCTGTGGTCATAGGTCGACACGGTGTTCCCTGATGGTCGTCATGCGCATAGTGGCACGGCGAGGCGTGGTATTAATCGGTCGGGGGTGTCCGCGCTCTGTTCGGGTACCGCTGGTGTTTGTCACGGCGTATGGTGGTCACGGGGCGCGGGGCGTCGAACGGTCGTGTCTGGGAGGCTGCTGGTGACGCGGCGAGTGCAGTTACGCAAGGAGAGAGCGAGGTGCAGCGTGGCTGCACGGGGACGGCTCAGCGCTCTGGTGTGCGATCGGCTTGGCAGAGAGATAAATGGGCGCGGCGTGGACTAGGGGTGCGGTGAGGTCACGCCTATCTCCTCGTGGTCGTGGTAGAGGGCGGCGCGGCGTGTGGCGTCGTGTCTATGCTCGACCGGCATGGCACTCTCGGGTACAGGCTGGCACTAATCATTGTAGCGAGTGAGCGGTGCTAGCTGCACGGGCTGGTTCTAGGGATGATCTTGGGCGAGTAATTGAGGCTGAATTGAGTACAATGATGAGCACTAGATTGATCAAAACAATAGATAGTTGGTAGACTTGTACTGTGTCTACTAAGTGTTTGATTAAATAGCCGGATGAACTAAACATTTGAATTTTCAAATTATATTTGGTGAGTGCGTTGGTCATATGCTTGAGTGTCTCTGGTTGCTAGGATGTTCCAAGTGGAGAAGGTTTGAGTGGTTTTTGAAAAAGGGTTATCTAGATACCTACAATTGATTCAATTTTGAAATGTCTCTCAATTCGATTTGAATTTGTTTCTGTATATTTGAAAAGTTCACTTGTGTTCATTTTCACTTGGTCTAGCAAGGGGAGAAAAGAAATAGAATTGTTTATGTTGGAAATCATTTACTAGAGATGCCCAAAGTGGGCTAGTGGTTAACTTTGGCAAAAATGACCATTAGGTCATATGCCTTCTTATTTGATTTGATTTTGATTTGATTTTGCTTGGATTTGACCTAAATGATATGGTTTTGATCCTTAAGCTAATCCTTAACATATATAACAATCAAACATGGCATAACATGCATTCCTACATTATTAATAAACACACATGCATTCATATGGTGTTTAATAATAAAAAGCTTTTGTTAACCCTAATTTTGGGTAATTGGAAATTGATAATCTTGTTTAATATTTTTGAGATGTTACAAACCTTCCCTCCTTAAACAGAATCTCGTCCCGAGATTCAAGAAAACTAGGAACTAAAGAGATTGGGAAACTCAGTCCTAATATAATCTTCTCGCTCCCAGGTGGCTTCTTCTTAGTATGGTTGCTCCATTGGATCTTTAAAAACTTGATACTTCTGGTCCAGGTAGTTCTGAAGGCTTCTTCCAAAATACGGATGGGTACTTCACGATAGGTTAAATCCTTGTTAATATCTTTGGTTGTGTGATCGATGTTCTTGAAAACCTCGGTCTTCTCTAGAACTTCTAAGCATTTGCAAAGTAATGAGATATGAAACACATCATGCACTGCTGACATCTCTTCAGTTTGTTCTAGCTGGTAGGATACTTCTCCTCAGCGACTTAAAATCTTGAAAGTCCGATATATCTAGGGGCAAGCTTCCCTTTTAGTTGAAAACGCTACATTCCTTTCAAGGGTGATACTTTGAGATACACAAAATCTCTAACATTGAAGGTCAGGTCTCGACGTCTTTTGTTAGCGTAACTCTTCTGTCTGGATTGAGTGGTCTTGAGGTATTCACGGACCTTGTGAACCTTTTCTTCGGCTTCTCGTAGGATGTCTGGTCCGAATATCTGACTCTTTCCTACTTGCGACCAATTCAGGGGGGTACGTCACTTCCTTCCATACAAAAGCTCAAATGGGGCCATTTGCAAACTAGTTTGATAACTGTTGTTGTATGAGAATTCTGCGAAAGGCAGACAATCTTTCCATTTAGATCCATATTCTAACACACGGGCTCTCAACATATCTTCTAGTATCTGGTTTACTCTTTCTGTTTGTCCGTCGGTCTGTGGGTGAAAAGTTGTGCTGAAGTTCAGTTTGGTTCCTAATCCTTCTTGGACTTTCTTCCAGAACCTTGAGGTAAACTGGGTTCCTTGATCTGACACAATGGTCTTGGGGGTCCGTGTAGACTGACTATCCTAGCAATATACAACTCTGCTAGCTTCGAGCTTTGATAGGTGGTCTTGACAGGTATGAAGCGAGCTACTTTGGACAGTCTATCTACTATGACCCAGATAGAATCATTTCCCCTACTAAATGTAGGCAAACCAGTGATGAAATCCGTTCCAACAGAATCCCATTTCCATTCCGGAATTTGCAATGGTTGCAAAAGTCCTGCGGGTCGCTGATGTTCCGCTTTGACTCTATGACAGATGTCACACTTGGTGATATAGCTTCCGACTTCTCTCTTCATTTTATGCCACCAAAATTGCTCCTTCAAATCCTGATACATCTTCGTTCCTCCCGGATGGATAGAATAAAGAGTATCATGGGCTTCCTGCAAAATGACTTGCTTCAACTGTGAATCTGCTGGCACACAGATACGTCCCTTATACCACAAAACTCCTTCATATTCAGTGAATACGGGTACCTTCCCTGTACCGATACGACGCTTAATTCCGTCGATACTAGCATTTCCTTTCCGGGCTTCCTTTATCTGACCGATCAACATGGGTTGAAGTTCTATACTGGCTAGAAATCCTTCGCTAACTAGCTCCATTCTAAAATTCTCCAACTCCTCATGCAAACTTGGCTGGTCTTCCTTAATCATGGTGTTTAACCTACACGGCAATCTACTAAGGGCATCCGCTACCACATTGGCCTTGCCGGGGTGATAGTGAATGTCAAGGTCATAATCCTTGATTAACTCTATCCATCACCGTTGTCTCATATTCAGCTTCTTCTGGGTGAAAATATACTTAAAACTCTTGTGATCCGAATAAATTTCACAGCGGTTACCCATGAGGTAATGACGCCATGTCTTCAAGGCTAAAACTACGGCTGCCAATTCTAAGTCATGGGTGGGGTAATTCTGCTCATGTTGCTTTAGTTGTCGGGACAAATATGATATTACTTTGCCTTCCTGCATCAACACACATCCGAGACCAATCTCGGATGCATCACAATATACATCAAAAGGTTTCGCGATATCCGGCATGATCAGAATTGGGGCTGAAATCAATCTCTTCTTGAGCTCTTGAAAACTTGCTTCACATTTGTCCATCCATTCAAACTTCTTATCTTTCTTCAACAGCTGGGTCATCGGCCTTGCGATGCTTGAAAATCCTTCAACAAACTTGCTGTAATATCCGGCTAATCCAAGAAATGCGCAGACTTCGGTTTGAGTGGTTGGGGCTTTCCATTCTTCAACATCCTTAATCTTGGTGGGATCGATGGCAACTCCTCCTGCCGACATGATATGTCCTAGGAATCCTACTTACTTTAACCAGAACTCACATTTGCTAAACTTGGCATACAACTGATGCTCCCTAAGGGTTTCAAGGATGGTTCTTAGGTGCTGCTCATGGTCTTCTTCTGACTTGGAATAGATCAGAATGTCATCGATAAAAACAACGACAAACTTATCCAAGAAGTTCATAAAAATATTATTCATGAGATTCATGAAATAAGCGGGGGCATTGGTTAATCCACATGACATAACATTGTACTCATACAATCCATATCTGGTAGTGAAGGCAGTCTTGGGGATATCCGTTGCTCGGATCTTTAATTGATGATAACCAGTCCTAAGATCAATCTTAGAGAACACTTTGGCACCAGTCAGCTGATCAAACAGGTCTTCTATCTTTGGTAGTGGGTACTTGTTCTTGATGGTGACGTCATTTAGCTTCCGATAATCCATACACAAACGGTTGGCACCATCTTTCTTATCCACAAACAAAACAGGTGATATCCATGGCGATGCACTTGGTTGTATCAGACCTTTCCCCAACATGTCATCAAGTTGCTTCTTCAGTTCCACTAATTCAGCGGGGTTCATACTATAGGGTCTCTGAGCTATGGGTCCAGTTCCAAGAACTAGTTCAATGATAAACTCGATATCCCGATCTGGGGGCATATCGGGTAATTCATCTGGGAACACATCAGGGTATTCACAGACTACTCTGACTTGGTCTAGGGTTGATTGGGCTAAACTCTTGTTGCATTTGAATTGACGAGGTAGCGTCTCAGATACATGCTCTACTGATACTCCGGTGCTACTGGTCATGGTTATGGCTTTCTTGGCATAGTCTATTAATCATTGATGTTTTGACATCCAATCCATTCCTAGTACTACTTCCAAACCTTTGGTTCCGAGTACTATTAGATTGGCATAAAAATCTATCCCATGGATTCTGATAGGCACGACCTTGCAAATTTTTCTAGCTTTGGTGGTTTACCCAGGTATTTGAACTATCATAACATGCTTCAAATTTGTTGGTTGAATCTTACTTAGTGCATGAAAATTCTTCTGTAACAAACGAGTGCGAGGCTCCAGAATCAAACAACACTCTTGCAAGTACTGAGTTAACAAAAAACATACCCAGCACGACATCTGGTGCTTCTTGGGCTTCTTCCGCATTCATGTGGAACAGACGACCGCTACAGATGTGCGGGTTTCCTAGGGCAACCCTCTTTCCAGGCTGGACACGACAATGCTGTTGGGCAGGTGCTGGTGCGGTGTTGACGTGGGAGTTTCTTCTCCTTCGTTCCCTGGCAACAGCGCCAGAAAAATACTTGCTGACTCGTGTATTAACGAGCTCGTTGGGGAACCCCAAGAGGAAGGTATGATGAGCACAGCAGTAAGTTTCCCTCAGTTATGAAACCAAGGTTATCAATCTAGTAGGAGCAAGGAAACACCCCAACGGTGTTGCTAGCTGAGCCTTGGCAGGGCGCACTACCGATGCTAGTAGCAACGTGGAGACCTGCACAACACAACCACAGAACTTTGTCCCCAACTTGTGATGAGGTTGTCAATCTCACCGGTTTTGCTGAAAACAAAGGATTAAACGTATCGAATGGAAGGAAGTAATAGTTTGTAGAAAGTAAACACAAAGCAGTAAACAGTTTGTAGATTGTATGTAAAAGAAAGGACCGGGGTCCATAGTTCACTAGAGGTGGCTCTCCTTAAGATAGATAACATGTTGGGTGAACAAATTACAATGGGGAAATTGACAAACATCGAGAAAGCATACAAGCATATACTAATCATCTTGACTCCTTTGAGACTTGATTGGGAATTACAACATTATACATAGACTGTCATCCAACTGCATCTATGACTAATAATCCACCTTCAGGTTATCATCCGACCCTCCTCCAGTATTAAGTTGCAAGCAACAGATTATTGCTTTACGAATTGCGTGTAAAGTAAACAATACGATTGTTCTATGAAAAAGGATTGTTGTTTTCTCCCTAGTAGCAACAACACATCTAGTACCTTAGAGATTTCTGTCACTTCCCCAGATTACCAGAGGCATGAACCCACTATCGAGCATAAATACTAACTCTTGGAGTTGCTAGCATCTACTTGGCCAAGATATCTACTAACAACGGAAAACATGCAAGATCACAAATAACAAAGACATGATAGAACCAATAATCAATCTGAAATAGCATCTCAATATCCATCGGATCCCCGCAAACACAACATGCAGAATTACAAATAGATGATCTTGATCATGAATGGAGCTCACAAGATCTAAACATGATAACACAAAGGAGGAGAACCAGCCATCTAGCTACTACATGGACCCGTAGTCCAAAGATGAACTACTCATGCATCACACCGGAGGCTTGCATGATGATGAAGAAGGCCTCCAGGGTGAATTCCCCTGTCTGGCAGGGTGCCGGGAAGAGCTTCACATCCCTCCCGATCTAGGGATCGAGATGACGGCGCCTACAGACTCTTTCGTGGATTTTTGATCGGGTACTTAGGGTTTTGGTCCCGAGGGAAATATATAGGCAGAAGGAGAGGCCGAGGGGGTGCTGGGGTCGGCCAGACCAGCCCCTGGCGCGGGCCAGGCCTGGCCACGCGGCCAGGTGGTGTGGCCGAGCCCCAGCCCTTCTCCGTCTCGTATTCTGGCTCCAGATGCCTTCCGGTAAAATAACGACTTTGGCTTTTGTCCCGTCCAATTCCGAGAATATTCATTTTCTGACTTTCTTGTAACCAAAAACAGCAGAAAACAGGTAGCTGGCACTGTGGCTCTTTGTTAATAGGTTATTCCAAGAAATCATATGAAAAGTACTCCAAAGTGTGGACAAAACACAAGAAAGTAGATAAAACCAAGCATGAAACATCAAAAATTATAGATACATTTGCAATGTATCAACATCCCCAAGCTTAACTCCTGCTCGTCCTCGAGTAGGTAAGTGATAAAAAGAAAGAATAATTTTTGAGGTGACATGCACCATCATAAACTTTATCAAAGTACATGTAAAACATTCAAAGCTAGGATCATAGTACTTCAATCATAACATGAAAGACAAAGTTCTAGAAATAAGACAAAGAAACTATGATGCACATGAAAAGGCACAAACAAAAGATTCATGAATAACAATGCTTTGCAAGACGTTTGTTTGTTTCTCATAAAGAAAACATAGCATAATAGTATTCAGCTTGTCCCTCAAAGAGTAGCAAAAATAAATGCATAGGACACCTTCAAAGTTCATAAGAGTGACTAGATACAAATAGTTTAAAACAAGCAATATCAAGTTATGCATCAATCAACTAGTCTTAGGACAATGTACATAGAACTAAGAATGGCCACTATGCTCTCAAAGTAAGTGCATAAAGATAGAAGGTGGAGACTCAATATAATGGTGGAAGAAAGGCCTTCATAGAAGGAAGTAGAGATTCAAGTTTCATAAAGAGCTTCCAAAAATTATGGTACTTATAGCTTTCAGCTCTCATTGACCCTATCATAAGCATCTTGAAGTGATTAAGGTTAAAGTGAACAAACTATGGTGTACATGCTTGACAAAGTATAAGTTAGGAATCTCATGTCCCTTGAATACGAGGGCCGCTCCTCATGCTACTCAAGTTTAGTCACCGGTAAGTTCTTGTCATTGTAAGTACATGTGTATCATAGAGAACCGCCAACGGGGTACCCCTTGCCCGATGATACGGAAGAATCCCCATATCAAAATGACAAGGCAAGCAGACAACAAGCATCTCAGCAATCTTTTTATTTACCATGGGAATATGGTTCTTTTTTATCTCTTTCCTCTTTTCATAATCTCTTTTTTTTCTTTTTCTCTTTTTCTCAATATAGGACTTTTTTTATAAGAAGAATGCTTCATAGACAGCTCATTATGGTTACGCTGCAGGATTCCACCATGTCAGCATGGATTAGACCAGCGGCCTAGGCGTTTCTCTAACACATATACATAACTCCATGGACTTACAAGCTCCCCTTTCATTTCACACCAACGACATCCATAGATAAAAGAGCATGATATCAACTAGGTACAAAGTACCCGTGCAATGTTGAAAGCGTTCCCCATGACAGCATGGTTCTACTAATCCCCAACAAATAAGTGCAAGAATATACAACATAGACGACACAATGGTTAAAGTTTATTAAGGGCAAGAAAAGTAAAGTGTGCCATCAAGTTCGTGAGAGTTTTAATCACTAGTTTTCTCATAACAAGTTTAATTTGGAAGGTAAACAAAAACATGAATATACTTGGAATAGAATAAGCTAGTAGGTAGGTATGGTGGACTCTTTGGAATAACTTGGTTTAAGGAGTTGGATGCATGAGTGGAACTCATACTTAGTTACGGAGGCTAGCAAAAGAGTGGGAGCGACAAACTAAGAGAGCAATAATGGCCATAATCATGCAGAGCGACAAAACATCATTGATCAAAGCATAAAGTGATACTACAAGTTGAAAACTAAAGGATCATAAAGGCTATGGTGACTTTGAGATAGTCATAACATGGTGTGAGCATGCGCCTAATCAACCCAAATAAAGCATCAAAGGAGAATACCACTATACTATGCTTTAATATGTTAAAACAACGCATGATTCATCCAAGGCACATTAAGCAATCTCAATTGTTTATAACAAGGCATGCTACAGCAAATAATACTAAGCATAAAGCCAAAACAATATCAAGCATGGCATGACAAAGCATAGGACACAGTCAAAAACAAGTTCTCTTTACCACTAAAGCATGAACTTTCCTACTCTTTTCCAAACCAAACCAAACTATTTGAAAACCAATGTATGAAATAGGGGGTCCAACCAATTTATTCAGCAAACTAAGCAAACCAAGCAAACGAAAAACCAAAACGAAAACAAAAAATAAGACGCTCCAAGAACAACACAATTGTGCATGAAACAATAAAAATGAAGCATTTGGAAGAAAGCTGGGATTTTTATTGATGAAGAAGGGGATGCCGTGGGCATCCCCAAGCTTTGACGCTTGTACTTCTTGGATATTTATTGGGGTCACACGCGTGGCATCCCCAAGCTTGAGCTTTAGTCCATCCTTCATCTCATTACGCATTCCTTCCATACACCTGAATTTTTTCCTTCATACAAAACTTCACACAATCTTTATTAGCAACATTAGTGCACTCAAGATAATAAGTCTTTAGGTTCAGTTCTAACACCAATAAAACTTCCATTAAAACACCAGCTACTGTAGCACTTCCCTCAAAAAGCTCAATTCCCCAAAAGAACTCAAAAAGGAACCAACAAGAAGCAAATGCAGAAAATGGCAGAAATCTGTCATAACAGACCAGCAGGTAAAGACGAATTTTTTCGAAGACCTTATGTTGCTCAAATCAAAAAGAGTTGAGCTAACGAAAGTTAGATAACAACTTGGGGCAGAAGCACAAAAATTCACGCCTCAAAAAGACGTTCAGAGATTTTACACGAATGTTTACGGTGTAGCACAGAAATATGTTTCGGGACAGCAACTTTCCCAATCATTACTTCTCTCTCATTAGAGGTTACTCTTGACACAAAAAGCAAATAAAAATGATAAGGAGCGGTTATTACTGAAGTAATAACTTCCAAGACTCATCTAAAACTTTTGGGCCCAACAAGAGAAAACTTGCTGCTGTTCTACAAACCTCTGCACTTGGAGGCCCAACAACTGTCTACAAGAATAGAAGTGCGTAGACATCACTTGGTTATCCACGTTGTGGTTCCATGTTCATAGGTAAGACCAGTTCTATCTTCGAAAGCCCTAAGCCACGTAAAACTTGTAATGGATAAATTAGAGGCATCTAGTTTAGATCGTTGCTAGGCTAGTGTCTTGATATGGTAATGTTGTAAGTAGATGTATGGTAGATACTCTTACAACACACTTAACGTGTAAGTTCCATAGACCTTGGCCTTACACACAAAGGAATGATAAAGATCATACCACGATGCATATGATAGATATCAAATGCATGGACCATATCATCCCACTTTACACATTAGATGTTCGCATCTTATATTGCTAGTTTGGCGCTTTTAGTAGCATTGTAAGATGATCCCTCATTTAAATATCAAGATAAAATGTGTTCTTCCTTAAGTATGCACCGTTCTATGGATCGTGTTTCGATACATCACGTGATGATCAGGTGTACTCGACTCTACACTTTCATACAATGGGTGTAAGACAGTTTTATACACGCGAATACTAAGGTTCTTACTTGGCGAGCCTAGCATGTACAAACATGGCCTCGGAACACGGACCAAAAGGTTAAGCATGAGTCATATAGTTGATATGATGCCCATATAGATGCTCGCCTTTGGAGCTACACCAACTCACGTGATGATCAGACTTGGTGTAATGGATTTGGTTCATGTAGTCACCAAAAGGACACGAGGGATGTCGTTTTTGAGTGGGAGTTCATTAGTAATTTGGATTAGTTGAACTCAATCTATCATAAACTTAGTCTAAATAAACTTTACAAATTCTGTTGTGGATGGCACCACCTGCTTTTAATTTCAATGTGTTCATGGAAAAAGAGAAACTTGCTGCGAATGGTAGCAACTTCACCAACTGGGCTATGAATTTGAGTATTCTCCTCACTACTGCACAAAAGCAATATGTGCTAGAGGCGCCGCTAGGCCCCCCACTAGCTCCTGATGCCCCTAACAAGGAAAAGAATGTCTATATAACTCGTCAGGAGGACCACAACTTAGTTCATTGCGGCATACTGTATGGGCTAGAGCCAGAACTTCGAAAGCGTTTCGAAAATGGCAATGCTTTTGATACCATGGGAGAATTGAAAATGATTTGCGATACCCATGCTGCCGTAGAGAGTTATAATGCTTCTGAAAAGTTCTTTAGCTGCATGATGGAGGAGAACAGCTCCGTTAGTGAGCACGTACTCAAAATATCTGGGTACACCGATAAGCTTGTGTCCTTGGGAATAACGATTCCCATTGACCTAGGCATACATCGTGTTCTCGAATCTCTGCCACCTAGCTACAAGAGCTTCGTGATGAACTATAACATGCAGGGCATGAAGAAGTCTCTTCCCGAGCTTCTGTCAATGCTTAAAACAGCAGAAGTGGAGATTAGGAAAGAACATCAAGTGTTTATGATCAATAAGACCATCGGTTTCAAGAAAGACAAGAAAGGCAAGCAGAAGGGGAAGAAGGGTGGCAAATCTGTTGCCACACCTGAGAAGAAATCCCAAGCTGGCCCTAAGTCTGATACCGAGTGCTACTATTGCAAGGGGACTGGCCATTAGAAGCGCAACTGCCCCAAGTATTTGGCGGACAAGAAGGCCAGCAAGGCAAACAAAGGTATATGTGATATACATGTTATTGATGTGTACTTGACTAGTACTCGTAGTAGCACCTGGGTATTTGATATGGGATCGGTTGCTAATATATGTAACTCGATTCAGGGGCTGCGGAATAAGCGACAGCTAGCAAGGGATGAGGTCACGATGTGGGTCGGCAATGGATCAAGATTTGATGTGATCGCCGTCGGAACGCTGCCTCTCCATATGCCATCGGGGTTAGTGATAAATCTAAATAATTGTTATTTGGTGCCTGCACTGAGCATGAACATTGTATCCGGATCGTGTTTGATGCGAAGTGGTTATTCCTTTAAATCTGAAAACAATGGTTGTTCGATTTATATGAATGATATCTTTTATGGTCATGCACCTATGATGAATGGTTTATTTCTGTTGGATCTCGATAGTAGTATTACGCATATTCATAATGTTGATGCTAAAAGGATTAAACTTGATAATGACATATCTGCATATATGTGGCACTGCCGTCTAGGTCATATTGGCGTTAAACGCATGAAGAAACTCCATTATGATGGACTTTTGGAATCACTTGATTTTGAATCATTTGATACATGTGAGCCATGCCTTATGGGCAAGATGACTAGAATGCTGTTTTCAGGTTCAATGGAATGGGCGGCAGATTTATTGGAAATCATACATACTGATGTGTGTGGACCAATGAGTGTGTCGGCGCGAGGTGGATATCGTTATTTTGTTACTTTCACGGATGATTTGAGTAGATACGGGTATATCTATTTGATGAAACATAAGTATGAAACCTTTGAAAAGTTCAAGGAATTTTAGAATGAAGTGGAAAATCATCGTAACAAAAAGATCAAATTTCTACGGTCCGACCGTGGAGGAGAGTATCTTAGTTACGAGTTTAGCACACATATGAAAGACTATGGAATAGTTTCACAACTCACGCCTGCCGGAACACCACAACGTAATGGTGTGTTAGAACGTCGTAATCATACTTTATTGGATATGGTTCGATCTATGATGTCTCTGACTGACTTGCCACTGTCATTTTGGGGTTATGCACTGGAAACCGCTGCATTCACTTTAAATCGGGCACCATCTAAATCCGTTGAAACAACACCGTATGAATTATGGTTTGGAAACAAACCTAAGCTGCCATTTCTTAAGGTTTGGGGATGCGATGTTTATGTGAAGAAACTTCAGCCGGATAAACTCGAACCCAAAGCGAAAAAATGCGTCTTCATAGGATACCCTAAAGATACGATTGGGTATACCTTCTATTACAGATCTGAGGGCAAGGTTTTTGTTGCCAAGAATGGATCCTTTCTTGAGAAGGAGTTTCTCGCGAAAGGTGTGAGTAGTCGGAAGGTAGAACTCAAAGAGGTTATTGAACCTTCTCTTCATGAAATGGCGAGTGGCGCAGCACCGGAAATTGTTTCGGAGTTGACTTCACCTGATGAAGAGATAGCTAATGATAATAATCATGAAACTCCGAAAGAGGACACTACCGAACCTTGCAGGTTAAGCAGGACACGTGTAGCTCCTGAACTGTATGGAAATCCTGTTATAAATTTCATGATTGATGAAATAGATGACCCTGCGATGTATGAAGAAGTGATGATGAGCCCGGATTCCAACAAATGGCTAGAAGCCATGAAATCCGAGATGGAATCCATGTACGAAAACCAGGTTTGGACCTTGGTGGACTTACCTCACGATCGAAAGGCCGTTGAGAATAAATGGATTTTCAAAATAAAAACTGATGCTGATGGTAATGTGACCATATATAAAGCTCGACTTGTCGCAAAGGGGTTTCGACAAATTCAAGGAGTTGACTATGATGAGACATTCTCTCCCATGGCAATGCTAAAGTCGGTTAGGATTATGTTAGCAATTGCTGCATATTTCGATTATGAAATATGGCAGATGGATGTCAAAACTGTGTTCCTCAATGGTAATATTTAAGAAGAGTTGTATATGATACAACCTAAGGGTTTTGTCGATCCTAAGGATGCTGATAAGGTATGCGAGCTTCAGCGATCCATCTATGGACTGAAGCAAGCATCCCGGAGTTGGAATCTCCGCTTTGATGAGGTGATCAAAGAGTTTGGATTTGTCCAAACTTATGGAGAGGCTTGGATTTACAAGAAAGTGAGTGGAAGCAATGTAGCATTTCTGATATTATATGTGGATGACATATTATTGATTGGAAATGATATAGATCTTTTAAACAGTGTTAAAAGTTATCTAAACAGCAAATTTTTGATGAAAGACCTTGGTGAAGCTTCATATATATTAGGCATTAAAATCTATAGAGATAGATCAATGCACCTAAATTGGGCTATCGCAAAGTACATACCTTGATAAGATATTAAAGAAGTTTAATATGGACGGAAGTAAGAAGGGGTTCTTACCTATGTTGCAAGGCAAGACATTGAGTAAGACTCAAAGTACGGCTACGGCGGAAAAAAGAGAGATAATGGATAAGATCCCCTATGCCTCAGCCATATGCTCTATAATGTACGCCATGCTATGTACAAGACCAGATGTGGCACATGCTATTAGTTTGACTAGTAGGTACCAATCTGATCCAGGTTCGGAACACTGGATAGCGGTCAAGAATATCCTTAAGTACTTAAGAAGAACTAAGGATATGTTTCTTGTATACGGAGGTGAATAAGAGCTAGTCGCTAAGTGTTATGTCGATGCTAGCTTTGACACCGACCCGTATGACTCTAAGTCTCAATCCGGATATGTATTTCTCTTGAACGGAGCAACAGTTAGTTGGAGGAGTTCCAAACAACTTGTGGTGGCTGGTGATACGTTGCAAACGTATCCATAATTTTTGATGTTCCATGCTTGGTTTTATCTTCTTTCTTATGTTTTTTCCACACTTTGGAGTACTTTTCATATGATTTCTTAGACTAACCTATTAACAAGAGCCACAGTGCCAGCTGCCTGTTTTCTGCTGTTTTTGGTTCCAGGAAAGTCAGAAAATGAATATTCTCGGAATTGGACGGGACAAAAGCCAAAGTCAGTTTTTCATCGAGGGACACCTGGAGCCAGAATACGAGATGGAGAGGGGCTGGGCCTCGGCCACACCACCTGGCCGCGCGGCCAGGCCTGGCCCGTGCCAAGGGGTGGTCTGGCCGCCCCAGGCACCCCCTCGGCCTATCCTTCCGCCTATAAGTTGCCTCTGATACGGAAACCCTAAGTACCCGATCAAAATTCCATGAAAGAGTTTGTAGCTGCCGTCATCTCCATCCCTAGATCGGGAGGGATCTGAAGCTCTTCCCGGCACCCTGCCGATGAGGGGAATTCACCCTGGAGGCCTTCTTCATCGGGCTTGTTCGTGTGTGGTACCAAAGTTGGCAGGCCAGCGCATGGTGGTACCTAAGTTGCCTGAAATTACCGTGTTTCGAAAAGTTGGGCCGCCAACTACCGAGAGGGGCCATTTCGATGCAAACTCGTCTCACCCCTACCAAATCCAAACATGTCGTGAAACTGCCCCATGAAGTAGACGGTCGGGACCCTCATGTCAGTAATATTTTCGTGACGCGAGCGCCAACGTGGCAACCACGTAGGCGAAACGAGATACTAAAGGAGCATCGTGCATTGACCAAATTCACAAATCCACTCCCTTCCTCCTTTCCCATGAACCCTAGCACCGGCGGCGTCGAAATCCCCTCTCCAACCAGAATGATCTCTTCGGGCATTTGACTTCTAGCGCCAAGTTGCTGTGCCTACTCGCTGCTACCGAGCTCTAATGCCGAATGTCGTGCCAGCTGTTGCGACGATCTAGCCCGCCTCTACCGCCGACGAGCTGAGCAACACGAAGGATGGCAGATCCATTTGCCGAGGAAGAAGTACTTCTGGCTAATTTCGGGTGAGCTACTCTTCTCTTTGCTATTCGCACTACCTATAACTGCTAGTTGGCTATTGGCATTACAGAGATATATCGAGCATAGAATTGTTTGCTAGCACGACGCTGACAAACAATTCTTATCTTTTGTCTCCAATTTTCTGTCAACTAGCATCTCCGCTGAACCCAAATACACAGTTCTGGTGAGCATCTGCGGCTACCTCGTTAAATTAGCACATGGGAAGAGCACGTGGAAACAGGCTCAGAGTCTGAAGATGGAAGTAGCGCCTGTGCAGTTATGCACTGTCCCTGGTTTGGTTGCTGCTGTGCGTGAACTTGCTGAAATGAGGCCAGAGCAGAGTGCATGGTTCAGCATCGTTGATGAACGAGGCTTCAGGGTTCCTATAGCGTGTGACAGTCAGCTAATTGGGTTGATGAAACAGCATGTTAGGCTTCGCGTGGTTACGCTGCTGTGTAGCATAGTGGATGAGGAAGCTCCTACTACTAGGAGTCGCCCAGCTATTATTGGACAAGGAGGTCTAACTCAAACCCCTGCTGTTGTTGAGCAAAACGTGGTTCCTCGTCCGCGACATGGTTCTGTCAGGCAACCTCCTCGTAGGAGTCCCCGTATTGCTATTGTGGAAAACTCTGCTCTAGAATCTGCTGGTACTGGTCGTCCCCGTCCCCGTCCCCGTGCCCGTGCCCGTGTTGCTGCGACTGCTGCTCACCCAATCCATGCCGCTGTTGAGCAAACTAAGGCGTCCAGAGGCTGCCCCGCTGTTGTTGCCAAGACTGCCGCCTTGTGTGCTACTCCTCCTTGAAACCGTCCTCCAGTTGTGCGAACCCGTGCTCTGGAATCTGCTGGTACTGGTCGTCCTCGTGTTGTTGTTGATCTGGACGCTGTTGACCCAATCCCTGCCGCTGTTGAGCAAACTAAGGCTTCCGGAGGCTGCCCCACTGTTGTTGCAAAGACTGGACCATTCTCTCATCCTCAAACCCGTGCTCGGGTTCAGCGAGCTGCTGGTCTGAAGCCAGCTCATGGTCTGGACTCTGCTAGCACTCGAAACACTTCTATTGTGGGAACTGCTCCTGATCGTCGAGGTGGCATGGCAGCAGCTGATCCTATTGTGGCTGCCGTTAGAAGGGGCCTTGCCTTTCCACCATGTAATGTAGCTCCCGCTGCTAAGGGCCCTCGCCTTGCTCCTGGTCATGGTACTTCCACCAAGGTTGATCCAGCTAACGATGACGCTGGTGATGGCGACGGTGGCATTGGGGCTAGGTCTGATGGTGCCGCTCGATCTCTCGAACCTCTCGGAGGTTTCTATCCTAAAGAACCTGATGATGGAAAAGTAATCGTTCGTGTCGGTGTTGCGGATTATACTGCAAAATTGGATGATGGCACAGAAAAATTCTATGACGAGTTTGATGTAATCCTTGGCAAATACGACCCTGAAGTGGTAGAGTTATCTGACCTGATGGCATCGTTACGTGCGAAGGTGTTGTGGGGGTCCTTCCAGGAAGCACGTTTGTTATATTATGGTTACGGGAGAAAAAAGGCTATCGAAGTGAAAGATACCAGGGATTTAGTCGTACCGTTTACAAGGAAACATTATAGAGGTGAAGTTTACTTCCACTTGGTAGTGCTCACGGTTGGAGAGGAATTGGAACTCGACAATAGAGATGATGGACTTTTAGAAGGCATGCATGACCTGATCCATGGCATCACTGGGGCTGGTGTGACTGAGGGTGGCTTCGAATAGAGGAGAGTCTTACAGAGGAGCGTCATAAAGAGGAGCAGGAAGAGCATCCCCAGAAAGGGCACCTCGAAGAAGAACGTCACCAAAGAGACCACGCCAGAGAAGAGGACGCCCAAGAGTCGCACGACAAAAGGCACCATGCCGCAGAGTACACCCCTGAGATCCAGTCAAAATGCCACACCGAACGGTAGCAGCAAAAACGCTAAGAGGGCTAGCACGGTGGTAAACACTCCCAGGAGTGATAGCAAAGAGGCGAAGATGGTCAGCACAGAGGCTACCACTCTCAGTGGGAGCAGAAAAAACACTATTTTGGAGCAGAACATGCCGCTGTCAGGGAACTATGCCAGCACGAAGGAGAACATGCCCAATAGTAGCAGCAAAAGGGATAATTTGGAGCGGAACACGCCGCTGAGGTCAGGCAATAATGCCAGCACGAAAGAGAAGACGCCCAATAATAGCAGCAAAAGGGCTATTTTGGAGCGGAACACGCCGCTGGGGTCAGGCAATAATGCCAGCACGAAGGAGAACACACCCAATAGTAGCAGCAAAAGGGCTAATTCGAAGAAGAACACGCCGCAGAGGTCAGGCAATAATGTCAGCACCCTGGAGCCAACACCCGTGAGGGGAGGTAGTAAGGAGATCACACCCAAGAACACACATGCAATGACTCTGGTTGATCCATATGTGGTATGTGGAAAGAACACACATGCAATGACCACTGGTGGATCCATGTGTGGTTTGTGGAAAAGAACACACATGCAATGACTCTAGTGCTAGTTTGTGGTTTTAGTATAAGAACAAACATGCAATGACTCTAGTGGTTGATCCATGTGTGGTTTGTGGAAAGAAAACACATGTAATGACTCTAGTTGATCCATATGTGGTCTATGGAAAGAACACACATGCAATGACCACTGGTGGATCCATGTGTGGTTTGTGGAAAAGAACACACATGCAATGACTCTAGTGTTGGTTTGTGGTTTTAGTATAAGAACAAACATGCAATGACTCTAGTGGTTGATCCATATGTGGTTTGTGGAAAGAACACACATGCAATGACCGCTGGTGGACCCATGTGTGGTTTGTGGAAAAGAACACACATGCAATGACTCTAGTACTGGTTTGTGGTTTTAGTATAAGAACACACATGCAATGACTAGTGGTTGATCCATGTGTGGTTTGTGGAAATAACACACATGCAATGACTCTAGTGGTTGATCCATGTGTGGTTTGTGCACATGCAATGACCACTGGTGGATCCATGTTGGTTTTAGTATAAGAACACACATGCAATGACTCTAGTACTGGTTTGTGGTTTTAGTATAAGAACACACATGCAATGACTCTAGTGGTTGATCCATGTGTGGTTTGTGGAAATAACACGCATGCAATGACTCTAGTGGTTGATCCATGTGTGGTTTGTGGAAAGAACACACATGCAATGACCACTGGTGGATCCATGTTGGTTTTAGTATAAGAACACACATGCAATGACTCTAGTGGTTGATCCATGTTTGTTTGTGGAAATAACACACATGCAATGACTCTAGTGGTTGATCCATGTGTGGTTTGTGAAAAGAACACACATGCAATGACTCTAGTGTTGGTTTTAGTATAAGAACACACATGCAATGACTCTAGTGGTTGATCCATGTGTGGTTTGTGGAAATAACACATATGCATTGACTCTAGTGGTTGATCCATGTGTGGTTTGTGGAAATAACACACATGCAATGACTATAATGGGTCCACATGTGTGGTTTGTGGACATAACACACATGCAATGACTCTGGTTGATCCATATGTGGTATGTGGAAAGAACACACATGCAATGACCACTGGTGGATCCATGTGTGGTTTGTGGAAAAGAACACATATGCAATGACTCTAGTGCTGGTTTGTGGTTTTAGTATAAGAACAAACATGCAATGACTCTAGTGGTTGATCCATGTGTGGTTTGTGGAACATGCAATGACTCTGGTTGATCCATATGTGGTCTGTGGAAAGAACACACATGCAATGACCACTGGTGGATCCATGTGTGGTTTGTGGAAAGAACACACATGCAATGACCACTGGTGGATCCATGTGTGGTTTGTGGAAAAGAACACACATGCAATGACTCTACTACTGGTTTGTGGTTTTAGTATAGGAACACACATGCAATGACTCTAGTGGTTGATCCATGTGTGGTTTGTCGAAATAACACACATGCAATGACTCTAGTGGTTGATCCATGTGTGGTTTGTGGAAAGAACACACATGTAATGACCAATGGTGGATCCATGTTGGTGTTAGTATAAGAACACACATGCAATGACTCTAGTGGTTGATCCATGTTTGTTTGTGGAAATAACACACATGCAATGACTCTAGTGGTTGATCCATGTGTGGTTTGTGAAAAGAACACACATGCAATGACTCTAGTGTTGGTTTTAGTATAAGAACACACATGCAATGACTCTAGTGGTTGATCCATGTGTGGTTTGTGGAAATAACACATATGCAATGACTCTAGTGGTTGATCCATGTGTGGTTTGTGGAAATAACACACATGCAATGACTATAATGGGTCCACATGTGTGGTTTGTGGACATAACACACATGCAATGACTCTGGTTGATCCATATGTGGTATGTGGAAAGAACACACATGCAATGACCACTGGTGGATCCATGTGTGGTTTGTGGAAAAGAACACATATGCAATGACTCTAGTGCTGGTTTGCGGTTTTAGTATAAGAACAAACATGCAATGACTCTAGTGGTTGATCCATGTGTGGTTTGTGGAACATGCAATGACTCTGGTTGATCCATATGTGGTCTGTGGAAAGAACACACACGCAATGACCACTGGTGGATCCATGTGTGGTTTGTGGAAAAGAACACACATGCAATGACTCTAGTACTGGTTTGTGGTTTTAGTATAAGAACACACATGTAATGACTCCACTGCTTGATCCATGTGTGGTTTGTGGAAATAGCACACATGCAATGACTCTATTGGTTGATCCATGTGTGGTTTGTGCACATGCAATGACCACTGGTGGATCCATGTTGGTTTTAGTATAAGAACACACATGCAATGACTCTAGTACTGGTTTGTCGTTTTAGTATAAGAACACAGATGCAATGACTATAGTGGTTGATCCATGTGTGGTTAGTGGAAATAACACACATGCAATGACTCTAGTGGTTGATCCATGTGTGGTTTGTGGAAAGAACACACATGCAATGACCACTGGTGGATCCATGTTGGTTTTAGTATAAGAACTCACATGCAATGACTCTAGTGGTTGATCCATGTTTTTTGTGGAAATAACACACATGCAATGACTCTAGTGGTTGATCCATGTGTGGTTTGTGGAAAAAAAACATGCAATGACTCTAGTGTTGGTTTTAGTATAAGAACACACATGCAATGACTCTAGTGGTGTATCCATGTGTGGTTTGTGGAAATAACACATATGCAATGACTCTAGTGGTTGATCCATGTGTGGTTTGTGGAAATAACACACATGCAATGACTGTAATGGGTCCACATGTGTGGTTTGTGGAAAGAACACACATGCAATGACTCTGGTTGATCCATATGTGGTCTGTGGAAAGAACACACATGCAATGACCACTGGTGGATCCATGTGTCGTTTGTGGAAAAGAACACACATGCAATGACTCTAGTGGTAGATCCATGTGTGGTTTGTGGAAAGAACACACATGCAATGACTCTAGTGGTTGATCCATGTGTGGTTTGTGGAAAGAACACACATGCAATGACCACTGGTGGATCCATGTTGGTTTTAGTATAAGAACACACATGCAATGACTCTAGTGGTTGATCCATGTTTGTTTGTGGAAATAACACACATGCAATGACTCTAGTGGTTGATCCATGTGTGGTTTGTGAAAAGAACACACATGCAATGACTCTAGTGTTGGTTTTAGTATAAGAACACACATGCAATGACTCTAGTGGTTGATCCATGTGTGGTTTGTGGAAAGAACACATATGCAATGACTCTAGTTGTTGATCCATGTGTCGTTTGTGGAAATAACACACATGCAATGACTGTAATGGGTCCACATGTGTGGTTTGTGGAAAGAACACACATGAAATGACTCTGGTTGATCCATATGTGGTCTGTGGAAAGAACACACATACAATGACTCTAGTGTTGGTTTTAGTATAAGAACACACATGCAATGACTGTAGTGGTTGATCCATGTGTGGTTTGTGGAAAGAACACATATGCAATGACTCTAGTGGTTGATCCATGTGTTGTTTGTGGAAATAACACACATGCAATGACTCTAGTGGTTGATCCATGTGTGGTTTGTGGAAAGAACAGACATGCAATGACCAATGGTGGATCCATGTTGGTTTTAGTATGAGAACACACATGCAATGACTCTAGTGGTTGATCCATGTTTGTTTGTGGAAATAACACACATGCAATGACTCTAGTGGTTGATCCATGTGTGGTTTGTGAAAAGAACACACATGCAATGACTCTAGTGGTTGTTTTAGTATAAGAACACACATGCAATGACTCTAGTGGTTGATCCATGTGTGGTTTGTGGAAAGAACACATATGCAGTGACTCTAGTGGTCGATCCATGTGTGGTTTGTGGAAATAACACATATGAAATGACTGTAATGGGTCCACATGTGTGGTTTGTGGAAAGAACACACATGCAATGACTCTGGTTGATCCATATGTGGTCTATGGAAAGAACACACATGCAATGACCACTGGTGGATCCATGTGTGGTTTGTGGAAAAGAACACACATGCAATGACTCTAGTGTGCTGGTTTGTGGTTTTAGTATAGGAACGAACATGCAATGACTCTAGTGGTTGATCCATGTTTGGTTTGTGGAAAGAACACACATGCAATGACTCTGGTTGATCCATATGTGGTCTGTGGAAAGAACACACATGCAATGACCACTGGTGGATCCATGTGTGGTTTGTGGAAAAGAACACACATGCAATGACTCTAGTGCTGGTTTGTGGTTTTAGTATAAGAACAAACATGCAATGACTCTAGTGGTTGATCCATGTGTGGTTTGTGGAAAGAACACACATGCAATGACTCTGGTTGATCCATATGTGGTTTTTGGAAAGAACACACATGCAATGACCACTGGTGGATCCATGTGTGGTTTGTGGAAAAGAACACACATGCAATGACTCTAGTACTGGTTTGTGGTTTTAGTATAAGAACACACATGCAATGACTCTAGTGGTTGATCCATGTGTGGTTTGTGGAAATAACACACATGCAATGACTCTAGTGGTTGATCCATGTGAGGTTTGTGCACATGCAATGACCACTGGTGGACCCATGTTGGATTTAGTATAAGAACACACATGCAATGACTCTAGTACTGGTTTGTGGTTTTACTATAAGAACACACATGCAATGACTCTAGTGGTTGATCCATGTGTGGTTTGTGGAAATAACACACATGCAATGACTCTAGTGGTTGATCCATGTGTGGTTTGTGGAAAGAACACACATGCAATGACCAATGGTGGATCCATGTTGGTGTTAGTATAAGAACACACATGCAATGACTCTAGTGGTTGATCCATGTTTGTTTGTGGAAATAACACACATGCAATGACTCTAGTGGATGATCCATGTGTGGTTTGTGAAAAGAACACACATGCAATGACTCTAGTGTTGGTTTTAGTATAAGAACACACAAGCAATGACTCTAGTGGTTGATCCATGTGTGGTATGTGGAAAGAACACATATGCAATAACTCTAGTGGCTGATCCATGTGTGGTTTGTGGAAATAACACATATGCAATGACTGTAATGGGTCCACATGTGTGGTTTGTGGAAAGAACACACGTGCAATGACTCTGGTTGATCCATATGTGGTCTGTGGAAAGAACACACATGCAATGACCACCGGTGGATCCATGTGTGGTTTGTGGAAAAGAACACACATGCAATGACTCTAGTGCTGGTTTGTGGTTTTAGTATAAGAACAAACATGCAATGACTCTAGTGGTTGATCCATGTGTGGTTTATGGAAAGAACACACATGCAATGACTCTGGTTGATCCATATGTGGTCTGTGGAAAGAACACACATGCAATGACCACTGGTGGATCCATGTGTGGTTTGTGGAAAAGAACACACATGCAATGACTCTAGTGCTGGTTTGTGGTTTTAGTATAAGACCAAACATGCAATGACTCTAGTGGTTGATCCATGTGTGGTTTGTGGAAAGAACACACATGCAATGACTCTGGTTGATCCATATGTGGTTTGTGGAAAGAACACACATGCAATGACCACTGGTGGATCCATGTGTGGTTTGTGGAAAAGAACACACATGCAATGACTCTACTATTGGTTTGTGGTTTTAGTATAAGAACACACATGCAATGACTCTAGTGGTTGATCCATGTGTGGTTTGTGGAAATAACACACATGCAATGACTCTAGTGGTTGATCCATGTGTGGTTTGTGCACATGCAATGACCACTGGTGGATCCATGTTGGATTTAGTATAAGAACACACATGCAATGACTCTAGTACTGGTTTGTGGTTTTACTATAAGAACACACATGCAATGACTCTAGTGGTTGAGCCATGTGTGGTTTCTGGAAATAACACACATGCAATGACTCTAGTGGTTGATCCATGTGTGGTTTGTGGAAAGAACACACATGCAATGACCACTGGTGGATCCATGTGTGGTTTGTGGAAAAGAACACACATGCAATGACTCTACTACTAGTTTATGGTTTTAGTATAAGAACACACATGCAATGACTCTAGTGGTTGATCCATGTGTGGTTCGTGGAAATAACACACATGCAATGACTCTAGTGGTTGATCCATGTGTGGTTTGTGCACATGCAATGACCATTGGTGGATCCATGTTGGTTTTAGTATAAGAACACACATGCAATGACTCTAGTACTGGTTTGTGGTTTTAGTATAAGAACACACATGCAATGACTCTAGTGGTTGATCCATGTTTTATTGTGGAAATAACACACATGCAATGACTCTAGTGGTTGATCCATGTGTGGTTTGTGAAAAGAACACACATGCAATGACTCTAGTGTTGGTTTTAGTATAAGAACACACATGCAATGACTCTAGTGGTTGATCCATGTGTGGTTTGTGGAAATAACACATATGCAATGACTCTAGTGGTTGATCCATGTGTGGTTTGTGGAAATAACACACATGCAATGACTGTAATGGGTCCACATGTGTGGTTTGTGGAAAGAACACACATGCAATGACTCTGGTTGATCCATATGTGGTCTGTGGAAATAACACACATGCAAGACCACTGGTGGATCCATGTGTGGTTTGTGGAAAAGAACACACATGCAATGACTCTAGTGCTGGTTTGTTGTTTTAGTATAAGAATCAACATACAATGACTCTAGTGGTTGATCCATGTGTGGTTTGTGGAAAGAACACACATGCAATGACTCTAGTGGTTGATCCATATGTGGTCTGTGGAAAGAACACACATGTAATGACCACTGGTGGATCCATGTGTGGTTTGTGGAAAAGAACACACATGCAAGGACTCTAGTGCTGGTTTGTGGTTTTAGTGTAAGAACAAACATGCAATGACTCTAGTGGTTTATCCATATGTGGTTTGTGGAAAGAACACACATGCAATGACCACTGGTGGATCCATGTGTGGTTTGTGGAAAAGAACACACATGCAATGAGTCTAGTACTGGTTTGTGGTTTTAGTATAAGAACACACATGCAATGACTCTAGTGGTTGATCCATGTGTGGTTTGTGGAAATAACACACATGCAATGACTCTAGTGGTTGATCCATTTGTGGTTTGTAGAAAGAACACACATGCAATGACCATTGGTGGATACATGTTGGTTTTAGTATAAGAACACACATGCAATGAATCTAGTACTGGTTTGTGGTTTTAGTATAAGAACACACATGCAATGACTCTAGTGGTTTATCCATGTTTGGTTTTTGGAAATAACACACATGCAATGACTCTAGTGGTTGATCCATGTGTGGTTTGTTGAAAGAACACACATGCAATGACCAATGGTGGATCCATGTTGGTTTTAGGATCAGAACACACATGCAATGACTCTAGTGGTTGATCCATGTTTGTTTGTGGAAATAACACACATGCAATGACTCTAGTGGTTGATCCATGTGACACACATGCAATGACTCTAGTACTGGTTTGTGGTTTTAGTATAAGAACACACATGCAATGACTCTAGTGGTTGATCCATGTGTGGTTTGTGGAAATAACACACATGCAATGACTCTAGTGGTTGATCCATGTGTGGTTTGTGCACATGCAATGACCATTGGTGGATCCATGTTGGTTTTAGTATAAGAACACACATGCAATGACTCTAGTACTGGTTTGTGGTTTTACTATAAGAACACACATGCAATGACTCTAGTGGTTGCCCCATGTGTGGTTTGTGGAAATAACACACATGCAATGACTCTAGTGGTTGATCCATGTGTGGTTTGTGGAAAGAACACACATGCAATGACCACTGGTGGATCCATGTTGGTTTTAGTATAAGAACACACATGCAATGACTCTAGTGGTTGATCCATGTTTGTTTGTGGAAATAACACACATGCAATGACTCTAGTGGTTGATCCATGTGTGGTTTGTGAAAAGAACACACATGCAATGACTCTAGTGTTGGTTTTAGTATAAGAACACACATGCAATGACTCTAGTGGTTGATCCATGTGTGGTTTGTGGAAATAACACATATGCAATGACTCTAGTGGTTGATCCATGTGTGGTTTATGGAAATAACACACATGCAATGACTATAAT
Organism: Avena sativa; assembly: GCA_916181665.1. Taxonomy (NCBI): domain Eukaryota; kingdom Viridiplantae; phylum Streptophyta; class Magnoliopsida; order Poales; family Poaceae; genus Avena; species Avena sativa. Next base: position 428,156,947 of record OV702286.1, on the reverse strand, counting down.
GGGTCCACATGTGTGGTTTGTGGACATAACACACATGCAATGACTCTGGTTGATCCATATGTGGTATGTGGAAAGAACACACATGCAATGACCACTGGTGGATCCATGTGTGGTTTGTGGAAAAGAACACATATGCAATGACTCTAGTGCTGGTTTGTGGTTTTAGTATAAGAACAAACATGCAATGACTCTAGTGGCTGATCCATGTGTGGTTTGTGGAACATGCAATGACTCTGGTTGATCCATATGTGGTCTGTGGAAAGAACACACATGCAATGACCACTGGTGGATCCATGTGTGGTTTGTGGAAAAGAACACACATGCAATGACTCTAGTACTGGTTTGTGGTTTTAGTATAAGAACACACATGTAATGACTCCACTGCTTGATCCATGTGTGGTTTGTGGAAATAACACACATGCAATGACTCTATTGGTTGATCCATGTGTGGTTTGTGCACATGCAATGACCACTGGTGGATCCATGTTGGTTTTAGTATAAGAACACACATGCAATGACTCTAGTACTGGTTTGTCGTTTTAGTATAAGAACACAGATGCAATGACTATAGTGGTTGATCCATGTGTGGTTAGTGGAAATAACACACATGCAATGACTCTAGTGGTTGATCCATGTGTGGTTTGTGGAAAGAACATACATGCAATGACCACTGGTGGATCCATGTTGGTTTTAGTATAAGAACTCACATGCAATGACTCTAGTGGTTGATCCATGTTTTTTGTGGAAATAACACACATGCAATGACTCTAGTGGTTGATCCATGTGTGGTTTGTGAAAAAAAAACATGCAATGACTCTAGTGTTGGTTTTAGTATAAGAACACACATGCAATGACTCTAGTGGTGTATCCATGTGTGGTTTGTGGAAATAACACATATGCAATGACTCTAGTGGTTTATCAATGTGTGGTTTGTGGAAATAACACACATGCAATGATTGTAATGGGTCCACATGTGTGGTTTGTGGAAAGAACACACATGCAATGACTCTGGTTGATCCATATGTGGTCTGTGGAAAGAACACACATGCAATGACCACTGGTGGATCCATGTTGGTTTTAGTATAAGAACACACATGCAATGACTCTAGTACTGGTTTGTGGTTTTAGTATAAGAACACACATGCAATGACTCTAGTGGTTGATCCATGTGTGGTTTGTGTAAATAACACACATGCAATGACTCTAGTGGTTGATCCATGTGTGGTTTGTGGAAAGAACACACATGCAATGACCACTGGTGGATCCATGTTGGTTTTAGTATAAGAACACACATGCAATGACTCTAGTGGTTGATCCATGTTTGTTTGTGGAAATAACACACATGCAATGACTCTAGTGGTTGATCCATGTGTGGTTTGTGAAAAGAACACACATGCAATGACTCTAGTGTTGGTTTTAGTATAAGAACACACATGCAATGACTCTAGTGGTTGATCCATGTGTGGTTTGTGGAAATAACACATATGCAATGACTCTAGTGGTTGATCCATGTGTGGTTTGTGGAAATAACACACATGCAATGACTATAATGGGTCCACATGTGTGGTTTGTGGACATAACACACATGCAATGACTCTGGTTGATCCATATGTGGTATGTGGAAAGAACACACATGCAATGACCACTGGTGGATCCATGTGTGGTTTGTGGAAAAGAACACACATGCAATGACTCTAGTGCTGGTTTGTGGTTTTAGTATAAGAACAAACATGCAATGACTCTAGTGGTTGATCCATGTGTGGTTTGTGGAAAGAACACACATGCAATGACTCTGGTTGATCCATATGTGGTTTGTGGAAAGAACACACATGCAATGACTCTGGTTGATCCATATGTGGTTTGTGGAAAGAACACACATGCAATGACCACTGGTGGATCCATGTTGGTTTTAGTATAAGAACACACATGCAATGACTCTAGTACTGGTTTATCGTTTTAGTATAAGAACACAGATGCAATGACTATAGTGGTTGATCCATGTGTGGTTAGTGGAAATAACACACATGCAACGACTCTAGTGGTTGATCCATGTGTGGTTTGTGGAAAGAACACACATCCAATGACCACTTGTGGATCCATGTTGGTTTTAGTATAAGAACTCACATGCAATGACTCTAGTGGTTGATCCATGTTTGTTTGTGGAAATAACACACATGCAATGACTCTAGTGGTTGATCCATGTGTGGTTTGTGAAAAAAAACACATGCAATGACTCTGGTGTTGGTTTTAGTATAAGAACACACATGCAATGACTCTAGTGGTGTATCCATGTGTGGTTTGTGGAAATAACACATATGCAATGACTCTAGTGGTTGATCCATGTGTGGTTTGTGAAAATAACACACATGCAATGACTCTAGTGTTGGTTTTAGTATAAGAACACACATGCAATGACTCTAGTGGTTGATCCATGTGTGGTTTGTGGAAATAACACATATGCAATGACTCTAGTGGTTGATCCATGTGTGGTTTGTGGAAATAACACACATGCAATGACTGTAATGGGTCCACATGTGTGGTTTGTGGAAAGAACACACATGCAATGACTCTGGTTGATCCATATGTGGTCTGTGGAAATAACACACATGCAAGACCACTGGTGGATCCATGTGTGGTTTGTGGAAAAGAACACACATGCAATGACTCTAGTGCTGGTTTGTTGTTTTAGTATAAAAATAAACATACAATGACTCTAGTGGTTGATCCATGTGTGGTTTGTGGAAAGAACACACATGCAATGACTCTAGAGGTTGATCCATATGTGGTCTGTGGAAAGAACACACATGCAATGACCACTGGTGGATCCATGTGTGGTTTGTGGAAAAGAACACACATGCAATGACTCTACTACTGGTTTGTGGTTTTAGTATAAGAACACACATGCAATGACTCTAGTGGTTTATCCATGTTTGGTTTTTGGAAATAACACACATGCAATGACTCTAGTGGTTGATCCATGTGTGGTTTGTTGAAAGAACACACATGCAATGACCAATGGTGGATCTATGTTGGTTTTAGGATCAGAACACACATGCAATGACTCTAGTGGTTGATCCATGTTTGTTTGTGGAAATAACACACATGCATTGACTCTAGTGGTTGATCCATGTGACACACATGCAATGACTCTAGTACTGGTTTGTGGTTTTAGTATAAGAACACACATGCAATGACTCTAGTGGTTGATCCATGTGTGGTTTGTGGAAATAACACACATGCAATGACTCTAGTGGTTGATCCATGTGTGGTTTGTGCACATGCAATGACCACTGGTGGATCCATGTTGGTTTTAGTATAAGAACACACATGCAATGACTCTAGTACTGGTTTGTGGTTTTAGTATAAGAACACACTTGCAATGACTCTAGTGGTTGCTCCATGTGTGGTTTGTGGAAATAACACACATGCAATGACTCTAGTGGTTGATCCATGTGTGGTTTGTGGAAAGAACACACATGCAATGACCACTGGTGGATCCATGTTGGTTTTAGTATAAGAACACACATGCAATGACTCTAGTGGTTGATCCATGTTTGTTTGTGGAAATAACACACATGCAATGACTCTAGTGGTTGATCCATGTGTGGTTTGTGAAAAGAACACACATGCAATGACTCTAGTGTTGGTTTTAGTATAAGAACACACATGCAATGACTCTAGTGATTGATCCATGTGTGGTTTGTGGAAATAACACATATGCAATGACTCTAGTGGTTGATCCATGTGTGGTTTGTGGTAATAACACACATGCAATGACTATAATGGGTCCACATGTGTGGTTTGTGGACATAACACACATGCAATGACTCTGGTTGATCCATATGTGGTATGTGGAAAGAACACACATGCAATGACCACTGGTGGATCCATGTGTGGTTTGTGGAAAAGAACACATATGCAATGACTCTAGTGCTGGTTTGTGGTTTTAGTATAAGAACAAACATGCAATGACTCTAGTGGTTGATCCATGTGTGGTTTATGGAACATGCAATGACTCTGGTTGATCCATATGTGGTCTGTGGAAAGAACACACATGCAATGACCACTGGTGGATCCATGTGTGGTTTGTGGAAAAGAACACACATGCAATGACTCTAGTACTGGTTTGTGGTTTTAGTATAAGAACACACATGTAATGACTCCACTGCTTGATCCATGTGTGGTTTGTGGAAATAACACACATGCAATGACTCTAGTGGTTGATCCATGTGTGGTTTGTGCACATGCAATGACCACTGGTGGATCCATGTTGGTTTTAGTATAAGAACACACATGCAATGACTCTAGTACTGGTTTATCGTTTTAGTATAAGAACACAAATGCAATGACTCTAGTGGTTGATCCATGTGTGGTTTGTGGAAATAACACACATGCAATGACTCTAGTGGTTGATCCATGTGTGGTTTGTGAAAAAAACACATGCAATGACTCTAGTGTTGGTTTTAGTATAAGAAAACACATGCAATGACTCTAGTGGTGTATCCATGTGTGGTTTGTGGAAATAACACATATGCAATGACTCTAGTGGTTGATCCATGTGTGGTTTGTGAAAATAACACACATGCAATGACTGTAATGGGTCCACATGTGTGGTTTGTGGAAAGAACACACACGCAATGACTCTGGTTGATCCATATGTGGTATGTGGAAAGAACACACATGCAATGACCACTGGTGGATCCATGTGTGGTTTGTGGAAAAGAACACACATGCAATGACTCTAGTGCTAGTTTGTGGTTTTAGTATAAGAACAAACATGCAATGACTCTAGTGGTAGATCCATGTGTGGTTTGTGGAAAGAACACACATGCAATGACTCTAGTGGTTGATCCATGTGTGGTTTGTGGAAAGAACACACATGCAATGACCACTGGTGGATCCATGTTGCATTTAGTATAAGAACACACATGCAATGACTCTAGTGGTTGATCCATGTTTGTTTGTGGAAATAACACACATGCAATGACTCTAGTGGTTGATCCATGTGTGGTTTGTGAAAAGAACACACATGCAATGAATCTAGTGTTGGTTTTAGTATAAGAACGCACATGCAATGACTCTAGTGGTTGATCCATGTGTGGTTTGTGGAAAGAACAAACATGCAATGACTCTAGTGGTTGATCCATGTGTTGTTTGTGGAAATAACACACATGCAATGACTCTAGTGGTTGATCCATGTGTGGTTTGTGGAAAGAACACACATGCAATGACCACTGGTGGATCCATGTTGGTTTTAGTATGAGAACACACATGCAATGACTCTAGTGGTTGATCCATGTTTGTTTGTGGAAATAACACACATGCAATGACTCTAGTGGTTGATCCATGTGTGGTTTGTGAAAAGAACACACATGCAATGACTCTAGTGTTGGTTTTAGTATAAGAACACACATGCAATGACTCTAGTGGTTGATCCATGTGTGGTTTGTGGAAAGAACACATATGCAGTGACTCTAGTGGTTGATCCATGTGTGGTTTGTGGAAATAACACATATGAAATGACTGTAATGGGTCCACATGTGTGGTTTGTGGAAAGAACACACATGCAATGACTCTGGTTGATCCATATGTGGTCTATGGAAAGAACACACATGCAATGACCACTGGTGGATCCATGTGTGGTTTGTGGAAAAGAACACACATGCAATGACTCTAGTGTGCTGGTTTGTGGTTTTAGTATAGGAACGAACATGCAATGACTCTAGTGGTTGATCCATGTGTGGTTTGTGGAAAGAACACACATGCAATGACTCTGGTTGATCCATATGTGGTCTGTGGAAAGAACACACATGCAATGACCACTGGTGGATCCATGTGTGGTTTGTGGAAAAGAACACACATGCAATGACTCTAGTGCTGGTTTGTGGTTTTAGTATAAGAACAAACATGCAATGACTCTAGTGGTTGATCCATGTGTGGTTTGACGAAAGAACACACATGCAATGACTCTGGTTGATCCATATGTGGTTTGTGGAAAGAACACACATGCAATGACCACTGGTGGATCCATGTGTGGTTTGTGGAAAAGAACACACATGCAATGACTCTAGTACTAGTTTGTGGTTTTAGTATAAGAACACACGTGCAATGTTTATAGTGGTTGATCCATGTGTGGTTTGTGGAAATAACACACATGCAATGACTCTAGTGGTTGATCCATGTGTGGTTTGTGCACATGCAATGACCACTGGTGGATCCATGTTGGATTTAGTATAAGAACACACATGCAATGACTCTAGTACTGGTTTGTGGTTTTACTATAAGAACACACATGCAATGACTCTAGTGGTTGAGCCATGTGTGGTCAATCCACCAATCAAGCAAAACAACACACATAAAATCCTAAAGTCAAGGTAATGCATGCAAGCATGCAAAGGATGGTTCTAATTGCAAGGTGGTCTCCACTAGGTTTCTAAACTTTGTTAGTTCCAAATTGGTCATTTACCAAAATGGCAAAGTCATTTGCAAAGAGGGTCTCTATTAGATTCCTAAACTTTGAAAGATCCAATTTGGTCATTCACCAAAGTGGCAAAGTTGTTAGCAAAAGGTTTCACTAAGGCATTAATCTATAGGGTTCACCAAGTATGTTTTCTATCACAAAACTTGGGGTTTGGGGTTAGTGAGTTTAAAACAAATCATTTTCCAAAGGTTTTCTTCCAAAATCTTTTTTTTGATAAAAACCACATTTCTATTTGACTAGAAATAGTTTTTAAATCAAAGAATCCTTATTTTGTTTCACCAAATGAGTTGCTATTGCAAAACTTGGTGTTTGGGTCAGTAGGTTTGGTCTAAACCATTCTCTCAAAGTTTTATTTACAAAAACATTTTCATAAAGAAAACAATAGTTTTAGTTAGCTAGAAATGGACTAAACTAATTAATCCATCCTATTCTTTTCCAAAAATCATTTTCCAAACTATGGGTTGGTTCCTAGGGTCAGTAAGGTCACAACAAACCAATTTGCAAAGGTTTTAACCTAAAAATCATTTTTAAATGATTTTTCTAATGTTAGCAAGCACACAAAAGAATCTACAAAATCAAACAAGCTAACAGATACTATTTGCTAAACTAAGGGTAGGGTTGGTTAGAGCTTATCTTGCTGAATCCAACGACATCAAATTTGTAAAATTTGGACGTGTGGATCAAAAGATACAAGGGTTTGAAAATGGCAAAAGTTTCTGTTTTCAAATTCTGTTTTAAACATAACTGGCTACGTGGCTTGCTCCTATTCGTCCATACCGGTTCGTCTGGATCGAGTACTGCGGTGCGTTAGATCTAAGTTAGATCGTGCGGTCCAGAGGACATACCCCTTCGGTGTTTAAGTAATCTATCCGGTTCGTTTGATCTAGATCTAACGGCTGCTACTGCCTGGTCACAGACGGGCGGCGCTGCGCGGTGGCTACCGGCGGCGGAGCGGTTGGTCGATGACGGTGCCGGCGATGCAGAAAGCGAGAGAGAAAGAGGGCATGCTCACCGGGCTCAGGGGGTCACGTCGAAGCTCGGGGAGGTGTTGGTCGGGCGAGGGGCGCACGGGGTCAGGCGTAATTCCTCGTCGGAGTTGGGAACGGCGGCGGTTGTTTCTGGTTGCTGTCGAGGACGACGCTGTTGATCACCAGGAGGTAAACAAAACACATAGTCAGGAGCACAAGGACACGGCGAAGGTGTGTGCGTGAACGAGAAGGCGCGGGGCGGTCTAGTTCACCTGGGAGACGTCGCCGGAGAAGAAGCAGACACGGCGGCGCTCTGTGCTTGACGATGGCGAGGATTGGGGGCGCCCTAAGACAAACAGAAAGTGCTGTTAGGTTCGTATGAGCTTGGAGATCATCATCGTGTTCTCGGGGAAGAGAGGGGTGACCGGAATCTACCTGTGGGGCTCGTCGGAGAAAGAGGCAGACGGTGGTAACGGTGGTCGAGGTGGTTGTCGACGCTCTGGGTCGCTCGGGGGTAAGCTGGTGCTACGGGGATGATCGCTAGGAGGTGTGGATCACGAGAGCATGGTCGAGGAGGCAAGGGGCGGCGAGGGGCTGCCGGAATTGCTCGGAGACGGTGGTCGGAGCTGCGGCGGTACAGAGATAAATGGAGGCAGCCTGGTGGCTCCGGGGAAGCGGGGTTTGAGGGGAAATGTAGAGGAGAGGGAGATGATTTAACGAGCGTGGACGCGGTGAGGAATTAACGCGGCGTTAAAGCGAAATCAAGCGCGAGAAATCAAGGCAGAAACGGCAGCGCTGTGAGGGGGAGACGGGGTCGCGGGGAGGACGATGAACAGCTGTCGGTGGGGTCCTCTGGTCAGTGGGAAAGGGAGAGAGGAGGGGGTCCACCGGTCAATCACTCTGCGGGTCAGTTTCTGAGTAAGAAAAGAAACGCTTCGGGGGGGAGGGGAGAAGTCTGGGCTGGACTAGGCCTTAGTGGGCTGGGTCTGTTTTTTTTTTCTGTCTAATCTCTTTTTCTTTTTCTAATTCTTTTCTGTTTTAAATTTCAAACAATTATCAAGCAATTCAATCAAGGTTCAAACATTCAAACAAGCAGTCAACTTTTCATTTGAATTTGGTTCTGTTTAGAAACATAATCCAAATCTCAAAATGAAATATTATTTTTATTTATTTTAGGATCCATTTAATAATTAAATAAAATGGATCTTTAGTTTTTAATAGTGTTTGATTTATTTAAATAAAATTTCCATTTGAAATCCAATTATTTTCAAAACCAAACCAGAAGGTTTTATTTGAAAAAAAAAGAATACTTGGAAACTTATTTAAATAAATAAATAAGTTTTGGTGTTTTAATTAAAATGGGAAAGCCTTTACTTAAATAAAATTGGATATTTAAATCCTTATTATTTTATTTAAATAATCCTTTACTCATTTTAATCAAAGCAAAACCTTTTAATAAAAGATTTCAAAGTAGTAATAAAATACTTGGTGTTCATTTAAAATGGGAAAAGCTTTTACTTAAATAAAATTGGATATTTAAATCCTTTATTTTACTTAAATAAACCTTTACTCATTTTATCAAAACAAAATATTTTATTTCAAAAGTTTGGCCAAAATTAATTTGTCTCACCTTTTCACTTGAAAACAAAGTCTTTTATTAAAAGATCTAAATAGTATTTCCAAAACAATTTATTTTTCCTTTATTAAATGTTTATCTTTTTAATCCCTTTAGGATTATAATTGTTCACCAATTGGTATGGATTTTAGATGAGGGCTTTAATGGCTTTGGAAATTTCAATTTCCTTATCTTATTATACTCCTAGGATTTGGCTTATGGTTCCAAATTGAGTGAAACCAACTTCTATGGTCTTTCTTGATCCTTTGTGATTATTTGTTGATCAACTTTGGTATGGATCAAATCCATGGATTTGGAGATACTTTGGAAATTGATTTCCTTCCATTGGTATGGATCAAATTTCCAGATACATTCATTGAGGAATGCATTTCCCTTGATTTGGATTTTTGTTGAATTCTAACTTTTACCAAAGTTTGCTCAAGATGGGATTTTAAGTCTCCTTTTAGAAACAAAAGTTTCTTTTCACCCTGATTTTCAACAAGAATTTATTTATTTTATTTTATTTTTCACATTACAAGATTTGGAAAATCTTGGGATGTGACAGGCTACCACCCTTAAAATAAATCTCGTCCCGAGATTTGGGGAGGCTAGGGTTACAAGCAGGTTCAAAACAACTAGGGTACTACCACCCTTAACAATTTTTCCAACTAAACTATATCTTGGATTGCTTGGAATCTTGGAAAACTTCTTCTTGGAAACCTTCTGCATAGTGTCCATTATTTCCATACTTGACTCATGGGCTAAGGTTGGGTTTCTCCATTGGCTTGTTCATCTTGTTCTTCATCTTTTCTGGGCAGTTGCTTGCATAGTGTCCTGGTTCTTTGCAATTGAAACAGTGGATATCTTGGAGTTCTTTACGTTGCTCTTGTGGACAAGTTGCTACGTAGTGGCCTGGTTCCTTGCAGTTGTTGCACACTACTTGGCCGATCTCTTTATTCTTCGGGTTCTCTGGGCATCCACTGGGGTAGTGTCCCATTTCCTTACATTTACGACATTGCACAAGGCTCATGTCTTGCTTTGGTTTCTTGGGCTTCTTTGATCCTTTGAGTTGGGTTGTCTTGTTTGGAGGTATGAGTGGTCCTTTTCCTTTGTCATCAACATTCTTGGTGTACTTGGATCCTTCTTGTTTCCTTTGTTCAACAATGGCATAGAGGGGGCATTGGATAGGTACATGGTCGTTTCCTTCACAAAGGTAACAAGTAACTTGAGACGTGGGGCATTGGCCAACTGGATGTTCCTCTTCACAATTGGGGCATTGATCTTCATGCTCCTTGGAAGTGTGATCCTTGTCTCCACAAATAATGCAAGCTGGGGCTCCATCTAGAATAATATTCTTGTCATCCTTGTTGTCATACACTCTTTTGGGATAGTTTTCTTCCATGCTGATCATTTGATTAGTCACCTTAAGCATCAGTTGGGATTGTTCTTCCAAAAACTTTTGCAAGGTAGGGTCTTTATCACTATTGTTGGCTATGAACTGAGTTGTTAGTTGGTTCAACTGGTGTTGGGTTGCTAGGAGTTCTCTCATGTTGACTTCTTGGTTGTTGTTGATGTCATCATCCTTGATGCTGGAGTCTCTTGGAGAAGTCATCTGTTTGGGTTGGAGGGGATTAGAATAGGCAAAAGATTTTTCTAAGGAATCATTTCTATTCACACACATCACAATTCACACAAGCAATGTGCAAGCAATCACAAACAAACACTCCACTCAAACAACAAGTTTCAAGCACATACTTAGGCAACAAAAATATTTTTGCTACACCACATAAGTTGGTGGGTTTGACTTAACTAAAATATGGTGGTCCATCTATATGGTTCACTTGTGATCTTTCCATTCTTCTTGATTGATTCTTCTTGCTTGAGATCTTTGTATCCTTGGAGAATTCTTGTGTCTTGGTCACAAAAGATGTTGAGGGCTCCTTCTAAGTTGTTTTTCCTTAGTCTTCAAGTGAAATGCTACTCAAGACTTATAGTATTTAGTGATATCCAAGTTGAAGTCCTTGGTGTACATGTTGAAGATGTTGAATAAGTTGAAGTCATTAGAGTTGATGAAGTTGAAGAAGTCCTTTGCACATGGTGAAGTCTTTGGTCATAGGGTAGGCTTTTCCATCAAGTTGAAATAGAAGAGAAGTAGAGTGGAAACCATAATGGTTGAGAAAAGAGTTTACAAGATTGTTTTTTTTTTGTAAATAAGTTTTGGAACAAAATACAACTCCTATTTTTCTAAGGGTTTTTGTCCAATCCTAGGGTTACAAATCCTACAGGCAACACAATGCTCTGATACCATTCTGTAGCGTCCCCAACCTTAAATAAGATTGAGTCCCCTTTGATTACAATGCTAGTCCCTGGATCAATAGCTAGCATCCACAGTTCAGATGTAATATCAAGAAACAAAGGTCATAATACAACTTTATAACCAGGAGTAACATAATTTTATTACATCAAACATAGCTCATTGGCTATTTACATTACATTGCAGCGGAATAACTATAGTCATGGGTCCTTCATCTTCAAAGTGCCACAGGCAGATGTTGGTTGTAGACTTTGTAATCCTAATCAATCAATCTTCACTAAAATCAATCAAACCTGCAACATTACAAGTTACAGCCACAAGGGTCAATACATTTGAATTGTATTGGCAAGTGATACTTTGGTAGTATAGTGGAGTCTATCATCTATATGCATTTTGGCTAAGTGGAGTTGAGGCTTGCATTGCTCAAAAATAGATTTTTCCTATCATTTTGAAAATACTAAGTTTTGTTTGGCAAAAACTTTCCAAGGCATCTATCAATCAAAGACTGAAGATCCACTCAGGGCATCTATCAATCAAAGACTGAAGATTTGCTTGGCAAAAACAAAATTTTCCCAATCTAAGATTTTGAGATCCTTGTACCAAGCCATCTCTCCATCAAAGATTGAAGAATTTCACACAACCCTTGTTCACCCACAAGTTTTAATTTAGAAATTGGAGTGATGAGATTCTTGATTGCTTCCATGTCTTGATGCTCAAATTGTCCTTTACCAGGGACATGGCTAAGTACTTAGGTTTTACACTCTGCAGAGGTGGTGCACTTTCCCCACAAGACTTGGTTTCCCAAGACAAAATCTTTCAGAAGCTTTCCCTTAGACCAACATGGACGCGCTCCAACCTATCAAACACTACCACCCACTGTCCATGTGGCTAAGTTCTTGCAACCTATATGATCATGGCAGAGCCCATATTGCCAAGTGGTTGCACTTGAAGCTTCTCAACATTTGACATCTCAAATCTCTTTGTTTCCTGGGTGGCCATCCACAAGTGAGATACACAAGCCAAGTCCATGGCCTTGTGAACCACTCAACATAAACCATTCCTTCCATTTCCACCCAGGTGATTCATTAACTTAGTTGTTTTATTAATCAAAAACATAAGTCCTCAGACTTAGAGATTTTTCCATAGTGAATATATACCACCCAAGTTTTCTATTAGCTAGGCTAAGCTTGATAGTAATAGGATTCTTAACTAAGGAAAATCCTTCTAAGGATTTATCTACTAGGTTTTCCTATAGCAAGGTCTATACTTAGCAAAATAAAAACCATGCAAGTTTTACTTAGCAAAAACACTAATGCATATTGAAAATAATGGGATAGATAGTATGAAGTATCACTTGCCTTTTGGTAGAGGGTATAGGTTCACTCCTTGATCTTGCTAGTCTCACTCTTCTCTAACTTCACTACAAGTCAATCAAGCAAACACAAACTCAATCCACCAATCAAGCAAAACAACACACATAAAATCCTAAAGTCAAGGTAATGCATGCAAGCATGCAAAGGATGGTTCTAATTGCAAGGTGGTCTCCACTAGGCTTCTAAACTTTGTAAGTTCCAAATTGGTCATTTACCAAAATGGCAAAGTCATTTGCAAAGAGGGTCTCTATTAGATTCCTAAACTTTGTAAGATCCAATTTGGTCATTTACCAAAGTGGCAAAGTTGTTAGCAAAAGGTTTCACTAAGGCATTAATCTATAGGGTTCACCAAGTATGTTTTCTATCACAAAACTTGGGGTTTGGGGTTAGTGAGTTTAAAACAAATCATTTTCCAAAGGTTTTCTTCCAAAATCATTTTTTTGATAAAAACCACATTTCTATTTGACTAGAAATAGTTTTTAAATCAAAGAATCCTTATTTTGTTTCACCAAATGAGTTGCTATTGCAAAACTTGGTGTTTGGGTCAGTAGGTTTGGTCTAAACCATTCTCTCAAAGTTTTATTTACAAAAACATTTTCATAAAGAAAACAATAGTTTTAGTTAGCTAGAAATGGACTAAACTAATTAATTCATCCTATTCTTTTCCAAAAATCATTTTCCAAACTATGGGTTGGTTCCTAGGGTCAGTAAGGTCACAACAAACCAATTTGCAAAGGTTTTAACCTAAAAATCATTTTTAAATGATTTTTCTAATGTTAGCAAGCACACAAAAGAATCTACAAAATCAAACAAGCTAACAGATACTATTTGCTAAACTAAGGGTAGGGTTGGTTAGAGCTTATCTTGCTGAATCCAACGACATCAAATTTGTAAAATTTGGACGTGTGGATCAAAAGATACAAGGGTTTGAAAATGGCAAAAGTTTCTGTTTTCAAATTCTGTTTTAAACAGAACTGGCTACGTGGCTTGCTCCTATTCGTCCATACCGGTTCGTCTGGATCGAGTACTGCGGTGCGTTAGATCTAAGTTAGATCGTGCGGTCCAGAGGACATACCCCTTCGGTGTTTAAGTAATCTATCCGGTTCGTTTGATCTAGATCTAACGGCTGCTACTGCCTGGTCACAGACGGGCGGCGCTGCGCGGTGGCTACCGGCGGCGGAGCGGTTGGTCGATGACGGTGCCGGCGATGCAGAAAGCGAGAGAGAAAGAGGGCATGCTCACCGGGCTCAGGGGGTCACGTCGAAGCTCGGGGAGGTGTTGGTCGGGCGAGGGGCGCACGGGGTCAGGCGTAATTCCTCGTCGGAGTTGGGAACGGCGGCGGTTGTTTCTGGTTGCTGTCGAGGACGACGCTGTTGATCACCAGGAGGTAAACAAAACACATAGTCAGGAGCACAAGGACACGGCGAAGGTGTGTGCGTGAACGAGAAGGCGCGGGGCGGTCTAGTTCACCTGGGAGACGTCGCCGGAGAAGAAGCAGACACGGCGGTGCTCTGTGCTTGACGATGGCGAGGATTGGGGGCGCCCTAAGACAAACGGAAAGTGCTGTTAGGTTCGTATGAGCTTGGAGATCATCATCGTGTTCTCGGGGAAGAGAGGGGTGACCGGAATCTACCTGTGGGGCTCGTCGGAGAAAGAGGCAGACGGTGGTGACGGTGGTCGAGGTGGTTGTCGACGCTCTGGGTCACTCGGGGGTAAGCTGGTGCTACGGGGATGATCGCCAGGAGGTGTGGATCACGAGAGCATGGTCGAGGAGGCAAGGGGCGGCGAGGGGCTGCCGGAATTGCTCGGAGACGGTGGTCGGAGCTGCGGCGGTACAGAGAGAAATGGAGGCAGCCTGGTGGCTCCGGGGAAGCGGGGTTTGAGGGGAAATGTAGAGGAGAGGGAGATGATTTAACGAGCGTGGACGCGGTGAGGAATTAACGCGGCGTTCAAGCGAAATCAAGCGCGAGAAATCAAGGCAGAAACGGCAGCGCTGTGAGGGGGAGACGGGGTCGCGGGGAGGACGATGAACAGCTGTCGGTGGGGTCCTCTGGTCAGTGGGAAAGGGAGAGAGGAGGGGGTCCACCGGTCAATCACTCTGCGGGTCAGTTTCTGAGTAAGAAAAGAAACGCTTCGGGGGGGGAGGGGAGAAGTCTGGGCTGGACTAGGCCTTAGTGGGCTGGGTCTGTTTTTTTTTTCTGTCTAATCTCTTTTTCTTTTTCTAATTCTTTTTTGTTTTAAATTTCAAACAATTATCAAGCAATTCAATCAAGGTTCAAACATTCAAACAAGCAGTCAACTTTTCATTTGAATTTGGTTCTGTTTAGAAACATAATCCAAATCTCAAAATGAAATATTATTTTTATTTATTTTAGGATCCATTTAATAATTAAATAAAATGGATCTTTAGTTTTTAATAGTGTTTGATTTATTTAAATAAAATTTCCATTTGAAATCCAATTATTTTCAAAACCAAACCAGAAGGTTTTATTTGAAAAATAAAAGAATACTTGGAAACTTATTTAAATAAATAAATAAGTTTTGGTGTTTTAATTAAAATGGGAAAGCCTTTACTTAAATAAAATTGGATATTTAAATCCTTATTATTTTATTTAAATAATCCTTTACTCATTTTAATCAAAGCAAAACCTTTTAATAAAAGATTTCAAAGTAGTAATAAAATACTTGGTGTTCATTTAAAATGGGAAAAGCTTTTACTTAAATAAAATTGGATATTTAAATCCTTTATTTTACTTAAATAAACCTTTACTCATTTTATCAAAACAAAATATTTTATTTCAAAAGTTTGGCCAAAATTAATTTTTCTCACCTTTTCACTTGAAAACAAAGTCTTTTATTAAAAGATCTAAATAGTATTTCCAAAACAATTTATTTTTCCTTTATTAAATGTTTATCTTTTTAATCCCTTTAGGATTATAATTGTTCACCAATTGGTATGGATTTTAGATGAGGGCTTTAATGGCTTTGGAAATTTCAATTTCCTTATCTTATTATACTCCTAGGATTTGGCTTATGGTTCCAAATTGAGTGAAACCAACTTCTATGGTCTTTCTTGATCCTTTGTGATTATTTGTTGATCAACTTTGGTATGGATCAAATCCATGGATTTGGAGATACTTTGGAAATTGATTTCCTTCCATTGGTATGGATCAAATTTCCAGATACATTCATTGAGGAATGCATTTCCCTTGATTTGGATTTTTGTTGAATTCTAACTTTTACCAAAGTTTGCTCAAGATGGGATTTTAAGTCTCCTTTTAGAAACAAAAGTTTCTTTTCACCCTGATTTTCAACAAGAATTTATTTATTTTATTTTATTTTTCACATTACAAGATTTGGAAAATCTTGGGATGTGACAGGCTACCACCCTTAAAATAAATCTCGTCCCGAGATTTGGGGAGGCTAGGGTTACAAGCAGGTTCAAAACAACTAGGGTACTACCACCCTTAACAATTTTTCCAACTAAACTATATCTTGGATTGCTTGGAATCTTGGAAAACTTCTTCTTGGAAACCTTCTGCATAGTGTCCATTATTTCCATACTTGACTCATGGGCTAAGGTTGGGTTTCTCCATTGGCTTGTTCATCTTGTTCTTCATCTTTTCTGGGCAGTTGCTTGCATAGTGTCCTGGTTCTTTGCAATTGAAACAGTGGATATCTTGGAGTTCTTTACGTTGCTCTTGTGGACAAGTTGCTACGTAGTGGCCTGGTTCCTTGCAGTTGTTGCACACTACTTGGCCGATCTCTTTATTCTTCGGGTTCTCTGGGCATCCACTGGGGTAGTGTCCCATTTCCTTACATTTACGACATTGCACAAGGCTCATGTCTTGCTTTGGTTTCTTGGGCTTCTTTGATCCTTTGAGTTGGGTTGTCTTGTTTGGAGGTATGAGTGGTCCTTTTCCTTTGTCATCAACATTCTTGGTGTACTTGGATCCTTCTTGTTTCCTTTGTTCAACAATGGCATAGAGGGGGCATTGGATAGGTACATGGTCGTTTCCTTCACAAAGGTAACAAGTAACTTGAGACGTGGGGCATTGGCCAACTGGATGTTCCTCTTCACAATTGGGGCATTGATCTTCATGCTCCTTGGAAGTGTGATCCTTGTCTCCACAAATAATGCAAGCTGGGGCTCCATCTAGAATAATATTCTTGTCATCCTTGTTGTCATACACTCTTTTGGGATAGTTTTCTTCCATGCCGATCATTTGATTAGTCACCTTAAGCATCAGTTGGGATTGTTCTTCCAAAAACTTTTGCAAGGTAGGGTCTTTATCACTATTGTTGGCTATGAACTGAGTTGTTAGTTGGTTCAACTGGTGTTGGGTTGCTAGGAGTTCTCTCATGTTGACTTCTTGGTTGTTGTTGATGTCATCATCCTTGATGCTGGAGTCTCTTGGAGAAGTCATCTGTTTGTGTTGGGTTGCCAGATACATTCATTGAGGAATGCATTTCCCTTGATTTGGATTTTTGTTGAATTCTAACTTTTACCAAAGTTTGCTCAAGATGGGATTTTAAGTCTCCTTTTAGAAACAAAAGTTTCTTTTCACCCTGATTTTCAACAAGAATTTATTTTATTTATTTTATTTTTCACATTACAAGATTTGGATCCATGTGTGGTTGTGGAAAAGAACACACATGCAATGACTCTAGTGATTGATCCATGTGTGGTTTGTGGAAATAACACATATGCAATGACTCTAGTGGTTGATCCATGTGTGGTTTGTGGAAATAACACACATGCAATGACTATAATGGGTCCACATGTATGGTTTGTGGACATAACACACATGCAATGACTCTGGTTGATCCATATGTGGTATGTGGAAAGAACACACATGCAATGACCACTGGTGGATCCATGTGTGGTTTGTGGAAAAGAACACATATGCAATGACTCTAGTGCTGGTTTGTGGTTTTAGTATAAGAACAAACATGCAATGACTCTAGTGGTTGATCCATGTGTGGTTTGTGGAACATGCAATGACTCTGGTTGATCCATATGTGGTCTGTGGAAAGAACACACATGCAATGACCACTGGTGGATCCATGTGTGGTTTGTGGAAAAGAACACACATGCAATGACTCTAGTACTGGTTTGTGGTTTTAGTATAAGAACACACATGTAATGACTCCACTGCTTGATCCATGTGTGGTTTGTGGAAATAACACACATGCAATGACTCGAGTGGTTGATCCATGTGTGGTTTGTGCACATGCAATGACTACTGGTGGATCCATGTTGGTTTTAGTATAAGAACACACATGCAATGACTCTAGTACTGGTTTATCGTTTTAGTATAAGAACACAAATGCAATGACTATAGTGGTTGATCCATGTGTGGTTAGTGGAAATAACACACATGCAATGACTCTAGTGGTTGATCCATGTGTGGTTTGTGGAAAGAACACACATGCAATGACCACTTGTGGATCCATGTTGGTTTTAGTATAAGAACTCTCATGCAATGACTCTAGTGGTTGATCCATGTTTGTTTGTGGAAATAACACACATGCAATGACTCTAGTGGTTGATCCATGTGTGGTTTGTGAAAAGAACACACATGCAATGACTCTAGTGTTGGTTTTAGTATAAGAACACACATGCAGTGACTCTAGTGGTTGATCCATGTGTGGTTTGTGGAAATAACACATATGCAATGACTCTAGTGGTTGATCCATGTGTGGTTTGTGGAAATAACACACATGCAATGACTATAATGGGTGCACATGTATTGTTTGTGGAAAGAACACACATGCAATGACTCTGGTTGATCCATATGTGGTCTGTGGAAAGAACACACATGCAATGACCACTGGTGGATCCATGTGTGGTTTGTGGAAAAGAACACATATGCAATGACTCTAGTGCTGGTTTGTGGTTTTAGTATAAGAACAAACATGCAATGACTCTAGTGGTTGATCCATGTGTGGTTTGTGGAACATGCAATGACTCTGGTTGATCCATATGTGGTCTGTGGAAAGAACACACATGCAATGACCATTGGTGGATCCATGTGTGGTTTGTGGAAAAGAACACACATGCAATGACTCTAGTACTGGTTTGTGGTTTTAGTATAAGAACACACATGTAATGACTCCACTGCTTGATCCATGTGTGGTTTGTGGAAATAACACACATGCAATGACTCTAGTGGTTGATCCATGTGTGGTTTGTGCACATGAAATGACTCTAGTGGTTGATCCATATGTGGTTTGTGGAAATAACACACATGCAATGACTCTAGTGGTTGATCCATGTGTGGTTTGTGAAAAGAACACACATGCAATGAGTCTAGTGTTGGTTTTAGTATAAGAACACACATGCAATGACTCTAGTGGTTGATCCATGTGTTGTTTGTGGAAATAACACATATGCAATGACTCTAGTGGTTGATCCATGTGTGGTTTGTGGAAATAACACACATGCAATGACTGTAATGGGTCCACATGTGTGGTTTGTGGAAAGAACACACATGCAATGACTCTGGTTGATCCATATGTGGTCTGTGGAAATAACACACATGCAATGACTCTGGTGGATCCATGTGTGGTTTGTGGAAAAGAACACTCATGCAATGACTCTAGTGCTGGTTTGTGGTTTTAGTATAAGAACAAACATGCAATGACACTAGTGGTTTATCCATGTGTGGTTTGTGGAAAGAACACACATGCAATGACTCTGGTTGATCCATATGTGGTTTGTGGAAAGAATACACATGCAATGACCACTGGTGGATCCATGTGTGGTTTATGGAAAAGAACACACATGCAATGACTCTAGTACTAGTTTGTGGTTTTAGTATAAGAACACACATGCAATGACTCTAGTGGTTGATCCATGTGTGGTTTGTGGAAATAACACACATGCAATGACTCTAGTGGTTGATCCATGTGTGGTTTGTGGAAATAACACACATGCAATGACTCTAGTGGTTGATCCATGTGTGGTTTGTGCACATGCAATGACCACTGGTGGATCCATGTTGGATTTAGTATAAGAACACACATGCAATGACTCTAGTACTGGTTTGTGGTTTTACTATAAGAACACACCTGCAATGACTCTAGTGGTTGATCCATGTGTGGTTTGTGGAAATAACACACATGCAATGACTCTAGTGGTTGATCCATGTGTGGTTTGTGGAAAGAACACACATGCAATGACCAATGGTGGATCCATGTTGGTGTTAGTATAAGAACACACATGCAATGACTCTAGTGGTTGATCCATGTTTGTTTGTGGAAATAACACACATGCAATGACTCTAGTGGTTGATCCATGTGTGGTTTGTGAAAATAACACACATGCAATGACTCTAGTGTTGGTTTTAGTATAAGAACACACATGCAATGACTCTAGTGGTTGATCCATGTGTGGTTTGTGGAAAGAACAAATATGCAATAACTCTAGTGGTTGATCGATGTGTGGTTTGTGGAAATAACACATATGCAATGACTGTAATGGGTCCACATGTGTGGTTTGTGGAAAGAACACACGTGCAATGACTCTGGTTGATCCATATGTGGTCTGTGGAAAGAACACACATGCAATGACCACCGGTGGATCCATGTGTGCTTTGTGGAAAAGAACACACATGCAATGACTCTAGTGCTGGTTTGTGGTTTTAGTATAAGAACAAACATGCAATGACTCTAGTGGTTCATCCATGTGTGGTTTATGGAAAGAACACACATGCAATGACTCTGGTTGATCCATATGTGGTCTGTGGAAAGAACACACATGCAATGACCACTAGTGGATCCATGTGTGGTTTGTGGAAAAGAACACACATGCAATGACTCTAGTGTTGGGTTTGTGGTTTTAGTATAAGAACAAACATGCAATGACTCTAGTGGTTGATCCATGTGTGGTTTGTGGAAAGAACACACATGCAATGACTCTGGTTGATCCATATGTGGTTTGTGGAAAGAACACACATGCAATGACCACTGGTGGATCCATGTGTGGTTTGTGGAAAAGAACACACATGCAATGACTCTACTACTAGTTTGTGGTTTTAGTATGAGAACACACATGTAATGACTCTAGTGGTTGATCCATGTGTGGTTTGTGGAAATAACACACATGCAATGACTCTAGTGGTTGATCCATGTGTGGTTTGTGGAAAGAACACACATGCAATGACCACTGGTGGATCCATGTTGGTGTTAGTATAAGAACACACATGCAATGACACTAGTGGTTGATCCATGTTTGTTTGTGGAAATAACACATATGCAATGACTCTAGTGGTTGATCCATGTGTGGTTTGTGAAAAGAACACACATGCAATGACTCTAGTGTTGGTTTTAGTATAAGAACACACATGCAATGACTCTAGTGGTTGATCCATGTGTGGTTTGTGGAAAGAACACATATGCAGTGACTCTAGTGGTTGATCCATGTGTGGTTTGTGGAAATAACACATATGAAATGACTGTAATGGGTCCACATGTGTGGTTTGTGGAAAGAACACACATGCAATGACTCTGGTTGATCCATATGTGGTCTATGGAAAGAACACACATGCAATGACCACTGGTGGATCCATGTGTGGTTTGTGGAAAAGAACACACATGCAATGACTCTAGTGTGCTGGTTTGTGGTTTTAGTATAGGAACGAACATGCAATGACTCTAGTGGTTGATCCATGTGTGGTTTGTGGAAAGAACACACGTGCAATGACTCTGGTTGATCCATATGTGGTCTGTGGAAAGAACACACATGCAATGACCACTGGTGGATCCATGTGTGGTTTGTGGAAAAGAACACACATGCAATGACTCTAGTGCTGGTTTGTGGTTTTAGTATAAGAACAAACATGCAATGACTCTAGTGGTTGATCCATGTGTGGTTTGTGGAAAGAACACACATGCAATGACTCTGGTTGATCCATATGTGGTTTGTGGAAAGAACACACATGCAATGACCACTGGTGGATCCATGTGTGGTTTGTGGAAAAGAACACACATGCAATGACTCTAGTACTAGTTTGTGGTTTTAGTATAAGAACACACATGCAATGACTCTAGTGGTTGATCCAAGTGTGATTTGTGGAAATAACACACATGCAATGACTCTAGTGGTTGATCCATGTGTGGTTTGTTCACATGCAATGACCAGTGGTGGATCCATGTTGGATTTAGTATAAGAACACACATGCAATGACTCTAGTACTGGTTTGTGGTTTTACTATAAGAACACACATACAATGACTCTAGTGGTTGATCCATGTGTGGTTTGTGGAAACAACACACATGCAATGACTCTAGTGGTTGATCCATGTGTGGTTTGTGGAAAGAACACACATGCAATGACCAATGGTGGATCCATGTTGGTGTTAGTATAAGAACACACATGCAATGACTCTAGTGGTTGATCCATGTTTGTTTGTGGAAATAACACACATGCAATGACTCTAGTGGTTGATCCATGTGTGGTTTGTGAAAAGAACACACATGCAATGACTCTAGTGTTGGTTTTAGTATAAGAACACACATGCAATGACTCTAGTGGTTGATCCATGTGTGGTTTGTGGAAATAACACATATGCAATGACTCTAGTGGTTGAACCATGTGTGGTTTGTGGAAATAACATACATGCAATGACTGTAATGGGTCCACATGTGTGGTTTGTGGAAAGAACACACATGCAATGACTCTAGTTGATCCATATGTGGTCTGTGGAAATAACACACATGCAATGACTCTGGTGGATCCATGTGTGGTTTGTGGAAAAGAACACTCATGCAATGACTCTAGTGCTGGTTTGTTGTTTTAGTATAAGAACAAACATGCAATGACTCTAGTGGTTGATCCATGTGTGGTTTGTGGAAAGAACACACATGCAATGACTCTGGTTGATCCATATGTGGTCTGTGGAAAGAACACACATGCAATGACCACTGGTGGATCCATGTGTGGTTTGTGGAAAAGAACACACATGCAATGACTCTAGTGCTGGTTTGTTGTTTTAGTATAAGAACAAACATGCAATGATTCTAGTGGTTGATCCATGTGTGGTTTGTGGAAAGAACACACATGCAATGACTCTAGTGGTTGATCCATATGTGGTCTATGGAAAGAACACACATGCAATGACCACTGGTGGATCCATGTGTGGTTTGTGGAAAAGAACACACATGCAATGACTCTAGTGCTGGTTTGTGGTTTTAGTATAAGAACAAACATGGAATGACTCTAGTGGTTGATCCATATGTGGTTTGTGGAAAGAATACACATGCAATGACCACTGGTGGATCCATGTGTGGTTTGTGGAAAAGAACACACATGCAATGAGTCTAGTACTGGTTTGTGGTTTTAGTATAAGAACACACATGCAACCACTCTAGTGGTTGATCCATGTGTGGTTTGTGGAAATAACACACATGCAATGACTCTAGTGGTTGATCCATGTGTGGTTTGTGCACATGCAATGACCATTGCTGGATACATGTTGGTTTTAGTATAAGAACACACATGCAATGACTCTAGTACTGGTTTGTGGTTTTAGTATAAGAACACACATGCAATGACTCTAGTGGTTGATCCATGTTTGGTTTTTGGAAATTACACACATGCAATGACTCTAGTGGTTGATCCATGTGTGGTTTGTAGAAATAACACACATGCAATGACCAATGGTGGATCCATGTTGGTTTTAGTATAAGAACACACATGCAATGACTCTATTGGTTGATCCATGTTTGTTTGTGGAAATAACACACATGCAATGACTCTAGTGGTTGATCCATGTGTGGTTTGTGAAAAGAACACACATGCAATGACTCTAGTGTTGGTTTTAGTATAACAACACACATGCAATGACTCTAGTGGTTGATCCATGTGTGGTTTGTGGAAATAACACATATGCAATGACTCTAGTGGTTGATCCATGTGTGGTTTGTGGAAATAACACACATGCAATGACTATAATGGGTCCACATGTATGGTTTGTGGACATAACACACATGCAATGACTCTGGTTGATCCATATGTGGTATGTGGAAAGAACACACATGCAATGACCACTGGTGGATCCATGTGTGGTTTGTGGAAAAGAACACACATGCAATGACTCTAGTGCTGGTTTGTGGTTTTAGTATAAGAACAAACATGCAATGACTCTACTGGTTGATGCATGTGTGGTTTGTGGAAAGAACACACATGCAATGACTCTGGTTGATCCATATGTGGTTTGTGGAAAGAACACACATGCAATGACCACTGGTGGATCCATGTGTGGTTTGTGGAAAAGAACACACATGCAATGACTCTAGTACTAGTTTGTGGTTTTAGTATAAGAACACACATGCAATGACTCTAGTGGTTGATCCATGTGTGGTTTGTGGAAATAACACACATGCAATGACTCTAGTGGTTGATCCATGTGTGGTTTGTGCACATGCAATGACCACTGGTGGATCCATGTTGGATTTAGTATAAGAACACACATGCAATGACTCTAGTACTGGTTTGTGGTTTTACTATAAGAACACACATGCAATGACTCTAGTGGTTGATCCATGTGTGGTTTGTCGAAATAACACACATGCAATGACTCTAGTGGTTGATCCATGTGTGGTTTGTGGAAAGAACACACATGTAATGACCAATGGTGGATCCATGTTGGTGTTAGTATAAGAACACACATGCAATGACTCTAGTGGTTGATCCATGTTTGTTTGTGGAAATAACACACATGCAATGACTCTAGTGGTTGATCCATGTGTGGTTTGTGAAAAGAACACACATGCAATGACTCTAGTGTTGGTTTTAGTATAAGAACACACATGCAATGACTCTAGTGGTTGATCCATGTGTGGTTTGTGGAAAGAACACATATGCAATAACTCTAGTGGTTGATCCATGTGTGGTTTGTGGAAATAACACATATGTAATGACTGTAATGGGTCCACATGTGTGGTTTGTGGAAAGAACACACGTGCAATGACTCCGGTTGATCCATATGTGGTCTGTGGAAAGAACACACATGCAATGACCACCGGTGGATCCATGTGTGGTTTGTGGAAAAGAACACACATGCAATGACTCTAGTGCTGGTTTGTGGTTTTAGTATAAGAACAAACATGCAATGACTCTAGTGGTTGATCCATGTGTGGTTTATGGAAAGAACACACATGCAATGACTCTGGTTGATCCATATCTGGTCTGTGGAAAGAACACACATGCAATGACCACTGGTGGATCCATGTGTGGTTTGTGGAAAAGAACACACATGCAATGACTCTAGTGCTGGTTTGTGGTTTTAGTATAAGAACAAACATGCAATGACTCTAGTGGTTGATCCATGTGTGGTTTGTGGAAAGAACACACATGCAATGACTCTGGTTGATCCATATGTGGTTTGTGGAAAGAACACACATGCAATGACCACTGGTGGATCCATGTGTGGTTTGTGGAAAAGAACACACATGCAATGACTCTACTACTGGTTTGTGGTTTCAGTATAAGAACACACATGCAATGACTCTAGTGGTTTATCCATGTGTGGTTTGTGGAAATAACACACATGCAATGACTCTAGTGGTTGATCCATGTGTGGTTTGTGGAAAGAACACACATGCAATGACCACTGGTGGATCCATGTTGGTTTTAGTATAAGAACACACATGCAATGACTCTAGTGGTTGATCCATGTTTGTTTGTGGAAATAACACACATGCAATGACTCTAGTGGTTGATCCATGTGTGGTTTGTGAAAATAACACACATGCAATGACTCTAGTGTTGGTTTTAGTATAAGAACACACATACAATGACTCTAGTGGTTGATCCATGTGTGGTTTGTGGAAAGAACACATATGCAGTGACTCTAGTGGTTGATCCATGTGTGGTTTGTGGAAATAACACATATGAAATGACTGTAATGGGTCCACATGTGTGGTTTGTGGAAAGAACACACATGCAATGACTCTGGTTGATCCATATGTGGTCTATGGAAAGAACACACATGCAATGACCACTGGTGGATCCATGTGTGGTTTGTGGAAAAGAACACACATGCAATGACTCTAGTGTGCTGGCTTGTGGTTTTAGTATAGGAACGAACATGCAATGACTCTAGTGGTTGATCCATGTGTGGTTTGTGGAAAGAACACACATGCAATGACTCTGGTTGATCCATATGTGGTCTGTGGAAAGAACACACATGCAATGACCACTGGTGGATCCATGTGTGGTTTGTGGAAAAGAACACACATGCAATGACTCTAGTGCTGGTTTGTGGTTTTAGTATAAGAACAAACATGCAATGACTCTAGTGGTTGATCCATGTGTGGTTTGTGGAAAGAACACACATGCAATGACTCTGGTTGATCCATATGTGGTCTGTGGAAAGAACACACATGCAATGACCACTGGTGGATCCATGTGTGGTTTGTGGAAAAGAACAGACATGCAATTACTCTAGTACTAGTTTGTGGTTTTAGTATAAGAACACACATGCAATGACTCTAGTGGTTGATCCATGTGTGGTTTGTGGAAAGAACACACATGCAATGACTCTGGTTGATCCATATGTGGTTTGTGGAAAGAACACACATGCAATGACCACTGGTGGATACATGTGTGGTTTGTGGAAAAGAACACACATGCAATGACTCTACTACTGGTTTGTGGTTTTAGTATAAGAACACACATGCAATGACTCTAGTGGTTGATCCATGTGTGGTTTGTGGAAATAACACACATGCAATGACTCTAGTGGTTGATCCATGTGTGGTTTGTGGAAAGAACACACATGCAATGACCACTGGTGGATCCATGTTGGTTTTAGTATAAGAACACACATGCAATGACTCTAGTGGTTGATCCATGTTTGTTTGTGGAAATAACACACATGCAATGACTCTAGTGGTTGATCCATGTGTGGTTTGTGAAAAGAACACACATGCAATGACTCTAGTGTTGGTTTTAGTATAAGAACACACATGCAATGACTCTCGTGGTTGATCCATGTGTGGTTTGTGGAAAGAACACATATGCAGTGACTCTAGTGGTTGATCCATGTGTGGTTTGTGGAAATAACACATATGAAATGACTGTAATGGGTCCACATGTGTGGTTTGTGGAAAGAACACACATGCAATGACTCTGGTTGATCCATATGTGGTCTATGGAAAGAACACACATGCAATGACCACTGGTGGATCCATGTGTGGTTTGTGGAAAAGAACACACATGCAATGACTCTAGTGTGCTGGTTTGTTGTTTTAGTATAAGAACAAACATGCAATGACTCTAGTGGTTGATCCATGTGTGGTTTGTGGAAAGAACACACATGCAATGACTCTGGTTGATCCATATGTGGTCTGTGGAAAGAACACACATGCAATGACCACTGGTGGATCCATGTGTGGTTTGTGGAAAAGAACACACATGCAATGACTCTAGTGCTGGTTTGTTGTTTTAGTATAAGAACAAACATGCAATGATTCTAGTGGTTGATCCATGTGTGGTTTGTGGAAAGAACACACGTGCAATGACTCTGGTTGATCCATATGTGGTCTGTGGAAAGAACACACATGCAATGACCACTGGTGGATCCATGTGTGGTTTGTGGAAAAGAACACACATGCAATGACTCTAGTGCTGGTTTGTGGTTTTAGTATAAGAACAAACATGCAATGACTCTAGTGGTTGATCCATGTGTGGTTTGTGGAAAGAACACACATGCAATGACTCTGGTTGATCCAT
This sequence comes from Avena sativa, assembly GCA_916181665.1. Lineage (NCBI taxonomy): Eukaryota > Viridiplantae > Streptophyta > Magnoliopsida > Poales > Poaceae > Avena > Avena sativa. The sequence goes on along the minus strand of OV702286.1, from coordinate 428,129,456 downwards.
ATGTGGTTTGTGGAAAGAACACACATGCAATGACCACTGGTGGATCCATGTGTGGTTTGTGGAAAAGAACACACATGCAATGACTCTAGTACTAGTTTGTGGTTTTAGTATAAGAACACACATGCAATGACTCTAGTGGTTGATCCATGTGTGATTTGTGGAAATAACACACATGCAATGACTCTAGTGGTTGATCCATGTGTGGTTTGTGCACATGCAATGACCAGTGGTGGATCCATGTTGGATTTAGTATAAGAACACACATGCAATGACTCTAGTACTGGTTTGTGGTTTTACTATAAGAACACACATGCAATGACTCTAGTGGTTGATCCATGTGTGGTTTGTGGAAACAACACACATGCAATGACTCTAGTGGTTGATCCATGTGTGGTTTGTGGAAAGAACACACATGCAATGACCAATGGTGGATCCATGTTGGTGTTAGTATAAGAACACACATGCAATGACTCTAGTGGTTGATCCATGTTTGTTTGTGGAAATAACACACATGCAATGACTCTAGTGGTTGATCCATGTGTGGTTTGTGAAAAGAACACACATGCAATGACTCTAGTGTTGGTTTTAGTATAAGAACACACATGCAATGACTCTAGTGGTTGATCCATGTGTGGTTTGTGGAAAGAACACATATGCAATAACTCTAGTGGTTGATCCATGTGTGGTTTGTGGAAATAACACATATGCAATGACTGTAATGGGTCCACATGTGTGGTTTGTGGAAATAACACACGTGCAATGACTCTGGTTGATCCATATGTGGTCTGTGGAAAGAACACACATGCAATGACCACCGATGGATCCATGTGTGGTTTGTGAAAAAGAACACACATGCAATGACTCTAGTGCTGGTTTGTGCTTTTAGTATAAGAACAAACATGCAATGACTCTAGTGGTTGATCCATGTGTGGTTTATGGAAAGAACACACATGCAATGACTCTGGTTGATCCATATGTGGTCTGTGGAAAGAACACACATGCAATGACCACTGGTGGATCCATGTGTGGTTTGTGGAAAAGAACACACATGCAATGACTCTAGTGCTGGTTTGTGGTTTTAGTATAAGAACAAACATGCAATGACTCTAGTGGTTGATCCATGTGTGGTTTGTGGGAAGAACACACATGCAATGACTCTGGTTGATCCATATGTGGTTTGTGGAAAGAACACACATGCAATGACCACTGGTGGATCCATGTGTGGTTTGTGGAAAAGAACACACATGCAATGACTCTACTACTGGTTTGTGGTTTTAGTATAAGAACACACATGCAATGACTCTAGTGGTTGATCCATGTGTGGTTTGTGGAAATAACACACATGCAATGACTCTAGTGGTTGATCCATGTGTGGTTTGTGCACATGAAGTGACCACTAGTGGATCCATGTTGGATTTAGTATAAGAACACACATGCAATGACTCTAGTACTGGTTTGTGGTTTTACTATAAGAACACACATGCAATGACTCTAGTGGTTGAGCCATGTGTGGTTTCTGGAAATAACACACATGCAATGACTCTAGTGGTTGATCCATGTGTGGTTTGTGGAAAGAACACACATGCATTGACCACTGGTGGATCCATGTTGGTTTTAGTATAAGAACACACATGGAATGACTCTAGTGGTTGATCCATGTTTGTTTGTGGAAATAACACACATGCAATGACTCTAGTGGTTGATCCATGTGTGGTTTGTGAAAAGAACACACATGCAATGACTCTAGTGTTGGTTTTAGTATAAGAACACACATGCAATGACTCTAGTGGTTGATCCATGTGTGGTTTGTGGAAATAACACATATGCAATGACTCTAGTGGTTGATCCATGTGTGGTTTGTGGAAATAACACACATGCAATGACTGTAATGGGTCCACATGTGTGGTTTGTGGAAAGAACACACATGCAATGACTCTAGTGGTTGATCCATGTGTGGTCTGTGGAAATAACACACATGCAATGACTGTAATGGGTCCACATGTGTGGTTTGTGGAAAGAACACACATGCAATGACTCTGGTTGATCCATATGTGGTCTGTGGAAATAACACACATGCAATGACCACTAGTGGATCCATGTGTGGTTTGTGGAAAATAACACACATGCAATGACTCTAGTGCTGGTTTGTTGTTTTGGTATAAGAACAAACATGCAATGACTCTAGTGGTTGATCCATGTGTGGTTTGTGGAAAGAACACACATGCAATGACTCTAGTGGTTGATCCATATGTGGTCTGTGGAAAGAACACACATGCAATGACCACAGGTGGATCCATGTGTGGTTTGTGGAAAAGAACACACATGCAATGACTCTAGTGCCGGTTTGTGGTTTTAGTATAAGAACAAACATGCAATGACTCTAGTGGTTGATCCATATGTGGTTTGTGGAAAGAACACACATGCAATGACCACTGGTGGATCCATGTGTGGTTTGTGGAAAAGAACACACATGCAATGAGTCTAGTACTGGTTTGTGGTTTTAGTATAAGAACACACATGCAATGACTCTAGTGGTTGATCCATGTGTGGTTTGTGGAAATAACACACATGCAATGACTCTAGTGGTTGATCCATGTGTGGTTTGTGCACATGCAATGACCATTGGTGGATACATGTTGGTTTCAGTATAAGAACACACATGCAATGACTCTAGTACTGGTTTGTGGTTTTAGTATAAGAACACACATGCAATGACTCTAGTGGTTGATCCATGTTTGGTTTTTGGAAATAACACACATGCAATGACTCTAGTGGTTGATCCATGTGTGGTTTGTAGAAAGAACACACATGCAATGACCAATGGTGGATCCATGTTGGTTTTAGGATCAGAACACACATGCAATGACTCTAGTGGTTGATCCATGTTTGTTTGTGGAAATAACACACATGCAATGACTCTAGTGGTTGATCCATGTGTGGTTTGTGAAAAGAACACACATGCAATGACTCTAGTGTTGGTTTTAGTATAAGAACACACATGCAATGACTCTAGTGGTTGATCCATGTGTGGTTTGTGGAAAGAACTAACATGCAATGACTCTGGTTGATCCATATGTGTTCTGTGGAAATAACACAGATGCAATGACCACTGGTGGATCCATGTGTGGTTTGTGGAAAAGAACACACATGCAATGACTCTAGTGCTGGTTTGTTGTTTTAGTATAAGAACAAACATGCAATGACTCTAGTGGTTGATCCATGTTTGTTTGTGGAAATAACACACATGCAATGACTCTAGTGGTTGATCCATGTGTGGTTTGTGAAAAGAACACACATGCAATGAATCTAGTGTTGGTTTTAGTATAAGAACACACATGCAATGACTCTAGTGGTTGATCCATGTGTGGTTTGTGGAAAGAACACATATGCAATGACTCTAGTGGTTGATCCATGTGTGGTTTGTGGAAATAACACATATGAAATGACTGTAATGGGTCCACATGTGTGGTTTGTGGAAAGAACACACATGCAATGACTCTGGTTGATCCATATGTGGTCTATGGAAAGAACACACATGCAATGACCACTAGTGGATCCATGTGTGGTGTGTGGAAAAGAACACACATGCAATGACTCTAGTGTGCTGGCTTGTGGTTTTAGTATAGGAACGAACATGCAATGACTCTAGTGGTTGATCCATGTGTGGTTTGTGGAAAGAACACACATGCAATGACTCTGGTTGATCCATATGTGGTCTGTGGAAAGAACACACATGCAATGACCACCGGTGGATCCATGTGTGGTTTGTGGAAAAGAACACACATGCAATGACTCTAGTGCTGGTTTGTGGTTTTAGTATAAGAACAAACATGCAATGACTCTAGTGGTTGATCCATGTGTGGTTTGTGGAAAGAACACACATGCAATGACTCTGGTTGATCCATATGTGGTCTGTGGAAAGAACACACATGCAATGACCACTGGTGGATCCATGTGTGGTTTGTGGAAAAGAACAGACATGCAATTACTCTAGTACTAGTTTGTGGTTTTAGTATAAGAACACACATGCAATGACTCTAGTGGTTGATCCATGTGTGGTTTGTGGAAAGAACACACATGCAATGACTCTGGTTGATCCATATGTGGTTTGTGGAAAGAACACACATGCAATGACCACTGGTGGATACATGTGTGGTTTGTGGAAAAGAACACACATGCAATGACTCTACTACTGGTTTGTGGTTTTAGTATAAGAACACACATGCAATGACTCTAGTGGTTGATCCATGTGTGGTTTGTGGAAATAACACACATGCAATGACTCTAGTGGTTGATCCATGTTTGGTTTGTGGAAAGAACACACATGCAATGACCACTGGTGGATCCATGTTGGTTTTAGTATAAGAACACACATGCAATGACTCTAGTGGTTGATCCATGTTTGTTTGTGGAAATAACACACATGCAATGACTCTAGTGGTTGATCCATGTGTGGTTTGTGAAAAGAACACACATGCAATGACTCTAGTGTTGGTTTTAGTATAAGAACACACATGCAATGACTCTCGTGGTTGATCCATGTGTGGTTTGTGGAAAGAACACATATGCAGTGACTCTAGTGGTTGATCCATGTGTGGTTTGTGGAAATAACACATATGAAATGACTGTAATGGGTCCACATGTGTGGTTTGTGGAAAGAACACACATGCAATGACTCTGGTTGATCCATATGTGGTCTATGGAAAGAACACACATGCAATGACCACTGGTGGATCCATGTGTGGTTTGTGGAAAAGAACACACATGCAATGACTCTAGTGTGCTGGTTTGTGGTTTTAGTATAGGAACGAACATGCAATGACTCTAGTGGTTGATCCATGTGTGGTTTGTGGAAAGAACACACGTGCAATGACTCTGGTTGATCCATATGTGGTCTGTGGAAAGAACACACATGCAATGACCACTGGTGGATCCATGTGTGGTTTGTGGAAAAGAACAGACATGCAATTACTCTAGTACTAGTTTGTGGTTTTAGTATAAGAACAAACATGCAATGACTCTAGTGGTTGATCCATGTGTGGTTTGTGGAAAGAACACACATGCAATGACTCTGGTTGATCCATATGTGGTTTGTGGAAAGAACACACATGCAATGACCACTGGTGGATACATGTGTGGTTTGTGGAAAAGAACACACATGCAATGACTCTACTACTGGTTTGTGGTTTTAGTATAAGAACACACATGCAATGACTCTAGTGGTTGATCCATGTGTGGTTTGTGGAAATAACACACATGCAATGACTCTAGTGGTTGATCCATGTGTGGTTTGTGGAAAGAACACACATGCAATGACCACTGGTGGATCCATGTTGGTTTTAGTATAAGAACACACATGCAATGACTCTAGTGGTTGATCCATGTTTGTTTGTGGAAATAACACACATGCAATGACTCTAGTGGTTGATCCATGTGTGGTTTGTGAAAAGAACACACATGCAATGACTCTAGTGTTGGTTTTAGTATAAGAACACACATGCAATGACTCTCGTGGTTGATCCATGTGTGGTTTGTGGAAAGAACACATATGCAGTGACTCTAGTGGTTGATCCATGTGTGGTTTGTGGAAATAACACATATGAAATGACTGTAATGGGTCCACATGTGTGGTTTGTGGAAAGAACACACATGCAATGACTCTGGTTGATCCATATGTGGTCTATGGAAAGAACACACATGCAATGACCACTGGTGGATCCATGTGTGGTTTGTGGAAAAGAACACACATGCAATGACTCTAGTGTGCTGGTTTGTGGTTTTAGTATAGGAACGAACATGCAATGACTCTAGTGGTTGATCCATGTGTGGTTTGTGGAAAGAACACACGTGCAATGACTCTGGTTGATCCATATGTGGTCTGTGGAAAGAACACACATGCAATGACCACTGGTGGATCCATGTGTGGTTTGTGGAAAAGAACACACATGCAATGACTCTAGTGCTGGTTTGTGGTTTTAGTATAAGAACAAACATGCAATGACTCTAGTGGTTGATCCATGTGTGGTTTGTGGAAAGAACACACATGCAATGACTCTGGTTGATCCATATGTGGTTTGTGGAAAGAACACACATGCAATGACCACTGGTGGATCCATGTGTGGTTTGTGGAAAAGAACACACATGCAATGACTCTAGTACTAGTTTGTGGTTTTAGTATAAGAACACACATGCAATGACTCTAGTGGTTGATCCATGTGTGATTTGTGGAAATAACACACATGCAATGACTCTAGTGGTTGATCCATGTGTGGTTTGTTCACATGCAATGACCAGTGGTGGATCCATGTTGGATTTAGTATAAGAACACACATGCAATGACTCTAGTACCGGTTTGTGGTTTTACTATAAGAACACACATACAATGACTCTAGTGGTTGATCCATGTGTGGTTTGTGGAAACAACACACATGCAATGACTCTAGTGGTTGATCCATGTGTGGTTTGTGGAAAGAACACACATGCAATGACCAATGGTGGATCCATGTTGGTGTTAGTATAAGAACACACATGCAATGACTCTAGTGGTTGATCCATGTTTGTTTGTGGAAATAACACACATGCAATGACTCTAGTGGTTGATCCATGTGTGGTTTGTGAAAAGAACACACATGCAATGACTCTAGTGTTGGTTTTAGTATAAGAACACACATGCAATGACTCTAGTGGTTGATCCATGTGTGGTTTGTGGAAAGAACACATATGCAATAACTCTAGTGGTTGATCCATGTGTGGTTTGTGGAAATAACACATATGCAATGACTGTAATGGGTCCACATGTGTGGTTTGTGGAAATAACACACGTGCAATGACTCTGGTTGATCCATATGTGGTCTGTGGAAAGAACACACATGCAATGACCACCGGTGGATCCATGTGTGGTTTGTGAAAAAGAACACACATGCAATGACTCTAGTGCTGGTTTGTGCTTTTAGTATAAGAACAAACATGCAATGACTCTAGTGGTTGATCCATGTGTGGTTTATGGAAAGAACACACATGCAATGACTCTGGTTGATCCATATGTGGTCTGTGGAAAGAACACACATGCAATGACCACTGGTGGATCCATGTGTGGTTTGTGGAAAAGAACACACATGCAATGACTCTAGTGTTGGTTTGTGGTTTTAGTATAAGAACAAACATGCAATGACTCTAGTGGTTGATCCATGTGTGGTTTGTGGGAAGAACACACATGCAATGACTCTGGTTGATCCATATGTGGTTTGTGGAAAGAACACACATGCAATGACCACTGGTGGATCCATGTGTGGTTTGTGGAAAAGAACACACATGCAATGACTCTACTACTGGTTTGTGGTTTTAGTATAAGAACACACATGCAATGACTCTAGTGGTTGATCCATGTGTGGTTTGTGGAAATAACACACATGCAATGACTCTAGTGGTTGATCCATGTGTGGTTTGTGCACATGAAGTGACCACTAGTGGATCCATGTTGGATTTAGTATAAGAACACACATGCAATGACTCTAGTACTGGTTTGTGGTTTTACTATAAGAACACACATGCAATGACTCTAGTGGTTGAGCCATGTGTGGTTTCTGGAAATAACACACATGCAATGACTCTAGTGGTTGATCCATGTGTGGTTTGTGGAAAGAACACACATGCATTGACCACTGGTGGATCCATGTTGGTTTTAGTATAAGAACACACATGGAATGACTCTAGTGGTTGATCCATGTTTGTTTGTGGAAATAACACACATGCAATGACTCTAGTGGTTGATCCATGTGTGGTTTGTGAAAAGAACACACATGCAATGACTCTAGTGTTGGTTTTAGTATAAGAACACACATGCAATGACTCTAGTGGTTGATCCATGTGTGGTTTGTGGAAATAACACATATGCAATGACTCTAGTGGTTGATCCATGTGTGGTTTGTGGAAATAACACACATGCAATGACTGTAATGGGTCCACATGTGTGGTTTGTGGAAAGAACACACATGCAATGACTCTAGTGGTTGATCCATGTGTGGTCTGTGGAAATAACACACATGCAATGACTGTAATGGGTCCACATGTGTGGTTTGTGGAAACAACACACATGCAATGACTCTGGTTGATCCATATGTGGTCTGTGGAAATAACACACATGCAATGACCACTAGTGGATCCATGTGTGGTTTGTGGAAAATAACACACATGAAATGACTCTAGTGCTGGTTTGTTGTTTTGGTATAAGAACAAACATGCAATGACTCTAGTGGTTGATCCATGTGTGGTTTGTGGAAAGAACACACATGCAATGACTCTAGTGGTTGATCCATATGTGGTCTGTGGAAAGAACACACATGCAATGACCACAGGTGGATCCATGTGTGGTTTGTGGAAAAGAACACACATGCAATGACTCTAGTGCCGGTTTGTGGTTTTAGTATAAGAACAAACATGCAATGACTCTAGTGGTTGATCCATATGTGGTTTGTGGAAAGAACACACATGCAATGACCACTGGTGGATCCATGTGTGGTTTGTGGAAAAGAACACACATGCAATGAGTCTAGTACTGGTTTGTGGTTTTAGTATAAGAACACACATGCAATGACTCTAGTGGTTGATCCATGTGTGGTTTGTGGAAATAACACACATGCAATGACTCTAGTGGTTGATCCATGTGTGGTTTGTGCACATGCAATGACCATTGGTGGATACATGTTGGTTTCAGTATAAGAACACACATGCAATGACTCTAGTACTGGTTTGTGGTTTTAGTATAAGAACACACATGCAATGACTCTAGTGGTTGATCCATGTTTGGTTTTTGGAAATAACACACATGCAATGACTCTAGTGGTTGATCCATGTGTGGTTTGTAGAAAGAACACACATGCAATGACCAATGGTGGATCCATGTTGGTTTTAGGATCAGAACACACATGCAATGACTCTAGTGGTTGATCCATGTTTGTTTGTGGAAATAACACACATGCAATGACTCTAGTGGTTGATCCATGTGTGGTTTGTGAAAAGAACACACATGCAATGACTCTAGTGTTGGTTTTAGTATAAGAACACACATGCAATGACTCTAGTGGTTGATCCATGTGTGGTTTGTGGAAAGAACTAACATGCAATGACTCTGGTTGATCCATATGTGTTCTGTGGAAATAACACAGATGCAATGACCACTGGTGGATCCATGTGTGGTTTGTGGAAAAGAACACACATGCAATGACTCTAGTGCTGGTTTGTTGTTTTAGTATAAGAACAAACATGCAATGACTCTAGTGGTTGATCCATGTTTGTTTGTGGAAATAACACACATGCAATGACTCTAGTGGTTGATCCATGTGTGGTTTGTGAAAAGAACACACATGCAATGAATCTAGTGTTGGTTTTAGTATAAGAACACACATGCAATGACTCTAGTGGTTGATCCATGTGTGGTTTGTGGAAAGAACACATATGCAATGACTCTAGTGGTTGATCCATGTGTTGTTTGTGTAAATAACACACATGCAATGACTCTAGTGGTTGATCCATGTGTGGTTTGTGGAAAGAACAGACATGCAATGACCAATGGTGGATCCATGTTGGTTTTAGTATGAGAACACACATGCAATGACTCTAGTGGTTGATCCATGTTTGTTTGTGGAAATAACACACATGCAATGACTCTAGTGGTTGATCCATGTGTGGTTTGTGAAAAGAACACACATGCAATGACTCTAGTGTTGGTTTTAGTATAAGAACACACTTGCAATGACTCTAGTGGTTGATCCATGTGTGGTTTATGGAAAGAACACATATGCAGTGACTCTAGTGGTTGATCCATGTGTGGTTTGTGGAAATAACACATATGAAATGACTGTAATGGGTCCACATGTGTGGTTTGTGGAAAGAACACACATGCAATGACTCTGGTTGATCCATATGTGGTCTATGGAAATAACACACATGCAATGACCACTGGTGGATCCATGTGTGGTTTGTGGAAAAGAACACACATGCAATGACTCTAGTGCTGGTTTGTGGTTTTAGTATAAGAACAAACATGCAATGACTCTAGTGGTTGATCCATGTGTGGTTTGTGGAAAGAACACACATGCAATGACTCTGGTTGATCCATATGTGGTTTGTGGAAAGAACACACATGCAATGACCACTGGTGGATCCATGTGTGGTTTGTGGAAAAGAACACACATGAAATGACTCTACTACTGGTTTGTGGTTTTAGTATAAGAACACACATGCAATGACTCTAGTGGTTGATCCATGTGTGGTTTGTGGAAATAACACACATGCAATGACTCTAGTGGTTGATCCATGTGTGGTTTGTGCACATGCAATGACCACTAGTGGATCCATGTTGGATTTAGTATAAGAACACACATGCAATGACTCTAGTACTGGTTTGTGGTTTTACTATAAGAACACACATGCAATGACTCTAGTGGTTGAGCCATGTATGGTTTCTAGAAATAACACACATGCAATGACTCTAGTGGTTGATCCATGTGTGGTTTGTGGAAAGAACACACATGCAATGACCACTGGTGGATCCATGTTGGTTTTAGTATAAGAACACACATGGAATGACTCTAGTGGTTGATCCATGTTTGTTTGTGGAAATAACACACATGCAATGACTCTAGTGGTTGATCCATGTGTGGTTTGTGAAAAGAACACACATGCAATGACTCTAGTGTTGGTTTTAGTATAAGAACACACATGCAATGACTCTAGTGGTTGATCCATGTGTGGTTTGTGGAAATAACACATATGCAATGACTCTAGTGGTTGAACCATGTGTGGTTTGTGGAAATAACACACATGCAATGACTGTAATGGGTCCACATGTGTGGTTTGTGGAAAGAACAAACATGCAATGACTCTGGTTGATCCATATGTGGTCTGTGGAAATAACACACATGCAGTGACTCTGGTGGATCCATGTGTGGTTTGTGGAAAAGAACACTCATGCAATGACTCTAGTGCTGGTTTGTTGTTTTAGTATAAGAACAAACATGCAATGACTCTAGTGGTTGATCCATGTGTGGTTTGTGGAAAGAACACACATGCAATGACTCTGGTTGATCCATATGTGGTCTGTGGAAAGAACACACATGCAATGACCACTGGTGGATCCATGTGTGGTTTGTGGAAAAGAACACACATGCAATGACTCTAGTGCTGGTTTGTTGTTTTAGTATAAGAACAAACATGCAATGACTCTAGTGGTTGATCCATGTGTGGTTTGTGGAAAGAACACACATGCAATGACTCTAGTGGTTGATCCATCTGTGGTCTGTGGAAAGAACACACATGCAATGACCACTGGTGCATACATGTGTGGTTTGTGGAAAAGAACACACATGCAATGACTCTAGTGCTGGTTTGTGGTTTTAGTATAAGAACAAACATGGAATGACTCTAGTGGTTGATCCATATGTGGTTTGTGGAAAGAATACACATGCAATGACCACTGGTGGATCCATGTGTGGTTTGTGGAAAAGAACACACATGCAATGAGTCTAGTACTGGTTTGTGGTTTTAGTATAAGAACACACATGCAACCACTCTAGTGGTTGATCCATGTGTGGTTTGTGGAAATAACACACATGCAATGACTCTAGTGGTTGATCCATGTGTGGTTTGTGCACATGCAATGACCATTGGTGGATACATGTTGGTTTTAGTATAAGAACACACATGCAATGACTCTAGTACTGGTTTGTGGTTTTAGTATAAGAACACACATGCAATGACTCTAGTGGTTGATCCATGTTTGGTTTTTGGAAATTACACACATGCAATGACTCTAGTGGTTGATCCATGTGTGGTTTGTAGAAAGAACACACATGCAATGACCAATGGTGGATCCATGTTGGTTTTAGTATAAGAACACACATGCAATGACTCTAGTGGTTGATCCATGTTTGTTTGTGGAAATAACACACATGCAATGACTCTAGTGGTTGATCCATGTGTGGTTTGTGAAAAGAACACACATGCAATGACTCTAGTGTTGGTTTTAGTATAAGAACACACATGCAATGACTCTAGTGGTTGATCCATGTGTGGTTTGTGGAAATAACACATATGCAATGACTCTAGTGGTTGATCCATGTGTGGTTTGTGGAAATAACACACATGCAATGACTATAATGGGTCCACATGTATGGTTTGTGGACATAACACACATGCAATGACTCTGGTTGATCCATATGTGGTATGTGGAAAGAACACACATGCAATGACCACTGGTGGATCCATGTGTGGTTTGTGGAAAAGAACACACATGCAATGACTCTAGTGCTGGTTTGTGGTTTTAGTATAAGAACAAACATGCAATGACTCTACTGGTTGATGCATGTGTGGTTTGTGGAAAGAACACACATGCAATGACTCTGGTTGATCCATATGTGGTTTGTGGAAAGAACACACATGCAATGACCACTGGTGGATCCATGTGTGGTTTGTGGAAAAGAACACACATGCAATGACTCTAGTACTAGTTTGTGGTTTTAGTATAAGAACACACATGCAATGACTCTAGTGGTTTATCCATGTGTGGTTTGTGGAAATAACACACATGCAATGACTCTAGTGGTTGATCCATGTGTGGTTTGTGCACATGCAATGACCACTGGTGGATCCATGTTGGATTTAGTATAAGAACACACATGCAATGACTCTAGTACTGGTTTGTGGTTTTACTATAAGAACACACATGCAATGACTCTAGTGGTTGATCCATGTGTGGTTTGTCGAAATAACACACATGCAATGACTCTAGTGGTTGATCCATGTGTGGTTTGTGGAAAGAACACACATGTAATGACCAATGGTGGATCCATGTTGGTGTTAGTATAAGAACACACATGCAATGACTCTAGTGGTTGATCCATGTTTGTTTGTGGAAATAACACACATGCAATGACTCTAGTGGTTGATCCATGTGTGGTTTGTGAAAAGAACACACATGCAATGACTCTAGTGTTGGTTTTAGTATAAGAACACACATGCAATGACTCTAGTGGTTGATCCATGTGTGGTTTGTGGAAAGAACACATATGCAATAACTCTAGTGGTTGATCCATGTGTGGTTTGTGGAAATAACACATATGTAATGACTGTAATGGGTCCACATGTGTGGTTTGTGGAAAGAACACACGTGCAATGACTCCGGTTGATCCATATGTGGTCTGTGGAAAGAACACACATGCAATGACCACCGGTGGATCCATTTGTGGTTTGTGGAAAAGAACACACATGCAATGACTCTAGTGCTGGTTTGTGGTTTTAGTATAAGAACAAACATGCAATGACTCTAGTGGTTGATCCATGTGTGGTTTATGGAAATAACACACATGCAATGACTCTGGTTGATCCATATGTGGTCTGTGGAAAGAACACACATGCAATGACCACTGGTGGATCCATGTGTGGTTTGTGGAAAAGAACACACATGCAATGACTCTAGTGCTGGTTTGTGGTTTTAGTATAAGAACAAACATGGAATGACTCTAGTGGTTGATCCATGTGTGGTTTGTGGAAAGAACACACATGCAATGACTCTGGTTGATCCATATGTGGTTTGTGGAAAGAACACACATGCAATGACCACTGGTGGATCCATGTGTGGTTTGTGGAAAAGAACACACATGCAATGACTCTACTACTGGTTTGTGGTTTCAGTATAAGAACACACATGCAATGACTCTAGTGGTTGATCCATGTGTGGTTTGTGGAAATAACACACATGCAATGACTCTAGTGGTTGATCCATGTGTGGTTTGTGGAAAGAACAGACATGCAATGACCACTGGTGGATCCATGTTGGTTTTAGTATAAGAACACACATGCAATGACTCTAGTGGTTGATCCATGTTTGTTTGTGGAAATAACACACATGCAATGACTCTAGTGGTTGATCCATGTGTGGTTTGTGAAAATAACACACATGCAATGACTCTAGTGTTGGTTTTAGTATAAGAACACACATGCAATGACTCTAGTGGTTGATCCATGTGTGGTTTGTGGAAAGAACACATATGCAGTGACTCTAGTGGTTGATCCATGTGTGGTTTGTGGAAATAACACATATGAAATGACTGTAATGGGTCCACATGTGTGGTTTGTGGAAAGAACACACATGCAATGACTCTGGTTGATCCATATGTGGTATATGGAAAGAACACACATGCAATGACCACTGGTGGATCCATGTGTGGTTTGTGGAAAAGAACACACATGCAATGACTCTAGTGTGCTGGTTTGTGGTTTTAGTATAGGAACGAACATGCAATGACTCTAGTGGTTGATCCATGTGTGGTTTGTGGAAAGAACACACATGCAATGACTCTGGTTGATCCATATGTGGTCTGTGGAAAGAACACACATGCAATGACCACTGGTGGATCCATGTGTGGTTTGTGGAAAAGAACACACATGCAATGACTCTAGTGCTGGTTTGTGGTTTTAGTATAAGAACAAACATGCAATGACTCTAGTGGTTGATCCATGTGTGGTTTGTGGAAAGAACACACATGCAATGACTCTGGTTGATCCATATGTGGTCTGTGGAAAGAACACACATGCAATGACCACTGGTGGATCCATGTGTGGTTTGTGGAAAAGAACAGACATGCAATTACTCTAGTACTAGTTTGTGGTTTTAGTATAAGAACACACATGCAATGACTCTAGTGGTTGATCCATGTGTGGTTTGTGGAAAGAACACACATGCAATGACTCTGGTTGATCCATATGTGGTTTGTGGAAAGAACACACATGCAATGACCACTGGTGGATACATGTGTGGTTTGTGGAAAAGAACACACATGCAATGACTCTACTACTGGTTTGTGGTTTTAGTATAAGAACACACATGCAATGACTCTAGTGGGTTATCCATGTGTGGTTTGTGGAAATAACACACATGCAATGACTCTAGTGGTTGATCCATGTGTGGTTTGTGGAAAGAACACACATGCAATGACCACTGGTGGATCCATGTTGGTTTTAGTATAAGAACACACATGCAATGACTCTAGTGGTTGATCCATGTTTGTTTGTGGAAATAACACACATGCAATGACTCTAGTGGTTGATCCATGTGTGGTTTGTGAAAAGAACACACATGCAATGACTCTAGTGTTGGTTTTAGTATAAGAACACACATGCAATGACTCTCGTGGTTGATCCATGTGTGGTTTGTGGAAAGAACACATATGAAGTGACTCTAGTGGTTGATCCATGTGTGGTTTGTGGAAATAACACATATGAAATGACTGTAATGGGTCCACATGTGTGGTTTGTGGAAAGAACACACATGCAATGACTCTGGTTGATCCATATGTGGTCTATGGAAAGAACACACATGCAATGACCACTGGTGGATCCATGTGTGGTTTGTGGAAAAGAACACACATGCAATGACTCTAGTGTGCTGGTTTGTGGTTTTAGTATAGGAACGAACATGCAATGACTCTAGTGGTTGATCCATGTGTGGTTTGTGGAAAGAACACACGTGCAATGACTCTGGTTGATCCATATGTGGTCTGTGGAAAGAACACACATGCAATGACCACTGGTGGATCCATGTGTGGTTTGTGGAAAAGAACACACATGCAATGACTCTAGTGCTGGTTTGTGGTTTTAGTATAAGAACAAACATACAATGACTCTAGTGGTTGATCCATGTGTGGTTTGTGGAAAGAACACACATGCAATGACTCTGGTTGATCCATATGTGGTTTGTGGAAAGAACACACATGCAATGACCACTGGTGGATCCATGTGTGGTTTGTGGAAAAGAACACACATGCAATGACTCTAGTACTAGTTTGTGGTTTTAGTATAAGAACACACATGCAATGACTCTAGTGGTTGATCCATGTGTGATTTGTGGAAATAACACACATGCAATGACTCTAGTGGTTGATCCATGTGTGGTTTGTGCACATGCAATGACCAGTGGTGGATCCATGTTGGATTTAGTATAAGAACACACATGCAATGACTCTAGTACTGGTTTGTGGTTTTACTATAAGAACACACATGCAATGACTCTAGTGGTTGATCCATGTGTGGTTTGTGGAAACAACACACATGCAATGACTCTAGTGGTTGATCCATGTGTGGTTTGTGGAAAGAACACACATGCAATGACCAATGGTGGATCCATGTTGGTGTTAGTATAAGAACACACATGCAATGACTCTAGTGGTTGATCCATGTTTGTTTGTGGAAATAACACACATGCAGTGACTCTAGTGGTTGATCCATGTGTGGTTTGTGAAAAGAACACACATGCAATGACTCTAGTGTTGGTTTTAGTATAAGAACACACATGCAATGACTCTAGTGGTTGATCCATGTGTGGTTTGTGGAAAGAACACATATGCAATAACTCTAGTGGTTGATCCATGTGTGGTTTGTGGAAATAACACATATGCAATGACTGTAATGGGTCCACATGTGTGGTTTGTGGAAATAACACACGTGCAATGACTCTGGTTGATCCATATGTGGTCTGTGGAAAGAACACACATGCAATGACCACCGGTGGATCCATGTGTGGTTTGTGGAAAAGAACACACATGCAATGACTCTAGTGCTGGTTTGTGCTTTTAGTATAAGAACAAACATGCAATGACTCTAGTGGTTGATCCATGTGTGGTTTATGGAAAGAACACACATGCAATGACTCTGGTTGATCCATATGTGGTCTGTGGAAAGAACACACATGCAATGACCACTGGTGGATCCATGTGTGGTTTGTGGAAAAGAACACACATGCAATGACTCTAGTGCTGGTTTGTGGTTTTAGTATAAGAACAAACATGCAATGACTCTAGTGGTTGATCCATGTGTGGTTTGTGGAAAGAACACACATGCAATGACTCTGGTTGATCCATATGTGGTTTGTGGAAAGAACACACATGCAATGACCACTGGTGGATCCATGTGTGGTTTGTGGAAAAGAACACACATGCAATGACTCTACTACTGGTTTGTGGTTTTAGTATAAGAACACACATGCAATGACTCTAGTGGTTGATCCATGTGTGGTTTGTGGAAATAACACACATGCAATGACTCTAGTGGTTGATCCATGTGTGGTTTGTGCACATGCAATGACCACTAGTGGATCCATGTTGGATTTAGTATAAGAACACACATGCAATGACTCTAGTACTGGTTTGTGGTTTTACTATAAGAACACACATGCAATGACTCTAGTGGTTGAGCCATGTGTGGTTTCTGGAAATAACACACATGCAATGACTCTAGTGGTTGATCCATGTGTGGTTTGTGGAAAGAACACACATGCAATGACCAGTGGTGGATCCATGTTGGTTTTAGTATAAGAACACACATGGAATGACTCTAGTGGTTGATCCATGTTTGTTTGTGGAAATAACACACATGCAATGACTCTAGTGGTTGATCCATGTGTGGTTTGTGAAAAGAACACACATGCAATGACTCTAGTGTTGGTTTTAGTATAAGAACACACATGCAATGACTCTAGTGGTTGATCCATGTGTGGTTTGTGGAAATAACACATATGCAATGACTCTAGTGGTTGATCCATGTGTGGTTTGTGGAAATAACACACATGCAATGACTGTAATGGGTCCACATGTGTGGTTTGTGGAAAGAACACACATGCAATGACTCTGGTTGATCCATATGTGGTCTGTGGAAATAACACACATGCAATGACCACGAGTGGATCCATGTGTGGTTTGTGGAAAATAACACACATGCAATGACTCTAGTGCTGGTTTGTTGTTTTGGTATAAGAACAAACATGCAATGACTCTAGTGGTTGATCCATGTGTGGTTTGTGGAAAGAACACACATGCAATGACTCTGGTTGATCCATATGTGGTTTGTGGAAAGAACACACATGCAATGACCACTGGTGGATCCATGTGTGGTTTGTGGAAAAGAACACACATGCAATGACTCTACTACTGGTTTGTGGTTTTAGTATAAGAACACACATGCAATGACTCTAGTGGTTGATCCATGTGTGGTTTGTGGAAATAACACACATGCAATGACTCTAGTGGTTGATCCATGTGTGGTTTGTGGAAATAACACACATGCAATGACTCTAGTGGTTGATCCATGTGTGGTTTGTGCACATGCAATGACCATTGGTGGATACATGTTGGTTTTAGTATAAGAACACACATGCAATGACTCTAGTACTGGTTTGTGGTTTTAGTATAAGAACACACATGCAATGACTCTAGTGGTTGATCCATGTTTGGTTTTTGGAAATAACACACATGCAATGACTCTAGTGGTTGATCCATGTGTGGTTTGTAGAAAGAACACACATGCAATGACCAATGGTGGATCCATGTTGGTTTTAGGGTCAGAACACACATGCATTGACTCTAGTGGTTGATCCATGTTTATTTGTGGAAATAACACACATGCAATGACTCTAGTGGTTGATCCATGTGTGGTTTGTGAAAAGAACACACATGCAATGACTCTAGTGGTTGATCCATGTGTGGTTTGTGGAAAGAACACACATGCAATGACTCTGGTTGATCCATATGTGTTTTGTGGAAATAACACAGATGCAATGACCACTGGTGGATCCATGTGTGGTTTGTGGAAAAGAACACACATGCAATGACTCTAGTGCTGGTTTGTGGTTTTAGTATAAGAACAAACATGCAATGACTCTAGTGGTTGATCCATGTGTGGTTTGTGGAAAGAACACACATGCAATGACTCTGGTTGATCCATATGTGGTTTGTGGAAAGAACACACATGCAATGACCACTGGTGGATCCATGTGTGGTTTGTGGAAAAGAACACACATGCAATGACTCTACTACTGGTTTGTGGTTTTAGTATAAGAACACACATGCAATGACTCTAGTGGTTGATCCATGTGTGGTTTGTGGAAATAACACACATGCAATGACTCTAGTGGTTGATCCATGTGTGGTTTGTGCACATGCAATGACCACTAGTGGATCCATGTTGGATTTAGTATAAGAACACACATGCAATGACTCTAGTACTGGTTTGTGGTTTTACTATAAGAACACACATGCAATGACTCTAGTGGTTGAGCCATGTGTGGTTTCTGGAAATAACACACATGCAATGACTCTAGTGGTTGATCCATGTGTGGTTTGTGGAAAGAACACACATGCAATGACCAGTGGTGGATCCATGTTGGTTTTAGTATAAGAACACACATGGAATGACTCTAGTGGTTGATCCATGTTTGTTTGTGGAAATAACACACATGCAATGACTCTAGTGGTTGATCCATGTGTGGTTTGTGAAAAGAACACACATGCAATGACTCTAGTGTTGGTTTTAGTATAAGAACACACATGCAATGACTCTAGTGGTTGATCCATGTGTGGTTTGTGGAAATAACACATATGCAATGACTCTAGTGGTTGATCCATGTGTGGTTTGTGGAAATAACACACATGCAATGACTGTAATGGGTCCACATGTGTGGTTTGTGGAAAGAACACACATGCAATGACTCTGGTTGATCCATATGTGGTCTGTGGAAATAACACACATGCAATGACCACGAGTGGATCCATGTGTGGTTTGTGGAAAATAACACACATGCAATGACTCTAGTGCTGGTTTGTTGTTTTGGTATAAGAACAAACATGCAATGACTCTAGTGGTTGATCCATGTGTGGTTTGTGGAAAGAACACACATGCAATGACTCTGGTTGATCCATATGTGGTTTGTGGAAAGAACACACATGCAATGACCACTGGTGGATCCATGTGTGGTTTGTGGAAAAGAACACACATGCAATGACTCTACTACTGGTTTGTGGTTTTAGTATAAGAACACACATGCAATGACTCTAGTGGTTGATCCATGTGTGGTTTGTGGAAATAACACACATGCAATGACTCTAGTGGTTGATCCATGTGTGGTTTGTGGAAATAACACACATGCAATGACTCTAGTGGTTGATCCATGTGTGGTTTGTGCACATGCAATGACCATTGGTGGATACATGTTGGTTTTAGTATAAGAACACACATGCAATGACTCTAGTACTGGTTTGTGGTTTTAGTATAAGAACACACATGCAATGACTCTAGTGGTTGATCCATGTTTGGTTTTTGGAAATAACACACATGCAATGACTCTAGTGGTTGATCCATGTGTGGTTTGTAGAAAGAACACACATGCAATGACCAATGGTGGATCCATGTTGGTTTTAGGGTCAGAACACACATGCATTGACTCTAGTGGTTGATCCATGTTTATTTGTGGAAATAACACACATGCAATGACTCTAGTGGTTGATCCATGTGTGGTTTGTGAAAAGAACACACATGCAATGACTCTAGTGGTTGATCCATGTGTGGTTTGTGGAAAGAACACACATGCAATGACTCTGGTTGATCCATATGTGTTTTGTGGAAATAACACAGATGCAATGACCACTGGTGGATCCATGTGTGGTTTGTGGAAAAGAACACACATGCAATGACTCTAGTGCTGGTTTGTTGTTTTAGTATAAGAACAAACATGCAATGACTCTAGTGGTTGATCCATGTTTGTTTGTGGAAATAACACACATGCAATGACTCTAGTGGTTGATCCATGTGTGGTTTGTGAAAAGAACACACATGCAATGAATCTAGTGTTGGTTTTAGTATAAGAACACACATGCAATGACTCTAGTGGTTGATCCATGTGTGGTTTGTGGAATGAACACATATGCAATGACTCTAGTGGTTGATCCATGTGTTGTTTGTGTAAATAACACACATGCAATGACTCTAGTGGTTGATCCATGTGTGGTTTGTGGAAAGAACAGACATGCAATGACCAATGGTGGATCCATGTTGGTTTTAGTATGAGAACACACATGCAATGACTCTAGTGGTTGATCCATGTTTGTTTGTGGAAATAACACACATGCAATGACTCTAGTGGTTGATCCATGTGTGGTTTGTGAAAAGAACACACATGCAATGACTCTAGTGTTGGTTTTAGTATAAGAACACACTTGCAATGACTCTAGTGGTTGATCCATGTGTGGTTTATGGAAAGAACACATATGCAGTGACTCTAGTGGTTGATCCATGTGTGGTTTGTGGAAATAACACATATGAAATGACTGTAATGGGTCCACATGTGTGGTTTGTGGAAAGAACACACATGCAATGACTCTGGTTGATCCATATGTGGTCTATGGAAAGAACACACATGCAATGACCACTGGTGGATCCATATGTGGTTTGTGGAAAAGAACACACATGCAATGACTCTAGTGTGCTGGTTTGTGGTTTTAGTATAGGAACGAACATGCAATGACTCTAGTGGTTGATACATGTGTGGTTTGTGGAAAGAACACACATGCAATGACTATGGTTGATCCATATGTGGTCTGTGGAAAGAACACACATGCAATGACCACTGGTGGATCCATGTGTGGTTTGTGGATAAGAACACACATGCAATGACTCTAGTGTTGGTTTGTGGTTTTAGTATAAGAACAAACATGCAATGACTCTAGTGGTTGATCCATGTGTGGTTTGTGGAAAGAACACACATGCAATGACTCTGGTTGATCCATATGTGGTTTGTGGAAAGAACACGCATCCAATGACCACTGGTGGATCCATGTGTGGTTTGTGGAAAAGAACACACATTCAATGACTCTAGTACTAGTTTGTGGTTTTAGTATAAGAACACACATGCAATGACTCTTGTGGTTGATCCATGTGTGGTTTGTGGAAATAACACACATGCAATGACTCTAGTGGTTGATCCATGTGTGGTTTGTGCACATGCAATGACCCCTGGTGGATCCATGTTGGATTTAGTATAAGAACACACATGCAATGACTCTAGTACTGGTTTGTGGTTTTACTATAAGAACACACATGCAATGACTCTAGTGGTTGATCCATGTGTGGTTTGTGGATATAACACACATGCAATGACTCTAGTGGTTGATCCATGTGTGGTTTGTGGAAAGAACACACATGCAATGACCAATGGTGGATCCATGTTGGTGTTAGTATAAGAACACACATGCAATGACTCTAGTGGTTGATCCATGTTTGTTTGTGGAAATAACACACATGCAATGACTCTAGTGGTTGATCCATGTGTGGTTTGTGAAAAGAACACACATGCAATGACTCTAGTGTTGGTTTTAGTATAAGAACACACATGCAATGACTCTGGTGGTTGATCCATGTGTGGTTTGTGGAAAGAACACATATGCAATAACTCTAGTGGTTGATCCATGTGTGGTTTGTGGAAATAACACATATGCAATGACTGTAATGGGTCCGCATGTGTGGTTTGTGGAAAGAACACACGTGCAATGACTCCGGTTGATCCATATGTGGTCTGTGGAAAGAACACACATGCAATGACCACCGGTGGATCCATGTGTGGTTTGTGGAAAAGAACACACATGCAATGACTCTAGTGCTGGTTTGTGGCTTTATTATAAGAACAAACATGCAATGACTCTAGTGGTTGATCCATGTGTGGTTTATGGAAAGAACACACATGCAATGACTCTGGTTGATCCATATGTGGTCTGTGGAAAGAACACACATGCAATGACCACTGGTGGATCCATGTGTGGTTTGTGGAAAAGAACACACATGCAATGACTCTAGTGCTGGTTTGTGGTTTTAGTATAAGAACAAACATGCAATGACTCTAGTGGTTGATCCATGTGTGGTTTGTGGAAAGAACACACATGCAATGACTCTGGTTGATCCATATGTTGTTTGTGGAAAGAACACACATGCAATGACCACTGGTGGATCCATGTGTGGTTTGTGGAAAAGAACACACATGCAATGACTCTACTACTGGTTTGTGGTTTTAGTATAAGAACACACATGCAATGACTCTAGTGGTTGATCCATGTGTGGTTTGTGGAAATAACACACATGCAATGACTCTACTGGTTGATCCATGTGTGGTTTGTGGAAAGAACACACATGCAATGACCACTGGTGGATCCATGTTGGTTTTAGTATAAGAACACACATGCAATGACTCTAGTGGTTGATCCATGTTTGTTTGTGGAAATAACACACATGCAATGACTCTAGTGGTTGATCCATGTGTGGTTTGTGAAAAGAACACACATGCAATGACTCTAGTGTTGGTTTTAGTATAAGAACACACATGCAATGACTCTAGTGGTTGATCCATGTGTGGTTTGTGGAAAGAACACATATGCAGTGACTCTAGTGGTTGATCCATGTGTGGTTTGTGGAAATAACACATATGAAATGACTGTAATGGGTCCACATGTGTGGTTTGTGGAAAGAACACACATGCAATGACTCTGGTTGATCCATATGTGGTCTATGGAAAGAACACACATGCAATGACCACTGGTGGATCCATGTGTGGTTTGTGGAAAAGAACACACATGCAATGACTCTAGTGTGCTGGTTTGTGGTTTTAGTATAGGAACGAACATGCAATGACTCTAGTGGTTGATCCATGTGTGGTTTGTGGAAATAACACACATGCAATGACTCTGGTTGATCCATATGTGGTCTGTGGAAAGAACACACATGCAATGACCACTGGTGGATCCATGTGTGGTTTGTGGAAAAGAACACACATGCAATGACTCTAGTGCTGGTTTGTGGTTTTAGTATAAGAACAAACATGCAATGACTCTAGTGGTTGATCCATGTGTGGTTTGTGGAAAGAACACACATGCAATGACTCTGGTTGATCCATATGTGGTTTGTGGAAAGAACACACATGCAATGACCACTGGTGGATCCATGTGTGGTTTGTGGAAAAGAACACACATGCAATGACTCTAGTACTAGTTTGTGGTTTTAGTATAAGAACACACATGCAATGACTCTAGTGGTTGATCCATGTGTGGTTTGTGGAAATAACACACATGCAATGACTCTTGTGGTTAATCCATGTGTGGTTTGTGCACATGCAATGACCAGTGGTGGATCCATGTTGGATTTAGTATAAGAACACACATGCAATGACTCTAGTACTGGTTTGTGGTTTTACTATAAGAACACACATGCAATGACTCTAGTGGTTGATCCATGTGTGGTTTGTGGAAACAACACACATGCAATGACTCTAGTGGTTGATCCATGTGTGGTTTGTGGAAAGAACACACATGCAATGACCAATAGTGGATCCATGTTGGTGTTAGTATAAGAACACACATGCAATGACTCTAGTGGTTGATCCATGTTTGTTTGTGGAAATAACACACATGCAATGACTCTAGTAGTTGATCCATGTGTGGTTTGTGAAAAGAACACACATGCAATGATCTAGTGTTGGTTTTAGTATAAGAACACACATGCAATGACTCTAGTGGTTGATCCATGTGTGGTTTGTGGAAAGAACACATATGCAATAACTCTAGTGGTTGATCCATGTGTGGTTTGTGGAAATAACACATACGCAATGACTGTAATGGGTCCACATGTGTGGTTTGTGGAAATAACACACGTGCAATGACTCTGGTTGATCCATATGTGGTCTGTGGAAAGAACACACATGCAATGACCACCGGTGGATCCATGTGTGGTTTGTGGAAAAGAACACACATGCAATGACTCTAGTGCTGGTTTGTGGTTTTAGTATAAGAACAAACATGCAATGACACTAGTGGTTGATCCATGTGTGGTTTATGGAAAGAACACACATGCAATGACTCTGGTTGATCCATATGTGGTCTGTGGAAAGAACACACATGCAATGACCACTGGTGGATCCATGTGTGGTTTGTGGAAAAGAACACACATGCAATGACTCTAGTGCTGGTTTGTGGTTTTAGTATAAGAACAAACATGCAATGACTCTAGTGGTTGATCCATGTGTGGTTTGTGGAAAGAACACACATGCAATGACTCTGGTTGATCCATATGTGGTTTGTGGAAAGAACACACATGCAATGACCACTGGTGGATCCATGTGTGGTTTGTGGAAAAGAACACACATGCAATGACTCTACTACTGGTTTGTGGTTTTAGTATAAGAACACACATGCAATGACTCTAGTGGTTGATCCATGTGTGGTTTGTGGAAATAACACACATGCAATGACTCTAGTGGTTGATCCATGTGTGGTTTGTGCACATGCAATGACCACTAGTGGATCCATGTTGGATTTAGTATAAGAACACACATGCAATGACTCTAGTACTGGTTTGTGGTTTTACTATAAGAACACACATGCAATGACTCTAGTGGTTGAGCCATGTGTGGTTTCTGGAAATAACACACATGCAATGACTCTAGTGGTTGATCCATGTGTGGTTTGTGGAAAGAACACACATGCAATGACCACTGGTGGATCCTTGTTGGTTTTAGTATAAGAACACACATGGAATGACTCTAGTGGTTGATCCATGTTTGTTTGTGGAAATAACACACATGCAATGACTCTAGTGGTTGATCCATGTGTGGTTTGTGAAAAGAACACACATGCAATGACTCTAGTGTTGGTTTTAGTATAAGAACACACCTGCAATGACTCTAGTGGTTGATCCATGTGTGGTTTGTGGAAATAACACATATGCAATGACTCTAGTGGTTGATCCATCTGTGGTTTGTGGAAATAACACACATGCAATGACTGTAATGGGTCCACATGTGTGGTTTGTGGAAAGAACACACATGCAATGACTCTGGTTGATCCATATGTGGTCTATGGAAATAACACACATGCAATGACCACTGGTGGATCCATGTGTGGTTTGTGGAAAAGAACACACATGCAATGACTCTAGTGCTGGTTTGTTGTTTTGGTATAAGAACAAACATGCAATGACTCTAGTGGTTGATCCATGTGTGGTTTGTGGAAAGAACACACATGCAATGACTCTAGTGGTTGATCCATATGTGGTATGTGGAAAGAACACACATGCAATGACCACTGGTGGATCCATGTGTGGTTTGTGGAAAAGAACACACATGCAATGACTCTAGTGCTGGTTTGTGGTTTTAGTATAAGAACAAACATGCAATGACTCTAGTGGTTGATCCATATGTGGTTTGTGGAAAGAACACACATGCAATAACCACTGGTGGATCCATGTGTGGTTTGTGGAAAAGAACACACATGCAATGAGTCTAGTACTGGTTTGTGGTTTTAGTATAAGAACACACATGCAATGACTCTAGTGGTTGATCCATGTGTGGTTTGTGGAAATAACAAACATGCAATGACTCTAGTGGTTGATCCATGTGTGGTTTGTGCACATGCAATGACCATTGGTGGATACATGTTGGTTTTAGTATAAGAACACCCATGCAATGACTCTAGTACTGGTTTGTGGTTTTAGTATAAGAACACACATGCAATGACTCTAGTGGTTGATCCATGTTTGGTTTTTGGAAATAACACACATGCAATGACTCTAGTGGTTGATCCATGTGTGGTTTGTAGAAAGAACACACATGCAATGACCAATGGTGGATCCATGTTGGTTTTAGGATCAGAACACACATGCAATGACTCTAGTGGTTGATCCATGTTTGTTTGTGGAAATAACACACATGCAATGACTCTAGTGGTTGATCCATGTGTGGTTTGTGAAAAGAACACACATGCAATGACTCTAGTGTTGGTTTTAGTATAAGAACACACCTGCAATGACTCTAGTGGTTGATCCATGTGTGGTTTGTGGAAATAACACATATGCAATGACTCTAGTGGTTGATCCATGTGTGGTTTGTGGAAAGAACACATATGCAATAATTCTAGTGGTTGATCCATGTGTGGTTTGTGGAAATAACACATATGCAATGACTGTAATGGGTCCACATGTGTGGTTTGTGGAAAGAACACACGTGCAATGACTCCGGTTGATCCATATGTGGTCTGTGGAAAGAACACACATGCAATGACCACCGGTGGATCCATGTGTGGTTTGTGGAAAAGAACACACATGCAATGACTCTAGTGCTGGTTTGTGGTTTTAGTATAAGAACAAACATGCAATGACTCTAGTGGTTGATCCATGTGTGGTTTATGGAAAGAACACACATGCAATGACTCTGGTTGATCCATATGTGGTTTGTGGAAAGAACACACATGCAATGACCACTGGTGGATCCATGTGTGGTTTGTGGAAAAGAACACACATGCAATGACTCTACTACTGGTTTGTGGTTTTAGTATAAGAACACACATGCAATGACTCTAGTGGTTGATCCATGTGTGGTTTGTGGAAATAACACACATGCAATGACTCTAGTGGTTGATCCATGTGTGGTTTGTGCACATGCAATGACCACTAGTGGATCCATGTTGGATTTAGTATAAGAACACACATGCAATGACTCTAGTACTGGTTTGTGGTTTTACTATAAGAACACACATGCAATGACTCTAGTGGTTGAGCCATGTGTGGTTTCTGGAAATAACACACATGCAATGACTCTAGTGGTTGATCCATGTGTGGTTTGTGGAAAGAACACACATGCAATGACCACTGGTGGATCCTTGTTGGTTTTAGTATAAGAACACACATGGAATGACTCTAGTGGTTGATCCATGTTTGTTTGTGGAAATAACACACATGCAATGACTCTAGTGGTTGATCCATGTGTGGTTTGTGAAAAGAACACACATGCAATGACTCTAGTGTTGGTTTTAGTATAAGAACACACCTGCAATGACTCTAGTGGTTGATCCATGTGTGGTTTGTGGAAATAACACATATGCAATGACTCTAGTGGTTGATCCATCTGTGGTTTGTGGAAATAACACACATGCAATGACTGTAATGGGTCCACATGTGTGGTTTGTGGAAAGAACACACATGCAATGACTCTGGTTGATCCATATGTGGTCTATGGAAATAACACACATGCAATGACCACTGGTGGATCCATGTGTGGTTTGTGGAAAAGAACACACATGCAATGACTCTAGTGCTGGTTTGTTGTTTTGGTATAAGAACAAACATGCAATGACTCTAGTGGTTGATCCATGTGTGGTTTGTGGAAAGAACACACATGCAATGACTCTAGTGGTTGATCCATATGTGGTATGTGGAAAGAACACACATGCAATGACCACTGGTGGATCCATGTGTGGTTTGTGGAAAAGAACACACATGCAATGACTCTAGTGCTGGTTTGTGGTTTTAGTATAAGAACAAACATGCAATGACTCTAGTGGTTGATCCATATGTGGTTTGTGGAAAGAACACACATGCAATAACCACTGGTGGATCCATGTGTGGTTTGTGGAAAAGAACACACATGCAATGAGTCTAGTACTGGTTTGTGGTTTTAGTATAAGAACACACATGCAATGACTCTAGTGGTTGATCCATGTGTGGTTTGTGGAAATAACAAACATGCAATGACTCTAGTGGTTGATCCATGTGTGGTTTGTGCACATGCAATGACCATTGGTGGATACATGTTGGTTTTAGTATAAGAACACCCATGCAATGACTCTAGTACTGGTTTGTGGTTTTAGTATAAGAACACACATGCAATGACTCTAGTGGTTGATCCATGTTTGGTTTTTGGAAATAACACACATGCAATGACTCTAGTGGTTGATCCATGTGTGGTTTGTAGAAAGAACACACATGCAATGACCAATGGTGGATCCATGTTGGTTTTAGGATCAGAACACACATGCAATGACTCTAGTGGTTGATCCATGTTTGTTTGTGGAAATAACACACATGCAATGACTCTAGTGGTTGATCCATGTGTGGTTTGTGAAAAGAACACACATGCAATGACTCTAGTGTTGGTTTTAGTATAAGAACACACCTGCAATGACTCTAGTGGTTGATCCATGTGTGGTTTGTGGAAATAACACATATGCAATGACTCTAGTGGTTGATCCATGTGTGGTTTGTGGAAAGAACACATATGCAATAATTCTAGTGGTTGATCCATGTGTGGTTTGTGGAAATAACACATATGCAATGACTGTAATGGGTCCACATGTGTGGTTTGTGGAAAGAACACACGTGCAATGACTCCGGTTGATCCATATGTGGTCTGTGGAAAGAACACACATGCAATGACCACCGGTGGATCCATGTGTGGTTTGTGGAAAAGAACACACATGCAATGACTCTAGTGCTGGTTTGTGGTTTTAGTATAAGAACAAACATGCAATGACTCTAGTGGTTGATCCATGTGTGGTTTATGGAAAGAACACACATGCAATGACTCTGGTTGATCCATATGTGGTCTGTAGAAAGAACACACATGCAATGACCACAGGTGGATCCATGTGTGGTTTGTGGAAAAGAACACACATGCAATGACTCTAGTGCTGGTTTGTGGTTTTAGTATAAGAACAAACATGCAATGACTCTAGTGGTTGATCCATGTGTGGTTTGTGGAAAGAACACACATGCAATGACTCTGGTTGATCCATATGTGGTTTGTGGAAAGAACACACATGCAATGACCACTGGTGGATCCATGTGTGGTTTGTGGAAAAGAACACACATGCAATGACTCTACTACTGGTTTGTGGTTTTAGTATAATAACACACATGCAATGACTCTAGTGGTTGATCCATGTGTGGTTTGTGGAAATAACACACATGCAATGACTCTAGTGGTTGATCCATGTGTGGTTTGTGGAAAGAACACACATGCAATGACCACTGGTGGATCCATGTTGGTTTTAGTATAAGAACACACATGCAATGACTCTAGTGGTTGATCCATGTTTGTTTGTGGAAATAACACACATGCAATGACTCTAGTGGTTGATCCATGTGTGGTTTGTGAAAAGAACACACATGCAATGACTCTAGTGTTGGTTTTAGTATAAGAACACACATGCAATGACTCTAGTGGTTGATCCATGTGTGGTTTGTGGAAAGAACACATATGCAGTGACTCTAGTGGTTGATCCATGTGTGGTTTGTGGAAATAACACATATGAAATGACTGTAATGGGTCCACATGTGTGGTTTGTGGAAAGAACACACATGCAATGACTCTGGTTGATCCATATGTGGTCTATGGAAAGAACACACATGTAATGACCACTGGTGGATCCATGTGTGGTTTGTGGAAAAGAACACACATGCAATGACTCTAGTGTGCTGGCTTGTGGTTTTAGTATAGGAACGAACATGCAATGACTCTAGTGGTTGATCCATGTGTGGTTTGTGGAAAGAACACACATGCAATGACTCTGGTTGATCCATATGTGGTCTGTGGAAAGAACACACATGCAATGACCACTGGTGGATCCATGTGTGGTTTGTGGAAAAGAACACTCATGCAATGACTCTAGTGCTGGTTTGTGGTTTTAGTATAAGAACAAACATGCAATGACTCTAGTGGTTGATCCATGTGTGGTTTGTGGAAATAACACACATGCAATGACTCTGGTTGATCCATATGTGGTTTGTGGAAAGAACACACATGCAATGACTCTGGTTGATCCATATGTGGTCTGTGGAAAGAACACACATGCAATGACCACTGGTGGATCCATGTGTGGTTTGTGGAAAAGAACACACATGCAATGACTCTAGTACTAGTTTGTGGTTTTAGTATAAGAACACACATGCAATGACTCTAGTGGTTGATCCATGTGTGGTTTGTGGAAATAACACACATGCAATGACTCTTGTGGTTGATCCATGTGTGGTTTGTGCACATGCAATGACCAGTGGTGGATCCATGTTGGATTTAGTATAAGAACACACATGCAATGACTCTAGTACTGGTTTGTGGTTTTACTATAAGAACACACATGCAATGACTCTAGTGGTTGATCCATGTGTGGTTTGTGGAAACAACACACATGCAATGACTCTAGTGGTTGATCCATGTGTGGTTTGTGGAAAGAACACACATGCAATGACCAATGGTGGATCCATGTTGGTGTTAGTATAAGAACACACATGCAATGACTCTAGTGGTTGATCCATGTTTGTTTGTGGAAATAACACACATGCAATGACTCTAGTGGTTGATCCATGTGTGGTTTGTGAAAAGAACACACATGCAATGATCTAGTGTTGGTTTTAGTATAAGAACACACATGCAATGACTCTAGTGGTTGATCCATGTGTGGTTTGTGGAAAGAACACATATGCAGTGACTCTAGTGGTTGATCCATGTGTGGTTTGTGGAAATAACACATATGAAATGACTGTAATGGGTCCACATGTGTGGTTTGTGGAAAGAACACACATGCAATGACTCTGGTTGATCCATATGTGGTCTATGGAAAGAACACACGTGCAATGACCACTGGTGGATCCATGTGTGGTTTGTGGAAAAGAACACACATGCAATGACTCTAGTGTGCTGGCTTGTGGTTTTAGTATAGGAACGAACATGCAATGAATCTAGTGGTTGATCCATGTCTGGTTTGTGGAAAGAACACACATGCAATGACTCTGGTTGATCCATATGTGGTCTGTGGAAAGAACACACATGCAATGACCACTGGTGGATCCATGTGTGGTTTGTGGAAAAGAACACTCATGCAATGACTCTAGTGCTGGTTTGTGGTTTTAGTATAAGAACAAACATGCAATGACTCTAGTGGTTGATCCATGTGTGGTTTGTGGAAAGAACACACATGCAATGACTCTGGTTGATCCATATGTGGTTTGTGGAAAGAACACACATGCAATGACTCTGGTTGATCCATATGTGGTTTGTGGAAAGAACACACATGCAATGACCACTGGTGGATCCATGTGTGGTTTGTGGAAAAGAACACACATGCAATGACTCTAGTACTAGTTTGTGGTTTTAGTATAAGAACACACATGCAATGACTCTAGTGGTTGATCCATGTGTGGTTTGTGGAAATAACACACATGCAATGACTCTTGTGGTTGATCCATGTGTGGTTTGTGCACATGCAATGACCAGTGGTGGATCCATGTTGGATTTAGTATAAGAACACACATGCAATGACTCTAGTACTGGTTTGTGGTTTTACTATAAGAACACACATGCAATGACTCTAGTGGTTGATCCATGTGTGGTTTGTGGAAACAACACACATGCAATGACTCTAGTGGTTGATCCATGTGTGGTTTGTGGAAAGAACACACATGCAATGACCAATGGTGGATCCATGTTGGTGTTAGTATAAGAACACACATGCAATGACTCTAGTGGTTGATCCATGTTTGTTTGTGGAAATAACACACATGCAATGACTCTAGTGGTTGATCCATGTGTGGTTTGTGAAAAGAACACACATGCAATGATCTAGTGTTGGTTTTAGTATAAGAACACACATGCAATGACTCTAGTGGTTGATCCATGTGTGGTTTGTGGAAAGAACACATATGCAATAACTCTAGTGGTTGATCCATGTGTGGTTTGTGGAAATAACACATATGCAATGACTGTAATGGGTCCACATGTGTGGTTTGTGGAAATAACACACGTGCAATGACTCTGGTTGATCCATATGTGGTCTGTGGAAAGAACACACATGCAATGACCACCGGTGGATCCATGTGTGGTTTGTGGAAAAGAACACACATGCAATGACTCTAGTGCTGGTTTGTGGTTTTAGTATAAGAACAAACATGCAATGACTCTAGTGGTTGATCCATGTGTGGTTTATGGAAAGAACACACAGGCAATGACTCTGGTTGATCCATATGTGGTCTGTGGAAAGAACACACATGCAATGACCACTGGTGGATCCATGTGTGGTTTGTGGAAAAGAACACACATGCAATGACTCTAGTGCTGGTTTGTGGTTTTAGTATAAGAACAAACATGCAATGACTCTAGTGGTTGATCCATGTGTGGTTTGTGGAAAGAACACACATGCAATGACTCTGGTTGATCCATATGTGGTTTGTGGAAAGAACACACATGCAATGACCACTGGTGGATCCATGTGTGGTTTGTGGAAAAGAACACACATGCAATGACTCTACTACTGGTTTGTGGTTTTAGTATAAGAACACACATGCAATGACTCTAGTGGTTGATCCATGTGTGGTTTGTGAAAAGAACACACATGCAATGACTCTAGTGTTGGTTTTAGTATAAGAACACACATGCAATGACTCTAGTGGTTGATCCATGTGTGGTTTGTGGAAAGAAC
Organism: Avena sativa; assembly: GCA_916181665.1. Taxonomy (NCBI): domain Eukaryota; kingdom Viridiplantae; phylum Streptophyta; class Magnoliopsida; order Poales; family Poaceae; genus Avena; species Avena sativa. The sequence goes on along the minus strand of OV702286.1, from coordinate 428,096,352 downwards.
ACGTATGCAGTGACTCTAGTGGTTGATCCATGTGTGGTTTGTGGAAATAACACATATGAAATGACTGTAATGGGTCCACATGTGTGGTTTGTGGAAAGAACACACATGCAATGACTCTGGTTGATCCATATGTGGTCTATGGAAAGAACACACATGCAATGACCACTGGTGGATCCATGTGTGGTTTGTGGAAAAGAACACACATGCAATGACTCTAGTGTGCTGGTTTGTGGTTTTAGTATAGGAACGAACATGCAATGACTCTAGTGGTTGATCCATGTGTGGTTTGTGGAAAGAACACACATGCAATGACTCTGGTTGATCCATATGTGGTCTGTGGAAAGAACACACATGCAATGACCACTAGTGGATCCATGTGTGGTTTGTGGAAAAGAACACACATGCAATGACTCTAGTGCTGGTTTGTGGTTTTAGTATAAGAACAAACATGCAATGACTCTAGTGGTTGATCCATGTGTGGTTTGTGGAAAGAACACACATGCAATGACTCTGGTTGATCCATATGTGGTTTGTGGAAAGAACACACATGCAATGACTCTGGTTGATCCATATGTGGTTTGTGGAAAGAACACACATGCAATGACCACTGGTGGATCCATGTGTGGTTTGTGGAAAAGAACACACATGCAATGACTCTAGTACTAGTTTGTGGTTTTAGTATAAGAACACACATGCAATGACTCTAGTGGTTGATCCATGTGTGGTTTGTGGAAATAACACACATGCAATGACTCTTGTGGTTGATCCATGTGTGGTTTGTGCACATGCAATGACCAGTGGTGGATCCATGTTGGATTTAGTATAAGAACACACATGCAATGACTCTAGTACTGGTTTGTGGTTTTACTATAAGAACACACATGCAATGACTCTAGTGGTTGATCCATGTGTGGTTTGTGGAAACAACACACATGCAATGACTCTAGTGGTTGATCCATGTGTGGTTTGTGGAAAGAACACACATGCAATGACCAATGGTGGATCCATGTTGGTGTTAGTATAAGAACACACATGCAATGACTCTAGTGGTAGATCCATGTTTGTTTGTGGAAATAACACACATGCAATGACTCTAGTGGTTGATCCATGTGTGGTTTGTGAAAAGAACACACATGCAATGATCTAGTGTTGGTTTTAGTATAAGAACACACATGCAATGACTCTAGTGGTTGATCCATGTGTGGTTTGTGGAAAGAACACATATGCAATAACTCTAGTGGTTGATCCATGTGTGGTTTGTGGAAATAACACATATGCAATGACTGTAATGGGTCCACATGTGTGGTTTGTGGAAATAACACACGTGCAATGACTCTGGTTGATCCATATGTGGTCTGTGGAAAGAACACACATGCAATGACCACCGGTGGATCCATGTGTGGTTTGTGGAAAAGAACACACATGCAATGACTCTAGTGCTGGTTTGTGGTTTTAGTATAAGAACAAACATGCAATGACTCTAGTGGTTGATCCATGTGTGGTTTATGGAAAGAACACACATGCAATGACTCTGGTTGATCCATATGTGGTCTGTGGAAAGAACACACATGCAATGACCACTGGTGGATCCATGTGTGGTTTGTGGAAAAGAACACACATGCAATGACTCTAGTGCTGGTTTGTGGTTTTAGTATAAGAACAAACATGCAATGACTCTAGTGGTTGATCCATGTGTGGTTTGTGGAAAGAACACACATGCAATGACTCTGGTTGATCCATATGTGGTTTGTGGAAAGAACACACATGCAATGAACACTGATGGATCCATGTGTGGTTTGTGGAAAAGAACACACATGCAATGACTCTACTACTGGTTTGTGGTTTTAGTATAAGAACACACATGCAATGACTCTAGTGGTTGATCCATGTGTGGTTTGTGGAAATAACACACATGCAATGACTCTAGTGGTTGATCCATGTGTGGTTTGTGCACATGCAATGACCACTAGTGGATCCATGTTCGATTTAGTATAAGAACACACATGCAATGACTCTAGTATTGGTTTGTGGTTTTACTATAAGAACACACATGCAATGACTCTAGTGGTTGAGCCATGTGTGGTTTCTGGAAATAACACACATGCAATGACTCTAGTGGTTGATCCATGTGTGGTTTGTGGAAAGAACACACATGCAATGACCACTGGTGGATCCATGTTGGTTTTAGTATAAGAACACACATGGAATGACTCTAGTGGTTGATCCATGTTTGTTTGTGGAAATAACACACATGCAATGACTCTAGTGGTTGATCCATGTGTGGTTTGTGAAAAGAACACACATGCAATGACTCTAGTGTTGGTTTTAGTATAAGAACACACCTGCAATGACTCTAGTGGTTGATCCATGTGTGGTTTGTGGAAATAACACATATGCAATGACTCTAGTGGTTGATCCATGTGTGGTTTGTGGAAATAACACACATGCAATGACTGTAATGGGTCCACATGTGTGGTTTGTGGAAAGAACACACATGCAATGACTCTGGTTGATCCATATGTGGTCTGTGGAAATAACACACATGCAATGACCACTGGTGGATCCATGTGTGGTTTGTGGAAAAGAACACACATGCAATGACTCTAGTGGTTGATCCATGTGTGGTTTGTCGAAAGAACACACATGCAATGACTCTGGTTGATCCATATGTGGTTTGTGGAAAGAACACACATGCAATGACCACTGGTGGATCCATGTGTGGTTTGTTGAAAAGAACACACATGCAATGACTCTACTACTAGTTTATGGTTTTAGTATAAGAACACACATGCAATGACTCTAGTGGTTGATCCATGTGTGGTTTGTGGAAATAACACACATGCAATGACTCTAGTGGTTGATCCATGTGTGGTTTGTGCACATGCAATGACCATTGGTGGATACATGTTGGTTTTAGTATAAGAACACACATGCAATGACTCTAGTACTGGTTTGTGGTTTTAGTATAAGAACACACATGCAATGACTCTAGTGGTTGATCCATGTTTGGTTTTTGGAAATAACACACATGCAATGACTCTAGTGGTTGATCCATGTGTGGTTTGTAGAAAGAACACACATGCAATGACCAATGGTGGATCCATGTTGGTTTTAGGATCAGAACACACATGCAATGACTCTAGTGGTTGATCCATGTTTGTTTGTGGAAATAACACACATGCAATGACTCTAGTGGTTGATCCATGTGTGGTTTGTGAAAAGAACACACATGCAATGACTCTAGTGTTGGTTTTAGTATAAGAACACATATGCAATGACTCTAGTGGTTGATCCATGTGTGGTTTGTGGAAAGAACACACATGCAATGACTCTGGTTGATCCATATGTGGTTTGTGGAAAGAACACACATGCAATGACCACTGGTGGATCCATGTGTGGTTTGTGGAAAAGAACACACATGCAATGACACTACTACTGGTTTGTGGTTTTAGTATAAGAACACACATGCAATGACTCTAGTGGTTGATCCATGTGTGGTTTGTGCAAATAACACACATGCAATGACTCTAGTGGTTGATCCATATGTGGTTTGTGCACATGCATGGACCACTGGTGGATCCATGTTGGTTTTAGTATAAGAACACACATGCAATGACTCTAGTACTAGTTTGTGGTTTTACTATAAGAACACACATGCAATGACTCTAGTGGTTTAGCCATGTGTGGTTTCTGGAAATAACACACATGCAATGACTCTAGTGGTTGATCCATGTGTGGTTTGTGGAAAGAACACACATGCAATGACCACTGGTGGATCCGTGTTGGTTTGTGTATAAGAACACACATACAATGACTCTAGTGGTTGATCCATGTTTGTTTGTGGAAATAACACACATGCAATGACTCTAGTGGTTGATCCATGTGTGGTTTGTGAAAAGAACACACATGCAATGACTCTAGTGTTGGTTTTAGTATAAGAACACACATGCAATGACTCTAGTGGTTGATCCATGTGTGGTTTGTGGAAATAACACATATGCAATGACTCTAGTGGTTGATCCATGTGTGGTTTGTGGAAATAACACACATGCAATGACTGTAATGGGTCCACATGTGTGGTTTGTGGAAAGAACACACATGAAATGACTCTGGTTGATCCATATGTGGTCCGTGGAAAGAACACACATGCAATGACCACCGGTGGATCCATGTGTGGTTTGTGGAAAAGAACACACATGCAATGACTCTAGTGCTGGTTTGTTGTTTTGGTATAAGAACAAACATGCAATGACTCTAGTGGTTGATCCATGTGTGGTTTGTGGAAAGAACACAAATGCAATGACTCTAGTGGTTGATCCATATGTGGTCTGTGGAAAGAACACACATGCAATGACCACTGGTGGATCCATGTGTGGTTTGTGGAAAAGAACACACATGCAATGACTCTAGTGCTGGTTTGTGGTTTTAGTATAAGAACAAACATGCAATGACTCTAGTGGTTGATCCATATGTGGTTTGTGGAAAGAACACACATGCAATGACCACTGGTGGATCCATGTGTGGTTTGTGGAAAAGAACACACATGCAATGAGTCTAGTACTGGTTTGTGGTTTTAGTATAAGAACACACATGCAATGACTCTAGTGGTTGATCCATGTGTGGTTTGTGGAAATAACACACATGCAATGACTCTAGTGGTTGATCCATGTGTGGTTTGTGCACATGCAATGACCACTGGTGGATCCATGTTGGATTTAGTATAAGAACACACATGCAATGACTCTAGTACTGGTTTGTGGTTTTACTATAAGAACACACATGCAATGACTCTAGTGGTTGATCCATGTTTGTTTGTGGAAATAACACACATGCAATGACTCTAGTGGTTGATCCATGTGTGGTTTGTGAAAAGAACACACATGCAATGACTCTAGTGTTGGTTTTAGTATAAGAACACACATGCAATGAATCTAGTGGTTGATCCATGTGTGGTTTGTGGAAAGAACACATATGCAATGACTCTAGTGGTTGATCCATGTGTGGTTTGTGGAAATAACACATATGCAATGACTGTAATGGGTCCACATGTGTGGTTTGTGGAAAGAACACACATGCAATGACTCTGGTTGATCCATATGTGGTCTGTGGAAAGAACACACATGCAATGACCACCGGTGGATCCATGTGTGGTTTGTGGAAAAGAACACACATGCAATGACTCTAGTGCTGGTTTGTGGTTTTAGTATAAGAACAAACATGCAATGACTCTAGTGGTTGATCCATGTGTGCTTTTTGGAAAGAACACACATGCAATGACTCTGGTTGATCCATGTGTGGTCTGTGGAAAGAACACACATGCAATGACCACTCGTGGATCCATGTGTGGTTTGTGGAAAAGAACACACATGCAATGACTCTAGTGCTGGTTTGTGGTTTTAGTATAAGAACAAACATGCAATGACTCTAGTGGTTGATCCATGTGTGGTTTGTGGAAAGAACACACATGCAATGACTCTGGTTGATCCATATGTGGTTTGTGGAAAGAACACACATGCGATGACCACTGGTGGATCCATGTGTGGTTTGTGGAAAAGAACACACATGCAATGACTCTACTACTAGTTTGTGGTTTTAGTATAAGAACACACATGCAATGACTCTAGTGGTTGATCCATGTGTGGTTTGTGGAAATAACACACATGCAATGACTCTAGTGGTTGATCCATGTGTGGTTTGTGCACATGCAATGACCACTGGTGGATTCATGTTGGTTTTAGTATAAGAACACACATGCAATGACTCTAGTACTGGTTTGTGCTTTTACTATAAGAACACACATGCAATGACTATAGTGGTTGAGCCATGTGTGGTTTGTGGAAATAACACACATGCAATGACTCTAGTGGTTGATCCATGTGTGGTTTGTAGAAAGAACACACATGCAATGACCACTGGTGGATCCATGTTGGTTTTAGTATAAGAACACACATGCAATGACTCTAGTGGTTGATCCATGTTTGTTTGTGGAAATAACACACATGTAATGACTCTATTGGTTGATCCATGTGTGGTTTGTGAAAAGAACACACATGCAATGACTCTAGTGTTGGTATTATTATAAGAACACACATGCAATGACTCTAGTGGTTGATCCATGTGTGGTTTGTGGAAATAACACATATGCAATGACTCTAGTGGTTGATCCATGTGTGGTTTGTGGAAATAACACACATGCAATGACTGTAATGGGTCCACATGTGTGGTTTGTGGAAAGAACACACATGCAATGACTCTGGTTGATCCATATGTGGTCTGTGGAAATAACACACATGCAATGACCACTGGTGGATCCATGTGTGGTTTGTGGAAAAGAACACACATGCAATGACTCTAGTGCTGGTTTGTGGTTTTAGTATAAGAACAAACATGCAATGACTCTAGTGGTTGATCCATGTGTGGTTTGTGGAAAGAACACACATGCAATGACTCTGGTTGATCCATATGTGGTTTGTGGAAAGAACACACATGCAATGACCACTGGTGGATCCATGTGTGGTTTGTGGAAAAGAACACACATGCAATGACTCTACTAGTAGTTTATGGTTTTAGTATAAGAACACACATGCAATGACGCTAGTGGTTGATCCATGTGTGGTTTGTGGAAATAACACACATGCAATTTCTCTAGTGGTTGATCCATGTGTGGTTTGTGCACATGCAATGACCACTGGTGGATCCATGTTGGTTTTAGTATAAGAACACACATGCAATGACTCTAGTACTGGTTTGTGGTTTTACTATAAGAACACACATGCAATGACTATAGTGGTTGATCTATGTGTGGTTTGTGGAAATAACACACATGCAATGACTCTAGTGGTTGATCCATGTGTGGTTTGTAGAAAGAACACACATGCAATGACCACTGGTGGATCCATGTTGGTTTTAGTATAAGAACACACATGCAATGACTCTATTGGTTGATCCATGTTTGTTTGTGGAAATAACACTCATGCAATGACTCTATTGGTTGATCCATGTGTGGTTTGTGAAAAGAACACACATGCAATGACTCTAGTGTTGGTTTTAGTATAAGAACACACATGCAATGACTCTAGTGGTTGATCCATGTGTGGTTTGTGGAAATAACACATATGCAATGACTCTAGTGGTTGATCCATGTGTGGTTTGTGAAAATAACACACATGCAATGACTGTAATGGGTCCACATGTGTGGTTTGTGGAAAGAACACACATGCAATGACTCTGGATGATCCATATGTGGTCTGTGGAAATAACACACATGCAATGACCACTGGTGGATCCATGTGTGGTTTGTGGAAAAGAACACACATGCAATGACTCTAGTGCTGGTTTGTTGTTTTAGTATAAGAACAAACATGCAATGACTCTAGTATTGGTTTGTGGTTTTACTATAAGAACACACATGCAATGACTCTAGTGGTTGAGCCATGTGTGGTTTCTGGAAATAACACACATGCAATGACTCTAGTGGTTGATCCATGTGTGGTTTGTGGAAAGAACACACATGCAATGACCACTGGTGGATCCATGTTGGTTTTAGTATAAGAACACACATGGAATGACTCTAGTGGTTGATCCATGTTTGTTTGTGGAAATAACACACATGCAATGACTCTAGTGGTTGATCCATGTGTGGTTTGTGAAAAGAACACACATGCAATGACTCTAGTGTTGGTTTTAGTATAAGAACACACCTGCAATGACTCTAGTGGTTGATCCATGTGTGGTTTGTGGAAATAACACATATGCAATGACTCTAGTGGTTGATCCATGTGTGGTTTGTGGAAATAACACACATGCAATGACTGTAATGGGTCCACATGTGTGGTTTGTGGAAAGAACACACATGCAATGACTCTGGTTGATCCATATGTGGTCTGTGGAAATAACACACATGCAATGACCACTGGTGGATCCATGTGTGGTTTGTGGAAAAGAACACACATGCAATGACTCTAGTGGTTGATCCATGTGTGGTTTGTCGAAAGAACACACATGCAATGACTCTGGTTGATCCATATGTGGTTTGTGGAAAGAACACACATGCAATGACCACTGGTGGATCCATGTGTGGTTTGTTGAAAAGAACACACATGCAATGACTCTACTACTAGTTTATGGTTTTAGTATAAGAACACACATGCAATGACTCTAGTGGTTGATCCATGTGTGGTTTGTGGAAATAACACACATGCAATGACTCTAGTGGTTGATCCATGTGTGGTTTGTGCACATGCAATGACCATTGGTGGATACATGTTGGTTTTAGTATAAGAACACACATGCAATGACTCTAGTACTGGTTTGTGGTTTTAGTATAAGAACACACATGCAATGACTCTAGTGGTTGATCCATGTTTGGTTTTTGGAAATAACACACATGCAATGACTCTAGTGGTTGATCCATGTGTGGTTTGTAGAAAGAACACACATGCAATGACCAATGGTGGATCCATGTTGGTTTTAGGATCAGAACACACATGCAATGACTCTAGTGGTTGATCCATGTTTGTTTGTGGAAATAACACACATGCAATGACTCTAGTGGTTGATCCATGTGTGGTTTGTGAAAAGAACACACATGCAATGACTCTAGTGTTGGTTTTAGTATAAGAACACACATGCAATGACTCTAGTGGTTGATCCATGTGTGGTTTGTGGAAAGAACACACATGCAATGACTCTGGTTGATCCATATGTGGTTTGTGGAAAGAACACACATGCAATGACCACTGGTGGATCCATGTGTGGTTTGTGGAAAAGAACACACATGCAATGACACTACTACTGGTTTGTGGTTTTAGTATAAGAACACACATGCAATGACTCTAGTGGTTGATCCATGTGTGGTTTGTGCAAATAACACACATGCAATGACTCTAGTGGTTGATCCATATGTGGTTTGTGCACATGCATGGACCACTGGTGGATCCATGTTGGTTTTAGTATAAGAACACACATGCAATGACTCTAGTACTAGTTTGTGGTTTTACTATAAGAACACACATGCAATGACTCTAGTGGTTTAGCCATGTGTGGTTTCTGGAAATAACACACATGCAATGACTCTAGTGGTTGATCCATGTGTGGTTTGTGGAAAGAACACACATGCAATGACCACTGGTGGATCCGTGTTGGTTTGTGTATAAGAACACACATACAATGACTCTAGTGGTTGATCCATGTTTGTTTGTGGAAATAACACACATGCAATGACTCTAGTGGTTGATCCATGTGTGGTTTGTGAAAAGAACACACATGCAATGACTCTAGTGTTGGTTTTAGTATAAGAACACACATGCAATGACTCTAGTGGTTGATCCATGTGTGGTTTGTGGAAATAACACATATGCAATGACTCTAGTGGTTGATCCATGTGTGGTTTGTGGAAATAACACACATGCAATGACTGTAATGGGTCCACATGTGTGGTTTGTGGAAAGAACACACATGAAATGACTCTGGTTGATCCATATGTGGTCCGTGGAAAGAACACACATGCAATGACCACCGGTGGATCCATGTGTGGTTTGTGGAAAAGAACACACATGCAATGACTCTAGTGCTGGTTTGTTGTTTTGGTATAAGAACAAACATGCAATGACTCTAGTGGTTGATCCATGTGTGGTTTGTGGAAAGAACACAAATGCAATGACTCTAGTGGTTGATCCATATGTGGTCTGTGGAAAGAACACACATGCAATGACCACTGGTGGATCCATGTGTGGTTTGTGGAAAAGAACACACATGCAATGACTCTAGTGCTGGTTTGTGGTTTTAGTATAAGAACAAACATGCAATGACTCTAGTGGTTGATCCATATGTGGTTTGTGGAAAGAACACACATGCAATGACCACTGGTGGATCCATGTGTGGTTTGTGGAAAAGAACACACATGCAATGAGTCTAGTACTGGTTTGTGGTTTTAGTATAAGAACACACATGCAATGACTCTAGTGGTTGATCCATGTGTGGTTTGTGGAAATAACACACATGCAATGACTCTAGTGGTTGATCCATGTGTGGTTTGTGCACATGCAATGACCATTGGTGGATACATGTTGGTTTTATTATAAGAACACACATGCAATGACTCTAGTACTGGTTTGTGATTTTAGTATAAGAACACACATGCAATGACTCTAGTGGTTGATCCATGTTTGGTTTTTGCAAATAACACACATGCAATGACTCTAGTGGTTGATCCATTTGTGGTTTGTAGAAAGAACACACATGCAATGACCAATGGTGGATCCATGTTGGTTTTAGGATCAGAACACACATGCAATGACTCTAGTGGTTGATCCATGTTTGTTTGTGGAAATAACACACATGCAATGACTCTAGTGGTTGATCCATGTGTGGTTTGTGAAAAGAACACACATGCAATGACTCTAGTGTTGGTTTTAGTATAAGAACACACATGCAATGAATCTAGTGGTTGATCCATGTGTGGTTTGTGGAAAGAACACATATGCAATGACTCTAGTGGTTGATCCATGTGTGGTTTGTGGAAATAACACATATGCAATGACTGTAATGGGTCCACATGTGTGGTTTGTGGAAAGAAAACACATGCAATGACTCTGGTTGATCCATATGTGGTCTGTGGAAAGAACACACATGCAATGACCACCGGTGGATCCATGTGTGGTTTGTGGAAAAGAACACACATGCAATGACTCTAGTGCTGGTTTGTGGTTTTAGTATAAGAACAAACATGCAATGACTCTAGTGGTTGATCCATGTGTGCTTTTTGGAAAGAACACACATGCAATGACTCTGGTTGATCCATGTGTGGTCTGTGGAAAGAACACACATGCAATGACCACTCGTGGATCCATGTGTGGTTTGTGGAAAAGAACACACATGCAATGACTCTAGTGCTGGTTTGTGGTTTTAGTATAAGAACAAACATGCAATGACTCTAGTGGTTGATCCATGTGTGGTTTGTGGAAAGAACACACATGCAATGACTCTGGTTGATCCATATGTGGTTTGTGGAAAGAACACACATGCGATGACCACTGGTGGATCCATGTGTGGTTTGTGGAAAAGAACACACATGCAATGACTCTACTACTAGTTTGTGGTTTTAGTATAAGAACACACATGCAATGACTCTAGTGGTTGATCCATGTGTGGTTTGTGGAAATAACACACATGCAATGACTCTAGTGGTTGATCCATGTGTGGTTTGTGCACATGCAATGACCACTGGTGGATTCATGTTGGTTTTAGTATAAGAACACACATGCAATGACTCTAGTACTGGTTTGTGCTTTTACTATAAGAACACACATGCAATGACTATAGTGGTTGAGCCATGTGTGGTTTGTGGAAATAACACACATGCAATGACTCTAGTGGTTGATCCATGTGTGGTTTGTAGAAAGAACACACATGCAATGACCACTGGTGGATCCATGTTGGTTTTAGTATAAGAACACACATGCAATGACTCTAGTGGTTGATCCATGTTTGTTTGTGGAAATAACACACATGTAATGACTCTATTGGTTGATCCATGTGTGGTTTGTGAAAAGAACACACATGCAATGACTCTAGTGTTGGTATTATTATAAGAACACACATGCAATGACTCTAGTGGTTGATCCATGTGTGGTTTGTGGAAATAACACATATGCAATGACTCTAGTGGTTGATCCATGTGTGGTTTGTGGAAATAACACACATGCAATGACTGTAATGGGTCCACATGTGTGGTTTGTGGAAAGAACACACATGCAATGACTCTGGTTGATCCATATGTGGTCTGTGGAAATAACACACATGCAATGACCACTGGTGGATCCATGTGTGGTTTGTGGAAAAGAACACACATGCAATGACTCTAGTGCTGGTTTGTTGTTTTGGTATAAGAACAAACATGCAATGACTCTAGTGGTTGATCCATGTGTGGTTTGTGGAAAGAACACACATGCAATGACTCTAGTGGTTGATCCATATGTGGTCTATGGAAAGAACACATATGCAATGACCACTGGTGGATCCATGTGTGGTTTGTGGAAAAGAACACGCATGCAATGACTCTAGTGCTGGTTTGTGGTTTTAGTATAAGAACAAACATGCAATGACTCTAGTGGTTGATCCATGTGTGGTTTGTGGAAAGAACACACATGCAATGACTCTAGTGGTTGATCTATATTGGTCTGTGGAAAGAACACACATGCGATGACCACTGGTGGATCCATGTGTGGTTTGTGGAAAAGAACACACATGCAATGACTCTACTACTAGTTTGTGGTTTTAGTATAAGAACACACATGCAATGACTCTAGTGGTTGATCCATGTGTGGTTTGTGGAAATAACACACATGCAATGACTCTAGTGGTTGATCCATGTGTGGTTTGTGCACATGCAATGACCACTGGTGGATTCATGTTGGTTTTAGTATAAGAACACACATGCAATGACTCTAGTACTGGTTTGTGCTTTTACTATAAGAACACACATGCAATGACTATAGTGGTTGAGCCATGTGTGGTTTGTGGAAATAACACACATGCAATGACTCTAGTGGTTGATCCATGTGTGGTTTGTAGAAAGAACACACATGCAATGACCACTGGTGGATCCATGTTGGTTTTAGTATAAGAACACACATGCAATGACTCTAGTGGTTGATCCATGTTTGTTTGTGGAAATAACACACATGTAATGACTCTATTGGTTGATCCATGTGTGGTTTGTGAAAAGAACACACATGCAATGACTCTAGTGTTGGTATTATTATAAGAACACACATGCAATGACTCTAGTGGTTGATCCATGTGTGGTTTGTGGAAATAACACATATGCAATGACTCTAGTGGTTGATCCATGTGTGGTTTGTGGAAATAACACACATGCAATGACTGTAATGGGTCCACATGTGTGGTTTGTGGAAAGAACACACATGCAATGACTCTGGTTGATCCATATGTGGTCTGTGGAAATAACACACATGCAATGACCACTGGTGGATCCATGTGTGGTTTGTGGAAAAGAACACACATGCAATGACTCTAGTGCTGGTTTGTTGTTTTGGTATAAGAACAAACATGCAATGACTCTAGTGGTTGATCCATGTGTGGTTTGTGGAAAGAACACACATGCAATGACTCTAGTGGTTGATCCATATGTGGTCTATGGAAAGAACACATATGCAATGACCACTGGTGGATCCATGTGTGGTTTGTGGAAAAGAACACGCATGCAATGACTCTAGTGCTGGTTTGTGGTTTTAGTATAAGAACAAACATGCAATGACTCTAGTGGTTGATCCATATGTGGTTTGTGGAAAGAACACACATGCAATGACCACTGGTGGATCCATGTGTGGTTTGTGGAAAAGAACACACATGCAAAGAGTCTAGTACTGGTTTGTGGTTTTAGTATAAGAACACACATGCAATGACTCGAGTGGTTGATCCATGTGTGGTTTGTGGAAATAACACACATGCAATGACTCTAGTGGTTGATCCATGTGTGGTTTGTGCACATGCAATGACCATTGGTGGATCCATGTTGGTTTTAGTATAAGAACACACATGCAATGACTCTAGTACTGGTTTGTGGTTTTAGTATAAGAACACACATGCAATGACTCTAGTGGTTGATCCATGTGTGGTTTGTAGAAAGAACACACATGCAATGACCACTGGTGGATCCATGTTGGTTTTAGTATAAGAACACACATCCAATGACTCTAGTGGTTGATCCATGTTTGTTTGTGGAAATAACACTCTTGCAATGACTCTGTTGGTTGATCCATGTGTGGTTTGTGAAAAGAACACACATGCAATGACTCTAGTGTTGGTTTTAGTATAAGAACACACATGCAATGACTCTAGTGGTTGATCCATGTGTGGTTTGTGCAAATAACACATATGCAATGACTCTAGTGGTTGATCCATGTGTGGTTTGTGGAAATAACACACATGCAATGACTGTAATGGGTCCACATGTGTGGTTTGTGGAAAGAACACACATGCAATGACTCTGGTTGATCCATATGTGGTCTGTGGAAAGAACACACATGCAATGACCACTGGTGGATCCATGTGTGGTTTGTGGAAAAGAACACACATGCAATGACTCTAGTGCTGGTTTGTGGTTTTAGTATAAGAACAAACATGCAATGACTCTAGTGGTTGATCCATGTGTGGTTTGTGGAAAGAACACACATGCAATGACTCTGGTTGATCCATATGTGGTCTGTGGAAAGAACACACGTGCAATGACCACTGGTGGATCCATGTGTGGTTTGTGGAAAAGAACACACATACAATGACTCTAGTGCTGGTTTGTGGTTTTAGTATAAGAACACACATGCAATGACTCTAGTACTGGTTTGTGGTTTTAGTATAAGAACACACATGCAATGACTCTAGTGGTTGATCCATGTTTGGTTTTTGGAAATAACACACATGCAATGACTCTAGTGGTTGATCCATGTGTGGTTTGTAGAAAGAACACACATGCAATGACCAATGGTGGATCCATGTTGGTTTTAGGATCAGAACACACATGCAATGACTCTAGTGGTTGATCCATGTTTGTTTGTGGAAATAACACGCATGCAATGACTCTAGTGGTTGATCCATGTGTGGTTTGTGCACATGCAATGACCACTGGTGGATTCATGTTGGTTTTAGTATAAGAACACACATGCAATGACTCTAGTGGTTGATCTATGTTTGTTTGTGGAAATAACACTCATGTAATGACTCTATTGGTTGATCCATGTGTGGTTTGTGAAAAGAACACACATGCAATGAATCTAGTGTTGGTTTTAGTATAAGAACAAACATGCAATGACTCTAGTGGTTCATCCATGTGTGGTTTGTGGAAATAACACATATGCAATGACTATAGTGGTTGATCCATGTGTGGTTTGTGGAAATAACACACATGCAATGACTGTAATGGGTCCACATGTGTGGTTTGTGGAAAGAACACACATGCAATGACTCTGGTTGATCCATATGTGGTCTATGGAAATAACACACATGCAATGACCACTGGTGGATCCATGTGTGGTTTGTGGAAAAGAACACACATGCAATGACTCTAGTGCTGGTTTGTTGTTTTAGTATAAGAACAAACATGCAATGACTCTAGTGGTTGATCCATGTGTGGTTTGTGGAAAGAACACACATGCAATGACTCTAGTGGTTGATCCATATGTGGTCTGTGGAAAGAACACACATGCAATGACCACTGGTGGATCCATGTGTGGTTTGTGGAAAAGAACACACATGCAATGACTCTAGTGCTGGTTTGTGGTTTTAGTATAAGAACAAACATGCAATGACTCTAGTGGTTGATCCATATGTGGTTTGTGGAAAGAACACACATGCAATGACCACTGGTGGATCCATGTGTGGTTTGTGGAAAAGAACACACATGCAAAGAGTCTAGTACTGGTTTGTGGTTTTAGTATAAGAACACACATGCAATGACTCGAGTGGTTGATCCATGTGTGGTTTGTGGAAATAACACACATGCAATGACTCTAGTGGTTGATCCATGTGTGGTTTGTGCACATGCAATGACCATTGGTGGATCCATGTTGGTTTTAGTATAAGAACACACATGCAATGACTCTAGTACTGGTTTGTGGTTTTAGTATAAGAACACACATGCAATGACTCTAGTGGTTGATCCATGTGTGGTTTGTGGAAATAACACACATGCAATGACTCTAGTGGTTGATACATGTGTGGTTTGTAGAAAGAACACACATGCAATGACCAATGGTGGATCCATGTTGGTTTTAGGATAAGAACACACATGCAACGACTCTAGTGGTTGATCCATGTTTGTTTGTGGAAATAACACACATGCAATGACTCTAGTGGTTGATCCATGTGTGGTTTGTGAAAAGAACACAGATGCAATGACTCTAGTATTGGTTTTAGTATAAGAACACACATGCAATGACTCTAGTGGTTGATCCATGTGTGGTTTGTGGAAAGAACACATATGCAATGACTCTAGTGGTTGATCCATGTGTGGTTTGTGGAAATAACACATATGCAATGACTGTAATGGGTCCACATGTGTGGTTTGTGGAAAGAACACACATGCAATGACTCTGGTTGATCCATATGTGGTCTATGGAAAGAACACACATGCAATGACCACTGGTGGATCCATGTGTGGTTTATGGAAAAGAACACACATGCAATGACTCTAGTGCTGGTTTGTGGTTTTAGTATAAGAACAAACATGCAATGACTCTAGTGGTTGATCCATGTGTGGTTTGTGGAAAGAACACACATGCAATGACTCTGGTTGAAACATATGTGGTCTGTGGAAAGAACACATGTGCAATGACCACTGGTGGATCCATGTGTGGTTTGTGGAAAAGAACACACATACAATGACTCTAGTGCTGGTTTGTGGTTTTAGTATAAGAACAAACATGCAATGACTCTAGTGGTTGATCCATGTGTGGTTTGTGGAAAGAACACACATGCAATGACTCTGGTTGATCCATATGTGGTTTGTGGAAAGAACACAGATGCAATGACCACTGGTGGATCCATGTGTGGTTTGTGGAAAAGAACACACATGCAATGACTCTACTAGTAGTTTATGGTTTTAGTATAAGAACACACATGCAATGACGCTAGTGGTTGATCCATGTGTGGTTTGTGGAAATAACACACATGCAATGACTCTAGTGGTTGATCCATGTGTGGTTTGTGGACATGCAATGACCACTGGTGGATCCATGTTGGTTTTAGTATAAGAACACACATGCAATGACTCTAGTACTCGTTTGTGGTTTTACTATAAGAACACACATGCAATGACTATAGTGGTTGATCCATGTGTGGTTTGTGGAAATAACACACATGCAATGACTCTAGTGGTTGATCCATGTGTGGTTTGTGGAAAGAACACACATGCAATGACCACTGGTGGATCCATGTTGGTTTTAGTATAAGAACACACATGCAATGACTCTAGTGGTTGATCCATGTTTGTTTGTGGAAATAACACTCTTGCAATGACTCTATTGGTTGATCCATGTGTGGTTTGTGAAAAGAACACACATGCAATGACTCTAGTGTTGGTTTTAGTATAAGAACACACATGCAATGACTCTAGTGGTTGATCGATGTGTGGTTTGTGGAAATAACACATATGCAATGACTCTAGTGGTTGATCCATGTGTGGTTTGTGGAAATAACACACATGCAATGACTGTAATGGGTCCACATGTGTGGTTTGTGGAAAGAACACACATGCAATGACTCTGGTTGATCCATATGTGGTATGTGTAAAGAACACACATGCAATGCCCACTGGTGGATCCATGTGTGGTTTGTGGAAAAGAACACACATGTAATGACTCTAGTGCTGGTTTGTGGTTTTAGTATAAGAACAAACATGCAATGACTCTAGTGGTTGATCCATGTGTGGTTTGTGGAAAGAACACACATGCAATGACTCTGGTTGATCCATATGTGGTCTGTGGAAAGAACACACATGCAATGACCACTGGTGGATCCATGTGTGGTTTGTGGAAAAGAACACACATACAATGACTCTAGTGCTGGTTTGTGGTTTTAGTATAAGAACAAACATGCAATGACTCTAGTGGTTGATCCATGTGTGGTTTGTGGAAAGAACACACATGCAATGACTCTGGTTGATCCATATGTGGTTTGTGGAAAGAACATAGATGCAATGACCACTGGTGGATCCATGTGTGGTTTGTGGAAAAGAACACACATGCAATGACTCTACTAGTAGTTTATGGTTTTAGTATAAGAACACACATGCAATGACGCTAGTGGTTGATCCATGTGTGGTTTGTGGAAATAACACACATGCAATGACTCTAGTGGTTGATCCATGTGTGGTTTGTGGACATGCAATGACCACTGGTGGATCCATGTTGGTTTTAGTATAAGAACACACATGCAATGACTCTAGTACTCGTTTGTGGTTTTACTATAAGAACACACATGCAATGACTATAGTGGTTGATCCATGTGTGGTTTGTGGAAATAACACACATGCAATGACTCTAGTGGTTGATCCATGTGTGGTTTGTGGAAAGAACACACATGCAATGACCACTGGTGGATCCATGTTGGTTTTAGTATAAGAACACACATGCAATGACTCTAGTGGTTGATCCATGTTTGTTTGTGGAAATAACACTCTTGCAATGACTCTATTGGTTGATCCATGTGTGGTTTGTGAAAAGAACACACATGCAATGACTCTAGTGTTGGTTTTAGTATAAGAACACACATGCAATGACTCTAGTGGTTGATCGATGTGTGGTTTGTGGAAATAACACATATGCAATGACTCTAGTGGTTGATCCATGTGTGGTTTGTGGAAATAACACACATGCAATGACTGTAATGGGTCCACATGTGTGGTTTGTGGAAAGAACACACATGCAATGACTCTGGTTGATCCATATGTGGTCTGTGTAAAGAACACACATGCAATGCCCACTGGTGGATCCATGTGTGGTTTGTGGAAAAGAACACACATGTAATGACTCTAGTGCTGGTTTGTGGTTTTAGTATAAGAACAAACATGCAATGACTCTAGTGGTTGATCCATGTGTGGTTTGTGGAAAGAACACACATGCAATGACTCTGGTTGATCCATATGTGGTCTGTGGAAAGAACACACATGCAATGACCACTGGTGGATCCATGTGTGGTTTGTGGAAAAGAACACACATACAATGACTCTAGTGTTGGTTTATGGTTTTAGTATAAGAACAAACATGCAATAACTCTAGTATTTGATCTATGTGTGGTTTGTGGAAAGAACACACATGCAATGACTCTGGTTGATCCATATGTGGTTTGTGGAAAGAACACACATGCAATGACCACTGGTGGATCCATGTGTGGTTTGTGGAAAAGAACACACATGCAATGACTCTACTACTAGTTTATGGTTTTAGTATAAGAACACACATGCAATGACTCTAGTGGTTGATCCATGTGTGGTTTGTGGAAAAAACACACATGCAAGGACTCTAGTGGTTGATCCATGTGTGGTTTGTGCACATGCAATGACCATTGGTGGATCCATGTTGGTTTTAGTATAAGAACACACATGCAATGACTCTAGTACTGGTTTGTGGTTTTACTATAAGAACACACATGCAATGACTATAGTGGTTGATCCATGTGTGGTTTGTGGAAATAACCCACATGCAATAACTCTAGTGGTTGATCTATGTGTGGTTTGTAGAAAGAACACACATGCAATGACCACTGGTGGATCCATGTTGGTTTTAGTATAAGAACAAACATGTAATGACTCTAGTGGTTGATCCATGTGTGGTTTGTGGAAAGAACACACATGCAATGACTCTGGTTGATCCATATGTGGTCTGTGGAAAGAACACACATGCAATGACCACTGGTGGATCCATGTGTGGTTTGTGGAAAAGAACACACATGCAATGACTCTAGTGCTGGTTTGTGGTTTTAGTATAAGAACAAACATGCAATGACTCTAGTGGTTGATCCATGTGTGGATTGTGGAAAGAACACACATGCAATGACTCTGGTTGATCCATATGTGGTTTGTGGAAAGAACACACATGCGATGACCACTGGTGGATCCATGTGTGGTTTGTGGAAAAGAACACACATGCAATGACTCTACTACTAGTTTGTGGTTTTAGTATAAGAACACGCATGCAATGACTCTAGTGATGATCCATGTGTGGTTTGTGGAAATAACACACATGCAATGACTCTAGTGGTTGATCCATGTGTGGTTTGTGCACATGCAATGACCACTGGTGGATTCATGTTGGTTTTAGTATAAGAACACACATGCAATGACTCTAGTACTGGTTTGTGGTTTTACTATAAGAACACACATGCAATGACTATAGTGGTTGAGCCATGTGTGGTTTGTGGAAATAACACACATGCAATGACTCTAGTGGTTGATCCATGTGTGGTTTGTAGAAAGAACACACATGCAATGACCACTGGTGGATCCATGTTGGTTTTAGTATAAGAACACACATGCAATGACTCTAGTGGTTGATCCATGTTTGTTTGTGGAAATAACACTCATGTAATGACTCTATTGGTTGATCCATGTGTGGTTTGTGAAAAGAACACACATGCAATGACTCTAGTGTTGGTTTTAGTATAAGAACACACATGAAATGACTCTAGTGGTTGATCCATGTGTGGTTTGTGGAAATAACACATATGCAATGACTCTAGTGGTTGATCCATGTGCGGTTTGTGGAAATAACACACATGCAATGACTGTAATGGGTCCACATGTGTGGTTTGTGGAAAGAACACACATGCAATGACTCTGGTTGATCCATATGTGGTCTGTGGAAATAACACATATGCAATGACTCTAGTGGTTGATCCATGTGTGGTTTGTGGAAATAACACACATGCAATGACTGTAATGGGTCCACATGTGTTGTTTGTGGAAAGAACACACATGCGATGACTCTGGTTGATCCATATGTGGTCTGTGGAAATAACACACATGCAATGACCACTGGTGGATCCATGTGTGATTTGTGGAAAAGAACACACATGCAATGACTCTAGTGCTGGTTTGTTGTTTTAGTATAAGAACAAACATGCAATGACTCTAGTGGTTGATCCATGTGTGGTTTGTGGAAAGAACACACATGCAATGACTCTAGTGGTTGATCCATATGTGGTCTGTGGAAAGAACACACATGCAATGACCACTGGTGGATCCATGTGTGGTTTGTAGAAAAGAACACGCATGCAATGACTCTAGTGTTGGTTTGTGGTTTTAGTATAAGAACAAACATGGAATGACTCTAGTGGTTGATCCATATGTGGTTTGTGGAAAGAACACACATGCAATGACCACTGGTGGATCCATGTGTCGTTTGTGGAAAAGAACACACATGCAATGAGTCTAGTACTGGTTTGTGGTTTTAGTATAAGAACACACATGCAATTACTCTAGTGGTTGATCCATGTGTGGTTTGTGGAAATAACACACATGCAATGACTCTAGGGGTTGATCCATGTGTGGTTTGTGCACATGCAATGACCATTGGTGGATCCATGTTGGTTTTAGTATAAGAACACACATGCAATGACTCTAGTACTGGTTTGTGGTTTTAGTATAAGAACACACATGCAATGACTCTAGTGGTTGATCCATGTGTGGTTTGTGGAAATAACACACATGCAATGACTCTAGTGGTTGATCCATGTGTGGTTTGTAGAAAGAACACACATGCAATGACCAATGGTGGATCCATGTTGGTTATAAGAACACACATGCAATGACTCTAGTGGTTGATCCATGTTTTTTGTGGAAATAACACACATGCAATGACTCTAGTGGTTGATCCATGTGTGGTTTGTGAAAAGAACACAGATGCAATGACTCTAGTGTTGGTTTTAGTATAAGAACACACATGCAATGACTCTAGTGGTTGATCCATGTGTGGTTTGTGGAAAGAACACATATGCAATGACTCTAGTGGTTGATCCATGTGTGGTTTGTGGAAATAACACATATGCAATGACTGTAATGGGTCCACATGTGTGGTTTGTGGAAAGAACACACATGCAATGACTCTGGTTGATCCATATGTGGTCTGTGGAAAGAACACACATGCAATGACCACTGGTGGATCCATGTGTGGTTTGTGGAAAAGAACACACATGCAATGACTCTAGTGCTGGTTTGTGGTTTTAGTATAAGAACAAACATGCAATGACTCTAGTGGTTGATCCATGTGTGGTTTGTGGAAAGAACACACATGCAATGACTCTGGTTGATCCATATGTGGTCTGTGGAAAGAACACACGTGCAATGACCACTGGTGGTCCATGTGTGGTTTGCGTAAAAGAACACACACACAATGACTCTAGTGCTGGTTTGTGGTTTTTGTATAAGAACAAACATGCAATGACTATAGTGGTCGATCCATGTGTGGTTTGTGGAAAGAACACACATGCAATGACTCTGGTTGATCCATATGTGGATGGTGGAAAGAACACACATGCAATGACCACTGGTGGATCCATGTGTGGTTTGTTGAAAAGAACACACATGCAATGACTCTACTACTAGTTTATGGT
The DNA here is from genome assembly GCA_916181665.1 of Avena sativa. NCBI lineage: Eukaryota > Viridiplantae > Streptophyta > Magnoliopsida > Poales > Poaceae > Avena > Avena sativa. The sequence goes on along the minus strand of OV702286.1, from coordinate 428,074,227 downwards.
TTTAGTATAAGAACACACATGCAATGACTCTAGTGCTTGATCCATGTGTGGTTTGTGGAAATAACACACATGCAATAACTCTAGTGGTTGATCCATGTGTGGTTTGTGCACATGCAATGACCACTGGTGGATCCATGTTGGTTTTAGTATAAGAACACACATGCAATGACTCTAGTACTGGTTTGTGGTTTTACTATAAGAACACACATGCAATGACTCTAGTGGTTGATCCATGTGTGGTTTGTGGAAATAACACACATGCAATGACTCTAGTGGTTGATCCATGTGTGGTTTGTGGAAAGAACACACATGCAATGACCACTGGTGGATCCATGTTGGTTTTAGTATAAGAACACACATACAATGACTTTAGTGGTTGATCCATGTTTGTTTGTGGAAATAACACACATGCAATGACTCTAGTGGTTGATCCATGTGTGGTTTGTGAAAAGAACACACATGCAATGACTGTAGTGTTGGTTTTAGTATAAGAACACACATGCAATGACTCTAGTGGTTGATCCATGTGTGGTTTGTGGAAATAACACATATGCAATGACTCTAGTGGTTGATCCATGTGTGGTTTGTGGAAATAACACACATGCAATGACTGTAATGGGTCCACATGTGTGGTTTGTGAAAAGAACACACATGCAATGACTCTGGTTGATCCATATGTGGTCTGTGGAAATAACACACATGCAATGACCACTGGTGGATCCATGTGTGGTTTGTGGAAAAGAACACACATGCAATGACTCTAGTGCCGGTTTGTTGTTTTAGTATAAGAACAAACATGCAATGACTCTAGTGGTTGATCCATGTGTGGTTTGTGGAAAGAACACACATGCAATGACTCAAGTGGTTGATCCATATGTGGTCTGTGGAAAGAACACACGTGCAATGACCACTGGTGGATCCATGTGTGGTTTGTGGAAAAGAACACACATACAATGACTCTAGTGCTGGTTTGTGGTTTTAGTATAAGAACACACATGCAATGACTCTAGTACTGGTTTGTGGTTTTAGTATAAGAACACACATGCAATGACTCTAGTGGTTGATCCATGTTTGGTTTTTGGAAAGAACACACATGCAATGACTCAAGTGGTTGATCCATATGTGGTCTGTGGAAAGAACACACATGCAATGACCACTGGTGGATCCATGTGTGGTTTGTGGAAAAGAACACACATGCAATGACTCTAGTGCTGGTTTGTGGTTTTAGTATAAGAACAAACATGCAATGACTCTAGTGGTTGATCCATATGTGGTTTGTGGAAAGAACACACATGCAATGACCACTGGTGGATCCATGTGTGGTTTGTGGAAAAGAACACACATGCAATGAGTCTAGTACTGGTTTGTGGTTTTAGTATAAGAACACACATGCATTGACTCTAGTGGTTGATCCATGTGTGGTTTGTGGAAATAACACACATGCAATGACTCTAGTGGTTGATCCATGTGTGGTTTGTGCACATGCAATGACCATTGGTGGATACATGTTGGTTTTAGTATAAGAACACACATGCAATGACTCTAGTACTGGTTTGTGGTTTTACTATAAGAACACACATGCAATGACTCTAGTGGTTGATCCATGTTTGGTTTTTGGAAATAACACACATGCAATGACTCTAGTGGTTGATCCATTTGTGGTTTGTAGAAAGAACACACATGCAATGACCAGTGGTGGATCCATGTTGGTTTTAGGATCAGAACACACATGCAATGACTCTAGTGGTTGATCCATGTTTGTTTGTGGAAATAACACACATGCAATGACTCTAGTGGTTGATCCATGTGTGGTTTGTGAAAAGAACACACTTGCAATGACTCTAGTGTTGGTTTTAGTATCAGAACACACATGCAATGACTCTAGTGGTTGATCCATGTGTGGTTTGTGGAAAGAACACATATGCAATGACTCTAGTGGTTGATCCATGTGTGGTTTGTGGAAATAACACATATGCAATGACTGTAATGGGTCCACATGTGTGGTTTGTGGAAAGAACACACATGCAATGACTCTAGTGGTTGATCCATGTGTGGTCTGTGGAAAGAACACACATGCAATGACCACCGGTGGATCCATGTGTAGTTTGTGGAAAAGAACACACATGCAATGACTCTAGTGCTGGTTTGTGGTTTTAGTATAAGAACAAACATGCAATGACTCTAGTGGTTGATCCATGTGTGCTTTTTGGAAAGAACACACATGCAATGACTCTGGTTGATCCATATGTGGTCTGTGGAAAGAACACACATGCAATGACCACTGGTGGATCCATGTGTGGTTTGTGGAAAAGAACACACATACAATGACTCTAGTGTTGGTTTATGGTTTTAGTATAAGAACAAACATGCAATAACTCTAGTATTTGATCTATGTGTGGTTTGTGGAAAGAACACACATGCAATGACTCTGGTTGATCCATATGTGGTTTGTGGAAAGAACACACATGCAATGACCACTGGTGGATCCATGTGTGGTTTGTGGAAAAGAACACACATGCAATGACTCTACTACTAGTTTATGGTTTTAGTATAAGAACACACATGCAATGACTCTAGTGGTTGATCCATGTGTGGTTTGTGGAAAAAACACACATGCAAGGACTCTAGTGGTTGATCCATGTGTGGTTTGTGCACATGCAATGACCACTGGTGGATCCATGTTGGTTTTAGTATAAGAACACACATGCAATGACTCTAGTACTGGTTTGTGGTTTTACTATAAGAACACACATGCAATGACTATAGTGGTTGATCCATGTGTGGTTTGTGGAAATAACCCACATGCAATAACTCTAGTGGTTGATCTATGTGTGGTTTGTAGAAAGAACACACATGCAATGACCACTGGTGGATCCATGTTGGTTTTAGTATAAGAACAAACATGTAATGACTCTAGTGGTTGATCCATGTGTGGTTTGTCGAAAGAACACACATGCAATGACTCTGGTTGATCCATATGTGGTTTGTGGAAAGAACACACATGCAATGACCACTGGTGGATCCATGTGTGGTTTGTGGAAAAGAACACACATGCAATGACTCTAGTGCTGGTTTGTCGTTTTAGTATAAGAACAAACATGCAATGACTCCAGTGGTTGATCCATGTGTGGTTTATGGAAAGAACACACATGCAATGACTCTGGTTGATCCATATGTGGTTTGTGGAAAGAACACACATGCAATGACCACTGGTGGATCCATGTGTGGTTTGTGGAAAAGAACACACATGCAATGACTCTACTACTAGTTTGTGGTTTTAGTATAAGAACACACATGCAATGACTCTAGTGGTTGATCCATGTGTGGTTTGTGGAAATAACACACATGCAATGACTCTAGTGGTTGATCCATATGTGGTTTGTGGAAAGAACACACATGCAATGACCACTGGTGGATCCATGTGTGGTTTGTGGAAAAGAACACACATGCAATGACTCTACTACTAGTTTATGGTTTTAGTATAAGAACACACATGCAATGACTCTAGTGATTGATCCATGTGTGGTTTGTGGAAAAAACACACATGCAATGACTCTAGTGGTTGATCCATGTGTGGTTTGTGCACATGCAATGACCACTGGTGGATCCATGTTGGTTTTAGTATAAGAACACACATGCAATGACTCTTGTACTGGTTTGTGGTTTTACTATAAGAACACACATGCAATGACTATAGTGGTTAATCCATGTGTGGTTTGTGGAAATAACACACATGCAATGACTCTAGTGGTTGATCTATGTGTGGTTTGTAGAAAGAACACACATGCAATGACCACTGGTGGATCCATGTTGGTTTTAGTATAAGAACAAACATGCAATGACTCTAGTGGTTGATCCATGTGTGGTTTGTGGAAAGAACACACATGCAATGACTCTGGTTGATCCATATGTGGTCTGTGGAAAGAACACACATGCAATGACCACTGGTGGATCCATGTGTGATTTGTGGAAAATAACACACATGCAATGACTCTAGTGCTGGTTTGTGGTTTTAGTATAAGAACAAACATGGAATGACTCTAGTGGTTGATCCATGTGTGGATTATGGAAAGAACACACATGCAATGACTCTGGTTGATCCATATGTGGTTTGTGGAAAGAACACACATGCGATGACCACTGGTGGATCCATGTGTGGTTTGTGGAAAAGAACACACATGCAATGACTCTACTACTAGTTTGTGGTTTTAGTATAAGAACACACATGCAATGACTCTAGTGGTTGATCCATGTGTGGTTTGTGGAAATAACACACATGCAATGACTCTAGTGGTTGATCCATGTGTGGTTTGTGCACATGCAATGTCCACTGGTGGATTCATGTTGGTTTTAGTATAAGAACACACATGCAATGAGTCTAGTACTGGTTTGTGGTTTTACTATAAGAACACACATGCAATGACTATAGTGGTTGAGCCATGTGTGGTTTGTGCAAATAACACACATGCAATGACTCTAGTGGTTGATCCATGTGTGGTTTGTAGAAAGAACACACATGCAATGACCACTGGTGGATCCATGTTGGTTTTAGTATAAGAACACACATGCAATGACTCTAGTGGTTGATCCATGTTTGTTTGTGGAAATAACACTCATGTAATGACTCTATTGGTCGATCCATGTGTGGTTTGTGAAAATAACACACATGCAATGACTCTAGTGTTGGTTTTAGTATAAGAACACACATGCAATGACTCTAGTGGTTGATCCATGTGTGGTTTGTGGAAATAACACATATGCAATGACTCTAGTGGTTGATCCATGTGCGGTTTGTGGAAATAACACACATGCAATGACTGTAATGGGTCCACATGTGTGGTTTGTGGAAAGAACACACATGCAATGACTCTGGTTGATCCATATGTGGTCTGTGGAAATAACACACATGCAATGACCACTGGTGGATCCATGTGTGGTTTGTGGAAAAGAACACACATGCAATGACTCTAGTGCTGGTTTGTTGTTTTAGTATAAGAACAAACATGCAATGACTCTAGTGGTTGATCCATGTGTGGTTTGTGGAAAGAACACACATGCAATGACTCTAGTGGTTGATCCATATGTGGTCTGTGGAAAGAACACACATGCAATGACCACTAGTGGATCCATGTGTGGTTTGTGGAAAAGAACACACATGCAATGACTCTAGTGTTGGTTTGTGGTTTTAGTATAAGAACAAACATGGAATGACTCTAGTGGTTGATCCATATGTGGTTTGTGGAAAGAACACACATGCAATGACCACTGGTGGATCCATGTGTGGTTTGTGGAAAAGAAAACACATGCAATGACTCTACTACTGGTTTGTGGTTTTAGTATAAGAACACACATGCAATGACTCTAGTGGTTGATCCATGTGTGGTTTGTGGAAATAACACACATGCAATGACTCTAGTGGTTGATCCATGTGTGGTTTGTAGAAAGAACACACATGCAATGACCAATGGTGGACCCATGTTGGTTTTAGGATAAGAACACACATGCAATGACTCTAGTGGTTGATCCATGTTTTTTGTGGAAATAACACACATGCAATGACTCTAGTGGTTGATCCATGTGTGGTTTGTGAAAAGAACATAGATGCAATGACTCTAGTGTTGGTTTTAGTATAAGAACACACATGCAATGACTCTAGTGGTTGATCCATGTGTGGTTTGTGGAAAGAACACATATGCAATGACTCTAGTGGTTGATCCATGTGTGGTTTGTGGAAATAACACATATGCAATGACTGTAATGGGTCCACATGTGTGGTTTGTGGAAAGAACACACATGCAATGACTCTGGTTGATCCATATGTGGTCTGTGGAAAGAACACACATGCAATGACCACTGGTGGATCCATGTGTGGTTTGTGGAAAAGAACACACATGCAATGACTCTAGTGCTGGTTTGTGGTTTTAGTATAAGAACAAACATGCAATGACTCTAGTGGTTGATCCATGTGTGGTTTGTGGAAAGAACACACATGCAATGACTCTGGTTGATCCATATGTGGTCTGTGGAAAGAACACACGTGCAATGACCACTGGTGGATCCATGTGTGGTTTGTGTAAAAGAACACACACACAATGACTCTAGTGCTGGTTTGTGGTTTTTGTATAAGAACAAACATGCAATGACTCTAGTGGTCGATCCATGTGTGGTTTGTGGAAAGAACACACATGCAATGACTCTGGTTGATCCATATGTGGTCTGTGGAAAGAACACACGTGCAATGACCACTGGTGGATCCATGTGTGGTTTGTGTAAAAGAACACACATACAATGACTCTAGTGCTGGTTTATGGTTTTAGTATAAGAACACACATGCAATGACTCTAGTGGTTGATCCATGTGTGGTTTGTGGAAATAACACACATGCAATGACTCTAGTGGTTGATCCATGTGTGGTTTGTGCACATGCAATGACCACTGGTGGATCCATGTTGGTTTTAGTATAAGAACACACATGCAATGACTCTAGTACTGGTTTGTGGTTTTACTATAAGAACACACATGCAGTGACTATAGTTGTTGATCCATGTCTGGTTTGTGGAAATAACACACATTCAATGACGCTAGTGGTTGATCCATGTGTGGTTTGTAGAAAGAACACAAATGCAATGACCACTGGTGGATCCATGTTGGTTTTAGTATAAGAACACACATGCAATGACTCTAGTGGTTGATCCATGTTTGTTTGTGGAAATAACACTCTTGCAATGACTCTATTGGTTGATCCATGTGTGGTTTGTGAAAAGAACACACATGCAATGACTGTAGTGTTGGTTTTAGTATAAGAACACACATGCAATGACTCTAGTGGTTGATCCATGTGTGGTTTGTGGAAATAACACATATGCAATGACTCTAGTGGTTGATCCATGTGTGGTTTGTGGAAATAACACACATGCAATGACTGTAATGGGTCCACATGTGTGGTTTGTGGAAAGAACACACATGCAATGACTCTGGTTGATCCATATGTGGTCTGTGGAAAGAACACACATGCAATGACCACTGGTGGATCCATGTGTGGTTTGTGGAAAAGAACACACATGCAATGACTCTAGTGCTGGTTTGTGGTTTTAGTATAAGAACAAACATGCAATGACTCTAGTGGTTGATCCATGTGTGGTTTGTGGAAAGAACACACATGCAATGACTCTGGTTGATCCATATGTGGTCTGTGGAAAGAACACATATGCAATGACCACTGGTGGATCCATGTGTGGTTTGTGGAAAAGAACACACATACAATGACTCTAGTGCTGGTTTGTGGTTTTAGTATAAGAACAAACATGCAATGACTCTAGTGGTTGATCCATGTGTGGTTTGTGGAAAGAACACACATGCAATGACTCTGGTTGATCCATATGTGGTTTGTGGAAAGAACACACATGCAATGACCACTGGTGGATCCATGTGTGGTTTGTGGAAAAGAACACACATGCAATGACTCTACTAGTAGTTTATGGTTTTAGTATAAGAACACACATGCAATGACGCTAGTGGTTGATCCATGTGTGGTTTGTGGAAATAACACACATGCAATGACTCTAGTGGTTGATCCATGTGTGGTTTGTGCACATGCAATGACCACTGGTGGATCCATGTTGGTTTTAGTATAAGAACACACATGCAATGACTCTAGTACTGGTTTGTGGTTTTACTATAAGAACACACATGCAATGACTATAGTGGTTGATCTATGTGTGGTTTGTGGAAATAACACACATGCAATGACTCTAGTGGTTGATCCATGTGTGGTTTGTAGAAAGAACACACATGCAATGACCACTGGTGGATCCATGTTGGTTTTAGTATAAGAACACACATGCAATGACTCTATTGGTTGATCCATGTTTGTTTGTGGAAATAACACTCATGCAATGACTCTATTGGTTGATCCATGTGTGGTTTGTGAAAAGAACACACATGCAATGACTCTAGTGTTGGTTTTAGTATAAGAACACACATGCAATGACTCTAGTGGTTGATCCATGTGTGGTTTGTGGAAATAACACATATGCAATGACTCTAGTGGTTGATCCATGTGTGGTTTGTGAAAATAACACACATGCAATGACTGTAATGGGTCCACATGTGTGGTTTGTGGAAAGAACACACATGCAATGACTCTGGTTGATCCATATGTGGTCTGTGGAAATAACACACATGCAATGACCACTGGTGGATCCATGTGTGGTTTGTGGAAAAGAACACACATGCAATGACTCTAGTGCTGGTTTGTTGTTTTAGTATAAGAACAAACATGCAATGACTCTAGTGGTTGATCCATGTGTGGTTTGTGGAAAGAACACACATGCAATGACTCTAGTGGTTGATCCATATGTGGTCTGTGGAAAGAACACACATGCAATGACCACTGGTGGATCCATGTGTGGTTTGTGGAAAAGAACACACATGCAATGACTCTAGTGCTGGTTTGTGGTTTTAGTATAAGAACAAACATGCAATGACTCTAGTGGTTGATCCATATGTGGTTTGTGGAAAGAACACACATGCAATGACCACTGGTGGATCCATGTGTGGTTTGTGGAAATGAACACACATGCAATTAGTCTAGTACTGGTTTGTGGTTTTAGTATAAGAACACACATGCAATGACTCTAGTGGTTGATCCATGTGTGGTTTGTGGAAATAACACACATGCAATGACTCTAGTGGTTGATCCATGTGTGGTTTGTGCACATGCAATGACCATTGGTGGATCCATGTTGGTTTTAGTATAAGAACACACATGCAATGACTCTAGTACTGGTTTGTGGTTTTAGTATAAGAACACACATGCAATGACTCTAGTGGTTGATCCATGTGTGGTTTGTGGAAATAACACACATGCAATAACTCTAGTGGTTGATCCATGTGTGGTTTGTAGAAAGAACACACATGCAATGACCATTGGTGGATCCATGTTGGTTTTAGGATAAGAACACACATGCAATGACTCTAGTGGTTGATCCATGTTTGTTTGTGGAAATAACACACATGCAATGACTCTAGTGGTTGATCCATGTGTGGTTTGTGGAAAGAACACACATGCAATGACTCTGGTTGATCCATATGTGGTTTGTGGAAAGAACACACATGCAATGACCACTGGTGGATCCATGTGTGGTTTGTGGAAAAGAACACACATGCAATGACTCAACTAGTAGTTTATCGTTTTAGTATAAGAACACACATGCAATGACTCTAGTGGTTGATCCATGTGTGGTTTGTGGAAATAACACATATGCAATGACTCTAGTGGTTGATCCATGTGTGGTTTGTGGAAATAACACACATGCAATGACTGTAATGGGTCCACATGTGTGGTTTGTGGAAAGAACACACATGCAATGACTCTGGTTGATCCATATGTGGTCTGTGGAAAGAACACACATGCAATGACCACTGGTGGATCCATGTGTGGTTTGTGGAAAAGAACACACATGCAATGACTCTAGTGCTGGTTTGTGGTTTTAGTATAAGAACAAACATGCAATGACTCTAGTGGTTGATCCATGTGTGGTTTGTGGAAAGAACACACATGCAATGACTCTGGTTGATCCATATGTGGTCTGTGGAAAGAACACATATGCAATGACCACTGGTGGATCCATGTGTGGTTTGTGGAAAAGAACACACATACAATGACTCTAGTGCTGGTTTGTGGTTTTAGTATAAGAACAAACATGCAATGACTCTAGTGGTTGATCCATGTGTGGTTTGTGGAAAGAACACACATGCAATGACTCTGGTTGATCCATATGTGGTTTGTGGAAAGAACACACATGCAATGACCACTGGTGGATCCATGTGTGGTTTGTGGAAAAGAACACACATGCAATGACTCTACTAGTAGTTTATGGTTTTAGTATAAGAACACACATGCAATGACGCTAGTGGTTGATCCATGTGTGGTTTGTGGAAATAACACACATGCAATGACTCTAGTGGTTGATCCATGTGTGGTTTGTGCACATGCAATGACCACTGGTGGATCCATGTTGGTTTTAGTATAAGAACACACATGCAATGACTCTAGTACTGGTTTGTGGTTTTACTATAAGAACACACATGCAATGACTATAGTGGTTGATCTATGTGTGGTTTGTGGAAATAACACACATGCAATGAGTCTAGTGGTTGATCCATGTGTGGTTTGTAGAAAGAACACACATGCAATGACCACTGGTGGATCCATGTTGGTTTTAGTATAAGAACACACATGCAATGACTCTATTGGTTGATCCATGTTTGTTTGTGGAAATAAAACTCATGCAATGACTCTATTGGTTGATCCATGTGTGGTTTGTGAAAAGAACACACATGCAATGACTCTAGTGTTGGTTTTAGTATAAGAACACACATGCAATGACTCAACTAGTAGTTTATCGTTTTAGTATAAGAACACACATGCAATGACTCTAGTGGTTGATCCATGTGTGGTTTGTGGAAATAACACATATGCAATGACTCTAGTGGTTGATCCATGTGTGGTTTGTGGAAATAACACACATGCAATGACTGTAATGGGTCCACATGTGTGGTTTGTGGAAATAACACACATGCAATGACTCTGGTTGATCCATATGTGGTCTGTGGAAAGAACACACATGCAATGACCACTGGTGGATCCATGTGTGGTTTGTGGAAAAGAACACACATGCAATGACTCTAGTGCTGGTTTGTGGTTTTAGTATAAGAACAAACATGCAATGACTCTAGTGGTTGATCCATGTGTGGTTTGTGGAAAGAACACACATGCAATGACTCTGGTTGATCCATATGTGGTCTGTGGAAAGAACACATATGCAATGACCACTGGTGGATCCATGTGTGGTTTGTGGAAAAGAACACACATACAATGACTCTAGTGCTGGTTTGTGGTTTTAGTATAAGAACAAACATGCAATGACTCTAGTGGTTGATCCATGTGTGGTTTGTGGAAAGAACACACATGCAATGACTCTGGTTGATCCATATGTGGTTTGTGGAAAGAACACACATGCAATGACCACTGGTGGATCCATGTGTGGTTTGTGGAAAAGAACACACATGCAATGACTCTACTAGTAGTTTATGGTTTTAGTATAAGAACACACATGCAATGACGCTAGTGGTTGATCCATGTGTGGTTTGTGGAAATAACACACATGCAATGACTCTAGTGGTTGATCCATGTGTGGTTTGTGCACATGCAATGACCACTGGTGGATCCATGTTGGTTTTAGTATAAGAACACACATGCAATGACTCTAGTACTGGTTTGTGGTTTTACTATAAGAACACACATGCAATGACTATAGTGGTTGATCTATGTGTGGTTTGTGGAAATAACACACATGCAATGAGTCTAGTGGTTGATCCATGTGTGGTTTGTAGAAAGAACACACATGCAATGACCACTGGTGGATCCATGTTGGTTTTAGTATAAGAACACACATGCAATGACTCTATTGGTTGATCCATGTTTGTTTGTGGAAATAAAACTCATGCAATGACTCTATTGGTTGATCCATGTGTGGTTTGTGAAAAGAACACACATGCAATGACTCTAGTGTTGGTTTTAGTATAAGAACACACATGCAATGACTCAACTAGTAGTTTATCGTTTTAGTATAAGAACACACATGCAATGACTCTAGTGGTTGATCCATGTGTGGTTTGTGGAAATAACACATATGCAATGACTCTAGTGGTTGATCCATGTGTGGTTTGTGGAAATAACACACATGCAATGACTGTAATGGGTCCACATGTGTGGTTTGTGGAAAGAACACACATGCAATGACTCTGGTTGATCCATATGTGGTCTGTGGAAAGAACACACATGCAATGACCACTGGTGGATCCATGTGTGGTTTGTGGAAAAGAACACACATGCAATGACTCTAGTGCTGGTTTGTGGTTTTAGTATAAGAACAAACATGCAATGACTCTAGTGGTTGATCCATGTGTGGTTTGTGGAAAGAACACACATGCAATGACTCTGGTTGATCCATATGTGGTCTGTGGAAAGAACACATATGCAATGACCACTGGTGGATCCATGTGTGGTTTGTGGAAAAGAACACACATACAATGACTCTAGTGCTGGTTTGTGGTTTTAGTATAAGAACAAACATGCAATGACTCTAGTGGTTGATCCATGTGTGGTTTGTGGAAAGAACACACATGCAATGACTCTGGTTGATCCATATGTGGTTTGTGGAAAGAACACACATGCAATGACCACTGGTGGATCCATGTGTGGTTTGTGGAAAAGAACACACATGCAATGACTCTACTAGTAGTTTATGGTTTTAGTATAAGAACACACATGCAATGACGCTAGTGGTTGATCCATGTGTGGTTTGTGGAAATAACACACATGCAATGACTCTAGTGGTTGATCCATGTGTGGTTTGTGCACATGCAATGACCACTGGTGGATCCATGTTGGTTTTAGTATAAGAACACACATGCAATGACTCTAGTACTGGTTTGTGGTTTTACTATAAGAACACACATGCAATGACTATAGTGGTTGATCTATGTGTGGTTTGTGGAAATAACACACATGCAATGAGTCTAGTGGTTGATCCATGTGTGGTTTGTAGAAAGAACACACATGCAATGACCACTGGTGGATCCATGTTGGTTTTAGTATAAGAACACACATGCAATGACTCTATTGGTTGATCCATGTTTGTTTGTGGAAATAAAACTCATGCAATGACTCTATTGGTTGATCCATGTGTGGTTTGTGAAAAGAACACACATGCAATGACTCTAGTGTTGGTTTTAGTATAAGAACACACATGCAATGACTCTAGTGGTTGATCCATGTGTGGTTTGTGGAAATAACACATATGCAATGACTCTAGTGGTTGATCCATGTGTGGTTTGTGAAAATAACACACATGCAATGACTGTAATGGGTCCAGATGTGTGGTTTGTAGAAAGAACACACATGCAATGACTCTGGTTGATCCATATGTGGTCTGTGGAAATAACACACATGCAATGACCACTGGTGGATCCATGTGTGGTTTGTGGAAAAGAACACACATGCAATGACTCTAGTGCTGGTTTGTTGTTTTAGTATAAGAACAAACATGCAATGACTCTAGTGGTTGATCCATGTGTGGTTTGTGGAAATAACACACATGCAATGACTGTAATGGGTCCACATGTGTTGTTTGTGGAAAGAACACACATGCGATGACTCTGGTTGATCCATATGTGGTCTGTGGAAATAACACACATGCAATGACCACTGGTGGATCCATGTGTGATTTGTGGAAAAGAACACACATGCAATGACTCTAGTGCTGGTTTGTTGTTTTAGTATAAGAACAAACATGCAATGACTCTAGTGGTTGATCCATGTGTGGTTTGTGGAAAGAACACACATGCAATGACTCTAGTGGTTGATCCATATGTGGTCTGTGGAAAGAACACACATGCAATGACCACTGGTGGATCCATGTGTGGTTTGTGGAAAAGAACACACATGCAATGACTCTAGTGCTGGTTTGTGGTTTTAGTATAAGAACAAACATGCAATGACTCTAGTGGTTGATCCATATGTGGTTTGTGGAAAGAACACACATGCAATGACCACTGGTGGATCCATGTGTGGTTTGTGGAAAAGAACACACATGCAATTAGTCTAGTACTGGTTTGTGGTTTTAGTATAAGAACACACATGCAATGACTCTAGTGGTTGATCCATGTGTGGTTTGTGGAAATAACACACATGCAATGACTCTAGTGGTTGATCCATGTGTGGTTTGTGCACATGCAATGACCATTGGTGGATCCATGTTGGTTTTAGTATAAGAACACACATGCAATGACTCTAGTACTGGTTTGTGGTTTTAGTATAAGAACACACATGCAATGACTCTAGTGGTTGATCCATGTGTGGTTTGTGGAAATAACACACATGCAATAACTCTAGTGGTTGATCCATGTGTGGTTTGTAGAAAGAACACACATGCAATGACCATTGGTGGATCCATGTTGGTTTTAGGATAAGAACACACATGCAATGACTCTAGTGGTTGATCCATGTTTGTTTGTGGAAATAACACACATGCAATGACTCTAGTGGTTGATCCATGTGTGGTTTGTGAAAAGAACACACATGCAATGACTCTAGTGTTGGTTTTAGTATAAGAACACACATGCAATGACTCTAGTGGTTGATCGATGTGTGGTTTGTGGAAAGAACACATATGCAATGACTCTAGTGGTTGATCCATGTGTGGTTTGTGGAAATAACACATATGCAATGACTGTAATGGGTCCACATGTGTGGTTTGTGGAAAGAACACACATGCAATGACTCTGGTTGATCCATATGTGGTCTGTGGAAACAACACACATGCAATGACCACTGGTGGATCCATGTGTGGTTTGTGGAAAAGAACACACATGCAATGACTCTAGTGCTGGTTTGTTGTTTTAGTATAAGAACAAACATGCAATGACTCTAGTGGTTGATCCATGTGTGGTTTGTGGAAAGAACACACATGCAATGACTCTAGTGGTTGATCCATATGTGGTCTGTGGAAAGAACACACATGCAATGACCACTGGTGGATCCATGTGTGGTTTGTGGAAAAGAACACACATGCAATGACTCTAGTGCTGGTTTGTGGTTTTAGTATAAGAATAAACATGCAATGACTCTAGTGGTTGATCCATGTGTGGTTTATGGAAAGAACACACATGCAATGACTCTGGTTGATCCATATGTGGTTTGTGGAAAGAACACACATGCAATGACTCTGGTTGATCCATATGTGGTTTGTGGAAAGAACACACATGCAATGACCACTGGTGGATCCATGTGTGGTTTGTGGAAAAGAACACACATGCAATGACTCTACTACTAGTTTATGGTTTTAGTATAAGAACACACATGCAATGACTCTAGTGGTTGATCCATGTGTGGTTTGTGGAAATAACACACATGCAATGACTCTAGTGGTTGATCCATGTGTGGTTTGTGCACATGCAATGACCACTGGTGGATCCATGTTGGTTTTAGTATAAGAACACACATGCAATGACTCTAGTACTGGTTTGTGGTTTTACTATAAGAACACACATGCAATGACTATAGTGGTTGAGCCATGTGTGGTTTGTGGAAATAACACACATGCAATGACTCTAGTGGTTGATCCATGTGTGGTTTGTAGAAAGCACACACATGCAATGACCACTGGTGGATCCATGTTGGTTTTAGTATAAGAACACACATGCAATGACTCTAGTGGTTGATCCATGTTTGTTTGTGGAAATAACACTCATGCAATGACTCTATTGGTTGATCCATGTGTGGTTTGTGAAAAGAACACACATGCAATGACTCTAGTGTTGGTTTTAGTATAAGAACACACATGCTATGACTCTAGTGGTTGATCCATGTGTGGTTTGTGGAAATAACACATATGCAATGACTCTAGTGGTTGATCCATGTGTGGTTTGTGGAAATAACACACATGTAATGACTGTAATGGGTCCACATGTGTGGTTTGTGGAAAGAACACACATGCAATGACTCTGGTTGATCCATATGTGGTCTGTGGAAATAACACACATGCAATGACCACTGGTGGATCCATGTGTGGTTTGTGGAAAAGAACACACATGCAATGACTCTAGTGCTTGTTTGTTGTTTTAGTATAAGAACAAACATGCAATGACTCTAGTGGTTGATCCATGTGTGGTTTGTGGAAAGAACACACATGCAATGACTCTAGTGGTTGATCCATATGTGGTCTGTGGAAAGAACACACATGCAATGACCACTGGTGGATCCATGTGTGGTTTGTGGAAAAGAACACACATGCAATGACTCTAGTGCTGGTTTGTTGTTTTAGTATAAGAACAAACATGCAATGACTCTAGTGGTTGATCCATATATGGTTTGTGGAAAGAATACACATGCAATGACCACTAGTGGATCCATGTGTAGTTTGTGGAAAAGAACACACATGCAATGAGTCTAGTGCTGGTTTGTTGTTTTAGTATAAGAACAAACATGCAATGACTCTAGTGGTTGATCCATGTCTGGTTTGTGGAAAGAACACACATGCAATGACTCTAGTGGTTGATCCATATGTGGTCTGTGGAAAGAACACACATGCAATGACCACTGGTGGATCCATGTGTGGTTTGTGGAAAAGAACACACATGCAATGACTCTAGTGCTGGTTTGTGGTTTTAGTATAAGAACAAACATGCAATGACTCTAGTGGTTGATCCATGTGCGGTTTGTGGAAAGAACACACATGCAATGACTCTGGTTGATCCATATGTGGTTTGTGGAAAGAACACACATGCGATGACCACTGGTGGATCCATGTGTGGTTTGTGGAAAAGAACACACATGCAATGACTCTACTACTAGTTTGTGGTTTTAGTATAAGAACACACATGCAATGACTCTAGTGGTTGATCCATGTGTGGTTTGTGGAAATAACACACATGCAATGACTCTAGTGGTTGATCCATGTGTGGTTTGTGCACATGCAATGACCACTGGTGGATTCATGTTGGTTTTAGTATAAGAACACACATGCAATGACTCTAGTACTGGTTTGTGCTTTTACTATAAGAACACACATGCAATGACTATAGTGGTTGAGCCATGTGTGGTTTGTGGAAATAACACACATGCAATGACTCTAGTGGTTGATCCATGTGTGGTTTGTAGAAAGAACACACATGCAATGACCACTGGTGGATCCATGTTGGTTTTAGTATAAGAACACACATGTAATGACTCTAGTGGTTGATCCATGTTTGTTTGTGGAAATAACACACATGTAATGACTCTATTGGTTGATCCATGTGTGGTTTGTGAAAAGAACACACATGCAATGACTCTAGTGTTGGTATTATTATAAGAACACACATGCAATGACTCTAGTGGTTGATCCATGTGTGGTTTGTGGAAATAACACATATGCAATGACTCTAGTGGTTGATCCATGTGTGGTTTGTGGAAATAACACACATGCAATGACTGTAATGGGTCCACATGTGTGGTTTGTGGAAAGAACACACATGCAATGACTCTAGTTGATCCATATGTGTTCTGTGGAAAGAACACACATGCAATGACCACTGGTGGATCCATGTGTGGTTTGTGGAAAAGAACACACATGCAATGACTCTAGTGCTGGTTTGTTGTTTTAGTATAAGAACAAACATGCAATGACTCTAGTGGTTGATCTATGTCTGGTTTGTGGAAAGAACACACATGCAATGACTCTAGTGGTTGATCTATATGTGGTCTGTGGAAAGAACACACATGCAATGACCACTGGTGGATCCATGTGCGGTTTGTGGAAAAGAACACACATGCAATGACTCTAGTGCTAGTTTGTGGTTTTAGTATAAGAACAAACATGCAATGACTCTAGTGGTTGATCCATATGTGGTTTGTGGAAAGAACACACATGCAATGACCACTGGTGGATCCATGTGTGGTTTGTGGAAAAGAACACATATGCAATGAGTCTAGTACTGGTTTGTGGTTTTAGTATAAGAACACACATGCAATGACTCTAGTGGTTGATCCATGTGTGGTTTGTGGAAATAACACACTTGCAATGACTCTAGTGGTTGATCCATGTGTGGTTTGTGCACATGCAATGACCACTGGTGGATTCATGTTGGTTTTAGTATAAGAACACACATGCAATGACTCTAGTACTGGTTTGTGCTTTTACTATAAGAACACACATGCAATGACTATAGTGGTTGAGCCATGTGTGGTTTGTGGAAATAACACACATGCAATGACTCTAGTGGTTGATCCATGTGTGGTTTGTAGAAAGAACACACATGCAATGACCACTGGTGGATCCATGTTGGTTTTAGTATAAGAACACACATGTAATGACTCTAGTGGTTGATCCATGTTTGTTTGTGGAAATAACACACATGTAATGACTCTATTGGTTGATCCATGTGTGGTTTGTGAAAAGAACACACATGCAATGACTCTAGTGTTGGTTTTATTATAAGAACACACATGCAATGACTCTAGTGGTTGATCCATGTGTGGTTTGTGGAAATAACACATATGCAATGACTCTAGTGGTTGATCCATGTGTGGTTTGTGGAAATAACACACATGCAATGACTGTAATGGGTCCACATGTGTGGTTTGTGGAAAGAACACACATGCAATGACTCTGGTTGATCCATATGTGTTCTGTGGAAAGAACACACATGCAATGACCACTGGTGGATCCATGTGTGATTTGTGGAAAAGAACACACATGCAATGACTCTAGTGCTGGTTTGTTGTTTTAGTATAAGAACAAACATGCAATGACTCTAGTGGTTGATCTATGTCTGGTTTGTGGAAAGAACACACATGCAATGACTCTAGTGGTTGATCCATATGTGGTCTGTGGAAAGAACACACATGCAATGACCACTGGTGGATCCATGTGCGGTTTGTGGAAAAGAACACACATGCAATGACTCTAGTGCTGGTTTGTGGTTTTAGTATAAGAACAAACATGCAATGACTCTAGTGGTTGATCCATATGTGGTTTGTGGAAAGAACACACATGCAATGACCACTGGTGGATCCATGTGTGGTTTGTGGAAAAGAACACATATGCAATGAGTCTAGTACTGGTTTGTGGTTTTAGTATAAGAACACACATGCAATGACTCTAGTGGTTGATCCATGTGTGGTTTGTGGAAATAACACACATGCAATGACTCTAGTGGTTGATCCATGTGTGGTTTGTGCACATGCAATGACCATTGGTGGATCCATGTTGGTTTTAGTATAAGAACACACATGCAATGACTCTAGTACTGGTTTGTGGTTTTAGTATAAGAACACACATGCAATGACTCTAGTGGTTGATCCATGTGTGGTTTGTAGAAATAACACACATGTAATGACTCTAGTGGTTGATCCATGTGTGGTTTGTAGAAAGAACACAAATGCAATGACCAATGGTGGATCCATGTTGGTTTTAGGATAAGAACACATATGCAATGACTCTAGTGGTTGATCCATGTTTGTTTGTGTAAATAACACACATGCAATGACTCTAGTGGTTGATCCATGTGTGGTTTGTGAAAATAACACAGATGCAATGACTCTAGTGTTGGTTTTAGTATAAGAACACACATGCAATGACTCTAGTGGTTGATCCATGTGTGGTTTGTGGAAAGAACACATATGCAATGACTCTAGTGGTTGATCCATGTATGGTTTGTAGAAATAACACATATGCAATGACTGTAATGGGTCCACATGTGTGGTTTGTGGAAAGAACACACATGCAATGACTCTGGTTGATCCATATGTGGTCTGTGGAAAGAACACACATGCAATGACCACTGGTGGATCCATGTGTGGTTTGTGGAAAAGAACACACATGCAATGACTTTAGTGCTGGTTTGTGGTTTTAGTATAAGAACAAACATGCAATGACTCTAGTGGTTGATCTGTGTGTGGTTTGTGGAAAGAACACACATGCAATGACTCTGGTTGATCCATATGTGGTTTGTGGAAAGAACACACATGCAATGACCACTGGTGGATCCATGTGTGGTTTGTGGAAAAGAGCACACATGCAATGACTCTACTACTAGTTTATGGTTTTAGTATAAGAACACACATGCAATGACTCTAGTGATTGATCCATGTGTGGTTTGTGGAAAAAACACACATGCAATGACTCTAGTGGTTGATCCATGTGTGGTTTGTGCACATGCAATGACCACTGGTGGATCCATGTTGGTTTTAGTATAAGAACACACATGCAATGACTAGTACTGGTTTGTGGATTTACTATAAGAACACACATGCAATGACTATAGTGGTTGATCCATGTGTGGTTTGTGGAAATAACACACATGCAATGACTCTAGTGGTTGATCTATCTGTGGTTTGTAGAAAGAACACACATGCAATGACCACTGGTGGATCCATGTTGGTTTTAGTATAAGAACACACATGTAATGACTCTAGTGGTTGATCCATGTTTGTTTGTGGAAATAACACTCATGTAATGACTCTATTGGTTGATCCATGTGTGGTTTGTGAAAAGAACACACATGCAATGACTCTAGTGTTGGTTTTATTATAAGAACACACATGCAATGACTCTAGTGTTGGTTTTATTATAAGAACACACATGCAATGACTCTAGTGGTTGATCCATCTGTGGTTTGTGGAAATAACACATATGCAATGACTCTAGTGGTTGATCCATGTGTGGTTTGTGGAAATAACACACATGCAATGACTGTAATGGGTCCACATGTGTGGTTTGTGGAAAGAACACACATGCAATGACTCTGGTTGATTCATATGTGTTCTGTGGAAATAACACAGATGCAATGACCACTGGTGGATCCATGTGTGGTTTGTGGAAAAGAACACACATGCAATGACTCTAGTGCTGGTTTGTTGTTTTAGTATAAGAACAAACATGCAATGATTCTAGTGGTTGATCCATGTCTGGTTTGTGGAAAGAACACGCATGCAATGACTCTAGTGGTTGATCCATATGTGGTCTGTGGAAAGAACACACATGCAATGACCACTGGTGGATCCATGTGTGGTTTGTGGAAAAGAACACACATGCAATGACTCTAGTGTTGGTTTGTGGTTTTAGTATAAGAACAAACATGCAATGACTCTAGTGGTTGATCCATATGTGGTTTGTGGAAAGAACACACATGCAATGACCACTGGTGGATCCATGTGTGGTTTGTGGAAAAGAACACACATGCAATGAGTCTAGTACTGGTTTGTGGTTTTAGTATAAGAACACACATGCAATGACTCTAGTGGTTGATCCATGTGTGATTTGTGGAAATAACACACATGCAATGACTCTAGTGGTTGATCCATGTGTGGATTGTGCACATGCAATGACCATTGGTGGATCCATGTTGGTTTTAGTATAAGAACACACATGCAATGACTCTAGTACTGGTTTGTGGTTTTAGTATAAGAACACACATGCAATGACTCTAGTGGTTGATCCATGTGTGGTTTGTAGAAATAACACACATGCAATGACTCTAGTGGTTGATCCATGTGTGGTTTGTAGAAAGAACACACATGCAATGACCAATGGTGGATCCATGTTGGTTTTAGGATAAGAACACATATGCAATGACTCTAGTGGTTGATCCATGTTTGTTTGTGTAAATAACACACATGCAATGACTAGTGGTTGATCCATGTGTGGTTTGTGAAAATAACACAAATGCAATGACTCTAGTGTTGGTTTTAGTATAAGAACACACATGCAATGACTCTAGTGGTTGATCCATGTGTGGTTTGTGGAAAGAACACATATGCAATGACTCTAGTGGTTGATCCATGTATGGTTTGTGGAAATAACACATATGCAATGACTGTAATGGGTCCACATGTGTGGTTTTTGGAAAGAACACACATGCAATGACTCTGGTTGATCCATATGTGGTCTGTGGAAATAACACACATGCAATGACCACTGGTGGATCCATGTGTGGTTTGTGGAAAAGAACACACATGCAATGACTCTGGTTGATCCATATGTGGTCTGTGGAAAGAACACACATGCAATGACCACTGGTGGATCCATGTGTGGTTTGTGGAAAAGAACACACATGCAATGACTTTAGTGCTGGTTTGTGGTTTTAGTATAAGAACAAACATGCAATGACTCTAGTGGTTGATCTATGTGTGGTTTGTGGAAAGAACACACATGCAATGACTCTGGTTGATCCATATGTGGTCTGTGGAAAGAACACACATGCAATGACCACTGGTGGATCCATGTGTGGTTTGTGGAAAAGAACACACATGCAATGACTTTAGTGCTGGTTTGTGGTTTTAGTATAAGAACAAACATGCAATGACTCTAGTGGTTGATCTATGTGTGGTTTGTGGAAAGAACACACATGCAATGACTCTGGTTGATCCATATGTGGTTTGTGGAAAGAACACACATGCAATGACCACTGGTGGATCAATGTGTGGTTTGTGGAAAAGAACACACATGCAATGACTCTACTACTAGTTTATGGTTTTAGTATAAGAACACACATGCAATGACTCTAGTGATTGATCCATGTGTGGTTTGTGGAAAAAACACACATGCAATGACTCTAGTGGTTGATCCATGTGTGGTTTGTGCACATGCAATGACCACTGGTGGATCCATGTTGGTTTTAGTATAAGAACACACATGCAATGACTCTAGTACTGGTTTGTGGTTTTACTATAAGAACACACATGCAATGACTATAGTGGTTGATCCATGTGTGGTTTGTGGAAATAACACACATGCAATGACTCTAGTGGTTGATCTATGTGTGGTTTGTCGAAAGAACACAAATGCAATGACCACTGGTGGATCCATGTTGGTTTTAGTATAAGAACAAACATGCAATGACTCTAGTGGTTGATCCATGTGTGGTTTGTGGAAAGAACACACATGCCATGACTCTGGTTGATCCATATGTGGTCTGTGGAAAGAACACACATGCAATGACCACTGGTGGATCCATGTGTGGTTTGTGGAAAAGAACACACATGCAATGACTCTAGTGCTGGTATGTGGTTTTAGTATAAGAACAAACATGCAATGACTCTAGTGGTTGATCCATGTGTGGATTGTGGAAAGAACACACATGCAATGACTCTGGTTGATCCATATGTGGTTTGTGGAAAGAACACACATGCGATGACCACTGGTGGATCCATGTGTGGTTTGTGGAAAAGAACACACATGCAATGACTCTACTACTAGTTTGTGGTTTTAGTATAAGAACACACATGCAATGACTCTAGTGGTTGATCCATGTGTGGTTTGTGGAAATAACACACATGCAATGACTCTAGTGATTGATCCATGTGTGGTTTGTGCACATGCAATGTCCACTGGTGGATTCATGTTGGTTTTAGTATAAGAACACACATGCAATGAGTCTAGTACTGGTTTGTGGTTTTACTATAAGAACACACATGCAATGACTATAGTGGTTGAGCCATGTGTGGTTTGTGCAAATAACACACATGCAATGACTCTAGTGGTTGATCCATGTGTTTGTTTGTAGAAAGAACACACATGCAATGACCACTGGTGGATCCACGTTGGTTTTAGTATAAGAACACACATGCAATGACTATAGTGGTTGATCCATGTTTGTTTGTGGAAATAACACTCATGTAATGACTCTATTGGTTGATCCATGTGTGGTTTGTGAAAATAACACACATGCAATGACTCTAGTGTTGGTTTTAGTATAAGAACACATATGCAATGACTCTAGTGGTTGATCCATGTGTGGTTTTTGGAAATAACACATATGCAATGACTCTAGTGGTTGATCCATGTGCGGTTTGTGGAAATAACACACATGCAATGACTGTAATGGGTCCACATGTGTGGTTTGTGGAAAGAACACACATGCAATGACTCTGGTTGATCCATATGTGGTCTGTGGAAATAACACACATGCAATGACCACTGGTGGATCCATGTGTGGTTTGTGGAAAAGAACACACATGCAATGACTCTAGTGCTGGTTTGTTGTTTTAGTATAAAAACAAACATGCAATGACTCTAGTGGTTGATCCATGTGTGGTTTGTGGAAAGAACACACATGCAATGACTCTAGTGGTTGATCCATATGTGGTCTGTGGAAAGAACACACATGCAATGACCACTGGTGGATCCATGTGTGGTTTGTGGAAAAGAACACACATGCAATGACTCTAGTGTTGGTTTGTGGTTTTAGTATAAGAACAAACATGGAATGACTCTAGTGGTTGATCCATATGTGGTTTGTGGAAAGAACACACATGCAATGACCACTGGTGGATCCATGTGTGGTTTGTGGAAAAGAACACACATGCAATATGTCTAGTACTGGTTTGTGGTTTTAGTATAAGAACACACATGCAATGACTCTAGTGGTTGATCCATGTGTGGTTTGTGGAAATAACACACATGCAATGACTCTAGTGGTTGATCCATGTGTGGTTTGTGCACATGCAATGACCATTGGTGGATCCATGTTGGTTTTAGTATAAGAACACACATGCAATGACTCTAGTACTGGTTTGTGGTTTTAGTATAAGAACACACATGCAATGACTCTAGTGGTTGATCCATGTGTGGTTTGTGGAAATAACACACATGCAATGACTCTGGTTGATCCATATGTGGTTTGTGGAAAGAACACACATGCAATGACCACTGGTGGATCCATGTGTGGTTTGTGGAAAAGAACACACATGCAATGACTCTACTACTAGTTTGTGGTTTTAGTATAAGAACACACATGCAATGACTCTAGTGGTTGATCCATGTGTGGTTTGTGGAAATAACACACATGCAATGACTCTAGTGGTTGATCCATATGTGGTCTGTGGAAAGAACACACATGCAATGACCACTGGTGGATCCATGTGCGGTTTGTGGAAAAGAACACACATGCAATGACTCTAGTGCTGGTTTGTGGTTTTAGTATAAGAACAAACATGCAATGACTCTAGTGGTTGATCCATGTGTGGTTTGTAGAAAGAACACACATGCAATGACCAATGGTGGATCCATGTTGGTTTTAGGATAAGAACACACATGCAATGACTCTAGTGGTTGATCCATGTTTTTTGTGGAAATAACACACATGCAATGACTCTAGTGGTTGATCCATGTGTGGTTTGTGAAAAGAACACAAATGCAATGACTCTAGTGTTGGTTTTAGTATAAGAACACACATGCAATGACTCTAGTGGTTGATCCATGTGTGGTTTGTGGAAAGAACACATATGCAATGACTCTAGTGGTTGATCCATGTGTGGTTTGTGGAAATAACACATATGCAATGACTGTAATGGGTCCACATGTGTGGTTTGTGGAAAGAACACACATGCAATGACTCTGGTTGATCCATATGTGGTCTGTGGAAAGAACACACATGCAATGACCACTGGTGGATCCATGTGTGGTTTGTGGAAAAGAACACACATGCAATGACTCTAGTGCTGGTTTGTGGTTTTAGTATAAGAACAAACATGCAATGACTCTAGTGGTTGATCCATGTGTGGTTTGTGGAAAGAACACACATGCAATGACTCTGGTTGATCCATATGTGGTCTGTGGAAAGAACAGACGTGCAATGACCACTGGTGGATCCATGTGTGGTTTGTGTAAAAGAACACACATACAATGACTCTAGTGCTGGTTTATGGTTTTAGTATAAGAACACACATGCAATGACTCTAGTGGTTGATCCATGTGTGGTTTGTGGAAATAACACACATGCAATGACTCTAGTGGTTGATCCATGTGTGGTTTGTGCACATGCAATGACCACTGGTGGATCCATGTTGGTTTTAGTATAAGAACACACATGCAATGACTCTAGTACTGGTTTGTGGTTTTACTATAAGAACACACATGCAGTGACTATAGTGGTTGATCCATGTGTGGTTTGTGGAAATAACACACATGCAATGACGCTAGTGGTTGATCCATGTGTGGTTTGGAGAAAGAACACAAATGCAATGACCACTGGTGGATCCATGTTGGTTTTAGTATAAGAACACACATGCAATGACTCTAGTGGTTGATCCATGTTTGTTTGTGGAAATAACACTCTTGCAATGACTCTATTGGTTGATCCATGTGTGGTTTGTGAAAAGAACACACATGCAATGACTGTAGTGTTGGTTTTAGTATAAGAACACACATGCAATGACTCTAGTGGTTGATCCATGTGTGGTTTGTGGAAATAACACATATGCAATGACTCTAGTGGTTGATCCATGTGTGGTTTGTGGAAATAACACACATGCAATGACTGTAATGGGTCCACATGTGTGGTTTGTGGAAAGAACACACATGCAATGACTCTGGTTGATCCATATGTGGTCTGTGGAAAGAACACACATGCAATGACCACTGGTGGATCCATGTGTGGTTTGTGGAAAAGAACACACATGCAATGACTCTAGTGCTGGTTTGTGGTTTTAGTATAAGAACAAACATGCAATGACTCTAGTGGTTGATCCATGTGTGGTTTGTGGAAAGAACACACATGCAATGACTCTGGTTGATCCATATGTGGTCTGTGGAAAGAACACATATGCAATGACCATTGGTGGATCCATGTGTGGTTTGTGGAAAAGAACACACATACAATGACTCTAGTGCTGGTTTGTGGTTTTAGTATAAGAACAAACATGCAATGACTCTAGTGGTTGATCCATGTGTGGTTTGTGGAAAGAACACACATGCAATGACTCTGGTTGATCCATATGTGGTTTGTGGAAAGAACACACATGCAATGACCACTGGTGGATCCATGTGTGGTTTGTGGAAAAGAACACACATACAATGACTCTACTAGTAGTTTATGGTTTTAGTATAAGAACACACATGCAATGACGCTAGTGGTTGATCTATGTGTGGTTTGTGGAAATAACACACATGCAATGACTCTAGTGGTTGATCCATGTGTGGTTTGTGCACATGCAATGACCACTGGTGGATCCATGTTGGTTTTAGTATAAGAACACACATGCAATGACTCTAGTACTGGTTTGTGGTTTTACTATAAGAACACACATGCAATGACTATAGTGGTTGATCCATGTGTGGTTTGTGGAAATAACACACATGCAATGACTCTAGTGGTTGATCCATGTGTGGTTTGTAGAAAGAACACACATGCAATGACCACTGGTGGATCCATGTTGGTTTTAGTATAAGAACACACATGCAATGACTCTAGTGGTTGATCCATGTTTGTTTGTGGAAATAACACTCATGCAATGACTCTATTGGTTGATCCGTGTGTGGTTTGTGAAAAGAACACACATGCAATGACTCTAGTGTTGGTTTTAGTATAAGAACACACATGCAATGACTCTAGTGGTTGATCCATGTGTGGTTTGTGGAAATAACACATATGCAATGACTCTAGTGGTTGATCCATGTGTGGTTTGTGGAAATAACACACATGCAATGACTGTAATGGGTCCACATGTGTGGTTTGTGGAAAGAACACACATGCAATGACTCTGGTTGATCCATATGTGGTCTGTGGAAATAACACACATGCAATGACCACTGGTGGATCCATGTGTGGTTTGTGGAAAAGAACACACATGCAATGACTCTAGTGCTGGTTTGTTGTTTTAGTATAAGAACAAACATGCAATGACTCTAGTGGTTGATCCATGTGTGGTTTGTGGAAAGAACACACATGCAATGACTCTAGTGGTTGATCTATATTGGTCTGTGGAAAGAACACACATGCAATGACCACTGGTGGATCCATGTGTGGTTTGTGGAAAAGAACACACATGCAATGACTCTAGTGCTGGTTTGTGGTTTTAGTATAAGAACAAACATGCAATGACTCTAGTGGTTGATCCATATGTGGTTTGTGGAAAGAACACACATGCAATGACCACTGGTGGATCCATGTGTGGTTTGTGGAAAAGAACACACATGCAATTAGTCTAGTACTGGTTTGTGGTTTTAGTATAAGAACACACATGCAATGACTCTAGTGGTTGATCCATGTGTGGTTTGTGGAAATAACACACATGCAATGACTCTAGTGGTTGATTCATGTGTGGTTTGTGCACATGCAATGACCATTGGTGGATCCATGTTGGTTTTAGTATAAGAACACACATGCAATGACTCTAGTACTGGTTTGTGGTTTTAGTATAAGAACACACATGCAATCACTCTAGTGGTTGATCCATGTGTGGTTTGTGGAAATAACACACATGCAATAACTCTAGTGGTTGATCCATGTGTGGTTTGTAGAAAGAACAAACATGCAATGACCATTGGTGGATCCATGTTGGTTTTAGGATAAGAACACACATGCAATGACTCTAGTGGTTGATCCATGTTTGTTTGTGGAAATAACACACATGCAATGACTCTAGTGGTTCATCCATGTGTGGTTTGTGAAAAGAACACACATGCAATGACTCTAGTGTTGGTTTTAGTATAAGAACACACATGCAATGACTCTAGTGGTTGATCGATGTGTGGTTTGTGGAAAGAACACATATGCAATGACTCTAGTGGTTGATCCATGTGTGGTTTGTGGAAATAACACATATGCAATGACTGTAATGGGTCCACTTGTGTGGTTTGTGGAAAGAACACACATGCAATGACTCTGGTTGATCCATATGTGGTCTGTGGAAAGAACACACTTGCAATGACCACTGGTGGATCCATGTGTGGTTTGTGGAAAAGAACACACATGCAATGACTTTAGTGCTGGTTTGTGGTTTTAGTATAAGAACAAACATGCAATGACTCTAGTGGTTGATCTATGTGTGGTTTGTGGAAAGAACACACATGCAATGACTCTGGTTGATCCATATGTGGTTTGTGGAAAGAACACACATGCAATGACCACTGGTGGATCCATGTGTGGTTTGTGGAAAAGAACACACATGCAATGACTCTAGTGCCGGTTTGTGGTTTTAGTATAAGAACAAACATGCAATGACTCTAGTGGTTGATCCATATGTGGTTTGTGGAAAGAACACACATGCAATGACCACTGGTGGATCCATGTGTGGTTTGTGGAAAAGAACACACATGCAATGAGTCTAGTACTGGTTTGTGGTTTTAGTATAAGAACACACATGCAATGACTCTAGTGGTTGATCCATGTGTGGTTTGTGGAAATAACACACATGCAATGACTCTAGTGGTTGATCCATGTGTGGTTTGTGCACATGCAATGACCATTGGTGGATACATGTTGGTTTTAGTATAAGAACACACATGCAATGACTCTAGTACTGGTTTGTGGTTTTAGTATAAGAACACACATGCAATGACTCTAGTGGTTGATCCATGTTTGTTTGTGGAAATAACACTCTTGCAATGACTCTATTGGTTGATCCATGTGTGGTTTGTGAAAAGAACACACATGCAATGACTGTAGTGTTGGTTTTAGTATAAGAACACACATGCAATGACTCTAGTGGTTGATCCATGTGTGGTTTGTGGAAATAACACATATGCAATGACTCTAGTGGTTGATCCATGTGTGGTTTGTGGAAATAACACACATGCAATGACTGTAATGGGTCCACATGTGTGGTTTGTGGAAAGAACACACATGCAATGACTCTGGTTGATCCATATGTGGTCTGTGGAAAGAACACACATGCAATGACCACTGGTGGATCCATGTGTGGTTTGTGGAAAAGAACACACATGCAATGACTCTAGTGCTGGTTTGTGGTTTTAGTATAAGAACAAACATGCAATGACTCTAGTGGTTGATCCATGTGTGGTTTGTGGAAAGAACACACATGCAATGACTCTGGTTGATCCATATGTGGTCTGTGGAAAGAACACATATGCAATGACCATTGGTGGATCCATGTGTGGTTTGTGGAAAAGAACACACATACAATGACTCTAGTGCTGGTTTGTGGTTTTAGTATAAGAACAAACATGCAATGACTCTAGTGGTTGATCCATGTGTGGTTTGTGGAAAGAACACACATGCAATGACTCTGGTTGATCCATATGTGGTTTGTGGAAAGAACACACATGCAATGACCACTGGTGGATCCATGTGTGGTTTGTGGAAAAGAACACACATACAATGACTCTACTAGTAGTTTATGGTTTTAGTATAAGAACACACATGCAATGACGCTAGTGGTTGATCTATGTGTGGTTTGTGGAAATAACACACATGCAATGACTCTAGTGGTTGATCCATGTGTGGTTTGTGCACATGCAATGACCACTGGTGGATCCATGTTGGTTTTAGTATAAGAACACACATGCAATGACTCTAGTACTGGTTTGTGGTTTTACTATAAGAACACACATGCAATGACTATAGTGGTTGATCCATGTGTGGTTTGTGGAAATAACACACATGCAATGACTCTAGTGGTTGATCCATGTGTGGTTTGTAGAAAGAACACACATGCAATGACCACTGGTGGATCCATGTTGGTTTTAGTATAAGAACACACATGCAATGACTCTAGTGGTTGATCCATGTTTGTTTGTGGAAATAACACTCATGCAATGACTCTATTGGTTGATCCGTGTGTGGTTTGTGAAAAGAACACACATGCAATGACTCTAGTGTTGGTTTTAGTATAAGAACACACATGCAATGACTCTAGTGGTTGATCCATGTGTGGTTTGTGGAAATAACACATATGCAATGACTCTAGTGGTTGATCCATGTGTGGTTTGTGGAAATAACACACATGCAATGACTGTAATGGGTCCACATGTGTGGTTTGTGGAAAGAACACACATGCAATGACTCTGGTTGATCCATATGTGGTCTGTGGAAATAACACACATGCAATGACCACTGGTGGATCCATGTGTGGTTTGTGGAAAAGAACACACATGCAATGACTCTAGTGCTGGTTTGTTGTTTTAGTATAAGAACAAACATGCAATGACTCTAGTGGTTGATCCATGTGTGGTTTGTGGAAAGAACACACATGCAATGACTCTAGTGGTTGATCTATATTGGTCTGTGGAAAGAACACACATGCAATGACCACTGGTGGATCCATGTGTGGTTTGTGGAAAAGAACACACATGCAATGACTCTAGTGCTGGTTTGTGGTTTTAGTATAAGAACAAACATGCAATGACTCTAGTGGTTGATCCATATGTGGTTTGTGGAAAGAACACACATGCAATGACCACTGGTGGATCCATGTGTGGTTTGTGGAAAAGAACACACATGCAATTAGTCTAGTACTGGTTTGTGGTTTTAGTATAAGAACACACATGCAATGACTCTAGTGGTTGATCCATGTGTGGTTTGTGGAAATAACACACATGCAATGACTCTAGTGGTTGATTCATGTGTGGTTTGTGCACATGCAATGACCATTGGTGGATCCATGTTGGTTTTAGTATAAGAACACACATGCAATGACTCTAGTACTGGTTTGTGGTTTTAGTATAAGAACACACATGCAATCACTCTAGTGGTTGATCCATGTGTGGTTTGTGGAAATAACACACATGCAATAACTCTAGTGGTTGATCCATGTGTGGTTTGTAGAAAGAACAAACATGCAATGACCATTGGTGGATCCA
Organism: Avena sativa; assembly: GCA_916181665.1. Classification (NCBI taxonomy): domain Eukaryota; kingdom Viridiplantae; phylum Streptophyta; class Magnoliopsida; order Poales; family Poaceae; genus Avena; species Avena sativa. The sequence continues at coordinate 428,043,079 of OV702286.1, read as the reverse complement.
TGTTGGTTTTAGGATAAGAACACACATGCAATGACTCTAGTGGTTGATCCATGTTTGTTTGTGGAAATAACACACATGCAATGACTCTAGTGGTTCATCCATGTGTGGTTTGTGAAAAGAACACACATGCAATGACTCTAGTGTTGGTTTTAGTATAAGAACACACATGCAATGACTCTAGTGGTTGATCGATGTGTGGTTTGTGGAAAGAACACATATGCAATGACTCTAGTGGTTGATCCATGTGTGGTTTGTGGAAATAACACATATGCAATGACTGTAATGGGTCCACTTGTGTGGTTTGTGGAAAGAACACACATGCAATGACTCTGGTTGATCCATATGTGGTCTGTGGAAAGAACACACTTGCAATGACCACTGGTGGATCCATGTGTAGTTTGTGGAAAAGAACACACATGCAATGACTTTAGTGCTGGTTTGTGGTTTTAGTATAAGAACAAACATGCAATGACTCTAGTGGTTGATCTCTGTGTGGTTTGTGGAAAGAACACACATGCAATGACTCTGGTTGATCCATATGTGGTTTGTGGAAAGAACACACATGCAATGACCACTGGTGGATCCATGTGTGGTTTGTGGAAAAGAACACACATGCAATGACTCTAGTGCCGGTTTGTGGTTTTAGTATAAGAACAAACATGCAATGACTCTAGTGGTTGATCCATATGTGGTTTGTGGAAAGAACACACATGCAATGACCACTGGTGGATCCATGTGTGGTTTGTGGAAAAGAACACACATGCAATGAGTCTAGTACTGGTTTGTGGTTTTAGTATAAGAACACACATGCAATGACTCTAGTGGTTGATCCATGTGTGGTTTGTGGAAATAACACACATGCAATGACTCTAGTGGTTGATCCATGTGTGGTTTGTGCACATGCAATGACCATTGGTGGATACATGTTGGTTTTAGTATAAGAACACACATGCAATGACTCTAGTACTGGTTTGTGGTTTTAGTATAAGAACACACATGCAATGACTCTAGTGGTTGATCCATGTTTGGTTTTTGGAAATAACACACTTGCAATGACTCTAGTGGTTGATCCATGTGTGGTTTGTAGAAAGAACACACATGCAATGACCAATGGTGGATCCATGTTGGTTTTAGGATCAGAACACACATGCAATGACTCTAGTGGTTGATCCATGTTTGTTTGTGGAAATAACACACATGCAATGACTCTAGTGGTTGATCCATGTGTGGTTTGTGAAAAGAACACACATGCAATGACTCTAGTGTTGGTTTTAGTATAAGAACACACATGCAATGACTCTAGTGGTTGATCCATGTGTGGTTTGTGGAAAGAACACACATGCAATGACTCTGGTTGATCCATATGTGTTCTGTGGAAATAACACAGATGCAATGACCACTGGTGGATCCATGTGTGGTTTGTGGAAAAGAACACACATGCAATGACTCTAGTGCTGGTTTGTTGTTTTAGTATAAGAACAAACATGCAATGACTCTAGTGGTTGATCCATGTTTGTTTGTGGAAATAACACACATGCAATGACTCTAGTGGTTGATCCATGTGTGGTTTGTGAAAAGAACACACATGCAATGAATCTAGTGTTGGTTTTAGTATAAGAACACACATGCAATGACTCTAGTGGTTGATCCATGTGTGGTTTGTGGAAAGAACACATATGCAATGACTCTACTGGTTGATCCATGTGTTGTTTGTGTAAATAACACACATGCAATGACTCTAGTGGTTGATCCATGTGTGGTTTGTGGAAAGAACAGACATGCAATGACCAATGGTGGATCCATGTTGGTTTTAGTATGAGAACACACATGCAATGACTCTAGTGGTTGATCCATGTTTGTTTGTGGAAATAACACACATGCAATGACTCTAGTGGTTGATCCATGTGTGGTTTGTGAAAAGAACACACATGCAATGACTCTAGTGTTGGTTTTAGTATAAGAACACACTTGCAATGACTCTAGTGGTTGATCCATGTGTGGTTTATGGAAAGAACACATATGCAGTGACTCTAGTGGTTGATCCATGTGTGGTTTGTGGAAATAACACATATGAAATGACTGTAATGGCTCCACATGTGTGGTTTGTGGAAAGAACACACATGCAATGACTCTGGTTGATCCATATGTGGTCTATGGAAAGAACACACATGCAATGACCACTGGTGGATCCATGTGTGGTTTGTGGAAAAGAACACACATGCAATGACTCTAGTGTGCTGGTTTGTGGTTTTAGTATAGGAACGAACATGCAATGACTCTAGTGGTTGATCCATGTGTGGTTTGTGAAAAGAACACACATGCAATGACTCTAGTGTTGGTTTTAGTATCAGAACACACATGCAATGACTCTAGTGGTTGATCCATATGTGGTCTGTGGAAAGAACACATATGCAATGACCACTGGTGGATCCATGTGTGGTTTGTGGAAAAGAACACACATACAATGACTCTAGTGCTGGTTTGTGGTTTTAGTATAAGAACAAACATGCAATGACTCTAGTGATTGATCCATGTGTGGTTTGTGGAAAAAACACACATGCAATGACTCTAGTGGTTGATCCATGTGTGGTTTGTGCACATGCAATGACCACTGGTGGATCCATGTTGGTTTTAGTATAAGAACACACATGCAATGACTCTAGTACTGGTTTGTGGTTTTACTATAAGAACACACATGCAATGACTATAGTGGTTGATCCATGTGTGGTTTGTGGAAATAACACACATGCAATGACTCTAGTGGTTGATCTATGTGTGGTTTGTAGAAAGAACACAAATGCAATGACCACTGGTGGATCCATGTTGGTTTTAGTATAAGAACAAACATGCAATGACTCTAGTGGTTGATCCATGTGTGGTTTGTGGAAAGAACACACATGCAATGACTCTGGTTGATCCATATGTGGTCTGTGGAAAGAACACACATGCAATGACCACTGGTGGATCCATGTGTGGTTTGTGGAAAAGAACACACATGCAATGGCTCTAGTGCTGGTTTGTGGTTTTAGTATAAGAACAAACATGCAATGACTCTAGTGGTTGATCCATGTGTGGATTGTGGAAAGAACACACATGCAATGACTCTGGTTGATCCATATGTGGTTTGTGGAAAGAACACACATGCGATGACCACTGGTGGATCCATGTGTGGTTTGTGGAAAAGAACACACATGCAATGACTCTACTACTAGTTTGTGGTTTTAGTATAAGAACACACATGCAATGACTCTAGTGGTTGATCCATGTGTGGTTTGTGGAAATAACACACATGCAATGACTCTAGTGGTTGATCCATGTGTGGTTTGTGCACATGCAATGTCCACTGGTGGATTCATGTTGGTTTTAGTATAAGAACACACATGCAATGAGTCTAGTACTGGTTTGTGGTTTTACTATAAGAACACACATGCAATGACTATAGTGGTTGAGCCATGTGTGGTTTGTGCAAATAACACACATGCAATGACTCTAGTGGTTGATCCATGTGTTTGTTTGTAGAAAGAACACACATGCAATGACCACTGGTGGATCCACGTTGGTTTTAGTATAAGAACACACATGCAATGACTATAGTGGTTGATCCATGTTTGTTTGTGGAAATAACACTCATGTAATGACTCTATTGGTTGATCCATGTGTGGTTTGTGAAAATAACACACATGCAATGACTCTAGTGTTGGTTTTAGTATAAGAACACATATGCAATGACTCTAGTGGTTGATCCATGTGTGGTTTGTGGAAATAACACATATGCAATGACTCTAGTGGTTGATCCATGTGCGGTTTGTGGAAATAACACACATGCAATGACTGTAATGGGTCCACATGTGTGGTTTGTGGAAAGAACACACATGCAATGACTCTGGTTGATCCATATGTGGTCTGTGGAAATAACACACATGCAATGACCACTGGTGGATCCATGTGTGGTTTGTGGAAAAGAACACACATGCAATGACTCTAGTGCTGGTTTGTTGTTTTAGTATAAGAACAAACATGCAATGACTCTAGTGGTTGATCCATGTGTGGTTTGTGGAAAGAACACACATGCAATGACTCTAGTGGTTGATCCATATGTGGTCTGTGGAAAGAACACACATGCAATGACCACTGGTGGATCCCTGTGTGGTTTGTGGAAAAGAACACACATGCAATGACTCTAGTGTTGGTTTGTGGTTTTAGTATAAGAACAAACATGGAATGACTCTAGTGGTTGATCCATATGTGGTTTGTGGAAAGAACACACATGCAATGACCACTGGTGGATCCATGTGTGGTTTGTGGAAAAGAACACACATGCAATGTGTCTAGTACTGGTTTGTGGTTTTACTATAAGAACACACATGCAATGAGTCTGGTGGTTGATCCATGTGTGGTTTGTGGAAATAACACACATGCAATGACTCTAGTGGTTGATCCATGTGTGGTTTGTGCACATGCAATGACCATTGGTGGATCCATGTTGGTTTTAGTATAAGAACACACATGCAATGACTCTAGTAATGGTTTGTGGTTTTAGTATAAGAACACACATGCAATGACTCTAGTGGTTGATCCATGTGTGGTTTGTGGAAATAACACACATGCAATGACTCTGGTTGATCCATATGTGGTATGTGGAAAGAACACACATGCAATGACCACTGGTGGATCCATGTGTGGTTTGTGGAAAAGAACACACATGCAATGACTCTACTACTAGTTTGTGGTTTTAGTATAAGAACACACATGCAATGACTCTAGTGGTTGATCCATGTGTGATTTGTGGAAATAACACACATGCAATGACTCTAGTGGTTGATCCATATGTGGTCTGTGGAAAGAACACACATGCAATGACCACTGGTGGATCCATGTGTGGTTTGTGGAAAAGAACACACATGCAATGACTCTAGTGCTGGTTTGTGGTTTTAGTATAAGAACAAACATGCAATGACTCTAGTGGTTGATCCATGTGTGGTTTGTAGAAAGAACACACATGCAATGACCAATGGTGGATCCATGTTGGTTTTAGGATAAGAACACACATGCAATGACTCTAGTGGTTGATCCATGTTTTTTGTGGAAATAACACACATGCAATGACTCTAGTGGTTGATCCATGTGTGGTTTGTGAAAAGAACACAGATGCAATGACTCTAGTGTTGGTTTTAGTATAAGACCACACATGCAATGACTCTAGTGGTTGATCCATGTGTGGTTTGTGGAAAGAACACATATGCAATGACTCTAGTGGTTGATCCATGTGTGGTTTGTGGAAATAACACATATGCAATGACTGTAATGGGTCCACATGTGTGGTTTGTGGAAAGAACACACATGCAATGACTCTGGTTGATCCATATGTGGTCTGTGGAAAGAACACACATGCAATGACCACTGGTGGATCCATGTGTGGTTTGTGGAAAAGAACACACATGCAATGACTCTAGTGCTGGTTTGTGGTTTTAGTATAAGAACAAACATGCAATGACTCTAGTGGTTGATCCATGTGTGGTTTGTGGAAAGAACACACATGCAATGACTCTGGTTGATCCATATGTGGTCTGTGGAAAGAACACACGTGCAATGACCACTGGTGGATCCATGTGTGGTTTGTGGAAAAGAACACACATACAATGACTCTAGTGCTGGTTTGTGGTTTTAGTATAAGATAAACATGCAATGACTCTAGTGGTTGATCCATGTGTGGTTTGTGGAAAGAACACACATGCAATGACTCTGGTTGATCCATATGTGGTTTGTGGAAAGAACACACATGCAATGACCACTGGTGGATCCATGTGTGGTTTGTGGAAAAGAACACACATGCAATGACTCTACTACTAGTTTGTGGTTTTAGTATAAGAACACACATGCAATGACTCTAGTGGTTGATCCATGTGTGGTTTGTGGAAATAACACACATGCAATGACTCTAGTGGTTGATCCATGTGTGGTTTGTGCACATGCAATGTCCACTGGTGGATTCATGTTGGTTTTAGTATAAGAACACACATGCAATGAGTCTAGTACTGGTTTGTGGTTTTACTATAAGAACACACATGCAATGACTATAGTGGTTGAGCCATGTGTGGTTTGTGCAAATAACACACATGCAATGACTCTAGTGGTTGATCCATGTGTTTGTTTGTAGAAAGAACACACATGCAATGACCACTGGTGGATCCATGTTGGTTTTAGTATAAGAACACACATGCAATGACTATAGTGGTTGATCCATGTTTGTTTGTGGAAATAACACTCATGTAATGACTCTATTGGTTGATCCATGTGTGGTTTGTGAAAATAACACACATGCAATGACTCTAGTGTTGGTTTTAGTATAAGAACACATATGCAATGACTCTAGTGGTTGATCCATGTGTGGTTTGTGGAAATAACACATATGCAATGACTCTAGTGGTTGATCCATGTGCGGTTTGTGGAAATAACACACATGCAATGACTGTAATGGGTCCACATGTGTGGTTTGTGGAAAGAACACACATGCAATGACTCTGGTTGATCCATATGTGGTCTGTGGAAATAACACACATGCAATGACCACTGGTGGATCCATGTGTGGTTTGTGGAAAAGAACACACATGCAATGACTCTAGTGCTGGTTTGTTGTTTTAGTATAAGAACAAACATGCAATGACTCTAGTGGTTGATCCATGTGTGGTTTGTGGAAAGAACACACATGCAATGACTCTAGTGGTTGATCCATATGTGGTCTGTGGAAAGAACACACATGCAATGACCACTGGTGGATCCCTGTGTGGTTTGTGGAAAAGAACACACATGCAATGACTCTAGTGTTGGTTTGTGGTTTTAGTATAAGAACAAACATGGAATGACTCTAGTGGTTGATCCATATGTGGTTTGTGGAAAGAACACACATGCAATGACCACTGGTGGATCCATGTGTGGTTTGTGGAAAAGAACACACATGCAATGTGTCTAGTACTGGTTTGTGGTTTTACTATAAGAACACACATGCAATGAGTCTGGTGGTTGATCCATGTGTGGTTTGTGGAAATAACACACATGCAATGACTCTAGTGGTTGATCCATGTGTGGTTTGTGCACATGCAATGACCATTGGTGGATCCATGTTGGTTTTAGTATAAGAACACACATGCAATGACTCTAGTAATGGTTTGTGGTTTTAGTATAAGAACACACATGCAATGACTCTAGTGGTTGATCCATGTGTGGTTTGTGGAAATAACACACATGCAATGACTCTGGTTGATCCATATGTGGTATGTGGAAAGAACACACATGCAATGACCACTGGTGGATCCATGTGTGGTTTGTGGAAAAGAACACACATGCAATGACTCTACTACTAGTTTGTGGTTTTAGTATAAGAACACACATGCAATGACTCTAGTGGTTGATCCATGTGTGATTTGTGGAAATAACACACATGCAATGACTCTAGTGGTTGATCCATATGTGGTCTGTGGAAAGAACACACATGCAATGACCACTGGTGGATCCATGTGTGGTTTGTGGAAAAGAACACACATGCAATGACTCTAGTGCTGGTTTGTGGTTTTAGTATAAGAACAAACATGCAATGACTCTAGTGGTTGATCCATGTGTGGTTTGTAGAAAGAACACACATGCAATGACCAATGGTGGATCCATGTTGGTTTTAGGATAAGAACACACATGCAATGACTCTAGTGGTTGATCCATGTTTTTTGTGGAAATAACACACATGCAATGACTCTAGTGGTTGATCCATGTGTGGTTTGTGAAAAGAACACAGATGCAATGACTCTAGTGTTGGTTTTAGTATAAGACCACACATGCAATGACTCTAGTGGTTGATCCATGTGTGGTTTGTGGAAAGAACACATATGCAATGACTCTAGTGGTTGATCCATGTGTGGTTTGTGGAAATAACACATATGCAATGACTGTAATGGGTCCACATGTGTGGTTTGTGGAAAGAACACACATGCAATGACTCTGGTTGATCCATATGTGGTCTGTGGAAAGAACACACATGCAATGACCACTGGTGGATCCATGTGTGGTTTGTGGAAAAGAACACACATGCAATGACTCTAGTGCTGGTTTGTGGTTTTAGTATAAGAACAAACATGCAATGACTCTAGTGGTTGATCCATGTGTGGTTTGTGGAAAGAACACACATGCAATGACTCTGGTTGATCCATATGTGGTCTGTGGAAAGAACACACGTGCAATGACCACTGGTGGATCCATGTGTGGTTTGTGGAAAAGAACACACATACAATGACTCTAGTGCTGGTTTGTGGTTTTAGTATAAGATAAACATGCAATGACTCTAGTGGTTGATCCATGTGTGGTTTGTGGAAAGAACACACATGCAATGACTCTGGTTGATCCATATGTGGTTTGTGGAAAGAACACACATGCAATGACCACTGGTGGATCCATGTGTGGTTTGTGGAAAAGAACACACATGCAATGACTCTACTAGTAGTTTATGGTTTTAGTATAAGAACACACATGCAATGACTCTAGTGGTTGATCCATGTGTGGTTTGTGGAAATAACACACATGCAATGACTCTAGTGGTTGATCCATGTGTGGTTTGTGCACATGCAATGACCACTGGTGGATCCATGTTGGTTTTAGTATAAGAACACACATGCAATGACTCTAGTACTGGTTTGTGGTTTTACTATAAGAACACACATGCAATGACTATAGTGGTTGATCCATGTGTGGTTTGTGGAAATATAACACATGCAATGACTCTAGTGGTTGATCCATGTGTGGTTTGTAGAAAGAACACACATGCAATGACCACTGGTGGATCCATGTTGGTTTTAGTATAAGAACACACATGCAATGACTCTAGTGGTTGATCCATGTTTGTTTGTGGAAATAACACTCATGCAATGACTCTATTGGTTGATCCATGTGTGGTTTGTGAAAAGAACACACATGCAATGACTCTAGTGTTGGTTTTAGTATAAGAACACACATGCAATGACTCTAGTGGTTGATCCATGTGTGGTTTGTGGAAATAACACATATGCAATGACTCTAGTGGTTGATCCATGTGTGGTTTGTGGAAATAACACACATGCAATGACTGTAATGGGTCCACATGTGTGGTTTGTGGAAAGAACACACATGCAATGACTCTGGTTGATCCATATGTGGTCTGTGGAAATAACACACATGCAATGACCACTGGTGGATCCATGTGTGGTTTGTGGAAAAGAACACGCATGCAATGACTCTAGTGCTGGTTTGTTGTTTTAGTATAAGAACAAACATGCAATGACTCTAGTGGTTGATCCATGTGTGGTTTGTGGAAAGAACACACATGCAATGACTCTAGTGGTTGATCCATATGTGGTCTGTGGAAAGAACACACATGCAATGACCACTGGTGGATCCATGTGTGGTTTGTGGAAAAGAACACACATGCAATGACTCTAGTGCTGGTTTGTGGTTTTAGTATAAGAACAAACATGCAATGACTCTAGTGGTTGATCCATATGTGGTTTGTGGAAAGAACACACATGCAATGACCACTGGTGGATCCATGTGTGGTTTGTGGAAAAGAACACACATGCAATTAGTCTAGTACTGGTTTGTGGTTTTAGTATAAGAACACACATGCAATGACTCTAGTGGTTGATCCATGTGTGGTTTGTGGAAATAACACACATGCAATGACTCTAGTGGTTGATCCATGTGTGGTTTGTGCACATGCAATGACCATTGGTGGATCCATGTTGGTTTTAGTATAAGAACACACATGCAATGACTCTAGTACTGGTTTGTGGTTTTAGTATAAGAACACACATGCAATCACTCTAGTGGTTGATCCATGTGTGGTTTGTGGAAATAACACACATGCAATAACTCTAGTGGTTGATCCATGTGTGGTTTGTAGAAAGAACACACATGCAATGACCATTGGTGGATCCATGTTGGTTTTAGGATAAGAACACACATGCAATGACTCTAGTGGTTGATCCATGTTTGTTTGTGGAAATAACACACATGCAATGACTCTAGTGGTTGATCCATGTGTGGTTTGTGAAAGAACACACATGCAATGACTCTAGTGTTGGTTTTAGTATAAGAACACACATGCAATGACTCTAGTGGTTGATCGATGTGTGGTTTGTGGAAAGAACACATATGCAATGACTCTAGTGGTTGATCCATGTGTGGTTTGTGGAAATAACACATATGCAATGACTGTAATGGGTCCACATGTGTGGTTTGTGGAAAAAACACACATGCAATGACTCTGGTTGATCCATATGTGATCTGTGGAAACAACACACATGCAATGAACACTGGTGGATCCATGTGTGGTTTGTGGAAAAGAACACACATGCAATGACTCTAGTGCTGGTTTGTGGTTTTAGTATAAGAACAAACATGCAATGACTCTAGTGGTTGATCCATATGTGGTTTGTGGAAAGAACACGCATGCAATGACCACTGGTGGATCCATGTGTGGTTTGTGGAAAAGAACACACATGCAATTAGTCTAGTACTGGTTTGTGGTTTTAGTATAAGAACACACATGCAATGACTCTAGTGGTTGATCCATGTGTGGTTTGTGGAAATAACACACATGCAATGACTCTGGTTGATCCATATGTGGTATGTGGAAAGAACACACATGCAATGACCACTGGTGGATCCATGTGTGGTTTGTGGAAAAGAACACACATGCAATGACTCTACTACTAGTTTGTGGTTTTAGTATAAGAACACACATGCAATGACTCTAGTGGTTGATCCATGTGTGATTTGTGGAAATAACACACATGCAATGACTCTAGTGGTTGATCCATATGTGGTCTGTGAAAAGAACACACATGCAATGACCACTGGTGGATCCATGTGTGGTTTGTGGAAAAGAACACACATGCAATGACTCTAGTGCTGGTTTGTGGTTTTAGTATAAGAACAAACATGCAATGACTCTAGTGGTTGATCCATGTGTGGTTTGTAGAAAGAACACACATGCAATGACCAATGGTGGATCCATGTTGGTTTTAGGATAAGAACACACATGCAATGACTCTAGTGGTTGATCCATGTTTTTTGTGGAAATAACACACATGCAATGACTCTAGTGGTTGATCCATGTGTGGTTTGTGAAAAGAACACAGATGCAATGACTCTAGTGTTGGTTTTAGTATAAGACCACACATGCAATGACTCTAGTGGTTGATCCATGTGTGGTTTGTGGAAAGAACACATATGCAATGACTCTAGTGGTTGATCCATGTGTGGTTTGTGGAAATAACACATATGCAATGACTGTAATGGGTCCACATGTGTGGTTTGTGGAAAGAACACACATGCAATGACTCTGGTTGATCCATATGTGGTCTGTGGAAAGAACACACATGCAATGACCACTGGTGGATCCATGTGTGGTTTGTGGAAAAGAACACACATGCAATGACTCTAGTGCTGGTTTGTGGTTTTAGTATAAGAACAAACATGCAATGACTCTAGTGGTTGATCCATGTGTGGTTTGTGGAAAGAACACACATGCAATGACTCTGGTTGATCCATATGTGGTCTGTGGAAAGAACACACGTGCAATGACCACTGGTGGATCCATGTGTGGTTTGTGGAAAAGAACACACATACAATGACTCTAGTGCTGGTTTGTGGTTTTAGTATAAGATAAACATGCAATGACTCTAGTGGTTGATCCATGTGTGGTTTGTGGAAAGAACACACATGCAATGACTCTGGTTGATCCATATGTGGTTTGTGGAAAGAACACACATGCAATGACCACTGGTGGATCCATGTGTGGTTTGTGGAAAAGAACACACATGCAATGACTCTACTAGTAGTTTATGGTTTTAGTATAAGAACACACATGCAATGACTCTAGTGGTTGATCCATGTGTGGTTTGTGGAAATAACACACATGCAATGACTCTAGTGGTTGATCCATGTGTGGTTTGTGCACATGCAATGACCACTGGTGGATCCATGTTGGTTTTAGTATAAGAACACACATGCAATGACTCTAGTACTGGTTTGTGGTTTTACTATAAGAACACACATGCAATGACTATAGTGGTTGATCCATGTGTGGTTTGTGGAAATATAACACATGCAATGACTCTAGTGGTTGATCCATGTGTGGTTTGTAGAAAGAACACACATGCAATGACCACTGGTGGATCCATGTTGGTTTTAGTATAAGAACACACATGCAATGACTCTAGTGGTTGATCCATGTTTGTTTGTGGAAATAACACTCATGCAATGACTCTATTGGTTGATCCATGTGTGGTTTGTGAAAAGAACACACATGCAATGACTCTAGTGTTGGTTTTAGTATAAGAACACACATGCAATGACTCTAGTGGTTGATCCATGTGTGGTTTGTGGAAATAACACATATGCAATGACTCTAGTGGTTGATCCATGTGTGGTTTGTGGAAATAACACACATGCAATGACTGTAATGGGTCCACATGTGTGGTTTGTGGAAAGAACACACATGCAATGACTCTGGTTGATCCATATGTGGTCTGTGGAAATAACACACATGCAATGACCACTGGTGGATCCATGTGTGGTTTGTGGAAAAGAACACGCATGCAATGACTCTAGTGCTGGTTTGTTGTTTTAGTATAAGAACAAACATGCAATGACTCTAGTGGTTGATCCATGTGTGGTTTGTGGAAAGAACACACATGCAATGACTCTAGTGGTTGATCCATATGTGGTCTGTGGAAAGAACACACATGCAATGACCACTGGTGGATCCATGTGTGGTTTGTGGAAAAGAACACACATGCAATGACTCTAGTGCTGGTTTGTGGTTTTAGTATAAGAACAAACATGCAATGACTCTAGTGGTTGATCCATATGTGGTTTGTGGAAAGAACACACATGCAATGACCACTGGTGGATCCATGTGTGGTTTGTGGAAAAGAACACACATGCAATTAGTCTAGTACTGGTTTGTGGTTTTAGTATAAGAACACACATGCAATGACTCTAGTGGTTGATCCATGTGTGGTTTGTGGAAATAACACACATGCAATGACTCTAGTGGTTGATCCATGTGTGGTTTGTGCACATGCAATGACCATTGGTGGATCCATGTTGGTTTTAGTATAAGAACACACATGCAATGACTCTAGTACTGGTTTGTGGTTTTAGTATAAGAACACACATGCAATCACTCTAGTGGTTGATCCATGTGTGGTTTGTGGAAATAACACACATGCAATAACTCTAGTGGTTGATCCATGTGTGGTTTGTAGAAAGAACACACATGCAATGACCATTGGTGGATCCATGTTGGTTTTAGGATAAGAACACACATGCAATGACTCTAGTGGTTGATCCATGTTTGTTTGTGGAAATAACACACATGCAATGACTCTAGTGGTTGATCCATGTGTGGTTTGTGAAAGAACACACATGCAATGACTCTAGTGTTGGTTTTAGTATAAGAACACACATGCAATGACTCTAGTGGTTGATCGATGTGTGGTTTGTGGAAAGAACACATATGCAATGACTCTAGTGGTTGATCCATGTGTGGTTTGTGGAAATAACACATATGCAATGACTGTAATGGGTCCACATGTGTGGTTTGTGGAAAAAACACACATGCAATGACTCTGGTTGATCCATATGTGATCTGTGGAAACAACACACATGCAATGAACACTGGTGGATCCATGTGTGGTTTGTGGAAAAGAACACACATGCAATGACTCTAGTGCTGGTTTGTTGTTTTAGTATAAGAACAAACATGCAATGACTCTAGTGGTTGATCCATGTGTGGTTTGTGGAAAGAACACACATGCAATGACTCTAGTGGTTGATCCATATGTGGTCTGTGGAAAGAACACACATGCAATGACCACTGGTGGATCCATGTGTGGTTTGTGGAAAAGAACACACATGCAATGACTCTAGTGCTGGTTTGTGGTTTTAGTATAAGAACAAACATGCAATGACTCTAGTGGTTGATCCATGTGTGGTTTATGGAAAGAACACACATGCAATGACTCTGGTTGATCCATATGTGGTTTGTGGAAAGAACACACATGCAATGACTCTGGTTGATCCATATGTGGTTTGTGGAAAGAACACACATGCAATGACCACTGGTGGATCCATGTGTGGTTTGTGGAAAAGAACACACATGCAATGACTCTACTACTAGTTTATGGTTTTAGTATAAGAACACACATGCAATGACTCTAGTGGTTGATCCATGTGTGGTTTGTGGAAATAACACACATGCAATGACTCTCGTGGTTGATCCATGTGTGGTTTGTGCACATGCAATGACCACTGGTGGATCCATGTTGGTTTTAGTATAAGAACACACATGCAATGAGTCTAGTACTGGTTTGTGGTTTTACTATAAGAACACACATGCAATGACTATAGTGGTTGAGCCATGTGTGGTTTGTGGAAATAACACACATGCAATGACTCTAGTGGTTGATCCATGTGTGGTTTGTAGAAAGAACACACATGCAATGACCACTGGTGGATCCATGTTGGTTTTAGTATAAGAACACACATGCAATGACTCTAGTGGTTGATCCATGTATGTTTGTGGAAATAACACTCATGCAATGACTCTATTGGTTGATCCATGTGTGGTTTGTGAAAAGAACACACATGCAATGACTCTAGTGTTGGTTTTAGTATAAGAACACACATGCTATGACTCTAGTGGTTGATCCATGTGTGGTTTGTGGAAATAACACATATGCAATGACTCTAGTGGTTGATCCATGTGTGGTTTGTGGAAATAACACACATGCAATGACTGTAATGGGTCCACATGTGTGGTTTGTGGAAATAACACACATGCAATGACTCTGGTTGATCCATATGTGGTCTGTGGAAATAACACACATGCAATGACCACTGGTGGATCCATGTGTGGTTTGTGGAAAAGAACACACATGCAATGACTCTAGTGCTGGTTTGTTGTTTTAGTATAAGAACAAACATGCAATGACTCTAGTGGTTGATCCATGTGTGGTTTGTGGAAAGAACACACATGCAATGACTCTAGTGGTTGATCCATATGTGGTCTGTGGAAAGAACACACATGCAATGACCACTGGTGGATCCATGTGTGGTTTGTGGAAAAGAACACACATGCAATGACTCTAGTGCTGGTTTGTGGTTTTAGTATAAGAACAAACATGCAATGACTCTAGTGGTTGATCCATATATGGTTTGTGGAAAGAACACACATGCAATGACCACTAGTGGATCCATGTGTAGTTTGTGGAAAAGAACACACATGCAATGAGTCTAGTACTGGTTTGTGGTTTTAGTATAAGAACACACATGCAATGACTCTAGTGGTTGATCCATGTGTGGTTTGTGCACATGCAATGACCATTGGTGGATCCATGTTGGTTTTAGTATAAGAACACACATGCAATGACTATAGTACTGGTTTGTGGTTTTAGTATAAGACCACACATGCAATGACTCTAGTGGTTGATCTGTGTGTGGTTTGTGGAAATAACACACATGCAATGACTCTAGTGGTTGATCCATGTTTGTTTGTGGAAATAACACACATGCAATGACTCTAGTGGTTGATCCACGTGTGGTTTGTGAAAAGAACACACATGCAATGACTCTAGTGTTGGTTTTATTATAAGAACACACATGCAATGACTCTAGTGGTTGATCCATATGTGGTTTGTGGAAAGAACACATATGCAATGACTCTAGTGGTTGATCCATGTGTGGTTTGTGGAAATAACACACATGCAATGACTCTAGTGGTTGATCCATGTGTGGTTTGTAGAAAGAACACACATGCAATGACCATTGGTGGATCCATGTTGGTTTTAGGATAAGAACACACATGCAATGACTCTAGTGGTTGATCCATGTTTGTTTGTGGAAATAACACACATGCAATGACTCTAGTGGTTGATCCATGTGTGGTTTGTGAAAAGAACACACCTGCAATGACTCTAGTGTTGGTTTTAGTATAAGAACACACATGCAATGACTCTAGTGGTCGATCCATGTGTGGTTTGTGGAAACAACACATATGCAATGACTCTAGTGGTTGATCCATGTGTGGTTCGGGGAAATAACACATATGCAATGACTGTAATGGGTCCACATGTGTGGTTTGTGGAAAGAACACACATGCAATGACTCTGGTTGATCCATATGTGGTCTGTGGAAACAACACACATGCAATGACCACTGGTCGATCCATGTGTGGTTTGTGGAAAAGAACACACATGCAATGACTCTAGTGCTGGTTTGTGGTTTTAGTATAAGAACAAACAGCAATGACTCTAGTGGTTGATCCATGTGTGGTTTGTGGAACATGCAATGACTCTGGTTGATTCATATGTGGTCTGTGGAAAGAACACACATGCAATGACCACTGGTGGATCCATGTGTGGTTTGTGGAAAAGAACACACATGCAATGACTCTAGTGCTGGTTTGTGGTTTTAGTATAAGAACAAACATGCAATGACCCCAGTGGTTGATCCATGTGTGGTTTATGGAAAGAACACACATGCAATGACTCTGGTTGATCCATATGTGGTTTGTGGAAAGAACACACATGCAATGACCACTGGTGGATCCATGTGTGGTTTGTGGAAAAGAACACACATGCAATGACTCTACTACTAGTTTGTGGTTTTAGTATAAGAACACACATGCAATGACTCTAGTGGTTGATCCATGTGTGGTTTGTGGAAATAACACACATGCAATGACTCTAGTGGTTGATCCATGTGTGGTTTGTGCACATGCAATGACCACTGGTGGATCCATGTTGGTTTTAGTATAAGAACACACATGCAATGACTCTAGTACTGGTTTGTGGTTTTACTATAAGAACACACATGCAATGACTATAGTGGTTGAGCCATGTGTGGTTTGTGGAAATAACACACATGCAATGACTCTAGTGGTTGATCCATGTGTGGTTTGTAGAAAGAACACACATGCAATGACCACTGGTGGATCCATGTTGGTTTTAGTATAAGAACACACATGCAATGACTCTAGTGGTTGATCCATGTTTGTTTGTGGAAATAACACTCATGCAATGACTCTATTGGTTGATCCATGTGTGGTTTGTGAAAAGAACACACATGCAATGACTCTAGTGTTGGTTTTAGTATAAGAACACACATGCAATGACTCTAGTGGTTGATCCATGTGTGGTTTGTGGAAATAACACATATGCAATGACTCTAGTGGTTGATCCATGTGTGGTTTGTGGAAATAACACACATGCAATGACTGTAATGGGTCCACATGTGTGGTTTGTGGAACGAACACACATGCAATGACTCTGGTTGATCCATATGTGGTCTGTGGAAATAACACACATGCAATGACCACTGGTGGATCCATGTGTGGTTTGTGGAAAAGAACACACATGCAATGACTCTAGTGCTGGTTTGTTGTTTTAGTATAAGAACAAACATGCAATGACTCTAGTGGTTGATCCATGTGTGGTTTGTGGAAATAACACACATGCAATGACTCTAGTGGTTGATCCATATGTGGTCTGTGGAAAGAACACACATGCAATGACCACTGGTGGATCCATGTGTGGTTTGTGGAAAAGAACACACATGCAATGACTCTAGTGCTGGTTTGTGGTTTTAGTATAAGAACAAACATGCAATGACTCTAGTGGTTGATCCATATATGGTTTGTGGAAAGAACACACATGCAATGACCACTAGTGGATCCATGTGTAGTTTGTGGAAAAGAACACACATGCAATGAGTCTAGTACTGGTTTGTGGTTTTAGTATAAGAACACACATGCAATGACTCTAGTGGTTGATCCATGTGTGGTTTGTGCACACGCAATGACCATTGGTGGATCCATGTTGGTTTTAGTATAAGAACACACATGCAATGACTATAGTACTGGTTTGTGGTTTTAGTATAAGAACACACATGCAATGACTCTAGTGGTTGATCTGTGTGTGGTTTGTGGAAATAACACACATGCAATGACTCTAGTGGTTGATCCATGTTTGTTTGTGGAAATAACACACATGCAATGACTCTAGTGGTTGATCCATGTGTGGTTTGTGAAAAGAACACACATGCAATGACTCTAGTGTTGGTTTTAGTATAAGAACACACATGCAATGATTCTAGTGGTTGATCCATGTGTGGTTTGTGGAAAGAACACATATGCAATGACTCTAGTGGTTGATCCATGTGTCGTTTGTGGAAATAACACACATGCAATGACTGTAATGGGTCCACATGTGTGGTTTGTGGAAAGAACACACATGCAAGGACTCTGGTTGATCCATATGTGGTCTGTGGAAAGAACACACATGCAATGACTCTAGTGTTGGTTTTAGTATAAGAACACGCATGCAATGACTCTAGTGGTTGATCCATGTGTGGTTTGTGGAAAGAACACATATGCAATGACTCTAGTGGTTGATCCATGTGTGGTTTGTGGAAATAACACACATGCAATGACTGTAATGGGTCCACATGTGTGGTTTGTGGAAAGAACACACATGTAATGACTCTGGTTGATCCATATGTGGTATGTGGAAAGAACACACATGCAATGACCACTGGTGGATCCATGTGTGGTTTGTGGAAAAGAACACACATGCAATGACCCTAGTGTTGGTTTGTGGTTTTAGTATAAGAACAAACATGCAATGACTCTAGTTGTTGATCCATGTGTGGTTTGTGGAAAGAACACACATGCAATGACTCTGGTTGATCCATATGTGGTCTATGGAAAGAACACACATGCAATGACCACTAGTGGATCCATGTGTGGTTTGTGGAAAAGAACACACATGCAATGACTCTAGTTGTTGATCCATGTGTGATTTGTGGAAAGAACACACATGCAATGTACTCTCACTTGCGTTAGGCCCCTACCACACGAATCTTCCACGTGGCAGCTGCAGCCGGAAGACCTGTCAACCGGGGCCCTCGAGGAGGCCTAAACGTCCCCGCATTAAAAACCCAGCCTATCGGGTCCTCCATTCGCACTCATCGACTACTTTCTCTTCCCTATCCAGCAAAACACCACAATCTTGAACATACTTGCATGAACCTTCTCCATGAAACCAGTGCGTGGGGGTGAGTGTCCGGCTATCGCCGCCGGGGTGGTGCTTCACGCGGCAGATCTGGAGGAGCATCACGCAGCACAGGCCGAGGAGGACGTGCAGTTCAACCCCTTGGGGGACTATGTGCATGCCGGTGCTGACGACTTCGGAGGCGCCGATGAGGGCGTGGAGTTCGACGAACACGCTCTGCTCGTGTACCTAGAGGTACATCTATTTCTACATGTTTCATATTTTCTGCTCGAGCTTAATCTATCCAGGCGTCATAAAAAAATCTAGTCTTAATGATTAGATGCAACGTACGAATCGGTACATGGAGAGATCTTGTCTGTTCTGAATGAATCCACATTATTTATTTATTAATAAGTTACCAAGAAAACACAAACCACATTAATTTAGGAGCAAGTTGGGGAGACGGCCGTAATGAACTGCTGAACCTGTATAGACATGTTATTGCATCGAAAGTAACTTAGAATGGTGGAAGGAATATATATTTATTATTTTGCTCATTTCGGTTTGTATTCCATACATTACAGGTGTATTCAAGTGAGATGGACTCTGACAAGGAGATCAGGGACAACAAGAGCCGCCATGTCATGAAGAAGCTCAAGAGCGGGATAATCCCTTTCCGCACTCGACTTGGGGAGCTCAGGTGCCCTTTCTGTAAGAAAGGAGTCAACCCGAGGATTGCCAGCTTGATTCCGCATGCGGTTGGCATCGGTAAAAACCCGGCTAGTAAACACAAGTCGGCGACCAAGGCTAAGCACGCTGCTTATGGCAAGTTCCTGGGGGAGTATGTCAAGAACGGCCTAGTGTCCCCTTACTTAGGAACCAGCAACTCCTAGCCGACCAACCCCGTCACTGCGCTGGCCCGGCCACTAATAATATTTAGTTCTCTTACTATATCTAGACCCTTAAACTATGTGGATTTCTATTTTCGTACCCTTCAAAATATATTCAAGTTCATCTGTTTATGTTGTTAAAGTTCCGGTGGCATACTCGTTATTTTGCATGGATAGAGGGGTGCCCCCGACAGATATAAGGGTTATCATGTCCGCTAGATCACAGAGGATCAACAGTTGGTGGGCAAAACTGAGTACAACTGAATCGCCATGGTTAGACACGAGGGAAAAAAAGTGACTCACGGTACGCGTGTGCGGTGCACGGGGCGGTAGCGGACACGTGTGGCCGTGCACGGTGCATTAGCCTACACGGTGCACGGTAGTGCAACGAAACGCCGCTTCCCTTCTCCTTTAATAGAGGCCTCCCTACTCCCACTCCCACTAATCACGCACTCGCTCACTCAACCGTTTCCATTGTCCCATCACCTTCTGCAAACGCCCAACAAAACCCCAACCACGCCGGCGATGGAGAAGATCGGTGTGGTGGCCATCGGTGCCTCCAAGGCAGCCGGCGAGGAGCCCCTCATCCCTGTCCCTGCATCCGCCGTAGCCTCCGGTGAGGAGGCCCCCGCCGGTCTCGAACAGATCCTGCTCGACTGGGACCCCTACGAGGAGGTTGTCTACATAAGGCCAGAGAACCCCTACGACACCAGCATCACCGACCCGTGGTCTGAGGTAACCAGGGTTTTCTCCCCTTCCCTTGTTCTTCCCCCGTTCCCATCGCTAGATGCTAGATCGTATGTTATTAGGGCTCGGCTGTTCGTATTTTTTACAGTAGTTAATCCTATTGTGTTAGATCTCGATTTTCGATGAATCCCCCTGTTTGTAGTTGGGATCGGTATTCGATTTGGTTTGAGATTTGGGGAATAATCGGGAGATCTCATTCGGTTAATTTATGCAAAAAATCAATCCCGATAATCAAAGTATCTCAATCATGTCCTTATTTCACTCTTCTGTTTTTTTCCAACAGGAGGATAGCAGCGGCCTCCGCAGCGACGACGAGTCGCAGGACACCAAGACTCGTCATGTGCTGAGGAGGCTAAAATCCGGTCAGTACAACAACTTCTTCACTGACGACGTGTACAGGTGCCCCTTCTGCCCCACCAGGAGGCTCCACGGCATGGACTTCAACTCCCTCGTGAAGCATGCTGAGGACGTGAGGACCTACGGTGAGTCCGTGAACGTCCATGGCTTCAGGGCCAAGCACCAGGCGCTCGGTCTTCACCTCTGCAACCTCCAGAAGGTGGCTATCAAGGAGGGTCGCATGCCCCCGATCAGACCCAAGGTGCCCAAGGTCAAGGGGCTGGGCAGCAAGAAGTGGAGGAGGCGCCAGAGGAAGGAGGCGGATGCCCTCCTGGCAGAGGCCACAAGGGGCCACTGATCACCTGCTGCTGCTGCTGCTGTAAAGCAGCTTCTTTTGTCTTGTCTGTGTTGAAGCAGTCCGCTGCTGCTACTGTTGAGCAGCCTAATTGTCGAACCTCGTTAAGTACCATACTATATAACCTACATTAGCTGCTTTATCTACATCTGCTCTATTTACTGAATTTATTTATGGTACTGGTTTGTTTTGCTGCTCTAGATTTGCTACCAGATTGGGGTAAAATGATCGCAAAAGGAACAATGAATGAAGAGAGAAGCTGCTCTAGATTCCCTACCTTTTTGGGCAAAAAAACACAACTGTTAGAGAGAGAGGGGAAAAGGCGCTCTTTAAAAAGGCCACTTTAGGCGTCATGGCGCACGTAACGGTCAAGCCTTTGACCAGACGGCACCCCCCTTCAAGCGCATGTGAGGGCTTTGGAATATCGGGAGGGCAAAAGTGAGGACAAACGAGACACAATGTTGCTATAGCTAAATCTGACAAAAAGCTGAATTTGACTTTACCATGCAATTTGGCTAGAGCTCCACAATGTAGCTATTCTAAATCCCTAAACTATGTGGTGCGTTGAAACCTAATGCTTTTCCACCGACACGTGTGTTGCAAAGTTGCTTGATCGTGCATGCTTACACAAGTAGCCTACAGAGAAACTTATAGAAGCATGGGCAAACAAGCTTCATTTTGGCAAATTCGGGACAAGTTTTGCACAATCGGCAGGCCTGATCGGCTGGGCGGCTGCCCCTGGGTGCAGGGATGCTAGGTCCATGTTTATGCTTACACTTCTTAAACTTGTACACTTCCTTTTGTCCTGTCACGTTACGTCGTGTCAGCACCGCGCACCCGCTGTGGATCGGCAATGGGACGGTGGTCTACGTGACCGGTCTCTGCCACGCCAAAGCCACGTCGCACACCCGTCTCATCGCCTACCGGGACGGACGCCGAATTTAATCGCTAGGATTGGAAACCATCGGTGCTCGCCCGGTAAAACTTGCTTCCGCATGGGTATGACCGGAATACTGGTAAACGGAATTTAAGCATCGCCTTCTGTCTCCTCAGCACAACACTGTGCAAAAATCCCCAACTCATTCCTTCCGCCGGCGCCGCCACCGCAAGAACCATCGACGCTGCCGCAGGCACCGCCTCCGCCTGGCCATACCACCGCAACATATCACTCCACGCCCAGTCCCAGCCACCGCTACGGAAACTAGGCCACCGCTGCTGCATTAGCTGCTGCCATGGATGCAGAGTACGGTGTGTTCGGCGACGAGAGCGACTACACCGACGAGTACACCGTCACCGCCCATGGCACCACCAAGCTGACGGTCGTCCACACAAATGCGTTAGCGGAGGTGGCCAAGTTCATCGCAATGTACGAGCGGTGGTGATGTCTACGCACTTCTATTCTTGTAGACAGTTGTTGGGCCTCCAAGTGCAGAGGTTTGTAGAACAGCAGCAAGTTTTCCCTTAAGTGGATCACCCAAGGTTTATCGAACTCAGGGAGGAAGTGGTCAAAGGTATCCCCTCTCAAGCAACCCTGCAATCAAGATACAAGAAGTCTCTTGTGTCCCCAACACACCCAATACACTTGTCAGGTGTATAGGTGCACTAGTTCGGCGAAGAGATAGTGAAATACAAGTGGTATGGATAATTATAAGTGGTAACGGTGATAGAAGATAGCTTGATGGCGTGGAAGAGACTAAAAGCAAACTGAAATAAAGATGGAAGCAAGCAAACATGTAACAGATCTAGTAGCAAATGGTGTATCAATGCTTAGAAACAAAGCCTAGGGATCATACTTTCACTAGTGAACACTCTCATATAAATATATTCTCTTTATGGTACTACTCTTAACTACTCTCTGGTTAAACACTCTAATCGTTGGTAGGGCTATAACAGCACACCTCAAAGTAAGCATTTCCCATCTAGAAAACCCCACACCGTCACCTTGAGCACTAGATGAGTCCAACAAACACCACAATTTCATAAAGACATCCAACTCCAAATATAACTCATAATAAGTATTTGTAATCTCTAGCCTAAGTGCCACCATGGTGTGCATGCTGTCACTTTCACACACATGGGGAGAGCAGAGATCTATTAAAGCACTTGAGTAGCAAGGTAGATCTATAGATTACAAGCTCATGATCACAATATGATCATGCATAGAGAGAGAGATGAACACATAGCTACCGGTAGAACCCTTAGCCTCGAGAGAGAACTACTCCCTCCTCATCATGGGAATCAGCAATGGTGATGGAGATTGATGGAGATGGCTCCGGGGGCACTTCCCCATCCCGGCAGGGTGCTGGAACAGAGACTTTCTGTCCCCCGAATCTCCCCTTCGATGGCGGCGGCGCTGCGGAACTTTTCGTGAATTTCTGCTTGACTATCTAGGGTTTATGCATCGGGAGGCTTCTTATAGGCAAAGAGGCAAGGTTGGTGGAGTGCCAGGGGACCCACACCACCTGGTGGCGCGGGTAGGGCTAGCCCGCGCCTGGGGGGGTGTGGCCAGGCCCTGGCCCTTATAGGCAAAGAGGCAAGGTTGGTGGAGTGCCAGGGGACCCACACCACCTGGTGGCGCGGGTAGGGCTAGCCCGCGCCTGGGGGGGTGTGGCCAGGCCCTGGCCCTCCTCCATCTCGTATTCTGTCTCCGTGAGTCTTCCGGTAAAATAGGAACTTTGGCTTTTGTCCCGTCCAATTCCGAGAATATTCATTTTCTGACTTCCTGAAACCAAAAACAGCAGAAAACAGGCAACTGGTACTGTGGCATCTTGTTAATAGGTTAGTCCAAGAAATCATATGAAAAGTACTCCAAAGTGTGGACAAAACATAAGAAAGTAGATAAAACCAAGCATGGAACATCAAAAATTATAGATACATTTGCAATGTATCAGGTGGCTACAAGATCCGATGGACAGGTACAAGATCATCGGCATTGACCTTGAGTATACCAGAGATAGGAAGAGGACAGTGCTTTTGCAGCTGTCCATGCGCAACCACTGCCTACTATATCATGTATGTAGGGCCAAATCTGTATGCCCGGAGCTTCGCGAGTTCCTACACAGGAGGGAGATCTACTTCGCCAGCGTCGACATCAAGAACGACACTCCAAAGCTAGAATGGGATATCCTCGTTCATGTCGTCAATCACGTCGATCTCCAACGTTTGTGGAGGTATCCGGATGGCGGTACGGGGAAAGCCGGCATGGCTAGACTCGCTTCTGACATCATCGACCGCGAGTACGCCGGCATGAAAATCGAGTTCCCGAAGCACCTGCACGAGCGATGGGAGTGGAGGCACCTGGATTACGATGCGATCAAGTATGCAGCCAGGGACGCGTATGTCTGCTACGAGATGCTAACCAGGATCTGGCGGGTGGGTGAGTGTGTTGTTTACCACTACTAGTTTCGCATTTCATTCCTAGTTTTATCTCGCCTGTATTTTATCTTGCCTGTATTTTCTAAGCATTTTGTGTGTAAGAACCAAGCTCGTATGATCCCTGTGCTATTAGCTACTTAACCTGTATGAATTACATTCCCCCTTTTGTATGCTCAACATTCATTCTTACAAATTCTGTTTGTGCCATTTGCATGCGGCAGAATCTAGGACTGACATGCATAAGGTGCGATACAGTCATAAGTCATAACCAAACCCAGATTATAGAGGAGGATACAGTCATAAACCATATTATAGTTTGACAAAGGTAATACACAGCAGTTCGTAATTGCTCACATAGTGTACTTATGAAATAACATGTTTTCACAAACACAACAATCATGCACTAATAGTCTACATCCCAGACTATTGGAGAAGGCAACCGATCCCAGGATGCCTTCGATCGCTTGCCCCGGTTTGTAGATTCATCTATGATCCAGCATCTAGGACAAACAACCTGCCTTGATGGTGGTTCAATGATGCGATGCCTGGAACAAGATTTTACAATCTGGCGGTACAACTTGTGGCTAACATACCCGTCAATTGTAGCGTACTTCAGATTAGGTTCAGAAAGTGGCTTATCCTCCCAGTAATCGTGCCATAAATGCCTCCACGAACAACTCGGCAATCTGTCCTTCATGTCAGCGTACCACGGGTCTATGAGTTCGGAGGCAAGAGCGGCCATCCCGGTCTTGCTGCCCTTCGTCCCTAGGATCCAGTAAATTTCCTGGATGTCCACTCTGCACTCCTTTGGGATTCTAATGTTGACAGTCGGGCTTTCAAGCAGTTTACTATCATTCGTGATGTCAACATTGGTAAATGTTATGTGCTGGTTCACGAGAAAGTCATGAAACAGATCCCTAATGCTTTCGCCCCACCTGCATGAAAATGAATTCAGAAAAATAATATAGCAATAACTTTTGCAAACAGACGGTTCAGGAACAAAACGACAACAAAGTCTACCAGATCCCGTCAGCCCCCTTCTCGCAAAAAGGCTAGTATACGAGGACGTGCCCCTTCATGGAGAGTTGCACCACGGCGATCCTACGGCAATCGCGGCTGTACTCGAGGTCGAGACCTACGAACCTGTTTTCTTCGAACTGCTGCCAACTCGTGAAATTATTCAGAGTGTTCCTCACCGTCCGAGGGTCGGTGGTGTAGACGACATCGATCTTCTTCCTACCATGTACTTCGATGTCGAAGTGCGCAGTTTCTTGCCTGCCGTCGTTTCGGACGTCCGGAGCCTCCATGACTACAGGCAAGAGGGAAAGGATACGGAAGAAGAGGTTGATGCGGTGGTGGAGGAAATGGATGAGGCCATGGAGGAGAAAGACGATGAGGCCATGGAGGAGGAAATGAGACGGAGAAGTGAAAGATTGGAACCACCCTTACCAATATCTGGAATGGTGCACGACCGTTCGTAGTAGGGTGAAGGTGGCGAAAAACGGCGGTTTTACACGTCGACGCTAGCACTTCCTAAAATTTGTTCTGCGCCACTTGCATGCGGTGGAATCAATTCAAACGTAGGCACGTTTACGCGTGCCGACCTTCACTCACTGACAGGCGGGCCGCACATTTCCCTTTTACGATTTATTTTTTCACTTCCTCTAGACGGTTCCGGTGCCCGCCCATAATAATTACGCCCCCGTTCTTTTCTTCCACGCGAACGAGAACCGGCGGCGGCGGCGGTTCCTTGCAGATTCGCTTCCCACTTGAACAACTGCCCCATCCCTGATTCCACCCCCTCTCGAATCTATCCGCCTCCTCATCACAACGCCTCCATTAATCTACTGGATTCCAGACTCCATTTGCCGCTATGGGTAGAGCTTGGGGTAGCAGCAGGCTGAAGCGAAAGGCATGCAACGACGATGGGGGATGGCCAGGGCGACCGCTACCGCGAGGATTGGGGATGGCTGAACCTCAGCGCCGTGAACATGCACAGGATCGACTCGGAGTTGGACATCATCTCAGCTGGCCGCATTGCTCGCTGCATCCCTGGCTACCGCGTGACGATGTGGAACATGGACGAACAACCGTTCGGCACGCCAGGCCTTCTTTACCTCGATAACAGCAAATGGCCAGACGACCGTGATGGCCACATAAGTTCCAATATCTAGCTTATTTGTTCAGTCATATCGTTGATTCATATGTGCTGAACTCTCATCGGAATCCTATGTTCCTTTCGTCGAACGTGTTGTGTGCACGCGCGGTTTGAACAAATCGAACCATTTACGACTATTCTGTACAGCGGAAGCTCTGCTCGTACCTGATATTCTAGTATTTTCGTAGTGACACAGTCTTACTTTAGGTGATAGACAAGTTGTCAATTTTGATTTTGCAATGGAATGCCTGCTAGGTTATATTCTGTTTCCTAAAATAAAAACAAACAGATTAGACAATTTAAGGCTGTTATGCCCCGAGCTATTTAATTATGATCATCGTCAGGAGTTTGTTCTGGGGCTCTGCTCCTACTCCATATATTGAGTATCTTCGTAGTGACAAAGGCACAATTTAGGCGATATCTGAGGAGACACTCGTATTTAGGCAATATTTTGTGTACTTTAATATAAAGGTCCAGTTGTCAAATTGTATCTGCAATGGAATCCATGCTAGGTGATTGTACCAACTAACAACAAACTCTGCAGAATATTCATGCAAAACTGATGCTACTGGATAAGTGGTCGGAATCAGTAGTGGTGAATATCAAGGAAGAAGAAGAGACAGAAATGAGAGATGACCAGAACTGGGTGGGTGGCAACGGCGAGTGGCTGGTCCTTTTATCCCAGGATGGGAGTACTTGGACTCTAAAAAATTGCTACAGATCGAAGAGACTTGCAGTGCCATCTTTGAAGGGTGTCGGCATTACTGCATTCAACAGCGGGTGGCCGCCGCCCATTTCCGAATTCGCTTACAGGTTCAACATGGCAGAACTTGAGCTTGTGAAGGTACAGCTCCCACATAGACCGCAGGAGGGGGCGTGGAAGAACTGGGAGTACGACCTCTTAGCGGTATTTGACAAGGCAATCACATTCATTAGATGCCCAGAAGACAAGGAATGGACAGTCTTGCGCGACGACTTCCTGCGGCCGGAGAAGTATGTCGATGCCGTCTTCACCTACGGCTACTCTTCGTACAGACCGCAACGCATTTATGCGGTCACTGAACCTAGTGGCGACGTGCGTGTTTGGGAGCCGTCCATTTGGGGTGACTCATGGTGTCATATAGCATGTAAAATCCCATTCAAAATTCTGCTTACTGACTGTTAGTAACACGCATGTACCCACGCAGCCCCGCGCATAATTCCAGCTCCGGTCATCGAAGATGCAGTAGCAGATGCTGAACTTGGGAGACGGCACTGGTTCCTGGCACCTCTCGGAGACAACATGGAACAACATGATTAACTCTTGTGGATTCATATCAGGGGAGCACTAAACAGCGTTGGTGATACAATAGAACATATGGGGACACAACTTTCTTCATACCCATCGTTGCGGTGTCACGTTTTCTCGAGGTCCGCATGCCCATCCGAAGACCCAGTAGAGCAAGTCTAGAGCAGAGCCAACAATCTAAAGGGACAATCTTGTTTCTTGGGATCAACTACCCTTTCTTTGTCGGAGCCCCTAGAGCTGTTGAACCTGTAATTGCTCAGGCAGCCCTGGCTCCTGATGCTGCTGGTGGTGGTGGTGTTGGTGGTGGTGGAGCTGACGAAGAACTAGCTGTTGCTGCTCCTGGTGAAGCTGACGAAATACTTGGTGATGCTGCTGCTGGTGAAGCTGACGAAATACTTGCTAATGATGTTGCTGGTGAAGCTGACGAAATACCTGCTGAGGCTGCTGCCGGAGTCCAGGAAGAACATGCTGGTGTTGTTGCTGAGGTGCCAGCACTTCCAGTGTTGATAGCAGACTGTGTGTTTGCTGCACACTCACGCGCCTATCATGTTGACACTCCAGATCCGACCTGGAGCCGAATCCACGTCGGGGGGAGGGGGCCTACAATTGGCTCATCAGTGGAGTCGTACTATTTGAAGGAGAATGAGAGACGGCCAAACGCAGCATTCTGGTTTATTTCGATGATACCACCATCTCCAGGGACCTAGTGCTCATACTGGCAGATCCGATGAACCATTTGTCTTTATCTTTATCATTAGTTACGCTTATGTGTGTAAAGACTAAGTTGTGCTTATTTGGGTAAGACTAAGTTAGGCCTAACTGCGTAATATTCAGTGAAGCCCAACTTTTCTTTCCACGCCCATAACAACATAATTGCACCATAGAACATACAAATGTAATGTGCATACCACGCATTTTTGCTCAGGATAACAACCACTTCAAGCAAATGATACATCGTGTACGCATTTGAACGCACCACTAGAATGTGCCACCTATTGATGATTGATGACATGGATCTAGCTTTTCTGCGCTTATTTGCATTGAATCGCTCATTGATTTGTTCACATTCTTTTTGGCAATGGCTGATGAACTCCACTCTCTTGGTAACTTGCTTCGTCAGCGAGCACTTGTTGATGCAATGCAAAGTACAGAACATGGTCGTCATCGTCATTCCATTTATGTTCTCTATGTTTCGTCATCATGGAGCTACTAATTTCAAATTAAAATCTAGTAAACAATATATGTGTACATTGTTAGAGTATGCTACGGCCACGGTACATACATGTTTTTCTACAATCACAAGAAGAAAACTTGATGCATTTTCACCTTGTTGGCGTTGTGCCGAACTGGGTGGATGTGGCTTTGGGGTTCGGAGAGGAAGGCGCCATGGCTAGTGTGTGTGCAACCACGGCGACGGCGAGCTCGGATTCTAGAGGAGACCAACAGGACCGAGCATGGTCGTCATGGGTACAAATCTCACCCGGGAATGAATTCCCGTCCCCGCGCCGTGCCAATGGTGCGGTCATGGTGAGGGCGAGCTCCGATTCGGGATGGGGAGGAGAAAGGGCCGAGCAGGTTTGTCCAAGTCCTAGCTCCGTGCCATGGCCGCGACCATAGATTGCCGCCCCGAAGGAAGAAGCAGACGCGTAAAGGATGCATGTGCCAACGCTGCAAGCCTACATGGCAACCTACATGGCAGCGACGACGGCAGCGACATAACGGCGAAAGCTGACAGGGGGACCCAACTTGACGGTCGTTAGCCTGATTTTTTGTATTGAAACGTAAAGTTGAATTCATGCCGAAAAGGACCCTCTGAGTATTTGGCACGCCATCTATAGTCATCGCGGATGATATCAGGGAACTTGCCAAGATCATTTAGAGCCCCATACCACGTCCTAGTTTTTTCATTCATGTGGGTGATGCAATATTCTTCTTCAATTTGATTATTCTCACAAGGTCTATGTATTCCACAAAAATTAACATGCTTATAAGAAGTAGTACTTTCAGAGGTTTGAGCATGTTTATTGCTATCATTAATAACAATTTCATTTTCCATGCAAGTGTCTTTAAAAGGCTCATGATACATGTCCCATTTTTCTTTAGGAGCATTAATATGAGAAGCAAAGGATCTAAAACAATCAACAAGAATTTGAGGATCAAGACCATATTTAGCACTAAGCTCTTGAAAATCAATAGTTTCAGCAAAAGACTTAATGCAATCATACTCATAGTTTATACCTCGTTCTTTACCTTTGTTGTTATCCAAATCTTCGGTATTGCTTTGAATTGTTTCAAGAAGATCCCACTTAGCTTTGACCTCCTTACTTGTGAAGGATCCCTCTAAGCAAGTATCTAGATAGTCCTTGTAATGTCCTGAAAGCCTTGCATAGAAGTTATTAATAACAATATTACTAGGGAGCTCATGAATGGGACATTTGAGCATTAGTGACCTAAATCTCCCCCATGCTTGGGCAATACTTTCTCCATCATGAGGATGAAAATTATAAATATAACTCCTATCTTTATGAACTTCATGAGGAGGATAAAATTTAGAGTAAAAGAGAGATTCAAGTTCCTTCCACTCCAAATGATGAGGATCATCTAGTAGCTCATACCACTCCCTTGCTTTGCCCTTAAGTGAAATAGGGAATAGCTTCCTCTTAACTTGGTTCATTGAAATACCTGCACACTTGAACAACTCGCATAATTCATGTATAAAGAGCAAATGATCACCAGGATGGATAGTTCCATCTCCAAAATAGCAGTTATTCATAATACGTTCAACAATTTTTATAGGTATTTTAAAAGGGATGCTTTCAGTATGTGGATTTGACATATCACAAGTATCATTAGAATTACCACATATGGGAGATAAAGTATCATCAGAGCAAATTTTCTTATTTAAAGCTGAGGAACTAAAAAGATCATTTTCATAAAAACCAACTTCCCCAAGCTTAGACATTTCCACAGCATTAGTAACAAAGGTGTTCAAAAGATTCATACTAATAACATTGCTATTAGCATGCAAAGAAGGTTCCAAGGGTTTTTTAATTTTCTTTTCAAAGAATTCGAGTTCTAACTTAGGAAAAAGACTAAAAAGCTCTCTAATTTTGTTGTTGTTTTCCATTAAGCCTAACTAGTGAAAACAAGAAACAAAAAGACAAAATTGCAGAATCTAAAGGAAATAACTTCGAGCACTCACACCGGAGGATGTGAGTACCTTTTACCTTACCTCCCCGGCAATGGCACCAGAAAATAGCTTGATGTCTACGCACTTCTATTCTTGTAGATAGTTGTTGGGCCTCCAAGTGCAGAGGTTTGTAGAACAGCAGCAAGTTTTCCCTTAAGTGGATCACCCAAGGTTTATCGAACTCAGGGAGGAAGTGGTCAAAGGTATTCCCTCTCAAGCAACCCTGCAATCAAGATACAAGAAGTCTCTTGTGTCTCCAACACACCCAATACACTTGTCAGGTGTATAGGTGCACTAGTTCGGCGAAGAGATAGTGAAACACAAGTGGGATGGATAATTATAAGTGCTAATGGTGATAGAGAATAGCTTGGTGGCATGGAAAAGACTAAACTAAAACTAAAATAAAGATGGAAGCAAGCAAACATGCAATAGATCTAATAGCAAACGGTGTTTCAGTGCTTAGAAACAAGGCCTAGGGATCATACTTTCACTAGTGAACACTCTCATATAAATATCTTCTCTTCATGATACTACTCTTAACTACTCTCCGGTTGTACACTCTAATCGATGGTAGGGCTATAACAACACACCTCAAAGTAAGCCTTTTCCCATCTAGAAAACCCCACACTGTCACCTTGAGTACTAGATGAGTCCAACAAACACCACAATTTCATAAAGACATCCAACTCCAAATCCAAATATAACTCATAACAAGTATTTGTAATCTCTAGCCTAAGTGCCACCATGGTGAGCACGCTGTCACTTTCACACACATGGGGAGAGCAGAGATCTATTAAAGCACTTGAGTAGCAAGGTAGATCTATAGATTACAAGCTCATGATCACAATATGATCATGCATAGAGAGAGAGATGAACACATAGCTACCGGTAGAACCCTTAGCCTCGAGAGAGATCTACTCCCTCCTCATCATGGGAATTAGCAATGGTGATGGAGATGGCGGTGGAAATCGATGGAGACGGCTCCGGGGGCACTTCCCTGTCCCGGCAGGGTGCCGGAACAGAGACTTTTTGTCCCCCAAATCTCCCCTTCGGTGGCGGCAGCGCTGCGGAACTTTTCGTGGATTTCTGATGGATATTTAGGGTTTATGCATCGGGAGGCTTCTTATAGGCGAAGAGGCAAGGTCGGTGGGCGGCCAGGGGGCCCACACCACCTGGTGGCGCGGCCAGGGCTAGCCCGCGCCACCACATGGTGTGGCTGCCCTGTGGCCCCTCTCTGTCTCGTCTTCTGGCTCCGTGAGTCTTCCGGTAAAATAGGAACTTTGGCTTTTGTCCCGTCCAATTCTGAGAATATTCATTTTCTGACTTTCCTAGAACCAAAAACAGCAGAAAACAGGCAACTGGCATTGTGGCATCTTGTTAATAGGTTAGTCCAAGAAATCATATGAAAAGTACTCCAAAGTTGGAACAAAATACAAGA
The DNA here is from genome assembly GCA_916181665.1 of Avena sativa. Lineage (NCBI taxonomy): Eukaryota > Viridiplantae > Streptophyta > Magnoliopsida > Poales > Poaceae > Avena > Avena sativa. Next base: position 428,010,226 of record OV702286.1, on the reverse strand, counting down.
AAGTAGATAAAACCAAGCATGGAACATCAAAAATTATAGATACATTTGCAATGTATCAACATCCCCAAGCTTAACTCCTGGTCGTCCTCGAGTAGGTAAGTGATAAAAAGAAAGAATAATTTTTGAGGTGACATGCACCATCATAAACTTGATCAAAGTATTTGTAAAATATTGATAGCTGGGATCATAGTACTTTAATCATAACATGAAAGATAAATTCTAACAATAATACAAAGAAACTATGTTGCAACATGAAAAGGCACAAACAAAAGATTCATGAATAACAATGCTTTGCAAGACGTTTGTTTGTTTCACATAAAGAAAACATAGCATAGTAGCATTCAGATTGTCCCTCATATAGTAGGAAATATAAATGCATAGGACACCTTCAAAGTTCATAAGAGTGACTAGATACAAATAGTTTAAAACAAGCAATATCAAGGTATGCATCAATCAACAAGTCTTGGAACAATGCACATAGAACTAAGAATGGCCACTATGCTCTCAAAGTAAGTGCATAAAGATAGAAGGTGGAGACTCAATATAATGGTGGAAGAAAAGCCTTTTGTAAAAGGAAGTAGGGATTCAAGTCTCATAAAGAGATTCCAAAAATTATGGTACTTATAGCTTTCAGCTCTCATTGCCCCTATCATAAGCATCTTGAAGGTGATTAAGGTTAAAGTGACACAACTAAGAGGATATGCTTGAGAAGTTATAAACCGAAATCTCATGCCCCTTACTTACGAAGACCGATCCTCATGCTACTCAACTTCAGTCACGAGTAAGCTCTTGTCATTGTAAGTACATGTGTATCATTAAGAACCGCCAACGGGGTACCCCTTGCACATGATACGAGAGCTTTCCCATAATCAAAATGATAAGGCAAGCAGACAATGAGCATCTCAGCGATCTTTTTATTTGCTATTTGCATAGGTTTTTTGTCACATCACAAAATTTTCCAAATTTTGAAATGTGAAAATTTTAAACAAAATGAAGAACCAAGTTCTTTGAAATTCAGAAGGAACAAAAACTTTTGGAACATTTAATATAATGACTCCAAAACCCAAGCCAAATAAAATGGTTTTTGTTTGGGAAGTGGTGCACATGTTTTAAAATCCCAAATCATGAAGCATGCATGAGCATCTTGACTTGGTTGCATTTAAAAAAAAACCTAAGAGAAGTGAAAATATCTCAAACCCTAAAACTCTAATTATTTGTTAACACTAAGAACAACACAATACTTTGGATATACTCCATATTTATATTAAATAAAAGAACTCCTATGAGGGTAAAAAGATAAAGGACAAAATAATAAAACAATAGAGATTGGTTTCATCCAATTTGGATCCATGGATAAAAAGATATGAATTATTTTGACAATAGAATTAAGAAAATACAATATCAACTATTAAAGCCAAAATGAATAAATTGGTTAGAAAAATTTGAGTTGGAAAGTAAATGTGTTCTATAATGCCCTAAAAACCTAATTTGAGTTTTACAAATTTTTAGAAATTTGTTTGATTCAAATTGGATCATTAAATCAAAAGTTATTTAAGAAAACAGAAAAAGGAAAAGAAAAAGTGAAGGAATAAAAAAAACAGCAGCAGCAGTCGGCCCACAACCCTAGCCCACTAAGCCCACCCGGCACTCCCCTTCTCCCCCTCTTTTTTTCTATCTCACCGACCCCTCCTCACACCCCCTCGCTGACGGCTCGACCCCACCTCCACGTCATCCTCCATTTCAGCTTCTTCCACCGCGGGGACGAACATCCCTCTCCCTCCCCGGCCGTTTCTATGTCGATCCGTTTCGATTAAATTCGAGCGATTCTGCGGATTATTCTCCACTCCAAGCCCTGCCCCTTAAACCCCACCCCCTCCTCTTTGTTTTCCCCTCGGACACCGCCACCTGAGAGCCACTAGGCTGCTCGGAATCTTGCTCGGACCACCGCAGACCCCGACGAGCTCCGGCGAAGATTCCGGCGAGAATCGACAACCCCACGCCCTCCACTCTGTCATGTTAGCTTCGCCATGCTCTGGCGCGCCTACTGACAAAACCCATTCTTTTTTTTGTGCCCTAGGTCATTGCCATGGTCACCACCGGCGTCACCCTCTGCCGCCGTTCACCGGTGATTTCCGGCGAGACGCAGGTTCCCGCCGCCCTCTCTTGGCCACAACGAGCTTCTACACGACCAGGCGCACCTCACTGACCATTTGCCTTGTCTGATCGAGCCCTAGGACGACGACACCGTCTTGGAGAGCGAGCTCTGCTGTCGGCAAGTACTCCAACGAGGAATCCCCAGCGAGGCCGAGCGCCCCTCCCTCCACCACGACCACCATCGAGACCATCGAGACCGCAGCAACCTGCCGGTAAGATCACCGCTTCCCCTAACCCTCTAGAACCACCGGAGCGCCACCCTCCCGACGAACCGCCGCCGCGCACCGTCGCCAGCGTCGCTAGTCTGTGGTCGACGCGCTGAGCGCCGTCTGATCCGTCGTCTGCGGCTATGATTAGATCGGTGAGCGAAACGGTACGGGCTAATCTGGATCGCCCGTTGCCACTTAAAATCCAACGGCCCACGTTGCTGATCCGCCCGAACCGGTACAAGCCAGTAAGATTACGCCACGTCAGCCCTGGCGTCTGTTTAATTTAGAAAATAGGCAGAATTTGTATTAAACTTAGAAATTCAATAACTTTTGATCCACAAATCAGAAAAATGAAAATTTGGTGTCTATGGATTCAGAAAAATGAGAGCTTCACTTCTGAGGCCTTATTTCACCCTTTAGCTTCTGTAAAATAGAAGTTTTAGGCAGAACCTTTTTAGGAGTATTTTAACCATAACAATTGTTTTGTAAATTATTTTTGGGTGAATCTTTTTGCTATGGATTGCAAATTGAACCCTCTGTCCAGTAAGACGAAAGTATAGATTTGGTTGACTATACCTAATAGTATGGAAATTATTTAGTGAGTTTGGCCTTTCTAAATACTAGAAATTATTGCTAATTGTTACAATTGCACAAATGGTTGCATTTGTAATCTTGCAATTGTAAAATGTTCAGAAAACACTTAGTAGTGTTCAAGACCTTTGTTATAACAATTTGTACAATAAAAATTGCCATCTTGCAAGCTTGCATATTTTGCATGATTTTTGTATTGCCATTAGTGTTGATCTTGTGCATGTTTTGTCTTGGTTGTTTTGTTTGATAGATTGTGTGGATTGTCAAGTGTGTTACTGCAAAGAGTGTACCAACACCACCAACTACTAAGGCAAGTGGCACTATCATCCATGTCCTACTATTTTTCATTACACTTAGTGGATTTTTGTAGTATGCATGATAGGACTACTATGATACTATGCTATGCTATATCCTATTAGGATATCCTTTATATATCCCTTAGTGGAAATACTGTAGTTGTAGTATGCTTAGCCCTGCCATAGATTCAGGGTGGAATATACCATATTGTGATTATATGAAGTGTTGGAAAAATATATGTTTTGTATAATAAAACAAGTACTCAATGAATCACCTGGGTGGAATGTGGATACTCAGTTGAGAATAAGGTGGCAACGAAGGGAACCATGTCTATGGCTATCTCTTTCGTGTGTGCACTAGGAGAATACCACCCAGGAACTTAGAGATTGAACATGTTTCTCGTACAATGGCTTTCGTGTACAGCCACATGCCAAATGGGCTCTGGCCTAGTCAATTACATAGTGGAAGACCCTTGCATTGGTACCTCTTTAGGTTAACTAGAATTATGCATTGGAGGTTTATCCTTGCATTGGTGCCTGGTAGATGTGCTGGCATTATGTATTGGGAGGACTTCTCTGGAAAGACTTTGTCACATTCTCGATCTGCCGGTACTCCATCTTGGTGAGTACTAATCCAGCGGCCACTGGTGGCGTCAAGACGAGATTGTGTCTTGTGGGTAAAGTTTACAACTTCTGCAGAAGATTAAATTCTAAGTACTTAGTCGTGTCCCCGGTTATGGACAACTCTGAGCAACTAAGGCCTGAAGCTATGGAAGATCTCGACATTCCAATTTCTCAAAGTAAAACTTGATGGTGTCAACAAGGAATTAGAAGAACTTGGAGTTTGCCAAGGAGTTCAGAAAGATATTGAAAGATGAAAAATATTTTGCAAAGATAGGATAAAACCATGTTGCTTTCTACAAATAAGCCTAAGCTCTACTTAGCCAAATATGCATGTAGTGATAGTCCAACTTATATTCACAAACTAGTGACACCTGCCAATACATTCAAAGTATTGACCCTTTGTGGCTGCAACCTATCATGTTGCAGGTTATTCTATTGATGAGTGAGGATTGATGATAGGGGTTATGAGTCTACACCCAACATGTTTGCCTGTGGCACATGAAGATGAAGGACTCCATGCTTTACTTGTATTCTGCTGCTTTGTAATAAGATAGCCTATGGATGTGAGTATGTAATAAAGTATTTATATTCTGGATCATGCGATGTAATATGACCTTTGTATCTTGATATTACATCTTAAACTGTGAGTGCTAGCTATTCGATCCAGGGACTAGCACTGTAATCACAGGGATTCAAACCAAAGCCATGTTTGGGTCTTTACATTTTTATTGATGATGCTTCATAGAATGCTCATTATGGTGATGCTGCAAGTTTCCACCATGATTAGGCATGGCTTAGGCTAGCGGCCCAGGCGTTTCTCTAACACACATACAAACTCCACGATCTTACAAGTTCCACTTTTATTTCACACCGTCGGGATCCGTAAGCAAAAGAACATGATATCAACAGGGTACAAAGTACAAGTGCAATGTTGAAAGCGTTCCCCATGAAACATGGTTCTGCTAATTTCAACTTATAAAGCGCAAGCATATACGCAACAAAGAATGACCCAATGGTTCAAGTTTATTAGAGGCAAGAAAAGTAAAGTGTGCCTTCAAGTTCGTGAGAGCTTTAATCACTAGTTTTCTCATAACAAGTTTAATTTGGAAGGTAAACAAAAGCATGAATGTACTTGGAATAGCATAAGCTAGTAGGTAGGTATGGTGGAATCTTTGAAATAACTTGGTTTAGGGAGTTGGATGCATGAGTGGAACTCATACTTGGTTGTGGAGGCTAGCAAAAGACTAGGGGCGGCAAACTAAGAGAGCAATAATGGCCATAATCATGCAGAGCGACAAAACATCATTGATCAAAGTATAAAGTGATACTACAAGTTGAAAACTAAAGGATCATAAAGGCTATGGTGACTTGAGATAGTCATAACATGGTGTGAGCATGTGCCAAGTCAACCCAAATAAAGCATCAAAGTAGAATACCACTATACTATGCTTTAATATGCTAAAACAACGCATGATTCATCCAAGGCATATTAAGCAATCTCAATTGTTTATAACAAGTCATGCTACAACAAAGAATAGTAAGCATAAAGCCAAAACAATATCAAGCATGGCATGACAAAGCATAGGCCACAGTCAAAAACAAGCTCTTTTTACCACACAAGTATGAACTTTCCTACTCTTTTCCAAACCAAACCAAGCTATTTGCAAACCAATGTATGAAAGAGGGGGTCCAACCAATTTATTTAGAAAACTAATCAAACCAAGAAAACTAAAAACCAAAACGAAAACGAAAAAGAAGACGCTCCAAGAACAACACAACTATGCATGAAACAATAAAAATGAAGCGTTTGGAAGAAACCTGGGCTTTTTATTAATGAAGAAGGGGATGCCTTGGGCATCCCCAAGCTTTTACGCTTGTACTTCTTGGATATTTCTTAGAGTGACATACGTGGCATCCCCAAGCTTGAGCTTTAGTCCATCCTTCATCTCATTACTCATTCCTTCCATACACCTGAATTTTTTCCTTCATACAAAACTTCACACAATCTTTACTAGCAACATTAGTGCACTCAAGATAATAAGTCTTTAGGTTCAGTTCTAACACCAATAAACTTCCATTAAAACACTAGCTAATGTAGCACTTCCCTCAAAAAGCTCAATTCCCCAAAAGAACTCAAAACGGAACCAACAAGAAGCAAATGCAGAAAATGGCAGAAATCTGTCAAAACAGACCAACAGGTAAAGACGAATTTTTTCGAAGACCAACAGGACCGAGCATGGTCGTCATGGGTACAAATCTCACCCGGGAATGAATTCCCGTCCCCGCGCCGTGCCAATGGTGCGGTCATGGTGAGGGCGAGCTCCGATTCGGGATGGGGAGGAGAAAGGGCCGAGCAGGTTTGTCCAAGTCCTAGCTCCGTGCCATGGCCGCGACCACAGATTGCCGCCCCGAAGGAAGAAGCAGACGCGTAAAGGATGCATGTGCCAACGCTGCAAGCCTACATGGCAACCTACATGGCAGCGACGACGGCAGCGACATAACGGCGAAAGCTGACAGGGGGACCCAACTTGACGGTCGTTAGCCTGATTTTTTGTATTGAAACGTAAAGTTGAATTCATGCCGAAAAGGACCCTCTGAGTATTTGGCACGCCATCTATAGTCATCGCGGATGATATCAGGGAACTTGCCAAGATCATTTAGAGCCCCATACCACGTCCTAGTTTTTTCATTCATGTGGGTGATGCAATATTCTTCTTCAATTTGATTATTCTCACAAGGTCTATGTATTCCACAAAAATTAACATGCTTATAAGAAGTAGTACTTTCAGAGGTTTGAGCATGTTTATTGCTATCATTAATAACAATTTCATTTTCCATGCAAGTGTCTTTAAAAGGCTCATGATACATGTCCCATTTTTCTTTAGGAGCATTAATATGAGAAGCAAAGGATCTAAAACAATCAACAAGAATTTGAGGATCAAGACCATATTTAGCACTAAGCTCTTGAAAATCAATAGTTTCAGCAAAAGACTTAATGCAATCATACTCATAGTTTATACCTCGTTCTTTACCTTTGTTGTTATCAAAATCTTCGGTATTGCTTTGAATTGTTTCAAGAAGATCCCACTTAGCTTTGACCTCCTTACTTGTGAAGGATCCCTCTAAGCAAGTATCTAGATAGTCCTTGTAATGTCCTGAAAGCCTTGCATAGAAGTTATTAATAACAATATTACTAGGGAGCTCATGAATGGGACATTTGAGCATTAGTGACCTAAATCTCCCCCATGCTTGGGCAATACTTTCTCCATCATGAGGATGAAAATTATAAATATAACTCCTATCTTTATGAACTTCATGAGGAGGATAAAATTTAGAGTAAAAGAGAGATTCAAGTTCCTTCCACTCCAAATGATGAGGATCATCTAGTAGCTCATACCACTCCCTTGCTTTGCCCTTAAGTGAAATAGGGAATAGCTTCCTCTTAACTTGGTTCATTGAAATACCTGCACACTTGAACAACTCGCATAATTCATGTATAAAGAGCAAATGATCACCAGGATGGATAGTTCCATCTCCAAAATAGCAGTTATTCATAATACGTTCAACAATTTTTATAGGTATTTTAAAAGGGATGCTTTCAGTATGTGGATTTGAAATATCACAAGTATCATTAGAATTACCACATATGGGAGATAAAGTATCATCAGAGCAAATTTTCTTATTTAAAGCTGAGGAACTAAAAAGATCATTTTCATAAAAACCAACTTCCCCAAGCTTAGACGTTTCCATAGCATTAGTAACAAAGGTGTTCAAAAGATTCATACTAATAACATTGCTATTAGCATGCAAAGAAGGTTCCAAGGGTTTTTTAATTTTCTTTTCAAAGAATTCGAGTTCTAACTTAGGAAAAAGACTAAAAAGCTCTCTAATTTTGTTGTTGTTTTCCATTAAGCCTAACTAGTGAAAACAAGAAACAAAAAGACAAAATTGCAGAATCTAAAGGAAATAACTTCGAGCACTCACACCGGAGGATGTGAGTACCTTTTACCTTACCTCCCCGGGAACGGCACCAGAAAATAGCTTGATGTCTACGCACTTCTATTCTTGTAGATAGTTGTTGGGCCTCCAAGTGCAGAGGTTTGTAGAACAGCAGCAAGTTTTCCCTTAAGTGGATCACCCAAGGTTTATCGAACTCAGGGAGGAAGTGGTCAAAGGTATTCCCTCTCAAGCAACCCTGCAATCAAGATACAAGAAGTCTCTTGTGTCCCCAACACACCCAATACACTTGTTAGGTGTATAGGTGCACTAGTTCGGCGAAGAGATAGTGAAACACAAGTGGGATGGATAATTATAAGTGCTAATGGTGATAGAGAATAGCTTGGTGGCATGGAAAAGACTAAAATAGAACTAAAATAAAGATGGAAGCAAGCAAACATGCAATAGATCTAATAGCAAACGGTGTTTCAGTGCTTAGAAACAAGGCCTAGGGATCATACTTTCACTAGTGAACACTCTCATATAAATATCTTCTCTTCATGATACTACTCTTAACTACTCTCCGGTTGGACACTCTAATCGATGGTAGGGCTATAACAACACACCTCAAAGTAAGCCTTTTCCCATCTAGAAAACCCCACACTGTCACCTTGAGTACTAGATGAGTCCAACAAACACCACAATTTCATAAAGACATCCAACTCCAAATCCAAATATAACTCATAACAAGTATTTGTAATCTCTAGCCTAAGTGCCACCATGGTGAGCACGCTGTCACTTTCACACACATGGGGAGAGCAGAGATCTATTAAAGCACTTGAGTAGCAAGGTAGATCTATAGATTACAAGCTCATGATCACAATATGATCATGCATAGAGAGAGATGAACACATAGCTACCGGTAGAACCCTTAGCCTCGAGAGAGATCTACTCCCTCCTCATCATGGGAATCAGCAATGGTGATGGAGATGGCGGTGGAAATCGATGGAGACGGCTCCGGGGGCACTTCCCTGTCCCGGCAGGGTGCCGGAACAGAGACTTTTTGTCCCCCAAATCTCCCCTTCGGTGGCGGCAGCGCTGCGGAACTTTTCGTGGATTTCTGATGGATATTTAGGGTTTATGCATCGGGAGGCTTCTTATAGGCGAAGAGGCAAGGTCGGTGGGCGGCCAGGGGGCCCACACCACCTGGTGGCGCGGCCAGGGCTAGCCCGTGCCACCACATGGTGTGGCTGCCCTGTGGCCCCTCTCCGTCTCGTCTTCTGGCTCCGTGAGTCTTCCAGTAAAATAGGAACTTTGGCTTTTGTCCCGTCCAATTCTGAGAATATTCATTTTCTGACTTTCCTAGAACCAAAAATAGCAGAAAATAGGCAACTGGCACTGTGGCATCCTATTAATAGGCCAGTCCAAGAAATCATATGAAAAGTACTCCAAAGTTGGAACAAAACACAAGAAAGTAAATAAAACCAAGCATGGAACATCAAAAATTATAGATACATTTGCAATGTATCACATGCTTTCCGTTGTTAGTAGCTATCTTAGTCAAGTAGATGCTAGCAACTCCAAGAGTTAGTATTTATGCTCGATAGTGGGTTCATTCCTCTGGTAATCTGGGGAAGTGATAGAAATCTCTAAGGTACTAGATGTGTTGTTGTTACTAGGTAGAAAACAACAATCCTTTGTTCATAGCACAATCGTATTGTTTACTTTACACGCAATTCGTAATGCAATTATCCGTTGCTTGCAACTTAATACTGGAGGGGGTTCGGATGATAACCTGAAGGTGGATTATTAGTCATAAATGCAGTTGGATGGTGGTCTATGTATAATGTTGTAATGCCCAATCGAATCTCAAAGGAGTCAAGATGATTAGTATATGCTTGTATGCTTTCTCGATGTTTGTCAATTGCCCCGCTGTAATTTGTTCACCCAGCATGTTATCTATCTTAAGGAGAGCCACCTCTAGTGAACTATGGACCCTGGTCCTTTCTTTTACTTTCAATCTACAATCAACTGTTTACTACTTTGTGTTTACTTTCTGCAAACTATTACTTTCTTCCACTCGATACGTTTAATCCTTTGTTTTCAGCAAAACGGATGAGATTGACAACCTCATCGCAAGTTGGGGATAGTGTTTTGTGGTTGTGTTGTGCAGGTCTCCATGTTGCTGCTGGCACCGGTAGTGCGCCCTTCCAAAGTTCAGCTAGCAACACCTTTGGGGTGTTTCCTTGCTCCTACTGGTTCGATTAAACCTTGGTTTCACACCGAGGGAAAACTTGTTGCTGTGCTCATCATACCTTCCTCTTGGGGTTCCCCAATGAGCTTGATATATTTTGGGCCATCAAGCTATTTTTCTGGCGTCGTTGCTGGGGACTGAAGAAGAAGAATCTCCCACGTCAACCACGCGCCAGCAAGTATTTTTCTGGCGCCGTTGTCGAGGATTCAAGGACATCTTCACAAGGGGAGTCCCTCATAACCGATTTCTTTACTTTGTTGTTTTTGTTTTGCTTAGTTTCTTTTATCAAAAATACAAAAAAATTAGTTCCTACTATAGTTATTATTTTCGTTGGTTTGTTATTGTCTTGCTTTATCATGCTTTCTATAAATGGTTGGTTTCTTTGAAACTGAATCTAATTGGAAGGTGGGTTCACGGAAGAACAAAAATATTATTATAAGGAACACCACTTGTCACAAAAAGGGAAACTCTTATGGGAACAAATTGATAAATTGAATACCATTGCTAGAAACATGTGCTCTACTTATAATATTACTTATTGCGTTGATAAATCTTGTTATTGTAGGAGGTATAAACACCTCCCTTTTTAATGTGAGTATAATGATAATGTTACCATATCTTCTTATGTTAAAGGAAATTATGACTTTTATGATGTGGAACAAATTGAAGAATTTATTGCTTGGAAGGGTGCATTTGAACTTGCTAGTTTGCTTGAAAATACTGATGATTCACCTTATAAATATGAGTTTTATGATATATTTCAATTTTGCTTTGATAATTACAAGGAAGAAAATGGCTATATTCTTGAATATCTTAATAGATGCTCTCCACCAGCGGAAGAGACTAATGCCTTGCAGGAGCTTATGGAAGAAGAAATTGCTGAAACAGGAAGCTCATTAGATGAAAAAGAAGAGGAGAGTGATGAACAAAAGGAGGAAGAATGGATTAGCTACCCATGCGTACCTTCTAATAAGAGTAACTCTTTATCCCTTACATTATTTGATTATCCCCCATGCTTACCAAAGGAGGATGAATGTTATGCTCATGTTATCTGTGATAATCCTTTATTTGTGCCTAACTTTGAAATGCATTGTACTAAAGAGTTTTGCTTAGAAAATGTTTATGATAAATCTCTAGACGATGGTCCTATATTGAATGATCAGTCATCTTATTATAGAATAGTTAAAAGTGGGTTTGGTTTTAATCCCACTATTATTGAGCTTGATAAAAATTATGTGTTAGTAGATCATGAATAGCATACTTTATGTGATAGTTATATTGTTGAGTTTATTCATGAGGCTACTGTAAATTATTATGAGAGAGGAAAATATGGTTGTAGAAGTTTTCATGGTACTGAAACACCTCTCTATGTGCTGAAAGTTTTGAAGTTGCTCTTGTTTTATCTACCCATTCTTGCTACTATGTGCTTCTTTGATTTATTTTCTTACAAGATTTCTATGCATAGGAAGTGGGTTAGACTTAAATGTGTTTTGAATTTTCTTCTTCATCCTCTCTTTTACTTCAATTCATGTTTCTTATGTGAGCATCTTATCAAACTATCACGCCTAACTTAAAGGCGTTAAAAGAAAAGTAGTTATTGGGAGATAACCCAAAAGTTTTAGATGAGTATTGGAAGTTATTACTTCAGTAATAACCGCCCCCTATCCTTTTTATTTGCTTTTTGTGCCAAGAGTAACCTCTAATGAGAGAGAAGTAATGATTGGGAAAGTTGTTGTCCTGAAACAGATTTCTGTGCTTCACCGTAAAAATTCGTGTAAAATCTATGTACGTCATTTTGAGGCATGAATTTTTGTGCTTCTGCCCCTGGTTGTTATCTAACTTTCTTTAGCTCAACACGTTTCGATTTGAGCAACATAAGGTCTTCGAAAAAATTCGTCTTTACCTGCTGGTCTGTTTTGATAGATTTTTGCCATTTTCTGCATTTGCTTTTTGTTGGTTCCTTTTTGAGTTCTTTTGGGGAATTGAGATTTTTGAGGGAAGTGTTACAGTAGCTTGTGTTTTCATGGAAGTTTTATTGGTGTTAGAACTGAACCTAAAGACTTATTATCTTGAGTGCACTAATGTTGCTAATAAAGATTGTGTGAAGTTTTGTATGAAGGAAAATTTTCAGGTGTATGGAAGGAATGAGTAATGAGATGAAGAATGGACTAAAGCTCAAGCTTGGGGATGCCACGCGTGTCACCCCAAGAAATATCCAAGAAGTACAAGCGTCAAAGCTTGGGGATGCCCAAGGCATCCCCCTCTTCATCAATAAAAATCCCAGGTTTCTTTCAAACGTTTTATTTTTATTGTTTCATGCACAGTTGTGTTGTTCTTGGAGCGTCTTCTTTTCGTTTTTGTTTTGGATTTTTGTTTGCTTTGTCTGCTTAGTTTGCTGAATAAATTTGTTGGACCCCCTTTTTCATACATTGGTTTTCAAATAGTTTGGTTTGGATTTGGAAAAGAGTAGGAAAGTTCATGCCTAAGTGGTAAAGAGAGCTTGTTTTTGACTGTGGCCTATGCTTTGTCATACCATGCTTGATATTGTTTTGGCTTTATGCTTAGTATTCTTTGTTGTAGCATGACTTGTTATAAACAATTGAGATTGCTAAATGTGTCTTTGAAGAACATGCGTTGTTTTAGCATATTAAAGCATAGTATTGTGGTATTCTCCTTTGATGCTTTATTTGGGTTGACTTGGCGCATGCTCACACCATGTTATGACTATACTAAGTCACCATAAGCCTTCATGATCCTTTAGTTTTCAACTTGTAGTATAACTTTATGCTTTGATCAATGATGTTTTATCGCTCTGCATGATTATGGCCATTATTGCTCTCTTAGTTTGTCGCTCCCAGTCTTTTGCTAGCCTCCGCAACCAAGTATGAGTTCCACTCATGCATCCAACTCCCTAAACCAAGTTATTCCAAAGAGTCCACCATACCTACCTACTAGCATATGCTATTCCAAGTATATTCGTGTTTTTATCTACCTTCCGAATTAAACTTGTTATGAGAAAACTAGTGATTAAAGCTCTCACGAACTTGATGTCACACTTTACTTTTCTTGCCCTTAATAAACTTGAACCATCGTGTCGTCTATGTTGTATATGCTTGCACTTATTTGTTGTGGATTAGCAAAACCATGCTGTTATGGGGAACGCTTTCAACATTACACTTGTACTTTGTACCTAGTTGATATCATGCTCTTTTGTCTATGGATGTCGTCAGTGTGAAATGAAAGGGGAGCTTGTAAGTCCATGGAGTTATGTATGTGTGTTAGAGAAACGCCTGGGCCGCTGGTCTAATCCATGCTGACATGGTGGAAACCTGCAGCGTAACCATAATGAGTTGTCTATGAAGCATTCTTCTTATAAAAAAGTCAGATATTGAGAAAAAAAGAGAAAAAAAGAAAAAAGAGATATGAGAAAAGAGGAAAGAGAGAAAAAAGCACCATATTCCCATGGTAAATAAGAAGATTGCTGAGATGCTTGTTGTCTGCTTGCCTTGTCATTTTGATATGGGGATTCTTCCGTATCATCGGGCAAGGGGTACCCCGTTGGCGGTTCTCTGTGATACACATGTACTTACGATGACAAGAACTTACTGGTGACTAAACTTGAGTAGCATGAGGAGCGGCCCTCGTATTCAAGGGACATGAGATTTCCAACTTATACTCCGTCAAGCATATACACCATAGTTTGTTCACTTTAACCTTAATCACTTCAAGATGCTTATGATAGGGGCAATGAGAGCTGAAAGCTATTAAGTACCATAATTTTTGGAAGCTCTTTATGAAACTTGCATCCCTACTTCCTTCTATGAAGGCCTTTCTTTTACTTTTATGTTAAGTCTCCACCTTCTACCTTTATGCACCTACTTTGAGAGCATAGTGGCCATTCTTAGTTCTATGTGCATTGTCCCAAGACTTATTGATTGATGCATAGCTTTGTTATTGCTTGTTTTAAACTATTTGTATCTAGTCACTCTTATGAACTTTGAAGGTGTCCTATGCATTTATGTTTGCTACTCTATGAGGGACAAGCTGAATGCCACTATGCTATGTTTTCTTTATGTGAAACAAACAAATGTCTTGCAAAGCATTGTTATTCATGAATCTTTTGTTTGTGCCTTTTCATGTTGCAACATAGTTTCTTTGTCTTATTGCTAGAACTTTGTCTTTCATGTTATGATTGAAGTACTATGATCCCAGCTTTGAATGTTTTACAAATACTTTGATCAAGTTTATGATGGTGCATGTCACCTGAAAAATTATTCTTTCTTTTTATCACTTACCTACTCGAGGACGAGCAGGAGTTAAGCTTGGGGATGTTGATACGTTGCAAATGTATCCATAATTTTTGATGTTCCATGCTTGGTTTTATCTACTTTATTATGTTTTGTCCACACTTTGGAGTACTTTTCATATGATTTCTTGGACTAACCTATTAACAAGAGCCATAGTGCCAGCTACCTGTTTTCTGCTATTTTTGGTTCCACGAAAGTAAGAAATTGGACGGGACAAAAGCCAAAGTCAGTTTTTCACCGAGGGACACCTGGAGCCAGAATACGAGACAAAGAGGGGCTGGGGCCCGGCCACACCACTTGGTCGCGCGGCCAGGCCTGGCCCGCGCCAGGGGGTGGTCTGGCCGCCCCAGGCAACCCCTCGGCCTCTCCTTCCGCCTATAGGTTGCCTCTGATACAGAAACCCTAAGTACCTGATCAAAATTCCACGAAAGAGTTTGTAGCCGCCGTCATCTCCATCCCTAGATCAGGAGGGATCTGAAGCTCTTCCCGGCACCCTGCCGGAGAGGGGAATTCACCCTGGAGGCCTTCTTCATCATCATGCAAGCCTCGGTGTGATGCGTGAGTAGTTCATCTCTAGACTACGGGTCCATGTAGTAGCTAGATGGCTGGTTCTCCTCCTTTGTGCTATCATGTTTAGATTTTGTGAGCTCCGTTCATGATCAAGATCATCTATTTGTAATTCTGCATGTTGTGTTTGCGGGGATCCGATGGATATTGAGATGCTATTTCAGATTGATTATTGATTCTATCATGTCTTTGTTATTTGTGATCTTGCATGTTTTCCGTTGTTAGTAGATATCTTGGCCAAGTAGATGCTAGCAACTCCAAGAGTTAGTATTTATGCTCGATAGTGGGTTCATGCCTCTAGTAATCTGGGGAAGTGACAGAAATCTCTAAGGTACTAGATGTGTTGTTGCTACTAGGGAGAAAACAACAATCCTTTGTTCATAGAACAATCGTATTGTTTACTTCACATGCAATTCGTAATGCAATTATCCGTTGCTTGCAACTTAATACTGGAGGGGGTTCGGATGATAACCTGAAGGTGGATTATTAGTCATAGATGCAGTTGGATGGCGGTCTATGTATAACGTTGTAATGCCCAATCGAATCTCAAAGGAGTCAATATGATTAGTATATGTTTGTTCACCCAGCATGTTATCTATCTTAAGGAGAGCCACCTCTAGTGAACTATGGACCCCGGTCCTTTCTTTTACTTTTAATCTACAATCAGCTGTTTACTGCTTTGTGTTTACTTTCTGCAAACTATTACTTTCTTGCACTCGATATGTTTAATCCTTTGTTTTCAGCAAAACCGGTGAGATTGACAACCTCATCGCAAGTTGGGGACAGAGTTATGTGGTTGTGTTGTGCAGGTCTCCACGTTGCTGCTGGCACCGGTAGTGCGCCCTGCCAAAGTTCAGCTAGCAACACCTTTGGGGTGTTTCCTTCCTCCTACTAGTTCGATTAAACCTTGGTTTCATACTAAGGGAAAACTTGCTGTTGTGCTCATCATACCTTCCTCTTGGGGTTCCCCAACGAGCTCGATATATTTTGGGCCATCAGCTGGATCAACGACGGAGGCGGAATATGTTGTTGCTTCCGAAGCGGCACATGAAGCGGTTTGGATGAAGGAGTTCATAACGGAACTAGGTGTGGTTCCTAGTGCATTGGACCCAATGGTGATCTATTGTGACAACAATGGAGCCATAGCCAACGCCAAGGAATCAAGGTCTCACAAGAATTCCAAGCATATTAAGCGACGGTTTCACTCCATCCGCGAGCATGTCAAGGATAGAGATATAAAGATTTGTAAAGTACACATGGACCTAAATGTAGCAGATTTGTTGACTAAAGTTCTCCCTAGAGCAAAACATAATCAACACCAGAACTCCATGGGTGTTAGATTTATGGGTTAATTGGATAGACGCACTCCTATTCTGGGCTATTTAAGAAACGCCACTACAATTTTTAACTTTTCAAAAATACCACTATAATTCTGCATACATTTCATATACGTCATTATGGCCATTTCAACACACATACCCCACAATATATACTTATATTTCTATCATACATACGTATATACGGTAGCCCTCACTAGAATCAGCTTAGGCCATGTGTATTTCTTTAGATGACTGCTGACTATGCTTCCTCCTTGTTATAGAAAACAGTATTAAAGCCATAATTTACAATGAGTTATATGTATCTCTATCAGTAAGCACCACAAAAGCTAAAATATGTCGTTAACTAACTAAATAGTGTATAATAAATTAGCGCAACCTGTGTTAAAACAATAGCAAGCGAAAAGAGTACTTCATACGTGCAGCCATTTTATTCTCGAAGAGCATAAATACAACACGTGTGTATTGATTTATTACAGATATAATATTAAAAAATAACAAAATCATTATTACACACAAATGAATTGGCAAAAAAAGGTTAAATATGGTGAGATGCACCTTGTATACATATGTATGACAATAATATAAGTGTATATCGTGTTGTACGTGTATGAAAAATAGGCATAATAGCGTCTATGGAATGTATAGAGAATTGTAGTGGTGTTTTTTAAAAGTTGAAAGTTGCAATGGCGTTTCTCAAATAACTAGAAATTGTAGTGGCATCTATCTAATTAACCCTAGATTTATCACTATGTGAACTAGATTATTCTCTCTAGTGCAAGTGGGAGACTGAAGGAAATATGCCCTGAGAGGCTACAATGAAGTTGTTATTATGTATTCCTTGTATATGATAGATGTTTATTTTCCATTCTATAATTGTATTGATAGGAAACGTCAATACATGTGTGTTTAATAAAAAATAAAAGGTTCCTAGTTAAGCCTCTCTTATAGACTAGCTCGTTGATTAACAAGATGATCAAAGTTTCCTGATCATAGACATTGGATGTTGTTAATAACGAGGTCACAATATTTGTGAAATGATGTGATAAACATTCATCCGAAGTATAGCATTAAGATCAAAGTCATTATGTTTATATTTCTATAACATCATACGAAGTAATCTTTATCCTTAGACCATGAGATCATGTTAATTGCTGATATCAGAAGAGTAACTTGATAACATCAAACGTCCCACCGTAAAAGGGTAACTATAAAGGTGGGTTCAGATACTCCGAAGATGTTATGTTGAGGCTCATGGATCAAGAGTGGAATTTGTCAATCCCGATGACGGATAGATATACTCTGGACCCTCTCGGTGATATCACATTAAGATAGCTTGCAAACAAGTGATGTGATCACTAGAATGTTATATCACGGAAACGAGAAAAGAGTGCATGTCGGTAACGAGATCAAACTAGGTATTTGGATACCGATGATCGAATCTCGGACATGTAATATATCATGAGACAAAGGGATTAAATTACTAGCGTTAAAGGTTCTCACGATCACAGAAGGCATCGTTGAATGTGCAGGAGTCAGTATGGATCTTCAGGTCCCGCTTCTAATTATTGATTTGAGAGGAGTCTCAATCATGTCTGCATTATTCACGAACCGTAGGGTGACACACTTAAGGGTTGCCAAACACCATTTTGGAGCACACATGTTTCAGACGAAAGAATTTCAAAGTGCTGGAATTATTTCGATGGAAACCGGAATTGTTTCGGGTTAAATTGCAGAAACTGGTTCTACATGTGATATTGAAATGCTACAGGGGGTTTTATGTGAATGTTTGTTAATTAAAGTAATTAACAAACTTCTGAATAAAATAAATAAAATAGTTTTATTAAATGAGAGTCGCATTAAATTTGGTGGAAATTTAATGCATGTGAGTGGAACTTTGGGTGGAGGCTAAATTGATGTGAGTGGAGCTTCCACCACATGAATGAGGAAGAGGTGGGGGCACCCCCCATGGACGCCGGCCATGGGAGTGGAGGATCCCCCCTCTCCTATAAAAGGCCCCCCTCTCCTCCCTCACAAAGCACACCTCCTCATGAAGGATATCTCTCCCCCTCTAGATATATTCCCCCATGGTCTGGATTAGCGAGATACATGTTCCCGGTGGCATTGCGTCTGGAAGGAGCTGCTGCTTCCGCTGATTCGCTGGAGCGAGGAGGTGGAGGTTGTTCCATGGCCTGAACATGTGTGCGAGGACAGATGCGCTGCTGATTTGCGGTGCTAGGACTTCCACACGATCTTGAGATCGGCAAGCGTACGACTACATCATCCACGAGTTCCAACTCGTTAACAAAAATTTGTTGTCTTCGAAGGTAAGTTCTCTATGGATGTATATCCACATGTTGCTTGTATCTAGTAGATAGATCTTGGCGTATAGTTCTTATCGTAGGAAATTTTTTGTTTTCTATGCTGCGAACCCAACAGCAACAGGCACAACATTGCTTCTAGTCCTTGGGGCAGTATTGTTGTTGTTGTTGGTGGTGGTGGTGGAACTTGGCGGTGCACGGTTGAAGTTGTGGGTGTTACCGCTGTTGTTGTTGTTGTTGTGGCCTCCGGGCCTCGGGTTTCCTCCGCCAGGATTAGGATAGTTCGGACGGGACATAGGGGTCTGTTGTTTCTTGGTGCAAATCCTGCAGACGGGTTGGGGCGGTACTTCGGGGTATGGTGGGGTCCAGGTTGGTGCATCATACGACGCTTGCGGTTCTCACTGGGTTGGTTGATCTTTCATTCCATCTGGATAACAGAATCCACTAGAGCTTCTAGGTCATCAAAGGGAATGTTGACTAACACTGTCTGCATCTCATCATGCAGGCCATTCAGGAATCTCTCCTTCTTCTTTGCTTCTATGTCAATCTCATCAGGGGCATACCTAGCCAGAGACAGGAATTTGTCACGGTATTCTACCACAGTCATCCTTCCCTGCTTCAACTCCCTAAATTCATCCCTCATCCTCTTGATCAAACCTAAAGGCACATGGGTCCTGCTGAACTTGAGCTTGAATTCCTCCCAAGTCATCATCTGTCCTCCATTCATTGTACGAGTGCTGTTCCACCAGGATCTTGCATAACCTGCCAGATAGTGGGTGGCAAACAGTACCTTCTCAGCAGCATCTACTCCGGCAACTTCTAAGTTGTTCTCCATGGTTTGCAGCCAGTCATCAGCATCTAAAGGCTCCTCAGATTTGCTAAACATAGGAGGATTGGTGTTTTGGAAGTTCTTGAGATTAGATCCATGGTGATCCTGGTTTCCATGGCCTTGGTTGTTGTGTGCCATCTAGGCGATCTGTTGAAGAGTGGCTAGATTGGCTTGACACTCAGCTCTACTGGCTTCATGATCTGAAACTAGCATCTACAGAATCTGAAGCATCGGATCCTGGAAGGAGTTGCTTCCACCGGGGTTTCCGCGAGTCATCTAAAGATTGAGATAGATCATAAGACAAGGGGGAAATTTCTATGGCTTATGGGTTTGGTTCAAAAGATTTAAACTTGAGTATTGATAGGGTTTGAAAACCACAACTCATTTTCATTCATTCAAGGCAACACATTACAAGCACACACTACTACTACTAAGCAGATGGTTTTAAGAACCATTCTGTCATGCTATGATACAATGGGACCGGATACAAAGTCACACCTACGACAATGCTCTAGTGTGACTACTCATCATCGGAACTGGTGGATTCTTCATCATCCAGGAGGTCCTCGTCTTCCTCGTCGGTGTGGAACTCCATGACGACGTCCTCCCGATAGTCATCATCACCACTGAGGTAAGAAGTGATATCACCACGGATATCTTCACCCTCTTCTTCCTTCTCCTCTAGCTGAATCTCCTGGTCATGGATGGTCTCCTCAAGGGTTGCCACCTTCTGGCGGAGGCGAGTGATGATGCGGTCCTTCTTGTCACGCTGGCGATGAAGTGACTTGCGCTCCTTAGCTAGGATGGCGAGAGTTTGGTTCTTCTCCGCTGTGACTATGTGATTCTGGTTGGCATAGGCGCGGGCGTTGTCCAACTCCTTCTAGGTCTCGTGCAGCATGAAGTCAAGGTGATCCACATGGTGCTTCAGCTCCGGATGTCCTGGCATGGCCAAGGGCTGTCCCATAGAGTCACGCCTTGCATAGTGGGCGAAGCGGGTGCCATTGATCTGGTTGATGTTCTGCACACACAGACGCGCAAGAGCTTCCTGCATTGCTCTAGCTAGTCCATCCAGCCACTTGTTCTCCCTCAAGGTGAATTGTATCTTCTCATAGGTGGGTGGCTCCATCTTGCCTCTCAGATCCGCAACGATCAACCACTATAGTTCTCCTCTTGACTGATCATTGAGCTGCATTCCAAAGAACTCGGGGTGCGGGCGTCCAAGAAACTCCGCGAGCTGGCTTAACTCCCGCTCGAAGATGAGCTCTCCTCCGTTGCCCAACTGATAGAACTTGTTGTACTTAACTTCCATCTATAAGCAATTAGGATGAGTAAGTTCATGAGGTGATAAAGTGTGTCAAATTTTATATAGAATTGCAAGAATTTCGAGGAACATGTGAACTCCTTTTTGAAAGAATCTCAAGGATAAGAGTGAGAATAGGTTTTCGTAAATACTCACTTTCTTTGTTTTGAAACTAAGTTTTTCAGACGTCCTTTCTAACCGGGGTCTCCTATGGTCAGGATGGCTCTGATACCAACTTGTAAACACCCGGATTTTTAAGTACATATGCCTGTTATGCCGTACATCGCAATCCCAAGATTACCATTTTTGCGAGACATAACAGAATTGGTAGCACAGTACATCATCCATTACAAACCATAATAGTCTTACAAATAGATGATCTCATGATCAAGTCTTAATACATATCAAAGCAGCGGAAATAAACATAGTAGACTCCATCTTCATTGTCACATGCAAAGCTGACGATGGAAGATGATCCTAGTTATCGTAGACCTCCTGCTGTTCATCCTCCGGATAGTCCTCTTCATAGTCTGGCCATGGGAATAGCCAGGGACAAAGCCATGAGTACTCTTAAAGTACTCGCAAACTATCACTAACACAAGTAAGGTAATTCTAGTAGGAATCTTAAGCTCTAGGCTTGTTTGCAATAAGCTAGTTTTATTTCAGAAGTACTTAGTAGTAAAGACCTATTTTAGTTCTCTAGATTACTCAAGTGGGAACCTAGTTTTCATATCCACAACTCTGTTGTGGTCAAGTCAAAGTCATATTTCAAGGCACAAGTCATTTTGAAAACATCTAACAACGGAACAGTATGGCTGCTCCAACTGTCCATGACCGCGAACGAGGCTATTCGAATAGTTTGACCCTCTGCAGAGGTGGTACACTTTCACCACAAAATTCGATACATCCGTCAGGGATAACCCCGAATCATCATACTTGCTATGCAGATAATCTATCCTAACCTTTCAATTACACACCCAGAATTCGCCTATTTTACTAGTCTTCGGAAACAGAAAACCCTGAACCAGGAAGAGTTAAATTACCCAATATGATTCGTGGAAGGAACATTTGGTAATGGTCTTGATTCTCTATGTTCTTTTTTATGCGTTCTTAGTTCTATTTTTATTAGTATAGGCACCTCCCCTATGAGTTTGGCCTCCCAGCCATGGCCATCTGCCATCCTGGGAGCTGCATAGGTGGACATTCATATTCACGAGGCAGCCTTAGCTTAACCTCTTTCTAGAAGGGAACCCTGAAGGGGATCCATAGCAGAAAACAAAAAAATTCCTACGTTGGAACCCCAAAACTGCCTAGGATCTATCTATGTAGTAATGCGGTAACGGCCAATGTGTAAAGAATACATACCCTTGTAGACTGTACACGGTTAACGTTCTGAGGGGAACGTGGTTGATGTAGTCGTACTCGTAGCCGACCTCAAGGTCGCGAAGCTCCTCGCAGGTCATCACTTCCTCCTTCTTCATCGTGCAGAAGCTCCGGCTCATGACATTTAAGCGCCCCCAAGTGTTGCGCCTCGTGTATTCATAAACATCCGGTGCACGATGAGACCTCTAGCTCCCCGATCCCGCCGGGAGTGCGGAAGTTGATATCCGGCTAGGAATCCCTGCAGCGCAACGACGTACTGCAGGTGTGCCTTGTTCGCACAACCCAAACTTGGGGCCATGGTCACAAGGGATAGAGAGAGAGGAAAGGAGGAAGTCAACCAAAGAACTTCTCCAAATATTGGTGTGTCCAATCCCACCCATGGGCACCCCTTTATATAGGGGGAGGGGTGTGCCCTCCCCTTTGGGTTTCCCATGTGGGACTATTCAAGGGAGAGGGGGGAGGCGCATGGGCCCTTAGGGCACCATGGGCCGGCCGGCCAGGGGTGGGCCCCACCCTATGCACAACCCTAGGCTGGCCGGGTGGGCCCCCTTGAGGCGCCTTGGCCTTGGCCCTTCCCTCCTTCGGTTTTCCCTCATGGGCCCTTTTTCCCTAGGAAATTTGGCCCATTAGTGGAACACCCCTTCAACTTAGATTTTAATATTATATTTAATATTAATTACATTAATTAATATGTAAATACATATTACAAAATCCGTCTTGACCCGAAACACCTTTCGGTTCCCTTTCGATTTCCTCCGAACGACTTTGGATCTTTCTCGGAATGATTTCGGTCCTTTATTCTTTCTCCGAACAACTTCAGATCTCTCTGTGGAACGATTCCGGCTTTCTCTTTCTCTACTATGATTCGTCTTACGAATGATCGCTCTCATCGTACCCTTAAGTGTATCCTCTCCTGGCTCGGGAATGCTCTAGACATGATCTGTATCAATGATCAACGGAGGGACCAGGGATATCCATGTGACCCCTATGCATTCCTGATGACAATGTCGTTTGAACCGCTAAATGTAGCATCCAATTCCTTTTGTTTCTTGATACGACTTGTCTGAGATCCAATCATTGGTATCACATACCTTGTTCAATCTCGTTCACAACAAGTTCTGTTTTCTTGTTACCATGATATTACATCCCCGTGATCGAGTCACATGTTGCAACATTTATGGATGTAATCTCACCAAGCCGGTCGTATGTATCTTTACCCGTCATGTGGGTGAACAAATCCCGGTCTTGTAGTCACATGTCATCATCTGTTCCTTCGGAATACCCACTATACATCTTTATGGCCACTGTATTACCAGATGACGGTTGATGCAGTCAAAGCAGCCTCGGGAAACAGTGAGTAATATGAGCTCATAGTCTAAGGAAAAGGAGTCTAGGTATAGTTGTTGCAACAATGAACTATATGACTTGATCGTGTTGCAATCCTTCGAGGAATGTCCATCACATCATTCTCCAATGATATGACCCTGTTGTCAATTAGCATAAATGCCCATGATCTTGAAACCCAGATCATCCTCATGACCAACGAACTAGTATGAATAGAGGCTACTGGGGACTTGGTTGTTTCATACCACACATGTACCAATGTTTCTACTTGGCACAGTTATAGCACAATATGCAACTATTATAAACTATTTGAGATATGACAATAAAAACCTATTTATTATTTGCCTCTAGGGCATATCTCCTTCAGTCTCCCACTTGCACTAGAGTACAAATAATCTAGCTCGCATTTTACTCATATAAACCATATAGCATATGCATTTACAGATCATGCATGCTCATGGGAAACGTCATGTCCATGTTCTGTTTTACTAGATCATTATGTCTTTTGCAAATCGTTAATGTCTTCCTAATTTGACATTGACACCATTATCTTATAATGGGTCAAAGCATTTGTTCGACAACAAAGTGAGACTATGTTTCTAGTGTTTATAATGACGGTCGTTTTCACTTTGTCATCTAAACTTCGAAACACACTTTGTTATCCTTTGTGTATATACTGTAGTCATGGCAGCAGAACAAGGCCGGATTCCAGGAGCTTACAGTGACTTTAGATCAACCTCGAGGGCTTTCTCATGGGCACTGGGCCCTAGGAGACATCATTCTATGTTAAAAGCGAACTAGCCCCGCCATAACATTATACATCACATCAGATGGAGATTTTATACTTCTATATCTATGTAGATCCCAATGCGTGAAATGCAACTATGCCACTTACTTTGCTTCTTGCCATTTAAGTACAAACTTAATTCTGGTTTAGTGATCAAATCAGGAATCACTTAAAGACACGTTCTTATAGTTAAGACTTTGTCCTACCAACTAGAACTTCGGGTCACATTACGTCGAGTATACAACATGGTTATATGGAAGAATCTATGACTGAGGCATAGGAGATGCAACACATCTCTTCCTTTCAACCATAGTTGCAATACTAACTCAATGCTTCATATAGTAAGAACTACTTTCTCACCTTGTTCCATTTCGAGCTTCTTCAGAATCTTGCTTAGGACATTCTGAACATCTTTCAGAATCAAGTCTAGGAAGCATTCAACATTCAGTGTTTATTAAACTCACCAATCTATCTTGATAGATCTTATTATTTAATAACTTCAACTTCATCCTTATTTATCTAACTTAAATATTATTAACACCAATCACATCATTCACATATGTCGTCCACATATCCTAGAATGATTTCACGCTCCCACTCAAATATGACATTCATGTTTGAAATCTAGGGATTTCACTTAGCTGCCACTCAAATATGACATTCAGGTTTGAGATCCAAGGATTTCACTTAGCTCTCACTCAAAATATGCCAGCTACATATTATGAATTAGCCAAGCTGATTTGCTCCCACTCAAATCTAGGTCCTTTCGATAATCTTGGACATTCCAAAATTCTTTGATCATCATCAATTTGAGAATTCCAATTACGAGACTTCAATATCCATATATTTATAGTGTAAATCCAAAATACGTAAGCGTCACTACTGTTGTAGTCAACTCCTTGAATTTGTCCAAACTTGTGACAAATCGAGCTTTTTGTCATTCATTAAGTTTCATTTCCTTCATATGACTTTGCAGTCATTCAGAAATATCAAGTAAACTTCTTCACTTTAATAAGATCAAGTAACATGTTACTTTGCAATCTTTAATGTAACTTAATATATGATTTTATGACTCCTAGTAATTTATCACACTCAGGTCCATCACGCTTCTTTGTAATTTGTAGGTATGTCTTGTTCAAAACATGACAAGTGAATCAACAATACAATTCCACAAACTTGTATAATATATAGTTGAATCCTACCTTCTTCAGTAAAAGTATTCCCTGAAACTTTATGATCATTATCATTGGTTTCTCCTCTATTTGTAGAGTTTGGATTCACGGAACAAATTCCGCTGCGCCACTCAACAATCCGGAGGTAAGGTCAAATACCTTGTTTTGATCTTTTACTTTCTTCCACCTGTATCTTCATCAAGACACATGAACTTAGGACAACAGCAGGTTTGCCCCTTGTGGACGATGCATTCATAGCTTCCTAAGAATGCTCTACAAAGACTTGTTTATTTGCCACGATTTCGACTTGTCGAAATCTCCAGAAACTCGAACTTGCCATAACACTTATGGTGTTGTTTCCATGAATCTTTAGATGTTCCTTTGTATTTCAAATGAGTGTTTGCTTATTTTGATCCCTAATTCTAAACGATAACTATAACCCATATAAGAGATGACATTATACCATATGTATCTTAATACATAATGATTATGATGTTTAGATATTTCAACATAGTTTGAATTCATCGAATTATCATAATTTGTGAAACATCTTTCACAAGTCCCTTTTATGCTAAACCTAACTTGAATACTTTAGTCATGTCGATCAAATCGAAGAGACTTCGTATTCTCGTTAATTTCAATATCCTCTTATTGTTGTGAACTCATTTGAACAATTCAAATCATTTCGAACTCATGTTTCATTAAGTAAATACGCTTATTCACTTAAGTCCACAATAAATTATTTCCACTACTTGTTGAAAATACGATACATCACTATGTATAAGATTCAACATTTCTTCGCATATCACCGTTTTACCAGAATGCGGAGTTTTAGTCATTCTGCCCAACGAGGCATGGTTTTGCAAAGTCTCTAGATCAAGCATCTAGGACCCCGATCTTCATTTATAATGAAGAACATGCAATAACCAAAATGACTTAAACTATAGTGTCATTTCATCATTAAACTTTGGATATCTTTTAGCATTCTAATCCTTTATAAATGTTTAAACTATTATCATTAACATAGTGATGAGAATAACTTCTTTGTAATCGTAATGTGACCATAACGGTATTGTTCATAAGAATAGTACAAACTGGCTTGTAACTTGTTCATATGAATAATCGTCTCACCAAAAGCAAGACACACAAACAAGGATTACAAATTATATTCAAGTCCATTAATCCAAATGACAAACTCTGAGGGAAGAGGTGATGTCGGCCATCAACTGTTTTGCTTGCCGTCACCAAGTCACGTTGCCTTAAAACCAGCAATTCTCAAGCAGATCCTCCTGTTTTCACAAAACGGGACAAGTATCAAATACTTTGCAAACTGCAACGAGTTTTGCAAGAACCACATTTATAATTTGTATATCTTATATATACCTTTTCATTCATGACCTCCATTGCAATCAAGACCTTCTAAGAGTTCTCAACTCTAATGCAAGATCACCAAGTGATTTTTCCAAACATTCTCTTTTCATCCATGATGGAGGAAAACCCATCCAACGGCTCATAATCTATGTGCCTTATTCTATAGAATACAAAATGTAGCCCAACTCTCCATCGAATGGAGAATGGCTTATTGGATGATTATGGAGAAAACACAAACATTCCAGAGTCATCGAATTATCTCCTAATGGTTATTGTATCAAGAAGAGAAGATCACCTTTTACGAGGATATCCCTTAAGCATGGGTATTAATCTATGAAGTTGGACCCTTTTGCTAAGTTCCAAATTAAGCAATATATTCCCATGGTCGCAAAGGACATCAATGGGATAGGCCATGATCTACTAAGATATTGGCAAAAAGACATATAGACTAAGTTTATAATAAGAGATCAATTTATAATTGGTCTCCACTAAAATTGTCATCCCCTGGAAGATTTTAGTGATCACATGATCCCTATCCTCTACACCTCCCTGATATGTTGCTAACGTATCCATAATTTTTGATGTTCCATGCTTGGTTTTATCTACTTTCTTGTATTTTGTTCCAACTTTGGAGTAATTTCTATACACTTTCTTGGACTAACCTATTAACAAGTGCCATAGTGCTAGTTGCCTGTTTTCTGCTATTTTTGGTTCCAGGAAAATCAGAAAATCAATATTCTCGGAATTGGACCCGACAAAAGCCAAAGTCGATATTTTATCAGAAGACTCACGGAGCCAGAAGACGAGATGGAGACGGGCCACAAGGTGGCCACACCATATGGTGGCGTGGGCTAGGCCTAGCCGCACCACCAGGTGGTGTGGGCCCCCTGGCCGCCCACCGAGCTTGCCTCTTCGCCTATAAGATGCCTCCCGATGCAAAAAACCTAAATCATCCAGCCTCCAGCCACGAAAAGTTCCATAACGCCATTGCCACCGAAGGGGAGATTCGGGGGACAGAAAGTCTCTATTCCGGCACCCTGCCGGGACGGGGAAGTGCCCCCGGAGCCATCGATCTCCACCGTCATCTCCATCATCGTTGCTAATTCCCATGACGAGGAGGGAGTAGTTCTCTCTCGAGGCCAAGGGTTCTACTGGTAGCTATGTGTCCATATCTCTCTATGCATGATCTTATTGAGATCATGAGCTTGTAATCTATATATCTACCTTGCTACTCAAGTGCTTTAATAGATCTCTGCTCTCCCCATGTGTGTGAAGTTGACAGTGTGCACACCATGGTGGCACTTAGGCTAGAGATTTCAAATACTTGTTATGAGTTATATTTGGAGTTGGATGTCTTTATGAAATTGTGGTGTTTGTTGGAACCATCTAGTGCTCAAGGTGACAGTGTGGGGTTATCTAGATGGGAAAGGCTTACTTTGAGGTGTGCTGTTATAGCCCTACCATGGATTAGAGTGTCCAACCGGAGAGTAGTTCAGAGTAGTATCATCAAGATAATATATTTATATGAGAGTGTTCACTAGTGAAAGTATGATCCCTAGGCCTTGTTCTAAGCATTGAAACACTGTTTGCAATTAGATCTATTACATGTTTGCTTGCTTCCATCTTTATTTCAGTTTGCCTTTAGTCTTTTCCACGCCACCAAAGCTATTTTCTGGCACTGCTACCACTTATAATTATCTATACCACTTGTATTTCACTATCTCTTCGCCGAACTAGTGCACCTATACACCTGACAAGTGTATTGGGTGTGTTGGGGACACAAGAGACTTCTTGTATCTTGATTGCATGTTTGCTTGAGAGGGATTCCTTTGACCAGTTCCTCCCTGAGTTCGATAAACCTTGGGTAATCCACTTAAGGGAAACTTGCTGCTGTTCTACAAACCTCTGCACTTGGAGGCCCAACAACTGTCTACAAGAATAGAAGTGCGTAGACATCAAGCTATTTTCTGGCGCTGTTGCCGGGGAGGTAAGGTAAAAGGTACTCACCTCCTCAGTGTGAGTGCTCGAAGTTATTTCCTTTAGATTCTGCAATTTTTTCTTGTTGTTTCTTGTTTTCACTAGTTAGGCTTAATGGAAAACAACAACAAAATTAGAGAGCTTTATAATATTTATCTTGAGTTAGGACATGAAGTGTTTGAAGAGAAAATTAAAAAACCTATGGAACTTTCTTTGCATGCTAATAGCAATGTTGTTAGTATGAATTATTTGGACACTATTATTGCTAATGCTATGGAAAAGTCTAAGCTTGGGGAAGCTAGTTTTTATGAAAATGATCTTTTTAGTTCCCCAGCTTTGGAAGATAGCTATTCTATTGCTTATGATGATACCAAACCTCCAATATATGATGATTACAATGATGAATATGATATTTTCAGTCCACCTACTATTGAGGAGACAATTAATTATGATTACAATATGCCTCCTATATTTGATGATTATGGTGATGAGAATAATAATGATAGCTATTTTGTTGAATTTGCTCACACCATAATTAATAAGAATGACTATGTTTATATGGAGAGTATTAATTCTTTCATGCATGTGGCTCATGATAAGAATGTTTTATGTGATAGTTATATTGTTAATTTTATTCATGATGCTACTGAAAGTTATTATGAGAGAGAGAAACATGATTTTATGTATCTCAACAATATTAAGTTTCCCCTCTTTATGTTGAAAGTTTTGAAGCTGCACTTTTTTGCTTTCATATGATTACAATATGCCTCCTATATGCTTTCATGACTTGTTTCTTTACAAGTTTCCTATGCATAGGAAGTGGGTTAGACTTAAATGTGTTTTGAATTTGCTTCTTGATGCTCTCTTTTACTTCAATTCATATTTCTTATGTGAGCATCTTCTCAAACTATCAAGCCTAACTTAAAGGCGTTAAAGAAAAGTACTTATTGGGAGATAACCTAAAAGTTTTAGATGAGTCTTGGAAGTAATTGCTTTAGTAATAACCTCTTCTTATCCTTTTTATTTGCTTTTTGTGCCAAGAGTAACCTCTAATGAGAGAGAAGTAATGATTGGGAAAGTTGTTGTCCCGAAATAGATTTTTGTGCTTCACCGTAAAAAATCGTGTAAAATATCTGTACATCATTTTGAGGCGTGAATTTTTGTGCCTCTGCCCTAGGTTGTTATCTAACTTTCGTTAGTTCAACACTTTTCGATTTGAGCAACAGAAGTCTTCAAAAAAAATTGGTCTTTACCTGCTGGTCTGTTTTGACAGATTTCTGCCATTATTTGCATTTGCTTCTTGTTGGTTCCTTTTTGAGTTCTTTTGCGGAATTGAGCTTTTTGAGGGAAGTGCTACAGTAGCTTGTTTTAATGGAAGTTTTATTGGTGTTGGAACTGAACCTATAGACTTATTATCTTGAGTGCACTAATGTTACTAATAAAGATTGTGTGAAGTTTTGTATGAAGAAAAAATTTCAGGTGTATTGAAGGAATGAGTAATGAGATGAAGGATGGACTAAAGCTCAAGCTTGGGGATGCCATGCATGTCACCCCAGGAAATATTCAAGAAGTACAAGTGTCAAAGCTTGGGGATGCCCAAGGCATCCCGTTCTTCATCAATAAAAATTCCAGGTTTCTTCCAAACACTTCATTTTTATTGTTTCATGCACAGTTGTGTTGTTCTTGGAGCGTCTTATTTTTTGTTTTTGTTTTGGTTTTTCGTTTGCTTTCTTTTCTTAGTTTGCTGAATAAATTGGTTAGACCCCCTCTTTCATGCATTGGTTTTCAAATAGTTTGGTTTGGATTGGAAAAGAGTAGGAAAAGTTCATGCTTAAGTGGTAAAGAGAGCTTGTTTTTGACTGTGGCCTATGCTTTGTTATGCCATGCTTGATATTATTTTGGCTTTATGCTTAGTATTCTTTGCTGTAGAATGACTTGTTATAAACAATTTATATTGCTTAATGTGCCTTTGAAGAATCATGCGTTGTTTTAGCATATTAAAGCATAGTATTGTGGTATTCTTCTTTGATGCTTTATTTGGGTTGACTTGGCACATGCTCACACCATGTTATGACTATCCCAAGTCACCATAGCCTTTGTGATCCTTTAGTTTTCAACTTGTAATATCACTTTATGCTTTGATTAATGATGTTTTGTCACTCTGCATGATTATGGCCATTATTGCTCTCTTAGTTGGTCGCTCCCAGTCTTTTACTAGCCTCCATAACCAAGTATGAGTTCCACTCATGCATCCAACTCCTAAAACCAAGTTATTCCAAGAGTCCACCATACCTACCTATTAGCTTATGCTATTCCAAGTATATTCATGTTTTTATCTACCTTCCGAATTAAACTTGTTATGAGAAAACTAGTGATTAAAGCTCTCACGAACTTGATGGCACACTTTACTTTTCTTGCCCTTAATAAACTTGAACCATTGTGTCGTCTATGTTGTATATGCTTGCACTTATTTGTTGGGGATTAGTAGAACCATGCTGTCATGGGAAACGCTTTCAACATTGCACTTGTACTTTGTACCTAGTTGATATCATGCTCTTTTGTCTATGGATGTCATCGGTGTGAAATGAAAGGGGAGCTTGTAAGTCCATGGAGTTATGTATGTGTGTTAGAGAAATGCCTGGGCCACTGGTCTAATCCATGTTGTCATGGTGGAAACCTGCAGCGTAACCATAATGAGTTCTCTATGAAGCATTCTTCTTATAAAAAAAGAGTCAGATATTGAGAAAAAAAGAGAAAAAGAAAAAAAGAGATATGAGAAAAGAGGAAAGAGAGAAAAAGCACCATATTCCCATGGTAAATAAGAAGATTGCTGAGATGCTCGTTGTCTGCTTGCCTTGTCATTTTGATATGGGGATTCTTCCGTATCATCGGGTAAGGGGTACCCTGTTGGCGGTTCTCTATGATACACATGTACTTACTATGACAAGAACTTACCGGTAACTAAACTTGAGTAGCATGAGGAGCGGCCCTCGTATTCAAGGGACATGAGATTTCCAACTTATACTTCGTCAAGCATATACACCATAGTTTGTTCACTTTAACCTTAATCGCATCAAGATGCTTATGATAGGGGCAATGAGAGCTAAAAGCTGAAAAGTACCATAATTTTTGGAAGCTCTTTATGAGACTTGAATCCCTACTTCCTTCTATGAAGGCCTTTCTTTTACTTTTTTGTTGAGTCTCCACCTTCTATCTTTATGCACCTACTTTGAGAGCATAGTGGCCATTCTTAGTTCTATGTGCATTGTCCCAAGACTTGTTGATTGATGCATAGCTTTGATATTGCTTGTTTTAAACTATTTGTATATAGTCACTCTTACGAACTTTGAAGGTGTCCTATGCATTTATGTTTGCTACTCTATGAGGGACAAGCTGAATGCCATTATGCTATGTTTTCTTTATGTGAAACAAACAAACGTCTTGCAAAGCATTATTATTCATGAATCTTTTCTTTGTGTCTTTTCATGTTGCAACATAGTTGCTTTGCCTTATTATTAGAACTTTGTCTTTCATGTTATGATTGAAGTACTATGATCCCAGCTATCAATGTTTTACAAATACTTTGATCAAGTTTATGATGGTGCATGTCACCTAAAAAATTATTCTTTCTTTTTATCACTTACCTACTCGAGGACGAGCAGGAGTTAAGCTTGGGGATGTTGATACGTTGCTAACGTATCCATAATTTTTGATGTTCCATGCTTGGTTTTATCTACTTTCTTGTGTTTGGTTCCAAATTTGGAGTACTTTCTATACACTTTCTTGGACTAACCTATTAACAAGTGCCACAGTGCCAGTTGCCTGTTTTCTGCTGTTTTTGGTTCTAGGAAAGTCAGAAAATCAATATTCTCAGAATTGGACCGGACAAAAGCCAAAGTCGATATTTTACCGGAAGACTCACGGAGCCAGAAGACGAGACGGAGAGGGGCCACAGGGTGGCCACACCATATGGTGGCGCGCGCTAGCCCTAGCTGCGCCACCAGGTGGTGTGGGCCCCCTGGCCGCCCACCGACCTTGCCTCTTCGCCTATAAGATGCCTCCCGATGCAAAAACCCTAAATCATCCAGCCTCTAGCCACGAAAAGTTCCATAACGCCATCGCCACCGAAGGGGAGATTCGGGGGACAGAAAGTCTCTATTCCGGCACCCTGCCGGGACGGGGAAGTGCCCCCGGAGCCATCGATCTCCACCGTCTTCTCCATCGTCGTTGCTAATTCCCATGACGAGGCGGGGGTAGTTCTCTCTCGAGGCCAAGGGTTCTACTGGTAGCTATGTGTCCATCTCTCTCTATGCATGATCTTATTGAGATCATGAGCTTGTAATCTATATATCTACCTTGCTACTCAAGTGCTTTAATAGATCTCTGCTCTCCCCATGTATGTGAAGTTGACAGTGTGCACACCATGGTGGCACTTAGGCTAGAGATTTCAAATACTTGTTATGAGTTATATTTGGAGTTGGATGTCTTTATGAAATTGTGGTGTTTGTTGGAACCATCTAGTGCTCAAGGTGACAGTGTGGGGTTATCTAGATGGGAAAGGCTTACTTTGAGGTGTGCTGTTATAGCCCTACCATGGATTAGAGTGTCCAATCGGAGAGTAGTTCAGAGTAGTATCATCAAGATAATATATTTATATGAGAGTGTTCACTAGTGAAAGTATGATCCCTAGGCCTTGTTCTAAGCATTGAAACACCGCTTGCAATTAGATCTATTACATGTTTGCTTGCTTTCATCTTTATTTCAGTTTGCCTTTAGTCTTTTCCACGCCACCAAAGCTATTTTCTGGCACCGTTACCACTTATAATTATTTATACCACTTGTATTTCACTATCTCTTCGCCGAACTAGTGCACCTATACACCTGACAAGTGTATTGGGTGTGTTGGGAACACAAGAGACTTCTTGTATCTTGATTGCAGGGTTGCTTGAGAGGGATACCTTTGACCACTTCCTCCCTAAGTTCGATAAACCTTGGGTAATCCACTTAAGGGAAACTTGTTGTTGTTCTACAAACCTATGCACTTGGAGGCCCAACAACTGTCTACAAGAATAGAAGTGCGTAGACATCACTCCCTCGATCATCACGGCCATCAGTGCAGCCTCAAAGGTAGCCATTCAACAATGTCAATCACATCATCCATGTGACTCATGCTCGATCTTTCGATCTCTTGTGTTCCGAGGCCACGTCTCTGTAACATGCTAGGCTTGCCAAATCTAACTTGTGTGTATTCGTTGTGCAACATGGCTTACACCCACTGTATGCGAACGTAGATATGTCTAACACCCACGCCTGTACCGTGGATCGCCTTATAACGAAAAACTTTCTTGGTGGTGCACACATAAGGGGAACACGGAACATTGGAATTCAATAGGAATTATCTTATTTGCTACCATTGAGTATCTTAATAGTAGCACACAATAAGATGTAAAATAGATATCAACATCATATGTATATTGTGATATGATATGGTCCTTCTTGCGCCTTAATCTCCATCGAGCGCTTCGACATGATGTCCATCTTGCCCTTGGTTTGACACCAAGTCCACGACGCCTCCACCAGGTCGTTCATCGGAACGATGACTATTACTATGCTAGTTAGTAACAGAAAAGTAAACTACTTTACCTTCATAACGACCATTGCCATATCATAATCACATGCCCCCTGCAAAATAAAGTTAGACGCCTCTACTTTATCTATTGCAATTTTTACATGGTTGTTAGGGATTTTGTAATAGAACCGTTTCTAAACTACGAACTTTCCAACCACAACATGGATCCGACAGTTGTCTCTATTACACCCCTTTCGGGGCCCTCCGTTATAAATGCTATATCAACTATTGAATGAGAGACAGACACCTGCTAGCCACTTATACGGTACAAGCCGTATATTGAGCGTGGAACCAGTCTCACGTACGAATACGCGTAAGGTCGGTCCGGGCCGCTTCATCAAACAATACCGCGATATAAACAAGTACACGTTAGAGGGTAACAACCAAGGGATCAATGCCCGCACAATACTTGTGCGTACTGGCCGTACAACACTCCTACGCATAGATCGGCTTTGATACCACTGAAGGGGATCCGCAGCAGAAAACAAAAAAAATTCCTACGCTGGAAGCCCAAAACTGCCTAGGATCTATCTATGTAGTAATGCGGTAACGGCCAATGCACAGAGAATACATACCCTTGTAGACCGTACGCGGTTAACATTCCGAGGGGAACGTGGTTGATGTAGTCGTACTCGTAGCCGACCTCAAGGTCGCGAAGCTCCTCGCAGGTCACCCCTTGCTCCTTTTTCATCGTGCAGCATCTCCGGCTCACGACATTTAAGCGCCCCAAGTGTTGCGCCTCGTGTCTTCGTACACATCCGGTGCACGATGAGACCTCCGGCTCCCCGATCCCGCTGGGAGTGCGGAAGTTGATATCCGGCTAGGAATCCCTACAGCGCAACGACGTACTACAGGTGTGCCTTGTTTGCACAACCCAAACTTGGGGCCATGGTCACAAGGGCTAGAGAGAGGGAGAGGAAAGGAGGAAGCCAACCAAAGGACTTCTCCAAATACTGGTGTGTCCAATCCCACCCATGGACACCCCTTTATATAGGGGGAGGGGGTGTGCCCTCCCCTTTGGGTTTCCCATGTGGGACTATTCAAGGGAGAGGGGGAGGCGCATGGGCCCTTAGGGCACCATGGGCCGGCCGGCCAGGGGTAGGCCCCGCCCCGCACACGACCCTAGGATGGCCGGGTGGGCCCCCTTGAGGCGCCTGGGCCTTGGCCCTTTGGCCCTTGGCCCATCCCTCCTCCGGTTTTCCCTCATGGGTCCTTTGTCCCTAAGAAGTTTGGCCCATTAGTGGAATACCCATTCAAATTAGATTTTAATATTATATTTAATATTAATTAATATGTAAATACATATTACAAAATCCGTCTTGACCCGAAACACCTTTCGGTTTCCTTTCAATTTCCTCCGAACGACTTCAGATCTTTGCCGAAATGATTTCGGTCCTTTATTCTTTCTCCGAACAACTTCAGATCTCTCTGCGAAACGATTCCGACTTTCTCTTTCTCTACTATGATTCGTCTTACGAATGATCGCTCTCATCGTACCCTTAAGTGTATCCTCTCCTGGCTCGGGAATGCTCTAGACATGATCTGTATTAATGATCAACGGAGGGACCAGGGATATCCATGTGACCCCTATACATTTCTGATGACAATGTCGTTTGAACCGCTAAATGTAGCATCCAATTCCTTTTGTTTCTTGATACGACTTGTCCGAGATCCGATCATTGGTATCACATACCTTGTTCAATCTCGTTCACAACAAGTTCTGTTTTCTTGTTACCGTGATATTACATCCTCGTGACCGAGTCACATGTTGCAACATTTATGGATGTAATCTCACCAAGCCAGCCGTATGTATCTTTACCCGTCATGTGGGTGAACAAATCCCGGTCTTGTAGTCACATATCATCAACTATTCATTCATAATACCTAACGTACACCTTTATGGCCACCGTATTACCAGATGACGGTTGATGCAATCAAAGCAGCCTCGGAAAACAGTGAGTAATATGAGCTCACGGTCTAAGAAAAAGGAGTCTAGGTATAGCTGTTACAACAATGAACTATATGACTTGATCGTGTTGCAATCCTTCGAGAAATGTCCATCACATCATTCTCCAATGATATGACCCCGTTGTCAATTGGCATAAATGCCCATGATCTTGAAATCCAGATCATCCTTATGACCAACGAACTAGTATGAATAGAGGCTACTAGGGACTTGGTTGTTTCATACCACACCTGTACCAATGTTTCTACTTGGCACAATTATAGCACAATATGAAACTATTATAAACTATTTGAGATATGATAATAAAAAC
The DNA here is from genome assembly GCA_916181665.1 of Avena sativa. NCBI lineage: Eukaryota > Viridiplantae > Streptophyta > Magnoliopsida > Poales > Poaceae > Avena > Avena sativa. The sequence continues at coordinate 427,973,562 of OV702286.1, read as the reverse complement.
CTATTTATTATTTGCCTCTAGGACATATCTCCTTCAAACCCATACTAAGACACATAAACTTCTAGTTAAGCCCTACCCAAATCAGGTATTGTGGTTGTACGGTAAAAGTTGGAATGGTATCGCATCCGAATCCAACCATCAGTTTTTATCAAAGTCAAGGCACATGCCTCATTTAGTATTATCTCCAAATCATTGTGTTTCATAACATATGTCAAAACATTTCAATAGAATGACTCATTCCAAGGTTTTCATAATCATTTTCTGTAAGTGTTCCCATCTAAAGTGATCAAGTTTAGTTTATCACTAGCCACTATTAATGAGAGTATCACTATTGAGGGGTGCTAATCAAGTGTAATTACCCAAAACTAGTTCTATGCTCTTGATGGTATCCATCCTGTTTTCCACTAATCACAATTAATTAACTAGGTAAGAAACTTTGGTAAAGATAAAGGAATAAAGCTTGCAAGTAAAACTTGGGATTGGTATAATTAAGGTTGCATAACCAAGCATGCATAGTGCATCTTGCATAGGTTATCTTGCACGGATAACTTACCTTGGTTGATGCAGTTGTTGAAGTTCTCTTCTTCTTCTTCATAGTACTCCTCCTCCTCGTAGCCTGGGTCGGTACTAGCGTCTATAAGTAAATACGAGATATACAATCACCAAACAATACTTACCTACTTATATTTTGCACACAAGGGTTCACACTAGATGATCTAGCATCATCTCAGTCATCACATGAAGTATTGACATATCCTTATTTATCTTATTTTGGAAATGCAACTTCTACTCGTTGAAAAATACTTAAGATTTAATATTCTCCAATTAAAATATGGTATCATGTTGAAAAATGTCATCACCACATATTCCAATACTTGGAAATATGATTTAAAGGGGTTGACATATATTACAAAGTTGAATATTACCATTTAATAATATTTTCATGACTAGAAATGCCTAGATAGTATTCTTTTAATACAAATCCATGATTACTGCATGTAAAACTTTTTGTTTATATATCCAGATAGAGCATGGCAAATGTGATTTTTGAGAGTTGGAATCAACTCAAAAGCATTTATGATTGATTTTAGAAAAATGTTTGAAGTCGGAAAAATCTCTGTCTTGTTATTTTTACCATGGGTGATCTATAATTTCAAACGGTTTGAATCCAACGGGAGTGTGTAGATATTTTCAATTCCTTTCTAACAAAATTTGAATCATGCAATTTGGTTAAGTAAATATTTCTGAATTCAATTTTGAAGTCACTGACAGAATATGGTTTTGAATAAAAAGCAAAATCTATATTTGAATCCCTGGGCTATGCACAGGAATGCTAATGGGCCGGCCCAGCTACGTGGCGCGCGTAGCAGACTGCACTCAGGCTAGTCCCACGCGTCAGCGGCTGTGTCTAAGCGAAACGGTATCAGTTAATCTAGGCCGTACAATTAGAGCACGATCGACGGCTGAGCGTCATCGTCTCCGTCGCACTGAGCGCGCGAGATTCTAACCCTAGCGCTACGGTGAGGGTCGTCGGGGGCTTACCAGGGCTCCAGCTAGGTCCGGCGATGGGGACGAATGAACTGGTAGGCGGCGGCGAGTCGAATGATGGTCACGGCGGCTCCTGGGGCGGCTCCAATCAACGACTACATTCCTGCACAGCAGCGGCAGGCTCTAGTGAAATTCTGGCAGTGGTGCTCGTCTTGCTTTGGGGAAGGGTTAGAGGGTTTCTAGGAGAGAGGTGAGTCGAGTGGTGTGCAATTGGAGGCAGGGGAGGGGTCTATTTATACCCCAGCGAGAGGGGCAGTGCGGCATGGCTCGGGCTCGTCGGTGACGTTGCTACAGGGTGCTATCGGTATGGCTATGGGCATAGGTCGACGCGGTGTTCCCTGGTGGTCGTCATACGCATAGTGGCACGACGAGACACAGTCTTAATCGGCCGGGGGTGTCCGCGCTCTGTTTGTGTACCGCTTGTGTTCGTCATGGCGTACAGTGATCAGGCGCGCGGCGTCGAACGGTCGTGTTTGGGAGGTTGCTGGTGATGCAGCGAGTGCAGTTACGCAAGGAGAGAGCGAGACGTGGCATAGCTGCGCGGGGATGGCTCTGGCGTGCGATCAACATGGCATAGAGATAAATGGGCGCGCGAGAGCTGGCGTCTCCACTGGCTGTCTTTGGTCGAAGCATGGACTGCGGGGTGCGGTGAGGTCACGCCTATCTCCTCGTGGTCGTGGTAGAGGGAGGCGCGACGTGTGGCGTCGTGTCCATGCTCGACCGGCATGGCACGCTCGGGTACGAGCTGACACTGGTCATTGCAGCGAGTGAGCGGTGCGAGCTGCACGGGTTGGTACTGGGGATGATCGTGTGTGAGTAATTGAGGCTGAATTGAGTACAATGATGAGCACTAGATTGATCAAAACAATAGATAGTTGGTAGACTTGTACTGTGCTTACTAAGTGTTTGATTAAATAGCCGCATGAACTAAACATTTGAATTTTCAAATAATACTTGGTGAGTGTGTTGGTCATATGCTGGAGTGTCTCTGGTTGCTATGATTTGCCAAGTGGAGAAGGTTTGAGTGGTTTTTGAAAAAGGGTTATCTAGATACCTACAATTGATTCAATTTTGAAATGTCCCTCAATTGGATTTGAATTTGTTTCTGTAATTTGTAAAGTTCACTTGTGTTCATTTCCACTTGGTCTAGCAAGGGGAGAAAAGAAATAAAATTATTTCTATTGGAAATCATTTATTAGAGATGTCCAAAGTGGGCTAGTGGTTAACTTTGGCAAAAATAACCATTAGATCATATGCCTTCTTATTTGATTTTCTTTTGATTTGATTTTGCTTGGATTTGACCTAGATGATATGGCTTTGATCCTTAAGCTAATCCTTAACATATATAACAATCAAACATGGCATAACATGCATTCCTACATCATTAATAAACACACATGCATTCATACGGTGTTTAATAATAAAAAGCTTTTGTTAACCCTAATTTTGGGTAATTGGAAATTGATAATCTTGTTTAATATTTTTAAGATGTTACACAAGTCTGGATCATCGCCCTCATTTTCTCCTCCACGCCTCCCTTCCAAGCTGCTGGCAAACGCCGCTCGGGCGAGTGCCGCCGCCCGTCACTTGGATCCACCGACACCGCCCCTTGGTGTCCCCCTAGCGCAAAGAGGATCGACAGAGCCACGCAGATCGCTCGCCGCCTTCGGCAGCCTAGGCGTGGCCGCCACCACCGCCGCGGGCGGCGGCAGCGGCTGGCGGGGGGAGCGACGGGGACGACTGGCTAGGGTGGGCCTTCTCGCGCGAGCGACCCGGGAGCGGTTCCAAAAAAGAGCCCTCCGATCGAATGAGAGCTACGTCTGGGAACCCCACCTGAATGCGAGTGAAAATTCGACCATTTCTAAACCAAAAGGTACATTCGTCCGATGATTTTCCTGGGATCGTCCAATGAGTGAATGTGCCCTTAGCCGGATCATACTCCAGCCTTTGCACAAGTTGTAGCGGTCTTGCTGAGCATGTGTAGTAATGGAAGGTTTTCTAGTTTATTTTTAAAAGGTCCGTAACTCATTCCAGCTCAGAAGGCTAACGGGGCCCAACATAGATGCCCCGCGTGCAAAAGATTTCCAACATTTCGTTCCCCCCACTAGCCACTACTGTTGAAAACGGAAAAAGGAAATCCGTTTCCCTACTAGGGTTCCTCCCTCGCCGCGGCAAATAATTTGGAGCCCCTGGCGAGCGGGACGACAGAGCTCAGTTCCCGTCAGGCGACGCCACATTTTTCCTCCCCACTCTTCTCCCTTCTCATCGATGCTGCCGCCGGCGAGAGAGATGGCGCCGCCTATCGGGTCACGACAGCTCACGGTCCTACGGGAGTTCCGCCCCCACGGGCTCGCCGTCGAGGAGGCCGACGGCGGGGGCCCCGAGGCCCGGCCGCTGCAAGACTACGACTACTTCCTCTTCGACCCCTCCCTCGCCGCGTCCCCCCGTCCCGCCCCAGAAGACGAGGCCGCCTCATCCTCCGGCGCCGACGGCGACCACGAGCTCTTCATCCGCGGCAATCAGTACGGGTCACCCCCCTTGCCACTCCCCTCTGTCCCGTGACTGCACACTGGTGGAAACGTAAATTTTTCGAAGTTCCACTTACTACTTTTGCTACATAATCTGTTTAAGCAGTCGTAGTTCCACGGTTTTTTTTTTACTTTCAAAATGTTTCTGTTATGGCTTCTTCAAAAACAGCAAATCCGTTCTTTTAAATCCGGGGAACTCTGTTATTCACTAAAGGAGGAGATGCACCTGCGCCTCTGAGAATTTAAACCTAGATTGGCGCAGAGGTTAAAGAGCCTGGACATCAGTACGCCAATTGCCTGTTCCCAACATCAAATCAGTTTCACCCACATAGTAAAATGCTGCAATGAGCTTATGTACATAATGATAAATTTCGTTGAAAAGTAAAGGTGAAAAAACAAGTTAATCCCTTCCATACCAAAGGAATCTCGTTTGCATATTTCTCAGTGAATTGTACGAAAGTCCATGAAAATAATGTTTTATGGAAGTCTGTTGTTATTAAGTCTATGGCTCTATGCCAAACTTACTTGAACTTTGTTGTAGTTTTGGTCTTACATTTTGTATCTGCTGTATTCTTTAATACTCAATTAAATCTTCTTATGCCTGTTATGTAAAGGCTCAGTTATTGTTGTTGTATGCCTGTTATGTCTTGTAGGATTATATGGAGTACTGGTTCTCGAGTTCACAAGCGATACACTTCTCCAAATACAGTCATAATGGTACTCCAAATTTGCTGTCTTCCTTCTTAGCAAATAGCAAATTACAATCTTCCTAGAACTTTTGCATATCGTTTGTTATCTTAAAAGTACTTCTCTTTGAGTTAAAAAAAGTGCTTAACTGAACAATGACTGACCCCGCAGACTCTCTATTTGATGTGGTTCTCGTGGACCGTCCACTCCAATGTACTTCACCTGAGTTTCTTTTAGTTACCAGCATACTTAATATTCGCCCTTTCTTCTGTACCTCCCTTTTTTCAATGTTAATCTGTCTGCAACTGAAGAGGATATGGAGCGGCTCTTCCTTGAAGCTTACTATACAGTTTCCTTCATTATATCATGCTTGTCATCTTCTTACAATAGGTGCTCATTTGTGCATGTTGATCTGAATTGTAGGCCAGCTGGTGTAGGATGGAGGCAATCCGTGATGCCCTTCTATGTGTTCTTCAAGTTGATACTTTATCTATATATAATGTAACTGGTGAGACTATCTTCCTTGTTCTATTATAGTGCCAAATGACATCGCGCCGAAGTGTTTGACACTCTAGTGCTTATAACATAAACAATTTGTGTTGCAGGTGAGGTTGTTAGTATTCCACTACCATATTCTGTTTCATCAATATGGCCTCTTCCTTTTTGTATTCTCCTTCAGAAATCTGCTGATGGAGGCCGCATGGTATCATCCTCGATTCCACTGCTAAATGCACGGGATTTAAATCGGCCTAATAAGGATTTTGGATTGAATTATAATTTTTCATGCCAATCCCATACACCGGAGGCGGCAAGTAAATCTGATGGGGCCATTATTTCTTCTCATCTCATTTGGAAACATCCACTTGAAGAGCCTCAGGTATATTCGTATTATATTTTTCGGACGGTGACATGAGTTTTTGTAAGATAGATATGAACTTATTTTCCCTTATACTTAATGTGCACTTGGTGGATTGTCAAGGGATTGATCTCTCTCCCATAAGAGAAGGGATTGATTGCTAATTACAGTTATGCCAAACTGCAAGGGTGCACATATTTACTCATGTGATAGCATTTTAGCAGGGAATTGTTGCCTGTCACATCTGGGCATGTGCAGACCATGGAAAGATACTAGTACCTGATTTCAGAAACTATTTGCTGGACAAACTTTTCACATTTTTCATATAAAGCTATAAGATTATCATCAGTTTGACGCCAATGCTTTTTCATTACGTAATCGACCAACCACTTTCAGGCAACATATTTTGAAGAAAGGAGCAGATTGAGTATGATGAAAGATTTTGATGAAAAGACTATCTGGACAAGTGATATAATACCTCTAATGGCATCATATCATAAAGGTTCTGGTTTAGGCCTCTTGAGTTGTATGTTTTCTATATTTTTTTGGCTGGATATGCATTTATCTTTTCTCGTGCAGGAAAATTTCAGCATTCTGTTTGGCAAGTCGACGATGCAACTTACCAAGAAGCAATGGATGACAATGCAATGCAATCAATTCCCTGTGATCGTTCTCTGCATAAGTTTGCATTTCGTAAGATATGGCAGGGGAAATGCTCCCAATCCGCTGCTAGTAAGGTTGCTCCATCCTAATTATATGTTCAAAAACTCCATTTGTGTCATGTTTCCTATCTTAAGCATACTTTCATCTTCATTCTCCTTGTATTCTTTTTTGCATGCTGCTTAACCTTGCTTTGTCTCATCAGAGGTCAGAATTTGCCTTTTTCTTTTCTTTCCTTATTTCCAGGCATGCTATCTCGTTTGTTTTCTGAGCAATTAAATATACGAGTTGTTTATCCCTTTTGGTGCTGTTGCGATAGTCGATTTAAAAAGGGTACCTGTAGTCATTTTGACATATACTACCTCTGTTCAGGATTATAGGTCCCGAGAGCTTTTTTATATTGTTTGAGATTATAAGGGCTGTCTCATTTATTAGTCTCTCTCGTCCAATGCATGTTCTTGTTTTCCTCTCACTTCTCTCATGCATGTAAGACTATTGGTGCATGCAAAGAATAATGAGATAGAGTTATGGAGTGTCTTGGTATTAGCAACTTGGCCCTTAGGACTAATAATCCCGAACAGAGGTAGTACCAAATTAGTGCACATAGCATACATGTCTTGACAAGATTTTATGATCAGCAAATTTGGAAGATCTGGACATGAAATATGATAATTATTGAAAATATAGTTCCTTACTATTTTTCAAAGGTTTTTTCATCCTAGTTTTGGATTAATTAATCCAAGGTGCCAATAAAGTTTGGATATTACTGAAGTAGAGTTGTTCCTATACAAACTTTCTCACTTCAAAAAGGCTTTACCTTGAACTTTTTAGTATTTAGGCATATCAATGTCGTTTTGTTGTGGTCATTTTATCATGTACTGCCTTACTTTCCATTTTTTGCATTTTCTTGTTGCTTATTAATTTCGTTGTTGGCTAATGGTTTCTAATTATATTCTTATCAACATGTCGTTTTTAATGTAGCATGTAGGGCTAAGTAGAGAAATGTCTTAGTGTTTACTCATACGAACATATCCTTTTTTTGTTGGTAGCTAGTTATGACAACTCAGATGTATAGGCCATCCATTTTCCTTGGTCTATAAAATTTAACTTAAAGAAATCAGAGATATTCAAACCTGTTTATTTGATGGTTCATTTCCGTGTCCACAGTTTGCCTTTTATCCTTTCTCGTACTACATTTTTTTTGCAGTAGCAATATCTTTTGTTTAGTTCATAGAAATTAACTCCAGTCGCTCTCACCAGGTGTTCTTGGCAACTGATATTGATGGGGTGCCAATAATTTGTTTTTTACTTCATGAACAAAAAACATTGCTTGCTGTAAGGATTCAAGTAGATGAGACTAATGAAGAAATATTTAGCGATTTTAAATCTCACATGAGTTGGAACATCCCTGCATTTGCTGCTGCACCAGTTGTCGTGACTCGCCCAAGGTAGATTGACCAAGCACATGGTTTTGGATCCTCACTTAACCAGTATTAATATTTCTGATTTGTATCTTGCAGGGCACGGGTTGGAGTCCTTCCCTTTACGGACATCCTAATTCTCACTCCGGAGAATGATCTACTTCTTTATGTATGTTCTATTTTCTTAAAATTTCCTATGTATGTGTATTTTCTGTGTGATCACACTGTAAGCATTGCAGTTCTTTAATCATATGGATATGATTATAAAGTCAAATTTTCTTCAATTTTATCCTTCGGTCTTTAATACTGCCCAGCTGGCCTTGAATTTCATGCTGGTCTCCTGGACTACTACAGTTGTTGTCTATCATGTAGAAAACCCCTGTTGTCCTTTACTTCACTCGATCAGTAAGTCAGTAACAGCAGTTGAGATTTTCAGTTGCGTAGAGGATAATCATGATCAATCTTCTGTGGTTCTATTTGAATTACTGCAATTATCTTGTCTATTTGTAGAAACGAACATTTCACACATTAGATTTTTGGAGCTGATCCTTCTGGTATGAGGTTAATGTGGAAGTTTTTACTCAGTAAGCAAATGGTTATGAAAATCATCATGCACCATTTATTGATTATTGAACATAATGCCTTTTGATTGCTTCCCAGACAAAATAAAATACTTGCCACTGTAAATGTAACTTAGGCATAAATGTAATCAAGTAAGGGCATCGCTAGGACTTCCATAGCTTCACTCTCCAGTCTTTTTTCAAGATGTAATTTTGAACATACTTATACTATTACGAGATTGCATTGAATTTTCAAATATTGTCATCGAGCTGCTGTTTGTCTATTAAAGTAATAATTCCCAACCCTGTTCTATGTGAAGTGCAGTCTGGAAAGCAGTGCCTCTGCAGCTTCAATCTCCCTACTGAATTAGGAAAAAGCATCTTCTCAAACTACGGGCTAAACTCTGAGGTTACAGATTTGTACTCTAATGTGAAAATCACAAGCATAGCGGATGCTGTTGAAGACCGTGTAAATGTAACATGCAGCAATGGCCTGGTAGGTTATCCATATACCCCTCCCTTGTACTTGGAAGTCAAAATTAATCATTAGGTTTGCGCCACACATACCAATATTATTTAGAACCTTATGGTCTATTTTCCGTGTGTTCATTCTATGTTCCGCAGAGCTTTCAGTTTTTTATGTTCATTTATGTGTATCTCAATATGATTTTTTGGTTTACTTAATAGATAATCAATTTGGTAATCTTGCTTCTGATAGAAGCTTTGCTAGCTTCCACGCCAAGTCTTTAGGTGTGATCTCCAAGATACTCAGATGTTTGGATAGTCGTGCTGCATTATGCAGTGGAGAAATAGTGAAATAGTGATGCTATGTGTTTGGCGTTATGCGTTACTCATGATGGTTATATCATTTGTCTATGAGTAAACGGCGGTGTCTTTTTATGCTTATCATTTCTTGCTTTAGAGCAGGTTCCATGTGGAGGAATGTTCAGTTTGCGGTTGCTGAACTGTGTTGTATTTTTTTTTTGCTGCTGATAAGAATTTAAGGAATTCTGTTCCTCTCTTTAAATAAAATTAGAAGCAGATAAATCCTGTCAACTAATCGTTGTCCTCTTACATTACATCGTATATCTTCTGCACTGGAAAGACATGTCAATTTATAAATAATAATAAAATAGCGGGTAGCCAAACAGTCGATTTTTAAAGCTATTCATTGCAACATAATCACAATAATTCTCAATGCCTCGAAGAGTTTAAGTCAATAGGCAGTGATATTACCTGTGGTTTCTAAGCTCATTTTTTTTTTGGATAGAATTTCTAAGCTCAAGTTGTGTAGTTGCTTGAGTTATTTTTTTTGTTCTTTGGGAAAACACGAGAAGCTTTGTGTTCCGATGCATTGATTAAAGAAGTTTTTAATGCAAGCCTAGAATAGGCCTAAAATACATAGTACTCGTAACACACACACACACACACATACACGACCAAGCTACAGAAACATTCTATGGTAGGACAAACTGCAAACTGGTTGCCCACTGTAACCCAGGATTGAGCTTGCATCTCAGGATGTTTGGTACAAAAAATGCCCATGATTTATGATGCTTCCAGAACTGCTAGTTAACCATCCATGCCAGCCAATTGTGATGTTCTTATCAAAACAGTTTTTTTAATTAATGCTTAAAGGTGACGTTCGTCTCACTGTTTTCCAGTTCTGCACGACTTTGAATTACTTCAGCTTATCTTATGGTTTATTTTACATATTTGGTTTCTGCAGATGCTCAGATGTTCACTACGCAAAAATCCTTCTTCTTCTTTGGTTAGTGACTGCATAACTGCTATGGCAGAGGGCCTGCAGAGTTGCTTTTACAGTCATTTTGTTTCTCTTCTCTGGGGTGATAATGATGCTGCTTGCCTGTCTTTGAGCTCTCATGTGGATTCAGAATGGGAATCTTTTAGTTATGAAGTATCAAAAGCTTGTGCAAAATATGAACGGACTTCATCAACTGAATCACTCACACCGTCTAGTACAGCTTGGGACTTTTTGATCAACAGCAAATACCATACCCAGTACTGTAAACAATCTTCCATCTCTGGCACATCATTTTTGCCCATGTCATATAGTACTAGCAGCACGGGCTTTCATTCCTTCCTTCAAGATGAACATAATTCAGATGCGGAATTCTATATTCGGTTCATGAAAGAAACTTTAGACACACTGCATGCCCTCTATGAGAACCTGAAGCTGAATGTTTTGCGGAAACAGTAAGTCCCGTTTATTCTTTTTGTCTAAAGAAGCTGTTTCTTTATATTACTTATCTAAATGTCAACATGGTGATGCTTGCTTTGCTATACACATCTATTCGGACCATAAGCGTTTATCCATATCTTTTGTTCCATGTATTTCATTCTCATAGTCTGGCAGTTCAAATTTATATGGAGCACAACTGCTGGTTTTTATGTTCATTAGAGCATGACTAACAGGGCCTACCTCGTCAGACGTGGCAGCTGTTCCACGCGGCCACCTGCTACACGTTGGGTGATGGCCGGCGTGCGCGGTTCTGGCAGGACCGATGGATTAATGGTAGGAGGATGGAGGAGATTGCCCCGAACTTGCTGGCCATGATCCCTCCGCGCAAAGTCAAGGAGAGGTCGGTGCGGGAAGGGCTGAGCGGTACGTGGCTGCTCGACTGTGGACCTGACCTGGGGACAGATGCGGTTCCGGAGTTCTTTCTCTTGTGGCACGCTATTGCCGGGATCCAGCTGACCCCGGGGCGTGAGGACGTGCTGATCTGGAGATGGCTGGGCGACGGCTGTTATTCGGCAAAGTCGGCATATAAGGCTTTCTTTGCCGGTACCACCCTCGCGCCGGCTGCGACTCATATCTGGTGTTTGCGGGCCCCGAGCAGCTGCAAATTCTTTGCTTGGCTGGCCTCTAGGGACCGCTGCTGGACTGCGGACCGGCTGGAGCGGCAGGGCCTTCAGCGGCCTGCCAGGTGCCCCATGTGCGACCAGGCGCCGGAGAGCATACAACACTTGCTCCTCGGTTGCGTGGTGGCCCGGGAGGTGTGGGCGTGGGCGCTGCTGAGGTGGGGCAGGCTCGAGTGGATGCCGACGGCGGACTCTGACCTGCTGCGGTGGTGGACGTCGAGGCCATGCCCGGCTGCTCACAAGCGAGATCTCTGGACGGCGATAATATTGGTTTTCTGGTCCATTTGGAGACACCGGAACGACGTGGTCTTCAACAAGATAAGACCGGCCGTGGAGACCATCCAGACGAAGATCAAGGAGGACTTTGCGCAGTGGCGCCTAGCTAGGCTGTTTCGGATGGAGATGTTTGGCTTCCCGGAGCCGGTGCCCGTGTTGTGGATGGTCGGGGAGTAGGCTTAGGACTGGGGAGCTGTCACCCTGTTGACAGCGTGAACTTGCCGCTCCGCGGTGTTGCCGTTGGCAGTCCTTCTATGTGTTTGGTACACCTCCCAGGGTGTATCCTAGATTTTTTTTTTCAAAAATCCCTGGGAAATATGGGAAATATGAACACGTGCGTTGATCATCATACGGCTAGATTATGATTCATCGTTCATTACATAGCAAAATTACACCTAAAATAAAAATAAAAAGGAGTAGAGCTCGCCGGAGGACACCTCCGTGTCCTCAAATGGCCAAAATTGAGCTCTGGTTCGCCGGAGCGCCGCGCCGTCCATCTAGTCGTCGAGGACGATCACCTCCATCTCCACGTCGTCGACGCGGCCGGATCTGGACGGCTCGTCCGCAACGCGCACCACGGCGAGGGCCTCCTCCACCTCCGCGCGTTCGGCGGCGTCCACCGCGGCGACGGCAGCCTCCACCTCCTCCCGCTCGCGGCGCGCCTGCCACCGCCTCCTCCTCCACCGCCGCTACGACCGTCGCCCATGCCGCATCCGTGGTGCAGGGTGGCCATCTAGTCGTCGGCTTCGCGGATCTACGGTCGGAGCGACGCGGATCGCTCGCCGGAGTTATCGAGGGTGAGCGGCGGCGGCGCGGGATTATGGTTTCTTCGCGGCGAAGGAATTCGGGTTCTGACCCGTGTCCGCTCCCTCGACCGGTACTAGTAGGGGTTGGCACGGGCCGTTCACAGGGGCCCGTGAATTTTGTTAACGGGCTGGGCCCTATACAGGCTCTGTTAGCTCGCCCACGCGGCCTAGAGCCCGTATAGTCGCCGGAAAAATACGGGTTTGCCCTGTTTACAGGCGCTGCTAGTCATGCTCTTATTCTCTCCTGAAGCTAAAAATTTAGTCAATACAGTTATGTGGATAAATCATGGTTCAACAAAGGGTGTCTAGGTGCTTGCAGCGTTAGGTGACAGCAGAACACATAGCCTTGGCCCTATGTGATTGTTTAGGCGCCCGGCAAGGTATCAGGCTCACGGGTGAGGAGTTGATGGGGAATGAGAAGGAGGCCGCGTAGGGAGAGAAGACGCAGTGGCTGCATGGAGGTCAGAAGTGCAGTAGCGATCCGCGTGCGAAGGCAGTTGGTTGCCGCCGACGGCGCTGCTGCTGCTGCACATGCAGTCGTGGTTGCTTCTCATGAAGCCATGCTGTTGACGGTGGCTGCATGATGTGGAGGCAGATCTGAACCGTGACCTAACCAAAGAAGCAGCTTAGTATGCCAATGGACCTTTCCTTTCTTCCATTTTCCCGTCTCTATGGCCTTTTCACCTGCTGATTTCTGAACCCCTTGAGCTGTGCAGCCTGCAGCAGCTGCTGCTATCACGCACAATGCCTAGGCAAGCTAGGCTCTAGGCGACTGCAGAATGCCTGCCTAGGTCTACTGCACGTTGTTCTTTTGAGCATTTTTTTATTATAGATATTTCGGAAGTAGCATAGGTATGTCAATTGCTATGTGAATGAGATCAAACCAGAATCTATTCTAGCTGAACTGCTGAAGTTCAATCATAGAAATATTCTCAAAAACTTATGCTGTTCTCCAGCTAGTAATTTGCTTAGGCTTCTGGGTACCAGTGGTGTTAATTTTCTTAGTTTACTCTGCTGAGATTCAATGCAATCTTGAGTGGTTTGAGACTTCTTGGCATGCATGTCAGGGCTGTGTTGTTATCATTTATATTGCAATACTGAATACTCACGATGACTCTTTTTAACTTATGTTTGCTTCTCGGTTTATCTTTTTCAGGGATCTAGGATGTCTTGCCTCCTTGTTATGTAGGGTTGCTTCATCCCTGGGTGAAAATTGTTATGTAGACTATTATTGCCGGGACTTTCCACACAACTTGGTTGAATTCCATTGCCTAGCTTCTGCTGCTGTTTTAAAAACTCCACCGTGTCTGTTTCGTTGGTTTGAAAACTGTCTGCATCACGGTTGTCATTTGTCGAATTTAGATGACATTCCTGCTCTAATGCGCAAACAGAAAGGCTCTGCAGTAAGCTGGGGTAGGAAAGTGGTGTCGTTTTATAGTTTGTTATTAGGAGCAGAAAGGAAAGAGAGGAATCTCTCTTCTGGTGTATATTGTGAAGTTGCCAGTGGCTCAGCAAGAAATACGGAGGAACTTACTGTTCTGGCTATGGTTGGTGAAAACTTTGGACGACAGCAACTGGACTTGCTACCGATTGGTGTATCTCTTGTGCTTCGCCATGTGTGTGCACTATCTTTGCTGTTTTTCATATGCTGCTATGGAATTTCTTCTGATATATGGTTTCATGTTACAGGCACTGGACAAATGCCGTGAGTCTCCTCCTGATGACTGGCCTGCACCTGCTTATGTTCTTGTTGGCAGGGAAGATCTAGCTACATCAAAGATGGGTTCAGCGAGGAAAGAAAATGGGTTTTCGAACAATGATAGTTTGTCATCAATTTCAGTCCCATATATGCTGCATTTGCAACCTGTAACTGTACCAACAACTGCATCTGATGCCCCTACATCAGAGGTCTTGAATTCTGAGGATACAGATGCTGTCTTTAGATCTGTTGAGGATGGCATGGAACACATCTTCACCTCAACAACACAACTACGATATGGCCGTGATCTTCGTTTGAACGAGGTTTGTTCAGTTTTTACCTTTTCAATAACAAGGAGTTGTTTACTGTTGAGCAAATCAGTTTCTATATTTCTTGTTCTGACGTATTCAACTCTTGGTGTGGATTGTATCAGAACTGTCTGTAAAACTAAATATGGCGCAAATGTAAATAAATCTTGTAAAAATGGCCAGTATCTACCATAACTGTATGATCCATATCCGTGTCAATGGTATATGTCTCTGTTGCTTTCGTATAGTTATATGGTTTATATATTTTTCACAACAGGAATGTTACCTAGCTTGTGTAAGATGTGTTAGCCTGCTTCAACCTTCGGTAATGCTATTCATATCGTTGTACGCGTTTTTCTTATTCTGTTATATATTGTTCCAACTAGGTTAGACGTCTCTTATGCTCAGCAAGACCTGTGGCCATACAAACATCCACTAACCCTACTGCCTCTGATCAGGAACTACAACAGGTACTTCTCTTTTTTTGCTGTTTACTCGTGACTAGATAAATATCCTAGTAAATTTGGAAAGCTATCATAAATTCATGCAGGTGTAGAGTGGGGGTAGTGTGACAATTAATCGTTTGAATATTTTTATTGTTGTAGTATAGGACTATTTGGGGGGGGGGGGGGGGGGGGATGAAACCAACTTTAAATTGCAGTCTCCGATCTAATATGAATGGATGATCAGGATGTTCTGGATCTAACCTTCCAATATATAGCTTAAATTTGAACTTGTGTTTTTATATTAGTATAGAATTCAGATACGGAGTATTAAACTTAATTACACTGAATCTTATAACTACATAAATTATCATACTAAACTTTGTTCACCTAACAACAACCACATTACAACTCAACTTAGATCTGAATCCTGCTCCCATTGCCACTGCATCTTTAATATCTTCCCTTAATGCTTCCTTGTGTACAGCTTTCTTCTTAAGTATATCATGAGAAAAGCAGACACAACCATTTTTATAAGGGTATTACATGTTACTTTTCTGGATATTGCTGGTCATGATTGTCCTTGCTGCGAACTTCTTTCTTGTATTTCAGCAACAACTATGGAATTTTGCACAAAGGACAACAGCTTTACCTTTTGGGCGTGGTGCGTTTACTTTAGCTACAACTTACACTCTGTTGACAGAGGTACGAGTTCATACTGGTGTGCCATTATATCTAGGATTGTTGATACTTGTATTTTGTTCAACATTTTAGCGCTCCTGGCACTCTCAATGTCTTCATCTTATGTGAACATTTTCTTTGCCTGCAGGCTCTAGTTTTCCCAAAGATTATTTTGGCTGGTCGGTTGCCTGCACAGCAGAATGCCACAGTAACACTTCCCTTTTGTAATTTCAGTTTATTCATCTGTTGTTTTTGTAGATGCAGCTACCTGCAGGGTTGATGTCACTTCCTAGCATCACGGCACTAACACCATTCTTTAAATAAACCCAATAATGCTGTTAATGCCACTTAGCATTAGTACTGTGCTATAAGTCTATATGTCAACTCAACTTGTTTAGTTCCTTCAGCAACTTTTTTGTTAGAGAAAGAGATGAAAGCTATTCATAACACTTGTTTCTTATTCCATTGGCAACTGAGTGTATCAGCAGTTCAGCACTAATTATTGACCTTTTGGGACAAACCCTAGACTAGATGGGGCAAATGTGGCAAGTATACACTTCACAAATCACAACTTAAAGAGATTTATTAGTTCTCTGTCCTCTTGATTATTACCAAATCTGCAATTATTGATGTATATGTATAGAATGATGAATAGCAAGGCCTACTATGGTTGAGATGAGTCAAATAACTTGTAACCTGCTTTATGGTAGCATCCTAATTCTCACTAATGTTTTTTCTATGGTGTACTATTTTATATAGGTTAATCTTGACCTAAGTACAAGAAGTGTCTCAGAATTCAATTCTTGGGCTGAGTTTCACAATGGTGTAGCTGCTGGCCTGAGGCTTGCTCCTTTTCAGGTAAACTAGCACCCACAGAGACTATCCAGCTGCAGAAAAAACTGCAAAGTTTGTCCCTATTAAAAAAAATACTGCACAATTTGCAGACTCATTCAAATGTTGTTGCTCATTTGCTTTATTTTCTTTAGTTGTTAATTAATCTTATTGTCATCGTTTTTCAGGAGAAAATGTTGAGAACCTGGATACAATACAATAGACCTTCCGAACCAAATTTTACTCATGCTGGTCTGCTTCTAGCATTTGGTCTGCATGAGCATCTACGAGTTTTAACAATGACTGATGCTTATCGATATCTCTCCCAGGTTGTCCAGCCTATCAAGAAGATGATTAGCTTTACTTATCATTCTTTTTTTGTTATCCATTTCATCATGAAGATAATTAGCGTCACTCTTTCTCGTGTTCGTGCCTTCATTTTCTCCCTTGAAACATTTCATACCACTTGACACCTTCATTTACTCAATCCGCTGTCCTTTTGAAGTGCTTATGTTCTCGACCTGTTAGGAGAAAAAGGGTCCATGCTATATTAAGCCCTTACTTGTTTTGTAGGAGTTATGGTAATGATTTGACCTAATATTTCACTGCAGGAGCATGACATAACTACTCTTGGTTTATTACTTGGTCTGGCAGCATCTCATAGGGGAACTATGCATCCTGCAATTTCGAAGGTACTAAATTCCACCTTTTGCATTTGTACATGCATTAGGTGGACTTAATTATCGTTGTTAGAAATAGAATTCATATATGCCTGGCGAGTAAAATGTCATTCAGATTTAATCTGTGCTTCTGATCTGGGTTGATGTGGGGAAGTTGCTCTCCATTTCTTCAAGAATGTCATTCTGTTATGGTCCTTGTCTGCCCGGTTGGTGGTTGGACTTACAACTCTGTTGATTGACACACCTAGAGGTGGTAGTGTCATGTGGTGCAGAGTACATGGCCGCCACAGCAAGGATAAGAGAAAGGAGCTCACGGCTTGATCCTGTTGCTTTTTAAAGTCGTGTCGGTTGTCTTGTGTTTACTTTGTTGAAAGCTCAGACGTGACCTGTGCTGTATGGTCATTTGAATTCTGGAAATGCTGCTATGGTAACTTGAAATCTTTATTGATATGGTTTATGGTAACTTTTCAGATGCTCTACTTTCATGTACCTTCTCGCCATCCATCTTCTACGCCAGAGTTGGAACTGCCAACTCTTCTGCAGGTAACACTGTGATTGGTAATTCAACATCGCTGTTCAACTTGGTGATATGTATGCTGGATATAATGTATGTTTGGAAATTGTGTGCAAGCTTGGTGGATATACAAGTATACCAAGTTGACATTAGATGTGATTTAGTTTTGAATATTGTCAACCCAATCACATGTAGAGCTGTACGTTTGTACCTCTGATTTTTAAAGATAACCAATATCTTATGACTGCAGCAGAAATAACCACTGTAGAGAATAGAGTTAAAATGGCATATGTGTACCTGTTATGAAAGGCACTTGTGTGTTGAAGCAGCCCAGAGGGCATATACATAGTACAACATTCAATAGAGACACACACCTCAAACCCTAGAGGTAAGTACAAAAAAATGAATACCCGTAACAACCCTTTTAGATGCAAAAACATTGATTTTAAAAGGTTGACACTGCAGTAGATAAATATCTGAAATCTGGATCAGCGTCATCATAGCTTGGAAACTTGAAAAACCTGTTGAATCAAGCCAAATAGAGAAAGATGGCGGCAAAGATCTTAGCCCAAAAGTTCATAGTGATCAGGGGCACATGGTGGCAATACCTCAAAGGGAAAGGAGGACGGCATTGCGGAGATTTCTACGATTGGCGGCCATACAAAAGAAAAGAGAGGCCAAGAAGATCTGAAAAAACCAATTCAGGACTGGGAAAGCACATCTGACAGAGAAAGGTTTTTGTGGTTTTGGATGATCTAGACGAGCTAGAGAGAACAGCAGGCCTTGCTGAACTTAATAGTTCTCGAACCCTGCTGAAAGAGAGGCTGATGACAGTAAGTAACTACATGGTACGAAAAACACTTGTATGCTGAGAGATCACACTTATATACATAGGACAATACTCAAGAGACACACTCCACACCCTAGGCCAAGTACAAAGACATTTGTACCCTTAACAGTAAGGGGAGATGTCTCGTGTCAGCCTGTGGTCCTGTTGAGGTTTTGCAGAGTTTCATGATACATAACTTACTCGATCTCTATGTAGTACTTCGTTTTTGTATTGGTCATTCAAAATGCCTTAGTTGAGCTAATTTTACATGTCCGCTAGCAGGCAATATTACATATCCATTTGCCCTTTATTCACACCATTGTCTATTAATCCAGTCAGCAGCAGTGATGGGTATTGGACTGCTATATGAAGGATCAGCACATGCATTAACCATGAAGATACTTCTGGTAATTTGTCTGCATATTCTATTCTCTTTTGTGGTTGAAGTTCCTTTCTTATATTGGCAGCTTTATCTTTTCAATTAATCAGCCAAGGAGTAATTCAGTTTCGTTTGACTGCCACATTTATCTTTTGAGGAAATTTGACTGTGACATTACCACATATATACTGGCCTCTTATCGGGAAACCACTGCGGATGAGTCAGCTGGGCTCGGTGCAGGAGGAAACACAATGGCTTCTGATGGCTGGATTTGGTTTTAAATCCGAGTCAGAGAAGAGTTGGCTTGGTCTGATCCAGAGAGGGAGCTGGCTAGCTGTTAGACTGGCTAAGCCATTGAGTCAGTATAGCAGATAAGTATCATGTTAGGAGTCCCAGGCCTTAGAGAGTTGATCCTTCAGAAAGGATCTAAGGTGCATTTTTTTGGTCAAGCAATGAATAATCTTTTCCTATCCCTTGCTTCTTCTAGACTAATTCACCCAATCTGCCCGTGATACCCTTCTACAACTATGGTGGCCACATGCCAACATGCTGCATCCAGCAGTAAACTGCCCCTATAACCTCCAGAGCCAATCCTGGCTAAAATATAAATGTTTAACCGTGCCACTTTGATATTCTTTGACTTCTCCAGAGAAGAAACTATTGAAACATACAGATCCTGTGTATCTCCAGTTGGATCCGCTTTAATTTCCATGTAGTTTGTCATCACAGCAGTTCGATGTATATATGTATTGTTATTTTCTGGTTTACTTGTGATTTCGAAATTAATGAGATTGAAATTTGCCAGGAGTGAAGTGATTAAGTTTGGTGCTATTTCATGATATTTAACTATTATAAGGTCCTATATTTCCTACACTAATGCATTTTTGTACCTAAGATGTACTTGTTACATGCAGGGTGAGATTGGCCGAAGAAGTGGTGGTGATAATGTGCTAGAAAGGGAAGGATATGCTGTTGCTGCAGGTTCTGCACTCGGATTTGTTGCCCTAGGTGAACTACATTTTATCACAGTAATACATGTTGCATACCTTGAACTGGGGCGCTGATAAAAATAACACAAGTTTTTACTCCAAGGTCGTGGAAGTGATGCATTTGGATTCATGGACACGTTTCTGGATCGGCTTTTTGAATACATTGGCAGTAAAGAAGTCTACCATGTAAGATTATGTTGTAGCTCTATACTCTTTCTTTTGAGCGAAAATAGTAGCCTTGCTACTGCATATATTTATAAACCCTTTACTCAGAAATCCAATTCGGCTCGCGGGTGCAAATGAACCCATTGTGTGAAACCATATTTCAAAATATCAAAAAAATAAGGAACAAATATTTGGATGTACATCCGGACAGTAAATATTCGTACACAAGTTTGCGGGTGAAAAGAACATTTTAGATGTCCCATATAAAAAAGACAATTTTCAGTGCTTCAACGTGTCTATTCACGAACATGTTTTTGTCTTTTTTACACAAGCCACATAATATGTTCATTCTTTCTAAAAACTTGTGTACGGACATAGAATGTCCGGATGCATATGCAAAAATTTTGTTCAGATTTTTTTGACAATTTAGATTTTATTTTTTATGTATTTTACGTAATAGGTTCATTTGCACCTGGGAGCCAAAACACCACCTACTTTACTCTTCTATATTATCATTGTTTCAAGAGCCCATTTAAAATGCTTGTTTCTTGGCGTGTCTTAATTCACAGTGAGTGATGATTAATTTGTTTATATCATTGCATGCTCTTATGCTAGCTGCAAGTATTTTACTAATCTAGTTTGTGATATCAGATGTTCACGTATATAAGATGAATACATATATTTTTTTCATGAGATAGCAGGTAACAAAGTGACACCTTCAGATAACCAACCAAAGCAAACCCCTTTCCACTACCAAGTTGTCATGGTTGAGTTGACCTGCTAGAGCCATTTTTTGATGGCCTTGTAGCAATTATACTGATTGAGTGAAGTTGCTTGTTTGTTGGCAAGAGGGCTGTTTTGAGCAAAGGGAAAATCAAATATACATACAAGAGTAGATGCTTGGGTATTTAGGTACCTTGTGCATTTTGACAAATCTGAAGTGCATCATGTTAAAACTTGTGTGACTGCAATCTTCATTTAAACTTATGATAAAACTTTTAATGTACAAAAGAAAAGTTGCAGTCACATCGTTCAAAAAATAATTGAATCTTTTTGTCTGTTTTGTTCAAGGTATATTTGATTGTACTTCTGTGTGATTTTTTGGTCGGCCTTCATGTTATGAACTTTTTGAGAATTTTTGAAGATGCACAGGCAGTTAAACCTTAAGCTCAAGCACTATCTTTGCATGTAGAAAATTCAATCACGCAAAGGAAAAGCAAAAAAAAAAAGATTACTTGTTAGTATTTGACAGAATACTGGTAGATATATAGAATAAGATCTTCATATAAACTAGCCAATTTGGTGATGGCAGTGGCATTGGACACTCTCAAAAGGACTTGACTACGTGGAGCCACTAAATGAATCTGGTCAATCGCTATTCACGTATGGCTGTAGATCCCATCACTATTGTTTCTCCGATGACTTTTACCTCCAAACTTTTAGGACCTCCGGTGCATTTTACTCTTTTTTCTTTTATACATTCATTGTTACGCCCTCCATCCCATAATATAAGATGTTATTACAACCAGTATGCTTATTGGTTGTAATAACATCTTATATCATGGGACGGAGAGAGTACTAGATTGAAGCTGAAGCAAGTTGTCTCATTATTTATTTATTTTAATTTCTCCGTGGCATAGCTGAAAAGCTACTTCTAAAGGGTACTACTATTATATATTGTCAGCCAAGTTTTTCTTTGCTTGATCTGTAGTCACTTTTGAATTCGTAAACCAATTAATTTTAGTTAATGAATTACATATACTTATAGTTGTTAATTCTCAGGAAAAAATCCTAAATGCAACAATAGCTGCCGATGATCAAAGCGGAAACACTGGACAGGTCATATTCCACTCGTTTTCTCATGGACACATTCCATGGGTTATACCTGAACTATGCATTCATCTATATTGTTATGTTATCATTTGTACAGATGATGGATGGTACACAGATAAATGTTGATGTTACTGCACCTGGAGCAATAATTGCTCTAGCCTTAATTTTTATGAAGGTTTGTTTTCTTACCGTAAAATCTTTTGCATTCTTTTAAGAACAACCTACTGGATTGTACCATGTTTATATTTTACAGGCAGAGTCACAAGAAATTGCGGCTAGACTCAGTATTCCCAATACTCACTTTGATTTGCAATACGTGAGGCCTGATTTTGTTATGCTTCGCGTTATAGCCCGGAATTTAATATTGTGGAGCCGGTAATGTTATTAATTTGATATGAACCAAGTATGGCTTTATGATATATGTTAACAGACCTGCAGTAAATAGTAGCCTAATGCTAAATGGTGATGTGGTTTTGCAGAATACAACCTTCCATAGATTGGATTGGGTCTCAAATTCCTGAATCTATCAAGTTTGGTGTTCTCAATATGAGTGAAGGGGCTATTGACTGTGACGACTTTGATGCTGAAGCCCTTTTTCAAGCTTATGTTAATATTGTGACTGGAGCATGCATAGCAATTGGTGAGTAATCAGTATCTGTTTTTGTATCCCCTTTTTACCATGTCCCTGCTAGTATTATTTACTGGTGGTCAGTGACCTGCTAGTCCAGTAATACCTTGCTAACTGGTAATCTCCTTGCCGCGACTGCCTGTATACCTGCATGTCCTGTGGTTCAGAATGCCATTTGCTGCTTAACTGATCCTTATATGTTGATTATAGGTTCATCAAACCTTCCTAGTTAATGTCTTTTTTCTGGTTGCATTGCATGGTTATCCTCTTTGAATTTGGTTCAGTTCATTCCATGCAAAATCGTAATTGCCACCCGAAACTTTGTTTTTCCTGCCCTCTGGAGGAAAGATCTCTGCTCCCGGACGCATCACCGATCGATCGCCTCCTTCTTTTGCTTCATCACCAAACACTTCTTCATCCATCGTAAGGCAGGCCCTCTCCTCCAAGGATGCCAAGGACCTGTACCATGCACTCGAGGAGATCATCCATACAGGACCCAATTCTGAGGGGTGGGTGCTGCAGCCGTCACTGTTCCAAGGAGAATGTCCACGTCAAGTTGAAGTCGAGTTCTTGGTCTCTGACTCTCTGTATCTACTGTCACCAGCCACCTGAATAATCCCGATCTGACACTGCGGGGACTTGTGACCCAGGCCCATGTCGTCTACTCGTCTTAGTCCAAATCCACTTGTCCCGACTGGAGTTACTTTTCCCACATCAGATCCACATCTGATTTGCCCAGATCCACTTGCCTCCGTGAACTTCTCACACAAGGGCTGTTACTGGAGTACTGGATCCATCACCCTTCCTCGCCAGTCTGCCTGTCTGTTGCATGTCGCAGCCATTAGCAGAGTCACCCTACTGGGAGGCAGGTGCGACCATTCTCTTCTCCGGATGCCACCAACTTGGATGTGCTTACTAGTGACTGTATCATGTTTCAGCTGTGTCACACAGTTCGTCCATTGCTGCCCTTCGCTCTGTTGCCACTTGCCAGCTAATGCTGCTATCAAGCTCTCCATGGCTGTTGCACTGAACAAGCCTCCTCTCCTCCTACTCCTCTTGTAGGTGGGCTGCATTGCATCAATCGGCAAGTGGGCTGCTTGTCTGGGCGAGTGCTGCTTGGTTGATAGCTGTGCGGCGTTGAGTCGTGCTTCCTTTTGCTATTTTTGTTGCTTGCTGTTTAGAGGAGAGTTGCTTTCTGT
Organism: Avena sativa; assembly: GCA_916181665.1. Classification (NCBI taxonomy): domain Eukaryota; kingdom Viridiplantae; phylum Streptophyta; class Magnoliopsida; order Poales; family Poaceae; genus Avena; species Avena sativa. The sequence goes on along the minus strand of OV702286.1, from coordinate 427,950,159 downwards.
TTTCAGTTTGGTCTAATTTAGCTTCTCCTTCATCAACTCAGTGGTTGCTTGCTCCCATCCTTCCAGTGGGTTTCTTGGCCACTGCTAGTGACCTCTCTGCTTTTCTGGCCCAAGGTTTACGTGTCGACGTGTCGCAACTTGTCGCTGGGGTACCGACAAGAAGACAAGTCGTGATAGACTTGTCGATGTGTTATCAACAAGGAATTACTAAAAAATACTAAGTAACTAGCCTATTAGTTTTGGTATACTAACAAATATTGATGGCATAGGGAGTGAAGAGGAACCTGATACTGTGACAATTGCGTCCAGTGGGCAGGGCCTCCACTTGTCCACATGCCAACAGCCTACACGAATATTGATGGCATAGAGAGGCGGAGGTGGCGGAGCACGCTGGAGCAGGGGAGAGGCAGAGGCGGCGGCGGCGCCGAGCCAGTGGCGGCCAGAAGAGAGGCGGCGCCATGGAAGAGGCGGCTATGGGAGGGAGTCACGAACTTGTCGATCTGAGTAGTAGGGTTTCAGGAAAGAGGTTTTATATCCCAGCCCTCTAACTTGTCGATTGACTAGTTGACAGAGACAAGTCGAGGTTTGTCGCCGACAAGTCAACTTGTCGAACGACGACTTGTCGAGCGACACGTAATCCTTGTTCTGGCCACTGCCGCTCTGTCAGGATCTGCTCTTCCTCGCCCAGGCTTATGAGCTCTGTTGTCACTTACATGGCCACTCATGACCTGTCTGTGTTCTGGCTGTAGTGGCTAGAATTTGATCTTCCTAACTGAAAATTTGAAGTTCTTGCAGGCTTTGGGTCTCATGTGGTCTATATATTAGCTCTTTGAGCCTCAATGCATTATATCAAGTAATAGAACATTTCCATTCATAATGAAGTTTGAACTCACTTAAAGTAGTCAGTGCATGATGTTAATCATGACCAGAACACCACATTAAATATCGATACACACTTAGCAGACTTTAGCTGACACTCACCATCATTGCCAACGGTTCCAGGACTCAAGTATGCAGGCAGCAGAAACGGTGATGCTCAAGAACTACTCTACAATTACACTGTCCATTTTCTCAACGAGGTACATAGATGGCTATTCAATCTTAATTCTCATATGGTATTCCGGTAGTATAGTTAATCTTTTCGTATGTAGATTAAACACATATCTGTTAGAACTCCAAGTATACTGCCAAAGGGATTGCTGCAATATGTCGATCGTGGAACTCTTGAGCTCTGCTTGCATCTTATTGTTCTCTCTCTATCTCTGGTAAGTGACAACTCGTGTTGTGATTTTACATAGAAATAGTGCATCCTCATAGTTGTTATGAAGGCTTACAGCTTTGGTGATTTATATCTTTCCTTTTACAAGGTAATGGCGGGGTCTGGACATTTACAAACTTTTCGCTTGCTGCGCTATCTTAGGGGAAGAAGTTCTGCAGAAGGACAAGTGAATTATGGACTGCAGATGGCTGTGAGTATTGTTTACCAGTGTCATGACTGTATTTCCTTCAAAAAATGGCCACACGACCAAGAACTTATATGTTATTTTATTACGTATTTGACAAGTCTAAAGGGGCAGCCTGCTGGCCTTTGCCTAGTTTTCCGGAAGTGGCAAATTTAAGTCCTCTAAAAATATGACGCATAAAGATACAAAAACCGAGCGTCCAAAACTCCAAATTTAGTGCCCTAATTATCTAATGTTTTGAAAGACAAATAGATTCCATTTGATTGTGTTCATTCTGCTCAGGCCTTTTGGCAGATTTGCCACATCTAGTTAGATATGTTCAAATTTGCAAACTATAGGGATTATATCATATGGTTTGTGTGGAAACTAAATTAGAAATTCTGCTCATTGCAGAGAAATGTCATGCCCATTTTGATATGCTAATAGCTTGTTTTGTTAGTGCATTTGTAAATCCATGATATTCATCAGATGATTTACTTGGTTTATCTGGGATGTAGGTAAGCTTGGCTATAGGATTCTTATTTCTTGGAGGTGGCACACACACATTTTCAACTTCAAATAGTGCAATTGCCGCACTATTGATCACACTTTACCCACGTTTGCCTACTGGACCAAATGACAATCGCTGTCATCTCCAGGTAGCTTCTCTTTTACTTTCTGAGTTCTGGGCTTCTTGCTAGACAGTATCTTGTTGCAAACACGTTAAAGTTCTTGCTATGGCGGTGTAATAGGCCTTCAGACACCTGTATGTAATAGCTACAGAACCTCGACGTGTTCAAACAGTAGATGTCGACACAGGACTTCCGGTATATTGCCCACTTGAAGTGACAGTTGCTGAAACAGAGTATTATGATGAGACTTATTACTGCGAGGTGACACCTTGCCTTCTGCCAGAACGCTCAGTGGTATGTATTTTCAATTCCTGCAATATTTGTTTCTTGATTTGGTATGCTGAATAGAGTATAATTTTTTCACACAAGTAAACCATAAGTTAACTGACTTAAGTTGTATTGGTATGCTGTAATGTGTACTAATTAATAAGTTGGAGCCAACCTACTGGTTTGTCAACCAACTAATTGCATGCGAGATAATCGGCAATAACTTTATTCCGGCATTGTTGGTCAAGAGGAGCATCTTTTGGTGTCTCAAGTTTGGGCTTGTTGGGATCCTTTGAAGATGAAATCTTCTCTTGGCTGGCTTCGGTGAACCACTGTTGGATTGCAGATAGGCTTGCACGCCGTGGGTTGCCGCACCCTGACCTTTGCCCTCTCCGTGTTCAAGATGATAAGACCATCTCTCATCTGTTGATCCAGTTCCCTTTCGCTTAGGAAGTCTGGTTCAGAGTTTTGTGCCAGTACCAGGTCGAGAAAATGGCCCAACGGCGACAGAGGAGCTATGCACATGGCTAGAATTGGCTGCTGCTCAGGTGCAAAACAAGATGAAGGGTGTGAGGACACTGATGCAGTTGACGCTGTGGCGAATTTGGCGGATGCGCAATGATCGGATGTTTGAGTGCGCAACCAGACTGTCTAGGCAGACCAATGGAAGCTGGTAGTGGCCAAGGAGCTAAGCAGGTTGCCGCAACAGTGTCGCCCTCCTGACGGTGCATGGACAGCGGCATCAGCTGCTATCTAAGTTTCATGCTGTTAATTATGATTTGGGTTATGTAGTTTAGCATTACATATAAGACATTTTTAGTTCTGTATTATGGTTATATTTGTTTTCTCCGTATTTTAGGAGTAGTTTCATAGGATGAAAACTTTTTTTTAGCGAACTTAACTAGTACAATTTGTTTTTAGTTTTTTTTACCCAAAATATCAACATCTTCATGTCTGTATGAATTGTTACACTTTGCTGAGAGTATCTTCCTCCACTCCTGCTCCTCTTGTTTGCATGCCCTCAAATTGACTGCTCTTCATTGAGGTCATTTTGCTGTCTGTATGTCGAGTAGAACGGAGGCTAATAAATGTTTCTAGTAACAAATAACTCAGGGATATCGGGTGCAAAGCCCTGTTATGCTGTAAACCTGCGAGGATCTGCACACACGATCCTTTCTCAAATATAAGTGTATTGTCCTGCTGGAGAAAGGACATTTTTGTGATACGCCAGACTTCTATAATCAGCTTTATACTATTATCTTGGGAATAAAAACAATTTATTAAAATTGTGATTTTACTGCTCAGAAACCCTTATACATTTTTATTCCATTAGGAACGCAGTTGATATTAATCAGGAATTGCAGTCTAAATGACTGATTATGTTGCAGCTGAAGAACGTCCGAGTTTGTGGGCCTAGATATTGGCCACAGGTGATAAAACTTAAGCCTGAAGGTACATAACTCGTTCTGAGTACTTCACAGTTTTGAGAAAATGTTTTATACAATAATTTTATTTCATGTCTCAAATAGACAAGCCATGGTGGAGATCTGGAGACAAGACCGATCCATTCAATGGTGGAGTTCTCTATATAAAGCGTAAAGTTGGATCGTGCTCCTACTCAGATGATCCAATTGGATGCCAGTCTTTGCTTTCAAGGGCAATGCATGAGGTTAATATTTTGCTACAGTTCTTAGATGTTTCAGGCAAAGGATATATTGACATGTAAATTCTATTGATTTTCAGGTTTGTGATACACCATCTACAAGCTGCGTAACTCAACTAAATCGTTCAAGTCTTAGTTCATTCAGAGTTGATCAGTTAGTAAGCACATTCTCAGCCAATCCAAGCTTGATAGCTTTTGCAAAACTGTGTTGCGACTCATGGAAGGGCAGGTAAGTGGTAGTCTGTTTGATGTTTATTGATATATGCAGTGAATCATGGAAGCACTGTATGCGTCCAGTTGGCCAATTTGCTCTTGTGCTTTTTGTAATGTTAACTTCCCATTGCAGATGCAATGACAATTTTCAAGAGTTCTGCTCTCAAGTACTGTATGAATGTATGAGCAAAGATAGGCCAGCACTTCTACAGGTATCTTGCTGTAATCAGTCTCCAATTTTGTTGACTCTTTTTGTGCTTTATTGTCTTTTGTGTATCCAATCACTTTGATGTTTCATTTCCAGGTTTATATCAGCTTTTACACAATAATTGAGTCAATGTGGGAACATCTGAAGATTGGGCATTTTCCTTTCTTCGACTCCCTTTTCCTTTCTAGCTTGAAGGTTTGCACTGAGTGCTCTTCAGTTTACCATAGTACTTCCTCCATTTTAAAATATAAGATGTTTTAGCCTTTTTCTGAAACGCATGTATCTAACGACTTTTAATGTGTAAGTTCGGAGCAAAATGAGTGAACCTACACACTAAAAGCATCTAGATACATGTGTTTCAGAAAAGGCTAAAACATCTTATATTTTGAAATGGAGGGAGTATATTCAACCATAGCTAGTATTTCCACGTCATTTTTATTTCTGGTATCTGCTGTATGCCTGCACCTTTTACTCGGAAAATGACAACCTTTTGTAACGTTAACATGTTTTTTTTTGAATGGCATGTCAACATGTTTTTCCTTTCCAATAATCAGGTTGCGTTGGCCTACAATGGAGCATTAGTTGATGGTAGAATTTCAAGTGGAGGCATCGTTCAGTCCACTTTCTTGGAATCCCTCACAAAGCGTGTGGACAACATCTTCGCGGAACTGCCAAACTTGAAAGCGAGCTTTGTCAGTTACTTGGGCACAGGGAAATGGCCAGATGCTCAAAGCGACGCGGTGCTCCTCTCCTGGTATCTCCAGTGGTACAGCATCCCTCCTCCCCATGTTGTCGCATCTGCAGTTGAAAAGATAAGGCCCAGATCTCCTGGAGGCGTGTCCATGCTCCCGTTGCTTCGCCTCCTGCTGCCGACCACACACCTTGTGGGACTGATGGAGATCGAGAAACTTCAGATGCCCATGAGGCCCTAGGACCCGGCGCTCGTGATGCAAGGGTCGTTTGTAGGTTGATCCTTGTTCATGCAGTTTTATGTCCAGGCTTATTTATCGATTGGTGCCATGTGTCTGGAGATTGAATCGAGCCTGGGTTTCATTGTTCTGGTCTATAGCTAGGGTCGTGAAATGCTGTAATGTTATTATTTACGTTGCTGAAAATTCTCTGAATATTTTTTGGAAGCCTTTGCCGCTACAGGGAAAAAAAGGAAGCCTTTGTCCCTAGAAGAAAATAGGAAATAACTCTTGCGCTTTATTTTGGTATCCATGACACTCTTTTTTGCAAATGAGCTGATCTCTATATTTATCAAACACAAACATTATCTGAAAAACCCCAATAAAAGAAGGAAAATACAATCTAGCGGTTGGGAGTTCTTGGTCCTCTATCCTGCATTCAGCACATGCTGATGGCGCGGTGATGTTGGCACCTATGGAGTTCTGTGCCAATGCGGGAACCGCCGGGACAAGAGGAACAGTATTGGCAGGGAAGCAACTGTTCTTTGCCAGGAAGTGTCAGCAATGTTGACCCTGAAGGATCCACAATGGATCCCTACGTTCAGTGGTAGCGAGGGAGCCTTTGATCCACCAATAAGGCGAATCTATAGACCGAACCCTCCTTGTGCTCCTAAACTGGTGGAATGTACCTTTTAATTTCATCATTTTTCTTCTTACCTTCCCTACCCACAAAACGGTTGTGGTTATAGCTTATGTTACCCGGTTCACCAAATTCAAACAAATCATCTAAGATGGCTGGTAGTTCGCTCTGGCGCTTGTGAAAATGGATATAAATAAGCTAGAGGTGAAAGAAATTCAGTTGATAAACTTTCAGATGTTCCCATAGATGGTGCAAAGGAGCATGCTTGTTAACTTCAATCTCCACTGTGTTGAGAATTCCTTGATGGTGATCCAAGATGACACAAAAATTGCTTAAAGGCGGTATAACCTTGGTTCTCAATAGATGAAAGAACCACTCCTAATTATCATTGGTCTCAACCTCAACCAAAGCAAAAGCCAAATGCAATAACCAGTTATTGGCATCATTTGGTATTGAAACCAAGAGTGTGCCCTTGAATTGTCTGATCAAGAAGGTGCCATCAACAAAGATGGCTGGACTACAATGTTCGAAATCCCTCATGCATTTCCCGACGCCCAAAATGCATGGCCAAATACTAAGACAGTTGCATCGTTGTAAATTCTTGCTTTTTGCCCAAAAGGCTCGACCACATGAACCCAAAAGGCTCCCAACAACCTAGGGATTCGGTTGTATACTTCATTCCAATCACCGTGCAACATCGTGAATGCTACTTGCTTGGCCTTCCATGCCTTCCCGTACTTCACCTCGTAGTGAAAGAGGGCTTTCACGGGATCCATGACGCTCTTAATGCTCATCGTTGGAAGTGACGAGATCGAATTAGAAACCCCGTTGAAAGATCACATATGCCGACTAGAGGGGTGAATAGGCGGTATAAAACTGTTATGATTAAGGCCTGAACATGTGAAGAATAAAACTAGCTTTTAACTTATCAAGCACAAAACCTATAAAAACCAGGGTTAACCTATGTGCACCAACAACTTTTACTAAGGAAGACAAAAAGGGATAGCAAGATATATAACTTCAAGCGTGAATGCTATCACAAGGTAAACTACCTAAGTAAAGGGCTCGAGTATAGAAAAAACCGAAGGACGCGGGGATGAAGATTTATCATGTGTTCCTTCCTTTTGAGGAGAAGTACATCTCCATTAGAGGGGTGGGTGGTACTAAGACCACCAACAACACAAGAGGCCTCACCATATTCCCCCGAGCACCCGCCACAAGCAAGCACTCAATCCACTATGGGACACTTGAGGGGGGTCACCAAACCAGTACAAGCTTAGGGAAATCTCCATAACTTAATTGGAGGCTCCCAAGAAATCACCACAAAGGCCTCCAGCTTGAGGAAGCGCCACCACTTAATTGGAGGCCCCAAGAATCACCACCAAGGATAGTACACCATCTAGGGTTCCAAGAACCCAAGAGTAACAAGCTTCTTTTGATTTTATCAACCGATTCTCCGTAAAGAACTCAAACAGGTGCACCTAATGCAATGGAAAGAAAATAAGTGCTCAAATCCTTATCTCCCAAATTCCACCAAAGCCACAAAAGTTGTTGGGGGAATGATTGAGGAAGAACACAAGAGGAAGACCACAAAAGTCCCCAAGATGTCCCCCTCACTTAGAGGAGAGATGAATTGGTGGAGTTGTAGATCTAGATCTCCCTTAACCCCTACCCCCAAGATTTAAGAAGTATGGTAGGGATTGAGAGGAATTGCAAGCTCTTGAAAAGAAAAACAATGGAGGGGAGAGAGAATGCAATGTGACACCCCCGGGATCAGGGTTAAACAAATCCCAAACCTTAGTCTAACATAAGCCTAACCTAGAGCTTGAGGATATCTAGTGAGAGAATCGGCAACATAATAGTGACCCTATGACACAAAAATTAGTACAACAAGCTTATAACTATGTAGAGAACCAAATTATTACAAGTAGGGGTTAATGACCACAAACATCAAATAATGGAAGGCAAATTATGCTATTAATTATAGCAAACTTAACAAATGTCTTAAGAGGCCTAAAACATAACGATGACGTCCCATCTCATAGATTCCCGACTGCCGACCGGAAACCCCAAGCTACTCGTCGGTGTCGATGTCGTACAAAACTCATATTTAGGGGAACACTTACTCTTTTACAAAAGTACAATGAAGCAAGGGTGAGTACAGGGTGTACTCGGCAAGACTTATGGCTGATGGAGCAATTTTGCGTAAATCCATCTTTGTTTCTAAAATAAGAGGGAGAAGAAGCTTGTGTAGTCAGAACATTTTAAAAGGGGATAAACGAGCGACATCTCCAACTAAGTTGATCATCATCTTTGATATCCACCAAATCATCATCTTCAGAACTCTCAACTAGGATCACCCCCTCGTATCCATGAGGAAGCATCCTTAACAAACCTTAGTTGCCAAGTTTTACGATTAGGTTAATGTTCTCTATGATCTCACCTTCATTCCCAAGTCATTCATAACCATGAATGAGGCTTTTCAAAAATATTAAACCCTGCAGGGGCGTACAAGTTTACCCACATGTACTAACCGACTCTTAATGTGTAACATCCCAAAACTTTAATCCAAGCTTATCAAGAACCAAATCATCAAAAGTAGGGTCAACAAAAACTTTTCCAATTCAAAGTATGAATTTCATGTGTATGTGCATTTAATTTAGGAGTTGATTTGAATTGCCATGGTTCTGTGATTCATTGCTTGTAAAATGATTCTTAGGGGAAATAAACATCATCTAAATCATTCCCAAACTTTTCCCAAAGAAAAACAACTCAAAATGAAATTGAAGTGAATGGTCATTTTGGCCAAATTAACTACCATGCCTACTTTGGCTATTCCTAGTACTCAAAACCTAACAGAAACAAAGGTGGATCTTTACACCCCTTGCTAGTACACCTAATGAGGTACCAAGGCCCACTTTGTGATCTTCTAAAAACATTCAAATACTAATTTTAAATGACAGTTTAAAATTGAATATATTTCATATGGGAAGATCCCACTATTTCAAAAACCACTCAAACAAGCTCAATTTTCAAAACCCAAGCAACCACAGAGTCTCAAGCTTAGTACTAGCACACCCACCAAAAATCTTTTCAAAATTCAAAAGTAAAGTTCATGCGGCCATTTTATCAAACACTTGGCAGGCAAGAATCAAAGTCTAAACATAGCTCACTGTTTTGTACAGGGTTTTGCCCCATTTGATCTCCAGTTAATCCCATTGTCCCCTCCTGATCAAACCAGACCATTAGCACCTCACCCCTTATCCCTAGAAACAGTGCCGAGCCACCCCGAGCACCAACTCACCGGCCAACTTGGTCACCGCCGCAGCAGACCGTCCTCCTCTCTCTCGCCATGTCTAGGAGATAGCCCGCACCTCACCGCCGCCCACTGTCCCCTACCTGAGCTAGGCCAAGCAGTGGACCACCACCAAACCCCCGCGCCCAGTGACACCGTGCCATGCCAAGCACGTGCCAGAGCGCCGCACCCGTCACGCGTGCACAAGCAGCCGCTCGACCGCAGCCCGCGCCCACCACGTCGCCACGACCCAGGGAGCACGCCGGACACCCCCATTCGCTGTCCAACGCCTCACAGCCACCACTCGCCGTCGAAGCCGCCGCCTCTGCCGCTCAGAGTGCCAGCTCTGCCCGACCGCTTACCACCGCCCCTAAGTCCGCATTAAAGTCCTAGAGCACCGCCCGGAGACCGCGTGTCGATCGCCACCCTCAGCCATGCCGCTAACAGCCCGTAGCCATGTCGCCATCGTCGCCTGCCCATCCCTCTCGGTCTCGCCGTCGAGCCTATAAAAGGAGGGCACCCCCAGCCATTGGCAACACACCACTCCACTCCCCTCACCTCACTGATCGTCCTACACCTCTAGCCAGAGCACGAGGAGCAGCAGCTCGCCGGAATTGTACCGGAGCAGGCCGCCTCTGGAGGAGAAGGGCGCCGCTGATTGCGACCACCCTCGGCGCTGCCTCGACCGTCCCTGAGCTCGTCGTCGACCACCAGACCATTTGCCCGCCTCGCCGTTGTCGCTGGAGCCCTGGTACGCCCCCTATGCACCCCCACCGAGCCGCTAGGGTTAGAGCTCGCAGGTGACAGGTCCGTCGTCGATGACGATCCCTAGCCGTTGATCCCCACTCTAATCCAACACCCCAGATCGCCCCATACCGCTTCGCGAGTTATGAGCCGCTGACTGGTGGACCCCCCTTGTCAGCTGAGCCCCGCGCTGCGGAGTGAAACTGGGCCGGCCCGTTAGCGTTTCCCGCGCGACCTAGTTAGTTTGAATTAGGATTTTCCTTTTTAGTTTAAACTTAGTTCTATCCCTTAGTTTGAAAATCATTTCAGAGAGATTTACAAATCCAAATGAAGTGATTCCAATTTTGTTGGAAAGCTACTGAAAAGATCTACCCAGGACTGTTGGATTTAATTCAATTAGAGTTATAGATCTCTCCTAGTAAAAATAACAAAACAGAAGCCTTTGCACCTTGCAACATTTTTATAAAAACAACCAAGTGAGCTTTTGAGTTGATTCCAACTCTCAAAAATCACATTTCACCATACCTATCTGAATATGTAATAATATTAAGGTTTACATGCAGTGACTTTGGACTAGTACCAAATTAATGCTATATAGGCATTTCTAGTCACTTTAAATCATTAAGTAATGAACTTAAACCAAAGTAATTATGATCCAACCCTTAAATCACATTCCCACATGTTAGGATATGTGGTGATGACATGTGTCCACATGCTCCCATATTTTAAGTGGTGAATATTAAATCTTAGTTAATTTTTCAATGAGTAGAAATTACTTTTCTAAAAAAAAGAAATGAGACTAGTTAATAAAACTTGTGATGCTTGTGATGATAGTAGATCATCAAATGTGTGTCTTAGAATGCTAATTAGACTAGTTAAGTATTGTTTGGTGATTGTGTACTCCGTATGTATTTATAGACGATAGTACCGACCAAGTCTACGAGGAGGAGGAGTTCTACCAAGAAGAAGAAGAAAACTTCAACCACTGCACCAACCAAGGCAAGCTACTATTGGCAAGCTAACACTTGCAAGTTAATGCTTAGCAAGCTAGGATTAAACTAGATGGTTTAGCAAAGAGGCTTTAGGCATGCTTTGATTATACCACTTTGACTATTAGTTACCCCAAGTATTATTTTTAAGCTTTACTTACTTTACTTTACCCAAAGCTCTTTACTTGTTTTGAAGGTAGCATAAAGAGTATAAAACTTGACCTATTTAGAACCCTTTAGATGTCATTCTATGGCATGAGATTGAACCCATCATTTTCCACCTTAGTGAACACTCTTAACTTAGTAGTTTAGAGTAGATAAAAACTTGAGTCACTTTAGATGGGAACAATTGGTGAAAATGAATTATGAAAACCTTGGAATGATGAGTCATTCTATTGAGATGTTTTGACATGTGTTGAGAAACACAAATGGTTTATGATGATGAAAATGTTGATGCATGACCCTTAAACCTTTGATAAAACTGATGGTTGGATTCAGATGTGATACCATTCCAAATTTATCATACAACCACACTACCTGAATTGGGTAAGGCTTAGCTGGAAATTTATATGCATTAGTATTAGTTCCCTCGCAGGAGAGGTTTGAGCTGAGGCTACCTCTCAATGTTGTCCACCTGTGCAATGCCCAAGATGACTGATGGTCATGGTTGAGACTGTTGGAGATATGCCCAAGAGGCAATAATAAAAGTGGTTATTATTATATCTTTATGTTTATGATGAATGTTTACATCCCATGCCATAATTGTATTATAAGGAAACACTAATACATGTGTGTTTTGTAAACATAAAAGAGTCCCTAGTAAGCCTCTTGTTGAACTAGCTTGTTGATTAATAGATGATCATGGTTTCCTGATCATGGACATTGGATGTCATTAATAACAAGGCTATATCATTAGGAGAATGATGTTATGGACACACACCCATAGTAAGTGTAGCATAAGATCAAGTCATTAAGTTCGTATTGCTACAAGCTTTCAAATGCATAGTAACCTAATCCTTCGACCATGAGGTCATGTTAATCACCATCACCGGATGGGTACTTTGATTACATCAAACACCGCTTCGTAACTGGGTGGTTATAAAGGTGTCATTGGGTATTCTGAAAGTATGTGTTGAAGCGCATGGACCAAGATTGGGATTTGTTCGTCCATATGACGGATAGATATGCTCTGGGCCCTCTCCGTGGAATGTCATCTAGTTAGCTTGCAAGCATGTGACTAGGTCACGAGGGATGACATATCATGGAACGAGTAAAAGAGTACTTATCAGTAATGAGGTAGAACTAGGTATGGAGATACCGATGATCGAACCTCGGATAAGTAGAGTATCGCGTGACAAAGGGAATTGTTTTAGTATGTTAATGGTTCTATCGATCACGAAGTCATCGTTGAGTATGTGGGAGCCGTTATGGATCTCTAGATCCCGCTGATGGTTATTGATCGGAGAGGTGTATCCATCATGTCTGCATATTCACGAACCGTAGGGTGACACACTTAAGGTTCGATGCTATTTAGGTAGATATGGAATATGCGTTGGAGACCGAATGTAGTTCGGAGTCTCAGATTGGATCTGGGACATCACGAGGAGATCCAGAATTGTCCGGAGAATAAGATTCATATAATGGAGATCATTTTCTAGGTTCGGAAATGTTCCGGAGTGTTTATATGGGGATTCTAGAAGGTTTCGGAATGTTCCGGAAAGTACTAGAAGGTTCCGTGGACTTTACTTCAAAACCAAGAAAGGAAAGGGGAAGACTTGAGGGGGAAGGAAACTCCCTCCCCCCTCTCCCTTGTGCGCCAGCCCTAGGAGGTGGGCCTAGGGGTGGGAACCCTAGGCCGCACCCCTCCCTCTATATATAGAGGGGTGGAGGCGCCACCCCCTTGCCCCTCCACTCTTTGCCCTAGCCGCCTCTCTCCTCCTCCTTCGCTCTGCTCAGGCTTAGGCGAAGCCCTGCAGAATTCTCTACTCCACCACCACCACCACGCCGTCGTGCTGCTGGATTTCCGTGGAGAGATCTACTACCTCCGCTGCTCGCTGGAACGGGGAGAGGAAGGTCTGCATCGACTCTGCACGTGTGACCGACTGCGGAAGCGCTGCCGGAACGCGGCGCCGGAAGGATCGTCTACTCGATCTTGAGATCGGCAAGTGATCGTCTACATCAACCACGAGATCCGATCTCGCACAAGGCTTTCAGATCTACAAGGGTTAGTACAGATCTATCTCGTTGCACATGTCTAATAGATTAGATCTTGGCTTTTATCTAGATAAGATCTGGGTTTTGTTCGTTCTTGCAGTAGATTTTTTTGTTTTCCATGCTACGAACCCATCAGGGAGGCCATGCTCATAGGGGAAGTGCTTATACTAGGGTGTGTAAAGGGAAGGTTATGTTTGATTTATCTGCATACTAAGTATGATGATTCAGGGCTATCCCTGACAGATGTATCGAATCTTGTGGTGAAAGTGTACCACCTCTGCAGAGTGTCAAACTATTCGAATAGCCGCGTCCGTGGTTATGGACAGTTGGAATGGCCATACTGTTTCGTTGTCAGATGTTTTCAAAACAACTTATGAAATGAATGATGAATCTTGACTTGACCACAACAGGGTTGTGTTTATGACAATAGCTTCCCTACTTAAGTGATTCTAGAACTTTATTTTATCTTTCTTTGCTTCAGAACTCAGCTTAGGTTTCAAACTGAACTTTATGGTTAAACTTAGATTTAGCACTTTAACTTAGAATTATACTACTTGTTAGTGGTAGTTTGCGAGTACTTAAAGAGTACTCATGGCTTTGTCCCTGGCTATTCTCATGGCCAGACTATGAAGGAGACTATCAAGATGATGGCCAGCAGGACGGCTATGATAACTAGGACTATCTGCCTTCATCAGCATTGCCTGTGCCCCTAAAGATGGACCCCACTGCTACGCTTATCTTTTCTTTCCGCTGCTTGTTGTATTAAGACTGAATCATGAGATCCTTATTTGTGTAAGACCTTATGTATGGTTTGTAATGGATGATGTACTGTGATATCCAATCCGTTATGTCTCGCAAAAATGGTAATCCTGGGATTGCAAGGTATGGAATAACGGGCATCTGGGATTAAAAATCCGGGTGTTGACAAGTTGGTATCAGAGCCATCCTGACCATAGGAGACCCTAGATAGAATGGACGTCCGAACAAAAACTTAATTTCCAAACCAAAGTGGGTATTTATGAAAAACTATTTCCTCTCTTATCCTTGGGAATTTATTCTTTCTCAAAAATTCATGTTCCTCAAAATTCTTACATTACTACTTAAAATTTGACACACTTGATCACTTTAGTAATTTCCTCATCCTAAATTCTTGTAGATGGAGACTCAGTTCAGCAAGTTTTACCAGTTGGGAAACGAAGGTCAACTGATCTTCGAGAGGGATCTGGATTCACTGTCGGAGTTACTGGGACGCCCACATCCGGAGTTTCTTGGAGCTCAACTTCCAGGACCCCCAGGAGGAGACCTACAGTGGCTAGTCACCGCTGATCTTAGAGGAAGCATCGAAGCACCAACTTCTGGGAGAATTCAGTTCTCCGTGAGAGAGAACAAATCGCTGGATGGATTAGCCAGGGCAATGCATGAAGCTCTCGCACGTCTATGTGCCCTCAGTGTCAACCAAATCCAGGGAATCCGTTTTGCTCACTATGCAAGACGTGACTTCATGGGAATGCCGATGGAGATGCCAAGTCACCCAGAGTTGAGGCGTCAAGTGGAGAATCTTGACTTCTTGCTGCACGACAGACAGCAGGAACTGGACAATGCCAGGGAGTTAGCCAACCAGAACCGTGCCATTGCTGACCAGAAGGCCCAGACTTTCACACTGCTCGTCTAGGATCACCAGTATCTTCGCCGCCAGTATGCAAATAAGGATTGCACCATCGCCCGTCTTCGCAAGAAGGTGGCCGACCTCGAGAAGACCGTCAAGGAGCAGGAAGCTCAGCTTGCCACCAAGGAAGAAGAAGATGAGGGTGAAGACATCCAGGGCGATATGGATTCTTACCTCAGCAACGATGATGACTTTCTGGAGGAGGATGCTATTTACTTCTACACTGATGATGAGGATTCCGATTTCATCGACGATAAGTAGATGCACTAGAGCACTATCGTAGCATGAGATGTATCGGTCCCACTGTAGCGTAGCTTACAGAATGGTTCTTCAAACCATCTGTTTTTCTTTTGATTGTTGTGGTGTGTGTTATATCGTGTACTTGTTTGCATGAATGAAATGGAATTAGTTGAAAAACCTGAGTCTAACTCAAAGTTTTAGAGTTGAAACCAAAACCATGAACCTTAGAATTTCCCTCTTACCCCTATCTCTATCTCAATCCTCCGATGACTCATGGAAACCAAGGAGGGAGCATCTCGTCACAAGACCCAATGCTGCAGATCTTGCAGAATCTCATCGCAGACCGTGAAGCAAGCAGGGCAGAGCGCCAAGCCAACTTGGTAACACTACATCAGATCGCCCAGATGGCTCTCAACAACCAAGGGCATGGAAATCAGGATCATCAAGGATCCAAGCTGAAAAACTTCTAGAATACAAATCCCCCAATCTTTAGCACGTCAGAAAACCCATTAGATGCTGATGACTGGTTGCAGACGATGGAGAATAACTTGGAGGTAGCCAGAGTTGATGACAACGAGAAAGTTCTCTTCGCCACCCACTATCTAGCGGGAGATGCAAGAGCATGGTGGAACAATATCCGCCTGATGAACCATGGTGAAGTTATGACATGGGAAGCATTCAAAGTCAAGTTCAGCCGCACCCACGTGCCACAAGGTCTAGTCACCCGAATGAGGGATGAGTTCCGAGAATTAAAGCAAGGAAGAATGACTGTGGTGGAGTACCATGACAGATTCCTGTCACTTGCCAGATATGCACCTGATGAGATCAACACGGAGGCAAAGAAGAAGGATAGATTCTTGAACGGACTGCATGATGAAATGCAGACTGTCCTCGTCAACATCCGTTTCTAGGATCTCGAATAGCTAGTCGACTCTGCCATTCAGATGGAAGGGAAGATTAACCAGGCAAACGACAACCGCAAGCGTCGTATGATGCAGCAATCTGGATCCAGAAGTCACCAGAAGTACCGTCCCAACCCCTCACCAGGATATGCACCAAGGAACAACCGACCCCCAACGTCTCGCCCAAGCTACCCCAACCGTAGCGGAGGCAATGTGAAGTCCGGAGGAAACAACAACCACTCCGGCAATGCCAACAATTTCAACCGTGCACCTCCCAGGAACAACAACAACAGCAACAACAACAACACTGCACCCAGAACTGGCAGCAATGTTGTGCCTGTCGCAGTCAAGGACAAGTCCCAGATCACTTGTTTCGAGTGTGGAGTGAAGGGTCACTATTCTAATGAGTGTCCCAAGAAGACTGCCGCCAATGCCACTGTGAATTCCCCAGCTCAATAGCAGCATCGTGTTCAACCAGGAAGAAGATTTGCCCTAGGGAATCCTCACAACCGCAACGGCTGTCTCTTCCACATGAACGCAGAAGAAGCCCAGGAAGCGCCAGACGTAGTGCTGGGTATGTTTTCTGTCAACTCAGTGTTAGCAAGAGTATTGTTTGATTTGGGAGCATCGCATTCATTTGTCACCGAAGAATTTTCATGCACTAGTAAGATTCACCCAACCAACCTGAAGCATGTCATGATAGTTCAAATCCCCGGTTCAACAACAAAAGCTAGAAAATTTGCAAAGCTATGCCTATCAGAATACATGGGATAGATTTTTATGCCAACCTAATTGTACTTGGAACCAAAGGATTGGAAGTAGTACTAGGTATGGACTGGATGTCAAGGCATAAAGGACTGATAGACTGTGCTAAGAAATCCATCACCATGACCAGTAGTTCTGGAGTAACAGTAGAGCATATCTCTGAAACCTTACCCCGTCAATTCAAGTGCAACAAGAGTCTAGCCCTACCCACCATAGACCAAGTCAGAGTAGTCTATGAATACCCCGACGTATTCCCAGATGAATTGCCAGGTATGCCCCCGGATAGGGATATTGAGTTCATTATCGAACTAATCCTCGGAACCGACCCATAGCCCAGAGACCCTATAGCATGAACCCCTCAGAGTTAGTGGAACTGAAGAAGCAGTTGGATGCCATGTTAGAGAAAGGCTTGATTCAACCAAGCGCTTCGCCATGGAGATCACCAGTGTTATTCGTCGACAAGAAAGATGGAGGCAATCGTTTGTGCATAGATTATAGAAAGTTGAATGACGTCACCATCAAGAACAAGTACCCCTTGCCAAAAATAGAGGATCTATTTGATCAATTGACTGGAGCCCAGGTATTCTCAAAGATTGATCTTAGGACTGGTTATCACCAACTTAAGATTTGTGCAACAGATATTCCAAAAACCGCCTTTACTACTCGCTATGGTTTATACGAGCATACGGTTATGTCTTTTGGATTAACCAATGCCCCTGCTTATTTCATGAATCTCATGAATAAGATCTTTATGAATTTCCTAGATAAGTTTGTAGTTGTGTTTATCGACGACATCCTTATCTACTCCAAGTCAGAAGAAGAGCATGAGCAACATCTGAGAATCATCCTAGAAACCCTGAGAGAGCATCAGTTATATGCCAAGTTCAGCAAGTGTGAGTTTTGGCTGAAAGAAGTAGGATTCCTAGGACATATTGTGTCTATCGGAGGAGTCTCTATTGATCCCGCCAAGATCAAAGATGTCGAAGAATGGGAAGCTCCAACCACTCAAATCCAAGTTAGTGCATTTCTCGGATTAGCGGGATACTACCGCAAGTTCGTAGAAGGATTCTCGAGCATAGCCTGACCCATGACCCAATTGTTGAAGGAGGACAAGAAGTTTGAATGGACTGACAAATGTGAAGCCAGTTTCCAGGAGCTGAATAAGAGATTGACATCAGCCCCAATATTGATCATGCCAGACATCAAGAAGCCGTGTGATGTGTATTGTGACGCATCCAAGATTGGTCTAGGATGTGTATTGATGCAAGAAGGCAAAGTCATCGCGTATCTGTCTCGACAACTGAAGCAACATGAGCAGAACTATCCGACCCATGATCTTGAATTAGCAGTCGTAGTTTTGGCATTGAAGACATGGCATCATTATCTGATGGGTAATTGCTGTGAGACTTACTCAGATCACAAGAGTTTAAAGTATATCTTCACTCAGAAGGAGCTGAATATGAGGCAAAGGAGATGGATAGAGTTAATCAAGGATTATGACCTTGACATTCACTATTACCCCGGCAAAGCCAATGTGGTAGCGGATGCTCTTAGCAGATTGCCGTGTAGGCTAAACACCATGATCAAGGAGAAGCAACCAAGTTTGTATGAAGAGTTGGAGCAATTCAGGACTGAATTAGTTAGCAATGGATTCTTAGCTAGCATTAAACTTCAACCCACTTTGTTTAGCCAAATCAAGGAAGCCCAGAAGGGGAATGAAAGTATCGACGGAATCAAACGTCGTATTGGTACAGGAAAGGTACCTGGATTCACTGAAGACGAAGAAGGAGTACTGTGGTACAAAGGCCGTATCTGTGTGCCAGCAGATTCGGAGCTGAAGCAAGTTATCATGAAGGAAGCTCATGATACTCTTTATTCTATCCACCCCGGAGGAACAAATATGTATCAGGATTTGAAAGAGCAATTTTGGTGGCACAAGATGAAGAGAGAAATCGGAAGCTACATCGCCAAATATGATATCTGTCAAAGAGTCAAAGCAGAGCATCAGAGACCTGCAGGACTGTTGCAACCATTGCAGATTCCGGAATGGAAATGGGATTCCGTTGGAATGGACTTTATCACCGGTTTGCCTACTTCTAGTAGGGGAAATGACTCAATCTGGGTCATAGTTGATAGACTGTCCAAGGTAGCTCACTTTATACCTGTCAAAACTACCTACCAAAGTGCAAAGCTAGCAGAGCTGTACATTGCTAGGATTGTTAGTCTGCATGGAACCCCCAAGACCATTGTATCAGATCGGGGAACTCAGTTTATCTCAAGATTTTGGCAGAAAGTCCAGGAAGGATTGGGAACCAAGTTAAACTTCAGCACCGCTTATCACCCGCAAACTGATGGACAGACTGAGAGAGTCAATCAGATCCAAGAGGATATGCTTAGAGCTTGTGTGTTGGAATACGGATCAAAATGGGAAGACTGCCTGCCTTTCGCAGAATTCTCATATAACAACAGTTATCAAGCTAGTTTACAAATGGCACCATTTGAATTCCTATACAGAATAAAGTGCCGTACCCCTTTGAATTGGTCGCAAGTAGGAGAGAGTCAGATCTTTGGACCCGACATTCTCCGAGAAGCAGAAGAGAAAGTTCACAAAGTCCGTGAGCACCTCAAGACCGCCCAGTCTAGACAGAAGAGTTATGCTGACAAGAGAAGGACAGACCTGACCTTCAATGTCAGAGATTTTGTATATCTCAAGGTTTCTCCATTGAAAGGAACCCAATGCTTTAATCTGAAAGGAAAGTTAGCCCCAGATATATCGGGCCCTTCAAGATTTTGAACTGTCAGGGAGAAGTATCGTATCAACTGGAACTACCTAAAGAGATGTCAGCCATCCATAATGTGTTCCATATCTCGTTACTTCGCAAATGCCTAGAAGTGCCAGAGAAGACGGAAGTTTTCAAGAACATCGATCACAGAGCTGTAGAGATCAACAATGACCTGACATATCGTGAAGTGCCCATCCGTATCTTAGAAGAGGCTTATAGAACCACCAGGACCAGGAGCATCAAGTTTCTCAAGATTCAGTGGAGCAACCATACCGAGGAGGAAGCCACTTGGGAGCGCGAAGATTACATTAGGACAGAGTTCCTAGATCTCTTTAGTTCCTAGTTTTCTTTGTAAATCTCGGGACAAGATTTTGTTTAAGGGGGGAAGGTTTGTAACATCCCAAAACTTTAATACAACCTTATCAAGAACCAAATCATCAAAAGTAGGGTCAACAAAAACTTTTCCAATTCAAAGTATGAAAGCATTCATGTGTATGTGCATTTAATTTAGGAGTTGATTTTAATTGCCATGGTTCTGTGATTCATTGCTTGTAAAATGATTCTTAGGGGAAATAAACATCATCTAAATCATTCCCAAACTTTTCCCTGAGAAAAACAACTCAAAATGAATAATTGAAGTGAATGGTCATTTTGGCCAAATTAACTACCATGCCTACTTTGGCTATTCCTAGTACTCAAAACCTAATAGAAACGAAGGTGGATCTTTACACCCCTTGCGAGTACACCTAATGAGGTACCAAGGCCCACTTTGTGATCTGCTAAAAACATTCAAATACTAATTTTAAATGATAGTTTAAAATTGAATCTATTTCATATGGGAAGATCCCACTATTTCAAAAACCACTCAAACAAGCTCAATTTTCAAAACCCAAGCAACCACAGAGTCTCAAGCTTAGTACTAGCACACCCACCAAAAATCTTTTCAAAATTCAAAAGTAAAGTTCATGCGGCCATTTTATCAAACACTTGGCAGGCAAGAATCAAAGTCTAAACATAGCTCACTGTTTTGTACAGGGTTTTGCCCCCATTTGATCTCCAATTAATCCCATTGTCCCCTCCTGATCAAACTAGACCATTAGCACCTCACCCCCTTGTCCCTAGCAACAGTGCCGAGCCACCCCGAGCACCAACCCGCCGGCCAACTTGGTCACCGCCGCAACAGACCGTCCCCCTCTCTCTCGCCATGTCTAGGACATATCCCGCACCTCACCGCCGCCCACTGTCCCCTCCCCGAGCCAGGCCAAGCAGTGGACCACCGCCAAACCCAGTGATACCGCGCCATACCGAGCACGCGCCAGAGCGCCGCACCCGGCACGCGTGCACAAGCAGCCGCTCGACCGCAGCCCGCGCCCACCGCGCCGCCACGACCCAGGGAGCACGCCAGACACCCCCATTCGCCGTCCAACGCCTCACAGCCACCGCTCGCCGTCGAAGCCGCCGCCTCTGCCGCTCAGAGCGCCAGCTCCGCCCGACCGCTTACCACCGCCCCTAAGCCCGCATTAAAGTCCTAGAGCACCGCCCGGAGACCGCGCGTCGATCGCCACCCTCAGCCATGCCGCTAACAGCCTGTAGCCATGTCGCCACCGTCGCCTGCCCATCCCTCTCGGTCTCGCCGTTGAGCCTATAAAAGGAGGGCACCCCCAGCCATTGGCAGCACACCACTCCACTCCCCTCACCTCACTGATCGTCCCACACCTCTAGCCGGAGCACGGGGAGCAGCAGCTCGCAGGAATTGTACCGGAGCTGGCCGCCTCTAGAGGAGAAGGGCGCCGCTGATTGCGACCACCCCCGGCGCTGCCTCGACCGTCGCTAAGCTCGCCGTCGAGCACCAGACCGTTTGCCCGCCTCGCCGTCATCGCCGGAGCCCTGGTACGCCCCCTATGCACCCCCACCGAGCTGCTAAGGTTAGAGCTCGCCGGTGACAGGTCCGTCATCGACGACGATCCCCAGCCGTTGATCCCCACTCTAATCCAATGCCCCAGATCGCCCCGTACCGCTTTGCGAGTTATGAGCCGCTGACTGGTGGACCCCCCTTGTCAGCTGAGCCCCGCGCTGCGGAGTGAAACTGGGCCGGCCCGTTAGCGTTTCCCACGCGACCTAGTTAGTTTGAATTAGGATTTTCCTTTTTAGTTTAAACTTAGTTCTATCCCTTAGTTTGAAAATCATTTCAGAGAGATTTACAAATCCAAATGAAGTGATTACAATTTTGTTGGAAAGCTACTGAAAAGATCTACCCAAGCCCGTTGGATTTAATTCAATTAGAGTTAAAGATCTCTCCTAGTAAAAATAACAAAACGGAAGCCTTTGCACCTTGCAACATTTTTATAAAAACAACCAAGTGAGCTTTTGAGTTGATTCCAACTCTCAAAAATCACATTTCACCATACCTATCTGATTATGTAATAATATTAAGGTTTACATGAAGTGACTTTGGACTAGTGCCAAATTAATGCTATTTAGGCATTTCTAGTCACTTTAAATCATTAAGTAATGAACTTAAGCCAAAGTAATTATGATCCAACCCTTAAATCACATTCCCACATGTTAGGATATGTGGTTATGACATGTGTCCACATGCTCCCATATTTTAAGTGGTGAATATTAAATCTTAGTTAATTTTTCAATGAGTAGAAATTACTTTTCTAAAAAAAAGAAATGAGACTAGTTAATAAAACTTGTGATGCTTGTGATGATAATAGATCATCAAATGTGTGTCTTAGAATGCTAATTAGACTAGTTAAGTATTGTTTAGTGATTGTGTACTCCGTATGTATTTATAGACGATAGTACCGACCAAGTCTACGAGGAGGAGGAGTTCTACCAAGAAGAAGAAGAAAACTTCAACCACTGCACCAACCAAGGCAAGCTACTATTGGCAAGCTAACACTTGCAAGTTAATGCTTAGCAAGCTAGGATTAAACTAGATGGTTTAGCAAAGAGGCTTTAGGCATGCTTTGATTATACCACTTTGACTATTAGTTACCCCAAGTATTATTTTTAAGCTTTACTTACTTTACTTTACCCAAAGCTCTTTACTTGTTTTGAAGGTAGCATAAAGAGTATAAAACTTGACCTATTTAGAACCCTTTAGATGTCATTCTATGGCATGAGATTGAACCCATCATTTTACACCTTAGTGAACACTCTTAACTTAGTAGTTTAGAGTAGATAAAAACTTGAGTCACTTTAGATGGGAACAATTGGTGAAAATGAATTATGAAAACCTTGGAATGATGAGTCATTCTATTGAGATTGACATGTGTTGAGAAACACAAATGGTTTATGATGATGAAAATGTTGAGGCATGAGCCTTAACCCTTTGATAAAACTGATGGTTGGATTCGAATGCGATACCATTCAAAATTTACCGTACAACCACATTACCTGAATTGGGTAAGGCTTAGCTGGAAATTTATATGCATTAGTATTAGTCCCCTCGTGGGAGAGGTTTGAGCTGAGGCCACCTCTCAATGTTGTCCACCTATGCAGTGCCCAAGATGACTGATGGTCATGGTTGGGAGGCCATGCTCATAGGAGAGGTGCTTATACTAGGGTGTGTAAAGGGAAGGTTATGTTTGATTTATCTACATACTAAGTATGATGATTCAGGGCTCTCCCTGACAGATGTATCGAATCTTGTGGTGAAAGTGTACCACCTCTGTAGAGTGTCAAACTATTCGAATAGCCACGAACACGGTTATGGACAGTTGGAATGGCCATACTGTTTCGTTGTCAGATGTTTTCAAAACAACTTATGAAATGAATGATGAATCTTGACTTGACCACAACAGGGTTGTGTTTATGACAATAGCTTCCTCACTTAAGTGATTCTAGAACTTTATTTTATCTTTCTTTGCTTCAGAACTCAGCTTAGGTTTCAAATTGAACTTTATGGTTAAACTTAGATTGAGCACTTTAACTTAGAATTATACTACTTGTTAGTGGTAGTTTGCGAGTACTTAAAGAGTACTCATGGCTTTGTCCCTAGCTATTCTCATGGCCAGACTATGAAGGAGACTATCAAGATGATGGCCAGCAGGATGGCTATGATAACTAGGACTATCTGCCTTCGTCAGCATTGCCTGTGCCCTTGAAGATGGACCCCACCGCTACGCTTATCTTTTCTTTCCGCTGCTTGTTGTATTAAGACTGGATCATGAGATCCTTATTTGTGTAAGACCTTATGTATGGTTTGTAATGGATGATGTACTGTGATATCCAATCCGTTATGTCTCACAAAAATGGTAATCCTGGGATTGCGAGGTATGGCATAACGGGCATCTGGGATTAAAAATCCGGGTGTTGACATAATGCAAAAATCATTAGCCCTCTTCCTTGGAGGGTCGGCAGAGGGTGGTTCGACACGAACTTTACCTTGCTTTTGCCAAGACCATGAGTCACGCCCTAAGGAGGGTTCCGCTGTAATGGGTCAAATCCTGAAGCCAGTCCCTAGAGATATGAGGCGAGGTTGGTTCACCAGGGGCTCTATCAACCCCAAGCAATCTAGTCCATGCTTCCCTACCTGTTATGATGCACCTCCTTCATCGCCTCGAGAACAACCAGAATGCATATGTAGAATGGAACACCCGAACTATGTGACTCATGGAATCTACTAGGCAAGTTAGTTAGTCGAGAGGTTGTCCAGGCCCCATGTAGCTAGATGCTCGTCTTGGTTCCGAGGGCAAGAACTCCTGGGTCCTAGGGGTGGCGAGCATGGGACTACAAAAACCACATCCCACCGTGGCCTCCCATACAAGTCTTAGCATGTTTACCTCACTTCACCACTAATCTCAGGTCATCATGTTATCTTGTTATACTAGATTCTCGGCATCTAATAAATCATTTGGATGAACTAGCACCAACAGGTAAGCATGGCTAAGCAGGACATACATAGAAGCTCTAGCAGTGCACACAAGCCAAACCTAGTTATGCTAGGAGTAGTAGATAAGGTAATATAAGCTTCAAAGGAAGTAATACAATAGATAGGATACTCTATCTATCGATAAAAGACCATAGTAGAATCATATGCATCATGGCAAGAATTGAAATTCTTTGAAAGCATGGGATTGCATAATGGTGGGGTTATGCTTGCCTTTGCTAGTTGATAACCAATAAGCAGATCCTTGGAACCTTGTACTTGACTTGGTTACAGTTGGTTAAGTATTCATCTTCGATCTTCGATGGTGTTGATCTTTGTCTTTGATCTCGGACTCGATCTCGCATTCTACCAGGAAGAACCAAACACCAAAGAGTAAGGGAAACAATCAACACATGGCATCAATGCAATGTTCAAGCAAGAATTACGATATGACAAGTTGAAGTGTACTAAGATGAAACCCTAAAACATGCTTGATCATTTTAAACAAGGTCCGAGGGGTCTAAACCCTAAAATAGAGAAACCTCGGAATCACCTACGAGGGTTCATCTTGTTATTCTATTAAACTTGTTAGTTTAAGTTGCTTAACAATGCATTATTTTTATGCTGAGATATATCTCATTTTTCTGAGCATTTTGATATATTATACATATTTTTCTGACTTATAGATTAGAAGTTATTAATTTTGCAAGATTAAATCATTTTCTAGAATTATTAAACCATTAAAGGGTTTATGACATCAGCCCGACATCATCAACACAACGACATACCTTTGTTAGTACAGCTACCCTCGCCTCAGATACTGATGGATGGGCCTGATGCCACGTCATTAGGACACGCTCGCAGAGGCTAAGCTGGGTCCATGTCACGACCATGGGGGCTCCACGTCAATGCCATAGTGGCACCACGTCGGCTCGCCGGACAATGCGTTAGACGACGGCGGGGACAACAGAAGAGGGTTCATGGGTATGCGTGGAGCGGCGAGTTCGACGCAGTGCATCGAGGTGAACCTAAAAGATGTGATGCCACTAGGATAAAGTCAATAGAACGATGACGGCAACTAGCGGCATCGCATGGCGAGCTTCGACACAAGGTCAATATAGGAAGCAAGAGGGGCACAAGAGGGTCTCTAGAGAATAGGGAGCTCACCCTAATGCTCGGGGTAGGGTTAGATAGGCGAGGCACAGCCGGAATTGAGGATGAAGGTTGCGGCCGGACTTCGAGGAGACGAGATCGTCAGAGTCGATTGAGGATGCGTGGGCTCGATTCCTCTGGCTAATAGAAGCAGGGGAGCACGAAGATTCCTATGGAAGGCTAGGACAGGCGCAAGGAAGGCCATAACAGCAATGAGAGGCAGTGACTATAGGCTAGGGTTTCGGGTTGGGCTCAGGAGTGAGAGAGAGAGGTCGCTGGGAGGGGGACAAGAAGATGCGATCAAAACAACGCATCTCAACGGTCTTATCTCCTCTCTAGAAGATGGCGGATGATGGAGGGCATCGCGACACGGACGGATGAAAGCGGCGGCGCCATAGAGCCGCTTCTCGCTCGTGAGGAAGACGATGAAAGGGAGCACCGAAGGGGTATGGCCAGTTGGGACGCACGTGGGCCGGCTGCGGGCTGCGTCAAAGGTTGCAGGGAGGGTAGGGGGAAGCTAGATTGAGCTCTGACTCTATTTTTTTAGAAAACCTTTTTCTATTTATTTTTCTTCTTTTTCTCTTTTGTAAACCATTTTCAAATCTGTTTTTGGCATTTCAAAAATACCAGAGTCTTTTGGTAAACATTTAAAATACTATGAGGCCCTCATAACCAAATGGGGCTCAACAGCTTTGTGATTTTCAAAATTCAAAACCATTTGAATAGGTTCAAAGAGAGATGGGAAAACTAGGTTTAGGTTTTATTTTGTTTTTCTTTGCACTATTTTGTCTTAGAAAAATAAAGACCCTCATGAATGCACAAACAAAATCCCTAATTAGTAGTTAACTAAACTGGGGTGTTACAGCTCGATCCCCCTTACGATAATCTCGACTCGAGATTACAATGGTAGGAAGAGATAATAAATAGGGTCACTCTAAAGATAAGTGAACACACTAGACAACACACTGAGTTTCTCATGGTCAACTCATGGATGGAGTGTTCAGAAACAACTCTGAGATGACAAACACGAAACACGTCAAGGTAAAGGAGGAAATAAAAGGAGAAGGTTTCAAGTTAACAGTATCTGGTCTTAATAAAGATTGAGACCATGGAGCTTATAGAAGAGTTTAAACTTCTAAGGAAGGAAGACTTCCAACAGAGGGAACATGACCACATACTTCTGGAGGTGAAAATCTACTAGAGGACTTAAGTAGAGATTCCAGGGACATAGATCATGAGAACCAAGTCGTTGAACTACTTTTGATGCAGAAGATCACTCTTTAATTCAACAGAAGGCCAAGAAATAAAGGTGTTTTGGTGGGGAGGACTCGTAAGAGTCACAGGAAGCATGTAGTAAGAGAAACTTTTGATTACCGAAATCATAGGCGCTCTTAGAACATGGTTGAGAGAGCGAAAGAAACTTTTTATTCATCCAGGATTATCAAAATATTTGCCAAAGATCATGATATCACTTTACACTACTAGGATGAATAGGTAACAAGATTCCTGATGGCACGAGAAAAAGAAAATTCATTCTTAGACTTCAAATACTTGGCACAACAAAACACTTGCCAACATAAAATGGTCTGGAGGATCGACCGAGAGACATTTAGCAACTCCACTTTAAATGTTCTCCTAGATGCTTGGAATACCAGGCATCAAGTGAAGGTCAGACTTCGGATACAAAGGAAACCATAAGCACAACTCCTATAGTGAATCATAGAAGAAGCCTCATGAAGAGTGGTTGTTTTTGCTGATTCAAGAGATTATGATAGTAGGACTTCTAGCTAATAGTGTCAACCATTACATCAATCTTGCCAGATTTACAAGGAGACCTATGTCAAAACCTTGAAGAACACCAACCATCGTTGCTGCTGGATATTCATCTTTGGTTAGGTGAGATGATACTTCAGACTCAACTTGTCTGAATAGAAGGTGTGCAACATTTACCATGAAGGTAAAGTTACTAGATTCTCAAAACATGGACTTCAGTGTTAAGCTCCAAAAGACTAAGCTACATTTCTAGACCCATGTATTAGCATCTTGTCAAAAGAGAATTGTACCTACATGAAGTACTTGCAACGGAATACAACTGTGTGCTTGGAGGGATCATAGATAACTCTACTTGAATCCACCTAGACATCTTTCAAAAATTGCACGTGAATCAAAGAAGGTTACTTCTAACATCTAGAACATGTACTTCAAGATGACTGGAATACGGTTCTTGAAAATTTCCAACGTTAATGCCAAATGTTCCGTATGAATCTAGTCTATCATGGAGAAGATAAGGATGTCATCGATGGGCTCAACAAAAAACTTATTGAGATACTCCATAATGATGAGCTCATATGTTACTTGAACAAGGTAGAAGTATTGGTCAGACCAAAGGACATGAGGATGTACTCAAGTGAAACATCATGACTAGCAACATCATCAAGATAGTCCTTGGAATTGAGTTTGATTTGGCAATAACCCAAATCAAATCAAAGGCGGGGTAAGATAATATATCCGCTAAGGAGATACTATCTTTCTTCAGCACGAACAAAACTAGACATCCCTTTAAGAAGGAACTGAGTTGGACAAAACTTTTGTCTTACAACTCTCCAAGTTGTTTAAGCCCAACCAACTAAATCAGGGTATCCAATATGTATCCTTGGAGAAAAGAGCAGTTCAGAGAACTAGCTTTCTCAAGAACTTGACATCACGGTCATGTGGCAACATGGCGATATTTCTAGGAAGACATCCAGAATATCATGAACCACCGATATGTCACTTAGTTCGAGAGGGAACTTGCTTGTTAAGGCAAGAATACATAGTCTCAAAGCTTTGGTATGAGCCTAACTCTTTGACCGAGGAGAGTGCACCAGAGTAGTGGACTTGGTAGCACAATCATTGTTTTGCTTAGTGATAAGGGTAACCAATCACACTAAGAATGACACAAATTTCCTTAGGGTTCAAAGCAATAATAATAGCTAGGAATCTCATATGGCCACATTATTACTCACACGCATCACTCATGAACATAAACAACTCAGAGGAAGGGTGGGTAAATATGTGTAGGAGCATCACTTCATTAAGAGGGTCATGAAACTCAACACTATCTCTTAGTGTAGAAGAGTGTGATACTCTAAGGCAGAATAGATAGAAACTAACCAATGCCTCTAGAACTGCGGATTACAACACTTTGACCTAGTCCTAGAAATGATGAGGCACTGGAGTTTGTTTCTCCTGACATCCCGAAATGGGTTGTCTTGATGGACCACAAGAGTATCTTGCATCGAAGAACACCAATGTACATTTACTACCTGGCTACCAACTGGTAGACAAATGTCGGAAACAACAAGGGAAAGGAAGAACATACTCAGGATATATTCACGAGATGCGGATGCATAGGTCAACAATATTTCAAAAACCAATGCAGAGAAGGGAGGTGTGGTAGTCATGAGTATAGATGCAAGACTCACGAGGAGTACTCTTGTCATGATCTATTTGGTTCCATTAAAGAACATCTGCCATAGCTAATGGTAGGGGAAGTCCTTAGTCGTCACAATTTGATAGCGACAATAACCACAAGTTTGAAGGCCAAAATGGTAGTACTAACCATCCTAGGGTAATGTTTCAACATTAACTACTTGAATCAAAGGATTGGACCTTGGGTTAAAGATCAGCTTCATGTACAAGATTCACATCACCCGAATCTAGCACAATCTAGGATCTTCGATTGAAGTCCAATGGTTAAAACCTGAGAAATAAGTAACTACTACTTTATTGATACAACATGCACTACAAGGTAGTAATCACACGGTAGCTTCCAAAATAAGAAATGACTCCTAAAGTACTCAAACAAATAAAAAGGAGGCACACGAGGCAAAAGGAAACCTCGAAGCCTAGAACATAACACTTTGGAATCTACAATATAATATTGTGGGGCCATAAGATAGAGACATCATGATGGAAAGGAATATCTCAGATGAAACAGAACAAAGGGAAACAAGGAGCACACTGACTCTAGAGAACTCAACACTACGTCAACTGGTTGAGAAATGACATGCCCAGAAGGCACCTAAGCTTTGAAAGACTAGAAGGGATATCAAAACTTTTCCAAATCAACACAAGATAAGATAACCTAGAGTTAGGGTGATACTAGATGAGAAGCAAAAGAAGCATACTAGAGTTCTCACAAATACTTTTCATCTTTGAAATAGTTTTCGCAAGCACTAGACTCAACATTGACCAATAGCAAGGCTTTTCTACAGTTTGTACTGCTCTGATACCAAAGCCTGTGACACCCCCAGGATCAGGGTTAAACAAATCCCAAACCTTAGTCTAACATAAGCCTAACCTAGAGCTCGAGGATATCTAGTGAGAGAATCGGTAACACAACAGTGACCCTACAACATAAAAATTAGTACAACAAGCTCATAACTATGTAGAGAACCAAATTATTACAAGCAGAGGTCATTGACCACAAACATCAAATAATGGAAGGCAAATTATGCTATTAATTATAGCAAACTTAACACATGTCTTAAGAGGCCTGAAGCATAACGATGATGTCCCAGCTCATAGATTCCAGGCTGCCGACCGAGAACCCTAAGCTACTCATCAGTGTCGATGTCGTACATAACTCATCTTCAGGGGAACACTTACTCTTTTACAAAATTACAATGAAGCAAGGGTGAGTACAAGGTGTACTCCACAAGACTTATGACTGATGGAGCAACTTTGCGTAAATCCATCTTTGTTTGTAAAATAAGAAGGAGAAGAAGCTCGTCTAATCAGAACATTTTAAAAGGGGATAAGGGAGCGACATCTCCAACTAAATTGATCATCATCTTTGATATCCATGAAATCATCATCATCAGAACTCTCAACTAGGATCACCCCCTCATACCCATGAGGAAGCATCCTTAAAAAACCTTAGCTTCCAAGTTTTATGATTAGGTTAATGTTCTTTATTATCTCATGTTCATTGCCAAGTCATTCATAATCGTGAACACGGATTTTCGAGAAGATTAAATCCTGTAGGGGTGTACAACTTTACCCACACTTACTAACCGACTCTTAATGCTAGAATCATTAGCCCTCTTCCTTGGAGGGCCGACAGAGGGTGGTTAGACATGACATTTACCTTGCTTTTGTCAAGACCATGAGTCACGCCCTAAGGAGGGTTCCGCAGTAACAGGTCAAATCCCAAAGTCGGTCCCTAGAGATGTGAGGCGAGGTTGGTTCACCAGGGGCTCTGTCAACCCCAAGCTATGTAGTACATGCTTCCCTACCTATTATGATGCACCTCCTTCACCGCCTTCGAGAACAACGAGAATTTATATGTCAAATGGAACACCCAAACTTTGTGACCCATGGAATCTACTAGGAAAGTTAGTTAGTCAAGAGGTTTTCCAGGCCCCATAAGTTTGTACGCTCGTATTGGTTCTGAGGGTAAGAACTCTCGGGTCCTAGAGGTGGCGAGCATGGGACTACAAAAACCACATCCCACCATGGCCTCCCATACTAGCCTTAGGATGCTTACCTCACTTCACCACTAATCTCATCTCATCATGTTCTCCTGTCATATTAGATTCTCGGCATCTCATACATCATTTGGATGAACCAGCACCAACAGCTAAGCATGGCTAAGCAGGACACAAATATAAGATCTAGCAGTGCACATAAGACAAACCTAGTTATGCTAGGAGTAGTGGATCGGGTAATATAAGCTTCAAAGGAAGTAATGCAACAGATATGATACTCTATCTATCAATAAAATACAAGAGTAGAATCATATGCATCATGGCAAGAATTGAAATACTTTGGAAGCATGGGATTGTATAATGGTGGGGATATGCTTGCCTTTTCTCGTTGATAACCAATAAGCAGATCCTCGAAACCTCGTACTTGACTTGGATACAGTTGGTCAAGTATTTATCTTCAATCTTTGATGGCGTTGATCTTTGTCTTCAATCTAGGACTCTATCTCGTATTCTACCGGGAAGAACCAAACACCAGGAAGAAAGTGAAACAATCAACACATGGCATCGATGTAATGTTCAAGCAATAATTATGATATGACAATTTGAATTGTACTAAGGTGAAACCCTAAAACATGCTTGGCCATTTTAAATAGGGTCCGAGGGCTCTAAACCCTAAAATAAGGAAACCTCGAAATCATCTACGGGGCTCATCTTGTTATTCTGTTGACTTGTTAGTTCAAATTGCTTAACAATGCATGATTTTGATTCTAAGAGATAGATCTCATTTTTCTAAATATTTTGATATATTATACATATTTTTCCTACTTGTATATAAAAAGATATTAATTTTACAAGGTTAAATCATTTTCTAGCATTATTAAACCTTTAAAGGGTTTATGAAGCCAGCCTAACATCATCAACACGATGACATACTTTTGTGACTTCAGCTACCCTAGCCTCAAACACTGACGGATGAGACCGAGGCCACATTATCAGGACACACTTACAAAGGCTGAGTTGGGTCCATGTCACGGCCATGCGGGCGCCACGTCGATACCATAGTGGCGCCACGTCGGCTCGCCGTCCGATGCGTCAGACGATGGTGGGGATGGTGGAAGAGGGCTTGCGGGGCTCTGTAGAGTGGCGAGTTCGACGCAGCGCATCGAGGCGAACCTAAAAGAGTGAACACTGGTAGGATATGGTCATCAGAACAACGACGATAGCAGCAACTAGCGGCGACGCATGGCGAGCTTTGACCTAAGGTTGATACATGAAGCAAGAGGGGCAGGGAGGGTCTCTAGAGAACGGGAAGCTCACCCTGATGCTCAAGGTACAGTCAGAAAGGCGAGGCACGACCAGAATCTAGGACAAAAGCGGCAACCAGACTTCGAGGAGACGAGCTCGCTGGAGTCGATTAAGGATGCGCAGGCTCGATTCATCTGGCTAATCGAAGAAGGGGAGCACGGCGGTTCCTATGGCAGGATCGGACAGGCATGAGGGAGGCCAGAACAACAACGAGAGGCAATGACTACAGGCCAAGGTTTTGGGTTGGGCTAAGGAGCAAGAGAGAGAGGTCGCTAGGAGGGGAAAGAGGATGCGGTCAAAACAGGGCATCGTGGCGGTCTTATCTCCTCTCCAGAAGATAGCGGATGACAATGGGCATCGCGACACAGATGGATGGCTGCAGCGGTGCCATAGATCTACTTCTCGCTCGTGAGGAATACGAGTAGAGGGAGCGCCGGAAGGGTATGGCTAGGTTGGGCCCCGCGTGGGCTGGCTGCGGGCTGCGTCAAAGGTTGCAGGGAGGGCAGGGGGAAGCTAGACCGACATGGGCTGACCTATGACTCTATTTTTTCTAGAAAACTCTATCCATTTAGTTTTCTTCTTTTTCTCTTTTGCAAACCATTTTCAAATCTGTTTTTGGCATTTCAAAAATACTAGAGGATTTTAGTAAACATTTAAATGAGTCCCTCATAACCAAATGGGGCTCCACACTCTTGTGATTTTCAAAATCCAAACCCATTTGAGTAGGTTCAAAGAGAGATGGAAAAACTAGGATTTAGGGTTTTATTTTGTTTTGCTTTGCATTATTTTGTCTTAGCAAAATACAAGATGCCCATGAATGAACAAACAAAAGCCCTAATTAGTAGTTAACTAAACTTGGGTGTTACATGCAAGCAACCTTTCCCCTGGGGAAGAAGATCTCTTTTATAGGGGGGCGTGGAATCTACCCATTGTGTGGTGTGCGCGAGGACTGGTACTACTGTACCTGGCAGCGGTAGTATCAGCTTGGCCATACTACTAGCATGGTACTAGAGAGGGCTACCAGGAAAACCTACAAAAATGCTACGAGGTAGCTAAGTTTACCCAACCCTCCACCGATACCAGGTCAGGGGGAGTGGTACTACTGCAAACAGTAGAACGCCCGGTAGTGCCGGAGGAGCGGTACTCTGGATGCAGACGGACATGTACACGGACAATACGGACAGTCCGTATACTTCTCACGTTTGTACCGAGCTATACTACACGTAAAAGTTTTTCTTCTGATGCGACCTAATCCAGATGTAGGCGAACTGTTCGTGTTGTCCGTTTATTTGTCCGCTTACATCCCTAAGCGGTACCGATCAAGCTAGAGGTGAAACCCAACTCGTAGTTGGGTGCAGATGCGACTGGTACCAAACCCTGGTACTACTGCCTGACGCGAGAGATACTACCAGTTAATGAGACTGGTACTATCAGTCGTTCCTGGCAGCGACAAACATTAGGAAAATTCTGGGAGCCCCTCTCGGCTATTGAGGGAAAGTTGGGTGATGAAGCAACTACCACAAGCTCTAGGACTTCACATGGATAAGGTCCAAATAACAACAAATAAGGATGATGCAAGTATGCAATGGTTTGAGCTCTCTCCGAAGGAAACGTTCGAGCTACTCACTCGAGAGTCCCTCTTGGTAGTACCACTATCTATCCTATAACCCGGTCTCCTAAGTAATAACACACTAGTGCACACCCCCCCTCTAACACCGGTTTGGAGGGCCCTCTAACAGCGGTTGTAGAACCGCTGTTGAGGGTTCGGTGTTAGAGGGGCCCCCCTTTAACACCGGTTCTTATATGAACCGGTGTTAAAGGGTGGCGCACGTGGGGCTGCCGCAGGGCTCAGGGCCCCCCTTTAACACCGGTTCATAACACGAACCGGTGTTAAAGGTTCTGTGTCACGGCAGGAAAAGGAGATAAATCTCTGCCGCGGCAGGAAAACGGCCTAAATCTCTGCCGCGGCAGAGTTCTGCCCCTGCCCAGTTCTGGGCGTATTTCTGCGGCGCGGCGGGGACGGGGAGGGGGGGAGGGGAATCGATCGGGAGCGGTATACACATACATCGTCATCGATACATACGAGTACATGAATAATTAAGCAACTATTATTATACACAACATCGTCATTGTGTGGTATTCTCCGTAAACGTTGAAGCATCAAGTACAAGACAAACACGTTCAAGCATATATACAACGTTCATTTTGGTGGATATCTAAAGAGTTCTCCGCCAGGCGTGACGACCTCATCAAGTATGAACCCCGCCAATTCCTCTTGAATGACTCATATGCGGTCAAATGGTAGGAGTTGGTCCCGCATCCGTTCGATCTGAATATATATGAAGAATGGGGTCAATATATATATATAAGAATAAAACTCAACACAATTGATGGTAATAAAATAATGTTGTGTACTTTGTTTACTTACTCTAAGTTGTTCTAGTGCGGCTTGGCCCGTCGCACATATCGTGTTGCGAATGAACTCGCAAACATAGTACCCACATAAGTTATTGCCGTGTCCCTGATGCGCGCACTTTACGAGAATAGAGAGTTCAATCAAAATAATAATCAATAAAGCATGATATAATGGAATTGGAAGCAGAATCAAAGAGATACGCAGACCTAGCTAGCTAGTATTACTTACATTTTGGTCTACAAATTTTAGTTCTTCTGACCATTCACCCACGACCCTGCCCGTGAACCTTTTCCAAAGCCTGTCCGGCAAAGAAAATGGATAAAGGAGTAATTAATTACTTGTTGTCATGAAAGTTGCCGATCTAGTGCGATAATATGATTGAAATTACCTCTGGAGCATCTCTCTAAAGTCTGCCCATAGCTCTTTTTCTTTTTGTAACGAGTCCATGACAAGGACTTTTCCTGAGTCAGGTTGAATGACTAGCAGAATAAAGTGGAACCTACGCACGCATAACTCATCATCAGTTACACTTAACATCGAGTAAGCCCAAACAGAATGTGTACAAGAGAGGGTAACAGTACTCACGAGAAGTTGTAAGGCAATAGTATTTCCCTTTTGGTTTGTTGTCTCAGTAAAGACCTTAGCAATAAATCTTCTGTTTGCCCGGGTTTGGTTCTTACCACTTCTTCATGAACTCTATTTGGGTCAACGAACCCAATGTCAAAAGGTCCTCCTTTCATGCATTCCATAACCTTTTTCCTGCATAATAGTATATACATATATGGTGAGCATATATATATACATGCAATTAATGAAGTGAATGAGATGAGATAGAAAATACAGAAATAGTATTTACACACAATAAAGGCTGATGGCAGCTTTGTCGAGTTCCTTCTGATTGAATAGAAAATGCAAGTCTTGAATGTTGAAGTCGATCTTGTCGTCTCCGCACAAGAAAATCTCATCTCTTATATGCGCCGTGATCCTTTCTTCCTTTCTCGTCTTGCAGAAATCAAGGTACCACTTGTGCAATCTTCGCATCTTTGTTGGTAGATTCTTGAGCTCCTCTTTCTTGACGAGATTCTTCTCATACTTCCATGGCTGTATGGGGTTGGCATCGCATTTGGGCAAGTTGTCTCCCATGATGTTCAAGTATGCAATGTAAGTCATCCCCATCTCATTGGCCTTTCTTTGTAGCTCTGCCTCGTAATCATTTCCGGGAGGAGCGTCCCGTGTGTCGAACACTTGGAGCGGGGCGCATGATTGGTTTTCCTGCTCTCCGAGCATGGGAACTGTTTTCTGGGGTGCCGCACGACTGCTACTTTCAGTCTCCCTACGATGCCTTGCATCCGCCTTCAAAATCTGGCGCTCGTAGTCCGGCACAAGTGGGGTTTCAGGTTTCAAAAGATTTTTGTAAAACTTCTCCACCACCGCCGGATCTATTTTCTCCTTTGGCTCGGCCCGTCTAGGTGCAAAGAATTTCTTGACCTCTTCTTCCGAGATCCTATTGGTCTCCTCGTCGCTGCGATTCCACAGTAAAACCGGCAATGGCTTGGCGGAAGGCTGCGGGACGTAGTTTTTTGAACTCTTTGTGGCAGTGCTAGTGATGCTCTTCGTGGCAGTGCTCTTCCGCTTACGCTGAGGAGATGGCTGATGGGCAGGAGATGGCTGGCGCGCCGGAGATGGCTGCCGCGCAGGAGATGGCTGAAGCGCCGGAGATGGCTGCCGTGCAGGAGATGGCTGAAGCGGCTCAGACTGTTGACGCTGCGAAGACGGCGGGGGTGCCAGTGGCCTCCAATTTGGAAGCACGATGTGTTCCTTCTTCCAAAGAATGGTTGTTTTCACTGCAAATTTGAGTTGAGTTTCCCCTTCACCTGTAGCATGGTCAAGCTGTGCTTTCTCATATTCCTTCACAACCTCATCCACCCCGACAATAGCATAGCCATCTGGAATCGGTCGGCAGTGGTAAGTTCCACCAGCTACAGGAGGTAAGGCATAGCCGACATCCACCTTAATGGATAAGCCCATTAATCTCACATGCAGCTCAGCGTGTTCGCTCTCCGTGATCTCATCCACGGGGTATCGAGGACCCGCCATTTCAAGCGTGGGCTGCACGTTCTCCGTGGAAGCCACACTGCTTTTCCGCGCAGAGTCTGGGCTGCCGGCAGCTTCCAATGCAGGCTCTTCGTGCCGCTGAGATGGGCCGGTAGCTTGATGGCTCTGTTGTGCATTCACTTGCGCCTTCAGCGCCATAAGTGCATGTTCTATCTGTGTCATCCGCTCTATACGCTCTTTTTCTTTTCTGCCGTGCCATCTGTAAGAGTCGCTCCACTCGGCAAACCCATCCTTCCACGTCATACCCCCTGTGCCTCGTGCATGTCCAGGGTGTTCTTTTTTACCGATGGCGCGTGTGAGCTGGTCATTCTCTCTGTCGGGATGGAAGGTCCTGGCGGCTGTTTCCTCGTATGCCCTGATGAGTTCAGTGACGGGTTTGGCAAGGAGGGTTGGGAAGATACACAATCCTGTTTCTGGGTCCAACCTTGCCCCGATTCCGTAGAACCAAGTCTTTGCACGTAGGTCCCACCCATGTGTCTGGGGTGTGATCCCTCTGTCGCGCAGGGCCTTCTCAGCTTCCTCCCACTTAGGCCTCTGAGATATGTAGCCACCTGACCCTGTCCTCTGGTGATATTCCTTCTTTTGGGCATTTAGCGTATTGGTTTCTGACCTCTTTGTAGCTATAGCACCTTCCTTGTATGCCACAAATTCGCGCCAGTGAGGTCTTATCTTCGCATAATATGCGTCTTCGAAATCT
Source organism: Avena sativa (assembly GCA_916181665.1). Classification (NCBI taxonomy): domain Eukaryota; kingdom Viridiplantae; phylum Streptophyta; class Magnoliopsida; order Poales; family Poaceae; genus Avena; species Avena sativa. The sequence continues at coordinate 427,912,553 of OV702286.1, read as the reverse complement.
GGAGTCTCGCGAGCTTTGACAAATTTGTTCAATTTTGTCTTCCAGTTGCGGAAAGCATCACCATCTTCTTTAGAGTCCACTCTTGGACCTTTTCCTTTATAACCGGTTTGTTTTCATCCTCCTCTGGTGGAAGGGTGAAATTTACCAACAGCGAATTCCAAAGCGTTTCTTTGGATCTTTCATCAACAAAGGTACCGTCGCCCTTCTTTGGCTTATTCCAATATTCAATTATGATTGGGATTTGGTCCCTAACAAGAACTCCAGCCTGACGTACAAATTTGTCTGCGGCCTTCTTGGGCTCCATCAGCCTGCCATCAACACGGACGGCTTCCATCGTGAACTTTGCACGATCTTTCAACCGATGGCTCGCGCCTCGCTTGCTCTTTTTCGTAGAAGAATATGGTTGCTGGCTGGTCGATCCAGAGGGCTAAAAGAAGAAAGAAGCGTTAATTAATACATGTAGAAGAAGATTATTGGTGGAAGTCAGCAGAGGCTTAATCAATGCATATACCTCGCCGGACTTTGTAATCACTAAATTGCGTTCACCGGAGTCTTCATCTTCTCCATGACTACTTGAGTTGTCATCATGTCCCTCCAAGTTCAGATATTGTGAGGTGTCCTCATCGATAATGTTCTCCATTATTTCTTCTTCTTCAAGGTTTCTACTAAGTGGATCCATAGTTTCTAAAACAATAATATTATCTAGAGTAAGAGAGTAAACATTCAAGTGGACTTGGATTCATACACAAATATACATATTATTCATACAAAAATACACAAATGAAATTAAAATCCTAAGGATGCTTGATCATTTTAAACGAGTTCCGAGGGGTCCAAACCCTAATTCGGAGAAATCCCGGATGCATATGAGAGGGGCTAGCTACAGTGGCTGACCGGAGGATGCTCTAGAAAGCGGCGGTTGGCGGCGCTGGAGAGCGACCTAGGGCGCGCGAGGTAGCGGGTTCGCCTCAGCGTGATGCGACCTACCTAAAACGGGCGGCGCCACTACCTAGGAGTCACCGGAGCAACGTTAACGACGACGGCCAGCGGCGGCGCTTGCAGAGCAGCGAGGTGACGACCCTAAACTAATACTAACTATAAAATACACTAAATAACCTCTAGATCCACCTCTAGATCCAAAAGTATTGTCTACTTTCCGTATAAAATCGAGGAAACCCTAGATTAGGGCCATCGTGCTCTCCAATCCCTAGTGTCACCACCTACCACACACCGTGACCCCGTCCTCACCTCCCAGAAACCCTACGGCGTGTTTAGTTGCTCGGTGTCGTTTTTGCCTATAGTGTAAATTGCATGCACGGGGACTGCACGCGGGGATCAGGCTCTGGGCCAAAATCTATTTGGTAGCCCGCATTGATACTATCAAGTAAAATTGGCAACAAAAAGAAAAGCGACTAAGTGTTTAGTAGTCTGCTTTTAGTCTTTGGAGGCAAAAATTTCCGTGTTTGGTTCCGATATGCCTTGATGATTTCTCGTCTCTAATCACTCCTAATCTCGATACTAATCTAACTGAGTGTTCTGCGTAGCCGTTGCCCACCAGAGCCGGTGATGCTCAACAACAAGATCAGCACGACTAAGGTGAGCACGACAGCGGTGAGCTGCAGCGGCGTGCTCCTTGCCGGCTCGACCGTCGGTGGCGGCTCGGGGAGTGGGGAGTGGGCGGGCGCGCACGGTCTCCACGAACTCCTCTGGCCTCGAGACGCCATGGCGGAGGAGGACATGGCGGCTGGGCCCTGGAGCTTGCCCGATGAGGTGCGCCATGAGCCAACTGCTGTGCAGGGAGGGACTTGAGCTATCAGGGAGCGATTCTAACCTGAAGTTGCAACTGCAGGGACTGCGACGGCTCGCGCGCGGGGAGGGGGGCGACGGCGCTCCCGCGGGATGGCTGGCTGGGGGGCGACAGCGCGCTTTCGATCTGGCTGGGGGGAAGAAGGAAGGGGAAGGCGCGCGTTATAACCCCCCCTTTAACACCGGTTCGTGGCTAGAACCGATGTTAAAGGGGGGGGGGGAATTCGTTTCGCGCCCGCACCCCCCTTTAACACCGGTTCTAGCCACGAACCGGTGTTAAAGGGGGGGTGTGTGCGCGCGCGAAACAAAATAAATGCGCCCCCCTTTTACACCAGTTCGTGGCTGGAACCGGTGTTAAAGGGGGTGGGGCATTTATTTCATGCATTAAAGGGGTGGGGGCATTTATAATTCAAAAAATAGGATATGAATTTAGAAAATTCATATCTTATTCATTTCAACTCAGAAAAATATGAATAATATATCATAATTTTCAGAAAAATAATATCTATCCATTCATGTAAAAACATTTTATATTTACTCTAGATGAAAATTTTCAAAATGATTAAAACACTTACATATAAATTTTGATTATTCAATTCAAACAAAAATAAATTGTCAAATCCTAAAACTTTGAACATAAGAAATATTAAGCATCTAAAAAGGAATCTAACCCTATTTTATTAGAGCAAATCATATTTTATTTTGTATTAACATTTTTGAATTGATTGGATATTTAAATGCCGCATCTTTTGTATACACTTGAATCTGACAAAGCCTCCCTCAACTTGCATTGGATTTTTGATAAAATAGCATATTGTGAACCTAAAAATGATTTTTGTAAAAAATCATGAGCATCGTATCATGTACCTGTAGTTCATATCTGATCCACTTCCTACCGATTCGGCAGGAATTTGTCTTTTTCAACAGAGGTGGACGGAAAGGTTTCAGATCCCCCTGTTGGTACATTGTCCATATAAGGTGGTCTAGTATTTTTGTAAAATGTGGTGGTGGTTTTTTGAATTAGCCATTTGGTGGTTGCTTCACAAAACCGTCCGTTTTTTATGCTCGGAAAATGGAAAATGCCTTTTTGGTGCGATAAAAAGGAAAACTTCCTCTTGCAACATTGTTTGCCATGCCATGATGTACATGTATGCATAATATGGCCATATTATCACAAACTATGCCTTGATTCTAGCCATAACATTGGTCATTTGACCCGAAAGCCAAGAAACCTCGAATGAGATAGGTCATTTTGTGAAGGAGATAGAACTGGAATTAAAATACAGAATACAACTAATAGTAAGTTAAATAAAGCACGACTGAAAATTAAGATACATAAAAGAACTGAAAATTAAGATACATGGCTAGATTAAGTAACAATCGACCGAACTTGTTTCGGAATGTTGGAGTGGTTCAGTCATGCTCCTGCCTACACCTGTAATACTCGCCACTGTAGTCGTCGTACTCGCCGCCGCCGTCATCGCTGTCGTCATCGGGGTCGCCGTAATTGAACCTTGAAGGCTGAGTATGCGTGGGCTAGACTTGAGGGTAGCGCAGACGGGGGTTAGAGTCGGCGGCAGTGTCATAGGCCATGACGCTCTGGAGAGTCCGACCACGCCAACATAGCCGACGGCCGGCCTCGTTGAAGTTCGGAGGAGGTGGGTCGTCCTCCTCGTGCCTGGCGAGCGCCCTCTCACGCCGATCCACGAAGAAGGCTTCCCAAGTAGGGAAATAGTCGGGATGCCATCTGGGATTCCTCCGCTGCTCCGGCGTGAGCTCGAAGTAGTAGTGGTTCGTGATGGCCATCCGACGCGCCACACCTAGAGGGACAGGAGGAACCGGCATGCCTGCGGCACTCAGCATCCTGCCGACGGGGACACAGTAGCCCGGCGGGCAGGGGTAGTTCGAGGCGCAAAGCGCCTCCGCCTCCCTGGGGGTTAGTGCTACGGTGGAAGCCATGGGAAAGAGTGATGAGGTTGCAGATATGAGTCTAGAGATGTGCAATGACAATGGAGGCCAACCCTACATATATATATATATATAGTGAAGAACTGGTGGGAAGAACTGGAGGGAAGAACTGGCGGGAAGAAAAATGGCGAGAAAAAATGGCGGGAAGAAAAATGGCGGGAAGAAAAATGGAGGGAAGAAATAGAAGGAAGAAAAATGGCTCATTTAATACATACACTGTTAATAGAATAAATATGACATTGATTTCCATGTTGAGATACATATGTGTGCCAAAAATGGCTCAATTAATACATATAGTCAATCTTATGATCGCGTCGGCCATAACCATGGAGTATCAACACCGTTTAACAAGATGGTTGGGTCAGTCTTCACTCTGAAGGGCGGAATTTCATCAAACTTATTATAATCTTCTGACATGTCTGTCTTGTCCTCCACTCCCACGATGTTTCTTTTCCCTGGAAGAACTATGTGACGCTTTGGCTCATCGTGTGATGTATCTGTTTGTTTATTTTCCTTTTGTTCGGTTTGGTAGACATGTCCTTCACATAGAAAACCTGAGCCACATCATTGGCTAAGACGAATGGTTCGTCTAAGTTCTTGTCTACCTTCATAAGATTGTTGAGATCCACCGTTGTCATTCCGTACTTCTTGTCTACCTCAACCCCCCTCCTGTTAGCTTGACCCATTTGCATCGAAACAAGGGGACCTTAAAATTAGGTCCATAGTCAAGTTCCCATATCTCCTCTATGAACCCATAATACGTGGTCTTTTGCCCATTGTCTTCTGTTGCATCGAAGCGGACACCACTATTTTGGTTGGTGCTCTTTTTATCTTGGCCTATCGTGTAAAATGTATTCCCATTTATCTCGTACCCTTGGAAAGTACATACAGTCGAAGATGGTGTCATGGCCAACAAGTACAACTGATCCCCAACAGTGGTGTTATTCGTGAGAAGTCTTTGCAGCCAGCCGCCAAAACTCGCCATGTGTTCACTTATAATCCATTCATCAGACTGCCCCGGGTGTTTGAGGCGTATTAAATTCTTGTGTTCATTGATATACGGGGCAACCAAGATAGATCTTTGTAAAACCGTGTAGTGTGCTTGATTGAGAGAATGCCCGTCCCTACATATCATTGCTTTACATCCTAGGGTGCCTTTTCCATGCAGTCTCCCCTCATGTCGTGATTCTGGAACACCAATCGCCTTAAGGTCAGGAATAAAATCAACACAGAACTCAATGACCTCCTCTGTTACATAGCCCTTGGAGATGCTTCCTTCTGGCCTAGCACGGTTATGAACATATTTCTTTAAGACTCCCATGTACCTCTCAAAGGGGAACATATTGTGTAGAAATACAGGACCGAGAATGACAATCTCTTCTACTAGGTGAACCAGGAGATGCGTCATAATATTGAAGAAGGATGGTGGGAACACCAACTCAAAGCTGACAAGACATTGGGCCACATCTGTCTATAACCCTGGTAGGCTTTCTGGATCGATTACCTTCTGAGATATTGCATTGAGGAATGCACATAGCTTCACAATGGGTACTCGAACATTTTCAGGTAGAAGCCCCCTCAATGCAATCGGAAGCAATTGTGTCATAATCACGTGGCAGTCATGAGACTTCAGGTTTTGGAATTTTTTCTCTGCCATATTTATTATTCCCTTTATATTCGACGAGAAGCCAGACGGGACCTTGATACTGCTCAGGCATTCAAAAAAGATTTCCTTCTCTGCTTTAGTAAGAGCGTAGCTGGCAGGAGTTAAGTGGCATCGTTTACCCTTCTCGTTCTCAGGATGCATAGGCTCTTCAGGGTCTTTCAGACGTTGCTGGTCCTGCCGTGCTTCCGGTGTATCTTTTGTCTTCCCATACACTCCTAGGAAGCCTAGCAGGTTCACGCAAACATTCTTCGTCACGTGCATCACGTCGATTGAAGAGTGGACCTCTAAGACTTTCCAATAGGGTAGGTCCCAAAATATAGATTGCTTCTTCCACATGGGCGCGTGTCCGGCATCGTAATTCGGAACAGATAGACTGCTAGGACCTTTTCCAAAGATTACTTCTAGGTCCTTGACCATACCAAATACCTCCTCACCGGTACGGAGGACAGGCTTCCTCCGGGGTTCTGCCAGACGTTTGAAATGCTTGCCTTTCTTTCTTACTGGATGCAGGTTCGGAAGAAATCGACGATACCCTAGGTACACAACCTTCTTACATTTATCCAAATATACACTTTCAGTCTCATCTAAATAGTGTGTGCATGCATTGTATCCCTTGTTTGTCTGTCCTGTAATGTTACTAAGAGCAGGCCAATCATTGATGGTTACGAAAAGCAATGCTCGTAGGTCAAATGGCTCCCCTTTGTGCTCATCCCACATACGTACACCTGGTTTGGTCCACAGCTGTAAAAGTTCTTCAACTAATGGCCTTAGGTACACATCAATGTCGTTGCCGGGTTGCCTCGGGCCTTGGATGAGCACTGGCATCATAATGAACTTCCTCTTCATACACAACCAAGGAGGAAGGTTATAGATACATAGAGTCACAGGCCAGGTGCTGTGACTGCAGCTCTGCTCACCAAAATGATTCATGCCATCTGTACTTAGACCAAACCTTAAGTTCCTTGCGTCACGTGCGAAGTCCGGGTACTCTCGCTCGACTTTTCTCCACTGTGACCCATCAGCGGGGTGTCTCAACATCGCGTCTTTCTTACGGTCTTCCATGTGCCATCGCAACAACTTGGCATGCTCTTTATTTCTGAAGAGACGTTTTAACCGTGGTATTATATGAGCATACCACATAACCTTGGCAGGAACCTTCTTCCTAGGGGCCTCGCCCTCAACATCGCCAGGATCGTCTCGTCTGATCTTATACCGCAGTGCAGTGCATACCGGGCATGCATCCAAATTCTCGTACTTCTCACCGTGGTAGAGGATGCAGTCATTAATGCAAGCATGTATCTTCTGCACGTCTAATCCTAGAGGGCAGACAACCTTCTTTGCTTGGTATGTATTGTCGGGCAACTCATTATTTCTTGGAAGAAGATTCTTCATTTTTACCAACAACTTTGAAAATGCGCTGTCAGTCACACCGTTCTCTGCCTTCCATTGCAGCAAATCCAGTGTGGTACCTAGATTTTTGTGATCCTTTAACATCTGCTCCAGCTCCAGCTTCTCCTTTTCAGTTTCACATTCTTCCTTTGCATCAGTAATGGCCTGACCAAGATCGTCATCAGCGGGCCCATCTGCTTCCTCTTGATCTTCATTATCTACCCCCATTGCAGTATCATCATATTCAGGATACATATTATGATAGTTGTCATCATCCTCTTCTTCTTCGTTGTCTTCCATCACAACCCCTTTTTCTCCGTGCTTGGTCCAACAATTATAGCTGGGCATGAAACCGGATCGAAGCAGGTGGGCGTGAATGGTTCTGGTATTTGAGTAGTCTTTCTTGTTCTGACAGTGAACACACGGACAACACATAAAACCATTGTGACCACGTTTGCATTAGCCACAATGATGAAATTTTGGAGGCCTGTAATGTACTCGGAAGTGCGGCGGTCACCGTACATCCATTGCCGGTTCATCTGCATTAATATATAGTATATATCAAAAAATAATAGGGAGATGACCATTTATATATATAGTACATCAATGACACATGAAAGGATAGTTGCCGACCTCGACCGAGAAGGAAAGAGCAACGAGAAAACTTATTTTGAGCTCTCGGGCATTTCACCGAACACCTCTTGTGCATACGAAAAAAACACAAACTAGCACACTTCACACCCTCTTGCTAGGCTCCAAAATGAGATAGTGAAAAAATGGAAGAGTGGGGTGTGGGCTGCGGTGTCTTATATAGCCCCCCTTTAACACCGGTTCAAGCCACGAACCGGTGTTAAAGGGGGGGCTGCGCGGGCCACTGGTGCAGGGGCCTTTAACACCGGTTCGTGCCACGAACCGGTGTTAAAGGGGGGGCTCCTTTTTGCTGCACGGGCCACGCTGGTACATGCCCCCCTTTAACACCGGTTCGTAGAAGAACCGGTGTTAAAGCCCATTTCTAGGCTCAACCAAAGGCCTCGTTTCCACTAGTGACATGACACCGGTAAAAGAGAAAACCTCTCTATATCATACCATTGCCTTTCGCATTCCACTTGATCTAGATGATGAAGATCTTGTCCTTCTCAAGATGGAACACCTTTCTTGATTGAGCTTACTCGTGCTTGCTTCATAAGGACTTGTGAATTGATCCCCCATACTCCAATGTGAGAAACTCTTCTTTGGGAATGTCTTCACATATCCATGATCACCATAATAGAGGAAAGAATCGAGTATACGAACTTCTTGAGATGGCTATCTTGCACTTGTACTTCATATCATATTTGGCGACGATCCACTTGAATCCACTCTTTGCACTTTGTATTGATCAACCTTGTATCTTCTTATCTATGACCATTCTTCGGACCACACCTTTAATAACTCCTTGATCATTGCTTATTCTTCTTCACTTTCTTATTCTTTCAACGTTGAAGCCAACATATGGTTCAAGCAATGTCAATGGACAATTCCTACAAGTGTAACTCAATGAAACCATTAGTCCATAGAGATTGTCATTAATTACCAAAACCACATATGGGGGCACATATTCTCTTTCATTCTCCCCCATTTTGGTAATTGATTACAATCCCTTTGAGAGTGTTTATATAAAGATTTTAAAGGAAAAAAATGGTTGGGCCAACATCAAATACTAAAAAACTATGTGACGTTGGTACAACCACAATATATAGAGCAAACTCCCCCACAATCTATGCACATGTGATGAACTTGAATTTCATTGCATACATTGCCAACCATTACCAATGGTGGTTTTTCCTATATATATTCAACATGCAAAGCAACGACAAAGATGCAAGAGCATGAAAGGAAAATTCTTAAGCACAAAAACTCAAAGCATAAAACCAATTCCCTTTAAACCATCTAAAACTTCTCCCCCATTATCTTAGATTTCCGACATGGGTGAATGTGGTGACCCAACATACAACTGCATGTTGTAGTACGCAAGTCATTGACATAACACTCACGGAACATCGTTTCGCAAATATTACATACTTCAGAGTGGTACAACAGAAACATTGTGGGTCCACATTACATACAAAGTTATTATTACAATACCAAAAGAACGATATCAAGATGTTCTCAAACTTACAACCAACGGACAACTTACTTCACGAAGTTCCAACATAAGAACGAAATATCCAAATTAATTAACATGGCGCGAGCACAATAGCTTATTCTATAAAGTTCGTGCTGCTCGACTCAACCTATGAAATAAGTTTTACTATAGTAACTACTCTGACTCTTGGTCTTCTGCTTCATAGAATATCTCATAGTCCACCCCTTCAACTCTGCCGGAGAGGTTCGGTTCTTCATAGAAGACGTCGTCTTGGCACTCTATAGCATACATTGGGGGTATCCTCCTGGTCTTCAGAGTCTAAGCAGGGAATCAAGGGAAAGAGTGTGTAATAGTGTTACCTAGCAAGTTCATTATATGAAAGGTGGGAAGTTTGATGCACTAGATACCACCTCAGACTATAAGTCTTAGGTTCTATGCAGTTTGCATAAACATTTCTTCAAAGATTGCTTTTATTATGAAATCTATGCCCATCGGTCTTCACAGAGGTTGACCAGAACTTCATGGAGTTCCTTTCCTGCCGCGTTCGTAGCTCCTTCCCGGAACAAGGAGTAACATGTCACAAGTCTTACACTCTGTAGAGGTGTGTTTCTTTACCCATGAGAGATCAAATCCCTGTTACACAACCAGGCGTACCTTCCCGTCCACATTTCCTTGATGTGGGGCCCAGTAGATGATCCAAGCCAATCACCACTCTTCTTCGTGACCCCACATGCCAACATGATCCTCCAGGCTGCCACATCTCTATTAAGCTGCCTTACAGGCTGCTATAACCCTGATAGGCCCTGAAGACTCTGTGAGTCAATTGTGCACCTGTCAGGATCCTTCAAAACCGTGGGGCCTAAGGGTTCCCACCTAAAGACTCTGTGAGTCAATTGTGCCCCTATCAGGATCCTTCAAAACCGTGGGGCCTAAGGGTTCCCACCCATATGCTGGATCCACATAAGGAATCCCAGCATCACGTTAAGGTTATCCGCTGACACATGAAAGGAAGAAGATCTAGCTAACTTCATCATCCCATTCCAGATCTCATGGTTAACGCGTATTATATGGCGTTAGAATCACTGATGTCATGGGTTATTAAGCCCTATTTGATAATTTCACTACCCATGGAATCCTAGATTCCATTGCTAGCTATAGTAGATTACCGTCAAATAGAATGATAACCAACATTTCATATACTTGAGAAAATATTCTTTTCTGATTCCAATTTCGAACATAGGTGATAACACAACAAGTTTCAAATTCTTTGGAGAACACATCAAAGGACATGAGAAAGTGATGAAATTGTCTTATGGATGCAAGGTAGTGAAGTCGGATACTTCGACTTGACCCTGGGATCTTGCTTCTACAAAACACCATCATTGTTCTGTAAAATAAATGTTTAAAGAAGCAATGATGAATTATGCATAGTTATGTCATGCACTACTTTATTTTATTATAAAACCCTTCTTTGTGAGTTTTGCCCATCTTATTAAAAGTTAAAGTATTTTTATTTAATAAATAAAAGGAAATTTAATACTTTAAAAATCTTAAATTCTTTTGAAATACTATACCTGGTATTTTTCTAGCAAAATATACTTATTCAAGATCTTAAAAATGATTTTTATTTTTTTTAAGTCTAACTCTTATTTTAATAAAATTCCATAAAAGAATACTACCTTTAAATAATTCATTTGAATTTTATTATTCCAAAGGACAAAATAATATTTTTTATAAAATAGCTTATAATATTGTGAACATTTTGAGATATCATATATAATTTTATGATTTTCTTTATTTTTCTAGAGCTAAATACTTTCAAGGGTATTTTTTAATTTTCAATTTTATTAAAGATTTATCGTTCTTTATTTAGCTGGACTAGTCCCATGGGCCAGCCTAGCCCGGCCTATACGGCCCACCTCGGACCACTGGGTTGGGTTGAACCCCACCCAACCCCAAACTCACCCCAGCCTAACCCTACCACACACACACGCTCCCTCACTGGCTCAACCATCTCCTCTCTCTCTGACACCAACACACCGCCGCTGTCGATCCCGGTTGGCTTCGGCCGCTCCATTCGCTCTCGCCGCACTTACCAACTAATTGAACTATGTCGCACTGATTGGTCCACACCAATTTGTCGTGCGTGCTCTCGTCTGGGCGCATCGACCCCTGCACTAGCGACTAGGGTTTCACCCTCCTTGCTGGGCCATGTCGTGGTGACCTCGTGGTGTGGTGGTTACTAGCGCCATCTTCTTCTTCGACTGCTGCTGTGGGTATGGATCGACACAGGTTGCAGCACCACTAGTGCTCCTCATGCTGCCGTGCCCATGTCGCCGCCAACTTTGCTTCCTCTTCTTGCTGAGCGAGGACCACATGTAAGTCTTTTGCTTCTCCTCCCTCTCTAAACCTCTCTCTATTTTGTCTTTCCTAACCCTAATTAGGGTTTGATATGTTCTAGGATTCTGCATCTTTTTTCTTGATATTTTTAGTCCTAGTAGCACTTGCCTAGTCTATTTGTTACTCTCATGGTACTATGATAGATTTAGCTTTGTGGATTCCCTAGATAAATTTTTAGTGATACTCTGTTAGTTTGGTTGTGTTGTTACCTTACTTGTACTGAATCCTAGGCTACAATACAATGTGCTTCCAACTGGTTTCACTCTATTGCTGCTTCTAGTGTGATATTGGTAATATCTTGAATATACTTAAACTTATGGAAATTAGACTGGATGTTGGAACTGGGTATTGCTTATGATATGTATGGTATGAATTCCTTGTGGATGATTATCCAGATGATATTCTGTATGGAATCCCATACTTCTTTTATGTTTTTGTGATGTGTAGTAGTATTTACTAGTTGACATTGAGTTCCAAGTTTCTGGTAAGTTAAGTACATGGTTGGATTCAAGAATGGAAGACTTATTAGTTTATTTTATAACAGGAGTAATACTTAGGATTGGCTCCTAAATGTGCTAGTAAGGATTTATTCCTTACTAGAGTGATGGTCATAAACAAAATAGGTTGTTGATGCTCTCCTATGATAAAATCCTGAATGTGAACGATTCCTAGCAGTCTAGGAAAGTGATTATCTAAGTTGTGAATGTATAGAAATGTGGGTAATCTTGGATGGATGCCACTGTGAAGTCTCCTAATGGATGGTACACAGTGGTAACCTCTAACATATATGGATGTGCTTGATCATTAGGAATCCTAGTACTTGAATCATCCACTGTAGATGATCTACCAACTAATTCTAGAAAATAGCCCCAGGGCTAGGATGCACAAGTCTGAGGCTTCGTCTTCTAGACATGTATACATGGTTATTTGGCTATGATTTATCTTCAGGGATGAATTTACTATGATAAAATCATGAAATTGAATGATTCCTAGCAGTCTAGGAAAGTGATTATCTAAGTTGTGATTGTATATAAATGTGGGTAATGTTGGATGGATGCCACTGTGAAGCCTCCTAATGGATGGTACACAGTGGTAACCTCTAACATATATGGATGTGCTTGATCATTAGGAATCTTGGTACTTGAATCATCCACTGTAGATGATCTACCAACTAATTCTAGAAAATATCCTCAAGGCTAGGATGCACAAGTCTAAGGCTTCGTCTTCTAGACATGTGTAAATGGTTATTTGGCTATGATTTAGCTTCAGGGATGAATTTATACTCCACTTGAGTATAGTTCTGAGAAGATGCTTTCCATTCCCCTAATCATGCCTAGATCTTAACAAATACCAAACAATTGTATGAGGAATGAAATAGCAACCTATTTTGTTGTTGTGGCTTAAGATTGCTTGATGATGATGTGATGGCTGTGGTGACCTCTTCCTTGGCTGCGATCTAGCCCAACTCCTCCCTATGGTTGCTTGGCCTTGCCCAACACCTGATCCACGCCCTCCTTATGTGACCATGGTTGCCTTAGCAACTATTGTATTTGTTTGGTGGATTGATGGTTGGTCTGGTGAATATCTGGCTGTGTTGTGATGGATGTTCTTACGGTTCTTGTTGTGGTAAAATGTGTTTAGCAGATCTCTGCTACTACGGCTGGTACTTATCCTACCCTGGGTTACCCCTATGCCGACAGCACACAGGCATGCACTACTGTGTGTGATGTGTGCCTGCTTGCTGTGCAAAAAGGACCAGTTCAAGTAACTTTGGACTATTACTGCTTTTACATTAGCCTTTCTATCTCTATATTTGATGAAACTTGCCCCTTTGGTCGATGCTGCTGCACTGAGGCCTTAACCATAAAAAGAACAGATACTTCCCTTGGTGAAACTTGCCCCTATTTCCATTTTGCTCTGTGATGAAATATCAATAGTGCATTACACTATTCATTCTGAGAGCAAATACTAACACTAACCCTTCATTTCATTATTATTTTCTTTGTTTTACTTGCAGGTACAAAATAACACTAGAAAGAATAAGAATACTAAAGACTTAGTTTAGAAAATAATTTAGGACTTTCTTTAATTCCTTTGTAATTTCCTTTTATTTATTTGTACATATAATGTAATATATATTCAATAAAGAATTCATTTTATTTATTTCTGGAATGGAAATCCTTTTCTTTGTTTGTAACAATTCAATTTGTAATTTATTTAAAGGAATAAAGATTTGTATTATTTTATATTATTTAAACTAATTTGTTTAACTTGAATTCCTTCATTTGAATATTCAATATGTGATAACAATAATATTTCATTTAGAATTATTCTAATTTCATTAATAAGATAAACTCCTAGATGTTTATAACTTTAATTTATTTCAAATGTTAATTCAAAATTCAAATGCCAATTCAAAATAATTTCCCAAAACAGTCAAACTTTCCTAGAGTTCATGTTAGAATTCATAGCATTCGTCTAAATGAGCTAAACCCTAACTCATCAAAGTGAAAGAAACCCCGATCCCTCTAGTCTTTTAGTTTGCAAAAAATTTACCCCAATTTTATAGATGAATGCATGCAGATGCACAAATTCCTACATCTACCCTTCGTTGGTTCCTAAACACTGGGATGTTATAGTGAAAACCTTTAGAAGGCCAATATATATAGAGAGAGTTCCTCCAAAGGTGTGCATTTATCATATTATGATTGTAAACATGTGCACATAATCAAATACGAATACTAGGAGCAAGTCAAAATATATTGAGGATCCAGAGATTTCAAATAAAATAAAATGAAAGATGCATCAACAAATGAAGCAATCAATCAAAAGATCCAAAAAACTAATTGAATCAAAAGAAGATATTATGACAAGAACAAATGAGTGTTCAAATGAAAATACTCCCTCCGTCCCCAAATAAGTGACTTGAGTTTGTCTAGATTCACATGTACCTATATGCTAAAACATGTCTAGATACATCCGAATCTAGACAAACCCACGTCACTTATTTTGGGACGGAAGGAGTGGTAAGTTCCCCAAGGTTCATGCACAAAAAAGTGCATAAGTATGGAATCCTCACTCCACATAATCATTTGAACTCAAAATATGTTCAAGAGAGCAAACGAGTGTTCTTAAATAAATTAGGGAAGCTCCACAAGGTTTGAGCACTAATTATACTAGTTTCATTTCAATAAAAATGCAGAAACATGGAATCCTTACTCCACAAAAGAAAAGGAACACAAACGGGTGAGTATATATAAGAATTATTGAATAGAGCTTGCAACAAACAAATGGTTGAGAAACATCTAAAGAGATATCATAATAAAAGGCTCAATCAAAAGGATGTGAGAGATTTCAAATCATACTATAAGACTAATATACGGATGAGCAAGTTGAATCATCACAATTTCAAATGAATGATGGTGCTTAGCATGACCTCACAACACACAAGGTTCAAAGAATATACCAAATGAATAGAAAAAAATTCACAAGCACAATAAGATGCATATCAAATAAGTTAATCATGCATAGAGAAAATCTTCTTAGAGCAACCAAAGGATCAAAATGAAATAAAAGGTGTACACCAAATAAATACAATATCTACTAGAGATTTATCATCTCATATATGTAAAAGATTATAAATAGATGACATCACAAAGATATATGCCCACAAAGAAACATGCACAGATAAGATAGATATTGAAGTAAGCACATGATATAAAAATGAAGTTATAAACTATACCAATAATATATTTGCTTAAAAGCATGGCCAAAGGCTCAATTTCATCTTACTAGACATTAATTACTTTAAACACCAACACAGAAAATACATCACATCGATCAAAAAAGGGGGAAATATAGTTGGGATGCATTTGAAAAGGCAAAAATTATCATAAGGATTAGTTTTGCAACACATCATCAATATTGCGCATGAGAGCACTAAGAGGAAAGAATATTCAAATATATTGCTAGATTCACATATTTTGGAAAGATGAACCATAAACATTATTTTATATACTCCCTATGGTATGCATTCATCTCAGTTTACTCACATATGCAACAAAGAGGTTTCAATAATAACTTTGGAAGAACCCCAACATTTGTAAGCAAGAATTTCATGCCAAGACGCAAGACACAAGGTTGGATGCTAGATAAGAGTGCATGAGTGAGATACTTGTTACTAGGATCACAATGGTAGGATGTAGTAGATAAGAGTTTGTCTGTCATCCTAGCTCGTCTCAATTTATCGTTTGGTCCTTATGAATGAGGAAAGCATCTAATGCATCTCCCATGTACCTAAAACAACATTCAATTACAAAATGGTCCCCAAACTTACCGTCTCCAAAGTAGTTAGAGAAACTATAACACATAGGACAAACTCCACATAAATATGTGCATACAAATATGTAATTGAATTTCGTGCACATCTTATCCAATTAGGATTTGGTGGAGTTTCCCCTATGTATTAGATCAAGGAAATCATGCATGCCATTAGATATACATATAGTAAATATGCATGCGCAAGACTTTCAAGAACCAAAAGGAGATACAATTTGAACAAAACACCAAGTAAACCAAGAAGGCACCAAAAAGTGTGACACGATAAAAGGTTGTCCGAATTATATAAAAAACCAAATAAACACATGATCAATCACAAGTTCAACAAATGAACTAGGAAAAAGGCAAATATCATAAGATATAAACAAAACACACATGCTCAAAGACTTATATCATCCAAGAAGATCAAATAAGCACAAAGAAATGAATGAGATGATCAACTTCCAACAAGAGAGCAAGGTTCAACAAAAAAAACTAAACAGTCAACACTTTTCATGATGGCACAAGTACCAAAAATGAAATATTTATCTTCCAAACACATAAAACATGATATGGATCAAAATATGTTAAGATAGAAGCATAAAGTGAGCGTCCTAAATAATATAGGAGATCTCCCCCATGATTAGTGCATTATTATGATTTTTCTTTGGAAAAAAAATGCAGACAAATGGGATCATCACTACTACCTAGATCAAATAGAAAAATTAACATTTTCAAGTAAATAAATTAAATCCACAAGTGTGGAGGAACAAATGGGAATCAAAGAAAAACAATTTCTTGGCAAATAAATAATGAAGACATAAACTAGAGCCAATGTAAAGATCAATAAAATCTACAACCTATTATAGTACTAATAGTCCAAGTACAAATATTATTGAAATCATATCCTAGTGGTAGTTTGTAAAGATACCCATGATCATATTCACAAGAAGAAAGCATATAGTAAAATATAAGAATTAATAACCATGTCAATAGGGAGTTTCTTGATATTATCAAATGGTTAGACAATAGTGCAAGGGAATGACTAGAATAACTTGAAGCAAATGGTTTCCCAACTATAGATATAGGATTCCACATATGAGGTGACACATACCAAGAAAATATCTCACAAAAAATAACCAAAAGATGAGCAATAAAAGGAATAGAGCAAATAGGAACTTGTTTGAGCTTACATGCCACATAGGAACTATATAATTCTCAATATCAATTCTTAGTGGCAATACCCAGTTGTTCACATTTTAAAGGCTTGAGCACAAAGCATTTGACTCCCCATGATGTGATAAATCATTTCTTCTCAACAAGAGGCAAATAGATCCTACTAGATATAATTAATAGACATTGCAGAATTTGAATTTCTCATGAAAATGACATACCAATCTTGTAATATCAATACTAGGTGGTATTCCTCATGCACACTAATTTTTAGGATTATGGAATGCCCAAAGCATAACACCCCCAAATATGAGATATTCCATTAATCTCTCACAAGAGCCAAATAAGATACCAAACAATAAGCAATATAGGCTCAACACAATAACACAAGTACATGGTGTGCAAACCAACATACACCTACTTGATGGTCAAGATAAGAAAGAGGAAATCACAACATATACCAACATATGCAAGGTACAAAACCAACACATGCATAAAGGGGCAGGTAACTGAATGTAAATAAGGTGAGTACAAGTTACCGATGGAGGCACATTAGATATATGATATAATGATGATAATACAAATTATTTGGCTCAAGCAAGTATAATTAATGAAGATCCCTTAATTCTTCGTGAGGTAGTCAAGTCTCTAATGCACTCCAATAACACCAATTGATCAAGTTTTAGATTGTTGGTCCCCAGCCAAGTTGGGTCCTAAGAAGTTACTCACAACAGGTTTGGCAACCCAAATGGTTATTTTCTTGATACCACTTTGAGCACCAACATATTTTAAGGTTCAAATATTGGATCTGGACTTTGTTAGGTGCTCCTACTACAGCATAGCCAACCAGTGGTAGCGGTAGAACAAAGTGATCCGGTTGTAGAGACTTTTCAGCATAAAACAAAGTGAGAATTCTGTTGGGGTAGCCATGTGGTGGCGACGACTAACGCTGGCGCCTGGGGATCTTCGGCCGGCGGCTGCTGCTTCACCAAGGTCTGCCGGGTTGGGGTCTATGTCCCGGTTTGCATTTCTGGCCGAGGATGCATCAGAGGACAAGATGTTGGCAGCTGGGGTTGCCCTAGAGAACCTAGATGATGAGGATGGGCAGCTCGGTTGGACCATGGTGTCGCGCCTGTGGCGGAGATCGTATGAAGAACTTCATCAGCAATTTTGGGAAGAAATGGGTTTCCTCACACCTGCATCGTGCTTTTGGGAAAGATCGCTGAGTTCTGTGGCGTCTGGTGGTGCTACCTCGCTGCTACGGGAGTTCTCCCCTTTGGCGCCTTCGGGGGTTGGGGCTAGGCGGCGGTCAGTGTTGCTGCTGCTACCGAGGCAGCTTGTGTCTTCCCCTAGGAAGTGTGTGAAGCCTTGGCAGGGACCGCTCCCTCCGTGGCGGGTGTCGGCGCCACCGGTGATGGGGGTGCTGATCTCGGAGGCGCTAGGGCACGCCTCCCTGCCAGCTCGGATGGAGGAAGCGGGCATCGAGGTGGCTGCCATGCGAGACTCGGATGTCGAGGTGGCTTCCACGTGGGAGTCGGACATCGAGGTGGTGGACACGCATGGGCCTACTCTTGTGCCGACCGAGTCGAACTCGGAGCCTGAGTTTTCCTCGACACGGATTGTGCGATGTTTTTAGGCGGCTTGGTCTAGGGTTTTCTACCCTCGACAATCTACATCACCCTCTTCATCGTCCGCCCTGTCTGCATCGCCTTCCTCGCTACTAGCCTCGCTGCCGCCACCATCCCCGCATTTGTGCCCTTCTCCGGTTGTATCGACGCGTCAGGGCGGGCACTACTTCGCCGAGGTTCTCCGTTCGCCGTCTCCTATGGTCGGGAACCAACCGCGTGGGCCGCCGGCTGCTGCGGTGCAATCGTCTTGGGGACCTGCTGCACCTCTGCCCTGGGGCATGGCCCCCTATGCCACCCCTACGCTGGGTGGCCCTACTCCCCCCTTTGCCGCCCCGCTCCAGGGAGGACCGCCGCCTGCCGCGCAGCCTTCGGCGATGGGATCTTCGCCGCAGCACCCCCCGGGGTTTCCTTCGGGGATGGTTTTCTAACCTCCCGTGCCGTTCTTCGCGGTTGCCCAGTCTGCCCAACATCAACCGTTGCAGGCCCCATACCGCAGGCCTCCGCCACTGAGCTTCCCTGCGATGTGCGCCTCGGGTACTGCTGGGGGTGGTCAAGGAGGTGGAGCCCCTTTACCTGAGGCCCGTTTGTGGGGGCTCATGGTGGTGCTCTGCCGTTCGTCGCTGGCACTAGTTCGATCGCTCCCTCAGTGCCCAAGAGGAAGAATAAAAAGCCTACCCAAGGCCAGTCGCAACCCACACGGCTGCCAGGGGCTTTTGTGCAGCACACGTACCAGCCTCTTTTGCCGCAGATGCATGGACAACAACAGTTTGGGTTCCCGCAGATGTCGTTTAACCCGACACTTTATCCTGCCAATGAGCAGGGTGGGGTGCATGGCTAGCAGCAGGGCATGGAGACGGCTGACGTCTTTGTGGTGTCACAGGGTGTGTTGGTGCCTGGGACTGGGACAAAGAAGAATAAGAAGGCTGTCAAGTGCTGGAAGTGTGCTGTGGATACTCATGCGTCCAAGGATTGTAAGGCGGTCCATTATTGTTACATTTGTGATATTTCGTCCCATCCTACGCTCAGGTGTCTGGTTTTGAAGCAACCTCGCCCCATGGCTTACATGGTTGGGGTGGGTCATGATAAGACGCTGTTTGCGCAGATACCTGATAGCCTGGTCAGCCCAAATCTGGGGACCAGTAAGACCCCTATTGCGCGTATTCAGGTCACTAGCGAGGCTATTACTGCTGATGTGGTGCAATAGCAAATTTCTCGGAGATGCCAGGTCAAGTCTCAGTGGAAGTGGGAGGCGCTGAAGCATGGGTCCAATGATCTCTTAGTCAGTTTTCCTTCTTTCGAGGACCTAGACAGGGTGGATGGGAGACAGTTTTCTATGCCAGTTGGCAAGACTCAGTTGACAGTCTTTGCCTATAAGATTCATGAGGTGCCACATAAGTACGAGTTGCATCAGGTTTGGCTGCATGTGGAAGGGGTCCCTCACACTCTATGGAATTTTCTGGGTTTGTGGGCGATTGGGTCCCTTCTGGGTAGCCCTCTGGACGTGGATTTGCTGTGCCTTAGATTGAGGGGCCTGGTTCTTATTTTGGTTGGTATGTTTGACATCTCTATTTTTCAGAAGAAGGATGTTGTGGGTTCATATCTTACTTCTGATGTTGTGGTCTTATTGAAAAGGTATGTGTCGCGTTTCCGTTTGGAGCCTGCTGGTTTTGCTCTGAAGCCAGACTTCTCGCCACATCTTTGGAAGAAGGGTCCTGATGGTTCTAGGGATGATGGTGCTAGGCCTAGTGGTGATGATGTGATGGATACCTTGGAGCCGTCTCTTGCTCCACCTGCAGGTGGGACTTTGGCTGGGTAGTCATCTGGACAGGGTTGTTCTGCACGGACCTCTTCGCGTCAGGCTCCTTTGCAGGTGTATGTGGTCACCCCTTTCAAGCCTCTCCTACTACACTGCATGGAAAGGAGTTACTTGATGATCTTCCACCTGATTCACCTCTTTGTGGGGGTTCGGCCACGGGGACCACGCCGCGGGTCACACAGACACAGCTTCAGGAGGCTTTGCATTTGGTGTGTAAGCCTACATGGCGCTCGTCTTCCCCTGACAGGTCTCGACCAAATGTTTTGGGTAGAATTATTCTGTGTGGTGTGGTGGAGTCCTTCTCACGACCTATTCTCATGGAGGTGACCCCAGAGACTATTTTGCATGAGACCGCTCGGGAGGAGCGGACCGATGACTCAGGGTCTATCTAGGTTGGCTCTATTTCGGCGGGAGTTGGTGGGCTTGCGTCGCCAGTGGTGGGCGTGGTGGGCCTGACTGCCCAGGCGGGCCAACAGGCTGGCGTCATGGTGGCCCACACGGAACCTCGAGTTAGCATGGTGGTGGCCCAGGCAGGGCTGCAGGCTGATGTGGTTTCAGCCCAGGCGGGGCTGAAAGCCCACGTGGACTTGTCTTCGGTGTTGCCCCCAGGAGGGGGAGCCCTGGCCCAGGCGGGGTTGGGGATTCCTATGCAGGCCCAGGATAAGGCGGAGCCATTGTGCGAGGGCGCCCAGCTCTAGTTGGGGCAGCGACGAGGTGGTGACCTAGCATAGGAGGGGTCGGGGCATTGCCATGGTAATCTGACCCATGTGGGGTCGGTTTCACCCATGGCTGATGCTGCTGTGCCGGGTCGCAAGGGGATGGTGGATGGGACCCTAGCACGACGTAGCCTTCGTCATGGGGCTGATGCTTTTGGTGTGTCACCATCCCCGCCTTCGTGCCCTTCTCCGGTCGTACCGATGCCGCCACCATCCCCGCCTTCGTGCCCTTCTCCGGTCGTACCGACGCGTCAGGGCAGGTGCTCCTTCGCCGAGGTTCTCCGTTCGCCTGCTCCTATGGCCGGGAACCAGCCGTGTGGGCCGCAGGCTGCTGCGGTGCAATCGTCTCGGGAACCTGCTGCACCTCTGCCCCGGGGCATGGCCCCCTACACCGCCCCTATGATGGGTGGCCCTGCTCCCCCTTTGCTGCCCTGCTCTAGGGAGGACCGCCGCCTGCCGTGCAGCCTTCGGTGATGGGTTGTTCGCCGTACTACCCCCCGGGGTTTCCTCCGGGGATGGTTTTCCGACCTCCCGCACCATTCTTAGCGGCTGCCAAGTCTGCCCAACATCAACCAATACAGGCCCCATACTGTGGGCCTCCGCCACCAAGCTTCCCTGTGATGCCTGCCTCGGGTACTGCTGGGGGTGGTCAACGAGGTGGAGCCCCTTTACCTGGAGACCCGTTTGCGAGGGCTAACGGTGGTGCTCCGCCGTTTGTTGCTGGCGCTGGTTCGGCCGCTGCCGCAGTGCCCAAGAGGAAGAAGAAGAAGCCTGCCCAAGGCTAGTCGCAACCCCCAGGGCTGCCAGGGGCTTTTGTGCAGCACCCGTACCAACCTCTTTTGCCGCAGATGCACAGACAACAGCAGTTTGGGTTCCCGCAGATGCCGTTTAACCCGACACTTTATCCTGCCAATGAGCAGGGTGGGGTGCATGGCCAGCAAGACCTATTCTCATGGAGTTGACCCTAGAGACTGTTTTGCACGAGACTGCTCGGGAGGAGCGGACCGATGACTCAGGGTATATCCTGGTTGGCTCTATTTCAGCGGGAGTTGGTGGGCTTGCATCACCGGCAGTGGGCATGGTGGGCCTGGCTGCCTAGGCGGGCCAGCAGGCTGGTGTGGTGGTGGCCTACATGGGACCGCGAGATGGCATGGTGGTGGCCTAGGCGGGGCTGCAGGCCGATGTGGTTTTATCCCAGGCGGGGCTGAAAGCCCACGTGGACCTGTCTTCGGCGTTGCACCCAGGAGGGGGAGCCCTGGCCCAGGCGGGGGCGAGGGTTCCTATGTAGGCCCAGGATCAGGCGGAGCCATCGCGCGAGGGCGCCCAGCTCCAGCTGGGGAAGCGGCGAGGTGGTGACCTAGGCCAGGAGGGATCGGGGCATTGCCATGGTAATCTGACCCATGTGGGGTCGGGTTCACCCATGGCTGACGCTGCTACGCCGGGTCGCAAGGGGACGGTGGATGGGACCCTAGTGCGACGTAGCCTTCGTCATGGGGTTGATGCTTTTGGTGCGTCCGCAACGGATGAGGATTCGCTGGGCAAGGCTATGAGGAGGAAGGCAGAAAAGAATCTCGACTCTCAGGGTACTATGAGTTCTCTGAAGTCCTTCCTTTCTTGCTCTACTCCTGTTATTGTTGATAAGCTTGCCAATGTTGGTATTAACATGGGAAGATGTGTAACTGAAGTTAATCTTTCTAGTTCTATTCTGAGACATATGAAGGTTGACCGTCTAATGGTTACTCCTAAGGTTTCATTGGTTCCTGACTCTTTACCAATTGAGGAGGAGGAGTTGCATGCCATAGTAGATGGTTAACTTCTTTCTCACTTAGTTGGTTGAGTGTCAGATGTGGGCTTTGATGAGACGGGGCTAGACTCTTTATATGGCTTAAAGCCTCAAGATGGAAATCAAAGAGCCAGAAGGCTCGGAAGAGACCTCGTGTATCCAAATAATCTATTGTTTCTCAATGAATGGCATGTTTTCAAATAGCAAAGGTCTCTGTGACTTGGCTAAGCATTTGTTTTTTGCCGATTGTGTGAGAGATTATCGTTTGGATTTTCTGGGTATTTCTGAGACGGGTAGACGAGACTACTCACAAGCTTTACTCAATCGCCTTTCTGGTGGAGTGGACTTTACATGGGTATCTCGTCCACCGCATGGTCATTCTAGGGGAATTCTGTTAGGCGTACGCGATGATACCATGGAAAAGTCTTAGCTAGTTCGATTGGAGATTTTTTCATAAAACTTCATATCCGCAACAAGACTGATAATTTCACATGGTCTCTAGTCGCTGTATATGGAGCTGCCCAGGAAGTGTTTAAGGATGATTTTTTGCGTGAGTTGGTGAATCTTGCAAAGGACAACCCGTATCCTATTCTTATAGGTGGGGATTTTAATTTGATGAGATTCCCTCATGAGAAAAGTCGAGGCAGGTTTGATGATCATTGGCCTTTCATGTTTAACGATGTTATTGACAGTTTGGACTTGAGGGAGGTTACGATGTTATGAAGCCAATTTACTTGGGCTAATAGTCTTCCGGAGCTGACATACGAAAAACTTGATAGGGTACTTGGATACCGATTGGGAAGAGAAGTTCCCCATGGTAACTGTAAGGGCTCTAGAACATATTGAGGCTTTGTCAGATCATGCTCCTTTAATTTTAATGGTTGGGTCACCATCACAAAATCCCAAGCATGAGATCAAATTTGAACTGGGCTGGTTGATTCGAGACGGGTTTTATGAGATGGTTAAGGCAATTTGGATAAAACCGGTTGGTGGTCATACACCCATACACCATTGGAATAATAAAATGTGTGCATTACGTAAATTCCTTCGTGGATGGGCTAGACATACTGCTGGAATCCTGAAAAAAGAGAAAATTCACCTTTCTTCTATTATTGATGACTTAGAAGCTTCTGTGGAAGTTAGACCGTTATCTGCACATGAGATTGAGCTTAAGAGCCAATCGAATGCGGAGATGGCACGACTTCTGCATGAGGAAGAACTCAAATGGTACCAACGCTCCAAAGCGAAATTCGTTCTGGAGGGAGATGCTAATACAAGATAATTCCATGCTGTTGCCAATGGCAAGCATAAGAAAAAATGTATCCACTCTCTCAACCAAGATGAAGGTATTATTGAGGGACAAGAACAACTTAAGTCGTATATTACTAATTACTATAAATCTTTGTTTGGGCCACCACCAGAGAAATAGTATGGATGAGTCTCAAACAACAGATATACCACAGGTTTCTGTCGAGGAAAATAACTTTCTAACCGCCCCATATACAGAGGAAGAGGTAAAGAAAGCGGTTTTCTAGATGGAACATAACAAAGCACCAGGTATGGATGGTTTCCTAGCAGAATTCTACCAAAAATTATGGGAGATCATTAAGGAGGACTTGATGGCCTTGTTTGGTTTTTTGCATGCTGGGCAACTTGATCTTTTTATACTAAACTTTGGAAATATAATTCTACTGCCTAAGGTTAACAATGCAGAGCGTATACAATAGTTGTTGGGTCCGCAGCATAGAAAACAAAAATTTCCTACGATGAGAACTATACGCCAAGATCTATCTACTAGATACAGAGCAACGGGTGGACATATATCCATGGAGAACTTACCCTCGAAGACAATGAGTTTTGTTAACGAGTAGGAACTCGTGGTTGATGTAGTCGTACGCTTGCCGATCTCAAGATCGTGTGGAAGTCCGAGCGCCGCAAATCAGCAGCGCATCCATCCTCGCACACACGTTCAAGCCACCGGACAACCTCCACCTCCTCGCTCCAGCGATGCAGCGGAAGCAGCAACTCCTTCCAGACAAAATGCCACCGGAAACATGTATCTCGCAAATCCGAGACCATGGGGGAATAATTCTAGAGGGGGAGAGAGATCCTTCACGAGGAGGTGTGTGGAAGAAGGGTGAGAGGGGTGGCCTTTTATAGGAGGAGGGGGTACCCCCTCCATGGCCGGCTCCTCATGGAGGGTGACCCCTCACCTCCCCCATTCATGTGGTGGTAACTCCTCCACATTAAAATGCCCCTTCATATTCTCTTTTAAATTCTCCACTTTAAATGCACTAAAATTCTCTAAGTTTAATGCTCTCTCATTTAATAAAACTCTTTTATTAAATTTATTCATAATTTTGTTAATTACTTTAATTAACAAACATTCACATAAAAGCCCTTACAACATTTCAATATCACATGCAGAACCACTTTCTGCAATTTCACCCGAAACAATTCCGGTTTCTATCGAAACAATTCCCGCGCTTTGCAATCCTTTCGTCTGAAACATATGTGCTCCAAAATGGTGTCCGACAACCCTTAAGTGTGTCACCCTACGGTTCGCGAATAAATGCAGACATGATTGGGACTTCTCTCAGATCAATAATCAGAAGCGGGACCTGGAGATCCATACTGACTCCTGCACATTCAATGATGAATTCTATGATCGTGAGAACCTTTA
The DNA here is from genome assembly GCA_916181665.1 of Avena sativa. Classification (NCBI taxonomy): domain Eukaryota; kingdom Viridiplantae; phylum Streptophyta; class Magnoliopsida; order Poales; family Poaceae; genus Avena; species Avena sativa. Next base: position 427,887,083 of record OV702286.1, on the reverse strand, counting down.
ACGCTAGTAACTTAATCCTTTTGTCTCATGATATAATACATGTCCGAGATTCGATCATCGGTATCCAAATACCTACTTTGATCTCATTACCGACATGCACTCTTTTCTCGTTCCTGTGATATAACATTCTAGTGATCACATCACTTGCTTGCAAGCTATCTTAATGTGATATCACCGAGAGGGCCCAGAGTATATCTATCCGTCATCGGGATTGACAAATTCCACTCTTGATCCATGAGCCTTAACATAACACCTTCGTAGCACCGAACCCACCTTTATAGTCACCCTGTTACGGTGTGACATTTGATGTTATCAAGATACTCTTCTGGTCTTAGCAATTAACATGATCTCATGGTCTAAGGATAAAGATTACTTCGTATGATGTTATAGCAATATAAACATAATGACTTGATCGTAATGCTATACTTCGGATGAATGTTCATCACATCATTTCACAAATGCTATGACCTTGTTATTAACAACATCCAATGTCCATGATCAGGAAACCTTGATCATCTTGTTAATCAACAAGCTAGTCTATAAGAGAGGCATAACTAGGAACCCTTTTTGTTTATTAAACACACATGTATTGACGTTTCCGATCAATACAATTATAGCATGCGAAATAAACATCTATCATATACGAGGAATACATAATAACAACTTTATTATTGCCTCTCAGGGCATATTTCCTTCTGTCTCCCACTTGCACTAGAGACAATAATCTAGTTTACATAGTGATAAATCTAACACCCATGGAGTTTTGGTGTTGATCATGTTTTGCCCTAGGGAGAACTTTAGTCAACGGATCTGCTACATTTAGGTCTGTGTGTACTTTACAAATCTTTATATCTCCATCCTTGACATGCTCGCGGATGGAGTGAAACCGGCGCTTAATATGCTTGGAATTCTTGTGAGACCTTGGTTCCTTGGCGTTGGCTATGGCTCCATTGTTGTCATAATAGATCACCATTGGGTCCAATGCACTAGGAACCACACCTAGTTCCGTTATGAACTCCTTCATCCAAACCGCTTCTTGCGCCGCTTCTGAAGCAACAATATATTCTGCCTCCATCATTGATCAAGCTACCACAGGTTGTTTGGAACTCCTCCAACTAACTGCTGTTCCATTCAAGAGAAATACGTATCTAGATTGAGACTTAGAGTCATCCGGATCGGTGTCAAAGCTAGCATCGACATAACACTTAGCGACTAGCTCTTCTTCACCTTCGTATACAAGAAACATATCCCTAGTTATTCTCAAGTACTTAAGGATATTCTTGACCGCTATCCAGTGTTCCGAACCTGGATCAGATTGGTACCTACTAGTCAAACTAATAGCATGTGCCACATCTGGTCTTGTACATAGCATGGCGTACATTATAGAGCATATGGCTGAGGCATAGGGGATCTTATCCATTATCTCTCTTTTTTCCGCCGTAGCCGTACTTTGAGTCTTACTCAATGTCTTGCCTTGCAACATAGGTAAGAACCCCTTCTTACTTCCGTCCATATTAAACTTCTTTAATATCTTATCAAGGTATGTACTTTGCGATAGCCCAATTAGGTGCATTGATCTATCTCTATAGATTTTAATGCCTAATATATATGAAGCTTCACCAAGGTCTTTCATCGAAAATTTGCTGTTTAGATAACTTTTAACACTGTTTAAAAGATCTATATCATTTCCAATCAATAATATGTCATCCACATATAATATCAGAAATGCCACATTGCTCCCACTCACTTTCTTGTAAATCCAAGCCTCTCCATAAGTTTGGACAAATCCAAACTCTTTGATCACCTCATCAAAGCGGAGATTCCAACTCCGGGATGCTTGCTTCAGTCCATAGATGGATCGCTGAAGCTCGCATACCTTATCAGCATCCTTAGGATCGACAAAACCCTTAGGTTGTATCATATACAACTCTTCTTAAATATTACCATTGAGGAACACAGTTTTGACATCCATCTACCATATTTCATAATCGAAATATGCAGCAATTGCTAACATAATCCTAACCGACTTTAGCATTGCCACGGGAGAGAATGTCTCATCATAGTCAACTCCTTGAATTTGTCGAAACCCCTTTGCGACAAGTCGAGTTTATATATGGTCACATTACCATCAGCATCAGTTTTTCTTTTGAAAATCCATTTATTCTCAACGGCCTTTCGATCATGAGGTAAGTCCACCAAGGTCCAAACCTGGTTTTCGTACATGGATTCCATCTCGGATTTCATGGCTTCTAGCCATTTGTTGGAATCCGGGCTCATCATAACTTCTTCATACGTCGCAGGGTCATCTATTTCATCAATCATGAAATTCATAACAGGATTGTCGTACAGTTCAGGAGCTGCACGTGTCCTGCTTGACCTGCGAGGTTTGGTAGTGTCCTCTTTCGGAGTTTCATGATCATTATCATTAGCTCTCTCTTCATTAGGTGAAGTCAACTCCGAAACAACTTCCGGTGTTGCGCTACTCGCCATTTCATGAAGAGAAGGTTCAATAAGCTCTTCGAGTTCTACCTTCTGACTACTCACACCTTTCGCGAGAAACTCCTTCTCAAGAAAGGATCCATTCTTGGCAACAAAAACCTTGCCCTCGGATCTGTGATAGAAGGTATACCCAATCGTTTCCTTAGGGTATCCTATGAAGACGCATTTTTCCGCTTTGGGTTCGAGTTTATCTGGCTGAAGTTTCTTCACATAAACATCGCATCCCCAAACTTTAAGAAATGACAGCTTAGGTTTGTTTCCAAACCATAATTCATACGGTGTCGTTTCAACGGATTTAGATGGTGCCCGATTTAAAGTGAATGCAGCGGTTTCTAGTGCATAACCCCAAAATGACAGTGGCAAGTCAGTCAGAGACATCATAGATCGAACCATATCCAATAAAGTACGATTACAACGTTCCGACACACCATTATGTTGTGGTGTTCCGGCAGGCGCGAGTTGTGAAACTATTCCACAGTCTTTCATATGTGTGCTAAACTCGTAACTAAGATAACCTCCTCCACGGTCGGACCGCAGAAATTTGATCTTTCTGTTACGATGATTTTCCACTTCATTCTCAAATTCCTTAAACTTTTCAAAGGTTTCAGACTTGTGTTTCATCAAATAGACATACCCGTATCTACTCAAATCATCCGTGAAAGTAACAAAATAACGATATCCACCTTGCGCCGACACACTCATTGGTCCACACACATCAGTATGTACGATTTCCAATAAATCTGTCGCCCTCCATTGAATCGGAAAACGGCGTTCTAGTCATCTTGCCCATAAGGCATGGCTCACATGTATCAAATGATTCAAAATCTAGTGATTCCAAAAGTCCATCAGAATGGAGTTTCTTCATGCGTTTAACGCCAATATGACCTAGACGACAGTGCCACATATATGCAGATATATCATTATCAAGTTTAATCCTTTTAGCATCAACATTATGAATATGCGTAATACTACTATCAAGATCCAACAGAAATAAACCATTCAACGCAGGTGCATGACCATAAAACATCCATATAAATCGAACAACCATTGTTTTCAGACTTAAACGAATAACCACTTTGCATCAAACATGATCCGGATACAATGTTCATGCTTAGTGCAGGCACCAAATAACAATTATTCAGATTTATAACTAATCCCGATGGCATATGGAGAGGCAGCGTTCCGACGGTGATCACATCAACTCTTGATCCATTGCCGACCCGCATCGTGACCTCATCCCTTGCTAGCTGTCACTTGTTCCACAACCCCTGAATCGAGTTACATATATTAGCAACCGATCCCGTATCAAATACCCAGGTGCTACTGCGAGTACTAGTCAAGTACACATCAATAACATGTATATCACATATACCTTTGTTTGCCTTGCCGGCCTTCTTGTCCGCCAAATACTTGGGGCAGATGCGCTTCCAATGGCCAGTCCCCTTGCAATAGTAGCACTCTGTATCAGACTTAGGGCCAGCTCGGGATTTCTTTTCAGGTGCGGCAACAAATTTGCCGCCCTTCTTTCCCTTCTGCTTGCCTTTCCTGTCCTTCTTGAAATCGGTGGTCTTATTGATCATCAACACTTGATGTTCTTTCCTAATCTCCACTTCTGCAGTCTTAAGCATTGACAGAAGCTCAAGAAGAGACTTCTTCATGCCCTGCATGTTATAGTTCATCACGAAGCTCTTGTAGCTAGGTGGCAGAGATTGGAGAACATGATGTATGCCTAAGTCATTGGGAATCGTTATTCCCAAGGACACAAGCTTATCAGCGTACCCAGACATTTTGAGTACGTGCTCACTAACGGAGTTGTTCTCCTCCATCATGCAACTAAAGAACTTTTCAGAAGCATTATAACTCTCTACGGCAACATGGGTATCGAAAATCATTTTCAATTCTCCCATGGTATCAAAGGCATTGCCATTTTCGAAACGCTTTCGAAGTTCTGGCTCTAACCCATATAATATGCCGCAATGAACTAAGTTGTGGTCCTCCTGACGAGTTATATAGACATTCTTTTGCTCGTCAGGGGCATCAGGAGCTGGTGGGGGGGCCTAGCGGCGCCTCTAGCACATATTGCTTTTGTGCAGCAGTGAGAAGAATCCTCAAATTCATAGCCCAGTTGGTGAAGTTGCTACCATTCGCAGCAAGTTTCTCTTTCTCCATGAATACATTGAAATTAAAAGCAGGTGGTGCCATCTACAAAAAAATTTGTAAAGTTTATTTAAACTAAGTTTATGATAGATTGAGTTCAACTAATCCAAATTACTAATGAACTCCCACTCAAAAACGACATCCCTCGTGTCTTTTTGGTGATTACATGAACCAAATCCACTACACCAAGTCCGATCATCATGTGAGTCGGTGTAGCTTCAAAGGCGAGCATCTATATGGGCATCATATCAACTATATGACTCATGCTTAACCTTTCGGTTCGTGTTCCGAGGCCATGTCTGTACATGCTAGGCTCGTCAAGTAAGAACCTTAGTATTACGCGTGTGTAAAACTGTCTTACACCCGTTGTATGAAACCGCGGAGTCGAGTACACCCGATCATCACGTGATGCCTCGAAACACGATCCATAGAACGGTACATACTGAAGGAAGAACATATTTTATCTTGATATCTAAATGAGGGATCATCTTACAATGCTACCAAAAACGCCAAACTAGCAGTATAAGATGCAAACATCTAATGTGTAAAGTGAGATGATATGGTCCATGCATTTGATATCTATCATTTGCATCGTGGTATGATCTCTATCATTCCTTTGTGTGTAAGGCCAAGGTCTATGGAACTTACACGTTAAGTGTGTTGTAAGAGTATCTATCATACATCTACTTACAACAATACCATATCAAGACACTAGCCCAACAACGATCTAAACTAGACGCCTCTAATTTATCAATTGCAAGTTTTATGTGGCTTAGGGCTTTCGGAGATAGAACCGGTCTTACCTACAAACATGAACCACAATGAGGATAACCAAGTTATTAGCAACTCGTTGTAATCAGATATTGACTATAGTAGGAGAGACAGACACCCGCTAGCCACTTATGCAAAACTAGTTGCATGTCAGTCGTGGAACCGGTCTCATGTACGATGACATGTAAGGTTAGTCCGGGCCGCTTCATCCCACTATGCCACCAATATCCAAAATACATAGAAGATGCAATAACATGATCATCATCGCCCACATATAAACATATGTGTACTACCCGTGCAAAGCACCTACGCATAGATCAGGCTCTGATACCACTATTGGGTCCGCAGCATAGAAAACAAAATTTTCCTACGATGAGGACTATACGCCAAGATCTATCTACTAGATACAGAGCAACGGGTGGACATACATCCATGGAGAACTTACCCTCGAAGACAACGAGTTTTGTTAACGAGTAGGAACTCGTGGTTGCTGTAGTCGTACGCTTGCCGATCTCAAGATCGTATGGAAGTCCGAGCGCCGCAAATCAGCAGCGCATCCATCCTCGCACACACGTTCAAGCCACCGGACAACCTCCACCTCCTTGCTCCAGCGATGCAGCGGAAGCAGCAACTCCTTCCAGACAAAATGCCACCGGGAACATGTATCTCGCTAATCCGAGACCATGGGGGAATAATTCTAGAGGGGGAGAGAGATCCTTCACGAGGAGGTGTGTGGAAGAAGGGTGAGAGGGGTGGCCTTTTATAGGAGGAGGGGGTACCCCCTCCATGGCCGGCTCCTCATGGAGGGTGACCCCTCACCTCCCCCATTCATGTGGTGGTAACTCCTCCACATTAAAATGCCCCTTCATATTCTCTTTTAAATTCTCCACTTTAAATGCACTAAAATTCTCTAAGTTTAATGCTCTCTCATTTAATAAAACTCTTTTATTAAATTTATTCATAATTTTGTTAATTACTTTAATTAACAAACATTCACATAAAAGCCCTTACAACATTTCAATATCACATGCAGAACCACTTTCTGCAATTTCACCCGAAACAATTCCGGTTTCTATCGAAACAATTCCCGCGCTTTGCAATCCTTTCGTCTGAAACATATGTGCTCCAAAATGGTGTCCGACAACCCTTAAGTGTGTCACCCTACGGTTCGCGAATAAATGCAGACATGATTGGGACTTCTCTCAGATCAATAATCAGAAGCGGGACCTGGAGATCCATACTGACTCCTGCACATTCAACGATGAATTCTATGATCGTGAGAACCTTTAACGCGAGTAACTTAATCCTTTTGTCTCATGATATAATACATGTCCGAGATTTGATCATCGGTATCCAAATACCTACTTTGATCTCATTACCGACATGCACTCTTTTCTCGTTCCTGTGATATAACATTCTAGTGATCACATCACTTGCTTGCAAGCTATCTTAATGTGATATCACCGAGAGGGCCCAGAGTATATCTATCCGTCATCGGGATTGACAAATTCCACTCTTGATCCATGAGCCTTAACATAACACCTTCGTAGCACCGAACCCACCTTTATAGTCACCTTGTTACGGTGTGACGTTTGATGTTATCAAGATACTCTTCTGGTCTTAGCAATTAACATGATCTCATGGTCTAAGGATAAAGATTACTTCGTATGATGTTATAGCAATATAAACATAATGACTTGATCGTAATGCTATACTTCGGATGAATGTTCATCACATCATTTCACAAATGCTATGACCTTGTTATTAACAACATCCAATGTCCATGATCAGGAAACCTTGATCATCTTGTTAATCAACAAGCTAGTCTATAAGAGAGGCATAACTAGGAACCCTTTTTGTTTATTAAACACACATGTATTGACGTTTCCGATCAATACAATTATAGCATGCGAAATAAACATCTATCATATACGAGGAATACATAATAACAACTTTATTATTGCCTCTCAGGGCATATTTCCTTCTGTCTCCCACTTGCACTAGAGACAATAATCTAGTTTACATAGTGATAAATCTAACACCCATGGAGTTTTGGTGTTGATCATGTTTTGCCCTAGGGAGAACTTTAGTCAACGGATCTGCTACATTTAGGTCTGTGTGTACTTTACAAATCTTTATATCTCCATCCTTGACATGCTCGCGGATGGAGTGAAACCGGCGCTTAATATGCTTGGAATTCTTGTGAGACCTTGGTTCCTTGGCGTTGGCTATGGCTCCATTGTTGTCATAATAGATCACCATTGGGTCCAATGCACTAGGAACCACACCTAGTTCCGTTATGAACTCCTTCATCCAAACCGCTTCTTGCGCCGCTTCTGAAGCAACAATATATTCTGCCTCCATCATTGATCAAGCTACCACAGGTTGTTTGGAACTCCTCCAACTAACTGCTGTTCCATTCAAGAGAAATACGTATCTAGATTGAGACTTAGAGTCATCCGGATCGGTGTCAAAGCTAGCATCGACATAACACTTAGCGACTAGCTCTTCTTCACCTTCGTATACAAGAAACATATCCCTAGTTATTCTCAAGTACTTAAGGATATTCTTGACCGCTATCCAGTGTTCCGAACCTGGATCAGATTGGTACCTACTAGTCAAACTAATAGCATGTGCCACATCTGGTCTTGTACATAGCATGGCGTACATTATAGAGCATATGGCTGAGGCATAGGGGATCTTATCCATTATCTCTCTTTTTTCCGCCGTAGCCGTACTTTGAGTCTTACTCAATGTCTTGCCTTGCAACATAGGTAAGAACCCCTTCTTACTTCCGTCCATATTAAACTTCTTTAATATCTTATCAAGGTATGTACTTTGCGATAGCCCAATTAGGTGCATTGATCTATCTCTATAGATTTTAATGCCTAATATATATGAAGCTTCACCAAGGTCTTTCATCGAAAATTTGCTGTTTAGATAACTTTTAACACTGTTTAAAAGATCTATATCATTTCCAATCAATAATATGTCATCCACATATAATATCAGAAATGCCACATTGCTCCCACTCACTTTCTTGTAAATCCAAGCCTCTCCATAAGTTTGGACAAATCCAAACTCTTTGATCACCTCATCAAAGCGGAGATTCCAACTCCGGGATGCTTGCTTCAGTCCATAGATGGATCGCTGAAGCTCGCATACCTTATCAGCATCCTTAGGATCGACAAAACCCTTAGGTTGTATCATATACAACTCTTCTTAAATATTACCATTGAGGAACACAGTTTTGACATCCATCTACCATATTTCATAATCGAAATATGCAGCAATTGCTAACATAATCCTAACCGACTTTAGCATTGCCACGGGAGAGAATGTCTCATCATAGTCAACTCCTTGAATTTTTCGAAACCCCTTTGCGACAAGTCGAGTTTATATATGGTCACATTACCATCAGCATCAGTTTTTCTTTTGAAAATCCATTTATTCTCAACGGCCTTTCGATCGTGAGGTAAGTCCACCAAGGTCCAAACCTGGTTTTCGTACATGGATTCCATCTCGGATTTCATGGCTTCTAGCCATTTGTTGGAATCCGGGCTCATCATAACTTCTTCATACGTCGCAGGGTCATCTATTTCATCAATCATGAAATTCATAACAGGATTGTCGTACAGTTCAGGAGCTGCACGTGTCCTGCTTGACCTGCGAGGTTTGGTAGTGTCCTCTTTCAGAGTTTCATGATCATTATCATTAGCTCTCTCTTCATTAGGTGAAGTCAACTCCGAAACAACTTCCGGTGTTGCGCTACTCGCCATTTCATGAAGAGAAGGTTCAATAAGCTCTTCGAGTTCTACCTTCTGACTACTCACACCTTTCGCGAGAAACTCCTTCTCAAGAAAGGATCCATTCTTGGCAACAAAAACCTTGCCCTCGGATCTGTGATAGAAGGTATACCCAATCGTTTCCTTAGGGTATCCTATGAAGACGCATTTTTCCGCTTTGGGTTCGAGTTTATCTGGCTGAAGTTTCTTCACATAAACATCGCATCCCCAAACTTTAAGAAATGACAGCTTAGGTTTGTTTCCAAACCATAATTCATACGGTGTCGTTTCAACGGATTTAGATGGTGCCCGATTTAAAGTGAATGCAGCGGTTTCTAGTGCATAACCCCAAAATGACAGTGGCAAGTCAGTCAGAGACATCATAGATCGAACCATATCCAATAAAGTACGATTACAACGTTCCGACACACCATTATGTTGTGGTGTTCCGGCAGGCGCGAGTTGTGAAACTATTCCACAGTCTTTCATATGTGTGCTAAACTCGTAACTAAGATAACCTCCTCCACGGTCGGACCGCAGAAATTTGATCTTTCTGTTACGATGATTTTCCACTTCATTCTCAAATTCCTTAAACTTTTCAAAGGTTTCAGACTTGTGTTTCATCAAATAGATATACCCGTATCTACTCAAATCATCCGTGAAAGTAACAAAATAACGATATCCACCTTGCGCCGACACACTCATTGGTCCACACACATCAGTATGTACGATTTCCAATAAATCTGTCGCCCTCCATTGAATCGGAAAACGGCGTTCTAGTCATCTTGCCCATAAGGCATGGCTCACATGTATCAAATGATTCAAAATCTAGTGATTCCAAAAGTCCATCAGAATGGAGTTTCTTCATGCGTTTAACGCCAATATGACCTAGACGACAGTGCCACATATATGCAGATATATCATTATCAAGTTTAATCCTTTTAGCATCAACATTATGAATATGCGTAATACTACTATCAAGATCCAACAGAAATAAACCATTCAACGCAGGTGCATGACCATAAAACATCCATATAAATCGAACAACCATTGTTTTCAGACTTAAACGAATAACCACTTTGCATCAAACATGATCCGGATACAATGTTCATGCTTAGTGCAGGCACCAAATAACAATTATTCAGATTTATAACTAATCCCGATGGCATATGGAGAGGCAGCGTTCCGACGGTGATCACATCAACTCTTGATCCATTGCCGACCCGCATCGTGACCTCATCCCTTGCTAGCTGTCACTTGTTCCACAACCCCTGAATCGAGTTACATATATTAGCAACCGATCCCGTATCAAATACCCAGGTGCTACTGCGAGTACTAGTCAAGTACACATCAATAACATGTATATCACATATACCTTTGTTTGCCTTGCCGGCCTTCTTGTCCGCCAAATACTTGGGGCAGATGCGCTTCCAATGGCCAGTCCCCTTGCAATAGTAGCACTCTGTATCAGACTTAGGGCCAGCTCGGGATTTCTTTTCAGGTGCGGCAACAAATTTGCCGCCCTTCTTTCCCTTCTGCTTGCCTTTCTTGTCCTTCTTGAAATCGGTGGTCTTATTGATCATCAACACTTGATGTTCTTTCCTAATCTCCACTTCTGCAGTCTTAAGCATTGACAGAAGCTCGAGAAGAGACTTCTTCATGCCCTGCATGTTATAGTTCATCACGAAGCTCTTGTAGCTAGGTGGCAGAGATTGGAGAACATGATGTATGCCTAAGTCATTGGGAATCGTTATTCCCAAGGACACAAGCTTATCAGCGTACCCAGACATTTTGAGTACGTGCTCACTAACGGAGTTGTTCTCCTCCATCATGCAACTAAAGAACTTTTCAGAAGCATTATAACTCTCTACGGCAACATGGGTATCGAAAATCATTTTCAATTCTCCCATGGTATCAAAGGCATTGCCATTTTCGAAACGCTTTCGAAGTTCTGGCTCTAACCCATATAATATGCCGCAATGAACTAAGTTGTGGTCCTCCTGACGAGTTATATAGACATTCTTTTGCTCGTCAGGGGCATCAGGAGCTGGTGGGGGGGCCTAGCGGCGCCTCTAGCACATATTGCTTTTGTGCAGCAGTGAGAAGAATCCTCAAATTCATAGCCCAGTTGGTGAAGTTGCTACCATTCGCAGCAAGTTTCTCTTTCTCCATGAATACATTGAAATTAAAAGCAGGTGGTGCCATCTACAACAAAATTTGTAAAGTTTATTTAAACTAAGTTTATGATAGATTGAGTTCAACTAATCCAAATTACTAATGAACTCCCACTCAAAAACGACATCCCTCGTGTCTTTTTGGTGATTACATGAACCAAATCCACTACACCAAGTCCGATCATCACGTGAGTCGGTGTAGCTTCAAAGGCGAGCATCTATATGGGCATCATATCAACTATATGACTCATGCTTAACCTTTCGGTTCGTGTTCCGAGGCCATGTCTGTACATGCTAGGCTCGTCAAGTAAGAACCTTAGTATTACGCGTGTGTAAAACTGTCTTACACCCGTTGTATGAAACCGCGGAGTCGAGTACACCCGATCATCACGTGATGCCTCGAAACACGATCCATAGAACGGTACATACTGAAGGAAGAACATATTTTATCTTGATATCTAAATGAGGGATCATCTTACAATGCTACCAAAAACGCCAAACTAGCAGTATAAGATGCAAACATCTAATGTGTAAAGTGAGATGATATGGTCCATGCATTTGATATCTATCATTTGCATCGTGGTATGATCTCTATCATTCCTTTGTGTGTAAGGCCAAGGTCTATGGAACTTACACGTTAAGTGTGTTGTAAGAGTATCTATCATACATCTACTTACAACAATACCATATCAAGACACTAGCCCAACAACGATCTAAACTAGACGCCTCTAATTTATCAATTGCAAGTTTTATGTGGCTTAGGGCTTTCGGAGATAGAACCGGTCTTACCTACAAACATGAACCACAATGAGGATAACCAAGTTATTAGCAACTCGTTGTAATCAGATATTGACTATAGTAGGAGAGACAGACACCCGCTAGCCACTTATGCAAAACTAGTTGCATGTCAGTCGTGGAACCGGTCTCATGTACGATGACATGTAAGGTTAGTCCGGGCCGCTTCATCCCACTATGCCACCAATATCCAAAATACATAGAAGATGCAATAACATGATCATCATCGCCCACATATAAACATATGTGTACTACCCGTGCAAAGCACCTACGCATAGATCAGGCTCTGATACCACTATTGGGTCCGCAGCATAGAAAACAAAATTTTCCTACGATGAGGACTATACGCCAAGATCTATCTACTAGATACAGAGCAACGGGTGGACATACATCCATGGAGAACTTACCCTCGAAGACAACGAGTTTTGTTAACGAGTAGGAACTCGTGGTTGCTGTAGTCGTACGCTTGCCGATCTCAAGATCGTATGGAAGTCCGAGCGCCGCAAATCAGCAGCGCATCCGTCCTCGCACACACGTTCAAGCCACCGAACAACCTCCACCTCCTTGCTCCAGCGATGCAGCGGAAGCAGCAACTCCTTCCAGACAAAATGCCACCGGGAACATGTATCTCGCTAATCCGAGACCATGGGGGAATAATTCTAGAGGGGGAGAGAGATCCTTCACGAGGAGGTGTGTGGAAGAAGGGTGAGAGGGGTGGCCTTTTATAGGAGGAGGGGGTACCCCCTCCATGGCCGGCTCCTCATGGAGGGTGACCCCTCACCTCCCCCATTCATGTGGTGGTAACTCCTCCACATTAAAATGCCCCTTCATATTCTCTTTTAAATTCTCCACTTTAAATGCACTAAAATTCTCTAAGTTTAATGCTCTCTCATTTAATAAAACTCTTTTATTAAATTTATTCATAATTTTTTTAATTACTTTAATTAACAAACATTCACATAAAAGCCCTTACAACATTTCAATATCACATGCAGAACCACTTTCTGCAATTTCACCCGAAACAATTCCGGTTTCTATCGAAACAATTCCCGCGCTTTGCAATCCTTTCGTATGAAACATATGTGCTCCAAAATGGTGTCCGACAACCCTTAAGTGTGTCACCCTACGGTTCGCAAATAAATGCAGACATGATTGGGACTTCTCTCAGATCAATAATCAGAAGCGGGACCTGGAGATCCATACTGACTCCTGCACATTCAACGATGAATTCTATGATCGTGAGAACCTTTAACGCTATTAACTTAATCCTTTTGTCTCATGATATAATACATGTCCGAGATTCGATCATCGGTATCCAAATACCTACTTTGATCTCATTACCGACATGCACTCTTTTCTCGTTCCTGTGATATAACATTCTAGTGATCACATCACTTGCTTGCAAGCTATCTTAATGTGATATCACCGAGAGGGCCCAGAGTATATCTATCCGTCATCGAGATTGACAAATTCCACTCTTGATCCATGAGCCTTAACATAACACCTTCGTAGCACCGAACCCACCTTTATAGTCACCCTGTTACGGTGTGACGTTTGATGTTATCAAGATACTCTTCTGGTGTTAGCAATTAACATGATCTCATGGTCTAAGGATAAAGATTACTTCGTATGATGTTATAGCAATATAAACATAATGACTTGATCGTAATGCTATACTTCGGATGAATGTTCATCACATCATTTCACAAATGCTATGACCTTGTTATTAACAACATCCAATGTCCATGATCAGGAAACCTTGATCATCTTGTTAATCAACAAGCTAGTCTATAAGAGAGGCATAACTAGGAACCCTTTTTGTTTATTAAACACACATGTATTGACGTTTCCGATCAATACAATTATAGCATGCGAAATAAACATCTATCATATACGAGGAATACATAATAACAACTTTATTATTGCCTCTCAGGGCATATTTCCTTCTGTCTCCCACTTGCACTAGAGACAATAATCTAGTTTACATAGTGATAAATCTAACACCCATGGAGTTTTGGTGTTGATCATGTTTTGCCCTAGGGAGAACTTTAGTCAACGGATCTGCTACATTTAGGTCTGTGTGTACTTTACAAATCTTTATATCTCCATCCTTGACATGCTCGCGGATGGAGTGAAACCGGCGCTTAATATGCTTGGAATTCTTGTGAGACACTGGTTCCTTGGCGTTGGCTATGGCTCCATTGTTGTCATAATAGATCACCATTGGATCCAATGCACTAGGAACCACACCTAGTTCCGTTATGAACTCCTTCATCCAAACCGCTTCTTGCGCCGCTTCTGAAGCAACAATATATTCCGCCTCCATCGTTGATCAAGCTACCATAGGTTGTTTGGAACTCCTCCAACTAACTGCTGTTCCATTCAAGAGAAATACGTATCTAGATTGAGACTTAGAGTCATCCGGATCGGTGTCAAAGCTAGCATCGACATAACACTTAGCGACTAGCTCTTCTTCACCTTCGTATACAAGAAACATATCCCTAGTTATTCTCAAGTACTTAAGGATATTCTTGACCGCTATCCAGTGTTCCGAACCTGGATCAGATTGGTACCTACTAGTCAAACTAATAGCATGTGCCACATCTGGTCTTGTACATAGCATGGCGTACATTATAGAGCATATGGCTGAGGCATAGGGGATCTTATCCATTATCTCTCTTTTTTCCGCCGTAGCCGTACTTTGAGTCTTACTCAATGTCTTGCCTTGCAACATAGGTAAGAACCCCTTCTTACTTCCGTCCATATTAAACTTCTTTAATATCTTATCAAGGTATGTACTTTGCGATAGCCCAATTAGGTGCATTGATCTATCTCTATAGATTTTAATGCCTAATATATATGAAGCTTCACCAAGGTCTTTCATTGAAAATTTGCTGTTTAGATAACTTTTAACACTGTTTAAAAGATATATATCATTTCCAATCAATAATATGTCATCCACATATAATATCAGAAATGCCACATTGCTCCCACTCACTTTCTTGTAAATCCAAGCCTCTCCATAAGTTTGGACAAATCCAAACTCTTTGATCACCTCATCAAAGCGGAGATTCCAACTCCGGGATGCTTGCTTCAGTCCATAGATGGATCGCTGAAGCTCGCATACCTTATCAGCATCCTTAGGATCGACAAAACCCTTAGGTTGTATCATATACAACTCTTCTTAAATATTACCATTGAGGAACACAGTTTTGACATCCATCTACCATATTTCATAATCGAAATATGCAGCAATTGCTAACATAATCCTAACCGACTTTAGCATTGCCACGGGAGAGAATGTCTCATCATAGTCAACTCCTTGAATTTGTCGAAACCCCTTTGCGACAAGTCGAGTTTATATATGGTCACATTACCATCAGCATCAGTTTTTCTTTTGAAAATCCATTTATTCTCAACGGCCTTTTGATCGTGAGGTAAGTCCACCAAGGTCCAAACCTGGTTTTCGTACATGGATTCCATCTCGGATTTCATGGCTTCTAGCCATTTGTTGGAATCCGGGCTCATCATAACTTCTTCATACGTCGCAGGGTCATCTATTTCATCAATCATGAAATTCATAACAGGATTGTCGTACAGTTCAGGAGCTGCACGTGTCCTGCTTGACCTGCGAGGTTTGGTAGTGTCCTCTTTCGGAGTTTCATGATCATTATCATTAGCTCTATCTTCATTAGGTGAAGTCAACTCCGAAACAACTTCCGGTGTTGCGCTACTCGCCATTTCATGAAGAGAAGGTTCAATAAGCTCTTCGAGTTCTACCTTCTGACTACTCACACCTTTCGCGAGAAACTCCTTCTCAAGAAAGGATCCATTCTTGGCAACAAAAACCTTGCCCTCGGATCTGTGATAGAAGGTATACCCAATCGTTTCCTTAGGGTATCCTATGAAGACGCATTTTTCCGCTTTGGGTTCGAGTTTATCTGGCTGAAGTTTCTTCACATAAACATCGCATCCCCAAACTTTAAGAAATGACAGCTTAGGTTTGTTTCCAAACCATAATTCATACGGTGTCGTTTCAACGGATTTAGATGGTGCCCGATTTAAAGTGAATGCAGCGGTTTCTAGTGCATAACCCCAAAATGACAGTGGCAAGTCAGTCAGAGACATCATAGATCGAACCATATCCAATAAAGTACGATTACAACGTTCCGACACACCATTATGTTGTGGTGTTCCGGCAGGCGCGAGTTGTGAAACTATTCCACAGTCTTTCATATGTGTGCTAAACTCGTAACTAAGATAACCTCCTCCACGGTCGGACCGCAGAAATTTGATCTTTCTGTTACGATGATTTTCCACTTCATTCTCAAATTCCTTAAACTTTTCAAAGGTTTCAGACTTGTGTTTCATCAAATAGATATACCCGTATCTACTCAAATCATCCGTGAAAGTAACAAAATAACGATATCCACCTTGCGCCGACACACTCATTGGTCCACACACATCAGTATGTACGATTTCCAATAAATCTGTCGCCCTCCATTGAATCGGAAAACGGCGTTCTAGTCATCTTGCCCATAAGGCATGGCTCACATGTATCAAATGATTCAAAATCTAGTGATTCCAAAAGTCCATCAGAATGGAGTTTCTTCATGCGTTTAACGCCAATATGACCTAGACGACAGTGCCACATATATGCAGATATATCATTATCAAGTTTAATCCTTTTAGCATCAACATTATGAATATGCGTAATACTACTATCAAGATCCAACAGAAATAAACCATTCAACGCAGGTGCATGACCATAAAACATCCATATAAATCGAACAACCATTGTTTTCAGACTTAAACGAATAACCACTTTGCATCAAACATGATCCGGATACAATGTTCATGCTTAGTGCAGGCACCAAATAACAATTATTCAGATTTATAACTAATCCCGATGGCATATGGAGAGGCAGCGTTCCGACGGTGATCACATCAACTCTTGATCCATTGCCGACCCGCATCGTGACCTCATCCCTTGCTAGCTGTCACTTGTTCCACAACCCCTGAATCGAGTTACATATATTAGCAACCGATCCCGTATCAAATACCCAGGTGCTACTGCGAGTACTAGTCAAGTACACATCAATAACATGTATATCACATATACCTTTGTTTGCCTTGCCGGCCTTCTTGTCCGCCAAATACTTGGGGCAGATGCGCTTCCAATGGCCAGTCCCCTTGCAATAGTAGCACTCTGTATCAAACTTAGGGCCATCTCGGGATTTCTTTTCAGGTGCGGCAACAAATTTGCCGCCCTTCTTTCCCTTCTGCTTGCCTTTCTTGTCCTTCTTGAAATCGGTGGTCTTATTGATCATCAACACTTGATGTTCTTTCCTAATCTCCACTTCTGCAGTCTTAAGCATTGATAGAAGCTCGAGAAGAAACTTCTTCATGCCCTGCATGTTATAGTTCATCACGAAGCTCTTGTAGCTAGGTGGCAGAGATTGGAGAACATGATGTATGCCTAAGTCATTGGGAATCGTTATTCCCAAGGACACAAGCTTATCAGCGTACCCAGACATTTTGAGTACGTGCTCACTAACGGAGTTGTTCTCCTCCATCATGCAACTAAAGAACTTTTCAGAAGCATTATAACTCTCTACGGCAACATGGGTATCGAAAATCATTTTCAATTCTCCCATGGTATCAAAGGCATTGCCATTTTCGAAACGCTTTCGAAGTTCTGGCTCTAACCCATATAATATGCCGCAATGAACTAAGTTGTGGTCCTCCTGACGAGTTTTATAGACATTCTTTTGCTCGTCAGGGGCATCAGGAGCTGGTGGGGGGCCTAGCGGCGCCTCTAGCACATATTGCTTTTGTGCAGCAGTGAGAAGAATCCTCAAATTCATAGCCCAGTTGGTGAAGTTGCTACCATTCGCAGCAAGTTTCTCTTTCTCCATGAATACATTGAAATTAAAAGCAGGTGGTGCCATCTACAACAAAATTTGTAAAGTTTATTTAAACTAAGTTTATGATAGATTGAGTTCAACTAATCCAAATTACTAATGAACTCCCACTCAAAAACGACATCCCTCGTGTCTTTTTGGTGATTACATGAACCAAATCCACTACACCAAGTCCGATCATCACGTGAGTCGGTGTAGCTTCAAAGGCGAGCATCTATATGGGCATCATATCAACTATATGACTCATGCTTAACCTTTCGGTTCGTGTTCCGAGGCCATGTCTGTACATGCTAGGCTCGTCAAGTAAGAACCTTAGTATTACGCGTGTGTAAAACTGTCTTACACCCGTTGTATGAAACCGCGGAGTCGAGTACACCCGATCATCACGTGATGCCTCGAAACACGATCCATAGAACGGTACATACTGAAGGAAGAACATATTTTATCTTGATATCTAAATGAGGGATCATCTTACAATGCTACCAAAAACGCCAAACTAGCAGTATAAGATGCAAACATCTAATGTGTAAAGTGAGATGATATGGTCCATGCATTTGATATCTATCATTTGCATCGTGGTATGATCTCTATCATTCCTTTGTGTGTAAGGCCAAGGTCTATGGAACTTACACGTTAAGTGTGTTGTAAGAGTATCTATCATACATCTACTTACAACAATACCATATCAAGACACTAGCCCAACAACGATCTAAACTAGACGCCTCTAATTTATCAATTGCAAGTTTTATGTGGCTTAGGGCTTTCGGAGATAGAACCGGTCTTACCTACAAACATGAACCACAATGAGGATAACCAAGTTATTAGCAACTCGTTGTAATCAGATATTGACTATAGTAGGAGAGACAGACACCCGCTAGCCACTTATGCAAAACTAGTTGCATGTCAGTCGTGGAACCGGTCTCATGTACGATGACATGTAAGGTTAGTCCGGGCCGCTTCATCCCACTATGCCACCAATATCCAAAATACATAGAAGATGCAATAACATGATCATCATCGCCCACATATAAACATATGTGTACTACCCGTGCAAAGCACCTACGCATAGATCAGGCTCTGATACCACTATTGGGTCCGCAGCATAGAAAACAAAATTTTCCTACGATGAGGACTATACGCCAAGATCTATCTACTAGATACAGAGCAACGGGTGGACATACATCCATGGAGAACTTACCCTCGAAGACAACGAGTTTTGTTAACGAGTAGGAACTCGTGGTTGCTGTAGTCGTACGCTTGCCGATCTCAAGATCGTATGGAAGTCCGAGCGCCGCAAATCAGCAGCGCATCCGTCCTCGCACACACGTTCAAGCCACCGAACAACCTCCACCTCCTTGCTCCAGCGATGCAGCGGAAGCAGCAACTCCTTCCAGACAAAATGCCACCGGGAACATGTATCTCGCTAATCCGAGACCATGGGGGAATAATTCTAGAGGGGGAGAGAGATCCTTCACGAGGAGGTGTGTGGAAGAAGGGTGAGAGGGGTGGCCTTTTATAGGAGGAGGGGGTACCCCCTCCATGGCCGGCTCCTCATGGAGGGTGACCCCTCACCTCCCCCATTCATGTGGTGGTAACTCCTCCACATTAAAATGCCCCTTCATATTCTCTTTTAAATTCTCCACTTTAAATGCACTAAAATTCTCTAAGTTTAATGCTCTCTCATTTAATAAAACTCTTTTATTAAATTTATTCATAATTTTGTTAATTACTTTAATTAACAAACATTCACATAAAAGCCCTTACAACATTTCAATATCACATGCAGAACCACTTTCTGCAATTTCACCCGAAACAATTCCGGTTTCTATCGAAACAATTCCCGCGCTTTGCAATCCTTTCGTATGAAACATATGTGCTCCAAAATGGTGTCCGACAACCCTTAAGTGTGTCACCCTACGGTTCGCAAATAAATGCAGACATGATTGGGACTTCTCTCAGATCAATAATCAGAAGCGGGACCTGGAGATCCATACTGACTCCTGCACATTCAACGATGAATTCTATGATCGTGAGAACCTTTAACGCTAGTAACTTAATCCTTTTGTCTCATGATATAATACATGTCCGAGATTCGATCATCGGTATCCAAATACCTACTTTGATCTCATTACCGACATGCACTCTTTTCTCGTTCCTGTGATATAACATTCTAGTGATCACATCACTTGCTTGCAAGCTATCTTAATGTGATATCACCGAGAGGGCCCAGAGTATATCTATCCGTCATCAGGATTGACAAATTCCACTCTTGATCCATGAGCCTTAACATAACACCTTCGTAGCACCGAACCCACCTTTATAGTCACCCTGTTACGGTGTGACGTTTGATGTTATCAAGATACTCTTCTGGTGTTAGCAATTAACATGATCTCATGGTCTAAGGATAAAGATTACTTCGTATGATGTTATAGCAATATAAACATAATGACTTGATCGTAATGCTATACTTCGGATGAATGTTCATCACATCATTTCACAAATGCTATGACCTTGTTATTAACAACATCCAATGTCCATGATCAGGAAACCTTGATCATCTTGTTAATCAACAAGCTAGTCTATAAGAGAGGCATAACTAGGAACCCTTTTTGTTTATTAAACACACATGTATTGACATTTCCGATCAATACAATTATAGCATGCGAAATAAACATCTATCATATACGAGGAAGACATAATAACAACTTTATTACTGCCTCTCAGGGCATATTTCCTTCAATAGTATTGTCCTATCTGCCTTCTTGACGTTATCTTTAAAATTTTCACAAAAGTTGCCACAATTAGACTAAATTCAGTTGCCGACCATGTTGTCCGTCCTTCTCAAACTGCTTTCATGCAAGGAAGAAACATCTTAGATGGTGTGGTAATCCTACATGAAACCATTCATGAACTACACCCCAAAAAACAAAATGGGGTATTGTTCAAGATTGACTTTGAGAAGGCCTATGATAAAGTTAATTGGTCTTTCCTTCAGTAAACACTCAGAATGAAAGGGTTTTCTAACGAGTGGCATGCTCTCATACAATCTTTTTGTGTCTGGCGGTAGTGTTGCCATAAAAGTTAATGATGACACTAGCAAGTACTTCCACACTAAGAAGGCTTTGAGGCAAGGGGATCCATTATCGCCAATACTATTTAATATAGTGGTGGATATGTTGGCTATCCTTATTGAGAGGGCAAAAGCTGAGGGCCAAATTGAAGGACTAGTCCCACATCTCGTTGATGGAGAACTTTCTATCCTCCAATATGCTGATGATAAATTCTTATTTATGGAACATGATTTGGAGAAAGCTAAGAACCCTAAGTTAATACTATCAGCCTTCGAACAACTCTCTGGACTAAAAATTAATTTCCATAAGAGAAATTTGTATTGTTTTGGTGAGGCCCAAAACGAGGCACACCTATATGCTGAACTTTTCAGCTGTGGACATGGGCAATTTCCAATCAACTATTTGGGTATTCTGATACACTATCAGCATCTCACTATTTCTGAATGGAAAATCGTTGAGGAAAGACTCCAAAAACATCTTAATAGTTGGAAAGGCAAATTGCTATCCCTTGGAGGAAGACTTGTACTCATAAACTCAGTACTTACCAACATGGTACTGTATATGATCTCATTTTTGCAACTGCCAAAAGGTGTCTTGAATAAAGTGGATTACTTCCAATCAAGATTCTTTTGGCAGGGCGATAGTGAAAATAAAAAGTATCGACTTGCCAAATGGAATGTGATTTGCCGACCGAAATAATATGGTGAACTTGGTATACATGATTTACAAGTCAAAAATACCGCCCTGTTAGCTAAATGGTTGTTTAAGCTACTTACTGAAGAAGGAGTTTGGCAAACTATCATATGGAGAAAATATGTTAGATCCAAAGCTGTGTCTCAAATGGTATGGAAACCTGGTGATTTACATTTTTGGGCTGGACTAATGGCGTCTAAAAAACATTTTTTCCATTTTGGTG
This sequence comes from Avena sativa, assembly GCA_916181665.1. Lineage (NCBI taxonomy): Eukaryota > Viridiplantae > Streptophyta > Magnoliopsida > Poales > Poaceae > Avena > Avena sativa. The sequence continues at coordinate 427,864,991 of OV702286.1, read as the reverse complement.
TTTTTAATATTAAGGATGGATCTCAAATTAGGTTCTGGGAAGATAAGTGGCTTGGCCATACTTCTCTCCGGGAACAATACCCGACTCTATATTCAATTGTTAGACATAAAGGGGACACCCTCTCCAAAGTACTCCTCCTAATGTATCTTTCAAAAGAAGTCTCATTGGTCCTAGACTAGTATCACGGAATAGTCTGTTATTACGATTATCCACGATTCAATTTTCGGACGGTGTAGATGAGTTCATATGGAAACTACATGAGAGTGATAATTTCTCTATGGACTCGATGTATAGAGCTTTGATCCAACCTAATATTCCGGTCGATGATAATAGCACAATTTGGAAAATGAAAATACCCTTGAAAACTAAGATATTTGCTTGGTATCTGTGTAAAGGGGTAATTCTTTGTCGTGGTGGTGTCACGGCAGATGCCATGGATAGGCTAAAGGTGGGGACTAATACACGCTAGGGGAATCCAGGGAGGGATAGTGGAGTGATTCTCCACACAGAAATTTGTATTGATTGCCTTTGAAGATTACAAGTGCTCCTAGAGCTGTATTGGCGAGAGGAGGAAGAAGGAGCTCTCTTACTCTTGCCTGCAGTTTTCCCCTAGATCCTTAACCAAAACCCTGTGGCCTCAAAGAACTCAACCCCTTCTACTGGAACCCTAGCCCCCCTTATATAGAGGAGGCTCGGTCCCTGCCTAGGGCATACATGGAGGCACATTCCTAAGAATATGCCTCCTCCCAAAGCGGTAACCCGACCGGGGTGCTTTTCCCCCGCGTCATACATGATTTAGCTACGTAAGCCTCTGCGGCGCCCGTGTCAGCCGACATGGGCGTCGTCACCCTTGTCGGCCATGACCCGGTGGTCCTGCCCTTGCTTTCTTCGCTCATGTAGTGCGTACCGGACCTTCTTTTTGACCAGAGAGATTCCTTCCTTCTCCCAGAAGCTAAGCGGCCAGCATCTGCTTTGACCCTGCCGAACCTCGGCTAACTCGGCCCTTATACCCCGGAGTGACCCTACCCAGGGGTATCCCCCCAACATTAGTCCCCGAAGCTGGTGCGGTCTTAGCGTCCTTGGCCGTTCAGGCCACATCAGGTTCATTCATGTTCGAGCCTTGGACGTTTAATTCCGGGTTAGCTCCTTATCTCGGATTATATGGATTTATGTTCCCTTCGCACGTTCCAAGTTTTCACTTGCCGACCGGGTTACCACTTTGGCTCGGATCCCATGGTTACCATGGTTTGATCTGGGCCCCGTTTCCTTCTCTCATACGCCAACCCACGTGGAGGATAATCATTACGTCGTCTTATTTTAAGGGCCTGCACAGTAACCGCCGTAGCAATTGTCAGTTATCACTGTGCGTGGGTCACGTCACGCCTGCCTCCTCGTTTACCGCATCAGTGCATCATGTCACGGGACTGCTTCTACTCTGTGGCCCTCTGTGTGGCTCCTCTACGATTGGCTAAGGCGTGCGATACACAGCCATAGCATGTGGCTCGTTGGCGCAGCGCGATCCCACTCACCCTCTCTGGGGGTGGTTAAGTAGCGGAGGGGCGCACCTCTTAGCATTTTTCCCACTTCTGCGCCCCTCTGCCCATTGCTCTTCCCCTTCGTCTTCCTAGCGACCGCGCGCCGCCAGAGCTTCTAGCAGCAGCGCCGCCGCCGTGCTTTTCCCCGTGCCTCTGCGTCACAGCCACCGCTGCGTGACTTCTTCGCCACGGGTCCACGCCAATCCAGGCCTCAGATTCCCGCCGCTGGTAGCGCCAGTGAGGGTAGTGAATACAAGATGACGGAGGAGGAGTTCGTCGTCGCCGAGCAGGAAATGGAGGAGGACGCCGCCGCGGCGGACCGCGGTGCGTGGGCTGGATCATGGGTCTGTCAAGATGACCTTGACTGGCTCTACCAGACCAGGCGCATTCCTGCCGGCGTCGCCTCTTGTCTCCCCTCCGCCGAACTGGCCCCCTCACCCAATCCGGGTGAGTTCGTCGTGTTCCTGTCCCACTTCCAACGGGGATTTGGTCTGCCGGTGAGCGATTTGTTCCGGGATTGGGTTAGCACCTACCACTTGCAGCCGCACCATCTCCCAGCCAACGCTATCACCTCTCTCTCTCCGCCTTTGCCTCTACGATCGAAGGCTACACCAGACTATGGCCCACGAAGGAGCTATGGATCCGGTTTTTCGGCCTTCGTCGCAACGTCATCCCCAACATCCAAGTAGAGTCGGAGGATAAGCAGCTCACCCAATTCAGAGCTGCCTCCATCTCGCCCCGGAGACTTTCTGTTTTCCCCCGGGTTACCGGGCTTGACTCCTGCAAAGGATGGGCCCGGACCTTCTTCTATGTCCGGAATGAGGGCACTGAAGATTTGATTCGGCTGCTGCCCTACGCTCCGGGTCCACCTGACACGGAATTCTGGGAGGAGGTCCCCAAGAAGCCCATAGCTCTGGCCAACCAAGTTAATAAGAGGTTCGCGGAGCTGAAGAGACTCGGATTGCGCAACGAGGATGCTATGATCACGTTCGTGCGCAACCGAATCTCTCCCCTCCATAAGCGCACCCACAAGTTGTGCTACATGAGTTTCAGCCGCGACCCCAACCGAACCTCCTCCTTCGAGTTGAGCAACACGGAGATTTTTCGCCGGGTTAAGGCTCTTTTCACCACCCACCGGGACTTCTCCGCCGAATGTACGTGGGGAATTGAGCACTACTGTCGTGACAGGCTCCCTCCCGCGGTAAGCTTCGCGGGGCAAACTTATTTCGGATCAAATATGTGTCGGTTTTTGTTGTATTTTTGACTTTGTTCTTCATGCTTTTTCTCAGCTGTTCCTTCAGCAAACTCTCAAGGATGGTACGGATCCGACCCTTAAGTGGGCGTCGGACCTAGAAATCCCGGATGAGGAGGAACCGGACCAGGAGACGCTACCAAATGACCCAGCGGTAAATTCTCTTCTCTTAGAGATTGGCCCGATGATGAGGATGACTCGGATGTCGACGTGATTGAACCTGTTGAGGCTGTCCCTCTTTCTTTTTCCTTTCCGGCATCAGCTAACCCCGGTGGGCATATCCACGAGGATCCTCCACTTGCTACGGGCGAGCCGGTTCCGGTGGCATCAAAGAAGAAGTGCGGAGCCGCATCAAGTTCTTCCTCCGAACCTTCTCAGCCCACAAAAAGGCAAAAGAAGGCCGGAGACAAGACTGCCTCCAAGCGGGCAGGCAAAGCCCCGGCACGGAGGGCTCAGAAACCCAAGGAGGCCAAAACCTCGGATGCGTAAGTTGTTTTTTGTTGCGTAACTCACTTTTCCTTGCATCGTGGCAATTTCTCTTCTGACATTACTTTCTTCCTCAGACCTCCGGTGGAGGTCCCTCAGAGCGGATCAAGCATCTCTTCACCCCTTCGATCCGGCCCTTCTCCTCCTCGTGACGACGAGTCACGCCCGCTGAGCCCTATTCCGGAGGGTTCTGCGGCTGCTCCGGGTTCCGCACTACCTCGTCGAGAGGAACGCGACCTCGGAGCGGGAGGGGTCGGTCCAGCCGAGGCGACGGCGTCCACCACTTCGGCATTGCCGCAACCAGCAGCCACCGAGTCTATCTCAACACCAGCACCATCAGCAGTTCTAGTACCAGCGATCGAGCCAGCACCAGCACCTGTTCCGGCACCAAGGAAACCAACAACAGCTCCAAGTTCAGCTACAAGAGCTCCAGTGCCAAGTTCTTCCGCCTCGTCCGAGTCATCTCAACCTCGGCGAGGAACTACTCCGGCAGCTTCTAAGGGGAAATCCACTGCAGTTACTTCTTCCCAGCAAGCTAAGGGCAAAAAGGTTCCGGATACTACCAAGTCAGCATCCGTTGAGGCTGGGCAGTGAACCCTATCGTCGATGCTTCCCAAGAAAGCCCCAGCCACGAAGGATGTTCCTGCCGAGCCAACTGATGCGCAGCAGATGGTTCTGCATACCAGCCCAGCCCTTGCCTTGGTTGAGAGGAAAGAAGCGCACGCAAAGGGCTTGGTGGCACCCCATATGCCCACCGGTGAGCGGTACCCTCCGAGTCTTATTGAGTTCATCATGAACTGGAATAAGGCGGAGTTTGTCCACAATGACGATCTCCCGAAAAAGTTCGGCCCCACAGAATTTTCCGCCCAGATGAATACTGCCGCTAAGGCAATTAACCTCGCGGGGCAAATGATGGAGGTATGACGTTTCTCCTTTACATGCTGTAGATAATAACCATTAGTCCCCGAGCCTCCGGTGGAGTAGCTTGTTACTCGGTCGGATGCTCATTAGAAAACTAACATAGCTGCATGTGAACTTCGATTATGCACACACCTAGAGCCGGGTTAAGTTCCACTTGGCCCGGATCTTGTACACTTCGAATATGCACACACCTAGAGCCGGGTTAAGTTCCACTTGGCCTAGATCTTGTATACTTCAAATATGCACACACCTAGAGCCAGGTTAAGTTCCACTTGGCCCAGATCTTGTACACTTCGAATATGCACACACCTAGATCCGGGTTAAGTTCCACTTGGCCCGGATCCTGTACACTTCGAATATGCACACACCTAGAGCCGGGTTAAGTTCCACTTGGCCCGGATCTTGTACACTTCGAATATGCACACACCTAGAGCCGGGTTAAGTTCCACTTGGCCCGGATCTTGTACACTTCGAATATGCACACACCTAGAGCCGAGTTAAATTCCACTTGGCCTGGATCTTGTACACTTCGAATATGCACACACCTAATTTTACACTTCTGTACTTTTTTCAGGTAACCACCAATCGCCGGAGCACTGAATTCCAACGCCTGCTGGATACCCACAAGATGCTACACGCAAAACATGTTGCACTTATTGCAGAACATGAAAAGAGGGGTAATTTTTTCCCTCGGCACTTCTCCATTTTTCTTCACCTTCTTCTGCCAAACTAATCTCCTCATTCGGTTTCTGCAGCTGGGGTTGAGGCTGAGAACAAGATCATGCGGAAGAACTTGGAGGAAATCTGGGTTATGTCCTCTTTTGTCCGACCTCGTAGTGTTTTCCATTTCCTCTTCTCCTTGGCTCAGCAAACATTCACTCCTCGGCTCTGCCGGGTCAACATACTATTTCAGCATCGCTTGAGGATAGTGTGCCCGTGCCTGATATGATGCTGCATTTTCTCGAACAAGCAGGACAGCATCAAGCCGAGCTGAAGAAGAAGGATAATGAGCTTGCTCTCCTCTGGACTAAGGACAACGAGATTGCTAGGCTCAAGGCTGATATGGAGAAGATGAAGGCCCAGCACCAAACCGAGCTCCAAAAGGTTGGCCAGAACTTCACAGAAGAGCGTGAGCACCTTACTCTCCAGATCTCCAAGGACCAGGAGCTACTTAAAGAATCCGACGTCCAGCTTGGGTTGGCAAACGCTGAGCTTGAACAACTTCACAAGAGACGCGACGATTGCATCAAGGAGTTGACCCGGATTCACAGCCATATTTCACGTAAGTTCCTTTCCCTTATCCGACATAATTCTCCGGGTTAGGTCATATGTCGTTGCTTCAGCTTCTTCCTTTGCCTTGTTTCCAGGCCACTTTCCAGAGGGTACTCCTATTGCGAGCGCTGCTGTTGCCAAATTTCGCCGCGAGAGGGGTACTCCCGTCACTCCTAATGGTGAAGGCATTCCTTTAGACATGGAGGACCTATTGGTCAGCCTGTCATCTCGCGTGGAAATCATCAAGAACTACGGCAAAGATCTCCTCGACGTTTCCGTCCGGATTTTCAACACGTTCTGGCCCAGTGAGAGCGCTCCGAAGAGGATCACACTTCTTGCCGAAAAGTTTGGACAGTGCTAGAGAGAACTGCTGAAGCCAATTCTTGTTGGACAGCAGCAAGTCGAAGAGTTGAGTTTTTGGTGCTCACACATTACTAATCCGGGTTAAGTAGAACGACTTATTCCAGCTACCGCATAAGAAATAACAACAAACATTATTAAGGCAGTCCCCGAGTTACTGCTCGAGGCACTGCTATTTTATTGATAAGCTCATTGCCGACATACATACCGACATATGAGACGACTCGGATACATACACTTCTTAGCTAAGTGTAGAAGGGATGAAGTAGTGCTACATTCCACGGTCGCTTAGATTCCTCTCCGGACCTGTCCGCCTTGTTCTTTTCCTGTGGCTTTGCATCTATAAGATAGTAAGAATCATTGTGCAATGCTTTGCTCACAATGAACGGCCCTTCCCATGGGGGGGATAATTTATGCATGCCAGTAGTACGTTGTACCAACCGAAGCACCAGATCGCCTTCCCGAAAGACTCGGGGGCACACTTTCCGGCTATGATAGCGTCGAAGATTTTGCTGATATATGGCGGATCTGGACAGTGCCAGTTCTCTCGCTTCTTCCAGCAGATCAACATCATTTTTCCGGGCTTCTTGCACTTTGGCTTCTGTGTATTGGGTGACCCTAGGCGAATCATGCTCTATGTCGGCTGGTAATACAGCTTCTGCCCCATATACCAGAAAAAATGGCGTATAGCCTGTTGATCGATTCAGAGTTGTTCTTAAACTCCACAGTACCGTTGGTAGTTCTTCTATCCAGCACCCCGCTGATCTTTGCAGCAGCTCAATGAGCCGGGGTTTTATCCCGGATAAGACTAATCCGTTGGATCTTTCCACTTGTCCGTTCGATGTGGGGTGGGCTACCGAGGCTACGTCCAGTCGGATCTTCTTATCTCGGCAGAATCGTGCAAATGCTCCTTCAGCAAAATTTGTGCCATTATCAGTTATGATACTGTGAGGATAACCGTATCTCAAGATGATGTCTTTGAGAAATGTTACGGCCGTAGCTCCATCACATTTTCTTATAGGCTTCACTTCAATCCATTTTGTAAACTTGTCCACCATGACCAAAATGTGTGTCATGTTTCCTCTTGCTGGTTTGAACGGGCCAACCATATCCAAGCACCATACAGCAAATGGCCACGTAATTGGTATGGTCTTGAGTTCCGACATAGGCATATGTGTCTTGGTGGCGTACCTTTGACAACCATTGCATTTTCTCACCAGATCTTCTGCTTGTTCTAAGGCACTTGGCCAGTAGAATCCATGCCGGAACGCCTTTGCCACCAAGGCTCTGGATGAGGCATGATGCCCGCATTCTCCTTGGTGTATATCTCGGAGGATGTCAAGTCCTTCTTCCGGGTCAACGCATCGCTGGAGGACGTTGGTTACACTCCATTTGTACAGCTCGGAATTGATAATCGTGTATGCTTTTGCTCTCCTCTGAGTTTGCCTGGCTAACACCTCCTCAGCGGGTAACGTTCCGTCTTTCAGGAATTGGAATATTGGTAGTGCCCAAGCTGGTATCGCTCGTGGAGGGAACATCTCCTCATCAATTTCCATCTGACCTATCGGCATAACTTCAGTCGGATCACGCTAAGCAATCCCCGGGTCTAGCGAGGTAGTCCCCGGGTTTACCGGGGCAGTCCCCGGGTTTGCTGATGCAGTCCCCGGGTCTCGCGTACTACCTCCCGTGTCAATGTCCATGGGCTCAGCTCCAGATTCTGTATTTTCTGAGACATAGATCGAGTCGGTTCCTGGGGATGGCCTGATAGATGGTTTTCTGAGGTGTTCCAATGCTACACCCGGTGGAATTGCCTGTCTGGTCGATCCGAGCTTCGACAGCATGTCGGCAGCCTCGTTTTCCACTCGGGGTACATGGTGAAATTCACACCCCTCGAAGTAACCAGATATCTTCTGCACGTGAAATTTGTATAGTGCCATGTTTGGATCCAGGGCGTCCCACACTCCGGACACTTGCTGCACCACCAGATCCGAGTCGCCAAAACATATTATCCGATGTATGCCAATCTCCTTTGCCACTTTGAGCCCATGCACGAGAGCCTCGTACTCAGCGACATTGTTCGATGCCGCGAAATGGATCTGCAATACATATTTTAGCTGGTCCTTCTTTGGCGAGGTAAGCACAACCCCGACGCCTAATCCGGTTTTGGTTTTTGACCCGTCAAAGTGCATCCTCCAGTAGTTCGGATCTGGTGGCGGAGGTTCGTATTGTACCTCGGCCCAATCCACAAAAAAAGTCCGCCACAGCCTGGGACTTGATCGCTTCTCTTCTGTCGTACTGGGACGCATAAGGGGCTAGCTCAATTGCCCATTTTGCAATTCTGCCACTCGCATCCTTGTTACCCATTATCTCGGATATGGGGGCTTCACATATTACTTTGATGGGGTGCTCCTCAAAGTAATGCTTTAACTTCTTTGCCGCCATATAGACACCATATGCCACCTTTTGAAAGTGCGGGTAGTTCTGTTTTGAGGCAGACAATACCTCGCTCAAGTAATATACTGGCCTCTGCACCGACTTACCCTCTTCATTGCGCTCCACTACAATTACTGCACTTACCACTCGGTTGGTTGCGGCTATGTAGAGCAACATTGGCTCCTTTGATAGTGGAGAGGCTAACACTGGTGCAGTGGCCAACATCTTTTTTAAGTGGGCAAAGGCCTCGTCGGCCTGTGGCGTCCAAACGAATTTATCCGACTTTTTCATGAGTTGGTAGAGAGGCAGTGCCTTTTCTCCCAACCGATATACAAACCGACTCAATGATGCCAGGCACCTAGTGAACTTCTGGACATCGTTAAGAAACTTCGGCAGCTCCATTCGTTCGATGGCTCGGATCTTAGTTGGATTAACTTCGATACCTCGGCTGGAGACGAGAAATCCGAGTAATTTTCCAGCTGGGACACCAAAGGTACATTTTTCAGGGTTAAGCTTCATCCGGAACCTTCTCAAGTTCGCGAATGTTTGCCTTATGTCGTCAAGGAGCGCTGTGCTTTCCTTGGTCTTGATAACCACATCATCCACGTATACTTGTATGTTTTGACCTATTTGGTCATGCAAACATTTTTGCATACATCTTTGGTACGTTGCACCCGCATTACGCAAACCAAACGGCATAGTGCGATAGAAATAAGCCCCATACGGGGTAATAAACGCAGTCTTTATTTGATAATCCGGGTTCAGAGGTATTTGGTGGAAACCAGAATATGCATCAATGAATGACAACAGTTCACATCCCGCGGTTGAGTCTATGACCTGATCTATCCTTGGCTGTGGAAATGGATCTTTTGGACACGCCTTGTTCAGGTTCGTGTAATCGATGCACATACGCCAAACCACTGCCACGTTCGGATCGTCCTTCTTCTTTTCTACCAGCACCGGATTAGAGAGCCAATCCGGATATAGTACTTCCATGATAAATCCTGCTGCTAGCAATCGAGCTATCTCGTCTCCAATGACTTTTCTCCTATCCTCGGCGAAGCGGCGGAAAGGTTGCTTCACCGGCCTTGCTCCAGGCCTTACGTTCAAAGAGTGCTCGGCCAACTCCCTCGGAACACCTTGCAAGTCCTGTGTAAACCAAGCAAAAATATCCCGATTCTCACGGAGGAAGTTGACGAGCTCGCTTTCCTATTTGTCAGTTAACCCGGCACTAATTGTTACGGTGCGCTCCGGGAACATGTCATCAACTGGAACCTTCTTGGTGTCCTTTGCGGCTTGGAATGAAACACTGCCATGCGGGTTACTCAACGCGGGCATATATTGCTGCGCGGATTGAGCTAATGCCGCACCTCTTGGATTTTTCTTTTCTCTTGCGCAATCACGAGTGACTCGGCTAGGTTAGACCCGGCTGAAGCACACTCAATGGAACGTCGGAAATCTCCAGCAATGGTAACCACTCCATTTGGCCCGGGCAACTTCATCTTCAGATAACTGATGTGGCAGCTTGCCATGAACTTGTTCAATGCTGGTCTTCTGAGTAATGCGTGATACGCACTTTCCAAGTTCACCACCTCAAACTCCAGATTTTCAGTTCGGCAGTTATCCCTTGTGCCGAACAACACGTCGACCCAGACTTTGCCTATGGGCTCACAAGAAATGCCTGGTACAATGCCATGGAAAGTTCTTCTCGTAGCCTGGAGCATGTTCTCCGAGATGCCCAACTTGCGCATCGTATCCGCATACATAATGTTAATGCTACTGCCATTGTCGATCAATACCTTGGAGAAACTCACATTGATGTTTGGTCCAATGAATGTCGGATCTAGTACTAGCGCATACGAGCCTGGACTCGGCATAAGCTTAGGATGATCTTTGATGTTCCAAGTGATTTCCTGGTCCGACCAAGGCATATACCTCGTCACTGCGGGCATTACCGCATTGACCTCCATATGTCGGCGCTGCAAGCTCTTCCTATCTGTTTCCTCAGTGGTAAACAAACAATAACTCTGATGATGCTCCCTGTACTCATTCCTTCCCTTGTTTCCGGGGTACCTCTGATCCGGCTGTTGCTGATTTTCCACCTGATGCACTGCATCCCTTCTCTCATTGTTGTCATACCTCGGCGGAGGGGGAGGCAACATTAGCTGTTGCGTGTTCGCCCCGGAGAGCAATTGCTGTCGAGTTAACTCCTGCCGAGGTTGATCATTCCGGGGTGCCTGAGCATTCCCCGAACCACCTTGTTCTATCTTACGCATCCACTCACATTGCCTCGTTGTGTGACTCGCCGGGCTATTCGGATTTGGCGTGTGAAACTTACACGGCTGGTCCAACATCGACTCATAGGTATACCTCGGACGGTCTTTCTTTTCCTGCCACTGTTTCTTTTGCTCCGGAGTCCATGTTTTCTTGCCATCGTTTCTTGGAGTCCATTGCCCTCCCGTTTTCTGGCGTTGGTTGCTCCCTGCTCCGGGTTGATCTTGATTCACAGCTGCAACTTGTTGCGAACCGTAGCGATGATCCGGTCTATCATATCTTCTTTTTCCTCTGTAATCGTTCCTCCGAGATGACCCGGCTCCATCCCTCTGATAGTATTCCTCGTTTGACTCGTTTGACGCGATCCTAGGTTGAGTCGGATCACCCAAAGCATACGAATCTGCAATCTGGATCATCTCTGCCAACGTAATTGGCATTTTCCTTTGCAACTTCATCTGACATGGTTATACCCGACGGGTACATAACTTCAGCATACCTGGTCCAGTCCAAGGAAGGCCCACAGCAGACGTACGCTGGCCCATGAAGATTTTCGGGTGGCCAAGGCCCATGACGCCTTCGGATCCTTGGAGAGCAAGACTAGAGTTTGAATACAACTTGTAACCTACTCGTATCGGTACCTGAGACCTAGCCTCCCCATATATAAAGGCTAGGAGGGTCCAACGAGGAAGACAACCTACAGACAGATCCATACTTTTCGTACACGCCTCCACGCCAGATCGAGTCTGCGCACCCTGTAACTTTCGGTTCCGCCGTAATCAAAGAGCAGACAAGCAGGAGTAGGGTTTTCCCTCCGGGGGCCTGAACCTGGGTAAATCTCGTGTCCCCTGGTTGCTTGTCTGTTAACCGTGCCACGATCTCCAGCATCCCCATCTTCTCCAAAACCCAAGTCCATAACAATGGGCATTGACGAGATTAAACATCGTCAATTGGCGCCGTCTGTGGGAATTGGGGCTGCTGATTGTGCGGTCGTGACAGTTCCGACCCGATCGATCTACAACTCCTCGGCGACAGAGAATCACCTCCTCTTCGGCACTTTCGACTTCACCGCCCACTCGCCGGCCACCATGAAGGATTTCGAGCCCGTAGGCGACGGACTCGAAATTCCGTTCGGGAGCTTCTGCTTCCAGGTGGGACAAGCTGGTACCCTCCGCCTCCCTGAGCGGGTGCCCGTACCATCAATCAGGCCCGCTTCGTGGGCTCCACACCCTGTGCTACGCACGTCACCATCAACAGATGAGTTTTTCAACAGCAACAGCTGCAACTCCGATCTGTGCGATCCACCTTCGGATGAAGGGACCTACGGTTCCGAATCCGAAAGCTGCAGCAGCAGCCAACCAATCTGCAGGCGCTATCTGTGCGCCGCAATCATCCAAACCGACGAAGACACGCCTAACCCACCTCCCAACCCCAACCCGCAGGGCCAAAACGGCGAAAACGGGGAAAACAGGGGCCACCTCATCCAACTTAGCAAAGAAGGATGGGCCGAAGCACGCCGCGCTGTCGCAGGCGAAATAGTCCTACCTCTGGACTCCCCACGTGACCTGCTGATGGCATACCACTACCTCCTCATCGAGGAGCACAAGAAGCAAGTCAAGATGCAGGAGACGCTCGATAAACGCAAGAAAGCAGCCTCTGAGTCCAGTGCGCGACGAGCTGCGCTCTCCGCCATGGGACCCGGCTCCAGCACAAACAGAAATCAGGGAAACAAGCACCGCTCTCGGGTGGAAAACATGGACCCGAAGGAGCGGCGTGACGTGACCCGAACCCTCCACACATCGTTCATGGATATGGACGCCGACGGCAACATCACCCCAAAGACGCCACAAGCCGCGATCATGGCAGCCACTGCTTATCTTGCGGCTCACCCACCTCCGGAGGGGGACCCGAAAAGGGCCATGCATAGGTCCGCACTCACCGGACTAGGACTAATCGGAGCTGCGCTCCACGAAGACGCTCCTACGGAGCCGAAGAAGAAAGCTCCGGCCAGGCGCGACCGGAGCCCCACCCCCTCATCTGAAGATGAAGAAGAACACGATCTTCCTCGAAGAAAGAAGAGCTCGCACCGCCATAAGCACGACTACGACGCCAGGGACAAGCTTACACAGCGCAAGATCGACAAAGCACGTGCCAAACGCGCATGCTCATCCGAATCTGAGATGGATGAAGACGAAGGAGAACTCTGCGGGGCTTGATGCTTCAGCAGATCCGTCCGGCGAACACAGATGCCACGCAACTTTAAGCTTCCTTCAGACACTCCGAAGTTCAACGGCGCGCAAGATCCAAAGTCCTGGCTCAGCGACCATCTGTCATCCGTCAAGCTTCACGGAGGCAACAAAGAAACCGCCATGCAATGCCTTCAGCTGCAGCTGACAGGTGCGGCGCGGGTCTGGCTCAGCAGCCTGTCATCAGGATCCATCCGAAGCTGGGAGGAGCTCGCTTATAGCTTCATCCGAAACTTCAAAGGCACCAGCAAAAGGCCCGCCTCAATCGAAGAGTTGCGAGCATGCACTCAGAGAACGGGTGAATCTATTCGCTCGTACATACTACGCCGGTCCACGACCAAGAACTCCGCAGCACACATCTCCGAAGAACGGGCCATCGACGCCTTCAGGGACGGCGTCAAACGCCCAGACTTCAAGGAGAAACTTGGACGCGTAAAGCCCAAGACACTCGACCAGCTCATGGAAATCGCCAACAGTTGGGCAGATGGCGAAGATTGCATCCAGCGAACGCAATCAGATGAAGAAGACGACTACGGCCAAAGACGCGAACGCCACAGCAAGAGGAGACCGCGCGTATACGAGGACCGCGACGGACCCGACATGGTCGCAGCCGGCTACGCCGACCGCCGTAATGACAACAGCCGCAGCAGCGGAGGATATCGCAGCGGAAACTTCCGCGACAACGGACGACCAACGCAGTCGTGGCAACGCCGCGACCGCGACAACAGACCTTCAGCATTCGACAAACTTTCGGGTCCATGCACCATCCACTTCTACATCGACAAACAAGAAGGCAAAAAGAAAGCTAGCCACATGCTCAAGGACTGCCGCGAGTTCCATAAACTCAGCGAAAGCATGGTACAGATGAGGCAACAAGCTCCAATTCCTGCGTTCGGAAACGCACTTGCGCCAGGCGAAATAGCACACGGAGCTCCTCCACCGCCGCCTATTGGAGGCCCACATCAACCAGCCGCACCAGCGCAAAACAACGCTGGAGTCGCATACCCCCCACCAAAAGGAGCACTCAATATGATACAGAAAGGACGCCCAACCAACAGGGTACAAAAGAAGATCACCCGCCAAATCAATATGGCCGTGACAACTCCACCTGCCATCCCTGAGTACCTCAGCGGATCGGAGTCCTGCATCACATTCACTCGCGCGGATCACCCTATTCAGATCCCTCGCCCAGGTCATGCTGCCCTGGTGCTGGAGGCGCAAATCGGAGGCTTCGAGATGAGTCGCGTCTTCATGGACGGCGGCAGCGGCATCAACCTAATATTCGCAAGCACTCTAGCAGCTATGCGGATCCCGCAATACAGCCTGGAACAATCAGACACAACGTTCCACGGCATTGTCCCAGGGAAGGGCATCTTCCCCCTGGGCAAAATAGGGCTCGACGTCATCTTCGGGACACCGGACAACTTTCGACAGGAGCGCCTAGAATTCGAAGTGGTGGACTGGCCGTCGCAATACCACGCCATCCTGGGACGCGTAGCATTCGCAAGGTTCCTGGCCGTCCCACACTATGCATACCTACTACTCAAAATGCCAGGACCAAGGGGCGTCATCACAGTTCACGGGAGTTTCACCCGATCGGACCAATGCGACAGGGATTTCAACAAAATCTCCCAGTCTTTCGGCATGCAAGACGAGCTCGTAAGGCTCCGCGAAGTGACAGACAATGGGCTACCCCCAGTCACCAAGCAGAACGCACCTGATATGTCTTTCGACTCCACTATCAACACCAAAAAAGTACAGGTCCATCCAACGGATGCCTCCAAGACGGCGCTAATCGCCAACGACCTCAACACCGCATAGGAAAGCACGCTCGTCGAATTCCTCCGTGAGCACTGGGAAATCTTCGCCTGGTGTCCTGCGGACATGCCAGGAGTTCCCAGGGAATTCGCCGAGCACGCACTCAATGTCTTCCCAGACACCAAACCAGTCAAGCAGTCCATCCGAAGACTGTCGGAGCCACGAGCTGAAGCTATCGGCAAAGAGATCAACAGATTACTCGCAGCAGACTTCATCCGGGAAATCAAGGAAAGCGAGTGGCTGGCAAACACAGTGATGGTCCCGAAAAAGGACACGGACATCCTGCGGATGTGCGTGGACTTCACGTCACTGAACAAACACTGCCCTAAGTACCACTTCCCTCTCCCTCGGATCGACCAGATCATCGATTCGACTGCAGGTTGTGAGAAACTCTCCTTCCTCGACGCCTACTCAGGCTATAATCAGATTCGACTCAAGGTCGAAGATCAAGAGAAAACGGCGTTCATCACACCGTTCGGAGTATACTGCTACAACACAATGCCCTTCGGGCTAAAGAACGCGGGTGCCACGTAACAGCGATGCATGCAGACCTGCCTCAAGGACCAGATCGGTCGCAACGTCCAAGTCTATGTCGACGACATAGTCATCAAAACCAAGGAGGCAAGAACACTTATCGACGATCTCCGCGAGACGTTCGACAACCTTGATCGCTACAGGATCAAGCTCAATCCAGAAAAATGCGCCTTCGGCGTCCCCTCAGGTCAGCTGCTCAGATACTTCATCTCTCAACGAGGGATCGAAGCAAACCCGAAGAAAATCAAAGCTATCATGACAATGGAGAAGCCGAAAAACCTCAAGGGCGTTCAGCATCTCGCAGGGCGAGTAGCGGCACTAAGCAGGTTCATCAGCCGCATGGGCGAGAAGGCCCTACCATTTTACCAACTGCTGCACAAAGCAGACAAGTTCGAGTGGACACCAGAAGCCAACGACGCATTCGAAAACCTCAAGCGGCTCCTCTCCACCTCGCCCGTTTTGGTCACGCCAAAAAAACGCGAGCCCCTGTTGCTGTACATAGCAGCCACGCACCAGGTGGTCAGCACAGTACTTGTGGTCGAACGACCCGAAGAAGGCAAGACCCATGGGGTACAACGCCCAATTTACTACCTCAGCGAGGTTCTCACTCCAACAAAACAGCGGTACCCGCACTACCAGAAGCTGGCCTACGGCGTGTTCATGACGGCTCGACGACTCAGCCACTACTTCCAGGAGCATCAGGTGATGGTCGTCAACGAGGCACCCCTAAACAGCATCCTGAACAATCCAGAGGCCACAGGACGCGTGGCCCTGTGGGGCATCGAACTATCACCACTGGACATCACCTACGAGAAGCGACACGCAATCAAATCTCAAGTCCTTCCGGACTTTCTGGTGCACTGGATGGAGCTACAGCTGCCTGACACCCCAGACATGTCACAGTCCTGGACAATGCATTTTGATGGCTCCAAACGCGAAGCCGGAGCAGGGGCAGGAGTCATACTGACCTCCCGCAAGGTGACAAGATGAAGTACGTCCTTCGGATGAAATTCAGAGCCTCCAAAAACGAGGCCGAATACGAGGCCCTCATCCATGGCATGCGGATGGCAAAAATATGCGGCGCAACGCGCCTGGTCATCTACGGTGACTCCAACCTTGTCGTCCAGCAGACGATGAATGAGTGCGACGCACACGCCGAAAACATGATAGCGTACCGCGCACTATACAACGCACTCGAAGGAGAATTCGACGGCTGCGAACTTCGGCACGTTGGAAGAGAGAGCAACGAGGAGGCCGACAGACTCGCCAACATCGGCTCGACTTGTGCAAAAGTACCACCAGGTGTGTTCCTCGAACAGATCTGCGTGCCATCCATCAAGCGGAAATTCCCCAAGGGATCACCGGAAGAAGCAGAACACTCGGGGGCTACGCTACCCGAAGGACAGGAAGGACCCGAAAAGTTGGATACGGAAGTCGCCATGGTCAACCTGACGCAGGTCATGGCAGTCGAAGAAACTTGGACACGTCCATACCTCCAGTACCTAATAAACGGAGAATTGCCAGACAGCCCGACAGATGCCCGGCGCATATCTCGTCGGTCAAAAGCCTTCACCATCATCAACGGCGAGCTGTACAAACGCAGCATTACAGGCGTCCTACAACGGTGCGTCACCATCGACGACGGCAAGGCCATACTCCAAGATATCCACGAGGGCATCTGTGGCCACCATGCAGGCAGCTGCTCCCTTGTCGTCAAAGCTCTACGAGCAGGATTCTATTGGCCAACGGCAATGCAAGACGCAAAGGACATCGTCCGAAGATGCAACGGGTGCCAACGGTTCGCCGACAAACCACACGCACCTGGGTCCGAACTTCGACCCATACCCATAGCTTGGCCTTTCGCTCAATGGGGCCTTGACATGATCGGCAAACTGCCAAAATCCTCGAAGGGAGGACACGTCTTCCTCTTGGTCGCAGTCGACAAATTCACCAAGTGGATCGAGGCCATGCCAGTCACCAACCAGAAGGGCAAAACCGCCGTCAAGTTCTTCGAATCCATAATCTACAGATTCGGCATACCGCACAGCATCATCACCGATAACGGATCAAACTTCATCTCCGAAGAATTCCAGGACTTCTGCGAAGGCCTTGGGATCAATATCACGTACGCCTCAGTGGCGCACCCGCAAACAAACGGGCAAGTGGAAAAGGCCAACGGCCTAATCGGCGCTGGCATCAAAAAACGCCTCACGAGCTCACTCGAGCACAAAGCTGGCAACTGGACGAAAGAGCTACCGTCTGTCCTGTGGAGCTTACGAACTACGCCAAACAGCTCCACCGGTTACACACCGTTCTTCATGGTACACGGAGCTGAGGCGGTGCTACCAGCCGAAGTACGTCACCAGGCTCCACGAGTCATCGCTTACAGCGAAGCCGAATCCGCGGCCGCACTCGAAGATGTCGTCGACACACTCGACGAAGCACGGGATATAGCAGCAGCTAGATCCGCGGTGTACCAGCAAAGTCTCCGCAACTATCACAGCCGCCGGCTGCGCCCAAGGTCCTTCGTCGAAGGAGACCTCGTCTTGCGACTCAAGCAAAAGCGACCGAACAAACTCGAGTCGCCATGGGAAGGACCCTACGCCATCACCGAGGTCATCCCAGGTGGCGCCTATCGCCTCAAGCACGTGGAGTCTAGAGTCGCATACTCCAACCCATGGAACATCTCGCACCTGCGACGATTCTACCCATAGCAATGGGCAATGTACCCCTTTTACTTTCAATAAGGCTTACAGCCAAGGCTACTCAGCCGAACCATGTACCTTCTCCATTACGCTACAAATAAAGCTAAGTGTCTCGCTCCCAACCTTCGAGTGACTATTTCTCTGCAACTTTGATTACATGCTACTAACGCACTCGGGGGATCCCCCCACCTCACGATTTCATCGACTGAGGACAAAACGTGTATACCTGAGTAGCTGACCACGTCAGGCAAACGAAAAGGGCACGTACTAAATCAAAAGCACTGCGTGCTCGGGGGCTCCCCCCACCTCACGATTTCATCGACTGAGGACAAAACATGTACACCTGAGTAGCTGACCACGTCAGACAAACGAAAAGGGCATGTACTAACTCAAAGCACTGCGTGCTCGCTAACAAGCGAACCTTTACAACAAAGGGCACATACACGCCCAGCCGCAATATACAAATTTTACATCTATCTGTTTATTTTCAGGTTCTACCTATTCTGAAGAATAGCCTGAGCACGCTGCTCAAACAAATCTACAATCTGTTCGACATACTGCCTTACAGCCGCGTAATGCGGATGCATATTCCACTCGCCACCATCTGGCCGAGGAGGTGGCCCAGTCGCCACAGCAGCCAAATCTACATCAGGGCGATGCACCCTCACAAGAGACAAGGCAGCCTTCAACCCTGCGACAAGCTGCTGCCGCACCAGCTCCTTGACATTGCTAGCACTCCGAAACTTCACCAGAAGACCTGCAAGGGTCGTCGGCACGCCATCCAATGGAAACATGACGTGCAACACCGAGGACAGTGATGTCTGCACCTGGCGGAGCACCCGCAAAACCTGGAAGACGCGATCCTGCACCGTCGCCAGAACCATGGCACGATCGCGATCCATCCAAAAGAAGCCACCGGCTTCCATGTCCTGTTGAGTCAAGCAATTGACTCGAACAGCAATGCGCTCCTTTTCTTCCTTCGGAGCAAGATTCGCACCTACGACAACAGCACAGAACAAGAGTAAGGCCAGCAGGCTCACCCGAAGAACTAAGCTACGACCCGAAAGAAGGACCAACTTACACTGCAGCTGCTCGGACAGCCGACCCAGCTCCGCCATCAAGTATTCCTCTCTGGCTGCACTACGGTCTGCCTTGGACTTCCAAACGTCAGCACGACCGCGTAGCCCAAGCAAATCCCTCTCCAAGCTGCGTACACGATCCCGAAGAAAAGCGAGCTGCGAGGTATCATCCAACGATGCTCGCAAGGGCCTTTCGGATGAAGTACCAACTGGGTCAACACCCGAAGGAACCTAAAGCAGAAGAAAAAGAAGGCACACCGATACTCAGCCAAAGATAAAAGCCCAACTCGGAGGAATTCATTAAATAAGGCCACTGCGTGGCTCAAGAATGGTGCTACAAAAGATATTTACAGCAAAAATAAACTACATACTACCCTACATCTCCTATGCCTAAGGCGTAGGACACCGAGTCGCCTCAGAGCCAGACTGCCTAGCTTTGGCCTCGCCCTGCTGCCGCAGCGCGTACTCAGACAACAAGTCAATGAGCTTGGGCCCATATCGTCTGCAGCGAGCGGAGTAAGCAGCGAAGGCTACCTCTGATCCATCCGCAGCCGTCGGCATCCGAGAAGTGATCTGGGGCAAGTCCAGCTCCGCCCCAGCCGCCATGGCCATCGCCAGCCCGACGGACGCGCCGATGCCCTTTTGCTTGCGCTTGTACACTGCAGGTGCTTCGGCTGACAGAGCCTCTGCCAGAGCACCCACATCTTCAAGGGTTGCGCCCTTCGGGAAGAGCTCCTGGTAGAAGCGACCAAGGACCTCCTTCGCCTTGACAAGGGAGTTGACGACGGTACTGCAGCGGTCTTCGACCGCCACAGTGGCATCATCCAGAGCACTCCCGTGCTCCAGAGCACTGCGGTCGAACTCGATGCCTGTGGCATCTAAGACAAAACAGAAGAAAACATGAAGAAAAGCAACATAGAAGAAGACCCGAAGAAAAAGGAGCAAGTGCAAAAGCTAGCACTCACCCGAAATTGCCTTGGCAGCAGCCATGAGCTTCTCCGCCGCCCCCTTTCACGACCTGCGGCTTCCTGCTACAGACGCTCTTTTGCTTCGGCTGTTTTCGTCAGCTCCAGCTCAAGGCGCTCTTTCGCCTCAGCGGCAGCTTCGGCCTTCTGCTCCAATTGGCCGAGGCTCTTCTTCAGAGCATCAACCTCACGAAGAGAGTCATTATGCTCCTCTACATTTACAACAGGCAAGTATCAAAGCACAGCACCAGGATAAGCAAGAAATGTAATACAAGGCATACGAATACCTTGAAGCTGCCGAAGTTTCGCCTCCAGCGTCAGGCGCTCCTCCACCAGCCGCTTGGCCTCTTGGATAAAAGGCTGCAGGAAAAGGCAATAGCAGTAAGAGCAGGACTTGGGGGCTACGCCCAAAACACAGAAGCAAACACAACATCAAACGCTCGGGGGCTCCCCCCGTGACATGAAGCAGACAAACTTACGTGCTCCGAAGACGAACCCGCAGGCCCGCCCGCGATATTCTGAGGCGCAACCACCAGCCTCTCTTGCACAAGAGGAACTGGCGCAGCACCACCCGAAGTCGCCACCGTCTGCGGAGGGGGCGACGCAATGTTCGACTCCCCCATCATCTCGCGCGCTCCATCACTCGAGCCGTCGGAGGATTGCCTGAATACAAAGCCAATCAACACAGGCGCAAAAATAACAAGTGAACAACAGACAACAGTGGCAACAAGAACACTTACGAGCCCAACGCGCTCAGGTCGAAGATAGGAGAAGCCCTCCGGGCCCTCTTCTCCTCCTTCTTCTCCTCCTTCTTCTCTTCCTTCTTCCGCTTTGCTGGCGGGTGCGGAGCAACAACTCGCACAGGAACGACAGGAATGGGAGAAGACGAACCCCCCTGAACATCATCATGACGCTCAAGACCCCGAGGATTTCTGGGAGTCGGAGGAGTCGAGGCATCCGAAGACTCGCTCGAGCTCCGTGATCGCTTACTCGAATGATCTTCACTCGATTCGTCGGCATCCTCCGCCGGAGATCGCGCCGAAGGAAGCTCGGACACGGAATCCACCACTTCATTATCCAGGGCATTCGGATACCTTTCGGGCAATGGTGGCGCCATGCCTGGCACTTTGAAGCTCTACAAGATGAGAAGAAACTTTGTTAGCAAACAAAGGGCACAAGTACACAACTGACAAAACATAAGGGAAGCACTACGTGCGCAAATCTACACCTTTGGCACGGCCAACATCGACGAAAAGGGCGGAGTCAACGACTTCCCCGGGATTTCCTCGTCGGCCTTGAACTTCAACAGCACGCGAAGAGCCCTGTCAAGTTCCACCTCGGAGATTTTCTCACTCGAAACCCTCGTCGGATCACGGTGCCCAGAGTAAAGGAACATCGGATGCGCCCTCGCCTGGAGCGGCTGCACCCGACGCTCAAGAAACACCCGGATAATATCGACACCGTTCACCTCCTTCTCAGGAATCAATTGGAGCTCCTCCACCCGACGGTACAAGGCCTCTATCTCCGCCACCTCACCGTCTAAGATCTGATTTTTCCAGGACCTCTTCTTCACAATCAACTGGGAGGGGTCAAAAGGAACGAGACCAAAATCTTGCCCAGGCAGCACGGAGTCACGGATGTAAAACCATTTCCTCCGCCAGTACTGGACAGATTCAGACATGGAGAAGGAAAAGAATTGGACATCGGGACTAAGAGAGATGATGAAACCCCCAATGGGATACACACCATCCGAACCAGACTGCCTCCTCACGGAATACAGCTTCCGGAAGAGGCCAAAGTGTGGCTCAATGCCAAGCCAACACTCGCAAAGAGTGATAAAACACGCAATGTGGAGAAGGGAGTTGGGAGACAGATGATGGAGTTGAACCCCATAGAAGAAGAGCAGTCCACGAAGGAAGTCATGGACTGGATACGAAAACCCACGCAAAACAAAGGCGACGAACATAACCCGGTACCCAGATGGGGGACGGGGGATTACCTCATTGCCGGGGAGTTTCACGGCCGTCACATCCTGCGGGATTAGGCTCCGCTCGCGCAGCTTGCGAAGATCGCTCTCCCGCGTCTCTGATCGCCGCCAGCCACCATCGGTGACACGAGCAGCGGCGGCGCCCTTCTTGCCTCCGGCAGCGCTGGTCCCAACTGCAGATGAGGATTTCTTCTTCCCCATGGCGCTACGGCGGTGGTGGCGTTGCCAACGACGAAGACAAAGGAAATGCGAAAGGAAATCTCAGCACGCAGCAAGAATCGCTCGAGCGCAAGGAATCAATGGACAGATGAACTGCTGCGGTAAAAGACATACCACGATTTCACCACGGATTATAACAGCAAAGACGACGCACGCTGGCCGTCCATCGAGAAGACCTAACGCCAACGGCAGATCTGGCCGTACACGTGTCAGCACCAAAACGAACCGTCGTTCCCACGACGTCCACTACGCGCGGAAATCGAGGAAACGCCGTAATCATCTCCACGCCGCGCGTGACCGGTCAATTCAAAGTCAGGAAGTGGGACCCACGCATTGTCTAGTCAAGTCATCTCTGGCGCAGCAGACGCTTGAGGTCCTTGATCGTCAGCACTGACGTCATCAACAGCTATACTAGCAATAACTTCGGCTCCACAGCTAAAAGTACTCACTCGAATCTACGATTCGACTAAATACTTGGGGGCTACTCCTATCAGGAGCGGTGGTCGCGCACCCGATGTACTTCCGGGTCAGCGGTACGCCCACGAGATTTTCCTACTACCGTTGCATAATACAAGACTCAAGTCTCTGCCCGAGTCTACGACTCCGCCAGACACTCGGGGGCTACTCCAAACTGGAGCGATGGACGTTCACACACAAGAGCTTCGAGTCCTACGTCGAGTCCACGACTCCACTATGGACTCGGGGGCTACTCCCATAGGGAGGAAGGATTTCAGCATCCAAAAATTTTCGAGTCCTACGGACTAAACAACTGAGCAATGCTTGCACTAAAAGTCTCCGCTCGAGTCTACGACTCGAACAGACACTCGGGGGCTACTCCCATAGGGAGCGCTGGTCGCGCACCCTATGAAATCTTCGACTGTGATCTTCCGGATCCGCATGCAAAAACTTTTCGGCAACTCTGCCCTAATTAATGCTAAGTGAGTAACATCCTCCTTGGCCACCCAAAACACCTCCGCGATGATAAACATTCGGATGCTGCGTCTGCGACGCAAAGATAAGACCTACAGATACCATCTGATGGCCTGGCAACGCACCTGACTGCGCTCTGCTAGTATAAATCCATGCCAACAGGCGTGATGAAAAATCCCGACGGACGCGTTGGGTACATCATTTAAAATCACTGGAATTCCACTCCTGTAAGTCCTCCGCAGCCTGAGTCGAATTACGCCAGCATATGTTCCGGGTTCGAGTCGAGGGACTCGCACCTGAAGAAGATCGTGTTGTTTTGTCCTAAGACGATTAACTGACCCTGATCCATCGGGTGAGTCAGGCACATGCATCAACAATCCCTACACATTCTCTTGAAAGACAGAGTTACACCCGAAGGATTGAAGAGTCCTCAGCCGAATCTACGATTCGACTGAACACTCGGGGGCTACTGACATGGTTATACCCGACGGGTACATAACTTCAGCATACCTGGTCCAGTCCAAGGAAGGCCCACAGCAGACGTACGCTGGCCCATGAAGATTTTCGGGTGGCCAAGGCCCATGACGCCTTCGGATCCTTGGAGAGCAAGACTAGAGTTTGAATACAACTTGTAACCTACTCGTATCGGTACCTGAGACCTAGCCTCCCCATATATAAAGGCTAGGAGGGTCCAACGAGGAAGACAACCTACAGACAGATCCATACTTTTCGTACACGCCTCCACGCCAGATCGAGTATGCGCACCCTGTAACTTTCGGTTCCGCCGTAATCAAAGAGCAGACAAGCAGGAGTAGGGTTTTCCCTCCGGGGGCCTGAACCTGGGTAAATCTCGTGTCCCCTGGTTGCTTGTCTGTTAACCATGCCACGATCTCCAGCATCCCCATCTTCTCCAAAACCCAAGTCCATAACAATGGGCATTGACGAGATTAAACCTCGTCATCATCCACAACTCGCTGCCATATCTGCACCCTTGTGCAAACCATGCTATGGCCTGTGACTGTATGACACCCTCACACGAGTTTCTCACGGTACACCACCGGGTCAAGAATTCATGGTCCGTCTCGTTAGGTCTTTGCTTGCACATTGCTAGGGTCTGCGGCCTATTCGGCCTCTGATACGTACTTGAGAAGTTGCTGATAAACATTTCTTCAAAATCTATCCAGCAGTTGATGCTTCCGGGTAGTAAATTGTTCAGCCATACTCTGGCCGGACCTTCCAACATCTGGGGTATGTATCGTACAGCCCATCTCAAGTTGCCAGTGGCAATTTTCACAGCCTTAGCATAGTTTATCAGCCAATCCTCCGGCTTGGTACTGCCGTCATACGTCTTCGTGCCTCTGGGCAACTGGAAGTTGGGTACCGGTGGCTCCTTCATGATCCGGGGTCCAAAACATGCTGGACCCAGGGGACCTTGACATTCGATCTGTTCCGACCTATACAGGCGATCCAGTTTCAACCTGGCGTCATCCGGCATTAAATCCCCGCTTCCCAATCTTGACCCTATCACATGATAGTCTGGTCTGGGGTACCCTGTGTTCACCATCTCCGAATCACCGTCGTTGTATCGGTTTTGCTCTCGTTGTGCACCTTTCTGTTGCATACCTCGGTCGGCGCTTTGCTCTTGCCTTGGTATATTCCGCTGCTGCGGTTGTCCTGCTCCTGTGGAGTTTCGCTGTCCGGCATTGCCGTTGGCAGCGTTCCCTTGACCGGCATTGCCTTGGTCGTGGTTACCTCGGCCAGCTTCACCTCGGCTCACACTCCGTCGATCATCATTTTTCCGTGTCTCTTTTTCTTTTCCCGCACGCGTCGGGTCATACGGGACGATCTGTTTGTTTCGTCTGGTCGAGGTTACTACCTCTTCTCACCTTGGACCACCATGAGGTGACGATGCGGCTCCAGCGGATTTCTCTGGGTTACCCATCGCCGAATGGACGATTTTGGAAGCTCCAGCTCTCTCCGGGTTAGCTCTCAATAGCTCTTCGTTCTGTCTGTTCGCGATATGAACCAGCTCGTTAACCCTATCTTGCTGTCTCTGACGGGCCTCACCCGTCAGACCCTCTAACTCGGATGCAGCCGCATCTGCTGCTCTGAGGTTCTTCGTCCGGGTACTATACCTCGGCAATCCCACAGACAAATAGTTCTCCGACCCCTCGGCTCCATCATCACCTTCTTTGTTCATCTCGCTCATGAGATTTATCCCTTTTACTTTTACCGTATCAACTGTGTTTGCCTTTGCATATTCACACAGTGTCATGTTCAGCGACTGCTGAGCCGCGGCTATTTTCTTTGCGCCCTCTAGTATCTTTTGCCTAGTTTCCTCTAGCTCGGCCTGTGCCTGAGCCGGATCTACCACTGCTGCTACCGGGTTAGCCAAGCTATCCATAGCTTCTCTCAGTATGTTCTCAGGCCTCTCTAGTGGAGGTCCTCTACCTTTCCTTGGTGCCTTAGGTGTTACCTCCGGGTCCGGTGCTGGGTCCTTGCTTGCGCCTGCACCTGGCGCAGTCATCATCACCTCCGCATGGTCCGGGGAGCGAGCGGTACGCGCCCCGCGACCCACAGTGAGGGGTGGTTCCCTCGCATCGACGACGCGGCACGGATGAACGCATGATACGTCCACCGCAACGTAGACCTTGTGTGCTCCCAACTTGACGAAGAGGCCATTGCGCAGAAGTGGGCGCGTGCCGAAGCAGCCAGCGTTGTCGTTGACGAAGTCCAACGCTCCAAAGCGCTGAACAAGCCCGGAGACGATGCGTTCGCCGGTGCCGATGATGTTTCCCGTCTGGATCTTCACCCCTGCTAGCGCCGCTAGCCCCACGGTGGGCGCCAACTGTCGTGTGTTGGGGTTCGCAGCATGGAAAACAAAAATTTTCTATCGCATACAAACAAACAAGCCAAGATCTATCTACTAGATTGTAGCAACGAGTCGATGGAATAACTCACCCTCGAAGATTCCAAAGTGTTTAACGAGAGCAGATTCTCGTGGGTGATGTAGTCGTACTCTTTCCGATCTCAAGATCGCGTAGACGATCCTTCTAGCGCCACGTTCCAGCAGCGCTCCCGCAGTCGGTCACACGTTCGGTACTCGACGAAGACCTTCCTCTCCCTTGTTCCAGCAGGCAGCGGAGGTTGTAGCATTCTCCTCGCGATTCCGGCAGCACAACGGCGTGGTACCGGAAGTAGAGGGGAGATCCCGCAGGGCTTCGCCTTAAGCCGGTGCGAGTATGGTGGAGCTTATGAGAGAGGCTATTAGTGGTCTAGTAATTAGACACACCAATTAGAGGGCTCTAAACCAATTAGAAGGCTCTAAACCAAAATAGCTCTAAACCGGGGTCTAGATCTAGGGTTTAGTTTAGAGGATAGGAACTTGTGTTGTTGTGTCTAGAGGAGGAGGCCCTGCCCCTCCTTTTATAGGTGGGAGGGCCGGCGCCATGGGGAGGAGTTCCTCCCCAACTCGGCCTAGGGAGGTGCGCCGGCCTAGGGGAGGAACCCTCCTCCAACTCGGCCTCCACCTCTCCTCCTCTTTCTCCACTTTCCGAAACTGGCAGTTTGACCGAAAACTGGCAGTTTGACTTTTCCAATTAGGATTTGAATTAACCCTTTATTTCGGACAGCGAGAACACTTAGTACATGATGCAATCATTCCAACATGCAATGACACATTCATGTACCAATTCCCCCCCCCCGGAGTGCCGGACATTCCGGGACCTTCTAGAATGTTCCCGATGAAAACACCGGAACCATTCCCCAACTCCGAAACGGGACTTTCCTTATATGAATCTTATTCTCCGGACCATTCCGGATCACCTCGTTATATCCCGGATCCCATCCGAGACTCCGAACAACATTCGGTCTCTTTCTCATAATACCATAACTACTCAAACAACGTCGAATCCTTAAGTGTGTCTCCCTACGGTTCGTGAATTATGCGGACATGATCGAGACACTTCTCCGAACAATAACCAATAGAGGAATCTGGAAATTCATATGGCTCCCACATATTTCTACGATTACTTTGCGATCGAATGAACCACTTACATACGATACCAATTTCCCTTTGTCTCACGATATGTTACTTATCCGAGGTTATGATCGTCGGTATCTCTGCATACCTAGTTCAACCTCGATACTGATAAGTACTCTTTTCTCGTTCCCGTGATATGTGATCCCTTGTGATCCAGTCACATGCTTGCAAGCTAATTGGATGACATTTCACCGAGAGGGCCCAGAGTATATCTATCCGTCATATGGATGGACAAATCCCACTCTTGATCCATGTGTTTCAACCAATACTTTCCGAACACTCAATGCCACTTTTATAGCCACCCTGTTACGGTGTGGTGTTTGATGTCATCAAAGCATCCATCCGGTAAAGGTGATATGCATGATCTCATGGTCGAAGGAATTAGGTTACTATGTATCAGAAAGCATATAGCAATTGAACTATTGAAATGACTTGATCTTTATGCTACGCTTATCTATAGGAGTATGTCCACCATATCATTCTCCTAACGATATGATCTTGTTGTTAATAACATCTCAATGTTCATGATAGGGAAACCACAATCATCTATTAACCAACAAGCTAGTGAAGTATAGAGGCTATACTAGGGACTTCAATTTAAGTTTACAATTCACACAAGTATTAATGTTTCCTTGTTAATACTATTATAGCATGAATATAAACATTTATCATAAACACAAAGATATAATAATAACTATATTTATTATTGCCTCTAGGGCATATCTCCAACAGTCTCCCACTTGCACTAGAGTCAATAATCTAGTTTCAAACCTTTGTGTATTCAACACCTATGGCTTTCCGGTGTTGCATGTACACGATTGCTAGTGGTCAACTGATCTCCGGATCTGACACTTCCAGGTCCGTGTGTAATTGCATGTCTTTGCGTCTCTACGCATCACTCATTCTCTAATGAGATGGCTTTGTATAATTTGGTCTTTCGGTGTGACCTTTAGTTCTTTGGGGTTTAAAACATGTTGATAATATTGTCGCACAATATATCTTCATAGTATTATCCCGCTGTGAACTACACCTAGTTTGATAACAAACTACTTGACACAAATGCCCTCTTTTGCTGCTATAATAGCAGTCATATACTTAGCCTTTTGTTGAAGTATCTGTCACAATGTCTTAACTTTGGAACTCATCCAAATCCATTTATGGAACTCACTTTCCATTATATTGTGCCACCCTTAATTTAGATTGAGATAAACTTAATTTGTACTCTGTGACAAAACTAGTATCAATGTAGTACTTTTACAATGAACTAACCATCTATTTGTCACTTCTACAAATATTATACTCTTAGTTCTTTCAGAAGATCATAAGAATATCCTTACTATTGTCCAATGATCATCTTACGAATCATTCTGGTGTATGCTCATAACTTTTAGAGCATAGGACATATCTGGATTTGTACATACCACAGTATGATTGATATAAACACTCTTTGTGATTTCATACATCAAGTATCAATCTATACTTGATTATTTGTTTCACTTTACCAAATGTCAATACACTTGAATATATCATCAACATTGAACTCATTCAATCCTTTCTGTGCGACAAGAACCTTCTCTTGTAGTTTCTATATTGAACTCATTCAATATCTTGTCTATGTACTTCTGGCACAACCATATTAGCGTCTATTGATGCCAAAATACTTGGGTTTTGCCTAAGTCTTTCATCGGGATGAAATTCTTAATATGTGTTAATAAAAGATGCATTATTTCCAATCAACAATATGTCTTCCACATAATGTATTAGAAACATGTCTTAGCGCTCCCACTTAATTTCTTGCAAATGCAAGTATCTTCATTGTCTTTGATGAAATTAAACTCTTTTAACAGTTTCATCATAGTGAAGATTCCAACTCCGCTATGCTTACTTCATCCATTGAAGTTTGCATATGCATTCAGCATCCTTTGAATTAACAAAACCCTTTGGACCGTGTTTATGCACATGTCCTAGGTAACGATTCTATTAGAAGAACTTGTTTTGTTTATTCAACTACCACATAACAAAATTATATGTAGTGGTTGCTACATTAATCCGTCTAGACTAAATATCGCTATGAAAGATCAAATCTTGTCATAGTCAATCTTTGAACATTGTTGTGAACTCTTTCCCAACATGTCGACTATTTCATAGATGTAAAACATCCATGTCTATTTCTTTATAGATCCAGACACAACTGTAAGGTCTTACACCTTTCTCGAGGGTCCTTCAAGTTCAAAACTTGATTTCTCGTGTATGGAATTATCACGGATTTTATGGCTTCAAGCCATTTGACGGAGTCAGGGCCCATCATTGCTTCTTTGCATGTAGTCCGTTCATTATTCTCAAATAATGATTCAACCCTCAAATCTTAGTATTTGATTGTTTACTTGACCTACTTGTTTCAATAGAAACTTAGACCTCCGTGACCACAACTTTTGAGGCACGTGAGCCATGAGCATTATTGCTGCCTCCGGAACACTTTTCGGTGCTGCGCAACTCTGCACATATAGCTAAGGTTCTTTTAACCTTATCAAAGTTCTATTGTCCTCCCACTTTAACTTTTCACGAAAAATTCCTTCTCAAAGAAACTTGACGTTCTAAGCGACAAACACTTTTGTCTCCGGTGTTATGGAGGAATACTTAACAGTAATACAAAGACAGGTTTATCCGACTTTGGTTGCAAACATCTTTCTTATGCATAGCATACCAATGTTTAAGAAAGGACTACTTGGGTTTTATCCCAAACCATAACTTTATATGGTGTCATTTCAGCGGATTATGATGGAGCTCTTTTTAGTGGAAAAACGGTAATCTCTAAAGCTTTTAATCTTTAAAATACAATGGCAGTTTTATGAATTACACCTTTCGATCTTACCATGTCAAACAAGGTTTAATTACATATCTCGAACGCTCCATACTCTTATGGTGTTTCGGGAAATGCAAATCTACGGAACGATTCCTTAAATCTTAGGTATTATGCTAAACTTGTAACTCAAATATCTTCCTTTATGATCTTTATCATAAACTGTTTATATTCTTGTTACAATGATTTTGCACTTCATCTTGAAAGTCTTTGAACTTTTCAAATGTTTCATACTTCATCCTTATTAAGTAAATATTCATATATTCACTCAAATTTTCGGAGAAAGCATATGAAGTTGAAATCCATCGCTCTTGACTACACATAACGGACTTCGTACAACAATATGTACAAGTTCCAATAAGCTAGTCATTCGTTCCCTTTTGGCCTATGAACGAAGTTTTAATTATCTCTAGGAAAGTTTCACAAGCGTCATATGATCAAAAATCAGAAGACTCCAAAATTCCATCCATATGGATTTTTCTTCATGTTTTCTTTCCAATATAATTTTAAACGGCGATGTCACTTCCTAAGTGATCTTTCAATCAATTTGTCTTTCGACATTTTAGCACTAGTTTTATGGATGTGATTTCTCCAACGAGATTTGTGAATCATCCATCTTTTATGGATTACGGCAATTATTTGAACAACCCTTTTGTTCTCATAATACCCGATAAAACAAATCTTTGAAGGCAAGCTTTGATGTTTAACAAGCAACACAATAACCCTTTATTTTGTTCTTGATGAACATCATCACATATTCTTTTGCTAGTTACTTAGGCCATTGTAGTTCATGAATTGTGTTGTTTCGTATGACGATTCACACCAACAAATTCAGTATCAAATACTTAAGAACCACATTGTTTAACAAGCAAAGAATATAGCCATAACATGTATATCATCTATATACTTAAACTGAACGATTCTAGTCTTTTCTTTTCTGCCATATATTTATGAGATTCTCTTTCAGTATCTCCTTTTCTGTTTGAAAGAATCTATCAACATCAATAGTGGAGTCATACATATGACACATAATCCAAAGCGTGTATAGTTAAATACCAATGTCTTTGGACTTGCACTTTGAAGTAGATCACCATCATCAAATGTTTGGTGTTCTTTCAAATTCCTTTCTTTAGTAATCTCTTGGTGTAGTAAACATTTTACCTACATCAAATATTCACCCTTATCATGGAATCTTCCATGATCAAGCTACTTTTAGCTTATAACGATGAATTATGAGTATAATGTTGCTATCCAAATCCTTTTGGACGATTAGGACAACTAGTGTCTCCAACCTTTTGCAAATTCTCATCAAATATGAGAACATGACTTTTGCCATATTATACTCTGTCATGTTGCAACCAAAACTTCGTTTCAGATATCACAATATCTTCCACACATCATGGTTTCTGAAACAACTCTTTCAGATCCTAGATAACCTTGATATTAAGGGAATCCTTTGAATATCAAGAATCACGGATACAAACATGATACTTATATACTAACACTTGGAATTGTTACTCTTGATTTAATACTAATTATTAAACTTCATGGAGTAACCGGAACTTACTGAAAGTTTGCAATAGGAATTTTTAAACTTTAGATTAACACTTAAAACAATACGATACCAGTTCGTAAAGTATCTAACCAGAATTCTATAGTTCTATCATCTCAATTATAACTAAGCGCAAGGTGGTAAACGGATGCCAATGACTACAACAACTATGCAAATTCACTTTGATTTAGTTTATGATAAATTGAGTTCTAATTAATAATTAAATTAATCTAGGTGAACTCCCACTCAAAACAATATCCCTCACATTGTTTTAGTGATCACACGAACCAAATCCACCACATCAAAACCGATCATCACGAGAGTTGATATAGTTTCAATGGCGAACAATCGACATGTTCATCATATCTACTATATGACTCATGCTTTACCTTTCGGTGATCCGTGTTCCTGAGGCCATGTCTGTACATGCTAGGCTCGTCAAGATCAAACCTTAGCTACCGCATAAGCAAATCTGGCTTGCTTACGTTGTATTCACCCGTGGAATCAAAGACACCCGATCATCACGTGGTGCTTCGAAGCAGCAAGCTTTGGCAACGGTGCATACTAAGGGTGAACACTTTAGAACTTGAAATTTATGTGTATGAGGGATCATCTTATAATGCTACCGTCGTCTACTAAGCAATACAAGATGCATAAAGGATTAACATCACATGCAATTCATAATATGTGATATGATATGGCCTTTCTTCTTTGTGCTTTCGATCTCCATCTTCAAGCACGAACATGATCTCCATCATCACCGGCATAGCATCAAGGTCAATGATGCTTCTTCATGGTTGTCGTCCACCAGCTTCAACTATTACAACTATTTTGAATAGACACGCAGGTCTTAACAGAAATTAAAGACAACCATATGGCTCCTGCCGGTTGCCAACTTACAATAAGGAACATTGCATACATCAAATATAATCATAATCATGGCCATATCACATCACTGCACACCCCTGCAAAACAAAGTTAGACGCCTCTACTTTCTTTGCATATTTTACGTGGCTTGGGGCTTTCAGTAAGTGTCGTTCTAACTTACGAACAAGAACCACAACATTGATACTAGCATTGTTGATTACCCGTTGTAAATTGGATCTTAACTATGCTAGGAGAAACAGGCACCCGCAAAGCCACTTATGCAATACAAGTTGCATGTCAAACGTGGAGCAAGTCTCATGAACGATGTCATGTAAGGTTAGCCCGGGCCGCTTCATCCCAACATACCGCAAGATGCAAAGTACACAAAAAGCAATCGACAATAAAAGCATCAACGCCCACAATGACCATTGTGTTCTACTCGTGCAACAGATCTACATATAGACACGGCTCTGATACCACTGTTGGGGTTCGCAGCATGGAAAACAAAAATTTTCTATCGCATACAAACAAACAAGCCAAGATCTATCTACTAGATTGTAGCAACGAGTCGATGGAATAACTCACCCTCGAAGATTCCAAAGTGTTTAACGAGAGCAGATTCTCGTGGGTGATGTAGTCGTACTCTTTCCGATCTCAAGATCGCGTAGACGATCCTTCTAGCGCCACGTTCCAGCAGCGCTCCCGCAGTCGGTCACACGTTCGGTACTCGACGAAGACCTTCCTCTCCCTTGTTCCAGCAGGCAGCGGAGGTTGTAGCATTCTCCTCGCGATTCCGGCAGCACAACGGCGTGGTACCGGAAGTAGAGGGGAGATCCCGCAGGGCTTCGCCTTAAGCCGGTGCGAGTATGGTGGAGCTTATGAGAGAGGCTATTAGTGGTCTAGTAATTAGACACACCAATTAGAGGGCTCTAAACCAATTAGAAGGCTCTAAACCAAAATAGCTCTAAACCGGGGTCTAGATCTAGGGTTTAGTTTAGAGGATAGGAACTTGTGTTGTTGTGTCTAGAGGAGGAGGCCCTGCCCCTCCTTTTATAGGTGGGAGGGCCGGCGCCATGGGGAGGAGTTCCTCCCCAACTCGGCCTAGGGAGGTGCGCCGGCCTAGGGGAGGAACCCTCCTCCAACTCGGCCTCCACCTCTCCTCCTCTTTCTCCACTTTCCGAAACTGGCAGTTTGACCGAAAACTGGCAGTTTGACTTTTCCAATTAGGATTTGAATTAACCCTTTATTTCGGACAGCGAGAACACTTAGTACATGATGCAATCATTCCAACATGCAATGACACATTCATGTACCAATTCCCCCCCCCCCCGGAGTGCCGGACATTCCGGGACCTTCTAGAATGTTCCCGATGAAAACACCGGAACCATTCCCCAACTCCGAAACGGGACTTTCCTTATATGAATCTTATTCTCCGGACCATTCCGGATCACCTCGTTATATCCCGGATCCCATCCGAGACTCCGAACAACATTCGGTCTCTTTCTCATAATACCATAACTACTCAAACAACGTCGAATCCTTAAGTGTGTCTCCCTACGGTTCGTGAATTATGCGGACATGATCGAGACACTTCTCCGAACAATAACCAATAGAGGAATCTGGAAATTCATATGGCTCCCACATATTTCTACGATTACTTTGCGATCGAATGAACCACTTACATACGATACCAATTTCCCTTTGTCTCACGATATGTTACTTATCCGAGGTTATGATCGTCGGTATCTCTGCATACCTAGTTCAACCTCGATACTGATAAGTACTCTTTTCTCGTTCCCGTGATATGTGATCCCTTGTGATCCAGTCACATGCTTGCAAGCTAATTGGATGACATTTCACCGAGAGGGCCCAGAGTATATCTATCCGTCATATGGATGGACAAATCCCACTCTTGATCCATGTGTTTCAACCAATACTTTCCGAACACTCAATGCCACTTTTATAGCCACCCTGTTACGGTGTGGTGTTTGATGTCATCAAAGCATCCATCCGGTAAAGGTGATATGCATGATCTCATGGTCGAAGGAATTAGGTTACTATGTATCAGAAAGCATATAGCAATTGAACTATTGAAATGACTTGATCTTTATGCTACGCTTATCTATAGGAGTATGTCCACCATATCATTCTCCTAACGATATGATCTTGTTGTTAATAACATCTCAATGTTCATGATAGGGAAACCACAATCATCTATTAACCAACAAGCTAGTGAAGTATAGAGGCTATACTAGGGACTTCAATTTAAGTTTACAATTCACACAAGTATTAATGTTTCCTTGTTAATACTATTATAGCATGAATATAAACATTTATCATAAACACAAAGATATAATAATAACTATATTTATTATTGCCTCTAGGGCATATCTCCAACATCGTGGTGGTGTCACGGAAGATGCCATGGATAGGCTAAAGGTGGGGACTAATACATGCTAGGGGAATCCAGGGAGGGATAGTGGAGTGATTCTCCACACAGAAGTTTGTATTGATTGCCTTTGAAGATTACAAGTGCTCCTAGAGTTGTATTGGTGAGAGGAGGAAGAAGGAGCTCTCTTACTCTTGCCTGCAGTTTTCCCCTAGATCCTTAACCAAAACCCTGTGGCCTCAAAGAACTCAACCCCTTCTACTGGAACCCTAGCCCCCCTTATATAGAGGAGGCTCGGTCCCTGCCTAGGGCATACGTGGAGGCATATTCCTAAGAATATGCCTCCTCCCAAAGCGGTAACCCGACCGGGGTGCTTTTCCCCCGCGTCATACATGCTTTAGCTACGTAAGCCTATGTGGCGCCCGCGTCAGCCGACATGGGCGTCGTCACCCTTGTCGGCCATGACCCGGTGGTCCTGCCCTTGCTTTCTTCGCTCATGCAGTGCGTACCGGACCTTCTTTTTGACCAGAGAGATTCCTTCCTTCTCCCAGAAGCTAAGCGGGGACCCGGATCATAGTAGATCCGGCCACACCTGTTCCTGCATATAAGTTAGACAAGCACTTCCGACTTACTCCTTAAGTCGGCTGAGACAATGTTAGGCGACCCCTGGTCCGGGTTACTCCGTGATCCGGCCTGCCTTGAGGTGACCCGGCCAGCATCTGCTTTGACCCTGCCGAACCTCGGCTAACTCGGCCCTTATACCCCGGAGTGACCCTACCCGGGGGTATCCCCCCAACATTCTTACAAAAGATAATCTTGTTAAGAGGAATTGGCATGGAAGTAAACAATGTGTGTTTTGTCATCACAACGAGACGATCAAACACTTACTTTTCCAATGAAATTTTGCTCATCATATATGGTCAATCATCCAAGTTGCCTCTGGTTTATCTCCCCCATGATCGGTGGCCAATGTATTTGGTAACTGGTTACACCGGATTGATGATAAATACAGGAACTTGTTTAGGGTGGGAGCGCTTGCCATTATTTGGTCACTGTGGCTATGTAGAAATGACAAGATTTTTAATACTAATGTGTCTTCAACGTTGCAGGTTATTCATCAGGCTA
This sequence comes from Avena sativa, assembly GCA_916181665.1. Lineage (NCBI taxonomy): Eukaryota > Viridiplantae > Streptophyta > Magnoliopsida > Poales > Poaceae > Avena > Avena sativa. Next base: position 427,829,143 of record OV702286.1, on the reverse strand, counting down.
CGGCTATTCTCCGGTCCTGGACTATTCTCCAATGGTTCAAGTTCCGCAATTTATTTGCAGAGGGGTGTACACGATTGGAGGATACGGCGAGGGATATTTTTCCCCACATGGATGGCTACGTGATTTGTGGATTGAGCTACCCTAGCGACTTGTCTTAGAGAATCTTGGAGACATTTGTTTTTTGTTTCTCGCTCTTGACTAGTTATGTACTTGTGTGGTTTGATCAGTTGTGTGCATCTTAGCTATGCAGAGGCCAAGTGTAAACATTATGAAAGTAATAAAGCGCCCATTTCCAAAAAAATGCCACCTTCATCCTTATGAAGATAATAAACATCATCAATTATGATAGGGTTGGATGAGGATGTACCAATAGTTCATGAAGAAGAAATGTGACCCTTTTCATGACATATATAGCAAGTTTTTCTCTTACCTTCTTTATTCTTAGTTGATTCCTCAACTTGAAGAGAATATTGAGTCTTCTTAGGAAGTGTCCTATATTGAAATTGAGGTGGAACTTGAGGCTGCTTCCCTTGTCGCTTCTCACTAATAGGCTTATTCTTCAATGGGCAATATCTAACATGATGTCATTCTTACTTGCACTTGAAACAAATAACGTTAGTTGGATTCCTGACTTGTTGTTGGCCTTCTTGTTGTAGCTCTTGAACTTATTATTCCTTGTGGACTTGTTCTTGATATATATTGGACTTGAATCCAAGTCCACTTTTTCCATTGGAGAAATTTTTGCACACTCAAGATGTTGTTAAGTGTGGACTTCCCCTTTTGACTATTTTTCAAGTCATTCATCAAAGAAATGACTTGAGCCTTGATATCTTTGATTTCCTCTACATGGTTAGTATCAACACAAATACTAGAGGAACTAAAGGCTTCATTGTTAGAGAAACAAGGCAAGTAATATGAGTGGATGAATCACTAGGACTAACACATGGTAATATGACATTTTGAGTAGATATTGTGCTAATGTCCACATGAGGCCCATGATATGTTACCTTTGACATAATAGCCTCATGAGCTAACTTTATACATGGGATATAAGAAGATCCTCATGAGAGCTTGAAAGTTTTTCATGACTTTCCTCCATTTTTCCATAATTTCTAATTAGCAAATCAAGTGTAGCCTTTATCTCAACATTGTCCTTCAAAATAGATGCTTCACAAGAAATAGAGTTAGTAGCACAAGCATCATTAATAATAGAAAGAGGTGAAGGAAACTTGGCAAGATCTTTTGAATAATAAGCTTTAAGTTGTTCATGTGACTCGATGAGTTTGATGAGCTCACTCTTAACACCCCTAGATAATTTTTTGAGGTGCTCAAAATCCCCAACGAGTTTACCATATGCAACTACAACTTCCTCATTTCTAGTTTTAAAATCATTTGCCACCTCAAGAGATCTATAATGGGTTTTATTTACTCTAGAAAATTCTAGAGAAAAAGTCTCCTCAAGAGCTTCCTTGGTGGTTTATTCTTCTTCAAGAGATCTATTCATATAAGGAATCTAATTTGTGTACTCATGCTCATTCCATCCCTTGTTAAAAATGATGGTATCTTTCTCCTTAGTAATTTTCTTGCTCTCAATAGCAATAGTCATGATTTCAATGAAGTTAGAGCAAGAAATTTTATTTTTAAGAAAAATGGGAAAGACAATCTCTCCCTTCTCTTGAATAGAGAAAAATCATCAACCTCTTATTGATTATCAACATTCACATCATCATGAGATAAATCGAGATCCAAAGGAGGAGTTACCTTTATATCCCTATCCATAAGACATATGTGAGAACTAGAAGAAGATGATGATGAGGATTTACTTGAAGCTCCATCCAAAACCTTGTCTTGGCCCATATGATCCTTGATTTCCTCTACATGGTTAGCAACACATGGACTAGAGTAAATACAATCATTTTTATCATGGCAATAAGACAAAACAAGCATATCATCATGGGATTTATTCAAGCCATTTCTACATGATATGCAAGGACTATTAACGCAACCATGTAAATCATTTTTGGTGATGTAGTCCAAATATGAAACATTGCAATCAGAAATATATGAATGATCATCATAAGTAATATCACTATAAACATTGCAAATTCCACCACCACTCACCAATTAAGAATCATATGTTGGTGAAGTGGAAGAATATGAAAACACATCACGGGCGGACATGGAGGGAATACAATCATCCAAAATAATTTTGGACACATCATATTTATCTTGAAGCTTTGTCCATATCTCATGAGCATTCTAGTAAGACATGATAAGATATGGTGCACTAACAACTTATGCTAAGAAAGATAAACAACAAGGGAGAGCAATATATATAACTTCAAGAGAGAAGTCTATCACAAGGTAAAGTGCATAAGTAAAGAGCTTGGGTTTAGAAATAACCAAGGGACGCATATATGAAGATACATCATGAATTTCCTTAGTTTTGAGGGGAAATACATCTCCGTTGGAGGGGTGGGTGGTACTAAGACCACCAACGCCACAAGAGGCCTCACCCTATTCTCCCGAGCACCCGCCGCATGACAAGCACCCGATCCACTATGGGACAGTTGAGGGCAGTCACCAAATGCATACAAGCTTGGGGAAATATCTATAACTTAATTGGAGGCTCCCAAGAAATCACCACAAAGGCCTCTAGCTTGAGGAAGCTCCACACTTAATTGCAGGGCCCAAGAATCACCACCAAGGCCACTACACCGTCTAGGATTCCAAGAACCTAAGAGTATCAAGATTCTTTTGATTTCACCAACCGATTCTCCATAGAGAACTCAAATGATGCACATAATGCAATGGCAAGAACACAACTTCTTAAATCCTTCTATCCCAAAGTCCACAAAATCTACAAAAGCTATTGGGGGGATGAGAGAGGAAGAACACAAGAGGAAGACCACAAAATTCCCCAAGATCTAGATCCCAAGATGTTCCCCTCATTTAGAGGAGAGATGAATTGGTGGAGTTCTAGATCTAGATCTCCCCTTTCAAATCCCCCAAAAGATTCAAGAAGTATGGGGGGATTGATATAAATTTCAAGATCTTTAAAAGAAAAACAATGGAGGGGAGTCAGAATGCAAGCAACCTTCTCGTTGGGAAAGAAGAGTGCTTTTATAGGGGGTCATATAATCTGCCCATTATGTGTTACACGCAAGCACTAGTACGTACTACCAGACCATGCAGCGGTAGTATCGGACTTGGCGGTACTACTGGCCTGGTACCAGAGAGGGCTACTGTAACACCCCGTCCACTCCTGGGCCTGGGGGGTGTCACTCCTGGCAGCTTAATAGGTTATCTAGACTGGCCCCACAGACCAACACTAGTCTTTTCTGCGCACTTTGTCCTCACTCGTGTGCACCCGGTTACCCACTTCCCGGTTGGTCACCCATCCTAGAATTGCTCTGGGCCAAGCACGCTTAACCTTAGAGTTCTTTTCGAATGAGCTTCCGGAAAAGAAGTTACAACTTGTTTGTATGAGTATTCTATCAATCCTATTAAGCCATGTGCCTGGTCTCACATATGTGTGACCAGGAGAAATTCTAGGATGGGTGACCGACCGGGAAGTGGGTACCGGGTGCGCACGAGTGAGGACAAAGTGCGCAGAAAAGACTAGTGTTGGTCTGTGGGGCCAGTCTAGATATCCTATTAAGGTGCCAAGAGTGACACCCCCCGAGCCCAAGAGTGGACGGGGTGTTACAAGTGGTATCAGAGCCGATCCTCGCGGATAAACGGGTGTGTGCGGGTTAGTGGCGGGACATGTGAAGCATTGCGCGTGTGGCCCGGAGTGGACTCGGCATGGCACATGTGTCGGCACTGGATGCACAGACACGTGCCAAGAGGGAACGTTCCTGGGGTGTGCTTGATCGATGAGGGCATCGATCTTCTAAAGGGTGGGTGTATGTGAGACCAGGCACATGGCTTAATAGGATTGATAGAATACTCATACCAACAAGTTGCAACTTCTTTTCTGGAAGCTCATTTGAAAAGAACTCTAAGGTTAAGCCTGCTTGTCCTAGAGAAATTCTAGGATGGGTGACCAACCGGGAAGTGGGTACCGGGTGCGCACGAGTGAGGACAAAGTGCGCAGAAAAGACTAGTGTTGGTCTGTGGGGCCAGTCTAGATATCCTATTAAGGTGCCAAGAGTGACACCCCCCAGGCCCAGGAGTGGACGGGGTGTTATAGCTACCGGGCAAACCTGTAACAAATGTCGTGAGGCGGCTGAGTTCTCCCAACCCTCCACCGGTAGTACCAGGTGAGTGAAGTGGTATGATGGCTATGAAACTAGCCATCTTTCTCTATGTTTAAACTTTGTTTTAGTCAAGTAATTGACCAAGAATCTATCTAGCCTAGCTACTAATGACTAATTATTGCAAATATGTGCAATCCATTGTTTTGAATTGTGATGTGTAAGAAATTATGCTTTTAAGGCAAAATCAGGAGCCAATAATAAAGATTTTGAGGAAGTCCACACGGCCAAGAAATCCTGGGTCGAAACCCAGGCTCTAGAGGGCTTAACCACCACTGGTACGATCAAGGTCCACTCGTACGACCCACCCGTACCACGTGGTGTTGGCTTCGTCTTGTCAAACCCTATGACTTTCGTGAAGGCACCTGTATATTTTGAGATCTTATCAGCCACGTAGAGAGATGCCATTCTCAGATTGCATCACAACACCACTGAAGGAGATCCACCACCATAGTTCATCCTATCCACCATCCATCCTCTCTAGAGCCATAGCCATTAGCTTGTACTTGAGATCTCCTTGTGATTCAGTGACCATTGTAAGAATACTTGATTTCAATCTAAGCATTTTGCAAATGTTTTTATCCTTGATCTTATTGTTATGAGTGAGTAGTACTCACGGGCTGCGGTTTGGGGTGAAATCTCACAACGATTATTTGCATCTAAATCCATGGGAGAAATGTGTAGTGATTGGATAGAGATTTGTATCTTTGTTTGTTTGTCTCTTGTCTTGACCTTTGGACTTGTAGGTACCCAATATCCCAGAGATTGATAAAGAATTGAGGTGAGATACTTGGTTAGTGGCGATCTCGTAGGAAAACCCAGTGACAGAAAGGGGAGTACGGTCTTTGCTTAGCGACCCATTTGGGAACAACAACAACATCACTTCTTAAGGCTTTGATCTATGTTTTCCACTTAATAATTGTTGTAAGCCTGGTGCTTCGTGGTTACAATGGTTGGATCAAAATACTATTGCTATGCTCGTGATTCGCATGGGATATAGTATATCGGGATGTGTTGCCCACAAACTTTATCTTTGTTAAATCATTACACATGAATATGCGTATTAATATCTTTATCCCATATGATGTGCAACTGTAGGTGAATCTTCAACCATGGCCTATCTCCATCCATTAAAACAACCCACAATCTAAAGTAAACTAGAAAGGCCCGATAAACAAAGGTAAAACGAACAAATAAGTCTTGTAGACATGCCTTATTAATTTCCTTTTAGCATTGTTTCACAAGGTTTGATTAAACCTAGGTCTACTAGGGAAAAAGCTACTATACTGCATCTGTAAATCCGGATCAAAAGTATCAACCCTTTTTCTGGCGCTGTTGTCGGGGAAGCAATTAGCTATCCTGGTGAGGTCACTAGAGACCTTGTTTTTTATTTTTGTTTATAGCTTATTTCTTATTATTAGTTTACTGTTCATTATCTATTGAAACTCCAAAAAAATAGTTACTTGTTTATTTGTTTCCCTTATTCGAAAACACCAAAAAGAAAAGAGCCATGACTCAAAAGAAATTTGTGGAGTATGCTACTTCCACTGATGAATTTATTCGTGCACCTATTAGTCAGCCCACTGTTGATGCGAAAACTTATGAAATTAAGCCTAACCTTTTGAGTTAGGTTCAACAGAATAAATTTGGAGGCTCATCTACTGAGGACTCAGGTTTGCACCTAAATACTTTTACTAAAATTTGCAACCTGATGCACATAAAAGATGTTGACCCAAATGCAGTTAAGGTACATTTATTCCCTTTCTCTATAAGAGTAAAGGCTAAGGACTAGTTGCTACCTTTTCCTAAAGGCACTATTAAATCTTGGGAGTAATGTACTAATCTTTTTATGACAATTTTTTCCCTCCAGCTAAGACTATGCAGCTAAGGTCCAACATTACAAGCTTTAGACAAGAAGACTGTGAGCCACTAGTGCTTGCTTGAGAAAGGATGAAAGAATTCGTAATGAACTATCCTAGTCATGGGATGGAAGAATGGCTTATATTACATTTATTTTATAATGGTCTTAAGCCAATGTCTAAGTCTATGCTAGACACCGCCACGGGAGGAACTATCATGGGAAAGCAAGTGAGTGTTGCAAAGAAATTACTTGATGATATGCAAGACAACCATGCCTAATGGCATGTAGAAAGATCCTCAAAAAGGCTGAATTCCATCACCAAGGAACATAATGAAGAGCTTACGACAAAGGTAGATGAATTACTCAATATTGTGAAGGGTAAGGAAGATACCCAAATTAATGCTATCACTACCTATGCTAATGATGTTAATTGTATAGCTCGTAATCCTTATAATCTTGCTTGGAAGAGTCAAAACTTTGGCTCAAACTTTCAAAAACAATATTCTAATCATGCAAGTGCTCCTTATAATTATAATAATGATAACCATAGTGGAGCAAATTATGGTAATCTCTCTCTTGAAAATAATCTTAGAACTTTCATGCAAGCTCAAATCGAACAAAATAGTATGCTTATTAAAACTACGGAGAATGATGAAACTAGTATTGGACTATTATCTAACCAAGCCATTGCAATTAGAAATGATGTGCAGGCTCTACAGGAAAGAACCAAGACCGTGGAGGCACAATTGGGAAAAGTAGCTGAGAACTAAGCTCTCATACTTGAAAAATTCGCTGGAAAGCCCTAGCCAAACCTGGTGGAGGACCTCAAAATGACGAGGGCAGAAAATAAAGACGAGAAGCCTGGAGAATTAGATTATAGCAATGCGCCATCACTGAATTATACCATGGAATATTTGTTGAACATGATCACATTGAAGAAACCCGGTACAGAACAAGGTAATGATGCTACATACCAACAATTTATAAAAGAAGTAGCATCTAAAGTGCATGAACTAGAAATGTAGTATAAGAAACTAGCTGATAAGCCTCTAGCTAAGCTACATGATATATTTGAGCCCACTATTAAAATTAAAAATTGGAGTTAATGAGATAGCTGCTATTTGTGATCTTGGAGCAAGCGTCTCAACAATTTCTCAGAGCTTATTTGATAAGATAAACTTAAGGCCATTTACAACCACTAAAATGAGACTCCATCTTGCTGATTCAACCTATAAACAAGTTGTTGGGACAAAAGAAAATATAGTTGTTGAATTTAAAGGATGTCTTGCTCTTATTGATCTTGCTATAGTGGACATCCGTGAAGATACCATATCACCTATAATTTTAGGTAGGCCTTTTCTAAGAACTATCAAGGCTTTGATCAATTCACATGAGGGGAATGTGAGAATATGACTACCATCTAGAGATCCTTTTATAGTCCACTTCCCAAGAAATAAGAAGGACAAGCCTAATGGTGATGATGGTATAATCACTTTAAAAGCCAATTATTTTGGAGTGGGTGTTCCACTTGCAAAGCGTAAATAATCACCATCTTGGTCAAGCTAATTGACCTTAACTAGAAGCGCTTCATGGGAGGAAACCCATGTGAAATGAAGTTTCAGTCTTGTGTTTTTTTATAAAGAGTGTTCAAGAAGATCCTTTGAAGATAGGAGAATAAATCAAGGTAATCCTTGATGTATTATATTTGCTAACACATAGCCATTAGGTACGCTTTATTTGATGTCGTTTTATTGTTGCTAAGTTGTGCAAAGGTGCACAAAGATACTAACTTAATTCTTTAAGCTTCTGAAGCTTACTGCAAGCTTAACGAGCCCTGGTACTACCGGAGGACACCATACTGTGCGCCTGTACCACATTGCGACACAAGAAAATGCAAATTTCAAATTTTGATGATGGACATACAGGCCATAACAACCACTGGTATGACCGGAGTGGACCGTACCGTCTACCCGTACCATATATGCAAGCAAACATCAAGTTTGAGGTAAATGTACTAAGATGATAACGACTAGTAATATAGGCGCGCGCGACCGTACCACACACCCATACCAAGTGCGTCGCTGGAAGGGTGCTTCGACCCCAAGGTTGGACACTTGGTACCGGCGGGCTCCGTCCGTACCATCCGTCCGTACCGCGTACCCAGCCACGACATGAACCCAGGGAGAGGTAAACCTAAAATCACAAATCACAAATTCTCTCTTTCTTCTTCCTCCAAACTCCAATCTACCTCAATTGGATCTTCAATTCTATTTGTTATTTTTTGATTCCTCGCACCCAATCGATCTAAGGTATGTTTCTCCTCTGATCCCCAACTTATATGTATCAAAACCTTGCTCAATATTTCACCATTACCAATCTAGACTTAGGTCTTGTTCTTGGGCTAATATTTATTATGAGCATGTTTAGTTTTGTCTTTAGAGGAGATTCTTTTGTAAAAAGTATAGAGGATCATTTATGATATGTTTCTATTGGAATTTTTTTAATTAGCTTTATTTTGTTATAGATGAATACGAGGACTCGTACACGTGTAGTGGCCGCGGAACATGCCACACCACTCGTTGATACGCTAACCCCCAAGTCATTTGGCATCGAGTTCACCAAGGAGTTTCAGCTCACTCGTTTCAACTGTCTCAAGCACCAACAGATCAAGTCCACCAAATGGGTGTGTACTTACATCCTCAACCAACTAGGCATTCGTCATGATTTTAATTTCCTTTTCAACAATGTTGGTTTATATGACTTTGTTTTACATGACACCACCACATATCATTGCTTGACCCTTGAGTTCCTTAGTACCTTGACGCATACGGTGAGTTCACACTACTACTCCGAGGAGCATATGCCAGGAGTTGATCGCATTAATTTACGCCTTACGAACTATGAGTTTTCCTTGACACTCGACCAATGGGCTCATCATTTCGGGTTTACGAACAACACCACTGACATACGCTCCCCCACCTTTGTTCTTAATCCATCACCCTTGGACTACTTTTGTAGAATGAAAATCTGTGGAAACATTCCCAATGGAAACCAAATTGATCACCCCGCTATTCGTTATTTGTTCTATGTCATTGCTAACACTTTGCAGGTACATGGTGAGTTTACTTGAGTCAATGAGGATGATATGATGATCCTTGCAAAATCTGCTATTCCAAACTATAATTGGTTGCCAAATTTGGGTGCCTTTCTATTGTTCTATCTTAGTTATCAAGCTCTTCAATCTTGTGGTCCCATATGTGGAGGAGGAGTTGTCATCGTTCTTGCACGCGCGCTTCAAGTCAACATAGGTAATATCCAACCATTGGAAGGAGACCGCCATCTCGGTTTCTCTACTTTAAGGACTTGTGGTATGATTTCTAAATCCAACGGTAGATAGTTTCTTGATATACCTCGAGAGGATCACTTGATCCTAGCTTCTTTGCCTAATGGTTTGTTCTCTATCGAGGATGGACGTTTGCATTTTGACGTGCAAGTTGAAGCAAATCTACCCCAACAAGAAGAACCCGTGGATGAAGAAGGAGAAGATGAAGAAGTAGAACAAGAGGGACCTGAACAAGATGAACAACCACCAAACTACTACACCACCTATGATGATATCTATGATCGAAAGAAGTATCCAGAATATGAGCAACCTCTCCATCAACCTTCGAGACGCTAATACCAACCTCTCAACCCAGTTCTCCAATTTGAGCAGCCAATGGAACTTGGCAGATTATCCACCACCACCACAATGATCAACAAAAGGGCTTGCAAAAGCCTGAGCTTGGGGATGTGTCCCCCGGCATTTTTATTTGTGTAATAATGAGGTTGTACTTCAGCTCCTTGTGAGATTTGAAATACTCGTGTTGGTTTGTTCCAACACTTTGCTTTTTCTTTCATTTTTCATTTGTTTGTTTTCTTTTCTTAGTTCCTTGCTTGGTCGCAAGTTAGTTTTTTTCTATTCTTTAATCCTTATCCTCAAAAATACAAAAATATTTTTCCTTTTATCCTTTTCATGAAAGTGGATTTGCCTATTGTCTCTTTGCTTCAATATTATTATGAGAGTGATTTTAACTTGAGTTTTTAAGGAACACATCCTGATAAGGAAGAGCATATTAAGTCACTCATGAGAGGTATGTCCTATGTCTCCCACTTTTGAAGTTTGAATTGTTTCTCTTATTTAGTTGATTTGCTGAAACGTTATGCTAGTGGGAGTAATTCAAAGTACTTAGAGTAAAGCTTTTTATTTGCATGAGTAAGTAGTTGTAGAAGCCTTTTCTCTAGTTCTTGTAGTTAACCGAGTCTTACCTTGGAAATAATTTGGCCAGAAAAGTACAACAAGAAAAAGTCTTAAATTTATGACTTGTTTGATGTTTGATTGTCTTAAGAGTATACCTTTGAAGATACTTAACCCCACAGATGTTTTGATAGACTTGATGACACTCTTGAAGTGAGTTGTTTGATTGAAATGAAGTCGAGTGGTAATTGTGATTCATGCCAAAGCTAACCTTGTGGATCAAAATTGTGATACCATTTAAAAAGTTTATAAGTTTTGATAAACACCTTTGGATGCCAACAACTCTGCTAGGCTACGAACGATCAATGGTACAACCCATGATTTCGGCTATGAGTTGACGGCATGGGTGGAACTTGTCACCATAATGGGACAAAGTATTGGTACTCTTGAAGGCTATGGAAACCATTTTTTAAAAGAATCACTCGATGATCCTTGAAGAAAAATAAAGATCCACACTAAACTATCTTTGGCATGGTCTCGTTACTAATCTATGAATTTTGTTGAAAGACAATGATTGGAATAGTAGTGTTTTGATAGTCTTGATTTACCAACGTGGGTGTCAATAATATATTTCACCATTATGCTACTTGGGACATGATCTCTCTTACTTAATTCTGCTATTATAAAATATTCAAGTGTTCCTTGGTAGGCTGAGAGTTAACTAGAGGAATTGGATTGATTGTTACACTTCTAGTTATTCGTACTTATATTAAACTCTACTTTGATTGCTTTGAGTTAACAAAGCTCATATAGTATTCTTAGCATTTCTCTAACTTTGATGAGCTTTTCAAATGGAAGAAGTGATGGACGCATATGACTACCAACTGTAAGTGAATTCATACTCTCATTATTTCAGTTTAAACGCTGAGTTCTTTATGGTTTTGTTGTCTTGTTGCTCGAGGGCTATCAAGGTTTGAGCTTTGGGGAAGTTGATGGCTGTGAAAATAGCCATCTTTCAATGTGTTTAAAATTCGTTTGTAGTCAAGTAATTGGCCAAGAATCTCTCTAGCCTAGCTACTAATGACTAATTATTGCAAATATGTGTAATCCATTGTTTTGAATTGTGTTATGCAGGAAATTATGCTTTTAAGGCAAAATCAGGAGCCAATAATGAAGATTTTGAGGAAGTCCACATAGCCAAGAAATCCTTGGTTGAAACCTAGGCTCTAGAGGGCGTAACCACCACTGGTACAATCTAGGTCCACCCGTACCAGGTGGTGTTGGCTTCGTCTCGTCAAACCCTATGACTTTCATGAAGGAACCTATATATTTTGAGGTCCCATCGCCACACAAAGGACTGACATTCTCATATTGCATAACAACACCACTGAAGGATATCCACCACCATAGTTCATCCTCTCCACCATCCATCCTCTCCATATCCATTAGCTTTTACTTGCTCCTTGTGATTCGGCGACCATTGTAAGAATATTTGATTTCAATCTAAGTAGTTTGCAAATGTTTTCTATCCTTGATCTTATTGTTATGAGTGAGTAGTCCTCATGGGCTGTGGGGTGGTGTGAAACCTCACAGCGATTATGTGCATCTAAATCCATGGGAGAATTGTGTATTGATTGAATAGAGATTTGTATCTTTGTTTCTTTGTCTCTTGTCTCGATCTTTGGACTTGTAGGTACCCAATATCCTAGAGATTGATAAAGGATTGAGGTCAGATACTTGGTTAGTGGTGATCTCATAGGAAACCTAGTGACAGAAAGGGGAGTACGGTCTTCTCTTAGCAACCCATTTGGGAACAACAGCAACATCACTTCTTAAGGCTTTGATCTATGTTTTTCGCGTAATAATTGTTGTAAGCCCGGTGCTTCGTGGTTACAATGGTTGGATCAAAATACTATTGATATGCCTGTGATTCGCATGGGCTCTAGTATATTGGGACGTGTTTCCCACAAATTTTATCTTTGTTAAATCGTTACACATGAATATGTGTATTACTATATTTATCACATATGATGTACAACTGCAGGTGAAGTGAAGAAACAAGTCTTGTAGACGTGCCTTATTAATTTCTAGCATTGTTTCCCAAGGTTCGGTTAAACCTAGGTCTACTAGGGAAAAGCTACTATACTGCATCCGTAAATCCGGATCGAAGGTATCATGGTACTACCGCAAGCAGTAGAACACCTGGTAGTGCCAGAGGAGCGGTACCGGTAGAGTTAGACGTGAAACCCAGTTTGCATCTGGGTGTATATGCGACCGGTACGAAACCCCGTTACTACTACTTGACACGAGCATTACTACTGGTCTAGGAGACCGGTACTACCGGACGGTCCTGGCAGCGGCAAACAGCATGAAAGTTCCGCGAGCCCCTCTCGACCATTGAGGGAAAGTTGGGTGATGAAGAAACTACCACAAGCTATAGTACCTCACATGGATAATATCTAAATAACAACCAATAAGTATGATGCAATTATGCAAAGGTTTGAGCTCTCTCCAAAGGAAATAACCGAGATACTCACTTGAGAGCCCCTCTTGATAGTACGGATATCCTATAACCCGGTCTCCCAACTAACAACATGAGACTGGTAAAAGAGAAAACCTATCAAGATCGTACCTTTGCCTTGTGCATTCCATTTGAGCTAGATGATAACAATATTTTCCTCCTCAAGATGGAACACCTTTCTTAATTGAGCTTGCTCGCACTTGCTTCATGAGGACTTGTGAATTGCTCCCCCATACTCCTATGGGAGAGACTCTTCTTTGGGAATGTCTTCGAATACCCATGATCACCATAATATAGGAAAGCATCAAGCATAAGATCTTCTCGAGATGGATCATCTGGCACTTGCACTTCATATCTTATCTGGCGATGATCCACTCTAATCCACTATTTACTTTGTCAAGATCAACCTTGTATCTTCTTATCTATGACCATTCTTCAGATCACACCTTGAATAACTCCTTGGTCATTGCTTATTCTTCTTCACTTTCTTATTCTTTCAACCTTGAAGCTAACATATGGTCCAAGAAATGTCAATGGACAATTCCTACAAGTGTAACTCAATACAATCATTAGTCCATAAAGATTTTTATTAATTACCAAAACCACATATGGGGCACAAATTCTCTTTCACCTATAAGTGATGAACTCAGAGGTGAGTTGTCAGTGGTCGTACTTCACATCCTTTCCATCAAACTTCTTGCCTCGATACGTGTGAGTTGCTACACAACTAGATATATGCCGAGCGACCCTCCTTTCCATGTTCTTGCACACACAATCCATGGACATCCATCCTCCTCACATTTAAGCATGCAACACTTCTAGAAGTCTGAGTGTATGGACGATAATACTTAGCCAAGAACTTCTTGATCCATATCTTAAATTCCAAGAAAGTTCCAGACTTCAACCCGTGATAAATCCCATTATTCTTGTGATCTATATCCAGTAAAATCTTGGCCTAGCTATAAGAACTATACCCTCACCACTGTCAACCATGACTTCGTCTACAAGACTAAGATCACAAAACAATGATATACCATGATCTTGTCCCACTACTTTATCGAAATTTTTGGCTTCCTTGGGTATGAACCCCTCCTCATCAACTTCTTCATAAGGACCATCATCATCTGAGTCTGATGCATAGCATCGGGAATACGGGGTGTCATGGTCCATGTTATCTTGCACATAATATGTATCCAAATCACCAATACTATTGTCATGGAGATAACCATCATTCTCATCGTCATCATACTCATCATCATACTTTTCCAATGCTTCATATGGTTCTTCGATATGGAGCTCAAAGTTTGCCTCGTTTGTCAAAGAAAGTGTCCCGCGAAGGAACAAGGGGTCCAACAAGCCCTGAGTTCGTGACGGGGCTGCTTCTCAATGGCGGTGGAGACGGTGATGCTCGGGCACGATAGAGAGGTCGACACAGGTTTTTTGCCCAGATTCGGGACCCTCGTGAGGAGGTAAAGCCCCTACTCCTGCTTTGTTGTATTGCTTGTGGTGTCTCGCGAGGGTACAATGGTGATTTAATTTCTAGGGTTACAAATCGCTGGGATTAACCTGTTCTAAGCTAGGGGGACGTATCCTTATATAGGGGCGTCAGGACTCTACCCCCAAATGTGCGTGGGAAGGGTTACCACACCGCCCCTTCTCGAAGATCCGTTCTACAAGGCTAGTTTTTGTGGACTCCACCTACTTTAAAAGGTCGTGTCCCTGTCCACTGAGTCCTCCCAGCTCCAAACACTGAGTCACCACTTCTCCCACTCCATTCTGCTTGATTTCCGATCTCGCCACCATGAGATGTCTCGCCGAGGAACCCTCGTTGACTAAACGAGGCATGTTCCGACTGAACCTCCTAGGGTGGAGGACAAAGAGGAGGAGACTGGCGAGGTGTTGATCCCTACCACCATCCACCTGGACTCGGGGATTGACAAGTTCTTCTCGCAACTCACCTCGAGATGGAACGAGTGGGGGGGTGACCCAAGCATGGCCCGACTCGGCAGATCCGGCGAGTCTTGTCAGTTCCGTGCACCCCTTTTTCTACCACACCGTTCTCTTGGGCATAGTTCCCCATTCTCTCCTTTCTTTATGGCGGTCCTAGAGCACTACCAGATCACTGCCTTGGACCTCCACCCCAACTCCGTCACCACCCTGTCCATCTTCGCCTGCTGGAGCAAGATGTTCGTCGGGGTGAAGCCCTCTTTGGCGCTGCTGCGCCGCATGTATGCCCTTCGTCTCACCTCCACCTCCCACAGTGCTGGTTGCATCTCCTTTGTGAAGGAGGGGACCTTCGGGTTCCCTATGGGATGGATGAAACTGGTGGAGGACTTTCGAAAGCGTTGGTTCTTCATGGATGTTCTGGAGGATGTCCCGTGGCTTCATCTCCCTACCGCCTTGGCTGAAAAGATCGGCAGTCGATGGTCCACGGCGGAATTGGAGGGGGACAAGTTCGAAGACCTAGATGTGCGCGTCGAGCAGCTCAATGCCTCCAGCCTGACCGGGCCCCTGGTAGTCATGGAGTTCCTCGATGCTGCATAGCTCCATTGCAGAAGCATCGCAAGGAACTGTGGGACCTAGACGAGGAAGACTGCACGTCCCTTGGGGACGGCATTACCGATGAATCCGCCGTGGGGAACTTCCTCTACGAGATCCTCCACACCTCCACCACGTTGGAGCTCCCTGTGGGGGTCTTGCCCCTCTGCCTCGACCCTCGGAAGGCCAAAATCTAGGCATCCCTCCCTTAGTTCGACGAATGGGGGATTCTCCCTGCTGGCCACACGGGGAAATTGGCGAATCTCCTAGGTCCGGCTCCACCTACCCCTGACGAGGGGGCTCAGCATGCCACCTCTAGGGAGGCCATGGAGACCAAGAGCGAGGCCAGCGAGACCAGCCCTTGGGAGGCGTCTTACGGGAAACACGCATGCTCGCCCACCCCCAGCAGTACTAGTGGGGAGGTGATCTCTCCTCGAGAGACCGACACGAGTGGGGGCGGGGCGTCGGGGACCTCCATGGATTTTGTCCCCCCCCAGCACAAAGCGGGGGAAATGGCACCTATAGCCCATGTCCGCCGACACCTCTAGGTAAGACTGTCATGCTCCTATCCTCTTCGGATGTGGGTCTTTATGGCTAAGTCATCTCATGCTTTGCAGCAGCGATCCTCCCCGGAAATGGCCGGTGAAGCAGACCTCCTCCAAGAGATCCTTCCCGACGGTCCATCCTGATGAACCCGTGGCCCGATCCGTGGATGTGTCCATCCTGCCAGCGGCCTCTAGGATGGGGGAGGTCATCGCATTGACGCGTTCTTGCCCTACCCTAGTCTGCTTGCTGCCTTCATCCATAGAAGAAGACATGCCGAGTAGATCTCCTAGGTGGATTAGGCCCCACTCTGCTACCCCGCTTGCGGAGGGGAACACACAGGACGTTTCCCCCGTGGCTAATGTGGTGGCTCCTCAGAGTCTCCGAGGGCCGACGTGCCTGGCACTGATGGTGAGGCCTTGGACCCAGGGCATGCTAAGTAAGAGGAATTTCTGGTCAAGTGCTCTAGTGGAGGCAAAGATCACGGGTCGAGCTCGACGTTCCTTGCTCCCTCGATAGGAGTCAGGTTAGGCCCTGGCTCCAACCCCCAGCGCTCCCCCGTGTCCAGACACCTTTGACGCCGGTCATGCCGTGTCCCAAGCGCTGGTCCTGGCCGTGCCGGAACTTCCGGTCTTCGGCCGGGTCGAGCGTCTAGGAAGGCTTATATATAGCGTTCGCGGGGAGCTGGATCATTTTCTGGCGGACGCCACGAGGGAGGACCTTTAGCTGCCGCTAGACCGAGACCGACTTAGCAAAGCCTAGAGGACCTTGGCGGTAGAGCAGCAGAAGGTCCTTCTCTCCATGGAGGCCCCGCTTCAAGATGCCTCGGCCTGGGTGATGAATATTATTACTGACGTTGAGGCGCGTGCTTCCTTACAATGGCAGTCCCTATTCGCCCGCAAGGAGGATATTTCCTCCCAGGAGGCGGTCGTGGCCAAACGTCAGCAGGAGCTTGACACTCAGTCTCGCGAGGCCAAGGCTAAGCTGGAAGAGGCCCAACGCTCTTTTTACAAGGAGCAAGAGGAGAGCTCCCAACTATGTCGGGCCCTAGAGGCTGCGGAGAAGCGTCAAGATGACTCGCTTCGCGAGGTTGCGGACCTCAAGGGTGAGGTCGACACTGCTGCCCAGGCTCGTGAGGAGAATGAGCGACTGGCCCATGAGGCGCTGGAGCTCCATAGGGAGGCATTTTCCTCCCTCGTGGAGTAGGGTGCTGCTCTACTTACCGCACTCATCATCAAGAGCTTCCGTGACCTAGATTTGTTCGTTGGGCGTGAGGCCGAGGCCTTCCTCGAGCTTACCTATAGGATCCTCACACCCCTGGGAGAAGTGGCGCGGGGCCTGAATGACTTCATTTCGAACGAATTCCAGGTGATGTTGGGCGTCGTGGGGAGGGCGGTCTTCACTAACCTCCTGCAGCTGGCGCATGAAGTTGACTATGCTCAGACCATGCGACTGACAGTAGCCATGGACGAGCTGGAAACCAGGGTCTCCGAACTCACGAGTCTGTTGATGGAGGAGTTTCTATGCCAGGTGGACAAGGGGACGAGCAACGAGTCCGGAGGCCCTGAAGGTCATGCTGCCCTGGGAGCTGAACTTGGCGACTCAGATGCTAGCCCATGGTTGGGGAGGTTTGATTTCCGTTCGTGTAATGCTCATGAAGCACCTTTAGCACTTGTTTCCCGCGACCTGGACTGTAAGGGCACTTCCCTTATCTGCCTGTACTGGTTGTCCGTTTTTACTCCTTGGACCCTCGGGGAGGTGGCCTTGCGCTGGCATGTCGACCCTTTGAGGAAGTAGTCTTAGGCTCCTGCACTACTTGGGCCGCTTGAGGAGGGTTTCCTCATGGGCGCCCCGCTTACCTCTCTACGAGAGGGCCGCGAGGCTTGTACTTTTCCTTTAGGCTCCTCGGAGAGGCGACCTATAGGTTCTGTATGTTTAGTTCCATCCCATAAGCCCCTTGGGGAGGTGTCCGTAGGACGTGTAATTTCCCTGTATAGTTCCTCGGGGAGGTAACCATAGGTTCCACATGCTGAGTGCTTTCCCTGCGCATGCCATGTGAGGATTATCGAGCACCAAGAACTGTGGGTGAGGTGACTTGTCACTAAAGCCAGTCCATAAGTTTAGAGCTCGACACTTTAGGCCTTACTGCCGATCAGGAGTGGCTCCAGTGGTAGACACTGTGCCTAGATTCCACTCACACAATGCATGCAAGGGAGAAGACACCACAGAAAAATAAGAACCAATGGAAGCAAAGAGGAGAAACATCAGAAAACAAGCGATTGTTCTTGAGTTTTCACACAATGGAAGAGAGTGGTTTGTTACCGCCACCGATGCTGGTGGAGCTCAGGGGTAGAACTTGCGAAGGTGTTGGATGTTCCACGCGTTAGGGATCGGAACTCTCTCTTCCGTCTCTAGCTGTATCGCCCCAGGCCTCGAGATGTGAGCGAACCAGAAGGGGATATCCCACATCGGGAGAGCTTGTGGAGACCTTCACGAGAGAGAGCCCATCGAAGGACCAGGTCTCCCACCTCCAAGGTTTGGGCATGCATGTTGCGGTAGTGGTAGTGGCGTAGCACCTACTGGTACCTAGCCGCCCGAACATTGTCCTTGTGGTGGGTCTCCTCCAGAAGGATGAGGTCCTCCTGTCGGAGCTCCTCTTGCACCACCTCATTGAAAGCCAAGACCCGCAAGTACCCATGCTTAAGCTCTGCAGGGATGATAGCTTTATCCCCATAGACAAGGAATAACGGGGTCTAACCAGTTGGCTTGGCCGTGGTGGTACGGATGGACCACAACACGCCTGGGTGCACGTCGATCCAGCCCCGGCCGCACTCCTTAAGCTTGCAGCAGAAGCTCCTTGTCTTGAGGCCCCTCAATACCTCCGCGTTATCCCATTTAGCCTTCCCATTACTACGTGGGTGGGCAACAAAGGCGTAGCAGATCTTGGTTCTGATGTCTTTGCAGTAGGCCTTGAACTGTCCACTCGTGAACTGGCTTTCGTTGTTGGTGATGATGCGGTTAGGCACACCGAAACGACACACCAATCCCCGTATGAACTTGACCACCAATTTTGTCGGGATGGTTCGAACGGGCTCCACTTCTGCCCACTTGGTAAATTTATCGATGGCGAGGTAGAGGTAGAGGTAGCCCCCAGGGGCTCTAAGAAAGGGCCCCAGGATATCCAGCCCCTAGAATGCAAATGGCCATGAGAGCGGGATGGTTTGCAGCTGCTAAGTAGGCTGATGGATCTGCTTTGCAAGACTTGACCAACTCGGTGGCATCATTGAGTGCCGTGAGCCAGTAGAAGCCACTATGGAAAGCTTTCCCCGCGAGCATGCACGCAGAGGTATGGTGGCCACATTCCTTGGCATGGATATCAACCAAAAGCTCATGTCCCTCCTTGGCCGGAATGCACCTCAAGGCAATACCGTTGGGCCGACGACAGTAGAGTTCCCCGTCCACCAAGCAATACCTCTTGGCGCGACAAACGAGGCACTCGGCCATGTCTTCGTCATCCGGAAGAGTGCCATCCTTTAGGTAGGCATCGAGCTCGAAGATCCAGTATGTCTTATCAGTACCGAGCACCAGGATGAGGTGGTCTTTCGAGGGAAGCCCACAATCGGGGGCACTTGTCGAGGGCGGTGGGGGCAGGACCTCCAGAGGACTACCTTGGCTACTACCTGGTGGTGTGGCTGATGGCTCAAACAACCTCTCCTCAAAGACCCTTGGTCGTTGGGACTCCTAACGAGATGTACGCTTCACGATCTCATCGGCCTCTTGGTTGTCCCTCCACGGGATGTGGAGCAGGTCCACACCTAGGAAGTGCTTCTCTAGTCTCCGAACCACCTCCAGGTAAGCCGCGCATGTGCTCATCCTTGGGCTTGTAGCTTTTATTGGACAAGTTGACAAGGAGCAAGGAGTCTCCCTGTATGGTGACCCGCTTGATGCCGAGGGTGATGGCAGCCTTAAGGCCTGCGATTAGACCCTCGTGCTAAGTGATGTCATTGGAGCGCTTGGCCTCGTCCCTGAACTGTAGCTATACAACATAGTAGAGTTGTCGCTGGTCGGAGATGTGAGTACGGCGGCTTCCCCCGCACAGTTGCCATTGAAATCCCCGTCGAATTTTACGACCCATTGCCCTAGGGCCGGCTTCCCGGGTAGCTGGGATGCCTTCTCCCTGACTTCGCTTCCGCCCTAGTCAGTCCATTCCACGACGAACTCCACGAGGGCCCTCCCGTGGACCGTGGGTGTGGTGTCGAACATTAGATCAAAAGGATGCAGTTCGATGGCCCACTCGACGATGCAGCCGTGGCATTGGGGTTGCACAGAATGGTCTCTAGAGGGAACTTGGTGACCACCCTGATGGGGTGACCTTGGAAGTAGTGGCACAGCTTCCGGGATGCTACAAGGAGCACGTAGAGGAACTTATGCTTCACCAGGTAACACTCTCGGGCGTCCTGGAGCACCATGTTGACTAAGTAGACTGGTCGTTGTACGAGTTCCTTGGTCTTCGCAGGGGCTTCAGGTGCTACCTTAGTGTGGGGATCCTTTCCTCCAGCCCCATGCGCGTCGCTGCCCTCTCCACATGCTCCAACCCAGAGCCCTCACGAGGCCTGGGAGGTCGTGCCTTCTTCATGACTTCTTCTTTTCACTCGGCTACGAGCATGGTGCTTGCTATCTACGGGGTTTCTGCTAGATATAGCAACAAAGGCTCGCCTTCCCTTGGTGCTACCATAACCAGGGGCTGGTGAGGTACCTCTTGAGAGCTTCAAAGGCCTTAACAACCTCGGGGGTCCACTGGAAGTTGCCAATTTGCTTCATGATCTTGAAAAAGGGCATAGCCTTCTTGCCCAGCTTGGAAGTGAACCTCCTGAGGGCCACCAGGAACCCTGCCAAACACTCCATGTCCTTGAGCCGCTTGGGGGGCCGCATCTCCTTGATGGACCGAACATTGTCTAGGTTTGCTTCAATGCCTCGGTGTGACACCAAGAAGCCAAGGAGCTTGCCTGACAGGACCCCAAACACACACTTGGTAGGGTTAAGATTGATGTTTACCCTGTGCAAGTTGTCAAAAGTCTCCGACAGGTCCGCTATCAGAGTGTTCCCGCGAGTCTTGACCATTATATCATCGATGTAGGCCTCCGTGTTTCTATTCTACCCATTTGCTCTCCCAGAGCGATGCACATCAGCCTCTAGAAGGTGACGCCGGCGTTCTTGAGGCCGAACGACATGCATGTGTAACAGTACACTCTGCATCGAGTGATGAAGGCTGCCTTCTCCTAGTCCTCCCTGGCCATCTTAATCTTGAAAAAGGTCAAAGCCTTCTCGCCTATCTTGGACATGAACCTCCCAAGGGACACCAGGCACCCTACCAAACACTGCATGTCCTTGAGCCACTTGGGGGGCCGCATCTCCTCGATGGCCCAAACCTTTTGTGGTTTGCTTCAATGCCTTGGTGTGACACCAAGAAGCCGAGGAGCTTGCCCGATGGGACCCCGAACACACACTTGGCAGGGTTAAGCTTGATGTTTACCCTATGAAAATTGTCAAAAGTCTCAGATAAGTCCGCTATTAGAGTGTTCCCGCGAGTCGTGACCACTATATCGTCGATGTAGGCCTCCGTGTTTCTGTCCATCAGCCTCTGGAAGGTGGCACCGGTGTTCTTGAGGCTGAATGACATGCAGGTGTAACAATACACTTCACATGGAGTGATGAAGGTTGTCTTTTCCTTGTCCTCCCTGGCCATCTTGATCTAGTGATAACCTGAGAAGGCGTCCAGGAAGCATAGCAGGTCACAAACCACCGTTGTGTCCACTATTTGGTTGACCTGGGGGAGCGGGAATGGGTCCTTGGGGGATGCCTTGTTGAGGTTGGTGTAGTCAACGCAGATTCGCCCCCCACTGGTGGTTTTCGGAACCACGACCGGATTGGACAACCAATCATGTGGAGGACCTCCCAGATTAGGTGTGCCTTGACCAACCGCTCCATCTCGGCAACAATGAACTGCTACTTCTCAGCCGATTGCCGTCTCAACTTCTGCTTTACCGGCCGTGTCATGAGGCACACCACCAGGTTGTGCTCGATTACCTATCAAGGCACAATGGTCATGTCCGACGGGGTCCAAGCGAACATGCCCGTGTTCACGCATAGGAAAGAGACAAGTGCCTCCTTCCCCTCTGGTGTGAGGTGAGACCCAATGGTGATGGTAGCCCCTGGGTCGGCGAGATCGAGCGGGACGTTCTTGGTTGCCGTGTGTTCTTGAGAGAACAACGACTTCTTATTTCTGGCCATGCCAGGGGAGCACGTGACCTCCTTCGCCGGAGGGGTCCTTGGCTCGCCCCCCGCAGCCCGACCATGTCTTTGGCCGGCGCTGGCCTCTTGCACGCAGGAGGCTCGACATCGTCCGGTACGGCCTCCTCCTCAGGCAAACGGCCGCCACCCTCTTGTAGGCCTGCTCGAGGGAGTGCCAAGCTTCCTTCTCATCACAACGGATTGTGATAGATCCCCCTGCGCTGCTCGGCATCCTAATCATGTTGTACGTTGTGGGTGAGGGCCATGAACTTTGCCAGGGCCAGGTAGCCTAGGATGGCACTATACGGAAGCCGATTCGGGCGACATCAAAGTCGATGAGCTCGGTGCGGTAGTTATCGCTCATCCTGAACGTGACGGGAAGAATTATATGACCCAGGGGTACGGATACGCCCTCCATCACCCCCAAGAATGGCAGGGACGGCGACAAGCAGGTCATGGGCACCTGCATCCGTCGAAACACCTCCTCTGAGAGTATGTTCAAACCGGCCCCATCGTCGATGAGAGTTTTCACCACGGCGACGCTGTTGATGGTGGGGGAGCATACCATGGGTATGGCGCCGAAGGAGACTGGCTACTGCGACCACCTGAGATGGGCGGTAGTAGCACTGGGCATTGCCGCTGCCAGCTCACATGAGAGTTGCTTGAAGTGCCTTCCCGAGGCGGGAGCCTGGGATCCACCAAGGATGCACGTGACGATGCTCTGCGTGCCTCGAAGCGAGGTGGCGTGACAACCTAGCGCCCCCAACGTCGGCCTCTAAGCCATGTCATCAGACAGGTGTGTCGGGCCGTGGCTCAGGTCGCCCAAGATCTCCACGCACTCGGAAGTGGCGGGGACACGGCGGAGCAGCCTCTGCACCTCGTGTAATGCGTCCTCCTACGCTGAGGCACCGGGGGACCCTCGCCGCTAGGGCCCCACGTTAGTGCTCGGCACCATGTCGTCGGGGTTGGGTAAGACCTCCGAAACACGCCTTAGCCCCCTACCAAGCATGCCAAATGTCAGATAAAGTGTCTCGTGAAGGAACAAGGGGTCCAACAATCCCTGAGTTTGTGAGGGGGATGAACACGCATTCTGTGCTTCTCAATGGCGACGGAGACGGTGGTGATCGGGCACGACAAAGAGGTTGACACGGGTTTATTTACCCAGTTTTGGGACCCTCGTGAGGAGGTAAAGCCCCTACTCCTGCTTTGTTGTATTCCTCGTGATGTCTCGCGAGGGTACAATGGTGAACCAATGTCTAGGGTTACAGATCGTTGGGATCAACTTGTTCTAAGGTAGGAGGAGGTCTCCTTATATAGGGGCATTAGGCTTCTTCCCCTAAATGTGGGTGGGAAGGGTTACCACACTGCCCCTTATCGAAGATCCGTTCTACAAGGCTACTTTTCGTGGACTTTGCCTATGGCGCTTTGGAGACGCCAGTCATCCTCGTGTATTCGGTCATGGATGATGTCTGTCCCAGAGGCGCGACAGGCTCTAGCCTCTTGCCCCGAAATGGAGAGACATCGCCTTAGCTATCGGGACCTTTACCAGAGGCACCTTTGACCACCCGGACCCCTTGGACTGCACCGGGTCGATATCCGATGTTGCCACCAAGGTTGTCATCTTCCACCAAGGCGCGCACGTGCCTTGCCCCTCCCGAGGGACTGCCACTCATATGTTTCCTCTAGAGGGGGAGATCTCGTCCGTGCTCCACCCTCTAGAGGGTTCCCAGGAGGTGTTGCTGAAGATCTTTGCTAAGGCCCCCTGGCCCTCACGAGATGCCCAGATGATCCGTCCGGAGGCCCATCCGACTAGGGACTCGGGGTACCCCCAGTGCCCTTGGTCCAACATCGCTTCATGTTGGGTCATGGGAGGTTCACTCATTTCATCTTGGTTCATGGGTGGTGGACTCCTAGCATCGAATGGGGAGGCACACTGGTTGAAGTCAAAGTGCAAACTAGCATCAAACTTTTGGTGGCAAATAACTCGAGAGCCTTGTCTATTTATTCGGCCACTGTCTCCTTGTATGCAACCCAACATTTCTTGGGGTTGATACACATTGTATTACAATGGACGTGCACTCCAAACCCCATAGTATTCATTCCCTCTAACGAAACAACATCACTTGGGTCATTCCAATTCAAATAAATCCTTACTTGTTCCAAAACCTCGACATAGTTAAGACTACACTCAGACACCAAGTCAATCTCATCTAGGTGTTCCTTGATATTGACTTTCAAAATGCGTCCTTGTCCACATGTTGAACAAGAATTTTTTTTGCCGTCCTTAGAATAATTACGACAACACAACAGTAAATATATTCAACGAGTCCTCATGCCAAGACTAACACAAAATCCTAGTCACATAACCAAACCATAGGCCTAACCACAAATGTAACAAGAACCCTAACCCTAACCTAACAAGAACCCTAACATACAAATCTTAAGCAGAATGCTTCATACACATCATATAAGCCACCATTGGACAATGCAAAAAGAATCAACCATACATTTTGGGTTAATTTAAAATGATAGGGTTTCCAAGCTTTGACTAAATCCAACCAAAATACAAGATTTCAACCAGTCAAAACCAAGGGAAATATGGGACAAGACCTCTAGTCACTTGGTGGTCGAAATCCATAGAGAAAGCTTTAGATTTGGGGGATTTGGGAGAAGGAGAGAGTGGAGCCTCTAGCCTCAAACCCTAGTTTTTCTGTGTTCTTCTCGGGTGGCAATGGGGTGGCTGGGTCGAGCAAGGCCAGCTCGTGCGTTGTTAAGTGTATAGGATCATAGAGACTTTGGCAATAGCGCTATGATCTTATACACTATCGCCTAGCTGAACAGCGATACATAACAACAAGTGGGGGCTAGCCTGGCCCCTCCATGTCGGCAGGGGTTACTTTTAGAATGATGCTACACTACTAACCCTAGTGCATTTGCGTCGAACGGTACTCGAAAGTGTTAGTTTCGTGAAATTATTTCGCCTAGAGTTTATTACTTAAATTACTTTTTCCTCTAGGTTATTATTGTCTATTTTCACCTGACACTTGGGCTTGGTTGTTTTCCCACTGAGCCCATCTCCCTTGTTGCATGGATGTCCAAATGTCCAATAGCCTTGCTGCTGATAGTCCATGTTTTTGAAAATAGCTTGCCCCCAAGCCGAAGCACACAAAAAATCTTACTTGATAGCATCCATCTCATCCCATGTCGCCAGCTCCGGAACAAAGTCACTCATTCAAATGGTACTTGAACAATAGAATTTTGTGGCCCCTGTGGAACTGTAAATTTTAAGAGGTAAGAGCATCTCTAACAAACCCCTAGTCCACCAAACCTTATAAAGGCGGATAAGGTGCGAGTTTTTTCCCTTTTTTGCTCCGAGAGATTGACGCGTAGAATAGAAACAGCAAAACGAATCCTTAAAAAAAATTAAACATTGCAGGATATTTCACATAGTTCGTCCATAGTTCGTTGTGATCATACATACAGAACACATCAAATTTATACTACGCGGGGGGGGCATCGTCACCTCCCTAACCCCATACGCAAATTAGGCTCACTAGAGCCTCAGGGTGAAGTGGTGATGCTTCTGACAACAGGCTTTAGTCGTTGTCGAAGACGAGGTCGATGAACATCGCTGACTGCAGCTCATGCTCGAGGTGCCATTCCTCGTCCTTCAGGCATTGGTCGCGCTTGCTAGCCAGACCCTGCTTGAGGAAGATATCGTTGAGGTCCTCGCCCCGTCATGCGTGCCATTGGTTCTCCCCCTCCTCGGTCATGATGTGCTGCAAAATGATGGCGGTCATCCACTCGAGAAATGTGTGGTCGACGTAGTCCTCCTTGTCGATGACGCTGTCGTACGCTGTCAGATCGTAGCCCTCGATATCCTCCTCCTCCTATATTTTTTGTGATGGCAGACGAGTGTGGGAAGCTCTAGACGATCTCCCCTCCTAGACTAACGTCAGTGGTCAAACTCCTCCACCTCGTGACGGAGGATCTTGCGCGGGACTGGCGCGTGGTGGTAGACATAGTGGAATGTGCGCTTCCGCACGATTAGAGCGCACGCGGTGATGACGCTCCTCCTCCGAGTTAGATTCGGCATCATGAACGCAACTGTGCAATGAAGAATTGGCGGAACGGCCCACCTGACCGCCCCCACTCCAACTGAGATTCCCCGACAGTACATCATGGTGGTGCAGTGTCGGATCTGCTGCGTGACGAGCCTAATTTATCATCAGTGGTGGCTGATCTAAGCGGGAGTGCACGGCGGAGGATCAGAGGCGAGGGGGATGTGACGGATCGAGATCCTTATTCGCCCCTCCAATCCGTAAATATAATGACTTAGGGATGGGTTTTTTCGTGCCCCTTAAAAAATAAGGACCTACGACTGATGGCTACCAAGTGCAGGAGAACAATTATAGTACTTTTCTATAATAAAGGTTTTTAAACCCACAGGGAGCTAAAGGTATTGGTTAGTAAGTTTGACAAGTAAAATAATAAAAGGGTGCAGTGGTTTTGGTGTTTTGGGTTTGTAGTTTGCAGTAAAATGAAGTACTAATAAATGCTCTCAATGAGAGAAAGTCCAATCCTCTATGCAGCAAGAGGACAAGCTCAAGTGTGTGTGAACTTATATGTGACAAGCGTTCCCGAGGATGGCATGGATTTATTAGCATTTAGATTTCTACACAACATGGTGAATATCTTGTCAAGTTTCATTCCTTCAGGGCGGAGCCTAAATTAGGTACAGCCATAGATATGAGAAAACGCACCCCTTATGATGGGTCCTAGAGCCATTTTCATGAGTAAGTACAGGAATCATTAAAACATAAATGTCCCACCATAGCCGTTAGTTCATTGGTCCCCGACAGAAATCCATCTAATGCAACTCAAAGTACTAGAAAATGGTTTCTGCCATTCCTTCCCTTCGAACCCTCATCATTGCAATAAAGTGCAGCCCTATGATCCCATATAGGTGAAGTAATATGCAGTTGATGTTTGCATGAAACCATCATAGAACCACATAAAATATAAAAACTTGACCAAATACTCATTGCATATTATATGGAAATCATAGTCAATTCATCCCATGCCCTCATGAACATGGGGATCTACTCACAAGTGACAAACATGATATGGATCAGTGGCATATGGATTACAACATAGTCTGAAAATATAATATCTCCACCAAATAAAGACAAGTTGCCAATCACAAGCATGCAAATAACACTTAAACAATATCTGGGGTTCAATCAGTCATAAACTATGAGGGGGATGAGGTGGATGGAGATGGTGATGATGATGGTGCTAAGAGATGTTGATGGAGAGCCCCTACTCCAAGGAGGAGTGGTGATGACGATAGCGTTTATTTCCCCCTTACTAGAGGCTCTGGTGTTGTAGGATCTGCCCTCTCCTAGAGTAGGAGAGGACTTTTGCCTCCGCTGCTGCCTCTGTAAATCGTGGGAAAAATATGGCATAGGTCTTCTAGCGAGATGGAGGCATCTGTGAAAAGGAGGAGTTGGGGCGACGCTCGTGGTCCAAATGGACCTAGGTCGTGCGCCCAGCAAGGGAGGGAACGCCACCTGGTCTCTTTTGAGACTCCTCTCACTTGATTCTTTTGCTCACGGTCTTTCTCCAGGTGAAAACTGACCAGGTATTTTTCCTTTGATTTTTTAGGTGTCCAGAAGGTCACTGAGACAGCAAAATATGAAAAAGGAGGTTTTCTGCCTCCTAGAAATTAAATACCAATGAATGGGACTTTGTAGGAAAGTCCCATAAATCAACAACAAAGGCATAAATATCGATAGATCATGGAAAATATCATTCAAAACAGATCATATAAGTCACTATGTTGATGATGTAAAATGCATGTATCAACTCCCCCAAGCTTAAACCTTTGCTCATCCTTGAGCAAATAAGCGAATAGATCATATCATGTAGCAATGATCTTATGGTTGATAATAAAATACAAGAATTGCATCATCAACTTATGCATATTCACTTGTATTAAAAGATCTATGAACTAACAACCAAACAAATGTGAGCTACATAAATAGGAGTTCTAGCAACTACCCCTTGATTTTGAACAAAACTAACCATTGCATGTTGGATAATTAAACAAGTCTCAAATTTCTATTTTTCTCTTTGATATTGCTTTTCATGTTTTCTTACCTTTCTATCTTTGATTCCACTCTTACCTTTTCAATGAAGATAAACTCTCATAGAACAACTAGTTAAAAGAAGAGAGTTATTAAACAACAAGATAGACATGACGTTTGACTTGTCAAACACTTGCACCACTTTTTAAATGGCAGCAGTTAATGTTCTTGCCTCTTAGTAACTAGTATAAACCTTATTCATGTATCTTTCAATCATGTCATATGATCTACTCAACCTTTGCCTTTCACTTTCCATGGCTAACCGAATCCTCGGGTGCCTGCCAGTCATACACTTTTCCATAGAGCATATGTATTGAAATATCCATGACCCTTAGTTTACTCATTGATTATAAATAGAACAAGAGTATCTCACATCCCCTTGTCATCATCTCTTCCTAACTATTTGTTCTACAAAACCATATCTCTACTACAAATTCAAGGTATATATTTTATATATATTTATGAGCATCACTTGCATGGATCTCCTTTATTGTAAGTTTTTGCTTGTTTGAGAAGTTCTATGCTTATACAACACATTCAAGTTAATCTAATTCAAGAAATTATGTAACTGAAACTTCTAGATATGAGGCGCACATCTACATGAGTGTTACCCATAAATCTCCAAACAAGAGAATCATGGATGAAACCATACTTTATATTATATTCAAAAACCACTTGATCGAGGATACATGATAATGCTCTAAGAACTTTTCAAGCGCTGGGAAAATTGATACCTAATAGATAAAAGAAAATTCAACCTAAAAATCATGACTAGAAGCAATATAATAAACTAAAAAGCATTAAAGACTTGATAAAACTCCCCCAAGCTTTAGTGTTGATGTATATCCTTAAGCAATGACTTCACGAACTCATCATAAGTAGAGTTCTTGATCTTCACCAAGGCTGCATGAAACTTCTTTTTGACTTCAACTTGCTCCTCCCACTTGGCCTTGTAACCCTCAAGATATTCCTCCAGCCTTTCAGTAGTCTCCATGCAAACTACGAAGTTTGCTTGCATGCTCCTAATATACTTTGTGTTCACCACCTCTTCGTAGTCCTGCAACAATTTAATATGACGAAGAGAGCCATATGAGTGCTTCTCTTTGTTAGCAATTTTTCAGAAAAGGAGGTAAAACTATGCTTGAAGATCTGGGTCAACTAAGCCCCTGAATTGAGGTTCTTCAACCTCCCTCATCCTCCTTGCTCCATATTCAAGTTGAGTCCTCCAAAGGCCATTGTCACTAGGGTCTTCTTCTTCCCTTTGAAGATGACTCCTTGGTGGGGAGCTCCATCACGAGGTCCTGGTGGGTGCACACGGGAATCCTCCCATTGGGGTGCTCCACTACAAAGACATGACTAATTGCAGACACGAGATCTAGAAAACATGGACAGAAAACAATGTTCGCTTGAAAAGACTTGATGCGAGATTAGATCGGCATATAGGGGTATATATTGACAGTTTTTGGGGTAAGACATAGCACTGGAATCGAAACAGAGGTGAAACGGACTTCAGAGGTGCAAAAGAGTCAGTGTGGCGCGCCTAGTAGGGGGCGCACCACCTGGACTATTTCCCCCTTTAGGACTCCATTTCGTCCAATTCCTTCGTTGCACACTTTTATTTTCCAAAAATAATAGCTTTCCTAAAAGATGAAAATATTTCGATATCGTTATGCACATCAAACTTAACTTTTATTGATTTCTGATATCTGATAGGGGATACTTCTTTGCGATTATAGCCTCGGGACTCTGGAGATTTAACTCTTCCACCTTTCCAACGAATTTTTGTCCTGCAATATAATGTTTAAGACGTTGTCCATTAACAACATGAGGTTTACCTTTGTAGTCTCCATGAAGACGGATGGCTCCAGAGTGATACACCTCCTGCACAACTAATGGACCTTGCCACTTTGATCTAACTCCCCCCTAGAGAACTTCTACTAGGAGGTGACATGCTTTAGAGCATCTCTAGTAGATACCGCATATCGGCCGGTCTACAAATTTATGCACTGATATGCGGTACCGAGACCCAAAAATGGCCTTTCTAGATACCATAAAAGGCCGAATACTACAAAAAAAAAATACGGTATCCCGCAACGAGGCCCATTTGTCCTGCATATATTCGGTGCGGGAGGGGGCTGGATGCGGGATACCACATCCATTTTTCCCTTCCTCCCCCGACCAAAAACCCTCCCCGCCGCCCACCCCCATCTCCCATTCCAGCCACATCTGCCGATGAAAAATACATCGTCGCCACCAACCTCCGTGTCTACCCCCCACCTTGCCATGGTCAGCCAGTCGAGTTCTGATTTGGGCAGACATGGCCATGCTTCTCCATGCTATGGCAGGAGCTCCTGCCTGCGAGCTCGCCCACCACTGCCATCAGAAGAGGAGGAACTCCAGCGCCGCTCTGAGTAGGGCCACAGTAGCGGAGCCCTTGGGCACACTCGCGTGACCCTGCCACTGCTGTTGGACCCGGACGATGCCGAGGAGCTCTTGATGGCCGAAATCTGTGTGTTCCTGCCGGTCGTCCACAAGCTTGCTCCCTCCCACGCTAACAACTCAGACGATGTGCACGAGGAGCTCTTGGTGAACGAGGAGAAGTTAAACTCCCTATGCACCACGCTCATGGACATCGTGCAGGGCCGGAAGCGTCCCCGCCTCACGCGCAGAGCAGAGAAGCGTGATCTTCACCGTGCCATTCATCTCTTCACCTGCGAGCACCTGGCGTGGCTCGCGGCCCTCGATGTCTACTACACCGACGATGCCAACAACGCTGAGGAGTAAGCGTGTGCTGCCGCTGCCTTAACTGATCCGGTGAGTAGGTACCGCAGGTGGATCTACATAGATGCTAGGTGAAGTCTGGCTGTAGGGCACGGCATCATTTTTTGTTAAACATATATCGATCTCGATGATCAAAACCTCCGCTATGTATGAATCTGGCGCCAATGTGTGACATTTTTTAAATATGCAGTTTGGTATACCGCGCGTTTTGCAGTACCGCGAGATGCGGTATCTGCTAGAGTTGCTCTTACCATAGACCATTTTACAAGGAGACATACCCATAGGATTTTTAAAAGCAGTTCTATAAGCCCACAAAGAACCATTGATTTTGGTTGGCCAATCAGACCTAGATCTATTGACTATCTTTTCTAAGACAAGTTTGATTTCCCTATTACTTAGTTCAACTTGACCACTAGTTTGAGGGTGATATGGGGACGCTACACTATGATTGACACCATACATAGCTAAAGTTTTCCTAATGAATCCATGTATAAAGTGAGAACCACCATCAGTAATTAAAAATCTAGGTACTCCAAACCTAGGAAATATGATATCCTTAAGCATCTTCATTGTTGTAGCATGAACTAAACTTTTTGTTGGAATTTCTTCCACCCACTTTGTAACATAGTCCACTACAACCAAAATGTGAGTGTGTTTTGTTGTTGATGGCGGGAATGGTCCCATAAAGTCAAATCCCCATACATCAAATGGTTCAAGAGGCAGTGAATAGTTCATAGGCATTTCATTTCCCTTACCAATGTTTCCAACGCATTGACATTTTTCACAAGCTTTAACATAGTTAGCACAATCTTTAAATAAAGTAGGTCAATTAAAACCAGACTATAATACCTTCGCAACTGTGAAGTCTCCTGCGTGATGTCCTCCATAAGGATTGTTATGACAATCTCTTATGATATCCTGCTACTCAAATTCAGGCACACAACGTCTAATAATACCATTTACACTTTTCTTATAAATGAATGGATCATCCCAAAAGTAATTTCTAAAATCATAAAAGAATTTCTTTTTTTGTTGGGAAGTGAAGTGCGGTGGCATAACTTTCCCAACAATGAAGTTAGCATAATCAGCAAACCATGGGGAGGCTACTCTAGCGCTAGATACATTAATGTTTGCTAGTTGTTCATTAGCAACTCTTTGGCCTAAAACAACACCTACAACATAGTCACTAGCAACACA
The DNA here is from genome assembly GCA_916181665.1 of Avena sativa. NCBI lineage: Eukaryota > Viridiplantae > Streptophyta > Magnoliopsida > Poales > Poaceae > Avena > Avena sativa. Next base: position 427,796,766 of record OV702286.1, on the reverse strand, counting down.
CATGATTTCAAACAGCAAATTCCAATTAGGAGGTTGAACTATAGGAGCACTTATCAAAGAATTCTTAAAGACATTAAAAGACTCTACATAATCATCATTAAAATATAATGGAACATATTGTGCAAAAGGTTAGTTAGAGGCTTTAATATTTTGGAAAAGTCTTTGATAAATTTTCTATAAAAACCTACATGTCCATGAAAACTTCTTATACCTTTGATATCCCTCGGATATAGTAGCTTCTCTATGGATTCTATCTTGGCGCGGTCCACTTCAATGCCTCTTCCTGAAACTCGGTGTCCAACAACAACCTTATGTCACCATGAAATGGAACTTTTCCCAGTTTAGGACTAAATGTTGATCCTCACAATGCTACAAAACTTTGTTAAGATTAAGCAAGCACTTATCAAAAGAGGTACCATATGTAGGGGTTCCGCGCATGAAAACAATAAATTTTACCCTACGCCCCTGAACCCCTGATGCTGCCAGGACCTATCTATTAGTAATACAGTAACGGGAGGGGCTTTTCGCGAACTTACCCTTGAAGACCGAAAAGTGTTGTCAACGCTCAGGACAACGTGGTTGATGTAGACGATCTGAAGCCCACCTCAAGGTCGTGATGAAGTCTTTGCGCTCCAATGGCTCCAACGACTTGAGTGCCTCAAGTGCGACACCTCGCGGGGAGTTACACACGTCTGGTGCTTGACGATGACTCCCGCTTCCCCGATCTAGCAGCAGTTGCGGAAGTAGAGCTCCTGGATCCGAATCCCACAGCGCGACGACGCTCCACGGTGAAGATATCTCTCGTTCGCGCAGTCTGAACTTGGGACCACGGTCACGAGAGAGAGAGAGAGAGAGAGAGAGAGAGAGAGAGAGAGAGAGAGAGAGAGAGAGAGAGAGAGAGAGAGAGAGAGAGAGAGAGAGAGAGAGAGAGAGAGAGAGAGAGAGAATATCAATTGGAGGTCTTCCCAAAAGTGAGAAGACCTTTATTGAATATTGTGTGTATTTATCTGGCCAAATACCCCCACTATATATAGGGGAGGGGAGGTACTATCTCCCTCAAAGTCCCGGGGTGGGACTAAAGGAGAGGAGGGGGAGGGGCAACCCCTGGCCGGCCCTAGTGGGTCCCGTGTAGGGGGGCTTGGCCCAGCCGGCCACCCCCTTGCCCCTTCTCCCTCTATCCTGTGGCGCCCCGCTAAAACCACTACTAGAAAATCGTTGTGTTTTTGTGCATTACATCATCATGACTACATGCTCATGTCATCATGCCCAATTGCATTTGAGCATCGTCATCATCTTGCATGGTTTGTTTAAAAACTATTTTTGAAAAAGCCTGGTTTTGTTTTCTAAACGCTCCGTCTTTATTTCAAATTAAAAACCTGGATCTCCGGATTATTTTTGCTTCGTCTAAAAACAGATTCTAAAAGCCTTGTTGTGTCAAATAAAAATAATTATATTATTTTTAGGGGGCAGCCGAACCGGGCCAAACCGACCCAGCCGGCCACCCCTAGTAATAAAAACACTCAAACCCAACCCAGCCTCGCACCCAGCCGCAACACACGCATGCAGCTGGCTCCACTGGGCCCCACACCTGCCCAAACTTCCACCCCATTGCCACATCACTCCGGCCACTCCCAGGCCGCCACCTCACCCGTCCAACCCTAGCCCGCCACCTCACCTTCTGGCCCCACCCCTGCCTTCCACCACACACGCACGCGCACGCGTCCTGCACTCCACCCCAGCACGCGCACCACGTCGCCTGGCCCCACCCCCACCACTGACAGCTCCCCTTGGCCCACCCCATGCGACCGTGTTGCCTCACCCGCCTGCTAGCCCCAATCCCCCCTCCCGCCTTCGTCCTCTCCCTCGCTTGCAGAGCTCCGCCGACGGCGCTCCTCCCTGCATCGTCACCGCCGCCGCGACAACGGCGTGAGCTCCCTCGTCGCCGCTCCCTCTCCTGACCCCTGTGTTGTGCCCCTGAACCCCGGCCCTCCGCCTCGTCGCCAGTCGCCTCCTCCCTGGTCGGGGCAGACCTGCGTGCCGCCCGAGCTCCCCGGTCACCACCCCGAAACGCCGCCTCTCCGGCTCGCCCGTCTCCTCCGGCGAGCTCGCCGCCTCTCCGCCCCGCCCCCGACTCATCCTCGAGCCCTGCCCAGCGTGGCCCCGTCGCCACCTCCTCTGGTCGTCCTCCGTGTCGGCGCCGCTAGGCCCCGCTTCCTTCCTCGAGCCCGCAGCTCCGGTTGCTGTCGCGGCAGCGACTTCGACCGCCCTGGCCGCCCTCCCCAGCGCGCGGCCTCCCCTGTTTCCCGTCATTGCCGCCTTCGGAACCCTTCCTCGCCTCCCGGGAACCGCACCCCCCGCCCTCTCTGAGCTTGCCCCTGCATGTCCTCACCTTCCCTCCGCCAGGCCTGCAAGCTCGCCGCCTCCCCGGCAGGCGCCACCCCAAGCTCTCCTCCGACCCCCGTGGTTTCCATCCCCACCTTCCCAGGTTCGGCCGCTGCCGGCCCTCCACCTCATCGACGTGCCCTCAAGCGACTCTGCAGCATGCGAAGACCTCGCCTCCGACTAGCAAGCACGTCGGGTATCCCGCCTTCCTGCAGCACAAGCACGGCGCCCGCAAGGTGTTCAGGCCAGTGTCCGCACGGGACATGCTTTGGGTTGTCCCGCTGCCACATGCCCGTCTTTGGATGGTTCGTTGTACCCAGATGGCCCGTGGAGCTGCAAGATCTGCCCTGGTGATGTTGACAAGATCTCCCCCTCGGACAAACCAACCCTATGCCAATGCAAGTTTACCACCACACGGATTGTCTCGACAAGATCTCCGGCCTTCGTGAGACCGAGACCGACATGAGGCGAGACCCGGAGGACTACACCAGGCCATCGGTGCCGAACCCGAGTCCGGCGCTCAAGCACTTCGACAAGGACGCCAAGTTCTCCCCCTCGGACACCAAGACCGAACCCTGGCGCGCCAAGTTCTTCGACCCCGAGGACCAATCCATCGGATGCGACAAGGCCTCCTTCTTGGAACCATCCAGTACTTCGTCTCGGACGCCAAGGCCTGAACCCGAAGACCGCCAAGATCACCGCCAGATACGCCAAGTTCCTCATCCCGGACGCCATGACCGTCTACACGGATTCGAAGACCCTGGTACCCGATCCACTCAAGTTCGCCATCAACGACAAGATCGACCACTTGGCACCCAAGTTCTCCGTCGCGACACGACAAGTTCTCCATCTTGTATCCGAACCTCGCCGTCCCCGTCGAACCCTGAGACCGAACCCCCGAACTCCCGGAACCAAGATCTGCCAAACCCAGATGTGTGACCCTAAGCCTCTATTTTTATAATATGACATATACCTATCGCATCATTAAATCATCATGCTTGCATACATGTCATCTGGTGGGTTGGGTTAACTAGTCGATTCACCTAAATTAAATATGGAGTCTATATGCGGGATATCTTTGTCTTATTCCGGACTCCATTTAAATTTGTGTAGCGAACCGATGCCATGTTTTGCCTTGTTAAGACAACATTTAAATTGCGGGGTATCTAAATAACTGGAACCTATTAATTAATTGTCGGGACCCCGGTTCCGCTTAATTTTGACTAGTTGCATCGCATATTTTCCATGTCATCCATCATATCATAATCATGTCGGATCTTCTACTGTAGTATTAAATATTGCACCCGATGTTTCTTCTAGTGATTTGCTTCTTCGCGGATTAGGCCGTTGAGTGGATGCGAGTATCGACAAGTTCTCTGGATATGAACCTTCGGCAGTGTTTCCCAGGCGAGCATCTTCCCCTTTCTACCTATTTTGCATTTATAGTCTTTATTTCCTCATGTTGATCTATTTCTATCCGTGTTGTGATGCTTTAGTTTCCATGCACCATTTATACTCCTTGCATCCTCTATATTGCCATGGACACATCGTATTGCCTATTGTTTGATAGATAGTCAGCCTTGCGAGTCGTAGTTGCTTGCTTATGTGTTGCTTCGTGTCGTTGTCGTTTCACTGTTTACGGCAAGTTGACACATGATTAATGGTGGAAATGCTTAATGGTGGAGACGCTTAATGGTGGAGATGACCAGGACTTTAATTACAACCTGATATTAAAATGCTTGGAATAGATATAACTAATGCAGAGGCATCGGTGGGCAATAGATGTTATTTGGTTCTTCCACGCTCACTTGTGTCCCGTAGGACCCTGAGTACTTGATACCTGTTCCTTGACAATTCGCACTATCCACATCCGGGAGACTCTATGAATCCCCCTTAGCCAGAGCTTGATTCATTTCTTATTTCTTGGGGCCACAAGTAGTTTGGGGCTTTATTACTATCCTGTACTTATGCCATGCTTACTGCTTTATTTACGATTGTGCGTGGAGCACCTGTACTGTTTTGGAACGTGGAATGTTTTCGCAGTATCGACAAGCCCAGTCACACTTTCGGGTTCTCGGTCGTTTACAGCCATTGTCACAAACCCTGGGTCTGTTCCAGAGTTGGCCAACTTTGTTGTGGGTAGCTTAGTAGGGTGGCCCCCTGAAATATTTTATGAATCCTGTGATTGCTTTGTCGTGAAAGCCTCGTTGGGTTTTGATTTGGTTTTTCCAAGGTTGATCGTGTGTGTGTTGCTATTTGTGCACCCCTATAGGGTAAATCTTTCTGAAAGCCGTGTCTACGGTTATGGACGACTTGGAGCACAGTATCTCGATCATAGACAAGCATAACTAAACTAGTGCTATAAACTTGACTTAATATATGACTAGTAATCCGATTCAACTATCACGGAATGGATATTAAAATGCCAACAACTGGTGGATCTGGGGTTGTTTTGTGACATGCTGTACCTGCCTAGTAAGTATTGCAACTCCAATGGAATGTGATAAAAGTGCCAACAACTGTTGGGTTTTGGGATTCCTCAGGACAATTATATCTGACTAGTAAATATTCCAACTACAACGGAATGGTAATTAAAACGGCCCACTACTTATGCTTCAGATCGACTCATGCTATCTATATCTGTTTAGTAAGTGCTGCAACTATAACGGAATGAGTAAAATTGCCAACCGTGTGAGTTCCACGGTCTGACTTCCTCGTTTGGTCTCGAGGGGGAAATACCAGAATGGGTATGATTGGTGTTAGTATCAGGTTGGATCCGAATAGGTCCTTCTTATCCCTCTCTAATAGCCGCCATTTTTACTGAGTCTCTATAGGTTGTTTAGTGCTACTGCGCTGCCGCTTCAGTCCACCATACCTATGTAGGCGACAGCCGCCGAATTCTAGCCTCGCCATGTACTGGCCGCAGTACTGACGCTCCTCTTTTTCCTTTGCCCTTTGTCGGCACCCCTTTCGTTTTAGCAGGTTTGAGATCGATGTCGTTAGCAGGGTTACCCTTCCGGCTTGGCCTGGGCAGGGTTATGAACGCCATTGATTATTCTTCAGGGTTATTGTACGAGGATCTATTTCTAATCATCGTAACTTGAACTTTGTGACATGATCGGGTCACGATGTTTAGGTTGGGTATTGGTTCATCATCTCATTCTTAGAATGAGTTGACTCCATTTCCAACTAGCATAAATGCCACATGATCAGGAAACATGATCATCTGTTGAACAATGAACCAATGATTAGAGTTTCACTAGGAACCCCTGGTTGTTTATATATCACACGTGTATTGATGTTTCCACTCAATACAGTTATAGCATGATATAAAACTTAGTCATAAACTATATGAAATATGATAATAGTCCTTATTACTATTTGTCTCTAGGGCATATTTCCAACGGTCTCCCACTTGCACTAGAGTACAAATACACTAGCTGCATTTGTTCTTAATCATTGGCACCATATATCCGGTACCCTGAACATGCCTACTCATGGAAGAGGTTGAGTATTGGGTATGTACTTTACAATCCCAAATCCTTTGCAACTTACTAATGACACCTTGATTGACATTAATACTTTATCATCACATGATAACATTTGTGTGTATGCATCGTTGCTATGGCAGCAGAACGAGGCCTGATTCCAGGAGCCTACAGTGACTTTAGATCAACCTCGAGGGCTTTCTCATGGGCACTGTGCCCTGGGACACATCATTCTATGTTAAAATAGAACTAGCCCCGCCATAACATTATACAATACTTTAGATGGTACCCTTATCGATTATTATAAATGTATTCATCGAAACACTAGTGCACTCTATGCAACTTTCGATGTTTTGTTCACCTTGCTTCCTAATTGACTCTAATCGGTATTATGGGAGTTTCCAACATATTCCCTTATAACATAACTCTTTATTCTTTAAGATATGTCATCCTTTATGGATTTGGAAAATATGTCTGCAGTTCTCTATTAGACATTGTAGACAAACTTAGCTCAACGTTCCGTGATTCGAACATAATCACTTTTAAACGTTCCTTTGGATCAAATATTATGTTAAGTTATCATCATGGTTTTCTAAGATAGAACGTATATCTCAACATAGTGGATGATGATCATCCTTTTCTTTCTTTCAACCATTGATGTTAAACTTAATACTATTCCTAATTTGAGTTATTAAGGACTAGTTCCTTAATTAACTTCTATTCTGAAACCCTTTTCAGAATCCCTTAAGGAATACTACATAATATCATAATACACTTATTATCAACTTCTACACCTCATAAATCATTATTTATTGGTACTTGCGCTTTTATTCTTAACATACTTAAGAATCACTCCTATAAGCTCCCACTCAAAATATGTTCCCAACATATTCGGGTATGAGTCACTACTCTTACTCAAACTATGTTCCTACATATTTGAATTTGAGACTTATATTGCTCCCACTCAAAAATATGTCATTCACATATTGTTTTAGGAAGACTTTCATAGCTCCCACTCAATTTCATGCATGTTGCATATCCACTCACTATTTTGAACAATTTCAAAATCCTTTGATCAAATATCAAACTTGGAGTTTTACTATGAGATACTAGTACTTTTACTAGTTTTAAATACTCTAGACATTCGGCATACTTGAATCAAATTCATTTGAATTCGTCCAATACTTGACAAATTGTGCTTTTGTCATTCACTCCCTTTTCCACAATAGCTTTGCAATCATTTGGGAAAATTCCAAGTAACCCCTTTTACTTGTGAGAGTTAGCAACGAATTGCTTTCTAATCTCAAGGCAATTTTGCTTCTAGGATTTCTCATAATTCTAGTTTACCATTATTTCCTTAGTAGTTCGTAGGTATGTCATATTCAAAGAATCATGACAAATGATTCACAAATGTCTCCACACAAGATATGGGTTACATTTTGAATCCTACTTCATGTAGTGAAAACACCAATGGGGAAAACATAATGATCATTATCATTGATTATTTCCTTCTGTGAAGAGAATCATTCAGGAACGTTGTCCGTTGCGCTTCTCAACACTCTGATGCAGGGATTTGAATCCTCGTCGTGTTTCTCACTATCTTCCATTTGCTCCATAATCCAGAAATATCACTGAATGCAAACTTTCTTGAAAATGTACCAAAATCCAAGCAATACAAGTTTTGCTTCTCTTTTGGTTTCAGTATTCAAAGTTTCCAATGAATACTCTACAAGGACTTACTCGTTATTGTTTTGGTTATATCAAATAATCCCAAAACTTCCATGAATTCAAATGGTTCACTATCTATTCTAATTGAGTGCTAAATATTTCTAACTAATGGTCTCTACATCTACACTACAATGATTTATTTCGTGCCATCTATTCACCCATTTTGATATCTAATATCACATTGTGATGCTTTGCATTTTTGATATTTAAAACACATTGCATTTCACAATTTTCTTTTATGCCATTCTTATAAATTTGAATTTCATTACTATTGGTCAAATCATAGTAATTAGATTCTATTTTATATTTATACCCTTTGTTGATGAAACACTTTGATCATATCAAATAGTTTCATACTCATGTTTCCTTTGGTAAACTACTTTACACTTTTAAACAATCATATAATGATAATTACCATTTTCGTTAAAACACAATACATCGAATATGTATTTACTTTTAACAATTTGTTAAACACTTTGTATTCAAGTAATACACGATGTTCAAGTTATTTTTGCCAAACTTAGGCATGATTCATATCTGATAAGAAATCGAATGTCTTTCACATATTATCACATAACTTTGAATTTAAACAATGGTTTCATTCATTAATGAATATATCATTAAGTTAGGTATTTTTAAAGGCATTTTAATATTTTGCAAATGTTCGTGTATTAACAATTAGTTTCAAACAACAAGGATAATTCACATATAATCAAACAAGATATGAACACAAATAGAAATCATTCATAAAAGTGGAACAACTGTTTGTTACAAACTGATATGAATAACCGTCTCACAAAGTGTGAGACACACTAAAGAAGTTCATAATATTTTGATTACAATAATCATCCTAAAACATAAACTAAGTGATAAATGTCGAGGGAGAGTGTCGTTGGCCATCATCATCATGCTCGCCATCAACACGAAACGTCACCTCCTCTCCAGCAAGCACCTCTCATGCAGAAGGACATGTTTTCAGCAAAATAGAACAAGTATCAAATATACTTAACACTGCAAATGTGTTTGCAAGATTATAACATTTATAAAATTGTATATCAAATATATACCTTTATCATTGATGACCTCAGCGACATCAGGTTCAACCACCACATCTCTGAAATGTGATATGAACTCGTGGAAATCCTATGTTTCCGCGTCGCCTCTCATAATGCAAATCCTGACTTGTGCTTGGAAGCTTGGTGGCAGTGACCGCAGCACAACTCCTATTGAAAAAGAGCTTGCGAACCAGTTGTCTAGGAAGTATGCCAGACTCATGTATGCATCATATATGCTCAACAAGTGATCATCCGGTGAGGAGCCTTCCTCCATCTTTATGGAGAGGAAGTCCCCCATCAGCTCATACTCCCATATGCACACTTGTTCCACGAAATGCAATCTCAGATGTGCCATAACCGTTCTAGGATTAAGACTTCCCACCATCAGCCATAGCCCATCTTCTATCCCGAAGCGCATCGTTACTGATATGAATGTGGCCATCACACGACAACGGCAGCGGAGATCCGCTGCTCTTGGGTCTCATGAGAATAGGGTGGCTGCAAGTACATCTCGTAGATCATGTAGTCAGCCACTTTGTTCTCGCTAAGGAGATCATGAAGGCGCATTACCCTGCAGAAAAGTAGGATCCATCTAACTTGAGCTTTTCTCCTTTTAACCAATTGTCAATAGGGAAGGTAATCACGGGGAGAACCATTTTCTACATATATAATTGCAAAAGGAATTTAGACTAAATTATAATTAAATGAGTTAATAATAACTCCACTCAGAAAAACCTATCCCCATAAGGGTTCCTAGAGATAACACGACCCCTACCATCCACATCTCCCCCGATCGTCACGGCCATCAATGTGGGTTCAAGGGTGGACGCTAAACGTCGGTCACATCATTCATGCGACTCGTGCTCGATCTTTCGACCATCCGCATTCTGAGGCCATGTTTGCACATGCTAGGCTCACCAACTCAACCTTAGTGTATTTGCTGTGCAACATGGCTTACACCCACTGTATGCGAACGTAGATATGTCTGACACCCACGCCTGTACCGTGGATCGCCTCATATCGAAGAACTTTCTTGGTGGTGCACACTAAGGGGGAACACAATCATTGGTAATTTTAACAGGGATCATCTTATTAGGCTACCCTCGAGTATCTAATACTAGCACACAATAAGATAATAACATTGAATGTAAATGCGACATGATATGGTCCTTCACGCCGTGATCACCACCCGTCGTCACCGGATTCCGATGCCAGGGTTCCGGCGTCGTAGACATGAGGGTACCGGTGTCTTTTTGGCGTGGTAGTCCGTCACCTCCGTGACTATCTACTACTATGTAACATAAGGTAATCACTTTACCTTTGCCACAACCATATCACAAAGCAACGCCCCCTGCAAAACAAAGTTAGACTCCTCTAATTTATCTTTGCATGTTTTACGTGGCTGAATGGGCTTTCGCACAAGAATCATTCTTACCTACGAACTTTTAGCACAACGCTGATCAAGTAGTTGTCTCTACTACACCCCTTTCGGGGCCCTCCGTTGAAAATTGCATACCAACTAATGCGAGAGAGACAGGCACCCCCCTAAGCCACTTTATACGGTACAAGCCGTATGTCATGCGTGGACCAGTCTCACGAATGAACGCGTAAAGTCGGTTGGGGGCCGCTTCATCAAGCATTACTGCAGTATGCACAAGTACACATGGGAGGGTAACAACTAAAAGATCAACGCCCACACGCTACATCTCGTGTGTTCTACCCGTGCTAGCATTACTACGCATAGATCTAGCTCTGATACCACTATAGGGGTTCCGCGTATGAACACAATAAATTTTACCCTACGCCCCTGAACCCCTGATGCTGCCAGGACCTATCTATTAGTAATATAGTATCAGGAGGGGCTTTTCGCGAACTTACCCTTCAAGACCTAAAAGCGTTGTCAACGCTCAGGAGAGCGTGGTTGATGTAGACGAGCCGAAGCTGACCTCAAGGTCGTGATGAAGTCCTTGCGCTCCAACGGCTCCAACGACTTGAGTGCCTCAAGTGCGACACCTCGTAGGGAGTTACACACGTCCGGTGCCTGACGATGACTCCCGCTTCCCCGATCCAGCAGCAGTTGCGGAAGTAGAGCTCCTGGATCCGAATCCCGCAGTACGACGGCACTCCGCGGTGAAGATATCTCTCGTTCGCGTAGTCCGAACTTGGGACCACAGTCACGAGAGAGAGATAGAGAGAGAGAGATAATATCAATTGGAGGTCTTCCCAAAAGTGAGAAGACCTTTATTGAATATTGTGTGTATTTATCTGGCCAAATACCCCCACTATATATAGGGGGAGGGGAGGTACTACCTCCCTCAAAGTCCCGGGATGGGACTAAAGGAGAGGAGGGGTAGGGGCAGCCGCCGGCTGGCCCTAGTGGGCCCTGCACGGCGGGATTGGCCCAGTCAGCCACCCCCTTGCCCCTTCTCCCTCTCTCCTTTCCCTAATGGGCCCTCTTCCCTCCGAAATTGGCCCATTAAGCCTTTTGACCTTTTAATTGATTTTCTCTTTTATTAAATAATTATGAATAAATGATTAAATCAATATTTAACATTCATTCATATATTATTCAATCTCCATGGCTATGGAACACCTTCCACCTCCACTTCGAACATCCTCCGGACTTACCGAAACCCTTCTGGTTTTCTCTCTACTATTCTTCGGTGATTCTTCCGATCCTATAAACACTCTCTACGCATCATCAAACCCTTAAGCGTGATGCCCTACGATTCAGGAACACTCCGTACATGGTCGGGACACTCCCGAACCAATGATCAACAGAGGGACCTGGATGGCCATGTGATCCCTGTGCGTTCCACGAAGATCTTTCGTCGTTTGAACCGGGACAGTCATGTCTTATTCCCTTTGTCTCTTGATACTTGCATTTCCCGAGATCTGATCAATGACATCACCATGTCGTGTTCAATCTCGTTACCGAACAATGCTACTTGACTCGTTCCGACAAGTGATATCCCTATGATCAAATCACACGTTGTGCAGCTATTGGATATAAATTCTCCGAGTGGGCCCTTGAGTATATTTCCGTCACGTGGACAGACATATCCCGCTCTTGACATATATTGCCTCTAGGTTTCCTCCAAGTACCTGAACACACCTTTATAACCACCGTAATACCAGATGGCGCTTGATGATATCTAAGCACTCTCGGGAGACAGTGATTGATATAGCCTCATGGTCTCAAGAATAGTCTACGAGGATCCATTTCTAATCATCGTAACTTGAACTTCGTGACATGATCGGGTCATGATGTTTAGGTTGGGTATTGGTTCATCATCTCATTCTCAGAATGAGTTGACTCCATTTCCATCTGGCATAAATGCCACATGATCAGGAAACATGATCATCTGTTGACCAATGAACCAGTGACTAGAGTTTCACTAGGAACCCCTGATTGTTTATATATCACACGTGTATTGATGTTTCCACTCAATACAGTTATAGCATGATATAAAACTTAATCATAAACTATATGAAATATGATAATAGTCCTTATTACTATTTGTCTCTAGGGCATATTTCCAACACCATATACATAAAAGTCATCCACGAATACTTCCATAATTTTCTCAATATAATTAGCAAATATAGCATTCATGCATCTTTGAAAAGTAGAAGGAGCATTGCATAAACCGAATGGTATTCTCCTATAAGCAAAAGTACCGAAGGGACATGCAAATTTCATCTTTTCCTGATCATCTTTGTGCACCTAAATCTGGGAGAAACCTGAATAACCATCTAGATAACAAAAGTGTGAGTGTTTAAATAATCTTTCTAGTATTTGATCAATGAATGGCAAAGGATAATGATCTTTGTGAGTAGCTTTGTTTAGCTTCATAAAATCAACGCACATTCTATAACCAATAACAGTACGTTGGGTTACAGGTTCATTTTCATCATTTGGAACCACGGTGCTTCCACCCTTTTTAGGCACACAGTGAACATGACTTACCCATTTACTATCAGCTATGGGATAGATATTACTTGCCTCAATGAGTTTGATTACCTCTTTCCTTACCACTTCTTTCATTTTTGGATGAAGATGGTGTTGATAGTCAACAACAGGTGCATCTTCTTCCGAGTTAATTTTATGCATGCATAAAGCAGGGCTTATAACTTTCAAGTAATCAAGTGAATAGCCAATAGCTGGCCTATGAGCTCGCAGTACTTCAAGCAACTTTGTTTCTTCTTCCCCTGAAAGGTTAGCACTAGTACTAATAGGATATATTTTCTTCTCATCAAGAAATGCATATTTCATATCTTCAGGCAAAGGTTTAAGTTCAAAACTAGGATCCTCTTTTGATGGGGGTAGTTCTCCTAGATCATCAGGTGGAATATGTAATTGTAGTTGTGGTGGTTGCTAATATAGTATTTGTTCTAGTTCTTCTTTCTCTTCATCACTAAATGGCTCATCTTGATTAAGCACATATTGTTCCATCGTGTCCGATGAAGCGACTGCCACAGAAGCAAGAGCTTCCACTATATCTTTAAAAAAACTTTTTCGAAATGCTTATTAGTAAATTTTTAAAAGTTAAATTTTAGTATTTCACTAGCACATTTAATGAATACCTTCTCTTTTGGTAAACTAATTTCAGCACCCACAGTATGTAAGAATGGTCTACCAAATATGATAGGACAAAATTAGTCTTGGGAGCAACCAAGCACAATAAAATCTGCGAGGTATTTGATCTTTCCTACTAATATTTCAACATCTCTAACCATACCTAGAGGACAAATATACTCTTTATTAGCAAGTTGGATAGTTATACCTGTCTCTTCCATGTGTATGGGATTAATGTCAGGCTTGATTTCAAGATATAGAGAATATGGTATCACACTTATACTTGCTCCAATATCACATAGACCATGATATCCTGAAGTTCCAATAGCACATGATATAATAGGTTTACCAACTTTGGTGGTGTTACCTTGAATTACCTTGGTGGAATCTTCACATAAATAAACATCACACGGAGTTTCTTCATTCAGTTCTTTGATGGCCAAAATTTGATGCTGAACTTCAATTTGTTCATATGGTTCACTTCATATTCTAGCACTATTGTTTGCAACAATAGTGAGTAAATTTTACTTTACTTGGATATGGAAGAGTTTCAACATATTCTTAAATTTTGGCAGATGATACTTGATTGACCTATTTCATAACTTTAGGAACAACTATAGAGTATTTAAAAGGCTCAACATAAATTATAAAATCCTTTTTAGGGACATTCAGATGGTTAGCAAAAGATTTAGTGACTTTTACTAAAACATGAGGGTTAGGGCCAAACCTATTACTTAGCTCTTTAAACAGTATAGTATTAGAGAAATTCTCTACACATGAATATTCATATTCAAAACAGGGTTTGTTACCTTTATCAAGATCCCAAGCATCAGTATTTTTAGAAATAGTATCCAATAATTCCCATGCTTCTTTTTTAGTTCTATTAGTGAAACTTCCTTCAGAGGAATTATCCAGAAAGTTCCAAAGCTGTCGAGGTAATCTCACATAGAAGTTGATTAATATAATGCTTTCGGAAATACCATGATAATGATTCTTACGAATGAGTTCATTCAATCTCCCTCAAGCTTGAGCAATACTTTCTCCAACATGAGGCCAAAAGTTATAAATATGACAACGATCATCATAAGCTTATTTAGGATTGTAATACTTGATATAGAAAGCCTTCCTCGGATATTCCCAATCAAGACGGTATTTATCATCCAGAGATCTAAACCATATGCGAGCATTACAAGAAAGGGATAAATATAATAACTTCTTTTTCACTTCATCATGAGGAATACCAGCAAGTTTAAATAGAGAACATATATCTTCAATGGTGCGTAAATGCCCCATAGCAATTTGGCTTCCCCTGCAAAAGTTAGTTTCATAGCCTTTTTGGCAATACCATAGGATTTGATACGCCACTTTTGGTTCAGGAGGTTTTTCAACCTTATTCTTAACATCATGAACATATCCATATAGAGTTAGTTTCATATCTTCACGACCTAAGAAAGCCATGATAAACAAATAGTAAATAGTAAAAATAGCTTTCAAGTTTCTTTACCAAACAACTTACCAATAGCGTGACGCTCCCCGGCAACAGCGCCAAAAAAGTGTCTCGATGGCTCCCAAGTGCAGGAGATAAATTGTACTACTTTTCAATAAGAAAGGTTGTCGAACCCACGAGGAGCTAGAGGTATTGGTTAGTAAGTTTGACAAGTAAAACAATAAAAGAGTGAAGTGATTTTGGTGTTTTGGGTTTGTAGTTTGCAGTAAAATAAAGTACTGAAAGTAAATTACAACAAGTAAATGCTCTAAATGAGAGAAATCCCAATCCTCTATGCAGCAAGAGGACAAGCTCAAGTGTGTGTGTGTGAACTTATATGTGACAAGCATTCCTGAGGGCAACATGGATTTACTTAGCATTTAGATTTTTACACAACATGGTGAATATCTTGTCAATTTTATTCCTTTGGGTTGGAGCGTAAATTATGTGCAGACATAGATATGAGAAAATAAACCCCTTATGATGGTCCTAGAGCCATTTTCAGAGCAACTATAGGAATCATTAAGACATAAAGGTCCCACCATAGCAGTTAATTCATTCGTCCCCGACAGAAATCCCTCTAATGCAACTCAAAGTATTCAAAAACAGTTTCTGTCGTTCCGCCCCTTCCAACCCTTATCATTGCATTAAAGTGTATCCCTATGAGCCCATATAGGTGAAGTAATATGCAGTCAAAGTTCGCATAAATCCATCATAGAACCACATAAAAGATAGAAACTTGACCAAATACTCATTGCATATTTTATGAAAATCATAGTCAATTCATCCTATGCCCTCAGGAACATGGGGATCTACTCACAAGTGACAAACATGATATAGATGAGTGGCATAGGGATTACAACATAATCTGGAAATATAATATCTCCACCAAATAAAGACAAGTTGCCAATCACAAGCATGCAAATAGCACTTAAACAATATCCGGGGTTCAATCAATCACAAACTATGAGGGGATGAGGTGGATCTTGGAGATGGAGATGGTGATGATGATGGTGCTGATGGAGAGGCCTCCCCCCATGCCAAGGAGGAGTGGTGATGACGATGGCATCGATTTCTCCCTCACCGGAGGCACCAGTGTTGCAGGATATGCCCTCTCCTGGAGTAGGAGTGGACTTTCGCCTCTACCGCTGCCTCTGTAAATCGTGGAAAAAATATGGTGTAGGTCTTCTAGCGAGACGGAGGCATCTGTAAAAAGAAGGAGCCGAGGCGACGCTCGTGGGCCAAACGGGCCTGGGTGGCACGCCTAGCAACTCTTTTGAGCCCAGCAGCTCCTCCCGCTTGATTCTTTCGCTCGCGGTCTTTCTCTAGGTGAAAAACTGATCAGATATTTTTTCCTTCGATTTTTAGGCGTCCAGAAGATCCCTGAAACAAAAAAATATGAAAAGGGAGGGTTTCTCCTAGAAATTAAATACCAATGAAAGGGACTTTATAGGAAAGTCTCATAAATCAACTAAAAGGCATAAATAACGATAGATCGTGGCAAATATCATTCAAAACAGATCATATAAGTCACTATCTTGATGGTGTAAAATGCACGCATCAACGACGTATACGGGTTGTTCGGGCAAAAAATAGCCTATCCCTTATACCCTTCAGAATTATAAAGGTCTGCCCTTTTAAAGGGTCTCTCTGACTGGAGATGGGCATTTGTGTAGGAGTGAGATACTGCTTCAGCTGCGACACATAATGTCCAGAGGAACTTGGCATCTCCAAACGGTACGCAATAGAGCCAATCTTCCATGAAATCTCACGGGGCGTGTTATCCTTTTTGTCGGTTGGCCCGCTGGGTGCTGCATGTGGCAAGATTTGACTTGAGCTAACTTTGGCACTTTATTTGGTAGGCCACATGTTGTCTGTTACAAGAAAGGCCCCGGTGATTGGTTGTCCGATGCGGTGCAAAAAGATCTAGTGTTTTGTGTTTAACTAACATGTTTTTCTTAATCCCCTCTAATCTATCTAATTTACATAACTGTGCCTCCATTCGAGATAATATCTACATGAAAAAGATGTTTCTCGATGTTATGACTCCATTGACGTAAATGATTTGTAATTTCGTTGAGTGTTTGAAAGTCTACGTCGTGTTCCTTTTTAGAGCTTCTTTAAACGATTTTTTCTAAATTCGTCACACACAGTTGATCATTTAAAATTTCCTTTGAGCAGAAGCTTCAATTCATCATTTCACACGACTTTCATGTTGTAAGTTTTCTGTTTTGACATTCCTATACGAATAGATCACCATATGTATACTAGGTCAGTTTAGATCTACTCGTTTATAAATATCAAAATAAATAACTTACAAAGTTGTGTGAAATGGTGACGGAGATACACCTTAAGGGATATTTCTAACGGTCGTCGATGGATTTGGTAAAATTTATTTACAACACGTATACATATGAACATGAAATAGACCACAAGTCCACAACGAAACTAGCAACTGTTTATGGGAATGAAATCACACCGTCGTCGATTCGCATCTCTTATACAGCTTATTTTGAGTCGGTACATGGCTACGTCCATATTTAGATAGCAATGTTTACCCGTGCGGTTGCATCTAGGGAGAAGATTTTGCACCTCCGGAGCATGTCCCCGTGGAAAACCGTGGAAATGTCAGATTTTAGCGTTAGCAGTGGGCCAACTTTTAGGCTGATTAAAATCTCGTGTGATAGCAAGAAGGATTATTTTTTCCGGCCCTATGCGAAAAACGGAATGTGGACACGCCCATGAGGTCCGGAGGATGAAGTACTTGAGACTGCATATGTTTGCAGCTTCAAGAAGTCTTTGGATCGCAAGTTTGCAAACACCACTCTAATGCGATAGCCTAAATGGAATGGCTAGACATTCAGAGAAGACTGCTGCGCAAGTTGAAGAAAAATATCCTCAGCTGGCAGCTGCTACAGCCAAAAAGTTAAATATATTCTCATGATAAGAGTTCGATAACAAATTATGTACATGTATCAGCTGAAATATGACCCCTCCAAATGAGAAGCATTGAAGCATTCCTCTTAAATAGCCACAATCAGATGGTATAATAACTCGCAGGACATCTTGGTTGTTTAACTACAATTTGCTATCCTGCGATGTACCTTCGAACAAATCCTAGGTGAACCAACAGACAACAGCATGGATTTCTAGACCTAGAAAAAATATATCATATGGCCTCAATAACCATCTTACCTCACTAACACGAGCTACCAGATTCCAAGCAGATCATACACTGTTATCTTTGAGACTGAACCTCGGTCTGCCGCTGTTGAGGGCTCGACAAAATCTGGCCATAAATAAACTCATTCCATGTGTCTGGCACCCCAGGGAGGCACCAATGGATGCAGTCTGCGAACTTGCGTGGGTTGGCCTGCTGCTCCTTTGTCAGGAGCTTGCCCTGTCGCAGGGTGTGCACAGATGTGTGAGCGTCCTTGCGGATCTCTGATAATGCAGTTATGTTGATGAAGTGCACAGGCACTTTCTTCATCGCCTTCGTCACTTCATTAGATGCTGAGAACAGATCCCAGTCAGTGCCGAGCTCCAATGTTTTGTTGTAATTCAGCGCTGGCTGTGTCTCGGAGAAGCATTTTATGTGGTTAGGCTTACCCCAGCCTTCACTCCTGTACAATCAACAATTGTGCATCAGCCCAGCATCCTTAGACATAAAATCCATCCCAGAAAAAATGGCGCAATGTATAAATATAGCCCAACATCCTCCAACATAAGAACACCGCTGGGACTTTTTTGCAGCAAGGAACACATCCATGGAAACTTAATTAATATAATCAGCTTCATAATGCTCTAGGGCCAACCAAAGAATATTGATGTAAACATATAAGGTATTTGTTGAGTTTTAGTTGAAGATGGTGAGCTTCATGATATTCTTGATGACCAAAGAACTTGATACAAGCAGATACGAGTAATGTGTGAGTGTGCAGGGGCAAAGAGAGCTTACTGCATATGTACGGGTGACACGCTCATGAATAAGACCATCTGTTTTTTGGGATCTACATGCTCTTCTACCCATCCAGACCATGTCTTCAGGATCTGTCGGTATGCAACCACACGATCCAATTCATCATACTTGACCGGCTTCCTTGAAAAGTCACGCCTGTAGTCAAATCAGCATGTGTAAGAATATTACAATGTCATATGTTACTCACAAGGTGGGGTAGGACAAACTGGTTTCATGTTCATTAGGACTGGAGACTCCATTATAACAGTTACTTACACAATTTTCATCTTCGGAGTGTTCATCCACCAAATGTAAGTGTTGAAAATCAAGTAGTCCACCCCAATCCAGTTTGCTGCATGCTTGGTGATCGATGTTGGCATGATCATGCGGTTGGGGATGCTGTGAATGTCTGGATCATCTGAGTTCGACTCAACTAGGAAAGGAGCCCAATAGAACTCGATTGTTGCATTATACTCCTGAAATATTCCAAGTAATTATCTACGTCAAGACATACCACAAAGATTTGAAAGCCAATAGTCATCAAACCATGGTTGGGCAAAATAAATAGCACAGAAGAAATCGTCCATTATTAATCATGATCTATGAAGTCAGGACTTAACATGGTGTCCTAAAAGACATCCAATAAAAAGTTCCAGCATATCCTGTTTAAAACACTATGCATGTCATAACGAACCTTTTCAAACAGGGGACAGTTTCGAATGAGCTAGACTAGGCCAGGATATTACGTATAAACACCACTTCCTACCAGATGCGTCAAATTTATCCTGGCTGTCTCCACCAGAAAGTCTACTCATACCTGAGCCTCAGTACCTATAACGGAACCTTAACCATTACCAGTTGGCCTAGTTCGAGTGCCTTGAGGGACCTATCCTATACCAGCCACTACACTCACAATCCCATCCCTGTGACCTCTCATAATCCCATCGATTATTTTTCTCTCCTCTTGTGAACCCTTCTCATCATGCTCGAGCTCCCAGATGGTAGTGGCAAGAAGTAGTACAGCACTGGCTACTATGATCACAAGAAGTGGAAGGCACAAATCAGTGCACTATGGTATCATCATCTAGTCTACCACCTACAGGCTGCTTTACTTGGAATGAATACCAAGTCAAGTAAAGTTCTGTACCTCCCACATGCACAAGAGCATATTTCTACTAAATCCAGTTGCCTCTGATCTGCTTCTCAAACTAACTCTGATCAACTTCCTTGAACAAAAGGAATTTGCTCTTTGGAACTAGTTTACATGCTCGTGATGTTGGGTGTAAGAAAAAAATCTTTGTAAAGATTGAATAAATCAAATTAACTGGTATTCACAAAAATAATCAAATTAACTGGTAACACGTTTAAACATTCCTGTTATTTTTGGAATAAGAAAGAGCAACCAGTTCATAAAATGTTAATATGCATCCCACGACAGAAATTATGTGGTGACCCAGTGGCTTGGCTGGTTTGATCACTAGTCTAACTTTAAATTATGCTGGTTATGCCCACTATTTGACCAAGCTGCTTCTAGCCATATCATAAGTACTGCAGTACTGTCGACTAGAAGAGAGAACAAAGTCAGGTCGGCAAGTAGATATTGTGCATATTACTTACATGAAGGCGGAACACATTTAGAGAACCATTCTTGACAAGCTTTTTCTGATCCCATGGAGCCTCAGCCTGGACCAGGCACACCATGGATTCCCACTGGTTCCGATTCAGTGAATCCCCCACAAACATCATTCTTTTGTTCCTTAGCTTCTCAAGGAGCAACTTAGCGTCGAACCTGATAGCAAAGTTGAAACAGGCCAATTAAGTACCCATTAGCTTCTCAAAGAGTATTAAGAAACCAGTCATTTCTATAAATATTGAAGAAGAACCCGCTTTGATGTTTCTCTTAGCAATATTCATTCAATAAGATTGTACAAGTCAGATTCGGTTGAGTTAGCCACATAATGATAGAGCAACACATTAAGAAACCAGAATGTACTACATAACTCTAAACTGCTCCAGTTATGTTTACAAAATCGTGAGAAGTTTGTAAAATGTAGAAGCTTATGTCATGTTAGACAACAGCTTCCATTTGTTTTCAGGTTCCAAACCACTCATATCACATCGCCCTCACCCAACAACTTTGTGTAACGAAGGGGACTTCCGTACCAACCATTAAATTGCCTAATCTATTTAAAGAAGGACCATAGTTGGTCAAAGAGTGCAGTCTCTTTGCTTCTTCCACTATACTCCATCACCTACCAATTAAAGAGCCCCTTATACCAATCTTAGTTACCAAGAAACATAGCTAATGAATCAGGTGCACCAAACGTCCCTGTAATAATAATTCAGGCAATCCTGCAAAGCCACTTGCCTTGATGAACCTTTGAGCTAACTGACAACAAGGACAGAACTCTAGGCATGATGGTTTGGTACGAAATAATCGTGTGAACACCCATTTGTAAAATGGAAATAAAACCGCCATGTGTATTTCGGCAGCCTCGGATTAGAGAAGAGATGGAAAAAAATGCAAGATATGATCTGGCCATTTCCAGCCGCACATACGATGCAGGAGTACACCCCACTTTCCAGTAAACGAAAGCACCCACCCACCCACCTGCGACATGGTGTATCCAGCACGCACACACATTTGCGTGTTGAACGTATCTAGAAAAATCGACAAGACGCTGGGGGAAAACAAAATACTACTAGTAGGAGTACTGTGTTAAGGAAGAGGTACCTTGGCAGGTCGCACCCGTCGGGCTGCCACCGCCACTTCTGGTATTCGTCGCTGCGGCGGCCGTTGCGCATGCAGACGACCTGCTCCGTGAGGAACTCGCAGTCGTTCTCCTTGTACAGCGGCGCGTTCGCTTCGTCGTACACCCACCGCCCCGTGTACATGTCGCAGCTTCCCGCCTCGCCGTGATCCCCACCTGTCGACACCACTTCCTTCACGTCCGCCGCCGGCGTCTCGTCGGCTTCCGTCCCGGGGTTAGACGCCTCCTCCGCCTGTCCCTGCCCATGCCGCGGGGGCGGGTCGCTCCGATCCGTGGCCCCCTCCGCCGATTCCGCTCCCTGCGCCGGTGGAGCGCGCGGGCCATCCTCCGCCTCCTGCACGGTTTATTATTCCCGATTAAGACGGAGCCAGCGACAAAGGCATACGGAATAGCGGCTACCTACTAGCTACCTATCTATCGCTTACCCTGGCGGCGGAGGGCCTGTTGTTGTATCCGCTGTGGCGGCGCAGCGAGGCGGCGATGTGGGCGCTGTCGTAGAGGACGGAGACCCCGAGCAGCACGGCGAGCGCGAATACCGCGGCGATTTGCGCCCGCCGGCTGGGCACGCCGATCGCCACCCCGGCCTTCCGCCGCGGGATCCGCATCGCCGCCGCCAGCCTCGGACTAGCCAGCTACTCTACCGGGGCAGGGGTGCCCCAATCTGGCTCTGCGCCCGCGGAACCGAATCAGTCGAGGGATTGAAGGAAGGAAGGACACGCGCGCAGAGCAGAGCAGAGCTGGGCAATTGGGGAATCGGAGAGGAAGGAAGGAAGGACACGCGCGAGGTGCTCTGCTCCTACTTCCGAGAGAAGAGAAGAGACGGGAGCAGCAGAGCAGAGCAGAGGAGCAGGCAGACAGAAAGAGATAGAAAGAGAGAGAGAAACACGCGGCTGGGCACGCCCTTCTATGGGGCGAGGAGCGGGGGAAGAGGACAAGGTGCGAGGGGCTGTGTGGGGCCTCGCCCGACGGGTGGGCCCTGGCTTTGATGCGACTACCTTAATTAGTTAGGAGAGAAAGAAGCAGTGGAGATGGCCCCAAACGCACGGTAACCTCGAATCTTTCCTTTTTGTTTAGCGACGGTTACCTCGAATCTTTGGTTTAATCCTCACGAGACCGGGCGGTCTCGCCGACGGTCAAACCAACAGAGACAAGTGGTGGACCTTGGTGGTAAACTCTGGATCAGCTAGCAAGCACCTTCCCTTCCTTTTTCACCGGAGTCGGTTCAGTTCAGCGCACCTGTCCGTCATCAGTCGTGGGTGGAATGCAAGCGCACCTCAACAATCTTCAGGAAACAAAATCCATCATCGCTTTGGTGACCATTTATTTCCGGAGTAGTAGTAATGGTTTTCTGAATTTTTCTGAATTGCGTGTATACCTCCTTTGACTCCGTTGCGTAGGGTAGGCTGGCTGGCCAGACAGGAGTCATCTTCTGGTGGTACAAGTAGTATCATCACGTGGCCGCCCGGCGTCGCTAATGACAATGATTTGGGTTAACGACACGCACAAGCTGGGGAGGAAAGCTTAGCCTGCACGGCTCCCGAAGGAGTGGTGGCCTGGGCCTTGCGTGGTGACCGGTGACCCGTTGCACTTCGGTCAATGACAGGTGCCCCCCACCGCCGTCTGCTGTGTGCTCCGGTATACTTTGCTCGTTTCTCTCTCTCATTGCTAGACCAAGCATGCCGCTTTGTACTCGTTTATTATCACTACAGAGTAACTCGGGCCGGTGGGTACACACAGGGTACCACAGTAGCAGGAGTAAAAAGTTACGACAAGGGGGTTTATACAGCGGAATCTTGCGGAGATCCATGTGGTGATAGTACGCGATCACGTCGTCGCTTTAAGTATCTAGGCGGGGCCCTAACACTTTTATTACTCGTAGCCGTGGAAAAGCAGCCAGTCAGGGGTCCCGGTGAAACGCAGCGCCTGGATCATGGCTCATGGGGTTTCAATGGCGGAGGCACCCACCTACGTACCAGTGACTCTGCTAAAACCAAGCCATTTTGATCGTAGCAATGGGGCTCACAGTGTTCCCTCCGCTTCGTTCAGTTGTTTCGCCCATCTCGGGCGCACAAGCGGGCAGGGCCCGGCACGGGGAGTATCTCTGTTTTTGCTATACGCTTGGATGCGAGCGTTGCGAGGGTGCACCGTACACGGAGTGCGGGTGTGGGGCGAGCGAGGACGGCGTACAAAATTGTCCAGGCATATCAGGATTTTCACGGACGATATTGAAACCATAGTTATTTCCTTTCGTCACTTTTTTTTTAATAGTATCGACTAACAGTACTAGGAAGAGACCAAAAATAATAAAAATTATGAATAGGTCACTAGACCATCTAGCAACGAATGCAGACGTTGGCGCGAGCTGAAGACGCAACAGCATCTCGCTCCTCTATCACCGGAGCCGGCAAATATTCTAGTAGCAGATCTTATTGCAGTAGACATATGAGAAGTTGTTATCCTAAGGATATCTCTAACCGATATTAAAAAAAACTGTTAGAGAATATTTTACTCCTCTAACCGGTACCAAACCGAAGGAGTAAAAGAATTTAGGAGTCGTCCTCCTCGACTCCTATTTTTACTCCTCCGCAGTGTAGGAGTAAAAGATTCCTTGTCCTTTTCGCGTTCACACCGCTCTCCTCCTCGGCCTCTCCTCCACCTTCGGCGACCACCAACACCCCCTGCTGCCACCCAGCCACCGGCCATCTCCGCCTCCCATTCCCAGCGCTTGCCGCCACCGTAGCCCCCCGCCGCACCCCCCTGTCGCTTCTTCTTTCTGAAGTCATTCCCCTCTACGATTGGCGACACCCAAGCGTCGGCGACAGCCCCGGCGCTCCACCAGTACCGTCGACCTGCTGGTGCCGCCGATGTTGGTCTATCGCATCATGTGGCAGCGGTCGTGGGGCTCGTGGGTGGCCGAAATCACCGATCGAAACGCTCGCCAGAAGGTGTGGATCGGCAGCTTCTAGTCGGTGGAGCAGACGGCATGGGCGTATGACGTGAAGAACATCGAACTTCACGGCTCAGACTTTGGCGAGCTCAACTTCCCTCTAGAGGTGGGAGGACCGGTGCCGGACCTGGAGCCGGCCGACCTTCGATTTGTCTCCGACCGCGAGCGGTGGGAGGACCGAGAGGCCCGCGAGCGCCTCGAGGCAGAGCAGAGCAACGCGGCGATGGCGAAGCAGCTCGCTAGTCTCAACCCTGAGCTCGTCGAGGAGGAGCGGCGCCGTCTCGATACATTTGTTGAGGCGAAGAGGAAGGTGGACACGACAAGGATGAAAAAGGAGGTCACCGAGGATGCAGGGTCGTAGGTAGCGGTGGCACTGACGAGGGTGGAGGAGGAGGTGTTGGGAATATGCTAAATGGGTATCACCATTGCATGTCTCTAATCCGGCTAACACGGGTGGCCCACAGTTGGTAGCACGGTTCATGGTCTGCTGGGCGCCCCAGTTGCTCATGCCGGATAAAGGAAGGATATATTGCAGTCACCGACCTACTCGGAGCCTTGAAGTACAAGACACGAAGACTAGTTAGTATGTAGGACTCTGTAACCTGTCTGGCAAGGTCCTTTCCCTATAACCCTAGGTTCTAGCGCCTTTATAAGCCAGGCATGTGGGAGCCTTTAGGGCACAACAACATAAAACGATTCATAACACCTCGCACATCGAACCAATCCCTATAACTCGACGTATTTCTATTATAGTGATTTATAGCATGAGTAGAGTTCCGCCACCATCGCGGGACATGAACCTGGGTAAGCTGTGTTACCTCGTACACGTCAACTCACCACCTTCCCCCACCTCTCTAAACATGCTTTGTGAGGACCCCTCCATGGCATACTCATCGGCAATACCACGATAGTTGGCGCCCACCGTGGGGCAAGAGGCGCTTCGAGCTCTACACCGGGCGATGTCCAATCTCTTCACAGGAATCGGCGACACCATAGCCATTGGGCGTGTTATCTTCTCCGGCAACATTCTGATCGTCCCTCCAAACGAATTCTAGATCCTAGCGAAGACGAACCCCACCCGCTACTCCGTTGTCCCAGTCAGGGACATCCACATCTTCATCGGTGAAATCGACTCGGGTCTTAGCTCCCAGGAAGTCGGAAACTCATTAAGCCCCGCATGGACCGCCTCCGGGCAGGATACGTTCGCGGAAGGATCCGGCCTGGACCTCTCTTCGGAGTTTGCCGGCTCAGATCGGAAAAATTCAAGGCCCGAGCCAACCGCCCCTATGCAGGATATAACGGTGGAAGCACCCCGCAGATCCGTTTGGCTTACCTAAGCATTCGAGAAGCACAGGCCACACTTTGTCAGTGTCGTCACCATCTTCGATCTGGCTAGATGCGTTCAGAGGGACGGAGAATCCCCTCGTGAATACATCGCCAGATGGATGAGGGTGAGGGAAACCCTGGATGGTGACCGCACTGACGAACTTGTCTACCACTTCGTGGAGGGGCTCACGCCTGGAACACTCCTCCGCATATGCTCAGGAAGTGGCAGGCTGCCGGCTTGCTTATCCTCAATGAGATGATCACAATTGTTAATAGTTTCACTAACGCCAACGAGATAGTTGAGTCTGACATCGCCGCCGCAACCGGAAGAGACAACAACAACGGCCCGACACCATCCCCCTCCAACTCCACTATCAAAAACACGGAGACCAACTCCGACTCAGTGCTAGACACACTTTATGCCGACATCAACATGGATGGCGGTGGCTCTGGCGCCAGCTTGGAGGAATACGATGCTGCTATGAGGGAGATCGGGAAGGAGATAGAGAGGGAGGAGCGCACCGAGAAGGCTGTCACTTCCCGTCAGGTACTAGTGGCCATCGTGAAGGAAATATGTCCTGAGAGGCAATAATAAAGTTGTTATTATGTATTCCTTGTATATGATAGATATTTATTTTTGCATGCTATAATTGTATTGATAGGAAACGTCAATACATGTGTGTTTAATAAACAAAAAGGTTCCTAGTTATGCCTCTCTTATAGACTAGCTCGTTGATTAACAAGATGATCAAAGTTTCCTGATCATGGACATTGGATGTTGTTAATAACGAGGTCACAGCATTTGTGAAATGATGTGATGAACATTCATCCGAAGTATAGCATTACGATCAAAGTCATTATGTTTATATTGCTATAACATCATACGAAGTAATCTTAGTCCTTAGACCATGAGATCATGTTAATTGCTAACACCGGAAAAGTATCTTGATAACATCAAACGTCACACCGTAACAGGGTGACTATAAAGGTGGGTTCAGTGCTACGAAGGTGTTATGTTGAGGCTCATGGATCAAGAGTGGAATTTGTCAATCCCGATGATAGATAGATATACTTTGGGCCCTCGGTGATATTACATTAAGATAGCTTGCAAGCAAGTGATGTGATCACTAGAATGTTATATCACGGGAACGAGAAAAGAGTGCATGTTGGTAACGAGATCAAACTAGGTATTTGGATACCGATGATCGAATCTCGGCCATGTATTATATCATGAGACAAAGGGATTAAGTTACTAGCATTAAAGGTTCTCACGATCACAGAAGTCATCGTTGAATGTGCAGGAGTCACTATGGATCTCTAGGTCTCGCTTCTGATTATTGATTTGAGAGGGGTCTCAATCATGTCTGCATTATTCGCGAACCATAGGGTGACACACTTAAGGGTTACCGAACACCATTTTGGAGCACATATGTTTCAGACGAAAGAATTGCAAAGCGCTGGAATTATTTCGATGGAAACCGGAATTGTTTCGGGTGAAATTGCAGAAACTAGTTCTGCATGTGATATTGAAATGTTGCAAGGGGTTTTATATGAATGTTTTTTAATTAAAATAATTAACAAAAATCTTAATAAAATAAATAAAAGAGTTTTATTAAATGAGAGTTGCATTAAATTTGGTGGAAATTTAATGCATGTGAGTGGAATTTTGGGTGGAGGCAAAATTGATGTGAGTGGAGCTTCCACCACATGAATGAGGAAGAGGTGGGGGCACCCCCCTTGGCCGCCAGCCATGGGAGGGGAGGAGCCCCCCTCTCCTACAAAAGGCCCTCCTCTCCTCCCTCACAAAGCACACCTCCTCGTGAAGGATCTCTCTCCTCCTCTAGATATATTCTCCCATAGTCTCAGATTAGCGAGATACATGTTCCCGGTGGCCTTGCGTCTGGAAGGAGTTGCTGCTTCCGCTGATTCGCTGGAGCGAGGAGGTGGAGGTTGTTCGGTGGCTTGAACATGTGTGTGAGGATGGATGCACTGCTGATTTGCGGCACTAGGACTTCCACACGATCTTGAGATCGACAAGCGTACGAATACATCATCCATGAGTTCCAACTCGTTAACAAAAATCTGTTGTCTTCAAGGGTAAGTTCTCTATGGATGTATATCCACCCGTTTCTTGTATCTAGTAGATAGATCTTGGCGTATAGTTCTCATCGTAGGAAACTTTTTGTTTTTTATGCTGCGAACCCAACAGTGGTATCAGAGCCTGATCTATGTGTAGGTGCTTTGCACGGGTAGCACACATATGTTTATATGTGGGCGATGATGATCATGTTATTGCTCCTTTCATGTATTTTGGATATTGGCGTCATAGTGGGATGAAGCGGCCCGAACCAATCTTACATGTCATCGCACATGAGACCGGTTCCACGACTGACATGCAACTAGTTTTGCATAAGTGGCTGGCGGGTGTCTGTCTCTCCTACTATAGTCAATATATGATTTACAACGAGTTGCTAATAACTTGGTTATCCTCGTTGTGGTTCCATGTTCGTAGGTAAGATCGGTTCTATCTCTGAAAGCCCTAAGCCACGTAAAACTTGCAATGGATTAATTAGAGGCGTCTAGTTTAGATCGTTGCTGGGCTAGTGTCTTGATATGGTAATGTTGTGAGTAGATGTATGATAGATACTCTTACAACACACTTAACGTGTAAGTTCCATAGATCTTGGCCTTACACACAAAGGAATGATAGAGATCATGCCACGATGCATATGATAGAGATCAAATGCATGGACCATATCATCTCACTTTACACATTAGATATTTGCATCTTATATTACTAGTTTGGCGCTTTTAGTAGCATTGTAAGATGATCCCTCATTTAAATATCAAGATAAAATCTGTTCTTCCTTAAGTATGCACCATCTATGGATCGTGTTTCAAGACATCACGTGATGATCGGGTGTACTCGACTCTACGCTTTCATACAACGAGTGTAAGACAGTTTTACACACGTGAATACTAAGGTTCTTACTTGGAGAGCCTAGTATGTACAGACATGGCCTCAGAACACGGACCAAAAGGTTAAGCATGAGTCATATAGTTGATATGATGCCCATATAGATGCTCGCCCTTGAAGCTACACTGACTCACGTGATGATCAGACTTAGTGTAGTGGATTTGGTTCATGTAATCACCAAAAAGACATGAGGGATGTCGTTTTTGAGTGGGAGTTCATTAGTAATTTGGATTAGTTGAACTCAATCTATCATAAACTTAGTCTAAATAAACTTTACAAATTCTGTTGTAGATGGCACCACCTGCTTTTAATTTCAATGTGTTCATGGAGAAAGAGAAACTTGCTGCGAATGGTAGCAACTTCACCAACTGGGCTATGAATTTGAGAATTCTCCTCACTGCTGCACAAAAGCAATATGTGTTAGAGGCGCCGTTAGGCCCCCCCACCAGCTCTTGATGCCCCTGACGAGGAAAAGAATGTCTATATAACTCGTCAGGAGGACCACAACTTAGTTCATTGCGGCATATTGTATGGGCTAGAGCCAGAACTTCAAAAGCGTTTCGAAAATGGCAATGCCTTTGATACCATGGGAGAATTGAAAATGATTTTCGATACCCATGCTGCCGTAGAGAGTTATAATGCTTCTGAAAAGTTCTTTAGCTGCATGATGGAGGATAACAACTCCGTTAGTGAGCACGTATTCAAAATGTCTGGGTACGCCGATAAGCTTGTGTCCTTGGGAATAACGATTCCCATTGACTTAGGCATACATCATGTTCTCCAATATCTGCCACCTAGCTACAAGAGCTTCATGATGAACTATAAAATGAAGGGCATGAAGAAGTCTCTTCCCGAGCTTCTGTCAATGCTTAAGATTGCAGAAATGGAGATTAGGAAAGAACATCAACTGTTGATGATCAATAAGACCACCGGTTTCAAGAAGGACAAGAAAGGCAAGAAGAAGGGAAAGAAGGCAGAAAATCTGTTGCCGCACCTGAAAAGAAATCCCGAGCTGTCCTTAAGTCTGATACCGAGTGCTACTATTGCAAGGGGACTGGCCATTGGAAGCGCAACTGCCCCAAGTATTTGGCGGACAAGAAGGCCGGCAAGGCAAACAAAGGTATATGTGATATACATGTTATTGATGTGTACTTGACTAGTACTCACAGTAGCACCTGGGTATTTGATACGGGATCGGTTGCTAATATATGTAACTTGATTCAGGGGCTGCGGAACAAGTGACAGCTAGCAAGGGATGAGGTCACGATGCGGGTCAGCAATGGATCAAGAGTTGATGTGATCGCCTTCAGAACGCTGCCTCTCCATATGCCGTCGGGATTAGTGATAAATCTAAATAATTGTTATTTGGTGCCTGCACTAAGCATGAACATTGTATCCGGATCGTGTTTGATGCGAAGTGGTTATTCCTTTAAATCTGAAAACAATGGTTGTTCGATTTATATGAATGATATCTTTTATGGTCATGCACCTGTGATGAATGGTTTATTCCTGTTGGATCTCGATAGTAGTATTACACATATTCATAATGTTGATGCTAAAAGGATTAAACTTGATAATGATATATCTGCATATATGTGGCACTGCCGTCTTGGTCATATTGGCGTTAAACGCATGAAGAAACTCCATTCTGATGGACTTTTGGAATCACTTCATTTTGAATCATTTGATACATGTGAGCCATGCCTTATGGGCAAGATGACTAGAACGCCGTTTTTCGGTTCAATGGAACGGGCGACAGATTTATTGGAAATCATACATACTGATGTGTGTGGACCAATGAGTGTGTCAACGCGAGGTGGATATCGTTATTTTGTTACTTTCACGGATGATTTGAGTAGATACAGGTATATCTTTTTGATGAAACATAAGTCTGAAACCTTTGAAAAGTTTAAGGAATTTCAGAATGAAGTGGAAAATCATCGTAACAGAAAGATCAAATTTCTGCGGTCCGACCGTGGAGGAGAGTATCTTAGTTACGAGTTTAGCACACATATGAAAGACTGTGGAATAGTTTCACAACTCACGCCTGCCGGGACACCACAACGTAATGGTGTGTCAGAATGTCGTAATCGTACTTTATTAGATATGGTTTGATCTATGATGTCTCTGACTGACTTGCCACTGTCATTTTAGGGTTATGCACTAAAAACCGCTGCACTCACTTTAAATCGGGCACCATCTAAATCCGTTGAAACGACACGGTATGAATTATGGTTTGGAAACAAACCTAAGCTGTCATTTCTTAAAGTTTGGGGATGCGATGTTTATGTGAAGAAACTTCAGCCGGATAAACTCGAACCTAAAGCGGAAAATGCGTCTTCATAGGATACCCTAAGGAAACGATTGGGTATACCTTCTATCACAGATCCGAGGGCAAGGTTTTTGTTGCCAAGAATGGATCCTTTCTTGAGAAGGAGTTTCTCGCGAAAGGTGTGAGTAGTCGGAAGGTAGAACTCGAAGAGGTTATTGAACCTTCTCTTCATGAAATGGCGAGTGGCGCAGCACCGGAAGTTGTTTCGGAGTTGACTTCACCTGATGAAGAGAGAGCTAATGATAATGATCATGAAACTCCGAAAGAGGATACTACCGAACCTCGCAGGTCAAGCAGGATACGTGCAGCTCCTGAACTGTACGGCAATCCTGTTATGAATTTCATGATTGATGAAATGGATGACCCTGCGACGTATGAAGAAGCGATGATGAGCCCGGATTCTAACAAATGGCTAGAAGCCATAAAATCTGAGATGGAATCCATGTACGAAAACCAGGTTTGGACCTTGGTGGACTTACCTCACGATCGAAAGGCCGTTGAGAATAAATGGATTTTCAAAAGAAAAATTGATGTTGATGGTAATGTGACCATCTATAAAGCTTGACTTGTCGCAAAGGGGTTTCGACAAATTTAAGGAGTTGACTACGATGAGACATTCTCTCTCGTAGCGATGCTAAAGTCGATTAGGATTATGTTAGCAATTGCTGCATATTTCGATTATGAAATATGGCAGATGGATGTCAAAACTGCATTCCTCAATGGTAATATTGAAGAAGAGTTGTATATGATACAAACTAAGGGTTTTGTTGATCCTAAGGATGCTGATAAGGTATGCAAGCTTCAGCGATCCATCTATGGACTGAAGCAAGCATCCCAGAGTTGGAATCTCCGCTTTGATGAGGTGATCAAAGAGTTTGGATTTGTCCAAACTTATGGAGAGGCTTGTATTTACAAGAAAGTGAGTGGGAGCAATGTGGCATTTCTGATATTATATGTGGATGACATATTATTGATTGGAAATGATATAGATCTTTTAAACAATGTTAAAAGTTATCTAAACAGCAAATTTTCGATGAAGGACCTTGGTGAAGCTTCACATATATTAGGCATTAAAATCTATAGAGATAGATCAAGGCGCCTAATTGGGCTATCGCAAAGTACATACCTTGATAAGATATTAAAGAAGTTTAATATGGACGGGAGTAAGAAGGGGTTCTTACCTATGTTGCAAGGCAAGACATTGAGCAAGACTCAAAGTCCGGCTACGGCAGAAGAAAGAGAGATAATGGTTAAGATCCCCTATGCCTCAGCCATAGGCTCTATAATGTACGCCATGCTATGTACAAGATCGGATGTGGCACATGCTATTAGTTTGACTAGTAGGTACCAATCTGATCCAGGTTCGGAACACTGGATAGCGGTCAAGAATATCCTTAAGTACTTAAGAAGAACTAAGGATATGTTTCTTATATACGGAGGTGAAGAAGAGCTAGTCGCTAAGTGTTATGTCGATGCTAGCTTTGACACCGATCCGGATGACTCTAAGTCTCAATCTAGATATGTATTTCTCTTGAACGGAGCAGCAGTTAGTTGGAGGAGTTCCAAACAACATGTGGGGCTGGATCAACGACGGAGGCGGAATATGTTGCTGCTTCAGAAGCGGCGTAGGAAGCGGTTTGGATGAAGGAGTTCATAACGGAACTAGGTGTGGTTCCTAGTGCATTGGACCCAATGGTGATCTATTGTGACAACAATGGAGCCATAGCCAACGCCAAGGAACCAAGGTCTCACAAGAATTCCAAGCATATTAAGCGCCGGTTTCACTCCATCCGTGAGCATGTCAAGGATGGAGATATAAAGATTTGTAAAGTACACACGGACCTAAATGTAGCAGATCCGTTGACTAAAGTTCTCCCTAGGGCAAAACATGATCAACACCAGCACTCCATGGGTGTTAGATTTATCACTATGTGAACTAGATTATTGTCTCTAGTGCAAGTGGGAGACTGAAGGAAATATGCCCTAAGAGGCAATAATAAAGTTGTGATTATGTATTCCTTGTACATGATAGATGTTTATTTTGCATGCTATAATTCTATTGATAGGAAACGTCAATACATGTGTGTTTAATAAACAAAAAGGTTCCTAGTTATGCCTCCCTTATAGACTAGCTCGTTGATTAACAAGATGATCAAAGTTTCCTGATCATGGACATTGGATGTTGTTAATAACGAGGTCACAGCATTTGTGAAATGATGTGATGAACATTCATCCGAAGTATAGCATTACGATCAAAGTCATTATGTTTATATTGCTATAACATCATACGAAATAATCTTAGTCCTTAGACCATGAGATCATGTTAATTGCTAACACCGGAAAAGTATCTTGATAACATCAAACGTCACATCGTAACAGGGTGACTATAAAGGTGGGTTCAGTGCTACAAAGGTGTTATGTTGAGGCTCATGGATCAAGAGTGGAATTTGTCAATCCCGATGACGGATAGATATACTCTGGGCCCTCTCGGTGATATCACATTAAGATAGCTTGCAAGCAAATGATGTGATCACTAGAATGTTATATCACGGGAACGAGAAAAGAGTGCATGTCGGTAACGAGATCAAACTAGGTATTTGGATACCGATGATCAAATCTCAGACATGTATTATATCATGAGACAAAGGGATTATGTTACTAGCGTTAAAGGTTCTCACGATCACAGAAGTCATCGTTGAATGTGCAGGAGTCACTATGGATCTCCAAGTCCCGCTTCTGATTATTGATTTGAGAGGGGTCTCAATCATGTCTGCATTATTCGCAAACCGTAGGGTGACACACTTAAGGGTTGTCGAACACCATTTTGGAGCACATATGTTTCAGACGAAAGAATCGCAAAGCGCTGGAATTATTTCGATGGAAACCAGAATTGTTTCGGGTGAAATTGCAGAAACTGGTTCTGCATGTGATATTGAAATGTTGCAAGGGGTTTTATGTGAATGTTTGTTAATTAAAGTAATTAACAAAATTCTGAATAATATAAATAAAAGAGTTTTATTAAATGAGAGTTGCATTAAATTTGGTGGAAATTTAATGCATGTGAGTGGAATTTTGGGTGGAGGCAAAATTGATGTGAGTGGAGCTTCCACCACATGAATGAGGAAGAGGTGGGGGCACCCCCCTTGGCCGCCAGCCATGGGAGGGGAGGAGCCCCCCCTCTCCTCCCTCACAAAGCACACCTCCTTGTGAAGGATCTCTCTCCCCCTCTAGATATATTCCCCCATGGTCTCGGATTAGCGAGATACATGTTCTCGGTGGCCTTGCGTCTGGAAGGAGTTGCTGCTTCCGCTGATTCACTGGAGCAAGGAGGTGGAGGTTGTTCGGTGGCTTGAACGTGTGTGCGAGGACGGATGCGCTACTGATTTGCGGCGCTAGGACTTCCACACGATCTTGAGATCGGCAAGCGTACGACTACATCATCCACGAGTTCCAACTTGTTAACAAAACTCTGTTGTCTTCAAGGGTAAGTTTTCTATGGATGTATATCCACCCGTTGCTTGTATCTAGTCGATAGATCTTGGCGTATAGTTCTCATCGTAGGAAATTTTTTATTTTCTATGCCGTGAACTCAACACATCGGGAACGTGATAGAAGACTAGCGAGACTAGGTGGCCAAGAGCTACGGCAGCAAAGAAAGCCGCCGATCCTCAGGGTCCGGCTAAGGCTATGCCCCCTCCGGTTATTCCCCCATAGCAGCCGCAGGAACTCACTACCGGGCCCAGTGCTGCAAATCAAACAAACCTACCGCCACCGCCCTCCAAATCAGCAGCATGTAACCCCTTGGTCACTCCTGCCGACAAGGTGATGTACGGTCCACTCTTCGTCAATCCAATCATTTTCGTCCATATCTGGAATGTTACGGAGCTTAATGAGAAACATGTAGAAATCCTCGTGGTGGCCAAATGCATCGTAGAATAGGGTGCCCAGTGATGGCTCAATGCACGACGCCCAGGAAAATGCTTGGTGTGTGGTGTTGATGTAGAGCTCGTTGGGAACCCCAAGAGGAAGGTATGATGAGCACAGCAGCAAGTTTCCCTTAGTTATGAAACCAAGGTTTAATCGAACCAGTAGGAGCAAGGAAAGACCTCAAAGGTGTTACTAGCTGAGCTTTGGCAGGGCGCACTACCGGTGCTAGTAGCAACGTGGAGACCTGCACAACACAACCACAGAACTTTGTCCCCAACTTGCGATGAGGTTGTCAATGTCACCGTGTTTTGCGGAAAACAAAGGATTAAACATATCGAATGGAAAGAAGTAAAAGTTTGCAGAAAGTAAACACAAAGCAGAAACAGTTTATAGATTGTATGTACAGTAAAAGGACCGGGATCCATAGTTCACTAGAGGTGGCTCTACTTAGATAGATAACATGCTGGGTGAACAAATTACAGCGGGGCAATTGACAAACACCGAGAAAGCAATACATGCATATACTAATCATCTTGACTCCTTTGAGACTTGATTGGGCATTACAACATAATACATAGACCGCCATCCAACTGCATCTATGACTAATAATCCACCTTCAGGTTATCATCCGAACCCCCTCCAGTATTAAGTTGCAAGCAACAGATTATTGCTTTACGAACTGCGTGTAAAGTAAACAATACAATTGTTCTATGAACAAGGGATCGTTGTTTTCTCCCTAGTAGCAACAGCACATCTAGTACCTTAGAGATGTCTGTCACTTCCCTAGATTACCAGAGGCATGAACCCACTATCGAGCACCGGAGGCTTGCATGGTGATGAAGAAGGCCTCCAGGGTGAATTCCCCTCTTCGGCAGGGTGCCGGGAAGAGCTTCAGATCCCCCCGATCTAGGGACAGAGACGACGGCGGCTACAGACTCTTTCGTGGATTTTTGATGGGGTTCCTAGGGTTTTCGTCCCGAGGGCAACTTATAGGCGGAAGGAGAGGCCAAGGGGGTGCTGGGGGCAGCCAGACCACCCCCTGGCGCGGGCCAGGCCTGGCCGCGCGGCCAGGTGGTGTGGCCGGCCCCCAGCCCTTCTCCGTCTCGTATTCTGGCACTTGATCCCTTCTGGAAAAATAGGCACTTTGACTTTTGTCCCGTCCAATTCTGAGAATATTCATTTTCTGACTTCTCTGGAACCAAAAACAACAGAAAACAGGCAGCTGGCACTGTGGCTCTTGTTAATAGGTTAGTCCAAGAAATCATAATAAAAGTACTCCAAAGTTGGAACAAAACACAAGAAAGTGGATAAAACCAAGCATGGAACATCAAAAATTATAGATACATTTGCAATGTATCAACATCCCCAAGCTTAACTCCTGCTCGTCTTCGAGTAGGTAAGTGATAAAAAGAAATAATTTTTGAGGTGACATGCACCATCAAAAACTTGATCAAAGTATTTGCAAAACTCAAAGCTGGGATCAAAGTACTTCAATTATAACATGAAAGACAAAGTTCTAGCAATAAGCAAAGAAACTATGATACAACATGAAAAGGAACAAACAAAAGATTCATGAATAACAATGCTTTGCAAGACGTTTGTTTGTTTCACATAAAGAAAACATAGCATAATAATATTCAGCTTGTCCCTCAATAGAGTAGCAAATATAAATGCATAGGACACCTTCAAAGTTCATAAGAGTGACTAGATACAATAGTTTCAAACAAGCAATAACAAGTTATGCATCAATCAACTAGTCTTGGGACAATGCACATAGAACTAACAATGGCCACTATGCTCTGAAAGTAGTGCATAAAGATAGAAGGTGGAGACTCAATATAATGGTGGAAGAAAAGCCTTTTGTAAAAGCAAGTAGGGATTCAAGTCTCATAAAGAGCTTCCAAAAATTATGGTACTTATAGCTTTCAGCTCTCATTGCCCCTATCATAAGCATCTTGAAGGTGATTAAGGTTAAAGTGACACAACTAAGAGGATATGCTTGACAAGTTATAAACCGAAATCTCATGCCCCTTACTTACGAAGACCGATCCTCATGCTACTCAACTTCAGTCACGAGTAAGATCTTGTCATTGTAAGTATATGTGTATCATTAAGAACCGCCAACGGGGTACCCCTTGCACATGATACGGGAGCTTTCCCATAATCAAAATGACAAGGCAAGCAGACAATGAGCATCTCAACAATCTTTTTATTTGCTATTTGCATAGGTTTTTATTGAGGATGCTTCATAGAGTGCTCACTATGGTGATGCTGCAAGTTTCCACCATGATTAGGCATGGCTTAGGCTAGCGGCTCAGGCGTTTCTCTAACACACATACAAACTCCATGATCTTACAAGTTCCAATTTTATTTCACACCGCCGGGATCCGTAAGCAAAATAACATAATATCAATGGGGTACAAAATACAAGTGCAATGTTGAAAGCGTTCCCCATGGTACATGGTTCTGCTAATTTCAACTTATAAAGCGCAAGCATATACGCAACAAAGAAGGACCCAATGGTTCAAGTGTATTAGAGGCAATAAAGTAAAGTGTGCCATCAAGTTCGTGAGAGCTTTAATCACTAGTTTTCTCATAACAAGTGGAAGGTAAACAAAAGCATGAATATACTTGGAATAGCATAAGCTAGTAGGTAGGTATGGTGGACTCTTTGGAAAAACTTGGTTTAGGGAGTTGGATGCATGAGTGGAACTCATACTTGGTTGTGGAGGCTAGCAAAAGACTGGGAGCGACAAACTAAGAGAGCAATAATGGCCATAATCATGCAGAGCGACAAAACATCATTGATCAAAGAATAAAGTGATACTAAAAGTTGAAAAC
The DNA here is from genome assembly GCA_916181665.1 of Avena sativa. Classification (NCBI taxonomy): domain Eukaryota; kingdom Viridiplantae; phylum Streptophyta; class Magnoliopsida; order Poales; family Poaceae; genus Avena; species Avena sativa. Next base: position 427,758,969 of record OV702286.1, on the reverse strand, counting down.
TAAAGGATCATAAAGGCTATGGTGACTTGAGATAGTCATAACATGGTGTGAGCATGTGCCAAGTCAACCCAAATAAAGCATCAAAGAAGAATACCACTATACTATGCTTTAATATGCTAAAACAATGCATGATTCATCCAAGGCACATTAAGCAATCTCAATTATTTATAACAATTCATGCTACAACAAAGAATACTAAGCATAAAGCCAAAGCAATATCAAGCATGGCATGACAAAGCATAGCCACAGTCAAAAACGAGCTCTTTTTACCACAAAAGTATGCACTTTCCTACTCTTTTCTAAACCAAACCACACTATTTGCAAACCAAAGTATGAAAGAGGGGGTCCAACCAATTTATTCAGAAAACTAAGGAAACCAAGCAAACTAAAAACCAAAACAAAAACGAAAAAGAAGACGCTCCAAGAAAAACACAACTGTGCACGAAACAATAAAAATGAAGCGTTTGGAAGAAACCTGGAATTTTTATTGATGAAGAAGGGGATGCCTTGGGTATCCCCAAGCTTTGACGCTTGTACTTATTGGATATTTCTTGGGGTGGCACGCGTGGCATCCCCAAGCTTGAGCTTTAGTCCATCCTTCATCTCGTTACTCATTTCTTCCATACACCTGAAATTTTTCCTTCATACAAAACTTCACACAATCTCATTAGCAACATTAGTGCACTTAAGATAAATAAGTCTTAAGGTTCAGTTCTAACACCAAATAAACTTCCATTAGAACACTAGCTACTGTAGCACTTCCCTCAAAAAGCTCAATTCTCCAAAAGAACTCAAGAAGGAACTAACAAGAAGCAAATGCAGAAAATGGCAGAAATCTGTCAAAACAGACCAGCAGGTAAAGACGAATTTTTTCGAAGACCTTCTGTTGCTCAAATCAAAAAGTGTTGAACTAACGAAAGTTAGATAACAACCTGGGGCAGAAGAACAAAAAATTACAGATCATTCCGACGTACATATCTCTCTCAGGAATTTTTACGGTGAAGCACAGAAATCTGTTTCAGGACAGCAACTTTTCCAATCATTACTTCACTCTCATTAGAGATTACTCTTGGCACAAAAAGAAAATAAAAAGGATAAGAAGAGGTTATTACAGAGGTAATAACTTCCAAGACTCAACTAAAACTCTTGGGTTATCTCCCAACAAGTACTTTTCTTTAACGCCTTTAAGTTAGGCATAAGAAGCAAAGAAAGAATCAAGTGTTCTCAAATGAAGAAGCATTAAGACCAAATTTTGTTTTCATAGGAGAAGCAAAAGAAATATTTTCTCTCTTTTTAGGGAAGTGTTCTATACCTTTCTTGAGTGGGAGTTGATATTTAATGGTGCCTTCTTTCATATCAATGATGGCACCAACAGTTTTAAGAAAAGGTCTTCCCAAAGTAATAGGACAAGAAGCATTGTATTCAACATCTAAAACATAGAAATCAACGGGGACATAGGAATGGTAACCATAATAAGAACATCATTAAGACTCCCCATGAGTTTCTTTTTAGCATTATCATCAAGTGGGACATTCAAATAGCAATCTTCAAGAGGAGGCAAATCAAGCATATCATAAATCCTTCTAGGCATAATAGAAACACTACTATCAAGATCACACAAAGCTTTGAAATCAAAGTCATTCACTTTCATACTAATGATGGGTTCCCAACCGTCCTCTTGTTTTATAGGAATAGAAGCTTTATGTTTCATCTTTTCTTCTTTAATCTTTATGAGAGCATCAGTAATGTGTTTTGTAAAGGCCATGTTCATAGCACTAGAATTAGGACTTTTAGCAAGCTTTTGTAGGAACTTAATAACTTCAGAGATGTTGCAACCATCAAGATCAAAATCAAATTTATCATCTAAAGTAGTATAACTATTATTAGCCTCAACACTAGTGGTGGTGATAGTAGAAACACTAATGTTTCTAGCAATTTCATCTTCTCTTTCCCACTTAGCATGTAATTCAGCTAATAGTCTAACATTTTCATCAATTCTTACTTGTATAACATTAGTAGCTGCAAAGGGATTCTCATTAGTTTCAGGTTTAGCAGCCATTTTATTAATCAATGAAGATTGAGCTTCAGACAAAGATGATATATTTCTTTCAGCATTAGAGAGTTTCAATTGTAAACTAGGTATTTCCCTATTTAGACTCTCAAGTTGATGGCTAATGTTCTTCATGATGGTGGATTGTTCCTCCATAGTTTTAGTAAATAGTTTATTTTGCTCATATTGCATTTGCATGAAGTTTTTAGTGGCTCTTTCAGCTTCTAAAATCCTTCCTTCATTAGGTAATTCAGGTTTACCATTATAGCCATAAGTATTATTAGGAGGATATGGCTTATAATTGTTGTTACCAAAATTGTTCCTATAAGCATTATTACCATAAGCATTGTTGCCAAAATTGTTATTTCTTATGAAGTTCACATCAACTTGCTCTTCTTGAGCAACCAAAGAGGCTAAAGGAACATTATTTGGATCAATATGGGCTTTCCCATTAACAAGCATAGACATAATAATATCAATCTTATCACTCAAGGAGGAGGTTTCCTCAACAGAATTTACCTTCTTACCTTGTGGAGCTCTCTCAGTATGCCATTCAGAATAATAAACCATCATATTGTCCAAAAGTTTCTTCCAGCACCCAAAGTGATGGTCATAAAGGTACCTCCAGCAACTGAATCCAATAGGTTCCTTGAAGAATAGTTCAATCCTTGTGAAGATGTTCTTGACTCCCCGGCAACAACGCCATAAAAATGCTTGATGGCTCAATGCACGGCGCCCAGAAAAATGCTTGGTGCGTAGTGTTGATGTAGAGCTCGTTGGGAACCCCAAGACGAAGGTATGATGAGCACAGCAGCAAGTTTCCCTCAGTTATGAAACCAAGGTTTAATCGAACCAGTAGGAGCACGGAAACACCTCAAAGGTGTTACTAGCTGAGCTTTGGCAGGGCGCACTACCGGTGCTAGTAGCAACGTGGAGACCTGCACAACACAACCACAAAACTTTGTCCCCAACTTGCGATGAGGTTGTCAATCTCACCGTGTTTTGCGGAAAACAAAGGATTAAACGTATCGAATGGAAAGAAGTAAAAGTTTGCAGAAAGTAAACACAAAGCAGAAACAGTTTATAGATTGTATGTAAAGTAAAAGGACCGAGATCCATAGTTCACTAGAGGTGGCTCTCCTTAGATAGATAACATGCTGGGTGAACAAATTACAGCGGGGCAATTGACAAACATCGAGAAAGCAATATATGCATATACTAATCATCTTGACTCCTTTGAGACTTGATTGGGCATTACAACATAATACATAAACCGCCATCCAACTGCATCTATGAATAATAATCCACCTTTAGGTTATCATCCGAACCCCCTCCAGTATTAAGTTGCAAGCAACAGATTATTGCTTTATGAACTGCGTGTAAAGTAAACAATACAATTGTTCTATGAACAAAGGATCGTTGTTTTCTCCCTAGTAGCAACAGCACATCTAGTACCTTAGAGATTTCTGTCACTTCCCCAGATTACCATAGGCATGAACCCACTATCGAGCATAAATACTAACTCTTGGAGTTGCTAGCATCTACTTGGCCAAGATAGCTACTAACAACGGAAAGCATGCAAGTTCACAAATAACAAAGACATGATAGAATCAATAATCAATCTAAAATAGCATCTCAATATCCATCGGATCCCCGCAAACACAACATGTATGAATTACAAATAGATGATCTTGATCATGAATGGAGCTCACAAGATCTAAACATGAAAGCACAAAGGAGGAGAAACCAGCCATCTAGCTACTACATGGATCCGTAGTCCAAGGATGAACTACTCACGCATCACACCGGAGGCTTGCATGGTGATGAAGAAGGCCTCCAGGGTGAATTCCCCTCTCCGGCAGGGTGCCGGGAAGAGCTTCAGATCCCCTCCCCCTGATCTAGGGACAGAGACGACGGCGGCTACAGACTCTTTCGTGGATTTTTGATCGGGTTCCTAGGGTTTTCGTCCCGAGGGCAACTTATAGGCGGAAGGAGAGGCCGAGGGGGTGCTGGGGGCGGCCAGACCACCCCCTGGCGCGGGCCAGGCCTGGCCACGCGGCCAGGTGCTGTGGCCGGCCCCCAGCCCTTCTCTGTCTCGTATTCTGGCACTTGATCCCTTCCGGAAAAATAGGCACTTTGGCTTTTGTCCCGTCCAATTCCGAGAATATTCATTTTCTGACTTTTCTGGAACCAAAAACAACAGAAAACAGGCAGCTGGCATTGTGGCTCTTGTTAATAGGTTAGTCCAAGAAATCATAATAAAAGTACTCCAAAGTTGGAACAAAACACAAGAAAGTGGATAAAACCAAGCATGGAACATCAAAAATTATAGATATATTTGCAATGTATCACCCAGTTGGATAGGGACATGGCCATGGCACAACAGTTGATCAAATTGGGAAGAGAAATGGATGCTAAATACAAGCAGTTGTTGTTGAAGCACAAGGCAAAGAAATCCCGGCTCACGTCATCGGTGATCCGGGCGTTCAACGCAAATTAGGGTGGGCTCCGTCCAAACCGGCAAAAGCTACCCCATACATCGATTTAGCGGGGAAGCAAGTCATGCCAACCCCCGCCCTCAATATGGTCGTTGCCAAATCCCTACTTGAGCATGATAGGTCACCTACGGTAGTTGATCAGGTCTATGACCTGGTTGCCAAGGCTTACTCGCAGCAGAAGAAGGCAACCTTACAAAGGCTTGAGTCCAATCCAGAGCTTTGCCTGTCAATCATGAATAATCGCCTGATACGTTGTAAACGTACCTATAATTTTTGATGTTCCATGCTTGTTTTATATCTACTTTCTTATGTTTTTTCCACACTTTGGAGTATTTTTACACATTTTCTGAAACTAACCTATTAACAAGATGCCACAGTGCCAGTTGCCTGTTTTCTGCTGTTTTTGGTTTCAAAAAAGCTAGTAAGGAAATATTCTTGGAATTGGACCGGATAAAAGCCAAAGTCAATATTTTACCCGAAGCAACACGGAGTCCAGAGGGGAGACGAAGTGGCGCACCAGGGCGGCCACACCTGGTGGCGGTGCAGCCTGGGAGGCACACCACCAGGGGGTGTGGGCCCCCTGGTGCTCCACCGACCTTGCCCCTTCACCTATAAAAGCCTCCCAAGATGAAAACCCTAAGTACCCGATCAAAATTCCACGAAAGTGTGTGTAGCCGCCGCCATCTCCATCCCTAGATCAGGAAGGATCTAAAGCTCTTCTCGGCACCCTGCCGGAGGGGAGAGATCACCCTGGAGGCCTTCTTCATCACCATGCCTGCCTCTGGTGTGATGCGTGAGTAGTTCATCCCTGGACTACGGGTCCATGTAGTAGCTAGATGGTTGGTTATCCTCCTTTGTGCTACCATGTTTAGATCTTGTGAGCTCCATTCATGATCAAGATCATCTATTTGTAATCTTACATGTTGTGTTTGTGGGGACCCGATGGATATTGAGATGCTATTTCAGGTTGATTATTGATTCTATCATGTCTATGTTATTTGTGATCTTGCATGCTTTCCGTTGTTAGTAGCTATCTTGGCCAAGTAGATGCTAGTAACTCCAAGAGGGAGTATTTATGCTCGATAGTGGGTTCATGCCTCTAGTAATCTAGGGAAGTGACAGGAATCTCTAAGGTACTAGATGTGTTGTTGCTACTAGGGAGAAAACAACAATCCTTTGTCCATGGGACAATCGTATTGTTTAATTTACACACTTTGCTTAATGCGATTATCTGTTGCTTGCAACTTAATACTGGAGGGGGTTCGGATGATAACCTGAAGGTGGATTATTAGTCATAAATGCAGTTGGATTACGGTCTATGTATAATGTTATAATGCCCAATCAAATCTCATAGGAGTCAAGATGATTAGTATATGCATGTATGCTTTCTTGGTGTCTGTCAATTGCCCCGCTGTAATTTGTTCACCCAACATGTCATCTATCTTAAGGAGAATCACCTCTAGTGAACTATGGACCCCGGTCCATTCTTTGACCATCAAGCTATAATCTATTTACTGTTTACTGTTTACTTTCTACAAGCAATTACTATCTTCCACACAATACGTTTAATCCTTTGTTTTCAGCAAAACCGGTGAGATTGACAACCTCATTGTAAGTTGGGGAAAAGTTCTGTGGTTGTGTTGTGCAGGATTCCAAGTTGGAAACAACACCTTGGAGTTGTTTCCTTGCTCCTACTGGTTCGATAACCTTGGTTTCATAACTGAGGGAAAACTTACTGCTGTGCTCATCATACCTTCCTCTTGGGGTTCCCAACGAGCTCGAATATATTTTGAGCCATCAAGCCTTTTTTCTGGCGCCGTTACCGGGGAGTCAAGGACATCTTCACAAGGGGAGTCCCTCACGACCAATCTCTTTACTTTTTTTTTGTTTTGCTTAGTTTATTTATGCTTTGTTTGCTTGTTCCTTTTATCAAAAACACAAAAAAAATCAGTTGTACTACTTTGCTTCTTTATATAAAAAAACACACAAAAAATTAGTTTCTATCTCAAGTTGCTATTATGTCTAGCATTTCTCAAATCACTATGTCACCTGAGGAAATGATTTTTACTTTCAAACAAGGAATTGAAGAGAGTTTCAATGAAGCTTGGTCTAGAATCTCTGATTTACATGAAAAAACTGAACCTAAAATGACTCTAAGCTTGTTTCTTAGCAGTTTCTACTTTGGAACTATTCTTTGCTATAGATATGCTTTGGATGTTGTAGTAGGAGGAGATTTCCTCCAGTGCAATGAGGGTGAAGCTTTTAATGCCATAAAAAAGTTGGTTGCAACATATGACTTGCCTAACAAATCTGATTCCTCCATTACAAATCTTATTAATAGATTGAACACTCTTGAGACCAACACAGCTAGTTTAAAAGAAGGCTATAACATGCTTAGAGAGCATCATGAATATGTTCCAATAAATTCTAAATCATCAAAATGGCTTACTACAGTAAAAGTTGTTATAAATAATAAAACTTTTTATGCTCGTTGTGATATCATGTCTGAATTATGTCTTATGCCTAAAGATGTCTATGAATCTTTAAATCTTTGGGGACTTTCTGAAGGGGGAGAAGAAATATCTCTTACTAATAATGCCACAATATTACCCATTGAAATAGTTGAAGGAGTGTTTACAAAGATCCTAGGGAAAGTGGTGTCTACTGATTATCTTGTTATTGAATGTGTAGGAAAAGGATGAATTACACTTGGAAGATCCCTACTAAAACTCCTTTGAGCAATAATAGATATGGAAAAGGGCATCATGCATTTTGCTTCTCTATCAAACAATCATACGTTCCCCAAGGATAAGAATAAAGGGAAGAAAGGTAGGGGCAAGAAATTTGGTTTTAATGCTTCTTCATTTGAGAATACTTGATTCTTGCTTCTTAGGCCTAGCTCAAAGGTGTTAAAGAAAAGCACTTATTGGGAGATAACCCAAATTTTTAGTCAATAAATTTTTCTTTTGTTGAGTCTTGGAAGTTATTGCTTCAGTAATAACCTCTCCTTATCCTTTTTGTGTGGTTTTTGTGCCAAGAGTAACCTCTAATGAGAGAGAAATAATACTTGGAAAAGTTGTTGTTCCGAAACACATTTTTGTGCTTCGCAATAAAAATTCGTGAAAAATATCTGTATGTCGGATTGAGCTGTAATTGTTTGTGCTTCTGCCCTAGGTTGTTATCCAACTTTCGTTAGTTTAATACTTTCCGATTTGAGCAATAGAAGGTCTTCGAAAAAATTGTTTTTTATCTGCTGGTCTGTTTTGACAGATTTCTGCCATTATTTGCATTTGCCTCTTAATCTCTTTCTCTTTGACTTCTCTTTGATCACTTGAACTTTTAAAAGGAATTGCTACAGTAGCTTGTGTTTTAATTGAAGTTTTACTTGTGTTGAAACTGAACCTAAAGACTTATTATCTTGAGTACACTAATGTTGCTAATGAAGATTGTGTGAAGTTTTGTACGAAGGAAAATTTTCAAGTGTAGGGGAAGAATAATGTGATAAGATGAAGTATGGACAAGAGCTCAAGGTTGGGGATGCCACCCGTGTCACCCCAAGAAATATTCAAGAAGTACAAGCGTCAAAGTTTGGGGATGCCCAAGGCATCCCCTTCTTCATCAATAAAACTCTCAGGTTTCTTCTAAACACTTCATTTTTATTGTTTCATGCATAATTGTGTTATTCTTGGACCGTCGTCGTTTTTGTTTTTAGTTTTATTTTGCTTATTTTGATTGAATAAATTGGTTGGACCCCCGCATTCATACATAGTTTCAAATAAGTTGATTTGGATTGGAAAAGAGTAGGAAAAGTCCATGCTTATAAGTGGTACAAAAAGGAGCTTGTTTTGACTGTGACCTCGAATTTATCATGTCATGTTTGATATTTCTTTGACTCTATGCTTAGTGATTGTTGTTGTAGCATGGCTTGTTACAAACAATTGAGATTTCTTAATGTGCCTTGAAAGAATCATGCGTTATTTTAACATATAAAAGGATAATATTGTGGTATTCTCCTTTGATGCTTTATTTGGGTTGACATGGCACATGCTCACACCATGTTAAGACCATACCAAGTCACCATAGGCTCTATGATCATTTAGTTTTCGACTTGTAATATCACTTTATGCTTTAATTAATAATGTTTTGTAGCTTTGCATGATTATGGCCATTATTGCTCTCTTAGTTGGTCGCTCCCAGTTTTTTGCTAGCCTCCACATGTACCAAGTATGAGTTCCACTCATGCATTCAACTCCAAATAAAACCAAGTTATTCCAAAGAGTCCACCATACCTACCTATTAGCATTATTGCTATTCCAAGTATATTCATGTTTTTATCTACCTTCCGAATTAAACTTGTCATGTGAAAATTAGTGATTAAAGCTCTCACGAACTTGATGGCACACTTTACTTTCTTGCACTTAATAAACTTGAACCATTGTGCCCATCTATGTTGCGTATATGCTTGCGTTTTGTAAGTTGTGAATTATCATAACCATGTTACCATGGGAAACGCTTTCAACATTGCACTTTATTTAGTTGATATCATGTTCTTTTGCTTATGGATCCCGGCGGTGTGAAATGAAAGGGGAGCTTGTAAGGCTCATGGAGTTCGTATATGTGTTAGAGAAACGCATGGGCAGTTGGTCTAAGCCATGCCTAATCATGGTGGAAACCTGTAGCATAACCATTGTGAGAAATCTGTGAAGCATCCTCAATAAAAAATAAAAAATAAACCTATGCAAATAGGAAAGAAAAAAAGGGACCTATGCAAATAGGAAATAAAAGAATCACTGAGATGCTCATTATCTGCTTGCCTTGTCATTTTGATATGGGAAAGCTTTCGTATCATCGGGCAAGGGTACCCCGTTGGTGGTTCTCTATGATACACATGTACTTACAATGACAATAACTTACCTGTGACTAAAGTTGAGTAGCATGAGGAACGCTACTCGTAAGTAAGGGGCATGAGATTCTTAGCTTATAACTTGTCAAGCATATCCTCATATTTGCTCACTTTAACCTTAACCACCTAAAGATGCTTATGATAGGGGCAATTAGAGCTGAAAGTTAATAAGTACTATAATTTTTGGAAGCTATTTATTAAACTTGAATCCCTGCTTCCTTCTATGGAGGGCCTTTCTTTTACTTTTATGTTGAGTCTCCATCTTCTATCTTTATGCACCTATTGAGAGAGCATAGTGGTCATTCTTAGTTTAATGTGCATTGTCCCAAAATTTGTTGATTGATTCATAACTTCGATATTGCTTGTTCTTAAACTATTTGTATCTAGTCACCATTATGAACTTTGAAGGTGTCCTATGCATTTATGTTTTGCTACACTATGAGGGACAAGCTGAATACCATTCTTATTATGTTTTGTATATGTGAAACAAATAAACAAACATCTTTCAAAGCATTGTTATCCATGTTACAACATAGTTGCTATGTCTTATTGTTAGAACTATATGTTAGAGTACTATGATCCTAGCTATCAATGTTTTACAAATACATTGATCAAGATTATGATGGTGCATGTCACCTTAAAAAAATTTATCACTTACCTACTCGAGGACAAGCAGGAGTTAAGCTTGGGGATGTTGATACGTTGTAAACGTATCTATAATTTTTGATGTTCCATGCTTGTTTTATATCTACTTTCTTATGTTTTGTCCACACTTTGGAGTATTTTTACACATTTTCTGGAACTAACCTATTAACAAGATGCCATAGTGTCAGTTGCCTGTTTTCTGCTGTTTTTGGTTTCAGAAAAGCTAGTAAGGAAATATTCTCAGAATTGGACCGGAGAAAAGCCAAAGTCAATATTTTACCCGAAGCAACACGGAGTCCGGAGGAGAGACGAAGTGGCGCACCAGGGCGGCCACATCTGGTGGTGGTGCGGCCTGGGGGGCGCGCCACCAGGGGGTGTGTGCCCCCTGGTGCTCCATCGACCTTGCCCCTTCACCTATAAAAGCCTACCGGGATGAAAACCTTAAGTACTCGATCAAAATTCCACAAAAGAGTCTGTAGCCGCCGCCATCTCCATCCCTAGATCGAGAGGGATCTGAAGCTCTTCCTGGCACCCTGTCGGAGGGGAGAGATCACCCTGGAGGCCTTCTTCATCACCATGCATGCCTCTGGTGTGATGCCTGAGTAGTTCATCCTTGGACTACGGGTCCATGTAGTAGCTAGATGGTTGGTTCTCCTCCTTTGTGCTACCATGTTTAGATCTTGTGAGCTCCGTTCATGATCAAGATCATCTATTTGTAATCTTACATGCTGTGTTTGTGGGGACCCGATGGATATTGAGATGCTATTTCAGGTTGATTATTGATTCTATCATGTCTATGTTATTTGTGATCTTGCATGCTTTCCGTTGTTAGTAGCTATCTTGGCCAAGTAGATGCTAGCAACTCCAAGAGGGAGTATTTATGCTCGATAGTGGGTTCATGCCTCTATTAATCTGGGGAAGTGACATGAATCCCTAAGGTACTAGATGTGTTGTTGCTACTAGGGAGAAAACAACAATCCTTTGTCCATGGGACAATCATATTGTTTACTTTACACACTTTGCTTAATGCAATTATCTGTTGCTTGCAACTTAATACTGGAGGGGGTTCAGATGATAACCTAAAGATAGATTATTAGTCATAGATGTAGTTGGATTACGGTCTATGTATAATATTGTAATGCCCAATCAAATCTCATAGGAGTCAAGATGATTAGTATATGCATGTATGCTTTCTCGGTGTCCGTCAATTGCCCCGTTGTAATTTGTTCACCCAACATGTCATCTATCTTAAGGATAATCACCTCTAGTGAACTATGGACCCTAGTCCATTCTTTTACCATCCATCTATAATCTATTTATTGTTTACTGTTTACTTTATGCAAACAATTACTATCTTCTACACAATACGTTTAATCATTTGTTTTCAGCAAAACTGGTGAGATTGACAACCTCACTGTAAGTTTGAGCAAAGTTCTGTGGTTATGTTGTGCAGGATTCCAAGTTGTAAACAACACCTTGGAGTTGTTTCCTTGCTCCTACTGGTTTGATAACCTTGGTTTCATAACTGAGGGAAAACTTGTTGTTGTGCTCATCATACCTTCCTCTTGGGGTTCCCAACGAGCTCGAAAATATTTTGAGCCATCACCACCGAAGACCAAGATCTCCTTATTACGAAGGATCCCATACGGGCTTCACGGAATAAAGACGGAGGGATGCACGCAACAGGACTGATGCTATACCAGTATCCTCCGGCAATGGAGACAAGGCTCACCCTTGTCGCTTGCCACCACCCCCGCGGTCCCGGCATCATGAGGAACCTCAGCGATGGCGTGGGACCGTTGACGGTGGTGACGGTTATCGACCACGACAGTGACTCCTCCTTTTTGACTGGGAGGAGGATTAGGTTAGTTTTAGGTGAAATCCTATCAAATTTAGTGAAATACGACTGACTTTTGGTTGTAAATGTGTACAAATTAAGTGAAATGAAGTACTATGTTTCATATTTTGGTTCGAATCGTCCAAACTTCGGTCGAATTTGATTGAAGTTTGCAGTTATCGGGGTTTTTACTCCTTTAACTATTGAAGATCGATTAGGAACCGCTTTTGGTTAGAGGAGTATTTTTACTTCTCTAAACTTCTGTCAGCGGTTACCCTATCCCTCGCCGACCGTTGCGTGAACGTCATGCTTCATTGATCAATCAACCACAAAGTCTTTACAAATAGCATCCTTGATACAATCAAGGGGCACACCACGCCAAACAAAACTACTAGAGGACTCCACAAAGTGAGCTAAAACATGTGCCGCAACATTCTGCGAACGATAAACATGAATAAAGAGCTAGACTGAAAAGTGGAGAGCAACCTCTTGATATCATGGATCACCGCACCACAAGCCGAGTGGTCCTTGGCCGGAGACCACACTCTTTGCACCACAGAAATGCAGTCAGTTGCACATATAAAATTGTCCAGCCCTTCATCCCTCGCCAAGGAAAGTGCACATCTGACTGTCAGTGCCTTGGCCATCTCTAGAATAGACACGTTTGGAAATCTGTCGCAAGAAGCAAGCATGCATTCCCCAGAGTAGTCACGAACCACAATACCCACTCCCATACTCTGGGTGGTTTTGAACAAATCCGCATCGACAATAATCATGAGCTTACCTTTCATCGGCGGAGACCATGAAACCGCAGCAGATGTCCCACGCCTGGGGATGGTATTAGCTTTGGATCATATGTGTTTGAATCATGTCGATGTAGGCAATCACTTTCCTTGCAACACTTGCTGGATCAATATTGCCGCCTTCCTCCCGTAGCTTGTTCCTTGCATCCCACAAGTGCCAGAAGGTAACAACAAGTGTAGTTGCCTCCTCGCCACTACATCTTGCAAGGATTTCAAAGAGCCACAACTTAGGAGTAGAGAAGCACTTACACCCAAGCTGAATTCCGACCCGCTCCTTCACGTTATCCCACACTTCTTGGGTAAAAGGGCACAACAGCATGGCATGCTCCACGCTTTCGTCAACCGAACAGTGGATGCATGACAACGAACTAGGCACATTCTGCCGCTAGAGTTGTTGACCGCTAGGTAGACAGTTGTGTGCAAAGCGCAAAAGGGTGATATGCATCTTTCCTAGTGCCTGAACCGCCCACATCGCCTTCCAGCTTTTCTCCTCAGTACCGTCATCAGAAGACATACCACGACCTTTCCCACTGCGATCCACCTGGGCTGACTCGTGTCGGGCGAAGTTGTATGCTGAGCGGACAGTATAACCTCCATGTTTGGTGTGTGGCCATGAGATGAAATTCCCATCATTGTGGCGACTAATAGGCAGTTGTAGAATTTACTCGGCTACATCATCCGCAAACAGAGATCGAACACGTCCTTCATCCTAGTACTTACCATGAGCAGAGAATAACGAGGACACCTTCAGGTCATCACAGATAGGTGTTAAGAGTGCTAAGCGCACAAGGTATTGTTCTTGGGATCCAGTGATCAGTCTTGATATTGATGGACCGCCCATTTCCAATCCTCCAAAGAGCGCCTCTTTTAACCAATTCTCTCCCACGCAGAATACTAAGCCAAGTATAGGATGCTGAACGAGGACAAGAAGCAGACCAGAAATCACTGTTTGGAAAATACCTTCCCTTCAAAACCCTCGCACATAGAGATGATGGATCCGTGAGCATACGCCAAACCTTCCTCCCCAGCATTTCCTGATTGAACAATTCCAGGTCACGAAAACCCATTCCACCCATAGATTTAGGTGAAGAGAGCCAGTTCTAAGAACGCCAGTGATTAGCTATTGCTTTCCTCATCGCCTCACATGTGGCCACTGAAAACTCGAAACAACTCATCACATATGTCGGGATCACTTGGATGACTGCATTTAACATTATCTCATTGCCCTTCCTCGAGAGGGGTCAATCCGACAAACCATTAATCCTTCGGATAAGTATCTGAACGTGACTATAGGAGAACGACCAATTTGGGTAGGCCTACCGAGATAGGAGTCTTGAAGAGATGGCAGCCATTTCCAAAGAATATTGTGGACTTGTCTAAATTAATTTTTTGGCCTATTCCGGCACAATAAATCTCCAAAGTCCGGTGTAACGCCTCAACACTTATCTTATCACTTCGAGCAAAAAGGATACTATCATCTGCAAACAATAGATGTGAGAGAACTCTTGTGTTGACCGTTGTGCGAGTATCTCGTGCCGCTCAGCTGCCAGATGTCACCTCGAACGACCGAGTGCGCTTGTGGTTGGTCGTTTTATCTTGCTCTTGTGGTTGTATGTTTAGTTTTTGTTAGAACTGCTGTTTGTTGGCTCTAAAATTAGAATCTTACGACAACCAACATGGTGCAGTAAATTGTGAAAAATAGACCATGCGACATATGGTACATGCCCCGTAATTTTAGGAAGCAGCACTCCTTCTGATCCATATTAATATTTTCAGATCTGTCTAAATTCAAATATATCTAGTTATATTTTATACTAGATATATCCGACTCTAGATATGAGAAAATTAATTTGGATCATAGGAAGTATAAAAAAGGAAAATGATACTCCTCTCCGGGCGATCGCGAGACTCTCCCTCGGGTCGTCGCGCTCGTGCGTGGTCTCAGGAAATCAGATCGTGGTGGGTCCCCGTACCTTATGGACGTGTTTGGTTACTCGGCCCTATATTTCTCGTTTTTGTCACTTGGCCCGCTGCATGCTGTATGTGGTGAGGTTTGGTTTGAGCCAAGTTTGACACTTTATTTGGTAGCCCGTATAGTCGTTTCTCTAATAAAAGGCCCACTGTTTGATTGTCCAGTGTAAAAAGGGGTAATAAAGTGTTTTGTGTTTAACTAACATGCTTTTCCTTAATCCTCTCTAGTACATCCAACCGTGCCTGCATTCGAGATAATGTCTAGATAAAAAAGATACTTCTCGATGTTATGAATCTATTGCCGCAAACGATTTGAAACACTACGATCATTTTTTCCTTTTAGAGTTCTCTAAACGAATTTTGTCAAATTCATCACACACAGTTGATCATTTGAAATTTTCTTTGAGGAAGCTTCAGTTCATCATTCCACACGACTATTATGTTGATTTGACATTCCTATATGAGAATATCTACGTGCACATACGTATATTAGGAAAGTTTAGAACTACTCATTTATAAATGTCAAAACAAAAAACTTACAACACAAAAGTTGTGTGAAACGGTGAGACGAAGCTATGCCTCAAAGGAAATTTTAAACGGTCGCCCGTGTACAAAAAAATTGCAAAATTTGTTCACAAAAACTAATAAACATGAACACGAAATATACCCCTAAAAGGTCAACGAAACTAGGAACTGGTTATTGGAATGGAATTGCAATATTGATCCGCATCTTTTTCATGTACAACTTATTTTGAATCGATGCATGGTTATGTACATCAGAGGGTATTAAGTAAATCACGTTTAGGCAGGAAAGTTTACGTGCATGGCACGGAGAAAAACTTGCACGCAGCGGGTCTGTCCCATGGAAACGCCTAAAATCGACATTCCTGACGGGTCAATTTTTGGTCTGCTTTAAATCTCATGTGGTGCAGAAATTTCATACGACTCAGCAAGCAAAACGGGCTTATTTCTTCCCGCCGGATGCGAGAAACGAAGATCGGGCCAACCAAACACGCCATATCTCTTCACACACATCAGATGGGTTCCTGCGCGGTGCCTATTCTTGTGCGTTGCCATCGCCGCCGCAGGTCCGTGAGCACGCGCTCTCCACCGAAGACCACGCGCGATGCGGCTAGAGCTCGTCGCGGCAGTTGGTCATGCCTTCTCCTTGCCCTGCATTACCGCACGCCGGCCGCAGCTTTCCGCACGTCGCCGGAGCTCGCCGCGCCCGCTCCTATCCCTCACCGTCGGAGCTCGCCGCCTTCCCATCTTGCCGACCAGAACTCATCGACCTACAAGTGGATCAATGGTGCAGGGAGATGGCGAGCACCGGTCCTGGGAGGGGAACGACGACACTGCTCCCTTGCACGGGCTCGCCTCAGCAGGGGCGTCGCCCCGCTACTCCGACCACCGGCGAGGAACACTGTTTCAATGTGGCGCCCCGCATGTTACCTACACGGGGAGATTTTGCTACAGACGGTCGACGTTTTAGCTACCGACGGACATCGTCATTTCTACCGACGGCCAACGGATTTGCTATGGACAGAGCGACGGATTTCATGTTGGGGATTTTTGCTTTGGCCGCGGGACTTGCTACATACATATATATATTTTGCTCCAACTATTGTAGATTTTTGCTACAATATTGTAAAACTTGTGCTAGGAGATGACCGACGATAGTCTCTGGAGAAGTTGTTTTGCTAGGTATCAACATTTTTGCTACAAGGTCTCCGGCGATGTCTTCGGTGAAATCTTTTTTTTGCTACATTAGCATATTTTGTTTGCTACCACCATTTTGTGGTTTTGCTACAACAGAGTAACTTTTTGCTACAAGGTCTCCGGCGAGCCTCCGGTGATATTTTCGCCGAAGTAGGTTTTGCTACATTAGTATTTTTTTGCTACAAAGTCTCCCGCGAGTTTTCTGGTGAGGTCTCCAGCGAGGGTTGTCTTTTTTATTCTGTTTTTGCGCGAACAATTTTTTGCTACAGTGAAGCAACCAGCTTGCCACCGAAGACGACGAGGCTAAGGAGACTAGAGCTCCACGATAACGCCTCCAAGAAGGTAACGACACCCCATGTGGCGCCGCCGCCGAGACCACATGGTTCTAGGGTTTTCACCCGGGGCCCTAATTGGGTGAGAGTAGCCACAACAACGCCCCCAAGAGGGCCGCGACACCCACAGGCATCACCGTTGTCGGCGCCGAAGCGCTGGGCTTTTGCCTGGAAAAACTCTTGCCACATTCGGTACCTCGGACCACCACCATGCTTCGAGCCGAGCTTCCAACGTGATCTGGGTGCTGCCACCACCAGGAGCCCCCGAAGCACGCTACTTGCCACCCGCATGGACCAAAGAGAGGAGCCACCACCACCGCAACGCCTCCTCGCCGTCGAGACATCCAGACATCCGTGCAGTCCACCTTCGAGGTTGCCGCCCCAGCATCCACGAACTCGCGCCAAGGTTCCAACAAACGTCACATCGCAAAGCCGCCGAGTAGGACGCAATATGGCGGCATCGGGTCAACAGCTATCAGGCCACATGGCCGCTAGGGGAGGGGAACCGTCCTCCATCACCAACGATGATTATCGTCCGGATGCAGCAGCAGTGCCAACTAGGCTTAGATCAGGCCCAGAAAAAACTCGGCCATCCCGTCTAGGCCTAGATGTCCCTCGCAGGTTGTCGGCTAAGGCCTGAGCGCCCCTGCCACAAGCAGCGCCACCGTCGTGCTGCCCTGCGACCACGCTCCTGCCACGCTGCCGCCGGACGAGTTCGCCGCCAATGCCATGCCGCACTGCCGCCAGCAGAGCCATCCCGCGTTGGCCCTCTAGCACTAGGTAGAGGAAGTCCCTCCGCTGCCGGACTGCACGGACTTTGCCAGGCGGTGCTCATCGGCGGTGGCGGGGGATGATGGGAGGACGAGGGAGGAGGCGGTGGGCGCTATGCTTAGGGTCTCCGTCACACTCGCGTGGGGGTTTTCTCTCCCAAAAAAATCATCATCCTGTGAAATCCTAAAGGATAGGAAATCAATCCTGCAAAGTATTGTTTCCTATTCCTCTATTCCAAACGGAACATAGGAAAAATTTCATGTGAAATCCCTATCCTGTGATTTCCTGTATTTTTTTTGAACCTGGATAGGCCCCGAAGGACCTAGATACTACGATTAATCAAAGAGGTGGGTACATCTTACATAACGGGCCAGCAAAGAAAACAAATTACAACGGGCCCCCTCAACTTTGCACATAGCACCCTGCAGGAAAGCGTCAAAACGCGATCGAGTCCCTGCGCATTGCAGAAGCTCGCCTCCAGCCACGACCGCCGGCGCCGCCACCGGGGACGAACCACTTGGGACGACAACGGCGATGGATGTCGCGAGGAGGGACAGGAACAGGTCGTTGATGGCAGTGGAGATCGCCGTAGATGTCGCAGCATCGCCGCCTGGAAGCACCACGCAGCCCTGTTCTTCGTCAGCATTCGCAGGAATAGTTCATCCTCCCTTCCTTCCCTCGCCACCACGGCCGGCCGAGATTTGGAAGGAGAGCAAGTCATTGTAGACGCCCCGAAGAAGCACTCGAGCTTTATGGCCGAGCCGCCAAAGCAACTCCTCCCGCCGATAGCTGCAGCCACTGCAGCACCAGGAAAGAAGCACCAGGAAAGAGGAAGCCCGACGACCTCCAGGCGCCACTCGACAACACCATAGAGTAGCTCGGAGACACGTGATGTCGCTGCCGCCCACCAGAATCCGGCCCCTACTCCCCCCGCCGCCACGGCCGGCCAGAGAGGGCCCCAGATCTGGCTGCTTCAACCAAGCACCAGCATCCAGCGCAGCTTTATTAAGGAGATCTACGGTCACCGCCGCCGCCTCCCACCCACCATGGACGAGGAGGATCCCGACGAAGAACCCTAGGATGCAGGGGATCTGGCTGCTCAGATCCCTAGCCGTATCTCCGATTACAGGCATAAAGCCCAAACCAGGCACGAAGCCAAAACCACTACAACTACGGTTGTACAACGGCCGGCATCTCCCACCCCAACCACTCCAGCCGGAGCCAGAGGAGAAGGGGAGGGGAGCCGGCGGTCCTGTGTCGACTCTCAAGGAAGGTGGGGGAGGGGAGAGGAGAGCTGGGTGGGGAGAGGACAAACGTAGAGTGTAATTTCGTGTATGAAACCTGCATTCCAAACGACCCCTAAATCCATGCCCATTTCCCGCGCTGAAATCCCGTACGGGTAACTCCAAAACCGAACGCTGTCGGTCCAATATTGTTAATTCGTTACACATGGATGATGCATGCATGGGAACCTTTTAGACACGAAGAAAAAAAGGGGCTGGTCAGGAGGAAAACGCCATGGAATGGAAGAGGAGGGTAGCAGCCTAGCAGGTGCTTTGCTTTCCTGGCTTCCTGCTGCTACCAACCGCACTGCCTCACATGGTCTAATTCCGAAAGCGTCCCACCTTCCGGTGCCATGCAAGTAGTACGTACCAGTCCCACGAATTCCACGGATAGTTAAATTAACCAACAAACTAAAGCGCGCGAAAAGGATTAGCGACCGAACGTTCTTTCAGTTGGTCACACGTCCAATGTCTTTTCCATGAATCATTCATCCAGGCTATATGGTATGGGGGGAGTGTGTGGGATGGGATGGATGCTTCTTCTTTCTGGCGAGTGGAGAACGATGCTTTCGAAGTTGGGAGAACACAGGGAGGAAAATGTACGAGTAGGAGTATTTGTTTTTCCTGGGAATCTCTGTCTCTTAGTTGTTTATGTCGATGGGCTATTTGTTTAGTTAATTACAGGTCAATGGGTGAGGTAGAGAGCAGCATATTTAGTAGCTCACCTGCTAGCAGTTGAGCGGTTAGGGTTCTTGTTAGAGAAATACTGGACTTTTCTAGCACTTTTGTTAATATTATGGAAATTGTCACCTTTGGTTAAGTGTAGGCTTTGTAGCGTCCTCATCTACTGTCATTGAAAAATTATTGCACGTATGATAATTGTTCACTGAAACGGTATTGATTAAATATTCATATATTTTCTAAGCAAATGCAGAAAAATAAAATGCCTCGTTCCATTAGGTAGCAATAATTTTACACAAGGAAAAAAAATCAACAACAACCTAGCTAGCTATACCTGGACTAACTTAATACTCTCATAGACCTCACGGAGAGAAACAACTAATCACGACAGGAAACTATTATGTCATTTGGTAGCACATTTCTGTTGTATGCATTATGTAGTAGTGCTTTTTTTGCATGAATAATCCTTCGGTTACGCACTTTGACTGACATAACACCTACTTCTAACAAACTCGATTTCAGTATCAGTTGCTAGCTTGACTTGGTTCTTAATTGTATATCATGGTGCTTTCAAGGACAACATATCATTGTTGATGTAGTCTTGCCAAAGTGCATGATCCTGGCGGTATCAAATGTACTCATCCTCTACTCTTCGCCTCTTCAAACAAGTAGTTGTGTAAATTAATGATGGTACCACAAAGGAACACATGTGTGATTTCTTTTGTTGGAATGCTAGGCTAGGTAAGGTAGCACAACATTGGAGGATTATAATACTTAGAAAATTTTATCGTTTTGTTGTTTGATATATAGAATTAAGAAAATATACTATTGATCCGTCTGCACTACATTTGCACACTGTTCCCTTTTTTGGATATGTAGGGAATATGCCTCAGAGGCAATCATGTCTGATGTAATTTCCAATGTATTCATAAAGTTATTAAAATTTTCTTGTATGAACATCTGATATGTATCATTGAATATGTAATTCGCTTGTGTGACTATATATTCATGTTGTTCATACTAGATGTCCTTAGTCGTTGAAAAGGTACATCGTCATGACTCGGACATAAGTCAAATTGAAAAGGTACATCGTCATGACTCTATGGCACTTGGGAGTCGGTACGTTCTACTAGGAGTCACTATCGATTGATCGATTGTGAGTCAGACTCAAATCGTGTCCAAGTCGTCATGAGCCTGCGTGGTCATACACTTAAGAGCGGCAGCAAGTCAGATGTGAATCCGACGAGAAGTATGTCGGTTGGGTTGGACCTGAACCTGACACAGGCTAAGTCAGTGAGTTGGACTCGTGGTGACCAGATAGGGATTTAGTGAGCGGGCCACAAGTGTTGTGTATCCCACTATCACTCTAGCCCCATTTAGTCCAATGGTCGTACCGGACCTAGCAGAGGTTCATACATGTGTATATCGGCAGAGGTTCATCACTCCGATGATCGTGGGATTGGATCGTATCATGGGTGCACTACTTCGATGTGCTTCATCGATTCCGTACATGTGCGTCTAGTGGTAATCCTCGTGGTCTTCTACCTCGGCTAGATCTTGGGAACACCGCGTAGAAAAGTTTTTGTTTATCTCTACGCGGCCCAACAGGATAATGGAACATGGTTATTTCAGTTGGTCGTATTTTAGGAGGAGTGAAATTAAATAAACTTTAGTGCATGTTTAGACCTAGGAACCAGGTGAACGTATCATATAAACTCTTACAATTTTTGTCTGAGACCTAACACACTAAACTTATAAGATATGAAATATCCTACGACATGAACATCTAATTGTGTTTTTGTGAGAGGTTAGATTTATGTCTCATGTGACCTGCGGTTTTGTGCAAAAATACAAGGGAAAAATCTGTGTTCGTAAAAACAACATGACGGGGAATACCTAATGGGGTAGGCCCAAGGCGAGGAGTCAGTGAGGAGACTACAGGGCCTAGTAAATCCCGACGAAGACATGGAGATTCTAGGAGGCCCAAACAAGTCGACTTGGGGGCAACCCATGGCCCATTCAGCCTAGTAGGCGACTCCAGATCCATAACCGACTTATATCCCATGTTGTAAACCCTAGCCGAGGTGTTCATATAAACCTCGGCGGCGAACCCTAGAACGAGGAGACACTTTGCGCTCCCACATTCACCACCATAGCTCTAGTTGACACACCGCCTCATGCGCCTTGTAATCGATCTAAGAGCAATCCAATCTAAGCAGGAGTAGATCTTTATCTACACCGAGTATAACATCCACTTTCAGTTATCTGGATTAGTTATCCAAAGTACAAAAATTAGGGGGAACAAAAACTTTTTTGCTTAGTGGTGAAGCAGTTGTTTGCTTGTTTATATATCTTATATTTACAAAATTATGGAGATCTATATAATATTATCTCCTTATGTTTTCAAGACAGAACTTGGAAATAACCTTACCCCTAGTCTTTACAAAAGTCTTTTATAAAGCTTTTGTTTTCCACTCTTGGTAGAAGTGCCAAGGGACTCTCACCTTCTTTAAAACTCAAACCCTTCAAAATGCTTCCCTGGACCTTAAGCAATGCTTGGATGTGTTCATAATAGTAGTCTTGAGATGTTTGGTATGAATTGCCTTGATCTGCTTGTTAAGATGAATTGCCTTGATCTGCTTGTTAAGATGAATTGCCTTGATCTGCTTGTTAAGATGAATTGCCTTGATCTGCTATTTGTAAGCTTGTCTGTTCTCACTTGCTTGTAGATATGAGCTACCCTAGGAGCTCATCCTATAATAGCTAAATACCAAACCAACAATGAAACCTCTAAACTCTTGAGGAGACATCATTAAACCCTAATTAGGAAAACTACCTTCCTCCTTGCTATCTTACACACTTTGTATATCCCAAGATATTACCCTTGCATCTGCTCCCTAGGCAACATGCCTCCTCTACACTCATCCTGATGATGTGCTCTACCATCACCCATACTCCCTCTTGATCAATAAACCCATTCACCAAGTTTTCCAAGCTTGTCTTGATCTCTAGTCATTAAAATGATCATCTGTTTTACTTATCAAGTTCCATTTGGAGCCACTTCTATTTGGGGGTTTCCAAGGTAGTGGAGACCAACTCAAGCCATGGATGCCCTCTACATAACCTACTCTTCAACATTATTCACTTAATGATGAGTAACCTTGCATCCCATGAAAACCACTAGATCTTTTGTCCAAGTCAAAAACCCTAAAACAGACAAAATTTGACCAAGTCTGAAACTGCTATCAGGATCCCATGTTTGAGTCTCTACCTATATTAATCCTTGGAAATTTTTGGAAACGCACTTGAACCCTCTTGTAAATCATCATGTGTGTACTTGTAAATCACACTCTTGCCCTTCACTAGATCATTCTTGTACACACTTATCCTTGATGGTTTTGTAGTCAAGAAAATATTATGTTTCTGCCAACTATATCAACATGCCTACTTTGGCAGAAGCTCTCAACTCCTTTTTATCCTTGCTTGGCCAACTCTTTACATGATGGTGGTCTACTCAACCTTGCATATTAACCCATACCATCCATGTTCCAGTTAGAGCCTTGTACTTCTTAAACCAACATGGTTTTGATGGAAAGATGATAATTTGTTTTGACACCCTTGTTTTCAACAAAATTTGGTATCAATTCTAGCAGCACTCAATCATGAGAAAGATCAACTCTCTGTAACATGCTGATCACATCACTTGGTCTACCCATCCATGTGCCCCTTGATCCATTTGAAGCCTTGAGCCACCTAATATTGCTTGACAGAGTAGGTATAGTGATATTAAAACCCTAGAATGCTAATACCAACCAAACTTCATGTTTCTCAATTTGAATTATTTTCAAATTCCACAAGTGATCTTCACTAACCTCCCCACTCACCCTTGATCTTTCCCAACATCATCAAACACCCATCTACACTTGATCATGTAAGATTTTGGAGAAGAATTCAACTAAAACAAAAATGACTTTTCTAACAAAATTTACTGAACCATAAATTGATAACATAAACCTTGCCACCTTGGTTAATCACCACAACACACTCACCCCTCTCCGCTGGTCATGCCACTGTATCACCATGGTTCCTTTTGTCCTCTAGTGTTTGGAGGAAGGATAGAAAGGCTCACATGGCCATTACCCCAAATCTTGCAAAAATCATCTCCATCAACGCCACAACAGCCACCATCCCTCCTTGGTCTCCTATGGTCGTGCCCTAGGTCCCACTCCACCGCTCTCCACCACCCCCCTCCTCCAATGGGCTTTCACTAGCCTCCTCTTATCTCTTTTCTTATTATGGTCATATAAGAAGTAGAGCAACAACCTTGCAGCACCAGCCTCCCTATGCACTCATGCAGCCTCACATGGCCACTGCCGCCCTCCCTGGCCAATCCTTGCCAGAGCATCCCTCCTAGCTCACCCATGGACCAAGGCCACCATGAATCACCCCTCTTGGGATAAAAGGCCACAACAACTCCTAGCCCCTCCTCCACTCTCACTCGACTCCCACCCCTCCACTTAACCCTCTCTGAGCCCCAAATCTCTCCTCTTGGCCTGCTCCTCATTGAAAAAGGAAGGAAAGGAGCCTCGACCCTTCTTCAAGATTCGAGGTTGGTGGTCGAGTTCCTGCACCTCTCCCTCTGCATGTCACCCTAGCAAGACCTCCTTGACCTCCTGCATATCACCCTCCCATCTCTTTTGCTCAGGACAGCCTCTGCCGGTGTCGCCATTGAGCCCCGAGGTCATCCCTGTAGGTGTCGTCGCATGATCTCCTTCCTGGCATCAAATCTGCATGTGTCGCACCTCATTCTGCTCGCCGTCGTCAACCGCGTCTCCTCCGCCCATCGTTGTCGCATCCCTAGCCCTCTGGTGAGCTCCTCACTCCACTCTGACCCTCCCTAGGGTTTTCGTCTATCGGCGTTGATGGTGGACCGTCGACCTTAACAAGATCTGGTGGCCCTCATTGTTCGATACCGCTCTGGTGTCCCGGTGTCACTGACCAACGGTCCCCCCCACGTGTTCAAACGCCACGGCCTCCCGCACGTTTGTGTCACGAACTGGGCTCGTCCATCACTGTTTCTCTGGGTCCGGATCAGATCTAGCCCGGCTACCCCTGCCACTTTTCATTTTTCCTCTGTATTTTCGAGATCTGTAATTGTTGTTTGGTTTAAATCCAAACAAGATTGAAAATTGTCTCCAAATTCCCACATCTTAATTTTTATGTGTGCATGCATATTTTCTGCAACATGCAGAACAAGATTTGGACCTAAATATTATCTAGATCTTTTCTAGAAATTAAAATGATAAAATAGGTATTTTTCACTAAATATTTATTCCAGTGAGTTTTGTAAACTCAATTGGGTTGAAACCACTTGGTACTGTGAGTATCTGCAATGCCTTGCATGTCACTTTGCACTCACGCAAAAAACACATATGTATATGTTGTAGCAAAAATAACAAAACACTCCAGATCTGCCTTTAGATATTTCCTAGGTCAAAATATGAAGTATTTTAATTTATTCCAACATACATTACACATGCACAACCATATCTACCCAACCCTATAGTTTAAAAGATTTATTGAGCCTCTGATGATTTTTAGTGAATTAAACTCTTGTACAAGGGATTATGTCACTAGATAAATCATTTTTTAGGAGTTCTGCAACTCTAAAAATGGTGAATCAAAATCCTACTGGAAGGTATTTGTAATATCTATTTTGTTTCCTTGATTTCATACTAAAAGGATCTGCATAGTTAATCTGGTAAAATGACAAATCTCTTATAGAACTGATTTTGGAAATTTCTCAAGGGCATTCTGGTAATTATTTTAAAGTGAAACCAACTCCCAGTGAACCGGTACTCAAACACCCTCCAAAACCTAAGATAAAATATTAAATTGACTTATCTATATTTTCTGGTGAGTTAATCACCAAAATAGGAGTTAATTCCACTAGAAATTCCATAACTAAATAAAGAAAATTGATAAAATAATGAAACCACTTCTGGTGGCTTTGTTATTTCAATACCTATCTGTTGATATTATTTTTGTACATTTTTATCATACATAACCTGACCTTTGTATAAAACCTCTTAACCAAGTAGTTTTTGGCTCTTAAATCATAAAAGAAGTTCTACAAATACAAATAAGATAATTCCAATTGCTTTGAACACAAATTATCAAAACCTACTGAAGTGTATTGTTGTACGGGTGCTTGTTGCTTTTTTTATTGTGGTACCTTGCTTGTTTGTGTGTATACTCTATGACAGCGATAGTTGCGATTGTGTTGACGTCGAGAAGAAGGAATCATCTTATCATTTTTGGTATTATAAGAAGTCCATGGACATATTGTTGATCACAGGCAATCTACCCTTCCTGAATTCCGATACTTGCCCTACTCCTTTTTATGTATCTGTTTTATATCTCCTTTATAAGCTGTATTACTACCTACATGTTTTGTTTTACTACTATTGCGTTAGTAACTTGGTCCCTCCAAGTTATGACCTAGTGTCCAGTAGGACACTCACCTGGTTGACAACCTACCATTCCCCTTTAGATCGAGAGTATGATGGTTAGCATCCCATCTCGTTGGAAACCTCAGATCTTGGAAACAAAACTGTTTTGGGGATTAACCTACTATCAAAGGCTTTGGAAATGTTTTGTACAAGCCTTGGGAAGGGCATCATTTTCATGTGGATGTTTTAAAAGGAGGAAAAGGTGATGTTGAGAAGTGAGAATGATGGACAAGAGAAGAGGAAGAGATGTTATATGCCTCTACCGGAACAACTTACCCGTGCAACCAAATTACCCCTGTGATATGGGGATTAACTCATAGTTTGTTATCTTCAACATGGGCATCCCCTACAAAATGCTATAGGGGAGAAATCCCTGGAAACTGGGCTTTCCCACAAAAGGGCTACGATTTGGGGTTGGCAGATGTATCTAACAAGGGCCAGGCACAACAATTGGGTCTCCCGCGGATGATACGATTTAGGAAGTGCAGAAGGAAGGATTGTAAATGATAGGCTAATCCGGGATTTGCTATCATGGTAGTACAAAATGAAGTATGGCATATACGCCATGATGTACTCGTTCCGAGGAGTTCAAACCCAAGAGGGAAAGGTGTTCTTTCTAGGGTCGACAAATGAAATATTATGATTGATTATCTGAACCCCCGTGTATCGTGTGTAGCAGGCCGTGGTTGTTTTCCGGTGGATGTATTGATTCTTGTGGGAAAAGTTCACAAACTTTGAAGAGTATAATCTATTCGAATAGTCGTGTCCACGGTCAAGGACAGTTGGAAAAATGATTTTTAGGAGGACCCAAGTGATGGTTTTGGAAAGATAAAAGGATGTGTTTTGGCCATGGGATGGCCGCAGATAAAGGTTTTGTTTTGTCCATGGATGGTCGAAGATGTTTAAAAAGGTTCCACCCTAAAAAGAATTTTCAAAAAGTTTTTTAACAAGGATATAGAGATGTCCAGCTTTTAAAAAGGCGACATGTTTTCAAAAGTCTTTTTCAACAAAAATATAGAGATACCATATCTACCAGAGAAACTAGGCTTTTCAAAACAACCATAGTTAGAGCTATCTCTTTTTTTTGCACGAAGAAGGGTGCAGAGCACCCTAAATTTCATTCAACTCAAAAGCATTGTACGTCGTGAAATACAAATCCCAGGTGCCGAATCAAGTCGATTGCAGCAAGAACTAGGAAAGGAATATTGCTATGAGTTGTGTTCCTACAAGAACAAGTTGGCAAGGATCGACGCCGAAGCCTTGCCTGTTTTGCGCAATTATGAGCAACCCCATTGATTTCTCTTTTAATGTGATAGGTTGCAGCTTCCAAAGGCTTGACTAAATTCTGAAAATGAATCGCCTGTCTTCTAATCTCCCAGAGCATCATATGGTCTCTCGCTCCTGAAGCAGCAACAGCTTTCGCCAGATTGATATTATCTGTGAAAAACACAGGCTTTGACAACCGTAAAGCAGCTGCAAATTCAGCCGCTAGAAGCAGCGCTTGGGCTTCAGCCTGCAAGAGAGAAGAAATATATTTTTTGGAAGCAAAGATAGACACATCAGTTCTGCCTTCCACCTCATCCATAGCAAAATAAATACCGATCCCAGCAGTAGAGGGCAAGCCATCTTCTCTCTGTTTTCATGCGGCATCAGCATAGATCTTGGGACCTGTGAAATTAAAATCTGTAGGAACAGAGATACCTTGGATTTGTAGTCCAGACCGAACAATAGCAGCTTCATGTGTGTTATCATTGCACTGAACAACATCAACCATTTCAAGATTTGCAATGAGGGCTTGAGTAGAACCTGCGACATGGTGAGGAGCAACCTTTTTCTTTCTAAAAAGTTCCTCATTCCTAGCCTTTCAAAGACACCAAAGTAAAGTGAAAGTGTAATTTAAAGTGCCAGAGGGGTGATTTTGAGTAAGGAAGTTTAAAAGTAATTGAGGTATGGAGTTTGAATTCTGAACCCAAATTTCCGAGCGAATGAACCAAGGTTTTATGAACCAAGCAGCTTTTGCAAAAGGACAAGTGAAAAACAAATGCATGTCTGTTTCAGGACTACCACATCTGCAACAATTCCTTTCAATATGAGGCGAGTACCTTGAAGTTTTGTCTCCCGAAGCAATGGATTGTCAAAGAAGGCGCCAAGCAAAGGTCTTAATTCTGGGGATCATTTCTTTGCACTTCCAAACCTGATTCATAATCTTGATCGTTTCTTGAGGCACTGCCGCAGGTCGCGGAGAACCTAAATCAAAAAGCCTCTGCAAACAAGCCTTGTAAGTAGATTTAGAGTTGCACTTGCCACTCGAAGTGAGTTTCCAGCAAAGGATGTCTTCCTCGGGAGAAGCCAGAATGGGAGTACTTTTAATAGAAGCGGCAGCATTAGGCAGAAAAATCGTATCAATGAGATTATCGTTCCAAGCTTTTTGCCCAGGGATCCAGAGATCAGATACCAAGGCCGGGTACACGAAGCCTGAAGGCTGAATGATGAGGTCATCATAGATGGTTTGCCAATTTGCGTACCAAGGGGAGCTCCAGACAGAAATGTTTCATGTAGTAATCTGGTAGAAAGAGTGTTGCTTAAGGAGAGGAAGAACCTTGAGAGCTGAAGTCCAAAAAGCTAATTTGGGAAGATTCTGATTGGGCCTCCAAATTGATGAGTGCGGAAAATATTTGGCTTTGAGGATACCGTAAATGTAGCTGTTGGGCTTTTCTGCAATGCGGCAGGTTGCCTAGAGGATAAGTCCCATATTAGTGGCTGCAATGTTTCTAATACCCAAACCCCCTTCTTTTTTTGGGGTGCAGATGTCTTTCCAGGCTGCAAGACAGATAGCCTTGGAAGAAGCGTCAGAAGAAACTCCTGTCCACCAAAAAGTGCGTATAATGGCCGTGATTTTTGCAAGGAACTTTTTGGAAAAGATGATGTTAGACATGTAATAAACAGGAATTGAAGCAAAAACTGAGTTAATGAGTTCTAATCTAGTAGCATGGGAAAGGGAGTTAGCTTTATAAGTCGAAAGTTTGGATCTAAATTTTTGCAACACAAAACTGTAAGCATCACTTCTGTTCTTGGCAGGCAAAATCAGAGGGTGGCCAAGATGGGTAAAAGACTCATCGATGATAGGAACAATGAAAATATTATTGATATCATGAGCCATACCTTGGTCTACGTGCTTGCTGAAAATGATACCAGATTTGTCCCAGTTCGGAGTTTGGCCAGAAGTGTGGCAGAAGTTTAAAAGTATCTGCTTCATCGAGATTGCCTCCTGCATAGTAGCTCTCCCACAAATTAATAAATCATCTGCAAACAAAAGAGAGTGAATGGGAGGACAGTTTGGTCCTAGTGAGACACCTGTCAAGTTAGACTGAGACAAAGCATCGGCAAGAGTGAGGGAAAGTTCATTGATAGCCAGAATAAACAAATAAGGGGACAAAAGACAACCTTGTCTGATACCTCTGGAGCTGACGAAGTTCGCATACGCCTGGCCATTAATAATGATAGAAAAGGAAGGAGAGGAGACACACGCATGGACCAACTTGATGAAATGACCATGCAGCCCTTTACGTGCGAGAGCATTAGAGATGAAGTTCCATTCTAGCCTGTCAAAAGCCTTTGCAAGATCAATCTTCAGAATAAAAGCTTTGTGTTTCCAAGAAGAGAGCTAGAAAGAGTGCGTGATTTCTTGAGCAACAATGATGTTGTCACTGATATGACGACCTTCAATAAAAGCCTGCTAAGAAGGATGAATGTAATCCGGCAAGTGAGGTTTAAGCCTATTAGCAATACATTTGGAGATGATTTTGTAAATAACATTGCAAAAGCTAATAGGGTGATAATCTGCAGGAACTAACGAAACTAACTTCTTAGGAATGAGAACAATATGAGTGTCAGTAACATGATCCGGTAGCTTGGCAGTATTAAAAAAAGATCTAACTAAAGTAACCACATCATCTGTAATCCAAGCCCAAGTAGCAAGATAGAACTCGACATTAAAACCATCAGGCCCCGGAGAGGCATTCCTTTTCATGTCTTTTAGAACTTCCCAGATTTCCTCTTTGGCAGGGATAGAGTAGGTGAAATTCTGAGGAATAGGAGAGTTATCTTCAAAATGAAAAGAAGACGAAGAAGGACAAGAGGAGGTGAAAATTGATCGAAAATAAGTAACAAAAGTGTTTGCAATACGATCAGGCATAAAATGGGTCAGGTTATGCTCATCCTTGATTGAGAGGATAGTATTCTTATGTTTTCTCTTTGCAATGGAGCGATGAAAGAAAGAGGTGTTCCTGTCTCCATCCTTGATCCAATTTTTCTTAGCTAGTTAGAGCTATCTCGATACAACCAAATTGCATTGTCTTGTTTACCTTATTTTGGTGGTTTGCAAGTATATTCAAAAGTACTCACTAGCATTGGCTATTTACTTGGCCAGACTTTCAGAAGTATGAAGGATGAAGGATATGTTGACGTCTATGCGAGGTAGGACATCTCCCCAATCAGTTGCTTGTAAGGTTAAGACTTGACTTGGGCTCTGTACTTGAAAATGTTCTGCTGCTGATGATTGACCTAGCCATAATATAATGTAAGTCTTGTTTTCGTTACACAATAGATGTTGCAATGATACTTGTCGGTTATGTTTTATGACTCACTGATCGTAAGAACGTAAAAATATAAATAATACGGATTTTCGGTCTGCTAATTTAGGGACCCCATATCGAGAGAGGCTAAATCTGGATAAAAACCACTGTTTCCAATTTCGTTTCGAGAATGCCTGTGCTACCTTCACCTTCCACCTCTGGTAAGTCATTCTTGTCGCACCTGTCGTCTCAAACCCACGACACAACTTTTTTCCCGAATGTAAAACTGCATATCTTGCGCAGTGTGCAAATTAAACTGCATATATTCTCTCACACACATAAGTACATGTCTTATAATTTAATTTATCCGCGCTCGATCGCATCACACTTAACAGCACACAAAAGGATCAAACCGACAGCCAGCCCTTGTGTGCCTCCATTTGAACAACCGTACGGTACGTTGTTTAATCCATGTTGAGGTTCAATAATAGCGAAAATGGCACGTGAGCGGAACAACCGTCTTCCTTGCGTTCCTTTTCCAATTGGGGTTGGTCTGTGCCTCATCATTCGCGTTTTGCTTGACTATTAAGTATGGGATAGTTGCTCTGTTTCTGTGACTACAATTGAACTCGTACAGTAGCTAGCTAACCGTATTTTATTGATAGCGATCGCCGAGCTAGCGATGTAGGAGTAACAATTGAACTCGTTCCCTTGAAGAAAAATTGATTTGCATAATAAGCTTTATAACTGAACCGCGAACGAGCGCTGGACGCCGCCGTTGGCCGCCGCGCGTGAAAACGGCACGGGCAGGAGTCAACGAGGTTGTAGTGAAAACAGTGCTCCAGGTGGGTCCGGGAAGAAGCATCGCGCGCGTCAGTCCAGGGGATGACGGAGACAGTGTACCCGGATTCGTTGGGGGGTGTTGACACATGACGCGCTACCTGTTGTAGTGTTGTGTGTGCCAAACTTCGCACTAACCAAGCAGGCGCTAGCTGGTTGCGCGGGTCGGTATCACGCGGCATGACCCACGCTGGCCTGTTCCTGGCTCGGGTCAAAGAAGAGTTGAGCTTGGGCTCTCCTGCTCTGCTCTTCGCCGCTATGTGGCTGCCTGCCAGCCTCGTGCCATTGACGCTTCCTCCTGGTGTTCTCTCCTGTCCCCGTTGCGTGCGCCGACATGTCGTTGCTTTCTTCGCGCATGACGGCATGGTCCATCCCTCCCGCTTCCGCCAGCGAGGGGCGAGGCTTGGGCTTGCCGCTGGCGAGTTGCTTGGCCTGCCTAGCATGGCATTAGCAGGCTGGGTCTGTGATTAGATTCGGGAGCTGCTAAACACCGCTTGAAGCAGCACCACCAGCCGCCACCTGAAGAGTGCGTACACGGGCAGGCCCATTAGCTTCCAAACGCTGCTGATTTACTAGCAGGCCTCATTTTTCTTCTTTTCAGTTTTTTAAATTTAAACAAATTTTAAACCTGAATAATTTTTAGATCTAAAATAATTTTTTATTTTTCTGAACAAATGATGTTTTTTCAAAACGTGCACATTATTTTTAAAATAATGAACAATTTTTTTGAAAATCATGAACCAATTTCAAAAAATCATAGACCAAATTTCGATCATGGAAGAATTTTCAAAATGAATGAACCAATAAAAAATCAAAAACATAAAAACCGTAAAAGAATTTTGAAAAACATGATTTTTCCCCATAATATAATGAAATTAAAAAACATAAAGTAAAAAAGTAAAAGAAGGCCGAAAAAGAAAAGAGAAAACAGAAAACAGAAAAGGAAAAAAAGAAAGAGACCGAAAAAAATCAGAGCGTGAAAATGGGCCAGCTCAGTACACGAAAAGTTGTGCGGCGCGAGCCACACGGGCTATTAGCATTTGTGATTAAATTTGGCAGGTCAGATTGCAACCCTATTTGCCGCTCATCGAGTGCAACAGAAGATGCTCCACCCGAAGAGGTTTGATGGTGGGTCGGGCCTCAAGATACGTTGTTTGTTCCTTCATTTTTTATCTCCTTTCGGCAAATGCTATATGCCACTCGTGCCGCACACGCTTTGCCGCATTGTGTCGGCTCATTTACCTTCTTTCTTTTTTTACTTTTTTCTTTCTGTTTTGTTTTTTCGTTCCTGTTTTTCTCTTTTTTCTTTTGTTTTTAGAAAAGGTTTGGAGTTTATAATTTGTTCATGATTTAAAAAAAGTTCACGTTTTTCAAAAATGTTTATGCTAATTTTAAAAATGTTCACGCTTTTTAAATTTGTTTATGACTTTTTGAAATTTGGTTCATGACTTTTGAAATTTGGTTCATGAATTTCAAAAATTGATTCACGGTTTTTGGAAAGTGTTCATGATTTTTTTAAATGTTTATGATTTTCTATAAATTCTTCATGAATGTGAAATTTGGTTCATGACTTTTCAAAAAGTGTTCATATTTTTTAATTTGTTTATAATTTTGAAAAATTCTTCATAATTTTTGAAAAATCTTCACAAATATTTAAAAACATTCATGGTTTTTAATTTATTATTATAGAACTTTTCATTTAAAAATTAGATGCAGAAAAAAGAGAAATAGGAACCAACCTAGTACTACCAATCTAGTACTATGAACAGAAATATGTCATCGTGCATGTTCCAAAGGAGCATCGTAGTAGCAGAAATAGGACCCGCTTTGAAACTATGTACGCGTTTTGTAGGCTGCAGTCCTTTCTCGTCTTCCTAGGGCTTGCCCTAGGGGGCATGGCAATAGAGCAACGATCTAAAATTTATTTTCTCCCCCTCGTTTGGTTGTCCATAAAATCTCTGCCTTTTTGGGATGGACAACTGTCTCATCTTGTTTAGTAGGCTTTGGTAGGTTGTACAAAACTAGATGATGCCAATGAAAGGTGTTTGGTTGCTCACATGGCTTTGCATATGGTTAGCAAGTACCACATAAGGTGAGTTTATCACACGAAGCATAACAACAGGAACACCATAAACACATCACGAACATGAGTAGGATAACATTAACATTAGTAACACAACATGCACATAAGAGATATCCCTAAAAATCAGTATCATCAATAACACAACATGAGGAACACTACAAGCGTAACAACAACACAACATGCACATTAGTAGAAAATCAGTAAGGTCAGTAGCACAGCATGAGGAACACCACAAGCATTACAAAAACACAATAGGCACATCAGGAAAATCAGTAGAAAATCAGTAAGGTCAATAGCACAACAACATAATAGGCACATGACAAACATAAACATGGTAGTTGGCAAAAGGGGATCATGGTTCCTCATCATATCACCATGGTGTTAACCTAACACCACATCAAAAGTGCATTCCATCCTACCATCACCACTAGTTCATCACATGAGGGGGTTACTATATACCACCTCATGACTATATTAAAAGTTTTTAGGACATACATACAACAACATTGGAGTTAAAAAGTCAAGCATCATAAATTTCCTTGATCTTCTTCAATTTATCCTTGTTAGCCTCACTAGCTTTAAGCATATCAAATATGATGTATTCAATCTTCTTCTTTTCCTCCATCAAAAATATGAATTTCCTCATCCCATTTCTTCTACTTGAGTTTCATCATCTCTGTTTAGGTTTTGTGCACCTGCTTCAGCATGTCCACCTCATTCTTCAATGCATGTGTCTGCTTGAAATTCATGTCCATGTTCTCCTCGAGTACCATTTTCTCAGTTTCATCCATAAATTTGCTCACATCAACTAACAAACTTGATTACTTCTTCTTAATCTTGTCCTTCTCATCAGCCAACTCCTTCACAAATTTTGCATTTTGAATCCTCTCGTTGATTCATACACTGTTGCTATTATGGTACATGCCCCAGTGTCGTCCTAATGCATTTTTCGCTGGTTCTAGCCATTTGTTAGCCAATCTAGCCACAAAACCATAGTTCGACACTTCCTACAAAGAAGAATTAGATGCACAAATCTAGTGGATGAGCTAGTAGCGGACAAATCAAAGGCTAAGAACTTACATTCTCAACTTGGCACATATAAAATCTACGACCGGTGTTGGTTCCTTCAAATGCAACATGTTTGGTAGGATCAAGCATGTGGACGCGACAGAGATGGGGATAATCCCCTGCCCTGCCGCGGAATGAGGGGTATTCAATGCATTATGGAGCATAGTCCATGTCCGTGAGGTCCTAATCAACATGCATTGCAACGAAAACGAGTTTAACCGAGGCCTCACTAGAAATTCCCAAATCGGCAACAAACCCTAAGCCTTTGAAGGAATTGGAGGAAATTAAACTTACCCTTAGATACGACTCGGTTGAGCTCTCGCCGTAGTTATAATTGGGCATGGTGACTCCAGTGAGATGGGCCTCGCGAGATTTGAGCCGGAGATTTTCCGCCGACGAGACTGTGTTCGACGAGACTGATAGGAGGGAGATGGGAGAGTGAGAGGAGGGAGAGTGAGTAGTGAAGGGATTATGTCATGCAGAGTCAAGGAAATGCGACGTGTATCGCTCCATCCCGCCACGTGCAGGGAAGGACCCTTTTGTGCTCTCCCGAGCCTGGCTCCATAGAAACTGCAGATTTAGCAGTACCAGCGGGCCTAGATGGAGGCTGCTTTGAGCAGCGCGCGGGCCACAACATGGAGGGAGCCCTAGCATCCAATCGGGCCATTTTTGGCTCCACTAGACCTGGCTGGACTTCACTCATCCTACCAAACACACCATAACATAATCTCGTCGAATAGGCTGACCCATATCGGTTGCCCTTCGGGTGGTGGTACTCTTGGGCGACGTAAGGAGCGATACATAGCATGTCCCCATTTTTCTGCTATTCTTCGAGGTACCACTAGAGGAAGGCTAACCTTCCGAGAGGCTAGAGCAACTCTATATAGTAAAACTGTCACATCCCAAGATTTTCCAAATCTTGTAATGTGAAAAATAAAATAAACAAAATAAATTTTTGTTGAAAATCAGGGTGAAAAGAAACTTTTGTTTCTAAAAGGAGACTTAAAATCCCATCTTGAACAAACTTTGGTCAAAGTTTGAATTCAACCAAAAATCCAAATCAAGGGAAAAGCATTCCTCAATGAATGTATCTGGAGATTTGAACACTTGGAAAATAAATCCAAATCCCTAAACCCTAATGGAAGGAATTCATTTTCCAAAGTTACCCCAAATCTATGGATTTGATCCATACCAAAATTTGATCAACAAATAATCACAAAGGATCAAGAAAGACCTTAGAGATGGTTTCACTTAGTTTGGAACCATAGACAAAAACCTTATGAATATAAAAAGATAAGGAAATTGAATTTCCAAAGCTATTAAAGCCCTTACCAAAAGCCCCTACCAATTGGTGATCAAATAATCCTAAAGGGATTTATAAAGATAAACATTTATCAAAGGAAAATAAATTGTCTTGGAAATACTATTTTGGATCTTTTAATAAAAGACTTTGTTTTCAAATGAAAAAGTGAGCCAAATTAATTTTGGCCAAGCTTTTGTAATAAAATATTTTGTTTTGATAAAATGAATAAAGGTTTATTTAAATAAAATAATAAGGATTTAAATATCCAAATTTTATTTAAGTAAAGGCTTTTTCCATTTTAAATGAACACCAAGTATTTTATTACTACTTTGAAATCTTTTATTAAAAGGTTTTGCTTTGATTAAAATGAGTAAAGGATTATTTAAATAAAATAATAAGGATTTAAGTATCCAATTTTATTTAAGTAAAGGCTTTTCCCATTTTAATTAAACACCAAAACTTATTTATTTATTTAAATAAGATTTCCAAGTATCCTTTATTTTCAAATAAAACCTACTGTTTTGGTTTTGAAAATAATTGGATTTCAAATGGAAATTTTATTTAAATCAAACCCTATTTTATTAAATAACTAAAGATCCATTTTATTTAATTATTAAATGGATCCTAAAACAAATAAAAATATTATTTCATTTTGGATTTGGATTATGTTGATAAACAGAACCAAATTCAAATGAAAAGTTTGTTGATTGTTTGAATTGTTTGAGTGTTGCTTGATTGTTTGATTAATTGTTTGAAATTCAAAACAGAAAAAGAATTAGAAAAGGAAAAAGTTTTAGACAGAAAAAAATAGGGAAACAGACCAGCCCATTAGGCCCAGTCCAGCCCAGTACTCCCTCCCCAAAGGAAAACATTTTACACCCAGATACTGACCCACTGAGTCAATGAAAACCAGGACCCACTTCTCCCTCTCACTCACTCGCTGACGAGACGACCCCACCTCCTCTTATTTTTCCCCGAACCGTTTTTCCTCACTCAGAAACCTACCCACGCAGAGACTGACCCGTGGACCCCGTTCCCTTCCCCTTTCCCACTGACCGTTGGACCCCACTAGCCCTGTTCATCCTCCTCACCCGCCACTGACCGAGCCCCCCTCTTGCTGCCGTTGCTGCCTTCAAACCGTGGATTCAATTCGCCTTAACGCGACCGCCGTTACACGAGT
The DNA here is from genome assembly GCA_916181665.1 of Avena sativa. NCBI lineage: Eukaryota > Viridiplantae > Streptophyta > Magnoliopsida > Poales > Poaceae > Avena > Avena sativa. The sequence goes on along the minus strand of OV702286.1, from coordinate 427,721,916 downwards.
TGATCACACAGATGGAAACGCCTGTGTCTCCTCTATAATTCCCCTCTGACACCTCGCGCTCGCACGCCCTAGACCGCCTCCAATTTCTCCCCGAGCACCCTCTGCTCCGACGAGGTCCAGAACCGATTCCGACCAGCACACGCGGCCCCTTGCCTCCTCGACCATGCTCACGCGATTCCCACCTCCTGGCGATCATCCCCGTAGCACCAGCTCGTCCCCGAGCGCTCCAGAGCGTCGGCAACGACAACCTCCAGCACCGCCGCCGTCTGGTTCTTCTCCGACGAGCTCCACAGGTAGACTCCGGTCGCCCCTCTTCTTCTAGTTCTCGCACACGACTCTGTCTCGATCTTGCGCGTCTAACCACGTCTTCGCCTTGTCTTGGGGTGATCCACAACGACGTCCACGACGACCACCCGACGCACCCGACGCCGTCCTCCACTCCGGTGAGGAATTGCCGCAGAACCCGAGCGCCCCTCGTCCGACCAACACTTCCTCGAGCATCGCCGTGACCCCCTGAGCTCGGTGAGCCTCCCCTTTTCCTCTCCCGCTTCCTGTATCGCCGGCACCGTCATCGACCGATCGCTCCGCCGCCAGCAGTCGCCGCAGCACCGCTCGTCTGTGGTCGAGCACCCCGCAACCGTTCGATCTGGATCATACGCATTAGATAGAATCACTTAAACGCGAATGGGTACGCTCTCTGCACCGCTCGATCTAACTAGATCCAACGCCCCACAGCCACGATCCCAGCGAACCGGTACGGACGAATTAGATTAAGACACGTGTCTCTGCTAGATGGATTTAAAACAGAATTGATCTAATTGATGTTCAATTTTGTAAATTCCATAACTTTGGATCCACACGTCCAAATTTTACAAATTTGATGTCGTTGGAATCAGCAAGACAAACCCTAGCCAACCCTGCCCTTAGTTTAGCAAATAGTATCTGTTAACTTGTTTAACTTTGCAGATTCTTTTGTGTGCTTGCTAACATTAGAAAAATTGCTTAAAAAATGTTTTTAGGGTTAAAACCTTTGCAAAATGGCTTGTTGTGACCTTACTGACCCTAGGAACCAACCTTGTCTTGGAAAATGATTTTTGTAAAGGTTTAGGATGGATTAATTAGTCTAGTCCATTTCTAGCCAAACAAAACTATTGATTTGTTTATGAAAATGTTGTTGTAAAGAAAACTTTGAGAGAATTGGTTTATACCAAACCTACTGACCCAAACACCAAGTTTTGCAATAGCAACTCATTTGGTGAACCCTATAGGTGTAGGGGTTCGTAGCATGGAAAACAAAAATTTTCTATCGCATACAAACAAACAAGCCAAGATCTATCTACTAGATTGTAGCAACGAGTCGATGTAGGAACTCACCCTCGAAGATTCCAAAGCGGTTAACGAGAGCAGATTCTCGTGGGTGATGTAGTCGTACTCTTTCCGATCTCAAGATCGCGTAGACGATCCTTCCGGCGCCACGTTCCAGCAGCGCTCCCGCAGTCGGTCACACGTTCGGTACTCGACGAAGACCTTCCTCTCCCTTGTTCCAGCAGGCAGCGGAGGTTGTAGCACTCTCCTCGCGATTCCGGCAGCACAACGGCGTGGTACCGGAAGTAGAGGGGAGATCCCGCAGGGCTTCGCCTTAAGCCGGTGCGAGTATGGTGGAGCTTATGAGAGAGGCTATTAGTGGTCTAGTAATTAGACACACTAATTAGAAGGCTCTAAACCAATTAGAAGGCTCTAAACCGCAGGCTAAAGCAATTAGAAGCTCTAAACCAAAACGGCTCTAAACCGGAGGTAGAAGATAGGAACTTGTGTGTCTTGGGAGGGAGCCCTGCCCCTCCTTATATAGGTGGGAGGGGCTGGCCGGCCAAGGGGAGGAGAGTCCCTCCCCAAGTCGGCTTGGTGGGGCGCCGGCCAAGGGAGGAACCCTCCTCCAATTCGGCCTCCACCAATCCTCCTCTCTTCCCACTTCCCAAAATTGCCGTTTGACTTTCAAACTAGCCGTTTGACTTTTCAATTTAGGATTTAAATAAACCCTTTATTTTGGACAGCAAGAACACCTAGTACATGATGCAATCATTCCAACTTACAATGACACATTCATGTACCATTCCCCTTCCGGAGTGCCGGACATTCCGGGACCTTCTAGAATGTTCCCGATGAAAACACCGGAACCATTCCCTAACTCCGAAACGGGACTTTCCTTATATGAATCTTATTCTCCGGACCATTCCGGATCACCTCGTGATATCCCGGATCCCATCCAAGACTCCGAACAACATTCGGTCTCTTTCTCATAATACCATAACTACTCAAACAACGTCGAATCCTTAAGTGTGTCTCCCTACGGTTCGTGAATTATGCGGACATGATCGAGACACTTCTCCGAACAATAACCAATAGAGGAATCTGGAAATTCATATGGCTCCCACATATTTCTACGATTACTTTGCGATCGAATGAACCACTTACATACGATACCAATTTCCCTTTGTCTCACGATATGTTACTTATCCGAGGTTATGATCATCGGTATCTCTGCATACCTAGTTCAACCTCGTTACTGATAAGTACTCTTTTCTCGTTCCCGTGATATGTGATCCCTTGTGATCAAGTCACATGCTTGCAAGCTAATTGGATGACATTTCACCGAGAGGGCCCAGAGTATATCTATCCGTCATGTGGATGGACAAATCCCACTCTTGATCCATGTGTTTCAACCAATACTTTCCGAACACTCAATGCCACTTTTATAGCCACCCTGTTACGGTGTGGTGTTTGATGACATCAAAGCATCCATCCGGTAAAGGTGATATGCATGATCTCATGGTCGAAGGAATTAGGTTACTATGTATCAGAAAGCATATAGCAATTGAACTATTGAAATGACTTGATCTTTATGCTACGCTTATCTATAGGAGTATGTCCATCACATCATTCTCCTAATGATATGATCCTGTTGTTAATAACATCTCTATGTTCATGATCAGGAAACCATGATCATATATTAACCAACAAGCTAGTTTAACAAGAGGATTTACTAGGGACTCTTATTTTATGTTTACAAATCACACAAGTATTAATGTTTCCTGTTAATACAATTATAGCATGGTATGTAAACATTTATCATAAATATGAAGATATGATAACAACCATTTTATTATTGCCTCTTGGGCATATCTCCAACAGTCTCCCACTTGCACTAGAGTCAATAATCTAGTTTCAAACCTTTGTGTATTCAACACCTATGGCTTTCCGGTGTTGTATGTACACGATTGCTAGTGGTCAACTGATCTCCGGATCTGACACTTCCAGGTCCGTGTGTAATTGCATGTCTTTGCGTCTCTACGCATCACTCATTCTCTAATGAGATGGCTTCGTACAAATTTGGTCCTTTGGTGTGACCTTTAGTTCTTTGGGGTTAAAACATGTTGATAATATTGTCGTACAATATATCTTCATAGTATTATCCCGCTGTGAACTACACCTAGTTTGATAACAAACTACTTGACACAAATGCCCTCTTTTGCTGCTATAATAGCAGTCATATACTTAGCCTTTTGTTGTAGTATCTGTCACAATGTCTTAACTTTGGAACTCATCCAAATCCATTATGGAACCCACTTTCCATTATATCGTGCCACCCTTAATTTAGATTGAGATAAACTTAATTTGTACTTTGTGACAAAACTAGTATCAATGTAGTACTTTTACAATGAACTAACCATCTATTTGTCACTTCTACAAATAATATACTCTTAGTTCTTCCAAAAGATCATAAGAATATCCTTACTATTGTCCAATGATCATCTTACGAATCATTCTGGTATATGCTCACAACATTTAGAGCATAGGACATATCTGGATTTGTACATATCACAGTATGATTGATATAAATACTCTTTGTGATTTCATACATCAAGTATCAATCTATACTTGATTATTTGTTTCACTTTACCAAATGTCAATACACTTGAATATATCATCAACATTGAACTTATTCAATCCTTTCTGTGCAACAAGAACCTTTCTTGTAGTTCCTATATTGAACTCATTCAATATCTTGTCTATGTACTTCTGGCACAACCATATTAGCGTCTATTGATGCCAAAATACTTGGGTTTTGCCTAAGTCTTTCATCGGGATGAAATTCTTAATATGTGTTAATAAAAGATACATTATTTCCAATCAACAATATGTCTTCCACATAATGTATTAGAAACATGTCTTAGCGCTCCCACTTAATTTCTTGCAAATGCAAGCATCTTCATTGTCTCTGATGAAATTAAACCCTTTTAACAGTTTCATCATAGTGAAGATTCCAACTCCGCTATGCTCACTCTAACCATTGAAGTTTGCATATGCTTTTAGCATCCTTTGAATTGACAAAACCCTATGGACCGTGTTTATGCACATGTCCTAGGTAACGATTCTATTAGAAGAACTTGTTTTGTTTATTCAACTACCATATAACAAATTATATGTAGTGGTTGCTTTCATTAATCCGTCTAGACTAAATATCACTATGATAGATCAAATCTTGTCATAGTCAACCTTTGAACATTGTTGTGAACTCTTTCCCAACATGTCGACTATTTCATAGATGTAAAACATCTATGTCTATTTCTTTATAGATCCAGACACAACTGTAAGGTCTTACACCTTTCTCGAGGGTCCTTCAAGTTCAAAACTTGATTTCTCGTGTATGGAACTATCACGGATTTTATGGCTTCAAGCCATTTGACGGAGTCAGGGCCCATCATCGCTTCTTTGCATGTAGTCGGTTCATTATTCTCAAATAATGATTCAACCCTCAAATCTTGGTATTTGATTGTTTACCCGATCTACTTGTTTCAATAGGAACTTAGATCTCCGTGACCACAACCTTTGAGGCACGTGAGCCATGAGCATTGTTGCCGCCTCCGGAACACTTTTCGGCGCTGCGCAACTTTGCACATACAGCTAAGGTTCTTAACCTTATCAAAGTTCTATTGTCCTCCCACTTAACTTTTCACGAAAAATTCCTTCCAAAAGAAACTTGACGTTCTAAGCAACAAACACTTTTGTCTCCGGTGTTTATGGAGGAATACTTAATAGTCATACAAAGACAGGTTCATCCGACTTTGGTTGCAAACATCTTTCTTATGCATAGCATACCAATGTTTAAGAAAGGACAACTTGGGTTTTATCCCAAACCATAACCTTATATGGTGTCATTTCAACGGATTATGATGAAGCTCTTTTCAGTGGAAAAACGGTAATCTCTAAAGCTTTTAATCTTTAAAATACAATGGCAGTTTTATGAATTACACCTTTCGATCTTACCATGTCAAACAAGGTTTAATTACATATCTCGAACGCTCCATACTCTTATGGTGTTTCGGGAAAATGCAAATCCACGGAACGATTCCTTAAATCTTAGGTATTATGCTAAACTTGTAACTCAAATATCTTCCTTTATGATCTTATCATAAACTATTTATATTCTTGTTACAATGATTTTGCACTTCATCTTGAAAGTCTTTTGAACTTTTCAAATATTTCATACTTCATCCTTATTAAGTAAATATTCATATATTCACTCAAATTTTCGGAGAAAGCATATGAAGTTGAAATCCATCGCTCTTGACTACACATAATGGACTTCGTACAACAATATGTACAAGTTCCAATAAGCTAGTCATTCGTTCCCTTTTGGCCTATGGACGAAGTTTTAATTATCTCTAGGAAAGTTTCACAAGCGTCATTTGATCAAAATCAAATAGACTCCAAAATTCCATCCATATGGATTTTTCTTCATGTTTTCTTTCCAATATAATTTTAAACGGCGATGTCACTTCCTAAGTGATCTTTCAATCAATTTGTCTTTCGACATTTTAGCACTAGTTTTATGGATGTGATTTCTCCAACGAGATTTGTGAATCATCCATCTTTTATGGATTACGGCAATTATTTGAACAACCCTTTTGTTCTCATAATACCCGATAAAACAAATCTTTGAAGGCAAGCTTTGATGTTTAACGAGCAACACAATAACCCTTTATTTGTTCTCGATGAACATCATCACATATTCTTTTGCTAGTTACTTAGGCCATTGTAGTTCATGAATTGTGTTGTTTCGTATGACGATTCACACCAACAAATTCAGTATCAAATACTTAAGAACCACATTGTTTAACAAGCAAAGAATATAGCCATAACATGTATATCATCTATATACTTAAACTGAACGATTCTAGTCTTTTCTTTTCTGCCATATATTTATGAGATTCTCTTTCAGTATTTCCTTTTCAGTTTGAAAGAATCTATCAACATCAATAGTGGAGTCATACATATGACATATAGTCCAAAGCGTGTATAGTTAAATACCAATGTCTTTGGACTTGCACTTTGAAGTAGATCACCATCATCAAATGTTTGGTGTTCTTTCAAATTCCTTTCATTAGTAATCTCTTGGTGTAGTAAACATTTTACCTACATCAAATATTCACCCTTATCATGGTATCGTCCATGATCAAGCTACTTTTAGCTTATAACGATGAATTATTAGTATAATGTTGCTATCCAAAACCTTTTGGAGGATTAGGACAACAAGTGTCTCCAACCTTTTTGCAAATTCTCATCAAAATATGAGAACATGAACTTTGCCATATTATACTCTATCATGTTGTAACCAAAACTTCGTTTCAGATATCACAATATCTTCCACACATCATGGTTTCTGAAACAACTCTTTCAGATCCTAGATAACCTTGATATTAAGGGAATCCTTTGAATATCAAGAATCATGGATACAAACATGATACTTATATACTAACACTTGGAATTGTTACTCTTGATTTAATACTAATTATTAAACTTCATGGAGTAACCGGAACTTACTGAAAGTTTGCAATAGGACTTTTAAACTTTAGATTAACACTTAAAACAATACGATACCAGTTCGTAAAGTATCTAACCAGAATTCTATAGTTCTATCATCTCAATTATAACTAAGCGCAAGGTGGTAAACGGATGCCAATGACTACAACAACTATGCAAATTCACTTTGATTTAGTTTATGATAAATTGAGTTCTAATTAATAATTAAATTAATCTAGGTGAACTCCCACTCAAAACAATATCCCTCACATTGTTTTAGTGATCACACGAACCAAATCCACCACATCAAAACCGATCATCACGAGAGTTGATATAGCTTCAATGGCGAACAATCAACATGTTCATCATATCTACTATATGACTCATGCTCTACCTTTCGGTAATCCGTGTTCCTGAGGCCATGTCTGTACATGCTAGGCTCGTCAAGATCAAACCTTAGCTACCGCATAAGCAAATCTGGCTTGCTTACGTTGTATTTACCCGTGGAATCAAAGACACCCGATCATCACGTGGTGCTTCGAAGCAACAAGTTTTAGCAACGGTGCTAACTAAGGGCGAACACTTTAGAACTTGAAATTTATGTGCATGAGGGATCATCTTATAATGCTACCGTCGTCTACTAAGCAATACAAGATGCATAAAGGATTAACATCACATGCAATTCATAATATGTGATATGATATGGCCTTTCTTCTTTGTGCTTCCGATCTCCATCTTCAAGCACGAACATGATCTCCATCATCACCGGCGTAGCATCAAGGTCAATGACGCTTCTTCATGGTTGTCGTCCACCAGCTTCAACTATTACAACTATTTTGAATAGACACGCAGGTCTTAACAGAAATTAAAGACAACCATATGGCTCCTGCCGGTTGCCAACTTACAATAAGGAACATTGCATACATCAAATATAATCACAATCATGGCCATATCACATCACTGCACACCCCTGCAAAACAAAGTTAGACGCTTCTACTTTCTTTGCATATTTTACGTGGTTTGGGGCTTTCCATAAGTGTCGTTCTAACCTACGAACAAGAACCACAACATTGATACTAGCATTGTTGATTACCCGTTGTAAATTGGATCTTTACTATGCTAGGAGAAACTGGCACCCGCAAAGCCACTTATGCAATACAAGTTGCATGTTAAGCGTGGAGCAAGTCTCATGAACGATGTCATGTAAGGTTAGCCCGGGCCGCTTCATCCCAACATACCGCAAGATGCAAAGTACACGCAAAGCAATCTACAATAAAAGCATCAACGCCCACAATGACCATTGTGTTCTACTCGTGCAACAGATCTACATATAGAACCTGGCTCTGATACCACTGTAGGGGTTCGTAGCATGGAAAACAAAAATTTTCTATCGCATACAAACAAACAAGCCAAGATCTATCTACTAGATTGTAGCAACGAGTCGATGTAGGAACTCACCCTCGAAGATTCCAAAGCGGTTAACGAGAGCAGATTCTCGTGGGTGATGTAGTCGTACTCTTTCCGATCTCAAGATCGCGTAGACGATCCTTCCGGCGCCACGTTCCAGCAGCGCTCCCGCAGTCGGTCACACGTTCGGTACTCGACGAAGACCTTCCTCTCCCTTGTTCCAGCAGGCAGCGGAGGTTGTAGCACTCTCCTCGCGATTCCGGCAGCACAACGGCGTGGTACCGGAAGTAGAGGGGAGATCCCGCAGGGCTTCGCCTTAAGCCGGTGCGAGTATGGTGGAGCTTATGAGAGAGGCTATTAGTGGTCTAGTAATTAGACACACTAATTAGAAGGCTCTAAACCAATTAGAAGGCTCTAAACCGCAGGCTAAAGCAATTAGAAGCTCTAAACCAAAACGGCTCTAAACCGGAGGTAGAAGATAGGAACTTGTGTGTCTTGGGAGGGAGCCCTGCCCCTCCTTATATAGGTGGGAGGGGCTGGCCGGCCAAGGGGAGGAGAGTCCCTCCCCAAGTCGGCTTGGTGGGGCGCCGGCCAAGGGAGGAACCCTCCTCCAATTCGGCCTCCACCAATCCTCCTCTCTTCCCACTTCCCAAAATTGCCGTTTGACTTTCAAACTAGCCGTTTGACTTTTCAATTTAGGATTTAAATAAACCCTTTATTTTGGACAGCAAGAACACCTAGTACATGATGCAATCATTCCAACTTACAATGACACATTCATGTACCATTCCCCTTCCGGAGTGCCGGACATTCCGGGACCTTCTAGAATGTTCCCGATGAAAACACCGGAACCATTCCCTAACTCCGAAACGGGACTTTCCTTATATGAATCTTATTCTCCGGACCATTCCGGATCACCTCGTGATATCCCGGATCCCATCCAAGACTCCGAACAACATTCGGTCTCTTTCTCATAATACCATAACTACTCAAACAACGTCGAATCCTTAAGTGTGTCTCCCTACGGTTCGTGAATTATGCGGACATGATCGAGACACTTCTCCGAACAATAACCAATAGAGGAATCTGGAAATTCATATGGCTCCCACATATTTCTACGATTACTTTGCGATCGAATGAACCACTTACATACGATACCAATTTCCCTTTGTCTCACGATATGTTACTTATCCGAGGTTATGATCATCGGTATCTCTGCATACCTAGTTCAACCTCGTTACTGATAAGTACTCTTTTCTCGTTCCCGTGATATGTGATCCCTTGTGATCAAGTCACATGCTTGCAAGCTAATTGGATGACATTTCACCGAGAGGGCCCAGAGTATATCTATCCGTCATGTGGATGGACAAATCCCACTCTTGATCCATGTGTTTCAACCAATACTTTCCGAACACTCAATGCCACTTTTATAGCCACCCTGTTACGGTGTGGTGTTTGATGACATCAAAGCATCCATCCGGTAAAGGTGATATGCATGATCTCATGGTCGAAGGAATTAGGTTACTATGTATCAGAAAGCATATAGCAATTGAACTATTGAAATGACTTGATCTTTATGCTACGCTTATCTATAGGAGTATGTCCATCACATCATTCTCCTAATGATATGATCCTGTTGTTAATAACATCTCTATGTTCATGATCAGGAAACCATGATCATATATTAACCAACAAGCTAGTTTAACAAGAGGATTTACTAGGGACTCTTATTTTATGTTTACAAATCACACAAGTATTAATGTTTCCTGTTAATACAATTATAGCATGGTATGTAAACATTTATCATAAATATGAAGATATGATAACAACCATTTTATTATTGCCTCTTGGGCATATCTCCAACAATAGGTTAGTGCCTTAGTAAAAATGTTTCTACACCACATAAAATGACCCTTTGTTTTGAAAATGGATTTGAGGTGAAACCCTTTTGCAAACGACTTTGCCATTTTGGTAAATGACCAATTTGGAACTTACAAAGTTTAGAAGCCTAGTAGAGACCACCTTTGCAAATAGAACCATCCTTTGCATGCTTGCATGCATTACTTTGACTTTGCCATTTTGGTAAATGACCAAATTGGAACTTACAAAGTTAGAAGCCTAGTGAAGACCATCCTTACAATAGAACTAACCTTTGCATGTTTATGCATGACTTAGATCCCTTTGTCTTGTGTGTGTGATTTTGTTTGAGAGATTATTGGTTTGGAGTGTTAGTTGATTTTGTGTTTTGCTTGATTGGTAGATTGAGTTTGTGCCTTGCTTGATTGAATTGTAGTGACTTGAAGAGTGTGATTGTTGCAAGGACAAGGAGTGAACCTATACCCTCTACCAAAAAGGCAAGTGATACTTCATACTATCTATCCCATTATTTTAAATATGCATTAGTGTTTTTGCCAAGTAAAACTTGCATGGTTTTTATTTTGCTAAGTATAGACCTTGCTATAGGAAAACTAGTAGAATGAATCCTAATACTACCAAGCTTAGCCTAGCTAATAGAAAACCTGGGTGGGATATATATTCATGCTATGAAAATATTCTAAGTCTAAGGACTTGTGTTTTATTTAACAAAACAACTAAGTTAATGAATCACCTGGGTGGAATGGAAAGAATGGTTTATGTTGAGTGGTTCACAAGGCCATGGACTTGGCTTGTGTATCTCACTTGTGGATGGCCACCCAGGAACAAAGAGACTTGAGATGTCAAATGTTGAGAAGCTTCAAGTGCAACCACTTGGCAATATGGGCTCTGCCATGATCATATAGGTTGCAAGAACTTAGCCACATGGACAGTGGGTGGTAGTGATTGATAGGTTGGAACGCGTCCATGTTGGTCTAAGGGAAAGCTTATGAAAGATTTTGTCTTGGGAAACCAAGTCTTGTGGGTAAAGTGCACCACCTCTGCAGAGTGTAAAATCTAAGTACTTAGCCATGTCCCTGGAAAAGGACAATTTGAGCATCAAGACATGGAAGCAATCAAGAATCTCATCACTCCAATTTCTAAATTAAAACTTGTGGGTAAACAAGGGTTGTGTGAAATTCTTCAATCTTTGATGGAGAGATGGCTTGGTACAAGGATCTCAAAATCTTAGATTGGGAAAATTGTTTTTGCCAAGCAAATCTTCAGTCTTTGATTGGTAGATGCCCTGAGTGGATCTCCAGTCTTTGATTAGTAGATGTCTTAGAAAGTTTTTGCCAAACAAAAACTTAGTGTTTTCAAAATGATAGGAAAAATCTATTTTGAGCAATGCAAGCCTCAGCTCCACTTAGCCAAATGCATATAGATGATAGATTCCACTATACTACCATAGTATCACTTGCCAATACAATTCAAATGTATTGACCCTTGTGGCTGTAACTTGTAATGTTGCAGGTTTGATTGATTTAGTGAAGATTGATTGATTAGGATTACAAAGTCTACAACCAACATCTGCCTGTGGTAGATTTGAAGATGAAGGACCCAAGACTATAGTTATTCCGCTGCAATGTAATGTAATTAGCCAATGAGCTAAGTTTGATGTAATAAAACTATTTTATTCCTGGTTATAAAGTTGTATTATGACCTTTGTTTCTTGATATTACATCTAAACTGTGGATGCTAGCTATTGATCCAGGGACTAGCATTGTAAACACAGGGGACTCAATCTTATTAAAGGTTGGGGACCTTACAGAATGGTATCAGAGCATTGTGTTGCCTGTAGGATTTGTAACCCTAGGATTGGACAAAAACCCTTAGAAAAATAGGAGTTGTATTTTGTTCCAAAACTTATTTACAAAACAATCTTGTAAACTCTTTCCTCCACCATTTTGGTTTCAACTCTACTTCTCATCTATATTCAACTTGATGGAAAAGCCTACCCCATGACCAAAGACTTCATCATGAGCAAAGGACATCTTCAACTTCATCAACTCTAATGACTTCAACTTCTTCAAATGACTTCAACATCTTCAGCATAAACACCAAGGACATCCAAATTGGAAACCACTAAAGACTACAAGTGAGACAAGAAATCTTGCTCAAGATTTGAAGATTAAGGAAACACAACTTAGAAGAAGCCATCATCACCTTTGAAGTATTTGTGACCAAGAGTTTTCCCCAAAGGAACCATGATCTCAAGCAAGAAGAATCAATCAAGAAGAATGGAAAGATCACAAGTGAACCATGTAGATGGACCACCATATTTTAGTTAAGTCAAACACACCAACTTATGTGGTGTAACAAAAATTATGTTTGTTTGCCTAAGTTTGTGCTTGAAACTTGTTGTTTGAGTGAAATGTTTGGTTTGTGATTGCTTGCACTTTGCTTGTGTGAATTGTAATGTGTGTGATTACAATTGATCCCTAGAAATCTTTTGCCTATTCTAATCCCCTCCAACCCAAACAGATGACTTCTCCAAGAGACTCCAGCATCAAGGATGATGACATCAACAACAACCAAGAGGTCAACATGAGAGAACTCCTAGCAACCCAACACCAGTTGAACCAACTAACAACTCAGTTCATAGTCAACAATAGTGATAAAGACCCTACCTTGCAAAAGTTTTTGGAAGAACAATCCCAACTGATGCTTAAGGTGACTAATCAAATGATCAGCATGGAAGAAAACTATCCCAAAAGAGTGTATGACAACAAGGATGACAAGAATATTATTCTAGATGGAGCCCCAGCTTGCATTAATTGTGGAGACAAGGATCACACTTCCAAGGAGCATGAAGATCAATGCCCCAATTGTGAAGAGGAACATCCAGTTGGCCAATGCCCCACATCTCAAGTTACTTGTTACCTTTGTGAAGGAAACGACCATGTCCCTATCCAATGCCCCATCTATGCCATTGTTGAACAAAGGAAACAAGAAGGATCCAAGTATGCCAAGAATGTTGATGACAAAGGAAAAGGACCACTCATACCTCCAAACAAGACAACCCAATTCAAAGGATCAAAGAAGCCCAAGAAACCAAAGCAAGACATGAGCCTTGTGCAATGTCGTAAATGTAAGGAAATGGGACACTACCCCAGTGGATGCCCAGAGAACCCGAAGAATAAAGAGATCGGCCAAGTAGTGTGCAACAACTGCAAAGAACCAGGTCACTACGTAGCAACTTGTCCACAAGAGCAACGTAAAGAACTCCAAGATATCCACTGTTTCAATTGCAAGGAACCAGGACACTATGTAAGCAATTGTCCAGAAAAGATGAAGAACAAGATAAACAAGCCTATGAAGGATCTCAACCTTGGCCCATGAGTCAAGCATGGAAACAAAGGACACTAATCAGAAGTTTCCAAGAAGAAGTTTTCCAAGATTCCAAGCAAGCCAAGATATAGTTTAGTTGGAAAATTTTTAAGGGTGGTAGTACCCTAGTTGTTTTGAACCTGCTTGTAACCCTAGCCTCCCCAAATCTCGGGACGAGATTTATTTTAAGGGTGGTAGCCTGTCACATCCCAAGATTTTCCAAATCTTGTAATGTGAAAAATAAAATAAACAAAATAAATTTTTGTTGAAAATCAGGGTGAAAAGAAACTTTTGTTTCTAAAAGGAGACTTAAAATCCCATCTTGAACAAACTTTGGTCAAAGTTTGAATTCAACCAAAAATCCAAATCAAGGGAAAAGCATTCCTCAATGAATGTATCTGGAGATTTGAACACTTGGAAAATAAATCCAAATCCCTAAACCCTAATGGAAGGAATTCATTTTCCAAAGTTACCCCAAATCTATGGATTTGATCCATACCAAAATTTGATCAACAAATAATCACAAAGGATCAAGAAAGACCTTAGAGATGGTTTCACTTAGTTTGGAACCATAGACAAAAACCTTATGAATATAAAAAGATAAGGAAATTGAATTTCCAAAGCTATTAAAGCCCTTACCAAAAGCCCCTACCAATTGGTGATCAAATAATCCTAAAGGGATTTATAAAGATAAACATTTATCAAAGGAAAATAAATTGTCTTGGAAATACTATTTTGGATCTTTTAATAAAAGACTTTGTTTTCAAATGAAAAAGTGAGCCAAATTAATTTTGGCCAAGCTTTTGTAATAAAATATTTTGTTTTGATAAAATGAATAAAGGTTTATTTAAATAAAATAATAAGGATTTAAATATCCAAATTTTATTTAAGTAAAGGCTTTTTCCATTTTAAATGAACACCAAGTATTTTATTACTACTTTGAAATCTTTTATTAAAAGGTTTTGCTTTGATTAAAATGAGTAAAGGATTATTTAAATAAAATAATAAGGATTTAAGTATCCAATTTTATTTAAGTAAAGGCTTTTCCCATTTTAATTAAACACCAAAACTTATTTATTTATTTAAATAAGATTTCCAAGTATCCTTTATTTTCAAATAAAACCTACTGTTTTGGTTTTGAAAATAATTGGATTTCAAATGGAAATTTTATTTAAATCAAACCCTATTTTATTAAATAACTAAAGATCCATTTTATTTAATTATTAAATGGATCCTAAAACAAATAAAAATATTATTTCATTTTGGATTTGGATTATGTTGATAAACAGAACCAAATTCAAATGAAAAGTTTGTTGATTGTTTGAATTGTTTGAGTGTTGCTTGATTGTTTGATTAATTGTTTGAAATTCAAAACAGAAAAAGAATTAGAAAAGGAAAAAGTTTTAGACAGAAAAAAATAGGGAAACAGACCAGCCCATTAGGCCCAGTCCAGCCCAGTACTCCCTCCCCAAAGGAAAACATTTTACACCCAGATACTGACCCACTGAGTCAATGAAAACCAGGACCCACTTCTCCCTCTCACTCACTCGCTGACGAGACGACCCCACCTCCTCTTATTTTTCCCCGAACCGTTTTTCCTCACTCAGAAACCTACCCACGCAGAGACTGACCCGTGGACCCCGTTCCCTTCCCCTTTCCCACTGACCGTTGGACCCCACTAGCCCTGTTCATCCTCCTCACCCGCCACTGACCGAGCCCCCCTCTTGTTGCCGTTGCTGCCTTCAAACCGCGGATTCAATTCGCCTTAACGCGACCGCCGTTACACGAGTTGATCACGCAGATGGAAACGCCTGTGTCTCCTCTATAATTCCCCTCTGACACCTCGCGCTCGCACGCCCTAGACCGCCTCCAATTTCTCCCCGAGCACCCTCTGCTCCGACGAGGTCCAGAACCGATTCCGACCAGCACACGCGGCCCCTTGCCTCCTCGACCATGCTCACGCGATTCCCACCTCCTGGCGATCATCCCCGTAGCACCAGCTCGTCCCCGAGCGCTCCAGAGCGTCGGCAACGACAACCTCCAGCACCGCCGCCGTCTGGTTCTTCTCCGACGAGCTCCACAGGTAGACTCCGGTCGCCCCTCTTCTTCTAGTTCTCGCACACGACTCTGTCTCGATCTTGCGCGTCTAACCACGTCTTCGCCTTGTCTTGGGGTGATCCACAACGACGTCCACGACGACCACCCGACGCACCCGACGCCGTCCTCCACTCCGGTGAGGAATTGCCGCAGAACCCGAGCGCCCCTCGTCCGACCAACACTTCCTCGAGCATCGCCGTGACCCCCTGAGCTCGGTGAGCCTCCCCTTTTCCTCTCCCGCTTCCTGTATCGCCGGCACCGTCATCGACCGATCGCTCCGCCGCCAGCAGTCGCCGCAGCACCGCTCGTCTGTGGTCGAGCACCCCGCAACCGTTCGATCTGGATCATACGCATTAGATAGAATCACTTAAACGCGAATGGGTACGCTCTCTGCACCGCTCGATCTAACTAGATCCAACGCCCCACAGCCACGATCCCAGCGAACCGGTACGGACGAATTAGATTAAGACACGTGTCTCTGCTAGATGGATTTAAAACAAAATTGATCTAATTGATGTTCAATTTTGTAAATTCCATAACTTTGGATCCACACGTCCAAATTTTACAAATTTGATGTCGTTGGAATCAGCAAGACAAACCCTAGCCAACCCTGCCCTTAGTTTAGCAAATAGTATCTGTTAACTTGTTTAACTTTGCAGATTCTTTTGTGTGCTTGCTAACATTAGAAAAATTGCTTAAAAATGTTTTTAGGGTTAAAACCTTTGCAAAATGGCTTGTTGTGACCTTACTAACCCTAGGAACCAACCTTGTCTTGGAAAATGATTTTTGTAAAGGTTTAGGATGGATTAATTAGTCTAGTCCATTTCTAGCCAAACAAAACTATTGATTTGTTTATGAAAATGTTGTTGTAAATAAAACTTTGAGAGAATTGGTTTAGACCAAACCTACTGACCCAAACACCAAGTTTTGCAATAGCAACTCATTTGGTGAACCCTATAGGTTAGTGCCTTAGTAAAAATGTTTCTACACCACATAAAATGACCCTTTGTTTTGAAAATGGATTTGAGGTGAAACCCTTTTGCAAATGACTTTGCCATTTTGGTAAATGACCAATTTGGAACTTACAAAGTTTAGAAGCCTAGTAGAGACCACCTTTGCAAATAGAACCATTCTTTGCATGCTTGCATGCATTACTTTGACTTTGCCATTTTGGTAAATGACCAAATTGGAACTTACAAAGTTAGAAGCCTAGTGAAGACCATCCTTACAATAGAACTAACCTTTGCATGTTTATGCATGACTTAGATCCCTTTGTCTTGTGTGTGTGATTTTGTTTGAGAGATTATTGGTTTGGAGTGTTAGTTGATTTTGTGTTTTGCTTGATTGGTAGATTGAGTTTGTGCCTTGCTTGATTGAATTGTAGTGACTTGAAGAGTGTGATTGTTGCAAGGACAAGGAGTGAACCTATACCCTCTACCAAAAATGCAAGTGATACTTCATACTATCTATCCCATTATTTTCAATATGCATTAGTGTTTTTGCCAAGTAAAACTTGCATGGTTTTTATTTTGCTAAGTATAGACCTTGCTATAGGAAAACTAGTAGAATGAATCCTAATACTACCAAGCTTAGCCTAGCTAATAGAAAACCTGGGTGGGATATATATTCATGCTATGAAAATATTCTAAGTCTAAGGACTTGTGTTTTATTTAACAAAACAACTAAGTTAATGAATCACCTGGGTGGAATGGAAAGAATGGTTTATGTTGAGTGGTTCACAAGGCCATGGACTTGGCTTGTGTATCTCACTTGTGGATGGCCACCCAGGAACAAAGAGACTTGAGATGTCAAATGTTGAGAAGCTTCAAGTGCAACCACTTGGCAATATGGGCTCTGCCATGATCATATAGGTTGCAAGAACTTAGCCACATGGACAGTGGGTGGTAGTGATTGATAGGTTGGAACGCGTCCATGTTGGTCTAAGGGAAAGCTTCTGAAAGATTTTGTCTTGGGAAACCAAGTCTTGTGGGTAAAGTGCACCACCTCTGCAGAGTGTAAAATCTAAGTACTTAGCCATGTCCCTGGAAAAGGACAATTTGAGCATCAAGACATGGAAGCAATCAAGAATCTCATCACTCCAATTTCTAAATTAAAACTTGTGGGTAAACAAGGGTTGTGTGAAATTCTTCAATCTTTGATGGAGAGATGGCTTGGTACAAGGATCTCAAAATCTTAGATTGGGAAAATTGTTTTTGCCAAGCAAATCTTCAGTCTTTGATTGGTAGATGCCCTGAGTGGATCTCCAGTCTTTGATTAGTAGATGTCTTGGAAAGTTTTTGCCAAACAAAAACTTAGTGTTTTCAAAATGATAGGAAAAATCTATTTTGAGCAATGCAAGCCTCAGCTCCACTTAGCCAAATGCATATAGATGATAGATTCCACTATACTACCATAGTATCACTTGCCAATACAATTCAAATGTATTGACCCTTGTGGCTGTAACTTGTAATGTTGCAGGTTTGATTGATTTAGTGAAGATTGATTGATTAGGATTACAAAGTCTACAACCAACATCTGCCTGTGGTAGATTTGAAGATGAAGGACCCAAGACTATAGTTATTCCGCTGCAATGTAATGTAATTAGCCAATGAGCTAAGTTTGATGTAATAAAACTATTTTATTCCTGGTTATAAAGTTGTATTATGACCTTTGTTTCTTGATATTACATCTAAACTGTGGATGCTAGCTATTGATCTAGGGACTAGCATTGTAAACACAGGGGACTCAATCTTATTAAAGGTTGGGGACCTTACAAAAACGCCAGACCATAAAATAGGTATACATGACACCACGAGCCAAAACCTGTTTTGTTGTGTCGTTTAAGCTCGTGTAAGCCCAAACGGCACTGTAAAAAAATTACACATTTCAACATTTTGCACATCTAAAATGAATATGATAACAACATACATGTCGAAATTTTTCTAATATGGTCCAACCCGTACAAGTTTGGATCGGGGGGATGTAGAGGCATCAACTGAGTTCTATGTGATGTGTCAGGAGACGATAGAATGTTACGAGAATTAATCAAGTGTTAGGATTGATGTGGATAAGGATATGAGTCCAGTAACGTGTTTTTACACAAAGAATGGATGTCTACATACCCAAAAGTACAAGAAAGGGAGTCAAGTTTGGTTGAAGTGGATACTTCGTGAGTCTTTCTTATTCTAAGTACCGGTGATAAGTTTGATGGCGTTACAAAGGCATTTAAATACCTATTATATTGCCATAATTCTTGAAATATTCGAGCTCGATTCATTCATTTATGCATGTCAAGAGGTGGGACTAAAGGTTAGTTCAAAATTGCTAGTTGAGTAAGAGTTGAGACTCCATATAACGAAGGCTGCTCTACCACTTGTACAAGCATGAGAAGAGAAGATACTTACACACATGATCCTCCTCCTCTGCTCTCCACGCCTCGTCTCGTCATGACACATGCGCATCGCGGGCCATGGGAATGAGCCAAGGACACACCTATGCCTCTCGTGCTAGTTGTCTATCTTCTTGCCACGCAGGAATATGAATGGTTTCAAAGAAGCTCGAACATTTTGCACTAGTGGACAACGGATATGAAGTTTGTTTCACCTCATGTGCTTTCTGTTCGCCTCTCCTTACCGTGCCTATAAAATAAAGGTCACTCCTCTCCTGAGAGACATGACACGACACTATAACCATCACCTCCAGTTCGAAAGCATTGAGCAGTCATCAGGTCTTCCCCATCCCGTCATGGGACGTACACCGTGAGTCAGGATAGTAGGCCTACGAAACCCTGCTCTTTGAGTTCTATACAGGAAAAGGCGATAAGGTTTTTGGAAAGCGCTATTGCGTGACTACTAACTTCATCACGGATACCGATGACTTCTTCCCTAACATTGATGACCTCTTTGACAACATGGATGACGACAACACCAATGTCAATGCGAGTGGTTTGTCTTCTTCATTGTACGCTATATTCCTTCAACTGGTTCCGATCATGTTTCAATTCTTCCTATTAGCAATCTGTTTAGACTTGTTGTTTACCTACTATTTGTTAGATTGCATAGCT
Source organism: Avena sativa (assembly GCA_916181665.1). NCBI lineage: Eukaryota > Viridiplantae > Streptophyta > Magnoliopsida > Poales > Poaceae > Avena > Avena sativa. The sequence goes on along the minus strand of OV702286.1, from coordinate 427,702,244 downwards.
AGTTTATTTTTTATTATCCTAGTCATGTTCTATCTACTGTTTATATCGATTCAATCATGTGGTAAATTGCTCATGTTTCCAATAATCCAAAAACCTTATTATAGGCATTTTACTCTAGAAAGATTTGGCATGTCGATGACTTCACCGCTCTTTGAGGGTGTGCATTACAAGAGATGGCATACGAGAGCGGTCATATGGCCTCAAACCATGAGTTACTATACTATCATCCAAGGCAAGCCCGAGGGATATATTATTCCTATTCAGGAGGCATATTTTTAGAAAACTGGTACACTTTCCAGTGTTCTTGAGAAAAACATTATCGACTAGTATATGTCATTTTATAATGGCAAGAACACGTGGGCTACGCTCGAGGACAAATATTGGGTCTCGAATGCTGACAGTGAACTGTATGTCATGGTTGATGACCGCTCCGTGGTTGAGCAGGCTCATGATATACATTCGCTTTACAATGAACTTGAGCACTTCACTTGTGTGTTACTGGACAAGTTTGTTGCTGGAGGCATTTTCAAGATTTCTCCTACATGGAGGAACTTTGATACTTCTGTGAAACACAGGAGACATGAGTTTTTCGTCACAGATATCATTATATCTCTTGAGGTGGAAAATTGAGAGAATAAAAGACACACGTGTTCTAAGGGAGGTGAAAGGACACAGATGCCGCCTAAAGGGGCTGAATATGTGTTTTAAAACTTTTACGAGACGTGCTTAACAAATACGGAATAAAACTAGCATTTACTTTGTCAAGCAAAAAACCTATATATACTATGGTTCACCTATGTGCACCAACAACTTATGCTAAACAAGACAATCAACATGTTGATAGCAAGATAATACTTCAAGCATGAAGGCTATCACAATGTAAAGAGCATAAGTAAAGAGCTCGGGGATAGAGATAAACGAGGCACACGGAGATGACGATGTATTCCTAAGTTCCTCCCTTCAAGGGAGTACGTCTCGTTGGAGGGATGGGCGGTACTAAGACCACCAATTCCACAAGAGGCCTCACCCTATTCTCTCTACAACCCACCACACGACAAGAACCCGGTACACTATAGGCACTTGAGGGTGGTCACCAAACCCGTACAACTTTGGGGAAATATCAACAACTTAATTGGAGGCTCTCAAGAATCACCGCCAAGGCCACTAGCTTGGGGAGAGCTCCACAACTTAATTGGAGGGTCCAACAACTCACCACAAAAGGCGACTTAACTGTCTAGGGTTTCAATAACCCAAGAGTAACAAGCTTCTTGATTTCACCAATCAAATCCTCTAAGTAAAACTCAAACTGATGCACCTAATGCAATGGCAAGTCCTTCACTCCCAAATTCTACCAAAGCTACAAAATCTATTGGCGGAATAAGAGATGAAGAAAACAAAGGAAAACCACAAAAGTCTCTAAGATCTAGATCCCAAGATGTTCCCCTCACTTAGAGGAGAGATGGATTTGTGGAGTTGTAGATGTAGATATCCTCTATTTTTTCCCTCAAATAGATGCAGGAATCATGGGAGGAAGAGGGAGAGGGCAAGCTCAAGAGGACCAACAATGGAGGGGGAAAACGAGCTCAAGAAGTTAAGAACCAATGGATAAGAAGGGCCCCTTTTAAAGGGTAGAGAACCTACCCGTTGGGCTGCTGCGATGACCGGTACTACTGGACCTGGCAGCGGTAGTACCGGAGAATCCTGGTACCAGTGCGTACAGCCGTGCGAGCCTGCGAGGAAACCCAGGGGCTGCACTAGCTCTGTGACTACCGGTAGTACCTGGAGGAGAATGCCCTAGAGGCAAATAATAAATATGTTTTTATTTTCATATCTCAATTAGTTTGTAATAGTTTCATATTGTGCTATAACTGTATCAAGTAAAAACATTGGTACAAGTGTGGTATGAAACAAACCAAGTCCCTAGTAGCCTCTATTCATACTAGTTCATTGGTCATGAGGATGATTTGGGTTTCAAGATCATGGGCATTTATGCCAATTGACAACAAGGTCATATCATTGGTGAATGGTGTAATGGACATTCATCTAAGATTGCGACACGATCAAGTTATAGAGTTCATTGTTGCAATAGCTAAAAACATAGTCTCCTTCTCCTTAGACCATGAGATCATATTACTCATTGTTTCCTGAGGCTGCTTTGACTGCATCAAACGTCACACGGTTAAATGGTGATCATAAAGGTGTACATTTGGTATTCCAAAGGAACAATATATAACATGTGACTCAAGAGAGGGATTTGTTCACCCATGTGACAGGTAAGATACATACGGCCGGCTTGGTGAGATTATATCCATAAATATTGCAACATGTGACTAGGTCACGGGGATGTAATATCACAGTAACAAGTAAAACAAAACTTATCAGTAACGAGATTGAACAAGACATGTGATACTAATGATAGAATCTCGGACAAGTCATATCATAGAAACAAAGGGAATTGGACTCAATGTTTTACCGGTTCATACGACATCGCATCGTGGAATGCATAGGGGTCACATGGGCATCCCGGTCCCTCTGTTGATCATTGATATGGATCATGTCTAGAGAATTCTCGATCCGTGAGGAGATACACTTAAGGGTACGACGAGAGAGATCATCTGTAAGTAGGAATCACAATGGAAAAATAGAAACCGAAAATGTTCTGTGGAGAGATTTGAAACTATTCGGAAAAAGGAAAAGGGGACGACATGTGTTTCTGGTGAATATGCATTTATTATATGTTAATTATGAATTAATATATTATAAATAAATATTTAAATTAAAATTTATAGGGCAACTTGCACATTAGGCTAAAACCCCGGAGGGAATTGATCTGGAGGAAGTCCCCTGTAAAAGAAAAGTAAAAAAGAAGAGAAAAAATAGCACCCTACCTCGTGTGGGCTAGTCGACCCACAGAGGCGAGCGTTCAGGCGCTATGCGCCGCTCAAGAAGGGAGGTGGGCGGGCGGTAGCCTCACCGCGGCTAGTGGGCCATGGCCTCCTGGCCCGCTCGGGCGCTGCCGCTGCTGGCCACTATGGGCCGCGCACGCTGAAGCTGTCCCACCCGGGGTGGGCGCCTGGCCGCTGCTAGGGCGAGACGGGCCGCTAGCGCAGGGCAGGCCCACCCAGGGGTCACCTGGCCCTAGCAGGCCACTACCTCTGCCTAGTGTTTTGGGTCGCGGTGGGCACCCCAGGCCCATCCGGCTGTGAGCATTTTTCGGTTTATTTCTTTATTTGATTAGTCCCACCTGGGGAACCTAGGGGAGAGGGCACGCCCACCTCCGCCTATATAAAGGGGTCCCATGGGTGGGATTAAACACATGTTAATTGGAGAAGTCTTTTGGGACTTTCTCCCCCCTCTCTCCCTTATGACCATGGCCCCATGTATGGGCTGTGCAAACAAGGCACACGTGCAGCACGCCATTATGCTGCAGGGATTCCAAGCCAGGGATCTACTTCCGCACTCTCGACAGGATAGAGGAGACCTACTGTGTACGAAGCCACGAGGTGCAACGCTTGGGGCACTTTGGATGTCGTGAGCCGGAGCTGATGCACGATGAAGATGGATCAAGGGGTGACCTGCTGAAAGGGCATGTATGCTCCCATGTGTGGTTTTGGTAATTAATGACAATCTCTATGGACTAATGTGCAAATTGAGTTTCACTTGTAGGTTTGTCCATTGGCATCGCTTGGACCATGTGTTGGTCTCAAGGTTGAAAAAGTAGAAGCAATTTCCAAAGGCTTTGTGCCTATTGGAATCAAGCAGAAGAAGAATAAGATCAAGTATGTCTTGAAGACGAAGAAGAAGATGGAGTTCCTCATGGCTATCTTCAAGACATCATCAAGAATTGAAGTGCAAGCTCAAGATGCGTCATCTCTAGAAGATCCCATGCTTGAAGCTTGCCATCCTTGGCAATCATGGAATGATGAAGACAAGTTCAAAGAAGAGGCTTCCCCATGGAGTATGGGGGAGCATTTCTCAAGTCTTCATCAAGCAAGAGCAAGCAAGTGCAATCAAGAAAGGTGATCCATCTTGAGAAGGACAAGACGGTTTGCATCAAGCTCAAGTGGAATGCTCAAGGCAAAGGTATGATCTTGATAGGTTTTCTTTCTTACCGGTCTCTTGTAGTGTTGGGAGACCGGGTTTAGGATAGATAGCCGTACTATCAAGAGGGGATCTCGAGTGGGTGAATCATTCGTATATTTCAGAGAGAACTCAAACCTTTGCATACATAGCATCATATTTCTTGGTTGTTGTTTGGTTCTTGTCCATGTGAGGATCTAGAGCTTGTGGTTATCTTCATAACAAGCTCTAGTTCATCAAAAAACAGATTTCCCTTGCATATCTTTTTGCATTTTTGATCTTGCAGGTTTTTCAGCTCCATGCCTTGGGATTCTACACGTCATTATCTTTCCAACAAAATTGGTTTCATCTCGTTTGGAGTTCAGATGCAAAAGTTATGGCAATTTTGGTTCTGGAGTTTTGTCTTGACCGGAAGTTCTAGCCGTCCATCGGTAGTACCGCTAGGGCATTTGCTGCCGGTAGTACCGGTGTTAATTTCGGCCCAACTTCTGGTAACCCCATTTCTATTCAGTAACCTCTATTTTTTGGTCGCGTATTTTTGTCAAAACTTCGATCAGAATTTCCGACGGAAGTTCCGGATTGCAAAGTAACATGTTACTTGATCTTATTAAGTAAAGAAGTTTACTTGATATTTCTGAATGACTGCAGAGTCATAAGAAGGAAATGAAACTTAATGAAGACATAAAGCTCGATTTGTCACAAAGTATGGACAAATTCAATTAGTTGACTACAAATGTAGTGATGCTTGAGTCTCTTGGATTTACACCAGCAACATATGGATATTGAAATCTCATAACTGGAAATCTTGATTTGATGGTGATCAAAGAATTTTGGAATGTCCAAGATTATCGAGAGGATCTGCATTTGAGTGGGAGCCAAGTAGCTTGGCTAAGTCATAATATGTAGCTGACAAATTTTGAGTGGGAGCTAAGTAAAATCTCTGGATCTCATATATGGATGCCATATTTGAGTGGGAGCGTGAAATCATTCTGAGATATGTGGACAACATATATGAATGATGTGGTTGGTATTGATAACATTTTAAGTTAGTAAATGTGTATGAAGTTGAACAAGTTATTAAACAATGAGATCTATCGAGATAGATTGGTAAGTTTAATAAACAACATAGTTGAATGCTTTCTGGACTTGATTCTAAAAATGTTCAGATTGTCCTAGACAAAGTTTTGAAATAGCTCAAAATATAAGGAGGTAAGAAAGAGGTTCTTACTTGTATGAAGCATTGAGTTAGTCTTAATATTACAACTATGGTTAAAAGAAAGAAAGAGATGTGTTGCATCTCCTATGCCTCAGCCATAGGTTCATTCATATAACCATATTATATACTCGACATAACGTGACCTGATGTTCTGGTTGGAAGAACAAGCTCTTAACTGTAAGAACATGTCTTGAAGTGATTCCTAAGTTGATCACTGAACCAGAATTAAGTTTGTCCTTAAATGGCAAGAAGCAAAGTAAGGCACATAGTTGCATTTCATGCACTAGGATCTACATAGATAAAGAAGCATAAAGGCACCATCTGACATGTTGCATATTGTTGTGGCGGGACTAGTTTGTCTTTATGTAGAGGGTGTGTCCTAGGGAATAGTGCCCATGAGAAAGCGCGTTGTGGCTGATCTAACGTCATTGCTGGCTCTTGGAAATCGACCTCACTCTGTACCATAACTGTTATACATACATAGAGGAGTGTGAAATGTGTTTCAAGGTTTACGTGACAACAGTGAAAGCGACCGTCATTTTAAACACTAGAAACAAAGTCTCACTTTGTCATGAAACAAATACTTCAACCCATTATACGATAATGGTATGAATGTCAAAATTAGGAAGACATTAACGATTTACAAAAGACATAATGATCTTATAAAACATAACATGGACTTGGCGTTTTCCATAAGCATCCGTAATCAATAAGCACATATGTTATATGGTTTATGATGAGTAAAATGTAAGCTAGATTATTTGTACTCTAGTGCAAGTGGGAGACTGAAGGAGATATGCCCTAGAGGCATATCTCAATTAGTTTGTAATAGTTTCAATGGTGCTATAATTGTATCAATTAGAACCATTTGTAGGGGTTCCGCGTATGAAAACAATAAAATTTTACCCTACGCCCCTGAACCCCTGATGTTGCCAGGACCTATCTATTAGTAATACAGTAACAGGAGGGGCTTTTCGCGAACTTACCCTTGAAGACCGAAAAGCGTTGTCAACACTCAGGAGAGCATGGTTGATGTAGACGAGCTGAAGCCGACCTCAAGGTCGTGATGAAGTCCTTTATTGAGTGCCTCAAGTGTGACACCTCGCGGGGAGTTACACACGTCTAGTGCCCGACGATGACTCCCGCTTCCCTGATCCAGCAGCGTTTGCGAAAGCAGAGCTCCTGGATCCGAATGCCGCAACGCGATGGCGCTCCGCGGTGAAGATGTCTCTCGTTCGCGCAGTCCGAACTTGGTACCATGGTCACGAGAGAAAGAGAAAGAGAGAGAATATCAATTGGAGGTCTCCCCAAAAGTGAGGAAACCTTTATTGAATATTGTATGTATTTATCTGGCCAAATACCCCCACTATATATAGGGGGAGGAGGGGGTACACCCTCCCTCAAAGTCCCGGGGTGGGACTAATCATGGGGAAGGGGTGGGGAGGCGCGCCAGCCAGCCCCCACACATGGGCCCCACGTGGGGCAAGCCCATTAGGGCCGCCGGCCACCCCCTAGGCCCCTCCTAGGGGTGTGGTTCCCTCTTGGGCCTTTTCCCCTCTGGGAATTGGCCCATTAAGCCCTTTGACCATTTAATTGATTTTCTCTTTTATTAAATAATTATGAATAAATGATTAAATCAATATTTAACATTCATTCACATATTATTCAATCTCCATGGCTATGGAACACCTTCCATCTCCACTCTGGACATCCTCCGGACTTACCGAAACCCTTCCGGTTTTCTCTCTACTATTCTTCGGTGATTCTTCTGATCCTATAAACACTCTCTAAGCATCATCAAACCCTTAAGCGTGATACCCTATGGTTCGGGAACACTCCAGACATGGTCGGGACACTCCCGGACCAATGATCAACAGAGGGACCTGGATGGCCATGTGGCCCCTGTGCGTTCCACGAAGATCTTTTGCCGTTTGAACCGGGATGGTCGTGTCTTATTCCCTTTGTATTATGATACTTGCATTGCCCGAGATCTGATCAATGACATCACCATGTCGTGTTCAATCTCGTTACCGAACAATGCTACTTTACTCGTTCCGACAAGTGATATCCCTGTGATCAAATCACACGTTGTGCAGCTATTGGATATAACTTCTCCGAGTGGGCCCTTGAGTATCTTTCCGTCACGTGGACGGACAAATCCCGCTCTTGACATATATTGCCTCTACGGTTTCCTCCGAGTACCTAAACACACCTTTATAACCACTGTATTACCAAGTGGCGCTTGATGCTATCTAAGCACTCTCGGGAGACAGTGATTGATATAGCCTCACGGTATAAGGAATAGTCTACGAGGATCCATTTCTAATCATCGTAACTTGAACTTCGTGACATGATCGGGTCACAATGTTTAGGTTGGGTATTGGTTCATCATCTCATTCTTAGAATGAGTTGACTCCATTTCCAACTGGAATAAATGCCACATGATCAAGAAACTTGATCATCTGTTGACCAATGAACCAGTGATTAGAGTTTCACTAGGAACCCCTGGTTGTTTATATATCACACGTGTATTGATGTTTCCACTCACTACAGTTATAGCATGATATAAAGCTTAATCATAAACTTTATGAAATATGATAATAGTCCTTATTACTATTTGTCTCTAGGGCATATTTTCCAACAGTCTACCACTTGCACTAGAGTACAAATAAACTAGTTGCATTTGTTCTTAATTGTTGGCACCATATATCCGGTACCCTGAACATGCTTGATCATGGAAGAGGTTGAGTCTTGGGTCTGTACTTTACAGTCCCAAAACCTTTGCAACTTACTAATGTCACCTTGATTGACATTAATACTTTACAATCACATGATAACATCTGTGTGTATGCATCATCGCTATGGAAGAATAACGAGGCCTGATTCCAGGAGCCTACAGTGACTTTAGATAAACCTCGAGGGCTTTCTCATGGGCACTGTGCCCTGGGACACATCATTCTACGTTAAAAGCGAACTAGCCCCGCCATAACATTAAACAACACTTTAGATGGTACCCTTATATATTATTATAAATGTATTCATCGAAAAACTAGTGCACTCTGTGCAACTTTCGATGTTTTTATTCACCTTGCTTACTACTTGACTTTAATTGGTATTATGAGAGTTTCCAACATATTCCCTTATAACATAACTCTTTATGTTTTAAGACATGTCATCCTTTATGGATTTGGAAAATATGTCTGCAGTTCTCTATTAGACACTGCGGACAAACTTAGCTCAACGTTCCGTGATTCAAACTTAATCAGTTTTTGAACGTTCCTTATTGGATCATATATATATATTATGTTAAGTTATCCTCATGGTTTTATAAGATAGAACCTATGTCTTAACATAGTGGATGATGATCATCCTTTTCTTTCTTTCAACCATTGATGTTAAACTTAATGCTATTTCTAACTTGAGTTATTAAGGACCAGTTCCTTAATTAACTTCTATTCTGAAACCCTTTTCAGAATCCCTTAAGGAATACTACATAATATCATAATACACTTATTATCAACTTATAAATCATTATTTATTGGTACTTGCACTTTTATTCTTAACACACTTAAGAATCACTCCTATAAGCTCCCACTCAAAATATGTTCCTAACACATTTGGGTATGAGTCACTACTCTTACTCAAACTATGTTCCTACATATTTGAATTTGAGACTTATATTGCTCCCACTCAAAAATATGTCATTCACGTATTGTTTTAGGAAGACTTTCATAGCTCCCACTCAATTTCATGCAAATTGCATATCCACTCGCTATTTTGAACAACTTCAAAATCCTTTGATCAAATATCAAACTTGGAGATTTACTATGAGATACTAGTACTTTTACTAGTTTTAAATCCACTAGACATTTAGCACACTTGAATCAAATTCATTTGAATTCGTCCAATACTTGACAAATTGTGTGCTTTTGTCATTCACCCCCTTTTCCACTATGGCTTTGTAGTCATTTGGGAAAATCCAAGTAACTCCTTTTACTTGTGAGATTCGGCAATGAATTGCTTTCTAATCTCAAGTGAATTTTGCTTTTAGAATTTATCATAATTCTAGTTTACCATTATTTTCTTAGTAGCTCGTAGGTATGTCATATTCTAAGAATCATGACAAATGATTCACAAATGTCTCCATACAAGATATGGATTACATTTTGAATCCTACTTCATGTAGTGAAAACACCAGTGGGGAAACACAATGATCATTATCATTGATTCTTTCCTTTGTGAAGAGAATCATTCAGGAACATTTTCCGTTGTGCTTATTAACACTCTGATACAGGGATTTGAATCCTCATCGTGTTTCACACTATCTTCCATTTGCTCCATAATCGAGAAATATCACTGAATGCGAACTTTCTCGAAAATGTACCAAAATCCAAGCAATACAGGTTTTGCTTCTCTTTTGGTTTCAGCTATGGATTTCATATTCAAAGTTTCCAATGAATACTCTACAAGGACTTATTCGTTATTGTTTTGGTTATATCGAATAACCCCAAAACTTTTACGACGATCCATACTAGATATGGAGCCGCTTTCACGAATTCAAATGGTTCACTATATATTCTAATTGAGTGCTAAATATTTCTAACTAATGGTCTCTACATCTACAATACAACGATTTATTTTGGCGCCATCTATTCACCCATTTTGATATCTAATATCACATTGTGATGCTTTGTATTTTGATGTTTCAAAACGCTTTGCATTTCATAATTTTTTTATGCCAATCTTATAAAGTTGAATTTCATTACTTTTGATCAAATCATAGTAATTAGATTCTCTTTTATCTTTAATACCCCTTGTTGATGAAACACTTTGATCATATCAAATAATTTCATATTCATGTTTCCTTTGGTAAACTACTTTACACTTTTAAACAATCATATAATGATAATTAGCATTTTCGTAAAAACACAATACATCGAATATGTATTTACTTTTAACAATTCATTAAAACACTTTGTGTTCAAGTAATACACGGTGTTCGAGTTATTTTGCCGAACTTAGGCATGATTTATATGTGATAAGAAATCAAATGTCTTTCACATATTATGAACATAACTTTTGAATTTAAATAATGGTTTCATTCATTAATGAATATATCAGTAAGTTGGGTATTTTAAGGCATTTCAATATTTTATAAATGTTCATGCATTATCAATTAGTTTCAAAACAACAAGGATAATTCACATGTAATCGAACAAGATATGAACACGAATAGAAATCATTCATAAAAGTGGAACAACTGTTTGTTAAAGCTCATATGAATAACCGTCTCACAAAGTGTGAGACACACTAAAGAAGTTCACAATCTTTTGATTACAATAATCATCCTAAACATAAACTAAATGATAAATGTTGAGGGAGAGTGTCGTTGGCCATCATCTAAATGCTCTCCATCAACACGCAATGTCACCTCCTCTCTAGCAAGCACCTCTCATGCAGAAGGACCTGTTTTCAGTAAAACAGAACAAGTATCTGATGACCCACAAGTATAGGGGGTGTATCGCAGTATTTTCGAGGGAAGTGAAACCCAATTTATTGATTCGACACAAGGGGAGCCAAAGAATATTTATAAGCCTTAACAACTGAGTTGTCAATTCAGCTGCACCTAGAAACAATCTTAATCACATCAGTTTATCAGTAGCAACAGTTTTGTAGTAGGAATAGTAAAGTAATAACAGTAGTAAAGTAAAGACAGTAGTAACAATAGCGGTAAACAGTAAGATTCGAGTGCGGTAGGCATAGGGATGGATGGGCGTTGCATGGACAAGACAATTCACATGGCAATCAGAACAAAGGGCAATTGCAGATAAATAAGATAAAGCATCCAAGTACTAGATAATCCTAGGCATGTGTTCCATATATAGTCATACGTCCTTGCAATGAGAACTTGCACAACATCTTTTGTCCTACCAGCCCATTTACAGCGGGGCCTCAAGGGAACTACTGGCAATTAAGGTGCTCCTTTTAATAGAGCACCGGAGCAAAGCATTAACACTCCGTGAACACATGTGATCCTCACATCAAAGCCATTCCCTCCGATTATCCCGATTTCTGTCACTTCGGGGCCATTGGTTCCAAACAACAACGCGTGTATACAACTTGCAGGTAAGACCATAAACAATACTATCATAATGAATCAATAACATGTTCAGATCTGAAATCGTGGCACTCGGGCCCTAGTGACAAGCATTAAGCATAACAAGTCGCAACAAAGTCAAAAAGCACTAATAGTAGATACTAGGCACCATGCCCTAACAATCTGATGCCATTACATGAACGATATCATCCAATCCCTACCATCCCCATAGCCTACAGCGGAGGATTACTCACTCATAGATGGGGGAAACATGGATGGTCGATGGAGAAGTGATGGTGATGATGATGGCGATGATCTCCTCCAATTCCCCGTCCTAGCAAGGTGCCAGAACGGAGTTTCTGGTTCTGAATCGTGGAATCTGGTGGTGGCGGCGGAGCGGAACTCTTTCTGGAAAAACGTCGAACCCCCCTGAGTTTTTATGTCAGAAGGCATCTTATAGGCGAAGAGGGAGACCGAGGGGGTGTCTGGGGCGGCCAGACCACCCCCTGGCACGGCCAGGCCCATCCCGCGCGGCCAGGTGGTGTGGCTGGGCCCCAGCCCCACTCCGTCTCGTATTCTGGCTCTAGGAGTCTTCTGGTGAAATAGGATTTTTGGCATATTTTCCGGGATTTTTCCTGATAGTTGATTTTCTGCACAAAAACTAGACACCAAGGCAATTCTGCTGAAAACATCGTCAATCCATGTTAGTTGCATCCAAATCACACAAGTTTAGAGGAGAAACAATAGCAGAAGTGTTCGGGAAAGTAGATACATTTTGGACGTATCAGTATCAAATATACTTAACACTGCAAATGTGTTTGCAAGATTATAACATTTATAAAATTGTATATCAAATATATACCTTTGTCATTGATGACCTCAGGGACAACGGGTTCAACCATCACATTCCTGAGATGTGATACGAACCTGTGGAATTCCATTGATTCCGCGTCGCCTCTCATAATGCAAGTCATGACTTGTGCTTGGTAGCTTAGTGGCAGCGACCGCAGCACAATGATGTCTACGCACTTCTATTCTTGTAGACAGTTGTTGGGCCTCCAAGTGCAGAGGTTTGTAGAACAGCAGCAAGTTTTCCCTTAAGTGAATCACCCAAGGTTTATCGAACTCATGGAGGAAGTGGTCAAAGGTATCCCCTCTCAAGCAACCCTGCAATCAAGATACAAGAAGTCTCTTGTGTCCCCAACACACCCAATACACTTGTCAGGTGTATAGGTGCACTAGTTCGGCGAAGATATAGTGAAATAAAAGTGGTATAGATATAAGACAACGGTGCTAGAAAATAATTTGAAGGCATGGAAGAGACTAAAGGCAAACTGAAATAAAGATGGAAGCAAGCAAACATGTAACAGATCTAGTAGCAAACGGTGTTTCATTGCTTAGAAACAAGGCCTAGGGATCATACTTTCACTAGTGAACACTCTCATTAAAATATATTATCTTCATGATACTACGCTGAACTACTCTCCGGTTGGACACTCTAATCGTTGGTAGGGCTATAACAGCACACCTCAAAGTAAGCCTTTCCCATCCAGAAAACCCCACACTATCACCTTGAGCACTAGATGGTTCCAACAAACACCACAATTTCATAAAGACATCCAACTCCAAATATAACTCATAACAAGTATTTGTAATCTCTAGCCTAAGTGCCACCATGGTGTGCACGCTGTCACTTTCACACACATGGGGAGAGAAGAGATCTATTAAAGCACTTGAGTAGCAAGGTAGATCTACTTGATTACAAAGCTCATGATCACAATATGATCATGCATAGAGAGAGAGAGATGAACACATAGCTACCGGTAGAACCCTTAGCCTCGAGAGAGAACTACTCCCTCCTCATCATGGGAATCAACAACGGTGATGGAGATGGTGGTGGAGATCGATGGAGATGGCTCCGGGGGCACTTCCCTGTCCCGGCAGGGTGTCGGAACAGAGACTTTCTGTCCCCCGAATCTCCCCTTCGGTGGCGGCAGCGCTGCGGAACTTTTCGTGGCTTGAGGCTTGATGATTTAGGGTTTTGGTATCGAGAGGCTCTTATAGGCGAAGGAGGCAAGGTCGGTGGCCATCCAGGGGGCCCACACCATGCCCTGGCGCGGCCTGGGCTGACCCGTGCCAGGGGGTGTGGCCACCCTGTGGCCCCTCTCCGACTCTCCTTCTAGCTTCGTGAGTCTTCCGGGAAAATAGCAACTTTGGCTTTTGTCCCGTCCAATTCTGAGAATATTCATTTTCTGACTTCCTGGAACCAAAAACAGCAGAAAACAGGCAACTGGCACTGTGGCATCTTGTTAATAGGTTAGTCCAAAAAATCATATGAAAAGTACTCCAAAGTGTGGACAAAACATAAGAAAGTAGATAAAACCAAGCATGGAACATAAAAAATTATAGATACATTTGCAATGTATCAACATCCCCAAGCTTATCTCCTGCTCGTCCTCGAGTAGGTAAGTGATAAAAAGAAAGAATAATTTTTGAGGTGACATGCACCATCATAAACTTGATCAGAGTATTTTTAAAACATTAATAGCTGGGATCATAGTACTTCAATAATAACATGAAAGACAAAGTTCTAGCAATAAGACAAAGAAACTATGTTGCAACATGAAAAGGCACAAACAAAAGATGCATGAATAACAATGCTTTGCAAGACGTTTGTTTGTTTCACATAAAGAAAACATAGCATAATAGTATTCAGCTTGTCCCTCATAGAGTAGCAAATATAAATGCATATGACACCTTCAAAGTTCATAAGAGTGACTAGATACAAATAGTTTAAAACAAGCAATATCAAGTTATGCATCAATCAACTAGTCTTGGGACAATGCACATAGAACTAAGAATGGCCACTATGCTCTCAAAGTAGGTGCAGAAAGATAGAAGGTGGAGACTCAATATATATAGTGGAAGAAAGGCCTTCATAGAAGGAAGTAGGGATTCAAGTTTCATAAAGAGCTTCCAAAAATTATGGTACTTAATAGCTTTCAGCTCTCATTGCCCCTATCATAAGCATCTTGAAGTGATTAAGGTTAAAGTGAACAAACTATGGTGTACATGCTTGACGAAGTATAAGTTAGAAATCTCATGTCCCTTGTATATGAGAACCGCTCCTCATGCTACTCAAGTTTAGTCACCGGTAAGTTCTTGTCATCGTAAGTACATGTGTATCATAGAGAACCGCCAACGGGGTACCCCTTGCCCGATGATACGGAAGAATCCCCATATCAAAATGACAAGGCAAGCAGACAATAAGCATCTCAGCAATCTTCTTATTTACCATGGGAATATGGTGCTTTTTTCTCTCTTTCCTCTTTTCATAATCTCTTTTTTTTTCTCTTTTTCTCTTTTTTCTCAATATAGGACTCTTTTTTTATAAGAAGAATGCTTCATAGACAGCTCATTATGGTTACATTGCAGGTTTCCACCATGTCAGCATGGATTAGACCAGCGGCTCAGGCGTTTCTCTAACACATATACATAACTCCATGGACTTACAAGCTCCCCTTTCATTTCACACCGACGACATCCATATACAAAAGAGCATGATATCAACTAGGTACAAGTACCAAGTGCAATGTTGAAAGCGTTCCCCATGACAGCATGGTTCTGCTAATTCACAACAAATAAGTGCAAGCATATACAACATAGACGACACAATGGTTCAAGTTTATTAAGGGCAAGAAAAGTAAAGTGTGCCATCAAGTTCGTGAGAGCTTTAATCACTAGTTTTCTCATAACAAGTTTAATTTGGAAGGTAAACAAAAACATGAATATACTTGGAATAGCAAATGCTAATAGGTAGGTATGGTGGACTCTTTGGAATAACTTGGTTTAAGGAATTGGATGCATGAATGGAACTCACACTTGGTTATGGAGGCTAGCAAAAGACTGGGAGCGACAAACTAAGAGAGCAATAATGGCCATAATCATGCAGAGCGACGAAACATCATTGATCAAAGCATAAAGTGATACTACAAGTTGAAAACTAAAGGATCATAAAGGCTTATGGTGACTTGGGATAGTCATAACATGGTGTGAGCATGTGCCAAGTCAACCCAAATAAAGCATCAAAGGAGAATACCACAATACTATGCTTTAATATGCTAAAACAACGCATGATTCATCCAAGGCACATTAAGCAATCTCAATTGTTTATAACAAGTCATGCTACAGCAAAGAATACTAAGCATAAAGCCAAAACAATATCAAGCATGGCATGACAAAGCATAGGCCACAGTCAAAAACAAGCTCTCTTTACCACTTAAGCATGAACTTTCCTACTCTTTTCCAAACCAAACCAAACTATTTGAAAACCAATGTATGAAAGAGGGGGTCCAACCAATTTATTCAGCAAACTAATAAAACAAAGAAAACGAAAAACCAAAACGAAAAAAAAAAGAAGACGCTCCAAGAACAACACAATTGTGCATGAAACAATAAAAATGAAGCGTTTGGAAGAAACCTGAGATTTTTATTGATGAAGAAGGGGATGCCTTGGGCATCCCCAATCTTTGAAGCTTGTACTTCTTGGATATTTCTTGGGGTGACATGTGTGGCATCCCCAAGCTTGAGCTTTAGTCCATCCTTCAACTCATTACTCATTCCTTCCATACACCTGAAATTTTTCCTTCATACAAAACTTCACACAATCTTTATTAGCAACATTAGTGCACTCAAGATAATAAGTCTTTAGGTTCAGTTCTAACACCAATAAAACTTCCATAAAAACACAAGCTACTGTAGAACTTCCCTCAAAAAGCTCAATTCCCCAAAATAACTCAAAAAGGAACCAACAAGAAGCAAATGCAGAAAATGGCAGAAATCTGTCAAAACAGACCAGCAGGTAAAGACGAATTTTTTTGAAGACCTTCTGTTGCTCAAATCAAAAAGTGTTGAACTAACGAAAGTTAGATAACAACCTGGTGCAGGAGCACAAAAATTCACGCATCGAAAGGACGTTCAGAGATTTTACACGAATTTTTATGGTGAAGCACAGAAATCTGTTTCGGGACAGCAACTTTCCCAATCATTACTTCTCTCTCATTAGAGGTTACTCTTGGCACAAAAAGCAAATAAAAAGGATAAGGAGCGGTTATTACTGAAGTAATAACTTCCAAGACTCACCTAAAACTTTTGGGTTATCTCCCAATAAGTACTTTTCTTTAACGCCTTTAAGTTAGGCATGATAGTTTGAGAAGATGCTCACATAGGAAATATGAATTGAAGTAAAAAGAGAGCATCAAGAAGAAAATTCAAAACACATTTAAGTCTAACCCACTTCCTATGCATAGGAATCTTGTAAAGAAACAAGTCATGAAAGCACAAAGCAACAAGCATAGTAAAGCAAAACAAGTGCAACTTCAAGACTTTCAACATAAAGAGGGGAAACTTAATTTTATTGAGATACATAAAACCATGTTTCCCTCTCTCATAATAACTTTCAGTAGCATCATGAATAAAATTAACAATATAACTATCACATAAAACATTCTTATCAAGAGCCACATGCATAAAAGAATTAATACTCTCCACATAAACATAGTCATTCTTATTAATTGTAGTGGGAGCAAATTCAAAAAATAGCTATCATTATTATTCTCATCACCATAATCATCAAATATAGGAGGCATATTGTAATCATAATTAATTTTCTCCTCAATAGTAGGTGGACTGAAAATATCATATTCATCATTATAATCATCATATATTGGAGGTTTGGTATCATCATAAGCAATAGAATAGTTATCCTCCAAAGCTGGGGAACTAAAAAGATCATTTTCATAAAAACTAGCTTCCCCAAGCTTAGACTTTTCCATAGCATTAGCAATAATGGTGTCCAAAGAATTCATACTAACAACATTGCTATTAGCATGCAAATAAAGTTCCATAGGTTTTTTAATTTTCTCTTCAAACACTTCATGTCCTAACTCAAGACAAATACTATAAAGCTCTCTATTTTTGTTGTTGTTTTCCATTAAGCCTAACTAGTGAAAACAAGAAACAAAAAGACAAAATTGCAGAATCTAAAGGAAATAACTTCGAGCACTCACACCGGAGGATGTGAGTACCTTTTACCTTACCTCCCTGTCAACGGCGCTAGAAAAGAGCTTGATGTTTACGCACTTCTATTCTTGTAGACAGTTGGTTGGCCTCCAAGTGCAGAGGTTTGTAGAACAGTAGAAAGTTTTCCCTTAAGTGGATCATGCAAGGTTTATCGAACTCAGGGAGGAAGTGGTCAAAGGTATCCCCTCTCAAGCATCCCTGCAATCAAGATACAAGAAGTCTCTTGTGTCCCCAACACACCCAATACACTTGTCAGGTGTATAGGTGCACTAGTTCGGCGAAGAGATAGTGAAATACAAGTGGTATAGATATAAGACAACGGTGCTAGAAAATACTTTGAAGGCGTGGAAGAGACTAAAGGCAAACTAAAATAAAGATGGAAGCAAGCAAACATGTAACAGATCTAGTAGCAAACAGTGTTTCAGTGCTTAGAAACAAGGCCTAGGGATCATACTTTCACTAGTGAACACTCTCATTAAATATATTATCTTCATGATACTATGCTGAACTACTCTCCGGTTGGACACTCTAATCGTTGGTAGGGCTATAACAGCACACCTCAAAGTAAGCCTTTCCCATCTAGAAAACCCCACACTGTCACCTTGAGCACTAGATGGTTCCAACAAACACCACAATTTCATAAAGCCGTCCAACTCCAAATATAACTCATAACAAGTATTTGTAATCTCTAGCCTAAGTGCCACCATGGTGTGCACGCTGTCACTTTCACACACATGGGGAGAGAAGAGATCTATTAAAGCACTTGAGTAGCAAGGTAGATCTACTTGATTACAAAGCTCATGATCACAATATGATCATGCATAGAGAGAGAGAGATGAACATATAGCTACCGGTAGAACCCTTAGCCTCGAGAGAGAACTACTCCCTCCTCATCATGGGAATCAGCAAAGGTGATGGAGATGGTGGTGGAGATCAATGGAGATGGCTCCGGGGGCACTTCCCCGTCCCGGCAGGGTGCCGGAACAGAGACTTTCTGTCCCCCGAATCTCCCCTTCGGTGCGGCTGCGCTGTGGAACTTTTCGTGGCTTGAAGCTTGATGATTTAGGGTTTTGGTATCGGGAGGCTCTTATAGGCGAAGGAGGCAAGGTCGGTGGCCAGCCAGGGGGCCTACACCATGCCCTGGCGCGGCCTGGGCTAACCCGCACCAAGGGGGGGGTGTGGCCACCCTGTGGCCCCTCTCCGACTCTCCTTCTGGCTCTGTGAGTCTTCCGGGAAAATAGTAACTTTGGATTTTGTCCCGTCCAATTCCGAGAATATTCATTTTCTGACTTCCTGGAACCAAAAACAGCAGCAAACAGGCAATTGGCACTGTGGCATCTTGTTAATAGGTTAGTCCAAGAAATCATATGAAAAGTACTCCAAAGTGTGGACAAAATATAAGAAAGTAGATAAAACCAAGCATGGAACATAAAAAATTATAGATACATTTGCAATGTATCACACAACACCATTTGCAAAAGAGACCGTTATCCAGCTATCCAGGAAGTATGCAGGCCTCATGTATGCATCATGCATGCGCTCCAAGTGGTCGTCGAGTGATGAGTTCTCATCCATCTTAATGGAGAGGAAGTATCCCATCAGCTCATGCTCCCATATGCGTGCTTGTTCCACGAAATGTGTCCTAAGCTGTAGTATTACCATACGAGGGTTGACATTATCCATGACAGGCCACAACTCGTCCACCATTCTGAAACGCATTGTAACTGAAATGAAGGAGGCCATCTCCCGACAGTGATAGCGGTCTTCCCGCTGCTCTGGGGTCTCTAGGTCAATGGGTTGATCCAAATCCATCTCGTCGAGTATGTAGTCGACCACGTCATTCTCGCTAAGGAGAACATGGAGACGCGCAACCCAGATAGAGAAGTTTTATCCATCTAGTCTGAGCTTCTCTCCTTCTAACCAATCAATCGTCAACGGGAAAGGTGGCATCGGGGAGAACCTTTTATACATTTATAATTGCGAAAGTAATTTAGACTAAGTTTATAATTAAATGAGTTAATAATAACTCCACTCAGAAACACCTATCCCATGAAGGGTTCCTAGTGATAACACGACCCCTTTTCCCAACATCTCCCCCCGATCATCACGGCCATCAATGTGGGTTCTAGGGTGGACGCTAAATGTCGGTCACATCATTCATGCGACTCGTGCTCGATCTTTCGACCATCCGTGTTCCGAGGCCATGTCTCGGTAACGTGCTAGGCTCGCCAACTCAACCTTAGTGTATTCGCTGTGCAACATGGCTTACACCCACCGTATGCGAACCTTAGTGTATTACTCACTCATAGATGGGGGAAACATGGATGGTCGATGGAGAAGCAATGCTGATGATGATGGCGATGATCTCCTCCAATTCCCTATCCCGGCAGGGTGCCAGAATGGAGTATCTGGTTCTGAATCGTGGAATCTGGTGGTGGCGGTGGAGCGGAACCCTTTCTGGAAAAACGTCGAACCCCCCTGAGTTTTTAGGTCAGAAGGCATCTTATAGGCGAAGAGGGGGACCGAGGGGGTGTCTGGGGCGGCCAGACCACCCCCTGGTGCGGCCAGGCCCAGCCCGCGCGGCCAGGTGGTGTGGCTGGGCCCCAGCCCTACTCCGTCTCGTATTCTGGCTCCGGGAGTCTTCTGGTGAAATAGGATTTTTGGCATATTTTCTGGGATTTTTCCTGATAGTTGATTTTCTGCACAAAAACTAGACACCAAGGCAATTCTGCTGAAAACAGCGTCAGTCCGTGTTAATTGCATCCAAATCACACAAGTTTAGAGGAGGAACAATAGCAAAAGTGTTCGGGAAAGTAGATACGTTTTGGACGTATCAACTCCCCCCAAGCTTAGCTTATTGCTTGTCCTCAAGCAATTCAGTTGAAAACTGAGTGCGATAAAAGAAACTTTCACGAACACATTTGCTTCATATGATGTATATATTCTCAGCATGTGATCAACTACTTAGACAATTCATAATAAAGAGTATGCAACTAAGTTTACTTAATAGGCATTGCAAGCTATGAAGAGATTCCAACTCAAAAATAATAAGTAGCATGAAGCATAAACATAAGCAACATTACAATGCTCATAACAAGGTATGATAGAGTGGTATCTCGCTTGCCTTTGATTATGAATGCCAAGGCACCTCTGAAGTTCAAGTGAAGACTAGAAGTAAAGATATCAAAGATACAAGTATCAAAGTCATAACACAAATAATCAAGTTTTGAGACAAGCACATTACACTAAGAATGACAACTATGCTCTCAAGAAAGTGCTCAAAGAATAGGTGGTGACTCAACAAGGAAATGAAAAAGGTTTTGAATAGTTTGAAAGGCTCCCAAATGCTGAAAGTATGGTACTCATTAGCTTTGAGCTCTCATTGCCCCTATCATAAACATCTTTAATATGGTTAAGGTGAAAGTGAGGTCCACTCTGAGTTATATGCTTGACAGACTATAAACTAGAAATCGCATGTCCCTTGAGTATGAGGGTCGCTCCTCATGCTACTCAACTTTAGTTACCGGTAAGTTCTTGTCACCGTAAATACGTGCGTATCATAGAGAACCGCCAATGGGGTACCCCTTTCCCGATGATACGGAAGAATCCCCATATCAAAATGACAAGGCAAGCAGACAATGAGTATCTCAGCAATATTCTTATTTACCATGGGAAAATGGTGCTTTTTTCTCTCTCTTTCCTCTTTTCTCAAAGCTCTTTCTTTTTCTTTTGCTCAATATCTATCTCTCTCTTTTTTTATAAGAAGAATGCTTCATATATACTTATTATGGTTACACTGCAGGTTTTCACCATGACAGCATGGATTAGACTGGCGACCCAGGCGTTTCTCTAACACACATACATAACTCCATGGACTTACAAGCCCCCCTTTTATTTCACACCGACGACATTGCTGGCTCGTGGTTGATGTCGAGCTCGTTGGGGAACCCCAAGAGGAAGGTATGATGAGCATAGTAGTAAGTTTCCCTCAGTTATGAAACCAAGGTTATCAATCCAGTAGGAGCAAGAAAACACCCCAAAGGTGTAGCTAGCTGAACGTTGGCAGGGCGCACTACCGGTGCCAGCAGCAACGTGGAGACCTGCACAACACAACCACAGAACTCTGTCCCTAACTTGCGATGAGGTTGTCAATCTCACTGGTTTTGCTGAAAACAAAGGATTAAACATATCGAATGGAAGAAAGTAATAGTTTGCAGAAAGTAAACACAAAGCAGTAAAAAATTTGTAGATTGTATGTAAAAGAAAGGACCGGGGTCCATAGTTCACTAGAGGTGGCTCTCCTTAAGATAGATAACATGCTAGGTGAACAAATTACAGCAGGGCAATTGACAAACATCGAGAAAGCATACAAGCATATACTAATCATCTTGACTCTTTTGAGATTCAATTGGGCATTACAACATTATACATAGACCGTCATCCAACTGCATCTATGACTAATAATCCACCTTCAGGTTATCATCCGAACCCCCTCCAGTATTAAGTTGCAAGCAACATATTATTGCTTTACGAATTGCGTGTAAAATAAACAATACGATTGTTCTATGAACAAAGGATTGTTGTTTTCTCCCTAGTAGCAATAGCACATCTAGTACCTTAGAGATTTCTGTCACTTCCCCAGATTACCAGAGGCATGAACCCATTATTGAGCATAAATACTAACTCTTGGACTTGCTAGCATATACTTGGCCAAGATAGCTACTAACAATAGAAAGCATGCAAGATCACAAATAACAAAGACATGATAGAATCAATAATCAATCTGAAATAGCATCTCAATATCCATTGGATCCCCGCAAACACAACATGCAGAATTACAAATAGATGATCTTGATCATGAACGGAGCTCACAAGATCTAGACATGAAAGCACAAAGTAGGAGAACCAGCCATCTAGCTACTACATGGACCCATAGTCCAGAGATGAACTACTCACGCATCACACCGTAGGCTTGCATGATGATGAAGAAGGCCTCTAGGGTGAATTCCCCTCTTCGGCAGGGTGCCGAGAAGAGCTTTACATCCCTCCCGGTCTAGGGACAGAGACGACGGAGGCTATAGACTCTTTCATGGATTTTTGATTGGGTCCTTAAGGTTTCCATATCAGAGGCAATATATAGGCGGAAGGAGAGGCCGAGGGGGTGCTAGGGTCGGCAGAACACCCCCTGGCGTGGGCCAGGCCTGGCCACGCGGCCAGGTGGTGTGGCCAGGCCCCAGCCCCTCCCCGTCTCGTATTCTGGCTCCAGATGTCTTCCGGTAAAATAGCAACTTTGGCTTTTGTCCCATCCAATTCCGAGAATATTCATTTTCTGACTTCCTGGAACCAAAAACAGCAGAAAACAGGCAGCTGGCACTGTGGCTCTTGTTAATAGGTTAGTCCAAGAAATCATATGAAAAGTACTCCAAAGTGTGGACAAAACACAAGAAAGTAGATAAAACCAAGCATGGAACATCAAAAATTATAGATACATTTGCAATGTATCAACATCCCCAAGCTTAACTCCTGCCCATCCTCGAGTAGGTAAGTGATAAAAAGAAAGAATAATTTTTGAGTTGACATGCACCATCATAAACTTGATCAAAGTATTTGTAAAACTTTCAAAGCTGGGATCATAGTACTTCAATCATAACATGAAAAACAAAGTTCTAGCAAAAACACAAAGAAACTATGATGCAACATGAAAAGGCAAAAACAAAAGATTCATGATAACAATGCTTTGCAAGACGTTTGTTTGTTTCACATATAGAAAACATAGCATAATAGTATTCAGCTTGTCCCTCATAGAGTAGAAAATATAAATGCATAGGACACCTTCAAAGTTCATAAGAGTGACTAGATACAAATAGTTCAAAACAAGCAATATCAAGTTATGCATCAATCAACTAGTCTTGGGACAATGCACATAGAACTAAGAATGGCCACTATGCTCTCAAAGTAGGTGCATAAAGATAGAAGGTGGAGACTCAATGTAATGGTGGAAGAAAGGCCTTCATAGAAGGAAGCAGATATTCAAGTCTCATAAAGAGCTTCCAAAAAGTATGGTACTTGTTAGCTTTCAGCTCTCATTGCCCCTATGATAAGCATCTTGAAGGTGATTAAGGTTAAAGTGACACAATTAAGAGGATATGCTTGACAAGTTATAAGCCGAAATCTCATGCCCCTTACTTACGAAGACCGAACCTCATGCTACTCAACTTTACTCACATGTAAGCTCTTGTCATTGTAAGTACATATGTATCATAAAGAACCGCCAACGGGGTACCCCTTGCACATGATACAGGAGCTATCCCATAATCAAAATGACAAGGCAAGCAGACAATGAGCATCTCAGTGATCTTTTTATTTGCTATTTGCGTAGGTTTTTATTGAGGATGCTTCATAGAGTGATCATTATGGTGATGCTGCAAGTTTCCACCATGATTAGAAATGGCTTAGGCTAGCGGCCCAGGCGTTTCTCTAACACACATACAAACTCCATGATCTTACAAGTTCCACTTTTATTTCACACTGCCGGGATCCATAAGCAAAAGAACATGATATCAACGGGGTACAAAGTACAAGTGCAATGTTGAAAGCGTTCCCCATGAAACATGGTTCTGCTAACTTCAACTTATAAAGCGCAAGCATATACGCAACAAAGATGGATGCAATGGGTCAAGTTTATTAAATGCAATAAAAGTAAAGTGTGCCATCAAGTTCGTGAGATCTTTAATCACTAATTTTCACATAACAAGTTTAATTTGGAAGGTAGAAAAAAACATGAATATACTTGGAATAGCATATGCTAGTAGGTAGGTATGGTGGACTCTTTGGAATACTTGGTTTTAGGAGTTGGATTGGTTGCGGAGGCTAGCAAAAGACTGGGAGCGACCAACTAAGAGAGCAATAATGGCCATAATCATGCAGAGCGACAAAACATCATTGATCAAAGCATAAAGTGATACTACAAGTTGAAAACTAAAGGATCATAAAGGCTTATGGTGACTTGGGATAGTCATAAGATGGTGTGATCATGCGCTAAGTCAACCCAAACAAAGCATCAAAGGAGAATACCACTATACTATCGTTTAATATGCTAAAACAACGCATGATTCATCCAAGGCACATTATGCAGTCTCAATTGTTTATAACAAGTCATGCTACAACAAAGAATACTAAATATAAATCCGAAAAACCAAAACAAAAATGAAAAATAAGACGCTCCAAGAATAACACAACTGTGCATGAAACAATAAAAATGAAGCGTTTGGAAGAAACCTGGGATTTTTATTGATGAAGAGGGGGATGCCTTGGGCATCCCCAAGCTTTGACGCTTGCACTTCTTGGATATTTCTTGGGTGACATGCGTGGCATCCCCAAACTTGAGCTTTAGTACATCCTTCATCTCATTACTCATTCCTTCCATACACCTGAAATTTTTCCTTCATACAAAACTTCACACAATCTTTATTAGCAACATTAGTGCACTCAAGATAATAGGTCTTTAGGTTCAGTTATAACACCAATAAACTTACATTAAAACACTAGCTACTGTAGCACTTCCCTCAAAAAGCTCAATTCCCCAAAATAACTCAAAAAGGAACCAACAAGAAGCAAATGCAGAAAATGGCAGAAATCTGTGAAAACAGACCAGCAGGTAAAGACGATTTTTTTCGAAGACCTTCTGTTGCTCAAATCAAAAAATGTTGAACTAACTAAAGTTATATAACAACCTAGGGCAGAAGCACAAAAATTCACGCCTCAAAAGGACGTTCAGAGATTTTACACAAAGTTTTACGGTGAAGCACAGAAATCTGTTTCGGGACAGCAACTTTCTCAATCATTACTTCTCTCTCATTAGAGGTTACTCTTGGCACAAAAAGCAAATAAAAAGGATAAAGAGTGGTTATTACAGAGGTAATAACTTCCAAGACTCATCTAAAACTTTTGGTTTATCTCCCAATAAGTACTTTTCTTTAACGCCTTTAAGTTAGGCATAAGAAGGAAGAAAAAAATCAAGTGTTCTCAAATGGAGGAGCATTAAAACCAAATTTCTTGCCCTTACCTCTCTTACTTTTATTCTTATAATTTGGGAAAATATGATTGTTCGGTGGACAAGAAAGGTACATGGTCCCATTTCCCACATCTATTATTGCTCCAAGGAGTTCTAATAGGGACCTTCCAAGTGTAATTTGTCCTTTTCCTGCACATTCAATAACAAGATAATCAGTAGAAATCATTTTCCCAAGGATCTTTGTAAACACTCCTTCAGCTATTCCAATAGGTAATATTGTAGCTTTATTAGCAAGAGATATTTCTTTTCCCCCTTCAAAAAGCCCCCAAAGATTTAAAGATTCATAAATATCTTTGGGCATAAGACAAAATTCAGACATGATATCACAGCGAGCTTGAAAAGTTTCATTATTTATATCAATCTTTACCGTGGGGAGCCACTTTGATGGTTCAGAATTTATTGGAACATAATGATGATGCTCCCTAAGCGTATTATAGCAATCTTTTAAGCTAGTAGTGCGGGTCTCAAGAGTGTTCAATCTAGCAAATATGCTTGCGAAAGAAATATCAGTTTTGCTAGGCAAGTTGTAAGTAAAGATCAATTTCTTTATAGCATTAATAACATCATCCTAATTACATTGGAGGAAATCTCCTCCAACAACAGCATCTAAAGCATATCTATAGCAAACAACAATTCCAAGGTAAAAACTGCTAAGGAACAAGCTTTGAGTCATTTTAGGCTCAGTTTTTTCATGTAGATCAGAGATTCTAGACCAAGCTTCCTTGAAACTTTCCTCAATTCCTTGTTTAAAAGTGAAAATAATTTCCTCGGGTGACATAGTGATTGGAGCAAGGCTAGACATAAAGGCAACTTAAGATAGGAACTATTTTTTGTGTGTTTTCAATAAAGAAAGCAAACTTGTAAAACTATTTTTTGTGTGTTTTTGATAACGAAACAAGCAACAAAAAAAAGTAAACTAAGCAAAACAAAAATAACAAAGTAAAGAGATTGGTTATGAGGGACTCCCCTTGTGAAGATGTCCTTGACTCCCTGGCAACGGTGCTAGAAAAATACTTGCTGGCTCGTGGTTGATGTCGAGCTCATTGGGGAACCCCAAGAGGAAGGTATGATGAGCACAAAAATAAGTTTCCCTCAGTTATGAAACCAATGTTATCAATCCAGTAGGACCAAGGAAACACCCCAAAGGTGTAGCTAGCTGAACATTGGCAGGGTGCACTACCGGTGCCAGCAGCAACGTGGAGACCTGCACAACACAACCACAGAACTCTATCCCCAACTTGCGATGAGGTTGTCAATCTCACCGGTTTTGTTGAAAACAAAGGATTAAACGTATCGACTGGAAGGAAGTAATAGTTTGCAGAAAGTAAACACAAAGCAGTAAACAGTTTGTAGATTGTATGTAAAAGAAAGGACTGGGGTCCATAGTTCACTAGAGGTGGCTCTCCTTAAGATAGATAACATGATGGGTGAACAAATTACAGCGGGGCAATTGACAAACATCGAGAAAGCATACAAGCATATACTAATCATCTTGACTCCTTTGAGATTCGATTGGGCATTACAACATTATATATAGACTGTCATCCAACTGCATCTATGACTAATAATCCACCTTGAAGTTATCATCCGAACCCCCTCCAGTATTAAGTTGCAAGCAACAGATTATTGCTTTACAAATTACGTGTAAAGTAAACAATACGATTGTTCTATGAACAAAGGATTGTTGTTTTCTCCTTAGTATCAACATCACATCTAGTACCTTAGAGATTTCTGTTACTTCTCAAGATTACCATAGGCATGAACCCACTATCGAGCATAAATACTAACTCTTGGAGTTGCTAGCATCTACTTGGCCAAGATAGCTACTAACAACAGAAAGCATGCAAGATCACAAATAACAAAGACATGATAGAATCAATAATCAATCTGAAATAGCATCTCAATCTCCATCGGATCCCCGCAAACACAACATGCAGAATTACAAATAGATGATCTTGATCATGAACAGAGCTCACAAGATCTAGACATGAAAGCACAAAGGAGGAGAACCAGCCATCTAGCTACTACATGGACCCGTAGTCCAGAGATGAACTACTCACGCATCACAACAGAGGCTTGCATGATGATGAAGAAGGCCTCCGGGGTGAATTCCCCTCTCCGGCAGGGTGCCGAGAAGAGCTTCAGATCCCTCCCGATCTAGGGACAGATACGACAGAGGCTATAGACTCTTTCGTGGATTTTTGATCGGGTCCTTAGGGTTTCCGTATCAGAGGCAATATATAGGCGAAAGGAGAGGCCGAGGGGGTGCTGGGGTCGGCCAGACCACCCCCTGGCGCGGGCCAGTCCTGGCCGCGTGGCCAGGTGGTGTGGCCAGGCCTCAGTCCCTCTCTGTCTCGTATTCTGGCTCCAGATGTCTTCTGGTAAAATAGCAACTTTGGCTTTTGTCCCGTCCAGTTCCAAGAATATTCATTTTCTGACTTCCTAGAACCAAAAACAACAGAAAACAGGCAGCTGGCACTATGGCTCTTGTTAATAGGTTAGTCCAAGAAATCATATAAAAAGTACTCTAAAGTGTGGACAAAACACAAGAAAGTAGATAAAACCAAGCATGGAACATCAAAAATTATAGATACATTTGCAATGTATCAGACATCTGCAAACAAAAGAGCATGGTATCAACTGGGTATATATTTACAGGTGTTGAAAGCGTTCCTCGTGACAACACGGTTCTGCTAATCCCCAGCCTATAATTTGCAAGCATATAACTTTCATGGATAGTCACAATGGTTCAGGTTTATTAAGTGCAGGAAATAAAGTGTGCCATCAAGTTCGTGAGAGCTTTACTATCTAACTTTCTCATAACAAGCAAACATTTTATTCGGAAGAAAACAAGGCATATTGAATATGCACGGAAATAGCAAATGATGCTAATAGGTAGGTATGGTGGACACTTTTGGCAATATTTGGTTTTAGGGAGTTGGAAACATGAGTAAAACATACTCAGTGTAAGTGAAGGCTAGCAATAGTAAGGGAGCGACAAACGAGAGAGCAATAGCTATCATAATCATGCTTGCAACAAAACAGGACTAATCATGGCATGAAAGTGATTCAAGACCCTCAAGGCAAAATAATTCATCGAGGCTTAACTGATTATTGTTTCAGTCATATGCATGCATGAGAATGTGCCAAGTCAATTCAAATGAAACATTCAGAGGAGGATACCACAATGTCATACCAAGTTATGAATAGAGTAATGCAAGCAAACATTCACATGACATGCTACAAACTATTAACAAGCTGGAACTAATCATATGAAAGCAAGAACTACTAAGCATCCATAAATAACATACACCCTACACGAACAGGCTAAGCATGCCCACAATGATGAGTATATCTACAAAAATGAAAACAAATAGAGTTCGTTACCAGCCTCTTACCACACCTCAAGTTGTCATTAATCCTCATTATTGCCCTTCAGTTGTGTGGCTTGAATAATAATAATATGAAACCAAATTCCACTGAGAACTGCTAAACCCTGCAACAAACTCACAAAACCAAAGAATAACAACAAATATTTTTGGTATTTTCGATTTTTAAAACAAGAACCAAAAAGGAAGAAGAAGCAAAGCAAAATATTTTTGGGTTTTTCGAATAGTTCAAACAAAGCAAAAAGGGAAAATCAAACTAAGGAAAAAAGAATAAGAAGCAAACAAAGAGAAACAACAGAAATATTTTTGGTCTTTTTGTGTTTTAGAAATCAAAAGCAAAGAAAGAACGAAAACTAAAAAGAGAAGGAAACATGAATATACAAAGTACCGACGCAAAATGATATGGAGATGAGTGCGATGTCGGCGTACCTCCCCCCAAGCTTAGGCTTTTGGCCTAAGTGGGTGTCAATCCTAGGCTGACCAAGATGGAGCGCCTCCGTAGTACGGTGAGGAGGTACCCTCGTCTTGGTGCGAGCTCGAGGACGCCCCACTATAATGCGTAGAGTAATCATAGGAGGGCACATCCTCCTGGTGCTGCCTGTGGAAACCCAGAAAGCGGAGCTGCTCGTCCACCTCCTCCTTGGAGCGTGACCACGGCCTCCTGTGAACACTAAACAAGGTAGATTGCGGCAAAGGGATCTCCCTCTCATCCCCGTCAGTAAACAACATCCTATAAACTAAACTGTCCAACTCAGAATCAGCAGTGACAAAGTGATGTGTTTTCATAGCAGCAAGGTCAAGCCTTTGTGGTGCCAATATAGTATCATTGGGATCCACAAAAAGCTCTAATGCATTGACCATACATGAAGCGATTATGCCCCCATAGATAGGCCCCCCTAGCAGCTAGGCGGCGAGCAATAAGCGAGCCAAGGTTGTACCGAGTATCATTGTTAAGCGCAGCAGCAAGGAAGGCTAAATGATAGTTGGAGATATTACTCGTATTCTCCCTACCAAGAATGCTAGTAGCAAGATAATATGCAAATTATCTAAGAGCAGGGAGTTGGATGTTTCTTATCTTTCTGCACTGAGCTACGTGGTCATCATCATTGGTCACCCCTTGATAGAGCTCCAACAAATCAGCGGGTCGCCATTGAATCTTCTTCACGGTCCCTGTCATGCTTACACCTACAATACTGCAAAATCTTTCCAACGGCATGGTAAAGGGCAGATTATAAATTCTGAAAGAGACAGTTGACTGATAGGGCGTGTTAGTAAGCACGAAACTCTCAACAAAAGTTTTGGTGAGCATAGCGTATTGCTCACTCTCATCTTGCATGTATGAGGTCAAACCAACCCTCTGAATCAGTAGCAAGAAATCATCAAGAATCCCTGCAGCTTGTAAGAAAGTAAAACAAGGAAAAGTAGACGGGTGAGCATCCCCATCATCTCCTTCATTACCAATACGAGGTGCAATGAGATCTTCGTTGTATGATGGCCTAAACTGAGAGGCCGATCTTGAGGGCCTTGACCTCCTAGGTGCATCCCTCTCAAATATTTCTCCAAAGGTATGGTTGTTCATGTTTGATATTCTAAAATTTAAACATCTATTAAACAAGTGATTGCAAAGTGAATATAATGAAGGGAACTACTCATAGGGACTTGTAAGAGGCCCAAACATGCATCAAAACTATATCTCTAAGCATCAAACAAGCTTACAAGCTCTCATAACCTGTCACCTATAGCAGCAAAATACTCAAGATATAGACCATTAAACACAAATCTACTTGTACAAGCGAAGGAGTCACATACCGGAGAACAAATGCTCCAAGTTTCAGCAACAAAGATGGGCTGAGCAAGGAGATCGAAAAAATCGAGGGCAAGCATAGCAAGAACACGATTTTGAGCAATGAACTGGTGTCTACTCGGGAGAGAGAAGAAAGTGGCAAGTGAGAGAGTGAGTGGAGGGCCAGGGGTGGCCCACACCATAGGCAGGCGCGCCCCAGGGCTGGCCGCACCACCAGGTGGTGTGCCTGCCTGGTGGCCCCCTGGTACCTTCCAGGCACTCCTCTGCCCCTTTTTTCACGTGAAAATTTAATAAGAATTTCTAGAATTTTTCGAGACACTTTATTTTTGGGCATTTTTCAGGTATAGATGAATGATTTTTTGACAGAAAAAGATTTTCTAGAATGATGCAATGACAAAACAAGGCTACAACTATAGAAGTTCTAAGACACTCTAACATGCAAGCAACTAACAATAGAAAAGTAAACTAAAGGAAAGCAAAAACTAAAATGAAAAGAATAGAAGTAAGCGGAGATAATCATGGTGAAAACGGTTTTGTTCAATGAAATCCTTTTGTTAACAAGGTTGATCAGGTCTTGTTACCAAAATAATTTTATATGAAACAAAACTTTGTATTCCACTAATAATTATGTTACCTCAACCTTGATAGCAATGGTCCCAATCATAATAGTTTCAAAATTTTCTCTTGGTATGGGACAATATATTTCTCCAACTTGAATGCCCTCAACATGTTCAACTGAATTCAAACCATAAGTCCTATCAATCTTCTTGGGGAAATAGATAGTATGTTCCTTGTCATTAACATCGAAGGTCACCTTTCCTTGATTACAATTAATAATAGCTCCTGCAGTATTAAGAAAAGGTCTCCCAAGAATAATAGACATATTATCATCTTCAGGCATTTCAAGCACAACAAAATCAGTTAATATCAAGCAATTATGAGCCACTTGAACAGGTACATCCTCACATGTACCAACAGGAATAGTGGTAGATTTATCAGCCATTTGCAAAGATATATCAGTTGGTATTAATTTTTTCAGTTGAAGTCTCTTATAGAGAGAGAAAGGCATAACACTAACTCCATCTCCCAAATGACACAAAGCAGTTCTAACATAACTATTCTTAATAGAGCAAGGGATAGTTGGAATCCCTGGGTCTCCAAGTTTCTTTGGAACCTTGCCATTAAAGGAATAATTAGCAAGCAAAGTAGAGATTTATTCATTAGGGATCTTCCTTTTATTCGAGACAATATCCTTCATATACTTTGAGTAAGGAGGCAATTTAATAGCATCAGGCAATGGAATTTGCAGGAATAAAGGTTTCATCCACTCACAAAACTTATTATAGTGTTCATCTTCCTTTGACTTGTGTTTCTTATCAGGGAAAGGCATAGGATTTTGGACCCAAGGCTCTCTTTCACTACCATGTTTCTTAGCAATAAAATCTTCTTTAGTGTATTTAGTATTCTTAGTGTGCTTTTCAGGTTCTTCTTCAACTTTTCTTGATCAGGAACATCATTTTCTTCATTACCACTTTTAGTTTCAGCATCAGAGACAGATATACTATTAGGATCTTTAGCAGGTTCAGAGGGTTCTACAATAGTTTTATGTTTCTTTTTTCTTTTCTTACGAGTAGTACCACTATTTTTAGCTTGTTGAGAATCCTGCTCGATTCTTTTGGGATGCCCCTCAGGATATAGAGGATCCTGGGTAGCAGCACCACTTCTAGTCCTAATCTCATAAGCGTGTTTTTCTTTGGCAGCATTAATTAGCAAGTCTTTTTGCACTTTAATAAGTTGATCTATTTGAGTTTGAACCATTTGAAAATGTTTAACAATCATTTTAACATCATTAGAGGTTCTTTCCACAATATCTTTTAACTCAACAATAGCTCTAGTGTTTTCCATTAGATGATTTTGCACCCTTTTATTAAAATTATCTTGCTTAACAATAAAAATATCGAATTCTTCTAAGCATTGATCAGGAGGTTTAGAGTAAGGGATATCACCTTCATCAAAATGTTGGAGAGAGTGTACCTCAATAGTGGATGAATGGGGAATTGGCTTACATAATTCTTCTATAGGAGGTGAATTCTTGACATCTGCAGCTTTAATTCCCTTCTCCTTAAGACATTTCTTAGCTTCCTTCATCACTTCATCATTTAATTCAATAACTCCCCTCTTCTTAGATGATGGTATAGGCGCTGGTATAGCTGGTTCAAGTATAATTATTTCAGGTATAGCTGGTTAAGGAGGAGTCCAATCTTCATAATTCTTGCTTATTTTAGCCATTAATTCCTCAACTTCCTTGTGTCGTCGGATTGATGACAAGTACGCCATGAGGGGGTCCTCGAGGCATGCGGAAGAGAGGGGTGTGAGACGTACGATGTTTCGATACAGTGAGCACACAAGTTTACCCAGGTTCGAATCCGCCGGCTTTGGACGGATCCTACTCCTGCTAGCAATCTAGTAATACGGTAGAGCCGGAATATGGGTTACAAGGGTTCGCCTGTGCGAGTTGAGATTGTAGACTATTGAGGGTCTAAAGTGTTGCCCTAAAGGCTCTCCCTAGGATGGCTTATATAGATATCCGGTATAGGGTTTACAGGAGAGATCTATCCGGCTACGACTAAGAGTCGGTTACAGAGTACATCTTGAACTACAAGTAACACTATGGGCCTAAGTCCGTAAGTCTTCTGGGCCTTCCTGTAGCCAGATTGGACTCCGTCTTTCTCCCTGACTGGGCCGCCCGTGTAGCAAAGCTCTAACCCGAAGTGGGCCACCCTGGTCAGTGAGGAACTGTGAGGATACCCGGAAAGTATATCCCCAACAGCAGCCCCCGGAGGCCTCCAAGATCCAAAGACGGATTCATCATCGTCTAGCTTGATCTTCGGCTTGCAGAATCTTGAAGGGTTCCTGAAACTTCACAACAAAAAATACGACCCGGGTCTTAAAAATAAGTCGGACCTATCAACAGGTTACTCGGATTTTCCAGCTTGATTTCAAACTAAGCCGGAACTTGGTCTCTAACACCACCTGACACAAGTCATGGTCAAGTCACGTCATCTGACAGGCATTCCGTCAGCACGACTATTGGTGGGTCCGCGGTTCGTGGAACCGAGGCGCCGTTTCAATGTGTGCACGGAAATCGAGGCGACGTAATCATCGCGTGGGTCCTTCCCAGTTCCTTCCATGACGTGTGGCGGTTACACTGTAGCATTTGCACGAATCTTTGCACGGTTAGGTGGGTATAAGGGGTTAGGATTTTCTCCTTCTCTCCTCACCTGTCCTTTGCCTTTTCCTCTCCTCCCAATCTCTCTGCGCGCACAGAGCTCCTCCGTTCCTCCCCCAAAAAACTCCCAGCGCCGCCCATCCTAGGTCATCTGCCCGCCGGAGAAATGGCTTCTTCTTCCTCTTCCGGCTTGGCTGCAGCGGTGGCGATGGCAGCGACGGAAGCGGCGGTGGAGAAGGAAAGCTTCCGCGGGGTCTGCATCCCCTGCGTGCTTGACGACGAGAAGCTCCAGAACATGGAGAATGAAGGGCTCCTCTGCGCTGGCGACTGGCGGAGCGGCTTCGAGGAAACCGTCCCCAACCCGTGCGCCGGCGAGCGGGTCCACTTCAGCACCCACCTCGACAGAGGTTTGTCGTTTCCTCCCTCAGAGTTCTTCTCCAAGGTGATTTACCATTACAGAGTTCAACTCCATCATCTTCCTCCCAACTCTCTCTTAGAGATGAGCGCTTACACTTCTTTGTGTGAGGGCTTTCTCGGCATTAGGCCGAGTTTAACGTTATTTCGGTACTATTTTCATGTCCGGAGAAACTCTATCACTGCCGGTGTTCCTTACATCACCGGTACTATTAGTTTTTCGCTTAGACGCGAGCACGCATATCCCAAAATCCTAGCCAGTGACTCGGTCAAACAATGGCCAGCCACATTCTTTTATCATAGGGATATTCCGGCTCCCGGCAAAGCCACTGCTTTGTCGGCTTTCATCTCAGAGCTGCCACGGCCCAACCGTCTTGGGACGAGGCTCCTCCGGCTCTCACTGACGATCTGATCCTCGCTAAGAGGCGGATCGAATATTTGATCAAACACAAGGGACTGAAGGGATCCGACTTGGTCCAATGCTGGGTCTCACGCCGGATCCAGCCCCTTCAGTACCATGGAACTCGACTGATGCACTCCATCACGTCGTCCAAGAAAGACTCCCTCCGCATCAGCCCCAAAGCCTACACCACACAGGGCTATATAAGCCAGATCAAGTGGCTGATCAGGGAGCGGATCGAGAGGAGGATCCCGGAGGTTTCTCTGGATATGCATACGGCGGAAAACCCTGTAGTGCTGGTAAGCTTCTAACAGTACACCTTTTTATGTGTTTCAATCTTTGAGTTAATTGCAATACTGATATGTCTTCTTCTTTTCAGCTTGCTGACCTCCCCGAGTCGAAATTTGCTCCGCTCGAAGGATATCCTCCGGAGTTTTCTTAGGAGACAGAGGTGGTCCCATTGCCGGACCTTGCGCTCAAGAAGCACAAAGCTCCGACAGTGGCTGTTGGCACAAAGAAGGTGCCCGTCGTGAAGAGGTATCTTTCAATCACAATTTCCGCATTTGTACCTTACTCGAATTTTGTTCTGAGACGTAATGTTTCTGGCTTTATTACATTCTCAGAGCTAAACAGCTCATCAAGGGTAAGGGGAAGGGAACTTCTTCGAAACCCCTGCGGCAGACGAAGCTTACCATAGCTTCTCCTGTCGTGGCTCCTCCGACTCCTGCACCTCAACCTTCCACAACGCCGGTGATTTCTCCGGCTGCCGCAGAAGATCCGGCTCCTTCAACGGAGCCTGCGATCCTTGAATCGCAAACTGACGTCACCATGGGTGAGTCAGATTTAGATAAGGGTGAACCCTCTTTGGGTAATGATCCCTCGGCAGAAACTTTCACCGAAAACCTTATCAGCAATCCGTGACTTGCCAAGTTTGGCCTTTCCTGGAAATCTGCTGAAGAGATCCAGCGGCTAGCCAGGCAATGCCTCGAGAAAAGAAACTTATCTACCGAAGAAGAAGCGCAAGAAGCAGAGGACATCAAGTTCTCCGACCTTCTTGCCCAGGTGAGCCTTCGCGACGAGAGGATAGGGACCGGTGAGCTTCCAACATCACTAGTGATTCCTCTGACTCTCACCGAGAAGGTTGCTGTTGAAGTGAACGCGAGTTTGGATAGACTCACTCGCGAACAATATGTAAGTCGGAATTCCAACTCCTGTTTTTCCTTTATTTCATATCATATCCTCTAGCCCCCAAGCATGAAGTAGGATATACAATCTGGGTTTATGCTTCATTAGGATGCCAAAGAATGAACTAGTGTAGCCCCCAAGGCTCGTGCTGATATTAGAAAAAATATTAGCCCGAGTCTTTAGTAGCTTTCTGACTTTGGGTATTCTGACTTACAGAAAGTATGTTCCTATAACCAGGATTTGTTGAAAAATTTCTGTGATAAGCGGAGAGAGATCAAGGCTCTCCGACTTAAAAATGCTGAACTTAAGGTCTCCAAAGATGAGGCCGAAGGTAAACATTTTGAGACTCAATCCTTGTCTTTCATGTTTTCATAGTCGAATTTTTCCTGAACTGTTGTTCTTTTTGACTTACAGCACTGGTGAAACAATCCTGTGCCATGATTGAAGAGGCCGAGAACCTCAAGACTTTGGTGGTGGAGAACAAGGAGCTGTGCCAAGAGCTGGATAAGCTCAAGGCGGATCATGAAAAGAGCATTGCTCAAATCCTTGAGTCCTCCTCCATGGCTACTGACGAGCGTGATCGCAAGATCGCTGCTCAAGACCAAAAAATCTCGGACCTTAATAATGAACTTAGCAGAGAGAGGGACCTTTCCGAAGCGCTCCGTGCTGATCTCCAGAGTCTTCAGGAAGAGAAGACCAAAATCGACGACGTCATTTTCGGTATGTTCCATCTGTCTGACTTTTCCTCTTTTTTCAACTTCTATCAATGTCAGATTTTTCTTAACTTTTTTTGTGTATAGGTCCTCTGAACTTGACAGACTCTTCTTCCACCGAGCCCCGCACCCACTGGCTTACCCAAGTCGGTGACCTGCTTCATGACTTTTGCCAATCCCTTGAGGACATCGGCGAAGCTCTCAAGATTCTGGACATGCACAACATGTCAGATTTTCAGGTGCGGGACAAGGCAAAGGAGATGCCGCAACTTGTTCAGGATTGGAACATGTCCTACGCGCGGACTGCGGCGCAGAACGCTCTCACCATGGTTATGAGCCACCGTGGAAACATGGAAATATGGCAAGTGACCAGAGGGTACTGCAAAGTAGATGAAGACGGCCAGGAGCAGGACCTTCAAGCCATCATGCACTCCTGTGCCGGATATGGGTTTCACGTGGCTGATTTGACCAGCTACGAGACCCCTTTCTTCACCCGCGTGGACACTCCGCCTCCTCCAGAAGAAGAATCAGCAGAAGTTTCCGACGATGAACGCACCACCTCGGATGTGGACATCTCGGAACGATACCAAGGCGGTGTATCCAGCGAGCCAGCAACTCCTTCCTCTCCTGCATCATAGTTTAACAGAAATATTTGTGTTATTCTGAAAAACATGATGAGCCTGTAAATATGCAGTACTATAATTTTGCTAGTGCTAAGCTTTTGATCTATTCAGCACTTTTGGATTTAAACTTTTTGCGTGCCTGAAATGTTTACATAAGCACTTGTATTTTTTCGTCCATACTTATCGTTTATCTGGCTTTCCGCCTTGTCCCTTTCGTGAGCCGGCTAAACCTTCTGCCGGAAACTTTGCCGAGCAACGGAGCTCAATTGCTAAACCAGTTTAAACTCGGAAACAAAGCTAGCTTCCAGTACCAACAATTCACTACTCGGAAAATGCCCGTATCCAGCAATCAGACAAATAACCAAAGTAAAGACTAGAAACTTTTAGAGTTGTACCCGAGGGTAGCAGTTTTAGAATCGGAAATCTAAACCAGAACGAACATGAGCATAAAGTACTTTGAAGCATTCTGGGATTTTCGACTATGAAATGATCATTCAGAAATAAGATGGTAAAAACTTCTTAGAAAAAATTGAGGCAACCAAAACTCTTATTTCTCACAGAACATGTACATATATATGTTTACAAAGAAGGATAAACTAAGAATAAAAGGGACGTAGCGGAGCAATATTACACGGTCTGTCTAACTCATCCGGATTTGTACTGCCTCTGGCTCTCTTTCTCTTCTTAGTAGCAGATCTTTCTTTGACTGGCCTCATGTCAGTTAAGTAGTACGATCCATTGTGCAATACTCGACTAACTAAAAAGGGCCCTTCCCATACTGGGGAAAGTTTATGCTTTCTTTGTTGCACAAGTCGGAGAACCAAATCACCTTTATTGAAAGATCTATTTCGGACTCTCTGGCTATGATACTTGCATAACTTCTGCTGATAGGCTGTAGATCTCATTTCAGCAATGACGCGAACTTCTTCGACTAAGTCGAGATCGTTTTGTCGAGAAATATCGGCATCCTCTTCCATATACGCGGCCACTCTAGAAGAGGTGTGAATCAAATCACTAGGAAGAACTGCTTCTGCACCATAGACGAAGAAGAAAGGTGTGTATCTGGTTGACCTGTTTGGAGTCGTTCGTAAACTCCATATTACAGAGGGTAATTCCTCTGCCCAAGCCCCCGCAGCATGTCATAGTGGTGCTTCGAGTCTCGGTTTTAGGCCTTGTAGGATTAAACCATTTGCTCTTTGGACTTGTCCGTTAGCCTGTGGATGTGCGACTGACGCAATGTCAAGCCGGATATTTTGCTCGTTGCAGAATTCAGCCAATTCTCCTATAGAGAAGTTACTCCCGTTGTCCGTGATAATGCTATGCGGATAACCATACCGGATTATAACATCCTCGACAAATCTTTTGGTTGTTGCTCCATCACAACTAGTGACAGGTTTAGCCTCAATCCATTTGGTGAATTTATCCACCATCACTAAGAGATGAGTAAATCCACTTGGAGCTCGTTTAAATGGTCCTACCATATCAAGCCCCCAGACCGCAAAAGGCCATGTTATAGGTATTGTTTGCAACTGATCAGCTGGGACGTGAGCTTGTTTGGCGTACTTTTGGCAACCTTTGCACATCTTGACTAATCATTCGGCACCTGCCTGAGCTGTCAGCCAGAAAAATACGTGTCTAAAAGCTTTTGCCACTAGAGATTTGGCTGCAGCGTGGTGACCACACTCGCCTTCGTGGATTTCCCTTAAGATTTCCACTCCTTCTTCCGGAGATACACAGCGCTGAAAACCCCCAGAAACACTCTGCTTATAGAGCTCACCTTTAACTATAGTATAGGCTTTTGCTCGTCGGATGATCTGCCGGCTCAGCACCTCGTCTTCGGGTAATTTGCCATCTACCAAATAATCGAGGTAGGGTTGAGTCCAACTGGGAATTACAGCCAGAACTGCTATCAAAGGTGAGTCGGATTTGGTCGGATATTCCTCATCTACTCCCTTTATTGAGGGAACTTTGAGGTGCTCTAAAAAGCGCCATCCGGGACCTCTTTCCACGCAGAATCTATCCGAGATAGTGCGTCTGCTTCCTCATTTTCTGCTCGAGGGATGTGTTGAACTTCAAACCCTTCGAACGATTTAGATAGATCATCCACGATAGCTTTATATGCTGCCATGTGCTTATTTGCATTACAAATCTCCGATACTTGTTGAGCAACAAGATCCGAATCGCCGTAACACATCAAACGTCGGATGCCAATATCCTTAGCAATCCGGATTCCATGCAGCAGTGCTTCATACTCGGCAATATTGTTTGTCGCTGTGAAGTGGATCTGCAACACGTATAAAAGTTCATCTCCTTGGGGTGATTTGAGCACCACGCCAGCCCTCGAGCCCCCTCGAGACTTAGACCCATCGAAAAAGAGGGTCCAATATTCTGACTCAGGGAGGATCATGTTCTCCTTCATCTCTGTCCAATCAGCAACAAAGTCAGCAAGGATCTGGGTTTTGATTGCTATCCGAGGTTTATACTCAATATCAAAAGCTGAAAGCTCTATGCCCCATTTGGCGACGCGTCCTGTGGCATCACTGTTGTTGATTATATATCTCATGGGAGTTGTGCTCACCATGGTAATTGGATGCTCCTGAAAATAGTGTCGTAACTTATGAGATGCTAGAAAAACACCGTAAGATAACTTTTGATAATGCAGATACCGCTGTTTTGACTCTGTTAGGACTTCACTGACAAAGTAAGTCGGACGCTGCACCAGGTGCTCTTGATTTTCCTCCAGTCTCTCCACCACCATGATGATACTAACGACCTTATTTGTCGCAACAAGATAAAGCAACATCGGTTCCTGAGGTTCCGACACTTCAAGGATAGGAGCAGATGAGAGTACTTTCTTCAGGTCTTGTAGTGCAGCTTCAGCTTCATCAGTCCAAACAAAATCCTTGGTCTTTTTCAGGAGTTTGTATAATGGTGCGGCTCTTTCACCAAGCCGGCTTACAAATCGACTGACCGCGGCGATGCAACCAGTTAATCTTTGTATGTCCTTCAGGCGAGTTGGCCTGGAAATATTGAGTATAGCCTTGATTTTTTCCCGGTTCACCTCTATGCCTCTCTGAGACACGATGAAACCTAACAATTTTCTGGCTGGTATTCCAAAGAAGCATTTCTTTGGGTTAAGCATGATGTTGTATTTTTTTAGATTGGCAAATGTTTCCTCCAAGCCGGAAATCAGCGTTTCCTTCTTTTTGGACATTACTGTGATATCATCCACGTATGCATGTACATTGCGTCCGAGTTGGTCATGGAGGCAGTGCTGCATCATGCGCTGGTACATAGCTCCTGCCTTATTCAGCCCAAAGGGCATCGTATCAAAACAGAAGGTTCCGAAGGGGGTTATGAATGAAGTTTTGACTTTGTCAGATTCCTTCATCCGGATTTGGTGATAACTGGAATATGCGTCGAGAAAACAGAGGAGTTCCAAGCCTGTCATAGAATCGATAACTTGATCAATTCTAGGTAGAGCGAACGGATCTTTTGGACAAGCCTTGTTCAAGGCAGTATAATCAACACACATCGTTAATTCAGTGGTGTCCTTTTTAGGGACCATTACAGGATTGGCCGACCACTCAGTGTGGATGACCTCTTCTATGAATCCAACTCGAGCCGTGCTAGTTCCTTAGCTATTGTCTTACGCTTTTCATCGCCAAATCGTCGTAGGGACTATTTGACGGGTTTAGCATTCGGGTTTACATTTAGAGAGTGCTCGGCAAGTTCCCTAGGTACTCCGGTCATGTCAGATGGCTGCCATGCGAAGATATCTTGATTTGCTTGGAGGAACTTGACAAGCACGCTTTCCTATGCGCTACCTAGGCCTACGCCTATCTGGGTCACCTTGGAGGGGTCATCATCCTTCAACGGCGTCTTTTTCGTCTCTTCTGATGCCTTGAACTCTAGATTTGGCTTTGTCACCTCCTTCTTCGTTGCGGGCATCTCAGACGGATCTATGCTCTTCTTGATCTCCTGGTACTCCTGGGCGTGTAGCACGGCTTTGGCAAAGGCGGCATTTCCATCCTTGCACTCTCGCGCTTTCTTCGGGTCTCCCCTGATGGTGATCACGCCGTTGGGACCTGGAATTTTCATCATATTGTAAATGTAACACGGACGAGCCATAAAAGCCCAATAAGCCGAACGCCCGAATATAGCGTGGTACGCGCTCTTGAATGGGACCACTTTGAAGGAAAGTGCTTCCGTCTGATAGTTCTTTGGAGTTCCAAAGGTAACATCCAAAGTAATCTCTCCCAGGGAATTAGCTTATCTTCCTGGGACAACTCCGTGAAAGATCATAGAGCTATGGTTTAGCTGGGTTTTCGAGATCCTCATCCGGCGTAGTGTTTCGACATAGAGAATATTGATACTACTACCACCGTCCATGAGGGTCTTGGAGAAACCATAACCGTCAATAAGTGGATTAACGATTAAGGCGTATTTTCCTCGCCTGTGCAACTTAGGCGGATGATCAGCACAGTCAAATGTGATTGCCACTTCCGACCAGTCCAGATATTGGGGGACAGCCGGAACTGTTGCATTGAGCTCGTGTAGAACTGCTTTCTTGACCTTTGCTGGTTGAGATCCGAGGAAAGTGACATAAGTGTCCTTCTTGGTGGGAAAAGTTTTCTTCCCTTCCGGCTTGGGATTTGAAGCATCAGCTTCCTCCATGTCATAATCTTCCTTGGTCTCTTTTTCTTTTTCGGGATTCTTCTTTCCCTTCTTCCGCTTAGCTTTGTAGCCCGCGGTGTCATCTCTTTTGATGTCGTCATTGAAACGACATTCGGCGTTGGTGTGGGACGAGCCCCCATTGGCGTCTAGGTCATGCACACATGGGTTATTGGCAATGTCGGCCTAAGAGTAGGTTTTGCCTGGTTGCTGGTCTCCTCTCCCTTGGACCCTTGAAGTCCCACGGCCACGCCCGCGGCCTCCGCCGTGTCCTCCTCGTCCTCCAGACCCAAAAGTAGCAGTGACCACTGCTGTTTCCGCGTTGGGTTTATCTTCCAAGGTATTTTTGCGCTTCTGATCTTGTTGCTTTGGTTGTTTTGCCGACTGAGGCACAACTAGGGCATTGAGTAATCCCTCTTCATCGTTGTCGGCATCTGCATACTTGCTCGTTGTTTCTATCATTTCTCCCAAATCAGTGACCTTGTCACACTTTAAGCGATGGTGCAGTAGACCAATTGGGAGACCTGCGATGAAAGCTTCAATCGCAGTTTGATCATTTACTCCTTCGCAGGAGTTCTTGGTGTCGATCCATCGTCCGAGGTAATCCCGGCAAGTTTCTCCGGCCTTCTGGGTGCAACGCTGTAGGTCTCCGACCGTACAGGGCCTCCCATACGTGCCTTCGAAATTCCAAAAGAATGCACTTTGCATGTCATGCCAGTTGTGGATGGTGTTCTCCGGAAGTTAATTAAGCCATGATCGTGACGTCTTCCGCAACATAAGTGGGATATATCGGGTTGCGACCAGGCTATTTCCGCCTTTGGCGATGCAGCAAGCTTGGAAAAAATCCTGTATCCAAGTGTCTGGCCGAGCAATGCCGTCGTAGGCTTGGATATGTCTTGAGATAGCAAATCCTTCCGGGAATCTTGTAGCTCTGATGCGTGGTCCGAAGCATTTTGGGCCCACGTAGATATCATCGTTTTCATAGAGCCGCGCCTCTATGTTGGAGTTGATCCTGTGCCTTGCGTCGTTCGGGGATAGAGATCGTCCCGAATGCCGGTTGTGGCTGCGGTGCCTTGGAGCCGGACTTCGGCTTCTGCCACCACCTCCTCCACCACGTCGTCCTCCTTGTCCCCCTTGGGAGCCGTTGTGATGACTGCTTGGTGGAGAAGGTGGGGCAGCTGGATAGTTTCCGGATGATCACCGGCCTCCGTCCGGAGCATCATTATTCCGGTTCTGGGGAGGGTCTTCGCTACGACGAGCCCCCTGCCGGCTTGTCCCGACATGGTTTCCACCGTTCCTTCGTCCGTCGTTCCCACTACGGTGAGGCTCAGCCAGACGGCTTGCATGTCTAGGAGGTGGCATTTTTTGACGATCCTCCTCCCGATGTTTCTCTTTATCTTATCCCCTTTGATCGTCTGACTCTCGTCGGGGAGGATTCCTCGGATTCAGAGCAGCAATGGCCTCTTTCTCAGCCGCTGGGGCGACGTTGCTCCAGTCACGCGTAGTCCTGTGATGCTGTCCTGACGATCCGGTTCTCGAATAATTGTCCTCCCGACGTTCGGGGCGATGATGTTGCTCCGGAACATGATGGGGTCTTATGTCA
Organism: Avena sativa; assembly: GCA_916181665.1. Taxonomy (NCBI): domain Eukaryota; kingdom Viridiplantae; phylum Streptophyta; class Magnoliopsida; order Poales; family Poaceae; genus Avena; species Avena sativa. Next base: position 427,658,662 of record OV702286.1, on the reverse strand, counting down.
GCCCATGCCGGATCTGTGCGACATTGGTCGGAATCCGAGACTAGTTTTTAACTTCTGGACAGGGCGACCTTTTGCTGCTCTAGTCCCTTGTTGAGTAGTTTGATACCCAAATGGATCTCCTCTGGTCCTGGATTAGCCAATAGAATTTCTCGGGCCGCCACGGTATTCTGTACTAGGGTTGGATATACCCAAACTCCTTTGCTATATTTCCGTGGCTTCCCCAGCTCATCTCCGAAAAGGACGGCACGGATATGTGGGAATTGGTCGTCATTGGTGTGACGCTTTCGTGTCTTTTGATGTAACCGAGACATGTAATCCTTAGTTGCCATGCGTTTCTTCTCCTCCTCGATGTTTTTGGCTTCATCCAGGAGTTGTTGACGACGCGCTTCTAGGGCTTGGGCCCTTTCGTCCAGCTCTTCCGCAGTAAGTTCTGCGGCTGTAGGGATAGGTGTGGTTAATGCAGCATCGATGAGTTTACGCGCACCTTCGGTGATCACGTGTCCATCCATCGATTCTTCTTTTTTTGGCTCTTCTGGGATAAGTGCTCCATCCGAGTCTTCTTCGTATTCCTCGGCAATCACCTCTTCTGCCAGAGGGTCTTTTGTCGGGGTCTTGTTCTTCTTGTTCTTCTTCTTTGCTTTCTTGGCAGCACCGGTAGCAAAGACGGCTTTGGGTCCGTTTCCCGGAGTCAAGCTTTGATCGGTACTTTCGGACATCTGGACTTTGGGATTATCTTCGACGTCCATGTCATCCTGCGCTTTGGGAGAGTGTTCCCCGGATCCTTCATCCATGGCTTCTCCTTCTTCTATAGCTTTGGAGTTATACTCCTCTTCATATTCCGCGGAGAACTTTCGGAAATCCGCTGACGTCATCGATTCATCCGAGGATGCGGGTACGTCGGCGTTTGTTCCAATCGCCTCCAGCACATAGTCGGTGTTTTCTCCAGCATCGGCAGAGCCGGATCCGGATCCCACATATCCGACGAAGTGCGACGCATGCTTCCTGAGGTACCTGTGGCTCTCGCGGTCAGCCATGTCGAAACTTTTGATGGTCTCGAGAATTGCATCTGCGATTGCATCTTGCATTATCATACGTCGCAGTGTGTACCTTAGGAAAGGTCTGTCTGTCCCGGCATCCCTAGAGCCGGAATCAGTGTCGTTGATGAGCTCCTCCTGGTTTTCGACTTCCGTGGGTGGGTCGATCTGGGATCCGGTCTCTCCTAGGAGATCCACTCTAGATTTGACTTGGACCGCTAGGTCTTCCTCAGGGGCTTGTTCGTCTACGGTACCAAAGTTGGTAGGCCAGCGCATGGTGGTACCTAAGTTGCCTGAAATTACCGCGTTTCGAAAAGTTGGGCCGCCAACTACTGAGAGGGGCCATTTCGAGGCAAACTCATCTCACCCCTGCCAAATACAAACATTCTGTTAAACCGCCCCGTGAAGTAGACGGTCGGGACCCACATGTCGGTTATCTATCCGTGACGCGGGCGCCAACGCGGCAACCTCTTAGACAAATCGAGCAGCTAAGTGGATTGGATGCGTTGACCAATTTCACAAATCCATTCCCAGCTTTCCCCTAGCACCGGCAGCGTCGGAATCCACCCTCCAGGCAGGACGATCCCTTCGGACATTTGACTTTCGGGGCCAAGTTGCTGCGCCCAGTTGCTGCGCCCAGTCGCTGATACCGAGCTCCAATGGCGCATGCCGTAGGCACCGTTGCGAGGCTCTAGCCCGCCTCCGTCGCCGACGAGCCGAGCAGATCGGAGGATGGAAAATCCTACTATCAAGAAAGAAGAAGTTTTGTCTACAAGCGGGTGATCTACCCTTCTCTTTGCTATTCGCACTAGTTACAACTGCTAGCTGGCTACTGAACCTCAAATTGTTTGTTAGCCCATCGCTGACAAACATATTTTGTCCATAGTTTTCTGTCAAGTGGGATCTGCGCGGACCCCCCTTACCTGGTTACTGTAGTCCTCTATAGGTACGACTCTAAGGGAAACAGGTATGGACACCATTGTTTCACGATGGAAGAAGCGCCTGCGCAGATCTGCACTATATCTGGTATGGTTGCTGCTCTGCGTAATCATGTTGAAGTATGGCCGAAGCAGACTGCAAAGTTCAGCTTCATGGATGAACGTGGCATCCATGTTCCTATATCGTGTGACAGTCAGCTAATTGGGTTGATGAAAAGGTATGCTTCGGATTGCATGTTTGAGCTGAATTGTGATGTACTGGATGTGGAAGCTGCTGCAACTGGGAGTCACCCTTCTATTCTTGGACAGGGTGGTTGCTCGAACGCAATTAGCTCCTGGTAAGCAAAGGTCGTTTGGGGTTCGCATGTTTGTGCTGAATTGTAATTTTTGTTTTATTTACTCTGTAGATATTGGGCAGTTATGCAACAGTCTTGTTTCTTTGACAGGAAGCGCCGCAAGGTTAGAAACATGACTGTCGGGTCAGTCATTTTGCTGCCCGAAGAAATTAAAAACGAGTGGAAAGATGATGCTGGACACGATTCTGGTGCCCATTGTCCCGGCGATGCAGAGTACGTGAAGCTAAGAAAATTGGCACCGAGGAAGAGGAAGAAGGCAGGAAATGAAGAAGCCATTGGACGTGAAGGCTTGGCACCCAGGCTGCGGAACAAGGCTACTAGCAATGAAGATGCATAGTAATGTGTTGAACTTGAACCTATATATGTAATTCTGTTAAATTCTGATCGCTCTGTGTGTGGCACGTTGCTCGGCGAAACAATCTACCCACGTTCTCTGAGTAAAATGTACTGCGACTTAGGGTTTGGAAACGCCTGAGTCGGTAGTTGAATCCAAAATTGTGATTGTGCCACTGCTATCTGAAAACAATGATCCACCGGTTCCACGATTGCTGAGGGGCAGGAGGTCTCCAAATACGACAGAATGTAAGTGGCACATAAATAAATTATTTAAGCTGCCACACTCCACGAAGCAGCAACTTATTTCAGATGCTGCACAACGACGTGGCAACATAAACAGCAATGTTCTCACCGATAATGCCCAGATGAGGAGGAAATGGGTACCACTTTCTGGCCTAATCTTGAGCCCGTCTATCTCAACGCCTCTCTTCTCCTGCATCCTCTGCATCTGGCGAAGCTCCCGGATCTCCAGTAACCGGGTGTACGTGCTTCCACTTTATAAATTGTGGTTGTGCCATTTGCATGCGGCACAATCCACGTAGATTACGTTTAAATAAAACACCAGTGTCAGAATACACTAGTAGAAAAGGTGTCTTTGGTCCACGGTTACGTTCCCAATCCGGGACAGAGATCTAAATCGAGGCAGAAATTGATCTAAATAACAAATTCTTCCACAAATTAATGCAGGGTCAGAGCAATTTATTTCCTCCCTGGAATCCGGGACCAATAGTTCAGACCGCTAGGTCAACAAGTACAAATATTACAACTTAAAAAGGCATGGAGCTTAAGCTAAATAGAACTAGTTATCACACATCTCCTTGATCTTCCTAATCTTGGCCCAATGTGCATCTTCCTGTGAGAGCAAGGATCGAATTGTCTGCTCCTTCCTTTTAGCATCTTCCTTGCACAGCTTCAATTGTTTCTCTGCATTTTTCCTCATGCACTTGTCAATAATCGTAGTTGTGTATTGCAGGACTTTGGCCTGGTGGAGATCGTTCCTTGCTTGAGTCAGTTCTTGCTCTGCTTTAGCCTTCAGGGCCAACGTCACGTCCCTCTCCTTCTCAACTTTGATAACCTTGTCTTGCACCCACCTGAGATCTCGCTTATGCTTGGTCGTGTCAACTGGTTCCCATAGATTCATCTCAACACTGTCAAGAAGTGAGCTGAATACGGATTCTTTCAACTCGATAGTCATTTCCCATAGTTTGTCCAGCGTTTTCTGCATCGATTTGGGCCACTCTGGATCTACCCATTTGACAACACCACAACTTCTGCCTTGCATCATTGCACGATGTCCTTGACACCATATAAACCTACTGCCTGCGTTTCGTCCTTCGAAGGCTACAAATTTAGCAGGCACATATCCATGTTTACATACCAGAGGACTGTCTTCATCCTCTAAACCGTGATAGTCGGAGTCATACATCGTCTGGTTGGCCTAACACATCATACGCGCATGAGTAAACAGATTAGATCTAGCTCAAAAAATAGATAACTGGCCACAAATGATAGAAATAGAGATGAGACGACTCACATCGAAATCACCGTCCCTGTCGTCATGACGTGTTTCCTCGCTGTCTCCCCTTGAACGCATGGCGAGAGGGGTGGGGGGTGGCTGCCGGAGAGGGGATTGGGATGGAGGCACCATCCGCTAGCGGCTACGGCAGGATGGGAGTGAAGTGGGGAAAGTGGCTTCGAGGGTAAGGAAGAGAAGTACGGGGAGGAAGAGAAGTAATGGGGACGTGACACTGGGATGTGGCCCACTGAACTCGTGAGACGTGACACTCGAAACAGGGGAACGCCCGGTGTTGCCAGTTTGTCCAAAGCAAGCGTGGCCAATCATGCCGCGGAACAGCCTACTCGCGGATCGCTCTCACGAAGACCATCCCAATCGTCCAAGCGCCCCAACCGAACGGTATGTAACAATCGTTAAGCAGAACAACTATGTTAGGGCGTGCCTTCTAGAAGACTCGGTCTAATGGCTACCCATGCAATGACACTGGGTGTGGTTCATGAAAAGAATAGACATGCAATGACACTGGCTGTGATTCATGAAAAGAACAGACATGCAATGACACTGGTGGATCCTTATGTGGTTCATGAAAAGAACAGACAGGCAATGACACTGGTGGATCCTTATGTGGTTTGTTTAGAAGAACACACATGCAATGACACTGGGTGTGGTTCATGAGAAGAACACACACGCAATGACACTGGTGGATCCTTATGTGGTTTGTTTAGAGGAACAGACATGCAATGACACCAGTGGATCCACATGTGGTTTATGGAAGTAAAATACATGCAATGACACTGGTAGATCCTTATGTGGTTCATCAAAAGAACAGACATGCAATGAAACTGGGTGTGATTCGTGAATAGAACAGACATGCACTGACACTGGGTGTGGTTCATGAAAAGAACATACATGCAATGACACTGGTGGGCCCATCCTTATGTGGTTCATGAAAATAACAGACAGGCAATGACACTGGTGGATCCTTATGTGGTTTGTTTAGAAGAACACACATGCAATGACACCGGTGGATCCACATGTGGTTTATGGAAGTAAAAGACATGCAATAACACTAGTAGATCCTTATGTGGTTCATGAAAAGAACAGACATGCAGTGAAACTGGGTGTGGCTCATGAATAGAACATACATGCCCTGACACTGGGTGTGGTTCATGAAAAGAACAGACATGCAATGACACTGGTGGGCCCATCCTTATGTGGTTCATGAAAAGAACAGACATGCAATGACACTGGGTGTGGTTCATGAAAAGAACACACACGCAATGACACGAGTGGATCCTTATGTGGTTTGTTTAGAGGAACAGACAAGCAATGACACCGGTGGATCCATGTGTGGTTCATGAGAAGAACACACATCCAATGACTCTGGTAGATCGTTATGTGGTTCATGAAAAGAACTGACATGAAGTGACACTGGGTTTGGTTCATGAAAAGAACAGACATGCACTGACACTAGGAGTGGTTCATGAAAAGAACAGACAGGCAATGACACTGGCGGATCCTTATGTGGTTTATGGAAGGAACAAAGATGCAGTCACATCGGTGGATCCACATGTGGTTTATGGAAGTAACACACATGCAATGACACTGGGTGTGGTTCATGAAAAGAACAGACATGCAATGACACTGGTAGATCCTTATGTGGTTCATGAGAAGAATACACACGCAATGACACTGCTGGATCCTTATGTGGTTTGTTTAGAGGAACATATATGCAATGACACCGGTGGATCCTTATGTGGTTTATGGAAGTAAAAGACATGAAATGACACTGGTAGATCCTTATGTGGTTCATGAATAGAACAAACATGCACTGACACTGGGTGTGGTTCATGAAAAGAACAACATGCACTAACACTGGGTGTGGTTCATGAAAAGAACAGACATGCAATGACACTGGTGGGCCCATCCTTATGTGGTTCATGAAAAGAACAGACAGGCAATAACACTGGTGGATCCTTATGTGGTTTGTTTAGAAGAACACATATGCAATGACACCGGTGGATCCACATGTGGTTTATGGAAGTAAAAGACATGCAATGACACTGGTAGATCCTTATGTGGTTCATGAAAATAACAGACATGGAGTGAAACTGGGTGTGGTTCATGAATAGAACATACATGCACTGACACTGGGTGTGGTTCATGAAAAGAACAGACATGCAATTACACTGGTGGGCCCATCCTTATGTGGTTCGTGAAAAGAACAGACATGCAATGACACTGGTGGATCCTTATGTGGTTTGTTAAGAAGAACACACATGCAATGACACTGGGTGTGGTTCATGAAAAGAACACACACGCAATGACACCCGTGGATCCACATGTGGTTTGTTTAGAGGAACACATATGCAATGACACCGGTGGATCCACATGTGGTTCATGAGAAGAACACACATCCAATGACTCTGGTAGATCCTTATGTGGTTCATGAAAAGAACTGACATGTAGTGACACTGGTTGTGGTTCATGAAAAGAACAGACATGCACTGACACTAGGAGTGGTTCATGAAAAGAACAAACAGGCAATGACACTGGTGGATCCTTATGTGATTTATGGAAGGAACAGACATGCAATCACACTGGTGGATCCACATGTGGTTTATGGAAGTAACACACATGCAATGAAACTTGGTGTGGTTCATGAAAAGAACAGACATGCAATGACACTGGTAGATCCTTATGTGGTTCATGAGAAGAACACACACGCAATGACACTGCTGGATCCTTATGTGGTTTGTTTAGAGGAACAGACATGCAATGACACCGGTGGATTCTTATGTGGTTTATGGAAGTAAAATACATGCAATGACACTGGTAGATCCTTATGTGGTTCATGAATAGAACAGACATGCACTGACACTGGGTGTGGTTCATGAAAAGAACAGACATGCACTGACACTGGGTGTGGTTCATAAAAAGTACAGACATGCAATGACACTGGTAGATCCTTATGTGGTTCATGAGAAGAACACACACGCAATGACACTGCTGGATCCTTATGTGGTTTGTTTAGAGGAACAGACATGCAATGACACCGGTGGATTCTTATGTGGTTTATGGAAGTAAAATACATGCAATGACACTGGTAGATCCTTATGTGGTTCATGAAAAGAACAGACATGCAGTGAAACTGGGTGTGGTTCATGAATAGAACAGACATGCACTAACACTAGGTGTGGTTCATGAAAAGAACAGACATGCAATGACACTGGTGGGCCCATCCTTATGTGGTTCATGAAAAGAACAGACATGCAATGACACTGGTGGATCCTTATGTGGTTTGTTTAGAAGAACACACATGCAATGACACTAGGTGTGGTTCATGAAAAGAACACACACGCAATGACACCGGTGGATCCACATGTGGTTTGTTTAGAGGAACACATATGCAATGACACCGGTGGATCCACGTGTGGTTCATGAGAAGAACACACATCCAATGACTCTGGTAGATCCTTATGTGGTTCATGAAAATAACTGACATGTAGTGACACTGGGTGTGGTTCATGAAAAGAACGGACATGCACTGACACTAGGAGTGGTTCATGAGAAGAACATACAGGCAATGACACTGGTGGATCCTTATGTGGTTTATGGAAGGAACAGACATGCAATCACACCGGTGGATCCACATGTGATTTATGGAAGTAACGCACATGCAATGACACTAGGTGTGGTTCATGAAAAGAACAGACATGCAATGACACTGGTGGGCCCATCCTTATGTGGTTCATGAAAAGAACACACACGCGATGACACTGGTGGATCCTTATGTGGTTTGTTTAGAAGAACACACATGCAATGATACCGGTGGATCCAGATGTGGTTTATGGAAGTAAAAGACATGCAATGACACTAGTAGATCCTTATGTGGTTCATGAAAAGAATAGACATGCATTGAAACTGGGTGTGGTTCATGAATAGAACATACATGCACTGACACTGGGTGTGGTTCATGAAAAGAACAGACATGCAATGACACTGGTGGGACCATCCTTATGTGGTTCATGAAAAGAACAGACATGCAATGACACTGGTGGATCCTTATGTGGTTTGTTTAGAAGAACACACATGCAATGACACTGGGTGTGGTTCATGAAAAGAACAGACATGTAGTGACACCAGTGGATCCTTATGTGGTTTGTTTAGAGGAACAAACATGCAATGACACCGGTGGATCCACATGTGGTTTATGGATGTTACACACATGCAATGACACTAGGTGTGGTTCATGAAAAGAACAGACATGCATGACACTAGTAGATCCTTATGTGGTTCATGAGAAGAACAGACATGCAATGACACTGGTGGATCCTTATGTGGTTTGTTTAGAGGAACAGACATGCAATGACTCTAGCCGTGGTTCATGAAAAGAACAGACATGCAATGACACCGGGTGTGGTTCATGAAAAGAACATACATGCAATGACTTATGTGGTTTGTTTAGAATAACACACATGCAATGACACTGGGTGTGGTTCATGAAAATAACATATAGGCAATGACACTGGTGGATCCTTATGTGGTTTGTTTAGAAGAACACGCATGCAATGACACTGGGTGTGGTTCATGAAAAGAACAGACACGCAATGACACTGGTGGATCCTTATGTGGTTTGTTTAGAGGAACATACATGTAATCACACTAGGTGGATCCATATGTGGTTTATGGAAAAGAATAGACATGCAATGACACTGGCTATGATTCATGAAAAGAACAGGCATGCAATGACACTGGTGGATCCTTATGTGTGTCATGAAAAGAACAGACAGGAAATGACACTGGTGGATCCTTATGTGGTTTGTTTAGAAGAACACACATGCAATGACACTGGGTGTGGTTCATGAGAAGAACACACACGCAATGACACTGGTGGATCCTTATGTGGTTTGTTTAGAGGAACATACCTGCAATGACACCGGTGGATCCACATGTGGTTTATGGAAGTAAAAGACATGCAATGACACTGGTAGATCCTTATGTGGTTCATGAATAGAATAGACATGCACTGAAACTAGGTGTGGTTCGTGAATAGAACAGACATGCACTGACACTGGGTGTGGTTCATGAAAAGAACAGACATGCAATGACACTGGTGGGCCCATCCTTATGTGGTTCATAAAAAGAACAGATAGGAAATGACACTGGTGGATCCTTATGTGGTTTGTTTAGAAGAACACACATGCAATGACATCGGTGGATCCACATGTGGTTTATGGAAGTAAAAGACATGCAATGACACTGGTAGATCCTTATGTGGTTCATGAAAAGAACAGACATGCAGTGAAACTGGGTGTGGTTCATGAATAGAACAGACATGCACTGACACTGGGTGTGGTTCATGGAAAGAACAGACATGCAATGACACTGGTGGTCCCATCCTTATGTGGTTCATGAAAAGAATAGACATGCAATGACACTGGTGGATCCTTATGTGGTTTGTTTAGAAGAACACACATGCAATGACACTGGGTGTTGTTTATGAGAAGAACACACATCCAATGAACTCTAGTGGATCTATCTTGGCATAATTTGATGTATTCCACAATGTATTTCATTGTACAAGACACTTTCCATTTTTATACTACTTAGTTTTGCCCTTGGTTTTATGCGGTACTACTTAGTTTTGCCCACCCCCCTCTCTATCTTTCATAGAAGCCCAAAACTGTGCTCACCCTGTCTGCTACTCCCTGATTGGTTGTCGCAGTTGTCACGTGGATCGTGCGCACCAACCGTTGATTCTGTGCGATCCAACGATGATCGTTGCACACCTCGTGCCCTTCACAGTACAGCGTGAGACAACACGGACGTCTCCCTCCGCGAGACTTCTACGGGAAGGAACATGATGCCATCCATCGAAAAAGTCGTCGAGCGGTCATGTCAAGTTTAATTAAGTCTGAAAAGCCTACTACTGCTACCACAACTCATGCACAGGGCAACGGGGTCATCGAGTGCACGGTTGTCGACAGGACGCTGCAATTTATTGCCACTTGATTTTAATCAGACATATCCCATTTATATGCAACGCTTTCATTCTCACTTCCAACTGGGCCCTACCACTAGTAAATTCCATGAGTCAAGGGCCCCCCTTGAGTAGATCTAACGTTGCTAGAAATTAGTTCCGCGCCACTTGCATGCAGTGGAATCGAGGTCTGCCATGAGCGTGTTTTCAATGCAGCTCTAAAGTGGAGATCGTGGCTGTTTCAAAAAAAAGGGAACCGAAAAAAAGGGTGGAGATCGTGGTATCCCCCCGCCCCCCCTCCCGCCCACCACACGTGTCCACTCGAGGACTACAAACGGTCCGGTGTTTATAACCCCCCTCGGCCTTCTTCTTCCATGAGCTCGTGTCATTTCCCCCAGTCTGTCTAGTCCCAAGACCCCAATCTACACCTGCCGCGCGCGCCGAATCTCCCTCGTTTGCAGTACCTCCTTCCCTTGGTGCGCCATGAAGCGTACGCATGGAGAAGATCCGGAGGTGAAGCCAGTTGAAGACGAAGCAACAGATGGCTCGGTCGTTGCTAAGAAGACGGAGGCGTCTTCTCTGGGAACGAACGCCGCTCGTCGCCGCGCCGTCGAGGGTGCAAACTCATCCGTCCAGCCAGTAGACGTCGCCGCCGAGCAGCAGGTGGTAGCTGTCGCCACCGAGCAGCAGTTGGTAGCCGTCGCCGCCGAGCAGCAGGTGGTAGCCATTGCCGCCGAGCAGCCAGTAGTAGCCGTCATGGCCGACAACATCGTGGTCGACAACGTCGTGGTGCCAGCGGCAAATCTGGATGGGGGGCAGGCGGCAGGCGGAGGCAATCCGGTGATCTACATCGACGACCCCATCGCCGTTCAAGAAATCTTCGGCGCAATCGCGGAGAATGATGAGTTCGAGGAGGAGGTCCCTGATGAGGAGTCCGAGGTACTACATTGCTAGCTTCTCTAGTCGCAGTCGCAGTTTTCACTGTTCATACATAGGATTTGCTCAATCGTGTACAGATTCTTTTGCTCTTGAAGTAGGGTAGTATATATATGATTCGATCGGTTGATTGATGCATCTTCCATCTAGTCACAAAACCCCAATCCGTCTAGTCACAAAACCCCAATCTGCTCATCTGCCATCTAGTTGAGTTTGCTAGTTGAGTGTTGATTTCGATACACAGCAGGCCTATAACATTACATTTCTATTCCTTACTGAGCCCAATGATTCCATTTTGCCCCAAAATAGTGCAAGGGCATCTGATGGTCTCGTTTTCTTAGGGATGGTTAGTGGCCCTGAGGCAACAATGCACATAAACAATATAGGTTGTGCTGTTGGTATTTTGGTTCTCCGACTCCATCGCTGAAAAAAATGAGGCCCTAATTTTTTCTCTCATATGGAACCTAAATATATAATATTTGTATTGTTTCTGATCTATGAATGTGTTGAATGATGCATTTTATATCCCTGAATATTGTTTGGTACGATTACATTTCAATTTCTTATTGTGGCCAATGATTCAAATTTGCCCCAAAGAGAGGCAGACACATTGGTGTCAAATTTTTACAGGGATGAGTGAGCGAACCTAGGGCCATGTACACGATCAATATAAGCTGTGCAATTGTTACTTGGTTCGCTTACGCCGTCTCTGTAGAAACTTATGAGGCTGCAATCTTTATTCTACATTCATAGAACTATGATATTTGAATTATCTATTCCATGCATTCATAGTGTATAAGAATTACATTTTAGTTTGTCACCGAGGCCGATGATTGCAATTTGCCTCAAAAGAGTTCAAGGGGAGACACGCATGACGGTGTCGTGTTTTAGGGATGGGTTGGTGAACCTGAGGCAGCAATGCACACAAACAATATAGGTTGTGCTGTTGGTACTTTGGTTCTCCAACTCCATCTGTGAAACAAATTATGAGGCCCTTGATTTATTCTCATATGGAACTACATATATGATCCTTGAATTGTTTCTGATCTTTTAATGATTGGTATGATGCATATGTATATGAATGTTTTTGATCATAAGTATTTTTAACATGTACCTGAAGATTAATTGTTTAGTTTTTAATTATAATTACAATATTTAGGCTTGTTTTTGTACCTGACTATGTATCCCTGAATAATGTTTTGTACAATTACATTTCAATTTCCTATTGTGGCCAATGATTCAAATTTGCCCCAAAAGAGAGGTAGACACATCGGTGTCAAATTTTTACAGGGATGAGTGAGCGAACGTACGGCCATGTACACGATCAATATAAGCTGCGCAATTGCTACTTGGTTCGCTTACGCCGTCCCTGAATAAATTTATGAGGCCGCAATCTTTATTCTACATTCATAGAACTATGATATTCAAATTATCTATTCCATGCATTCATAGTGTATAAGAATTACATTTTAGTTTATCACCGAGGCCGATGATTGAAATTTGCCCCAAAAGAGTTCAAGGGGAGACACGTATGATGGTGTCGTGTTTTAGGGATGGGTTGGTAAACCTGAGGCAGCAATGCACACAAACAATATAGGTTGAGTTGTTGGTACTTTGGTTCCCCAACTCCATCTCTAAAACAAATTATGAGGCCCTAGATTTATTCTCATGTGGAACTACATATATGATCCTTGAATTGTTTCTGATCTTTTAATGATTGGTATGATGCATATGTATATGAATGGTTTTGATCATAAGTATTTTTAACATGCACCTGAAGATTAATTGTTTGGTTTTTTATTTATAATTACAATATTTAGGCTTATTTTTATACCTGACTATGTATATCCCTGAATAATGTTTTGTACAATTACATTTCAATTTCTTATTGTGGCCAATGATTCAAATTTGCCCCAAAAGAGAGGCAGACACATCGGTGT